>CM033440.1:22117500-27117500 GCA_019425775.1 Rafetus swinhoei | reverse complement strand
AACAGAAGAGACCCCCTTTTTTTTAACCCAGGAAGGAAGCATTTGGACTTCTTCCTGAGGGGTATCCCCAATCTCTTTTACCACAAGAGAGCTTGGAAAAAAAAGAGAAACCACTGCAGTCTCCTGTAGTTGACCTCTGAGTCTTAGGCATGTATACACAGACCTCTGGTTACCTTCCAGGAGGCAAGAATCAAATCATTGCCTTAAAAAGGGTGATTTTATTAAGAAAACCAAAAAGATATGCTCGATAAAGCATACTTGGTTGCTATGTATTACAGAGCAACTAAGAAAAGAGCAGATTAAGACACAGAGAAAAAATGATATCTCTGGGCATGGCTTAAACAGTGAATGTGGAGTGGGGGGCACATGGATTTTACATAGAGAAGTTTGACCAACAGCAAAATAAAGAAAAATACCTGATTGTGACTAAATATAGGTTTTCTCTCAACTCATGATCTGTGCTAATCCGTAGTTCATGGCTCAGTTCACTCCCATGTCCACTATATTTTATAGGCATGGTAATTCTGATTACTGCAGGGGGCTCTAGATTGGGACTGAGAGTTAGGGTGCAGGTGTGGGTGGGGTGCTGGTTGTGGAAGGGGGGTGATCAGGGCTGTGACAATTGCTATATAGCAACTTGCCAGCAAGAATTGTTTTTTAAAGCTAACTTCTCAGTGTTTATTCTGTGACCATAAACAGTGGCTCTCTCTTTTAGGGTACATCTATACTGCAGCACTATTTCTAAATAACTAGCGCTATTCTGAAATAACTTAGTCCGTGTCTACACAGCAGGCAGTTATTTTGAAATAGTGTCAAAAAACTGTCAAGCTGGAGGACTTCTTACTCCAACTCTTGTAACCCTCATTGTACGAGGGAAGTCGGAGGAAAAGTGCTCTATTTCGAAATAAGTGCAGTGTAAACACTCTCTATTTCGAAATAAGATATTCGAAAAAACCTACACAATCGATGTAGCTCAATTTGTGTAGCTTATTTCAGGTTAAACCCTGCTGTGTAGATGCATTCTTAGGCTACGTCTAGACTGCATTGTTTTTCTGGAATACCAGAGGTATCCCGGAAAAGCAATGATGCATCCAAGGAATGCGTCCGCTTTTTCCAAAAAAAATTTAGAAAAAGTGGACACACTCTTTCGCCATCCCTGTAAACTTTTTCTACAAGGAATAAGAGACGTGTCAAAAGAGCACTTTCTTTTGACATTTGGCGCTGTGTCAATTTAGACGTGCCAAATTTCAAAAGAGTCTCTTTTGAAAGTAAATCAGAAAAAGATATGCAATTTGCAAACTCATGCCTCTGTCCAACATCAGCCATACATAGCGCCTCTCTCTTTTTAATATAAACCTAATTATTCTGAACAGTAAAAGGAAATTTCCATTTCCCCCTTGTGTTTGAGTTCTCCGGTAGCTCGCTGAGGGTATATCTTCACAGCAGTGCTATTTTGGAGTAACTGACATTATTCCAAAATAACATAGTGTGCATCTACACTACAAGCCTTTATTTCAAAATAATATTGAGCTGGAGGACTTCTCATGGTAACCCTCAATTCATGAAGGTAACCCTTCCTTCCATTTCCTACTGCGTAGACAGTGCCAAAAACTGAATTAAGCCATTTCGACTTAAGCTACGCAATTGATGTCACTGAAGTTGTGTAGTTTAATTCAGTTTTAGCCCTTCTGTGTAGATGTACCCTGACAGCATGTCTACACTGGGGAATTATTTTGAACTAACTCCCCTTATTTTGAAATAACAAGGTGAGCGTCCACACTATCAAGTCTGTTATTTAAAAATAAAGGGCTTGCTATTTTGAAATAATAACTCCTGTTTGTGAAGAGGAATAAGGTTATTTCAAAATTGTTATTTTGGGAGTTATTATTTTAAAATAACTTATTGTGAAATACCTGGTAGTGTAGACATAGCCTGAAAGTCAATCTAAAAGCTTTTCCAGCCCCCGCATTGCAATTCAGCAAACTCAGACCATGTTCAGAGGAAATTAACATATGTTGCTTTCTATTATATTTTATTTACAAGAAGCTAGAGCGAAGAAATCATGGGGAAATTAGCAATATGTGCAAGCTCCAGCATTTATACAGTGCATATATTTCAGTTCCATGCTGCCTTCCATGCAGGTTACAATGGTAGCATATTTTTACACCTACTTTTCACAAGCATAAATAACTTTGGAAGGTGCCAGGAAATGAAGAATATACTCATATGGGCCTGATTCTGATCTCTCTTAAGATTGGATTTGGCTGGTGTATGTTCATATAATGGAATGTCCTCACACCACCGTCTTGCTTCCCCTGTGAAAAGAGCCTAGCCAGTGGATCCAGACATGTAAGAATTTGCCTAGGGTAGGTAAGGATGTAATTTGTTTCTAGTGAAAACCAGCAGAATTGTGGCAGTGACCATTAAACCTGGGTGAACACAGGGAATTCCTCCCCCCCTCCCACCCCCCCGGGAGGATTTTGCTATTTGAAAATGTGGTTTTGTTCTGATTTGGGATGAAAAACAAACATTTTTTTAAGATGTCTGCAAAAGAAAATGGAACATTGGCTTCAGGACAGTGCATCTGGTGGACTAACTTGTAGCTGCAGATGTCTGGGTACGTCTACACAGCAGCGTGATTTCAGAATAACTGACATTGTCATAGTCTGCATCTACACTACAAGAGGTTATTTCAACATAATGTCAAGCTGGAGGACTTCTTATTCTGACGCCTGCAACCCTCATTTTTCGAAGGACTAAGGGAAGCCAGAGGAAGAGCGCTCTCTCTCTCAGACTTCCTGCTGTGTAGACAGCGCCAAAAGCCAAGTTAAAGGATTTTGACTTAGGCTACGTAATTGACGTAGCTGAAGTTGCATGGCTTATTTTGGCTTTAGCCCTGCTGTGTGGACGTGCCCTCTCTGGGAGCCTGGCTGAGGAGGAATGAAGTCAGTGGAATTAAACTAGGGGAAAACAAACTTAATTAGAATCAAACCCAGTGGCTCCAGCAGCTCAAACTGAGACTCACAGGAACTTCATCTCTCTACCAGAAAATGAAGAGTACCATCAACATATCAGAGTGACATTAAAATAACCCAAACTCTTAAAAAACCCATTGTATGTAAGCTGTAGACTGAGTAATATGCTGTGACATTAGATATCAATAAAAACATACTATATAAACAAAACAAAATATTTAGAAAATAAATTTTGGCAGAGTTTATTGCTAACAGCTAATTATGGCAGTATGAATAAAAGTCTTTAAGAACATGCTGGTAATCCAAAGTTAAGGAAGGCTTATTACACTAAAATATGTTAACTACAGTTTGTATTAATTAGCCATATTACTGGGCTTGATAGTAACGAATGCAAATAATTGTGATTGTTTATAGATGGACCAAAGTCTAATCATAAGACATATCATGGATACCAGACACTGAAGAGTAATTTAATCCAGACTATTTTATAGTTACTCGATTATATTTATTAGTTATTAGCACAGTATTTGGACTTTATTAAGGCATTTCATTAACTTAATTTGGATTAATATAGAAAGTCTCAATTATTCAAGCCAAATTAGAAGAAGAGCACAACTGTTCCTGTGTGCATAGCACTGACCTTGGATATTGCTTTGCCAATACCAGTCATTCAAATATTTCACCATCTGTGTTTACACGCCCAGACTACTTACTACTTTAACACCACAAAATCATTTCAATAGGTGACATATTTATGAGGGAAATGCCTACTTATACCATTGCAGGGAAACCTTTTAATTGAAGAAATAAAATACTCAGTGAAATTAAGTACAAATTTTACAAGATGTATCTGTTAGTATGAACAGACTTTTTTCTCTTTCTGTGCTGTTGCTCCTCTTTACTTACACACAGCCACATAGAAATAAATGCCAGGCTGCCTCTGAAAAACTCTTTGCCAGAAGAGAGCTTTGGTTAGCTCAGCTTGCATTGTCACTTGACATAAATGGCTCACCCTTTTGTAACTGGGCAGTTAATAGAACTCACCATGTGGCTGAACTGCTTTTTTTTTCTAGATTCCTGAGTTTTTCCACGTGGGAAATATATGTATAGCAAACCAATATTTTAACTACCATAGAGTTAGTATATTGTATAGATGAAAGGAAAGAAACCACATTCTCTCTGTTTAACAGCTCAGTACTGCTTTCATTGCACACTTAACTTTGGCTAGTTAGGGGCCCACAAAACCTGCGAGGTCTGGATTTAAACCTTTAACCTGTCAGGAAGTTCAACTCCCCAGCTTAGATACTTTTGGCACAGCAATTGGGTTGAGATTCTCAAAGGTATTTAGGACCCTACCTCCCATTGAGGATGTGGAGGTTCATTGTTCTGAGCCTCAGTTCCCCATCTGTTACATAGGGACAATATTTCCTTTCTCTCACCGTTGTCTGTCTTGTCTAACGGGGAGAGAAATTTCCAAAGACACAACTGAGAGTTAGGCAGACAACTCCCATGGACTTCTAATGAACAGAGGAAGTCCATCTGCCCTTTGTGACTTAACATCTCCCCCTTCCAGATAGCAACCTCTGCCAGACAGGTTCTGTCACGTACCCTGTGGCTAACACATCGCAGCTGTGATCTTGGCCTCTTGACACCACAATGACAAAAAAAAAAAAACCTAAAAAATGTTACTGAAGCTAAAGTTTAAAAATGTACACAGCACACAGGTTGAGAAAAGAGTTTCTGTATATCTGGGTGTCATGCTTTGATTATTTACAAATAAAAGTTTTGCTTAAGGTACATATGATACATATACTATACTAGCAGACATACCCAGCATTGCCTGGGTCCTTCAGGACAGGAGACTGGCAGTGTGGGGGATGCAGGAGTCAGGGTAGGGCCTTGGGGACGGTGTGGGGGGCAGTGCAAGAGGCTAGAGATTAGGGGGTGCAAGAGTGAGGGTTGGGGCGGTGAGGAAGGTCACAGGGCAGGGGGTTCCATCTGGCATGGGCCTTTTTCTCTCCCTCTAGTCTCCACCAGGCTATGAGGTACCTTTTCTCTCCCTGCAGCCTCCTTCCCCCCTGTCTGCCAGAGATGTTTTCTCTCCCCTGAACTCCTTCCCCCTAGCCACTTGGGACATTTTCTCTCCCCCCCTCCCGACTCCCCGGGCCACCAGAGGCATATTTTCTTCCCCCTTCTGATGTTGCAACCAAGAGCCAAGGTGGGGGGGGGGGGAGGGCAGGAAGGGTTCAGGGTAGGAGAGCTACTCACCTGTGTGCTATGTACAGAGCCCCAGCCCTGCTGGCCACTCCCTTGGTGGTATGGGAGCCCTCAGTGGTCACGCTGCAGGATACCTCTTCCCTATGGGCTCGCTGCCCCCAGTAGCACTCTCACATTGCATCCCTCCAAACAACAGCCCCCTTCCCTTTGCATGTTATGGAAAAGAGTCCCTTTCCCAGGGCAGGCTTCCAGTTGTCCTGGCACAACCAAACCATGACCTCACCTTAAGTTAGAAGAAGAAACTGCACACCAAATTTGGTGGCCATAGCTCTTACCGTTTACGAGGAGTTCTTGAACGAACGGACTCACGGACATACAGAGGCACTCTAAAAGCTGTTGAACTGAGACCAGGGTTCAGTGCTACATGAGGCCCTGCCCATGATGACATAGCTCCAAGCTATTTGTATAGGCTGCTGGGCCCTCTGTGTAACTGCCAAGCCTGCCTTTGGGGAAAGGGTACAACTGCCTCAGAGCCCAGCAATTCAAAAGGCCCAGGGCTCCTGGCTGCCACAGCCACTACATGTGGCAGCAGTGGCAGCTAGAGCCCCGGGATCTTTAAATCACCACTAGAGTCTCTCATGGTGCTAAGTGATGTCTAGAGGGGCACAGTTCAGTTTGAATGGAGCTGATGGCTCGCTGCCTCCAGCCTCACCCCGTCTGCCCCTTCTGGGAGTGCAGAGCTGCACCCCCCCTTGCCCAGGGGCCCAGCAAGTCTGTTGGTGCCCCTGGTAACTGCTCATCCCATGTCCCTTCCCTCTGGTCCACACTACATTTTCATCGCCTTCTATGCAGGGTCAATGTTGAGTCCCCTCCGTTATACACAGAGGATGCAATGTTTAATAGTCAGCTCCTCTGTGCAATCTCATCTCAGGACAGAAGTGCTATACATACCCGTGCAGTCCCACTGCACTAGGGTGAATTTTACCATAAGAAGAGCCACCATTTATTTTTAATAGTGTTCTCTAATGTCAAGGCTACAGAGGTTGGCAAGTCCAGGTATTGTTCCTTTTCGTGTCTGTTATTTACCACTGCAAATTGTTATATTGTATGTGCTGTCTCCATTCACAAACATGAATCTATTTTCACTTCTCATTTACATGGTGGAAAGGGCAAGGTGCACAGTGAGGTTTTCAGCTCATCACTGGATACACTGAAAAAAAAAAACCCCCAGAGGATGCTGGAACTGGTTCAGTAAAGAGAAACCCACAAAAATAAGTAGTTCCTTCTACTTTACTATTGTAATTAGAGGCAATGCTGTGGCTTCCTACATTTGCAAAGAATTTTCCAGCTTAGATCTTAAATCACCATCTCAAGGGGAAGACGGAAGGCAGCAGAAAATAGCTTGCCAGTTTTGGCAAGTCCATTGTTATTTGCGATCCTGTTTTATTAACAGCAAAGCACTTGAGGATCTCAAATTCTAGCTTTGAAACAGTGCAAGTAAAACAACTTGAATCAGCATATTTTATGCAGTCCACACGTTAGGTGGGATATTAGTGATTAAAAATGTGCAGGATTGCACATTTCTAGTACATCTGATAACCAGATATAGCATCAGATTCTGAATGATTATTTTATATTGCATAACAAAAATATTTGCATAACCTCTTTTCTGCTCAAGCATCCTAAACCCCTTGTATAAAACAATTAAATCACCAATAACATATATTTTCATTGATGCAGTGCCAGATATTTTGGCAAACAGAACAATTTTTTAAGCTGTGATTAGAGGGGTAGGAGTTTAGTCAGCAGAATTTCTCAGATCAGAATCTAGGGCAATCATGAAAACAGGCTTGAATGAGCAAAAATACGGGCATCTGACCGGTTTTATCCCAGCATTCTGCTGCATGACCGCCAGTCTGAACAGAGAAATGTATGTGGGACATAAGCCATATATCTCAGACAGGTGTTGTAGGGGGTAAAGGTTTGGTATTAAAACAGCCAGCTGACTATTTTAAATTCAAATAACTTTCAGAAAGCTTTTCTATGCATCCCTAAATTTGTTTTTATACTACTTAAATATTCGTCACAGTCTGAACTAAAAGTAATTATTCTTTTCAATAGCTGGAATATTTGTAGAGTCTTTCTATTGGTTTCTTCTCCCATTCTGTACCATTTACCTTGCCATTCATCTCTTCAGTCTGGGAATTTTTAGTAATAATTAGTTGAATTCACATTTGATATATGTCCATAAGGCAGCAAGATTATAAAACCTGACAAAGTAGTACAGGAAACCCTCACCATTCATGGTGGATGGTACCCGCACCCACCATGGACGGAAAAATTCACAAATACTGGGAGCTGCGACTCCTGAGCCCTTGCAGTGAGCTCCTTGTGGCTTCCGAACTCACTGCAGGTGCCAGGAGTCACAGGGAAATCACCGCAGGGGCCCGGAACCACAGGGAAATCACTGTAGCTACCATGAGTGGCGAGGAACTCACCATGGCTCCTGAGTGTGCACAACTACATGTCTAAATCATACTCATAGTTACCATAATTGCTCACTGGAAATAAACTGGAAATAAAAGTAAATCAAGTGTAATCCAAGATCAGTACAATTACCCAATTTGCAGGTGCAATAGAGATCATTATTGTGCATGTCCTGTTATTCAAGATGTCTATATATAATACTGTATTACTGGGAGTCAGCAGATGGTGCTGTTAGGAACAATATATAGACAATAAAATATTGGAAGAAATACTATGTTAGTTTTGGTGCAGTTCTTTTTAGCAGGTCTTGTTAATACCCAAGTGAAGCCTGATGCCTGTGTAAAACTATCCTGTTGAAATCTATGCCTTAGTTTTGTAGCCACTTCTGTGACCACAAAGCAAAAACACTAGAAACAAAACCAAGTTGTGGGAGCGCTGCTAATCAGCTAGGCAGCATTTGAATTTCTCCTGAGCAGCTGCACAAGCACATATCTTAAAGGGAACACTGGACCCACTCCAGCCTTCTTTGCTTTTTTTCCCCCTCAGAGGCTATAAGCAGTGTAACCATTGTCATTATGAGGTATCACACAGCTTTGCCTAAGCAAGCATATTTACTTTCAAAGTGAAAGCATTACAGAGACAACATATTAAAAACTGTAACAGAACCTACACACATGCTACGAAATTTACCAGAGATCAACCCAATTCCAGCAAAGGGTCTGATAGGTAAACAGCCCTCCAAACCTCGCCAAGGGCTTTTTGTGTGGTTATGAATTCACAATCACCTTTGTTCAAATCAAGCACACTCATGAACTTTTCAGTCACTCCTTTGTATAGTTTTGGAATCATTTAACATTATCCATAGACCAAGCTCCCCTCTCACTTCTTGCATAACCAGAAGCTATAAGTCATTTCAAGTAGTCTTTTCAAACTCATAACACAGTCCCAAGATTTACATTAGTCATGTCTCCCTCTTGTAGACATTATGTATAATCCCTTAAAAATACTGAACTTTGTCTTTCCAATACAATAGACTTCAAAGATATTTAAACTTAATTCAATAAGATTTGTCCTGATTATTATAGGAAATTGTAGTATCTGTCACGCTAAGTACACACAATATCATTCATTTAAAAATAATGTTTAATGATGTACTGTATGGGTCACTGAATGAGACTAGATGTCATAATTACTCCTATTTATGTTACAATATTTGTTCAATTATAAATGTAGCTTAAAACTGTTTTTCCCCCTGAAATGTAACATCCATCTGCCCCAATCAAAGATCAGAGCACTGGTGAGCTAGCTGTTGTAAAGAATAATTGCCCACGCTGATAACTGACACACAGCAGATGAAAAAAAAACAATTGGGGAGGAGACAAGGTAACAGTGAACAAACATGGATTAGTGCAACAAGCAGCTGTCTTAGCACACTTCCTGTCTAATGATTGTTGATTGCTTCATAAGCTTCACAATACAGGTGCCTAGGCATTTAAAGAAGGATAATTTAGTGGCTTTAGAAGTATTAACAGGAAGTTGCCTCCCAAGCATAAGCTGAAGCAGCAGGGGAGAAACCCCCAAGGTTCCTGTAGTGAAACTGGACTAATGGAGATGAAGGCTGGCACTGCTGGCAGATCACGAAGGATGTAAACAGCTTGACACAAGTCATTTGAGTTTATTAAAATAAGTTGTTTCATAATAATCCTCAGGGGAAGCTTTGAAATATACTGATCTGAATTTTCAAAGCTAAGGTACCTAAACAGCAGGAATGGCACAGTAGCTGAACAAACATGCATGCTATTCCCAAATCCCACCTTCTGGCTCCTCATTGTACACAACAGTTGATACTCGTGTTTGTCTGCGGACTTGGTGGTGTCAAATACTGTTCTTTCTAAATGGTTGGGTCTGTGTAAGAACTGAGCATGCATGAAAAGTCCATCACTCCTCATTTTTAATGGCATTCTTTCACGTGGGGTCATTACTTTTCACAGATATCTGAAGTTCTCCTCACTAAGATTCATTTAAAAATTGTGACTTCAATATAACCATAACTCAGCATAACATACTTTAAACATAATGCCCTAAACAGTCATCACTAAAATTCCAAGGTCTGGCCCTCTCAGTACTCTCCAGCAGATGCCAGCAGAGAGCTCCCATCTCAGTGGAGCCCCTTCTTACCTGCACTGCTTAAACTCTGGGCTGCTTTTCTCCCATTTCACTGGCAGGTAAATAGAGCTCTTTACTCTAAGGCTTTGTGCCACATCTACAAGGTGGAATAGCTGAGAAAGTCCCTGACCAGAATATCCCATATTCCAGTGACTAGGTCCCTCTCTCGTTATGGGGCAGACAAGTTCAGATCCCTTCTTCACAATAGGAAAAGGAGGGAAATTGAATCCACATCTTCCTCATCTCAGTGAAACATTCTAACCACCTAAACCTGCAAGAGGGCAGGTAGCAACACTATTACATCTCCGCCCTGCTGCGGCAGTTTTGTGAATCCTTTGCTTTACTTTTGTCAAAATGACTGGAAAGCCAAAATGCTTCAGCCTTTTTTCATTTGGTCTAAACATTCAGTGAATTTGACAGAAATTTGCAAGTAGTTTCAGGAATGATTTGTCAACAAAATTTCATCTAATTATAGTTAGGAAAGATTTTCCCATATGTGGAATGTGGTTGACAAGCTTTGCAACTAGTGTTATGAAAGAAGATCAGGGTTTGGCGAACCAGCCAAGAGTTTTTATGCTGCAGGGTGGCACAAAATTACAATATTCTTCTTGTAATTAAAATAGCGTTTATAGCAACTGTCAACAGATGGTGCTCTAACAGTGTCTCCCATGCTGTTATTCTTACCAGGTAAATAAACCTTTATTCCTGAGAAGACATGCATATTGTTGTTAGTTTTGTTATGCACAGTTCTCTGAAACTGGGCATTAGTGTTGGGCTGAAATTCCTAATGGGAGGGATTGATCTGCATGCTCATTGCCCTTTTCTGTTCTAGGACTATTAAAATGATGTCAAAGTTATATCACTTTAAATCCTGTGGGGTTTCTCTGGTCCTGCTTGCAGGCAAATGTGTGATCTGGGCCTCGCAGCAGTTTGCAGATAGTCTATATAAGATGAGTGAAGTTGTGCCTCTGTTTTAAGCAGGAGCCCGCGCATGTTCTCTCACCCCATTCTGAGTGCTCAGAAATAAAGTACTGTTGTGGCAACCTTCCAGCAGGAGTATCTTATGTTTTCATCTACATTTTCTGGTTGTATGCCATGCGCATGACACTATGTGTGTGTAAAAAAACTAAGTTACTCTCGGAACACTAAGGGTATGTCTAGACTACATGGCTCCATCGATGGAGCCATGTAAACTAGTTTACCCGACATAGTCACTGAAGTGGGGATTTAAATAATCCCCGCTTCATTAAAATAAAAATGGCCGCTGCGCTGTGCCGACAATCAGCTGATCCAGCACAGCGCAGTAGTTCAGTCGCGATCAGTCAACAGGAAGCCTTTGCTGACCGCTTCCTCATGCCTCGTGAAACGAGGTTTACAGGAGGGGTAGACAAAGGCTTCCCTTGTGGATCGATCCACGACTAGACTGCTGCACTGTGCTGGATCAGCTGATTGTCAGCACAGCGCAGCAGCCATTTTTATTTTAATGAAGCGGGGATTATTTAAATCCCCACTTCATTGACTATGTCGGGTAAACTAGTTTACATGGCTCCGTCGACGGAGCCATGTAGTTTAGATACACCCCATGACTCTTGTCACTGGTTTCTTCTCCACTGGAAAGCTGATTTGCAAGGCTCTAAACATCCACTACTGCTTGGCATAGGGGCAACTCTGATCTCAGAATGGGACACTGGTATCTGAAGAAGAAGGAACAAAATACTTGCCATAAGTTCCAGTAATGTTACTAAAAGTTGTCACTTTTGCTCCTGTAAATTAGACACACAAACCATAATGTCAACCTTTCATCAACCCCAAAGCCTACATTTCATGTCATCTTGTTTATTTGTTGGAGCCCCTCATACTTTAAAACAGAGGATATGGCACATATCCTTAGACTTCAGTCCAGGGCTGTCTCTGGGTGGGGAGGGAGTGCAGGGCCTGGGTTACCTCCCCTGGCCCCAGGGCCTCCTCTTCCTGCCCCTACTCTGCCCTGTACCCAAAGCCCTGCCTCTTCTCCACCCTGCCCCTCCTCTTCCTAGCCCTGCTCCTCCCCCATTGCACCCTTGCCCCAAAGCCCCTTCCCCCAAGGTATGTGACCAGGGAGATTACCTAGGGGGGCCAGAAGCAAGGTGGCAGCAGGGTTGCCCCGCCCACCCCCACACTTACTGTGGCAGCAGGAAGAAGAGCAACTTGGTTCCAGCCTGCTCGCCTCTCCTCCCCTGAGCCCTGTGTTGCTTGGGGGAGTGAAGCAGTCTGGAGCCTGAACACCCCACTTTCTGCTGCTGTAGTGAAGTGGAACACAGTGGACTTGGACTAAGAGATGGGCAATGGAGAGGAGAAGGCTGCTGGGTTGCTCCACCTCCTCCCACTGCAGTGAGTGTGGGAATGCCTGACCCCCGCTGCCACCCTGCACTAAGCCCCCTGAGGTAATCCACCAAGCCTCCCTGGGCCCTAATGGTCTTGTCCATAGAATGGTCAAGGTGTCCGCTGTGAACCATCCTATGGATGGGACAGCTCTGCCTTAATCCTTCCTATGCTTTGCTACATATTGGATTATCCACTTTTGCCATCCTTTCCTGTCAGTTGCCCTTCTTTCCAAATCTTCCCATTTCATTTTGAGGTGCTTGATGTCATTCAGAACTGTTCCTTTCATGAACTTCCTCTCTGTCATGTTTTTTCTGGTATTTTCTGTGTGCATCTTCAAAGCACATATGCACGCACAGAAATGCACATGGGCATCCATTTGTTACAAAAAAAAATTAAGGAAAAGTTTTTTAGGGTAGTGAATGCCACTGTATGAATTTGCAATTACCACAGTCTAATGTCAGGATCTTTCATGACCCTTCTGACCTAAATTGTTAAGAACACGTGCATATTTTTACAAAAGTCTGATTTGTACTCACACACCTGGTACTATGCATATAGAAATCAAGAACTTGTACTCACAAATGTTTGTACAAAACCTCATTATGAAGATGCACTTTGGTATTATGCATGCATGTGCACTTCTAGAAATGTAGGCCATACGTGGTCTACAGAATGCTAGCCCAGTGTATACTATGGGCTTTATTTAGGAAGTCAACACTATATTCTAGTTTGTTTGAACAAGACGTTCATTCTAATAAAGACGTGCTGTTATCCCCATAGTACTAGCTGAGGATCGTGTCCTGAAGGGACAAAACCCCAGTGACATACAGTGGTCATTACTGTGGGTGAAATTAAAAAGTATATGAAATAAATAACTTATCCAAACAAACCTATGGTGCAAAGTCCTCAAAATACATTAAAAATAAACAAGGATGAAAACAGCAAAGGGATAAAGGATGAAACCCAGTTACAGAAATTTTATACCTATGATGCAGAGTATTCATGATGATATAAGATTGCAATCCCCTGTAAGTAACAGTTTACATGTGGTATCTGAGTAACTCTCCTGTAGTTTTCAGTGTTTACATGCTATATGGGTCCTCCTTGTATTTGGCATAAGATGATGTGCTGAAATGCAACACATCAGATCAAAGTTAGCTGGAAGCCTTTATTTTCATCAAGTGGGCAGGTTGCAGGAGGAATCCAGATGTCAGATGGGCAGATTAACCACAGATATAAGTGCAGCCAGACTCATACACAGCAGCAATTGGCATGACTGTCCATTGTGGTTTGATACTTTTAGAAAATACATACTACTAAAGGAACACAACTGTACCACGAACATCCTTTCTTTCCATAGTCTTACTCTTATTTAGATTACAGAATGCAGCAAACACTTGCCAAACATATAGTGATGAGATCACTGCCCAAAGGAGCATACGGTCTAAGAATAGGACAGAAAAGTCTTATCTCTGCAGCTGTAGAGAGAGGCAAAGCTCCCATGCTGACAGTCTTTGGAGTCTGATATTTTGGCTACAGTAATTTTATTTCATGTTGCAGATCGAGCCTTTGAGATAGCCCTCTCTTGATCTTTCATGTGTCAAGTAATTAATGGCAATGAGCTGTGCTTTATCACCCCAATCCTGAATATCTCCAAATACTATCATTGTTTCCTCAAATGTCTATACAGGTTGATGACAGTTGTGTGCGTTATTTAGGAACATCAACATCACAATGCTACATTCCTAAGGGATTACATTTTAAGAGACAATATTCTGAAAGGGCATGTCTACACTAGGACATTATTTTGAAATTACTTATTTTGAAATAATATCTCCCAAAATAACCGTTTCAAAATAGCATGTCCACACTTTAGGGAAGCCTCAAAATTAGTCCAAAGCAGCTTCCCTTAATGTGGATACACTACCTCAATTTAGAGTCCCAGGAAGTCCTGGGGAGTAATTACTTTGAACAACTCTGGGGAGTAGTTATTTCAAAATAGCAGCAGTGGAGCGTCTACACTACAGCTGTTTTAAAATAACGATCTCTAAATAAGCATTATTCCTCATGGAATCCAGGAGTTATTATTTTTAAATAACCAGCCCCTTATTTCAAAATAACAGGCTTGGTAAGCTAGGTCTACACTACACTACAAAGAAAAAGTTGGAAAAAGATACGCAAAGTGTGAACTGCAATTTGCGTATCTTTTTCCGTTTTTCTTTCAAAAGAGGCTTTTCCAAAATTTAGTGCCTCTACACGGTGCCGCATTTTGGAAAAACCTTCTCTTTGGAGCCATCCCATCGTCCTCGTGAAATGAGGTTAACAGGGATGGCAAAAGAATGCATCTGTTTTCCAAAAAATTTTTTGGAAAATTGGAAGCGTTCCTTGGACTGCATAGCTTTTCCGGGAAACCTCTGGTCTCCTGGGAAAAAAGCTGCAGTCTAGACATAGTCATAGTGTGGATGCTCTGCTTATTATTTCAAAATAAGGGAAGTTATTTTGAAATAACTCCCCAGTGTAGACCAGAGCTAAGGGTGCATCTACATTGCATGTGGAGCTCAAAATAAGCTATGCAATTTGAGCTACACAAATTGCATGGCTTATTTTGAGTTAATTTCAAAATAGCTTATTTTGAAATTTAGTGCTATCTACACAGCACTTATTTAGAAATAAACAGTTATTCCGAAACATCCCTTACTCATCACGGAATGAGGTTTACAGGGATGTCGGAATAGCAACCCCGTTATATTTCAAAATAACGGGTGCACTCAAAAGATGCAGAATAACTATTTTGGGATGCCGGGATGTAGCCTAAGAAACCAGTGCCCACAACACAGCATTTTGGATTCTGGCTGTCTATGCAAGCACAAATGGGGCTCTCATAAATTCTATTTCCTCCCTCATACGTGGGAGCAAGGAGCAGCCAGAAACGTAGTACTTGTGCTCTCTAAGCACATGATACATGGTTGTGGTGGAGTTTCTAGAGATAGCAACTAATGCAAAAGGTTGTGAGGGAATGGCCAGAGCTCAACCCTCCTGATGATGGCTGGTGATAGGAGACTGGTGCTGAGGAATATGTGTGGTACATCTCAAAGAAAGGTGAGAGACCTGCTCCAAATCACTGTCCCACAATCGATCTGAAGGCATTCTGCCTCCTTCAGAATGTTGCTCTGAGTTCCTTCAGCAGTTGCTACTTTTGCGTGCCACATCACATACACAGCTCCTTTCCCCCTGCAATGACTGTTCTAGAGACCACATTACGTAACAGAAGGCCTACCAAAGCCTGTGAGAACTGTCACATGGCAGCAATACCACCAGTTATGGGTAGATCATAACAAGTGTAGCCATTCAAGCTTGGAGATGCTTGTTTCAGCATTATGCAATCCTACCTAGCTCACTTTGATACAGAGATCAGGATGGATGCAGACTCAAAATATTTTAGAATCCTTCCTTTGTCTTCCTTAGACTACAGATTTTCAAGGCTAAGCACCGCCATCAGAGACCAATTTTCCACAGAATTCAATTGCCATTTAAACCCTTACAAAACAGCCAGTTTTCCAAGAACAGGCAGCAGTCCACTGTGACCCAACCAGATTTCCAAAAGAATTCAGAACCTAACATTGTGAGCTTTCATGACAATATGGCTATCTAATTTAGTGCTTCATTTTTTTAAAAACCATACTTAATTTCCATGATGACTGCATAATGTTATTTCATTTTCATAGACATGAATCAGCACTTCTGCAATGTCCCACGATAATCATATAAGGCCATGAAGTTAGAGGCAACTCTGACAGGATTATTTGCAAGGGTTTGATCCAAGGTGTCAAACTGGAAGAGCATCAATTTCCTTACAATGTTACACCCGGAAGTGTGGACAGGCATTAAAAGCCTGTGCCCACTGCAATATTTCCTTCACAATGTCTCCACTCTAATAGGGTATGTCTACATTGCATTCCTCCTTTGAGAGAGGAATGCAAATGCAGACAAACAAAACTGCAAATGAAATGCGGATTTGAATTTCTCACGCTTCATTTGCATAATGGCGGCAGGCCACTTTTCCAAAATAGCGTATTTTGAGAAAAAAAAGGGATTGTTTGGAAAAGAAACCCTTCCTTTGAAATAACCCTTACTCCTTAAAAATGAGGAGTAAGGGTTATTTCGAAGGAAGGGTTTCTTTTTGAAAGAACCCCGTTTTTTTCTCAAAATACGCTATTTCGGAAAAGCGACCAGCCGCCATTATGCAAATGAAGTGTAGGAAATTCATATGCGTGCTTCATTTCGTTTGTCTGCATTTGCATTCCTCTCTCGAAGGTGGAATGCAATGCAGACATACCCTAAAAGAATTCAATTACTATATTTTCTTTTGCTAATAGGGTTTGATGTTGCCTTGCACATGCTATAAACCATCAGCAAGCATTGTGTTTCTTATTTATTTCTATATGATGTTGTAATGGGCCATCCCTTTAGTTCAATGGAGAACTATAACTGTCACATAAGATTGGTTAATAGTTAGCTCTACAATTAAGATCTTGTCAATGTGTTTTCTTGGTGGTGTTTTTTTTTAAAGCACTATTTTGCTTACAATTCCTAACCTACTAAAAATACACATGAATATTCTCTTATAGAGCATATCACTCCAACCTCTCAAGGCACTTTATAAATAATGATGATTAAATTCTGGCAATACTCCTATGAAGTTGGTAAATATTAGAGAGGGTTGAATTGTAAGAAAATAATTTTGTGGAAAATGTCAATGTCACACATTGCCATTTTTGAAGGTTCACAATAAAACAATTTCTCATTTTTTAAGTTTTTTCATGCAACCTTTTGGGAAAAAAAATCTATTCCTTGTTTGTCTCCCATTTTTGTTACTGAATGTAATAAAATGAGTGACTTTTACCCACCCACAGGGTTTTTTCCCCCCATTTTCCCCTTTTGTGATTCAAACTAAAATACACTTATTTTTAGAAAAGTTACAGAATGGCAGAATTTTAGAGTTTTACTTCCCTTTGTCACTCTAAATTTTGAAGGTTAAAAAATAGAATGAGAAATGAAAAAAAGGAAAAAAGAAAACCCTAAAAGGTATTCATTCTGTTGTACTCAGTGGCGCAAATTAATAAAAGAATAAAGGAGGAAAAATTCAAGTTTTATGAGAAACATGACATTTCTAAAAACACCAAAAGCTTTCTGCAAACATTCCAAGGTTTCAAAAAGTCAATCTTTTTGTTGAAAAAAAAAAAAGTTATAAAATAAAAAAATATTAGCCAGATCTAATAGGTAGGAAAATATTTTTCCTTCCTGACAGAATTTTTGAGATTTCAAATATTTCCCATCCTGAATTGGTATAAAAAAGTCAAACAATTTTTTTTGAACAAAATATAATTAGATCAGAGTATTTCATTTAGATTTCAACAATTTTTTATAAAGAGAAAACTTTTTTGAATGAAATTAACAAGTTTAGAAAAAAGTTGTTTCAATGTGAAAAATTGAGCTTTTATTTTAAAAGTGTCAAAACAGGATCTTGACAATTTTCTAACTGTTTTATGATCAAAATGGAAAATTCATCAACTATTTCCTGCCAACAATTTGTTTTGACAAAACATTTTTCAAAAAAAAAAAAAAAAGTTTCATTATAAAATTCCTGATCAATAATCCTAGGGTATGTCTACATTGCAGCATTTTTCCGGAAAAACTATACTTACATCCACACTGCTACTGCGTTCTTTCAACAGAAAGTCGAAAGAACGGAGGGGGTTTTCCAACAGCGGTAAACCTCTTTCTACAAGGAAAAAGCCTTTTCCCAAAAAAGCTTTTTTGGAAAATGGCGTGTGTGGGCAAAAAAGAGGGAATTCTTTCAAAAGAAGAGGCCTCCAGGAAATAACACAGGTGCCAATGTGAACGCTATCTTTCAAAAAAGCACATAGCTTTTTCGTTGCGCTTTTGTTGTGTGGACGCTGTCTTTCGAAAAAAGTTTTTCCGGAAGATCTCTTCTGGAAAAGCTTCTTCCGAAAGAAGCTTGCAGTCTAGACATAGCCTTAGTGAATATTATTACTCCCACTTTGAATATGGGGAATTGAATCACGGAGAGTACACAAGTCTGTGGCAAAACCAGGACTAGAAGCCAGACTGAGGAATATAAACTGCATTTGCATCAGAAGAAAGATATTCAGTTTTTAATTTCATTTGAAAGAGTCATCTCCCCTGCTGTATGAATTCTAAGTGTTGGGTTGTTAAAAATATAACTGAATTATAAACACAGTATGCAGCGTAATATCCTCAGATGCTGTTAAGCAGGGAATGCTCAGAAGCCATGTATACATTTTTGCTGTGCAGCATAGGTAGCGGAAAAGAAGTTAAAGCAGCAAAGGTAAAACAACATAAAGACCAGAAAAATCTCTCATCTGGGTGTCCATCTCTATATTTTTATTACTGTCGCACTAACATGACTAAATGCAGAAGTGAAAGAACTCCCCTCCCTCAAGGACAAAAGAGGAGCATGACCACCGATGGAAATATAACTGCTCTGACCACAAGACAGTTGCTCTATAGACGTTAGAGAAGCGTTGCACTAACTCTGCTAGTCCATTCAAGAGATTGTAGCCCAGCTGGAAGATGCATTTTCAAATGGATAAACAGTTGAAATGGAATGTTTCCAACAGTTTAAACTTGGGACATAATCCAGAAGAAAAAAAAAGGTTTGATTTAGTGGCATAGCACTGTCTTTTGCAGTGCAGAAGTGACATATGTTTTTACTCAGTTGTTTGAGCCTTAAAGCTGCAATACTGTACAATAAATCTCCATAGGTTGATTAAAAATACCTCCCCCTTGGTCTGGCAGTGCTTGAATTTATTACCTTAAAAAATGCAGCAGACTTCAATTGATTTAAAGGATAGGTGTGGATAAAAGATAATAGTTTGTCGTGAGGGATTAGAAAGCATGATCTTTTTGATGTGATTAGTACTTTTTGTGTTTTAGTACATTTAAAAAGCACTCAGATAAATGCTTTATAAATATGAACGAATTAATTAATTGAAGGGCTAGATTATATCATTTAGTGTCTGGCTCAAATTCTGTAAATTGTTGCCCTAAATACATTAGAATACATCGCCTCTTTAAAAAGAAAGCACCTTCCTTGAGAAATGGTGGAATATGGAGAGTGCTCCTGCTAGAAGTTACCAGCTGTGCTCCTCTGAGCACATGAACTGCTTGCTCCTTTTAATACCCCCGGCAATACTATTCATACCAAAGGAAGGAGGCAAAGCTAAGTCCCCACCAGCCTCCACTCTAGCCAGAAGAGTAAGGCATGCCCTGTAATCTCTTAAGAAGTGGTACAGCAGGCACAGTCCCCTTGTGCAGTGAGGAACATTGTGCATAAATTGACAGAGTGTGTTGAAGTCCATTGCCTACAGAGCTTAACTGGGCTACGCAGTAGGCTCAGTGCAGGCCAATATCTTGATTCTACTACCTATCCTTTGATGGCTGGATTACAAATGAGCTAGACTGATTTTGGATTGGGACTTTTCATGTTAGAAAAGAGGAGACTAAGGGGGATGTGATAGAGGTCTATAAAATCATGACTGGTATGGAGAAAGTGAACAAGGAACAGTTATTTACTTGTACCCATAACATAAGAACTAAGGGTCACCAAATCAAATTATTAGGTAGCAGGTTCAAAAACAAACAAACAAACGAACAAAGAAGAAGTACTACTTCACGCAACACACAGTCAACCTGTGGAACTCCTTGCCAAAGGATGTTGTGAAGGCCAGGATTTTAACAGGGTTCAAAAAAGAGCTAGATAAATTCATGGAGGATCAGTCCATCAATGGCCACACCAGGATGGGCAGGAATGGTGTCCTTAGCCTCTGTTTGTCAGAAGCTGAGAATGGGTGGCATGGGTGAGATCATTTGATGTTACTTGTTCTTTTCATTCTCTCTGGGGACATCTGGCATTGGCCACTGTCAGAAGACAGGATATGCTGCTAGATGGACCTTTTGTCTGACCCAGTATGGCTGTTCTTAAGTTCTTACGGTTTTTTGGAGAATATGACTTAAGTAAAATGAATCTAGTGGCCCTAGTGCTGATGGATACTGGTCCACACCACGGAGTCACAGCACATTCTGGCATTGAGACATTTTCAGTTTAGCTGAGGGATAGAAGGCAGGGGTGTTGTTCATGGTTCCGCATGTAGTTCTGAGCCTTTATTTCCAACACCAATCAATGCTATCAGGAGCTCTAGTTCATGTGTCAATTTCTCACTTTCAAGATAACTCAGAGCTAGCCCAGACTTAAAAAGAAAACGGAATCATGACTTGGTGAGTCAGCACACTTTCTGCTTTTCCTGACCAACACCTGTTAGGTTAAACCACACAGCACAAGAAATACTCCGAACAGAAACAGTAAATATGTTCCCACCCATCAGTGAGGGTCTGAGTAACTGTAAATCAAGGAACAAAGCAAATCATAAATAACTTTAAATCAAGGAACAAAGCACATCATGAGTAACTTTAAATCAAGGAACCAAATACATCAGAAGCTACATTTTAGCTGGGTTAATTTTATAAAGGGCCTACAACATGGTTTCTACAAAATGACATTTTCCACAATATTTTTAGAAGTATTTTCTGTAATGAAAATTTGTGTGTGCAGTGTGCTGGTTCATACACAAACACAAAGAGACAAAGCCACATTCACAGAGATGACAGAAAAATAGGCAAAACAAAGTAAAACTCTTGAGGAGAGACAAACGTGTGAATTCAGGACTATAAAAGTTGTCATACTGGAAAAGACCTAAGGTCTATTGAGGTCAGTATCCTGTCTCCTGCAGGGACCAGAACCTTCAAAGGAAGGTGTTAGAACCTGGAATAGGCAGATGTGAGAATTTAATTTGGCATTAAGATAATGTGGTCCTGGAGACTAAAATTTTCTGGTTACTCACAGAATAGGTACACTTGAGGCAACAGCAGTAAGAGAGTCCCTGCAATGCAGTATGCCTCAGCTCTGGAGTGGTAGCCTGCACTGGATGAGATAATAGTTTATTTCCCAAGTTGATCTGAGGCCACCAGAGATGACCATTAGTGCCAACTACCGTGGTGTATTCTGCTGCCATTAGAAACTAGACCAAGATCACCTAATTCGTTTTAACTACACTGCAAAAATAGTGCTCAGATGTAAATATTCAGCACAGGGCTGTATTTGAATGAGATTTTGGCACTGCACCTCCCTTCCCCCACTACCTGCTTTTAGTCTTATTAATCATCATGAACATGCCTTTTCCACCTATCTGCACTTGCCAGTTCCAAGAAGACAAGTTGTCTTTCAGTTGAAACCTAGCTTCAGTGTATAACTGAGTAATTGTGGGTTCTGTGAAAGAAACAATGCAACTTGTGGGTTCTGTGAATGAAACAATTGCTACTTTTTGTGAGATCACCAATCCTCACAACAATACTTACAAAATAATGCTGCCTGAGACCTTCATGAAATGCATAAAATAATGACAAGATGGTTAATTTTGAGGAATAATACTAGGAGCCCTTTCCTTACTTCTGAGCATATTTTCTGAGCTTAGCAATAGTCTGATACTCTGAAAAAGATAAGCCATATGCTTACTGTATCACCAAGACCTCACACCACCAATGTAAATCTACACTTTCACATGTGGAAAATATGAAGCAGAGCTTTAGAGGGCAATTTTTCAAACAGCTTCTGATGTTGAGTGCTGAAACTGAGTTAGGTAGAATCAGTTTTTTTTTTTCAAAGTGCAAAGTGTAATGAATCAGAGCTATATACATGCACCCCTTTCCTCCCCTTTTCCCACTCCCCAGATCTCAGTAGTTTGATCAGTTCACAGTCAGCATGAAAAAGCATGAAAACCTTTCTGGATGCTCATCATATGAAGGCCACCCAGGCAGTCACTTAGGGCAATGAATTTTCAAGGCAGCTTTGTCCTGCTACCTCATCACTCCCTGGAAGCAGTAGCAATGGCCATGCAAACGAAGTGCTAAGTGACTGTGGCTTTTGTCCAGCTTCCCCTCTCATCACCTGGGACAGCTTCCAGAGGTGGCAGGATCCGCCGCTTAAACAGAGTCCTCCCTCCCCACCAAACATACACACCAAGCTGTTGTGTGGGGGCCTGGGAGCAGCCATGCTGATGCAGCTCCATCATGGCCATTCCATTCCTACGCCACGTAGGGAGGAGCAGCAGCCATTGTGGTGTGACTGAAACCATGTGTGCTGCCCACAGATGGCCTCTCCCCATACAGTCAGGATAGTTGAGAGGATGGGGAAGTCTGCATATAATGGTAAAAAGTCTAACATTGGCTCTGTAGTCCTTGAGCTACCAAAGAACTTCTTTATCTAGCCAATACTAGCAGAGTGAACAGTCACTGGAACAAACCATGAATGTGAGTCAAGATCAGACACACTAGGACAATATGTGCCACTGAGCAACCACAGCATCCACTGAAGTTAAAAACAGCTGCTTGGCACCTCTGAAAAGGTGGGAACATAAAAATGGAGGCACCCAGAAATCAGTGGCCTCACTAAGGGCTTGATTTTCTAAGGTACTGACTGCCCACAGTCCCTGATGACTTTCAAAGGAGTCTTGGGCACTGCAGTCTTCTGAAAAATCAGCCCCTGCGTGATCTGCCAGAAGAGACAAGCATCAAAATGTTACAACCAGGAATCCATGCCTCCCCAGCTTTGTACTCAGACGAATAAAACGCACCTCTCCCTGTGGCTGTGATACTTTGTTTGCATTGGTATTCCTCACTCTATCATTTAAAGCAGAGTATTCCCCATACTAGGAGACACTGGCAATGCTATGCTTTTCTTCTTTTTAATGTTTGCCTATGTGCACCAATATAGACTCTGTGATTTCACGTATCCTTTTCATTCCTTGTACCCCTGAAGGGCAATCGTCTGCCTATCTAGCTAGTGCCAGGCTTTTTGTTCTGTAACAAATAAGATCAAGTAGATGTTTCCTATTAAACATTGGAAATCAGCAAACTCCTAAATCCCACCTATTTTCTTACATGCTGTGGCAGAAAAAAAAATTAAAAAAATGTGGCAGCAATTTGTTCATTTCCTTGACTTTTCTGTCAACTGGACTGAGTTCAAGAAGTGTTGGAAGTGGTTGGTGGGCTGCAAACGCAGATACTTGTACTGCTTTTTCAAACCCAGCACAAATATCAAAAGGTTTGTACCACTAGAATTTGGCTATTGCATCTGCTACCAGGAACAAACGAGGGTTGGTGGCTGCTGAGGCTTTTTTTAGACGATGCACACAGAAGCTGCATGGGAAGCTGCAAGTAAGGCGGAGCTATTTAAAGTGCAATCTGGGTTGAGGGATGGTTTTCAGGGTTGTTTAAGAAAGAGCATGCACCACAGATTTTTAAATGGAAGGATGTGAGGCATTAATGGTAACTGCAGCCCCGCCAGTATCCATACAAGATATACCATACATGTCATCAGCAGGGGAGTAGCCTACTTGCACTACATTCCCTTGTTACACCAGCCATGTTATATAGGACATTCAGAAAGAACCAGGTGAGCACTTGACAGCAGTTTGCTGCTGCTTGCTACCTATATCACAACTTAATCAACCTCTAGCTCAAAGAGAAGGAGGGTTGGGAAGAGGGTAAAAGGCACTATAGGCAAAGAAGAGCTCAGCCATAGCCCCACTGCAAGGTTTATGGATCAACTGACTATCTGTGGGGTGAGTGAGTCTCTCCCAAGCATGGGAGTGACAAACTATTCCAAGCCCCCAAGAGGAGTTACAAGATGATCTAGAGTCAGATGTCGATGCTGCCCAATATCAGTGGGAGTTAGCATCTCCATTGTGCAATGGTTCCTTACAGCAGAGGAGTTTGATGCTAGGAAAAACCAAAAACACTCCCACCCTGAAGGCATTAAAGCCAGTATTCTCCTCCACCTGCATTGATCAGCTTCAGAGTCCCAAAGCTGGGAGGATTAATCATTATTTATGTATATGAGAAGGCATGGCCCTGTTGCCTATGCCCTGGATTCCTCAGGCTCCACTCTCTTCAAGGCACCCCTCCACAGCAAAGATCTGACTAAGAGGCTGTTTCATGCAGTCACTATGCAGATTGTCAGTGACGCAAACAATCCTGCTGACACAATGGTATATAGGAACCAAGCACTTTGGACAGCCTGAGCTAAGTTAGCCTAGGGAATTGCATGGTCGTACAGCAACATGTTGGAGCAATAGCAGAGACTTCTAGTGTACTATACGTTTATTTTTATCATAAGTTTTTTTAAAAAGTGTCCATCTAGCTGTGTGCACATAGGCCTTGTCTAAACTGGTGTGCAGGGTACATACAGGGCACAGTGAAAGGCTTTAGCAGAAGAGACCTTCCCAGCTGTGTCAGGGAAAAGATCAAGCAGTAGGGAAGCAGTGGGACAATACATTGCTAAAAATAGGGAGACACAGCTTCCGTGGACATAGAGCTAGGTAGCTAATATGGGTTGGATCACAGAAGTCTCCTTGAGGCAGTCCCCCAGTTTGCTGATTATACCATTGAGCCCAGTTAGGGTACATCTAGACAGCAGCTTTATTTTGGAATAACGGACATTATTTCAAAATAACATAGTGTGCATCTACACCACAAGCCATTATTTCAAAGTACTGTCGAGCTGGAGATGATACCAAGCTGGGAGGGGTTGCGACTGCTTTGGAGGATAGGGTCATAATTCAAAATGATCTGGACAAATTGGAGAAATGGTCTGAGGTAAACAGGATGAAGTTTAATAAGGACAAATGCAAAATGCTCCACTTAGGAAGGAACAATCAGTTTCACACATACAGAATGGGAAGCGACTGTCTAGGAAGGAGTACGGCAGAAAGGAATCTAGGGGTTATAGTGGACCACAAGCTAACTATGAGTCAAGAGTGTGATGCTGTTGCAAAAAAAGCAAACATGATTCTGAGATGCATTAACAGGCGTGTTGTGAGCAAGACACAAGAAGTCATTCTTCCGCTCTACTCTGCGCTGGTTAGGCCTCAGTTGGAGTATTGTGTCCAGTTCTGGGCACCGCATTTCAAGAAAGATGTGGAGAAATTGGAGAGGGTCCAGAGAAGAGCAACAAGAATGATTAAAGGTCTAGAGAACATGACCTATGAAAGAAGGCTGAAAGAATTGGGTTTGTTTAGTTTAGAAAAAAGAAGATTGAGGGGGGACATGATAGCAGTTTTCAGGTATCTAAAAGGTGTCATAAGGAGGTGGGAGAAAACTTGTTCATCTTGGCCTCTGAGGATAGAACAAGAAGCAATGGGTTTAAACTGCAGCAAGGGAAGTTTAGGTTGGACATTAGGAAAAAGTTCCTAATTGTCAGGGTAGTCAAACACTGGAATAAATTGCCCAGGGAGGTTGTGGAATCTCCATCTCTGGAGATATTTAAGAGTAGGGTAGATACATGTCTATCAGGGATGGTCTAGACAGTATCTGGTCCTGCCATGAGGGCAGGGGACTGGACTCGATGACCTCTTGAGGTCCCTTCCAGTCCTAGTATTCTATGATTCTATGACTTCTTACTCTGACTCCTGTAACCCTAATTTCATTAGGAGTAAGGGAAGTCGAAGGAAGAGTGTTCTTCCTTTGATTTCCTGCAGTGTAGACAGCGCCATAAGCTGAATTAAGTTATTTTGACTTCATCTATGCAATTGACGTAAGTTACGCATCTTAATTCAACTTTTGTCCTGCTGTGTAGATGTACCCCTACACGGCTTCTGGGGCATCCCACCACCCTCTCCCACTGGGCCATCTGCTCTGGTGTCTCCCAGAAAAGGCATAGAGTTAGTGTAACAGACCCTGAGCAGAGTAACACAGAGGCTGATAACAGCTCAACTCTGGGAGGGCTCAGCTACAGGGACATGTCAGCACTTAGGAGCACAACCCCACACAGGACCAAAGCCTCAAATAAATCCATCTTACTCTATGTAAAAAAATTTACATAAAGAAAATTTGGTTTTTTATCAATGAAAGAGAGACGTGAACAGCTGTTGCTTCCCCTCTTGCTGGTAATAATTATTTACTCTGGGTTTGATAAACAAAAGTATAAAAAAAATAGTATTTAGGTGATCACAAGTGAAAAGATAAAAGTTACTAAAGCAAAAAGACAACAAAACACTCCAGCTAAGCCTAATATGCTAAAAGAAGTTACAAATCATATTTCTCATCCTAGTTCTTATTTTATGTGCAGTCCTTTACAAGCCAGAGCACTTTAAAAAAACAGCTGAGAACACTTATTGTTTGCTACCCATCCCTTAAATAGACTTTCTCTAGGGCTACATCTATACTACGATCCTCTTCTGCAAGAGGAAATGCAAATGGAGCACTCATTTGCATCTGTCACGCTCTCATTTACATTTCCTCCTCGGATCCCTTTTGTGCAAGAGGTTTTTGCACAAAAAAGTGCTGTGTAGATGTCTCCTTTTTGCGCAAAAACCCCCTTTCATTTTTTGAGGAAGAATGGCTCTTGCACAAAAGCGTTTTTTTGTGCAAAAAGGGGTTTTTTGTACAAAAAGGAGCTGTCTACACAGTGCTTTTTGCACAAAGACCTCTTGAGAGCACGACATATGCAAATGAGTGCTCCATTTGCATTTCTTCTTGTGGAAGAGGATCGTAGTATAGACATTGTGTAGGGCGGGAAGTCTTTGTTCCATCCTCCTTATCCCAATGGAAAAATACCAAATTCAAGATGGATTCCAGCACCAGGTGGCAATGGAGATATGTCTTTGTAGGACCAACCACAGTCTGGGCTTATAGGAAAAACAAAACCATTCACAGATCATCATTTTGAGTACCAGGTCATTAAGTTCTTTAAGAACCACTTATGGCTTTCACTAGAAGATCTAGATTAATAAAACAAGTTTGCACTTAAGATATTTAATTTCACATACAAGACTTATAGATGCACACAAATAGAATATACACATTCAGGGGATCTCAAGTTCTTGGTTACTTGCCCCATTTTGCATAAAGCATATTTGAGTTATGCATATTCAAAACCATATTTCCATAATAAATATGGGGCCATAGTGTCACATGAAGCAGTGGGATACTGCATTGCTAAAAATAGGGAGACAAAGTTTGTGTGGACAGAGAGGTAGGTAGGGTTCATGTCCTAAGATTCAGGCATATCTTTTACTCATTCCAATTGGAAGATTTGTTTCAAATCAAACAAAATGCATTGATTTTAGGTATTTTTAACATTTAAAGTAAAGGAATTGAAGGTCTAGAACCCATAGACATCATGGTATTGCTTTCCTTCTTTTCAGTGGTTAGGACTGTCCACTGAGTTATGGAAGACTTTGAGTTGAATTACTGCTCTGAAGCGAGGCCTTGGAATGCACCTCTTTCTCTATCTGGAACATGGCCTAACTTCTGCGCTATAATGTGGTAAGCCTCTCAGTCTTTCCTGTTGAAGCTGCTCCACTTGTTTAAATAATTAGTCATTAGGCCAGACAAAAAGTAGAAGCTGACTCTATTGCTCAGTGGTTGGGGCAGTTACTTGGGAGGTCGAGGTTCATGTCTTTACTGCACTCGACTTGGAGCAGCTGAATGCCTGATTTCTGATCAGTCTCAGAAATCCCACCCAAGACCTGAAAAAAACCTTCTTCAATAATTTTTCTATGAAAAGCCACTACATTTCCACATAACATTTCTATTCAGTAGAATAGAGTTTAGTGGAAACATTTCTACCAGCTCCATTCAAAAACCATGTGAATTTTTGATAGCTAGTGGTTTGGCAAGCAGATATTTCAGTTTTCAATACAGATAATTCCTTGTCAATGGAAATGAGGAAAAAGAAAGACTGTACATAGAAAACACTTTAAAAGCAGATACTAAAAAGGGAAGAGGGAGTGATTAGAAATAATCCACTTTCTTGTTTTAGAAAACATTTTTGCAAGGGAACTTTGCTTTGTGAGAGAGAAAAAGCTTTTATTCCCAAATTTCTAGCTTGCTAGCTGCCTGGAGGCAAAAGTATGTGGAAAGGGGAGAGAGGAAATGAAAAACTAATAAAAACAGAAAAAAATCCTTTTAATAAATAATTTATGTGTCTCTGTGTTTGGCTGAATTTTTACTTGGTGGTTCATTTGATTTTTGGCTTTGTCTGAACTAAATATTACTACAGATAACCTGGCACAAAAATAACTGGAAAGTGTCCCTTGTATATTAGTGACTCAGAATGTATTGTTTAGGCCATCCATCATTTGGAACTTGTTACTGTCTTTCCACGTGCAAAAAGTTGGTGGAAAAGGGGGAAAATAAAACCCTTGGTTTTGAGTTACCTATGAAGTAACGCTGGGCACTCACACAATGGATCAGTTCAAAGCCTGAGAATCACTGAAGTCCCATTTGAATTCTCAGCAAAATGGTCCATTGCACAGAGATGAATTTCACTTACAAAACTTCATCATTTAAGGTGTGTCTAGACTACAGGGTTTTTTTGGAAAAAAGTGGCCTTTTAAAAAAAAACTTCCCCTGCGTCTAGACTGCTGCTGCATTCTTTCGAAAGTAAATCGAAAGAACGCGGAAGTTTTTTCGATCGCAGAAAACCTCATTTGACAAGGAATAATGCCTTTTTTAGAAAGTGCTCTTTCGAAAAAAGGTGCTATGTATTGCAAATTGTGCTTTTTCGAAAGAGAGCATCCAGACTGTGCTCTTTGAAAATGCCTGGGATGCTCTTTTTCAAAGAGCACAGTCTGGATGCTCTCTTTCGAAAAAGTGGCTTGCTTTTTCGAAAGTACTGGTTGTAGTCTAGATGCTCTTTTTCAAAAGAGGCTTCTTCGAAAAAGCCTCTTTTGAAAGAGGTTTGCAGTCTAGACGTAGCCTTAGTTAAAATGCACTATTTCATACGTAAGATTGCTTATCTGTACGAGTAAATAAGAATGATCATTTTGCTCTCACTGAAAATACACTGAGGTTGTGCATGTTGGAAACACTGAAATTCACTGGCATTGTACTGTGCTAGCAGCAGCATAATGTTAATTCCAGGTACTGAATTAAAAGGAGATCAGAAGTAAAGAAGGAATGAATATTCTATAGGTTCTGTGCTATGTTGCACATTGCTTTAATATCATTACAAACCTAATAAACTTCTGCAACATCTGTCACTAAGTTCTTAGTGTGTTTCTACACAGCAAAGTTATTTTGGAATAATAGCTGTTATTCCCGAAGTAACTATGCGAGTGTCTATAAAGCAATTCTGTTATTTTTAAATAATTTTGAAATAATGGACAGCTTATTCTGTCTTCTATAAACCTCATTCTACAAAGAATAATGCCTATTCCAAAATAGCTATTTCGAAATAAGGTGTGTGTCGATGCTCCACTTCTGCTATTCCGAAATAGCCCCTCACCAGGACCATTCTAAGTTATTCTTCCTGGGGCTCTAAATCAGATAGCATGTCTACATTAAGGAAGTCTGCCTCAGACTAAATTTGAGGCTTCCCTGTAGTGTAAACATGCTATTTTGAAATAAACTATTCCGGAATAGCTTATTTCAAAATAACTGTGCAGTATAGACATAGCCTTAGAGGACATCTCATATTTGAGCACTTCATATATCTCATTTAATATTTACAGCTTTCCTGACACATCCTCTCTCCCCTCCTCCCTCACCCAACCCACTGTGTACTAAACATTTGGGCTATGTCTACATTGGCATGATCTTGCGCAAATACTCTTTAACGCAAGAGTCCTTGCGTTAAAGTATTTGCGCAAGAGAGCGTCTACACTGGCATGTGCCTTTGCGCAAGAGATGTGCTTTGCGCAGAGCATCCGTGCCAGTGTAGAGCGTCTCTTATAGAAGAAAATGGCCATTTTAACCATCAGGCTTTCTTTAAGAAATTCATGTTGCCTGTCTACACTGGCATCTTGCGCAAGAACAGTTGCGCAAGAGGGCTTATTCTGAGCATCATAGTTCTTGCAAGAAGCACTGATTTCACACATTAGAGCGTCAGTGTTCTTGCGCAACAACTCCCCGCCAGTGTAGATAGGCAGCATGTTTTTGCGCAAAAGCAGCCGCTTTGGTGCAAGATCGCGCCAATGTAGACACTGCCTTGGTTATATAGTGAATATCATATTAGATGTCTGAAAATAAAGACTATTACCCCTTGTAAGAGCCATTTTAAATCTGCTTGACCTTTGTGTGCATAAAATGCTTAGCAATTTGCTCTCTCCTTGCAAGATGCCAATCTGTGCCTTTGACTGATAGAGGGCACTCATGGCTTTAGGAGTTATATTTTGGATATAATGACCAAAATAGGGGTTAGAATTGCCCAAATTCATACATATTAAAAGGGTCCCACAGCCCTTTGTGTCTAGCAGGAGTCATCTGGATAAGAGGTCAGTTAATAACATTTTTGAAGCATTAATGAATGTCCACACTTATAGCCAGATAACAAAAACCAGAATTTGGCACTACTTCTAATGGAGCACTAAAAATAAGTTGTGACAAAGTCTGTTGTTAGCTCCCCATGGGTTCTGTGCTTCTTGACGGTTTCTTGTGTGCCTCAGAGATTCACGGCGACCCCTTTATTGCCTTGGGACTTCCTCAGAGGCAAGGGTCCCTGCTTACCGAGTCATTCTCATCACAGGCAAGTCCTGAGTAGAAAGGGGGGGAGGGAAGAAAGACAACCCCCCTTTTCCTGGCCTTTGGTTTGTTACCATCTCTCCGACGGGGTGATACTCCAAGAGACCGGGGGGGGCCAGGCCCGCCCACTCCACTGGACTCCAGCCCAGGGGCCCTACTGGAGGGGCGGCTGGCAGGGCTTCTTGCTCCGCCTTAATACCGCTACCTCTCCCCTGGGCCACTTCACCCACCGCTTCCTTCTATTATCTTCTGCCTTTTACTGCAGGGCGGGGCGGGGCGGGCGGGGCGGGGCGGGGCAGGGCAGGGCAGGGCAGGGCAGGGCAGGGCAGGGCAGGGCAGGGCCGCAGCTGTGGCCACGGCTCTGCTCCTCTCAAAACTCTCCCCCCTGGTGCCTGGGAGGAAACCTTTTATAGGGACCCCGGAGGCCTTAACTAGCAACAGGTGCTTAATTAACCCCTGTTGCAGGCTGACTCCTCATTAGGCCTCCATTGCCTGCCCTGATTTCCAGGCTATGTTCAGGTGAGTCTAATTGGGAAACAAGCAGGCATTAACCCACCTCCCAATATAGCTGCCTTCTATAAGCTTTTTGCAGTTCACAAGCTGTGGTCTGCCACAAAACAAACAAACAAACAAATAAAATGGAATTGTTGTTTCTTTGTAGGGCGAGACCACAGAATATAGATTCCTGTAGCTTTGAGAAATACTGGTCTTTTAATACCCCTTCATTTCCTAGTACAACACAGGATACAATTTGTCATAGCAGAGCAGAACCCCAATCTATCAAGTCCTGTATTCTGCATTTTTCAATGGCCATGATCTTCAAAGGATGTTTTGAGGAAAAGGCAAACTAACAGCACTCCATAATGCATCTAGCCAGATGTGCTTTGACAGTACCCTTCATAAGAAAATGATATTACTATGAAGCCACTAAAAAACATTAACAAGCTAAAACCACGGGCCTCTTTGTTTAGGGTAACTTTTATGCAAGAAAGTCCACATACTGACCCTGAAGTACAATATTTCATGTTTTATGTGGTGTTTGTAGCTATCTAAACTATGATTTTGTTTTAAATTTCTAGAAGTCTACTGTAGGAGCTGCCATTGTGTGTTCATTTCATATGTGAGATGCACCCTGTGCTTTGCCTTGCAAATGTTTGTTTTGTTCTCTTGGATTGCACTAAAATTCATTTAGACCAAAAACTAAATAGTTGCTCTGGATATGGAAAAGCAGAACCCACCCATGCTACTGACTTCATGTCCATTTTCAGAGTGTCTCTTTAATGGTATCCATTTATACAGAGGATTTGTTATTTTTTAAAATATGTTTACTATACTTTATTTAATGCTATATAGTTACATAAATTCATGTATCAAAAAGGCTCATGATTATTTTTTATGATCTCTACATTACAAGAATCTTTGTAACAGCCATCTTCTGGTCCCACTAACACTGGGGCCTCCCTGGCCACCACCTGCACCCATTCATGATGGGGGTTCCCAGCCAGGCTGGGGGCTTCCCAGATGCTGTCCAGCCCAGCCTGGGGTCCCCAGACCTTGCATTGCTCTGGGGCTCTTTGGTCCAGTAACATCCATGGCCCTGGTGGACCATGGATGTTGCCAGACCAGAGAGTCCCAGATTTGGGAGGTTCAACCTGTATTAATTAATGTAGCTGCACCTAATATATATATACATTATTAGTACTAACAGAAAAAATGCAAAATGCTACTGAATAGCTAATAATTGGCAATAAACAGTATAATTCTCTGATCAGTTAAACTGTGGTTGTTTGAGTTTCATGAGGAAGCACAACAAAAGTTAGTTTGGAAAACTGTCATTCATTGATGTTGGAGTAGAAATCAACCAAATTTTCCAAATAATCCTAGACAAACAGTTTTGATGTGCAATGAAAATATTACTAGTTTATTTTTTTTAATGAAGAGAACAAAGAAAGAACCAGTGATGAACACCACATGTCCCAGAATAACAACACTAATACAATCAATGCTGCTTTACTTGGCAGTACACTTCTCCTTTGTTGGGTGAGTTATCTTGGCCATTGGCCTGAAACTTTTTCTGTATGAGCTACTGCCATGAAATACAGGCCTGAAACAGTATGACTACAAGTGATTTATGATGATGATGATGATGATTATATCTGCTTTATATCTGTGGGTATCCACATCTGGAGATGTGGATAACCATGGCTCTATTTTGTGGATATGGATGTGGATACACATTTTGGATCTGTGCAGGCATCTATACATGGGGCCCTCCATGGCCAAGGAGGGAGAGGCAGGATTTACTTCATGTTGCACAGGCGAAATCAGAGTGAGAGCTTACCTTTTAGCTGTTTTGTTGTTACTGCTGTTGGTATATGAAAATTTGTCACAGTCATTTTACAGATTTTAATATTACATAATTTTTAGCAATCAACACTTCCATTAAAGTTCACACAACCCCTATTTCATGTACTAGTCATATTGCAGAAGTTCAAAGCATCCATTACCAGATGAGTGAGAAAAACTAAGCACAGAGAATTAAAAATGTCACAGAAATTATTAATGGCGATATTAACAGCTAGGTCTGTCACAACACATCATAACATTTCCTTTGGAGATGTTACAATGTATCATGGGGAATAGACAAGATGACCCAATGGATCTTTTTCTCTCTCTCATTTCACATAATCATGTCAATCAGTAGTATAGAATCATGATAATTTATGCCTTCCATCACATCCAGAAAAAATAATTGGAATTCACTCTTACAAAGCAAATCAAGAAGCTGCAGCTGAAACATCACAGTTCATACTTCTTCTCCATTCCCTCTTTGATCTACCAACAAGGTAGGAGTCCCATCCCAGAGAAGTTAGGGCTAGATCCATAGCAGGAATTAGGTGTCAAAATGTTTAGCTGCTGCTTAACCCTTTTAGCACCTAAATTCAATAGACACCTACATTTCTGCTAGAAGTCATGCACAAAACCACCTTTGTCTGATGCTGCTGACCTTCATGGTACTCTAGCTCAATCTAAGCCCCAGTATGATTCACAAGCTGGTTCTCACCTATTGGGCCTGACCTGGTAGGTTGAAATGGCAGACATGCTGCGAGCCTTCCCTAGGATCAGATCCTATGTAGCCAGGGAATAGTTCAGTAGTGTACCTTTTACTCCTACCCGATGTCACAGCTACAGGGCAAAGGCTTCCTGTGCCTCACTTGTGGTGGGACCATGAAGCCATGCAGACTGGATGGTGGGGTGCAGCCCCTGGTTCCCATGTGGGTAAAGAGGCCCAGCTTAGTTTGGGTTCCTCTTAAGAGTTTTCCTTTAGGAGAAAGTGACATCAAAAAATGAGGAGTAACGTTAGTTCAAACCAAGGGGGTTTTATTCGAACTAACGCATCCCGGAGCGCACATCCTGGTTCGAATCAGCTGTTGAGCGGAATAACGCACGGGCGAGATAATGCTAATGAAGTGCGGGATATTTAAATCTCCGCTTCATTAGCAATTTCGGTTGGCTACATTTGCATCCCTAGCTCGAACTAGGGAGCAAGTGTAGACGTACCCTAAGATGCCTGTATACAAACGTAAGAGGTATGGGGAATAAGCAGGAAGAAGCCTGTATACAAATGTAAGAGGTATGGGGAATAAGCAGGAAGAACTTAAAGCACTAATAAATAAACACAACTATGACATAGCTGGTATCACAAAGACTTGGGTTAATACACACAATTGGAATATTGGTATAGAAGGGTACATTGCTCAGGAAGGATAGGCAGGGGGAAGAGGGAGGAGGTGTTGCCTTATATATTAAAAATGTATGCACTTGGACTGAGGTGTAGATGGATATAGGAGACAGACTTGTTGAGAGTCTCTGGATTTGGCTAAAAAGGGGTACAAAACAAGGTTGATGTCATGCTAGGGGTCTACTACAGATCACCTACCCAGGCAGAAGAGGTGGACGAGGCTTTTTTTAAACAACTAACATAATCATCCAAAGCACAGGATTTGGTGGTGATGGGGGACTTCAACTATCCAGACATATGTTGAGAAACTAATACAGCAGGGCACAGATTATCCAATAAATTCTTGGATTGAATTGGAGACAATTTTTTTTTTTTATTTCAGAAGGTTGAAAAAGCTACTGGAGTGAAGCTGTTCTAGATCTGATTTTACCAAATAGGGAGGAACTGGCTGAGAATTTGAAAGTGGAAGGCAGCTTGGGTGAAAGTGATCATGAAATCATATAGTTTGTGGTTCTAAGGAATGGTAGAAGGGAGAACAACAAAATAAAGACAATGGATTTCAGGATGGCAGATTTTAGTAAACTCAGAGAGCTGGTGGGTAAGGTCCCATGGGAAGCAAGACTAAGAGGAAAAACAACTGAAGAGAGTTGGCAGTTTTTGAATAGGACATTATTAAGGGTCCAAGAGAAAACTATTCCAGTGCATAGGAAAGATAGGAAGTATGTCAAGAGACCCCTTGGCTTAACCAGGAGATCTTACATGATCTAAAAATCAAAAAAGCGTCATATAAAAAAAGGAAACTAGGTCAAATTACAAAGGATTAATATAAGCAAATAATGCAAATATGTAGCAGCAAGATTAGAAAGGCAAAAGCACAAAACAAGCTCAATCTGGCTAGAGACATAAAGGGTAACAAGAAAACATTCTACAAATATATAAGAAGCAAGTGGAAGACCAACGACAGGTTAGGCACATTGCTCAGTGAGGAGGAAGAAACAATAACAGGAAACTTGGAAATGCTAGAGGTGTTTACCAACTTCTTTGTTTCAGTTTTCACCAAGAAGATTGATGGTGACAGGATGCCTAACATTGTGAATGCTAATGGAAATGGGGTAGATTTAGAAGTTAAAATAAATAAAAACAAGTTAAAAATTACTTAGAAAAGTTAGATGTCATCAAGTCACCAGGGCCCGATGAAATGCATCATTGGATACTCAAAGAGCTGATAGAGGAGATATCTGAGCCTTTAGCTTTTAAAAGTTATGGAAGTTGGGGGAGATTCCAGAAGACTGGAAAAGGACAAATAAAGTGCCCATCTATAAAAAGGGAAATAAGAACAACCCAGGAAACTACAGAACACTCAGTTTAATGTCTGTGCCAGGAAAGATAGTGGAGAAAATAATTAAGGAATTCATCTGCAAACATCTGGAAGATAATAAGGTGATAGGTAACAGCTAGCATCTTCTGGATAAGTAAGAGGAGGAAGTGGTATAACTAGACTTTAGTAAAGCATTTGATACAGTCTCAAGTGACTTTTTTATCAATAAACTAGGGAAATAGAACCTACATGGGGCTACTATAACTGGCTGGATAACCTCTCAGAGAGTAGTTATCAACAGTTCACAGATATGCTGGAAGGACATAACAAGTGGGGTTTTGTAGGGGTCTGTTTTGGGACTGGTTCTGTTCAATATCTTCATCAAGTATTTAGATATTGGCATAGAAAGTATGCTTATTAAGTTTGCAGATTATACCAAGCTGGGAGGGGTTGTAAGTGATTTGGAGGACAGGGTCATAATTCATAATGATCTGGACAAACTGGAGAAATGGTCTGAGGTAAATAGGATGAAGTTTAATAAGGACAAATGCAAAGTACTCCACTTAGGAAGGAACAATCAGTTTCACACATACAGAATGGGAAGTAATTGTCTAGAAAGGAGTACTGCAGAAAGGGATCTAGGGGTCATAGTGGATGACAGGTTAAACATGAGTCAACAGTGTGAGACTGTTGCAAAAAAAAGCAAACATGACTCTGGGATGCATTAACAGGAGTATTGTGAGCAAGACACAAGAAGTCATTCTTCCACATTACTCTGCATGGATTAGGCCTCAGTTACAGTATTGACTCCAGTTCTGGGTGCCACATTTCAAAAAAGATGCGGAGAAATTAGAGAAGGTCCAGAGAAGAGAAACAAAAGTGATGAAAGGTGTAGAAAACATGAGCTATGAGGGAAGACTGAAAGAGCTGGATTTGTTTAGTTTAGAAAAGAGAAGAGTGAGAGGGGACATGATAGCAGTTTTCAAGTATCTAAAAGGGTGTTACAAGGAAGAGGGTGAACAATTTTTCTTCTTAGCCTCTGATGACTGGGCAAGAAGTAATGGGTTTAAATTGCATCAAGGGAGGTTTAGATTGGACATTTGGAAAAACTTCCTGTAACGGTGATGAAAACCTAGAATAAATTGCCTAGGGAGGTTGTGGAATCACCATCACTGGAGATACTTAAGAGCAGATTGGATAGATATCTTTCAGGGATGATCTAGATGATGCTTCGGCTTGCTGTGAGTCCATCAATTGGACTTGATGATCTCTCAAGATCCTTTCCAGTTCTTTTATTCTAGTATTGTATGATTCTATGAAAGCTAAAAAGGATACAGAAGGGACAGACCTAAGGATCTGGTCCAACAAATACAAGCTTATTATTATTTTGGGCTGCCTCTAACCTTTCAAAAATATAACCAGAAAAAATTCAGCAATAGGACTATCATAGAATCATAGAATACTAGGACTGAAAGGGACCTCGAGAGGTCATCGAGTCCAGTCCCCTGCCCTCATGGCAGGACCAAATACTGTCTAGACCATCCCTGATAGACATTTATCTAACCTACTCTTAAATATCTCCAGAGATGGAGATTCCACAACCTCCCTGGGCAATTTATTCCAGTGTTTAACTACCCTGACAGTTAGGAACTTTTTCCTAATGTCCAACCTAAACCTCCCTTGCTGCAGTTTAAGCCCATTGCTTCTTGTTCTATCCTCAGAGGCCAAGATGAACAAGTTTTCTCCTTCCTCCTTATGACATCCTTTTAGATACCTGAAAATGGCTATCATGTCCCCCCTCAGTCTTCTCTTTTCTGAACTAAACAAACCCAATTCTTTCAGCTTTCCTTCATAGGTCACGTTCTCTAGACCTTTAATCATTCTTGTTGCTCTTCTCTGGACCCTCTCCAATTTCTCCACATCTTTCTTGAAATGCGGTGCCCAGAACTGGACACAATACTCCAACTGAGGCCTAACCAGCGCAGAGTAGAGCGGAAGAATGACTTCTTGTGTCTTGCTCACAACATCCCTGTTAATGCATCCCAGAATCATGTTTGCTTTTTTTGCAACAGCATCACACTGCTGACTCATATTCAGCTTGTGGTCCACTATAACCCCTAGATTCCTTTCTGCCGTACTCCTTCCTAGACAGTCGCTTCCCATTCTGTATGTGTGAAACTGATTGTTCCTTCCTAAGTGGAGCACTTTACATTTGTCTTTATTAAACTTCATCCTGTTTACCTCAGACCATTTCTCCAATTTGTCCAGATCATTTTGAATTATGACCCTATCCTCCAGATTAGTCGCAAACCCTCCCAGCTTGGTATCATCTGCAAACTTAATAAGCGTACCTTTCTATGCCAATATCTAAATCGTTGATGAAGATATTGAACAGAGCCGGTCCCAAAACAGACCTCTGCGGCGGAACCCCACTTGTTATACCTTTCCAGCAGGATTGTGAACCATTAATAATTACTCTCTGAGTACGGTTATCCAGCCAGTTATGCACCCACCTTATAGAAGCCCCATCTAAGTTGTATTTGCCTAGTTTATTGATAAGAATATCATGCGAGACTGTATCAAATGCCTTACTATAGTCTAGGTATACCACATCCACCGCTTCTCCCTTATCCACAAGACTTGTTAGCCTATCAAAGAAAGCTATCAGATTGGTTTGACATGATTTATTCTTTACAAATCCATGCTGGCTGTTCACTATCACCTTGCCACCTTCCAAGTGTTTACAGATGATTTCCTTAATTACTTGCTCCATTATCTTCCCTGGCATAGAAGTTAAACTAACTGGTCTGTAGTTTCCTGGGTTGTTCTTATTTCCCTTTTTATAAATGGTCACTATATTTGCCCCTTTCCAGTCTTCTGGAATCTCTCCTGTTTCCCATGATTTTCCAAAGATGATAGCTAGAGGCTCAGAAACCCCCTCTATCATCTCTTTGAGTATTCTAGGATGCATTTCATCAGGCCCTGGTGACTTGCAGGCATCTAACTTTTCTAGGTGATTTTTAACTTGTTCTTTTTTATTTTATCTTCTAAACCTCCCCTTCCCACTAGCATTCACTATGTTAGGCATTCCTTCAGACTTCTCGGTGAAGACCGAAACAAAGAAGTCATTAAGCATCTCTGCCATTTCCAAGTTTCCTGTTACTGTTTCTCCCTCCTCACTGACCAGTGGGCCTACCCTGTCCTTGGTCTTCCTCTTGCTTCTAATGTATTTATAAAATACCATCTAATACCATCAGCATTGTTTCATGGCAAGCCAAGGGATTCAAGGTTTTAACAGGACCAACCTGACCATTAAGGACCATCAAACATTCCTGCAATGCTGTGCACATCCAGTGAAATCTTCTTAGTTATTATGTCACTATCAGACCACAGAAAAGCTCCTTTCAGATGAGATTTCAGCTCTACAGAGTTTCCATGACTGAGGATCTCTACCAAAGTCTGTGACATTCCCCAGGGTACAATCAGGACAGATGACAGTTGTGTTCCCTCAGTTAACCAACTTGCAGTGTTTGTTACACTGCTTCACTTTGAGGGCAACACCACTTCTATGTTGCTCACATGCAGCCTCCAGCATGTAACTATCTACCAGCCATCTAGTATGAGTAGTATAGTAAGCTACTCCTGAGTTATATTACAGAGTAACACCCATTAACTCCCAGATGTTACCCCAGAAATGTGCATCTGGTTGTAGGGGTTAATTGTGGAAAAACTCTGTACATATGAAGTATGGGGGTGGTGAGGCATTGTGATGGAGCCTCTGGGCCCCGCACTTCTCCAGCTCCACCACCGCTATGCGGAGGAGGGGCGGTGCCATGGCAGTGACCAGACAGCGCAGGCGCCGGCGTGCCAATCAGCCACAGCGGGTCTACACAGCCCACGCATGGAAGAAGGAGGGGGGAGGAGGAGAGGCATGCCGCAGGGCATGCTGAATGCCTGGTGTGGTGTTGGGGAGCCTCCTTTGAAAAGGATGCGCCGTGGACTGTGGGGGGGGGAGGGGGAGAAGGCAGAAGCGAGCGAGCGCGGGGGTGGCTGGAGGTATGGAAGGTATGTGAGCCAGGAAGGTATGGCTGTCACCCTCGGTACTGGTGCAGAGGCTCAGAAAGACGCGGGTGATTATATGTGAACTGTACATGGGCTGGTGGCTCTGGGGGAACAACTGTGTAAATAGGGGTGCGAGGAGACCTGGAAAGGTAGGAAGTGACCCAGGGTGGGGTCCTAAGAAACCCGTGGGTCAATGTGTAATGGGCGGCATCCCCATTGACCATAAAGAGGTGGAGAGCATATAATCTCTTATCTCTTAAGGCCCTGGGCCGGGACCCAGTGGAGAGGGCGGGCCCGAGTCCCTCTACCTTCCCCCTCCCCCAGTTGCGGAGAAATGGGGGCAGGGCAGAAGAGCGATTGGTGCGTTGACCGAAGGATTGTGGACTATATTAAAGGCTCAGATTGTTTTCCCCAATGAGACTATGGACTTTGTTGTAAGGACAGCAGGGCACCGGAGGAGGGACGAGAGGGCGGAACCCACAGGGGGCTAGGGAAGGTGGCCGGGGATAGCTGCAGCAGGAGCTGGTGCCACTGTGAACCTAAGTAGGGGACTCTTTAGCACTCCGGTGGGGTTCATCCCCTTCACAGGCATGCATTCCCCCCTTCCCTTATATCTGATGAGCCAGAAGAAAGCCTCTAGGAACATACACCATTTAAGATAAGCAACGGTGCCAGTGTAACAAAAACTAGTTATAGATAAGGGCCGGAACGCATAATAATCTTGTTTACCCTTGTTACTAATCATGTAAACAAGGTCAAAGGACAAGTAGTACCAGATAGATATTTAATAGCTGAGCCATACATTAGCAAGTAATACGTAACCCCCGGAAATTTCCAAATTGCAAAACAAAGCAGAGAGACTGTATTTAAAGCTGCTTCACAGTATAGCAATTTGAACCTCACCAATGGACTCTGGTACTGGTGCCTTAGAACCTAGACAACCTCCCACTCGTCCGCAGCTGAAACGGGGTCCCCAGCTTTCAAAAGGAACATAAGACGCAGCTTTTCCTATCATGCTGTTCTTTTAGTTAAGGGGTACAGCTGAAAACTGTCAGGAAATAAAGTGCTTGTGTTTGACAGATACTTGTGCAGCGTGTTTTGTACTTAGAGAACCCAGTGTCGGACCTGAGAATTATTCTTGCCGGCAATACTGGTACTGCCCAGCTCCTCCTTCACAATACAAACTCATCTTAAAGACTGTCATTTCATTAATGTAACATGATAAGCACAAAACTTGTTATCTTAAATGGAATTCCAAAAACACTTCAATCCAAACACACATCAGTTTAGATAATACAATACTTTTTTTTTAAACTACAGATTTTAAGTGATTACAAGTAATTAGGTAAAAAAAGTAAGAATTGGTTTTAAAGAAATAAAAGGTAAAATACAAACTAATATATAACTTAAGTCAATTTTTAAAAAGGGTTCTGTACCACATACTTTAGCAGTCTTACTGGCTGGACCTCTCCCCCAGTTCAGTGTTAATTTCCTTGCCTTTCAGGTGTTGCTGATGATGTAAGTAGTGATGAAGGAAGAGATATTTATGGGCCTCTGTTCTCCTTTCTTATTTATGGGCCTCTGTTCTCCTTTCTTATTTATGGGCCTGTGTTCTCTTTTCTTATAAGTCTATTTTTCTTTGAAAACTGTCTCCAGCTGAGGTTCAGGAGGCAGCCAGTCTGTGGTAACAGGAACTCCAGCTGTTCCTTGCCAAGACATAAATTTCTCACTCACATCCCTTTTCCTGCTAAAGAATGGTTACTTTAACTAGGTGATAGTCCAATTGATTTCATTAACACCTGGCTGAGGCATCAGTTTGTGTCTTGTCTCTGATGAAGTGGTTTAAGTCTATTTCCCCAGAAAATGTCTTAATAGCATTGTACAGTAAAATCTTATAACTTTACATAAACCATTGCCACATATATTTTGCCAGTCCAATAATGTTCAGAAAATTATAAATTTTCATATATCTCACAAGGAATACTTAATAATAACTTCCCTTTTAGTTTTGTAAAAATGCCCATATAGGGATACAGTCACAAAGTTCCACTGAGTCTGACACCAAACCTTGCTGGATGGCATTTCTATTCACATTTGACTTTTTTGCTTTTCTCTTCAACCAGCTCTTTCCTTTTGGATTAACAGAACATCATTTACTTATGCCTTTCCTAACATGAAATGAGGCAACACCTCTTAGTATTCATGGGAACTATGTCATCTTGATATACCTTGACTTTAGTAAAGCTTTTGATATGGTTTCCCACAGTATTCTTTCCAGCAAGTTAAAGAAGTACATATTGGATGAATGGAATATAAGGTGGACAGAAAGCTGGCTAGATTGTTGGGCTCAATGGGTAGTGATCAATCACTCAATGTCTAGATGGCAGCAGGTAGCAAGCAGACTACCCCACGGGTCAATCCTGGGGCCAGTTTTGTTCAACATCTTCATTAATGATCTCAATGATGGGATGGATTGTAGTCTCAGCTGGTTTGCAGATGACACCAAGCTTGCGGGAGGAAGGTAGATATGTTGTAGGGTAGGGGCAGGGTGCAGAATGACTCAGATAAATTGGCGGATTGGGCCCAAAGAAATCTGATAAGGTTCAACAAGGACAAGTGCAGAGTCCTGCTCTTAGGATGGAAGAATCCCAAGCATTGTTACAGGATGGGGATTGATTGGCTAAGCAGCAGTTCTGAAGAAAAAGACCCAGAGATTACAAGAAGGCTCACAGCATATTGGGGTGTTTTAGTAGGAGCATTGCCAGGAGATTGAGGGAAGTGATTATTCCCCTTTACTTGGCACTGGTGAGGACAGATGTGAAGTATTGCATCCAGTTTTGAGGCCTCCATTACACAAACCATGTGAACAGATTGGAGAGAATCCAGAGGAAGGCAATAAAAATGACCATGGGGCTCAGCACATGACTTATGAGGAGAGGCTGTGGGTACCGACTTATATACTCTCCAGAACAGAAAAGTGAGGGGGCATCTGATAGCAGCCTACAACCACCCGAGGAGGGGGTTCCAAAGAGGATGAAGCTGGGTTGTTCTCAGAGGTGGGCAGGTAACGGAACGAGGAGCAATGGTCTCAAGTTTCAATGGGAGAGGTCTAGGTTGGATATTACAAAAAACTATTTCACTGGAAAGGTGGTGAAGGACTGGAATGGATTATTTAGGAAGGTGGTGGAATCTCCATCCCTGGAGGTTTTTAAGGCCCATCTTAACAAAGCCCTGGCTGGAATGGTTTAGTTTGTTTTTGGTCCTGCTTTAAAAGGGAGTTTGGACAAGATGACTTCCTTAGGTCTCTTCCAGACCTGATCTTCTATGATTCTTTGATTCTGTGATCTTCTCAGCCATAAAACCACTATTCAGCAAAACACTGAGGGTATGTCTACACTACAAAGTTAATCCGAACTAACAGCCGTTAGTTCGAATTAACTTTCATAGGCGCTACACATGCAAACCACTAGTTCGAACTTAATTTGAACTAGCGGAGCGCTTAATTCGAACTAGGTAAACCTCATTCTACGAAGACTAATGCCTAGTTCGAATTAAGTAGTTCGAATTAAGGGCTGTGTAGCCACTTAATTCAAACTAGTTGGAGGCTAGCCCTTCCCAGCTTGCCCTGGTGGCCACTCTGGGTCAAGCCAGGGAAACTCTTCTGCCCCGCTCCCGGCCCCGGAGCCCTTAAAGGGCCACGGTCTGGCTACGGTGCTTGTGCCAGGTGCAAGCCTGCCAGCATCCAGCCATCAGACCCTGCACCTGGCACGGCATGAGCCAGCCACCCGCTGCCACCCAGCCCTCCGCCTCTTCCCAGGTCCAGGCTGGCGGCTCCCAGGAGCCTGCCCAGGGCCACAAGAGGCGGGCGCCCGCCTGGTCTAGTGTGGAGATCATGGACCTCATCGAGGTTTGGGGGGAGGCCTCCAACGTTCACAATCTCCGCACTAGGCACAGGAAAGTGGCCGTCTGGGGCAGGATAGCTGCCAGCCTGGCCACCAAAGGCCACATGTGAACCCAGGAGCAGGTTTGCATGAAAATCAAGTTGGTCCAGTGAGACCCCCGACCCTGAGCCCTGAGCTTAGAACATAAGAACATAAGAACGGCCGTACTGGGTCAGACCAAAGGTCCATCTAGCCCAGTAGCCTGTCTGCCGACAGTGGCCAACACCAGGTACCCCAGAGGGGATGGACCGAAGACAATGAACAAGCCATTCCACAAACAGAGGCCAGGGACACCGTTCCTACCCCCTGGCTAATAGCACTCCATGGACCCAACCTCTATGTCTTTATCTAATTTCTCTTTAAACTCTGTTATAGTTCTAGCCTTCACAGCCTCCTGTGGCAAGGAGTTCCACAGGTTGACTATTTGCTTTGTGAAGAAGAACTTTCTTTTATTAGTTTGAAGCCTGCTACCCATTCATTTCATTTGGTGTCCTCTAGTCCTTATATTATGGGAACTAATGAAGAACTTTTCTTTATGCACCCTCTCCACACCACTCATGATTTTATATACTTCTATCATATCCCCCCTCAGTCTCCTCTTTTCTAAGCTGAAAAGTCCCAGTCTCTTTAGCTTCTCTTCATATGGGACCTGTTACAAACCCCTAATCATTTTAGTTGCCCTTTTCTGAACCCTTTCCAAGATCAAAAGATCTTTTTGAAGTGAGGAGACCACATCTGTACACAGTACTGAAGATATGGCGTACCATAGTTTGATACTTCCCCTCCTCCTTCTTCCCCTGGCTTCCCCCTTCCAACTCCCTCCTCCCAGGTTTCCTCTCCTCTCCCACCCTTTCTCTTCCCTCTCCCACCTCCTTTCCCAGTCTCCCCAGAGGTTAATCACCCTCCTCAGTTTTGTTAAATAAAGAGAGTTTCTATTTTTGAACACACGTGTCCTTTACTTTTACATCAGGAAGGGGGCTAGGAGGGTAAGTGAAGGAGGTGAGGGAGGAATGGGGTACGAGCCCCCGATGAGGAGGACTGGGGTGGCTCTGCGGGCTCCTCGGGGTGGAAGCTCTCCTGCAGGGCCTCCTGGATCCTGACAGCCCCCTGATTGACCCCCCCAGATGGCAGCCTGTGGCAAGTGCAGCCGGGCTGATGGCCGAGTGCTGTGATGCGCCGAGTGAGGGCACTCAGGGCACTCCAAGACAGGACTGCTTTGCTGTCCCTCAGGGAGGTAGACCAGCAAACGGGGAACCCTGAGAACTGTCTGTCCGGGGTGAGGGTCAGGTCCCTTTAAGCACAGCCCTCGGCTAGCCTGAGGCAGCAGCTCCACACTCTAAGTCCTGGTTCCGGCCAGCCTTAACTTCGGTTCAGGGTCCACTCAATGTGGACATGCTAGTTCGAATTAGCAAAACGCTATTTCGAATTAGTTTTTAGGTCTAGATGCACTAATTCGAATTAGCTTAGTTCAAATTAACTAATTTGAACTAAGTTAGTTCGAATTAGTGCTGTAGTGTAGACATACCCTGACTCCTTCAATTTAATGCTTTGCTGAAGGAGGAACCAAGAAAAGAACAAGAGGTAAAAATGTAAAAAATAACTTACTAGCTAGAAGAGTAAAGGATATAGTTAATAGATACAAAATAGCCACTGTATACTGTTGCAGCAACTTGGCTCTACTAAATTTAAAGAGATAGCCCCAGAAAGGTATGTTGGGAGAAACAAATTGATATGAAGGTAACACTGCAAGAGCTGATGTTAATACAAAAGTGTCAAGGAAGTTGTTTGTAGTGAAAGTGTTGTTTTATAATTTCAGTTGAAAAATGTTATGTTTATTGAACCATATTTAGCTGAATGTTTCTACTCCTTTGTTCTATGTCGATAAACCAGGTTATATACATTGTTGTTCGTCAGGGGAGGAATTGTCCTCATTTATTTGATAGAATGAAAGCTTGTTTGAAACCATGAGAGGAAGTTTTGATTTAATTATTGTTTTAATTTTGTACAGCTCTCTGAAGGAAAGTTTTAGAAAATAATAATAAAAACCAGTGACTTTATACTAAAAAACAGAAAAAAGCAATTGTAGCAGAGACTAAGTTGCTTCTTTTCTTAAGTGGATATTTGTATATTGGATATGTTTGTAATTTAGGCTTAAAACCTGAACTGATGGGAAAATGGAATTTCTGTCCTGTGGAACATTCTGAAAGTTTTTGACATTTGGTTTCATTATGATTAAAAACAAAATGTCAGCATCTTAGAATTTACTGTAAACTGAATTATTCTGAAATATTTCATTGTGGGAAATAAAAAAATGATTTAGACTTTAATAACTAAATTATAATATAAAATAAAAATATTTACTTTAACAATTAAATATACTTGAGAACTTAAGCCAACAGTTTGAGACAAAAATGTTTTGACTTTATTGATATGTGTTGATGATTACTCATTAAAGCATTAAAGCACAGATTGATTTTTAAAATCAGCATTTTCTCAGAAAATTTTTGTTCAATTGTAGTACTTATCATAGAAGCATAGAATATTAGAACTAGAAGTGACCTCAAGAGGTTATCAAGTCCAGTCCCCTGTCCTCACGGAAGGACCAAGCACCATCTAGACCATCCCTGAGAGATGTCCACATAACCAGCTCTTAACTATCTCCAATTATGGAGATTCCACAACCTCCCTAGGCATCATTTCACATGTCTAAGGGTATGTATCTACACTACACAGCTTTTAGGGACGTGACCCTGTTGCTAAAAGTCCAGCAGTGTACACATTGTTGCTGACAAAAAAGGCTACCCCCAAGGAGCAGCACTTCTGCCTATAAAGCACTGTTTACACTCCTAAAACTTTTGTCATTGGGGAAGGGGAGATTAGGCACCTGTGAATAACAAAAGCTTTGCCACTCAAATTTCCAGTTAGACAATGACTACAAATAAGAGGCAGTAACTTGGGCACCAAATTAACTTTTAGGGTATGTCTACACAGCAAAGTTATTTTGAAATAACAGCCGGTATTTCGAAATACCTTTACTAGTGTCTACACAGCCAAACCACTATTTTGAAATTAATTCGAAATAGTGGAGCACTTATCTCGAATTTGGTAAACCTCATTCCACGAGGCATAATGCCAAATTCGAAATAGCTATTTTGAAATAAGTGCTGTGTAGACACTTGTATTGAAATAGGGGGCCTCCAGCCTTCCCAGGGTGCCCTGGTGGCCACTCCAGCCTCAACCAAGAACACTCCTCTCCCTCCCCCTTCCCCGGAGCCCTTAAAGGGGTTTACTCTGGCCACAGTGCCTGTGCCAGCTCCAAGCCTGCCAGCCCAGAGCCAGCAGACACTGCCCCTGACCCAATGGCCCCAAAACATGAGCCAGCAAGCCACTGGCAGCCAGCCCTCCACTGCTCCCCAGGAGCAGTGTGCCAGCTCCCAGGAGCCTGCCAGGGCCCGGAAAAGGCGGGAACCTTCCTGATCCAGGGTGGAGGTCATGGACCTTATTCAGGTTTGGGGGGGGATGCCCCCAATGGTCATGATCTCCACACTAGATGGAGGAACGTGGCCGTCTATGGCAGGATAGCTGCCAGCCTGGCCACCAAAGGCCACATGCAAACCCAGGAGCAGGTCTGCATGACAATCAAGTTGGTCCAGCGAGAACCCCAACCCTGAGCCCTGAGCTTCCCCTCCCCCTGCTTCCCCCTTCGAGCTCCCTCCTCCCAGGTTTCCCCCTCCCCTCTCCCATCCTCTCTTCTCCCGTCTCTCGCCTCCTTTCCCCAGTCTTACCAGAGAGTTTCATTCCCTCCCCCCCCCGTTTTGTTAAATAAAGAGAGTTTGTGTTCATGAAAATATGTGTATTTTATTTTACATCAGGAAAGGGGGTTAGGGAGGGGTAAGTGAAAGGACGTGAGGGAGGAATGAGGCACAAGCCCCCAGTGGGGCAGACCAGGGAGGCTCTTAGTGCTCCTCAGGGTGGAAGCTCTCCCACAGGGCCTCCTGGATACTGACAGCCCCCCGATGGACCTCCCCGATGGCAGCCTGCAGAAAGTGCAGCCAGGCTCGCAGCAACATGTCCAAGAGAAGCACCAGAGTGCCAAGGGACAGCTCTGGCTCCATGTTGCAGAGTGCTGTAGTGTCCCGAGTGAGGGCAACCAGAGCACGCAGAGACAAAATGCTTTGCTGTCCCTCATCGAGGTAGGCAAGCAAGCAGGGAAAGCTGAGAACCAGCTGTCCGGGTGGGGAGGGTCCCTTTAAGCACAGGCCTCAGATAGCCTCAAGCAGCAGCCACAGAAAGTAACTCCTGACCTGATGCCCTGCCGGACCTGGTTCCGGCCGGCCTTAAATGCGATTCAGCATCCACCCACTGTGGACGCGCTATTTCGAAATAGCAAAATGCGATTTCTAAATGCATATTGTGTGTAGACGTGTTATTTTGAAATAAGCTCTTTTGAAAAAACTATTTGAAAATAAGCTATATTGAAATAACTATTTCAAAATAAGCTATTTTGAAAAAACGCTGTAGTGTAGACATACCCTTACAGAAGAAATGTAGGTGCTGAATGAATTCAGATGCTGATACGGTTCAGCAGCTGCTGCGTGGAGGATTTGTGGGTTCCAGCAGTACCTAAATCTGGGATTTTGGCACCTAAGTACATTGGAAGAGCTGGGTGAAGGTAATTAACAGTATAGGTCTGTGCTCCCCTCCCAACATGTTAAAATCTTTGCTTAGTAGGACAAAGTGTGTTTAAATAAAATCTTTGTGAAAAAATATTTAAAAAGCTATTTTTGCTGAAAAATCTTGCTTTTAAAAGTGTCTGACTGGTTCTGTTAGTCAAAATAGATTCTAACACATACAAATGCGGAGGGTGGGGGGGTGGAAGAAAGGAAAATCACTTGTAACATCCCACATGATGTACATTTGTTCTTTAGAGGGCTTTGTTAAATAACCATCAAGCATATTTCCAATATTGTTCTTGTTTCCATTTTGGATAAATTAATTAATAGTCAATTTAAAAAAAAGTCAGCTGATAAAATTTCCAATAGTACCCAGCTGACTTAGGAGCTGAAGTCCCATTTTCAAAAATGCCACAGGTGCTTAGGAGCTGAAGTATCACTGAAAGTCAACGGAACTTAGGTTCTTCAGGGACCTGTACTAAAGCTGTGGATAGGTGCCATGAGGGATTTCCACAAGTCACTAGGGCTGAACTGCAGCTGGGAGTAACCCCTCCTTTCAGCCTGGGGAAAGAAACTCCTGCTAGCGTCACTTAAGCTAGCATGCTAAAAAGAGTATTGTGGAGGTTGCTGCTCCAGTGGAGACTCCAGCTAGCTACCTATGCTCAAAGCCAGGAGGTGTGTTGGACTTGAGAGCCTGCACTGCTGATCAGCTCTCAATATCCAAACTGCTAGCCTGAATCGGTTTATGCACCCAGGGAGGCTTACTCCAGCTGCAGCGCAGACATAGCTTTGGCACCTAATTTCCATGATTAAAAATGTGAAGAATACCAGGAGGCACCTACCTCCATCAGTCTGGCTCCTAGGTATTTCTGAAAATGTTACTCTGTATCTATTAACACTTGCTACACAGCAATATCTTTTCTACCTAATTATGGCTTGGAATGAATGTTTCAAGCAAGTAATAAACTCCTGAAATAAGTGGTCAAAACAGAATTGCTGATTGATTCAAGTATGTTCTGGGAAGTGTCTGTTTAATAAACATGTTCTTGGTGGCCACTGTTTATTAGCCCTAAATTTCTCTTCCAGTTATTAATTGGATAATTAATGTAAATTGTCTTGTATGGACTATATTTTATTGATTGCCTGCTTGAAAAAGGAAGAACTGAATCTTTGCTGAATTAAATTAGAAATGTTAATTCTAGCATAATTATCACTGTTCTGAAAAAAAAATATTTAAAAGCTGTAATTTATTCATCTGGTGGAAATTAAATTTTAAACCTGCCATCTACGAAGACACTCATAAAGTCAGATTTCTGTATTAACTGCAGCTTTTGGGCAATTCTCACACACAAGGTTTTGTATCAGGCACAGAAGGCAGCATCCAGTTACTGTTCATTTGAGTGTTAAACTTCAATTTCCAGCTGCACAGATGTTCAAGGATCCTTTGAATTTAATGAGGATGACTCACCCGGCTGAGGAGTAAAGAGGATGGACTTTAAGTCCTCTAATGCTCTATGAGATCAATGGATTCCAGATGAAAACTATTCAGCTAAATCTGTACTATCATCATGGACTATCCATTATCTTCTATGTCCTCTTTACTTGTCTTGCTGCTTAAAATATGGTGCATTTTGAAATGAAGGTTCCAATGACCTTTATATGAGTCACAGTAATGATATAACATTTCCTGTCTTGTTTTTGAATTATATTGCAAATGGCTCAAGTCAATTTATGAAAATTTTGGTACATTTAGTTATTATGGGGTACATCTTTAGGCACATGCATAATGATATTTTGTTTCCCACGCTGCCATTATGTTGGTTAATTTGGATTAATTTCTGACTTGTTTCTGATTTTATAGATTGTTTTTGGAAGTATGGTTGGAAGTATGTAAATCTATTGTTGTATAAGGTTAACTGTGTTGATATATACATTGATCCTATTACATGTATTGTCCATTGAGAAAATATTGAATTTATAGAATGATAAGCAATACATTAATTGTCCATTTGTTACAAAGGTAACCAACCTAGTTGGAATTTGTATAATTTCTCATTCAACTGGGAATACAAAGCCAGATTTTCAGAAATATGTCTATACAATTATATTCCTAAATTGAAAGAGCAGTTTGGATTTTGTACACATCTGTTTATTACATAGGCAAATGACCATTTGCATGTGTAAACTGATGCATGAATGAAAGGACTGCAGTTACACAAATCCAGCATACAAATGCATACCCTTTGAGACCCAGAGGGAAAGTATTGTCATGGACTAAAAATTGGCTAAGTGACAGAAAACAGAGTAGGAGTAAATGATCTGTTTCATCATGACAAAAAGTTAACAGAGGGCACTACTTTGCTTCATAGTAGGATGAATGATGTTTAATATATTTATTAACAACTTGAGAAAGAAAGTGATCACTGGGACAACAAAATCTGCAGTTGATTAGTCAAGTTCAGAGAAGACCGTGAGAAAGTTCTGAGGGATCTAGCTAAGGTAGGGGAATAGACAACACAATGGCAGATAACATTTGATTGCAAAACAATGTAAACTGGAGGAGGGAAAAACACTCATGCACATTATAGGACTCTAAAATAATAATATCTCAGGAAAAGGACCTTGGTATCACTGTGGACAGCTCAATGTACAAGTCTTGCCAATGTGCAGCTATAGTCATAATATATAGATCAACAGTACTGTTTCATATAGAATACCGTGTACAATATTAGCTACCTTATCTCAAAAAGGATGTTGCTAAAGCAGAACGGGTTCAGGAAAGGGTAACGAGAATAAATATAAAAGTTTCAGAGGTGTGGCTGAGTTAGTCAGTAACAGGAAAAACTTAAAAAACAATGACAAGTCTAGTAGCACCTTAAAGACTAACAAAACATGTAGATGATGGGCATACACAGCTCACTTTCTTCAGATGACTGAGTATTAGAAGTCCAGATCCAAGAATAATAAATATTCTTGGATGTGGACTTCTAATACTCCAGTCATCTGAAGAAGTGGGCTGTGCCCACGAAAGCTCATGATATCATCTACATGTTTTGTTAGTCTTTAAGGTGCTACTAGACTTTTCGTTCTTTTTCTGAGAATAAATATAGATACAGATAAACACTCACAGGATGAGAGATTCAAAAGTTTAGGGTTGATTCCCTTAAACAGGAGATGCAGACAAAGTTAAAGTAATGAAGGGCCTAGGAAAGATAGATCAGGAATTTCCATTCTCCTTGTCTGAAGAGCAAGGTATAAATTCAGTAAAATTGAGGGGAGCTCATTCAAAAGTGAAAGAAGGAAAAGGTTTTTCAGACACTGTGTAATCAGACACTACAATACTTTGTCACAGGGTATCATTGAGAACAAGAATTTAGTAAGGGTATGTCTACACTACAGCGTTATTTCAAAATATCTTATTTTGAAATAGTTATTTCAAAATAACGCGTCTACACACAAAATGCATTTTGAAATAGCTTTTTGCTATTTCAAAATAGTGCATCCACACTGAGTGGACGCTGAATCACATTTAACGCCAGTCGGAACCAGATCCGGCAGGGCATCAGGTCAGAAGTTACTTTCTGTGGCTGCTGCCTGAGGCTATCTGAGGCCTGTGCTTAAAGGGACCCCCTGCCCGAACAGCCAGTTCTCAGCTTTTCCTGCTTGCTTGCCTACCTCGATGAGGGACAGCAAAGCATTTTGTCTCTGAGTGCTCTGGTTGCCCTCACTCGGGACACCACAGCACTCTGCAACATGGAGCCAGAGCTGCCCCTGGGCACTCTGGTGCTTCTCGTGGATGCGTTGCTGCAACCATGGCTGCACTTTCTGCAGGCTGCCATCGGGGAGGTCCATCGGGGGGCTGTCAGTATCCAGGAGGCCCTGTAGAGAGCTTCCACCCTGAGGAGCACTAAGAGCCTCCCTGGTCTGCCCCACTGGGGGCTTGTGCCTCATTCCTCCCTCACATCCTTCCACTTACCTCTCCCTAACCCCCCTTCCTGATGTAAAATAAAATACACATATTTTCAAGAACACAAACTCTCTTTATTTAACAAAACTGGGGGGGGGGAATGAAACTCTGGTGAGACTGGGGAAAGGAGGTGAGAGAGGGGAGAAGAGAGGGTGGGAGAGGGGAGGGGGAAACTTGGGAGGAGGGAGTGGAAGGGGAAAGCAAGGGGAAGCAGGGGGAGGGTAAGCTCAGGGCTCAGGGTTGGGGGGTCTTGCCGGACCAACTTGATTGTCATGCACACCTGCTCCTGGGTTTGCATGTGGCCTTTGGTGGCCAGGCTGGCAGCTATCTTGCCATAGACGGCCGCGTTTCTCCATCTAGTGCGGAGATCATGGACATTGGGGGCATCCCCCCAAACCTGAATAAGGTCCATGATCTCCACCCTGGACCAGGAAGGTGCTTGCCTTCTCCAGGCCCTGGCAGGCTCCTGGGAGCTGGCAGACTGCTCCTGGGGAGCGGTGGAGGGCTGGCTGCCAGTGGCTTGCTGGCTCATGTTTTGGGGCCATTGGGTCAGGGGCAGTGTCTGCTGGCTCTGGGCTGGCAGGCTTGGAGCTGGAACAGGATTCCGGGAAGGGGGGAGGGAGAGGAGTGTTCTTGGTTGAGGCTGGAGTGGCCACCAGGGCACCCTGGGAAGGCTGGAGGCCCCCTATTTCGAAATAAGTGTCTAAACAGCACTTATTTTGAAATAGCCATTTCGAATTTGGCGTTATTCCTCGTGGAATGAGGTTTACCAAATTAGAAATAAGTGCTCTGCTATTTCAAATTAATTTCGAAATAGCGGTTTGGCTGTGTTGATGCTAGGAAAGTGATTTCGAAATAAGGGCTGTTATTTCGAAATAACTTTGCTGTGTAGACATACCCTAAGAGTAAAAGAGAGATTGGACTTTTACACGGATTGCAAGAGCAGACAGAGTTGTTAATGTGAAAAAATATTTAATAAGGGAGAGAAACCACATATTTCAGTTTAAGCCAATCTCTAGCCATCAGAGTTAGGAGGAAATATATGGGGGAGGCAGGCAGACTTTATCACTATCCTTTGGAGGGTCTTATTCCGGAGCACCTTGAGTTGGTCATTATTATCAGTCAGATATTAGCTGCACCATAGGTCTGAATAAGTATGGCAATTTCTATGCTCATCCTTAGTAGGATGGCTTAAATTGGTCTTACACTGATTTTCTGTAAGGGTAATTCTTCCATATTGACCCTTATACACCAATACTTCGTGCTTCTCCAGTAACAGAGGCAAGCCATAAATCTGGCTTAACTAGTCAGACAACTAATTTTTGGTTCCTTTCTATTGTTCCAGGCCTCTTTTTTTCCTGCTCTTTGGCCATTTGCTGTTATACATGCTGGTTCTGCAATTCAACATGTGCTACAGTTCTCATGATATTGCAGTAAAAATTTGATTTTACTGAAATTTCTGGTTTGAGATTTACTGTAATAAAATAACAACAATATATGCAGTAATAAATAGTATGCTAAAACAAGATTGACGGAGTTGTCACAACAGTGAGCAATTACTGCAACAGCTCAGGAAAATGAATGGATGTTCTAGTTACAATTGCACATGCTGTTGAGAGGTGCTGAATCCATTATGTGGAACATGAATCTGTGGCATAATTTTTTTTTGTTGAGCTTGCTGTCTGAAATGTGGGAACATTGCTGTCAGAAAGAAAATGAGAAATTAAAACCTGTGGAATGTATGCTTTCATTTTATGCTTTGTTATGTGGAAGAAAAATACTTGCTCTGCAGCCAAATCCATTTTTTGCAACAAAACACATATTAAGGATAAATATCTTGTTTTATGTATTTATTTAGACCAAACAAGATACTTTTCTGTATCCAGTTTGCTGCTGTACTTTCATTTATTCTATTTTCAAGTCTTTGTTAACATGGTTCATTGTTGCCTCATGTTGTCTGATAGCCTGGTAATGCAAAGCTCTGTGTGTTTCCCAAGAGTTCAAGGGACATAGAAGGCTCTCAGCACACTTCAGGTAGCAGGCAGCCCCTCACAAAACTGAGCCCCTGGTGTTTCATTTATCTATTTGGTTCTTTATTTCATTGGGTTTCATGCATACACTTTAGTACTCATGTGTATTGTAGAGAAATTAGGTGGTATCCCTTAAAATGTTATGGGATCTCTCTAGTAGGCCCCCTGTCTATTACTGAAGAAGCAACCAGACCCTAACTAGAGTTAGTGAGGAATTTTTCAGCACAAAACTATTTTTGGGGGCAGAAAATGCTGATTATTTGGAACCAGAACTTTATTCAGAAACTTACCAGTTTTGACTCTCACTACTGAGATGTCCCCACCTCTGTGGTTAGGGCACATCTGGACTACAGAAGACCCAGGTTCAAGTCACTGTCCTGAATCAGGCTAAACAGAATCTTGAATTGAGGTCTCCAACATGCCAGATAAGTACCTTAATTACTTTTGGCAGTTTCAGGGTGCACTGCGGGCTTTCATTCTTTCAACATTGAATTTTTATTCTCAGATCACTCCAAACCCTAGCAGTGTATATATGTAGTGTGGCAAAATGGCCAGTGTTGGTATGGTGGATTACACACTTTTCTTGTCAGGGGCTAGGACCTCAGGCTAGGTTGGCCAGCCTCAGAGCCATCCCTACCCATATGAAATTCACATAGCCATGTAGGGCACGACAAAATTTAGGGCATCAAATTTCCCCATATTTAATGGTGCCTAGGCAGCCACATGTTGATTATGGGTTCTGGCCACCCCTGTCTCCATCATCCCAGCTTCCTTCTCCCAGCTTAGTGCTTGCTGGTCCAGCAGCCTCCCCACCCCCATTCCCCAGCCCTCATCTCAGAGCTGGTCTGGCAGTCCCCTTCCCCATTTCCCCATCCATCCCCCACTCACCAGGTGGCAGTGAGTAGCCCTTGCAGGCTGGAAGACTTAGATGAAGTGGGGGGCAGCTGCACAGCATACAGTTGGAGAGAAGCAGCGCCTTCCCCTTAAAAGTGCTGCTTTTCTCCGGCCAGCTGCATGGCCTCCTACTGCTTCTCCAGAGTCCTCCAGCCATGCCTCCCTCCTGGCCATGCTCAAGGTTGCCAACTCTTGTGGACTGGACAGACCAGGCATAACTGCAGTAAATGGCATCCAGTCCAATCGGTCCAGGAGAATTGGAAAACCCTTGCCCTCACAGCTTCAACCTACCTCTCCTGTGCACAGCGGCCACTCCTCGCTGAGGGGTTACCAGTGATGGGCTGTGTAGGGCACCAGCACTGGTAGGGATGGCCCTGGTCAACCTGCTGTCTCTCTCCCCCAGATGAGGGAGACCAGATAGCAAGTGTGAAAAATCAGGATGGGGGTGTGGGGTAATAGGAACTTATGTATGACGACACAGGAGCTAGTGTGGACATGTAACAGTGGTTTCAATTAAAGCACTTTAATTTAAACAGCATAACTTTTGCCAGCAAAACTTTGTAGTGTAGACAAGGCCTTTGTCCCTGCCTCAGAGCAGGGGACTGGACGAGATGACCTTCTGAGGTCCCTTTCAGTCCTACATTTCTATGATTTGGGGTTTTTGCATCTGCTTCATCTGCCAGGTTTTCATGCAATCCTCTGGGTAATACCTCAATAAATAATATTTGCTGTTATTACCATAATCCAAGCAGCACAATATTTTTTTTTAATATTAAACATGCTTCTGTGTGGTCATAGGCTCGGCTTTCAACAGATAACAGATTTTATTTCCAATTTTTATGTATTTGTATTTTCTCTGCTGCAAGATAGTTATTTAATAACAGCAGATGTAACCCCTAAAAGCTCTGTGTAGTGGTCTCAGGCATAAAGCCACAAGGAAGTGCAGAGCTAAGCACTGCAGGACAGGCTAGCACAAACCCATTGTCCCCCTGATGTCAGCTGGACTTTTGTCGGTGGAAGGACAAACTAATGGCAGCAAGATGGGGTCTGTTTGTCATGGGTTGTTCAGAGACACTCCCGTTCCATTGAGGTGGCACAGGGGTGTGAGGAAGAAATCAGCAAGTCTTTAGCCTTTAGAGTAGCGGGTCAGTAATCAAAGAGTGCTGGGGAATATTACCTGTCAGGGTGGGAAGTAGGATGCTGAGATGTCCCCCTGCTGCTTGACAGCTCCTGTGTGGGGATGGCAGATGGCCCCTTCATTCCTGACTGGTGAGTGAGTGAGGCCATGGGAGCATGGCTTAGAGGCTTAAGATATTGGCTCTCTGTAGATGCAAGGTGTGGGGGAAGCTGTGTCCCTGGCTGTTTGAAATACAGACCCCAGGTCCAGGACTGTGACAAGGAAGATGAGCCCCTGATTGCAGGGGAGGGCATCACCCTGCTGAATGGCTCTGGCTTGGGAGCAGCAGATGGCCCCTCACACTCCCAGCTGGTGGGTGAGTAAGCAGAGATGTGACATCTCTCGATGCAGCCATGTGGCCAGGATAGGTGAACCCCGCAGGCTCTAGGGAAGCTGCACTCACCAACTAGGGATTTTTTCTTCATCAATTTGTGTATCCAATGAAATCAATGTTTATTGGCAACTAAGTATTTAAAGGGAATTCTTCCAAACCCACTGATCACAAAGTATCCCCATTTTAATAGATTACTTAAGTCACTGAGGTGTTAGGCCTAAATGTTCAAAGATAGCATTGAATTTTGGAGGCGTGTGTCTTTTTCTTAGAGATACCCAACTTTAGATGCCTGATTTTCACCTACAAATCCAATGTTGAAGAGAACTGTAACTGCAGGTACTTGGTATTTATGATTCTGAAAGTAGAATGCTCAGGTCTGAGGTATGTGAGGGTGGGCACCCCAAGTGAATGGACACTTACAAAAATTTTCATCTAAGTAACTTCCCCAAAACCACCTCATAATACAATGGCTGAAACTAGGAATAGAACATGGCCCACCTGTTCTTCCAGGATACACTCGCTTCCCTCCACAGATATCTCAGTGCTCAGAGTACAAACCAGGGAACAAATCCTGTAGACACTCATCCAAATAGCATAACAGAACCCAGTAAGCAGCCAAGAGGAATAAAACCAAAAGATATAAAATTCCGTATTCAGGGTCATAGAATCATAGGGCTGGAAGAGATCTCAGGAGGTCATCAAGTCCAGCCCCCTGCCCAAGGACCAATCCCAACTAAATCAACCCAGCCAGGGCTTTGTCAATCCGAGACTTAAAAACCTCTAGGGATAGAGATTCCACCACCTCCCTAGGTAACCCATTCCAGTACTTCACCACCCTCCTAGTGAAATAGTTTTTCCTAATATCCAACCTAGACCTCCCCCACTGTAACTTGAGACCATTGCTCCTTGTTCTGCCATCTGTCACTGAGAACAGCCTCTCTCCATCCTCTTTGGAACCTCTCTTCAGGAAGTTGAAGGCTGCTATCAATTCCCCCCTCACTCTTCTCTTCTGCAGATTAAATAAGCCGAAATCCCTCAGCCTCTCCTCGTAGGTCATATGCTCCAGCCCCCTAATCATTTTGGTTGCCCTCTGTTGAACCCTCTCTAATGCATCCACATCCTTTCTATAGTTGGGGGCTGGAACTGGACACAATACTCCAGATGTGGCCTCACCAGAGCCGAATAAAGGGGAATAATCACTTCTCTAGATCTGCTGGCAATGCTCCTCCTAATGCACTCTAATATGCCATTAGCCTTCTTGGCTACAAGGGCACACACTATTGGATACTATTGCAATTCAGTCACAGAGCCAGCAATATTGTACTCCTGGTGGCAGGACTTCACATAATTCAATTGGTCTCCAACGTGTTTCTTTCTAAAACTTTCTTTGAAATGCAACACACAGAGATTTTACACTTCACTAGTTATTAAAAGTGAGAGAGCTCATTGAAATGACTTCAGTAAAATCAGTCTGGATTTACATCCCTGTTAACTGAGATCAGAATCTCATCCCATTAGAGTTAATTTTGTTTTTAAAATTAATTCTAAGCTTATACTTTAACATAATTCATGGCCACGTTCAGCAGAGACACACACATTTGTGAATAAATGCTCATCTCTCTCTCTCTAGAGACCACCATAGATCTCACCTGCCTCTGATAAATGACTTAAGTACAAAGAGAGAATCATTTTATCATAGGACTGGAAGAGACCTTGGAAGGTCATCTAGTCTGGTCCCCAGCACTCGTGGCAGGACTAAGTATTATCTAGACCATCCCTGACAGGTGTTTCTCTAATAAGCTCTTAAAAGTCTCCAATGATGGAGATTCTGCAACCACTCTGGGCAATTTATTCCAGTGCTTAACCTCTCTAAAATGAAGTTTTTCCTACACCGTCCTTCCTGCAATTTAAATCCATGGCTTCTTGGCCAGTCTGAAGGGGAAGTCCTTGAACAGAGGTTTCCCACAGGAAAATGCATAACCATCAGAGTAACCAAAATTATTGCTTTGAACTATTCATTAAAATTGTTTAAGCAGGAAAAATCATTTTCTTTAAAAGATTTCCCCCTTTTCCCCTCAGGTTTTAAATGTTTCCCTTTTTGTAGTTAGAGGGCACTGTTTTCCTTCAAAGCTCTTAATCAGCTAGTCAGTTATATTACAAAGGTAATAAGATCCTGCTGCCTACTCCACTGTATCACTAGATTGATTGACATGAAACTGTACCTATCAGAAGGGGAAATCAAATAAGCTGGTATCTGTGCTGTCAAGGCAGAAGACTTAGGTTTTATAGCAACCTTGGGAACCCACTTCCTGAGCTGAGAAGCAGAACATTCTTAGGCAAAAAGTGCATCATCAAAATCATCTATAACTGATAAAAATACAAGAGAGTTTCACAGAAAAAAAGATTCTTTGATGGAAAATAGCTTTTTGACAAAAGGTTTGTTGGAAATCTTTTGGGTTTCATCAAAATTAAAATTTTTGTCAGTTTTTTTTCCAGTAAAAACAAAACAAAACAACCCCCCAAACACATTTCTCTACCAGCTCTTCAGCTGTCACTACCACACATCTGCTGCAGAATACTCACAGGCCCAGATTCTTCCAGCTTACATCATTACAACTATTTTGAATTGCGTGGAGTCACCCATGTAAGTGAGCTGAAAAGCAGGCTCATGTTTTTTAAGAATCAGACTAATAAACTCAGTAGAGAGTGAATTTTCCATGGCAAGAGATGACATATTGAGAACAGTTTCTCCATAGACACTGGATAAAACTGAGTAATAAGAGAACATTTAGGGATATATTTTTGCCACTTTTATCCACATTGAGAAGTACTGTATGCTCTTTAAGTCTTCCATTTTATACATGGACAAACTGTGACACAGAAAAGTTTTAACTTATTGCAAAGCACTGTGTGAATTAACTTCAAAACTCGAATGAAGAGCCAAGGCTCCTAGATTCCCTTCTTGTCTTTGACAGTGACTCTGACTTTGGACAGATTAGATTTTTTTCTGTTTTTCCTTTTTCATCTATAAAATAAATTATTTCCTTACACTAGAGGTTATTAGCGTTTGTAAATTTCTTGGGGATTCTGACCTGGGAAGTGTTATATAGCTGCAAGTATTAATATTTCTTTCTGTAATCTTTTCCCTTTATGTTTTTATGCAACGTTAACAAGACAGAAGATATTAAGATGCTTCCATGTACATATAACATTGTAATATATAGCAAAGTAATTTGTATTCATACACAGACATTATTTATTAATAATAATTGTAACAATACCTACCTCTTATATAGTTGTTTTCATTAATATCTTATAAAGCTTCATTAGCCTTATTTTACAGATGGGGAAACAGAGGCACGAGAGATTAAATGACTTGACTTGCCCAAGGTCACCCCGCAGGCTATTGGCTAAACCAGGAATATATTTCAGGTCTTCTGAGTTCTAGACCAGTGCTGTATCTTCTAGGCCATGCTGCTTCTTGGGATATGTCTACACTTCAATAAAAGACCTGTAGCATGACTGCAGCTGGCCCAGGTTAGCTAGCGTGGGCTGTAGAATTTATGTTGGTGTTACAACAAACATCCATCAATCGACTTTATTGTCCTCCTTCAAATTCCCCCTTAAAACGCTCTTTCTTGTGACATCTACAAAAAAGTAACAGTCATCTGTTATGCTGAGCTGACTGCTTGTGATACCAACTGATAATGGAAAACCACTGAAATATTTTAACAATATTCTCTTGCTCCCACTTTATATAAAAAATACCAAGTTCTAGAGACTCAGGCTTTTAAAAAAAAGCCAACCCATTGTCCCACTCCTGAAGGGATGTTCAATTTTCATCCACCGCAGTTTATATGGCTTTTGGAAAACCTTAAAGGAAGCTTTGCTCAAGGTAAGTTCTAGAAATAACAGTACGTGGAGGCTGTTGAGTAATTTGTCCAGGTTGTTCATCCATCTCTGTTTGTGAGACATGATAATAAACCTGGTTGATTAGAGATCTGCTATTCCCCTTCAGTCTCTGTTATCCATGCTTATAAATCTGTAGTTAGATACAACCATTGAGTAAGAACCTTCCTTGATTACATCAGAATAGCTTTGATGCTAATGAAGTTGGGCTGACTAGTACCAGCTGAGGAGCTAGACAAACAGTCCTTAGCTTTTTTTTAAAAAACTTTGTTATGCTTTACTCTTGGAAGACAGTGTGCAATGGAGTAAAACATAACAAAGTTTTTTTTTTTAAAAGCTATGGACTGTTTGTCTAGCTCCTCAGCTGGTACTAGTCAGCCTATAAGAACCATTGCCTCACTTACATGTGTTTTTTTCTGAACCAGTTCTACTTTTGTATTTCATCAAAATAATACAGTGAAGTAAACCGGAGGAAGCCTGTAATCTCACTCAAGGAAGACAAAGATTACAAAGGGTGGGGTTAGTGCTTAAATTTAGTCACCTAGGGAGGAAACTCAACAAGTCTCTGCCTCTTTCTGGGTCAGAAGTAGATTTCTCTCAATATCAGTTTTTTGTGCATACATCTCAACAAAACTACTAAGATCGGAACTGACTTGGTTTTCTCATAAGACTAATTAAACCTGATCTTTCCCTTCCATTTTTTTATATTTCTTGATCTCACTTCTCAGTTGCATGAACAGAAACCCCAACCCACACAAGCCAGACTGTCAACCCACTTGTATAAATAATACATATGCCTCTTCAATTCCTGGGATCATTGAAGAGATTACAAAGCCATGAGCTACTCTGGGCTGTAAGTTAGAGTATGTGCTTGAAACACTTGCTTTTGCTGGAAGTGAACGGTGTCAAGGACAGGTCTCCTGAATAATGCATCTTATCCGGGGATCAGGCAGCATTCGGTGGAGTCCTGTTGCCCTCTGAAAATGAGTCAAATGTATTTTTCAGTTTTATATCAAATATACCAAATAGATTCTATGTACAGCATAATAAAAAAGTTGCTAGTGGATTACAAAGGTAGAGTCTTCTGTAGTATTCTTATGTATTAAATGGAGATAATAATAATCAATATATGTACTTCATAGTTGAGCAAAAATCCATTAAAGTCATGAGGCAATGTAAGTTTCAGTGAATCATTAGGTATTCTTTGCAAGCTTTTTATCATTATTTAATACATATTATCCTACGTAACACTTTCCTTCTCATCAATTTACTCAATAACATACTCAGAGTAAGGCCAGAAGAATGTGGATCATATGCTAGAATAAGTTAAGATTCATATATCTTTGCTCACCGTGAACAGTGCTTTGCTCCATAAGAATCTCCATTCACTTTTTGTGAAATAAAAAAGAGGGTAGCTCATCTCAGCTACCATCAATATACTATCCTATAACCATTTGTTGTGCCTAATTCATAGAATCATAGAATACTAGGACTGGAAGGGACCTCAAAAGGTCATTGAGTCCAGTCCCCTGCCCCTATGGCAGGACCAAATACTGTCTAGACCATCCCTGATAGACATTTATCTAACCTACTCTTAAATATCTCCAGAGATGGGGATTCCACAACCTCCCTGGGCAATTTATTCCAGTGTTTAACTACCCTGACAGTTAGGAACTTTTTCCTAAAGTCCAACCTAAACCTCCCTTTCAGCCTTCCTTCATAGGTCACGTTCTCTAGACCTTTAATCATTCTTGTTGCTCTTCTCTGGACGCTCTCCAATTTCTCCACATCTTTCTTGAAATGCAGTGCCCAGAACTGGACACAATACTCCAACTGAGGCCTAACCAGCGCAGAGTAGAGCGGAAGAATGACTTCTCGTGTCTTGCTCACAACACACCTGTTAATGCATCCCACTATAACCCCTAGATCCCTTTCTGCCGTACTCCTTCCTAGACAGTCGCTTCCCATTCTGTATGTGTGAAACTGATTGTTCCTTCCTAAGTGGAGCACTTTCCATTTGTCTTTATTAAACTTCATCCTGTTTACCTCAGACCATTTCTCCAATTTGTCCAGATCATTTTGAATTATGACCCTATCCTCCAGATTAGTCGCAACCCCTCCCAGCTTGGTATCATCTGCAAACTTAATAAGCGTACTTTCTATGCCAATATCTAAATCGTTGATGAAGATATTGAACAGAGCTGGTCCTAAAACAGACCCCTGCGGAACCCCACTTGTTATACCTTTCCAGCAGGATTGTGAACCATTAATAACTACTCTCTGAGTACGGTTATCCAGCCGGTTATACACCCACCTTATAGTAGCCCCATCTAAGTTGTATTTGCCTAGTTTATTGATAAGAATATCATGCGAGACAGTATCAAACGCCTTACTATAGTCTAGGTATACCACATCCACCGCTTCTCCCTTATCCATAAGACTCGTTATCCTATCAAAGAAAGCTATCAGATTGGTTTGACATAATTTGTTCTTTACAAATCCATGCTGGCTGTTCCTTATCACCTTGCCACCTTCCAAGTGTTTACAGATGATTTCCTTAATTACTTGCTCCATTATCTTCCCTGGCACAGAAGTTAAACTAACTGGTCTGTAATTTCCTGGGTTGTTCTTATTTCCCTTTTTATAAATGGGCACTATATTTGCCCTTTTCCAGTCTTCTGGAATCTCTCCTGTCTCCCATGATTTTCCAAACATGATAGCTAGAGGCTCAGATACCCCCTCTATCAGCTCCTTGAGTATTCTAGGATGCATTTCATCAGGCCCTGGTGACTTGCAGGCATCTAACTTATCTAGGTGATTTTTAACTGTTTTTTTTTTATTTTATCTTCTAAACCTCCCCCCTTCCCACTAGCATTCACTATGTTAGGCATTCCTTCAGACTTCTCGGTGAAGACCGAAACAAAGAAGTCATTAAGCATCTCTGCCATTTCCAAGTTTCCTGTTACTGTTTCTCCCTCCTCACTGACCAATGGGCCTACCCTGTCCTTCGTCTTCCTCTTGCTTCTAATGTATTTATAAAAAGTCTTCTTGTTTTCCTTCATTCCCGTAGTTAGTTTGAGCTCATTTTGTGCCTTTGCCTTTCTAATCTTGCCCTGCATTCCTGTGTTGTTTGCCTATATTCATTCTTTGTAATTTGTGCTACTTTCCATTTTTTAAATGACTCCTTTTTTATTTTTAGATCATGCAAGATCTCGTGGTTAAGCCAAGGCGGTCTTTTGCCATATTTTCTATCTTTCCGACGCAGCGGAATAGCTTGCTTTTAGGCCCTTAACAATGTCCCTTTGAAAAACTGCCAACTCTCCTCAGTTGTTTTTCCCCTCAGTCTTGATTCCCATGGGACCTTACCTATCAGCTCTCTGAGCTTACCAAAATCTTCCTTCCTGAAATCCATTGTCTCTATTTTGCTGTTCTCCCTTCTACCCTTCCTTAGAATTGTGAACTCTATGATTTCATGATCACTTTCACCCAAGCTGCCTTCTACTTTCAAATTCTCAAACAGTTCCTCCTTATTTGTTAGGATCAAATCTAGAACAGCTTCCCCCCTGGTAGCTTTTTCAACCCTCTGAAATAAAAAATTGTCTCCAATGCAGTCCAAGAACTTATTGGATAGTCTGTGCCCCGCTGTGTTATTTTCCCAACATATATCTGGATAGTTGAAGTCCCCCATCACCACCAAATCTTGGGCTTTAGATGATATTGTTAGTTGTTTAAAAAGCCTCATCCACTTCTTCCACCTGGGTAGGTGGCCTGTAGTAGACTCCTAGCATGACATCACCCTTGTTTTTAACCCCTTTTAGCCTAACCCAGAGACTCTCAACACTTCCGTCTCCTATGTCCATCTCCACCTCACTCCAAGAGTGTTCATTTTTAATATATAAGGCAACACCTCCTCCCTTTTTTCCCTGTCTATCCTTCCTGGCTGCTGCATGGGGCAGGGACTGTGTAAATCTCAGTCCTGCAAAGAGTTCCACACGTAACCTTACATACTTGAGTAGTGCCATTGAAGTCAAATACTACTTTGATACATACAGATAACCACAGGCATAAATATTTGTAGTATAGGGGCCTGAAACAGAAAAACAAATGAGTTTAGCTACGAAGCCCTAAGCAAACAGATGGGGAATTTCTCATCACATGGAGGTACAGGTTTTTAAATTAAAATAAAATAAGATATGGGTACTGGATAAAGGCTAATAAACTTCAGGAGTATGTTGTAAGAGATATAAAGGCATTTGAATTTTGCACCAAAATTGCATTCATCTGATTACACTGTTCGGATAATTCTCATAAATAAACAATGTCTATTACTATTTCATATTAAAAATAGTTGAGCTGTAAATCACTAACAGGCATGTTTAAATCAGGCACCTGTTTGCTCATAATGTTAACTTACCTACAGCAGATAAATAACACAAGTCACACAGTTGTTGGATGTGCTCATTTAGGCTGTGTCTACACAATAGCCATACCTCGAAATAAGCTACGCAATTTGCCCTACACAATTTGCGCTACACAAATTGCGTAGCTTATTTTGATCGTATTTCAAAATAGAGTGCTATTCCGACAAATCCCTTAACGCTCGTGAAATGAGGACTATAGGGATGCTGGAATAGTGTGCCAGTTATTTCAATAGTTATTTCGAAATAATGGGCATATTTAAAGACAAGAGAATCCTATTTTGAGATACTTCCAGTATCCTGAAATAGCCCCGCTGTCTAGACATAGCCTCATTGAGCCATGAGAAGTGCCATTTGAATTTGCTTTATTTTGATTAGAAATGACATTATAAGGAAACTAAGGCTTTGTCTAGACTACATAAGAACATAAGAACGTAAGAATGGCCGTACTGGGTCAGACCAAATGTCCGTCTAGCCCAGTAGCCTGTCTGCCAACAGTGGCCAGCACCAGGTGTGGTGGACTGAAGACAATGATCAAGCGATTTGTCTCCTGCCATCCTTCTCCAGCCTCTGACAAACAGAGGCCAGGGACACCATTTCTATCCCCTGGCTAATAGCCTTTTATGGACCTAACCTCCATGAAATTATCTAGCTTCTCTTTAAACTCTGTTATAGTCCTAGCCTTCACAGACTCCTCTGGCAAGGAGTTCCACAGGTTGACTACGTGCTGTGTGAAGAAGAACTTTATTTTATTAGTTTTAAACCTGCTACTCATTTTCATTTGGTGTCCTCTAGTTCTTCTATTATGGGAACTAATAAATAACTTTTCTTTATTCACCCTCTCCACACCACTCATGATTTTATATACCTCTATCATATCCCCCCTTAGTCTCCTCTTTTCTAAACTGAAAAGTCCCAGTCGCTTTAACCTCTCTTCATATGGGACCCGTTCCAAACCCTAATCATTTTAGTTGCCCTTTTCTGAACCCTTTCTAAGGCCAAAATATCTTTTTTGTGGTGAGGAGACCACATCTGCACACAGTATTCAAGATGTGGGCGTACCATAGTTTTATACAGGGGCAGTAAGATATTCTGTGTCTTATTTTCTATCCCTTTCTTAATAATGCCTAACATCCTATTTGCCTTTTTGACCGCCACTGCACACTGTGTGGAAGTTTTCAGAGAACTATCCACGATAACTCCAAGATCTCTTTCCTGATTTATTGTAGCCAAATTAGCCCCCATCATACTGTACGTATAGTTGGGGTTATTTTTTCCAACGTGCATTACTTTACACTTATCCACATTAAATTTCATTTTCCATTTTGTTGCCCAATCACTCAGTTTGGTGAGATCGTTTTGAAGTTCTTCACAGTCTGCTTCTGTCTTGACTATCTTAAACAGTTTAGTATCATCCGCAAACTTTACCACCTCGCTGCTTATCCCTTTCTCCAGATCATTTATGAATAACTTGAAAGGATTGGTCCCAGGACTGACCCTTGGGGGACACCACTAGTTTCCCCTCTCCATTTTGAAAATTTACCATTTATTCCTACCCTTTGTTTCCTGTCTTTTAACCAGTTCTCAATCCATGAAAGGACCTTCCCTCTTATCCCATGACAATGTAATTTACACAAGAGCCCTTGGTGAGAGACCTTGTCAAAGGCTTTCTGAAAATCTAAGTATCTACTGGATATCTACTCGATCCCCCTTATCTACATGTTTGTTAACCCCTTCAAAGAACTCTAATAGATTAGTAACACATGATTTCCCTTTACAGAAACCATGTTGACTTTTGTCCAACAAATTATGTTCTTCTACGTGCCTGACAATTTTATTCTTTATTATTGTTTCGACTAAGTTGTCCGGTACTGAAGTTAGACTTACCGGTCTGTAATTGCCAGGATTACCTCTAGAACCCTTTTTAAATATTGGTGTCATGTTAGCTACCTTCCAGTCATTAGGTACGGAAGCCGATTTAAAGGATAGGTTACAAACCACAGTTAATAGTTCAGCAATTTCCCATTTGAGTTCTTTTAGAACCCTTGGGTGAATGCCATCCGGTCCCGGAGATTTGTTAACATTAAGTTTTTCTATTTGCTCCAAAACCTCCTCTAATGACACTTCAATCCAGGACAGCTCCTTAGATTCATCACCCACAGAGGATGGTGCAGATTTGGTAATCTCCCTACCATCCTCAGCCGTGAAGATTGAAGCAAAGAAATCATTTAGTTTCTCCACCATGGCTTTATTGTCCTTGATTGCTCCTTTTATATCTCGATCATCTAGGGGACCCACTGTTTTTTTAGTAGGCTTCCTGCTTCTAATGTACTTAAAAAACATTTTGCTATTGCTTTTTGAGTTTTTGGCTAGCTGTTCCTCAAAATCTTTTTTTGCTTTTCTTATTACATTTTTACACTTGATTTGACAGTGTTTATGTTCCTTTCTATTTATCTCACTAGGATTGGACTTCCACTTCTTGAAAGATGCCTTTTTGTCCCTCACTGCTTCTTTTACATGGTGGTTAAGCCACGATGACTCTTTTTTAGGTCTCTTACTATGTTTTTTAATTTGGGGTATACATTTAAGATGGGCCTCTATTATGGTGTCTTTAAAAAGTTTCCATGCAGCTTGCAGGGATTTGGCTCTAGTCACTGTGCCTTTTAATTTCTGTTTAACTAACCTCCTCATTTTTGTGTAATTCCCCTTTTTTAAATTAAATGCTGGAGTGCTGGACTGCTGAGGTGTTCTTCCCACCCCAGGAATGTTAAATGTTATTATATTATGGTCACTATTCCCAAGCAGTCCTGTAATGGTTATCTCCTGGACCTGATCCTGCACTCCACTGAGGACTAAATCGAGAATTGCCTCTCCCCTTGTGGGTTCCTGTACCAGCTGCTCCAAGAAGCAGTCATTTAAGCCACTGAGAAATGGCTCTTCCTCAAAAAATGAGGTTTACGCGGCTTTTCAAAAAAGGTGGGGTTGCGGAAAAAACCCGTGTCTCGACTACTTTCACTTTCGACTACTCCACTTTTGAAAGTGAGATCGGAAGAAGATATGCAAATTCCCATGGAATTCCTCTTTTGAAACTTCAGCGTAGTCTACATGTATCGCTAGTCATACACACTCATACAGAAAAGCAAATTCAAGTAAAACAGATAAAACTAGAAAAAAATTTGGATTTAATAAACACTGTATATTATAAACCTGAAAAACAACACATGGTCTAGTAGCACTTTATAGACTAACAAAACATGTAGCCAGTATCATGAGCTTTCGTGGGCACAGCCCATGGTCATCTGAAGAAGTGGGCTGTGCCCACGAAAGCTCATGATACCGTCTACATGTTTTGTTAGTCCATAAAGTGCTACCAGACCATTTATTGTTTTTTAAGTTTATCCTCTACAGACTAACTCCGCTACCCCCTGAAACTACTGAATATTATGCAGATTTCAGTCCCTTTCTCTACACTGTTGGTTTTTTGTTTGAAATTACTTTTCATTTCAAAACATCCTTGTTTAAAAAGTGCACAAAACTTCTGTTTGAGCCACATTTAGTTTTTTCAATTTTTAGTTTTACTAGTTTACTGTTTTTGATCTGAGCTCAATTTTTAATTTTTCAAAATTGACAATAAACCAAAAGATCACCTCTTCAATCCAGCCTTGTTCCAAGCAGCGTAGGTTAGTCCTTGGGTATATCTAGACTACATGCCTCTGCTGACAGAGGCATGTAAAATAGGCTACCCGACATAGTCAATGAAGTGGGGATTTAAATATCCCCAGTTTCATTAAAATAAAAATGGCTGCCGCACTGTGCCAGATCAGCTGATTGTCGGCAGAGCGCGAGTCAAGACACAGATCGGTCGACAAGGGAAGCTTTTGTCGACCGCTCCCTTATGCCTCATGGAACGAGGTTTACAGGAGCGGTCGGCAAAGGCTTCCCCTGTCGACCGATCCACATCTTGACTCGTGTGCTGTGCCGACAATCAGCTGATCCGGCACAGCGCGGCAGCCATTTTTATTTTAATGAAGCCAGGGATATTTAAATCCCCGCTTCATTGACTATGTCGGGTAGCCTATTTTACATGCCTCTGTCAGCAGAGGCATATAGTCTAGACATACCCCTAATGATTTCCAAATCTTTACTTTGAAATAATGTGAAAATCAGAGCAAATATGACACTGTGAGTAAGGCATGAATAGAACTCATTCCTGCAAGATGCTTGGAATTTTAATACATGTTCTTTGTTCCAATTTATGTGACTTGAGAGAACCTGCAGCATAGTAATAAGGATTAATAATCAATTCATCTCACCTAGGTAGTTACATCATTAATTAAAAGTTAATCCTTATTTCAGTGCTGTGAATGGAATATTTTAATTTGCATACTAATTTTTCTTATATACTTACAGGTTATTTTCAAGCTGGTGTTGTAGCTTATGTAGGTCCCATAATATTAGAGAGACAAGTTGTGTGAGGTAATGTCTTGTATTATACCCACTTCAGTTGATGTCAGACTGTCACTAAAACAAGTTAGTTAGTCTAATTAAAGGCATTTCCTCACCCATTTTTATTCTCAGATTATTTTCAAGGAAGATATCTAAATAGAACATCATGTGTTACTAAGTACATAAATCAACAATTCAAGTTACTCATCTAAATCTCTTAAGCATGCAAGTGCATGTGTCTAGTTGCAGAGTTTTTCTTTTAAATAGAAAATGTTTGTTGGATTAGCTGACATTACTACTTGCAGCTGCTGTCTCAGGAAATTATGCTCATTCTTAACTTCTGATAGCAGCCTCTTAATACTATTCATCTGTTCCTTTTGACATGAGATTCCCCATTCTTATTTTAGATGTGGCTACAGTGGCAGTTGGTGTCATCACACCCAAGTAATTTCTATGAAAAAGAAGAACTTGCCATGTTGTAAAACTCATATTTGTTAGGTAAAAGTGTTATAATAATTTCTAACTTTTTTGTTATCAGTAAGCTTTTCAGTACAGCAAAATCTCCTGTCGTTATAGGCCAGATTTTCAGTAAAATGCTGCACACCTCTTTTGCATATTCACTACTCAAGTCAGTTTTTGTATATGCCTCTGGCTAGATTTTAATTTCTTAGACTATGAACTTGTTGAAGCAGGAACTATCATTTTCTATATGTTTGTACATCTTGTCTCTCAATGATTTCCTACCAAGTTAAGTCAATGTTATTAATGACGGACACTTCTCTTTGTGCACCTCAGGGATTTGAGCATACACATTCCCATACAAATTAGATGAGCATTGGTGTAGTGGCTGCAAGAGAATGCTTCTAAATTTAGGACCCAATCATACAAACACTTATACACGTGCTTAACCTTACATGTATGAGTAGTCCCATCAACTTCAATGAGAACACTCACCTCTGTAAGAATTTCCAGGAACTGAACCCCACAGAAAATCAGACTATATAGGGTACATCTATGCTGTGGGCTAACATGAAGTTAAGATAGGCAACTTCAGCTACGTTAATTGCCTAGCTGAAGTCAAACTAGCTTAACTCGGCTTTTGGCACTGTCTACACAGCAGGAAGTAGAAGGAAGAACATTTTTCCTTCAACTTCCCTTACTCCTTGTGAAATGACAGTTACAGAACTTGAAGTAAGAAGCCTGTTATCTCAAAATTATTGCAAAATAATGGGTTTGCTGTGTAGATGCACACTCTGTCATTTCAAAATAAATATGCAGTGTACACATAGCCATAACGATTGGTGGATGAATTTTTAGAGACAGGTCAAGTTTGATTTGGTTTCAGTGCCTATTGCAAGCTCTAGGGTGCAGAATTATGCTTTTGTGAGGATGTAGTGTGGGATGCTATGACAGATCTAACAGTATCCTGAACAAGCTTCATGGAATTGAGACAAACCTTTCAGAAATAAATTGAATTCCTTTGGGTTCCATTGTATCACATGCAATTGTTTATGGGTTATTGTGGGATTGCATGTAACCTCTCTAGGAGATATGACTAATGCAATCTCTGGCAGATATTAGAAATTACAAAGAATTTCTGGAGACAATTCATGTTTGAAGTGAATTTCCTAGGAAATACTTGGGGGTGAAAAGAATACAAATGACCCACCTTGAAGCCAATCTTTGAAAGCTGCAATAGAGTAGAGAGACCTATTGTCTGCCTGATTACTTATTCACTGTCTCTTCCAAGAGGCAAACTGCATAAATGAGCAACTCTCTTCCTCCCGAGTGTCTTGTTTGGAGCAAAGAGTGTGATGAACTTGAGACAGTAGGAAAACCCCTAGATGGCAGTTGAAGGACGACATCTGCCAGAACCCATATTGCAGTTGGGGTGATATCTGATAAGCTTATTAACATGCCTGTAGGATCTTTCATTGTTTTTAATATGTTTTTCTATACATGACTTTTACCTTAGAAATAAGATGTGTTTGGCTAGAAAGGACTGTACGGTAACTTCTGCCTGTGGCAATTATACTCAACTGTCTTAGGAGAGAAGGCAAAAATATTGCTTAGCAGTTGGTCTTAGCTGGGGATTTCACACTATAGTCAGGGGACTGTGCAACTTGGAAATACCCGTCAGAAGGGAAAGAGATATGTATCTCCACCCACCAAAAGCAACCATGGGGGAGCTGTAAAAGTAGAGTGGGTGCCCTTGCTGGTTCAGAGAGGGGTAATGTAGGCACAATTGCCCTGAAATGTAACATATAGTTATTTTAATTTTATTTTTTCTGTTTTTCAGAGGTTTAGTGATTTAGTACCCTCCATGTTCTAAAAGGGCATGAGGATGGCATTGGAAATCTGAACTCTGCATTTATCAGGTTTTCAGGCAGTGATTATAAATTATGTGAAAATAAAAAAATAGTAGTCCCTGAGTAGAAGGTGTGACAATGCAGAGTTGAAGGGGAGGCCGCTGAAGTCACTCAGTATGGGTGCATCTACACAGCACCCTTAACTCAAAATAGCTTGTTTTGACAAATCCATTAACCCTTGTTCCACGAGGGTTACAGGGATGCCAGAATAGTATGCCCATTTTTCAAAATATATTTCAAAATAATGACACGTTTAAAGATGCAGAATTGTTATTTCAGGATACTTCCAGTATCCCAAAATAGTCCTGCTGTCTAGACGTAGCCGTAGGGTGCATTGCAAGAAATCCCAAAGCTGGTGTTTATCCTAATATTTATAGTCTCCAAGCTAGCACAAACAGCTTCTGTGTTACCTTGCAGGTCAATCAGAAGTCCAAACCATGCAGTTCCCTTAAAATATCCAGCCTCAGGCCACCACCCGGATACCTCAGTCAAATAAAGTTCTCCCAATCCCAATGGACCAGACACATTGCCTTCAGGTCAATGAATATTTCAGATTTTATCTCAAACACATGTTTATAGCCCATTAATATAAACTAAACTATAATTCATTTAAAAAGAAAAAAGAGAGCATATCAGTTAAAAGATCAGCATACATACAGACATGAGTTCAATTCTTCAGGCTCTGTTACATAACAGATACGGTAATCTTGAAGTTGCAAAAGTTCTTTTAGAATTTAGTTCATGGTTACAGTCCAAAATTCATATCCAAAGTGACTTCAGTCAGTGACTGGGATCTCAATTCTTGTGGCTTAGGTTTTCTCTGCATTAAACCTCAAGCAGATCTGAGACCCTAAATCAATGTCCATTAAGAGGCACCAGGATTCCTGGAATCTCATTTCTTATGGCTTGCAGCTTTCCCCATGAGCATCCAAACAGATATGAGACCAAAAGGATCTTGTCCAAAGGGACTTTATATCTCTGCAGCAGTCTCTTGGCTCAGGCCATATCTACACTGGGAAAGTTTGGCAACAAAAGTTCTGTCAACATGCACAAGTCATCAAAAGTGAAAACTGGTCAAACCAGTTTTTCTGCCTCCCATTGTGGACATTTTATGGCCACATTGCTGATGACAGGTAAGAACAAAGCTATGTTGGGAAGCATCTCATAGTGCAGTGTTGTAGGAAGGCAGAGCTGATCCCTGTGTGTCATGGGATTCCCTCATAGCTCTGTGAGCTCTCCATGCTGAGAAATGTCAAAGCAGCACAGCTGTCTCTCCAGCCATGCCTTTGCAGCAGCAGTCTGCCTGCTGCTATGTTATTAATTCAAGGCAGAACAGAAATATTACAATGATTTGTTCCCCAAATGGAGCAGCTCACTCAGCTATCAGATACTTCCTGAAGCTTTGAAGGGGCGGGGGGGGGGGGGGGGAGTGCATGCCTGCAGGGCAGCAGAGTTCACAAAACAGTGAGCACAGCCATCAGGGCAAGCATGGGATACTGGGGAAGCCAATTCTCTCCACAAAATAAACAACAGAATCCACACTGGCTCTTTGTGAACAATAAAGGGAGCAGAAAAGACAAAAGTTTCTCACAGAGGTGGATGTTTTTTGCTGCCAAAGCTGGGTGTTTTTCCAACAAAATTTGCATTGTAGTGTATACCTCTCACTGTTTTGTCAACAAAAGAGAGTTATTGGGCATGAAACGTGTCAGTGTAGACAAGGCATTAGAAAAGCACAATAATCTTTTGAGTTAATCCTCTGTCTCCCAAACATCATGACAATTAGTACAAGGTAATCTGTCCATTAAACAGTTCATATACAATTTACCACAACCTTCCAAGAGACACATAAATAATACTTTTACTTCACTCAAGTTTCATCATAAATGTTAATATTCTCTTTTTATCTTGAATCAGAGCTATGGTAACAGATAAGGATTTTTTTTTCATATTATAAGACCTGAATGAATATCTAACATTCTACTGTTCTAACAATACAAGTTTGCATTTCAAAGTTCTATTCTAGCCTAATGTAACAACCCGCTTATCATCTAACATCTTCCCAACAAGACTTTAAAGGTCAAACCTGGATCATTCAGCCTAGAAGCTGGTTAACTCTTTCTGGCCATGTGCCACATTTTATGCAGATGTCTAGTATTTCAATTAAATAATGTCACAGAAGGAAACAGACTTTGGAATATCAGTTTGCTGTATTTATAGGTTGGATGAAAAATTCTTGATCTTTCCCCAATTACTGTGTAAAATCCAAAACAGGTGCAATAAGCATTTTTGAAGAAACACAGATAGTCTTTAACACAGTTTCACAAAACTATGCAATGTGAAGGATACCAACAAAGTTAACAATCTGAATTTTATACATTGTATAATTATAATGTAGTTATTGTACTTGAATTCTAAAAATACGTGTTTTAGATGTAAAACTAATAGTAAATAAATTACCCATGAAATTAATGCCTAGTGATATTTACAAGTATTAAATATGGATATGATGTCATTGCAGTATAATTGTAGTGCAAAAGTGGAATGAATATACATCTATCATCAATATACTATTTTTAACTCCATATCATTCCTTCTGCCACAAATATAATGCTGAGTATTTTATTTCTTCCCCCTAAAGCCTTTCTGAATCCCATCAGACACAATATTACAGTTGCTGACCTCTGACTAAAAGGCTTAGCTGGGATTCTCTGCAGTGTCTATCAATGATGTTACTGAATCAGTTGGTATGTGTTGCCATTAAACACAGCAAGACTCTTCTTCTAAAGTGTAATCACTAGTCCCTATTAGGACTGTTTAATTCAAACTAGAGTTTTATCTTTGTCCAGTAAAGTCAGTAAATCTTGTTTATATTCCTTTTAACTGAATCCTCTCTTTGTTCCAAAGGAGTGATTCAGTTTCCATTGCCCATTCCTAAGGAATGATGTTGCATATTAAATGCAAACTCAGGTAATATTTCCAGGCAGCACGAACAGTCATCCTATGCCGCTCTTGTCAACTGTTACTTCTATACTTTCTCTAGAACTGAAGATTTTCTTTTATCTGCAGCTATGCTGTAACTGCTCAGCTGTGGTAGCTCTATTGACGCCAGAGGAATTATGCCAATGTGCCTCAATGAGGATTTAACCTCAGATATTTGTGATTTGCTGTTCTAGAGCAAAATGCATACATATTGGTGGATGAATGCAGTGTACAAACTATGCAAACACATTGCTTCCTTTCTTGCTTCCTCTGTCTATGCTCAGACATACACATGAATGTCATTTGTTTGTAAAGTATGCAATTGGTCTTTTCTGCATTTGTGAATGATTAGAGCATTTCAGCCAATCAGTAGGCCAGCATAAATGTATTGTCCCCAGAACTGGTGACTTTGTCTAACAGAACTTAGGCTGCGTCTAGACTGGCATGATTTTGCGCAAATACTTTTAACGGAAAAGTTTTTCCGTTAAAAGTATTTCTTTGCTAACGTCTAGATTAGTCCCGGAGTTACCGTTATAATGATGCGCTTTTTGCGCAAAGCGCGTCTTCATTGGCGGCGCTTTTGCGCAAAGCAGCCGGAACCATTTTGCAGAGCACAAAAGGGCACCAGCCCTTTCTGGGGGTGGGGGCTGGAGCTCCTTTGAGACACGTGCTTAAAGGGCTCTCTCTGGACAGCCGTTTCTCTCCTGCTGCGTGCTATAGGTCCTCTTGCAGGGACTGACAGCCATAGCAGTTTTGGTGGTTGCCCTCTGCCTTTTGGACACCACTGCCTTTTGCCCTTTAGTGCCTTTGCCTGGTTTTTTTTCCATCTGCCTTCTTTTTCTGCCATGGAGCCAGGGGTGGCCATCTGCCTGCTCTGGCCCCTTCCGCCATTTTGGAATGCCTGCAGCTGGTGCTCCAGGCTGCTGCCCTCCTGTTCCAGGACCAGGAGGTGCAGACCACTTTGGACTCCCTCACCAGGGAGGCCATGGCATCCCTGTGGCATCCCCACCCCAGGGTGGAGAGGCCACTGTGGAGACTGGACACTAGTATGGACTGGTGGGACCGGCTGGTCCTGGGGCAATTGGACGACCAGCAATGGCTCTGGAACTTCCGCATGCGAAAGCGGAGGTTCCTGGAGCTGTGTGCCTGGCTCGCCCCTGCGCTCCAGAGAACCACCACCTGGCTGCGGGCACCCATCCCCGTCAAGAAGAGGGTCGCCATCGCACTATGGAAGCTGGCCACTCCGGACAGCTACCGATCGGTGGCACACCAGTTCGGGGTGGGCAGATACACCGTTGGTGTCATTGTGATGGAGGTAAGTCCCAGGGGGTGTGGGGAGTGGGGTGGGGGGAGGGTGTTGAACTCCATGCCCAGTGGCAGCCAAGACTCCAGGCTGGGTCACCCAGGGGTTTGGGTCATCCCTCCCTTGCACAGGCCTGCTGGTGGGGGGGGAGGGGGCGTGGGGCGAGGGGGCCCTGGTGTGTGTGTGTGTGTGTGTGTGTGTGTGTGAGCACAGAAGGCATCATGGGGGGGGCCCAAGGGAGCGCACAGTCACCCTGCCTTATGTGATGTGTTCCCCTGTGTTTCTCTGCACCCTTCTGCAGGTCGCCCACGCCATCAACGATGTCCTGCTCCCAAGAGGCATCCGCCAGTGCGATGTGGACGCTACTGTGGCCGGCTTCGCTGCCCTCGGGTTCCCCAACTGCGGGGGAGCCCTGAATGCAACCCACATCCCCGTCCGGGCCACATCCCCGTCCGGGCCCATTTTATGAACAGAAAGGGGTACTGCTCGGTCATACTCCAGGCCCTCGTGGACCACCATGGCCGCTTCCTGGACGTGTATGCGGGCTGGTCCAGCAGGGCACACGATGCCCGCATACTGTGCAACTCCAGCCTTTTTCGCAGGCTGGAGGCGGGCACCTACTTCCCCCAGCAGGAGTTTACGGTCGGGGATGTGCCTATGCCCATATGTATCATCGGGGACGCGGCCTACCCCCTGCTGCCTTGGCTAATGCGGCCCTACATGGGGCGGCCGGACCAGAACCGGGCCCAGTTCAACGACCACCTCAACCAGGCCCGCAATCAAGTGGAGTGCGCCTTCGGCCGCTTAAAAGCCCGCTTCTGGTGTTTGCTCACATTTGCGCAAGAGGGCTTTTTCCTGAGCGGGAGCGTCAGAGTATTTGCACAAGAAGCACTGATTTCGCACAGTAGAGCGTCAGTGCTCTTGTGCAAATTCTCGCGGCCAGTGTAGACAGCTGGCAAGTTTTTGCGCAAAAGTGGCTGCTTTTGCGCAAAATCTTGACAGTCTAGACGCAGCCTTATTGTATTATTTTAGCAGCTTGCAGTGATCTTCCCTTGGTCCATTAGGACTTTTGGACCATTTGTTCAAGTTCTAGCCTGGTCACTCCTCTGTCATTGTCTTGTATGTTCTTTCTGCTGGAGGAGACCACCTGGAATCCAAGATCAATCCTTATTGTGGTGATGGCCTAGGATGGGGGTTGGCTATTAAAAAGCCTGGAACACTCCTTCCCACAGCTCCCATAGGCCAGGAACAGCAATCCAAAGCCAATGGGAGTTACAATCATCTGTACCTGTAGAGGTGCAGATAAATATAGTGGTGGCGGCCCACTAGACACAAACTCTGGGTAATCAGATCCAGACCATGGGCTAGTATTTGCCCACCCTGGTCTAGGATTATTTATTCTTGCTAGCTGGCTAGTTCTTTTTCCTTTTGTTCCCCTGACACTCTTCAGAATTTCTCTCTGACTTCTCCATTACAAAGTAATAGCTGATCCTACCTATGGAAACATTTACTAACCAGATTGCAAATGCTTGCACTGGTACGATTATAAGCAATATAAATCTCTTGGGCTCATTCATATCCTGCTTGCATTATGAATACTGCATTTCTATATAACTGTACTCCAGAATCTAAGCTCTCATTTAAAAAATAATAAGTGTTTTGATATCACAGTTACAAAGAAAACCTCCAAAATGCAAGGAGAATGTAACCAAGGTAGTAATATACACATGAGTCTGCATGCAGCCTGTAACTGTAGCTCTGACAGAACGGTCAATTCATCTCAGCAAGGTGTTAATTCTTAAGCATAATGATGACAATTGAAAGGGCAGTATTGTTAAAGATCATAATTCTCAATATTTTAGCAGAAGTGTCAAGCTAATGTTCTCTATTATTAGATGCAGCGGTCAATATACACTAAATTCAACTAAAGGATTCCCATTGATTTCAGTTCATGTTGGATAGGGCCCCAAAAGAGTGGGGAGCAAAAGTCTTATTTGCCTGTTGGGTGCCAAAATCTCAATTCAAAGCTTCCATGAGTCATCTGTGAAAAACTCCTTTCCCATGACAGCTGCTACGATGCAAGTTTTCACTATCAGTACAAAAGTCTACAGCTCCCTGAAAGTTTAGAGACAAAGTGAATTAAAGCGAACTTCCTATAAAAATCCTAATTAATATTGATCAGATAAATAGGTAGTGCTTTAAAACATGGAAGCATGTGGAGATTAAAAAATCCTTTTAATCTGACTCAAAAGTCATTGTGTTTAGCTGGCCTATTCAAATGTCTAAACTCACCATCCATCTTTCCCCTTCTCCTTATTATCACTGGTTAAAAACATCTTCTTGCATCTTGCGTTATTTAGACTGTATGCTCTTTGGGGCCATCTTTTACTTCTTGTGTACAGTGTCTAGCATGGTGGGGCCCTGATTCTTACTGGGGACCTCAAGGGTCTATTTTAATACAAATGATGTTTTGAGAGCCTCATATGAAAGAAGCTATGGAGAGGTAAAGTATTATTATTATTGTCTCTTTGAAGCTCTTTTTGTTTTGAATGTTTGTTTTGTTCTGGTCCCAAGTGCAAATTAGAGGCTTGACTTCAGCCATTCCTTAACAGAATCTCTCTTTGAATACTTATAATTATTTCCTAAGTGCCTAATGGCTCTGGTAATTCGTGTACTTTTATGTCTAAATTAACTTAATTGCATCAACTAACTGCAGGGTCAAAACTTTGGCCTCAGAAGTCATTTGGATCACTCCTGTGTCAACAAAAGCAGCAGGATATGCCTATTCACAGCACTTTTGAAGCAGGATAGGAGTGATATCAATACTTCATAGAAATTATAGCACTTCAGTGTTGTTATGACTTTTTTAATATTATTTGTACATTTTAAAATCACACTGGGGACAGGAAGACTTCTAACCATTTCACTTTCTTTTGCTTTACAATGGATTTACTGAAGAACTAATGGTTCCAGGATGTAGGAGAAAAATTGTGCTGGGGCTGAAGCTATTGCTTTACCCAAAACCATAATGTCAGCTACTTTAATTCTTTCTGAATTTTTACAGCTTCAAGGGACACAAGCTGTAAAAACCAGTCTCCTGAGACAATTAGGAGGGGGTAGACATTGAGGAAGCTGCAAGGGAATAGCTGCTATTCCAGAAGTCTCAGAAGTAGAGATCCAGGTGTTATGAAAATGAGCGGCTGGCAGAATTGTAGAATCACTAGCTAAGAAGAATGGATTCATCATTGCCTAGAGGAATGATAGGAACTCAAAGGTGATTCTCTCCAACAGGAGCCATTTATCTCACAAAAGGCTGCAGTTTTGAATGATATGGTTGAATTCTAACTTCCTCTCTGTTTCAGTGATTAGTTTGACTGCCAGCTCCATTCTCTCTCCCACTCCCTTACTTGTTTTGTAGGGAACTGTCAGAATTCTAGCCCTCGATTCTTTAGAAATGCTGGAGAGCATCAGCCTATTCCATTAAAATTCCTCTCATCTCTATAAACACCTCTCGTCTCAGAGAATGTCTCTGCCATGCAAGAACGATTGCTCTTTTTATTGTCCATCTTCTTCTAGCCCCTATCTGGCTGAGAATGTGACCAGTTGTAATGGTGCTGTACACCTACACCTGTGATGTACCCCATTCCCCGCCAGATCCGGACAAAGGCTTAAATGACACCCTGCCTTTTGTACCACATTTAAAGGTACTGATTTCTAGCAGATTAGTATTTGGGTGACTGCAACCCCTGGTATCTGCACTGACTCCACCGTCAGCCAGAAAGGCTCTCATGGCATCCTGCCTCCACAATAGATAGGGGCATTGAAACAAAACACCTAATGCACAGACTTTGAACCCACAAACTGAATCCAGTCCCCAGGGAATTCATTTGCTTTAACCAATAAGATAAGTTCTAAATCAAGGAAGAGTAACCAGGAATGGCGGGTAGGCCATGAGTGGCCCTCCTTCACCTTAATGGGCCACAGCAGCCCATGGCCAAGTGGGGTTCCATTTGCAGCCCCATTGCCCCCTGTCAGCGTCTCTCCCCCATGTGCCTCTCATGCATCAGGGCATCGGAGACCCATGCTTACTTGCTGCTCCCCCTCCCTCCCAGCACTTTTGGTATGTGCACAACCCCACTTTTCCCACTTGCTCTCAGAGCTTGAACAGCTGGGAACAGCCTATTTGCAGCATTCCAACTCTGTAAGGGAGAGAGAGGAGTGGGGAAGGAGTGCCAATTGGGTAGATTCGTGGCTCCTCTGAAAGTGTTGGGAAGGAGGGCGAGTAGTCAGAAGCGTAGGGTGTTCTGATGCACAAGAGGTGCTTGTGGGAGGAAGGGCAGCGACGGGGTTTGCAGGTGGAGCTCAAATGGGCTGCATGCAGCCCACAGACCGCAAGTTGCCCCCCACTGTTCTAGATGATGCCGCCAGTGCAAAATCTCCCTGCACCAATGAAATCTGGAGTCCAGGGTCATTATCAGCATTAACCCCATCAAGTCACAGGTTAGCCGCTGACCCTGGGTAACAGGTATGTTACATTCCAGAACAAAATCCGTTTGCTGCTGTTCCCCAGTTACGCTAAAGCAAAACTCACTTTTCTCAGATGACATCAGGTTGATTATTTGTTTAAGATACTTGAATGGCTCCCCCATCACCAGAGTATCCGAGCACCTCACAGTTGTCAGTGTATTTATCCTCAACACCGAGGGTATGTCTACACTACAGTGTTATTTCAAAATATCTTATTTAGAAATAGTTATTTTGAAATAGCTTATTTCAAAATAACACATCTACACACAAAATGCATTTCAAAATAGCATTTTGCTATTTCGAAATAGCGCGTCCATACTGAGTGGACTCTGAATTGCATTTAAGGCTGGCCAGAACCAGTTCCAGCAGGGCACCAGGTCAGGACTTACTGTGTGGGGCTGCTGCCTGAGGCTATCTGAGGCCTGTGCTTAGAGGGACCCCTTCGGACAGCCAGTTCTCAGGTTTCCCTGCTTGCTTGTGTACCTTGATGAGGGACAGCGAAGCATTTTGTCTCTGCGTGCTTTGGTTGCCCTCACTCGGGACACCACAGCACTCTGGAACATGGAGCCAGAGCTGCCCCTGGGCATTCTGGTGCTTCTTGTGGACGCGTTGCTGCGAGCCTGGCTGCACTTTCTGCAGGCTGCCATCGGGGAGGTCCATCGGGGGGCTATCATTATCCAGGAGGCCCTGCGGGAGAGCTTCCACCCTGAGGAGCACTAAGAGCCTCCCTGGTCTGCCCCACTGGGGCCTAGTGCCTCATTCCTCCCTAATGTCCTTCCACTTACCCCTCCCTAACCCCCGTTCCTGATGTAAAATAAAATACACATATTTTCATGAACACAAACTCTCTTTATTTAACAAAACTGGGGGGGGGGGAATGAAACTCTGGTGAGACTGGGGAAAGGAGGCGGGAGAGGGGAGAAGAGAGGGTGGGAGAGGGGAAGGGGAAACCTGGGAGGAGAAAGCTGGAAGGGGGAAGCAAGGGGAAGAAGGGGAAGGGGAAGCTCAGGACTCAGGTTTTGGGGTCTCGCCGGACCAACTTGATTTTCATGCAAACCTGCTCCTGGGTTCACATGTGGCCTTTGGTGGCCAGGTTGGCAGCTATCCTGCCATAGACAGCTGCGTTCCTCCATCTAGTGTGGAGATCAAGGATGTTGGGGACATCCCCCTGTCATGGATCAGGCTCCCCCTCAGGCTACAGCCCAATCATCATCGGGGTCGCCGCTCCCAATAGTCACCCCTAGCTTATCTTAGTGCTCCCCTTTTTCCCAGTCCCAGGTGTTACTCCCGGCTCCTTGGTGGTTCAGCCCGCCTGTCCGTCTTACCCTCCGTCGTGTAAGACCCTCCTAGGGCTCCCTCTGTCCCGCTCGTGAGGCCGTGGTCCGTGTACCCCTCCGGTCCTCCTCTCCGAGCCGGACCTCCCCGGCTTTTGAATCTCCCTCTGGTTTTAGCCCCACCCCCCTTCCCCCGGGGCGCGAGCTGATGATGTCAGTAGGCGTCTGGACGGGGTCAGTGTTCCCAGCCCCGGCAGCGGCGGCGGCGCGCTCGGCTGCCGCTCGGGGCTGGCAGGGGGATTCCCCCGCCGTGCGGGCGGGCTCTCCATCCCCTGAGCTTGCCCCGCCCTGCTCCCACGGGCAGCCGGAGAGTGCGGGGGTCGGGGCCTCCGCCGCAGCGGAGCCCGGTGCCCCGTCACACATCCCCCCCGTTACGTGGTTCGCCGTCCGCCCCGGCAGTCCTTCTTCCTCTTCCATTACCCTGGAAAAGAAATCGGCATTTTTATGCTTTTGGCCCGAGCGATGATGTATTTCAAACTTATATGGTTGCAGGGCTAGATACCACCTCATTATCCGCGGGTTGGTTTCTTTCATTGTTTGTATCCACCGTAGAGGGGCATGGCCTGTTACCAATTTAAATGGGTTTCCCAATAAGTAATATCTCAGTGTCTCGATCACCCACTTAACCGCCAGTGCCTCTTTCTCTATCATGGCGTACCGCTGTTCACGGGGGAATAGCTTACAACTCAGGTAGGCCACCAGGTGTTCTTCACCCTCTACGTGCTGGGTCAACACGGCCCCGAGCCCCATGGCAGACGCGTCGGTCTGTAGGATGAACTCTTTTGTGAAATCCGGTTGAATCAGGACCGGCGCCCTCATTAATCCTGCTTTCAACCAGTGGAAGGCTCGGGCACACTGTTCTGTCCACACGACCTGCTTCGGGCTGTTTTTCTTTGTCAGATCTGTCAGAGGTGCCGCCTCTGCTGCAAACCTCGGGATGAATCGCCTGTAGTAGCCCGCCAACCCCAGGAATTGTCGGACCTGCCTTTTTGTTTGGGGGGGCTTAAAGTCCGCCAGGGCCTGCACTTTGCTGGCTAATGGTTTTAGCTGCCCTCTTCCTACCGTGAACCCCAAGTAAGTCACCTCCCGTTGTGCCAGATGACATTTGTCGGGCTTAGCGGTCAGCCCGGCCTGCCGGAGGGCGCCCAGAATGGCCCGCAAGTGCTGGAGATGGTCTGCCCATGACCTGCTGTACACAACTATATCATCTATATAGGCTGCAGCGTATTGCAGGTGTCCCTTCAGTACGCGGTCCATGAGTCTCTGGAAGGTAGCGGCAGCCCCGTGGAGCCCAAAAGGCATGGTTCTAAAGTGGTACAGCCCGAAAGGGGTGGAGAAGGCAGTCTTCTCGCGAGAGGCAGGCGTTAGGGGAATCTGCCAATACCCCTTGGTGAGGTCTAACGTGGAGATATATTGGGCCCGCCCCAGGCGCTCCAAAAGTTCATCTACCTGGGGCATAGGGTAAGCATCAAAGCATGAGATCGCATTGACCTTTCGAAAATCTATGCAAAAACGTATGGTTCCGTCCAGTTTTGGGACCAGCACGATGGCACTGTGCCACTCGCTGTGGGACTCCTCTATTACCCCTAAGCGCAGCATTTTCTGGACCTCCTCCCGTACCGTATCCCACATCTTTCGTGGGAGGGGGCGGACCGGTTCCCTCACCTTACAGCCTGGTTTGGTGGAGACATGGTGGCTTGCCCAGGTGGTGCAGCCGGGCATGGTTTTGATTACCGACTCGAATTCCCAGAGCAGCCCTCGGATATCTTCCTTTTGAGCTGCCGTCAAATCAGGCCCTATATCCACGGCCCGTGTCGCCTCAAGGTCTCCAGCCCAGGGTTCTAGTTCTGGGGGAAGGGGCTGGGGGTCCAGCAGTAAACTCTCTCTCGGATTCCACTTTTTCAACAGGTTTATATGGTAAACCTGGGTACCTTTTCGCTTCCCCACTAATCGTACCTCATAGTCGACCTTCCCGACCTGCCGCACGACCTCGAACGGTCCCTGCCATTTTGCTAATAGCTTGGATTCACTGGCGGGTAGCAGGAGGAGGACCCTGTCCCCTGGTTTAAACTCCCGCACCCGGGCGTCCCTGTTGTAGTAAAATGTCTGCCTAGCCTGGGCCTGCATCAGGTTAGCCTTTGCAAAGTCTCCCAGCTGACGTAACTTCTCCCTCAGTTGGAGGACGTAAGAGACCGTCCCCCGGACTCTGGTTTCCTGGTCCTCCCAGGTCTCTTTTAACAGATCTAAGATCCCTCGGGGTTGTCGCCCATAAAGGAGCTCGAATGGGGAGTACCCGGTGGAGGCTTGGGGGACCTCCCAGACTGCAAACAGCAGTGTGGGCAATAGCTTGTCCCATTCATGCGGGTCACCTTCCGTGAATCGACGCAACATCTTTTTCAGGGTACGGTTGAAACGTTCAACTAACCCGTCGGTCTGTGGGTGGTAAACTGAGGTGTGTAGGGTTTTAACCCGCAGAAGGCGGCATAGTTCCGTCATTAATTTAGATGCTATGTTTGTCCCTTGATCAGTGAGTATCTCGCGAGGAATTCCCACCCGCGAGAAGATTTTCACTAGTTCCCCTGCCAGGGTCTGAGCCGTAGTGTTCTTCAACGGCACTGCCTCGGGATATCGAGTGGCATAGTCTATTACTACCAGGATATATTGGTATCCTGCTTTTGAACGCTCGACCAGTCCCACTAGGTCTAAAGCGACTCGATCAAAGGGTATCCCTATTACCGGCAGCGGGACCAGCGGGGCTTTGGCTATCTCCCGGGGGCGGGTGAGTTGGCACTCGGGGCAGGAATTACAAAAATCCCTTACCTGTCTATGTACACCGGGCCAAAAAAACCTCTGTGTGATACGCTGTAGTGTCTTCTCTCACCCGAGGTGTCCGGCCCAGGGATTAGAGTGGGCCAGCTCTAATACCTTCCGGTGCCCGACGGCCGGTACCAATAACTGCCGGAGGACGCCCTCGCCCTCCCCAGCCTTCGTGACCCGGTAGAGTCGGTCCCCTCGTACCTCAAAGAAGGGGCCTTGTTTCAGCTTCTCCTCTTTGTCCTCTTCCTCGCCCATTCCATCTGCTTGCTCCCATGCCCGCTGTAACGATGGGTCGTCCTGTTGTTCCCTGATGAAGTCTCCCTCGGTTCCGTCTTCTAGGGTCAGACTCCATTCTTGCGGTTCTCCTACCTCTCCCACTTCTGTTTCGGCCATACTTGAGCCAGCGTTTGGGGCCTGTCTTACTGGGCGGGCAGCCAGCGCGCTCTCCGGGGGGTGACCGTCTGACCTCCCGGATGTCTGTGGGTTCCACCCTTCGATGAGTCGTTTGAAGGAGGGCCAGTCTCGGCCTAACAGCACCGGGTATTCTAAGTTTTCCGCCAAGGCAACCTGGCAGATCGCGTCCTCTTGCCCATCAGACATTCTCACCCAGGCCGTGGGGTAGGACTTCACATCTCCGTGCATGCATTTCAACCAAATAGGGACTCCGGCCGGCTCTGGGCTGGGGACCAGGGAGGTTCACACCATGGTCTGCCCGCAACCTGTGTCTACTAGTGCCCAGACCTCTCGCCCCTCCACCTTTAGTGGGACCAGGATCTTCTCCTTCTCCTTGGGGCGGGCCCTGGAGCCGAGAGCCACCACCCGCCCGAAAGAGCAGTCCATAAATGGACAATCTCGGCGAAAATGTCCTTCTTGGCCGCATTCATAACACGTGCCTCGGTTACCCGTACCTAATCCTGGGGTGCAGGTGGGTTCCTCCGCCCTCTGGGTCTTATCTCCCCTGTCTCCTTCCCCTAGGGTATTGTCCCAGGTGGGGGTTAGGGATTCCCCTCCTGACCTTTCGACACCCCCGTAGATCCATCCCCATCCCCCTCGTGGAGTTCGGGCCTGTCCTACAGGGGGCCGCTGGGTCCGCCCCGCCCCCGGTGTTCTGGCTGCCTCCCCTGGGCCTTCGGCCGATAAATAGGCCTCCATCAAGGTGACTGCGTCGGCCAACGTTGAGGGTTGCTGCCGCCGCACCCACCTTTGGGCGTCCATGGGCAAAATCTGCAGGAACTGCTCGAGCACTATAAGGTCGACCAGCTGGCCGCTAGTCCATCTCTTTGGGTTCCAGCCACCTTCGGCACGCCTCCCGTAACTTTTGGGCGACCGCCTTAAGGCGGGACCCTGGGGGATACCGTTCTTGGCGAAACTTTTGCCTGAACGTCTCGGGGTTCACCCCGATTTGGTCCAGAATTGCTTCCTTGACTTTATGATAATTAAGGGCCTCCCGTGGGTCTAAACTCCTGTACGCTAACTGGGCCGGTCCTGAGAGATAGGGAGCCAGCAAAGTAGCCCAATGGTCGGCTGGCCACCGGGCCGGATCGCCACTCTGTCAAATGTTTCAAGGAAGGCTTCCGGATCGTCCTGAGCTCCCATCTTAGTTAGGCGGATGGGTAACTGGGGTACTCCGCCAGGACCCCTTCGGCCCCTGCCCTGGCTAAGGCGGCCCCTTGTTGGAGCCAAACTTCTCTTTGAGCCTGCTGCTGGTCTGCAAGCTCTCTTATTAGCTGTCTTTGCTGTTCTTGCTGCTGCGCCACCAATTGCTGTAATAGATGGGTTTGCTGTTGCTGCTGCTGGCGTTGCTGTTCGGCCAGCCATTGCCAGACTTCCTTTGCATCCATCTTCCCCACCTCTGCTTATACTAACAAAAAAAATTTCCCTTTTTTTTTTTTTTTTTTTTTAAATCACCCTACTTCCAGGGTGTGGGGTCACTGCTCACATTCTCCACCATCTGTCATGGATCAGGCTCCCCCTCAGGCTACAGCCCAAACATCATTGGGGTCGCCGCTCCCAATAGTCACCCCTAGCTTATCTTAGTGCTCCCTTTTTCCCAGTCCCAGGTGTTACTCCCGGCTCCTTGGTGGTTCAGCCCGCCTGTCCGTCTTACCCTCCGTCGTGTAAGACCCTCCTAGGGCTCCCTCTGTCCCGCTCATGAGGCCGTGGTCCGTGTACCCCTCCGGTTCTCCTCTCCGAGCCGGACCCCCCCGGCTTTTGAATCTCCCTCTGGTTTTGGCCCCACCCCCCTTCCCCCGGGGCGCGGGCTGATGACATCAGTAGGCATCTGGACGGGGTCAGTGTTCCCAGCCCCGGCGGCGGCAGCGCGCTCGGCTGCCGCTTGGGGCTGGCAGGGGGATTCCCCCGCCGTGCAGGCGGGCTCTCCATCCCCTGAGCTTGCCCCCCCCCTCCCATGGGCAGCAGGAGAGTGCGGGGGTCGGGTCCTCCGCCGCAGCGGAGCCCGGCGCCCCGTCACACCCCCCCAAATCTGAATAAGGTCCATGATCTCCACCCTGGACCAGGAAGGCGCCTGCTGGCAGACTGCTCCTGGGGAGCGGTGGAGGGCTGGCTGGCACTGGCTTGCTGGCTCATGTTTTGGGGCCACTGGGTCAGGGGCAGTGACTGCTGGCTCTGGGCTGGCAGGCTTGGAGCTGACCAGAGTCTACCCACGGTGGCAAGAGTCTACCCCTTTAAGGGCTCCGGGGGGCAGGGGGAGGAAGAGAAGTGTTCTTAGTTGAGGCTGGAGTGGCCACCAGGGCACCCTGGGAAGGCTAGAGGCCCCCATTTCGAAATAAGTGTCTACACAGCCCTTATTTCGAAATAGCTATTTCGAAATTGGCGTTATTCCTCGTAGAATGAGGTTTACCAAATTCGAAATAAGCACTCTGCTATTTCGAATTTATTTCAAAATAGCGGTTTGGCTGCGTAGACGCTAGGAAAGTTATTTTGAAATAAGGGCTGTTATTTCGAAATAACTTTTTTGAGTAGACATACCCCCTAAGACCTAATTTTATTATTTTTTCACATTGCATTTTAAGACTGAGATAACAGATTCATTTTCATTTATTGTGGCTTGCTCCAGCTGCCTTTCAAGGTAATGGGCATTTTACCACTGACTTCAGTATGCATCAGATCAGGCCCTGAGACAGTTTAGGTCTGACTCAAAACCCAATGGAGTTAATAGCGGTCTTTTTATTGACTTCAGTAGGCTTTGGATATTTTTTTCAAGAGACAAATCACTTATCTGTCCAATCACATGCAAACCCACAGGGCTTTAGCTATGTTTTCTAAATGGCTTTCCCTCTCAGTGGACACAAGTTGATATTTTGGCTGGAAGTTTCAGCAATGAAGCACAACACGGAGACTTTACTGTTCTCTTGTCCTTTAAAATTGGTGCTGCTGCCTATCATTTAACTTTCTTTTAGCAAAATAGTGTATTTCAGTCTCTCAGTATGTTCATCCAGTACTCTTAGCCCTTGTCTACACTAGGGCATTATTTTGAAATAACCCCTCTTAGGTCAAATTTATAAGCGGAGCATGCACACTATCAAGCCTGTTATTTTGAAATAACAGGCCACTTATTCCGAAATCTGTATTCCTGCTTTCCTGGGGGAATAAGGCTAGTTTCAAAATAGTTATTTTGAAATAGCAGTAGTGTGGACACTCTGGTGCTGCTATTTTGAAATAACTACTCCCCAGAGTCATTCAGACTAATTACTCCACAGTGCTTCCTAGGTCTCTAAGTCGAGGTAGTGCATCCACATTAGCGGAGCCTGCTTCAGACTAATTTCAAGGCTTCCCTGTAGTGGGGACATGCTATTTTGATTTTGTAAAATCTGGAGTTATTAAGTCAAATTTAGTTATATTGAAATAATTTCCTAGTGAAGACCTGCCCTTAGCGACTGATCCAATGGACTCATTTGAAGGGTTCCCACACTGAAATGGGCACTGAATCTGGCCGTAGACTCCAGTCTGTCAAAGATTTACCTACCTTAAAGCAAGTGGTTAGTGTCAATGAAGTCAGTGGGATGACCCTTATGCTTAAAGTTAAGCATGTTTCAAATGGTTGTCAGAGGGTGGCCTTAATAAACACAAAATTCAGTCAAAATATGAATAACGTACACTAGTTAGTGTTTGGGGCTATACAAGACATGAGAAGTGATCTTTCCACTCTATTCTGCACTGATTAGGCCTCAGTTGAATTATTTTGTCCAGTTCTGGGCACTACATTTCAAGAAAGATGTGGAAAAGGTCCAGAGAAGAGTAACAAAAATGATTAAAGGTCTAGAAAACATGACCTATGAAGGAAGACTGAAAGAACTGGGTTTATTTAATTTAGAAAAAAGAAGAATGAGAGGGGCCATGATAGCAGTTTTCAAATATCTAAAAAGGTGTTCCAAGGAGGAGGGAGAAAAACTGTTCTCCTTGACCTCTGATGATATGGGCTTAAATTTCAGCAAGGGAGGTTTAGGTTGGACATTAGGAAAGACTTCCTAACTGCCAGGGTGGTTAAACACAGAAATAAATTGCCTAGGGAGGTTGTGAAATCTCCATCACTGGAGATATTTAAGAACAGGTTATATAGACATCTATCAGGGATGATGTAGACCAAGCCTTGGACTCAAAATTGTAGAAACATGGTCTTTATATAATCAGATCTGCAAATGTTATACAAAGGCCTTGAAGCCTACTATTCCCCACCCCACAACATTTCTTACTGCTGCTCTGACTGTGGGCAATGATGGGAAATTTTGAGGGAGGAAACCTTATATGGGTCAAGGACAAAAAATAAAAATAAAAAAGTTAGATAACAAGGATTAATGGTGAACTTCAGGTGCAAGCCTAGTGTGGCATGGTCAGAGATGTGGAAAAACTTTTATGTTTCATATTTTATGTACTTACCTAACAGCAGGGCTACTCAACACGTGGCCCACAGGTGGGATCCTTTGAACATGGCCTCCACTGGGAACACGCTCCACAACGGTGAGGCATCTCCCAGGTGGGATGAGCATTGAAAGATGCAAGCGGACAGGCTGGCTGGAACAGACAGGTATAGGGTGTCGGCATTTCTAGCCCCCAGGGTGGAGGTGCCGGGGCATTGTGGGAAGTGCTTTGTATTCATGCCTGTCAGTATAAAATAACCTATTTACATATATTTTTGCATGTATATGTAACCACACTTCAGTTGTGGCCCTCAGCATGCGCTGAGAGTATCGTTGTGTCCCCCAGGGATTCCAAAGTTGAGTAGCCCTGATCTAGATAGTGCTTAGTCCTGATGGGAGGACAGGGGACTGGATTTGATGACCTCTTGAGGTCCCTTCCAGTTCTAGTATTCTATGAGTCTCTGATTCTAAGACACAAATCTTATTTAAATAACATGACATTTTGTTAGTTATGACACTTTCCCTTCGACAGTCATAATTGTTTTCCTTCTTCTGTATTAAGAAGATTGACAGCTTGTCACTTAAACAAGAATCTCAAGGACACAATTGAGCAGATGTTGCCGAATGCTCATAATAATGTATACCAAATGCTGTTTTATTTTTTAAACAGGGCAGATTTGGCCTTTTAGTTACTCCAAGCAACCACACTGACTTCTCTTGGGTTGCCCAAAGTAGTAGAGAGCTGAGTTTGTGCATTTCCTTACAGCATTTGTCCCCATCCATCCCAAAAAGTGTTCCATAGATACCAAATTATGCACTTGACTATTTATTCAAAACAACTGCTCTGGGCTAGAGATTTCCCCATGCTCAGGCGCCCCTAGCATATTCCAAGGTCCAACTACTCTTGAGCCCTTTTTATTGTTTTTTAGCATAGCTTTCATAAATGTGACCCCCTGATTTTGAAAAAAATGATTTAATTGTAAAAGCATGTTATTGATGGCTATTCTAATTGAGAGTACTTTCATTCTTCAGGGTCTGCATCTGTCTGCACTGACGTCATTGCTAGTGATATTGACACATTCTTTTGTGTGGTGTGAATGAAAAACAAAATTGATCCCAGTGGGGACTATGTTCACAATGAATAGAGGTCTGCCTCACTTCCAGCTGTAGAGGGCATTAGCTGTCTGTTAGTAGTATACTTAGTTTGACACCCAGTCAGTCAGAACAATGATTTAAGTTGTTTCATGTCACTACCAGAACACTCTGAATTTGGCTGCAATAATTACATGCAAATTAAAAGTCTCAGACGGGTAGCCTGAGTCTGTAACTTAAAAAATAAAATAAAATAAAACAAAAACAACAAATGGTCCTGTCTCACCTTAGAGACTAACCAAAAACATAGACAGTATCATTAGATTTTGTGAGCACAACCCACTTCTTCAGACACAATCTGCATATGTGTGTGTGTGTGTGTGTGTGTGTGTGTGAATTAAACGAGAAAGGCACAGAATAAGAGCATTTCATCTATGGAGCTCAAGGCACTTTGCAAAGAAGGACAAGTATCATGACTCCCATTTTCTAGATGGGGAAAGCTGAAGGTTCTCAGAGGGCTCGTCTAGACTGCATTCCTCTCTCGAAAGAGGAATGCAAATGAAGCAGATCGAAAATTCAAATGAAGCATGTATTTACAAATCTCACACTTCATTTGCATAATTGCATGTGAGCACTTTTTCAAAAAAGGGTGTTTTTTGAAAAAAAAATTGCAGTCTAGACGGGGTTCTTTCGAAAAAAAAACCCTTTTTTGAAAGAACCCGTACACCTCATTTTTTCAGGAGTATGAGTTCTTTTGGAAAAGGGTTTTTTTCCCCCCGAAAGAACCCCATCTAGACTGTGGGGTTTTTTTTCAAAAAACCCTTTTTTGAAAAAGCACTCGCGCATGCGATTATGCAAATGAAGAGTGAGATTTGTAAATCTGCACTTCATTGATTTTTCAATCTGCTTCATTTGCATTTCTCTTTCGAGAGAGGAATGCAGTCTAGACGAGCCCAGAGTCACAGAGCTGGGAATATAAATCAGGGACTAGATCCTCAACTGGGGAGAAAAATAATCCTCCCTGGTCTGTTGAACTCAATCATGCTAAACTGATTTACACCAGCAGAGGATATGGCCTCTGGGTTCCTGAATTCTAGTCCTGAGCCCTAGTTATTATAGAAATACTGTTCCTAATGCATTAGATGTGTGTTTAGAATTTCCACACAGTGGCATTTTTTTAATAAAGAAAAATACATTGAGATCACAAATTTTTAAATGTGTTTATGGTACATCTACACTGCAACACTAGTTTGAGATAACTAGTGTTATTCCAAAATGACTGAGTCCGCGTCCACACAGCAGGCAGTTACTTCAAAATAGTATCAAAATATTGTCCAGCTGGAGGACTTCTTACTCTGACTCCTGTAACCCTCATTATATGAGGAATAAGGGAAGTCGGAAGTAGAGTGCTCTATTTTGAAATAAGTGCTGTGTAGACACTCCCTATTTTGAACTAAGATACACAATTGGCATAGCTCAATTTGTATAGCTTATTTTGAGTTAAGCCCTGCAGGGTAGACACAGCCTTACATAGCTGCCATTCCTGATCTCCACTAGATCAGATCCTGCTCAAATTCTGGCTGGAGGCGGTGGTGGTCACCTTTTAGCACAGTGTTTAGAATACTTACCTGGTATGTGGCATACCCCAGGTCATTTGTCCCCTTTCTACCCAAGGGGGAGTAGATAAAGAGGATGGGAGGGAGAGGAGGAATTTGAACATGTCTCAGGAACAGTGATCTAACTATTGAGGGATGGGATATTCTGATGGGGGGGCTCCCTCCATCTCTCCTGTTGGAACTACTCCAGTGAGGGTAAATAACGAGGGAATTGGGACAAGGGGACTAGAACCAGAGTCTCTGATTTCTGTCACAGGGCATGCTCCCTCAGACTGAATTTCACTTTGCAGGCAGTCCTCATACACTCTTATATAAGTGTACAATAGTGTACTTTATCCACAGAGTATTGTGCAGCATCACACACCCTCACCATACAGCTTTTCCCCTCACTTCAACATATCCCTTAGCACAGAATAAGAGAGCAGAGAGAGACAGATCTCACCTCTCTGAGACTTAGAATTTCTTTGCCCTTCCTTCCAGCCTTCCTCTCATCCTTCTTGTTTCCCATTTAGCAGTACCCACCTGAAGATCTGAATCCCCTCATTAAGTGGTTAATCATCCAGTCCTAATCATTTATCTCCCAATTTGGCCCATGCAGGGACATTTACAAAATGTACAAAGAGATGAGTCAACCTTAAGTTAATTCTGTCACAACCTTCCAGGTGGGTACTCTAAGCACTGGATGAGAGAGTCAGCCTCAGTCTCTCTTTCTTCCCCTCCTTCATGACTATTTAAGAATTTATCCACAGAGGAACAGTCATTAGTGTGCCTCCTCCTCTAGCTGTTTAGTGTGGAGCGAAACAACTATTTAACTCAATCCTAAAAGAAGCTGCTTAGGTGATGGGTTCCCATGTGTGGACATTAGAAAGCACCGATAGGTGCCTATGGCCTGGTCTACACTTGGAGTTCAGGTCGAACTTAGCTGCATTAGGTTGAAATTCTATACCATGCCATCAAGCCCATTCTGTCATCTTTAAGGGCCGTTAAAGTTGATTTTGGTACTCATGCTTTCCATGAGGAGTAACATTAAATTTGACCATGCATGGTGAACTTTATGGTAGTGCAGATACAGCACTGTGAATGTTGAAGCTCTTGACCTCCAGGAGGTGTCCATCAGTGCCCATTGGTGTCTACTCTGGCCCGGACTTTTAATCTACTGTTCTCCAGGTGAACAGGAAAAGCCTCAGGAAAATTTGAATTTCATTTCCTGTGTGCCCAGCATGGCAAGCAGACCACAGAGCAGGCAGCACACCTGAGCAGCACACCTGACCATGAATTTTCAGGGTCACAAATGAGCACCAGCAGGAGATCCTAGACCTCATTGCTGTGTGGGGAGTGGAATCTGTTCTTGCAGAACTATGAACCAGCAAAAGGAACACAGATACCTATGCCAAGATCACAAAGGGCCTGGAGGAGAAAGGAAACACCAGGGATGCCCAGCAGCAATGCATAAAAATAAAGGAGCTGAGATAGTTGTATCAGAAAACAAAGGAGGCAAATGGATGGCTGGATCATCACTGCAAGCATGGTGCTTCTAGGAGCAGCTGCGGGGACCTGACCAGCTTCCCTAGCCAGTCCTTGGATTCTTCCCAAGATACTCCTCTAGCAGTCTCAGGCAGCAGTGTGGAGGGCAGCATGGATGAGGAAGAGGAGGAGGAGTGTTCTGCAGGTGAATGGGGTAACTGATGTCACCATCAGCCAGGACCTTTTCATAACTTTGGAGACTATCCCTTCTCTTAAGACGTCTTGCAGCCAGGCTCTGATTCCACGAAGGGCACTTCTGGTGAATTCACATTTTTCATCATGCTTCAAGTGAGTTAAGGCAATTGGGTGTGATCTGTGGTGGCCACGGTACCTACACAGCAGGGGATCCCTGAAACAGCTTGTTAACATGTCTGGAGATAGAGTGGGAATCCTCCCTGCACATCTCCATAAAGCTCTCATACAGCTTTAATTCTTCTCACTAGGTTCCTGGGGTGGCCTGCCTTTTTCTGACCTCCATGTTAGACACTTTTCTATGCCAAGCTAGCAGTAAGTGGCCTGGCATCATTGCAGCACAAAGCATTGCAGCAGAAGGTCCAAGTTTCTGGCTGCAATCAGTTGGCATCTGCTCCCATCACTCTGTGTGATCTGCTGAACACATGGGTGCTGCATGAGCCCCTGCTCTGCCACAATTCCGGATTCTCTCCTCCCCTCAGGTTCGAGCCCTGGCCTGTCCCCTACCATGCCTGCCACCAAACTGAGCCCAGCTGCTCCCCTAAGAACTCTGAGGTGTACCTGCTGCATAGTGGCCTTGTACATAAGACATTCCTATTGTCTTTAGACAGACTTTCCTTTTTTGGTAACAGATTAGGTTTTATGCTCTACATTGTATTTCCTGTAAAGGTTGCCCTTCATTTTTCATTAGAACAGAAACAGCAGTGAGCATGCTGCATACTCCCTGGCTCTGCCAGATGTCTGGCTGGCACAAATCTGCAGACAAAAATGGAGTAGGGATGACATGTTCAAGGAGCAGATGCAATCTGCCCACTTGGACAGGGAGTGCTTAAGCAAGTGGAGGAATACGCTGCGGCTGGAGATGAGAGTGAAAATAAGGACAGCAGAGTGTGCAGGGGGCTGGAAATGAAGAACAAAGAGAGTCTTGAAGATCATGGTGGATGTGATGAACTGCATGGTGACCTTCCAGGACAGCTTCATGGATAGGTACCCCCTCCAGCCCTTGTGGAACCACATTCCTTTCTTACCGAGTTCCATTGCTTTCTCTCTTAGGGGCCCTAGAATGCAGGGGGGAGGAAGAGAAGGGTGTGAAGTGCAACCTCACAGAGATGTGTACTGAAGCAAAAGGCTGTCCTCACAATTATGATCACCCCCACCTTGCAGCTTCCACCATGAACTCCTTTTCTGTCCCTGCTCCGTTTCCTAAATAAAAACACATGATTTCTGAACAATAGTCTCTTTATTGCTTGTGTTGAAAGAGAAGGGAGTCTATAGGCAAGCACAGGGAACACAGGGGCACCTGGTTGAGAGCGATATGCATGACTCTCAAATCTGGCCATTCACAAAACTGTCTTTGAAAGACTCTCTGATTTGCAGTGCCCCTCACTGTGCTCTCCTTATAGCCCTGGCGTGTGGCTGCTCATAATCACTGGCGAGGCATTGGGCTTCATCCACCCTCCCCCCCACATGACTTTTCCCCTTACTCTCACAAATATTAAAAAGTGAACCTTAATAAATTTAACCTTATTCTATAGTATAGACATGCCCTGAGTCCAGGCTTCAGGCAAGTGCCCATCTCTAAGAAATGGGCAAAGAAAGACAGGGCTTAACACACATCCTCTCCTCTGCATCTCCTTCTAGCTAGCTTAGGCATTTCTCTGGCTAGCATGCTGGATTTTCTGGCTATTTCTCCCTGTTCATTGAAAAGGAAGCCTGGGCACTTAACTCAGCACTATGGACTTTAATGTTGTTCCTTTAATTTTCTATGTCCCTAAAAGTTAGGCACTATGATGTACAGCATTGTAATGCCTAAGTCCCTTCATGATTCCTATCCCAAGTTACTAGACCAATGTCACATAGGAAGGGAATTGAATACAGGTCCCCAAGGAGCCTAATAACTGAACCATCTTTTCTTGCTTAAAATAGCACAACTGATATTTAGTAAGTATTTGTCAGAATCCTGATAAGAGCAAGAGTCAAACCAGGGTCAAACCTGAGGCTGAGAGTAACAGAAGAGTTTGTAGTCATATCCCAGGCTGGGTCACACCTCAGAGTCTGAGTCAGGTTTCAGGGTCTGAGTCAGAAGGTGTGGTCTAAATAAAGCTAAGGTAAAATCTAGGAGTTCAAAAGCAGGAATAGTCACAGCAGCAATAGAAGATCTACTTTGTTGCTTGGAATGTCCCTTGTGTTTACATAGAGTGCGGATAAGGTGGCCAGATGTTCAATTTTCAACTGAACACCAGTCAAAAAGGGCCCCTCCCCAGTCTAGTGAAAAGGAACGAGTGAGTGAGCATGGGGGAGAGTGAAGGATGAAGGAAGGGGGGGGATGAAGTGAGTAGAGTGGGGCCTTGGACAAGGGCCAGGACAAGTATGTTTAGTTTCATTCGGTCAGAAAACTGGCAACCCTAGGTGAGGAACCAACCAGGGACCATGAAGCTGCTGCCTGTCAGATCCCTTGGTGTGGGACTTAGCAGGCTGTAGTTGGTGGAGCACGGACTGGTTACAGCTGCTGCTGAGTGGCTGTAGGAGGTGCTTGCTGCATAGCAGCACTGCAGCCCTTGATTTGACACCTACTGGGTCTTACACTGTGTGTTGTGTCTGGGCTAAATAGTGCATTTTTCCTACTCTAATGATGCCAGCAGTAGCAATGAAATCAGGAATCTGTCTGATAAGCAATCTACAACTTTGCCCCCTCAATTCTCATGTTATTTTCTACTTCTCGCCAGCTTCATTTTACAGTCTTTAGAGAGGTGGCGGAGGCTGTGAATGCTTCCTCCTAGCAGATCTCCTCCTGTGCTAGTTTTTGTGCAGCATGCCTGAGATGGCTCTATCAACACTTCCTTTTCTTTTCTCCGCTGACACTACAATAGTAATAATTTTGGAAGATGCATCTCCAATCATTTTGACATAGTGCTTGAGTATTCTAAATGGATTGTTTGCCACCATGGTCATGAGTCTTGGCCCACAGGAAAAACATACCACGACTCATAGCTTCTGACTTAATTCCAAAACACTTATGTAAAGCATACCCGAAAAGGGAGCGCTATGACCTTATATGCTGAAAACTAAAGGTTTCATGGTAGTTCAGTTTTTTTGTCCCCTCCTCTTTTACCCCACCTGTATTCCCAGTAGTTGTAATTTCTTGACATTCCCTGCTGCTGCTGTCTGAAGTAGTTTGTGGTGTAGGGGCACACGTTTTAGATTGAGTCCTGATTCATGAAGATACTTGAGTCTCTCTCTGCTATGCATTACAGCTGTTCATGCCATCTGAGGTAATAAAGAATTAATAGAGCAGAGTCCGAGTGTTACGCTTGCATGGTATGGATGCATGAAGAGTAAAATTGATCCTACTGCAGAGAGGCAGTACAAGGGCCCCAAAGGCATTCAACCCTGAGAGTGCGGTTGTGTGGGCAAGCAGCAGGCTATGCAGGGGTCTCTGAGTAGATCCCACTGTGCAGAATAACGCTGAGACTTTGCACCACTCCAACTGTCTTCCTGACAGATCCTCTTGCACCATATAGGTTTGGGGCCCCTTGGCTATATTGGCTGAAATAGCATAACCTAATACTAATTCCAGCTCCCTGATTTAGTCATGGGCGGAGCCTCTGGCTTTGCTTGTATAATTGATTCCTGGTTTGACGACTCTATGGCCCTTAGCTAGCTTTATTTTCTCCATGTGGACATCCAGTTCAGCATGAACTAAAAGAGGCCAGGTTGCTCATGTAACCAAGTTGCCTAGGTCTGACTCATAAGCAGATGATGCCCCACTCCAAAAGAAAAATTAGAGCAGGGTTATGGCAGGATGGCCCCACATCGAGCACTGTCCAATGTCAGGCAGCATCATGACAGGTACACTGAATCTCCGTTTCTTTTCTTCTGTCTGTCCATGAAAGAAACATAGTGATTCACTGACCAATACAAAGTGTATCTCTGGGCATAATTTGTTTCATAAATGGCAGGGTAACAGTTCCCCAAACGCCTTGTAGTAAACACCATTCTCCAATTCCTACTGCAAAACTGCAGTGAGATTTCCCATTCCCATCTCCAGGAACATTATCTCCAAACAATCCACCCAAGAGTCAAGAGCAGAGCTTTATTTCCAGTTCTTTTGTGTCTGTGATCCCAGCCCCCACTCTGCAGGCCTCTCTACCTGAGAGTGGCCAGTCTAGCAATGCTTTCACCGCAGCACAGAAATAAGGTCTCCCACAAAAGAGCTCCTTGTGAGGTTTCACTCCCCAGGCCTCTTTGCCTAGGAGTCCTAACCCTGCACAAGGGATCTATTTTCCTGTATCAACCCTCTTGCTTTCAGGCTTGGCTCTTTCTCCCCATGCCGGATCATCTCCTTTTGCCCAAGGTCCACTCCTCAGGAGTTCTCAGCTTTGGTCTGTTCTCACTAACTGTTCTCTTCCAGTTTTCATCAGAACCCAGCTGGGACAGAAGGAGTAGGTCTAAGGGAGACTAGGGGACTCTTAGAATGGTAAGCACTCCAAACTAATGAAATAAACAGCAGCAATGTGAAATGGCAGGCTTTGCTGGAAAAATGGGGCCCAGTGACAGGGCCATGGTGGACTGGCCCACATCTATAGAAAGACTGGAGCAGAACTTTGAATGAAATGTGAAAAAATATGTAGCAACATTACGGAGTGCGATGGCATGGGAGGAAAAACATTTAGTTTAGTACTCATTTTGATTACCCCAGAGAAGACAGAAAGCAAAACCTTTAAAGAGAGAGTGAAAACTGTTAAAGAGCACATAGCACCCACGCCCCAGATTATAGCAGAAAGGTTCAGGTTTCACAAGCAGAATCAACTTGAAGGTGAATCTATTTCCTTCTTGAAATAGTGTTAAAAAGATTGCCAGAACACTCTGCTTTTAAGGATGGGCTTAACAAGGCCCTAAGAGAGAGGTGTATGTATGTGTGTGTGTGTGTGTGTGTGGACTACTTAATGAAAGCATACAGAAAAATCTATTGAGGAAAATTTTACCTTTACTTGTGCAGCACAACGTGAAGTAGCAATGGAAACTAGAGCAAGGGATGTCATAGAATTGTGCACTGGAGCTAAAATAGAAGTGAGAACACAAGCTATCTGTAACCCAAAACAAGAGCCAGTCCACTCAGGGGACAGACAAGTTATTGGTATGAAAATGGGATTTCTGTGTAATGCCAAAATGTAGAACCAAAATGGGACCTCTGGAGCTTAGTCCATAAGCATCTATAGCAGGGGTGGCCAACCTGTTCTGGACAAAGAGCCAAGATCCAGCTGGATCCAGCACGAAGAGCCAGGGCAAACAGTTGTATAGAAAAAAAAAAAGATTGGTCCTTTAAGAAGGCTTTTTGGCCTCAGCAGGCTTCCGTCGGTGGCAGCCATATTGGATCTGCCATATTGATCCGGATGGCTCCCCTGCCCCGGCGAACACAGGGGAGCCAGGAGATGTGGGCCATGTTCAGGGGGATGGGGGCAGCTTCACGAGCTGCACTGACGGGGGGGGGAAGGGGAAGAGCTGCATGTGGATCGCAAGCCGCGGGTTGACCACACCTGCTCTATAGCTTAAGCTATAAAGGCCAGCTGGCTCTGAGCCAGGGCTGTAGAGCAAATTCATTCTCTCTTGCTGTAAGTGGTCTAAGTGCCACTAGATGGGACAATGAACCACACCAAGTAGGTGTGTGGGTTACAGCTGTGTCTTATAATTGCCGATTCAAAGATGCATATTGCAGAAGCTGTAATAAAAAAGGCACTTCTAAGTAGTAAGAAATAAGGAAGAGACCAAATCAGAATATAGAAAAAGGAATATCAACATACATCATCTAGTCAGAGGCAGTAGTGACACAGACTGAAAAGAGGAAGAGAAAACAACAAGTCAGCCATCTGCTTGACAACCCAGGTGGTGGGGAAATTCTCAAAATGGAATTGGATATAGGCTCCACAGTGCCTGTTATCTCACATTTGGAATATGAGAAAACTTTGAAAATTAATTGAGGGAGACACCGATGTTACTAAAACCCTAAACAGGAGAAAAGATAGTGCCAATTGGATTAGTGTAAGTGAATATGGATTATAACAATAAGCAATGTTTATTTGACTTATATGTCTTTATCAGGGGTTGTGAATGGACAGGCAATCTAGATGTTTCAATTACTTTCAGCAGACCCCACCAAAATAGTTGAATAGCAGCTTGGAGAGACACTAAGTCAGGCATGGAAGGCATTCAAGGAGAGCATAGGAAGTCCAAAACACATGAGTGCTAAAATAGTCCTAGCCAGGAAAGCACTGCACAAATGTCCAGTGCTCAACCTGTTCCTTATTAGTGTTTGCTCAAAGGGAGATGCGGAATTAATTGGAACACTTGGAAAGAGAGGGAATACTTTCAAAAGTGGCCCGGAGTGAGTGGGGGAACACCTATCCTATTCTAACTGTTAAAAAAATAATAATGATGCAGTAGGAGTGTGGAGATATTAAGGCCATTCAATAAACCTGTATTGAAAGCTGAAAAATACCCCTGCCTGACATTTTAGCTACACTGCCAGGGTACTAATGATTCAGCATAATTGTTTTGTCACAGGCTACCTACTGATAGCAGTTGAGGAACAGTCAAAGGCGCACTATTAATCAACATACAAAAGAATCTGTACTGGTACAACAGGCTATTTGTTTGGTTTTGCTTGAACTCCTGCTATCTGGTAATGGGCAATGGACCAAGTTTGGCAAGGTATTCTGAGAACACAATGTTATTTGGATGATGTTATTGTGCCCAGTGGAAGTGATGAAGAATATCTGGAAACCCTGAAAAAGATATTAAAATATCTAGATGAATGTGGGTTATGAGCCAATTGAAAAAATGCTAATTTTTCAAGAACTCAGTGGGTTATGATGGGCATGTTATTGATGCAAAAGGCCTGCATAAATCTCAGGAAAAGTTTAAAGAATTCCTGGAAACTTCACTGCCAAACAATGTCTCAATTTAGATCATTATTAGGATTTATTAACTACTGTAGCTGATTTGTATTGAAACTACCAAATGTATTATTTCTTTTGAGCTGTTTTTTGCAGACTGGTCAGGTAAATGTCCAAAAGATTTCCTGTAAGGAAAAGAACTGGTCACATCACACAATGTGCTCATGATCTTTAAGTCATCCTTGCCTGTCAAGTTAGCATGTGATATTCCCTCACATGGAATTGTGGTACGTAAATTGCACAGTATGCCAGATGGCAGTGAGATGGCATTTGCCTCCAGATCTTTCACACACAGGCAATGCATTGGGTGAGTGTGCATATGGGGTCACATGCACTCATGTGCATCCCCTCAAGTAAAAGGAGCCAACCAGCAGCTGGCAAGAGGGCCAGCGCCAGCAGCAGGTGGCCACTCTGTGCCCCCTCCTACCTCCACTCATGGGCAGAGGTGGCAGGGAAGGTGCAGGCTGGGTGACTCCAGCCCATGTGGTACCACTCCTTGGTTGCACTGCTCTGGAGAGTGCTGGGGAGAGGCAGGAAGGAAGGGGTGGAACAAGGGGCAGGAAGAGGTGGGGCCTGTACTTCCTCGTCCCTGTTATGCATCACCACCAATTTCACAGCATCAGAATGTAGGTCTGCATAAATAGAGAAGAAGACATTAACTCTGGAACAGGATTTGAAGAAATTCAACCACTATCTATATGGGGGGAAATACACCTTTGTCATGGACCACCAATTCATATCAGCAATCCTTCATCTCAGGAAGGGGGTTTCTGCGATAATGCATATGCATATGCAACTGGGCTCACTTCTTGTTTGGTTATAGCTATGTTATCAAATTCAAAAGTACAGAAATGCATGAAAATACAGATTAGATCTCTTTCCTACCCCTGCAAGTTGAAGGGCAACCTGTAATAGAGAGAATCTACTGAATTTGTCAGCTTGTTTCAGATTGAGTGTGCCCCTGTGATTTGTAGATTAAACCAAGCCAAAATCTGAGAGGCAACCCATGATAGTTTGTGTTTATGAAGCTACTTTGAAGGCCTGGGAAATATACTGATGGCTCTAATCTGGTACTTTTTATGCATACAAAAGTGAGTTTACCATATATCAAGGACTGGTCCTGTGGCACCTTAGAGACTAACCAAAATATATAGAATCATGAGCTTTCATGGGCAAAACCCATTGAAGTGAACTGGAGGATAGATGTACCTATCTATTGTATGACCCCTGTTATTGAGGCTAATTATGTGGGCTGGATGTGTCCCATACATAGCTTTTGATGTAGAAATGCAGATGTTAATGGCAGGAGAAATTGCCTTTTAATGCGCAAACCAGTTAATGTCTTTGTTTAGGCCCAGAGTAATGGTGTCAAATCTGTAGATGAATTCCGATTCTGCACACTCTCTCTGTAATTGGTTAATGAAATTCCTTTGTAAAAGGATGGCTACTTTTAAATCCAGGATTGAGTGACTGGGCAGGTTAAAATGTTTTCCTACAGGTTTATGTGTGTGACCATTTCTAATGTCTGATTTGTGTTCATTTATCCTTTGTCACAGAGACTGTCCAGTTTGGCCACTATGCATGGCAGAGGGGCATTGCTTGCACTTGATGGCATACATCCCATTAGAGGATGTGCAATTGTGTGAGCCCCTGATGCTGTGGCTTATGTGGTTAGGTCCTATGACAGTGTCGTTTGCATAGATATGTGGACAGAGTGGGCAATGGGTTTGTTGCAGGGGTAGGTTACTGGGTGAGAGTATCTGAGGTGTGATGTGTGGCTTCTGGAAAGGATTTGATTCAGGCTGGGGGCTTGTCTGTAGGCGAGGAGTGGCCTGTCTCCCAAGTCCTGTGATAGTGAAGGGTCATTTTCCAGGATAGGTTGTAGATTGTCAATGATGTGCTGGAGGGGTTTAAGATAGGGACCATAGGTGATGACCAGTGGTGTTCTGTTATTTTCCTTGTTGGGCCTGTCTTGAAGTGATTGGATTTTGGGTACTTGTCTGGCTCTGTCAAACTGTTTCCTTACCTCCCCAGGTGGACATTTAAGTTTTAAGAATGCCTAATAAAGATCTTGTAGATGTTTGTGTCTGTGGGCTTGGAGCAAATCTGGTTGTGTCTTTGGTCTTGGCTGTAGACACTTGATCATATGATGTGTCCTGGATGGATGCTAGAGGCATATAGGTAAGAATAGTGGTCAGTAGGTGTCCAGTATAGGGTGGTGTTTATGTGACCATCATTTATTGTACTGTAAGGTCAAGGAAGTAGACCTCTTGTACGGACTGTTCCAGGCTGAGGTTGATAGTGGGGTGGATATTGTTGAAATCTCTGTGGAATTTTTTAAGGGTCTTCTTCCTATGTCATCAATGTAGCATAAGCAGAGGAAGGGTGCTAGGGGACGAGAACTGAGGCAACATTGTTCAAGGTCAGCCATAAAAATGTTGGCATATTGTGGGGACCATGCAGGCACCCATAGAAGTGCTGCTGACTTGAAGGTATAAATTGTCCCCAAATTGGAAATAGTTGTGGGCGAGGACAAAGTCACATAGCTTGCCGCATCATCGGGGATAGTGTTCCTGACTGCTGCATTGTGTGCAATTCATGTTGTAAACGGCACATGAGATTATTAGAGAAGCTCTATGAAGGTCACCACCCGTGGTGCAATGGGCTGGGGCAGGCTGGAGCAGCCCACCATGGGTGAGGGAACTGTTTCAGCCTGGCTGGTTCCACTGTGCCATGGGTGGGGGGGGCACTCCAGCCTGGCTGGGCCCCCCTCCCGCAGGATTACGGTTAATTGGTTAAATGTAACCTTTAACCAGTTAACTTTTTTTAGACATTATTTTGTATCCCTACTTCCAGCCATTGTTTGTACACACAGGCCCTGTATCCTATACAGTACAAGTGGCACCACCACTTTGACCAATTGCCAAATTCAGGGATGACAATATGACTGACAGAAGAAGCAAAATTCAGGGAACTGTCAGTTGTTTTGACTTTGCAGTCCTGCTTGAAGCAACAACCTATAATTTTACACTGGAAAGCAGCTGTGCTGAGCAACCAGCATCATCTGAGGGAATGTTTTGAGTCAGACATTGCTGAAGATATTCCATTTCCTCAGGGGAGTGTTGAAAATGGTGGCATATGTGATCCAGAGAGAAAATGTGAACCTTTTGTAAGACTTGATTTGTAACTGGAACTTTGGTGGTTATCCCATAAGTAGTTCTGAAAGTGTTGTGCCCATTTCCTTTCAGGGAAGAGGATAGATGTGATATATTTTTGAATGTATTAAGTGGAATGTTGAATTTGTTTAAGTGATTTTGCAGGTATAGTTCTTTAACAAGTTACACATGATGAATCTTTATTTCTGCTTTGCAATAAGATTTAGCACTGAATTTCAGAGGGAATGGGTTTTTTTTGGGGGGGGGGGAAGGGAATGATGGATGGGAAGAAGAAGGTGTAAGATTTGGACTTATAATAATACCATAGATTGCAAAAGCAATTTCCAAAGGAGGGCAGTATTATTATGCCCATTTTACAGAGGGGGAGACTAAGGCATAGAGGGAGAAGTGACTTGCTCAAGGTCACCTTGCAGGCCTGTGGCAGAGATGGTGTCACATTACTGGATTTTAATAGGAAAATGCAGATCAAGTGTTACACCCACTGTTGTGTGTTTCCCCCATATTCTGTGCAGAGTGGGCCAAGTGAGGTATCTAATGAAAGCTTATGCTTAGCTGATTCTGTCTGTGCTACTCATATACTTGTTTGATTTTTGTATGTAAAGGAATGAATATGGCATACTCATGTAATATTAAAGGTGGTTTGGGTGCACCATTAAGAGGATGAAATGAGGGTGAACTGCTTAGAACCAGGGCTACTTACAGCCCAAGACTGAGGTCCTTCTCTATAAGGCACCAAACCACTCACATAGAGCACTTCAGTTGCCACTCTGGCCAGCAAGAAGTCTCATAAGCAAGTCCCTCAGACACCCCAGCTTTACCTGTGCCACAACCAGCACCACTCCTTACACAGGTGAGTGATCATAAAACCAATTTCATTAACTCCAAAGAGGGTCTACCAATCCCAAAGGACCAGCTACAGTCCCAGGTCAATTTACACCTCAGATCTTACCCAAAAGAACATGCGGGGCCAATCTTTTAGAATCTAAAATCCAAAGGTTTATTAATAAAATAAAGAAAAGGTGGAGAGTAAAGATTGTTACATACATCAATCACTAATTTCTTAATGCAGGCTCTTAGTAGAGATGTAATAAACTGCCAGCTTAAAAGTCTCTGGTGTACATCCTATGGTAGGATGGGTCAATGCTCCTTCCTGGCTCTCTGTCCTTAGCCACAGTGCTTCTGGAACGGAGAGCAAGAGGGAAGACCAAGCTGGAGGCACCTCAGGATACTATTATAACCTTGCTCATGTGAAGGGGAATCCATTGTTCTCCTAAGTGATGGTGCCTCCCAAAATGGAGCTGATCACCTGATCAGCTAACCTGCCCATGTCCTTTAGGCAAGCAGCCATGGGGTACCTGCTGGTCTGCAGATTCATAGCCGAATTCCTCAGGTGTTAACTGGCAATACCCAAGAGTCCATGCAACAGTCATTGGGCCTCCACCACAAAATAGGTGGGCGATGCCTGCTGCTGTCTCCCAGACAGCAAACATTTAAAATATAAGTACAAAGCCCATCCATATTCATAACTTTACATACAAAAACCATACAAGTATATGAGCAGCATTGACAGAATCAGCTAAGCATAAGCTTTCATTAGACACCTCACTTGGCTCACTTTGCACAGAATTTGGGGCAAACACATAACAGTGGGTGCAACACTGATCTCCGTTTTCCTCTTGAAATCCAATAACATGACAGATGGGACTAAAACTCAGGTCTCCTCTAGATCAACCCACATTAGCTTCAATCTTATCTAAGGAGCTTATTGGATTTATTATAAAATAAACTTTTGAAGGCAAACACATGATTTATGAGGGTGCCCTTTCAAGACAGAATTCATGTAATTAACTTATCAGATATATGGAAAGGACCAGCCTCATACAACAAACAAGGATAATCTAAGATAGCGAAACCATTTATACAACAACTGTAGAACTAATTATAATAGAGCACCTATTTCTGCTCAGATGTTCACACATCTGCCATTTAAATTTTGACTGGTACATCATCAATCTAAGTAATATTGAATAAAAGACTTCAGGAAAGTGAAGCACAATATACCAATGGTTTTGTGTGTGTGTATTTGGATTAGGAATCTGGAGAGCTGAACCACAAGGCTTTGATGCATAAATGAATGATTTTTGCATTGGAAACATCGCTCAGTACCAAGGTAGATTGCCAGAAAACCCTTATCAGCTAATAGCAGTAGAACATACAAAAGTGATGAAGGTCTCACAAATTCAACCAATTTAATTTTTTCAGTACAGACAAAATGGTAAATTCTATAAGGACAATGTACTCTACCTAGTTGTATTATGATAAATCATGCAGTCAGGCTGTTGCATAGCTATTGTGTAGCTCAGTCAGGGTACATGCTCATCCTTAGCCTGGCAGGGAAAGAAACAATTCTGAAATATAGAATTTACACACTGTGGAATGTGTAGAATATTATAGTATGTGTCAGTTAGGAAACAAATACAGATTGCACTTGTATAAACCGGGACTCTGGTCCAGCAACATCTCTGTTCGAGCAGGACCATGGATGATCCAGGCTTATAGAGAGTCCTGGCACACTGCGGGGGGGGAGGGGAAAAGAGAGGGAGCCTGGCGCAATGCAGAGGGGAGGGGCCAGGAGTTAGATGTGCAGCTCCGGAGTGAGGGGGCTGGGAGCTGGAAAGCCCAGCAGAGTGGCTTAGCTGGGCTGCCGGGGGTGGGGTGGGAGCAGGAGCCAGGAAGCCTGGCTCACAGCTCAGCTGGGCTGGGGATGGGGGGGCAGTTGGGAAGCCTGGCTCACAGCCAAGTTGGGCTGCCCAGTGGAGCCAGGAAGCCCAGTGGGCAGCAGGGCAGGGGGTGGGGCTGGCAAGAGGAGGACCAGAAATGACGTCCCCTAGTCCAGCAAAATCCCTCATTTGGGACCAGACAGGTCCCGAGGGTACCGGACCAGAGAGGTCCAACCTATACTTAGAGTATCAGGAACATGTCTGTCCCTCTTGCAAAACCCATGATGACCATTCCATAAAATATGAATAAAAATAAGCATGTACTTGCAAAGTAATGCAAAGTGCAGATTCAGATCCAAATATTCTTATTTCATGCCTGGCAGAATTCTAAATAGAGTCACATTTTAAGACCAGAATGGAATATTATGATCATCTAGTCTGATTTCCTGCTCAACACAGGTCATAAAGTTTTCACCAACTATCACATGACACCACACTTTGTACCAATGACCCAGCAAATGGAAAAAATGCCAAATTAGTAAATGGCTAACCCACAAAACTGCACAGGGTATTTTGGCTTTTTCTTTAAAACTGTGGTCACTACTGCCCGCTCCCTGCATGCAAAGTCATATGCACCAGGTTGCTTCTCTGAAGACCTCTTTGGGTGTGTCTAGAATACAGGGTTTTTTCGAAAAAAGTGGTCTTTTTTCGAAAAAACTTTACTTGCATCTAGACTACTGCCGCGGTCTGTCGACAGTAAATCGAAAGAACGTGGCGGTTTTGTCGATGGCGGTAAACCTCATTCTACGAGGAATAACACCTTTTTTCAAAAGTTATCTTTCGAAAAAAGGCGCTATTGCATGAAAACAGGGCTTTTTCAAAAGAGAGCGTCTAGACTCTCTTTCGAAAAAGCGAGCTGCTTTTTCAAAAAATCTTCTTATAGTCTAGATGCTCTTTTGCGAAAGATACTTTCAAAAAAGCCTCTTTCGAAAGTCTAGATGTACCCTTTGTCTTTGACTTCACACAAATCTGTACCAAAGGACTAATGCCACAATCTGCCATCTACTGCCTCCTAAAACTCACTAGCAATGAGCCAAGTTTGTCAATGCTAGTATCATAAATATTGCAGTTTGAACAAGTTGATCCAAAATGTTGCATTAAAGCCATCATAGTATATGCTCCAGACACATGCTCTGGTACATGACACCAATGCACAAGTAGCATAATTATTGCCTGGGCAATGCTGAGTCCAATCCTGGGTTTAGCAATATACACAATGCAAAGTCCTCAAGAGTTCAGAAATATACCTGGTCTCCACAAACATACAGCCTATTTCTATCTATCACACTTATAAAGCTGCCATTTTCCTAGTATCTGACCACTTCTTAATATATTTTTCTCACAATACTCCTGTGAGATTGGGACATACTGTTACCCCCATTTTGGAGACACAGTCGCAAAGGCATTTAGGCTCCAGACTTCCATCTTCCCTTTGAAGATCTGGGCCAGAGGGACTAAGTGACTTGCCCAGGGTCACATAGAAAGCCATCAGGGAATCAAACAATGGGCTCCCAGTTCTCACTCCAATAGCCCCTGTGGCTTCATGATCTCTCTCTTGTAGACAGCTTCAAAATGGAATTTATCAAGGGATAATGACAAAGAGGTCTAAGAGGTTAACATATTTTCCACAATCAACCCTGGATGACAGCCTTGAGAAATTACCTTCTCTGTTTATTTAATACACAGGCACAACATGAACAATGCAAAATTCCTTCATACAATGCTGAACTTAAGTGGCGGGAGGATAATTCAGTTTGTTTTCATTCAACTCCCTGGATTCTGTGCTAAGACTGCCAAAAAGGCAGTGAGTGCCAATTTTGTTAGTTTTTATAATGTGGCTAGTACCAGGAAGTCATCTGAGAAGATCAACTCAGTCCATAGAGGTCACCAAACAGCCAGGAGAGGAAAACAGCTCTTTTAATCTTTAATAGCCTGGCTTGGATTCGAAATCATTGCATAAAAGTGAATAGCCTTCCATTATCAGTACCCTGAGATTTCTAGTACTTCATGACCATACTTGCTGGATAACCCTAGAAAGGTGTGCAAGGGGGAATGCAAGATGTTTGATTGTTAGCTTTCTGATTAACACTATTCTCCTTATTTTAATCCATGGAATTGTCCTCCAATCTGTAGTTTTCAATTGTACCTTTCCACTTAGAAGAGCATAGTCCCCTTCCTTCCTTGTTTCGACAGGATTGGTCCCCTATAAATCCAATAGACATATGGATAAATTAATGGCTGGAGGCTCATTTTCAGGCCTCTCTAGTTTGTTTCACACATAGTGCAGGCAGGTGAACATAGCTCAAGCCTATTAGTTTGCTTCCTTTAAAACAAGAGTCATCTGGGGTCATTGACTGAAAGTCTGACATGAAATTTGAAGCTGAGCCAACATGTAACCTTCACAGTGTTCCAGTCCTCAGAAACTAAAACATGCCAGCAGAGGAGTTCAGCAGATTTGTGAACACGAACATCATTATGAAACAGAAGATGAGCTGTCTCATAGTACAATTCAGGAAACTCAAGATAAATATTACTGTTCACTCTGAATATCTGCTTTATCCTTGCACTGCACAACATTTGAATATTATCCTGATACAAGAGCACCTTATTAATAGAACAGCTTGTGCTGTCATGGGAAAGGAGCTCTGTAAATGGTAGTTATTGTTGTATAAGAATGAATATTACATTTATGTACCAATGACAAAGACCATTCCCTACACTAGTTAATCTCTTCTCTTTCGGATGCCACCTCTTGTTCTGGTAATTCATCTATCAACATATATCTCTTTCTTAATCCAGTCCCTTTCTTTTCTGCTCCCTTTGCCCATCATGTTTCTGGTTCTTTCTAACTTCCTGCATGTATTGGCTTTCTCTCTGCTCTGAGTGGCCTCTCCTGCTTATCTCTTTTTGCTTCTTAGAAGTTTCCACATGACTGTAGCTTTTTGCAGAAAGTATTAGTAGTGGCTACGCTGGCTTTTAATTACATTTTTTTCAAAGGAAGTACTTCTATTATGGGTTTATAAAACCTATAATTACCTCTGATAACTACAGTCAAATGGCAATTTAAGTGTACAAAGGGCTTTCTTATTCATTTTAGTGAGTTGGCACATTACGATCTGAGTCACATATTTCAAATACAGCAGAAAATAGTATTATGGGGCAGTGTAAGAGCTTTTTGTTATTATTTCCCTTTAGCAGTTGGGAGAGGGAAACTGGGGCAATCGTATGGATAGGAGCCAAATTCATTTGCATTAAGGGTTTTTGGTTGTGAATGATGGTGAGTCTGGTAAAGATGAATAAATGGTATAATAGAGTAACATGGACTGTATGGGGATTCGGTGGGTACATAAAACGTGTAATTTATACTAGGGGCTGGAAGAGGATGCAGAAGGAAAAACGCGAAGCTGGCAATAAAATGGACGGGATCTGGTTTACTGTATATTCCCAATTTTGTTTTTTTTCCTTGTTATATACATCTCCTCCATCTCTTCAGTGTAGATGTTACACTGGTGGACCCTCAAATCCCATATTGGTGAAAATTACTTTATCTGTTACCACAGTATTTTTCTTACTATGCTTGAAACAATAGCTATTTAATTGTATTGCTTGTACAAGGTGACCAGTTGAGAGGTCTAGGGATTTAAGTGCTATATGTATCTGCATATCTAGTAAGGAATGAACAGCAGTACGAGTTTCTTCTCAGTACTCTGCCAACGTGCGGGGTGCTGGGAGTTGCACACACATAGATGAGGGTGAGGAACTAGGCCCTTTAGGGTAGTTGGCAGGACTTGTAATATCTCAGCTTGATCTAGCACACTAAAATACAAGACATTGCAACACAGGCAGTGTTCAGACTAGCTTCCCCAGCTCAAGCCCACAGATTGGGTGGGCTTGGACTTGGGCAGCTAACCAGAGCAGATGCTGGAGCCATGGTGTCTGCATTGCTAGTTTAGCATGCTGTCTTGAGCTAAGCTAATGTGAGCTTGGCTACCCAATGTGGGAATCACAGCTACCAGCTGTAATGTAGACATAAGGTTAATCTCCATCATGCTCAGTCAATCTTTGATTTCTCTACTGAGCCTAGCAACAAGCATTCCAGTGCTAGTGCCCAATGCAGGGTTTTTAGGGGAAGTGAACCCCTGTTCACTGGGTACTGGACTGAAAATGCTAAACTGATCTTCCATGCAGGGCACCAAACTATTATCTACCTGTCTTTGCTCACAACTAACCGGGCTTTTTGAGAAATCAATCACATTGAAAACCCAGTAAACCATATTGTTCCTCTGGCATATCTGCTTCAAATACAACAGACTGGTTATCAATGGATTAATGAAAACCTGGAGAAAGTGCAAGGAACTGATCTAACCCCTGTGCAATAAGTCCACTGTGCTGCTCCTTACAATGTTCTTTTCATCACCATATCAGTTCTCCATATACAGGAACAATCATGCTAACCCTCATTTTCATTGCTCCTGCTATCAAATATGCAGATGATAGGAGATGTTTAAAATAATTATGGTGTTGTCATAAAAAGGACATGATGAGGGAGGTGTAGAAAAAATAATGCCAAAATAGAAACTGCAAAAACTATGTGAAAAATGCTAAACTTTCATATATTAATTGGAATGTATTCTGAGTGCTCATATTTCTATTTGAAAGGAGTTGAGAGAGCCTAAAAAAGCACAGATACTTCACTTTAAAAAGAAGAATGTCACTTTTATTTTTCTTTGTGTTTTTTTCCCTTCCAGTACTCCTTAATTATTAAGGCATCAAACCCTGAAGTCCTTTACTTAATTTTTATTCACTTCATACTCAGAGAATCTTGAAGCAAGATTTGGCCCCCGCAGCATAGATGAACTGGACAGTAAGTCACTCCTGCCAGGGTTACAAACAAAAGCAATCAAAGTACAATATGAGTCAAAGTTTTCTCTTGCATGATTGGTAGCACTTGGCACTGGTAGTGTAGCTAAGGGGTCAGAGAGCTTTACAAGCACTAGTAAATTGTCATTTTAAAACCACTCTCTGTTGCAGGTCAGAATGTTTATAACTTCACTGCTAGAGGAACTGAGGTATCCAAGATTAGATTTGTTGGCCAAAATCAGAGGGGGAGGTTGTGTGAAAGCTGAGGAACCCAGGCCCCAAACATTTAAGCACATACTTCAGTTCCATTTAAGTCAATGGTATGTAAGCACAGTATTATGCCCTGATTGTCTAACTCCCAGTTTTCTGCCTCACTGGCAAGGCTTCTCTTTCTTGGTTCTGACCTTTTGCAGCACATTTTGGAATCTCTTAGGTACACTGAAAGCTGAAGCAAGAAAAAAAATCAACAGGGAGTGATACTAATTTCATTTTTAAATGATGGGCTAGGAAATGTGCTGGATTTCGTGTGTTCAGACTTCATACTCACAGTCTGTAAATTCCCCAGCTCCCATCTCAGGGACTTGCAGGCCAAAACTGTAGGTGATGTCAGTCCCAGGAGAATTGCTAACAACAGTAAACTCTTGACATCTACCAGACAAACATTATTTCCAGTACGTGTAGATTTAAAAATGATTCCTGCAAAAGGGGAGTATTCGCTTCATTCTCAATATATGGGGCCACTTTATAGCATTTTGGCAAGTTGATTTATATTTGGAGCAATAATAATACAAACTAAATAACCAGATCATGAAATTATTTGCAACATGTCATATCTCTCTCCCTCATTATTCTTTATTTTCCTAAAGCAGAAGATAAACATTTCTTCAGTCAGGTACCTGTGTGTGCCCCTTGGTAGAATATCCAAATTTTATACTAAAACTCCATTGCACTTCGTGTTTTCAGACCTACACATGCTGTCCTGCTTATTTTGAAGAGCCAGTGATTTCAACCTAGTAGGGCAACAGACTTCTGATGAGTGCAGGAAAACATTGATGACGATTGAAACTGGATCATTGCTGTATTATATTACAGGGTTGCTGTATTCATTCATTAATATATTGTAATAATAATAAGGCTGTATCAGATCACATATGTTAGAGCTAGAAAAGATCTACTGTGTCAGAGATTATCTCCTTGCAGAACATCTCCCATTATCTTCTTTGTTGAGGTCAACTTTCACAAGGTGACTATCACACTCTCTGACCCCCATTTCCTTCCTCTAATATCTACCTTTAACCTTCAACTTTGAACTCTCTCCCACCATTTGGATTATGCTTTAGGCCTTGTCTATAGTAAGAGCTGCCCCTTCTCAGATGTCTCACTAGCCATGTTTTCTATTTTTGATAATCAAGACAGTTCCTTTTGTATTACACATACTCATCCTGTTCCCAGCCCAGTCATCTGTCCCCTTCTGTGGTATCCACCCAATCTCCATCCCTGGCTTCTTCACATTCTTTCTTTGACACCCTCATTTCTCATCTCCAGGAGTACCAGGGTTAATTTTCTGCTGCTGAGTCTCCCTCCAGTACTCCAGCCATCATACTTACATCAAACCCTGGTACATATTTAGCATTTTTCCTCTGCACCTGGACACATTTGGAGAGAATACATTTGTCACTTCTTCCTTCAGTATCACCATCTTATTAACAAAACAGGTCTATTTGACTTCCAAGTCCATAAACTCTGACAACTACCTGTCCCCATGTATTTTTTTTATTAAAATAAATATAAGACGACATTTTGACCTACTCAATAAATAACTGGGCGGTAGTAGGAAGGTGGGGTTTGTTTTTTTTTAAAGCCAATATAGTGAGCAATGGAAGGCAAGTGACACAATCTGTTATATATCTGCTTACAGATTTAATTCAGATGGTTATTTGTTGGTATTAATAGCCAACAGTATTGTCAAAGTATGATTGAAATGCAAGGACTTTCAAAGATAAAAACTAAAAACTTATACTTTTTCTCTAAAGCTATCATTCAGGAATTAATAATATGTTTCTTATTCATTGGTGATTATCTTTATGTTAATAATTTATTTACATGCAAAACTAACACTTAAAATCAATATTTAGCAGTTGAAAGTATTATGCCAAAAGGCAGGAACTGATATAAATGTCTATTCCTTCTGTTTCCTGAAAGGAACCTTCCAGTCCCAGAGTGACCCTTTGATAGCTATTCTCAGTACTGGTGAGTCATTCATTAGAGCCTTTGAGTCATAGATGGTATCAGTTTCATATGTAGGCATCAGAATCACAACTGTATTTGCTATATAAAGAATGAAAATAGCAGTAGGAGATAAATTACTTCAGCAAAGTGTTTCTATTTTCTTGCTTTTCCTCACTCTAATTTAATATCTTTTGGTGCCTATGGACATTCATTATTGAAATGTATTGTGTCACCTGCAGTCACTTACAAACTTTATTTTGATCAGCTTGATAGGGGGAAAAAATCAAATTTACTGGGTTTTGCTATGCTGTAACTGGAACAGATGTCTCTAGGCAAAGGATATTTTAGAATGACATTGAATGTGTCATTATTCCTCAGAGAGATTGTAGTGTATAGTCAAATGGATAAGGGAAGGGATTTTTTTGATAGAACTAATTCTAGGACAAAATTTATATCTATTTACAAGAATCATGAAAGAGATTGCAGGCAGATCAGTTTTTGTTATGAGAATTTTAATGAACAGCATTTCTATTCAATAATACATTTGCAGTTTTACATTTCCATCTTTGGTGAAAGAAAAACAAATGGATTTTCTAGTATGGGGAAAACAAGAGTTAAACCACCTACTGTTTTATGGACAGATTTTTCCAGCATTTAGGGCCTGACTCATTGTAGATCCAGATTCTGCTACCTTTAATCATATCACCCATTAAAAACTGTTCATATTAGGATTACAAATCCCCCTCCTCCCCTTCAGATCATTGCTAGGTATTTGAGTGATGCCTACATGAGTATTTAATTACCAGCTGTCTTTGCGCAGGTGTTGCAGGAAGACTGTCAAAAATGTCTTGATTTTAGAGACAATTTTTAGGACACAGATGCAGATTCAGGTTAAAAAAAATTACTGTCATTTGATACCTGAACAAAAAAATGGAGACAATGAAATGTGAATACAGCGTAAGATTACTTCAGATCTAAGAAAAACATCTGTGTTGGAACTATAATAACCGCAGCTGTTGGATGCTGAGTTGCTGGCTTTTTCCCCTTAGGCCTTGGAAGACTAAACCCCACCTTCCAGTCTCCTTCAGGTTCTTCCTTCAAGGCATGGTCTGTTAGTTAATACAAAACACTCACAAAGTAACAGAAAACGAAGCTATTTCTCAACCAGCACAGGCTGTATGGAGGCCCAGAGGTATTTCACTCTGTACCAGTCTGTCTATTCCAAGGCCAATCGCAAGCACCAACCTCCTTTCTACAGCTCCTTTCTCAGCCTTTCATAGATAACTGCCCACATCCCTCACGTACATCTACACTGCACAGTTATTTCGGAATAAGCTATTCTGGAATAGTTATTCTGAAATAGCTTATTTTGAAATAGCACGTCTAACACTGCAGGGAAGCCTCAAAATTAGTCCGAGGCAGGCTTCCCTAATTTAGACGTGCTATCTCGATTTAGAGCCCCAGGAGGAATAACTTTGAATGGCCCTGATGAGGGGCTATTTCGAAATAGCAGAATTGGAGCATCTACACACGCCTTATTTCAAAATAGCTATTTCTGAATTGGTGTTATTCATCATAGAATGAGGTTTACAGAAGTCGGAATAAGCCGTCTGTTATTTCAAAATAATGGAATTGCTGTGTAGACGCTCACATAGTTATTTTGGAATAACGGCAGTTATTCTGAAATAACTTTGTTGTGTAGATACACCCTGAGTGTGACAGTCACAGAGGGTTTACCGCATACCCTTAAAGAGGCAACTCACCCTCTTACTGTGGATGTGTGTTGATGTGGTTTCAAGCACACTGTGATGTGCTGCTACTCTTCCCCTTTTAGCAGGGTCACAGGTGGGTGTGGTTTAAGGAAGACTGGCAGAATATGATTGAAATATGAAGTCCTCTTTTGATTGAGTAGTGCTGCTTTTTGCCAGCTCCAGTGGGAGAAAGACACTATTAGGGCTCTGACTGCATTCAAAGTAGATTTGGTCAGGCATTATTATCCATTGGGATAATTTTCTGATGGAAAATGCAGTTTCCATTGGAAAGTTTTGATTTTTCCCACAAATTTCAATTTTCTATTAGGAAAATTGACATGAAATAATTCATCTGTCTGAGCAGTACATTTGTTTGACCCAAATCAGAATATTTCATTTCTGAACAGACCTGAACATGTTTTGTTTAAAAATAATCTGACAAAACATTCCATTTTATTCTCCTTTGGTGTCACATTGCCTAATGAGGTTGTAGTTCTGGCCCCTATTCTCTTCAATAAACCAGGCTGGCTGTAGGACATCTTGACAGGGACACTCTGGAATGTCATGTGACAATTTTGGGGAATCAGTAATAGCATTCCAGTTGTGCCCGTGCTATCACTCACCAGAAATAATGGTCATACATTCCAGAAAATCTTTTTAGAATAGAAGCACCGGTGCAGCAATGTTCTGATTTCACTCTGACCCAGTGTATCATGGAAGCCACATTACTCTTGGGTGCCTAGTGGAAGCCCGACTCATAAGGGATTGAGCGTGTATTACTGTAATTCCAATACGGCAATATATCATCAAAAGGAAATACAGTTTCATGTTGAAATAACCTAAAGTGTTTTGATTTAAAAAATGTTGAAGTGTGACCATGCAAAAGCCATCTTAAAGGACTACAACACAAAGGGGGTAACCTTCATTTTTTCATAGCCATTGTGCTGCCCTTTTGCATGAATTCTATGAAAGGGAGTTAAAACAGCTAAGTAGCATGAAAATACATATTAGAATTGCCCCATGATGGAAATTCTGAATTTTGCTCTAATTAAAAAATGGTTAGATTTCTACACAATGTGGTTTGGATTCATTCCTGATGTTACAACATCAGGTGGACAATCTATTAAGTGTGGGGAAGGGGAGCCTTCATTTCTCACCAGCCCTTCCACACTGTAATACTTTCCTTTGACCAGGCAGAGGAAAGACCCTGACGAGGAAGTGACTGGACCCTCTTGGGTAGCAGCATGACCAGCCAGGACCTGCAAAGAAACCAGATGAGGAGAGAAACCCCAGAAACTGTGTGCAGAATGGTGTGTGGAATAGGCTGTGACTGCCAGAAACTATAGCTGGATGTAGGTATGTGGGGGGAGTTCTGAGGGAGCAAAAGTGATGGGACAGGGACACAGCACAGAAAGGCTGCAGTGAGAGAGATACCACTAAATTAGCCTGTCCTGGAAATCTGCAAGCACCTTGTTTGCTTGAATGGAGACGGTACTGGAGAGGGCATTCAATCCTTTGTATATGAATTTTTAGCATAACTGGATGTAATTATAGGAGGAAATTTTGACTAACAAACTATTTAGAGCTGCACAGCATGCGCCAGTTACAATTCTGGTACTGAGTCTCTGATTTTTCACTCTTGAATTAATTATTCTCAATGCACACATAAGATTAGGAAATATTTTAAATGAGGAAAGTTTAATTAATAAATCAAAAAGGCTACTGAAAATGATAATTTTAATGTGAAGAATGATGATAGGAGAAATCACTGCTTATTGCCAAGAAAATGTAAGATGTTATCACATACATTTACTCCATGTAGGAAGGGGAATGTACTCTTAATACTTAAACTGGTGACCACTTTTCAGATAGTGTTGTTGGGTGGAAGTCTGCCTGAAAAGGCCTTATAGAAATTTGGGTTAGCATATATTATAATGTTATAATAATTGAGAAGAGCATGTTGCTTGCTATTTTATAGGCTGAAGGTTATGAAAAAGTCATAGGTCTGTGAACAAGTTTATGAAACTGATTATGTTTTCATGATATGTCTTCTCATGTATATTTATTTAAAAAGTGAGTTTCAAAATGAAGGTACTAGTAATCTTCATTTCATATTAGTATAAAGCTAAGAAACATTAGGATCTTTGGGTTTTTTCCTTTGGGGTGACTGAAAGCCCATGATCAAACATAATTTTCTTCAGCTCTTGTGGGAAAACTAAAACAGAATATTGCTCAGCTGCTTCACTGACTATCCACTGAATATTCATATTTAAGACCCAGATTGGCATTTTTCTGGGTTTGTATAATGTAGGTATGATTCAGTGAGCTATGATAAAAGTGGGTATGCAGTGAGGATGGAGGCATTGTTAATGTACACAGTGTTAATGTAAATAGGTCGCCTCTCTCTGCTCTTGAAAAGTCAAGAACTTTTTAGAATTCAAGTATCATGTGCTTTGCCTGGACTACTAGGTAAATGTTGCATAGGTACCCTGAGAATCCACTAAGGCTTGCATGGTCACTGAGTTGCACTCCTATGTTTTAATATGCTCCTGAGCTTGTTTGTGGCAGGGGTGTGTCCATCTGTAGCTTCTACACAATTCATATCATCCTGTTGTTTTAAAATGTGACACTTGGATCACTGTGATACATGATGCACAGCCATGCACGCTTTGCTCACAATGGCTGCCACCACTGACTTCCCAAATTGGTGCATGACTGGCCAGAATGTGCCAAAAATAGCCAGCTTCCACCAGGTAATCACTACTCTCTATTCCATATCATTAAAGCTATCATCCCATTAGTCTGCTCTAACTCTTCACAGGGGTATAAAAAGCCTCCTTTCCCATTTAAAGTTAATCAGCCATTGCCACTCACCTCAGGTCTTGACAACAACTTAGTTCCCCCAGTCTGTGATTATGGTTTAGACTGAAAGGTGGCACTCCAGTTCCTAGAGATATGTAGGAGTACGTCTACACTTGCCCCTTAGTTCGAACTACAGAGGCAAATGAAGTTGACCGAAGTTGCTAATGAAGCGTGGGATTTAAATATCCCGAGCTTGATTAGCATAGTGCCGTGGTCGCCATTTTGGAAATTGTCTAGCCCGATTTAACTTGCCGCATATAGACACGGTACTCTGAGAAAAACCCTTAACTCAAATTAACTGGTACTCCTCATTGTATACAAGAGCTGCCCCTTCGGACAGGGCCGTCCAGCCTGAGGCAGGGTCCTGCAGTGAGACGGCACCATTGCCCCGACTGCCCAGAAGCACCTAAGTCATCATCCTCAGGGAATGCCTCTGCAGGCAGAGCGCAGGGGAGGTAGCCACTGTGGCTGGGATTCAGGGCGGGGAAGCGACCGGGTCAGCCCCCTGGGGCCCATCCCAGAAGCAGGACATTGTATACAATGTATACAATGAGGAGTACCAGTTAATTCGAGTTAAGGGGTTTTTCTCGGAGTACCGTGTCTATACGCGGCAAGTTAAATCGGGCTAGTCAATTTCCAAAATGGCGACCGGCCGCGACTATGTTAATCAAGCGCTTCATTAGCAACTTCGTTGCCTTTCATTTGCCTCCCTAGTTCGAACTAGGGGGCAAGTGTAGACGTACCCTAGGAGTTTCCCAGTGAATTATATCATTTGATCTTTCCCTGCCAAATTCTACTGGGCCGTCCTACAGAAGACTTTTTAAATCCCTTGTAAGCCACTGCTTCAAGGATCTGTCAACTGTGTAACCAGAGGACAAATGAAACATCATGGTTAATGTGAATAAACGGAATCATTGTACAGTTCCATCGTTTCAGTTACCAATCCTGTTTTCTAATGTAGACATAGCTCCAAAGTAGAATCCCTCCCCCAAGTGTCCTTTGTATAGTACATCCACAGGAGAAATGCTTCAGCTTAGCATCTAAGAAGGCTAAACAGCTAATAAAGTAAATAAATGCCTTGCCTGCATAAGAACTGCAGCATTGTCAATGGATTTTATCTGTGTAAGAAAAATACAGCCTCCATCATGCACTTTCATTCTCCCAGCAAAGTCAGTAAAATAAGAAGGTGATGCCTACCAACCAGGTCACGATACAGTCTGTGTTTTAATATCAAATGCATACCCTGAATCACTGTACATCTTCAGATCCCCACTGTACACTAGCAGAGACTGTGAGATACACAGTTAAAAGAACGTCATAAACCAGAATTTCCCATGGAACACAACAAAAAAATCAGCTTCAGAACCATCAAAATGTTTTGTTTTAGTAATGTTGATTCATTTCACTATGTATGTTATTTAAAATTATATATAATATAGACTGTCTCTCTATAAATAGTCAAAACAGAATTAATTGAAATGTTTTGACTTCTTCCCCATTGAAAATTTCATCAAATTCATCATGTTCCCAAGAAATGTTTTGACTTACACCAAACTGCATTTTCGACCTAAGTTTTCCCCCCAACTCTAGTAATCAATATTATGCATTTGTAATTGATTAATGTGTTGGGAGGAGAGGGAAGAAAAACAACAGAGAAAGAGGGCCAAATTCACTTTAAATCTGAAATAACTCCATTTTACATCCGTATGAAATGAGACTCTGGTCCAGTGTCTCATTATCATAGCACTCTGAACTCTTTAGTTCTAACATGACTTCTCATAAAATAGTATATAACTTTGTAACTGGAAGACTACAGGAAAGATGACAGTTACTTTCCTTCCTGCTTAGTTTAACTCAGGGCTCAGCAGCAGGTACAGGATGTTCTGAGGCACTGCAAAAACTCATTAGTCCCCTCTAAGGAAAGCCGGCCTTGGAGTTCACAGTTATTATCCTTGAAGCTAAAGATGTGAGTTGAAATTCTATGCAGCTTCAATGCGGCATGTGTCTGCATTTACTGTGTCACCTCAACTGAACTCTCTTGGCTCTCAGTGCCTCACTGTAGCCCATCAGCAAAATTACAGGCTCCTCTAACCAAATATTTCAATTAACCAAATAATTTCTGGATTAATCAACAGAAATTTTCAGAGCTCTAATATTTTCTGCTGAAAGAATAATTGATTTTGGTATTTTACCTTGAAATAAAGCAAGGGATAACACATGCACTCAAATTACTATTTCTGAAGGTGCTGGTTTTGATATTTGCACAAAACCCTCAAGTGACTAGTGAGTGGATCATTATGTTCTGTACTCTTTTACCTACCCTGGTACTACTGTTGGCAATGGACAGTGGGCAAAATGGATGGATACGGTCAATCAATAATTTTTCTCAAAACAATTCTGCTTTCATTGTAACCACCTGAATTTGATAATGTTTTAAGTCAAATTTTACATTTGTGTTAGGAATCCCATGAAATCTGTATATACATGGTATAATTACATGACTATAATATGCATACATTTGTGCTTGGCCATGAAATGGCAGAGGGTCTGAAAGAGACTTCCTCCACATATGGCTGCATAAGTATTTCCAATGATAGCAGCGTGCACTTTGCTTTCTGGAGTTCAAGAGGCAGACAATTAGGTAAATGGAAGGTGGGGCCTTGTATCAACCCCTTCTAGCCAGTACATGATGGAGAAAAATCTGCCTGGGGCACAAACCTCTTGGTGCTTCTTCTGGGCGAGTTCACCTCTACAACTCCCTAAACACAAGGTTGTGGCATAAATGCCATAATCTTGCCCACTATGTGCACACAACTCCCCTCAATATTAGTGGAAGTTACAGGCTCACATTGAAGGGGGAAAATGGAGAAGACTTTCAGCCAAAACGCTCAGACAAATATAGCAGATTTAGATTTAGATTTCAAGTGCCTCCAAACTGTCTAATTTAAATACTCTGTCTACATGCTTATCAACACAATACCTGGGAGTAGGGAAGTGGTTACATATGAGTTTTAGTTCAGCCTCTTACAGAGACAGTGCCCAAATTGTGAAATTCAGTTTGAGATCCTGGTTCACATTCTGAACCCTTTCCTTGATCATACTGAGGGAAATGGCTGGGTCCACTTGAATATATAGCTAGAAAAGAAAAACAAAATAAAATCCAAATATTACTATAAGATATACTAAATCTGATTCCAAAGTTTCTGAATCTCATTATAAACTGAATCAAGATCAACCATATGTATCTGATCTGGAGCTTTGATTTCTGATTTAATTCATAGCCTGAACTAGAGCTGTCATTTTCTATTAGGAACTCTGCTAATTATGTTGTTTTGCATGAAATGGAAAAAGGTTACAAATTTTGGTTTCGAAGATGGAAATAAGATTGGCAGACAGTTCAGTGAGGGCAATGTTGGGGGAAAGGCTGGGTGATTATCACAGGCTAAATGGTAATTTCTAAGATGTGTAGTCAATGCTAAGGTGATCTGCAGATAAAAGTGCAGACCTTTTTTACAGAATACATCTGCTTTCAGAATGCAAAGTTGAGATTTCTAAATTCTTTTAATATAGTCAATATTCATGCAAAAACCCATTAATTGACAGACATCCTATATCTGGTAAAATGAAAAGCACATTTACATGCAGTGGACCTTACAGGAATACCCCATGGAACATCCTGCAGAAAGGGAATTTAGGGACCATGACATTTTAAGAAAAAGACCTTGTGCAGTTTTCTTTGGTTTTCCTTCAGTGGGCAGTGGATTGGGGTTGCAGAGCAGATCGATTGCATACATAGCTTTCTAAGATAGCAGATCTGTGGGATGTAGAGAGAAAGTTACCATTTGGGTTAAAAGGGTAGTTAAAAGACTTGATGTTCAGTTGGCATCCAATATCAAGTGGTGTATTCCAGGGACTGGTCCTGAGGCCAGTTTTGTTCAACATCTTCATTAATGATCTCTATGAGGGGATGGATTGCATCCCCTGAAAGTTTGTAACTGACAGTAAGCTGAGGGGAGAGGTTATATATGTTGGAGAGTAGGGATAGGGTCCAGTGTGACCCAGACAAAATGGACGATTGGGCCAAAAGAAATCTGAGGAGGTTCAAAAAGGACAAGTGCACATAGGATGGAAGAATACCTGCATTTAGGATGGAGAATCTCATGCATTGTCACAGGCTGGGGACTGACTGGTTAAGTAGCAGTTCAGCAGAAAAGGACCTGGGGACCTCTAGGTGAGAAGCTGGATATGGACCAACATTGTGCTCTTGTTACCAAGAAGGCTAATGGCAAATTGGGCAGCATTAGTACGAGCGTTGCCAACAGACGGAGGAATGTGATTTTTCCCCTCTATTCAGCACTGGTGAGGCCACATCTGGATTATTGCATCCAGTTTTGAGCCCCCCACTACAGAAAGGATGTGGACAAATTAGAGGGAGCCCAGCAAAGGGCAACACAAATGATTAGGGAGTGTCAGGGGTATGATTTATGAAGTTAGGCCATGGGTGGGCAATAATTTTTTACCGAGAAATTTTACAGAAATTTTTGAAGTGGCCTCAGGCCACACCAGAAGGGGCAAGGCTTCAATCAGAAGAGGCGGGGCCAGGATACTTCTCTGCTTCCTCACCCAAAGACCATGATTGGTTTGGGGGTGGGGGAGCATGTGAAGTCTTTCCCCACCCCCCCACCCTCCACCCCCACAAGTTCCCCCTAGGCGACTTTGTGCACTCCCCTTTCTGCCCCCAGAACAATCAGGGTTTGGGGGTGGGATAGCGCATGAAGTCTCCTCCCACTCTGCCATGAGCATGTGGCATTTCTAAGTGTTGCACGCTCCTTGCAGGGCAGAGGAAACTTTGTGCACTCCCCCTGTCCCCAGGTCCTGATTGGTCTGCGGGCTGGGGAGCGCGCAAAGTCTCCTCCTGCCCTGCCAGGAGTGCATGGTGTGTGCTCCTGGCAGGGCAGAGGAAACTTTGTGCGCTTTCCCCTGTTCTCTCGCCCTAATTGGCCTGGGTGCAGGGGAGCGGCAGGGCCTCCACGGGCCAGATCAACCCACTTGGCGGCCCTTTTGCCTACCCCTGAGTTGGGCTGATGGAACTAGGCTTATTTAGTCTTCAGAAGAGAGGAGTGAGGGGGGATTTGGTAGCAATTATTTCCAGGTTACAGGTGGAAACCTCATTCCAGGAGGAATAACAGCTAATTCGAGTTAGGGCTTTACTTCAAACTCCTGTTTCACTGCCGCGTGTAGACACGGGCAGTTATTCCAGGCTAGTCAATTTCCAAAAATGGCAACCGCCTGGGAACATGCTAATGAAGCGCGGGATGTTTAAATCCCGTGCTTCATTTGCAATTTCGGTCGCCCTCATTAGCCTCCTAGTTCGAACTAGGGGACTAGTGTAGACATACACCTACAGTCCATGTATCCTGACTATAAGACTCACAGTGAGATCTCAGCAGGGTAGCCATGTTAGTCTGTAACTTTAAAAACAACAAGTAGTCCTGTGGCACCTTAGAGACTATAGGCAAACCCCACTTCTTCAGATGAGATGATCTTGAGGTGTCATCTCTTCTCATCTCATCTGAGGAAGTGGGTTTTGCTCATGAAAGCTCATGATACTATATATATATATATATATATATATATATATATATATATATATTGTGTTAGTCTCTAAGACATCACAGGACTACTCGTTTTCACAGTGAGATGTTACTGGTGTTGAACATAGGCTAGCTAGACATTCACTGGCAAAATAAAAAACAGTAGGTCAGATTCACCAGTTTGATCTGTATTTTTGTGCCACAACAGCAAACAAAGCAGTCAGACACCCAGCTTAATGGGTGCTTTGCATGAGTGGAACAGTGCAAAGCAGGCAGATAATGCCAGTGAATCTGGCCCATAATTTCTATCGCTGATATCTGTGATGCTATGTTCTAATACCTGCTTCAGCTATTGTTACTGTCATTGTCTAACCAGCCAGTGCTGCAGTTATCTTTGCAGTTAAATTTATTTCAGTAAATTTGCAAGGTTGGTTCTACATGCAAAAACTTTCCACTGTCTGTAGGCTAACCAAGATAGACTAATGGAATATGATTGTGTCTTTCAGATTCCACCAAAGCTGTTACACTCGATGTAAAAAGGTAATCCAATACAGTTAGATAATTTATATTGCAAGGTCACTAGATTATTAAAATGTAATTAAATACAATTGAGATGAATCTGCAGACTACTGACTGCTTCCATGATTCAGCAAGAATCATTTGGTGATGTAAGGGAAAAAAACACTATTATTCTGAATATTTTAAGGAAGTAAAGAATTTCATTGAAAGTTAAGGCAATGAGAATTTATATGGTATGAATCTTGAGGATAGCTGATTATATCTACCCTTTGAAATAGCATCATTAGCAATCAAGTTATAGATTATAACAAGTACATAGAATCATAGAATACTACAACTGAAAGGGACCTCGAGAGATCATCAAATCCAGTCCCCTGCCCTCACGTCAGGACTAAGCACTGTCTAGATCATCCCTGATAGATGTCTGTCCAACCTACTCTTAAATATCTTCAGTGATGGAGATTCCACGACCTCCCTAGGCAATTTATTCCAGTGTTTAACCACCCTGATAGGCAGTTTTTCCTAATGTCCAACCTAAACCTCCCATGCTGCAGTTTAACACCATTGCTTCTTGTCCTATCATCAGAGGCCAAGGAAACAATTTTTCTTCCTCCTCCTTGTAGTACCCTTTTAGATACTTGAAAACTGCTATCATGTCCCCTCTCAGTCTTCTCTTTTCTAAACTAAGCAAGATCTTTCAGTCTTTCCTCATGTTTTCAAGACCTTTAATCATTTTTGTTTTTCTTCTCTGGATCTCCTCCAATTTCTCCATATCTTTCTTGAAATGTGGTGCCCAGAACTGGACACAATACTACAACGGAGGCCTAATCAGTGCGGAGTAGAGTGGAAGAATGACTTCTCATGTCTTGCTCACACCACTCCTGTTAATGCATCCCAGAATCATGTTTGCTTTTTTCACAACAGTGTCACACTGTTGACTCATATTTAGCTTGTGGTCCACTATGAACCCCTAGATTTCTTTCTGCAGTACTCCTTCCTAGACAGTCACTTCCCATTCTGTATCTGTGAAACTGTTTGTTCCTTCCTAAGTGAAGTACATACTTTGCCAGAGTTTTGGTATCATATATATAGTAGCCCAAAGTCTGAAACACTGAAATGCTGGCTGTTCCCTCTGGCCAGTATTGTTGCCTGAAATGCTGGCTGTTCCTTCTGGGCGGCCCGTGCTGCATGGGAAGTGCGGGGCCCAAACGGCCGCTTGTGCCGCTTGCTCCCCCGCGGCGGCCTGGCTGAGCGGCGCAGAAGTCAGCCGAGTGCCACGCGGGAGGGGAAGGGGGCCGGGGGGTGACGTACATGGCCAGGAGGCGGGGCCTGGCCGTGTATGTCACCGCCCGGCCCCTCTTCGCCTCCCACCGTGGCGCTCGGCTGACTTCTGCGCCGCTCAGCTGGGAGCCCAAATGGCTAACCACTTCGCTTGCTCCCGCGGCGGCCCGGCTGAGCGGCGCAGAAGTCAGCCGAGCACCACGGCGGGAGATGAAGGAGGGCGGAGCGGTGACGTGCGGCATGACAGCGGCTCCAGGCCCCGCTCCCTGGCTGTGAACATCACCGCCCCGCCCTGCCCCCCTTCACCTCCCACCGTGACACTCGGCTGACTTCTGCGCCGCTCAGCTGGGCTGCCACGTGGGAGCAAGTGGTGCAAGCGACCGTTTGGGCTCCATGGTCCCCATGCAGCACGGGGAGCGTGGTGCCCAAACGGCTGTTTGGGCTTCACGGTCCCCCAAGTGAGAGGCAGGAGGGGGAGGAGAAGAGAAAGAGAGAGACAGAGAGAGAGGCAGGAGGTGGAGGAGAGCTGGGGGGGGGGGGAGGCAGTAAGAGGAGGAGAGAGAAAGAGAGAGAGACGGAGCGAGAGACCAGAGACTCAGGAGAAAAGACCGACGTGGAGGAGAGACCTGAAAATCCCGTCTTATGACGGGCTAATTGGCTAGTTTAATATAAACTCTATGTGCTGCAGTGACAGCTCTTTAATTTTATTCTAGAGATTTATACAGTTCCACTGCTGTGCTCCTTGTTTTTGATCCTGCCAATGAAAGAGCCATTGTGCACATGTGTAAACATGGAGAACGAAGGTGGGCGAATCATGATGTGTAAAACGTCCAATTGGCAGAATACCGTAAGTTTGAAACTATACATATAACAAATAGTACTTGTCAGAATCCCCAGGAAACGTACATAAATGTACACTATGAAAGCAGCTATAGACACAGTACATTTGTGGCAGATTCAGAATTAATTAATGTAACCTTTACTATATATTTGAGATCATGCACAGCAAGCTACAGAAATCACATCACCCTGCAAGTTCACCATATAATGACATTGCCAAACATTAAATACAAGACACTACTCTAAAAAATCTGAAGAAAAAATATTGATTTGAACCAAAAACAATTTCAAAACTTTTCTTCAAATCAAAAAACTCATATAAACTTTTTGGTTCAATTTAAAATTAATTGGGGGGAAGGGGTTTTTCAGTTTGTTTATTGATAATTTAAATGTAAACAAATTCTTCCCCCGCCCCCAGTTTTTTTCTTTTTAAATTCAGTCATTTTAGGTGGTTCTTCTCCCTCCTCACATTAAAAAAGTGTGGCTAAATTTGAATTCAAAACACCATTTGGAAACAAAAAGCTCATTTTGTGTTGTTACCCACTGCTTATTTCTGTCTTGGGACAGGGGACTGGGTAAGAGTCAAATAAGCAATAAGCATGTCGGTTATTATGAATGGTATACATCAACATTAGAATGGATCTGCCTTGAAATTTTCATGGAAGAGTAACTGCTGGATCATTAAGTTAATGGATATTGGCCAAGGGCACGTGAAAAGAGTGTGGCTGAATTCAGAGACAGAAAACTACCATGTGAACAGATGGTGACATAAGAATTCTGCAATCCAGTGGAGTGGGACAATTGAATCCCGGATGCTTGGGCAAGTGAGCAAGAGTGTGCTGCAAGCATGCACACACATATGCAAGCTTTGCTTTCCTCCTCTCATCAAAGACCCGTTAAACACTGTATTTCAGTTGACTAATAAATGCTGATTTGTTTTGAAGCAATTGTCCTGTGATGCAGAGCTCCCAAAAAAAGGGATAAGTCTCCTACAGGGATGTAAGCATTTTTGGACCCACTGGAGAAGAGAGGTGTGTGGAAGCCAGGGAACCCAGTCTCAGAGTAGTGGAACTGTGTGGTTCCTCCTTGCAAAAGTGGCAGTCTATGGAGGGAGGGTTGGAGGAAAGTTTGCTCCATGGATCCATGATACACTCCTTTTATAGTAAATGTTGAATATCACTATGCTTCCAGTGAATGCTTGTAAATGAGGTGTGTGATTTGATTATGGGATGCAATAAACAAATGCTTTTATGTACTTTGAATTTTTTTAACTTTATGTCTTCCAAAATTACTATCATGATAACATCTACTATCATAACTGAAAAGCAGTAATATACTGCAATACATTATCTGCTTCTCCTCCAGATTGGCACTGGAGTATGGTTTGCAATTGTATTTGTTTGGCACTCAAGAGTTTGTCTCCTGTATTTTCTAGCTTGGCATGTGGTTTCTTCTCTTCTCCTCCCTAAAAATCTATATGATGCTGAATCTTATTAAGCAAAGCAAGACTTTTCTGGCACCTGGTCCACAGCAGTCTATCCTCAATCTCTTTCTTGCCTATTTCCCATGGCTTTAGAGAAAATTGGAGTGTGCTCAAGGGAAAAAAAAGCATAAGCCAAAAAGCTTTTATTGCTTTCTTGTATAAAAATAGTCTCACAAGAAAAAAAAAAAAAATAAAGCCAGCAATGAATAAGACGATGTCACTGAGTTTAGTTCACAGCAACTGAACCATGGAAATGATCATTCTGGTGCATGAAACGCAGGCTGGGGTGGATGAAATTGTAGCACTGGTATTTGGATCATTGTTCTCTGATATACAGGCAGTCCTCAATTTTACAATGTTTGACTTAGAATGAATGGCCCTTACAATGTTTCTGAATTGACACCCTGATTTGATTTCCATCCATTGGCTTTGACTTTACAAGGCTTGGTCCCACACTGGAGTGTGTTGTTGTTCCAGGTTACAGTGTTTCAACTGATGACACAATTTTCAGGAACCAATTGGGTTGTAAGTCTGAGGATGGTCTGCAAGGTAAAATCAGTATGCAGAATAGCTCCTGGTCTATTTTACTTCCTGTAGGACAAAATCTGAGAAATGGAGTAAAAATACCCAAGTGAAATGGATTTGTGTTTGGTTAAATACCTAGTAACACACAAGAAGAATATTAGGTGAAATCCAGACCCTGGTGAAATCGGTGATACCAGGATTTTATCCATGGTGTTTTAATATATTATTGAAGGCCTTCAGATCTGTTGAAGCAGTCCACCATGTGCTCCTGCAATGTAGGCTGGGAGTAGGGGGACACATCCTGCTGCTGCCCTCCAGCAAGAACCCAACCCCACACAGATTTGCACTGTGTATGAACTAGAGATGTTAAATTTAGTTTAATCAACTAATCGACTAGTCGATGAATTTTCCATTGACTAGTTGATTAGTCAATAAGCAGGAGAGCCGCAGAGGGATTAGCTCCTGATCCTAGGAGTTAACTCTGCTGCGGCTCTACCTTTTTTAATGTATTAAGAACCTGCTGGCTCTTAATACATTTCAAGGCTGAAGTGCAGTGGGGGGGGGGGGGGGACCGGGCACTAGCTGGGCCAGCTGATTCCCGGCTCACGCCGGGACCGCTCCGCTGTGCTTCTGATTTTTAAAAAGCAGAGGCTCAGCATCTGGGACTGGGCACGAGCCAAGAGTCAGCTGATTCCCTGCAACCCCCACCCCTCCCCACCTCGCCTGCCCCTGCGGAGATAGAGGCAACAAATGTGTGTGTGGAGGGGGAGTGACTAGCCTAGGGACTAGTCAATTATCCGATAAGCTTTTGTTTATGGGATAGTCGACTAGTCAACTAGCCACTTACATCCCGAGTATGAACCCATCCCATTATGCCTCTATTCCTCAGCAATGCAGGCATTTCTGGCTCAAGGATACACACAAGGATGCTGCTGAGCACATTGCTTACGCTTTCTTCTTCCTGGCCCACTAATTCACAGTTACATAGGCATGGGCATGCTGTCAAGATCTGGCACCGATAGACAGAGAGAGAGAGAGAGAGAGAGAGAGAGAGAGAGAGATTGTTTTCTTCCTGTTAGTTTATTTATGAAAGTGCTTTTGGAATGGTATGGCATTCTAGTGAACTTATCCCAACACATCCCAACATTATTTGGATTTCAGATTTTGGATCACAGGATACTCTTTAACTGCAGCTGTGGAAGTTGGCTGAATTTTTATAGTGATTCCAAATTGCTGAATCTATAGCATGGCTATGAAAATCCTGCTGTTTATATTAGCATAAAAGGTACTGAATAGTAAAGCTTCTCAATTTGTATAACAAAAATCATGCCAGTAAAATAATAGTAAGTACAAATCTCTTTTCTTGTGGCACCAAGCAAAGCTAGCTTTTGTGCATAGGATATTTTTAACCATGAAAAGTTTCACAGGGAATTAACATTCTTTTTTAACAGTTTTAAGGGACATTTGCTGAGCTAGGAATCACCATGGATAATGTTAATTTACATGAGCCAAATAAACACATAAAATTGACTTTAATCACCTATGAATATACATAAGCAAAATATTGCCTCTGTGGTTGGATATCACAGACTTGTAAGTTTAGAAAAAGCTTAAAATATTGATCATGAGGGAAGACTGGCCTGTTGGGAATAGTCAATCAAAATTAATGTTCCTCAACCCAATTAGATTAAGTGGCAAGATGATTTAGGTAATAAAAATATTACATAAAACCCCAAAGATTTGTTTTGTAATATCAGTCAAGAATGAATCGTTAATAACTGAAGTAATAATTTAAAACACCGAAACCCAGAAAACTACATGTCCATTTTCTAATATTTATAGAGCAACCTGGCTTACTTTGTCAGAGGAGGAATTGAGCCATCTTGCCAGGTGTTCCACAAAGCAAAAACAAAACACACAAAGCATGGGTTAGTCTTTGAGACCAAGAGCTTACAAATGAAATGTATACAATATACAGTAAGAGGTGGAATGGGAATCATAGGAAGGAATCAGCACAGTAACTAGGCATTTTTGTGCCACGGGCAAAATATTAATTATGCGCCCCCCCTGTCCTTAGGTTAGCATGCGTTGTGCCTTTTCCTTTTGCAGTTTATTATTTTTACTTATTGCATCTTTGCACCTTGATTATGATGCACCTGGGCGAGTACCCCACTTGCCCTGCCATTGTTACAGCCCTGGAAGGAATAGGGTAAGAAAGGCAACAATTATACTAATAAAGACACACAGTAAATGTACAGCTAGAGAACACATTGTATTTATTTAAGAAATATTAATGTCCTGATTCTCATGAGACTTTAGGCTTCTTTGAACTGCCAGTTCCTTAGATTATATAAAAATCAAGCCCTCAATCAAGCCCTAACTCAGCTTCTTGTAGGTGACTTACAAAAGTGGGTTGTTTAAGAAGTAGGAGATGTCTTTGCTGAAAAAGTGTTGGCAAGACAGTCCATGCTTAAGAGGTGGCATAGGAAAAAGCACAAAAGACAGAAATGGGAGAAGGAAATGGATCTGGATAAGGGTGGGGACTAAACATGTAAGGGGAAGCTGGTGGGCTTGCTAGGGAAGCAAGAGAATTCACTAAGAGATCAGGTCTTAGAAGCAGGCTAGGGAACAGTTGTTTAGCACCTTGAATATATGAGTGAGAAATTTAAGCTTGCCATCCTGGGAAAAGTGGGAGTGGTGGGGAGTCGCTGAAAGGATTCAGTGACTGTAATTAATACTGCGGTTGATTCTTCACTGCTTTGCATCTCCTATACTTGTGAAAATCAAGAATTTGGGGTAAAGACACTCCCAAAGCACTTCGGTATTTCCCGCTAACTTTGCTCAGATGTCATTGACAACAAGAGTGTGAGGAATCTGGCCTAGTGTTTGTAAAGCTTTTAATATCTTAAGATGAAGATGCTATATAACTGCACAATCTTAATATTGTTATATAGCTCCTGAAACATTATTATTAACCTTCAAGTAATACACATCGGTTGTATTTAATTCTCCCTCTCCCATTTTATTTGTGTTAGGAGAACTTTTGGAGGCACAAATTTAGTTTTTGCGTTATTCTGCTACATTTATGGGTGCAAGTTATCTTTGAACTCACTCTACTTTCTTCTGGCTGAACTTTACAACTATAGCAGTCTCTGTAGTTTGTCGCTGTTGCTAAACACCGCCAAATGTTTCATTCTTTGATATTCTTCCAATCTTTGTAGGTTACATGATACAATCTATTCATACAAGTGCCATTTCTTAAAGGCAGTTAGTGACAGCTGCTTCCCATCCAACATTTTTAGTTCCTAGAACAATTTTCTTCAAATTGTTAAATAGGTCAGTGCAGGTTCAGCACAACTCTTGGTCAATGCTTTTTATTGATTTTATTTAAACTTCCAATTCAAAGTGATATTGACAAACTGGAGAAATGGGCTGAAATAAATAGGATGAAATTCAGTAAGGACAAATGCAAAGTACTCCATGTAGGAAGGAATAATCAACTGCACAAATGAAAACTGGAAATGACTGTTTAGGAAGAAATACTGCCAAAAAGGATCTGGAGTTTATAGTGGATTGCAAACAAAATATAAGCAAACAATGTAAAGCTGTTGCAGAAAAAAAAAAAAGCAAACTTGATTCTGGGATATATTAGCAGGAGTGTTGTAAGCAAATCACAAGTAGTAATTCTTGGATAACTCTACTCAATGCAGATAAGGCCTAACTAGTGTGCTCTACTCAGTTCTGGGCACAACATTTCAGGACAAACTGGAGAAAGTCCAAAGGAGAGCAACAAAAAAAATTAAGGCTCTAGAAAACATGACCTATGAGGAAAGATTGAAAAGACTGGGTTACTATAGTCTGGGGAGGAAGAGACTGAGGGGAGAACATAATGACCATTTTCAAGTATGTAAAAGGTTGTTATAAAATGAGGGTGATGAATTGTTCTCCTTTAGTCACTGAGTACAAGACAAGTATAATGGACTTAGATAGCAGCAAGGAAGGTTAGACGTGAAAATCCGTCTAACAGTAAGGGCAGATAAGCAATGGAACAAGTCACCTAGGGAGGTTCTAGAATCTCCATTACTGTAGTAATGTATTATCTGGATTAAGTATTATCTAGAGCAAGAGTGAGGAACCTAAGGCCCAGGGGCTGGATGCAGCCCCTGTCTTGCCTAGATCTGGCCTGCAAAGCTCAGGGCCCCCCTGCAGCAGTGGGAAGCCCACGCTGGTGCTCCAGTCCCCTGTCACCTCACCACAGGGCTGGAGCACACAAAATCTACTAGCCTGGGTCCCCCTAGGATCTGTTGTGTGAGGGGAATGTGGGGAGTGTCTTTCTACTTCTCAGTCGGTAGAAGCTTTTTTTTTGCTTCTCACTTGTATCTGGCCCCCAACTGATTTTTCTGTGGGTCAGCGACCCCTTAACTCAAAAAGGTTCCCTACCCCTCAGAGGTGTGACTCTATAATACTTTAATCCTGTCTTGGTGCAGAGTACTAGATTTCCACTCCTAAATTTCTATAATTTTTTTACAGCTATTTAAATAAATCCTAGTGCCCCCACACGTTGGAGCAGGGACTTGAAATCTAACAGGAGAGCTCACGCTGATGTCAGGAATGTGCTTTTTTGTCATCCACATAAAAGATTGCCCACTTTTTGCCAAGTGATATGCCTCTGAAAAATCTCAGTTCACACATGCTCATTTGGGACTTGTTACAGTTTGGCAGCCAAGTTTTCTGAAGTTTCCAAGTGCACTGAGCATTCTGTATCCCTCCAAAAATGTCTGTGTGTTCATTAGACTGAACATACATCTTCCCGAGCTTGCAGGCAATGAGAGGGCTCTCTCTGAAACTGCTGAAGGCAGCTGTTGAACATTTGCTGGAACAGGAAATAGGGAGGTGGTTTCTCCTTTGCTCCCAGTATTCTCCTCCATTGTGCTCTTCATGGAGGGGAGCTGGAAGCAGCCTGATTGAAATGCAGAGGCGTGAAGGGAGAGTGAAGAGATGGATGGTGGGGTGACAGGGCAGAAGTATAGAGGAGAGGAAGGAGAAGCAAGAGCCAGAGTAGGGGAACAAGAGCAAAAGAGGGCAGAAGACAGTGATGGGGGAGGGAGGAGAAAGGAAGGAAGGATAGGAGCAGGAAGCAGGGTTGGAGAGGGATAGTAAAGGGGCCATGAGTGTGGATCAGAACCTGAGCAGGATGTGGGGAAAGGAAACAATGGGTAATAGTAAGGCAGAGGACAGGAGGTCTATACTCACTAGAGGGACAATCTTTTCCAGAACCTGGAATTGAACACATTGCTCCTGAGTCTTAATATTCCATTGATATCTAACAAGTAGCAGTGAATCCCACTTGCAAACTATGCATCTGCATTCCACTCTAGGGGTAGAAGCTAATAAAAGCTTTCTAGGGTTACCTTTTACTCCATTTGTTCTAATGGTGCTGTAGATCCAAAGAGCTCAAGCCTGCTGACCAACCATGAGGTAGGGGTCAATACACTTCCACATAATGAAATGTTTGTTTCTTTAAAAAGTTAAGAAATGACATTAAACATTAAGACTGCTAAGGTTGCAAAGTGAAACATTCACAAATTAGGAAAGGTCTGAATTAAAGTTGCCTGTACTACCTTAATTCTATTTACCGGTTCATTGCATTATGGTATAGTCTTTAATGACATGATAGATGCTATTTCACCCAAGGCCTCCTACCGTAATCGGTGCTCAGCATGGACAGTGCTCACTGAATGGATAGCAAGTCAATATTTATTTCTGGCCTCATTATACAGTTTGTGCAGTCATAGGAGTTATTCATATAACTATTTCTTAATAAGAATTAAGAAAAAACTACCAATAAGAGGTTGACATCTCAAAGGCCTCAGGAGACCTGTTCTCAGAGTGACATTCTTTTATAGCTACTGGTATATCTGTCTCATTGAGGTCCAGCATAGTGGGGTTTTGGTGCTAGAACCAAAGCACTGGTCAGTCTTACCCATCTCAGGGTGTTAAAAATAATCAGGAACAAAAACAAAGTGCAAAAAACAAGGGTCATCCCACAAACTTCAAGTGGGGCCTCACCCTTCCATTGAGGGTTTGTTTCTAAACAGTCTGCATTTCATGATGCCCTTTCCAGGATTTGGTAAGGATTTGGCTGCAGGTAAAGCAGGGCCAGACCTATTGGGTCTACAAGTTTTCCCTAATTCTTTCCAGTAGGGTCTGCCTCCATAATACCCTAATTGTTGGCATGGAGCCTCTCTGCACCTTCCCAAGGCACAAAAGAAATGATAGACACAGACGTTAAAGCTAGATCATGATCATCTAGTCTGACATCTTGCGCATTGCAGGTCACAAAACCTCATCCATCCACTTCTGTAATAGACCCATAATCTCTGGCTGAGTTACTGATTTAAAGACTACAAATTACAGAGGATCTACCATTTATCTTAGTTTAAATCTTCAAGTCACCTAGGCCCCATGCATCAACAATGTGGGAACCTAATTCACATTGTTGTCACTCCAACCTTAGATTACTCCTTATTGTTACAATTATTAGTCCGTATTACAGAACTGTCCAGAAGGCCCAATCACCTCATTGTGCACTGAACTGAAGACTTTACAATCTAATTTAAGGGAAGTCATAGTTAGAAGGAATAGAAGAGGGAGGAAAAGGGTAATGTGTAATGTCACAGACAGAAACATGTGATTACATAGACTAATTATGTGCACAGTTAGATGGCCTGAAGTAAAATGAATGATCTTAGTTATCCCTCTTGGCCTCTTGTGCCTAACTATTGCATCACATGTGATATAAACCCTCACATGGGTTAAGATCCCTGAAACAATAGGTAAATTTTTCTGCCTATTTCCTTTCAGCTGAACTAGACAATAGAAGTGTCTTATCACATATTTATATGCCCAGTATGGAATAGAGAAGTGCCTTCTTTGCGGTCTCTCTTTTGCTCTAGTGATTTTAATTGGAAAACAGATTTGGTTGTTAGGCAGCACTGGCTTTGACAAGACAAATGTGTTTCTTCTTTCTCAAGAAGAATTGTTATATTTATCTTTATAAAGTAATAAGCAGCACAATGGGTGGAAAAGTGCACTCCTGGCAAAAATAATCAGCAAATGCATGGTATTTTTTCTTTAGATTTTTCCTATGCTTGTCCATGTTATTTCAGGAGTACAGAAAGAATTCAATGTCTTCAGTGATGTTTGTATTTATTCTTCAGATATTGTGCTCTGTCTCCTCAGTATAAATTGGCATGGTTCCAATCCAAATTATGCAGATTTACACCAGCTGCAGACCTGGCTCTATGTCTTTCAAACAGACATATAATAAGCCTAGAATGCTCCCCAAATCAGATTTATCTGCACGGGAATTGCAATTTATAACCTTTGGGTCCAAAGTACATAGGAGTTAATGGAAATATCCTACAGGCCTTTGGATCCAGCTACTGATTAATGTGAGATCATCTGCACTGAAGGGCGGAGGAGGAGGGAACATGAGTAAACAGAGACAAGGAACCATAATCTATTTATCCTATGTCATAATTTCTAACTCCATTGGTGTACACTGTTCACACCTCAAAGAAGGAATCCTGCATTAGATTACTCTCACTTATTTTTCTGCATAATTTATATAGTAATTTATCCCAAATTTATGCAGTAGAATCTAGTTCAAGGTTCTTTCTTTGAGGTACTTACCATGTAAAATTGGACCAAACACAGTTAAAAACAGACTACGTTTTATACACTTGCAAGATGAAAGGAGGTGGGATCATCTCAACTTTAATAACTATATATTACTTATTCATATTTTATATGAAATACAGTGGGCCTCATTCACTGGAATTGCACCAGCTGTGAAACTGGCTGTGTTGCACAGATATTACAGGAGCTAAGTGCCATGTCTGTTGTCTGCATTTACCTAGGAAAGAAAAAAATATATCCTTTCTCTGAAATGGAGCATAGCAGAAGCATTTTCCTGCTTTTTTTCCTTTTTAAGTCGCTCCCATCTTAGCTAACTCAATCACATCCTTTCCCCAGATTAAACATATTTTGATGTCTTTTTTTAAATAAAAGAGTTAATTCTTGGGGGATTGATCCTGCCTTCTGACCTGATATTGAACATGATCATGTATTTTGCACAACTGACTTCATAAGATACTGATATGACACAAAATAGGAGGGAGGACTGAAACTTCTTTATCCATGTTACAAATGGTAAAACTCACATTGCAGCATTTGCCAACAACTATCACAAAAAGACTACATGTAACTTCAGTTCTTTCCTATTATAAATAAGGAGGAAAATATCCTCAGATATCAATGAATGGTTAGCTGTTTGAGGATGACCACTGTGACTGACCATGAGGTGAGGTTGCTATGAATCTAAGATCTGGATTCTCCTTAGAGGATGCTAGCAACTCTTCAAAAATAAGATGGATATTTTTTGGAAGGCACAACAGACCACAAATGATATCTTGTCCAAACTTGCATATGGTTTTGAGTGATCGGCCTTCTAATAGAAACCATTGTTAAATCACCTTTAACAGTGTCATTTCAGAGTGGAAGACATTCCTTCTCTTTGAATTCATACTAGACAAGAAGTAATGGGCTTAAACTGCAGCAAGGGAGGTTTAGATTGGACATTAGAAAAAACTTCCCAAGTGTCAGGGTGATTAAATACTGGAATGAGTTGCCTAGCGAGGTTGTGGAATCTCCATCTCTGGAGATATTTAAGACCAGGTTAGATAGACATCTATCAGGGATGGTCTAGATAGTACTGGGTCCTGACGTGAGGGCAAGGGATTGGACTCAATGACCTCTCAAGGTCCCTTCCAGTTCTAGTGTTCTATGATTCTATGATTCTAGACTTTCCATATCCTTTGTTAAGTTTTTGCAGACTGCAAACAGCAGAGCTTTCTCTAGCCTGTTTTAATTTGTGAGCTTACACCCCTGGAGACCTCCTCTAAGAATGTACTATCTTTTGTGCAGTTGCAAATGTTTTTGTCATTATTGTATTTTATAGTATAGGAAAGGAATAGTGCAGTAATACATCTTGCATTCTTTTAGGGAATAGCTAAACTGGGTTATATATGGCCAATGGGAAAATATACTATAGGCAGCATATTTATTCTGCTAGTGAGTGCCAAGTGATTGAACATTAGTGAAATAAAAGGTAAAGAATAACTTTTCCAGATTGTCTAATAACTTTTACATCTGTAGGAAAGTACTGAGGCTCATAGCAATAACTCTAACCAAGTTCGAGAAAAAAACAACCCACTTCTGTTTGTATCTATTCAAGGATGGAATAGATATAGAAAATCTAGGGTTATGAATTTTCAGAATAATAATGTCCAGCTTAAGATTTTTATCCTCTTTCATTTGTACAGAAGTTTATTTGCTTCAGCAAAAACTCATTTTAGTGTATGAGCTAGTTCTGAAGAGGTTTATAACCAAAACCCCCCAAATACCATTTATTAAACTTTCACTTATAAAGAAAAACATTCAAAGTCAACTTCTTACCATAGATGCATACAACATTCACTGGAGACAATGGAAACTGAGTGTGCCTTTCTGAACACAGAATTTCATCTATGACAAATAAAGTATAATTTTAATACAATTCTTGTATATTTTTGAAAAAGTTATTCAATTCTTTCTTTGGTCAATATCCTCCTTCTGTGGTCTTCTCATTGTGTCCTTCTGTGCAGCCATTTTAAATAGAAATCAGTCGGAGATTAGATACATTGGGTATGTAATGCCAATACCCTTGCAAGGCTATGTCTACACTGCCGGCTTTTGCAGGCAGAGTGTGCTAATGAAGCTCTCATTAGCAACTTCTCATGCTTCATTTGCATAATCTCTGCTCGTGGCTTTTTGCGCGCGCAAGAGGTTTTTGTGCAAAAACTAGCAGAGTAGATGGATCCGTTTTGCTCTAAAAATCCCTTTTGCACAAGATCTGTATGCCTCCTTTTTTGAGGCATAAGGATCTTGTGCAAAAGGGTTTTTTGTGCAAAATGGATCCATTTACACTGCTAGTTTTTGCACAAAAAACTCTTGCGCAAAAAGCCTTGGGCAGAGATTATGCAAATGAAGCATGAGAAATTGCTATTTAGTGCTTCATTAGCATACTCTCTGCCGGCAAAAGCCGGCACTGTAGAAATAGCCTTGGTGGGTTCATAGCTGCAAGGATTGAACCTAGAACCCCTCATTTATGAGCCTCTACTGCCTATCTAAAAGACTCTGTTTGCCAAGGCTGCAGTAGATTCATCAGCCTCTAAGTTGCCTAGACACCATCAGAGGAGGGGCAGAGCACCACACCCAGTAGGCTTACAGGTACTTCTGTTAGATATGAAAGTGGGTAGGGCACTGTATTCCAGGGTTAGGCAGTTACTTTTACATGGATGAGGTCACTCTACCCTGGTCTACTCTAAGGAGTTATTTCGAAATAACTCCCCTTATTTTGAAATAACAAGTAGAGCATCCACACTATGAAGCCCATTATTATTATTTTTATTTCAAAATAATAACTCCTGCTTTCCATAAAAAATAACGCTTATTTCAAAATAGTTATTTTGAAATAGTGGTAGTGTGGACACTCCACTGCTGCTATTTTGAAATAACTACTCCTCAGAATCATTCCAAGTAATTACTCCCAGTGCTTCCTGGGGCTCTAAGTCGATGTAGCACATCCACAGTAAGGGAGGGTGCCTTGGACTAATTTCGAGGCTTCCCTGTAGTGTGAACATGCTATTTTGAAATAGCTATTTTGGGAGTTCTTAATTGGAAATAAGTTATTTCAAAATAATTTCCTAGTGTAGACAGGAAAGTCTAGCCGTACCCCAAGAGTGTGTGTTTCTCTGCCTCCCGGAGCCCTTATTTATACAATCCCCAGCTGGGCCCTCATTGGCAGTATTTGCCTCAGCTGCAGGCTTTGCTCTCAGCCCTCTCCCAGGGCTTGGTTTTACCCTGAAAGGGCCAGTGAGGGGCAAATGACCTGTCACAGGGCCCCAGAGAAATTTCCCACTTTGTCCCTACCTGTCAGAGGGCCTGGCTTTCACTTAAAAAATAAAATAAAAACAAAAACAAAAACCAACAACCCTGTTATTTAATTTCAGTTTGAGTTTTTCTAACTTGAACTTCCAGTTTTACATTGGGTCCAATCTTGAGGTTTCTTTATATTGGAGACAAAAGGCTATTTGACATATTAGTGAATAGAGTCCCCTTCTATTTCCTCCACTATATTGTGTCCTAGATCCATAGATTCTACACTGCAGTTGGGAAGCATGATTGCAGGATGTATCAACATACCCAAGCTAGCTTTGACCAAGGTTGTATCACTCTGGTACCAAGGTCTGTGGCATGGGCTAGCCAGAGTCTTGGCAGGAGTAGCACTCAGAAGACCAGCCAAAGCTCATATTTCTGTCACTGTGGCTACCCTGCTACTGTTACCCCAGCTAGCTTTGATCTAAGATACTGGGGATATGTTTGCATTCCAAATCAGGAGGTTTGATTGCAGCACAGAGAAACCTGCAGATAGCTTTGGGGTCATTCTTAGATGAGGCAAAACACTCCTTTTTTTCTAGTAGCAGTATGTGCTGCTTCTGTAGTTCCACTGTTACAGGGATGAAGAGAATGAGGGTCTAACTGGTGACTGGAACTAATTCTTAGCCTAATTACCAGGCTGACTCAGTTTTCCTCCTTTATTACCCCCATGAGATTGTTTGTAATATAAACCAATAGGGCTCGCAATAATAAGATGATAAAATTACACAGTTTATAGCCTTCCTCTCAATGAGAGGCAACCTCGTTCTTTGGTTGGATGGAGGCTTAGCATTGTAGGAAAGTAGAAATAAATGTTTCTTCAGCTCTTACTACTTCTTTGAGGAAAAACTGAGAAGAAAACTAGGGAGGCAGCTGTAACTGATAAAAAATGATCAATCACAGCAATGTCCATTGAAGTCAGAATGATATTTAAATCAAGTTAATTTACAATGTAGCTGTTAGAAAATAACAATTTGAGGGAATAATTTTTCAGACAGTACCCAAAAGACTAACTAATAGACAGGTGACAATGGTTTATCTAAAATTCCAATAATAGTTTCCAATTTCTTTAATGAATCAACAAACCCACAATATTTTTTAAAATAATATCATAAAAGAGTAATTCACTGTTTTTATGGATAGTTCCCACAATTTAAAAATGTCCTGAAAATGAGATAAGAATAAATAACTAACAAACAACTCTTTTAACCTTTAAAATTGTGACTATTTTAGGGGGAGAATACATGTTTTTCCTTGCCCCGATGTAACATTAAAATCAAATTAAGTGTAACAATTGCTTGTCTCTCTTAATTAACTGCAGATAATTAAGTAAATTAATTCAGACTTCTCACCTATAGTTCAGGGCCATGGAGCATACAAAAAAGCATATTAGTTTTTATTTGCAATGGTTAGTGGAAAGGAGCTCCCTTTCTGTCATAAAACAGACATAATAAATTAACACAAATCAGCAGGCTTCTCTTTTCAGGCAATACTAGATTAGTGGAGCAGAGTAATGTGCATAAATTTCACATTTATGCCAGGCTCTAGGAAATAATGGAAATTGTGTTAGCTCAGTTACAAAACAATGTGTCCTTTGGAGATTGCCTGCCAATTCAGTGAACTTTGGAGACCTCGGAAAGTCACTATGTTGATAGGGCAGGTATTTTACTTATCCATCCTATAGCATGGTATGGTATGTTATGATGATTATTGTGTAGCACCAGCAGTGTTCAAATCCAGTGGTCTCCATTAGGAAGTATGTGGCAGGATCTGGACCAGCCACCGCGTGGAACAGGAAGGGAGCACCAGACACTCCTGCTCTGCCCCAGCCTCTGCCCTGCCCTCTACTCTGCCGCCAACCCCATCTCCTGTTCTGCCCAGCCCAGATCTACCCTTGTTCTCTCTTCACCCATAGGAAAGCTCTGCCTCTAGCCACCATTCATCCACCATTTTGGCCTTCAGCCCAAGCTCCTCTGATGAGTCAACTGTGCAGTAATGGGGAAGGGGAGATACAGACAGATAGTCTGTGCTAATATCTTTGGGCCAAATCCAGAGCCATTGAAATTAACTGAGAATTTTCTAGTAACTGGATATTGTGTTTCCAGATTAGCATTCATAGTATTGGCTACCCTATGTCCTTTCAATGAGCAGCAATACCCAAGTGACAACACACAGAACGGGGAGAAGATCCAGGGATTCCACAAAGTCCACTAGGGACTTCACTATTGCCAGTCTATTTAAAGTGAAAAGTTATCAAATGCCAGTGATAGGGATAGTACAAATTGGATGTGGACCTTCCCTAGCATTTTACCTGGAACACTGGCTCACCAAATTGGTACTTGTTGAAATGACCTCACAGGGCATAAAAATGCTAGTAATATGAAATTAGGTGCATTATGGATGACAAGAGGTTATGTTGTTTTCTTGTGATCTCCAGAAAATAGGCTACAGGACTAGATAAACTACTTTTAATTCCTAATGTGCTTGCTTTATTAGAAAGTAGTATTTGGCCACTATTCTGGAACAGCCAGAAGAAGCTAACAAAGCTTTCACCCAATTAGTTATCACTTCTTCCCTGTCCTTTTAAAATAATTAATGTATGACTAGTCCTCTGGGATAAGTTGAATTAGCTCATTAAAATAAAGGTAATATGTTATTATTACATATGTGCTATTACATTTCTGAAAGATACAATACACATTTTAATAGTCTGATAAGTTAACCAGTCAGATTCTCTGCTTGTGAAAATTCATTCTAGTCAATGGGTCTATCCCGGTTTACATCAGTTGAGCATCTGGCTCAATGGATTTAATTAGAGCTTTAATTTTTCTTCCAATGAAATTAGAATTCAATATCTTGAGTTTTGGTGGGATTCTACCAAAATCAATACAGCATAGCAAAGTTAATTTAGTCAGTGCTATCTAGAGCCAGTCTCCATCTGTTTCAGTAGCAAGCTATTTCTAGTATGCTCATCCTGTTAATGATGGGATCCGACTGGCAAGTAACTCTCAGTAACTTCAATTTGGACCACCACAAATAGAAAAATATAGGAAAATCTAAAATAAGAAAAGTGAATGATGAGCATGCACATCAGTTTATTTTAAGGACCCTAAAGAAAATGAAGTTCTATTTTTCACTTGATTCTCACACGTACGAAAGTCATGCATATAACATATATTGATGGGAGTATAAAATAAATTCTAGCTGAAACTTCTAACTTTCCTGAAGTGAGCAGCAGCCCAGGTTCATGATTTCATCACACATCTCAATTATCCCCTACTCACTTAATTACTCTTTTCTCTGACCACATGATAGGGCACCTTAAACTTATTCTGTCTTCAGAATCCAGTGACTTTTCACTGTCTTGCTCCCCCCTAAGGTTGTATATTTAGGTGTTTCCATGTATGTTCTCTTCCATGCTGAGTAAGGGCCACAAAGTAAGAGCTGCTGCTTCCCATTCTAATATGGCTCTGGGCATTTTAGGATAGTCTCCTCCCACCATCCCACCATGTGGGCAGCAAGAGAAGGAAACCCCCTCTGCTTCCAAATCAACTACAAGTTGGACCTCTGTGGTCCGGCATTCATGGGATGTGCTGGTCCTAAACAAGGGAATTTGACAGACCAGGGGAGGTTCCTGTCACCAGCCTCCCAGGCACCCACTGACTCTGCTTCTGGCGCCAGCCAGCCCCCACAGCCTTCAGCCAGCTGTGCTGACAACCCTGGCTCGACCCCTCAGCCCTGGGATTCCCAGCTGTGCCGCTTGAGTCCTCTGCTGCAGGACTCCTAGATGTGCAGTGGGGCTCCCTGTACTGCCTACGTCCCTGCCATGGGGCTCTTAGCTGCACCGCCAGAGCTCACCACACTGCTGAGCCCCTGATACAGGGCATTAAGCTGTGCTGTGGGGCTCTTTGCACCGCCTGAGCCCCTGCCATGGGGCTCCTGGCCACACTGCTGGAGCTCCCCGCACTGGCTGAGTCCCCTGCTGTGGGGCTTCTTATGCCAGCAGAGCCTCTGTTGCAGGGATTCCCTGTGCTGCCTGATCCCTCTAGTGCTGTGCTCCCCATGTTGCCTGAGCCCCTTGCCCACCACTGGCCTCCTTGCTGGACCACGGATGTTGCTGGACCAGAGAGTCCCAGTTTAGGGAAGTACAACCTGTACACTGACAAAAGGGTCACAGAGAAGGCACAACCCATAATGGGAACACACGTACACCCATAGGATTCACTATGTAGGGATTATGGTAGATTTCAGGCACTACATGTTTCCTTTAGATCCTGCATTTACAACAAAACCATTAAGATTTGGCTGGTCACTAATTTGTACAAATGGTTCCTGAAACATACAATTCATGTAACCTCAATGAGTTGAATTGTAATAGGTTTACCAGATCTAGAAAAGCCATTTCACAAAACAGAAAGTAACATGTTTATAGGAAAGTAAGAGATCCCCAGGAAGCAGCAAGGATCATACACAGATTTTAAAGCCAGAAGGGACTGTTAGGATCACCTGCCCTTGTGCAGAACACAAGCGAATCACATTATTGGCTTTGGAGACAACTTTTTATTTCAGAAGGTTGAAAAAGCTACCAGGGGGGAAACTGTTCTAGATTTGATCCTAACAAATAGGGAGGAACTGGTTAAGAATTTGAAAGTGGAAGGCAGCTTGGGTGAAAGTGATCATGAAATCATAGAATTCACAATTTTAAGCAAGGATAGAAGGGAGAACAGCAAAATAGAGACAATGGATTTCAGGAAGGCAGATTTTGGTAATCTCAAAGAGCTGATGGGTAAGGTCCCATGGGAATCAAGACTGAGGGGAAAAACAGTTGAGGAGAGTTGGCAGTTTTTCAAAGGGACATTATTAATGGCCCAAAAGCAAGCTATTCCGCTGTGTCGGAAAGATAGAAAATATGGCAAAAGACCGCCTTGGCTTAACCACGAGATCTTGCATGATCTAAAAATAAAAAAGGAGTCCTATAAAAAATGGAAAGTAGGACAAATTACAAAGGATGAATATAGGCAAACAACACAGGAATGCAGGAGCAAGATTAGAAAGGCAAAGGCACAAAATGAGCTCAAACTAGCTACAGAAATAAAGGGAAACAAGAAGACTTTTTATAAATACATTAGAGGAAACAAGAGGAAGACCAAGGACAGGGTAGGCCGACGGGTCAGTGAGGAGGGAGAAACAGTAACAGGAAACTTGGAAATGGCAGAGATGCTTAATGACTTCTTTGTTTTGGTCTTCACCGAGAAGTCTGAAGGAGTGCCTAACATAGTGAATGCTAGTGGGAAGGGGGTAGGTTTAGAAGATAAAATAAAAAAAGAACCAGTTAAAAATCACCTAGAAAAGTTAGATGCCTGCAAGTCACCAGGGCCTGATGAAATGCATCCTAGAATACTCAAGGAGCTGATAGAGGAGGTATCTGAGCCTCTAGCTATCATCTTTGGAAAATCATGGGAGACAGGAGAAATTCCAGAAGACTAGAAAAGGGCAAATATAGTGCTCATTTATAAAAAGGGAAATAAGAACAACCAAGGAAAGTACAGACCAGTTAGTTTAACTTCTGTGCCAGGGAAGATAATGGAGCAAGTAATTAAGGAAATCATCTGTAAACACTTGGAAGGTGGCAAGATGATAGGGAACAGCCAGCATGGATTTGTAAAGAACAAATCATGTCAAACCAATCTGATAGCTTTCTTTGGATAACGAATCTTGTGAATAAGGGAGAAGCAGTGGATGTGGTATACCTAGACTTTAGTAAGGCATTTGATACGGTCTCGCATGATATTCTTATCAATAAACTAGGCAAATACTACTATAAGGTGGGTGCATAACTGGCTGGATAACCGTACTCAGAGAGTAGTTATTAATGGTTCACAATCCTGCTGGAAAGGTATAACAAGTGGGGTTCCACACGGGTCTGTTTTGGGACCGGCTCTGTTCAATATCTTCATCAACGATTTAGATATTGGCATAGAAAGTACGCTTATTAAGTTTGCAGATGATACCAAGCTGGGAGGGGTTGCGACTAATCTGGAGGATAGGGTAATAATTCAAAATGATCTGGACAAATTGGAGAAATGGTCTGAGGTAAACAGGATGAAGTTTAATAAAGACAAATGCAAAGTGCTCCACTTAGGAAGGAACAATCAGTTTCACTCATACAGAATGGGAAGCGACTGTCTAGAAAGGAGTACGGCAGAAAGGGATCTAGGGGTTATAGTGGACCACAAGCTAAATATGAGTCAGCAGTGTGATGCTGTTGCAAAAAAAGCAAACATGATCCTGGGATGCATTAACAGGAGTGTTGAGAGCAAGACACGAGAAGTCATTCTTCTGCTCTACTCTGCGCTAGTTAGGCCTCAGTTGGAGTATTGTGTCCAGTTCTGGGCACCGCATTTCAAGAAAGATATGGAGAAATTGGAGAGGGTCCAGAGAAGAGCAACAAGAATGATTAAAGGTCTAGAGAACATGACCTATGAAGGGAGGCTGAAAAAATTGGGTTTGTTTAGTTTAGAAAGAGAAGATTCATGGGGGACATGATAGCAGTTTTCAGGTATCTAAAAGAGTGTCATAAGGAGGAGAAAACTTGTTCATCTTGGCCTCTGAGGATAGAACAAGAAGCAATGGGCTTAAACTGCAGCAAGGAGGTTTAGGTTGGACATTAGGAAAAGTTCCTAACTGTCAGGATAGTCAGACACTGGAATAAATTGCCCAGGGAGGTTGTGGAATCTCCATCTCTGGAGATATTTAAGAGTAGGTTAGATAAATGTCTATCAGGGATGGTCTAGACAGTATTTGGTCCTGCCATGAGGGCAGGGGACTGGACTCGATGACCTCTCGAGGTCCCTTCCAGTCCTAGTATTCTATGATTCTGTGATTATCCAAATTGTGAAATGTCCTGTTAAATGTGGAGCTGCCTGCTCAACTATGGAAAAACAAGCCCGCGAGAGAAACAAACTAGTTGGGAAACAATAAATTACCACTTGAAAAGAAACTGCGGATGGGATGAAAGTGTTAGAACACATGTGCAAGATGAAAGGATTTCTTAAGTGCAGATGTTTCTACTGGCAAAGCAATGTATTCTCACTCAAATATTTTTTATTAGGATAACAAGTTGCAAATACTTCAGATTTATGCTGTCACAGCAGTAGGGCTATAAAATCCCATTTAATCAGCACCCTTTGGGCCCTGCCGGACTGGAGCAACCCCCTGCCCGTGGCGAGTGTGGCGCTGCTCCAGTCCCCGCTGGTTAACCATAACCAGTGAAGATAACCCCATCAGGGTGATGCTTACTAGTTAACTGGGTAACCATTTACATCCCTATATAGCAGTGCCTAAAAGTGACTGTGGACTCGGGGATGATTCTGTCTGCATTGATAAGCTGAGTAGAGTCATGAAGAGCCAGAGTTTGGATGGGACTTAAGTTTTAAAATGGATCTGAAGAATTCTCACCTAAGGACTATCTATGGATGCTGCTGCAGAAAGTTTTGTTGATGATCCTCCTTTACTGGCCTACAATGTCACTTATTTAATATTATTTGCATGCTGCCTTGGCAGTACACCTGCACCTGGGCCAGAAAACAGCTAGCCCTAGGTTTGTAAAGCACTCTGGGATTCCCCGGGATAAAAGGGGCCATATCAATGTTAGCCTATCATCATCAAAATAATTTGGTTAAAGTGTGAGCCTGTCAAGTCAGGCCTGCAATGAGTAGGGAGTTTGGGCTTGAGTAAGAATAAGGTACAGCCAGAGAAACACTGGTATACATGACCGTGGGACAGGAGAGAGATTTTGATAAAGTGCTGTCTGAAAGCTGCTTGGAACTGTGAGCAAAGAAAGTTCCTCCTATTTAATTCCTAATATGTGGAGGGAAACAGAACTTAGTTCATTCTTTGCAAATAAAAAAGAATGCATCAAAGAAATACCTGGCTCCATCATCAATTTCTCCTCCGAATGAAAAAAAGCCACTACGCTTTAACTTGCTCAGGTCAACATTAGCAGTAAATTCAATAAATTTGTGTCTGGAGAGTTGCTTATCTACAACAGAATTTTAACAATACTCTATCCAGTATGTTTTGGAGTCCTGTGTCAATATAAAGCTGCTTCTCAACATCAGTTTACTCAATGACCACATATAGGTCGGGTATTTTTTACATCCTTACTAACACAAACAAGGAAATGACAATTTTGTACATCATTCCCTAAGATCAAGCGTGAGGAAGATGAAAAGAACACAGTGCCAGAAATTGTATTTTGCCAGCAGAAGCTGGTACTGCTTATAACTTAGTTTTGGGTTGTTAAATAAGCAGGTTTTGCAAGGTTATATTATTTCATGATTTCTGGGTAATGTAAGTAGTGACTACCTCTTGTTTAAGGATAGTACATTGTTGTCTGATAGAAGCAGAGACAAGAATATGCTGTTTAATTTTCTATTTCAGAATTTCTTCCACATATTAACAATATGTGCAAGCTCCTCCCCTTTACACTGTTGTCTCAGAGTGTGATTTGCAAACCACTGAGCAATGATGCAATGAAGACCACAGGCATAGTATACAACATAGTCAGGTACTCCTGTATTCTGATTTTACACTCCTGCCTGAGGAAAACCTCTGGCTAAATTGCTCTGACTTTCCTTTTACAAGACACACAACCCACTTACAACTCTGGGACTCTGAGAAGCTATTACTAGAATCAGGCTGCTCAGGCATGTTTTTCACATTGTGAAAGAGTGACATGGTTTGATTTGTTCTGATCAGCTAAGATGGACTCTGGTTGGAATGTGAAGGGGAGGTAGAGGGAGAATAAGATGGGGGTGGAAACTGACATTCTAGGCGAGAAAGAGAATAGCAGGAATGTTAAGATCACAGGAGTTGCCATGGTGATGTCTCCTCTGGTCATAACATACTTCAGAATCAAGAAGAAGGGCCAGTCATACATTGGTAAATCCTTGGTGATTTGTAACCCAAACCAGCCAAAATTGATCATTTTTGGCAAAGCAGTTCCATCTGCTGCACATGTAGGCAGAGTAGGCACATCTGTGGAAATGTGCTATCTACACACCGGGGATGGCCCAGGAAAATTTTTAAAAAATCAAAAGACAAAGCCAAAAATGCACAATATATTCTTTTTTTAAAGACTCATGATTTTTTATCTGTTGAAGTTGGCAATACTGTTTATGGGTAAGAGAACCTTTCTGCCTCCTTTATGTACTGTGAGCAGCTTATAGTTTCAAACAAAAACTCAACATAAGGGGTGAAATCCCATTTAACAGGAGCTCTTGCACGTACTGCTCTGACACCTCCTAGTGGTGCATTTTGGGATTACGTTATGACATGCTTTATTCAGCCTGTTGTCCCACTCATTTGCTGGGTGACCTTTCTCATGCCTCTGGAGCTGCAGCACTTTCCTCTTAGTCCTCCAGCCATATTACATTGATGTGCCCCCACTTACAGGATATTTCCAAAGTCTCCTTTAAAATGGGTCCTGACAGACCCCAAATAGGCTGTCCCCACAATAACACTCTTGCAGTGGCTTGTAGAGGAACCCAGCTGGGCAATCAAGGGACCCTTAACCCAGCAGTTTAGGCCTTTATTCTCCCAGTCCTTACTGATCCTTCTCTGGATTCTTTCCTATGTCTCTTCTCTTCTCTGTACTGTCAGGGAGTGTTACTGGAGAACCCCCCTCCTCTGTTGTCAGCTCCCTGGCTTTATCAAAGTGTCACCTTTTCTTGCCCAGGTGAATTACATTCCCAGTTAAGCCCCACTGCATCCTAGCTTTGCTCCAGGTGCAGCCTATGGCTAACTGGCCTCTCTTGCTTATATTATCTCCTCCCACCAGGGCTAGTGTGGGGTACATGTCCCATCACATCCTGGCCCATGCATGTAAACTATACAATTTCTATTTACTTCAACTGGGCCAGCATTTCACCCACATTGTGAAACCCAGAACCAAACAAACCTGCCATCCATCACAAAAATGCTGATGATGAGAAGAGAAAACCTGCTGTCTATAGTGTGTGTGACAATAGATATCTGTATTAATTGCATGTTTTGATCTATATCTAAAATGTGATTTATGCCCTTGATTTCAGAGATTGTGGGTTAAACCAACAAAAGGGACTGAAGGGGCTCTCTCATCCTCATCTAGGGTATGTCTTCACTTGCACCCTCTTTCAAGAGAGGGATGCAAATGAAGCCATTTGAAATTGCAAATGAAGCCGGGATTTAAATATCCCGTGCTTCATTTGCATATTCGGATACAGCGCTATTTCGAAATAACAGACACTGTTAAGATGCGGTTATTTCGAGAGAAAATCCTTCTCTCGAAGTAACCCTTATTCCTCATACAATGAGGTTTACCAGTTATTTTGAGAGAAGGGTTTTCTCTCGAAATAACCGCGTCTTAACAGCTTCTGTTATTTCAAAATAGCACTATTTTGAAATAGCGCCATAACGCAAATATGCAAATGAAGCGTTGGATATTTAAATCCTGGTTTCATTTGCAATTTCGAATGTCTTCATTTGCATCCCTCTCTCGAAAGAGGGTACAAGTGAAGACATATCCATGCAGTGCAGATGCAGCCATTGACAAATAACTGTGATCCATTAAGACTGTGTTGGTCTAACCAATGGATTAGTCATCACAGGGACATCACCTATTATAAGTCCCATTGGATGCTCCGGCCAACTTGTAAATCAGCCCAAGGAACCATTATGCCTTAACCCAGAAATAAAGAAAACAATTGAGCAATATAGTAAGACTTATGTGGAATGTGCATAAGAGAAGGGGCTATGGGTCTAGAAAAAGAACACTGAGGTATGCTATGAGGTAGGTTAAGGGTGGATCACAAGAGGGTTTTAGCCAGCCAAGAGAATGTGAGTTGATTCTGTTTTGTTCCTCTAACTTAACAGGAAAGTCTATCTAACTTAGCTTGGAGTGAAGCATAAGACTAGATTAAACTAAATCAACACTCAGGTTATTTTTGTTGTTTTATTTATTTTCCTCTTCTGCTCTGTTCCAAGGCTGTGGTCAATGTCATTTTTCACAAGTTTCCGAGGGGAGGATCAAGCAGGTTGCCCAAACTGAGACATGCTTCTGTGGTAAAAAGTGTCTGATAAACACAGTGAACATAGGTCTAATGAAAACATGGAAAAATTGCAAGATTTGCACCTCAAGACAGATAAGGGCAAGAGGCCTAACATCTGAAGGAGTCTACTCAGAGACACTAGAAATGAGGTGGAGGTGTGGCTATGTTGCCCTGGATTTGAGGTGTGACTGTATCTGAGAATGTGGTCAAGTTAACTGCAGACATATTATGTGCGTTCAGTCACCCCGAATTAATAAAATAAGTAAGGGTTAATTTGGAGATAGGCTTTACAAAACAAGGTCAAAACTACCTAAAGTTTCTGATAATCAGAAGAGAGGAAGGCAAACAAACAAGTAAACAAATGAGCCTAAAATTCTTGCTAGTTGGAAAACCTTAAGTCTTGATGTCTCTGATATTACAAGTTTATTGAAAGAGAGAAAAGGAGGGTTTATTAGGCATCCTTATAACCTATGTGTTTTATAGAAATTAGTTATAAAAGATTAGCTAACAGAGTATACTTTGGAGCAGTGCCCTGAAGCCATCTTGAGAGATGTTTTCCCTCACACCTTTTCTCCCTGGTGGATGATCAACTGGCCACTGTGAACCTGCTGTTAATTACTGAAGATGTTCCAGATGCTAGATAAATATCTGGGATTTTCTAAATTTATTGCTTGTGTCTGTTTGTGTTTATATATAATAAACTTCAGTGTTAGATAAGAGCATGCTTACTTGCATTAAATCATTGATCAGACAGAGTTCCTATTGATTTCTTCCTTATACAACCTGAAGTGAAATAGTTAAATTGCCCTTTTGGGGGGTTCTGAAAACTAGGAGTTACTGCTAGCCCCATAATGGAGACAGCATGCATAGTACAAACTACCCACCCTCATCTTGCCTATTCCAAATACCATAGTGCTGAAATACCATGTTGATTGCTTTTCCCTCCTACCCCAAAACAACTTTCCTGCTAACATTAGTGACTGGGAGACTATTGGTGAATAACCAGCATTTTTCAAATTATTAAGCAAGTGAATGAGAATTAAAATGTCAATGTCAATTGTGTATCACAAAATAGATTGTGTTTATTTTCACATAATCCATTTCAGCTTGGTTTTCTGAAAATTTATTAACCAAAATATTTTGGTAAATGCATAACTTTTAATAACAAACATAAATATTAATGTATATAACAATCACTCTAGTGCATAATATAATAGCCTATGTAAAGTAACAATGATTTAGACCCCAATCCCACTATATGATTTGTGTGAACAGGTCCCTGAGCTCATGAAATACCACACTAAAGCCAACGGTGGCCCACACTGGCTCTGATATTTTTCAATATGTAACTTCTTGTAGGATCCAGACTACAATTTGGGGAGAAATAGTTTTCTCTCCTGCAAATATTTGTGAGATTTCAAAAGAGTCTCATTCTGTATCTGGAGGAAACCAAGATCTTTGGAAATTTTTCATGAAGAACCACAGAGAGAACTACCCCCCAGCAGAGCTAGAAAGTTAGGACCCCCACCCAGGATGTATGAGATCCATGTTCAATTCCATAGTCTGACTCAAGTAGAGGAGTTATGTGAACTTGGGTCTCTCATAGCCTAATCACTGATTCCTTGGCAAGTATGAGGTATGTCTGTCTCTTACTCATCCGGAACCCGAGAAAGCTTCATCAACTCTCCTACATCTTTCTTACAAATGCTTGTTTTGACAAAACAGCATTTTCCTACAGCATTTGTGAACTAGTGACATGAGGATTATTGAGGTGTACTTAATTATTTTCGATAAACATCACATCACATTATATTTTGTTTCTGATAGCTTTAACGAGATCTTTGCTGGGCAATTCCAGTGTTAATACTTTCAGGTAGTGGACATCCAGCCAACATTGCTGAAGGTAATCAGTAAATCAAATATAATACCAGAAACTGGTAATTATTTTAGAGCTCATGGGTAATTGCAGGAGGTAATTATTTCAATATTAGCACACTTAGAATTATAGATGGCTTGCCAAGGCACTGCTTTAGGAAAGCCTGCAACGTCACTACATCAGTGTTAAGGAGATGGGATATGTGGAAATTCTGGAATAAACCAGAGCGCAATACATACTATAAAAGGAAGCAAAGTCCCATAAATAAGGTAATTTGATAAACTAATCTGTAATTTTGACAGACTAAAGTAGTGTAGTGTAAGGAGAATGCAGCTCTTCATAAAAGCTAATGTTTACTCTGTGCAATGTTGATTAGAAAAATAAGATTCATTAAAATATGGATGGAAAACATCTGGTTATATGGCAGATGGTAATTCAGCTATCAACACATCCAACTGTTAAATGAATGGACTGATTTAATACAAAAAGTATGGCTTTGCTCATCTCAAAGGCACATTCATTTGCAGATTATTGAAATTCTTTTTCAGATTAAATTGAGCTCTTCAACAATTCAACATGATTCATGTTTTCTCAGAGTCCTGCCTTTCTCCACACCCCTTTGACATACACCTTCTCTATTCTTTGTTTCAGCATTGTTGTTAAAACAAAGATAGATGAGTCATTCTTACACCACTAGAGTGGAAAATTCATGTGGATTTTCCAAGCATGAAAGCATGCTGAGCCAAGTTCTTGACTTCCATAGCTTTGCTGATTTCTATAGATTTACACCATTGCTTACTTTGGCTCACCATATACAATATAGGTAGGCATAATGACACTTCATGATTGCTTAGAATAATTTTATAATCACACATAGTGGGAGAGAGGTCTATTCATTGTGTTGTTAGAAACTTATAACTAGGTAGGTGTATGCCCGCAAAAGGGAAGCTAACAATATGAAATTGTTATAATGTTTCTTCTCAGCTCTTGTAATCAGAGGGGACTTTGCTATTGTTCATGCATCAGAGGGTATTTTGGGCATCTGGCTATTCATACACAGGATCAAATTCTGCTCTATGTTAAACTTACAACCTCACTGAAGTTGCATGAAGGCAAAAATAGGGCACAGTTGAAGTTAAAAAGATAAGCAGGCAGGTTTAGAGAAGTACCTACTCATTAATTATCTTGATGGAGCTCTTAGTGTTTGCGTTTGTCTTTTTGTTTTTCTTCTGTAATACTTAAATGTATACACATTTAGCAAATTTTAAATTGTAATAGCTATATGTAAGGTACAGTAAGTATTAAGATGTGCTATCTGCAGTTATGTAGTTTTAGAATGGGCCAGAGGATCCTCAAGGGTGATACAAAGGAAAATATCTTTGACTGGGTACTTAGAAGGTGGTTTGTGGTTTGCCCCCATATGCATTGTAGTGGTTTAAATGAAGCAGAAATGATTTTGGTAGATTGAGGATACTTGAGGAATTAAGGCTATAGCCCATCATTTAACAGACTTGAGAGAAGCCATAGGAGGCGGTAGAAATAAATTTGTGGGACTATAGATAGCTAAGGAATTAAATATAGTAATATTTTAATTGACTTTATTGTAAATCTGGCCCTCTAGTAAGGCTTCAGCCTTTGGCCACAGAAAATTGTACCTTTTTTATTCTCTGTGCATGTGAGTGACATTTAATGTGATTAAGAACAAATAGATTAAAATGAGATCAGCTAAATTACCCTAGACTTTGTGCTTTAAATGCACAACAATTAAAATCCTGTTTCCAAGTTATGTAACTTTTTGAAATGAGACCAAATGGGTTACTGGGATATGAAATCCAGTATGTATCAGCTTAAGGAGACTGCCTGCATACAGGATGGGTAAAAGGTACAAAGGCATTATCCACTCCACTTCACCCACTCATCTCTGTAAGGGACATTTCCCCAAATTCAGCAAAGCACCTAAGTGCATGCTTACACACAGGAGCAGTCTTGACTGCAATTGTATCTAATTCATTAAAACACTTGAAGTTAAGCATGCGCTTATGTGGTTTGATGAATCAGGATCAGCAGGAAGAAGGCTGATCTTGAGCTGAAGTGGTATCCTGCATCTCGATAGTCATAGGTTTAATTCCTGTCTGTGCCAAAGCCTCCTCAATTATCTAGGGCCAGATTCCAACAGCCTTCTTCATGTAGCTCAGTTTCTAATTCTGAAAGGATCCCATTGAAATCAGCTTGTCTGCCCATGAGGTGAGATGCTACATCACTGGCATGATGGTATTCAAATCTGGCCCTTAATCTTTTCTGTGTCTCATTTACCATCTGTAAAATTAGGATCAGACTAATTCCCTATCTTGTGCGTGTATGTTACAAAGCTAATTTAACAAGGAGTTAAATTGGATCTCCAATGCATCTGATGAAGTGGTTTTTACCCACAAAAGCTTATGCCCAAATAAAGCTGTTAGGTACGTCTACACAGCAGCATTATTTTGGAATAACTGACGTTATTCTGAAAAAACAAAGAGCGTGTCTACAGTGCAAGCCATTATTTTGAAATAATGGCAAACTGGAGGACTACTTACTTCAACTCCTGTAACCCTCATTTTACAAGGAGTAAGAGAAGTTGAAGGAAGAGTGTTCTTCCTTTGACTTTCTGCTGTGTACACAGTGCCAAAAGACAAATTAAGCTATTTCGACTTCAGCTACGCAGTTGAGATAGCTGAAGTTACGTAGCTTAATTTGACGTTAACTCTGCTGTGTATACATACCCTGAGTCTTTAAGGTGCTACAGGATTTATCCTTTTTTTTTCAGATACAGAGTAACACGGTCAGCTACCCTCCTGAGACTTGAAAGCTAATTTAATTAGTGTTAAGCTATGTTGACACTACAGTGTATGTCAACATAACTCTCTCTTGTCAACATGGAGTGTCTTCACCAGATGTGCTGCAGCTGCACTGCTGTATGTATGGACAAGCCTTTAGTGAGGTGTTCAGATGGAAGATATGAAATACCTTTTCAGTAGCTGCTGTGACTTTGAAATTATCCTGCCTAACTCAATACTAAACAGGCAAAACACCCCAGGGACTGCCATTCTGCATCACTTTGCTTGTTAGGCTGGAACTTAAAAATTATAGCAAACACAAGATTTCCTCCTCTTCCCATTCTCTTGGCTTGTAAAATAAATGTAAAAATGGCATATCCCTGGGTAAATCCCCAATAAACCAAGAGATGAAGAACAAAATAATGTTTTTCAAAGCAGCATGATTCCAAAGAGCAAAAATACGATCGGATGAAATAATATACTGCTGCAGGAATTTTGTTCATTTATCTTTGCCAGCAGGATGATTATGCCTAGCCAGGGAACCCCAACTTTCAAAACTCTCTTCTTTGGAAGGTGACACTCAAAGAAACTAGCAAACCCCACTTCCATCAATCTTCTCATCAGTCATCATCAAAGCAAAAATGTTTCATTATTGGCTCTTTGAACTTCACTACCTGTTAAACTAGATTGTCCAAGAAAAAACACACACAAAAAACACCACCACCATCATCATCTAGGGGAAAAGAATAACCTGGCATGCAATTCACTCCTAAACTATGTTAGGAATTTAGTCTGTTCATACCTAACCACATTTTAATTAGTGAAAGCTGTTTGGAGCTGTCAAGCTAAGCAGTGTCTTGAGACCAAATTTGCAGGGGTTTAATGATGTGTACCCCACTGAATAATTTGGGAATTAGTGTCTGGCCATATATCTGAAAATAGCAATCATCGAGTCAGGGTAGAATTCATGATCTTATAGACACAAAGCAGAACCTCACCTCCTTCCTGCCCCACTATTTAGTTTACAAAACTTTCGGTCTGAAATGTGTAGTACAGGAAAAATATTTGTGTTAGCTGAGGCTGGTGGTTTTCAAACTTTTTTCTCATGACCTTGATGAAAATTCTTGATGCCTGCAACCCAACATAATTTGACTAGAGTGTGGGCTCCAGGATGGGGCTGAGGATGAGAGCTTTGGGGCATAGGAGGGGACTCCAACTTTGGATGGGGGGAGGGGTCAGGGCTGGGACAGGAGGGGCTTATCTTGAACAGCTCTGGGTCAGCAATGCAGTGGGGTGTTAAAGCAGGCTTCCTGCCTTTACTGGCACCACAGCCCATGCTGTGCCACAGTAGCAGCCAGCAGCAGGTTTCTAGCTAATGGGAGTGTGAAGCTAGTGCCCAGGGCAGGGGCACTGCACAAAACCTTGTGTGTTGTCCTCTCCCTCCCCTCCCACCCACCACCTACAAGCGAAGCCTGCCTCCAGCTGCTTTTGGGGCGCAGCACAGTCTGCGGTGCAAGGACAGGCAGATATCCTGCCCTAGCACCACCATTGATCACCTGATCCCCCTGCAGCAACAAGACCTAGTGCCTGACATTCCATGAGGCTCTACTGAGTCATGACCCTTAGTTTGAAAACCACTGACTTAGGCCCTGATTCAGGAAAACACTCAAGCATATGCTTAGTTTTCAGCATTTGCTTCTGTCCAGCTGAAGGACAGATACTGAATTTATCATATTCTAATAGGATCAGATAGGTATGATTTGCCATACCTGGCCTGGGTAAACCCTATAACTGTTTATAAATCACTTTTGGTAGTAATATCAGCTAGATTAAAATTTAAAACAAAGAGGGATCTCACTGTGAGTCATACTTATAGGAGTTCATTTGGGATATTTATTCTAGTAAATAAGGGGTGGAGAACCTTTTTTGGGCTGGGGCTGCTAACCTACAGAAAAATCAGTCAAGGGCCACACATAAGGGCACGTCTAGACTCCATGGCTCCGTCAACAGAGCCATGTAGATTAGGGTTGTAGGCAAAGGTGGACGAGGTCGACAAATGCCTTTGATGTCGACCGCGGAGCGTCCAGACTACAGCGCTGTGCTGCCAAACAGCTGATCGGCATAGCGCGGCAGCCATTTTAATTTAAATGAAGAGACGATTATTTAAATCGCCGCTTCATTTCCCTTTGCCTAGTAAACAAATCTACATGGCTCCATCAATGGAGCCATGTAGTCTAGATGTGCCCTAAGTGAGAAGCAAAAAAACCTGTTACTGATGTGGCCCCCAACTGAGGAGAAAGACACTCCCCACATTCCTCTTGCCCACAAGAGCCTATTATTATGAAAAATAATTCTCCTTTCTGCTTTGAGAAAATAAAGGTCTTATCAAAAGACATGATTTGACCAAAATTTACATTTATGGAATGTTTCCGACCAGGGATCAATGACTGGGCATAGCTTGAAAAGCTGATCAACTTTGAGGAGTTGCTATTATAATATTGCAATAATAGGATCAGTAGGTATCCGTTTTTAGTTACAGCAGAGGGAAAGGAAGTGCTAAGTTAGTAGGCAGATCATTAAGAAATAAATAGTTTTGTTTTTTTCTATGACTCTCACAACGTTTAATCGGTTGATATATGTGTAATAATTGTTTGAAGATCTAGTTATTTACCACAGAAATTTGTCTCACTTTCACCCCATGAAAAGGCATAAGTTTGGCCTAGGTAACCAAGAGGAAAAGCAGTTTAGAACACTACAAAAATATATTTTCTATATTCTCTTTCCTACTAATTGCACCTAACAATCTTTAAAGAGTTGCTGACAATAATACAGTTAGAGTTCAAGAATAGATATAAATGCTAATGGAAATGAAGAGGCAAGGGTTACACTTGAAATGAAATGGAGGTCATCAAGGTAGAGAGGTACCTAAGAAAGCCAGAAATAGTATATATAATATATGTCTAAAATTTAAAGGGTCAGTTTCAGTTCAGTCTAACTCTAAAAATGAACACAGAAAGAGCTGTTGGAAATATCTCAACTTTGCATGAAACCAACAAACCTACTTCTGATTTAATGTTTCATTGCAAGCACTAAGACCTTTTCTAAACTCATTGACACCTGCAATACATCAGGAGTAAACTCGCTGATGCTAAATTAGTAACTTCTAATTTATTTTTATGTATTTTGGATTAGAATTAGGCTTTATATACTCAAAAGAAACTCCCTGAAAGCTTCACTAACATTTAGAATAGTGATAGAAATGTAGCCGTGTTAGTCTGGTGTAGCTGAAACAAAAAACAGGACTATGTAGCACTTTAAAGACTAACAAGATGGTTTATTAGGTGATGAGCTTTCGTGGGCCAGACCCACTTCCTCAGATCAAATAGTGGAAGAAAATTGTCACAACCATATATACCAAAGGATACAATTTAAAAAATGAACACATATATGAAAGGACAAATCAAATTTCAGAACAGAAGGGAGATGGTGGGGGGGAGTAAATGTCTGTGAGCTAATGATATTAGAGGTGATAATTGGGGAAGCTATCTTTGTAATGGGTAAGAAAGGGAATCCTCTGAACTATCATTCATGCTTAAATTCGACACTTTACACTCAAGTTTGAATAAAGACTCTAATTATCTTACCCATTACAAAGATAGCTTCCCCAATTATCACCTCTAATATCATTAGCTCACAGACATTTACTTCCCCCCCCATCCCCGTTCTGTTCTGAAATTTGATTTGTCCTTTTCATATGTGTTCATTTTTTAAATTGTATCCTTTGGTATATATGGTTGTGACAATTTTCTTCCACTATTTGATCTGAGGAAGTGGGTCTGGCCCACGAAAGCTCATCACCTAATAAACCATCTTGTTAGTCTTTAAAGTGCTACATAGTCCTGTTTTTTGTAACATTTAGAAGCCATTGAAGGGAAATAGGAACCAGCTTTGAGAGAATTTTGTGTGTGTCTTCAAAACTGTGCAAAAATCAGAGAGTTTAAATTGTGAAGGGGACTGAATCAATTATGTTTAATTTATGAGATTTGTAGCTGAACCAGAAACTTTGCTTTTCTGCTGCCTTGTACCTGTTTATGAAACCACCCACTTCCTGAATGGCTCACCTATGCATCTCTCTTGAAGGAAACTCTGTGTAACACTGGGTCTAATCTAAAGCCACTGAAGTCAAAGGAAAGATTCTCATTCATTTCAATAGAAAAGCCCAAATAAGGTTTTTTTCTCTCTGCATGCTCATTGTTGCAAATTTTCAAATGCTCATAACTTTCTTATATCAAACCCAATTTTGTTTATACTTAGGCCAGAACTCGCTCCTACAGTATACACTCACAGAAAGGTTTGTGTTTCAAATCTTTTTCATTTTCATTAAATCATGGTCACAGAGGCTATGTCTAGACTATGGGGGTTTTCTGGGATACCGGAGGTATCCCGGAAAAACAGTCGTGTCCAGGGAACGTGTCTGCTCTTCCGCTTTTTTTTGAGGAAGAGCAGATGCACTCTTCCGGAAGCCCTGTCTTCCTCCTTCCACGAGGAAGATGGGCTCTTCTGAAAGAGGATGTTTTTCTGAAATTTGGCCCAGTGTAGATGGGCCAAATTTCAGAAAAGCCTCTTCTGACAAAACTTTGGGAAAAAGATACACAAATTGCAGAGCGCAACTTGCGTACATTTTTCCGATAAAGCATTGTAGTCTAGATGTAGCCAGAAGGTGGCTATAACATTAGCCATTTCTTTATTCCCAAACTTAAAAAAATCATAATTTGTTAGCAATCAGACAGGGAAAATTTAATTCCAAAATGAGAATATTTCAAGGTTCTGAATGAAAGCACTTAAATATGGTGATTGTTTCAGAACTTTGATTATTGCAGGTGTTTGAGTGAATAGTGAATGCTATAAAATATTGTGAGATCAAAGATTTAAATAAAGCAAATGAATATGTAAAAAATAAGCAAAATCAAATTGCTCCAATGGAAAACATACATTTTGATTTTTTTATCAAAGATTTCTAGCAATAACTAACATGCACCCATCCAAACACTGTGAAGTCTACAATTTGCTGCTTCCTGGCTGACAAACGTTATGAAAGGAAATGTGTGGTTAAACCTCCACAACCCTCAATCTTTTCAAGTTCACATAGAGGAAGCTCCCAGGTGAAGACAGCAAGTGGGCATATGAACTAATCCCCACCCTCCCAAGCTATAGCAAGGCAACTGTAACATCTGTGAGGCACTGGGTTTTCATTATGAGGACCTATTTGGATTGTAGTTTTTTGGAAGACAGAAAGTACAAGTTTGTATGTGGTGGAGGGGAAATCCCATTTATTGTTTAGATTTGCCAAATGTGCTCTTTCCCATGGCTCAGGATGCATGTACACAACACTAATAAAACACACATATGCAAACTTGTTCTCTTTCCTCTCACTTCTTATGGGCAAAAAGCTGTCAAAAGAAATAGGCACTGCATTGCATTCAAATACTGGTATATTTAAATGATTACAACCCCTCTAAAGATGTTTCTCCAGTACAACTTATTCCCACTTGCTTGGTCACCAGCAAAAACACTATATTTAGGGTAAATAAGAATTATTTAGCCTCATTTTAAAGATAGGCAAACTGAGACAAGAGGCTGTGTCTTGTTCACAGGAAGTTGGACAAAGCTGGAAATGAAAACTGAGCACAAGACTATCTTCCTGAAGAATAATCCTTCCTCTCCTTTGTCTTTGGCTGTATACTTCACTGTAAATAAAACACCTTCTATGTCTGTGATTTTAAAATTGGTTATTTCCATGCAAAATCCCAAAAAGGAGGAAGGCCCAGTGTCTGGAATTTCCACATGCTAGCCTTAGATTGCTCATCAAATTAAGCCAGGTGTGAATAGAGATTCTTTAGGTGACTCAATATGAGTGGCTGAGAACCAGCAGGCTACACTAAGAATATTATTACCGCATAGTTATAGTCACATTAGAACCATGTGGCAAGCCATAACATACCATGATATTTTTCATGCATCATTGTATGTACCATTGAGAAATTATATAATTCATGTATGATTATTGATAAAATATATCATTATTAAGTATTACAATCCCTGCCCCCCTAGAATTTACAATCTGTATTTTCTAAAATTCTAGTCACGTTGACAGCATTCAATAAATAATACACATATAGCTGTGCTTAATAAGACTGGATATTCACAGAGCAACTAAACTTTGTTGGCTTTCAGAGACTGAATGGAAGGTGGGGAGTGATAACAAAAATAATCAGATCTACTCAAACTAAAAGCCACTTGACTCATATTCTTTCTGCTGCAGTAAATGTTATTAGTAGCTATTGATTCATTTTACTAGTAATGACCCAGCAAATCAAAGACTTGAAAGCCTTCTACTTATGTGGGACATATGATGCACTAAATTGTGCAGTGACTATAAGTGGGCTTAGCTTGAAATTTCAGACTCATTAAGCTAACCTGTCATGAAAATAAAACATATTATGCAATATCCCTTTGTTTACACTGTACCATGTAAGGGAAATGTTGGCATATCAAAATGGTTCCCTTTATAGAACAGCATGAATATAAACATGTATCGGAAAAGATGATATTTGAATACTCTTGTTTAAAGCAATTAAAAGTGGAGAGAGACTATTCCTTTAGGGTACGTCTACACAGCAGCGTTATTTTGGAATAAAATAACACAAAGCGTGTCTGCACTACAAGCCTTTATTTCGAAATAATGTCGAGCAGGAGGACTTCTTACTCCGACTCATGGTAACCCTCATTTCACGAGGAGTACAGGAAGTCGAAGCCTTTAAGTAGTATAACTGGAATATTTCATGAGTAAGACTCTGCCCAGTATGGGTGAGGGTGGTGCCAGTCTGTCTTACTGATTTAGGGTTATACTGTATATGTGTAGTAGCTCTAATATAAAAATGATATCCATTTCATATGCATATTTATTGTATCCTTTTTTTGCTGATGAGTTTGGATTGCAGAGTGAGGGGACCCATCTTCATTTTTGTTTATATGAGCACTATGTTATCTATGCTAATTTATTTTACAATGGAATTTTCAAACCTGTTCAGTGTTGGCCTAACTCTTCTCCCGTTGATGCAAATAAGATTTACCTTTGACCTCAGTGAGGGAATGCAACTAGACATAATGCTCAACAGTTTTGAAAATCCCATTCTATGTATATATTTATTTCACTCAGGACACGGAAGACTCCACAGTCCCCCTTAGCTTTGAAGTGGTGAAAGATTTAAACTATTCTAAGGGTAGAATTTTGTTCTTGGATGAAGCAGTAGAATGCCTGCAATCAGCATCATGTTAATACTCAAAGAAATCCTCAGGGTACGGCTACGCTGTGGGGTTTTTTTTGGAAGAGGTATGCAAATAGTGCTCACATTTGCATACCTTCTTCTGTTTTTTTCCCCCAAAAGAGGCTTTTTTGCCATTTGGCCCCATCTACACAGAGCCTGATGATCCAGCCAACTTTCTATCCACCATATAATTAATTCATCCAATCCATAGTTCTTTAGCAAAGCTTTTGATATGGGTTTCCCACCGTATTCTTGCTAGCAAGTTAAAGTGAAAGTAGTTCACGTCCACTTTTTTCACCATGTCCATAGAGTCAGTTCTCACCACAGAAGGCAATTAGGTTGTTCGGACATGACTTGCTCACAGTGAATCCATGTTGACTGCTCCTGATCATCTTCCTCTCCTCCAAGTATTTCAAAATGGATTCCTTTAATTACTTTTAAATAGATTCTCTTCTGTTTGTACCCCAAGGAGCATGTTAAAAATACAATTGTCCCTCAAAGATTAATATACTTAATGAATTTCCTTTTGTTGACTACTCTGTATATCCATCTATTATTTTCTTTCATTCAGCATTACTGCATCCATCAACTGAAGGACTATCTTCTTTTCCATTGATGTAAACAACACACTAGAGGAAGGAATCTTTTAGGTTTTCTGGTGTATTGGGCAGGAAAATCTTTAATATAGCTATTACCATCAAGTATTCTCCCAGTCTAATGATAATGAAAGCTATTTCCTTCTTCAATTAAAATATGCTCTTCACTGTGATCATTTTATTCCTCCAGGCACTTATGACTCATGGCCCTGAGGTTAGGATACACAGGTTATATGTGAAGTTTACCTACAAAAAATATACTGAAAGTATATCACTCTGTGAATCAGTGTTTTCCTGAGTATGAAGACCATTTAGCTTATTGTGGAGTTGTGGGAATAGATTCACTCTTAATTATTTAGAAGAGTTACTGAACTCAGTGATGCAAATTCAGATCTCCAGAAATTCTGGAGGGAACTTAGCATCTAAATAACTATGTATATAAGTTTTAGGTAGAAGGGCAGTTTTTTTAAGAGCTCAAAAGGCAGGCAGGTATCTAGTGGGATTATCAAAAGCATCCAGGTACTAGAGTGGCTGGACAAAAAATAATAAATAATTGATTAATCAAATCAAAACTGAGAGTTTGTGTTTATTGGTTTCCTGCCCAAACATACCCCTTACTTCTCACCACAAAATGTGTATTTCAATGGGACTAAACCTTCCAAAAAGTCATTTTGAAATGTCATTTTGAATTGACATTTCAAAATGAAACTTTGTTGATCATTTTGAACAAAAAATGCCTTGCTTTTTTACTCAGCTGAAACTATTCACAAAATTTTACCCAATTAATAAATCGTTTCAAACTTTATTTTTGATGGTTACTATTTAACGGGGGAAAAATCCCAGTTTTACTAGGCACCAAATGTAGGTGTCTGGGCATCTTTGTAAATACCATTAAGCACAAATCTGTATCTTAATACAGCTAAACACCTGCAAAAGCTGAACGTACTATTTACTTCATGTCTTTTGATCTGGCCTGCAAGGAAGGGTTGATTTTTAATGAAGAATATTACCTTGCACTTTTAAGGGTTAGAAAAGGCTGTATAAATATTAATGCATTAAGCCTCTTCACACAGATAGGTAAAATAATAGATACAATGCTTCTGAAAACGAGAAAAAAAATCTTAAGCCAGGAGTGCCAAAATCGATTTGTGGAGAGGATCATATCACTTACATTTTTACTGTAGTCCATGGGTTGGGGAATCAGTTTAGGATTACACACTGCCCTCAATACGTGATGGAACTCCTATTGCTGTCAATAGGATGTTTGCCCAAAGATCCAGCCTTTAGATGACCATTTATTATTTATTCGGTGAAGCTTGAACCTCTCTAGTCCAGAACTCTCTAGTCCAGAAATATCCATTATCCAGACTGATTTTAGTTAGCTGGATGTCCACTTTTCATGGATGTGGCCAAGTCTCCCACAGTCCCATAAAGTTTTTTTACAGCCACCAGTCCTAGCTCTCAGTATTCAGTGCTGTTATTTATCTCTAATTTACCCCTAAATTGAAGTGTTGGTAATTCTGCTAGACAATATTAACTTCTCATGGTCCAGAAAACTCTCTGGTTCGGATCCGGTCAAGTCCCGACAGTGCTGGACTAGAAAGGTTCAACTGTACCTTATTATCTCATTCAACACCATTCAGTCCTTGATCTCTCTAGGAAGTATATCAAGAAAGATCTCAATTGTAATGGGGATTCTTATATGCTGGAAGTGAACTGAACCCAGTAAAGCATTGCATGCAACTACTGAAAACGAAAACTATGACCCTGTGAATTACTTCCCTAATTTGCAATCTCCAGTATGGCTACATCTACACTGCAATGCTATTTTGGGATACTGGAATATCCCTAAATCACTATCTTCTGTCTTCAAAGCAAGCCCGTTATATTGGGCTAGCTATTCCGACATCCCTGTAAACCTCATTCTAGAAGGGGTAAGGGATGTTTCAGAATAGCGCTTTATTTTGAAATTTGGCACTGTGTAGATAGCGCCAAATAATGAAATAAGCTATTTTGAAATAGCATCGAAATAAGATATGCAAGTTGCATAGCTCAAATTGCTTATCTTATTTTGAGTTACACTGCTGTGTAGACACACTCTATGAGAGCAGTTAGTGAGAGAAGGTCTGGAGAGAGTCAAGAAGGGCATGTGTACACAGCAAGGCTAAAGCTGAAATAAGCTATGCAACTTGAGCTATGTCAATTGCGTAGCGTAAGTTGAAATAGCTTATTTCGGCTTTTGGCGTTGTCTGCACATTAGGAAGTCTGAGAAAGAGCACTCTTCCTCTGACTTCCCTTACTCATTGTGAAATGCGGGTTACAGGAGTTGAAGTAAGAAGTCCTCCAGCTTGACATTAGTTTGACATTACATTGAAATAGCTGTTGGTAGTGTAGACATGGACTTTGTTATTTCAGAATAAAATTCATTATTCTGACATAACGCTGCTGTGTAGACATAGCCTAAATAAAAAGTCAAGAAGCAGTAATAAGAATAAGATAAAAACGCTCTATAGCTGAACAAATAGTAAACAGGCTTAAAAATCTAATGGGACCCTAACCCTAACTCTATACCTAACCCTAACTCCTGTACCACTAGGTGCTTGGTGGTCACTCCCTCACCACTCAATCCCAAAATTTTGCTTAAAGTAACATGACATTTGGCATTACAAAGTAAACCCATGATCCTTCTTGCTCTCCGCATATATAATGTATAGCTTACAAGGAGAGATTCAAGTTGATTCATTCTAATTAGACACTCCAAAATACAGGAAATATAATTTGGAATTTTTTTGTCTTTCCTGTATGGTGGCAGCTCCAGATTTTTACAACTGAAACATTCTTCCTTTTTCATCTTTTCCCCTATCCACCTCCACTTATCTTATGTCAGAAACAACAAAAACAAGTGACTGGTTAATATTCCATGGAAACCTACATCCCACTCTTATTGCTAATTGAAGTGAAAGCATAGCCAGGATGGATGCTGTCAGAGGGCAAGGTGTCTCTTTCACATCTTCTTGCCTACAAAAACTGCACAGATTCCTATGGCTGTGCCTTCACCTTACCCTTTTATGGTGAGTTCCTTCCACCATTTCCACTGTCCCTATACAACACTCATTCTACATTTACACTACAGGGTTTTTGCACAAAAACTGCAGTTTTTGTGCAAAAACCCACAGAGCATCCATACCTCAAGCGCGTTTTTGCATAAGTAAATTTACAGTAAATCAAAGAGCAGAGGGGTTTTTGCGGTGTAGGTATTCCTCTTTCTATTAGGAAACTCCTTTTCATGCAAGAGTTCTTGCACAAAAAGTTATGTGTGGATGTGCAACAGGGGGGTTTTGCACAAAAAGAGCCAATCGAAAAAAGCATAAGTGCTCTGGTGGTTATACTATGAATAGCAATCAGGGCTTTCTTTCGAGAGAGCATCCATACAGTCTGGATGATCTCTTGCGCAAAAGCACATTGCTTTTGCGATGCACTTCTGTAGTGTGGACGCGCTCTTGCATAAGAAGTTTTTGAGAAAGATCTCTTCCGCAAAAAGCTTCTTGCACAAGAAGCCTTCGGTGTAGACGTAGCCTCAGTTTACAGCCCCAAGATGTGAGGAAAAAAGCAGTAGGTAGGTAAGTTAATCAGTCAGTCTTTCTCTCTTAAGACATTTGTAACTGGTCTCATTCAGCCTTAGTTCTCTCTTTGCCCCCTTAGAACTTCCTCCCTGTCTCTTTCTCAGCCTTGGGATTATAGGGTAATTAACTCTTATCCTATCTATACTGATTGTCTAATTACCCCATCAGCATTCCCTAATTAATGTCTGTGATCAGTGTGCAGACTTACGTGTTTGCACCCTGCTTTTATCACAGATGCATAGATTGCTGTAGGAAAGGTGGTAAAAATAGGGTAGAAAAGCCTTCATACAAAATATCTTGCTTACATGTTTTGAAAGTTACTGAAAAACCCACTACAGTATTACTAAAATATCACCTGACTATATAGCAAAGGTGCCCAGAAGCCTCTTCAGTGAAAATGTACCATTAATGACTAGGAGAGAGGAAGGGATGGAGGTAGGAAGGCACCACTTTTATGACTAATGTAGTTTATAAACCTTTTCCCAAGATATCCCTGGAATCTAATGTACACCAGAGGAAAGAGAAAAAAATCTCTGCTTCACAGTAAATCTACACCAATCATTGAAATATCGATGCCTTGTAACTTGAGCCAGGTGCACAGCAGTTGTTTCGTGCTTTTTAACACTGAAACAGACTTCTGTAATTGTGGAGGTGGCATGTTGGGTCTATGCAAAGCAAATAAGCCAGCACATGTTGATTGCAGAATAGAGTGGTTTGTCATTTAGCTGAAAGGACAGATGATTGGAACAGTAGCATCAGTTTATGTTTGAGTGGGTTGAAGACATAGAAAGAGGCCTCTGTGCTTGTTCTGCTTGCAGATAGTACAACCCGTTCTTAATGGAAAGGGATTGAAACACTAACAGATTTCAGTGCAGTACAAAAATTAAACATAGTAGTTTAGACCTTCAGCTGGTACAAATCAAATGTCAATTGACTTCAATGATTTACACCAGATGAGGATTTCACCCAATACATCTTAGTGTCCTGTCACCTATCCCATTTTACAACAGCAACTATTCATATCTAGAATTACCTCTGTTTTATACTAATGAAGATAAGAAGAGAATCAGATTTTAATAGGCCAAACTCAGGGTGATATAACTCCATTTGAATCAGTAGAGATGAAAGACGACGAACTTGGCCCAATAACTAGCTTTTAGTTTGACTGTATTTTTAATACAATTCATATTAATATTTCAATTTGAATGAATGGCACTTTATTGTAATCAAATAGAAGAATTTTATACCAGATAGGCCCAATTCTCTTCTCACTTCCAGTACAAGGGTGCAAATTAAGTAGCTCTTATGAAATCACTGGAATACGTCAATATAAAAGTGGTTCAATGAGAAAAGAATAAGGTCCGATGTAATCTTGGAAACCTGGAACTATGCAAACCAATCAGCTGTCAGAATTTGCAAGTGTTTTCATGTGAAAATAAATTTGCACATGCATTGTCACCAGGATCTGCAAACTTGGGCAAGTGCAATATTTTGCCAAATTCTGCTAAAGTACCCTTTTTCCTGCACACATCTATACATGGCAAAAATAAGTAAACTTCCATCTGGAAGCCCATCAAATTCTTCACTCATTTTTAGGGAAAACAATTTGCTTGGGAAAATTCAAAAGAAAATGGAATAAAACAATTACAAAATTATCCCAAAAATAGTCACTGGCTGCATAATATTTTTTTGCTTGGCCTTTTGAGCCTTTCTTCTATCTTGGACCCTAATTCTATATGCTACACCTACACAACAGAGGAAGATCAAAGTTGCCTCTGTCTATCTTCTAGAGTCTGAATTAGCGGTCTAGCCAACACAGCTAATTTGAAGTGAGAGGGGCACTCCGGTCAATGCTGGTAACCCTGCTTTCACAAGGAGTAAGGGAAGTCAAATTAAGAGTGTTCTTCCTTTGACTTCCTGCTGTGTAGACAGAGTCAAAAGCCGAGTTAAGCTACTTTGACTTCAGCTACACAATTAACGTAGCTGAAGCTGTGTATCTTAATTCGACTTTGTCCTATAGTGTAGACATACCCACAGAGAATTATGTACATGCTTAACTTTAAGCACATAAGTACTAAGTTCTATTAATTCAATATAATTGTAAACATTCAAAAAGCCAATGGGACCATTCGGGTACTTGCACAATCAGGACCTTGATGTATCCAGAATATACAGAAAGGAGATCTATATGGTATGATTCCTCCAGGTTGTTACTTCTGAATTTTATGCTATTGGGACACCAATGCATTTTTGGGATATGATATGAATAAATCAGCTAAGAAAGGCATTCACCTATATTATCAAATATAGCAGTCCAGGTAAGAGCAAAAAACACATCATCCTTCCACACTGGCATACAGGGTTCAGGGTAGTAACATGCTTTATTAGCTTTGTACAGCCCCTCTTTAGCACTGGGGAGATTACTGATGGACTCTATCCCTTTAAGAGCCACAGGAAATCCTGCTAAATGTGCTCTATTGGAGCTATGGAATACCTTGGGAAGAGAAGCCTGGGGCCTACCAGAGTCCCAGAGAAGACATCAAGACAGTCAGCCTGTTTGCAGAGAGCATCTTGTGACTCTAGAGGGCATCTGAATATTTGTGAGCTGGTCCTAGCATGAGAGGGAAGTAGGGCAAACGATTAGGAAAGTTTCCTCTCATTCAGACCTCCATTACATGGCGGTGGGGTTGGGGGTGGGTGGGAGAGAATTGTATCCAGAATCCCTAAAGTGTAAACATGAATTCTGATCGCTGAGCTAAGACTAAAACATATTGGGTCACATTCTGTTGCATTTCCCACAAATACAAGGAGTTAGCTGACTGATGTTTCAAGGAACCTGACACCCCATGCTTCAAGGTTGGTCTCTCTCCACATACATAAGAAACATTGCAAGAAAAAAAAATCTCATCATAGTGCTTTCCAGGAACACTTAATAACTTGGCATTACCTAATCTGAGTTTGTTCCATGCCATTTCTCATTATTATTGGTAACTTTATTTAAAATAATATTGTCTCCTATTGATTTTTATGTCCATGTCATTGGCTATTTGTTTGTGGATTTGTTTGTACAAAATAAAGTCATACTTCGTGATTACTTACAGATACCAAATTTTTCATAAACAATCCTGCCACTTAAATTAGCTAAAGGCACTACTTTTTACACTGGAATATGCTGGGTGAAAGGTTTAAATAATTATTTTTGTTTTTCACTGGAAAAAATCGTAACAATTATGATTAGAGTTCATAAAAATATTTGCTAACAAAATTAAAATCAAGTCACCTATTCAACTGTCATTTTAGTGCAAAGAAAATTTTTACTGTTACATAGACAGAATAATTAAAATTAGTTACGGAAAGGGTAATGGAAGTGTTATGAGTTTCTGATTCAAATTTACTATGTATGGTAATTATTCAATAAAATTAATAATGCTTGAAGTTGAAATCCTACAAATTTAAAACTGTTCTTTTACTTCCCTTTTTCAAGCACATTAATAAAAATTCTATTACATATATATAATTTCTTGAATTTTCCTATAAGCGTGAGCTTCGCAAAATGACTTTGCCCAGTCAACGATGGGCCTTTCCTGCTAGTAATTTGTAACTAGCCCGAGGCAAAGAACAGAAAAAGTATTTGTAAATATTTTATTTACAAAATGTTGTGAAATTCATATATGTTCATAATCTCCTTTAAATCAGCTATGCAAAAATATCATTAAATTAATCTAATAGATTATCTCATTAACACACTATTCAGCAAGTTATAACCAATGATCCTAGTTTTCTAAATTCTCTAATAAAAAAACATAAATTGAATGCTGAACTTTAGTTTCCCTAGCTATATCATATATAGACTAGGGGGCAGTGCCCCCTGTTTGCTACACTTGCCAACCCCCTCTCTGGGGGTAGGCAGCCCTGGTTCCCAGCCCCAGTCCGCCTCCCAGCAGCCGGGGAGAGCCAGGCTGAGGCGTGGAAGCCCTGACCTGCCCCAGCTCTCTTCCTCTGGCTGCTGGGGCTCCATGAGGCCAGGCCAGCTCTGGCTCTCCCCGCTCCTGGCCGTAGGGGGTTGGGCCGGGCTGAGGCTCTCCCACCCCCAGGAAGGGTCCAAGGCCCCAGTTCTTCTCCCCTTCTTCCAGCCCTGAGGCCACCCTAGCTCTTGCCCCCTCCCGCCCTACCTGCCTCACCCACCAGCCCCAGCTCTTCCCCCCAGTCCCTGCCCCAAGGCCATGCCTGCTCTTGCCACCCCCACTCCTGTGCTTGCCCCCAGCCCTTTCTACCCCGACCCACCAGCCTTGGCTCTTTCCTCCCCCGGCTTCCAGGGAGAAGGGCTGGGGCAAGGCTGTCCCAGCCTTCCCCACAACCTACAGGGTGCGTGAGGAGGCTAGGGTGCAGGGAGGGGGCGGGACTCCCACCCCCCTGGATCACCAGGGAGGGGGAGGCACCCTGGAGCACCGGGGAGTGGGGAGAGGCTGCATGGCTTACGGCTTCCATCCCACCCCTGACCACCAGGGAGGAGGGAGGAGAAAGGCCACATGGCCCCCAGGGCAGCACGGCTTGCGGCTTTGCTCCTCCCCCTGAGCACAGGAGAGGGTCAGAGGGGAAAGGCTGCCTGACTTGCAGTTTTGACCCCCTCCTGAAGCACCAGGGAGAGGGGCCACTCCGGGGCCTCCCCAGGCCCTGCGCAGCAGCCGAGCATTGGGGAAAAGGGAAGGCAGAAGAAGGGAGGGAGGGTGAAGGTGGGCATGATGCAGAGTGACGTGTTGAAGATACTCTGTTGTCTTGCAGGAAAAGGGTGTTTTTTACTATATAGAGAGATATCAGTTGAACACAATGTTTTATTGACATATTTACAGTTGTAAAATGCTTGAATGATCTGTTCACAGTGCATTGTTTCTTTACTCTTGTCAATGGCCCTAGTGTTTCATCTTCTTTTTTTTCATTTCTTTTCATTGAAGTTGTTTAGTGCTTTCTATGTGTTCTACAATTATCTGCCTTCAAATGTAATCTATAGCCTGGCTGCATATAGTACAGAACAGTGCATCACCATCAATGTAAAATTTGTTCTTTCCAAACTAAGTGACAAAGTTTTTAGGGGTGATAGTTAAAGTTTGCAGCAACTTTTCATAACTTTAATTACTCATGTCAGGAGGCTGAAATATGAATCTCTATATGCTATTGAGAAACCTCTATTCACCTGGATCAGTTTTATAGTTAACATATGCTTTTATTTTTTCAGAAAATGTACAGATTTGCTGTAAAAATGCAAATTTGGCATTTTCCATGTTTTTTCTGTGATAAATGAATTTTTAGGACCCTTGTTCATAACATATAATTCAAATTTTTATTGCACTTTCTGTCTCTGAAAAGTTTCTAAACAGATTGTAAAATTCTCAGATCCATTACTTCAGATTTGTTAACTTCTGTGCAACATTTTTCTTGTATGATTATCTCATGAAGAATATACTGTCAAAATTTAATAGTGAAACTTCAAAATAATACCATACTGGTTAGTCACTATGCATAAGTCACGTGATATTTTTTGTTTTTGTTTCCTGAATGAATACAATTTTTTAAAATTGCTATTAAATATTAGAACAGGTCAAAAAACATGAGAGCTTTCTGAAAGTTTCAGTTTTTCATCAATTATTTTTTAAATTTGCATAATCTTAATCAGCTGGATTATATATAACATTTGCAGTTCAGGGCTTTTTTTATGTGGGTAGTCAGTCTAGATTGCCTTCTCAAGTGTATACATGCTAATAAGCATATTCAAATGAATACATGCTGTCCAAGCTTTATGCTCAGCTCCAGGATGAAGGCTTGTTTCCTGGTTATGAAAACGGGAATAAAGTACCCAACATTTCAATTAATCTAGGATTAGTTTTAGGCAGTGTCATTTAGCTCATAGATTTCTTATGCTAGCTGTACCTTTAGGCGGAGCTTCGTATAAGAGATGGTACATACCTCTACCTTCTAGGCCTAGAGTCACTATTCTGTCCCTGCTCCCCAAGGCAGATAATCTACCACTGACTCTGACCACTTTCAGACTACGCCTTGCTCACTCATGTGTCAGTTTGGGTACGTCTACACTGCACACTTATTTTGAAATAATATATTCCAAAAGAAATATTCCAAAATAGTTTATTTAGAAATAGCACATCCACACTAAAGGGAAGCCTCAAAATTAGTCCAAGGCAGGTAGCCTCAAAATTAGTCCCTAATGTGGATGTGCTACCTTGATTTAGAGTCCCAGGAGGCACTCGGGAGTAATAAGTCTGAATGGCCCTGGGGAGGAGCTATTTAGAAATAGTAGCAGTGGAGCGACAACACTACAGCTATTTTGAAATAGCTATTTCAGAATAGGCATAATGCCTTATGGAATAAGGCTTACGGAAGTCAGGATAAGCCACCCCTTATTTCATATTTATTTCAAAATAACAGAATTGCTGTGTAGACGCTCACATTGTTATTTCGAAATGTCAGTTATTTTGAAATAACTGTGCTGTGTAGATGCACCCTTTCTGCTTTAACCAAAGCTGCATCCTTTACCACACACTCTTTGCTCACCTGAATGAGGTAGGGGAAAAACCAGACACTCAGACCCAGCTGCCCCAAATGCTACTGAGGTGGTAAATGGGTGGATTGCAGTGAAGGGGTCCTGAGCTATTGAAATAAAATGAGCAGTGAGAGAGATTAAACTGCAGATATAATGCAGATCCCCATCGTAGCATGAATGGGGAAAAAACAGTGAGCAGAAAGAAACAAAAAGCTGCCTTCCGTTTCCTGTAACACCGAATCAGCCTTAGATTTCTGTGAAACAAAGTATTTTGGAGGTTTGCTCCTACTCTCATTAAAACCAGTGTAAAACTTTTGTTTTCAACAGGAGCAGCATCAAGTCTTTGGTTCACAGGATGTGTCTCTTTTGGCTGATGTGCAGGGTCTACCCTAAAGGTGGTACTTACATGTTCTGGTTTTGCTTTGAGCATTTTGCCCAGCTCTGCTTTCTTTTTCCTTATGTAGCCATCTGCACTGACTGCCGTGAGTCAGTTTTGCAAATGCATATACCCACAGTTGGGTCTGATTCACTCTAATGGCTATTGATTCAACAAACTGTAGGGGTGGCAGAAAGGAGGAGTTGTGAATGGAACAGTCTAGAGGAATTAAATTACCCTAATGCAACTTTTAATGGAACCCACTGGCAGTGTTCAGTTCTTACAGAAAGCCAGAAGAGCTGCACTGTCTCTATTTTCAGCCTTTTCCACAGACAGCTTCATTACTAATGCTATGTGTTGATGAAAGGATAAATGCTATTTTTTGCTCACTGTGTCAGAAGAGCTAGGTATCACATTAAAGGCAAAGATCACTGAAGTTCTGTCCTTGAAATCCTCATGCTTTCAATTTCTCTCTCAGTGTGTGTTTAAATATTCCCCTGAGTCCCAAACTGCCTCCAGTTGCTTCCTGTTTAAATAAAAGATGATTCTTCTTTTTGTTCTGTGGAATCCATTCAAAGTGAAAGGTCATGCCCAAAGGGAGAAAGCAATTTCCTTATTCTTCATTTCAGAACTCTTGGGATTTGTAATTTAAGTTTCCCAGAAGAGTCTCCATTTTTTAAAATTGATATTATTTTCTAATTTTTAGGGGTGGGTCACGTTTGTCTTGTTCCAAGGCAAAATACCAAGGCTGATTAGAGCCATCACACACTAAGATACGACCTGCCTGATATTTCCTCATAGTGCATTAGAATGTAAAACTAAAATGGAAAAGCCAGCCCAATTCTGGAAGTCCACACAACAATGAATCAGCCCCACAGGCCAAGCCTGGGTCAGCTGGCATGGGCCAGATGTGTGTTTTTCTTTGCTGTGTAGGCATACCCTTTGCCACACTGCTACCATTAAAGTTAGTAACAATGGCACTGCTAAAATTCATGCAACTCATATTTCCAAAAGATTGAACTTCATGTGCAGTTATGTGATACATCCATTTTGGAAAGGCACTGAATACTTGCAGTCATATGTTTATAATGACTAGTTATTTAGGGTACTGTTAAGTGTTAGCTTAAAGATCAATATTTTTATTAAAGCCTATTAAAAAGTCATTAGGCTTCTATTATGTCACAAATCAAGAGTTTGGAAATATGACTCCTTTATTTATAAACATAGTATTTTCTGTGTTTACCAACTAAGTAACAGAGATATTTAAGATACACAAATATCATAGTATATAATATCATGGTACAGTACAACTAATTTTTAGCTACATTTTATTTCTTCCTCTCTGGGAATAATCTTTTCTAAAATCACCATGCTTCCTTTCCTATTATAAATCTGTACCTCTGTCAACTTGCACCATGAGCTGTGCATGTCTGTCTGGTTACTAATGTCAATAACATTCCTCTGAAGTCCATGGAGAAATTTTGCTATTTAGAGAGTGCAGTCACAAAATGCCACAATGGCTGATAAGATTACCTATAGCATAGCCAAAGCCTGTGGAATGCTTTCATATAGCCTGTGAGACTTGTAGGGGTGTCAAAAATAAGCACAAAGCTAAACGGCTACTTGATAGTCATGCTTACAATGCTTCTATATGGTTGTGAGTCATGGACAACATATGGTTGCCACATTAAGAAACTTGATCAATTCCACATGTGCTATCTTGGGTCTCTTTGAAGGGTCAAATGATGGGACAAGACTCCTTATATTTAAATCCCTAATTGTTGCCGAATGCCTGGCATTCAAAGCATGCCCATAAAAGCTCAGTTGCATTGGTATGGGCATCTTGTTTGTATGGCTGACTCAAGAAATACCAAGGCCATATTTTATAGTCAGCTATAGCAAAGCATCCATTTTCATGGTCATTACAAACTATATAAAGTCAAATTTGAAAGCATGCCAGGTGAACCCCCCAGCACTTGGGACAATAGCTGATGAGAGAACAAGATGGTGGCATATTTGTCATCTTGCCATTAACTGCTTTGAAGCAAGGAGTAGTAACACCTTATGTAAAAAACACTAACCAAACAAAACAAGGAGACAGAAGCTGGCAATGGTCATGAGAAATTTTGTCTGATCGACATGTAACCAAGTTTGTGGTTCTTCCCTCAGTCTGACCTCACATATAAGGGTTTACTAATAGTTTGCTTAAACAAAGAGAAGTCCTGTGGCACCTTATAGACTAACAGATTTAGTGGAGCATAAGCTTTTGTGGGCAAAGACCCACTTCGTCAGATGCATGGCTACCCCTCGGATAATAGTTTGCTGAATCCTCATACACCTGTATCAACATGAGACTCCATTAGCATAAACAGGTTTAATCTCCAATAAAGATCCCAAACACTACAGCTCACAATAGGTTACTGAGTGATGGCTCCAGAAGGTGATCATATTTATATAAAGGTTTTCATCTTTTTAAATGGAATAGTTGAGGTTATAACTATCTAGGAATATTCCAAATTTCCTATCACTTTATAAGCTGGTCAATTGCCAATTGCTTTATAAGTTGGTTTTCCTTATTAACCTTTATGAATATAATTTCACCCTTTATGAAATGCACATGTACTCCATGGAGCTGTCACACTAAGGCTCTGTCCTGATGAGCAAAAAGGGCATGTTTTTCAACTGCGTTCACTCAATCAACTTAAATACCATTGAAATGCCCCATCACGAGACAGGCTAGCAAGTCTGAAATTGTATCAGCTGGCAGTGTTTTGCCATGGTAGAACGCAGCCCCACTAATATGGCTTCATGAATTCAACATGACAGTAAATGTCATAGATTCTTAAAACTTATACCTCAGTGAGCAATGGAATTTCCAACAGAGTCTATATTATGCTAAGGCCAGGGCCGTGACCTCCTACCAGAGTATACTAAATCATACCTTAGTGTGATCTGAACAGGAAAAAAAGATTTTTCATATTTCCCTACAAAGAGACACTTTTATTGCAAAATTAATGGTGCTGTTTTGGTCTTTTATTAACCATGGTAAATTCACTGAATATTTCTCAGAATGAATCCAGAACAGGCTTTTAAATTCAGTCTTATATTGTGTCTCTGTGTGTGGAGGGCATATTTGTTGTAAACTTGCAGATATGGTGCAAATTCAAAAAGAAAAGAAAAGAAAAGACCACCCCCCATAACCTGGGAGAACCCCAAGAACAAAATGAAGAGCAATAGGGAAGTGCCTAGAATTATGGTGGCTACAATTAGCATAGCCATTACTGTACTATTGCACATATGACAATGCATCTGTTGTGATGCTGGAATGAGTGCTGGTATCACATTGGTCAGTCAGCCTTTGACTTTACAGGCACATCAACCATGAATCAGCACCAGTACAACTATTATGGGATCTTCTTATTTTTACACATTCAGTTTACTAGGAGAGAGGGTAACACAAATAGTCCTGTGGTTGCACTTATCAAGAGAGCAGAATTTATTGTAGAGAAAAGGGTGTGTCGGTCAGAACCATTTAAAGAAAATGTTACCTCATGTGGGGATTAAATTAAACACTGGAATATAGCAAACTTAATATGTTAAGGCAGTGTTAAATCGTGTATAAAAAAGTGGACTCATGGCTAGAGCACCCCCTTGCAGCTGGGTGTGGCATAGCAGGCTCTCTTCTTTCTGGTGCTCACTGCCAACAGCTACTTCAGTCTCATAGTGGTCCATTTCTTCTCATGACTCGGCCATCTTGAGAGCTTAGGCTTTAGTCCCCATCCTTTTTGGGATATCAGGGGGCCCTGCAAAAAAATCCAAGTGTCTGTCCCCTTTATCTGGACCACTTCCCTCAGGTCTGTGCGTAGTGATTCATACACACTTTTCTCAGGGCTTCTCACCTTCTTAGGGGCGTCATGCCATTTAACCACTGACTGGTAGTGAAACTTTGGCCTGCCATCTACGCTGGGTTCTGAATGTCTAGGGATTCTAGCACAGGCAGTCAAGGTTCTCTCCCCTTACTCCTTTCTACCACCTCCCTGGACTTCTTTCTATCAAGTTTCCCTGGATTCTCTTATCATCCCTCCTCTCCTTGTAAGATTCTTTCTGTTCCTTACAGGTCTTTTCACTCCTTGCTATCAGGACAATTGCTGCAGAGTTTTTTCCTCTCTCCCTGCAGCCCCCATCTACTCCAGACTTCCCTTGTTTATAACAGTAATCAGTGCTTCTTTAGCAAGGTTTGCTCATTAATTAGGCCTTTCCCACCCACCAGGTGCAAGCATAAGCAGGCTAATTGAGCTCTGACTCCCATTAATCCTAGGTTTACCTATGTGGGATGTTCTGCACGTCTGGAGCAGTTTACTGCCTACTCTGCCATTTTGTCCCATATAGTATTAATGTTAAGGCTTTTATTAACTCAGAAACAAAGTTTCACCTTTTTAATGACAAAGGAGACTAAGACCACTCCTAATACAAACATCCCAATGGTTAAAGGTGAAAGGGAGATTATTGAAAAATTCACACCTGGATGAATTCACTTTCACACCAATTCTCCTTCCCCTGCCCCTTGGAAACATATAGAAGAGGCACTCTCTAGTGTATTTAATAAACATCCAGCCTGATTCTCTATGGACTTAAACACTGTATAGAAATGACCTTCTCTGCAGGACAAGTGCAAAATGTTTCCAGTTCAGAGTAGTTTCATCTTACACCCTCTTTGTACAGCTGTAAATGGCAAGCAAAGCCCAAGCCAGCAAAAATCAAGCCTGTCATTTTCCACCATAGAATGAAAGGACAAGCACAAACATACTCCGTTGTTCTCACTACAACAGTAAGACAGCTCTGAACGAGAGGTCCAACATAAAGAACAAAATGTATGACTTCAGATGTCACAGCTCTGCAGTAAGCAGACCTTGCAAATATGCCACAGCTTGCAAAGTGTGGAGGTCTTTCCAAAGCACTGATTTGTATCCAATATGCAGTAGATGCAAAAATAATAATTATTTTTTAAATATAATGAGAAGATATCTACTAGTAATGTAGTATGTTCTCATCTACTAAAGGGAATTTGGTTGGGTGAATAATGGAGCGGAACAAAATATTTTGAATTTTAATACGTTGATGGAATTTCAAAAGCCAATATTTTTCAAAAATGGGAGGGAAAATTGGTTACATTTCCATAATCTCCTCCAACCTTTCTGACAAACTATGGAGCTGACCAACAATTTTTGACTTTTGATATTTTTTGAAAGACCAATAATTTAAAATTATTTGAGGATTTAAAAAAATGTCACTTTTTTTTTTTTTTTGCAACAAGCTCTAGTTATGACATTGCCTAGGATACAATCTGGACTGATGAATAGCTGTGTCCCCTCGGTTCTTCAACCTGCTTTGTTATGAAAACTACATGTCCTGGCTAACACCAGCCACCAGCTTGTAAATGCCTCCCAGCTACATTGTATGAGCGCTATGGTCAGCCATTCATGAATTACACTGTAGAGCAATACTAGCAAATTCCCAGTCTCAGACTTTCCCCACAAAATGTATGTCTTGTACTGCTTTGTCCTCTCCTGTACAGTAGTACAAGCTTACAAAACCTGTCTTATTACTAGAAATGATATGCACAAATCCTATTGTCCTAAATGGAGTTTAACCAAACACTGCAGTCTCAACATAACTATTTATATAAAACAATAAAACGAGTTTATTAACTACAGAAAGATGAATTTTTAATGATCTTACAGGGATTAAGACATAAAATTCAGAATTGGTTACAAGAAAATAAAAGCAAAACATAGCCAATACCCAACTTGACCAAACTAAATGAATTAAATGCAAAGGTCTCTTTCATATTTCACTAATCTTACTGGCTGAACTTGTTTCAATCAGGATCTCTCCTCCAGTCCAGTGCTGCTACCTTTGTTCTTCAGGTGGTGTTGATGCTGTGGAGAAACCAAAAGGGAGAGATGACTTGAGACATACCCACTCTTTTCTTACAACTCTTTCCCTTCCTTGTGAGTCATCAGCAGCCAAGCATCATGAGACAGAAAATCTGTGTGGACAGGAACATCTGAATATTTCTTTGTCAAAAAATGGCCACTTAACCAGGTCTTCATCTTTCATATTGTTAGTGTAGAGCAGCAACTATAATTTCACCAGAAGTTGATCAAACCAAATGGATATATCAGGAGTAACAGAATGTATTGCAGTGAATCCTCCTTCATAGTTATAAGGTTGGCAATAGGTGATGATATGTTTGAGGGTATGTTGTGAAGAGTCACAATTGCACACTGGGGAGTCTTTGATTTTTCTATTTACACATTAGATGTCCCTATTTACCATGCTTGGTTTGGATTAGGTTCGGAGTTGATCAAGATGACCATGGAAGACTGAACCCAAGAACCTTCTGCATAGGATCTTGCACAAGGTGCTATTTTAAAGTCTTGTTTAGCCTAATCTGCATTCCATTCTCTTTCTGATCATAGCTTGATTGTATGAGGCTAAGTGAATGTTCATAGAAAGGCTTGTGGAACTTAAAATGTTGGAAGGGGAGCTTTTGTGAATAGGAAGACATCTGTTTTCCTGGATCTGCAGAGCTTTGTGGACTGTAACAGCAGTTTCGCATATATGTGGGGGGAGCAATATTAGACATAACAGGTACCCAGAGTGCTGGAGCCAAATTACAGGTTCCAAAACCAGGTAATGGCCCATTTAATTTTGTTGACCCCTGTTTGAGGCATTGGCCAGCCCTCTGTCTCCAAAGATCTCATTTGTGGCTGTTACCCAAACTTGGAGCACCGATTATGAATACCATACAGTAGCACCTTACAACTATATACAATCTTGCCGTACACATTTTACTATGGTAATAATGATCAGCAAATTATGAGTTTTCAAACAATATCTCTCAAGTCAAGAATTATCATAATTGGTACAAAGGGGTGAACATAGGGGCACAGACTGTGACACTAGTCTATATCTGGATTAGAAATCTGTAGAAGAATCCATATGCTAAGGGAAATGTTAGTAATTCAGTAGGTGGTATCTTTGCCTCTAAATATATCTAACAAATGCTCCAGTAAAGCAAAAAGGGGGACTAGAGAGACACGGTGGGTGAGGTAGAATCTTGTATTGGAGCAGACCTGAATAAAAACTTCATGCAAGTTCAACAGCTTTTCTCTTTCACCAGCATACATTGATCCAATAAAAGATATTAGCTTACCCATCTTTTCTCTCTAATACCCTATTCCCACATAGTAGTATGTAGCTACAACTAATAGTTGTAGCTATTCCCACATAGCTACAACAACACTAACAATGCTAAAGGGAATGGTAAGTTACCATCTTTTCAGATGAGACACAAAATTTAAAGAACTGACTGCCTGTATATATTAAATTCCTTTGGACTTTTCCCATGAATACGTGAGTAAATGCTGAAGAACTTGTCTAATACTAGAATCTATTGAAATCTCCCTTGTAGTTCCCAATAGGAATGATATTCTGTCCTAAACTGTTGTGTAGTCTTGCTAATGTTATACTCTGTACTCAGAGATAGATATACTTTGGCAATTCATTTACACATTTGTACAGCCAGCTAAACTGCTGTGGGAAGCATTTTGTTGCAAGACATTATATCAGTAGAAGATCAGTATAACTATCAATAATCAAATGACAAATGTATACCATTAAACTCAGCCACAGTTTATTACAACTAAACCCTACTTATTAAATAAAAGGAAGGGAAAATATTTATAACACTGTGTGGTGTACTATCCAATCATAATTTATTTTACATTTCTATATGTTATTAGTTATGTTATTCCATTTTTATTCAAACATTTCTTGTTTCTATTCAAACTTTCCTTTAGCTCATCTATTAAGAAAATGCCATTGTTTATGGATTGTTAATAGTGACACAGGCATCAATCAGAACATTATTTAAGCATGAGCATATTCTTCAATGGAACTACTTGAATGTTTAAAGTTAGGCATGTGGGCTGTGTCTACATTGGCACCCTTTTTCGAAAAAGGGATGCTAATGAGACCAGTCGCAATTGCAAATCATGGGATTTAAATATCCCCGCGGTATTTGTTACATGGCTGCCGCTTTTCGGCTCGGGGCTTTGCCGGCAAAAAGCGCCAGTCTAGACGGGGATCTTGCGGAAAATAAACCCTTTTCCGCAAGATCTCTTATTCCTAGGAAGAGATCTCTTATTTCTTGCAAGTAGGAATAAGAGATCTTGCGGAAAAGGGTTTATTTTCCGCAAGATCCCGTCTAGACTGGTGCTTTTTGCCGGCAAAGCCCGAGCCGAAAAACGCAGTTATGCAAATACCGCTGAGGGATATTTAAATCCCAGCGATTTGTATTCGACTGGTCTCATTAGCATCCCTTTTTCGAAAAAGGGTGCCAATGTAGACACAGCCGTAAAGTATAACATATCATACATAAGAGAAAATGCAAATTGAGCTGGTTGAATTATCTTAAAATAATATTAATTGTAGAGTTAGCTCATCTAGTGTATGTCTCCACTGCACACTTATTTCGAAATAAACTATTCTGGATTTTTTCTGAAATAGCTTATTTCGAAATAGCGCGTCTATACTACAGGGAAGCCTCAAAATTAGTCTGAGACAGGCTTCCCTAAAGTGGATGCGCTACCTCAATTTAGAGCCCCAGGAGGCACTGGGGAGTAATTACTTTGAATGGCCCTGGGGAGGAGCTATTTCGAAATAGCAACAGTAGAGTGTCCACACTACTGCTATTTCAAAATAGCTATTTTGGAATTGGTGTTATTCCTTGTGGAATGAGGTTTTTAGAAGTCGGAATAAGCCATCCATTGTTTCAAATGTATTTCAAAATAACAGAATTGCTGTGTAGATCTTCGCATTGTTATTTCGGAATAACGGCCATTATTCCAAAATAACGCTGCTGTGTAGACGCACCTCTAGCTAACACTGATTTAACTGGAAAAACTTAAAAAACAATGAATAGTCTTGCAGCACCTTGAAGACTAACAAAATATGTAGATGGTATCATGAGCGTTTATGGGTAAAACCCACTTCTTCAGATGAATGGAATATTAAAAGTCCAGTTCCAAAATAAATGGGGGGAGGGAGAAGGAAGGGAAAAAATAGTGAATTAGAGTGTTCATGTTACATGAAGCTGATAGAGAAGGTGCAAATTGTTCTTAAGTACTCATTGTTGGGTTTTTTGTTATTTTTTTAAGTCATTAGGATGTGGAAGGTAGTGTTGTAGCCAGGTAATTCATAACTTTGTGATGGGTCCCAAACCTGTAAATGAAGTTAAGTTCCAATGCTTCCCTGTGTATTTGGCTTGTGCACTCACATAAGAGAGCAATACTATTGAATACTTACAAACATATATATTTTATGACTATCTGGATGAGTGCCTGAATAATTAACTAACCAAAATTAAGTCTTGGGTTCCAGGAGCTGCAAGCATGAGAGTAACATTAAGAATACACATGTTTACAGAATGTGGATGTTAGCCTCTTATTTTGTTATAAATATTACACAAATCCATCCTGATATTGACTGTGTTCATTATTCCTATATCTTACCTAAATATTTTGAACGAACCATTTTCAGATTGTGTGTGATTGTTTAGCATTAACTTTTCGCTCAGATTCTCACTGGGATTTTTTGTGACTGATCACCCAAGTCATGTGGTATTGTCCCTGCTTCTGATTGTATGGCTGAATCATTTAACCAAAGTACTAATCACAAAGCATTCTTCTGTGATATAAGATTTTGCACCATTAATCATAGATTTTGAAAGTCATGAAACTTTTGGCATTCTAAAAATATAGTTGCAAATACTTTGCAGTTGTCTTTACAGGGAATAACTAATACAATCACATATAGCAAACTAAAGTGAGTGCTTTTATTCATGAAGGTTTTTGTGGCTCAGGCTTTTTTGACTATTTGGCCAACTCTAACTAAAACTGTATATGTGAATCCAGTAAGTAATCAGCCCAGAAAGATGAATGAACTTTCACAGAGAAGTCATTGAAGCTCTGTCATATTCTCATTTTGACCAAGATTCTTATTCTTTGGTTGAGTTCATACTTGGACTGTTGTGTGTGTTTTAAAAGGCAGAGGGTAAAGATTGGCAAAATAAATATATTAAAGATGGAAAAAGAGTCCATATTGTTGCTGCTCTATCTACTGTCACTAGAACTTTCTGGCAAGAAAAAGAGGCCAAATGTTCAGTAGCTCTTTCTAAATTTGCCTCTCAAAAATGCGTGTCTTTTGCATGTACAAAACCATATTTGCATTCATAAATAAGTGCAAATTCCAGATTGGACAAAAAATCTTCATACACATAATTAGAGGCGAGTATAAAATTTGACTCAAAGAGTCAACGTCCAGTATGGGGAGTTTCTTTCCAGCACAATTCAATAAACATGTTCAGGAACATGAGAGGGATTTGTAGAGTTATAGAAGAGTGACCGTTTAGCCCCTTTATAACTTAGGTATCAATAGCAGCAGTAGCTATTTTACTGGCCTGAGGAAAAACCAGAATAGTATTTATTGCACAATATCAAGAGCAATATGGGATCACGCTATCTTTCTCTTGCCTCCGCTTCCTCCACTGAACAAACTGTTCAAAGATCAAAACCAAGCTGTTGTAAAAGTTAAGAACTAAAGAACGTGCAGCAGGGAGTAACATATGTGTCCATCAACTTCCAGCCAAAACAATCCAATGTGTGGAAAAGGGTACAGAATCTTACTGTGACTCAGAGATGAGGGGGTGAGGTAGAGAGAAGAATGGCTTCAGCTGAATAAGGAAAAGTTATTAACTTGTTCCCATAATATAAGAACTAGGGGCCACCAAATGAAACTAATGGGCAGCAGATTTAAAACAAATAAAAGGAAGTTCTTTTTCACACAGTGAATAGTCAATCTGTGGAACTCCTTGCCTGAGGAGGTTGTGAAGGCTAGGGCTATAACAGGGTTTAAAAGAGAACTAAATAAATTCATGGAGGTTAAGTCCATAAATGGCTATTAGCCAGTATGGGTAAGGAATGGTGTCCCTAGCCTCTGTTTGTCAGAGGGTGGAGATGGATGGCAGGAGAGAGATCACTTGATCATTACCTGTTCCATTCACTACCTCTGGGACACCTGGCATTGTCCACTGTCGGCAGACAGGGTCCTGGGCTGGATGGACCTTTGGTCTGATCCAGTATGGCCATTCTTATGTTCTTATGTTTATGTGTTGGGCTTTCTATTATAAATGATTATTAATTTAACAGTGGTATTACAATACACTTTGCTTATTGGGCATAGAGTTATTCTCCATATATACTCTGAATGAAGCAACCTATGAAGTGCAAGACATGCAGAGTTATTTGCTTTGGGATTTACCTTTCCATTGTTTCTCTGTATCTCTAGAATACTTTTTATTATAATACTTATAAGTATATGTTTAAAAGAGACTAAATAAATTGGATTAGTAGCAAATTACAGAGACACTGACTTCTCAGTCAATGTAATAAATGGAGTATAGTCTTCACAACATCCTCTGGCAAGGAGATGCACAGGTTGACTGTGTGCTGCATGAAGAAAAATATCCTTTTGTTTGTTTTAAATCTGCTACCTATTAATTTCATTTGGTGACCCTTAGTACTTATAAAATGGGAACAAGTAAATCACTTTTCATTATTCTCTTTTTCCACGCCAGTCATGAATTTATAGACCTCTATCATATCCTCCCTTATTCTCCTCTTTTCTAAGCTGAAAAGTCTAAGTCTTTTTAAGCTCTCATCATATGGGACCCATTGCAAACCCCTAACCATTGTTGTTGCCCTTCTCTGAACCTTTTCCAATCTTTGAGATGAGGCAACTCCATCTATATGCAGTATTCAAGATGTGGGCATACCATGGTTTTATATAGAGGCAATAAGATATTCTCTGTCTTATTCCAAATCTCTTTTTAAATGATTCTTAACATTCTGTTTGCTTTCTTGACATTTATCAACATTACATTTCATTTGCCCTTTTGTTGACCAATCACTTAGTTTGATGAGATTTTTTTGAAGCTCTTCACAGTCTGCTTTGGTCTCAACTATCTTGAGCTGTTTAGTGTCATCTGCAAATTCTGCCACCTCACGGTTTACCCCTTTCTCCAGATCATTTATAAATAGGTTGAATAGGATTAGTCCCAGGATAGACCCTTGGGGACAACACTAGTTACCTCTCTCCATTCTGAAAATTTACCATTTATTTCTTCCCTTTGTTTCCTGTCTTTTAACCCGTTATCAGTCCATGAAAGGACCTTCTCTCTTATCCCATGACAACTTACTTCACTTAAGAGCCTTTGGTGAGGGACCTTATCAAAGGCTTTCTGGAAATCTAAGTATACTGTATCTACTGGATCCCCTTGTCCACATGTGTGTTGACCCCTGAAAGAACTCCTGTAGATTAGTAAGGCATGATTTCCCTTTACAGAAATCATGTTGACATTTGCCCAATAAATTATGTTCATCTATGTGTCTAACAATTTTATTCTTTATTATAATTTGAGCTAATTTGCCCAGTACTGACATTACTTACCAGTCCGTAATTGCCGGGATCACCTCTAGAGCCCTTTTAAAATATTGGTGTCATGTAAGCTAACTTCCAGTCATTAGGTACAAACTCTGGTTTAAAGGATATATTATAAACCACAGTTAATAGTTCCACATTTTCACATTTGAGTTCTTTCAGAATTGTTGGGCGAATGCCATCTGATCCCGGTGACTTGTTACTGTTAAGTTTATCAATTTGTTCCAAAACCTCCTCTAATGATACCTCAATCTGGGACAATTCCTCAGATTTGTCACCTAAAAAGAATGTCTCAGGTTTGGGAATCTCTACAATATGCTCAGACATGAAGACAGAAGCAAAAAAAATTGTTTAATTTCTCTGCAATGACTTTATCATCTTTGAGTGCTCTTTTAGCATTTTGATCGTCCAAGGGCCCCAATGGTTGTTTAGCAGTGTCAAGGCTGTTCTGCACTCTGGCATGATGAATGCAGAAGTTGGGGGACCACAAGAGCACTCCAAAACCTTGCCTCTACAGGCTCTGGTACAAAAACTCTCCCCAGAATCCTAATATCCAGATTTTGGGGAATCCGGTGCCACCATCAAGTACTTTTGAACCCACAAACAGGGGTGGACACTTGAAACGAATCCCAGGGGTACCCCAAGATCTTTCCCCCAACAAGAGCTTTAAAAAGAAAAGAGAAAAACAAGCTGCAGTCTGTGGTCGTTGACCCCTCAGTCAGGCATGCAGATACACACAGACAGACCTCTCAGGACACAAAAAAAAATCAACCAATGCCAGCTATTTAGATTAGAAAAAAGAAACAATCGGTTATTATCAAAACAAAACTACAGTTGCAAGCATAGTAAATTGGCTAGATGGAAAGAGCCACCATTTGATATAGATACTCAGGGAAAATCCCTGGGCTGAGGACTTAGCTACAAAAGAAAAAAAAAACTTAAGCTCAGACATTATTGTCAGACATCCCCAAACAAGGAAAACAATAAATCCTGATGGATTAGCTAAACTTTTCCCTACTTACACATTGTAAGAAGTCCGTTCCTGGAGAGAGGAGCATCTCCCATCTCCCTCAGTACTCGGAAGAAACTGCTCTAAATCTCAAACAAAGGACACAGAGAAAAACCCTCTCTTCCAGTTTGAAATTCCTATCTGCATTGTTATTCGCTGACCAGCCAACACCTGACTAGGCACAGGAGACATTAGTTAACCCTGGTCAGCACTCCTGATTATGACAAGCAGCCTTCCTGATTCTGATGTACTTTAAAAACATTTTGCTATTACTTTTTGAGTTTTTGGCTAGCTGTTCTTCAAACTCATTTTTGGCTTTTTTATTATATTTTTACACTTAATCTGACAGAGTTTATGCTCCTTTCTATTTTCCTCACTAGGATTTGACTTCCACTTTTTAAAAGATATCATTTTATCTGTCACTGCTTCTTTTACCTGGTTGTTAAGCCACGGTGGCTTTTTTTTGTTGGTTGTCTATGTTTTTTAGTTTGGAATATACATTTAAGTTGGACTTCTATTATTGTGTCTTTGAAAAGTTTCCATATAGCTTGCAGGGATTTTACTTTTGTCACTGTGCCTTTTAATTTCTGTTTAACTAACCTCATTTTTGTATAGTTCCCCTTTCTGAAATTAAATGCTATAGTGTTGGGCTATTGAGGTGTTTTTCCCACCACAGGGATGTTAAATATTATTACATTATGGTCACTATTTCCAAGTGATCCAGTTATATTTACCTCTTCGACCAGATCCTGCACTCCACTTAGGACTAAATCAATAATTACCTCTCCCCTTGTGGGTTCCAAAACCAGCTGCTCCAAGTAATTTAAGGTATTGTTGGGATTTTGTGGTTCCCAGAGTCAGATGCTGGGCAGAATCAAGGGTCTTCGATACTTCAATTCAATTCAACAAGACTTTATTCAATGTGCACAAAGGAGAGCCCTGGTACTAAAATTAGCCAGAGCCCCTCGAGCAAGGAGCCCTCCCTTGCTGTTTTATAGCACATGGCAGTTACATAACAGGTTACATAACACAAACTTCTAAACCAATCATAGTCAACCTTTCCATATATGGCTTTGTTTGTCACATGCTTGTACTTCTCAACTCCACAAGTTGAGTTTACCCCCCTCCCCTTGGCCTTTTCTAGACTGTTCCTAGGGTGGTGAGCCACAGCATGCATACCTACTTTCCAAACGACATTTTGTTTAAAATGAACACATGCATACCCTTCAGCTCCCCCATTTGGTTTTGGGGCTAAGAACAATTCTTAGACCCCACTAACACCACTTCCTTGTATTTATTAGGAGCTATAATTGACCTTATCAACACTTAATTAACTGCAGTTTTGGTAACAGAATTAAACAATACATTCAACCTTTAATACATAATGATATCTACAATAAAAGTAATAATAAGTCCCCATATCCATTGCGAAAACACAACTGAAATCCATCCCAGGAATCTCTGTTCCACAATAGCAAACTCTTCTATCCACTGAATCACTGTAATTGCCTTACCACTTCTTTCATAATATCTTCCACAATAGGAAGAACGAGATGTTCAAGCCAGGCTTACCTTCCAAAGCTAAATACCCAAATCCACACCAGGTAGTGGAGTCTTTCTCACTGTTATATCATTCATTAAATTAAACATTACATGCACCATTAAGTCAGGTCCCAACATTTGAGATAGGGCTTGTCCTGACTCCATGTTTCTTATATGCAAAACCCATCCTCCCAGGATGGAACATTGGTCCCATGGGAAAGCTATATAGTTATCTCCAGCCATTATTACATACTCAGCTACACAGGTGTCTATGACATGAGAATGGGAGTGGGTGGAAGGGCTGAGCCTCCAATCCAGGAGACCAACCCACAGGAATTAACACCTCTCCAAAGATGGAATGACCATTCCAAAATGCCCGTTATCAATAGAGACCACTCCCCTGCCATCATCCAAGGTGAAGACATTCAGTCTTTGAGAACTGCGGCTCTCACCCAACAGGGCACCTGTGACACGAGCAAGTCTCCTATCAGGGCTGCAACTTTCATGTTGAACACCATGCCAGTATGATAACACCATTCTAGACCAATGCTTGCTCATACATTTTAGTAGTTTTTAATAGATGGCTGAGTACAACAGTGAGGACCTAACCAACTATGTTGCTGAGTTAAGGTGATCTCTAACTTGATTAGACATGAGCCCTATTCTCACCACAATAAACTGTCATCCGTGCTACTAACAAATTTTCAACCCAGTCCCTATTATGAGATTTGATAGCTTGAGTAATGGCATTTACAACTGATCCAGTGGCTCCTCCCAGGTGACTACATCAATAAAACACTGAAAGCCATGGCAGCATTATTAAGATGAGACCTCTAAAAGAACTTTCAGTCTCAGAAACCACTCAAAACAATTAGTAGATCACAAAAAATTCCTACATCAATTTTAAACTGGGAATATCAAATGAAAACACTTAACAATATTGAGAATGGACCTCAAGGAGTCCATAGGGTAAACAGAGACTATTGTTCCCTATGTTGAGTGTCACCCTTGTATACTTTTATTCGTGACAGGTGCACCCAAACTGGAATTCCAGTGACCCGGGCCGCTGAAGGAGTTACCAAGAGAACCATGTGAGGTCCAGTCCAGGCTGGTTCAAAGGTTCATTTTCTATAGGCTTTCACGTACCTGATCACCGGGCTGCACCTCACATGTGTCCTCTTCGCTGGCCTTTGGGTCTGGTTCAGTTCGGGGGTCCTGTGAGACACACTGAGATAACAATTTGCAATATTCAGCAAGCTGGTCACCCATGACATACAATTCCCCCGCTCCAATGCACAGATTTCCTGGCGTCCTCATCGCCGCCCTGTCAGCATTTCAAAAGGAGATAAGGAATGTGGATTAGTAGGACTGGATCTCATAGACATGAGAACCACTGGTAAATTGGTGACCCAGTCTTTCCCTGTAGCAGAAAACATCTGTTTGGTTAGTTTGTTTTTAATGGTTCGGTTAGCTCTTTCTACTAATCCCGAACTCTGGGGATGGTAGGGACAGTGGAATTTCTGTTTGATCCCCAGTGCCATGCATACCGTTTTCATCACCTTCCCTGTAAAGTGGGTACCTTGGTCACTATCAATGAAGCATGGAAATCCCCATCGGGAATTATTTCGTCATCAATATTTTAGCTACATCAGACGCAGTGGCCTTGGCCACTGGGAAAGCTTCTACCCACTTAGTAAAGTGATCCACGATCACCAGAACATATTCTTTCCTCTGCACCTTGGCAGGGGTCCAATGAAATCTATTTGTAACTGTGTGAAGGGCTGTGTTGGTCTTGGCTGATGTCGCATTCTCACTTTCACTGTGGGAGCAGAATTACATTGAGCACATGTTACACACCTCCTCACATAATCATGCACATTTGCATTAAGCTTAGGATGCCACCAGGTGTCCGACATCCGGTGGATCACCCTCCGTGCTCCATCATGTCCCAACATGTGATATATTTGTATCATAGTTCCCATCAGCACATTTGGTAACACTAATGTGTTTCCTGGGCCTCTCCAAGTGTTATCATCACACAGTTTGCCCCCATTATCCATCCATAACCACTTCTCTTTCCTTGGTGCAGCGTGTTGGATGTCCTGTAATTCAAAAAAGTTTGGGGGTTTTATGAGAGGCTGTGTTGCAGCAATCAATTGTGTCTCTTTACCTTCTACTGCTGCTCGTTTAGCTAGTTCGTCTGCCCTTCGGTTCCCTTACTATGAGGGTCTGTCCCTTTGTGTGGGCCTCACTTTTATCACTGCTAGTTCGGTAGGTTTCTGCATGGCTGCATGAAGTTTCTCCACTATTCCCCATTTTGTATTGGGGATCCTGTACTGCCAGAATCCCGATTTACCCACAAGTTAATATAATCATGTACAACCCCAAACGCATATCTAGAATCAGTATATATGTTTACAGCATGACCTTTGCAGCTTCACATGCTGCAACTAATGCCTGTAGTTCTGCTACTTGTGCAGATGCCCCAGGCAAACTGCGGCGCCACCAGCTGTCCATCTTGAGTACAAATGGCCCATCCTGTGTGTCGCTTGTCCACATAGAAGGAAGAACCATCCACGATAGGCAAGGGGCACCAGGTATTTCAGTTTCTTTTACCAATGGAAGGTCCATGGGCTCTTCCTCAAGGCAACAATGATGCGGTGTCCTCATCTGGGGTAGGCATGAGGGTGGCAGGGTTTAACGATGACGCTCGTTGCAGATGTACCGAAGGCATTAGCAAACTTGTTTCCCATCGAGTCCATCTTGCCACATGGACTGCTGAAGATTTCTTCCCTGATAAAATAGCAAGGGCAGCATGAGGTACAACAAATATTTACATCCTGTGCACCAATAAGTGGTATGGCCTGATTTAGGCCATAGAAGCTCCTTCCACTGCCTGAAGGCATGGTGGCATTGCTTGAGCGACAGCATCTAGTTTAGAAGAGTAGTATGCTACTGGGCGCTGTTTGTCCCCATGTTTTTGCGTTAACACTGCTGCCATATGTCCCTCACTGACATGCGTGTACAATGTAAAAGGCATTAATGGATTAGGAAGTCCCAACCCTGGGGCAGTACTTAGCCTTTGTTTCAATGTGGTAAATGCCTGTTCACAGTCAAGTGTCCATTCAATTGCCTCATGTGGTCCACCAGCACCCTTCAGGAGATTATTAAGGGGCTGGACAATCCTTGAATAATTGGGGATTTGAGTTCGGCAGAAATTGAATAGCCCCAACACTTTCCTAACTCCCCTGACCGTAGTTGGTCGTGGGCATGCATTAATAGCCTCAGTGCGGTCAACAGTTAAACGCCTGTACCCTTTGGATATTAGGTACCCCAGATATGATACTTCCTCCTTTGCAATCTGAGCCTTTCTAGCATTACATTTTACCCCACTGTCTGCCAAGTGCTGCAGGATCACTTCTAAGTCTTTCATGTGCGTTTGGCGATCTGGTGAGGAGATAAGAAGATCATCAACATACTGTACAACACAAGAAGCCATGTCTGGCAGCTTTGCCAGCACATCAGCTAACGCTCATGAAACAAAGTAGGTGAGTTATGAAAACCCTGGCTTAGGCGAGTAAAGTATATTGCTTCCTTTAACAGTAAATGCAAACCAAAATTGACTGTCAGGGTGCACAGGAACAGACCAAAAGCCATTGCTGATGTCCAAGGCTGAAAACACTTCGTGATCACTAGGTACAGTAGAAAGAATAGTACTAGGGTCTGCAACTAGGGGGGTGAGTCTGTCTGCATGTATGTTAATATTTCGATAATCAATGGTAAGCTGCCATGATCCATCTGACTTCTTAACAGGCCAGACAGGTGAATTACATTTTGACTGTATTTCTTTACAACTCCCTCTTTAACAACTCTTTGACTGTACTTTCTACTGCTGTCAGGGCCACTGGCTTAATTGGATAGGGACGTGCGGGAAGGGGAGGGTTTCCTGTAATCACCACTGGTGGGACATTCATCAAACCACAGTCGAGTTTATCGGCTGCCCACACTCCCTCTGGTCCTGGCAGCTCAGGGAGCACCTGCACAACACACACACGCTCACCTGGAGAAGAATAGATCAGAGGCACATTAGCACTAGACTTTTGAGATGGTATTTGCAATGAAGGTGACTCACCCAGATTCAAATGACATCCCAATTTTCGTAACATGTCAATTCCCATTATTGTACCTTCAGCTTGTTTTGGTGCATAATAAAATCGCCCCATCCAAAAACATTCTTCTGTCTCGATTAAAAGGGGCTTTGTCAGATATGCTTTCATACTTGCTCCCCCCAATCCTGTTAAAGTAGTAAATTTAGAAGTCAAAGGTAATCCTGGAATATCAGTAATGGATACTGAAGCTCCTATCTATAAGGATTTTACACGACATGCCCCCAATCCTAGCATTTAGATACGGACGTGCAGATGAACCATACTGGCTCGCTGCAATGGGGCAAAGCCCTAATCAGGGATTTTTCATGGAGTTGAGGATTTGTATTAATTGGTCCCGAGACATAGTCTCAAGAGGGTCTTTACCCTTGTTACTAGGGCAATTCTTGGACCAATGCCCTGTCTGGTCACACTTCATACACCGATCAGCTCTTCCACCCCCTTTCTTATAACATTCCTTTTTGTTATGGCCCAACATTCCACAGTTACTACAATTACCACCTCCTACATTTGCTGCTTTAACTGCAGCAACAAAGTTATCTTCCAAACTCATGTTCAGTTTCCCTTTTCCTTTCTGTCCTCGGGTTTGCATTTTGTGCACCTTTCCTCCTGTATCCTGTTCCTGATTGTGTTTGCTAATGTTTGAGGCCCAAGTTAATAATTCAGCATAACCCGGAGGCTGAAAGCCAGTTTTCAGGGCTGCCTTATAAGGGCCACATACCCTGTCAAGTACCCCCTCTATGAATACAGCATCTTCACGAGTAGCATTCTGTTGCTCCCCATACTGTTGATATAACTCAAACTTGTCTTCCACATATTTTTCAAATGGCTCATTTAGATGCTGTTTTCGGTTTGCATATAATGAGTACAAGTTAGTACCTGGCCCCAAAGCCACTGTTACAGCTTGTCGGAAATTCCGCACTGCAGTCTCCATATCAGCTGAGGAGGCAAAATAGCAGTTGCCCATGCAGAGTTATTAAAGCCACCAGCAATTCTACTCCAGGCTGTGCCAGGACATTTTGCTTTTACCATGGTGAAAACATCAAAAGCATGTAGGCCTCCCACTACCATCCACTCCTGCACCTTTTCCCAGAAGGGTAGGTTTGGGTTATTAAGCTGCAAAGATGGCAATTCTTTTAACATGCTCCAAGTCAGATGGACTCATAGGAGTGTGCTCTAGGCGACTAACAGTAGCAGGGTCCCCTTCCCCTTGATTAGGATTTGGGACAGTGTGCACTCTCACTGGAGCCATAAAACCAGACTGATATCCCCACATTCCACATGTAGGGTCCAAAGGTGCTGAGGGACAAGGTCTCTTTTCCTGCAAGGCTGTTTCTTTATAGTTTTTTGCTTCTGTTTGCAGTTTTTCTACCTCTGCTTCTAACTCTCCTACCCTTCCTTTTAGCATATCACACTTTCTAACCAGCTGTTCATAATCAACAATTAAACACATACCAGCCATTTTGTCCTTCTCTTTACTGTCTTTTAACCCCATACACCAACAGGCAACATAATATGGATATTTAGTTGGGTAATCATCATATGTTGGATATCCTTGTTTCAATGCCTTGTCATACTGAGACAGGGCAGATTTTATACCCAGCAACCTCACATCTACACTGAGGACGTCGTCTTCCTCTGATAAATATTGTGGTTTATGCACAAAATCAGTGTTGCCCACCTGTAATGGGGGGTGGTTATCCTTCTTTATTTCAGTCATACAGCCAAAATATCTCAACAAGAAAACTAATAAACTTACTGCTACAATAGTTATAAAAGCACTAATTAAACACTCTTCATATTGTGGATCGCTATATCCCTTCATCTTTCCCTTTTTTTTAACCTAAATATCCTCCAGTAACAAAATCTTTAAATACAATTCTGTTTACAGACTAATAACAATTTCCAATTAGGAGATCTGGGCCAGCCAACACATTAACTAGAGGTACTTATGGCTATACCTGCCCCTACACTAACTGTTGGTCCTTATGGCCTCTTTGATTTCCCACTTCAACAACACTTAGTCAGAGGAACTTACAGCTTAACCCGCCCCCACACTAAGTACAGTGTCTTAAGACTGCAACCAAAATGTTTCAAAACTGCAACAAACCCCTTAAATTCCCCAACACCCAGATTCACTTACTACAAAAGGTATGAGAGTCACCAGTCAGGTCAGGGACACACAACCAAATGAAAATGAAGATCACCCTCTAATTTGATTGTAGGTCTTGATCCTGAAGGATATTTCACCCTGCTCGCTGCGCCAAGAAACTGTTGGGATTTTGTGGTTCCCAGAGAGTCAGATGCTGGGCAGAATCAAGGGTCTTCGATACTTCAATTCAATTCAACAAGACTTTATTCAATGTGCACAAAGGAGAGCCCTGGTACTAAAATTAGCCAGAGCCCTCGAGCAAGGAGCCCTCCCTTGCTGTTTTATAGCACATGGCAGTTACATAACAGGTTACATAACACAAACTTCTAAACCAATCATATTCAACCTTTCCATATATGGCTTTGTTTGTCACATGCTTGTACTTCTCAACTCCACATGTTGAGTTCACCCCCCTCCCCTTGGCCTTTTCTAGACTGTTCCTAGGGTGGTGAGCCACAGCATGCTTCTTTATGCATACCTACTTTCCAAACCACATTTTGTTTAAAATGAACACATGCATACCCTTCAGTATCAATACATTTTATCTCTGCATCCCGTCCTGAGGTGACATTTACCCAGTCAATATGTAGATAGTTGAAATCCCCCACTATTATTGAGTTTTTTTAGATAGCTTCTCTAATCACCCTTAGCATTTCATAGTCACTATCACCGTCCTGGTCAGGTGGTCAATAATGTATCCCTACTGTATAGGGACCTTGGCCGTGGTCAACCTCCAGAGCAGTAGCAGAGATAGACTAGATCGCAGGTCTTCAGCATCCCAGTCTAGTACACTCACATAGCTCCCACTTGCAAAGACCTGGGGCACTTGTAGATAAAGAGAGGACTTTCTTCTCGAGGCTGTCAATTTGGTTTGTTTCTGACACTCTAAAAAGTTATTTTAAAAAGGAAAAATGTAAAATGCTCATATTTCAGTTCATTGTTCTGTCTCTCTTCTGTAACATAACTTATAAAAGAGATATAGAGGGAAAAAAAGATGCAAGACATTGCGTTTCACTCTGATGAGCAAGTATTAACAATGTAGACTGAAATTTTGAGATATGTTTCATTAAACAGTTGAAAAAACAGTCCGTTTGATGGCTATTGGTACAGAAATAGAATCACTTTAAATAAAATTTAATTAAAAAAGAAAGGAGCATGACCAGTTCCATAATATAAAATAACAATCCAACATGTTTCTTATTTATCTAATTTTAATGTTAGCTTAACCCCACTCTCCTCATTTTTCACTCTCTTGGTAACTTCATTGCTTCTGAAAAATGAGGGATCTCTTGAACTCCATTTTACACACTCTTTCCTTCATTCTGTTGTTGCTTAATCAGTAATCTTAGTGTACGCAGGGTCTGAATCAATGCTTCGATTACAGTGAGCTGGAATGGGAGAGAAATCCTGGGTGTGTTTATGTAAATGCAGTTTGCCTGTGCTACGCTTAGATGTGTTAGATATTCAATTGTTACAAAGGTGTTTTGGCCCTTGTCTCCAATTTGGCTATTGTGGGGTCACAAATTGTGTTAACACTAAATGGAGGAAATGTGAGATGTGATCAACAATGCTTGCAGTTATTGAGGGAATGCAGAAAAGTCAGGCTGTGTTTAACTCTGTTAGGAGAGACCCTGTCAGTGTAAATACACTTGGATGGACAGAGGCTAGACTTCCAGAGCCCTATAGCTTAAGTAAGGGTGGGAGCTGAGTCAGCAGGCTGCATACCCTCCAGGCATGACCTGTAAGACTGATTCAACCTGTTTCTCCTGGCTGTTTCAATGATAGAGTTAAAGAAAGGCTCCATAAAGAGTCTCTTTTGTTTGTAAATTTACTCCAGTGGATGCTGGAATCTCTTGTGGCAGGACTGTGCTTTGGGATCAGCGCTGAAATCACTAGGTTTGGCCCAGAGCCAAATCCACCACAAGCCAGCGGAAGATGCAATGAGCAGTCAGCAGGATGGTGATGGATAGGCATGAGGAGCGGCCAGCAGAAGGGCACCAGAGAGAAATGAACAGGCGGATGGTGAGTGATCAGCAGAGTGGGTGAGATGCCTCCTACCTCCACGCACAAACACACTCAGGATGGGAGGTGAACTCTGCAGATCACCTCTGAACTCTGGTCTGCCCTGATCAAAGGCAGCAACTGTGAATGGGATGCAGAGAAGGGTTGGGCATGTGAAGGGGACATTTACATTGCTAGATATAAGAGCTTGAGAGGGAAAGGACACTGCCCAACCTACTTGGGCTGGGACTTTTACTCGTGGTTTTGGTTATGAACTGTGTTTGTGGTGTTTTCCCAAGTTAATGCCATGTTACTCCTTTCCCCTTTTATTAAAAGTTTCTTTTCCACTCTCAGACTCTGTGCTTGTGAGTAAGGAAGCATTGCTTCCCCAGAGGTGCCCCGGGGTGTTCTGTGAATTTTCCAGGTTATTGGGTAGGGGCTTGAGCTAGCTTTGTGATGGGTGGAGAGAAACCCCTGGATATTGAACCTGGCCCTGTCTGCTGCTGGTGCTACCTGGCAGAAGGGTTACATTAGTTAGTAATCTTAGCTTAATCAGTACTTAATGGGTCTATTATCTGCACAAGAGGCAGGAGAATATACTGGGGAAACCAGGTCCTGACCACACCAAGGATGGGACTTCAATATGGCAGTATAGCGATGCTTTGGTGGTCCTACGTCATCTGAGGTTTTCTCTTATGAGAAATTACCAACTATCTGATTAAGCCAACTGTATGATCCCTTTGTGAAGGCAGAGTGGTACCCAGGGACCATAGTGGTCTGAGGAATCAGGCCCAATAGTATATTATAAACATTTCTTCCTCTATCACAGATCCTATTCACATTTTGCAGTTCTTTCCCCCTTCCTTCATGCTGAACCCTGATGAGAGAATTCAACACAAAGTCAAGCAGTCATTATCAGATGAGACGTTCAATTATTAGATATGAGGCCTGCACTTTTGGGAATGGAAGAAAAGCTAGCTCATACAATTAGCTGGAGGGTACTTCTACAGTACTCAGATTTACTGGAATCTGGCTTCTATTTTAGTTGTTAAACTATATGCCCTTGTACTGTTTCTGACATGAGAATCCAGTTTTGATTTAAAAGTTAATATTTTGATAACTGAATTTTTATTGAATTTTCAGGCTAATATATTTTATTGGAATGACTTACATCAGTTATGGCTGCAGTACACAATTAAATGTATCTGTCTCAACCCAATGTATTGAGTCACTGGGGAAATTAAGAAAAGAAAAACCTTCACACAGAATTATTCTCGTAGTATTATAATATTTTGGAGAGATTGCAACATTAGAAAAAAGGATATGCAACCCAGCTAGCAATATGACTCATTTCTGCCCATGATATTCTCCTGTCTGTAACAGTCCTGCCAGCGGGTTGTCTGTGTAATAGGAAACCAGAAATAATTTAACATGTTGCATCTCGATGATCAATCTTTGCAGGTTCATTGACAAGTTACGCTACCAAGCAGGTGAAAATAATCTACACTGGGAATTGCTGAAGTGTAAACTAGAATGTGATGAAGTATGAAGACATAACAGCAAGAAATACTTCAGAATAATGATCTATACATTCTGTATGACTCAACAACTATACAGGTAGAAAAAGCCCTGCATGACTTGGGCTTATTTAAGAAAACTTGAAAGCAGAATTAATCATTGATGTGGCTATTTCTGGAGATGAAACAGTTTTTGAAAGGAAGGAAAATGTGAGATATATACAGATAGAGTGACTGTGCCATAAAATAAGATTTGTCTTGGTAATTTAGCAGTAAAAATAAAGTATGGTCAACTCCAGCATTCAACAAAAATATGTTGGACATAGACATTGTCTGGATTTACACACTGTACATGCTAGAGCTTCCATTCTTGCAATTCCCTCCAGCATTCTGTATCTGTTCAGGGAACCATGGTTCTTTTGGTTGCTCCCACAACTGAAACAGAATTGAACATTGGATCATTATGGGGGATACATACCATAGCCCAACATTTTCTGCATTATCAGAAAGAGCAGATTCTGATTTTTTTCACCCCAAGTACCAAAGAATAAAAACTTCATCAGCACAGGATGAAAGATGACAATACTTAAATAACAAACACCTGGATTTTTAACATATGGATACAAAAGACCTAAGAGGAATAACCACCTACAGGGAAAGAGTACCAGGTAGAGAAGGAAAAAAAGAAGTTGAGACGGATGGTAAAAAAAGAACTGAGAAAGAAAAAGGTCAGGAGAGTTTGAAAACTGACTGGAGAAATGATAAGTTGTGTGTCAACTATATAGGGGTGTGGAATAGGTGGGGCAGAAGGTAGGATCTAGCCAGAAACATCAGAGAAACACTGACCTAATGTTTTGAAATCTTGGAGATATCAAGCATACTATTTCAGCTAAGACCACTGATAAGAAAAGTTCTACGAAAACCTAAATTATTATATGTTGGATCAAACTTGGAAGTGGTGTACAAAGAAAGAAGCTGCATACAGTTTCTTGGCTTTTGATATGGATAGACCAGATAAAGGATTGGCAACAGTGCACTGTCTGCTAATAGGAAAGAACCTAAAAGTGCCAGATTTTGATTTCAGTGTCTCCCATGTGATTATGCAACCAGATATTTGCAGTATCTTGCCAGATTTCCTGCATCACAACAACACTAATTTTTTCTTCATCTTTGTTCTCAACAGACAAATGATGACTTCTGCATGAGAGACATTGAATACTTCCTGTAATTTTAGGGTGGTAACAGTATATAATAAATTAGTAGAAGGGCACTATCTATGCAGTATTTGGGTAATGGATTTTATATTAATAAAAAGCCAGATGCTTAATTTGCAACCATTGCCTCTTTGTTAGCTCTTACAAAATAAGCAAGTTTAATTTGGTCAGTAAAGCAAGGGAACCCTGGCTGTAGTAGAAAGTGATAGTAGCACTGCCATCTAAATCATAGAAATGTAGGACTGGAAGGGACCTCAGAGGGTCCTCTAGTTCAGTTCTCTGCAATAAGGAAGGAATAAATAATATACAAACCACCTCTGATGGGGGTTTGTGTAACAAGTTTTTTAAAACCTCCAGTGACAGAGATTTTACAACCTCCCTATGCAATTTGCTCTAGTGCTTAACTACTGTTACAGTTAGGAAGTTTCTCCTAATGTTTCACATTAAATTTATTTTGGTACAGTTTACATCCATTGCTTCTTGTCATATCCTCTGTGGTTAAAGAGAACAATTTCTCATCCTCCTCATTATAACAACCTTCTATGTACATGAATACTGTTATCATGCCCTCCTCAGTGTTCTCCAGATGAAACAAAACCACATTTTTCAGTATTTTTCATATGGCATGTTTTCTAGACCCTTGCTCTGGATTTTCTCTAATTTGGCCACGTCTTTCCCATGGTGTGATGCCAGAATTGGACACAATACTCCAGGTGAAGCCATATCAGTGCTTAATTGAATGAAAGAATTACTTTTTGTTTCTTGCTTACAACTCTCCTGCTAATACATCCCAGAATTTGCAAAAGTATTTCACAATTGACTCATATTTAGTTTATGATCCATCATAGCTGCTGCTACATGGTTTTCTTCAGTTCTCCTTCCTAGGGAAAGCATTTCCCATTTTATATGTAACTGTTTGTTCCTTTCTAGGTGGAGTACTTTGCCTTTGTCCTTATTGAATTTCATCCTATTTAAGACCATTTCTCCAGTTTGTCAGAGCTGTTTGAATTCTAATCCTGTCCTCTAAAGGGCTGGCAACCCCTCCTAGCTTGGCATCGTCTGCAAACTTTATAAATATGTTCTCTCTGCCATATCCAAATCATATATTCACATATAGAATAGAACCAGATCTAGGAGAAATCCCTGCATGACTCCAATTGTCATGCCCTTCCAGCTTGATTTTGAAGCCTTGATAGCTACTTTCTGAGTATGCTTTTCTACTCAGTTGTACACCCACTTTACAGCAGGTTAATTTAGGCAATATATCTCTAGTTTCTGAGAAAGCCATGTAGGCAATATTAAAAGCCTAACTTAAGGTGAAATATATTATAGCTATTGCTGCCATCTATCCACAAAGTGTGTTACCTTGTTGAAAAGGGTTGTTTGACATGATTTGTTCTTGACTAATCCATGTTATTTTCATCTAGGTGTTTACAAATTGATTGCTTGATCATAGAATCATAGAGCTGGAAGAGACCTTAGAAGGCCATCAGGTCCACCCCTGCCCAAGGCAGGACCAATCCCAATTTGATTATTTATTATTTGCTACATTATCTTTCTGGGTACTGAAGTTAGAATGACTGGTGTATAATTCCCTGAGTTGGCCCTATTCTACTTTTCATTTGCCCTATTCCAGGCCTTGGGGGGTCTCTCCTGTCCTCCACAAGTTTTCAAAGGTAACCTCTAATGGCTCGATGATCTCTTCAACCAGTTCCTTATGTAATCCAGACATATTTCCTCTGGCTATGCCAACCTGAGGACATCTAACTTGCCTAAGTAATTCTTAATTTGTTCTGTTCCTGTTAGCCTAAGAGCCTACCTCATTTGCACTGATGTTCACTGTGCTACTCATTTAATCACTGATTCATTTTTTGGAGGGAAACTGTGGCCATCGTTGCATTTTTTAAATACTGTCTTCCATATTCATTGAATAATGGGCTTATCTTGTCCTTGGTCATTCTCTTGATTCTAATTCATTTATAAAATGTTTTCTTATTATCCTTTATGTTCATAGTTAATTTAATCTAATTTTGTGCCTTGGCCTTTTGAATTTTGTCCTTGCATGTGTGTTTTTTAAAATTATCCTTCATATTTGATCTAGATTCCACTTTTTGTATGCCTTTGTTTTTAGTTTCAGAACATTATTAAACCAATGTGGTCCGTTATCAGACCTTCTATCTTTCCTATGGGACTGGAATCCCATTTGGATAGTTTGCTCCTATGCCCTTAATAATGTCCCTTTAAAACCAATTCCTTAGTGCATAAGAAGACACTCTGCTGCTGGAGCAGACACCTTTGGAATGTAACAAAGAGTCACTTTGAGTTTTGGGTGATGTGATTCATATAGAATATATTTATTTTGGGGTCTTTGGGCAAAGATGTTGAAGTCACACTTCCCATTTTGAAAGGTGATTCTTAGCACCTTGAAGGCTTAAGCTCAACAAGGCTGCTATAAACTCAAATAGTATTTTTTTCTTTCTATGCAGCTGCAGCTATTCTTCAGCCAAATGATGTCTTTTTGTAAACTTTATTTCCAAGAAATGTGCGGTTCGGCATGGATCACACATCCCGAGACAGTTGTGAATTCTCTTTTAAAATAAAAACCAGAAAGCCAGACTGATATTTTCTGTTTTAAAGACAGCATTGTTACATTATGAAATGATTTAAAAGAAAATTGGTAGTTTTATTTGATAGATAGCAAAACATTGGCCAGATCAGATCTTCAAAAAGAATGAGTAGTATGCTACTAGTTGAAATATGTAGACAGTAGCTCCAAAGATTCTTTGGATATTCTTTAGAAAACAAAAGCGAGATTTTTTAAAAGAACAGCTCACTGGACTATAAAAAAGAGATATTGGAATTGGAAAAGGTTCAGGAAAGGGGAAAATTATTAGGGGTATGAAATGGATGCTATATCAGGAGAGATTAATAAGACTGGGGCTTTTCAGCTTGGAAAAGAGAGAATGAAGGGGGTTATGATAGAGGTCTATAAAATCATGACTGGTATGGAGAAAGTATATATAAAATGTTATTTACTTCTTACTCCTAAGAAGTAGAGGCCACCAAATGAAATTAATAGGCAAACAATGCACAGTAAACCTATGAAACTCTTTGCCCAAGGAGTTGTGAAGGCCAGGAATATGACAGGCTTCAAAAAAGAACTAGATAAGTTCATGGGGGATAGGTCCATCATGGAGGATAGGTCCTGGCTATAAGCCAGGATGGGCAGGAACGGTATCCCTAACCTCTGTTTGCCAGAATCTGAGAATGGGTAACAAGGGATGGTTCACTTGACGATTACCTGTTCCAATGATCCCTTCTGGGGCACCTGGCTTTGACTAGTGTTGGAAGACAGGATCCTGGGCTAGAGGGATCTTTGGTCTGACCCAGTATGACCGTTCTTATGTTCTAATGAATGTTAGGGTTGATTTTCAATAACTCCTGGAACACTGGGGAAATTACAGATGACAGGAAGAGAGCTAATGTTGCATCAATATTTTAGAAAACAGTTAACAGAATAATCTGGGTAATTATGGCCCCATCAATCTGATAATCATCCTGAGCAAGGTTTTACATGCAAATCTATTTAAAAAACAGTAAATGAGGACAATACTATTAATGCCATTCTACATGGTTTATATCCTGCCAAACTAATTTGATATCTGTTTTTATATTAGACATGTAGTTGATAAAAGTAATAAGAGTTGTTGTAATATTCTGAGACATTTAACTTAGTGCCACATTTTGATTAATAAAACAAAATGATAGAAGTGATTAATGTTAACCCATGGATTAAAAGCAGACTAACTAAGAGGACTTTATATGGGAAATTACCCATATATGAGTTTCTAATAGGGTTCTGCAGGAACCAGTTATTCACCCTATGTTTTTTTACATTTTAATCTATTACAGGGAAGGAAATGAAATCGAATAAAGTTTGCAGATGACACAAAAACTGGGGGACTGGTAAATAATGAATAGGACGGGTCACTGATGCAATTTGGATCACGTGGCAAGCAGAGCACAAGCAAACAACATGTATGTTAATATAGCCAAATATAAATGCATGTTTACAAAGGGGTGGGAACTGTTCTAGGAAACAGTGGTGCTGAAAAAGATTTAGAAATTATGGTGAATAATAAGAGGAACATTGGCAGTACATAAGTCTTTCATTTGCAGAAGCTGCAAGTATGGGAATCTCCTTAGGAGTGGGAGATCATTAGTCCCCAGACTGTGGCCCTGACCCCACCACGAGGCCTTGCCCCACCTCTTCCCCAAGGGCCCATCCTCTCACTGTCTTTTCCTTGTGACTCCACCTTGGTCCACCTCTTCCAGTGGGGCCTTTGGATGATCGAGATGCCAAAGGAGCACTCAAAGATGATTAGGTGAATTCTTTGCTTTGCTCTTCACAGCTGAGGATGTTAGGGAAATTCCCAAACCTGAGCCATTCTTTTTAGGTGACAAATTTGAGGAATTGTCCCAGATTGAGGTGTCATTAGAGGAGGTTTTGGAACAAATTGATAAACTTAACAGTAACAAGCCACCGGGATCAGATGGCATTCATCCAACAATTCTGAAAGAACTCAAATGTGAAAATGTGGAACTATTAACTGTGGTTTGTAACGTATCCTTTAAACCAGCATTTGTACCTAATGACTGGAAGTTAGCTAACATGACACAAATATTTAAAAAGGGCTCTAGAGGTGATCCTGGCAATTCCAGACCGGTAAGTCTAATGTCAGTACTGGGCAAATTAGTTCAAATTATAATGAAGAATAAAATTGTCAGACACATAGATGAACATAATTTATTGGGCAAATGTCAACATGATTTCTGTAAAGGGAAATCATGCCTTACTAATCTACAGGAGTTCTTTCAGGGGTCAACACACATGTGGATAAGTGGATCCAGTAGATATAGTATACTTACATTTCCAGAATGCCTTTGACAAGGTCCCTCACAAAAAGCGCTTAAGTCAAGTAAGTTGTTAATGACATAAGAGAGAAGGTCTTTTCATGGATTGATAACTGGTTAAAAGACAGGAAACAAAGGGTAGGAATAATTGGTTAGTTTTCAGAACGGAGAGAGGTAACAGTGGTGTCCCCATAGGGTCCATACTGGGACCAATCCTATTCGACCTATTTATAAATGATCTGGAGAATCGAGTAAACAGTGAGATGGCAGAATTTGTAGATGTTACCAAACTGCTCAAGGTAATTAAGAGCAAAGCAGACTGTTAAGAGCTCAGAAAAGATCTCACCAAACTAAGTGACTGGGCAACAAATGACAAATGAAATTTAATGTTGATAAGTGTAAAGTAATGCACATTGGAAAAAAATCCCAACTATAAACACAATATCATAGGGACTAATTTACCTATAACTACTCAAGAGAGAGATATTGGAGTCACTGTGGATAGTTCTCTGAAAATATCCACTCAGGGTACGTCTACACTGCACACTTATTTTGAAATAAGCTATTCTGGAAGAAATATTCCAAAATAGCTTATTTTAAAATAGCACATCTACATCAAAATTAGACTGAGGCAGGTTTCCCTAATGTGGACATGCTACCTCAATTTAGAGCCCCAGGAGGCACTGGGGAGTAATTAATTTGAATGGCTCTGGAGAGGAGCTATTTCGAAATAGCAGCAGTTGAGTGTCTACACTACTGCTATTCCGAAATAGCTATTTCAGAATAGGCATTATTCCTCATGGAATGAGGTTTACCGAAGTTGGAATAAGCCATCTGTTACTTTGACATTTTTTCAAAATAATAGAATTGCTGCGTAGATGCTCGCATTGTTATTATGAAATAAAGGCTGTTATTCCAAAATAATGGTGCTGTGTAGACACACCCTCAGTGTGCAGCAGCAGTCAAAAAAGAAACAGAAAGTTAGGAATCATTAAAAAGGGGATAGAGAATAAAATAGAGAACATCTTATTGCTTCTGTATAAAACTATGGCACACCCACATGTTGAATATTTCGTACAGATGTGATTGCCTCATCTCTATAAAGATATATTGGCATTGGAAAGGGTCAGAAAAGGGCAACAAAAATGATTAGGGGCTTGAAATGTGTCCCATATGAAGAGAGATTAAAAGGACTAGGACTTTTTATTTTAGAAAATAGGAGACTAAGGGGGGATACAATAGAGGTCTATAAAATCATGACTAATGTGGAGAAAGTAAATAAGGAAAAGTTATTTACTTATTTTCACAATATAAGAACTAGAGGTCACCAAATGAAATTAATAGATATCAGGTTTAAAACAAATAAAAGGAAGTTTTTCTTCACGCAGCGCACAATCAACCTGTGGAACTCCTTACCAGAGGATGTTGTGAAGACTAGGACTTTAAGAGGTTTCAAAAAAGAGCTAGATAAATTCATGGAGGTTAGGTCCATCATTGCCTATTAGTCAGGATGGGAAGGAATGGTGGCCCTAGCCTCTGTCAGAGGCTGGGAATGGGTGACAGGAGAGGGATTACTTGGTGATTCCTTGTTCTGTTCCCTCTGGGGCATCTGGCATTGGCCACAGTCGGAAGACAGGATAGTGGGCTAGATGGACCTTTGGTCTGACCCAGTATGGCCATTCTTATGTTCTTCCCCTGAGTCCTCCTCCATCCCTTCAGATTGCTCCTCTCCCTCCCCACACACACGTTTGCCTTTATGTCAGAAGAAAAGAGTTCCTTAGCTGAGTGAGTAGAACTACTGTGCTTATGCCAGAGCAGCTCAGCTACAGGGCACCAGAATGGAATTAGGTGGCCCCTCACTTTCTTTCTGCCTTAACAGTGAGTGTTGGGGTGCGGGGAGCATAGAGGAGCAAGCAGCAGGTATGGGGCCTGGGGAAAAGAAGTGGAGGGAGCATGGGAAGATTAGGAGCGGGATGGTGTCTTGAAGGAAGAGGTGGAGGTTGGGCAAGACGTCAGGGCAGAGAAGGGGAGGAGCATTAACAGGGCCATGATCCATCTACCCCTCCCCCCTTTTAGAGCTCTTTCAGTGGCCCAAAGCGGTGGGACAGCATTTCTCCAAAGGGAGGTGACCCAAACTGCAACCAGCACTTGCCTTCTGCAGGGCCACCCTTTTCTATTTTGGAGGTTAGCCTCCCCAAAACTCTTCTATGCACCACCCGTGCAATAGAAAGTGAGCTCCCTATGCAATGCTATGGCCAAAAAGAGCTAATGTGATCCTTGGATCGATATTCCCTCTAATTTTTTCCACCCATGTGTGGAATAAATGCTATGTGCACCAAGACATGTGTGGGTGTGCACCACCAGGAGAAACACATGCTACCATCTGTGGGCGGCTGTGGGCCCTCTACTAATCAGCTTGGTGGCATCTGAATCTCTCTTGGGTGGCTGCCCAAGAGCACAGCTTACAGGGAATACTCCCTGGGATGCATAAATAGGAACCTTGAGAAAGAGGAGAGAAGTTACTGTACTTCTCTATTTGGCACTGGTGCAATTACTACTTAAATATTATGTCCAGTTTTGGAATTCACAATAAAAGAAGGATGTTGAAAAATTGGAGGGTTCAGAGAATAGCTCTGAGAATGATTAAGGGACTGGAAAACATGTTTTATAATGATAGATACAAAGAGATCAATTTGTTTCGCTTAATAAAGTGAAGGTTAGTGGTGACTTGATCACGGTCTACAAGTACCTATGGGTATGTCTACACTTGCACCCTCTTTCGAGATAGGGATGCAAATGCAGCTGAGTGAAATTGCAAATGAAGCGCGGATGTGAATTTCCTGTGCTTCATTTGCATAATCGCATCCAGGTGCTATTTCGAAATAGCACTATTTGAAAAAAGAAATGTCGTCTAGACGCGGTTATTTCAAAAGAAAGCCCTTCTTCCAAAATAACTGGTAAACCTTGTTGTAGGAGGAATAAGGGTTATTTCAGAAGAAGGGTTTTCTTTCGAAATAACCGCGTCTAGATGGTGTTACTTTTTTCGAAATAGCACTATTTTGAAATAGCGCCATAATGTGAATATGCAAATAAAGCACAGGATATTTAAATCCCAGCTTCATTTGCAATTTTGAATGTCTACATTTGCATCCCCTTTCTCAAAAGAGGGTGCAAGTGTAGACATACCCTATGTCAGGAGATGAATTGATAGGATGCTCTTTAATCTAACATATAAGGGCAAAGCAAGATCCTATGACTTAAATTTGAGGCTATACAAATTCAGACTGGAAATGCGGTGTCAATTTTTAATGGTGAAAGTAATTTATGCCTGGAATAATTGACCTAGGGTTGTTGTGGATTCTCCATTTCTGACAATTTTAAAATCAAGATTGGATGTTCTTCTAAGAGATGTGCTAAACTTCATACAGAGATTATCCAGAGAACTTCAGTGGCCTACGTTATAGAAGTGGAAACACTAGAAGATCACAATGGTCCCTTTTGGTCTTAGAGTCTATGAAATATCATTGATATCTGGCCATCCTAACAATGACAGTAGGTCTGATTCCATTAAAATTGATATGAGCTTAAATCAGAGAATTAGAACATTGCTTCTTTGTGATTTATTTAATCTCTTGATTTGACAGTGTAGCAAATTTATAGACTTCTCCTTTTTAAGAAATAGTTTGTTTTAACCATTTGTTGTATTATTTAGGGTCAGCAGGAATTTATGTACAAGATATTTCATTTCATCACCCATTATTTACAGCTGTTTGTTCTCCTGCAACTCAAATTTCCTGCTGGCAACCTAGACTGTAACAACATATTGGATAGCCATGATGATTGCATGCAGTAATGATTATGTCCTAAAATGAAGAACTGAATGTTCTGTGAGAGCAAGCCCACTTCACTGGAAAACTGACATTGTAAATCTGTTACAATGATGAAGTCAATGGATGATCTCTGAGCGGGAGAGGACAGGATCACTGAAGGGAAGTATTGGAATGATCTCAATGTACCTTTATAATTCTGGCTCTAGAGAAGTTGGTACTAACCCTGATCACAAATGAGAAGTGACTACCTGGATATAAGTAGTTTGTTAATACACACACACACACACACACACACACACACACACACACACGAATTATACTTACAAGCCTGTTTTTATTCAAAGATCACTAGTGACTACACATTTTGTTGCTAAATCTGTTTTAAAATAATATTTTTTAAAGAAAATAGTGAAAGAAATTATTTTTAAAACTCACCAAAATGTTCTAATAGGATTTGAGTGACCAACTTCCATTAAGGCTTGATACACTCAGGGTGCGTCTAGACTGGCAAGATTTTGTGCAAAAGTGGCTGCTTTTGCGCAAAAACTTGCCAGCTGTCTACACTGGCCGCTTGAATTTGCGCAAGAGCACTGACTTTGTAATGTACAAAATCAGTGCTTCTTGCGCAAATACTTTGACGCTCCTGCTTGGGAAAAAGCCCTCTTGCGCAAGTGTTCTTGCGCAAGAGGGCCAGTGTAGACAGGGAAGGATTTTTTTGTGTAAGAAAGCCCCGATGGCAAAAATGGCGCGGAGCCTTTCTTGCGCAAAATCGCGTCTATACTGGCCACGGATGCTTTTGCACAAAAGCACTTTTTGCGCAAAAGCATCCGTGCCAATCTAGACGCTCTTTTGCGGAAATACTTTTAACGGAAAAACTTTTCCGTTAAAAGTATTTCCGCAAAATCATGCCAGTCTAGACGCAGCCTCATTGTTTGTTTTATAAAACATCACACCCTCCCATGTTCTGCAATAGTCTGTATCATTTTTCTGCTTTGCACACTGAGCATCTTGGGTTGTCTCACACAGCACACACAAGGAGTATGTTTGCAATGCGGTTGAGAACTCTGAAATGGTGCAGCTGCTTGTTGGCTGAGCTTACACATACCACTGTAAAACCACAAGTGTTACCCAAGTGTATGTGTCACTTAAACTTTGGTGGACAAGTTGGCAGGTATGGAGAAGTATCAGCAAAGATCGTATAATTATGCTGCCTTCCTGGTTATAAGAGAAATCTTCAGTGCTGTCTCTAATGTAGGTTAAGCACCCTTTTTCCTCTGCATGTGGGCTACCAAAGTCTCCCCTCAGCACTGAGACTAGCCAAGGCTTATGTCTACACACAAAAATTAGCCAGTATACAGTTATAGCTTTCTAGTCACATCAGTATGAGTGTCCTGTGTGGGGACTCATTAAAGAATAATCACTCATTTTCATATGGTCCACAGCTACTGACTTCAGGCTCAGGAGTTTCTCAGGTAGGAAGAGAAAAGAACAGAGAACTAAAAGCAAGAGACAGAGACCAAAGGTTAGAGAAAAGAACCTGCTTTAAAAGGTAAGAAACCACTAAATGTTTCAGAATTGGGCCCTGCACTCTTAAAAATCTCTGAAATTTGGGCACCAATGTGTCTTCCAACAAGAAAATGACAAGGCCATGAATTTTGCTACCATTCAGCACAGGGATCACACACAGAAAATCTATTCCAAAAATTATCTCAATATAAAAGTGTTCAGCAGCTTTATTATTTAAAGACAAAAAACTTACATTGACCCAGGCATTTACCTGTGCTTTTGTAATAATCATAAACCTTGCCTGCTAAGTGACCTAAGCAAGTTCCTTTGCTTCTCTGAGCCTTAGCTTCTTCATCTATAAAATGGAGATAATGATACTCATTTCCTCTGTAATGTGCTTTGAGATCCACAGATCAAAGGCACTATAGGACGGTGTCTTCACTGCAGTGTAGGTTGAAATAAGATATGCAATTTGAGCTATGCAAATTGAATATTTTATTTCAATGTTATTTCAAAATAGCTTATTTTGAAATTTGGTGCTGTCTACGTAGCACTTATTTCAAAGTAAATCACTATTCCAAAATGTCCCTTACTCCTTGTGGAATGAGGTTTACAGGGACATCGGAATAGCAAGCCCATTATATTTCTAAATAACGGATGTGCTCAAAAGACGTGGAATAGCTATTTCAGGATACCTTCAGAATCCCGTAATAACGCTGCAGTGTAGACATAGTCTATAAGAGCTAGGTATTATTACTATTCCACTGTTGCTAATATGGCCCAGCAAAGAAAGCAGTCTCTGGTTAGGTTCAAACATTCTGAAGGCATTCTTTCTTACTCAACACCTTCATGTACCTCCAAATTCAAAGCAAAATAATAAGTTTTCTGAAATATCTTGTCTGCTTCTTTAATATCAGAGAGGCTCCTAGAAACAACAGTTCTGAACATTCTAATGAAACTTTGGAACAGCTGTGATTATTCCATTCCAAGTTCCTCTCCTTGTATACTTTATCTTCACAACCACCTTAGTGCAAACTCACTTATTTACTTCAGTTGAAGTTTTTCCATTGGGCAAGTAAACTCATCCATCCCATCCCTCCTGGATGTTTATGTATAAAAATACTTATCCCCCCTTTGCCAGAAATTTCAAGGACATGCTTAAACATAGCCTGGCCAAGGCCAAGCAAACAAAAAAAAAAGTCATCAAGCATACAGATAAACTCTTTAGCTCATTTTCTAAAGAAAAAAACAAACCTTTTAGCTTAATCCCAAAGGTTAAGATTTTCAAAGCAGTACAAGGGATTTAGCTAAACATTTTTCATTAATTTTAATGGAAGAAATAGAGCTAAATCCCCTGTGTTGTGCTGGGCTCTAAATCCAAATGTTAGGCTATTCTAAAAAGGTCTTTTTCCTCTGTCTTGTGATTTATATTGACCACACAACCACTATAGTTTTGTAGAACTTTAAATTAAGGATTAAATAGACTATTTTCTGTTTCCAAATTAAACTTTTACTAAACTCTGGCCTGCACATAGATTTGCATCAGTAGGACTATGTTGTTTAGGTGTGTGATTTTTAACCAATAAAGAAATTTTAGTTCCATCACCCAATGTGGATGCAGTTATACCTGTATGAAGGTACCTTAAACCATTATACCTTATCTTTCTTCCCATATTAATTTCAGTAGAACTGCATCCACACTAGGAGGGTTGTATTGCTTTCGATACACTAATGGTTAAAGTGGTATAGCTTCTGGGTTTAGACATTAAAATGCTTACATTGAAATGAACCTGGTTTTAGGACTAGTATATTTATTGCTCTCTGAAAGAGAAAAATGACATTAGATTTCCAGGATGTATGTTGAATATATTAGTTACAGGCTGACAAACTCCCACAGTTTTTCTCCATGTGTATAGAGGATATCCAACCAGGACAATAGCTGTGGACTAGAGACTTATGTGGTATCTGCATTAGAAAAAATGAACAACTTTCCAGAATGCCAGCTGATTTGGGGTTATTTTGTGTGATCAGACACAGTCAAGTCTGTTTTCAAGAAACCTGCTCCTGATTCAGGAGCAGGACATCAATTACTACATGTTGTCCAACTTCCCATGCTTGAACAAGGTTATCAAAAAACTAGATCAGTGCTGACTCCAAAATATATCTCCAATATCCTGAACATTTTCCAACTTGATTTCAGAGAAGATAATGCTTACGGTGCTGACAAATGACTTTCTTTTGGCCATTCCCATATTCCAGAATCTATTTGCAACATTTGAGATAACAGACTATGGCACAATATTATCAGTATTCAGAGATAGGCAGAAATCAGTGGAAAAAGGCACTTAAACAGTTTCAGTCCTTTCTTTCAGGCTGTTCTCAGAGAATAGTGATGAATAATAACTTTTCCACATGCTGCGGTGCTGTTTTCCTAATATGAATGCATCACAGAAATCCCAAAATATCTAGAGAAGGTCCTAACTTGAACAATTTGGTTGCAGATCTTTAATTCCTCATACTTGTGGTGGTGTTCAGATCAAGGAGATTGGTTAAGGTTCATTTCTACAAACATGAACACACACAAAATGACACTAAACAGATTGTATTTACCAGGAATAAATCCACAGTCAGAGGGAAGATAGGGCTGAGAGCACAGTACTCTGCTTTCCAAGTTAGCCGTGGCTTTACCCTCACATTCTTGCACATGATGATTACCCTCACCTATAAGACACATCAGCAGTATGTTTCCCAACTAAGAGAAAAGCTGCAGGATGTCTATCACTTGGATACAGCTGCTGCCCACAAGAATGCAGTTTGTAACAAACACCGATATGCAAGAGTTCTGCTGTGAAATTTGGGTGTTGCTGGCAAGCACAAGTTCACTGACAGATGGAATGCAATACTTTAACTGGTGGTGGAAAAACTTAGAGATCTGCCAGACTGACAAGATTAAACCTGAGATGGGATCAGGGCTAATAAAGACAGTGCATAGAAACCTTCTACTGCCTGTGGGAGAATTGGTAGGTGCCCCTTTTGAAATAGATCATGACATGGGACCTGGGTGAAAAAGGGCTTGCTGGGCCAAATCCACCACCCAACACATGCAGTAGGCCCTTTGGAACCTTATCCAGCACATCCTATTTACTTCAGACCATTTCTCCAGTTTGCCCAGATGATTTTGACTTTTAATCCTGTCCTCCAAAGCCCTTGTAATCCTTCCCATCTTGTTATCATCCTCAAAGTTTAAGTGTACTTTCTTTGCCATTATCTAAATCATTGATGAAGATACTGAACAGAACTAGTCCTAGAACTGACCCCTGCAAGACCTCCTCATTATGCCCTTCCACCATGACTGTCACCCATTGAAAACTACTCTCTGGGAATGGTTTTGCAACCAGTTTTGCACCTATATTATAGTAGTTCCACCTAGGCTACATTTCCCTAGTTTGTTCATAAGGTCACGAGAGATAGTATCGAAAGCTTTACTCATGTTTACCGCTTGTATAGCACATTTATACCAGACCTACCACTTCCCCCTCCCATCCAAAAGGCTTCTTACCCTGTGAAACAAAGCTAGCAGGTTGGTTTGACACTATTTGTTTTTGACAAATACATGCTTATTATTACTTATCACCTTATTGTTGTCTAGATGTTTGAAAATTGATTACTTAATTATCTACTCCATTTTCTTTCAGGTTACAGAAATTAAGCTGACTGGTCTGCTGACTGGTCTGTAATTCCCCTGTTGTCCTTATTTCCCTTTTTATAGACGAGCACTATAGTTTCCCTTTTCCAGTCTTCTGGAATCTCTCCTTTATTCCATGATTTTCCAAAGATAATTGCTAATGGCTCAGATAGCTCCTCAGATCCTTGAGTATTCTACGATGCATTTCATCAGGCCCTGATGACTTGAAGACATCTGATTTATCAAAGTAATTTTTAACTTGTTCTTTTCATATTTTAGCCTCTGATCCTGCCTCCTTTTCATTGGTATTTACTATGTTAGACACATAATCACTATCGATTGTCTCGGTGAAAAATAAAAAGAAAGAAATTTCACCTCTGCCATTTCCACATTTTCTTTTATTATTTCCCCTCCATCCAGGAGTAATGGTCCTATCCTGTCCGTGGTCTTCCTCTTGCTTCTAATATATTTGTAGAATGTTTTATCATTACCCTTTATGTCTCTAGCTTGTTTTATCTCATTTTGTGCCTTGGCCTTTCTAATTGTGTCTCTACAGACTTGTGCTATTTGTTTATAACATGTTTAGATGGTTGTAGAACCTGGGTCATTGTTTGTGTTGTCTGCACGACAGTTCTAAGCAACATTATTAGAATGGCAAACTTCCTATAGAGTTAGTTCATTGCATGCTGGATCAGGCCCAAGTCTGATAGCATAAATATAGTGTCAATTATTTTACCTTATGCCTTATTATATGCTGATACATATCGAGAGAGAGAGGTGTCAAAACAAACAAAAGCTATTACTGATTAATTTGCTTCTGCTTAGTTGCAAGCCTTGGTTTCATTATTCTTTTAAATATACTTTTTTCCCCTCTCTGATCTTCTACAGACATTCTTCTACAAAAGCACCACTGGAGGAAGATTGTTTTGTAAAAAGTTCCCTAATTTTCCCCTGCTGAATTTATTTTTAGTAGGCTATGAAGAAATGTGCATAACATTTTGTTCTCTGCTTGTGAAGAGGTATTTAAAAATGACATCCCCTTTTGTTGTGCTAAAACACAGTTTCCATTCACCAACCTGCATGTGCAAAACCACCATGAAACATGTTGAACAATACAGTTGTCAAACCTTACCTCACCTTTTATGTTTCACTGAAAGCCACCCCCATCCTTCCATAAATAACTTTAAAAAAGAAAGAAATACTTCCACCTGCATGTCACAGGAAATCTTGCTGAGACTAATCTGCTTTTTAGAAAGGTTTACACCTTTAAATAGGATTTCCTTTCACTGCACACATACATTGAATCAGGAAGCGCCACTCTGACTCAGTACTAAATGCATTTAGTTTTTGACTAGGGCCGGCTTGTAAACGATGGAACCGATGATTCATAATTTCCATCCTGACCCTGTCTGCTTTGCATTCACGCTGTGGCAGGTGAGCTGTCATGTTCAGGATAACTAAACTATTTAGGGAGAAACTGATGCTAACCATTAGTCTGCTGTGCAAAAAGGAAAAAAAAAAAGAAAAAAAAAAGCATTTGCATGGATGAGAACAAGCAAACGAAGGTGGTAAGATACATGCAGATTTCAAAGGGTTCAAGAGACTTCCTTTTCAGCATTTGTTCATTTACATAACCAGGTGGTATTGAATTGCCAGCAATTCAGTAAGTGGCTCTATATTTTTCAGCTCTACCTTCAATATCTCATTAAATATGCTACTTATTTGAATGCTAAACTTGCAGAAAATGTCAGTTGCGTCTACTGTGGTATTTGCTGTACTTTGGATATAGATATATAGGAGGAAGGGGAAAAAATCTTTTAGGCTTTGTCTACACTACTGCTGCAATTCATCTTCTGGGGTTTGAATTAGCAGGTCTAGTGAAGATACTCTGATTCAAACTGAGAGGGCTCATGCCGGTAGTTCTGCTTCCATGAGGAATAAGGGAAGTCGAAGGGAGAGTGTGCTCCCTTTGACTTCCCACCGTATGGACGGTGCCAAAATTCGAGATAAGATCATTTGAGTTAAGCTATACAATTAACATAGCTGGAGTTGTGTATCTTAATTCGAACTTATCCTCTAGTGTAGACCAGGGGTTACAGAAATGTAAGGGGTGCTGGGAAATGTTTACAAATTCATATCACTACCCTACAGTCTGATATTCCAAAAGGAGGCATTATTAGGAAACAGGAAACTTATTAAGGACTAAATCCTCTGAGGTGCTTATTTCCTACAGCTCCCTTTCTGATCTGGTCCTAGAAATTGTAGGAATCAGTTTCTTTATTCATTTACATTTATTATTCTTATTTTATACGCTATGACATGGTGGAAGTGAAAGATGGTATTTAGAACTCATCCATCTGCAGCACAGTAAATGCAAGAACTTTACTGCATGCTTATGTGTATCGGCAGGGCTCAACAAATCAGTGAATCTACTCGCCCATGGCGAGTAGATTTCAGCCGGTCACCCCGTTCACCGGCGGCGCACTCATGTGCAATGCGGGTCTTGCACATGCGCAGTGCAGGGCTGGCGAGTAGATTTTGCCGCGGTTTGTCAAGCCCTGTGTATCGGTTTCCAAGACACAGAATAGTGTGTTTTAAGGACTGACCTTATCCCTGGGGTAGTCAATGGGGGGTTTTGCCATTGATTTCATTTGAGCAGGTTCAGGCCCTTTTGCCCTAACTAGAATGACCTAACTAGCTAAGTTTGAAAATAATATTTAAATACAGTTTAAATTCTGCTTGAAACCAAAGGGAATTTGTACATGGTTTGGCCTACCAGTGTGGACCGAGCCAAATAATAATATAGCAAGGTTGGTACCTCGGCCAGAGCACCGGGTTTGAAAACTGTTCTGAGGCAGTTTTTCTACTGTCCACAGTAGCAAGTTAACCCAACTGGAGACCTGTTTGATGACAATGTTTAAGCATACTTCTCAGATATTTATAGGTTTATGTGCATACAATGAGAAACTAAACCCACGTTGCTACTTCTTAACAGTAGAAGCACTATCCATGATTTTATCCTACACAATACTTTCCTAAGGTGTTGTGGGGCTGCCTCCATTCCTGGAAATATGTGTGTGTGTTTTGATTCACGCTATCTGTCCCCGCACTGTGTGGTTTATAGCCTTTAGGTGGGAGGTTTGAGACACATTACCTGACTGTGTGGAAAAGGAAAAGGAAATCATTAGCACAGAGAAAGGATGTGTTGGATGCACTCTCCCTACACTAAGGAGGAAGCCAGAGGAAGCACAAAGGGGCATCAGTGAAGAGGCTGAAGACAGCAGCACTCTTCTCTAAGGAGAGGTAAAATAGCTAAAGTGCTGCTGCCTCGGAGAAGTCCCTTCATCCACATGGAATCCTTTGTGGAATGACCTGGTATTACAATAATGAGCAGACATCCATATTTTCCATCAGTAACACTCTCCCACATGTGTTAAAGCACCAAGACAGTATGTGCAGAAAAGTGTGACATGGAAGGAGAATGTGACTCACCAGAGACCAGTGACATTTATTCCCTTGGGTTTTTCAGTTGTGGCTGTCACACACTCTAGGCACATTACAAAACCAGTAACCCAGATCTCTAAAATATAAAATAAACAACTACCCTATAACCATCTCCCTCTGATGCTTCTGCTCCTTGTGAAGAGAACATTCCAAAAGGTGGGACAGAGAAGGCCTTGTTATAAGTCATCAGATCTGGCCAATAGGAGACATGAGTTCCATAGCCAACAACCTCTCCCTAAGAACACCCAGCTATAAGCTCTATCCCATTTAGTTGTAGCTCAATCATGCCAGAAAAGTCACCAATGCAGCAATTCAGGTGGGGAGAGAAATGGTTTCTTAATTATCTGTAGCTTTATGGGTCAATAGCTCCACTTACCACTTCATTTCCCCATAAAGTGTAACTGGTACAGGTCACAAATGTCAGGTGACAAATGCTCCTTACTAAGTGGGTTGCAGTTTCTGAATGTCTTGAAAGGATAGGACTAAGTAAATATTACCTCTTAGTGGGACACACTGAATTCTGCTTGGAGGCTCCTCAACATACAATTATGTCTCTGCTGCAGTTGATTATCTTAGAAGATTCAGAGGGATAGCCAGGTTAGTCTGGAAGGGTACGTCTACACAGTGGTGCTATTTCGGGATAATGGACATTATCCCAAAATACCACTGTGCGCGTCTTAACAACATGTCCATTATTTCAAAATAGATTAGAAATAACAGGCATCTTATTCCAGCTTCCTGTAAACCTTGTTGCATGAGGAATAAGGAAGATGCCAGAATAGAGCTCTATTTTGAAATTTGGCACTGAATAGACAGGAAATTAGTGTGTCACCATTGTCACTGTGTTTGTCTGTGGCATTCTCAGTGTGGTAGTGCTGAAATACTTGACTTGAGCTCAAATAGGTGGCTTATTTCAAGCTACACATGACTGTGTAGATGTACCCTAACTGACGTACCCTCAGCCTCTTCCACAGCACAAGCCCTATTTGCATTGCTGGACTACTGCAACCTCTGTCCCATTTGTGGGCAGAGTGGTTGTGACCCCTATCATCATAATTTGGCTTAAAAATTTACCCTAATTATGAGCTCAACTGTAAGAACTGTAAGACTGGAAATCAACTGACCAGGTGTGTTGGAAATTAGGGCTAACTGTCAGAGTAAATAATGAGAGTGGGCTAGTCCATCCACTGCTCCCATTTTGGGATCCTCAGAAAGAGACAATGGGGTGAAAAGCTGATAACTGAGATACTGGTTGACTGAAAGAAGGGGTAGGAGTGAGGTTCACTATCATGACTGCCAGCCCCACCATCTCCTGGGACCCTGGACCTTCTTTGTCCTAATCCTGAGAGATATGTTGGCCAGAGTGAGGGACACAGATAACACCATCATCTCCACTGGCTCTGGTTCCATCCTCAGCATCACCTGGGATGTGAGACTTTGTTTCTCCCACCTCCAAATGTCTTTTCCCTTCTCTTCCTTTTTTCTTCTCTTTCCTATTTTTCTCTTATGCCTCATGTCTAAAGAGATTCTGGTTTAGCCAAGACTGTATAATTTGTATCACTGCTGTCAACCTGTGACCAGAAAAGTAACTACATGCAGTGTCCTAAACAGTTTAACACTGGTACAAATTTGCCAGGTCTCAGACTGGCTAATAAGATCACATGTTGTGTCTGTCTTTCTCCAGCAGTGAAGTTGCAACACCAGAGACAGAAGCTGCATTTTCTATCTTTGCTGTTCTCTTCTCTCCCCTTTCTCGTATGTCTTGTTTTGCCTTCTAGAAAAAGAGATCAGACTTTAACAGCAGCAGCAACGACAGCTTTAGTCCATCTCATACAAATTAACTTCTCTTTTCCCCAAAAGGATAGTTATTACCTTCTATACCACCACCTAAAAGACTGTCAAGCAAGGGCTTTTTTCCCTTCTGCAGACTCTCCAGCAAAAGGGAAAGAGAACAGAAGATGTAGTTAAAACAAACAGCATGACTTAATATCTTATATTTCTAACTCCTAAGTATTTTGCCTTCTTCTTTGTATTTGTAATATAAAGCTAAAAAGTTTCTCAATGGTGTGTTTGCCATGGTATTAAGTAGGCTGTGGTCTTTGAATACCAAATCCTGAATCTTGCTTAAGATTGTTTAATGATAGATAGTGACAGGGTCTGACCTACCTTTGAGTCTGTGTGCCCATATAAGAGCCCCATATAAGAGCCCCTGCCTTAAGTAACATAGTTCTTCGGTTGAGGTCCATGTACTGTGAGGGTGAGCCTGATAGCACTGATTGAGTCACTGGGCTATACCCTCATTTCTAAAGGAACAGCCATCGCTGAATAGTCACAGCACAGTGAATATTTTGAGGTACTTACTCAGAGCTGCAAATGTCAAGTATTTCAGCACTACCACACTGAGAATGCCACAGACAAACACAGTGACAATGGTGACACACTAATTTCCTAGCCAATGCTATGCACTGTGATAGGTCATTCTGCATGTCATAGACATAGGGCCTTCCACATTCACAGCCATGAAAAATGTGTCACAGACCATGAAATATAGTTTTCCCTGAGAAATTTGGTCTTTTTGTATCCTAAATTATACAGATTGCACTAACGAGACCAGTGTTCCTCACTTGGGGGTCCTGACACAAAAGGAAGTTGCAGGGAGGTGGCAAGGTTACTTTTGGGGGACTCAAGGTTTTGTCACCTTTAACTCTGTGCTGCTTTCGCAGGTGAACCATTGGCTTGACACCCAGCTCTGAAGGCAGCCCTCCCATTAGCAGCAGCCCAGAGGTAAGCGTGGCAATACCATGCTATGCCACCCTTCTTGCTGCACTGCTGCCTTCAGAGCTGGGAGGCTGGAGAGAGGCAGCTGCTGACTGAGAGCCCATCTCTGCAGGCAACTGTGCAGAAATAAGGGCAGCAATATCTGCTCATGCCATCTTTAATTCTGTTGGGTCACTGACTGCGGTTCTGCCTTTAGAGCTGGGCTCTCCAGCTCAGAAGGCAGAACTACCAGCAGCAGCAGCACAGAAGTAAGGGTAGCAGTACTGCAACCTCCATTACAATAACCTTGAGACCATCCCCATTTCTCTTTGGGTCAAGATCCCTATAATTACAACATGGTGAAATTTCAGATTTAAAGAGCTGAAATCATTCAAAAATTATTTGTAAACATCCTATGACTGTGGAACTGACCAAAATGGATCATGAATTTGGTAGGGCTCTACATATATGTGACAAGTATAGTAACCAGAAGCTGCTGTTACACAGTAGCAACTGGAAATATTCACCTGCATCCTTCCTCTGTCCAAGAGAAGGGTTGTTTTGATCTTTTCAGTAACTGGACCCTGTCTGTGTATCACCGGGCATACCGTGTGAAGATTTTCAGAATCGACAAGTGATTTGTGGTTCCTTGATTTTTGTGTCTCCACAGCCACCTTAAAAATAATCCTATCTAGCACTATCCTGTCTGGCACTTTTTTTGAGTAGATCACAAACTGTTTTACAAAGGAGATGAGCATCATTATCCCCATGGAGAACCCAAGGCAGGGAGAATTTCAGTAACTTGCTTAAGGTCATTTAGTAAGCCATTGGACAAGGTGGGAATAGGCCAGACTTCCTTAATCGCAGTCCAGTGCACTGTCTGCTAGGCCAAAGCACTTCTCTTTGTGGCCTATCAAAATCAGTGCACCCCAAATCACCAGTCACTGTAATCAGACCATCATTTGGGAGGACCTAGTACCTTGCCTCAGTGTCTCTTGGAATATGGTGAACCTCTATTGTATCCATGGGGATGCATGACCCTACCCAACTGCCCATGTAAGGTCTGAGGTCCGCGGTTGGGAAGAAGTTTTACAGGTGTGTCTGACCTACCTCATGGTATTGGGCAGGGACTGGCCCATGTTTAAAAAGGTCATACAGGTCTTTGTTACTGACTCTAGCTGTTAGGGTGTGCTGCCCTGTAACTCAAAGGTTATGCTATTGAATCAGGCCACGAGGTCTCACCACCTCAAGGCAATGGACTGATGTATGTCACTTACAGACTGATAGCCAAAGAGGCAGCATCCATACCCCTCAGTAACCACACTCCATAGGATGGGGTGTGCATACACCACAACCCATCTTTAAAATACTTGAGACTGCTATCATGGTTTCTCTCAGTCTTCCTTTTTCTAAACTAAACAAGCCCAATTCTTTCAATCTTCTCTCACAGGTCATGCTTCCTAGACCTTTAATCATTTTTGTTGATCTTCTGTGGACATTCTCCAATTTCTCCACATCTTTCCTGAAATGTGGTTCCCATACTGGACACAATACTCTAGTTGAGGCCTAATCAGCACAGAGTAGAGCGGAAGTGTTCTGATGCCATGCTGTTGTGGTTTATTTAGATAGCATCAGAACAGCCACAGGATGCCTACCTAATACCACAGGCCAACTGCCAGGATCAGTAAAGTTGATTCCATTCAGAAGCACAGCAGAGGGTACCATTTCAGGAGAAGAGTGTTCACCAGATAGTATGCACAATCCACCAGTGACCTCAGACCTAACTTGTCCCTGGGACAAGCTGCGAAGATCTGCAAGTTCTGACCATAATTAGAGCAAATCATTGTGAATGATAGCTCAGAAGAAGAGGGGTGTAAAAGGGAAAAGAGAGAAATATTTGGAAAACACCATTGACTCCATTGCTACCCCTGAATTTTCCAATTAATCTATCATTTTAATTATAATCTAAAACACACTAGAAATTTTACTTAGCTAAGGCACAGAAGGATCTAGGAAGCAGCAGGGGGAAGCACTTCTGCATTCTCTTTGCATTAAGCTAAGTAAATCTGGGTCTCACTGAAAATCATGACAAATCACACCTGATGCCTGTTATTACACCAAAAAATCTGCCATTTAACTGGCACTGCTGCTTATTTTGAGATATTGGCAAAATGTCATTATATGCCCTTGATGCAGTCAGAAAAGTAATACACCTGTGTATTACAGTATATTGCTGTATGGTGCATTATCTTGGCTATGTGGGGCTTTGCCTTACTGATTTAAAAAAACCATAATTTAAACAAAGGACATTTTTAAAATCTCCAAAGACTTCCCCCTTCACGAAGGGGGATATTCTCTACTGACAGTGAGAGTTGGGTCAAGTCATTACACTGCCTTTATCACTGTATGTACCGTCATAGTTTAAGGAGAGACCAACTACACTGCAGGGCCCAGGATGGTCTGAGGAATTACAAGGGGGCCAGGCAGGTAGCAGGAACCAGGCCCACCCCCACATTCACCAGAAGTGGCAAGAGCAATGGGAAGTGAAGAGCTTCCTACTCTGCTCCACCATCTCCTGGCTGGGTCACTCTGCTTCACAGTTACAGCAGGAAGTGGAGAGCCCCAACCCTAGCCCCACCCCACTCCACTTCCCTGAGTGATGCAGCTGGGATCTGGGTACTGGGTTGCTCCCCTTCCTGCTACTGAAGTGAATATGAGGTGGGGCAACCCCTGCTGCCAGTGACAGGCTCGCCAATAATCCCATGGATCTTGTCACTTGGGGGAAAAGGCTTGGGGGAAGGGATGCAATGAAGGTATGAGTGGGTGGAGCAGGATCAGGAAGAGGGGATGGAAGCGGGGCGGAGGGGACGGTTATCCTCAACCTGGCAACCCCTAAGAATGGCGGTGCAGTGATGCCATTTGTGCTGTTGTAATTGAAGGTCAGAATTTCCATTAACGCTTTATTTTCAAGCTTTATAAACGGCTGCAGAAATGCATTTTCAGTGGTAAATCTATAAATTTGTTCAGGCAAGGAGGAAAGAATATTCTGTTTACAAAGAAAATCTCAAAATATCTGTGCTTTAGAATATGGCATTTAAATGTACAAGAAAATCCCCAGTCACCTGATTGACATAACTGTACTGTCATCAAATAATAGGAGTGTAGGACTGGAAGGGACCACAAGAGGTCTTCCAATCCAGTTCTCTGCATTCAAGGCAGGGCTAAATATTACATAGACAGGTATTTGTCCAAAAGTTTCCAGTGACAGAGATTCCATAACCTCCTTTTGCAATTTATTCCAGTGCTTAATTATCCTGACAGTTAACAGTTACAGGGAGCTAGCCTTGTTAGTCTGATCTTGGTAAAACAAAAAAGCAGTCATGTAGCACTTTAAAGACTAACAAAATAGTTTATTAGGTTATTAGCTTTCGCGGGGGTCTACTCCACGAAAGCTCATTACCTAATAAACTATTTTGTTAGTCTTTTAAGTGCTACATGACTTCTTTTTTGTTTTAGTTAACAGTCAGTTGCATACATACAAAATGGGAAATGAATCTGGGAATCATATTGGCTCATAAGCAAAATATGAATGAAAAGTGTAACACTGTTGCAAAAAAACAAACAATTATTGGGTTTATTATCAGGAGCATTGTAAGCAAAACATGAGAAGTAATTATTCTGCTCTACTCCATGCTGATACAGCCTCAGCTGGAGTATTGTGTCCAGTTCTGGGCACCACATAATAGGGAAAATGTGGACAAATAGGAGAAAGTCCAGAGAAGAACAAAATAAATGATTAAATGTCTATAAAACATGACCTATGAGGGAAGAGTGAAAGAACTGGGTTTGTTTAGTTTAGAAAAAGGAACTATAGGAGGGGTCATGATAACAGCTTTCGAGTACCTAAAAGGGTGTTACAAGGAGAAGGGTGAAAAAATATTTTCCTTAACATCTGAGGTTAGAACAAGAAGCAAGGAGCTTAAATTGCAAGGGACGTTTAGGTTGGACATTAAGAAAAACTTCCTGTCAGAGTAGTTAAGCACTAGAATACATTGCCAATGTAAGGGGACTGTTAGCCCCTTACTAAAACTCAGTTGGAGTTTTTGATTGGCCAGTACCAAAAGGGGAAGGGTCCATGAGAAATCAGGGCCCCAAGACGGACAAACCACAGAGACAATGGAAAACAGCCAACACTCCAGCTCAGCCTGATTGACAGGTTGGACAGGCCAGTGAGGAAATTAAGAGGCCAGGTCCCGTTCTCCGTGTGAGCTGGGATTTTTTGGGTGTCTCTGAGAGAAAGCAGAGAAAGCTAAGAAGAGCAGCAAGAAGAGCAAGCTGTGTGGAGAGACAGTCCTGCAGTGCCAAAGCCCAAGGAGCCCAGATCCTGTGCTAAGGGGCAGTCCTGCAGCAACAGAGCCAGGCACACATAGCCCAAGGAGCACAGACCTTGTGTTGAGCAGCAGACTTGCAGTGATCAGAGAGCCAAAGGGGACAGAGAAGCAACACAAGGAGCTGGAGACTGGCAAAGCAGCACAGTCTGCAGCTGGGTGTGGTGAGCAGCTGGGACCAGCAAAGTGGGGGGAGAGGCTCTGGGCAGGGAGACACCACCAGCCAAGAGGCCCTGCAGGCCAGACTGGGAGAGGGGTCCTGCACCTAGAGTCTGAGGCCGTGTGGTCACTGCCAGAGCAAGCGTGTCCAGCCTGCAGACCTCCTGCAGCACAGCCAGGGCCTGAGAGAGAGCCCTGGGACCTATAAGGAACAGACTGTGAACTGTCCTTACACTCTGCAGACTGCTGTTTGTGATGTCCCCATGCTACAGAGAAGGACTGTATGTTCTCATTTAACCTTTCTCATTTTTTCTTATTCTTTTCTCTTTAATCAGTTGATGTTTAATAAATTGTATTTGCTTTGAACTGTATGAAATGATCACTGGGTCAAGAAAGCATGCAGTGTGAAGAGAGCACCCCAGAATGGGGACACCCTAGCCCCTGCCCCAAGTAACTACAAGGTCAGGGATTAAGCCCCAGGAAACCTGGGCCTAGCCTTGTTGGGATTTTGAGGACTCTGCTACTCAGGAGAGTGGAAGGGGAGCCCTCCGGGTCAGGGAGGCCATTGGCTAAAGGAAGTGGGAGCGGGGACTCAGATCCTTTCATTGGTCCATTTCACTAAGGTAGTATAGAAGCCAGGAAAGTTCCCCACAATAGTGGGACCATTCCCCCGTTTACACCTAGGGAGGTTGTGGAACCTCCATCATTGCAGATTTTTAAGAGCAGGTTAGACAAATACCTATCAGGGATTGTCTCAATGGTGCTTAGTACTACCATGAGTGTTGGGGACTGGGGCTAATGACTTCTCGAGGCTCCTCCCAGTTCTGTGATTCTCTGCTTCAGTTTCTGCATATGTACAATGGGGATAATGATACTGGCCTCCTTTGTCTATGGTTTGACCTCTACTGAAAGAAGTTAGGTTTTATTATTATTAATTTTAAATTTGGTTCCCTCAGTGAAGCAGTCCTTCACATCTTCACTGGAGGGCCAAACTTCTACCAGATGAAGCTGATGTCTGGGGAGGATAATTTAGAGTTTCCACTACACAGCTGACAAGGATAGGTATCAGGAGGTAGTACTTCCAAAGGTGAGGAGTGAACAGATGCACACATTTGTGCCCCAGTGAGATCCAGAGCAGCCAAATGAAGACATAAAAACTCCTCCTCCTTTGGCCATTCCTTTTCTTCCTCTGTTGGATTGGCAATTGCAGCATGTTTCTCTCCTTTATTTCCCTAATGTCCAATTGGCTAGTGGGGTGATGGACATGCAACAGGCTTTGGAGAAGATGAGGTTCTGATTCAAAAGCTACAAGAACCAAATGTCTCCTGCCTTGCACCAAATTTATATGTGTTTAAAATAGGCATAAAATGCTGCCAAATGGGAATGGTTGCTTTTCATAGGTGTAAGTGCAGGGCAGTAGAAAATCAAGGTTGCCAAGAATTGATGAAGACACCACCCAAGTCTCCAGATGGGCTCTGTGCACTTTTACTCACTGTTTTTCTCCTTCTGAAATACACTGCCACATGCATGGCTTTCACTATTTTTAATTCCTCATGTGAGAGCGGAGGTTTAATACATTCCTTTAGAGATTTTAAGCCATTGGTGTTATTAGCAAGTTGTGCGATGACCCTTGCCAAAGCAGATCATGACTTCACCACACTAGTCACTTGCTGTTGCTTATATTCAAACCTGAAATGAGCCACATCATGGCGTCCCTATTATTAAAGTTTAGTGAGGTTGCAGAATGGCACAGAAAGACACAGGACTTTGAAAGGTGTGTTATTGGTGTGAAGCTCAGAAACCTTCATTCAATTGGCCACAGGCCCTTTCCCATGCAATGAGGCTTCTGAAAAAAAATGTGTCCTCTCAGAAATTGTGTACTACATTCTGCTTTCAGTTACACTGGTACACCAACCACACTGGGTACTGGACACACATTATGGCACACTATACTTAAAGCTGCTCTTCAGAAAGCTTAGAGGAGGTTTTGGAATTAATTGATAAACTTAACAGTAGCAAGTCACCAGGACCAGATGGCATTCACCCAAGAGTTCTGAAAGAACTCAAATGTGAAATTGTAGAACTATTAACTATGGTTTATAACCTATCCTTTAAATCAGCTTCCGTACCCAATGACTGGAAGATAGCTGTAATGCCAATATTTAAAAAGGGCTCTAGAGGCGATCCTGGCAATTACAGACCGGTAAGTCTAACATCAGTACCGGGCAAATTAGTTGAAACAATAGTAAAGAATAAAATTGTCAGACACATAGAAGAACATAATTTGTTGGGCAAAAGTCAACATGGTTTTGGTAAAGGGAAATCATGTCTTACTAATCTATTAGAGTTCTTTGAAGGGTCAACAAACATGTGGAGAAGGGGATCCAGTAGATATAGTGTACTTAGATTTCCAGAAAGCCTTTGACAAGGTCCCTCACCAAAGGCTCTTACGTAAATTAAGTTGCCATGGGATAAGAGGGAAGATCCTTTCATGGACTGAGAACTGGTTAAAAAGACAGGAAACAAAGGTAGGAATAAATGGTAAATTTTCAGAATGGAGAGGGGTAACTAGTGGTGTTCCCCAAGGGTCAGTCCTAGGACCAGTCCTATTCAACATATTCATAAGTGTTCTGGAGAAAGGGGTAAACAGTGAGGTGGCAAAGTTTTCCGATGATACTAAACCGCTCAAGGTAGTTAAGACCAAAGCAGACTGTGAAGAACTTCAAAAAGATCTCACCAAACCAAGTGACTGGACAACAAAAGGGCAAATGAAATTTAATGTGGATAAATGTAAAGTAATGCACATTGGAAAAAATAACCCCAACTATACATATAATATGATGGGGGCTAATTTAGCCACAACTAATCAGGAAAGGGATCTTGGAGTCATGGCGGATAGTTCTCTGAAGACGTCCATGCAGTGTGCAGTGGCAGTCAAAAAAGCAAACAGGATGTTAGGAATCATTACAAGAGATAGGGTATGTCTACACAGCAAAGTTATTTCAAAATTGGAGATTGCCTATCTCCTAGAACTGGAAGGGACCGTGAAAGGGCATTGAGTCCAGTCCCCTACTTTCACAGAAGGACCAAGTAGCATCCTTAAAAAATTTTTGCCCCAGATCCCTAAATGGCCTCCTCAAGAATTGAACTCACAATGCTGGATTTAGCAGGGCAATGCTCAAACTACTGAGCTATCCCTCCCCCAAATAACAGCCCTTATTTTGAAATAACTTTACTAGCATCTACACAGCCACACCGCTATGTCAAAATTAATTCGAAATAGCGGAGCGCTTATTTAGAATTTGGTAAACCTCATTCTATGAGGAATAACACCAAATTCGAAATAGCTATTTCAAAATAAGTGCTGTGTAGACACTTATTTCGAAATAGGGGGCCTCCAGCCTTCCCAGGGTGCCCTGGTGGCCACTCCAGCCTCAACCAAGAACATTTCTCTCCTTCCCCGGAGCCCTTAAAGGGGTAGACTCTGGCCGCAGTGCCTGTGCCAGCTCCAAGCCTGCCAGCCCAGAGCCAGCAGTCACTGCCCCTGACCCAGTGGCCCCAAAACATGAGCCAGCAAGCCACTGGCAGCCAGCCCTCCACCGCTTCCCAGGAGCAGTCTGCCAGCTCCCAGGAGCCTGCCAGGGCCTGGAGAAGGTGGGCGCCTTCCTGGTCCAGGGTGGAGATCATGGACCTTATTCAGGTTGGGGGGGGGGTTGCCCCCAACATCCATGATCTCCACATTAGATGGAGGAACATGGCCGTCTATGGCAGGATAGCTGCCAGCCTGGCCACTAAAGGCCACATGCGAACCCAGAAGCAGGTGTGCATGAAAATCAAGTTGGTCCGGTGAGACCCTCAACCCTGAGCCCTGAGCTTCCCATCCCCCTTCTTTCCCTTGCTTCCCCCTTCCAGCTCCCTCCTCCCAGGTTTCCCCTTCCCCTCTCCCACCCTCTCTCTTCTCCTCTCCCGCCTCCTTTCCTCAGTCTCACCAGAGTTTCATTCCCTCCCCCTCAGTTTTGTTAAATAAAGAGAGTTTGTGTTCATGAAAATACGTGTATTTTATTTGACAACAGGAAGGGGGGTTAGAGAGGGGTAAGTGGAAGGACATGAGAGAGGAATGAGGCACAAGCCCCCAGTGGAGCAAACCAGGGAGGCTCTTAGTGCTCCTCAGGGTGGAAGCTCTCCCACAGGGCCTCCTGGATACTGACAGCCCCCGATGGACCTCCCAGATGGCAGCCTGCAGAAAGTGCAGCCAGGCTCGCAGCAACACGTCCAAGAGAAGCACCAGAGTGCCCAGGGGCAGCTCTGGCTCCATGTTGCAGAGTGCTGTGGTGTCTCGAGTGAGGGCAACCAGAGCATGCAGAGACAAAATGCTTTGCTGTCCCTCATCGAGGTAGAAAATCAAGCAGGGAAACCTGAGAACTGGCTGTCCGGGGAGGTCCCTTTAAGCACAGACCTCAGATAGCCTCAGGCAGCAGCCCCACACAATAAGTCCTGACCTGGTGCCCTGTCGGAACTGGTTCCGGCCAGCCTTAAATGCAATTCAGAGTCCACTCAGTGTGGACGTGCTATTTCGAAATCATTACCTGTGATCACTACCTGTTCGATTCACTCCCTCTGGGAAACCTGGCATTGGCCACTGTCGGCAGACAGAGTATTGGGCTGGATGGACCTTTGATCTGACCCAGTATGGCCAATCTTATGTTCTTATGTACTTCATTTTTTCTGATGCCAGAATTTGTCAAAACAACAAAACAGAACAAAATCAAGACAAGATCCAAAGCAAATCATGTTTCAATTCTGGGACATTTGCTAGCTTTCCATCTGTTTAGTGAACAATAGAAAGCACTCATGTGACTATACACCGAAATGAGTTTCAAGAATCAGAAAACCCTCTGCTCCTTCATTATGCAGGTGGTGTAGCATGCCAGATGCAAAATAATTGGTGTGGTTCAAAGTTCCCTGGATCGTGTTGCAATTCTTACATTTTAAAACACATAGAAGTCTGTAATCTATATGAAAATGTCTGCTCAACTAAATTTTTTCATTTAGTCTGGAACTGTCTTGATAATTAAATGTCATTTTTAAATTCAAATGATAGTTCATATTCTCTAGAGAAGTCATTCCAGTGTCTAACCAATAGCCTTTCACAAAAATAATTAGAATGCACAAAAGTCATTAAAATGTAACTTTGAGAACATAGCATTATAGCAGTTTGATGCCAAAGTCATGCCAAATAAATTGCTGTATAGCAGCACAGCATTCCCAAAACTGTGCTATTGTTTGTTTATGGTCTTTTAGGGGAGAAGGAGGTGATATATGTATCTGGCATGGAAAGTTTATTTAGGGAGAAATCACATTTAGTTTTCTTCAAAACAATTAAGCTGGTTTTTAAAGATTTTGGATGGTTAATGATATTGTCGGAACAAGATGTTGGGGTCATCTGAGCATGGGAGAGATAGCTGCTGGGTTTGATTTACAGTGACCCACTGAGAGGAAATAGTTATCTGGAAAGCAGCAGGAGAGAAAAACATCCATGAGTGATTGAGGGTAGCAAACTAAATATGAGTTCACAGCATGATGCCCATTCTGACAACAGCCTTAGAAGGTGATCACATGTAAAACTGAGGCTGTAGTGGTTTGCCCTACATTGCCCTGGTGTGACAACACCTGAAAGATCAAGTGCATTTCTGTTTCCCACACTTTAAAAGCCTATTGAAGAATTTGATCAATGGAAACAAAATATTAGAAGAACGAGAGGACAAAAATATAGGTGAAGAGATTGAGGGAGCTAAGTTAAATCACTGAGATGATGTAAATTACTCCAATTATAAGCTGTTTGGGGGCAGGGATTGTCTTCTAGTTCTGTGTTTGTACTGTGCCCAGCACAGTGAGATTTTGCTGTGTAACTGGGGCTCCTACACACAATCACAATACAAATTAATAGTAATAAATTGTATAGCACCAGTGCTGCTGTGCCAGTTCACACCCATAAATCAAGAATGTTGAAGACTCAGCAGACAAATCATCTTTAAAAATGAAAGAAAATGTTAGTCAAATAAAATGAAAGAATTAAAAGCATTTACTCGTGAAGAGGGTTAAGTTTAGTTTAATATTATGAAAAGGTTCCTCAGTGTAGCAGCTGGGACATTGGAAGAACTTACTTTTGGAAATGGAAGTGGTGTCATCACTGCAGTTGCTCAATGATTAGTTAGGTAAAAGATTTTAGTGTAAATGATGCAAGTAGTTTTGCAAACTGAATGACTCAAATTGTCAGTTCTGGTCCCAATCACTATTGTGGGATTACTGTAACTTTTTCAGTGCCATGATTCCAATATTTTCAATTCACCTTAAAGAAGGTCTGAAGAATTTGACAACTATGAATGAAGGCTATCTAGCTGTCTACACCAGAATGAGGAAACTGAATAAGAGTACCTTTCATCCAGAGAGCTCAAAACACTATACAAAAGATGGATATGCCTTATTACCCGTACTTTATGGATTGGGAAATTAGGATACAAAGATAAAACATGAGATCACGCAATGACTCAGCAGCTGACTAAGAAATGGAACCAGGTCTCCTGAACTCAAATCTGGTGCTCTGTCCACACAGAAGTACAGGCAGGAACTCATGGATATTGTGCCAGAAGGCTATACACTGCTGATCATGGCATTTTAAACAGTAAAGTGCTGAGGAAAAGTGTTTATTTTTATGCTTCAGAGGGGTAGCTGAGTTAATCTGTAACTGGAAAAACTTTAAAAAACAATGAACAGTCTTGCAGCACCTTAAAGACTAACAAAACATGTAGATTGTGACATTTCTCTACACACATGGCATCTCAATCTATGCAGCACTTCTATAGTTAGCCATTACTTTCACCACCAGACATCGTGACTTAAAATCCTCCTGTCCTCACAGAAACAAAACACTCACCTGCGTCTGTGGGAGTTTAGTTTGTGTTGGGATTGTCACATCAGATATCAGCCTCATAGCCTGGGATTAGTTTAGGAGCTCTTGGTATTCACTTCACAAGAATCAATCCAGCAATTGTCACATTACTCATTATGAGCCCCATCTAGCAATCTAGCTTCATCTTAATCTAAATACTAATTGCAATGTACAGCGGTTGCCATGGTATCTGCACTCTTTACTTGGACAACACTCCATCACACCAAATGTTCCCCTATAAAATGTTTGAAAGTGGGCAAAATCTGCTGTAAGAGACATATCTAGTCCTCACTCCACAGCCCGGGAGCTCCCCTTGCAGCAGAGCTAGTGCAGTTTCACTGCACAGGGGAGGAGGATGGATTTGAAGGACTCGGCACACAAAGTAATACACAGCGCTGGGGCTTCAGGGTTTGACATTTGTGTGATCCAAAGTTTCTCCTCTTGCTCCCACAACATGAGTGTGCTGGGGCAGACAGATCTACCATAGGCAGGCCTGTGTGAAGTGGCCCTGCAGCCTCTCAGTGGCTTGGGAGGAGAACCCTTCTCTCCCTGATATCCTCAGCTTCTACCTCCCCCAAGTAGAAAGTTACCATTATGCAACTCCAGTGTCTTGAAATGCAAAACTTTTGTCAATGTGAGATGGATTCTATTACTGGGATAGCTTTATCTCCCTGATTATTATGAAAGGATGCTGTGAAAGAATCTGACTCTCCACAGATAATGCTGGAAGACGTTCATGGAGTGAAGGAACAAAACGCTTGATGCACTGACAAAGCATGAGGTAGATAAATGAAAGGGGTTTTGCCTCAAGCCATCAATGCATTTCCTGTCCAATCTGGAATTTTATCCTCTAAAAAGAAAAAAAAATCTTGATGTATCTCTAAAATTGTGCCTTACTTCCTGGGAGTGGTGTTGAAACAACTGTTTTGACCCCTTCCACAACAGTGGTTTTTCTGCATATCCCACAGATTAAAAGATGTATTAAATGGATTGTTACACAATTAAACTCACACTATCTAATCTAGCTATCTATCTAGTGAGTTTAATTGCCTAACAATACTATAAAGGTCAATATAGGCACAAAATAAACTGATTTTTTAAATTAATCAGTGTGCAACTTGTTGGTGCTGATCAACAATTCTGTCAAGACACGGAGGAAACTTTGACAAGCACATGCCCATGTCATGGTCAATATTCATCCTGGCTCAGTAGTTTGTCTTCATTAATGTCATGGCTGGAAACAAAGCTTTACATAAAAGTGGTAATAAAGAGGATCAAAACTTTCATCACTGCAGAAGAAGCAGTGATGTATTTATTGGAACGCTCACTCCAAAATTCTCCGGTGGCATTTCTTCGAAACTTTTTGAGGGAGCTCTCTTATGAAATGTTAGTGAGCTCTTCTAACAGTTTTGATGGAATATCAGATGGAAGTTTGGCTTCAATATTCTCATGAAAGGGGTTTGTAGAGCATGTGTGTGTACCAGTTTGTTCTGTTGTGTGTTTGGGAAAATAAGCTTAACATTTGTTGACTTGACTAGACAGATGTGTTGTTAGCTGAGATTTGATTTTGTCAAAGTCAGTGTTTCTTTCCTGAATGCAAGAATATAAGAGTTCAAACAAAGCAGTAGTGCCCCCACAGACCCAAACTTTCCAGAGCTAAATGACTCCTTTTTTTCATGATTGGCAATAAAATTCCCAGCTTGCACAGATTTATTCAATTGATTTATTTCAATAACCCAGTTTTGCCAGTCACACAAGCTCATTCAGCATTTGGCAAATTCAGTTTTCTTATCAACTACAAATGTACATAACTCTTCCTTAAGATTAAATATATGGACAAACATTCTACCTCAGGAGAGCCATCTTGACTCTGTGAGCACGAGCAAGGAATAGTACTCTTTATTCACCTTTGCACAATGTGCAGCAAAATACTTGGGGCACGTCTACACTGGTGAGAAAAATCGATCCTCTAATGGAGACCTGTAAATCGAATCCTGACGGCAGCCCCCACCAGTGTGTGATACTCCTCATTCTGGGAGGAATAAGGGAAGCTGACTGGAGCTGTGTTCCCATTGACCTCCCTCTGTGTGGGCGCCACCATGGCTCGGCTTAAGGTAAGCTGACTCCAGCTATGCATTTTGCATAGCTAGAGTTACATACCTTAAATCAACCTGTCTGGTCTAGTATAGACCAGGCCTTGGAGTTTATTGCTCTGGATTGAATACAATTAACAAGTGTTACTGCTGTATTCAGAACACTGGGAATGTTCTGGTCATTGCTGCAGCTCCATCAGTGGAAACCCTGATGTAATTAGTCCATCTGATTTCTGCTGAAATCATAAAACCATCTAACAGTTTGAAAATGTTGCCTAACTTAGTTGTTGACTTGAGCTCTTTGCAAAACAGAGTCTTTCTTTATTTCCTTATTCCCCACACCAAACATAAGCAAATAAATGGGACATTTTGGAAATGTTTATGCATTCATCTAGTTGTATAGCAAAATCATTGTCACAGAGACAATCAATACACTGAGAAACAACGTCTTCTGAAAATAGAAATGATCTATCGTTTGACAGCACCATTCGACATTGGTATTTTCATCTGTATTTTTGTCAATACGTTGGCCTTCTCCTCTCCAAACACTTCATTTGTTTTTTCAATTACACATGGAATTATCAAAACCTCAGCAATCATGTGTGGGTTTTTTGTGTTACAATTTTTCTATGCCACTGTGCAAGATGACTTAAGAGCTTTCTATCTGCTGTAGCTGTGGATTTCATTACTGTTTTAGTATCAAGCAGTTTGTTAGCCTTTAACACACAAAAAATGGTGCTTATCCTTATAGATGCCATGTTTTGTAATTAAATGCTTTGTAATTTGGAGAGTTTCAAAGCTTTATTGGACAATACTTGTGTACAAATTATACACTGTGGTTGAGCTGCACTTCTGGAACAAAACTGAATTTCAAATGGCTATTTTACTATTTTCTAAATTTGGTGAGGTTCATAGCAGCTTTATGTTTCTTACTCACATTATCTCTTTGTGGTCTTCAGTCATAACGGTGGTTGAACTTGTAGAAGGAAGTTTGGTATCCTCACTCTGTGGGGTTTGTTGCTTTGAAGCAGGTGGCTGAATTAAAAATTTGTCCATAGCTGGTATTAATTGTTTACACATAGTTTTCCCTCTGTGCTGTGTAGCTTGTTGTGCTCCTGTTGAAATAGCTCTTTTACCACCAGTAAAGGAACCTAGCAAGGCTGGTGTCAGACTCACTGGCACAAGTGCAAGGAGAGAGCCCTCGCATGCAAAGTCTCTGGGGGCAGAGTCAGAGCTTAAGGCTGTGACCACCACTCCATGGCTGACACAAAAAGAAGTCTGAGCCCCCAAGCTGTCACACAGGAAGCTGGAGCTTGAGCCTCAACCCACAGGGCACAGAGCTTCAGCCTCTGACTACCTTCAGCCCTGTCACTGGGTCTCAAGAATTCAGCCCTGGCTACAAGCTGTAGCCCTGTAGGAGCACAGAGGCTCTGGGTTTCAGCTACAACTTCCAGCTTTAGTCTGTGGCACTATGACTTCAGTCCAACTGCAGCCCTGGGGTTCAAGTCTTCATGCCCCATCTATTGGCTGCTGTCCTGCAGCACCACTGGGGCTAGAGGCTTCAGCTCTGTGACTGTTGTATGGAGTGGGATCAGGGCCGGATTAAGACCTTTAGAGGCCCTAAGCACTGAAAAGATTATGGTGCCCCCCCATATGTAATTCAAAATAAAAACAATACTATACCACAAAATCTCATTTTTTTGGTTTTTTTTTTTTTTTGGTGCTCCTGCTTTGCTGGTGCCCTAAGCATGTGCTTAGTCTGCCTATTGGGTAATCCAGCCCTGAGTGGGATGGTGAGGCTCCAGGCTTCAGCCGTGGACCTCCTGAAAGGGGTCATGTCATAGCCCCTGGTTAATAGCCGCTGAGTTAGAGAGCCACATGTATGGCAAACAGGTGGGGGAAGCATAGCGTGCAGGGAAATAAACTCAGTAGGGCCAAGGGAATGGAGTGAAGGAAGTGCAGGATGAGGGCAATGAGACAATGGAGAAGAAATAAACATGGAAGGGATGTTACAGCAGAATTAAGACAGCGAGAATGAGGAAAGAAAATACTAAAGAAAAAAACAGAAATGGGAAATACGTTGTATCACATAAACCCCCAAGCAAATCCTCACCGGCTTCACTTGCCCACAACACCATAAAAATGTCATGAGGCTCTGCACAAAATGTATAGATTCATGGATTCCAAGGCCAAAAAGGACCATTGTGATCATCTAGCCTGACCTGCTGCATAACACAGGCCATAGAACTTCTGAAATAATTCCTTCTGAACTAGAACATATTTTTTAAAAAACATCCAATCTTGATGTAAAAGTTGCCAGTGATGGAGAATCTAATGTGACCCTAGGTAAATTGTTCCAAAGGTTAATTACCCTCATTGTTAAAGATTTATGCCTTAGTTTCCTGATCTCTTAGCTTCAGGAGCATCTTTCTTTCTCACTATTTCAACAGACTGTAGGATCAATGATGCTTTTACTGTTCTGTGGAAATTCTGGAAGAATTGCTGCCTCACCAGGTTTGCTGGGAAGCAGGGGACCACTCCTGAGGCTACACTCCTTCAATGGGCACAGCATATTCCCCACCGTAGGTCTAGCTAGTTTTGCTGGGCACTGTGGAAATAATCTGGATCTACAGAGAAAGGTAACTTTGCCTACAACTGAAATATAACTGTCTCTCGGGTAAGATGTAAATAGCACACAACACCACTGTGGGTGCGTCTAGACTGGCAAGATTTTGCGCAAAAACTTGCCGCCTGTCTACACTGGCTGCGAGAATTTGCAGAAATGTTGTAATGTACAAAATCAGTGCTTCTTGCATAAATACTGATGCTCCGCTCAGGCATAAGCCCTCTTGCGCAGAATACTTGTGCAAGAGGGCCAGTGTAGACAGGAGCGTTAATTTCTTGCAAGAAAGCCCGATGGCTAAAATGGCCATCGGAGCTTTCTTGCGCAAGAGAGCGTCTACACTTTTCCGTTAAAAGTATTTGCGCAAAATCATGCCAGTCTAGACGCAGCCTGTGTGAACAAGAAATGAATAAAAATAATTACTGAAAAACGGGGAGGGAGGGATTTATATATGTGGAAGGCGTCTAAGGGCTAAAGTTGAACCTGACTGGAAGATCAATGAGGATAAAAGTAGTTCGTGGTTTCTTACACACATTTTGTCTGAATTTAACAAGCATTCTACCCAGTAATATGATCATCATTAAACATAAGCCCTACAAGTCATTATATATCCACTTTATATGCACAGATATCTTCATCTACAGATGCAACAATGTTGTTTACCATCTTCTTATTGATGAAAATGGAGATGCTGTGGCTGGATAATTTGCATGTGTCACATGCAATAAAGTCCGTGCTTCTACTAGCCATAAAACTGGTACTAAAACATAAATGTAGATTAGAATTGGGATATAGATATGAAGCTAGTCACCAAGAAATGTGTCAATACCAGATGAAACATGAAGATAACTATGAGTCAGAAATTACTGCTGTTTGCAGCAACAGACATAAGACCTCTCAAGGTAGTCTGGGGAAGTGATACCTTGCATATTCTCAGTGTTTGGTTAACAGCAATGCCATATATGGTCAAATGGATGGATGTGCCCTAATGCCACATTCCACAGCATTAGCCCAGCATGCTGAGATTGTGGCAGAAGTAAAAAGAAAACAAATCTCCATGAAGGCGAAAAACTTTCTTGGCACAGGGGATAGAGGGTTTACCCTTGATCTGTGGATGCCCAACTAGAGAAAGGTTGCCTATTTTGGGAATAACTATTTATTACATATAGATTGGAATGATGCGATGGGTACTTTGTGCGACTCAGTTTGACAGCGGGAAGCCAAAAACTGCAGAGAACATATGATTGGCTATTAGTCAAGCACTCAGAAGATTTGATATACAGGCATTACCAACCCTATGGTTTCTGTTATGGACCAAGGAAGGAACATCGTTGCAATCCTCAATATGTGTGAATAAGCTGCTCAGCACACATTAGAAACACCATATTCAACCATACTACCAAACTGGGAAACCAGAAAGAGGAAGCCATGAGCAAACTCATCACATGTGCCAAGCAGGCCCAGCCAAAGAGTTTGCGGGGGCCCAAAGGGGCATGTTGACAGTGAGGCCCTGGCCGGTGGATGCTCTAGTTTAAGCCAAACTCAGTTGAGGGATTACAGTGTCCAGCCCAGGCAGCACAAGTAGTTCGCTGGATATATTCCACAACACACTGGCCAGGTCAGATTCTCTGCAGACCTGCGTGACTCCCCGGTTCCACTCTTAGCCTGGCCTTCCAGCCAGCTCCCCACCTACCACTAGCCCCACTATCCTGCCACAGCAGCCCACAGCAAGGGCAGAGTTTCGGGAGGGTAGGGGGACAGCAGCTGTGCTCTCCGGGATGCCGCTAGCTTTTCATTACATTCCCTGGACTATCAGGGAGTGAGGGGAAAGCACTTGCATTCTGTGCACGCCTCTCATCCTGGCTGGTGCATGTGTAACCTTGAGTGGGCCAGACATCACTGCCCTTCTCCAGTGTCTAAAGAAACCCCCACTTCCACTGCAGTACTGGAGACCCAGAGTTTAGTCTGTTAGGAATTTCAGCAAGGATTGCCCAGTGTTAGCCTCCTACATTCAAGTTCCAAAAGAAACTAACATAATGAATTTAAATTAAATAACTTTATAAAATTTTATGAAGAAAAATATTCTAATTCTTACAACAGAACACAACTATTTTACAATCCACAAATAATGTCTATAATTACACTAAACATAAGTAAAGAGAAAACTAGAAGTGAACTGTGAACAGTTCAGTCCACACAAACATAGTAGGAAAAGACTGAGAGGTTCCAAGAGTTTAGATTTAGTTCACCAAAGTCTCAGTTTGTGCCTCTGATATCAACTCTGCACCATGTGCTGAGTCTGAAGTCTCTCTCTCTCTACTTGCTTGTAGGGAATCCTCGGCTGGAGTCCAGGCAGATTCTTCCTCTGCTATGGTCACTGCTAGGCAGGCAGCTCACTGATTTAACTAGTCAGTTAGCTCACAGATGAACAGACTTAAAGAAACCCTATGACAAGAAAATACAAAAAATCTGAGAACAACAAAATAGAAATGTTGCTACATTTACAGAGGAACTGGAAAAATCACATGGACTCTAAACATGTCAAGCCAGGTCTATTAAAATTTCAAATCATCTGACTAATCTGGGGGTGTATCCATATAAATACATTATTACACTGATTTTATGCACTAGTGCTACTGTTACCAAGTGCCTCCGAGGCCTGACAATTCGATCGATAAGTGATTCCATTCATCCAGACCTGCAGGTTCCTTTGTACTCTCCTGCTGGAAAAGGACAAGCAGACTCATTAAAAACAACACAAAACATTACCCATGACATGTTTCCTGTCAGATAAATACAGCCAGTGCCTATTATGATTTTTATCTCAAAGAAATTGATTTAATCAGCAATCCAAGGCTTAACCTATTGTTAATAATAAAATTTAATCCCTTTTCTCCCCCATTTCTATCAACTAACTAGAATTTAAATGGTTAGAAGTGATGTGAAGAAGCTTTTAGTACCAATCAGTTTAGCAGCAGAAGGAAGCAAGGTGTATTTGTATCATTTGTGTGAGTCTCTGATGTGCCTGGTGAGGGGACTAATGGGACTAATTGTCACAATTCCAGAAACCCCTTTGTATGGCTAACTGGAAGCTGGAAATCATTTTCAAATGCTGCATCAGATATTGCCTCCTTCATTTTGGTCTTAAAATGCATTGTGTTTACTTGAGTTTCATGCATCTACTCTACAGTATCTTTTAGTAGCTAAAAGGTTAAATGAAAACATAGTTGCATGCTTGTACTGTACTACTGATTCATTAATTTGAAAGACTTTTTTAGTCCTAGTCTGTTTGCATCTGATTTAAATTATCCTAGCTTCCCATCAGTGAAAAGACTATTTTTGTAATGAAATTTTGTTTTTTCAAAGCACTCAGTTTTATTGACCTTTCAAGACAAAACACACACAAATAAGCATAAAACAGAAAAACATATGATGACTGAAATAAGCACTTTTTCTTTTCAAAATGCAATTGCTGCTCCATGAGGCTGTAGGCCTGGAATATATTTTTTTTGTGAGAAGAGTAACAAATTTCACACAAAAAATTTCTTCAACTGTCAGTTTGCTACTAATCATTACATATTCTTATGCTAGAGATCAGTTTCTGAAGTCATAAAGGGGTGTTAAAAAGAGGTTCTACTATTAAAATTTACTATGTAATAAAAGTCACCTGTTTAATCAATAGATCAATTTCTCTTATGCATTTAGTCATATCTACTCCTTATGCATCTGATTCTGTCATAAATGAACTTGATTCTGTGGGTCTATTAGCAAAATATTGGTTTATAGGAATGTTTGTAGCAAACAGAATGCTTTGCAATTTTAAATAGACAAAATAAGCATCAATCCCCATTCATCCCTCAAGCCATCATTAATTTATAGGCATTGTAAAAGATGGATGTCTTCAGGTAAGATTTGGAGGAGGAGAGCATAGATCATTTTAAGGAGGATGTGATGGGGTATTCACCCCATGCTAGACTAGAAAAAGATTAATGCAGATAATATCCCCAGGAAGTGTCTGAAGAGAATGGTATGAACCCACTGAACACAAATCAGTGAGTTTGGAGGAGAACCAGAAGAGCACAGCATTGTAAAAGTCATGGAAGGGGAGGATTACTGGAAGGAGTATATCATCATAAGCGTACAAAGCAGTAGAGAGGTCAAAGAGAATGAGGACAGAATTGAGACTCGAGGGTTGGATCAAGAAAAACTCATTAAAATCCTTAGTTTCAGTGCAGTCAGAAGGGAAAGGTTTCAGAATAGAACTGGAGAAGAGCAAGTTTTACAGTTATTGCCTCAACTGCACTTTTGATAAGTTTCCAGATAAAGATAAAAAGGTGGGTAGGGGGAGATGAGGTGATGGATACAAAGACAGGTGCAATCTATGGTGAGACCCAGCAATGCATGTAGTTTAAAGCGAGTGGGATAATTACTATCCCCAAAACACATAGAATTTAAGTTCATCGTTTACAAAGAAACATATGCAGAATATGAGGAAGGCATTTATCAACCTATTCAAAGAGTTTGTTTCCTTTACTATAGTTAAGATTAGAGATTTGAAGATGGCTCAAGCTGGAACTGAAGAATAGATGTGAAGTGTATTGTGCTTTTTGCAAGCCTTAGAGGTCAGAGTTTTGAGTAAGAGTTTGAACTCAATCTTACACTGTACATGGAAAGCAGAGTAGCTTATTTCAATAATGTCTGTGCCATTTCTGACAGCAGCCATCATTGTGATTATTAAGAGGTGGTGAAAGTGAAATATTTCTGCCTACCCTGCTCCCACTGGCTTGTAATGATTCCCCCCTGCAATATTTGTAGTGCATTTATATATTTTTGGTTACCAAGTTATTTCTATTCTACACTGAAGCTTATAATAATAGTTTCTGCTTTCTCCAGAAAGTCTCAAAAGCTTATTTCTTAACTCCGTTAGATGTTGCTAATGATGAAGGCTTATTAAATCCAAAGCAAACCACCTGGTTTTGATTGTCTCCTAATCCCTCTTACATCAGAGGCCCATTATCAGTGGCCTCTGCAACAGAAATCTGCAATTAGAAATACACACAAGCTTCCCTCTTTGTAATCAAGCTCTGTGTGTGTGCTCTGTGAAAATTGCTACAGCTGTCAGCTTAAGAGCAGTGACAAATATGTTTTTATTCATATTTAGTTTCACTTAATTCAATATGACTTTGTTGGCATGAAAACTATGCAAGGGATGCCGGAGTGTAAAAAAGACAGGCTGTCCAGTCTCTGTCATAGATAAGCGTGAGCCTCCCAAGATAGAATCAGAACCCAAACACCATGGGTAGCCCTAAGTCTATTGGTCACCAATGTCCTTTCTTGAGCTGATAGCAGGTTGCAACATAGCACAATTCATTCTTTCCCAGGGTTAGGCACAGTTTCTCCCCATTGATTTTGAGAAGGCTGTTATAACACCTGACGATTGAAGGAATTGCAGTCTCACACTTCTTTATATTTCTGGTAGTGGAGGAGAACGTGCCTTTCATTTCAATCTCTCTGGGCTCGGGCTGTGCTTTGTCAATTTTCTGTCTCAGCTATTTCTGAGGTTGAAATGTGCATGTGCGTGCACACACACATACATACACATTTCTGTTAACAGTAAGAGGGCTTGCAAGTGATAGTTAACAGATGCTGAAGAAACAGGAGAAGAAAGAGTGGAACAGTGCAAGAAATTGACAATCACAGTCATTGGTGTTATTTCCCCTGTAGTTTCAGGAAGGCAGGGGCACAGCTCTTATTGAATTATGATTTGAGTTAGATGCTTCACTCCCTTAGGATTTCTTGAAAACCCCACTCAACAATTACAAGCCAGATGCTAGGCATCATCCCCTCCCACAAAGGGTCTGGATGCATTGCAAGTGAAGATGTGATCTTACGCAGCTGTCCTGTCCAGAGGACAGTTTGAGGTGGCCACCCCAGGTCCTGAATTTGTGGGGGGGCCTGTGGCAGCCACCTCAACTGTCAGATGGATGGGACCTGCAAGTCTCAGAGGAGTCTGTGGGATTACTTAGTGGGGCTGGCTTGGGACGGCATCAGCGATTGGGGCCTGCTACATTCACTGCAGCGGTTGGAGCCAGAGTGACCCAGAAGCCTGCTACAACTCTGCCGCCTATCTCCCAGCCCATTGCACCTCACTTCACTGCAGCGGTGCGACCCAACCCCGGTCCACTATGCTCCCCTGCAATGCAGGGCTTGAGGGAGCAGAGGTGACTAAGCTGGAACAGGGGGCGCTCCACTTCCTGCTGCTGCAGAGAAGCAGTGTGCTGTGGGCTGGGAGATGGGTGGTGGAACAGAGCGCTGCTGGTTTCCTCTAGCTCCCACTACCATGGTGAATGTTGGGAGGCCCCAACACCCGTAGGCACCCCAGGTAATGTAGCTTGGTTGAAAGGGCCCCCACATAGGCTAGCAGCCAAACTACATATCCAGTTTCCTCGGTGGGTTTGTGCTCCAGTTGCTGGCCCATACTGAAAATCATTTCTGCACTGGTACTGTTACCCATGGTAAATAGCCTTCCCATGCTACAGTCATACATTTACTTACAGTATAGGCATCCCCTAAAATAAAGGGAATAAAAGGTTGCAGAGTTCTAAAAGGAGGTGATAAAGTCCTATCCCTTTACAGTGTTTTTATTACCCATGAAGTATAATGAGCTAATTGTCTCCCTGTATTTCCCCATTTGTCATGGTTCTTTTTTTCCTGTCTCCTACTTAGAATATGAATTCTTTGGAGACAGGGACCATCTTCTTGTTCTGACAGCACCCAGCACAATGGGGTCCTAGTCCATGAACAGAGCTCTTAAATGCTATGGTAACACAAATAACCAGCCTTGGTGTGTGTGTCAGACAGAGAGGTCTTCTCTGTTGCTCTGACAATGCTGAGTGCACTATCTCTGCAAAATTGTAGGCCAGGACAAATAGATTCAGTATCTTCTGCAGAAACAGGCTCTAAAAACCTCTTATTTCATGGCTGTTGTAATGGTGCTGAATACAGGTTTGTCCTGTTCTATAATTGCTTTTAAACTGGGTTTAGCTGCATGCATCAGTTACTGGCCAGCCTTTGTCAGTTGTTGTTAATTTTTACCAGCATTCACCCAGGCTAGAAAAAGGGTGTAATCTTGTGTGCTCTTGAGCTGTTCACAGGAAAAATGACAGTTATAAAACAACCTGTTCTGACATCAGTTTCCCAAGCTGTCACATCAGTGTCATGTTGACAGTCTCTGTAGCTTAATCTGTTTCCATCTCCTTTTCCTGAGTATCACAGATTTGTGAATGTATCTGTGATTCAGAGCCATGAGTCTGATGAGATATATTTATGGAATGTCATTTGTATCTCTTCAGAAAACTAAAATGCATGACTTAGCATTAATGATTATTGTTCCATAAGTTTATATCTGAGACATACTAATCCTGGTTTATTATTCTATGGCTTAAAGAGTTCCAATCATCCAATCAGGGAGCAGAAATAATACTATATGACTAGGCTTAGAAAAATATGATTTTTAATCAGTAAGTATTGGCAAACATGATTTCACTGTAAACACACTCCTAAAATATTTCCAGCAATAATAAAAATATTCAGTTAGACAAAGAAATAAAAGTGCTTTTTGAAAGCTTATTAGAGTTTCATTTAAGCAGGTTTGTATATTTTGACAAGTGATGCTGATAATTTGTGTCTGAAGTTATACAGCTTTTTTTAAAAAAACCTCAGCTTTTACTGTCATTAAAATTGTCTGACCTCTACTCCATAATTTTCCTCAAATGAAAAAATTAAATAAAAATACTTAATAACCGTATGTATGCATAACCATGAAAATATAAATCGTTAAAATGCTTAAACATGGACTCTTTTCATATAAATTATAAAAATTGAATTCTGCCAAACTTATGTATGACTTAAGTGATCCAATGTACAGACAGAAACAAATGGGGAGCCAGTGTGTGTCATTCACAAGCCACCCAAAGTCTGACAATTAGGAGCATTATCTGGTACACAGGTAGAAATGGAAGCATCCCAGTACTTGGGAGTGGACACCATACAAGTACTTACTTCTCTGTGTATTTGGCTTGTAGAGCTGGTTTGTGATAAGACAGCTACTTGCAGGTCTGTCAGACTGTGATTAGGCAAGCTGAAATGCTCACCAACAGGCTTCTGTATATTCCCTTTACGTATATCCGATTTGTGTCCATTGATTCTTTCCTGCAGAGACCGTCCAGTTTGTCCAATATATATAGCCTGATGGCATAGATCAAATTACTGGATGTACAGTCAAATGACCCTTTGATTTTGTGTCTTATGTTGTTTGCTCCAGTGATGAATTCACCAGTGTAGATATGTAGGCAGAGTTGGCATCTTTTTTGGTTGCAGGGCTGGGTTCCTAGAGGTTTATGATGTGGTTGTGTGGCATGGTTATCAGAAAGATTACGTTTCAGGTTAGGGGGTTGTCTGTAAGCAAGAATAGGTTTTTTTCCTAAGGCCTTTGAGAGAGAGGGATCATTTTCCAAGATGGGTCGTACATTGTGTATAATGCGTTGGAGGGGTCTGAGTTGTGGACTGTAGGTAACAACAAGAGGAGTTCTGTCATTTTCTCTTTTGGGTCTGTCTTCAAGTAGTTCATGTCTGGGTATTTTTTTGGCTCTGTCAATTTGTTATTTCACTTCCCCAGGTAGGTATTTTAGTTTTAGGAATGCTCTGTAAAGATCCTGTAGGTGACTGTCTCTGTGGGGTCGGAGCAAATCCGGTTGTATCGTAGGGTTTGGCTGTATACAATCAACTGAAAAATGTGTCTGGGATGGAAACATGAAGGTAAGTGTAACGGTCGGTAGGTTTCCGATATAGAGTAGTGGAAATTTAACTGTACTGTAGTGTCCAGGAAGTGGATTTCCCTTATGGACTGGTCCAGGCTGAGGTTGATAGTAGGGTGGAAGTTGTTGAAGTCCTTATGGAATTCTTCAAGAGTCTCTTTTCCGTGAGTCCATATGATGAAGATGTCATTGATGTAGCATAAGTAAAGTAGGGGAGTTAGGGGGCAAGAGCTGAGGAAACATTGTTCAAGGTCAGCCATAAAGATGTTGGAACCACAATATGCCCTGGAATCCCAGTTCATCCACAAATTCAATTCACATGCCAATGGACTCAGTCGTGATATGGGCTGGTGGAGACTCTGTCTACTTAATAACCACTGAAGGTGCTAATAGCTCCCTGAGTGGTATCCTTCCTGTTTTAGGAATCTATCTATTGACTGATTTTTATCTGCTTCGGTTTAAGTACCCATTCTTCAGATACTTAATGATGCTCTGTCTCCCATCCCCCTCCCTTTTTTATCTCTCTCCCCTCTCCTATTTATTTCGAGTTTTCATATCCCCAACTCATAACTCCGGTCATCTGAAGAAGTGGGCTATGCCCACGAAAGCTCATGATACCATCTATATGTTTCCTTAGTCTATAAAGTGCTACCAGACCATTTGTTGTTTTTTCTGTAACAGACTAACTCGGCTACCCCCTGAAATACCTAATATGGTTCAGTGTCCCATGTAGTGGCACTTAGACCATTTACAGTAAGTGATAAGAACAAGGAAGTTCTACAGCCTAAACTGAGAGCCAGCTGGCTTTATAGCTGTAGAGGCTCCTGCACTAAGCTCCAGAAGTTCCAGGTTCAAATTGGCAGTGGTGGTTACACACAGAATGGAAATTAATTTCCAACATTGGTTCCTTTTTATCCTTTGAAGTACCACAAAACAAAAAAGGCAACACAACTGAAAAACGACTAGGCAGTATTACTACTGAGGCTTCCCTGCGTTAACCAGCCAGAAGAGGAGAAGATACATTCAGCTTTCACACTTTCTTTTTTCCACTTCCAAACAGCATGTGACCATCTCGGACCCCTTTAACCTTTCTAGGCTTTGGAACCTGCCCCTGTCTGTAATGCATATCCAGGAAGGGATCACATATGGTACAAGAGGATCATGAAGTCATTGACCTCCCTGCTCAGAAAATCAAGTAGGATGCCAGTTAAGACTTTGGCATAGGAATCCCAAACACCAGATCAGCCAGGAACTGGATTGGCACTACCACCTAATTTCACAAGGACCGCCAAAGAGTTCCTGAATGCTCACAGCTTTTCCTTAGGACCAGGGCCTGGATTTCAACCAGTGAGTGACAGCTCCTTTCCCACTTTCTCATCATCAGTCCTGTAAACTAGCTGTTTTTTCTTCCTTTGATGTTTTCAAAGGCCAGAAAGAATTTCTTTCCTTGGAGAGTGCAAATTAGCTGAAGTTTAAAAAGAAAAATAGTACAGGTTGAACCTGTCTAGTCCAGCACTCTCTGGTCTGGCAACATCTGTGGGCTAGCATGATTTTAGTTTGCCGGATGTCCATTTACCATGGGTCTGGCTAAGTTTCCCACGGTCTGATAAACTGTTTATAGTCACCAGTCCTGTCTCCCAGTGTTCTGTACCATTATTTATCTCTAATTTATCTCTAAATGTCTAAGAACCTAGTAAAGCAATAGAAGTGTTGGTAATGCTGCTAGACAATATTGACCTCCCATGGTTCAGCACCAATCAAGTCCTGAGGGTGCCAGACTAGAGAGATGAAACCTGTAACAGCAGTAATAGAGCCAATAATAATTTGATTGACTTACAACTATTAGAATCCTACTATATTACATATTCCTTATACTCTTTGCTAGTTTCCTATAACACTACAGTACACACACGAGTATTCCGCTATGCTGAGTATTCTTCATGCTTTCAGTGTTTTAACACACAATCTTATGCTTGTCCTTACTTTTAAGTCAGATTTTAATTAGTGCATGCCCTCTGAAGCCAATTGAATTACATTCAGTGTGAGCATCTGACTACATTATGTATGTGTCACACACTCGCCATATGCACTGTGTTCATTTCTCCCATCTCATTGTATCATGTGATAGTTCACCCATTATTGCCTCCTCAATCTAGCATCCCCCCCGGTACTACGGGACAGACCATCACTTCCTGTGACGGCAAGGAGTTTAAGGTAAAAAAAACCCAGGTGTAATGGAGTACAATTCTCCCCACCTCCCAAACTCTGCGGATTTCCTGTGGGAGGCAGGGGCTTTATATACAGCTGTAGCCAAGTCCCCACTTCCAACAGGGTGCAAGGAAAGATCCACACAAGAATCCCTATGGCATGATCAGGCCCTATTCTTGTAAATAGCAAATACATGTATTTAGCTTTGTAACTCAATGCAATAACTAGTTATTTTTTTCTGTTTCTGCCTGAAATGCTTTTCTGTGGAAAAAAAAAAAAAGGATTGATTGTTTCTTCCAGTGCTGACCCCTTTCTGTAACTCCCTCCCCCTTCATTCAGTCACCAGTGCAGCTAGTTCTTGAAACTAGATCCATGAAGTTTTGGGACCCTATGTGACCAATGGGAGCAGGACAGGGTGAGTTACTTAAATAGATACAGAAAAAAAAATCTTACACTCAACTTAGTTATTTCTAATGTAAATATAGTTATCAATTTCCCCTCTCCAATCAAACAGTAAATAATTATACAACTGTGAACACATAAAAAATAAACAGATATCTATATTTTGGGGTATATGTATGTGGACAGACATACGTATAGTCTAAATTTACTCCCTGTTCAGCACTGCTTTTTTGCCTCTGTCTTCAGCAACTGTTTAGTGCTGCGCCCCAGGCCTGCCATTCTTATAAGGAGTTGGACACTATCCTAGTGGCAACCCCCACCTCCATGAGCATCATGGGTATTTAGGCAGGGCTGGAGCTGATGGAAACTGGACCTCACTGAGAAGAGGAAGTAAGGCAAGATGATGTGGAGCTATGGATGGTTGCTTGGTGCTTTTTGCAGTCAGGAGTTTTTCTCCACTCCAGTGATGTCTATCCAGTCTCAGCAGTTGCTCTCTGGCAATGAAGAAGCAGAAGAGGAGACCAGTGGATGAGTAGTTTTGATTTGTGAAATCTGGAAGAGGGTTGAAGGCAGAGAAATGTACACAGCTGGCTTTGTTTGTATATGCTAGGCATTTCCCTGTGCAGCGAAAATGTGGAAGACGATTGTGAGGTTGAGGAAATTAGGTGGTGTACCACAATTGCTCCTTTTGTGCCTGCATTTTCTACAGGCTTCTTGGATGCTCTAGGCAGCCATTTGTGCTTTTTGCTTCTTCTTATTCTTTTGTTATTCTCAAAGAGTGAGCTGTTTGCTCAAGATGGTACAGTGTAGGAATGCACTGTTGACTTTCAACAAGTTCTGGGACAGGTCCCAAGGCCATGCACCTGGTATAAGAGTGCAGGAAGATCACATAGCTATCTTTGCTGAATGTTTCCCACCTGATAATGCTAATTATTTGGCCTGGGAAAATATGCAAAGTATCAACAAGCTAATTATTGGATGTGCGAAAATATGCAATGTATCAACGATTTTGTTAGGCTCTCAAAACAACAGGGGTGATTACTGTAGATCCAACAGTATATAAGTGCCAGGGATATTCCTAACATTGGAACCTTGGCATAGACCAAAGCCGCAGAAGATGCTATGCACTGACTACTGGGGTCCGTCCGCTGTCCTTCTCCAGGGGGTTCTCGGCAGCAGAAGGGACATAGGCATTGCATTTTATTCTGAGATCTGCTTAGGCTTAATAAGTATTGTACTTTCTTGATAAGCATTGCATTTTATTCTAAGGTTTGCTTAGACTTAATAAGTATTGTATTGTTTTAATAAGTATTGCATTTTATTTTGAGATTTACTTAAGCTTAATAAGTATTGCATTTTATGCTAAGATTTGCTTCATTGTATTTTAGTCTAATATAAAGCATTGTATTTTACCCTAATATTTGCTTAGTAAAATCTTTAAGCCTTCGCCCAATTTATGTGCTTATTGCCTCCGAATCCCATAAGGGAAGAACCATTGCCCCTTGGCAATACACTAGGCAGTACAGCAGAAGAGGGTATTGAGGCACACCAAGATTTCACTGGAATCCTCTGGAGAGATCTCTGGGAAACCTTACTGGAGGTATTCAACAATCCTGTACTGAAGATTCCTTGGAAGAGCTGCTTTGTTTCTTCTCTCATTGTGGGATGCTTTCCTATGCCATTCTGCAATCACTTGGACAGAGACACCTCAGTCAAGTAACATAGAGACTGGGACAGAAACTGCAAGCATTTAATCGATGCACCGTCTCTTCCCTACTTATCCTCAGGAGTGAGATCTGTCATAATGACCCCCACCTATGGAAAAGAATGGGAAATTTTAGAATATTGCCTTTCCCCTCTGGATAAGTGCCCCACAACCCTTTCACATTGCTTTTCTCCTATGCAATGTCTCCCACGCTTGGATACACTCACTGTGCTTGGAATGTTTGCTTGCATCTGTGCTTGAGAAAGTTCAGCAAGAAAGTGATAGGTATGTTACCATATATTTTAATGCTGTGTGTGTACTTAACTATAATACTTCTGTTTATTTTTACTTGAGTTTCTGCAGACATGTCCTTGAAAATCATCCCCTACGCGCCAGTACAGCATCTCCACTGGGTAGGAAAGCACGCAAGACAGAGCAAGGAAGATATATTCCTGGAGGTGCTACAGTACTCAGTTACAGAAAAGACGGATCATAGGGAGTGAAGAGAAAGTGACAAGCAGGAAAAAAAAAGAAAAGATAGAAAATGAAGCATACCCTAGGATTGCTATGGACAGGCTGATAAAAATTTTGGAGTGGCAACCAACATAAGAATTATGAGGGATTGCAATAAGACTGAACTCTTCAGCACATTCAGAACTTTTGCTCATGCTCTCTCCAAAGTCCACCCACACGTTCATTTCCTATTTCTGAAACTTTATGCTTTCCCTTTCATTCCACCCCCACAGATATCTTTTCAAATGAAAACTGGACTTATGCTTAGCTCTGAAAGTCGGCCCGCTCTTGGTTCCTCCTCTCCCCTCAAGAATATACGTGTCTGTGTGCACGCATGTGCTGATGTGGATTTTGGAAATAAAAGGAAGACAGTATGAAAATGCAACAACAGTTTTTTTAAACACTTTTTTGTTATCAACCAGACTTTTGGTGAAAAAACTGCCAGTGTAAGAATAGCCTACACTACCAAACTTATATAAGCCCAGCCATACTCATGCTGCTGCCTGTTGTTGAACCACTCTCTGCCAATGGGCCAGAGTTATCCTGTTGGCATAATTAACACCCTCCTCCCCTGTTAATGAGCAGCAGTAGCTATGTCAGCAGGAGAAGCTCTCCTGCCAACATAGTGCAGTGCACACTGCCACTTATTCCAGCATAATTTATGTCACACTCAGGGGGGTGGAATGTTGATATTCCCCAGCGACAAAAATTTTGCCAACATAAGCGGTAGTGTAGATATGGCGTAAGTCAGCCACAGCTTTTAACAATCATGCTAACAACTGGCATCAGAGGGCAAGTAACCCTTGCAAATGAACAATTCTGAATCTACAGCCAATTCTAAGCACTAAATTGAAGGTTCATAGTCTAGCTTTTAGACCTCCAACTGTCTGTTTTGCATACTTCAGTCAAGAGATTAGTAATTATGCTTGCCATAAATTGTACCCACTGGGATCTATTTTTTTAAAAAGGCAGGCACTATGTGTAGATTGAGGTGCTGTATTCCAATATCACAATTATAAGTGGCAGCTTTGCAGATTATTTGGAACAAAGTCTTTTTTTCCCCATTTCCTGTTACATAACCATATACTTTCCTATTTAGTCCAATATCAAATACCGCATTTAGTTTGGCAATCATTCTTAATTCAGCATTATCAACTTTCCTGTGTTTTTAAACTTCCATTCTATTGGTCAGCATTGCCTAATCTATTTACAAACTCTAACAGAAAATAGGGCTCATATATAATGAGTCTCACTGTCTGTGACACATACTTGGAAAAGGGCCCTGTTATTTACAAACGGCTCTCATCAGAGACCTAACTCACTACACCAAACACCTCTTACAAGATATAAGGGATAATGTATTTGTGTTGAAAGCCTGCTTTTATGGATCTACAATAGAAATTAATCACCAGGAGGCAATGTGTCTTGATGATGACCCACTTGAGTAAGAGGGAGTTTCCACTCCTTCCCTCCCCTCCATCATCAGGGAAGGCAATGCAAGGTGCTATTGTATATCCATGCCATAGTCACTTGAAAAACAGCAGAGACAAAAACAAAACATGGAAAACTTAAAGGTAGAAAAGAAACTGGACATGAAGGCCTGTGTTGGCAATACTTGTGAATAGAAACAAAAGACTGTTTTAAGTATAACAGAGTAGTGGTTTCAAACTTTTTTTTTCCTCATCACCAGTTGAAGAGAATTGTTGAAGCCCAAGACCCAACATAAATGGTGTCACAGTAAAGGAAAGTGCATGGGGGCTGGGAGGTTGGGGTGGTAGGTTGGGGCACAGGTTAAGAACATAAGAACATAAGAATGGCTGTACTGGGTCAGACCAAAGGTCCATCTAGCCCAGTATCCTGTCTGCCGACAGTGGCCAGCACCAGGTGCCCCAGAGAGGGTGGACCGAAGACAATGATCAAGCGATTTGTCTCCTGCCATCCCTCTCCAGCCTCTGACAAACAGAGGCCAAGGACACCATTTTATCCCTGGCTAATAGCCTTTTATGGACCTAACCTCCATGAAATTATCTAGCTTCTCTTTAAACTCTATTATAGTCCTAGCCTTCACAGCCTCCTCTGGCAAGGAGTTCCACAGGCTGACTACACGCTGTGTGAAAAAGAACTTTCTTTTATTAGTTTTAAACCTGCTACCCATTAATTTCATTTGGTGTCCTCTAGTTCTTCTATTATGGGAACTAATAAATAACTTTTCTTTATCCGCTCTCCACACCACTCATGATTTTATATACCTCTATCATATCCCCTTAGTCTCCTCTTTTCTAAACTGAAAAGTCCCAGTCGCTTTAACCTCTCCTCATATGGGACCCGTTCCAAACCCCTAATCATTTTAGTTGCCCTTTTCTGAACCCTTTCCAAGGCCAAAATATCTTTTTTGAGGTGAGGAGACCACATCTGTACACAGTATTCAAGATGTGGGCGTACCATAGTTTTATACAGGGGCAGTAAGATATTCTGGGTCTTATTTTCTATCCCTTTCTTAATAATTCCTAGCATCCTATTTGCCTTTTTGACCGCCGCTGCACACTGTGTGGAAGTTTTCAGAGAACTGTCCACGATAACTCCACTGATTATCTCTACTGATTTCTGGTCAGCAGTGCAGTAGAGCTGTAAAGGCAGACTTCCTGCCAGTCCTGGCACTGTGATCCATGCTGCACCCCAGGCAGGTCCCAGCAGAGGTGGCTTTGCACAATGCTTTAAAATAGGTGCTGCCTCCTCCCAGCTTCCATTAGCCAGGAGTAGGCCAATGGGAATTCAGAGCTGGTTCTCACTGTGAGAATGGCACATGGAGCCCCACAGCCTCCAAAGCTAGGAGTCAGACCTGCTGCTGGCCGCTTCAGTTTCACAGCATGGTCTGCAGTGCCAGGACTGGCAGGAAGCCTGATTAGCACCCCAAATGGTCACCTGGAAACCCTACAGCAAGGCAACCCCGTGCTTGACATTTCCCATAGTTTGAAAACCACTGACACAGAATGTGGAGAAAGGCACTCTGGGTTTGTTCACTAAAGAAAAACCCTCATGGAGGGAGGTTTCATTAACTTTTGGCATCTGGAATTTCTGAGAGTAGCCAGTGTCAGAGGCTGGAAGTCACAGTGGAATAATTCAAAGGGACTCGGGTACTTGTTTGTTAAAGTGCAAGGTGAAGAAGGGCTGACATGAACCCAGAGAAGAGCACTCGACTAGCTGACAGGCTGGAAGCATCAGGTAGCTGACACCTACTACCATAAGGAACACTCTACATATCTGAGATCTTCAATAACAAAACTCTAGTAATAAATACAAATGTATGTGCAGATTTATGCAGCATAATTTCTGTATTGAAATATCAAAGAAGAGAAAATATAAGAAATTTAATATTATAAAGGCTCTCATACATACACACACATAATACTTCAGAACTGTGAAAAATACAAAACTTCTAGGAAAGCATCAAACCAATAATAACTAAATTACTGGAACAGAATGAAAATTCTCCACTGGGCCCAGGATGGCTCCCTTGAATAATCCTTCTGAAAAAAACATTCAACTTCTAATTTCTGTCTATTGGTTTTTTTCTTCTATGGTGTTATATAACATACCACAGTGGAAATTAGAAAAGCTCCCAAGAGCATGTGAGTAGTTAACAGAGTGGGAAGAAAAAAGCAGGGAGAGAAAAGTTGCAAATGTTACTTTCATTTTTTCCCTTATATCCCCAAAAGAAATTCTGACAAAGTTATCAAAAGTTGAAAAGCTGCAGCCAGTTCTAATGAATGGATTTCACAAGTCTCACATTGTGCAAAGATAAAATTGGTTTAAGAGTCTGAGAAGCAAAGATGAGGAGAGAACTCTTACTCTGAAAATGTAGGTGCCAAATGAGTTTAGGTACACTACAGCTCTGTGCATCACAATGGAGCCAAAATGGGACTTTGGTGCCTAAATCCTTTTGTGCATCTGGGCCTAATTTTCTTGCCCTCTTAGTTGCAGAGAAAAGCGTGAAACATGAACCCAAATGGTTATGACAACAAATAAAATAACCTACAATTTATTCACGATCTCATGGATAAACCAAATTAATTAATTTTTCTGAAAGCTTTAGATTGGCAATAGCGCAACAGTGCTCACTCTCGCTTGGCAGGCCCGGCAAATAGTCCGTGGCTGGAAAAGTGGATTCCATTCAAAGAACAGAAGGCAGTTTGTATATACAATTTGTCTCAGACTCTGCTTTCTCTTCATTTTTTCCAGGGAAAAGCGTGCTGGCTAGAGGGCCAGCCCAATGAGGTGGAAGGATTGAAGACAGTTATCTCCGAGTTCTGCCTCTCTTGGTTCCTTCCAAAATGGTGTGCTTTTCACAGTGTCCTTAAGATTAGAGAGACCCCGACCCTATGGTTGAGATGAATGCAAGACTGGCTGCCTTTATTTCCTGTTCTCACAAATACTTACCTCCTGGCTAAATGCCCCTTAGTGCCCATGCAGAATAGTGGCTCTGAACATTCACAATTAACACCATGCTTCCTTTGCTCTCACATCCTCCTCCCACTATTACTCAGCATTACCTAAAGGAGCAGCTAGTCTGATCCAGAGCCCATTGACTTCAGTGGAATTTAGATCAGATCCTGTAAAACTTCCACTTTCCGTAGACACTTTTAACTGGTGCAGACAGCTTCACTCTTCAGATAAGAACTGACGCACAATGTTTCTGATAAGAGTAAATTGCACCCAGGCATTGGGAGAGCTCTACTTTTATAGAATCAGATTTACTGCATGAAATCTTTCTGGATTTAATTCAAAATCTATTTTCCATGAATATTCTCTAATGTTTGGTTAACATCTGCTGGTTCAGTTCCCTTGTTCACTTGAAAGGGAATACAAAAATGGTAGGAACACAGACAAATGGAATCCATTAAGTGTTTTGAATGAGTAGTCAGAGAAATTGTTTTGCAGTAGTCTCTTGGTTCAAGAAAGTAACTCATGTAGAACTTCAAACTCTGCTTCTCTGTAGCCTTGTATTGCAGAATGTTGATCTGAGACTTATTAGAAGGTTTTTTATTGAAGTCACCATTCAGCAGATGGAGAATATGCATTTTAATTTCAGTTCTAGTAGGAGCTGAGCATAAACAAGGGTTGCTTTGAGAATTTCCCAACAATATTCTTTTAATCTGAATTGCTTTAATATAGGGTGAGCCAACTCTAGACTAAGTGGCAGTATGTAAAAAGACTAAATTGTGTGGTAGCTATAATCAAACCTGATTAAGTAATACCTCTGCAGTGCATAATTTCCCCACTGCATGAGAAAATAGCTAAAAATATTGCTGTTCACAAAAGCTCTATATTGTAATCGTTTGGTTAATTTATGATTTAGCTATGAAAATTCCAATTTACAGAGACACATTCTATCTTTTAAGCAAGAGAATGGAATTCCCCAACCCCTCAATTACATAGGGGGTGTTGGGACACAAAAGCAAAGGAAGTCAGAGTATCTGGAGTGCAAGGGACTCTGGCAATCTCCAGCTGGTCCAGCTTGTGTAGGGTCCCTTAGGCAATACAGTTAGCTGGTGCAAGTTAAAGAAGGCCCTGGTCTGCTCTAGCCAGCCTGCAGTTGGCACACAGAATCAGGAAAACCTATCAGCTTCCTGACAGCCCCACACTATATGCAGTGGCCATGAGAAGTTGGACAGAGTAAAGCATACACCCCACAGTACACAAACACCTTCACAGATCACAAGCAATTGTAAGGTAGATTGGTAACCCACTGGTCAGTGTGTGCTACAGGTCCCCAAGAATTAGGTTGCCTAATTCTTGAAGGAAAAAAGTATTTTACAGACACCATTAAGGGAGACTTAGCTTCTCAGTCTACTGAAGCTCATGGTTTTAGCTCTGGAGGTCAACAGTTCAATCACCATGTACCATTCAAATTGGTGGCCATGACAGATGCCTATGTCAGAACTTGGTACTTCTTTCTACCTACCTAAATTCCCTCCATCCCTGTAGTGTAATTCATACCACATTTCTCTTTGCATCCAGTGTTTTGTTGCTAGGCATCTACCATATCCCACTTTGGAGATGACATTTTGCCATTAGTAAGAACCAGCAGGGGACAAACGGCTTAATCCTACATTCACTGAAGCCAACAACATAGCTCCTATTGACTTTAAATGATGCTGTGTCAGGTTGAAGGGCTGTGATTCAGCAAGATAACTTACTTTAAGCCTGTAAATCAGTCAGTCCTATTGATGTCAATGTGATTACATCATGGGCCTGAGTCAGCACCAATAGGAACTATCCATTGGCTTCAAGACATGTGTGTGCACTGACACCCACAACTGACCCATACCAGCTGATTCAGATTTGCAGGTTTTAGGCTAAGAGGTTGTTTAACTGTGGTGGGAAAGTTCAGGTGCTGGCTTCCTCCCAATTTACAGGGTCCTAGAGCTGTGTGCAAACAAATGTGTATACCACAAATAAACAGCCCAGCAAATTCGAGGTCCATAACCTCAAGTCAGCTGGCCCAGGCCAGCTGCATATTTCTTACTGGCATGTAGACATACCCAAAGAATTCTGGATTGAGCCTCCTGTGCTTCAGATTAAGCATGTGCCTAAGTGCCTTGCTGAAATGGGACAAATTAATTCCCCATCATTTTCACAGACTCACTGGACATACCATTAGGCTTGCACAGCTAATGTGAGGTTTCCCACATTTCTCACATGATAAAATTGTGAGCATGAATTTGGAGGCTGAGTGGAAGCCTCATTAAAAATGTAGCCCACAACAATACTTTGTTCACTCAGGCCAAATCCTGCCATCTGCATTCTAGATAAGTAGTACTTTCCCCCATGAGCAGCCTCCACTGGTTTTCAGTGAGGTGACTGGTAGAAGGAGGTACTACACAGCATGAACAAAAGTGGGACAATCTGACCCTCAAGGTGTGTCTAGACTACATGGTTTTGTCGACAAAAGTAGACTTTTGTCGACAAAACTATACCTGCGTCTACACTACTGCCAAGTTCTGTCAACATAACATCTACAGAACTCGGCAGTTTTGTCGACGGCGGTATAGTTTTCTACGAGGAATAATGCCTTTTGTCGACAGAGTTCTGTAGACAGAAGGCGTTATTGCATCTACACTGTCTTTTGCGTCTACACTCTCATGTCGACAAAGTGGCTTGCTTTGTCGACAGAACTGGATGTAGTCTAGATGCTCTTTGTCGACGGAAGCCTGTAGTCTAGACATATCCTCAGTGTATTGTTGAGCACAGACAAACTAAACCCATAGAATTTTCATGCTCTATAGATCCTGACTGCTGTTACCAAAACCATGATAAAATATTTGACAGGAAAATATAACACAATATCCATGACTAGCAAATGATATTTAAATCCATGAGAAACATAAATAGACTGAATTATTCTTTGCTATCAAGTATGCCTCCCATACAGACACTACTTTTTAAAAAGTTTGCCATTCATAAATGGCAGATGACTGTACAAGAGCAGTCATGATATGATATTGCTATAGATAATACATTTGTATTGTGTTAAAACATCACGAACAAACTAAAAATCATTTTTGTTACCATTATTCTCCAAATCTAGATCCAGGCACTGAGATCCATCAGTGGCATGTCTATAAATCTATCAGCATAATAATTCCTAGTAGTGCCTAATGTTTTTATGAACTTTTAAAGGAACTTTGATTGCTACTGGAAGTATTTCAGTTGATGAGTATTCCTCCTCTACTAAATATCTCCTCCAAAGACAGGTGCAATTTGCATCCTGAATCTTTTGATTCCTGTATCTGCCACATTAAGATGTGGCAATTGGTATACTGGGAATGCAAATTTATTGAAAAATACATGTTTCAAATATTGAGTGAAAAGTTATCCCACACTGGACTATGAGAACTTTAATCTTTGTTGCGGATATTAAATGATACCAAGGAAATATGTTCCTACAACAAAGTCATGTTTTCTTTTTCTACCTCACTATGTCAGTGCACCTGAGACACTGCTAGAGAGGGCACAAAACCACTGATGTTGAACTGAACCAGAGTGGTGATTTGGTAATGTGGATGGCATCAAATCACCCAACTCACATTCACTTTTGAATGTCAGTCAAAATTTAAATTCAACCACCTTACATTGAAGGCTAATGTATCACCGGTTCACCACATCACTGCTCCTTCCACAAAGCCTTTAATGTTCTTAAGGGAGGGAACACCAGTAAAGATTTTAGTCAATTCATAGATTTCCTCCAATGCAAGCCAATTTGGCTCAGGATAGAAAATACACTAGGTCACATGCTACTTGGAAGCTATGCCTGATTTATACGAGTGTAACTTAGAGCAGAATTTGGCTCATTGTTTTCAGTGCAACTCAAATTAATATATTTTCAGACATGCAGCAGTTAGGCTTTAGTATGCTGGGCTGTAAGGTACACATGATGAGATATTATCTGGCTCAAGAGCCAAGGCGACATATTACAGTTCCTAGATTTTGGTTTATGTTGGTATATTTTACAGCTGCAGGAACTAGGGATGCCAGGTGTGCTGCTGCACATCCCCTTCCCCCATTTAAAGTAGATTCCATCATGTACAGGATTTACCATTTGGTATAAAGGTTCTCAGCACTCACACTGTACAAATTGTTCCAGCACCCTTACTGTATTGCCCACATTTTTGTATATGTAAACAGTGCTCATATGAAAAGGATATGTAAGAAGTTTAATAGAGATGGCTGTGAAATTGGGAGTTTATCCACATTACCATAACAGGCTCTAGCAATTAGATGCATGTGTATTCCTGCCAGTCTCAATAGGCTTCTTATTTTGAAGGTGAAATATTTTTTTAATGTCATACAGTAATCTCTAGGTCCACTGGCACATCTGGTATATATTTACATATGATTTTACTATTCTGCTTTCTGGCGTTATCCAAGCAGAGCAGGAATTTTCCCTCAGGGCCTGTTGGCATGGACCTTTGGGGTTTCGCCATCCGTTCAAGCTTTGAGCAGGGATCATGTGTGAGGAGGACGGGGGGTGTATTCCACACAGAATTTCCTGCAATTATGGGGGGCACATATTAGAGGGCCTCAATCTTTTCCCATCTTCAGTTCCTATGTAAGTAAATTTATTACAATAATTACAGTCGATTTAAGAGCACTATGATGACATGAGGTGAAGTGTTGAGTTTTGTCAAGAGTATGCATGATGTACGAGATGATTTTTTAAAGAAGATATACGGGTGTACATAACACTCCTGAAAGGGTAAATCTGGAAAATATAACATCAGCGATAGCTAGAAAAAGTGCAGGCCTCACCCTTCAATGATTTTATCTGGAATTAGGCCCAAGCCACAAAACGTCAAACACGCTCAAAGTCTGGTGTTGTTTGGATCTTAGCTTTTAAACTATTTTTTTTATATATGTATATATGCTCTTTTGGTTTTTTCCCTATTGGGGAAGGGCGAGTGGGTGTTGACCATTTTGATTGCAAGCTCTTGGGGACAGAGTCTGTCACCTACTGTGTGGTCTCAGCTGGGCCTTCAGACATTGTAATAATGCAAATAATGGTTAGCAAATGTGGAATTCTTGACAGTCTGAAAAACATTTTTCACCTTACAAACAGCACATTAAGAACTCTTACGAAACTCCCTTCGTGTTTTTTGTTTTAAAACCTGGCAGGAGACACTTGAGACATTTTTTTAAAGCACCCTTCAGTTTTGTACCTAACATTTTCCATGCAGTCACAAACAGCATGTCTACGCTAAGAAATTACTTTGCAGTAACTTATTTCAAAATAACTTCCAAAATAATAATTTTGAAATAACGGATCTATGGGGAAACCTCAAAATTAGTCCAAGGCAGGCTCTGTTAATGTGGACATGCTACCTTGACTTAGAGTCTCAGGAAGCACTGGGGAGTAATTAGTTTGAATTACTCTGGGGAGTAGTTATTTCAAAATAGTGACACTGGAGCAGCCATACTTCTGCTATTTTGAAATAACTATTTTGAAATTAGCATTATTCCTCATGGAAAGCAGTATTTACTATTTCAAAATAACCAATCCGTTATTTCAAAATAACGGGCTTGGTAGTGTGGACGCTCCGCTTGTTATTTCGAAATAACTCCCTAGTGTAGACCAAGGCAAAGAGTGAAATTTTGTAGGGGCAAATTTATGTCTAAATATCATCAATTGTGCCCAAGATATGAAGGACATGAACTTGGAGACTGTATTGAAGCCCCCTTAAAAAGTTCAGTGCTTAGTCATCACTCCAAAACCAGCAGTTACTAGTCCTCTCATGTCTACTTTCTCTGCTCTTTTCCCGTGCTTCAGTATGTAAAAGATTGTAAAACACTGTTAATATATCCCTCTTGGGTTAGAGAAAGACCCATGGAAAGTATTTCTTTTCTTTATTAGACTTTATACACAAAAGAAAGCAAAGAATTCTGGTCGTTCTAAGGGGACAAGGTAAACAAATATCTTTCAGCAAACTAGCAAAATACATTAGAGCATTCACATTATGTCAAAATGGTAATTTCTTTGGTGTTAGCAAGAAAGCACACAGCAGGTTGCACAGCCTATAATCAGCCACACCGAGCTGGATTTTGCGCATATAATCATCCAAAAAATGGTAGAACAAGGCATTAGGTATCATCACTGGCATACAGCCGCAATGGGCTCTACACAAAAAACAACCATCCCTTGGGGCATGTCCATCCTCTCTAAAATATACCACCACTTTGTCGCCTTTCCTTTCCAAGTTCCTCCTAGGTTGCAGGATTTTTCCACTGCCATTGATTGGCACTTTAAAGGATTCTCTGGGCTTTCACCCGGGGACTGTATTCTATGCCCTTAAACTCCAAATAGCCCTGCTCCTCTTCTTCTAGAACCACTTCTTCCAGTGCTTACTTAGGGTTTTTTCACAGCCTTTTCCTAGAAAACTTCTGTTGAGCCCCTTCAAATTTCTGTCCACCAGGAACCATTGCTCACATTAATAAAACACTGCTCCTGCTCCTTCTACTACTGTACCAGGTCTGATTTCATCCTGGTCTCTCTGGCTCTAAGTTTGGTCACGGTCCCTTTTCCAGTCTCCAGTTTCTTCCCTCAGTCATATTTGAAATCTCCCTAGGTCTCAGACTGCTCTGAGTTACTTCCCACTATTTTACTGCCTCACAGCCCTTATCCATCAAATCTTTGCTTCAGCTGGTAGCCACGTAACCATCTGAGAGCTAGAATTCCCCAAAGATCTGTGCCTGAACAGTGCACCTTGTGAAAATCCCATTGCACTGCATGATTTGACAGTGTATTTAGCAAGACTCTTTGCACAACACCAGTACAGATTGGACCTCTATAGTCTGGCAACATGTGTAGTCCAGTATCCTGGGAGTGCTCTGAGACTGGAGCACTCCCAGAAAAAGCTGGGCCTTGCACTCAAACTCCTTACCCACCCTCCCAGCACTTTCAGAGTGCTTCAAATAGCTCATTTGCAACACTCAAGCTCAGGGACAGAGGGAGGGAGATGAGAAGGGATGGGGAGAGGGGTGGATTCTTGAGAAAGAAGCAGCATGGCAGTGCAGTGGCGAGGAACACAGTCCTTTGGATACAAGCCTCACTGCACTCTCATTGGGCTATGATCCTGACTACAGGCCATGGAGCTCTGCAACCACCTTGCCTCTTCCCCTGAATGCTCCCCCCAATCCCTGCTCAGTCAACGCTGGCCCCTCTCCTGCTGAGAGGGGAGTCCCATGGATGGCAGCAGCAGAGGGGCCAGTATTGACCTCCCCTCGTCTATCAAATTCCTTGGTTTGGGACCAGTCAGTCCCAAGGGTGCCCAACTAGGGAGGTACAACCTGTAGTAACACATACTAGCATTGTACCAATTCTAAAAAAAAAACCCCACCCCAAAACACAAAACCCTAAAAATAAAGACATATCAAATCATTCTACCAATGGCAAAATGACTTCAAGCCTTGACATGCTGTTATACTCTGTGAAATTCAGAATGAGCCTGACTAGAAAGTGACTGTATGGAGAGATGAAGCTTAATCCAGAACTCTGGTCATTATTAATACCTGTTAGGTTCACCTGAGAAGGCCTAATTGGTCAGAGCTGTGCCTGATTAACTCATGAACATCCTAAACCCAGCCTGGCCTAATTAGCCCATTAAACAGGCAAGTGGTTTAAAGGGCACAGGAAAGAGCTGCCGGAAGAGCCAAGCCTCGCAAATCAATGCAAAAAGAGTGTCCTCTGGGTATATGAACCTTATTCCCCTCCTCAGAAAGGGCTGGAAAGCTGGCAAAGATGTGGATGCACTGATATATATTGGTGGTGGGACTGAGACACTGTCAATAAAGTTTATGCTGCTGTTTATGTAGAAGAAGGACTGTGGTAGGGACGGAGGCATAGTATCTGCACTGCTCTTACAGACCAGAAAAGTGGCATAACATTGTGGTTGAGCCATTACAGCAATATCATATCAAATCTGGTCACTTAAGTGAAAAAGATGGTTTTCCCTAACTGCTAGCCCAGCAAAAGTCTCCCTAAATTGTGAAAAGTTCTCTCCCCTCCCCCAATCCCTGCACCATCTATAACAATAAAGATTTGTGGCTGAGATTATCAAAGCAATATAGGAGACTTAGCAACACATCTTCCTGTCATGGCTGAGTCATGGGCTACCAGTCAGAGCCAGAGTTCACAGCTGAGAGTCAGCTGGATCAGGATATCAGTGGTCAGAGGCAGGAGACAAATGAGAGGTCAGGAACCACAAGTAAGATGCCAAAAATAAAGATGGATTGGGATGCCAGTAAATCAAGCAAAGGGAGAAGGAGACCAGTTGTTCAGACAGCTTCTTGTTCCCCATGCTAGCATTAGTAAGGTCAATAGGCAACTAGTGGTTTGGGACTATGCCAAATCAGACCTCATAGGCAGAGCCTCACACTGGGGTTGGGCTTCATTTCTCCCAGAGAAGCAATTGCTAACATCTCTCAGGTGGAGGGTCTCCTCTGCTAAGCTCTGCAGGCCTGGGTTTCTGGGTGCATGGGTCAGGACATCAACTTCTCACCTAGCGATGCTCTCCTCGGCAATGCACGTCTAGGTTTTCAAGGAAGCCATAAGCCAGAGTGGGAACATGAATGTTTTCAGCTGGCTCACAAGTGTGTTCTTCTGGGCCATAACATTCCCAGTCAATCAGGTACAGGAATATACCCTTGAGATTCACAAGTTGAGAACTTTGTGAATAATGTATTTTTCCTGGCCTGGCACTTGCACCAGTGGAGGCAATGACTGAGCTCTATCAGTAAACACACTTTGAGAAGTTAGTTGTGGAATACAGGGTGGGCTAAGGGATTAAGAAACCTGGAGCTTAGAGGTGACCAGGTTGATTTATCACAATTAATTATTTGGTCACTGATTATTTTTTGGTCTCCACAAAGCCATACATCCTCTGACTTAATGTCTAAGATACAAGAATTGGCAAGACCATGTGCACTTTCATAGGTGGGTGACACTGGGGAGTCTTATATCTAATATATAAAGGAGAATGTTTGTAAGTTTGTGCTCTAATAACTTGGACACTATAAGACCTACCTCAACCAAACTTTCCATGGGATAACCTTTCCTCCAGGAGAAGATTTTAAGGTACTTTTGGACCCGATCTCAACCTGTAAAAATAAAAAATAACCTGCCTCGCTGCGCTGCAGGGGTAGCCCCGCCCATCCTAGGTCACGTGCCCGCCACCTGCAGCCTCAAAGTGCCGTCCGGGACTCACCCCACCCCCACGCACACAACGGTTCAGGCATCCACCCTACCCCCTGCGGCTATGGTTACCAGGTAGTCTAAAAAAAAAAAAAAATGGCCACACTTGATGGGGGGTGGAACAGGTCAGGAGGGGAGCGGGGCTGGCTGGGAGGAAGGGGCGGGGCCTGGAAGCAGGGTTGTTCGGGGCGGGGAGGAGGGAGGAGAGGGGCAGGGCAGCAGGGCTGGCCGGGAGATTGGGGAGGGGCGGCTGGCAGGAAGCAGAGCTGGTGGGGAGGGGGGTCGGGGGCAGCGGGGCTGGCCAGAGGAGATCGGGAGGAGGAGAACTGGCTGGCAGAGAGGGGGGCGGAGAAAGCCAATCATCCGGTGGGGAGCGGGACCGAGCAACGCCAGGTAACTCCAGCTAGTAAGTCATATGAGGACAAGTACTCCAGAAGCTGGAAGTGAGCATGCCAGGCACAAGATGTCAGGCAAATGGAGAATTGTGTGCCCATGGTCCAGGAAGGAGACAAGATGTGGCTACACAATTGCAAACAAATTGCCTGGGAAAAATTCCAAACTTACTCCTTTTACTGGAGGAACCTTACAGAATGATTAAGAATCTAAACAAAAAGCAAAAGCTCATCCTTTTGTAGTGCACTGCCACAAGGCGAGCATTCACCCTTGTGGCACCTCCCACTGGTCCCTCCAGGAATCAGCACTTCTGCCTCAGAGTGCCCTCTGCTGATCGACATCCCAGTCTCTGGTGCAAGTCTTCTACAGGGTCGGCTCCAAGCCACAGTGCTCTCTCCTCCTCAGACTGTCCTAGGTCAGTGTCCTTGCACTCTGGGGTCCTCCACTCCCAGGGAACCCCCAATTCTCCTATACTTCCTTGCCTCAGTGACCCACTGCCAGTTATCAGCTAGCCCCTTAACTCAAGAACAAACTGTAGTCTGAACTAGCCACTCATCATTGGCAAGGGGGTGTGAACCTGCTGCCTTTTCCTATCCTGGATGTTTCCCTGAAGCCCTCATTCTCAGGCCCTCCAGCCTGGGAGTGAGGTCAGGTCAGGTCAGAGCTCCCCAGCTCTGCCTGCCTTTCCCCAGCACTGCTTTTTCTCAGAAAGCCTCCAGCTTCCCTGGCAGCCAGGTCCCTCCTACTCCCCAGCTAAGGCAAGAGTATCTATCTGCCTGCTCTGCAGAAGCCCTTATTTATACAGCCTAAGCTGGGCCCTAATTGGCTGTATCTATATCAGTTGTAGGTTCCTCTCTCTCAGCCCTCTCCCAGGTCTGGGTTTTAACCCTTAAAGAGCCAGTGCGGGGCAGATGCCCCATCACATGCACTAAGAGCTAGTGTACAGATTCATTGAAAGAAAGCAGAGGTGGAGGATTGGTTTTGTAGAAAGAAGTGCTCTGGTGTCCTTGGAACCTCAGCAGACTACAGTCTATTACCCACAGAATGGCCACAATAGATAGGCCTAACTTAGAGAACATCAACCCTGCACTTGCTGATAAGCAATATCCATCTACGAGTAATAGCTGAATATAGGACTCATGGGGGTAGACCAACATAGAAAATGGCCTGGACTCCTAGAAGTCACTGTTTAAATTCATATTTCATCAGTGTGAGGCAAATTGTAATGATCAATGCAAACGCAGCTGAAGATGTAACTATCTCTATATTATGTTGTTGTCTTGTATGTTATATCTGATCTGGTGATGTTAGAAGAAAGTCACGTCCTGCCTGTGTTTGCTGGTTACTGATAAACATGATGGCTGTGTCTACACTGATGCGATCTTGCGCAAAAGCGGCCGCTCTTGCACAAAACTGGCTGCCTGTCTACACTGGCCGCGTGTTCTTGCGCAAGTAAACTGACGTTCTAATGTATGAAATCAGGGCTTCTTGCACCCAGAACTCTGATGCTCCCGCTCAGGAATAAGCCCTTTTGCGCAACTGTTTTTGCGCAAGAGGCCAGTGTAGACAGGCAACATGAATTTCTTGCACAAGAAAGCCCTATGGTTAAAATGGCCATCAGAGCTTTCTTGCGCAAGAGAGCATCTACACTGGTATGGATGCTGTTGCGCAAAAGCACATCTCTTGCGCAAAAGCACATGCCAGTGTAGATGCTCTCTTGCGCAACTACTTTAACACAAGAACTCTTGCGCTAAAGAGTTTTTGCGCAAGATCACGCCAGTGTAGACATAGCCGATGTGTCCATGTTCTCTCTTGAAAACTTTAGGAAGTCTCTAGGAAACACACTGAATATGGTATAATTGATAATGCTGTTAATTTATCCTCAAACATTTTTTACAGCAGAATATAAATGAAATCCTGCCAGAAAAATATTTGCAACAATTTATTCACATAGCTTTATTGTCAGCCAAAAGAGACATTACTAAATTGCAGAAATCAGGCAAAATTCCCATTCCTCAATCTTGGCTTACAAATATGTATAGATTTGCTCCACCAAAAAATGCATGCTGTCACATCAGCAGATAAACATATTTCAACAAGATATGGCACACCTTTCTGGAGCTCTGTCTAGGGGTAAAAATGAGATTATCAACTAGTTCATCTCAATCCTCTGTTTTCCAGCTAACCTGTGTACTTGATACATTCTTGAACAGGATTATGTCTATAAATTCTGTCTCCCAACACTACTAAAGAAGTCGGTCCTCTAATTTTGCACCAGACTGTGAGTTACCCAATTAAATGAATGGTTCTCTCCAATATGAGTGAGTACTCCATAATCTAACCCTTATTCTAACCAATTTGCCACATATAACCAACACATCATGCTCTTGAATTCCCTTTTGTTGCTTTCACTGCATATATCCATTTATCACATGTAAGTGTGTCACGCATGACAAATGCAGGAGCTTGGAAGTAGAAACTTCCAAAGACTGTTCTAGTAAAATGGGCTAAATACTATGGATCCAAGAATTAGTCACAAACATTTGTATCTATGAATGCTATATGTATCTCTGTGAGCTAAAGATTGCATTCTAGCTCCATTGGGGATGATTACTGCACTTGCCCCAAGAACAAAAATTAATGGGGAGGAGGGATAATTATTGTGATTCTAGGACAGGTAAACATAGGGGAAGTGGTTCAGATGAGGGTCCAGGAGACAAGGAAAAGGTAATCCTGAAGTGGCTGAGTGACCCTCATTTTGATCAATAACTCACAGGAGTTTATAACCAAAAGGGCTAAACATTGATGTGGGGCTTTGAAGAACTGGAATTTGTCAGGATCACCTCATGGAAGATGAGTGACAACTGGTGAGTTTACAGTGCGTATAAACTGTTTGTCATTTTATTATGTTTTCCCTCTAAAATTTCTGTCCTAAAACAGGTGAAAGTTCTATGAAAGCTGGCTGTTCATTGCTAACCCTGTCAATGTCCCTTGAGAGAGAGAACAAACCCAGGTTCTTCATAAAGACCAGACCTGAAGGGATAGTAACAGTGAATTACAAGGGGACTGCCAAACTAAATCCCCAGTCTGGAGAGAGGGACATGGGTCCCTACATATAGAAAGGTGATAATTGGAGGCTTGAAACCTTAAGGGCTGCCCCTGAGTAAAACACAAAGGAGGCAGAGGTGCAGCTAACTGCACAAAAGTGCAATCAAATGCTGTACACTTGGTGCTTTCAAGGAAGAGAAAACTGCTTGCTCTGGCAACTGCAGCTCAAGCAATTTGTGTGAACAGAAGATGAGAATCTAGCAGCATATGTCTGCAGATATAAATTCAAAGCTGGAGTTATAGAAAGACATACTATACATTCAAATAAACATTTCATGGTCAGATGGTCACAGTGATATTGCAAAATGAAGAATTTGGTTTCCATGCTTGGACACTTGTGCTTTCCTATACACAGAATCATGTGCTCTCAAATCTATATCAGAATCATTGCAAGTGACCAATTTTACCAAAAGCAGGTCAATGACATTCAATTGTTCACCTTAATATACTAGACAGAGCAAGTCATGATTTTTAACAATAGAAGGTATCTATTTCTTTAGCTTTTCAATAGAGAAAAGGGAGAGGAAATTATGGCTTCCAGTATGTTTCCAAGTGAATATCACGATATTGAGAATATTCTTTAAAGCTCTACATGGTTGGGGTCTTCGTTTCTGACTAACCTCTTTCTTCATGCACCACTGTAACAACAGAACAATTAATGTGCTTAGGTTTGGGCTGGGGCCAGAACCCTTTCTGTGAAAAACCATGACTTAAAGTAAGAATTCACCTCCCAAACTAGTCTGGTGGCATCTGATAAAATCCATGGGCCAGATATATCTATGGTGTAATGCCACTAACCTCAGTCTAGTTACACCAGAAGTGAATTTGGCCATGCTATTTATTTGCAGCCTGATTCAGAGTCCATTAGATCAGTGCAAGCCTTTCCCTTGGCTTACATAGTTTTGGGATTGGGCCCTTGGTCTTCCCCTCTTTAAGAATATCTTTGTTTATAGTTGATCTATAGGGTTTAGATGTAGCATGAGATCATTCAGCTAATTTTGTATTGCTCCTGGGTACATTGTGATGGATATAGGCTTTTTTTTTTTTTAATCAAGACATCAGAACATAAGACTGGCCATACTGGGTCAGTCTAGTGCTCCACTTAGCTCAGTATCCTTTCTTCCAACAGTGGCCAGGGCCAGATGCTTCAGAGGGAATGAACAGAACAGGGCAATTATTGAGTGATCCATCCCCTGTCATCCAGGCCCAGCTCCCAGCAGTCAGAGACATAGGGACACCCAGAGCATGGTACTGCATTTCTGACCATCTTGGCTAGAAACAACATTCTCTTCTTCAGACAACTGTATCACAGCTGCCTTCTCTACCGATAGACATGCACACAGAAAGCCATTAATGTTCAGCCCTTATTTACACCAGTGGCCTATGCAGGTGCCCTGACAATAGAGTCCCAAGAGACTATGGCAGGAGTTGAAGAGACAGATACATCTCCAACATGAATCTGAGAAAAAGAAATATTTTATTTTCATTCTGAAATTAAAAGTGATGAAGTGAGGACCATGGCTGGCGTGGTCTGGGTCAGTCCCTATCATGACCTAGGCATTGGAAGTCTGGTCAGAGACTGAGTCAGGCTGGGTTAGATCCTAGGAAGTCAGAGTCCCAGACAGGCTAGAAGGCAAAAACTCCTGTGTCAGAAAGCAGACAGGGTCAGGTTACTAGGAAATCAGCAGCAGATAGTAGGATCATGTATCAAAGAGAGAGCAGTCCTGAAGAGGGAGAACCCAGTTGTATGGGTTCTTGTGCTTGGATTAAAAAGGTGAAAACTAATCAGAACCCCCTATGTTCCACCAATCAGATCTTAGGATTGCCATCCTCTTTCAGGCTATGTATACACTGGCGGGTTCTTGTGCAAGAACCCTTGCACAAGATGAACTCTTGCGCAAGAACACATCCACACTGCCATGTGCTTTTGCGCAAGAACATCCATGGCAGTGTGGACGCTCTCTTGTGCAAAAAAGCTCTGATGGCCATTTTAGCCATAGGGCTTTCTTGTGCAATAAACCCCTGCTGCACATCTACGCTGACCTCTTGCGCAAGAGCTCTTGCGCAAGAAGGCTTACACTTGTTAGAAAAGAGCGTAGCTCTTGTGCAAGAAGCCCTGTCTTCCGAAGCCTGTATTGTAAATCTTCTTGTGAAAGAGCGGGCGGGCAGTGTGGATGCTCTGCAGGTTCTTGCGCAAGAACCCGCCAGTGTAGACATAGCCTCAGAGTTTAGCTACTAGTCTAACAGCAGTGAGTAGGTCACTGAGTGGTAGGCCAGAGCTGCCTAGCTTCTGAAGACACTGTGGACAGTGCTCAAGAACCATAGTCCCCTAAACTACTAGGCTATGGCTAGGATCATCCATTGCTCTAAGCTTTTGGCCTACACATGCCATAAAACAACAATTGTTTTACATTAAGCCTGCATTGCCAATGCAGCGTATGGTTGGTGATCATGGAACATTCAATTAGATTTCCCATAACGGCCATAACTTTGTGAAAACTTTTTCTCAGTGTTCTGAGTGTAATGAGAACCCTGAATTTATTGCTAAACACAACATGATGCACTAATTAGATGTGCTATTATAGGTCTGTAGTGATAAATGCTCAGATCTTCACAGCAGTACAATTTGAACCATGGAAGAAATTTCAGAAAGCCCTTAAAATTCTCAGTAGCTAAACAGCAGAAGTATCTGCAGGAGCCATCAGTAACTGACATATTACTAGCTATTGTCTAGCGGGGGCAATTTTTTAAATTTTATTTTAAACCACGAGCTATTCCTGAAGTCAGCAGGAATTATAATGAGAAATTTAAAAGGTGGAGTGATTCCAATTATTGAAACTGAACAGCAGAAAAATGGAAAGGAAATAATATACAGTGATGCAATCTTTTTCTATTACATCAGCCTTTTGTTAAACACCCAAAGTAGATCTTGCTCCTTGATAAGAGTTTATAATTTGTGGCACTGGGACTTTTTTGTACCTTTAAAGTAACCTGTGGATTGATAAAACAGTTACTAATGTTTCAGCATAGAAAAGCAATCAGTTTGCTAACCCATTATATATGTCAAAGTGTCATTATTTATTTATTATTTATTATTATTAAATATGACTGTTAGGGAAAAAATAAGTAAAAACCCTTGGTGGCAATGGTTTCTGTATCCATGTTCAGGTGTGAGATCATTCTCTTATAAACCTGATTTCCCAATGTGACCTTGAAGAAACTTGTTATTAAGGATGTGAAAGTGTAACTATGTACACGGTTAAAGTGTAACATGCAGGGTTACACACAGGCTTCCCATGGTGGGGAGGAGCGGGTGGGAGCCAGTACACATGGGGAACTGGCTTAAAAGGTGGCTCCCCACAAGCACTAGCTCCAGGGAGCTGCCTCCTCCCATGTGTAACCACTGAAATTTTCAGCAGTTACACAATTACTTAATTAAATACATTTTAACATCCCTACTTGTTATTCACTAGCCCCCTGTTGACAAAGAAACACCAACTAAATGGAAATGAAAGCTCTTGGCTTTTCTTTAAAAAGAAGGTAAGGAAGCTTACTCTGCTATTGAGCTCTGTAAATGGAACACCATCAGTTAACAATACTTACAGCAACACTGAAGGAAACATTCGTTCTATAAGCACATTACCTATTCACAAAATAGGTGCTGTTCATCCTTGATGTACTTCTCTTGGTCTCAGTGGAGATATACCCAGTCCTCATTCATTTTATATAAAATACCAGTGATTTTATTTTTGTTAAAAAAAAAGGGCCAGTACTCATTTCTTGAGGAAAGAAAATTTAAAAAAATGCCTCTCCCACCCTTCTTCCTATATCATGTCAACATACACATGCACATAAGCAAAAAGCAAATTTTTCATCTCTCAGAAGGAGTCAGGCAGGCAGGGGGCTATGCCAAGGGAAAGCAGCACGGAGCAAGTGCTCCCCCCCAGAAAGTGCTCATACGCCATACCGGTGCATACCATCACAAAAAAAAAGCACCAATCAAGCATACCAATCAAGTTCAGACCTGTCTCTGTCCCACCCATTGACTGCACATGATAGCTATGTGAACACTGGATTTTTCCATTCATTAGCAATTAAAAAACTTGCTTCAGCTTTCACAAAAACAAAAGCTCTCTAAATTTGCAGTGAGTGGGAATGGCAAAGTAATATTTGTTTTGAAAAATGAAAGTCAAAACATTTCATTTTGTCAAAATCAAAATGTTTAGATGAACCATTTTTATTAATTTTGTTTACGAAAAACAAGAAATTTTGAAAAGAAAAATCTCAAATTGGAAAACTCAAAACTTGTTAATTTGAAAAGTAAAAGTATTCTGATTTTTTAAATTCCTTTAGGTTTTTTCCACCCAGAACAATATAGCAAAACTGACATGGATTCAGAATTGTTTCAGTGTTACTTTGCATTAACCCCCCCTCCCAAATATACAGTTCAGCCAAAAAACATTTAGCCAGGTCTAGTAAACACTCTCTGGCAATGCATTCAAATAAAAGCAAGTTAAGGCTGCTACAGTATAACAAACTAGGAGTCAGCTGTTCCAGAGGTGGGAGCAAAGCCCTCTAGCTGGAGAACACTACTACCTTCCCACTGGAATTCAGCCTGGGGAACAGCAGTGCTGTCCTGTGGAACACAGCCATAGAAGAAGTAGGTTGCCAACCCTGTAGAATTGTGCTGGGATCTCCAGGTTAATGTTTAAGATTGCCATAGGATATAACACTGCTCTACAGCCAAAATGCTTCTGAAATAAATGTAGTCAAACTTTACTAATTCTGGGTCACTGAGAATGAAAATGATGCTTAAAATTGTTGATTGGCTCTAGTTTTCAAGATATGCTATTGGGTCAGTATATACGACCCTTGACTTGGGAATGGCGGAGGATAAGAGAGTTATAAAGGAAGGGATCTCAATTTAAACCAGAAATGACTAAAATACATCTTTGACTGGATCTATGAATAAATCTATGACTGGGTTTGGACAGTACTTGCTTTTAGGCAAAACAATGAATGATGCAATCTGAAGCTGGTATTGCGTCATACATGATATGAATTGCATCATGTTATTCCTAGAAGTCATGTTCCGTGACCGTCAAAAGGATCTTGTCCCATTCTTCTTCATGGAAGGTAATCTTGTAGCCTGCAACAACATCGATGGTGTGATGGCAGCCCTCAACATCGTTCACGATCCAGATGAGTGGAGACTGTTCATTGATTCATCGAAGACGAGTCTTAAAGCTGTTTTGCTGCATAATGGCAATGTTTTGCCATCAATTCCAGTTGGTCATGCAGTCCATATGAAGGAAACCTATGACAACATGAAACAACTTTTGAGGTGCATAAACTATGACCAACATCAGTGGCAGCTTTGTGGCGATTTGAAGGTTGTTGCTCTCTTGCTTGGTCTGCAGACTGGATACACAAAGTACTGCTGTTTTCTCTGCGAATAGAATAGTTGTGCAAGAGATTCCCACTACATCAAGATAGATTGGCCACTCCGACAGTCATTGGAGCCTGGGAGGAAAAGTGTTCAGCATCCACCACTTGTTGAATCAAGGAAGATTTTGTTACCACCCTTACACATCAAGCTGGGTCTGATGAAGAACTTTGTCAAGGCCATGGACAAAACACAAGCAGCTTTCAAGTACCTCTGTGGAAATTTTCCAAGGTTAAGTGAAGCTAAGATAAAGGAAGGTGTCTTTGTTGGTCCTCAGATTCGTGAACTTCTTCGAGATGATGCATTTGACCACGCACTGCGTGGCAAGGAAAAGACGGCATGGAAAGCCTTCCAGTTAGTGGCAATAAATTTTCTCAGAAACAACAAGGCAGACAACTACAGGTTGTTGGTGGAAAACCTCCTCAAGGCATACAAAAGCCTTGGTTGCAACATGTCACTAAAGATACATTTTTTGCACTCTCATCTAGATTTTTTTCCACCGAACTGCGGAGCAGTGAGCAACGAGCACGGCGAGCGATTTCACCAGGACATTGCAACAATGGAGAAACGCTATCAGGGCAAATGGAGCCCATCAATGCTTGCAGACTATTGCTGGACAGTGACAAGAGATGCTCCATTTAATGAATACAAGAGACAAGCCAAGAAGCACCGAGTAGACACTGAATAGGACTAAACTATGTACATAATAGTTTTTTGCCTTTTGTTTCATAATAAATTTTATTTATATAACCCTTTTGCTGATTTTTAAAGTGTTACATAAACAGGACAGGTGAAATATTATCATGTAAAGCAACCATTAACACATGAAAAGACCTAGGTTTACAATTTATGATTAAAACTCTACTATCTACACAATATACATAGATGTAAAATGTAAAAACTTAAATATCTTGGAAACAGTAGCCAATCAGTTGTTTTAATTGTCATATTTGAATTCAGCACATCAAAATACATAATAAATAGCACATTTTATCTCTGAAGCAGACGACTTCTAAAAAATTGTAGACCAGTGTAATCTCTAGGAATACAGCCAACCAAAACTGGAGATCTCGAGAAGGGATGTTGGAGGTTGCCAGGGCTCAAACCATTCTTGGCTATTTTTTTTTTCTGCTAACCAACACTTGTATCTGCTCTCAGAAGTAAGCAGGGAACCAGTACAGATATGTGTAGTTAAAGGTATCATGTTAACAGGCGGGTAATTAAGTTTCACACTCTTGGACGCTGCGTAACTCCCTTTCCTTTCCTGGCATGGGTAAGTAGCAATCTCACACAACTCTTCCCGCTCCCTTGATTAGCAAGGTGAGAGCTCCCTTTCTTGTTTTAAACTTTAACTACTGACCACTCCCCAACATGGGCCGTGGATTACTACACTAAGCTGTCCTGGAATTTTTCAGGACAATGGAACAGTGACATGGAACATTTTCCCAGGAAAATGGAACATTTTTCCAAACAATGGAAACAGTGACATTATTTCCAGAAGCAGCGCCTATGGAAATGATGCTCAAGTGCATCACTTCCTTACCCAAGACCCTAGTTGGCCCTGAGTAGTTTACTCCTGTGGGAGCTACTCATCTAATTGTTTGACATTAGAACTGGACTCAACTACAATTATAGTTGCACTTGCAATTCCACCTGCTTTTATGTATTATTTCTGTGATGCTATTTCAGAGGTAAGGTCTGCTCTAGGTCTAAGCTGCAAAGTTTTGCTAGCATAATTATGTCAATCGTGAGTTTGAAAAAAAACTAACACCAGTTACTGCTTCTGCTGGCATAGCAACTGTCGTTCAGAAAGGTGGTGTTGACAAAAATATTCCTTCTGTTGGTGTTTGCTGAATCTACACTACAGAGCTCTGCTGGGACAGATACATTGGTAGAGCTAAGCTGGCAAAGCATTTGTAGCATAGACAAGTCCTAAGAAAGCATTCACATGATAGCTATTCCAGTACAGTAAGTCATACAGCTTCGAGTGGTTCCCCAAGTGAAATAGTTATTGGCAAAAGCCTTTGTATGCTGGTGATAACTATATCCACATTAGAACTTTTGAAAATTTAGAAATATCAAAAACCACCTGCCTAATCACCATTACTACATAAGCAAAAGGTTCTACTGTAGGCCTTGCTAAATATTACGATTGCGCTTCTACTTATCTAGCACACATTTTGGATCATTAAAGAAATAGTTTTTGGCTGGAAGAATGGTCCAGAAGAAGTCCTAATCCTCCCCTTTCCTCTTTCTTCTGAGAGTTAAAATTATCCTGTCACAAAATCCAGCAGAACTAGTGATTTTTAAAAGTTTTTATTTTTGCACATTCATGTTTCAACAGGATATCTGAAAAGATTAGAGCTGTCTTTTTCTGATTTGCAGCAACACAAGGCAGAGGGCGAGTGAACAAAAAGAACCATTTTGTTCCAGGTTCCAAAAGGTAAGGACTGTGCTTGCGAATCCTGACAAAAGCATCACATTATGTCTTTGTTCTATGGTGCAACTGCTACAGATGTCAATGGGAGTTGTTCATCAAGGGCAGTACATAGCCCAAAGTGCATAGGCAGTTTCATTCTCTGACAAGGACAAGTCATTTGTTTGATTGGCAGGCACAAAGAGATATTTTGAGGTACAAAGATGGTGGGTAAATGGCACTTTTTTGTAATCAGTACACTCTCAGCTCCAGCTGAAATGATTCATGCTGCCCTTTAAGATAAGGGAAACAGCCACAATCCCTGTTGAATAGGGCCCCCTCTACCATCACACCCTGTTGTTATGATAGCAAGTATGCAGTAGTGGTGGAGCAAACTAACCTCAGTCTCTGCTTGGGAAGCAAAGGTCCAGATTTACAGGGTGAAGCTTTCCTCTATGCAAGGCTGAAAATAAGGTTTTCATGGCTTTCTATACAGCAAAGAAAACCCTGCAAATAGCCAATGCCAACCAACTCAGGCAAGGAGGTGGGCCTGTTGCTTTCTGATGCCCTGGCTACCTCCTTGCAGCGCTATACCCTCAGGACTTGAGAGCAAAGCCTCAGCCTAAGAATTTGCCTGGCCAGAACTCCCTAGCTCTGCCTACCTTTCCCCAACACTGCTCTACCTCAGGTACCCACTCTAGATTACTTGTAACCAGACCCTTCCTGCTCTTTACACTATGCCAGCTGGAACCCCTCTTAATACTATCCCAGCTGGGTTACACCTACCCCAGCTGGCCCCTAATTGGCTGCTATTTGCCTCAGCTGCTGGCTCCACAGTCTCAACACTCTTCCAGGGCTGAATTTAACCCTTGTTACACCTGGAGCAGGGTGATCACCCCACTACAGGAGCCTTAAAAGAGCCTGCATGGGCAGAACTCAATGTTGGTTAACTTGCATATTGAAATAAAGGGGAGAAGGATGTAGAGATAGGTGTGTGAGAGAGTCCCAGCTTGAAGAGACAGGGCCATGATAGCTCTGATCCAGATAACAAGTAAAAAAGAGGGTGTAGTTGTAGTGTTAGGCGGGGCAAGCCTGACCAATACATGCCTTAGAGAGGTATGCACAGGGGCAACTAGCCTGTTTATTCCACCCTCTCATGTTGTTGCAGCTACATTTCTGAGCTAAGAATCACTCCCCTGGTTCTCAGTGCAGCTGTACCCTTTCTGGTGTGCTGTGCCATATCACCTTTGAGAGCTAACGGATGCATGCATGTAGTATGGGGTGCATTTATTTTGGCCCCCTATTAATAGTTAAGCCTCAACCTTTAAGCACACAACTTTTCTTGCTTGAGCTATCACAATGAAGTCACTAAAATCAATTATATACATATGGGTCTGCAGAAACAGGGCTTTGTGGGGTGGGGTGCTTTCCAAAGCTTTTGGGTTTTATATCTTTTTGGTTCAAGCAGCCATCCCTTTCCTGATATTGAATATTTGGTAAAGACCACTTCAAATGTTCTCTTATTGATGGGGAATGTTTGAGTTATGAGACCTGTGTTCTGTTTCCAACTCTGACTCACTGGCTATGTCTACACTGGCGTGATCTTGTGCCAGAGCTATGCAAATGAGGCTAAGCGTGGAATATCGCCGAGCCTCATTTGCAAATAATCAGCATAACAGCATTGCGGAAGAGGGTTTTTCTTGCGCAAGAAGGGGCAGTGTAGACGCTCCTTCTTGCGCAAGAGCCTCTTCCACAAAAATGGTGGCTCATTAGATATGCAAATGAGGCTCGGCAATATTCCACGCTTAGCCTCATTTGCATAGCTCTGGCACAAGATCGCGCCGGTGTAGACATAGAGGCTACGTCTAGACTGGCGTGATTTTCCTCAAATGCTTTTAACGGAAAAGTTTTTCCGTTAAAAGCATTTGCGGAAAAGAGCGTCTAGATTGGCACCGATGCTTTTGCGCAAAAACACTTTTTGCGGAAAAGCGCCCGCGTTAATCTAGACGTGGTTTTGCACAAGAAAGCCCCGATTGCCATTTTCGCCAGGCTTTTTTTTTAAAACACTTTTTAGCTGTCTACACTGGCCTCTTGCGCAAATACATTTGCGCAAGAGGGCTTTTTGCCCGAACGGGCGTCATTGTATTTGCGCAAGAAGCACTGATTTTGTACATTACAAAGTCAGTGCTCTTGCGCAAATTCAAGCGGCCAGTGTAGACAGCTGGCAAATTTTTGCGCAAAAGCAACTGCTTTTGCGGAAAAACTTACCAGTCTAGACACAGCCAGACTGTGTGGGCAAGTCACCATCCCTCAGTTTACCAGTTTGTAACATGCATACCTACCTCACCAAGGTTTTGTGAAGATTCGCTAATGTTTGTAAGCAGTCAAACCAAGCAAAGTTACACTCCATGTAGATGTTTGCAGGGTTAGGGCCTCAGGATGCAAGTGATTAAGCAGCACCTGCCCTCCTAGATGTTGTGCTCTCCCTGCTGAGTGTCCTCGGCATCCATTCAGCCCTCTAGGGCTTAAGCTCATTGCAGAAACTTCTTACCAGTAGCTTTTTGTAGGAATGAGCCCTAATTATCAATCTTAAAATTTCAAAGCAGATCTCTGAGGCAGCACTGTTGTAGCTTTCGTACACCCCTTGTAATTGCATTAGATTCAGACTCCAAGTAATTTTATGCCTGAGGATTTTAACAGTGAATATAAGCCTAGCAAGCAGAAAATTGTTAATCAATAATGGGAATCACAGAAATTAGAGAAGGAAAAAAGACATCTTATTAAATCTTTTACTCCATCTCCATACCAGATGATTGTTTTCTACAGAACATACTTTAGTACTTTGTCCAGTCTAATTTTTCAATAATGTCAGCAATGTCACATATAGCACTTTTCTCAAAACACAAATATTTCATATTCTAATCATCCTCACTGCTAGGAGACCCTTTTCTGAAGCCCATGCTATCATTTTATTTGGTTCACTTCAAACATTTTAATTATATGTACTTAATCTACTCAAAACAATTCCTCTCTGAATGTTACCAAACTTCAAATTTCTGTACTGTAAAGTGACTATCAGAATTGACTCATGCTACTGAAACTCTTTTTCTCTAAAAGACCATATTCATAGCTGTGGAATGACTGAACACACAGGAAGAGAGCTACTTGTTTTCAGTGTCTGTTTTATCATCAGCTACTAGTACTTTCTAGGAGAGCAAAGAAATACTGTTAACTCTTTAGCATCTAAATATTTTCAAATTAGTCAGACTTTGAAATATGTTGGGTAATTTGTTATATGTGTTACAATAATGCACAAAACTTTTTTCTTTAAGAAGACAGATAATTTGGTCAAGTTTGTTTTTCTCTATAACACAGATATAGCCATCTGTTTTTGAGTTCTTAATTTGCTTTGCACCTCATTAACTACACGAAAAGCTGAAGATTTGTATGAAAGTGATACCTCTATGTACAGTATATACTCTTCTTATTTACATTGGCATTAGGTGCAAATAGTCCAGTGAACACAACAGAGTTCCCCTTATGGGGGGGAAAAGTCTGACCCAGAATGTGTCAGGGGTGGAGAACCTTATTTGGGTTGGGGGCCGCTGACCCACAGAAAAATTAGTTGGGGGCCGCACACAAGTGAGGGGCAAAAAGCCCTTCACTGATGTGGTCCCTGACTAAGAAGAAAGACACTCCCCACATTCCACTCCCACACCAGTGTCTGGGGGTGGGGCAGACTAGTCAGTTTTGTGTGCTCCAGCCCCACAGGGGCTGGGGGGGCCTAGAGCACTAGCGCTGGCTCCCCAAAGCTTGGGGGGAGCCCTGAGCCTTGGGGGCTGGATCCAGGCAACCCAAGGGCTACATCTGGCCCCTGGGCCTCAGATTCTCTACCCCAGTAAAACTGATAGATATAACTATGAAAAATCCAGGAGGAGAGGAAAAGCGTCATCCTGAGATGAATCCCTACACCCCATATAGGTATCTATTCTTTATAATGTTCAGGGGCGTTGGCCTTCCCTTTCCCTTTTTGTCTGTCACTTGCAATTGACAACTCACCATCCCACTGTGCAGAGATGCACCTGTCAGAGCAGTGTCACCTGTCAGTCATGCTGTAAGAAGTGCTGCTTTGGGAAGTGTTATTTCACACAGCAGGGAACCTCTAAAGGAACTTTTGTGGAGAGAACACATATTGAAATGTGCTTTGAATCCATGGTGGGAAAGCATAGAATAGAAGAGGAAGGAGCGTTTAAGAGAAGGATTTTAAAGTGTGTGTGTGTGTGTATATATATATATATATATGTAAAGAATGTGATGATGCAGAGGCACTACCTGGTCTCTGGAGACCTGGAGATCCAAGGGCTAAACTGGAACTCTGCTTCTCCTTCCCCAACCAAGATGCTGATGAGGGGGGACTATAATTTGGCTTAGTAGCAGCTGGTGCTCAAAATTAGTAGTAAAGATGGAGATTAGATACCTTCATTCCCTTCTTCTCCTCTTGAAAAATTATTTGTGACTCTGCTTTCACACACTCTCTCTCTCTCTCTCTCTCTCATCTCCCAAATGAAATCATACAGCCAATCCAGGGCGATTTCCCCTTCCTCAGTGAATCAGTTCTGCTACTTTCCTTTGTAATAACTCCCACCATTGCTAGGGTTGCCAACATTCTGATGGCAGAAAAACAAAGACCCTGGCCTCTGCCCTGCCCTGAGGCCTTGCCCCCTGGGGGAGGAGGAAGGAACAGTTGCCCTGGGGCCCGGTGAGTCTAAGGTGAGCCCAGTGAGCCTGACAGCCTCATCAACTGGCTTTTTAATGGCTCAGTCAGCAGTATGGACCAGAGCTACCAGGATCCCCTTTAGACCAGTTGTTCCGGTCAAAAATCAGACACTTGGCAACCCTAATCACTGCTCCCCCTAAAATGGGCAAACAGGCCCCACTTCCACTATATATCCCACCTCTTCCCTGCTCTCTGAGTCAGAGGCTTCCCCTTTTAACCCCCCTCACTAGGGCACAGCCCCCACCCTCTTTCTAACTTCATTGTCAGGTCACAGGCCACTTTTCACGCTCCCTCTTTTGATCCCAGTTACAGGCTCCTCCCTGCTGTCTCCTTGAAAGCACAGGGCATCTGCTTCAAGGGTCTTATTTATTTAACACAGAAAGAAGGAGAGGGGGTTTAATTAGTTGGGGCATAGCTTCCCCTCATCACCAATTGTCGCTAACCTTTGTCTCACAGTCAAATTAAAGATGGCTTTGACCAGTTTGGGTCCCATCCCCAGGGCTGCAAGAGTGGACTGGATCTGATGCTGAGGTCATGATCTACTTCCTCTTCTGCTTAGTGCATAGTCATTTACTTTGCTTTATTATTGTAAAACATTATCTCTTGAAGAGACCTTCTGAATGGCAGCTGTGTACTTTACTGCAGAGTTTGTCCATCATCTTACCGATAGTAAGGTCCTGACCCTGCCCAAGCTTATGCACACTCAGGCTACGTCTACACTATGAGATTTCTCGGCAAAAAATATACTGATGAGGGACTAATTTGCATGAGTCGTTATCTCATTTGCATATTTTCTGCCAATCCATTTTTTTGCTAGAGGTGTTTTTGCACAAAAACAAGCAGTGTGGACATTTTCTTTTTGCGCAAAAACCCTTTCCACAAGATCAGTGTACCTCCTTTTTTGGGGCATAAAGGTCTTGTAGAAAAAGGGTTTTTTGCGCAAAAATAAAATGTCCACACTACTTGTTTTTGTGCAAAAACCCGTAGCGAAAAAACAGATCGGTAGAAAATATGCAAATGAGATTGACTCATGCAAATGAGTCCCCTCATTGGCATACTTTTTGCCGAGAAAACACATAGTGTAGACATAGCCTCAGAGGAGGAGAACTCTCCAGCTAGTAAGCTAGAATATTTATCCAGGTTCTTAGAATAGTAATCGGATCTTATGTGATATAAGATGCAGTACTATAACTTTGCCTTCATAAAAAGTTTCCAAAACAAGATAAATATCCTAGGGAAAAAGACAAGAAAAAGTTACAATGCAAAGCCCAGCATTTATATAACAGAAATGAGATAACAGGAAGGAAAGTAATAATAGACCCACTACACTGTATCACCAAATAAATATTTTTAAATCATAAGGGTAGAGACAGTCTGACCGTGTATTGTGAAATATGCCTGACCCTGTCTAATGTGGGATACAAGAATTTTTTCCAGAGCAGTACAAGTCACCAAGAGCGGAAATTGATGTGAGCATTTTTCATCTCCTGCTTCTGGCCTATGAAGTAATTATTTTGCCAATTAATAAGCCATTTGGGGTTGTGCTTCCAACTTGTTCAGTTTAATACAGCTCAGAGATGAGATTAAAAAACATCTTAAGGGCTAGCTATGAGTCACTGTCTCTGAGGATGATATGTCACTTTGGATACAATCTACCTCACAAAATTTGCAAGGGATTTTAAAGCCCTTTGGCATTGGCAGATAGGATTTCCTGGCCTGTTGATTCATTTAGAATAAACACTAAAGATAAGAGGTGTCCGCCTACCTACTCTGAGGCACTAAAATATTTAGTAACCACCTACAAGACAGACAAGAGGAAAGAGACTAGATTAGCTGAGTAAAGGAGGAATTGGTCACAGACACATGATGGAGAACCTTTACCGTCTACACTCATTACTCTCTTTCTCTTGCCCCAAAATAGCAGCATTTTAGAGATCTCTTATTTTTTAAAATTGGTGCTGCAGGTTGTAGTGGGATCGAGGGAAGACAATCCCAAATCCTAGCCTTATCACAGATGAACTCATTCCCCCCTAGGGTAAAAATAGTGGTTAAAGAAACATCAAAAACCCATTTTCACAGCATAATGTGTTAATGCATTTTCTTGTATTAAAATATTTTTGTTGAATTGTGCATTTCCATTTCTCATTACATGCCAAATATTGCAGTTATGTCCCTTGGAGAGTTACAAAAGGGAAACAGATACAGGTTGAACCTCTCTAATTTGGCACTCTATGGTCCAGCAACATCTGTGGTCAGGCTTGATATTTAATTAGCCGGGTGTTCACTTATCATGGGTGTGGCCAAGCTTCCTGTGATCCCATAAAGTTTGCTTACAGAAACCAGTCTTGGCTCTCAGTGTTCTGTGATATTATGTAACTCTAATTTACCCCTAAATGTCTTCTAAGAGCCAAGTACGCAGTGGAAGTGTAGATAATGATGCTAGACAATATTAACCTCCTGTGGCCAAATTCTCTGATTTGGCACAGGTCACGTCCCACAGATGCAGAACTGGAGAGGTTCAATCTGTATAAAGAGTCTATAGAGTGATTTACTAGGCAGCTGTACAACTCAAGTGATTTGCCTGACCAAAGTTAAAGCTCTAATAATGCCCACCTCCTTCTCAGTTGAGAAACAAGCAGTGAGTGGTTATTTTTAATGTCCTGGAATTCAGCAAGACTAGATTAATGCAATCCCCATGTCCCACTGCCTGCTGGCGAGTGAGAAAATGTCTGTTGCTGTTTTCATGCTGTCAACCATCCTGGTTGCCAAGTGTGCAGCTCACACTGTCTCCAGGTAGTCCACTGTGTGACCGTGCTAAGTGCATGAACATCACTTAAAATCTCAAATTAAAAATGCAGGAGCAAATACTCAATAAAATGTCGATGAAATGATCTGAAATAATGTTATAGAAAACACCTACCATAGATAGTGAACAATAAAAATCAGCTTAAGACCACTATTATCAAGAGCCAAATGCTAATGACTTTAGAGTAATATGTAACATATTAAGTAAATATGACCCAATATTGATCTCACTATATTTTTCCATGAAACATCTCCTCAATAAAAAGATTCTCTTTGCATGAGTGCACTTTGTAAGCAGGGAGCGTGAGAATTGCCTTCCTTCCTCACCCAATGCATCCTGGCAGCTGGACTCGATTTGCTCCAAGTGCTGGGAAGCAGAGGGTGAAGCGATAGCTAACAGACCTAGCAGCTCCAGAGGACTGGCACAAGCCCTCCCCACCTGCATGTAAAGATGGCAGTGCTGGGGACAGTGCTGGCTCTGCCTCTGGAACAGGTGCAACAAGGAGCGTCCACCCCATGCACCTTCCAGGTATCTAGAGGTGAAAGGTATAGTACCTCCAGGCATCACCATTCAGGTTGTGCACCTTCTAACCTTCTCCAGTACGTCATAGGCTTATAAGCACCACCATTGAGCCCTTAATCATAAAAAGGGGTAGCCTATTGGCTATGTGAGGCTGAAGTTTTTAATTGCAGTGAAGACATCCTCTATAGACATTTGGGACTCAGGCTCCTTGAATGGGCTGCAGCGAGAAACTGGAAATCAATGGCCACCTGCATTCGGTAAGTGCTGATACCCCTGCATGATCTTTGGAAGGTACTGTAGTCCCATTTAGAATACAGAGCAGCAATAGCTGATATGATCACTTTATTAGATATTCGCCATCTCCTCCTGAGCTACAGCAAGGCAACATTTGGGACACTAAATGGATCTGGGTTCCCACATCACTAGTGTAGTCCTCATATTTAGGCTTTCAGCTCTTACTTGAAACAATTTACTAGCATGAACAATTTTTATATCATTCCTCTCCTCTCCATCATGCGATTGGTGCTTCCATTTAATTTTCTCCAAATCCTTTGTAATAAATACTCCACCTCTTGGCCTATTTATAAACAAAGCTTTCCTTCTCCTATATTAAACAAAGCAATATATTGTTAAATAACAGAGGAAAAACAACATAGAAAAGACAAAGAAAAGACAAAGAAATGACAAAGAAAATAAGAAAACTGTCTCAGATTCTTAAAACTTGTGCTCATTTTAATTATCCTACACTGCAATGTGGTCCAGGGGAAAGGTCATTGGAGTAGGAGTCAGGCAACCAGATTCTAATCTTAATCCTTTTTTGAAAAACACTAGGGTTCACAAAGGAAAAGTTTGATGGCATGTCCCAGTATAAATAGGCACAGTGCACTGTACAAACTAGTTCCCTTCCTTTGAATCATATGCTAATCCTTCTGCTGGTACATCTTAGTGTCCTATTGGCCTGAATGATACTTTGCTGATGGTTTCAGGATTTTTCAAAATGGTAAAGGTAATACACAGTGGGCCACAATTATTTCATGGCCTCTGATTTATTTTTCTTAATTTGTATACAAACTAAATTTGGGACACTAAATGGAAATCTTATAAATTATCCAAATCCCTTAGAAACAGGTGACCTTTTACTTAGTATCAGCTGTGTTGTGGTCATGCCAAATCCCTTTCAGGGTATTACTTTTACAGTGATTGCCCACTTAACACTTCAATCATCACATTTTTCAAAATCTTTTTATTGTAAATACTCTCTTTTCCTCCCTCTTTTTAATTATTCATCTGTAACTCTACTGAAAGGAGCATAAATAAATAGTCTTTCCAGGCATGCTGAAATGCCTTGTGTGTTAAAAGGCAAATCTCTGAACAGTGAATATAATGAAAAGACAAGCTTCATAGCATTCTTTGGGAGAGCTTATCCTGAGGTTCAAAGGCAGTTAGGCCCTCAAATATTTATTTTAAATGTCTGGGTTTTTTTCAAACTTTAAAAACTTATCAATACAATAGAGGTAGAACAATAATTTTGTTTTAAAGAAAACCTCAGTCTAGCACAGACTGGCTAACATGAGTCATAGTCGGTATAATTTGGTTTCATTTACAAGTTTGACACCGTGAATAGAGGTTTAAACAAAGACCTCACATGGATGGGCTTCTATGTTCCACATCCTAGTGACATAAAAAGCTAAGCACCAGGTAGTTAGAATACTTACAGTTCACTCTATTAGCCTCATTTAGCATGGACACTCTAATTGACATTTTTTTTTTCACCGTTTTCCCCCCTTCTCTTTCCCTCCCCATCCCCTCTCTTTGCTATTTATTTGTACCCTGGATCCCTTAACTCGATTCATCTGAAAAAGTGGGTTGTGCCCACAAAAGCTCATGATACCATCTACATTTTTCTTAGTCTCTAAGGTGCTGCAGGACTGTTCTCTGTTTAAGTTTTTTTAGTCTGTATAAGAAAGAAATACATAGAAACAGAATTGTGACATTTCAAAAGCCTTTCTCTTTCTCTTTTGTACACAGAGTTTTGTAAGTGTGTCTGCAAACAACAGTGTTGACATGGAACAACTTAATTTGTGGGTATAAACACAAAGCAGGTACTAAGATGTTGAAATTATTTTACTTAGGTCTACAAATGGCTGGGGATTCAAAATTTCAGGTCCATATTCACAGGCCATACATATAATAAAATAATAAAAATGCAAAAAAAAAAAAATCCTGAAGAACTGGATAGATCACATTCACCTGTGCCTGATACTTGGTTCAAAACTGACTGTCAATTGATGTGAATATCAGTGTTACATGTAGGTAAATCATAAGGCATGTAGGCCAGCTTAAAAATGAATTCCATATAACAGCACAAGTATCAATGTCTAGAAGTTAAAGCCAGACTCAATTTAGATATAAGGCACACATTTTTAACAGAGAGGATGACTAAACATTGGAAGAAACAAGAGAAGTGCTGGGTTCTGCATTTCTTGAAGTCTTCAAATCAAGACTCAGATGCCTTGTTGGAAGATACATTTTAGTCAAACACAAGTTATTGGGCTCAATACAGAAGTAACTGGATGAAATTCTATGGCCTTTGTTCTACAGATGATCTAATAGTTAGACCCCATACAGTATATGAATTAGGGGGTGTCACCACTATCTGAATAGTCCACAATGAGTCATCCAAGCTATTCAGCAAATACTGTAGACTAGTGCAGTGGTTTTCAAACAAGAGGTCATGACCCAATATTAGGTGATAGAATGTCAGGCACTGACAGGTCTTGTTGCTGCATGGTGATCAGCAGAGGGGCTATGGCAAGCCCTTCCTGCCCATCCTGTCACCGCAGACTGTACTGCATCCCAGAAGTGGCCAGCAGCAGGCCTGGCTCCTGGGGGAGGGAGGGAGAGTGCATAGGGCTTTGCACACTGCCCCTGCCCTGAACACTAGCTCCACACTCCCATTGTCTGGGAACCTACTGCTGACTGATTCTGTGGCGCAGCATGGTCTGCAGTCCAGGACAGGTAGGAAACCTACCTTAGTGCTGTCCCTCTAAGGTACATGCCTGTGAGGGTGAGCACCTTAAAGAATCTGAGTCCTGCCCACCTCCTCAGCAGAACTGCGCAGGGGCTGCTCAGCTGCTCTGTGGCAGGGAGCGTGGCGGGTGGCTGCCCAGTTGCCCAGAGCTGGAGCTGCAGCCAGGGCAGACCGCATAGCAGTTGCCAGAGCTGGAGCCTGGGCCACAGTACTAAAAACAGAACTGCGAGCTGGACTGGAGGTGGGGCTGAAGTGCTATTTTTAGTACTGGGGCCCTGGCCCTAGCTGTCCCCCGAGGCAGGGCCACGTGGCATTTGGCTGCCCCATGTGCTGGGACTGCAGCTGGGGCCGTGGTGCAGCTGCTTCTGGGCTGGGGCTGTGGTACTAAAAATAGCACCATGGCTCCGGTTCCAGCCCTGGCACACAGGGTAGCCACCCACCATGCAGCCACCCACAGGACAGCCAGCCACCTACATGGGCAATTGGTGCAGGTAGTTGAGGGAGGCAGGTCCCCAGCCCCACTCCCACGGGGAGGGGAAGAGATGGGAGGAGTTGAATGTGTATGCCCCAGCCTCCCCAACTCCCGAGCACCGGGAAGGGAGGAGACCGCGTGGCCCCAGACTTCCTGTCCCCAAGCACCGGGGAAGCAGAAGGCCATGTGGCTAGAGCCTCCCCAATCCTGGAGCACAGGGAGGGTGGGTGCTGGGAGCAGCAACACCCCGCCCTCAGAATGCCTAAGCAGCTATTCTAGGGGTGGAGTGTAGGAAGGGCCATGCCTGGTGGTCTGGGAAATCAAAGACTTCACCTGCCTAGGCTACCAGACGCCCATGCTAACCCACCCTGGGAACAGTCATCACATGGCCCTGGCCCCAGCTTCAGCGCTTCCCCAGGGCTGGATCTGCAGCCAGGGTAGGCCACGTGGCAGTAGCCACAGCTGGGACTGAGGCTAAAAACAGCACCATAGCCCGGACCCCAGAAGCAGCTGCACCGTGGCTTGGGTTCCAGCCCCAGCACACGGGGCAGTCTCCTGCCACGTGGCATTGCCCTGGGAGCAGCTGGGCAGCCACCATGTGGCCCTGGTCCCAGCTTCAACCCTTCCCCAGTACTGGAGCTGCAGCCAGGCCTGTGTGGTGCCTGCCTAGCTCTTTCCCGAGTGGGCAGCATGGACCCACGCCACTGGGAAAGCTCTGTCTGGAAAGGCAAGTGTGTTCCAGGCAGGAGCCCAAAGCGGGAAGCAAAGTATGTTGGTGAGTTACTGGGCAGGGGGAGCAGGGTTCACAAGGGAAGTGGGGCTCAGACAGGGGGGCAGTGTTGGGGGGATGGTGGCATGGAAGTCTTGGGAGGACTTTAAGTTTCCGTGGGTTCTAGCCTTTATAGTAAATGCCGAGTCCATACTGTCATCTCCCCTCGCCCCCACCAGCAGCATTGGTATCCACCCCACATTCTAGGTGCTCCCCCCTTTGTGCACGTACCACTGCTTCACAGTATTGTAACATTTCTTAAAGACAAGGGACTAAACTGTGTGTCGTTTGTTTTGCTGGTTTCCTAGTGTCTCTGAAGTGAAATGAGCTCCACTCCGCTTCATATATAATTCAACTCTCCCCCCTCCTCCCTTTCTGTCCGGTAGCTTTAGCTGTGTTTATGATCCAAATAGACCTGCTGGTGTGAAGAATGGAGATTTAATAGCACAGTAATAACTATGGAACAAAAATAAATTTAGAGTTTTTAAATTTGACTTAATTAATTCAAGCATCTTTGTAACTAGGGTTTATTTGAAACAATTGTGCTTATTGCATTCGTAATGCAAAATACAGACTTGTTCAACTGGAGGCTTTCCAACAAAGAACATGGAGTTAGTGATCAGACAGCAGTTGTCTGTAGCTCAGAACCACCATGATAAATGGTTGCATAATGTATTGAAATGTTACTCAATGTCTATTTTAAATAAAATAAGACTATCCTAGTTCTTACCCTGTAAGGACCTTTATCAGTTCTTGTTTTTATGTATACAAAAACATAGAGAAAATATTTTTATCTGAATATTTTGAATGTCTTTGTTTGAAGACATAAAATGAAGTAAATACCATAATAGATCACTCTTTTAAGTTAAATAATTTACTTCAAAACAAATTATTTAAAATAACAGCTTTAAGAATCGGATCCATAGTCCAATGAAGTTAATGGAAAGATTCTCATTAACTTCAAGGAGTTTCAGAACAGGCCTTAAATGTCCTTTGTCTGCTAGATTTTTTTAAATTTAAAACTGCAAGATATTCATGAAAACTCCCATCTAGCATGTGCTTAGCTTTACACAAATTCCTTTGATAACCTTTCCATGCAAAAACACAATTCTTTACTTTGAGGGAAAAATAAGAACTCTTGTAGTTGAATTGATCACTTGAAATAATACAGTCAAGTGCCTGTGCACTCTGGCATAAAGCAAAGAATATTATTTGTCACCTTTCTTATACATTATTTTTATTAATAGACATTCAAGCTTTCAAAAATGCTTATGAGTTGATCAGATCAGACAATTAAGGGAAATCTTCAGTTAACTCATCAGAGAGCGTTAGCTCTGATTTATATGTGGTTGTGTACAGAACAAGCATTCCATGTAACTATATTTTCTAAGTTGGCTATTTATCTGTAATAAAAAGAACTGTCTAGAATTATACTGGATTGACTTCACCTCTGATGCAAAATAAAATATAGCCCTGAGACACAGTGTGAATGGGGAAAAATATTCAATAGGCTGTTGTCTAGCTGAAAGGCCAATTAACATATTTCTGTGAAAGGAGAGCCAGATTTAATTGAGGAGGAAGCCCAGCTGGGGTATGGTCTGGGAGAGGGCTATAAACAGAGGAAGTTGGCTACTGAACATTTTTCAGTATTAATTTTCTTTTTATTTGACTTCATATTAAATATTTATAAGATATTTGTTAATATATTTGTTAATAACTTGGGTGCCATGGTGGCAACATCTAAACCAGCACACATGACCTCAATATTGGTGCACAAGACAAAACTCACTCTGCTTATGGATGGAAAATCTTAGAGGAACACTGTTTAGCACCCCTACGGCATTACTGATGGGGAGCCACTTGAGGTAAGTCCCTGCTGCCCCAGCCCTGACCCCCTCAAAGCTGAACCGCCCTCCTATAGCCCAAAGCTCTCATCCTCAGCCCCACCCCAGAACCCATACTTCAGTCAAATTATGTTGGGTCACAGGCATCAACAAGGAAAAAAATCTGAAAACCACTAGACATTCAAACAAATTAGGATTCAAACAAATTAGGATTGGTGTGTGAACAATTTTAGAATTGAAAATATGGACAACTCTCATCATAAATTATTTGTAATTAAAAATTTGATCAACTCTAGGCAAATTTGAACTAACAGGATGCCTGGGAGTACTCCATTCTGCTGGTAGCATATAGAGAATGCCAGTGAAAATGAGGGATAAGTGTATAAAATAGGGAGAAAGAACAAGTTATAAATTCCTTAGACATGTTAGTTGTCATCAGGTCACCAGGCCCTGATTAAATACATTCTAGAATACTCAAGGAGCTGACTCAGAAGATATCTGAAACATTAGTGATTATAATTGAAAAATCATGGAAGGTGGGTCAGATTCCAGAGGAATGGAAAAAGGAAATAAGGACTACCTGGGGAAGTAGAGACCAATCAGCTTAACTTCAGTACCTGGAAAGATAATAGAGCAAATAATTAAACAATCAATTTGCAAATACCTAGAAGATAATAAGGTGATAAGTACAAGTCAGTCTGGTGTTGTCAAGAACAAATCTTATCAATCCAACCTAATGGTTTTCTTTGGCAGGATAACAAACCTCATGGATGGGGAGAAGTTATAGATGTGGCATACTTTGATTTTTATGACTTTTAATGCTGTCTTACAGGACCTTCTCATAAACAAAGAAGGGGAATTCAACCTAGATGAAATTATTATAAAGTAGGTACATAACTGGTTAGAAAACCATTCCCAGACAGTAGTTATCAGTTGTTCAGAGTTAGGCTGTAAGGGCATATCAAGTGCGGTCCCCCAGAGAATCATTCAGAGTACAGTTATACTCAATATTTCATCAGAGATTTAAATAATGGCATAGAGAGTATGCTTATAAAGTTTGCAGATGATACCAAGCTGGGAGGGGTTGCAAGTGCTTTGGAGGATAGGATTATAATTCAAAATGATCTGGGCAATGGTCTGAGGTAAGTCGAATGAAATTAAATAAGGACAAATGCACACATATAAAATAGGAAATGACTGCCTAGAATGGAGTACTGTAGAAGGGGATCTGGAGATCATAGTAGATCACAAGTTAAATATGATTCAACAGTGTAACACTGTTGCGGAAAGAAAAAAAAGCAAACATCATTCTGGGGATGTATTACCAGGAGGGTTGTAAGACACATAGGCTGCGTCCCAGAGAGGCATAAGGATCTTCCACAAAATGAGGATTTTGCTCAAAAAGGAAACATCCATACTGCTTTTTTTGGCGCAAAAACCCCTTGCGCAAAAAGAAACTGCAGAAAATATGCTAATGATGTCAGGACTCATGCTAATGAGTCCCTCGTTAGCATATTTTCTGCTGAAAAAACTCGTCGTATAGACGTAGCCATGTAGTAATTCTTCTGCGTTACTATGCACTGATCATATCTCAACTAGAGTATTGTGTTCAGTTTTGAACACCACACTTCAGGAAAGATGTGGCCTAATGGGGAAAAAGTACAGAGAAGAGCGCAAAATTATTAAAGATTTTAAATTATTATTAAAATTATATTTTAATAATTAAATTATTATTAAAATTATGAAAGATTAAAACAATGGGTGTATTTAATCTGAAGAAGAGACGACTGAGAGGGAACATGACAATTGTTTTCCAGTATATAAAACAGTAGTGGTCAACCTACATTAGTGAGTGGGCTGCATAAGTGGCCCTCATTCATTACAGCGGGCCACAAGATTGCCATAACTGAGATGTTCTCCCGCGATTAAGTAGTTTTGTTAACTGGACTTGCATACCTAGAATTTGTGGGGTGTGCTGATTGAACTGTAGCAGTGATTTGATTGGATACAGAGGGAGTGCATGTCTCTCACAGTCAATCTTGTGCACAATCAACACCCACCTGAGTTTACATGCCCTTGCTTTGTGTGCGTGTCACTTTAGTAATATCCGTAGGAAAAAAAGACATAGACGCAAACTAGCAGAACTGGGGGCATAGAATCAAAATAATCCATGTTTTATTCTTTCAGATATAAGTTAGTTATAATAGGTCTCATCATGTGAGGTGGTGGGCACTCTCATGTCCCTTAATGCACCATTAATAAAAGCCAGAGCAGCTGCATTTATTATGCTGTCCCTTGAATGATTTTCAGAAGGGCAATATTTTTCAGGCTTTTGTGAGAGGACAAAAATTCAACACCCACATAAGCTGTTAATGTAATAGCTTAATTTAGAAATTTTCAAACTAAGGGCATTTATCAGAAGTATGAAAGGAGAGGATAATTACAGAGGTATCACAAGTAGACTATGCATCTTTCCATAAGATGCTCCATTGGAATTAATGGCTGGAGTTGCAGTGACCCAGACTGAAATGCATTAATTATGTACTCTGATCATATAATGACTTGATTAACTTACCAAAATCAAAAACCAGAAGTAAAAATATCCCTCTCAAAAACTACCCATAGGCCATAATTGTCCAACATAAGAATGTACTTCACCTGAGATCAGTGGAGACAAACAGTGTCGCTGTGACCTGCTTGTTGCAGTGAAATGGCTCAGCTGTCTCTACGTACTGTTTTAATTTTGTTCTACATTTTTGGCAAATCATTGACTGCCACTTACTGAAAAGTATAGACAAACTTATGGCTCTTCGAGTACTCTTCTGTGGGAGCACCAGGAGGCACTTTGTCATAAGAGGTCAGACTTTTAAAGGTATTAATCTTTAAAATTATGTATTAATCTGATTTCAGCTGAAGTTGGGGGCCTAGGCACTTTTGAAGACCTGAATAGGGGCCTTTGATGGGGGTGTCTGCCCTGCACTGGCCCTTTAAGGGTTAAAACCCAGCCCTGGGAGAGGGATAGAGTGGTGGAGCCAGCAGCTGAGGCAGAAATAGCCAATTAGGGCCCAGCTAGGGCTATAAAAATAAGGGCTCCTGGAGGAGTGGAGACAGACTGACTCACTCTTGCTCTAGCTGGGGAGTAGAAAGGACCTAGCTGCCAGGAAAGCTAGAGGCTTCCTGACTTAGAGCAGGTCTGGGGAAAGTCAGGCAGAGCTGGGGAAGCTCTGTCCAGGCAAGCTCCCAGGCTGCAGGGCCTGCAGAAAGGCCTGATGCTACTAAGGGACACAGCCAGGATAGCAAAAGAAAGCAGGTCCACGCCCCCTTGCCAATGATGAGTGGCCATTTCAGACTGCAGTTTGTCTAGAGATAAGGGGCTAGATGACAGCTGGCAGTAGGGTCACTGAGGCAAGGTGGGCATAGAGGGTTGAAGGGCCCCTGAGGGGGAGAATCCCAGAGTGTGGGGGCACTGGGCAGGGCAGTACCCAGAAGGAAGGGTGCCAAAGTCTGGGAGGGACATGTGTCCTAATACGTAGCAGTTGAGAATAAAAGGTAACAGCAGGCATAACACGGGCGAAAAGGGGCCGGGGCACTCCAGCACTGAAAAGCTAATTTCCAGAGTGACCAGCAGAAGGTGCCGCGGTGATGAGTCCCGCTGTGTTACAAGGCCTACTTACCTAATAGGCACTTAATATCTTTAAAAGTCTGGCCAAGCTCTCTACGACCTCTGAGGAACAGTGAATCAGAGTTATTAGCTTTCTAGGACACATTCGCATGTTCTGGCCAGCCATTCATTGGAAGCACAAAGCAGGAGAGAGCTCTATTTGCTTCCTTCATTACCTTGTGCCACTCTGAAGGGACTTACCAGATGTTGCTGGAGAGAGTAGTCTATTCCCTGTTCCCCTGGCCCTTTAAATTGCCTGAATAGGAGAGGGTGTAGAGAGAGTATTCATAGTCATTGGTCAGCAGAGTCAAGGAATTCCGGGCTAGAACTACTATATGGTTTGCACTGCCTAAGAGCTCCCACGAGGAATTCCTGAATTGAAGTCTCCAGGAAGAGCTGTGTCTGCTGCACAATGCTGCACAAAACATCTGGGGCACAAGGTAGCTCTTCAGAGCTTGCAGCATGCCCTCCCCTAGTGCCTCCCTTTGGAAAACCTTGTACCATTCTTGGCACAAATGTGAATTAATTGAGTCTTGAGAATTAATTCAATTTGTACTCCACTCTTACCACCACAGTTTAAGCACCTTTCAGTAGTGCATCAGGTGATGTGACTGGCATTTTTTCTCATTTTTTCATTATTTTCCTTTATTTAATAAGCTACTATGTTGTGTTCTGGCTAAAAGCAAGCCCAAAGAAGTATACCTTGCACAACTATACATCTTGGGACCATTCCAATGCCTTGTCCAGAAGCATGAAGTGAGAAAAAGGTTTCTAGTACCCTCTCCCCAAACCCCATTGAGCATCTACATAGAAACATCCAGTAAACTAGCCCTAAAAAACAAAAGGTTTCAAATGTTGCATATGTTACAATCTCTAGTACAAAACAGGTTAGTCAGCTGCCATATAATACATGTACTAGATTCTGTCCATTTTAAATCTCCACTGAGTTCCAAATATAAGTGAGCTTCGTTCCCTCCCACCCCAACTGTTTGGTGTCTCATTAAACTGCTGTACAAGGACAAATTCTTTCTGTCAATCAGACCTACAAGGTTGCTAAGTACACGCAAGGATAAAGATACAGTCTGGTTAGTTACTCAATACTTGTTTTGCAAAGTCTGCTGTTGAAAACAAAATTGCATCACACTGCGTGATTTTGCAATACATGGAAGAAACCTAAATCTGAAGTTAAACAAGTTTCAGCCTTAGAATTATGATTTGGAATTACTCCGTTATAGAAAAATGGAAAACACTAAGATATTCCATGTATAAAACTGAGATGAAAAAGACAGCAAAAAGACATGTAAAAAAGTTCATGTATTTTAATACTGAATTTGGAACGTGTACATCTTTTGGGGATAAAGGCTTATTAAAGCCCTCCAAATGTCCTAAAATGTTTGGATCAATTTCTTCAACTTTCTGGCACTCCAGTGCAAATTCAGGGTAATGCCACTGAAGACAATGGAGTTAGTCAGGATTTAGGGCTGAACCCAAAGCCCATTAGTTTCAAGAGGCATCATTCCATTGGCTTCAGTGGACTTTGTATCAGGTCATTATACCAGACATGGTCATAGGGATATGGATAGCATACAGCATTTACCATTAACTCTTCCAAGTGCAACAGAAAATGCAAATACAAGTTATAGATGCTTTCCCCCCCAAAAATCAGATATGAATATGAAGTTCAAGTATCTGGATTCTGTGCACTTTGTGAAAATGAAGTTCAGGAAAGAGAACCCAGAAAGTGGTGTAGAATCTGCATTGTAAAGCAAAAGGACAAATATATGGTTTTATCAACTAAAAACAACCCCCAAAAGTAGACAAGTTATACTAGCCTGAGGCACTTATAAGTTCTGCATAACTGGCCCTTCAATGATAGGTAACCCAAACTTTCACTAGTCTTAGCAGCATTGCATAATATAGAATAACGATTAAAATCCTGAAACCACATTCTTGAAACAATGATTGTAACAGTAAGGTGATCAATGTAGTTCTCCTTTCAGTCAGAAAGATTATAGACATTTTGGCTTTTCTTAATAGTTCACACTGGACAAATTGTAATCAGAGAATTAAAAGAATCGCACGAGTCTATTGCAGTGGTAGAAATTGTTTGTGGGTGGTGGTGGGCTTAAGGTGACTAGCTGTCCAATTTTCGGTCAGAACACCCAGTCAAAAAGAGATCCTGGCAGCCCAAGTTGGCATTGCTGACAGTTGGTGGAGTTGTGCACATTAACTGTGCACATTAACTGTGCAGTTGGTGGAGTTGTGCAGTGGGACTAACAGGCTCCCTGCTAGCCTCTGTTTTGTGTGACTCCTGGGAAGCAGCTGGAATGTCCCAACTCTGGCTCCTATGTGTAGGAGCAGCCAGGGGACTCTGCACACTCATTGCTACTGCCTCCATTGGCTAGGAGCTGTGGCTAAAGGGAAGTGGTGGAAGTGGCATCTTTAGACAGGGTAGTGCAGAGAACCCCTGGTTGGGCCGCTGCATAGGAGCCAGAACTGGGATGTGCCACTGTTTCCAGAAACCTGCACCCCTGAGCCTCTCCCACTCCCCAATCTGTGACCCAGTTCTAACTCTGATCCCCCTCCCACTCTCTGAACCCCTCAGTCCCTGCCCAGAGCACCCTATTGCACCCCAAATCTCTCATGTCCAGCCCCACCCAAGAGTATGCACCCCCATCCAGATCCCTCACATATCTCCATGCCCCAATCCCTGCCCCAGCCCAGAGGCTCCTGTACCCCAAACCGCTCATTCCTGGCCCCACCAGAGAACCTGGACCCCCATCTGGAGCCTCACCACTTCACACCCCAGCTTCCTGAGCCAGTGTAGTATAAACAAGAGAGAGAGAGAGGGTGGGGAGGGCAAGTGACAGAGGGAGGGGGGATGGAGTGACCAAGGGTAAAGCAGAAAGTTGGCAACCCTACCTGGGCTTGTTACTAGCAAAACAGGGTGAAAACAGCAAAAAGGTCAATGAATATTCATTGGAATTTTTAATTTTATTTACTTCAGCCATGCTTGCATTTGCTTTCAGTTAATTTGCACATGACGAGTTTTCTATCATGACTTGAACAAACAAATATTAAGTTCATATGCTTGAAAATTTGCAGTATATTTAGGGTAAGGCTAATATAAGCATTTACAGCAGAAGTCTGATTATGAATTACATCATCCTACCAGGAAAACAATACAATATCATGTGATTTACATGACCTAACACAATCAAGCAACACAGCTCAAATAGCAAGTCAAAGTACATTAACTTTGTAATAGACACCTTTTGTGAGGATCATAAAAAAAAAGTGATCTACACATTAATGGATGCAAATAAACAATCCTCCCCACAGCAGGGGTAAATGTCAAAATGATGACAAAAACCGTTTTAAGAGGACAAAGGTAGCATGAATATTTAGTAATATATCTAATAAAACAAACATTCAGCATGTCCGTGAAATTCTGAGAACAGAATACATATAATCCATACCAACACTGCATAATGATCCATTACAATGTAAGACAGAGAAAATAAAAAAGAAAGGTAAGTACATTGCTTAACTAGTTTAGGACTCGAGCAGACTTTAAATCTAGCTGTTGTAAATGTAAGTAAAATAACAAATGCTAGTGCCACCTATTGTTGAGAATGGAGAATTGGAAGTTATTGTTGCTAATTTTCATAATTCCAAACAATGGTATAATGAGAAAATAACTGGTAATGTTCTACTGCTTGTTACATATCTAATACTAAAGTGCTATGAACGTGATTATATTCTAGATTATTCATTTAAACTCTGATTTTGCAAAGATTAGTGCTTAATGCTGATCTCAGTGGGACATCACTTGCTTAAGGTGAAGCCATATGCTTAAGTGTTTTCAGGCTCAGGGATTTTGACTCAGAGTGTTTCTAAGTAAAATTAACCACAACATCCAAAGTACTGGAAAGATGATTGGGAGATCGTGAATGTGGGGGGGATGGGTTGGTGGACGAATGACTGCACGGCTCCACAGCTTGTGGAAAAAGTTGTGCGCCAACGTCATAGCATGTAACGGTTTTGAAAGAGAAGTCCACATTGGAAATAGTGCAGTGACAGTGCTGCCACTCAGGGGTGTGGTATGGAGGATAGTGTTTTCTGCACTCAACACTGCATAGCCCCATTTAATCAGAATATGATCCGGCTCAATGGTTTGTTCCAGAGATAATCATATATTGAAAGGAAAACATTGCCAAACCCATCATACCTCATATATGGAAGTAACTTTCATTACATTATGACAACAGGTCAAATTCTGCTCTCAGTTACACTATTCCTGCCTCATTTGTTGCATGCTGTAGTGATTGCTGTTGGAACGATAAGCTTACCATTGTTCATGGAGGCTTATATGGGGATTTAAAAGGTAGGAAACATTTACTGAATAAAAATGTGGATTGAGATTCAAAATGAACAACTTTAAAATCTGGGGAGCTGGGAACTGCTCCCTTTCCTCGAAAAAAGAGCTGACTTGTATCAGCCCCTGTGCCTTGACAGTGCACATTTGGGTCAGCAATAAAGATTGGGGTATTTGCTAAAGTTGGATCCCATTTCAACCCTCCTCCCCAAAGTCTGATTCTCAGGTTTTCATTTGGATTCATCTCTTAGCTATACTTATCATGGCCTGATGCATCAGGATGGAAAAGCAATTTTTTTATACAGTATCCCCACTACTCCCTCTGTGCATTTGCTTCTGTCTTTCACATCTCTGGATGTTCCAGAGGATCAGTGATGGACACACAATTCTTTGTCTGGTATTAGCCCAATAAGCAAGTAGTAACAGGTATTTTAAATCATAATTTGCTGAAAGCACCTCTTAGCAGCTGTTGAAGTAATTCAACATATCTACTTCAATGTGGTAAGATATTGACAATTCCTTCTGTAGGTCGCATTTATCACAGATAATTTTATATTCCAGGTATAAATATAAGTCCTGCTCGAACAAATATGAATGAGATAATCAGATGGAGAGGAGGATGTACTTGTGGTTAAGGGACTGAGGGGATTCAATTCCTACTTCTTTCAGACATCCTGTATCTTTTTGGGGGGACAACCATGTAGTCAGCTCTCAGCACCACAGTTTGCCATCTGTAAAATGGGGCTGGTACTTTCTTTCTCCCATCCTTTGCCTTGTCTATTCCGATAATGAATTCCTCAGGGCAGGGATTGTCTGTTAGGCTATGTCTACACTACTGTGATCTATCGGAAAAAGGTACGCAAATTGCACTCCGCAATTTGCTAGCTTTTTCGGATAGTTTTTTCAGAAGAGGCTTTTCCAAAATTTGACCTGTCTACACTGAGCCAAATTTCAAAAAAGCCTCCTCTTTCAGAAGAGCCCTTCTTCCTCGTGGAAGGAGGAAGACAGGCTTTCCAAAAGAGCGTGTCTGCTCTTCCGCAAAAAAAAAGTGGAAGAGCAGATGCGTCTCCTGGATGCGGCGGAAGTTTCCTGGGATACCGGGGGTTTCCCAGGAAAAACCCCGTAGTGTAGATATAGCCTTAGTCTGTACACATACCATGCTCAACACAACCAAGGGTTTTTTGTCAATTGGGCTTCTGAGTACTACAACCATGGGGGACTGGATTAGATGTCTTATATGGTTCTGTTACCACGTTACTCAGTCTCAGCTGCATTTAAACATGAGGGAGACCTTTTGGGCTGCAACATATATTTATATGAAGCCATGAGCATAAACCCCAGGATTTAGTGCTGACCTCTGGAATAGCCTGGACAGTTTACACAGCGTGCAGCAAATCATGCTGCAGAGTCTGACATTGATCACTCTCATACTCCCACACAATGCTGCCTGCAATTGTGCAGCATGAACCAGTTGATGCTGTGAATGAAACGTTTGATGGAGAAAAACGAGGTTCGTGTTGACAGGCTGTTGGCAAAGGAAAATTAAAATCACATTTGACAATGTTCAAAAATACCAAAGCCCGGCGGGAGGCTGATGTAGGGATGGTGAAATACTGAGAATCGGCTGATCCTTTCTTCTCCCTTTTGCCCAAGTCTTTTTTTTTCTGGAATGTGATATATGCAGCTCAGGAAACCAACATAGCATTGAACTGTGAATCCACATGGCAACATCTGCTGCAGAAAAGAGCAGTCAGGGCCACTTCTGCCATCACAACAAGAACACCAGTTGCCTGAGGCAGCAAAGTGCTTAGTAGCTGTTTATTGTGCAAATGGCTGTGGGCTGTGATAGGGTACATTTCATAGTTATCCATAGAGCAGCAAAACCCCTAAAGCTAGAAACGGGGATACTACAAGTAACAAGAAAATGTGTTAGACCTCCATTTACCAAAGTAGCAGAAATATAACACAGGTTCTCTGTTGTGCAACAAGAACACACAATATCACTGAGGGACTCTAGGAAAGACACACGGCTAGATTCACCCTTTATTTGCATTGGCTTCCATGGGTATAAACCCTCCAGGGATACAGGTGGCCAGGGGGAAGTTGCAATAGTTAACAAGTAGGCGACATCTTCCCACTACCAGGCAATCATCCCCAAATGGACATCACCAAATTAGAGACATAAGCAGGCAGGCAGAAATGGGCTGATGCTGCATATTTCCTCATCAGACTTGGCAGTGAAAACTCCAGCCAGTCGGTCCAAGAAGCATCAGAGCACCAGAAGCTGGGCACTTTTATTGAGCTTTGCCATCTTCATGTCAGCACCAATCACTTGGGAGCACATTCACTAGTCAACAGCATATGGGAGTAACAGAGGAGTTCTAGTACCTAGAGACAGAGATCAGCTTTAAGGTAGGTGTATGCTTGGTTTTGTAAACTAAACTGATTGCAGAAGAGCAGCAAGTGGGACAGTAAACCCCAACAACATGTAACAACCATGCCCAAGAGATGGCCCAGTGTTCTCACTCAAGATGGGGACTTCCTGAACAGAGTCAGCATTTCATTGTACCAACCTGCTAATACCAATAAGACAGTCTAATGCACATTCTATTCTACACATGTTCTTCTGCTGTTCCCATCACTATAGCAGCTGCATGCCTTCCAGTAATGCATTAAACAATATGATTAATATCCATGGTTCATTCTTTCACCCTTTCCTACCCCCAGGAGGAGAATTGTGTATGCTGTGTTGTGTTTTGGATTGGTAGGATTTGGGAGATTTTTAAAAGAAGATACACGTGGCTCTGTGGTTAAGTTAGAGAAGGCTGATGGAAGATGTGCACCTTCTGCTTGGAAAGGAAGGTAGTGAAGTTTGTGAATGTCCTTAGTTCCTATGGGAGTTCATTCCAAACCTTGGACCAAGCAAGCTGTCTCCCACATAGAAGAGCTTTATCCTGAAGTCTTTGCTGGGCCTAAACTCCCATAAAAAATTAACAAAAGAAGCAATGTTTTGGGCCCTATCCATAATCACATCATATGATTTCTGTTTTAAAGATGAGATTAAAACTGAACATTGATTTTCTGAGAGAATATTTTTGTGTCAGAAAACGTCATTTCACCACCGTTGAAATATTCCATGGAGATATGTGGATTATGATTAACCGTCCATGTTTCCTGCTAGCTCATCTAGCCAGCTCTATGGCTCCTCAGCAGCCCAGCTGGTAGAGATCTTGGGAGATGGGGTTCCCAAGGCTTCCAGAATCCTGAAGAGCCTCTTTCAATTCAGAAATAATGGAACTCTTCCACTGTGGGAACATTTTGGGGTTTCCAAAACAAAGTATTGCAGAATGTCGTTTGCATGAAACATGAATGAGGTCCTTCATGAGATTTTAAGATGTTAACCATGTTCGCATAGAAAGTCCATAGCAAAAGTTGAAGTAGAATCCGCCTTCCCACTCCCAGTTCTGTGCTCCCTACCATGACTTGTGAGATGGGGTTTCCATCACCTTCTTTGGGAGACCATTACAAGTCTAACAGATCACATTGTTGGGAAAGGTTCCCTGTTCTTCAGCCTATATCTTCTTTTTTGTTCAGTTTTACTACATTTTCTAAATTAAGCCTCTGTGTCTCCTGATACTTCATCTAACCTGTCTCTCTTCATGCATCCTATGTTCCATTCTCTCAAACGCTTCCATTCCATGATGCCTTAGCTCTTCCATGATGCTACCTTTTCCTACGTGCCCACAAAGTAATGTTGTCAGGGCTGTTCCCCACTCTGGCACTCCAAGTGCAAAAGATGGGGGGCCTGCAAGAGACCTTAAAAATACTTTGCCTCTATAGGCTCTGCTTACAAAAACTCCCCAGAGTCACAGATCCCTGGCCCTAGGAGACAAGCTGCCACCATCAAGTGAATTAAATAAAACCCTGAAAACCAGGAAGAAACACTTGGATTTTTTCCCAAAGGGTTCCCCCATACACTTTTGCCACAAGAGTGCTTGAAAATAGAAACAAAAACACAGGAAACAAACTGTGTCTCTGATAGCTAACTTCTCAGACTAGGCAGGCACACCTACACAGACCTCCTTTTACTTTCTAGGATGCAAGAATAAAGCATTGCCTTAAGAAAGGTGATTTTATTAACAAAACAAAAAGGTATACTTGATAAAGCATACTTGGTTACTAGGTGTTACAGAGCAACTGAAGAAAGAGCAGATAAAAACAGAGGAAAAAATGGTATCTCTGGGCACAGCTTGGGTATAGTGAATGGGAGGGAGGGAGGCACATGGATTTCACACAGAGAAGTTTAACCAAACAGTGAAATAAAGAAAAATAACCTGATTGTGACTAAATACACATTTTCCCTCTACTCATGATCTGTATGATCCGCACTTCAAGGCCCAGGCCATTCCCATGCCCAATATTTCTTGTAGGCATGGAAATTCTGTTTGATTATTTCATTGTTTCCTCCAGCTCCTAACTTAGAACTCCCACACAAAGAGAGATGGCAGAGTATATATTTACAATTTAAATTTCGGCACTGTATCCCATTGGTTCTTCTGGCTTTCTGACAACACCCTTAGCTACCTGAGTTGAATGTTTTTGTCACCATGTGCTGGCCAGCACTACTCCTATCTTTCATAAATGTTCTTTATACAATTTAAACACACATGCATCTGAGAAGACAAGCAGAAACCCAGAGCATATTGCATCATATAGTCAGTCCCATAACTTGTTCTTTATATTCTTTTTCTCCCTCTCCTATTGCCTGCTGTAAAGTTCCATGACATCTTGCCTTGTAATGATCAGTTTAGATTGTAAATTCATTGGGGACAGAGACTGCATACGTAATCAAAGTATAAGGAGCCATTCACACACTGCATTATATACAAATGCTAAATCATAATGAAGAACACCTTCAGCTGTTTATAAATAACACATGTGCTTCTGATTGCAAAAACAGTAAAATGAGCTTACAAAACTCCTGACAGAAAATCTTTGTCTGTACTGTAATAGAACAAACTACAGTTGGGAAAGGATCTGAATTAGAACAATCTACACAAGACTATTGAGTCTGCTACAATGTTCTTATTACCTTATTTTCCTTTTGTGTAGAAATGCTTGGATCCAAGACAAATTTAAGCTATTTTACTTATATATCCTGGTTACGTCAGAAGGCACCAAGAACACTATTGCGTCTGCTAAGATGTCCCATGATCTTCAACTTTGGGTACCTATTGATAGATTACAATTTTCTTTGTTGAAATGCTGACTCTTGCTGTCTGATAATGAGAGTTACATTAAGAAGTTGTTGGTTATGTTACATAACCAGCCCCATAGCTGCATAAATTAGCAAAGATGTATTTGTCTTCTCCAGATATATATTCTATCTTAGGTATGTCTATGTCCTGCATAACCAGGGTTTGTGACAACTCACAATACACAGTGAGGTAAGAAGTACCGCAAATCCCCAGCTGCAGCAGAGAACAACTTGAACTTCAGACTTCGAAGATGTAACGTAGCAGTCGAACCACTGGATCATCTGTCCTCTTGCAGTAAATGGAGCTATAGCAGTTTACACTAACTTACCCTCTGGCTCATTGTCTCAGAGGGGTAGCATTGTTAGTCTGTAACTTTAAAAACAGTAAGCAGTCCTGTGACATTTTAGAGATTAACAAATAAATCATGACCTTTCATGGGTAAAACCCACTTCATCAGTTGATTCAAAAGTTTCAGAGGGGTTGTCGTGTTAGTCTGTAACTGAAAAAAATTAAAAATCAACAAATTGCAGCACCTTAGAGATTAACAAAAAATGTAGATGGTATCTTTTGTGGGCACAACCCACTTCATCAAATGAGTTGGGAGTTACAGTGATACATTACAATGTCTTATATTTGCATGGCCATCTAAAACATGCATAACACTGAACAAAAATTTCCTGTCCTCAGGAACTTGGAATAACCCCTCCTGCACACACACCCAGCTACAATCTAAAAAACACCAGAGTGACATAAGGAAGTTTGCTTTGGTAAACTGAAAAGCTTGTATTCCGGGATTGGAAAGGTTTTTCTCAATTAATGCTTGACCACTCTTGCTACTGCTTATAAACAGGAAAGGTATATGATGTTCAAATAGTGACTCATTCAAATTGTTTATTGGAGCTTGGAAACAAGACTCCTCCTTTTTAACTAAACAAATCTGTGCATTATGATTCATCATGATTGTTCATTAATGTGAGAGACTTTGTACTGTATCACCAAGGTGATTTATTTACACTTTGTTTTATTAATGCCAGTACTTATCATTTACAAAGCATTTTACAAGGATATCCTATTATCCATATGTTACTGATAAGGAATTGAGGGACAAAGAGGTTAAGTGAATTCCCCAAGGTCGCGCAGGTACTCAATGGAAGAACTAGGAGTAGAACTCAGCTTTACTAACTCTCAGTCTAGTGCTGTAATATCTGGATCATGCTGCCTCTGTTACTGTTACATTATTTTGAATATTAACCTCTATCTGTATTACTTTAGAACAGTGGAATCTCATTCAAGATACCAAAAACAAACAAGATTGCAGAACAAAATACTTTGGTAGGTGAATGCTCCCAGGGTATTTTGTGTTGCATTTCAGCTAATTATTCTGTAATTTATTCTGGCACTATAGTCAGTGTGAGAATGTCCAGAGAAAGGACTGAACAAAGACCAAAGGATCTGCTCCCATGTGTCCAGTTTTAATATTTTTTTCCTTTCTGTCACTGATCAGAAAGGTGAAATCTACAAACAAGAGAGAAGCACCTTCAAAGAGAATTGGAAGCAGCTATGTCATGCAGCTTCTGGATGGAAAGGGAGAGGGCTAAATCCTTTAATTTGTCTGTGATTTGATTCTGTACAGGATTCTACCTGGACATCTACCTTGATGAGTTGAGAAAATATAATAAGATGGCAAAAGTGAATCAGAGAATGTAATAGAGAGCAGCCATAAGGGACAAGAGAACATGGAAGAAAACAAGGGTGCTGAAAGAGCTCTGGGGGAGCTCCCAACATTGCTGGGATGTATCTGAGGATATGGGGCATTTCATAGCAGAGGGCTGTGACAGTATCAAAAAGATGCCCGAGGTACCTGGAGGTGTCTGAATTTCCTGTGGGAATCTGGAACAAGCAAAAAAGGTGCAGTATGGGGAATAGGGGGAATCAAAGGAAGATCAGTATGAATAAGGGAGGGAAGACAGTTAATTCAAAGAAGAACTAATGAAGAAATGCTTCAGATTTAGAGCAAAATATGAATCAGAGTATTTTGGGCCTGGAGTCAACCTTGGTATTGTTAAAATGTATTAGCTTTAAGAGCCACTGTCAATGTACTCAGTGCTGTATGGAATGCAGATACAGACTGCCCCTACTGGAGGATATTACAGTCTAAGGCTCTGGCACTGCAAACAGCTCCACAAAAGCAGGCCCGTGTGCCCATGGGAGGCCCATTGAATCCAACACGGCAGTGATCAGGCATAGGAGCCCACCATGGGTAAGAGCTTTCAAAATGAGGGCAGTGGAGACAGAGAAGAGACATGACACATTGGGAGAATCATAAGCTCTTGGGGTTTCATTTGAAGTCTTGTTGGAATCAGTGGAAAGACTCTCATTCACATCAGTGGGCTTTAAATCAGTCCATTACATACCAGTGTGACAGATTCCTTAGAAATATGGCAGACCGATGCCATAAATAGACAAACAGATAGGAAGAGCACAATGCTGTAGGCCTATGCAGCACCTACTCATACTGCCCTTGGTTCCACCCAAGAGCTGTTAGTTTTCATTGGATTCTGAAGTCCTAGTTTTGGTGCATCTTGTCAGAATAGTAGAGCAATAATAAAAAACAGAGGACTTCACTTTCAGTTTCCATGATGCCCCAAGTGGAAAGTTGAAAACCTGCTGAAAGAGCATCACATGAACCGTTATTAATAAATTATGCATTGAATCACTGATTACAGTCACTCTCAAGAAGAATTTCTAAAATAAAAAATGCATTCTTTATTATGGCTCTATTCATGCTTTTCTGCATCCCAGTGCAGTGCACAGACTTTCTATTTTTAACCTATTTTATTCATACCATTTAAATGCAGGAAGGGCTTTGTTCTCTGCTTTGTAAAAGGATTAAAAGATGGTCCCAGTATATATACATTTGAGGCTCACTTGAGAAATAATTATTCATTGACACAGAAATAAATTTGTTTCCCCAACCTCTACAGTTAGCTTATTTTTAACTACTATTTGTATACCTAGGTTATATAAATGCAGTGCTTTGCCAAAAAACATTAGCATGCAGCCTTTTCAGTCCTTGAATATAAGTTGCTCTTGAGAGTGAAAATCCCAGGTTTTAGCAGAAAATTGCATAAATCCAGTGGCCTGTTTGCCATCTGTTAAATCATTTCTTTTCTGGACTGTAAAGTGGAAAATGTAGGGTTTATAGAAACCACATGCAAAGATTCATATTTACTTCTTCCAGGGCTTGCTGTCATAGCAGCCTTTAAAGCAGATATGAAAGTGACACAAAACTCAATTTCTTTACTGGTTGTTCCTGACAAAGATGTATAAGCCTGAAAGTACTCTTTTGTATAATGGAATGTTCTGATTACTCAAAGCAATTCAAAACATCTTTTATTTCTCAATAGGATAGTTCTATTGAAATAGGCCATGTTATCTTTGTGGAATCCTGAAGTAAGGAAGATCTCCTCAAGTAACATAGGGACATAGGAGAGTTCAGAATAAATGTTAAAATAGGTCTAACTAATCTGGGAGTCTGGCCATTCTGATATTTTCCCTTGCTTTAATCCAATGTTTATGCACCAAAATAATTGAGAAATAAAATAAGTATTTATTTAGGACTTACGTATACGTTGTTACAGCCATGTGTATAATCAATTCAGACTATGCCACGGAAGTTCTCGGTGCAGAACAAAGAACAGAACATTTCAAATGAATGAAAAACAAAACATAACCATCATATTTAATCTTGTTTTCTGGAAGTGTTAGTTGTCTGCAGGGTTAACAGACATGTGTGATTTTCTTTAATGTGGCAATATTGCACAACAAACTCACCCCCACCCCCGTTCTGTAATGTAATACTATAGTTATTCTTCCAGTGACTGTGCCTTCAGACAGCAAATTCTTTGAGATATAGACTTATTTGCTCAGAACATTTTAGCTGTTGTACAAGGGTATGTGCATCCACTATACAATATGGGTGCTACATTTTGCAGATTAGGCAAACTGAGATACAGAGGTTAAAGCCAAAACTGTCAAAGTTGAGTGCTTAAAACTGGGAACCTAAATAAGTGGTCTGATTTTCAGAGGTGCTGAACAGACAGCCCCCACTGAGTTCAATGATGTTGGACAGGCTGTCAGGATAAAATTTGGCCTTTTTACTATTTCTATTAAATACCTCCATTCTTTGTGTGATGTAGCGTTTTTTGTACTATTTTTTTGGTTAAGAAAAAGAGATTAAGGCTGCCCATCGCAGATGGCTGAGGAAGACATTTCACGGAAAGACAAAACAACAAACAGGAGAGTAAGGGATCTGACAATGGAGGCCCTTTGGAAATATCAAAGAAAACAACTTAGGTAGTTGAAACATGCACAGTTCAGCACATGGAAGAAATGCTAATTGAGCACTAAATTGGGTACAGGGAGGAAAGGACAAATCAGGAAGGTCAAGAAAGAACTAGTAGAAGACTGTGACAGAATGCACTGGCATCACTTGATATTACAGCTATCAAGTGACCACAATAAATGTAGGACATGTTCTAGCTGATGCGTCAGTGGTACAGGAGGGTCTAAGGTGAGGAATATAGTAGCACAAAGAAGCCCGAACTGATAAGGCCACATTATGGTACGTACTGTATACTCAATTAGCAAGAGGGTATCAGTGACCTGAAGAGTTTACAATATATAAAGACAAAGAGATTAAGAGCATATCTACACAAGGACCTATCTTAGGGTACGTCTAGACTCAAAGGAACGAACGCATCCACTTTTCTGAAAAAAAATGTCAGAAAAGCGGATATGTTTTGTTGGCATCGCTGTAAATCTTGTTTTATGAGGAAGAAGGGATGTTCCGAAAGAGGGTTTTTTCCAAAATTTGGCCTCGTGTAGATGGGCCAAATTTTGGAAAAGCCTCTTTCGGAAGTAAATCAGAAAAAGATATGCAATTTGTGTACCGCAAATTGCGTTTCTTTTTCCAATTAATCTTTGTAGTCTAGACATGGCCTTAATCTGGTTCTTACATATTTGTCTGAATAATATTGTGTGGCAGTGAGTTCCACAGGTTAACTGCATGTTTGCGTAAGAAGCTTTTTCAGTTACCAGTATTAAATCTGTTGATTTCAATACTATAGCATGTCCTCATGTTTTTCATAGTAGGAAAGAGTAAAATGATTTACCATTCATTATTTAATATACGGTAGTCATGTCACCTCTTAGAAGTTCTCAAATAGGAGATTTTTCATTCCTTTAATCATGTGATTGTCTTTCACTGGACAATGCATATTTATGTCATATTCTTTGGGGGATAAGATGACCAAACATGAATACTATTCCAGGTGAGAGCATACTATCAATAATATATTATTTTTTAGCATTCATCTCTTTTCCTTTCTCAACACTGTCATGTGATTGGATTTTAACGTGAACAGGCAGATCAGTGTTGCGCCCACTATTGTGTGTTGGTCCCAAATTCAGTTCAAAGGTGTAAAATGAAAGCGTATGATATGCGGATTCTACGTATACTACTCATATACTTGCATGATTTGTATATGTAAAGTTATGAATATGGGCGTTGTACTTATATTTTAAATGTTTTTTGTCTGGGAGACAGCAATAGTTGTCGACCACCTATTGAGGAATGGTTCTTCAGTGAATAGCTGTGCTGAATAGTGATGCTGCCAGGGCTGGCCTTACCATGAGGCAAACAGAGGTGGATGCCTTAGGTGCCAGATTGTGGGGGGTGGAGGTGCGCCACTAGGACCCAGAGTGTAGAAAATTGTGTCTGCTGCTGGTGCATATGTATTCTCTCTGCTCTAGATGCACAAAGATGGCAGAGCAGTACCATGAAAGGAGTAGAACAGGAAGAAGGCAGAACTGAGACCTTTCAAAGTTTTGGCCCAAGCGAGGCAGTATGGGGGCGTCATTTGAGCTCCCCGTCTCAAGCGCCAAAATGTTGTGGGCTTGCCCTGGATGCTGCATGGACAATGGCTCCCAAGGGAATTTGCAGACACCATGGTTGCTTGGCTAAGGGGCTATGGACAGGTAACTTGATCATATGATTAGCTCCGGTTTGGGAGGTACCATCACTCAGGATAACAGTGGATATCCCTCCACATTGTAATAAAGGATTATAACAGATTATAAAGGATCCTAAGGGTTCCTCCATCTTTATCTTCAATCCTTGACTTCAGAAGCACCCTTTCTATGAACAGAGGGCCAGGAAGAATTTGTTCACTCATTCTAACATAGGAAGTACTCCAGAGACTTGTAAGCTAGCAGTTTGTTGCATCAAGAACTTGGTGATTGATGTATGTAAATGTGCTTTCTTTGACAATCCTACTCTCAACCTTCCCCCCCCCCTTTTATTAATAAACCTTTAGATTTTAGTTTATAAAGGATTGGCCGAGCATGCTCTTTTGGGTAAGATCTGAGGTATAAGTTGACCTGGGACTGTGGCTGAGCCTTTGGGACTGGGAGAACCTGTACAGAGTTGGTGAGACTGGTTTTCATAATCTCTCATCTGTGTAAGGTATGGTGCTGGTTGTGGCAGGTAAAGCTGGAGTGTCCAAGGGATTGTTTATGAGACTTCTTGCTGGCTAGGATGGCAGCTGAAGTGCTGTGTGTGACTGGTTTCATGTCTTATAGAGGAGGACCCCAGTCCTGTCTGATTTGGACCTCTCAGCAGTGCGCCAGACCACCTAGTTTGCTTATTGTTGACAGTTGACCAGTGTTCCGAGACAAACTTGGAGAATCATACAAAGTGTTGGTATGTCAGATTATATATATGATCTTGAGGCTATATAAAATGATGTTGCTATTTATTATTTGTATTATAGTAGTGCCTAGATTTGGTAGTGCCAGCTGAGAATCAGGTCTTGTTATATTAGGCTTATAATCTAAACAAACAAAAGGCATGATGAAAGGAAGGGGAGAGGGATATAAGCATATAAAGGGTGATGATTTGCAAGTGATGTGTTTGTGCCACATTTGGGGGAGGGAATGAAAAGGAAGAATGGATTTGGAAGGTTACTCTTTTTTCTATTTTTTATAATTCTTTGGGTGATTTTTTCCAGCTAAAAAAATACACAATTCTCTTTGTCTCTTTGCTTAGTTGCAGTTTAATCATTTGGAACTTTTTGCCTTTCCAGAGGAAGTTTTTACTCATATGATCTAAGGCTTTTAGATAAAAGTGGTAAGAGTACTGGCAGGACTTAAAAGTGCTACAGCAGGAATGGTAGGATGTTTGCTTCTAACAGATGGATCCTGTCCCACAGTGATAGGGGAAGGTCTTGACATTTGCCAACATCTAGATGTCGTTTTTGAAGTGTGGTGACCTAGTTGTCTGGGGTCTGATTGTGATTCTGTATGACTGACACCCATTGGAATACTGTGGTAGTATTACAGTTGTGCCTATTGGAGTCCGGGAGGTGGGCGGGCGCTAGCCCGTCCACATCTAAAGGACCTCCCCCCAGCCTACGGGGAGGGTCCACTGAGCCCAGGAAACCAAGTAATTACTTGGGACAAATAAAGAGAAAACAAGGACAGGTGTGAGGGTCAAAGGGCTAAAACAAGGGAACCGGATGGGGACACCGAGCAGAGAACCCGGACAGCGCCCACTGCCCCTCGAAGGTCTCGAGAGAGCCAGCGGACGCCGCCCAGTGGAACTCTGCCCGGATCGTGAGCGGATGCAGGAGCGGAAATAGGCCCCACAGTCACAGGCCCCTCCTCGGCCAACCTCTGCTCCTGGTCTTATAAATTACCATCTTGGCGATAGCCAGGAGGAGGTTGACCAGGAGGTCCCGCGACTTTGTGGGGCCTCGGATGGGGTGTGCATAAATTAACAAGTGGGGAAAAGTGCAGCCAGAACCTTAACAGAAGATTCTGGAGGAGCCGAAGAGGGGTTGTAACCTGGCGCACTCGATGTAGATGTGCGGGTCTCCCTCACGCCACAGAAGAGGCACGTGTCGGGGTGGGGTGAACGCGCCAAGTACACGCCCGTGCTCACAGCTCCGTGCAGGATTCTCCAGCAGATGTCCCGGTGGGCCGTGGAACCAAGGTCGAATAGAGGCTGGCCCACGGGCTCCCCACCCTCCATTGGTGGTAGGAGGTCCCGCCACTTGGTGTCTGGGCGGGACACAAGGGTGGGGAAGTGGGCGTGTGAAGCACGAGCGTGTACAGGTGACTCTTTGGTGCGGTTCGGAAGGGGACCGGCTGCAGCGTGCAGCGGCTCGGGTGACGAGGGAGGCGGTCGGGGAGAGTGCGCGGGGCTTAGGGCCGACGGATAGATCGGGCGGGCCAGGGGTGAGGCGGCGGGGTTCACCCTCTCGCAGGACCTTGTCGAGGTAAACCCGAGCGGTGGGCGGCAAGCGTCCTTCACCTCCTGAAGCACGCCGGGAGTGCGTAGGGTGGAGAGCCCCATGCGCTGGGCGGCGCGCGGGATCCACCCAGTCTCCCGGTCGTAGTCAGGAGATCTCCGATCCTTGTGACTTCTGCCAGGACCAGCCTCTGGCGCACGAGGGGACTCCGCCGCCTGCACACGTAGATGGGGATTGTGTAGCAGGGGCTCCGCGAGAGGTCTGCCCCACGGTGGCTCCCAAGGGCCTGGTCGCCTCTAGCAGCTTCCAGAGGAGGTCCTGGTAGAAGGCCGGCAGCTCGGAGAGGTCTCGCGGAAGACCTCTCAAATAAAGGAGCTGCCGGTCATATCGGAGCCCTCGGAAGCGGCGAAGGAAAGCGTGCGCTAGCGTGCTCCACGCCGGACTACCTGCATCAAAGAGGAGCCTCTGCAGGGCCTGGAGGCGGAGGACACGAACCCGCGTGCAAACACGTCAGGCCCTGCCCTCCCTCCTCCAGGGAAGATGGAGAACCCCTGCAGAGACCCAATGCAGTCCTGGCCAGAAGAACCGCAGTAGCAGCTGCTGGATCTGATCCAGGAAACCCGGGGGCGGGACCAGGGTGCTGAGACGGTGCCAGAGCATGGACAGGACTAGTTGGTTAAGCACCAGTACCCTCCCACGCAGGGAGAGGCACCGGAGCAGTCCTGTCCATCTCCGCAATCGCTCAGCCACCCTGGACTCTAAACCTTGCCAGTTCTCCGGCGAAGAGGGATGCGTGGCAGAGAGAAAAACGCCGAGATAGAGCAGCGGACCCGCAATCCACCTGATGGCCTGAAGCGCGGGCGGGAGGAGCTCGCCTGCCACCCGGCCCCTACCACCAGGCCAGAGCTCTTGACCCAGTTGACCCGGGCGGAGGAGGCCGCGAGTAGACAGCGCAGGCCTCCACCCGCTCCAGGTCTCCGGGTCCTGGACCACGAGAGCACGTCGTCGGCATACGCCCGACAGGACCAACCGCATCTCCGGCTCACGGGCACCAACCCGTCAACCTCTTGCGAAGAAGGCGGAGGAAGGGCTCGATGGCCAGAGTATACAGCTGGCCCGACAGCGGGCAGCCTTGGCGTACTCCGCCGAAGCTGACCGGTGCGGTCAGGGTCCAGTTGAGCTTGACCAAACACTCCGCGAGCGTACAGCACCTGGAGAAAGCCCACAAAGCGGGGCCCGAAGCGAAGGCCGCAGAGTGCCCAGGAGATACCCGTGGTCCATCCGGTCGACGCCTTCTCCTGATCCAAGGACAGGAGGGCGAACGACAGACCGTCCCTACACCCTAGCTCTAGGAGATCCCGGACCAAGTAAAGGTTGTCGAAGATGGTACGGCCCGGGATGGTGTAGGTCTGGTCTGGATGGACCACGTCCGCCAGCACGGACTTGAGTCTCAGGGAGATGGCTTTAGCAACGATTTTATAGTCCGTGCTGAGGAGGCGAGGCGGGGCGCCAATTCCTCAGATCGCGGAGGTCCCCCTTCTTGGGCAGCAAGGCAAGCACGGCTCGTCTGCACGATAAAGGAGGACCCGCTCTCCAGGGACTCGGCCCAGGCGCTAGCAAGGTCGGGCGAGGCGTCCCAGAACGCGGTAGAACTCCACGGTCAGCCCGTCCATGCCGGGATTTATTGGTGGGCATGAGGCGGAGGGCTTCCGAGAACTTCGGCCAGGGAGAGAGGCAGCTCTAGCGGTCCGGTCGCCAGCGCTGACCGTCGGGAGTTCGTTCCAGAGAACCCTGCGGGCGTCGGCGTCGGTCGGATCCGGGAGAAGAGAGAGGCGTAGAAAGCGCGAGCCTCTCGCGCATCTCCACCGGATCCGTGAGGGTGCCGTCCTCCGCCAGAAGGCAGGCGATGTGCCTTTTAGCCCCCTCTTTTCTCCAGGGCATAGAAGAAGCGGGAGCCTCGATCCATCTCCCGAAGGAGATGGATACGAGAACGAACAAAGGCACCCGGGCTCGAAGGTCCTCGAGGGCCCGGAGTTCCTCCGCTTCTCGATGCGCTCCGCGGGGCGGATCCTCAGGGCTTGTGGCCAGCCGCCTCTCTAGCTCTAAAACCTCCCGTTCCAACTGCTCCATCGCGCATCCCTCCGCGGCTGGCCCGGGTGTAGTCCCGGCAGAAGAGCAGCGTCACCTTCCCACATCCCACCACCGCCGTGCGAGGAAGCGCACCGCCACCAGCGCCAGGCCAGCCAGAACTCCCGGAAGGGCGCTCGAAGCCCGTCCTCCAGCAGGCTGTTATTGAAATGCCAGTAGGCGGCCCGGCCTCTCCGAAAGAGAGGCCTTCACGGCCACTAAATGGTGGTCGAGAATGGGGCGGCGGATGCTGGAGAGTGGGCCCGTAAGATGATGCGAGACAGATAAATGCGGTCCAACCGGGAGTGGAAAGACCGGCGACCCACCACCTGGGCGTAGGTAAATACCGTTTCCTCGCCCAGGTGGAGGTCACGCCAGGCGTCCACCAGGGAGTGGTGGTCTATTATCTCCCTGAGGGCGTCCGCGGCGGCGGGCACTTCTCGGGCCCGTGCGGTCCCGGTCCTCGAGGTGCAATTGAAGTCCCGCCCAGAACCAGGCACTCGCCGGGATCAAAGAGCCGAGGAAGGCAGGCGCCCGCTGATAGAGCGAAGCCTCTCCGAGGCGGACGGGGCGTAGATGTTGACAAGATTTAGCGTCAGCCCCTCTATCGAACCGGAGATGCAGCAGGCGACCCTGCGACCTCGGCGATTCCCAGCACCTCGGGCTGCAGGTTCGGGAGAACAGGGTAGCCACCCGGCAGCGGGCGACAGGTGGCTGAAATAAACCCTGTCCCCACTCCAGCCGCCAGCTAGCCTCGGCTTCGGGCTGCGTGGGTCTCCTGGAGGAATACGACAGAGTACCTCCTTCGAAGGAAGGAGAGTACCTCACACCTCGGAGACCCGACCCGCGGCCCGGGTGTTTAGAGTGGTAAAGATGGCGGCGGCATCGAGGGCTGGGAAGATTCTTGCCGGCAGGAGTGCCAACGACCCCATTGGGCCTCGCAGCAAACCGTGCCCGTGCCCAAGCGAGCAGGCGTCGCGGAAGCTACGGACCCGCTGGTAAGCCGTGGCCTCCGCGCCGCCGGTCCTTTACCCTCCCAAGAGGGCCCTTACTATTTGTAGGATTAGATGAAAATCTCCCCAGCGCTGAAGGCGAGGCGACCTTGTTCTTGGAGCCACGGATGTCTTCCAAGAAAGCACGCATCTCGCCCTTCAGCGCATCTGAATCAGGACCTCAGGCCCTCGAATGCCTTGGGGCCCGACCCTCCCTGAGCCCGTGACCCATCGACACCGGGATGCGGGCGTCCGAGGTTCCTGCTGGGAGGACAGTGGCGGAGGAGACCGGCCCCAGATGTGCTGGGAGCAGGAGAAAGCGAAAACCGCCTCCCGGGGGCCAGCGTCTGGAGAAGCGTGGCAACCCCAGGGGCGGCAGTAACAGAGTAAGGGGAGGAAAGAGTTCAGGCAGGGGATCAGGAAAAGGAGGAGACGAGGAAGGGAGTAGGGGAAGAAGAGGTGAAGGATTGGGAAAAGACAAGGACGGGGAGGAGGAAGAGGGTGGGAAGCTCAGTTGGGAGGTTGGAACAGGGAGCAGGAGAAGGAGGAGAGCAAGAAGCCTCAGCGGAGGAGGCATCGGGATGCGGTGCCGCCTCGCAGGGCAGAGAATCGGTGGCAGCGGTAGGGGTGTCTCTCCCCAGTGCTGGGCTCCAGTGCCACAGAGTGCAGCACCAGAGGCCTCAGCACCGGGGTGGACGGTTGTTAGCAGGAGCTCCCTTCCGCTGAGAGCCTCAAGGGTTTCGGCGGCCGCGGCAGCGCTGCCGATGGCCGGGCAGATGGTCGCGCCCTGGGGCAACTCAGAGGCAGGGAGAAGGGATAGCAGCGAGTCGGAAGGGAAGGAGGTCGGTTGTTGTCCCTCCAGGACCTGATGATCCCCCTCTGAGGCAGCCGGGGTTAGCCCCAAAGCCTCCACCTCCTGAGAGAGGAAGGCGAGCCCGCCGCCCGCCACCAGATGGTCATCTTTGTCGGTGGCGAGGTCAGCGGCCGCCCCTCAGCGGAGGTGGGAACAGTGGGAGCATCTTCCATGGGCGCCCCCTCCTGCAGGGACCCGGGAGGGAGGTGTTCACCTCTCCCGCAACCGCCGGTCACCTCAATCGCTTTGTGGTGCTGTGAATCGTTCGAGGATTCAGAGGTGGGGCGGTTCCAGCGTCCATCCCCATAGGTGCAGGAGGTTATCCTCCTCCTGAGTGGGCGGGGTGGAATGCCGAGCGCTTTGGCGCCTCCCCATCATAGCTCCCATCCCTCGGAGGAAGAGGGCTGGGCCTGAATGGAGGAAGAGCCAGGGGACAAGAGGCGGTGGTGGGAGGGCAAGGGTAGATGAGGGCTGGGCAGCAGGGAAAGGGATGCCTCCCCTGAGGTAGGTCCTGCCCGAGTCCCGTCACTGACCCGCCGCCCTCTCCTCCGCGGGCCCGGCCTTGCCGCTTTTGGCGGTGGCAGCAACAGCACCCGCGCGCTCGTCTGGGCCCTGAGGAACCGGCGGGATTGGCAGCCAGTCACGGTCGGAGGAGGCGACCCCAGGGTCCGGACCGTCAGGGCCACCGGCGATGGTAGGGCGGTGCCCTCCCGAGCGTCGGGGTCGGGTGCCTCTCAAACCGGGCCGGGGACAGTCCCGCCGGACGTGCCCGTCGCCCGACAGAGAAAACACCGGGCCTCCCCATGGTGTAGTACACCCGATGTACCGGGCCTTGATGGGGCACCAGAAATGACCCGCCGAGGCTTCTCCGCCCGTCCCGGCAGTAGTTGGATTTGTACCTGCCGGCGAAAGGAAAGGGCGTGGCGGAGGGTAGGATCTTTGCAGCCCAGAGGAAGGGGACTCAGGACTGACAGAGGCCTCCCCAGGGTGGAGAGGAAAGGCAGTAGAGGCGGCATTGGGGAGGAAGGGAGGAGCGGAGGACAAAACCACCCGTGCGCCCAGGTCCTCCAAAGGCTCGAGGGGCGTGGACTCCCCACCGCCAAACCCCTTTCCACCGCCTCCTGGGCGGCGGCCTCGACGCCAGGAAGAATACCACCCTCCCGAACATCCTAGAGGCCGCCACCACGGCGCGGGTCCCCTGCAGCGTGCCAGCGCCCGCGCGTGGGTCTCCACGTGGGGCGAGGCCGCCACCAGAGACAACGGACCCCGTGCCTCCTGGTCAAGGTGGGAAAGGGCGCGGCCGCCGAGGATGGTATTCGGGAGGCGGCTTGGGAGGCGGCAGGTGGGGTGGCGGCTACCTGGGCGTGCGCCCTGGGGCCCGGACACCGTTGCCCCCAGAGCTGGTGGAAGGAACAGGAGGCGGGAAGGAGGGGGCGCGGCCAGCAGATGGGTCGCGGCCGGGAGTGAGCCCTCGCCTCAGGAGGTTTTGCCTTCCGGGCGGGGCTCTTGCCCTTCTTGGTCCCCGGCCCTTCCTACCCTTCAGGGAAGTTCTTTAGAGGTGTCGGGAGGTGCCGCGGCAGAGGCGGTCGAGGCCCGGTGTCCCCGTCCATGTCCGCTCCCTTTGCCGTAGTGGCGGGGCCCGGCAGCCTCAGAGGTTGTTGTTTTTAGGGGTGGGCGGGAGGGTCTGGCAGGGTGTCGCTGGACAACCCCTCCATTGTGGTCGTAGGTGGGAAGGAAAGACAGACAGACAAACAAACAAACAAACAAACAATTAGGGGAGGACCAAAAACCACCAGGAGAGGAACAAAGAGGAGAGGGAGGAGGAAGGAGGTTCACGCTCCCCACTAGGCTGGAAGTGGGGTGGAGGTGACAATTCAGACAGGGAAAAGGGGAAGGAGTGGAATACAGCTCCCAGCACAGGACGATAAGGCGGCTCCTCCGGCTGCACTGGGAATGTGAGAGGGTCAATTATTGAAAGACACGTGGGAAGTGAAAGCGGTGTTTGGGGAGGGTAACTAAAGAAGAATGGAAAGGCTCAGGCACCAAACGAGATGACAGAGGAGCATGGGCACATGGGTAGAGGAGAGGGAATGCAGGCTGTGAGGAGGTCTACTCAAGAAAGCAGGGGGGCAGCAAGACACTGCGGGGGGAGGAAGCTAGTGTGCCCACGGGTGCCTGAGTGGCAGGCTCACTGCACCTGCTGCAGGACCCACCAGAGCAAGGGAGGGGCGGGGAGGCGAGCAGTGGGGCCAAGGATGGAGATGGCCCCTGCAGCACCTGGGGCTGGAGAGGGAGTAGCAACAGCAGCAGCAGAAATGCAGGGGAGACAGCAGGGAGCAGAGGGAACCACCCCCCAGCACCCCACAAAAGCTGTGCCAGCTGTCACCTAGGGGCCCAGATGGCAAGAGGCCCCTTACAAACACTCACCACCCCACAAACTTGTGGAGGAAGGAAAAAACCCCAGGAGCTGCTATAAAGCAGCCCCTTACCTCTTCCACTCCAGAGAGCAGCAGCTGCAGGACGGTGAAGTCAGGCCTGCAGCAATGAAGAAAGGGGCCAGGCAGTCCCCAAAAGATGGAAAATGGGGTCCGCTCCCCCACCAGGATGAGGGCAGCAAAGGCCCCTATCCACCCCCACAGCTCCTGCAGCCAGCTGAGGGGTGGGGGTGAGAAAACTGCCTGCAAACAGAGCAGGCAGAGAGAAAGGGACCTGGCCCAGAATGTAGCCAGGGCCTGCCTGCCACAACCCAGTAGCCCCACACCTCCCAAAGAGGAGGGGAGGGTGCAGGGGAGAAAAAGCACAACAAGCCCAGACCAGCAGCCTTCCGTGGTCAGTGGAAGTGTTTCCTCTCTCCGCAAAGTCAGGAGATACAGCCGAGGAGCTTGAAGGAAGCCTATTGGAGTCCGGGGAGGTGGGCGGGCGTTAGCCCGTCACATCTAAAGACCTCCCCAGCCTATGGGAGGGTCCACTGAGCCCAGAAACCAAGTAATTACTTGGGACAAATAAAAGGAAAAACAAGGACAGGTGTGAGGGTCAAAGGGCTAAAACAAAGGGAACCGGATGGGGACACCGAGCAGAGAACCCGGACAGCGCCACTGCCTCTCGAAGGTCTCGAGAGCCAGCGGGCGCCGCCCAGTGGAACTCTGCCCGGATACGTGGCGGATGCAGGAGCGGAAATAGGCCCCACAGTCGCAGGCCCCTCCCGGCCAACCTCTGCTCCTGGTCTTATAAATTACCATCTTGGCGATAGCCAGGAGGAGGTTGACCAGGAGGTCCCGCGACTTTGTGGGGCCTCGGATGGGGTGTGCATAAATTAACAAGTGGGGGGAAAAGTGCAGCCAGAACCTTAACAGAAGATTCTGGAGGAGCCGAAAGAGGGGTTGTAACCTGGCGCACTCGATGTAGATGTGCGCCAGGGTCTCCCTCACGCCACAGAAGAGGCACGTGTCGGGGGTGGGGGTGAACCGCGCCAAGTACACGCCCGTGCTCACAGCTCCGTGCAGGATTCTCCAGCAGATGTCCCCGGTGGGCCGTGGAACCAAGGTCGAATAGAGGCTGGCCCACCGGGGCTCCCCACCCTCCATTGGTGGTAGGAGGTCCCGCCACTTGGTGTCTGGGCGGGACACGAGGGTGGGGAAGTGGGCGTGTGAAGCACGGCGTGTACAGGTGACTCTTTGGCGCGGTTCGGAAGGATCGGCTGCAAGCGTGCAGCCGGCTCGGGTGACGAGGGGAGGCGGTCGGGAGGTGCGGGGCTTAGGGCCGACGGATAGATCGGGCGGGCCGGGGTGAGGCGGCGGGGTTCACCTCTCGCCAGGACCTTGTCGAGGTAAACCCGAGCGGTGGCGGCAAAGCGTCCTTCACCTCCTGAAGCAGCGCCGGGAGTGCGTAGGGTGGAGAGCCCCATGCGCTGGGGCGGCGCCGCGAGATCCACCCAGTCTCCCGGTCGTAGTCAGGAGATCTCCGATCCTTGTGACTTCTGCCAGGACCAGCCTCTGGCGCACGAGGACTCCGCCGCCTGCACACGTAGATGGGGATTGTGTAGCAGGGGCTCCGCGAGAGGTCTGCCCCACGGTGGCTCCCAAGGGCCTGGTCGCCTCTAGTAGCTTCCAGGCCCGGAGGAGGTCCTGGTAGAAGGCCGGCAGCTCGGAGAGGTCTCGCGGAAGACCTCTCAAATAAAGGAGCTGCCGGTCATATCGGAGCCCTCGGAGCGGCGAAGGAAAGTGTGCCAGCGTGCTCCACGCGGACTACCTGCATCAAATAGGAGCCTCTGCAGGGCCTGGAGGCGGAGGACACGAACCGCGTGCGCAAACACGTCAGGCCCTGCCCTCCCTCCTCCAGGGAAGATGGAGAACCCTGCAGAGACCCAATGCAGTCCTGGCCAGAAGAACCGCAGTAGCAGCTGCTGGATCTGATCCAGGAAACCGGGCGGGACCAGGGTGCTGAGACGGTGCCAGAGCATGGACAGGACTAGTTGGTTAAGCACCAGTACCCTCCCACGCAGGGAGAGGCACCGGAGCAGTCCTGTCCATCTCCGCAATCGCTCAGCCACCCTGGACTCTAAACCTTGCCAGTTCTCCGGCGAAGAGGATGCGTGGCAGAGAGAAAAACGCCGAGATAGAGCAGCGGACCCGCTCCACCTGATGGCCTGAAGCGCGGGCGGGAGGAGCTCGCCTGCCACCCGGCCCCTACCACCAGGCCAGAGCTCTTGACCCAGTTGACCCGGGCGGAGAGGCGCCGAGTAGACAGCTTGGCAGGCCTCCACCGCTCCAGGTCTCCGGGTCCTGGACCACGAGAGCACGTCGTCGGCGTCGCCGACAGGACCAAGCCGCATCTCCGGCTCACGGAGCACCAACCCCGTCAACCTCTTGCGAAGAAGGCGGAGGAAGGGCTCGATGGCCAGAGTATACAGCTGGCCCGACAGCGGGCAGCCTTGACGTACTCCGCCCGAAGCTGACCGGTGCGGTCAGGGTCCAGTTGAGCTTGACCAAACACTCCGAGCGTACAGCACCTGGAGAAAGCCCACAAAGCGGGGCCCGGCCGAAGGCCCGCAGAGTGCCCAGGAGATACCGTGGTCCATCCTGTCGAGCGCCTTCTCCTGATCCAAGGACAGGAGGCGAGCGACAGACCGTCCCTACACCCTAGCTCTAGGAGATCCCGGACCAAGTAAAGGTTGTCGAAGATGGTACGGCCCGGGATGGTGTAGGTCTGGTCTGGATGGACCACGTCCAGCACGGACTTGAGTCTCAGGAGATGGCTTTAGCAACGATTTTATAGTCCGTGCTGAGGCGAGGCGGGGCGCCAATTCCTCAGATCGCGGAGGTCCCCTTCTTGGGCAGCAAAGGCAAGCACGGCTCGTCTGCACGCGATAAAGGGAGGACCCGCTCTCCAGGGACTCGGCCCAGACGCTAGCAAGGTCCGGGCGAGGGCGTCCCAGAACACACGGTAGAACTCCACGGTCAGCCCGTCCATGCCGGGGATTTATTGGTGGGCATGAGGCGGAGGGCTTCGAGAACTCGGCCAGGGAGAGAGGCAGCTCTGGCCGGTCCGGTCGCCGCGCTGACCGTCGGGAGTTCGTTCCAGAGAACCCTGCGGGCGTCGGCGTCGGTCGGATCCGGGAGAAGAGAGGCGTGAAAGCGCGAGCCCTCTCGCGCATCTCCACCGGATCCGTGAGGGGGTGCCGTCCTCCGCCAGAAGGCAGGCGATGTGCCTTTTAGCCCCCTCTTTTCTCCAGGGCATAGAAGAAGCGGGAGCCTCGATCCATCTCCCGAAGGAGATGGATACGAGAACGAACAAAGGCACCCGGGCTCGAAGGTCCTCGAGGCCCGGAGTTCCTCCGCTTCTCCCGATGCGCTCAGCGAGGGGCGGATCCTCAGGGCTTGTGGCCAGCCGCCTCTCTAGCTCTAAAACCTCCCGTTCCAACTGCTCCATCGCCGCATCCCTCCGCCGGCTGGCCCGGGTGTAGTCCCGGCAGAAGAGCGCGTCGCACCTTCCCCACATCCCACCACCGCCGTGCGAGGAAAGGCGCACCGCCACCCGCGCCAGGCCAGCCAGAACTCCCGGAAGGGCGCTCGAAGCCCGTCCTCCAGCAGGCTGTTATTGAAATGCCAGTAGGCGGCCCGGCCTCTCCGAAGAAAGAGAGGCCTTCACGGCCACTAAATGGTGGTCGAGAATGGGGCCGGCGGATGCTGGAGGAGTGGGCCCGTAAGAGATGATGGCGAGACAGATAAATGCGGTCCAACCGGGAGTGGAAAGACCGGCGACCCACCACCTGGGCGTAGGTAAATACCGTTTCCTCGCCCAGGTGGAGGTCACGCCAGACGCGTCCACCAGGAGTGGTGGTCTATTATCTCCCTGAGGGCGTCCGCGGCGGCCGGGCACTTCGGGCCCCGTCACGGTCCCGGTCCTCGAGGGTGCAATTGAAGTCCCGCCCAGAACCAGGCACTCGCCGGGATCCAAAGAGCCGAGGAAGGCAGGCGCCGCTGATAGAAGCGAAGCCTCTCCGAGACGGATGACGGGGCGTAGATGTTGACAAGATTTAGTGTCAGCCCCTCTATCCGAACCCGGAGATGCAGCAGGCGACCCTGCACGACCTCGGCGGTTCCCAGCACCTCGGGCTGCAGGTAGCCACCCCGGCTTGATGGGCCGACAGGTGGCTGAAATAAACCCTGTCCCCCCACTCCAGCCACCAGCTAGCCTCGGCTTCCGGAGCTGCGTGGGTCTCCTGGAGGAATACGACAGAGTACCTCCTTCCGAAGGAAGGAGAGTACCTCACACCTACGGAGACCCGACCCGCGGCCCGGGTGTTTAGAGTGGTAAAGATGGCGGCGGCATCGAGAGGGCTGGGGAAGATTCTTGCCGGCAGGAGTGCCAACGACCCCCATTGGGCCTCGCAGCAAACCGTGCCCGTGCCCAAAGCGAGCAGGCGTCGCGGAAGCTACGGACCCGCTGGTAAGCCGTGGCCTCCGCCGCCCGGTCCCTTTACCCTCCCAAGAGGGCCCTTACTATTTGTAGGATTAGATGAAAATCTCCCCAGCGCTGAAGGCGAGCGACCTTGTTCTTGGAGCCACGGATGTCTTCCAAGAAAGCACGCATCTCGCCCTTCAGCGCATCTGAAAGTCAGGACCTCAGGCCCCTCGAATGCCTTGGGGCCCGACCCTCCCTGAGCCCGTGACCCATCGACACCGGGATGCGGGCGTCGAGGTTCCTGCTGGGAGGACAGTGGAGGGAGACCGGCCTCAGATGTGCTGGGAGCAGGAGAAGCGAAAACCGCCTCCCGGGGCCAACGTCTGGAGGAAGCGTGGCAACCCCAGGGGCGGCAGTAACAGAGTAAGGGGAGGAAAAGATTTCAGGCAGGGGATCAGGAAAGGAGGAGACGAGGAAGGGGAGTAGGGAAGAAGAGGTGAAGGATTGGGGAAAAGACAAGGACGGGGAGGAGGAAGAGGCGGGAAGCTCAGTTGGGAGGGGTTGGAACAGGGAGCAGGAGAAGGAGGAGAGCAAGAAGCCTCAGCGGAGGAGGCATCGGGATGCGGTGCCGCCTCGCAGGGCAGAGAATCGGTGGCAACGGTAGGGGTAGTAATACTCTCCCCAGTGCTGGGCTCCAGTGCCACAGAGTGCAGCACCAGAGGCCTCAGCACCGGGGTGACGGTTGTTAACGGAGCTCCCTTCGCTGAGAGCCTCAAGGGTTTCTGCGGCCGGCGCTGCCGATGGCCGGGCAGATGGTCGCCCTGGGGCAACTCAGAGGCAGGAGAAGGGATAGCAGCGAGTCGGAAGGGAAGGAGAGGTCGGTTGTTGTCCCTCCAGGACCTGATGATCCCCCTCTGAGGCAGCCGGGGTTAGCCCCAAAGCCTCCACCTCCTGAGAGAGGAAGGCGAGCCCGCCGCCGCCACCAGATGGTCATCTTTGTCGGTGGCGAGGTCAGCGGCCGCCCCTCAACGGAGGTGGGAACAGTGGGAGCATCTTCCATGGGCGCCCCCTCCTGCAGGGACCCGGGAGGGAGGTGTTCACCTCTCCCGCAACCGCCCGCGGTCACCTCAATCGCTTTGTGGTGCTGTGAATCGTTCGAGGATTCAGAGGGTGGGGCGGTTCCAGCGTCCATCCCCATAGGTGCAGGAGGTTATCCTCCTCCTGAGTGGGCGGGGTGGAATGCCGAGTGCGCTTTCGGCGCCTCCCCATCGCTCCCATCCCTCGGAGGAAGAGGGCTGGGCCTGAATGGAGGAAGAGCCAGGGGACAAGGCGGTGGTGGGAGGGCAAGGGTAGATGAGGGCTGGGCAGCAGGGGAAAGGGATGCCTCCCCTGAGGTAGGTCCTGCCCGAGTCCCGTCACTGACCCGCCGCCCTCTCCTCCGCGGGCCCGGCCTTGCCGCTTTTGGCGGTGGCAGCAACAGCACCCGCACGCTCGTCTGGGCCCTGAGGAACCCGGCGGGATTGGCGGCGGTCACGGTCGGAGGAGGCGACCCAGGGTCCGGACCGTCAGGGCCACCGGCGATGGTAGGGCCGGTGCCCTCCCGGGCGTCGGGGTCCCGGTGCCTCTCCAAACCGGGCCAGTGGACAGTCCTTCGCCGGGCGTGCCCGTCGCCCGACAGAGAAAACACCGGGCCTCCCCATGGTGTAGTACACCGGTACCGGGCCCCTTGATGGGGCACCAGAAATGACCCTTCGAGGGCTTCTCCGCCCACGTCCGCGGCAGTAGTTGGATTTGTACCTGCCGGCGAAAGGAAAGGGCGTGGCGGAGGGTAGGATCTTTGCAGCCCAGAGGAAGGGGACTCAGGACTGACAGAGGCCTCCCAGGGTGGAGAGGAAAGGCAGTAGGCGGCATTGGGGAGGAAGGGAGGAACGGAGGACAAAACCACCCGTACGCCCAGGTCCTCCAAAGGCTCGAGGGGAACGTGGACTCCCCCCACCGCCAAACCCCTTTCCACCGCCTCCTGGGCGGCGGCCTCGGACGCCAGGAAGAATACTACCCTCCCGAACATCCTAGAGGCCGCCACCACGGCCGCGGGTCCCACCACGCGTGCCAACGCCCGCACGTAGGTCTCCACGTGGGGCGAGGCCGCCACCAGGAGACAACGGACCCCGTGCCTCCTGGTCAAGGTGGGAAAGGGCCGCGCCGCCGGGATGGTATTCCGGGAGGCGGCTTGGGAGGCGGCAGGTGGGGGGGTGGCGGCTACCTGGGCGTACGCCCTGGGGCCCGGGACACCGTTGCCCCCAGAGCTGGTGGAAGGAACAGGGGAGCGGGAAGGAGGGGGGGCCGCGGCCAGCAGATGGGTCGCGGCCGGGAGTGAGCCCTCGCCTCAGGAGGTTTTGCCTTCGGGCGGGGCTCTTGCCCTTCTTGGTCCCCGGCCCTTCCTACCCTTCAGGAAGTTCTTTAGAGGTGACAGGAGGTGCCGCGGCAGAGGCGGTCGAGGCCCCGGTGTCCCGTCCATGTCCGCTCCCTTTGCCGTAGTGGACGGGGGCCCGGCAGCCTCAGAGGGGTTGTTTTTAGGGGTGGGCGGGGAGGGTCTGGCAGGGGTGTCGCTGGACAACCCCTCCATTGTGGTCGTAGGTGGGAAGGAAAGACAGACAGACAGACAGACAAACAAACAAACAAACAAACAATTAGGGGAGGACCAAAAACCACCAGGGGAGGGAACAAAGAGGGAGAGGAAGGGGAGGAAGGAGGTTCACCGCTCCCCCCCACTAGGCTGGAAAGTGGGGTGGAGGTGACAGTTCAGACAGGAAAAGGGAAGGAGTAAGGAATACAGCTCCCAGCACAGGACGATAAGAGCGGCTCCTCCGGCTGCACTGGGAATGTGAGAGGGTCAATTATTGAAAGACACGTGGGAAGTGAAACGGTGTTTGGGGAGGGTAACTAAAGAAGAATGGAAAGGCTCAGGCACCAAACGAGATGACAGAGGAGCATGGGCACATGGGTAGAGGAGAGGGAATGCAGGCTGTGAGGAGGGGCCTGCTCAAGAAAGCAGGGGCAGCAAGACACTGCGGGGAGGAAACTAGTGTGCCCACGGGCGCCTGAGTGGCAGGTTCACTGCACCTGCTGCAGGACCCACCAGAGCAAGGGAGGGGCGGGAGGCGAGCAGTGGGGCCAAGGATGGAGATGGCCCCTACAGCACCTGGGGCTGGAGAGGAGTAGCAACAGCAGCAGCAGAAATGCAGGGAGACAGCAGGGAGCAGAGGGAACCACCCCAGCACCCCACAAAAGCTGTGCCAGCTGTCACCTAGGGGCCCAGATGGCAAGAGGCCCCTTACAAACACTCACCCACCCCCACAAACTTGTGGAGGAAGGAAAAAACCCCAGGAGCAGCTATAAAGCAGCCCCTTACCTCTTCCACTCCAGAGGAGCAGCAGCTGCAGGAACGGTGAAGTCAGGCCTGCAGCAATGAAGAAAGGGCCAGGCAGTCCCCAAAAGATGGAAAATGGGGTCCCACTCCCCACCAGGATGAGGGCAGCAAGGCCCCTGTCACCCCCACCCCCAGCAGCTCCTGCAGCCAGCTGAGGGGTGGGGTGAGAAAGGCTGCCTGCAAACAGAGCAGGCAGAGAGAAAAGGGGACTTGGCCCAGAATGTAGCCAGGGCCTGCCTGCCACAACCCCAGTAGCCCCCCCCACACACACACACCTCTCCCAAAAAGAGGAGGGGAGGGGTGCAGGGGAGGAAAAAGCACAACAAGCCCAGACCAGCAGCCTTCCGTGGTCAGTGGAAGTGTTTCCTCTCTCTACCTCAAAGTCAGGAGATACAGCAGGCTCAGGAGCTTGAAGGAAGGGGAGAGAGGCAGAGAGAGCCAGCAATCCTGGCTCAGTAGGGGCAGCTGAGACAGGGCAGCTGCAAAATCCATTAAGGCCCAGGTGAAACCAATTAGGGCTGCCTGGAGGCCTATTTAAGAATGCCCGGGGCAGGGGGGAGAGTTGGGAAGGAGTTTGGAGAGTTGTGAGAGTGTGGAGTGAATTGAGAAGGACTCTGGATAACTGAGAGAGTTTGGAGAGCCGTGGAGGAGTTTTGGAGAGTGGAGGAGGCGCTTGGAGAGAGAAAGACACCGGAGGAGCCAAGAGAACAGCATCGACCTTGTTAAAAGACTACAGGGAGACAACAAATCACAAACCAAGGCGAGTAAGCCATATTACTGTGACTTCTAGACTGTGGGACAGTGGGCTGAACAGGGGTCAGGGGCCCAGGAGTGGGACTGACCCTGCCATACAATATAGAACTCCAACACTGTTCTCACTAGCATATCATCCCACAGCTTTGCTATTTGATTTATTATATTTTCCCATTTGACTAGTTTTCATTGAGTTTAATATGACCAGATACAAGAACCACAAGAATGTCCAGATCAGCTATTTCTGTTACTATTGTTGTTGTTATTATTTATTATTGTTATTATTTATTAATAAACATTCATATATAACACCATCAGATTAATTATACATTATTTCTGTCCCAACTGGAATACAATTAAATTAGACACAGAATGTGAAAATGAGGAAAGAATAAAGAAATATCAATAAAAAAATTAAAAAAGAACTTCTGAAATTACTCCTACTTACTACTTTTCTGCTTTTAGTGTGTCCGGTAGATAACCTTAGATTGAAAATAGCTGAGGATGTATTGAACATAAAAGAAAAATAGAGTGGAAAATATGAATAAGCATATCTAGACACAAAGAAAGCTGAAAATATCAAGAAATATTATAGTTCATGACAATGGAGCTTCTTGGCATTTAGTAGACTTTAGAAGATGATTTTGAAAGGGGAGACACTTCAGAGTTTGGACCGACTGCTGACAACTCATTGTGGAGCATGGCACCAGGCACCAGATTTGAGGTCTTGAAATAAGGGAGTGCATTTATAAGGAAGGGTGGGTAGGAGAATAGACTGTCATAAAAGCTGTGCTCTGTTCTTTGCTGTGAGACCTTCTTCAAGTGATTTTTTTTATGCTCCTCAGGAATGCTCAGGGTTGTGAAGCATCTCACCACCATTTGGTATTAGCCTGAGGGAGTCTTATCTCGGAATGGGATGAATCAGTTCTCTGAAACCATCAGCTCCTGGCAACACAAGCAGGCCTTCCAGATCCCAACCAACCTCACTCTCTCTTTACAGGTTAGCAATAGGCATACCCAACCCACAAATCCTTGGAGGAATTATCCGTGTGTGCAGACCCATATGCACTGGATGCTCACAGAATCATTAGGCCTGCTTGTCCCCAAAGGAACAAATACACATCAATGTCTAAGATTCAACACAGGATCTCTGCTTTTAACACTGCAGCACTGTTTATAGTGAAAACAAGAACATGTTTATTATCAAAGAACAGAGATTGACAGAAGCGAGAGATCAACAGAAGTGATAATGTGCGAGAATAATGGAAACAAATTATTACATATAAAAGAAAAGCATAACACACTTTCTAGAGACTAAACTTGACTAACAGGTTAACCTATCTGATGAAGCTTATCTCACCCAAAGTGCTCTCAAAATTTGAGATCCTTCTTTCATGAAAAGAACACACAGTCTGCTCAATTCCTGGTGAAGGATGACAGGGTGTCTACTTTGTCCCCAAAATATAGTAGAGCAAATCTTTAATGTGGACCTCAGAGCATAGTTCTCGCCTCCTCTGCCTAATGTTTGCTTCTTTCTTTTCTCCCTTTGAAATTATTACAATTCTCCATTAACATTTCCGTTTGGATTGGTGACATTAGACTCATTGCAAAGTATACAGTACTTAATTATGTGTAAACAGCCAGCAAGACAAACATTTCCTGTCTAACATGAAATCTGTTTTCCACATTTGTTGGTAACCAGTCTCTAGCCATAGACCTTATAATGCCAGTTTATATGCATAACTCCTTACACAACAGCAATACATGTGATACTGATGAGTGTTTTAACAACAGCTGTCATTTGAGATTTCAGAAGACACTCTTAAGTGAATTAGAATATATGGACGCCCCACCATCTCGGGCATTGGCACTGTCACTGCAGGACTATCTGGATATGTGGACTCTCTTCTCAGACCCTATGCCACCAGCACTCCCAGCTATCTCTGAGACACCACTGACTTCCTGAGAAAACTACAATGCATTGGTCATCTTCCAGAAAACACCATCCTAGCCACCATGGGTGTAAAGGCTCTCTACACCAACATCCCACACATAGATGGAATACAAGCTGTCAGGAACAGTATCCCTGATGATGTCACAGCACAACTGGTGGCCGAGCTCTGTGACTTTACCCTCACACACAACTATTTCAGATTTGGGAACAATTTATACCTCCAAACCAGTGGCACTGCTATGGGCACCTGTGATGGGGCACCGGGCTTGGGGCGAGCCAAGTTTGGGCGGCGAGCAGACCACCAAGAGTCCGATGGGGGAGGTGGAAAGCCCGGGGAGCGCTGAACACCCGGGCGCCCGTGTGACACCCGGCGCTCCTGTCCGGCCTGTTCGGGAGCAGTCCGGGGCCGGACAGAGGCCGGATGGAGGGGGACGTTGGCCAACGTCATCAGCCCGCGCCTGGATGGGCGGGGCGGGGCCGCGTCTGGTGGCCCGTTCAAAAGGCGCCCGGCCCCGGAGAGTTGGGAAGGAGAACCGGGGGAGAGCCCGGAGAGCAGAGGAAAGGAGCCGAAGGAGAACGCCAGCAGAGAGAAATGAGCAGGGCCAGAGGCAGACCAAACGCCAGGCCGACGATCGCCACAAGAAGGAGGAAGTGGCTCAGGACGGGGACAGGAGGAGGAGTCGCTTCACAGCCCTGAGGGTTGGTGAGTTATTGGGAATCCCCCACCAACCAGACAGCGTACCCGCTTCGCTGTCTTTAGGGTCCTGGGCTGGGACCCGGAGCAGGGGCGGGCCCGAGTCCCCCTCCTTCTCCACAGCACCTCAGGCCAGGTGGGCCCCGCTACCTAGGGGCCGTGCTTTCTGGGGACTGAAGGACCAGGGGACTAAGACCGGTCGAAACCGGCAGGGTGAGGGCCGGTGGACGGGCACACTGATGTAGGCGACCCCAATGATGACAGGGCTGTAACCCTGAGGGGGAACCTGCCCCCCAACAGCACCCTCATGGCCCCACAATATGCCAACATTTTTATGGCCGACCTGGAACAACACTTCCTCAGCTCTCGTCCACTAGCACTCCTCCTCTACTTACGCTACATTGATGACATCTTCATCATCTGGACCCACGGGAAGGAGGCTCTGGAAGAATTTCACCGTGATTTCAACAATTTCCACCCCACCATCAACCACAGCCTGGACCAGTCTACACAAGAGATCCACTTCCTGGACACTACAGTGCAAGTAAGTGATGGTCACCTAAACACCACCCTATACCGAAAACCTACGGATCGCTATGCCTACCTACATGCCTCCAGCTTCCATCCCGGACACACCACATGATCCATCGTTTGCAGCCAAGCACTAAGGTATAACCACATTTGCTTCAACCCTTCAGACAGAGGACAAACACCTACAAGATCTATACCAAGCATTCTTGAAACTACAATACCCACCTGAGGAAGTGAGGAAACAGATCAACAGAGCCATACGTATACCCAGAAGCCTCCTGCTACAAGACAGGCCCAACAAAGAAAATAACATAAAAACATAAGAATGGCCATACTGGGTCAGACCAAAGGTCCATCCAGCCCAGTACCCTGTCTACCAACAGTGGACAATGCCAGGTGTCCCAGAGGGAGTGAATCGAACAGGTAATGATCAAGCGATCTCTCTCCTACCATCCATCTCCACCCTCTGACAAACAAAGGCTGGGGACACCATTCCTTACCCATACTAGCTAATAGCCATTTATGGACTTAACCTCCATGAATTTATCTAGTTCTCTTTTAAACCCTGTTATAGTCCTAGCTTTCACAACCTCCTCAGGCAAGGAGTTCCACAGCTTGATTATGCACTGTGTGAAGAAGAAATTTGTTTTAAACCTGCTGCCCATTAGTTTCATTTGATGGCCCCTAGTTCTTACGTTATGGGAACAAGTAAATAACTTTTCCTTATTCACCTTCTCCACACCACTCATGATTTTATAGACCTCTATCATATCCCCCCTTAGTCTCCTCTTTTCCAAGCTGAAAAGTCACCAATGGCCATCACCTACAGTCCCCAGCTAAAACCTCTCAAATGCATCATCAGCAATCTACAACCCATCCTGGACAATGATTCCCCACTCTCTCAGACCTTGGGAGGTAGGCCAGTTATCGCCCACAGACAACCCGCCAACCTGAAGCAAATTCTCACCTGCAACTATACACCACACCACAGTAACTCCCACTCTGGAACCAATCCCTGCAATAAACCTCGGTGCCAACTCTGCCCAAATATCTACACCAACAACACCATCACAGGACCTAACCACATCAGCCACACCATTACGGGCTCATTCACCTATACATCTACCAATGTAATATATGCAATCATGTGCCAGCAATGCCCCTCTGCCATATACATCAGCCAAACTGGACAGTCCCTACGTAAAAGAATAAATGGACACAAATCAGATATCAGGAATGGCAATACACAAAAACCTGTAGGAGAACACTTCAATCTCCCTGGACACACAGTAGCAGATTTAAAAGTAGCCATCCTGCAACAAAAAAACTTCAAGAACAGAGTTCAAAGAGAAACTGCAGAGCTACAATTCATCTGCAAATTTGATACTATCATTTTAGGATTAAACAAAGACTGTGAATGGCTAGCTAACTACAAAAGCAGTTTCTCCTCTCTTGGGGTACATCTACACTAGCCGGTTAGTTCGAGCTAGGTAGGGTAATGAGGGCAAATGGAGTTGCAAATGAAGCCCGGTATTTAAATATCCCGGGCTTCACTTGCATGTTCCCGGGCGCCGCCATTTTTAAATCCCCCTTAGTCCGAACTCCGTGCCCGTGGCTACACGCGGCACGGAGTAGGTAGTCTGAATTAAAGATCCTAATTCGAACTACCGTTACTCCTCATTCCACTTGCCCTCATTACCCTACCTAGCTCGAACTAACGAGCTAGTGTAGACGTTCCCTTGGTGTTTATACCTCCACATCAGCTGCTAGAAGTGGGCCTCATCCTCCCTGACTGAATTGACCCTGTTATCTCTAGCCTTACTCTTGATTGGAACTCTTTTCTTATGCCTGTATATTTTTACCTGCCTCTGGAATTTCCACTACATGCATCTGACAAAGTGGTTCTTTGCCCACGAAAGCTTATGCTCCAATAAATCTGTTAGTCTATATGGTGCCACAGGACTTCTCGTTGTTCTTTCAGTTAATCTCACTGTACCTATACTTCCCTCCAGGAAAAATGGGGATAACAAAACCCATTTGCCCACCTTTAAATGCTTTGAGATCCATAGCTGAGAGGTGTTAAGTAATGTTATTGCTATTTCACACCCTTTAAAAACAAAGGAATAATAAAACTTCTGGTCTCAGTAACTTCCTAGAAAAGCCTGTTCAAGACCATTTTAGCTGAAGATATGGTGTTTCTTAAGGGAGCTGTTATGCTATTAAGTAACTTCAGAAAAACATCAGCTCTGAAATATGATATTACTGGAAGTAGATCTATAGCATTTGTCAATCAGGAACAGAAGATTTGTCACTTTCAATAGTAGTGGTTGGTAGTGGTTCTGCGGAGGAGCTTGCTATCGTGTTGCAATTCAAAACAAAGGCAAATGTAGAAAGCTAAGTAGAGGGAGTGATAGTAGTGGTTTCAGGCTGTGCAGTAAGAATAGTACTATGATTTTTGTCTATACTAATTTGAACTGGACAGGAGGATTATGGGTATGTGCTACACTACAGAGTTTTGTTAGAAAAACAGCTGTTTTTCCGACAAAACCTGAGTTATGTCCACACTGCAATCGCATTCTTCTGAAAGTAAATCGAAAGAACAGAGGGGGTTTTCCAGCATTGGTAATCCTCTTTCTATGACGAAGAAGCCTTTTTCTGAAAGAGCTCTTTCAGAAAAAGGTGTGTGTGGACAGGCAAGAGGGAGTTCTTTTGAAAGAAGAGGAAAGAGCACAGGTGTCCTGGTGGCCACTCCATCCACAGTAATCACAGCTTAAATGCGAGATAGCGTCCATTCAGTGTTGATGCTATCTTTCGAAAAAGCAAATCGCTTTTTCAATGTGCTTTTGTGTGTGGATGCTCTCTTTCGGAAGAAGTTTTTTTTTTGGAAGATCTCTTCTGAAAAAAGGGTCTTCCAAAAGAAGCCTGCAGTCTAGACATAGCCTGGAGTAGTGACATGAGACAATTAAGCACTAAAACTTCTTAAAGTTGTGCTAAAAGAATTCAGAGTTTCCATGTGCAGGTTAATTTATGAAACGTCAGAAGTGGATAACAGGTCTTAAATACAGCTTGTTTAATTTGGCTATTTAAAATTGCTAATCTTTTTAACACCACTCCTTTTATAGGCATCACATCGTATAACTGGATTGTTCTTTGACTAGCCTGGGGTTTTCTCAATATGGGAAATATTTTGGATCAGATTCAATGTGCCCAAACTGTTTGTTGCTTTCCAAACCCATCTTTGCACAGGGATAGATTATATAATCCAGCAGAAATCTTTTGCAGTGCAAATGATTCCCTTAGTTTCATAAACTGTGGAAAATTTATAAAAAGAATCTTCTGACCATGTATGAAATGTGATTATTCTGGTTATAATGTGTGGCATATAGTATCTGTGCTGAAAGTGCTTGTAATTAGATGACTTATTGGATTGCAAGTATGAAACATCATTGACTTAATTCAAAGAAAAACATAAGTGGCCTTGAAAGACCTCAAAACATATCCAATCACCAAAAGACATCATTGTGTGAAAGATCTGTTACAATGACAACAAGAGCTTATGAAGCAGCTTTGGCATAGTAGCAGGGGTGTGTTTATGATCCTTTTGTTCCCCTTATGCCAATCCCGAAGCTGGGTTTTTGGTGACCCAATATTCTAGACAGATTTAAACAACTTCATGGATGAGCTAAACTACACCAATAGCCGATGGCCTCCTGTCAGTAAGGGCTAAGTGGGGCATAGATATATCCTGAACATGCTCCTTTACCATGGGCCACACTTCCTATACTAGGGTGGGGGTTACAAAGAGGGATGCTATAGGAGCCACTACAGTAGCTCTTATTCCAGGATTCCTTACAGCGTAGCCATTAGGGAGGGAAAGGGAGTTGTGTGGTGAAACCCATAGCTGTTTGACCAGACCTGAGAATCAGGAACCAGCAGTTCAGACAATGCTCACTTTATAACATAGTCATGCGTAGGTCTTGGAACTACACCACTGACTTCCTTCCCTTCCCCCGTCACTGACCCAGAAGTGATGTGAGTAGTCTGCATCTCTTGAAAATCAGGCTGCTTAAAGTTTGATCCTATTGCAGTCAATAAGAGTCCTTTCATTGACTTCATATGCCTAGAATCAGATCTTCATTTTTGTGCCTAAGGATTACAGAATATAGCTTTAGTTAAGACTTTTTGTAAATCACAGTAATTTTGAACTTAGATTCTTCAATAACTTGGAAATATTCTTATAACAAATTCATACTAGAAAAATATGGGTTAGAAATTAAAAATAAATAAAAAAGGGAGAAAGATATGGATTACACTTATGGTGCATTTAATTTGCACCCATACAAAATGCATTAATGGTACAGCCTGAAGCAACGCTAAAAAAAAGTATAAGCAGAGATGCTGATTCAATATATGTACACTATTTTAAAGACAAGGAATAAACACAGAACTGGAAATAATGGGGGGGAAATACCACTACAGATAACTACAGTGAGAGCCCTGGCTAAAAATAATAACCTAAGTTAAAGCCATGCTGTCCAGAGATGGCTGAGAAAATGATAAAGAGGCTTTTATATGCTATGTTACAGTAGATTTTTTGATCCAGTTCATTGTTCTTTATGTCAAAGTTGTTAAGTACAATAAGCCTAATCCAATGTGTACAGAAGTCAATGGAAAGATTTCATTGGCTTTGAATCAGATTTTATGTGTAAATTGTGTTCTCAAGTACACAAAGTTGGAATAAAATTTAATTTGAAGTACAGTAGGTCCAATCCTGTTCCAATGAAAGCTAATGAACAAATCAATATTAGAGTCGTGCAAGATTTCATCTGAAGCTTCTTTAATGGAAAAAATGAAGATTTGTTGACACCAAATCTTTTATGAACTTTTGCTCATTTCAATTAATTATTTGTGTCAAGCCCCTTCCCCCCCAAAAAATTCTGAAAAATTGACGTATTTCATTTTGATATTTCTATAATGAAAGATTTTGAATGTTCATGTTAAAACAACTTGGTATAGAAATTGTCTTACATTTTATTTAAGAACCCAAAAACATAAAAACAAACAAAAACTTCCTGAAATCAAAATAAACCATTTCAAGTTGAATGAAACAAAATGTTTTTTATGATTTGCTGAAAACTTTGAAAATATTTCATTTTCAAGTTGACCCAAAACTATTTTTTTCAGAATTATTCACTTATGGCCCTCTATGTACACATCATCTGCTTGTATTCCTTCCTTAAAATTTTTCAACAGCTTAGTGTTGCATCCACTACTTGTGCATTTCCATTTCTTCATGACCATTACAAATGGAGTCCTTGCTCTGCAATATAAGTTCTTATTCTTTCCTTATTTCTAAGGAATTTATTCTTACATCCACTCTTCATAAGCCTATAAAAGTTTTATGCTACCTCCATTACATGGGGACTGTGGTAAGGAAGATGTTTTGGTGTTTAATGCACTGGACTAGGACATAGAGCATTCTGTTCTGACTATGCCATCGGTTCCCTGAGAAACCTTAGGGAAGTCAATTCCTCTTCAAAAAAGTGGGGGAAATAGTTTCTTTCAGCCACCCTTTGTCTACCTTGTATATTAAGACTGTGCGTACTTCAGGGCAGGGATTTTGTTTTTTTTTCATAGGACCACCTTGCAGCTGGGACTCCGATCTCAGTGGGGATCTTTAAGCTTCGCTATGATAGTTGGCCTTGTTTAATATGTGCACATTTTTATAACAGCTACATGTATTTTAAGAAGTATGACTTCAATTTAAATAAGAAAAATGTAAGTACATATAATTACATTGCAGTATTTAGCACTTATATTGATTTTGACATGTATAATATATTATAGCACTGGTTCTTCATAGAGATGACAAAGTGATTTTCATCTTTGTTAAATTTGATACATGCACATAATAACTTTTATTTGAATGTGAAATACATGGATTTTTGGAATAAGATGGATATAGTGACTGTATTCACATATGGCCATGAGATGCTTACTCTGATATTTCTTCACTTATGGCAAAGCTTATTTTCATATACATATTAATCACATTACTGTGTGATAATTTATTCTCCTCTATTGAAATAAATTCCTGGGAACTTGTGTACAGTCACTGTACCTAACTGAAATTAGAGGAAGGAGCAGAACTAATGTTCCCTAGATTTTTTTCCATCCATGTGCAGAATACATTTTGTTGTGTGCACTGAGGTGTGTGTGGATGTGCACCACCAGTAGAAACATAAGCTGCTGGCAGAGGGGGCTGTGGGCACTCTGCTAATCAGCTGGGAGGCATTTGAATCTCTCCTGGGTGGCTGCCCAAGCACTCTATTTACAGGGAACACTGAGCAGAACTATGAAAAAACTTTTGCTCTCCTCTACTTACACCTCAGAAAGAAACCTCTGTATGAATGAGATATTGAAGTGTGTGTAAGGTTGGTCTAACACTGTACTCAATGTGAGCAGAATTAGGTTGGGAATGAACGCTTTAAAAATTCTGCACTCCATGATTTAAGGCCTGGTCTACACACAGATGTTGTACTGCTAAAAGGGGAATAAACTATGCTGGTTTAAGCACTTTATACCTGTATAATTGTGTCCACACTAGCAGTATTGTACTGCTGTACTGGTATAAAATGGTACAACTTTTGAGTTTAGACAAAATCTTAGTTTAGAGAAACACTGTAGCTCATTGAGCTGATGAGCCTGCATGTCTTTTCCTTCATGTTTGCATCTTAATTCTATCCCCCCTGCTATTTGTTTAACTGTTTTCCTTGTCTCCTTTAGGTGGAGCCAAGCACAGCTAAAAAGAGAACACAAGCGTATGCATGGAGTGGATTGTGGGGAAGATTCTTATCTCCAAAGAACCACCCTTCTTGTTACCCAAAGATAAATAACTAGTGGAATCAATCTAAAGGTGATCAAAACTTACCTGGAGACCTCTTGCTATTCTTCTACTAACATGTTATATTATATATAACTCTGTGCCCTAAGGGAGTACAATGAAAAACACATATGTAACAGAATACGCACTGTACAAAAATTAAGATGTCACACTAAGCCAAGTAAGTTTTAAAAAGCACTGTTTTAATTACACTTTAACTGATAATGTCCTTTTATTTGAAAGAGACTAAAATAAGCTTTCTGCTGGCTCTAATCAAACCTTTGGTGCTAGAGAGCCCAGAGTTTCTGTTAATAGTTGAAAGTGAATTCAGCATTAGCATTTCAAGTTAGGAGGAAATCCCAGCTCTCAGAACAGTACAGCCTATCAAATACTGTATATGCAAATATTATTAGAGAGAAACAGAAATACATGCCAGCCATATGCTGATCTGTAACAATAAAATAAATGGGTTCACAGGAAGATAGGAAAAAATGTTCCATATAATTAACAGCCACCATATTACCAAAAATTATAAGTAAAACAGAAAATGCTTATGGAGAAACACAATTTAGTAACTTATTATTATGAATTTTTCTCTGTGTACTGTAGCCCCTATGCCTTTTTTCTTCTATTTTGACTGCAAGCTCTTTAAGACTGGGAACACCTTTTTGTTCTGTGTCGAGCACGACACCCATGACTGAGTCCTCTGTCTGCTACCACAATTCAAATATCCAATCAATAAAACTATTAAAGGAGAAACTGACCTCACAACCATATAACCGAGAGATGCATCAAGGCGGTGGACCCAATTATGCTTTCATTGAAGTCAATAGGAGTTTTGCCATTGATTTTAAATGGGAGCAGCATCACACTCCAGAGTTAGAATCAATATAGAGTCTCAGCACTTCTCAAATAGGGCAAAAACCATTTTTTAAATTGGTCTGTTGAAATGCTGCAGACAGAAGTAGTTAACAGCTACTGGAGTTATTATATGAGGCTATTTGCATCACCAGAAGACTGAGGTATAACCCAGACTAAGAAAGTATATGTTAAAGAGATTATAGTTTAAAATAAAGAACCTGGGACCCATGAAAACAAATATATCATACAGTAAGAAACAATCCTACCACCTTTATCAGCGAGATTGACTGCTTTATGCCATAGGAACAGAATAAATGAATAACTCTTTGCATAGCTTTTCATGTTTTGCTCCTTCCCACTGCAGCTATCATAAAGCATCATGTCAGCAACCCAAAACATAAGGGAAATAACCCTAGCAAATCAGTGAAGCAGAACTTAGAGGGGTGAAGGCATCAGTTAAAAAAACAAATTACGAGCTCCATTCTTGAAAAAAATATTGATGAGGAGACTTCAGGCTGCAGCTTTTATGCACTTCTCTATAAAATGTTGTCCCATCCTTGTACAGATATTTTATTGCAACAATGGGCCAAATTCTATTCTCCCTAGGTAATGAAGAAGCAGGCTGGGGAACTCCTTAGAGGCAAAGAATTCCTCTCTGTAAGCTGCAGTGGAAAAGCAGAGCAACTCTGCTGTTGCTACTCCAGCCTAAAGAACATGGAAGGCTGTGGCCCTAATAGCTGATTCCATGGATTTGGAAAGGTTTGGAGATTTGAATTAACTCTCACAACTTGCTCCTATCTAGTATCCAAGGGTATGTCTACACTAGCCCCCTAGTTCGAACTAGGGAGGCTAATGTAGGCATTCGAAGTTGCAAATCAAGCCTGGGATTTAAAATATCCCGCGCTTGATTTGCATCTTCCTGGCCGGTTGCCATTTTTGAAATTTACAAGTCCGGACTAACTGCCCGCGTCTATACGTGGCAGGGACCCGGTAGTTCGAAATAAAGCCCTAGTTAGAACCACCTGTTAAACCTCATTCCAGGAGGGTTAGGGTTAGGGCTAGGGTTAGGGTTAGGGGTGTAGACATACCCCAACTGACCTTGTATGAGAGAGGTAGAATTGTCCTAAACACTTTCCCTGCACAGCATCTCCAAATTCACACAGCAGAGCTGCATTGATTCCATTCTGTGTAGGATCTTTTGAACACATGAAGTAGGAAGCATAAATATCTGTTAGGAACATAAAAACAGAGTAAGGGAGAATAACTTTTGTGTCTCCTTACTCATTGTTCTCCCGACCAAAAATTAAACATCCCCTGATAGCCAAACCTTTGTTGCCTGCTCAGAATCTGGGACAACTGTTTTAAACAAAGCTAAAGCCTGGGACTTTGAAGAGCTATAGCATAATCCAATAGCATGCTTAAAAGTTGATTGGTCCCATACCCACTGGCAATTCAGGACTGTGTCAGGCACTGCATCTACACTCACCATGTGGAAATATATCAGGGGCTGTTGTGTCATAATAAATAAGCTTTAATGACGCAGATGGACTATAAAGATACTGTAATGTGGAAAATAAAACAATGCTATCTTTTTTACAGATCAATAATCACACCGTATATAACTAAATGTGGCTAGCTGAACAGCACTCTAATGCTCTATATACCCTGCTTAAGGATACAGGCAGTTAACTGAAGGTCAGAACGCTCATATAACTGTCTTCATAAAAGCAGATAAAATCAAACCCAAGCTGTTAGTTATTTAAGATAGGAAACTATGAGGGCCATTGCATAATTGTTTAGCTGTCAAATGAGGCATTCCGGGAGTACATTCAGTACCTACAAGATTCAAAGTATTAATGTCTCATTTGTTCTTCACTGATTATAACAAAAGAACTTGTCTCCCTTTATAATTTTTGCTTATAATTTCTGTTTTCTTTCTTCCTTTTGAGATCCAAGATACCTGTCATCATGGAAAAATGTGTTGGCATTTGTACATTATTTTGTCAAGCCATAGTCATGTAGTGTTTTCATGTAGTACAGTTACAGAAAACCTCACCTATGTGCAAAAACAAAGTGAAAGCAGGGTAGGCAAATAATAAATAAACTATGGGGGAGGGAGGGTTTGAAACCAAGGAAAATTCTATGCCCCTTATGAAATGCAGAAATGGACTATATCACTATGTGATGGTTGCCACTCTCTACTCCAGCTGCTTCCTTGTGGCCTATATGGGAATTAGCTCCAGTAGCCTCTGTGCCTAGCAATGGTGATGCTCCACACACCACCTCTTCTGCTCCAGGATCCACATCAGTCCCAGGACCATGCCTTCCTCTTCAAGACAAAGCTTTCTAGCTTTGCTGCACTCTGTGCTCCCCCCCCTCCCCTCCAGGGAATAGCTCCTCAGTCCCTGTCCAGCCACTTCTCCCAATGGCAACCTGTCTACTATCTAGTCACTTCCCCAGTGGTGGGGGTGGGAAGCCTATAGAAGGTCACTAGGTCCCTGCAGCCTGCCAAGAACTTTTTTTTTAGGTCTCCAGGTCTCTACTCTGTCCAGGCTTCTATTTACCTTCACCCTGAAAGGCAACCAGCCCTTCTCCCTCCTCTATCTCCAGGGAATGACTGAAGCTACTCTGCCTTATAGCCCTTCTTACAGGGACCCTGACTGACTAGCTGCTCCTCTCAGCCCTTGTCTGATTGGCTGTCTCCTGAGTCTAGGACTCTATTAATCTCTTACAGCTCATTGAGGGGTAGGCATCCTATCACACATTTTTCCTGACAATACTCTGTTGGGTGGATGGAAGGCAGACCATGTGCCCCACTGGCCTGTCATCGCCCCTGTATAGATCCCCGTGACTTCAGAATGGCAGCTATCTGGAGAAGGGTGAGGAAATTGCTGACCAAAGCAGTTGACAAATTCAGTATGATGAGGGAATTTCTCTTGGTGGATGGATCATGTGATCACAGAAGCATAGCACAGTATGGGACCTCAGTAGGTCATCTAGTTCAGACCCCTGCACTCAAGGAAGGGCACAGTAATAACTAGACAAGTGTTTGTCTAACCAATTCTTTAAAACCTCTAGTGACAGAGATTCTACAATCTAACAGGATGGTTTTTTTTCTAATATTCAAATTAAACTTCCCTTGTTGCAATTTAAGCCCATTGATTCTTGTCCTATCCTCAGAGGTTCAGAACCAGTTTTCATGTTCCTCCTTGTAGCTATCCTTTATATACTTGAAAACTGTTATGTCCCCCCTCAGTCTTCTTTTCCTTGACTAAACATACTGTGATAGCTGTATCTTTGTTCACTTTTTTAACTAGATAGTGAGAGGTTTTGTATAAAGTATGCCTTTGAAATCTCATTATTTGCTGATTATTATTGTTCTGGTAAAATCTGAGGCAACGTTATATGTACAGTTATAAGATTCTATTGGATAACATTACTGAGACATATTAGAAAAAGCAGGAGTGAACCACACTTAGTAGGTGTGTGGCATTACACAGGCAAAAACCAATTCCTCAAAGACAAAAGGCAAACTGATACCTTAGCCAGGTGTCAACAAAATCAAATAGACACCAAGTGAAGCAACCATTCTTTGGCAGGAAAAATGGTGTGAATGAGAAATGTACATTTTGGCAAAGAAATGGCTGTAGTTTCCTCTTCCCACAGACCTTCTGTCTCCTGGACCTCAGCTTGAGATATTTTTTCAAAGTAAAAGAGAACCAGAATAAGGTGGAACAGACACCCCCAAAATTCTTTCTTTTCTCCCTGCACACAGCATATACAGCACCTGAAAAATAAGGAAAATAATGCTCTACTGGGGGAGCAGTGTTGGCCGAATGGATTCCAGCTAGCAAGATTGCTAAAGTATATGAAAGACTTTTTGTTATGAATTCATTTAGCCTGTTAAGTAACACTATAGTTGTGGTTTACCTTTTATTTTACTGTAACCAATTCTGATTTTTGTGTCCCTTTCTTTGGAATCACTTAGTCTATGTCTACACTATTCCACATCTTTTGAGCAAGACTGTTATTTCAAAATATAGCGGGCTCACTATTTCGATGTCCCTGTAAACCTCGTTCCACAAGGATTAAGAGATGTTTCGGAACAGTACTCTATTTCAAATTTTGGCACTGCATAGACAGTGCCAAATTTCAAAATAAGCTATTTCAAAATTAACTCGAAATAGCTTCACAATTTGTGCAGTGTAGACACACCCTTAACGTCTATCTTTCTGTAGCTAATAAACTTTTTTATTGTTTCACCTAAACCATTGTTCTTGGGTTGACCTTGTGGCACAGGGCCAGAAAGGGTAAAGCAGCTTGCAGTTTCTAATTAGCCCAGTTTCAACCTTTAGAGATATATTGGGAAATAATATTTGTGGTTTTGTGTGTTTACATATATAATGTGAGAGGATGACAATGTAATCAAACAATTCCTGTCTATGCTGTATTCTATTAATTCCAAGATCAAAAGATTTTAACATTTAAATGAACTGTAAATGCAGCAATATCACTGCATTGATTTCTCAATTGAAGTATATAGCAGAGCACCTGAAAATGGGAAAGATAGGGAACTATGTTAAAGCAGTAGTTCTCAAACTTTTGTACTCGTGACCACTTTCACACAACAAGCCTCTGACTGTGACCCCCCTAGAAATTAAAAACACATTTTTATATATATTTAACACTATTATAGATGCTGAAGGGAAAGCTGGGTTTGGAGTGGAGGCTGAGAAGCTCGTGACTCTATATAATATCCTCATGACCCCTGCAGGGTCATGCCCCCGATTTTGAGAATCCCTGTGTTAAACCATGTGCCTAATTACTGATGATGATTAGGAAATAACTCTACTTCAAAGTCACAGTGATTGTCTTTTGTTCACCCAAGGATTCCATGCTGTCAAGAGAAGACCTAGATCTGCATAAAGAACTCTTGGGTCCTGATCCTTTTTATCTCAAATCTGCTGTTTTATCAAGGGCAGCACTGAGCTTCAAGATTGAGGTCTCCCTGGTATGGAACATTGGACTGAACATATGGACTGATTCTAAGAAGATTCTAAGAACTCTTTGCAACTGCAAAGCTCACCATCTCTGCTATGAAACTGATCTCAGAATTATCCACATGTCTGTATAGATAATGATCTTTTAATCAATAGTCTTTTCTTTTTTTAAATAGATTCTAATTTAGTTAATAAGACTTGGCTGTAAGTATGTAATTGGGTATAATCTGGAAATATTCATTAACCTGGGAGGTAATGTATCCAATTCTTTGGGATTGGCAGAACTTCATATTTGATCTGGCTGTCTGGGAGGGAGTCCAAAATCAGAATTCCTTTTGAGGGAACTGTGGTTTGGATTCTGGGTAACCAGTAAGGTATTGTAAAAGCTGTTTTGTTGCTAGCTTGGTGAATCTAATTATTAAAATAGCCACCAGCTTTGGGGATTGTCTGCCCCATTCCCTACAGTTTGTCCTAATTGAGTAACCTCAATGTGGACTCCCTGATTCACAGATGTATTTGGGAAACTCCATTTGAAATAAAAATATTTGTGCATATCATATTCTATTAATGAAATAATGAACTTTATATATGCTTGAATTGTCCAGGAGGGTGTTGGGCAGCACAAGAAGCACATTTCTGGGGGAAAGTCTGAGAATGAGAGTTTTCTGGTGTTGCCCTACAAAGCAATTCATGAGTGGATGGCTACAGCACTCATACAATATAACGAGGAATAGAGTTACATGCTGAAGTTACTATTTACTTCAGACCATTTCTCAAGTTTGTCCAAATCATTTTGAATTTCAATCCTATTCTCCAAAACACTTGCAACCCCTCCCAACTTGGTATTGAATGAAAAATTTAAGTGTACACTCTATGCTATTATCTAAATAATTTTCAATTATATGTAACCCTTCTGCTAAGTAGGGGTGGCAGCAGCCAGGGCTGGGTTCAATATCTAGAGGTTCCTTTTCGTTCATCTCACACAGAACTGGCTCGAGCCCCCATTGAGTAACCTGGGAAATTCACACACACCCCTTGGAGCCTCTGGGAGGCAATGCTTCCCCACTCGCAGGGACAGAGTATTAATGTAGAAAAAGAAACTTTTAATGAAAGAGGGAGAGAAGTAATGTGGCACAAACTTGGGAAAACACCACAAACAGAGTTCATAACCAAACCACAAGTAAACTTCCCAGCTCAGGTAGGTTGGGCAATGTCCTTTGCCTCTCAGGCTCACAAGTCCAGCAATGTAAGGCTATGTCTATGCTGGCAGGTTCTTGCGCAAGAACGGCCGTTCTTCCGCAGAGCGTCCACACTGCCCGCCCGCTCTTGCGCAAGAAGATTTACAGTAAAGCGTGGTAAGAGAGGGCTTCTTGCGCAAGAGCTACTCTCTTTTCTAACAAGTGTAAACTCTCTTGCGCAAGAGCTCTTGCACAAGATGGCAGTGTGTACGTGCGGCAGGGGTTTCTTGCGCAAGAAAACCCTATGGCTAAAATGGCCATCAGAGCTTTCTTGCACAAGAGAGCATCCATACTACGATGGATGCTCTTGCACAAAAGCACATGGCCGTGTGGACGTGTTCTTGAGCAAGAGTTCATGCACAAGAACCTGCCAGTGTAGACATAGCCTAAGTGTCCCATTCACATGCCCAGCTCTTCTCTGTACGCCATTCCCAGTTGCTGCCCTTTGTTAGGGCAGACCAGAGCTCAGATTCCTTTCCCCTCCCAGCTGGCTGCATTGGAAGCATTGATTCAGACCCTGCTTACATCTATTAAATAGGACCAGACCCAAGGGTTCCCTGCAAGATCACACTCAATATGCCTTTCCAGCTTGCATGCAATGACTTATGTGACCACCTTATGGTTGCTCCCTCTATGCTATATTTAACTATTTTATTCTTGAGGTCATGCGAGAGAGTACCAAAAACCTTATTAAAATCAAAAGGTACCCTGTACTGTTTTACGAGAAAGACAAGACTTGTTACCTGTCAAAGGAAGCTATTAGGTTGAATTGACATGATTTGTTCTTGACAAATCCATGCTGACTTTTACTTATCACCTTATTATCATTGAAGCACTTGCAAATTGATTGCTTAATTATTTGCTCCTTATCTTTCCAGATATAGAAGATAAGCTGACGGGTTTGTAATTCCTTGAGCTGTCCTTATTTCCCTTTTCATAGATGGGCGCTATATCTACCCTTTTCCATTCCTCTGGAATCACTCTTGTGTTCCATGAGTTTTCAAAGATAATCATTAATGGCTCAGGTATTTCCGCAGTCTCAGATTTTCCTCAGTCAACCCCTTGAGTATTCTAGGATCTAGGTCATCAGACTCTGGTGACTTGCCTAAGTATTTCTTTACTTGTTCTGACTGGGTCCTGTGAATAGCAGGAGAGCAAAGGGAGCAGCAGTAGCACCACAAGAGCAAGTAAAGAGAACTTTTTATACATTTTATTTTAGGAGTCTTTAGTCTTTGAGAGATAAGCATGGCACTAATGACAGATGTAAGCAGTCCTGAGTGAGCACATGAGAATGAGATGAGCAGCTGTGTCCCAACAGGTGGGCAGCAGACATTCAATGCACATTGCCCCAACAGGTGGGCAGCAGATATTCAATGCACATAGGAATGGCAAAAATGCAGGATGGAAGAGAGAAATGCAGGATGGACAGATATTTTTCTTTAAGGAAGCCTTCACAAATATCGGGAGAATAATCACAAAATAGCCAAATCATACATCATATGATTGGGAACCTAGATCAGCAAGTGGATGCTGGATTGAATGACTTGATTCTGTGTTCTTGCTCATATGATTTCAATGGTTCTGTTTGTACGAATAAGGACCTTCTTCTAAGTGAGGGATTTCAAGATCAAAACTGAGATGTGGAAATCTCCCTCTTACCCTATTTGGGCAAGTGCTTTCCTAAATACTAGTCAGCTGACTAGCTCCAATACAGGCATGTTTGTTTCATTGGACTTGACCAATTTTGTGATATTTATCAAATTTGCTGTGTGATTAGCACATCTCTGTTAGGCATTTTTTCTTCTCTTCTTTATGCTTTCAGAGCATTCCCTTGTGTTAGCCATTACATTTTGAAATGGCAAGAGTTGGGACCTGGCAGGTGAAAACATCTTTGTAATATGAGTTATCCAAACACAGAGGATGCATTTCTGATGTATCATGCACACCTCGGCCAAGCATTGTGCTAGTACAAGCTAAGCAAAAATTGAATTCCAGGATGTGTTCCTGTAAAATAAAATCTTCTTCTGGGAGCAGTATGGGATAAAATTGCCTTTCATTTTTTACCATAAGCCATCAGCCAAGAAATTGTGTGTACTTGTAATTAATAAACCACTGCCATGCTTGAAATACCACAAGAAACATACAGTAGGACAGATTTGTTTCAGTGGAGTTACACCAGCTGTAATAAATTTACTCAGATTAAATGACTGATAAATGTCAGCATGAAACATTATATTATTGATGTAATAGCAGAGATTCTATCTGCTGAAAATAAAAGACCTATTGTACTATATGAGGCCTTTGTGGACTCATATATTTAGAAATATCAAATGAAGGGCTTTCATAGTGATAAGAGAGGCATTCCAAAAAGTCTCATGTTTCCTTTGCAAATCGTGAGACTTCCTACTGTAGTAATTTAGAAATACACACATCCATTTGCAGAATATTCCTTTTACAGAGACACACTACTAGGGTTTTTTAAGTTTAGACTGCAAGGTTTCACATTTGGTATAATTATAATTAAACTGCAAGACTCTTGCTTAGCTATGGGCATAGTAAATGCTGCGCTAATGGATAAAGAGGTGAGAACGCTATCATAATGTTGACATTCATAATGCATCAGTGATTTGAGAGGAAGGAATTTCTCTCCCAGCCATTAATTGAATAGAAAATAAATACAAACTATATATTAGTCCCAAAGGGAATGAAATAGAGCACACTTTGAACTACCAGCTATAACTTCAGTGGCCAAGATTATCCTCTCTCGTAAACCTGTCATCCCCACGCTTGCAACTGCCCTACATAATCCCATTGGGAGAGCTGCATTTGCTCCCATGGAGAAGGGTAGGGCGGTCACTCCCCCAAATGCAGTGAATCTTTGAGGCTCTGCAGAAGGCCTGTCACCTCTGATCATCCCTCTACAACTCCTGGCAACACAGCACTATCTTTCCTCTGGCTACACCAGCCCCCAAAATCCTTAGAGAGGAGCTATGTGGAAAATATATAAGATCCATAGTAAGAAAGGATGCTCTATGATCAGTGCCCTAGATTAGAATTCCGGAGACATAGATTCAATGCTCTGCTGCAGACTGCAGTCAAGTCAGTCTTCATGCCTCAGTTCTCCATCTGTAAAAAGGGGACAATAGTATTTCCCTGGCTCACTTTGCAAGGTGGTTGGGTGTCACTTAGGGATGTGCGTTCCATCTATCACCCCATCACAGTTAGGGAACTCCATCGCAGCAAAGCCCTCCAACTATATAACTATGAAGTCCCACCAGACTGTGCTTGTCTCATGGCTCTAGAACCGGTGTTCCACTATGTCAGGAGGATCAACTGCCATCAGCCTCTGCCAATTACTCAACTCAAGTGCTTCACACAAGGCTTCATGGCCTCCTCTTTGATTTTGTGGGCTCTGGATAGGTTCTGGACCTATTGTAGCATAAGGCACAAGATGTTTGCTATGATTGCCATAGCACTTTGCTGCTGAGTGGGGTCTATGCTTGCCCTGCTATGGCATCTGCATGGGTAACTAGGGAAAAATGGATGAGAAAAGATTGGTGTCGCTTTCAAGCGGGGATGGGGGGGGTGGGAGGAGATAAGAGCATTATGGGATGCTGATGATATGTACCCAGAACCACCCACTGTCCTGTTTTGGGCCCATTGGGCACTGGGAGCTTAACCCAGAATGCAAAGGGGCAGCTGGAATTGTGGGATAGCTACCCACAGTGCATTGCTGTCAAATGCGAAGATTAACCTTTTTTCGTAGTGTAAACAAGGTGTAAGGGATAAATTAATCACAGTTCCCCACAGAAGAGAAAAGGAGTCCCACTAAGTGGCTGGAGGCTGCAAATTATGAGTCATAGGTGACAATTCTATTTTGAAGGGGTGTGTAATCAAAGTCTTTAGGGAGAAGCTTAGATATGTAAGGGAGGAGAGGAGTATGAATGGTGGAAGAATGGAGGGCAGGGGCTTCAGGAATGGGGGCTATGGTTAAAGGGGGTAAACAGGGAGAAATTAGGGGAGAGGAGAGAGATTAGGCACTCAGGTGACAGAGACATGACATCCCCCAATTCTCTTCCCTAATGGTGGACCCCAACCATCCTGTATCCCAACACTCTTCCCCTGTAATATCATTGTCTTTTGCTCCAGGCACCCAATGTTGGTTATAAGAGCAGGGGAAGTAACAGCAGTAGAAACCTTTGTATATCAGGGAGTGAAGATATTAGGGGAAGGGATTGCCTATCTACAATGGGAAGGCCTATGTTCAATAAAGAGAAGGGGGCCAGGTGGGAGAGGAGAATGCTTTGATTTGGTCACAGGCATGGCTGAGGAGGTCTTCTGAAACAGGGCTGGAAAGGTACAACTGGTGTGTGTGGGGGGAGGGGGGGGGAGGGGGGGGGCAGAGGGAAGAGAGAAGCTGGCTCAGTATGCTAGTTGCAGGACATGATATATAAACTGCTGACATGATTTCCAACTCCTAACAACATATCTTTTCCTGTTTACAGAAAAACTACAACATTAAAATGCAGAAAACTACATTATTACAGAGTTAAGGTTGCCTGGTGGTATGCTGTCGTCTTATGAATCAGTGAGTTCAGCAAAACTCAAATGTCTGAGAACCAGGAAATGCAGAATTAAGGTTGCCTATGCAACATTAAGTCAGCATTCTGTCAGCCATGCCCCACTGCACCTTCTTAAAACAGAGCGTTATGCTGCCATCCCTTTCCCCCTTTGCCTTAACTCCTGTGGGTGAGTGTGAGGTTATACAAGGATGTGAAGTGTTTGCATACTTCAGCAACTGGGCTCTTGGCAGGAAAAAGGGGTGTGTGCCAATGGAATGTACTTGTCATGAATCAAGGCTTGCAGCAGAGCCATTTTCAAAGCAAGACTTGTAGCAAAGCCAGTGTCTGGGAAACTTAATGAGCACAACTGGCCTGCAATGGGCTGACTGATTGGAGACACCACCTGATTTGTTGGAAGCATCAGCACAGAGGCTTACACCAGCAGCCATCCTATGGCTAAGTTAAAAGGGATTCACAAAAGCCAGCGCACTGAGCAAGGAGGTAGGTAAGCTAGCCAAAAGAGAATGCGGAGGAGAGTGTTGTGGCCTAACCCTGCATCTCTGTGGGAATTAGGCAAGTAATTGGGGGCCAGATGCAGGCATCTCCTGCCACCCAAGCTATGTCTATACTGGCAGCTTCTTGCACAAGAACAGCTGTTCTTGCACAAAAACTTGCCTGCTGTCTACACTGCATGCGCGTTCTTGCACAAGTAAATTTACAGTATAGTGTTGTAAAACAGGGCTTCTTCCAGAAGAGTTATTCCTCTCCCCACGAGGAATAAGCCCTCTTGCGCAAGAGCTCTTCCACAAGAGGGCAGTGTAGACAGGCAACATAAATTTCTTGCAAGAAGCCCTATGGTTAAAATGGCCATCAGAGCTTTCTTGCACAAGTGAGCATCCACACTGCCATGGATGCTCTTGTGCAAAACATCTCTTAAAGCACATGGCAATGTGGACACGCTCTTGTGGAGATTTTTTGCACAAGAACTCTTCCGTAAAAGAGTTCTTGCGCGAGAAGCCGCCAGTGTAGACGTAGCCTCAGGGTTCCCAGCAGTGAACACTCTCCTGGAGTTAGGTTAAACTCTCTCCTCTACATCAGACAGAGTAAAGATTAGATTCTTCTGCATTAGCCATTGCCCTGTATGTTATAAGGGGATTATAGCCACCACCTCGTACCTGTGTTTTGTCTGGATCCAAGTCCAACCACCCACCTTTAAGCAACCCTACCACTGCAGGCCACACGGGCAACAGGCTCCTGCTAAGGCTTAGGGAGCATAAGGATTGTGTGGCCAAAATAGTGTGTGATTGGTGTGTGAAAGAAACAAAGATGTACCAAAAAGGTCTTGAAGGAGGGCAGTTTAGCATTACTAGCTGAATATCCTTCAATTTGCTTACAGAGAATATAAAGCATTCAACTTAAGGGAGTAGCAAAGAGTCTTGGTATAGACCAGAAGTTCTCAAACTTCATTGCATTGTGACCCCCTTCTGACAACAAAAATTACTGCATGACCCCAGGAAGGGGGACCAAAGCCTGAGCCTGCCTGAACTCCCCACCCAAGGGCCTGTTGGCAACAAGTTAGGTGTCTTGGGGACTTTACCAGTGGACAGCTAAATGCCATAGGAATTTAGGTGCTGAGCAGGAGTTTTGACAATCTAAAAGTTTAGATTTAGGCACCAAAAGCGGTTGTTAGGTGCCTAAATCCCTTTTGTGGAGTTAGCCTTTAGAGTCTCAGGATGTCTATACCAGCAGTTATCAAACTATGAGTCAGGACCCTGAAGTAGGTTGGGACCTCATTTTAAGGGAGTCGCCAGGGCTGGCATTAGGCTTGCTGGGGCCTCAGGGCCAAAGCTGGGCCCACCATGCAGGGACAAAGTTGAAGACCGAGGGTTTCAGCCCAGCTGGTGGGGTTTAGATTATAGACTCCTGCCTGGGGCTGAAGCCCTTGGGCTGAGGGCTCAGATGGTGGTCTGCCTTCCTGGGGGTCACACAGAAGGGGGTCACAGTGCAATGAAGTTTGAGAGTCCCTGGTTTATATCACGACCCTCTGCCACTCCCCTAAGTTTCTTTATATTCTCTGTAAGGAAAGTAAAGGATATTCAATTGATCATGCTGAACAGCCCTCCTTCAAGACCTCTTTGGTTCTTTCACACACCAATCAAACACTAGTTTAGCCATACAATACATTATACTGACAGAAGGAGAAAGGACTAACCATTTTAGGTTAACGTAATGTTATAAAACTTCTCTACCATGAATGGAAGTATAACTCAACTCAAAGCGGCAAAATTTTATTAACCCAAAGGAAAATTACTTCGCATCAGCATCTAGCAATACAGCAAACCATGCACATGAACACCAAGTGTGCACAGTGAATTTAGATTTATGCAGACTATAATAAGTGAGTACTCATCCAAAGTGCTGGGCACCTCTGGTAATCTTTTTAAAAATTCACTCAAAATAAACCATCCCGTTAATTTCCCAGATCATAATAAATATAACTAAGGTTTCCCAACCTATCGGTCGGGACCCAAATATGGGTCTCCATTACATTTCAAAAGGGTCACCAGGTGGCTCTGCCCTCCCTCCTCCCCCCGTTTTTGAATTGCCTTGGGTCACCAAGTCTTCCTGAATTGTCAAAATGGGTCCCCATCTGTAAAAGGTTGGGAAACGTTGATATAACTGAAATTAATCAGGTCCATACCCAGTCCCCAGAGGTTCACACTAAGACAGGGGAACCAACAGCTTCTGTGGGCCCTCAGGCAAGGTCTGTGGCGGGGAAGCCGGCTCCATGTCCCTGGAAGGGGCTGGCTTTGGGCAAAGGGGCAGGCCTGGGGGCAGTGGCACTAGGCCTCAGAGCCATGTGGAGCACATGCAGTGGGGCTCCAGAAGCGATTTAAAGGAGCCAGGACTCCAGCCTTCACTACTGCCACAGTGGGGCCTTGAGCAACTGCCTTCTTTGCCCCACCCTGTCAATAGGCTTGCTCTCAGCCCTACAAAACTGCAGTAAAGGTGGGGAAATAAGTACAGATTCTTTTTTAGATGTTAATGGAATGAAGAGAAAAAATCCTGTATAAACATACTGTACCAAGCTATTGAATTCCTACAGCTTTCTTGCTCTGCTTAAATTTTCCTACTCATAAAACACAGTTGAAGATTGTGTCTATTGCACAGAGGAACTAAAATGTGAAAATATTTTAAAAGAAAGACTGAAAAGAAGGATGTGCAGTGTTTCAGAATTTAAATTAAAAATGTTTTCATAGGCAATGCAAAATGCTCTTAATGGGCCTGATTTTCAGCTAGTCCTTAACCTAGTCTCCAGTTTTGTGGATGCAATTTTGGTAGATGTGAGTATTTGTAACTACTCAATCACTCCCCCACCACAATGGAGGTCACATCTCACAATTATGCAAGTCTGATTAAAGCTGGACTCAGATAAACAAGCAGTAGTTTTATAGAGTTGCTATTAACAATAACCTCTATTGATTGCGGATGATGACTGGAGTCTTATATTACAGACCCAGTATTTTCCCTTGAAAAATAAAAGTAAACTTAAAAAATATATAATGCAAATATAAATGAAAACTGCTTATGCATTTAAATAGGTTATTTACAGTAATATTCATCCTCTGGAGTTTCATATTAATAAGGTACCTCAACACCCTTGTAGAATCGGACAATTTTCATTCCACCTGTTATAAGTTCCTAAAAAATTACTGCATTGTAGACAATCCTAGCCAAGGTCAGCAATGCAAAGGAGGAAAGAGGGGGAGTAGTTGTTAGTGTTTGAAACAGTTGTACATTAGCCACTGCTGGTGGAATTCATCTTTACCAATATATCTCCTGCCATGTGAAACATTAACTCAGCTTAAGAAGTCATTAAGGGCATTGGTTTTCTAAAACGTGTTGAAAGACGTGAAATATGAACTACAGTGTAAGTTGATGTTGTGTTACTATGCTGAGAAAAGCAGTGGCCACCACACAGTTTTAGCAAGGAATCTGAACTCTATGGGGAAAGAAATCCTGGATTTTCTAATGTCAAGATTATAAAACAACTGTACTTTGAGTGAGTTAAGTATAAAATAATAGAGTTTAAAGCCAGAAAGGATCTATCAGATCATTTAATCTGACCTCCTGTATACCACTAATATCATCCAGCACCCATATACTAAAGCCAACTGACACCCTGAAGCATGAGCTTTTAGGAACTTAAGACATAAACTGAAAATGATCTCCATGGTTGTAGAGCTCTGCCACGTACCATTGCAAGCAAATACCTGGGGATGAGCCTTATTGTCTGTCAGCAAGACCAATACAAATGATTGGGAAACTGACATAGGAGAGAATTTTAAGCTTTGAAGCTTGATTGTCACCTGCCATTTTCCTGTTGCTTCTTAAAGGTAAGAAGAGAGATTATTTCAGTGTTGGGTAAATAATTGGCAGCTGTGTGTTGTGTTAGCTTGCAACTGAATCACTTTCAGGTATTCTAAAGAGAGGTCAAAATGCTCCAGCAATCAATAAAAAAAGCCTGGTCAACTAAGGGTATGTCTACACTTGCACCCTCTTTCGAGAGAGGGATGCAAATTCAGCTGAGCAAAATTGCAAATGAAGTGCGGATTTGAATTTCCCGTGCTTCATTTGCATAATTGCGGACCGCCGCTATTTCGAAATATCCTATTTCAAAATAACAAATGCTGTGTAGACATGGTTATTTCAGGAGAAAACCGTTCTTCCGAAATAACCGGTAAACCTCGTATGAGGAATAAGGGTTATTTTGGAAGAAGGGTTTTCTCCCGAAATAACCGTGTCTACACAGCATTTGTTATTTCGAAACAGGGTATTTCGAAATAGTGGTGGTCCGCGATTATGCAAATGAAGCGCAGGAAATGCAAATTGCTTCATTTGCAATTTCGCTCAGCTGCATTTGCATCCCTCTCTCGAAAGAGGGTGCAAGTGTAGACATACCCTAGCATGTTAAACATGCTTTCTCTACTTCCAGCTAAGCTCAGCTACTAAGGATGCCTTCTTACTATGTATGCGGAAATAGACACTTACTCCCCTTTACAGTACAGTAGTTAGTACACTGGTACATCATATTTCATCTGAGAAAGGTGAGAAAGGGGTCTGATGCAATGTAACAATCTTCAAGGGAAAAACAAAACCAAACCTGTATTCATTTTTATTTTCCTCTTCCAATCAGGCAATCCTTCAGACTTATCTCAAAGATCACTTACACACTTAGGGTGCATCTACACAGCACCCTAAACTCAAAATAAGATACGCAAATTGTGTGTCTTATTTCGATTCTATTTCAAAATAGTTTTATTTTGAATTTGTTCATCTAAACAGCACCAAATTTCAAAATAATGCACAATTTTGAGACATCCCTTAACCCTCATGAAACGAGGGCTACAGGGATGCCAAAATAGCATGCCCATTATTTTGAAAAATATTTTGAAATAATGGGCGACTTGTAAAGGCACAGAGTAGCTATTTTGGGATACCTCCAATATCTTAAAATAGCTGTGCAGTGTAGATGTACCCTAAGGGCCTGTACTGTGTCCCTGCATAAGAAAAACAGGGATTTAAGAAGAGCTGGTGGAAAAAAAACCCACCCAAATCATTTTCTGTTCGAAAACTGATGGTTCATCGAAATGATGAAGTGGTCAGCCAGAGATACTAGTGCAAGGTCAATAGTTCAGTGGTATAGAAGCCAGCAAACAGAGCTGTGAACAGAGGTATTTGAAAGAGGAGTTGAGAGGAGAGTGTGGTGTTCTGGTTTTAATTTGTTGCTGGCTGGGTTTTGGTTCTTTTCTTTTTCTTTTTCTTTTTTGCTTTTGCGGTGGGAATTCTGTGACAGATATAGAGGCAGTAGTAGTGACTCAAGCCTGGTAGAGACAATGAGCATGACTGGATGCGGAAGGAGTGGAATGTACCCAGAGTGGGTATCTGAAAAGTGCTTCATTTGTATGAAGTGCCACCTGCTAAGGAGATGGAAGAGAAGATATGAGGCTTGAAGATGTAGGTGGAAACTATGATTGAGTTTCAAAGTGGCTTCAAGCTGATGATGGAGCAAAAGCAAGAGGAGGTTGAAGGGAAGAGTCAAGACTTGCAGATGCAAGCTGGACTGAAGAAATCTGAGTAGAGATTGCTAGGTGAGAAAAGGGGTCAGTGGAACCATGTGACTACGAGAACCAGGCAGAGGAAAAGACCAACTAATGAAGGACAGGGCTTAGGAACACATTTGCTGATTTAGAAAATGAAGAAGGAGCAAAGTAGGGTGTAACTGAAGGAGGGAGGGTAAGGCAGACGAGAAAAGTGTCCTGGAAGAAGAGGAGAAGAAACAATGGAGATTCCCAGAAGTCAGAGCCCCACGAAGGTACAAGATGACTTACAGAAGTGTGCAAGGAAAAAAAAAAGAGAACTTCCAGCCAAATAGAACAGGAAGAAGGCCAGACAATCACGTCATCACCAAGAAAAGGCAGGCTACTGCTAAGAAGCAGAGTCAGGCTTGTCATCAGAGATGATTTAGAGAACAGAAGGGTATGCTGTCTGTCAGGAGCTTAAGATACAAGATGTGGACCTGAGGCTGAAGACTAATGGAAGCAGGAAAGAATCCACTGATTGTCCTTCACATGGAAACAAATGATACAGATAGATTCTCACTGGAACACATCAAGGGAAACTATGGCAGGTTGGGTAAAACGCTTAAGAACATGGAAGCTTAGGTGATCTTCAATGGGTTCTTCTTGGCCCTAGTGGAGGAGAATGAAGGTGAGACAAGATTATGATGTCCAATAGATATGTGAAGGAGTGGTGCTATAAGGAGAGCTTTGAGATGTTAGACCACAGGGAGTCATTCATGGACTGAGGACAGTTATTGCAGGATGGATTCAGCTTGAGTAGGGAGGGAAATAGTCTTTGGGCATGGAGGCTGGCACAACTCATGAAAAGAGCTTTAAACTAGGAACTCAGGAGAGACGATTAGGAAAATGCTCATGTAATCTCCATGCCTGGTTTTAACATTGCAAGGGACGAAAATCAAGTAAGAAAGGATACAGCAATAGAGAAAGGCTTGACAAAGTCCTGGCTGGGATGATTTAGTTGGGGTTGGTCTTCCTTTGGCCTTCAATGACCTCCTGAGGTCTCTTCCAACCCTATGATTCTATGAAAGAAACAGCAGTGAGTAGGAAAATGCATAGCATTGGGAATGATAGTGCTGATACCAGTCAGACAGTTGATTCTTGCAGTTCAATGACTGTAACCAACTGAGTGAGGAATATGTGCGAAGTCAAAAGGCAACAGTTAAGGTGTTTGTATACCAATGAAAGAAGCATGGGTAACAAAATGGAGGAACTAGAAGTATTGGTGTGGAAAGTGAAACCAGATATTGTAGAGATAACAGAAACATAGTGGAACAGTGGTTGTAACTTAAGTATAGCTGTTGAAGAACTAACCAATTAGCCGGTCATAAGACGGGATTTTCAGGTCTCTCCTCCATGTCGGTCTTCTCTCCTGAGCCTCCGGTCTCTCACTCCGTGGCTCTCTCTCTCTCTTTCTCTTCACCTCCTACTGCCTCCCCCCCCCCCCAGCTCTCCTCCACTTCCTGCCTCTCTCTCTCTGTCTCTCTCTTTCTCTTCTCCTCCTCCTCCTGCCTCTCCCTCAGGGGACTGTGGAGCCCAAATGGCCATTTTGGCTCTGTGCTCCCCATGCTGCATGGGGAGCGCAGAGCCCAAATGGTCGCTTGCGCCACTTGCTCCCACACAGTGGCCCGGCTGAGCGTGTATGTCAGCAACCCGCCCCCCTTCGCCTCCCGCCATGGTGCTCGGCTGACTTCTGTGCCGCTCAGCCAGGTTGCCATGGGGGAGCAAGCAGAGCAAGCAGCCATTTGGGCTCCCCTGTGGCAGCCCAGCTGAGCGGCGCAGAAGTCAGCCGAGCGCCACGGTGGGAGGCAAAGGGGGGGTGCGAAGGGGGTGGGGCAGTGATGTACACAGCCAGGCTCCACCCCCTGGCCGTGTACGTCACCGCCCCACCGTCTTCCCCTCCCGCCGTGGCACTTGGCTGACTTCTGTGCCACTCAGCCGGGCCGCCGCGGGGAAGCAAGCGGCGCAAGCGGCCGTTTGGGCCCCGCGCTCTCCATGCAGCACCCCCGTACTGCATGGGGACCGCAGTGCCCAAACAGCTGCTTGTGCCACTTGCTCCCCTGCGGCGGCCTGGCTGAGCGGTGCAGAAGTCAGCTGAGCACCACAGCGGGAGGAGAAGGACGTGACTCAGGCAACAGCGCTGCCCAGAGGGAACAGCCAGCATTTCAGAGTTACAGAGTCACAGACATTGGGCTACTAAATATATGATATGTGATGTTTAGGAAATACAAAATAAAGGCAAATGTGGTAGAGTAGAATTGTATATTAATGATGAAGTAGAGTGTAAATAAATTAGAAGTGGTGGACTAGTCTATGACAGTCTGTTTGAATGACAGTCTGTTTGAATCACTTGGGGGAAGAAAGGTAGGTACTAGAGGTTCCTCTGATGCAGTGCTTGGGATGTACGACAGACCACCAGGATCTGATTTGGATGTGGCTAGAGATCTCTTTAATGTTTTTAATGAAATATGTACTACTGGATATTGTGTTTTTGTGAGAGTTTAACTTCCCAGAGATAGATTGGAGAACAAGTGCTGCTAATAATAGCAGGGTTTAGATTTCCTTGGTTGTGAAAGCTGGCAAATTTCTTCACCAAATAGTTGCTGAACTAGAAAGAGGTAATGCCATTTTAGATTTGATATTAATGAATAATGATGGCATCATAGATGTAATGATTGTAGAGGACAAATTTGATTCAAGTGATTGTGAGCTAATTCAGTTTAAACTAAAGGGAATAAATAAAAAAATAGATATAGAACAAGAGTCCTTGACTTCAAAACAGCTAACTTTTTTTTATAAAAAGGGGGAATTGGTTAGGGAAGTGCACTGGACTGAAGAATTCAAGTATCTGAATGTGGAGAAGGCCTGTAATTACTTTAAGTCAAAGTTGCAGAAACTATCTGAAGCCAGCATCCCGAGCAAGAGGAAAAAGTTTGTAGAGAAGGCTTGCAGGCTAAGTTGGATGAGCAAGCATCTCAAACAGGTAAGTAAGAGAAAACAGAAATATTACAGGGAATGGAAAATGAGAAGAATCATCAAGGAAAGCTCCCTCTTGGAGGTCAAAAAGTGAAGGGTTAAAGTGATAACTGCCAAAAGTGAAACAGAGCTGGGCCTTGCAAACGGATCTCAAACCAATAATCAAAGATTATATTGCCATACAAATAAGAAAAGAAAGAAAGAAAAAGTGGGACTGCTAAACACTGAGGGGGTATGTCTACACTAGCCCCTAGTTCGAACTAGGGAAGCTAATGTAGGCATTCAAAGTTGCAAATGAAGCCCGGGATTTAAATATCCTGGGCTTTATTTGCATCTTCCCTTCTGGTCGCCATTTTGAAATTTCACTAGTCCAGACTAACTGCCCGCAGCTACATGCGGCAAGGAGCCGGTAGTTCGAATTAAAGCCCTAATTCGAACTACCTGTTATTCCTCCTGCAAGGAGGTTTAATTCATGCAATTGCAAAAAAATGACATTTATTGATATAAAATTAATATACATTTTGTGATTTTATTTGGGAATAAATAAATAAAAAACAAAATATTAACAAAATAACCCTTTCCTCTCCTCCCGAGCCAGGCACTCCCATACCCCATTCTAACCTAATCCCCCTCCGCTCCCCCAGAGCCAGGTGTCCCCAACCTAATACCTTCCCCTTCCCCAGAGCCAGGCACTCCCAGCCCCCAACCTAATGCCTCTCCCCTGCCCCACAGCCAGGCACTCCCAGCCTGCCCCAACCTAATGCCTCCCTCCTCTCCCAAAGCCAGCCCCCCCCCACCCTAATGCCTCCCTCCTCCACCAGAGCCAGGCTCTCCCAGCCGCACCCCCAACCTAATACCTGGGTCCTGGAGTCGACATTGCCACCTGAGGCACTGGGGAAGCATGAGCACAGCGGCTAGCTGTGAGTGCCTGCTGGAGAGCCCAGTGCAGAACGCCCAGCCAGCCATGAGCATGTGCTCAGAGCAGCCCGGCCAGCCGTGAGCCATTGCTACAGCACAGAGCAGCCCGGCCGACTGTGAGCAGGCACTCGGCCACGTGCTCCGAGAGGCCAGCACTTCATTCTTTTATAAAAATGTTTTGGCGGGCCACAAAAAATTTCGATTGGGCTGCATGCAGCCCTCCAAACGCCAGTTTGACATGCCTGGTTTAAAGGGACTAAATCAAGGGAGCCCAAATAATCTTCATCTGAGAATACTAAAAAGCCACATGAAATTGCATGCTCAGTAGCAAGGATTTTTAATGAACTGTAAGCTCAGGGGTTATACCCTATGGGTGTGTCTAGACTACAGGGTTTTTGCGAAAAAAGTAGCCTTTCTTTGAAAAAACTTCCCCTGCATCTAAACTGCTGCCGTGTTCTTTCAAAAGTAAATCGAAAGAATGCGGTAGTTTTTTCGACCTCGGAAAACCTCGTTTTACGAGGAATAATGCCTTTTTGCAAAATTGCTCTTTCGAAAAAAGGTGCTATGTAATGCAAACTGTGCTTTTTCGAAAGAGAGCATCCAGAATGCCTGGGTGCTCTCTTTCGAAAAAGCGGATTGCTTTTTCGAAAGTACTGGTTGTAATCTAGATGCTCTTTTCCGAAAGTATCTTTTGAAAACGCCTCTTTCAAAAGAGGCTTGCAGTCTACACGTAGCCTATGATTGTACAATTGCTTGCTAATAGAGTACTTATTTTTAAGAAGGTAAAAAAGTGAACTGGGAAATGATAGGCCTGATAGTTTGACCTCAATTATATGCAAAGTCTTGAAACAAATTTTGAAAGAGAAAGTAGTCAAGGACATAGAGGTGAATGATAAATGGATAAAAATGCAACCTGGTTTTATAAAAGGTAGATTGTGCCAGCCAACCTGTTCTCATCCTTTGAGAAGAAAACTGTTTTTTTTAGACAAAGGAAATGCAATAAATCTAATCTACATGGATTTCAGTAAGGCATTTGATATAGTTCCACATGGGAAAATATTATTTACATGTGAAAAGATGAAGACTGAGAAGAGAACTGAAAGGTGGATAAGAACCTGGTTAAAGAGGAGACAACAATGGGTCATACTGCAAGGTGAACTGTCAGGCTGAAAGGAGGTTACAAGTAGAGTACCTCAGGGATTGATCATGGGACTAATCTTATTTAACATTCACAAGCGGAAGTATTATACAAGATGATCTTGGTTACCTTGAAAATGAGAGTAATAGAAATGGGCTGCAGTTTAATAGTGCAAAATGCAAGGGCATGCATTTAGGGATTAGCAACATGATTTTTTTGCTAAAAGTTGGGGATGTATTAGTTGGAAGTGACAGAGAAGGAGAAAGTTCTGGATGTATTGGTTGATCACCTTGGTGATTAAGTCACATGTGATGGGGCTATGAAAAAAAGCTAATGTAATTCTAGGATGTATCGGGGAGGTATTTCCAATACAAACAGGGAAATGTTAGTACCATTATACAAGGCACTGGTGAACCCTTATATGGACTACTCTGTGCAATTCTGGTTTCCCATGGTTAAGAAAGATGAATTCAGACTGGAACAGGTTGAGAGGCAGGCTAGGATGATCAGAGGAATGGAAACCTACCTTATGAAAGGGCACCCAAAGAACTTGGCTTGCTTAGGCTAACCAAAAGAAGGCTGAGGGGAAGACATAACTGTTCTCCATAAATACAGCAGAGTGCTAAATACCAGGGAGGGCGAGGAATTATTTAAATTAAGCACTAATGCTCCAGAAGAACAAATGAATATAAACTGTCCATCAACAAGGTTAGACTTGAAATTAGGTGAAGGTTTCTAACCGTCATAGCTATGAGATCTGGAACAGCCTTCCAAGGAGAGTAGTATGGGGGGGGGGGAGGGGCGGGATCTAACTAGCTTCAAGATTAACCTTGATAAGTGTACGACGGGGGTGGTATGATAGGACTGCCCACAACAATATGTCACATTCGGCACTGCTAGTAGCAAAAATCCCTAACAGACAGAAATGGGACTGTACATAGGGGAGGACTCGGAGTTATTACAGAAAATTCTTTCCTATCTCCCTGATGTGGGTCTTGTCCCCATGTTCATGGTCTAACTAATCTCCATAACAAGAAGGAATTTTCCTATCAGATCAGACTGGCACACACATTGGGAGTTTTTTGCTTTCCTCTGCAGCATGCAACATGGGTCACTTGCAGGTAACTAGTGTAAATGATGAATTCTCTGTAACTTGAAGTTTTTAAACAATGCCAGAGATTATGGGTTTATTACCAGTTCTGGGGCCTGCAATGTGTAGGAGGTCAGATTAGATGCTTGCAATGATCCCTTTATATGTTAAAGTCTACAAGTCTATGATTTTTTTTGAGTTAGGAAATGCCATTTTTATATAATTTTTCTCTGATAATTTTTGAAACTGTTTTTAAAAATTGAACAAGTTTAGTTTCAAAATTGCTTAATTCCAAATTTTTTGTTCCCCACCCCTCTCACACCCTTTTTTTCTTACCCCTATCCCCCACTGAATGTAACTGACAAATTATTTTAAGAGTCCCCACTTTCTCCCCCTCCTACCATTTTTTTTCTTTTTCTTCTCTTTATCTTTTTAAATCTTATTCAGATTTGGATCATTTAGAGACTGACAAGACAAAAATTAGACTATGTAACTGTCACTCTAACTGTGGAAAAGTTGAGGAACAGAATATAGATGCCATTTCTTCTTCCTTTCTTTTTAAAATATCTGAAAACTCTCATTTCATTTGAAAGGATCTCATCTAGTGAATAATTTAATAATTTTGAATTTACCACCCACTGTTTCAAGAAGCATCTCAAACATTTCAGAAAGAGTTTTTCTATTTGTTGTTTGTCATTACTGTACTTTTCAGGGTTGGATTGGGGAACAGCCGTGAAATTAAATCATGTGGGAATGATATATCATAAATATGCATGGATGTATCACAACATGAAATATTAATACATATTTGAGTCATATTTAGAAAAAAAGTATGACAAATAGTCCATGTGTCTGTGTTATATTAATGAGAAATAACAGAAATGGATGATGAGCTTTTTCCTAAAAGGGTGCTCAATAACTTATCTTTTAAGGCAATGACTTAGTGGGTCCAGTTCCCAGCTACACTGATGACTCCATACTCCATCTGTCAAAATCAAAGGGTCTAAAAGTGGGTGGAAACAGCCCCACGTGCAAAACATTTCCCTAGCTGTCACAGAAGCAGCTTAAGGTTATTATAGCTGTCCTGAGGCTTCTTTGAACCTCAGGAAGGTCACTGCATGGCCTCAAAACATGAGTGAAAAGATGCCTTAAATCCACTTTTGTCCCATACGTCTATCCTTGCCCCCAAGTGCAAGAAGAGGCAAGACTGAGAAGCAGGCCCACCACTGTCAAATGATCAGGGTCCATACATACTGTTCAGTATTTTATTCATCAATTGCTTTGCTTTGCTATTTTAAGAGAAAAATACCAGACATTTTTAACTCAAAATGATTGCTTTGCCTGCTTGGAACTGGGGCACTCCCTGCATGTGGAGTCATATAATCCCATTAGCTTTTAAGCAGAACTTTCCATTGAACTGCTTAAAAACCAACATAGCCTTTTACACTCAATGGAACAATGGACTGAGATAAGCTATTAAAATGAAAGGACTGATTGTCTGACAGGGAGATGGAAGGAAGCTGGGCTGCCCAAATAGGAAGTTTGCATGCTGGGAACATGTGTGTGTGAGCGGAATCCATTTTTAAAGAGGGACTGGACCACAAATTTTGCCAGACCAGAGAGTCCTGAACCAGAGAGGTTCAATCTGTCCAGTAGTCTTGCTCTTCTGCAGCATCCACTGATTCATTCCAGTGCTTGACTGGCCTCTTGCTTGGGTGTTGGCTTGCTCCTCTTCACTGGAATACTGATTGTTTTGCTCTTATTAATTTCTGTCTTTGTGGTGCCACATGGTATTCCTCCATTTGAAGCTCTTTAACTTCCTCAGTCAATATTTTCACTGCTGTCTACAGACTTTCACTGTCTTGTTGGTCCACTTCTCTGCTGTGCCTTTGAGCTCCATAGCCCCAGATTGTTGGTGGTGTTCCCTTACTCTTTTGCAACCCACCAATCTACTCCAGTTCACTGGCCAGCATGACAGCTTCACCATTGCCCACAGTATTGCGCTATGTAGTTGTATATGGCTGTTCCCTTGGCCTGTGCTAAAAACAAAGTGGCCCTGTGCTAGGCCATCCTGTTCTGCTTTGTCCCATCTCAGCAGGGCTTTCGCTGCAGATTGCCATTGTCTCTGAGTATTTCTCTGCCCTGGCGTTTTCAGTCTGAAAATGCTGCCCAAGCTCTGCCTTCATGTGAGGGAGGCTTAAACTGCCGTTCTAATGCTTCTTTCTGGGCTATGTAATCAGCCTGTAGCTGGGGAGGGCAGGAATGCCTTTCCTTTCACTAGGAGCATCAAAAAACGTCACTGCTCCCTCAGACCACTGATTCACTCTTGGAGCTCCAAGTGTTCTATTCAAGTGCCCCAGTCATCCTCAGCCCCTGAAAAGAATCATTAAAATGAATCAAGTGCTGGGCAAAATACCTTATAGTGAGATACTTAAAGGGATCAACATGTTTACCTTATCAAAAGGATTATTAGGTGAATGAAATACAGTGTATACATATGTTCATGAGGAAAAATGCAGAGTAATAAAAGTCTTCAATCTGGTGAATAAAGACCTAATAAGAACCCATGGTTGGATGCTAAGGCCAGACAAATTTATACTGGAAATTAAGCACAATTTTTTTAACAATGATGGAGATTAAGAATTGGAACAAACTACTGAGGCAAGTGGCAGATTCTCCATCTCTTGATGTCTTCATATATAGGTCCAATGCCTGGCTGGGAGCAAGCAGATACAAGGGCTATCACTGACATGGACAAATGCTTTGAAAAACCACTAAATGAACTTTTCTTTCTTTCTTTCTTTCTTTCTTCCACCCACCCAGGAACTTAATTTCTGAATTTGTGGCAATTTAATGACATGCATATACATAGGTTGGCTGCAGCTACAACTCCCTTTATTATATTAAATTCCTCTAGATTATCACATGCACAATTGGTAGTTAGATATACAGCATGCTTACTCTTGAGGAGCTCCCGGCTTGTTTTTCTAAGCTTCAGGTAGGAATTCCTTCAGTATTTGCAACATTATCTTGGCCTTGCTATGCAATTAGTATAGGGAAGTGATCACTTCCCATTTCATATTCTTTCTAGATTTCTCAGCTGCATTTCATTTATTATATTGCTTGTTGAAATTCCCAATTCCAACCATGAAAAGGTTATTCACCAAATTAAATCTAGCCAATATTGAACAATAACAGGCTGTGCACATCAGTGAACAGTTTGAAGGCATTTGACAGTTTTATATCTATATCTATATATATTATATATATAAAATCAGTTTTTCTGCTTGCCCATAAAGAATAAATAAATATAATAATAATAAAATAATAATAATTTTGCATGGTTTGCAAACATTATAGATTTGTATAAAGGTGCTACTGTTTTGCAGAGGAATCTCAACAGTATTGTACTCAAAACTTAAGTTCTGTACATCTACGTCATTTTAAGACTCTCCTTGATAATTATAGAGAACCCTAACCACTGATCTATTGCTAATTAGGCTTAAGAGCTACTCTGCTGATGCTTTCAACCAGTCAGATATGTAGCAATCAGCGACACAACTGCTGGCTAATTATGTTCATTAAGTTGCCTGGAGACTAGTTCTTAGCACTTCCTCTCTTTTTCTCTGTGCTTGGCTTATGGGAAAGAAAGATGGGGCATTGGATTGCAGGGGAAGGAAAGTGTTGAAGGTACCCCAACTACTTGTTTGCTTGTGTGTCTACAGATCTTGGTATGTCAAGGAGGAAAATATTGGTCTACTCCTTGAATCAGCTACCAATGAAGAAGAGCAATGAGGCACTTATCAGTGAATGAAGGGAAGGGAACAGGGAAAGGAGTGAGCAGCTACCTGGGAATTGGGAGAAGAATGGTGGACATAGGAAGCCACTTTCATGGAGGCAGGGAGCAGAAAGAGCAGAAGTACCCCCACTTGCAGCGATGATATAAAAAGGATAGGACATGGGAAGAGCCTTTCTTTGAAGAGGTGAATTAAATAAGCTCCCTTTTATTCCATGAAAAAGACATACAATATGTCTGGCTTTATTTTATTCTTAAAAAGATCAACCTGCCTATTGCCCATGATTTTGCTGTCCTCAAAGTGCCCGATACTGAAAACGTCACTTATGCCAAGTAGTATTTTGCTCTACGGTTACTCTCATTGATTTCAGTGCTACTTTGTAGGGAGTAATGGACTATTCAAGGTAGGTTAGTGCATCCATAGCTGGTCTTTCATTATTAGTAATTTTCTCTCTCAGTTTTTGTTTGTTTTTTTTACTTGGGTTTGGGATTAGCCTTATGTGTTACTAATCCCCCTCCACCCTCAAAATATACTAGCTGTTTTTCTAATCTCTTAGTGCCTCCCTCTTTATAAATCTATGTTAGGAACATTTTGTCACATAATACAGTAACTGACAACAGCACTGGCTCAATAGTCTCACACATATTACACTATGTTTAAGTGTTGCTCAGCTTCCTGACTCCTAAGAGTATTACAGATAGATTAGGTGTGTAAGCATAATTCCACTCAACATAGAAAAGAGTCCCTTGTCCTAAAGTTTTGCATAGTGGTGCTTTGTGCTTTTAAGGAGGTATCACTCTGCATTCCAGTAATGGATGTATTTCAGTGGTGGAAAATATAATGTTCCAGGTGAATAAATTTGTAAATGCTTTTGGGTCATGTCTGATTATGGAAATTGTATGAAGAAGCTGTGACTGTATAATATTTTATTTAACATGTCTCTCATCAATTAGAGCAATGTTGGTAGTATTTGGAGTGCATTCCTCTAAATAAAGATGACATTTGAACATACTTCTCAACTTACTCTCCATATCCTTGCTCATGAAGTGCTACAGGAAGAATATTGATTGCAAGTGGCACAAGGAGGAAGTAGCTTTCACATTTGCATGAATAGAAATTTCTCTCATTAGGGTTAGGTACAGTATGACTAGACTTTGTTTAGTTTAATACATCTGCCATTCCCCTTCTCATTTGAATGGAGATACAGTCAGACTTTAGTGATTACCCAAACTTCAGTAGAAGCAAAATAATTCAGTCTTCCATCTGCAGATTTGCAGAGGCAGCTAGGCAAGCAGAAACATTTTTCTTTCCTTTTCTTGATCATGCTTTTTATCAGTCATGTGGAACCACTTTTGTTTGCTCAGCCACAGTTAGAGGTATATGTTAATAAAACTCATGTGTTATAAATTTTCTAAGCCAAATACTCTGGACTTGTGTCTCATCCAACTTTGGAACTTAATATAATCCCTGCATATATATTTTCAGTTGTTTAGAAATTGTGCCTCACCCACTGCAGCACTTCGCTAGAACTTTAGAGATATAGCTTAATGTTGTTGCCATTGTTCCTTCACTTTTTTCTGTAAGTTCCAAAATCATATATTTCATCTAAACAATGTCAAATGGATAATTAGTTAAAACCTTTTGAATTTTCCTTAATGAGAAACACACAAAATTGCAAATATACATGAGTATGATTTTTAATAGTGGACCAAGAACTGCAGTCTTCTGAAATCATAATGGAACATGAGATTTCATGACTGTAGATGCAATTATCAAAATATGAATCCACTTTCTGGAATTAAACTTAGGAAAAATCAAGTCAGGAATTGTAATGTTTCTGTTTTCAGAATGGTTCTGAATAGGGACTGGGAATGGTTCTCTCATTAAAATAAGTAATTATCCACTCTAAGTATTCTCACCTTCTTATCCACATCGACCCTGTTTGAATTAGGTCTGATATAACACTCCCATCTCTGTATCCCTACTAACTGTTATTTTTTCACTTCATGCGTCTGATGTGTGTTGCAACTCACAAAAGCTTATGCCATAATAAAATTGTTAGTCTTTAAGGTGCCACTGCATTCCTTGCTGTGTTTGCAGAGGAATAGGTGAATAATACAAAAACATTACAATCTTCATTTTGTTTTCTAAGAAGTCCCTCAGTTACATGGCTTCCATTGCCAGTACTTAATGGACCTTATTCTCCACTGTATTGTTCCAGTAAGCCAGTGAAGTCATAACAGTATAAAACTGTATTACAAAGTGGAGAATGAGGCCTACTGTTTTTAGATGGAGGACTAACTTCATATATTCCAGAAAAATATTGAGTGATTGCTTTGTTTGATTAGTTGCAAGATATCATACAACTAGAAGTAGAAATGGTTACTCACATAACTTGATATGCTGTAAACAGATTTACTAACAGGACTATAAAAACTATTATCTATAAATACCTCCAGATATTATTAAAATATCCTCAGCTAGTCCACGTGGAAGAAGCCCATCAGTATATTACTGCCATAACCAAAACTGTAAGCTCAGATTTTTGATATCTAAATCAATCAACAAATTATTTTCCATAGTTGGAACAGGAATTATTTCCCCACAATCAGTACTGCTGCCATGGAATGAAAGAGGATCGAGTATCATAGAATACTGCATAGAATAGGAGATAATGAACCAAGTTCACATCTGTAAGCATGGAGCCCATGGAGTTGCTGATGATGTCAGTAATGACCTTTTCTCTGCTTTGGATCTTCTGACAAATCAACCTACCTTTAAAATTCAGCAATTGCCATGTAGCGTGTGCTTTGTTCCATGCTAGCTCTGCTTTAGCCCCTTCATTGTCTCACATGCAGTAACTTGGTTCTGAGCTTCAGTTCTACTTCCCAAGCTCTAATGTTGCATCAGACCACTGGCTGTGGTATCTGCTCTGACCACTTAGAACAATTGCCCACATCCAGATCATTGACAGGGGGATGTTAGGGCAGAACATAACTCCCTGACATCCTCTGTTTGTTCGCAACTCATGTACAATACAAGCAGCTGACCTAGAAGCTTCTCTACCCTGCTTTACTAGGGATACCATCTGCAGAAGCAGGAAGGTAGATTGAGCTACATATTTATATTACAGAGAACAAACTGAGAATTTGTAAATAATGAATACTATGATTCTGCACATGCCACCAAATCAAATCTTCCTCAAAGCCATGAGTGATTTGCTTTGCATTATTCTGACAAAGCATTTCATGACAAAGCTGTCATGAAAACCTCTATGAAAGCTTCAAACTTCCCCAACTTCTTCGTGGAGGTGTGTTATCTGTCATTAGGGTTGCTTGAATTTCAATTACATTTCCGTTTGTGAAAACAATTCACTTAGCTCAATTTTTCATTTGCTTCTCTCTTGCTTAAAAGCTTCAAAAACTTGATTCATCTGAAGAAGTGGGCTATGCCCACAAAAACTCATGAAACCATCTACATTTTTGTTAGTCTCTAAAGTGCTGCAAGTTTTTCCAGTTACAGACTAACATGGCTATCCCTCTGAAGTTTATGAAAGCTTTTAAAATCTTCAGTCAGCCTGTCAGAAATCAGAAACAAATCCATACTAGTGACCATTCATCATACAGGGCATGTATCTGAGCAAACTATAGGCTGTAAATTTCATCTCAAATACAGCCATTTCTACTCCACCAATAGCAGCCCTCCCACCATGGAAACAAATAGCTGGAGCCTTACTGCAGGTGGATCAGACCTTTCATGTAGCTGGAGCACAGCTGCTCCATTCTCAGTTCTATTACTGCTCTTCTATGTATGCACCTTTCTCCAGCTTCCTCCTCCAGTTTGGATAATCTCTTAGGGCACGTCTACACTAAAAGGACAGGTTGATCTAAGCTACACAATCTGAGTTATATTAATAGCATAACTCAAATCGACATAGCTTAGATATATTTACCCCAGCATCCAGACTGTAGGGGGTTGTCATTGCTCCTTCCCCACTCTGGCACGATAAATGCAGAAGTGGGGGCCAGCAAATACCCCAAAACCTTATCTACCAGGTTTTGGTATAAAACTTCCCCTTTAAATCTTAAAACCCTAGATTTTGGGAATAAAACTTCTGCTGCCACCACCCAAGTATTGATGTGAAAAATCAGGGGAGAGATCACTTGGGAAATCTCAGCCCTAAAGTACAAAGCAGGACACAACCATTAAACAAAACCAGGTTAATAAAAGAAAAGAGAAAACTTTTATTATCACCACAGTATTCCTGTTGGAAACATAATGCCTAGATGGAAAAGTAACAAATAATATACTCATGAACAAACTCCATGGGCCTAGAACTTAGTTATGAAGAAAAGCCAATCATTTCTTAAAAAGTGCACAGACATCAGATCCCATACCCCAACCATAAAACAATAAAATGGATTTAACTAAACTTTACCCTACTTACAGAAAGTGAAGAATTGTTTCTTGAAGACAGAGACATGTCTGTCTCCCTCAGAAGCTGGAGGGAACTCTCAGAGACAAAAGAGGGAAAAGCCAAACATTCCTTTGTCCTAGTTTGAAATTCCTACCTATATTCCTATTGGCTGAATCTACCTGACTTAGGTAAGGTTAACCCCTTAGTTCCCAGGTTGCTGGCTAACCCTCATAATCATGACAGGGGTCAACATAAAAAAAATCTCCAGTTGACTTGCCTTACTCATCTCATTCTGGAGATGACAGGAAAGTGATCAGCAGTCGATTAAATGGGTCTTTTCTAGACTTGCTAAATAGACTGCCAGTGGATCAATCACTGCAGAATGAGTCCACCCCATGGTGGAGACAAGCCCTTAGGTTTCTGACCAGTAGCTCTTCTAATTCCTTCCTCAGATCATAGAGTAGCAGGAAGCAGAGATGCTGCTACACTTCCTACTTCCACTCACCTTCAGGAAGTGCTGTAAGCAGGGGAAGCCAAGGCCAATAACCTCACTATCTTCTTTTCTTGTAGTTACTGATGAGAGCATAGATAAAAAGAAAAACATTTAATGGGAGAATGGGGTAATAAATCTGTGGACAGTAGGGCTATATCTAGACTGCAAAGCTTTTCTGGAATACAGGAAGTATCCCGGAAAAGCTCTGCTACATCCAAAGAACGTGTCCGCTTTTCCTAAAAAAAGTCGGAAAACCAGACACTTTTTTTGGCATTGTAAACCTCATTTTATGAGGAAGAAGGGATGTTCTGAAAGAGAGTTTTTTTCCCAAAATTTGGCCCCATGTAGATGGGCCAAATTTTGGAAAAGGCCTCTTTAGGAAGTAAATCGGAAAAAAATACACAATTTATCTTTGTAGTGTAGACATAGCCTAGGAGACAGCCAACTCATAAAATAAACACAGAACTATGGGACAATATGACATTTCAAGATAAGAGATTCCTAACCCTTTATGATGCTACTTACAATCCATAGAAAACAATCTAAATACAGGCTTGACTGACAAAGTATCTTGTGAATGTGCAAGTTGAACAAAATTCTGAGACACATTTCTACCACAGAAATCAAAAACTGCCAATATTCTTAATGAGAAACACATTTCCAGAGAAGAGAGTTGCCTGGTAACAGATTAATTTATTTAAACATTTATATTTTGTTCATGGTTTGACAAAGGCCTTGTCTACACTAACCCCACTGTTGATCTAATCTACGTGACTTCAGCTATGCCAAAAAGCATAGATAAAATCAATGCACTTACCGCAGAATCTTATTTGTGGTAAGGTTGGTCGAGCCTGTTTTCCCATTGATGCTGACTACTCTTCTCAACCTGGTGGAGTACTGGCATCACTGGGAGAACGCTTGGAGATCGATTTATTGCATATAATCAGATGCGATAAATTGACGGCCAGTGGATCGATTGCTACAGAGACTAGCCCTAAGAATAATGGAGAGAGAGGACCCAACTACCATTAGCAAAAAGTTATAGACTTGAGAAGGCTATTTCAATTCTTCTGCCGGTTTTGCTGTGCCCTTCTTCCACAGCATGTTTTCTTTTTTGGGGGATAAGAGCAATTAGAGTGACAGCACTGTGAAGAGTGTTGCCTATATTAGTCGTGAAAACATTCTGCACTCTCCATCTGAACCAGTCTGATAAGAATAACTGATCACTATGTAATGTAACTGTTTTTAATGTCAAAATGTTTGTTGATTTCATCCTAATTATGCCAAAATTATAGCTCCCTGACAATCACAACACAAAAATCACATAAGCACAGAATTTGATGTAAGCGTTATTTGATATTTCACTTGGTCTGCATCTGAGTTATAGCCTAATTGTAAATTGTGGGAACTAATTGTAAATCATAATATTCCCCAGCAATTATTATAGCTTCATGATAGTTTCTAAGATAAATTATTCAGGAGTGCAACAACAAAACAGCAATACAGCTCAACTAACATAGATGCTTGTCACAGAATTTTTACTATTATATTTAAATGTGATAGGCAACATTCAAAGAACTAAAGTCCAAACCTGATTATTAATATATTGCATTTCTAGGACATTAAGAAATATACTGGTCAAAATTTGGTATGCTCATTTTTATGCTTGATATGCTTATTTGCCAGTGTACTCATCTATTTATTATAAAAAGTACTGATGTCCAAGCTCAACCAGAAACTAAGTTAGTAGTGTAAGTATGCTTGTGTTCACGCTGAATTTATATTCTCTATTTTTAGGAGGCAAGAACTGTGGCTATTTCCCCCACTTCTGGCCCATATAATTTATTGACTGTGAGGGTTGCTGTATATCCAATTTCACCTAGGACAAGTAAGGTTGGTGCATTTGTCTCTGAAGCTCTAAAGAGGTGAAATGTTTTGTTTTTTTCTGCAGATGCATGTGCGGTCTGGATCAACCCAGTTTGTCCTCAAAATATGGCCTACATGTAGTCATGGAATTGAGAACAAAGGTGAGTGAACTGTGAGATTCTTTACAGCACACTTCTAGCACTGTTATTTCCTGGATTCTTAGCTCTGACAACAGAGCGATAGCTTTGGAGTTACATATATGTACCTGGGTGATTTTCTGGTGTGTGTGTGGGGGGAGGGAGGGGCGAAAGGGGCAATACATTAATCAAAAAAGGAATATTTTATGGCACAAACAATGTAATTTTAAATTAATGATTTCAGCCCATCAACCAACATACCATTTTTTGAAAAAGTGAAAACAAATTTTGATGCCCATTTAAAAAAATGAAGCACTTTATTTCCAATTTTTTTCTTCCAACTTTTTGGTTTGAAAAACATTTTATCTGGACTATTTCTACATTTAAACATATTGAAATGGCATTTTGTTGAAAAAAAAAAAGCTAATTTTTAAACAACAAAAAAAAGGTGAGGGAGGAAGACATCAGAAAATGGCATGAAAGTGATCTAGAAGTCATTGGAACAAAAAATCTTTTTTTGACCCAAAATAATTTTTTCTCAATGAGAAAAACTAAATTCACATTTAATTGAAATTGAAGGTAATTTTAGTTTTCAGTTTTGCCTCCAAACTAAAAATAAATAAATAAATCAGTTATTCATTCAGCATATATTAGGACATTGTTTAACTCCCACTGATGTCAATAGGACATTTTCCTCTGATTTACTGGTAGCTAGATCAGACTTGGTATTCCAATAGTCTGCTCTCCACTTCATCTGGTGGATCTCAGTTCCAGTATTCTGGGTCCCCTACATGGACGAAAATTACTCATTCACCTTGGTGGGAGTTCTATGTGTGAAAGAACAGTAGAACTTTGGGAGTCAATGCAGATATGAGGGGAGAATTTTGCCTTAGAATCTGAACATTTTATAGAATGAAATTTCATTTGTTAATTGGATGAGTACAAACATGTTGACACTTCTGATAATTATTAAACAATTACTTATATTCATCATACATTCTTAAACTGCAGCAAGGGAGGTTTAGGTTGGACATTAGGAAAAAGTTCCTAACTGTCAGGGTGGTTAAACACTGGAATAAATTGCCTAGGGAGGTTGTAGAATCTCCATCTCTGGAGATATTTAAGAGTAGATTAGATAAATGTCTATCAGGGATGCTCTAGACAGTACTGGGTCCTGCCGTGAGGGCAGGGGACTGGACTCAGTGACCTCTTGAGGTCCCTTCCAGTCCTAGTATTCTATGATTCTACATTTCTAGCATCAAGTATGCAATCCGATTGGCTTCAGTGGAACTGTTAATGAGTCAGGGACTAAATTAGGCCCTTATTCACAAACCCTATTAGACATATTTGAACAACAGAAAATAAAGCAATAGGGCCAGAGACTCAGATAGTGTAAATCATTGTAGCTCCAATGTAAATGGAGCTACAGTGATGTTGATTTGCATTAGACTGGCTCATTTTATTTTGGTATTTAAGAAGCCTTGGAAAGTTCAGGTGAATTCTCTCCTTCCTTTGCTTTCAAGATTTATTTGCTAACATATGTGCCTCCCTGCTTACACAGAGCCATGCAGTTTAAAGAGTGGTAGTATCTTATCTACAACAATACAAGAAGATACCATGGATTAAAAAGAACATTTACATACAAATGAAAAGTGTCTTAAGTGAAAGGATTATTTTTTATCATTTTAGGGTTACATTGATTCCTGGTGTAGTTGAAGTAAGGTCATTGAAATGACAACAGGGATGCATTTGTCCGACAGGCTAGTGAACTATGATTTTCTATATTGAAAGTAAGCTGTGACTTGGCTTGATGTTTTGATAAGAAATTGTATAGAGACTGTGTAAGTGTTTAATATATAGGAGCGTTGCAACTCTAATAGGTATTTCCTTTGAGAGATCAAATATACATATGGGAATCTATAGAGTTGGAACACCAGCTCAAGGATTAGTGTTCCTTGCTTTTTCCTCCCATAATAAGAGTAGTTTACACAGCTGCTGTTTTGGGAAATGTCCAATAATCTTTCATTATGAAACAGCATAAGCACTCAGTGTAGCCATCAACTTCTCTTTGGACAGTCTCTGCCTCTTTTCTTTGGCTTTCACATTCTTGAGATGCATATAAGGCTGAGAAAGTGCTCTGGAGAGAGTTTGCCATCTAAATGTGAAAAACATGAAATTACAGTATGTGGTTTTGGTGTCTCTTAATTTCTCAAGCAGAACTCCCATTGAGTTTAATCAGAACTTTGCCTGTGGAAGGACTACTACAGGAAATCTGGAATTGTATACAGGGCTAATAAGTAAAAATGGATAAACCAGCCTGCATATAGTAAGGATTCACTTGAAATTCTGCCAGTTGCTTGAACATAACCAAAACTGAATCTGCTTTCATATTTGAAATATATATCACTTCACCCTCCCAACAGGTCTTCATGCTTGGTCTGTTTTCTGCAGTAGAACCAGACGTAATGAAATACCATAAGAAACTACTCTCATGGTATTTCCATCCCACCAGGAAACAGGATGTCCTGGAAATCATGTTTTTGTGAAAATTGCATTTTAAAACTTTGCAGCCCCCAAAGGCTCAAGCAGATCCTCATCTAACACTGATTGTGGGAGTAAATGGAAAGAATCCAAGTGATTCCAATGGGTTTGGGCTCTAGAACTAGATAAAACTTTTGGCCAAAACTTTTTTCCAGTGACACCAAAATATTTCTTGAATTCATGTCTGTTTTGCCAAATTATTTTGGTGAAACAAACCTTGCAGAATTCATTTAAAAACACTCTGTCTTTACATTAAAAACAGTTTCAATTGTTTTTGTTCAAAGAAATTTTGTTCAAAACAAAACAATCTTTCAAAAAAAATTCTTAAAAATTATCAAAATCAAAATGAAACATTTTTTTCTAAAAATTCCATTTGTCATTCAACCCAAAATGAAATTGTTTAGGTTACGATTTTTCAAAAAATTTTACTAACTCAAAAATTGTCAATTTTCTTTTTTGATTTTTAAAAATTGCCAGTGAATTGAAAGATTCACCCAGCTCTATTAGGATCAGGCCCATAAAGCAGTTAAAATCCCCATCATGTAAGCTGCTCCAATTGTACAGATTGGAGTACCACAAAGGAATCCCATGGATTTGAATAGGGCTCTACATCAACAAAAGATCTGTTTGTTGAGAGCTTATTGAAGAAGCAAAGATAGAGTTTGGATAAACAGCCAAATTTCTTGGTGCTTCCCCAAACTCAACTCAACACACTACAACTTTTGTGGCTTTACTAGTGGTACTATAGACTGGAATAGTGTCTGATGATCAATGTCTTATATGGCGAATCTTCACAGAAAACTTGTTTCTTCTCAGAATTTCCAGGAATTGTCACATTATCCATAGGGCTGGGACATAGCAGGAGATGGAATGGGAAGTTACTTGTTAATCCAGATTTTGTGATTAAAAACAAATTCTAAATCACTTGGACAGATGTTTTAACCAGTTATTTTAAATATTAATCTTAGATATAATAATTTCTTCTCCCTGTTCACATGTAAAACTCCTATTAACATTTGTTATGGTTAGTCATACACAATACAGAGGAGGATAGTTAACTTTACTCTTTTCTGCAATACAGGTTTTTACAGTAGAAGTGACATGCTAGAGAAGGAAAAAACACATTCAAGCTAACAGAGGAAAACTAAACTGACTGTAAAAATGGCAGTGGCAGTGTATAATGTCAGTACACAATATTCCTCATTTTCTGAGCCTTATGTTTGCTAAATCAAACTGTGGTTTGTGGTCAGATTTGATAATGTGGTAATTGTCATTTCCTCCAGTTTTGCACTTTGGGTGGGCTTGACAGCCATTGATACACATTATTAGAAAAGAAAACCTATGTCACGTCATCTCTTCTTTGAAATCATAATTAGTATGTCAATGAAATACATTGTTCTGATCTTAATACATGCATCAAATATCTTTTAATCTTAAGGAGATAAATACCATGCACACGATTAAAAATCCTATTGTATTTTAGATTTGCTACTACTAATACATGTTCTAAATGAGCCAATTCATAATTGAGGTGCACTGAATATTTTTCTTGTATACATTTCGACAAGTGCAGGTCTCAGGTGTGCTTCACTGCACACACACACACAAAAAGAGGAAGGGAAAAGTGATTGTCTTAACAATGATTTCTGCCAAGGAAATAACATTTTTATGAAGCCAACAAAGTCCCATATACTTCACTGTTGTACAAAAAAAAAATCTCTAAATCTTTTTTATTCTGAATAAATCTCAACTAAAATAATGATCGTAAACATTCATGTACTATTATTATTTTTCAATTGCAATAATGCTCAGATGTGTTAGTTTTTCACCCAACACATAGGAAGACATAAAGTTCAGACAATCAAAAAGCCCATCAACATGTCCCAATGTGACAAACAAGCTACTTTCAAGAATCTTGAATACAAAGGTATTGCAAAAGATGTAATAAAGGGTCATTTTTTTCTTCTGTCATTTGACACAGTACTTAGTCATAAGCTCACATTAAACTGGAAAATCCATTAAATCAGCAATCTTCAAAGCTACTGATTTAAACCCAAATATTCTTACTGCAAAGAGTGCTGTTTAATGGGGACTATATTTCTACTTACTTGCTTGGCCTTCTGATTTAGAAATGCAGACACTGGGTCTTAGCATGTCCTTTAATCTCAGGCTCGTCCTATTTGCTCCTCTACCAATAACTTTTATGCTGACCTTAGCTGCAATACATGTAAATGGACATAACTTGCCTACCCTCCATGCCGGCCCTCAATGTAGACAAGCATCTAATCACATGCTTTAATTAAATAGTCCCATTGAAGTCATATCCTTGAGTGCTTTGCTGGATCAAGGTTTAAAGTCAATAGGCAGAAAACCTACTGCAGTAGGGTTTCTTTGTCGTCTTGTATTTTTCTTTTACATGCCCAAATTAAGTTGAAAATCCACTGTTTTTGTCCCCTTAGAAAGTTCCTTATCTAACCATCCTCCACTCCAGAAATATGCTTGTGCATTGGCAAAAATTCCAGTTCACAGGACAGAACCATGCACAAAATACCTTCCCCTGGGTAGATTATCATCATCTTGCATGCAAGAGCTGCAGTGGGCATAGTAATTTACTTGTGGCCTATACCAGCAGCAAATTATGACCCATCCTGTGTTGACAAGAGAAGGAGACAGGGCCAACATTTTTATGCAAAAAACCAGGTATACTTTAAAAAGAGAGAAGATGGGAAAATCCAATCAGCTAAATCGTAATAGAAATTTAGCAGATTTTTAAAATTTGGAAGCAAATCTGTTTAAAAGAAAAGTATACCTTCTGTGATACATGGCATAACAGCAGTTAATCTTCCATATGCTTCTCATTTCTCCACCTTCCCCTCAGGCAATGTAGGCACAAAAGCAAAGCGAGTCAGTGAGCAGAAGACAGAGCTAGCAATCCCTGAGTCCTAATCCTGGATTTGCCACTGACTCACCATATAGTCCCAGACAAGTCACTTCAAACAAGAAATGGTCCTGAACTTGAACAATGGATCACAACTTCTTGAACTTCACAGCTTGGGACTCTCTCCTCTCTTTAAACCTTCGGGCTGCGTCTAGACTGGCAAGTTTTTCCGCAAAAGCGGCCCGCTTTTGCAGAAAAACTTGCCAGCTGTCTACACTGGCCGCTTGAATTTGCGCAAGAACACTGACGATCTAATGTATGATTGTCAGTGTTCTTGCGCAAATACTATGCTGCTCCCGTTTGGGAAAAAGCCCTCTTGCGCAAATGTATTTGTGCAAGAGGGCCAGTGTAGACAGCTCAGGACTGTTTTGCGCAAAAAAGCCCCGATGGCGAAAAAGTGCTTTTGCGCAAAAGCATCCGTGCCAATCTAGACGCTCTTTTCCGCAAATGCTTTTAACGGAAAAACTTTTCCGTTAAAAGCATTTGCGGAAAATCATGCCAGTCTAGACGTAGCCTCAGTGTTTGTGTCCCAACCTGTAAAAAGATGATAATATTTACTCATCTACCTCACAGGCATATGGTAGAACTGGACAGTGCTTTGGTAATGTAAAGCACTGAAGTAGTGATGGGCACATTAGAAAACTCTAAATTGATTGAAAGATGGAGTATTTCCTTTTTCTTAATTTTTTTACATGAATGAAATAAATGAAATAAAATAATGATAATTTTACTTACGCTATCTAGCTGCTTATATGACAATCAACTTAATAGCCAAGTACCTAGGAACCAAGACCATGGTGACCAAGTATTGCACAGAAAAAAAGCCCCACCCTGATTTTAGTAACATAGAAAATTAAATACAATCAAATACATTGTGAATAAAATACAACCTAAATGGGGAATTTTACTCAGTAATGAGGAACGAGCAGTGCATGAGCTGCACTACCTTGGGAATTGGCTCTAGAAGGGATTGGTTCTCAGACAGTTCCTGCCCTGATTGTCCTTTGTTCCCAGGACATAGTAATTTACTTGTGGCTTATACCAGAAGTAAATTATGACCCATCCTGTGCTGGTTTATCTCCTTTGGCCATTTCTACCCATCCTCTGTTCACCCACTGTTTGTTTCCACACTTTGTATTTAGGAGGCACATGGAAATTAAGCAGAAGATGACTTACTTCTATGTGCCTGAATCAATACCCAGGTAACAAGTAGAAGAGCGAGGTGGGCACATATTCCTTGTATGAGGTGCATAGTCTAAGTCACAAACCAACTCAAAGAGAATGTATACAGTGAATAATAACTAAGGTTCAGAGACAGCTAAGCTAGCTTTGGGTAACAAGTGAATATGGTGAAAGTAAAGCAATAGTGTAGAATGATATGCAGACAATCAGAAAAGTAATAATATAGAAATTCGCAGAGGGGTAGCTATGTTAGTCTGTAACTTTTAAAATAGTGACCAGTCCTGTGGTACCATAGAGACTAACAAATATATTAGGTCATGAGTTTTCATGGATATAACTCACTTCATCTCATCACTCCAACTCATCTGATGAAGTGGGTTTTACCCACAAAAGCTCATGACTTAATATGTTTGTTAGTCTGTAAGGTGCCACAGGACTGGTTGTTTTAAAAATATATAAATTGGAGATTCTTGGAATTTTAAGTGCATTATAACTACCACAACCATGTAACTTGTGGTATGGAATTTCCACCTGAAAATATCTCAGAGGTATGCAAGATTCTCCACCACTTGCAAACTCCGCTCCCCCCATTCCCCAAAATATTCCATACTCCCAAAATTCTAAGGATTATTTAGATGAGGGCTACTCACCACGTGGCCCATGGGCCGCACGTGGCCTGCGGCCTGTTTGTTTGTGGCCCACGGTACGGTTTAGGTTTATGCAGGGCTCAACACATGGCCCGCAGGTGGGATCCTTTGAACATGGCCTCCACTGGGAACATGCTCCACAATGGCGAGTCAATTTAATGGTCTTCTGTTGATATGCATTTTAGTAGTTAAATTCCTAGACTATCTTTGCTCATTAAAAGTGTTGTCATATGGGTAGAAATTGGGTAAATATTGCATTTTATTAATATCAGCAAAACTGACTTAAATGGGGCCTGCGTGTTGCGTAGTCTTGCCTTAATCTTTGTATTCATGCCTGTCAGTGTGAAAGAGGCTATTTGCATATATTTGCATATATATTTGCATGTATATGCAACCACACTTAAGTTGCGACCCTCGGCATGTGCTGTGAGTATCATTGTTGCCCCCGGGGCTTCCAAAGTTGAGTAGCCCTGATTTAGATGATTTTTCCATGTGAAGAGGAAGCATTCAGAAAGGTACTTTCCACATCTGTCCCAGCCAATTCTCCCCCACATTCACTCACTCCAACTCTCCTGTTACGTGATTACAGGATAGTGTGACAGATTCCTGCACAGAGTCAGCAACTTCACATTTATGTGGAATTAGCAAAAATGCTAATTTGGGCATTTTGCTGCCAGGGCAAGTTTTTTGCACAGTTGACACTTCAAGGCTATTTGAGAAAATGTGAAATCCAAGAAAAAAGGGGACCAGTGAAAAGGGAAGGCAATTGAGATGAAATGTCCTTACATAGAGCATCTTAGGCTAAAAAAGGGCAGAGATAGGAGCTTTTATTTAATAGTTTTAAATAAAAGCAAGGCAAAAAATGACAGATATGGTGGGTTTCTCTGAAGCAGTTTCTTGTCCAAAGGAGGGGAGGGAATGGACTTAGATAAGCTTCCTGATCTACTTCCATTGAGGCATTCCAAACAATGGAGTATCAGTGTATAAGGACCTTTTTGCTAGTAATGGGATATGCATATTTGACTACACCCCTTCCCTTTTGGACTAGGACATAGCCACAATGAACCACATGTTCGTCATCTCCGGAGTAGATATCTGCAATTCACTGTATCTAGAGCTGGAGGCAGAGATAATGCAAACTCCAGCATGTGCAAAATGTAGCCACCTATCCCCTTAGCAGGAAAAGCTGTCAAAAACATCACAAGAATGTACCACACCTCCTGCTAGGTCTTGATTTAGTCCATTGTCAGTGTCAGTTAAATGCCCTGGTCTTTACTCCTTAAGGGCTGGTCTATAGGACAGACTGCCTCTTCATTTGTATTCTAGTGAGAATATTGCTTCCCCAGAGATGAACAGAACCAGACACTTACAATCCAAGCCGTAGCGTGGATCTGAGACAGGGCACAATAGAGAAGTTTAGACAGCTGCTGCCTGCGTTGTACCTGTTACAGGAATAGGCAGGATTTCAAGTGCCTCAGTCTGGCACCTTTCTGAAGTGCAAAAAGTTAATTAAAATCCAGGTTTAAAAAAAGTGAATGAGCCTAGAATAGTCTTTAAATCAGAGAAATTCCTTAATACGAGTGGTATTCATCTATGATGTGCTATTTCTCAAGAAGAAAACAGATTAGAAGTTTCTTAAAATTAAAAAAAATCAGTTTTTCTCCATTCTGCGTTCCCTTCATTGCTCCAATCACTGCACTGCAGTTTATGTGTGCAGGATCAAGAAGTAGGGCTAAATGACACTGCAAACTAAATTTAAACAGTGACCATCTCTTCATCTACTCTGATGTGCTTTGGGTTTTCATTAAGCAAACAACTTTTCTATGGGTTTTTCAAATCAAACCCTGAAAATATTTATTCTACCATTATGGTTTTCAGGTCTGCTTATTCCAACCAAAACCAAAACAACTTTCTTCTTGAAACAGCTTGTCCAAGTATTCGGATTTTCAACTAAATATGTCAAAAATCTGGCACAGATAGTTGCATCTTTTCAGCATTTAATGATGTGAACTTTAATTCACTATAAATAGATCCAGTCCCAAGAATGTGTAGTGAGAGAAACACAAACAGGAACAGTGCACACAACTAGGCCTTGATCCTGCACTGAGAATTCATTTCATATCTTACTGAAAACACAGGAGGACTCCTGCCACTACACTGAGCCTCACTGAAGTCAAATGTTCTGAGCGTAGATTTGGGGCTATTAGAGTTTTATTTCTGTCCCTACACAAATCTGAATGCTCATGCATGAATATTAGAAATGTGTATAACTACTAAACATATCCACAATGATTTTAAATAATATCACATTTATAAGACATTTATAAAAGACATAAATTCTCATGTTTCAGAACATACATCAAGTAGTTACTGTTTCATGTTAGGAACAAACCTCCCACATGGGCATGGTAGTCCATTGTAGGGATTTCTACACCTTCCTCTGAGGCATCTGAAAAAAAAAATCAGAGAAGGCGTGTTGTATTCCCCAGGCTTAACAGTAAATTCAGCAGACGTATAAAGAGGCTGAGGGGAAAAAACCCCTGGGCTGTGTCTAGACTGGCCAGTTTTTCCAGAAAATCAGCCGCTTTTCCGGAAAAACTTGCAAGCTGTCTACACTGGCCACTTGAATTTCCGCAAGATCACTGACAATCTCATGTAAGATTGTCAGTGTTCTTGCGGAAATACTATGCTGCTCCCATTTGGGCAAAAGTCCTTTTGCGCAAAAGCTTTTGCGCAAAAGGGCCAGTGTAGACAGCTCGGTATTGTTTTGCGCAAAAAAGCCCCGATTGCGAAAATGGCGATCAGGGCTTTTTTGTGCAAAAGCGTGTCTAGATTGGCATGGACGCTTTTCCACAAAAAGTGCTTTTGCAGAAAAGCGTCCGTGACAATCTAGACGCTCTTTTCCGCAAATGCTTTTAACGGAAAACTTTTCCATTAAAAGCATTTGCGGAAAATTATGCCAGTGTAGATGTAGCCTGCTGTTATAAAGATATATAGATCTGGGACATGCATGAAAAATGAAGTCAATATTCCTTCTGCCAAATTGACAGTAAGGAGGGGAAATAGAAATCTCATGATCTTCAAAACATTGCTTATGAAGAAGGAAAGAAGTTGCTTATCTACAAAGGTTATGTGGAAACTTTCTTAGGTACATACACTTTGTCCTAGGGAAAGTACTTTTAGAGATGTTTCAGTCTGAGGACACCATGGGCCTCAACCTGAAAGGTAGGCAAATGTTTTTTAAATTGACTTAATGTCTGGAATATCCAAATAAAGACTTGTTGAAAGATTAAAGAACAGAGGGCAGCAGGATACAGGATTATTGTGGAAGTTGGCAACTATTATGGCTTCTCATGGGGAAGTTTAACATTTATATTTGGTGATATTTATATTTTTACACATTAATTATTGGATAAGAACTGAAAACCAGCTATGTATTATGTTTACACACTCAACCATATAGGTGATTTACAGACAAATAGAAAGACACACACTTCTTTGACATTTTTACTGTCTAATGTGAATGTGATGAGCGAGGGAGTTTGAAGGACAAACTACAGCAATAAGATCATATAATTCCTGGGGAGAGAAGGGTATATGTTTGTATGTGCACACTTGTTTTCACCCCTTCAGGATTTCATGTCACCTTCATTGCCATAGCATTTAAAATGCACAATACAGAAGTCCTGAGATCATTCATGCAAAATAATTTTAGTGAGGTACCTGACATAACAGCCCAGATTCTAATCTCCATTACACAATAAAAATCTGAATCAATCCTACAGAAGCTGGTGGAATTAATCAGTATAAAATTGGCATAAACGGAAGGAGGATCAGGCTCCATAAATCTGATAAGGTGAATCAATCAGATCAAATTAGAAAGCTCCATCCTGCAACTACTTTGTACACAAGTAACTTTGCACCCATGAGCAGTCTATTGAGCACGAGTGTAAATTACTCATCTAGTTACATTGTTACAGGATCAGGACCTTGGCTGTTACCAGAATCTAAAGTTTCTGTGTTTGAGGAGTTACTTCTGCCCCATTGCTTCCAATTTCCTCTTAAGATCATAACACAAAAATACAAACTCCCCCACACCACACACAATCACACCAGACAAAGAGAAGAGATGATATTAACCCCAACAAAGTATGTATCTGTGGCTTGATGTCTAAATAGATATTCCTTCTCCATAAAAAAGATATTTTGGTACAAAGCACATCCAAACAGACTCATGGTCAATTCACTGGTCTATCAAGTTAATACACACCAGAAACAAGAAAATTAAAAAAAAACCCTCTGGTTCATTGATAATTTGAATATGGAGAACCAGATCCTGAGCTGATGCACAGCAGCACAGCACTACTGAAGCCTTAAGAGTTTACACCAGCTAAGGATCCAGCTGGGTGAATTTACTTCCAAATGATCTGGCGAACAGGCAGAATAGGATGAGTGGCACTTCTGATGGAGCAAGCGTGCTGTGAAAGAGTTCAGCATTAGCAGAGACATATTTCACTAGGAACCACTTCTTAAACAGATAAGGGTACCACATGCTTCTGCTCGCAGTTCTGTGAAAGCTCCTATCTAAATTGATAATAGCATTTTCAGTTGTAAATCTCTGCACATTTTTGGCAGCTGTTGACAATGTTACACACTTGCTTTGACTAATTGAGAAAACAGACACTTCCTGCCAACCCCCCCGCCCCCCCAAGAAACCTGGAGATCTTTACTGTGTCTGCTACCTTATTTTAAAGAAAAACTCTCCACCACCCACTCTCTACCCCTCTGCTATCTGTTTGGATAATGGCTTTCACAGCTGAAGAAATGCAGAGAACAGGAGTGGCTTTTGTGCTATTCAACATCTAGAACCACAAATATAAAGGTATGTAAATAGCCCCCTCATTCATCCATCTGATATTTGCAAAGGATAGTATGATATTTAATAGCAAAGATAAAACACCATTTCCTAAGGGAAGTTGGGAAAGTGGAAGAATGTTAGTGGTGTTATTTTTCAGTAATCAATCTTTTATTGGTTTTCAAAACACCCAAAGCCAGATTCTGACATAGTCTGATATATTGATGTATATTTTTGAGTAATGGCAAGGTTTTGATTTTAAAAAGGAGTCTTTATTCCTCACCCCACCCTTACTCCATGGTATCAGATAAGGAAAAGGAAGGCATATAAAATGGAACAGAGGTGCAAGCAGTATCTGAGAACCTCTTTCACTCTTGTATGGTGATACAAATGTGCCCCACTACTTTAATTTCCCAAGCAGAACAACAACAGATTTCAGTTTAGCAGCCCAGGGCAAGAAGATGCCAACACACACTAATCAGACATCATGTTTCTTTTTAATAAAGCTTCCTCCCAGGAAGCATTGCACAAACTTTGCCTCAGGCTAGGGATCATTATAGCAATCATTTCATCAGGCCCTAGGTTCAGAGTTCCCAAATTTACAGTCCACACCCAAGTCTGTGAATCAGGATAGGCCTGTCTCTAGCAGCCTCAGGGAGCAACTGCCCCTGCTTACTGCAGCCTTCCTGGCTTCCACTCCTTTCTCTATCTTTCACTCTGCTTCCTGTTTTATATCACTTAACCCTGGGGCGGGGCAGGGCCTAATGGCTATCTCTAGGCTGTAGGCTCCAGCCTGTCCCTTAAAGGTGATCTTTTAAATATCCCATATCAACCCACCAAAAAAACCAAACAAAACCAAACAGACACATCACTTACTTCATACAACTTTCAGGGTGTGTTGCCAGGGCCGGCCCACAACATTTTGGCACCCGAGGTGGAGAGCTCAAATGACGCCCCCATGCTACCTTTTCTCCTGCCTGCCTGTTATGTCTCTTGTGCCTTCCTTCCTCCAGCACAGCACTCCACCATCTTTGTGCATCTAGAGTAGAGAGAATACGTGTGCACCAGCAGCAGACACAATTTTCTACACTCTGGGTCCTAGTGCGCCCCCTCCCCCAGTCTGGCACCTGAGGCAGCCGCCTTAGTTCGCCTCATGGTAAGGCCAGCCCTCGTGTTGCCATGTCCTCAGAGTAACCTATGAAGCAGACTGTATCTCAGGATCACCCAATACATCACTTGCTCCAGGAAGGGAGCAAGATAACTAGAGCAGAGAGATTTATGTGCATTGAGACACCAGCAGTAAGCTAGGCCACTAAGTTTGTAAAGTCTAGCACTCAAGAATCAGGGAACAGCAAATTTATGTATTACTCACACAAACTTATTTTTCTTGGCATGTGTGTTTTGAGGGTCATATTGCACGGTCATATGCTTTTCAAATAATCAAGTATAATTTCATGTTTTCTTCATAAACTTTAAATATATATTTATCAGAATGCACACCCCTGTGCTCATGGGAAACTGGATCCTCTGTTATTTATCAATTGGTGTAGTTTAATAGGCCCAATAACTTGTACAACATTCCTAAATCGGCATATATTGTTAACAAGAAAGCTATGTACACAGCACAAAGAATAATAGAACTGGAAGGGATATGTGGAGGTCATCTAGTCCAATCCCTTGCACTCATGGCAGGACTAAGTATTATCTAGACCATCCCTGACAGGTGTTTGTCTAACCTGCTCTTAAAAATCTCCAATGATTAGGCAATTTATTCCAGTGCTTAACTACCCTGACAAAAAGTTTTCCCATTGTCCAATCTAACCCATCCTTGCTTCAGTTTAAGCTCATTGCTTCTTGGACTATTTTCAGAGATTATGGAGAACAATTTTTCCTCTTTTCTTCTCTGTAACAAGATTTTATTTACTTTAGAACTCTTAAGTCTCCTCAGTCTTCTCTTCTAGAGACTAAACCAACCCATTTTTTTCAATATTCTTGCATAGATAATGTTTTCTAAGCTTTTAATAATTTTTGTTGCTCTTATCTGGACTTTTTCCAATCTGTCCACATCTTTCCTGAAATGTGCCCAGAACTGGACACAATTTGCTCGCTGAGGCCTAATCAGCACAAAGTAGACTGGAAGAATTTCTTCTCATGTCTTATCTACCACATTCCTCCTAATACAATCCAGAATGATTGCATTTTTTTTGCAACAGTGTCACACAATTGACTCATATTTAGCTTGTGCTCCACTCTGACCCCAAAATTCCATTCTGCAAAACTCCTTTTTAGGCAATTTCCCATTTTGTATGTGTGCAACTGATTGTTCCTTCCTAAGTGGAGTCCTTATTGAATTTCATTTTCATCTTTCACTTCAGACCATTTCTCCAGTTTATGCAGATCATTTTGAATTTTCATCCTATCCTCCAAAACACTTCCAACCCTTCCTAACTTGCTATCATCTGCAAATTTTATAAGTGTATGCTCTCCATCAATGATTTAGATAATCATGAAGATATTGAACAGAACTGAATTTAGGACTAATCCCTGTGGTACTCAACTTGATATGCCTTACTATAGTAAAACTCCAATAGTCCGGCATCCAATAGTCCGGCACTCCTGATAGTCCGGCATCAAAATGACAAGAGCCTAGTGAGTGAGCTTCGCCAAAAAATGAGTCACAAGGTAACAGCGGCAGCAGCTGAACTGAGCAAAAAGGGTAAAAAGGCTTAAAAACTAAAACATTACAGTATACTGTATACAGTATGTACAATAAAAAGGGTTAAGAACACTTTATATACAGTATATAATGTATATAGTATATATATATAACCATTTTATAGTACCTCCTGATAGTCCGGCATATTTGATAATCCAGCACCACCTAGGTCCCATAGGTTCCGGATTATCAGAAGTCTACTGTATCTTGACTGTGAACCACTGATGATTACTCTTTGGCAATAGTTTTCCAATCAGTTATGCACCCATCTTACAGTAGCTTCATTTAGGCTATATTTCCCTGGTAAAATAATGGTATAATCCATTCCAGCTGCACAAAAGTGTATCAACCATTGTGAAATGATTTGCTTTGGCTGTATGAGATACAGAGCAAAAAAAACAATTGGAGATAGAGTATAAAGGTTTTGGTGGGAAAAAAAGGGTTCAGAGAAGACACCTGCAAACTGTGGGAAGCAGAGGAAGAAAGGGATGCACTTGTGCACCGGATGCACAATTGCCACAAAGCCTAAAAAAGAAACCAGCATCCTTTGGTGTAGAATTATTTTTTCTCCAGATCAAAAGTGCAACAGCAAGACAATATGTTATTTGTGTAGGACAAGTATCAGCAGAGAGAAGGAAGGAGCACCCTTAGGAATGTTTTCTCTACAAAAAGAAAACAACGGTGCAATAGAAACATCTATATAGAATTCAGTGGACTCCCTGTAGTACTGTAGGGAAGAAGAGTGAAGAGAAGTAAAATTTAAATGTAAAAATAGGTTAAATCTGCCCAAGTCAATTTTATTGTCAGTCACTGCTAGTGCTTTTTTTCATGGCTCATGTAGCAAAAGAACTTTAATGATATTCAAGCAAAAAAACATTACATTTATCAGCACATTTTATCCACAAGGACCCCTAAGGGCTATATCATGGTGGCATCACTTTCTCCACCATTGAAATAAACTCACTTCTGGGTAACAGTATTGCACCTTATTAAGATTAACAATAGGTAGAAGCACCACAGAACACTACTGCGCACTAACTCATTCATCCCTTTTCAGCTTGCCAAAGAATGCAAACTTCTCCATTAAATATCTGGCTGTAGGGGAAGAAGAGGTAAATTAATGATGACTAAAGTCCTTGCAAAAACTTGTAGGTTTTCCGGGGGATAATACCACCACTGGCTCTGACTCACTTCAGTCCAGCCTTTCCCTGCCTGTACAGCTTTGCCATGTGGCATAGCCCATGGAGTGGTTAGAGCACTGTTTCTCAATCTGCAAGGATGTGATCCGGTTCCAGGGAGAGTGCAACCAGCTTCTCTTTCTTTATAGGTAGATGGGAAGGGAGATCTCAACATTATTTTCTTTTTTAGCCGCTGAGAACCAATGTGACACACAAGGGAATTGAGATTCTAAAGAACAGGCACTTGCCCCTTCCCAATCTCAAGGGTAGGATCAGCTGGATGCCAAGCCATTCTATCTGAAGAGAGAGAAAGGACAACATGGCTTCTAAATATATTATATTCTCTATATAGCTTAGAAAAATCTTTAACACCTTTTGTTGATAAAACAGTTGAATTGTATAAGACTTTCTGTGACCCTGACTGAAAAGGGCAGGAGATGAATACATGTTCCTTTAAACAGAACAATGATGTCATTCGACAACAACCTTAAGGAATATGTTTTGAAGTAGTTCTTTTATATGGAGGACATTTTAAATGGTGCATAATGTATTTACAGTGTGTGGGAGCTAATATACCTTGAAGGTGAGAAAAGTGTTCAGAGAATTGATTTAGCAGATAAAACCTCTAATTAATGTGGTGTGTCAGGGTATCTGTGAAAATGAAGTAGAGGCTATGCACTCAGTTTTTGCATATGTTATGCAACATTTAATCTAATTTAGTTGAAACATGCTCTTGCTTCATTGGTTACTATAGTGAGGATATTTTTAACTCTCCTTGTAGTACCTGAATAGCTAATCTTTAACTAACTCTTTCACCACAGGAGGTCCCAAATGCTCCAAGCAAGACCTAATAAATGCAAAAAGTATTTCAACTTTCTTTCTAATCCTTAACTTTCAGAGCCTCTTTTCCAAGCTTCCTCCAATTTTGCTCTCACTATTTGAGTAACTAGCATAAAAGAGTTAAATGTATATTTATACAGATAGATTTGAATAACAATTGTAACGGCTATCTCTAGTTTCAAGGAAGAATTGATGGAGTTAAGCCATCTCCTAAGGATATAATACATTCCACTCACAATGTTTGCAAGAATGTTATGTTGGGGTTAAACAGTTTAATATCCATAATGGTATGTTTACCTTTGGATACCTAAATTAAGCTTCTGTTTGTTATCCTCACTCCCCGCCTATGCATTTTATTAGTGTCAAAAGATTTATGAGTATTTGACATAATGATTCAGTTCTAAATATTTTAAAATGTAAAACTGAAATGTTTCAATTTTTCATTTTTTTCTCAAAAAATGAATTCAGAATTTTTCCATGAGCTTTTAATTATTTGTGATATACCTATCCTGATAAAAGTGAAAGAAAATTATTATGTTCTATGTAGTGTCCTACAAACCTGTATGTTGCCATGATCTTTATCTAAATACCATAGAGTTCCAGTTTCAGATGTATAAGGGCTATATTTTCAAATCCTGCTTTTGAAACTACATGTGCAAATGTTGTATGCAAATCAGTTTGCAGCTCAAATGGGTATGTGTTCATTGAACAGTGCAATGTGTATGTGTAAATGACTTTCAATATGCAATCAGTATTTGAACATGTAAAATGGGATGTTGGATATCTAATTACCTAATTAGTGTATAAAGCAGGGGTAGGGAATCTTTTTTGGGTTGAGGGCCACTGACCCATGGGAAAAAAAGGGTCGGACGCAGTGGTGGCTGGAATGCCAACATGAGCTCCCCTTAGGGGCTAGATCCAGGTAAGCTGGGGACCACATCTTGACCCTGGGCCTTAGGTTCCACACCCAGGTATAAAGGATTCAGTCTGGCATTGTGCCCACCATTCTTACCAAATCTAGTAAACTCTTAAACATATGCTTAGCTTTAGGCACAGATCTCAACAGAACTATTTATGCATTTAAAGTTAAGCACATGTTTAAGTGAACTTGGCCAGGATGCTCAGCAGTTTGTATTTATGTGCTAAATTCAGCACTGGGGTGCACAATTTCAAACAGACTGCTTTAAAGTAATCATGAAAATTTGACCACAAGTCCTATACATGCAAAAGGCAACAATGATGCAGTGTTAAGTATGAGATTTCAATTTTCTACGTTAGTGCAAATGAAATGTAAGCTTCTAAACAGCATCAACTGAACGAAAAAGTAATTAATCAACAGTAATGGTGTGATGAATGGGAAAGGTATTACCCTTTTCTGGACATCCCAGCCATTCAATTAACTAAATTGCCTGTAAGGGTTAAATCCAAAGACAGTGGGTCCTTGAGAGTCTCTAGGAAGTGTTGGCAAAAAGCCAGGACAGCCAATGAAAAGAGAATGAAGGTTTTTTAATTGAAGCAGCATTCTCCTTCTGGGATTTTTGTGTGACCAGAGCAAGAGCTGGGAGAGATGAGTTAAGCCACGTACAGGGTATGGAATTTCTAGTGATATCCATGCCTAGGAAAGAACTAAACCTTGGAACAACTGATATGTAAGTAGAACAGGGAATATTTAGTCAGATGCATTCAGATTATGTTCTTTATTTTTGGGTTTGTTGAATTTCTCTGTGCTGAGCCCATGTATGCCCCCTGTACACTGTAACTTTTAAACTGAATCCCAGGGAAGCAATTCTCTGTGTTTCTAATCGGCCTTTTTTCAGTTGCTCTGTAACACCTAGCAACCAAATATGCTTTACCAAGTATGTTGTCTTTGTTTTGTTAATAAAATCACCTTTTTAAGACTATGATCTGATTCCTGTGTCCTAGAAGGCAGGAGGTTCTGTGTGCACGTGCCTGAGACTGAAAGGCCAGCTATTAAGAAATTACAGTTTGTTTTCAAGCTCTCTCAAGAGAGAGGGTTAAAGAGCTTGAGCGTACTGCAGAGGAAGAAATTCGCAAATGTGTCTTCCTGGGTTCTTAAAGGGGTTTTTGTATTTGGGTGGTGGCAGCGTATCACTCAAGATCAGGGAATCTGTGACCTTGGGCAGATTTTAAGCAGTAGCCTTTAGTGGCATTGTATTTTAAGGTCTCTTGTGGGCCCGCACCTTTCTGCACTCGAAGTGCCAGAGCAGGGAACAGCCTTGGCAGATGGCAATCCATGCCTAAGTGGAACATGTCTAAACTTCACTGGCAGTGCAGTAAAATATATTTCTTGAGTGCAGTGGAAAGATTAAATATAGCCTTGTGTGTTGACTGACCGGTAATGGAAGATTATTATATTTGTTGTTCCTCCACACAGCACAGTGAAAATTATACTTCCTAGAGTTAATGTAAGCACAGATGAATACATAATGGAGATGTGGTCTATATACTAACATAAGTGAAAATTGAGTATATTGTTTGCAGAGCTCAGACTTGGGGAAAAAGACTTGATTTAATTAACTAGTTTCCTACAATTGCTCATATTTTGGCAAATGCAATAGATGGTCAGACTGGCCTATTATTTATCTAGACACTTTTATCCATCAATGGGGGATTGGAGGTCACTACTGGGTTTGATTTACAGCTGGTCAGAAAAAAGTGAGGGGGATTTCACAAAAATATTGAGCCCCCTCCTCCCCAATAAATATTCTAAACATTTGCAAGTAACTCTATAATAGGTTGAAAACAAGAATGATCTTTTGTGAAAATTATAAAAAAGAATCATTTTTCAAGTTTATCAGCTTTGCATTAGTGTTGTGGCCCGTCTACCATTATCTTAAATAACTCAAGGTATGGGAAAAGTTTCAATACTTCTACTCTTAGAAATTTCCTTAGGGTATATTTCAAAGTATCACACTTACATAGCTTTTTCTGAGATTCAGTATACAATTTTCCTCAGAGAAATTTTAAACCATAATTTCTACAGGCTGGACCTTTCTAGTCCAGCACCTTTCTGGTCCAGCACCCTCAGGATCTAATTGGTCCTGAATGAGGGAATTTGGCAGACCAGAGGAGGTCTCCTGCTACTGGCTCCCCAGACTACCTTCCACCAACCAGGCACTGCAACAACAAAAACAAAAAATCAGATACAAGTGCAGGGGCACAGATTCACCTAAAAGGCAGCATCCACTGGGATACTCCTTGAAGAAGACATATTATCTTTTCTGCAATTGTAATTCAAAGCAACTATAAAGGGAAGGTGAACAAAACAAAGGAAGACTGGATCATACCGAATATTTAAGTCACTTCAATCTTCAGCCACCTTCCTAAATTTGGCTCATGATAAGGAAGGTAACATGAAAGTGTAAAGAGCTGCCCTGCTCAATGTATAGGAATGAAAGTATCTTGCTTCCCATTTCACTGGGTGGAGAATTGTCTCAGTTTCCTGCTGTCAGTAAAACTGAAGACACATGAAGGCTGTATAGATAAAGGCTACAAACAGTATAGATAAAGGCTCTCTACTGCCTTCCACACACAAAAAAGTCATGGGAGTTATGCGAGGCAGGCTCTAATAGATGCAAGGGCAAAGGTGAAGATAAGTCAGTGACCACTGTACTATTGCAGAGCTCAGAGCGCCGCTGCTTCACAAGGGCAATCAATGGCAATGTGTTAAACTATACCAAGAACATCCAGCTGAAAGATCAATAGTGAGTGCTTAGTTCTGTTGACTAGAACAGTGAGGGTGTTATGCATGTACTCCTAATTAAAAGGTAATAAACCCTTACATACATACATTTACTGCTATGACAAGAAGGCCATAGCAGTGAGGATTAGGGATGTAGATGGTTGCTGTTTTGCAGCATGAATCTTGATGGCTAAAGTGGAGTCCTAAATACCCATTCATGCATTATTATCTGCAGCAGTCATTTCCAAATTATGGCATACTTACAGGTGATCTGTGAGGAGCTTGTCAGTCCAATAGTGCTGACTCCTCCTACTTCTTTACAGTGATGACCTAGAATGCCTAAAAAGCCTGGAGCAATGTGAAAGCACAGATAATGAGAAAGTGGAAGAGCGTGTTTATCTACCTCTACTAGGGACTGTTTCTAAACAGGGAGGAGAGGAAATGGGAGTGGATTCACAACTGGATTCCACAGTGGGAGTGGAGCTGCAGTGGGACATCCAGGGAAGCAGGAGTAATGGAACAATTGAGCCAGGCAATATATACAAGTGCACAGGGGACACAGGAAGAACAGGTAGCTCAGCAGCAAGTTATGGGATGTTCACTCCACACCTCCACTGACCGGATCAAGGTAGCCAGGGAAAGGGCTAATTAACCTAATAGACTGCAGTGGTGGGGAGGGATTTAGGCTGCCTAGGCAAACCCTGAAAGATTCTCATGGAAAACCTTCACTCCCTTTCCTGTTTGATCATTTGTGGTTCCCAAATTTACTTGAATCACGGGCTTAGTGGCTTCTCACCTTGGGCTACAGGAGGGGCCTTCAGTAGTGGGAGAGCTTGTGTTCATTCATGTTCCCGAGACTTCAAGAGGTGAGCAGGTATAGGCTGGGCTGATACAAAGCCAGCAAGCTGAGAGGAGAATGGGGTAGCATTTTTTTCAGGAAGAACAGCTTTTGTGCAAGATGGGGGGTTTGAGCAAAAAAGGAGCCATGTAGACAGCTCCTTTTCACACAAAAGCCTCTCGTGCAAAAACGGAGCCTCATGAATTATGCAAATGAGGTGCGGCGATATTCCACACGTAGCCTCATTTGCATATGTTTTTGCACAAGAGGCTATAGTGTAGACATAGCGTGTTATTTCGGAATAACTGATGTTATTACATAGTCCGCATGTACACAGCAAGTCATTATTTTGACATAATGTCAAAATACTGTCAAGTTGAAGGACTTCTTACTCCGACTCCTGTAACCCACATTTACAAGGAGTAAGGGAAGTTAGAGGAAGAGTGCTCTTTCTTGGACTTCCTGCTGTGTAGACAGTGCCAAAAGCCAAAATAAGCTACTTAGACTTAAGCTACACAATTGATGTAGCTCATGTTGCATAGCTTATTTCAGCTTTAGCCCTGCTGTGTAGATGTGCCCAAAGTGACCTGGATGGAGGACTAAGTCATGAAGAGGGAGTTGCAGAAAGAGAGACAGACAGACACCCTGTCAAATTGATTGGAGCTAATCTCCAGAGCAGCAAGGAGGCGCTGTCCTGCCAGTGAGTTGAACTTTGTTATGCGGCTTGCACTGCAGGAGAAATCCTGGTACCATAACAGCATGTGTGTGGGAGAAAGAAAAAAGGAATAGGAAGCAGAGAAGCACGTGAGAAGGAGCAGTGGGAGAGAAAGCAATATCTGAGCGGGAGATGAAATGAACAAAGCCAGACGGTGTGATTAATTTTTCTCTCAAAGAACAAAGTCCTTGTTGCACTCCTGTAGCTGCCACAGTAATCTTATGCACTCATGAACAGGAAGGAAGGAAGCCACGAGACAAGATTTATTCACATGGGTCCCATAAAATGAAAATATGTGGCATTTTGATTGTTCATCCTAAAACAAGAAAAACACTTTTTGACCAAAAATGTTTTCCCCGAAAGCTCATTTTGCTTAGAAAGCCATTTTCAATCAAAAATATTTTGATGAAACATTTTCAACAAGCTTTATTATTTTTTAAAAAACCTTCCTGGTTTGCAGACAATCAACTATATCTTTATTAATTATTATACTGTATTGGCTAAAGGTGATTGGACCACTTGTAGCAGAATAATATGTTGCCAAAGCATTTTGGAGATGCATAGATTTCAAGGAATTTTTCATGGGAGTAAAGGAGGTAGGAAAAAGAGAGCTAAAACTATATCTATATCTATATATCTATACATATATTCTATAGCTTGGGAGGTAGGGTAATAGCTTGGCATAAAGTAGGTACAAGTCTCTACTCAGAATGATCAAGAATGAAAAAAAACCTCTTGGAAATGGATTGAGAAAGAACTTGAACCTGTGTCAAACACACTATAAATCTCAGATTTGTTTGTTTTTTAAAAAAGACATTTGATGCAATTTCATTTTTGCAAAAATGTTCTAGAAGTTTCATTTAACCTTCAGCATAAAATAATTATTTTTCAAAGTTATCCCAAATTGGAACTGTCAACTTAGAGTCAATTTTAATATTGCATGATTGCTGAGGTAGAGGTCAGTCTATAGTTGAATAGAAAATTCACTGAATAGTATAGGATATGGCAAATTCTGTGGTTTAATATTAAAATCTTCAGTGACTGACCATGTTCATTTAGTAGGCTGAAAAATGCCAGCATTTGAGAAGTTAATTGGAAAAGTCTCTGGAGTCTAGCTACTCACTGCACTTGCTAAGAATCGTCCATTGTATATGACATTTTCAACATAAAAATCATGACATGAGATAAAGCAAATGAATTCTTGGCATCAGTCTTCACAGCTGAGGATGTGCGAGTGATTCCCAAACCTGAGCCTTCTTTTTAGGTGACAAATCTGAGGAACTGTCCCAGACTGAGGTATCATTAGAGAAGATTTTGGAATAAATTGATAAACTAAACAGTAACAAGTCACCAGGAACAGATAGTAAGCACCCAAGAGCTCTAACTAGGGATGTAATTGTGTAGTCGATTAACTGATAAGCAAAAGCTTATAGATTAATGCTACAGACTACTTGCATTTCCCTTCCCTGCCCCACTTGGCATTACATTTTTTTTCAGGATGGCCAGCAGCCTAGCTCAGTCCTGTCTTGTGATGGGTCTGGGACTTCTGTGGCTCTGCATTTAAAATGTATTAGGAGCCAGGCAGGCTGGCAGCCTGGCTCAGTTCCAGCTTGCACCTGGGTCCAGGAGCTTAAACCTCCCTGTCCCAACAGGGGCTGCTACCACCCTGTGCTGCTTCCTCTTTATCAGAGGCAGCAGCACAGGGTGACAGGCAGCCAGTCCACAAGGGGAGCTGGTTTTTAAACTGGCTCCCCTCTCAGACCAGTTCCCACCTGGCACCCTGCACTGCTGCCTCTAATGCAGAGGCAGTATTGCGGAGTGGCAGGGGGCTTCTCAGGGACTATAGAATAGTTAGCTGCCATCCCCGCCCCCAGGGACTATAGAATAGTTGACTAACCAATAAGAATTCATGAGGTTAATCGACTATTCAATTAACTGATATTTAACATCCCTAGTTCTAAGAACACTCAAATATGAAATTGCAGAATTATTAACTGTAGTTTGTAACCTATCACTTAAATCAGCTTCTGTACCAAATGACTGGAGGATAGCTAATATGATTTCAATTTTTAAAAAAGGCTCCAGAGGTGATGCTAGCAATTACAGGCTGGAAACCCTAACTTCAGAATCAGGCAAATTCGCTAAAACTACAGAAAAGAACAGCATCACCAGACATGTAGGTAAACACAGTTTTTTGGGGAAGCATTAATTTAGTTTTTGTAAATGGAAATCTTGCCTCACTAATGTATAATTCTCTGAGGAGATCAATAAGCATGTGGCCAAGGGTGATCCAATTGATACAGTAAACTTAGATTTTCAAAAAGCCTTTGACAATATCCATCACCAAAGTCACTTAAGCAAAGTAAGCTGTCATGGGATGAGAGGGAAGGTCCTTTGATGGATCAGTAACTGGTTTAAAAATGAGACTGGGTAGAAATAAATGGTCAGTTTTCAGAATGGAGAGAGCTAACCAGTTGTCACCTAGGGGTCTGCACTGGGACCAGGATTAGTCAACATGTTGATAAATTATCTGGAAAAAGAGAGAGTGAGGTGACAAAATTTGCAGATGATACAAAACTACGCAAGATAGTTAAGTCCCAAGCAGACTACAAAGAGCTGCAAAAGGATCTCACAAAACTGAATGTGTGCCTGTCTGTGTGTCCGTCCATCCGTCTGTGAGTCTGTTCAAGAACTCCTCCTAAACGGTAAGAGCTAGGACCACCACATTTGGTGTACAGTTTCCTCCTAACTTAAAGCAAAGTCATGGTTTGGTTGTGCCAGGACAATGGGATGTGTGTAGAATGTGAGTGGTTTACATTAAACAGAAATGGAGGGGTGTTATATCAGGGAAAGTTATACTCGTGAACAACCAAAGAGGGGCAGCAAGCACTGGGGACAATTATACTGATGAATGACCAGAGGGGGGCTGCCAAGTGTCCCAACCCCAGGGACCAGCTGCTGATTGGCAGCACGGTCCCTGTTGCCTCAAGCTGCCCCTAGGGAGCAGCCACCCACCGTGCTACACAGCCCCTGCTTCTCTGGGCAGGCCCCAGGTAGCAGCTGGGAGGAGTTGCCCATCATGCTGTGTGGCCCCGGCCACTATGGACTTGTCCTAGGGAGAAGCCAGCAGACAGCTTGCATACTCCTTCTGCCACAGGTCGGCCCTGGGAAAAAGCTGGCGGGTGGCCTGCACAGTCCTTCCCCACCCTGGGCCAGCCCTGCGCCCAGGCAATGTTGGCTACGTCTTCTAGTATATATAAAAATGATGAAGTCTAACTTAGCTTTTACCACCGAAGAAAGAAATCTTGGAGTCACTGTGGATATTTCTCTGAAAACATCCAGCAGCAGCAGTCAAAAAAGCAAACCAAATATTGGGATTCATTAAGAAAGGGACAGATAATTAAGAAGACAGAAAATAACATATTGCTGCTATATAAATCCCTGAAATACCCACACCTTAAACACTGCATGCAGATATGGTCACCACATCTCAAAAAGATACATTGGAATAGGAAAAGGTTCAGAAAAGGGCAACAAAAATTATTAGAGGTACGGAATAGCTTCCATATGAGGAGAGGTTAATAAGACTGGAACTTTTCACATTGAAAAAGCGATATCTAAGGGGGGATACATTTGATGTCTATAAAATCATGACTGGTGTGGAGAGAGTAAGAAGGAAGTGTTCTTTACTCCTTTTCATAACACAAGAACTAACAGGTCACAAAATGAAATTAATAGGCAGCAGGTTTAAAACAAGCAAAAAAGAAAGTATTTCTTCACACAATGCACTGTCAACCTATGGAACTCTTTTCTAGAGGATGTTGTGAAGGCCAAGACTATAATAGCATTCAAAAAGAACTAGATACATGCATGAAGGATAGGTCCATCAGTGGCTACGGGCCAGTAAGAGCGAAGATGCAAAACCATGCTCTGAAATGTCCCTAGCTTCTGCTTGTCAGAAACTGGAAATGAGAGACAGGATGTATCATTTGATAATGGTTTGTTCTGTTCATTCCCTCTGGGGCAACTGGCATGGCCATTATTTGAAGACTGGATATTGCATTAGATGGACTATTGGTCTGACCCAGTATGGCCATTCTTATGTTTTTAGCAAATTACTGGTGACTTCATCAAAATGTTAACTGCTCGTAAATTTATCACCCATGTGATTTGCTTATTACTTCAATGACTCAAAGAGTTGATTTGTTTTCTGTGAAGTATTTGGGCCTTTTACAAAGCTGTCTACATGATACTGAAACTTTTTTTGCTACCTCAAATAAATAAAGCAACCCCAGAAAAATACACAGTGAAAGAGGAAAACACATGTTAACCAACAGAATGTTTTGACTAGTATTTTGCAATATTGTAGTGAAGAAAACAACAGCAATTCATTTAAAGGACTGCTTTTCAGAATACATTTCTAATGGGATATGCAGTAAGTTTTGAGTTGTATTACTTTTACATGATTAAACTCTCCACTACCTACAGAATGTGTACTTCCATATTGTTTGTTTGAGTTTTTTTACAGAGGGTCAGAAACCCTTACTTGCACTGGTTGGTTATCAATTACTCATCAAAGTATTTCCATGGGACCATCTGTATGAATAGAAGCATGTTAAAGTGTGTGTGCATTTGGGCGGAAGGGGAGTTCATAGTGTGAGTGCAAAGGTTCAAAACTGGGGAAGTCATTGCTATTTCTCCAAAACATGTCACCTGTTCCAAGGGCCGAATCCAAAGTTTGTGAAAGTCAATGGGTATATTTCTATTTACTTTTCATAGGTTTCTATATATAAAATGACCTGAAGGGACTGTTGTGATCATCTAGTCTGACCTCTATAACAAAGCTCATAGAACTTCCTCAAAATAATTCTCAAAGCTTATCTTTTAGAAAAGCATCCACTCTTGATTTTTAAAATTGTCACTGATGGAGAAACCATGTCAAGAACAAGGACCCACAACTAGCCCAGGGCCGCCCACAACATTTTGGCACCTGAGGCGGGGAGCTCAAATGACAACCCCATGCCACCTTTTCTCCTACCTGCCTGTTATGTCTCTTGTGCTCTCCTTCCTCCAGAACAGCACTCCACCATCTCTGTGCATCTAGAGCAGAGAGAATGCATATGCACCAGCAGCAGACACAATTTTCTACACTTTGGGTCCTAGTGGTGACCCCCCCCCCCCCACAGTCTGGCACCTGAGGCGGCCGCCTCAGTTCGCCTCATGGTAAGGCCAGCCCTGAACTAGCCTGCTTGCCTGCTAACTCAACCACCAAGCAAGCTAATGAGTGTAACTGGGACTCAGTTGAACCTCCCTGATTGGCCCAACCACCCAATTAGTTAAGGGGAAATACCGAGCTGCTTTTAAGACCAGCAGCAGCAGGGTGATCCAAGTGATCTATCCCCTTTCGCTCATTCCCAGTATCTGACAAAGGGTAGGGACATTTCAGAGCATGGTTTTGCATTTCTGCCCTTACTGGCTAATAGCCATTGTTGGATCCTCCATGTAAAGCATTTGCCAGTGGCTGTACTAGTGTCTCCTCCTGCCTTTTCCCAGTACTGTCCTAGCTGTGCTCCTGCTTTTCTGGCTTGACTCTTGGTTCTGACATCAAGTCTCTGACACTGGCCCTGACCTCAGCTCCATTTCTAGCTGACCTCCTAACTTGTGCTCTAACTACAAGGCAAAAATCACCCATATCCTGGCCCCACACAATCCACCATGATCCTTGGAAAGTTGTTCCAATGGCTAATCTTACTGTTAAAAATTATGCCATATTTCCTGTCTATATTTATCTAGCTTCAACTTCCAGCCCTTGGATCAAATTAAAGCTTTCTTTGTTAGTCTGAAGAGCCCATTCTTAAATGTAAGTGCCTATGTATTGTAAATGGCCTTTGAATAACTTCTCTCTTTTGTATGTTGAGATGATTGCATTAACAGGTTAAGGCCAGAAAGGACTTTATGATAGTCACTAACTTCCTGCCTAAAATAGGCAATCACTGAGGGTATGTCTAGACTACATGGCTCTGTCGATGGAACCATGTAAACTAGTTTACCCGGCATAGGCAAAGAAGCGGGGATTTAAATAATCCCCACTTCATTAAAATAAACATGGCCGCCACACTGTGCCAATGATCAGCTGATCTGGCACAGCACGACAGTCTAGACGCAGATCTGTCAGCTGGGAAAGCCTTTGCCGACCGATCCTGTAAACCTCGTTTCACAAGGCATAAGGGATCGGTCGGCAAAGGCTTCCCCAGCCGACAGATCCGCATCTAGACTGCTGTGCTTTGCCGGATCAGCTGATCATTGGCACAGCGCGGTGGCCATGTTCATTTTAATGAGGTGGGGATTATTTAAATCCCCGCTTCTTTGCCTATGCTGGGTAAACTAGTTTACATGGCTCCGTCGACGGAGCCACGTAGTCTAGACATACCCCAAGTGATTCCAATACCTAGGCCATACCTTCTGGTTGAGCTAGTCACATCTCAAAGATATGCAGTCTTGATTTAAAGCTGTGGTGTCCAACCAGTGCTATAGAGAACTAACCACACTCAACTGGCCAAATAGCCACATGTAGCTAGTGGCTAGCTTGTTGGACACCATGGATTTAAAGAATTGAAGTGTTGGAGCATCTACCAAACCCCTATATAAGTTGTTCCAAAGGGTAATTACACTCATTGGATGGGAGAGGAGGAAGCAGAGAGAAAAAACACATTGTGTAGATTTGTGTAATGTCAGTTTACAGCCAGTGCATCTTATTTTGCCTTTGTATGCTTAGACTAAATAGCATCATACTAACAGCAATACTCTTTCCATGTAGATTCTTCCAGACTGTGATCAAGTCAACTCTGAGCCATCTCCTGGATAAAATAAATTGACCTTAAAGTCTCTCACTAGAAAGAACATATTCCAGACCTTGAATCATTCTTGCAGCTCTTTTCTAGACATTCTCCAGTTTGCTACCATTGTCTTTAAAATGCTGAGACCAGAACTGGACATAGTATTTTTAAATGACCAAACTAATGCTACGAATAGTAATACCACTTCCTTAACGTTCTCCTGCATACACTTCCAAAGATCACATTTGCATTCTAATCCACCCCATCTCATTAACAGCTGATGTCCAGATGGACTTATGGGACCCCGAGTCCCTAGAATACTAGAGGATACATATATTTAATTATTACCTAAGGGTATGTCTACACAGAAAAGTTATTTCGAAATAACAGCCATTATTTCAAAATAATTTTACTAGCATCTACACAGCCAAACCGCTATTTCGAAATTAATTTGAAATAGCAGAGCGCTTATTTCGAATTTGCTAAACCTCATTCCACAAGGAATAACGCCAAATTCAAAATAGTCTATTTCGAAATAAGTGCTGTGTAGACACTTATATTGAAATAGGGGGCCTCCAGCCTTCCTAGGGTGCCCTGGTGGCCACTCCAGTCTCAACCAAGAACACTCCTCTCCCTCTCCCCTCCCCGGAGCTCTTAAAGGAGTTGACTCTGGCCACAGTGCCTGTGCCAGCTCCAAGCCTGCCAGCCCAGAGCCAGCAGTCACTGCCCCTGACCCAGTGGCCCCAAAACATGAGCCAGCAAGCCACTGGCAGCCAGCCCTCCACTGTTCCCCAGGAGCAGTCTGCCAGCTCCCAGGAGCCTGCCAGGGCCCAGAGAAGGCGGGCGCCTTCCTGCTCCATGATGGAGATCATGGACCTTATTCAGGTTTGGGGAGGATGCCCCCAATGTCCATGATCTCCGAACTAGATATAGGAACACGGCTGTCTATGGCAGAATAGCTGCCAGCCTGGCCACCAAAGGCCACATGCGAACCCAGGAGCAGGTTTGCATGACAATCAAGTTGGTCCAGCAAGACCCCCAACCCTGAGCCCTGAGCTTCCCCTCCACCTTCTTCCCCTTGCTTCCCCCTTCCAGCTCCCTCCTCCCAGGTTTCCCCCTCTCCTCTTCCACCCTATCTTCTCCCCTCTCCCACCTCCTTTCCCCAGTCTCACCAGAGTTTCATCCCCCCCCCAGTTTTGTTAAATAAAGAGAGTTTGTGTTCATGAAAATACGTGTATTTTATTTGACATCAGGAAGGGGAGTTAGGGAGAGGTAAGTGGAAGCACGTGAGGGAGGAATGAGGCATGAGCCCCCAGTGGGGCAGACCAGGGAGGCTCTTAGTGCTCCTCAGGGTGGAAGCTCTCCCGCAGGGACTCCTGGATACTGACAGCCCCCCGATGGATCTCTCGGATGGCAGCCTGCAGAAAGTGCAGCCAGGGTCACAGCAACGGATCCACAAGAAGCACCAGAGCGCCCAGGGGCAGCTCTGGCTCCATGTTGCAGAGTGCTGTGGTGTCCCGAGTGAGGGCAACCAGAGCACACAGAGACAAAATGCTTTGCTGTCCCTCATCGAGGTAGGCAACCAAGCAGGGAAAGCTGAGAACTGGCTGTCCAGGGGTGTCCCTTTAAGCACAGACCTCAGATAGCCTCAGGCAGCAGCCACACAAAGTAACTCTTGACCTGATGTCCTGCCGGACCTGGTTCCGGCCAGCGTTAAATGCAATTTAGCATCCACTCAGTGTGGACGCGCTATTTTGAAATAGCAAAACGCTATTTCAAAATGCATTTTGTGTGTAGACGCATTATTTCGAAATAAGCTATTTCGAAATAATGCCGTAGTGTAGACATACCAATACTTCATCTTTCATTTTTTTAACTTACTGGTACCTTAAATGTACACAGGATATATATACCTCACTGTAGGAGCAGGCAATATGTGTTCACAATGTTATAAAACACTTGACATCCCTTCCTTTGTGAGTGGTCTGAATGTTTTTAGGTGAACACCAGTGAACTTGAACTGCAATGCAAACATGTGAATTAATGTACATGTCACGGTACTTGTTCACACTGTGCATGCTGGTATTCAAGACACTCAAACTACTCCTGATTTGCTAATTTGCAATAGAGTGGGGGTGTGAAATAGAAGCCAAAAAGAAAGATGTTTTTAAAAAGCAGCTTTATTAGAAAAACTATTCTAAGTTTAGCAGTTTTTTAAAACATAGAGAAGTCTCTAAGGGTATGTCTACACTACAGCGTTATTTTGAATTAACATAAGCTAATTCAAAATAACGCATCTAGACCCAAAAACTAATTCGAAATAGCATTTTTCTAATTTGAAAAAGCACGTCCACATTGAGTGGACCCTGAATCGAAGGTAAGGCTGGCCGGAACCAGTGCCAGCAGGGCATCAGGGTCGGACTTAATGTGTGGGGCTGCTGCCTCAGGCTAGCCGATGTCTGTGCTTAAAGGGACCCGACCCCCCATCTCGGACAGACAGTTCTCAGGTTTCTCTGCTTGCTGGTCTACCTCGCTGAGCAACAGCAAAGCATTTGTATCTTGGAGTGCTCTGCTTGCCCTCACTTGGGGCACCACAGCACTCTGCAATGTGGAACCAGACCTGCCCCCGGGGACTCTGCTGCGTCTTGTGGACACGTTGCCAGCAGCCTGGCTGCACTGTCTGCAGGCTGCCATCCGGGAGGTCTCGCCGGGCCAACCGCCTCCCAGCACGGTGAGGGAGGGAGCCTCGGTGTCCCCGGGGGGATGGGGACGAGGGTGCGGAAGTTGAGATGGGGGGTGTGGACATTGAGGGGAAGGGTGTGGAGGTTGAGGAGGAAGAGGTGGGAGGGCAGGAGTGGGAGGAGGAACAGTAGTTGAGGGGGCAGCAGAACAGTAGTTGGGGGGGCAGCAGGCGCAGAACCGGCACAGGGCACCATGCTTTGCAACAGGGCCTGCAGGTGACAGTTCCTCGCTTGGTCCTCCACAAGCTGCTCCCGGCGGAGCTGCAGGTCCTCCAGCATCCAGGCCTGGACAGTGCGGTGCAGGGCTCACAGGGCCCCCAGGTGCTGGTCCCAGTACTCCTGCCGCATGGTGGTGGTCTGGAGCAGGCCACGGGTGCGGGAGCATGTCCAGGCGGGGTGGTGTGCCCTGCACGAGAAGCTGGTGCAGCTGTAGAGAAAGAAGAGAAGTGATCAGTTCTCCCTGGGGACACAGTGGATGATGCCCAACACTCCCCCGCGACGTGAGGGCAACCATGCCCTGCACCGTCAGAGCCGCTGTGCTTGCACAGAGGCTATGGTCAGGATGTCTGGCTCTCCCCGGGACTGGGAGCTGCCCCAAGACCTCACCCATGCCCCTGTGCCGTGTATAGTGTGGCCGGGAGGGAGATGTCCCCTGCCTCTGTGTAGAGGGGGTGTGTGAAGGGAGAGCGTCCTGCTGGGTCCCGCCCCGGGGTCGGGAGCGTGTCAGGTCTCTTCACACACGCATGTGCCTATTGGGCCATGGCCCCTGGGTGTCACGCAGCTGGAGCCACCTGCCCAAGGGTGGCATGGAACGTGCTCGCACATGCACAGGTGGCTGCGTGATCCGTGGGAGGCATGGCCCACACGTGCGGGCCCTGGTCTCCCTCCCCGCCTCCCCTCCGGGCAGGGGACAGTGCTGGCACTTACCCGGTATGGCCTCCCTGGATGACCCTGCTGACTCCGGTACCGGAACAGCTGGCGGTGGCTCCTCCGGTGCGCCCGGGTCAGGGCCCTCCAGTCCCGGCTCGCTGCTTCCCGGCCTGGCGCGGACCGCCCGGCCCCCCAGGAGTTGGTCAAGGGTGGGGAAACAGGGGCACCACCTACTGCGGCGCCACCCCTGGTGGCCCTGGCGTACGCCTGCCGCAGCTCCTTGACTTTCAGGCGCACCTGCTCCTGGGTGCTCCTGTGTCCCTTTCTGGCCATGGTGGCCGCTGTGCGGTCATAGACGGCCGCGTTCCTCTGCCTAGTGCGGAGATCATGGACGTTGGGGGCCTGCCCCCAAACCTCAATGAGGTCCATGACCTCCGCAGTAGTCCAGGAGGCCGTGCGCCATCTATGGACCCTGGCTGGCCCCTGGGTCCTGGGGGACTGGGAGGGGGATGGCTGGCTGTCACTGGCTGCCTGGCTCATCCTGGGGCCACTGGGTCAGGGCAGAGACTGCTGGCAGGCCTGGCTCTGGCAAGTGCCATCTGGCCAGAGTCTACCCCTTTAAGGGCCCCGGGGCTGGGGGAGAGGAGAGCAGTTTTCCTGGTTTGGCCCAGAGTGGCCACCAGGGGGAACTGGGAAGGGCTGGAGGCCCCCTAATTCGAAATAAGTGTCTACACAGCACTTATTTCGAATTAGCTATTTCGAATTAAGCATTATTTCTCATAGAATGAGGTTTACCAAGTTCGAATTAAGCGCTCCGCTATTTCGATTTAAATTCAGAATAGCGGTTTGTATGTATAGACGCTATTAAAGTTAATTCGAACTAACGGCTGTTAGTTCGAATTAACTTTGTAGTGTAGACATACCCTAACAGTTGTGAAATGACTTAAAAAAAAATTAGAAGCAACTTGGCCTGTCTGGAGCTGGTATTATTGAAAACTTGAAAGCAGAAGGAAAGGCTGTGGAAATGCAGCAGTGAATTGCTACTTTCAATGCTGTAGAAGAAGAAAAGATAAATGCATCTACTGCTGACTATAGATTCTGCACTGTGGAGAAAAACTGATGAAAATGACGAGCAGTTTGGGGTTGGTAAAAGTTCAGTTGTGTGTGGAAATGTGGATGTAAAAAGACTTCCTGACTTCTATGCAGGATGTTGCAGGAAGAGAAGAATGTCTTCTAAAAAACTTATTCATTTTGCCTCTACAATGGTGAAGTTGTTGCATGAGAGAGGCTTATTTACTCTCCATCTACTGGAAATGTACATTGTCTTTTCTCTGTTAAATTGCATGCTTTTACAGAAAGATTAAGTAATTGGAAATCATGAGTTTAGCATGTGATCCAGACCACTCTGTAGAACTGACCTGCTTGTATCATTAACTTCTCCAATTTGCATCATCTGGAACATTTACAAGCAATGACTTTCAATTTTCTTCCAGACTGGTAAATATCAAATTGCCCTGGGTCAGTAGCAGACCCCTCGGGGATCCCAGTAAAAATGTCCCCATTGGATCCCCAATTTACAACTACTTTGAGAGCTATCAGTTTTCCAGATTTAATCCATTTAATGCAGGTAGGCTTGACAGGTTTTATAATTTAAACAATTGTGTATTTTTGCATTTCTTTTCAATTTGTATCAATTTAAATTTGCCCAGTTGTGGAAAATTATGGGGAGTCAGGCAATGGGGGATCAAACAATTATTTAATCACAATAGATATTGCTATTCAATAGGCTAGCTTTATAACCATTCAAATACAAGTTGCCAGTAAAACATGACAAAATATATGAAGTAAATAGCCTTAAAATCAAAACCTAATACACCTCCACTTGTAAATTTCTATTATCATTGGAAATATTTTGTTAGATTATGTGTGTGGTAAAAATCAACATTTATTTCCAAGCCTAAGTATGGGCTACATTGATTTTGTATTATTCTAAATTTTTTTTATCTGCATGTCATATGATACTAAGTCCAATACCTTAGGCCATGTCTACACTACAGATAAGATTGAAGCAGCCGCAATTGATCTTCAAAATTGCCGGTTCTAGTGAAGACACAGAAATACAAACTGAGTAGGGTGCTCTGGTCGATACTGGTAGTCCTGCTTCTACGAGAAGTATGAGAAGTTGAAGGGAGAGTTCGCTTCCTTTGACATTCTGCAGTGTGGATGGTGTCAAAATTCGAGTTAAGGTACTTTGACTTAAGCTACTCAATTAACATAGCTGAAGTTGCATATCTTAATTCAAACTTATCTGCTAGTGTAGAAAAGGGCCCACAGAACTCTAAGTACATTGTGTTACACTTTACCTTTAATCAACAAAAACAGGTAATCTCATAAAAATATCAGATTTGCTTGACAAGACCTATTTTCAACAAAAACATATTAATTGGCATTAATTATGCTACCATCTTTAATTCTTTATGGAGTGCATCCCAGGTCATCTTATTTTCTACTGTTAATGCTCATATTTGGAATTTTTCATAGGATCCCAATTCCTAGGGGGTGGCAGGGCCCTGGACATAGGCACCAAGTTTCTAATCTAGTGGGAGACTCCCCTCTGCTCTGCCCATACCCTGTCCCTGCTCCACTCCTTTCCCAAGACCCCATGCTCATCCCACCTCTTCCCCTGAGTACACTGTGCCCTCGCTCCTCACCTCCTTCCCCCCACAATTAAATAGACACTACAGCTAATCGTATATGTTTTCTTAAGGTGGAATAAGTTTTAATGAAACAAAAGTAAGGGTTATTTCCAAACCTGAGAAACTGATAGGACACCAAAAAGAAAAAAGTTCTTAAAAATACAGGTTTTTTTAATCTGGCAGCCATGTCACCAGCACCAATGAATCTGTTTGTATGTCAATTATCTCTCTCCCCAAACATAGTAACAAGGTCAAAAGAACTGCAGTAAGCTTCTTCCCACTATTACAGTTAAAATAATTGTAAATTTAGCACAACTAGGATTTATTTAGAAGAGATAGAGAAAGTGACCAGCTAGAAATCATCCAAATAGTCTCTCTCTCTCACTTTGACAGAAAAAGGTGAAGTGCCTTGAGGTATGACAATGCTTGACATTCCTTGATGGGTAATTGTGGAGACTGTAAAAGCTCTTTATGAAGCTGGGAACTGATGTCAGTAAATAAAGTGAACTTCTCCTCTGCTGGCGTTAACCACTTTGAGAAAAAGGTATCAGAAAAAGATTGTGGTGTTTAAATATGAAAAGTGTCAAGTAAAATTAAAATGTATTGTGGGACGTCATTATTTCATGAGTGGGACATAAAAAGGTCCTCAAAATGTCAGATTTCAAGGATGAGGAGGGAGGGAGTCAGTCTCCTGTACAAAGGTATCTGTCATACAAGTGGTCAAACTGGTTTCCACAGGAGACTGGATTTAATGTGCACTTCGTACTGTATTCAAAGCTGGGGCCTTTATCCCTGTAGACATATCTTACTCAAACTTGATGGCCTACTAGAGGTTGTTATGAGGTATGTTGTGCCTTTACAGAACTATTCCAAGCAGGCTGCTCTGTATAACAAAATGCTTTCATGCTTCAGAGACAGTAAAGAAAGTGGCCTAAATGCAATTCAGTCTTTTGATAGTCATAAAAATCTATAGCCCTTGCCTTGTACAGCAAAGATCAGTTTTGGTTTGGTTTTCTCTGAATAATTTTTAAATAAGGTTGCTTTTTAAAGAAATCAGCTACATTATGGAAATTTAATTCCGGACAGATGAAAACTGATCTACATGACAAATGAATCTATAAAGCTCAGAGTGCATTTGTAAGATAAAAGCCTTCACCTGACCATGGGGGAAGCTGCAGTCTTTTGCAGAAAGATAAAAAGGAAAAAAAAATACAGCTCACTCTCAAACTCCCCTCCCCCTCCCCACTGAAAGGTTAAGGTTAGAAACACTTCAGATGTCTTCCTCCTACTGTATGGAGCAGAAGAGCTGCCTACACTAAAAGTGAAGTAATAGCAACACAATGGTAATTTTTACAAGGGGATCTTTGTGAGTAATTCTAAGTGATGGCTATTTTAACATCACCCTGAATTGATTTGTTATACATAGTTTCATTGTGTTCTTTGTCAATCGGAATCAGATACCTTATACATAAAATGGTGTTTACTGATGCCTGCCTGGAAAAGCCAAACTATTCCAAAATTTGCTATTATGAATCCTTGTGTAACACAAAACATGCTGTGCTTCTGAAATACCTTGAAAGGTAATAAAGAGGTGACAGTGTTTTGCTTGGTCCTGATAATTATCCAGAGAATACTTTCAAAGTATTTGAAATTATGAGTCTTTCGTTTTTAAATTTTTTTTGTCTGTGTATATCAGTTGATATCTCTGTTTGCTTTGCCTGATGCTGAGGACAAAAGTGGATGGTAATATTTTATGTCATCCTTTGGACACAACAGTGCATAGCTCATGCTCAAGTAAAACATTTGCCTTTTAAAAAGGGCCTGCATTCATTTTCTATAACCAGTTTCTTATTGAAACTGAACCATCAACAAATTTAAACATCAATTCATCAAAACCTTCTTATCCAAAACAAACTACAAGCAAGACAATGCAGTCTTTTGAAATGGAATTTTTTAATACTTTATTACTTTACAGAGGGGGTTTTAGTTGCTTCTATATTTGAGGTACAGTGCTTCCATTTTCCATTTAGAGTTCATTTTCTCAGGCACTGTTTTGCCTGCATGTTAAGTAGATCAGCAGGAGACCCTTGCTGAAAAATTCACACATACAATGAAATCTGACTTTCTTCAACCCTCCTGGAAAGTAAAACAAAAACCAACCTACTACTGTTCAATTCGGATAATTTTAACTAGGCACATACATAAGTGCTTACACAGCAAATGTTCTTAGCAAGGTTCTTTAGAATGGAAATTCCAACTTACTTGTAAAAGTGCATACAGGCACTGATTCCACGGATTTTCTAGGATTGGAGGCAATCTTTGCTCCCAATACTAATTGGTTTGGATGTTATACTACTGTTCTCTTACACTGTCAAGATTGTAAATTAGGTTTTTCCTAACACATTGGTCCATGCACATTGAAGGAGGGATAGGGAAACTAATACAAAAGAAAGAAGCTCCAGCTCTCACATGCTGGGCTAATTTTTTCCAGTTCTATTTGAATTTATTTATAGGAACTACATTAAGGAAACAAATATGCAGAGAACAATTGGAAGTCTGTAGCTTTCTGTCCTTATATTCAGTTTTCATAAGTATCTAAACCCATGATGCATATCAAACTATAGATTTTAGATTGATTAAATTTGCACTACCGCAAACGCATAACTATGAATCTGAATGATACATGATTAGCTCTACCCTAAGCCAACAGACATGCACAAATAATTGGCCTTTAAAGTTCATTAGTCAGTTTTATTGCAAATAGCGCATTTGCATGATGTTAGTAAATTTATGCACGAGCCAGCCTAAGTGATGACAGAATTCCACTGAGTAGGCAAAGCAATTACTAAAAGCACATTGGCTATTTGAAATGCCAATATTAAACATGTGTTTTAATAATGGGTCATAGTGTTTTAATCCTGGGAATGAAAGCTGCTGTCCTTTTCAGAAACAGTGGGAGGTACATAAAGATAAAGCACCCACCTTTGCAAACTGAAGTCTGATGGTTTTGGAAACTGAAATGCCACCTGTGTTTGATTGTGTCTGGATTAGACTGTTGTATAAATGGGTGAATTAACTGTGCCAAACCCACCTACTTCTCTCTTGGGTTTGAAAGCGTAGATCTGAATTTGACTGCTATTTGATTTGAGATCTACTTAGCAATCTGATCATTGGTTGTGAAGTCTGCAGTCTCCAGTTGTCACTTGCGTGACACCACTGGGATTGAGGCAGACAGATGCTGGGTGGTGCGGAAGAGTATGAGATTATGATGCCATCTGTATTCAGCTGTAAAGCTCCTCATCAAAGCTGGGCAATGACATTTCTGTTGGTCCTACAATGTCTGTTAGAAATAAAAGACCTAGAGAACTTGCCCTCAACCTGGAGAAGATACAGGTTAAGCTCTTAGGGTATGTTTATACTACAGCGTTATTTCAAAATAAGCTATTTCGAAATAGTTAATTCGAAATAGCTTATTTTGAAATAACGCGTCTACACACAAAATGCAGTTCGAAATAGCATTTTCTGTTTCAAAATAGCACGTCCACACTGAGTGGATGTTGAATCGCATTTAAGGCTGGTTGGAACCAGTTCTGGCAGGGCATCAGGTCAGAAGTTGCCTTGTGGCCAGGTTGGCCAGCAGGGCACCCTGGGAAGGGCTGGAGGGCCCCTATTTCGAAATAAGCATCTGCACAGCGCTTATTTCGAAATAGCAATTTCAAAATTGGCACTATTCCTCGTGGAATGAGGTTTACCAATTTCGAAATAAGCCCTCCACTATTTCGAATTAATTTCTAAATAATAGAATGGCTGTGTAGATGCTAGGAAAGTTACTTTGAAATAACTGTTGTTATTTCAAAATAACTTTGCTGTGTAGACATACCCTTAGCAACTGATGGAGGCTATGCAGAGTAGCCAACTATTTTTTATTATACTCATATTTGCTCTTGCACTCCCAGATTTGAATTGGCTAAAATGAAAGCCACATCTGATTTACACATCAGATATCCATGCCCTTGACTTGAGGATGAGGACAGTTGCAACACACCCTGACACCAAGCTATTCATGATATGATATAAGGACATCCTATGCAGCAGTGTGCCTGGAATGACACAATGCTACCTGCTGCAGCCCTCCCCCCCAGAAGGTCCTCCCCGCCATTTCAATAAAAGAAAATCAATACTATATTGCCTTTGTCACTTTAAATTAAACTCCCTACAACTCATGTTGACCATCTGAAGAAGTGGGTTGTGCCCACAAAAGCTCATGATACCATCAACATGTTTTGTTAGTCTATAAGGTACTACTAGACTATTTGTTGGTTTTTTAAGTTTTTCCTGTTACAGACTAACTCAGCTCCCCTTTTAAAACACTAAGATCCTTGAATAAGAGGTCAAGTATTATTCCTTCATTAACAGTGGAGGCATGTGCCACTAGTAGTCCGACAAAATTGAGGGTTTCACTTTCTAATATTGTTCCCCCAATTGCATCAAAATGAACAATTAGATTTATTTTAAACATTTTCAAATACCTAGAAGAAAGCTGTCGTGTTAGTCCCCTTGCTCGCTACTCATTCTATCACTCTGCCAAAATCAGTTAGCAGCCTTACTCCTGTTAAGGGTGCTGCTGTGAAAGCTTGTCACCTAGTTGACGCTGTATGCAGTGACACTGAAGCCCCCAGGAAAAAAATCTTCAAAAGAACACTTTGTTAATGTCACTACTGAAAACTCATTAGAAAAATCACTGCCAAAAGTAAATGACTTCTGTCTGTGTGCCCCTCTTTCTCATTCCACAGAGCCTAGTATTTCCACTGGGAACAAGGCAAGTACAAGACTGACATGTTGTCATAATAGAAAGAAAGACTTAAAAAGCTTTTCAGGTGTGAGCTTGGGGAAGTGCTAAACCATTATGTATTTTCTGCCTGGCAAAGAATGTTGATTCCAATTTTGGAAGTGGAATTAGGGATGCTATTTAAAGGAAGTGGAAAGAGGTGGGCATTAACGCTACAGATCTGATGAGACCCCAATCCTCAAGAACAAGCTACAGACGAGAACTCAGATGAAAAAAAGTTCTTTCAAAGAGCATCAGAGAAGTGGGAATCCAATTCCAATAACACACAAACCAAGAGGTACTTCATGAAATCTCTTTGTCTTGTTCCATGGAAATCAAACTGTGCCAGAGTCTCACATAGACACTTGCATCTTTTTTTCTTTCTTTCTTGCCACTTCTCTATTTGGGGACAGTGACTATTTTAATCTTCCAAAACCCATGAGCATGTGCCAGGCTGTCATGCAGATGGAGCTCTCTGAGATCTATTGCTATCCAGCCCATAAACCAAGTCTTTTGGTCTACCAATTTCTTGTCTTTATTACATTGTCACAAAAGCCATCTCACTAATAGAACTCTCCAGTATCCTCTGGATATACACCTAGTCTAGCCTCTCCCATATAGTGGACTGCTCCAGTTGAAGACATAGACTCCTTACAATCTCATGTCATTTCCTATCATGATCATTTGACATCAACATCTTCAAGCCCCATTATGTTTTCCTACAGCAACCCCATCACCATACACATCCTGGATAAGACAGACTGTGTGTGGCATGTCCCAATATGTACTGTGCAGGTTCTAGGAGATTACTGATGAACCCAGGAAGCTGATAGCACATACCGACTCCTCAGCCACCCCAGAACCTGCATGGGGCATAATAAAGCCAAAACTCCCCCCCCCACCACCACCAGCACCAAACCCAACAACCGGGGGTTTAGCAGTGATGGTAACACCAAGGGAGGCTGAACCTCCATGAAAAAATCTTCAAAAGAACACTTTATTAATATCACTACCCTGAGCCTCCCCTGGCCTATTTTACCCACCACCTAGGAGATAGACATATCCTTCTGTCTCTCCACCATAAACTCCACCAAACTATTCTCTTGGTACATGAGTGCCTTCTCCAAGCCTACAAAGACCATATACCCCATTGCCATCTCTTTTCCCTAGCCTTCTCCTTGAGGAGTTGCAGTAGAAATGTGGCATCAATTATATGTATGTCTGAACAGTGGCTTGTTTTAAGGTAGACCACTTCTATTAAGAAGAAATAAACTGGTTAGTTTCCAGTATCATAACAAGGATGAACAAAAACACTGACTCCAATTCCTCTTTTCAAACCAACCCCCCTCCTCCCCCCCAGGGCTTACCCAGTGGGTGAATGCTTCAGCTTTCTTGAGATATATTCCTCTCCACTTTTATTCATTTTATCTGTACAACATTACAGGTTTGAGTACCAGCAGAACCCTGACAGCCAGAGAGCCAGCCTTGTATTTATTCACTGTCAAATATTAGTAGCAATATCTTGTAAGTTATGTTATGTCAGTATATGGGAGCTATGAGCAGCAGCATGAGAAACAGCTGACAGAATAGTCCCCAGGCAAGGTAGAGGCTAGGCTGAATGTCCTTTAATTTTGAAGCTACATGCATCTTAGGTAAATAGTAATAATAATTAGGAAGGGTTATAGTTATATTAAGCTAATGTTCTTAGGCCCCACTCAGGCTTGGAGCCCCCCTCATGCTAGGTGGTAAACAAGCAAAACAATTCAGTCTTAGCTTAAATTGGTGGGTTTTAACCTTTTTTATTTGTGGAGCCCTAACTAAAATTTAAATGGAACTGTGGACCCCATTTGAAAATCTTAGGCGTTGTATGCAGATCCCTGGCAAGCCTTGGAGCACAGGTTGAAAGGTGCTGTTTTAGATTGTGAAATCTTTCAAGCAAACAAGCAACCCATGAAAGGAAAGAGAAGATTAGCATATACAATTGGAATAGCCATATAGACATTTGCTATGCAGACTTAAAAAATAAAAGCATCAACAAAGCATCCCTACTTCTTACTGGGGTAGGGGTACTGAAGGGCCAATTATTTTGAGTTTTCCCATTACTAATTTTGGAACAATACACCATTCACAGGCTAGCCCCTTTACATTATATATTGACAGCCATATTCTTACCCCTCATGAAATGCCAGACTTTGATCAAGGGACTATCGTTTGTGGAAATCCTTTCCCCCTGACATATAGCCATTCAAAGTTTGCTGTTTAGCCTGTCAGAGGCAATAATGTACCAGGCTAGCACAGCCAGTACTTCCCCTAAGCACTAATGCTACTACTAGTTAACAAGTTAATGGATGCACTAATATTTCCTCCTACCATAAGCCTTCAGTATACAAATTAAAGACATCAATTATCTGGTTCTCTAATATAGGCAAAGCTTAAAGTGAATTAAAATAAATGCTAAGCTTCATTTGCTAACAATTGCTGAGGTTAGAATCAACAATATAGGTTATCAAAAGCATGATTGGGCAAATCTACACAGCAGGGCTAAAGCTGAAATACGCTACGCAACTTGACCTATGTCAATTGTGTGGCTTAAGTCAAATAGCTTATTTCGACTTTTGGTGCTGTCTACACAACAGAAAGTCCAAGGTAGAGCACTCTTCCTCTGACTTCCCTTACTCCTCGTACTATGAGGGTTACAGGAGTTGGCGTAAGAAGTCCTCCAGCTTGACATTATTTTGACATTATGTTGAAATAACTGCTTGTAGTGTAGAAACGGACTATGTGATTTCAGAACAACAGTTAGATTGTAAATATTTTTGAGACATTACCCATCAGAAAACAATAAAGATAAATCAATGCATATAAGATTAATGTTTTTCTCAAAAAAGTAACATATTTTACCCTGGGAGGAATGTTGATTTATTGTTCTGCTCAGTGATTTTTTTTTTTATGGTTCATTTATTTGAGTTTGAGTAGAAAGGTTTAACAAAAGGAAAAAAAAAACAGCAAATGTTGGTAGTTATGAAGGCGCCACAGCGGACAGAAGTCAGAGCCCTGAAGGTGTAAAATGGCCCATATGTTTTGTGGTTAATGGTTGAGAGTTACAGCTGAACAGAAATTAACCTATTTAACTGTGGTGTTGTATTTTACACGCTCTTTTACTTTTTCAGAAAAGAAAATATTGTCACATAATGTAGTGGCACCTTATGTTCCCACACTGGAGAGTCCTCTAAGCCTGTCATGATCCCATTCACTAGCAGCCATCCAGACTCTCTCCCGCTGAGGATTTTTCTTGCATTTTTGTATTCAAAAACATCTGGCAAACCCAAAAATATACACCATTATCCCTGAAACCGTCTTTGTTTGCAGAGCTTTATAACTGACAGGTGCGTTGATAGTAGGGCAAGGAGTGTATTAAAAGAACATATATCGAATAGAAGGGGCCAAGAACATGAGTATTTTGTAAAGTATGAAGAGTTTAAAGAAGGATTCCTGCCCCTTTGGTGTGGTGTTTAAAGTAGAGTAAAACACTAGATAGATTAGACCTAAGAGTTTCATAGAAATTCCATTAAGAAATATAAGGAAGATGCCCTTTAACTTCAAAGAGTTTTAGAGCAAGAGTTTAAGTGATGAAAAAGCACCTATAGTTCTTCTAAGATGCACAGAATTTGAAGGAGGGTTTCTGTGCACTTAAAATACTCACTGAGCATTATTAACAGGTATCTTAGGCTCTGAGTAGCAGTAGAATGGCTCTCTCACAGAACACTAAAGGTTCCTGGGAAAGGACATACCAGTGCTGTCAATCCAAACAGTTGGATTTTGGTGTTTGCACACACTGTAGCTGATTTTTTCCAAATATTGGTGAATTAGATTCCTTTTTGATATATTTATTTCTTTAAAGAAAAGGTAGCAAGAAGAAAACCATATGAAGTTCCACACCAAAACAGTGCTTTAAGAATTAAGAAAGCATTAAAGTAACACAGCTAAGTAGTCAGAAATCAGGAAAATTCAAAAAGGTAAGTTTGTCTTGAATATTTCTTGGACCATATCTTCAGCTGGTGTAAACGGCATATCTCCACTGAAGTCAGTCAATAGGACTATGCCAATTATACCCACCCAGGGTCTGGTCCAACATTATTTACATATACATGCACACCCACACTTTTTACTTCACATTGCAGCCATTAGTAAAGCAACTTCAAAGAACTGATATCTGGTCATTTATACCAGAGAAAAAGGAGAAAAAGGTTCAAATATTGATGCTTTACACAACACTGGCAATTTAGGGCTAGGGAGAATGTGAGAAGCTTATTTCTCTCCTTTACCTTTAAAAAATAACAGCTAGCAACTGACCACCAATAGGTTTGTTTTGGTTTTCCTACTGCCCTAGAGGAGACATGATATAAAATTTTTATAGTACTAGAAGTTCCACAGTCTGTACTACAACCCCTCTACTGAACAAAGACTATTCTGAACTTAACTATTTGGTTGTGGCAAATTCAACATCCTCAGAGGAGGAATATTATCAAATTTTAGCGTGTGACAGTAAAGAGATAAAGCTGATAAGATTCTAAAGTATCAAATATGTGGAAATTAAAATGTTTAGCCTCTTCACTAAAAGAAGTAATTGTGCCAAGATGTATAACACGACATTCACATTAACAACAACAGGGAAGGAATACAAGCCAGAATAGGGAAAGCACAGGTTAAAACACTATTTAGATAAGTTATGTATTCATTTCAGCAGGGTCTTACAAAATTTACTGTAGGGTACTAAAAGAACTAGCTGATGCAATCTTCAAGAACTCACAGAGGACAGGGGAGTTCCCAAAGAACTGGAGAAGGGCAAACATGTCTCCTATCTGTAAACCTAGAAAATTATATACTAGTCATCCTAACTTTGATATGTGTAAGATATTGGAACAAATTATTCAGGAATCAATTTGTAAGCACCTATAAGGAGTAGCCAGCATAGATTTGCCAAGAACAAATCATGCCAAACTACCCTAGTTTCCTTATTTGGCAGGGTTACTGAACTAGTGGATAGGAAGAAAGAACAGACTGGATACATACTGATTTTCAGAAAGACTTTTGACATAGTCCCGCATGACATTCTTAATATAAGGCTAGGAAATGGTGGTCAGGATGAAATTACTATATAATGAGCACCTACCTGCTTCAAAAGTTATACTTAAAGAGTAATTATCAGTTTTTCCTCTGTCAGATTGGATGGATGGGCTAAGTGGGGTCCTACAAGGTCTATTTTGGATCCAGTATATTCAATGTTTTCATTAACAGGTTGGATAATGGAGTGGAGAGTATGCCTAGAGAATTGCAAATGACACTACCTTGGTAGGTATTGCAAGCACCTCGGAGGACGGGGTTAGAATTCAAAATGGCCTTGATAAATTAGAGAATTGATCTAGAACTAACAAGATGATATTGAATGAAGCCAAGGGTAAAATACAGCAATTTGATGGGAAAAATCAAGTGCACAATAGAAAATGGGGAATAAGTGGCTAGGTAGTAGTACTGCGGAAGAAGATCTGGGTGTTACAGTACATCACAAATTGAATATGCACCAACAACGTAATGAATGCAGTTTTAAAAAAGGATAATGCTATTCTAGGATGCATTAACAGGAGTGTGGTGTGAGAGACATGGGAGACAATTGTCCCGCTTGACTTGACAGTTGGTGAGGCCTCAGCTGGAGTAGCAGGTCCAGTTAGGTATATTTAGTCTTGAGAAAAGGCAAGTGAAGGGGACCTTCAAATATGTTAAGATCTGTTATAAAGAAGATTATGATCAATTGATCTCCATTTCCATTTAAAATAGGCCAATAAATAGTGGCTATAATCTGAAACAAGGGAGATTTAGATTAGATACTAGGAAAAGATTTCTAACTATAAGGATAGTTAATCTTTGGAAGGACTTCCAAGGAAGAATGTAGAACTCCTATCATTGGAGGTTGTTAGGAACAGGTTGGACAAATTCCTGAAAGAGATGGTCTAAATATACTTGGTGTTGCCTCAGCAACTAGATCTCCAAATGTCCCTTCCTTGTTCCACATATCTAAAATGCCTATGATCACAAAACAAAAGGGGAAATAGGAATGCAGAGAAAAAAAATCCCAGTATAATTAGTGGTAAGATGGAAGAGGTAATGTGACTCAAATAACTATTCTTTAAGTGAAGGTAGCTATGTGGTATGATTCTATTAAGGATGTTAATTGATTAATTGGTAAGCATACTGGTTATGCTTACAGGTTAACCCGCCTTTGCCAGTTAACTCCCCTGGAAGCCTACTGCACCAGACCAGAGCAGCCATGCCCATGGCAGTGCTGGTGGGGCCAACAACACAGCTCTGCAGTCGCTGTGGGGTCAGGCGGCAAGACCAAGGTTAACACAATTAACTGGGTAAGTGTTTTAACATCCCTAGATTCTGTGGGATTGCATTGCTGCTAAGAGTTTCACAGTCTGAAACTGAAGGGGGTAGAGACACTTTAAATTGTCATCATATCCGGAATTCATCAACAGAAAGAAAGGACAAAATACTTATTTACTCAGTTTGACATGGATCATTATCTTATATTTATGATTTTATATTTTTAGCCTGTTGTTTTAATCCAAGTTTTAGATATTATACACATACAATGAATCTGTACGCAACCCCTCAAAAAAGACTGAAAACAAACAAAAAAATCAATTCCTAATGTAGGTAATCTAAGGAAGCAGATTTCAGCTCGCCAAACAGCTCAGTTACACTTGTGTTACTCTGTGTATAGCTTGGATTTACACTGGCATAACAGACCAGAGTTTGGCTCAGTATGTTGGAAAGTGTTTTGAGATGTACTCTTGAGACAGGATGTACCTAGTAAGAAAGATTTCTCGTACCGGATTACCATATTAGAAATGAGCCCTGAACCTGCATCTGATCCACACAGCCTAACACTTACACTTGCACCAAGTCTAACTGAAGTCACTGAGGCCCTATACACATTCAAAGACTTGTATCTGAAGAACAGATTGCAGGATCAGTGTTAACATATAGCTTGCACAGTCTCCAGTTACATCAAAATTATGTAATAAGACAAATAGGTTTCATTTAGACCTTTGGTTCATTATTTTCCTTGTCTATAAAGTGTTTTGCCTTTATTGGTTATAATAATGTGCGAACATAGAACCTGGCTGGATATTGTACTGCTGACTGACAGTATAGATACTTGAAAGTTTATGCCATAATGAAACTAATTTCTCTAGATTAGCGCCATATCCTGGCAGCCCAGTCCTATGATATTAGTTGTAGACCACATCTCCAGCCCTATGTAAAGATGATGTTTCATTTTAGTAGACTCTGTAGTACTTGTAATCAAGCTTCCATTCCTTCCTGTTTTTAAGAAAGTAATTTGATGCAGCTGTGCTGTTGGCTCAATACAGTGATGTAAATTTGAGCTTGCCTAGTTCCTTTGGCTCCTAGCTATGTGAGCTGCACTTTGCATTCCCGGACCAATGCTAGCCTTTATGTAAGTACTTTCCATGAAGGCTCAGTTACTAGACATTTTCAAAACAACCCCTCTCCCCAAATTTCCTGTTACATTCCCCCATGCTGCACCCCAACCGAGCTTGTTGCTCTCAACCACTTCCAAAATTAATACTGAAAATTTGGTATGGACAAAAAAAAATCCCAAAATGATGACTAAGCAATGTCTGTGAAGGTTAAATAATCCTGTTCATATATATAACAGACACTATAAATGCAAGATATAATGAATATAGCAAATATAAAATTAGTTCAGATTCAGGTCATTAATATACAGTACTTAGCGTTCCACCAAATATTTTTATAGAAACACTTGGTCATATCACTGTGTTTATTTGTCTGCCTGTATTCCTGTCCAAATTACAGATTCACTTTTGGCTCAGAACCATTTCCACTGACTTCAAATATATCTCCATTGCTATAGTGATCTGCACCCTTCTGTCTCCCCCTTCCCCCGCCCACACACACACAAACCACACTTTTCACCATCCAGAGGTTTTATTTATATCTATCCCAATATCTAGTGTACCTCAACAAGTACACACAATGCCCCAATAGGTACTATGTGGGTGAAACCAGACAATCACTATGTTTACAAACAAAATCACACAGGAAAAAGAAAAAAGACAAAACCACCACACCACATGTGGATGAACCCTCTACATGCAGCAATCACTCTTCAGCTGACTTATCAGGCCTTACCCTCAAAAGAGTCATGCACAACAAGACTTTCAAAAGACAAGCCTGGGAGCTTAAATTCATAACTGTGCTAGTCACTAAAAACATATACTGAAGAGTGATTTATGGTTTCTTACAACAATCTACAATTCTCTTAGGCTATGCCTACACTACAAGGTTTTTGCGTTTTTGTGCAAAAACCAGCAGAGCATCCACACCTCAAGCGCATTTTTGCGCAAAAAAAACCAAACAGTAAATCAACAGGACAGATCTCTTCCGCAAAAAGCTTCTTGTGCAAAAACCCTGCAGTGTAGACAAAGCCTTATACTCCCCCAGCTGCTTTGTCTCCTGCCCACTTCCTTTCCTTATTATGACTGGAGGGGTTGTGATCAGACCACTTCACCTCGAATGGTCCCTTGAAATGTGTTAACTCCTTATGCTAAAAAATCAGTTCTATCTTGTATTTAGCTGTGACATTCTGAGTAACCTACCCAGACCTGAAGAGGAGCTCTGTGTAAGCTTAAAAGCCTGTTTCTCTCACCAACAGAAGTTGGTCCAATGAAAGATATTATCTCATCCACCTTGTCTCCCTAATATCCTGAGCTCCATACTGCTACACCACTTATGCCATCAGAACACATAGAATTGAAATTACAAGCACCTTGTTGCACAGGTATACAAGAGACAGTCTCCAGCCTGAGAACCTCCTAGGTTCCTGAGATAGGGAGTCCTAGGACTGTCTAGCCAACCAGTTCCAAATTAAGGAATTTTTACAGGCTGCTGCCAATTTATTGCAAGCCAACAGAGCTTCCAACTCCTGGACTGAGAAGCATCTATTGATATTCTTTCCCCTTCTCCCTCATCCAACCTTCTCTCTTTCAAACAAAACAAAACAAAACAAAACACTTTTTGCGTAGCTGAAGTTGGGTACCTTAAACCGACCTGCCTGGTCTAGTATACACAAGGCCTGAGAGTTTTCCTTTGGCTTTAAATGGGAGCAACTTGGCTGTTCTAAGGGGAAGAGAATACACTATGCCCATTAGCAGCTGCCAGTCCTCTGATTGAGTACAGCATATAGCAATCTAAAGGAACTATCCCAGCGACTTTTAACATTTGCAATACTATTTTTTCTTCTAAATATTATTTGGCATTCTTATAGTCTAAATAATTATACCTTGTAAGAACTTCATTTGAAGTTTCAATGTCTTTCTTTCATGAACTGTTGCTAATTATTGTACTTCAAGTGACAAATTAAATGCCATTTGACGAAATTATTCCAAACAATCAACATATACAGGTATATCAATTAATATAATTAAGTTAAAAGTTATTTTTCACAGCTGATTCAATATTTCCATTATAGTCAAAAGAACATTCAAGGATTGAAAGCAAGCATTTGAACATTTGAACAAATCTGAAATGAACCTCTGCAAGAAAGGAATTCATTAAAAAATAAAACCTGAATTTGCAAAGACAAGTTGATTAATTTGGAATCATACAGAATAGTGTCTCAAATACTTTTATTTCATTTTTTGCCTTTAATTTACTCCAACATGTCTTTTTCAAAGCACAGTAGGGAAAGTCATATGTAGCTACTCCTTCTTTCTTGGAGCATATAAAAAAAAACATATTCGTCCCAAATACAAAGTACTTAATTTAAAGTTTCCCCAGGATACCAACACTTTGTAATACAGGTTTGTTCTGTACTATTTATTTTTAATGGATTCCATTTGTCTAAGTGGACTCCCCCACCACACACAGCTGCTACTCTGCAATCACTCTAGATTCCTATAAGCTGCTCCCCTACTCCAAGCAGAAATTCCTTGGGGCTCCTCTCTCCTCTCCATTACATCAATGTAAAATTGGTGTAACATTACCAAAATCAATGGAATTTTACAAGTGAAGAACAGTTGGGAAACAAACCCACTCCCTCAATGGCTGCCAGATTAGATACAATAACTATGTATTTAATTTCTATATATTTGTTCCATTAAGCTTAACTAAATATCTGAATAGAAAGTTCAACTCTTTGTGTATGAAAGCTCCATCTTCTTACCTAAAGACAACATTTTACCATAGATCAAGGCCCAAATGTGAGATGTAAGTGCTCATATGCTATAGTGATGGCACCTATGTAAATATCCAGATAGGTGAGAGAATCAAGATGGGCAAGGCAATAGCTCTTATTGGACAGTGAAAGAGACAAACTTCGAAGTGACATAGAAGAAAGGCTCTATATATCTCAAAAGCTTGAGTCTTTCGCCAACAGGAGTTGGACCTATACAAGATATTACCTCACCCACCTTGGCTTTTTACTATCCTGGGAACAACATGCTTACAATACTGCAGACAACTAGATAAACACACCCAGTGGAACCAAGATGTAAAGTGAATGGCTTAGAAAACTAGCCGTGCAAGAAGCTGTGAAAGACCAGCAATTAATCACTGTAGCCCAAACATTGATCAGTTTCATGATTACACATTTGTGATATGAATAAACTACAGCAATAAAAAGGCTAGAAAACTAAAAACATGCATGGCATGAAAAGTCCCTTTAGACCTAGAATGAGGGAACTTTTGCTTTTTAAGGCATACTCAATTTCTGAACTTCTGCGCAAGTTAGCTGTAATCAAAACTGGTAGACTAAAGGGGTAGGGGAGTTTCCCCTCAAATAATCCATTCAACAAATAATGACAAAACTGGATGAATACATTATTTGACAGCTCAAATATACACTGAGACTAAAAAAAAGGGATTGAAACCTGACACAGATTTTCTCATTTTCTTTAAAAAGATATAAAAATCACTTTAAATCTCTGGTCAGTTGTCTCTGTTAACCAAGTCAAAATGTTTGCTGAAAGATTGTATTTCTTAGAAGCAAGACATTTTGATGTGTAAATTAGCATGACTACATTAACAAACACCTAAGACGCACAAGATAAAGCCTTATAATTGGTCTCTTGAGATTAATAGGCTGTTCAGCTAGCCCACAATCCTTTTTTTCTCCAAAGGAAATGTTGCTGTGTAGAGTAAACAATTTTCCAAAGGCGGCAAACTTAACAAGGCTGAAATGAATTCCATAAAATAAAAAAGTTGCAGTTTTAATGATCAAAAGCACCAAGGGCCAGCTTTTTAAAGTTATTTAGATACCTAGGGATTCAGATTTGAAAATCTCCCAGGACGCCATAGTGTCTAGGTGCCCAGAGAACTGTAAAAATCTGGCAGTAACTGCAGGAATTCACTCGAGCATTTAGAACTGACTTTTAGGATTTCTGAATTCAGGGCCTGATCCTTAACTGAGTCTATAATTCCCATGCAATGATACTAACAGAATCTTTAACAATGAAACATTGACACTCATGGTGTTGCATTCATTACTTGACAGTCCATAGAGATTTCAAATGCTGCTGTATTTACAATGAAAATGTCTTAATTATCACGCCCATCATTTCAGTTCCAGCTGTCATTCCCCTGCGAATGCTGTGAGTGGAATGTATATACAGATGTGTGTGTGCTGTCAATTAAAAAACAACCCCAACATACTGAATTGCATTGCTTGTCAAACATTCAAAGATGGCTCATCGTTGAAACAGGAAAGTGGAAAATCTGGCCCATTACTTTGCTAAATTAGGCACTTGGGCATTTAAGCACCCTTGCAGATCTGGGCCTATGAGAGTTAGGCATTTAAACACTTTTAAGATTCTGGGCCTCAGCGGTTAATAGTGAAAACACAATATAAAAACCTAGATAAAAACAAAACAAAACAAACGAAATGGTTAAAAATAATAGAAGTTGCATCATGACTTTCATGGAAGGGGCAATTTGTCATTTGGGGAGCAGTTTAAATTATCATTGCCTGTTATTCACCTCCCACCCACAGTGTGCCTTATGTTTATACCCCTTGGTGTGAACCTCTCATCCATTTAAAATATATTATGTGTGAGGTGCTCAAGTGATGATGCCCCAGCTGTGCACCACTGGAAGCTGCTACTTAGCTGTGACAGGAGAAATATACAGCCAGCCAATCAGAATACAGTTTTTGATAATCATTGCCCAGTTCTCATTTAAGCCTTGTCTTCTTCCCTAAAAAAAGAAATTTAGGTCAAGCTTAGCTAACATCACATGCGAGCCAAGCCTCTTACATCTTGGATCCCTTTATATTGGTCTGGGATATATGGATAAACGAGCCTTAAAGTGGCTATAACTTGTCAAAGTGGCATAAGGAATCTTGATATCAGTCCTCAGGAGCTCTAATCTTTAATCTGTGGTAGTAGCCATGAATGTGCTGCCATATTAGTTAGACAAAAAATGAAGGAAATTAGCTATAGGAAGTGATCAGAACTGGCCAGGATTTTAGTGCTGCAAATTCATCTAAAAACTAGATCTGTCTCCTCATGTTGTTTGGGCCCTGTATACTAAGATAGGAGCCTTGGAATCCCTTGCTGCTACTTCTAGAGCTACTTCGTCTAACTGGCCATATGATATTTTGTAGTTACATATTACTTTCAAAACCTTGTTTAAGCAGACCTAAAAGCATTCCTCCTAGGTAAATAAATATTATTCCCTAATTTTGAGGTAAGTTAACTGAAGCAGACAATTAAAGTGACTTGCACAAGATCAAAGATAAAGTCGTTGTCAGGAGCATGAAACCATAGTGACTCCCAAGCAAAATTCTAGGCCAAGTTCTGCACAGCTATACCCATGCTGACATGATCAAACACCAGGAAATAAATTATTCAACTGACTAAAGGATTTACCCAGCATCACTTGGGTACTTAACTAAAATATTTTTTTCTTTTTCTTCATTTAAATCATAGCTCTGGGGTGAGGGGTTCAGTATACAGGCTGCCCAGGGAGAGAGGGCAGCCATAGTTGTCTGTCACTGCAGCCGTTTGGGCCAGGTGAGAAGCGCCTGTCCATGACTGCTGCAGCTGCCATGGGCACATCTGGGGGAAGGGTGCACATTCCACAGCTGGGGGACGGACAGATGCACAGAGATGCACACAAACACACAAACTCTCTCAAATATATAGTAAATAGTGGTTCCTTTCTCCACCCCTGGCCCCTTCAGGCTCAATGAGTTTATAGCTGTCCAGATCCCCATCTTTGGCCCTTATTGCTCCCTGTGGTCATTATACAGTATAACCGTACAATGCTAACAGATCCCTCCCTTTCCATTTTATGAGAAACAATTGCATTCCAGGCACATCCCATATTATAAGAGGAAGCTGCATAACAAATTTGGTGGTCCTAGCTTTTACCTGTTAGGAGGAGTTCTTGAACAAACAGAGTCACAGATAGATGGATGGACAGACAGACACACAAACTCTTTCAAATATATAGTAAATATTTCCAGCTTGTGTCCAGATTTGTTGAATGGCAACAATGCTGCAAAATACTACTTGTTAAATACATTATTCAAAAATGCAGAATTAGTGAAGTATTTTATGAATGCATTCTACCAGCTATACAAACTGTGTAACTGCAAAGAAAAATTTAGCATGTCCTTAGCCTTTTGATAAAATTTAAGAAAATGGATTAATGAAAAGTTAAGGCTGAATAATCCACAAACTCCAAAGTCAGGAAACTTCACATTTGAAGTATGAATGTACAAATACAGCTCTCCCTCTGGACTTACACAAGGACACGCATAATACATAATTTGTTTAGAAAGCTTCTACTAGTTCCAGTGATTCTCTAGCACAAGGGTGGAGAATCTTTTTTGGGTCAGAGGCCATTGATCCACAGAAAAATGAGTGGGGGGCTGCACAAAAGTGAGAAACAAACAAAAAATAATCCCTCATTGATATGACCCCACATTCTCCTCACACATCAGAGCCTAGACATAGACAGGCCAAGGCTAGTAGATTTTGTGTGCTTCAGCCCTGTGGGAGGATAGCTGGGGAGAGAGGGGGGCTGGAGCACAAGCATGGCCTTCCCAATGCTGGGAGGAAGGGAGCCACAGGCATCAGGGGCCAAATCTAGGCAAGCCAGAGGCCACATCTGGCCCCCTGGCCTTAGGTTTCCCACTCCTTCTCTAGAATATCTACAGAAATTCTCTTGCAGTTTGGGATGATCTGTCAAAATCAAAGAGCTTTTTCCGAATAAGTCTACTGTATCCGTTGAGTGATTGTGTGATCACAAGATGATACCCAATTTTATGACTGGAGACAGGGGAGGGATCACCTATTGTGTTCCCTCCCTCTGGGACATCTGGCATTGGCCACTGTTGGCAGACAGAATACTGGGCTGGATGGACCGTTGCTCTGACCCAGTATGGCCATTCTTTAAAAAAAAAAAAAAGACTCTTGAACTACAAGTTAGGAATGCCTAATCTGTAACTGGGTTCTCATGGGTGGATGTTTGCACTTGGTTGAAGCTGTTTTAGTTATTATGACTTCTCATGGGGACAAGTATTTATCTGCAAGATCTAATTACTGTATCAAAGCCTAATTCAAGATCTAGTTGCTCTAATTGCTGTATCAAGGCACTTACACTTAGCCATGTTTTGAGCACGTGGGAAGTCCATGAACCTTTAAGTTTGAAATCTCACCAACAAGGATATGAAATCCATTTGAAGGGTTTCATATTTCTGTAACTAAAAAATGATGCAATGTTGTATATTATGTCTAAAGTATGTAGATGAAACATGAAATTCACTCCGAGGTGTGCCAAGTATCATTTTGTAGTGATTTCTTTAAATCTTGGAGGTATAAATAGCAGCAAACAATAGAAATTCTGATTGACTATTAACTGAAGCAGTGCTACTGATTAATTCACAACATGTAAGAGGTAGTAATAGTGACTTTTCATTGGACCTATTTTTAAAAAAACTTTAATTACCTTTTCTTCTTGCCAGTAAAAAATAAAGCAATTGTGTGAAAAGTAGAGCTGATGTATTTAATACTAGCAAATTTCACATTGTAAATTTGATAGCCTGTTTATAGACAGTCAAAAACTAAAAAATTATAACACTACATGTGATGTTTATGTAAATGTGAAGTCATTAGCTCCTGTCAATCTTAATTATGTTATACTAGAGTTTTCTTGATGTATTCTGATTTATTCTTGTTCTCCATGTACCACTGGCTTCATCAGATATGGATCTGAATATGACTGAACACAAATTTCCTCAGAGTATATGAAATCATTTACTATTTTTACTTTAATAGCTTACTTCCACAATTCACCAGCCCAGAGGCTTGCAAAATATTTCATTAGCAAACATGTACCTTTCACTAACCACATATTCAGACAAATATTCTCTTGTTTTAATGGCATTGCCAGGAAACCCACAGCTGTTTTCTTCCTTCTCGTTAATGAAGAGATTGTGTGGGCATTTGTTCTGTAACATGTTGCAATGACAACTGCTTGCTTATCCTTATGTCTGGTTCTGCATTCATTGGTCCTTTGAGCTTGTGGTCCATAGTCACATGTATAAATAGTGAGTTCACCACCACCCCCTTTCTTTTTTGGTTTTAAAAGCAACCAAACAACAGTCACAGGACTAAGGAGGCATATAAAGGAACAGTAACAAAATGGTTAGAAGTTCAATACAGCAAAACCTGTCCTAAGACTTTAAATTCATAGCATTCAAGCATATGGTGAAATCCTATTGAAAACCAAGCTCTCAAGGTCCAGGGGACTTCAACAAGACAAACTTAAGTACTTTGCCGAATTGAGCATATATAGGACTGATTAAAATCAGTTGCTCAGTTAGAGATCTTCTAGTAAAGGTGGAGCTGAACTGTATTCAGGGGCCTAGTTCTTCGTTGGTACAAATGATGTAGCTCAATGGCACATCTCCAGTGATGTCATCTGTTTACAGTGGCTTCCTCAAACATAGGATTGTGTAATGGAGTAGCCCATTCCACAGGTTTTCCTATATTTGAACTTTGTGGATGTTAGCAATCATTGGTGTCAACTCCATGGGTACGCCAGGGCTGGAGCATCCAAAGGAAAAAAACAATGGGTGTTGAGCGCTCACTGACAGGTTTCTTCTCCCCAGCCATCCCAATGCCTCACACCAATGGCAAGACCCCACCAATTAGCTCATCCCTGTTCCCCCATTGCCGCTTGCATGCTGACAGCTGATTGCAGTGGTCTGAAGGCACTGGGGGGAGAAGAGAAGGAGCAGGAAGCTGGCCTGTGTGATGCATGCCCCAGATGCTGGGAGTGGAAGGGGTGGGACCAGACCCTCCAGCCATTGCTCTGTAGCCAGCATTAAAGTGGCTCCCTCCTGCTCCCTGCTTGGGCTTCTTGTGCCAGGGAGAGTGGCAGAATGTACGAGAGGGCAGGCACAGTGGGAGGATAAAGCATCACTGCCAGCAGCTACCATGAGGTATGGAGAGCGTGGTGGCCCTGGGGCTGGTTGCAGAGAGGGAAACATGACCTGCCCTTTAGATTGTGCCTCCACAGTGTGACATAGAGCACTCTTGGAGGAGGGGGTGGAGCAGAAGTGAGAAGAGGTGGGGCCAGGGTGGGGCATTGGGGGAAGGGGTAAAGTGGGGGTGGGCCTAGGACAGAGCGGGCGGTTGAGCACACCCAGGACATCTGGAAGTTGGCACCTATGTTAGCAATGTATATCTGGAAGTTGATTTGTGTCATGTCCAGGATACATTCTTTTCAGATTTCAGAACAGGGATTTTGAAGCATCAAATGACAGCCTCTCAGAGATTCCATCCCCAAATTTTCCACTGAACATTTTGGAAATAGACTTTGGGAGTTAAGTTAGTGCTGGGCAGCTACTCTAACTGCAGACATGATCAATGAATCTCAGTTATGCTAGTCAATGCATGCATATGCTTTGCAGCTTTGAATGCAACAATTTTGTTGTTGGTCTTATAATATTAGGGGTTCATCAACCTGTAACTGGTCAAGTAGCTCAACCCACCCTGCCAAGCTTTAAGCTGGCCATGGTGATCCAAGAATGTGTGACCTCCAGGCTTGAATCCTGGGTGCAGAGACTTATAACAAGAAGAGCACACACCTGAAAAAGACAGAACATGTGTTGGTAACACAAGCTGCCAAAAGCACATCATCCCATTGCTCTCATATTACATGGGTTTTCTGCTGAATATTGGGTTAAATTCATTGTCAAAGTTTTCCATGGGACTAGCTCGAGTTTCCCAAGGAACTCTCTCATTATATAGGATCATGAGACCTACCATAACAGAGATGGCTGGAAAATTAACATATATGAATATACACATATTTTTACTTTTTCCCCCATTTTGCAATACCTACTTTCCATTAAAGCCATCAGCCATAACAATGAAATGCACATATACTGAAGGCAGAGCTTTCTAAGTAAGTGGCCCATAAATAATCTGGAAAAAAGGATAAACAGTGAGGTGTCAAAATTTACAGTGATGAAAAATTAAACTATTCAAGAAAGGCAGATGTTGAAGAGCTGCAAAACGATCTCTCAAAATGAGGTAACTGGGCAACAAAATGGCAGATCATAGAATCATAGAATGCCAGAACTTGAGGGATCTTGAGAAATCACCAAGCCTAGTCCCCCATCCCCATGGCAGGACAAAGCACAGTCTACATGATCCCTGAGAGATGTCCATCTAACCTACTCTTGAATATCTCCAGTGATAGAGATGCCACAACTTCCCTAGGCAGTTTATTCCAGTGTTTAACCACCCTGACAGTTAGGAAGTTTTTCCTAATGTCCAACCTAAACCTCCCTTGCTGTAGTTTAAGCCCATGGCTTCTTGTTCTATCCTGAGAGGCCAAAGAGAACAATTCTCCCCCTCTCCCCCCCATGATGCCCTTTTAGATACCTGAAAACCGCTAACATGTCCCCCTCTCAGTCTTCTCTTTTCTAAACTAAACAAACCCAATTTCTTCAGCCTTGCCTCATAGCTCATGTTTTCTAGACCTTTAATCATTTTTGTTGATCTTCTCTGGGCCTTCTCCAATTTCTCCACATCTTTCTTGATGAAATGCAATGTTGATAAATGCAAAGTAATGCACATTGGGAAACATATTCCTAACTAAACATATACAATGATGGCATCTCAATTCACTATTACCAGTCATGAAAGAGACCCTGGTGTCACTGTAGATAGTTCACAGAAAAAATCCAGTCAATGTGCTGTGGCAGTCAAAAAAGCATGCAGAGTGTTGGGAATCATTAAGAAAGGGACAGATAATAAAACATAAATATCCTATTGCCTCTACATAAATCCATTGTAAACTGACATCTCGAACACTGAATGCAAATGTGGTTTCCTGCATCTCAAAAAAGATATATTGGAACTGGAAAAGGTTCAGAAAAGGGTAACAAAATATTAGGGATATGGAACAGCTTTCATACGAGGAAATATTAATAAGACTAGGACTTTTTAGCTTGGAAAAGAAACAACTAAGGGAGGATATAATTGAAGCCTATAAAAACTTTACTGGTATAGATTAAGTAGATAAGGAAATGCTATTTAGTCCTTCCCATAACACAAGAACTAGGGGTCACCAAATGAAATTAATAGGTAGTAGGTTTAAAACAAATAAAAGGAAGTATTTCTTCTCACAACACACAGTCAACCAGTAGAAGTCTTTGACAGAGGATGTTGTGGAGGCCAAGATTATAACAGGGTTATAAAAAGAGCTAGATAAATTCATGGAGTATAGGTCCATCAATGGCTATTACCCAGGATGGGCAGGGATGGTGTCCCTCGTCTCTGTTGGAAGTTGGGAATGAGCAAATTGATGATTACCTGTTCTATTCATTCCCTTTGGGGCACCTGGCTTTGGCCATTGTTTGAAGACAGGACACTGGGGGTGTGTCTAGACTACATGGCTCCGTCAACGGAGCCATGTAGATTAGGGGTCGTAGGCAAAGGGAAATGAAGCGGCGATTTAAATAATCACAGCTTCATTTAAATTTAAATGGCTGCCGCGCTGAGCTGACAAACAGCTGATCAGCTTAAACATGCCTCGTGGGATGCGGTTTACCGGGGAGGTCGACAAATGCCTTTGATGTCGACGGGGGAGCGTCTAGACTAGCGCGCTGAGCCGACAAACAGCTGATCAGCTGTTTGTCGGCTCAGCGTGGCAGCCATTTAAATTTAAATGAAGCGGCAATTATTTAAATCGCCGCTTCATTTCCCTTTGCCCAGTAAACAAATCTACATGGCTCCGTCGACGGAGCCATGTAGTCTAGACATACCCTGGGGTAGATGGACCACTGGTCTGATCCACTTTGACTGTTCTTATGACTATGGAATTAGATCCTGGAAAATATCAGAATGACAAGCATCAGCCCCATCAAAATGAAATGTGAAATCCATACCAACCCAGCTTTCCCTCAACTAACACAAATCCTCACTATAGAACTGTGGAGGTCTTTGTGTTCATGTGCAGGGCTCGACAAACCGCTGATTCTACTCGCCTGTGGCGAGTAGATTTCAGCCAGTCGCTCCATGCGCCCCATTCACTGACACTGCGCGCATGTGCAGTGCCGGTCTGGTGCATGTACGGTGCGGGGCTGGCGAGTAGCTCTCACTGCAGTTTGTCAAGCCCTGTTCATGTGAATATTTGAAGTTTGCTCAGGTATCACAATGGTGAGTACAGTACAATCTCATTATTAGATTGAAAAGAATAGCAATCCCCTAACAATCCAGGTACTCAGTGTTGTTTCTGAAGGGAAAAAAAAAAACCTTACTGGTTCACTAGTACCCCTTGCTGTTAGTAATACAGTTTTCCTTTAGAGGTCTTCTCTGTCCAAGTAATGTTGCTCATTTGCCTTTGAGATCTTATAGTTCAAAGTGTAATGGCTACCCCATGTAAAGTACTACACACAGGAAGCCATTTGCAGGGCACCAGCACAAGTTTTATCGGTCCTACAAAACCAAGGGCATGTCTTCACTTGCCATGCCAGAGATCGACCTTCTGGTATTCGATTCAGCAGGTCTAGTTAAGACCCATAAATCGATTGCTGAGGGCAGCTCTGGCCAGCACCTGCACTCCTTACAGTCGTGAGAAGTAAGGGAAGCAGATGGGAGCGTTTGTTCCCATCGGCCTCCCACACGGGGGACGGCACCAAGCTTGACTTAAGATAAGCCACATATTCTTAATACCATCTGACCATTATATATTAAGTAGTCAAATATATGCACAATCATGTAAATAAATGCAATATAGTAGCAAACCTTCTAGTCTTCCTTTGTGGATTTGGAGGTTCATTACTCCTATGTTCATCTGCCATCAAATATACATGGGGTACTAATGACAGGCTAATAAGGCAGAGCTAGATTTTTGCCAAGTATTCGTTCTTCAACCTACCACCCTTAAGCTTATTTTTGTCCAGCTTTTCCTGTCTTTCATTTACTTTCCTATCTGCCTGGCTAGTCTTTCAGTTTATTAACAATTCAAGGCATTGCTTTTCCCTCTGGACAGATCTCTCCAACCTTTATTTGAGGATGACAAATTAAGCTATTTAAAGAATGACTCATTACAAGTATATACCCTGTTGGTGCCACCACCCTCCTACACATAATAATTATTTAAGTTTGCAAAATGACGCACAGTCAGCACTTTCAAAGCGGGTTATCTGTGCTTGCTGTTCCAATGCCTGAATACCTTACTGGCAGTGGTTACCCATGGCAACTAAAATGATCTATTTGATGATAGTGGTTTGTTGTTCTGTTTGATAGGTTTTCTTTGCTGAAATTAAAACTGCAGTCTATAGAAATAAAAATGGAGTTTGAGAGGGTGGGACAGATTTTACTCTTATATAGGTGTAAACATGAGGTTACCAAAACGTAACAAAGTATTTACTCCTCATTAGCACTATAGTATAAGTGAAATCAAAGTCTCGGTCAATGAAATGGAGTCATTCCAATTTATTTGCAAAAAAATCTCTTCAGTAAGTTAATTAAAAGAAAACATTTACGTTAGAGGTTATAGTAAATTCATGGAAGGGGGGAAATGGAATAGACCACTATGATTCCTATCCCTTGCTTCAACATTAAACACTGATCACTTAGATTTCTTGCTACCATTAAAGATTTTCTAAAGGTATTCCAAAGCTAGAGAGAGGATAATTTGTATTTAAGTTATTTACTAACATTTGGATAAATTAAAGCACAAATAATTGTGACATTGTCAAGCTCAAAAATATTTTCCCTGCTACAAGCATGTTTTCATTGGCAAGTATTTTTAATTGGCAATGCTGAACTGCAAATATTTTGGATTATTCAATGAAATTCAGTGTAACCATTATGTCTTTTGGCAGCTTTAAGACCGTAGATTCTCTCTCTGGTCTGTTATGTAATCAATCAAGGCAATAACAGTATATAGATTTGAGAATTTTCTTTTTTATACTGGAGCTTGACAATTAGTCTCCTGAAAGAAATATTTTTGGCCTGTATTTTATATGGGAACCCAGAGGGCTAGCCTGAAAAGTTCAATTTAATATAGTATTGCAGGAAAGTTGACCAAACTTGACTACAGAATACAATAATGTATTCAACATGCAGAATGAAAGGAAAATACATTTTCTGTTTTTTCATATGGACCAAACTCTGAAATAGCAAATTTTAAGCACACTTTATATAACAACTGCAATGTATCAAGTCCAGCATGTTACAAGTCTAGACTGACCAGGTCAAAGGTAAATCCCAGTATAATCACTCAGAAAAACTTAGGCATTTCAGTGCTTATCTCTGCACTGCCTAAATTTTAGGCACTGAGCCATCCTCTACAAATCCTAAATTAGGCACCTAGGTTCCCAATACAATGTATGGGAAGAAATACACAGCTAAAATTAGGAGCCTCCAAAAGCCATCAAGCTCGGTGAGGAGTTCCTTACGCTAGTCAACAGCATGTGCTAAGGAGATGACTGTGTTCTAAGCCCTGTTCCCCTCAGGGGGTTCATTTGCACAGCACACTAAACTCTAAATAAGATATGCAATTTGTGCTATGTAAATTGCGTATCTTATGTCAATTAAATTTTGAAATAGCATATTTTGAAATTTGGCGCATATACAGAGCACCAAATTTTGAAATAACATGCTATTTTGAGACATCCCTTAACTCTCATGGAAAGAGGATTACAGGGATGCCAAAATAGGTCTTGAAATAGCGGGCACATTCAAAAAACGTGGGGTAGCTATTGCAAGATACTTCTGGTATCCTGGAATAGTCCTGCTGTGTAGATATGCCTTGGGAGTTAGATACTAAATTCTGGGCTGGAGGTACATGCCTATTTCTGATTGGGATCCACAGTTGTGAACCCTTTTCTGATAGAGTGGTCAGTTCTCAAACAGGAAGTCTTGGGAACCTGGCAGTGTCCAGTCAGGGTCAGATTTACTTACTGGACACTCAAGGCATGTCTGCACTAGGAAATTATTTCAGAATAACTAAATTTGAAAAAATAACTTCTGAAATAACTACTTTGAAATAAGCTTATTCCCCAAGGAAAGCTGGAGTTATTATTTTGAAATAATGGGCTTGATAGTGTAGATGCTCTGCTTGTTATTTTGAAATAACTCCCTAGTGTAGACGAGGGCTCAAAGTCCCATTACTGGGTTGGGGGGAGGCACTGGGTCATCACCCATGCCAGCCCCTACTCAACTGGAGCTGCCTCCAACCTATGGTGGGCAGCTGCAATCCTCAGCCCTGGCTCCACAGCAAGTTCCTCCTGACCTGTAGGGAGGGAAAAGAAGCAAGCAATGGGTGGGAGGAGGGGGAGAGTAGATACGGGGTGGGGAGAGGAATGGCAGGGGAGGTTCCAGCACCTGTCAGGAGAGGATTCTACCCACAGAGCTATAGAAATAATTTTCCCACTCTCTCTGGCCCAGTGGATATTTATGACTTCATCAGGAGAGATGGAGAGAGACCACATCAGACTATCCCAGGGTCTTAAATTCACAGCTTGTGGGCCATCTCAGCTGAAACATTTTTAAGAGCTCAGCGGTGGGGGGAGGGCATGTCCATTCCTGTCCCTCAAGTCTCGACTCTTCCTGTCACCACCCCACCGTTTCCCCCCATTACATCTTGTCTTGTCTCAGGGATTACAGGAGGATATGGCGCAAGGTGGCAACAATGGTTGGGCCCCCACACTCACCGTGGAGTTGAGAGCTGGGGGGAAGCTAAGTGGAACAAGTGTGCAGGCTGAACAAGGAGCAATGATCTCAACTTTCAGGGGGAGGTCTAAGCTGGATATTAGGAAAAACTATTTCACTATGGCTTCCTTTACACTGCAGGGTTTTTACGCAAGAAGCTTTTTGCACAGGAGATCTTCTGCAAAAATGTCTTGCACAAAAGTGCGTCCACAACTCAAAACCGCATCGCAAAAGTGCATCACAAAAGCGATGTGCTTTTGTGCAGGAGGGCGTCCGCACTGCATGGACACTCTTGCACAAGAAAGTTCTGATTGCCATTCACAGAATGGCCATCAGAGCACCTGTCCTTTTTTCTGATAGGCTCTTTTTGCGCAAGAAACCCCTGTTGAGCATCCACATACATCTTTTTGCACAAGAGCTGTAGCACGAAAAGGAGTTATTTCTCATAGAAAGAGGTATACCTACACCACAAAAAGACCTCTGTTCTGCCATTTTACTATAAATTTTCTTATGCAAAAACGTGCTTGAGGTGTGGACGCTCCGTGGGTTTTTGCGCAAAAACAGCTGGTTTTGCACAAAACCCCTGTAGTGTAGACATAGCCTAGGAGGGTTGTGAAGCACTGGAATGGGTTGTCTAGGGAACTGGTGGAATCTCCATCCTTTGAGGTTTTTAAAGCCAGGCTTGACAAAGCTCTGCCTGGAATTATTTAGTTGGGGCTGGTCCTGCTTTGAGCAGGAGGTTGGAGTAGATGACATTCTGAGGTTTCTTCCAACCCTAATCTTCTATCATTCTATGAACCAGCCAGTGATGTTGGGATGAAGCTTTCTGTATCCTAAAAGTTGGAATTGTAAATGTACTTCTTCTGTGGGCTGGCCATCTCTGATAACCACAACATACTTCTTGATATGCCCCACCAGTGGGTGTGCCTTAGTGGTACAGTCTAGTTATTAGTGTAATTTGTGACTATTAAGATGTAGATAACCCTATTAGGTTTTCATAGCCAACCTCTATTTCTTCTCCACTTGAAACTGTGTATCTCCTTTTTGTTGCATGGGTGTTATTAGTGTCTGCCTTCTGCAAAATTACTTAATATTGTCTCCTACTTAAACAGAATTATTTCCCCGTTTTATAACAATTCGGAAGTCATGATGTTAAAAATCCTAAACTCTTGTGATATTAGAGTGTAAACTGTACATTTTAACCACTTTAAAAAAATAGAATCAGACATTATCTGTAAATGAAGAAGCAAAGAAAAATATCTGCTGTAAGACAGTCTCCCACCAAAGAAAGCTAATAGGGATATCTCTATTAACTACCTATTTTTCATTATTTATGATTGACAAACAAGATATGCACTGCTGTGGGGCTCTCTATAAACATTATTCTCTGTGCTTCCTCTTACTCATTTGTTCTATTTATAGACTATTGCCTGCACTGGAAATATGGAGCATTCTTACTTTTCAGATCACTTGATTATTCATATTGCACAAGACATGCAATAACTGACCTGCAGGGAAATGTCTGAAGCTTAACTGAGAAGCAGGAAAGGGTGTTTCAAGGTGCCCTATATGGTACCTACAGAACTACATGTTGTGAATGCAAGAAAAAAAAATTGAAATGATATTTAGAGGCATTTCCTCATTACTGTAATGCTGCCAAGTTAGCTACAGAAAAAGAACCTTAGACAATCTTCAACATTTGGAGTGATATATTAAATTAGACCCCCTCTGGAACCATATTAAGCAAATGCAGTGCAGAAGATGTAGGTAGGGATTTTGAAAACAGCTCAGCATCAACACTACTATTTAAGTTAATGGAATTTTTCCCAGTGACTTCAATTGGAGTACAGTGAGATCAACGCTGAGCATTTCTGACAATCCAGTCTAATATGAATTGGCCTCAATTTTTAAGTGACTTGTGATTTGGGGTGCCCAGATGGAGAGAGATCATCTTTTCATTGGGGAGGTGCTAAGTGCTCTCTGAAGATGAGAACTCTTGAAGATGTCACAAGCTGGATGCCTAAAATCATGAGTCACTTTTTAAAGTTTAGGCCATTCATTTTAGTAAAGCATTTGATACAGTTTCTCAAAAAAATTCTTACTGTAAAAATCGTATTTGCTTGGCACCCACACACAGACTGAAATCTGATTCAGGGTCCATAAAGACAGGATAATGATAAACAGTCATGATAGCAGCACTTACATAGCACTTTATATGCTCAAAGTAATATATAGACATTAATGTCACAAAAGAGTATCCATCTGGGGCATTGTGTTTGATAATCTTATACACATATTAATGAGTTGGAAGGAGGAGGAGGTGGTACGTTGTATGAGTTGGACTCGATGACCTCCTGAGGTCCTTTCTAGCCCTGTGATTCTATGAAGAGCTGCACCGCATCTTCCATCATGCATCCACAGACATGTTACTCCCAAATGAATCAGGTGGCACAGCCAGAGGGGAGAACATGAGAACATGTTGCATCAGGGGCTATGTAGACCAGTGAAGGAGCCCAGAACATGTGAAAATGGGGCCAGGAGGCAACACAGCTCCATAGGAAGATGCAGGTTACTGCTGAACTCACTCAAAACAAAACATTTTCATTCAGTTCACCAAGCTGAAATGTTTAGATTTAGGCCAACATGAAGCAAAAACTTTTTTGTTTTGATTTTCCATTGGTTTTCATATAGACCATTTCAGTTTTGTTAGTACACTAGGCTTCCGATAATCCGGCACCTTTGGGACCTAGGTGGTGCTGGATTATCAGATATACGGACTATCAGGAGGTACCATAAGGGGGCATACTCCCAACCCAACCCCCCCTCCCCGCTCTAACCTAATTCTCGGGTCCCGGAGCCACCGCTACAGCCGCGTGTCTCCCTCCAGGTGCTGGGGCACGTGCGCGAAGCGGCCTGCTTTGAGCATGAGCTGGCTGGGATGTCATGTGCAACCCAATCCTCCTCCCTTCCCCTTCCCTTCCCCAGAGCCAAACACCTCCCCTCCCTGCTGTAACCCAATCCCCAATCCTCCTCCCGCCCCAACCTTATGCTCGGGTCCCGGAGCCAGAGCCGCTGCGCCGCATCTGGGACTCCATGCACACCATCTCCCACCCCCCGCCGATTCCCCTCCCCTTCTCGAGAGCCAGGTATCTCTCCCCCCCAAACCTTATGTCTGAGTCCCGAAGCAGCTGCCTACGCTTAGCGGCCGGCTGCTAGCATGTGCAGGCTAGGATGCTGTGTGCGATCTAGTTTCATTGTATATACCTCCATATACAGGAACCTATTGCTAGTTTAGGGACATATTTTGATTAAAAAAAGAAATTAAAGAGGAAGAAGAAGAAAGTACATCAGGCAATAGGGGTACGTCTAGACTACTTGCCATAGTCAACGAAGCGGAGATTTAAATAATCCCCGCTTCATTAAAATAAAAATGGCCGCCGCGCTGTGCCGATGATCAGCTGATCCGGCACAGCGTGGCAATCTAGCCTAAATGCGGCGCGATGCGACAAGGAAGCCTTTGCGACCACTCCGATAAACCTCATTTCACGAGGCATACCGGGCGGTCGGCAAAGGCTTCCTGTCGACTCACACCAGCGTCTGAACTGCCGCTGTGCCGGATCAGCTGATCGTCGGCACAGTGCGGTGCCATTTTTATTTAATGAAGCGAGATTATTTAAATCCTGCTTCTTTGACTATGCCGAGTAAACTATTTTACATGGCTCCGTCGACGGAGCCATGTAGTCTTGACGTACCCTAGGTGTAGCTGCAGAGCCCAAGCTGAGGACACTGGCGATGGTGACATGCTTGTGAAAACAGGATTGGAGACATTGTACCGTAAGTACTGGAGAGAGAGTGTATTCACCAGTGGCTTACAGTGTCTGTTCTAAAGATGGAACAGACTCTGACCAGCACAGTTCCATAGTTACAAGTCAATTTGCCCCTGGATTTAATTGTCAATCCATGAAACAAAGTGATCATTGTATTTCAACATAACCCTCACACCTTGGTTCCAACTCGTTACAGTCAGTTACTAGTGTGGCAAGGTCCTTGCCCAAGCCCCTTGATTTGGGACCCCTTTTTGGGTCACAAATCAACCAGAGACTCTTTCTGGTACAGTCACCCAAGCCTTTTATTGTTAGTGCCAATTTTCCACCACCTTCTATTTACAGAGCTTTTTCACAGCAAACTCAGCCAGCCTTCCTTCTGGCTTGGGCTGCACACTCAGCCACACCCTGTCTCCTCCCCCTTCACTTCCCCTATAGCTGCCTTATATAGCCCTCTGGCTAATGAGGCCCACAGATGCTTCCATTAGTCCTTCAGGCCTGGGCTTGCTCAGCTGGCTGTAATTGGCCTTTTCAGCCAGGCTGTAGTGGCAGAGCTCTGGCTTAGCCAGCAGTCTGTCACACTATACATACTGGTGTCAAGAGAAGGGAAAACTCTAGTCATGTCCCTTTATTTCATACCACCTAGACTTGACTTCACGAGTGCAGACTTTTCTGGAATGCATCTCTGTCATGAGTCTAGTGGACTCAAGCATTGTTGGTGGAGTCTTCTATTGTGGGTGATTGTGATGGTTTGTTTCAGCATGTCTTCTTGTGCTAACCAGTGAGTGATCCACAGATATGTCCCAAGTAAGGCAGATGTAGCCACATGGTTTTGCCACAGCTTGCTTTCTTCACTCCCTCTTCTCTTTGGCTTTTTCTGTTGTGCTAGTCTCAATAGTTTTATCCACAGACCAACAGGTCTGATGCCATCCTGATCTGTCAGCAGTAGCAGCTTCTTTTGTGTTTGGGTTGACTTGGTCAGCTTTTTGGTAAACTTTGAGAGTATCTTGATTCATTTTTGTTGGCCACCATGCATAAAAGTTCCTGCTTTCAACTGTCCATTAAAAAATGGCTTTCAGGAGTTGCATATCCTCCTTATGTATGAAGTGATCAAGCCAGTGAAGTTGCACCTGTATGATTAGATATTCAATGCTAGTTATGGAGCACTAGTCCAGTATTTGACTAGTCTGGTATCCTGTCTGATCACTTGATGTTACAGAAGAGATGCAGACAGCTCCTCTGAAAATACCCTAGTTGCTTCAAGTGCCTGTTCTATAGTCTATACCTGTTTCATAGGGCCAAGCATATGGAACTCACACCAATAATATTGTTGATTGACCAAAACCAGAACAATCAATCTTAGATGGTTTTGCATCATTTGCTGGACTTTTTACTCAGCCTTACTTGATTTTTTTGGTTGTTCTTCATACTTTCACGTTGTAACAGGATATTGATGTGACAATAGTTGATCTAATCCAGTGGTCTCCAACCTTTTTACACTCAAGATCACTTTTTAAATCTCAGAACAAGTGAAGATCTACTGCCATCCCCTTCCCCCTGAGACCCCACCTCTTCCTTGAAGCCCTACCCTCTCTATTCTCCTCCTCTCCATCACTTGCTATCCCCAGCCCTTATACACTCTACACTGCCACTTTTTTTTTTCCGATTCTTCTGTAGGAAGAGGTTTTTCCAACATTTGGCCTGTCTAGACTGGACCAATTGTCAGAAAAAAAAACCTTCTTTTGGCAGCCCCCTTATTCCTCATGGAACGAGGAATAGAGGGGTTACCAAAAGAGCATGTTTGCTCTTCCACTAAAAAAATGGAAGAACAAACGTGTCCCTGGATGTGGAAGAGTTTTTCTGGGATATCTCTGGAATCCTGGAAAAAACTCCTGCAGTATAGCCGTACCCTCACTGGGTTGAGACAGAATGTGTGGGCTCTGGGGTAGGAATGAGGGATTTGGGTGTGGAAGGGGTGAGAGGTGCAAGCTCTGGGAGGAAATTTGGATGCAGGAGGAGGTGGAGAAGGGGACGCTGGCTTGGGGAAGGGGCTCTAGTCTGGGGAGTGTTGGGGTCAGATGGAGGGTTGGGCTACTAAGCAAGCCATAGGCTTGTGGAAGTGAGGGTGCAGGAATTTGGGTTGGGGTTGTGACGGCGAGTCAGGGTTCCCCCTGATCATGCAGCCCTGTAGCAGCAAGAACAGACTCCTCCAGCCAGTAGAATAGAGAAGGTTTATTGCTTTTCCAGGATACAGCACAGCCTAGACGTGACGTGGCTACAGGAGTCTAGGCCAGGATGCCTCAGACCCCTTGAGATGGGGTGCCTCGGCCTTTAGACTCCCAGCCCCTCTCCTTAGTCTGTCTCCTTCATGATTCCAGTCAGAAACTGTCCCTTCCCCCAACACTCACTTCCTTTGTTCCGTTCCTTCCCTTAACCGGTAGAACCGGTTCGGTCACTGTCCTGGGGGCCCTCAAGGCGCCCCCTGCTGGGCCATGCTTACAGACAGAGGCCAGTAGGGGTCATCCACAGCCCATAGCCCAAGCATAGCAACCAGCAAGGTACTGACACTACATCACAGGAGCTGGAGCAAAGGGGCTGGAGCAAAGAGAAAGGGCTTCCTGGCCAGCAGGAGAGTGGCGCAGCCTCCCCAGGCTCAGCACAGGGCAGCTGGGTTGGAGCAAAGAGGAGCGGCTGCCTGGCCAGTTGGCCATGGTGCTCAGCCAGGGTGCACGATGCTCCACATGGGCTGGAGCAAAGGGAAAGCAGCCCAATCAGCTGGAGCGCGGCGCAGCCTCCTCCCCCACAGCCAGCTGGCTGGAGTGTTTCAGCCCTTCCAACCCAACAGATCCCACCACAGCTACACATCTGTGTTGCTGCTCCGTGAGTAGCTGCTCCGCAAAGAGTGCCAATTCAAAATTAGTTGTGCATAGGTGCACAGTCCAGAAGGAGCTAAAGATCGACTCATACAGCCCCTGTGATAGACCGGTAGATTGCGATCTACCGGTTGGTGACCACGGATCTAACGTAATATGAACTACAATATTCTGTAATACTACTTTCAAATGCTAGTCACCCAAGCAGTACATTATGGGTGCACAACAGACAGGATTATCTATACATATTTTTGTGGCTCCTCTCTGGACATTTAACAGATTTTCTACCTTTCAAAAAAGGAGCCTTAACTAGAGCTGGTACATGGATTAAAGACAGCAAACATGGAATACGTGATCAAAAATTATTGCTCTATCTAGATTCTACAGCTATGTGAATGCTCTACCACCAGTGTTATTCATGCTGTGGCAGATTCAATAACTCCTTTCCTATTAGGATTGTTTTCAAATGCTTCAATAAATCTCTGCTAAAAACTACCCTCAAAATTCAATGTAGATGTTCAATCAGTAAGCTTCATGTTTTTAAATAAGGTGAACAGTGTGCTGTGAAAGAATGTGTTATTCATAGATTCATATGGTTTCAGAAGTTTAATAAAGAATTTGATTAATAGTCTAGGGACAGGTCGCACATATTTATACTCTGGTATGCATACAAATACAGTGTATAACATTAGATACTTGTAATCTCCTCTTGTCTTTTATGCTTTTGAATCAGTTACAACACAGAGTAGTTTAATCAGATTGCAAAGCAAAGCCAAGCACACCAAATTGTTATCATTCTGCAGAGCGGGTGGGTGGTCATACTTCACAACGGGTTGAGTGCAGCCATTATTGCACTGATTTGGAACTATTTCAGCAAGGAATACTTGCCTAACTGGAGTCAAGGAGTCTGAATTAGTTAGTGTCCTGTGCTCAGAGCTATCAGTGTACAATTTAATCTTGCTGAAGAAAAGTGAGGTGGCCAGTCTCTCAGTTTTAACTGTCACTTCCATGAATCACAAAAATGACATCTCTGTCACAACTAAAGCAAAACCATTACAGTCTTTATTGACAAGCCACTGCTCTGTGAAGTATCTCCCTGAAAAACAAAACCTCCTGTGCTCACCAGAAGCTACGGTGCTTTTGAGATCAGGTTCTTTTGTAGAGATTCATTAACAGAAAATGCATACTCAGAATGCTACACTAAGCCGGTGAAACAGCTGACGGGGATATGCACAAAACTGTGGTGACTGATTTTATTGCCAGTGCGATGGCTCAGCTGAAATATTTCAGGAAAATGATTCTCTCAAACACATAGTTGAAGAGATGGAAGTTTTGAGAATAAAAGTCTAAAACAAACAGTTCTCTGCTGACTCCCACTTATCTCTGACTCTTATGTTTCTCTTTCACATGTGCTTTCTTGTCTGTTGTTTTATTCTTTCTCCTTTGTTTTCAACTTCCTTTGTGCCCTCTAGTTTTTGTTTCCACTCTATTCGTCTTTGTTTCATTTGCAGTTGATCCTCCCACCCATACAAGCTGACTTCCCCACTAACCAGGGACCAATCAGCACTGACTTCCTCTCTAGCTGGACTTTCCTTCTGCCCTAGACCCCGTCCCACTCCACTTCTTCCTCCAAGCTGCATCCCTGCCTTACCCCCGTTTCACCCCTTCCTCCTCCTCAGAGTGTGCTTTGCCCCCTACTCTCCCACCTTTCCGGAACTTCCTGAAAGCTGCAAATCAGCTGTTCGGAGCACTCCAGAAGCAGGGTTGGAGGGCAGGGAAGCAGTTGGTCAATGGGACCCCCTGTGGTGAGCGGCACAGGAGAGAAAGAGGAAGGCAGAAGGTGGGCTTGGCTGATGGTGGGTGCTCTACACCCACTAATTTTTCCCCATGGGAAAATCTGACAGAGGGAGAAATCTGAAAAAAGTAGTTGTAGGTAAGAAGACAGGTACAGAGCATGAAGAAGCTGGGTGAGATCTGAGGTGTTCATGGACTTTTAAGGCCTGAGTGCACCAGTATGATTATCTATGACCTCCTGCACAGCACAGGCCAATAAGCTCACCCAGTAATTTCTGCTTCAAGCATGCAACCTCAGTTTGATCTGTAGCATGTTTGAGAGAGACATCTAACCTTAAAGCTTTAAAGAGATTGAGAATCTTGTGTGATGGATTGGGATGCAAGCCATTTGGTTTAGTAGTCCGAGCAAGCATCAGTTATAATGGGCAGAGTGGTCATCCAGATTGGGAACAAAGTCAAGTGCCTACACTAAAGTCAACTGCAAGTTACCAGAGCCAGAGGTCAAGCCAGAGTCAGAACCAAGAATCTAAGCTGAAGGGCAACACTGAGGTGAGATGCCAAATTCCAGAATCAAGGGTCAAGCCAGAATCAGGACCACAAATTGGAAGCCAGCGTCAGAGCCATGAGTGGTGGTGTATTGGAGGAGAGAACAGGATCAAGCACAGAGCAGGAAACTGATGGGAACAGGACTAAGGACAGGAGTGAGCCAAGAGCAGAGCAGGGATCAGGAACAGGATTAAGTGCAGGAGAAAAGCACAAGTAGATCCAATGCACCCTCAATAAGAAACTAACTGCCTTGTTGCTCAAACTTCCTGTTCCTCTTCTTGGCTTACCTGCCCCAGTCAGTTAAACTAAGCGATCTTCCAAATCCACCAGAATTCAGTAGACACTGGGTAGGAGCCAGGATGATGAGGACGCCTGAGGCTTCCCAGGCCTAGATTCAAGATCTGGGCTGTCACACTCCCATAACACTGGAGAATGTGGGATACTTCTGCAAACAATGTATCATCAACAATATCATCAACGATTTAGATATTGGTATAGAAAGTACGCTTATTAAGTTTGCAGATGACACCAAGCTGGGAGGGGTTGCGACTAATCTGGAGGATAGGGTCATAATTCAAAATGACCTGGACAAATTGGAGAAATGGTCTGAGATAAATAGGATGAAGTTTAATAAAGACAAATGCAAAGTGCTCCACTTAGGAAGGAACAATCAGTTTCACACATACAGAATGGGAAGCGACAGTCTGGGAAGGAGTGCAGAAAGGGATCTAGGGGTTATAGCGGACCACAAGTTAAATATGAGTCAGCAGTGTGATGCTGTTGCAAAGAAAGCAAACATGATTCTGGGATGTATTAACAGGTGTGTTGTAGGCAAGACACGAGAAGTCATTCTTCTGCTCTACTCTGCGCTGGTTAGGCCTCAATTGGAGTATTGTGTCCAGTTCTGGGCACCATTTCAAGAAAGATGTGGAAAAATTGGAGAGGGTCCAGAGAAGAGCAACGAGAACGATTAAAGGTCTAGAGAACATGACCTATGAGGGAAGACTGAAGGAATTGGGTTTGTTTAGTTTAGAAAAGAGAAGATTGAGGGGACATGATAGCAGTTTTCAGATATCTAAAAGGGTGTCATAAGGAGGAGGAGAAAACTTGTTCATCTTGGCCTCTGAGGATAGAACAAGAAGCAATGGGCTTAAACTGCAGCAAGGGAGGTTTAGGTTGGACATAAGGAAAAAGTTCCTAACTGTCAGGGTAGTCAAACACTGGAATAAATTGCCCAGGGAGGCTGTGGAATCCCCATCTCTGGAGATATTTAAGAGTAGGTTAGATAAATGTCTATCAGGGATGGTCTAAACAGTATTTGGTCCTGCCATGAGGGCAGGGGACTGGACTCGATGACCTCTCGAGGTCCCTTCCAGTCCTATGATTCTATGAACAACACTCTGCAAGTTCATACCTGCTTGACTTTGCCTGTATGGGGGATGCCATTTTGAAGAGCAGCACACTGCTCATCTGGTTTGTCCCCCATCTGCTTTTGTCTCAGTACCAAATGGAGGACAAACCAGTTGAACTAAAATATGCCGAGGTCAAACATCAAGGATTCCTTCTACAAAAGAAGTCAACTTGTAAGGCCAACATCTTTTATTGCTCAGTTTGGGCATGTCTACCTAGGAAATTATTTTGAAATAACTAAAATTGAAATAATAACTCTCAAAATAATAAAATCGAAATAGTGTTATTCCCTGAGGAGAGCAGGAGTACAGATTTCAAAATAACCAGCCCATTATTTCAAAATAATGGGCCTGGGGGTGTGGCCAGATCACTTATAAATTTGAAATAAGGGGGGTTATTTCAAAATAACTTCCTAGTGTAGACCAGGGCTTTGAAACCAGTTTGGGTATGTAACACTGAGAATTAAGGAGACAAAGGGAGGATGGAGGGGAAGAAACAGAGTGTTAATGTTGAGAAACAATGGTGGGAGAAGGATGGAGAAAGTGGTGGATAAAAAAATTAATGGATTGCGAAGGAAATTGCAAGCTAATCACTGAAACAATAGCCACAGAACAATGGCAAAAACAAATACTATGGAGCAATGATATGCAGCCAAAATAAAATGTGGATGGTATTAAAATGCAATTTTTGTAGGTATCTGAGTTCTACCTTTATTGTTCCCTCCCCCTTTTAATACATTTATTATTGCATTTTGTTTTTCAAGCCTACTTCTTCTATGTTCTCTCTTTTTTTTTTTTTTTTTTCTATTCTAATATGAGCCTAGTAGTAGTGTCATTCTGCAGAAAAGCTATGAGTCTAACAGGACTGTTTCTGAAGAACAGTGCAGGTACTTACTATTCCAGAAAGGGAAAGGACTAAACAAGTCTACCCATGCTGAATTCATTGTAAATTTGCCACCTTCCTGTGGTTTGGCTTTGAAGATAAGTCAGATAACAGAACAAAAGCCTGAATTTTCTCCTTAAGCTTGACTGTTCCTAGAGGATCTCTGCAGTACCTTCTGTGTTGCTTCTTCTAGTTTCCTCTGACCCAGAGACACTCTAGCCACCTCTTAGATGGAACTTGTTAGCTCTAACATGAGCCTGTAATAATCGCTTGGGATAAAATCCTGGTTCCATTGGAGTTAGAGTCCAGATTTCATCCTCTTTGTCTCTAAACAAGGTTCTGGCTCCTGAACTCACCCCAGGGGTTCTGGATATCTTTACAGGGTTTTTGAAACCATTCTGCTCTTACAACAACTTTGGGCCCTGTGGAATCTAGAAATACTTTAGAAAAATACCAAGGGCTGAGCTGGTGGTAGACAGAGAGAAACCATCAACCAAACAGTACTGTACAGCCTGCTTCCTTGATGGAGTTGCAGGCTGTAGTCCTGGAGCATGCCACACCAGAGTATGCCATCACAGTCATCCCACTTCAACTCTCTGCTTGATGCTTCAGGCAGCTGCTGCGGAGACGATCCAATTATATAAAATATTTTTTTGTTATTTCTTTTGTAACACTGAAACAAATGTTACAATTAATGACCCAGTCAACCCAATGTACATAATGTAACATAACACTCCCCATCTTATGTTAAGATCTTACCAAAGAAATATGGAGTGCCTTTGGCCCATGTAGGTTCAAGGCTTCTAGTTTACCCTGGTTTTAGACTCCAGTGGTTTCTTAGCTCAACTGTTTTCCCCTGAGTATAGAACCTCTGCCAGTTCCACCCTGGACCTCTCCAGGGAGATACCTCACTCAGGTCTCTTCCTATTCCTAGTCCCTGGATTCAAACTCCTTCTGCCCTTGGAGCGGGATTTTCATGATCATCCTTCTTGATGTAGTGCTTGAATCCTGACAAACTTCTTCAGCCTGCCATCATCCTCGATCACCTACAGAAGAGCCTCCTTCCATATCATTCCCAACTCAAGAAATACTCTGACTGAGTTAAGAACACTCCTGTATTGTTTTCAGCTGGTAGTCACATTGTTCAGGCACCTAGTCCTTAGTCCCAGCTTGGTCAGAGGTCCTTCTCATACCTACTTGGAATAGAGTTAGATGACACCTAAACCCACTGCCCTTAAAGGGGACAGACCACACTGTTACAAATGGGAATCTGGGCTTATTACACCTGCTGGTAATTAAACTACTACCATTACCACTTTAAAAGTAAGAAGTGTGCTCAGCTCTTAAGAAGTCTACTCTGTTTTTGCCCATATGCTAGTGAATTTTGCCCTATAAACACCTTTTCATGGACAATTTAGCATATGTTTATGACATAACAAGGTTACCATTTATCCTGTAGGGACAGTAACAATAAGTAAATGCACTAAGCTGGAAGGTCCCTTATAAAAATATTTGGTTTTAGTACTCTAATAGAATTGATTATTCAACAAGATTTTTTTATAGTATTTTCTAGTTCTCTATCTTTATTTTCTCAACTTGGATTTCATTCTTTCATTCTCTCTCCACCCCCTTCTGCTTGGCTTAGCTGTTGTCAGTTATGCAACTGTTCTTGTTAGTATGTAAACTTAAAGGTCAGTATAGCAGAATGTCAAATTGCAGATTATCTTTTGTGAAGAAACAATAAAACAATCCAATGTGAACCAGACGGTTTAGTTCATGTGATGTGGCTTACCAGTTTCTCATCTCTAGCCACAATCATGAGACTCACTGTATTTCTCATTGTCACAAGTCAAGAGAAGTGTTTGCGCCATACTCAGAAGTAATGTTTCCAGCTGCCACTAATTCCCATCAGAGGAATGTCTTTACATTACTGAAAACTGGTACAATACAGTCTGCAAAAGTCAAAAGGAATGTGGCACCAAGAAGGAACATTGTGTTTGGTCACAATGATTGGTAATGAGTTGTAGAGAATCAACAGGCATGGTCATGCTGTTTTAAGCCTCTAAAAAATACAGCTGAATGGGGTACTGGATCACTTCCAAACAAGAGAGGATAGCAATCTTAGCAAGGGGATTGCATACATATACCTCATACCTATTGTGGAGAACATCACAAACCTCATCACCTTTCCCCTCAAATGCAAGATTCATTTCCTTCACTGCCTTCTCTAACAGACTCAGTAACAATATGTCTATTAAAACAGAACAGAACACACTGACATTACAAAAATAAACCTCTGAACTCTACCAAAACACCAAAACAAGACAATCCAGGGCATATCTTCTCCCCCAGTGGAAGAATAAGAGAACAACCACATGTGACATATGTGTAGTCAAATTACTTAATGCATTACTGGAAGGCACATGGGCCTGGTCTACACTAGACCAGGCAGGCTGGCTTAAGGTAAGCCAGCCAGCTATACAAATGTGTAGCTGGATCTGGCTTACCTTTAGCCGAGCTGCTGCAGCGTTTATATTGTGGGAGGCCAATGGGAGCACACACTCCGGCCAGCTTCACTTACTCATCACAGAATGAGGAGTATTAGAGGCTGGCAGGGACTGCCCTCAGCATTCAATTTGGGTGTCTGCAATAGACCCGCTAAATCAAACACTAAAAGATCAACCTCTGAAGGGTTGATCTTCTCTGTAGTATAGACATGCCCTCAGTTACAACCACAATGAGCACAGTATAAAAACCCATATAGACCAGATTTAAGTCCCAAGATCTCCAAATTTCATATGCACTGGGATCTTGAAGTGAGCTGGCTACCCAGATGCCTAGAGTGAGAAGTGAGTGAGCTGCCCAGAGACAGAAGCTCTGGTGCCTAGCAAACTTATATCTTGAAAATGCAAGTTCTGAATGAGTTTAGGTCCCTATACATTTTTTTGTCAGCTTAAGGGTAGTTTTGTGGGTATCGTGGTGGTTAAAAGTGGGACTTAGTTTCCTAAATCTTATGCTTAGGCACTTAAATCCTTCTGAGGATCTGGGCGTAAGCACAATCTTGTATGGTAGCTTCATTTCTTTCCAGGAGCATGTCTACACTAGGAAATTATTTCAAAATAACTTATTTTGAAATAATAACTCCCCAAATAAATATTTTGAACTAGCATATCCCCTCTACAGTAAAGCCTTGAAATTAGTCGGAGGCAGGCTCCCTTAATATGAATGCACTACCTCGATTTAGAGCCCCACGAAGCACTGAGAAGTAATTATTTTGAATGACTCTGGGGAGTAATTATTTTAAAATAGCGGCAGTGGAGCATCCACACTACCACTATTTCAAAATAACTATTGTGAAATAAGCATTATTCCTTGTGGAAAGCAGGAGTTATTATTTCAAAATAACCAGCCCCTTATTTTGAAATAATGGGCATGGTAGTGTGGACACTCCGCTTATTACTTGAAATAAGGAGAGTTATTTTGAAATAACTCCGTAGGGTAGACCAGGGCTAGGTGTTTTGCAGTGTTAGTAACACTGGGTCTGGCTCATTTACTCCCTTTCAATCAGATATCAGATGATGACCTTGAAAAGTACGTATTCAGGACATTGAAACAGTGATGTAGGACCTTGGAGAGACTGAGAATGGACCTTGAACAGAAGTTAGAAAGAGAATTCAGGGGGCTGATCACCCCTTCATTGCTGAATCAAGAAGGTTTCTGAACTAGAAATAGCAAAGGTAGAATTATTTAATCCTGGATTAATCAGGCATTCCGCCAAGTGGATGTATTGCAAAAATGAGAAATGATTATTTTTGTATTCCCTAACCCAATTTCATAACACCACATGCTCCCAGTTCCTAATCTACTGCAAAAGTTCTATTTGCGAAAATAGAATATGTGAAAATACTTTTTTTTGAAGTTTGAAATACTGTCAGAACTCTAAAATGATTCTCTGGTCCTTATTCCATCATAGGCGTAAAATAGGGGCTCTCTCTCAGTCACATTTAGATGAGGATAGTATCTATTTTTAAGGACCAGCAGTGTACTAGGCACTATATACACCAGTATAAAGATAAGATGCCTGCCCCGAAAGAATGTGCAGGTTAGAAAGAGAACCCTCAGAAGCAGGAGAGGAGAAGAACAAGAAAAGCAGACTGAGAGTATATCTATATTGCTCCATTATTTCGAGATAACTAGCATTATTTAGAAATAACAATGCGAGCATCTACACAGCTGTTCCGTTATTTCGAAATAATTTCAAAATAACAGATGGCTTATTCCAAAATCTGTAAACCTCATTCTACAAGGAATGACACCTATTCTGAAATAGCTATTTTGAAATGAGGCGTGTGTAGACGCTCCACTGCTTCTATTTCAAAATAGCCCCTCATCAGGGCCATTCTAAGTTATTCCTCCCCAGTGCCTCTTGGGGCTTTAAATCAAGATAGCACCTCTACATTAAGGAAGCCTGCCTCAGACTAATTTTGAGGCTTCCCTGAAGTATTGACATGCTATTTCAAAATAAGCTATTTCAGAATAACTATTCTGGAATAGCTTATTTTGAAATAAGTGTTCAGAGTAGATGAACCCTGACTCAAAAGCATAGCATAGCAGGTGCAAAGAGAATGACTCCACTAGCTACCATGAAAATGTGACTAGCCTACCTGTGGTTTAGCTAATATAATCACAGGTGCAATAATTCCCACTTAGCTGATTCTAACCCATATGAAGTTTCTGCTGTAAACAAAGCCCTGCAACAGAGGTCTATGTTGGGTTAGACAGAGGGAGTCAAGGAAGGATGATCTAGAAAGAGCTCTTGAGACTTGATTATTCTTAGGTCATGGAGTTAAAATATGGTACCCTATTTATTTTTGGTTTGTTTTTATTTCAAGGCTGAAACACTGAATTTAGGGACAACATCAATGAAGAATGCCTTTTGTTAATGACAGCCTAGGTTTGAAACAGATTAATCTGGAATGTAATTTGTTTGAAACCCTTTCAATTGTTATGATTCTGGTCCTGACACACTTGAACTGGGACAGACTGGATTTAGAACACAGAAGTATGAATTTAGTATGAATCATGCACACATTTTTCCTCAGAGGGAGCACCACTCGTTCCATTTAGATGCAAATGGGGAAGAGTCTGCTGTCATTGATGCAAACCCAGAGTAACACCATGGCTGTCATCATTCCCAGCACACCTACCCTCCACAGTGTTCTTCTGGATTTATAGCAGTGTAAACAAGAGTAGAATCTACTGATATTTCTATTTCACAATAAAATACCTTGGTAAATATGCATTTTATTTTGCACTCTATTAGAAAAGAACTAGATAGTGATAGAGACCCTACATTTCATGCATAAATACAAGGGGACAGATTTAAAGTTGATTAGAACTGTCAAGTGCTTGCCTTATATAAGTTTAGTATTAGAAAGTAAAGTCTGATAGTGAGGCTTTTTGTGTGTTTTGCTATGCAATATAATATTTGCTTATACTAATGCTTTGAAGATTGTAATATAGTTTGCATGTAAAATGTAATGAACCAGCCATAGACCACAACTCTTGCCTTTTGTTCTCTTTCATCTCAAATTAAAGATATGGGTTCCAGGGAGGAAGATGAAGATAATAAGCATGCTAGAACATATTAAAAATGGGTGATTCAACATAGTGTCGCCATAAGCTGTAATTAAAAGGCAGGCAGACACACATTTTCAATAATGTGAAAGAAAGTGCTTTCTAATTGCGGGGTTTTTTTCCAAAGGGAATGTACTTGTTTAACCTATAGTGCAATCTATCCCTTCCTACTATTATGTGTCATCAGTGAATGAGGGATTATTCATTATTCTACCCCCAATCATTTTTATATGTAAAAGCTTCAAAACATGCATTGGCATTTTGCAAAATGCATCCTGGCCATTTAGGCATATTTATAACAGTCTTTCATGCTAAAATTAAGATGGGGCGGCAGTACACAGGGGGTCTTTTTGTGTGTGTACACCCATTTAAGATCATGAGAGAGATAAGTTAATTGTTATGGATGAGAATCACACCATCAGCATTCCCTGGGTGGTACGCATGCATAATCTGCCCACATTTGCACCTATCTATGTAGAAGGAATGGTATGTTCTCACATACCTTGCAAACATATATTTGCATATACAGCTTACACACACAACCCATACAAATAATGACACATTTGGTACCAAGTCTCATAATTAACACTGATGTGAAAAAGTGACATACCAAGGATACAGAACAATAGAAGAAAGCAAGATAATTCTGGCCTGTATGCAGGAATTTCTGGGATGTGTGTGGTTTTTTTGTAAATGTGGACCGTTAGGGTGTGAATGCACCACTCATGATCCTCAAAGTAAGCACGGAATTAGCCCCAGCCTTCCCCTGGCTGGTCACAGCATGGGGGAGGGAGGCATGGGCAGTGCGCCACTCCTGCCTTCCCCTAGCCAGCATGTTTACTTGCGGGAACCATGGTTTGGGGGGGGGGGGGGGGATACTTTCACACTCTTCGCCCCTGCCCACATATGGGCCTGTAATTTACATTGTTCTCTCTCTCTTCAACAACCACAGTTCCACAATGATCCTTATGGTGAAGCCTCACATTGCAATCCCTCTGCTTCCATCTCTTCCTCCAGGCTCCCATGGTCTGCAGCAGTGATTTGGCTCTCTGGCCAGGTCACCTTTATATTTTTATACCTTCAGGGGTAACAGAGTCCCTTGGTTCACATCTAAAACCAGGAAAAGAACAGTTTGCTTTTGAGAATGTCATGTGGAACTGTGTCAAAAGCCTTACTGAAATCAAAATGGTAGAGGGGAAGTGAATTCTGATCATAGAATCATAGACTCATAGAATACTAGAACCAAAAGGGATCTTGAGAGGTCTAGTGCAGTCTCCTGCCCTCATAGCAGGGCCAAGCACCACCTAGATCATCCCTGATAGATGTCTATCTAGCCTGCTCTTAAATATTTCCAATGATGGAGATTCCACAACCACCCTAGGCAATTTATTCCAGTGTTTAATCACCCAGACAGTTAGGAAGTTTTTCCTAATATCCAACCTAAACCTCCCTTGCAGCAAATTGCTTCTTGTATTGTCATTGGAGGCCAAGGAGAACAATTTTTCTCCCTCCTCCTTTTAACAGCCTTCTAGATATTTGAGAAACGCTATCATGTCCCCTTTCAGTCTTCTCTTTTCTTAAACTAAACAAGCCCAATTCTTTCAGTCTTCGCTCATAGGTCATGGTTTCTAGACCTTTAATCATTTTTGTTGCTCTTCTCTGGACCTTCTCCAATTTCTCCACATCTTTCTTGAAATGTGGCACCCAGAACTGGACACAATACTCTAATGGAGGCCTGATCAGTGCAGATTACAACGGAAGAATGACTTCTCATGTCTTGCTCATAATATTCCTGTTAATGCATCCCAGAATCATGTTTGCTTTTTTTTTTTTTTTGCAACAGTGTCACATTGTTGACTCATATTTAGCTTGTGGTCCACTATGGCCCTTCGATCCCTTTCTGCAGTATTCCTTCCTAAACAGTTGCTTCCCATTCTGTGTGTGTGAGACTGATTGTTCCTTCCTAAGTGGAGTACTTTGCATTTGTCCTTATTAAACTTCATCCTGTTTACCTCTGACCATTTCTCCAGTTTGTTCAGATCACTTTGAATTATGATCCTATCCTCCAAAACACTTGCAACTTCTCCCAACTTGGTATCATCTACAAACTTAATAAGGGTACTCTCTATGCCATCATCTAAATCATTGATGAACAGAACCAGTTCCAAAACAGACCCCTGCGGAACCCCACTTGTTATGTCCTTCCAACATGATTGTGAACCACTAATAACTACTCTCTGAGAATGATTATCCAGCCAGTTATGCACGCACCTTATGTTAGCCCCATCTAGGTTGTATTTCCCTACTTTATTGATAAGAAAGTAATGCGAGACCATTTCAAATGCCTTACTAAATTCTAGGTATACCACGTCCACCACTTCTCCCTTATCCATAAAGCTATCAGATTGGTTTGACATAATTTGTTCTTTACAAATCCATGCTGGCGGTTACTTATCACCTTATTATCTTCCAGTTGTTTGCACATGAATTCATTAACAACTTGCTCCATTATCTTTCCTGGCACAGAAGTTAATCTGACTGGCCTGTAGTTTCCTGGGTTGTTCTTATTTCCCTTTTTATAGATGGGCACTATATTTGCCCTTTTCTAGTCTTTTGGAATCTCTCCCAACTTCCATGGTATCTGGCCTTGTTTTTGTTTTTGAAAATGATTTACAAAGTTTGCGTCTCTGAAACAATTTCTTGTTGTCTAGGTGGGAGGACATTGGTTAGACCAGGAGATGGCAATAATTTTTGCAGGGGGACACTTCCTGAAATTCTGTACTGGGATGTGGGGGTAGGGAAGTGCGCGAAGTCATTCACTGTTCAAAATGTCTGGTGGCTGTTTAATCAGTGCTAACAGAAGAGAACTCAATCAAATACATATGACTTCAGATTTTCCTTCACTATGTTTTCTTGAAGACTGACAAGCACAGACAAAAAGATCAGGGAGAATTCAAGTACATGGAATTTAGGAACTGTCAGCCTCTTTGAACAGTGAATGATTTGCGCACTCCCCCACACCCGGGTCTTGACTGGCCTAGAGGCGGGGGCAGGGCAGGGAAGGCTGGATCAAATGGCTTGGCGGGCCCAGTCCAGACCGTGAGCCATATCTTGCCCATCCCTGGGTTAGACAGAGACAGAAAACACATCTGTTTCATGGAAGGTACAAAGAAAGTCATCTACCAGTTGATAGCAAGGAACGAAACAGTTAGTGCACTGGAAATTATGTGGGGACTCAATCTAATAAGTGTTTTGTGTCATTTGAATTAGTTACACTAACACCAAAATAAAATGTTAATAGAAAGGCAGCGCTCAGCCAGAGATTGGCCAACATTTTGGGGATTAAAACAATGGAATACACTTCTCTTTGATTTATTCTATTTTAAAGCAGAAGTTGCTATTTTAACAGTTCAGAGAGTAACATACAGCATCTCAACTTTGAAATTGTATGGTCTAATGCTGGAAAGGCATACAAAGCATTGTATACATCAAATAAAAAATCACCTTTAAACAGTTAGGAACATTATTAAAACATTAATCATGTAATAAATCTCTTGAGAAAAATGTATATCATATTCATCGGCTACATTTATTAGTAATGTCAAGTCTGTGACTTCAAAAGAACATTTAGCAACAAAAATGGAAGCAGGAAACTCAGTCAAATACATATGACTTCAGATTTTCCTTCACTAAGTTTTCTTGAAGTCTGACAAGCACAGACAAAAAGATCATGGAGAACTCATGTCCATGGAATTTAAAATGGGATTTATCACACTAGAAGAATCACTGTATAAATGCCTATTTCAGCCATTACTAACTGAACATATTCAGCAGTGGAAGAAAGCATTAAGAATTCTTTAAAAGCCATCTTTTGATCAAAGCTTGTGTCGTAATTCAGCAGCAACCTCAAAACATTCTGTCTGTATTTCTTCCATGCAATTGTTTTGTCCAGAGTTTTCTTTGTGTGTGTGTGTGTGTGTGTGTGTGTTACAACTTGCTGCATTAATCACACAAAGTCAGCACATATCCCCAAAAGATAAAATAGACAGTTGGCTCATTATTGTATGGATCTGCTCCTACAGCCTCATGCCAGCAGAATTCTATTTAAATCAATGGAAGTTTTGCTTGAGTAAGAACTACAGAATCAGGGCTATGAATGCACTGACCTGTTTCATTGCACTGATGGAGTCACATATCCCTTTAGAGTCCCAAGTTAGAGAGAAAATGTTTAGTCTGAAGTTATTTTCAACTAAGTTGTAGGGAAGAATAGTGACCTGGACCCTGTTATTGCCTGTGCATTGACTTTCTGTATGATCTTGGAAAAGTCACAAAGGTCTAGATCCACAAAGGTATTTACCTTGTAACTTCCATTGATTTTCATGGAACTAGCAGCCCAAATACTTGTGTGGCTTTGGGACTTACTCTCTCCATGCCTCAGCTGCTCCATTGAGAAACAGAGATAACGACACCCATTTTGGTAAAGTGCTTTGTAAGCCATATCATATAAGTGCTAACAGGAGCAATGGTACTCAAAACAGCAGACACATAAATACAGACCTGTTATCAGAAGTGAAATTAAGTCTCCCATTCCTCTCCCATGGCAGAGTAACTAGATAAGTAGCAAAGATGCTGTGTCAGATATGTAAAGCTACATTTTACCTTTTGATCTAAATATGGAAAATGCCAGATGTCAGTTTTTGATATAATGTGCCTTTAGAGAGGACAGCCCACTGCACATCACAGCATCACTTTTTCCTTCCAGCTGATTTTCTTTTCTTTCATGCTCTGGTGACATTGGGTTACTACATGGTCCACTGAAACCTACTGGAATTGACTATTATGGATGGCTATGCTCCCACTGTAGTCCACATAGTTTTGTGAATAACTTGAATCTTTGGGGTGTCAGGAGTGTGTGTAGGTCCAACTATCTCATAAACAGGGGGTGGCACACCTCCATCCGCAGGCCGCACTTATTTCATCAGGGTTAGCTGCTGGCCTGTTGCCAGACAGTTTGTTTACTTGAGCACCCCACAGGCACGGAGCCCCGCAGCTCCCAGTGGCCGTGGTTCACCATTCCTGGCCAAAGGGGAGCTGCGGGAAACAGTGACCTGACCCACATCACTTCCTGCACTTCTCATGGACCAGGAACAGTAAATCGTGGCCACTGAGAACTGCAAGGCTCTGTGCTCACGGAAACTCAGGTAAACAAAGGTCTGGCAACCTGCCAGCGGTTAACCCTGATATGTGGCGAACATGACAGAGGCTCCCCACCCTTGTCATAAACCATAGGCATTTTGGTGGAAGCACTCACAAGGGTTAGAATTTCAGTGCTCACTTATGAGGTTGTCCACTTCTTCAGGTAACAAAGAAAGTGAAAGCCTGGGAAAAATACAATGACTGTTACAATGATTTACCAGCTGGAAGGAAAGCAAACTGTACAGCAAAGAAATACAAAACAGCCACCTCTTTTAGTCTCTTCAAGACTTAAAACAGGGGTGAGCAATAAGTGGCCTGCAGGCCAGACACAATTTGCCAGCATTAGCTCTTGGTGGACCGCCAGGTGCTTTATTTACCTGAGTGTCTGCAGTACAGCCGCTCGCAGCTCCCATGATGTGTGGTTCACTGCTCCCAGCCAATGGGAGTGGTGGGAAGCAGCACATGATGGGCCACTGCTTCCCACAGCTCTCATTGGCTGGGAACAGTGAATTACGGCCAATGGAATCTGTGAACAGCTGTATCTGCAAACACTAAAGTAAATAAAGCATCTGGTGGCCCACCAGGGACTAAGCCTGGTAAAGTGTATCTGGCCTACATGCCGCTTATTAACCAGCCCTGACTTAAAGGCTGGCTATGAAATGCAAATGTTTGGATAGGTACCAGCGAAAAGATGAACAAAGAGGACAGTGAGGACATACAAGAGGTAAGTGAGGAATGGGATATAGTTCAGAGAAGAGATTGACTTCTTACTGTTATGAGGATCCAAGGCCAAGGCTCTGTAGTGAGGTGCAGAGACCTCCCACGGAGACAGAGAGGGAGGAACCATTCTCAGAGCTTAGGTATACAGATCCAGCCCATATCTGCCCCTCCCACTGGAAGTTAGGAGCGCAGGTCCTAGAGCTAGACAATAACCACCACAGGAGACAGACACTCCCTTCTTCTGCCCACTCCCAAGCCTGTAGACTGAAGGCATGTCTGGCTGAACTGACGACTGGCCAGAGCTGCTAGAACTGCCAGCTGACTGAGACACAGAGGAGCCACTGGGACTGCGGCTGGCTACCTATCCCAGGGAAACTGAGGACATCCAAGGCTACATCTACACTGCAGGCTTCTTGCACAAGAACTGTTTTGCGCAAGAGTTTTTGAGCAAAAAGGTCTTGCACAAGAGCGCGTCCACACTGCCATCTGCTTTTGCGCAAGAGATGTGCTTTTGCGCAGGAGCATCCATGCCAGTGTGGATGCTCTCTTGCGCAAGAAAGCTCTGATGGCCATTTTAGCCATAGGGGTTTCTTGCGCAAGAAACCCCTGTTGCCCGTCCACACTGCCTTCCTGCGCAAAGAGGGCTTATTCCTCATAGGGAGAGGAATAACTCTTGTGCAAGAAGCCCTCTTTTCTGATGCTTTACTGTAAATTTACTTGCACAAGAACACAGGTGCAGTGTAGATGCTCCGCAAATTTTTGCGCAAGAACAGTTGTTCTTGAGCAAAAAGCCTGCAGTGTAGATGTAGCCCCATAGGTCCAGGTACACCATAAAGAGAGGGAGAAGGAGAGGAGGAAGTGGCCCAGGAACAGTCCATTTCAATCTGGTTGAACTGCTGCCTGAAATAATGTCAGTGGATGGTGGCTGGATTCCCCACTAACAAAACACTCCACCACTGTTAGCTCCCTGGCAGCATTGATGCACCTGGGTTCCCTCCAAATCTCACCCCTGATGTGACAACTTATGTTAGCCTACTGTCTGCCAAACCTAGGACACTGGACTCATCACTGATTTGCACTGCATGAGGGATGGAGCTTCCCAGACTGCTTATTGCTCTGCCCTGCCCCAGGGCCTGTACCCTAAACCTTTGCTCTTCTGCTGTGTCTGAGGGCTGAGCTCTTAGACTGTTTGATGCCCCAACCTACCTGGAGCTGGAGTACATAGACCACTGATAGGCTACCTGCCCTGAAAGACAGAGCCCCTTACAACTGTGAGTCTGCTCCACCTCAACCCTGCAGCCCTGGATCCTCACATCAGACTTTGCTAGTTCCCTGATTGTGGGCAACATGCACTGCTGTAATGAGGTAGAGGGGCCTCCCACTATATCAGATCAGGGAAGAACCACAACTGACCCACTACAGGCTTCCCCACTAAGAGAAATCATCGTGTATTTTCAAAGCTAGAGCTTCATATTACTGCAATAGTTACTAACATGCTGTCTTGTTTTCATCTGATCTTTTCTGTAATAAAAATATACATTTTGACATCAGCTTCCTCTCCTGATTAAAATTTGCATCTTTGGCTTTTATAACTATGCCCTGTATTACTATGACTTTAGGTCCCAATTCAGCAAAACGTTAAATCATATGCTTTAAAATATGTGCATGCTTGGACCTGGCTGGCTGAATCTAGGCCTTTAAAGGCACGGGATGGGAGGAGGGGGGAGAGCTGGACAGTTGAGGAGGGGGCTCTCTGAGTCTGTTAGTATTGGGTATAGATAGATCTCCTACCTTTAGATTCATTTATGTCCAGCTTAGTTTGGTCAGGAAGAAAGGACAGTTGTTGCCATCTAATGAGCTGTTTGAAAATGTTTGTGAAATCAATGGATGATCTAAATCCAGACCTCATTGGAAAAATGTCCACACAATAAAAATTCCAATTGCAAGTAGCACATATGCTGGAAATCTCAGCAGATAAAGAGGCTGCAAATCCATTGATTGGGCAAGACTGAATCATTAGAGCCCAGCGTGTATAAAAAAATTGTATCTGAATTCACATCTGCAGAAATGATCTGCGGATGTGGATACCTGGGGATATAACGTGGATATCTGCAAATTTGCAGGGCTTCATGAATCACTGTCAGATTGTTTCAAATAGGCAAAATGGAGGCACATGAAAGAAGTCTATTAGAGAAGCTACTATTGCTACTGACATTGATCGGTAGATAAAACAACAGCAGACTTCATTTGGCAATGCTATTAGCATGACATCATTCAGGAACACTAGATTCAGCTGGGGAGAAAAGGAAATATAAGTATGATCTTACGGCACTACTTACATCTTGATTTCCCATAACACGTATTGCTTTAAGCAAAAAATGACCCAGCTGAGAATCTGAAAGGTCATCCTTGTGTTTCCTTTTCTCTCCAGGTGAAATCAATGGGGCTATGCTGATTTACAGTAGTTGAGGATTTGCCCTACTAAGTATAATACAAATGGCTTTAGAAATCACTTCCACCTTTGGCAGTGATAGTAAACACTATTTCATGTTGGTTATATATACCTCACACACTTAGGTCTAACTTACTGTAAATAGAATGAAAGAGTGCCTTGTTGCTGAATAATTTATTGCACATTAAATATGGCCCAAAGCAATAGAGGTTTCAAGTTTCACAAGGGCCTTATATATTTTCTGCTGTTGTAATTACATAAAGGAAATACTGACTATCTGATTTATGAAAGATAGATGATCCATTCAGTTACAGTTCAAAGCGATAATGTGTGTGAGGGTAGTGTGCCTTTGCAGGGGATTTCAAATACTGTTCCTTCTTTTCTATCTTCTGACATTCACAAGCTCCATTAAAAAATCTCTCATTGTATGAGCAAAGTTACAGAATAGCAGGAGACCTGATAGTCTTTTTTTGCTTCTGTGCTACAGTCAGATGAAGATGTCTGATGTCTTTTGGTCTGACAGTGAGGCATCCATGGATTCCCTCACTGGGTCATGCAGCTCAGATTATTTATTCTCATTTCCCCTTTTCAGTCACATTTTTTACTCGTCCAACTTTGATTTTTCCCTAGTTTCTCTTTTTCTCTCTTCTTTGTGTTTAATAAGACATAATATATTCACTTATCCAGCACCTTTCTTACAGAACTCAGAGAACATCACATCCATGAATAAATAAGGAATATGTGTGGATGATTTCACCCAACAGTGATGTACAGCCATCTCCAAGACAGAATGCAGAAGCAGTTTTCTTGGGATACATTCTACAATAGTAATTTAGGAGAGGAAGTGAATAATGGGGCAGGATTTGTCCCATAGACTTCAGTGAGAATTGAGGAACTCGTCACAGAAAAAGACTAGGACCAAAGGTATAGACCTGTTTTAATAATAATAACCAGCTCTTACATAAGGCTTTTCATTCAGAGATTAATGAGATTCCCTCCTCTGCACAGCATTTTATCTCCACTTTACAGATAGGGAAATTAAGTACAAAGAGGCTTATTTAGGGTCACCCAGAAGACCATTGTGGTAGGTGCAGGAATAAAACACAGGGCCAGTGACACTAGTGCCTTATGCATGGGGCCACACTGCCTCTGAGAGGCAAATTTAAGAGACTTGATTCTGCTCTTATTCACTACAATAGTGCAGAATCACTCAGGCCTGATGTTTAAAAGCAGCACATTATAGCTGGAACAGGAGTAATTTTTAAAACTAAAAATACACATAAGACTGGCCATACTGGATCAAACCAAAGGTCCATCTAGCCTAGTATCCTGTCTTCCTACAGTGGCCAATTCCAGCTGCCCTCAGAGGGAATGAACACAACAGGAAACCATCAAGCGATCCCATCCATATCACCCATTCCCAGCCCTGACAAACCAACACTAGGTACACCATACCTACCCATCTTGGCTATTAGCCATTGATGGACCTAAATTCCATGAATTTCTTTTTGGAACCCTGTAAAAGTCCTGGCCTTCACAACATCCTCTGGCAAGGAGTTCCACAAGTTGACTGTGTATTGTAGGAATAAATACTTCCTTTTGTTTGTTTTGAACCTGCTACCTACTGATTTCATTTGGTGACCCCTAGTTTTTAAAAACTTAAAAATCCTTTACTATTACTATTATTATGTATTATTTGAATTATAGTAGCATATAGGTAATTGAACTGAGACATACATTTTATAGTAGACATTCATCTGAATTTGGTTATCTAGAAAAAAAATCAACCACCTCCTTTATTTTGGTGAAAACTTTGCTAATTTTTCTACGTCCTTTAAAAAATGTTCTAGCAAAAAAAAGTCCTGGATTAATTATATCATGTGACTTTTCTGTGACATTTTTGAGTGACATATCATGATATCTAAAGAGATTAATCATCACAGGATATCAAACAGGATTTCTGTATATTAGAGGGGTGGAAAGAGAAATGGTTTGACAATCAATGACATGCCAGCGTTTTAACACAAAAACTATGTGTTCTGAGTTACACTCAATAACTGTCTGCCAGATCAGATACACTTTGTTCTTCTGATGGCATATTTGCTACAATGTACTTAGTCATGCTATCCTATATGCACTTCATCCTCTCTACAACATCAAGAGCATCAGAGCATTTCTAGCAGACAGTTATAATGAAAGTAATTTTAATTTTAACAACTTCAGTTGTTGGAGGGGAATAGGTAAGGATGGGGAGAAGGACTGAATCACCTATAGAAATTAGTGAAACAGTCAAGAAGTTCAGACTACTCACAATATATGGGGGTTTAGTTTGGCCATACAACCTGTGCCTAATCCCTTCATGCATATGCACTATGATAGCCTTTAATTATATTATTCACATTTTGATCCTGTAAGATTCTTGCCTCATTCAGTCAAGTGTGTTTAGTAAATGAAACAACAGTTCTGTAATTCTTTTTATCCTCCTTATTCAGGTTGTGTGGATCCAGGCCTTATTTGCTGTTCACAGTCCAAATCCTGTCCTGAATACGGAATTATTCACCGTGAACTAAATAATCATGCATTTAAAAAAGACTGCATCATAATGCACAAAGGAGTAGAATAAAGTCACAACCACAAGTCTTGAATTTCTTATCTTTTGAATGTTTGATTTTGTAGCCATGTAGAAGGGAGGCTGCCCCACTTGGAGCAGGAGATAAAACTGATGGGAGGGAGCCTAAGTAGAACACACCCAATCAGAGATGAGCTTATTAAGAGCCAGTAAGGAAAAAGTTTGCTGCAGCAGCCCAGATATAAAGTGCTGCTCTGCAGAGGAGAAGGGAGTCTCTCCTTTAAGGGCAAGGGAGAAGAACTGGCTGCCCTAGGGGCAAGGCAAGGCAAGGCAAGGCAAGGCAAAGCAAAGCAAGTCCAGGTCAGGTCAGGTTAGGAGAGCCAGAGGGAGCTCCAGCCGAATAACAGCCAGACTGGGCCACTGATACGAAGGGCCAAGAGTGTTCAAGAGTTATGGGAAAGTGACCCAAGGAAGGCAGGCAAGTGGAGAACGGCAGTAAGTGGCTGCTGCTCAGTAGTCCCTGGGCTAGGACCCAGAGTAGCAAGCAGGTTTGGTTTCTCTCCGGCCCCCCCCCCCCATTTATCCTACTCCCAGCCACTGAAGAAAGTGGCCAGCAAAGAACTGCAGTTTGCCCCTGGGAGAGGGGCTAGACTATGGGCTGCAGTCTGTCACTGCAGTGCAGGGCTGGTCTGAAGACTGCTGATCTCTCCAAAAGGGAGAAGAGAGCTGGGGCACAGGTGGAGGGCTGAAGGTAACTGCAGTCTGGGAGTGATGCGGGCACAAAGCTGAGTTGGTGGAAACACCAGAGTGGCAACGGACAAGATACCACCCATAGAAGGTGCATAGGAGCTGGACAAAGCTAATCCCCAGAGTGACCAGTAATAGGTGCCAGGGTGGTGAGTCTAGCCCTGTTACAAGGCATCATAATCTTTCAACAGATTTTTCTGTAGTGCAATAGAGCCACACGGGCAAATTACATGTAAAAAAAATCTCTGGCAGATTAGGAACCACTGCAAATTTCAGCTCCTAAAGCAGAAATGTTGAATGCTTAACATGTGGATGTCCTGAGGTCTAGAGAGAAATTGCACAGTTCTCTGGACACCCACAGAAAGACTTGTGCCTCTACAGTAATTCTTGGGATCCCTGTCTGCTATTGAAACATCATCCTTTCAAGTGCCATACTGTTATTGGTTCCCTGAAAAACTGTACCAAATTTTCATGTTTGGAAGAATGAAAAGTGCTTATTATAGATTATTAATAAGCTAATACTGCTATTATCGTATTCAAAAAACTCACATGGCTTTGGAAGGAGTGATGCAGGAAATGGATATTCTTCTGATTTCACTCTGCCAAGAGCAACTGCCACCCCAACTCTTTGATTATATAGAAGGACTTCTGCAGGATTGAAGGAAGTGTCAATAATGGCTCTAGTCCCACCTCATGACAAATGTTGGACTTTTTATGGAAGGAGGATTTAAGGATTTAACCTTACCCATGGAATTAGAGATAAATGGCCTATTGTGTCATCCACTTCATCTCCCAGTGGCTTCCTTCTCCTTTCCCATTCCTTTCCACAGTATAATAGATGTCACTGTTAGAATTATTTTTTCCTCATGCTGTCTTATTTTTCCTTAATTTCGTCCAAGTATGTCTAATTATATCTCCCATTACCAGACTAAATAATTTCCAACCCTACTTGGCCTTTACCCCATTCAAATATTTAAAGACCGGTCTGATTCTCTTCTCATTTATACACATATAAATTGTGAATAACTTCGCTGAAATCAATGGAGTTGCAGATGTACAATAGCGTAAATAGTGTCAAGAGAGAATAGAGCCTATATTCTGGGCAGTTTTAAAAAGTAATCATGAAGAACTGACTATATGAAAGATGGCAATCTTCCATGACATTAATTTTCTAGACCTGGTGAGGGGCAGGATCAGTTCATCAAAGGGCAAATTGAGTACCCTGAAATGTATGTACAAAGGAATAGATAAATTAATGCAGATAGAGCTCCAAACAAATACTTGGAACTGTATGATTGAAAGTAGTATACAAGAGTTAAGTGTTAATTATCGTCACATATGTTGCATAGATTCTTAAACTACATTTACGTCCCACTAGCATACAGCTGGAAATGTCACTCTTGTTCCTGTTATACATGACCCATGCAGGACACAGTTGAACATTCATCCAACTTGTGTAAAGTACTCTGTGTGCAGGCTGCTGCTTACATTTTTTCTCCTCTTTATGTTGGCTTTATTCCTACATGCATTGCACAATCCAATGTCCTCCACTTACCACCTCCTCCTCTTCCTCCTACTCCACCTCAAGCTATGAATAAAGAAAGGCAGCTGGTGTTTCAGTGTCATGTTACTAATTCAACAACTGCATACCTTTCCCCTGAATCCATCCACAGAGACCCCTCTTCACTAAAGCCCTGCTGCTGCTCCCCCTGAAGTAAATGTAAACAGTCCCATGGATTGCAACGGGAGTACCCTAACATAGGAAAGTCTCTTTGAAATAATTTGAAAGGAAATCAGCAGTGTGTAGTGACAGTTAAGGTTGCAGTAGGATACATGCTTTCATGTCTTTAATTAAAATTCCACTCAAAGTTTATATTCTGTTTTGGCTTTGCTCATTTCATTGAAATTTTTATTAAATAAAAGTTCAAAGGTCCTGAAATCTGTAATGCAACATTAGCTATGAGCTATGCTGTACCATAGCCCTTCCTGGAGGGTTGGTTGGTTTGTTTGTTTGTTTGTTTGTTTGTTTGTTTGTTTGTTTGTTTGTTCTTTGGACCATCCGATAGCTCTTCCTAGGGAATGATATATTGTACTTTTGATTAATGTATACAAATGTTACTATAATTAAGAAAACACCATTCGGGATTCATTGTTAATTTATTTTTCTGGGCTTAAACCACTTTGTTGCATGTGAAGAATACAGTGTAAAATCCCCACAATTACAGCACTTATTCTTTTCTGTGAATTTACAAGTAAATTAATAATTCACTTATGAGTTAACGTTAATTTTAGGGTCAGTCCATGAGACTACTTACAGAGGCAAGCAAGGATAAAATTTTCCAGAGTCACACACTGTGGCTGTGTCTACATTGGCACCCTTTTTCGGAAAAGGGATGCTAATGAGACACAGCGCAATTGCAAATCCGCGGGGGATTTAAATATCCCCGGTATTTTCATTACATAACTGCCGCTTTTTTCGGCTCGGGCTTTGCCGAAAGCGCCAGTCTAAACGAGGATCTTGCGGAAAATAAACCCTTTTCCGCAAGATCTCTTGCGCCCTACTTGAAAGTAGGAATAAGAGATCTTGCGGAAAGGGTTTATTTTCCGCAAGATCCTCGTCTAGACTGGCGCTTTTTCCGCAAAGCCCCGAGCCGAAAAAGCGGCAGTTATGTAATGCAAATACCGCGGGGATATTTAAATCCCCAGATTTGTAATTGCGCTGTGTCTCATTAGCATCCCTTTTCCAAAAAGTGCCAATGTAGACACAGCCCTCTGTCAGCAGAGGAATGCATATTAGGCAGGTCGACATTGCAAATGAGGCAGGGATTTAAATATCCTGTGCCTAATTTGCATAAAAATGGCCACCACGTTTTGCTGACTCAGCACTTTGTTGGCAAAAAGCAGCAGTCTAGAGGGGGATCTGTCGAGAAAGAAAGCCTTTTTTGATAGATCCCTTATGCCTCCTGCAAGGAGGTTTACAGGATCTATAAAAAAAGGCTTTCTTTCTCAACAGATCCCCCTCTAGACTTCTGCTTTTTGCCGACAAAGTGCTGGGTCGGCAAAACGTGGTGGCCATTTTTATGCAAATTAGGCATGGGATATTTAAATCCCTGCCTCATTTGCAGTGTCGACTTGCCTAATCTGCATCCCTTTGCCGTCAGAGGGATGCAGTATAGACATACCCCAAGAGAGAGGCAGCAGTGCACATACTCAAAAGCAGAAACAGACCACTAGAGACATTTTGCACTCAACATTCAGGTGCTGCGTGAGTTCAGGTGTCTACTGGGTTTGACAGGAGTATTATAGATTGCAGTGGAGCCAAAACTGGGATTTAGACATCTAATGTCAAGATTTATGTGTCAAAATCTCAGATTTAAGTACCTAAGTACCATGGGTCCCTCTAAGCTGAGTGTCAGCATAGCGCCGCAGCTGCTAAATCAGCCCACCCAGCCATGGGCTCAGGGCTCCGTGCATGGAGTTGCCTGACTGGGAGGTGCTGATTAAGCAGCTGTGGGTCTGTGCTATCACACAGCTTAGAGGGAACCTTTCTAGGTACTTTTGTGGGTATGGGCTTAATCTCTTTCAAATTATATAGGCTGTAGCATAGGTTTGGTCTCTGGAAGTTCAACATCAAAACAAATCCACCTCTTTCTATTGCAGCTGTACTGCACAGGAGGTATTCTAGTAATTACTTATATCCCCTTAAAGTAGCACTACACACATCCAAGATTAACTATACATTCTAAATTGTAAAAAGATCTGGAACAGAAAACGAAGTATGGAAATAAGGTAACAGCTCTAAAGAGTGTCAGTGTTATAGGGTTTTTTGGCATGGGAGTGCTTAAACAGGGGGAAGAAAACAATAACATCTATTGTGAATATTTCATTGAGAAAGGCAGTCAACAATAATAATAAAACTTAACTCACTTCAGACTTCAAGATGCATCATAATAGGTATACTCGCCTTCATTCTATATACTAGAAAAATGAAAGGTGAAATGACTTGCCCAACATCAAACTGTAGTTCACTAGCAGAACTCTAAATATTAAAGCTAACAGTAAGGGACTTGCATATATCATTTACAAATGAAGCGACACATCAGACCAAACAATTCACCATGAGCTACCATGAAGAACCAATGACATGAAAGCAGACAGTCCAACAGAAGTAACTTCCCCAATTGTTTTGTTTTTTACTTCAAACTATTTTCTGTAAAACTTTTGTTATGTATTTTGCACATCATTTTGGGGGGTTGACATAGTAACTGCCTAAAAATGTGCGACAGACCGTTAGTTAAGCTCTGAGCTCTTTCTGGAGTCTATGTTGCTTAATCAAAAAGTTTGTAATACACCCTGATGCTCTAAATACTGAAGCTAAAAATATTGCTCTCTTTTACAGCATAAACAACTGTAGCATGCTTTCAAGCTGAGTGTGAGCTTACAGTATAACAGAAAAGCCTACATTTATCCCTGCACACCAATCCATTTCTCCATTTTAACTTCAGGCAGCAATCCTCATGCTCATGAATATTTTGTGAGGAGTAACTTTTGCCTTTACCATAGCATACACCTTTAAGGTTGAGATAAGTATATAGTTTGAATATGTTTGTTTTCTTTACTTTCTGACAAAAATGCTATTTAAGGGCATGATTCTTTAATTACTTAGCACACAAGTAATTTTACATGTGTGAATAGTACTTTGAAGCTCATGAGGACAATTTACAGTAGTAGCTACTCATGCATATTGTGTTTGTAGAACTCGGCTCTAATCCTCATTATGAACTACATGGCAAAATGTTTTCTTACTAAATTATTATTGTAAAGTTTTTATAGATCATTTGAGAGATATTGGAATGAGAATATTCAATTATAGCTAAACATTGTACTAATGTGAAAAGTAATCCCACAACCTTTACTTGTGTCAGTAAAATTAGATATATGAGATAGGGTTGTAGCCTCAAAAACTTTGGTCACTTAGAACATTTCCACTGAATTCAATGAGGTTTGCATTAGGTTTGTAAAGTGATAATCCTGGATGTTTGCCAGACTATCTAAAAGAGAATGTCTTAATCTGACTTGCTAATGGGGAAACCTGAGATGTACAGAAATATTTCCTAAACTCAATTTAATGAATATGTTCTGCATTACTTGATTTTTTTAGCTTGTTATGAAGTGCAGATTTTAGCTCCATCTTTTTCAGTGCATATGTAGACAAAGAGATTAAGAGAGGGATAAAAGTAGCTATGGTGACTATTAAAAGACTAGAACTTCTTTTTCAGAATGAAAATTCATGAAGATGGTATGAACAAATGTGGTTCCGATGTAAGTCTCATCCCTTTCTAGCAATGGCAAATGAATGGGGTTTGTTCAAGTGTGTAACACTTTTCTTGCTAGAACTCTATTTGTTATAATGAGATTCAAAAAGAGATTAAGCTAGTGTAATTTTTCAGAACCCAGCTCAAGTCTACAGGGCTGGCAAAATGAAATAGCAAACATCCTTTGATCTGTAAATAGAAAACATTTAATCTGGAAATCATCAAGACACAATGAACATGGAGTCCCACAATACCATAATCCTTGACTCACATATTGGAGTATAGCCAAACTCATGTGCTTGGGTGAGGTCCCTGCACGCTGAATACAGTAAAAGTCCTCATTGATGCAGAGCCCAGGCAAGACTGTATGCATTGTGGTGCCCAAACAGAAACCATACACAAGAGGGGCATGATTACACAAGAACATAAGAATGGCCATACTGGGTTACACCAACGGTCCATCCAGCCCAGTATCCTGTCTGCCGACAGTGGCAAATGCCAGGTGCCCAGAGGGAGTGAACCAAACAGGTAATGATCAAGTGATCTCTCTCCTGCCATCCATTTCCACCCTCTGACAAACAAAGGCTAGAGACACCATTCCTTACCCATCCTGGCTAATAGCCATTAATGGACTTAACCTCCATGAATGTATCTAGTTCTCTTTTAAACCCTGTTATAGTCCTAGCCTTCACAACTGTGTCCTGCAAAGAGTTCCACAGGTTAACTGTGCGCTGTGTGAAGAACTTCCTTTTGTTTGTTTTAAATCTGCTGCCCATTAATTTCATTAGGTGGCCCCTAGTTCTTATATTATGGGAACAAGTAAATAACTTTTCCTTATTCACTTTCTCCACACATCTCCAGTAGGATGCTTAGGCAATGAGGCAACTCACCTGTGGGTGAGTTCTGTACTAGGTCTGAATATGCAAGTTTGGGGACACATGGCCACTGGATATCAATTAAGTAGCCAAGAATGCCCCACTCTCCACATAAAAGCTCAAGGAGGTTGCAGCCCTTATTCCAGTTCACGGGCTGTATGGATTCCATCCCATCAACTCCTGCAGTATTCCAGGCTCAAAGCCTGTTTACTTAGGTGTGAATGTTAGCCATAGAGAATAAATTCCTTCCTGCCAGTATTAAAGGTGGATCTGTGCTACCTGAGATTGCACCACTGCTTTCTGAGAGGCTTACTAGCTAGACCAACCTCTTCCCACAGAATTTTTGAGTGACTAAATTAAAACTCTGTACGCAATCCTTCCATCACTGAATTGGAGCTCATCACTCAATTGGAGGCCAGTCTCTAGATAAATCCTATCAACTGGGCAAGTATGTAAGAAATGCCTTGGGAATTTGTATTCCTGGTTTCTGGGGTGATATTGTGATGACCTAACTAAGCATTTCTCAGTACACAACTAAAAGTACACACACGGTAGATAGTGTGTGTTATCGTCCTAAGTCACTGCTCTTTCTTCCTTTTTCTCTGTCTTCTTTCTGTGAAGCTGTTCAAACAGGGAGCTTATGCCCAGGCTTGGTAAAGAACTACGGGCAGACTCCTGAGGTGATGGAAATAGGGTCTGGAATTGTCACATAAAACTGACTAAAAATCATGTTTTTACAATATAGACAAAACATCTTATTCTAGAACTGGGCTATCAATTCAGTTTCTGTATGCAATCCTGCCTTTAAATTCATTCACTAGTATAGCTGCAGAAAGTCAATACAAAAGGGATATGCACATACTTTAAGAATAGGTTTTCAAAACTCTAAAAGTATATTTGTGGGCAAATTATTGCGGTATTGACCCAATTGAGCTCGTTGATAGGTGTGAAATCCCCTGTAGTGCAGAGGAAATGAATGAGCTCCAAATACGTCATTTGAGCTTGTGGGAACTGGATGTCAGATGACTGTTTTATTTCCATCTCTGACTCTGACTTGCTCTGGGACCTTGTTCAAGTTACTTTACTACATGAAGATGGATAAAAGTTGTAAACTGTGTTCCACTGTTTGGATGAAGGGTGCTACATAGGTACAAAGAATTATTATATACTTATTGTCTGCAGATTTTGGGTTACAAAATACACCATAAGTTGGGAGTGGGAGGGGTGTGAAGGGGGACTGGGTGACTCCTGGAATTTAGAAACAATGAAGAGGGATGGTTTTACTTCTAGGCCTATAGTGTGCTGGGCATATTGAATGGGCACAGAAACTAAGGTACCCTTTCCAGCCCAGATTATTAGGATTGAAGTTTATTATTGGGAGAGAAGGTACAGATGCTTGTACTGTCCCTATTCACTGAGCTAGTTTGTGCATTGTGTGAACTGTACTACTAGAGGGGAAACCCAAGGAAGCATAATGCCTCAAGGGGCCTGCTTGAGAGGTAAAAACAGTAATTGTTCTTGAAGGGCTTTACCTCCATTAAGAGATGCAATTTAACTCCCATCATGCAGCAATTGCACAGGAGCATTGGGTCAGAACACCACTTATTCTCCTCTTGTGCAGTTAGTTGTTCCTTGCAGAGGCAGTTGATCAGCAGAAGACCCTGAATTCAGTAGTTGAAATTCTGGATGATCCTTCTTCAGGACACGCAACGTGAGAGGTGTGGGCGGCGAGTGAAGGCCCAGCTGGGGAAGGCAAGCCGAATCCCTGCCCCTACCACCAGAAGCCACACCCCTTCACTTGAGACCATGCCCCTTCAACAACCCCACCGCACCCTAGCCAAGCCCTGCCCAACTCTGGATGAGAGCCGGGGCTGCCGCACTGTGGCTCCAGCCCTCCCCAGCTGCCGGGGAGTCAGGCTGCCGCATTGTGGCCCCAGCCCCTCCCCAGCTGCCACGGAGCTGGGCTGCCATGTTGCAGACTCAGCTCCTCCTGGGCACCAGGGAAGCGTAGGCTGTTTTGGGAAGGCAATGACTTCCCTTGCCTACATTACCCGCCACTCATGGTGGTAGAGAGTAGCTTTACTCCATCCTCATTCCTGAATAGCCAGGTGAATCAGAACACAATCCTGCCTTGACTGAAGTAGAGATGTTACCAGCTAACCAGTTAACTGGTTAACCAGTGGCCCGGCTGGGCCAACATAACATTTAACCAGTGAACTGATTAAATGGGATTTTACATCCCTAGACTGAAGTGAGGTTTTGGATTCCAATGTTTCCAGTGAAGGACCTTTTATGACTACTTAAATCCACCTAAAATACAGATAAGGGTTTTTTTGTTCTTTAAAGATTAACTATTATACATGTGAATATTTATCAATAATTTTAGATCTAATTGTACCTGCTGTAATTGTAATGAGGTACGCTGGGGAATGCATGCATTGAATATTGCATAAGGGAGCTTTCAGAAATCCTCTTCATTTCACTCCTTACTGTGACACTTACCTGTAGAAACATTGACTGCATAAATGTCTTCCATGTCTTGCTACTTTAATAAAGAATTTTAGAAATATTACTCTGTTAAACTGCAAAGGTACCATGTTAGCTATGAAAACATGTATCCTTTGGCAGCTCTAATTCCCATATGAGAACTCAAGACCTACACAGGCTCAGCTCCTGAAAATACTCACATGAACATAAGAACATAAGAACGGCCGTACCGGGTCAGACCAAAGGTCCATCTAGCCCAGTATCCTGTCTGCCGACAGTGGCCAGCACCAGGTGCCCCAGAGGTGGACCGAAGACAATGATCAAGCGATTTGTCTCCTGCCATCCCTCTCCAGCCTCTGACAAACAGAGGCCAAGGACACCATTTTATCCCTGGCTAATAGCCTTTTATGGACCTAACCTCCGTGAAATTATCTAGCTTCTCTTTAAACTCTGTTATATTCCTAGCCTTCACAGCCTCCTCTGGCAAGGAGTTCCACATGCTGACTACACGCTGTGTGAAGAAGAACTTTCTTTTATTAGTTTTAAACCTGCTACCCATTAATTTCATTTGGTGTCCTCTAGTTCTTCTATTTAGGGAACTAATAAATAACTTTTCTTTATCGGCCCTCTCCACACCACTCATGATTTTATACACCTCTATCATATCCCCCCTCAGTCTCCTCTTTTCTAAACTGAAAAGTCCCAGTCGCTTTAACCTCTCCTCATATGGGACCCGTTCCAAACCCCTAATCATTTTAGCTGCCCTTTTCTGAACCCTTTCCAAGGCCAAAATATCTTTTTTGAGGTGAGGAGACCACATTTGTACACAGTATTCAAGATGTGGGCGTACCATAGTTTTATACAGGGCAGTAAGATATTCTGGGTCTTATTTTCTATCCCTTTCTTAATAATACCTAGCATCCTATTTGCCTTTTTGACCGCCGCTGCACACTGTGTGGAAGATTTCAGAGAACTGTCCACGATAACTCCAAGATCTGTTTCCTGATTTGTCGTAGCCAAATTAGCCCCCATCATACTGTACGTATAGTTGGGGTTATTTTTCCCGATGTGCATTACTTTACACTTATCCACATTAAATTTCATTTGCCATTTTGTTGCCCAATCACTCACTTTGGTGAGATCTTCTTGGAGTCCCTTACAGTCTGCTTTCACAGTCCCTTACAGTCCCTTACACTTTCACAAGTAGTCCTATTCCCATCATGGGATTATTTAAACATGCAGTATAAAGGGCATAGTAACTTCCGGGAAGGACATTTGCCAGATCCTATTTAAGCAATAAGATGGGTGTATTCTATTGTGTAACCCTAATCATACACCTAGGAGAGTTGCTAGGCAAAAGGCTAACTGCTCTGTACTCTCATTCAACAAGGTGAGCTGTCATTGCACAATAACTCTCCTACAGTCTATTCCATTGATTATTTTGGTCTATTTCCAGTGTATAGCACATTTTATTTATTCTTCAAACACATGGAGTAGAAATAACTATTTGTTGAATGTCACCTTATGAATACAGTTTATTTTTAGATAGCATATTTTCTATTATTATCTATTATTTTGCTGCTGCTGTGGATGTGTAAGGTTCCCTTACAAGCAAACATAACATTAAGCATCTGAAGATTTTACAATTTATGGCCCTGATCCTGTGGTGAGTTTTGGGCAGGTAGTCCCCTGAGTCCACATGAAACCCCACTGAAATCATGGGGAATAGGAGCATAAAACAATAAAGCACACTGCAAAACCAAGTCAGTGCTACGTAAAAGGATGATACCAGTTCTCAGGAGCAGAGCTTCTCACGGGAAGTGGTATGAAAATGCTTTGTTTCGCAATTATCTTTTTTGTTTGTTTTTACAACTTTCTCATAAAGATTAATAGATGGGTGATGAGACAAGGGTGAATCTAAAGGTCAGGAAGCAATGGCTGCATAAAAGCATCTGGATTTTATAATATAAACAATGTATGAGGAGAGCTGAAGGATATAACTTTGAAAATCTTCTGCACTCTTCCTACTTTCTCAGAATACCTTCTACTTTCCCCAAAAAGAATATTCTGAGAGGTTTTAAGGTAAAATCTACAATCTTCTCAAGTATTTTCATCAACATCATCATCATCATCATTATGGCAAATCCCACCGACAAATAGTCTCCTTGCACATCAAGAACCACCCAGATCAATCTCCATCACAGTGGTCTGCCAGAATATTCAATTTATATCTGTCACTGCCAATTTTTTCATGCCACTCAGGTTTTTGGTGCACACCTGATTGTTGGGTGTGTAGTGGCATTGCTTAATAAATATGCTTTGGAATACACTAACAATATGTGCATGCCAAGAAATCAGCCAAAAGGAAAGTAGTACTGATGGAGGCAGTTGCTGAGGTCAATACTGAATTTCTGATCTTCTCCTGCCATGCTGGCTGCTCCATATAATGAAGAAAATGAGAACTGAAAACATCAATCTGTTGTTCTTCAGCCTTCCTCAGTGCCCACATTTTGCTTCTATACAGCAGAGCTGGTAGAGATTTGTAACTTCATAGCAAGCTTGAAGTCATGATATCCCTACAGAGGCCACTGAAAAGCACTAAACGTGACCATTGTTGCCACCATGTGAGTGTCCATAATTTCTGAGCTTGAAATAGGAGTATTACTCACAAATAAGTGGAACTGCTCATCCCTTATAATTATAAAACCATTATGCCACATCACACCATCACATACTCTGCATAGGCCATATCTGTCAGGGGAACATAAAGGGATATCAAGGCACTAGTTCACACAAAAGGGTCTGCTCCTGCAGCTCTGTAGTGATTCCTCTGGTTCCAGCTTGGAAGGAGGCCTCACTGTGTCAGACAACAAACCATTGGCTGGCTGGCTATGGCTCAAGTTCTGAGTGGGGCACTACTCAGAACAGGCTTTTGTGTCAAAGCATCCTGGCTAAGACAGCCAGTAAACAAGCAGTGTGCAACTCAAGCCATCAGGCAGAGCAGAGGTCTGACTTCCTAGCTCTGGCATGTGGCAGACAAATACAGGCCTCTTGGACTAAGGTGGGGAAGCTTTCATCCCCAGGGTAGAGTTGGCATGGGTTTGGGGGAACCTAGGTCTGCAGTACTCCACAGAGTCCCAGCCCGGGACCCTAACAGTGGCAAAGTGTTCCACCAGTGGGTCAATCAGGATCTCATTGAAGCATATTGGCCAGGGTTCTGCAATAACAAAATCAATTACTGCCTGAAAATCCTAGCTACTTCCTACATTCCCCTTGGGATGTACTTATAGTTTGGGTTTGTCTTCCATTTCCCTGGGGTACACAACTAATGGCAGCCCCAGCAGCTCCTCACTGTTCCTGCTGGCAGGCAGCTCATCTAAATCATCAGTGCTATAGAGGTTTATGTCAGGCTTCTGTTCCAACAGTGTGCTAGAGGCATCTGTCTCTCTTGGTGTCTGTAGCCCAAATTAGCTGGAGGGCCTGCCTTTCACAGAATCATAGAATACTAAAACCGGAAGAGACTTTGAGAGGTCATCAAGTTCAGTCCCCTGCCCTCACGTCAGGACCAAGCACTATCTAGCTCATCCCTGATAGATGTTTATCCAACCTGTTCTTAAATATCTTCAGTGATGGAGATTCCACAACCTCCGTAGGCAATTTTTTCCAGTGTTTAACCATCCTGACAGTTAGGAAGTTTTTCCTAATGAACAACCTAAACCTTCCTTACTGCAATTTAAGCTCATGGCTTCTTGTCCTATCCTCAGAGGCCAAGGAGAAAAATGTTTCTCCCTCATCCTTATAACACCCTTTTAGATACTTGAAAACTGCTATCATGTCCTTTCTCAGTTTTTTCTTTTCTAAACTAAACAAGCCCAGTTCTTTCAGTCTTCCCTCATAGGTCATGTTTTCTAGATCTTTAATCATTTTTGTTGCTCTTCTCTGGACCTTCTGCAATTTCTCCACATCTTTCTTGAAATGTGGCACCCAGAGCTGGACACAGTACTCCAGTTGAGGCCTAATCAGCGCAGTGTAGAACAGAAGAATTACTTCTTGTGTTTTGCTCATATCACTCCTGTTAATGCATCCCAGAATCATGTTTGCTTTGCAACAGTGTCACATTGTTGACACATATTTAGCTTGTGGTCTACTATGGCCTTTAGATTCCTTTCTGCCTTAACTCCTTCCGAGACAGTCGTGTTCCATTCTCTTTGTTCCTTCCTAAATGGAGTACTTTGCATTTGTCCTTATTAAACTTCATCCTATTTACCTTTTAAATTATGACCCTATCTTACAAAGCACTTGCAACCCATCCCAACTTAGTATCATCTGCAAACTTAATAAGTGTACTTTCTATGCCAATATCTAAGTCTTTGATGAAGGTATTGAACAGAACTGGTCCCAAAACAGACCCCTGCAGAACCCCACTTGTTATGCCCTTCCAGCATGTGAACTGTTAATAACTAGTCTCTGAGAACAACTATCCAGCCAGTTATGCACCCACCTTATAGCAGCCCCATCTAGGTTGTATTTCCCTACTTTATTGATAAGAAGGTTATGCAAGACCATATCAAATGCTTTACTAAAGTCTAGGTATATCATGTCCACCATTTCTCCCTTATACACAAGACTTGTTATCCTATCAAAGAAAGCTATCAGATTGGTTTTGTATAATTTGTTCTTTACAGATCCATGCTGGCTGTTACCTATTACCTTATTTTCTTCCAGTTGTTTGTAGATAAATTCCTTAACTACTTGCTCCATTATCTTCCCTCGCACAGAAATTAATCTGACTTGTCTGTAGTTTCCTTTATTGTTCTTATTTCCCTTTTTATAGATGGGCACTATATTTGCTCTTTTCCAGTCTTCTGGAATCTCTCCTGTCTTCCATAATTTTTCAAAGATGATAGCTAAAGGTTCAGATAACTCCTCTCTCAGCTCCTTGAGTATTCTAGGATGCATTTCATCAGGCCCTGGTGACTTGAAGACATCTAACTTTTCTAAGTAATTTTTAACTTGTTGTTTTGTTTTTTTAACTTCTAAACTTGCCACATTTCCACTAGCATTCACTATGTTAGACATCCTGTCACCATCAATCTTCTTGGTAAAAATTGAAACAAAGAAGTTGGTAAGAACCTCTACCATATCCAAGTTTCCTTTTATTGCTTCTTCCTCTTCACTGAGTAATGGGCCTATCCTGTCCTTAGTCTTTCTTGTGCTTCTAATAGATTTGTAGAATGTTTTCTTGTTACCCTTTATGTATCTAGCTAGATTGAGCTCATTTTTTGCCTTTGTCTTTCTAATCTTGCCCCTAGATACTTGTGTTATTTGCTTATAGTCATCCTTTTTAATTTGACTTCATTTCCACTTTTTATATGACTTCTTTTTGATTTTTAGATCATGCAAGATCTCCTGGTTAAGCCAACATGGACACAAAAATCAACCAATACTGGTTAACCAAAACAAAAAGAAAACATTTTTTATTATTAAAACAAAACTATTGTTGCAAGCATAGTAAATGACTGAATGTTAAAAGCCATGGATTAAAATAGACTCAGGGAGAATCCCTGGGCTGTAATCCTTAGTTACAAAAGAGAAAAACAATTAACCAGCTCAGACATGATTTCCAAACCCACTATCAAGGAAAACAATAAAACCTGATGGACTATCTAAACTTTTCCCTACTTACACACTTCAAGGAGTCTGTTCCTCGGAAAGTCTGTCTCTCCTGCTACCTGGGAAAAACCTGCTCTGATCTAAAACAAAGGAAGAGAGAAAAAAACCCTCTCTCAGTTTTCATTGGCTGCATGCCCAAAGCCCCATCCCTCAGGTGCATCTCCAGAGTTGCTTAACCCTTTCCTCACTCTCCAGGTAAGTGAGACTCTCCTTAGCAGCACCTATTCATGACATCTATACACTGGAATAGTTTGCTTTGGGCCCTTAATAATGTCCCTTTCAAAAACTGCCAGCTATCTTCAGTTGTTTTTTCTCTTAGTCTTGTTTCCCATGGGATCTTACCTACCAGCTCTCCAAGTTTACTAAAATCTGCCTCCCTGAAATCGATTGTCTCTTTTTTGCTGTTCTCCCTTCTACCACTCCTTAGAATCATGAACTCTATGATTTCATGATCACTTTAACCCAAGCTGCCTTCCGCTTTCAAATTTTCAACCAATTCCCTCCTGTTCGTTAAAATCAAATCTAGAACATCTTCTCCCCAAGTAACTTTCTTAACCTTCTGAAATAAAAAATTGTCTCCATTACAGTCCAAGAACTTGTTGGATAATCTTTTCCTTACTGTTTTAGTTTCCCAACATATGTCTAGATAGTTGAAGTCCCCCATCACTACCAAATCTTATGCTTTGGATGATTTTGTTAGTTGTTTAAAAAAAACCTCATCCACCTCTTCTGCCTGGGTAGGTGGTCTGCATGACATCATCCTTGTTTTTTACCCCTTTTATCCTAACCTAGAGACTCTCAACAAGTTTGTTTCCTATGTCCATTTCAACCTCAGTCCAAGTGTATACATTTTTAATTCACGAGGCAACACTGCCTCCCTTTTTTCCCTGCTTATCCTTCCAGAGCAAGCTGTACCCTTCTATACTAATATTCCAATCATGTATTGTATCCCCCCAAGTCTCTGTGATACCAACTATGCCATAGTTGTGTTTATTTATTAGTACTTCAAGTTCTTCCTGCTTATTTCCCATACTTCTTGCATTTGTATACAGGCATCTAAGATACTGATTTTATTTTGCCCCCCAGTTTTGCCTTGTCCCTCCTTTATTCCTGCTCTTATAACCCAATCTCCCTCCCAGTTCTGACCCATCTCCCAGGTCTCCATATTTTTTACTTACCTGGTCGCCTGCTTTCATCCAACCTAGTTGAAAGCCCTCCTCACTAGGTTAGCCAGACTATCTGAATACTCTCTTCCCCTACTCTCTTCCCCTTCCTTGAAAGGTGAACCCCATTCCTGCTTAGCAGTCCTTCTTGGAAGAGCATCCCATGGTCAAGAAAGTCAAAGCTTTCCTGGTGACACCATCTTTGCAGCCAGGCATTCACTTTTTATACTTTCTGTTACACCCCTCTGCTTCCAAGGGGGAGCAGGGCTGGCCTGGCTCTGACTCTTTCCCCGCCCCCCACGCTCCCCACATCTGGGAGAGTTGTAGCAATCCCTCTGCTTCCAGCTTGGAAGGAGGCCATTCTGCCTCACTACAAACTCTCACATTCAAAGTGGCCTCACTGAAATATAATGGAGTTCCATACATGAGTAAGGCCTAGTTGCATGAGCTCAAACATGAAGAGTAGCACCATATTCTCTTGAAATTGTGGCCATATAGAGGGAACAAAAGGAAGTGTTTCTGTATCCTTTTCCGAGAGTTGCATTGTCAATTTCTATAAAAAATTAGTATCACATCATATACAAAATCATTGTAATTTCTCCATTACTAAGTATTTTGAGTAGCATCATGAAAACACTGGGTAACCTCTTCTGTTTTGTTGATTGCAGTCAATAATGTAAGAGCTAAAATTAAGCTTCACTCAGTTCTTTTATGAGTGTGACACACACAATTATGTTCCCTGTTTATTCAAACCTTTTGGAATTACTTTTATGATGGTTTGAGGAGCTGATGGCATACTATGGGACCAGATTCTGATGCCTCACATTGAATATAACTTATTTCTCAAATAAGTACTTCCAGAGGCTGGATGGTCTGTTGTAGCGGGAGTCAGCAGAGCAAACACTGTTCCTGATTCTGCAACCTTGGGAAAGTCACTTAACCTCTCTCATTCTTTGTACTTCTTATCTACATATATTGTAAGGTCTTAGGCACAGTGACTGTACCTTATTATGTGTTGGTACAATGGGACCCTAATCAAAGTTGGAGCCTCTGCATGTGACAATGTGAGTAACTGATTCCAAAAAACCTACATTAAAAGAATATTATGCTTTTTAAGGGACATCCACAGTTTTTATGAAGTGCCAGAGTTAAGGATGCCCATGCGACCCTATTTAGCCCCATGGAACATGTTCACTAAGAACATTAGGGTATGTCTACACTAGCCCCCTAGTTCGAACTAGGGTGGCTAATGTAGGCATTCGAACTTGCAAATGAAGCCCGGGATTTAAATATCCCGGGCTTCATTTGCATGTTCCCGGGCAGGCGCCATTTTTAAATCCCCTTAGTTCGAACTGACTGCCCGCGGCTACACGCGGCAGTCAGAAGTTAATCTGAACTAAGGACTTGTTAGTCCATCCACTATCTTTCTGAAGCTTCTAACTGTCTTTACACTGGTGTCTCTAATTCCTTCCAGGTAGTCTTATCATGTAATGGGGATTGGCTTAGCTCCATGCTCTCCAACCTAAGGTCAAGCCTGCATGGCCAGGGAGAAAATTAAGGTTGCATAGGCAATCTTAGATCTGATTTTTCTTTACTTATAAGTGCTTGACTTCACAGCCATGTTTTTAACATAACTCTTTTGGATGAAAATTCCTAATTTAAAACAAATGAATATGGAAATTGTGCTGGATCATGTTTATTGCAGATGGAACATTCTGTGAACTTAGCTGCCACACTCTAACAAGTCTCTGAGCATGTGTGAACTGAGATTTTTCAGAGGCTCACAACTTGGCAAATTTAGCCAAATCTTACTATTCCTGTGAAAAAAGTACACTCCTGGCAACATAGAAATACCTCTTCCCCCAGCGAAATTTCAAATCCCTGTTCTAAACATGGGTGAATTAGAGTGTCTCAGTTATATGGTATTTTTTCAACATGGGAAAAACAAATGTATTTTTCATCATCTCATTTTTAAAAATGGCTGAACCATTTTAGCTGAAACTTTCATCATAATAAATTCAGCTGGAAACAGACATATAGTAGGAAAAATTTCAGCCCAAGTGATGGAAGTTTTGCAAAATTATAAGCAACTGAAAACAGGGTCTTACAATGAAAAGCATTAATTAACCTTAATTATAGTGTACTAGCTCCACTGATAGGCCATGTTTACACTATGAGATTATTTTGAATGTACTAAGTTTGACTTCTGGGCACCTGATTTTATAAATTTGAAGTTCCGTGTCCTCACTAGGGGGAAGAATCGAATGCGGTCTGAGGCAGGCTCTGTTAATGTGAATGTGCTACTTCAGGTTTAGAGCCTCAGGAAGCATTCTGGGGAGCTGCAGGAGACCTCCCAAAGGCCAATTAGTTCAAATTAGCAGCACTGGAGTATCCACATTAATGTTATTTCAGACTTACAAGTTTGGGAATAGTGTTATTCCTCATGAAAAGCAGGACTACAGAGTTTGAATTCCATGGCCCCTTATTCTGAAATAATGGGCTTGCTAGTGTGGACATATCACTTACAAATTCAGCCTGGGAGGAGGAGGTGTATTTCAGACTAAGGACGTAGTGTAGACCAGGCCATAGTAATAATTTTAACCAACTATTCAATGCAAGAATATCAGAATCCTGTTTATCAGAATCTAGACCATATTTAAGTTCAATTAGATATCCTCAAACACCTTTCCCTTATTTTCAGATTTTGAATAGAACTACAAAAATGTTTTATAAATGAAGGCTTTTTCATTACATAAATCAGCAGCTGAAGGGTAGGTGGAGGAATAGCTGTTCCTATTTCCAAGCAGTTTTCATTCAGTTTTCCTTTTTTAAGTGCATATGTATTTCTGATTGCATAACAGTTATGGGGCGCTGTTTATTGTTAAATCTTCAAGATTTTCTTTCTGATTACCCTTTAAAAACAGATGTGGCCCACTCAAATTGCCTATCACATCATGTTTATAATCATTTGCTTTCTTTTTAGTTTTCCCTTAACATGGTGATCTTAAGAAGGTATAATTTTCTTATGGTGTTGGAAAGAGCCATAAAATTTGATACAATTAAGACCAGTTTCTAACCAAGTACTGCACGCAAAGGACTTCCCAGGAGATCCACATTGCCACAGCGGCAGTATGTTGTTCAATATAGCGAGGAAACAGAATTTGGGATGCTGGTGTACTTATTCAGATTAGCAAGGGAGTTAAGGAGACTTTTTCATCTCATGCAAAGAATGTAGTCTTTTGTCTATTTCAGTGTTTGACAAAGGTGCAGATTGGTGTGGACTTGGCTCAGATATGGTGATGGCAATACTGGTGGACAAGGAAAATATCAGATGAATGGACTTGGACTGAGAATTCATAAACTTATAGTTTAAGACCAGAAGGGATCATAAGATCATCTGGTTTATATCAAAGGACATAATATTGTAGAAAGCCCTACAACTTGTGCTGTAGAACAGTAGTTTTCAATCTGTGTTCTGCAGATCCCTGGGGGATCCACAGACTATGTCTAAGATTTCCAAAGAGGGCTGCATCTCCATTCAAAATTTGTGGGGGTCTGCAAATGAACAGAGATTTCAAATGACTGTTGTAGAATATGGCTTCCACTGCTGATGTAAACCAGCCTATGGTCAAGCTTTATTTGGCCAGGGAGCTGGTACAAAACATGAATTCTCAGGTAAGGGTGGTGTTATACAGTGTCTAAAGTATCCCTCCGAGGTCGACTTTGTTCCAGACCATTGTGATGTGAAGGGAAGGTTACTGTGATTTGCTCTTGCTAGGGTTGTGTAACAAGCTGGAAGTGTTGCCTGTGTGTTGGCCACAATCTTGATTAACACACTAGGGACTGAAAAAGAACTCCATGGCTAAAAAGTATCAGGTGCCCCAGCTTGAGCCAGTGCTCAGTCTATAGCTGGGGTCTGTAACAATTCTGACCCTCTGAATCAGCATAGTAACAAATGCTATTCAGTGATTTACACCTGGAACACCCGGCCTCTTTGGGGAAAAGCAGTTGGCTTTGATGACTCAGAAGCAGGATCTGAGGGAGGACAGAATGCTTCTCTAGAGTGATGATCAAGTGGGCTGAGTGCTCCTCTCCAGGCTCAGCTATTTCAGTGGCACCCAGCTCAGAAGGTCTGAGCTGAACTTTATTTTAACTTCTGCTAATGCCTGTGTTGTTAGAGCCAAACCCCAGGAAATGGAGTGAGTTAGGATTCTCTGTAGTGTGTAGAGTGTTTCATAGCAGGTTGGGAGTGGTACTTGCTTACAGGCTACCTCTGAAAAGGCTTCAGAAATGTTAACTACTGCAAAATATAGTGATTCATCTCTTTAATAGAGTGACCCTTTACACTATACAAGCCTTCGTATGTGCTTGTATCTATTGGCTTCCGAGTGCAGCTCAAGGTATTGACCACAATGCATAGAGCTATACAGTAGCGGATACCCATTTACTGAAAAGATCACTGTTGCTAGATCCTGCAGTGATGACTGGACTCTGCTAGATCACACTTCTCATTTGCTGGGGTTGAAATCTCCACAAGTGGCAGCAGCTCATTCTTGCAGGCTTCACAGTTCTGGAAGTTAGTCAGTGTCATACTTTGGCAAGCTTCTGGGTGCAGAGTTACTCTCAGCCATTCTGCTGGACTCTAAGGCCTGGCCTACACTAGGACTTTACATCAACTTTAGCCCCTTACAGTCGATTTTCTGAGTGATACATCCACACTACCAAGCCTGTAGCTTTGACCTGAAGGGCCGCAGAAGTCAATTTCAGTAATCCTGCTTTTCATGAGGCATAACACTATTTCTGACCTTGCACCATCGAATTTACGCTACTGTAGATGCAGCATTGCCAGAAAGTCAATGCTATTGGCCTCTGGGAGGCCTCCCACAGCTTCCCTTTCTGACCAGAATTTGTGCCTCTCCTGCTGAGCTCCAAAAGGCCTGGGAACAGTAGAAGGGCCTTTCCTGTGTGGCCAGCATTGCAAGCCCATTCATCAAAGAGCAGCACACTGTGGCACACCTGGAGATGACTTCCAATAATCTGATCAACCGTGTTACTCCATTTCCCAGGGGAACAGAAGAGCGCCAGCATGGAGTGTCCCGGAGATCTTGGACCTCACTGAGGTGTGGGGAGATGAAACCATCCTCACTAAGTTCCAAACCAGCAAGCAGACCACCAAGATTTACAGCAGAATCACAAGCTGCATGGGGGATAAAGACAATTCCAGGGACACCCAGCAGTGCTGAGTAAAAATCAAGAAGCTGCACCAGTCCTACCATAAAACAAAGGAAGAGAGCAGACAGTCTGGTACAGCACCTCACACACACCACTTCTATGACCAGCTGGATGCCATTTTGGGAGGGGTCCGGCAAGCATCCCCAGTGTGGGCATGGAGTCCGGCCAATACATGCCTGGTGTCAGCATGGAGGACATCATGGTGGTGGAGGAGCACGAAGAGGAGGAGGAGAGTTGCCAGTCGCTGATCCCTGAGAGCCAGGAGCTGTTTTTCCTTTAATTTTTTCAAATGCTTATAAATAAAAAAGTAATATTCTCTCCACTTCATACAACTGTGAAAACATTAATTTTGACAATTCTCGTCTCAGATATTCTTATCCCCACCTTACGGATGGGAAATTGAGGAATAGAAGGCAACAAAGCAAGTAAATGTCAGGGCTGGGATCAGCATGGAGGACTAGGTAGCAAGTCTTTTAGGCAGGGATAAACCTCCTTTTTGTTCATTTCCTCAAACCACTTCATTTCTACAGTTAACTTAAAGGGTTCTTGTAATACATGAGTTATTTTAACATCCTGAACAACTTGCAGCTCTCACCTTTTCTCTAAGTGCAAAAAGCCACTTGCTTTGATCAGGTATGTAAACTTGAAAATAGATAAAATTTTTAAAAGTACATTCACTACATTTCAATTTAAAAATGCTTTGTATTCTTTGTAGAGTCAGAGATATGATGAGCCCTGGGCTTGTCCAGGTTCCCAAAGGTGAAGAAAAGAAAATCTTGCATCTTTAGGTGTCAACTGACTCCCAAACAAATGCTTATTGTAACCTGAAGTCTCCAGTCTGAGAGATGGAGTTAAAAATATTGTAAAACAACAGTCTCTTGAGCAATTTATAGGCCATTCAATGCTAGAAAGGTGGAAACTATCACTGAACTTTATAAGTTTCAAGGGGTAGCCGAGTTAGTCTGTACAGGATAAACTTAAAAAACAACGAATAGTATGGTAGCACTTAAAAGACTAACAAAACATGTAGATGGTATCATGAGCTTTCGTGTCCCGAAAGCTCATGATACCATCTTCATGTTTTGTTAGTCTTTAAAGTGCTCCCAGACTATTTGTTGTTTTTTAAGTTTATACTGAACTTTATGTTGGAGATCACATTTTCATTGTCTGCCAGTCCTCAGCTTATGAGAATAGATAATGCCAAGTAACCATTTTCTCTTAAACAACTAAAAAAATAAGACTTAATGGGTTAACTATTAAAAAAATTATAGACAAGTCAATATGTATGTATCAGACACATAACCACAGGTGCCAAACAACTATAGGTGCTATTAGGAAAGTCTCCAAGCATGGGTGGGAGGAGAACCTTCCATCCTGCTGGTGGAGCTGTGCCTCAGTTACTTAACAATGGGTACTGTACTATAGCTCAGGACTTCTTAACCCTTGCATTAGCTGCACCCACCCTTCACCTTGATAAGGATCCAGAAGCCCCATATGATCCCCTCTGCAACAGTGAAAGAGGTCTTTCAAAGCAATCTTAGCAGCATACACAGGACCAAAAGTCCTCTGTGCAGATTTCTTGCCTCTATCACTGTGGAATTGCATTGATAGCACAGCATTTAGAGCCTTTTATTCCTATGGTCAGGAGTCTTTTATTCCTATGGTCAGGCTGTTTTATCTTTGATATACCCAAAATATTCTTGTAGAACACTGATTAGCAAGAGAATTGAATCATATCCTTAATCTCCTATTCAAACATTTATTTTATATGGCAACGGTATTAGTAATGTATGTTTTGTGCACTGTTACTTCCTCACACGCCCACTGAAAACTGTGAGCCAGCCTGTCAAAATAAGAGAATGTAAATTATACATCGGCTATATTATGCTTCAGATAGACAGTGTTCCAATTCAGATAGTGTAGTGTAATCCTGCTTTCCCTGTGCATGACACAGTACAGGCAGGGCCTGTGGTTCACTGCAAGCACCCAGGAAACTAGAGCTATTCCTGAAATGTTATACAAATTTGCAGTTGATATTTCTCTCTCTCTCTCGTTGAGCCTTTAACATACACTTTTCAATGAATATGTGAATAGAATATAAGAAAAAGAAACAGGGAGAAGAAAAGGAAAGCAAGGATAAAGCAGTCTCCAATGAAGCTGCTGGTTATCATCAAGCTAGATTATCACAGTGGGCTCTTCTAGCCTTGGAATCTATGAAGTGAATGGATTGGTGAAATCTTGAGCAAGTATATAAAAAAACATATGTCAGTGCTGTGTAGTAACAATATGTAGTGGTGAACTGTAATGGCAGAAGCTGTAAATTCTCGAAGTGGCAATGGGTGCTAACTAAGTAAGGAAACCTATAAGATAAGCCACATCTTGAGTTCGGCACCTTAGACCACTCAGCCACCCTGCATTGTGTCATGCACAGGGAAAGCAGGATTTACACTATACTATCTAACCGTGAACCTCTTCCTACCTAGCTACTTTAATTAACTTCTTTACTTTCAAAAGAACTTACCTGTTCTATTGAAATTAAAGGTGCCAGTGCTAGTTTCATTATCAATGAGACAGGTGCTGACTGCTGGTTAAGTTGAAGAAATGGAACTATATTAACCCTGCACATGTGGCTGTCCCTCCTGCTGAGTTGCATCCTGCCTAACTCCCTGCATTTCCTGTTCTGCTGGTGTTTCTGTCCCTAACAGGCCCTTCAGGAATTATGGGCCCTCTAATTCCAGCTCCATTGATCATGATATAGCTTCCCTGTTTTACAAACATTTTAATGCAACATGAAAAATAAGTAATTGGCACCCAAAGCTCCTCTAGAGGTTGCTAGCACATAGCAAGTGGGAGCCTTATCTTTACCACAGACTCAGCTTGTTATATGGTCTTTGATGATGAGACCAAGATGGAAGAGACATATCTCTGTCTCCCGTCACCTAGCTCTGAGCCCCACCCCCCGTCTCTGAAAATGCCTCTCTCCCTGTCAGGAGTTACTTTGTGTGGCTGCTGCCTGAGGCTATCTGAGGTCTGTGCTTAAAGGGACTCCCCTGAACAGCCGGTTCTCAGGTTTCCCTGCTTGCTTCCCTACCTCGCTGCAGGACAGCAAAGCATTTTTTTCTCTGCATGCTCTGGTTGCCCTCACTCGGGACACCACAGCACTCTGAACCATGGAGCCGGAGCTGCCCCTGGGCACCCTGGTGCATCTTTTGGATGTGTTGCTGGAAGCCTGGCTGCACTTCCTGCAGGCTGCCTCGCAGCATCTGCTGCAGCCCAACCCCCCAGCCATCATCCGAACCCTCCTGGGGTACGTGGAGGAGCAGCTGCAGCTCCTGGATGCCAGCATGCCCCACCACATCTGGCATCTGGACACCAGCAGCAACTGGTGGGACCACATCATCCTGGAGCATTGGGGAGACCAACATTGGACCCAGAACTTTAGGATGAAGAAGAACACCTTCCTGTCGCTCTGTGAGTGGCTCGCCCCTGCTCTGCAGTGACGGAACACGCACATGAGGCCCACCATTCCCTTCCAGAAGTGTGTGGCCATCACCCTCTGCAAGCCCTCCACACCGGATAGCTACCAATCCATGGGGAACCTGTTTGGTGTGGGGAGATCCACCGTCGGAGTGGTGCTCGTGCAGGTATGGCAATCTCCGGCCACTGTGCCAGGAGGGGGGTACAAGGAGGGGATGGGCTGCCCTAGGGAAAAGGGGGGGAGGTGGTGCAAGTCCCCTCCCCAGGAGGGTTTGTTCTATCCCACCCACACTACGGACTGCCCGCGGTGGCCAGGATTGTGGGGGGGTTGCTCCTGGAGAGTGGGGGTGTGGGACAGTGGTGGGGAAGGAGCACTTTCAGCCACCCTGGCACCTGAGTGACTCTCGGTTTTGTGTGTCCCTCTGCAGGTGGTCAAGGCCATCAACAGAGTGCTGCTCCGCAGAGTCATCCGCCTCACTGATGTGGACATGGTGATCGAGGGGTTTGGCGCCCTGGGCTTCCCCAGCTATGGGCGGGGGGGGCAATCGAGGGCACACACATCTCCATCCATGCCCCGGACCACCAGGCCTCCCTGTACATAAAGTGGAAGGGGTACTTCTCTATCATCCTGCAGGCTGTGTCTGACAACCGGGGCCACTTCGTGGACATTAATGTAGACTGGTCCAGCAAAGCACATGACGCGCGGGTTTACCGCAACTCCTCTGTGTGCCAAAGGCTGCACACCAGGACTTTCTTCCCCGACCGCCACATCAGGGTTGGGGACATGGACATGCCCGTCTGCCTGGTGGGGGATGCAGCCTATCCCCTACAACCCTAGCTGATGAAGCCCTACTTGGGACACCTCAACCCCTCCTGACAGGCCTTTAATGCCAAGCTCAGCAGGGCCCACATCGTGGTGGAGGGGGCGTTCGGACAGTTGAAGGCCTGTTTTAGATGCCTCCTCACCCACCTGGACCTCTCGGAGAGGAATATTCCGCATGTGGTGGCAGCGTGTTGTATGCTGAATAATTTGTGCGAGAGGAAGGGGAGGCTTTCCTGCCAGGCTGGATGGCAGAGGCCAACCACTTGGTTGGCCTGTACATGCAGCTCCACATGGCTGCCAGCCGGGAGGCCCATCGGGAGGCTGTCCGTATCTGGGAGGCCCTGCAGGAGAGCTTCCACCCAGAGGAGGACTAAAGTCTCCCTGGTATGCCCCACTGGGGGGCTTGTGCCTCATTTCACCCTCACATCCTTTCACTGACCCCTCCCTAATGCCCCTTCCTCATGTAAATAAAGGCACATGTGTTGACACAAACAAACTCTCTTTATTGAACATAACTGGGGTTGGGGGGGGGGTGAATGAGGGCGGGAGAGGGGACAGAGAAACCTGGGAAGAGGGAGCTGGAAGGGGGAGGTGAGGGGAGGAAGGGGGAGGAGAAGCTCAGGGTTGGGGGTCTTGCTTGTCCACCTGTCTTCCAGCACTGTGGGTGCGGGGGCCTCGGCATCCCCGGAGCGGAGTGGGTATGGAGAGTGGGGCAGGTGGGGGGGAGAGGAAGAAGTGGTAGCTGGGGCGGCAGCAGGGGCTGGAGCGGCAGGAGGCAGCAATCTCTGCACCAGGGCCTGCAGGTGGTCAGAGATGGCACGGCCCTAGGCAATCAGCTCCCGCCAGCTCTCCCACCGCAGCTGCAGGTCTTCATTCACCCAGTAGTCCAGAGTGTGGTGCTGGCCTCGCAGGATCCCCAGGTGCTGCTGCTGGTGGTACTCCTGGTTACAGGTCAGCCTGCTGGCCCGAGTACGGGAGGATGTCCTGGGCAGGGTGGTGCGCCCTGCACTCGCAGCTGCTGCAGCTGTGGAGAAACAAGAGAAGTGGTCATTTCTCCCTGGGGACACAGTGGGTGAAGCCCAGCCCCCCTCTGCAAGGCGAGGACGGCAGGTCTCCACACCATCGGAGCTGATGTGCTTGCACACAGGCCATGTTTGGCATATCCTGCTATCCCCGGGAGTGGGAGCTGGCCTGGGACTGCATCCATGGCCCTGTGCTGTATATAGTGCTGGGGCGAGATGTCCCCTGCCTCTGTGTAGAGGGGGCTTGTGGAGGGAGGGCATCGTGCAGTGTCCCATCCGGGGACAGGAGCACGTCATGTGCCTTCATACATACACGCGTGTGGGTAACAGGCCAAGGCCCCTGTGTGGCAGCCAGCTGGGGCCACGTGCCCAGGGGTGGCACGGCACATGCACAGGTTGCTGCGTGATCCGTGGTCTCCCTCTCCGCCCTCCCGCCACCCCCGCTGCATAAGGGGACAGTGATGGCAATCACATGTCGTTGCCTCCCCGGCCTCAGATGACACTGTCGACAGGCTCGCTGGGACGGCTCGGGGGTCCTGGGTGAGTGCCATGCTCTCTCCAGACTCCTGCAGCTCCTGGCCATCCTCCTACTCGGTCTCATGGCCCGGGCCCTCTGCCCCAGGGTCGATGACCACCTGGGGGGCACAGACCATCCGGCCCCCCAGGATGTGGTCCAGGGCATCAAAATAGGGGCAGGGGTCTGGGTCTGCCCCATGTGGCCCTGGCATAGGCCTGCCGCAGCTCCTTTATTTTCATGTGCACCTGCTCCTGGCTTCACATGTGGCCTTTGGTGGCCAGGCTGGCAGCCATCTGCCTGGAGACGGCCACGTTCCTCTGTCTAGTGCAGAGATTATGGACGTTGGAGGATTCCCCCCAAACCTCAATCAGGTCCATGATCTCTGCACTGGACCAGGAAGGCGCCTGCCTTTTCCAGCCCCTGGCAGGCTCCTGGGACCTTGCAGACTGCTCCTGGGGAGCGATGGAGGGCTGGCTGGCACTGGCTGCCTTGCTCATGTTGAGGCAACTGGGTCAGGGGCAGCGACTGCTGGCTCTGGGCTGGCAGGCCTGGAGCTGGCACAGGCACAGTGGCCAAACAGACTCTACCCCTTTAAGGGCTCCGGGGAGGGTGGGAAGGAGTGGAGGGTGGCCACCAGGGCACCCTGGGAAGGGCTGGAGGCCCCCTATTTCGAAATAAGTGTCTATACAGCACTTATTTTGAAATAGCAATTTCAAAATTGGTGTTATTCCTTGAGGAATGAGGTTTACCAATTTCAAAATAAGCCCTCCGCTATTTTGAATTCATTTTGAAATAGCAGTTGGCTTGTGTAGATGCTAGAGAAGTTATTTCGAAATAGCAGCTGTTATTTCGAAATAACTTTGCTGTGTAGACATACCCTATTATAGGGAAAAATTACTCCAGCCACAACAGGTTAGGCATTTTAGAACTCATTGCTCAAGTGTAAGAGAGAAATGAAAATTATGAAATGCACAGACCAGTCAAAAACCAAAAATAACCCACTTTGCAAGCAGTAAAAGATGCAACAACAACAACCCACATGTGTGTTGGGATGGGAGATGACAGTGAAGGACAGTGTGTGTTTGTGAGAATGACAGAGACACACACAATGTGTGAAACTGACAGAGATTTGCCAAGCTCCCTCCATACCCTTCTCTCTGTGTGGAGACAGGGTACAGGAGTGGGGGAAGAAGGGGCACCCTGACATCAGCACCCCCTTCTTCTCCCTCCCACACGCTGCACAGCAAGCAGGAGGCTCTCAAGGGGGCAGCTCCAAGGCAGGGGCAGGAGCAGCATGACAGTGGGTGAAGGGGCAACTGAAGTGCCAGCACTTGATAAACAGTCAGGATCACCTGTTTGAGGCTCCAAGATCTACCCATAGATCCCGATCTATTGGTTGGTGACCACTGCAATAGGCTCTTGTCTATTGGGTCAGAAATGTCGCCTTTTCCTTTGGATGAGTCTCCAGTGAAAATCCTATGTTGCCCAATAGTTTTGTTCTGCTTCAGGGAGCAATAGGTCCCGGGGGCTTCCAAGACTGCTGCGAAGCTTGAGACAGTGCTGAGCTACACAGTGGTGCAGATTTCTCTGCTTTGTTCCCAGATTAGATAAAATAATAGTTTTACTTTCCTGTAATTTTCATCTCCCTGCATGGCCAGGTCTGTATACAGCTTGCAGTTCTTCCTCTGGGTCTATAATCCTGGGCTAGATTTGAATCTACCAAATCCAGGGTTCAGAGGGGATTCAGACTGAGTTCCATGGATCAGAGCTGTTGAAGTTCAGAGAATGCTCAGCTCAGATGCTGCCAATGTGAGATGCTGAATGCAGGCTAAATTGAAAAAGCAAACTTCTGCCCCTGTGGCTAAGATGCCTAACTCCTCACCCCTTGTCCACTGGTGACCCATCAGTATGAGTCCCTCTAGCCATGGGCGCCGACTCTGTGGCTGTTCAGGGCTGGAGCTGCTTCCTGGCATGCAAGAGGTGCAGGGGGTGGAGAAGGAGCAGGCAAGGGACACGCTCAGAGGAGGGGACAAAACTGGGCAAGAAAAGGTGGGGTGGGAGCAGAGATGGGGCAGGAAGAGGCAAGATGGAGGTGGAGCTTTGGGGGAAGGGATGGATTGGGAGCAGGGCCTGGGGAGGAGCAGGGCTTGAGCAAGGAGGAAGCCAGGACCTGGGCTTCTAGGGAACATTGGCCACCAGCTGGACCTACAAACTTCTTCGTGGAATAATGTCAGTGATTATGGTGCTGCTGCTAGCACTCTGTCACAGGCCCTCTGACTCCAGTCCAGTTGCATGCATCATGATACAGTGCTGATGGACTCATATGCTGGTAGGTACTTACAAGGGTTAATATAACATAAGTGCTTTGTCTCGAACAACAGTGGAAGTGGTTCTGATAGTCAAAACTGTCTGCTTCTGGGTGTAGTGTAGCTTTCTAGTCTTTTAAACTGAGCAACATATGCTGGGGTTCTTCTGCAACTACTACTACAATGTCTTGAGAATTTCTAAAAATTATAAATGTGATTCCTAACTCATAAAGGGTTGCAACTCAAAAAGAGGATTTCTGCATTAGATCTCATCTTGACAGATAAAGAAGAACTAACCACAAAATGAAAAGTTACTGGTTACGTACATGCAAATGATCAGAATTTCATTACATTTGTTATGTGCAAAAAGAACAGAATCCAAACCAATTATATATATTCGGGCTTTAAAAGGGCCAATTTCACAAAGCTGAAAACAGCTAAGAGTCAATTCAGTTAGGAGAAAGAATTTAAACAAAAACATGTGAATGATCATTGGAAATTGTTCAGGAATATTATATTAGATCCCTCGAAAGCCACAGTTGATAGAGAAGTCTACTTTGATCTAAAACAAAAAAACAACCAAACAAAATGGTGTTGAGTGGAAGTGAAAGTAATAATGAAAATCATTTAAAAATATTGGGTGGGGAATAGAGAAGTTAATAACGAACATAAATTAGAAGCTAGACACTGCAGAAGATTGATAAAGGAAACAAAAGGACACAAAGAGAACAGAGAAACCAGCAAAATTAAGGATAATAAAGAGATGTTAAGTACACAAGGCACACTAAAAATGGTATTGGTCAATTTCTAGACAGAAATGGTAAAATGATCAATTGTGCAGAAAAGGCAGAAGTGTTCAATAAATATTTCTGTCTATTTGGAAAAAGGGCAGATGATATATTCATCATATATAATAATTAAATACTTTACATTTTAACAATGATTGAGAAACATATTACATAGCAAGTACTGAAGTTAGACATTTTAAAATCAGCATATCCAGGTAACTTGTATCTAAGAGCTGCCCAAGGTGTTTTCACAGTTCTAATGTTGATTTTCAATAATGCTCAGAACACTGGGGAAGTTCCTGAGGACTGGAAGGGGGGTAACATTATGCCAATATTTAAAAAGGATAAGTAGGATAACCTGGGTAATTATAGGCCTGTCAGCCTGACATCAATTCCAGGAAAAATAATGAAACTGCTTGTACAAGACTCAAAGGGTACCAGGAGCCCAAGTCAGTTGACCTGGACTCAGACTCGCTTATGTGGGCTTATTTTGCTGAGTAGACATATTCAAATCGGGCAATATAAAGCCAATCAACTGGGTCTGTGGAAAACAGATCTTGTCAAACTAACTTGGCATTTTTGATGAAATTATAAATTTGGTGGATAAAGGGCATTATTATTATTATTATTACCTTCCATCTTCCTTATGCTGATGTTGGCACAGAAGGTGGAAAACAGTCTCCTCCATCCCTCTCTGTCATTAGGTGATAAACTTCAGAGGGTAAAGCCACAGAATTGTTAAAGCATTGAAAAACATGTATCGTGGAGACTCTAGGAGTTCAATCTGTTTAGTTTAACAAAGAGAAGGTTAAAGAATCTAGTAACATAGATGGTGGTTCCCAAACTACCATATAAGCAGTGATCCATTATTGGCTCACGGCACAGCAAAACTCCAGTGTTCTCAGTATGATGCTATTACATCACAGGGATGAGGACACAGAGACAAAAATTACTAATTCTTGTGGGCAGGAAGGATCTTTCTTGTGAGAAAGAATTATAGCTGTGTTTTTGTTTTGTCTTGCAGAATAGCAATGTAAAGCATTTCGTATATTCCAGCTAGATAAATAAGTGAAGACAATCTCCTGCCACTTGAGCAAATAGCTTTTTTCTTTACAATGGCTATGTAACATAAAAAGAAAGCCATTTGCTGAAATGTTGGACCTACTTCTCTCTACCTCATTTAACTGGATGCAGTACATCAATTACTCTGCATATTGTTTCTTTTTTATGCTCTGTAGTCAGCTGGAAATGTAGAACTGAGTTATTCAATAACACCCTTTTTATTTTTCAAGTGAAGAATAGAGCCTGAGGCTTGACTCTCACTCCAGATATGGTACACAAGTATATTGTCACATGCTTTGCCATATCCTCTATACGTGCATAGTAGATGATTTGACAAGAAATGCACCGATTCACCAGCGGGTAAGAAAATAAGCCCCTTGTTTAAAACCTGCTGTTTGTCTCCATGTCTTTGAATTGCCTGGTTTTGTTGTTAACTGTGGATCACCAACTTCTTTTCATAGTCTTCATCCTTATGGGTAATTAGTATATTAGGAATATGCTGCAAATTATTTTTAAATCAAATCTGATATGATCTCTAAACAATGAGGATCTTGTATTAAAAATTAGCCCCTCTGGACAGGTTGGTGGTGTTTACTAGCACATTTTGGCTAGATTCATTTATTCATTTTGCTGGAATGAACTGCCCTTTTGAATATACAAGTTTTCAGCACTTCCTGCAGCGTAATATATGATCTTAATCATTGCTTGAGGTTTCTGATAGGACCAATGTTACCTCATAAGTCAGTAAAAAAAAAAGAAGGCATTCTGACAGTTTGAAAGTTACCATCCTTTCTGGTTTTGGTTTGTATTTGCTTTCTGAATATTCAAAAGGGATGAAGAGCAGGTTGATTTGGAAAAGAGAATCTATGCAAAACTGTCTTTTGGTCATTCACAAGATTTGTGACCTTATCCAAAACCCACTGATGTCTTTTTAAAAGGCTCCCATTGACTTTGGAGTTCTTCTGGATCATATCCTTAGAGAGTCCCTTTATGTAAATATAAAGTCAGATGCAAAATAAAACTTCTCATGATCAAGACAACTGAAAAAAGTTAGACAGACAAGAAACTCCTCTATCTCTCTTCTCCCAAAGAAAAATCTTTGATATTATCTTGATGAAGCACCAATGCAGATTTTTACTTAAAATTTTTAAATCCAAAATGCTATAGGAAATTTCAGTTTCCACATGCATGGTGCTTTCTGTCTGCAGTGATAGAAAATTATTTAATAAGGTCATCTTCCCTTAAGGAAAAGGAGAGTTTGTGGGTAATTTCTCAAGGTAAAGTAGGAAAATGTAAGTTTTCACGTACTCCTGAATGAGAAATGAGCTCTAAGGCTGCTTCTAGACTACAGGCTTCTTTTGGAAGAAGCTTTTTTCGAAAGAGATCTTCCAAAAATAATTTATTCTGAAAGAGAGCGTCCACCCTGCAAAAGTGCATTGAAAAAGTGATCTGCTTTTTCGAAAGAGAGCGTCCACACTGAATGAATGCACTCTCGCATGTAAGCTGTGATTGCTATGGACGGAATTGTCACCAGGACACCTGTGCTTTTTCCTCTTTCCTCTTCTTCCGAAAGAACTCCCTCTTCCACATCCACACACGCCTTTTTGCGAAAGAGCTCTTTTGCAAAAAGGCTTCTTCCTCGTAGAATTAAGATTACCAATGCCGGAAAAAACCCTCTATTCTTTTGATTTTCTTGTGGAAGAACACAATTGCAGTGTGGATGTTCCTCAAATTTTGTTGGAAAAATGGCCTAAGTTGGAAAAACGGCCTTTTGTTGGAAAAACGGCCCTAAAAATGGTTGTGGGAAGGTACGAAAAGAAAAACATTCCAGGGAAATTCCTTAAAATAGCATAATTTTTAAAAGGGCAGCTGCTATGCAGGGAAAACTTAGCACCTTCCTTGAGGAAAAGTTTACTGGGACAAAGCCACCAAAGAAGAAGTCTCTATGTGGAGACTACAAGTAGTGGAACTAAGAATTACTGGCCTGATCTAGATGGGGAATTTCTCTGCATGTTAGTTTCTAGACAGAGTAGATCCATAGAATAATGGCCCAAAGAGATAAAGCTATTTGAAGCTACCCTATAAATAGGTCTATAATGGATACCATCCCCCAATTATTTGTTTAGTTGAAGGAGAGGCACATTAACTATATTTCAAAGCATTTTAAAGTATTATCGATAATGTATGTATTTTCTTATTAGGCATATACATTTTCAGTTATTTGGTATTATTGTTTCCAGATATCATGGCCTAGCATAATTCAGCATTACAAAACAATTTCTGTATTATATTGGATGAGAAAATATAACACCACCGTATTACCTAACACTAAGGCCATATCTACACTGCAGAGAAGATTGAAGCTGCTGCAGTCGATCTTCCGGGGTTCAGATCAGTGGATCTAGTGAAGACACACTAATTTGAACTGAGAAGGTGCTCCTGTAGATGCTGGTATTCCTGCCCCTACAAGGAGTAAGGGAAGTCAAAGGGAGAATTTGTTCCTGTCAACCTCCTGCTGTGTGGACAGCGCCAAAATTCTATTTAAGATACTTCTACTTCAGCTATGCAATTAATGAAGCTGGAGTTGCCTATCTTAATTCGAATTTATCCCCTAATGTAGACCTAGCCTAAGAAAGCTCCCTTCATACAAGAATCTCCAAGGACTTTCCAAAGGTGGGCTAAGTTTAATATCCCAATTTGTATGGACAGGGAGACTGAAGCCAAGACAAATTAAGTTACTTGCCCAATGATACACATTAAGTCAGAGTACTACAGTCAGAACTATAATTCAGAATTTTTGGTCCCTAGTCTCCTGCTTTAACCACCAGACACACTGTCTCACTAATACATATTGTAAAATATTGATAAAGGAAGGCCAGGGACACAAATAGAAATCTATCGCAAGCAAATTAAGGAGATTTTAAAAATATATTTGGAATAAAATGAATCCTGACAATGGTCTTGATGGAAATGATAGAATTATCAATAATAATGCACAAAAGGTAAAATGTTCAATAAATATTTCTATTCTGTATTTGGGGAAGAAACAGATGATACAGTTTCAACATATGGTGATGAGAACACTCTTTCCGTCCCAATATTTATTTTGATGATTTTAAACAGATTAGACATTTTAAAATTAGCAGATTTAAAGAACTTGCACCCAAGAGTTTTAAAAGAGCTGGCTGAGAAGGTCCCTGTCGGTCGGGGCAGTGGAGGTGGGGGAGTCGGAGAGACAGAGAAGGCTCCTGTTGTCTGGGGAGGACTTGGGGGAGAGAGAAGGCGCCTGGCAGCCAGGAACAGGACGGGGAGGAGAAAAGGTGTTGCTGGCTGCGGGGAGGGCATGGGAAGAAAAAGCCACACCAGCAACGGGGGAGAGAAAGCCCTGCTGGATGGGACCCCCTGCCCTAAGCACCTCCTCACCCCCAACCCTCACTCTTGCACTGCCCCTCCCGCACACACCCTCCTGCCCTGCTCCCTCTCATGCCCAAGGCCCTGCACAGAAAAACCCAGGCAACTCTGGATAAGTCTTCTAGTGGACCTATAAACACCACAGCTGTACTGCTAGAGAGGCAGCACTATCAACCCTTGGTTAGAGTAGACAAATAAGTCAGGACAACTGAGTTATGCTGTAGACTCTGCCCTTTCCTTGCTCTTCAGTATTGGATAAGACTGTCACAGGGTGGTAGGCCCTTCATTAGAAAATGAGCCCAGCCACTACTACCTCCCAGCTAAGACTGATCTGTGTGGGATCATGTAATTATAAAAGCCAGCAAGCAGGCCAGTGTGGGAGCAGAAAGCTATAAGAGACATATGCAGAAGACTCTAGTGTAAGCTAACTAGACTCTATTGCAAGCTAACTAGACTCTAGCTAACTAGATTCTCTGTGGCATGGGAATCATAGCAGACAGAGAACTGTGGAAGACAAGAAAGCCCTTGGGTCAGGGGAAAGGTAGCTATGAGACGTATGCTGAACTCTTTTATTTTGAGGTTTGTTACAGATTGTTGGTGCAACCAATAAATGTTGTCCTGAAGAAAGGGTCTTAATGGACTTTGAAGTGTGAAGTAGACTGGAAAGACAGAGCAACAAAGATGCTCAGGATCTGAGTCTTCTATCCGTTCCACCAAGTTTTATACTGATGTTACTCAATGAACAAAACTTTCATGTGAATAGAGATTGAAAAAATATTGTTTATTTTAGAAAGGAGACAAATAATAGGAGATATGGTAAAAAAAAAAAAAAAAATCAAGAAAATGTCCCATAGGGGAAGTAGGTTGGGTGGTTTGGTGAGTTAGGGGACATTTGGTGAATTTGAAGGACAGTACATTCATACCTGATTAAAGGAAATATATTTTCATTTAGTGCGTAATGAAACTCTGGAACTTATTGCTACAAGGTATCACTGAAGCCAAACACTTTGATTGATTAAAGAGATTAGATATCTATATAGCCAACATTGCTATTCAGAATTATCAATATTAATGCTATAGTTTTTGAAGGAACACAAAATATCATTCTTCAGGTTGTAAAATAGTCACTAATTATTAGGGACTAGATTTTTCAGGGGCAAAATATCCATATCTTCCTTCTGGAAGATTTCTTAAAACTTCTTCTGAAGCTTCTGGTGCTGACCACTTTCAATCACAGCAGATTGGACTAGATGGATCAGAAGTCTGGTCTAGTATGTCTATATTTTGATGTTGTTATCCCCTTGAGGCAGTCCTTTTAAATTAAGGTTGATCTATTGGCTTGACTTGCAATGCTGGTCCTTGCTTCTGCACCTTTTCTGCTCATACAGGATGCCATCACTAGGCTGTCAATTCAGCACCTTCCCTGAATGGTAAATGAACTTTCAGGGTGGTTTTTATTTTGTAATTTATTTATTTATAATAGGCCATCTCCCCTCTATGAAGTGCCTGGGGCACCAAACAACATTAAACACATAACACAAGCTGCTATCATTAAAACTTCACAAGAGAAGAACAAATTGACTAAGATCTGACAATGGAACATGGAGGCATTAAGAAAAGCTTATGCAAACCTCATGGTGGTTCTAAATCAGGGCGGGGCAATAAGCAGTCAATTCACCAGGGTTAGCCCCTGGCAGGCAGCCGATGCTACATTTACCTGCATGACTGCACATACAGCTGCTTGCAGCTCCCGTTGGTCACAGATTGCTGTTCCTAGGCAATGGACCACAGATCAGGACACCGCTTCCTGTAGCTCTCATTGGCTGGGAATGGCAATTCGCGGTGAACAGGAGCTTCAAGAGCCCATACCCATGGAGGCGCAGGTAAATAAAGTGCTGGTGGCCTGCCAGAGACTAACCCTGGTGAACCGCATTTGGCCCGGGGGGCGCTTATTGCCCACCCCTGTTCTAAACTACTTAATATTTCAGGAGAAATGAGAGGTAAACTTCACACTTTATTGCAAATTAGTGACTATATTCTTTTCTCCCTTTCCTCCTCCCCTAAACATAGGAATTGATATTTACAAAGGGTTAAGCCAGGGTGAGGAACCTTTTTTTGGGTTGAGGGCTGCTGACCCACCGAAAAATCAATTGAGGGCCACACACAAGTGAGAAGCAGAAAACAAACAAACCCTCACTGATGTGGCCCCCAAATGAGAAGGAGAAAAACACTCCCCACATTCCCCTCTCATGCCAGAGCCTGGCCGGGGGGGGGGCGGGCAGGGAGGACAAGCTAGTAGATTTTGTGTGTTTCAGATCCACTGTGCGCGTGGCAGAAGGAGACAGGGGGCCGATTGGAGCATCAGTGCCAGCTTTCTAATGCTGAGGGGAGGGGATCTCTGAGCCTCATTTAGTCCCTGGGCCTTAGGTTCCCCACCTCAGGTTACATAGTTTACTCAAGCCTGCCTCCCACGTACAGGACTTTGGCCCAAGGTTTGTGATATTCCTTTTACATTTTATTTGTATAACATCTACATTTTGGGTACATTAACAGTGGGTAGCTGCAACTCAGTGCTTTTCTGGCTTACATAAACCACCCTGGGAAGGAAAAAGTGAAGTGAATAAGCTCTTGCCAAAGTGTTTTCTAAAGGTTTCTTTCCCCTGCAAATGCCTTCACCTCCCTGTGAATTAATTTACAGCCTGCATTCTCCATTCATTAAAATTCATTTCTTGTGCTCAAAAGGCAAATACATTCCCCTTATACTGGGGTTATTTAATGTGTATTAGAACACCACACGTTTCCACCAAGTACTGTGTCACACAAAGGTCACAGTGGATGTTATCTCCCACATAATACCCCTCCCATCTCTAATCTGTCACAACCAAATCCTGCCAGGTTTGTATAGCCCTGCATTGCATTGTCTGTCTGCTGCACGGCAAAATCATTCCCATTTTCTCATACATGCTTCTACCATTCATGCCTGGGTTGCACTCTTAGGGTTTTAACACGGCCCCCTTTACTAGCTCCAGAACACAGGGAGCCAAACTTAAGGGAGAAAACATTGGGTCTAGGGAAGCCATTCATTAAACTTTTCATACCTCCAAACTCAGTTGTAAAAACAGTGTTTTAACAAGGAAAAGGAACCTCTCTTGTGCTTACAGGGTGACTCATTCATAGGTTTCTTTATGCAATATAAATGAGTTTGCTCTCTCTACCTCCCCTGCTCCCACCAGACAACACCTTTTAGAGTTGGAATGGTGATTAAACCAGCCCTGGAGTGAGGGGAACTCCTCCCACTTAATTACACCGGGAAGTTACTGCTGGTGCTGCTTCCATATGTTAAGACCCCACGTTGCTTGGAAAAACGGATTTCTTCATTGAAAATAAAAGCCCTGCACTGCCCGCATCTAACACACACAGCATTCATGCTTGCAAAGAAAAAAAAAGTTGGGTTCTTATTTTAGGAGAGTTCATTCCATTTTTATTAAGGACAAAATCTATTTAAAAAGTTAATAAACCCTCCCCAACCGCAAAGTTCACACAGTTTCCAACCAGACTATACCAGACCCCAGGCAAATAAAACGAACGGAAAGCAGAGGTCAGTGAAACTCGACATGCATAGATCCAAGCATTGACTCAAGCAGCTCCAGTGACTTGCCAGCAGCAGCTACAAAGCGCTCACAAAGCTCCTATTTCACAGCTTGTGCTGCGGAAGGATATTTCACCTTGTTTACCCTGAAACCGGCTCATTCAGAGAGTGGAGGTGGGGAGGGAAGGGAAGAGAAAGGGGGGCAGGGTTGGCAGGCTCGCTCTGTGATTGATGGTTCCTCGGCTCAATGAGGAGGCGGCTCGGTGTGGGGTGGGCTTCTCCTCTGAGCCAGTCTGCTGTGCGGCGGTGGGGATTGTGCAGTCAGCCTTTGCACTGGGGTAGGGTGTAAATGTGCTGCTGCAGCTGCTGACATTGAGTAGTGAGGCATAGAGCGAGCTAGAGAGAGAATCCCAGCCACGTAAGTAGCTATTAATACATGGTGGAGGGATGATGTCTTGCTGAAAGGGATCGGCCCGGCCATCCCTTTCTTTCCCCTTCTCCTGCTTCTAGGAAATAGATCAGATCCTGCAATATTTTTAGAGTGATTGCAGTTTCTTTTCCTCTCCCCCGTGCTCATTCCGGACCCTAGAGAAAAACCACCGGGATCACCCCCCCTCCCCACGCAGTTTGTTTTGTTTTCTTTTCTTTTGTGCGTGAATTCTGTTAAAGCGCCTGGAGGCCCCGAGGGAAAACACACGGAAAAAAACCTCGTGCCGTGGAAATCTAAGACTCTTGATCTTGTCCTGAATTGCACTTTTTTTCTTTGATTGAACCAACAACAAAAATCTTGCGTTGCATAATTGTGTGGATATCTGGACACAATCGTTTTTGATTTTGCAGTTCATTCGGGCAGGCCAAAAAAAATCCAACGCAAATCGAGGTATTTCTGCAGGTTTTTAAATAGCTTTACTGTATCTTTTGTCGGCTCTGCTGCTGCCACTGACCGCTCTTTTAAGTTAAATGCTCCCTCTATTTTTTGTTGAATTTCTGGATCACCCTTGCTATCAGAGGAAAGGTTCAGACGCCATCTACAGTTAAAACGGTGGCAACTTTTTTCCCTTTTACCTTGTATTTAAGAGAGAGAAAGAGAAAGGACAATCCAGTCATTTATGCAGCACGTTACTTAACCTTTTTGGGGTTGAGTGTGTTAAAAAATTTAGTGGGCGTTTAGGGCACCAGAGACTAATACTGAATCAGCCTCCTCTTCCCCCCTTGCTCTATTTATATTGCAACCTCCTTGCAAAGCTGCGTTCGAAAATTGAACGTTGCAGCTCTCCACGTTCTCAAATTAGTTACTTTGTTGCTCTCTGAAAAAGACGAGTCGGTTGCTGTACAAGAAACAAAAGGACCTGCGGCTAAATCCTCTTTCTCCGGTCATACGGTTCTCTGAAGCTGACCCGCGTGCAAAACAATCGCTTTGATAATATTGTGGGGGGTTTATTTTTGGTACTATTAATCTACAAACCCCACTACCCCCTTCTTAATAGCAACACAAAGGCAACTGCAGCTGGACTGGCAAGTGACTTGATCTTCTTAACCCGGGGGTTTGGTGTATAACTTTGGTTCTTTCAATACCCATGAACATACAAAGGTCAACCCCTATCACAATAGCGCGATATGGGAGACCTCGGAATAAAACCCAGGATTTTGAAGAGCTCTCGTCTATAAGATCCACCGAGCCAAGCCAGAGTTTTAGTCCGAACCTAGGCTCTCCGAGCCCGCCAGAGACTCCTAACTTGTCGCATTGCGTTTCTTGCATCGGGAAATACTTATTGTTGGAGCCTCTTGAGGGAGACCACGTTTTCCGAGCGGTGCATCTGCACAGTGGAGAGGAGCTGGTTTGCAAGGTAACACCTTTCTCCGTTATTATCTTTCTAACCAGACCGTGTATTGCTTTATATTTGACCGGATACTCAACTAATCGACTAGCTCCGTGGTTAGACCCATCTAAAACCAAGCCCCAAACGAACAGAATTAAACAGGCACCCCGTAACTTTGCCCCTGACTCTAGACAATGGCCACGTTATAACGGGGCCTGAAGCCAAGCTATCACTTGTACCCGTGAGGAGCTGTACTAGAAAGAACCATCTTTAAAAGATGTTGAAATGTTAGGTTGATCCTTCCCCCACTCTCTCTTCAAAATGGAGCCCCCCCTGCTGATTTGAAGACCCTGTGTCTTGCTTTATTTGAGTTTGAAACCCTTGCAGGTCGTAGACAGCCTGCTCTGAAAAGTGATTAAAAATCCACCTTGAATTAATCCTGCTGAGTTCTCAGCCCTCCTTATTAAAGAGGTTGTTTGGAAATAGCATCCTCCCCCTCTAGCACAATTCTGCAGGAATAAAAGCTGTACACCTACGATATATAGAAGAGCAGACAAAATACCTAAGCCAGTCTTTGTAGACTGCTTGCTTTTCAGCAACCCCTCCCCCATTTTCTTTTAACGTTCGAAGGTGACCCATGGGAAAAGGAAACCCACATGTCTGCACCTCTGTCAAGAAACGTATTTCCCTTTCAGTCTGAGGGAATATTTTATCCCCTTTGTTCCTAAACTGCACTGGTTACAATTTTCATTGTCTCTGGTGCGTTAGACTTATGCCCATTCACATTAGCAGTATGACTGTATAGCAGATTGCAACCCTGCAACGTGCTTTAATGCTTGTATTGTTCCCAAAATATGTAATTATGCCATTTAGCAATCTTTTGTAATTTTCTGGGGTTGAGCTCTCTGTCTGTGTAATGAACAGTAGACAGACGCATAATTATTCAAAGGATTGGTTATAACATTGTTGGTTATTGCATACTTTTAAATTTAATTCACAAGAAATTGACTAGCATGTACTGCAAGGAGGGTGCCAATTTACTGCTTGCATCTATTTGTAAAAGGTTTTGATTGAGGGCAATATAAATAATCCCCTGTTATGAGTCATAAACTCTGATTTTAATTAAGATTTAAGAGGTGGGGGGAAGTCTTTTGACCATGGAAGCTGAGTGGTGTTGCATTTTGTACATATGCATGCATTATGTTGCCAAAATAAATACAATTTGAAATAGAATTTCTAGAATGAAAGCTCTGTTCCTCGCAGTAGAATAGTGCTATGTGTTAGGACAGTTGTATCATCTTATGAAATACAGGTATGCTGCTGCTTCTCTGTATGAAATTCTATAAAAGCTTGCATGGCCTGCAGTAACTTCATCACTGTGTTCTATTTTTAGCAAGTTTTTTGTACCTTAGCAGCAAATATTGGATTATTGCATGATATTTTTATGACAGACTGTGCAGCAAAGTTGCTGTTTCCCAAAGAGTGAATTTGGTTTTGGGGTTCCTTCCCACTGAACTGTACTAAGATGCTTGGTTTTTGCTTTTTTATTTTGTTTAACTTGAAACCATTCAGTTCCTTTCATAAGTGTGAACCACTGCTTGTGATGTATATCCTAAAAATATTTAACTTGCCTTGAATCTCTGCTTGGACTGATCACATTCCTAAATGTACCTTAATTGATGCATACTTTACAACACCCTAAGTTGCATGATTCCTATTTGAGAAATATCCTCCTTGCTAAGAAAGCTTGTATCCTGAGACGGTGGAAGTGATTTCTCACATGGGCATAGGGTGAGAGCACAAACATCCTGATGCTGTTCAGATCCCACTAACTGTACAAATGCCATTACTTGCTTCTAGGCTCGGAGGGATTCAAACAAAGGTGTCTGTCCACTTCTCCTTGCTAATAAAAACTAAATTAAACTGCTGTTTATTGGACTTTGTATTGAACCAAGTTCAGGGATATTACAAGTTGACTGAAAAAGAGCCCCTTAAAAATCTTTGGGATAGCGACAATATGATACTGTAGTACTTTAAAGAAACAAAGCATACAGTCTATTGTCTTACATCAGAGACCTTGATCAAGGTTCCCCAGGCACTATGCAGTTGTTTTGGTTTGGTTTACTTTTTAAGTATTCTACAGTTGCCTAAGAATTGTGGAAATTCTATTTCAAATGAAGACAGTTAAAATCCTGGGAGGGTGAAGAAAGTCCGTTTTCAGTGTTAGATACTTATTAGTCATTCCAACCACTTCTAATGACATACCAAATTTTTTGAGACCTCAGCACAGATCCAAGTGTCAGTGATTTTCCTTCTGGAATGAATTATGCACTAGGGTTTTAGCAACAAACCCTCAGTGCTGCCTTTGTGGTTTATCACGTCACCAGAACCCCTTGATGCTAATCTTCCCTGTTAGAAAGTGAGTTGGGTTAGCTGGGCCTCTGCCTGTCTGAATGACTTTTGGTTGTGGTGAAGTCTAGCAGCACAGGTAAGTATTTTCTTGGCCCATTTTGTCAAGTGGCCTTCCATCTTGGAATCTCTCCTGAAGAAGCATTTTAAAAAGCCTTAGTTTATTTTAGAAGCTTTTTGTAAATTGCTGTTGACCCATGTCAGAAGCTTTTAGTTTTAAAAACTTTTAAAGCTTCAGAGGAAATAACTGTGAGTGCCTCTCCAGGAGGCAAGCTAGCATATGAAAAAACAGTAGCATTGGATGGGACTTTGGTTTAAGTACATACCATTTTATCTCAATGCTGTTAACTAAAACAACACAGAGTAGCCAGTTGCATATCTAGTGGGACCAGATTAATGTGAAAGTAGCAATACACCCCAGAGTGTGTTTGTTTCTCTATTACTGAAAACACTGGTCCCTTCCTTTGTACTTCATAATGCATCTGGGGCTGTATAATACACTCTTTGTTGCTTACATTTTCTTACTGCAGAGCATTCCATTATTCTCAGTGGAAACTTTCCACTGCTTTAGATGTTTTAATTGACTCAAATACTGATTCATTCATAATCACTAGACTATAGTAATTTTTTATATTTGAATTTCCCAGCATCCTTTATGCATTTTTATAGCCCATTCACTGGATCACTGATAACCTGCTTGCTGTTAAAGCGACACTCAACTGTTAAAGGGACATTCGATTATATTTGTCCCAATATTTAATTACTGTTGTTTTAAAAAGTAAGCTTATATAAAGCCTAAAACCAGTATTTCCATAATTTTTTTCTGACATTTGAACACGGCCATTGTAAAACTGTGAATGTGAAAGTGAAACTGACTTCACTGATTTTTCTTGTGAGAGATGAACATACGTAAGAGGAAGTAAGCAATATTAATGATGACATTTTGATTTTAAACATGAAATATGTTAAGGCTTTAATAAGTTAGTAAAATAGATATATGATTTCAGTTTGACAAGCTCTCTCCAAGCACAAATCATCACAGTTTGCTCATGGTCTCTGAGGTTTTAGTTGGATTTCTTCAAACAGGAGGTAAACTTGATTACTTTTGAGGCTTGGCATCTTTACATATAGCTGTGGTGCTCAAACCATAATGTAGATTATAATCTGGGTTTAATCACATATTGGCTATTCAGACTGTTCACACTGTTATTTTTAGAAAACAACCTCTACTTAGCTGACAACATTCTCATCCATGTAAGGAGGTATAGTCTCTTTTTTTCTCCCAACATCATGCACAAATGCATTTCTGCCAATTCCACACATGGAAAGAGAGTTGTAAAAGCCAAGTACAGGCACAACAACCCATCTCTGTAGAGAGCTGAGGGCCAGATATAAGTACTGCTTTGGACCTTTACTTCATCTTTAATCCCGGTTTTACTGTTATTGTTTTCTAGGTATTTGACATTGGTTGCTACCAAGAGTCGTTAGCGCCGTGTTTTTGTCTACCAGCACACAACAGTATCAACCAAATTACTGAAATAATTCTTGGGGAGACAAAAGCATATGTGTTCTTTGAAAGAGGCTATGGGGACATGCATTCTTTTGTTCGAACCTGCAAGAAGCTTAAAGAAGAAGAGGCAGCCAAACTGTTCTATCAAATAGCTTCCGCTGTTGCACACTGTCATGATGGTGGACTGGTATTGCGGGATCTCAAACTGCGAAAATTTATCTTTAAGGATGAAGAAAGGTAAGAATCTTTTACATATTGGACTTGGGTTTGCGGTTTGAATGTGTTTCTCTCCTTGCTCTTCTACATCCAGCATATTTTAAGTTAAGGTTAATATTACCATGTGTTCAGTACTGTAACCCTGTTTCTCTGTGTCTGATAAGGAAAAAACAAACAACAAAACCCTGCAGATCTCTGCAGAGAAGCCTGGTAAGGGGAATGTTCTGTTTGGGACAATTTCCCGCCTTTCCTCATGCTCTACTACTGTCCTTTCCTTGCAGTTGGGGTGCCATATTTAAAGTGGGCATTTTTTTTCCTCTACCAACTGAGTGAGGATTTTGAAACCAAGTAATATGGCTTCAAATAGTTTAGTATTGTTTGCAGCACCTCCACCTCTGCACTGTGGAATTCCCATGGGTCTGACTGGGAGCTGGCTTCTGGAGAAAGAGGCTGGCTGCATAGAGACAGGTTATATACATGCAGGAGGAAGTGTACAGAGGCCTGTGGCAGATCTGCATAAAGATCTATATTGGAGCCCTGCACTGATACAAATATCCGTCTGCGTATAGAAATCCAGTATTTGCTGATCCACAGGGCTCCACTCTGAGGAGATGCTACGGCCAAAGGAGAGGAACAAGGTGCCACCACTCCTAGGAGCCAGCACTCTATGCTGGTAGCTCCTCCCAGCTATGCAGCTGTAGTGCCCTCAGCTCTGCAGCCAGCGGGGGCTGTAAAATCCCAGACAGCAGGAACTGTCTTCTCCTTACCACGCTCTTCTCCTTTGGCCACAGTGTCTCTTAAGAGTAGAGCCCTGTGGATCGTGGATACTGATTTCTATCTGCACAGGGCTTTTATCTATTATGTCAGCTTTTGAGTGTTCAGCTTTGAGATTTCTGAGGCCTGAAAGTTGCTAAGCATCCACACCTGCCACCCACTTCACTTACATTTGAAGGCCCTGAGCTCCTCATGGATTTGGCAGTAGGAGATCCACCAGTAGGGGAATTAAGGCTGACAGGAAGACTGAACTCTCTGAGGAGAATTCTCAGCATTTTTAATACTGTTTATGACCAAAGGTGGCAAGGAGAGTGCAGAGAGAGCATTGCTTCTGTATATGTCCTGTGACTGAGACAACATTAGACTCTTGCGTTGTTTGGGGGGATGGTCCACTTTAGAATCAGAGTTTATAATACTGGTTTTAGACGGTCAGCTCGCTTTTGTGGTGAGATGGTTCTGGATATAAGTAGAGGAAGGGGATATTGTAACAGACGGTTAATACTGAGTAACTGTTTTGTCATTCAGGCCTGTTAGAATCCTTTCCCTGTGGCTATCCATTCCCATTAATTGTGTTCCATAATGCATTTCGGCAGTGATTTCTCACACACCATTGAGCTCTGCTGGAGCAGGGTAGAACATGGGAGAAAAATCAAACTTGAAGGTGACCTTCAAAGAACTTAAAAGGGAATGGAAGGAGGTGGAGTTTTGTGCCTTTCTTTCCTTTTTTTTTTCTGATGTAGGGATGTGAAAAGTTAACCAGTAAGAATTACCCTTAATAATAGGTGATGCTTACTGGTTCCTGTTTGGGGCTGGAGAAGGGGGCTACTCCAGCTCTGCAGGGCCTACTGTGGACATGGGCAATCCAGCCTGGCTGGAGGAGCCCCTGTCCATGGCTGGCCCAAGCAGACCACAGGCAGGAGCTGCTCCAGCTAGGCTGGAGTGCCCCTATCTGCGGTGGGAGCATCGCTCCAGCTCTCCTGTTTCTCCTTTAATTGGTTAACTCGTTAAACATCATATTCAACCAATTAAATGGGATTTTACATCCATATTCTGATGTGTATTCTTATGGGGTTGGTTTGCTCTGATCCCAACCTGCTGGAAACAGGGTGGTGGTGGTATGTTATTGCTAGTAGGCTGCCCTTGACCCTGTTTAGAGGCTTCTTCATTCTAATCAGCCCTGGTTGATAGGCTTCAGATCAGTTTGAAACCCTCTAGCTGGGTCCTGGGAGAGAGATGGCGTTCTTTCTCTCTCTCCACACTATAGTCATTGATTATTGGATTACCTCTAGAAGATTGTCTGCTACTTTCACATCCCAACCTTGTGGCTACTCTGGGGATGGCTGTTTTTTGTTTCTCTAACCTTCCAGAGTGAAATGGATATTTTCATTGCTATGCACATGCACAGGATTTTGAATTGCTTCATTGAAATAGTTCAGTGTCTTGTCGGTCACATGTTTTGGCTGTTCAAGAAAGCTATGAGTAGCAGCAGAGGCACTTGAGATCCATCTGCAGGCTGAGGAAGACGGTGCCACATCTATTCACATTTGGAAGTTTCTTCTATTAGAAAATGAGAGAGTTTCTATTCCAAGAGTTTTATGGGTACTGTAAGTTTAAAACTCACATTTTGTAAAAACAAACTTTTATACAACCTGAGACAAACGGAAATATTTTCATAGTTAATTCCAATATAAACAATTATTTAGAAACAAATATCTATTCCCCATTCCCACCCCCAAACAAATATCTATTCCCCCCCATTGTGTCCAGTGTGTGATAAGTATAAAATGGAAACAATTGCATTTTTGCAATTGTCATTGAATACTAAAACTATTAAATATTTATATCATGATAGAACATGGAGACTTAGTTGAGTAGTGTATAGTAAGAGATCTTAAATATGGTATTTTAAATTGGCAATGCCTCTTTTCTCTGAGCAAATATCTTTATTAACAGAGTAATATAATATGTGCTCACAACATGTGTGGTTATACATTGTAGTCAGTGAGTGTTGATTACTGGGAACAGAATTACTGTAGAACTCTACCTTTAGGAAACCCTGCCCTAGATGCTTCCCAAGATCTGACTTGCATCATAAGGCACAAGGCCAGAGTAGTATGTGCTACAGTAGCATTGCTTTATGCTAACATTAATTGGAGAGTAAAAAACCAGCCAATTATTAACTAAAAGAGACTGCTGCTTCTGATTTTTTTTTTTTAAATACCATATGCTTGAGGCTAAAAGGCTGTTGCTAGTTTGTTTGGTTTTTTTTGAACCAGTAATAAGAAAATTAATTTTCATTCAGATGTATCAGTGATTTGCAAACATTAAATGTATTATAACCATTTCTCATCTGAACAAATTGAAACACAGTCAAGGGAAACAGTGAAAGGTAGAAATAGAATAACTAGATTCTGTTTTTATTTTTCTTCACATGCTGCAAACCATCAGACACCTATCAATCGTCTGTCTGCTGCGCCTGTGTATTTACTCTGTAAAATTTTGCAACTTCCTAGTTTCACTGAAGCTGTTGCAGAGTTCGTCATTCCTTGACATCAGAAAATACCAGACATTTCAACAAGGTTGCTAGTGCTTGTGATGTTGCGTTCTGAGAAACTTCATCACAGAAACCAGCAGCCTGCTTGGAATGCATGGTATTTTGGATGTCGCAGATTGCTGCTCTCTGTGACATTTGTAATGAACCAGGAAGTTGGAGGAGGCAATTAAAAAAACAAACCCACATAAAATTGGATTTCTCTTACACCCCCACTGTTTAACTGAGGTCTTTCTGCACAGTTTTCTATTCCTAACTCTGTTCTCATATTTGTTATTACAGTTTATGTTTAATATAAATATGCACCCCTATTAAACTTTCCCTTGGTTGAAGATCATCTGACCTTTGTTTCTACAAAAACAAGATCGGAACAGTAGCATGTAGCCAGTACTTGACTAAACTCTCCCACTTTTTGGGCTGCTTTTAGTGGATCCCTACAAAAACAGCTGATGACTGGGAACCAAATCAATGAGTCTATGTATTCTTCAGAAATAATATGATTTTTTTAAAATTCAATTTCAGTTTCTCTTCTTTGGGCTTAGTGATGGCTAGGAACACATAACCAGGTCCTAACATTTTAAGTTTCATTTTTAAACCATACATAGTTGGTACCTTTCTTACCCTTTCTGAACCAATAAACATTTGAAGAAGTGGGCTGTGCCCATGAAAGCTCATGATACCATCTATATGTTTTGTTAGTCTTTAAAGTGCTCCCAGACTATTCGTTGTTTTTTAAGTTTATCCTGTACAGACTAACTCGGCTACCCCTCTGAAGCTTTAAATTAGGAAGGTATGGGCTTTCTACATAAAGGTGTACTGAGTGTCTTTAGCTCCCACTGACTTCATTTGCAGTTGAGAGTCATCAGCATCTCATACCATTGAGCCCTAATTCCATTAATGGCAATTTGGTGATATCCTATAGTAAAGCTAGATTGTGATGGTGCATTAAGTTTCACACACTTTCAAGTATGCACATTGTGCTTAAGATGCATTTTAACAACCCCATAATTTAAAATTCATTGTAGCACAGTTAAACAAAAAATGGGAAGAGTGTTATATTTTCTCCCCCTTTGTCTAATGGCTTTTACATCTGTCAGCTTCATTGGGAGTTTTGGAAGCTTAGTACGTCCACAAATCTGGCCTCAGGATCTTATAAGTATTAATTTGTCCAGCTTTTGAGAGCTTATGTATTTAAATATTGTTAATTGAATTCTCTGAAATATATAGACATGGACTGTAGTCAGGGTAATGTTATGGTAGAGTAAAATAGTACTTTAGTCCAGGTCAGGAAATGAAAAAGATATATGCAATCTAACGGTTTTATTTTAACAAGGTGTTTTTTTGTTTTTGTTTTGCATTTACCCTTTTTAAGTGCAAATTGTCAGGGTGAAATGAACTGAGCTTAATGTTGGGATTTCAAAGTTAGACTTTTAAATTCATACCTCAACTCTGAAAGACCTTTAAGATGCTTCTGTGTGGGTGCAAACACTTTGCAAGGCTGGGTTAGAGAGCAGCTGCACATCTGTTTACATAGTGACAGCTGTGACTTTGCAATCTAAAATTCAGGGCTAGACTTTCAGAACAGCTCAGCTCCTATGTAGGAGCTGACCAACTTTTTGTTGGTGTGTTTTGGTGCCTAATTGGGAGCTCTCTTGGGTGCTATGCACTTTTAAGAGTCTGGTCTTTACATTTTAAAAAAAGTTGACTGCTATAGAATGCCACAAATATAGCAGAAAAAACTTAAAAAACAACGAATAGTCTAGCAGCACCTTAAAGACTAACAAAACATGTACAGCAAACTTCCGATAATCCGGCACCTTTGGGACCCAGGGGGTGCCGGATTATTGGCTATGCCGGAGTACTGGAAGGGGGGCTATGAGGGGCCTGGGGGGGAGGGGGTTGGTGGGGAACTGCGCAGCGTGGACAGCACTCCAGCTGCTCTGCCCCCTGGCTTCCCCAAGTCCGCCTGACCAGCGGCAGAATTGGGGAAGCTCTGCCCGGGTTTTCCCAAGTCCACTGCTGGTCAGTTTCAGCAGCAGTGGACTTGGGGAAGCCAGGGGGCAGAGCAGCTGGAGTGCTGTCAGGTTGGTCCCGCAGTACTGCTCAAGTGAGGGGCGGCGCTGCGGGACCAACCCGGCAGCACCCCAGCTGCTCTGCACCTGGCTTCCCCAAGTCCGCCGCTGGTCATTTTCAGCAGCGCCGGACTTGGGGAAGCCTGGGGAAGAGCAGCTGGCGTGCTCTGTCCCACGCTTCCCCAAGTCTGCCGCTGCTGAAACTGACCAGTGTTGGACTTGGGGAAGCCAGGAGCAGAGCAGCTCCAATTGTCCGGCTGGCCAGAGCACTTCCGGGTTCCAGTTGGTGCCGGACTATCGGGAGTGCCGGACCACTGGATGCCGAACAACTGGAGTTTTACTGTAGATAGTATCATTAACTTTCATGGGCACAACCCACTTCTTCAGATGACCATATTATACAAAATATAGTAGACACACACGAAGAGCACAAGATGCCTCTCTACATTTTACTTACACACACACACACACACACACACACACACACACACACATAGAGAGGCAGGTTACTTTTGTTTTATAGGATTGTGGAGCTTTATGTATAGTCATATCAGGAATTATTTTCCTCTTATAAACTGATCTAGCAGTAGACCCTGTGCCTATAGTCAGAGAAAATGTGCACTTCTCTCAGCTGTTCCTTTTTCCCAATGATGTCACACAATGGTAGAGTCTTCATTGGATTGTGCTAAAAATAGCTGTGTGCCCAGTACTGCTGTATATATATTGAAGTAATTAATCACTTTCATATAAAACATAATTGTTCCTTTCAGGGGGAGCCACTCTGAAGATTTGAGAATTAAATCAGTCTATATAGGTAGCATGCTCTGTGCATTGGCTTTCCTAACACAAGTAACACTTCAACATTTCACCAGCTGGGGAATTATTAATTTTGTGTTAGAATTTTTAAGACTTATTTTAAAATGTTGTCTGTCATAATGTTTGAAGTTGGTGATAGGAGAAATGAAAATAATGTTGGCACTCCAGTTGTTGTATTTTTTTCTTACTCTTCTAGTAAATAATTAGAAATTGCAAGCAGGTGAGAGTTACTCAAAATAAATATTATTTGACACTTTTTTCTTGTGCCAAGGCAACAACACATCCAGCACAACCTACTAATTTAGAAAGCCTGTGCAAGTGTACTATGTATTTATTTAGTGCATTGAACAGTTTTGTTTTCTGGAACTGCTCAGTTCTTCGAGGGTAGCCCTTGCTGATTTAAGGTAATCTTAATTCTGTTCTGTAGAATGCTAGCATTGATCCCATAGAAGATTGGAGCAGAGATTTAAGTTGCTACATATTGGTTATTAGGGCCAGGTCCACATTACAAACATATATTGGTATAATTACATCGTTCAGGGGTGTAAAAAAATCACATGCCACAACATAAGCCCCTGTGTAGACAGTGCTATGTTGACCAGAGGGCTCTCGTCTACATAGTTACCACCCCTTGCGGAGATAGATTAATATGCTAGTTGGAGTAGCTTTCCCATTGGCACAGTAGCATCACTGTATCAATACAGCTCTTCTGCTGCGAAGTGTAGACTTATCTAGGTGACTATTTTTCTTATTTTAAGTGGGGCTGTTTCTCCTCACCTATGCCCCTTCTTCCCTGTGCCATTCCTGTCAGCTGGTTGAATTCTGATGTGAGCAACCTTTAATCTTGCTGAGAACACATAGTGAACAGAAAAGCTTTCTAGGAGTTTGGGAAACTGTTTAACAAGCTTTCAGTTGTAGCATGAAAGTTGTGTAAACAGAGCTTTCCTAACAGAGTCAAACGATGCAGAAACAAAAGCAGGTTCCTTTTATAGGCTGCTCTATAGTCCTCTGTTAACTCAGGCTGAGAGGAAAGGTGTAGCATTAAACCATGTAACTTGAACTGTGGGGAGTCTAAGCATAGATCAAATTTCAACCCAGAAACTGAGGCTCTTTCTAGTTTTGCCTTTGACAGTGTGTGGGAAGGCTGGATTGTGTCTTCCCAGGTAGTAAATCTCATTCATCAAACTTCAGATAAAAAACAAAACAATTATGCAACTTCTGTCAGCAGTCAAGTCCATGCTCCCTTTGTTCTCCTTGTCATTTGAGTCCTAAGCCTCCTTTTTGATCCCAAATGTTCCAAGAAATAATATACGTTACATTTTCTGTTTATATAATGCCTTTTTGCCAGAGCCCATGAAACAGTCAACAAACAATAAGCCTCAGAATGTCCTTGTGAAGTAGGTAAATATTTTCTCCATTTTATAGAGGCACATGGAGGTTAAGTAAGTTGGCCAAGGTCATAAGTGAGGGAGTATCATAATCTAGGAATAGAAGCTAGCAATTGTTTTTGGTGTTCTAGTCTCAATAGTGAAGAATTGGTTTCTGGGAGCTACACATTGACAGCAATAAGAGAAGATTGAGTTCTCTAACCGGAATTAAGGACCATGCTTTTTGGAAACCCTACATCTTCCCCTTTCCTGAGACTACCTTCCATCACTCGCACCTATGTAGCTATTTACCTCTTTGTTTAAAAGGTTGGTTACTTGTTAGTGCTTAAGTGCCACCATGTTCTGCTGTGCTTCAAGTATATAGGCTGAATAAAGCACCATTTTATGAGTACTCTCCTGTGATTGGCATCCCTCTTCCTAGGTGCTTCAGGAAAATCAGCAAGTGGCACACACCATGTTCCCTGAGAGGGCAGCTCTCCCTCACCTGGTGCTTAGGCAATAACATTGCATCAGCAAACTTCCTGCAACAACTGTATAATTCTGATGGTTGCTCAGCATTTTGTTTTGAATTCATTAGTCCTATTCTAGTTACATTGCTGACTTTCTGTAGGGATTTTGTTGACAATGGTAACTCATTTTCACCTCCTGCAAGTTTTGCTTACTGAACATTTGTTTCACTTTCCAAAATAAATATCTGCCTAGTGTTCATGGCCTACATTTTCAGGAGTGACTAGTCTTTTGGTTGCCCAAATTGAGACATTCAAAAGGCACTTGACTTCCAGGGTGTTGGGAGCGCAGTGCCCAGCATTTTGTGACAACCGTCCTCTTTTAAAGTGTTTCAAGTTCAGCACCCAAAATCTAGCCCTCTTCTATTACAGAGATCCACTTTTGCTCCAAGTAATCTGTGGGTGCTCAGCCCCTCTGATGATCAGGCTTGCTTATTTGGTGTGTCTCTTGGGGCACCAAATAAGCACTAACCCCAAGAGTCAGCCAGCTTGGGGTTTAGTGCTTACATGCCTTGTTAAGGCGCAGCTGTACATTAAAGCAAATGCCTGTCTTTGATCCTTTCTGCCATTCCTGGTGTAAAAGGCTCTGAAGAACATGGTGGGCTATCGATGCATAGAGTTGCAACAAGCCTGTTAAAAACATTGACCTCTAATGCAATCTAAGGAAGATAAGTGAGTTCAAGCAGCCAACTTCTCCCAAATGCTTATCAAATAATGGAATTTTTTGGTCTTCTAACCAAGTCCTATCCTTCACTGAAAAAAATCGAGATCTTCAATTAGAAAAGCACAGAACTGAATTACATTCCCTTTAGTGAAGGTCTTGTGTCCTAGAACCCAGATGAATTCATTATAAACATTTGCAGCATGCACATACAGACAGTACCATTGCGTGGAATTCTGTTCAGATGCTGTACAAACAAGATAGTTTGCTATGCTATCCCTCCTGTGGGTTTATCCTGCATAGAGAGTGATCCAAGGGCCGGATTCTCGGCTGATGTGACTCACTTGAAGTCAGCAGAGCTAAGTCACTTGACGTGAGCTACATTTCATCACCCTGGAATCTGAGCAATTGGGTTGAAGTTTGAATGTAATGATTTTCTAAGGCATGTCTCTAGGGATGGTGGTGGATTCAGCAGTTCCCATCACAGTAGTGGTGGTGGGAGAATTTTTTTTTCTATCCCTCTGGCAACAAGGCTCTTCCAAAGCTGTGCTGTCTGAGCCCCCTTGCCCTTGAAAACACACGTGGCCATCTCACCTGTTCTCATCCTTGGCACTATGTTCTGACAGTGTCAGCGAGAGTTTTCTTGATGTAGTCAGTGAGTTTGGTGTGGGGTCTGGCCAATGGAAATCTGCCAGCCTGATCCCTTACTGTGGATTCTAAACCCTACTAAAAGGTCCTGCCACGTAGTGGGGAAGGAGGATTAATATGGAGAATGGAGCACTTCTCCTTCTGTACTCCATTGCTAAGTTGTTGCAGGGGCAGAGAAAGAGTTGCTCCCTTTGGCCTGGGTAAGATAGCATAGTCCTTGGTGCAGCGATGAATTCAGAACTACATTGTGATATGATATGCTTACTTCAGCAAATGTTGGGATTTAATAGTATTTGTGTGAAAAGCAAACGTTCACTTCCAAGTGCTGGCCTGGTTTGTTTGAAAGAGATTCTTTTCTCTTATTTACAATAGTTCACTATAGAGAATAGTGAGCAGTATCTGCTTTGTCTCATGAATCTGATGCCATGGTCATTTTTTACCTTTGATAGTGAACTGCTACTAAATTGTCCTAGTTGGGTGTGGTTATTAGCGTTGCGTGTGGTTTCCTGATCCTGTCTGAGTAGTTGCCATCCCTGGATTGGGGAAAAGAGTTTGGTTCAACAATAGTCTCTCTCTAGATAGAGCCAGATGTCTGGGGGCCAAAGGAAATGCCTTCCTGTCCTCAGCAGGAATGATGTTGCCTGTGACGTCACGTGGATGTCGTGTATGTGGCCTATCTGAGGATGGAAGGGGTAATCTTTTCCTCTTCCCCACAAACAGTCATTTGACATTATAGTTATGCACTACAGCATAAACCGGAGATGTGATCAGATGACAGTAGAAATTGTTTTCTGGTCTCTTGGAGCACAGGGACATGGGCTAAATTACTATAATTCCTGAACCTCCACACCCGACAATGCTTCACTAGCAAGTGGATAATACGCCTATTACATTAGAAGTGAGAGAGTAGCTTTTTGCCCCTTTCTGGGAAGCAGCTGCTATTGGCTACTGCTGAGCCACTAGTCTGTTCCAATACTGCAGCCCCTATGTTCCTAAAATGTTAATGCTCGGCTCAGCTACGGCAGCTGAGAAGTCATTTTCAGTGTGCACTGTATTGGAGAAATATAAGAAACAGCGGCTGAACTAATCGCCCTATCAGTTCAAGCATGGCCTTCCTAACTGCTGGGCACCTCAGAAATCCTGACGCTTTCATTCACAATGTGTCTGTTGAATGTTCAGTTTTTTTCCTTAGTGGTAAGAATGAGTTTTGAGGCCTCTGAATAATTCCACTGAGTCTATCTCTGGCAATTCTGTTTGCTTTTTGGAGAACAGGAGTGGAGCTGGAGTGTGACTGCAGAGTTTTTGTGGCCCTTGCTTCTGTGTTAAAAGACAGTGTAGTAATTTGTCAGTAATCCCCAAACTCTGCAGGGAGGAATAATGTGAATCACTGTAAAAAGTGTAGGCTGTATGATAACAAAGCTGTCTGCCAGGAACTGATGCCAGCTCTGGAGGTTACATTGAAGAATCTTCTAGAAGAGATTTAATTGATCAGATTTTGTTACGTTACTGAAGACCAAAGTCTGAATGCAGTCAAGTAATGAATGGCATATTGATAAGAAACTCAGAGTGGTATTGTTTTTCATGGGTTTCCCTGACGGTTTCTATGGGGACAGAGACGCATTTCCCGTCTGAGTACCACTGCTGCCCTCTGATTGCACTTCTGTGGTTTCATTCACCAGTAATGGGAAAGCATTCATAGGCAGAATAGCTTCCCCTTTTTAAATAGCCTTGATTCAGGGTTGTATTTTTTTAATGCATTAGGCTAATGCAGTGTTTTATCAATGATCTGATAGATGCATAATGCTCTTTTTCCAAGTGCACGGCATTAAAACATGAAATTATGTACTGTAATTATGCAAGCCTTCACAAATGTCTTTGTTGCACTACAGTATGTGTATAAAGTGACTCTCATCCGGCTTTGGCTGTCGTGTTCATCTGAACTTTAGGGATTAATTTTTACATCAGCAGTCCTACAGTAATATTTAAATACTGCTTGTACTTCTGCCATTAGTAGGTTGGTAGAAAGGGAAGATTTTAACTGCAAAATTAATGTTTTAATTTTATTTTATTCCAGTTGGTACTGGTAACCGCACAATGCGAGGAGCTTCCAAACTCATCATGAATACATTTTAGAATACTTGCTTTGAGAGTGTCTCTTGACTGCTAAGAATCAAATTTAGGCTTGTCTGTTTACTCTGAAACTTGATGACTTTCCCAGCCTTTATGCAGAAACCTGCATTTTCAGGGATGACTGGACACCCCAAAATTGCTAATGTGGCACGCCTTAAAAGGGCGAGTACTCATCCTTCTGTAAATCTGATCCCTTTAAGATGCTTTTAAGTTAGAGCAAAACTGAGGCGTCCAAAATACCTTGCATAGGTTTGAAAATGTTGGCTAGAATATTTTTCCTCTATTGCATTAATTTACCAGGGAGGTTGGGTTTCTCTCTTTTCTCCACTGAATTTACCGACTGTGTGTTTTAGCATCTACAGCTTTTGGAAATATTGCGTATGTTCTAAGTTTGAATGTAGATAGCTTTATCATGGGATTGGTTTCCCCATGTCTTTAATGTTGTACACGAATAGCTGAACAATTTCACAGTTGTAAATTTATGCTGGTCTTAGTGACCTTTTTACAAAAGCAGCCTAGCTAAGTAAAATCTCCAAACAGTTCATGGTATGTGAGCAGGTACCAATTTACATTCAGTAATCTGGTGTGTATATCTTAAAAAAGCAAGCTACTAGTTTTATACAAAGTGAAATGCAAATATTCTAGCTTGCATGTTTAGTGATCATATATCCTCCACATCTATATTACACACATTCTAAAAAGATTGGGGATGGTCTATTTGTGTTTCTTCAAGGCCACTCTATTCAAACCGATGAAAACATGGCTGTTTACTTCATTCAGTCCTAGATTACGATGGAGCAAGCAGATAATGGCCAGCTGCTATTCAGTTTACTGATTTAAACAAAACCTGCAATAGCATGCATATAGAACTTGATCCTGTAGTGCAGGGCACCTTGCATAAGGCTCAAAGACATAATAAGGTTTTCCATTTCAAGCGTTTATCTACATTGCCTGCATTTATAACAAAGGAAGCCTCTTATTGGATTCTTTAGGAATCACATATTTTTGAAGGGAGAGGAAGTCTTTCTGGTTTACACAGTTTTGTACTGCAGCACTCAGTCACAAGAACATAAAAGCTTGGATCGATTTTTATAATTTAAAAAGCTCTCAAACACTTGCTAGTCTGTCTTTCACTTTTTAATCTATAGCTTTATTGGAAATGTAAAGTAGGATAAGGGAGTAGTACCATCTTGCTGTCACCAGCATAGGGAAATGTAGAGAGGTGTGTGTGTGTTGGATTCCCTCCCACAAGTTGTTTATAAATAGAGGTTTGTTTTTCTGGGGGCCTTACTGTTAACAAAGGTAAGCTGATGGCATAGCTGTTTGGCAGTTTAGTGACTTACTGATGTGCACATGCCAATCCTGGGGGAATTTTACTGTGTCTCCAAATGCAGAATTCCCCCAGGAGTAACATCCTCTCTGCTCTCCATGTTAGTGAAAAATGTGATGGGCTTCAGTATTTGGGACCAACACTTGTGTGTCTGATTTAGTTGACTTTGTACTCTGCTTTTCTGTCTTCTCCTTTGTCCTTTTCTCTCTGCTCACTCCTCTTCTTTCCTTTTCTACTTCCCTGTTTAGATAAAGGAACAAATGTATGTTTAGGATTTCAGGGGGCATCCTACCAGCATCCTTAGGCAGTTTCCCTCTTTATCCCTTCCATGCAGAAAGAGCTTCTGAACTCTTTATACAGAAGGAAATTGACTATGAACTTGTAACTTTTTTCCTGTGTGAGTAGGTTATTGTTTGAAGTGTGAAATGTTGATTGCCTGTCCATCACCAGAGGTGTCTATAAACCAACAATGGGTAGTTAATCAGGAAGCTGATGGGTGACACACATCCCATCACTATGAACTAAGGGAGAAGACATTGGCCTATATAATCATAAATGAGCTGTCTTTATGTGCTAGATTTGGGAACCAGCGATTCTGAATTAGGTATTTATGACTTTATCTAAAGCATGTTGCGAAAAACTTTCATATCAACCAGTAAATGTCTTTAGATGCTGAAAAAGTCTGAGTGTTGTTGGAGAGCTAAAAGTCTGCTAAATAACACTTAACAGCAGAATGCCCTGGTTGGTTTTACACATATAACATTGAATTGTCTTGTGTCCAATTCTAATGCCAATATGGGTCTTGCCTGGGCTTCAGTAATAAAGGCAAGCGAAGTTCTCTTCAGTAAACATTTAAGAAACTAGCCAATAGCCCGTCACAAAACGGGATTTTCGGGTCTCTCCTCCTCCTCCTGCCTCCCCCCTCTCTCTCTCAGCTCTCCTCCCCCTCCTGCCTCTCACTCGGGGGACCATGGAGCCTAAACGGCTGCTTGGGCTCCACGCTCCCCATGCAGCATGGGGGCCACAGAGGAGCCCAAACGGCCGCTTGCTCCCCTGCGGCGGCCCGACGGAGCGGCGCAGAAGTCAGCCGAGCGCCACAGCGGGAGGCAACAGCGCCCCCCAGAGGCAAGACTGTAACTTTACAGAGTTACAGACACTGGGCTACTATATATATGATAGGACTCCCGTGTTGTATCCTAAGTCTTATTGAACAAAGTGCTTTCTAATGATTTTGGACTACTGTCTTCTATAGGGCCAGTTCTGGTCCTGGGGCTTATATAGGGGAATAGCACATAAAGCAATGATGAAATGAGGATAGGATTAGGGATGTTAAGTGGTGGGTATTTAACAAATCGAGGAGTCGATAGAATTTTTATCAACTACTCGATTAGTCAGTAGCCCAGGATCTCGCATGCACAGAGGCTGCTTCACAGAATCTCAACTTTTAATGCTGTATAGATATGCTGTATAGATACGTATAGTTAGACTGTGCTAACATAGTAATGTAACAAAGAAGCTTGGAATCATTTTTCACTTTTTAGTTGGAGATAAAACAAGAGAATTTGCTACTTCAGAGTTTACTCTTGTATCGCACTAACAAGTGTATGCACACTGCAAACATGAAGAGCTTCCAATCTAGATATGCCATTTGTAGGGTCATGCTGAAAATCATTTTCCATTAACCTGTCCACCCCAAAGAACTCTATTGTTTTATTTTGCTTGAGTCCTCAAAGCAGGATAGTCTTGTTTTAATCGGTTAAACTATCATTGTAACCCACCTACCTGATGTGATATCATTTAAAGGAACATTTGGGAAGATTTAGATCTATTCTTCATGTATTGTGTGTTGGGATTAAAAATTAAAGATATTTTAGGGCTAGACTGTAACCTCGTTACTCCAGTTGACTTCAGAGGGGCTGCTCACCCATGTGAATAAGGGAGTCGTATTCTAGCCCTTAGCTGGTATGTGTCTCTGTGGTCTCGGTATAGAAAAGGCTATGTTCTCCTGCAAGTAGATTATTACTGTACCAGTTGCTCCTTTATTCTCAGCTATAGCCCCTTTTGTACGTCATTTCAAACTTCCCTTCATCAAATACAGACTTTTTAAATGCTTCATCTGAAAAGTGAAGTCTATTTATAATAAAGAATTCTCTAGTTTTCGTAAGCTGGAGACTTTCTTGACTTTCAGTGAACTGGATAATTTCCCTTTGGGGAAAAAAACCACCCTAACTTTCATAATGAAAGGGGAAGAATCAATGCCCTAAGAATAATCTAAAACACAACCACACTCCTGGTTTTTTGTTCCTCATTTGTTACAATCTTAGTGAATTTGGCAACAAAAAACTCTGCCATACACCTTTAGCAAGAGCTCTGGGATGACTTCTCATGCAAGCCTTACGTAGTTAACTGAAGTCTTGTTACCAAAAAGTGTAGGCGTGTATGATTGGGGTTATATTTATTCTCTTAATAAGATCAAATGTCTGAGTGGGAGGGAAGAGACAATGCACATGTTACTATAAATAAAGGGAGCCTTTGCCTGGGAATGGCAATTCGAAACTGATGCACCTTTTTACAATTATTGATTTTTTTCTTAAATGTATTATCAAAACCATGTAATTGCAATGGTCTGAAATTCATCTCTGGGTTTAATGGTTGCCTCTCTTTTCTTGCTCTACAGGACCAGAGTAAAATTGGAAAGTCTAGAAGATGCTTATATTTTACGAGGGAATGATGACTCTCTTTCTGATAAGCATGGATGCCCGGCCTATGTGAGTCCAGAGATCTTGAACACAAATGGCAGCTACTCTGGCAAGGCAGCAGATGTATGGAGTCTAGGTGTCATGCTTTACACAATGTTAGTTGGACGCTATCCTTTCCATGACATTGAGCCTAGTTCTCTCTTCAGCAAGATCCGTCGTGGGCAGTTTAACATTCCAGAGACTCTATCCCCCAAGGCAAAATGCCTTATACGTAGCATACTGCGCCGGGAGCCTTCGGAACGGCTGACTTCACAGGAAATTCTGGACCATCCCTGGTTTTCTACAGATTTTAATGTATCTAATTCGGGGTACGGTGCTAAGGAAGTATCAGATCAGCTGGTGCCTGATGTCAACATGGAAGAAGATTTGGACCCATTCTTTAACTGAGCACAAAGACTGGTGTTCAGAAGGTACAATGTCCTAGAAATGGCTACATGAAGGAGTCCTTCCTGACAGTGTGAAATCACATCCTGCATCAGCCTAGCTTGGTAGCAAAAGACACTTGGAGTTCCTTAGTTTGAGAAGGAATCTCCGCCAGGAGCTAATATAACAAATGTAGCATGGGGACAGATTTGGGGGGGGAGGGGAGGGAGCCTTGCTATCAGGTTAGATTGATTTGGCGGGGGAGGAGACGGCAACATGGAACAATTGTAGCTTCTTACCTTTTGGAGCCAAGGAGACTGCAAATGCCAATTCTGGTGCAGCTGTATCACTCCTGCTTCTGTTTCATTAAAATAGTTTCACAAGTAGAGAAACTTTTTGCCTCAACACGCATCTTGGCATCGCACTGTTAAATATTTAACTTCAGTCATTATTCAGGGAAAGTACAATTGGCTAGTGTGTGGTTTTTTTTTTGTTTTGTTTTTTGTTTTGTTTTTTTTTTAATCTGATGTCTGATGGTTAATGGGGATTCATTTGAGAAGAAAATTAGATGCACATAGATGGACATGAAAAGTGGGTGCTAAAAAACAAACAAGTTCAGTTCATGTCTCTTGATAGCTATTTTCAATTCATATTTCTTCTAAATAAACTACTTAATATTCTTGTCAGGAAATGACATTTTAATGCTTTGTTCCCTTAAGGGGAAGTAACTGTCATATAACAAGCTGTTCTGTTTTGTGTCAAATGGTTTGTTGCGGGAAGCTATTATAATTCAAACTTCCAGATGCATTACTGCTATAATAGTAAAAGAAGAAAAGAAACCTATATTATTTTTTAAAAGGGTTTGAAATACTGGCTGCCATGTTTGCCATGCTGCACGTATGTGACTGTAGAGGGCAGAAAGCCCTTGCATCAGTTTTTGATTTCAGAACCAACCTTCTGTATAACTGACTGGCCCACATGTAAATAGAGGGCTCTTTATTATTGAAGAAAAATATTAACATTTATCTTTTGAATTCCTCTCACCTTGGGAAGGCAACTATTTGTTTCTTTGGTTTTTGGTTTTTTGTTATGCCCTGAATAAGAAATAAAAGGGTATTAATAAGCTGAACATTATTATAATATGGATACTTCTCCCAAAACATACGCAGTAATATGCACCTTTTGTATTGTCAAGACTTACTTCTATTTATTGAAGAAAATGTCACAGTAGTGATGTATTAAGCCAGTACTTCAATTACGGGTTGACTTGGGATGACATGTTACATGCTGTAGTTAACACATTTCTGTTCAGGAATTTCTGCCCCTGAATAACTTTTTATTTAGCTTTTTTTCTAGATAGCTTTGTTTGACTTAGACTGGCAAATGTTTTTAATTACTGCTTTTATATTGCTGTATGATATTGAAATCTCTTGGCATAAATATTTGTGTTTCCAGTACCTCAGTTGTTCTGATATTACTGCCTGTATATGTTTTGTGAAGTGATCATGTTTTTTGGGTAGGTACATGTGGACTCTGTAGTATGTAAATGTTACTTGAATTTGTGCTCAATTATAGTATGTGGCATGTGCGTACCGCTACTTGGCATTGACGTATGGATGCTATTTGCCTGCCCTGCAGGGAAGTTACGGTCCCACTCTTGAGGATGTTTCACGGTCCTTTATCAAAAGATGAAGCTACCTGCAGCTGACCTGCCTTGGTTCTATTTTGGTAACTAAGAATACAAAAGGAGTAATATTTCTACACTTTGAAGATGGTGCTGTGTCAAGAAGGACTTTTTTTTTTATTTGATAAGTACCTTGTTGGAGGAAAGATTGGTGATGTGCATGGTGGGGTTTTATTGCCTCTGGTGCTTTTGTCATGTATTTGGTTTAATGTTTTTGTCCTAATCTCTTCAATAAATAAAATTGTGCATATTTAACTAAACCACAGTCATGAAGGATTTTTTTTAAATACTCCACACTGCTACAGCAAACTTGCCCATTTCTTACCAGTTAACGTAAAAAAATCTCCAAACTGCTGCTAAGTGTTCCTTTAAACCTGTAAAGACAGGCCTCAAATAGCTTATAGGAAAGCCCTGAAATCTTCAGTCCTAACTGTTGCACTGTGACTGCTGTGAATGAAATTCATTTCCTCAAGGCCTGTTAGGATGTCAGGATAAACCAGTTTCCTCTTAGTACACCTAAATAGCCTTCCTTAATGAGAATTGTGTGTGTCCGGTGAAAGGGGAATCTAACCTAAAATTTCTTTGGAGGATGAATGCTCTCAAGTCCTGAGGAAATGCAGTGCAAACTCGTACGTCATGTTACCCCTAAATTCTGTACCAGAGGATCTAAAGCCATGACTGAGAAGAGGACTGTCTTAGTTTTGGGCTTTGAGTCTCATACCCTTCCTCATGAGAAGTAAAGTACTACTCGACAAATGCTTCAGTTGATCTCAATGGAAGATGTATTTCAGCCTAGGTGAGTAAGGGTGTTGGAATCTTAGCCTTCATGTAAAGAATACCTCACTGAAGTTCTGAAGGGGAAGAGGGGGAAACAGGATGCATTCTGTTCCGAGCGTGTCTGCTAACATAAAGAGTCATAGTTAACCAGAATTCACACTGAGAGTAACACTTCAAAATAATTGTACATTCAGTAAAAATCCACTCCTTCGTGCATATTACAATCATTAATAGAGTGTTGGCTAACTTCTGTACCACACTCATTCATCCTAGATTATTTTCTGGCACGCATCTAATATGCTGGGTGGTGGTTGTTTGAGAAATACAAATTGATCTTCATAGTGCCAACCTACAGTGTCATTAATATGTGGAAACTCTTGGAGAAATTAGCTTTCAAATGATTTGTGTATCTGCAGCCAGAGTTTAAATTACTTGAAACTCTTTCAAATCAAACTCCTACAATAAATGTGCTTTATAGGAAAAAGCAGATTGTGATCTCTCACAGAAAAAAGTGATTTGGGGGAAGGGATGGGACCTCTTCTCATCCCTTCTCCCCTTCCCCCATACTCCCATACACACCCACCAACCTACCCCGAAAATTATGCAAACAGCTTATGTTGTGTTTGGGTAGAAATAGACTTAAGTTCACAACAACCTGTATGGTTTCTTTTTCAGTGCCAGTAATTATATGAAAAAAATGTGGCTGACTAATGATTGCTCATTTGCAGTGATTTATATTAAACAATAAAGTATGCTTGATGCTGCTGTGAAGGAACCCTTTGGCACTGGGAGTCATTTTCTCTGTGCAATGCTGATGGAATGCTTTATCCTTGTAGCCTGAACTCTGAACTTTCAGGGACCCAGAACTAAACCTTAGAGGGGCTGTTTTTCAAACAGTTGATCTTTGGCTTTTTTCAATTTAATCTTATGGGCATATTTTGTGTTCCTGAATCTAGTAGTAGTTAAGGATCAGACATCATGGAAGCTTTCCAATGGCTTTGTTAATACAGTTCCAGCCTGATTTGGATGCTAACTGTTATCCCACTCTTGGTATTCTCTTGAGCAAAGACTGCCCAACCTTGTTCAGTGAAATGTTGGTTTATTATATGGGTCAAGTGTCTAGCAAAACTAGATGAAAACTTCATCCGCAGATGATGAATGATATCAGGACCCAACCTTATAGTAGGCTGTCAGACGAAAAAGCTACCAGCACTGAAGTATTTACTGTGGTGTTTTTTAATGCAGCGTTACTTTCTTGCGACTTTCTTAGCTACAAACCCATCCCAAAGCGCACATACTAACTATAGTCATTCTTTCAATACAGTTGTCATGTATACCGATCACATTGAAATATGACGGTGCACCAACTTTGTGAAGAAACATTTCAAATTATAAATAGTCCCTTCTTGGAAAAAACAGTACAACCTGTTACTTGTGCTTCCAAAAACAAACAAAATTCTCTCTCAAAAACAAAACAAAACCACACTTTCCTGGCAGGCAGCAAAAGGAAGGGTATGAAGTGTGATGTCAAGGGAAAATTACTGGGAAGGGAAAAAATACTACTCTTCATCCTGAAAGGATTATTAGAAACTGGAAATGTATGAGTGAGCTTTGTGACTAAGAATTAGGAATGACTGGTTCCTAACGCTAAACATTTTGCCTAAGCTTTCTATAGAAAAAAAACTCATTAATATTAGTAACTGTCAATAAAGCCAACAACTTGACTTTTAACTATCCTGTCCTTTCAACAAAAGTAAGTGTTACAGATTATCACTTATATGATGAGGCAAATTCAGAAGCAAGTCTGTGAATCACAGTGCAAATTACCTGTGCTGTGGTATAGTTTCACCTGTGGCACGAAGTATTTTACAAGCAGGAATACTAAATTATAAGTTAACATGGGGCATGGTCTATTTTAACTTGCATACTTCTTAACATCCCTCTATTACATACTTTTCCTGCTACATCCTTGTCTTCCAGTTCCTTGACCCACTGGTTGAAATCCTGTCTCCACTGAAGTCAATGAATTTTTTTCTATTGACTTTGATGGGGGGAAAGGGGACGGTTGTTTGTGTGTCAAGATTTAAAAATGCAGTGGACCAAATTCAGGGGATGTGTAAATGTTATTGGTGAATTGAAGGGACGAATTCTGCTTTGAGCTGTACTAGTGTAAATCCTTAATATTTCCAGTTAAAGGTCTTATGCCTGTGTAACAGCACAGAATTTGGCTCTTAAGAGTCTAAATTGGTATATTTGACACTCAGAGTGGGCAGGAAGAAAGTGTTGGTAACACTAGCTTATAGTTCTTTAAATTCATGTATACTTGCTTCTGAATCTGACTTAGCGTAGGCTTAGAGCAATGGATCACCACTGCCTGATAAGTGTTTCTTAGCATGCCATCTATCGCCTCCCCGGATGTAAAACCGATCTAGATATAGTAACTTATGGAAAGTAGTAGGTCAATTGGCTATCTGTTTCTGCGTCTCTTCCACAAACAAGATGGTCTAGTTAAAGATATCTCCTTCCAACATTCTGGGGTGCTATCCAAACTAATGTTGTTGCTTGCCCTGTAACCCTGGGTGTCTGAAATGAGGAGGGATGTGTGACCATAAGCATGGCTGTGCCAACACCCTACATGCTATTGTAATACATCACAAAGCATATTTTGTACAAAGGTTGTTTGATAAACTAATAACTCACTGGTCATTAATATTCTTGCATGATGTATGTATGTGATGTCTATTAAAAATTATGGGTATATGCTGTAATTGACTAAAGTGTTTAAATCAGGCATATCAGGAGATTTGTTAAACAAGTCTATCCTAAAAAGAATGTAGGTTTACCTTAATTTACATATGAGCAATAAGTATAGCCATCAAACTAACAATGGACAGGAGGGGAAGAGATTTCAGGAAATAGAAAAATGTGGTGTTTAGCAAATTCCAGTAGTGGAAGAAAGTGTGGCACTTCCTTCACCACCAGACTTCAGGTCACCTTCCTCACAGCTTGAATTAACTACTTTTGAGGGGTAAGAGTCAGGAGAATCTATTTCAGTAGTTTGCTGGTTTATAAAAGAAAGGGACAGAAAATCCAAAGTTCTCTTTTCGCCTAAGAAACCAGTAGAACCAGCATTTGGGGCTTCTGAAGGAGATCCTGACCAGGGTGGGGGAACTGCCATCTTACTGGAAGAGTGTGGGTGAGGAAAAGCCAGCCTCTACCTTGCTAGATTAACCTTTTAGATAAAAACATATCTTTATTACCACCGCGGTTTTGTTTATTTGGCCTCACTTAACCTGTGTCCCATGGTTAAGACTGTGAATCTTTCATGGAAGTCCTGGATTCTGTGACTTTCTGCAGCAGTGGGTGCAGCTGATCCTAGGGTGACATGAGCAGTCACTAGCACTGGCTGCTGCTCGGGCTGCCTGAGGCATGTGGTACGGAGTGCTGCCCCAGATTGGTGGTCTGGGATCCACACTTGCGCAGCAGTGGCAGGACCCCAGGCCACCTCCCTCCCCCTGAGCAGCAACACCTTAAGCCCCCCAGAGCATCTAAGGCTCAGTCGGATATTTATAGTACAAGTCATGGAGAGGTCATTGACCGAGAATTTTTGTGACTGGTCTGTGACTTTTTTTACTAAAAATACCCAGGACTAAATCATAGCTTTACATATGGTTAATGCATTTGCTTTATGTGTATTATATGTATATGTACTCCTATATGATTAACATATATCTGTTTGCAAGGAAAAGTATTGAACCCAGTTAATATGCTATGCTGTGCTTTTGTTTCTTTAAAAGAGCAAATTAACCTTATTTTCTTCAAGTAGTGTCCTTGTGCTCCACTGTAGACGTGTTTGTGTCCCTGTGCTGCTGAGCAGAGAACTTTGGTAACAGTGTCTGTTTAGACCAGCACATGTGCTGCTCTCCTGGTATCCCACCATGATACTAGTCTTCACGCGCAGGATAACCCCCCTCAGTTATTTCTCAAATACATCTGACTAGAAATGGAGCTTTTCTCAGTCCCTTACAACTGCTGCTGTCTATTTGCATTTCTGTAATTAGTTACCTTCTTACTATAGTGTAGTTGTCGTTCTTTATCGCTTCCCCACCTCTTATAATAGTAATAATGATTAATAATAAACTTTATTTGCTTTTCCTGTTGTTTTTCTTCTTCTTTGAGGACCCTTCCCCCAGTGTGGTATGTTTGATTCACTGGCCTTCAGAAGTGTCTCACCTTTGTAAGGAGGCAATCCCAATTGCAGATAAACACTCCCAGTGCATTCACTGCTTTGGAGAAGGCCACATCCAGCAGAAGAGTGGTCTCTGCCAGCTACTCTTGATCTTGGAAGGACAGAAAACTCTGTCAGATTATCTTCATGGAGGCAGCTCTCAGACTCTCCCAGGACCCGCACCATGAGCCATCTGGCATTCCCCACACCCCTCTAGAATTAGATTGTGGTTTGAAGAAACAAGCTGTTGACCCTTGTCACATCTCATGTAAGTAGAGAACAGGAAGTGCCCACCTTGAGGTCTCCATCTCGTCCAGTATGTTTGGCACCATCAGCACAGAAACCATCCCAGTTTGGTGCCCCGGCTCACAGAAACTGACAGCAGCTGATACTGTGAATATGCCCACAGACTCCATGAGCACTGAGTCATCTGCACTGAGAGACAGGAGTAAGCACTCCACTAAAAAGGAGTGCACTCCTGGTATGCAAGTCTACATCTTCACCATTGTCCATGCCTTATCTGGAGTGGGAGCAGCCGTTATGGGCAAGATCTTTGCTCCACCTCTGTGCTCAGGCAACCGCCTTCAACACCAGGCTAGTCAGTACTGGTGGAATTCCACCACTTGAGGGACATCTGCATATCAGACATGACAGAGTCCCCGCTTCTTGGTACCAGAACCTTTGTCCCGAGCCTCTTCAGTCATCCCCACTCCTATGATATTCTCTCCCTGCTCCCTAGCATGGGATCAGACAATGAGCCAGAGGTGGTGGCATCAGACTTCATACCATGCTCAATAACAACATGGACTTAGCTGGGGTGGGGTAACCAATAGCCCCAGTTTGCCTTGATCCAGCCCACAAGGCTTAGGGTTTGCCCCCCTGCAGTGGCAGAAGCTGGCGCTATGACTGGAGTGCCAGCGCTGTGGCGGGGGAGGGGTAAGCCCTGAGCCTCATGGCCTGATCAAGGCAAATTGGGGCTTGGCAGGGGGGAGGAAGCAGTTCTGAATCCTGCAGAGAAGCACTCCCTGGAGGTGCTGCACCTGTCACTCCCACTGGAAACAAAAAGAGAAGGGTCACAGTACAACTCATACTGCTCACTCCCACTTGGTTGAGACAGACCCAGTTCCCTTACCTGTCAGTTTGCGAGGTGCCTGCCCATTTCTCTCCAGGCCATCTCAAACCTCTTCTTGCAGAACAGAGGATGCATCTCAACCTGGTAATTCTTCACCTGGAGGCCTGGCTCTTTCATGATTCCAACACCAAGAGCATATCTGTTCAAAGGAGGTACAAGAAGTATTACTATACAGTAGGAAATCCTCAACACACTGCATTTATCTGCAAAAATGGGCAGGTTCCACATTTGGTGGATCTCCCAACAGATCTCCCTGGCATCTCATAGAATCATAGAACCATAGAGCTGGAAGAGACCTCAGAAGGTCATCAAGTCCAGCCCCCTGCTCTAGGCAGGACCAATCCCAATTAAATCAACCCGGCCAGGACTTTGTCAAGCCGAGACTTAAACACCTCTAGGGATGGAGACTCCACTACTTCCTTAGGTAACCCATTCCAGTGCTTCACTACCCTCCTAGTGAAATAGTTTTTCCTAATATCCAACCTGGACCTCTCCCACCACAACTTGAGACCATTGCTCCTTGTTCTGCCATTTGTCACTACTGAGAACAGCCTTTCTCCATCCTCTTTGGAACCTCCCTTCAGGAAGTTGAAGGCTGCTATCAAATCCCCCCTCACTCTTCGCTTCTGCAGACTAAACAGACCCAACTCCCTCAGCCTCTCCTCATAAGTCATATGCTCCAGCCCCCTAATCATTTTGGTTGCCCTCTGCTGGACCCTCTCCAATGTGTCCACATCCTTTTTGTAGATGTTGCCTCACCAGAGCCGAATAAAGGGGAATAATAACATCTCTGGATCTGCTGGCAATGCTCCTCTTAATGCAACCTAGTATGCCATTAGCCTTCTTGGCTACAAGGGCACACTGTTGACTCATATCCAGCTTCTCATCCACTCTAACCCCCAGGTCCTTTTCTGCAGAACTACTACTTAGCTGGTTGGTCCCCAGCCTGTAACAATGCTTGGGATTCTTCCGTCCCAAGTGCAGGACTCTGCACTTGTCCTTGTTGAACCTCATCAGATTTCTTTTGGCCCAATCCTCCAATTTGTCTAAGTCACTCTGAACCCTATCTCTGCCCTCAAGCGAATCTACCTCTCCCCCTAGCTTAGTGTCATCCGCAAACTTGCTGAGGGTGCAATCCATCCCCTCATCCAGGTCATTAATAAAGATATTGAACAAAACCGGTCCTAGAACCGAACCTTGGGGTACTCCTCTAGAAACCAACCACCATCCTGACATCGAGCCGTTGATCTGCGTCTGTCCTAAAGGGTTTAGATTGTGTATTGATCCAAAAAAGATTGGGATGGTCTCTTAGGTGTCTCAGAGTCCACTTGGTGGTTACAACAGTCTTCCACAAGTTATTAGGGGGATACTCAGTGCTACCACACCCAACCACTAAAAGATACCTCAGGGGTATAGTAATTATTTTTTTCAATACCTAAAATCCCTACCCCAACATTGGACTAAAACCTGTTACTGAAAGGTTTGACCAGCTCCAACCCTCCTTTTGAACCTATGGCCACCTGTTTGCATACATATTTCTCAATGAAAATGGCCTTCCTGACCATGATTGTTTTGGATAGGAGAAATAGCTACTCTGATGGCACATCGTTGCGGTGTGATATTCTTTTGGGACAAGGTTACATTTAGGACATGTTCAGAATTCATCCCTAAAGTAACACTTGATTCACCTTCCAACCTTTCCAAGCCTTTCTGAGACAATAGGGAGGCTACATTACACACACTAGCTGTTAGGAGACCCCTAGCATTCTACCTGGACAGCAAATCCACTAAGTTTTTCCTCTCCATCACAGAAAGATCCAAAGGCTCCGCAATATCAGCCCAAAGATTTTTCAAGTGGGTCTCCAACTATATCAGACAATGTTACTGAGTTCACAATATCACTCCACAAGGTCGCTTTCCTTATCTATTGCCACCTTCAAGAATGTCTCTGTCTCAGAGATCTGTAGGGTGGTGACATGAATGTCAGTCCACACTTTCACAGAACACTGTGTGATCGCTGGCAACTCCACTTCCAATGCCATCTTAGACTTCACAGTGCTGTCATCTGCAACTGATCCAACTCTGAAATCCCAGCCCTCCAAAAAGCTTACTGCTCAGAAGTCACCTACAGTGGAGCTCCTACAGGAATACTACTGGAAGATGAAAAACTTGCTACCTTGTGAAGTATCAATGGGTTTTTGAGATGTGTCTCCCTAGCTACCTGCTCGCCTCTCTTCAGAATTCTTGTCCATGACTCTGTGGTAGAGAAGGAACTGAGGGGGATTAGATCAAGTGCACTGACTAGCCTCAGGGCGGGGCACAAGGGAAAACCATGCATGTGCCATCCTAAAGGACATTGCTACCACAGTTCTTCAACCAGCAATAAAAGCATGCAGACATGTACAATGGAGCACCCATAGGGACATGCATCTTGAAGAATCTTTGTAACTGTGCGAGGAAGGTAACTTCTTCCTTTCTCTGAGTGGTCCTGGAAAAGACTGGACACTTCAGGCCAGGGCCGGACTGAGGCATGGGCAAGCTGGACAGCTGCCCGGGGCGCCAACCGATGGGGCGCGCAGCATCCCTTACAGCTGCCATCAGGCGCCGCGCGCCCGGCTCCCACAGCGCCGGCCCCGCAGCGCCGGCCAGCAGCGCCCTTCCCCCCACAGCCGCGGGGCCCTGCACGGCCCAGCACACGTGCGCTAGCAGCGCTGGCCGGGCCGGGCTGGGCAGCGCATGTGCCATGCGCCCTGGGGACGGACCCCGGGCTGCATGCCAGTGGCCGTGGCCAGCCCGCGCATGTGCCATGCGCCCTGGGGGCACACCCGTGCACCCTGGGAGGGGCAGGCCCCCGCCCCATGGGCGGGCCCACACATGCGCCGTGCGCCTGGGCCCAGAGCGCCAAAAGGGCTCGGGCCGGCCCACACAGTTTTCAGGCCACACAGTTTGTGCTTCAGTGTGCGTCAGGCCACACAGTTTGGAGAAACTGAGGACTGGGAAGTGTGTTGGGGTCTCCTTGCTGGTTGTAACCTAGGCTGCTACAAGCCAGAGAAGGGCTATAGACAGGCAGCTGGAGTCAGGCTAAGTCTACATTAAAGGGGAAAGGTTGAATCAAGATATACAACATAGTAGCCTTCAACTTCCTGAAGGGAGGTTCCAAAGAGGATGGAGAGAGGCTGTTCTCAGTAGTGACGGATGGCAAAACAAGGAGCAATGGTCTCAAGTTACAGTGGGGGAGGTCTAGGTTGGATATGAAGAAAAACTATTTCACTAGGAGGCCAGTGAAGTCCTGGAATGGGTTACCAAGGGAAGTAGTGGAATCCCTAGAGGTTTTTAAATCCCAACTTGACAAAGCCCTGGCTGGGATGATTTAGTTGGGATTGGTCCTGCTTTGGGCAGGGGCCGGGGCTTGATGACCTCCTGAGGTCTCTTCCAGCCCTATGATTCTATGAAAAACAAAAAGTAGTCCTGTGGCACCTTAAAGACTAACAGATTTATTTGGGCATAAGATTTTGTGAGTAAAACCACTTGCATCTGATGGCTCTTCCAGCCCTAGGATTCTATGATTCTATACACAACTCCAGCTACATTAATTCTGTAGCTAGAATCAATGTACCTTGATTCAAGTTTCCCTGCCATCCCCACAGTGGGAGGTTGACAGGAGCAAATGCTCCTGTTGGCTTCCCTTACTCCTCACATGACCAGGAGTACTGGTTGCCAATGGGGGTTCCCTCTGAGTTTGATTTAGCGTGTCTTTACTAGACCTGCTAAATTGAACTCTAGAAAATCAATTGTGACAATGTTGATCTTCCCCAGAATGAAGACATGGCCTCAGACTTACTGAAGCAGGGCTAGCTGTATAGCACACAGACACTGAAGTATGGCCTGCATGTTTATTGCTGAATATGAGGGTACGTCTACACTAGCCCCCTAGATCGATCTAGAGAGGCTAATGAGGGTGACTGGAATTGCAAATCAAGCCCAGGATTTAAATATCCCGCGCTTGATTTGCATGTTTGTCGGTCGCCATTTTAGAAATTGACTAGCTCGAAGTAACTGCCGCGTCTACACGCGGCAGTGAACGATTCCAGAATAAAGCCTAAATCGAATTAGGTGGTATTCATCATGGAATGAGGTTTACCACCCAATTCAATTTAGGGCTTTATTCCAGAATCCCGCTTCAATGCCACGTGTAGACGCGGGCAGTTACTTCGGGCTAGTCAATTTCTAAAATGGCGATCGTCTAGAACATGCAAATCAAGCGTGGGATATTTAAATCCTGGGCTTGATTTGCAATTCTGGTCGCCCTCATTAGCCTCCCTAGATCAATCTAGGGGGCTAGTGTAGACGTACCCAGAGCGTCCAAGGCAGAGAACTACAATAGCAGAGCATTGTGAGGCACTCAGGGTTACAGGATAAGAGGTGACAACATCTCACTAGCATGGCTTTCACTCCAAAGGGTTAACACTTCCCCCTTCTTGTCCCCCTTGTATCCTGGGACCAGCACAGTGATAACACCACTGCAAACATTGAATGCATTTCTAAAGTAGTAGAGAGGTAGCTGTGTTAGTCTGATCTTGCTAAAACAAAAGGAAAAACTACGTAGCACCTTAAAGACTAACAAGATGGTTTAATAGGTGATGAGCTTTTGTGGGCCAGACCCACTTCCTCAGATCATATTCTGAAAGAGAATTGGCATGACCATATATACCAAAGGAATACAATGAAAAAAGTGAACACATTATTAAACTGACAAATCAGATTTAGAACAGAAGGTGGGGCAAGGGAGAGGGAGGGAGGGAATAGCTGTTTATAAGTCAATGAATGGCTAATCAGGGGTGATAAGTGGGGAAGCTGTCTTTATAATGTGTAAGGTAATTAGCATCTTTGTTAAGGCCCATTCGTAAAGTGTCAAATTTAAGCATGAATGAAAGTTCTGAAGTTTCTCTCTGTAATCTGATGTTAAAGTCTCTTTGAAGTAAGATGCATGTAGTTAGGTTGTTGAGACTATGTCCAGGTAGGTTGAAATGCAAACTGACAGGTTTTTCCTTGTTAAGATGTCTGATGCCTGATTTGTGGGCATTAATTCTTTGGTGAAGTGTCTGAGAAGTCTGTCCAATACACATAGCAGAAGGACACTGTTGGCACATGATGGCATAAATTATACTTCTGGACGAACAGGAATGTGTGTCCTTGATCGTATAACTGACATGGTTAGGTCCAGTGATGGTGTCACCAGAGTAAATATGTGGACAAAGTTGGCAATGGGGTTTCTTGCAAGGGAAAGTTCCAGGGTTGGTATTAATGTGGTATGTCCTGTGGTTGTTAGTAAGAATCTTCCTGAGGTTAGGTGGTTGTCTATAGGAGACTATGGGTCTGTCCCCCAGAGCCTCTCGGAGTGTAGTATCCTGTTCCAGTATAGGTTGTAGGTTATCGATAATGCGTTGGAGGGGTTTAAGTTGGATGGTGATGACAAGTGATGTTCTATTGTTGGTTTTCTTGGGCCTATCTTGAAGTAGATGGTTTCTGGGTATTCGTCTGGCTCTTTCAATTTGTTTTTTTATTTCCCCTGGTGGGTAATTGAGATTTACAAATACTTGGTAGAGATCTTGAAGTTTCTGGTCTCTGTCAGTTGGATTAGAGCAGATGCGGTTGTACCTAAGGGCCTGACTATAGACGATGGATCGTATGGTGTGTCCTGGATGGAAGCTGGAGGCATGTAGGTGAGTGTATCAGTCAGTGGGTTTTCTGTAGAGAGTGGTATTTAATTTTCCGTTAGTGATTTGTACTGTGGTGTCCAGGAAATGGAACTCTCGTATAAAATGGTCCAGGCTGAGATTGATGGTGGGGTGTAGGTTGGTAAAGTCTCTGTGGAATGCATCCAGTGTTTCTTGGTCATGGGTCCAGATCATAAAGATGTCATCGATGTAGCGTAAGTAAAGGAGGAGTAAAAGGGGACGGGATCTGAGGAAACGTTGTTCTAAGTCAGCCATAAAGATGTTAGCATACTGTGGGGCCATGCAGGTACCCATGGCTGTGCCGCTGATTTGGAGGTATAAATTGTCCCCAAATTGGAAATAATTGTGGGTGTGAACAAAGTTACATAGGTCTGCTACCAGATTGGCTGTGGTATCCTCTGGGATAGTGTTTCTAATCGCTTGTAATCCATCTTCATGTGGAATATTGGTATAGAGAGCTTCTACATCCAGTTAAACTAGGAATAAGTTTGACCCTACAATGTCTCCAAATGTCACTATAAAACGTGTACATTTAGGTTTGACATATAAATGTTTGATTCTTCATGGCCTCCCCAGATTGCCATACAATTTTGTTTTGTCTTTTCCTGATTACTGAATCCAGGAAAGCGGGGGGAAAGGCAGAAACTGGAGCTTGCAATTGCCTGAATGTTACACCCTGAAAATAGAGTACAAAGGCTACTCATTTGTTATTTGGCATGTTTATTTTAAAGTGTGAGTAGTGTGGGGCACAGTAATCTCCATGGTACTTAGAAGGCATAACATACACAGCAATGGAAAGTGGCTTGATGTCTTTTCCCCATTTTTCTATTGAGATATTGCTATGGGAAACATGCCAGTCAGAGGTCACTTGCATCTGCAACTATTCATAGCTATGCTATGAGAGACTTCAAGGTGCCACACTTGAGAGAGTTGTACATTTCAAGGCTCCTCAAGATGTCATTTGCTGAGGATAACACCTAGTTAAAGGATTGCTATTGTGAAGGTGTGTTTCAGGGGAGCAAATATTTTACTTTTGATTCCCTAAGAGCCTGATATTGAGCCTATTAAAATCAGGAGAAAGATTTCAAAGGTTTTAATTCAGGCCCCCTAACTGTGGAAATTTCAAAACAATAGCCTGGTATATCAATAAAACATTGTTCTCTTAGGGTGCATCTACAGTGCACCTGTAGGTTGAAATAAGATACCGAATTTGAGCCATACAAATTGTGACAATGTCAGACCTAAATATTTTTGGAAGTACAATTTGTCTACACAGAGTCAAATTTCAAAATAAAGCGCTATTCTGAAATGTCCCTTAACGCTCGTGGAACGAGGATTACAGGAATACCAGAATAGCGCGCCCATTATTTTGAAATTTATTTCAAAATAACAGAAGCGTTTAAAGACACAGAATAGCTATTTTGGGATACTTCCTGTATCCCGAAATAGCACCCATGTCTAGACATAGCCTTTGACCCCCAACTCAGTAAGCATAGATGTAAGTGCTTTGCTGAGTAGAAATGGGCTAAAGTATACTTTTCCATCTTTTGCAAAATTGGATAAGATAGTTCAGAATTTTCCTTCAAGTACCTGATCTCAATGCCTGTGCATGCTTGTAACTCTTACTGAAGTATATGAGAACTTTGCATGTATAAAGAATTTCAAGATTCATGCCCTGATTAGTTCTTACTGATGCATGTTATTTCAAATATTTTGTTTCCTCCCAAAGTTTAGTTATGTTGAATTTTTCTTACATAATAGCTAACAATTAAAATTTCTCTCCAAGTTCATGGGTAGGTATAAAGTAGGGTAGACTCTGGCCCTGTATTTCAGAAATCAGAATGTTGAAGAAAAATTGCTCTCAGACCTATATATTTTTGGAAGTACAATTTGTTTCATATCGTAAGCATAATTTTACCAGTCCAATATGAGATCCGGCTAGTCTTAAGGAAGGAAAGAGGGAAAGAGTAATTACTGGACTCAGCTGACTAGTCCATGTATCTGTATCAATGTGTTTCTAATATTCCACCCAGTCTATGGATAATCACAGTAACTGCAGATTATATTTAGATTTTCCATAGAGTTTGGTTACATTGTTCATTAATCATGTTGGCTTTTCAATTTGTTCTGATGAAAGGTATCTGAGACCTATCACTATAATCTTTTTATAATGGGTTTTTATGAAAGGTAGAATGCATATTTGGAAAAAAGGCTCCAACTTTTTGGTGTCTAGCTGCAGGGATCAGCATGTTATTAAAGCAGTGGTCACCAACCAGTAGATTGGGATCTACTGGTAGATCTTGGAACTTTTGACAGGTGATCCTGACAGGTTTGGCCAGGAGGCTATCAAGTGCCGGCACTTCATCTGCCCCTCTCAGCACTGCCGTGCTGCTCCTGTCCTCTGCCTTGGAGGTGCCCCTCATCCCTGGGAACCTCCTGCTTGCTGTGCAGGGCACTGGAAGAAGAGGTAGGGGGGCTGCTGTCAGGGTGCCCCTCCCTCCACCCTGTACCCCAACTCCACAGAGCAGAGGGGGGCAGGGATGGAGGAGTTTGCTGACTGCTTTTGGGAGTGGTGCAGGGTCAGGATAGGGGTGAGCCTGCCTTTAGCCCCCTGCACCACCACCCAGAAGCCACCTGTGGTAAGCAGTGGCCAGCCGGAGCCCGTATTCCGAACCCCGGCCCCAGTCTTGAACCCCTCCTAAAACCCAAACCCCTGCCCCCAGCCTGATAAAAGTGAGTGAGAATGGGAGAGAGAGGATGGAGTGAGCAGAGGCAGGACCTTGGAGAAGGGGCGAGGAAGGAGGCGGGGCAAGGGTGTTTGGGTTTGAGGTAGATCCTGGATTGCACATAAATTCAAAAAATGATCTTATGCTTAAAAGTTTAGAGACCATTGTATTAAAGTAACCATTCACTTCAAAGGTACAAGTTGCATCAAGTACCTGAATTGCTTTAGTTATTGAAGGATACTCTACTCAACATATCCAAGGAGAGAATCTTGTATACTATGTTAGAAATTATTTCTTACACATTTTGTGATTTGATCCAAGGAACCTTGAAGTACCATAGATTGTAGATGGAAGATTGTAACTGAAATTTTATAGCAGAAAAAATGGTATGATATAGCTATTTAATGGACTATGAACTAGGAGTATTAACATCTTATTACTGAAGTTGATACTTATGTCTATTTTCTATTTGAGGATCGGTTAATATGAATAATGAGTGACTTCATGCAACATCAGGACAACAGTGAGATTTGTCAGAAAGTTAAAATGTGCTATCTCTAATTTTAAAAAGGAACATCAGAACATTAAATGCATGATTCAGACTACTAATTCATTTTATGTACAGTTTAAAAACAGCTATGTTAGATGTCCAATCCTATTGAAAGCCTCAGGTGATCCAAATATGGAAAACAGAGAGCCAGGATATGATTGTTTGGGACACTGATTAATGAGGTGTTCTATAATTAGAAGTCCATTTTCACAGTCACAAATAGGATTGCATGTCAGTCTCTTTATGGAGAAGATGAGGATGCAGTTCAAAATGAAACATGTTTTTCAAGGGAATGAAAAGTCACTGGGTTCTTTGATTGGATCCTTATTGAAATGTATTGGACATAGAGTTCCTTCCACCTTGCTTGTCACTGACCTTCATAAAAGAATACCAAGTCCTCAAGCTCCTGTAATCCAAGCCAAAAAGATCTGCTGGATTTAAGTCTGAGTCTTGGTATGTTATTTAGGTCTTCTTGAATTGGAATATCCTTGTTCCCTTGAATATGATGAGACTCCTTAAGGATTTACATGACATGACAAATTAGGAGTAGGTAGATGTGTGCCATATGCAAAACTACAGTGGTGGCATTTGATTTTACTGTACTTTAATATACATGGAGAATTAAGAGTCCACCAGTGATATGTGTGAGCTGTGTATTCAGGTAGAGCAGGCAGGGCCATGAAGAGGTCTGCGGAGTTTTGTATCCTTTCCCGTTTTTTCTGCTATTCTCTAAATCTGCTAATGAGGGCCATTACTGATGCTTAGGAAACTTAATGGCTCGGTGATCAAGTCAGCAATCTATGAATGGTTTGTTTTTCCTGTAAACCTGGATTATGATTGGTCGTTCCAGAACTTTGGCTAGGATATTTGATATTTTTCCACTCAAGGTGAGAAAAGTTTGAACTGAGAACAAATATTTACCCACATTAGGCATTTAGCCTCATTAGCCTCCCTAGTTTGAACTAGGGGGCTATTATATACATACCCTTAGGGATAAAAATGAGAGACTACCTGCTCTCTCTCTGTGTGTGTGTGGGGGGGGGGCGGGAACATATTGTGCCTGGTAAGGTGTTAATTTTGTTTAAGCTATTTTAACAGTGCATGTTGTGATTGCATGTTGGCTCAATACCAGTTTGTTTAACCAATTTCACTGCATGACTTTCCCTGTATTTTCCTTATTATGCAAATAACCTTGTTTTTATTTAAGGCAACCTTAATTGTATGTGATGTCTGTGACCTTGGGTACACAATATTGGCTCTCTGCAGGGTGTGCTTAGATGCCAGGATTTATGGGCACTACATAAATTTGAAGAGGAAGGAAGATCAGTCTCAACACAAGGTAAAAGGTTTGCATTCTCTTCTTCAGATAGGGTATGGAGTTAAAATATTCTAAACAATTTTACTATGTCCATCTACTACCAGTCTGTTTCTAATACAGTGCCTGTTGGATGCTTTGTTCAAAGAGGTGGGGGGAAATGTCAAACATACCATGTTTGCTTGCCTTTTACAACTAATTGCCATCATCTAATGGCCATATGGCTACTGCCAATTTGATCCTAGATGCTTTGCAGCTCAGGGTCAAAACAACAGGATTCATTGCTGAAATGCATGTGAGATTGCAATAATTATGCTGGATCCAGTGCTTAAAGTGTGCTGAGTAACAGACTGGGGAAATAAGTGGCAGAAGGGGATAGAAAACCCAGCAGTAAAGTCTAGCTCTGCTCTCCTCACCTATGACTAATGGGATGGCACCTCCACTCCTCCCCTCAAGGGGAAGAGGGAGCTGCCGTTAGGCCAGGAAGAGAGGGTGAAGAACTCCAGGAACTGCAGGAGAAGCAGAGGTGGCGCCAGATGAGGGACAGACAAAACCCAGGTAGGGATCAGAACTGATGTGGGGAATCAGAAGAAGTAATCCAGGAATTGGGAGCAGAATTAATTGCTAAGCAAGGGAATCGGCACCTGTTTCAGTCTAATTTAAGTACTGGCTGGATGCAAGTCTAATTTTGGCCCTCTCTTCCTACAAAATTTTATCAAGTGATAACACTATGTGTTGACAGTTTTGTAGTCTGGTTATTTCCAGGTCCTGGCAGCAGGCCAGAAGGGCCCAACAACAGCTAAAATAAAGGGAGGCATCATGTTTCAGTTGTAACTGACAGAATTCATTATCCGTTATTATTTGTATTAAAGTACTAATAATACCTCTAGGTCCAAACTGGTGTCAGCGTCTCCTTGTGCTAGACACTGTGCATATGCATAGTAGGAGACTATCTCTGCCTAAAGAGGTTACAATTCAAATAGACAAGACACACTAAAGATGAGAGACATGAAGTATTCTTTATTTCCATTTTATGAATAGGGAACTGAGACAGTGAGTTTAAGTGGCTTGCCTAAGGACACAAAGGAGGTCATAGCAGAGCTCAAAATTTAACCTATACCTCATGGATCCCAGGCTAATGCCTTAATCACAAGGACAGTCTTACTCTCAATTTTAACTATGTAAGCAGGGTCTGGAGGACATCGTACAATCATAGGACTAGAAAGGACCTTGAGAGGTTATCTAGTACAGTCTCCTGCACGCATGGTGGGACTACAGTGATGGAGATACTACAACCTCCCTGGGCAATTTATTCCAGTGCTTAACTCACCCTGATAGGAAGTTTTTCTTAAAGTCCAACATAAACTACTCTTGCTGCAAATTAAGCTGATTGCTTCTTGTTCTATCATCAGAGGTGAAAGAGAAAAAATTTTCTCCTGCCTCTATGTAACAATCTTTTATGTGCTTTAAAACTACTGTCATCCCCAACCCCCAGCCTTCTCCAAGCTAAACAAGCCCAATGTTTTCAGTCTTCCCTCTTAGGTCATGTTTTCTAGACCTCTAACTATTTTTGTCGCTCTTCTCTGAACTTTCTCCAATTTCTCTACATCTTTTCTGAAATGTGGCACCTAGAACTGGAATCAGTATTCCAGTTGAGGTTTCCCCAGTGTGGAGTAGTGTGGAAGAATTACATTGTGGTTTGCATACAACACTCCTGCTAATACATCCCAGACTGATGTTTTCTTTTTTTGTAACAGCATTGCATTGTTGACTCATATTTAACTTGTGATCCACTATAACCCCCAGATCCCTTTCCACAGTACTCCTTTGCAGGCAGTCGTTTCTCATTTTGTATGTGAAAAACTGATTGCTCCTTCCTTAGTGGAGTACTTTGCATTTGTCCTTATTAAATTGCATCCTGTTTACTTCAGACCATTTCTCCAGTTTGTCCAGATCAATTTGAATTTTAATGCTATCCTCCAAAGCTTCCTTTTAGCTGGGTATCATCCCCAAACTTTGTAAGTGTACTGTCTGTGTCATTATCTAAATAATTGATAACTATACTCAACAGAACTGGACCCAGAACTGATCCCTGTAGGATTCTACTCAGTATGCTTTTTCGGCTTGACTGTGAACCACGTTTTGGGAACGGTTTTCTGATTTATTATGCACCCACATTACAGTAACTCAGTCTAGGTTGTATTTCCCTAGTTTGTTTATGAGAAGGTCATGTGAGACAGTATCAGATTTACTAAAATCAATATATACCACATCTACTGCTTCTCCCTATCCACCACGACCAAAGTTCTTCAAAAGGGACTGGTGATTGATTTTAGGTGCATGAATATTGGGTGTCTAAATGGAGAGAGTCTAAATGGGTCAAGGGACTTCACGCTGTACTTCCTGAAAATCAGACTCCAGTAAGGCATCATATCAACCATTCAAAAACTCAAGCATCCAAAACCAGTAGTCATTTTTGAAAATCTAGGCTTATACCATTGAAAACATTAGCTGTGCTTAGATAGATAATCCATTCAGTGCTTGTTTAAATCCTCCTGAAGACTCACTTTTCCTCTAAAGCACACAAAGAAAACATGAACTGCCAACTTCTTAATCATGTGTGTACTGTTTTATCAGCCATTTAGACTATAAATTCAATGAGGACGGGGCATCTCTGCCCCTTGTTGTGCAGTGCTAAGTACATTATTGGTGTACAATTACTTACATCTTGATTGTGTTCGATTAAACAAAATAATATCCAATAGAGAAATCCTAACCAATTACATATTAGCTGAATGGCCTTTTAAAACTCCCAATTCAATCCCAATTTTGGCCTTATCAACCCAATCAAACTGGAATTTAGCTAGACTTCACGGTTAATATCCCTTCTCTTGCAAAAAGTTTCATGGGACGTTTATGACTACAAGTGCTCAGGATCTTTATTTTTCCCTCATACGAAAGATGGCCCTAATCGCAGCAAAGAATCCCTACCATCCTTCAGGAGAATTAATTTGTTTTGACTTGGAAAAAAGAGTCCCATTTTCCAAACTACATGCATACCATCAACCAAACTTCAGGATTTGCCCTTGAGGTGTTCCATCTTGAGGAGTTCAGTTTGTAAGTCCCCATTGCATTATAACCTGCTGTCACAGGAAAATTCTCAATTTCTGTTTTTGCCAGAATTTCTGGGCCATGCTGTTGCTTGTTAAAAATAGGGACTTAAAGTGCATAGTGTGGAGTCTCACAAATTACACAATCCTTGTCTGCATTTTCTCACACATTACTGTGACTGAACATCAGTCTTGACCTATAATGCCACCAGTGATCTAGTTCTTTGCCTCTCTTGAACGAGGCTTGTTAACTGTGCTAAGCTGCACAGTGGGCTAATGTACTTCCAAATGTGACTAATGGTCAGAGGAAAGGTGGCCTGATGGGGAGGGCACTGGATGGAAATGTAGATCCAGTTCCTCATTCTGCCACAGACTTCCTAGGTGACCTTGGGGAAGCCACTTAACCGCCCCATAGATCAGATCACTGCCTGTATAATGAAGACAATAACGTCCCTATCTTGCGGATAAATTAACACAAATATATATGAGGCACTCTAATGCTCTGCTAATAGATTCTATAGAAGAATCTAGACTGATAAACGTACACAAATCCATGGGTCTGGATTTAATGCATCCGAGGGTACTGAGGGAGTTGGCAAATGTCATTCTGGAGCCTTTGGCCATTATCTTCGAAAACTCGTGGAGATCGGGAGAGATCCCGGATGATTGGAGAAAGGCAAATGTAGTGCCCATCTTTAAAAAAGGGAAGAAGGATAATCCAGGGAATTACAGACCAGTAAGCCTTACCTCAGTCCCTGGAAAAATCATGGAGGGGATCCTCAAGGAATCCATTTTGAAGCACTTGGAAGAGGGGAAAGTGATCAGGAATAGTCAACATGGATTCACCAAGGGCAAGTCGTGCCTGACCAATCTGATTAGCTTCTATGATGAGGTAACGGGCTCTGTGGATATGGAAAAGTCAGTGGATGTGATATACCTTGACTTTAGCAAAACTTTTGATACGGTATCCCACAATATTCTTGCCAGCAAGTTAAGGGAATATGGATTGGATACATGGACTATAAGATGGACAGAAAGCTGGCTAGACTGTCGGAGCCCAATGGGTAGTGATCAATGGCTTGATGTCGGCTGGCGGTCGGTTTCTAGCAGCATGCCCCAAGGATCTGTTCTTGGACCGATTTTGTTCAACATCTTTATTAATGACCTGCATGAGGGGATGGATTGCACCCTCAGCAAGTTCACAGATGACACTAAGCTAGGGGAAGAGGCAGATACACTGGAGGGCAGGGATAGGGTCCAGAGTGACCTGGACAGATTAGAGGATTGGGCCAAAAGAAATCTGATGAGGTTCAACAAGGACAAGTATAGAGTTCTGCATTTGGGATGGAAGAATCCCAAGCATTGTTACAGGCTGGAGACTGAATGGCTAAGTAGTAGTTCTGTAGAAAAGGACCTGGGGATTACAGTGGATGAGAAGCTGGATATGAATCAACAGTGTGCCCTTGTAGCCACGAAGGCTAATGGCATATTAGGGTGCATTAGGAGGAGCATTGCCAGCAGATCCAGAGAAGTGATTATTCCCCTTTATTCAGCTTTAGTTAGGCCACATCTGGAATATTGTGTCCAGTTCTGGGCCCCCCACTATAGAAAGGATGTGGAAGCATTGGAGAGGATCCAGCAGAGGGCGACCAAAATGATTTAGGGGGGCTGGAGTGCATGATCTATGAGGAGAGACTGAGGTATTTGGGTGTGTTTAGTCTGCAGAAGAGAAGAGTGAGGGGGGATTTGATAGCAGCCTTCAACTTCCTGAAGGGAGGTTCCAAAGACGATGGAGAGAGGCTGTTTACAGTAGTGATGGATGGCAGAACAAGGAGCAATGGTCTCAGGTTACATTGGGAGAGGTCTAGGTTGGATATTAGGAAAAACTATTTCACTAGGAGGGTGGAGAAGCACCGGAATGGGTTACCTAGGGAGGTGGTGGAATCTCCATCCCTAGGGGTGTTTAAGTCTCGGCTTGACAAAGCCCTGGTTGGGTTGATTTAGTTGGGATTGGTCCTGCCTTGGGCAGGGGGCTGGACTTGATGACCTCCTGAGGTTTCTTCCAGCTCTATGATTTTATGATAGATAAGTTGCCATTATAGCAGCCTAAGTTCAAAGCCTAACTCATGTTAATTTTTCTTTCAAAAGGAGAAGAAAAACAAACCTGAAATCATTAACTAAATCATCCCAAGAAACATAGCAGAAGATGACACAATAATACAGTGTGGTCCAGTGGGCAGAGCACTAGGCTGGTAGCGAGGAGATGTGCATTCTCTACCTCTAACTTACACAAATGATTTCAACTCTCTTTGCCTCTCTTTTTTTCTTCCATCCTTTGTCTGTCTTGTCTGTTTAGCTCTTTGTGGCAAGGGCTTTGTATTAACATATACAGGTGTAAATACCAGCAAGGAAAATTTAGCAATTCGAAACTGACATACAAAAATAAAATGGTTTAATGAGCAATCCCTATTGCTCTATTTAAGTGTCTACCAGAGGAACATACAAAGTGTTCTTTGTTTGCAGAAGTAGTTGGTATCACAGAGATTTTTAATGCGCCTCATAATCCTTTAGGCAAAATACACACTACTTTAACTTGCTTTCCCTTAGCCTTGCTTCATGATTCCTTGCATAACAAGTAACTCGTTATTTCAGAGAGAAATTTGCATGCTTTCCAAGGGCATGTCTACACTAGGAAATTATTTTGAAATAATAACTCCTGAAATAACTCTTTTGAAATAGCACATCTACACTACAAGGTTGTATCAAAATAGCTCAGAATTATTTTGAAATAGTGCATACACATTGATTGGAGCCTGCATCAGATTTAAAGCCCCCAGAAGCTCTCTAGAGAGGGAACCAGGAGGATGAATACTTCCTGTGGCTGCTTGCTGAGGCTAGCTGAGACACATGCTTATACAGGGGCTCCTCTCTACAGCGGTGTCTCACATGCCACTCCTCTACTGCCTACCCCCTTGTGGGACATCAAACTCATCCTGTGTGCTCTGGTTGCCCTTGCAGACCCCACAGCACATGGAGCTTCTGCAAAGCAGTGCCAGGCTCATGGGCCTGGTGCTGCGCCTCATGGCACAGTTAACCTAAACTGCCCATGTGATACTCTAGCAGGATAAAGACCAGCCCCAACCAGAGGACCCCTTCTCCCAGGTCCTGGCCCTCCTGCTGGAGCAAATGATCCTCAATCCCCTGGACACCAAGGAATGCCACTTTTGGCAGAAGGAGACCTGTTCTGACTAGTGAGACCGCATTGTCATGCTGCGATGGGATGACCAGCAGTGACTCCAGAATTTCCACATGCAGAAGGCCACATTCCTGGAGCTCTCTGAGAGACTTGCCCCTGCCCTCAGACAACAGGACACCTGGCTGCGACCTGCCATCCCCCTGCAGAAGCGCATCACCATTGCCCTATGGAAGCTCCTCACGCAGGACAGCTACCATTCCATCAGGAACCAGTTTGGTGAGGGGAAATTCACAATCAGAGCCATGCTTCTGCAGGTAGTCAAGGCTATCAACACCGAGCTGCTGCAGAGGGTCATCACTCTGGGCAATGTCAACCCCATTGTGGAAGGCTTTGTCACCATGGGTTTCCCCAACTGCGGGGGGCAATAGACAGCACCCATATCCCCATCCTGGCCCCTGACCACCATGCCTCAGACTATATCAACAGGAAGGGGGTACTTCTCAATTGTGCTGCAGGCCCTAGTGGAGAAGACGGGCTGGTTCATGGACATCAATGTCGGCTGGTCAGGGAAGGCACACAATGCCCGCATCTTCCAGAACTTCTGCCTGTTCCAGACACCGGCACTTTTTCCCCCAACCACATTATTAGGGTTAGGGATGTGGACATGCAGATCTGTATCCTAAGTGATGCAGCCTAACCCTTGCTCCCCTGGTTGATGAAGCCCTACATGGGCAGCCTGGACCCCACTAAGGAGAATTTCAATGCCAGGCTGAGCAGGTGCCACATGGCGGTGGAGTGTGCCTTCAGCCACCTAAAGGGAAGGTTCAGGAGTCTCCTCACTCACCTGGACCTCAGCAAGTGTAACATCCCCTATGTGGTGGCAGTATGTTGTGTGCTCCACAACCTTTGTGAGATCAAGGGGAAGACTTTCCTGCCAGGGTTGGGCATAGAGGCAGATTGGCTGGCCAGGGCTTATGGACATCCAGACACCAGTTCCATATGGAGAGCACACCAGAGCGGTTGTGCTCATCTAGGAGGCCTTGAGGGAGAATTTCAGCCAAGGCCATCTGTGAGACTCTCCCCTGGGCTCCTCTCCAGAAGGAGTCCCTGCATTGCCCCTGTTTGCCTTTCTTCCCCAACCCCTTCCTCTCCTCTCCTCACTCTTCCCACCTTCCTCCCTCCCCTCAAAAGCAGATTAAAAAGCCTTTTTGTTTGGAAAAACAACAACCCTGTTTGTTTGTTTGGAGAATATACAATAGGGGAGGGACTGGGGAAAGAATCTGGAATGGAGGGGGACTCAGGGATGAGGCTGGGACTGATGCCTGCCTTAAGTAGCTTGGGAGGTTTCAGATGCCTGAGAGATCCACTGCCACATGTTCAGGGGGCCCAGCAGCCCCTGACAGCTAGGATGGGAAGCAAAGAGGGAGCAGGGGTGGGGGAGGGCGCTGTGGCCTGCTCCATGCCTTCGTCCATGTGCTTCATCACAGAGGTGATGAAGGAGCATATGGCCTCATGCTGACACACCAGATGGTCCCACACAACCTTCTGCTGCTTCAAGTCAGCCCGGTGCTCCTCCTAGTCAGCAAGCTGCTCCTGGCACTCTTCACTGAGTCCCTGGATGGGGGACTGGAGGCAGACCATCTGGTCCCACAGCAGGTCTTGGGAGGTGGTGGATGCAGCATGCTTGCAGTTGTCCCAACTGTGAAGAAAAGTAACAAAGGCAGTCATCCCAGGCGACACTGTGTATGAAGCCTAGCCCTAATCTCTGCACCGATACCAAAGATCTTGGTTCAGATGATGGCAATGTGCTTCGAGCAAGGCCATCTGTTGCCTGGATAGCAGGCATTTTCCTATAGGGGCATGGATATCCCAGGGGAGCATCACAACACTCATGACCCAGGGACAAGTAGGCATGGGAAGGAGCCATCCAGGCCAGGGGACTGCAGACAGGAGGGGGCGACAGGGCACTTCTATCCTTGCCCACTGGAGGAGGGGGGAAAGTTGGGGAAGGTGTGTGTGAACAGCAGAGGCTGCTTGCTGGAGAGAGTGCTCCTCTGCATCAGTCTTCTCTGCATCCCTGCACTTGACTTGGAGCAGATGCTGCCCGAGTTTGGGCATGAGCCTCTGCTGTGTGTGGCACTGCTGTGTGTTTCCATGACCCCAGCCTCCTTAGTGGTTCCTTGGGAAAGTGTCCCATCACGGAGTCTGGGCTAAAGCAGGCCTCTCCAGGAACCTTGTGAAAAGGAGCAAGGGGTTCCTGTGTGAGAGCATCATGGAGCCGAGTGGTCCAGACTGGAGCTCCATGTGCATCCATGCGCACAGAATGTTGTGTGACCCCCAGACCAAGAAGGCCAAGTGAGGATTGCATAGCCCTTCGCAGCCTGTCACCTGCCCCTGCATGTGCATAGGGAAAGTTATAGAACTCACCTGAAGTGCCTTCACTGGGATTGTCCAAGGCCTGGGTGACATCCTGAGAAGGGATTGGCTCCAGGTTGAGGAGCAGCTCCTGTCTGGTGGGCATAGTGGCCTGCTGGCCTGCCTCTTCCTCATCATCATTCATGACCCCACCCTAATGGAGGCTGATGCCCAGCATGTCCTGGCTGGACTCTACAATGATGTGGGAGGAGGTGACCAGTCCTCTCCTCCCCCCGAGAATGGCATCTAGATGCTCATAGTAGCAGCAGGTGTGAGGAGCCACCCCTTTCCTCCCTGGCCTTGCTGTATGTCTGCTGGAGCTCTTTTATTTTCATGTGGACCTTTTTCAGCCAGGATGATGCTCATTCAGCTGTAGACATCGGCATTCCTTCTCCTGGTGCAGAGATCCTGGATGTTGGTCTCCTTGGCCCAGACCTCAATGAGGTCCAGGATCTCTGCACTAGTGTAGGCCGATGCCCTCTTGCATCCCTGGCCAGGGACATCCGAGGGTGCTGCAGGAATGCTGGCAGTCATGGGGGACGGTGCAGAGGTAGTGCTGGGGTCCGACATGGCTCCTGCAATGGGTGGCATGGGGCTGGCAAAGCTCTACTCATGCCACAAGCCCTTTTTCTTCTGCCTGCAGCTTTAAACTCTGCAGGAGAAGGGGAGCATTGGAGATGTCAGGTGTAGCCAGAGCGGCCACAAATGCAGCTGAGAGAGGCCTCTGGAGGCCAATTGTTTCAAAATAGCAGCAGCTGAGTGTCCACACTAACACAGGAGTTATTATTTCAAAACAATAGACTCGGTAGTGTGGACACACCACTTGTTATATCGAAATAAGTGTAGACCAGGGCCAAAAGAGAGAGACATTCAAATAGACATACATAATGCACATCCCAGTTGCCAATCAATTTGCTTTTGGGCAGCTGAGAAATGGGTTCTTACTAACCATTTGCTAAGTTCTCCTGGCAAGTGTGCTGTCTTGTTCTCAATGGTTGCTCACTAAATAAAAATCCTATGGCAACCATTAAATGAAAGCCAAAAAAATGTTGCAATATGATTTTCGAGGATTCAGCTGCTTATTTTTACAGTTAGCCTTGCATAACCCCTCACTTTTGGACTCTGCCTTATGTAAAATATTTTGTTAATGTTCCATTTATTTCCATTGCAGACTGCACATTAGGATAACTCACTTACCCTTATAAGTGAGTCACAAATACTTTCCCTTTATGATGTTATCCTGCCCTCCTGTAACCCTTTTATATAATGCGTATTTGTTGCTACAGCATTGCAAAAGTTTTAACACATGCCCTTAAGAATTTTCATCTTTGTAAATGCAAGTGGTGTTGTTACAGTATTTTCAAAATAATTTCCCTTGCTCATATTTAAACATGGCAAAATTAATTTTGAAAAACTGTGTGTTCCTGTTTATCAGATTTTTTGTGTTTTGGGTCATCACCTATTTATCTTCAAAATGTGTTATTTTTTGAGTTATTACAAGTGAAATGAAATTTGTAAACAATCATGAACAATCAGATTATGTATTTCAAGAGGGTACACCAAAAATCCCATATTGCAAAGCATTCTATTTCATCTCTCTCTCTCTCTCTCTCTCTCTCTGGCCTTTGTAGTGAGATTGCCATAACCTAGAAATCCAGCCATGCAGACACAGTAGTGAAATATGGCTCCCTACACCAAAAATATGACTTAGTCTGACAGTCTGTTCATCTTTAACCAACAGAAACTGCAATATGTAACATTTTCTAAGCCAGTTGTATGAAGAATGGTTGCCTCACACCTGATGTTGCAATCCCATTACCCATGACAAATTACACATATAACTGTTTTGAAATTAAACTCTAAATAAATAAAATGCCTGGAAGTCTTTTTTTTCTTTCTTGAACAAACAGAATCTCAATAAACATGCAGATGGCAAAAGGGAGTGTGTGTGTGTGTGTGATAGTTTTTCTAATTAAAATCTTGTGTGAGTGTTTGAGTATGTAAAGAACAGCACAGGAACTGCTCAGTCTAAGCCTCTGATTCTGCAAACATCTATGGCCAATCCATAGTGCACAAGGACTTCAATGGGGTTTGAAGTGGACCCTTAAACATGTATAACTTTACTCAGATGAATAGCATTATTAAAATCTTAACTTTGATTGTAATCTCTTCAGATCAGAGACCAGCTTTTTGTTCGGTTTTCAAAATGTCTACCCCCATGACTGTAGGTCCTAGGTATTTCTGCAATACAAATGATAAATAATGAAGGCTTACATATTTGAAGGATTGAAGCCCAAATCGCTCTCATTTTATGATGCCAATTGCACCCTGCTCTTCGAGAAGATTCCCTTCTACTACAGTATTTTGTTGTCCATGCAGAATAGATTTTATATTTAAACGTCAGCAGGAACTGACCTAAAATTATAAAAATCCATTTTTCACAGAACCTAAGCAGGATTTAATTCAGCTTTCTGAGGAAAATAAAATGTATTAATCTACTTCAGCACCACAACAACTGTGCTAGGCGGATAATCTATTAAGCGCGTAACTGAAAATGATGGCATGATTTTCTTCTCATGGCCTTAATCTGAAAAGGTCACCTAAAAATTCCACAAGCCTAGTTCTCATTTGTCATGTTAGATGCCTCTAGTGTACCTTGAAATAACAATGTCAAAAATGCAATTCAGTGTGTTTTGTCAAAAATGTTTTAAAATCATTGACTTTCAGTTTTATCCAACATACTGCAATATTATTAGCAAGTTACCAGCCATATGAGAGCTGGAAGTATAAAGACAAATAGGAATGAAGGATTTGGAGAGATCTTATTTTATAGCTACTTCTAACTTTCAGGGTTTAGAAAAAGATAGGGGCCAAACAGGTTTGTGAAAAACAAAAATACATTTCTAGAACCAAATTCAATTTTTTTAAAAGTTCTGAAATGTTTGGGTACATTCATTTGACTCCCCCATTTCCTGCAAAAGAGATGAAAGGAGAAAGGCTTTTGTCATTGTATTTAGTATTTTCATTTATGAGCGATGAAGCCAAGAACCCAGAAACTGGGTTTAGGTGGGTAGCAATGCGGTTTTCTGCCGGCATAGTCGCGCTCCCTCAGGATCCAATTTTGCATACTCTAGAAGTTTGGATAGGCATGAGAAACATTATATTTCCCCCATTACCATTTAGAAGCCAGGTTCTTGCAGCAGGAAGCGATACTGCAGACATGTCACATTATACATGCCCCCCTACTATATCCAACACTTATAAACCAACCCTACATACCTGAAGCAGAGTTGCTGATTTCACTTGTTAAATAACGTATTGTATTATACATGTGAACTGTTTAGACCTGCAAGGCACTTTCTTAGGTTGTTTGCTCTATACCCGAGGGACCTCCAGAAAGAAGCGGTTAATAAGCATGTGAGCAGGGCTGGAAATAATTTCACTGTTTAAAATACAAATTTTATCTCTAAAACTGTGAAATTAGATAAAAATAGTGCAATATAGGCAGATTTGCTGGCACCAACATCTATTTTTTGTTCAGAGCAGAAAAACCCCAGATTCATGTAAATTCCTGTGACCATTCAGGGAATCCATCAAGCTGAACTGTAACTGGTTGGTTTTAGACACCGTGGTTTATAGGTTTTCTGAAATAACTAACTTTCTGAAATGTCCCATGAAATCTGATTCTCAGGCCTGTGCTTGTGGCGCCCTCACAACTCTGTCCTCTTCATCATGCTCAGTCCCACACAACCTGAAATTGTTCTAGCACTTCCAGTATTAATCTTCTGAGTGGCTACAAGAGCCTAACTAGTTCAGGCTGACTCTCATCCAGGTCCCTGTCCCAGTTCTGCCATTTGGTCACCATTTCATCACAAATATTGAATAGTTTGTGTTTTGTGTCTTTAAACCTCTGCACTTGGAGTCAGGTACATGTGAGATCCTCAGCTTTTATTTGGAGGGAAAATTTTCTGCTCCTTATTGTTGTGGAGTAAAGCTCAAAATTCAGAAGATGAATAACAGACTCCAAATGTATGATTTAAAAACATCTTATGATTTTGGGTTTGGGGTAGTCAGACTCATTAATTTTGTATGCTTGGGGTAGGCTATACTGCAATTGGTGCAGAATGCTTTGGACTAGTGTTCTTGTATTATTCAAGTGTATCCTTATGATGGATGGGAGGAATACTGCCTGTAAAGGGTTAAACTTAGAAAATTCCTGAAAAAATCCCACAAGTGTTGGTAGGGAGCCAGGAGAACCAATGGGAAGAAAGTGTTGAGATCTGAATTGAAAGGGAATCTCTGCCTGCCTACTGCTGTTCTTTTTGTGGGAGTTCAAACCAGAAGCTGGGGGAGAAAGATGAATTGAACCAGGCAGGAATATTTATGCTTGGAAAAGGAATACCCATGCCTAGAAATGGACTGGAGCTTAAGCTACCGATATGTAAGTGATAAGGAATGTTTAATTAGACACAATCAGGTTATTTTCTTTGTTTTGTAGTTTGGTTAAATTCCTCTGTGCTAAGTTCATGTGTCCCCCTCCCGCAACTGTAATTAAAGCGAAATCTCAGGAAAGCAATTCTCTGTGCTTTAATCTGTTTTTTGTCGGTTGCTCTGTAACACTTAGCAACTAGGTGTGCTTTACCAAGTATATCTTTTTGTTTTGTTAATAAAATCACTTTTTTAGGTGATGGTTTGATTCTTGTGTCCTGGAAGGTAATAGGAGGTCTGTGTGTGCATGACTAAGACTCGGAGGTTAGCTATTAGAGATTGCAGCTTCATTTTTTAAAGTTCTCTTTTGGTAAAAGAGCTTGGGGGGACACCTCTGGAAAAAGTTTCCAAGTGAATCTTCCCAAGTTCAAGAAGAAGGGTTTTTTTCTCACTTGGATGGTGGCAGCCTCTCCCCCGAGGTTGGGGAATCTGTGAACTTGGGGAGTTTTTAAAACAGAAGCATCTAGAGGCAAGGTATTTTTAAGGTCTCTTGCAGGCCCCCACCTTCTGCACTCGAAGTGACAGAGAAGGGAACAGTCTTGACAACCCTCTTCTCATGAAATACCTGTGTCAGATAGAATGAAACCCTATAAGTTGTGAAATATTCTTAACTCCCATTCAATGTTATGAGAATTGAAGGTACTCAGCAAGTTATTTAGCACCTTAGTATGAACCCTTAATCACCACGGAATTTTAAGTGCAGGTTAACTGCATGTCTAGCCACCAGGAAGCAATTTTATTTTGCATTGGTTGGTCTCAAGCTGTTGAACAATACAACTTTTCCTACCTTGCACAGACTAATATACTAATTTGAAGATTAAAACAAGACTTGTCACAAGCCACCTTTTGGAACAATCAAAATGCATTAAGGCTTTTTGCTTTTGCCATTTGTTACACACCTGCTTATTTTCTGTAGTGAGGCAGGAATCACAGCAGGAATTTAAAATACAGCACAAAAGGGTATTTTTAGAGTGTTAACAACATGATTAGCCATTGTGAGTATTAGAAGGCTTATAGAAGAGACTGTTCTCACATTTCCTGTCCAATTGTGTGGACTCCATTGGGTTAAATATGAACACCTTGCATGTTTAAACTGAACCTCTGAATATTTTGCCCATCTCCAGTTACAAGTCACCATTCAAGGACAGTTTAAAGGAAGGCTTACATGCATGAGATACCGCACATGACAGATATAAATGCTGAACTTAACCTGTGCTATCTTGTCTTTCTCAGCCTTTTGACGCTTCCCTCCCCCCAGCCACTATACTACTGCAGCAGAATACCTTTAAAGCAAAACCATCTTTGGGCTCAGATTTCCTTAAATCATGAGACATATCATGGCAAGGCACAACTATTCTAACTTAAAAATCAAGCTTAATGTTTTTTTCTAGTTAGTTTCATTCTAAGCTCACTGTTTTGTAACACACATTACATACAATGCCATGATGCTACTAAAAAGTAACCTAAAGTAAAATACCTGTAAGGGGCTGGCCCATGTATTCAGGTGCTTATGTCCCTCTTTCCAGGAAGGAAAATAATTTTATGGAACTGAAATTTGCCTTGGTTCTCTGTATGAAGTGGCTATCCTCAGCTCTTGGACAATGTTGGCACCTGTATATGCACCTGGAATTTTGATATGGTTTATGGTTGAAATCTTGACCCCTCCAAAGTCACTGGGAAATTTTATAACACTTTAGTGGAGCCAGGATTTCAAGCCTAGAACAATGTTCCCTCTAATTTTTCCCATCCATGTGCAGAATGAATTTTATCACCTCCAGATTGATGCCCATAACAAAATCTGGCATGTGGCAAGGTGGGGCTGTGATGCTTATAAGAAGCACACGGGATCTTTTTCAGGGGGATAAGGCAAAAAGCACGCGCACGCACACACACACACATGGTGGAATAATTACCAGTCTGTTGCTCGGCCCAACCTATTGGCCAGATAAGTCAGGTGCGAGGTAGGAGCCAGGTTCATGTCCATTTGGACTGATGCCCCCCTGGTCTTGATCTTAGCAGGACAGAACCTGAAGAACCATACAAGACACCCCTTCTTTTTGTAGGATTTTCCTTCATGCAAGTCTATGCATTTTGCCTTGTCAGGCTGTAATTAGTCATTCAGCATCACCAGGGCTCGACAAATCCGTTTATCTACTCGCCTGTGGTGAGTAGATTTCAGCCGGTCGCCCCGTTCACCGGCGGTGTGCGCATGCGCAGTGCGGGTCTGGCGCATGCGCGATGCGGGGCTGGCGAGTGGATTTCGCTGTGGTTTGTCCAGCCCTGAGCATCACAATCAGTCTTCCTAGGACATATGCTTATTGGGAAGAAGTTGTTCTCACAGTCATCTGATATCAGTATGCTGACACCCCCTCCTGGGTGTTGTCTTTCTGGTGAAAGTTGTGATTGGTTCCCTATCAAGGGATGCTTTCCTCTAGCTTCAGGGTTTGTCAGTCTGCCCGGGTAGTCTGCGTCTTCAGTGTGCTTTGATTACTATTTGGTGCTTCTGAGTCTTCAGCCCCTCGTCTGACCATGTGAGCATGCAGTGGCCTTCACACTTATCTCTCCTAAAACAGTCTCTCTCTCATTCACACAAACAATACATGTACAGAATTGCAGCATGGAACAAAGGGGTACTTCTAGTCACTTTAACAAAGTTACAAAGTCTTTCAACATTAAACTTCTTTCTATCTACTACAAGGCCTTATCTAACACTAACATCACTATGTATTACAATATTCCATCCCTTCACTTTAACATGCTAACATCAAACAGAGGTGGAGCTAAGATAACAAAACGGCCTGGCCCTGTGTGAGGCCTACATCTTGTAGTTAAGTTTAATCCAATCCTTTTGCTATAACATACATTTATTACAACTGACTTCTTAGTTACAAAATTCTATTCCAGCGCTACAGGGCTGAGGGGTTCAGAGTGCGGAGGGATTTCAGGGCTGGGCCAGAGGGTTGGAGGTCAGGCTACAGGGTGGGGCCAGGGATGAGGGATTTGGGTTCAAGAAAGGGCTCAGCACTGTGGCAAAGAGTTGCAGTGCATGAGGGTGAAGGCTCTGGCTGGGGGTTGTAGGCTTTGGGATGGGGCCAGGGATGTGACATTTCGGGTGCAGGCTGCCCCAGGGCTATGGTGGGGAGAGGGGACTCCCCTCAGCTCTCTTTCCCCATAGCAACACCTGGAATGGTGGGAAGGGGGCATTTCTCTGTGCTGTGGCAGCTCCAAGTAGACTGTGGAAAGGCTGGGCCAGGTCAGGGGAAGGGCTCCTCTCCCTAGCCATGGCAGTTCTGGTGGGTCTGGGTCAGGCTGCACTGGGAGATCAATAGTAGCTCTCTTCTTTCTCCAGCTGTGGAAGTTCCATCAGGCATGGTCTGGGCCAGGCAATGGGCTTCTCTCCCTGACAGCTCTGGAGGGGCTAGGCCAGACTGGGGAACCTGTGCAGCTCTACATTGCATCATCTTACAGGGAACCTAGCCCTAGATGTTTTGTGAAAACTATAAAGTGACCTACTTTCTTCTCCCCCCTCCTTGAGTTAAACTCCAAAACACAGTAGAAATTTTAAAGGAGGATTTTTCAATTCAGCAAAGTCTCAATGATAACGTACTCTCTGAGAACTTTATTCCGGATTGGCACAGGTGAGTGAAGCATACCTTAAGCTTAGATGGGAGAAAGCCGCCATATTCATGGAGAAAGGATGAAAGATTACGAAAAGAACAGCTTAATGTCTTCATTTCTCTGCCCCTCACTGGTTTTAATCATGCTTGTGCCATCCCACCCCCCAGGACCACTCATCTCGGTAAAGTTGGACATGTGCTTAAGTATTAGGACCTCAAAAGTAAAGAACAGTGAATTATTTATACCCAAGGCTGAATTATTAAAAAAAGAAAATCACAATTGCAAATGCCTCAATATATTAATGACTCCGTTCCTCTTCCAAGATCAGGCTTATTTGTATTTTTCCACAGTGTACATGATAATTAAACACAAACAGAACATTTTTCAAATGAATTCCTAACCCTGGAAGCTTGGAATGATAATCTTGCTTAATAAATGCACAGCTTTCCTCCTGTGCAGGCAGAGTCAAAGTTTACTGAAGCAGAACATTCTTGCCAGTCAGCAGCAGCCTGCACTTAGCAAAAGAATGATACAGGATTAATACAGACACCTCATTTAAAAATGTTCAGCCCTGAGCCATGTTGTAACTACTGTATATACATAAACATTTATTAAAAACACTGCACTCTTTATAGGCTGGTCTCAGATGAGCCATTCCTATAAATTTTCTAAAGGTACGTTGAAGCAGTGCCTAAGGCAGACAACAGTTCTTGTGTCTCCCCCACTGGGTATAATCTCCTGGGACTCCAGATCAGTTCCTCTCCCTTCACCATGAGTCAGTCCCTTGCCCTAGTCCAAGTCAATTAGCCTCCCTTATTTTCTTGCGGTAGAAAAGGTTCTTGCACTATGTTGCTCAGCCTTTTATACTGCTCCATGGGCTTCAACACTAGGCACTCTCCTGCTTCTTTACTACCTTGGTTGGAGGTGATCTGCCCATTCACAGCAATGGAAAGGAATCTTATGTCACTACACCTGTTGTGGTTTCTCAAGGGTTTTCCCACATCCCTTGCTGAGGGGGCCGCATTCTACTTCTAACCTGTCCTGAGCTTAGTCTAGGGGAGCAAACATGTGCCCCCTTTCCAGTGCAGGGAACTTTCTCCTTATCCGCTGTGAGAATTTAAAAGCCTGAAAGTTTCCTCTTGAGTGAACCTCACAAATTCCACTCTGTGCTTTTACTCGCTATTCATGGAATAAACATGGTCTCAGTAGAGGACTCTCCAGAAATGACACAGTAGTAACTGAGCCAGCTATTGAATTTCTTTAAAAGAAATGGGAGAAAATTCTCAGGCCTGTTATTAGTTCATTGAAAGAGAACCTGACCATGGCTGTCTCTACCAAGATCCTGGTGTGGTTTGCAGCGACTAGGGCCTGCATTTCTCTTTCTTAGACAGCCAGGTTGGGGAGACCATCCAGTGTGAAAGGGTTCTACTAGTTGAATCTCTCAAGAACCAGCTGGGAGAGCAATAGGAGGAGGGAGCGAGGCTGAGGTGCACCCAAACCCCTGAGGCAGTCATAGGAAGTATTGGTATGGAGACCTCCAAATCTGAGGAAGCTATACACCTAGGCTATGTCTACACTCGCGGCTTCTTGCGCAAGTAATATGCAAATGAAGCTAAGCGTGGAATATTGCCGAGCCTCATTTGAATACCTAATGAGCCACCATTTTTTTCAGAAGAGGCTCTTGCACAAGAAGGAGCATCTACACTGCCTTCTTGCGCAAGAAAAACCCTCTTCTTGCAATGCCGTTCTTCCTGAAAAGTAATAGGTGTAACGGCATTGCTCAAGAGGGGTTTTCTTGCGCAAGAAGGGGCAGTGCAGATGCTCCTTCTTGCGCAAGAGCCTCTTCTGAAAAAAAAGGTGGCTCATTAGGTATGCAAATGAGGCTCGGCGATATTCCACGCTTAGCCTCATTTGCATATTACTCGCGCAAGAAGCCGCAAGTGTAGACATAGCCCTAGAGAGGATTGCTGAGGAACCTACCAGGGAAGAGGGTATGGCTCTGTCACAGGGAGGACAGACTGCTGGTTACCTCTTCTGGCAGGCAGTGCTTTACCTCAGTTCCTTATCACTGGGGTCAGTGGGTTAGGAGCAATTATGCTGCCCTGGCAAGGAGGGAATCACCCCCAAAAATGGAGGAGGAGAGGAGGAGAAACTGTATACTTCCAACTCTGGGACAATGGCAGCCACCACTCCCAAGAGGAAATATAGAGTAATGTTGGTCAATGATTCCCTTCTGAGGGAACATAGGCACCTATTTGCCAGCCTAACATGGCATCCTAGGAGGTATACTAGATGTATCAGATGTTACACAGGCAGTGCAGGCATGTATCAGATGTTACACAGGCAGTTCAGAGGATCATCTGGCCCTCTGGCTACTATCCCATGCTGCTTGTTCATGTGGACAATGACACTGGAGTAAGATTAAGATGTAAATAGCAGACAGACTTGTTGAGAGTCTCTTGGAAAGGACAAAAGGGGTAATGAACAAGGGTGATGTCATACTAGATGTCTACTACAGACCATATAACCAGGAAGAAGAGGTGATGAGACTTTGTATTTAAACCTAACAAAGCCATCCAAAATATAAGACTTGATGGTGATGAGGAACTTAACTACCCAGACTTCCTCTTGGCAGGGAACAGATTATACAACACATTCTTGGAATGTACTGGAGAACTGTTCAAGAGAGATTTATTTTTCAAAGAGATATTAAGGCCACAAGAGAAAACTGTCCCACTGTGCAGGAAAGTTAGGAAGTATGGCAAAATACCATCCTGGTTTAACCAAGAGATAGTCAATAATCTGAAATGCAAAAGAGTCCTACAAAGAGTAGAAACTAGGTCAAATTACAAAGGATGAATATAAAACCAAGCACGTAAGGACAAAATTTAAAAAAGGCAAAGGACAAAATGAGATTAAACTAGCTAAAGACATAAAACATTCCTGGAGATTAGTTATCTGTGGTTCACAGTCATATTGAATGGGTTCCCTCACAGATAAATTCTGTGTGGTGGGGTTGCTGCCTCACCCTGGCCGGGAAGGAGTTAAAGCAGGTAGGAGAAAGCCTGCACAGAACCCTGGCTAATTAGGGAGAAGCTTTTAAGAAGCCAACCAGAAGGCAGATTGCTGGGTGAGCCCTGTATATAAGGAGCTTCCCAACAAAGAGAGGCAGTTGGGTCTTGATCAGGGAGGGTGCAGGACCAGTTCTTGGAGAAGCATGGCACACCAGAAGCTCTAGATTGATATAAAGGTTCAAGGGATCACCAGGGAAGTGGCCCAGGGAACAAGAGGCAGTAAAGGAGGGTAGGACAAGGCTGCTGACAGAGGGTTCCTGGGCTGGGATCCAGTGTAGTGGGTGGGCCTGGGCCTTCCTTTTCTCCTTACACCACACCTTGCCACCAGTGGCCTGTACAGACTGTGGTTTGCTGCTGAGGCAGAGAGGGCTAGGCTTTGGGGCTGCAGTTGGCCACAATGGCAAGTGAGGCTGAGGACTACTAATATTCCCCAGGAGGGGATATGGCCCATACTGACTGTGACTTGCTCCTGAGGCAGAAGGGCTTGGCTTTAAGGCCACAGTTGGCCACAAAGTGCCAGAGGAAACTGAGGACTGCTGATAAAACCTTGGAAGTGGGGAGACACCACTGTAGTGGGCACTGCTGGAGGGCAGTGTCCTGAAGAGGACACCGTGTTCTGGGAGTGATGCAGCTCCAGAATGTGAGCATGGACTGTTGACAGGGGAGACACCAGCCAGAAGGCGATGCCCTGCTGATGATCTAATTCCCTGGAGCTACCAGCATGAGGTGCAGCAGTGGTGAGTCCTGCCCCATGACAGTCTGGTTCTGATAAATATTCATCAATGATTTAGATAATGGCATAAAGAGGCAAACTTATCAAGTGTAGAGACAATACTAAGTAGGAGGGATCGCAAACGCTTTGGCGGATAGGATTAAAAGTCAAAATGGACAAACTAAAGAAATGGTCTGAAGAAAATAAGATGAAATTCAATAAGAACAAATGCAAAATACACCAATTAGGAAGGAACAATCAATTGCACACATACAAAATGGAGAAATGACTGCCTATAAAGGAGCACCGCACAAAGGGATTTCGGGGTTATAGTGGGTTAACAGCACAACACTGTTGCAAAAAAACCCAAACATATTTCAGGAATCCATTAGTAGGAATGTTGCAAGCAAGACATGAAAAGTGATTCTTCTACTCTACTGTGCATTGCTTAGTCCTCAACTAGAGTCTTGTATCTAATTCTGGGCACCACATTTTAGGAAAGAGGTGAATAAACTGGAGAAAGTCCGGAAGAGATGAACAAAAATAATTAAATATCTAGAAAACATGATGTATGAAGAAAGATTGAAAAAATTGTGCATTGTTAGTTTGGAAAAGAGAAGACTGAGGAGGGGACATAACAGTTTTCAAGTATAGAAAAAGTTGTTAAAGGAGTAGGGTGAAAAACAGTTCTTGTTAATCTTTTGTAAATAAGGGGCTTAAAGTGCAGCAGGGGAGGTTTAGGTTGGACATTAAGAAATCTTCCTAACTAGCAGAGTAGTTAAGCATTGAAATAAATTGCCTATGGAGGTTGTGGAATTTCCATCTTTAGCAGATTTTAGAAGCAGATCAAACACCTGCCACAGATGGTCTAGTTACTATTTAGTCTTACCTTAAGAGTAGAGGATTGGACTAGATGACCTATTGAGATCCCTTGGACTCCTCCACTTTTATGAGCTCACAAGGAGAGAGGATGTAAAGGCCCTATGGAGATGTAAAAGAGTAAGAGCCTTGCTTGTAGACCCTCCTCCTACCAGGACAAGCTTTGCTTTTTCTGAGTTAGCTCGCTCCCTTGCATGATTCTGTATGAGCATTCTCAAGGAAGCCAGGGAAGCAGTTTTCAGCAGGGTTAAATGCATTATTTAAACTGCCTTAAAGAAATCAAAACCTTAGATTCTTCTCTCAGAAGTCTTTGCAGGGGGAACATCCTCCCCCCCAACTCTGACCCTGGTAACCCTAAACCACAATCCCACCCAAGTTCCTGCTGCCCTCTCCTATAAGGGTCAGCTAATTTGGACTACGTCTAGACTGCAAGCCTCTTTAGAAAAAGAGCGTCTAGACGACAACCAGTACTTTCGAAAAAGCAAGCCGCTTTTTTGAAAGAGCACTGAGGCAGTCTGGATGCTCTCTTTCGAAAAAGCAGTTTGCATTACATAGCGCCTTTTTTTCAAAAGAGCACTTTTGAAAAAAGGCGTTCTTCCTCATAAAACGAGGTTTACCGCGGTCAAAAAAACTGCTACGTTCTTTCGATTTACTTTGGAAAGAACACAGATGCAGTCTAGATGCAGGTGAAGTTTTTCCGAAAAAAGTCTACTTTAAAAAAAAACCTGTAGTCTAGACACACCCTAAGTTCTAGCTCATCCTCAGGTACAGCAGATAGGCCAGTTAGCCAGATGCAGGTGTCTGGCTATAGAGGAATGGTATCCCTTATATCAGTAGTGGACATTTTGCAGCTGCACACAGCCCATCAGGGTAAGCCACTGGCAGGCTGTGAGAGAGTTTGTTTACATTGAACATCTTAAGGCACACAGCCTCGCAGCTCTCAGTGGCTACACTTTGCCATTCCCAGACGATGGGACCTGCAAGAAGCTGTGTGCCATAGGACAGGCTTGAGAAGGGGTACAGCCACACCCTGAGAGAACAAAGTCTCTGGGCCTGTTCAACACCAACAAATTGCACCTGTTAAACTTGTTCCCTCTGGAAGGTAGGGAGCTTTAAAGACAGGGGTGGTAAAGAGGGAGAAGCCTGCACTGTGTCAGACAGGCCTGTTCAGAGCAAGACCAGAACAAGCACTGCTTCTGAAGCTATATGACCCAGCCTCAAAGCAGCATGCCATGTAAAGAGGGTCTGGCGGTGGACTCCATATAAACTAATCACACAAGGCTGACCCAGAAAGATGGCCTGAGTTCTAGGTCATCCTTGCTTTTTTCCCCTCCATTTCTTGTGGATTCTCTCTCTCTCTCTCTCTGATAAAAGGAAGCCAGAGAACAGAGGACAGTTCTTTTATTGCTCCCCAAACCCCATCATCATCTCTGTGGGGAGCAGAGAAAGACAGTACAAGGACTTAGGTCTGGGGGAGACTTGAGGGGACTCCTGCCCTCACCCCTTGCAAAGCCAAATACCATTATGTAGTATATTAAAACTATCCCTTGGGCTTAGGGCCAATCTCATGGTATCGTAGAGTGGGATTCTGATTTCTGTACTTTTGGGGCTGGGAAAACAGTTGATTAATTTTTCCAGCTAAAAGGCCTAGGAGGGATTTTGGATCAGGTCCAAAAGGACAGCTAAAGGAGTCCATTCCCCTTGGAGGACATTCCTGTTTAAAAGTTACTTATTACTTGTGCAACACTTGCTAAAAGCAAATCTGAATCATGCTTTTTTCTCCATGTCAATTTAGCTTGTTCAAATGAAAGTAATGCTGCACATATATACAATGGGAGGGGATTGCTGGGTCTTGGGGTTTTTACTTTGAAGTTTGTAAAATCATCATAATTTTCTGCACAAAATCTTCAGAGTTGATTTTGTCATCCAAAATGGGGAATTCCATATGCATCGACAAAAAAATCCCACCCCATATGTCATTCACTAACAGGATTGTCTGTTAAACAAGTGGCCAGCACTGAGAGAATCCACTATAATGGAATTATTACTTGAACATCATTTATGTAATCTGATGTCTGAGATTTTTCTTGTATAGGCAAAATTCTGAGGTCCTTATTCAAGCAAACTTCCCCAGCAAGGATCCCTGGAACAGGCCAATGTAAAAGCCATGTGAAATTTAATAGGAATGTAACCAATAGTGTATAATTGGAAAAATCATTTGAAAACTGTATCCCTCATACAATCCTGTAGGCTAAACTGAAAATTCTGCAGAAGAGGTCTCATCCTGTACTAAATTCTACATTATTTCCCCCTAAGAACACAGAGTTAGAACTCTCTGTTCAGTATGCATCTTCATTGTATTTTAACGTTTGCCAAAATAGAGTACAGGCCGTTCTCGCTATAAGTCCAAGGTACGTTCCCAAAACTTGGACTTACAGCGAAACAACTTAAAGTGGGGAATTTTTTTCCCACTGCTGACTTCCATGTAAACGAATTGGGGGGAGTGGTTCTCATGACTTATAGCGGGGAATGGGAGGACTTGTAACGCATCAGTTACAAGCACTAAACGTCAACGACTTTAGTGTGGAACGGATGTATACCGGGGTGACTTATAGTGAGGATGCCCTGTATTCAGAGATGTAGCTCTGCTAGTCTGTTTCAGCAAAAACAACAAGGAGTTCAATGAAATCTTAAACACTAACAATTTTATGCTTGTAGCTTATGGGGCTATAAGAAAATTTTTAGCTTTTAAGGTGCCACTGGGCTCCTTCTTTTCTTTAAATATAGTATGTAATTCACAAGCACCATTATATTAATTTAAGTCCAGAGCTTCCATTTAGAGCTGCTAGGACCCTGCCATTATGCACAGCTCCATTGATTGCTTCTGCTCTACATGTGCCATCAATTGGACTGCATGGGTCCAAGGTCAGCACTAACTGGTCCTGCTGCAGATCTGAGGCCATGAGCAGGAGATTCTCAAATGCTGTACAGTGTTGCTCAAATCCTGTAGTATGCAAACACTGAAGTTATGTATTTAAAATATCAGTAGTGTCTTTTTTATAGATATGAGTGGGAATGTATAAATTAGGCATGAGTAATGCAAGTGTAGGTTCTGCATGTATAAAATATTTGTCCTTAATATGGATACATTCTAGAAAATGTGTTCCCAGCTGAACCATTTTGTTTTATTTCATGAGCAATAAGTGGGCCTATAGCACTTTCTCCTATTAGTTGGTATTACGTTTTGTATCAACTCCTGCATAATATTTAGTGTTGATTAAAAGTCAGTAAAATACATTGACTTAAAGATTTATTTATATATGTACGTGTTCAAAAAGAAATATGAGCCATCAGATGAGGAACTGAGTGGCTCTAAAGCCCTCCAGCAGATTTTTGTGTAAAACATACCTGAGCATGGAGAACAGTTTTTACAAGACATAAGGTGATTGTGTGGAATGCCATTTATAATTATTTATATCAAATTCCTCTATGATCCTGGCATGGAGGAGAGGGAGCACATACAGGGCTAAATGATAGCAGTGTAAACACACAAAATTAGGGCATTCCACCCTCTAGACCCATTAATCTCTGTGGGCTAGAGACAGGTGATCTGCTGGAGAATTTGTTTCATTCTGTCCTCAACCCTCCATGCAGCCCCTGAACTGCACAATTCCTAGGTCTCTTTCTGAGGGGATGGGCAAGTTCATGAAGAGATTTAAAGGAATGAATGTGACACAAATAACTCTCCCCACTTCTGACCCCCTGTAGGCTGATGACCTTTAAGTATGTATACAACATACAGCCCAAGCCATAACTCCAAGAAGAGCCCTGTTGACATGCCTACATTGCAATCTGAAGAGACCACCTAAGGGTGAGAAATTGTTTCAGTCTCCATGCCAATTTAGTTTTGGACTGTCTGCTCAGATTGCTAAAGTGGGATTCTCCCCTGACACTGACAGTGCCCATGTGAACCATTGATGGTTAAGAGTTTAAAGTGCCAATTAATGTCAAAGGTGTGGTGTGGGCCCTTGTCAGCTGTGAATTGAATTGTGTCAAGAACAACTCAAATGGACAATCATTGCAATCAGCTCAGTGAACTAAATGTGCATATGTGATCAAAAAAGCAAATGATGTTAGGTAGCATAGGAAATTGGATGGTGAATATTATGGTGCCTTTTATATAAATCAGTTGTATGATCTCATCTGGAATAGTGTGTGCTAAATTGGTCAGTCCTTCCCAAACAGGATATTGCAGAACTCAAGGAGATTTAGAGAAGAGTGATAATGATCAATAGCTGGGAAAAACACTATGAAGAGAGATTGAAAGGGCTGGGATTCTCTCTTGGAAAAAGGAATGAATAAGAGGGGATATGATAAAAACATAGTGATCTATAAAAAGACTGGGAGTGTCTATAGAAAGACTGGTCTATAGAAAGACTGGACATGTCTGTTTTTCCTGTCTTAAAATTAAAAAACAATGAAACTAATGAAACTGAAAGATGGAAAATTCAACACTCAAAGAAAATACCTTTTCCCACACAAGACACAGTCGGACTGTGGAACACATTACCACAAGAAGTCAAGGCCAAGAACTTAAGATTCAAAATGGTATGGGAAATTTATGGATAATTAATTATTAAAAAATGTGTGTGAAGGAAATCAAGCCTCATGCTTCAGGGCTTAAGCCAATCTCTAATGATTAGAGAATAGGATGAAACTGTGTGTGTGTGTGTGTGTGTGTGTTCGGGGGGCGGGAGGGAAGATTACCCTACATCTGCTTACTGCCGGTTTCTCACATTTTCCTCTGAAGCTTCTTACATGGGCCATTGTTGGAGACAGAATACTGGTCTAGCTGGACCTTGGATCTCTGGGTATGTCTACACTAGCCCCCTAGTTCGAACTAGGGAGGCTAATGTAGGCATTCGAAGTTGCAAATGAAGCCCGGGATTTAAATATCCCGGGCTTCATTACATCTTCAGCGCCGCCATTTTTAAATCCCCTTAGTCGAACTCCGTGCCGCGCGCATACGGGTAGGTAGTTCAATTAGGACCTCTGGTGAACTGCGTACTCCTCGTGGAATGAGGTGTACGGTAGTTCAAATTAGAAATCCTAATTGAACTACCTACTCGTGCAGCGTGGCATGGAGTTCGGACTAAGGGGATTTAAAATGGCGGCGCCGAAGATGTAAATGAAGCCGGGATATTTAAAATCGGCTCATTTGCAACTTCGAATGCCTACATTAGCTTCCCTAGTTCGAACTAGGGGGCTAGTGTAGACATACCCTCATTTAGTCTGGCAATATCTATGAGTCCACCCATCTCACAAAGGCAATCAAACAGCCACCAGATAACAATATATGCAATCTTTACTCACCTTGGCTACATTCAAGTTTGATCTAATAATAGGAAAAACTTACGTTGCAAATTGCTGTTCCTTCTCCCCCTCCCCCATTGGAAGGACTATATTTTTGCAGAAGGCAAAAAAGACACAAATGACACTCCTGAGAGGATAACAAAGGTGCTGTTCTGGGATCAAGCCAATAAGGGTTGGGGTCTGGGTGTATGGAAGACTGATACGATAATGACTTACATTAATACTCATCAACATCAGCCAGGAACACCAGATGGTCACCAGCTGGGAGACCAAACTCTTCATTTCTGAAAATGTGCATCTCTTGTAAAATCTCTTAACTATCAGCCTTTGTAAACTCAATTTTAACAGTCTGCTCTGGCAGCTGAGTGTAACACAGCCTAGTGTACTGTGTATGGGAATTATAGATAATGCTGCAAATCTAGCTAAGGAAAAACTGGCCAATCATATTTTCAAGGTCAAACATATTTTTTTTACTAAAAACTATGCACATGGGGATAGAAGTTCACTATAGTTCCACGCTCTAAGCACACAGAGGTATGATGCAATTTTAGGCAGCATTGTGGAGTAGATAACTTTATCAAGGGGTTATATTCTGCCCTCTCTTATCATCGAGGAAAATTGTTAATATTTCCTTTATGCTTAACTACATGGCACAGCGGCTCACATGTTAGGAAAAACAAAGTAATCAGAAATTGGGTGGTGTATTCCCTGAGGTAAAATAAGGAGCCTACAATGGGATATTAATAAGCCATGTGATGGAAACACTAAAGGTTAGGAATGTTTTTGGAAATAGAGAGAAATTAGCTTACAGAGACGTATTGTTGACACAAGATTTGAAACTACATTCACTGGAGGTTCAGGAGGAATCTGGTGACTTGATAAAACAGGCCAGATTCACTTCTGCTGCATGTGGACACAGCTGCATTAACATTATTGAGATTTGCTCTGGTTTATGTCAGTGATGGTTTTGACCCCTGAGATTGAAATACAAAAGGAGTTTACCTGGTATGTGAGCATGTAGCTGAGCTGCTGTGTGTAAGCTTAATTTTTTCCCTGCTCATTCCTTCCCTATGGGTATGCCATGCCACTGGCAATTGCCATGAATGGAGCAGCTTGCATATTTTCAGGTATAAAGCTGAAGTTACGGCAATTGCAATTCACAGAAAATGTGAAGGAAAGAAGTAAAATACATAAGAGTTATGGGCCAGATTATTTTACTTTTCTCAGATCTGCTCATGGAGGGCACTCTCAGAAAATGGATCTGTCCACACTCATGTGGAAAAGGATGATTGTTCAGCTACCCCCATCTCCTCCTCTTTGGACCCCCCAGACAGCTCTCCATGGGTTCACAGCAATGGGACAATCGGTTGGTTGGGACACACATTGTCCTTTTTTCAGCCCCATGGGGAATCTATTCAGGAATTCATATCAACTGAGGAGAAACCTCTCCCTATAATGGGACCTCATTTTAAAGGAAGATGCCAGGTTTTGCTCTGTGTCCTAGGTTCTACACATTCATTCCACACAGGAACCATACCAACAGGAAGATGGGCCTGGAGGGCACAAGGAACCTGTGAGAGCATAGATCTTCTGCATGATGGCTCCTGACTTCAGCCTCCAATGGATATACTAAAATCTAGCCAGGGGAATACAGGGGAATCTGGCACATTTTGTGGTTAAACCTCTTGATTTTTTTCAGAGGGCAAATTTTGTAGCATTCTCGGAAGCACTCAGAAAAAACACCGAGGGAATTTATCTGGGGTTTTTCCCAGTGGGATGGAGCAATATGGATACATACAAATAAGATGGGACAGGTGATCAATTGCGCTGGTTTGATACATTCATATCTAGATTGTGTCCTGACAAGCAGAGTTTAGGTATTTCAGTATACTCTGCAGAAATTTCATAGCCATAGCACAACACAGCAGTTTAGTACATTTGGGTATGTCTACACTACAAAGTTAATTCGAAATAAGAGCAGTTATTTCGAATTAACTTTAATAGTCTACACAGGCAAACTGCTATTTTGAAATAAATTCGAAATAGTAGAGCTCTTATTTCGAATTTGGTAAACCTCATTCTATGTGGAGTAATACCAAATTCGAAATAGCTATTTCAAATTAAGTGCTGTGTAGACACTTAATTCAAAATAGGGGGCCTCCAGCCCTTCCCAGGGAGCCCTGGTGGCCACTCTGGGCACAACCAGGAAAACTTACTCTCCTCTCCCACAGCCCCGGAGCCATTAAAGTGGTAGACCCTGGGCACAGTGCCTGTGCCAGCTCCAAGCCTGCCAGCCCAGAGCCAGCAGTGGCCACCGGGGCCCCTAACCCAGTGGCCCCAAAACATGAGCCAGCAAGCCACTGGCAGCCAGCTCTCCACTGCTCCCCAGGAGCAGTCTGCCAGCTCCCAGGAGCCTGACAGGCGCCCGCCTTCTCCAGCCCCTTCCTGGTTCAGGGTGGAGATCATGGAACTTATTCAGGTTTGGGGGGGATGCCCCCAACGTCCATGATCTCTGCACTAGACGGAGGAATGTGGCCATCTATGGCAGGATAGCTGCCAGCCTGGCCACCAAAGGCCAGATGCGAACCCAGGAGCAGGCTAGCATGAAAGTCAAGTTGGTCGAGACCCCCAACCCTGAGCCCTGAGCTTCCCCTTCTTCCCTTTGCTTCCCCCTTCCAGCTCCCTCCTCCCAGGTTTCCCCTCCCCTCTCCCACTCTCTCTCTTCCCCTCTCCCACCTCCTTTTCCCAGTCTCCCCAGAGGTTCATCTCCCCCCCCCCCGCCAGTTTTGTTCAATAAACCCAGTTTGTATTTTTGAACATACGTGTCTTTTATTTGACATCAGGAAGGGGGGCTAGGGAGGGGTAAGTGGAAGGACGTGAGGGAGGAATGGGGCACGAGCCCCTGGTGGGGAGGACCGGGGAGGCTCTGATGGCTCCTCGGGGTGGACGCTCTCCCTCAGGGCCTCCTGGATCCTGACAGCCCCCCAATGGTCCCCTCGGATGGCAGCCTGCAGCAAGTGCAGCTGGGCTGATGGCAATGACCCCACGAGACGCACCGGCATGCACAGGGGCAGCTCTGGCTCCATGTGGCCGAGTGCTGTGGTGTCCCTCATTGAGGTAGACAAGCAAGCGGGGAACCCTGAGAACTGTCTGTCTGGGGTGGGGGTAGGGTCCCTTTAAGCACGGAGCTCAGTTAGCCTCAGGCAGCAGCCCCACACACTCAAGTCCTAACCTGATGCCCTGCCAGCACTGGTTCCGGGGACCCTTAACTTCGGTTCAGGGTCCACTCAGTGTGGACGCGCTATTTCGAAATAGCAAAACGCTATTTCGAAATAGTTTTTGTGTATAGATGCGTTATTTCGAATTAGCTTAATTTGAATTAACTATTTCGAATGAAGTTAACTCGAAATAGTGCTGTAGTGTAGACATACCCTTTCAGAACAAGTGGCAGTATCTGTTTACAAATAGGTATTACAGATCAGGACAGAGCTTTAGTGCTAAAACTGTGTGAAAAAGTTATATTACATCACCAACTATATAAAAAAAACATTTTAAGGGGACAATGAGCCCCAACTTGAAACCTGTGCATCTCAAGGGTAAAAAGTGTTTATTGACAAAGCAGAGTCGGACAAAGCACAGCTTGTTTAGTCATGTCCTTGGAAAAATTGCCTTTCCCGATAATTACAAGTGAATGTTAGATGAGCATTTGTCTATTTATAATGGATCTGAGGTGCAATCCTGTGTTATAAAGGACTAGCAGATGTGCCCAACATTGTGTGGGTCTTTAAGTGAAGTAATGTTTTTGTTTTTGCAAAATAAAAGGAATGGGTAGATGCTTTAGTTAAACTATAGTATTTTTCAAAAAAGGAAAAAAGTGTATCAATAAAAGGAAAGTGATTTAAACATTAGATGGAGCTTGTTGGTAGAAAATATGTGCAGTTTTTCTGTCTTTTGATAGAATAAAAAGGAGGTGGGGGTACAGGAGTGAGGGCAGGGGGATGGGAGGATTGAAGGACTCAGGGCATGGAGTGAAGGGTGCTGGAGTGAGGGCACAGGGTTTGATGTGTGGAGGGCAGGGGGAAGGTTAAGGTGGGATGCAGAAGTCACAGCAGGAGTTTGGGTGTGAAGGTTGCCAGAGTTAGGGTAGGACGTGTGAGTGCAGGGGTAAGGGCAGGGGGCTGGGAGAGCTCAGGGCAGGGGGTAGAGGATGCTGGAGTGAAGGAAGGGTGTGAATGGTTCAGGGCACAGGGTTCAATGTGTGAGATGGCTCAGGGCAAGGGAAGAGGGTGCAGGAGTGAGGGCAAGGGGCTGGGAGGCCAAGGGGAAGGGGCTTGCTGGGATGATGCTGCTGCAATGGCCCCTCCTCCCAGAGGGCCAAGGCTGCATGAGCCAGCCCCAGTCTCCAGCCTGTCCCGGGGGGAGGGTTGGCACTCTAGGGGCTGACCCCAGCATGCAGCTGCCCTCCGTGCTTTTAGCAGACCCCCGCTCTTCAGCTGGTCTGGGGAGGAAAGGTTCCTGGGGGCCAGCCCCAGTCTGCAGTGTCCCTCCAGAATGCAGCTGGACCATGGGGGGCAGGGCTGTCCCTGGCCTTCAGTGCTCCGCCCCCCCGGCTTGCAGCCTGTCCATGGCGGTGGGCGGCCAGGATCTAGAGGCCAGACCTGGCCTACAGATGCTCCCCAGCTGCTGCTAGTCTGGGGGGAGAGTGAGGCTCTGGGGGTTGGCCCCAGCCTCCAACTCTTCCCCATACACCCTGGCCTGCAGCCTGTCTGAGGCCAGGCCATGTTTCCCCACTCTGGCCTCTCCTCATGGGGAGGGCACCCCTCTACTCCACCAGCCTCTCCTCATGGGTGGGATGTCTCCTGGGTGGGGGCTGGGCTGTGCATCGCAGTTCCTGGGATAGTCCCAGTGGGGTCAGTCATCAGCTTGTTTGAGATGGGGAAGGGGCACTTACCTGGTCTAGTGGCCAGCCATGTGGAGCCCCATCTTCAGCTGGCTGCCCCCAGTGGTGACTCTGCAGTATAACATCCCTCCTGTCTGCCCCCTTTCTTCCGGAAATCATTCCCATTCCAGACACTTCCCATTTTCCTGGCACAACTAAGTCCTGACTTTGTTGTAAGTTAGGAAAAGAGGAAGCTGCATATCAAATTTGGTGGCCCTAGTGCTTACCATTTAAGAGGAGTTTGTGACAAAATGGACTCTCAAACAGACACACAAACTCTCTAAAAAATGTTGAGAGACTATTGCAATCATGTTTAATAATGGTGCAAAATGCTGCAGCTTTGTTCTGGACAGTTGAAGTACAAGACCACACCACTGGTTTTTATAAGGGGCTTATTCGTTACTGTGCCAGTTCTGTTCTTAATTTTCAGCAAGAAACTTCAAAAAAATTCCCTTAAAACATTTTTTTTTAAAGGAAGATATAGTGCACTTCCCTTCCCACCCCTTTTCTGTATTTATTGAAAAACTTTGATTATCTATGCCCCTTTTGCAACAAATTGTTGTGCAACAGAAAATTAACATGTCCAGCAGTTTGACTTTGATGTGAGTAGGTTGGGAGTGGTGTTCATCTGAAAAAAATTACATTGATTTGCTTCTCTCTTGACAGCGATTTGATTTTCTTTTCCCTTGACAACGATTCGATTCACTTGATTGTAAAAGGTCTGCTAACTGGTGGCATTGAGTAACTTCTAGTCCCATTAATATCAGTGCAAATTGAGAATGTTCAACAACTCATTGGACTAACTCATCAATTGGTGTACATTGGATTGAATAGGTATGTGTTTTTGCCCCTTAATCAATTTCAGTCTTTATACTCAAATAGTTTCTTAAGTATATAGTGACTTAAAGTAAAATTATCAAAGAGAAAAAATATAGAAAAATAAATGGTAAAGATTTTCTCTTTCCCCCCCATTTTCCCTTTAAGGGCCATATGTGTATGAGGAATGTAAAGGTACTGCTGAGAGTCTGATCCCAGCCCTGCAGATGGAAGTACAAAATCCTGTTCACTCCACTGACACAAACTGGGCCTCCGGTTCTGATCTGTATTGGTTCTAGTGATACATACCTAGAGCTGAAATCCTTGCCAACCAGAGTGTTTCCTTAGTACAGCATACTTTGTGTACATAACTCAGTGCAAAGCATGAGGCACTAGTCTTCTACAATGAAATTCACTGCCCTCCCAGCTACACAGTTTCATACCTATCTAGCATTAATTTTTAAAATGTTGATTGTAATGTTCTTGTCCAAGCCATATGGGATCCAGACACCACCAGCACAAACAATAGCTTTCTAGTAACATCATAGTGATGATGATTCTACTTTCACAAAAAGCTTCTTGCTACTTAACTAACCAATAAAGCTGAAAGGAACCCCTTCATCTGGCTGGCTCAAAAGGTGACAGAAGAGGCAAAAAAAAAAAAAAAAAAAAAAAAGTCAAATAGTATTGTGTAATGTGGGCTTCCAAGTGCCTCTTCCTTTACAGACCTTATTCAACAGCATATGCCAGACAGATGTTCCATTAAATTTGATGAGTTTGCATATGGTATTGATGCTCTGTAGATCAGAAAATTCTTGGATTTAGTTAGCCAAGGTCTAAGTAATATCTTGGAATATTCAGTAACTGTAATTCAGATTGATGCAACATATGCAATTTGAATAATAATATTCTGTTTTAGGGTCCAAGTTTCTAGAATGTCAACAGGTAATTACCTTGTGTTTCATACTAGGTGTCTCATTAAGTTACATTAAGTCCTATTCTCAAAAATGTTTTAGAGAGCTGACAAACTCTTTAAATCAGGGGTGGGCAATAATTGTTGATGGGGGGGGGGCTCCAAAGAATTTGGGAAATGGTCAAGGGCCCTACTCATCCATGATGTTAATGGAAGAAGTGTGTGGTCTGGGATGGAGGTTGGATGCAGAAGGGAGCTTGGGGTAAGGGATTAGGGTGCAGGAGGGGGTGCAGGGTTTGGGTGAAGGAAATGGTTGTGACCTGGAGCACTGGACTGGGGTGCAGGGGTTTGGATTGTACTCTGGGGCAGGGGACTTGGGTACTGGAGGGGTACAAGGTTTTGGGATGTGATCTAGGGCAGGAGGAGGTTGTGACTGATGGGGTGCGGTAACAGAAGACCCCTTGGGATGCCTCCTGGAGTGCTGACACAGCCACTGTCACTTGTCTTCCTGCTCTCTGGGGCTTCTCACTGCTCGGTCCTGCTGGGCCAGCTCTGGTGGTCTTCCCCAGTCCAGACTCCAAGCTGAGATCCCTACAAACCAGGGCTGTCTCCACACCCTGGGGTCTTTGGCTCCTTTCTTCAGGTGCAGCCCAGCCAAAAGATCCAGGCCCCTGCTTTTCTATTTTAATTTTTTTTTAAGAATCAAGACCACTCCCTACCAACCACTGCTCATACTTAGACAAAAGGGAATGTTTAACAGTTGCTCATCAAGACATCGAGGGTAACACCCTTGCTGCCTCTCATTCACAAATTTAAAACCCACAAAGTATTCCTCACACACAACAATACATACATCAAAGTTAGATAAACAGAACCAGCGGATCGTGCCATGAAGATTGATAGGTTACATGAAGTACGTTGAGTTTGAGTTATAACCTTTGAGTTATGTACATTCATGTCCATAAGTCAATTTCATAGAGCATGGGGGGGTGGGGTCCATCACAGTGACCTGGGGCACGGAACTGGGGTGCAGCTTTGGGTTGTGACTTTGGGCAGGGGATTGAGGTCCAGGGGTTGGGAGGGGCTATGGGTTCAGGATGGAGACAGAGGTTTTGACTTATGTGGGACAGAGGGGCAGAAGTGGGGAGCAGAAGGTTGGGGGAGGGAGGGCCTGGGGTGCCAGAGGCAGGTTCTGGCTGAGGAACTTACCTGGGTGATTCTCGGCCAGCAGCCCTGCAGGGTTCTCAGGCAGCCTCCCTGCCTTCCCCGCCTCTGCACAGGCTTCAGGAGCCATGTGTGCTGGCCTGAGGGAAGGGGAGAGTGGTGCTTCGCGCGCTGGCTGTTCTTCAAATAGGTAGCTCCCATTGGCCAACTCTTGGCCAATGGGATTGTATTGGGGGCGGGAACAGCATGTGAAGCACCACAGCCCCTTCTCCTGGGCTCACGGCTGAGAAAGAGACAAGGCTGTGGTAGCAACTTTTCTGAGTGATGGGTGCGGGACAAGCAGGGAGTCTTGGCTAAGGCTTCCTGCTGCATCTGCGGGCCAGATCTAGTGGTCTGGCAGGCCAAATCTGGCCTGCACATCCTATTTTACCCAGCCCCGAGTTAAGTGATATAGTTGTTTTCATGTTTAGGTACCCTCTATGGTATTTTTTTAAACAAAAATGTCTCTAATTTTAAAATTTAATTTTAGATGTGTGTAATATGAAAATGATCCCTATTCCTGTGATCTTCTGTCAGACAAAATAATTATAGACGTAAATATACAGTAACAAATATTTTTGTAGAAAGTCTTATACTGATTGGGGATAGCTCACTCTAGATAGGCTTTCAGAAAGAATTGTAGAAGGCAGCATAAGAAAATACAGTATATAGCGTTAGTTAATCTGTATTTGATTTACTTGTCACATGGAGAAATTCTGTGAAGCATTCCAAAGTTGCCCTAGTTTTGACTAAACACGCAGATGTAAAATAAATATATATGTAATTTACATGTTAAGTTAGATGCTTTCTAGATTGTTATACAAAAGCCAGGATAAAATGCCTTACTATTAGTAAATGCTGTAATTTCCCCAATATTCTTCATTTGTTTTGGTGCAATGGAATGTGAAATACAACAGACATGCACAGTTACTTTTCTTATCTTCCTTTGCTTCTCATCTGGACAGGGCAATTTTAAGGCACTATGTTGCAGCCCTTATTCAGGCAAAACTCTTATGGGACAGTAACATAATAAGTTACTCTTCTGTCTCTATTATGAAGTCCACTCACTGCTGGTGATGCCACCTTCTCACAGTCCTAGGGATTAGCTCTGGCCAGGCATTGTACCTTCCTCTGCTGGTATCTTTCCTGCTGTCCTTCTCTTGTGTGACTTAGTGTAATCACTCTCTGTGAAGTGGGTATTGGAAGTTAGTGTTATTATCCCCTGGAAGGGGTGCATTCTGGGTAGTAATGTGGGTCTAATTCACCCTCTCAGGGTCAATGGGTGGGGGGAATACACCCCAACACAAGTCTCCATTACCATTGTGTCTGAGCTCCATTGTGATGGGGTGTTTAACCCTCTCATTGTGTGGGGAGGGGAGTAATCTGGGTCTGAGTGGCCAGTTAACCTGCTTGCTTATGCCTAGAGGATAGGCCAGGATTAATTAGTAATAAAGTCCAAATGGGGGTGAGGGGACTTGGGTGAAGCTTGTTGGGGAGAGGTGACCCAGAAGAGGTGGAGAATTCCTTGTATGGAAAGCAGTTTGGAAGAAGGCTGTGTGAGAGAGAGTGAGAGATTTCCCTAAAATGACCTGCAAGCCCAACTGAGGCAGAACTTCCCTGGTAAGCTGCAGCCTGCCTGAACCCTGGAACTAGAACAGGAATGTGCTACTCCAAGGCAGTTAGGTTTTTGGAGAGTCAGGAATGAGGCATTGTGGGGAGACCATAGCAGTTGAGGTGTCTGTAAGAGGTGGTTTGCTGAGCCTGCTGGGGCTGATGTTTTAACATTTCGATTGCACTGTGATACAAGTCTGAGGTTTTGGATGGGGCTGGACGCCTGGTTGGTTAGAAGGCCAGAATGTTTCTGTGGCTGGAGTAGGCTGAAGGAAAGTGGAGTAGGCTGAAAGAAAGTGGGGGAAAATGGAGGCAAAAGTTGCTGCCATCCAGGAGAAGGTCTGAGGTTGTGGTCACCCTCACATGATCGTAAATGTGCTTCTCCTCATAGTTATATCCCCATTTTAAAGATGAGGAACTGAGGTTCAGAGACACCCCTAATGTCATATAGGAAGCCAATGACAGAAGAATGCAAGTCTCCTGAGTCTCCAGCTAACTCCCAAATCATTCTCCTTCCTTTTGTAAAACACACAAAGTTCCCTGCTCAGCGCTAGATGCTCTGCTGTGTCCCTTTTCCAGAGAGTGAGGGTGCCTCAAGGAATGAATTCCAGCTCTCCAGTTCTTGGGTCTGTGAGATGTTTAGAGAAATAGGGCTCTACAACATGCATCAGCTGTCTATGGACTGCACCAGCTGCCTATTATAGGAATGCAATGCGCTTCAGCCAATTCCTGGCCATATTCCAGACCCCTCCCTTTCAACATTTGACCAGCCCCTCCTTGGTCTCCACTGTGCACCTGTTAGTGTCCGTAGATCAGCAGCGAGGGGAGTGTGTAAGTGTGAGCAATGACACTGGAACTATTTTTGGGGTGGGGGTGCTCCCCCCACACCCATTTGTGCCCCTCACTGCCCCAGACCGGGGTCACACGTAGGGTTGCCAACTCTGCCAGACTGAACACCATTATCGCAAATACTGTCTGGACCAGGAGGGTTGGCAACACTCACCACAGCTGGAAGTGGCTCTGGAGTTCTGGTGGCAGGACCCTGAGTGTCAGCGAAGCCTCTAGGGCTGGTGGCCTAGACCCCAGAAACAGCGGGTTGCAAAGCCCACAGGGATAAAGAGACCATTGCAGGAGGGCAGGGGAAGCTGCAGCTGCTTGTTCTGGGACACTCCTTGCTCTCCTTCCCATTCCTATCCTATCCTATTCCGATCAGCTTGTGTGAATTTCTCCTCTGACCTCTCCTCTCCCCTCACTCCCTGATAGAAAGGGGAATAGGAAGAAGAGCAGCAGTGTCCTGGTACATGTGGCTGCAGGACCTCTCCTCCCCCACCCTGTGCTCCCTAAGTGGCATCCTCATCAGGGATGGTGGGTGATGAGACCCCAGGGGGTGGCACCCCTATATCCCTACTTCCTGCACTTATGAATGTGGGAGAGAACAGTCAGCACCTCTTTAAGAGAAGTAAAAAGTACTGCTGCTCAGAATACTGAACAGACATTTTCCTTAACTTTAACTCATGTCGGGGAGCTTCAGAGGGGTAGCCAAGTTAGTCTGTAACTGGAAAAACTTTAAGAAAAATGAATAGTCTAGAGGCACCTTAAAGACTAACAAAACATGTAGATGGTATCATGTAAGGGAGAGAGCCTTTAAGCTACCTTCATTCAAATGTTATGGCTTCACACCCTGTCTTGGAGGTACCAACATTAAAAACAATGAAAAAACTAAAATAGAAATGTTTAGAGATGAGCAAATAATTCTCCCCATGAATAATACACTTAACAAAACTTGCTCTGCTCATGAAATTATCAGCCTGCAGATACAATTTTCACTTAGTTTCATAGGGGAAGCCATGTTAGTCTGCTTCAGCAAAAACAACGAGGAGTCCTGTTGCACCTTAACGACTAACACATTTATTTGGGAATAAGCTTTCATGGGTGGGAACCCATTTTGTCAGATGCAACACGCATTCATCATGCATCTTATAAAGTGGGTTCCAGCCCATGAAAGCTTATGCCCAAATAAATGTGTTAGTCTTTAAGGTGCTACAGGACTCCTCAATAATTTTCACATTTATTTATTGTTTGGGTTTGCTTCATGCATTCTTTTGCCACTTTGTTTTCACTTTACAGAAGGCATTGTGAAGAATTCGCTGTGAGTACTTGCATACAAAATCTGAGCCAACTTGGTTGATTACATTTGCACACTTACAAAAGGGATTGCTTTCATGGAGGATGACTTCTGCAAACAAGAAAAAAAACAGCGAAATCACTGAGGCATTACATTTCTTAGGGTGGGTTAACTGAAAAGCAGAAGAAATGAATTTGAAAAAAAAAACAGACCTTTTCTTTTTCTAAGCAACATAGGCTTTGCCTACAGCATAATTTCTAGAAAAAAAAAAAAAGGAAACTGTCAGATTTATTGGGGAGATAGAATCTACATTTAATTTTCTCTAGTCACGTTCCCACAAAGTATTTGCATGTACATGTGGGACGCCCTCACTGAGTAGGATACAGATGGATCCTCTTATAAGTCTAACTGTCTTTGGGTGTGTCTAGACTACAGGGTTTTGTCGACAAAAGTGGACTTTTGTTGACAAAACTATACCTGCGTCTACACTGCCACTGAATTCTGTCCACATAATGTCGACAAAACTGCTGAGTTTTGTCGACGGCTGTAAACCTCATTCTACAAGGAATAACCCTTTTGATGACAGAGTTCTGTCGACAGAAGGCGTTATTGCATCTACACTGTCCTTTGCGTCTACACTGTCATGTCGACAAAGCGGCTTGCTTTGTCGACAGAACTGGATGTAGTCTAGACGCTCTTTGTCGACAGAAGTTTTGTCGACAGTATCTGTCGACAAAACTTCTGTCGACAAAAGCCTGTAGTCTAGACGTACCCTTTGTGTAAGGGTTTTTGGAGCCTTGTCTGACTATATTAAGAAGCACCCTATCCCATATAAAATATAACACTGCCAGTCCAAATACCTGTACTTAAAACTTGTTTTCTCTGAGCACTTGTGCAACTAAGACCCAAATGTTCATGTAGAACAAACATGTACATGTAAATGCATCCAAATCAAATACATTCTAAAATGTGGGTAAATACTTGCAGAACACTTTGTGTTATTTGTTGAGCTCTGTTTTCCTTATTGGATTCACAGTTGGCTTGTAGGTTGCTTTTGAGGCCAAATTATTTTTAGTCAATATGAATGTTTTATATGATTAAATTTTTATTACTCTTAATACAAAATATTTATGTTCCATTACATGCTTACAATCCTATTCATGAAAAAATAATGGTCATCTCAAAGCAGTAATTCCTTGGGAATTATTAAAATGGCTTCACTGCAGTTTGCTTCTTCCAGCCTCTTTCTTAAGACAGTGCATGCAGGACAGTTGGTGAACAAGGTACATTTGTCATCTTTGGCTATAATACATGTGAATACAGTGATGGAGTTAACACTCTAGCCTTCCCCAAAAGACAGGAAGTAAAAAGTTACCCATAGGTAATCCCCCGTGTCCACGTTTTGCTGTGGAACTGATGCTGAATTCTGCAACAAAAAATATTCAAATATATGCAATATTGCATTGCAAGTTGAGGGAATTTTCCTTCGTTCAGTAGTAATATTAGAATCTTAGTCCTTGACTAAGCAAAGCATATAAGGAAGAGTTTAAGATTTAATGTGAGTAGCCATGTGACTTCCATTGGTCTATTTATATGTTTCAGGTTAAGTATATACTTAGGGGCTTTGATGGATAGGGGTCTTTAATATACACTGATTCACAGTTTCTCTACACTGCAAAGAAAATCCCATGGCACTGAGTGTCAGAGTCCAGGCTCATTGGCTCAATTTCACAGGGATAAAAATAACAGTGTAAACATTTAGACTCAGCCTGGAGCCAATATAAAGGGGAGGGTCTCAGACTTCAGGATCCAGCCTAAGCAGGAACCTATATGCTACTATTTTGAATGCTGCAGCTAGAGCTCCACGAGTCTCAACTGAGCTGGACTCTGATACTCTTTGCTGCAGTTTTTATTCATAATGCAGATGTAATCCACACTTCAAGCCAACCTGCTGGGTGTGGTTCACTGTCCCACCTAGTGGCACTTAGACCGCTTAAAGAGAAAGAGAGAGAATGAGTTTCATCTACAGCCTTAGTTTAGAGCAAGTTGGCTTGAAGTTCATGCATTAGACTCCAGAGGTCGCATGCTTGGTTCTGCCTGTCAGCGTTACACAGACATGCCCAGGGGCTATGTCTACACTTGCGGCTTCTTGCGCGCGAGAAATATGCAAATGAGGCTAAGTGTGGAATATCGCCAAGCCTCATTTGCATACCTAATGAGACGTCATTTTTGTAGAAGAGGCTCTTGTGCCAGAAGGAGCTGTCTACACTGCCCCTTCTTGCGCAACAAAAACCCTCTTGCGCAATGCCATTATTCCTGAAAATAATCAGCGTAGCAGCATTGCACAAGAGGGTTTTTGTTGCGCAAGAAGGGGCAGTGTAGACAGCTCCTTCTGGCGCAAGAGCCTCTTCTGCAAAAATGACGGCTCATTAGGTATGCAAATGAGGCTCAGCGATATTCCACACTTAGCCTCATTTGCATATTTCTCACGCAAGAAGCCGCAAGTGTAGACATAGCCCAAGTGTCTTAGAAACCTTATGCAAGACTCTCACTGATTTTTAGTGGGCTTTGAATTATGCCCGAAATGATCTGATAGCCAGCCAGGGGATGATAGTAAATACAGAAAGTAGAAATACAAATGGTGCTAAAATGCATGAGTTGCCTCTTTTCCCCCTCACTTAGAAGCTTTGAAAATCCCACCCATTGTGTTTTGGCCTCCAGAGTCAAATTCTGCTCTGGATTATACCCATACAACCTCCATTAAGTCAATGCAATGAAATTCTCAACAAGAAGAGTAAAGTTTGTTCATGCCAGAGACAAACCCTTCTCTATGGGTGGACCCAGGCTGTGGAATGAATTCCCTCAGGAACTAAGGACTATCTCAAATCACGCTACTTTCCAGTCCAGGTGCAAGGCACATTTCTTTGACCTTGCCTTGTGTATTATAAACACATTGCAACAGATATATTTATGTAATGATAAAATCCTCTACCAAAACAAGATACTCCCCTGCATTTGAGTCTCCCTGGGGAGAAGGTAGAGAACATACATGTGGCAGATGTGTAGCCAGATGGTTTATTGGAAGGCACTTGATATTACAATGATGAACAGGGTACAAAAATCTACATAGAAGAGACCAGGTATGGTTACATGGATATCTGCCTAAGGGAAGACTGTTTTACTGCTTCTTGTTGCTCCCTCTGAAATCAGTTGGAGTTGTAGCATGGATTTCAGTGAACAACATTATGAAACTTTTAATTCCTCCTAATCACCAATGCTAATAGCCACATGGAAGTCACTGGGACTGTGCATGAGTAATTGCTCGCTAATGTGAATAAAGACATCACAGTCTGGCCAAATAAATAAGAGCTGGGTTATGTGTGATTGCCAGGACTTGTAATCTTCTAAATTGTGTCCCCCCAACATGGATAAGCAGTTGATAATCATGCTATATGTCATTCAAAGAGCTGCTTCCCCTATCTTTGCAGTTAGTCTATGGACCAGATCCTCAGGTGGTGTAAACTGTCATAAACTCCATTGACTGCAATTGACCACAAACTCAATGTTGTCAGCTATTAATAAAAGGAAAAACTATGTAGCACTTTAAGACTAACAAGTCTTCAAAGTCTTTAAAGTGCTACATAGTTTTTCCTTTTGTTTTAGCAAGATCAGACTAACACAGCTACTTCTCTATTACCAGTCAGCTATTAATGATCTTCTTGCAGGTAACATACAGGCAAATGGATGATGTTTGACTATTTTTGATGGATATGATGAAATTTAACTCAATGTCTTAATTATAATTTATTTAAACTGAATATATTAGAACTAACCAAAATATTTCATTTTTGTGGGGGGAGGGAAGGGGAGAAAAGTGTTTTTCCTTACCCACATTTTCTTCTTTTTCAACCAGCCTTAGAATATACCTGTTCCTCAAATGAGTAGTTCCATGGCTAGAATTTATAAAAATGAATCCAAGAAATGCAAGCCAATTGTTTTCTGTTTCAAATTAGAGCTGCAGGATAAAAAGCAAAAGAGAAGGTTGGGAGGTGAAGGGTGAGGAAAGAAAGTTTGGATGGAATCTGTTCTGTGGCAAACTTCCCACATCTTTACTACAACAGGCTTACAAAATGTTTCTTCCCAGTCTAATGTCAGTCCATGGAAATGTTTGTTTCCTCTTTGCAAGCCATTGTGACACAATAGAAGTGTTAAGCAGAGATTATATATACAAAGAAAATGAATGTATTGTTAGCTTTACAGCAATGTAGTCCCGAGCATGCATTGCTTGGATATCCTCTTAACTGGAGCTTTGGTGGACAAGCCACCAATAGTTTGTTTGAGCAGCCTGAAACTGGAACTATATACACAATTCCTCAGAGAAACTTGCAATAAAAGTGCAATTCTTTCTGTCTGCCTTCAGAGGAACAGCTCCAAGCTGCTTTTGTTCTGAACCTGCATAGGAAGTTGAGTAATTATTGTTTAGGTCATGTCCTTGTGCTTTCTGAATCATATCATTCTGGGTTTTGATAGTATCCTAATGAGACAGGAAAGTAGGGTTGATGGTGATGATTTTTTCATGACAGAACAATTTATGCAAGTTAACTATGAGAGAAAAAGGCCAGAATTATGGCTAGAATGTCTCCAAGGAGTTTATAAGTCCAACACTAATTCTCCCCTCTGAATATTGTAGTGCATCTGATCTTCTATATGAACATAAATTCTACTAGCAAGGACTATATATTTCTGTCCTTCACATTACCAGCATAACAGAGCACAAGATGTTGCACTGGCTCTGATCATGTGTTATCCATGTCTGTGTATCTGAATGGGAGACAATCTGCATGCCTTAAGTTTGGGCCAGTTTTGCTGCATCTTGGTGGCAATCCAATGTATCCTCTATATACATTGGGAACTGAAGAACTGACATCTTTGGACACTGCATTGTGAAGGTGAAACATTAAGGCCTGAGAGTGGTGTTAAGACACAGGCATGTTCATTGCCTTTGTGGAGGTAGTGGGTGAGGATGTTGTGTCAATCATAATCACTTTAGGGGTGGCCAGCAACACCATTCTGGAAGTGCCTCTGTTCTTTAACTGGACTCTGGCTAGCCTCTGAATGGTGGCAAAAGTTGTGGGAAGGCTCCGTGAATTTTTCGTTCTCTCCCCGGCACACTATTTGGGGTTAGGAACAATCCAGTCCTGAGGGCCTGATCCTGTCTCCACTAAAATAAAGGAGCTTTGACACAATCTGTGATCAGTGTTGCACTGATCTCTTAGGTCCTGGTTCTGCGCACTCTGCAGCATATGCTTAATTTTGACTTTGTTTACATACACACAGGCCCATGTAATGTGAGTAAATAGCTTTCTGCATTAGGATTTTACTTTACAGACTGAGTAATCCCAGTGAGATCAAAGGGACTACTCAGTGTATGAAAGTCAGGCAGATACATAAATCTTGGCATGATTGGGGCCATAGAGTGTATCTAACATTACAACTCAGTAATGTGGCCAGTATGATGTGATTGTTGGAAATGCAGGATATTTTTTTCTTGAAGTGTGGTCTTTCTAGACTGCACCAGGCACAAACTTCAGCACTATAGTGTCAATGGTAGCATCAGGGACTTTCACTGAAGAAGCAGAAGCTCTTATCAGCTCTTATTCATGAGGCAATTTCCTTCAGACTATTATATAGTACGTGAAAAGTCAAGGAAAGCCATAATAGCCTCAGGGAACATATCTTTGGCATGTTGCATACATATATGCAACTCCTAGCCTTGCATTGAATATAAACCATGTGCATAAGAATCTGATCATCATAATCAAATGCAGAGAGAGATTTTAAAATTGCATTTAAGACTTTGTTTTGTGGAATCAACATGCATTTGAGGAAATTACTATTGCCACTTTAAAAAATAGCATTTGGAGGAGAAAAAAATCCAAACTATGTCCCCAAGGGCAGCATACTGTAACTGTCTCAGTATCACACTCTTTCTTTTGTTTTTTTAAATACAAGTGTTTTTTGGGCTATAATATCCATATACAAAGAATATTAATTTGAATTCAGCACACTGTACTGTGGGATTTTAGTCGACTTAGGATATATATAATATTTTGTTACATTATTTCCTTTTTCCCCTATTTTACTATTTAACAGTGTCCAGTGTTAAAATTACTGCAGTGTTACTTTAAAATAAGGAACATTAACAAGGCAAGTGCAGTTGGCAATGAAATAGACCCTTAGATTAAAGTAAACAAAAAAAAGAAAACAACCTGTGAAAACCAACAAACTGAAATCATAGGATGAATGAAAATAATATTCTAATTATTTGCTATAGTTTGATTTTTCTCAATGGGAGCTGCAGGTTCTGAGCACTTCTGAAATTCTGTCCACTTCACTTAAGGCTGTGTCTACATTGCACGCTTCTTGCGCAAGAACTCCCATTCTTGTGCAAAAACTTGCCAGCTATCTACACTGCACGCGCGTTCTTGCGCTAGTAAATTTACAGTATAGCATCAGAAAACAGGGCTTCTTCCGGAAGAGTTATTCCTCTTCCCATGAGGAATAAGCCCTCTTGCGCAAGAGCTCTTCCACAAGAGGGCAGTGTAGACAGGCAACATGAATTTCTTGCGCAAGAAGCCCCTATGGTTAAAATGGCCATCAGGGCTTTCTTGAGCAAGAGCGCATCCACACTGCCATGGATGCTCTTGCGCAAAAGCACATCTCTTGCGCAAAAGCACATGGCAATGTGGATGCTCTCTTGTGGAAGATTTTTTGCACAAGAACTCTTCCGCAAAACAGTTCTTGTGCAAAAAGCCTGCAGTGTAGACGTAGCCTTAGGGTATATCTCCACTGCAAAAGCCTCTCTTCTCCCACACAGCATCAACTCTCAGAGCCTAGGTCAATTGACCTAGCCTACTGCCATCCCAGGGCTTCTATTGTTGGTTGGTTGTTTTTTCTTTACGATTCTATCAGTTTAAAACAAAAGACAAGTGACTCTGAAACACTTTCACCTCTTCAGATATCTGAGCTGGCAATGGGCAAATGGTTTATTCTTTTTTCATATTCAATAAATATATATAACAATAAAATATAAGTGCTGATTAGCAGTTAGGCATGAAATTCTGACCCCATTGATACTAATGGCAAAGCTCTTACTGACTTCACTGGGGCCTGGGACCTGTCAAGTTTGATCTGGGTGCTGTGAGGTACTGAATGCCTTTAACTTCTATTGAAGTCAATGGGATATGATGTGGATGAATGCCTTGCAGATTTGGACCCTGTATTACGAGCCCTTCATCAACACTCTAGGTCATGGTATTATATCATACATATATTTTAGATTAGGTCTTAATCTAGCATAGCATTGAAGCATATGTGTAGTGTAGTCAGCTTTTATGATTTTATTGTGAGTCTTATGATATTTAGTACCTGCCTTAAAGCCCCAGCTCCTGGAGTTATGTGTTGATGTGAGAATCTTCCCTTGTATTTATATATATTTTAAGTTAATTTCTAGCTCCTACAGTTGCAAGGAGAACCTGGAAAACTTGATTCCCAAAGGCTCAACCCCCAGAAGGCAAATGAAAAGAACCGCAAATATGTAACTTCTTAACAGCTCATGATTTTAAGCCAATCTCATGAATTTTGAATGCTTGGGATTGTCAGTAGTGTGTGTGTTGTTACTGTAAGCATGGGGTAGTCCCATTACAGCTTGTGTGGGTGCTGTGAGAAGGAGGTGTAAAAAAAAATTTACCCTCACTGGGGACTTGGTTTACACTCCCTTTGCACTGCCTGAGCAGGGGAAAGCAAGGGGAACAACACAGGAAATCTGATCTTGTAAGAACAAAATCATAACCAAAACTAGTTTGGTCAACCTCGCTAAAATTGTTGATAGAAGTGATTGAACATAAGAGTTAAAATAAATATTTCCTGAAAACATAACTAATCTAAACTAATTGGTTTTTGGATGAAACTGATAAATCCCAGTAATTTAGCTATCATATTTGGTGTACAATTATTGGCATCAGACTCCATTGTGCAATTAGATTAGAACTCTGCTTCCTGCCTTATCCAGAATATTTGGTAATGAAGCAAGAGACAATTCATCTTTGACTTCTTCCTATTATACAGAAGCATGCAAGTTAACTATTTGTATATATGGATTAACTGGTTTTATAGGACATGGAAAAAGTCAGCGCCTATCTGTTAATATATCCACAGGACTTTTACATTTTCCTCTAATTATTTTTCTTCCAATTTCATGGATAGCTTTTTAGTTTTGCTGTTCTACTTCATTAAAGCAAATCATTATTTTTTTCCAGCTGTGATAAAGCAATAACCAAATAGTTGGCTCAGTGTGATAATCCAAACATGGATAAAGTGCTAACCATGTGTCAGTGCAATGGTGCCAATTTTTTTGGCTACATTTTCGAGGCTGATAATTATTTAGGTTGGTTCACATCAACATATTTTGAAAGCAGCCAGATGAAAATTCCTCTAGCATGGGGGAGACAACATCTCTACTTGACCCCAGCACTGTGAGGTGTATGGAGGTGGTGAGAAGGAGCAGACAGCTCATACTGAGTTCCAGCTACATTCAAAAAGACATATTATCCCTCATGGACTATCACCATATCATGTGAGTTAGAGCAGCTAGCAAGCTGCAAAGGGCTCGGAATTCATTCAAGAACTTCTGAATGTGTTGCTTCTGAATTTATAGATAGACGTGTAGCGTGCTACATATTACACTGCAGGGCACTTAAAAACACAGTGTCTCTTTGCACTGCTAATAAATTCTTAGTAGCATTGGCCTTGGCCTTAGCCTTGAAGTTCTTGGCTTTGTTTTTATGCTGCTGCCCTTGTGTATGTTATACCAGAGTCACAGGAGGAAGCTGTGGGACTTGAACCTATGTGCTGTGGAATCACTATGACATTAGTTTAGGGCCCTGTGTGTGATATTCAGAGCTTGTATGTAGGACTAGGTTGCAATTTATAATCCTCAGTTAATGTAGGAGTGGGCAGTACCACATTGGCTGAAATGTCACTGATGTTTGCTCAGCCCTTACTGTGTGCCTTTTACCTTTTACAGCAAATAAAGAGAATTCATTTAAAAGGAGGCAAGACACAGCACTAAGATTCAGGCAATGTGCTATTGCAACAGTAACATTTGGGGGAGACCCTCAGCTTTGACCTGCTGGCTGACCCTGGGCAAGTCAATTCTCTCTTCTGTACCTGCGTCCTTCCAGCTGTAAAACTGTGACAATGCACTCACATTTCTTTGGAAAACACTGAGAGTATTTTAGTGTTGTATAAGAGGTTGATACTATTATGATTAAAAGCTGTGACCCAGCAGACAGAAGGGTAACACTCTATGCAGGTGAATTGGAACAGGGCAAGGTTATCATCAGGGATGGATCCATGCAAGATTCAGATACGAATAGTGAAACTGTCCCTCCCCCAACTACCTCAGAAATCCAGGCATGCTTGGATAAACCATTATGATTTCTAGTTATAAAGTGGGGAGCAAGTCATTTCCTGATTGGAGACTTTGAATGCTACCATAATATAAAAATTCATTATAATGCTGATGGTGATCCAGGTCCATGTTTGGATTGTTCACTTTTTGGGATTACCAAAATTCAAGGGTTGGATCCAAGGTTTTGTGTTGGGCTTGTTCATTATTCACTAGAAAGTGTTATTGTCTGGCTCCTCAGTCCATTAAAATAGAAGGAAGAATAATCTAAACAAGCATTAGAACTTGATGAATCATCTTATAAAGACTGCCAAAGTGGTTCCCACCTCCCCTTGCCTATTCACAAACATATTCAGCCTGGGTGAATGCAGTGGGCAATTTTTGCAGCATCCATATACTTTATCACAGCCATTTACTGATTGATAGCTAAAGCTGGGAAACTGAATGAGTAGCAATTTAAGTGACCCCTCCTTTGTAATTTAAAGCTTCCTGAGTAAGGAAGGGGGGAGCATTATTGTCTCCAGATTTAGACAGGCTGAAGACTTTCAGATTGTCAATGCAGGAACCTGAGGGAGGCTAGAAAATTTGAGTAAGCACATTACCACTTCCTCTGGAGGAGTTACTGTTCCAGTGGTATTGCAGCCACTAAATGTCACAGCCTTCTCTCTGGGTCCATCTCCGCATAACTCCGCAAGCTCATGTTTTTACAGTCTGACTCAGCTTTGAGTAGCTTCAGTCCCTCCCCCCTTAATGCAATAGGAAACTCAGTGGCAAATGAAGGTGCTTTATAAATAACTGTCTTCTACAGCTAGCACACTATTTAGTTATTTATTTATGTGTAATGATTTACAGTTGTTTGCACAGTTGGGTTTTTAAAACAAACAAAACAACTAAATCAACAATCACTGGGAAGAATTAGACTTGGGAGCCACAAATGCTATATCTTATCCAGAAAAAACAATCACAACTACATGAAACAGTGTTTGATTTTTAATATAGCTTTTTGCCCATCACAAGCAAACAGATCAATTCATATATGCTGCAGTAATGATTGTCATTTAGGATCAGTTTGAACAATAACAGCAGTATTTTCTAGTAGCTGATCCAGGCAGCCATCTGATAGCAAAAAGCCTTCTAGAATAAAACACCTATGTTTTCTCTTAGAAAAAACATGTGATTGCACAAGCTAGGAATGTTTCCTATTCCTGTTTCAGGATTTCACCGAATCCTCAGCAATGTGTTTGACCATGTCTGTGTTCTTGCTGGCATCTTATCTGCTAACTCTGATGGGGTTTTCCTCAGTGTATTTTATTTGCAAGACAATGATAGAAATCCATTGATTTCAGTGGAGTAAGGATTTCACCTTGTGTTCTATTCTCAGGTTTGCGGTAAGATCTTTGGCAAGTCACTTCACTTGCATTTCAGTTTCCCTGTCAGTAAAATGGGAATGATTGTACCTGCCTTCCTTTTAAACCCGTGTGAGATCTATACATGGAAAAAAATCCAAGCATTATTAATAAGCAAAACCATAACCTCTCATCTATAAAATCACCCATGTTACTTAGTCAGTGTTCCCTCCTGCATAGATTTCAACTTATAGACCATTGTTGTCTCTACAACTTAACTGAGAAACACATGTGGTCCTACGCCACTGGCCACCAACCAGTAGATTGGGATCTACCAGTAGATCTTGGAGCCTCTGACAGGAGATCCTGACTGGTTTGGCCAGGATGCTATCAAGCTCTGGCACCTCCGTTGCACCTCCACCCACTGTCATGCTGCTCCTGCCCTCTGCCTTGGAGCTGCCCCCATTCCCTGGGAGCCTCCTGCTTGCTATGCAGGGTTTGGGAGGGAGAGGTGGGGGCACTGATGTCAGACTGTCCCTCCTCCCCCCACTTCTGTACCCTATCTCCACACAGAGAGTAGGGGATGGAGGGAGCTTGACAATGCAAATCTTTGTCATGCTCACACACACATACACTATCCTTCACTCTCATCTCCCGACCCAACATATATGTGTGTGTGGGGGGAAGGTTGTTACATCTTTTACTGCTTGCAAAGTGGGTTATTTTTGGTTTTTGGTCTGTGCATTTTATAATTTTCATTTCTCTCTTACGCTTAAATGTAATTCCTTGAGTAGTGAGTTCTAACATGCCTAACCTGTGGCTGGAATCATTTTCCCTGTGGTAATTGCTGCTCCTGGACGTGGCTGGCATGTCCCTGCAGCCCCTGAGAGAGGCAGAGCAGGGGGTCTCCACATGCTGTTCTGGCCTGCAGACACCACTCCTGCAGTTCCCATTGATCAGTAACGGGGAACCGTGGCCAGTAGAAGCTGTGGGCTCAGTGCCTGTGGATGAGGGGCAGCACATGGCACAATGGAACCATTACTGTACATGCCAGCTGCTTTCAGGAGTGGTGCAAGGCCAGGGCAGGAGTGAGCCTGCCTTAACCCCACTGCTCCACCACCCAGTAGCAGTCTCAGTTAAACAGTGCCCAGCCAGAGCCTGCTTCCTGATCCCCTGTCCCAGCCCTGAACCTCCTCCTATACCCAACCTCCTGCCCCAGATGTGAGTCCTCCTGCACCCAAACTTAGGGTTGCCAGGTGTCTGGTATTGAACCGGACAGTTCAGTATTTTCGCCTCCTGTCCAGTAAAAAAATTCAGAAAATACCGGACACCTAAAATGTCGGGTACTTTCTGATTTTTCCCAGCCAGGAGGTGAAAATCCCAGGCTGTCCGGCTCAGTATGGAGGCAGCCTGGCAACCCTAGTGCTTACCGGGTTCCACGTGAGAGCTGTCTGGCCCCGTGCAGGGAGGCAAGATGGTGGGTGGCTGCTGGCAGCCTGTAAGGGCCAAAAAGCCTCACCACACATTTCTGAAAGGGGCCACGCTGTTTTTATTTTTTTGCTTAACAACTCTCGGGGTCTTTTTTTTCCCTGTTTAACAACTCTCAGTGTCCTTTTTTTATTTTTGTTTGGTATTTTTTCATCTGGAAACTATCTGGCAACCCTACCCAAACTCCTTCCCAGAGCTTGCACCCTGAAACCCATCCTGGACCCCAGTCCCGTGCCCTGGGCTAAGCCTGGAGCCCCTCCCACACTCCAAACTCCTAGGCCAAGACCAGAACCTGCACCCCAACCCGCTACCCCAGCCTGATGAAAGTGAGTGAGGATGAGGGAGGAAGGGGGATGGAGTGAGCAGGGTGAGGCCTCGGAGAAGGGGTGGAGCAGGGGCAGGGCCTCAAAGAAGGGGCAGGAAGGAAGTGGGGCAAGGTTATCTGGGTTTGAGGTAGATCTTACATTGCACTTAAATTGAAAAAGTGATCTTGTGGTTAAAAAGGTTGAAGACCACTGTCTTAAACAATGGTTAGAATTCCCCCCCTTTCTTAGCCTTTCTACCTCTTTTCCAAGAGGTGTCTCTGTAAATAATTGCATGGAATGTGGGAATTTGACCAATAATACAACCAGGAACCCAGCTGCATTATGTCAAACAGCATTCTGTTACTTTAATTAAAAAAAAAGTTTATTTAAAATGCTGAACTATTTAAAGTGATGGGAAGTTTGGAATGCTTAGTATATAAACGAGAACTGTCTTTTTTTTCTTTCTATGGTTTTCTCTTCTTCTTCTACAAAGAGTGTTCTTGCTGGACTCTGAAACAGACATTTTCTCCAGGATGTCAAATACATGGGGGGTCGGGGAGGAAGGGGAGGTAAAGTATCCGTCTCCATTTCCCACTATTGGCTCCCTGCTGGTGCTAATAGTATTTACAGGGAGAAGCTACTGCAAATAATAGCATTAGGGAATGAAGACAATTTGTTTGGGTGAGTGTAGTCTGCTTAAACCTCTTCTGTTTAAGAAATTCTCGTGTGCTTTGTACATCTCTCTGATCTTTAAAAGTATGTCACGACAAGCAGGCCCTCTTGACACTGATGATGTAATGAATCTTAGCAGGTTTTGCTCACTTTGTTTCTTTTTTAATATGCTTACATAGTTGTATGGGATAAACAGGAAAGGAGATATACCAGTGAAATGATTTATATCATAGAATTTGTGATAACTGACTTAATAATTCATCGAGAAAGCTATTTGCATAAACTAATGGGAAGCAGAGGATTAGAGGTGTAGAATATGGGCCATGTTCCAGGAAAGCATTTAAGCATGTGCATAATTTAAAGCACCTATATCATTCAGCTGAAGGCAATGAGTGTATCTATGAACATACCCATTGCCTTTAGTAGGACTGTATAGTTATACATGTGCAACAGTATTTGGGAGATCCTGGGCTCTATTCCTTGTGAAATGAATAGAGCCTGAAATTAATTATGAACTGAGAATTTTCATTTTTGAACACATCAGCTGCTCCAGTTTTTCTTCTCAAACTATAGCAAACACAGCATTTTTTCACTTTACACTCTTTCCTTAGTCCCTGTGCAGTCTGTTTTGAACTATGAGCACCTCCTTTTAACCTTACTTCCGTTTCAACTCAGCAGGCACTTTTTTTTCTTGGTTCTCAGTACCTCATCTTATCAGACACCATGCTTTTAAGCTGGCTCCCTGCATCTCTACTAGGCATTTTGTTAGGCTATCAGGGAGAACTAAAAGCTTCCAGCTTTCCTACATTCTCTTGTCTGCCAAATTGACTTTCCTGGAGGGGGGAGAAAGGAGCAAAAAGCCCTTATGGTGAGTCATCTGTAACTTCAGTCCTTCCCATACTCCTATAGAAGTGCTGCTTGCTATCTTTACTGTGCATGAAGATTCAACACTTCACTGTGCACTGCAAAAATTCCTAGACTCTTTGATAATATCCTCCACTTAAATAGAAAGTGTGCCTTCCTGATGAACTGCAGTCAGCTAAAGAATGTGTCCTGTCTTACCAAATTGGGTATATATAGCAGTTGGATTTAAGACCAAAAATATACTGTAGGCAAACATCTGTAATACAACTTTCAGCCTGGTGATCTAGTAACACAAGGAAAGGGTGAAAAATTAGTTACATGTAATGTTTCACCTTTTGCTACCATATGTTTAGTTACAATTATTACTTGTAACAACAAATGGTTTAGAACCAAACTACTTGTACTTTAAATTAAATATGAGCATTCAGATATAATAATACCTAGGTGCTTTTCATTCATCAGTCCTAAAGCAGTTCAGTATTGTCATCTCTCTTTTACATATGGAGAAACTGAAGTATAGGAAAATAAGTGATTTGCCCAAAGTCAGACAGCAAAGCAGGGGAAGCCTCAGGAATTGAATGTGGCTCTCATGTGTCCTAGTGCAGGACCCTGTCCACTGAATGATAGAAAAAGGTCTGGGTCTTGCAGTGTAATCAATGATGACCAATGCTCAAAATGCAGCTATGGTGAAAAAAGAAAGTACAATGCAGAAGGAATGGAATAATATTAAAAATATTATGCTGATATACAAGTTAGTGATATGACATCAAAGAATATTGTCTTGGATTCTGATTACCTGGGAGGGGTTTAAATGTATAGCTCGAGAATGCCGGGGGGTTATCAGGAAGGCGAAAGCGCAAATGGAATTGCGACTGGCTAAGGATGTGAAGGATAACAAGAAGGGTTTCTACAGGCATGTTAACAAGAAGAAGGTGATCAGAGAGGGTGTGCGGCCCTACTGGATGAAGGAGGTAACCTAGTGACAGATGATGTGGGAAAGCTGAAGTACTCAATGCTTTCTTTGCCTCTGTATTCACGGACAAGGTCGGCTCCTGGACTTCTGCGCTAAGTGACTCAAGATGGGATGAAGATGGACAGCCCGTGGTGGGTAAAGAACAGGTTAGGAACTATTTAGAAAAGCTAAACGCATACAAATCCATGGGTCCGACTTAATGCATCCGAGGGTACTGAGGAGTTGGCAAATGTCATTGAGGAGCCTTTGGCCATTATCTTTGAAAAGTCGTGGAGATCGAGAAATCCCGGATGATTGGAAAAAGGCAAATGTAGTGCCCATCTTCAAAAAGGGAAGAAGGACGATCCAGGGAACTATAGGCCGGTCAGTCTTACCTCGGTTCCTGAAAAATCATGGAAGGGATCCTTAAGGAATCCATTTTGAGGCACTTGGAAGAGAGGAAAGTGATTAGGAATAGTCAGCATGGATTCACAAAGGGCAAGTCGTGCCTGACCAATCTGATCAGCTTCTATGATGAGGTAACTGGCTCTGTGGACATGGGAAAGTCAGTGGATGTGATATACCTTGACTTTAGCAAGGCTTTTGATACGGTCTCCCACAATATTCTTGCCAGCAAGTTAAGGGAATGCGGATTGGATAAATGGACAGTAAGATGGATAGAAAATGGCTAGAAGGCCGCCCAGCGGGTAGTGATCAATGGCTCGATTTCAGGTTGGCGGTCGGTTTCTAGCGGAGTGCCCCAAGGTTCGGTTCTAGGACCGGTTTTGTTCAATATCTTTATTAATGACCTGGATGAGGGGATGGATTGCACCTCAGCAAGTTTCATGGATGACACTAAGCTAGGGGAGAGGTAGATACGCTTGAGGGCAGAGATAGGGTCCAGAGTGACTTAGACAAATTGGAGGATTGGGCCAAAAGAAATCTGATGATGTTCAACAAGGACAAGTGTAGAGTCCTGCACTTGGGACGGAAGAATCCCAAGCACAGTTACAAGCTGGGGACCAACCAGTTAAGTAGTAGTTCTGCAGAAAAGGACCTGGGGTTACAGTGGATGAGAAGCTGGATATGAGTCAACAGTGTGCCCTTGTAGCCAAGAAGGCTAATGGCATATTAGGTTGCATTAAGAGGAGCATTGCCAGCAGATCCAGAGATGTCATTATTCCCTCTATTCGGCTCTGGTGAGGCCACATCTGGAGTATTGTGTCCAGTTCTGGGCCCCCCACTACAAAAAGGATGTGGACGCATTGGAGAGGGTCCAGTGGAGGGCAACCAAAATGATTAGGGGGCTGGAGCATATGACTTATGAGGAGAGGCTGAGGGAGTTGGGTCTGTTTAGTCTGCAGAAGCGAAGAGTGAGGGGGGATTTGATAGCAGCCTTCAACTTCCTGAAGGGAGGTTCCAAAGAGGATGGAGAGAGGCTGTTCTCAGTAGTGACAGATGGCAGAACAAGGAGCAATGGTCTCAAGTTGTGGTGGGAGAGGTCCAGGTTGGATATTAGGAAAACTATTTCACTAGGAGGATAGTGAAGCACTGGAATGGGTTATCTAGGGAAGTAGTGGAATCTCCATCCCTGGAGGTGTTTAAGGCTCGGCTTGACCAAGCCCTGGCTGGGTTGATTTAGTTGGGATTGGTCCTGCCTAGAGCAGGGGGTTGGACTTGATGACCTTCTGAGGTCTCTTCCAGCTCTATGGTTCTATGATTCTATGATTCTATACCTTGTCTTGGAAAGAATATAGCAAAAATAGAAAGGGTTTGGAAGGGAACAACAAGAATGATTAAAGACATGGAAAAGCATCCATAGAAGTTTGAAAAAAGGAAAGGAGATAGAGAGGAAATAAATAATATTGGACATGAGAAAGATATACAAAACAATTAATGATCCAGAGAAGGCATGTGGGAGTGATTCTTTTAACCTTTTTCTCAGTAGCTGTACAAGAATAAGGGGACATCCCAGGAGATCAAAAACATATCAAGAACTAATAGAAGGGATTTCTTTTTTACACACTGCCCAATTAGCCTGTGGAACTTAATGAAACATGAGATCATTTCAATCAAGAGCACAGTTGCATTAATGGAAGAGCAACCAGAGTTAAAACTGTGATAATACTTTCAAGATTTTCATTTTTGCAATATTCTATGTTGATTGGTGGCAAATCATTTAAATTAATGTTCATATTATTAAAATATCCTATAGCATATTGTAAACTCCTACTATATCTGAAAGCAGCTGAAAATAGTTAAAATATGTATATTTAGTGCAAAATACTAATTTATATTACTCTTTTATTTGTTCAGGATAGTATAGATATACATTACATTTTCAGGGTTTTTTTTACCTTGTTGAGTTTTTCTTTGGTCTTTTGAACAAATAATTAAAAAAAATCATACCTTGTTTTAAAGTCACCCCAAACACTTCAAAGAGACACAAAGAACAAAAGTTAGATAACTTCTTGACCCTCTGTTAGCTCTTGATTGTGGCTAACGGTAAATAAGCCAAATTCTAATGTGATTATGTGGCTGGGTAATAATACAGAGCTAGTCATCTAATTAAATCACACTGCAAAGTGTACAGCATCTCTTTAAGCCACAAATATTACCCCCAGGGAAGAAACCATTTTATATTTTATTTCAGTTGTTCTTCATCTCTGTTTATCTCTTGTGGTAGGATTATGTGTAGTTGTTTCTTTTTTGCCTTTTTTTTCTTGATTGTGTAAGCATAATTAAACTCTTATTCCTATTTTTGTGCCCATAACTGAAGACTCTTGACCTTCCTTTGGAAAAAAAATTACAGTATTTCATGTTTTTTCTATTATTGCCTCCTCTTCAACACTACCTGGGTTTCCATACTATGTGCCAATTCATACTCGATGTGACCTTATTGAAGTCAGTTGGTCTGATTCTTGTCTCACTCACACTTGAGTCGAGCAAGAATAACTTCAGTGAAGTCAGTAGATCTGTGCTGAGTTAAGAGAATATAGATTCTGGCACTATGGGATTACAACAGGCATAAATCAGGACAGGATATCATCTTCTGTCAATATATTGTATATAGTCTTTTAGCTTTAAGAACGGCCAACTCAATTTTAGTTTATCCATAATCTCTAAAATGTCCTTCTGGTTTTTTTTTTTACCTTTCCCCATTTGTTGTTTTGGTGCCACAATTGTATCTCCATGCTTTTGCTCTCTTTATTCTGTTCCACTTCCATCATGCATGTCTGTATTTCTCTTTTCTGCTCCATTTAAAGTGGCTAGCAGTACACAGGTATCAGAAGTGTTTAGCTGCCTAGCTTACTCATCATGCTGCAATGCAGCTTTTCAAAGACTTTGTCTAATCTGATTCTTCTATTCTTCTCTTCCCTTTGCACTAGGGAAGTAGGCTTATGCCATAATGTTTACATTCTTTTTTTCCCACTGCAGTCTTCTCTCCCCCACAGTTTTATATTTACAACTGTTAGATTAAAGACAAATTAATAATAGAATCATGCTATAATTTCATTCATATAAAAACATGTCTACTAGCAATTAGTCTGAGAACACCAACTCATAACACAGAGGTCATTAACATCGCTTAGATGGTTACAGCTTCTAGACAGTACCATATCAAGGTCAGATTTAAATCGAGGGCCCAAGGTGAGATTCACCCTCATTCAGAATTCCAGCATGTCACTTAAGTCAATTTAAGCCCTGTTTTGAATTTCACTGCTAGAGAAGGCTCACGTGACAAATTCCCATAAGCCATGCATTTCCCTAACTATAACAACCCAGGATTCAGCTAAACAGCTATTCACACTGCAGCTATGATCAGTGCTGGATCTGTAACTCCCCTCCTCCACCTAATTTTTCAGTAAGGACTTTTTGTAATATTCACCAAACTATAAAGGAAACCCCATCTTTTAAGGAGGTTTCAAGCCAAACCACACTACACCTATTATAGGTTTGGCCTCAGTCTAGTTTTCACAGCTACTATAAATACATAAATCCTGCCATTTTACTGTCTTTTAAAGATGCAACATGTTGTTCATGTGAATGGAGTGGGCAAGTTTCAACATGCAAAAGGAATCCTCGGACTCCATCAAGTAAGTGTTGCTCAGTGGAAAGTTAAAGATTTTTCCTGAAGTCAAAAATACCTCCTTCCAAAGCCATAGAAAAAGCTTGCACTTTGGGGGGAAATCCAGATGTTTGACTGCAATAAATCTTAACTCTCTCTTCAGTATGTGGGTTTTTTTTAAATTAAATATCTTTTTAAAATAACTGCAAGTTAGTAGCTGCACTATGTGTGGGTGGAGAAGCAGATCTTAGCGACATAGGGAAAAATATAACAGACGCAAATCAGAGGAATTTTAAATTGTTTTTGTTTTTACTAAATTAGAGGGGCTGTAAGCAAAGCATTTTCAATACATGATTTGGATTTAAATTGTAGCCGTTGAAGTCTGGAGCATTAATATTATTTTCATTTGTAAGATAATTTGTTAAATTTTGGAGGCTAACTCCGGATGACAATTAGTGAAAAAAGCAAAGCTTCTAGCAGCCTATTTCAAAAACGTGTGTTGCAACATTTTGTCATTTAATTAAAATGAAACTTTCATTGCAACAAAGAAAATATTTGCCACTAGCAAGAATTTAGCATCAGGGAAACAGATTATTTAACCACAAAAGTTTGCTTTGTTGCTTATTTTTATGTAATAGTTAAACAAATTAGGCTGCATCATTAGCAAGACACAATAATGTTTGTCTTAACAAAAATTCTTTTAAAAATCTTTGACAGTTCTCTCACTAATATTCTTTCTGGGGCTGCCAATTTCTGGGGGTTTCATATTACAACATTTTTTAATAAAAGAATAATCTTTAATTCCTGGAGTCTTCAGGACAATCCCAGCAGGTTGGCAACCCTAATTCTTTCTAAGCTATTTCCAAAGTGATTATCTTGTCAGTATCTCTGTCCTACATACCTATTTATTTATCTTTAAGCAGATCCTTATTTGATTTCACTTCTGTTTTCCAGATCACACTGACCTGATTTCCTACCTTCTCCTGAGATCAGGACAGAAGGGTTTTCCATAGGCAGATCTGAGCCCCCACTATACAGATAGTGAGTTGGCAGGATCAAGTAGGGTCTTTCTCTCTAGCACTGCTCTTCACCCCCCTCAAACTCTGCAGGGAACTCCCCATGAAGTGCAGGGTCCATGTTGGGATAGAGCATCATGAGGACAGGACAGAACATCAGTGAGGTTGACTTGGGGAGGTAAATATCATCCCCCTCTCCAATTTGGATCATTTTGCAAGAAGAAACGAATATAACCTCATGCCATAACTTTTATGCAGGACACCCCTTGCCCTCCAAAGGGAACCAGGGTCAGAGGGGGTCCATGGCAGCGTGGCTTCAATGGAGCCATGTGGGCAGGAAGCCAGGGCTGGCAGGGAAAAACTGCTCCTGGGTTAGAGAGAATTTATGCAGATGGCCCTGGCATCACATGGATTTTGGAGGATCTGCTAGGCTTGGAGGCAGCTTTTCTGTAAGAATACAAAATCCCCTCCCTGGGGACAGGACATCTCTATGAAGAGCTCTTAGGGATGTTTTCTTTGAAAAATGGGAGAGGATGATCTTGCCTTCTGTCTCCAGGATTTTCTTCTATCTCTTCTTCCCTCTCTCTTCCTCTGGGTCCCTCTTTCTTCTTATCTATCACCATCCCTATTGAATGCTGCTGTCAGACAGGGCTATTCCTGGGGAAAAAAATATTTAGTGAAGCTGTTGGGTAGGCTTCTTGATTTGAATAGAGTCTGGCTGGGAATCAGGATTTTGAATGCAAGTCAGAAGAAAACAGGGAGCCATGGACTACCCAGAGCATGGGAGAGATGCACAGATGGACTTTTAGATGCAAGCTGCTGCATGCTTTACGAATGGCATTCTTCTCCTCCAGGTAGTGGGAACTGCGGTTGGGTAATCTGGAAGTGATGAGACATGGCTCACAATGGCAAGCTCCTCATCAAATTGACTGAAGGACTGCCTGCTGGTCAGGCAAATAAGGCAGGATTCAATACTCACCCTATTTGCATTTTGTGGTCTTTTAATTTCCTCTCATTTACTCTGCTTTTTACAGGAGTGTAAGTGTTGGCTGCAATGCAGTTCTGATGACCGAACGAGTCATAAAGATTACCTTGATTCTGCAGACAAACTTGACAGTCTTAATGTCTTCAACTGATGGTTATATTACTGTTTGGTGAAGCCCCCTCCATGTATTTTCTCCTCTCTGTATTTTGGGATTACATTTTAGTCACTTAGTCTTCATCCATTTACTTTTTTCTTCAAGGCATGGAGGCATTAGTGGTAATGGAGAGTACATTCTTTTGCAGAGCTGTGTGTCATCTGTATATTAGAGTGTCTGGAAAATTGTTGATGAAACTTTTTTTATTGGAAAATATTAGTTCATTAAAATCAACACAAAACTATTCATGAGAAAGGGTCATTTCCAATGAATTGCTTGATTTGGGGAAAAAAGGGGGGGGAGGAGTTTAGAAATGATCAGAATGTCCCGTTTTGGCATTTTCAAAACTAAATGTTTCATTTATTGTTTAAAATGTTTTTTAATTTAGATTTTTGTGTTAAAGCTTGCACAAAAGAGTACATCGTGGTAAAAGGATGAAATTCAAATGAAACCTGTTTTGAAATTATTGAAATGAAATATTTTGCTCTCCCAGGTATAATATTTTTATATTATTGGTTCATGAAAATTTGAGATTTTGGTCTTGGTTTGGGGTGGGGAAAATGTTGAAAACTAAAACGCTCATATTTCTTGTCTGGCTATAATCAAACCTGCCTCACATTTGCGGGTACAAGGATTAGGGAGGCATGGTAGAGGTATGCACTCATACGGCATGGAGCTCAGTTTTTTGTGAGTGAGGTGAGAACAGGTGCATGAAAGAGCCTGCCACTAAGCAGACCTTCTGATTCCTCTTTCCCAGGGAGACAAGGGAACTACTTAGCCTGGGGATAGAAGGTAGCTGAGGAAATTGGAATCACCCCTGATGACTGATTCTTGGCTACATCTGTGTTTCAGTGGCCTTTTCTATTTGGCCTTTTCAATGCACCCAGTTCTGTATGTGACTGTGCAATCATTTTCTGCTCTGCTTATCTGATTGGGATCATTGTAGGCAGTACAAAAAGAGGCCAGATTAAAATCAATGTAGACAGTGTGGTCATACACATGCCCTGTATTTGTAGGTATTAGAAATGGGAATGAGTCATCCAGAAATACTGTTAAGTACTGACAAATGGTTGTCTGAGGCTCTGATAAGTAAAATCGTTCCAACTTATTGCATACTGTCTGTCTCCACATACTGCTGGCAAAGACAAGGGGACTGTTTTCCTCTCTGCCTCCAAAAGGACATGGCTGCATCCTTGCTCAGGCACACTTTCCCACTGAAATCCCAAGGGATCTGATGGGACAGGCGGCTTAGGTTTCAGATTGTCTTAGGAAGCAGAAAAAATAAAGGGATCTTCCAACGTATTAAATACTTGCCCATACCTGTGTAGATGTTTGGGTGTCTTTGCTTTCTCTCTAGTTACAATGATCTTTTAAAAACTCTGTGCCTGGTGTTTTAGCTTCTCTACAATTCACGCAGTGTTTTATCTTCCAAATCATTCTGGGCTTACAAGATTTTAGCTGTTCAAAAGTGAACAATAAAGCACAGACAATTATAATAAAAAGCTCACCTGAAGAAAATTGAATGTGCTCTCTCTATTGTTTAGCTGAGACAAATTTCTAGAGAACTGTGATGTACCCAGAAGGTCTTAGTTAAAATCATTTTTGCAATAGAGCAAGTGCAATTTATTAAGATGATAAAAACAGAAATAACACAGGATTTAAGTGAAACCAGAGCATCTTGGACATGCAAGTTTTGTTTCTGAGAAAATAAAACACGCTTTAAAAAAAGTCAAATTCTGAACATTGAGTGTGTTCCTGTTAATGTCAATGTCAGCATTCTCACTGACTAAACTGGGAACAAAATGGAGCTTTGTTATGATCTACCCAGTTTGTGTGAGTAATATTTCCCTCCAATGGCTGCCCCACAAAAAAGATATGGGACCAGCATCTCCATTTTGCTATAGCAATCCTCTTTTTAAATCAAGAAGGGGAAAGCTGTGCTTCTGGAGCTGAGCAATCTAGACCTCAAGGAAGGGATAGTCAGCATTGCCTAGTAGAAGTGCCTAGATTTGCATATCATGCCTTCCTTTCTTTGCTTTGTCCCAACCATTTCTCTTCAAAGAATGCTCAGGAAAACCCAGAAGCTGTACAAAAACTTGCAGTGTGGAAATGGCAGCCTTACCTCTTAATGGAGGGCCAAATCCCACTAATGTTTACTCCTGATGGGTGGTTCCTTATCTGATCTGTGATCTCATTAAAAAGCAGTGCAACTGATTGTGTTATAAAGTGTTACTCAGGATGAGTGATGTTCACAGAGTTAGGCCCTGAGCAGGAAGTACAGGAGCAAAACTGTGCCCCAACTTGACCTTGTCTGCACCTCTCACTGCCCTCTACAGCTAGGTTGGCAATTGGGACTCTGCATGAGAGGCTCGTGGCCGCGGCCCTGGGGCTGGTGGAACCCCAGTGCCAGCAGCCAGGACCCCATATGTGGCTGGGCCTCTGATGCTCAGACCCATGCTGACAGGGACATGGGTCTGAGCAAAGGTTGATAGCACAAGGGCTGCTCTCTAGTCTGATGACAGTTTACGTTGTGTTCACTTCCTGCTTCAGAAATCTTCTTGATCTCTTTTTCTGTTACAAATGCTTGAGATTTTTCTTTGTGCGTATTTGTATGTGAGAGGTTAGGAAGGGTTGGCATTGGTTTGAGTGAGGCACTGAGATGAGTGTTGGCAGCCAATGCGCAAACATCCACTGGCAACTCTGCCAAAGCACCTTACTGCAATACCCCTGTTGTGCTAGTTCTGGACAGTCCTCAAGGAAAACCAGCAGAGTGTATCAATGTTTGACTGCTACTCAGTGGGATTAAGAGGCGCCCAGGAAAGGTAAGGCCTGATCCTACCAATCCTCCTCTTGGATGTGAGTTGCACTTGCTGTCATTGGTCTCTCTAAGTGCACCCCAGCAAGTGTCAGGCTTCATGCTTTTACCCTTCCCTGGGTGGAACTCTGTAGTGCCCCTCTGAGAATAGGGCCTGGGCTGCATATAAACCATTTGTAGCACAAGGCACGTCTTTAACCTTCTTCTCTAACATAAGCAGAGAGCAATGTGTGTGTATTTAAAAAATTCCAAAACTAAACACTCCACTGCACACATTTCTTCTCCTGGGGAGAGGTTGAGAGAACAAAGACAAGCTGGATGTTTTCTTAAACTTCCATCTTAATGCACTAAGATGCTCAAGATGCTATGGTGATGAGTGCAACATTGGGAACCTATAGGCTGTGTCTACATTGGCACCCTTTTTCGGAAAAGGGATGCTAATGAGACACAGCGCAATTGCAAATCCGCGGGGGATTTAAATATCCCCCGCGGTATTTGCATTTACATGGCTGCCGCTTTTTCCGGCTCGGGCTTTTATTTTCCGCAAGATGATCTCGACTGGCGCTTTTTGCCGCCCGAGCAAAGCCCGAGGCAGCAAAAAAGCGGGCAAATATTTAATCCGGGGGATATTTAGGATTTGCATTGCATTACTAGTCATTAGCATCCTTTTTTTAAACAGAGTAGTTGGGATTCATCTACTAGTATCTAACCAATTGCATATTTTTAGCCCTCAAAGTTCTGGTTTTTAAGAAGGATCCTGAGAAGATACAGGAAGAATTTTTTCATAAACGTGTGTGTATTCTCCTTAAGCATGTTGCATAGGCTGTACTTAGTTATTGCTTTAAGGTCTCTTTGTCTGCATTTTAAAAATGTGATTAGTGATTGTTTTACAGACTCCCAGTCTATGTAGCATACCATCCCTTGTATGTAATGTGCACTGCTTCCCAACCATTCACATTCAGGATTCAAAAAATAGAAATGGACAAATGAAGTTGACCCCTGAGAACTAAAATAGTGTGTGTTGCGTGTTTGGCCTCCGGAAATCTGGTCTCTTGGAACAAATGCTCAGTGGATGCTCATAGATTTTAAATTGGTTTATTTCTGCATCCAGAAAACTCCCTCTGCAAAGCATCCACCAAGCTCTGACTAAGCTGATGTGTGATATGCAATGAGACATGACATGTCCAAATAATGTCCACATACAACTACTTGGGCAATTAGGATGTTTGCTAAATATTGAGAGACCTGTGTTCACATCTATGCTTTGCTGCACAATTTCTCTGTGACCTTGAGCACATCACTTAGTTGCTCTGTGCCTTAGTCCCCCATGCGTAACATGATGACAATAGCACTTCTACACACCTTACAGAATGGGGACCTTAAAAGCACCTTAGACAGACCCAGATTAGCAGGTCCATGAAAACAAAGTAATGTTTCCCTTTCTTCTCATGGTCGTGTCACCTTCTGCTGAATGGTAGCTGGGCTCTAGAGGCTTGATGCATTATTTCAGGCGCGTGAAAAATCAGTGAAGTGAAGTCTCAGTATATTCTAAGTAGAACTTCTTTTATTTGCACCCACAATTCTAAAACATGATGGTACAGCATGCAGGTCAATACCTCCATCCCCCACTTTCAGAAATCGCAGCCCAACATGAATGCCATGAGTTCCCAGAGAGCTACTTTGCCTCTAGAACTGACCGTAAATGGAGATTAAGGAAAAGGGAAAAATCTTCCACTGATTCCACTCCAGAAGTGTAGATAATGACAAAACTAAGCAGTACAATGCGCCTTCCAAGACTAAAAGTGCACGCTGCAGGCGAAGAATAAAAACATGGAAAGTTGTGGCTACATTGATGCTTGGAGTTGGGGGTGTGATTCCCAGCTTGCGTAGACATACTCTTGGCAGATTTCATCAAACTAGTATGCTACAAATAGTAGTGTAGCTGTTGTAGCGTGGGCAGTGGTGACACAGGCTAGATGTCCCCAGTAGATACCCATGTGGTCCGGGGGTGTGTGCACTCAGTGTGGTTAGCCTGTGCTACTACAGCTGCACCACTATTTTTAGAGTGTGAGCTTAAAGGAAAGCTAGTGTGAGTGTCTACAGATGTTGGGAATTGCACCCCCACTCCAAAAGTAGATGTATCCCATGTGCAACCGGCTGCCTGGTGACATCTCCCATAGCAATAGCTTCTGAATAACGTGTCATGAATGAGAAGTCCATGTGGTGCGGGTGTGCTCTGTTTTTATAGAAATGCATCCTCGTGCTTGTAATTCTAAACACCAGCTGCTGCTGAACTACTTGATGCTGTCTATCAAGCCTGTTCCTGCTATATTGCAGGTGTGAGAAGCTATTGCTGCTCTGGGGGTTTCTTTAGGGATTCTTTCGCTTTGATCAAAGTGCATCTCACATCACTGCTGCAGTGAGTGGCAGCACATTGTACATAATGCTCTAACGATGGCACCAGCCTTCATGCCCAGCTTACATGCTTCTTTCGTATCCAGGCTCACTTTTTTCCTGGTCTCCCAACCCCCTGCCCTTAGACATTGAACACGTTCCCATTCCCAGTCTGCCAAACTACTACTCGTTCCTCATTCACTTCTTTACTTAGGACTCCCTTCTCCTGTGATACCCACAAGGAGTGAACCAGTGATTTTTTTTTTAAAGGTAACCTGTACTTTTTACTGCCCCAGCCAAATGTGTGCTTGCCTTAAAATGAGTAACACTGATCTTCTTGCTGTAACCCTTTTCCTTCCTGCTGTTTGTTAACCTCACTCATGTCCTATCTAATAATAGATTGTAAGCTCTTCCTCTAAAGCATCTTGCATAGTTCTGGGTGCTGTAAACATAATATGTAAATAACCATCCAAGCAAGTTGATTTGCATTTGCTGCCCACCCTCCCCCACCCTCTCATTGCAGACTCCCGTATTCATCTCATTCCTTTGTCTGCCTCACTTACCAAGCATACCAGAAGACTTACCCAGCATTGTCTGGGTCCTTCAGGGCAGAGGGCTGGCAGTTTGGAGGGTGCAGAAGTCAAGGCAGGGCCTTAGGGATGTGGGGGGATCAGGGCAGGAGGCTACGGGTATGGGGGGTGCAAGAGTCAGGGTGGGAAGGGTTGAGGAGGGGCTCAGGGCAGGGGATTAGGGATGTGGGGGTTTGTGAGAATGAGGATGGGGGAGAAGGAACTCAGGAAAATGGGTGGGGGTGCAGGAATCAGGGTAAGGGGTTGGGAGGAGGGGGAGCTTAGGGGACAGGGAGAGAGGCTCAGGGCAGGAGAGGCTCAGGGCAGGCTCATATCCAAGGGGGCATGCACCCCACCTACTTGCTTTTCCCCATGGGCTGGACTGAGGCTGGAGCAGGAGCTGCATAGACTAGTCCTGGTGATGCTGGTAACATGCAGGCCATCCCTGACAGAGCTTCCATAGAATCATAGAATCATAGAACCATAGAGCTGGAAGAGACCTCAGAAGGTCATCAAGTCCAACCCCCTGCTCTAGGCAGGACCAATCCCAACTAAATCAACCCAGCCAGGGCTTGGTCAAGCCGAGCCTTAAACACCTCCTGGGATGGAGATTCCACTACTTCCCTAGGTAACCCATTCCAGTGCTTCACTATCCTCCTAGTGAAATAGTTTTTCCTAATATCCAACCTGGACCTCTCCCACCACAACTTGAGACCATTGCTCCTTGTTCTGCCATCTGTCACTACTGAGAACAGCCTCTCTCCATCGTCTTTGGAACCTCCCTTCAGGAAGTTGAAGGCTGCTATCAAATCCCCCCTCACTCTTCGCTTCTGCAGACTAAACAGACCCAACTCCCTCAGCCTCTCCTCATAAGTCATATGCTCCAGCCCCCTAATCATTTTGGTTGCCCTCCGCTGGACCCTCTCCAATGCGTCCACATCCTTTTTGTAGTGGGGGGCCCAGAACTGGACACAATACTCCAGATGTGGCCTCACCAGAGCCGAATAGAGGGGAATAATGACATCTCTGGATCTGCTGGCAATGCTCCTCTTAATGCAACCTAATATGCCATTAGCCTTCTTGGCTACAAGGGCACACTGTTGACTCATATCCAGCTTCTCATCCACTGAGGTCCTTTTCTGCAGAACTACTACTTAACTGGTTGGTCTCCAGCTTGTAACTGTGCTTGGGATTCTTCTGTCCCAAGTGCAGGACTCTGCACTTGTCCTTGTTGAACATCATCAGATTTCTTTTGGCCCAATCCTCCAATTTGTCTAAGTCACTCTGGACCCTATCTCTGCCCTCAAGCGTATCTACCTCTCCCCTAGCTTAGTGTCATCCAAACTTGCTGAGGGTGCAATCCATCCCCTCATCCAGGTCATTAATAAAGATATTGAACAAAACCGGTCCTAGAACCGAACCTTGGGGCACTCCGCTAGAAACCGACCGCCAACCTGAAATCGAGCCATTGATCACTACCCGCTGGGCCCGGCCTTCTAGCCATTTTTCTATCCATCTTACTGTCCATTTATCCAATCCATTCCCTTAACTTGCTGGCAAGAATATTGTGGAGACCGTATCAAAAGCCTTGCTAAAGTCAAGGTACATCACATCCACTGACTTTCCCATGTCCACAGAGCCAGTTACCTCATCATAGAAGCTGATCAGATTGGTCAGGCACGACTTGCCCTTTGTGAATCCATGCTGACTATTCCTAATCACTTTCCTCTCTTCCAAGTGCCTCAAAATGGATTCCTTAAGGATCCCTTCCATGATTTTTTCAGGAACCGAGGTAAGACTGACCGGCCTATAGTTCCCTGGATCGTCCTTCTTCCCTTTTTTGAAGATGGGCACTACATGTGCCTTTTTCCAATCATCCGGGATTTCTCCCGATCTCCACGACTTTTCAAAGATAATGGCCAAAGGCTCCTCAAAGACATTTGCCAACTCCCTCAGTACCCTCGGATGCATTAAGTCCGGACCCATGGATTTGTGTACGTTTAGCTTTTCTAAATAGTTCCTAACCTGTTCTTTACCCACCACGGGCTGTCCATCTTCATCCCATCTTGAGTCACTTAGCGCAGAAGTCCAGGAGCCGACCTTGTCCGTGAATACAGAGGCAAAGAAAGCATTGAGTACTTCAGCTTTCCCCACATCATCTGTCACTAGGTTACCTCCTTCATCCAGTAGGGGCCGCACACCCTCTCTGATCACCTTCTTCTTGTTAACATGCCTGTAGAAACCCTTCTTGTTATCCTTCACATCCTTAGCCAGTCGCAATTCCATTTGCGCTTTCGCCTTCCTGATAACCCCCCGGCATTCTCAAGCTATACATTTAAACCCCTCCCTGGTCATTTGTCCAAGTTTCCACTTTTTGTAAACTTCCTTTTTGTGCTTAAGTTCACCAAGGATTTCCCCAGCCAATCCGGTCTCCTACCATGTTTGCCTCTCTTGCTTGGCGGGATGGTTTCTTTCTGTGCCTTCAATAAGGCTTCTTTAAAATACTGCCAGCTGTCCTGGACTCCTTTCCCCTTCATGTTAGCATCCCAGGATTCTGCCCATCAGATCTCTGAGGAGTCAAAATCTGCTTTTTTGAAGTCCAAGGTGTGTATTTTACTACTCTCTTTTCTTCCTCTGGTCAGGATCCTGAAATCTACCATCTCATGATCACTGCTTCCCAGGTTGTCACCTACCTCCACTTCCCCTATTAGTTCCTCCCTGTTTGTGAGCAGAAGGTCAAGCTGCGCACGGCCCCTGGTCGGATCCTTCAGCACTTGTGTCAAGAAATTATCCCCAACATTCTCCAAAAACTTCCTGGATTGCCTGTGTACTGTCGTATTGGTTTCCCAACAGATGTCAGGGTGATTAAAGTCCCCCACAAGAACCAGGGCCTGCGATCCGGAAGCTTCTCTCAGTTGTCCGAAGAAAGCCTCATCTACCTCATCCACCTGATTCAGTGGCCTGTAGCAGACACCAACCACAACATCACTGCTGTTGTTTGCTCCTTTAAACTTAACTCATAGACTCTCAACAGGTTTTCTCCTCTTTATACTGGAGTTCAGAGCAATCATAGTGCTCTCTTACATATAGTGCAACTCCTCCTCCTTTTCTCCCCTGCCTGTTCTTCCTGAACAGTCTATACCCTTCCATGACAGCGCTCCAGTCATGCGAGTCATCCCACCAAGTCTCTGTTATCCCAATTAAATCATATTTCTCGGACTGGGCCAGGGCCTCCAGTTCTTCCTGTTTGTTGCCCACGCTTCTCGCATTAGTGTACAAACACCTCAGGTAACCAGTTGATCGCCCTATCTTCTCCATTCGAAACAGGGGTCCTCCTTTCTTGCTCGTTCCTCTCTGCATTTCTTCCCGGTATCCGACTTTCCCACTACCCTCAGAGTTTTGGTCACCGTCCCCCACGAACCTAGTTTAAAGCCCTCCTCACTAGGTTTGCAAGCCTGCCCGCAAAGATGCTCCTTCCTCTCTTGGTTAGGTGGATCCCATCTCTTCCTAACAATCCTCGTGCCCGGAACAGAGTCCCATGGTCGAAGAAACCAAAGCCCTCTCTGCGACACCACCTGCACAACCACGCATTTACGTCCTCAATTCGATGATCCCTGCCCAGTCCTTTCCCTTCAACAGGGAGGATGGACGAGAACACCACTTGCGCTCCGAGTTCTTGGATCCTTCTTCCCAGCGCTACATAATCTGCAGTAACCTGCTCGAGGTCATTCTTGGCCGTCGTTGGATTCCCACATGGAGAAGCAGGAAGGGTAGCGATCCAAAGGTTTGATCAGTTTGGTAAGCCTCTCAGTCACATCCTGAATGCGAGCTCGGTAAGCAGCATACCTCTCGAGATTCCAGGTCCGGACGGCAGAGGGATGGCTCAGTCCCTCTTAGGAGGGAGTCCCCGACCAGCACCACCCGTCGTTTTCTTTTGGGGGTGGTGGCCGTGGAACCCCCATCCCTAGGACTACGCATCCCATGCCTTCTAGTAGATGGTGTTCCCTTCTGGTTTCTTCCTTGTGAGATCCCTTCCAAAGCATTCAGCACCGCAGAGCCTGTGGAGAGAGCCTGAAAGCGATTACTTACCTCTATAGCATTGTGGGATTCCAATGCTGGCCTTTTTCCCCTTCTAGAAGTTACATGCTGCCAGTTCTCTTCCTGGTCACGTACTGCCCTCTCCGGCTCTTCCGCCTGCTGTGCTTGAAGGATTAAACTCTGCCTTCTATCGAGGAAGTCTTCATCCTCTCTGATCGAGCGTAGGGTCGACACTTGGGCCTCCAGCCTCTAATTTTTTCTTCCAAAATGGCGACCAGCTTGCACTTTGTGCAGATGAAATCTATTCTTTCTTCTGGGAGGAAGACCAACATGGCACACTCCGTGCAGGTAACAACAGCAGAACCATCACCATACATCCCTGCTGTCCTGGAGCAGGGATTTAAAAAGAAAGGCAAGAGAACCTCACCCCCTTCCCAACTCCCTCTCTAAACTCCCTGTTAGCACTCACCTGTTCGCAAGCTCCTTGGTCGCTTGCCCAAAGAGCCTTATAAAGCCCTGGACTGCCTGAAAGTCCCTCCCCCTACAAAGGCTCAGCCAATCAGCAGAGGCTTCTAGAATTCAAACTTGAATTAGAAGCCAACAGTTTCCACCAGCCAATCACAGCCAATCACAGCACCAGCCAATCACAGCCAATCACAACATACACTCCATGAAGGGGAGGGGGAGGGCAAACGGGAAGTGGGGAAAAAAAAAAAGCCTCACTCACAAACACAGGGGAAAAAACAAACAAAAAAAGAACACACACCAACCCTCACTCACAAACACAAGCTCAGCACACAGCAAGAAAGCCCCAAACACAACACACACTTCCCTCAAGAGTCCTTTATCTGCTTCTTTCCCCCCAGCTCTTCCCTCCCAGTCCAGCAGGGATTTCTCACTTCTCTCCCACCTCCCCTCCCAATCTGGCAGGGTTTTCTCACTTCTCCCTCCCCTGCCCTCCCCTCCTCCCCGGTCTGGTTCTGTGACCAAGGGTGGGGTGGGGTGGGGTCTGCATTAGGGAGGGTCACTTACCCAATTTGGTGTCGTACCACCAAGAGAGTGGCAGGCTGGCAAGATGGTGAGCCTCAGCCCGCCACTCTCTTAGTGGTATGGCTGCCCCCAGTGGTCACTCTGCAGTATTGCTGTCCTTCAGTCAGACCCCTTCCTTTCCATGTTATGGAAAACAATCCCATTCCAGGCAGATCCTCTTTTCCTGCCACAACCAAACCCTGACCTTGCTTTAAGTCAGGACAAGAGGAAGCTGCATACCCAATTTGGCGGTCCTAGCTCTTACTGTTTAGAAGGAGTTCTTGAACGAATGGACTCACAATTGCATGTTTCTAAAATAGATAGATTGAAATGTCAGCTTCTCCGGTGTGTTTTCCAACCTGACTGGGGAACTTCCCTACTTTACCTTGGCCACAACAGCAACAAAGGTGCGCATGAAGGGCTCACTTCCTGCTGGATGTGTGAACAGTGGGGGAGAGGGGGCTTCCAATGAGACGTAAATTCAGCGGGGCAAAGTGCTAAAGTTCCCACAAATCCTTCTTTTAGTCACTCTTAATGTCAGTGTACTGGTCCCCCATCAAAGCTTCTCACTGACTCCAGTGGGCTTTGGATCAAGGCCTAAATGAATAACTTTAATATTAAAATGGTGGTAAAGTTGGATCAATCCAAGGTAAGCTAGGGTATGTCTACACTACAGCACTAATTCAAACTAACTTAGTTCGAATTAGTTAATTCGAACTAAGCTAATTCGAATTAGCGCATCTAGACTTAAAAACTAGTTGGACGCTGGGTCGCATTTAAGGGCAGCTGAAACCGGTTCCGGCAGGGCATCAGGTCAGTAGTTGCTTTGTGTGGCTGCTGTCTGAGGCTGTCTGAGGCTCGTGCTTAAAGGGACCCCCCTGGACAGCCGGTTCTCAGCTTTTCCGCTTGCTTGCCTACCTCGCCGAGGGACAGCAAAGCGTTTTTCTCTGCGCCTGCCTGTGTCGGTGGTTCCCATTGGGGACGCCGCCGCAGTTGGCAACATGGAGCCAGAGCTCGCCCTGGGCTTTCTGGTGCAGTTTTTGGACTTGCTGTTGCAAGCCTGCCAGCAATGGCTGGAGGCTGCCTGGCACCACCTGGTGCACGTCAGCCCCCTGCCTCTCCACCTGGCCTCCTTGGGGGCCTTGGAGGAGCCGCAGCACCACCCGGATGCCAGTGTGCCCCGCTGCATCTGGCGTCTGGACACCAGCAGCGACTGGTGGGACCGCATCGTCCTGGAGTGCTGGGGAGACAGACAGTGGACCCAGAACTTCAGGATGAAGAGGGACACCTTCCTGGAGCTCTGCGAGTGGCTCGCCCCTGCTCTGCAGCGACGGGACACTCGCATGAGGCCCGCCATCCCCCTCCAGAAGCGTGTGGCCATCGCCCTCTGGAAGCTCTCCACACCGGACAGCTACTGATCTGTTGGAAACCCGTTCGGCGTGGGGAGATCCACCGTCGGAGCAGTGCTCATGCAGGTATGGCACTCACCGGCCACTGGGCCGGGGGGGAGGGGGGCCGCAAGGAGGGGATGGGCCGCCCCAGGGAAAAAGGGGGCGGGGGAGGAGGCGACAGTGCCCTGCACGGGAGGGTTCGGTCTGTCCCGGCTGTACTACACGCCACCTGCGGCGGCCAGGATCGCAGCAGGGGTTGCTTCTGGGAGTGGGGCGCGGGGCAGTGCCAGGGGAACGAACACTCCCAGCCACCTGGGCTCCCCAGTGATTTGCGGTTTGCTGTGTCTCTCTGCAGGTGGTGAAGGCCATCAACCAGGTGCTGCTCCGCAGGGTGGTCCGCCTCGCCGACCCGGACGCCATCATCTGGGGGTTTGGCGCCCTCGGCTTCCCCAACTGCGGGGGGGCCATCGACGGGACGCACATCCCCATCCGTGCCCCGGAACACCAGGCCTCCCAGTACATTAACCGAAAGGGGTACTTCTCCGTGCTCCTGCAGCCATGTGTGACCACCAGGGCCAGTTCACGGACATTAATGTGGGCTGGTCCGGCAAGGCACACGACTCCAGGGTGTTCCTCAACTTCTACGTGTGCCAGAGGCTGCATGCCGGGACCTTCTTCCCCAACTGCCACATCAGGGTCGGGGACGTGGACATGCCCATGTGCCTGGTGGGGGATGCGGCGTACCCCCTACAGCCCTGGCTCATGAAGCCGTACACGGGGCACCTCGACCCCTCCCGCCAGGCCTTCAATGCCAGGTGCACCAGGGTCCGCATCGTGATCGAGGGGGCCTTCAGATGCCTGAAAGCCAGATTTAGGTGCCTCCTCACCCGCCTCGACCTCGCCGAGCACAATATCCCTCCCGTGGTGGCAGCATGTTGCGTGCTGCACAATTTGTGCGAGTGAAAGGGGGAGGCTTTCCTGCCAGCCTGGATGGCTAAGGCTGAGCGCATGGCTGGCCAGTACACTCAACCCCGCACCACCGCCATCCAGGAGGCCCAGCGGGGGGCCATCCAGATCCGGGAAACCTTGCGGGAGAGCTTCCAGGTGGAGGAGGAGGATTGAACTCTCCTTGCATGCCCCACTGGGGCCTTCTTCCACCCTCCCCTCCTTCACCTTTCCCCTCCCTAACCCCCCTTCCTAATGTCAAATAAACACACCTGTTTTGACAACAAAAATGTCTTTTATTTTACATAACTGGGGTGGGGGGAGGGAGGAATGAGGGTGGGAGAGCGGAGGGGGAAACCTGGGAGGAGGGAGCTAGAAGGGGGAGGAAGGGGAGGAAGGGAAGGGAAAGCTCAGGCTTGGGGGTCCTGCTGGCTCTCCCATCTCGCAGCACTGCGGGTGCGGGGGCGTCGGGGGGGAGTGGGTGTGGAGGGTGGGGCAGGAGGGACGGGCGGTGCGGAGGAAACGGGAGGGGGAGCAGGAGTGGGAGGAGGAGCGAGAGCTGGGACGGCCGCAGGGGCCAGAGCAGAAGGAGGCAGGAACCTGTCCACCAAGGTCTGGAGGTGGCCTCTGAGGGCACAGCCCTGCTCCTCCAGCGCCTCCAAACTCCGCTGCCGCAGCCGCAGGTCCTCCCAGACCCAGTGGTCCTGGGTGCGGAGCTGGTGCTCCAGGAGCCGCAGGTGCCGCCACTGGTACTCCTCCTGGTTCCTGGTGCGCCTGCTGGCCCGGGTGCGGGTGGCTGTTGCAGGCGAGGTGGTGCGCCCTGCAGTCCCAGGTGCTGCGGCTGTGGTGAAACAAGAGCAATGGTCAGTACTCCCTGGTGACACGGTGGGTGAAACCCAGCCCCCCTCGGCAAGGCCACAGCCCCTGCATGACACCCAGCTGCTGCTCCATGTGGGCAAGGCCCAGGCGCACGGTCCCTGGGCTCCCTCTCCCCTCACCCCCCCGTACACATAAGGGGAGCATGATGGCACTCACATGCGGAGCCCTCCTCGGCCTCGGACGACACAGCCGATGTGCTCTGTGGGATGCCTCGGGGGTCCTGGGTCCTGGGCAGGCTCCCTGCAGGCTCCTGGCTCTCGGCGTCCTCCTCCTCCTCCTCTGTATCAGGGACGGGTCCCTCTGCCCTGGGGTCGATCACCACCCGGGGGGCATGGACGGCGTGAGCCCCCAGGATGCGGTCCAGGGCCTCAAAGTGGGGGCAGGCCTCCAGGTCGGCCCCTGGCTGGGAGGCCCTGGAGTAGGACTGCCGCAGGTCCTTGATTTTGCAGCGGACCTGCTCCCGGGTCCGCATGTGGCCTCTGGTGGCCAGGCTGGCAGCCATGCAGCTCTAGACGGCCGCGTTCCTGTGGCTAGTGCGGAGATCGTGGACGTTGGAGGCTTCCCCCCAAACCTCGATGAGGTCCACGATCTCCGCACTAGACCAGGCGGGCACCCGCCTCTTGCTGCCCCGGGCAGGCTCCTGGGAGCCGCCAGCCTGGTCCTGGGAAGAGGGGGAGGGCTGGGTGGCAGCGGGTGGCTGGCTCATCCCATGCCAGGTGCAGGGTCTGCTGGCTGAGTGCTGGCAGGCTTGCAACTGGCACAAGCACTGTAGCCAGACCGTGGCCCTTTAAGGGCTCCGGGGCCGGGAGGGGGGGCAGAAGAGTTTCCCTGGCTTGGCCCAGAGTGGCCACCAGGGCAAGCTGGGAAGGGCTAGCCTCCCACTAGTTCGAATTAAGTGGCTACACAGTTCGAACTACTTAATTCGAACTAGGCGTTAGTCCTCATAGAATGAGGTTTACCTAGTTCAAATTAAGCGCTCCGCTAGTTCGAATTATGTTCGAACTAGCGGTTTGTATGTGTAGCGCCTATGAAAGTTAATTCGAACTAACGGCTGTTAGTTCGAATTAACTTTGTAGTGTAGACATACCCATAATGTGTAAGGCTCCCCTGCCCAGGACAGGGACTCTGAACCTTTGGGTCATGAAGAGATGCCATATGGTTACATTTACCCTGGGCTACCCTTATTACTAATGGCTGCCGGGTCCTGGCAGTATGTGGGGAGAGCGTCAGAGGGGTCCTGCTATGAAAAAGGTTAGAAAACACCATCTTAGGGGGCTCAAGGACTCTTTCCATTTAAGATACTCAAATCACATCATGGTATTGTTCCGATCTGATCTAGTTCTGTCAGCTCCAGACTTGAGAGACATTCTGAATTTGGGCCCAAACTGCAATGTTAAATTCCATCTTTCATTAACGTGAGTTGTTATCGAATAGTTACTCGTTAGTGGCTCTATGTGGGAGAGAGGAGTCAAGTGCGTGGTGAGGGTGTTTTCTTTCTGTAGAGATGTTGGAAAAGTGAGAAATGGACTGCATGTAATATTCAAGCTGAGCTCCTCTTCGAGAAAGGGTATGCTATCTCTTTGCATGTATGTGTGAATGTGGCTGAGGATATAAAAAGGCCCTTTGCTTTGCTTATTGCTCCATTTTTTCACTAAACAGCCTGCAGAAAATACTGATTTTAAGACCATTAGTTACCCACATTAACCACAGAAGCTCTTATTTACATTTCCATAAACATGTGGATTATATACTATACACTTGAGAGAATTAGTTTGCAACCAAGTGAGTCTGTCCATCCATCTGTTTGTTCAAGAACTCCTACTAAAGGTAAATGCTAGTACCATAAATTTGGTATTTCGCTTCCTCTTATACCTTAAAGCAAGATCAGGGCTTGGTTGTGCCAGGACAATGGGATGTGTCTGGAAAGTGATTGCTTTTCATAACACGGAAAGGGAGGAGGCTGCTAGCAGGAACAATTATACTATGTCATGGCCATAGGGAGGCAGCAAGGGGCCAGAGATGGGACCGGAAAAACTATAACCCCATTGGGGCAGCAGGGCACAAGGGTGCAAGTAAAATTCCTGCTTGCCACCTGGGGAAGCAAAGTCCCCAGCCTCAGGGAGCTGCCCTCTGCCCAGCACCTCTGTGGCCTGCTCCAGGGAATTATTCACCCTGCTGCTGCAGGCTCTGGGGAGCTGCTGGTCCCCGCCGACTCCTCCATCTCCTACACACCTAGCCCCCTTGCCAGAGCCTCTCCTCACTCCCTGAACCTTCACTCCTACACCTCCTCCACACTTAGCTCCCTGTCCTGGGTTCCTCCTCATCCCCAAACCCTTACTTCTGCACACCCACATCCCCAGCCCTCTTTCCTGAGCCCCTCCTCAACCTCAAACCCTCACTCCTGCACCTCCCCTCCCCCTGCCATAAGCCCCTCATCATCCCCAAATGGTGATGTGCTGAGGCCACGTCTGGATTATTGCATCCATTTCTGGGTCCTCCATTTCAGAAAGGATGTGAACACATTGGAGAGAGTCTAACAGAGGGCAACAAAAATGATTAGGGGGCTGGAGCACATGACTTATGAGGAGAAGCTGAGGGATTTGGGCTTATTTATCTACAGAAGAGACGAGTGAGGGGGGATTTGATAGCAGCCTTCAACTACCTGAAAGGGGATTCCAAAGAGGAAGGAAAGAGGCTGTTCTCAGTGGTGACAGGTGACAGAACAAGGAGCCATGATCTCAAGTTACAGTGGGGGAGGTCTAGGTTGGATATTAGAAAAAATATTTAGCTAGGAGGGAGTTAAAGCATTGGAATGGATTACCATGGAAGGTGGTGGCATCTCCATCCCTAGAAGTTTTTAAGTCCTGGCTTGATTTAGTTGGGGTTGGCCCTGCTTTTAGCAAGGGGTTCGACTCAATGACCTTCTGAGGTCCCTTCCAACCATATGATTCTAAATCCTGACTCCTACTCCCCTGCCAACCCTCTGCTCTGTGCCTCTCTTCATCCTCCAACCCTGACTCCAGCACTCTTCACACACCAGCCCCCTGCCCTGAAGGGTCTGAGCAATGCCTGGCAAATCTTCTAGTCTATATAATACAAGTTGAACCTCTCTAAACCAGCGCTCTATGGTCCAGCAACATTCATGGTCTGGCAGATGTTTCTGGACCAGAGATCCTGGTGCAGTGCCAGTAGGTGGGAGCCCAGTAGGGGTTGAGAGCCCAGCCTGGACTGGCTGCAGGCTGGTGGGTGGTTGGGAGCCCTGCTGCCAGAGTCCGGCTGAGCTGGCAGCAGGGGAGCTGGTATGACAGCAGGCTCCGGAGGGGCCAGGAGTCCAGCACAGCAGTGGGCTTCTGCACAGCAGCAGGCTCCAGTGGGGCCCGCAGCCCAGTAGGGCCAGAGATGGGGGATGGCAGCCCTGCCGGCCTGGCAGCTCTTTTGTGACTGAGAGCCAAGAGGGGTTGGTGGCAGGTTGGGAGCTGGCTAAGAGGCCGATGTCCAGGCGAGGAGCAAAGCCAATTGGGGGTCAGTGGCAGAGAGCCAGAACTGATCTCCCCTGGTTCAGCAAACTCCCTTGTTCTGGACCAGTCAGGTCAGGCCCCAACAGTGCTGGATCAGGGAGGTGCAACTTGTATTTGGAATACAAAACTAAGGGGCCTATTTTATTTTTCAGGAGAGTGTTATTGGCTGTTGTCTTACTGCAACAAAATGCCTAGTATCATTGAAGCAAAGTAGATGAAGAAAAACATGTTTCTAACACATGCAAGCTACCTTGTACAAACACCACCTCTAGGTGTTTTTAGGCGTGGTGGGGCAGTGAACAACCTATTGCATGTGACAAGTTTCTGCATAAATAGTGCTGAGGGTGGTTGCCCTTCATCATGAGTTGGCAGATCCAACCACTGTCTGTAGCACTGTATAAATTATATGCAAAAAAGGAACGTACTTTCATTATCCTGGGTTGTATCTTCAGCTGGCATAATACAGCATAGCTCCATTGATGCAAACAGAGGTATGGAGATTCATACTTTCTGCAGATCTAGCCAGTGGCATATTGGGCAAGTGACCTGTCATCTTCTAATTAATTAATGTTTAACTGATTTTCTATTAATATAGTTTATTTTCCTTCCTTTTAACCAATGTGTTGGGTGTGTCTTTGGCTGCAAAAAGCCTTTTATGTGACCCTGAGTGGCTTCTGTGACTCTTTCCTATGGCTTGACAAGAGGCTTACTATCTTACCAATATATTATCAAGCTGTCTTAAAATGGGGGATTCATTTTTATAGGCAAGTTATCAGCTAACAGACTGTTGTGCTGCACATTTGTGGTTTTTGTTTTGTTTCTCATTTGAAACTTACAGCCCACTGCAATGGGTATCTATGATAGGTGCCAATTGGAAACAGAAAGAATGTATCATTCTTCAAGCAGAGGAAGTCAACAGTGGGGCTGTATTATTATGGAATTAAGTGAAGGTTCCGATATTGATCTCTGAGCCAAACCATTTGAGGGCTGCAAACTATTTCAGATCCCTGCATTTCCAAGCCATAGTTGAAAATGCTCACATGTACATACTAAAGTCCTTCTTAAGCACTTAAATAAATAACTGGATTTTCAGTGGTGCTGAACACCAACTACTATCTTTGACTCCAGGAAGAATTGTGGCTGCCTAGCATCTCTGACGATCAGGCCATTTACTTAAAGTCTGGGTGAAGTTAATGGCCTTTCAATATCAGGACACTAAATGCCTACAGTTAATCACCCCGACATGAAAATATTAGCCAAAATCTCCAGAGAGCTCCATGGCTGTAACTGAGAACAGAATTTAGTTTGAGGTTCATTGCCACTTGGGGATACCTCATGCATGTTGAGCTCAATGACAATAGTAGGAGTTAACCACATCTATCTTCCATGAATCTGTGTGAAAAACAGATCCCCTCCCCAGGAGCTTTTCCTTCTAACTTTTTGTTTAATGAATGTTGTAATATGCAATAACATTTTGTTACAGAGAGCAATGACACATCCTGTACCAGAACAGATATGAACACTGACATCAGACGAGAGAGATCTTTGTACATCCGTTCTAAAAACAAATAGCCGCATATTTTCTCCCATTGCTTAGAAAACAATTGTGTGCTCCAGCACATCCACAGTGTGGGGTGAATGGATCTGGCCTGCAAGCCAAAACCAACAATTTCCACATGTTGATCCAGAAGCTTAAAAAAAAAGAATAAAGTAAATCTCCATTCTTAAGTCCTCATAGGTATGTCTACACTGCCACCCTAGTTCGAACTAGGGTGGCTAATGTAGTCATTCGAACTTACAAATGAAGCCGGGATTTAAATATCCGGGCTTTATTACATGTTCCCAGGCGTTACCATTTTTAAATGCCCCATAGTTGAACTACCTGCCTGCAGCTACATCGCTGCATGGGCTAGGTAGTTCGAATTAAAGCTCTAATTTGAACTACCATTACTCCTCATTGCAGGAGGAGTAATGGTAGTTCGAATTAGAGCTTTAATCGAACTACCTGGCCCTACTACGCAGTCGCGGGCAGGTAGTTCAACTACGGGCATTTAAAAATGGTGGCGCCGAACATGTAAATAAAGCCCGGGATATTTAAATCGGCTTCATTTGCAAGTTCGAATGCCTACATTAGCCACCCTAGTTCGAACTAGGGTGACAGTGTAGACATACCCCATATGCAGCAGTTCCCAATCACTGGTCCGCAGACTGGTGGCAGGCTGTGGCACACTGCCAGGCCACACCCCCAGCTGCTAATTGAGCCCCTCCCACTGGGGAGCATAGTTCCCTGTAAGAGAAGTGCGCCTGTAGGCACAAAAAATTCTCTGCCCACCCACTTCCCCATGAAGCAGCACAGTGAGTGGCACAGTGGGCAGCTGCCGCATGGTGCTGCAGCTGGAGCTGGGGTTGCAGTGAGGCTGTCCCTACTGGAGCCATGAGTAGGGCAGCTGCTCTGGCGGCCAGGGATGCATGGAGAGCAGCTGCTCTGGAGGCCAGGGCCATGTGGAAGGCGGCTGCAGCAGAGGAGAAGCTCCCGGGTGCCTCAGTCCAGTCTCCTGCCCTGCTTCTCATACAGGAGGTGAGACCGAGTAACCAGCTGCCCTATGAGCCCATTCTCCTCCCACGCTAGCACTGCTGGGTGTCTTTCTCCTCCCTCCCTGCTTGGCGGGAGCCTCTCCCTGGCCTCCAGCTGCTCCCAGCCCAGCCCAGCCAGCATGCATACTGGGGGCTGGCTTAGGGACTCCATGGCAGGGCGGCTGGGGCTGAGCAGGGCCCGGCATTATCCAGGTGGCTGGGGTGTGGTGAGGGGACAAGGCAGGAGAAGCCCTCTAAGCCAGAGTCAGTGCCACACCACTTTCAGCCCAGCCTCTCCCCAGCTTGGTCCTCTCTTTAAATTGTGCTCCTCACCCTCTTCTTCCCTTTCCCTTCCCTTCATCACCATCTTCCCGCCGTTCCCTTATTGTGTGCATACAGATGCAATGTAAAATAACACGTGACCACTTAAAATTAATTACCATAATGAATATGCAAATATTTCTATACCAGTCTGCCAAAAGTTTTTGAATGAGTTTGTGGGTCCACAATATAAGAAAAGGTTGGGAACCACTGCTCAAGCATATGAGGGTTTGAATCCCAAGTGTTTCCACAGATGGCTCTCTGAAATGATGCTGCCATGAGGAGAAATGATTAAATGGGCTTATTCCTTAACCTCTTTCTCCTTCCCCCCCAAACATGGTTGAAACAGAGTAAACTAGGAAAAAATCAGGATGTTTGTAGTTATCCTGGTCTTCAGAACCCAACAGATTTCCATTCTTCTTTCTATACACTCTGTGCCGCCTTGTTATGTCTCCAAAAATAAATTGTGTGCAACTCTATCAGACTCAAAGATTTCCTAGGTCCCCGACCAACACATCTTCACTCCCATCTTTTTCCAAAGGAATAAAGCCCCCTTTGGGTTTGGCTTCTTGGTCCCAAAAGAAGGATAGTGAACACTTTTCCCCACTGATATTTCCAAACTCTGAATTGAGGGAGTCCCAGAATAATAATTTCATATTGTCTCTGAAAATCACAGAATATTTCCCTTACTAAAAATGCTTCCAATCATATTTTACATTTTATTGGGGTGTGCGCGCCTAAAGTCTTGTTCTATAATGGCAGAGTTTTGCACAAGAGTACCCAACTTGCTTGTTAGCTAACTTTCTAATAAAATAGGGAAAAAACAGGTGAGGGTAGGTTACCTATGCCATCTTCCTCTGATTGCTAAAGGGTTTGTCTTGCTAGCACAGTAAAATGGTTGCCTGTTTTGAGTCTGTTTTCCATGTGAATCTGTAATACTACATCCATTCAGTTTTGCAGTCACAGTTCTGGAGTTGGATGCCAAGGATCCAGCTTATTCAGAAGTCAGGTTCCTCTTGTGCAAAAAAAGCTTTGTCTGAGCCCTTCCTGCTTTGTCTGAGCTGGACGCAGAAGCAAATGGATCTACCTGCAGAGTTTCAGGCTTCATGCTGTCTCACATTCAGTTTGCTTTTAAACATTATTGAAACAAAACAGATATCCCCCAGGAATTCCACTTAAGCGTCCCAGAATTAGGGGCTGATCATAGTCCATTAAAGTAATGTGTAGTTTTTTCATTGACTTCATTGTGTTTTGGATCACACTATTAATGAGCATGTAAGTTAGTAATGGGACAAATCTCAGATCTACATTCAACAACTGTACTCATACACAAATCATTAAATCTTATTTTATTTTGATTATATTTAAAAAACCCCACAATTCATAGTTGTAGATGGCAGGAACCTCCCTCAGGTTTGCAAGTGCCTTAATTAGACTGCAAGCTGCTTGGGGCAAAGATCCATCTTTTTGTTCTGTGTTTGTACAGCATCCAGCCCAATGGTGCCCCTGAAACCACTACAGTATAAATCATGGGATATCTCTATGGCTTCCATTACTATAGTACCTGAGCATCTCAGTCTTTAGCATTTCTCTTTGCAATATTGCCAAGGTAGGGAAGTGTAACTGAATGAGAAATTAAGGCACATAGATACTAAGATGACAGAACGAGGAGCAATGGTCTCATGTTACAGTGGGGGAGGTCTAGATTGGACATGAGGAAAAAATATTTCACTAGGAAGATGGTGAAGTACTGGAATGGGTTACAAGGTGGTGGCATCTCCATCCCTAGAGGTTTTTAAGTCATGACTTGATAAAGCCCTGGCTGGGATGATTTAGCTGGGATTGGACCTGCTCTGGGCAGGGGGTTGGACTCAATGACCTCCTGAGGTCTCTTCCAACCCTAGGATTCTAAATGTTCTATCTAAGGTCCAATGAGAAAGCTGTGGCAGAGTAAAAGACTGAAAGCCAGTTTCCTGAGTCCTGGACTGTTACCTTAACCACTGGATCATCAACACCATCTCAGCCAGTATAGGGACTTTATAGTGTAGTTTTTTTCAGAGATCCTAGATCTGAACACCAAGCTTTGCATGTTCTGTCTGTTAATTGAAAGATATATTTACAGGAAAAGCATATTTTCTACTCCAAAATCAGGGTTTTTTTCTTTCTACTTCAGAATAACTTGCCTTTTTCTGGTGAAGTGCTAGGAATAGTTTGCTCCGAAGAAAAACTGTCAGGGAGCCAAAAATTGCCAGATTCTCTTTGGATGCAGAAAAACACAACTGTTCACCCAGTTCTATTTCTAGCTAAACCTCTAAGTCTCGGCTACTCCAGAGGAAAGTACTGCATGAGTCTGCTAATAGGTTATCATAGTGAAAGACTCATGACAAGTAACCTTTCTCTTTCTTTTGCTTTAGAACATTTTAATTGTGTTCCAATTATTTCAGCATATTTGATATACATCCACTATGTGTTTCTTCAGTCTGCAGGGAAATGATTTTCCAAGGCCTTATACAATATAGTGAGTCATAACTGAGTGCTGCTCCTCCCCAACAAGTATGAGTCACCAAGCGGTAAATTCGCTCATGCTTCAGTACAGAATGAACATCACCTGGTTGCAGAAGCCAGTACAAAGCTATCATAGAAGTTGCATGTGAGGGTTTGCTGTCTGAGAGGTCATGAGGTTGCTGACACATCCCCTGTTCTAAGGCAAATGTTTCCATGTCCATCTATCAGAGGCCATATTACACAGATTCATTGGCTCCAGTCTCCCCATGCAACTGGCATGCTGGGGCCGCGGCAGCTGTCCTAGTTCATCTCTGTTAATTGGTCTTAGACAACAGGGTGGATTTCACCTCCCCAACTGCTCTATATCCATATACATGGAACCCAGATGCTAGGGATCTATGCATATTGAGCGTATTCCAACTCTGTTAAACAGTTACTCACTTTGCAATTGTTCCCTTTTTCCATTTCAAATACAACAGGCTAAGTTTCTGCCCTCATTTAACTTATATTGGAGGTTCAATTATTTCAATAGGGTTGCACCATCAGGAGAGCAAATTACGGACATCATTTATAACTGTTCTGTGTAGCCAAATAGTTCATTTTATCAACCATTTATCATTGTATGATGTGGTGTTGAGGTCAATTCAAATGCAAGCTACATAAAATCAATGTATGATAAATAGATTACAGGTTATAGAAGTATAAAATTGACAGGTTCAGGTTGGACCTCCCTAGTTTGGCACCCTCGGGACCTGACTGGTCCTGGATGAGGGGATTTTGCTGGACCAAGGGAGGTCATATCTGGTCCCCCTGCCACTGCCCCCAGCCCTGGACTGCTCACTGATCTCCCATATGGCTCCCCCTGATGCCCCTAGCCACACTGCCCTGCCAGTCCCCCTCACTTCCCCTCTTAAGCTGGGCAGCCCAGCTACAAGCATGCTGGGCTCTCAGCTCCGAGAAGCCCTGCTGGGGCATGCTGGGCTCCCAGTCACACCGGGCATGCACCGGGCTCCTGGTCCCACAGCCCTAGTGCCGTGTGCCAGGCTACAGCCCTGTCAGGCAGCTCAGCTGTGGGAAGCCCAGCCACCTGTGCTCCACTGGAACTCTCTGGTCCTGGAAGGACCACAGATTTGCCAGACTAGTGAGTTCTGGTTTACAGAGGTTCAACCTGTATTCAAGGGTGCTGAGTGTATATTAGGTATTAAGTAAAGCATGCCTGGAATGCAAGGCCTACGTGCTGAGGCCTGTAAAGTTTAACTTAGCCAGATTAGGCCATAGGTTTACGAACACTTGATCTGAGTGAGTGATCTCGGACTAATCCTATGACATAAGATTACTGTAAACAATGTGCCAATAGGTAACATTGCAGAAAACTAGATTGAAATAAACTGCAATGTATTGCATAAGATCAGGAGACATCAGAGTGTAACATTATGAAATGACCTGTTCTGACCTCAGAGTTCACATTGTACGGGGATGCTAATGAGGATAAGAGAAACTAAGAACCAAACTATGAAAAACATGTCACCCAAATATTCATGGCATGAGGAACGACAGAGAAGAAAAAGAGGATTTCAACCTTCATGCATTCGCATAAGGTGTTAGACGTGGTCATAACAATATAAAAGAGAATGGCAGGGTAAAAATGGGAAGACTAGCAGGAACCATCCTAGTATTGATGGGTCTGTTGGGAGATGCATTAGATCCTATATATCGTTGAGAATGTGAATAGGACTACAGGCTTAGTTGTTGCAGGGGGGTTGTATGTATGCATGCATGGGTAATTGTAACTTTACTCATTGCTTTGATAAAATTTACAGTACAGGTGAGATTTTGCATTTGTGACTGTGGTCACTATCCTGGGACTTTGTTTCTGAAGTCTGCAAATGTGAGAGAGACACCAGAGGTATTTTTCACTCTGAGCTTCCAACAAAAGCTGACCCTATGGTAGTCTAGTACTATGCTATTAACTTCTAAATATCAGTTTAAGAAAGGTCATGCCTCTAATCCTGGATGCTTCTATGCTGTGTAGTGTTGGCTTGAACCCCTGATCCCAGCAGCCTGATCCCAGCACAGTGACCTCACTTTGGCATCCGCTGGCCTGGTTACTCCTTACAAGGTGACACCAAGAGCCCCTCTAGTCCTGGATCTCCCCAAAACTGTCTCCCCTGCAGTGTCCAGTTCCTGTCATTGGATACTCCCAGAAGTATGCTGCCTCCAAAGAGACTGGTAATTTAGCTGAGGATTTCAGCATAATACACACCTCTCACATGCTTTTGCAATAAAACAAGAATAAGTTTATTCACAAAGAACAGATATTTAAGAATAGAAGAGACAAAGATACAGTTATAAGTAAAACAAAGCAAAACACACTTTCTAATGACAGTCTTGATTTCAGCAAGTTACTAGCATTCTCTAAGCAGGATTCTCATCTAGAGTCAGTTACAGATGCTCTTGTTTTTTTGACCACTTTTCTGTGGCTCTTAGGACACTGCTTCCCTTCATTCCTGATACTCAAATGGTTTTTTGCTTCAGCTCATTGTTTTGGCCCCAGCAGCAGGATGACCTCCTGCTGTTCTTCCCTTCCTGTTCACTTCTCATCCCCCTGCTGATTTGTATGTAAATGGAGCTTCCATTATTTTGATTCTGTAATACTTGATTTACATTGGAGACAGGTAGATAGCTAACTGCCTTCCCTCCTGTCTGGGAGAACACCTGTTTCTCCCTTTTGTTTGGCGATAGGCTTTGAAGCTTAACGCCAGTAAGTATTCCCCGGTAAGTATTCATAATTCCTTACATGAAGTGTTCATACATACATTTCACAATTATATTAATCACCAGTGTCGCCAGCTTTCATAAGGTTGCCAGTTCTCCTGCACCAGATGCCATTGCCACAAACGTGTCTGGTCAGGAAAGCTGGCAACCCTAAACTTTCATAAAAGATCTTACTTGATACGTTTTTATAGTGCTGTCATATTGATTATGATTAGTTGATTTAATTGCTTCTTCTTTGGGCCTCAGACCCCGTTCCCTCCCCCCCCACCCCGTTCTCCACCTGGAGTGTCTAGGTTGTTGCTGTCTTTCATTTCAAGCTGATAAGATTCAGCTCACTTCCTCAAAGGTCTTGACTCTGGCTCAAGTTAATTATCAGGCTAGACAGAATATCTGCTACTCCTTCCTGTGCCCCGAGTCTCTGCTACTCTTCCTTGAGTCAGGTTATTGCCAGCCAGAAGAGAAAGCAGACCCCTCCACTCATATGTGAGAGCTGTACTAAGTGTGGCAGGGGGGAAGGAGGGGAAGGAGAGACAGCAGCCTGAGGTGTCCTTTCTTTTACTAGCATTTCTTCTTTAATCTGTCCACTGGAAGGGTATTGAAGAGGGAGGGAAATCAAGTCCAGGGCACTCATTTGGAAGATCCAGATTCTATTTCTTATTCTGCCATAGACAACTTGTGTGAGTCTCTCTGTGTTCTATGGAAATAGCACTTCCCTACCTCACAAGGAATTGCCAAGGTACATGCCTTAAAGAGCACGAAGTACTTAAATATTCTGGTTATGATGGCTGCATGAATAGCTTGATAGATTTTTCTACCCACCTGTGTGATCAGATATTTGTTCTTATTATTTTCACTATTGGGAAAGTATACAGACATTTGCAAAGTTATTCCTCTGCCTGCTGTGTCAGAAAACAACAGGTATGGCCTTTATATTTGTTTCTTATATGAACAGTTCATTTTCACCTACTATTTTTACTTTATTTAATAGCAGTTCCAAAAAAGCACAAGTATGTAGAGCTGGGTGAAAACTTCAGCTAAAGCTGGTGAAAAATGCTGCAGGAAAAAAAATTCACATATGTTTCAGTACATTTCAAAGAAGCCTGTTCCATTAGGTTTTGTAACAGTCTAGTGTCCCTGTCTTCATATTTTTCAAAATGGAGTTTTTAATTTCCAAAATGGAAAAAACTTCAACTGAAACATTGTATTTTGAAACAGAAAATAACACAGCTTTGAAATGAATTAATTTTGGAAAAATATAACCTTGCTGCAGTCCTGCAGAAGTCTTATGCACTTGCTTAATGTGAGGAGCATAAAGTCAGTGAAGCATAAGGGCTCATGTGACTACATTGTCCAGTCAACAGTTTTTACAGACACAGTAGAAAACAACACAAAACTGAAAAATAGAAATTTACAGCAATCATTTTTCAAGTCATCATCTGATATTTTTTTGATTAAATGTTTCCTTTATAATTTTGAAAGCTTTTTAATTTTTGTAATATTTTTGAAAAAATTTATTTTTACTGGCCTTTTTGTGTAACTTTCCATCCAGATGTGACTGCACAATCTGTGAGTATACATTCAAGTTCTGTACAGGATATTTACTTGGAAATCGATGTCTATAGTGCTACTACTTTCAAGTCATTGGCTTCTATGGGATATTCATATCTACCTATGTGTATCTATAATGATATACTTGTAGCTATCTGTAGATCTAGCTACATGAACATAGACAGATCCATTTATGAATGTAATGATATAGATAAATTATCTTGGGCTGCACACCTATCTTATTGATAGGGTTATCTATAAGCAACAAAAAAGGTCTAGAAAACATGAGCTAAGAGGGAAGACTGAAGGAATTGGGCTTGTTTAGTTTGGAAAAGAGAAGACTGAGAGGGGACATGATAGCATTTTTCAGGTACTAAAAGGGTGTGATGGAGGGGAGGGGGATTGTTCTCCTTGGCCTCTGATGATAGGACAAGAAGCAAAGGGACGTTTAGGTTGGACATTAGCAAAACTTCCTAACTGTCAGGGTGGTTAAACACTGGAATAAATTGCCTAGGGAGGTTATGGAAGATATTTAAGAGCGAGTTAGACAGACATCTATCAGGGATGAAAGATGGTGTTAGGTCCTGCCATGAGGAAAGGGGACTGGACTTGATTATTTCTTGAGGTCCCTTCCAGTTCTAATATTCTATGATCCTAAGAAACCAATGAGGGAATAATCTCATGAGGGTATTGCATGTAATTTGCAATCTGTTTCTTCTCTTTCTATAAATTAGCTCTCCTATAAATTTGTTCTCCTATTAAGTAATGGGAGCTAAGCACATACAGTAAAAATATATTTCAGGTTGACAAAAGCTTTCATCCTCATCTTGGGAACACACACATGCAGTTGTCTGTAGTAATTGTCTATTTTGTATTGACCTTCAGACTAAAAAGTCAGTTCACACCTATAACCTTGGTATAAAAAAAGAGCATACTTCAATGTTAAAACTATGGTGATACTATGGCAGCTGTTGCTTGTAAATATAATTGATAATTTTGCTGGTGTAAAGTTGACAGACCAGGTGGGAAAGAACCTGAGACCTTACGGGCTAAAGCCATGTGCCAAAAACTAAAGCCATAAGCTGAAGCTACCGAGCAGACTTTTTTCTCACTGGCCATGTCTAAACTACACCCCTCTGTCGGCAGAGGAATGTAAATTAGACATATCGAAAGTGCAAATGAAGCGGGGATTTAAATATCCTGGGCTTCATTTGCATAATGGTGGCTGCTGCTTTTTTTCAAAACAGAGCTTTTTGAAAAAAACAGCAGTTTAGACGTGGCATTTTTGACAGAAATGCCCCGTTTCGAAAGATCCTGTACTCTTCAAAAAGGGTGTGTCTAGACTACAGGGTTTTTTCAAAAAAAGTGGCCTTTAAAAAAAACTTCCCCTGCGTCTAGACTGCTGCTGTGTTTTTTCAAAAGTAAATCGAAAGAACGCGTCAGTTTTTTCGACCGCGGAAAACCTCGTTTTACGAGGAAGAACACCTTTTTTCGAAAGTGCTCTTTCGAAAAAAGGCGCTATGTAATGCAAACTGTGCTTTTTCGAAAAGGAGCATCCAGACTGCCTGGGTGCTCTCTTTCAAAAAGGCGGCTTGCTTTTTTGAAAGTACTGGTTGTAGTCTAGATGCTCTTTTTCGAAAGAGGCTTTTTTGAAAGTGTCTTTCGAAAAAGCCTCTTTGGAAAGAGGCTTGCAGTCTAGACATAGCCAATATGAGGAGTACAGGATCTTTCGAAACAGGGCATTTCTGCCGAAAATGCCCCATCTAAATGCCGGGTTTTTTCGAAAATCCCCGTTTGGAAAAAAAGTGGCGGCCTACATTATGCAAATGAAGCATAGAATATTTAAATCCCCACTTCATTTGCACTTTTGATACGTCTATTTTACATCCCTCTGCCGACAGAGGGGTGTAGTTTAGACGTAGCCACTGTGATTACACTAGTAAGGCTGTTTAGAGCTGTATGAAAGCAATTTTCAACCTTTGTTGTTGATTATGTCACCAGTTCCATGCTAGCACTTTCAACAGGTATTGTAGATAGATTAAAAATAGAGCCCCCAAATACTCTTGCAAAAGCTGATGCTATCTTGGCTGACTTGCCATTTGGAAAGACATCAGCTTGATGTTCACAAAGTATGCTGGACAAAGTCTCACTACATCTCCTGTCTGGTTATAAGCTGGAAAATACACTTCAGATCAAGCTAAATCAGAGATTTAAAGAAAGGAATATGGTATTCTGGCTTCTCCTAATGCCCAGGCTGTATTCCCATGAGCAGATGAAGCCCTGTTCCTGCCTCCGTTCTCCCTCATGCCTCATATGAGCAGTCTTTCTCATTGCCATCAAAAAAGAGACAGGGATTCAGGGACATCTGCAGTCTGCCTATGCACCTGGTGTGTGTGTGGTTACACTGTCCTTTCTGCAATGAGCAGCTTTTGGCTCAGCATATTTCTGTTACCAGACAAAAGCGAGAAGTAATGTTGGAAATGGGTGGAAGAAATGTGAAAAGCTAGCAAACTTCCATTAACAAAAGCTATGCCTGAATAACCATCAATGTATTTTTAAACCACAAAAGGTTAAAAAGCCTATACTTGGTTAAATAAGAGCTCATGACATTCTTTTTCTTTGTGTCCCATAAAAAAGGTAGGAGCGGGAGAATGAATGTGCTTTCTGTTACTTGTCTCATACAGCCTGAGGCAAATTCAACTGGCTTTTCTAATCACATAGATACAAAGGGAATAGTTTCCCAAACAAGAAAACTACCTAAATTACTCAAAATGCCTTTCTCTTTCTCTCAAATATTTTCATTCTTGCATGTTCAGATAAGTAGGAGTTTCAACTACATTTTGCATGATTCATCCAAAGTAGACAGTGGGGCGGCAGTGGAGGTGGGGAAGGGAGAACTGCTGGGGACAGCTTCCCACCATTCCAGTGTTGTTAGCCAGCATGACATCTTAATCCATCTGAATTGTATCTGAACCATTCATCTGAACTATTCATGAAATTAGCAGCTGAATTAAGTAAATAAATAAGTACTTAATTTGGAAAGGTGCTGAGCACGCTGGCAGCAAAGTACTAAGCATGTGAATTAGCCCACTTCAATGGGACTGAACACATGCTCAATATAAGCACATGCTTAAGAGTTTTTGCTGGATCGAGACCAAAATGTTCAGCAATTTGCAGGATTGGGGCCTAGATTAGTCTATGCTTGTTTTTTTAAAATTATTCTCCTAGTAGGAGAATAATCTTATTCTGATTTTTACTGGGGAACTAATTGAAACCAAAGTTGTCTTCAAGGTGGCACTTGAGACTTAAAAATCAGATGTGGTGTTTTGGGTGCTAGTTTCTGTATGCGCTTCCAGGACACACCCTGGACTGTTTTTTTGTTTTGACTGACAGACATGCAGAAGCAACACCATATTACTGGCATTAAAAATACTAAGAGAGCTTGGTAACATATGTAACTCCAGCCAAAAGTCAGCAGATTTAAAATATCAGGAATTTAGATGAAACAACAGAGAAGTGAGAGAAATTGTACAGCGTCACCTCCTGGCACCATATCTGAGTTTGTTTCACTTGTTAACTTCCTTTTCCAAAGTCCATGCTGAAAAGCCTTCCTTCCCACCTAGCCCTAGAAGTGTTAGGTGCTGTACAAAGATGGAACAAAAACACTGGTCTGCATTATATAATTATGATTAAAAGAAGCTGTATGACTAACAAATAAATAACTTTTATGCATATTACTAGAACAGATAGATGTTATAAAGAGGGTTTAATGAAGTCTTGCCTTCAAAATTGATGTGGTAAAATCTATTGACATGGTTTAGTTGCTTATGCCTCACATTCAGTGTATTTAATTAAAACCCTGTAAAATATCAGTATGTGGGATCAATGGCTCATGTCAGTAATCTCTTCCGTATAAGACTGTCATGTACTTCACAGTAGCAGTTGCATACTATTGGAGAGAAAGGGCTAATACTGCGTTCTCTGTGTGACCAATACCTCATTGGTCAGTCTCTGTCTGATATCAGTTATTTCCCCTGCCAGACTGAATCATTTGTTCCAAAGTTTCAGCAGCAAGTGCAAAGGATTCAGCAGCAAGACACATCTTGGGGTGAGGAAGGGACTGTATATTAACTCCCCCCAGGGTATTTTATGTATAAAAATACTGATCTGGGAGCAGAGAATATTTTATACAGATATAAAATTTATGACCACAGTCCTTAATCTGGCATAGTCAGTTGATTCAATGATTACTTTTTCATGCTCTCTTTTTTTGTAGATTCTGGAGTCACTCTGAAGTCCAAAATGTAACCTGCATGCTTGTGAGCAGGCCGGGCAGACAAAGTCATTGCTGAGCATACTGGTAGCTATTGCTGTAGAATGATGGTTAATCCTGCCAACTAACAGTCGATGATTTCTGTCCTCTCCAAAGGCTTGGAAAGCTCATAGTGTTGCGTGTCACTATGCTGATCTATTTGATGCAGCCTTCTTAAGATCATCTGGTTTTATTGCACCAAAGCATTTTCTGGGAAGCAGCCTTGATTCCAATACCCTTGAGCCAGTTCTCTATAGAATTATTTTTCTGGAGAATTAATCTTTAGGCATTCTAATGATGTGTCCAGCCCAGCATGGTTGTTCTTTTATCACCATGGACTCAATGCTTGTGACATTTGACTTTTGCAGCACCTCCAGATTGGTCCGTAATATAAATTGTGAGGAAAAGATAGTTCCTTTCCACATAATCAAAGGGTTCTTTGTTGTCTAGAACTATCCTTTCTGGTGCACTGTTGCTGTAATAGAAAGTACAGCATTAAGCAATCTTGTGATATTATTAGAACCTTTCTGTTTCATACTAGCATTGAGTCTCTCTTTAGCTATTAGGAAGAAAATATTCAGGCTTGATAGCTAGTACTACTCAGTGTTCTAATACTTAGTCTCATTTCCTTGACTTAATATAAGAATCACAGCTTTTGGGACCTTTCCCTTTTATCAGAGATAAGACTGGATATCATTGTCTGAGGTAATTGGCCTGATATCATAGACTCATTCAGGGTTCGTTATCTATATATACCATCTGAGTTCAGACACAAAAAGTCTCCTGTCTGAAAGCTTCATTTGAATCTGTTTTTGTGGTGTGATTGTCCCAGAGCAGAGTTAAGATGGGAAGAACTCTGTTGTTCAGGCTGCCCTGTTCAGCTTTGCATTTATCTCTTATGCTACATTTTTGTACAGTGTGGTAAGTAGAGTGAAAAACTTTGTAATTGTTTTGAATTGTCCTGTGGACTGGAAATCCTGAAAGTTTTGGAAGCACTAACACATGGCTGCCTATCCGAGAGTCGTACACCCTGGAAGATCTACCTTCTGGTATAGGGACTGACTCCATGGCAGGGTTGCCTCAGAGCCAGAGGCCTTGGAAGACCCAAGCTGTCTAGCAGCTCAGTGAGCTAGGAGGTTTCCCAAGGAAATCTGTCTAGCAGGCAGGGTCCCACCAGGTCCCACCAGACCCCTGCCTTTGATTCCCTGAAAATTTGTGAAACGCAAGATATTTCAGCTTTGAGGAATTGTCATTTTCTAACAAAACTCTGTTCTAGTGGAAAAAATTTCCAATCAGATGCAGTTCAGAACACCTACTAGTCCTTACCAATATGGACCATGCATAGCAGCATGAACAAAATCACAGGCATGGAGCCCTTGCTTGAACAGCTTCTTAATGGTGCAGAGAAAGGAAGGGCGCAGCTCACAACTCATTTTTTTCAGTACGTTTGCATGGATCACCCTTCCTTTCACAGGAAGGGGTTGTGCAATCAGAAACTCCAATCCTCCTTCCCTCGAGGCTCTCAAGGCAATCCAGGTTCTTCCCACACAACATCCTCCCACCATTGCAATAAGCAGCCACACGTCTGTTTTGGGTTGATACCAAATGCCCGACTGCACCTTGTCAGTCATGCAAGTTAGGAAAAACAGTGCCTCTGGAGCTGGCATTCCTAGTTCCAGAACAAATATCTGAGGTCATCCCGCATGGTTGGCTGCACACACTAACAATCTCAGCTCTGTCACAACAGCATATGTTAAAAGGATGATTTCCTGAGGGGATAAAAGAAATGTTGCAGCCTATTTCATAGTAGGAATGACTTTTGGTATCAGTGGCTAACGGGGAAAAAAAGGCTTAATTGTGTCCCTAAAGTCACAGTCCTGACTTAGGCATGAAGTGGCACTGGTTTTCCATAGGGGGGACCACTAGGACTTCCAGAGGTGAAGGTCACATAGCACCAGCACCCCTCTTCAGGTCAGGGTTATAAGGGCATCATGGCACCACCTCTTCCCTGCCTTTGACACACCATGCACCTATCATGGAAGCACAGAAGCTGGGCCACTGATGGGGGTCAATTGCCCCATCGCCCAGCAATTTAAAAGGGTTTAGGGCTCTGGGCCACCACCACTGGCCACCACATAATGGCACCAGTTGCAACTAGTGCCCTGTGTGTCATAGTCCGGATGGCTCTGAGGGCTGGCTGCAGAAGGCCGGTCATCAGCCCCAACCCTTCTGCCAAAGGCCCCCCTCTTCTGAGGCACCCAAAGTTGAGTGCCTCCCCCCACGTTGCCCAGGGCCCAGTGAAAATGGTTGCCAGCCCTGTACAGAAAGAACAGTCTCTGTTCTCCTTTGAATGTAAAGATAGCAAATGTCCTTGACCCTTCTCTGGGCTGTGCAAATCATTTATTGCAGTCCACACCCATGTAGGGTCAAGCACATGCCGATCCTAAATGAGGTAATAGTGACTATAATATAGTAGCATCCTTTTTGGGGTTGAGAAATACCAAAGTTGCCCATCACAGAAGCATTTAACTTCAGAAAGGCAACTATACAAAAATGAGGAAACTTAGTTAAATGGAAATTGAAAGGTACAGTCACAACAGTGAAATGCCTGCAAAGCTGCATTAAAAATTACCATAATAGGGACTAAAATCAACCAAATTAAAAAGAATAGTAAGAGCACCAAAAGTGCTACCATGGCTGAAAAACCATAAAGGAAGAGGTTAGAGGCAAAAAGGCATGTCTTAGAAATAATAAGTCAGATCTTACTGAGGAAGGCAGAAAGGATCATAAACTTTGGCAAGTCAATGTAAGAGTATAATTAGACAGGCTAAAAAAGAATTTCAATCGCAATTAGCAAAAAACAAAATACTAACTGCAAAAATATTTTAAGTACATCAGACACAGGAAGTCTGCCAAACAATGAGTGGGGTTGCTGGATGATTGAGGTGCTAACAGAGCACTGAAAGAAGACAAAGCCACTGCAAAAAAGCAAATAGGATGCTATGAATTATTAAAAGAGGGATAGAAAATAAGACAAAGAATATCTTACTGCCCCTATATAAAACTATAGTACGCCCACTTCTTGAATACTACATACAGATGTGGTCTCCTCACCTCAAAAAAGATATTTTGGCATTAGAAAAGGTTCAGAAAAGAGCAACTAAAATGATTAGGGGTTTGGAACGGGTCCCATATGAGGAGAGGCCAAAGCGACTGGGACTTTTCAGTTTAGAAAAGAGGAGACTGAGGGGGGATATGATAGAGATATATAAAATCATGAGTGGTGCGGAGAGGGTGAATAAAGAAAAGTTATTTACTTGTTCCTATAATATAAGAACTAGAGGATACCAAATGAAATTAATGGGTAGCAGGTTTAAAACTAATAAAAGAAAGTTCTTCTTCACACAGAGGAGGCTATGAAGGCTAGGACTATAACAGAGTTTAAAAAAGAGCTAGATAAATTCATGGAGGTTAGGTCCATAATAGGCTATTAGCCAGGGGGTAAGGAATGGTGCCCCTGGCCTCTGTTTATCAAAGGCTGGAGAAGGATGGCAGGAGACAAATTGCTTGATCGTTGTCTTCGGTCCACCCCTTCTGGGGCACCTGGCACTGGCCACTGTCGACAGACAGGATACTGGGCTACATGGACATTTGGTCTGACCCAGTATGGCCATTCTTATGTTCTTATGCAGATAAACTACAGGAATTTTTTGCTTTGGTCTTCAGAGCCATCTGGACTGTACTATGCAGGGCTCCAGTGGCGATTTAAAAGGGCTTGGGGCTCCAGCTACCACTGCTGCCACAATAGCAGTGGTGGTGGCCTGAAGCTGTGAGCCTTTTTAAATTGCTAAGTCCTAGGGCAACTGCCTGCTTTGCCCTGCTTGTCAACAACCCTGCTTCTGTGCTTCCATGATGGGAGATTCCCATACATAAGTCATTCGTTTTAGATGACAAATATAAAGAACTGTTCCAGACTGAGCTGTCAGTAGAGGACGTTTTGGTACAAATTGATACATTAAACAGTAATAAGTCACCAGGACCAGGTGGTATTCACCAAAGAGTTCTGAAGAAATGCAAATGTGAAATTGCAGAACTATTTGTTTGTCTATTCTTAAAAGTTTAGATAACAGTGCTGGGAGTTTGGCTCCCACTGATGTAGCCCTGTTTACATTGGTGCTTTGCTTGGGGTGCGCTTGGGGGTGTACGTTCTGCGCTTGGGGTGTACGTTTTTTCATACCCCAAGCCAGAACTCACCTCTTAAATCAGTCTCTCTCTACTAGAGATGAGAACATAGCTTAAAAAAGAATCTAGAGATGACCCTGGCAATTACAGGCCAGTATGCCTAACTTTAGTAAATCTAATTCACTGTCTCCTTTTCATACAGATTTCAGTACATGCTCTCAATGTGAAAGTGCAGTATCACATACAGGCTATACAGCACAATACTGTCTTAATATATTGGACCACAACCAGAGATTTGCTTATTTCCATGGTACCGTACCATTTTCTACCTGTGAAGAATTTGGGCTGGACCAGCTCCTATTGTCACTGAATGCTGTTTGAAAGAAAAGCATATAGAACAATATCCATTAATAGTATATCACAAATACATCCATGTGACGTTAAAGTCATGCGCATGCATGAATTAAAAAAATAATAACAAATTAGTTGCACTCTAGTAGACTGAGAGATTTACTACTTCTGTTGGACTAGAATGGCTTTAACTCATCCAAAGTTATTGCTTGTGGCAGCAGCACACTCCTTCAAACATAATCAAGTGGAAGTCACCAGCATTAAAGAAGCTTCCCCTCCCCCCCCCAAGCTAGAGCTGCAATGTGAAAATCACATCCTACAATATCTGGAAAGAACAGAGTCCTGTAATTCATTGCTCAAGCCAAGCCAAGCAGGCTTTACCTTATGAAAGAAGTCCCATTGATGGACTATAATAGAACTACTCATGTGAATAAGGATAATCCCAAATCAGTACATTTTGCAGGATCAAACCATAAAATTTAAAAAGAAGAAATGAAGAAAACAGTAGCTCAAAGTTATAGCATTAATTCACAAATAGTTATATTATTTGCAATAAGCTTAAATGTCTGAAAATAGATGTAATTTCTAAACAAAAAGTCAAGAATAAATTGACCCTGTGATGTCCTGAATGTGAAAATCTGGGGTTGATTGTGAATTTACATTTACAGGTAGATTGAAAGGCCAGCAATAATATACATGGGAGGTAGAAGAAGACAAGAACATGTATGCAGTATGACACTTGTGACCTCTAAGCATTCCTGAGAAATTTAAAAGGGCATCTCGGAGAGCTGGTAGATTCTGGATTTACTTGCAATAGGGACTTTTTACAATCATCTGCTAATCATTTGCTGGTAAACAGAGCATACCTCCACTTTTCTTGATAACATGTGAAAAGCTGGAAAGGAGAAATTCCACCCTTCAGGCTGCCAGAGTGACTGAAAACTTGATGTATAAAGGATCAAAGGCTGGAATATTTTCCAGATGATCCCCTGGTCCTTCTCAAAGAAAAAAGTTTCTGAGGTGCTTCATTGCATTTCCAAGCCTGGTGATTCAGTGTGCAGTTTTGTATCCTATTAGGATGAGATCTAAATTTGCTGGTAAGAAACAGTTTCAGATTGCTCAGATGTGGCAACTTTTACTGCAAACAAAAAAACTCACAAACATCAGAAATTAAGACATTTGGGCATCTCCAGAGGATATAGACGGAGACCTTTTTTTGGCTAGTAGGTTGTTTTAGTGTCCTGAGGTATTTCTACAATGATGACTTTCAGATAGGGTTGCCAGATAGTTTAACTAAAAATACTGACCCTCCCACCCCCAACAAAAAACAGCGGGGAAAAAATTCTGTTGAGGAAAAAAAAAGGGGGAGACCAAAGTTGTTGAGCAAAAAAATAAAAAAAGGACCCCGAGAGTTGCTACGCAAAAAAACCCCAAAACCAGCATAGCCCCTTTAAGAAATGCTTTTGAGGCTTTTTGGCCCTAACAGGCTGCTGGCAGCCATCCGCCAGTTTGCCTCCCTGTGCTGGGCCGGACAGCTCCCCTGCGGAACCTGGTAAGCAACTGGGATTTTCGCCCAGTTGAAAAAAAATCAGAATTTTTTCCCCTGTGGTTTTTTTTTTTTGGGGGGGGCGTGGAGGGGTGCTGTTTTCTGCTATCAACTCTCCCAATAATTATAGTTTTAAAATGTACATTAAAATTGTGAAGCTACAATAAACAGTTGCAAACTCATGATTGGAAATCCCTATCGTTCACTTGGTAACTTCACTGTTAACTGGAAACATGGGAAAAAAATGAATGAAGAATGCTGACAGCCAGCCAGCAGGAAATACAAAAATAAATCTAAATTGATGACACCGTTCTGTGGCTATACAGCTTCCTTTACAGAGAGCTTTTTCTGTCACAAATGTTCTGAACTCCTTAGCATGGAATTCCAAATTACAGTATGATCTCTGCCCCCACCCTCCCACCCTTTGTTTGACCTTCTGCTACTGCCCTACCGTACATCACTTCCCAATGCTAATTTCCAGCCAAGTATACAAAGAGGGACAGTTACTTCTAGAGAACCTATCCAAGTAGTAAATTAAAGCTGCCAATGCAGTCACTTGCAGCTCTATAGTCTCAAAATAAGTGTAGGTCTTGCCCTTTCTTTCTGCTCTCCTAAAGAGGATAACAATTGTTTTCACAGTCATTCCCAGGAGTCCATTAGCAATCTCAATGTTGGGGACTTAGGAAAGATAAAAACTGACATTCTCAAGGAGTGTGTCACCAGTGAGACCCAGTATGTTTGCTACAATTAACTCATGTCTCTTGGGGTGCTGATATTTAAAGACTGTAGTTGTGAGCTGCCTAATGTCACTATATTTCTTCTGCTGCTTTTTAAATGATGAAATCCTTCAAACGTATCAGGTGGTGCATTATCTCCACTAGAAGCCAATGTATTGAATAGTATGTCCCATACACTGGAGCTTTGCTGAGCCTTGTGTCATCAGAAACTCTTCCCACCTCCCCCCATTGAGCAACTAGTGGATTAGAAGCCACAGAATTGGTATGACTATTTATAGTAACAGCTTTCTCTTACCATTCATGGATCCTTGATAAGCTTGGAATTCACCTGTGTTTCCTCTTGTTTTTAATAACAAAAAAAACGTTTTTTTAAAACTGGAGTAGAGGTGATGAACTCTAGAGTTCTGGCTAAATTTCAGTTCAGATGATTACACTTCACTTTAGAGTTTCAGATTGAGACAATTGAGACAAAGTGGAAAAAAAATCTCTAACTGCTGTCTAGAGCTGTTATTAGATATTGAGTGAAAAGCAGAGGAACATTTGGGATTTGGTGTTCATTCGGGTATTCAAACTCAAACACTGTGCAAACTGTTGCAGTTAATATAAACTTGATCTTTTTTGTAGAAATAATAACTGCATTTTCAAATTGTGATGATGCTTAACTTTGGTATCATACTAGTTGCATTGGTTCTTTTTGCCCTCCACCTAGAAAATGTCACATGAGCTTTGAGCAGACTAGCCCAAAGGTTTTGTAATATATTTACTATGAAAACAAATGTAATGCATGTGCTGCATTACTGTACTTACTGTAATTTTTTGTGTGGTATGTCACAGTCATTTTTCCTATTTGTTATTCCAGGCTTTTGGGGGCATTATGTACAAATACTTTACATTAACAGAATATTAATGATACCAAAAGGCTCTTAATATTTCATAAAGGATTTTTTTTCTGGAAAGTTTGAGCATTCAGATACATACACATAATTAAGTTATTGTATGTTAATACATTACAGTGAAGATTATTTTAATTAATCATGATTTACAATGAAGAGATTTAAGGAAACTTTGATGGGTGTCATCACACAGGTGTCGACGGGATTAACCCTGCCCTATTTCAGAGTGGAGCAGTGGAGGTGAGTCCTCCAAGTAACCTAGAGTGTTTGTGTGGGCTGCAGCCAATCAGGGAAGGGCTGCAAAGAGCAGTCAATCAGGGCCCAGTGGACTCACATAAAAGGAGCTGCAGAGTGAGACACAGCCCTTTGCTGCTGGGAGCTCAAGAAGTGAGACCTGTGTCTCCAACAGACTGAGACCTGCAGTGCCTTGGACAGAACAATTTTTGGTAGGGAGCGGGGTAACAAGAGTATGCTCCTGTCTGGGTGCTGGGACTGGATAGTTGCATGCCCTAAGGCAAGGGCAAAGAAGGTGCTTGGACTGTGGGAAGTGATCCTAGGGGACATAGCATTCTTTTGCTGCAACTCTAAAGTTCTCCCCATGCTGCTATCTGCAGTGTCCCTGAACTGAGACCTGAGTCTTCCTCTCCCACCTCCCCCGCCCAACCCTGAGAAGTGGCTGGACTATTACTTCTGGAAGGGTAACATGGTCAGAGGGCCAAGTCATGAAGTGGACACTAGGGCACTAGGACTAAGCCTGGTCTGCAGGCGGTGTCAATGATGGAAGAGGTACTACAGAGAGTGGGTGCACTTACCATGATGGACAGCAGGAGTGAGTGCACTCTGTCACAGAAATCAAGAATAAGTTCACTCTTTACATAGTTTGTGAGAGGCCGGTCAAATTTTAAATAACATGCACACTAGGGCTGACTCTGCTCACTTAACCCAGTTTTGATTCATGATCCTCAGTTGCCTGCTGACTGGAATCCACATACGGGGATCAGAGTCTGAGTAACTGTAAGATATAATGTTAGCAGAAGTCCTAAAAGAAAACCCCATTGCTCTGCTCTATGCTGCTATATAAGTAACCCTATCCAGTATTTAAAATGTCTTACAACATATCAGCCACACATCACAGCTGCCTGATCAAGCTCACAGTGTTTTGCTATACCATAAAGCTTCATTTCTCTTATTTCAGTGATCTATTGGAGGCAGGGTCTGAACAAAATCAAGTGAACGTCAGATTATCCCCTCTATGGGAAAGGCACAAAATAGAGGTGCATTGTTTTTCTCCTTATCCAGACCCCACAAGATCCTCTGCACTGGCATCTGGATATGTAGAAGAAGAGGAAGGGGGAAGGAGTTCAGACTGAGGGGACGGTTGCTGTCTATTCCTGAGGCAGTATTTGCTTATGCTTTGTACACATTGCCACTTACGTCAGTATAACTCACGTCACTCAGGGGTTTGAATAATCCACCCCGAGAGCCACATAGTCACTTCCCTCACCATCCTCACTGTGGAACTGCAGAACTTTGCAGCAGGTGCAGGGGCACTAGCTGGCAGGGGAGTTCCCAACAGCCTGGTTCCAAGGAAGCTAAGCAGCTGCGTTTCTAGGAGGCGAGCCCTTTATATGTTGATGCCCAAGGTCCTGCTGATTTTTGCTTGTTGCTAGGGAAAATTGCAAAGAAATAAGATCTTTAGTAACTTAAAACTGAAAAGGGTAGCACCAGAAGTGTCCAGAAAAAAATAATATAAAGAGACCTAGAGAAGGTAGAAATAAGGCCAGAAGAGTAAAACTCTTGTGAGGAGAAAAATAATCCCAACCTTCTTGGGATGGAAGACCAAGGGAACGATGACCAAGGTAGTGGGTTTGACGAGGAGAGGATAGACGTCAGGAGGACCAGGAATAATTTGACTATAGCTTCCCTAAACAGGAGAACAATTTCCTCTCCAAATGGTTAATGGGCCTGATCTCAATAGGAGTTTTGCTATCGACTTTAATGGGAGCAGGATTTTGACAAGACAGGAAAAAATAACCAATCAGATATGGTTTTTAATGCAAGTGAATAAACTCACTGAGTAAATACAGAGCCAAGTGCCATTGAAATGAGTTCAATATTATCCTAAAATATATGTACCTACAACTCTCCTGCCTTAACTAATTAATGCTTGCAACAGCCCTGAGAGGGAGGTAACTAGTGTTTTGTATAACAGGCACTTAGCAACTAGTGAATCATGAGAAGTTCAAAGAGTAGCGAAAGAAAGCTTTGTTGGGCAATGAGATTTGGAGCATGCTGAGACTCTTTTACCAGTTCCCAAGAATAGAAAAATAACTTTCAAGTGAACAGCAATTAGAATGGGATGTTTAAAAGCCAGACCATAATGAATAAATAGATAACCTGAGAGTTGAGGCAGTTATGCCAACCACACCAAACTGAGTCACATGGGTGGGGAAGACTGGAGAAAGGGGCTGATTTTCAGAAAATGCTAAGAATTCACTCTTAAAAACAGAAGTCAGAATAGAAACAGTGAAAATTACTAGTAACTTCTATTTAAAATCTTGGTCTATTGGGCCAAATATTCTCCTTGCTTACATTCGTGTAACTTTGTTGAAATTAAGAGCTACGTAGGTGTAAATGACAGTAGAAATTTGACTCTGTATTGGGAGGGAAGGGTATATACAAAATGGGGTGCATTGCAAGATTGAACTATGTTTCCCAAAGAAAATTCCTGGAGAATCTGAAACTTTTTTAGTAGGATGATATGTCTTCAAAATAATAATTCAATCTTTGCCTAGTGGTAACACTACATATTAACATCCTTCACTCTAAAATTGCCTTGTACTTCACTCGTCAAAGACTTCATTTAACTATTTTAAAATGGAAATGTGCCTTTTTCTGCATGGGCAAGTTGAGCTGTAAAAGTACACTGATGAGTTCCAGGTACTCAGCTGCTTCTCAGCACCTAATCATGCTTACTTTGAATCTCACAGTTCAGAAGCACTCACTAGCAATGTGAATTTTTGAACAGACTGCAGTCCCCTGGACAATTCATGATCTTGTTCCTATTAATGTCAATGAGTGACATGCCTATGATTTCAATGGGAACAGTTTCATCTGATGGCCACTATAGCCAGACTCATCTCTGAACTTTGTTTGATTTGGGAAAAAAAAGAGTTTAAGGCAGAATACGATAACAGTCTTCAAATACTTGAAAGGCTGCCATAAAAATGGAGAAAAGTTCTTTTTGGTCATAGAGGGTGGGACAAACAATGGACTCATACTACAGCATTGCAGATTTAGATTAAATATCAGGAAAAACTTAACTGTAAGAGCAATAGGACAATGGAACAGACTGCCTCAGGAGGTTGAGAAAGTTCCTTCACTGGAGGATGGACAGCCATCTGTCTTGGATGGTTTAGACACAACAAATCCTGCATTTTGGCAGGTGGTTAAACTAGATGGTCTCTCAAATAAGCCCCTTCTAACCTTATGATTCTGTTATTCTATTCTACATCTTATTTTCCTGGGTTGTTTTTGCCTACACATACTCTGGTTGCAGTTCCTGAATTTTGACCCATTTCATTCTCCTTCAAATGTACAAGCAATCATATTAGCAAATTCAATTCTACAAACTTCTAATCAGACAGGCTACATCATGTTGATGCTAGCTGGGTCTGTAATAGATAGCTTTTCAGCACAAGCAATGATTCTCATTTAGCATTTCTCCTGTAGGTTTGTCATTCATTGCACAACACATCAGAGAAATTGGTAATTCAGAGTAGGCTGAAGAGTGTACATGTTTCAAATAACAACAGGCAGGTTAAAATCAAGACTCACTCTAAATTCATTGCTCCTTATTTCTCCACAAAACAAACTGCATGTTTAAACTATTTATAATTTAACATCTGTATGACAGCAGCATTTAAAGGCCCAAATCATGTTTGGGACCTCATTGGGCCAGGCACTGTCAAACACAAATAAGGAGACAGGCTTTGCCTTGGCGGGTTTACAAACTGAAAAAAAAAAGTGCTTCTATAGCTACTTTAATCAGAGGAGCTGTGGGAGACATTCAAAATATCAGTTAATTGTGAGATTAATTAACAGAATCATGGTGAGAGAAATTAGAATTCTGTAGCACCCTTTGTTCAGGTCCCTAGTGTCTTTCGCGAGTCACCTAATGAGCAGCCTCTCTTTGTGTAAGGGAAGAATTCACAGCAGTATTGCAACTTGCAGGACAGTAGCATGCAGATCTGCAACTCAAGCAATAGATGTCAAGTTAGCTGTGAATTTCATTTTTTCTGAATGGTAGCAGGGCTTTTTTTTTCTTAATGGTGCACTCGTAATGGGCATCGTGCAAGTGTTCCTTGCTGGAGGGGCCACCATCTTGTATAATGAACATCATCATTTAGTCATATGAGCTGCTGACCTAAGCCTGATGCAACATATGATGGATTTTACAATGGAGACGTGTGTAAATTGTTGGAAAAGAGGCAATTTACAAATAAAATATGCTGTTAAGATGATGACAGGGAACCCTATTGTATTTTCCCCCTACCACAGCAGTTCCCTCATCTTCCAAAACAATATTGGGGGAGGGAGGAAAGATTTAAAGAAAACTTAAGATAAACAAGGGATGCTAATCAGCAGGTGTCTTTTGCTTGTAATTAACTTTCTACTGACTGTTAGAGGAAAAAAGGTTTTATTGGAATAGAATCTGCCCACATGCTACTAAAATGAATCATACTCACTTGATGACAGGCCTAGATTCCTGTTCCATTCACTTCTGTGACCAGGCATATAATATTTTCTCATAGTTCTGCACTGCTTTCTCATATCAGTAATTGCTCTCTCATTTCAGTGACAGTGTAATTTTCCTCCCTCTCAGAACCTGTTGTACACCTCAGGAAGTAGTCCAAGTGAACAAAAAGGTAATTTATATGTACACAAGGGGCTGACTGAAATACAAAAGCACAGGGTGGATAAGTAAATCATGTTGCACAAATTCTGCTCGCTAAGACCAAAGTTGTATTGTCAGCGAGGTCTGGAGGTGGAACAAAGAAGCAGAACAGGAAAGTTATTTGAAACCCTTTCTCCCACAGCAAGAGCTACATGGGCAGTAAAGGGTGAATATCTGACTTGCTCACTCGATAGCTGTCTTTTATGGGGTTAGATTTTAGTGGGCAATACTGGTTCAATTTAGAATCTTTGCCTGGTTGGCCACATAATACGGGCTTTTTAGTTATTTACCAATCTGAATTTACACATAAAAGTCTTCTAACCAAGAACACCATTATGTGCAGCACATTTATGTTAGGTAGGCTCTAAAGAAACAATCCATAAGAGGTTATTTTAAAGATAAAAAAGGCAAAAGATCATGTAATAGCAATGCTATGAATCCCCAGCCAGGTCTTGTTTGCAGAAGATGTCATGTTCGCAAACAAAACACTATGTTGCCTGTGTTACAAATATTAATGAAATAAAAGGTGTCATTAACTCTGGCAATAATATGGAGGTCATCGTTTTTCTGGGGAACAGTGAAACCTTGATTTGGTTAGCAAATTACTGGAAAGGAAAACAGGAGACACTACCCCATAAATTCTTATACTTCTATTGATGATCATTTGAAGTAAACATGGATTTACTGCATTCAGCCACATCCCTCCCCACACACACTTTTCCTCTGTGTGTCTTATAGGTATGTCTATACTGCAGTCATGCCCTGTGACTGCAGTTCATGTAGACATACCCATGCTAGTTTGATCTAGCTAGTTTGGGTCCTGGGACAGCAAAGCTGTGTCAGTGCATGCTTCAACACAAACTAGCCTGACGTGATAACCCTTGGTACTGAACAATTGAACAGCCATACCAAAATGCATGCTGTTAGATTAAAACTAATGTGTGTGTCTTCACAAGCTGCAGATACACTCAGAGATAGCGGTATAAACATACCCTGATTTTGATATTTAAAGGTTTTATTAATAGGTGTGGGAGATGTTAACACTGAGAAACATGCTGGTGGCATTAGCATGCTGCATTGTTGATAATCATTTATCTAAAACCATTCCACTGAGATTTAGCTATCTATTTTAGTTCCTGATGCTATCTATATTCCTGAGTTGTTTCTATGCACCTGATAAAAGTATTCCAAGAAAGTCAAAATGTAATAATTTAATGTATTTGTATTGAAGGGATGAGGGACACATCAAGTTAGGCACTGTACAAACACATAACAAAAGAGACAGTCCCCAAGAAACTTGAATTTAAATACAAGACAAGAGGCAGTATGTGGATAGAACAAACTGACAAGGGGAACACAAAGAAACAATAAAACAACACTGACCAGCATGAAAAGCAGTGCTTCTAGCACAACAGCTGCCTAACCTACCTTTTAATACCCTTTCCATAAGAATAGCCTAATGGTTTTCCTTCCTCTTTTCTCTTTTTCTCCCCCCGCCCCCCAATCTCCTTTATTACAACCTCTTAGTTTAACTCCCTCTTCTAGGAGGCGATTTTTATTATAGAAAGCTACTGTAAGGTTACAAGTCATTCTCCTCTTCATGGCTGTGGCTTAGATGCTGAAAAATCTCTGTTGCCAGCATGAATCCCACCTTTGTCACTGTTAGCACTCTTCGGATGTATATAGTTGTTATGCTAGGTCCTAGTCACTCAGGCTATGTCTATACTGCAAGGTTTTTGCTCAAAAAACCTGCGGAGCGTCCACACCTCAAATGCGCTTTTGCACAAGTAAATCGTCAGTAAAACAGCAAAATAGAGGGCTTTTGCCGGTGTAGGTAAATCTCCTTCTATGAGGCATAACTTGCACAAAAAGGCAAGAATGGACACTCCAGAGGGGTTTCTTGCGCAAGAAACCCCTATGGGAAAAAGCACAGGTGCTCTGATGGCCATTCTGTGAATGGCCATCAGAGCTTTCTTGTGCAAGAGAGTCCATTAAGTGTGGACGCTGTCTTGCGCAAAAGCACATCGCTTTTGCGATACGCTATGAGGTGTGGACGTGCTCTTGCGCAAGAAGTTTTTGTGCAAAAACTCTTGCACAAAAGGCTTCTTGCGCAAGAAGCCTGCAGTGTAGATGTAGCCTCAGAGCCAATCCTTAGAACATCCACATGAGGGCTCTGGAAAAACAGAGGTGGGATCTCCAATTTGATCCAGTATTTGATCCAGTATAGGACTGGAACTTTGAGTGATGTCAACCTATGTCACAGCCTCGTGTTGTACATGCTGGAGCTTCTTGAAGGCTGCTGATGATTCCATTCCCAAAAGAGCTCTGCAGCATTATGGCAGCAAAGCTTGTGGCATCATGGCCATGATGACGTAGTCTGTCTGGATGGAATTCAGCCTTCTGCCCACCTGAAGAAAGGGACCATCCTGATCATCTAATGTGGCCTCCTGCATATAGCAGGGTAGGCCACAGAACATAGCTCCCCCTCCCCCGTAATAGACTCATAAGCATTGTCTGAGTGATTGAAGTCCTCAAATAATGATTTACAATTTTTCAATTAGAGAGTTAAGCTCCTCTTTACCCTTATTAAATATTTGACTAATTTAAGTCTGCAAGTGACCCATGAACCATGCTGCAAAGGAAGGTGAAAAAACTTCAGAGGCTCTGCCAATCTGACCCAGGGGAAAATTCCTTCACAATCCCAAATAAAGTGATCTGTTGAACTCTGACATGTTGGCAAGAGCCCCCAGCAAGACACCTGGGAAAGAATTCTCAGAGACCTTCCCAACTATTAACCTGTCAGCATCCATGGGTGATATTTGCTATTAGCAGTCACAGATGGGACACAGGCCATGGTAGGCAGTCTCATCCTACCATTCGCTCCATAAACTTATCAAGCTCAGTCTTGAAGCCAGGGTACACTTTTTGCCTCTGCTACTCCCCTTGGAAGGCTTCGAGAACCCCTTCGAGAACCTCACTCCTCTGATGGTTAGAAACCTTAATGTAATTTCAAGCCTAAAATTGGCAATAACCAATTTTATCCATTTATTTTTGTGCCAGCTTTGGCTCTTAATTTAAAAAACACTTCCCCCTTCCTTTTATTTACCCTATGATGTAGTTATAGAAAGCAGTCTTATCTCCTCTCAGCCTTCGGTTTGATTAGGCTAAACTGGCCAAGTTCTTTGAGTCTCCTCTCATAAGGTAGATTCCATTCTTCAGATCATCCTAATAGCTCTTCTCCACACCTGTTTCAGTTTCAATTAATCATAAAGGTAGGAAACCAGGACAGCACTGGGTATTCCAGAGAAGGCATTGCCAGTGCTTTGTATAATGATACTAATACTTCTGTCTCTCTATTGGAAATACCTTGCCTTGCATCCTAAGATTGCATTAGCCTTTTTTTCACAGTCATGTCACACTGGTGAGTCATAGTCCTCCTGTGATCAGCCAAAACACACAGGTCTTTACCTTCCTCTGTTGCTTCCTGGTCTAACATAAAAATTGTTGCTAGTCCCTATAATCACAAACTTGAACTTTGTACTGTACTATTAAATTTCATCCCATAACAATTGCTCCAATTTTCATGGTCATCCAGTTCTCGTATAAAGCTCTGGTCCTCCTCTGTACTGTTAATACCTCCCAACTTTGTGTCATCTACAAATTTTATTAGCATAGTTACTTTTTGTGTGAAGGTCATGAATGAAAATGTTAAATAAGATTGGTCCCAAGACTGATCTCTACTAGTAACCTTGCTCCAGCCTGACAATTCACCTTTCAGTGTAATTGTAGTACTGCTTGAACCTCTCTATTCTAGTACCCTTGGGACCTGACTGGTGTCGAACCAGAGAATTTGCTGAACCATGGGCGGTCCATATTGTCTAGCACCATTACCAACATTTCCACTGCTTACTTAGTTCTAAGACAACATTTAGGGGTAAATTAGAGCTAAATAACAGCACAGAACACTGAAAGCCAGGACCAGTGGCTGTAAACAAACTTTATGGAACCACTGGAAACTTGGCCAGATCCATCATAAGTGGACATCCGACCAACTAAAATCATGTTGGGCCACAGATGTTGCCAGGCCAGAGTGTGCTGGAGTAGTGAGATTCAATCTGTAGCTCCTTTAACTAGTTCCTTATCTATCTTTCAGTTTTCATGTTGAATTCACATCTTCACTGTAACTAATGTACTAAGTGGAACTATATCAAATGCCTTACTGAAATGCCTTTACTAATCTCTCTTTCAAAATTTGTTCAAAGACTTTGCATACCATTTAGGTCAAACTTTCAGGCCTGTAGTTTCATGGGGTTCCCCCTCCCCCTTCTTAAAAATAGATACTATATTAGTAATTCTCCAATCAGAGTTGATTGAGTTTACAAATTAATTAAAAATCCTTGCTATCCTTGCTTTGGTATTCTTGGATGAAAACGATTTGGTCCCATTAAGTTCTTTGAATTTGATTTCCACCTCAATGTGGTAATTTCTACTTCCTTTTCTGCATTTCAATTAATCACCCTCCTCTTTACCCTAATTAAAAACTCCCAAGGTCCCTAGTGATCTGTCAAGTGTTCAGAGGCCCATGAGATGGATTGTCCCAGATTCCAAACTCTGAATGGGAATTCCTTTTCACAGAGAATTTCAAAATGTTTGTCATTCTGAATGTGAATGAAACCAAATTTCAAAAAAAATTCTCCATTAAACAGAATTGCTATTCTTCACTCAGCTCTGTGATCTTGACAGTTGAAAGGTGAACAGCTGAGAATACATATTATGGTGTTTGGAAATTCATCAGAAATGTTTCCCATTTCCTACCAACATCACCACCACTTTGCCAGGATTTAACTGTGGTCTATTTCTCTGAATCCAGCTGATATCCCAGGGATTGTGCTATTTGCATTTGTCATGAAGCTGAGTATTGTTCATGTTTTATTGTCAAAGACATTTTCTTTCTCAGTTTTTCCCAGTTAAACAATCTAACACACACATACAGACATACACACTTGTGCCTTCTCTTACTTTGGTAATTGGTGTTACGAGATGATAATGCTATGGCACAAAGGTAGTAAGTAAATTACAGTATTAAAAACTTGTTCCATTTGTATATTATCATACTGATGTTTTCACAAAGCATATTATACTTTCAACTTGTAACATTAAAATATAGCCCTCCCCCAAAGCCCTTCTTTTCAAAGTCTATTAGAATACAAGAACACATTACATTTTAGATGTCATCTTAAGAGGAAACAATATTATGGTGAGAAAAGAACTAATAGCAACTGCTTTTAATTTAAGAATACTTCTTTACATGAGAAGAAAGCATTTTTACCAATTTGTTGGGAAGTTACCAGGACTCTGCTAATGGGTTTCATTTATGCTTTAAAAATATAAATCATAGGAGTCCTGAAATGACAGAGTACCAAGATATGTTAAATGTTTTACGAGTGAAAATCAATGTATTTTGTCTTATTCCCCTGTCGGGTCAGAAACAAAACTGTTCCTTGGAAGCCTTTATTGCAAGTAAAAGGCACTTCCTTCTGAAGAAGTTGCAACAAATGGAAAGTGCTTTTATAGATTTTTGTGAAAATGACACACCACTGGTTAGAATTTGGAAAATAAAACTGTAATCAGACCTTCACTCAGGATCCTACTAACCAACAGAGCTGGGACTACACTCCACTGCAAGATGCCTTGTGTGCCAGAATAATTTGGGAGTATCCAGGACACCATAAGACAGGACACATGCTAGAGCTGTCAATTGAGTTGAGATCAGAGGTAGGGGGAAAGATTACCTCCTTGTCATGTCCTTTAATTTGAGATTGAGTGTACCCTTTGCTCATTCAGGTAAAAAAAAAATCTCAATAGTGTCATTTAACCTCAGAGATGTTTCAGTGGGAGGTGCATTGACTCTCTATATTTATTGGAATAAATGGTGATGGAATATATATGTGTGTACATTATAGTAGTGGAACTCCTCCTCAAACAAGAATCATTCAGCTTTAGGAAAGGACAGTGAACCACAGATGCCATGTATGTGATTAGGCAAGTAATAGAGAAGCAGCTAGAATACTAGCAACATAGCTTTGTGGCTTTTATAGACCTAGAAAAGGCATGCAATAAAAGGGATATAAGAATGTTCACATCAGTGTTGAGAAAATATGGAGTGTCTGAGGATTTATAACAACGGTGAATGCCTTATAGAGATCACTTAAAAAATGATCCAAACCTATTTCAGAATGAGAAGTCCTTTTGAAGTAAAAGGCATACTATACCAGGGATTGGCCCTAAATCTGCTGCTGTTTATTATTATTGATGAACCGTGACAACAGAAAGATCCCAATGGGGGAAAGAGAGAAGATATGATATGCAGGTAACATATCAATAAGGGCATCCTTAAAAGAGGATTTAGAAGAAATAGTAAACCAGTAGTATGACCAGTTAAACTTGCATAGGGTGAAAATGAAAATGACGGACTAAAATCATGTGATTACTAGAAGTTCCACAGAGAAGCTGAGCATAGAGATTAGTGGCATAAGAGTAAATTAGGGTATGTCTACACTATAGCGCTATTTTGAATTAACTTATTTCGAATTAGTTCATTCGAAATAAGCTAATTCAAAATAAGCTAATTCAAAATAACGCATCTAGACCCAAAAACTAATTTGAAATAGCGTTTTGCGATTTCAAAATAGCGCGTCCACACTGATTGGATGCTGGATCACATTTAAGGGCAGCTGAAACCGATTCCAGCGGGGCATCAGGTCAGTAGTTGCTTTGTGTGGCTGCTGTCTGAGGCTATCTGAGGCTCGTGCTTAAAGAGACCCCCTGGACAGCCAGTTCTCAGCTTTCCCGCTTGCTTGCCTACCTCGCCGAGGGACAGCAAAGCGTTTTCCTCTTCGCCTGCTTCAGTCGCTTTCCTTTGGAACCGCAGCACTTGGCACCATGGAGTCAGATATACCCCTGGGCACTCTGGTACTCATGTTGAATGCCTTGCTGCAAGCCTGGCAGCAATTGCTGGAGGCTGCCTGGCACCTTCTGCTGCAGGCCAGCCCCCTGGCCCTCCCTCTACCCCCCCTAGGGGCCCTGAAGGAGTGGCGCCCAGATGCCAGCATGCCCCGCCGCATCTGGCGTCTGGACACCAGCAGCGACTGGTGGGACCACATAGTCCTGGAGCACTGGGGAGACCAACAGTGGACCCAGAACTTCAGGATGAAGAAGGACACCTTCCTTGAGCTCTGCGAGTGGCTCGCCCCTGCTCTGCAGTGACGGGACACATGCATGAGGCCTGCCATTCTCCTCCACAAGCGGGTGGCCATCGCCCTCTGGAAGCTCTCCACTGGATAGCTACCGATCTGTCGGGAACCAGTTCGGTGTGGGGAGATCCACCGTCAGAGCGATGCTCATGCAGGTATGGCACTCACCGGCCACTGGGCCAGAACGGGGGGCTGCAAGGAGGACGTGGGCTGCCCCAGGGAAAATGGAAGGGAGATGGTGTAAGTGCCATCCCCGGGAGGGGTCGGTCCGTCCCGGCTGCACTACAGACCGCCCGCGGTGGCCAGGATTGCAGCGGGGGATGCTCCTGGGAGTGGGGCACAGGGCAGTGGTGGGGAAAGAACACTCCCAGCCAAAGGGGCACCCCAGTGACCCTCGGTTTTGTGTGCCTCTCTGCAGGTGGTGAAGGCCATCAACAGGGTGCTGCTCCGCAGAGTCATCCGCCTCACCAACCTGGATGCGGTCATCCAGGGGTTCGGCGCCCTCTGCTTCCCCAACTGCGGGGGGGCAATCGATGGGACACACATCCCCATCCATGCCCCAGACCACCAGGCCTCCCTCTACATAAACAGGAAGGGGTACTTCTCCGTGATCCTGTAGGCCATGTCTGACCACCGGGGCCAGTTCACGGACATCAATATGGGCTGGTCCGGCAAGGCACACAACGCGCGGGTGTACCACAACTCCTCCGTGTGCCAGAGGCTGCACGCCGGGACTTTCTTCCCCGACCGCCACATCAGGGTTGGGGACGTGGACATGCCAGTGTGCCTGCTGGGGTATGCGGCGTACCCCCTACAGCCCTGGCTCATGAAGCCCTACACGGGACACCTCAGCTCTTCCCAGCAGGCCTTCAATGCCAGACTCAGCAGGGCCCACATCGTGGTCGAGGGGGAGGGGAGATGTGCCCTGCCTCTGTGTAGAGGGGGCGTCTGGAGGGAGGGCAGTGTGCAGTGTCTCTCCCCGGGGTAAGGTCCCTGGGCTCCCCCTCCCACCTCGCCCCGCATAAGGGGACCGTGATGTCATTCACATGTGGAGGCCTCCCTGGCCTCGGATGAGGCTGCTGACGGGCTGTCTGGGATGGCTCGGGGTTCCTGGGTGCAGGGCAGGCTCCCTGCAGGCTCCTGGCTGCCGTCCTCCTCCTCCTCCTCTTTCCCTGTGTCGATGATGACCGGGGGGTACGGACCATCTGACCCCCCAGGATGCAATCCAGGGCCTCACAGTAGGGGCAGGCCTCTGGGTCAGTCCCTGGTTGGGAGGCCCTGGAATAGGCCTGCCGCAGCTCCTTGATTTTGCTGTGCACCAGCTCCTGGCTGCGCATGTGGCCTCTGGTGGCCAGGCTGGTAGCCATGAGGCTGTAGATGGCCACATTCCTGCACCTAGTGCGGAGATTGTGGGCATTGGAGGCCTCCCCCCAAATCTCAATGAGGCCCATGATCTCCGCACTTGACCAGGCGCCCGCCTTTTGCGGCCCCTGGCAGGCTCCTGGGAGCCGCCAGCCTGGTCCTGGGGAGTGGTGGAGGGCTGGATGGCAGCGGGTGGCTGGCTCATGGTGTGCCAGGTGCACGGCCTGCTGGCTGTGTGCTGGCAGACTGGCAACTGGCACAGGCACTGTGGCCAGAGTCTGCCCCTTTAAGGGCTCCGGGGCTGGTGGGGAGCAGACAAGTTTTCCTGGTTTGGCCCAGAGTGGCCACCAGGGGGAACTGGGAAGGGCTGGAGGCCCCGTAATTCGAAATAAGTGTCTACACAGTGCTTATTTCGAATTAGCTATTTCGAATTAGGTGTTATTCCTTGTAGAATGAGGTTTACCTAATTCGAAATAAGGGCACCGCTATTTCGAATTTATTTCGAAATAGCGGTTTGTATGTGTAGACAGCTATTACAGTTAATTCGAAATAATGTCTGTTATTTCGAATTAACTCTGTAGTGTAGACATACCCTTAGAGTATTCAGCTCCTTGGGAACTGGGTCATGAAGGACAGTGCAGAGAGGAGGAAGCTGAGAGAGTGTGGAATAATATTATAGGGATTGTTTATGACAAGCCTATGCCACTGAAACTGAAAACTCATCTGTTTAGCTCCATACTGTGTAGTGAAGAACCATGGGTGATAGAGACAGCAGGTTCAATCCCTAAAGATGTTTGAGGTGAGATGTCCTTGTGCCATAAGGAGTGACATGGTGAGATGGATTTAATAATAACAGTATAAAGTATGGATGTCAAAGTCCATGATGTGGATGACAAAATCCGGGAAGTCTGACTTCATTGATTTGGATATGCGCAGAGGCTGAATGAAGGGGACCTGTGAGCAAAGCAAAGGAGGAGATGGTGGATGGAAAGAGAAGCTGAGGAAGCAATGACATTGGTAAGCTGGTTGCCTTGGACAGGTGAAGATGGCAGGTGCAATAACCTAACCCCAGTTGATGATAGATTATGCTATTACAATATGACAAATTTTATATTGGTTTATTTTAGATGGCATATATGTTGTAAATTGTGGTACTGGGTCATTTAAAATGAGTAATGCATAATAATCAGAGGGCCCCAAGTTAAGAGAGCTCTCAGATGATGTAGGCATGCTCAGGGTGTGCATGCTCAGTCTGCAGGAGCCATCTTGTTGTGTATCCAATAAAGATAGCTATATTTTAAGATTTGTATGCCTAGTCTGACTTGGGGCTACTGAAGTGCAGTGAGTGCAGAATACTCAATAGGAAGATGGTCTCAGCTGACAAAGCTAGAAAAGCAGGATAATTTACATCTGTAAAGGACTAAATATAGCTCAGATATGAAAGGGGAGGGATGGCACAAGGAGCCTTCCTGTATCTTATGACTGCCACTGGGGTGGATAGTTGTAGCTGCAGTCTTTGCTGCCTGCAATGCAAAGCATTCCAAAAGGGGTTGGGAATGATGGAGGTGAGGCTATGGCCTATCTGTCCCAGGCACCAGTCTGGAGAGTAACCTGGCTGATGAGGGGAGCACACACTGCTTTCCTTAAAAATGTGCTTGTGGCTGCTTTCCCCCTGCATGACAGGAAGTTTCTAAGGCTTTGTCTACACTGGAAAGTTTTGGGGATGAAATCGTGGACATGCAAAAGTTGCCAAAACTGAAAACTGGTTAAACCTGTTTTTCTGACTCCCATTGTCAACGTTTCATGGCCACATAGTTAGCACCCCTGTTAACAGAAAGAGCAAAGTTATCTGAGTAAGCATCCCACAGTGCCCGGAGTCACCCTCAGTTGCTAAGCATTGTTGGCATGTGTAATGTAATGCTATGCATTTTGGGAAGCTGAAAAACATCCCATCAGCCACTTCTTTGCTTCCCCAGCCATCCCCTGGCTTCCATATGACTTGCATGCAACTTGAATGACAGTCCCTGCTGTGAACTCCAGCATCTGGATCTCAGAATTCTCTACCATGTTGTGTTCGATGTGCTTAGGACATGGGTGGGCCCCCATCACCCAGCCTTGATTCGGCCCCCACTGCACACAAAATCTACTAGGCTGGGCCCCTCTAGTCTCTGGTGTGTGAGGGAGATGTGGGAAGAATCTTTCACCTTCTCAGTTGGGGGCCATAGTGAGGGGTTTTTTTGTTTTTTTGTTTTTACTTCACTTGTGTATGGTCCCTGATTGATTTTTATGTGGCTCCTGATCCAAAAAAGGTTCCCCATTCCTGGTTTAGGACATCGCACATTGCAGCAGAGCTATTATACAATTAATAGCAGAGGACGAAGACTTGGATGTGGATGACCATGTGAGTGATGGGGACAGCACCGAATTGGCATTGAATTGGGATGTCACAGATCAGTTGTGCATGGTAAACTGTTGATTTTTGGGCTAGGGAACCTAGTACTGAGAAGTGTGATCAGACTAGATTATATAACGATGCCTTCTGGCCTTAAAATCTATTACCTTTGAAAGCTGGCCAGTGGAGAAGATATAAACTACTATGAGTAAAAGTGTTGTGAGACTAGTGTGTTTGTAATAGTGTTCCACTTCTGGTGCCCATATATTTATGATTGGTCTGTGGTGTTTGCGTGATAAGAGTGGATAAGAGTGCCCCATTAAAAGTTGATCCTTGGTACGTTACTGTGTATTCATGCTTTGAAAGGAGAGGACTACATAGCTAGCAGTTTGATGCATCAGAAACTGAACACCTGAAGCACACAGGAACCTGCTAAAATATTATCTTTGTTATGTGTTTGGTTACTCCTGAGTAGTTTAGCTATATGTTAGTCTCTCTGTCTCTCTAAATAGAAATAGGTTTTTTTTTAAAATATTGGCATTAGGTCCAGTGACTAAGACAGAGATGGGACTAAAATGAATCTGCAAAAGTGACAAGGAGTCCTGTGGCACTTTATAAACTAACAGATGTATTGGAGCATAAGCTTTCATGGGCAAAGACCCACTTCATCTTTGCCCACGAAAACTTATGCTATGTAGTCCTCTCCTTTCAAAGCATGAATACACAGTAACGTAACACGGCTTCCCCTCTGATACTTAAAATGAATCTGTTCACGAGTCCTTATTTATTGTTTAGTTTGCCAGTGAGGTTAGTGTCAGAGTGATAGGTAACCCAATTTTCATTTGTAAATGAAGGAGAATCAAATAATGTCAAACTAACCAGATGGTTTTTGACACAGTGAAGCTGTGTGGATAAGAGTGCCCATCTATTTTCAGATTTCCATAAGAGATTTGGCAATCTGCAAGCTTCAGAAGTGTGTCAGTTTGGTTAAGGAAGGTAATCAGAAGTTCAGATATTCATTCAAAGGCTTTTTTATGGGTTCCATTTTCAGAATATGTATGTCTGTAAGTTAGAAGCCAGAATTTACCTAGGAATATTTAGATGTTTCTAAGGACATGACTACTTCTGGAACTAGAAGTGAGTCCCAGTTTGAGGAGACATCTCTGTGCTATCTTTCATTGAACTAACATGTTAAAAATAGAGTGTAGTTGTGGCAGTATGAACAGCAAAATGGATTAGGCAACCTGAATTTTGTACCTACCCAAGACCATAGGTTTCATCCCACTGTGGCTATACTATATTTTAGCATGCTATCTCAATCAGAGCCAATGCAAATACGTCACCTTGAGCTGGGAAAAACACCCCCAGCTTCAAGTCTTGATGCCCTCAGAAGCTCAGTCCTACCTATCATATGCTCATCAATCTTCCAGCTGTGGATGATCAGGCCTAAACTGTGTCAAAGACCAGCACTCATAGTTAGAAGCCACTTGGCAAATTTGGCAATGTGTCTTTCCCAAGGTCACAGAAAAATGGAATTAGAATTCAGTGAGTTCCTTAATCTTTTGCTCAGTTCATTAGACCATGATGCCTCCCAGTTAACATTCATCACCTATTTAAGTTGGAAAAACTATTAAAAATAAATCTAAGAAGTGAAAGTAATCTGAGACATGTGTTAGACCCAGTCCTAGAATTTATTTCATGAAGGACTCTACTCATGTGGAAAAAGTTGAAAAAGCTGTATCAATTAATTTGGAAGCTACAGGATACTAAAAGCAATATTATGGGCCTGACATACGGTGACATCTGTCATTTCCATTCAGTCTTGCTAACTTGTTAAGCCACAGTGCATTGAAGCAGTCAAGTACTTTTATAGACCATCCCTATTCAGCAAAGCACAAAAGCACACACCTACAATTCAGCACATGTTTAAGTGGTTTGCTGAATTGCGGCATTGGTTCTTACCTTATTTACTTAGTGGTTCAGAATAAAGAAAGCTCAGTAATCCATAACTATTTAGGAGACCGAGCATGGAAACCTTGGCCTAGTTTTGTTTCCAGGATATAAGAGATAAATTGCTGGTTCTCAAGTTAATTTTTCAAAGGTCAGTGTGCATCCTTTAATTCTGTAAACATCCTTATCCAAAGACAAAGAAATGCTTTGGAATTGAAATCTGAGTTGGTATGTCTCTAGGGTCATCCATCTGGTTAAAGAGCTCTATCATCCATATATTTAGATTATCTAACAAAGTGTAATGTTACTATTACTCATGCAAAAACTAACTTGTTTCTGTCAAATCAGTATTATGATTTCATCTTTCTATTATTTTAGGATTTATTGTAAATCTAAGGAAATCTATGCCAATGGTCAGAATAACTGCAGAAAATTTCAGCAAAATCCCAGGGATCTGTTTTGAAATTCTACAGCATCAATTGAACATGTTGTTGTGCCTTCCTTATCTTCATCCGATGTTATAAGATTTACCTAGTAGACTCTAAATGTATAATTGAGAAACATCACGGTAGATGTAACTTACAATATCCAGAAGAAACAACAGAGACAGAGGAGACATGAAAGGATAATTTTGCTTATACAAAATAGCAGCCTGAAAAATAAAAACAAACAAGCAGATGGAGAAAGCAAAGACTGAAATACACAGCTGTTAGAAGTATTTAGATACCCAGATGCAGAACGGTTCAAGGGTGGGGGCTGGGAGTTGGGGGAAGGCACAGTTAGAGTTGATGGAAGCGTTTTATTAATATTATAGTGTATATTGACGATGCAATTTTCAAAGAAGCCTATGGAGTTAGGTGACCAGTTCCCTGTGACTTTCAATTGGAAACATAGCGTATCTGAAAATCCCAGCCTGAATTCCTGGCTCCTTATAAAATGGGACTTCTTAGTGTTCACACGGGCACAGAATGATGAAAGATGAAAAAGGTACTAAAGATGGAGTTAAAACGATTTGTCAGTAGCTGTTCATCCTCTTTTCCCCTGGTCTAAATTAAAAATAATGCTTTATAGTAACTAGTTAGAGTAGAGAAAATTGTTTTTCAAAGCTACAATTCATAATGACAATTCATACTTATACCACATAGTGCATTTCATCTAAGAGTTAATATCCTTGGTGAATATTAAGCATCACAGTGTCCTTCAGTCTAAGAGACCAGATGGTACTATTGGTCTATCATTAGTCCAAATAACCCTTCCCCCCTTACTTTGTCCAGTATGATTTAACAGAGAATTGGGGATGTGGTGCTTCTTTTGCTTTTTTGCATCAGTCTTAAATGATAAAGTTCTCCTTCCCCAAACATTTGATATGATAGAGTCTGTTCAGCTAAAATGAGTCCTGGAATGGAGTTTGTACTCCTGTGTCATTCACCTTGCTGATTTTCAGAATCCCTCCTTGAGCTAGCAGAGCTCACACCCTGCACACACAGTCCCGCACATACAAAAAGAATGGCCACGTCAGAATAACCCCTAAATAATTCTGCTGGCTTTTCATTCATTTCAGGGGCCCATTCAAAACTATCATTCTCTTTGAAAAGCTCTCTACAGCTGCCCACTCTCACTGTACTTCTCTCTGAATTCCCTTTTGTTCATTTAGCACTTTGTCTGCTCTCCTCTGTCTTTCTGTGTCATCAGGCTACCTCTTGTATTAAAGCCTTCTCTTGGACCCTACCAGCTGCAGACACAAGGGCCCCTGGCCTGCTTCTGCTCCTTCATGACTATGTCAGAAATACGACCTTTCTTATGTACAATAAATAACATTTTAAACAAGCCTTAAACTTACTGCATTCTTGGAGAAAAGCTTCCTTCCCCACACATGGAATTTCAGAGGCTAAATAAGTAAGAAATGATAGTGGGGTGCAGCTAAGACTGAGCAATCGAAATGTGCCTGAACTAGAGACCAGTGAGAACATCAAACCTGAACATGTGTATTGTAATAGTTGGCATTTCTTTACTGAGGAAAAACTGTCAAGTGTCACGAATATGACTTTCACAAATGGTGATTTTTATAAGCAAGGCAAAGAAACACATTCAGACAATGCAAATGTGTTTTGTTTTTGTTTTTTAATGCTAAGGAGAAAAGCTCTGGCATATGTCAAAAGATGTGAAGACTGCCTCAACGGGAGTTCTGTTTATAGATCAAGGGCAGTCAGAATATAAGTCCTATGGGCCTCATCCTCCATTTATTTTGCACACCTAAAATTCCACATTGACTACAACAACAATATTAAGTTTTCATATTTCGTAGGAATGCATCACAGTCTTCCTACTGGTGTTTTGAGCCTAAGTATCAGTTCTGATTCTGACTTCAGGCAGAGTTCTGAGGGCATGTCAGAGGTTGATCTTCTGGTGTTTGATTTAACGGGTCTAGTATAGACCCCTAAATCAAAACTAAGGGCAGCTTCTGCCAGTGTCAGGAGTAAGGGAAAGAGTAAGGGAAGCCAACAGGAGCATTTTTCCCTCTGGCCTCTTGTAGTGTGTTTGCCACCAAAGCTCGGCTTAAGGTAAGCCGGCTCAAGCTACGCATTTTACATAGCTGGAGTTGTGCATTTTAAGCTGACCTTCCTGGTCTAGTGTAGACCAGGCCTGAGCATGTAAAGAACATAGGATCAAACCCTGAAACCTTGATCAAGCCCTTGGGTACTGTTCCACACCTGACTGGGGCTGATTGACCATTGTGTGCGCTCTAGTTTTAAATAGAGAGATTCCAATAAAGTTAGTGGAATCACACCATCATGAAATGGCTGTATTACAGTGGAAGATTAATTTGACAGGACTACTCTTATGAGAAATGTATAAAATCAGACTTTTAAGCTGTAAATTTCAAGGCTGATGTTATCAGTCTTTCTGAATCCAAGGACAATATCTTAAACATTTCAGCCCTCTAGAGGTAGTTGCAACATTGATTTCCCTCCGCCCGCCCCCTCACGTTATGAAATGAATCATACTTTCATGTTTCTGGGAGACTGTTGCACAAAGAAAAGGAGTGACTATGAACTGTGTTCTTTTTTCCTTGCATCAAAGAATTAAGGCTAAACCAAAAAGCCTCTGAACAAGGAGCCAAAGATTATACCATTAGCTGTTGGAGAGAACAAATCCACTGGGGATAAAAATATATTGAGCAAAGTTGCTTTTTTTAAAATTGGAAATTCAGATAAAATGCTCTGTATCTCACATCTTTTTGTCTGTGTTTCCTGTCAGTGCTATAACAAACCTTTTTGGCTAGCAAACAAGATTTCTTTGTTGCAGTGAAACTTCGTGCATGATTCACTTTTTTCTTAGAAAAAGCTTCAAGCCAAATATTGTTTTCGGAATCTTTTTTCCCTACTTTCCCTCCCCTTCCCAAATCCTTCTTCCTGAGGGATATCCTTGTTCATGGTAGCCTACTGTAAACAAAAGAAAGATGATATCAAAGTAATTGCTTGAAATATAATGACAGGTTTCTTCCACAATATTTTAGCAATGTCTTTGCCTGAACATAGTATATTTGCACAGTTAGAATGCTTGGAAACTAAACATCCATTAAAGGAAAGAAACAAAAAAGCCAAACATAGTACAAAATAAAAATAAGACTTAGGCAAATAATTGAATGTCTCTTTAAATGTATGGTGCATATGTGCACCCTAGCTTATACTAGCAATTGCCTGGATCAGGCATTTGTATCGTGGCAGAAATCCATACACATGCTATCACACACTTTTTTTAGTGTGTTCTTCCAAGAATGTCCTGAGGGTTGTTTTGAGGCCTCTTGGCCATTAGTTAATGTGCAGTCTATTTATCTTGATTCATCCTTGCCACACTGTTTTCCCATTCCATTTTATTTCTATTGATGTTTTACATTAAAATAGGTATTTCTCCCTACACAACTGTTCTTGTATCTTATGAAGTTGCCCGCCACTCATCTGCTCTGATCTTAAGTAACCCACCAATCCCCTTCTCACACAAGACTATTCAGGTTTTCTCCCATTCTGGTCTTCACACATGGCATGTCCACCCTGGACTACTGCAGGAAAGAATGAGTTTCAGAAAGGATGTGTCTGTCTTGTTTGTGAATCTCTTGGCCCTGGTCTATACTAGGAAGTTATTTTGAAATAACGCCCCTTATTTCAAAATAACAAGGGGAGCGTCGACATTACCAAACCAGTTATTTCAAAATAAGGGGCTGGTTATTTCAAAATAACTCCTGCTTTCTGTGAGGACTAATGCTTATTTTGAAATAGTTATTTCGAAATAACGGTAGTGAGGATGCTCCACTGCTGCTATTTTGAAATACTACTCCCCAGAGTCATTCAAAATAATTACTCCCCAGTGCTTCCTGGGGCTCTAAGTTGAGGTAACACATTCACGTTAAGGTATCCTGCCTTGGACTAATTTAGAGGCTTCCCTGTAATGTGGATACGCTATTTTGAAACAGTTATTTTGGAAGTTTTTATTTGAAATAAGTTATTTTTGAAATAATTTCCTAGTGTAGACATGCTGTTGGTGCCCTGCCTGGCTAATGGGCCACCACCCTCTGCCAGATAAATTCCAGGCTCAGATCTTCTCTAAACATAAGTTGTACCACTTTAACTATATTGGTTCAGTTAAATTGGAATAACATCCTGCTAGTATGGGCACAGTTATACTCCAGTAAAGGTTCTTATAGAAGGTAGCTCATTCTCTGAAATTTAGAAAAAGCTATACCAGTAACAGACACCTTTATATTGACATCCCTACTTCCATACTATAACAAAACACTAAACTGTATTATACTAAACAACAAATAGACTAATAGCACCTTAAAGACTAACAAAACATGTAGATGGTATTATGAGCTTTCGTGGGCACAACCCTGTTTTGTTAGTCTTTAAGGTGCTACTAATCTATTTGTTGTTTAAGTTTTTCCTGTTACAGACTAATTCGGCTACGGCTACGCCTCTGAAGCTTTTGTATTATACTATTCAACCACTAGGTGTCACATTTAACAAACTCACAATAGCCATTCCAGCAGTACATTAAAGGATCTTACAGAAAATATATATTTGATTTCTCTCCCCTGGGAAAGAAGCTCTGTAACCAGTCCATGTGGTATAAGAGCCTACCCTGCAACATACCAGATACATGGTGTCAGAAATGCACTAGTGCCAGAGAAGAACAGACACAGAAGGAAAAAAAAGCAACAAAAAGCTGCAAGATGCTCCAGAGAACTTTGATAAACCTGCACAATAGGCAGGTTGGAAGCAATATTTTATGTTTGAAATAAACTCAGCAAGAGAATTGGAGACATCCAGCCATGCTCTTTAATTTCTGCTCTGAAGAAGCTGGAAGAGTATATTTTTGCCTTTACTGATGACAGTCACAAATATGACAATGAAAGACTCTCTTGGCTATGCTTGATGTATACATTATACCTCCAAGAAATGTGGTTTAAGAAAGAACATATTTCCACCAGAGAATTCAGGAATCCAGAGAAAATGTTGGATCTTTTATAAGAGCTTTGTATACAGTTGCAGTCCCAAAAATAATAGTTTTGAGCCAAACATGAAACTATTAGAGACAGGCTGATTATGGGGTTGACACATCATAGCCTTTCACATCAGCAACAATGAAAAATAGACTTAAACCTACATACAGATATTCAAATAGCAAAGCAGGTGGACTAGTAAAACAGAAAAACCTGGAGTATTGTCAAATCTGAAAAACCTGAAATTAGCTTAGAAGCTGTAAATGGACTCATGAGTCCTAAAAATCATTACAAGAAAAACCCTGCACCTATGTGGAAATTCCAGACAAACACAAAAGCTTTTCAGCCTATATGCACAAGATGTAGAAAATTCATATACCAAGAGATGATACATGTCCTGTCAAAAGCACAAGATGTAACAAATGCACAAAATATGGACATTTTGCAACACTTGCATTTTGCAAGGCAGCCAGGGAGTTGACTACTATTCTACATGTAGTCCCCTTACTAAAGGCACCTCTGCTTATTCTCTGGGAAGATCCTGTGTGCTGCAGTCTAGCCCCAGAGACTACAATTCCCATGAGCCCTGGAGGAAAACAGGAAGGAAGTGACTTTTGTTTGGGAGAGCTGAGTCTCTCCACATGTGTGGAGGAAGACTCAGCAGTCTGTGGACTCTTCCCTCTGTTTTTGGAGCAGAAAGGGAGCCAGGCTGCTGTGTAGGAGTTTGATCCAGTTCAGAAGCTGTTATGTTGCAGTTACAGACTGGGACAGTGAGCCTTTGGAACTGGGATCTAGCAGGCTGCTTCTGATTGCCCTAGAGGGGAGGCCCTTTGGCTGTACTTGTGGCTAGAAGCTACTCTGCATCCAGCACACAGAAGGAAACTGTGAGTAACTGGGCATCTTTGGGAAAATGCTGCCTGGGGACAGACCTCAGAGATACAGACTAACTCTGGGTTCAAAGAGAGGCAGAGAGGCCAACCCAGTGAACCAGAGCTGCTGCATAGCTTGGACCCACATACACACTACCTACAGAGAATCTCCATCACTACAGCTGCAGTTCTTCAAACGCGCCCACGCAAGCAAGAGTCTGGGACTCTGAGTCCAGGGGTGTGCACACTCTGGGGTGGGATAAATATTGGCAGTGCAAATGGCAGCTAGATAAGTTCATTTTACTTCTGTGTACTTTATTAATTGATGTTATTCACTGTTAATTTCTTAAATCCTGTTTTTTTAAGTTAAGTAAAGGTTGTTCATTCTAATGCAATCTATTAGATGTATATTATTTATGATTTGTAATTATTGTTCTGGAGTTGGATTCAGTTTATTGCTGGAATAAGTTTATTCCTGGAAGTTCCCAAGGCACACCAGTAAGTGTGTACTGGGCCAGCCAGGTGGAGGCACCGCCATTGTACATTCTTTATGAGCAAGGGACTACAGCAAAGTGGTGGATAGGTTTTCCCCAACCAAACATCACCACTGGGGTACTCAGGGTCTCCTTTTATGTCAAGACCATCAGGCACCCAGGCACACCTGTGAGTGTGACCTGCTCCCGAGTAACTCAGGGAGGAAAAAGGGGGTTACATACAAAATCAAGAGCTTTGTTTCTGGGGTCATCACATATGGGTTATACATAGAATCATAGAATACTAGGACTGGAAGGGACCTCGAGAGGTCATCGAGTCCAGTCCCCTTCCTCATGGCAGGACCAAGTACTGTCTAGACCATCCCTGATAGACATTTATCTAACCTACTCTTAAATATCTTCAGAGACGGAGATTCCACAACCTCCCTGGGAAATTTATTCCAGTGTTTGACCATCCTGACAGCTAGGAACTTTTTTTCTAATGTCCAACCTAAACCTCCCTTGCTGCAGTTTAAGCCCATTGCTTCTTGTTCTATCCTCAGAGGCCAAGATGAACAAGTTTTCTTCCTCCTCCTTATGACACCTTATGATACAGACTGCCTGGAGAGTGAAAATGAATATTGATGGAAAGAATATTGAATTTGAAATTGACTCAGGAGCAGATGCCTGTCATTTTAATAGGGACTTATAATCACCTCAGGGTGAAAGAGATTAGATTTCTTACAGGTACTGCTGTATTGCAACCAGAGCAAGGAGTTGTGTATGTGGGGAGGGGAGCTTGCAAATAGGACCAGTCCCACTGAGTGAGAGTATAGCAACTGCACCACGGGCCAGCAATTGAAAAGAGCCTTGGGCTCCTAACCACCTCTGCTGCTTCTACGTTACCCAGTGCCCAAGGCCCTTTATATTGCCACCAAAGGACTGTGTTAGATGAGCCAGGCAGCACCAAGCACAGGGGGAGGGGTGTGCCACAGTCTTGGTGGAGCTGAGGGCTGGCTGCCCCAGCCCCTCCCCTTCCAGGAGTGTAGAGCTACCACACCCACCCACCTCACCCTAGGGCCTGGTGAGGCTGTCTACTCCCCTGCATAGGACAGCACCTGTAAGTTGGGTGCGGTGGTTCAGATCTCAGTGCAGGGGTTGGGGATGGGGGCGGGGGTCTCCATGCAGGGGATTGGGAGGTGGGGGGCTCAGGCAGCGGTGTGGAGGATGTGGGGATGCAGAAGTCAGGGCAGGGTTTTTTAGGTATGGTGGGGCTCAAGGCAGGGATCTGTGGGAACTCAGGACAGGGGATTGGCAAGGTGTGGGGGGGGGGGGGGGGGGAAGCTTGGGGCTGGGACTACGGCAACTGTATGCTGCCTGGTTGCTAGATCCCTGGTGCAGTGCAGTGTAAACTGCGTTGCCCAGCTGCTGGATCCCCAGGGCTGGCCAGGGTGGCAGAGAACTGCATTGCCTGAGCACCAGGGCTGACTAGTCTCTTACCAGTGTGCTGCACTGGAACCCAGTGACTTACTTTCACCTTTGCTTCAAAAACTCCCTGAACTGACATCACCTGATGAGTTCTAGAGATACTCTGAACTAGGGATGTTAAATATTGGTTAATCGAATAGTCGAGTAACCTCAAGAACTCACTCTTCACTCCTGAGGAGCCTCCCTGACATTCTGCGCCGCTGCCTTTGTATCAGAGGCAGCAGTGCAGAGTGCAAGGCGGGAGTTTAAAAGACAGCTCCCCTCTCAGACCGGCTGCCTGTTGCTCTGTGCTGCTACCTCTGATTAAGAGGCAGCAGCGCGGGGTGTCAGTAGTCCCTGTCTAGGGTGGCTGTGAGCTCCCGGATCCGAGCCGGGCTGCCTGCCACCCAGCTCCTAATACACTTTAAATGCAGAGCTGCAGCAGGGGCAGGTCCTGGACCCATTTCAAACCAGGACTGAGCCGGACTGCTGGCCACCTTGCTAAAACATTTACTGGCAAGTGTGTGGCGGGGAAATGTGTGTAGTCACTAGCATTATCCTATAAGCTTTTGTTTATAGGTTAATCGGTTAATCGAATACACTATTAGGGTTTGTCTAGTTCAAACTAGGAGGCTTAATGAGTTGTAAATGAAGCCGGGATTTAAATATCCCGGCTTCATTGCGCCGCCATTTTTAAATCTTAGTCGAACTCCGTGTCGCGCCACACGCCGCACAGAGTAGTTTGAATTAGGATTTCTAATTGAACTATCGGTACACCTCGTTCCACGAGGAGTAATGGTAGTTAGAATTAGAGATCCTGTTCGAACTACCTACCGCGTGCCGCGGCACGGAGTTCGACTAAGAGGGATTTAAAAATGGCGGCGCTGAAGATGCAAATGAAGCCCGGATATTTAAATCCCGGCTTCATTTGCAACAATGCCACATTAGCCTCCCTAGTTCAACTAGGGGCTAGTGTAGACATACTTACATACTTACTCTGAACTAAGACAGTTTTCCACAAAAGCAGTTTACAAAACATTTACATTAAGAATGCTTGTGACAAAAGCATAAAAGACCAGCAATCCTCTGAGCCTCAGTGTGGGAGCCATGATGGGCCTAGTGAGAAAGGCAGAAGAATTCAATGGATTATTTGAGGACACAGGATTTTTTTAAAGGAAATCCGATATAAACAAGCTTAAAGGACCATGCCAAACCAATCAGCAGTACAAACATCTGTACAAGAAAGACCTTGGAAGAGAATAGCTGCAAACTTATGTAAATTCAGAGGACATCGTTACCTAGCCATAGTGGACTATTTTTTCCCAGCTGTATAGAAATAATGTATTTGATAGATATAACAGGTTGCAGTGTTATCGAGAAACTGAATACACTTTTGCTCACTTCGGTATTCAAGAACAACTGGTGATGGACAGCAGACTACAATTCACTGCAGAATTTGTCATTCCAAAAGAGGTATGAGTTTGATCATCTTACAAGCAGCCTACATTACTCACCTGCAAATGGAGAGGCAGAGAGTTCTACTCCTGCCCAAGAAAACCCTACAGCAGGAAGATTTCTAGCTTGTCTGAGCTGCAGATAATCACCAATAGCAGCTCCTGGATATAGTCCAGCACAGCTACTGATAGGAAGAAACTGGAACCCCTGTTCCAAAGTTGGAACAGTAGTTTTATCCCCAAAGAGGCCAGACAGGAGAGTAGCCAAATTTGAATAAAAAGGCAAAACATTTAAGAACAGTTTCATAACAGATGACACTCAGAACTGCGGAGAGTAGAACCTGGTGACAGTGTTCACATCAAACTGAAGAAAGAGATTGTGGAGTCATTGTAGAGAGTTCTCTGATAACATCCAGGCAACATGAATTGGCAATCAGAAATGCTAACAGAATGTTCAGAAGCATTAGGAAAAGGATAGGTAGTAAGACAGAAAATATCATAATGCCACTAAATAAATCTAATCATATTCCCACACCTTGAATACTGTGTGCAGTTCTGGTTGCCCCATTTGAAAAAAAAAGATATATTAGAATATGAAAAGGTACAGACAGGGGAGAACAAAAATAAACGTGAAACAGTGAAGTTGGTGGAACTGGGAGTGCTGCTATATTCCCTGGTTTGAAGTGGTTTCTATTATTTACAGAATTTACAGTTTAGTTCAATGAGTCTCAGTATCCCAACTGTAAAACAATTTCTATAACCCTATGGGACAGCTTCTGTATGAGGAGATATTAAAAAGTCTGGGACTATTCAATTTAGAAAGGAGATGACTAAGCCCTGGTCTACACGAAGGAGTTATTTTGAAATAACCCCCTTATTTTGAAATAATAAGCGGAGCATCTGCACTACCAAGCCCGTTATTTTGAAATCTGTACACCTGCTTTCCTCGTGGAATAACACTTATTTTGAAATAGTTATTTCAAAATGGTGTTAGTGTGGACACTCTTCTGCGGCTATTTCAAAATAAAGCCCCAGGAAGCACTTTGAATTATTTTGAATTACTCTGGGGAGCAGTTAAGTTGAAGTAGTGTGTCTGCAATAACACAGCCTATCTTGGACTAATTTTGAGGCTCCCCTGTAGTGGGGACACGCTATTTTGATTTTGTTATTTTTGTAGTTATTTCAAATTTAGTTATTTCGAAATAATTTCCTAGTGTAGACATACCCTATGGGTGCAATATGATAAATTACTAAAATAATGAATGGTGTGAAGAAAGAGAGTGTGTGTATGTGTGTGTGTGTGTATGATGGTCCTCTGCATAGTAATGTAATATACTCATATTTGCATGTGATGTTTCCATTTCATGCATCTGCTGAAGTGAGTTTCAGCCCACAAAAGCTTATGCCCAAATAAAGTTGTTAATCTTTGAGGTGTCACAGGAGTCCTCATTGTTTTTGCTGAAATAGACTAACACAGTTACCCCTCTGGAACTTGTATACATGGAAGTGTTATTTACTCCTTCATATGACTCAAAAAGTAGGAGTCACCCTGTGAAGTCAATAGGCAGGAGGTTTAAAACAAACATGAAGAAGTATTCTTCACACAGTGCAGTCAGTCTGTGGAACCCTTTGCCCAGAGTATAGTGTGAAGGCCAAAAGTATAACTGGATTTAAAAAATAATGTGATAAGTTCATCAATGGTGATTATCCAAGATGGCCAGGGATGCAACATCATGCTGTGGGGGTCTCTAAACCTCTGATGGCCAGGAGCTGGGATTGGATGAAAGGGAACCGTTCACTTGATAAACCACCCTGTTCTGTTCATTCTTGCTGAAGCATCTGACATTGGTCACTCCCAGAGCCAGGATGCTGGGTAGATGGACTATTGGTCTGACTCAGAATCGTGAGTATTATGTGCTTATATAAAAAAGAAGCACAAATAGTAATACAAGAAAATCCCTTCAATATGAGTAAGGTAGCATGTATTCATAATACTATTATGAATGATTAATGAACATCATTATATATAAGTAAAAAGCCTGTCTATCTATTCTATTAACAAGTCACACTGGTGTTAAAATACATTTGGGCTGTGTCTACATTGGCGCGATCTTGCGCCAAAGCGGCCGCTTTTGCGCAAAAGCATGCTGCCTGTCTACACTGGCGGGGAGTTCTTGCGCAAGAACACTGACGTTCTAATCTGTGAAATCAGTGTTTCTTGCGCAAGAACTATGATGCTCCTGCTCAGGAATAAGCCCTCTTGCGCAACTGTTCTTGCGCAAGAGGCCAGAGTAGACAGGCAACATGAATTTCTTGCGAAAGAAAGCCCGATGGCTAAAATGGCCATCGGAGCTTTCTTGCGCAAGAGAGCGTCTACACTGGCACGGATGCTCTTGCGCAAAAGCACATCTCTTGCGCAAAGGCACATGCCAGTGTAGAAGCTCTGTTGCGCAAATACTCTAACGCAAAAACTCTTGCGTTAAAGAGTATTTGCGCAAAATCTTGCCAATGTAGACGTAGCCTTGGAGCAAATGAACAATCAGGAACTGATTTTCTACTGACCAAAAACATAGAACTTAAGTGCGTGCTTAACTTTACATATGTCATGCCTAGTAACTTCAATGGGACATAAGCATGTGCATTAAATTAAACACATACTTCAGTGACTTGCTGAGTAAGTGTCTTAAATTAGTGTGAATCAGGAGTATGCTACTGAATTTAATAGCGCTACACACTGTAGAATCAATATAAGAGAATTGGGCCTTGAATTGTTTATATGTAATGCTAACAGAGCCACCAATATTTTTGGAAGTGGCTACTATTTTTTTTTAATGTCTCCATTTTTCTGTGCCAAATGTAAAATGTCTCATGTTAGGCACCCAAAAACCAAGGCAACCAAAATTAGTGGCCACTTTTGAAAATGTTTCTGTAAATATCCATGAACCATTCCACTGTGATTGGTAGTATTTGATGGTCCTCAAAAAATGTCTCATCTCTTGCCTTTGGTGAGGTAGTCTAATGGCTGGACAGTGGATTACAAAAGTAAGAACAGTGAATCTAGGTTTCTTAAGGGCTGCTTTCCTACTACCTGAAAGTCACCCTATTTTTCATTTTCTTTCATCTTTTATACATTTGGCACATAGGAGCAGGAAAATTAGTCTGAACAAGGCTAATAAATTACAAGAACATGGTAGCAACATAAAGACAGGGAGTGATAATCACATGAGAGATGGAAGTAACATGACTTTGATTTCACCCCCTAAGTAACCCTATTGTTGCAAACCGCAACTGTCCTCCGTACAAGCACAAGTGATTGTTTAATGACAGTTTTGTGGCTAATGCTCATTTATCCCAAAGCAAAGGGGCTGAGTGGTTTGTCTGAAAAACTTCATTATATCTGAGCTAACACACAACAAATATCAAACAAAAATTATATATATATAGCAAGTTTTCAATTACTGTTTGGGAAAGCATAACTTGTAAAGTTTTTTTTATTTGAAAATTTAAAAAAAAAATCTGATTTAGCTGGCCAAATAAATAATTTTTTTAGAGGTCTGAAAATTATAAAAAGATGACCTTTTCATTAAGCATTTCAAAATATTAAACCAAAATGATTTTTTAAAATGTTTTCATTTTCTCCCACTCTTTGACTGCCTATAATTAAAATCAATGTTTCTGTATTGAAAATAGCTCACCTGTTCAGTGCACATAATTTTTGCCACTCTAGGGTTTCCTTGCGAGATCAGTAAAATAGGGAGGCAGAACAGGAAACAGTTGAATTATGGGAGATGTGTATTTCCTGCTGGAAATGTTCAGTCTGAATATCAGAGATGTGCAGGAAATGGTAACAGAACATACAACACAGACATGCCTGCTATTTTTGGAGAGGAGTAATAAATCCGGTGTATCATCCTGCTTTGTGGTACTGATGGTAAGACCATTGTATGGTCTCCCTTCTACAGCTTCTTGCTCTTTCAGAGAAGCCGATTGAATACTATAGGTAGAGGGATTTAAAGTAACATTCATTGTTTGTGCTATTGAAAATCTGAAATTTTCAGTAAAAAAATATTTTTTTTCATAAAAAACAAACAAAAATGTTGACACTAGGAAAGAATGCCCTTGCAGGGCTAGGTACATAAGTCCCAAATTCCCTGCAGAGAATTCCCCATGGGCAGAGAGTTCCCTGCTGGCACATCTCTATCCATTTCCCTGCCTAGCCAGTCAATGAGTGTTTTGGGGGTGGGGAATCCAAAGGAGACTGTAATAGATGCACACCATGCTACATCCAATTCCATTGCCATAGAGTCCTTGAGGAATCCTATGCCACAAGGAGGACTTGCAACTCCCCAGAACACTTCTAAGCTTTTTCAAGAACTGCCCTACTCTGAGGATTAGGGACCTGGCACTGGCTCCCTGATCCTCCTCTCCCCCTGTATCATACAGGGCTCTGCACAGATGGTTAAGCAGGAATGCATGTGTCCCTATAAGAGGCCAATAACCTAGAAGGACCCTATTTGGGGTGAGAGAATACTTTTGGTTGTGATAACCATTCAGCCCTTGATCTTCTGAGACAGTTCATGATGATGATGGTTTTGTGAAAATTCATCGGACGTAAGCAGCCACAGAACTCAATAAACCCTAAAACATAGGAAAAAGAGATTCCAAAGGCAGAAGGGAGCATTTGGATCATCAGGTCTGACCTTCTGTGAAACACAGGCCACTGAACTTCCCCCAAACCAACACTGTATTCCCAATCTAAATTTGTCTAACTTCTGGTTCCAGCCATTGGATCATTCAGTCTGCTAGACTGAAGAGCCCATTGTTAAATATTTGCACCCTGGGTGGATACTTATAGACTGCATTGAAGTCACCCCTTACCTTTTGTTCGCTAAGGTAAGTAGATTGAGCTCTTTGATTCGTCACTATAAGGCATGCTTTCTAATTATTTAATCATTCTCATGGCTAGACTCACTGATGGGGGGGAGGGAAAGGGGGACAAGGGGGGCACTGCTCCAGGGCCTGGCAGTACAAAAGGGCCCAGAGCCCCAGGCCTTTTAAATATCTGTTAGAGCAGTGCACTCTGGGCAGCACTAAGGGCTGCCTAGGTGGGATGCAGTGTGGTGCTGAGGGCTGCCTACTCATAGCTCCGCCCTTTCTGCCTGAGGCCCTGCCCCTTCCACAGTCACAGAACAGCTTCCCCCCTCACCTTGTCCAAGGGCCTAGCAAGTCTGTTGGTCCTGCTGCCCATGGCTCTTTTCTGAAACTCTCCAGTCCTTCACCAGCACCTCGACTCTCATGAGAGGTGAGAGGCAGAGGCGATGTGGTAGCAGAAGGCTGGAGGCACCAGTTTAGTAGCTGCGTACAGAGGAAAGTCTAACTAGCATGTAGTCTGAGTGGTGGGACCAAAGTCTGTGAGCTGGGTGAGGAAGCATTCTGGCGCTAACTAGGGACAAGCAATAACTGAAACAGGGTAGTGTTCTGAAACCAGGAGGAGGCATGAGAATAACTGAGCATGTGAACCCAGAATTGCCAATTCTAAGTATTTAAAATTTTGAGTCAAGCCTCAGCAATCATTGTCTTACAAAGTCATCAAATTTAAAAAAAATGCTCTTTTTTTTCCTTCAGGTTTGTGAGCATATGGGCATTATGTTTTGCAGCTTCACTTCAGAACTATAAACGGAAGATACTTTAAAAAAAACCCTCACATAAGCCTATGAGTCCAGAAGATTGACCTTTTAGAAAACACCAAAAATTGTGAGACCTTTGCTAAAGTTGCAAGTCTGGCAATACTGGACTGTGGAAAAGGCCCCAATGGAACATCTTTGCCTTTCTACTTGCACTTCTTGCAGCAGCTGAACTAGGAGCTCTTAGGTTGTATTTGGTGTAACTGTTAAAAGTAATTGCACCATGGGTATCTGTGTATTTTATGGCAGCAGTAGTAAAATGATAAATGGTTCTCAAAATGTGGTAAGCCACTGATGGCCCCAGTGGAGTCTGGTGATTGGAAAGCCTGTAGTGCTGACCTGTGATCTCCTGGTGTGCAGAGAAAGCTATCTGATATCTAAAAAAGTCTGGTGTACCACAGCGCCCAGTGATACCCTACTGAGTGATTAAAAGGCACTGCAGTTCGCTTCATTGTTTTTTTTCATAATTACTTTACTGGGTAACTAATACAATGAAAGCCACTTATATACTTCCAGAGCAAATATAGTATCTGATATAATGCTGTATAGATCTTTTACATCTGGGTTGATTAAGTGTGCTACATAGTCCAGCTCAGCATTACTTGGGGAGCGAATTGTAGGTGTAAAATCATATTTCTCTAGAGCTACAGAAGTTCAGGGTATTATAATTGTAGTTTAATCTATTTACAGCTCAATTAAAATGTACATCCATTCACACTGGCTTGATACAAATGCTGAGCATGACTCACTAGATCCATAATTTGTATTTTATTAAATCCTGTCAAAATACAATTTATGGCGAAACCAAAGACAGCCCTGAGACACTAAATCAGGAATCTTTTGTGGGTGTTATATGACAGATGCTCGTCTAGCTTTGTTTCTTTTTCTACAATCTAGAATTTGCTTAAGAATGAGGATTCTGATTTCAACTAATTGATATGTGCCTGTAACTCTGTCATGTCGATCTTCTTTGTGGCAGGGCAGATGTGCTGGATACACACTATGCTTGCAGTCCAAAAGTAACATTTAAAATATGCATCCATGCTCTGCCCTGTTATCAGTATTTGCCTGTAATTGAGGGGCTTTTAACTCCAAAGGATTCCACTTTAAACCTTCACAAGAATTGCACAAATCTAAACATAAACTGAACACTTTTTCAACAAAGGCACAGACTCTGCCAGCACAGAGAAGACCAGAGTGATGCTGTCATGTCTGATCTCTACACTCTTGGAAATAGAGACGATAGGATATTTCCAACCCAGGTATGATTCTGTAGAGATAAAAAGGGCTTTTGAGCATCCAAGAAATCGGCCACTTCCAAAGCGCATAATTAATGGTGGTCTGATTTTAATAACTAGGGCTCTATTGAAAGAGTTTTATATAGCATTTGAAATTTCCCACATGTAGTTTTCTAAGAGCAGGTTTCTGAAAGCTTTCTAAACACCAAAGAATCCAATTAGCAGTAATCTCTTGATTTCAGAGTCATTTTTATCAATCTTCTAGAGTGGCATATTTCTAAAATCTTCAGGGGCTGTCAGTTTCGTTGATGCTCTAGAAAGAATACCTTAATAGAATGTAACTTTGGTGTTCCGAGCTCTGGTACAGCCTCTATTCAGATGTCTATACTAGACATTTTTATCTTAAAGCAAAGGTTCTTTTTCTAGCAGCTAGAAAGCTGGACAGAAGAACTGGAGAAGTAGGAATTCTTTCTGAGTACTTTCCAGAGTTTCAGTTTTTGGAAAAACAAGGAGATGAATACTTCCTGCAGACAATTATGCTGATCTTCTCTTGAAATTGATATAAAGTTCTCTAGTTTTTTATTTTCCATATGTTAAAGAATGAGATGTAAACAATCACAATTCATCGTGCAAGATGGAAACACAACTCTGTTTAGTGTTATGTACAAAGCAAAATCCTACATATTCCTGAAGGAGTGTGATCTATGAGATCCATGTTTGAAAGTTGTCAGAAGAGCATTACTTTATTTTTAGCTATAAGGCAGAAAGTGGGAATATTCTGCACATTTTTTCATATAAGCTATAAACAGGGTCCTCAGAGAGCGAAAGAGCAAAGCCAGAAGATAAAGAAAATCTACATGTTTACAAAATCTACAAATCTATACACAGTTGAAAAGAAACCAGCATAACACCTCTTCACCTTATTTTTGATGGAAAGAACTTTATCTAGAGGTGTCACACAGGAAAATGCATTTCAAAGGATGACTGAATTTTTTGCCCCATACTTTTATAGTTCTCTTCCTATCCCTGTCGTGAACCTAAGAAGACAAAAGAATCCAGGTCTTTAACTATGAGAGGGATCATGAACCTGCAGCGTGGTCAGTAACACTGTTGAGAGCATGTGATAAATTGTTTACCTTGAATCACACCTTGTCACGTACCCACCCCCACCCCCAGGGTGTGTAGGATTGGGGCGCCTTCGTTGACGGCATGGGGGCCCCGATCCTGGGTTTATTCTGGGCCCGCAAGTCACGGGGGGGTGGAGCTTCGTCGTGTATCGAGGTCAAACCCCCCGTGCACGGGAACCTACCCCCCCTTCGGGCCACCTGTCCTTCCACCACGGTTATCCGCTAGCGGGTTGTAGTCCGCGCCCTCTCTGGGCATCCCTTGACCTGTCACACCCCAACGTTAGTAGTAAGAAGGCAAAGAAAAGGTCCCCCTCAAAACTTCGCCTTCCCGTCTTTCTCGCCAGTCAGTCTTTTTTTTGGTTGGGTAGGGGAACTCGGGCCCTCCCCCACTCCTGAGCTCCAGCCCCAGGACCCTAAGGTAAGGTTGAGCAGACCTTGCCCGAATGGTGAGCTCCACGACGGTCACTAACCACCCCTCTCGGGGATGTTGCCGTCCCCCTCGACACCCCCGTCCTGGGACCACTTCCTACGGGCTTAGATGCTCCTCCGCCAGACGTCTTTTCTGGTGGTGGGAAGGTGCCATTCCTGCACCAGCGATGGCTGTCCCCGTTCTGGCGCCAAAGTCCAGGTCCCAACTGCCTGGGTGTCTTGCGACCCGCCTCCAGTGTCCTCCGCTTTCCCGGCTGCTTCCTCCCTGGTACCGGCGTCATCGGTGGTTTCCGTGCGCCAGCCGGCCCAGACGTCCCCGGCTCTTTCCTCCTCCCTGCCAGCCCCGGCGTTCCCGGTGTCTCCCACCTCCCTGCTATCCCCGGCATCCCTGGCAGCCTCCGCCTCCCCGCCGGCCCCGGCGTTCCCAGCGACTTCCGCCTCCCTGCCAGCCCTGGCATCCGTGGCAGCTTCCACCCCGACCAGCTGAGCCAGTGCCGCTTTTAAACATGGTGCGTGGCTCAGGGCGCATGCGCAACAGCGCCAGGGGTTGGGGGCGGAACGCGCTGGTCTGTTCCCGGGCCAGGCGCCTCCGGTGCATCCGGCCCGGTGAGGAGGGGCAGGCCCAGCCCGTCACACACCTACCCTTGTAAAGTTTCAGTATGAGGAGGTGTTTTATCTTTATATTTCTTGTCACCATTTCTGAATTTAATTTCTTAACATGCTATCTTCTTTTGTTAAATAAGCATTTTTAGTTATTTAATCAAAATTAATCCAGTGCTGTGAACGGTTTGGGTAACTTCAGACCTAAAACATCTGAACTATTCAGGAGAGCACTGGACTGTGAAGAACACACATATTTTGGGGGGAAATTCAGGACAGGGAGTGCATTGGAGTTCTATGCAAGTAATAACCAAGGCTGATGGAAGCCAGAGTCTGACTGGTATCAGACAGGCAGTTAGTGTCAGAGTTGCTAAACCAAGACTGTGGCCACACACAGACACTCAGGGTATGTCCTGCATGCTGTTTGTGATGAGCCTAGGTTGGGAGCTACATCAACAAAGCCCTGTGAACCACCCAGGTTGCAGGGCAGGTGGTGTACCAGTCCCTTACCAGTTTGGATTTCATCCTGGAATGTCATACCCTCCACCTAGTGCAGTGGTGACCATCTGAGAGAGGGCACAAATAGATTAAATGCCACTGGGTGGCTTTAGGCTCCTATCTAAATGATGGGGAATAGTCGCCCTTTTGAGGAAAATAAATTGTGAATACAGCAGGAGAAGCGATTGCTAAACATTTTGCTTAGTCACAACCTGGTTTCTTTAGTTGTGCACTACAGGGAACTCTGCTCAGCAGTGGGATTTGTCCCTTTTCCAACAACCTTTTTGTTGGATTGGAGAAAACGTCACGTTGGGCAGCCACCCTTTTGCAGCTGCCCCCCATTGCCAAAGACTAAAGATTGATATGGGGACAGCTGCCCACCCTTTAAAGAAAGGAGGAATAGATGCATACAGAAAGAACTCAGGCCTCAATTGGAAAAAAATAAAGCCCTTGGAAATATACATCATTGTGTTTTACATTTAAATATGCCCTATTTGAGTTCTGGCAAGCCAAACCAATTACACTGCTATCCTAAAGGCGTGGCAGAAACACCTACCATGCCATGCCACTGTAACAAAATACATTTTTGCAAAATGCTGCTTCCTTTCAGTATGTCTTAAGTATGAATGCAATGCCATTTGGGTTACTCTGATGTTTGCAAAATGCATATATTTAATTGCTTCCTTTCTTGCAAAGTACATATTATTTTTACAGCGGATAGTAACTTCGGCTTAAGGGCATGTTTCAGTTCCAAGAGGAATGAGAGAACATGTTGGCCAGACAAGTTACTGTTGTCAATATTCCTATAGCAACTGATTTTAATGGGCGAGAGCTCCTGCAGGGTTAATAACAATAATAAAATAAAATACTTAGTGCTTAAATAGTGCTTTACATCTTCAAAGCTTGTGACGTCTGCATACAGCTGAGTTTATGAAATGAGAAGGAGGGGGAATTTGTGGATAATCCAGGACAGATTTTCAGTTGGTGTAAATCATCATGGCACCACAAAAGCCAATGGAGCTGTGCTGGTGTTCACTGGATGAGGATGTAGTCCTTGTTTTAAATTAATATATAGCAAGGTTTTATGTGTGGGAAATGTTTTTACAAGCAAGCCCAAAGATGTAATCAAAGGATCTTGTTATGAAAAAAAAACCCTAAAGTACAGCAAGTGATAGGTTCAAAACCTTCCTTTTACCCGCATCTATGGTGGATTACCCATCATGTTTACAAACACACACAAACACAATGCACCTAATCTGTTTGTAACACAGTGTGGTTAATCTTTGTGGATGGGTGCCAAAGAGTGTTAAAATTAAGTATAAGTGACATGTAAACTGATTCAACTTCAGCAGAGTTTATACTCTGTTAAAAGACACTTTTTAAACATAAATGGCAAGCAGGTGTAGATGGATGCCTTGGCTGCACTCCCAGGCTTTTAAAATGTTCTGACCTGATTCTCCTTCCATTTACAGTAGTATAAATCAAGAGCAATGCCATTGAAATCGATGGAGTTACACAGATGTAAAGGCTGCTTAAATGATAATCAAAGCCACTCTGTTTCAGATAATTATTAATGCCCCGTAGGTACAGAAATGTTGTTTCCTTCAAAACAGCATTTAATGGTTAATCCTTCCTGGCCTACATATACATCAAAATGGTTGAAGTCAGTGAATGAGAAAATTATATATTTTCAAGGCTTTGCTGGGTCTACCTTTTATTTACCCCCACATCAATTCACTTCCCCAGAGTAGCAATGCAACAGAATTACTGGATGGGCTTCTCCCAAAGAACTGAGGAAGGACCTCTAACTAATGTGGTGATCCTGAGGAAGGTCAGTAAAGGGGGTGCTTCTTGCTTGGGACAGTGAAAGTGTTTTTGGAATCAACAACAGGAGGGAAGGTACCTCTGTCCTCTCTTTCCATTTTAAACACAGGTTCTGCTGTTACTGAGCTCATGCCTATGTCATCCATCCGGGGACATACAGCCTTGTGGTCGCCCCCAAGAAGGAGATTGTCAGTTCATGCAACAATGCAATAGAAGTCAACTGCATTACACTAAGGATGAAATTAGCACAGTTTGGACTAAAAAGGCACTTATGTGTATGCTTAATTTTAAGCACATGAATAGTTCCACTGATTTAAGAAAAAAATGATTTCCCAGTACATTAGTAGGTTGATTTCAATGGGAAAATTTATTTGTCTAAAATTAAATGGGTCAAGGAGACTCTGTACCATATTGTATATGTAACTGCCATGGGGCAGAATCTGGGACCTCTGGAGCTTAGTGTAGAAGCCTCTACAGCAGTGGTCACCAACTAGTAGATCGTGATCTACCAGTAGACCTTGGAGCCTCTGACAGGTGATCCTGACTGGTTTGGCTGGAAGGCTATCAAGTGCGTGCACTTCAGCTGCCCTTCCCCTCACTGCGCTGCTGCTCCTGCCCAGAGCCTCAGAGCTGTCCTCTGGGAGCTCCCTGCTTGTTGTGCAGAGGGGGAAAGACAGTCAGGGGCATTGATGTCAGTCTGTTCCCCTCTCCTGTACCCCATCTTCACGCAGTGAGAAGGGTGGGGCCTCGGCCACTTACCCCTCCCTAACCCCCCTTTCTGATGTAAGATAAAATAAGTGTATTTTCATGAACACAAACTCTCTTTATTTAACAAAACTGGGGGGGGGGAGGGAATGAAACTCTGGTGAGACTGGGGAAAGGAGGTGGGAGAGGGGAGAAGAGAGGGTGGGAGAGGAGAGGGGGAAACCTGGGAGGAGAGAGCTGGAAGGGGGAAGCAAGGGGAAGAAGGAGGAGGGGAAGCTCAGGGTTGGGGGTCTCACCAGACCAACTTGATTGTCATGCAAACCTGCTCCTGGGTTCGCATGTGGTCTTTGGTGGCCAGGCTGGCAGCTATCCTGCCATAGATGGCCACGTTCCTCCATCTAGTGCAGAGATCATGGATGTTGGGGGCATTCCCCCCAAACCTGAATAAGGTCCATGATCTCCACCCTGGACCAGGAAGGCGTCCACCTTCTCCAGATCCTGGCAGGCTCCTGGGAGCTGGCAGACTGGTCCTGGGGAGCAGTGGAGGGCTGGCTGCCAGTGGCTTGCTGGCTCATGTTTTGGGGCCACTGGGTCAGGGGCAGTGACTGCTGGTTCTGGTCTGGCAGGCTTGGGGCTGGTACAGGCACTGTGGCCAGAGTCTACCCCTTTAAGGGCTCCGGGGAGGTGGAGAGGAAGAGAAGTGTTCTTGGTTGAGGCTGGAGTGGCCACCAGGGCACCCTGGGAAGGCTGGAGGCCCCCTATTTCAAAATAAGTGTCTACACAGCACTTATTTTGAAATAGACTATTTCGAATTTGGCATTATTCCTTGTAGAATGAGGTTTACCAAATTCGAAATAAGTGCTCCACTATTTTGAATTTATTTCAAAATAAAGGTTTGGCTGTGTAGATGCTAGTAAAGTTATTTTGAAATAAGGGCTGTTATTTCAAAATAACTTTGCTGTGTAGACATACCCTTAGAGACCACTGCTGTACAGCTTGAGCTTTAAAGCTAGCTGGCTCTCAGGTTAAGCTGTAGAGCTCCCTTGTTCCTAAGTGCCACTACTTGGGACAGTGAACCACATTAGTTATGTGGGTTACATATACACTATCCAATATTAGAGTGTTTCAGTGAAATATATTTGATCTGCTTAAAAAAGAAAACTGGCTTCTCAATTTTTCATCTGAGGCAAACTTGAGACTCTTTTTTCCCTAAGAGAAGAAAAAACTACATCAATTAAAGGATAGTTTTTTTACAGCAATTTTATATTTGGGGAGGCTTCATGAGTCACCTTTCCTAGAAATACTACAATGAGATCACCAACAGTGTTTCCTTCCTACTTTGAAGTACTTTTAGTTTCCTCAGTGTAGGGGGAATTCAACTTTCTGAATGCCTCTTGATCCTTATCAGAGTGTGTCTTTAGCATGCAGTAGAAAGAGGCAGTTCTCCTCAATGCGGCAACCTTGAGACAGTATTTTGAGACAATAACATTGTAACTTTTTTTCTGATTAACTTTTTTCCTTAGCTCAAACACACCTGGTTCCTTTGTTACCATCAGCTTCAGAAGCACCTGCATACAAAAGCTTTAAATGAAGTTGGGTGAATGCTTCATGAAATAATCTCTTAACATTCATTAGTGTTTAAATTGATTGGCTTCATTTGTGTTCCCTTTGCACATACCTTGATCTGACCAAGCTTTCCTGGACCAGAAAATGTTCTCAGAAAATTAACGCTCACCTTCAATAGCTGTGGAATATGAATTTCATATTTTAATTCCACAAATATTCAGAACAAAAACTCAATTAATGTAAACTATATGGGGCAAATATCATACCTCCTCTGTTTATATAGCATTTAGCACATAAAGTGATCATTAGCAACAAATAATAAATCACAAATAAGTTATATTCCATGGGGGAACAGAAACTTCAGAGCATAGGAATTGGCTAATATCCCTTTAAATAGTTTGGGAGCCCTCTAGCGGACCTCCATATTCTGTCTTCTAGTGCAGAAGCCATCAGAACCCTGTGAGTCTAGAAGTGTAGTTAGGCATTGTATATTTGTAAATATTAATGAACACAGTTATTTGGAATCCAAATGTGCCAGTGTGAGCAAAGACACAATAGAAACAATAACATGTGAATTGTTACAATTGAGCTGAAATTTTCAAAGTATAGAATAAATAAACAATAGCCATGAAAAAGTAATCAATCAATCTTAGATTACTAGCCAATTACCCGGTCATAAAATGGGATTTTCAGGTCTTCTCTCCTGAGCTCTCTCTCTCTCTCTTGCTCTCTCTCCTCCTACTGCCTCCCCCCCTCTCCAGCTCTCCTCCGCCTCCTGCCTCTCTCTCCGTCTCTTTCTTTCTCTTCTCCCCCTCCTGCCTCTCACTCTCCCTTTCTCTTCTCCTCCTCCTCCTGCCTCTCTCTCCCCTCTGTCTCTCCCTGCCCCCCTTCCCTTTCCCCTTCCCTCCTGCTGTGGCGCTAGGCTGAGTGTTGCCTGCTCAGCCGGGCTGCCGCGAGGAAGGGGGGCAGGGCGGTGACGTACATGGCCAGGGGGCAGGGCCATGTACGTCACCGCCCTCCCTTCCCCTCCCACCCCGGGGGAGCCCCAACAGCCCCTTGCGCTGCTGGCTCCACTGGCGGCCCGGCTGAGGGGCGCAGCACTCAGCTGAGTGCCACAGCGGGAGGGGAAGGGGTGGTGATGTACACAGCCCCGCCCCCTGGCTGTGTACATCACCGCCCCACCCCCTTCCCCTCCCTCCATGGTGGCTCGGCTGAGTGTTGCGCACTCAGCCGGGCTGCCACGGGGAAGGAGGGGCGGGTGGTGACGACACGGCCGGGGCGGGCTGTCACGTCACCCCCGCGCGGCCCGAATGAGGGGCGCAACACAGCGCCACGGCGGGAGGAAGAAGGGGGGGCGGTGACGTACACGGCCCCGCCCCCTGGCCGTGTACATCACTGCCCCACCCCCCTTCCTGTCCTACCGGGGCTCAGCTGAGCGGCGCACTGCCAGCGCCACTCAGCTGGGCCGCAGCCCGGGAGCAAGCGGCGGCAAGCGGCCATTTGGGGTCCAGCTGCAGCCAGTGGCTGCACCCCCCCCCCGCCAGGTCTGCTTCCCGCCCCCCTCCTCCCGTCCAGCGCCACAGCCCCCGATCCTCCCCAGCTCTGCTTCCCACCCCTCTTCCTGCTGGCCAGCCCCACGGCCCCGATCTCCCCAGCTCTGCTTCCCACCCCTTCTGGCCAGCTCTGCCCCCCTTCCCATCCCTGGGTGGTGCCCCGCCTCTTCCTCCTCCGTGGCACACTGCGTCGCTCCCGCCGGCCCCAGTGGGGAGCAAGCGGCAAGCAGCCATTTGGGGTCCGTGACTGCACCCCCAGCTCTTCCTGCCGGCCAGCCCCATGGCCCCGGACACTCCCGCCAGTGCTGCTTCCTCCCCTTCCTCCGGGCCCCCATCCTCCTCTCCAGCCCCACAGCCCCAATCCCCAGCTCTGCTTCCCACCTCCCTTCCGGCCAGCCCCGCCCCCTTACCCTCCCTGCATGGCGCCCCGCCCCCCTTACCCTCCCTCCATGGCTCAGCTGAGCAGCGCTCCTGCCGGGCCCAGCTGAGCGGTGCTCAGCTGGGTCCCGGCGGGGGACCAAGCAGTGGCAGCGGCCGTTTGGGGTCCGTGCTCCCCACGCATGGGGAGCGTGGACCCCAAATAGCCGCTTGCTGCCCTGGGCCCAGCGCCGCTCAGCTGGGCCCGGCGGGAGCGCCACTCAGCTGGGCCCGGGGTGGCAAGCGGCCGTTTGGGGTCTGCGCCCCAGGCGTGGGGAGCGCAGACCTCAAACGGCCGCTTGCTGCCGCTTTCTCCCCCGCCAGGGCCCAGCTGAGCAGCGCAGTGCTCAGCTGAACCACCAGGGAGGGAAGGGAAGGGGGGCGGGGCGCTGACGTACACGGCCAGGGGGCGGGGCCGTGTATGTCAGCGTTACAGACGCACAGACAGTGGGCTACTATATATATGGTAAACCACTTGAGAAAATTACATGCTGTTGGCAATTATTTTGGGAATAGAAATGAAAGCAAATTTATTAAATTATTGCTTACGTAACATTTTTCCAGCTGTATCTATTACCTAAATAAAACTGAGTGTTCAGAATAAGATTTTTGGTAACTGCTGGGCCGGCATGAAAGTTAAATTTGAGTTATACATAGAGTTTTACTGCACTTAGCCTGTTAGCCACTAGCTTTGTCTGATACTATGGTTAGACATTTGTTTGTTAGATTGCTTTACTTCACTCTCAGGTCCGCAGAGTGCAGACAGTAGTTTTATGTATCTCGTATACTATAGTAAAAATATTATTTAAAATAATGAGGAGTCCAGTGGCATGTTAAAGACTAACAAATTCATTAGGTTATTAGAGCATAACCTTTTGTGAACTACAAGTCACTTCCTCAGATCATGAAGAGAAAAAGAAAGACAGACAGAAAGAGGAAAATAAAGGATTCAGAGCTGGGAGTGTGATGTTACACTTTTGTCTCTGTATCCTTTCTTTGTTAGCCTTTGAAGTGCCACCAGATTCCTTGTTGTTTTTTCTGAAACAGACTAAACACAGCTACCTCTCTGAAACATTTAAAATAATGTTAAGGTTTCAAAGTCAAATACTAAAAATCTAGGAAATGCCAGAATACTACTTTGTATGTAACCTTAATTCTTGTGCATGTGCATTATTATCCAATCTTTAATTACATGATAGCACACTGTTGGTTTTTTTTTACAAGATTTATCCTCATTCAGTGAGTGAGTACGTTATTTATTTTTATCCTCTTCATTTGGTGTGTGGTCCCAGTTTTTCTTTACTATAAACCATTCAAACCTTGCATTGAATACAAAATTATTAATCCCTTCTATAATGGCTAGTGAATAAGGGATGAAGCAGTAGACATGATATATCTTGGTCTTAATATGGCATTTGACTTGGTCCCGCCTCTGATCTGAAGAAGAGTTCTGTGTAAGCTTGAAAGCTTGTCCTTCTTTCACAAACAGAGCTGATAAAAGATATTACCTCACCTGTCTATTCTTTAACAGTCCTGCACGAGTCTCATAACCAAACTAGGAAGATTGTTCCCAAAGAGTAGTTATCAGTTGAATAACTGAGAAGATGTACCTAGTGGGGTACTTCAGGAGCCTGTATTTGTCAACCTTTTCACTAATGAGCTGGAAAATGGAGTGAAAAGTATGCTTGTAAAATTTGCGGATAACACCAATGTGGGATGGGTTTCAAGTACTTCAGAGGACAGGATTAGAATTCAAAGTGACCTTGAAAAATTGGAGGATTGATCTAAATTCAACAATATGAATTCAATACAATCAAGTGCAAAATGCTTCACTTGGAAAGGAAAATAACAAATGTGCAAACACAAAATGAGGAATAATGAATTAAGTAGTAATGCTGCTTAAAAACATATCTGGGTTACAGTGGATCACTAATTAAACACAAATCAACATCAGGATGTAGTTGTGAAAAAGGCTGTCATTCTGGAGTGTTTTAACAGGAGAGTTGTATGTAAGACGTGTGTGGTAACTATCCTGTTCTTCTTGGTGTTTGTGAGGCCTCACCTGGAGTACTGTGTCCCAGTCTGGGAACCACACTTTAAGAAGGATGTTGATAATTTGGAGACAGTCTAGATGAGAGCAACACAAATGACAGAAAACCAATATAGGAGGAAAGGCCTAAAAAAAGGGGCATGTTTAGTCTTGAGAAAAGAAGCCCAAGTGGGGACCTGATAATAGTCTTCAAATATGTTAACGGCCATTACAAACTGAACAGTGACCAATTGTTCTCCATATCCACTCCTGGTAGGGCAAGATGCAATGGATTTAATTTGCAGCAATGCATATTAAGAATCATAGACTTATAGAAGATTAGAGTTGGATGACCTCAGGAGGTCATCTAGTCCAACGCCCAGCTCAAAGCAGGACCAACCTCAACTAAATCATTAGCCAAGGCTTTATTTCATCACTTCCCTAGGTAACCATGCCAGTGCTTCACCACCATCCTAGTGAAATAGTTTTTTCCTAATATCCAACCTAGACCTTCCACACTGCAACTTGAGACCATTGCTCCTTGTTCTGTCATCTGCCACCACTGAAAACAACCTAGCTCAGTAGTGGGCAAACTGCGGCCCATCAGGGCACTCCCTGATAAAACATTTTGCTGATGTTGACCATCCACAGGCATGGCCTGCCTCCCAACAGCTCCCACTGGCCATGTTTCACCTTTCCTGGCTAATGGGAGCTTCAGGAAGTGGTGGTCAGCACATTTCTTCAGCCTGTGTCACTTCCCTTAGCTCCCATTGGCTGGGAATGGTCACCCATGAACAGTGGAACAGTGATCATGGCCAATGGGAGCTGCAAGTGGCCATACCTGTGGATGCACAGGTAAATAAAGTGTTGGCAGCCCACCAGGGTCTAACCCCTGCAGGCCACTTATTGCCCACCCCTGTTCTAGGAAAACTGGTCCTGCCGCAGTACAAGAAGATGGAATAAATGGTCTCTGGAGGTCCCTTCCATACCTGCATTTCTACGATTAATTTCTTTGTAGGATCTTCACCTCAGTAATTGATTGCTTCACAAACATTAATGTATCATAACCCCCTTGTATGTTTGCATGATAATATTCCTATTTTATAGGTATGGCACCAAAGCCCAGAGAGATGAAGGCCAAAATGTCAAATGTGTTCACTGATTTTCAGTACCCAGCTTGGAACACATAGGGCCTGAATTTCAAACTAGTTAGCATTTTATAGGACTTAATGTGTTTAAGGCATAGACCCAATCAACTTCAATTGCAGCTGAGAGCAGTCAGCAATTCTACAACTCTGGCCCTCGATATTTCATGTTGGGCATCCAGAACATTAGGAACACAAACTAGTGGCCAGCTAGGAAAATTACGATTCACGTGACTTTTCCATCATCACACAGGAATTCTGGGCAGAGGCAGATAAAGAATCAGTCCTTCTGAGTGGCATTCAATTTACTTAAACATGAGAGCAATGTGGTTGACCAGGTATTTTGTATATAACCAGCTACTGAAAAACTGTAAAAGAAATATATTGGAATGATGAAAAGTACAACATGCAATGTATGAATTCCATGGATGTGTCCACACCACATCTTTCTTTTAGTGGTGTATTGTGTACATGCCTCTGCAGCTCCCCTACCATGTGTGTAAACATGGCTTAAGAATGTGAGGATATACTCAAACCTAGGCAGTAAGAAACCAGATACAACTAGAAGGATCCATCACACAATAAAAAGAACCCTGAAACAAAGGAAGAAAAGGAATAAGCTCCATTAAAACTAAGGATGGCAGAGTGTACTACAAAACCAAGAGCATTCTGGAAAGATGCACAGAATATGTGAAGGAACATTTAGACAATCTTGAGTAATAGGAGATATAGGCTTTGAAAAAGAAGAAGCAGCACTGTGTATTACATTGTGGGTACTAGAAAATGCACCAAAAAGTATAATGTGAAGAAATGCTTTAACACATGCATGAATATTCAAAAATGTATTAGATACACGCAAAGAGAACTTCCGGAGAACTTCAAGATGTTAGTTTTCATTTCTTTACTGAAGGTAAATAATTCTAGAGAATGTGAATAACATTAAAGCTATAAGCCTGATAAAACACACACTTAATGTTTCATTGAGCATAGTCAGTACATGGATATGTCAAGATCTTGAGATAAGAATTAGAAGGTTTTAGGTTGGTTTCCAACCTCTTCTAGGCACAAAGGAGGCAATCCTTGCCCTCATGTATAAAAGGAAATTGTATAGGTATTTGCTTGATTATGAGAAAACATCTGATAAAATTCAGCATAACCAGATGATGCATAGTCCTAAAGAACAAATTAACTCCTAATTCTACAGTTAATAAAAAAGCCTGCACTGGAGACAGAAAGCAACAATCAGCATCAAGACAGGTGTTTGTGTTTACCAAGGTTGTTTCCTATGTATAAGTTGTTTCCTATATACATATACATAAAATACATAAATCTTGTTTACATATACACCATTGATCTTTACGCCCTGGTTGGTACCAGGGCGTAAAGATCAATGGTGTATATGTAAACAAGATAAGAGTCATTGACAATATATTTTGTGTCACTTCAGAACATGCATATTGATGTGAACAATACCAGCAAGAAATACAGAATAATTGTTAGGAAGACAAAAATATGATAAGTAAATACAAACAAGTACAAGACAAGTATTGCCTGTACCTCCATGGTCAAGTTGTGGAACAAGTCAATAGCTCCTACTCCTTAGGGAACCTAATAACATCAGATGAAGATGTGCCAAAATTAAGACCAGGATACAGCTTGCAAAAATGTATCCAACAAGTTCCAAAGACTTCTGTGCTGTCTAGTTAGAACTGTTCCTCTGCACTAGGTTATTAAAGTACTATGTATGGTCATGCTATATAAGGGTGTGAAAGATGTACATGTAAAAGGGAGACTAGTGTTCTTAGTGTTTGAGACTGGGGTCATAGAAAAATGCTAAAAATTAGCTAGATAACTAAAACTATGAATGAAGAGCTGATAAGAAGAATGAATTTAAAAAGAACACAACTACTTGAGATCTTGGGCAAAAGAATAATATCTTTCTGCAGATACATAGCCCACAGCCCACTGAGCACAGAACAACTAAGTGGTTGAACTCATACCATCTGGCAAGATCACAGGTAAATCAGGAAGAGCAAGAAAGAGAGCCAATTACATCAGAAACAAAGGAGAGCAGAAGTTTTACAACTCTGTTGTGACAATGGATTAAAGGTGGTAGTCGAGATCCTTTACATCGGAACAAGAAAAAAAAATGGGAGAGCACCTTTATTCATCCTGAAGTTCCCTGCATCATTTGCTACACAACTTCCTGCTTCTGCAGCACCCTACAACCTCATTTGTTCCAGAAGATACTCTGTTCTGTACACTAATTTTATTAAAAAACCTGCCACTTGGCCAAGTTTGGGCAAGTTTTCATTATAATGGGAAAAGGCACATCTTGATTCAAAGGCCATCCCTCTGCCAAATTTCAAGTACGTGGACCAAAGTATGAAAATGTTAAAACCATCTCAATGAAATGGCTATCAGCTCTTTTTTTTCCTTTTTTTCTTTTTTACCATGGTTAATAACATATTTTTCCCTGATCTATTTCTCAGAAACAGGTAAACTAGTTCAACTGAAACCTCCCCCAAAAGCCTAAGGCAAACACCTGCCATGAAAAATTTGTCAAATTTTAACTTTCTGAAGTTATAAGTAACTACATATAAGATCTTAGAATGGAAAATGTTGGGCAACTTTAAATACAGGTGGTGCTACAAACTTCACCTATAATTATTTGTTTATCGTGACTCATGAACTATCTTTTGTGCAGCTTATCCTGCTGGAAGGTAATTATGGAGGCATTGGGAACTGACCTGTATGCTTTGAAGCAGGGGCAGCAACACTGATCTCATGCTTGGATGGTCACAGGTAAATTCTTTCCTAATGGCCCTTCTTCTATTTCAACTAATTAGTCTGGAGCGAATGACATTTTTATATTACACAATCATTACTCACTCCTTTCAGAAGCATCCATAATTCTTATTTCCAGTTAAATTTATATGTGTCAGCTATTAGTAAATCTTCCCTCTACAAAAGTCAAGTCCCTTTCCTTGCTATAGTCTTCTGAATCCTCACACACTGAGCTCTGACTCTTGTACACTGTTAGGTTAACAGGCAACGTATAGCTGCCTTACATTGGCCTAATAATGTCAGAATATACACTACAGCCTTTTCATGCTGATGTAAGTGCCCTACTACACCAACATAATAATTCCACCTCTACAAGAGGCACTTATATTGGTGTAGTTAGAGCAACAAAGTGCCTCCGAAAAATCTACTTACTTACATCAGCTGTTGGGTGTCTTGTCAATTTCCTGTCTCCAGCAGCTGGAGCCTAGTTGCCCCCAGTTCCCCACTCCTAGCTGGGCTCCTGCCCAAAGGCTCCCTGCTCTATGCCCTGAAGATTGGGCAACTGGTGCTTAGTCTTAGCAGGGAGCAAGGAGCCTAGATCCTCAGCAAGAGGGCAGCTGGGCTCTCAGCAGGGAGCTCTGAAGAGCTGAGGCTCCCTGGGTTCTCAGCCCTGCACAATCAGTCAATGAAAGCACTCCTAGTGAGGGGACACACCACGGACAATAATTACTACAATGGCTACAAATAAATCTAACATAGGTCAACTTGGCACTCTGGTGTAGACCTGCCCTCAGTATTCATTTGCTCTCTAAGCTGTATCTTCACTTGCTGCTCTTGACACCCTTTTCCAGCCTTTGCTCTTTCATTTCATTCTGCAAGTTTTGCTCCATTTTGTCCTATCATTCCAGGCTCACTCAGAGGTTCCCATGGATCTATTCCAGTAATCTAATAGAGGGAATTAACTCCCTAACAGTAATCCAAAAGCCTTCAGTTGTCATGTTTATCTGCAATGCAGCATGAGGCTTTAGAGAATTCTGGCAATTAAAGCAACTCCAATAGGGAACAATCCAGATAAATCCTCCATGCCTTTGCTACCTAGAATCTTATTACCTGTGATGTTTAGAAGTCAGTCATATTGTCTGCTTTTGAAGAAGGGAAAACTCAAGCATTCAATGATGTATTTTGATGCAAGCTGCAGCATGGCATTATTAAACACATACATCAAATATTGGGATAGAATGTTTAGATTTTAGGGCTTCTGTTTTTCTGCCTAGGATCTTCTGCCGATAACCAGTTCATCCTTCATGAGAAATATTAGGGTCTGATCTTAAGATGTGCAGATCACTAAAGAGCTTAGCAATTCCATTTGGAAAAAAACAAACAAACTCTGACATGCACTTTCTCAGTGACAGCCTGAAAGCAAGATAATGGTGTGCTACTGCTGACTACTGTATTCACCCGTTCTAAGGCTATGTCTAGACTGCATTGCTTTTTCGGGAGGTATCCCGGAAAAGCAATGCTGCATCCAAGGAATGCATCTGCTTTTTCAAAAAAGTGGATGCACTTTTTCACCATCCCTGTAAACCTTGATCTATGAGGAATAAGGGATATGTTGAAAGAGCACTGTCTTTTGACATTTGGCGCTGTAGATGCACAAAATTTCAAAACAGCCTCTTTTGAAAGTAAATTGGAAAAAGATATGCAATTTGCATATTGCATATTGCAAATTGCATTTCTTTTTCTGATTTAACATTGTAGTTTAGACTTAGCCTAACTGAAAAGGTAGTTCTGTTCTTTTCAGTTCTAAGGCTCCCCTGTTAAGTTCAGTTGCAATGGTTTTTTTTTCTATAACTACACCATCCCATCAGCAAAATCTGAACTATTGTCACATTCCTTTTCTATAACTTTCAAGTGCTCACCTGGGTTCAACTTCATTTAATTTTCTTAAAACCAATAAACAGTACATGGTTTATATCATATATGGGTACGTCTACACTGCAATGCTATTTCAGGATACCAGAGTATCCCAAAATAGCTATTTTGCTTCTTCACAGCTAGCCCATTATTTCAGGCTCACTATTCTGACATCCCTGTAAACCTCATTCTACGAGGAGTAAGGGAAATTTCGGAATAGTGCTTTATTTCAAAATGTGGTGCTATGTAGACAGTACCAAATGACAAAATAAGATATTTCTAAATAGCATCGAAATAAGATATGCAATTTGAGCTGCATATCTTATGAATTGCATATCTTATTTTGAATTGCAGTGCTGCGTAGATGCACCCATGCAGAATATTAGTTTGGGATATTTGAGGTAAGACATGATTTAACCTAAGGGTTAAAATATCAAAGGTAAGATTTGCAGTCTATATGCTCTGATGTTAGTCACATGAATCACACTTCAAGGAGTAATTTGAGAGGGAAAGGAAGTCCTTATGGTTAAGGCATTGGCTTTGGACTTAGGAAACCTGGCATCAATTCCTATATCTGCCACAAACTTCCTGCATCAGCTTGGGTAAATAATTTACAGCTCTCTGGGCTAGGTTCACTAATGTACGAAGGAACTGCAGTGCTTAGATCCTAGGAGACTTGCTTCCCAGTGGGAATCTGAGCCCTGAGTCAGATGCACAAGCCCCCCATTTATTGTACTGGAAGGCACCTTAGAAAGGGATCCTCAGAAACCAGGCAGCTAGTAGAGAGCCAGAAGTGCATTGAAGTGGAAAGGGTTAGGACTTAGTCATAGATAATCAAAGGTATTTGGAGGTCTGGTTCATGTTCATAGAATCAAAGTATCATGGAGCTAGAAGAGACCTCAGGAAGTCATCAAGTCCAGCCCCCTGCCCAAGGCAGGACCAATCCCAACTAAATCAACCCAGCCAGGGCTTTGTCAAGCCGAGACTTAAAAACCTCTAGGGATGGAGATTCCAGCACCTCCCTAGATAACCCGTTCCAGTACTTCACCACCCTCCTAGGGAAATAGTTTTTCCTAATATCCAACCTGGACCTCCCCCACTGTAACTTGAGACAATTGCGCCTTGTTCTGCCATCCGTCACTACTGTGAACAGCCTTTCTCCATGCTCTTTGGAACCTCCCTTCAGGAAGTTGAAGACTGCTATCAAATCCCCCCTCATTCTTCTCTTCTGCAGACTAAACAAACCCAAATCCCTTAGTCTCTCCTCATAGGTCATGTGCTCCAGCCCCCTTATCATTTTGGTCACCCTCCGCTGGACCCTCTCCAATGCGTCCACATCCTTTTTATAGTGGGGGGCCCAGAACTGGACACAATACTCCAGATGTGGCCTCACCAGAGCCAAATAAAGGGGAATAATCACTTCCTAGATTTGCTGGCAATGCTACTCCTAATGCAACCTAATATGCCATTCGCCTTCTTGGCTACAAGGGCACACTGTTGACTCATATCCAGTTTTTCATCCACTGTAATCCCCAGGTCCTTTTCTGCAGAACTGCTGCTTAGCTAATCGGTCCCCAGCCTGTAACAATGCTTGGGATTCTTCCGTCCCAAGTGCAGGACTCTACACTTGTCCTTGTTGAACCTCCTCAGATTTCTTTTGGCGCAATCCTCTAATCTGTCTAGGTCACCCTGCCCTCCAGCGTATCTACCACTCCCCCTAGCTTAGTGTCATCTGCAAACTTGCTGAGGGTGCAATCCATCCCCTCATCCAGGTCATTAATAAAGATGTTGAACAAAACCGGTCCCAGAACCTATCCTTGGGGCACTCCACTAGAAACCGACCACCAACCTGACATCGAGCCATTGATCACTAGCGGTTGGGACTGACGGTCTAGCCAGCTTTCTGTCCATCTTACAGTCCATTTATCTAATCCATACTCCCTTAACTTGCTGGCAAGAATATGGTGGGAGACTGTATCAAAAGCTTTGCTAAAGTCAAGGTATATCACATCCACTGACTTTCCCATATCCACAGAGCAGTTACCTCATCATAGAAACTAATCAGATTGGTCTGGCATGACTTGCCCTTCATGAATCCATGTTAACTATTCCTGATCACTTTCCCCTTTTCCAAGTGCTTCAGAATGGATTCCTTGAGGATCCCCTCCATGATTTTTCTGGGGACTGAGGTAAGGCTGACTGGTATGTAGTTTCTTGGATTGTCCTTCCTTCCTTTTTTAAAGATGGGCACTACATTTGCCTTTTTCCAATCATCCGGGATCTCTCCCAATCTCCACAGTTTTCAAAGATAATGGCCAAAGACTCTGCAATGACATTTGCCAACTCCCTCAGTACCCTCGGATGCATTAAATCTGGACCCATGGATTTGTGTATGTTTAGCTTTTCTAAATAGTCCCTGATCTGTTCTTACCCCGCCAAGGGCTGTTCACCTCCTTCCCATACTACGTTGCCTAGTGCATTGGTCTGGGAGCTGACCTTGTCTGTGAAGACAGACGCAAAGAAAGCATTGAGTGCTTCAGCTTTTCCCACATCATCTGTCACTAGGTTACCTCCCTCATTCAGTAAGGGTCCCACACCTTTTCTGATTACCCTCTTATCGCTAACATGCCTGTAAAAGCCTTTGGGTATGTCTACACTCCAGTGTTATTTCGAAATATCTTCTTTCGAAATAACGCATTTACACACAAAATGCATTTCGAAATAGCATTTTACTATTTTGAAATAGCACGTCCACACTGTGTGGACTCTGAATCGCATTTAAGGCTGGCCGGAACCAGTTCCAGCAGGGCACCAGGTCAGGACTTACTGTGTGGGGCTGCTGCCTGAGGCTGTCTGAGGTCTGTGCTTAAAGGGACCCCCCTGGACAGCCAGTTCTCAGGTTTCCCTGCTTGCTTGTCTACCTCACTCAGGACACCACAGCATTCTGCAACATGGATCCAGAGCTGCCCCTGGGCACTCTGGTGCTTCTCTTGGATGCGTTGCTGCAAGCCTGGCTGCACTTTCTGCAGGCTGCCATCTGGAAGGTCCATCAGGGGGCTGTCAGTATCCAGGAGGCCCTGCGGGAGAGTTTCCACCCTGAGGAGCACTAAGAGCCTCCCTGGTCTGCCCCACTGGGGCTTGTGCCTCTTTCCTCCCTCACGTCCTTCCACTTACCCGCCCCCCCGACTCCCTTCCTTATGTCAAATAAAATACATGTATTTTCATGAACACAAACTCTCTTTATTTAACAAAACTGGGGGGGAGGGAATGAAACTGGTGAGACTGGGGAAAGGAGGCGGGAGAGGGGAGAAGAGAGGGTGGGAGAGGGGAGGGGGAAACCTGGGAGGAGGGAGTTGGAAGGGGGAAGCAAGGGGAAGAAGGGGGAGGAAAAGCTCAGGGCTCAGGGTTGAGGGTTTCACCGGATCAACTTGATTGTCATGCAGACCTGCTCCTGGGTTCGCATGTGGCCTTTGGTGGCCAGGCTGGCAGCTATCCTGCCATAGACAGCCGCGTTCCTCCGTCTAATGCAGAAATCATGGACATTGGGGGCATCCCCCCCAAACCTGAATAAGTTCCATGATCACCACCGTGGACCAGGAAGACGACTGCCTTCTCCAGGCCCTGGCAGGCTCCTGGGAGCTGGCAGACTGCTCCTGGGGAGTGGTGGAGGGCTGGCTGCCAGTGGCTTGCTGGCTCATGTTTTGGGGCCACTGGGTCAGGGGCAGTGACTGCTGGCTCTGGGTTGGCAGGCTTGGAGCTGGCACACGCACTGTGGCCAGAGTCTACCCCTTTGAGGGCTCCGGGGTGGGAGGGGGGAGGGAGACAGAGAAGTGTTCTTGGTTGAGGCTGGAGTGGCCACCAGGGCACCCTGGGAAGGCTGGAGGCCCCCTATTTCAAAATAAGTGTCTACACAGCACTTATTTCGAAATAGTTATTTCAAATTTGGCGTTATTCCTCGTAGAATGAGGTTTACCAAATTCGAAATAAGCTCTCCACTATTTCGAATTTATTTCAAAATAGCGGTTTGGCTGTGTAGACGCTAGGAAAGTTTTTTTGAAATATGGGCTGCTATTTCGAAATAACTTTGCTGTGTAGACATACCCTTTCTTCACAACCCTTGCTAGCTGCAATTCCAATTGCACTTTCGCCTTCCTGATAACTCCCCTGCATTCTCGAGCAATATATTTATACTCCTCACTAGTCATCTGTCCAAGTTTCCACTTCTTATAAGCTTCTTTTTTGTGTTTAAGCTCACCAAGGATTTCCCCGGTTAGCCAATCTGGTCGCCTACCATATTTGCTTTTCTTACTGCGCATAGGGATGGTTTCTTCCTGTGCCTTTAATAAAGCTTCTTTAAAATACTGCCAGCTCTCTGGACTCCTTTCCCCTTCATGTAAGCATCCCAGGGAATCCTGCCCATCAGTTCTCTGAGGGAGTCAAAGTCTATTTTTCTGAAGTCCAGGGTGTGTATTTTGCTACTGTCCTTTCTTCCTTTGGTCAGGATCCTGAAATCTACCATCTCATAATCACTTCTTCCCAGGTTGTCACCCACCTCTACTTCCCCTACTAGTTCCTCTCTGTTTGTGAGCAGCAGGTCAAGCTGCTCATGGCCCCTGGTCGGTTCCTTCAACACTTGTACAAAGAAGTTATCCCCAACATTCTCCAAAAATGTCCTTGATTGTCTGTGTACTGCTTTACTGGTCTCCCAACGGATGTCAGGGTGATTAAAGTCCCCCATGAGAACCAGGGCCTGTGATCTGGAAGCTTCTCTCAGTTGTCTGAAGAAAGCCTCGTCTACCTCATCCACCTGATCCAGTGGTCTATAGCAGACACCAACCACAACATCACCCCTGTTGCTTCCATCTCTAAATTTAACCCATGGACTCTCAACAGGTTTTTCTCCCTCTATATACTGGAGCTCTGAGCAATCATATTGCTCTCTTACATACAATGCAACTCCTCCTCCTTTTCCCCCCTGCCTATTCTTCCTGAACAGTTTATACCCTTCCATGACAGTGCTCCAGTCATGCAAGTCATCCCACCAAGTCTCTGTTATTCCAATCAAATCATAGTTCTTTGACTGGGCCAGGGCTTCTAATTCTTCCTGTTTGTTTCCCAGGCTTCTTGCATTTATGTACAAACACCTTAGATAACTAGTTGATTGCCCTACCTTCTTCATTCAAATCAGGGGTCCTCCTTTGTTGCTCCTTCCTCCTTGTGTTTCTTCCCGGTATCCGACTTCCCCACTTACCCCAGGGCTTTGGTCACCATCCCCCAATGAACCAGCAGGCTCAAAAAATGAGGAGTACAGGATCTTTTGAAAAAGCCTTCCATTTTCGAAAGAACCATGTCTAGACCGCAGTTTTACTTTTGAAATGGCACTTTTTCAAAAGAGCGCAATGACACGATTATGCAAATGAAGCATGGGATATTTAAATCCCTGCTTCATTTGCACTTTTAAGTGCCTCATTTACATCCCTCTGCCGACAGAGGGATGTAGTCTAGACACAGAGTTAGTGTTTTTAAGAATGTAATTGGTGCCTAAATATTGGATTTAGGAACCTCTTTAGACACTCAAGTACTTTTATTAATCTAGTCTTCTGTGCCTTGATTCCCCACCTGAAAGGTGGGCATAATAATACTTATTTTTCTGCCTAAGCATTGTCCATCTTTATCTCTTTGGTGTATAGACTATTTCTTATTATGTTTATGTCCAGTGCCTATAATAGTGGAATCTTGTCCCGTTTGGAGCTTTTACCTGATACTGTAATACTACCATTAAATAATAGTTTGACCCTAATTCGCTTTATTTCACAGAAATTTTAGGGGAATGGTTTTTGTCTAAATAGAGCTCACTGACAGATTTTCAGTGTTACAAAAGGTATACAATGCAGTTAAAACTGAACAGCAAAAATGTAATAGAATCCACTCAACCCTGATTTTTGTTGTCTTAAAGTAGCAGAAATGAGTTTTGTAATTCTGTCTTTTGGATGAAATCTAATATAAAAGATATTGTACCAAGAAATATTTATTCACAGAGTCAGGAAAAATGGTATGCAATATCAACCATAAGAGCCTGAGGCGGTATCTCTATATTCTAATATCTTTTTTCAGTGACTTCACGTTTTAGTCATTTTAGTTTAATATAGGAAAAGAAAAGAAAATAATTTATCTTCCAGTTTTGAGAGGATAAAAACAATAAAGTTGATCATCAAATGTGATCTTTTGATTTTTAGTGCTCTACTTTTGCAATAAAAGTTTTCAGAGTGCTTTGTTTGTTATGTAACATCAGTTTAGACCACAATCTTGCAGACTTGTGCACATACTTAACTTTAAGTACCTAATGAAGTCAAAGGGACTATAACCATGAGAAGGTCTACACTACAGGGGAAGGTCGAAATAAGAAATGCAATTCCAGCTGCATTAATTACGTAGCTAGAGTCAATGTATCTTAATTTGAGTTTCTGCATCATCTTAACAGTTGAAGGTTGATGGGAGCAAATGCTCTTGTCAGCTTCCCTTACTCCTCCTGAGAAGCAGGTAGCATCGATCTTCCACGTAGTGAAGACAAGCCCTTACCCCTTTCCTCCCCCAAGACCCATTCTCAGCCAGTGGCTCCCCTCTTGCTTCATCTCTTCTCTAATCCACTTTCTCCAGCAGTCTCCAGACCTCCCTCAGCAGTAATTCTTCCATCCTCCACATAATCTTACTCACCAGCAGTTATTGACTTGCTTTTCCACAAACCACCTCCCATATCCCCTCTCCAACTGACCCCCTCTTTCACAAACACTTCTCCAGTAGTTGTTTTCTTCTGGATCCTCCAGTGGTTCTTTTCTTCTGTCTTACTGAAGCCCTCTCACAGATATCTCTTTGACTTTGCAAATAACCCCCTTTTAATCCCTTGAGAACATCCCAAAACAAATAGTAAATGCCATTGACATTATCAATGATACTGTTTGGTGGACTGGCTATCAGATGTTCTATTCCATTGTCCACAGGTTTATTGTAATATATATATATTTACATATATATAAGCCCTGCTGCAACTCCTACTAAAGTCAATGGGAGTCTTTTCACTCTAATGGATATAGGATGAGACCTTTATGCATGGTGACAAATACTTCTTCCATTGGCTTTATACATTTGCTAATGCCAATATCAATAGTGGATCATGACCCAGAGACATATAAGGCACTTATTTTTCAATTTGCATCTCCAACTCTTGGCAAAAACAGTTTAACACAATTAAAAACAGCAACAAAACACCTATCCAGGGAGCCTATTTATTCCTCACCCAATAGCCTAGAAATCAAAAAATACTTCCAATTTAGAAATCTATGTGACTAAAGTGACAATTATATGAAAATAGAATCAAGTAATCTTTAAGGGAAAATATATATTATCTTTGATTGACAAGTCGAAACCTTTGGTTACCTGGGCTGTTTTCCCATATTTAGTAGAGCTGTCAGTAGCAGTACAGAGGACTGTTACTTTCCTGGTTATTCTAATGTGAAGTGTATTATAACTGTAGCTGTGCAATTTTACATATTCATTACATTAATTGCTATATTTGGAATCTGAAATTATGTTAATTTCCCAAGAAAAATAAATAGCAGTTAGAAAGATGTTTGGCATTTTCTCTCCCATCCTGGGGGCACAGTCTTCGCCCAGTTGGGGTGTATACTGAGGAAATGGGTAAGCTATTCTGGTTTAATGTCAGCTGTTCCCATGAATATAGATGTATTCCATTCCTGTCATTTTACCCTCCAATGAAAAATACAGGAATATGTCAAAATGGGACACAAAATATGAATATGAATGAAAAGGCTATAGCCACGTTAGTAATGTACATTAAAAAGTAGGACAACAGTGGAGACCTTCTTTACACATGGAATAAGAACCTACTAGCTGGCAGTTTAATTTTCCGAATAAACTCTTTATACTGGGTGTGGTCCAACTCCACATAATTTTAATGTTGTAAAAAATTAGCAAATAATTTTGGCCTTAACTCTCTGGATTGCCTTCCGTTGTGCAGATGTAAAATTTAGATAGTGCCCCTCATTATAGGAGTGTTTATAATACAGAGACTCATTGGTGGCTCAGTATTGTGTCATCATCTCTTGTCAAGCCTGATGTACTCACTATAATTAACACACCGTTGGAAAACTAATACTTCACTGATTATTAATATTATTGCATGGTGTAGGTAAGGGCTGTGCACAAAGAGTTATGGATATGAGCTAGAATTATGTGTTTAAAATGTGTTTGATAACTCCACTCTGCCCTGGACAAAGGACTGTGTATTTGTCTTACCAGTCTGATCATTAGCACAGACAATGAAGGGAACATTTAAATAAAAGGTATAAAACATAAACAAAGCCATCAAAAGAGCAAGGTGAGGCAATACAGACTCAACACCACACCATCATGATTATCAGTTCCCAGAAGGAGAAAAGGAGGTTTATCTGAGAATACATTTCAGTGGTTTACTGGATTAGAAAGATGAGATTCTCAACTTCAAATGATAAATAATTGACTCAACTGTATGTACATAATGTTATTGGATTATACAAGTATATCAAGTAAGTTATTTTATGAAAGCTAATGATACTCTGCACCAAAAAATTAAAAATTCTGTGCCCAAAGTTATGCAAATATTATTTGTCAAAATAACACTATATACGTCATGCTAGTTTACATTATTATGGTAATTTATTCAAAACACCTGTCAGCAAGTATATCTGTAAAAATACAGAAGCTTCAGGGGGTAGCTCAGTTAGTCTGTACAGGATAAACTTAAAAAAACAACAAATAGCCTGGTAGCACTTTAAAGACTAACAAAACATGTAGATGGTATCATGAGTTTTCGTGGGCACAGTCCACTTCTTCATCTGAAGAAGTGGGCTGTGCCCATGAAAGTGTAAAAATACAGACACACAAGAAAGTTTCCCCAGAAATAGAGAGTTAAAGAAACCCTATGACAACCCGATTCTTCCTTCTCTGACCCCCTCCCCACAAAATGCAGCAGGGTTGCCAGACATTCCCATCTCCTTCTTGCTACAGCCCAGCCACAGCCTCTCTGGCCCAAACACTCATACTCCCTTATCTCCCAGAGTCCAGCTGCTGCCCCTCCCAGTCCAGACACTCTCAGGTCCTACCCTCATAACTCTCAGGGATCCAGAGTTTCCTTCTCACCGATGTCTCCTTCCTTCAGGGAACTGCAGTTGCTGGGATCTCTCCAGTTCCCTCTCCCCTGCCCTTGCCTTGTCTTCTGTTTATGCTGGGTCCAGCAGCCTCTATTAGCAGCCAACATCAATGCAGCTCATTTCTGAGAGAGGGAAATGGAAATTTTGTGCACCCAACATTAATTTCTGCAAAATTCTGCATTGTGCAGTGGTGCAGCATCTCCCAGGAATATAAAATGTATGTATTAACTCTACATGAGCTTTTTTGAATAATCACTGATATTATGTTGTAAGCACAGGGAAAAATAGATTTCTTCCCAGACAAGAGGGAAGGCACCTATCTACCTGCATTCAATGAAATTAAGCAAGATGTGACCAAAACCAATGAAAGCCCCATTTACATATGAATCAGCAAGGGGATGGGAAATCCACAGGGAGGGTAAGAGCAGCATGAGGTCTACTTGAGTCTAAGGACAAACAATGAGTTTGGGGTGATATAAAGAGAGAAAGGAAGCCATCTTAGCTCTGTCACTAGACAGACACTAGGGGTGCATCTAGACTGGCAAGATTTTGCGCAAAAGCGGCTGCTTTTGCGCAAAAACTTGCCAGCTGTCTACACTGGCCGCTTGAATTTGCGCAAGAACACTGACGATCTAATGTAAGATTGTCAGTGTTCTTGCGCAAGAACTCTGACGCTCCCGCTCAGGAAAAAGCCCTCTTGTGCCAGTGTTATTGCGCAAGAGGGCCAGTGTAGACAGGGAAGGAATTTTTTGCGTAAGAAAGCCCCAATGGCGAAAATGGCCGATGGAGCTTTCTTGCACAAAATCGTGTCTATACTGGCCACGGATGCTTTTGCGCCAAAGCATCCGTGCCAATCTAGACGCTCTTTTGCGGAAATACTTTTAATGGAAAAACTTTTCCGTTAAAAGTATTCCTCAAAATCATGTCAGTCTAGACGCAGCCTAGGAGTCAGAGCTCTTGCAAGTTGACAAATATGGGTCTTTCAACTAAGAAACATGCTTAGACAAAGAACGTTCATGTGGGAAGACAAGAGAAACCATCACCTTAGGTTTCTGTGTAATTAGAGAAAGTCTGACTGAGAGAAAGTCAGCCATGGCAGAAAAAGAAAAGATTGGTAAGAAGTGTACCTTGAACCAAGGTTGTAGTTTGTTGAGTTAAATCTTAGCCAGTAGAAAATGTATTTTACTTTCATTTGCTTGTGTATGCAGGATTTGAATGAATACTTCCATTAGAGCGAGCTGGAATGGGAGAGAAACCCTGGGGCTGTGTCTACATTGGCACCCTTTTTCGGAAAAGGGATGCTAATGAGACACAGCGCATTTGCAAATCCGCGGGGGATTTAAATATCCCCAGCGGTATTTGCATTACATAACTGCCGCTTTTTCCGGCTCGGGGCTTTGCCGGCAAAAAGCGCCAGTCTAGCGAGGATCTTGCGGAAAATAAACCCTTTTCCTCAAGATCTCTTATGCCTACTTGAAAGTAGGCATAAGAGATCTTGTAGGCATAAGAGATCAAGTAGGCATAAGAGATCTTGCGGAAAAGGGTTTATTTTCCGCAAGATCCCCATCTAGACTGGCGCTTTTTGCCGGCAAAGCCCCGAGCCGGAAAAAAGCGGCAGCCATGTAAATGCAAATACCGCGGGGGATATTTAAATCCCACGCAGATTTGCAATTGCGCTGTGTCTCATTAGCATCCCTTTTCGGAAAAAGGGTGCCAATGTAGACACAGCCTGGGTGTGTCTATGTAAATACAGTTTGCTCCTGCTTTGTGTAAATGTGTTAGATATTCAGCAAATGGAAACTATGTTTCTATTAAATGCAGAGATAGATAAATATGGTTACTAATGTTTGTAATTTTGTGGGAATACAAAAAAGTAGGACTGTGCTAAATTGTTCCAAATTAGTTAGCCGAAAGACTATGGCATCATTAGGTGGCATCATTAGGTGCCTCTCTTCTTATGTTAATTGTGTTGTCTGTTCTTCCCCTACCTGATAAGAGTTGAAATCACTGGGAACTGAAATCATTTGAGACTGATCTGCAGAAGTCACAGCCAAGGAGTGGATGGCAGCAGAGAGTCAACAGGTTGGTGGTGCTGGCCTGCAGACCAGGGACAGAGAGGCAAGGTGGTGGAAGAGAGGTGAGACAAATGGCCAGCATGGCAATGGTGGAGGGCAGTGAGCAAGTAGATGGCAAGTGATTAAGAGAGCGAGTAAGATGCTTCTTTACCTCCCCCTTCTCAGGTTGGGAGGTAAACTCTGCAGATGCACCTCTGAACTCTGGGTCTGCCCAGACCAAGGGCAGCAACTGTGAGTGGGGTGCAAAGACGGGTTGGGCATGTGAAGGGAACATTTACATTGCTGGACTTAAGAACCTGAGAGGAAAAGGACACTGCCCAACCTACTTAGGGTGGAACTTTTACTCACAGTTTTTGTGTATGAACTCTGTGGTGTTTTCCCAAATTAATGCCAAGTTACTTCCCTCCTTTTTTTATTAAAAGCTTCTTTTCTACACTCAGACTCTGTGCTTGTAAGTGGGGAAGCATTGCCTCTCAGAAACACCCAAAGGTGGTGTGTGAATTTCCCATATTACTCGGTGGGGGCTTGAACCAGTTCTGCTTTGGATGTATGGAGAGGAACCCTTAGATAGTGAACCCAGCCCTGGCTGTTTCAGGCTCTACCTTGCAGAAGGGTTACACTTGTAATCATTTTGTCTTTATCCTTTGTTCTTGAACTCACATAAAATCTGTCTCTTTTGTTAATACATTTGTTTTACTTTGAATCTAAAACCAACCCGTGCTGTATTTGAATCAACTTGATTGTTAACTGCAGTTAAAGAAATAAGATGAGCTTTTGTCTGTTTAAAGGATCAATGGACATTATTCATTTTCTGAGTATTCCAAGGGAGGGCTGGACATTTCAGAAGAGATGGTTTGGGGCAGTGCTTTTTTTGTGATGGTACGCACCAGTACAGCCTATCATCACCTTTTTTGGGAGCACTTGCTGCTTTCCCCCGGCACAGCCCCCAACCGCGACCGCATTTCAGCCCTGGCGGGTTTTTTTTTGCTTGACAATTTTGCCAATACTGTCACTTTTTTTATTTTACAAACAAAAAGCGCTGGTTTGGGGAAAATTTGGAATGGGGTTTGTGTTGGGGTCACACTTCAAGACAAGAGTGGGGCTATTGTTTTGGAAGCAGGCTGCTAGACTTAGTACCTCTTGCACATAAAAACTCAGAGAACTGCAAGCTTGTTTGCTGGCTGTTGATGTGTATGATGTGAGCTATGGCAGTGGAGTATTTAAGGCATCCAGGGTTGAAGGGCAGCCAGTGAGAAAAGCTCTGGGTTGAAACCCCAAAACATCACAGAATTGCAAAGAAGAATTCATTAAAGTTTGTGAAGCTCTCACCTATTACAGTAAAAAATAACATGCAGTCTTTTACTTAAAGACCATATGTGATGTAAAAGCACAAGGGAGCCAAATGAAGATTTTATTGGCAATCGTATTTGTTGCCTTTTTCCAATTCTGGAGAGCTTGATGTTGCAACCTTAACATTTACCTTCAAAGGTATATGTATATTTGACAATCTACTACTCTTTGTGGTTGTTTTTGTAATTTTAGTCATTTGAAAATCACTCATGAGTATGTGAGTAGCCATGTAGCAACTTAGGCTACATCTAGACTACAGCTTTTTTCCACAAAAGCTTATGCAAATGAAGCGCAGAGTAGACTATCGCCACGGCTCATTTGCATAATTAATTAGCAGCCGTTTTTTGCACAAGAGGCTTTTGCACAAAAAGGGGCTGTGTAGACGGCTCCTTTTTGCGCAACCCCCTCTTGCGCAAGAGCTGCTCTTCCTGAAAAAATGAGGTTGTAGAATGTCAATGATGCTCTGGAGGGGTTTAAGCTGGGGGCCATAGGTGATGACCAGGGGTGTTCTGTTATTTTCCTTGTTGGGCCAGTCTTGAGGTATCCCACTCACCACAGCCGGGGTCTCTCGGTGTCTCAGCTCTGCCATGGCCCGCTCATGCTGCCACTGCTCCCTACGGTCCTCATGCTCCTTCTCCCAGTCCTGGCACTCCTTCTCTTGTGCCTCTAATTCCTTTAGCTACAGCTTGATCTCCAGCCGTCGCAGCTCTGCTGAAGGGGACCCCACCCGGGAAGAACCACTGCTGGCAGAGAGTGGCCTGGTGGGCACCACGTCTGTCTGGTGGACTCCAGCCCTCTTTCCTGCCTGAGAGTCTGAGATGCTCCCAGGAGGTGTCTGGCTGCTTCCCGCTGGGACAGGACCCAGGTTCCTGGAACGGTCATTCTCTTCTAGATGGGCAATCAGCTGGGCCTTGGTTGCTTTCCCCACAGGCAGGCCCCTCTCCTTGCACCTCCCCACAATGTCTGCCTTCAGGAACTGGGTGTAGTTCATTTCCCGCCATTCCCCGGGGCAGACTCACCAGCCAATGCTGCAGTATCTCATGACTCCCTGGAATTGCTTCTCACTGCCTCTCGCACGCCTTGCTCTTGCAAGCCCCTTCTGACTTCTGGGTAGTTTTTTGGCTCTGTCAGTCTGTTTCCTCCACTTCCCCAAGAGGATATTTAAGTTTTAAGAATAATTGATAAAGATTGTGTAGGTGTTTGTCTCTATCTGTGGGATTAGAGCAGATCTAGTTGCATCTTAGGGCTTGGCTGTATTCAACAGATTGTGTGATGTGTCCTGAATGGAAACTAGAAGCATATAGCTAAGCTCATGATATATTTGTTAGTCTCTAAGGGTATGTCTACACTAGCCCCCTAGTTCGAACTAGGGAGACTAATGTAGGCATTCGAAGTTGCAAATCAAGCCCGGGATTTAAATATCCCGCGCTTGATTTGCATCTTCTCGACGATCGCCATTTTTAAATTTACAAGTCCGGACTAACTGCCCGCGTCTACACGCGACAGGGACCCAGCAGTTCGAATTAAAGCCCTAGTTCGGACTACCTGTTAAACCTCATTCCAGGAGGAATAACAGGTAGTTCGAACTAGGGCTTTAATTCGAACTACCAGGTCCGCGTGTAGATGCGGGCAGTTAGTCTGGACTTGTAAATTTCAAAAATGGCAACCGGCCGGGAAGATGCAAATCAAGCACGGGATATTTAAATCCCGGGCTTGATTTGCAACTTCGAATGCCTACATTAGCCTCCCTAGTTCGAACTAGGGGGCTAGTGTAGACATACCCTAAGGGTGTGTCTACACTGCCCCAAATTTTGAAATAAAGTGCTATTTTGAACCATCCCTTGAATGAGGTTTACAGGGATGGCAAAATAGCATGTCTGCTATATTTTGAAATAGTGAACACATTCAAAAGATGCAGGATATCTCAGAAATAGCATTGCAGTGTAGACATACCCTAAGGTTCCACAGGACTGCTCATTGATTTTAAAGATACAGACTAACATGGCTACTCCTCTGAGACCTTTTACTCTTTGGTATGCTTTTTTTAAATACCAGGATTGGACAAGATTCTGAAAAGAGGAGGCAGATGCTGTTCCAGTCTGTTCATAATTTTAAGCATGTGTATAGTTTCAATGAAACCAGTAAGACTCCTTTCGTGTTTAAAGTTGTGTGTGTGCATTTGTGACAATGGTGTTCAGATTATCTGATGAGGAAAGTTGGCAGCTCTAAAGCCTAGGGGAAGGCCTGAGCCTCCACCCCCAACCAATGGGGATATGCGTGTCTCACAAATGATTTTTTTTCTGCAGATCAGTGACCCCTGATAGGAAAAACATTTCCCTCCCCTCACTTATATGATTAAAGATTTAAAAATTGAAATTCTCTTAAGCCTTTTGCAGATTCAGACTAACACAGCTTTTTAAGGCACAGTTTCCAGCAAAACTGATCTCTTAAAAAAGAACTAGCTTTTACCTAGTGCTTTCATCCACAGATCCCAGTGCTTAAAAAAAGAAGTCAGTATCATTATCCCATTTTACAGGGGTTGAAACTGGGGCAGAGAATGTGGAGGTGGCTTGTACAAGGTCACACTGCAAACCAGTGGCAGAGCCAGAAATAGTTCCCATGTCTTTTGAGTGTCACACCAGTGCTCTCCTGTCCACACCACACTGCTCCTGATTTTACTAAAAAGGTATGAATGTGGCTAAACTAAATTAATTTTAAACATTGAATAAATATTTATGGACTTCCTTTGATTGCACTGATTTGCTCAGCTATGTACAACATGGTTATGTACAAGGTATAATACTCTACTGAAGACCTAATTCAGCAAGATATTTAAGCACATGTGTAACTTGAAGTATGTGAGTAGTCCCATAGATCACTCTTGTGCTCAGAGTAATGTACATTCTGAAATAGTTTACAGAATAAAGGACTGAATTATGTTTAAGGGGAGACTGAAAATTTTGATCTAAACTTTTTCTAAACTGCAGGTCTAATATAGGCATTTGTATATGTGGTTAGACATTTAAATAGCAGTTGTCAGATATTCACAAGTGCTGAGTTCTAGAGGTTCTCAGTATCTGGCTAATGTTATGTAGTTCTATGCAGTCCCATACTGGCAACCTTATTCACAAAGGATGATAAAAAGATGTTAATAAATACCATTAACATCATGGGAGTTAGGACCATATTAAAGTTAGGATTCTCCTGCGTTGAGATGGATGTAAGAATATACTTCAGTGCTTTGTTGAATCAAGGCATAGTGAAAGAAAGACTTTATCTTAGACATTCACATCTGCTAGTGTTTACCTTATTTTCTAATGTTTATTTTTCATTAATATACGTTTGTCCATTTAATAAAAAATAATGTAATCTTGTAATCATAAAACTTAACAATTAAAAGGACCAAGCTATAGTGTGTGTGTGTTAATTTTTATTTATATATCTATATATGTGTTATGCAATGCTGAACTATTTTGATCCTTTTACTATGTAGTTTTAGGATTGCTTTTTATTGCACTTCATTTATGCAAGCTGCTAAGATTTAGACACAAAAGAAGTGAAATAATCAGCCAATAACATGACAGAGATGTAGAAAGTTTAAAGATCTACATAGAATTCCACTAAAACTGACAAGCATTAAACTTTGGATTTCTCATTCTTATGACAAAGATGGTAATGAGAAGAGAAAACAGCACTATATAATCCATTTTCATGACTATGATTGTAATTAAATTGGAAAGAGTATAAGAACAGACGCTTCTTATTACAATTTATACATTCTTATCTTATGGCTCTTCTCAGTCTTCTAATTCAAATTCAGTGTATGATTTGAATCTTTGGATAGTGATTCCTTGGGAAACACAAAGAACAGCATGCAATGATTTATGTTTTTATAAACTATTGTGAGTTTGTTTCTAAGGATTAGCACCACTTCTCTGAATTTTCTCACTCTGAATGAGATAAAGAATATCACTATTTGTTCACAAAAAAAATTAAGTGAATGATATGTACATGAACTATTATCTACACCAATTAGTGGCACTGATCCGCAACTTGAGTGACCACTACTCTGGCATAGCGTTTTTTAAAAAGAGGCTTTTCTTTCTTCACGTATCTGTGCTTTTCTCAAAAAAAGGAAAAAAAGAAAAGAAAAGAAAAGTGGTATGCACCATCAGTTTGTTATTGTGGTAATGCACTAAGGACCATCCAAGATGGGGGGACTCTCTTGTGCTAGGTCCTGTACAAAAATAGGTAGGGCTGGTTGAACATTTCCATTTAAATAATAACACAAAATAATTACAGATTGTGTTATTTGAGCTAATATTTTCCAAGCTCTTAGCTTGCCAAACTTCAAATATTTTTGGTGTATATAGTTTACTAAAGGATGGATTCAAGCTGAATCAGGGCATTAGGGTTTAATTTAACCTTGGTGTAACTCCACTAGAATTAATTGGAGCGATGCTAGAAATGAATCCAACTGCAACTTTTTTGAGCATCTGTGGAATTAGGACAAACAGCTACACTATTAATATTTTATTCATATCACACAGTTGCTAATTGGCTCAGTATCTATCAAGTTTGTTGAATCAATTCTAGGACAAAAATGAAAATAAGATAATCTTTTTAATTTGTATCTTGTATTTAGTCTTTTACATTGATGAAACAGTTCAGTGTTTGGGTGGCAAGCAGAAATGTGCTAAATATTCAGCTCAATTAAAATTTGCCTATTTTTGTGGTTGTCCATCTTAGTGTACTTTTTGTTGTTAGTGCAAAATGATTTCATGCTTATCTAGATACTGGCAAATTTCTGAATTGGCTTTTCACAATTTATTTTAAAAGTCTGAGCAACATGGGATTTTGACATACAGTTGAAGACATCATTTCTTCTGGTTCTCTGACATGAACTGCATACCTAGATGCTCAAAAGGATTAGCAGAAGCACTTTTGATTTACAGTGTTCGTTAGCTCAGCTGCAGAGACTCACATGTTTAGATCCCAAAATCACAGGTTCATTCCCCACAGATTATTACATATCCAGGAATGCCACAGTGAATATTGGAACTGGAGTGTACTTCAAATTGGGACAAGCTTTTCCAGTCAAGAGAAGAGTATAACTTATTTTAATGCTTCTTGCTATTATATTTCCCTCTAGTGTTCCATATACAGAGCTTTCTGAAACAGGTTAATGAAAAGGAATCTGAGCTTTAGACAAGCAACAGAAAGCCATGCTTTTAGATCCTGAGATCCAATGTTCAGTCCCAACAAGTGATGACCCACTCAAGGCCATTGTGTTACAATTGCATTAATAGTATAGACCCAACCTGCAGAGCTGTTGGGCCCTGCTTCCTACCTTACCCATTAGCATTATAGTAAATCATTATGTTAATTGACCAATGGATGATATGCTAACATACTACTGCATATTAATTTTTTACAGCACACTATATGCAAAAGTTCACCACGTATATCAGGCAAAAGACATACAGCTGCATGCCTGACTCCAGTAGTATCCCATTAGTCCTCCTATGACAGAATATATCCCTGTGTTCACACCCTACACATCACTGTTATCACGTTTCTACAAAGTATGCTTTGTGAGGTAACATTTAAAAATGCATAATTTACTGCTCAGTATTGCTGTGGTAAAAATATGTGGCAACATGGTATTTGAAGTTGTAAGATTCCCATGTATGCTATTCCTATATGCAGGAAGGGAAGACAAAGGAAGTTCAAACAGGTGAAAATACCAGCAGGGAATAGCCTTTCAGCTAGACACTTCATCTCCTGGGTTTTACCTGGAAATGTTTTTCAAGAAGGGGACTGAAACTATAAAAAGGAGCAACTAACACCTTCAGGCATCCCTCTTTGTCTCCCTGCCTATCACATTCATTCCACCTAATGAGACAAAGGAAGCAGCCATTGGCCTCTGGGAAGGAGTTCGGACCTAAACAGTTTGGTCAGAAAGACTGCTGAAAGCATGTGGTGAGAAAAAACTGTTTTGAATCTAATATTGTTAAATTAATTTGAATTTTATTTTTATTTTTCTTGTAACCATTATGACTTTTATGCCCCATTACTTGCATTCACTTAAAATCTCTCTCTTTGTAGATAATACACTAGTTTTATTGTTTTATCTAAACCACTATTGAAGTGTCTGGATAACTTCATTTGGGGTAACATGTTGTGTGCATATTATTCTTTTAAAGGAAAAAAAGGCTTAATATATTTGTATTGTTCTGGAGAGGGCTGGGTAGTACAGGACATATATTTCTTAGGGAAAATCCAGCACTGGATGTGTGTTGGGCTCACCCTCCATAAAACCAATTCTGGTAAGAGCCAAGGTGTGCCTGGCTGGCTGGATGCAGCACACAAAGGGTACATTTACACAGCAGCGTTATTTCGGAATAACTGACGTTATTTCAAAATAACAAAGTGTGCGTCAACACAGCAAGCCATTATTTTGAAATAATGTCAAGCTGTAGGACTTCTTACTGTGACTGCTGTTACCCTCATTTCACAAGGAGTATGGGAAGTTGAAGGAAGTCGACTTCCTGCAGTATATACTGTGCCAAAAGCCGAATTAAGCTATTTCGACTTCATCTATGCAATTGAGTATCTGAAGTTGCATAGTTTAATTTGACTTTTGCCCTGCTGTGTAGACATGCCCAAAGAGACATAACTGAGAATGACTTACATGCTAGAGACTGTTTGTGAGCAGTCCAGGCAGGAGGCTACAGGAGCAAGACATTATAATGGGCATCCCCAGGCTACAAGGTGTGGTGACTGAGCTATTTATTAGTATGAATTGTGCCCTGGAATTTCAAACTTCCCCATCCCACCCTTCTTTTCTGCTTCCCCAACCTCCTCAAGTCTGCCTATTGCCTCCCCTTCCCCCTTTATTAAATACATCTCATTTTTCTATAGCCTTATCCTCACACTCATCCTCTGCTGTTGTCTCTCTTCAACAGCAGTGACTGACTTGTTCGCCTTCTGGTTTTCCTGGCCTTTACCTTCCAGAGCCACCATCTGCATATGTGAGAGTAAATTACCCTACGTGCCACTGTATAATTCTGAAAATAGTCAGGGAGTGTCTGTCTCCATGGCCACACACTACCCTCCCCATTTGCATGCACCCATACTTCAATGTGCACACAATGTACACCCCACAGATGGATCTCTTTGAGAATCATATGCACACGTCTTCTGCTTGCCGCCTGGCATATGCATGCAGAGACACTGAGCACCCACATGGGCTTTTTCCTTAAACAACCCTTAACTCTCTTCAGTTTCTCATCCCAGGTTTGGATTTATTCTGTTTATGAAGGTGTAAGAGCAACAAACTCTCATTTTACATACAGCTTAGATAGGTCTTGAAAACCATGGTTTCCATGCCAACTAGCAGTCAGTAGCTTTTAGTATGGTGTTCCATATGTTCCTGCGTGGAAGAATGAAAAACACCCCTCTTTCAACTGATCTGACCCCTGTTTACCATTTGTGGCTCTATGAGTAATTAGTGTGCTCAGTTTCTTATTTTGACACTTGGTACATTAAATGAGTACGACCGAAATAATAAGTCTAATAATTTTGAGATGGCTGGCATTTATACAACCTACCTAAAGATTTATTCTTAAATTTTTAATTCATTGTTTCATGGCTCCATAAATCTATAAGAGGCAAAAGTCAGTTATGTAATATTCCTTTGGAGATGGTCAGCAGACTCTCAGGGCATTTAACCCTTTATAGGTAATCTGAAAGTAGACGTGTATTAGTCTGAAAATCATGACAAAGGATTTGGCAATGTTCATGCTAAAACTAGAGATTTTACCTTAGTGCTCCAATACTCATAGGAACTGATTCCTCCAGACAGCCTAAAACCAAGAATATTCCACCAGCACAAATTCCTATGCAAAGACATCATTTCCTCTCATATGAATTTAAGGAAATTGTAAATCATCTGCACAAGGATTTGACAGTTGGATTAAACAGTCAGGATGATAAAAGGGGAAGGGGGCATCTAAGCACTCTAATGCATCTCTCTCTATAAGTAAAAACTGATGGTGAGGAGTAGGTCACTGGTATTCATTATCTGCCTTGGGGAATTTTGTTTATACATTTCTGCACTAATGACAAATACGATGGCAGAATATAGGTAAAATGAAGCTTTAAATGCTCAGATTCATGGAAGATGATTTCTTAGAAAAATATCAAGTAAATAAGTGATGGGACATGACACCATAGCACAGATCTGATTGATCACCCACCCCCTTTTGGATGCTGAAATTTGAATGTGGGTTCCACACACTGAATCCCATGTGCACTTAACTTGTTGTGAGCTAGACAGGTATACCCTATCCTGGGCTTTGGGACTCTAGGCATACACTCCAGTTGCACATCTGGAGAGGATCAATATGACAACTCTCGTCAGTGGGGACCTATAAAAGTGTTCACTGACTGCTGAATCACATCCCTATTGATAGTGTCTGTTTTTCTGTTAGTGCCCTCTGTTGACAGTTGTTCTGTTGCTGCAGTGGACTCTTTTCCTGCTATTCGACTTTTTTGGTCAAGTTACGCTTTAGTCCGCTTCTTCTGGGGTAACAGAGAATCCAACCAAGCTATAGTTCACTGACCTTACAGCAGGTCTTCTGTCTGTCTCTGGCCTTCTGTCTGTCTCTGGCCTTAGGGCAGGGCTACTCAACAAGCGGCCTGTGGGCTGCATGCGGCCCATGGCCTGTTTGTTTGCAGCCCGTGGGGCGGTTTAGGTTTATGCAGGGCTCAACACATGGCCCACAGGTGGGATCCTTTGAACATGGCCTCCACTGGGAACATGCTCCACAATGGTGAGGCATCTCCCAAGTGGGGTGAGCACTGAAAAATGCAAGCGGACGGGCTGGCTGGAACAGACAGGTACAGGGTGTCGGCATTTCTAGCTCCCAGGGAGGAGGTGCCAGGAGTGCTGGGGCATTGTGGGAAGTGTATTGTATTCAAGTTTTTCAGTGTGAAAGAAGCTATTTGCATATATATTTGCATATACAGTAGACTTCCGATAATCCGGAACCTATGGGATTTAGGTGGTGCCGGATTATCAGATATGCCGGACTATCAGGAGGTACTATAAGCAGGTTATATATATACTGTATAGAAAGTGTTCTTAACCCTTTTTATTGTACATACTGTATACAGTATCTGTAATGTTTTAGTTTTTTAAGCCTTTTTACCCTTTTGCTCAGTTCAGCTGCTGCCGCTGTTACCTTGTAACTCATTTTTTGCCGAAGCTCACTCACTAGGCTCTTGCCATTTTGATGCTGGACTATCAGGAGTGCTGGACTATTGGAGTTTTACTGTACATGCAACCACATTTAAGTTGCAGCCCTCAGCATGTGCTGTGAGTATCATTGTGGCCCCTGGGGCTTTGAAAGTTGAGTAGCCCTGCCTTAGGGGATTTCACTCCACCTTCCTCAGTAGCTGGTAAGGAAACACACTCTGCTCTGGGTTCCAATCCAGGGATCCTATAGCTGACAGATAATGTCTATGCCTTCAGAATCCTTGTAGCATCACTGCACAACCTCTTAATTTATCTATCAACCCAGAGAATGACTGCTAGCTCTCCCTGCAGCCCTTTTCAGAGTCGTCCTTAGGATTTATGGGGTCGTACGCAGTACTATTAAACTGATGTCCCTATGCTTGATGGCAGCCAACAAGGGGATTTTTAGAGATGCGATTTTATAATCTTCACAATGAAATTTCACTCTAATGAAATATTTTAATGCAAATTTTAAATTAAAGTCCTGTAGACTAACACAGTAAATTCAGAAACTGACAGTATATATCTGGCTGTTAAAGGGCTTCATTACCACTTGAATGGCTTTTTCACAGATTCAGTGTTCTGCCCTATGAGCAGATTGGCAGGCTTTTTCACTTTTAAGTTAACTAGATCCTCTCCCAAGGAAGCAGAGCCACAGAACAGGGATAAGAAGAAGCAGGTAGGTGGACATAAAGACCCAGTGGTGCCCCAAATTTTCAGGTGCCCTACACAACTGTGTTTTCTGAGTATGGGTAAGGATGAGCCTGACTCTTTTCTTTTTCTTTTCATTTTATGACACATCAGACTCAGCATGTAAGATTAGGACTGCCACCTACAACAGTTTTTGCATGAGCAAAAATCCAAATTCTCTCACCCAGTCCTGTATTTTTAAAAAGAGAAAGGAATACTTTCTTCCCTCCCCACACTCCCGCCCCTCCCTTTGCCCCCTCGCCCGTTTCCTGATACTCTCATCAATCTGTCCAGATTATATTGTTTCCCCTTGAGATGTCTCAGTTCTTCCTAAAGAATCTTCTTGTGTAATTCTCTCTGTATTGCCACAGCAGATGCTGAACTGAACCTTGGACTTTGCATGCATTGCACCACCCATCTTTATGCTTGTTTAGTAAATATAAATTACTATTTAGGTCATGGTGATCTTTTAGCATTTTCAATACAGTTACCAGTACTTCCCTTCCTCTATCATATCTATTAAGCTTAGGACATATTTCATGGAAAATTTTTCTCTTTCTCTTCTCTTAGGCCATGTGTACACTAAGAGTACGTCTACACTAGCTCCCTAGATCGATCTAAATTTATTCAAGCACAATTTAAATATCCCGTGCTTGATTTGCATGTTCCCGGCCCTAACTTGAATTAGCTGGTATTCCTCCTGCAATGAGGTTTACCAGCTAATTCGATTTAGGGGCTTTAAATCGGAATCCCGTTTCACTGCCGCGTGTAGACGCAGGCAGTTACTTTGGGCTAGTCAATTTCTAAAATGGCGACCGTCCGGGAACATGCAAATCAAGTGCGGGATATTTAAATCCCGGGCTTGATTTGCAATTTCGGTCACCCTCATTAGCCTCCCTAGATCGATATAGGGGGCTAGTGTAGACGAACCCTCGGAGATTAGTCCAAATTTACTAAATTCAGCTTCTGGGCACCCAATTTTACAAATTCAAAGTTCTGTGTCCTCACTACGAGGAAGAATCGAATGTAGTCTGAGGCAGGCTCCGTTAATGTGGATACGCTACCTCGAGTCAGACCCCCAAGAAGCACTCTGGGGATCTGTGGGAGGCCTCTTGGAGGCCAATAAGTTCAAACTAGTGGCACCGGAGTGTCCACACTAATGTTATTTCAGACTTACAAGTTTGGAAATAGCATTATTCCTCATGAAAAGTAGGACTCCAGAGTTCAACTTCCACAGCCCCATATTCCAGAATAATGGACTTGGTAGTGTGGATGCATCACTTACAAATTTGGGGGCTAATTTCAGATTAAGGTACTAGTGTAGACCAGGCCTGGGTTCTTGGGATTCCTAAATCCCTTCTTAACCAAATGTTGATGTCCTGTTTACTCAGAATGATCTTTATATCAACCTCCTCATTCTGAAAGGACTTTCTGCTGCTTTATGTGCCATTTCCTTGCCCTATATCCTGACATGCATCAGACTCCAAACTATTACTACATTCATTCAGTCTACTAATTGCACTATCTCAGTAGTTAAGAACAATATTTCATGTATTAAGTCATTCCAATTGTCCAAGATTCCCTTTCTACTTACTATTATACACGATAAAAAGCCGGATAGGATAGCAGCTGAACTTGGGCATATATCTCTCATCCAGATCAGAGGATGAGAGAACTATGTGTTCTTCAAATCAGTTGTTATAACTGCCACAAAAGTGGATAGGTTCACAGATATCTTCATACCAAATTCAGGGATATGAAAGGCTGTTCCCACTTCACCTGTATTGTCATTGCTAGAGCTGTTAGAGTATAGATTTGGTATAGATTAGTATAGACCTTAGTTATGATGTATAAACTCATAAATCTAAGTCCTAAGTGCTTAAGAATTGCAGTCCCTAAGCTATGTTTGCATTGGGATGTATTTTTTTCTATAGCATTTTTGAGTTCCTGAATACAGAATGAAAATTTCAGCATGTCATGTTTATATTCTATCTAGCAAAATAAGAGCTCACAGTTTTCTCCCACAAGCATTCTTTTTTGTTCAGAAAATGTGTTGATTTGTCTCACTACTGACGTTTTGGAACTCTTTTTGTAAACTGTCTGCTTTACCTAAGTAAGAACTTTCACCTTTATCATTTAATGTAATACCCATTATAAATTTATTTTTGCTCCATATCCCTTTCATTCATTTACAGCCGCTCCCTGAGCTGCGAATGGTCGAGTTACGACTGTTCACACTTACGACCAAAGCTCCCATGAAGCGGTCGTAAAGGCGGTCCCTGAGTTACGAACGCAACCCGCGCTTACGAACAGCGCGGTCGCATGTAACTCAATGGGGTCCGAGTTACGAATGGATCGAGTTACGGCCAAGTGTTTGGTCCGTAACTCGTTCATAACTCGGAGAGAGGCTGTAATGTGGTTTTACAGCTCTAAAACCTTGGGAACATATTCTTTTCCCCACCATACTTTTTCCACTAAAGTGAAACGAAAAAGGCTGTTCATATCAGCTGAGAGTCTGCTCCGTGTTTACTGTTTTGGGGATACAAAAGCCTGCAACACTGCACTCATCTGACAGCTGCATTCAAGAGTCAAATAAATGCAAGGGACTGAATTGTGTTCTCATTTGCACCAGCGTAAATTTGCAATAATTACACAGAAGTCTTTGATTTACTGAAGTGTAAATTCGAACTATCCAGCAATTAGTTTAACTGAGAAGAATTTGCTGTCATATTAAGAGTGATATGTTGCTATCTGTATAATACAAAGCTTTTGAAACCATCCTTTTCCTATATCCTCTTTTCTCATTTCCCCTTCTGCGACACATTTAAGGTTCTTGTAAATCATCTCTCCCAAGAGATTTGAAAGCTGGATTAAATATCAAGGATATAAATGCCACCTTGGAAAGACATGGTGAAAAGGACCCGGAGTGCCTGATCAGCTCATTTTGTCACTTGGATGGGAGACAGGTAATAAAGGATTAGACTCAGCTGGGAAGAACCAGACTGGGTGATTCATATAAAGAATGACTGGAGAGCATTAGGGGAGGTCTGAGAGGGATAAGGTCAAATTATGGGATAAGGTCAAATTAAGATATGCAACTTCAGCTACATTAATTGCATAACTGACGTTGAAGTAGCTTACCTTGACTTTTGGCCCTGTCCACGCTGCGGGAAGTCAAAGGGAGAGCACTCTTCCTTCGACTTCCCTTGCTCCTCGTGGAAGCAGAACTATGGTATCTTAACTAGACACACTAATTTGAACCCTGGAACATTGACAGTGGCGGCTTTGATCTCTGTAGCGTAGAAGTATCCAGAGAGAGGAAAGCTTCAATAATGAGTGTTAATTCTGGGACAGTCCCTGAAGGTGTGAAGAAGCTTCAGAGAGGTTGGGAACTGTCAAGTAATGGCTCCTCAGCAATAGATTGGGGGGAAAGTTGCTGAGTCCGGTTCTTCCGGGTGTGAACTGGTGGGACAGGAAGCAGAAAGGGCCTGTATGGTTTGGGTTTTGACTACTTAATCACCGGGAGACTAGGTTGACACTCAGAGAGGAACATGCTGGGTTCCCTAGCATCTCCAGGAAAGCCTCCCTGAGGAAGGAAAACAAAACTCAGGCTGGACTGGACAAAGGGACAGGGACCTTTTGGCCTATAGGACTTTTTGAGCATGTCTACACTGGAAAATGATTTCAAAATAACTTATTTTGAAATAATAACTACCCAAATAACTATTTCAAAATAGTGTGTCCACACTACAGGGAAGCCTGAAAATTAGTCCAAGGCAGGCTCCCTTAATGGATGTGCTACTTTGACTTAGAGCCCCAGGAAGCAGTGGGGAGTAATTACTTTGAATGACTCTGGGAAGTAACAGAGAGTGTTAGTCTGATCTTGGTAAAACTGGGAAGTAGTTATTTTGAAATAGCAGCAGCCGTGTGTCCACACTACTGCTATTGCAAAACAAATATTTCAGAATAAGCATTATTCTTTGTGGAAAACAGGAGTTATTATTTTGAAATAATCAGCCTGTTATTTTGAAATATCAGGCTTGGTAGTGAGGACACTCTGCTTGTTATTTCGAAATAACTCCCTAACGTAGACCAGGACTCAACTACTACTTTGGAAGAGGGGAGATTATAAATACGTATCTATTGTCATGAGAACAGACCGACTGTCACAGGCCCAAACAAGCTCTCTCATGCCATGTGTGGATGCATTGAATTAGCTCGGTCACCCTGCTTCCCCCCCTCTTCACAAGCCATGAACATTTTAAAGCCTGATTTTCCTCTGCTTTTGAATGGAAGGCAGGGAAGGCAGTGGAATGTGCTTTCAGAGAAAAGAAAAGGGGGGATGGGTCAACAATTTGGTTTATTTTCCTCATCTACCCTCAAACATGTTTGGTAAAGATCACTGCCTCCCTCCTTAGTAGATTTTTTCAAACACACTTCTGGGAAGTACAAGCTCCAGAAAATGTGTATTTTCTGTTTATGAACTATACATTAACTGTACATTGATAATACAAACCAGTGTAAACAGGTGTAACTTGAAATGGCTGAGGCAGAGAAGTTTTAGACTGAATAATAGAGTATCAGGCATATGGAGTGGGCTCCCTGGATAAATTTGTTGAAACACCTGCTGCTTGGTGCATGCCAGAAGAGAAAAATTTCTGTGATAATCAGGGACAGCAGGCATCATTGGAATGGATAATGTAGTACGGGGTAAACTTAACAGTAGACGGATATTCACCCCATCTTCTGCACTTTTTTTTTGCCAAATGCTAAGAATGAAATTTGAATTTCTCAGTCTAGATGAAGGGCTTTCAAGCTTGTTCTACATAACAAAAAGTTTTGTCTACCTCCTATCAATTTACAGTCTCCTGGACTCCTGCTTTGCTCATTCATGATCAGATAACATCTCAGTGACAGCTGTTGCCATTGTTTAAGTGAAAAAAATATCTGGAATATACTCATATATTTTTAGATGTCTTTTAATGTGATTTAGCAGGTGGGAATGAGGGGCTCACATCATGTGACCAACAAGTGCTGTGGTCCATAGATTGCTGTTCATGAAACATGGTTCTTGAAGGCTTTTATTTCACCCTTTATTTATTTTATTTCTGCCTTAATTTACTTGAGGGAAAATAAAGGGCTTGATAGTGTCACTTAGGCATAGACTGTAGTATGGAACAGTTCACAGCTACATCACTCTAGGAAGGGCATAACTGCAAATACACCCCTTTGCAAAATGTAGTCTTCTCTTATCAAACAACTAGCCAGCTTGTAAGGGGAGCTGGGGAAGTTTAGAGCAAGTTCTGTCTCTTCGCTGATACCAGCCAAGCTGTCTTGGTGTACAGGGCTGTAATTCTGTCTGGCCCTTCTACATGCCACCTGAAGAATGTGGGGAAGCATCTCTCCCCTATAATCTGTCCCTTAGAAAGAGAAAACATAATAATACGCTAGAGAACACACAGTATCATTCTGAACTGAAGCAAAATGGTAGCTGTCTCACAACAGAGGCACAGACATGCATGGCGGCTCCCCTTTGTTTAAAGATGCAGGCTGTGATGCTCTCCGGGGTTGTGAGGCACCTCACCACCGCCTACTCTGAGTGTGTAGCAATCCTGTATGGACCCACTCTTGATCAGCTTAAACCACCAGCCTCTGGCAGCATAAGAACTACCTTCCAGGCCTTCACATGCCCCACTGTCTCTGTACAGGTTAGGGATAGGTCTCTGCCAACCCCTTCAGCAGTGTCCAGCCCCTTATCCACTGGACACCCACAGAATTACCAGGTCTGCTGTCCCCAAAGGAATAGTACACCCTAGCACTCAAACTGAACTCTAGATCACCACTTTGCTTAAATATATGTATAGTGCAAACAATGATAAGTTTAGTATAAAAGAACAAAGATTCAATTGGTAGTAGGAATATTGCAAACAACAAATGGTTACAGCAAAAATAAAGTCCTAACATGCCTTCTACATGAACTTGACTAACAGATTAACCTCCTCGTTCAATAATTGTAAGTTCTCTCCAGTGTTTTCAACCACGCCAAATATTTGCTGTGTACTTCCAGAAAGAGGCCTTCCCTCTTCTCTGTCCCTACTGTCTTTTTCCTGTAAGGGTTTTTTTTTTTTAAGTTCTCACAATCCTTCAGTTGAATTCAGTTCAGACTGGTGATAGCACACTGACTCTGTCCTATACAATAATTAGTTTACTTGTGCACAGCTAGTCTGAAAGAAAACCTGTTTTTTACCTTTGTTGGTGACCAGTCCTGACACAGGCTTCATAATTTTCAGTGTATATATACATAACTCTTTATGCAACAGCTGCATATGCATTTCACAATGATACTAATGACCAGGGTAAGAAGTGGGTTGTGCCCACGAAAGCTCATGGTACCATCTACATGTTTTATTAGTCTTTAAGGTGCTGCATGACTATAATTGTTTTTTAAGTTTTATCAGTTTCTAAGTGAGACCTGGTATGGTGTTATTGAGTGAACTAGAATGCATGTACCAGACTCAGGGGATCCTTGTGACTTCATTGCTTCCCCTCTTTGCCCTATGCTATCTGGTGCTAAAAGGTTCCAGGATCACTTAGACCACAGGAAAAAAAGACTCCTGTCATTTATCTTTCCCTTCAATCTGGTAAACCATTTTAACAAGCAGAATAGAACGGTTGAAGTCAAATGGGTAACCTAATTTTGGTTTTCTAATCTGAGGAGGCCTAGGTCTGATTTTTTCAGATAATTTAGCGTTTTCATAGCACTTTCTGTGATTAATAGTTCTGTGGGTGGGGCTTACCACTACTGCTGTTGAGCAGTGTGGAATCCTGCACCCATTCACTCCATACCTCATTGTTTCTCACAACCATTTGCTTGCGGGCTGGCTTCCACCCACCCACCCTGGGACTGAAGCAGCAGGGACTTTTGTCTCAAGTGCAAGTGGGTGCACGTGCCCCCTTGGAACCTCCCTTCCTCTCAGCTCATCTTGAGCTGGTGGAGCTCCTCCTCCCCTGCCCTCTCCAATTGTGTGTGCCCACCAGCCCCACCTGCTTGTATTTTGCCAGCTCCACAGTCTTGCAAGGTTCCCTTCTTCCTTGCAGTTTGCTGCTTCCCTACCCCCAAACTCCATCTTCTCACCTCTCTGCCACTCATCCCCCTTACTGAGTTGGCAGAGAGGTGAGAAGGTTGCTCATGGGAACTGTCCCTTATAGCAGGTGGGGGCCTCCAAGCCATCTTCCAAGAGAGTGAGGCCCTAGGTCTGGCTTCTGTATTTGGACAATAACTCTCTGCCAGCGGACATTGATCAGGGTGCCATCTCCAGCATGGCATCCCTTCCCTCACTTACTACCTGGGACACTGTCCTTAGTGAGGTGATGCTGCACCCCAGCAGCTTAGTGCCTGGGTGCTTTTATCCCACTCCTGACCCATACACTTCCCATGCTTTTGCTGCCCTGGAAGTTGTCATCCTCCCTTTCTTAGGGGAGATGGTGACCCTCTGGAGGCAGTATCTGTATTCCCCTTACTCATGCCATTATGAGCTGCTGAATTCCCACTGCTGTGTCAGGGGCTGAGCTGGACAATTTGGTGCGGATGGTACTGCATAAAGGTTTTGCTACCACTCAAGGGCTATGTCTACACTGGCGCGATCTTGAGCCAGAGATATGCAAAGGAGGCTAAGCGTGGAATATCACCGAGCCTCATTTGCATATCTAATGAGCCGCCATTTTTGCGGAAGAGGCTCTTGCACCAGAAGGAGCTGTCTACACTGCTCCTTCTTGTGCAAGAAAACCCCCCTTGCGCAATGCCACTATGCTGATTATTTTCGGGAATAACGGCATTGCGCAAGAGGGTTTTTCTTGCGCAAGAAGGGGCAGTGTAGACAGCTCCTTCTGGCGCAAGAGCCTCTTCTGCAAAAATGGTGGCTCATTAGATATGCAAATGAGGCTCAGCGATATTCCCCGCTTAGCCTCATTTGCATATCTCTGGCACAAGATCGCACCAGTGTAGACATAGCCCAGGAGGGCACATGGAACTTCTACTTTGTGAACAACTTCATGGAAGAAATGTAACCCTTCAAAAACTGCAAGTGACTGGTTTGTAGGGACAATCTGTCATTCTAATCTATGCAGGTAAGATAACTGACTAAGTAATTGGTAGAACACTTGAAAACTGTTTAGCTACTATTGACTGCACATGAGTCAGATTTGCAATTGATTGCTTAATCAATCCTCATCTGGGATCCTTTTGAGGCAGCTAGATTGCAAGCCTGGCTCAGCATCATATTTAAGCTGCTTGCAATTGCTTTCCAGGCCCTGCAACACTTGATTCCCTCCTGCTTCCCTGCTCTTGTCTAGTTCCTCTACTTGTTCACTTTGCTGAAGCCTCACAACTGACCACCCTCTTTATCATAGAATCATACAAGCTTAGGGTTGGAAAAGACTTCAGGAAGTCATCTAATCCAACTCCCTGCTCAAAGCAGGACTAAATCATTCCAGTCAGGACACATCTGGCCTTAAAAATCTCTGAAAATGGAGATTTTACCACCTCCCTCCTTCCAGTGCTTCACCACCCACCTAGTGAAATAGTTCTTCCTGATATCCAACCTAGACCTCCCACACTGCAACGTGAAACCATTGCTCCTTGTTCTTTCATTTGCCATCAATGGCTGTGTCTACATTGGCATCCTTTTCCGGAAAAGGGATGCTAATGAGACAAGTCGAATTGCAAATGCCGCTGATTTATATTTTCCCCACGGCATTTAGGTCGTCGCTCGGCTTGACGAGCGTAGACGCTTTGCGAAATAAGTTTTTCCGGAAGATCCCTTTATTCCTGATTTTAAGAGGAATAAGGGATCTTCCGAAAAGGCTTTATTTTCCGCAAGAGCCGCAGACTGGCGCACAAAGCCCCGAGCCGAAAAAGCGGCAGTTATAAATTCATGCAAATGCCGCGGGGAAAATTTAAATCCCCGTGGCATTTGCAATTCCGACTTGTCTCATTAGCATCCCTTTTCCGGAAAAGGGTGCCAATGCAGACACAGCCAATGAGAATAGCCTGGTCCCATCCTCTTTGGCACCACCCTTCAGGCATTTGAAGGCTGCTATCAAATCCCCCTCTCCCCCATTTTTCTCTTCTGCTGGTTAAATTAGTCCGGTTTCCTCAGCCTTTCTTTATACATGATGTGCCTCATCTCCCTAATCATTTTTTGTTGCCCTCCGCTGGACCCTGTCCAATATGTCCACGTCTGTACTGTAGTGCAGGGTCCAAAGTTAGACTCATTACTCCAGATGTGGCCTCACCAGTGCCGAACAGAGGGGAATAATCACTTCCCTTGAGCTGCTGGCAATGCTCCTAGTAATGCCATCCAGCATGCCGTTAGCCTTCTTGGCAACAGGGCACACTTTTGACTCATACCCTGCATCTCGTGTACTGTACTCCTCACGTCCTTTTCTCTTATTATTATGTTATTCTCCTATACTCATATTCAGACTTTCTTCCATTTAGATACCACTAAGTCCCTACATAAGGGCCAAATCCCCTCATATAAACATTCATTAAGTAGATGACTGAAAATGTTTCTTTAAAGAAATAGTAAATAGAAACAAAATGTGGAACTACCCAGATGCATGATAAACAGTGTTGAATCACAATTCTCCCATACCTTCCCACTCCCAACCTGTCTGGCAACTTCCTAACATAGTGTTGCTACTATACAGTCCACAGTGCTTGAGAGATTCAGGTGTGTGAGTGCTCCAGATCTATGACTAGGCCTGAGAAATGAGGTGTACCATGGAAAAGCAGGTTAGTATAATGGGTAGCGCCTGACAAGAACCATCATGGAATGGTATCCCTGTCAGCTCTGAATGAAGCCCATTCTAAACTGTTTGAAATGAAAGGAGCTCCTTTAAGAGTGAAAACATGTTGCCAGTCAGAATTGAATGGAAAGAGGGAAAATGGAGGAGCTCATTTGGGTTTTAGTTGGCCCAAGTTCAGCACTGAACAATCCAGCTTCAGATAGGTGTGCACATGTGAGTCACCACTAAAACTGAACAGTACAGTCATGCTGTCTATATGGCTGGAAAATGTTTATCACAACAAAGTAACTCCAGCCTCATTTATTTTTAAATCTAAAGCGGGGTTTTGCTGCCACCTAGTGATGATCTAGAAAACGTCAAAACCTCAAAAACTGGTTTGGTGCAAATTCTCCCTGAAATGGCTAGCAAGCAGGCAGATGCTTTTTGGTTTAAATGCGGAATCAATGTCTAGGAGAAAAAGCTTACACAATTCTGAGGGTCAGATTCTGCTTCCCTTTACAATTCTGCCTCCCCAGTGCAGACAATGGCCTTGCATAACTGCAGATGAGAGCAGAACTCTGGGTCTAATCCAGTGTATTATATCTGCATCCCATGCAACGTGTTCAGTTGAAGTAGGCAGTCAATTAGCAAGGAAGTGCGAGGGAAGCTGGAGACATGGAAGCTCTTTACATAAATAAAGCATGCAGCTCTTCAGACACTGCTCAGCCTTACAGGCAGGATTCTCTCTGCTGTGTGAGAGCAATGCTTGATGCTGGAAAGGCCCAAACTCAAGGGAGCCTGTCTGATTCTCAGAGCCAGTCCAGTCTTGACACAATGTACAGCAGCTGCTTTGCAGCTTTAAATTGTCATGGGCATAGGGTTTAATGGCCTTGGTGCCAGTGAAGAATTGATGTAGCACAGCAGTACTATATCCTGTCCCCTTCCACATGCCCTATATCAGGAAGTGGGGAACAGAAGTGGAAAATTAATTAGGAGGAAGCCTCACAATGCCAGTTCTACAAGGTTCAGAGTAGAAAACTGGGCTACTGTGAATATTTATGTGTGCCTTTCTTCACAATTACTCTTACAAATATCCTGATTCCCTTCTCTAGAGGAAATGAAAGATATTGTAGCCCAGGTCCTCAAAGATACTGACATTCTTAGCTCCCTTTCATTTCAGTGGGAGTTAGGTGCCTAAACTCTGAGGATCTGGGAGTCACTAATTCCATATGTCTGAATCTGAAAAATTTAAACACACACACACACACACACACACACACACCCTTCAAGCCAATGCAATGCAGTGTGCTGAAAATACAGGTGATGTTAATTGTTTTAAACTCTGAAGAGAGCTTTCACCTAGATTTTAATCACATCACATCAGTATTGTACACAGAACAACAGAAGGCACTTAAATGAATTGCTGCCCATCAAAATGTTAAATCACAGTGAAACTATTTTTTTCTGTAAAGGACATAAGCTCCTCTCTACAACCCTAGCCAAGTGAATCAGATCAAATCCCTTCTCTTCACAGCAGGGATTTCTTTTTTTGAATTTAAGACTTCTTGAGGAGATTGTTCCTAACAAGCACGTACCTCAGACAACTCTGACATTACTGGATATGGATGCATGAATCACACAAAAGCTGGTGGGTCAGTTTAGATGAGTGGCCAAAACATTATGGTCCAGACTTTTGGACATGATTCCTCTTTGCAATAGATAGAGCTCCTTTGTATTTCTTGGAGTAGATTCAACCTAAGGGATACCAGGTAGTGTTTTTGATACTCCTTTCCTTTGGGGGTAGGGTACGAGAGAAGTCCTATGGCCGAACTTGCTGAGCGAGTCAGTCTCTCCCCCTCTACTAACCAGTGCTGCCAGTTCATCATTACCTGAGTAGGAAATTAGACAAGGCATATGGGGTAACACACATAATCTTTGAAAAGTGAGATGTTCAGTGACCACATATGGTCAAATCGACAGTGATTCATCCAAAAGGTAGCAGCTCCAAAGGAGCCTAAGGGAGTTGGACACATAACACTTTTAGTTTCCATTGAAAGTACCGTCTGGCATGTGTAACAGTGCTGCTCTACAGAATCCAGCTGAGACATCCACACAGTACTAACTCACATTTCCTTTAGCACCATGAGGGCCTTGGAGACTTTCCATCCAAGTACTGACCAGGTCCTGCCACAAGATCACAGTGAAAAGAAGGGAGACTGCAGGCTATAAAAACTTGAACGGAAAATGATTAATAGATACATAGATTATAAAGCCAGAAAGGACCATTGTGATCATCTAGCCTGACTTCATGCATGAAGCAGGCCAGAGGATTTCCTTATATTAATTAATCAAGCAAATAGCACAAGTTTAAGTGTACAGTTGACACTGACATTAGCCAGCACCTAAGGGGTTAACAATAATGTAGCTCTGAGGGGGAATAAACCCATGTAAGCATGCATCTCTCCATCTGCCCCCCTGTCGTTCAATATCCTCTTCCACAGCTTCTTCATCCACCTCCCCTGTATCACTCACCCACTGGATGCACAGACTGTGATCATGCCTATCCTCACAACTGATCATTTTTACTGTGCAATTTACTTTCCCCCTCCCTGCATTTATCCACCCTCCTCTACCCGAGAGACTTTCCAAGCCACAAAAGACAGTGTAAACCTCAGACAATTTCCTTATTCTGTTGGAAATGAAAACACAGAGTTTGAAAACAGAAATGTGAAAACATTGATCAGTTTCAAAAAGTAACTGAAAAAAATATTTTATAAAATGCTAACTGAAGTTCTTTTGATAACCTCCATTTAGGAACTGATTGTGAGTGGTCCTTACACAGATAAGTGGGGAAGGGAAATATACAGGAAATATGCCCTAAGGAAGGGACATTCACAAAATGAATCCCTGAGCACAGGGGATAGTGAAGGCTCATTCCTTGGTTCAATCTTACGAAGAGAGTGGAGAGGATGAACAGTCTAACTGCAGTGGCCACCTACAGATAGATTGCAGGGCAGCGACAATCCTTCTCTGTGCTCTCACTAGGGTAAGGAGGCTCTGCATTTCTCTCAGCACAGTGGTATATGCAATTTGCCCAATCTAGCCCTTAATGGGAAACCTGTTAAATAAAATTGTGTTAAAAATACATCTGAAATAGTGTCTAGCACAGGGGGAAGGGAAATTTTTTTGGGGGTCGGAGGCCGCTGACCCACAGAAAAATCAGTCAGGGGCCGCACAAAAGTGAGAACCAAAAAAACCCCCCAAAGAACCCCCCCCAAACAAAACAAACAAATAAACCCATGAAAAACAACAACCAAAAAACCATCCCCCTCAGACACCAGAGCCTGGGGGCCCAGGCCAGTAGATTTTGTGGGCCCTCCTACACCCTGGGGTGGGGCCAAAAATGAGGGGGGTTCAGTGTGTGGAAGGGAACTGCTGGGAAGCGGGCTTAGGGTGTGGGTCTGGGCAGGAGTGGGGCTGCAAGGCTGCAGCACCAGCTCCCCCAATGCTGGGCGGAGGAAGCCCCAAGCCTTGAGGGAGGGGGGGAGGGGCTGGATTCTGCACCCCTAGTCTAGCATATGACCAAATTACTGCTTCTGCTTCTTCCAAATCCTAACAATTTATCTCTGGTCATCCTTACTGTGACCTGGTTTCTCTCCAAACAGAATATAGATTTCAGCAGCTCAGTAGTTCTTGGTGCAAAGGGGCAAGAGCTATACCTCGGTAATTTCTGGTATGCTGCAAGAACAGGAGTCCACAGTTATTAAGACAAATATTCATAGAATAAAAGAGATAGATAATATCTCCAAAGGAAAGTGAGAACAACTACTCAAGATAAACACTGGCAAACCAAGATGTAGGATTAAAAGCCAGCTGCTACATATAAGATGGTAAGAACTAGACGGGGCTTGGACAGATGTCTTCCCTGAGGACAAAACTAAAATAGCACTCAGAGACAGTATTCCATGGTATCTGAAGAGGTTTGCTAATAACTATCTCTCTCCTCCTTGTGATGTGGATCATCATTATATTTTTAATTTCAGGAGTAAATTTCTCTCTCTGTCTCTGTCTCTGTCTCTCTCTTTTTAGAGAAAAACCAGGTAGGTCAAAAACAACGATTGATCTCACTCTCCAGCTGCCTTGACAAACTACTTGGACACCAGGCTTCTAATGGAAAACACACACACACCTCAAGAAAACCATAACAAGACCTCAAGAGTCATACTTCAGCTCCTTTCCACTACCTTCAACATAGATTTATTTGGAAGGGCATGTATAATCTTTGCCATAATGTCCATCATATATATGTAATATCCTGCGATACTTTCTCCTTCTGGGACATGTACATTCATTTCATTGTCGTAATACCTCCATTAATTTAGATATTTACAATATTGAACTTTATATGTGCTATTTATTTTAATGTTGTTAGCATCTGTGTCCTGAATGTTATTTTTTGAGATCCAGCACAGCTTTCCATATGTGTATTTGCTGTTGGGTCATGTCTCCATTTGCCGTGCTGGAGATTGTTTGATTTAGTGGGTCTAATTAAGATTTGCTAAACTGAACGCTGAGGGTGGCTCTAGTCAGCACCAATATTCCTTGCAGTCATGAGGATTAAGGGAAGCTGATGGGAGCATTTGCTTCTGTCCACCTCCCTCTGTGAAGATGGCACCAAGCTTGGGTTAAAGCAAGCCAACTCCACCTCTGTATTTTACATGGCTGGAGTTGCGTACCTTAACCTGACCTTCCAGGTCTATTGTAGAAATGGCCTTAGATCAATGCAAATCTGGAGTAACTTCACTGACCCCAACTTCACATTTACACTGAAGTAATTGCAATCATTCATGAAGCTGATTTTTTTATAGTTGCTGAGAAGTCATGATTCCTATTGCGGTCACTGGTGTTTCTGATTGGGCTAAATTTGATCTCTAGTTTCACAGTATTTGCATAATATTATAAAGAAACTGGAATAAATGCATCTTGATACCACAGAATCTCTTCACCCACCAATGAAAAGTAGACTGTGTTGGAACTGGCAGCTGTTTAAGGACACACTTCCATGCTACATAAGAGTTTATGGCTTCCTATTCAGGAAATCACTCATGTACATACTTTAGCTCCACTGAACTCAATGAGAGTTAAGAAGGTGCTTAAAACTAAACACATGGTTTCCTGAATAGAGATGGACTTAAACATATGCATAAGTGCTTTCCTGAATTAAGTCTCTAAAGAATACGAGAAACACTGTCCAAATAAAAGAACATCTGAGCTACAGATCAAAGAGCTCTGCAAACTCTTGATCCCCTGATCAGTCCTTTCTCAGGGGAATAGTCCCATTTATTTATTTAGCATGTGCATATAGACCTCCTGAAGTCAATTAATTTGCTTACCTTCTCCAGAAGGAAAAATACTTGTTCTGCTTATCAGCTTCACGTACTGATGAGCAAGAGAGAAAGTGCATACCTAACAACAGGTGGAAGCAAAGACCTATTTTTAAGGCAAATTGAATCATTTAATATCACTACTCAATGTGATCTCACTGAACACTTCTTTTTTTTGCGGAGTCTCTTCACTGAACTCTCACCTGGTTCTAATTTGCTTCTATTTTATTCATCCACCACCCTATTTTTGACTCCTTCAGTCTCACCCTTTTTACCCATTTTCCACCAGGATTTTAATTTCCCCCAACACTAGTTTTCCTACTCTCACTTTCTAGTCTTTCCCCCAGTTAGATTGGACATGTCTGCATTTTATTTTATATTCACTACATCACAGATATAATGATATGAGCAAGACATGTTTTGACAGAAGGAAGTGAAGTTATCTAATCAGCTTCTTTGCATTTCAGTTCAATATTGGAAGGATGCTTAAAGGGAAAAATACATCTGGATTTCTTTGTGCTATTCCCAGCTGCTTTATTCCTTGTGTACACAGAATTTGCACTAGCAAATCTGGGAGAGCTGAGGATGGTGTTCATTAAAAAATGAGATCAGAGGCTCTGAATACCACAGACCAGTTCTTCTCAGAACCCCAGCTGCTTTTGCAAGCTTTAGTGCAGTCCTTCACTCAACCGGCTTATATAATGAAACCTAGGCTGGCTGTTATGAATTCATTTGTGTGACTGCTATTCCTCACGGGGCCTATTTTTTTCTTCTTCTCCCCCCTCCTCTATGTTTATATATCCTATTTTTCGTAATACTCTTTTCCCCTGCTGTGCACTGTGATAAGAACTGACACATTTATCATTCTGCTTGTCTGTGCAAAAACACCTCTTCTATTGGTGAAACAAAAGACAGGACTATGCAGCACTTTAAAGACTAAGAGGATGGTTTATTAGGTGATGAGCTTTCGTGGGCCAGACCCACTTCCTCAGATCAAATTGGTGGGATTTCCTCCTGCATAGCATTTTTATGTTATACTTCCTCCTAAAAGTAAACTGTTTATCTATATCATGATGGGGCCAATGAGCATTTGAGAATGCCTGCCTTTTAATACTTCATCACAGAATCACAGAAGATAGAGATTAAAAACACCTCTTCATTCATCCAGTCTATTCCCAGTAGCCTGGGCAAGATCATTACTATAGTAGTGTTCCCCCTTTAGACATGAGCAGGCAGCCAAAATTCAGGCCTATGAAAATTATTTCCTTTGGGAGGAGAAATTGATGGTGGACTCAGGGGTTTATTTAAACAATCTTATTTATTTACAAATAATGTACAAAATCCTGTTTCCTTGAACATAGGCAGACTCAAACAACATGAGACAGTTTCTTTGCTTACAGTTCAAAGCTCTTTTCAGCCAGCACTCAGTCCAAATGCTCTCTCTTAGCATTTCTTACAGCCATACTCAGTGTTGGTTCAGGCTTTATCTGGTGTGTCCTTGCTGTCTTCCCAGTGTCTGTTTCTCCTTGTGAATGGCAGTGCTCATCACAAGTAGGCTGTGTCTACACTGGGCCACTTATTCCGGAAAAGCAGTCGCTTTTCCGGAATAAGCTGCGAGCTGTCTACACTGGCGAATTTCGGAAAAGCACTGGCGATCTACTGTAAGAAATCAGCTGCTTTTCGGAAAAACTATTCTGCTCCTGCTCGGGCAAAAGTCCTTTTCCGGAAAACTGTTCGAGAAAAGGACCAGTGTAGACAGCACAGTAGTCTTTTCCGCCATAAAAAGCCCCGATCGCAAAAATGGCGATCGGGCTTTTCGAAGCAGCGTCTACATTAACGCGGATGCTTTTTCGGAAAAAGGGCTTTTCCGGAAAAGCATCCTGACAATGTAGACGCTCTTTTTCCGGAACTACTTATAATGGAAAACTGTTCTGTTTTAAGCATTTCCGGAAATTCATGCCAGTGTAGACGTAGCCGTACTGTCTAGTGGGTAGGCAGGAATGTAGCATTTTATCTTCTGCTCAGACATCCCCTCAGGGCACCCCCATTTTTGTTAAAATCTCATAGTCCAGATAATTTTATTTGCAGACTCTTCTCCACCCAGCGAGGCCCTTACATCATGGACAGGCCTCTGTAACTGTCCTCCTTTAGGGGTTGGTAGAGAAGCTTAGGTCCACACTCTTTAGCAAGCTATGTTCAAGGGCCCTATGATAGACAGCTAAGCACTACATGTAGTCTTCTGTGCACCAGCCACAACTTCACATTTCACTCTCTCCATGGGTTGACAGAACTTGTAGGGTATGTTGCAATGCACATCTATCTTCTAGGAGGTTGGACAAAAATGACTGAAATGTTTGGAGCAAGGGGAGCTGGTGCTTAGCTGGTTCACTTCTGATTCTGGCCTGGCTACTGTTTTATTTTATTCATTGCCTGTATCTTTAAAATTTATATTGACCTCCAAGGTCTGATATAGAAAAAGTACTTAGTACAACATCAGAATATAATTAAGAGCACAAAGACAATATATAAACACACATGTATAAAAAGACCCAAGTCTTATAATTGTCACAGTGTAGTCTTGAATTATTTTCTGTTTGATGTATTATATCATGCCTCTAACCACAGAGTTTGAGCCCCTAGCGGGCTAACTGAAACCTATTAAAGAAACATAAATTAGATAAATTAAGGTAAAATACACAACAGTAACAAATTAAACAATGTGAAATTTTTAATCCTCTCTTAAGAGCAATTTTTCTTCTTCCCTTTTATGTTTTGTTTCCTTTCCTGTCCCAGCCTCCACCTATTGAGCGTGTGTGTGTGTGTGTGTGGAAGGTGGGTGGGTGGTGGTGGGGGGAGCTTCTTATTATGCAGACAGCCCAATAAGCTTCTAAACTATACTTAAGTGACTCTTCAGAAATCCCTTTTGTGGTTTGGCCTATTCTTTGTGATGGGGGGATGATGTTTTTATTTTGGAACCATTTCTCTTCTGAGACTATTACAGCAGGATTCTAATAATTACATTGAAAGTAACCAGTGAGACATCTGTTAAAATAATACAGTGAATGTCCATGAATAAAGCTTATGATTGCTGAGAATGGTTTAGTCATTCGGGATTATAGGATGCCACTGAATGAGAGGCATCTGAGCTCAGATGGGAGATTGAACAATTTGGGGTTGTGAATCAGGGAAAAATGTTTTAAAAATATGAAGAGACTTGAAGTCAGACTTGCAGAGATATAGAAAATCTTGATAGGAAACAAATATATTCATAGAATCCTAGGGCTGGAAGAGACCTCAGAAAGTCATCCAGTCCAGCCCCCTGCCCAAAGCAGGACCAATCCCAGCTAAATCAACCCAGCAAGGGCTTTGTCAAGCCAAGACTTAAACACCTCTAGGGATGGCGATTCCACCAACTCCTTAGGTAACCCATTCCAGTACTTCATACTAAAATAGTTTTTCCTAATATCCAGCCTAGACCTCCCCTGCTGTAAATTGAGACCATTGCTCCTTGTTCTGCCATCTGTCACCACTGAGAACAGCCTCTCTCCATCCTCTTTGGAACCTCCCTTCAGGAAGCTGAAGGCTGCTATCAAATCCCCCCTCGCTCTTCTCTTCTGCAGATTAAATAAGCCCAAATCCCTAAACCTCTCCTCATAAATCACGTGCTCCAGCCCCCTAATCATTTTGGTTGCCCTCCGCTGGACCCTCTCCAATGCGTCCACATCCTTTCTGTAGTGGAGGGCTCAGAATTGGATGCAATACTCCAGATGTGACCTCACCAGAGCCAAATAAAGGGGAATAATCACTTCTCTAGATCCGCAGGCAATGCTCCTCCTAATGCAACCTAATATGCCATTAGCCTTCTTGGCTACAAGGACACACTGTTGACTCATATCCAGCTTTTCATCCACTGTAATCCCCAGGTCCTTTTCTGCAGAACTGCTACTTAGCCAGTCGATCCCCAGCCTGTAACAATGTTTGGGATTCTTACGTCCCAAGTGCAGGACTCTACACTTGTCCTTGTTGAACCTCATCAGATTTCTTTTGGCCCAATCCTCTTATCTGTCTAGGCCACTCTGGACACAATCCCTGCCCTCCAGCATATCTACCTCTCCCCCTAGCTTAGTGTCATCCGCAAACTTGATGAGGGTGCAATCCATCACCTCATATAGGTCTTTCATAAAGATGTTGAATAAAACCAATCCTAGAACAGATCCTTGGGGCACTCCACTAGAAACCGACCACCAACTTGACATCGAGCCGTTAATCACTACCCATTGGGACCGACAGTCTAGCCAGCTTTCTATCCATCTTACAGTCCATTTATTCAATCCATACTCCCTTAAATTGCTGGCAAGAATATTGTGTGACACTGTATCAAAAGTTTTGCTAAAGTCAAGGTATATCACATCCACTGTTTTCCCCATATCCACAGAGCCAGTTACCTCATCATAGAAACTAATCAGATTGGTCAGGCATGGCTTGCCCTTCATGAATCCATCTTGATTATTACTGATCACGTTCCTCTCTTCCAAGTTCTTCAAAATGGATTCCTTGAGGATCCCCTTCATGATTTTTCCAGAGACTGAGGTAAGGCTGACTGGTCTGTAGTTCCCTGGATTGTCCTTCTTCCCTTTTTTAAAGGTGGTCACTTCATTTGCCTTTTTCCAATCATCTGGGACTTCTCCCAATCTCCAAGAGTTTTCAAAGATGATGGCCAAAGGCTCTGTAATAACATTTGCCAACTCCCTCTTGCCCTTGGATGCATTAAATCCAGACCCATGGATTTGTGTATGTCTAGCTTTCCTAAATAGTTCTTAACCTGTTCTTTCTCCACCGAGGGCTGCCCACCTCCTTCCCACGCTACATTGTCTAGTGCAGTAGTCTGGGAGCTGACCTTGTCTGTGAAATCAGAGGCAAATAAAGCATTGAGTATTTCAGCTTTTCCCATATCATCTGTCACTAGGTTACCTCTCTCATCCAGTAGGGGTCCCACACCCTCTCTGATCACCCTCTTATTGCTAACATGCCTGTATAAATCTTTCTTGTTACTGCTATTGATGTCAACAAGTAAAGGTTTGGACCTCTCTGGTCTGGCAACCTGTGGACCTCAGTGGGCCCAAACCAGGGAGTTTGCCAGACCACAAGAGGTCACTGTTTTCCCACTGTCTCCCCTTCAGGCCCTTTGCCTGCTCCTGGCCATCATCTCTATCAGTGGGCTGTGCTCCTGCTCTCCAAGGCTCCTGGCCACTGCCCCTCCTATCACTGGGGCTTCAGCTTTCTGGTCCCAGACTCCTGGCTGTGCTGGCCCCCCTCTGCTGGCCCAGCCCAGGGCTTCCTGGACATTCACCTGGTGTGGGGCAACTGGCTGCCGCCAACCCCCCTGTTTCTGGCATCGCCAGAATTTCCAGGCCACTGCTGATACTTCTGCATCCAGCCTGGCCCATCCTGGGGTTCCTGGCCGCTGTTGGCCCCCTGCTGCTGGCCCCAGCTGTGGCCATCAGACTGCTAGCTGGCCCCTGCTCCCAGCTCCCAGGGTTCTCTTGTCCAGCAACATCTGTGGTCCTGCCGGACCCTGGATGTTGCCAGACCAGAGAGTCCCGGATTTGAAAGGAAAACAATGTCATGGAACACACTGAAGAAGAGATTAATTTACAAACATTTAAGACAAAATGTATTTCCATGCACACAGTGAAAGTGCTAAACCAACGTTTTTGAAAAGGATACTAAACTTCATGCTTCAGAATTTTAATTTTAAACATTATGCTTCAGGAGGGCATCTAATCCAGCCCCCCCATCTGAGACAGGACCAAATATGCCTAGACCACCCTGATAAGTCTTTGTCAAACACATTCCTAAAATAACTTCCAGTTATTGGGATTCAACCTCCCTTTGAAGCCTGTTCCTGTGCTTAACAACCCTTATAATTAAAGAGTTTTTTCTCAAATATCTAACATAAATCTTCCCTGCTGCAGTTTGCACTAATTACTTCTTGTCCTACGTTTAGTGGACATGGAGAACAATTGATATAAGTCCTCATTATAACAGCCCTTAACATATTTGAATACTATTATCAGATCTCCCTCAGTAATCTTTTCTTACGGTGACCAGATGGTAAGGCTATGTCTAGACTGCAAAGAAAAGTCAGAAATAGATATGCAAATTGCAAACCACAATTTGCGTATCTTTTCCCACTTTTTTTGGAAGAGGCTTTTCCGAAATTTGGCCTGTCTACACAAGGCCAAATTTCAGAAAAAAACTCATCTTTTGGAACATCCCTTCTTCCTCATACAATGAGGATTACAGGAATAGCAAAAGAACACATCTGCTTTTTCGAAAATTGTTCCGAAAAAGTGGATGCGTTCCTTGGACGCGGTATCCTTATCCAGAAAACCTCTGTGGTATAGACATAGCCTAAGTGTGAAAAATCCAGACACTTTTTTTAGGGGGAGGGGAGACATAGCTGCATATATTAGAAAAAGTCCCTAATATCAGAATGTCTGGTCACCCTATCTTTTCTCAAGACTAAACATACCAAATTCTTTTTAACCTTTCATCATAGGGCAGAGTTTTTTAAAAAAATCTCTTGTTAGTTTTGTTGCTCTCCTCTGGACTCTTTCTAATTTGGCCACATCTTTCTTACAGCATGGTGCCTAGAATTGGACACAATACTCTAGGTGAGGCCCCATCAGCACCAACAAGAAAATTACCTCCCTTTTCTTACATGACACTTTTTCTTAATCCACTCTAGAAGGATATTAGCTTCATTTGCAACTACATTACACTCTTGACTCATATTCAATTTGTGATGCACTCAACTCCCCAGCTCTTTCTCAGCAGTACTAGGAAGCCTGTTGCTTCCTATTTAGTTTTGCATTTAATTTTTTCTTCCTAGCTGTAGTAGTTTCATCAGTCTCTAACTACTGGTGACTAGCAGGCATCTAATATGTGGTACAGATTATTTTGTATATGTCTACTGCAGGATTCTTGCACTTTCCTTCAAAGCATCTGGTGTTGGCTACAGTCAGAGACAGGATATTGAGCTATCTGGATCTTGTGTATGATCTAGAATGTCAATTCTTATGTTCATATGAGATTTACACTGGTTCTCACATTCTAGCTGGGTAAGAAATTGAGTGAAAACAATTTTGAGTCTTGATTTTTTCCTACCCCCTCTCCCATTTCTGCTCTGATCCAGGCCCAAACCTAGAGGTGTACAGACATGCAAGAAGGAAAGTTAATACTATGGATGTGGAAATAACTAGCCAATTTCCTATTCTTTCTATTTTTACCTTTGTATTAAGTGGACACTATAAGAGTTCATAATGCCAAGAGCAAACACAGTCAGGTCCCCGGTTACTCAATAAAGGAATCAGTTACAATAGGGTAGTACAACATAAAAATGACATCTTAAGAGATCACCTTGTCCATCTACTGCACTCAGGCAACATTAGGCACAGCAAGATCATCCCTGGAAGACATTTTTTTAACTTTATCTTAAAAACCCCAATGATGGACATTCCACAACCTCCCTGGGTAACCTGTCCAGTGCTTCACTATCCATATAGTTAGAAAGTTTTTCTAACATGCAATTTATCTCTCCCTCACTGCAAATTAAGCTGATTACATTTTGTCCTACCCTCAGTGGACATGGAGAAAAATTGAACATGTTCTTCTTTATAACAACCTTCACAGATCTGAAGACTGTTTACATATATGTAAAGAAACCACAAACTAGTATTTGCACACTCTTGACCTCTCTTCAGCAAGATACAATGATTTCTAAAGCTGATTGGAATGATTTCTAAATCCTGTTCCAATCTCACTACTTTTCATATGAAACATCTCACAAATAATTTCTCACTGTACTGGCACAGAACAAATAAAACAGCCCCTGCCCCCAAAGAGCTAAGACAGAGACAGCAGGTGGCTGTAGACAGACAGGGCAGGTATGAGGAAATAATGCGCTTCTGATCAGGGCCGGCTTTAGGTTTTTTGCTGCCCTAAGCAAGAAATTTTTTGACCACCCCCCCTTTTTTTGTCCGGGGAGGGTGCACGCGCAAATGCAGCTTGTGCGGCTTGCTGGGGGTGCGCCTGCAAATGAAGCTTGTGTGGATTCCTGGGTGGTAGGGCACATGCTCCAGGGGGAGCCCAAACCCCGGGGCATTTTCATCTCCTAGAAGAGCACCAGGGACTCCCTATGGGTACGTCTACACTAGCCCCCTAGTTCAAACTAGGGAGGCTAATGAGGGTGACCGAAATTGCAAATGCAGCACGGGATTTAAATATCCCATGCTTCATTAGCATGTTCCCGGGCGGTCGCCATTTTGGAAATTGACTAGCCCAGAAGAACTGCCCGCGTCTACACGTGGCAGAGAAGGGTGATTCCGAAATAAACCCCTTACTTCGAATTACCAGTTAAACCTCATGGAATGAGGCTATTTAATGAGGATATTTAAATCCTGTGCTTCATTTGCAATTTTGGTTGCCCTCATTAGCCTCCCTAGTTCGAACTAGGGGGCTAGTGTAGACATACCCTACGTGAGGACAATGGGAGGGCAGGTTCATCCACAGCAAGTCAGTTAAAGACTTCCAAAGCATGCAGCTGTTCACATTACCTAGTGCTGGAGTCCCGGTCCCACTCCTCTCTCTGCAAAGGGATTTTATTATTAGAAGCCTTATAATCACTCAGACTCCTACCCCAACACATAAGCTGTCCAACTCTTGGTGTCCATGGACAAGAATCAGCCTCACTAGACAATGACACAGTTCAAAGGGATTAAGAGAACTTTTGTTTCAACTCCCCAGCTCAACTGTCCAGAACAAGACAAGCACCAGACAACAAAACCCCACTAGCCTAGGACCTATTCCATGAGGGCAGCCCTGTGCTTTCTCCTTCACCAAACAGCCTCTGAAACAGGGTGGATTGATTTAAATAGCTTTCATTTAAATCTCTAATTTTAATCATGATTTAAACCAGCAAGCAGAAAGCCGTGGTTTAAATGAGCAATTAATCATTTAAATTATACTTTTAAAATATTTTCCTAAAGGATGGTTTAGTCTTATTGATTAGCAACCTTTAAAACATGTTGATTTACAACTAAATATAACCTTTATGCCAAATTTGGTGCTTCTATTTACTAACCAGGAGAATACACTCAGTACAGGTACCAACTAAATAAATGCCCAAATAATTGTGTAATTTACATGTAATCAGATTCTTAATTTTTACATTTTTATTCTATTACAAAATGGTGTATAATAGGAACACTTAAGAGACAGGTTTTACCCATTTATTATTTGCTAAGTGGTGGCTACTTTTTTAAAAATGATTTGCATCTACTTCTGGAAATTCAATTTAAAATAAACAAAACCAGCATTTAATTTTTGTATGAAATAAAACTACCTTAAATGTGAAAGACACATAACAAAAAAGTATCCAAACACATTCTGCATCTAAAATTCATTTATTAAACAAAGGAAATAACCATAGTGAATTTAACAGATCGATTCTAGTCATCATGTTCTTCAAGATGTTAGAACGCTCTCATACCCAGTTTTTTACTGAGAGAAGAGGAAAAGAAGTTTTTCTGCTTCGTCAACTCTCAGTTTTGCAACGGTGAATGAACTAATCATTGAATTGAACTAGCAGAATAAACCAAAGTGATAAAAACATTCTCTCTTCACCTGCAGAAGAAGCTACTGCTGATGTACACACTGGTTCCGGGTGCTTACACAGCAACTTACACTAGTGAACTGGTAGAATTTCTTTAAAATTTGACAGGACACATGTTCTATTTAATTTTTAAATTTAATTCATAAGTTATTTAAATAGGTTATGATAAATTTAGGCCATAACAATTTTTAATTACATTTTAAAGGTAAATTATTTAAAACAAAGCCTATTTAAATGGGATCACAATTCTAATTTTAATAAAGCTCTCCTGCCCCAGACAGGAAGGGACTTGGGGACATGGGCACTCGGAACACCAGAGTTCCCCTTCCTCAGACAAAGGGGGAGGGAGAATCACCTGGATCCCAGGCAGGGGTGAGGTTGTCAGGACACAGCACAAGGGGGCTGGGTTCCTGGGCAGGTGTGGGGAGGAGGGTTCAGGGCCTTGAGATTAGGGAGAAGGAAGATTGTTTAGAGAGCCAGATAGGAGATGGGGGTCCAGGTGGGTGGCAGGGAGGTGGGGGGAGAAGAGGAGACGGGGTCCCAGCAGGGTTGCAGTGGGCCAGGAGGTGGGGTGCGGGGGTTGCTGGGCAGAGGCCGAGCCAGCGGAGGAGAAGAGAGGGAGAAGGTAGTGGAGGGGGTCGCGGGACAGTGGGCAGGAGCACACTGCCGGGGGACAGGCAGGCAAGGGGGTTCACAGGCAGGGGAGTTGAGGGGAGAGAACACAGGCGGGGGCCACGGGTAGGAGGTGGGGGAGTTTTGGGGTGCGCATGGGGAGGTGGCCGGCCGGGGGGGGCATACGGATGGGAGGGGGCTGCACTCACTTGAAGGTGAAGAAGAGGCTGCCAGGCTCAGCGTCACCAGCAGCAGCCGCAGCCACCCCGCGCCGCCCTGCAGGAAGCACCCCAGGAGGGGCCGTGCCTCGGGACTGCCCACACAGAGCTCCCAGCACCCCAGGGTCAGGCACAGGCTCCGAGCAGCCGGGCGCGGGGCTCCCAGCTCGGGGCGGCCTCTGCAGGGCTCCCTTCCTGCTCCTCCTGCGGGCCGGAATGCCGCCCCTGAAAATGTGCTGCCCCAAGCACGTGCTTCCTTTGCTGGTGCCTAGAGCCAGCCCTGCCTCTGATGTTGTGAAGGGGTGAAGTGTGTCTGCCTCTCCCCACAGAGTCCAGTGACAGTGCGCCCATCTACTATGCCAGCAAACTCTCCCCCTCCCAGCAGTTCTCAGTGAGGGTGCAAGCCCAGAGTCGGTTGGACCCTGGCAGTCCTCAGTGGGTGTGCACTGTTTGTTGAGCACTGTTTCTACCTGGCAAAGTGCAGAGCAGTCCCAAGGCTGCTTTAAGTTGTGCTGGGGCTACAGCTGGCACAGAACTGGCCTTAGAATTCGGGAGCCATAACCTTCATCTGTCCCTAATGAGATTAAGCCCTGAAATGTTCTGGGTGACCATTAAAATTCAAGTAATATTTTTATTCAGAATAGCTGTGTTAGCCCTGTTTTCCTGAATAAATTAGAACATAGAAAAAACATTCTGACCTCCCTACTATCACCCGTGGTTAACAAAGGATAAACTATCCTTCACTTTCTATCTTAATGTATTGTATTGTGCGCCTGGCAGTGGTAAATGCATTTTGCATTCCAACCCAGAGGGGACTATATTTCAATGTGAGTGCAGTGATCCATACATTGGTATTATCACACTATACCACAGAGTTTGTATATCCCCTTGGGGACCCAGCTGTTCTGAAGGAAAGGCATTCAGAAAAATGAAAGGTATGTTCCTAATGATTGCAGTGGAATACTACATTGGTCTCACAGTATTACCATGATGGATTAGGAGGAACCATGACTGGTAAGAAGAAAAGGCTTGATTGAGTTATGTACTTCCTGCTTACAATGCATTTGGAATATAAATTTATTAACAGCAGAGAAGTCCTAAGGCTGAAACAGCAGGGGGAATGGGAGTGATTACTTTTAATAATAAAATATTAGCCCCCTTCATGGGTAGATCTCCAAAAGCTTGTCAAGGAAAGGCAGGCAAAAGTGCTTAGTCCGGTGAGAAAACTGCCGGTGAGAAAACTGAGACACGTGGGGGATTAAGGGCAAATTTTTAAAAAGTTGAATTGAAAGTAACTGTTACTTTCAGGCTATTCAGCCCTGCCCGGCTCTACAAACTTATGTCAGTATAACTATGTCACTAAGGGGTGTGGAAAATCCAGTCCCTGTGCAGTGTAGTTCTACCAGCCTAATCCCCTGTGTAGACAGCGCTAGGTTCACAGAAGGGTTTTCCCATTGAATTAACTATCGCCTCTCAGAGAGATGGACTAACACATATAACTTACTGATAAGTTTCAAGTTAAAACTTACTTACTTCCCTATATCAGTGTGAAGACTATTTGGCAATCTGGCCCAATGAAAAGAAACATTTCAAAGAATGGACATGGGAAAGATACATGGGAAAGATAAGTATTTTAGTTCCCCTATAGTCTGTTGCTTTGCCATGCACCCTGTCTGCCTTAGCAGCTGTGGGTTTGATTGTTATCTGACAGTGCTTTGTGTATTGCATTTCAGCAGAATAAGAACCATTTATTATCTTTACCTCACCCAGCAAAGCCATCACTCTCTGGGCCTATATGATTTATCTGTCACTTTTCTGTATTGTCTCGCTACCTCTCCTCTTTCTCCCTATGCCTCCACTCCTTAAAGTTGTTTTCGTCATACTCTACTTGTATCATTTGATTTCTCCATTGAGCTTATATCGCAATCTGAAAACTAGCCCCATCCCTCTTCATACAAGAAAACATTGGGTCATATTTAGAATGGATTGAAGAGTTGATGTGGGGTGGTATTGCCACAGTTTCTCCATATCAATCCAGTCAGTTAATATTTCAATGCATAACTACCTAGTGTGCCATCTTATAGTCCATATAGTTAAATCATGTCACTATGGGAATCTTTAATTGAAGTCACATAATGAAGTGTTTACACTCATTTTCCAGAAAGAATCTCAAAGATTGCAGGTAACTGAGGTAATATCTTTTATTTGACCAATTTTTGTTGGTAGAAGGTAGTTGAGAATTTGTAACTTCCACCAAAAGAAGTTTGTCCAATGTAACCTCTGCCTCTCCTAGATCCTGCAACCAACATGGCTACAATGACAGTGAAAACATGAGGGAATCTATCAGCCACAAACTAAAGCAGATTTTCCACTACTGTGCTCTGGTGGGGGATCATTTTTTGCAGATCGAACTAAAGATTTTTAAAGGTATTTAGATTCACATAAAATGTGACAGGTGCCCATTGATTGCAGACACCTTTAGGTGCATAGACACTTTTGGAAATCATACTGAGAAGTTAGCTGCATCATTAGATACCTGTATACCTTTAAAAACCTTGCCCTCAAAGTATTTGTACTCTGCTGAAGAAGGCAGCTGTAACTGGTTTTGTTGGTATGGAGACAAGTGCGTATTAACACTTAGTGCTGATTAAGGAACCGAGGAATGAAAAGTTCTGTAGAACAGTAATAATCCCATCAAACAACCAGTTTCCTCCATGGGCCCATCTGCTTCACATTGTGACAGTCTAGTTTTACATATTTCTGTACCAATTGCCTAAAATATTAGACAGTAACCACAATATGAAGGAACTCATTCATTACTCAAAGGCTTTGTCTACAATGCAGGGTTTTTGTGCAAGAAGCTTTTTGCGGAAGAGATCTTCTGCAAAGACTTCTTGCGCAAAAGCTTGTCCACACCTCAAAAGCGCATCACAAAAGTGATGTGCTTGTGCACTAGAGAGCATCCACACTGCATGGACACTCTTGTGCAAGAAAGCTCTGATGGCCATTCACAGAATGGCCATTAGAGCACCTGTGCTTTTTCTGATAGGCTCTTTTTGCGCAGGAAACCCCTGTTGAGCATCCACACACCTTTTTACACAAGAACTCTTGCACAAAAAGGAGTTATTCCTCATAGAAAGAGAAATACCTACACTGCAAAAAGCCCTCTGTTCTGTTGTTTTACTGTAAATTTTCTTGCGCAAAAACGCTTTTGAGGTGTGGATGCTCTATGGGTTCTTGCGCAAAAACCCTGTAGTGTAGACATAGCCAAAGTGAAAATTAACATACAATGTAAGCTCTGCATATTATCTGTCCCCTTTATTTCTTTTCACTAAAGTTATACATTTACCTCCTACCTCTCCTCACCATACACTCACATGGTTTTTCATACCAATAAATCTTACCACTTACACCCCTGATCTTGCACACACCTTGGCCCAAGAACAACTTAATACATACAAGAAGTTCCAGATGGTGGTACTGATAGTAAAAGTTTAAAGGCTGGAGACTCATATTTCCAATATAATGTATATGAATAATAAAAATATATATTTCCCCCAGTAGATGGCACTATGTAACAAACTTGTGAAACTATAAAGCCCAACATTTTTTCATCTGAGGGTTTTTAAAATATTAATCGATTGGCAGAACTCATATAATTCATGAAAACTAAGACAAAAGTTATTTAAACTGTTTATTGGAAGAGGATGAAATTATAGGGAATCTGTTCAAATTCAGTGAATAGGTTGTTGGACAATTGAACTCACTTTCCAGAATGCAACTTTGCATGGGAATTTCAAAGCAGAATGGGAAGCAACTGTATAACACCTAATTTCTTTGAGATTATAACTAATGATATACGTGTCATCATTGTGAGTGAGGGCAACAGAGGCAAAACAGGTGTTTTATAGATGATGAAGAAGAATGAGGTAAGTAAAGGACTGCCAAAATTGAAGTGTGTGGGGAAGGGAGGGAGAATGGTGGACAAATATTTTCATTTCTTACTTTTGGGACAGGCTTGTTTGAAAACATGAGCTTTGCACCAGCTCCTAATAGCCGTGGTGCAGATACAAAGCTAAGAGCTGCTTGGTAGTGGAGATGGAATGGAGGAGAAACAGAAACGGGGTGGTTCCCTCTTCTTGGGACTAATACTTCACTGACCTCCAATATAAACAAGAGCAGCCCATGGGCTGCTATAGCCAATGCTGTCTGATTATAAGGAGCCATCTGCTAGTTAAGGATAGCTGTAGGGCCGTGTACATCCACTCTCCATAAAACTGGCTGCCCCTTGTCTTGCAGGATGCAGGGGGAAAATGGTGTAGGAGCCAGTTATCCCTGCTCAGCACCCAATAGTGACTCTCCCACCCTGGGGAACTTCCTGGCCAAGGACATTCAGCTGCTTTCTGAGCCTTTGGAGACACCAGAGCTCCACAGATAGAGCAGAGCAGGCCAAAGAACTGAGTCCTATGTGTAATAAAATGCCATTTTTCTTTCATAATGCCAATGTTATTGCAAAAGAGCTAAAAAGAGATAAAAATAGCAGCTTTTCAATATAAAAGACAAATGCTCAAGGCCAAGATTAAAAAGTCCAGTTGCATATGTCAGTTCATTATAGATCTCTCTGCTTTATACCAGCATTCATTTTTTGTTTTAAATGGGGGTGGGGACAATGAGATGAAATAAACATCATCATGACATTTAACTGAAAAATATCAGGCGAAATCTCATTTGTGAAAAGAATATAGGAGCAGAAGAAACCACTATCGATTTTATCCTACAAACCATTACTTGGACAAGTAGTCTTTGATCCAAAGCATTTCTGTTGATTTCAGTGGAATTACTTATGTGAGGAGGATTTGGTTGCGTAAATGTTCACAAGATTTGTCTTCTATTTCTAGCCATTTGAAACGTTCTTGTCTTTTTAGGAGAAAATACTGATCAAAAGCACGTTGTGTTTTAAGGCTTGATCAGAGAACTGTGAACATAAAAGTGTGGTCCAAGTTTGAAAAGTCCACTGTAAAAAAGGACATCAGGACTCTTTGTGTTTATTGATCCTTCCATATCTAATTTGCCCAGTGTACAAATCCAAACAAATTCTCTCAAGTGTCCGCTCTGCGAACAAGATAAAGCCTAGCCTCTGAAAGTCAAAGCTTGCTCTTTCTGCTTCATACTTTGTCAGCAGCAATAAAGAGTATGGGATCAGACCGCAGCTGTCAGTTTTGCAAATGATGCACAAGTTCAAATAACAGAAAGTAATGCCTTTTCTCAGTCATTGTATATTGACTCTGCAGTCTAAGTGATGGCACATGTTCACAGGTTGGGAGGATCAGTTTAGGTCAGACCAATAGAAAAATTAGGATTGTTGTTCAAACCATATCGAAAGTTATCCTGACCTCCTGGGTTTGCAAAATTGGTTTGGACTCTCATGAGCTCAGGAGCTCTGTAACAGGATTTGAAACATTTGACACTTTAGCTTCTGACTTTATGAATACTCTTGCTAAGCTTGAGGCACATGGGGCCAAAAGATAATGAGAAGTGATGTTTTTAATTCCAGAGGACTTGGTGGGGTTTTGTTTCAATTTTGGTTGAAGTCTCATTTTATCTAAACTAATTTACCTATTTTTAATAAAATCTATTTCTTTTGATTAAAAACACAAATAGATAACAAGATCTATTTATAGTCCATGGGAGAAGTAAATGCATTCCCTGGCTGAGAACTTATCTCTCTTGTAATGTTAAGTCCTACTGGGGTGCTGAGTACTCTGACGTCAATCAACAAATTTACTTAAGCATGTGTTCTGTGGAAGTACTCACATGCTTAATATTAAGCACATGCTTAAGTGCTTTGCTGCAATAGGGCATGTAGGAGGAATGACTTAGATCACTTCCAAGCCCAAATTGTGTGTCTGATATTTCAGTGGATCCTGTAGTGAAATTCACTACACCAGCGGATGTCACTGTGAGCCACAATGCAGAGGAGCAAAACGATACTGTAGATTTATCCTTGCAGAGGGTGGCTGGGGAAGACCACCAGCTTGTGAGTCAAACTGGTATTCTCTTCTACCCAGAATGAGGTAGAAAAAAAGAACAGAGTGCAGCTAAACTCTGCAATAAATAATACTGTGTCCACAAAGTTGCTTGTTGTATTGTTACAGACAGGCACGCTGATAAATTGTGAAATCCCTGAAGCACCATTAAGTACCCAGCAGACAACATTTTATTTATGTAGATAAATAACTCTGCCTAAATGTAATAAATCTGTGAGGGTGAAATTGTGTGGTTTTATATTTATAATGTGATTTTTTTTCCCAAGGCATAAGTACCAGTTTATGCAAATTGGTCCTCAACGCATCAGTTCTACCTAACTTATTACTGGTATCTGTCTTCACTGAAACTGTTTACTGAATGCACTTCATTAAGGCTGACAAGCCAAAGGCCTCTCCTTCTCCTTGGGTATTGCTTTCTCCATTACAATACAGAGGCCATTCAATGAGCCTCATAAAGCAAGTCAATTTTTTTCCTCCCACAACATTTCTTTAAAAATCCCATTTAAAGAGGGATTATTTTACAATGGAAGATCTAGCACCTCCGAACCTACAGTTAAGTACGCATTCCTGGGTATTTCATGTCCTTCATGTCTGAGCCTTTTAACTACAAAGGTATTCAACCATTTTGCAGAGGGTGGAGGGTTGTGTTTTTTGTAGAAATACAATTTATTTTCTTTCTACTGTTTCTCACTCGTACTGTTTTCAACCATATTTTCAACTGCATCAGTCATACTGCAGTATTGAAAGGTGAAACAGAATGTTTCAAAGATAAATCTCCCTCAAGCATTAAAATCATAGAACCATAGGATACTAGGACTGGAAGGGACCTCGAGAGGTCATCGAGTCCAGTCCCCTGCCCTCATGGCAGGACCAAATACTGTCTAGACTAGGTTCTGGTCAACACCTACATGACTGAACCAAGGGGATGGGCACAGAAAACTCCCTCCAATTCTTACACCCCTGCTCAGGGATTGGCCAGAATCCTTTTGTTCCTGCTTCTTCCTGGCATCATTAATAATTTGTCTGAAAGAAGGTGGTGACTACAGAAGTGAGAGGGAGTGTTCATGCCTGGATAGTCCCATCAGGAATTTTTGCTAAGCTGATAAGAAATTCTCTTGAGGTCTCCCTGATTCTTATGCAGGCTCTTCACACCTACCCCAGCATGCCATATTGTTTAAGCCCTTACAAAAGGCATTCACCCTCCTATTCTATAAGGTGTACATGTCTGTACTGTATATCTACATATAGTGATCCCCTGGAACATTCTGCAAGACACAATAGTCTTCCTGGATAGCTAGCTTTGTCAGCATGGTATCTGAGTCTGAGTTCCCATTGGTGACTTTTAAATATGAGCCAATCAATTTCTCCCTTATTCACTTCTTAAGAACTAAATTCCAGGTTCTGTATTTCCACTGCTACACATGAGGACATTAAAACCTAAAGTATTGCAAAGGACATCACTACTCGCTCTGCTTTATATGTTACAGATGCCAACAACTGTTGCTGGAAAGACTCAAGTTTGCACTCAGACACTGGCAGATAAAAACTTTTAAAGTCACATTTACAAAATATCAGGTTTTATTTAGTGTTGTGCAAAATTAAGCCATGAATTATGCTGTACAACAAATGCCTAGATTTCATAAAATAAACTCAGCTGCTATTACTAGTAGTGTTTGTGCCAATGTATGCTACAGTACAGCCATCATCTGGCTTCTTGAAACTGAGTCAAGAAATTGATCATACAGATGCTTTCAAGCCACAATGGTAATGTTTCATGGAACCACAGTATGATTCTTGGAGACAGTTTTTTACTTGAATCCTTATACTTCACAACTCAGGTCACTGGTCACAGGCACTGCATTGCTGATTAAAGGAGGGTGTCAGTCAAAAAAGACCCTAATTACAACCAAGCCATATGACATCAGCCTCAGCGTGGGCACTTTGGTCACTATGGAAAGAGAACCATGAGCACATATAAGAACGTTGAGTCAGACCAAAGCTCCATCTAGTCCAGTATCCTGTCTTCCAGCAGTAATCCCTCTCCTATCATCCATTTCCAAACAGAGGAAATGACAGAGGCTAGGGACACCATTCCTACCCATCCTGGCTAATAGCCATTGATGGACCTAACCTCCATGAATCTATCTAGCTCTTTCTTTCCTGAACCCTGTTAAAGTCCTGGTCTTCACAACATCCACTGGCAACCGATATTGTGCTAAAATGATGTGCGTAGGCACTAGGGATAAATGAACCCTTTATTATATCAGTGAAGTCATTTCTTCAAAAAGAGGACAGGTCTGCTGCTCGGTTCATAATCTATATCTGCATGCAATTTTAAAAAGTGTCACTGATACAACCTGCCAGGATAAATAATAATTAATACAATTATTTAGGCTTGGATATTTTTAGGTGTTTTCTCTAAAATGTGGGCTTGTGCCTCCATTTTGCAGATTTTTCCTGCAATGAGGACTGGCAATGAAAGATATCTGTGCGCTCAATATTCTTGTTCTCCTGTAGAGGCAGGATTTGATCACCCTTACTACTCAGTGTACAGAATTGTGATACTTAAGAAAGTTGCTTCCCTATGGAGTTCCTGTGCCCATTCACTGTTTGTTGTATGAGTTTTATAACTAGTATTAGTATAGTATCTAGGTGCTGTGGTCTCACTCTGCATCTACTGTTTTCCTATGGCTCTTCAATAGCCCTGCTGCTTCTTGGTCTGTGCTGCGAGACTCTAGCCAGGACACCTCTGCTTAAGGAGCACTGAACTTGATCCAGAGACACATCTCAACATGCGGTTCGTCATATGCAAGAATCCTTGCCACAAGCACAGGTACACAGTAGTGGGAACTTCTAGTCTGTCTCAGTGTATGTGGGACCAGACAGCTTCCTCTCTGACTCTAATGAGCATTGCTTCTAATTTTTCTGGCGGCTGCCTGCAGACTCAGCCAGACACCACTGCATCATTGACCTTTGAGTTGTGGATTTGCACTCACATGCAACTGGGGGCCATAAACTTCTTAAAAATGAAAACTGAAATTCTGATGTTGTCATACCAATCTTCTGATCATATGACCATTTCTGATTTTCAGGTGCTAATTGGGAAGTAGAACTGGCTGTGGAAGGCCTTTCTTTTTCACACATGTGGGTGGAAGAGGTTGCCAAGGCACCTTTAATTATTAAAAGAGCAATGAAGAGGTTGCAGATTCATTTAAAATATCTTATGCAGGGCTCCCAAGCTGCCAATTTCACAGATGATGTCTTAATTTTCCAACATAATGCAGGCCACTAGCCGCTGGAGGCTCAGAAAATCCCATTCATAATATAATACATTTATTTCCAAATAGCATAGGAATTATTCTCCCCTGCCTTGAATCTTGTAGACACATTTGCAAAGTGGGAACAACATGCAACTGGATCACAATAGCAGAGTTTCACATTCTCTTTGTACAAGCTTCAGGGGAGGAGAGAACCAGCTCATGTGTTTCATGGTGAATATTTCTCTTTTCCTCTGAACACTTAGATTACTCAGTAAAACCAGAAGTTTCCTTTTCAAATAGTGCTCCTTTTCTCTGGAATTTTTAAGGGTTGGTAGTGCTGATACATGGGTGATCTTCATATCAACACTTCAGTTTTAAAAATAAAGAGTTAATTTGTATGTGAATTACATGTAAATAATGAGTAAACTAGGCCCTACATTGTTAATCATTCCTGTACTGAGGAAAATCTTATAAACTGCAGGGGTCTGAGTGTCTTCAGAGAGGTATGTAAAAAAGAATAGCTTTATATGAGGCATGAATAGCTGTCACTCACCTCAGTCAGGATACGTCTACACTGCACCCTTATTTCAGAATAAGCTATGCCCATCAAAATAGCGCTGAGCTATTTTGAAATAGAGTGTCCACTCTCATTGGATGCTGAATCGCATTTAAGGCCACCTGGAAGCACTTCAGTCAGGGCATCAGGACAGCACTGTCTTCCTGAAGCTGCTGCCTGAGGCTATCTGAGGCTTATGCTTAAAAGGACCCGCCATGTACAGTCGAGTTCCAAGTTCTTCACCTTTGCCTACCTCACTGAGGGACAGCAAAGTTTTTTCTCTGACTGCTGTGGCTGTGCCCTTGAGGATACCTAAGCTCTCTAGACATGGAGCCAGACTTGCCTGCAAGTAGTCAGACAGGTTGTGCTGCAACTCCTGCAGCACTTTCTGTGGGTCCTGCAGGAACACAACTCCCAGCTCCTTGTGGGGAACTTCCTCATCTTTCTGTGGACACTGCTCATGCAGTATGACCCCACCCACCTTCCCCTGCACACTGTGCACCACTGCTTCTGGCATCTGGACACCAGTTCTGACTGGTGGAACCGGATCGTTATGAATCCAGTCTGGAGCAGTGGCTCCAGAATTTCCGCATGCAGAAGCACACCTTTCTGGAGGTGTGCGTGTGGCTTGCCCCTGCCCTCACGCGATGAGACACCCACATGTGACACACCAACCTCCTCCAGAAGCAAGCTGACATCACCATCTGGAAACTCGCCACACCAGCACTTTTTTCCCTGACCACATCATCAGGGTCAGGGATGTGGATGTGCTGGTTTGTATTGTGGGGGATGCAGTATATCCTGTGCTCCCCTAATGAAGTCCTACACTGGAGACCTGGACCAAAGCAATGGTCACTTTCATGCCAGGCTCAGCAGGCCCGCATTGTGGTGGAGGGCACCTTCAAATATCTCAAGGGGAGGTTCTGTTGCCTCCTCAGCTGCCTGGATGTCAGGAAGCAAAACATCCCACAAGTGGTGACAGCGTGTTGTGTCCGTCACAGTATTTGTGAAAGCAGGGGGGAGACTTTCCTGCCAGGGTGTGGGGCAGAGGCTGACAGAGGGCCTTTGAGCAGCCATACAGGGTTGCCATCTGGCCGGCTCATCGGGGGCTGTGCGCATCTGGGAGGCCCAGAGGGAGAGTTTCACACAAGGACCCCAGTGACACTCTCCCCTGGGCCTCCCCACAAGGGGCCTGTGCATCGTCCCTGGCTCTGGTGGTCCCACTGCCTTGTGTGTGGGGCCCTCAGTGTCCATGATGGGGGGACTAAGGTGAGAAGCAGGAGGGGCAGGAGCTGGTGCAGGAGCAGCAGCAGAAGTGGGCACCATGGTGGCAATCACTGCTTGTAGCGTTCCAGTCAGGGGCACACAGTCCCAGGAGACAGCAACAGAGGACCCTTGTGCTCTGACTCACAGGGTCTGGAGGGCCTGCCATACTGCCAGCCCCCCGCCACATCTACCCATGTGTGAGTAAGGAAAGTAATAGAGCACGCATGAGGTCCTGGCTTGTGTGCATGGATATGTGCTGGCCTTGTCCGGCTCCTCCTCCTACTACTACTCTTTCTCTTTCTCAGTGGCTGTGTCCCCCTGGGAGGGTGACAATGGGCATCTCCAGCCCTGAGTCTACTACGAAGGGGTGGGGGAAGGATGCGATGGAGCTCATTATAGTAGTGGCAGGTCTAGGGTGCTGCCCTGGAGTGGGAGCTGTGCTCCCTGGCCCTGGCATAAGCCTTCCTCAGCTCCTTTACTTTCATCCACACCTGCTCCTGGGTGCGGCTGTGTCCCTTGGTGGCCAGGCTATCAGCCATTCGGCTGTGGAGATCCACATTCCTGCATCTGGTGTGGAGATCATGGAGGTTTGCCTTCTTGCCCCAGACCTCAATGAGGTCCAGGATCTCCGCACCAGACCAGGAAGACGCACATTTCTTCCATCTTTGGGCAGGGTTCTGGGAGGTGGTTGATGGCTCCCTGGTAGCAGTGGAGGGCTCAGTGGGAGCAACAGAGTCACTCATTTTGCCCAAATCGGAGGCTGTCGCAGCTGCTGGGTGGCTTAGGGCTGTCAGAGCCTGCTGCGTGCCACAAGCCCTTTCCCCTCTGGCTGCAGTTTTAATGGCTCCAGGGGAAGGGGACTACAGAGTTTTGATGAGTGTGGACTGAGCGGCCAGCAGGATATCTATAAGAAAGGCTGGGGGGCCAATTATTTCAACGTAAGTCCAGCCTCCCTGTCTACACACACACTATTCCAGAATAACCATTTCGGAAGAGGTGTTATTCCTCGTAGAATGAGGGTTACAAAATCCAGAATAAGCCTCCTGTTATTTCAAAATTATTTTGAAATAATGGGCTTGTTGTGTGGACTCTTGCAAAGTTATTTTGGTATAACAGACGTTATTCTGAAATAACTGCTGTGTGGACATGCCCTCAGATATTAACTCCGATGTCTAATCACAATGTATATATCAAAAATTCACATACGTCTTCTAGGACTAGGTTATCTTACTGGCTGCCTCTTTCATTGTGAGGCAGCTGATCACCATATGCTTATGTGGGTTGCAGATGCCCAATGCTGCCACTAGAGTTTAATGATGAGTACAGGCTTTAGAGTGGTTATTGAAAATGTGGATGAGTTAATTTGTCAACAGTCTATAATTTGTTGAAATATGGTAAAAGACTAGCAATTCTACATTCACTTATTCACTCTTTTAAAATGAAGTGAATATTTATTTATTCAGAAATAGCCTCTCGATAATCATAAGCACATCATAATAATACAATGCAATCCCAGCATCATTACAGTTATCGTCCATAGGAACTCAACCAGCTAAGCAGAAATTCCTTATGACTCCTTTATTGTTATGGGAAGCACATCCTCAATCCTTTTTAGAAAGCCTCTCAGACACATCCTTTCAGTGTGCTTGGAAGGTCACTATTAGCAGCCTGTTTTGGGCCCAGTGGTAAGACAGTTCCAAATTCCTGGAGCCCTTGAGAGGGAAGGTCCTGCCAGACAGGGATTCAATTTGCTTGCCCATCCTGGCAGCAACTGTGGAATAGAGCTGATACCTCAGGGAGGCCAAATAAACATCAAGGTTACCTCTTTAGCAGAAACATCTAACTCCACTGAGACTATTGACCAAGCCTGACAGTATCCAATCCACATCAAGCAGACCCTTAGTACCTTTTTTGCACTTAGGACTGAATGGCTAAACCTGCTATCGCTCTGGAAATTATAGTTTCCAAATAATTTTTGCTTTATTTGTGGATTTGCAAAAAAAACAACCCTGAGAACTAATTGCTAAAATTTCCAGCTCTGCAGTAAATCCTGTGACCTCCTTACTCTGCTAGTCTTGCTACAGTAACACACATTTCACCACAGAACTCCCTGTGCTCTTGCTTATTGGAATTAAATCCTCTGAAGAAAGATGATTGCTGCCTTAATGAGGTAATTATTACAGTGCCACTATAAAAAAGAAGGTTTTCTATAACTATTATTTAATTCTCGAATGAGAGCTGGAAGAAGGCAACCTTGTAAGGGTTCTACGTGAGCTGTGTGAAACCCATTGTTTCAGTTTGCAGAGGTTTGTACAAATGGCGTATTTGGCTTTATTTCCTATAGGTCCATGTATTGTGATGAAAGGACTTGGAAGCTGGGTGGGGCTTGGAGTGGGCGGTTGGCCTGGAGGGACTTGCCCCACGCCCTGCACCTTCCTAGGGATGGCCCTACCTATCACTGGGAGTTTTTTAAATATACTTTAGGCAAACACCTTTAGGGATGGTCTAGTTTACTTGGTCCTGCAACAGTGCAGGGGGCTGGAATTGATGACTTCTCAAGGTTCCTTCCAGACTTATATGTCTATGGTTTTATACCTTCATCTTTTATTTTAGACAGCTCTGATAGGATGCATGAAGGTGCTTCTATCAGTTTTAAACAAGCAGACATTTTCTTGTGCAGTACAAATTCTCCAGGGGAAATCTCTAATCGGTGTAAATTCATTGTATGCCTTTACCCAACACACAGTGAATTTAGCAGAATAGAGAATTTGGCTTCGGACACTTAATACATTTGTATACAGTGGTATGTAAAATTAGGAACCCACCAACTACATTAAAGGTAAAGCGAAGCTTCTTTTGAATCTGTAAACATGGTAACTGCATGTATGGTAACACTTTTAACATATGGGGTGAAATCTTGGTTCCAAATAAATCCCTTCAGAAGGTCTAAGATTTCACCTAATGCTTAGAAGTAAACTGGTACATGTCTTATATAAAATTAGAGAAAAGACTCGGCAGGCCAGAGCATGACTGTCTCTGTATGCATTATTTGTCTTTGCACATAATTTGACAGCTGCATATTCCGAATTCTGAAGTTTCAACTACATTAGTTGGTAATACTGCTTTTATTAGAATATTTGTCTGTAATTGCCCAGGCCATTTGATACACTTGAAAGATGTCTCGGGTGGTCTGTCAGTTCAACATTTTCACAGTGTATCTTTTTGTGGATTCTGGGGTGACACTGTCTCCTCATGAGCACATGTCATTTTTGAACTTCAAAGTCATTAGCATGTAATAATGCTCTCATCTACCAGTCTAGTTTCACCGAGCATGGCAATGTCAATGTAGTATCAGGCTGGAACTTTTGAAAGAAGAACTGTTCTAAGACTTACAAATTGAGAGGTAACAATTTTTTTTATCATAGTTCTGATGTTTCAAGCAGCAATCGTTAGTGCGTTTTTGGTTATCTTTGGTTTTAGACCACATTGAGTCAGCTATGGTAAAATGGCCAGATGTGAATCAGGCAGTCAATGTTTGAGACCCCTTTTCTAGCTTCTTCCCTCACCAAGGGAGAACAGTGTGACCCTAAAAAGGGCTGCTCTGTCAACTGGGGTGCTGCTGTGCTTCCCTGCTGCCCTTGGGGCAGTGGCAAAGAGACAGGTGAAGATAATCACTGGAGTCTTAGACACATGCCTGAACACAGGCAACTTAGAACATTGGTTGCTCATCCTTGACCCATCTCCACAGGAGTTTTGAAGATACGTGCATGAATGATGTGTGTGTGAGAGGTCTATTAACATGAGAGAGTCCATTGCACTAGAACAATCCCATTTTCTTAGATTCTGAAGCTTGGCCCAGCGACGTAGAGGCTGTTATAACTCGAGGCTTCTTTAGCTGTAACAAATAGCCATGACTTGCAGCATGCCCCATCATGCCTTTCCCCTTCCACAATACATTGCTGAGCTGCTTTTCAAGCCATTGGACCAATATATGGTCTCTTCTACTTTGGCCACCAAAACAGTATTTGCATGTTTGGGAGGGCAATCCTTAAATCACTTCAGCTTCCAGATTTCCAGTTACCCTGGTCGGGTTTAGCTCACCTGTGGAGGTGGCTTACCAGGTTTGGGTGCATACTTACAGCTACTTGGAACCACAAGTGACAGCTGGTGTATAGTGTAGATCAGAGAGCAAAGGAGCCACTCAAGGAATGTGGCAGTTGGAATCACTCAAAGGTGCTACCTCTCCCCTACACTGCATTTGAAACATGTATATGCTTACACATTATTACTCTAAAATAGATCTCTAGGACCAGACCAAAAGCCCTCTGAAGTCAATGGTAATCTCTTAAGTGCTTTCCTGAATTGGAGCTTTTACATATAAAATGTTCAAGCACAGCCTATGTGTTTTCCTCAATCATGACTTAAATGATTCATTCCTGTCACCTTTTCAGGAATTTAAGGATTCCACCTACATGAACGTACACCAATTGACAACCAAAAAAAGACATCTAGAAACTTGTATGCTGGTTAGTAACACTTAACTAAGCTGATACACATTAGGGATCACACATCAGTAAAATATTTTTTTGTAGTATCAGCAATAGGAAACTAAATATTAGACAAGAAATATCATTAGCAGGAAGCTTATTGTCGCTTCTGTGTAGTATTTTGAAGAGACTGATGTTCTGGTAACTCCCGTAAATTACAATCAATCTTGTCTACATGTATTGCAGCATGCGCCAAATCATTTGACAGTCATTGCCACAGTGCTACTCTATTACATGCAGATTACAATATGAAAAGGATCAACAACTTCCCCAAATCGTATTATTACCTGATGCTGGAACCCGAGAACTTGATTAGCTCCTTGTGAAAGCATTTCACACCATATTCATGTGTGGTCTGATTCACAGGCTTTGCATGTAGGGGGGCAGGAAACTTGGCAGAAAAAGTGTAGACTGATTAGCTTTCATTGCTTATTCCTGTTCTAATAAGTGTTCAGTGCTTCTCTATCATACTCTGTCACGGATTAGCTAATATTTAATGAGTTCATTCAGTCCTTTTGCTTCACCTCCATGAGTCTGAAACAGCTTTCATCTGTATCTATAAACTGAAATCGTATATAAAGGCTCATTCAGTTAAATATTGTGGAGAGAAATCATTCACCACATTGATCAAGTCTGTCCGTCCTACATGTAAGGCTACTTAAAGAAATGAGGATTACAGCCATTTTTGTAATAGCTAATCAGAATAAAGGCAGGTATGGCAGTTTTGAGTAACAGACACCTATTTTAATGAACAAATTCCCCAAAGCGTGTATAACTCCAGGATGCAGTTGGAATTTAATTTCATTGCCATTAAAAGAAGATCACATTTATTTCATTGATACAGGAACACATGAGATAGATTTTTTTTGCCACAATTCTAGTTTTTTTAAAAAATATACAAGTGGACTAATTCTTCAATTAATCTTCACTCTACACATACTATTTCCTTTCTCAAGCAATGCTATAATCAGGTTTTAAATTCATTGCCTGGAATCATGGTGTAATATTTAGTAACTACTCAGGAGTAGGAGAGAAGAAGTTCTTTCATGAGTTGTGTGAGCTCTTAGTCTGAAAAGGCTCAGGTTTCTTTGTGGAAGCTTTTAGTTTGCATTGGGCATGCTCAGAAGTTTGACACAGATGTTAGCAGAGTCCCATATTAGCATTACATCACCTTTGCATATTCACTCCCACTCTGTTAAATTAATCCCCTACATTACAAATAGAATGAGGGCGGAACCTAATGAGAGAGAGGTAGAGAAAGAGCAGCTCTGAGGATACAAATTGAGAATTTAAGAGAGAGGGTGTAATGATTAGTGAAGGCAGCATCTTCACTAATAGATAGGGCTATAACTTTATCTTAACATTATGTTGTTGTGTTGGTTTTTGTTATGCTGTTGATCTGACCTGGGAGGCATTTGTGGAACAGTCAGGCTTGCAAGTTTTCACTAGAATTGTTAAGTCTGTTGTTCCAATAAATCTCTGTGATTCCATAAGTGAAAGTGTGAAAGGTAGCTTGGAAGGCCAGGCATCCTAGTAGTCTGAGTGCCTGGCTCCCCTTAACTCCTTCTGTGCTGGTTGATAGTTTCTGTGCTTCATCACATAGTGATAGCTTCATGGCAGAATATAGGATTCAAGTGGGCAGAACAATTTAGACCCCCACATGGAGGGCTGATCATCTGGATTTTTGGGAGTAATTCATATTCAGCAAAAAGTAATAGAGAGGTAGCTGTGTTAGTCTGATCTTGGTAAAACAAAAGGAAAAAATATGTAACACTTTAAAGTAAATGTAACACTGGAATAATTTAAATAGTGGGTGAGATATATCCAGCTTATTGCCCACCCCTGGGCTAGTTGGTAGTATTGCTGAAAAGCATAGATCATGGCGGATCATAAACTGAATGTAAATCAACACAGTGATGCAGTTGCCAAAACAGCTAATGTTGTTCTTGGGTGTATTAACAGGAGTGTATGTAAGAAAACTACAATTGGTAAATTGGTCACTTGTGCTCACCTTTTTCCATAATACATGGATGAGGGAAACTTAATGGATCTTGAAGGCAACAACAAAAGTACTTAAACAAATTGAATTAACGGTGGAACGTATCACTAAAAGATATTTCTGAGGCCGAGTGCTTAGCAGGAGGACAAAAATAATTTGATGCTTTATTGGAAAATTAGCTTTGGTTGACTTTTTTTAAATTGTATTTTTAAATTCAAAATCCCAAACAAACCCCAAATAAGATGATTTCATGTTTTTCATATTTCTAAACCACTTCTCCAAATCAGCCAAAAATCATTTGCTTTTCCTGGAGTTGGGGAGGGGGGTGCATGTGGGAAAGTGGAGATACCTTCTAGAAACTATTTTGTTTTTCTAAGCAAGTTTCATTGGAAAACTTTTGAGCAGCTCTATCAGAGATGTATATATATTGAGTACATACATAATTACATGATAGAATGAAGCATGGGAAATTCAAATCCACGCTTCATATGCAATTTCGCTCAGCTGCATTTGCATTCCTCTCTCGAAAGAGGAATGCAGTGTAGACATACCCTAACTCATTTTTTGTTTTCCTTCATTTAAATTGTTGCTGTAGGGTGGAGTTGGGGAGGAGGGACTCAGTATGCAAGCTGCTCCAGAGAGAGAGAGAACTACCCCAGCCCTCTCTTATTGTAGCAGCTTGGGGCCAGGTGAAAAGTGCTTCTCCATGGCCCCCACAGCTGCTGCGGGGCACAGCAGGGAGAGGGGTGCATGCCTCCCGGATGGGGTAGGTCCAGGTTCATCTGCCTTCTGCACTCTCCAGCCAGAGGAATGCAGCAAGCTCTGCACTTTCCTCTGACTCCTTGACAAAGGGGAACAGCCAGCAGTGTCCCTATATTAACTAGGGGGGGGGAGCATCAGCCACCCCCCTTAAAGGGTGCCTGTGGGGGTGGGAGGCTGAAGACTGAGGCAGTCCTGGACATGGAGGGGGCACCTCCATTTAGCCTCTGTCATCTGTCCTGTGATTCTGTCTCTTTTCTGTATGGTTTTCTGAGCAGCAATCCCATTTATAGACACATCCCATCTTCCTGGCACAACCAAACCCTTATCTTACTTAAGTTAGGATAAGAGGATAAGAGGAAGCTATATACTGGATTTGGTGGTCCTAGCTCTTACTGTTAGGAGGAGTTCTTGAATAGATGGACAGATGAAAAACAGACAGACAAACTCTCTCAAATATATAGTAGATCAATGAGACATACATTCTCAGGATTTAAGAAGTTTTATAAAGAAGTTTGTCTTATAGATAATTTATTTTATAAACATCTCTAATGGGATTTCCTTCTAAATATATGCTAGCAGCCATTGACAGAGTCAGTATACAGGGCTCAATCATCTAGTCTGATCTAGCAGATGAAGGAATGAAGGGAAATAAATAAATAAATAATGTTAAGACAAAACAAGAGAACAACAATACCTCCACCCCTCAAATTCATAGACTCAGCTTCCAACTTTGGATGGGACTATTGTGATCATTTAGTGTGACCTCCCAGATAATACAGGCTATAGAACTTCTCCAAAATGATCTCTCAGAAGAAAAATCACTCTTTTTATTTAATAATAGAAAAAAGAAAATGCCCAAGAAATTGGTAAAGGGACAGACATAAGTAAGCCTATGATTTAGTCATGGATATTTTTAGTAAATGTCATGGACAGATCAGGGGCAATAAACAAAAATTCACAGCCTATGACTTGTCCATCACTTATTCTATAAATACTCCTGCCTAAATCTATTGTGGTGGCTCCTGAGCAGCAGCATCTCTGGCTGCCACAGGGACCAATGTTAGGAGCCACCAGAGCAGTGGCCAGTGTGGCTGGCCGCAGACAGCTCCAACACCAGCCTGTGTGGCTGTCCCTTGGACCACCTGAACAGCTGGTCCCCAAGTCTGCTGCTTGGGCAGCTCTTGAGTTATCTAGACTGGCTGCTGCAGAAGTCATGGAGATCATAGAAAGTCAAGGAATCTGTGGCCTCTGTGACAGACACAGAGTCCTAGACATAAGTGATAAGCTCGTTTGGGGCTGGGCCATTTTTTTTCTCTATATGTATAGCCCTAGCCACTGGGGTCCTGATCTACTGCTTCTAGAAGCCCAATTATTTCTTTTTTGCCTGTGAGGTTCAGTATGCCATTATCATTAAATATTAAGTTGTTGTTAGCAAAGTCTTATCTTAAGGTTCTTTTAAACAGTCCTCCAAATGCATTTGTTTATAGTCCTTCTAAATTATGGCTTGATGTGTAAAAAGTCTGGTGCAGATGTTCCCAGAGGTATACTGAGTTAATAACTGTCATAGCACAAATACAAATACTACTAGTACTGCAAAACAGAAACAAATAGCGGTAGGACAGTAAAACAGGCAAACAGAAAGTCTGAGCAGCAACAATCAGAATGAAGCATTTTTTTCATTAAGAAATATTTCATAAATGTAGCAACCTATGTAATGCTTTTGAAGGAAGTGGAAAAGTTGTTTTGAGGATAATTTATGGTGTTAAAACAATACTTTTCTTATATTATACTGCCAAAAGTTCGGATTGCTTCTAAACCAGAGTATTCAGGACACTGATCTCATTTGAGAAAACAACCTCTTGAAACTTTTATCCGTGCCCTAGGGTCTGGTTCAATAACAAAGAATATATTTGCAGTTTGATCCATGGAAGCTTATGTGAAACTGCATGCACAGTGGAAAACAGATAATCTTTTGTAATGTGTACAGTGCTAGCTTTCTACTTTACTATCACCATACACACTTTATACCAAACCACATCCCCAAGGGTGAAGGATAAGTTTTCTTTCCTTTATCTCTCTGTGGCTATTTCACAGATAATCTGTCTCCTTGTTTCACTGTTTTTAATTATTCTTTTTTGCCTGTGAGGTTCAGTATGCCATTATCATTAAATATTAAGTTGTTTTTAGCAAAGTATTATCTTAAGGTTCTTGAAAACAGTCCTCCCAGTATATTTGTTTACAGTCTTTCTAAATTATGGTTTGATGTGTAAAAAGGCTGGTGCAGATGTTCCCAGATGTATTCTGAATTAATAATTATAATAGTATTTGACACTTACATACTATGTCCAACTGAGGGTCTCCAATCACCTTTGAAGTATTAATGAACTGTGTTGTCCAATATGTCTGTAATGTGTAGGCAAGAATGAATCTCAATTTACAGATAGGGAAACTGAGGTAATCTGAAATTAAATGAGTTGCCAAAGATCAACTAGGAATTCTGTGGCAGAACTAAGAATGTATTCCTTTTCTGTACATTAACCACAAGACCATCCATCCTCTCTGCTGTTGCAATCTGACAATGTTCTTAAGAGGCTTGGAACCAGGTTTTGTTTTTCTAAAGTATTCAGCTTTCTTTATTAATCCATGGAAAGACTGCACACTTTGGGAAACACGGATTAAAGGAAGTGAGTAAAACAAATACTTTACAATTACATGTTCATGAAAATATATTTTTGTTTGTTTGCAGTTCAGCAGCAGTAATTTTGGCAATTTTAGATAAAAGCTACTTCAATTTGGACTAAAATTATATTTTGAAATGTGTAACTTTAGCAACCTCATGCCAAGATGGACTTTGCGTAGTTTGTGTGCAGGCAGATCTGGCCAAGGAAAGGAATGTGCAGGATGGAAAAGATGGAAAAGTCCCTTCTACCTCAGGACCATGTGTTCTAATTCCCCCCTCTCCCCCCCAAGGGCAAACACACACACCAGAAAAGTACAAGAAACATAGGAAAGGGAAATATTTATGGATAGAGGATTGAGAGGATATCAAACAGGTGGAAATATAGATGGAATGGTAAAATGGGGTTACCTTCAAAACAAAGCCCCACAGGCCCAGTGGTACCACAGTTTTAAAGGGCAGATACCAACCAATGTGTCTGCACACGGAGTTCGGGAGTCCTGGGATACATTTTAGTTCAGTAGAGAGCCTTGGGTGCTTTTTGTCATCTTTGGCACTAGTAAACTTTCCCCATCAAATCCCTTTGGTGACCTTTTTGACGCTCTTTGCAAAGCCACATAAAGCAACAACCTCTACACTTAACAGCCTTTCCTCTTATTTCCAATGCAAAGTCACAAGCCCCAGGACTCACTGTCCCATACAGGTTTGGGCAGCAGTGATATTAGCTCCAGATCTGGTTTGTCCTTTTTCAACAATTCCCTCTTGCCACAGTGCTCCTCCTGGCCTCTGTCATGGGGTGTTTCCAATCAGCCACTCTGTCCCTTCTGTGCTTTGGGCAGATTCTTAACAGCTTCAGTCTGTGAGGGCTTGCTTTCTGTAGCCCTCCTGTCTGGAGCTCCAGACATAAATCTTTTTGCTCCCCCATCCCTCTCTGTTCCCCCTCCTCCCAAGAGCACATCCTCCTTCTCCACCCTCAGGAAAAAGATTTAAAGGGGGGCCATTCTGCTTAAAAATTTATTTTGGCCATTGAAACACAAAGACCTTTACTACACCTAGAAGCTGCACCTATTTAATGAGTTTGTTTTTTGGATATTCTTAAATAGGCTGATGTTAATCCAGCTTAATTCAGTTTACCAGAGAACAGTTCCTCCCTTTGCCCCAGTTCCCAAACCCAGGGAGCAACATCTACAGGTATCTGGAGGAGGGAAGAACATGTCCATTCTAGAATAGAAAACTTCTATATTTTTGTTCGGGGGAAAACAAAATGTGTGCAATCAGTTACCTAGCAAATTAATTTAATGTTGCTTTCAACATTTAGGGGTATCCAACTCAGAAATATCTTCCTCAGTTCAGGGACAAAATGATTATTTTGTTAACACAGTTGAAGTCCATTAACATTTATTATACTAGCTTGAACAAATGCTCCTGCAATCTGGTATCTGAAACATCCATTAGGATAAATTATATTAATTTGACTTTCAACTGTGAGAATGTGAAAGGTATGAATAAATAAGTCCCAACTGCAGTACGTTGTTAAGGCTGGAAAGACAGATTCCCTTTCTACATTACTCTTTTCCATGTCTTTTAAAAATATTCCTATACGCTCAAAACAAGAACAAATAAAACTTGCATTACACTTGCCCTCAAAAATAAATAAAATTCCAACATAAATATAAGAATCAAGTAAATCCTAGGAAATGTTTTCCACCACTACTGTTACCGTTTTGCCCCTCTTTCCCACAGGCCTAAATGGCACAATCAAGATTTGGACCCCTTTTGTGTCAGACACCAGACACACAAAAACAAAGGCCAGGTACTACAAGTTGAACCTTTCTAGTCTGTCAGTCTGGCAACATCTGTGGTCCAACATGATTTTAGTTAGCTGGATGTCCACTTATCATGGGTGTGGCCAAGTTTCCTACAGTGCAATAAAATTTGTTTACAGCCCCTGGTCCTGGCTCTCAGTGTTCTGTGCTTTTATTTAGCTCTAATTTACCCCTTAATATCTTCTAAACACCTAGTAAGTGTTGGTAATGCTGCTAGACAATATGGACCTCCCATGGTTATGCAAATTCTCTGGTTTGGCACTGGTCAGGCTCCAAGAGTGCTAGATTAGAGAGGTTCAACCTGTAGGAATTAAATTTAGTAGGAGCTTAAGATTTCAGTATCCAAACTCCCTCCAAAACATTCAGGGTCCAGTTATCAGACAGTGAACCTCAATTGTGCTCATTTCATAATAGCAGTCTCTATATATTGTTGTTCAAATGAGAAATGAGTGACTTGGAGATGGCATGGAATGTTTGAGCTCATGGTTACTCACAAACCATTAGAAGAAACAGTTAAGGGCCAAGTCAACGTTATTGAATAAAATAGGCATTTGTATCCATTAAAGAGGGCATGTATTTTGTGCGGATTTCATTTTATAATTACTTATTATTCAAGACTGGAGGTTGTCGAGTATTCAAAACAAATTGCCATTACTAAGTAAACATGTCATGTGCATCAAAGAAGAAAGCTTGGCCATAATATTTACAGCTGAAGAATGCTGAACACCAAGCATCATGAATACAGTCCTGTGGTTCAGAACAATGCAGACTGTGACCAGGTCCTCAGCTGATGTAAATTATTGATGTCACCCCATTGAAGGAAATGCAGCCATGTTGGATTAGCCACCTGGTCCTGTGTGGGTAAGAAGCAACATTCCTGAGTAAGACACTTTTATGCGTTAGTATCAAAACCTCACAGGCAACAGAAAAGCAGGTGTTTTGCTACTGTTTTGTGGTATGAACAGTATCAAGGATTAGAATAATCTGATAATTTGGTAGAAATTTGCAACTATTTTGTAAAACGGTAGTTTTGTAATTTTCTTCTTGCCCTCCTATTTTATTGTTTAGCCTAACGAGGAGCAAATTATTGGTACGGCACACATGTGACAAGACCTGTCAAAAATATTCTGTTCCCTTGCAGCGAGAAAAATGTCAGTATAAATTGCATTAAAGTGTAACTTGCATTACAATCTCATTGTAATGACCTTCTACTATAGTATGGTGGGAGTAGAAGCAGATGTTTGAACAGTCTTTGCTATATTGTATTTATTGCAGTGTTCCTGAATGTCTAGTTTCAAATCAGAAGATTGCAAACACAAATACCCAAAGTTTTAAAGACACAGTTTCAAATATAAATTATATCTATAAAATAGATTATGAAGTTTTCCAGACAGACATTCTCGTGGTTTATTTTACAATGTATATCAGTGTGGGAGGTGGTCTGTAGAAGATGAAGATCACTTCTTGTTCTTTTATCTTTCCTTTGAATTTTCCCTGGGCTTTGTAGAGGATTATGCACATCTTGCTGGATCTAGCCTATCCTTTGCACGCCACCCACTTTTTTTCTCATATCCATAAAGCCTTCCCTTGGAATTCCCTGGGCCTGCAAAAAGCCCCCTCTCAGAATGGTGGGGGATATTGAAACGGCTGAATCCCTTCCTATACAATGGGGATGAAATCTGTGTCAGGAGAAAATTTCTTCCATTTGTGGATCCCAGGGACATATGCAGATGCCTGGACCCTAACTCTGCTTTTCTCTCCATCGAATACTTTTTAATCTGTTAAATAATGAAAATATTTTAATAACTTTTATTAAAGCTAAACTTGATCCATATGTAGGAATGCCCTAACTTAAGGTCTGAATTGAATAGGAAATACAAGAACAATATACTGTCTATCAAGAGCCATACTTAAAATACTGTGGTGCTTCTATCCCTTTAGGAATAATTCAATCAGAGGGCACTGCAGAGAATTTATCTGGACTTCAAGACAGGATTTTATTTTATTCTTTACCAGGAGAAAGGCTAATCTAACAGACCATTAAAAATGTTATATATGCTGATCTACTTTAAAGGTTGCAGATGTGGTCTGAAAGTAGAAAACAATAGATTTTCAGTACAGATAAAACCAAATGGAGTTCAAGGATCAAAATAGAAGCAATTTGTACACCAAGAAAGGATTAAATTATATAATAACTAAACTTAAAAATACATAAACTGTTTGAAGGGAAGGAAAGGTTATTGGAAAGAAGAAGGGCAACAAATTCATAAAATACTAAAAAAGACCAGAAGCATGAACAAATAAGTGGCTTATTTGATTTGACATGGAAAGGGGGAAGGTAATAAAGCTAGGGATATAATGCCTGAAAGAGAATATGCCCTGGAAAGATAATATATTTGACAAAACAGATCAGGAAAAGGATCTAGGGATTATTAGGAATAGAACATTCATATCTTTAGTATAATGTTTACAGCCAGTAAAAAAGTCAAACAGAATTTTGGATATATAATAATGAGTAAGAGTCAGAAAGATAAAAGCTTAGACTTTACATAGATGGAGTATACACCCAGGAGCATCTGAATGAATTGCAAATTTTAAAGTAGAGAAATGAGGATTTGTGTTCTTTACAACAGGAGGCAGATAATTTGCAGATGATATACATTTGTTTAATAAGAACAGAATGGTGGGATATTGCCAGGTAAGTGTAATAAAGTAATAAGTAAAAAGGAATCCAAATTGCTTCTGTATTTAAGATAAAATTAAAAGGTAAGCACTACTGCTCAGAGTTTATTTAGATGCCTCATGATGCAGACAGGCATTTAGTAGGATTTCAAAAAGCTTTTAAAATCTGTGCCCAAGGCTGTGATTCAGGAAGGCACTTCATCATGTCCGGAAGACCATACTTTAATCAGGACTTTGATTACATTTTGCATTGATGCCAATAAGACTTAATCAGTGCCTGTATACTATCTTGATTCCAGCATAGAGACACTGTCCTGAATTGCAATCTAGAACAGCTTGCATGGATGTTGTTTACATAAATAGAACAGAGAACAGAAGACGGAAATGCTTTTACTAAAAATTGTTCGAAAACGATATAAAATGCATATCAGCTCAAAAGTAGACGGAAATGGCACACTTGTTCCTCCCACCCATGTCATTTATTTTTACAAGTGAGATACCACGTGAAAGACAAATACAACTAGCCACAAGTCATACCAACAACACAGCTTGCTACTAACTAGTTTGTTTTATTTCTAAGTTCCAGTTTCTCATCTAAGAAATCCCATCCATGTTAGCAGGAGTGTGATATTAAATGAATTGTCCATCTATATTACTTTAACCAATGCACTTTGGATCTCTACTTCTTTTTCAGATTTCCCATTACTCATGTGTCAAGAAGGGTCTTTTTACTTGCAGGAAAAAGACAAAACCAAGATTAGATTCAACTGCCTAAATTTCAGGAGACTTGACAAAAATAAAAGGAAACATCATGTTAGAAACAAAGCTTTCCCTGTCAACCCCAAATTTAATTTTAATGCAGTTATTTGTCCACTATGATACCTAAAGTCTTTTCAGAGTCACTGCTTTGAGGGATACAGCTTCCCATCCTGTATATATAGTCTGCAATCTTTGTTCCTTGCATTTGACTGTATTGAAATACTATTTGTTTGAATACTCCCAGCTTATGAAGCGATCCAAATTATTCTGTCCAACTGCCCCATCCTGTCATTAATCATTTCACCAATCTTTGTGTCATCCACAAATTTGATCACCAGTGATATTTATTTTCAGAGCAACAATAATATTGAAAAATGTCAGGCCTAGTGTCAAGCCCTACTGGAAACACAAGTGAGGTTGATTACTTTCTGGCAGCTACCGTAGATCTCTTGGTTAGCCAGTTAGTTCTTAATATCAAAACACATATTAAATGAATTATATATAGTTAACTTTTAAATAAGAATGACAGATTTGTTATAAAACATTTGACTTTGTACAATATAAGTGTACAGCTCTGTAGTTAATTTTTATGAATGGAATTTATAATCTCCTGAAAGAATGAAATCACATTCATTTGATACGTCCTATTTTCCATACAATTACATTGTCTGGCACAAGTTTTATTCCTATTCTTTAATCTTTTATCAATTTAATCCTCTATTGGCTTTTCTATTGTTTTTTTCAGGACTAATGTCCTGAATATTTGCACTACATTAGCACGCTTCCAGCCTTGTGCAACTTCCTTGGTATTCCAAAATTTATTAAAAATCAACAATAGCCCACTCTTAAGATTCTTAGATGTTAGGGATTATCAATATCAGATGATGTTTAACATTCCCTTACTTATTATTCAATTGTAAAGTAGTTCATCTTCATATGATGTCATCTTGCTTCTTTCCAAATATAGAACAGAAATATTTATCGAAAGTTTCTGTCATTTCTGGATCAACTTTAACAACACTAACGTTTTCATTGAGCAATGGGCCTATAACATCATTATAATTTCTTTTGTTCCTGATAGTTTTAAATAAATTCTTTTTTCATATGCTTGACCTTGCCAGCCATCAAATTTTTCCCTTGAAACATTTAGATTCCCTTATCAATTTTCTACATTTCTTAGTTTCTAATTTTATATTCATTTCTTCTTGCTATACTTTTCTGCAGTGGTTCTGTAGTGGACTTTTTATTTCAAATTGTTGCTTTTACTTTGCCAGTAAATTGAGTGCCAATAAATTTACTCCAAGCTATCATTTTTCATTGTGTAGTTGTGCATTTCTGGCCATTTAATAAGTTGTTCTTAAATAACTCCCAATTTTATTTCACTTTTTTTTTTTTTTGGTCTAAATGTTTGCTGCTAGTCAATTTGCCTAACAATTTTCCTCCAGCTTTGGGAAATTAGACCTTTTGAAGTACATTTATTACTGGTTGGACAGTCCTCTATACATATTAAACATAATGAGGTCATGATCACTGGTCCCTAGACAATTATGTACTTATCCAAAGTAGTTACCTCATGTTGGGTACAATAACTTTTGTGTTATAAAAATATCATCTATAATGACAATTTTATTTTACTACTGCCTGGACAAGACCTCCAGTTTATATCTCCCTAACTTATTTTTCCTATAACAACACATTCTTTTGACACATTACAGTTGCTTAGTGAGCAACCCATCCTGTTCTTAAATTTCATTTGTTGACCCATAGAAATTCCCTAAAAATATTCCATTGGTAGCTTTATTATTTAACACATTGCATCCAGAGTCCTGAATTTCTGAATGAACAAGAATTCTAAAACAAGGAATGGTGTATTTCTTTTACAATATTGCCTGTTCACCATTTTTATCAACTTTCTCATTCCTAAGTAGGTTATAACCAGTGATTTTAACATTCCAAGCCTGGGAATATCCCCTCAGGTTTCAGTAATGCTAATTATATCAAATTTCTTCTAAAAAATGAGAATGTCCAGTTCCTCTTGCTTGTGTCAGGGCTCAGCACTGATGTAGATAAGCAGTTGCAAAAAGATTGAATGTCATTGGAAATTTCCGTCTGCTACAACCCACTCATGGGAGGGGGAAATCAGACCATGTATTCTTCTTCTGAGACAGCACATTTCATATGCATTTGCTCTTCTTCTTATTGTGTGCTAACCCTCCTCCCTGTCAAACTCATTCCTGAATGACTGCAAAGAGATGTGGCCTACTGGTATAACCAAGTAATTCCACCATAAGTTTGAAAGTTTGTCTCTCTCACCGACAGAAGTTGATCCAAGAAAAGATATTTACCTCACCCACCTTGTGTCTCCAGCTTCAGTGGAATTATTTCTGATTTAAACTGGCATGAGAGATCTTTTTGAACATCTTCTGAACAACCTACTCAAGCATATCTCCATGGTTTTATTATTCATCACTGAGACCATTGCATGCAATTTTAAAAGAAACCGGAATTCATTATGTCCCTGCACTATAAGATTCCATTTGTGAGAGATTAGTTGTTCTAGTCATTAAAATGTGCCAGAAAAAACTAATTATTTGTTAATCTTTCTCAACATTAAAATCTCTCTATAGTGATCCATTATATTATGGTGTTATGAACCAGCACAGTAATAGTAATCTTTAATCATTAGAGTATTTCCACATAACATGTAAAACCTAGGTCCTGTGCAAATCACCTGTGCACTAGTTCTCACATGCCCTGTTAAACAGTTGTTACATCCTGCCACTGGAGTAGCTGTATTACAGTGACAAGGGCCTGTTTTAATAGAGCCCTTTAGGATAATATTACCATATTAGGATTACCAAACTGCTAGAATAGTTCTACATTCTTTTACATTCAGAACAGCTAAATCGTGTGAGCAGTTTAGTGCCTTCTGGCAATCTGTGGTCTCAAAGTTATTACTTAGCTTAGTCACATTTATTTGTTTATCTCTCTCAGTGTACCATCTTGCCACAGGCTAAATGGGATGTTTTATTCACAAACAGAAGAGTGGCATAATGAGTAAATCTTCCCAATACGGCAAGAAATTTCAAAAGGAAGAAAAAACAATCCTCACTTTAGTCTCCAATCTATCAAGTCTGATTTACTTTACATTTTATTAAAGAAAACATGAATACATGCCAGACGGGTTCAGAAAATGTCAGGTATCTCATGATATTCAGGTGTTCAGAACCATTTCTGATCTCTGCTTCCTTTCTGAACTATAGTAGATAAAATAAATGTGGATGATATTCCTGGTAGTGTAACCTCATAGGCAAAGAGTGGCCCTTCCTGGAATAATAAAATTGTTTCAGAATAGCTGGCACTGTGGTATAACTAAGACATTGTGGATGCAAGCCCAGACTATTTACTTCATGTTGGTACAGTGCATAACACTATGATGTCCTGATCTTTGATTAGTATCCCTAGTTGCTACTGTAACATAAATACCAAAGATACTTTCTTAAATTTATGAGAAAATTCTTTTGCTAGTGTAAATGATCAAAACTCCATTTAAGCCTGTGAAGCTGTATCCATAGACACCAGAAAAGAATCTGGACCATAATTTTAACAAGCTAAAACCTTCTGGTCAGATCCTCAGATAGTGGAGAATGGAATAATTCCAATGATTTCAGCAGAGGTAAACAATTTACTCCAGCTGAGAATTAGGCCCATTAACGGGGGAACAAAGGACACAACTGCCCCACAGACCAGAGATTCAAAAGGGCAGTGACAGTGGCTGGAGCCCCAGGCCTTTTAAATCACCATTGGAGTCCCTCCCTTTGCGCTGAGGCCCCACGCCTTCTGGGATCATGGAGCCAGCCCTCCCCTCATACGTTGCCCACGGTGTCATCGTGAGGACATAGTCAGGTTTTACTTTTTTTTTTTAAATGGCTTTCATTTTTTTGCCCATTCTTTACAACCACTTGAAGAGTCTTTGGAATCTACTGCATCTTTGGAGAATTGACAGATTATCCATTTCATACTCTGACAATTAATAATAGAACTGATAATAGAATAATAATAGAATAATAGGGTTAGCATTTATGATATACGAGGAAATCCAATCTGGTGACTAGCCAAGACCCAGTTAATGTATCTGGGGGTGAATAGTCCAATTAACATTCTCTTCCATGGGCACAATTCACGGTTGTAGCACTGCTGCAAATGCCTCCAGTTTGTAATTCTAAGACACAAAAGTGTCTCTGTTGCCTTTTACTCGTTAATAGAATATTTTTGAACAAAAGAAGGGAAAAAAGAGGGAGAGAGATCCATAGCTGAAAATGTGAGTTATGTGCTTATTTACAAACCCACTCTTCATTTTGCACAGGTGGTTAACTTTTCTTTGATGAACTTTCTACAGGAAATGCAAGTTAAAATAGAAACAGTTTTGCTGAAGAATATTCTGTCCCTGCTGAAACAAGCATGGTATGCTCCAGCCCGCACATACACAAAATCCAAACAAAAACATACAGTTGTATGTGTAGATGGGAACATTATGATGAGTACTGTAACATAAGAATGGCCATAAAGGGTCAGAGGAAGGGTCCCCTGAGTAGTCTGATAGTGGTCAGCACCACCTGCTTTAAAAAAAAAAGAAAAAGAGAAGGGCAATTTTGAGTGACCCATCCTCTGTTGTCCAGTCTTAGCTTCTGGCAATTGGAAGTTTAGGGATGCCCAGAGGATGGGATTACATTTCTGACCATCTCGGTTATTAGCCATGGATGGACCTATCTATGAACGTTAATACTTTCTCTGAACCAAGTTTTACTTTTGGCCTTCACAACATCCCAGTGCGGTGAACCATCAGATGTCTGTATTGTGAAGAAATATTTCCTTATGCTTATTTTAAACTTGTTAACTCTTAATTTCATTGGGTATTCCTAAATTGTTGTGTTACACTTCCCCATTCACTTTCTCTTCATTCAAGATGGTACAGATCTTTACTATGTCCCCCCTTTAATTGTCTCTATTCTAAGATGAACAGTTCCTGTCCTTTTTCTTTTTATGGAAGCTGCTCAGTAATCATTTCCCCCTTCCCTACACTGTTTCCAGTTCTAATATATCTTTTTTGAGATAGGATGTCCAGAATGTAATGCTGTATTCAGTGATTGGCATACTATGGATTTATATGGTGACATTATGATTTTTCTATCATAGTAACTATTATTTTCCTAATAGTTCCTGACATTTCCCCCCCCCTTTTTCGACTGCCACTGCACACCGAGTGGATATTTTCAAATAATTATGCAGGAGGACTTCAAGTTCTTTTTCTTGAGTGATAATAGCTAATTTAGACGTCATCATTTTGTACTCTTATTGGGATTATGTAGTCAATGTTCATTATTTTGATTTAATCAGCACTGAATTTCATCTGCTATTTTGTTGCCTTTTCACCCAGTTTTGTGAGGTCTTTATGTAACTTACAGTCATCTTGGTTTTAATTATCTTGAATAATTTAAGTATTTTCTGAAAATTTTGCAAACTCACTGTTCACTCCCTTTTCTCCAGATAACTTATGAATGTGTTCAACAACACAGTCCAAGTAGAGATAATTGGGACAGACCCTTCTATTTACCTCTCTCCATTCTGAAAGCTAAACATTTATTCCTACCCTTTATTTCCTATCTTTTAACCAGCTGGTGTTCCATGGGAGGACCTTTCCTTTTATCTGATGACTGTTTACTTTGCTTAAGAGCCTGGGATGAGGAACCTTAGCAAAAGCTTTCTGAAATTCCATGTCGGTTATATCAACTAGATCACCCTTGTTCACATGCTTGTTGATCCCCCTCAAAACTTTCTTATAGATTGGTGAGGCATGATTTCCCTTTCCAAAAGCCATATGATTCTTTCCTAACAAATTGTGTTTATCTATGTGTCTGATAATTCTGTTCTTTACAATGGTTCCAACCAATTTGCCTGGCTCTGAATGTAGGCTTACCAGTCTGTGATTGGCAGGATCACTTTCAGAGCCTTTTTTAAAAATATAAATCAGCATTGCATTAGCTATTTTCTGTGGGATCTGAAGAAATGCTCCTCTGACAGCTAGTCATCTATGTAAATACAGTTTGCTCCTGCTTAGATTTGCTAGATATTCAGCTAATGAAATGGTATTTTGCTCCTTATAAAATCAACCTGTGACACAACACCAGCTATGTTTGTATTAAGTGCTGGGATAGCTGAAATATGGTTACCAATGTTTGTAATGATTATGGTAATACAGAAGAGCAGGACTGTGATTAATCTATTCCAAAGGAAAGGGCTCACAGTTGGCAGAAGGAACCTTTCTAATCTGGGGCTTGATTTTCAGTGCTCTATGAAAATAAGAAGGGTGAGGGTATTCTGGTCAGGGGTGCTGCTTAGGCTAGTTTGCCTTGTTCTTCTCACTGTTGAATTAACAGAGCTAAAAAAGCTTCATTAGGAGCCTCTTTCTTATGTTAATTGTGGTAGAGGTGTGTTCTACCCTGCCTTCTAAATCACTGGGAGCTGAAATCACTTGAGACTGATGTGTAGAAGACACAGCCAAGAGTTGGATGGCAGCAAATGGTGACTGATAGCCAGCAGGATAGTGGCAGGGAGTGTGACGAGTGCCAGCATGGTGGTAACAGAGAGGTGCAATGAGTAGCTAGCAGGGCAGTGGAGAGGTTCAACAAGCAGGCAGCAAGGCAGATGGTGAATGACCAGTGGATCGAATAAGGTGCCTCTTTATCTCCCCCCCCCAAGATGGGAGGTAAACTCTGCAGATGGAACTCTGAACTTTGAATCTGCATTGACCAAGGGCAGCAACTGCAAGGGCAGTTCAGAGAAGGGCTGGGCATATGAAGGGGACATTTAGGTTGCTGGACTTCTGAACCTCTGGGGAAAAGAACACTTCCCAACCTACTTGGAATGGGACTTTTACTCGTGGTTGATGTTTATGAACCCTCTCTGTGGTGTTTTACCAAATTAATGCCACGTTACTTGCCTCCTTTTATTAAAAGTTCCTTTCCTATGCTCAGACTCTGCTTGTAAGTGGGGAAGCATTGCCTCTCAGAAGTGCCCAGGAGTGTTGTGTGAATTTCTCAGTTTACTGGATTGGGTCATGAGCCGGTTCTGTGTTGGATCAATGGAAAGGACCACTACATATTGAACTCAGCCATGGCTGCTGCTGGTTCCACCTGGCAGAAGGGTTACAGTTTCATGTTTGAGCTCCTTCAGTACTCCTGGGTGAATACCATTTGGTCCTGGTGATCTTTACTGCTGGTTAATTCCTTCCTTCCCCAAAAAACCTCTTCTAGTGACACAGCAATCTGGGATAGTTCCTCAGATGTATCCCCTAAAAAGAATGCTAAATCCCCTAAAAAGTAGTACTGTTCCGACTTGCATAACACATGCCAAAGTAAGTAACCCAGTAATTTCTGCCTCGATCCCATAACTTCTGTTTGAGCTGCACTGCTATATTTCAAAAATATATTCATTCTTGACTTAAATAATTTAGTTGATGGAGAATCCACCATGCTCCTAAGTAAATTTTGCCATTGGTTAATTACTTTCACCATAATTTGTTTCAGATTTGTTTGCTTCAGAGTCCCACATTTGAATTATGCCTTTTTTTCTGCTAGATTAAAATGCTGTCTACTACCAGCAATCTGTTCCCTATGCACATACCGGTAATGTACCCCAAGACTCTTCTGAAATATACATTATGCATACACATACATCCCCACTGATAAAATATGACAATATCTCATTCAATATCAATTATGCACTTCCCAAATCTGTTCAGGATTGTGTTCACTGACTCCAATAAATAATTTGGGGTTCTGCTTTTTTCCTTTGTTTTTAAAACTTAAAACAGTCTTTTAGAAAGTGGATCTACAAAATAGTTGTACCTTACTCTCCTCTACATCTTATGTCCTAAATAAGCCATTTGCTACAATAAAGACTTAAATAATAATGTTTATGTTTTTACATATTAATTGTCCATTGCAGTCTGGTTTTGAAGATGGGTGGCTTATAAATTCTTATAATTAACATTAATTATATTCTGTATCAACTAGATATTATTGACAGACTCAAGGCCAATGATTTCAATCACCAGAAACATTTTCCGTTATAAACAAGTTGATTGTGGGAGGAGGGAAAGCAATACACTAATCAGGAAACTTGCATCAATTAATTGAGGCCATAGGGTCTACAATCAGATTTTCTATGTTGTACAATATAACTGCAAATTACTTGATTTCCCTATGCTTGTCCAAGAGGTCACATCAAATCTTCATTCAAATTACAAAGACTTCCTAGATGTTGCCAACTTACAATTATCTTTGCTTAAATAATTAATATAGAAAATGTATTTTAGATGTTACCATTGTACTAGAATATCTTAATGCATGGGATTCCCATGCAAACATTAACTATGAATGAAAGGAAAGAAGAAAACATGTTGTTTTAATATTAAACTACTTTTTAAATAGAAGAGAGGGATTTGTTGGTAAAAAATGTGTGGATATTGATTTTACAAAAAGAATCTCAAATGGAATAATCTCTTAGGGCATGTCTACACTGGGGAGTTATTTTGAAATAATTCTCCTTATTTTGAAATAACAACACAAGTGTCCACACTACCAACGCTGTTATTTTAAAATAAAGGGCTTGTTATTCCAAAATAATAACTCCTGCTTGTGAAGAGGAATAAGCTTTTTTCAAATAGTTATTTTGGGAGTTATTATCTTGAAATAAACTGGTAATGTAGACATAGCCTCAGATATAAATTTTACTTTAACTGCAACAGAAATATATGCCTCACTTTACTTGAAAACCAATTGAAATTAAATAGGTAAATGATTTTCATGTATTTATCTGTGATAAATGGGTGAAAAGGTCTCCCTGACTGAACTGGAGCTACACTAACACAAGCTAGGAAGTTAAAATAATGGAAAGTGGATGTTAGTGAAATAAATCAATATATTGCTGAGGCAGTAGCTGCTGCATGCGATAAATATTTCACTCCCCACCCTCCCTTTATTTTTTAAGATGTGGCAGAAATTTTCTGGTCTCACTTCCATTGGTGTAAATCAGTCAGTGAAGTTAGACTAGCTTTGCTTTAGAGCAAGCAAGCTCCGAACTGGGTCCATTAATTCTTCACATTTTATTTTTAGGCCCTGACTCTATAGCCATTTGATGATTTCTCTATCCTTCTGAAATATGACCATATACTAGATTTCATTGGAACTTCTCAGTATTCTGTCTCAGTGGCTTATTGTTCTATAGTCTACATTTCTATCTGGTGATAAAGCTTTCCAACGGAAGAAATAGAATGGTCAGCCAATAAAGTGAGGGATCATTGAATAGGTGGCCACAATGAAATAATTCAAGAGAACATATGAAGCATTCAAATTTGGTCACATGTCACCTTTGCATGATAGCTGCTTGTAAAGAGCCAGAAAGGGTTTCTGCCAGAATTTATTCCTGGCACAATGATTGCAATGTGAAGAATGCTACTAAAGTTTGTGCCTGAGTTTTATAAACATTCTTTATGGTGATAATATTTTAAATGTTTGTAACAAACTTGGCTACAAATTGAGTTCTGCAGCGCGAGAGTGACATTTTACTACCAAATTTAGAAAACAAAAAACTATACTGGGTTGTGTTTTTGAATTATAGGAATGCAGAAAAGGCTTTTTTGAACACTATTTTGCATTTTATTATTATTGCAGTTTATGAATACAATGAATATAGCTATTAAATTGCAATAATGCAGTCTACTGTAGCAAAACAAACAAACAAACAAAAAAACCTGCTCAAGATACAGTTTCTTTTACTCAGTAGAAAAATTGCTTATAGTTATTTCTTCTTATGAAGATTTATGGAAGTAGCATTAAGGAACTAATATTAGGTGGGCCACAATGCTGAATATGAACGTATTAAAGCCATTCAGACATATGGTAGAAGGATAAGGAATTGGCTTTGAGCATTTTATCTGAGTAGCTGGTATGAGATTGCGAGGAGTTTTCAGACCTGAGGCACTCCATTCCAAGGTAGATGTTACAGCTTGGATGATGGGATCTTGTTCCAGGATTAGTCTTAGCTTTGATATGGAGTTTGCACAACATCTAACCCTTTATAAACCAGTACAGATGTTGCCTCTATCATAGAGCCAGATTCTGCCAGGCCTGTGTGATGGTGTGCAATGTATGAGGAGACAGAAAAAAAAAGAAGAAAAAAAAAAGCCTACAGCCCTGGTGTGCCTGTGGGAGGACCAAGCGAATGTGCAGACCTTATATGCCAGGAAAGTAGACTACACTCCCTAAAGGGGCGTAAAGGTGGTAGGCTCCCTGCTTGCTAGGTGGTCTCCGCCTCTGAGTGTTCTCTTTGGAGAAAAAGGAAAGGGTGGATTTTGGCCATGCTATCCATTACTTGTGACTATGCCAACACCATGTTTAGGCCCTTGTTGTTTGCTGCCAAAGTTGAAGTGAGCCCTTAGGGACTGGTGGGTGACCCTGCATTTACTTGTGTCAACAAGGTAATGGTTGCCAGTGTGCTTGTTCTTAAGATGTGGCTAATGTTAAGGGGTCCGTTGATTCAAATCACTAACTTTGTGGAGATATTTACATACCAGTCTCTTTTTTGTTTGTTGCACTTCCTGTTTTGGAGCTCAAACCAATGCAGCTGAGTACATCGGGGCCCTATTATGTTTGACATTGTACAAATAGAGAACCAAAGGCTGTCCAGTCCCCAAAAGGAGCTTGCAATCTAAGTTTAAGGCACGAAACATCAGATGGGCATAGACAGGTGGAGAATTACAAGGAAACAATGAAAGAATATGGTCCACATGATGCGTGGTGGTCTCAGCCCACTATCCTAAGTTTTATGTAGGCAAAGGAAAGTTCTGAGAAGAGATTTTAAGGTGTCTAATACAGTGGCTTTGGAAATGTTTACATGGTGGCTACCCTTACAGAACATCACGAGGAGCTGATAGTGGCTTTGTCACTGACTGCCCTGGCAAAGGGGGTAGGCAGGGTACATGCAAAGCAGGGGCTCTGGGAAGTATTCAGACTTCTGCTAGGGTTCAAGGGGGGAACCTTGCCATTCCTTTAGGGAATGCAGCCTATATTCCTCTGCATAATGACTTCTCCTGCATGTGCCTGACTTCCACAATAGTAGCTTCTAAATAAGCTTGTTTTAAATTACCTTTTAATATTTTATTTATTAGATTTAATATCTTGAAGGAAGATAGTTATCTATTTCACACTCTGCACCCACTCCCTGAGCGTGTTGCTGACCGTAGGCAAGATCACAAGTCAACACTTAATATTGGCTCTAAGGGAGTGTATATCGAGTGGTTCCATTTAATTTCCAATTCATGTGAATATGCTGCTACTAATGCTGTCTTTGTGCAGTTTTAGGCTGGAAATGACTTTAAACGTACGACTTTTTCTATTGCAGAACAGAACAGAAGAGTGCTCGTTTTTCCTCCAAGATCCTTTTTCAAAAAAATGTCTCTGTACCTTAGCAAACCTAGCCCGCTTCTAATAGTAGCATTCTTGAGATACATTCACTAGCATCAGGACATGTGTTCCCAGTGGTGCTATGAATGTGACCAGTGTCCATGTCTAAATCACAGAAGCATGCATCTGAAGGTGAGTACAGGATGAGTAAGCTAGTATGCTTCAAGGGTGTGGGTAAATAATAGAACCATAGAATACTAGAAGTGGAAGGGACCTCGAGAGATCAAGTCCAGTCCCCTTCCCTCACAGCAGGACCAAGCACTATTTAGATCAGGCATGTCAAACTTGAAGCCTACTGAGGGCTGCACAAACAAAAACTGATAGCTTTCAGGGCCACCAGAGAAAATGTACTTCTATCAAAAAGTCATAATTATTTATTATTACAGATTATGTTTTAGGTATATTTTATGATTTTTGAGGTCTTGTTTTAATATAATTGTTATTTGCTCATACAAAATAATTTTACATTTAAATATAAATTTAAGGTACTTTTTAATTTTTTATATGATACATAATTTGTTTTGTTGAAATAAAAATAAGTATAGACCATGGTTAATCAAATAGAACAGGTTTCCGTGAACATTTCAGATACTTTGTAAGTTTGAGATTTTGCATCATAGATATAGTAGCCCAGTGTCTGTGAGTCTGTAACGCTGAAATGTTGGCTGTTCCCTCTGGGCAGTGCTGTTGCCTGAAATGCTGGCTGTTCCCTCTGGGCGGCGCTGTTGCTGAAATGCTGGCTGTTCCCTCTGGGCAGCCCGTGCTGCATGGGGAGTGCGGGGCCCAAATGGCTGCTTGTGCCGCTTGCTCCCCTGCGGCGGCCCGGCTGAGCAGCGCAGAAGTCAGCCGAATGCCACAGTGGGAGGCGAAGGGGGGCGGGGCGCTGACGTGCGGTGTGACAGCAGCTCCAGGCCCCGCCCCCTGGCCATGAACGTCACTGCCCCGCCCCCCTTCGCCTCCCGCCGTGGCGCTCGGCTGACTTCTGCACTGCTCAGGCAGGCCGCCGCATGGGAGCAAGTGGCGCAAGCGGCCGTTTGGGCTCCGCGGTCCCCCGAGTGAGAGGCAGGAGGGGTAGGAGAAGAGAAAGAGAGAGAGAGAAAGGCAAGAGGCGGAGGAGAGCTGAGAGAGAGAGGAGGAGGCAGTAGGAGGAGGGGAGAGAGAGAGAGAGAGAGAGAGAGAGAGAGACCGGAGGCTCAGGAGAGAAGACCGACGTGGAGGAGAGACCTGAAAATCCCATCTTATGTTGGGCTAATTGGCTAGTAAACATATAATATTCATGCAACTGCAAAAAATTGACATTTATTGATATAAAATTACTATGCCTTTGTGATTTTATTTGCGAATAAATAAATAAAAACAAAATATTAACAAAATATCCCTCATCTTCCCCAGAGCCAGGCACTGCCATACCCCCGTTCTAACCCAACCCTCTCCGCTCCCCAGAGTCCCCCTGCTCTAACCCAATACCTCCTCTCTCCCCAGAGCAAGCCCCCAACCTAATACCTCCCCCTTACCCAGAGCCAGGCACCCCCCAGGCTCCCCTAACCTAATGCTTCCCCCCTTCCCCAGAGCCAGGCACCCCCAACCTAATGCCTCCCTCCTCCTCCAGAGCCAGGCACTCCCAGCCCCCCCTAACCTAATGCTTGGGTCCTGGAGCCGCTACTGCCACCACACATTTCTTCCTCAGGCGCTGGGGCAGCATGAGCACAGTGCCAGCTGTGAGCAGGCACTTGATGACTGTGCAGAGCAGCCCGGTCAGCCGTGAGCAGTCACTGGAGCACTGAGCATCCCGGCCGGTTGTGAGCATGTGCTGGAGTACCCAGTGCAGAGTTGCCCTGCTGGCAGTGAGCAGTCACTGCAGTGCCATGCACAGAGTGGCCAGTCGGCCAGCTGTGATCTGCACTCGGCCACATGCTCTGAGCGGCCAGCGGGCTGCACTTTATTCTTTTATAAAAATGTAGTAGCGGGCCGCAAAAAATTTTGATTGGGCCGCATGCGGCCCTCCAGAGGCCTGTTTGACATGCCTGGTTTAGATCATCCCTGATAGATGTCTATCCAAACTGCTCTTAAAATATATACCTTAATACATACCTTGAGCGGTGGCAGGGCCCCATGCTGATAGAGGACATGGGGGTGAGGGAAGGGGGGAAGAGGAAGGGCACATATCAGATCTCAAAATTAAATATTTACTGACATCCATTCCCAGAATTCATTGCCCTCTTTTCTGTCTGATCCTAACTAAGTCCATAAAGATTCCTGTCTCCCTGATTTCACTGATAGAAGAGATCTGCAATGATCCCATGAGAATGGTTTTCCACTGCACTTTTTTTGATCAATACAGATGAACATGGAGTCTCTCCTGTGAGCAGCCTCATGGTCTGCTGCCATGCCCAGGGGAGCAGAATATACCAGGCTCCACAACTTTTGGACTGGAAGAAACATCCCTCTCTACTGGTAAATTTCAGAGGCTGGAGCATGCACACAGTGAGCAGATTGCCTCACAGAGGCCAGAGTGCCTGAAGACCTGAGGCTGTTGAATTGCAGGAGGGTGAGAGACTCAGTCACTGTGGGAGGGATTCTCGGACTCCCTCCTTATACTCATATCCCTCACTGTCTGATGGGATGCCAATGAGGGCCAAAGTGAGGATGCAGCAGGAGCCATGAAGAGTACCCCGGAAGACCTGGAGGATGAGAAGCATGTCATTCTGCTCCTCTGCCAAGAGGAAGCAGTTGAACAAGATGCTCCTGATGAATCTGAGAAGGATACCGAGCAGCAGCACTACCCATAACCCCAGGCTGGTAATTTATAATTGGCCCCGGTTCTTCATACGAATATCACCTCTTATACATTCCTGATTTTGTACAACGCCAGCCCCACTGCTGCACTTCAAAATGGTCATTGAGGAAGATGCAGCTATAAATCAATGGTTTTGCTGAATTTCCGTGGACGACTATTACATTTGTAGCAGATGCTATAGAACAGATTATTAAGGGACAATCATTGTGCCCCGTCTGTGTATTTCTTAGCTGGCATGCAGACAGTGATGGTCCAGGAGCTGCAGAGACAAGAGGAAGGGAGAGGCAGGGTTTGAAAAGTTCCATGTGGGGATGGGACAGTTGTAAGAAACTTACAGTTGGTTGTAAACATTATAACAGCTGTGTTTTCTTCCTAGGAAAATGACGCAAAGTCTGTGCTTCTTCCCCCAGATCTTATCATTCCCTTAGGGTATGTCTACACTTGAAGCTTATTTTGGAATAGGGCTGCAAATGTAGGCATTTGGAATTGCAAATCAAGCCCAGGATTTAAATATCCCGGGCTTGATTTGCATCTTCCCAGCCGGGTGCCATTTTTGAAATTTACAAGCCCGGAATAACTGCCCGCGTCTACACGCGGCACTGAAACGGGCGTTTGAAATAAAGCCCTATTTCGAACTACCTGTTAAACCTAATTGCAGGAGGAATAACAGGTAGTTCGAAATCGGGCTTTATTTCGAATGCCCGTTTCACTGCCATGTGTAGACGCGGGCAGCTATTCCAGGCTTGTAAATTTCAAAAATGGTGCCCGGTCGGGAAGATGCAAATCAAGTGCGGGATATTTAAGTCCCGGGCTTGATTTGCAATTCCGAATGCCTACATTTCCAGCCCTATTCCGAAATAGGCTACAAGTGTAGACATACCCTTACTAACAACAGTTTTGAAGAAGGGGTTTGTTGAGGTGGAGGCAAGGGTCTGAGTCTGGGAAAGGAACCCTTTAGTTGTCCAAGAAACATCACAGCAGTCATCTCTCCCTGGGGTCTGGCCTTCACTCTGAGCAGGGAGACAGATTTGATCTGTTGTGATGCTCCTTTGCTGTAGACAGGCAAAGGACTTGTAATGCTGATCTGAAATTTTTGGGAATGAAATAATTTTGTGATGTGTCTCTTTCTTTCCTTGTTCATTTCACTGCCGTTCATCAGGAAGAGAGGCTAGATTTTCAGGTGGTGTCCGGGATGGGGGAGAGAGGGAAGGAGTGAAAATTAGACAGCATTTATAGTTTGCTTCTCCTCTTTCTTCTCAGAGTTGTAGGGATATTTCAGTGAGCTTCTGGTTTAGCCAGAGTTTCTGCCTGGTCTTGAGATTCAATGCCAGTGCAAATTTCCTTGGTCCTCCTTCAGATTTGGCAAGACCTCGCCATTCAGCAACATATAAAGTGGTGATCATTTGCAGAAATATTTATCTGGATTAGATTACTGTCTGTTCTCCACAGGACTGGAAAGCTACCTCTCTTTTCCATTCTGCTATCTCCAAAACCACTGTTTTCCAAATGTTGGTCAACTTAAAAAAAATTGCAAACTGGTAAAATAGCCCCTGGAAAGAACTGACCATCCTACAATCCTTGAGACAGTTAGCATTTTAAATACATTGGTATAAGTATCTTACCATTATTAGCTCCTGCTCCTTCCTTTTGGACTGCAAAAGTTGTTTGATAACCACATCTAGTGTAACAGTTTTCCTGGAATGCTGAAAGGTATCAATATTATTACTTGCAACAGCAAAATTATATTATTTAGGGGGGTTTCTTGGTTTCTTCTAAAGGAAAATAATTCTGTACTTAAATAGTCAGGACTTTTGACTCCTGAGAGGAAACCATCCCACATGGAGGACAGGAACAGCACCCCAGAAATAGCAATTGCAGTTGGAGAAGAATCCTGGAGGACCTGCCTCTCTGCATAAATGGGAACAGTTCGAGTTTCTCAGGGAATGAGAGGATGTGTCTTGTCATCACAAGACACTCTGTGAACCAGTTCCTGAGCAAGATACATGCCATCAGGAAAGGGAGCATGCCATAATGGAGATGCTCATTGAACTAGTGGTGAAATAAGTTCCACCTACTTCAGTGGCCACTGCACCTCTCCAGCAAACAGCAACACTAAGGGTGTGTCTAAACTACAGGGTTTTTTCGAAAAAAGTGGCCTTTTTCCAAAAAAACTTCCCCTGCATCTAGACTGCTGTTGTGTTCTTTCGAAAGTAAATTGAAAGAACGTGGCAGGTTTTTTGATTGCGGAAAACCTCATTTTATGAGGAATAACACCTTTTTTGGAAAGTGCTCTTTCGAAAAAAGGCGTTATTGAACACGAACTGTGTTTTTTCGAAAGAGAGCATCCAGACTACCTGGGTGCTCTCTTTTGAAAAAGCAGCTCACTTTTTCGAAAGTACTGGCTGTAGTCTAGATGCTCTCTTTCAAAAGAGGCTTGTAGTCTAGACGCACCCAAACAGCACCGCCTCCTTTTCCTTTGGCTGCTGTCCAGGGTGCTACTGAGGTGGAGGACTCAAGTCACCATAACGATCATGAGAAGCCTGCAGAAATGCTGGGACAACATCCTCCACCAGAACATGTAACATGTAACAGAGTATATAGGAAAGGATTGCTGAGCCCACTGGATTCCCTGAAGCCCACTATGTGCCTGTCCTCCACTTCAAACCCTGAGAAAGGGAGTTGCCCAATTGTCCCCCATCATATTTTCATAATATTTGTCAGGGAGAGAGGAGCAAGGAAAGAACAAGTTCAAAGACGTTGACTTTTGGCCATTGTTCATAGATTCCACTGCTTTGGGTTTTGCTGATTTACAGTTCCTTTTTATTTTCAAGTTTCAATTTCACCTTTGGAATACCAAGCTATAACAAATGTTATAGTTTCCTTGGTTTGTGGGTAGACTCTCCTATGTTTGGTGAACATAAGATATTTTCAAATTTGGCACTAGGCTTCATGATTCATAGCATACAAATTAGAATAGTGTAACTGTCTGGGCACACATAACCCCAACATCCAAGGTCAATAAATATCCAACATCTCATGTATATATAGGAAGGATGGGGAAAATGCATTGTCATCTTCTTAGAAAGCACTGGCATTATTAAGAGCAGCAGAACTCACAACACAGAAAATGGGTAGATAAATGTCTTCATGCATTGATTCATAAACAGAGCAACAAGCAACAGCCAATACTCAGTTATTAAGTGTCCACTCTTTCCCACCCCTTTTCAAACCTTGACCAGTTTCATCCATAGGTTTAGTTTTTAATTACCACCCACTAAGTACAAATAGCACCATTGAAAATGAGCAGTGAGGAAAAAAATGGGTGACCCTCCCCCTTCCTCCCGCAAACCCAAATGCCACATAGACAGACTGAGTGCCCCCAATGAGGTGGCTACTATAAGATGGGTGCATAACTGGCTGGATAACCGTTCTCAGAGGGTAGTTATTAACAGCTCACAAGCTTGCTGAAAGGGCATAACAAGTGGGGTTCTGCAGGGATCTGTTTTGGGACCAGTTCTGTTTAATATCTTCATCAACGATATTGGCATAGAGAGTATGCTTATTAAGTTTGCAGATGAAACCAACCATGATGAAAACCTTTTTGAATGCCAGTGATGACTGCATTGACAGTCCAGAACATTTGGTCTATTATGCTATAACCACATGCATGTTCATATTATTTATATTTATTTTTATTATAGTGGTGGGTTATTATATAATTACTATATTAATTGGTTTATATTATAATGGCAGATGTTTGGCCAGATTCACAGACTCAGAAAATCTGACAGGGGCCATGATGTCAATGCTCCTGCTATGAAATTTTTTTAGCTGATAATCATATTGAATGAAAAGCATGTGGAAACTCTATTTTTACATGGTTTTGTAGTTATGAGTACCATTTCAAAGACATTCTGATTTTAAAACATGTAAGTTTCTTGATTATGAAATGATCCAGATCAGTATGGAGCAATTTTTCATAAAAATGCAAAAAATACTCATTACTTTTGCACCACTCCGGTAAAATCTTTAAATCAGGTACTTTAGTTAACCAAATGGCTACTTGGAAGGAAAGGGGAACTATCTTACCAGAACACCAGATGAAAATCTAATGATCATGTGGCCAGTTCATCACATGGTCTGATACAAAAAAATACCAGAAATCACAAGATGTTTAAGTGATAAAAGAATCTATATTAAAAAAAACAAGTCCAAAGTATTTTTTCTCTGCTAGATAAATCAGTATCAAAGACATGGTTTGAAAATAAAGCCAAAAATGGAGCAAGCTCCAGGCAAATCAGGCTTTGAAGGAAATATGATAAAATATGAAATTGAAAGAGGAGAAATTAAAGAAACTAAACAAGAAATTGAAAGTAAATAGATGATTCAGGCATGAAGTAATAGTAGCAGAATATTTTACAAACTCTGGCTTTAGATGAATAACTTATTTGGTAGAAAAACTGCAAGCATGTGGCAAATGCAACTTGGATTGTGTTTATAAGGACTACAGAGAGTGTGGAACTTCAAGTTTTGGAGTCTGACTTGCAAATGATTTGCTAGCAATAACAAGTACGCACACAGCAAAGAGTCAATATGAAAAGATTGCTGAAATTTATAGGATATGAGAATAGGTTTAAAGAGATATGCAGCTGACCAAGAAATCATAACCACAAAAATCAACTCTGAAATAAAAGCAGAAGCAATTTATATGCTGAGGAAAGGTACAGGTACCATTATGAGAATTAGTGAAAAACTTAATAGAAAAATTGAAAGTGATAAAAAGCCTGTGAGAAACTAAAATTGAGGAAACTCAATGGTAACCATAACCCTTTAAGAGATTGAATAAGAACTGGTGTAGACCCCAAACACATGAATAAAGCAATTAGGAATAAAGAGTTTTTGAATGAGTTAGGCACTTTGACAATATTGCTCTGTACGTCTGAGAGTAAGAGATTCTCTTTATCTTGACTCTGTTCATAAGCATCGCTGTATTATCAAATATTTGTTCCCCATGTAGGTAGTTTCAAACTGCAATCAAGTCACCACTTAACGTTCTCTTTGTTAAGCTAAATTGATTAACATCTTTGAATTGATTAACATCTTTGAATGGTGACAGTGTCACCATTAATACCTTACCTTCTCTATTTCATTTTCCAGTCTGTAAAAGCACAATAAATTGTTTGATAAGGAGGTCAATGAGGTTGTACTAGTTTTTAAGTGAATTACAGCCAAACATTTCAGATTATGTCACACACTTATTGCTATTTTATCTCTGTGTTTAAAAGATAGTGATACAGTGCTTGAGTAGTTCATTTTGTATACTTACTTCAAGACTGTATACAAAGATGGATAGGTTCTTCACCAAGCTGGCAAGCATGTGGAAGGCCACGTCTACACTGTAAAGATTTGTTGACGAAAGTACCGCCAATATTGACAAGTTGTCAAAAAGAAAGTCGCCAAATCATGTTTACATTGCCACTCTCTGTCGACATATCATGGCCACATTGTTAGCTCCTAGCTGACAGAAAGAGAAAAGCTGTGTGGATATGTATCCCACCATGCCTGGCATCACCTTCAGTCGCTAGGCAGTGTGAGAACATGCAACATGGCACACAGACATTTTGCTAATGTGAAAAACGTCCCATCAAGCACCTGTTTGCATCACAGCCCTCCCAGAGCTTCTGGATTACTCTAGTACCATTTGAAACTGACAGTGCTTGCAGCACATTCCATCATTTGCTGTGAGAAATCATGGATCCCAGACTTCTCTCCTATGTTGTGATCAATGTGCTTAGGATGTAATGCATTGCAGCAGAGCTACTTATGAACTTAATGTCAGAGGAAGAAGACTCAGATGCAGATAGCAATGTGGATGACATGAGCAGCAATGAAGTAGCATTGCTTTGGGCTGTCCCAGAGCAGCTGTACAGAGTAGAACATCACTTTTGGGCTAGGGAAACCAGCACTGAGTGGTAGGATCACAATGTCATACAGGTGTGGGATGAAGAGCAGTGGCTACAGAATTTTAGGATGTGTAAAGCAAACTTCCTAGAGCTCTGAGCTGAGCAAGCTCCTGAATTGCAGCGCAAGTCATTCCTGAATGAGAAGTGCTCTCTCAGTAGAGAAGTGTGTTGCCATTGCTTTGTGGAAGCTGGCAACTTCCAGTTGCTACCGTTCAGTTTCAAATCAGTTTGAAGCGGAGAAGTCCCATCCACTCCCACCCCTCTTGCAACAGAGCAACTTACCCTGCATCTCTTCCCTTGCTTCATAACCATGTGTCTCTTCCCTTGTTTTATGCTGCACACTGAGTTGCTGAGACTCCTCATGAGCCTCAGGAATTGAAAACAATTCCCTGGCTGTCTGCCACACCCTTTGACCCAACAGTGAGTCCTTCCTCCTCATTCACTTCCAACTCTTCATCTAGAACTTCTGCCTCCAAGTTAAGCCCAGTTTCTATTGACTCACTGCTCTGCAAGTATCCAAAAGTCTCCTTGGATGCAGATCTGGCGTCCCCACCCAGGATTGCGTCCAGTTCTTTATAAAAATGCCATGTCTCAGGTGCAGCACCAGACTGGCTGCTTGCCTGCTTCACCTTCTGGTACACCTGCCAGAGTTCCTTTATCTTGGCTCTGCATTGCCTTTGCAATGCAAAGAGCTCAAGAAATGTGACTGTAGGTGCCCTAGTTTTGATGGGTCACACATGGCTTTGATGCACCAATTGCTCACCATACACACTGATAAAATTCAAAAGCTCTGGGGTGCTCCATGCAGTATAGTGTCTTGAGTGACAGTCATCCCTGTTTCCCTGAGAAGATGCTATGAAGACCACTATACAATGAGACAGCAGAAGGGAGGAGCACATTTCTGTTTACCTGTTTACATGGCTGCAGCACAGCGGCTTTCAAAACGCTGGCCAGAGTGGCTAATTGTGTATTGTGGGAAACATCCTGGAGTAAAGGGGAGGAGGGAGAGCCAAAAGTCTCTCATGGAGATGGAAGTTTTTTGTCACCAAAACTAGGAATTCTTCATTACTTTTGTTGCCTTGCAGTGTGAACTCTCTCTGGGTTTTGTTGCCAAAACGGGCTTTAATGACAAAACTTTCCAATGTAAACAAGCCCCAAAGCATGTTTTCTAATCTTTTAATTGTTCTCACAGCTCTGCTCTGAAACCTCCCTAATTTACCAACATCCTTCTTGAATTTTGAATTGTGGACACCAGACCTGGACATAGTTTTCTTGGACCAGTGCCAAGTACAGAGTAAAGTGACATCTCTACTTCTACATGAGATCCCTCAATATTAATGCAGTCCTTGGTGCATAACCAGAGAACTCCTATTTAGCGGATTATCCAGGACCCCCTACTCTTTTTCAGAGTTACTTAGTTCCTCTAAGTATAGATAGACTAAATTCTTTGTTCCTAGATGTATACTCTAACATTTAGTCATATTCAAATGCATACTTTTGCTTGCATTTAGCTCACCAAGTGATACAGACTTCTTTTAAGATACAGTCAATTTCATTATTTTTAACTCCACCACTTTTGGTATCATCTGTAAACTTGGATGATTATTTTAAGTTTCCTTCGAGGGCGTCTAACAAAGTGTTCTAAAACAATTCCCAGATCTCACGCACATTTTTCAGATGATTTCTCCCAGCTGATTAGACTCATAAGTGCTTTCAGCTTTGAGAAATTGGACATTTTAAACCACAATATATATATATATAATTATTGATCTGGATTTTGTGGACACATTATAAAGGTGATCAAAATCATGATCACTTGTACTTAAGGAACAGTTATATGTTAGATATGATCACTCCTCATTATCTGTTAAAATGAGGTCAAATAAAGATTTCCTCATTGTTGAATAGAACACTTAGAGTTAGGAAATTGTCATCTACAATGTTTAAAAATTTCAAGGAGGTTTTAGTATTGGCAGCATAAAATCTCTACCATATGTCACTCAAATTTAAGTTCCCCATTATCACAACGCTTTCCCCTCTTTCTGTTCCCTAACATGCTTTGGTGAGCTATAACTGGTATGAACTAATATACACTCTTGTCTGTTAGAATACTGAGTCTTACACTTTCAAAATCAGTTATTTGGAAATGAGAAATGCCATTTTTAACATAGTATGCCTGTCCCTCTCGCCTTTTGTTCAACTGATCCTCGCAAAATATAACTATAATTGTTGGTTTTAACTTACAATAAAGGTAATCATCATAGTAGGTTTCAATAATGCCAAAGAGATTGAATTTGCATTCATAGATATCCATGGGGGATAATATTTGCCAATGGGCTCTCCATCTAGCAGAGAAAGTTATAACATGACCAAACAATTGAAAAATGAAGCTAGACAAATTGAGTATGGAAATAAGGCATGCATTTTTGGCAATGAGGGTACTTACCACTAGAGTTATTTACCAAGGGGAGTAATAGATTTTCCATCACTTGCCATTTTTAAATCAAAATAGGATGCTTTTTACTAAAAGATTTGCTCTAGGAATTATTTTGGGGAAGTTCTATGGACTGTGTTATACAGGAGGTCAGATTAGTGAATTTCTGTGGGACCGTTCTGAGCTTGGCATTTATGAAATTATAGACAAATGAGGCTGTCTCAGTGTTTCTTGCTCCTTTCATAGGGTATGTCTACACTGCCACCCTAGTTCGAACTAGGGTGGCTAATGTAGGCATTCGAACTTGCAAATGAAGCCCGGGATTTAAATATCCCAGGCTTTATTTGCATGTTCCCGGGCACCGCCATTTTTAAATGCCCCTTAGTTCGAACTCCCTGCCCGCGGCTACATGCGGCACGGACTAGGTAGTTCGAATTAAAGCTCTAATTCGAACTACCTTGCAGGAGGAATAACAGTAGTTCGAATTAGAGCTTTAATTCGAACTAGGAGTTCAACTATGGGGCATTTAAAAATGGCGGCGCCGGGAACATGCAAAGAAAGCCTGGGATATTTAAATCCCGGGCTTCATTTGCAAGTTCGAATGTCTACATTAGCCACCCTAGTTCGAACTAGGGTGGCAGTGTAGACATACCCATATTGCTTTAACAGGACAGGGTTAAGGTAATTATGGCTGTGAGAATTCCACAATTTCTGGTCTTTTAAGTGCATGTGTGCAGCTTTTTTAAAAGCGCAGGGTAACATAGTTATGTGGGATTCCAATATATTCTTTAGTTGGGATTTTTTTTTCAAAGATTCTTTCAATATTCTGCAGCACTAGCAGATTAACATTTTCTCTTTTTCCTCAGATAATTTAAATGGTGCTCTAGATATTCTGGGGGGAAGGGATCATGACAAAATGATGATATAAAGGAGTGAAATATCCTCCTGCCATCTTTATCCCTCATTGATGAAGAAAATAACTTTGGAAACAGAGGAAAGAAGAATGAAAGCAACAAGTGTGTTTTTAATATAGAACATATAGGTCATACATCATTGAGATGACAGAAAGATGACTATACCAAGCAAAGAGTATAAAACCTGATAACTAGGAGAGAGGTCAGGTAGAAGAAATAAGAAGGGCTGTAATCTGAAGAATGTACTTTGACACTTATTAGTCACGTAAGTATATTAGAAGACTAACTTCCTCTTGTCATGCATAAGATGGAATGGGCTGAGAAGATGTAGATGAAACACCTGTGACTCCTGACTACCGAACTACTTTAAAGGAGAAAGCAATCAGAAAACATGTAGAATACAAAAAGTGTGTCTGAGTCGGGAATGATATGTGAAAGAAACAAAAGATTATTGAAGTAAGAAAGGATGCAAAATGCAAAACTGAGTGTTGGTAATGTGTTAAAAGTACAGGTGTAAAGCAATAAAGGCAAGGAGAGAGGTGATGTGATGATGGGAAATGTAGAGGAGATGGTACAGCTGGACCCATCTTGGAATAGCAGACCCCAATCTTCCAATCTTCTTGAAATTTAGGGAAATTTCTCTCCAGGTCCAAAATGTGCTACTTAAACTCAGCTTTATCAGGAATGAATATTGATACATGGGAGAAATGGTTGTATTGGGGGGAAACAGTTTAATTTTAATGTAGAAATGTATTGAACACTATTATTTGTTTTAGCTCTAACTACATTGTGCCATTCTCATTGCTCTTCCTATTCAATTCAATTCTTCAAAATAAATTACACATAAATAATACTGAGGAGAACTTCATTTTTTTTTGAAGTATAACGTGCTACATCAACATTATTATACTGTTACATGGAGAAATCACCAGTCTTAGGAATTTCCTGATATTTCCTCCACTCCCATTGTTTCAAAGCTACCCAAGAGACAGTTTGGCATAGAGGACTCCTGTAAGTGCGCTCCTGGTCCCCCCCCACTGCCACCCACTACCCCCACATACCTGTGGCTGGAATAAGGAGTGCAGTTGAAAAAAGGAGGGTGTGACTGGACTATTCCTATACTCTGGCCATCAATGGCTGCCTTATGCATTTCCATAGCACATCAGAATACAATACAAAATGCAAATTCTTGGCCCTTAAAGTCAGTGCCAAAATTCCCTTTCACTTCACTGGAGTCAGAATTTCACTGAATAAATTCAGTTTGTACAAATCTTTTTCAATATCTTTATCTTTTCACTATTAACTTTGATATGAAAATGTTCTATTGAGGAAACAAACATCTTAACACTGCCTAGCCCTATTCCTGTCCTCCCATTATTAAGACAAGCTCTGTCTGATTCAATTCAGCAATAATTCACTATATTAATTGCTGTGACAGGACTCTATTACTATAAAAGGCTATTGTCAAGGTACAACTACAACAAATCAAAGCAATTTAGAGGATCACAAAGGTTAGAATTGTAAGAACCAAATGAATTTTTCTACCTGAACATTCCTCACACAAGCCTTTTGTTGGTATGCTTGTCAAGAGGTAAAAGTCAGAAAAGGAAGGCATAGTACACAATTACAGGTATGACAAAGTGAAATAGCTGAAGTGCGGCTAAAGACTTACGATTCCAGTCTTCAATCCACCTCCAGTCATACACACACATAAGTAAAAGGAAAGACACTATTACAAATTGTGCACATTTCATCACCATGCATAAAAATGAATCACCGCTAATACCATAATTATCATCCTCATCATTAGTGACAACCTATATTTTCTATTTTTACTGTAGAAGCTGATAGTCAATATCCTCTGGCTACCATACAAAACATTGGTAGAGTAACAAGATACTATATGTTTGACAGATACAATCCTACATTCATATCAAGCTACAGATGAGTACCACTAGACATTTCTGCTTTGTGAATATAATACAAAAAAAGTTGCATCTGGTTTCTTCCTTTACTGTAGCATCACTTTTCTTTAAAACTAATGGCAGTTTGAAGCTACAAAAATTATTGCAAACTACAGGGAACTCTTATTTGTGCCTCTCTGATAGGGAAAGTAAACAGATTTCTTTGCAGAAAGTACCTGTAGGAAAATGTGAAGCATAACTTCTTTCTGCTTTTCAAGACTGTAAAAAGTGTGATAGCTTGAGATGTGAAATAATCACTCAGGCTTGTTCTTCGGAGGCTTAGGTTTACAGGATCTTTCAAAAAAGCGCCCCGTTTTCGAAAGAACCACATCTAGACTGCGGTTTCAAAATTGAAATAGCGCTTTTTTGAAAGAGCGTCATTATGTGATTATGCAAATGAAGCACGGGATATTTAAATCCCGGCTTCATTTGCACTCTCGAAGTGCTTCATTTACATCCCTCTGCTGACAGAGGGATGTAGTCTAGATGTAGCCAGATGTTATTTTGGAATAGTGCTAGTTATTTCAAAATAGTGTTGCAGTGTAGAAGTACTCTTACTGGGCACCTAGGAGACATTTAGTGGTGAATTAGAGCTAAATAACAGCACAAAACACTAAGTTATTTGGGGAGTTATTATTTCAAAATAACTTATTTTGAAATAACCTGGTAGTGCATACATAATCTATTTCAGAATAAGCTTATTCCTCTTCATAAGCAGGAGTTATTATTCCAAAATAACAAGACCATTATTTCAAAATAACAGGCTTGGTAGTGTGAATGCTCACCTTCTTATTTTGAACTAAGGGCAGTTATTTTGAATAACTCATCAGTGTAGACATGCTCTGAGAGCCAGGACTGTAAACAAACTTTATGTGATTGCAGAAAACTTGACCACACACATGATAAGTGGACATCCAGCAAACTAAAATCATGCTGAGCCATGGATGTTGCAGGATGGGAGAGTGCCAGACTAGAGAGGTTCAACCTGTACAATTAAAACATTACCTAGTTAATATTAATGAGAACAATCTGAGGCCACGTTTACACTGCATTTTTTTTTCAGGAAAAAGATATGCATATTGCGAACCACAATTTGTGTACCCTTTTCTGCTTGTTTTTTTGGAAGTAGCTTTTCTGACATTTGGCCCTTTTACACAGGGTCAAATGTGGGAAAAACCTCTTCTTTCAGAAGATCCCTTATTCCTCATAAAATAAGGAATACAGGGATTCTGAAAGAACACACCCGCTTTTTCGGAAACTGTTCCAAAAAAGTGGGAACGTTCTCTGGACGCGGCAGAGTTTTTCTGGGATACTCTGGTGTCCTGGAAAAACTCTGCAGTCTACACATACCCTGAGACAGGTAGACTTTCTATTGATGAGGAAGAGAAGTTTGAGTGACATACCCAAAGCTACACCATGAATCAGTGCCAGAGCTAGCATTATGATTAACACTAGGATTTCCTGGCTTCCAGATGGAGCTGCTTTTCTTAGAAGACACTGATTAAAATGCTTACAAGACTTAAAAATTATGCCCAGGGAATCTAAAAAAGGATGAGCTGTTTTAATGAATGTGCTAATCAAGACATTGGACAAATTTGAAGCTCCTAAAAGTGCCCATAGAAAGGAAGGCATATTTTGTCTTGTTTTCTGCACTGCCCTATGGACCTGGAATGCCCATGCTGTACCCTTCAGTAAGGTTCTCCATCACTTTCCTTCTAAGGACCCACTTCTACCACAACACCGCTAAAAAATCTACAAACCTATAATGATTATTCTGGGTGCAGGTTTATGAATGTTAATGATTATATGTAAACAAATATATGCAAATGTGTATATCTACATACACATATATACAAATGTATTCCCTGGTCACCCATTCTTTCTATGTTGCCCATTTTCTGAGATTGTTAGATCTTGAGGTAGCAACTATCCGTTTGTATATTTGTGAGTTTATGTGTGGCACTATCATCTACATAGTGCCAAAGCTGTGAATTTTGCTGCGCATACACATGAAAGGTACAAAAATGACAATTCAAGATGCTGATCCTGCAGATATTTAAGCATATACTTAACTCAAGCCTATGTGTGGTCCTTTTGGATTTAATGGACTTATGCATATGTTTAAAGTTAAGCATGTGAGTAAGGATTATAAAATCGGGATCTAATTTAGACTTCATGAAGATAGGGCTTGATAATGAACCTTGAATGAAGTGGAGGTCAGACATCTAAAAGTTGGCTCTACCAATAAAAAGTAGGAATGCAAACACAGGCAGTTTTCTATGCAAAGTAATAGTTCTGTAGGGTTTTTTTTTAAGAAGCAGGATTGAAGTTCATTGCTTGAGTTTGCTGATATTTTATGAACTTTGCTGGTATTAAGAATCTTAAAAGAAATCTATTCTGTTCTGTGTTCATAACTAAACTTCGGAGCACGCTCCTCATCTGAAATTTGATGTTCACACATTTCCTAGTGCAATGTCTCAGCCTGCAGACTCCAGAAAAGCTAGAATGCTAAAAGTGGTTGGGGGTGTGGAACATTCACACCCCTGTTTGGCTTCTTCACAATGTGTGTGCATGTTTAAAAGTAAAAAAAAAAATTGCTTTTTGGGGGTTTGCTTTTGCACTGAATAATTCTGTTCTTCTCTGTGTTGAAAAATTCTATAGTCACTAGGGAACTTGTGACATTATGATATCTTACATGGTTGAGACTCATAAGACAGATGAAGGGCTATAAGCAGTTGCATTATAGTTATAAATAGCATGTCACTGAGTCAAAGATGATGGAATGAAACTGATTAAATGAGTATTTAGGCTATTGGGAAGCATTTAAAAATAACAACAATTTGTGCTGGAACAATTTTTATAGCGGGCATGCTGTGAGCCATTGATCCAAACTGCAAACCCTATATAAAATGGGTCTTCGAGTCTAGAGGTGCCCCAGCACCCTCCACAACCCTAGTTCCAGCAGTTATGAATAAGAAGGTGTAATGGGAGTGCACTCACATCTCACAAGTGCCCCTGTCAAGTGTGTGTGTGTGTGTGTGTGTGTGTGTGCATGTTTTTTTCTCAATTTCCTCCACTCAAAGTGAACTCTGTTGACCTCTGTTCTTGTCAGGCCAGTCTTCAGCAATTCAGTCACATACTGTCAATGTGCAAACCTAACAACCCCTCACTGGTGTGCAGAATCCAAAATGTTCCGAAAGTCCTGCAGCCATCTGGGCTCAGTCCAAGAGGACCCAGCAGGGTACCCTTTTGAGGTCTGGCTAGTTTACAGGTACCTTTTTGAGGTCTGGCTAGGTCCTGGATTTGAGCCATGACCAAGAGCTTCTTCCCTGCAGGCTCCTTGCCTCTATTTGGCCATGTCTAGACTGCAAGCCTTTTTTGAAAGAGGCTTTTCCAAAAGTTACTTTCGAAAAAGCCTCTTTCGAAAAAGAGTGTCTAGACTACAACCAGTACTTTCGAAAAAGCAAGCCGCTTTTTCAAAAGAGAGCACCCAGGCAGTCTGGATGCTCTTTCTCGAAAAAGCGGTTTGCAACACATAGGGCCTTTTTTCAAAAGTGCTCTTTCGAAAAAAAGCATTCTTCCGTGTAAAATGAGGTTTTCTGTGGTCGAAAAAACTGCCGCGTTCTTTCGATTTACTTTTGAAAGAACGCGGCAGCAGTCTAGATGCAGGGGAAGTTTTTTCGAAAAAAGGCCACTTTTTTCAAAAAAACTCTGTAGTCTACACCAGTGGTCTCCAAAGTGGGGTGCGTGCACCCCAACAGGTACTCAAGACAATCCATTGGGGTGCGGGAAGAAAAGTCCCCAGCGCCAGCCATGTACAGGGCATGGGGGTGCCGAGGGAGGTGGGGCCGAGGGAGTGCATGCGTGGCGTGCTCAAATGCCGCACAACAGCTTAGAGGAGAGACGCCCGGGTGTGGCGTGATGCCACGGCCCGGGGCTTTAAAACCGCCCGGCCTAGCGTTTCACCGTGCGGCCCAGCACGTGGTCTGGAGCCCTGGAAGCAGCTGGGGCCAGGGCTGGCAGGGACTTCTGGGGCCCGATCACAGACTCCAGCCTCGCAAATTGGAAGGCAGAAGGTGGGGAAGGGGAAAGGGGAAAAATAGGAGGAAGGGGCTTGTGCTGAGGGGAGGGGGAGAAGGGGGCAGGTCAGGAGAAGAAAGGGGAAGGCACCAAGGGACAAGGTGGAGGAGAGACAAATGCCAGGGGGCCAAGTGGAGACAATGAGGAAAAGGGCAGGAGGGGAGGTGTCAGTGGGAGGGGGGACAGGGTGATGCTGGGAGAGGAGAGGGTAAGGGCATTGGGGGCTAGAGGGGGAAGGGGAGGTGCTTTTATGTGATTTTGTTGCCGAAAACGATGTAAGTGTGTCACCAATAAAAACTCTCATATCTGCACACTTAAAAAACTTGGAAACAGAATTTTCTAACCTGTTTAAAAATCTTCCAAACGAAGAGTTTCAGTGGGTTTTGAGCCCATTTGTTAAAAATATAAAAATGCAACACCTTCCGATTAGTTTGGAAGAACAACTGATTGACATCAGGGAAGACGGAAATTTACTAGCCGAATTTCAACAAAAACCTTTGCATAATTGGTGGATGGGATTGAAAAATGAGTATCATGATTTAGTAAGCGCAGCCAACGATGCACTTCTTTCATTTGGATCTACGTATCTTTGTGAGGTGTCTTTTTCAGCTATGACAGCCATTAAAACCAAGTATTGAAATAAACTGAACTTAGAACCAGACCTTCGAATTGCTATATCACAAAGTGTTAAACCAAGATTTTCAAAAATAATTAAGCATATTCAATCACATTGCTCTCACTAAGAAATATTATTATTAATAAGAATTTTTTTTAGTGATAGCGAAAAGGTTTTCTGTACCATTGATAAATAAAATTAAAAAAAAAATATTTTAAAAATATTGTTTATTTCATCTTTATCTCATCCTTTTTTAATTTCTATTTTTTGTGTATGTTTTATAATGTACATAATATATTAGAACAGTAGTACATGTATATAATTTATAAATAAATAAATATACATATATTGGGGGTACTTGCTCAAAATTTTTTTACTGATAGGGGTGCGCGATCAAAAAAGTTTGGAGACCACTGGTCTAGACACACGCTTTGAGGCCTTTGTGACCCCAGCCTTCCTGATGAGCCACTCCTCTTGTACTCAGTTTACCGACCACAGCTTCCTGTGGAGTCAATCCCAACAGAGCTTCCTTCTCTTAAGTGCCACAATCTCACTCCCTTCCTCAGGGCATAGCTACTTCTACCACAACAGCTCATGGCAGGGAGGGGGGGGCAGTCCCACCCCTACTCCAGGTCCCAACTTTGATTATAGCAACCCTGAACTGTGTCCCTTTACTAATTGCTGCTGTGCATTTCCCTGGGCCACTTTCCTGTAGCCCACCATAGCTACCAACAGCAAACCAGAAGCATTTACCGCACTCATCCTGCCCCTGCCAGTAACTACCTGCTTTGGCCCTTGCACTCCTGCAGCAGACAGGAACAACTCTTGCTCTCCTGGTCCATGCTAGGAGACTGAACTCAGCCTGACCCTGCAGCTCTTTTTATACAAGCCTGTTGAACCCTGATTGGCTGCTCCTTTCAGATGCAGCTTGGAGGACCTCTCCATTGCTTTTTTATGAGGAGGGGTGTTGCAGGCTGCAAGGCCTCCAGGAGGGGATGGATGGGTGTTGGTAATGATGCACCTCTCCCCCTCCATGTAGGCTCTATCTGCTAGTTTAGAATGTACTCAGTATCCATTTAAGTTGCCGCTTAGTCCAATAAGCACAAATGTCTTTAGTTCACCATCATAGTTCACCAAACCGCTCCACATACCAAAACCATTTTTTTCTTGCATGGATTGCCAGATTCTCACCACAGGACTGGAAAGCTACTTCTCTTTTCCAATCTGGTATTTTAGAAACTGCTATGTTCCCCAAACAGTGGACATCCTTTAAAAAGACAGCGAGAAGCATGAACATTGTCCATGAAATAAATGCAATGTGCAGCCCAACCAAACACATTAAGGGTATGTCTACACTACAGCACTATTTCAAATTAACTTATTTCGAATTAGTTAATTCGAAATAAGCTAATTCAAAATAACGAATCTAGACACAAAAACTAATTCAAAATAGCATTTTTCTAAATCAAAATAGCACGTCCACATTGAGTGGACCCTGAATTGAAGGTAAGGCTGGCCAGAACCAGTGCCAAAAGGGCATGAGGGTTGGACTTAGTGTGTGGGGCTGCTGCCTCAGGCTATCCGAGGTCTGTGCTTAAAGGGACACGACCCCCCCATCCTGGACAGACAGTTCTCAGGTTTCTCTGATTGCTGGTCTACCTTGCTGAGGGACAGCAAAATATTTGTGTCTTGGAGTGCTTTGCTTGCCCTCACTCGGGACACCACGGCACTCTGCAACATGGAACCAGACCTGCCCCTGGGGATTCTGCTGCGTCTCGTGGACACGTTGCCAGCAGCCTGGCTGCACTGTCTGCAGGCTGCCATCCGGTAGGACCATCGAGGGCTGTCAGGATCCAGGGGCCCTGCAGAGAGCTTCCACCCTGAGGAGCACTAACAGTCTCCCCGGTCTGCCCCACTGGGGGCTTGTGCCCCATTCCTCCCTCTCGTCCTTCCACTTACCCTTCCCTAGCCCCCCTCCTGATGTCAAATAAATAAGCGTATTTTCAAAAATAGAAACTGTCTTTATTTAACACAACTGGGGAGGATGAACCTCTGGGGAGATGGGGGAAAGGAGGCGGGAGAGGGCAGGAGAGAGGGTGGGAGAGGAGGAGGAAAACTGGGAGGAGGGAGCTGGAAGGGGAAGCAAGGGGAAGAAGGGGAGGAAGCTCAGCGCTCAGGAGTGGGGTCTTGCCAGGCCAACCGCCTCCCAGCATGGTGGGGAGGGCCTCGGCGTCCCGGGGATGGGGAGGAGGGTGCAGAGGTTGAGGTGGGGGTGTGGAGATTGAGGAGGAGGTGTGGAGGTTGAGAAGGAAGAGGTGGGGGGGGCAGGAGTGGGAGGAGAAACAGTAGCTGGGGGGGCAGCAGGCGCAGGACCGGCACGGGGCAGCATGCTCTGCAGCAGGGCCTGCAGGTGTGAGCACATGGCACGGTCCAGAGCAAGCTGCTCCCGGTGGAGCTGCAGGTCCTCCTGCATCCAGGCCTGGATGGTGCAGTGCAGGGCTCGCAGGGTCCCCAGGTGCTGGCCCCAGTATTCCTGCCACGTGCTGGTGGTCCGGAGGAGCCCTCGGGTGCAGGAGCATGTCCCAGGCGGGGTGCTGCACCCTGCACATGCAGCTGGTGTGGCTGTGGAGAAAGAAGGGGAGTGGTCAGTTCTCCCTGGGGACGCAGTGGATGATGCCCAGCGCCCCCTGCGAGGTGCGGACGACCGTGCCCTGCAGTGTCAGAGCCGACGTGCTTGCACAGAGGCCATGGTCCGGATGTCTGGCTCTCCTTGGGAGTGTGAGCTGCCCCAAGACCGCACCCATGCCCCTGTGCCGTTTATAGTGTGGCCGAGGCGGGGGGCAGATGTCCCCTGCCTCTGTGTAGAGGGGGCGTGTGAAGGGAGGGCGTCCTGCTGGGTCCCGCCCTGGGGTTGGGAGCATGTCAGGTCTCTTCACACACGCGTGTGCCTGTCAGGCCACGGCCCCCTGGGTGTAACGCAGCTGGAGCCACCTGCCCAAGGGTGGCATGGAACGTGCTCACACATGCACAGGTGGCTGCGTGATCCGTGGGAGGCATGGCCCACGTGCACGATCCCTGGTCTCTCTCTCTTCCTCCCCCCCGGGTAGGGGACAGTGCTGGCACTTACCTGGTATGGCCTCCCTGGATGACCCTGCTGACTCCGGTGCCGGGACAGTTGGTGGTGGCCCCTCTGGTGCGCCCGGGTCAGCGCCCTCAGCTCCTGGCTCTCTGCCTCCCGGGCTGGCGTGGAACGCCCTGCCTCCCAGGATTCAGTCGAGGGCGGGGAAGTAGGGGCAGGTGGCAGCCCCTACTGCGGCACCGCTCCTGGTGGCCCTGGCGTAGGCCTGCCACAGCTCCTTGACTTTCAGGTGCACCTGCTCCTGGGTGTGCCTGTGGCCCTTTCTGGCCATGGTGGCCGCTATGCGGTCATAAACAGCCGCGTTCCAGTGCCTAGTGCGGAGATCATGGAAGTTGGGGGCCTCAATGAGGTCCATGATCTCCGCACTAGTCCATGAGGGAGCGCGCCATCTACGGCCGCTGGCTGGCCCCTGTATACTGGGGGAATGGGCAGGAGACAGCTGGCTGCCACTGGCTGACATTGTGCGGCCACTGGCTGAGGGTCTGTGGCTGCTGGCAGGCCTGGCTCTCGCACGTGCCCAGTGGCCAGACTGTACCCCTTTAAGGGCCCCGGGGCTGGGGGAGAGGAGAAGAGTTTTCCTGGTTGTGCCGAGAGTGGCCACCAGGGGAAATTGGGAAGGGCTGGAGGCCCCCTTATTTGAAATAACTATCTACACAGCACTTATTTCGAATTAGCTATTTTGAATTTGGCGTTATTCCTCGTAGAATGAGGTTTACCAAATTTGGAATAAGGGCTCCACTATTTTGAATTTATTTCGAAATAGCGGTTTGTATGTGTAGACGCTATTAAAGTTAATTCGAAATAACGGCTGTTATTTCGAATTAACTTTGTAATGTAGACATACCCTAAGATATGAACCTTTTATAATGTCTTCATACTAGCTGCCATTTTCAGTAGATGCTCCTTTCTTGGGTGCTGCAAGAGGTGTCTTCAGAAACAAAGATAATGAAACACTTGCATTTCTGAAACGCTGAAAATTATTTCTGTGGGAACCCTTGAAAAGGAAGCTGGGCTAACTCAGAAAGAACAAGGGGTTTAAAAAGCCAGTGATCAGAGGAGCAGCAAACAGGGGAGTTTGGAGCAGAAGTGAAAGGCATTCCTTCTTGATCCACCTCTCAGTCTGTGAGATCTCCACAAAAGAGTGAGAGAGAGTGCACAAGACAGAGTGAGCTTCCAAGGTAAGGACAGTTTGGCTGCAGTGACAATTCAGATGTAAAGAGAAGAATTCAAGGGACTATATCTGAAGAGCACCAGGAAAACCTCCTAGAAAAGAAATGAGGAGAAAGTAGAGGGGACAGAGAGAAAACAATCATACATTCATTTCCCCAATGTTATTCCAAAGAGAGGAAATTAAGTATTTCTTGCTGCCAGTTCTGATACATGCATTGCCAATCCATACATTTACAAAATTCTGAGGATAAGGCATACATTTACCATTTTATCAAGATAAATTACCCTCTGTGTCAGTGATTTTCAATCTGTAGTCTGCAGAGCCCTAGAGGTCTGCAGTCTATGTATAAGCATTTGTCTTCACCACCAGCTTAATCAGTGTTGCTGGGATCAATTGTAGCAGCATCAAATTAATGGGTCTGGTGAAGACAAAGTAAGTTGATGGCAGAGTGTTCTCCCGTTAACTTCATTACTTCACCTCTTCAAGACGCAGAGAGAGCATCTTCCATCGACATAGCACAGTGAAGATCAGTTACTTACATAACTTAAGTAGAGTAACTTTCATTTGTGTAAACCAACCAGGCCTTAGATTTCCAAAGGAATCTACCCAGCCATACAAAACCATTAGATAGACAAGTGCCTTTCAACTTTTTTACATTTTTGTTCACTACATAATTTTGTGTCCGCTCACCCACTCCCTTGGATAGAAGTGAAATAAGTATTATTGAAATAATTTTCAGTTAATTCAAAGTGTGAATCAAAGGAGCTTAATGAAATGGTGACATGTGATTGACAATCTTCATTTCAATTAGAATTCTGTACTGCCCAATATAATGGCATTAAATTTTAGCCACAAAATGAAATCCTGTTCAGGAATGGGAACAGCATTCACATGTGAATTTGATTTTCTAGAACCTATGTATTGGAAGAAATAGGGATTACATTAAATTTGTGGGTCTGGTCTACCATGCTTTCTAATTTAATAGCTACATCAGCCGTCAAAAAATCATTCTCAGAACTGGTATTAAGTGAAGTAGAGGGTGAACACACAGATGGAGGAGGTTTTCAGAAACAGTGAGCAGTATTATGTAAAAGGAAAAATGGGGCAGGAAAAAGAAACTCAGTTTGGAAATGGCAAACTTTAATGAAATGTGGTATGTAATAATACAATCAGATTTGCAGAGATGCTTGGAAAATAGAGAAGCTGTTGTTTAGAGCAAACATACTGCATATGGAAAGGTTGAATATGCCAGTCAGTAATCCAATATAAAATTGAAAACCAAAAACTATTCAAAGAGATACTACAGTATTTTATCAGCTGCCTGTGACTGACAACCACTTGACATCAAACAGAATATAAATAAAACATAATATAAAAAGTAACATGGCCCAGTTCACTTCAGGATATAGTTCTCAAACAACATAATTCTGCAAATTCCCATTAAAGTTTCTCCATGCTTCACAGGATCAAGTCCAAAATGAACAAGGACATATAAAAGAGCTTACTGAAAAATCTAGCCTCTGAGAAGGATGATTAGAATATTATGTGGGGGAAGGGTACAATTAATTAAACTAGAAATGGTCAAAAGTGATTATTATTTACCATGGAGAAATGTCAAAATTTTGATTTGATTTGAACTGAAATTAAAACGTTTTTTGGTTTGACTTTTATTTTAGTTTTCTTTTCCTCCCATATCTCTGTCTTTGGAAAATGAGTAGGAGGGGAAATCAAAATGAGTGGCAATGATGGAAAAGGGAATGCAAATTGAAAACTGTTCGTTTCAGTTCAAAGCTAATTGAAATATTTCATTTGGAATTGAATCACTACAGTTTTGGAAAAAATTGAGAAAAACAACTTTGTGAAAATAATTGCATAGTTTTTTGGAAAAAAAAAAAAAACCTTCCTGCTAAAAAGGTTGGCACAGTGAGGTGAAAACTTAATTGGAATATAAAATGTGTTTAGCAAAATATAGACAACCACCAAGAAAATGACTGAATACCATGTACCAGTTAGCAGGATTGTTGCTAGGCATTGAAGTGTTTACAGTGAATCTTAAAACCACTGAAATAGAAACTGGGCTTTGAGGTTTATTATGTATGGCAAACCTGAATGAAAGCAGTTTGAGAGAAATGAATCTTACTTCAGTATTCTCCTCTGAGCTAACTAGTCAATGACCCTCTTTCCTCTTCATCCTCAAATATGCACTGGACACCTCCGGCAGTTTCTCTCTCTTTCCTGCCATTTTCTGGGGCCAAAGGGAATAGTTTCACTATCTTCCTCATCTTTTATCTCCATCTAGGGTGAGGTGTCATGAAGGCCTCTTGGTCCCCATAAAGTTGCTGACCTATTACTATCCCAGTGGGCAATGGGAAGTGACCAACTGCTCACTTAGGCTGCGTCTAGACTGGCAAGTTTTTGCGCAAAAGCAGTCGCTGCAAAAAACTTGCCAGCTGTCTACACTGGCGCTTGAATTTGCACAAGAGCACTGACTTTGTAATGTACAAAATCAGTGCTTCTTACTAAATACAATGACGCTCCTTTCGGGCAAAAGCCCTCTTGCGCAAATGCTTTTGCGCAAGAGGCCAGTGTAGACAACCCAGAATTGTTTTGTGCAAAAAAGCCCGATAGCGAAAATAGCAATCGGGCTTTTTACAAAACTGCGTCTAGATTGGCCATGGATGCTTTTTGCAAAGCGCTTTTGCAAAGCATCCATGCCAATCTAGACGCGCTTTTGCGCAAATACTTTTAATGGAAAAACTTTTCCGTTAAAAGTATTTGCGCAAAATCATGCCAGTCTAGACACAGCCTTGCTGTAATATATCTGAACTATACCACAAGGTAAGTAGTGACATAAAGTATTATCGGGTTTCACTTCCTACTGCATGGTTGCTAGGGAAACCACTGAGGGCTCTAAACTAGTTGATTGCCTGACTCTCTAGAGTAGGTGCTTATTTCATTACTTTTTCTGGGGGTTCTGAGCAGCTGGCCTTGTGGTCTCACACAGAGAACATTGTGGTATCATGGAGATTACCAGGTGTAAAATCCATCCGAAACTCAATGGAATGGCAAAGGGCAGGAAAAGCCTTGCTTTCCTTTTAGGTGACTCCTGCTTGGAGCAACGACTCTGAACAGAGCTACATCCTGTACTATGCAGATGAAAATAAGTTGGTTGAAGTGTGGCGACCAGAGGATAGGGATACATAACTGAGAGGAGAAAATAGGCATTTCCAGAGGACTCCCCCCTGGAATGGAATGTGTGCATCTTGAATTATATGTTATATGCGGTAGTTGAGTGCGCTTGCTAAGTGTTCTAAGAAATGCAATCCAGGCTTGTTAACTCATGTGTCTTATCACAGTTTCATTCTTTGATTCTTTAAAACCATCTCAAAGTAAGTTTCAATAAAAAATTATTGAGGGACATGTTCCTATAACAGTAAACTATCTATTTTTCAATAGAGTAGTTGCAGAGGAAAAAGGTCTGTTCTTTGCGGAATTCACAGAACAGAACAAAGAGTCCTGTACGCAAAGAATATTAATGCTGGTACATAGGCAGATTGCATTTGGGCACAAGTTGTCCAGTCTAAGAAAAGTTACATTTATTTTTCAGATGTGTATACAGAGCAGGTTTGTTCACAAGAGACTGTATTCTTGCCATACCCATACTAGATGGGTTTAAATTCTAAGTGATGTGCTCACAACAATCCTAACTGTAGCTCATTCCCTTCTGGCAGGTCAGCCCACTGAAGGGAATTCATGGGTCTACCACCTTGAATCAAAATGCACAAGCATCACACATAAATGTGACTAAATACTGTATATTTTACATATACACATTTTAAAATCATTTGCAAATGTCACAGCTAGCAATCACTGAGTAAATGAGTAAAATAAACTCCGATTTCACCTCAAGAAGCAGTGTACTTCACATTTATACACACTTATAAGTCTTCTTAAATGCTACAGCTTGCTGTGACAAGCATAGTTGCTTTTAGAAGCATTTGTTCACATAAAAGTTTATGTTTGCATACTACACAAATGTGGGTGAGTAGTAAATATTGAAGGCAGTGATACAATGATCTGGATCATTTGGTAAGCTCGGCTCAAGCAAATACTATGCATTTAACACAGATACATGTATATTGTATGCACCCAGGAACAAAGAATATAGGCCATATTTACAGGACGGGGAAATCTCTCTGGCAGTGACTGGAAAAAGAAGTTGGGGGTCCTTGTGGATAATCAGCTGAACATGAGTTCCCAGTATGACTGTGTGACCAAAAAGAGCTAATGAGATCTTGGGAGGAATAAACAGGGGAATCTCAAGTAGGAGTGGAGAGGCTATTTTATCTTAGCATTTGGCAGTGGTACAATCATTGCTGGAATACTCTATCCAGTTCAATTGTCCACTATTTAAGGTTGAAAAACTGGAGTGGTTTTAGTAAAGGGCCATAAGAATAAGTAACAGAGTAGGTTTTGGGGATGATTTGGCCACAGTATAGACATAGGGAGTAAATATGTAATAACTTGCACTTCAGTGCAGTAGCACTTCAGTGCAACTGGTTAGAAGCTGAAGCTAGACAAATTCAGACTAGAAATAAGACCTAGATTTTTAACACCAGTTAAATAGTTCCAACAGTTAATTTACCAAAATCATGGTCAATTCTTCATCACTGGCAATGTTTAAATCAAGATTGGATGCTTTTTGAAAATATATCATCTATTTTAACAAGAATTACTTTGGAGAAGTTCTGTGGTCTGTCTTATACAGGAGGTCAAGCTAGATGATCATGATGGTTCCTTCTGATCTTGGAATCTAGGAATTGTTATAGAGCTATTCTCATCATCTCTGGTTGATGTCAGTAATTACCATTCTACCCACCTATTTTCATACGCTCCATTTTTTCAAACCATTTTCATCTTTGTGTGTGTGTGTGTTTGTGAGAGAGAGAGAGAGAGAGAGAGAGAGAGAATTTTCTATGCTTTATTTCTGCCCATAATGAGGATATTTCAGTGTGGAGGGCTAGGACTACCATATTGTCTGTCCACCCCCACTCCCTTTGTTCTGGAGGAGCTAAAAGCAGTCAGGGTTGCCTTGCTTGGGGATTCTTTGCAAGGGGCAGTGACTAGCCAGTTTAAAGCAAGCAGAGTCAATTCTTTTGCCAGAACCTGCAGGTTTTGCAGGGATATTGAGGCTGTAGTTGAAACACATTCTGGCTATTCCCAGGTGGTTAATGGCCCACTCAGGGATTGTCACCAGATGCCATATTTTAGAAAAGCCCTGAGGTTACTCTGATCTATATCACAGCTGGCATGCAGCCAGCCTCAGGCCCAGAGTGGTACAGCTGCCTCCTTTGGGGCTGCCCTGGGCAAAACTGAGAATCTGGGTTTTACATTTTAAATTTCATTTCTTTTGGACTTAAAACAAGGTGACAAATGTGCATTTTCCATTGTGAAAACAAAGTCTTGCCACCTTTTTATTTCATCCCCGGGATAACTCCACAATGATGACACATTGAAACTTCAATGACTTTCGAGCTGCATTCATTTTAACTTTAAAAATCAGAAGGCATGGATTAAGCAAATTCAGTAAGAAAATGTAATTAAGCTATATGCTGTGTGGTAGCCAGGTGCCACTCCCAGCCCCAGCCCTGTGCCTCTCCTCACCCCTCCTCCCCCTTCCTCCTCCCTCCTCCAAGGTTCTCATTTTCCCTCTTTCCCCTTTTCCCCTCTTTTCTCCCCCTTCCCAGGTTCTTTCCCCAGTTACTTTGACCCCAAATAAAAAAAAGCAAAGAGTTTATTTTTTCCAACCCCCCCCCCGTCTGTTTTATTGTGTCTGCAGTGGGAGGGGGGAGTGTGAGAAGGGAGGGGTGTGGGAGGAAAGGCAGTGAGGGGCAATGCACAGGCCCGTAGCAGGGAGGCCCAGGGGAGAGTGTCACTAGGGTCCTTCTGAGAAACTCTCCCTCAGGGCCGGCTGGATGGCAGCCTTGCAACGGCTTCTCAAAGGCATTGCCAATGCTGTAAACCTCTGCCCTCCACCCTGACAGGAATGCCTCCCACTTCTGCTCACAAATATTGTGAAAGACACAACATGCAGCCATCACATGCAGGATGTTCTGATGTCCTGACGTCCAGCCAGGTAAGGAGACATCTGAACTGCGCCTTCAGATTCCCGAAGGTGCCCTCAACAACCAGGCGGGCCTGGCATTGTACTGTTCCCTAGAGAGGTCAAGGTGGCTAGTATAAGGCTTCATGAGCCAGAGCAAGAGGGGGTAGGCCACCCTGCAACCCTGGTGGTGCGGTCAGGGAAAAAAGTTCCAGCGTGAAGCTTTTCGAAGATGCTCAAGTTGCAGAAGACACAGGCGCCTTCCTCGACCACCCAACATAGAAGTCCGTAAACTGGCCCTCGGTGGTCCGTGACAGGACCATCGAGAAGTACCTCTTCCAGTTTATATATACAGAAGTCTAGTAGTTGGGGGCCTGGATGGGGATATGGGTGCTGTCAATAGCCCCACCCGCAGTTGGGGAAGCCCATGTCGGCAAAGCTAGTGATGATGTAGTCCTCGTCACCAAGGTTGATGACCCTTCACACAAGATGATGTTGATGGGCTGCACCACTTGTAGAAGAAGACAGACAAACAAACAAACAGAGAATCACAGGGCCCTTGGGAGGTCCCCGAGCCCAGCCTCCCTTCTTCCCCACACACCAGGAGCAATTCCCCACTTAACCCATCCCCCATCAGGGCTTTGTGAGGGCAGCACTGAAAAGCCTTCTCTGGAGGGGGCTTGCACCACCACTACCCTGATCCCCTTTCCCTAGGGAACCCCCTTCCAGCAGTTCACTCTCCTCCTCAGACAATAGTCTGAGAGCACCATATCAGCATGACCAGGGCCCTGATGATTGAACTCACCACACTGAACTAGCTCCAGATGGATCGGTAGCTGTCCAGCATGGTGAGCTTCCACAAGACTATGGCGACCTACTGCTGGAGGGGGATGGTAGGTATCATTTGAGTTGAGTGTTCCAAACTGCCCCAGAAAGGTGTTCTTCCTCATCTGGAAATTCTGGACCCCTGCTGGTCTTCCCACTGCTCTATGATGAGCTGGTCCCACCAGTCAGCACTAGTGTCCAGACGCCAGAAGAGGCAGTGCATGGTGTGCAGGGGAGGATGGGCAGGATGCACTCGTATGAGCCACTTCTGCAGAGAGGTTAAGAGGGTCTCCAAAATGATCAAAGGGTTGGGTTCCTACAGGGTCTGGGAGGCAGCCTGAAGAAACTGCTGCATGAAGTGCAACACAAGCTGCAACAGCCATCGACCACCCAGACACAGATCCAGCTCCATAGCTGGATAGCTAAGGTGTCCACAAGGGCAACCAGAGCAAGCAAAAGAAAGGCTTTGCTGTCCCTCGAGGAGGTAGGCAAAGGAAAAAACTTGAGACGCTGCCGTACACGGGGGTCCCTTTAAGCAAGAGCCTCAGACAGCCTCAGGCAGCAGCCATGGGAATTGAGTGCTATCCTGATGTCTTTACTGATGTGGTTCCAGGTAGCCTGAAATGTGATTTAGCGTCCAATCAGTTCGGAGACACTATTTCGAAATAGCTCAGTGCTATTTCGATGAACACTTGTAGTGCAGATGCTCTATTTCAAAATAAGCTATTTCAGAATATTTCTTCCAGGATAGCTTATTCTGAAATAAATGTGCAGTGTAGAAGTAGCCTGAGTGGTGGTGTATCTTCTAAGTATGTCAAATCATGTATCTCTTAACAAAAGATTGTATAAGCCAGAAGGAGGAATTTACAAGATCTTTAGAACTGGATGAGCCATATACCTGTGAATTGTAACATCTTCCTTTTAAAACCAAATTCAACCAAACAGCCCAGGCAAATTAAATGCAACAAAACAAAACTAACTTATCATGCAGCAGCAAATTATTAAATGAAGTTCACAAATATCAGAAAATTCCCAAAGTCACATTTTTTGTTTTACTTTAGTCACGTTACCCATATATCGTATTTTCTAGTCTTATTTTCATGTTCAGCATGAAATTTTAATGTATTATTCACTAATGCATCCCATAAGATATAAAGAAGATTCAATGTGGCAGATTTTAATAATTGTTGGAGTGCTAGTGATAGCTTTAATTACAACTGTATATGTTTTTCCATTACAGTTCCTTATTTTTATTCATTCATCATTTTCTGGAATTTTAACTAATTGAACTACATAATATAAGAACATAAGAATGGCCATATTGGGTCAGACCAAAGGGCCATGTAGCTCAATATCCTGTCTTCTGACAGTGGCCAATGCTAGGTGCCCCAGAGGGAATGAACAGAACAGGTAATCATCAATGATCTTTCCCCAGTTGCCCATTCCCAGTTTCTGACAAAGGTTAAGGACACCATTCCTGCCCATCTTGGCTAATAGCCATTGATGGACCTATTTTCCATGAATTTATCTAGTTCTTTTTGGAACCCTGTTAAAGACCTGGCCTTCACAAAATCCTCTGTCAGGAAGTTCCACAAGTTGTGTGAAGAAATGTTTCTTTTTTTTTGTTTTAAGCATAACATTGGTTTTGGACTGGTATTATTAGGGCTAGTCTGCCTTAAGGTATATATTTTGTTCAAAATGTTTCTTGGGGTACATCTACACAGAAACATTATTTTGAAATAATTAGCGTTATTTCAAAATGTCAAAATATTGTCAAGCTGGAGGACTTTTTACTCCGACTCCTATAATCCTCATTGCACGAGGATTAAGGGAAGTCAGGGGAAGAGTGCTCTAATTTGAAATAAGTGCCATGTAGATGCTCCCTATTTCGAAATAAGCTATTTTGAAATAAGCTATTTCGAAATAAGGTATGCAATTGACGTAGCTCCATTTGCATAGCTTATTTTGAGTTAAGCCCTGCAGTGTATATGCACCCTTGGTTATGAATATTCTGACAGAAGAACTCACTTTGTCCATAATATAAGAACCTTTGTTTGAAAGAGCAAGAAGCAATGGGCTTAAATTGCAGCAAAGGAGGTTTAGGCTGGATATTAGAAAAACTTCATAACTGTCAGAGTGGTTAAACATTGGAGTAAATTGCTTAGGAGGGCTGTGATATTTAAGAGCAGGTTAGAAAGGCATCTATCAGGGATACTTGAAAGTCTAGACAGTGCTTGTAGAATAGTGATAGAAATGTAGCCGTGTGAGTCTGGTGTAGCTGAAACAAAAAACAGGACTATGTAGCACTTTAAAGACTAACAAGATGGTTTATTAGGTGATGAGCTTTTGTGGGCCAGACCCACTTCCTCAGATCAAATTTTGATCTGAGGAAGTGGGTCTGGCCCACGAAAGCTCATCACCTAATAAACCATCTTGTTAGTCTTTAAAGTGCTACATAGTCCTGTTTTTTGTTTAGATAGTGGTCCTGCCGTGAAGGCAGGGGACTGGACTTGATCTCTCGAGGTCCCTTCCAGTTCTAGTATCTATGATTCTATGAAAGTTGACATTTAGCAGGTAAATATCATTTAAGATGGAGAGGTAAATGTAGTGTGGTGATGAAATTGACTTTGATTTGGCCAAAACATCAGGATTTGAATATTATGTTTTGCATCACTATAGAGTTTTGCAGATTTTACTCTGTTAAAATAAGCAGTGAAAAGTCCAGTCGAGGGCCTAGGACTAAGGCAAGCTTCCTATTTACCCTGGCTGCACCTGGCTCCTTGAAGTGGCCACCAGGTCCCTGCTACCCCAGGGCACTGTGGCAGCCAGCGACTGGGAGGCTCCACATACCGGTCCCACCCTGAGTGCCAATTCTGCTGTTCTCAATGGGTAGGAACCAGAAGTAATGGAGAACTGCAGGGTGGGGGGAGAGGGGTTAGTGCCTGCTGGCACAAGGTTAGCATGTGGAGCTTCCCTGGCCTGACCCATGTGCAGGCTGTAGGGATCTGGCAGCCATTAGCTGGGAGCCCAGCAGGGCTGTCCTTAGGATTTATGGTGCCCTAGGTGGGATTATTAAACTGGGGGGTCCCAGAGACCCCAGCAGCCAATCCCCTTCCTCAGACTGTGCTGCAGGCAGCGCATTCGGCTCTCTCTAGGACCCAGCCCTGCTCTTACATGCTCCACTGCAGTGTTTCCCAATTTTATTTGGCCATGGAACTCTTTTCAGCTTTTCAGAATTTCAAGGAACCCCCTAGGTTTGTCAAGCGAAACAAAAAAAAGGAACCCACCAATACATTAAAATCACATTCCTTCCCCAAGACCCCACCCCTTTGAGGCCCCATCCTCTCTGTTCCCCTCCTCTCCATCACTTGCTATCCCCAGCCATTATATGCTCTCACTTGGTAGAGAGAAGAGATGCGGGCTCTGGGGTGGGAATGAGGGATTTGAGTGTGGGAAGGGGTGAGAGAAGTGCAAGCTCTGGGAGGGAATTTGAATGCAGGAGAAGGGGATGCTGGCTTGGGGAGGGGGCTCCAGGCTGGGGAGTGTTAGGCTCAGGTGGAAGGTTGGGGTGCTGAGCAAGCCAGGCTTGTGGATGTGAGGGTGCAGGAGTTTGGGCTCGATATGTGAGGGGCTCAGGGCAAGGAGGTTGTGAGTATGATGGGCTCAGGACACACATTTGCCATGTGTGGATAGTGCAGGAGTGTTGTGGCAGAAGACAGAGGATGTGGGGATGCAGGAGTTTGGGGGTGTAAGAGGCTCAGGACAGGGGGTTCCAGTGTATGATAGGCTCAGATTTGGGGTCAGGTGGTGCAGGAGTGTTATGATGCTGCAGTGAGATGGGGATTTGGCCCCAATTGGGGGCATGTTGGCCAGGCTTCATTTTTAAATAAAATATTATATTAAACTCAAAAGGCTTTAGCATTGTCTTTATATATGAGAGAGGCAGGGAACCTGTTTTGAGTCAAGGGTCACTGACCCACAGAAAGTCAGTTGGGGCCACACAAGTGAGATGCCAAAAAAACCCACAAAAAACCCAAGCCTCACTAATGCGGTCCCAAGGAAGGTGGCACAGCTGGCAGGGTGCTGGAGCCAGGGACAGGGTGGTGCTGGGTGCTATGGTGGGTGTCAGTGTGCTGGGGATGGGGACAGGGTGGTGCTGGGTGCTGGTGACAGTGTTGGTGGGGGCAGGGTACTTGTAGGGGGTCTGGGCAGGGGAAAGGGGCAGCTGGGACCAGTACCTAGCAATCCTGTAGCACCAGTTTAGAAAAGAGAAGACTGAGGGGGGACATGATAGCTGTTTTCAGGTATCTAAAAGGGTGTCATAAGGAGGAGGGAGAAAACGTGTTCATCTTGGCCCCTGAGGATAGAACAAGAAGCAATGGGCTTAAACTGCAGCAAGGGAGGTTTAGGTTGGACATTAGGAAAAGTTCCTAACTGTCAGGGTAGTTAAACACTGGAATAAATTGCCCAGGGAGGTTGTGGAATCCCCATCTCTGGAGATATTTAAGAGTAGGTTAGATAAATGTCTATCAGGGATGGTCTAGACAGTATTTAGTCCTGCCATGAGGGCAGGGGACTGGACTCGATGACCTCTCGAGGTTCCTTCCAGGCCTAGTATTCTATGATTCTATGATCTCTGGGAAGTGTGCAACGGCACTCCCCTTCCCCAAACAGCTGGCGTGCGCGCTGCTTGAGCAGCAGGGGCTGTTGCACCCCAGCAACTTACCTCCGCGATGCCGTCCTGCAAGGGGGTGGGGAGGGCGCGGGGAGTCCCAGGGCAGAGTGCGCTGCCTGCACAGTCAGAGCTGCGCAGACCCGGATCTCCTGACCTCCCTGCACCATGCAGAAAGGCCCTGGAACTAAGTTGCCGGGTGCCACAGCCAAGCTGTTCAGGCAGCGCGCGCCGGCTCCGGTGGTGAGGGGAAGTGCTTCCCTCCCCGCTGTGGGTCATGTGGAGTCACTCCTGTCCAGGACCCCCTGGTGTGCTGGCTGGGAGCAACTGTTTCCTCTGCCCCCGCCTCCCTATGCCTTTGCATCGTCTGGGAGGAATGGGAAACAAGTCTGTGCTTCTTTAAGCAGCTGGCTAGCCGGTGCTTTCTCTTTCAGAGGGGGCGGGGGAGTGCCGGCTTTTCGCACTGCTCCACTGCTTCCCGACCGTCCTGGCAGAGTGGTGCCCCAGAAATACTGGTGCCCTACGCAACTGCCTATTCTGCCTATTCCTAAGGACAGCCCTGGAGCCCAGTAGGCACCACTGGGACCCTGTGCTCCCTCCTGCACCCCAACTCCCTGCCCCAGTCCAGAGTCCCATATCACAAAGTCCTCATCCTTGTCACAAACCCAGATCCCACACACTCAGCCAGAGCCCTCACCTCTCCTGCAACCTAACTCCCTGCCTCAGGCTGGAGGACTCTCTTGTGCCCCAGACCCCTCATCCTCGGTCTCCATCCTCAGCAGAGCCTCCCTCCCACACACATCTCAATCCTTTGTGTCAGCCTGGAGCCCTCTCTTGCACCCTTAACCTTTCATTTCTGGTTCCTCCTAGAGCCTACAACCCCAGCCAAGATCCCATTGTTCCTTCCACATCCATCCACCCTCCCTGGCCCTGCCTGGTGAAAATGAGTGAGGGTGGGGAAGAGAGATTGATAGATGGAGTGAGCAGGGGGGGTGTGAGGCCTTAGAGAAGGGGCAGGGCATGGGCAGGACCTTGGAGAAGAAGCGGAGCATGAGTGTTTGGTCTGTGTGATTAGAAAGTTCCTGAGCTTTGGTAATCTTTTTTAGGTACAAGTGCCCCTTTTCTATTAACTCTTAATGGCTACACGAGGCATTCAGATACCCTTTTATGGACCTTCAGAAGGCAAGTCTCAGAAATGTAGCCATGTTAGCCACAATGTATCTGACAAAGTGGTTTTTACCCATGAAAACTTATGCCCAAATAAATTGTAGACTTTGCAGTGCTTCAGAACTCCTCATTGTTTCTTTAGAAGACAGTCATGGGCAGACTGGATTGTGACTCAGTTCCCGCATGGCACCTCCTCTGCTCTCACCACTCCCAGTGGTAACCTTGGGAATGTTTGGTCTATTTTGGGCCACTATAGATAAAATAGTTGCTTTCCCTGCCCCTTCATGACTGACTGCTGCCCCAAAAAATCCCCATCTGAACTCTATTGTGGTTGATTGTCCATTTGGATGTGTGCATTCCTATATAATTCTCTTTTATACATTTGTGGTGTATGTGGGTTTTTTTTCTTTTGCTTGATGTTATTGACTTCTGTGGGTGTTCTTCCACATTTTCCACAGGCTCTCCCCTCTGTGTCTAAGTTTGTAACATGCTTGCTTGTGTGCATCAGATATTATATATTGGTATTGCCTGGAGCACAGTGAATCTCTGCTAACACATAAACTAACTGCCTTCACTTTCAACATAGATTTTCACTGGACTTGTACCATATCATATATATAGTAGCACAGTGTCTGTGCGTCTGTAACACTGACATACATGGCCACGCCCCCTGGCCGTGTACGTCAGTGCCCCACCCCCTTCCCCTCGCTCCCTGGTGGTTCGGGCCCACGGCCCCCGGACATCCCCTCCCGCCAGCGCTGCTCCCTCCCCCTTCCTCCGGCCCCCCATCCTCTCCTCCAGCCCCACAGCCCCCGTCCCCCAGCTCTGCTTTCCACCCCCCTTCTGGCCAGCCCTGTCCCCTTCCCCTCCCTGCGTGGTGCGCTGTGGCTCGCTGCGCCGCTCCCAGCTGAGCGGCGCTCCTGCCGGGCCCCAGCGGGGGAGCAAGTGGCGTCAAGCGGCCCCAGGGTCCGCACTTCCCACGCGTGGGGGCATGGACCCCAAATGGCGGCAGCGCCAGGTAACTGACCGCCGCTCCTGCTGGGCCCACCTGGCGGCGCTTGCGCCGCTTGCTGCAGCTCAGGTGGGCCTGGCGGAGCGGCGTCAGCTGGGCAGCGGCTGCGGCGTTTGGGGTCCACGCTCCCCATGCGTGGGGCGCGGACTAAAGGGCGCCGCTGCTCCCGCCGGGGTCTGGCGGAGCGCCTGCTCAGCTGGGAGCAGCAGCAGCGCCACGGAGAGGAGAGGATAAGGGGCGGACCAGGCACCATGCAGGGAGGAAGGGAGCGGGGCTGGCGAGGGGGTGGGAAGCAGAGCTGGGGCTGTGGGGCTGGAGGAGGATGGGGAGGAAGCAGCGCTGGTGGGGTGGTGTCCGGGGCCGTGGGGTTGGCCAGCAGGAAGAGAGGGGTGGGAAGCAGAGCTGGGGTGATCGGGGCCGTGGGGCTGGACGGGAGGAGGGGGCAGGAAGCAGACCTGGCGAGGTGGGGATGCAGCCACTGGCGCAGCCGGACCCCAAAGGGCCACTTGCCACGCTTGCTCCCCGCGGGGCCAGCTGGCGCTGCTCAGGTGGGCCCGGTGGGACAGGAAGGGGGGCGGGGCGGTGATGTACAAGGCCAGGGGGCGGGGCCGTGTACGTCACCGCCCCCTTCCTCTCCCGCCGTGGCACTGAGTGGTGCGCCCCTCAGCCGGGTTGCCGCGGGAGAGGGGAGGAAGGGGCGGTGACGTAGACAGCCCGGCCCCCTGGCTGTGTACGTCACTGCCCGATCCCCTCCTCCCCCGTGGCAGCCCAGCTGAGCAGGCAACACTTAGCCGAGCTGCCATGGAAGGAGGGGAAGGGGGCGAGGTGGTGACATACACAGTCAGGGGGCGGGACCGTGTACATCACGGCCCCCCTTCCCCTCCCGCTGTGGCACTCGGCTGAGTACTGCGCCCCTCAGCCGGGCCACCGGGGGAGCCAGCAGCACAAGGGGCTGTTTGGGCTCCCGGGGTGGGAGGAAGGGAGGCGGTGATGTACGGCCCGGCCCGGCCCCGGCCGGCCCGGCCCGGCCCTGCACATCACCACCTGCCCCCTCCTCGCAGCAGCCCGGCTGAGCAGGCAGCACTCAGCCAAGCGCCACGGCGGGAGGAAGGGGAAGGGGGCGGGGAGACACGGAGGGGAGAGAGAGGCAGGAGGAGGAGGAGAGCTGAGCGGGAGGGGAAGCAGTAGGAAGAGAGAGAGAGAGAGAGAGAGAGAGAGAGAGCTCAGGAGACAAGACCTGAAAATCCTGTCTTATGCCGGGCTAATTGGCTAGTCATATTATAGTAGAAACTATTGTTAAATGAATTTTAGGTCACTAGTTTATCAGCTCTGCAGTGGCTTGGGAGTTTATATGCCCCTGTAGGTAATCAGCTCCAAATCAGTGTATCATTAATACCAGTAAGGTCCTAACCCAGTGAAAACACTCTGGCAGTGTCTACACTGGACCCCTTTCGGAAAAGGGATGCAGATGAGACAAGTCGGAATTGCAAATGCAGCGGGGATTTAAATTTTCCCCGCTCCATTTGCCATGAACATAACTGCGCTTTTTTCGGCTCGGGGCTTTGCGGAAAAAGCGCCAGTCTAGACAGGATCTTTGGAAAATAAAGCCTTTTCGAAAGGTCCCTTATTCCTGATTTTAAGAGGAATAAGGGACCTTTTGGAAAAGGCTTTATTTTCGAAAGATCCTGTCTAGACTGGCGCTTTCGGCAAAGCCCCGAGCGGCAGCCATGTTCATGCAAATGGAGCGGGAAAATTTAAATCGCTGCATTTGCAATTCGACTTGTCTCATCTGCATCCCTTTCTAGAAAAGGGTCAGTGTGTGTGTTCAGTTGATATCAGTGGGACTATTCATATGCTTAAAAGTTAAACAAACACTTCTTTGCTGGATTGGGGACTAAATAGCCATTGGCTAGCAATTTTAATTTTTGTAACAAATTGTTCTGTGGATTCATTTGGATCTTGTGTCTTATTATAAAATGTATAGCATGCATATAATGGGTTAGTTTCTGAGTGGCGTACACATCATACATAGTCCCTACTATTTTTCCTTCAGAGTATTTTAAATGTATCTCCCTTTCTCTCCAAAACAGATTGAAAAGTCACAGTATTTTATCTCCTTATTAACACAGTAATCTAAGATATTACACATAGGTAACCAAAACTAAAGGAAAACTTCTGACATTACATTATTTAAGAAATATGTTACCCTGAATTACATACAGGCACTGAAGTCCCATTAAATAAGGATAAAATTTTCAAAAGCATATTGGGCGCATAAATCATTTTCAAAAGTGACATATAAGCCCCACGGATTTTCAATGGTTCATCAGTTCCTGAGTACCTAAGTCTCTTTTGAAAATGGGAGTTAGGCTCCCAGGGACATAACCACATTACAATTTTGTTCCTAATATCACAAAGCATATGCCAAGGAGTAGATTTAAGGTTGCATGTTCATACAGCTTTAACTCTGGCATTCCTTAACTTTTGAGTACTTAAAAATACAGATGCTTAATTATTCCTAAAATACTACCTTTCTATGTGAAATATAGTTATGACAAGTAAAATGTTTTTTAATGAAAAGCTTTTACATGATATCCAGTATTGCACATATGAATATATTTGACAATCTGTTTATACATATATAGATATGCATACACCAACAGGTACATCTGCTAGCGTAATTATGTAGATAATTCTAATATGTCAAAAATTACTCTTTTCCCCCCTCTTACCTCTTCATATCTTTTTCACATTAAATCTTAGCAATTATTTTAGGAGCAATTCCCAAACTGAATGAAGATGCCATTTTCTTAGTATGGCTTGGGGTTTGTTTAAAACTCAAAGTCCATTACTTTGGTGTATGAGCTACAGTTCAGAATAGAAATGACTGCTCATTGGAGTGCATTTAAATGTATTTGGTTGGGAAATATCGATGTTTTTTATTTGTTTGTCTCTTGTGTTTAGAAAACAGATCAGTGATAATGAAAAAAAACCAAACCAGCTACATACCACCAATTACTGTATCAAGGAATAATAAGGGAAAATAGTTTTTCTTTTACTCCTATAAAGAGTACATAGTTGCTATTTCTTAATGTCTCAGTTGACATTTCATGTTCACAGTTCATGCATTTCTAATAATCTCCATAAAATGTCAGCATGTTCTGTAATAGGGCACTTCTGGAAAGTAACCTTTGCCTGCATTGCGTATGGGCTCCATGCCATCCCTTATTACCAGGACATTGCCTGATAACGTGTCTCACTTCAGTTTCCTGGGTAAATGCAGATAATGCTGCATATACCACATACAAAGTCTCTCTCATAATTTTTTTGGCTTTGACAAATAAAAAGAAGCCTAAAGCAGCATTTGTTCAGAATTACATTGTATAAAGGGGAAAATGTAATACTTGTCAGAAAAGATCTATTTATACTCACAAAAATGGGTGAATTTGATTGTGCTTGAAACAAATGTAAAACTTAATGTAGCATATAAACTGCTTGCTGATTTGTGCTGATACTGCTATCTAGACCCTAGCTGATGCCATGAAGAAGTGTAGGTAGCCAATGAGATGCTTTTGCACATCTGGATGCCATGTGTAGGAATGAGAGAGAGAGTTGGGAGTGTCTGCATGCTGCTGCTACTGTCTGTGATGATCTTATACTTACTTCCTAGGGTTGCATGTGTGCTTGGCAAATCTTTGGCTCACCATGGCATGTTTTTGCTTCAGCACCTCCTCATTCTTCAGCTAATAGGCATATCTGTGTCTGTACCAGTTATCTGTGTCTTCCAAAACTGTTCCTTTGTCATGAGCATCAGTGATTGTGCCTATTTTATCCTGAACATTATTTATCTTCTGCCTCAGAGCAAGAGCATGATTTACCTTGGGTATAAATGTCAGACATTTTTCTCTCAGAAAATTTACCTCATATAAATATAAATGTACCTCTGCAGGAGGCATTGAATTGCCCTTGGACTCTCCGACTAGAACTCTTTTGGCAAACATGTCCCAGGATGGTGTTCCTCACTTCAGCACTGAATTATGTATCTCTCACTCAAGGTCAGTCAAGAAGAGTCAGCTGAGATTGATCCACAGAGAGCTTTGAGCACCTAAGAGATACATTGCTGAAAGTGTGATGTGGTTCTGAATGGAAGTACTCTGAGGTGGTAATGATATTGTCCTACCAAAAATGTGAGGAACCTTTGGTGAGACAGATGAATGTCCACATCAAAGCATCTTTCATGTCAAGAGCTGCAAACTATATGTCTTTCTTCAGGGAGCGGTTTATCAATGCAAATGAAATCATGTGGAATTTTGATTTGTGCATAAAAGGGTAAGTCGAGAGTGGGTCTTTTTATTTTCTTGGGGATTGTAAAAATTGGGGAGAAGAACACTTGCCATTGATTCTCAGGTGGCATTTACACTATAGTCTGGCACTGGAGGACAGCATCCACCTCCTCATGGAAGATTTCCTCGTTAGTGTGATTCTTGCAGACTGGCTGGGAATGGGGTTTCTGGAAGGAGAGAAACTCAGTGGTGCAGCTGGAGTGAGTGATATCCAATACTCACTTGTTCAATGTTAGGTGTGTCTGTGTGTCTGTCCATCCATCTGTGAGTCCATTTGTTCAAGAACTCCTCCTAAACGGTAAGAGCTAGAACCACCAAATTTGGTATGCAGCCCTCTCTTATCATAACTTAAAGCAAGGGAAGGGTGTGGCTGTGCCAGGACAATGGGATGTGCCTGGAATTCGATTGCTTCTCATAAAATTGAAAGAGAGGGGTCTGGCAGGAGGGATAGTTATACTGCAGAATGACAACAGGGGGACAGCCAGGGGCCAGACATGTGAACTGGGATACCTATAACCCCACTTGGCCAGCAGGGAGCAGGGGTGAAGAAAGCTATCTACTGTATACTTCAGAGAGTCTGTCTATTTGTATGTCTGTCTGTGTGTCCGTCTGTCCCCCAGCTGGGGTATATGCACCTCTCCCTGGGCTGCCTGCTACAGCTGCAGTGGCATGGTCAAGTGCACCTTACCTAGCCCCAAGCTGCTGTGAAGAGAGAGGGCTGGGGTTATCCTCTTTTCCTGGGGCTGTCTGCATATGAATCCCTCAGCCCCAGCCCCACCCCGGAACTATGATTTAAATGAAGAAAACAAATCTTATTTGAGGTAAGGACCCGAGCAAGGCTCGGTAAATCTTCTAATTCTAAATCAGGGCTACTCAACACATGGCCCATTTGTTTGTGGCCCGTTTGTGGAGAACAGTGAGTCTGCTTAGCCTTAGCTAGTAGCCAAGTGGCTTTTAGTTCATGTGGTAGAGGCTCATGTACTGAGGTCCCACGTTCAATTCCACCTGTTGGCAATACACTTGTCTCTGGGTTTTGTTTGTTTCTTAAAGGCACAGATGATCAGATTCTGAATTTTGACAACCTCCGTTAACTGATTACGAACTGGTGGCCACAAAATGTACACCAAGGTTAAGGAGTGCCTGCAGCATCACACTTGGCCCTGAAGGGGTGCTATAGAACTTGTAGCCCAGCTTGTAACTACTCATAAAATATTATGAATGGGATGAGAGGAGGAGTTGGAATGGGGGAAGGAGAGAGGAACAATTGGGTATACAGGGAGAACAAAGAATCCTAGGTTGGTGACTTAGGGTGGCTTTTAATTGTTGACATTGACCCATTGTGTTTTGTTAAAACATATTGTGCAAATAATCACGAGGTAGATGTTTAGCAGTAATGTGTTTCATTTTTATTAGCTTTTCAGTTCAAAATGCCTGCTTTGCTCCAAAGTCCACAATGCTATAAGCTGAAGATGCTAGCAATAAAACCATCTGATTCTAGAACAAGTTTTGACTTTCTTCTCCCTTTAAGGATTTTAACAATTTGTCAGTATCCATTTCAAGTGGTGTGATGAGAAGAGGCTATTGCTACTGATAACATTTGAAACTACCTCAGCTGGAGTCCCAATCAACTCTTCTGAGGCAGCACAGCCAGACTAAATTTGAACTTTTTTTTCCCTGTGGCATTCTCTGCACCTCGAGTTTCATTTTGTTGCTAGCAATTTTCTTTTGAATTAGATCTTTTGACTTTTCTCTTGAATGGGATCATGTGTCCCCACTTGTTTTGGGGGAGGATTAAAAATAATATGTAAAGAGCTTTTCACTTTTCAGCTTCCAGCCTGAACTTTAGAATCCTAGAGCTAGAGCCACGTTTGATATGCATTGATTTAAATGGAGCTATGGCAAATAACACCCTTTGGTGATCTGTTGATGGGCAATTTTGTTGACCATGTAAAATAAATCATTAAATGAGATTTGGTAATTATATTTCAGACAGCAAAGTATTAGATAATAATTTTTTGTCATATTATACACTAGATAATATAGTCTATTCTAAGATTAATTAAGAAAAATATTTGAGGTATACTCATGAAAGGCCTATGCTATAGTTTAGAAGGTATGTCAAGCATGTCTTTTAGAATCCATTGCCTCCACAGTTGTCCAAAGTTTTATTCCTCCTGCCATTAGGCCTGTTTCACACACCTAGGGTGTGTCTACACAGCAAAGTTATTTCAGAACAACGGCCATTATTCCAAAATAACTATGCAAGCGTGTACACAGCAATTCCGTTATTTTGAAATTATTTCGAAATAACGGACGGCTTATTCCAACTTCTGTAAACCTCATTCTATGAGAAATAATGACTATTCCAAAATAGCTATTTTGAAATAAGTCATGGGTAGACAACCCACTGCTGCTATTCTAAAATTTCTAAAATTTCAAAATAGCCCCTCACCAAGGCCATTCTAAGTTATTCCTCCTGGGGCATTAAATCCAGATAGCACGTCTACATTAGGGAAGCCTGCCTTGGACTAATTTTGAGCTTCCCTGCAATGTAGACCTGATATTTTGAAATAAGCTGTTTTAGAATAACTATTCCAGAATAGCTTATTCCGAAATAACTGTGCAGTGTAGACGTACCCTCACACACCACTTTCTAGCTGCTTTTCTAACTCTTATTTGTATTGAATAAATCAGTGAAAGAGATTGGGAAGAGAAGTTTCTCTCCTTGGAATCCACAAATTTGCTTTGGATCAGATTTGTTTAAGCTAGTCTGCCATGCTCTCTGGGCATAGCTGATACGGGAGCATCTCCGCCACCCTCCCTCTTAGACTTCTGTATAAAAATGTCCATTGTTGCCTTTGGTATGCGCTCTCCTTATCACAGACAATTATTGCTATTGCAGTAATGCTTAAGAACCACAGTTGGGAGTCCGGGCACCATGGTATAAACATATAATAGAAAGACAGTCATTGCCCCTTACTTTGCTCCAGTCATTGCCCCTTACTTTGATCAGTCATATGCATGTCTGTGGCAGAATTAATTCAGTCTCATTTAACCTGCTTTTTAGAAGTGCTGAGTACCACAATTCCAGAGGAAGTCAAGGGTAGTTGCAAGCATTCAGCAATTCTGAAAAATCAGGCCCTAGGTTGTGACTGGTAGTAGTTCAAATACAGCAATCTGTGGTAAAAGAAACATGCAATCTGCAAAGTGAAGAACCCTGCTTTTGATATGACCCTGACAACTAAGTTTCTCATGGTGGATTAAATTGAGCCTCCCACTGAGCATTCAATCTCTTTCATTAATAAAGAAATCAATTATCACACTTCAGCAATTTACCATTAACATTTGTTCTGCATCACTTAAAATGTTTAACAGTCATAACTGAAAGCAAAGAACAGAAACAAATAAAAGCTGTCCCTTAATTCCCCAAATAGTGTTAATTAATTTTCACAAAATAAAAAAGCTTCCAAATTTAAAAAAGTAACATAAATTTGGAGGAAGATTCTTGATAGAATTCCTAACTCATAGCATTTTTACGAATTATCACCATGCAGTTTCAATTTGTTAAACACACATTTTTTTTTAATAATACACCTTTTATCCTAGTTTAGAGAAGCCCTTAAACAATGTAGTAGTCTCCCCAAAATCTGTTCCACAGCTGCTGTAGTTGATCTAGTACCAACGCCATACATTAACTGGTTGATATTCTTGAAGATGGCTATTAATATTTTCTGAACACTATCCCTCTGCCCAAGATATCACAGCATGCTTTGAAAGAAAAAAAGTTACAGGGTAACAAATGGAAAATATAAGGGAAAATTAGATGTCTTTCAATAGCTTTTCTCAACATGAAAGAAACACAGGTCTGAAAAATGAAATGAAAGCCTGTGAAATCAATAGAAATGAAAATGTTTTGTCTTAAACATTTTAACTGACACATTATAAAGCTTTAGTGAAGGAAGGTAAAGCTGTGCTTTAATATAACTTACATTCTTCAATGTTTACTTCCTCCTGTTATGCTTTATAATGCTGTCTTGGACCTCCCTGACAATTGTTCTCCTTTTTTTGGGTAAGATAATGTGGCTAAAAGTCAGTTCAGGACTATGTGATGGGTGATTAGATCAAGGTCATATAAAGCTATCATTTGACTTAGACACTGCATACATTCCAAATGTAACTTGCTTTATTTGCTCATACACTCATCAGTCCTGGAAGGGAAAAAACCACAACCAGCCTATATGCTGTCCCTTCATTCAAGAATCTTACCCCAACTCTAGTTCTCAGAAAGCAATTCTGCCTAATGAATTGACTGTCATTAGGGAGATGAAGATAGAGATCAAACCCTTTTCTAGCTTGCTAAGCTTCTCTCTCAAAGGACTGTGTATAACAGGTCATGGCATGTAGTCCCAAGACTGAACCTTTGGTTGGATGGTGAGAGAGGAAACTTTGAAGACTATGTCTGACAGCACCACCTGGTGACACTTAATATGTTGTATTCTTGGAAAACTAGTCAGCATTTGAACACTCTCAGTGGGAAATGCCTGCAAAACACAAAGGATCAAATTCAGTCCTGCTGTCAGGAAGAACAATTCTCTGAAGTAACTCCCCAGTAGGATACAGCTCAGCATTTTGGACCTTGAGAGTTCAACTTCTGAACATGTTTGGTTCAGCATGCTTACCACACAAATCTCTGGATCCAGCAGAAATTTGAAATCACACAGGCTTGCACAGAGCAGTCCAAGAAACTGCTAAAAATTGTCAGAGAAACTACATTAGCACAAACATGTACTGTAAGGACCCTAGCTGTGTTTTGACAGACTTGACTGTGGTGTTGAATTAGATAATGATATAGGACTTCTTAAGTGGCTTTATTTTTCCTGTGCCAGATAACGTATTTCTATAAAGCTGTGCACTTTGGGTAAGCTAATAATTTAAGGGTTGTGTATCTATGGCAGAAAATACACTGTTTCTATGCTTTGTCCATATTTTATTGTCCCATGGCTATTTCCATGACATAGTCATCTTTTTTCTTTTATCATCTGACAAGACAGTAGAAACAGACTGAGTAAACAGAGTAGTTATTTTAGAAAGCATCTCCCACGGCCAACTCTCTCCCTGCTGAAAAAATCTGTGGGAGCAATCAATAGGGAGGGGAAACTAAATGAGCAACCTGAGATCATTCTATAGTTTTTCCTTTGTTCCTCCACATAGAATGAGCTAGAAGGATCAGTCCCCAAGAACAGCTGGTAGCCAAAGCCCTCAAATAGCTGGGGTCTCAGAACTCTTCCTGTCTAGAGCAAGTCAAAAATCTTCCAACGGAACAGTTTTCTGACAGAAAATTCTGTTTTGTCAAACTGTATTGTGGGAACATGTTGATTTTTGACATAATTTTCAGGGGAAAAGTTTCAGCATAATTGAAAATGGAAATGGAGCTGTGAAGGAGTAGAGAGACAGCTGCCAGGCACAGCAGGCGCTAAAGAAAACCTGTGGCCTCAGCTAGCCCGGCCCCATTATACTTGCAGCCAATGCCAGGCCTGAAAGAGGGAGAAAAGAAGGGAGCCCAGCTAAGTCAATGGCTGACTGGTGAAGAGGCAGGAACTTTTTGTGTACCTGTCTGAAGGCACAAGGGTTACCTGCCTGCCAACACCACCACCAAAAGCAAATAAGTCTTCCCCTGCTAAGTGGAGTCTGCCAACAACCACACCTCATGGGGAAACTGAGCAACACCACAAACTAAAGGTTTACATAAGGAGTAGCTCAGACAATGGGTCCTGAAGCCCCTCTCATAGTGGGGAGCAAGACCCATTTCCCCAATCTAAAGGTGTGAGCAACCCAGGACTCTGAGGCTACGTCTACACTGCAGATATTTGTCGGCAGAGAGTATGCTAATGAAGCGCTCATTAGCATTTGTTGCACTGTCATTTGCATATCTCTGCTGATGCTTTTTGCGCAAGAGGTTTTTGTGCAAAAACAAGTAGTGTAGATGGGTCTGTCTTGCTCAAAAACCCCCTTTTGTGTAAGATCCCATATACCTCCTTTTTTGAGGCATAAGGGATCTTGCAAAAAAAAAAGGGGGGGGGCTGCGCAAAATGGACCCACCTACACTGCTTGTTTTTGCGCAAAAACCTCTTGCGCAAAAAGCATTGGCAGAGATATGCAAATGACAGCGCAACAAATGCTAATGAGAGCTTCATTAGCATACTCTCTACTGACAAATACTTGCAGTGTAGACATAGCCTGAGTCAAGACTCTGTGGGAAAAGAAGAGAAGTCCTCTCCTACAGCTCCTAAGCAGTGATCTAGCCACTGGGCTGCCCCACTGAAGGCCCTATTTTCCCTACAGGAGTATTTAATTTTGACTTATGTTAAACAGCAAATATTTCAATGTTTCAGCATCATATATATGAATTTCTAAATGTTGGGATTTCTTGTGGGATGTTTTCTGATCAGCTTCATTCCTACTCCCCTTCAGTTCTTCAACTCTCCCCCCTCAAGGGGATTCCAGTGAAGCTGTTCTGAAAGGACTTCTGCTACTCTTTATCAGAGTGCTCCAGGATAGAGAGTGGGAGGCTCTACAGAGGATGTTGGACACCTGAACTCACATTTTGGGGCAGAGAGTGAACAATTTGTGCCATCAAGAATTGATGTCAGTGTTCTTCTCACAGTTATGTCCTGGTGATCTGTCTGTATCTCCTCCTACAGTGGGACCTCAGGAAAGTATGGTTGCATATGCTATCATGCTTTTGGAGGGTGGTAGTGAACACGGCCTAAAGCCAGAATCTGAGCTATAAAGGCTCATTTTGTTTGTGCTTCGGAATAATGAACTGGAATCTTTTTGCCAAAAGCCTGAGTAAGGTCCTAAATCTTCTTAAACTTTATTCAGGTAAATAAGATATGCAAATGTATTCAAATTACTAGAAAGTACTAGTTGTGTGTCTTCCACAGAATTTTAGGTTTAGTGCTGATTTGATTTGTGAATCGGAGTTTTAAAAATAATTAAATAAAATCAAGGTTGTTGTTGATTTTATTGAACCTTTCTAGGAAATCATGGATATCATCATCCTAATATCTAAGAGATTTCTGACATTTATGAATCTGTATATCTTGGAACAGTCTATTCTGAGTTTTAACATATTTATTCTTAATCTTGTTTTGCTGATTTATACTTCTGGTTCATTTTCAGCCTGAAAAATAGTTTGCTTTTGCCTTGAGTATATAAAATGAAAATTAATGTTGCACATGGGTAATTGTAAAATGATAATGAAAGCAAAAATATGTTTCTTAGACATTAATTACTAGAACCTGTTATTTTGACCTGACTTATTCCCATATCACTGTTTCATGCAATATATCCCAAAGAGACAAATCTTTATTTGGAATTGGATACACTCTGGAAGAGGTTTTATTAATAATACTATAAAACAAATGTGCTACTAGAAGACATAAAATTCATAGTCCTTTCATGCAATTCTATCACAAAGTATTTTATTACCTAATGTAATACTAGATTGTATTTTGCCATTACACTCTAAAATATTAAGGGAATAACATATGACAAGCAATCAGTTATGATATGTGTAGGTAAATCAACAGTGTGTTGTGTGAAATATTTCACATAAACAAGATGTAGAGGTTCTCAGATTGTCCAAAACAGGCTGCTACCTTCAATTTCATTAAAATGGAACTAGTTTCAAATGCAGTGGCTGTGTATTGCCTGTTTCCCTTTGATCTATGGTCAGATTCAGATAATCTTCTCATGCTAGAGGCTACTAATATGCACATGGTCTCATATTTTATTTTCTTGTCCCCAAAATGGCAGCAGAACAATTAAAAATTTCAGATAACATTGATGAGAGAATAGCACACAGTTGCCCAAAGATAGTGACTTACTGCTGTGCTCCTGCAGTGACTGACAACTGATTAAGAATATTGTTCATTTTTCCTTTTTATGTAAGGGATAATACCCACAATAAAATTACTAGGTTGCCTGTTCCACTGGACTGCCACTAGGTTGATGGCAAATATCATAGTGATGGGGAAAAAATTCTAAAATATCTAATTGCATTAAAGACAAATTGGCTTGCAGGTCTGGGTGAAGAGAAAGTGTGTTATCTGTTAAGTTATAGCTTCAGATTTATTGATCTTAATTCAGTGTCCAAAGAAAAAACAGTACTCTCCTAAATATCTGACTTCGTTGTAGGATTTGAAACTGCTATTCCTTTAAGATGAGGCAGGAATTATTCCGAAATATTATCATCTTATGTCCCGATCTCACTACACAACTGTTCCCTAATTTTGTGTACCACCATTGATAAAACTCTAAAGCTATGTCTACACTAGTAAAGTATTTCAAAATTACTAAATTTGACTTAATAGCTCCCAATTTAACAAAATTGAACTTGCATGTCCATACCATGGGGAAGCATCAAAATTAGTCCAAGGCAAGCTCCATTAATGTAGATGCATAACCTCAGACTTAGAGTCCCAGGAAGCACTGGGGAGTAATTAGCTTGAATTACTCTGGAGAGTAGTTATTTGTAATAGTGGTACCGGAGCGTCCACACTACCACTATTTCAAAATAACTATTTCAAATTAGCATTACTCATGATGAAAAGCAGTACAGATTTTGAGTTCCATAGCCCGTTATTTTAAAATAATGGCTGGGTAGTGTGGACACTCCACTTATAAATTCAACCGGGGGGGGGGGTTATTCTGAAACAAAGTCCTAGTGTAGACCAGGGCTAATTTACTACAAGGCTGGGACAGGATGCAAATGGTAAGTCCAGAGAGAGAGGTGGAAGAGTGACTCAGTCAGAAAAATAGGCTGGTGTTTTATGTGGGGTGAAGAGAGTTAATTAACAGGATTAAGAAACTCCTGATTCTTTATACTTTTCTCACAATGTACAAAAGCAAACATAAATTGATGGCAGCTCCATATGGTTTGTTTTATTTCAACTATATTTCTCTAGGAGGGAAAAAAAAGACTTAAATTTGTTTTGAGTGCAGGGACTGGACTCATTGTGCTAGCCTATTGAAGGCTTTACACTCCAGCCAAAGTGTGGCTGAATTTACACCCGGCCTATTTTTAAGAAAAGGTGGGCCCAAATACAGAAAGAAAATCATGGGAAGGTAATAACTATTTTCAGAAGAAATCCTGACAGGTTTTGGTCATAGACCAAGAATGAAGATAAATGGTCAGCAGGAATTCCCTCGCTCCTCTTGGCAGGGATCTCCACTGCAGGAAAACCCTAGTACCGAGATTGTATTGGATGATATGACTGGCAATTTTTGTCTACTGCTGTTGTTGCTGTGCTTTGTTCTTTTGCATACTACAAGACATTATGGTCCAGACACATAGTAGATTCTTTTTCTAAATTTTGACACAAGAACACTTATATTGCTTCATTGGACACCTCTGAGGCTATGTCTAAACTGAAGGTTTCTTTCAGAAGAAGCTTTTCTGGAAGAGATCTTCTGGAAAAACTTCCAAAAGAGAACTTCCACACTGCCAAAGTGCATCGAAAAAATGATCTGCTTTTTCAAAAGATAGTGTCCACACTGAATGGACGCTATCTTGCATTTCAGCTGTGATTACTATAGATGGAGTGGCCACCAGAGCACCTGTGCTTTTTCCTCTTTCCTCATCTTTAGAAAGAACTCCCTTTTTCTCCCCGTCCACACATGCCTTTTTCCGAAAGAGCTCTTTCGGAAAAAGGCTTCTTCCTCGTAGAATGAGGATTACCAATGTCGGAAAAAACCCTCTGTTCTTTCAATTTTCTTTCAGAAGAACATGATTGCAGTGTGGATGTAATTGAAGTTTTTTTTAGAAAAATGGCCGTTTTTCCAAAAAAAAGCTCTGTAGTGTAGACATACCCTGAGACGAGTGTTAGCAGAAGGCTACATTCCTGGAACTCCTTGAAATGTTGTATCATAGAAATGTAGGACTGGTCCAACTGCCTGTGCCAGGCAGGCCCAAAGGATATCTAGACCATCTCTGATGGATGTTTATCTCACATGTTCTTAAAAACCTTCAGTGAGGTGGACACCACAGCCTGCCTTGGAAGCTCAAGACAGTACTTATCTTTCATATAATTCACTTTTTTATCCAACTTCCAACCTAAATTTCCCTTGCTACACATGAAACTGATAGATTTTGTCCTTCCTTCAGTGGATAAGGAGATCAGTGGATCACCAATTGCTTTTTAACAGCCCTTAGCATATTTGAATGCTCTTACTGGGTCTTCATTTTTTCAAGACCAAACATACCCAGGATTTTGATTCATAGTTCAGGTTTTCCAAATCTTTTATCATTCTTGTTGCTTTGCTATGGATTTGCCTCTACTTTGTCCATATCTTTCTGAAAATGTGGTGCACAAAACTCAGCACTCCAGGTTGCCTCACCAGTAGCAAATAGAATGGGACAATTACCTCTTGTGTCTTATACACCACATTGCTATTAATACACCTGTCAAGGCCATATCCCCACTCTAGCACAATGAATGCAGAAGTAAGGGCCAGCAAAAATACCCCAAAACCTTATCTTTCCAGGCTTTGGTATAAAACTTCCCAACAAAATCTTAAACACCTAGGCTATGTCTACACTCGCGGCTTCTTGCGCAAGAACATCTTGCGCAAGGGTTCTTGTGCAAGAAGTCTTGCGCAAGAAAACTTCCACGCTGCCATGTGCGAGCTGTGCTTTTGCGCAAGAGCACCCATGGCAGTGTGGACGCTCTCTTGTGCAAGACAGCTCTGGTGGCCATTTTAGCCATAGGGCTTTCTTGCGCAAGAAATCCCTGCCGAGCGTCCACACTGCCCACTTGCGCAAGAGCTCCTGCGCAAGAGGGCTTACACCTGTTAAAAAAGAGCGTAGCTCTTGCGCAAGAAGCCCTCTCTTACCACGCCGTACTGTAAATTTCCTTGCGCAAGAGCGGGCGGGCAGTGTGGACGCTCTGCAAATTCTTGCGCAAGAACGGTCATACTTGTGCAAGAAGCCGCGAGTGTAGACATAGCCCTAGGCTGCATCTAGACTGGCATGATTTTGCGCCAAAGCGGCCGCTTTTGCGCAAAATCTTGCCGCCTGTCTACACTGGCCGCTAGTATTTGCAAGAACACTGACTTTGTAATGTACAAAATCAGTGGTTCTTCCGCAAATACTTTGACACTCCCGCTCAGGGATAAGCCCTCTTGTGCAAGTATTCTTGTGCAAGAGGGCCAGTGTAGACAGCCACCTTAATTTCTTGCGCAAGAAAGCCCGATGGCTAAAATGGCCATCGGAGCTTTCTTGCGCAAGAGAGAGTCTATACTGGGCACGGATGCTTTTGTGCAAAAGCAAATCTTTTGCACAAAGGCACATGCCAGTATAGATGCTCTCTTGCGCAAATACTTTTAACAGAAAAACTTTTCCGTTAAAAGTATTTGCGCAAAATCTTGCCAATCTAGACGCAGCCCTAGGCTGTGTCTACATTGGCGTGATCTTGTGCCAAAGCGGCCGCTCTTGCGCAAAAACTTGCTGCCTGTCTACACTGGCTGTGTGTTCTTGCGCAAGTACACTGATGTTCTACAGTATAAAATCAGGGCTTCTTGTGCAAGAACTCTGATGATCCCGCTCAGGAATAAGCCCTCTTGCGCAACTGTTCTTGCGCAAGAGGCCAGTATAGACAGGCAACATGAATTTCTTGTACAAGAAAGCCCTATGGTTAAAATGGCCATCAGAGCTTTCTTGCGCAAGAGAGCGTCTACACTGGCATGGATGCTCTTGCGCAAAAGCACAGCTCTTGTGCAAATGCACATGCCAGTGTAGATGCTCTCTTCTGGAAGAGTTTTTGCACAAGAACTCTTCCGCAAAAGAGTTCTTGCGCAAGATCATGCCAGTGTGGACGTAGCCCTAGATTTTGGGGATAAAAATCCACTGCCACCACCCAAATAATGGTAAGAAAACCAGGGAAGATATCACTTGGGAAATCTCAGCCCTAAAGTAAAGCCAGGACACAAAAATTAACCAATATCAGGTTAATAAAAAAAAAGAAAAACTTTTATTATCACAATACTCCTGTTACAAGCATAATGACTAGATGGAAAAGTCACCAATTAATATACTCATGGGGGATCCCCATGGGCCAAAAGCTTAGCTACAAAGGAGAGGAAAACCCACTTTTAAATGCACAGACATCAGATTCCTATTCCCAAATCATAAAACCTAATGTATTTATCTGGACTTTGCCCTACATACAGATGGTGAAGAGTCTTTTCTTGGGGGGAGACATTTTGTCTGTCCCCCTCAGTAGCTGGAGAGAAACTGCCCAGGGACAAAGGAGGGAAAAACCCAAAAATTCCTTTGTCCCAGTTTGAAATCCCTATCTGCATTTTTATTGGCTGACTTCTACCTGGCTTAGGTACAGTTAACCCCTTAGTCCCCAGGCTGCTGCCCATCCCTCATGGTTATGACAACACTCAAGAATGATATTAGCCTTTTCCAGAGCTCCATCACATTGGCTCATATCCCATTTGTGATCCACTGTATGCTGCAGATCCTTTTCAGTAGTACAACTGCATAGCTAGTTATTCCCTGTTTTGTTGCTGTGCATTTGATTTTTCCTTCCTCAGTGTATTTCTTTACACTTGCCTTTGCTAAACTTTGTCTAGTGGAATTCAGACCAATAATTCAATTTTTCAGGGTAATTTTGAATCTAATCCCCTCCTGCAAACTGCTTGCAATCCCTCCCAGTTTGGTGTCCTCTATAATTTTATAAGTATACTCTCTACTCCATTATATCAAATCATGCGTTATGAGTTGCTTATGAATTTTCCCATTACAAATCACAACTGAGTTGTGTGAATAATCTGTTTCCTTTTTCAGACTCGAGCTATATTAGAACACCACCATCTGAATCTTTGGCTTTTTTTTAATGATCACCTTAATAGTGGCATATAAGGGTCTGGAAAGACCTTGAAAAAGAAGGAGTGGCTGTTAAAGCAGTCATTAGCAAAGCTGGATGCTTTTTTTTTCAGAGACTAATACATTTGAAAAAAATGTAGGTTTGGTCCACCTGAAACAGTTTATGAATCTATGTACCTGGCAAGAGGGTTCTGACTAAACTGGAAAAAAAAATGTTTTGGTATTGTTGAAAGGAAATATTTACTTTTGACTTGAAAAGCTTTGACAGGCACCAAGGAGGACTAGATTCACAAAATGCTGGAGAGGCCCTCCTCTCTTATAACCTTTATCCCAGTGGTTAGGGTACTCTCACAGTATGGGGGAACCCCACATTCAATTCTTTCTTTTGTTGTGGAGAAGGGATTAGAATGGGAGTATCCTATGTTAAAGAACAATGCTTTAACCACAAGATTATGAACATATTCTGTTGTGGGATATCCTCAATCTTTCTTCTTAAAGTTGAATCACCTTTCTACTATATATTTGAGAGAGTCTGTCTGTCCATTTGATCAAGAACACCTCCTAAACAGTAAGAGCTATGACCACCAAATTTGGTATACCTCTTCCTCTTATCATAACTTAAAGCGAGGTAAGGGTTTGGTTGTGCCAAGAAAATGGGTTGCGCTTGGAATGGGATTGCTTCTTATAAAAACCATACAGAAAAGACACAGAATCACCAGGCAGGTGAAAGCGGATGGCTGGGGGCACATCCCCCCCCCATCTGGGATTGCTCCAGCTCTGAGCCTCCCACCTCTCAGATACCCTTTAGGGAGGGTGAGAGGAGGCTGAAGTTCCCCCACCCCCACCCCCACCCCAATTCATACAGCAACATTGCTGGTTGTTCCCCTTCATCATGGAGTAAGGGGAAAGCCCACAGTTTGCTCCATTCTTCACTCTGGCTGGGGAAAACAGAGAGCAGATGAACCTGGACCTGCCTTAGCTGGTGGACATGCAAACCTCCCCCTGGCTGTGGTCACTGGGGCTGCAGCAGCCATGGAGAGACACTTAGCTTGGAGCCAGCTGATGTGTGGTGAGAGAGGATTGGGGTATTCCTCTCTCCCTGGGGCAGCCTGCATTCTGAAACCCTCATCCGCAGCCCCACCCTAGAGTAATGATTTAAATAAAGAAAAAACAAAATTCATTAAGAACTGGCACAGCACCAGATATAACTTCAAGTTATAAACAATGGAATTGTTATTGGTGGAAGTAATTGAAGCTGGATTTCCACATCCCAGGAGTACCCAAATTCCTACTATAAAAGGAGAGCCTCCTCCTGTTCTAGTGCAAAATGAACACTTGGCTTTTGTCAAAGTGCCCCAAATCAAGAGGAAAATGAATCTGGTTACATAAAAAAAGTAAAAAACCCTGAGTCTGGGTGAAAACAAATCTTTCCGTTTTCCATTTAAATAAATAAATAAATGAACAAATAACTACTTTGCTTTGTTTTGAGCCACAGCTGAACTTTTTTGGTTTTGTTTGTGGGTTTTTTTTATTTCCAGTCACACAAAAAATATCTATTTATTAAGCTCTAGTCATTAAGGGTACGTCTACACTGCACAGTTATTTCGGAATAAGCTATTCCGGAATAGTTATTCCAAAATAGCATGTCTGCAGTAGGGGAGCCTGCCTTGGATTAATTTTGCAGCTTCCCTGTAGCGTAGATATGCTATTTCAAAATAAGCTATCTCAATGTACAGCCCCAGCAGGAATAACTTAGAATGGCCCTGGTGAGGGGCTATTTCAAAATAGCAGAAGTGGAGCACCTACACACACCTTATTTCGAAATAGCTATTTTGGAATAGGCATTATTCTTCATAGAATGAGGTTTACAGAAGTTTGACTAAGCCATCCGATATTTCAAAATTATTTTGAAATAACAGAATTGCTGTGTAGATGATCGCATAGTTATTTCGGAATAACAGCCATTCCAAAATAACTTTTCTGTGTAGACACACCTAAGAGAACTGTCTATAAACCCAAATGAATCTAGACCACAAAGCCGTTTTGCCACATTGCCCTTACTAATGAGTAGCCAATTGCCTAGATCTTCTTTCATGTTTCCACATCCAATTGTGCCTTCTCTTCTGGAGCTATTTGTTGTCCTTGAAGGCTTAGAAGATAGAACAATATTTTTCTTTCTCTTAGAATATGTTGTTCAACTGATTTTTCTAATATGTTATGGTTGCTCCTCTTCCATTGATTTGTCTTAATGCCCTGATATAATTTAGGTATGTAAAGATCAATGTATAAAAGCATTTGGCACATGGGTTTCAGCTAAATGAGTCTTAATGTCACAGAGGTTGATTACTATCATTTTTTTTCTGGAGTCTCTTCGATGTCCAAGTCAGAAAAATTATTTGGCAAAGAATTAATATCCTTTCAGTGCTATAAGAAATAACAATGCTGTACCATTTCTCCCTAAACTGAAAGATGAATTCAGGTATGCCAAATGTGTGATTCTGGTAACATGTTCCCTGGGAAGTTATGTCCCCTGGTGCTTCTCTAGGTATTTAATCATTTCTAGTCACCGCTGAATTGGGGCACGAAAGGAAGCCAACTTGGGTCTCAGGTTGAGAAAAGCGGTTTTCATAAGATGACCTTAATTATGGCTAAATCAAGAGTTCTAGAGGGAGGAGGGGCAGGATTCAAGGAACCAAAATAAAGGGACCCACTCTTTGGGTGTGTCTAGATTACCAGGTTTTTTTGAACCCTGCATCTAGACTGCTCCCACATTCTTTTGAAATTAAATCGAAAGAACATGGTGGTTTTTTTTTTGACCATGGTAAATCTCATTTTATGAGGAATAGCGCCTTTTTTTGAAAGTGCTCCTTTGAAAACAGGCATTCTTGCAAACAGGGCTTTTTCGAAAGAGAGCATCCAGATTGCCTGGGTGCTCTCTCTCAAAAAAGCGGCTCACTTTTTCGAAAGAAGCGGTTGCAGTCTAAATGCTCTCTTTTGAAAGAGGTGTGTAGTCTAGACATACCCTGTGTGTGGCCTGCAGAGCACAGCTCTTGAAATGAAATGAATGGAGACACCTGTCTCCTAGAACTGGAAGGGGACCTTGAAAGGTCATTGAGTCCAATCCCCTGCCTTCACTACAGGACCAAGTACCATCCTTAACAGATTTTGTCCCAGGTCCCTAAATGGCTTGCTTAAGGATTGAGTTCACAACCCAGGGTTTAGCAGACCAATGCTCAAACCACTGAGCTATCCTTCCCCGCTCTTAGGCAACCCCTTCCACAGGGTGAATTTTGAGATGCAGAATGGACAAATGCACTTACCACATAGGTTAAGGCTGAAGCAGTGTCTGCACTCTGACCTCTGGAGGATTTTTTTTTCTCCTGAGCACCTGTGATGCACCTGTTGGTTGCTTAGGATGTCTATTGAAACCAGGTTTTAGCTCATAGTGAATTAATTGCCTGTTAAAATGTTAGCTTCCTCCTGCCCCAATCCTACAGAATGGTCTCAAAGGTTTAGAAAATTATTAATTTACATGAAGTACTGGGACCTCTGTGAATGATATGCTGCAAAGCTCTGCTTAACTAGCTGCACAATTGTTCACAAAAACAATTTAATCCTTTTTTGTTGTTGTTATTTAAAACAAATGTACTACTTCCCAGTCTGAAGTGTTTGTTTCTAACCAGGATAATGATGATCCATTGAAAGAAATTAATTAAATGATTATTTATTGGAAAACAAAATCTAACATCAGGATATCAAAACAAAGACTCATTAGAAAAATGATCAAGGTTTAATAATGAAAAAGTCAGTTTCATACTAGTAAACAAGAACATTATTCTGATTGATTGGAGGAAATTACGTGAGTGTAAAGGGAAACTATAATGGCAAGCTGACTCCAGAGAACTACTTTGCATATGAAAAAAAACAATCAAAAGATAGCAGGAAATTTAAAAGGAGGCTAATGAAGATTTGCAGTCTTTTAACATTTATCCCTGGATACTCCTGTGTGAACTATCCACACACAAGTACGTTAACCTAAACACACCTCAGAAATGAAGGTGTTGTTAAAGGTCTCAAGGAATCTTCAACACACAGCATTTAAAATTATAACTTTTAAGACATCCAATTTTACCATGTTTGTTTATTTGTTGTAGAACTTGGCAGTGTGTTGTAAGAATGTATCATGTTATGAAAAAGGCATCACTAGCCTAAAATAACAATATGGGATAGTAATTATTTTATTAAAATGGTGTTTTCCTGAAAGCTCCTTTGTTGCCAGCAGGAGTGTCTTGGATTCAAAGACAATCAGACACCTAATTGAAACCAATAAGTGTTCAAAGCACACACATACATAAAAGAAGCAGCAATCAAATCCCTTTATGTACTTAAAAATAGCTGGTAGTCTAATGCTCAAGGCAATGCATTATATTGAAGATCATAATTAAGCCAAGTTAACTGAGGGGTTTCCCTGGTTGCAAAGAGATGGGGGGCAGGATATAAGTTGTGGAACTCCCTGCCAGAGGATGTTGTGAAGTCCAAGAATATAACAGGGTTCAAAAAAGAGCTAGATAAATCCATGGAGAATAGGTCCATCAATGGCTACTAGCCGCATGGGCAGAGATTTATATATTTCCATTTAGCTTTATTAGAACATAAATTGTTCACATATTATTTGTTTGAGCCATCTCACAAAATGATCCAGATAGCTATAAAACACTGGTATGTACTCTTTATTATTTACTACTTCCCCAGCTTTGTGTACAAACTTTATCAGTGCTGATTTTATGTTTTGGTTCAGGTTATTGGTAAATACATTACATTGGGGCCAGGAACCTAGGGATCTCACTAGAACCACACAGCTACTCAATGAGAATTCCTTGTTTTCAATTACATTTTGAGACTTATTAATTAGCTACATTTAAATTTGTTTAATGTGTTCCATGTTAATTTTATATCATTTTAGTTTTTTAAGCAAAATGTTGTGCGGTAAAAATTCAAATGCCTTACAAAAGTCTCAGCATATTACATGAAGTTCATTACCTTTATCAAGTAAACTTGCACTCTAATTAAAAAAAGATACCAACTTAGTCTGATTCAAATCACCAATATCTCTTCCCAATGGAAACAAGCCTGTAAAGCCTGGAATTTTAACTAATCACTCAGGCTAAACAGGGAACAATAACTTTTATTGCTGCATTTGCATTTCATATAATTGGTAAATGTTGCAGGTATCACGTTTTGATTCTTTCAGCCTGTTCCTGAATTATGTTGAGTTTGAACCTTTCCTTTCTGTTCTGGGAACTGCAGATACTTTTTTGTAGAGGATCAAAAAAAGTGCAGCGTTGTTTCCCTGCAGTTCATCATTTTCAATAGATCTGTTATTCCCATGCTCTGTCCTAGATAAACAAACCAAAATGCTTAGGATTTTATCTACTATCTTCCATTCTCTTTCAACTCTGAACTGTAAGTTTGTGGAGTAGTTGAAAAATGAAGTGGACAAATGTTGCAAATTGTCCTTCTGTATTGATATTTACATCTTTTCAGCTCTCTTTTGAATTAAAGCATGATGATGTAGCTGCTTCCTGAAATCTCAAATAAAACTAAAGTGATACACATAGTATATAATGAGGGCTAAATGGAGCTTTTAAAGTCACATGTAGTTATACATCTCTGTTCAACTCTCACACAAGCAAATCTCAAGCAGAAACTATGTCACACGAGTTTATCAAGAAGGCATTCTAGAAGCTTTGGATAAGAAGACAAAAAAAGATCACTGTCAGAAATCCCCTTTTCATCAACTAGCTTAATGAAAATTGATAATTACATCTGAGAAAATATTCCTTGAGATACATTTGAAATGTTACATCTCCCTATGTACTAAGCCAGTGGATCATGGTTAATTCTATTTCTTTTCACTTTAACTTATAAATTTGAATCTTAGCAATACCAGCCAAGGTCTCATAACACATATGTGAAATGAACTTTTAATCCCTTTCTCAGGCTATATCTACACTGCAGCCTTTTGACGGCAGAGACAATGCAAATGAAGCGCTCATTAGCATATGTTGTGTTGTCATTTGCATATTCTCTGATGATTTTTGCGGAAGAGGTTTTTGCACAAAAACAAGCAGTGTAGACAGGTCCATTTTGCGCAAAAAAACCCTTTTGCGCAAGATCCCTTATGCCTCAAAAAAGGAGGTGTACAGGATCTTGCGCAAAAGGTTTTTTTTGCGCAAAACGGCCCCGTCTACACTGCTTGTTTTTGTGCAAAAACCTCTTCCACAAAAAGCATCAGCAGAGAATATGCAAATGACAACACAACATATGCTAATGAGCGCATCAGTTGCATTGTCTCTGTTGGCAAAAGGCTGCAGTGTAGACGTAGCCTCAAGATGCTATATACCTTCTGGAAAGGTTTATACTCAGTTCAAAGGTTTGGCATTTAATTTGTTGTAAGAAAACAATCTTTCCCCCTCCCTCAGAGAATCTACTCTGCACAATGCCTTTAAAACAGTCAAAAGGTTCTAGAGGAATTAGGGAGACACAGAGAAATTTTGAATTCAAAATTTGAATTAAAAATTTGAATTCAAGAGTGTTCATTTTTGAGAGCACATAATTTCAGGAACAATTTTATACTTGCTGCCCACAATTATTTGAATGTGCAATGTATATTACTTGGACATCTCAGCCTTTGAACTGTCAAATATTTCCAAGTGACCTACATTGTGGCTGAATAATTGTTCCCATAAAATATGCAGCCATAAAAGAAAGATAAAAGATTAAGCTAGGTTGACTTCCTTTAAAGATTGTACTTAATACTATTGTTTGCACCTAAACACTCACATACATTTTATATTGCCTTTTACAAAGACATGCAATTATCTGTCTGTACCCCTCCATGTTCACCCTTTTTACAAGGTTATGTTAAATTTTATACAAAGCATATTGTGTAAAGTATCACTTGAAAACTCATGATTGGCTGATTATTATCCCGGTAGAATATGTAAAGCAACATTGCAAGTAAAGATGTAAGATTCCAATGTTGCACTGCACTTTGTGGTTTTTTTCTACACTTAACAGTTTAATCTGAACAAATCACTCAAAGAATTAGTTAGGCTCTGTTATGAAGGTACCATACAGTCACCAGATCTACAGTATGGAAGAATCATATTACAGTTTTTGCAACTAAATCTAAATAGAATTAACTCCAGCTCAAAATGTTCTTTTCCCAATAATCAGAATGAGTATGTTCCTGGAAGCTGGAACTAACAGAACAATTCACCAAGCCTTTAATAAAGTGATCCATACTGCTTAAGATCATTCTGTCATTGGCAAGGGTATTAATGAGAATGAGCCACCTGGATCTGCATCTGGCATCTCTGAAGGCAATAATACACAGTGTTTTGCAAGTGTTAGAACAACAAGCAGCACAGTCACATGTAACACATAGCTAATCCTCTGTTTAACAGCTAAAAATCAGCAGGCCAAATTCTGCCCCAGTAGAAGTGAAATCAAGGAAGCTACTACATACACCAGGCTGTATTTGGGCCAATGCCATTATATTTGTCACAAACACTGTGGCAAGGAGACATGGCAAATTAATACCTTTGTAATGGAGGCTTTTTTATGCTTGCTATCTGACGACTTACAAATTAATAGCATTGATTCTTTTCTGCAACCCATTTTCAACAAATTGCTGGTAAATTGTGGCCTTAAAACTGACAAAGCAAGCCAGTGGTAGATCTGCCCATTGTATGGGGACACTCAGGCCAAATCTATAATGGAAGTTACTGCACATTAAATCAGCTACCAGCACTGTAACTCCTGAGGTATCAACACTGGCAAAGCACTTAGTGCGCACTAACTCCGCAGATGCTGCGCTCTAGGTAAATCACCTCGAGGAGAAGCATAGAGCTCGCTGAGCTCTGGCTACAGCAATGGAATGCCAGTTTGGACACTTCAATTGTTTGCTGCACTGTGACTGGCCTTTGGAAATGGCCCATAATCCCTCCAGTGGCCACTCTGCTCACTGTTTTGAATTTGGCTGAGTGTGCTGCAGGCATGCACATATCCCCTTTCAAAGCTCTGTTTCAGACAGCCCGTGTGGTGTAGTGATCTGCTCCGGGACACACAGCAAACCATTCAGGTGGAATGTTCATGCTGTTGAACACAGAGACAGGTGTGTGAGTGTGTGTGTGTGTGAGAGAGATTGCTTGCTGTGTAAAGAGCTGGGGCAAGAGGCTGGGGTGTGGGGGACCTAAATGCTGGTATTTCCCCTCCACCTGCCTCAAGCTGGGTTGTTTTCTGCTGCTGTCTGAACTTGCAAGACAGTATGCTGACATCCCCAGAAACATACTGTCTCTCCCCACCCCTTCCCCCTGTCATTGTCTCCTCTTTCCCCTTCAGACTTCATTTGAAAAGCAGCTGTCAATGTAGTAGGAAGACCTGGAAGCAATTGGGAAACCTGCATCATGTGATGCTGACTGCCCAAGCTGCATTGCAAACCCTTCCTAAAGCACTCTGAGGCCAATTGCACAGGGGGATACAATGCACTGCTTTCTATGGCATTGCAAGGGTTTCTAAAATGGGCGTGCTCCACATCACAAGGAGCAGTGTAGAAACACAACAGCAGTTTCCCTGCAGCAACTCTGCAAGCAGTGCTGTAACTGCTAGCACTTTTCATCTGACAGTGTAGACTTAGCCTCAGATGTTGTACAACCTGAAGACTGCTCTAAATTACATTTGCCAGCCCAAAATGGAAACATTACCTCAGTAGGTTTCCTGAGTCTTTGGCTTTCAGGCACTATCAGTGCAACAGTATAAGTGGAGGATGGTCTTATGGTTAAGACACTGAACTGTCCCTCAGAATATCTAACTTCAATTCCTGCTCTGCTACAGTTTTCTGCCAGTTTTTTCAGTATCCTACTTCAGGAGGCATTTTTAAAACTGATTCACCTGCATGAATCCCACTGCAAGTCAATAGGAATTACGATTCCAAATCACAGAGGCACTGTTGAAAATTCCCCTAAATACTGGGGATAATAATTCATTCTTTCTCCTGATATTTCTCAGTGTTCTCTGTTTACAGGATAAGATCACCAAGACAAGGACTAACTCTTTCTAAGAATATATTCAATGCTTATCATGATAAGACTACAAATTGAGTTTGCGTTTCTAGCGGCTACTGTAATACAAGTAATAAGCAGAAGACGTCTAACTCAGGATGCAGGGTATAAAAGTGTAAGGGAACAAGATTTTATTTCATGGACACATTCACAATCTTTCGTTAATTTCCTTGAACTGACACCTGATAAGGATATGTAATCTTCTTTTTATTTTGTTTTGCCTTGAAGTACAATAAAGCAATCTTAAAAGAAACTATGATATACCTGGGACTCCAAATGTATGAAAACTTTTAAGCAAAAAGAAGTTTAAGAAAAGTGAAACCACTCTGCTTTTCCCATCCTTCTAGAATATAAGTGGATTAAATAAAGAACTATATATCCTTATCTCTTTTTATTGTGTGTTGCTCCTTTTTAAAAGTTGGCTCCATTTTTGACACAGGAGTGACATCTTTATAAAGAAAATATGGGATTTGCCCCAGCTGCAAATATTGCTGGGTGCAATTTAAAGCTGAGAGACACCATTAATCATAACTATCAGGAGCCAAATATTTCTACATTTTAATGGATGTTTGGTGGAAGAACAAAAGCTTTTAAGTCTTTCTCCTAGTTCCAAGTTGGATCTCAAACTAAGGAGCGACCATCCTGAAGATAAGAAAGTGAAGCTTCTGGTTAGAACCTTATTTCATATGAGTAGAAATACTGGGTCACATCAGTGGTCCATCTAGCTCAGAATCCTGTCTTCTAACAGTGGTCAGTGTCAGATGCTTCTCAGGGAATGAACAGAACTGGGCAATTTTTGAATGACCCATCATCTAACATCCAACCCCAGCTTCTGACAGTTGGAGGTTTAGAGAGATCCCAAGCATGGAGTTGCATCCCATAACTATCTTGGCTAATGGCTCATATTGACCTATCCGCTGTGAACTTATCCCATGTTTTTGGCCTAGTTATATTTTGACCTTCACAGCATCCCCAGCAATGAGTTCCACAGGTTGACTGTTCATTGTGTGCAACTTCCTGATGAAACTTGTCATAGTTCCTGTTGTCCAACCGGTTTCCTAGTCAATCAGTCCTCTGTTAATCTATATACAGATCTGGGAACAGTTTAGAGACTGCACTGGTGGCATTTACGGAAGATAATTTCCTGGTAAAAAATAATGTTGAAGTGTCCATACTAATACTTTAAGATCTCTTAACTGACTCTTGTACTTTTTATTGTGAACTTCTTATTGTGAATTATCTCTGATGCCTATGAACTCATGTGTATAAATGGGAACTGCATTTCAGTGCCTTGTGAGTGGTGAGGAATGGACTATGGACCCATGCTATCCCACCCAACCCAGTTCTCTTGAATGATGTTCCTGAAGTTTGGTAGAGATTGGACCATGAATAAAAGCCAGGTGGCTGAAAGTACTATGAAATAGATCTTCCCTTTTCATTGGAAGTGTACGCCCATCATTTGTTCTGAAACAAATGAAGGCTAAGGGTGCTGTTGGATTCCTCCAGTGGCATGTAGATACTCATATAACTACATTGACTAAGGGGGCTCCTTTTCATCTGTCAAGACAAGAGGTTTTAACTGATTCTTTTGGTTGTAAACTCTGATATTATGATCCAGGATTAAATAGAAACACAGTTTACATGGGGATACACCTTCATTAAAGGCGGAAACTGAAGCCACATGAACAAACTGGAGTGCCATGTTGGTTCCTGGATGGATTCTAAGCTCTGAGTTTTGACCTGCAAATTCTTAAGTGACTTGGAACCAGCCTAGTTGTGAAACTCTTTTCTGGTCTAATATTGCCAGACCTGCAGCCTATGAAAGGATTCAACTAGTGCAGCTCTAGTTCAAAAGAAAAGCCCCAGCCAGCAGGAGTTCTCTGTGAACAGCTTTCAACTCTGGAATCTTCAATACCAGCAGCCTCAGTCTGAGAGAACCCAGATATGTTGCTATTTAGAACATGCTGCAAAGTCCATGTTTTTCTCCCAGTTCTTGGAACAAGAGGGATGAGCTGGGCATTGGGGGTTGATTGAGGAGGGCTGGCACTTTTTATTTTTCTGTTTCAAGAGAGGCTTTTGGGTTTATTTTTGTTTGTTTGTTCTAGTATTTTGGGGGGGCTTAAATGTTTAGGAAAAGGAACCTAGAGCTCTAGAAAGGTTATTCTTGTTTATTTCTTTATATATTGTGAAAATCTGCCTGACCCCTACATAGGTGAAGAGCAGCACCCACTCTCAAGGGGGGCAGCCAATGGGAGAAGAGAAAGAGACATCACTCTTTTCTATTACCGTCTCCCACCCACAATGGGCCAGTCAGCCATGCTGAGAAGAGTATGCTGCACACCATGAACGCTTGGAGGAATGTGCTATTGCTCCTGCCCAGAGAGTGTAGCTCTGCTCCACTATCCATTACAAGGTATTTACCATGTGCCTAACCTGGTCCTAAAAAAATCAAAATAAACCAGTTTTGTATAAAGGATAAGAGAGGTTACTTAAATTTATGGATTTTGCAAAACTTCTGTTTTTAGCTGTTATAAATTATTAGAGAACCAAAGAAGATAAAGATGGAAAATGTTAATTGCTTCATCCAGTCCATCGCCCTGCCAATAAAGGATTGCTCCTTAAAGTGTTCTGTGTAGTGCTTTGCTCAAGTTTATTTTGTTTTCTAGAATCACAGATGATAGTGGACAGTGGGTTCATGTTCATAGTTTTGGAAGCTTTCCACTGATCAGAATTATCTCTAGCTATCCAACTATGGTGTAAGAAGCCACTGGCAAGAATCAAAATTTTTTCTTGTGTATGGCAAATTACTAAAAAAATCAACTGAACTAGAGAAACTCACATTGAACTAATAAAGGGCAATGTCTCTTTTCTTGGTGGATACACTGATATCTGCTATCCTGCTAAGATCCAAATTTGTATGGGACACAACCCTCATTCACATGTTAAAATGAGGCCAAATCCTGTTTGTTTTGCTATTTGAAACTTTTTTTAAAAATATAATGAGTTGGGTACAGAGAATCAAGATGAAATTGATATTTAATTCTTAGAGAGAAGAATGTCAGAGTTTTGACTTGATTATATTGTCTTTAGGCTTTTATTTGTGACTGCATGTTTACAAGTATGTGTACATACGTTTACTTTAGTGGTGCAGCTTTGCAGACTATTCTGTGTAATTTAATTCTGTTGGACTTTAGGAAGAAGGCTTCTGATTGAAGGATACTTATATATAGAAAGGTTAGATTTTTTGTTGTTTCTCTAGTCTGCTATTTTATAGAGAATTGATATTTAAATTCATTAAATGAAATATTACAAGTATTCAGCTTTTAAGAAACTGCTCATTAACTGAATACCTTTACTTCATGATATAGTATAGTTGCACACTATGGCTATGTCTAGACTACATGGCTCCATTTCACGAGGCATACTGGAGCGGTTGACAAAGGCTTTCATTGTCAACTGCGACGCATCTAGACTGCCCCACTGTGCCGGATCAGCTGATCGTCGGCACAGCGTGGCGGCCATGTTTATTTTAATGAAGCGGGGATTGCTTAAATCCCCGCTTCTTTGCCTATGCCGAATAAACTATTTTACATGGCTCTGTTGAAAGACATAGCCTATGGTAGTGCAGTATACAATATCAGTTCTTCAGTTTGCCTTGAACCTTCATTATTAATATTTATGGGAGCTGTCAAAGGCTCAAATTTTTAGGTATACCAGGACAACTTAATTAAAGTATAAGCAGTTCAGCTGATTTTCACCATCTAAGGATCAGTCTCAGTTACTCCTTCCAAAGTTAATGTATTCAGTATTAGGGAAAAACAAAAGCAGAGAATTTAAACTTATGTTCATTGAAATCAGTGGAGCATAAGTCTCTATTTCAAGGTAAGCATATGACTAAATACTTTGCTGAACTGGGTCTTGACTACAAATGTATAGCCTACCATTGTCTCATGTTACTAAACAAACCACAAATATAGAAATAATCCCATGAGAGAATTCAAAGAGAAAATTAATAATAACTTCTTTGAAAAAAATATCAGGAGTTGATGATACAAATTATCATGGATTTAGATTTGCTTTTATTTACAAGAGGTCTAAATATGAAACAAATAGGACATCATCAAAAGCAATGCCTTTTCTTTGTTCCTTTGTTTCTTGTAAAGTTGAAAATATAAAGTCTTGCTCAGCTAGCAATTACTTTTCATGTTCAGAGCTGTGAACATTCTTTCTTGAGAGAGAACACGTTCTCCCACATTTTTATTATTTTTCTCTTCCTTCACACCTCTAATTGCAGCTTCGCAAACAGGGGCAGCAAAACACTGAGTTTTGAGAGGAGTTCTCCAGGTAAAGGAGGAGCAAATACGGGACCCTTGAGGAGCGTGTGCTGTGGCCAGCAGTTGGAAGCTGTGAGCTTCTAAAGGTTTGAAATCTAGAAGCCTCTGTTAATTGGCTGAGTCTTAGTTAGGGGGCAGGGCTGTCAGGAAGGCCAGGGCTTTATAAAGTAGTGAGTCAGCGACCAGGGAGCTTTGCGAACAGGGGCAGCAAACAGGGAGTTTTGAGAGGGAGTTTGGAAAGGCCCAAGGTACACTTGCCATTCTTTATAGTTTAGTTTAAAGGTTTTAATAAGAACTTCCTGATTTAACTAGAAAACCTATCAATAACCTAGGTAGCTGTAGAAGAGAATGCAGGCGGAAGCCCAGCAGCATAATGGGGGCTATCCTGTTTATTGCACTCAGTGTAGCATGTATGATTACCTGCCCTATGGACAGGTGGCGTATGTATGCATTCGGTGCAAGGAGCTACTGGCCCTCAGAGACCACGTACGGGATTTGGAGGCCAGGATGGCTGAACTGGAGGAGCTGAGGGATGCAGAGAGGTACGTAGATGAGGCTTTCCGGGACACTGTAGAATTGTCCCACCTCCGGTCAGACAGCCACTGTGCTGTTAAGGAGGATGAAAGGCTCAGGGAAGGAGAGCAGTCAATGGGAGCAGAAGGTAACCCTCCCACAGTAGGGACCCTCCTTCCAGATGTTGGGGTATCCTCTCGCACTGAGGTTACCTCTCCGGGGCAGGGAACTACAGTCAGTTGGAAAAGGCAGGTGTTAGTAATGGGAGATTCGATCATTAGAAATGTAGATAGCTGGGTTTGCGATGACCGGGAGAACCGTATGGTGACTTGCCTGCCTAGTGCGAAGGTTGCGGATCTCTCGAGGCATCTAGATAGACTTATTTGGAGTGCTGGGGAGGAGCCGGTGGTCATGGTAAATGTAGGTACCAATGACATAGGGAAGGGTAGCAGAGATGTCCTGGAGGCCAAATTTAGGCTGCTAGGAAAGAGACTGAAATCCAGGTGGCATTCTCAGAAATGCTTCCAGTTCCAGTTCTATGCACAGGGCCAGGTAGGCAGGCAGAGCTTCAGAGTCTCAATGCGTGGATAAGACGATGGTGTAGGGAGGAGGGGTTTAGATTTATAAGGAACTGGGGAAACTTTTGGGAAAGGGGGAGCCTATCCCGGAAGGATGGGCTCCACCTAAACCAGAGTGGATCCAGATTGCTGGCAGTTAACATTAAAAAGGTCGCAGAGTAGTTTTTAAACTAAGAGATAGGGGAAAGCCGATTGGTGCAGAGGAGCATGTGGATCGGACAGACTCTCTTAGAGGAGAGTCTATTGATAGAGATTCTTTAGGTTTTAGTCAGGAGTAGAGGATGGAAGAGAATAAAGTATGGGCCAGATCAGATGAAAAACATTTAAATAAAAAAAAATCTGACATCAGAAAAGGGCAGACAAATAAACAGTGACAAGTTTTGAAAGTGCTTATACACAAATGCTAGAAGTCTAAAAAATAAGATGGGTGAACTAGAGTGCCTCGTGTTAAAGGAGGATACTGATACAATAGGCATCACAGAAACCTGGTAGAGTGAGGACAATCAATTGGAAACAATCATTCCAGGGTACAAAAGATATTGGAAGGACAGAACAGGTCATCTGGGTGGGGGAATGGCACTATATGTGAAAGAAAATTTCAAATCAAATGAAAGAAAAATCTTAAATGAATCAACATGTTCCATAGAATCGCTATGGATAGTAATTTCCTGCTCTAATAAGAATATAACAGTAGGGATCTATTATTGACCACCTGTCCAGGACAGTAATAGTGACTATGAAATGCTAAGGGAGATTAGAGAGGCTATCAAAATAAAGAACTCAATAATAGTGGGGGATTTCAACTTTCCTGATATTGACTGGGTACATGTCACCTCAGGACGAGATGCAGAGACAAAATTTCTTGATACCTTAAACGACTGCTTCTTGGAGCAGCTGGTACAGGAACCCACAAGGGGAGAGGCAATTCTTGATTTAGTCCTGAGTGGCATGCAGGATCTGGTCCAAGAGGTAACTATAACAGGACCGCTTGGAAATAGTGACCATAATATAATAACATTTAACATTCCTATGGTGGGAAGAATACCTAGGCAGCCCAATACTGTGGCATTTAATTTCAAAAAGGGAAACTATGCAAAAATGAGGAGGTTAGTTAAACAGAAATTAAAAGGTACAGTGACTAAAGTAAAATCCCTGCAAGCTGTATGGACACTTTTCAAAGGCACCATAATAGAGGCCCAACTTAAATGTATACCCCAAATTAAAAAACATAGTAGAAGAACTAAAAAAGAGCCACCGTGGCTTAACAACCATGTAAAAGAAGCAGTGAGAGATAAAAAGACAGCTTTTAAAAAGTGGAAGTCAAATCCTAGTGAGGTAAATAGAAAGGAGCATAAATACTGCCAAATGAAGTGTAAAAATGTAATAAGAAAAGCCCAAAAAGAGTTTGAAGAACAGCTAGCCAAAAACTCAAAAGGTAATAACAAAATGTTTTTTAAGTACATCAGAAGCAGGAAGCCTGCTAAACAACCAGTGGGGCCCCTGGATGATTAAGATAAAAAAAGAGCATTTAAAGACGATAAAGTCATTGCAGAGAAACTAAATGAATTCTTTGCTTCGTCTTCATGGCTAAGGATGTTAGGGAGATTCCCAAACCTGACCCGACCTTTGTAGGTGACAAATCTAAGGACTTGTCACAGATTGAAGTGTCATTAGAGGAGGTTTTGGAATTAATTGATAAACTTAACAGTAAGAAGTCACCGGGACCAGATGGCATTCACCCAAGAGTTCTGAAAGAACTCAAAAGTGAAATTGCGAAACTATTAACTATGGTTTGTAACCTATCCTTTAAATAAGCTTCTGTACCCAATGACTGGAAGATAGCTAATGTAACGCCAATATTTAAAAAGGGCTCTAGAGGCGATCCCGACAATTATAGACCGGTAAGTCTAACATTAGTACTGGGCAAATTAGTTGAAACAATAGTAAAGAATAAAATTGTCAGACACATAGAAGAACATAATTTGTTGGGCAAAAGTCAACATGGTTTCTGTAAAGGGAAATCATGTCTTACTAATCTATTAGAGTTCTTTGAAGGGGTCAACAAACATGTGGACAAGTGGGATCCAGTAGATATAGTGAACTTAGATTTCCAGAAATCCTTTGACAAGATCCCCCACCAAAGGCTCGTACATAAATTAAGTTGTTATGGGATAAGAGGGAACATCCTTTCATGGACTGGTTAAAAGACAAGAAACAAAGGGTATGTGTACACTACAAAGTTAATTCGAAATAACAGCCGTTATTTTGAATTAACTTCAATAGCGTCTACACATGCAAACCGCTATTTCGATTTTAAATTGAAATAGCGGAGCGCTTATTTCGAATTTAGTAAACCTCATTCCATGAGGAATAACACCAAATTCGAAATAGCTATTTCGAATTAAGTGCTGTGTAGACACTTAATTCGAAATAGGGGGCCTCCAGCCCTTCCCAGGGAGCCCTGGTGGCCACTCTGGGCACAAGCAGGAAAACTCATCTGCTCGCCCCCAGCCCCGGAGCCCTTAAAGGAGCAGACTCTGGCCATAGTGCCTGTGCCAGTTGCAAGCCTGCCAGCACACAGCCAGCAGACCGTGCACCTGGTACAGCATGAGCCAGCCACCCACTGCCACCCAGCCCTCCACCGCTCCCCAGGACCAGGCTGGCGGCTCCCAGGAGCCTGCCAGGGGCCACAAAAGGTGGGTGCCCACCTGGTCTAGTGCGGAGATCATGGACCTCATTGAGGTTTGGGGGGAGGCCTCCAATGCCCATGATCTCCGCATTAGGCGCAGGAATGCGGCAGTCTACAACCGCATGGCTGCCAGTCTGGCCACCAGAGGCCACATGCACAGCCAGGAGGAGGTGCGGCGCAAGATCAAAGAGCTGCGGCAGGCCTATGCCAGGGCCTCCCAACCAGGGGCTGACCTGGAAGCCTGCCCGCAGTACAAGGCCCTGGACCGCATCCTGGGGGGTCAGACGGTCCGTGCCCCTGGTGGTCATTGACCCCGGGGCAGAGTGCCCTGCCCCTGACAGAGAGGAAGAGGATGAAGAGGAGGAGGACGGCAGCCAGGAGCCGTAGGAGCCTTCAGGGAGTGTGCCCTGCACCCAGGACCCCAAGCTGTACCGGAGAGCCTGTCAGCAGCCTCATCCGAGGCCGGGGAGACCTCCACATGTGAGTGCCATCATGTTCCCCTTATGCGGGCCGGGGGAGAAGGAGGAGCCCAGGGACCGTGCGCATGGGCCTTGCCAACCATGGAGCAGGCGGCAACCTGTGCATCTGCCATGCCAGCCGGGACATGTGGCCCCAGCTGGGTGCCATGCAGGGGCCCTGGCCTGTTCCCCACACGCGTCTACGCGTGAAGGCACAGGACAGGTTCCTGACCCCGGGGAGAGACACTGCACACTGCCCTCCCTCCAGATGCCCCCTCTACACAGAGGCAGGGCACATCTCCCTTCCCCACCCACACACCACACTATAGGCAGCACAGGGGCTGGGGTGCAGTCCTGGGCCAGCTCACACTCCCAGGGATAGCAGGACATGATGGTAGGAGACCTGCTGTCCTCGCCTTGCAGAGGGGTCTGGGTTTCACCCACTGTGTCCCCAGGGAGAACTGACCACTTCTCTTGTTTCACCACAGCTGCAGCACCTGCGAGTGCAGGGCGCACCCCCTCTCCCCCCCGGAACATCCACCTGCACCCGGGCCAACAGGCACACCCGCAACCAGGAGGAGTACCAGAGGCAGCAGCTGCGGTTACAGGGAAGGCAGGTCCACAGCCAAGAGCAATGGGTGCAAGAAGACCTGCAGCTGTGGCGGGAGAGCTTGTGGGAGCTGCAGGAGCAGGGCCGTGCCCTCCGCGAGCACCTGCAGGCCCTGGTGGACTGATTGCTGCCTCCTGCTGCTCCTGCCCTTGCGGCTGCCCCAGCTATCGCTCCTCCTCCCACCCATGCTCCCCCTCCCACTTCTTCTGTCCCCATCCCTGCTGCCCCACCCTCCATACCCACTCCCCGGGAGGCCCCACACCCACAGTGCTGCGAGATGGGAGGGCCAGCAAGACCCCCAACCCTGAGCTTCCCCTCCCCCTTCCTCCCTTGCCTCCCCCTTCCAGCTCCCTCCTCCCAGGTTTCCCCCCTGCCCTCATTCCCCCTTTCCCCCACCCCAATTATGTTAAATAAAGAGAGTTTTTTGTGGCAACACAGGTGTTTTTATTGTACATCAGGAAGGGGGCTTAGGGAGGGGAAAGGGGAAGGAGGAAGGAGGTGGGGGTGGAATGTAAGGCACACGGCCCCAGTGGGGCATGCCAGGGGGACTTCAGTCCTAATCCACCTGGAAGCTCTCCAGATTTCCCGGATGCAGACAGCCCCTGAAGGGCCTCCCAGCTGGCAGCCGTGTGGGGCTGTGCATACTGGCCAGCCAGGCAGTCAGCCTCTGCCATCCAGGCTGGCAGGAAAGCCTCCCCCTTCCTCTCACATAAATTGTAGAGCACACAGCACGCTGCCACCACTTGCGGAATATTGTGCTGGGAGAGGTCGAGGCGGGTGAAGAGGCACCTAAATCAGGCTTTCAGTCAGCCGAAGGCCCCCTCGACCACAATGCGGGCCCTGCTGAGCCTGGTATTGAAAGGCCTGCTGGGAGGGGTTGAGGTGTCCCGTGTAGGGATTCATCAGCCAGGGCTATAGGGGGTAGGCTGCATCCCCCAGCAGGCACACTGGCATGTCCACGTCCCCAACCCTGATGTGGCGGTCAGGGAAAAAAGTCCCGGCGTGCAGCCTCTGGCACACGGAGGAGTTGCGGTAGACCCACGCGTCGTGTGCCTTGCCAGACCAGCCCACACTGATGTCCGTGAACTGGCCCCGGTGGTCAGACATGGCCTACAGGATCACGGAGAAGTACCCCTTCCTGTTTATGTAGAGGGAGGCCTGGTGGTCCGGGGCACAGATGGGGATGTGCGTCCCATCGATTGCCCCACAGTTGGGGAAGCCCAGGGCGCCGAACCCCTGGATGACCGCGTCCAGGTCGGTGAGGTGGACGACTCTGCGGAACAGCACCCTGTTGATGGCCTTGAACACCTGCAGAGAGACAAACAAAACCGAGGGTCACTGGGGTGCCCAGGTGGCTGGGAGTGTTCATTCTCCACCACTGCCCCATGCCCGCTCCCAGGAGCAACTCCCGCTGCAATCCTGGCCACCTCGGGCGGTCTGTAGCGTGGCTGGGACAGAGCGAACCCTCCTGGGGAGGGCATTTACACCACTTCCCCCCCCTGTTTTCCCTGAGGCAGCCCATCTCCTCCTTGCAGCCCCCCCTCTGGCCTAGTGGCTGGTGACTGCCGTACCTGCATGAGCACCGCTCCGACAGTGGAACTCCCCATGCTGAACTGGTTGCCAATGGATCGGTAGCTATCCGGCGTGGAGAGCTCCCAGAGGGCGATGGCCACCCACTTATGGAGGGGAATGGCGGGCCTCATGCGTGTGTCCCATCACTGCAGAACAGGGGCGAGCCACTCGCAGAGCTCCAGGAAGGTGTCCTTCTTCATCCTGAAGTTCTGGGTCCAGTGTTGGTCTCCCCAGTGCTCCAGGATGATGTGGTCCCTCCAGTCGCTGCTTGTGTCAGATGCAGCGGGGCACGCTGGTGTCCAGGCGCTGCTCCTCCAGGGCCCCCGGGGCAGGGGAGGGCCAGGGGGCTGGCCTGCATCAGAAGGTGCCAGGCAGCCTCCAGCAATTGCTGCCAGGCTTGCAGGAAGGCGTTCAACATGCATGGCTCTGGCTTCATGGTGCCGAGTGCTGTGGTGTCCCAAATGAGAGCGACCAAAGCAGGCGGAGAGGAAAACGCTTTGCTGTCCCTCAGCGAGGTAGGCAAGCAAGTGGGAAAGCTGAGAACCGGCTGTCCAGGGGGGTCCCTTTAAGCATGAGCCTCAGATAGCCTCTGACAGCAGCCACACAAACAACTACTGACCTGATGCCCTGCTGGAACCGGTTTCAGCTGCCCTTAAATGTGATCCAGTGTCCAATCAGTGTGAACGCGCTATTTTGAAATAACAAAACACTATTTCAAATTAGATTTTGTGTCTAGATGCATTATTTCGAACTAGCTGTAGTGCAGACATACCCAAAGGGTAGGAATAAATGGTAAATTTTCAGAATGGAGAGGGGTAACTAGTGGTGTTCCCCAAGAATCAGTCCTAGGACCAATTCTGTTCATCTTATCCATAAATGATCTGGAGAAAGGGGTAAACAGTAAGGTGGCAAAGTTTGCAGATGATACTAAACTGTTCAAGGTAGTTAAGACCAAAGCAGACTGAACTTCAAAAAGATCCCACCAAACTAAGTGATTGGCCAACAAAATGGCAAATGAAATTTAATGTGAAGAAATGTAAAGTAATGCACTTTGGAAAAAATAACCCCAACTATACATATAATATGATGGGGGCTAATTTAGCTACAACTAATCAGGAAAGAGATCTTGAAGTCATCGTGGATAGTTCTCTGAAGACGTCCATGCAGTGTGCAGCGGCAGTCAAAAAATCAAACAGGATGATAGGAATCATTAAAAAAGGGATAGAAAATAAGAGGAAGAAGAATGATTAAGAGCAACAAGAAAGATTAAAGGTCTAGAGAACATGACCTATGAAGGAAGGCTGAAAGAATTGGGTTTGTTTAGTTTAGAAAAGAGAAGATTGAGGGGGGACATGATAGCCGTTTTTAGGTATCTAAAAGGGTGTCATAAGGAGGAGGGAGAAATCTTGTTCATCTTGGCCTCTGAGGATAGAACAAGAAGCAATGGGCTTAAACTGCAGCAAGGGAGGTTTAGGTTGGACATTAGGAAAAAGTTCCTAACTGTCAGGGTATTTTAAACACTGGAATAAATTGCCCAGCGAGATTGTGGAATTCCCATCTCTGGAGATATTTAAGAGTAGGTTAGATAAATGTCTATCAGGGATGGTCTAGACAGTATCTGGTCCTGCCATGGGTGCAGGGGACTGGACTCGATGACCTCTTGAGGTCCCTTCCAGTCCTAATATTCTATGATTCTATGATTTAATATCTTATTGCCCTTATCCATGGTATCCATGGTACTCCCACATCTTGAATACTGCATACAGATGTGATCTCCTCATCTCAATTAAGATATACTGGCATTAGAAAAGATTCAGAGAAGGGCAACTAAAATGATTAGGGGTTTGGAACAGGTCCCAAATGAGGAGAGGTTAAAGAGGCTGGGACTTTTCACCTTGAAAAAGAGGCGACTAAGGGGGAATATGATAGAAGTATATAAAATCATGAGTGGTGTGGAGAAAGTGAATAAGGAAAAGTTATTTACTTGTTCCCATAATATAAGAACTAGGGGCCACCAAATGAAACTAATGGGCAGCAGGGTTAAAACAAATAAAAGGAAGTTCTTCTTCACACAGCACATAGTCAATTTGTGGCACTCCTTGCCTGAGGACGTGAAGACTAGGACTATAACAGGATTTAAAAAAAAGAACTAGATACATTCATGGAGGTTAAGTCCATTAATGGCTATTAGCCAGTATGGGTAAGGAATGGTGTCCCCAGCCTCTGTTTGTCAGAGGGTGGAGATGGATGGCAGGAGAGAGATCGTTTGATCATTACCTGTTCGATTCACTCCCTCTGGGGCACTTGGCATTGGCCACTGTCGGCAGACAGGGTACTGAGCTGGATGGACCTTTGGTTTGACCCAATATGGCCATTCTTATGTTCTTATGTTCTAGCACGCTTTTGAGCTTTATACTAGCCATAAAAGAAAATGTGGGAGGTCAGATCACTGAGACCTGTGTACACTTGGATGGAGCAGGTAAAATGTAATACATTTTCAGCAGAAGGTTCTTGCTTTTAATACTTCATTATGTTTTAATTTTTCTTTATGATAGTTAATCAACCCAACCATCACACTGTAGTTAAATTTCACACTGATTCTTCTTTATCTTTTTTATTGGCTCATCCTCTTTGTTAAAGATGATCAGATTTTTCTGCACTAACAATTCTTTTCTTTTTTTATAAGATTGAATTGTCTTTTCCACTATATTTTAAGTAGTTAGTGGCTACAAATAAAAACAAACAGTAGGAAATGTAAAGCTTCTTATTGCACTGCTAGTGCTGCTATTTTATTTTTTAGATAGCATTATTATAGGCATGGTAAAACTTGATAGTTGAGTTTTACTATATTCATTTGCAGTCATTGTTTAATGGTTCACTGTCCTCTCCTCAGGACTGCATAGAAAGGGAAGTTAATGGTCAATTTAGTGATTACTTAAAGGGCTGCCTACTACCACCCTTACTCACATTGAGTAAAATATTACATGTGTATAAAACCATAAAGGGAACAAAATCTGGTCCTAAAACAAAAATACCAATCTGTTCCTTGCAGTTTGTGCCTATAGACACACACATGGAACATGTGCACACCCTACAAACATTTTTTTTTCTCTCTCTAATATAAACAGTATAATTATGCATTATATAATATACCTGACACCAAATCATTGAAAATAAAAAAAAATCCTGGAGACATTTTTTTTCAATAAAAGCAAATGCAAGATAATTTAGAGGTGTATGTGTTCGAAATTAAGCAATTAAGCAGCATGAGCTGGCTGAGCTGAGTGCTGGACACCAGCAGCTCCTGAGTTCTGTTATTCTAAGCTCTGAATTCCATTCATGGAAATGGAAGGCAGAATGGGGCACTTCCAATTTCTCTGTTCTTTACTGATTTTTGTGTTCTATAACCACCCATAGCTACTTTGATTCTCATTTTTAAAAATAAACTTGAATTTCTGTCCTCACCTGTTGTTTAAAATCTACATTTCTCTTTGTCTTTGTGTCACTGTTTCATATTTCCATGATTGTAAGATACATATTACTTATTAGCATATTCCAGTGGGATACAATACCTGATATGGAAAATCACAGTTTCAGCAACAATCATGTTTTAGTTGTTGGATTTACTGTTTGGAGGCTGACAATAGCTGCTGATTCATGGAAACATTGAGAAACTGGTGGGGGTAGAGGGAAAGAAAGTCCAGAGTAAGATTTTTCCTATGTGTCCTCTGTCCCCTCCCCAAGTAATTTAAGTAATTTGGCATGTATCTCAAATAGTTTATGAAGTGTGTTTATTCTTAATAACACTACTAGCAGCAAGAACTGGGATCTTCACTGTTGCAGGAATGCTGAGGTGTACAGCCAGATGGTCGCCAGCCTGGGCCAGAAGTGCCACATGCACACTAAGGAGCATGTGAGCATGAAAGTTAAAGAACTCAGGCAGGCCTACACAAAGGCCAGGAAAAGAGTTCCCTCTCTGGAGCGGCACCCCAATCACGCCTCTATTATGAGCAGCTGCACCACATCCTAGGAGGGGTGGTTGATCCCTTCCCCCTACCTTGTTGTGGACACTGGCCTGGAGACGCCCATCATCAGCTTACTAGAGGGCGGGCCCGTGGATGAGGAGGAGGAGGACAATGACAATTAGGCCAGCGTGGACACAATGTCTGCCAGTCAGGAGGTCATCCTGTCCCTAGAGTCGGTACCCCCTCCCAGGATATGACCCAGGGTTTGGACGAAGCTGGGGAAGACCCATCAGGTGAGTTCCATTACTTTTCCTAGACACACGCGGGGGCAAGGGGTTGGGGGTGAGGGGCAGCACGCTTCTCGGCCTCAGGATCACACAGCATCCCATGCACGTGGGTGCGTATGGAGCACTAATCCAGAGCAGACAGCTGCATGAGGCAGCCACAAAGGAACCTTGCACTCCAGCTCACAGGGTTTCTAGAGGGGCCTGCCTTACTCCTGACCCTGTAGTGGGGACACTCTCCCACCACAAGCTCCCACTAAGGAGGCTGGGATCATGGACACACACACAGCTGTGCTGCTCATGCCACATGGTCATGCCCGCATTCCCGGGCAACATCCGCTCCTGGGCAAGTATGGTGAGGTGGAGGACACTGCCTTCCTGCATGGGAACTTGCCATGGGCAAGAAAGTGGAGGGGACCCCAGCAGCACCCTCCCCAGTAAGCAGTGTTTACTGCTCACCCACACCTCCCCCACTACCCTCCTCCCCTCTCCTCTAGCGGGCAGGGACCAAAGTCCTCTCTCTGTGGAACGGCACTGCTGCTGGACCCAGTGTGTGCATGGCATGGAGGGAAGGGGAGCCGCCCTGTCCTCCCCTCCCACCCACGGGCTCCTGGCCTGGCCGGCACCTTCACGTGCCTTCCTGTCCTCAGAGTGTGGGAGTAGCGAGGCTCCCTTGGGACATCTGTGCCCCTGCAGGAAAGTGCCCGCTGTCTAGGCCACAGATGGCCTTACTCAAAGCAGATCGCCTTCATCTGAACCGAGACCTTCCGGTGTCACCTCACACATTAGGGCTAGGCTTTAAACACAGCGTCTCCTGAGATGACGACCCTGCTCACTGTTCTGCACAGCTGGACCAGCTACAAGTGGGGAATAAGCCACACCTCTCATACCAGCCTCCCGACCCCGTGAGACCCGCAGGCATCAGCAACCCTGGGAAGACCTGGAGCAGCAACACATTGCCTGCCTGCATTCCTTGCACTGGTCTCTTGGGTGGCAGGAGTGCAGGTTGGATGCTGACCTGGAGCTGTGCTGCACCACCTGGCTGGAGATGTTGCAGCAGGCCGGGAGCACGTTCGTGTCATACATCACTGCCATACACCAGCTGGTCACTGCCATTGAGTGGTCCAGCAGCCACCCCCTGCAGCCATGCCTTCCCAAGTCTGCCCTTCCTGCACCTGTACCTACTCCTGCTCTTGCCCCCTGGCTTCTCCACCTCCTGCCCCGCCCTACCCCCATGGTCAGCAAAAGCCCTACACATGAGGCGGTCGGACCACATGAGGCAGGCACTAGTCCCAGCCGCCATCCTGAGCCCCACCTTTCCCTTCCTCCCCCTTCCTCCTGCCTCTCAGGTTCTTTCCCCAGTCCCTCCCCAGTTATATTTACCCCAAATAAAAACAGCATGTGATTGATGGGTCAGGTGACCTAATCACACTTCTTACAAGGCAAGAGCCAAATGGGATGACAAGACAAAATACCAAACATGACATGATAGTATTGCATTGTTCAGGCTGTGATATTTACAATTGTACAATGTTGTAGCAGAAAACAGATTAAAAAACTCTGATTTTTGAAGGTGAGAGAGAGACACAGACTAAGGTGATTATATAAATGTAGCCTCTTCCCCAAGGTTGTGGCTCAAGTCTGCTCTCTGGTGCTTACTACTTGAAGTAGCTACTCCCTTCTCCCTACATGGGTTGTGTTCTTAGGGCGATGCTTGGGGCCTCCAAGCAAGATGACTATTTACTGTTCCTGAGACTCAAGGGGAGCCGTCACTCAGCAAATCACTAATGGTAAGGAATGTAACATTCAACACACAAGAAACAATGAAGTACATCAACACAAACCACAGCAAAGCAATAACACACCCAGCAATAATAATAAATTGAAGGGGGACTTTACTGGGCGCACAAATATAGGATATGGGGAATGAAATGTTAAAGATTAACTAGTAAGTATAAAACATCAACAAATTTCCCATCTCCAATCACGTCCCACTCTTCCCAAACTCCTGCTCTCCCCTTGGCACATTCCCAGGCAGATGGTACATTGGGGATGAGTTTGGAGATGGGTGCTGCAGTGCTGTGACCATTAGCTGACTTATTCAAAAATAAAGTCCCCTTCCTGCGGTTTTTCTTGTGGGTAGAACAAGGACATCTCCTGGCTTCCTGATCTGGAGCTGTGTTGGGGTCTTGGCTGGCTCTTGGTAGCTAGTGCTGGGTCAGATCTCTGCCACTCTGGATTCTGTTCTCCACAGAGCTGAAAGTGCCTGACCTAAGCAGTAGATCCCACAGCAGTTCAAAGGCTTCCATCTTGGGAAAGCAGGGCTGCCAACTATCTCATCACACAAACCCAAACATCCTTGCCCTGCCCCTTGCCCTCCCCTTCCAGAGACCTCCTTGTCCTGCTTCTTCTCCAAGGCCCCATCCCACTCCCTCCCTCCCTCTGTTGCTTGCTGTCCCCTTTGCTAACTCACTTTCATCGGGCTGGGGCAGGGGGTTAGAGTGTGAGGGGAGTTCAGTCTCAGGACTGAGGCCAAGGGGTTTGGGAGAAGGCACCAGGATGATCCCGGGGAAGGTGGATGGGGTGCAGAAGAGGGTTTGGGGTGCAAGCTCTGGGAGGAAGTTTGGGTTCTGGAGGGGGCTTAGATATGAGATGGGGATTGGGGTGCAGGAAAGGATGAGGGCTGCAGGCTCTGGGAGGGAGTTTGGATGTGGGACAGTTTGGGGTGTGGGAGCGGGTGAGGGGTGCAGGCTCCAGCAAGACAGTGCTTATCTCGGGCAGTTCCTGATCAGTAGTGCAGAGGGGCTAAGGGAGTGTTCCTACTTGTCCCTGCCCTGCCCTGCTCCTGGATGCATTTGGTATATCCCTGTGGCCCCTGGTTACTTTGCACTCTGCTCTCACCTGCAGGTGCTGCTACTTCAGCTCCCATTGGCTACAATTCCTGAACAACGGGAGCTGTGGTGTCAGTGCTGGGGTGACCCCATTGACTCCCACAGGAATGAGAAAATGGCACAGAGCGAGACCCTGCCCGAGCCTTGCTGCGCTGCCAGACTTTTAACAGCCTAAATTCTCCCAGCTTGGTTTCAGTAACCTGAGGGAAACAGAGCCCAATTCATCCAGGAGGGTTAGCATCCAGGAGGGTTAGCAAAACTCTGTGGGGAAGGGAAATCAAGCAGAGACTCCCTGATCTGTTCTATTTCTACTTCTCTCAGCTTCTATACTCAAAGCCCATTCTCTCTGTGTCAGGCTGTCCCCACCTACTGAGGGGCTGACCAGTCTTCCCCTTGTTAGCCCAGGGAGTGGCTTGCCAGATCACACCATGCAGAAGTGTCTTTAAGGTCTTAAAAAACAACAAATAGTCTAGCAGCACCTTAAACTCTAACAACACATATGGATGGTATCATGAGCTATCTACATGTTTTATTAGTCTTCAAGTCTTGCTGCTAGACTATTCCTTGTTTTTTAAGTTTTTCGAGTTACAGATTAACTCTGCTACCCCTCTGAAGCTTTTAAGGTCTTTTAAGGAATCCAGGAAAGCTGGGAAATGATGTCAGAGGACTCTGGTAGGCACTATTTAAGGCTTTTCAGGAATGATTGTAAATAGGCAGGAGATGGCTCTGCTGTCATAGGTCCAGATGGTGGATGTTTGTCTTGTTTTATTTCTAAATACCCCTGGCTTTCTTGTGGGGGAATGAAAGAGGCTGTACTTGTAATACACTAAATGCATTCAGTCTCAGAGCATGCCCCTGAGATTTAATAATATAAATCATTTGTTGAGAAGAGTGACAAATTACTTTGAACATTTAATGTGCCCAGTATTTTATCTTTAATCTATAGGACTGAAAATTAAAGGATGTTCCTTTTTCTCATTTCATTGTCTCCTGTACTATTTATCTCTTTTATATGTAATGCTTCTTGTATTTCCACCCAACAAATTTTCATGTCAAGTATGAGCCTGTTGATTCTAATCTTCCTTGCTAGAATAAATGCTGTATCATGTTAAAAAGCTCTAAGAGTCTGAGAAACTGAAAAATTATTAAAATAAACTGGATAGATGTGACTAATATTTGCAAACAAACAATGAAACTACTCAACATTTAATTTATTTTTTCCATTGATTAAACTATTGTGAAAGTATTCCCTGTGGGGGGAAAAAATCCCATTCTGGGACATTTTCACTCAAAAATCAGTCTCTTTTCCTACTAACTAAAAAGAGAGCAGAAGAAATTCATGCTTGAGTAAGATAGATAGAAAGATAGATAGATAGATTTATTTATTTACTGGTCAATTTTAAATGTCTTAATTGATATTGCTACTGAATCGTCTTGTGTGTTGTGCTATTTATGACTCTACATTCATAAAGTCTCTGGTTGCCTCAAAATGCTATTGCCTTGTCATACTGATTTTTTACTTTCATAGTATTTTATGTCACTCACTTAATGACTCATTGTAAACTAATATAAGCAGACAATAAATCAGTCTACTAGTCTTTTGCTAGTAAGTACCCAAGAAATGCCCAACATACTGTCTGGTGTTTTATCTGAGCTTCTATATTGCATAATACCACATCTATGGTGTATTTAAAATGTCTCTTCCTCTTGACCCTACTAGCTACTACAGCAAGAAACCAATAAATATATCTCAAACTACATGAGTCCTCCAGAAAATGTTAATGAAGTTATAATAGGGGGCAATAATTATCAGAAACTCAAAGAAAAATAACCATCGTGGTATGAATAAGCATTTGTCTCTCTAATGAGATTCTTTCTAGTCTTGTGGATGTTCCTTTAGTTTAAACCTCTTTAAAAACCCCAGAATGTATTTGTTTGTTTAATCCCCTGTTCCTTGTGATTTTTATAACATTTTTAATAGATTTGCTGACATAAAACATGTAATAACAGAATGCCCATTCTCCCAAACCTTTTCACAGATTTGTCGTCTTATCGAGTGACAGCCCTCTGAATTTTCCCCTTCCCCCTTTTTAAAAGCCACTGTTGTATACAAATGGATTGATTTGATCTAGGACTGGAGAAGATAATTTGAAGAAGACTGAACAAAAACCAGTGGTGTGGACATTGGACTGGGCATTGGACTAGAAGTCAGGAAATCTTGGTTCTATTTTTGGTTCTGCTATTGACCTATTGTGTCACCTTGGGCAAAACACTTCAAACTAGGTCTAAAAATGGACAGACTTAATGTTTCAAAGTGCACCTCTTATGTGCCTTGCTGTCTAATGGAATCTACAGGCCTAAGCTAGGCACGCAGAATCCATATACAATGCATGTGGAGAGGTAGGTGTCTAAGGCCATGTCTACACTAGGAAAGTATTTCGAAATTGCTAAATTTGACTTAATTCCTGATTTGACAAATTTGAACTAGTGTGTCCACACCATGGGGAAGCCTTGAAATTAGTCTGAGGCAGGCTCCATTAATGTGGATCATTACCTCAGACTTAGAGTCCCAGGAAGCATTGGGGAGTAATTAGCTCAAATTACTCTGGGGAGTAGTTATTTTGAAATAGCGGCACTGGAGTGTCCACACTACCATTATTTCGAAATAACTATTTTGGAATTAGCATTATGCCTGATGACAAGCAGGATTACAGATTTTGAATTCCATACCCCGTTATTTCAAAATAACAGGCTTGGTAGTGTGGATGCTCTGCTTATAAATTCAACCTTGGGGAGGGTTATTTTGAAATAAAGCCACCAAAGCAAGCCAATAGGAAATGCTGAGGAATGGGGGTTGACCTTTGCTCTACCCTTTAAAAGGGCCTTCAGTGCCTAACACAAAGTATGTTCCCTATTTGGGGCTCACAGCTGTGAGCACTCTCCTTGAGTTAGGTACAAAGGGTATGTCTACACTAGCCCCCTAGTTCGAACTAGGGAGGCTAATGAGGGTGACTGAAATTGCAAATGAAGCGCGGGATTTAAATATCCCGCCCTTCATTAGCATGTTCCCCGGTGGTCGCCATTTTGGAAATTGACTAGCCCGGAATAACTGCCCGCGTATACACACGGCAGTGAAACAGGAGTTCAAAGTAAAGCCCTAACTCGAATTAGCTGTTATTCCTTCTGGAATGAGGTTTAACAGCTAATTCGAATTAAGGACTTTACTTAGAACTCCCATTTCACTGCCGCGTGTAGACGCGGGCAGTTATTCGGGGCTAGTCAATTTCCAAAATGGCGACGCAGAACATGCTAATGAAGGCCGGGATATTTAAATCCCACGCTTCATTTGCAATTTCGGTCGCCCTCATTAGCCTACCTAGTTCGAACTAGGGGGCTAGTGTAGACATACCCTAACTGTGCTTACTCTTTTTGCACATAAATGATGTTGAATTGCCCTTTTTATACCCAATTGGTTAGAGCATTCAACTCAGATGTGGGAGACCTGTGTTCAAATCCCTGCTCTGCCTGATATGGTGTCAGAACATGAATCTTCATTGCATGGTAATAAACTAACCAGTGGTGTATAGAATACATTAGCCTGGTGGCTCCCTCAATTCTTTTGCTCAAATTGTGGTACTTTGTGTGACATACTTACATAGCTATTGGATCACGGATATGAACCAGGTAAACATGCCAATCACTAGGCAATAGAGTCCTTCTCACTCACTCTCGGGGTCATTTATGTATTTTACACAAAGTGGAACAGTGTGAACAGGAGAGACTGAGAGACTCATAGAATCATAGAGCTGGAAGAGACCTTAAAAGGCCATCAAGTCCAGACCCCTGCCCAAGGTTGAACCAATCCCAATTAAATCAACTCAGCCAGGGCTTTGTCAAGCCGGGACTTAAACACCTCTAAGGATAGAGACTCCACTACTTCCCTAGGTAATTCATTCCAGTGCTTCACCACTCTCCTAGTGAAATAGTTTTTCCTAATATACAACCAGGACCTCTCCCACTGCAACTTGAGACCATTGTTCCTTGTTCTGCCATCCATCACTACTGTGAACAGCCTTTCTCCAGCCTCTTTGGAACATCCCTTCAGGAAGTTGAAGGCTGTTATCAAATCCCCCCTCACTCTTCTCTTCTGCAGATTAAATAGACCCAACTCCCTCAGCCTCTCCTCGTAGGTCATATGCTCCAGCCCCCTAATCATTTTTGTTGCCCTCCGCTGGACCCTCTCCAATGCATCCACATCCTTTCTGTAATTGGGGGCCCAGAACTGGACACAATACTCCAGATGTGGTCTCACCAGAGCCGAGTAAAGAGGAATAATTACATCTCTGGATTGACTGGCAATGCACCTCTTAATGCAACCTAGTATGCCATTAGCCTTCTTGGCTACAAGGGCACACTGTTGACTCATGTCCAGCTTCTCATCCACTGTACCCCCCAGGTCCTTTTCTGCAGAACTACTACTTAGCTGGTTGGTCCCCAGCCTGTAACAATGCTTGGGATTCTTCCGTCCCAAGTGCAGGACTCTACACTTGTCCTTGTTGAATCTCATCAGATTTCTTGTGGCTCAATTCCTCCAATTTGTCTAAGTCACTCTGGACTCTATCCCTTCCCTCCAGCGTGTCTACCTCTCCCCCTAGCTTAGTGTCATCTACAAACTTGCTGAGGGTGCAATCCATCCCCTCATCCAGGTCATTAATAAAGATGTTGAACAAAACCGGTCCCAGAACTGAACCTTGGGGTACTCCGCTAGAAACCGACCACCATCCTGACATCAAGCCGTTGATCACTACGCGCTGGGCCCGACCTTCCAGCCAACTTTCTATCCATCTTACTGTCCATTTATCCCAGTCCACATTCCCTTACCTTGCTGGCAAGAATGTTGTGGGAGACCGTATCAAAAGCCTTGCTAAAGTCAAGGTATAGCACATCCACTGACTTCCCCATATCCATAGAGCCAGTTACCTCATCTTTCTTAAAGATGGGCACTACATTTGCCTTTTTCCAATCACCCGGGATCTCTCCATGACTTTTCAAAGATAATGGCCAGGCTCCTCAATGACATTTGCCAACTCCCTCAATACCCTTGATGTATTAAGTCCGGACCCATGGATTTATGTATGTTTAGCTTTTCCAAATAGTTCCTAATCTGTTCTTTACCCACCAACGGCTGTCCACCTTTGTCCCATATTGTGTCACTTAGTGCATTAGTCTGGGAACTGACCTTGTCCGTGAAGACAGAGGCAAAGAAAACATTAAGTACTTCAGCTCTCCCCACATTATCTGTCACTAGGTTACTGCCCTCATCCAGTAGGGGCCCCACACACCCTCTCTGATCACCTTCTTCTTGCTAACATGCCTGTAGAAACCTTTCTTGTTATCCTTCACATCCCTTGCGAGTTGCAATTCCAATTGTGCTTTCGCCTTCCTGATAACTCCCCTGCATTCTCGAGCTATACATTTATACCCCTCCCTAGTCATCTGTCCAAGTTTCCACTTTTTGTAAGCTCCTTTTTTGTGCTTACGTTCACTGAGGATTTCCCTGGTGAGCCAATCCGGTCTCCTACCATATTTGCTTCTCTTGCTACGCATTGGAATGGTTTCTTTCTGTGCCTTCAATAAGGCTTCTTTTAAAATACTGCCAGCTCTCCTGGGCTCCTTTCCCCTTCACGTTAGCATCTCAGGGGGATTCTGCCCATCAAGTCTCTGAGGGAGTCGAAGTCTGCTTTTCTGAAGTTCAAGGTGTGTATTTTACTAGAATGCTCTAAAACCCAGTGGTTAGAGCAGCCAGCTGAGACGTGGGAGATCTGAGCTGTGTACATTTATAAATGTGCATATGAGGAAACATACATGTTCAAGTCTTCATGCACGATAGCCACAAAACAAATATAATAATATTTATAGTTGCATGAGTAGTTCAGTTTTTCCCCTGAGGTCCAACAGCATTTGTTTCTTGCTGATCAATGTGGATTTTGCTAGTTTTCAATATTATTAATCTCTGTAATAATTTCTGAAATGTAATAGTTAATTTTCCTGAACTAATACAAAAGATGTGTGTGTTTTATTTTTACCTGGATAGGGTTGAGGCAGTTCTTTGCTTTTTACTTAGCATGCCAGAACCTGAGAAAAGTTCTTGAAAGCCTATAATCAACAGATCTTCATTAAAGCCTGTCAAGGCTCAGGAAAAAGGTTTTGTTTTTTATGCATCTTGATGACCACTGACAGCTTAAAGCTAAGGTTAGCAAAATCAGATGGTATCAAAGGATAGCTGTCATGGAAGCCTGTCTAGGTTGTTTCCTCAATTTCTTTAGTACTTATAGATAATTAAAAGATTTACTTGGACTTGCTTGGGTCCATAATTCAATTAATTTTTGATTTTCTTCATTTAAATCATTGCTCTGGGGTGGGGCTAGGAATGAGAGATTCAGAATGCAGGCTGCCCTGGGAGAGAGGGCTACCCAAGGTGTCTCTCATAGCAAAAGTTTGGGGGTAGGTGAGAAATGCCTCTCCAAGGCTGCTGCATGTCCAGCGGGCACAGACAGAGGAGGGCTGCTTGTTCTCCAGCTGGGACAAGTCCAGGTTCATCTGCCCCCTGCGCTTCCTAGCCAGAGTGAGGAATTCAGCAAACTGTGCACTTTCCCCTCAGGTGCATGGGGAACGGGAGGCTCAGGGCTGAGACAGTCACAGATGGAAGGGAGGGTGGCAGCACTGCCAGCCAGCTCCTTTCATCTGTCCCTAGTGATTCTATTTTTTTCTGTAGGGTTTTATCAGAAGCAATCCCATTCCAGACACATCCCATTTTCCTCACACAACCAAACTCTTACGTTGCTTTAAGTCATGATAAGGGAAAGTTGTATACCAAATTCGGTGGTCCTAGCTCTTATCATGTAAGAAGAGTTTTTCAACAAACAAACAGAAAGAGACAGACTCTTTCAAATATATAGAAGATTAACTTCTGGCTGTCCAAATATTTCAGAGTTTATCATTTTATCAGAAAAGTTCTTTTTTTTGTAGGATATACTATCTCAAAAATTATATTTACTTGAATGAGAGTCATGGGTGTTTATCATCTCTAAAACATCAGGTAAGTTATTTAAGTACCTAAATGTGGATTTCTATAATGGAATTCAAGTACCTATCTTTAAAACTTTTGTCCAAGCCTATATTGAAACACATACTTATTGAATTCAATATGAACTAAGATAAGTCCTTAGAGTAGATGTAAGGTGCTAAACCTGTCTTGTCTGATTTGCCTGTTTTAGATTATTACATAGCACCAGTTGCCATATTCATAAAATAATATAGAAAAGTGGGTAAACAGTGACATGGCAAAGCTTGCAGATTATACAAAAGATTACTCAAAATAGATAAGTAGAAGGCTGACTGCAAAGAGTTACAAAAGGATCTCACTAAATGGCAGATGAAATTCAATGCTGACATTTGCATAGCAATGCACATTTGAAAAATAATCCCAACTATACATACAAAATGATGTATGTTACCACTCAAAAAAGAGATCTTGGAATCATCATGGATCGTACTCTGAACACATCTGCTCAATGTGCTGTGGTAGTCAAAAAAGCATACAGAAAATTAGGAACTATTAGTAAAGGGGTAGATAATAAGACAGAAAATATCATGCTAATACTGCTATATAAATCCATGGCATTTTTGCACCTTGAATGGAGCTTTGGTCATCCCCTCTTGAAAAAGATAAGTTCATGGACGATAGGTCCATTAATGACTATTGTCCAAGATGGTCAAAGGAACGACTATGTGTTCCAGGTATTGATAAACCTCCAACTGACTGAACGACTGGAAATGGACCACTCAATAATTACCCTCTTCTGTCCATTCTTTGTGAAACATCTGGCACCTGGGCTAGTGGGATACTGGGCTAGTTGGGTAATTGATCTAACCCAGCATGGCCATTCTTACATTCTTATAGTATATTGTGTCACTATACTAAAGAGAAAAATGGATGTTAGAAAAAATCTGTTCTCTCTTTCTCTCTGGCAGAGCAGTTTGTATCTTAAATGTCCTTAAACATTTTCGGGTGCGTCTAGACTGGCAAGTTTTTGCGCAAAAGCAGCCGCTTTTGCGCAAAAACTTGCCAGATGTCTACACTGGTTGCTTGAATTTGTGCAAGAGCACTGACTTTGTAATGTACAAAATCAGTGCTTCTTGCGCAAATACTTTCATGCTCCCACTCGCGGGAAAAGCCCTCTTGCACAAGAATACTTGCGCAAGAGGGCCAGCGTAGACAGGTAAGAACTGTTTTGCGCAAAAAAGCCCCGATGGTGAAAATGGCCATCGGGGCTTTCTTGCGCAAAATCGCGTCTAGACTGGCCATGGATGCTTTTGCGCAAAAGCACTTTTCACGCAAAGGCACCCGTGCCAATCTAGACGCTCTTTTCCGCAAATGCTTTTAACAGAAAAACTTTTCCGTTAAAAGCATTTGCAGAAAATCATGCCAGTCTAGACGCAGCCTTCATGTTTTCTTTGCATAAAACACTAATTTACAAGTGTTTGAACACTGGCAACAAAATACTGGGAAGGATTTGTTTAGGGTAACTCAGTCTATCTGTACACTACAGGGACTACATCAGCACAGTTACGGTGCTACAACTATCCTGGCATAACCCTGTATTGTTGATGCAGCCTGCTGCAACAGAAGGGGTATTTTGCAGCTGTAGGAACACACCATTGAGAGCTAGGTTAATTCAAGATTTGTTCAATCAACATAGCCACATCTGCCCCAGGGATTAGCTCAGCAGAGCAATGTCACTTGGGGGGATGATTGTGGATTTTTTTAGCTACATCAACCCACATTTTAAGTGTAGAGCAATCTTCCATTGGTATATCTTAATGTTGAAATCTGTGAAAATGTGGAATAATCTTCTAAGGAAACCCAAAGAAAGCCCTCTTTCTTCAGTAACTGAAAACTGGACTGTACAAATGACTGGAAAATATACTCTAGGTAACAATCTGCAGAGGCAACAGAATAGATTAAATGAGAGCTAACAGGTTATTTCAGATTGCAGTACCTAAATTATGAACATTTCCTTACTCATAGAAACAATATGCTTTTGAGGAGCAGCATGACACTGGCCATATCTATACTGAAAACTTTAGTCTACTCAAGTTACATTGTCATACAGTGACTGATGTTTTTATATAGTTTGGGCATGCGCATACTTGGTTGTTTGCAATGGGTGCTAGGAATGTTTATCAGGACCGCTTTTGTTGATGAAAAGTGTAATGTCCCATGTCCCAATGCATTATGGGTTATCATCACAGGGTGCCATGCATCGCTGTCCAGTACAATGCCTTTTGGGACATTTTTGTAGTGTGTTGTGGGATAGTAATGTGTTTAGGTGGGTGCAAAGTTTCCAGCCTGAAACTTTTCCCATTGCATAAAACATTCCACATCCCATGATTTTTGTTTAAAAAGTGGCATATCCCACAAAACTGTATGGTATTTTTCTATCTCTGCCAAAAGCATGGAGCCCACAGAACTCAGCACTATTCTCATAAATATTCCAAATACAGGACACACAATTCTCTGATGTTTACAGACCTGCAATAGGTACTGCAACAACTAGAATCACAGTGAGGAAGATGACTATATCTTTGAGGACAGTTTGTTGATGTACATAAAGCAAAAAAACTTCCAGGCAGCTGGTAACAGAGCAGCTGCAAATTGTGGACTGTCATGTCTGGGCCTGAGAAATGAACTGTGACTGGTGGAATTGCATTGTAATGCAGATTTGCATGATGAGCAGCAGCTGCAGAACTTTTGAATGTGTTCCCATGTTGGCCCCTTTCTTGAATCTATTTGCAAAAGTCACCCAAGCTTTGCAGCACAGGGATACCAGAATGAGAGCTCCATCACCAGCAGACAATTGAGAGGCAATTATGCTGTAGAAACTTGCTCTGCCAAAATACTACCAGTCAGTGGGAAATGATTTTGAAGTTGGAAAATCCACAGTGGTGGCTGCTGTCATGTAAGTGGGTAGGGCCATTAATCATCTCCTGCTCTGCAGGACTGTCACTCTTGACTAGGTGCAAGAAATACTGGATAGATTTGCAGCAGTGGGGCAGCTCCCTATTATCCCAAACTAAGGTGGGATGATAGAGATATGCACACTATTTTGGTACCAACCCACCTTACTATTGAATACATTAACAGAAAGAGATTCTTTTCGATGGTGTTATACTCACAGTGGATGCTTCACTGATATCAGTACGAGTTGGTCAGAAAAGATGCAGGATGCTTGTGTCTTTAAGAACACAGGACTCTTCAGAAAGCAGGGACATTCTTTCCCAAGGAGTGGATTACCACTTGCTGTGGTAATACCAATAGTGATCCCGGGGACCCAGCCTTCCCCTTGCTCATGAAGATGTACATTGGCCATGTGGACACAGCCAAGGAAAGATTCAACTAATGCCGGCTGAGTAGATTCAGAATGACTGCGGGATGTGCTTGTGTTAGACTGAAAGGTCACTGTCAGTGTTTAGTCACTGCATTAGATCTCAACAAGAAAAAAAATATATCTTACTGGTTATCACTGCATGTTGTGCGCTTTGAAAATACAAGGGAGGAAAGGGGGAAAGCTGCCACCATTGCGAAGGAGTTAAGTGGAGTTGCTGTCTGCTGCATTTCACCAGCCAGATAACCTGGGACATTACAAAACCCTAACATGTTGTTATGCATTTTGAAGCAGTTCTGAAAGTTCATTTTCATAGTCAGACACATTGTATTTTTATCTTGCTGTCCTGAGACAATGTCTGTCGTGTGTAATTTAAGTAATGCATTTTTTGAGTTTTTCCTGCTGGTCACTATTCTATAGTGCCTGCTGAAAATTATAAATACTGCTGGTCCTGATGGTATAACTTGTGTGGTGTCTACTGTGCATTTTAAAATATGGCTGGGTGCTCACATAAATATAATTTCACATCACTCCCACTGAAGTCAATGAGATTACTTAGGTGAGGAAGGATATTTGTGTGCTTAAGTGTTTGAAGGCTCTATTCCTATACACATAATTATACTAGCATTTCCCAACATTTTGAGAGCTAGACCTCCATCTCAAATCAATTTTTCCCCTTCTACCCAATCATTTGTTGTTAAAGGCAAATGAATACATTGCCCATTCCCTCTTCTCTAGACCTCCATACCCCATGATCCAATGGATCTGCTCCACACTTTGGAAAATGCTGTTACATAATTGCCATGGGCAAGTTCTGATGTGTGCAAATTTACAAAATTGTATGAATACCATACAATTTTGTAAATGCACCATTGTGCATTCCTTTGAAAAAGTTTTCCATTACATTTTTAATCTGGAGTGTATTCGTTGGGGACCAAGATTTAAAAGGCTTCTATAAGTGTGCCTTTAAAAAAATAAAATAAATAAATAAGTAAATAGTCAACATTTGTACATGATTCTGGACAGTTGGGTGCACAAGTCACATAATAAAAAAAACTAAAAAAATGAGTGGTCCTGTAGCACCTCAGGGCACATCTACATAGCAGGGCTAAAGCTGAAATAAGCTACACAACTTGAGCTACATCAATTGCATAGCTTAAGTCGAAATAGCTTAACTTGGCTTTTGACGATGTCTACACAGTAAGAAGTCTGAGAAAGAGCACTCTTCCTCCGACTTCCCTTACTCCTTGTAAAATGAGGGTTACAAGAGTTGGAGTAAGAAGTCCTCCAGCTCAACATTATTTTGACATTATGTTGAAATAACTTCTTGTAGTGCAGATGCGGACTATGTCATTTCAGAATAACATCAATCTCCAGGACAGGCATATGGATCTTGCGCAAAACGGGGGTTTTGCACCAAAAAAACCATCCACACTGCTTCTTTTTGCGCAAAAACCCCTTGCACAAAAAGAAATGTCAGAAAGTATGCTAATGATGTTGCAACTTATGCTAATGAGTCCCTCATTAGCATATTTTCTGCCGAAAAAATTCATAGTATAGACGTAGCCTCAGAGACTATAGTATATTGAACTTTTGTGGGCACAACCCACTTCTTCAGATGAATGGAGAAAGAGGCACAAAGGGACACAGAAACCCCACAGAAACCCCAAACATTTAAAGCAGAAAAAGAGGGGAGAGGGAGAGGAGGAAAAAAAATTCTATTTATTTTTATAATAGTGTCCATTTAGCACGGACATTATTATAGTGTCCGTGCTAAATGAGACCAATAGAGTGGGCTGTAAGTATCCGATACTTAGATTCAACACACAAATGACATCAAAAGTTAACGGTCCATCCAGTTCATGTCTTTGTTCAGTTCTTGTGTAAATGTGTCAAATTTGCATATGAAGGCCAGTTCCGCAGTCTCGCTCTCTAGTTGGTTTCTGAAATTACTTTGTAAGAGGATGGCCACTTTTAAATTCAACAACTTTTTGAATATCTGATTTATGCCCATTAATCCTTTGTTGTAGAGACTGTCCAGTTTGGCCAATATACATGGCAGAGGAACATTGCTAGCACTTAATGGTAAATACCACATTAGTGGATGTGCAGTTGTATGGGCCTCTGATGTGGTGGTTTATGTGGGTAGGTCCTGTGATGATAAGAACATAAGAACATAAGAACGGCCGTACCGGGTCAGACCAAAGGTCCATCTAGCCCAGTATCCTGTCTGCCGACAGTGGCCAGCACCAGGTGCCCCAGAGGTGGACCGAAGACAATGATCAAGCGATTTGTCTCCTGCCATCCTCTCCAGCCTCTGTCAAACAGAGGCCAAGGACACCATTTTATCCTGGCTAATAGCCTTTTATGGACCTAACCTCCATGAAATTATCTAGCTTCTCTTTAAACTCTGTTATATTCCTAGCCTTCACAGCCTCCTCTGGCAAGGAGTTCCACATGCTGACTACACGCTGTGTGAAGAAGAACTTTCTTTTATTAGTTTTAAACCTGCTACCCATTAATTTCATTTGGTGTCCTCTAGTTCTTCTATTTAGGGAGCTAATAAATAACTTTTCTTTATCCGCCCTCTCCACACCACTCATGATTTTATACACCTCTATCATATCCCCCCTCAGTCTCCTCTTTTCTAAACTGAAAAATGATGTCACTTGTATAGATGTGTGGAAAGAGTTGGCAATGTTGTTTATTGCAGGGGTAGGTTCGTGGGTATGTTTGAGGTGTGATGTCTGGTTGCTGGAAACAATTTTCAGGTTAAGGGGCTGTCTATAGGCGAGGACTGGCCTGTCTCCCAAAGCCTATGAGAGATCATTTTCTAGGATAGATTGTAGATTATTTATGATGCGCTGGAGGGGTTTAAGTTGCAGGCTGGAGGTCATGACTAGTAGAGTTCTATTATTTTGTTTGTTGGGCCTATCTTGAAGAAGCTGATGCCTGGGTACTCAACTGACCCTGTCAATCTGTTTTTTTGCTTCCTCGGATGGCTATTTAAGCTGTAAGAATGGCTGACAGAGATCCTGTTAGTGTTTGTCTACGGCTGTGAAACTGGACCAAATCCGATTATATGTTAGGGCCTCGCTGTAAACAATTGTTCGTGTGATGTGTCCTGGATGGAAGTTAGAGGTATGTAGGTAAGTATAACGGTCCGTAGGTTTCCAGTATAAGGTGGTGGAAATGTGGCCATTTTTTATTTGTACTGTAGTGTCAAGGAGGTGAGCTCTTGTGTGGACTGTTCCAGGCTAAGGTTGATGGTGCGGTGAAAGTTGTTGAAATCCTTGTGGAATTCTTCAGGGGTCTCCTTCCTGTAGGTTCATATGATTATATCATCAATTTAGTGTCAGTATAGTAAGGATGCTAGGGGACAAGAGCAGATGATGCTATCTATATTCTTTTGTTAGTCTCTAAGGTGCTATGGGACCACTCATTGTTTTTTTAAATTTTTTTAAGTTACAGACTAACACAGCTACCCCTCTGAGAATTTTAAGTCACATAATGGTGCATTACAATCCTGTTTCTGTATATAATTTCTTCCTGGAAGAGGCAAATGTAAGGAAAATATGGGTACATATTTTCACTTTCCTTTCAGAATCTTTTTACATTTCTCTTATGTATGCTTGTAAAATTTAACCCCGCTCAATTCTCTGCTTACAATTAATTCTTTTTCTAGTCTGCTTCCATTTATTTCTGTTTCTCCTGTTCTATGAGCAAATTTGTTATTACAAGAAATCTAACATTTCTGGAAAAGATGATAGGTTCTGCTTTAGATTGCACTCAGTGAGCCCTTTTATCCTTTTAATGTAGTTACAACTTTCTGCAGAATTCTGTACAAACTCACACCCTATTCTTTTCCTGCCATTCTGTAAATGTCTAAGTTTATTATACTAAAATCCCTACTTCAAATGTATCCTTAATATCTAACAGTTCAATAGATGAACATTTTAAAAGAATTTAAACCTCCCATAGAAAGTATTTCCATGATTTCACTTCAGGCGTGTTACAAAGGAGAAAGATGCAGCGTGAAAACCCAACGACTGACTTTTAATTGACTTGCCAGTAAAGCTATTATGTGGTTCTGATCAAGTGTGTTTCTGTGTTCCCATCTATGAATCATACGTTACTGTCTCTTTGTGACCAAAAACTTGACACACATTCCACAGATGATGGTTAGCTTTATCAAGTCACTGCAAAGGTTGAAGATATTTTCTTGGAACTATAGGAAGACTGAATGATATGGGAAAGAAAGATATGATGCCTGTCTTTTATCAACTAATGTATGTCAGAATCACAAAGCAGAAACTTCTTATGTTTAAAAAGCCTTATAATTCATTGTCAGAAGTTAGAGGTAAAGACTCCAACTTTTATTACTCTGTACTTTAATATAACCATTATTCTCTGCAGTTCAACTCACATAGTACTAAATGCAGAGCTTAAAATATTGTACAATACTGATTTGGGAAAATTGCTTTTCTGTCACTGAAATGTATTTTCATCCTGTTTTGAAGGAAAAGAATATTTGCCTTTGATTTACAGAGGTAGTTTCTGTACATAGCAAAGTGACATGAGGGGGTTATATTTTCATTTTTTAGTAAAATAAATCCTAAATTTCATAGTTTGGGTGAAATCCTGTCTTGAGTAAAGACAGAGAGAGCTCTGGCATTGACTTTAATATAGACAAGATTTCACCTTCAGTTTTTCACTTTGTCCTTCCTTAGATAATAACCCGTTTGGAGAGTTTTGCCTGGTTAATGAATCAGTTAAAAACTGAAAAAGCTTCTTGCTAGGTCAAATCCTGATCAGAAATCCAGTAACAATGAAAAATAGCCAGAGTTTTTCATCTAATCCCCAGTGCAGCTCCCTGAAAAAAAATATTCCATAGGAAAGAAAAGGAAATTAAATTCAGTCTCTTTTGTTTGGAAGAATTCTCATGATTTTGTTAGGATTCAATAGGTGCCCCCCCTTCTTAGAGTAATTCAACAACTGGAGCTGTTGAAGTTCTGTTCCATTTCTAGAAAACAAAACCAAGACAATGCTGACCAGGGGAGTAAGATAGAAAATGGAGCTTTGATTTGCTGGAGTTGACTCTCACTTGCAAGCTCACTTCTGGAAAAAACACAGGTATAGTACAGCAAAGTCCAGTATACATTGTTTAACCAGGTAAGCTAGATGCTTATTAGACAGAAGACAAATGGAGAGGGATATGAATGAGAGGAAATAATCTGGGAGATGAAAAAAAAACACAGAAAGGTGCGTGTGTGTGTGTGTGTGTGTGTGTGTGTGAGAGAGAGAGAGAGAGAGAGATTTGTGTGTGAGACAGAGAAAGATAAAGTCCCAGACAATGGCTAGAGGTGACAGTGCCACCTGGCTCCCTCTTTCTCCAGGCTGATCTGGTCAGCATCTCTCTTGGGATTCACAGAATGAATGTCCATGGACCCAGAAGGTGGTTGGGTGGCAGCCAGAACGATAAAATTAGGAGTGGAAATTATTAGCAGACAACTTGCTAATTTCGTCTCCCCTCCCCAAATTCTTTTCTTTTTAAGGTGGTTCAGGATAATCTATTCTGTCATTATATTGTCCACCAACAGGTGTAACTTCAGGCACACCAATTTTGGTTAATTGATTTCTGGTCCACTACTCTTCTTTTTTACCAGTCATAATCTTGAGACAGTCTCTGAGCATTATCAGTTAAAACTCCTTCTCTGTAAATGTATTCATTCATTCTTTCCCCCTTATACATCTTTTCTTAAACAATGCTATATATCAGGTCACTGTGACAATGTATGGCCTTTCACTCACTTTTCAGTTGATCTTACAGTTAAGGCAAATTTGTAGGCCACATTATCACAATCATACATAGTATCTACGTTGGTTTGTAAATCTTGAGTTCCATGAAATGTCTTGGGGGACCATATTGTATTAAGTTTATGTATAGCTGGGGTACAGGGATTGTATGCGTGCTGGCCTTTAGGCAAACTGCCTCACTGGGGATATCACAGGGTAAGCCAGGGAGCTGTGCAGGCTTAAAAACAAAACGCTCCATGCAGAAAGGAATGGTGGAAGGGTCCTTGCCCAAAGAGGATTGATGATTAGAGTTGCCAACTTTCAAATCACACGTAAGAGCCCCACTCCTGCCTGGTGCCTCTGTCAAGGTACCACCCCTCATTCACATCTTTCCTCCTCCCTCTGTCGTTTGCTCTCTACCACCCTCATTCATTTGCTCATTTGCTCATTCATTTGCTCATCACCAGGCTGCAGCAGGGATTCAGGAGGGGATGAGGGCTCCAGCTAAGGGTACATTCTCTAGGGTGGAGTGAGAAAAGTGGGGTTCAGGATGAAGGAGAGGAATCTGGGATGGGACAGGAGGTTGGGATGCAATCTCTGGGGTAGGATGAGGTGTTTGGGGTGCAGGAGTGGGCTCCAGGCTGGTGGGACAGGAGTTGATGGGTTTGGAGTAAGGGAATGATTTCTGGGCTGAAACAGGGGGTCATAATTTTGAAGGGGATCTGGGCTTTGAACTGGGGGGTGAAGGTTCTGAGGTGGGGCCAGAAATGAGGGGTACAAGAGGGGTTCAGGGTACAGGAGGGGCTCTAGGCTGGGACAGGGGGTTGGGATGTAGGGGGTGCAGGTTTTTTAAAGTTTTTAATTCATCAGTCATTAGATCCATCTTAATTATGGAAACTAAACATTAGAAAAATGCATGTACTTTAAATTATAAAAAACAAACTTTTAAAAATAATTGACATATATTTGGCATGTGACTACATAGGACAGAAGGATACAAGTTCCACACACAAAATCAGTCATATGATATCCATGGTGTCATGAACAGGGGGAGTGCTGACCAGAACCCAGTGACTAAGGGGTTAACTCAGGTACCTAACAAAGATGTCAGCTAGGGGGCCAGGAGAGACAATCAAGATAGAGGCTTAAAATTTGAATTGGATATAGATTCCCTGCCTGCTTTCTTTGTGGGGGAGAATTAACACCAGGAGTTAAGAGACACAGAATGATTTAAACCCAGGCAGGACTACCGTGTCCCTCCCCTGGAATTCAGGGCATGGGAGCAGACTGAACAAAAAGAAAATTAGAAGTGAGTACCAGAAAAATGAGCCTAGTCCCATTCAGGGTAATTTTTTCTTTATTTTGTGGTTTGGTTTGAACTGCTCTGTGTGATTCTCTGACTCCTCTTCCCACTTACCATCTAAGCATTGTGCCAGAGATGTTCTCCGATTTTTTTAAATTTGTTTTCCCCAGTTGTCCTCTACATCTAGCAACCAAATATGCTTTATCAACTTCATCTTTTGTTTTGTAATAAAAATCACTTATTTTAAGGTGATGATTTGATTCTTGTGTCCTGGAAGGACTGTCTGTGTGTATCTGCATGCCTCTGATTGAGGGGTCAGCTACCAGAGACTGCAGCTTGTTTTTCTCTTTGCTTTATCAAGCTCTTTTGGGGCAAAAGAGCTTGGGGTACCCTTGGGGGTGATTTCAAGTGTTCACCCTTGTTTTTTAGGGATCAAAAAGCACTTGATGGTGGAAGCAAAATTTCCAAAATCTGTGTGTTAGGATTTTTGGGGGGAAAATTTTCTAACTGGTGTCTGTAGAAGCAAGGTTTTGAAGCTCTCTTGCGGGCCCCCACCTTCTGCATTCATAGTGCCAGAGTAGGGAATAGCCTTGACACATTGCAAGGGAAATGAATAGATGCAAGTTTTTTTGTTTCATACTGCTTTGTTAACATGATATTTGTTATACATCAGATCAATTGCAACTGCATTTTAGGAGTACATATTGCTGTCTGTAATTATAGGAATATATGATTCATGTTATGCTAACAAGATACTACGTATTTTATATTTTATCAATGTTGTCTGATGTGGCAGTTATCAATACAGGTGATATGTCATGTAAGTATACAATAAAATATACTATATGTTCCAGTAAAGGAAATCATTAAAATAGATTTTTCTATCTGCTTCCCAAGATCCATAAACCTGGACACCCCGGACACCCCATCATCTCTGGTATTGGCACACTCAGTACTGGTCTATCCAGCTATGTAGACTCTCTCCTCAAACCCTACGCAACCAACACCCCCAGCTATCTCCAAGACACTACTGACTTCCTAAGGAAACTACAAAACATCGATAACCTCCCCAATAACACCATCCTTGCCACCATGGATGTAGAAGCACTATACACCAACATCCCACATGAAGACGGATTACAAGCAATTAGAAACACTATCCCAGAGGACACCACTGCCAACCTGATAGCAGACCTATGTAACTTTGTTCTCACCCACAATTATTTCCAGTTTGAGAACAACTTATACCTCCAGATCAGCGGCACAGCCATGGGTACACGCATGGCCCCACAGTATGCTAATATCTTTATGGCTGACCTAGAACAACGTTTCCTCAACTCCTGTCCCCTTTTACCTTCTCTACTTACGCTACATCGATGACATCTTTATGATCTGGACACATGGCCAAGAAACACTGGAGACATTCCACAGAGATTTCAACAACCTACACCCCACCATTAACCTCAGCCTGGACCATTCCACACAGAGATCCATTTCCTGGACACCACAGTACAAATCAACAATGGTAAATTAGACACCACCCTCTACAGAAAACCCACTGACTCATACAGTTACCTACATGCTTCCAGCTCCCATCCAGCACACACCATACGATCCATCATCTATAGCCAAGCCCTTCGATACAACCGCATCTGCTCTAATCCCACTGACAGAAACTTCAGGATCTCTACCAAGCTTTTATAAACCTCAACTACCCACCCGGAGAAATAAAAAAGCTAATTGAAAGAGCCAAACGAATACCTAGAAACCAACTACTACAAGACAGACCCAAGAAAACCAACAATAGAACACCACTTGTCATCACCTACAGCTCCCAACTTAAACCTGTCCAACACATTATCAATAAATTACAGCCTATACTGGAACAGGACAGTAAACTCCAAGAAGCTCTGGGAGACAGACCCATAGTCTCCTATAGACAACCACCTAACCTCAAGATGATTCTTACCAACAACCACAGGACATACCACACTAATACCAACCCTGGTACTTTCCCTTGCTACAAACCCCCTTGCCAGCTTTGTCCACATATTCACTCTGCTGACACCATTATTGGGCCTAACCAAGTGATTTATAAGATCAAGAATACATATTCCTGCACATCCAGAAATATAATTTATGCTATCATGTGCCGAAAGTGTCCGTCTGCTTTGTACATTGGACAAACGTCTCAGACACTTCGCCAAAGAATCAGTGCCCACAAAACAGATATCAGACAGGATCACAAAGAAAAAACAGTTTCTTGCCATTTCAACCAGAAAGGACACTGTCTCAATGACCTAATCACATGCATCCTACTCCAGAAGACTTTCAAATCTGCACTTGAAAGGGAATCCTCTGAACTGGCATTCATGCTAAAATTCGACACTCTCCGCGGGGGGCTGAACAAAGACTCCAACTACCTTACCCATTACAAAGATAGCTTCCCCAATTATCACCTCTAATACCATTAGCTCACAGACATCTACCTTTCCCCACCTCTAATATCATTAACTCACAGACATTTACCTTCCTTCCCCCCCCCCCCGCATCCCCGTTCTGTTCTGAAATGTGATTTGTCCTTTTCATATGCATTCATTTTTTTTAATTGTATCCTTTGGTATATATGGTTGTGACTATTTTCTTCCACTATTTGATCTGAGGAAGTGGGTCTGGCCCACGAAAGCTCATCATCTAATAAACCATCTTGTTAGTCTTTAAAGTGCTACATAGTCCTGTATTTTGTTTCAGCTACACCAGACTAACACGGCTACATTTCTATCACTAAATTACTACAGTTCCTTTTACTTTAAGGGACCTGCAACAAAACAAAAAGGGGCTCTGGCCTGTTTTTCATGGGTTTGCTTGAGTCAGGAAGAAGTAGAGCTATTTCTCATTTTGATTCCTTTATTCATAACATCCAGCACACAAGGTTATGATCACTATTCAGTCCTCTCTATGCCCATACACAACTTGCTGGTTGCCTGCAAGTTTTTAAAGCATATCCAGGCATAAAACATGCAGGCTATCAAAGACATCTTGCAGCAGCTGCATAGACTTTTGTGAAGTTCCAGATTCAAGATGAGGGCAACACATTGTTTATTGCATCTGGTTTTGTTTCTGGTGAATGGAAGTACATTACTATTCCAGCTTTTTTTTAATTACTTGTGTGTGCTGCATTGTCTATCAGCTACAGTCATACTATGTCAGCGTTTCTTAAAGTGTATTCCGAGGCAGTTGGAGGTATGCTGCGGAGAGAACATGGCCGCCCTTCAAGGGACAAGCCTCCTTTTTTTTTGGTCAACAACTTTTCCCTGGGGAATGGCCACCCTTAAAGGGGCAAGCCTCCTTTTTTTTTCCCTCAACAAAAAAATCCTTGATATTCCTCATAAAAAAATTGTTTAGTGTTCCTCGGTCTTAAAAAGTTTAAGAAACACTGTACTAGATAAATACCTAAACTGTATAACTATATGTAATTCATTCATATGTTAATACTATAAGTCAGGGGTGGGGAACTTTTTTTGGGTTGGGGGCTGCTGACCCACAGAAAAATCAATTGAGGACCAAGGCTGCGGGGACGTATCAGGGGACCTGGAGTGCCAGAACAGGCTCCCCAATTCTGGGGGAAGCCCTACAGCTTGGGGGCCAGATCCAGGCAACCCAGGGGCTGCATCTGGTCCCCAGGCCTTAGGCTCCCCATCCCTGGTATAAGTGTTTACATATTCAAACAGAAGTGCAATGAGAAAAATTATATTTCTTACCTACTTGACAAATCCATTTAAAATTTTTGCAGGGTCTGACAAATCAATTTCCTTGAGCAATACAACAAACCTAATACCACATTTTTAAAAAATGGTATAGGCAATGCATATTAAAATAGAGACAGATTCTCTCTTACATCTCTTGTGCATTTCAGTCATTGTGTGTTGTGTGGCTAAACAATCCAATTCTACAGTGAAAGACCATTCAGAGATAATGCAGGCATACAGTGCAGAAGTTGAAGCTGACACACGAGCCTGCTGCACAATTCCTCTTTGCTCTCTTCACTTTCCTGACTCTTGCAGCACCTTGCTTCTGCCTTTTGACTCCTTGATGTTGCACAGCCCTCCAGTGTAGCCAGTTGTTAGATGATTTTCCCAGCCTACAGGGTCAAGTCCCTTTTGCAAACATCCTAGAACCTGAGCCTAGGTCTGTACAGTGGACATGTACCATTGATGGTAGAGCTCAGAATTGGAATTAGAGCTTTGTGTCATTCCTAGGACTACTGGCTTGCCCCAAACTGGAGGTAGAGGACCTCTTGAACATAAGAGCAACAGAATGGTCATACTGGGTCAGATCAAAGGTCTATCTAGTCCAATTCTCTGTTTTTGAACAGTAGCCAATGCCAGGTGCTCCAGAGGGAATGAACAGAATAGATAACCATCAAATGTTCTATCCCTCGTCCCCCATTCCCAGCTTCTGACAAACAGAGACTAGGGTCACCCATACCTGCCCATCCTGGCTAACAGCTATTGATGGACCTATCCTCCATGAATTTATCTAGCTCTTTTTTGAACCCTGCTATAGTTTGGCTTTCACAATATCCTCTGGCAAGGAGTTCCACAGGCTGGCAGTGCTGTGTGAAGAAAGACTTTGTTTAGTTTGTTTTAAACCTACGGCATATTAATTTAATTTGGTGACCTCTAGTTCTTGAGTTATAGGAAGGAGTAAATAATTCTTCTTTATTCACTTTCTCCACACCAGTCAGGATTTTATAAACCTCTATATCTCCCTAGTTGCCTCTTTTTCAAGCTGAAAAGTCTTATTAATTCCTCCTCATATGGCAGCCATTCTATATCCCTAATCATTGTTGTAGTCTTTTTCCGAACCTTTTCCAATTCCAATATATCTTTTTTTTTTTTAGAAAGGTTACTGTATCTGCATGCAGTATTCAAGATGTGGGTGTACCATGGATTTATATAGAGGAAATAAGATACTCTTTGTCTTATTCTCATTGAATAAATAGAATCCCAGGGCTGAAAGAGACCTCAGGAGGTCATCAAGTCCAGCCCCCTGCCCAAAGCAGGACCAACCCCAACTAAATCAACCCAGCCAGGGCTTTGTCAAGCTGGGACTTAAAAACCTCTAGGGATGGAGATTCCACCACCTCCCTAGGTGACCCATTCCAGTGCTTCAATACCCTCCTAGTAAAATAGCTTTTCCTAATATCCAACCTAGACCTCCTCCACTGTAACTTGAGACCATTGCTCCTTGTTCTGCCATCTGTCACCACTGAGAACAGCCTCAAATCCCCCCTCATTCTTCTCTTCTGCAGACTAAATAAGCCCAAATTCCCCAGATTCTCCTCATATGTCATGTGCTCCAGCCACCTAATCATTTTGGTTGCCCTCTGATGGACCCTCTCTAATGTGTCCACATTCTTTCTTTAGTGGGGGGCCCAGAAATGGACGCAATACTCCAGATGTGGCCCTACCGGTGCCAAATAAAGGGGACTAACAACATCTCTAGATCTGCTGGAAATGCTTGTCCTAATGTACCCAAATATGCCATTAGCCTTTTTGGCTACAAGGTCACACTGTTGACTTATATGCAGCATCTCATCCACTGTAATCCTAGGTCGTTTTCTACTGAACTGCTACTTAGCCAGTTGGTCCCAAGTATTCTTCTGTCCCAAGTGCAGGACTCTGCACTTGTCCTTGTTGAACCTCATCAGATTTCTTTTGGTTCAATCCTCCAATTTGCTAGGTCACTCTGGACCCTATCCCCACCCTCCAATGGATCTACCTCTCCCCCTAGCTTAGTGTCATCTGCAAACTTGCTGAGGGTGCAATCCATCCCCTCATCCAGGTCATTAATAAAGATGTTAAATAAAACTGGCCCTAGAGCCAATTCTTGGGGCACTCTACTTGGAACCAACTGCCAGCCAGACATCGAGCCATTGATCACTACCTGTTGAGCCCAACAATCTAGCCAGCTTTCCAGCCACCTTACAGTCTATTTATCCAATCCCTACTTCCTTAACTTTCTGGTACCCATTTCTGAATGATTCCCAACATTTTGGAAGGATGGAACTAGTATTATTGGCTGTCAATCAACAGGAAACTGAAGCAGAGTGAGAATACTATATGTGTCATCCCAAGATTATGTAACCCATGCCTACTAGGGGTGGCGCACTGTCCTGCTTTACTGGCAGCTCACCCAGCTAGAGATTGATGAGTTTGCTATAGCCTTAGCTAACTGGCAAGTGGCTCTGCAGTACAAGTTTATGATTTGAAGTCCCAGGTTTGTGCCTACATGCTGCTGACTAGGATCTGTTGGTGATACATGGCAAAAATAGGAACTGAATTCAGATCCGCTGAATCTATGACCAGTGCCTTAACCACAAAACCAACTTTCTTCTTGCTATCAAGCTCAGAAGGAAATATTCCCATCTATCTGGTTTAGAGTTTTGTACTGGTACTCATGCTACAAAAAGATACTACAGTGACAGATGTCTTGTATATTTTAAATGTGGACCAAACCATGAATTTTCTAAATTATTCAATTATAATTTCAGAGAGAAGTCTTCCATTTAAATTGTCTAAAAGTATATATTTGTGAAGTGCTTTTACCAGATAGGTCAGTGCATGTAGCATGCTCAGTTGTTTCCTTACTGTGTTACCCAAGCAAATTAGCTATACTGATGTAAAATATAGACTTTCTTTTTAAGCATTATGTTAAGGAGAAGGACATAAACAACAAACAGACACAGTACGTTCTGTCATGAGTCTGGGTAACAGTGGCTTTAAAGAAGTGGAAATGAAAGTCAGTTTGTAAAATAAATGATTGAAGATCAATGAAAGTTTTTAAAAACAAGCACTTTGTCCATTTTGCAAAATATATCCATTTCTGAAACTATTTTTTCTCTGATGATGCAAAAATAGCATTTCAAGAGACATACCCTTGCAATAATACTTGAAAACAGCACATACATTTCTATGCAAAAGATAATAAAGCAAAACACAATGCAAAACAAATTATTCCAAAACTTAGTATCATGGCATGAGAACTTTGGATAAAAAAAATATTGATTTGAGATGAAGCATAAAACTGAATGAAAATCACAATGTGTTATGCATAAATTGAACTAGTTGTGAAATACTTTGAAAAAATATCTCATCTCAGAAAAGTTTTCTTGTTATTGACTTTTAAAGCGTTCTGAAAATTTTACAGGCAACAAGAAATTTACGAGTGGAAATTGGCATGACACTCTCACAAATTGTCTCTCACAAACAAAATATATTGCAATATAATCATTGACCTAATATTGTCAAGACTCATCTCGAAAAAGAAATGTCCCTAGTTTGAACTGGTAATGAGCAGAACAGTTTCTAGTGCATATAAGAAAGGTGCATCATGACAGAATAGCAAGCAAGAAAGATACAATGTAAATGTGAAAGGTCAAAATAAATGTTACATGAAATAGAAATTTAAAGGATTCTACTCTGACTGTATCATGTTAACTGAAAAAAATTACTTCTTGGTCAGAAATACACTGGAAAATCTATTATATGTTAAGGTCTTGTTACAATTACTGTAAAATCTATATAGGCATAGTAAAGTCATTCATAAGAACATAAGAATGGCCATACTGGGTCAGACCAAAGGTCCATCTAGCTCAGTATCCTGTCTTCCAACAGTGGTCAATGCCAGATGCCCCAGGGAGAGTGAACAAAACAAGTAATCATCAAGTGATCCCTCTCCTGTCATCCATTTCCAGCCCCATTCTGGCTAATAAGTATTGATGGACCTAACCTCCATGAATTTATCTAGTTCTTTCTTGAACCCTGGTAAAGTCCCATCTTCACAACATCGTCTAGCAAAGAGTTCCACAGGTTGACTATGTGCTATGTGAAGAAAATTTTCCGTTTGTTTGTTTTAATCCTGCTGCCTATAAATTTCATCTTGTGACCCTTAGTTCTTATGTTATGGGAACAAGTAAATAACTTTTCCTTATTCACATTCACCATACCTGACATGATTTTATAGACTTCTTTCATATCCTCCGCAGTCTCCTCTTTTCAAATCTGAAAAATCCCAGTCTTTTTAATCTCTCTTCATATGGCACCCGTTCCAAAGCCCTGATCACTTTTGTTGTCCTTTTCTGAACCTTTCCAATGCCAATATATCTATTTTGGGGCAACCACATCTGTATGCAGTATCCAAGATGGGCATACTGTGGATTTATATAGAGGAAATAAGATATTCTCTTTCTTATTCTCTATCCCTTTTTTGAATGATTCCTAACATTGTTTGCTTTTTTGACTGATGCTGCACATTGAGTGGGTGTTTTCAGAGAACTATCCACAATGATTTCAAAATCTCTCTCTTGAGTGGTTATAGCTAAATTAGTCCCCATCATTTTGTATGTATAATTGGGATTATTTTTTCCAATGTGCATTAATTTGCATTTATCAACATTAAAATTCATTTGCCATTGTGTTGTCCAATTACCTATTTTTTGAGATCCTTTTGAAGCTCTTCACAGTCTGCTTTGGTCTTAACTATCTAGAGCAGTTTATCATCATCTTCAGATTTTGCCAGCTTACTGGTTTACCCCTTTCTCTAGTTCATTTATAAATAGGTTAAATGGAATTGGTCCTAGCACAGACCCTTGAGGGACACCACTAGTTACTGTTCTCTATTCTGAAAACCATTTATTTCTATCATTTGTTTCCTGTCTTTTAACCAGTTATCAGTCCATGAGAGGAGTTTCTCTCTTATCCCATGATAACTTACTTTACTTAAGAGCCTTTAGTGAGGGACCTTGTCAAAGGCTTTTTGGAAATCTAAGTACACTATTATCTGCTGGATCCCCCTTGTCCACATGCTTGTTGACCCCCTTACTTGGTAGTAGACTGGTAAGGCATGATTTCCCTTTTCAGAAATCATGTTGACTTTTCCCCAACAGATTGTGTTCATCTATGTGTCTGACAATTCTATTCTTAACTATAGTTTCAACTAATTTTAATGGTAGTGATGTTAGACTTACTTGTTTGTAATTGCCAGGATCACCTCAGAAGCCCTTTTTAAATATTGGTGTCACATTAGCTATCTTCCAGTCATTAGGTGTAGAAGGTGATTTAAAGGATGGGTTACAAACCACAGTTAATAGTTCCACAATTTCATATTTGAGTTCCTTCAGGACTCTTGGATGAATGCCATCTGATCCCCATGACTTGTTACTGTTTGGTTTATCAATTTGTTCCAAAACCACCTCTAATGACAACTCAATCTAGAGTAATTCCTCAGATTTGTCACCTAAAAAGAATGGTTCAGGTCTGGGAATCTCCTCAATATCCTCAGCCATGAAGACAGAAGCAAAGAATTCATTTAGTTTCTCCACAATGACCTTATCTTTGAGTCAGACATCAAAGACAGGCTACAGTTCTTGTAAGATAATTATCACCACCCCATGTGCTTACATCAAAGAAGTGGCGATAACACTTAGCTTAGAGATTTTCCCCTCATCCACACAGGACTTTAGAGTAATCCAGCAGCAGGCAATGTTTAGCAGCCTTCTCAATCACTGGGTTTATTTGGGAAGTTGGAGTGGGATGGATTTATATTTATTTCCTTTAAATATGCATCTTCAAACATGTCACTTCTCCATATAACTGTAGCAAAACCGGGGGCACTGTAGGTCAGCTTCTCACTGAAGGAGAAATCATTGATATGGAGTTTGTGTAACTTATTTTATGTCCACTAGACTTTGAACAGGAGTGGTTGAGGAGCATTCAGGCAATCTCTTCTCTCAGGACCTCCTCCCGAACACTAGTACCCAGTACTTTGGGAAGAAGAAATTTTCTCCAAAATGTGATTTACTAAAGAGATTGAAGAAAAGACAAATTCTCCTTCTGCTTTCAAGAGGTCCCCCAAAGAATATTGATAGCAATGCAACATTTCTTCAAATACTGAAAAGTGCTTGCATGAAACTAATGGAACTTAAAACACTATGTTAACCATCTAGTGCCTCCTACCACAAAATAAGGATGTTTCAGAAGAAGAGGAAGTCAGTATGGCATCTTATGGCTCTCTTAGGAGGTTGGGTGTATATAGGCTGCCTGTTGGCATTTGGCTTCTTCCATAAGCATCACACAACAGCTGCTATAAGAGTCCCAGTGCTACCCTGTCAATTCAGCTCATAGAGTGAAGGAGGTAGATACAGTTTGGAGTGGACTTTAAAGCTGTCCTCCTCTACCAGAGATTGAATGATTGTGTCACCTGCTCAACAAGCAAATCCAACAGGGAACAAAACTGACATTTCAACATTTGTTTTCATGCTATATTGGGACAAATAACTGACATTTTCTACTGAACAGAATTTCAAAATAACTGATATTCACAGGGTTTTCTCTCTATATTTTCTATAAAACTAAACATTTGGGCAGCCCTCCCCAACTGAACTGAAATGTTTTTTAAAATTTGTTTAAAAGACCATGATTGATTCATTTTACATAATTTCAACATTAAACTGCATTTTTCTCCCTGTGGCACTTCCCCTCATAGGAGTTGTGTTCAGAAGCCTTATGCTCCCATTCTTCCTTTTCCCATCCAGACAACATTGTGACTCCCATTGTGTATTGTAGGGGTTTTCAACCCTTTTCTTTCCAAGGCCTGCTCAACATGCTATTAAAACTCCATGGCCCACCTGGGTCCCAATAACTAGCTTTCTGCATATAAAAGCCAGGATCAGCATTACAGAGTTTTAAACAGGACAATTACTTGGGGCCACATGTCACAGGGGCTCTGATAAAGCTATGTTGCTCAGGCTTTGGCTTCAGCCCCTGGTGGTAGAGCTCAGGGTCTTAGGCTTCAGCTTCAAGTGGTGGGTCTTCAGCTTTCTGCCCTCGGTCCCAGCAAATCTAATTCTGGCCCTGCATGGCAGACCCCCTGAAACCTGCTCATAGTCCTCTATGGGGCCCCCAAACTCCTGACTGAGAATCACTAGTGTACCGCACATCTCAACAAAGGAGTATGTGTGCCCCATATTATATTATTAGACATGGAGCTTGGCCTTAAGAAGGAATGGGTTCCAGAAATCCAACTCCCAAAAGGCAGTGCACCATGATAAGTAAATGCAATTAATGTCTTGTTCCACTGATTCAAAAGGAAAGATTTTGTGGAAGTTTAAAAACAACAGTTGTTTAAACTGGGCTTAAACTGCAGCAAGGGAGGTTTAGGTTGGACATTAGGAAAAACTTCCTAACTGTCAGGGTGGTTAAAAACTGGAATAAATTGCCTAGGACAGTTGTGGACTCTCCATCACTGGAGTTATTTAAGAGCAGGTTAGATAGACATCGATCAGGGATGGTCTAGACAGTACTGGGTCCTGTCGTGAGGGCAGGGGACTTGAATTGATGACTTCTCGAGGTCCCTTCCAGTTCTAGTGTTCTATGATTCTGATTCTATGATTTATTCCAATTTGGGCTGAACCAACCTGAAACAAAATATTTTTTTTAGATTTTTGCAATGTAAAATGAAAGACTTTTGCAGAATCTGTATTTTCCATCAGAAAACCATTCTGTCAGATTATTCTTATTATGTTATAGTAATTCAGCAATTTCTGTACAATCTGCAAATTTTCAACATGCTTTTATGAATACAATAATGTATATTAGATATATACTTTTTTATGTGTCTCTGAATTACAATGCACATAGTTTGCTACTGAACATCCCATTACCAGATCTCTCTATATAACACAAAATTTCCATTTGCAGTCCTGGGCATTTTAAAGTCTACATTCACTAAACTGACTGATCTTCAGCATCTTTAGAAAGATGGTGGAATAATAGCTCTGTGTTGTTGCTTTCAAATTATTTTTTAACCAAAGCACCTTGTTTTAAGTCCTGCTAATTTCTTCACAGAATTCATTGAACATTCTGTCTGTATTCCATACTGCTTTGTAATAATTAAATTTCTCAAGACCAAATCTAATTCTCTAGCTCTAGATCTGTTTTCTAAGCCTATATTATCATCATCATTCAAGCATTTTGTTACATCTCCTTCTTGAAAATTAAAGCAATTTCTTTAATCTTTTTTTCCATCAAAAGCCAAACTGTTAAAATTCTTTTTCTTTCTTTCTTTCTTTCTTTCTTTCTTTTACTTTTGGAAAAATGAAATTCATTTTATCTATTTTAATTCACTTCAGTTTCATTATTTTCATCTGTGCTTTTTAAGTTTTCATATAGATTCACTTACTGCAGAGACCAGCATTCCACATTTATTTTAGGTATTAATTTAATGGAAAAATCTTTTATCCTATTGTAATTGTTTTTGCTAATTATGTTTGGTCTTATGCTACCACTTAACATTTCCCATATGTTATCAACTTTTCAAATAACAATTGTTTCATTTACATGGTTTGAAGTGAAGTATGGTCCATCTTTCACTGGAATTTCACTGACTTAAAAAGTTTTAGGACTTGATTAAAAATACTATCACTAGATTATCATGCTTTCAGAAGAGACTGCAGAACTGAGCTGGAGATCAATAATGATGAAGTCAGGAACATTAAAGAAGAGTACAACAAGCAAACTTGTGGCAACATTATATTTCTTGATGCACTTCATCATCACTGTAATTGAAGTCTGTCATAGGGCTTGTCTATACAAGGAAATTGCTCAGTAGAAAGGATGCTGGCCTTTAAATCCAATGGTGTTGTAGATGTGTCTGTCTCAGGATATTAGAGAGAGACAAGGTGTCTTTTGCTAGATCAACTTCTGTTGTTGAAAAGCTTCAGAGGGATAGCCAAGTTAGTCTGTAACAGGAAAAATGTAAAAAACAATAGTCTAGTAGCACCTAAAGACTAACAAAACATGTAGATGGTATCATGAGCTTTCACGGGCACAACCCACTTCTTCAGATGACAAGAGTATTGGCAGTCCAGATCCAAGAATAAATAAAGGAAGGAGCGAGGAGGGGAGAAGGAAAAAAAGAGGGGAGGAAGAAAAAGAGACATTGAGTAAATATGCTTCAGAGGGGTAGCCGAGTTAGTTTGTAACAGGAAAAACTTAAAAAACAACACATAGTCTAGTAGCACGTTAAAGACTAAATAGTTACAAGAGACGGATAAGCACCATTAGTTTGCACTTGGAAATGGAAGATGACCAACACCAGATTCTACACAGACATCAAACCATTATTCAACCAAACAACGAAGATGCTAATGGTTCTTGATGTCTGTGTAGAATCTGGTGTTGATCATCTTCCTTTCCAAGTGCAAACTAATGGTTCTTATGAGCCTCTTGTAACTATTTAGTCTTTAAGGTGTTACTAGACTATTTGTTTTTTAAGTTTTTTCTGTTGTTGAGAGAGACAAGTTTTCAAATCACATATAGTTTGGTCAAGGTAAAAGGCTATGTAGAAATACTTCTTATTCTTATTTTGTTAAACTTGTTCATAATTAATTTAATCTAAACTGAAATAAAACACTCTTAACTGTAAATAAGTATCCACACAGCCTTTTGCACTAGTTTAGCTATATTGGTTTAAAAACACACCTTAAGCTATTCTGGTGCAATTTTCTTATGCCAAACAGTCTTTACTTTTCAGGGTAGGATGTCCTATGGCTTCAGACTGCTAGAAAGTGCTGTGCTGGAACTCAATGCAGTGAAAGGAAGTCTTAACTGTTCTGTCCTTTGGAATGACAAAGACAGGGAAGGATTGGTTATATGTTTGATGATTCTATTGAGCATATGGATAGATGCCAGATAAGACAGACTACAGCAATCATCATTCAATATAGAATTTCAGTACTTCTTCCTTAGCCATGAGGAAAAAAGTGTCTACAAGGACCAAATTACACAAATGTAGGATTGGAAGGAACTGCAAGAAATCATCATGGGCAGACCCCTACCTTCAAGGTAGGAGAAAGTAATAACCACACTATTCCTGACATGTGTTTGTCAAACGTGTTCTTAAAAATCTTTAGTGACAGAAATTTCACAACCTTCCTAGGCAATTTGTTCCATTGCTTTACTATCCTGATATTTAGGAAGTTTTTCCTAATGTCTACCCTAAACCACTCTTGCTGCAATTTAAGCTCATTGCTTCTTGTCTTACCCTCAGAATGAGGTGAACAATTTTTCACCTTCCTCTTTGTAACAACCTTTTCTGCACTTAAAAACTGTTATGTTCCCCACTCAGTCTTGTCTCCTCCAGCCTTCATCTCATTAAGCTAAAGTGGCTTGACTCAATAGGTGAAAATGAAGCCCATTTAATTTGTCTAAGGTTAGGCATCAAAAACCAAAAGTCACTTTTGAAAAGCAAGACTACCCTACATTTTATTTCTAAAAATGTGTGAAAAATATACTAAAAATAGTCCCAAGCAGGGACAATCTATTAGCTCTTCCATTGTGTGATGTCACAATCCTTTTATTAGTTATTAGAGTTATTGGATGTCTCACAAAATCAAGCAATGTAATTGTCTGCACATTTGTAAGTAGTTTAGTACTAACTGCAAAAAAACCCAACCTTACCATTCAATATTTCAAAATCAAGTAATGCAAAAATGTTTCAACTTGATTACCTGATTATACCGTGAAGGAATAGAAATGAGTATAATAAACACAGCCTGGCTCTGGCACCCTAGCCCCTCCCTCTTCCCAACTGCCGCCCTCAGGTCACCATCTAAACCATCTGCACCCCCTTCTCCTCTTCCTCCAGGTCATAACTCCCTCCCAGACCCTCCAGACCCTTGTATGCCCCTCCCCCAGACCAGTACAGCCATTCTTTTATAGTGACTTCACTTCCATAACCTGGTTCAATATATATGTATATTCCAGTGAGTAAAATAAGTTTGATGCTAACAGAATAACTATGGCAATTAAATACATAAAATGATAAGAAAAATGTAGATTATAGCTGAAGTTATTCAAATAAGTCGAATTTCACAGAGCTTAGTTTCCTGTACAGTAATTCCTCATTTAACACTATAGATATGTTTCAGAAAATGATCGTGTTAAGTGAAAGTGTTATGCGGGGTCAATTTTCCCATTGAAAATAATGGAAAAGGAGGGGGTTGCATTTCAAGCGGTGGTGTCTGTTGGAACGGGGACATAAGGTTGGGGGAGAAAGGGGACTGGGTTACAGCAGAGAGGGGAGGTGTTTGTCTCTGGGGAAGGGAAGGGAAGGAGAGAAGAGGGAAGGGGGATTGGGTTGGGAGTATGCCCCTGTGACGGGTCTGCCAGGACCCGCACTGCGTCTGGCGAGGGGGGGGTCGCCAGGGTATGGCACGGTGAGTGGCAAACCCTCTGCTGCTTTGCAGGGAGGTGGGGGAAGCCTCGTGCAGCCGCCAGCGACAGGCTGGCTGGGGAAACCCAGCCGCCAGCCTGCAAGCGAGGGCAGAGGAGAGGGGGCAAGGCGTCCAGTGAGGGGGAGTCAGCGGGGAACAGTGCGGTGAGAGGCAAACCCTCCGCTGCTTTGCAGAGAGGCGGGGGAAGCCCCACACAGTCGCCGGCAACGGGCCATCTGGGGAAATCATGTTATTCCGGGGATGGTCATGTAATTCAAAAAACGTTCCTTAAAAAAAAAATCGTGTTATCACGATAACGTGTTAAGTGGGCATGAGTTAAATGAGGAATTACTATACCATATTTGTATGTTACTATCTATGAATATTGCAACAACATATCATTATTGTGAACTAAGAGCTCCATCCTACAAGGTGCTGAGCAAACTGGCTTTGATACAACAAAGTATATAAGCACATATTTAATGATTAGCAGTCCCCTTGCTTTTATGTTGGGGGTAAAATCCTGGGGCAAAACTCTCATTGACTTCAGTAAGAATGAGGATTCCACTCTTGATATGTAAAGGATGATTAAAATTTATTGTTATCTATTCATTATTTTTTGTAATAATAGAACATTAACTGACAGTTCCATTACAGTTTCAGTGCTGCTGGGCAAGAAATGAACAGGTTAATTTAAAATATGTCCATATGCAATGTTCATAATTCAAGCTAAAGTATTCCTCAATGATTTTAATAAAATTACTACTACTTTGAATCAGGGTAACTGCTGAGTTTACCTTTCATTGCTCTTTTCAAGCATTAAATTTGTGTATTACTAAGTGGACTTTATTAGAGTGATCTGTTGCCATATGCATTGGAAAGAGTCTCTCTGTGGGACATGCAAATCTTACAGTGGGGATTTTAATACTAAGTTACTTTGTTAGGTTCCATTTCCCCTCCCCCACTTGCACTCTGTTTCAGCACCACTTTGCGACTGCAGTTTAGATTTTTATTGTACATGCTGACACAAAGGCTAGACTGCCCTTGGAGTTGTAAGTATTCAGAATCTCTGAAAATCAGACCATAAGTGGCAAGTTATATGGGCTCGTGGTGCCCATGCTCCAGGAATATTCAGAGCCAGGGCCCTGCTCCACCAATATTTGGAGCTGGGTCTCTCCCCCAGCCCTGCCTGGAGTGGGCCCCAGCCAGGGGCGGACTGGCCCGGCGGGATACCAGGAATTTCCCGGTAAGCCGTCGTCAGAAGGGCCGACTGGCAGCTGCTGGAGGAGGAGAGGTGTGACTAGGCAAGCCCGTTCCCCCGCCCCTGCAAGAAGACGCCGGCGGCCGCGGCGTCAGGAGCTGTGCTGCCCGGCGCGCCTTGGCACTGCTGCATATGCTCCGGCAGTGGGCACTGGTGAAGCCCCCCAAGCCTCGACAGGTTTTTCCCCCTTCGAGCTGCTCTGTGGGCGGCAACCCCAGGGTATCTTAGATATCATTAGGGAATCATGGGAAGAACAGACAACGAGAGTACAGGGGTCAGTCCCATATATCCTCAAGTTAAGGGAGCGACTACTCCGTCTTGGCGAATTCGCCAAGCAGAACTTAGAGGAAGCACAGAGGAGACAGGCGCAGTATTACAATCAAAATGCCCGGTTGTGGGTCTTCCAGCCCGGGGACTGGGTCCTCCTGTTGCTACCAGAGCAGAGCTCTAAGTTGCTGGCCCACTGGCAAGGCCCGTTCGAAGTGCTGCGGCGGGTGGGGGAGGTAGACTACGAAATTCGAATGCTGGGGAGAAGGAAGCCCACGAACATCTTCATGTCAACCTTTTAAAGGCATGGAGGCCACGGGAGAGCCTGTGGGTGGATCCAGCGGGAGGGGTGACCCACCAAATGCGGGGGGATCCAATGATGCAGAGAACTATCCCCTGCAATTAGATGCCACACTAACCCCAGCACAGTACGAGGAACTCACAAACCTCCTGCGTAGGTTTCCGCAGGTGTTAACTATGACACCAGGCCAAACAACATGAGCGTACCACCATATCGCCACCGAGCCCGGTAAGAAGATTCGCAAGCAGATCCGGCCTTTATCCCGAAGACTGTGGGACATGGTCCGTGAAGAGGTGGATAAAATGCTACTGTGGGGGGTAATAGAAGAGTCACGGAGTGAGTGGAGGAGCCCCATAGTCCTTGTCCTGAAAACGGATGGAATGACGCGGTTCTGTATCGACTTCCGAAAGGTCAACGCAGTGTCCCGCTTCAACGCCTACCCTATGCCCCGCGTTGACGAACTCCTGGAGTGGCTCGGAACATCCCGTTATTTATCTACCTTAGATCTATCAAAAGGGTATTGGCAAATCCCACTAATGCCAAAGTCTAAAGAAAAAACCGCGTTTTCAACACCATTTGGACTATACCAGTTTGTACGGATGCTGTTCAGACTTCACAGGGTGGCAGCCACGTTCCAAAGGCTAATGGACCACGTCCTACACCCCACGAACAGTATGCAGCGGCATATATGGACGATATCGTGATCTACAGCACATCATGGCCGGAACATTTGCAGAGGGTGGAGGCGGTCCTGTCCTCACTAAGCGAGGCAGGACTGACAGCCAACCCCCACAAATGTCACTTTGGAGAGCAAGAGGTGTCCTATTTAGGGTACACCGTCGGGGGGAGGGCAGCTCCGACCGATCGTAGACAAAATCGAAGCCTTACGGGCCTACCCAATGCCAACTACAAAGCGACAAGTACGCCAGTTCCTGGGACTCGCGAGCTATTACCGACGGTTTGTCCCGGGGTTCGCATCACTAGCCACCCCCCTCACTGACCTAACCCGTGACATGGCCCCTAAGAAAATACAGTGGAGCCGGGAGTGTGAGGGGGCCTTTAATGCTCTAAAGCAGCAGCTAACCCAAACGCCAGTGCTGTCCCAGCCTAATTTTAACAAACCATTCATTTTGCAGACAGATGCCTCCGAGGTAGGCCTTGAAGCCATACTCTCGTAGGAGGAAGAGGGGGAAGAGCACCTGATCGTATATATTAGTCGGAAACTGTTCCCCAGGGAGTGTAAATACTCAACAATCAAAAAAGAGGCGTTAGTGGTAAAATGGGCAATTGACATGTTGCGTTATTACCTCCTAGGTAGCCCCTTTAAAGTGGTAACGGACCATGCACCCCTCCGATGGCTCCAGGCCATGAAGGACTCGAACTGTCGAATAATGAGGTGGTGCCTGGCATTGCAGCCCTATCGGTTCGAGGTCAGCCATCAAGCCGGTAAAGCACATGAGAATGCAGACTTCTTTTCAAGGATTGCAGAAACAGAGACGGAGAAGGGGGCGGATATAACAAAGAACTTAAGGGGCGAGGTGTGTGACGGGGCGGAGCGCCTCTGCCCCTCCGAGGTGAATCCGCCCCGCACTGAACCGGTGGTCGCGCTCGCACTCCTCGGGGCGGCCCGAGGAACGCGGAGGTTTTGCACTCCCTGCACGGCCACCGTGGGCCAGCTGAGCAGCAGGGGCAGGGTTAGAGGTGGGGGCCGGACGTCAGTACGGCATGGAGACGCACTGATGTCAGAGGGCGGGTCGGCGGGTGACGTCAGAGGGTGGGAAGGTTAAAAAGAGAAAAGGAACCCCAGGCAGGGGAGGAGAGGAGAGGGAAAGAGAAGGAGGAGCTGGCAAAAAGGGGGAGGAGAGGAGAGGAGATGGACAAGGGAATGGGGTAGGAAGAAGCCCAGGGCAGAGGCTGGAGTGAAGCCCGGCGAGCCGGAGGGTTGCGGACGAAACCCCCACCGGCTGAACAGGTTCAGTCGAACCTGTTCTTAGGGCCCTGGGCTGGGGCCCGTGAGAAAGGGCGGGCCCGGGCCCCCCTACCCCCCTCCCACGGTCAATCGCAAGGAGTACAGTGCCGAGCGCCCGGGGAGAACACCAGTTTGGGACTATAACTTTGCGAATTCCCTCCTTGTGAGGTCAGCAAGACAGTGTGGGGCGGGTCGCTCGCGTTTTGAACTGGTCAGCGGCACCCGCACTCCAACAGACTTATAGAGGTAAATGAGACCCAACATTGCATAGTTGAACCTTGTTCTTATATGAGGGGAAGGACTTATTGTCTTTGCAAACTGAGGCTATGTCTAGACTACGGAGTTTTATTGGAAAAAGGTACGCAAATTGCACTCTGCATTTTGCGTACCTTTTTCCGATTGTTTTTTTGGAAGAGGCTTTTCTGAAATTTGGAGCGAAAAATGTCGGAAAACCAGACGTGTTCCCTGGACATGGCAGAGTTTTTCTAGGATACCAGAGGTATCCCGGAAAAACTCTGTAATCGAGATGTAGCCTGAAATTTCCCCAAACCCAGATTTGTAGCCTCAGTTACTCCACATTCTCTCAGTGGGAGGAATGAAGGAAAGAGGTTTCAACTGACGGAGCCCATGGGATAGATCACGGAGAGTCTGCTTCTACTTATAGTATTATGTTATTCTTCGTAAAAGTCCTGTGACCACTAGAGCCAATTAAATGAATGATACGTGGAAGCTGGGGCAGGAAATGCAATACCTCTCCCCCAGATATAATTAATAAAGTTGCAGTCAGAGAAGGATTACAGTTTTGTGGGGCTCTGGGCCAGAGCAAGCCCCACCCCCCAGCACTCCTGCTGGGGATCAGGGTCAGGGTAAGGGACCTTCTCCCAATCCCTGGCAGGAGCGCTTGGTGGGCAGAGAGTCAGACCCACCAGTGTACTCCAACCCCACTACCCAGCAGGAACACTGGGCAGGTGTGGCTGGTTGGGGTGCAGGTGTGCCCATTTTTCTGGGGCCTCCCAGGCATGGGTCTCATTGAACTAGGGTCCTTTGAAACCTATCCCATGTGCTTGTCAATCACTAGCCTGCTTGTTCTGGTCAGTCCAGTGTTGTTTATTGTAGTTACAAAGGATGTTTTCCACAGCCTTTCGTATTTCTATCTACAACTCTTTGACATTTTCTGAATTGTGTGGGGTTTTTTTTTTTTTTTTGGCAATTTTATCAGTTCTGGATTACATTTAAAAAGGAGGAATAATATTGACAATTTTTTTGTGAATTCTTTCTCCTTCCTTGCCCAATAATTTTCGACCAGCTATAGTTAGCAGAGACCAATCACATTTATTTTTATTTATAAATGTGCTCCCTGCTTCCCTGTGGCAACCCATTTGCAGAAGAGGTTCTGAGCTATATTTCAGAGCTGTGTCAAAAGTCAAAGTGCAATCATGAACCCAGACCCAGGGTGAGTCAGCATTTGAAACATATATAGGTTGTTCTCCGAAAAAGGTCTTAGTTATTGTATTAACCCTGAATCTTCATCAATGCAATTGTCTGATGCTACTTCCTCTAATATTCAAGTCAACTTCAAATTGCAAATAAGTCCCCCAGCTGTTTACAACCAACTCCGCTCTGTCCTAAGAAATCTGACTAACCTTAATTAGGAGTCTTTGTGGTAAACTGTAATGTAAAACCTCAGTGTGTAGAGAGATCTGATCATTTCATGAATGGGCTGCATCTGCTCAATAAAAATGAATTTTCTGCCTACTGTATATTCCCTCTGTATTCACCAGTTTGTAGTATATTTGCCATTTTGTTTAATTACAGATAAGACATTTGTATTTCTTTTCTGATTTAAAATAATCTTGGGGGCACGTCTACACAGCAGGGCAAAAATCGAATTAAGTTACGCAACTTAAGTTACGCGACTGACGTAGCTCAAATTGAAATAGCTTAATTCGTCTTTTGGCGCTGTCTACACAGCAGGAAGTCGAAGGAAGAACACTCTTCCCCAGATATCCCTTACTCCCCATAAAATGAGGGTTACAGAAGTCAGAGTAACAAGTCCTCCAGCTTGCCATTATTTCAAAATAATAGCCTGCAGTGTAGACATGCTCTTTATTATTTTGGAATAACTGACACTATTCCAAAATAAAACTGCTGTGTAGACATAGAGATAGTGAATAACTACTTACTTTACAATGGAAGTAAGCCCAGTGCTTCCTAATCCTTTTTATTCTCTCTTGGTATCTTTTACTAGATAAAAAGTGAGGTGGTTGAGGGAAAGGAATAAAAAAAACCCTGAATTGCACTAAACCCCAGCTGTTTGTAATCCCGGGTCTCTGCTCTTTTTATCCTCTAAGGTGAGGTAATTGAAGCTAGCCCGTACTTTTCCTTTGTATAGTTGGAATCTGGGTGAAATAAAAGGAAAAAAAAATGATTTAGTGTATGGGAATCACTTTTTGGATTTCACTGCTCTTTCTTTTACCTGGTATTCATTGGTTTTGCCAATTTATTGAAAAATGGGTTAGAGCTATTGGAAAAATGAAGAGTTCATACATTTTGGACATTAATAAGATAATCAATTGTAATGGCATAGCAGAAAAATTATGAGAGACACAAAAACTCCCTGACATCTATGGGTGAACACATTTCATAAAGTGATCATTTTATTTCTGACCTGTCAGTTCTCACCCTCAAGGAAACGTACACATAACTTTCAAAAGATGAGTCTGGGAGATTAAATTCATTATTCTGCTAGACACTAAAAATCATAGACTGAACAGAGACACTGGATACATCTTGTTATAACAATCTGTAAAACACTAATTCCTCCGCTCCCCTTTTTTTTGTCCTATGACTCCAGATGCATTAATGGACCCTAACTAGTTTATGCTAAATAATCTTTTCCACCTTGCATTTAGTTGTAATACTTGGAATACCTTTCCCAGACCTGAAGAAAAGCTCTGTGTTGCTTAACAGCTTGTCTCTCTCACCAGCAGAAGCTGATTCAATAAAAGACATTACCTAACCCACCTTGTCTATCTAATACCAGGAAATAAGGCAAATATATTTATTCCTGTGGTTCCATTTTTCTCAGTTTGCTCAAGTGAAGCACTTTATATTGGTCATCACACCTATCTTCAGACCTTTGGATGACCTCAAATACACACCCCATACATGGAAAAGAGGAAGGTTTGAATCTCTTTCTCTTCTCATACTGCTCATCTCTAGGACTTTTACTCAGTAGAAATAGGAGTGCCCCAGATAATTTTTGCACAGAGAGCCCTTTTCAGATGGTTAAGTAAAACCAAACTAGATTTTTATCCTATTGTAGCAAGAGCTCAATTTCACCAAGCTACTTACAAACCACAGAAACAATTCTTCTCCTTATCTCATCATCTGTGACTGGGTCACTGTAGTTGGACAGCTACCCTCACTCAGACATGAAAGGGGTTAAAGTAGGCTAGAGAGGCTGTGGACAGACCCAGCCTTCCTGGAAAGGTCTTATTGAGAGCCAAACAAATGGAAGCTTGAAAGCAGCCAGTCAGGCCCTATAAGAAGGCTGCAGGGTGGAGCTCAGTCTCCCCCTGGAAGGGAAAAGGAAAAAAACTGGCTCTTAGAAAAGCACCTAAGACAGAGCAGTGCTAGGCAGGGTCAACAGAGGTTGGTGTAGTAGTCAGGCATCACTGGTGGGGTGTCTTGACAGGTTCCCTGCTCATTCAATGATGACAACCATTTGGCTGCATGTTTGACCACTCTGTGTTCATGTTGGTTTATGAAAATAGACTCTGAGAGAGCTCCACAAGACCAATTTTGTTCAGTATCTTTATGGGTATGAGCAGATTACCAAAATGTGGGGTCTTGCGGGTTAATGAAGTTTGTATGCTATTTGTATATAAACAAGATTGCATCAAATAAAGTATCTGACTCACCAATTTCTCATATCAAAGTTTTGTTTCTATGAACCCAGGAACAACAACAGCAACAACAAAATTTCAAGTCTTCTTATTCAAAGATCCAAGCCTTTTTCAGCCAGCACCCTGACCCTAAAACCATTCTAACTAGACATCTCCTGGACCACATGCTGGGCTTCAAAGCCATCTCTTTTATTTTGTTTTGTTTTGGATCTGCTCCTGTCTGTGCTCTGTCTCACTCAAGCCAGCTAGTGGATTGCATATTCCCTTTCTCCTGCCACACAAACTAGTACAGTGCATAAACCGGGGCTGGGCAAAATACGGCCCAGGGTTCGGAACCAGCTCGCAAAGCCACCGGATCCAGCCCATGGATCACCATGCCGGGACCCTCAGATACGCAACTGCCATGGTTTAAAGTGCAGTCTGGAAGCTCACTGCTTTGGAGGAAGGGGGAGGCTTCATGGGATCTCCCCACATCCAGCCCAATCCTCAGCTCCTATTGGCTGGAAACAACCAGCCAATAGGAGCTGAGAGATTGTCCTGGGGGATGGGGGCAGTGCACATCTCCTCCCCCCTCCTGGAGCTTAGAGCCATATGGAGGGGAAAGTCTGCAGCTCTAAGTAATCTGGTGCTGCAGCAGGCAGGGAGCCAGAGCCTTCCTCTGGTACCCCTGCCCCTCCTGCACCCCAACTACTTCCCCCAGGTGACCTGCCAAACCCTCTGCATCCCCCTACCCCAGGTCACAACACACTCCCAGATCCTGCACCCCAATCCTCTGAACCAGGTCACAACCACCTCCTTCACCCAAGCTCCCTATCAGACCTCACATCATCTCCTGCACTCCAGTCCCTTACCCCGTGCACCCTTCGCACCCAGACTCCATCCTAGACCCCACATCTCCTTCACATAAAAGTGCGGTCCTTGACCACTTTCCAAAATCTTGGAGTGGCCCCCCAGCCAAAAATTATTTCCCACCCTGGCATACACCCTTGAACTGCACACATGCACATTAGCTAGTATATTATGTAACCTTTGGGTGGGCAAGAACTTACTTCACCTCCCATTTCCTAGTGCTTAAACTTAATTCCTAATGAAAAGCATGTGAAGACCCAGAAATCAATGACTGAGGATTTTCAGTAAGGGTTTCACAGGGCAGTCTTCCACACAATCATGTTAAAAAAGAACAAATTAATTATCTTAATTTAGATACCAACTTTATCAAATTTTATGATAATAATAGCTTAATTACTACCAAATACAGAGGTTACTTAATACTTTGCAGACATTATTTTCACTTAGACATATAGACAAAAGAAAGAAATTAAATCTAAATGAGTCAGTCCCCACAGAACAATAGTGAAAAATAATTCAGAGTCCCAAAAGTTTAGGGTTATTTCATCTGAGTCTCAATTAGAGTCTTTGTTCATCAACTCCGTACTGCCTGCTGAGTGAAAACCAGTGCAGTAATATCTTCACTCCTCTTGCTTGCAGAGATCTCAGGTTGGAACCCACACAAATCTTTTCTCCTCCTCCTCTGCTCCTAGAATCACATAGTTAGTTGCCCTGGAAACTTGCCCTCAATGGAGTCTCTGAGCCAAGGAACCTTTTGAGCATGCCCAAAACTACGATACCCAAATCCTGAAACTTCTGGGCCTATCATGCTAATTGCATATCTGCCTAGCAACAGTGACCCTGACACAACTCATTCCTCTTACAGCAATATCTCCCTGATAGACAGGTACATTGCATTTGCATATCCCTTTGTTGTAAGTGAGGGCTAGTTATAAAGTATCCCAGTTATTTCCCATGCCCATTCTAAATAAAGCAAGGCAGACACACACACACCAATCTCCATGTCTGTTTGCCTAAGCCCAAATGAAATCAATGGGTCTAAGAAAGTTGGTAGTAAAAGTTTGCAGAAAAACGGCTGGAGCTGTAAATAGGAAGCTATTTCTACAGCGAAATCTGTATCACAGCATATGTTTTAATAGTGAGAAATGCAAGGTCTTAGATTAGTAACTAAAATATAGCTCTCACTGTTTGGCTGGAGGACAGGAAAGCAGGGACTCTGAAAAGAACTCCAGAGGGCATTGCTATTAGACAACTGATCACGAGCTCCCAGGGTGATGCTGTGCATAAGAGAGTAATGCAATTCTTGGATGAATAAATAGGGGAACATCGAGTAGGGTAATAGCATTACCACTGTGCACAATGTTGGGGAGACCTTTACTGGAATAGTGTGCCTAGTTCTGGCATCCGTATTTGAAAAAGGATGTTGAAATATGAGGAAGATTTCAGAAAAGAGCCACAAGAATATTGAGTCACACAAGCCATGATCTCTCTGATGGATGAAAAGAGCTACAAAGTCATTCTGAAATGATACAGAACAACACTTCACTGCTGGGAAATCTGAATTTCATTGTAAAATAAACAGCAATTGATTTACCTAGGCATATGATATTCCTTACAGTTTTTTCTTGACTATGCCCATTCTTTTAGTTTCGGCTGAATATAGCTTTTTGAAACAAACTCATCAACACCTCTTTGAAGTCATCAAGAGAGACTCTCAGGATTTGTGATGCTATCAGTAGAATATGGACTGTCAAAACCAGTAATGTCTGACAGACAGAGAGATGAATTCACAGGGAAGAACATCAGGAAGGTATTTGAGCTGCTGCAAATACTTAAAATACTCTGGGAGCTGACAATAGTGTTTAATATTGAAATGTTAACAAAATTTATATTGTGAGCACAGTTTCAAGGCAAATAAAAATGTGCAGGAGGACATTTGTCCTGAGTAGGAGCAGAGGTCAGTTCATAAAGACCGGGTTTAGTCGGAGACAATGCTTTTGTCCCCCTGTTTCTTCACTTTTTTCTCATTTCGCTATTCTCCCTTTTCATCTTCCCTCCATCTGTTTGACCATCATATCCTACCCCCTACTTTGTCAAATTATATTAGTAAATAAAAAGAAGTTCGTGCTATGAAACTATAGTTTATAGCATGCAAATGATGTGCCTCTTTCTTCTTTCCGGCAAGTCAATAACATCAGTGCCATTAGAAATGGTTTAGCTACCAAAGAGTTGAAAGGAAATAGCAGATAAATGTATTTGGGTCCATCCAATTCATTCCATTTTGCTCTGAAAATTGTATTAAACAAAATCTGGAAATTTTGTACAGCTTTCATCTCAATGCACTGACCACAAATAAATATGGTTGAGATGTTATGATTTACCATAAGGTATATAAATATGACTTGTATTAAAAGCTACTGAATTTCTCACTCATGAATACTTTCATGTATTACGTACTTCATAGGCCTTACCTAGCTATACAATTGATTTCCTCTGGGGTTAATGAAGCCTCTTTATTTCCTAAATGATGCAAATCTTAGAGCACTTTTCTATCAACAGTAAGACTGATTATAAAGCTTCCATAATAGTTCCTATGGAAGATCAGACATGCACTATAAATAATTTAGACTTTTGAAGAAAATTATAGTGCAACATGCAGATCGCATTGGTAATTATTCAGAAATGCCTTTACCTGTAAGCAACTAAAACAAGGAATCTTAAAATAAAACATACACCTAGGATAATTTGAAACAGTAAGAGAATATTTACATTGGGAACACTTGCTCATCTGTAATTATCATCTGAAATACCCTAGGTGGTAGTGCATTAGTATAAACTTAAAACTAAGCAAGTGCTAGGGCTTACAGGCATTTGCAAGAGAGATGAGAAATGAATTGGTGATAATGTTAGGAAATCAAAATGTATACATTCCATATATAATTTATACTTCCCAACATTCGAATTATAACAATAATAAAGCATTACTCTACCTCAATAAGGATTTGGTCTTCTGGAGTGGTTTATTCCCTTGTTGGGAGAGAAGTGTGTGGGCATAGACTCAGAATATTATTTCCTTGTCTATTCGTATGTATAGTAATAATACAGTTCCTGTTATTATTGCTCACAAGAAGGGGTTACAGGAATATAGACCCATTAAGGGATCCAGCAGTGCACAGATATGTATAAAATCTAGAGTCAAACGGCTAATCTTTCTGCTGCTTCCCCCAGGCACAGCTGTTCCAACTGCTGCATCTCTGGTTTAATCCTACTCCAAACACAGCAAAAGTGCTGTTTGGACCTGTGCTTGGCTGGTGATGTAAAAATTGCTGACCCCTTAATGTATAGGCCTGTGCATCTGAGTGTTGGGCAAGTGGGTGCCAGTAGCTATAAGGCTAGTATCTAAGGTGATACTATCCCACATGAGATTGTTTTGCTAACAAAGAGGCATACCTGCTTGTTAATTTCAAAGAACACCTGTTTTTGAGACAGCTGGTAAGGGTGTGTGGCAATTACTGTTGCAATTACTATTTATATTCCTTACTCTTATGCTTTAAGCACTGAATTATTAAGAGCAATCTGTGGAGGAATGTGTGATATGATCCCTAAGAGGCAGCTTGGACTGTGAGACCCCTGAGCCCTCCCAAACTCACCAACCTGGGTTGCCTCTCATTACTGTGATGCTGATTTTAAGTTACAAACCTCTCATAGGCATTGTACATACACAGATCTACAGGCAGAGATACACTCCATTTTGTCACATGACTCATCAATAAGAAGGCTCCAGCCAGGTTCCCTCCCCAGCTTTTTAGCTCTGAACCCCAGAATTGTACCTGCTTGCACTGGTCAGAAGCCTGACTAGTATAAGTTCATTACCTACCTCACCACTTTTTCAGAGGAAAGTCAGCATGTAAACTAAGCTGAGATTTCCCAAGTACTTTTGCCAAAACACACTGCTTCAGGTGAAACATAGAACAGGTTTGCTAACTAGAGCAAGATAGATTTTAAGTGATCTAAACAGCAGGAATAGAGCCCAGAGTTGGCTACTTAAAAATAAAATTCATGGTCCAAGTTCTATAAACTAAACAGGCTTTGAATCAAGCAGTGTCTCACTCTGGCAGATGGTACAAGTAGGTTGCAGATCTTCAATACATAGTTTGAACTCCCTTTTCCAGTCTGGGACCATCCTTCCCCAGTTTGAAGTCTCTGCCCTCCAGATAATCCCTCCAGGGAGAAAACCTCCAGGTGTTGAGTTGGGGAAGCCAAATGTTGATGTCATTGTCTGTTTTATAGTTTTTTCCAGCTTGCTAGAAAATGTTTTGGTGTGATATGGGGGTTAGGCAATCCCTATTGGTCAAGCAGTCTCCATTGCATCTGTGCTCTCTCTAAGACAGGGGTGGAGAACCTATAGCTGGATCTGGCCCACGAGGATTGAGGCTTCGTGCCCTGAAGCAAGGAGCCAGAATTGGCATTCCAGACCCATGGTTCCCCCACATGAGACTAGAGCACCAGCACCAGCTCCCCACTATGTGTGTGCTTGGCTCCTGGCTCACCCTATAGGCATCTAAACTCACACAGCACCTCACCTCAGAGTTCACTTTTTTCATTGTATTCCTTTGGTATATATGGTCATGCCAATTCTATTCCAGAATATGATCTGGGGAAGTGGGTCTGGCCCACGAAAGATCATCACCTATTAAACCATCTTGTTAGTCTTTAAAGTGCTACATAGTTTTTCCTTTTGTTTTAGTAAGATCAGACTAACACGGCTACCTCTCTATTACTATACAGCACCTCAGTTACTCTTAGGGTATGTCTACACTACAAAGTTAATTCGAAATAACAACCGTTATTTCTAATTAACTTCAATAGCGTCTACACATACAAACTGCTATTTCGAAATAAATTCGAAATAGTGGAACCCTTATTTCGAATTCGGTAAACCTCATTCTGTGAGGAATAACACCAAATTCGAAATAGCTAATTCAAAATAAGTGCTGTGTAGACAGTTATTTCGAATAAGGGGGCCTCCAGCCCTTCCCAGTTTCCCCTGGTGGCAACTCTGGGCACAACCAGGAAAACTCTTCTCCTCTCCCCCAGCCCTGGGGCCCTTAAAGGAGTAGAGTCTGGCCCCTTGGCACGTGTGAGAGCCAGGCCTGCCAGCAGCCGCAGACCCTCAGCCAGTGGCCGCACAATGTCAGCCAGCCGTCTCCCGCCCAGTCCCCCAGTACCCAGGGGCCAGCCAGGGGCCATAGATGGTGCATGCCCTCCTGGACTAGTGCAGAGATCATGGACCTCATTGAGGTTTTGGGGGAGGCCCCCAACTTCCATGATCTCCGCATTAGGTGGAGGAACACAGCCGTCTACGGCCGCATAGTGGCCACCACGGCCAGAAAGGGCCACAGGCGCACCCAGGAGCAGGTGCGCCTGAAAGTCAAGGAGCTGCGGCAGGCATACGCCAGGGCCACCGGGGTGGCACCACAGCAGGGGCTGCCACCTGCCCCTACTTCCCCACCCTCAACCGAATCCTGGGGGGCAGGGCGATCTGTGCCAGCCTGGGAGGCAGTGAGCCGGAGCTGAGGGCCCTGACCCGGGTGCACCAGAGGGGCCACCACCAGCTGTCCCGGCACCGTTGTCGGCAGGGTCATCCAAGGAGGCCATACCAGGTAAGTGCCAGCACTGTCCCCTACCCGGGGGGGAGGCGGAGAAGGAGACCAGGGACCGTGCACGTGGGCCATGCCTCCCACGGATCACGCAGCCACCTGTGCCTGTGCGAGCACGTGCCATACCACCCTTGGGCAGGTGGATCCAGCTGGGTGACATCCAGGGGCCGTGGTCTGATAGGCACATGCATGTGTGAAGAGACCTGACACGCTCCCAACCCCGGGGTGGGACCCAGCAGGATACCCTCCCTTCACGCGCCCCCTCTACACAGAGGCAGGAGACATCTCCCCCGTGCCTCGGCCACACTATACACGACACAGGGGCATGGGTGCGGTCTCAGGGCAGCTCACACTCCTGGGGAGAGCCAGACATCCTGACCATGGCCTCTGTGCAAGCATGTCGGCTCTGCTGCTGCAGGGCATGGTCGTCTGCACCTCGCAGGGGGCGCTGGGCATCATCCACTGCATCTCCAGGGAAAAATGACCACTCCCCTTCTTTCTCCACAGCCACACCAACTGCACATGCAGGGCGCAGCACCCCGCCTGGGACATGCTCCCGCACCTGAGGGCTCCTCTGGACCACCAGCACGCGGCAGGGGTACCGGGACCAGTACCTGGGGGCCCTGCGAGCCCTGCACTGCACCATCCAGGCCTGGATGCAGGAGGACCTGCAGCTCCGCCGGGAGCAGCTTGCTCTGGACTGTGCCATGTGCTCACACCTGCAGGCCCTGCTGCAGAGCGTGCTGCCCCGTGCCAGTCCTGCGCCTGCTGCCCCCCCAGCTACTGCCCCCCCTCCCACCTCTTCCTCCTCAATCTCCACACCCCCCACCTCAACCTCTGCACCCTCCTCCCCATTCCCCGGGGACACTGAGGCCCCCTCCCCACGGTGCTGGGAGGCATTTGGCCCAGCGAGACCCCCACCCCTGAGCGCTGAGCTTCCCCTCCCCTTCTTCTCCTTGTTTCCCCTTCCAGCTCCCTCCTCCCAGTTTTTCCCCTCCCCTCTCCCACCCTCTCTCCTGCCCTCTCCCGCCTCCTTTCCCCAGTCTCCCCAGAGGTTCATCCTCCCCCCCAGTTGTGTTAAATAAACACAGTTTCTATTTTTGAAAATACGCTTATTTTATTTGACATCGGGGGGGGGCTAGGGAAGGGTAAGTGGAAGGACGAGAGGGAGGAATGGGGCACAAGCCCCCAGTGGAGCAGACCGGGGAGACTGTTAGCGCTCCTCAGGCTGGAAGTTCTCCCGCAGGGCCCGCTGGATCCTGACAGCCCCTCGATGGTCCTCCCGGATGGCAGCCTGCAGACAGTGCAGCCAGGCTGCTGGCAACGTGTCCACGAGACGCAGCAGAGTCCCCGGGGGCAGGTCTGGTTCCATGTTGCAGAGTGCCGTGGTGTCCCGAGTGAGGGCAAGCAGAGCACTCCAAGACACAAATGCCTTGCTGTCCCTCAGCGAGGTAGACCAGCCAGCAGAGAAACCTGAGAACTGTCTGTCCGGGATGGGGGGTCAGGTCCCTTGAAGCACAGACCTCAGATAGCCTGAGGCAGCAGCCCCACATACTCAGTCCTACCCTGATGCCCTTTTGGCACTGGTTCTGGCCAGCCTTATCTTCGATTCAGGGTCCACTCAATGTGGACGTGCTATTTTGAATTAGAAAAACGCTATTTCGAATTAGTTTTTGTGTCTAGATGTGTTATTTCAAATTAGTTTATTTCGAATTAACTAATTCGAAATAAGTTAATTCGAAATAGCGCTGTAATGTAGACATACCCTAACTCTCAGGCTGTAGTCATATTTCAGTATGCCACTGGTTAAAGTGGGACACTGTCAACAGGAGAAAGTGAGGAAACTTCCCATTAGAATAGTCCATAGCCTAGTAGAGAGAGCCCTCATCTGAGAGTTGACAGAGCCCTGTTCATATCCCTTTCCCCTCCACAGCAGGCAGGAGACCTAGAATTGGGGTATCCAATATCCTTTGTGTGTATCATGTCCACTAGGGAAAAGATTGGCTTGCACATGCAATGTTCCCCAGTTTGTGGATCATTAGCAGAGTTAGGCACATTCATGCAGCTCAGACACGAGGCAGCAGTCCCCCGTGGCTAGCTTAGGTGACTCCTCTCTCCCCAGTTTGCTGGCTTTGTGGATCATTGGCTAAGGTGCTAGTCTTCCTATTCATTGCACAGTGACCTATCTCAGGCTTTGCATATTGTAGTGTTGTTCCTGTGAATTTCTAGGTGCCTAAAAATGAGTTGTCATCATGCTCAGTGTTGCGACACTTAAGTCCATTGATGTATCTCTCTCTTTGACCCTAGACAAGGCTCTATTCATCCATTATGCCCTATCCAGATCCATAACAAAATGATTTGGGGGAGCAAATTCTGTCTTTGGTTGCAGTCACACCATTCTAACAAAGAAGAACAAGAATTCTCTTCTAATCTCTACTGCAGAAAGGAGTGCAACAGAAAATTTAAAATTAAATCCAGATTTGGGATTGGTTTTGTTTACACATTATTGAAGTCTTCCATCCCCTTCAGTTGTTGCATGTTATCAGTCTGTTTAAGGTTAGAATTAAGAACTTCAGATAGGGTAAAAAGGATACTGATAAAGCCTTGCTTGCGTGCTGTGGTTGGATGTGAGAAAGCCTCCTTTATCTTTTGTGCATAGGTGCTGACTTCATGAGTGGTCGGGGGCTGGGGTACCGAAAAAGAAAATTTAGTGGGTGCTGAGCACCCCCCGGCAGCTAAACTCCTCCTTATATTCCCCCAGCATGTTTTGCCCACCAGCGACCCTGCTGATCTACTTCTCCTCCTCCCTCCCAGCACTTCCCAATGCCTTGAAACAGCTCTTTTGTAGCATTCAGAGGCTTCAGGAGGAGGAGGGGGAAAAAGAGGGTGTGGCACATTCCAGGAACAAGGGGGAAGAGTGAAGATGTGAAGGGAAGGGAGTGAGGGGGCAGAAAGGTGGGGCAGGAGTGGAGCAGACATGGGAAGATACAGGGCGGGAGGTTGGGGCAAGGGGTGGATTGGGAGCAGGGCCTGGGACAATGTGGGGGGGTTGAGAACCCCCTGGTCAGAGCAGGAAGTTGGTACTTATGCTTGTATGTGTGTGTATCAGTGACACTACGTCTACACTCCGAGTTTTCTTGGCAAAAAATATGCTAATGAGGGAGTCATTTGCATGAGTCATGATCTCATTTGCATATTTTCTGCCGATCCATTTTTGCGATAGGGGTTTTTGCAAAAAAACAAGCAGTGTGGATATTTTCTTTTTGCACAAAAAACCCTTTTTCTGCAAGATCCTTATGACCCAAAAAAGGAGGTATACCGATCTTGCAGAAGAAGGCTTTTTTGAGCAGAAAAGAAACCGTCCCCACTGATTGTTTTTGCACAAAAACCCCTAGCGCAAACAGATCGGCAGAAAATATGCAAATGAGATTGCAACTCATGCAAATGAGTCCCTCATTAGCATATTTTTTGCCAAGAAAACTCATAGTGTAGACGTAGCCTGAGTGAATGAGTGTGCGAGAGAGAGAAAGGGTGAGAAAGAAAGTAGTATTAAGTAAATGAAATAGAAACACAGTTCCAAATGTCCAAGTTTCCTTGTTTATAAAGAATGGAAAGAGGGAGGAAATTTGTAAATGCAGCATATAGCACTTAAATGGCCCAGTTAAAGTTTGGAAGAGCCTGAAGCCTGCTAAGTCAGCTGAGTCTGAGCACTATCTCAGCATTAGCACCTGGTGGCATTATGCCCTGGATTAGTCCAATTCTTCTACTAGCAGTGGGGGAGCTCCGAAATGGGCTTTGCTGCTTCTTTGAATAGGTATGTTCAGAACCTCCAACCATTTGGCTCTGCTGTGCTAGCCTTTCTTCCACCCTGCGGTCCCAGAACAGCCAGTCCAATTATGAACACTACCTGCTGAGGAGGAGAGGGTGGACAAGGCTCTCTGTACCATGCCTTCAATGCACTCCATAATTGAGCAACTATAATTTGGGCACTGAGCATCTGAGTAAACATAACTGGAGAAGTATTTCTACTTAATGGCATGCTAAAAAGCACATTGCAGCAACAGGAGAAACTTGACCTTGGTAAAGCGGAAGAATCTGGAGCATACGTTACGCGAATATGTCTTCCTCCTTTTAATTTTCAAACTTGACATCATTACCCTCCACCACGGTTTAAACTGAGCTGATTCCTAGTGGCTTTTACAGACACCCCATGACTTTTCTTCCCCAAATGAAGCCCCTTACCTACTTGAAAATGAGCCTCAATCTTCATAAACCATAAAATTAACCCTCTTTGTTTACACATTAAAGTCCTGGTCTTACAGGGATCTCCACACTCTCTCTGAGTGAACTTGAAGGCAGTGATAAGCTCCACAGACCTCTGAGAAGAGACGACATTTAAGGACTGATTGTGCCGTAGACGGTCACCTAGGGCACCAAGATAAACGGACTTCGAGGGCTTTGGAGGCGGGGCGCCGATCGTGCGCCGATCACGTGTCTTGCCTAGGGCACCAGTTGCCAGCAGCTCGTCTAGGGCCGCTCGTGCATAGAGGGAAGCTGCACTGGGTGTCACAGAAGGAATTCTGGATTCAGACACAATACTAAGCAGAGCACCAGGGTCAATGAAAAACAAGTGCAGTCACTGTGTCACCCTTTGGCAGAGTGTAAGCATGATTTCCCACCTCCCCAGTAGGGCCAGATGCACTGGTAAACGATGAGGTATATAGACACTGTGGGAAGACTATCATAACTTTTGGGGATGACCTCATGGAATCATTGTGCTTCAGCAAAACTGTGCATATACCCTGAAATGAGATAAAAAGGATACAGGGTGGAAAAACTCCTTGCTCTCTCTCCCCCATTTTACACACCCTTGCAGTGTCAGGCACAGCTGAACATAGTGTGTACAGTTGTGTAGCTTTTTTCTATTCTGTCTGGGGTAATTTGGATTTGGATTCAGCCAAGTAACCTTTTTCTTTTACATAACTCATTAATAATGGGATCATTTGTCACACATAATGAGGTATAATTGCACCATTTAAAGCATTGCAGTGCCTCAGCTAAACTGACTTCAATCCAAATGGCAAGTCTAAGGTATTCAAGATAAATACACATAGAACTGCATAAAAAAACCCTTTCTTTTACTTAATACTTTGAAATCTGCTTTCTTTAAAAAGCATTCACTAGCTACTGAGATTTCATGCAAAGGGATGAAATGCTTGAAGGCACTTACGATATCTGCAAATCATGGCCTGATTTGGAAAAACTGCATTCTAACTATGACTATGAATACAGGGTTAAAAAAATGATGTAAAACATAATTCTGACACCATTTAGGCAGGTGGGAAATGATATTCAGATCCACCCCCATCACAAACTGCAAATGTGACCCCACTAAACACAGTTGAAATACCTCTTCCCATGGTCATTTAATCAAAATGATCACCCTACCCCACCCTTTATTTGGTGGTGAATTGGACACATTCATCTATTTTGTAGCTATGCCTATATACATTGGTATCTGGCAGAAAAGGTCAGAAAACTCCCAAGCTCAGCTGCTGCATGGCCATCTGTTGGTTGGGCTGCAAGTGGAGCTGAGGGTGACACCTGGAAGCTAGTTGAGTAGATGACTTCAACTACCTCTTTCTCTGTTCCTGGCAGCAATGAGGGCCCTTTTGCAGAGAGAAAAGGTGTTTAACAACTTTCCCTGTTCCGTGCTGTTTGTGGGCTGTGTCCTTTCTTTTGCTGCATTCTGTCCTCTCCTACAGCCCACACAGAGCCAAGAAAGACAGGATCTAGATGCATCTTTTGTGTCAACAGAGGCTACCTAAATGTGGCTGAAGCTTTGGAGTAGGATGTATATACATTCAGGCACATAAGCCAAATAAATGCTGGTAGGATTAAGTGTAGCACCAAAATATCATCTAATTATACCTATTATAAAATATTTAGAATTGTCCCTTGAGATCATCAGCCAGATGGCCCAATACTGGCCATTAATTAAGAATCAGAAATGTAAAAAAAAAAGGGTCATTGCTAAGTTATGCTAACAGCTAGGAAAGCTTGACCATATATCATTAAATCACAGATACTTCCAGCTGCATTGAGATATGTTACCACTCAACTTGTCCGTCATTAATTCCAAAATTACATGTTCTCTGTGAAAAGTTTTTAGCTCCTTTTTGGGCATTCCAGAGTTTAGGGTTTAAGTCATTCCAAAATAAACCTTGAGATAATTTCTAAAATTGCTGGTAGGAAACTTGAATACATGAAAATTTCAGGTACTAATGAACCCCAAATGCTACTGTGACAGCGGGAAGTTTCACTGAGATCCATGCAAAATTCACATGATGCCACTATAAAATCATAAATCACCTTTGGCTCTCATGACATTGGCCTCAGATGCTTTGCAAAACTTATGAGGTACCCATTTTGAGTTTTGAAATTTTAATGATACCTGAAAACAAGTGAGTTTTGTGCTGCCCATGGGGATATTCTGACATAGGTTTCTCTCAGTTTCACTTGTTGAAGCCATTTCAATTTAATGAAATAATTGAATATTAACTGAGGTAGAAGCAGAATCGTTCTATAGCCCAGTGGTTAAAAACTCACCTGAGAGATGAGGAACACCAACACAAATTTCTTCTCCTCATCCTGCAGAGGGGCAATTGAACTGTGGTTTCCATCTTCTCAGGTGAGTATCTAGCCATTGAGCTAAAGGTTATAAGAAGGGCTGTTTTAAGCTGCAGCCCCTAATGTCCCTAAGTTCTAGGATAGCTTTCCGTGATGGGGGAGAGAAGATGGCTTTGTGCACGGCCGTTCCTTGGGGGACGGGGGCAAGGTTAGCCCAAGGTAGGAAGAGATTTCTCTGGCATGCACTCCCGCAGTAGTCAGGCAATTAGAAAGCCTCTTGGAGCTGCTGCTATTGCACAGTTACATCTTCCTTCCCAACCACACTCACTGGAACAGTGGTACCGAGAGCCATGGCAGAGCCAAGTACATTGATGGAGACTGCAATAAACAGTACCATTGAACTTTCCCTTCAGATATATTGTAACAATTTCTTAATGTGAGCAATAAGTTGTGGCATGAACCCTTAGCTTGACAGCCCAAACAGGGCAACAAGAAAAGTCTTGGCGTAGTAGCACTGAGTCTCTAAACCTGAGTCTTTCCCATGCATAATTGTGGGAGAGGAAAATGAACACATGAGAACATAAGAACGGCCGTACCGGGTCAGACCAAAGGTCCATCTAGCCCAGTATCCTGTCTGCCGACAGTGGCCAGCACCAGGTGCCCCAGAGGGGGTGGACCGAAGACAATGATCAAGCGATTTGTCTCCTGCCGTCCCTCTCCAGCCTCTGTCAAACAGAGGCCAAGGACACCATTTTATCCCCTGGCTAATAGCCTTTTATGGATCTAACCTCCATGGAATTATCTAGCTTCTCTTTAAACTCTGTTATATTCCTAGCCTTCACAGCCTCCTCTGGCAAGGAGTTCCACATGCTGACTACACGCTGTGTGAAGAAGAACTTTCTTTTATTAGTTTTAAACCTGCTACCCATTAATTTCATTTGGTGTCCTCTAGTTCTTCTATTTAGGAACTAATAAATAACTTTTCTTTATCCGCCTCTCCACACCACTCATGATTTTATACACCTCTATCATATCCCCTCAGTCTCCTCTTTTCTAAACTGAAAAGTCCCAGTCGCTTTAACCTCTCCTCATATGGGACCCGTTCCAAACCCCTAATCATTTTAGTTGCCCTTTTCTGAACCCTTTCCAAGGCCAAAATATCTTTTTGAGGTGAGGAGACCACATCTGTACACAGCATTCAAGATGTGGGCGTACCATAGTTTTATACAGGGGCAGTAAGATATTCTGGGTCTTATTTTCTATCCCTTTCTTAATAATACCTAGCATCCTATTTGCCTTTTTGACCGACGCTGCACACTGTGTGGAAGTTTTCAGAGAACTGTCCACGATAACTCCAAGATCTCTTTCCTGATTTGTCATAGCCAAATTAGCCCCCATCATTCTGTACGTATAGTTGGGGTTATTTTTCCCGATGTGCATTACTTTACACTTATCCACATTAAATTTCTCTTAGCAAAGAGAAAAGCACAGAGCAGCATATGGCTAAGAGAAACAATGGAATGGAAAAACCTCATGCTTCTTAGCTTAAGACAATCTCTACCTGTTAGAAATCAGCAGAAGTCTCTAATGACTCTAATGTGAAGGGCAGATTTTCCCACATCCCTCGATTACTTTACACTTATCCACATTAAATTTCTCTTAGCAAAGAGAAAAGCACAGAGCAGCATATGGCTAAGAGAAACAATGGAATGGAAAAACCTCATGCTTCTTAGCTTAAGACAATCTCTACCTGTTAGAAATCAGCAGAAGTCTCTAATGACTCTAATGTGAAGGGCAGATTTTCCCACATCCCTCGATTCTAGTCCACTATGGCAAATCCTATGTTTCTAAAGGAACAGGGAAACATGCTGTTTTCAGATTATGAATTCCATGGTGGCCTAGAAACAGGGACAGTTCTCCAAGAACATAGCTATATATTTGGAAGTTAATTGAGAACACTTAAATTGCATGGCAATTCTTCAGACAGAAGGAGGTGGGATGTGGCGCAGGGGGTGGGGGCAGGGTGGTAAGATACTCTACATAATTTGTTGAGTTCTTCTGGAAAAAAGCATATCACTTTGCAGTACAATTTTCTGCCAAAACCAAACACCAATAGGAAAGTTAGCAATAAAATCTATCAAGGAGTCTAATCACACACACAGCAGCTAAATTCTAATTAGATAAACAACACTATTAATGAAATACAAGGGGTTGCAGAGCACTGGCATGTATGCCGAGCCTCAAGCCATTAGAAGTCAATGGCTGTGATGATATCAATAGAATAGGTTACAATGCTCCTTTCCGTACCATCTCCTGAGTACCTGACTTTATGATTATGAAATTACAGGACACTTTATCTATAAAATAATGATTACCATTCACCATTATCTCTGTAAATAAATATTTATTAAATGAAAAGCTCCTGGGGGGCAGGAGCATAAGAAGTCAGTTGCTGTCTCCTGCCTCATTGTGATGGCTTTCTTTGGTGGAATGCATTGTGAAAGTTATGTGTAGTGTAAAAGGCAATTAATTTTCTGTTGTCTTTCAATAATGGACACCCTGTGTATGTGATAGGCTACATTGTCACATAAATAACATCACAACTTTTGCATCATCAGCATAGCAGGGTGACACATTTGTGATGAAAACCACAGCCGCTGTACGCTTGCCTGCATTTTGAACTTTGTTATAAACTTGAAATTGTGTCCAGACCCTGCAAATGAAGCTGGGTCCAAACTTTCAAACATAGCTACGCTGAATTCTGGTTCCACTCAGACCCAAACTAAAATTGGGCCAAATCAGAAACCACACGCCCGAACACCTCCAAACTGTAGGGAATTGTGGATCAGGATTCAAACGGCTTATTTTAAGCTGCTTAACATTCTGTTGGAACAGATCTAACGGACAGCCAGGTTGGCAGATTCTAGCTGGGAGGCCCCCCTGCTGCTAATATTAATAAAGGTCATTGGAATGTGTGACTACATTGACAAATAATGAGCTCCACAAAACAGGATCTCCTCGTGAATTTATATTTTATGGCCTTCTGCAGTGAGCTGTTATACCCTTCTTGGAAAATAGCCAGAATTTGAATTATATTATCCGTAGTGAGTCATAGAATATATCTGGGAGTGGCTGTGTGAAAATGATCAGGACCGGAAGACAAGTCCTAAAAATTATACCATTTGAGAACATAAAAAATCACAGCTGCCTTTCTCATCTTAAGCACTTTGTACGCTGAAAAATTGTTATTCAAAAGGTGTCATTACTTATAGCTTTAAGAATACAATGTCATTCTCTGACACCCATATCCTCTCTCCTGTGCTCCCCTCTTTTTCCACAAATGGAGGGGAGCCTTTGCTTGTGGCTGATACACAGGGCCCTGAATGGAGGAAACTCCTACCTTTCCACCCTTTTTCCCTTGGCCCCTATGCCTGGCCTACACTAGACAAAATAAACCATTCAATGCCCTTCGTGCATTTGTAAATAGTTTGTGCAACAGGAGTCCCTTCACTATCAATGGATTATAAAAGGCTTCATAACTGGATAAAGCCAGCTAATATCTGGCAGGTTTAGATACCTCTACAGCTTAACAGGTTCAATCTCAATTGGCATAGTGCCAGTGTGTGTGAACACGGAGATGCTGAAGTGGTTCAACTAACCCTCCAACTATATCTCCAGTAAGTCTAAGTAGTGAAATCAACTAGGATAAACTACATCGAGAGTCAGCCTTTGTTTGAGCAACCCAGCAAGTATGGCAACTGAAGTGGATAAGCACAGCGTTAAAGTGGAGATCAGAAAAACTTTAAACCAATTCAGAATGGCTAGTGTGGTTGCATTGACCCATTTGTGCATAAATCAATTCAATACAATTGGCTGTCAATTTTCTAGTGTAGACAAGGTCCTACAAGCCTCTTTGCAGTGGGTCTCCAGCTCTTGCCATGTGAGGGAAAGGGGAGTGTGGGGTTCCACTAGATTCCTACTCCTCCTAAGCCTGCAGTGGAAAGTAACTTCTGCTACCAAATAGGTTGAGGGGAAAAGGGTTTGTTCACTCTTTAACCATATCTGTCCATGGATCCAATCCACAAACATCTTGCATACACTGGGATCAAAAAGAAGTTGGAGAAATCTCCATGGAGTCTCTCGTGACACCTCCTTGCCATGGTTTCAGAAGAGCTGTACTCTTGGCTTCTGCTTATGTAATGCCAACAGGCGGAACAGAACCTGGGTCCTCTATTGCTTGAGGTAAAAGTCACCTGGTTCTCAACTAAGGCTGTAAAGGAAACTTATTCTCTCTCTCTCTCGTCTTTCAGTGAACCACCGCTCACCATTTTCTCATAAAGTCACTTTATTAGGAACCCTAAAAGGGAAGGAAGTATGGAATAGCCTGGGTCCTCATTATTTTGTTCATCTATTAGGTTATAAATAGAACATGGTATAAATTATACAGAATCATAACTAGAAAAGGCCCCAGCACAACCAGAAATCTTTTAAATTCTTAAAGGTAAGCAGGTTCTGAGGCTACAGCTATACTATGAGCTTTGCCGGAAGAGGCAATGCAAATTAAGTGTGGATTAGCAAGATCCTTATGCCTCCCGGAGGTTTGGCGCAAAATGGGGGTTTTGTGCAAAAAGGAAACGTCCACACTGCTTGTTTTTGTACAAAACCCTCTTGCCCAAAAACGGACTGGAAGAGATTAAGCAAATGAAGTGCAAGAAAATGCTAATCCATGCTTCATTTGCATTGCCTCTTCCAGCAAAATGCGTATTTGTAGCCTCAGTGAGCAGCCAGCTGCGAGGGAGAGTGACTTCAGGAACAAACAGAATTTACATGAACACATCTACTCTTAGAACTTTGGCTGGTTTTGAGACTCACCTGTAGAGGTCACTGTAAAGAGCCAAGTGGCAGAAAGTGTATGACATGGCAACTGGTAGAACTGTGTCTGGTGAGGCAGCCAGCCAGAGCCAGTGTTCAGATGGTGGCTTCCCTTGTTTCATTAAACATTTATTTCTACACTCAGACTCCATGATTGCGAAAGGGGAAGTATTGTTCCTCAGAGGTGCCCAAAGGGTGGGTGGGTGATTTTCCCAGGTTACTGGGCAGGTGCTGGAGTCAGTTCTGTGTGATATTGTTCAAATGTAACCTCTAGATATTGAACACAGCCCTGTTTGCTACTAGCTCTACCTGACAGAAGGATTACATAAAAATGCAGGGAAAGCTGCAAATAACATATTTGTATGCAAGCTGACTCCTCTTTTTCAGACAGCTATCCAAGGTAGCCCACTAGCCCAGGGGAGGCTGGAAGACAGAGATAGAAATCTTATGAAAGCAGTAACACTTCAAAGAAAATTTTAATTTAGAGAGCTTGTGAACTTCCCAGTAGATGGTGTTGCTGTAACTGAAAATTAAACTTCCTAATATGCAAAATCAGTTCTGAGAAAGGCCTCTTCAAACCTAACTTTCATATGGTAAATAGAGGGTTTTTTTAAAAAAAAATCTCTATTCTACAATATTATCAAAGGCAGTTTTTTACAGGCTTTGAATTTTGGGAAATATGTGTATTACTTCAGACACAGAGATAAAGAAGCAAGTCAAATATTACAAGTGAAACTACTGTAGACAGATTCTTCATGGAGGATCACCAGCTAGATGTATGCTGAAGAGTAGGTCTAAGGCTGTTTTTGTGCAAAAACTCTTGGAACATCCACACCTCAAGCATGTTTTTGTGTAAGTAAAATGAAAGAACAAAGTGTTTTTTCCGGTGTCGATATTCCTCCATCTATGAGGAATAACTCCTTTTTGTGCAAGAGTTCTTGAGCAAAAAGGAGTGTGTGGACAGGGAACAGGGATTTTTTGCAAAAAGGAGGCAATCGAAAAAAGCATTCTGTAAATAGCAATCAGAGTTTCCTTTCAAGAGAGTGTCGATATAGTCTGGATGCTCTTTTGCAAAAGTGCATTGCTTTTCGATGTGTTTTTGAAGTGTGGATGTGCTCTTGCGCAAGAAGTTTTTGCAGAAGATCTCTTATAGCCTTAGAGATGCTATATAGCCAGGCTTTATAAAGACTGATCGAACTAAATTTGTTAATGTCATTGACTGAAAAAAAATCACTTTGGTAGCTAAGAAAAAATAATTATGCTGTCTTAAATGCATATGTATGTGTTTGTTTCTAAAATGAGTTATTTGTTTTGATTTAATTTTCACCAGGACCTTGGTTATATTGTTCGATTTATATTTAGCGATTAAACTGAAATGTCTACTAGAGAAATAAAATTGTTTCCTCTTGGTGTGCATTGGCCACATTAATAGTCCAAGCAACCAGTATAATTCACTCAGGTGAGCACTGACTAATAGTCGTAGTTCCATTTCTTTGCTGTATCTTTCTATCCTAAGTGCTCATCCAGAGACTATTCCAATGACTATTTAAAATCTATGGGAGTCTTTCCATTGATTGGAATGGATACCAGAACAGGATTCTCTTATCCTAAATATAAAGTATGGGAGACTTCTTAAAACAAAACAAAATAGTTCAGATTCAATAATTTAGGTCCAAATAGTTGGGGAGGGGGGACTGTGGCTACGTCTAGACTGCATCCCTCTGTCAACAGTGGGATGCAAATCAAGCACGTCGAAATTGCTAATGAAGCAGGGATTTAAATATCCCATGCTTCATTAGCATAAACATGGCCGCCGCTTTTTTCGAAATGGAGCTTTTTCGAAAAAAAAAAAAAAAACCAATGGCAGCCTAGATGCGGATCTGTTGAAAATAAACCCTTTTTCGACAGATCCTGTATTTCTCAAAAAATGAGGTTTACAGGATCTGTCAAAAAAGGGTTTATTTTCGACAGATCCGCGTCTAAACTGCCTTTTTTTTTTCGAAAAAGCTCCATTTTGGAAAAAAAGCGGCAGCCATGTTTATGCTAATGAAGTGCGGGATATTTAAATCCCTGCTTCACTAGTAATTTCAACGTGCCTAATCCACATCTCTCTGTCTAGACACAGCCTGTGTGTTTGTATAATGTACATAATGTATTTGAGTTTTTTCCCCACAAAAATAATCCCCTAGAATTTGGGTATGTGAGTATTTTTTAATTCAAATAATGAGTCTTAATTTCTTTCTCCAGTAATCATCTCCACTGTGTATTTCCAAAGAGACTCCCAGACACTTATCAGAACTCTGCTACAATGACTCACTAAGCTGAATTAAAATGAGTCCATATTAAATGATAACTCTATAGTACATTGTTAACACTGCAGGGCATTAGAAACCATCCATATGGCTTTCATAATGTCTAGTTTGGGTAAGATTATTAAAATCATACTGTAGTTAATCATATATTGCTAATCATTTTTGGAATTAATATTTGTTTAAAAGATCCATGACATTTAAGACTTATTTCCATGCCTATGTAATATTATGTCCAAAAGGCCATAGTTTAATAATCTATATGTTTTAGAATGCATCTGCCTATCTGCTGTGAGTCTGTCTGTGAGTCCGTTTGTTCAAGAACTCCTAAATGGTAGGAACCAAGACCACCAAATTTGGTATGTAGTTTCCTCTTATCATAACTTAAAGCAAGGTCAGAATCTCATTGTGCCAGGAGAACCAGAAGCCCTGGATAAAAGACAGTTTTCCATAACATGCAAAGGGAGCGGCTGCTGTTCAGATATGAGATATGAGAGTGGCCACTGAAGGCAGGGAACCCTCAGGGGAGAGCTATCCTGCAGGGTGTCCACTGGGGGCAGCCGTATCACCAAGGGAGTGGTCAGCCGGGCTGGGGCTTTGCGATCTTGTCTGTGGACACACCAAGTAGCCCCCCCCCAACCTTTTCACCTCCTTCCAACCCCTGGTAGCCCGGGGAGCAGGGGAATAGAGAAAAAGGACTGCGGCGTGGGGGAGTGGGTGGTAGAGAAAAGGGCCCATGGTGGCCAAGGTGGTTGGGAAGGAGAGAAAGGGGCCCCTGGCAGCTGAGGAACCTGGGGGGAGGGGGAGGAGGGAGAAAAAAAGGGCCCCTGGCAGCCAGAGTGATTGAGTGAGGAGTGAAAATGGCCCCTGGTGCACAGGAGGCTGGGAGGAGAGAAAAGGAGAAAAGGCCTGTGACTGATGGGACCTTATGCACTGAGTCCCTCCACATTCCCAGACCCTCACTCTTGAACCCCTCTGGCCTTCTGTACTCCCCACCCCCCACCCGTAAGGCCATGTCCTGCACCTCCCCCAGCCCCTGCCCTGAAGGACCCGAGCAACACTAAGTAAGTCTGCTTGTGCAGTATATAAAGATCTATACTGAAACACACACCGTTAAATGAAAGAATGTCCATAATAAAGGGGAAGCCTCCCTAACTGAGCAAAGGAACAAAGAGAAAGATGAACTCCCTTATACCAACACATGGGCTACCCAGACCATGGATCAGGGCACATAAGGATACATGGGCACCGTGCAATTGCTTATTCCCTCTTTCCCAAGCAAACGGGGGAAAATTAGGTATAATGCTGGTGCTGTCTCACAGTATACTGGTCAGGATAATTCAGTCAGCATAGTGATGACCTAGGCTGCTAATATAGGCCAACAAGAAATCCTATCTCTCCAATGCAAGGGGGAAGCAGGGTGGGAGTTGAGCCTCAGAGTGGTATCTGAGACATAATGCCTTCCAGGTCTGGTCCTGTGATGGTGCAGCTTGCACATCACCTTTTGCTGAGGGTGGTACCTTACAAGGCATAACTTAGCCCTAAAAACCCCAACCAACCAAAAAAACAAAACAAAACAAATCTAAGCCTTAATATCAGCCAAAAATGGTCCAATGGATCCACATTTGTGGGAACCACTCATTTTCACATCCAAGATCAGAATTTAGCCTTTGTTTGTAAAGCTACAATAAATAATACATAAAGCAAAAAGGCACAGCACCTTAATAAAGAGTTGGTGCTTAATATTAGAGATGACTTACTATAATATCATCTTGTTTACTGCAGCAAAGGTTATACAATATTAGAATTCTAGAAAGATATCTCATACAGCCACAATAAAAGTGATAGTTGATGTTGTAGGTTTTGATGCATGCTGTTATTTTGTATGACTGTATACATCAAATTTAAATTAAACATCTGCATGTGGAAAGAATAAAATTCTTTCCTCGGGTTCATTGGTTTTCAAACTGCAAAAGAAAAAAAAAACAACTAAGAGCAAAGAAAGAAAGATAACAGAACTGTCTACTTAGAATGTTATATATAGACCTAACAAAGTGCCATATTATATATATTACAGACATCTTAAAAGTTGAACTTAAAAGAAAAAGAATAGAAAAGAAATAAACCCTCTGAAATCACATGCTGACTACATGTAAGTCTAAAAAATGTTTTTTAGGATTGAGAGGGTGGGGGAAGCATAGCTGAAAAGAAACTGCTAAAAAAATTAATGGCATTTAATAGTTCAAGTGAGTCAGACCTGTGACTTTTTCCTCAGTTAGAAAAAAACACAATAGGTAAATGTGCCCAATTGATTAAAGCATTGTAGCACAATTCAAACTGACCACTCGCTCAGATTGAGGGTTTTTTTGGGGGCGGGGAGAAGTGGGGAGGGGAGGGGGACTGGGCCAGAGGTATGGGACCCTGGTTAGAGGAGATAGAAAAAGAGGGTAGGAGCGATATAGTTCCTTGTGAGGGTGGGGGTTGGGGGGGAATGCCTCCTCCAACCCCTTTACAGCTCAGCAGGTCCCATAGAACACAGTTTGCAGGGTGTGCTCATGGGGTAGCCTGCCGGGGCTCAAGCTCCATCCACCCCTCCCAACTCCAGCTCAATGTTCATCAGACTGGACATAGCCCCTTCCTGCTAACACCATGTCCTGCTGCCCTGGTCTACAGCCCAGCACTAGTCTTGCCTAGACCCATCCCCATGAGGCACCCCTTCTACCCCCCCCGCCATGGGGCTAATGCTGGGACCAGAGACTGGGGCAGCAGCATGCAGTGCCAGCAGGAGGGGGATGCAGCCAGGCTGACAGACACAGACCCAGGGTTGGGAGTCCCAGCCTGTGGATTCCAGGGACTCCAGCACTGATTTGGGTGAGTCTGGATGCTAAGTGGGTGGGCCATGTCCCCCACCCCAAGTCCATCCATGACTACCCCCTTGCTCATAATAAATGAAGCATTATTACAGTCAAATATTCTGGTTAATGAAAAGTTATACTTTATCAATGGAATACCAATTTTCAAAGTATTAAAGAATTAAAATACAATAAAATGAATAAAGTATAAAAATAGTATACAGATCCTCACCAATCTAGTTGTAATACTGCACTGCAGGGTGGTTGATTTCTTGAAGCATAATGAAAGTTCTCAGGACAGTAGGTTATCGTATGTCATTACATATCACTGTGGGCAGTGCATGCCATACACCCAGATCAATATAGTTTTAGGGTTAAGTGTATTTTTAGTGAACATAATTTAATCTTTCTTCAATGATTCAGAAGGCACTTCAGGATCTTACAGTGCCTCAGGGTCATCATTATCAACATCATCCATCACTGTAGGTATAGTTGTAAGAAATTGGGCTGAATTAGTAACGACCCAAAGACACACCCTGCCAGCTGCTTTTTTGAATAGATCCTGGATACCAGCTTGCTTACTTGTTTTCTGCTTCTTTTGCATTCAGGTAGAATGAAGAATATGCAATTGCACAATGTGCTGTGCAGTATACTAGTCCCAGTTACTAGACTGAATATTTGCATTGTAAGATATCAGAAATTCTGGTTAATAGAGCTTTCTGGTTAATTGACTGCCCAATAAAAAAGCTTTTACTATAATCAAATTTGCTTTTACTTCTGTCCTTTTATTAACACAAGCACCCTCTCTAGGATGTTACATACAAAAAGTTATGGTAAAATAATATTATTAAGTTTGAAAAGTGAATAACTGACAGATTAAGTAGGGAAGTGAGCGATTTACTGTTTCTGACACAAATGATTCAGGTCCCCTGTAACAGTGGCCACATGGAATGTTACTGTGTAGCAAGCTGTTGAGCTGTAGATTCACACCCTAACTTGCCAAGCAGCAACTTGCCATTTAGACAAATCCCTAAAGGAAAAAGGATTTCTCCTTGCTGCTGGCTCATCCTCTGCTCCAGGAGAATAAGAGACAGATGAGACAAAATGGTATGCCATTAAGTCTTAATAAAATAAAGGCAATTTACAGGAAAGGGGCATAGAGGAGAAGGATAGAATCTTGAGCTGTTCCCTGAAAATTCGAAAAGGGAAGGTGCCCGGCTCATTTCCCCTTGTGTATAGGAGGTGATGGAGAAGACAGAAAGTCACTGCACCATCGAGAGGCATATTTAAGGAGAGTCTGTGACCTGTTTTGGTAACAGAGTACAAAGTAGTGAAGAGTAAATTTTGGAGGAGTTATGGGGAGGCTTTGGGAGAATATTTGAATATGGTTGATACATGTTTGCCCAAATATTAGGGATCCTGAATATTAATGTTATTCAAATACAAATATCCACCTCTTTAACCATTACTAAGGCTTGTCCTGAGACATGGACATGTTTTATATTTTTATCATCTGTCCCCATTTCCTGTTCATTCATTGTACATATACACTGATTTATTAGTAGGATGGCTCATGACCACACTAGGGGAACATTACACTGTACCTTATGGAAAACTGACCCTAAGATATTGAGTTGCATTGAGTGTGTGGAGCTTGGTTTAATAGACCAGTGTCTGCTTTTCCAAATAGCTCTATATTACTATGACATTTTAATAGAGAAGTTATTTTTGTAGAAAACCCACTTGCTGCTGTCCAGTCCTGTGAACGCTGGACTGTAGATTCAATTTATTTCTGTTTTGTGATATTAGAAAATGTAATGTAGGTGAACCCTGGAGTTAACACATAATGTATGCCTTTAATGTAGTCCTGGATGTTAGCACGCTCCCATTCCATGCAATAGTATAACTTCTGATGACATGAAGGGAGTGTGGTGTACAGATATACCTGTACTACTTCTTCTTCAGCTGATTTCTACAAGATGGCTGGAATATAGTGTATCTGTAATCCACAGTAGAAGGACAACATTCCAGCTGGATTAAATGGTTGTTATTTTGTATGCAACAGAACTATCCAACTATGCTAAACAGTACTTTTTCTCTTTACTTAATCTGTATTCTATCTCAGACTACCCTCACTTTATTTCCCAGATGAAAGGCCACAAATTAACTCATAGGGACTATCTAGATATGGTTTTGTGAGACATTTTAAACAAGTGACCTGAATGGAATCTGGAGAGATGATGATGTATGGAGCTTCATCACAATATCTCCTTCTGCTGCTGTCCTTCATTATGTTCTTCTGACAAGAGTCATATCAACTTCACATTGAGCTAAACAAAGCAAAACACACAATCCACAAGAAGTCTCATAGCCCATGTCTACAGACTCTGGGCATGGGTGGTGCATGGGTGAACCTAGGGATGGGGAGAGGAAAGCTGGCAAAACCAACCCTTCCACCCAAGGCCCTACCCATGCTGTTCGAGGCCTCCTGTGTGAGCTAAGCTCCTCTCCCCCCCACATAGACATTCTAATTTCTGCAGCCCAGAGAACAAAATAGGCTTCAAAGAGAGCCACCAGGTCTACATGTCTGTTTTTTATACCCTACTGTGAGCTCCAGGAGTCTGAAGACCCAGTCTTTGGAGACTTGCTCCTGTTGGGGTGACCACATTTTAAAAAGGCAAAGGTGGGACACATGGAACAGCCCCACCCCTCTCTATGGCCCAACCCCTGCTCATCTTTCCCCCGAGTTTCCACCCTCTGACTGCACAGGTGCTGGAACAAAGATGCTGCTTCTCACCTTGGCTTGAAGTGGATTCCATTAGATCAGGGGTTTACAGTTTGGTTTAATGCCTCTCGGCATCCCCTCTGTAAAAATTGTGCCAGCACCTCTTCCTGAATAGACTGGAAGCCAAGGCAGGACCAAGGCTGCTCTGGAGAGCTCTGAACCTTCCACTTGTGCTGGATGGGGTGCTAGGCTTCCGGAGAGTAGCCTTTGTACTGTGTTCCTACCCCCTGGACTTGTACCACAGGTGAGTACCTTCTTCTCTTTCTTTTCTTTACCTTGTGTTACCAAGCAATACTTGTACCTCACCAGTGGTCTTCTATTTTGTCCTTCCCATACATTATGCTCCTCAAGGTGTGTTTTGTTTTGTTGCACTTTCTGAAATGGTTGACTTACACACTGGAGTTTATTGCCTTTATTTTTTGAATGATCTCTCATATAACAGGTTATTTTTATTACCCATATAAGTGTCTCCTATTTTTTGTTTTTGTCATAAAGGTCTGTTAAACTCTTGTCCTGAATGGTATCTTGTGGCATCACTTTCTGCAGCTCAGCTGTAGATTTTATGTAAAGTACTGCCTTTTTTTTCCCTTTTGTTCTCATAGAAAAAAGAGAGTAAGTAAGAACAAAGATGTATCCTCTCCAGATCTTTTATCTGTATAAAATCCTCTCATTTCATTCTCTGAATGTTGAGTAATACCTCTCTTAAAATAATAATAATAAAAAAAGAAACCTAGAAAATCTCTAGGGTGATTTTATTACACATTTTTACCTGTTTATCCCCATCTAGACATGCCTGGACAAACCATGTTACACCTTCATTTGACAACAGCCATGTTTAAGTCATTCTAATCTCTGATTGTACAAATTTCTGACAGCAATAATGGAGGTGTAACTCTCCTGCCAGTAGCGGTTGGCAGCCAGAAGTTCTGGGTTCAATATCCAGGGAGGTTCTTTCAACAAGGTAACCAAACTGTCTCAAGCCCCCATGCAGTAAACTAGGAAAATTCTAACCTATCCACTGGGCATCTTTAGAGGCAATTCTTCCCATCTCTCCAAACACTGAGTTGGAGATAGAAACATTCTGTTTAATAAGAATAATCTAGAATCAACCTACAGAAACACACATAAGCAACAACAAAACCCCATAACATAAACAAAGAAACCTTGTAAGCAAGGTACCATCGCTGGAATCAGCAGGGCAAAGGGATCCTTTTACCAGTGAGCGCCACTAAAATGCACATAGTGTATGCATCCTAATTCTTTGTATTTAAAAGAATTCCAATTTGAGACAATTGATGCTATGGACTTGCTATGTGGCCAGATTATGGATTATAAATTTTCTAAATTGTTTTCTTAAGCATCAGTTAATGCTACTGGTCTTTGATCATCTGCCATGGCTGTTAATACTTTGCATTAATTAATAAACAATTGTTTGCTTTTACTAGTAATCCTGTTAAAATTCTAATCTGCCAGACATTTCCATTTCAAGTGTATTTTATAGCTCTATAGGTTTCATACTATATCATAGCCACAGTATTAAACCAAAAGCATTTTACTTCCTCAGACTCAGATTCTCAGTTGCTCTAGTCATCTTATCCCATCAAAAAAAGAAAGAGCAAATGACCTATATTTCTGTATTGGCTCTAGCAAACACATGACTGGCTCTACCTCCACTGTTAAGAATAATTTTTCTTAAATATACATGTGCTTGGGTCTTCAGAACAACCCATAGTAGCTGGACCAAACTATTCAATCTTGACCATAAGACACTTCCATCTAGTTCAGAGACTTTGCAGAAAGTTATTTTATCTCTGGATGGCTTTGATAGAATGTGGCCCTATCACTGAAAAAAATATTGTGAATTACAAGGAAAAATCCCAGTTTGCAAATAAGGTGTTATTGTCACTGGAACCATCAGCTAACAGGAGACATAACCACACTCTCTTAGGCCATGTCTACAGTACATGCAAGATCGATGCTGCTATGGTCAATCTTCCAGGATTCGATTTAGTGAGTCTAATAAAGACCTGCTATATCGAACTCAGAGGGCACATCCATTGGCACTAGTACTTCTGCTCTTCACAAGGAGTAAGGGAAGCCAAGGGAAGCATTTGCTTCAGTCAACCTCCCACTGTGTGGACAGTGCAGAAACATGATTTTAAATACATCAACTCCAGCTACATAATTAACATAAGCTGGAGTTGTGTATCTTAAGTCAACCTTCCTCTGAAGTGTAGACCAGGCTTTCATGTATTAACTATGTACCTGTTATTTAGCCTCTGTTTAAGAAGAAGAAAGGATTGGTTTTTTTATATAGACTAATTAAAACTCACTGAGTTGATCAAGAAAAGTTCTTTGTATTACAGTAGCATCTAGAGGTTCCAACTGAAAACAAGGCCATCATGTTAGGAACTGTCTTTACACATAGTAGGGCAGTCCTCATCTCAAAGGTCTTATATACTAAGTAGACATTATTTCCTCTTTTACAGATGGGGAACTGAGATACAAGACAAGCAAGTGATTCACTTGAGGCCATAGAGGTAGTTTGTTGCAGATCCAGGAAATGAACCCATATTTGCTAAATCCAGTGCCTTAATTCCAAGGAGATCCTTCCTTCAGTGCTTTTGGGCATGCTCTAAAGTGTTAGTTTTATGTTTTATTACCATTGTTTCATCAGAATTCCACACTACTGAGACAGTTAAAAGACAGTTAAGAAGAGAATGTTATACTCAAACACATATAAGTAATTTGTTTTCTGAAAGAAAAACCTAATCTAAGCAATTCTTAACATTTGTTACATTGAGATATTATGATTTCAACAATCATGATAGTTAACTCCAGTCTTACAAGTATTGTGTGACTCTGTTGAATGCAAATTAAATCCCAATACCTCTTTTAAAAATCAAATGTATCTTAGCATTTCATCTTCAGATTTACATAGCTGATGTCTGTGGATCAATACTGCATTTTTAATATGCCCTGAAGAGCACAAAAAGCCAAGCAAATCTTGTTTAGTGAGACACACACAAGAAGGTTTAATAATCTAAGGATTATAGCTTTGTGTTATGCACAAGGAATTAGGCTTTAAACCCATGATACTATTATGTCAAGAGATTTATGCTATGCACTTCCTATACCATGCTAAAAGTGTACCTCTCCTCTGCTCTGTGTGTCACACTTTCCCAGTTGAACTGATTTACAAGAGTTTACTGTGGTCTGTATTTCCCGTAAGGCTGTCCATTGGATTTAAAATAGTGCAAAGTAGGCCATTAATGTCAAGTGACAGGTTAACACTCAAATTAGAGGAGAATTGGGCCCAATAAGCACTATCCAGTTACAGATCCAGACCTGACTCTTCACTGCCTTGAACTGTCTATTGTTATTCAGATTTGGTAGTCCGCTTTTTATATTTGTGCAGAGTGAGTGTGACCACACAAATATGCAAGACAGTGGAGAAACAAGCATCCAATATGCAAAAACTTCCTGACTGTCCCATTTCCTACCCTATTACTAGATAGGAACCCAGTTTGTTGTCTAAGCATATGGTTGTAACAACAAACCCTGGCTATCTGCAGAAGGAATCAAACTTGGGACCTCTAGAAGCTTAATACATGAACCTCTACTGCATTAGTCAAAATCCAACTGGCTGGTAGCTCAGGCTGTAGATCATACTCATTTTATCCATAAGTGAGCTCAGTGTCAGTAGCTGGGGCAAAAGACCACAGCCAGAATTTGTGAAAGTTACATGGTCATACATGGTCACTAACTATGTTAGAAACCCGCCCACTGTGTTTGCAACATAAAAAAGACACAAATGTGTTGGGGGAGGGAGTAAGCTGGGTGCATATATGATCTGTAGGGGCATCCTCACTGTGAAGCCCTAAAACTTTCTGTAGGTTCTACAGTGCGGTTCCTCTAGTGCAGGACACTGGCACCATTGGCGTTGCATAGGCCTTTGGGACAAGGATTTCACATAACTGCTGGACAAAGGAACAAGATATCAAAACTACCATGTCATTTCAAATTTTCCAACATTTCCTTTACACCTCCACTTTCTGTTTTTCTCTCTCCAGCGTGAGCTTTCATCTCCTTCAACTGCTTTAGGCTATCAGCATGGAGCTTCAGTTTCAAATTTAAATGAAAAGGGGGATCCACAATACAGAACAGCTCATGGCTAATTGTTGCTCCTAGGGGACTTGCAGCTCAACACAATTTAGAAACAATCAAAAGATACTGCCCCCAGAGAATCCTTTACAGGCTTTACATTTAACTGTTGTCTGCTGGGACAGGACTTTGGGTGCTTAAGTAGTTCTATGGGACTAATCATGCAAGGGTCGATCCTGAGTGTCTCCTTAACATGCTGTGAGATCAGCAGGAGCTAAGAATACACAGCACATTGCAGGACTGGTTTCAAAGTGCACTGAGATTGTCCTACCTGTAGGAAGGCTGTCCAGAAAGCACAAATTCTGGATTATAGGGGGGAAAAGAGGTTTTGATGTTTGATTTAAATCCACATCAGGACAAAACAAAGACCTTGTAAATTGTGCTAGGGTTTGCAGAAGCTTTTTTGCTGGCAGGAAGCATCAGCAACAGGAAGCTTTAAAAATACCCTCTAGTGGAAACAAAAGTGCCTATGGGGTTAGGTGGCAGCTTAGTGGCATATTTGAAAATGTCTGGTGCCTAAATGGTGGATTGAAGGAACAAACATGGCAGAAATACACCTAGGCTGTGTCTACACTGGCACCCTTTTTCGGAAAAGGGATGCTAATGAGACACAATGCAATTGCAAATCCGTGGGGGATTTAAATATCCCCCGCGGCATTTGCATGAACATGGCTGCCGCTTTTTTCCGGCTCGGGGTCTTATTCCTTTCAAGTAGGAATAAGAGATATTGCGGAAAAGGGTTTATTTTCCGCAAGATCGCGTCTAGACTGGCGCTTTTCTCCGGCAAAACCCGAGCCGGAAAAAGTGGCAGCCATGTTCATGCAAATGCCGCAGGGGATATTTAAATCCCCCGCGGATTTGCAATTGCGCTGTGTCTCATTAGCATCCCTTTTCCGAAAAAGGGTGCCAGTGTAGACACAGCCCTAAGGTTTTTAAGGATCTGGACCTTAGTCTCTCTGGACACATTCACACTACGCAGAAGATCAACACTGCTGTGGTCGATCTTCCAGGGTTTGATTTAGTGGGTGTAGTAAAGACCTGTTAGATTGAACTCAAAGGGTGTCCCCATCAGTGCTGGTACTCCTACTCCTCACAAGGAGTAAGGGAAGCTGACAGGAGTGTTTGCTCCTGTCAGCCTCCTGCGTTGTGGATGGGGATTTAAGATAAGTTGATTCCAGCTACAAAATTTACATAGCTGGAGTTGCATATCCAATGTGGACCTTCCTTTGTAGTGTAGACCAGGCTTCCATGCTTCAGTTACCCGTTCCACAAAACGGGAACAACAATACTTCCTTGCCTCATAACAGTGCTGAAGGATAAATACCTCAGAGATTCTGAGGGACTCAGGGTATGTCTACACTTGCAGCCTAATTCGAAATAGGGCTGCAAATGTAGACATTCGAAATTGCAAATCATGCCCGGGATTTAAATATCCCGCACTTGATCTGCATCTTCCTGGCCGGGTGCCATTTTTGAAATTGACAAGCCCGGAATAACTGCCCGTGTCTACACGTGGCAGTGAAACGGGCGTTCGAAATAAAGCCCTATTTCAAAATACCTGTTATTCCTCCTGCAATGAGGTTTAACAGGTATTTCGATATAGGGCTTTATTTCAAACGCCCGTTTCACTGCCGTGTGTAGACGTGGGCAGTTATTCTGGGCTTGTCAATTTCAAAAATGGTGCCCGGCCAGGAAGATGCAAATCAAGCACGGGATATTTAAATCCTGGGCTTGATTTGCAATTTCGAATGCCTACATTTGCAGCCCTATTTTGAATTAGGCCTCAAGTGTAGACATACCCTCAGATACTATGCTAATCTTAATCTCTTTAAGAAAGAAATCCCAGAAAGGAGGGTGAATTTCAACTGTGTACAGTATGTGAACATTTATTTTTAAGAGTATGTTGGGAAAGGCACCTGCTTATGTCCCCATGCTACTATAAATTGGACAAAAATCTTTTTTTATAAAGGTCTGCACAGCAGGTAGATAAGCCACAAAGCAGCAGCTGCTTTGCTATAGAAAGGCTATTTGCTGCACCTCATAGTTTAAAAGGTGCTTTGAAATAACCTATGCAATGGAAAAGTGCTCCTTGTAATTACTGTCTGCAGAGATAAAAATTTCTGCATTGGCAGTCTATTTTCTTTCCATGAATCACAGGAGCTTCCTTTTTTTATGGGACTGTTTAAGCCTCTTGACATTGAGCAAGATGACTTTAAGGTTATTATGCTATTACCCATTAATCTATGTGATGGAGAAACTGAAGTTAGCATAATTACATAACATACTGATATTCTGCATACCATCTTCCTCCGTTTATTTGGATTGGAACATTGAGGATTTTGCAAAAGAGAAAAATATACAGGATTTTTCAATTATTTTAATTGTTTTTATTTCAAAATTTACAGTCAATTAAAACATGAGAGCTACAGACAGATCCTACAAAACCTTAGTCACAGAGGTAGTTTTTAGGTAAGCAATCCTTCCTATTAATGTCAGCAAAGCCATAACCTATTTGTGTGGATAAGTTCAGCAGTGCAAGCAACAGATATTGCTAAAATTTACATGGCAATTTAGGGATCCACTTCCAATAACATCCTAGCAATTTTCAAATAAACAGCAAAGTTGTAGGTGACTCAGGAGAAGTTTAATTATGTATGCTTTCTTTGTCATCCACCATTACTCTACATTGAGTAGTATAGTAATCTGCATATTTATAATCAAACATAATCCATCAAATCCTTACTCACATGTGTAATTCACTCAGTAGTATTCCTGAAGCGAGTAATGATTTGTGGTTAGGCTCTGCAGCATTTAAAATACTTATGATCTTATTCTGCGCTTACAGGCCACATGAACTCTTTAAGCCACTTCTTTACTACACGGAAGATCAACACTGCCAGGGTCAATCTTCCAAGATTCAATTTAGCGGGTCTAGTGAAGACCCACTAAATCAAACTCAGAGAGCACTACTGTCAGTGCTGGTACTCCTACTCTTGATGAGGAGTAAGGGGAGTCAACGGGAGCATTTGCTCCCATTGATCTACGGCCGTGTAGACAGCAGTGAAACTCGATTTAAGATACATTGACTCCAGCTATGTAATTAACATAGCTGGAGTTATGTATCTTAATTTGATCTTTTGCTGTATTGCAGACCAGGCCTAAATGTAAAGGAGCCAAAGAATGATGGATAAATGTCAATGTTCCCCATATAATGTAAGTCAAAAGAGATGTTTATTGAAATGATAGCTTCTTTCTTCACACTGTGAACTTTTTAAACTGAAGATCAAGGAGGAGGCTTAAGAAAATTAAGTTTTGCCCTTGCAACCATCTTAGTACCCATGCCAGTCCCATTCTTAATGTGCAAAGCTTCTTCTATTAGGCCTGACTCAGCAACAATGTTGTTGAGAGCTGAACTATCAGATAAAGGATACCTTCTGACAAAGAACAGTCTCTTCAGAAACAGACAGTGGGTAAGTTATTTGAAACCATCATGACCTTGTATCGAATTGCTTTTATTTCACATTTTAGAACAGCTTTTGCAGGAAAGTTTTCCTAAAGAACTGTCATTTCTCCAATTAAATTTATTTTAACTGATGAGCTAGTAAAAAAGATTGTTGCCTTGCTACGAGTGTAATAATGTATTAAAGATACCTTTGGTACTATGACTCAAATTGTTTGAACTTTACCATGCTGCTCTTTTATTTCTTCTATGTCAGAAAATGTTTGGATCAGATTCTCTTTTCACTTCCACTAGTGCAATTTCATTGATTTCAACAGAATTGCTTCTGACTTAGACTGATGTAAATGAGAGGAGAATTTACTCCAGTGAGTTCAGCTGAACTTAGTTACTGGCTCCAGATTTTCATCAGCGTAGCCAAGAGCAGAATTCAGCCATTATCTTGAAATTATTCTAACGTAGACTGCTGGTATACAGGGACAGAGACTCCCTATTTGCTATGTTTCCATAATGTCTAGCCCAATAGAGTCTCTAAGTATTCTTGTAATACAAATAAATAAAAATAAACTGACATTCATACTGAAAAATGTTAAACAGTTTTAATGGAAAAACTGATGCCTATTAAAGGCTTTTGCCAAATGCTGCCTTTTCTTACACCTGTGCAGCTCTAGTGATAACAGTGGGGTTTGTATCTGTATGATCTAATGCAGATTTTTGCACAGTAGGCCATATTCCTCTCTGGTGTGATGTCAAAAAATGTCATTGGAGCCGTGACAGGGATGAATTTTGAACTTAGGGCCAATTGTTGTCTCTATCACCTCTGCACTCAGAGAAAAGATGTAATTTTGTGCCACAAGAGATGGGAAGAGTCATCACAATATAGCCAAGTTCCCTACTCCAGAATTTGAGATTCTGCATTCCACAACACTTGCATTGTGTATGCTAGGGGTGTGCATGAAAAAATAGTGTGTGTGAGAGAGAAAGATGCTTAAAAGGCTCAAAGATAATCAAACAACAAACAATTGATTGTTCTGAACATCTCTGTGTTAGCTAACACCAGACCTTTGAATATGTTATCCAATAAGAGTGGAACTAAATTAAGACTTTGGGGCCCTAGGTACACACCAATATTTCACCCTATTAGCTCATTCTTGGGATGGTAATGGTAGGGCCACTCACATAAGACTGATCTACTGGACTCCCAGGGGACCCACCACTGATCCTTCTCTGCTTAGAGTGGGCCTAACTTCTTCCTTGACCTGTGCTCCTTGTCTTCAAGAAAGATAGAGTCTGTCTCAGAGAGGGAAGGATTCAGCCTGCACTCTACCATATTGAACACTTTATATGGGATCCCTGCCAAAACCATTTCTGCAGAACCATTATAGAGTGGCAGTATAAAGCTCTCTTCCCCCTGGAGTTTCTACTAGAATGATATAAACAGGAGGCCTGGTCAAGAAGTCATTGCTTGATGATGACAATCTAGGTAACTCTTCACCAGCACCACACCTTACTTTTGATTACAACTGCAGACAAGATTGTTAAAAGAAAACTCTCATATTATCTAGAACATACTCTCGGTATCAATCTGACTATACACCTAGATTTGACATGGATATTATTCTGGTTGCATTGGTCAAAGATCTCCTCCTTGTCTAGAATGAAGATCAGGTGTGGCCATGAGGTTATTATTGGGGGGGAGCATTAGATCTATCAGCTGCTTTAGATACTTTTTACTGATGGTGTTGACTCACCTAGGAACCCTGTAAAGGATTGGTAGTGCTGTTTTTTACTGACAGGATTATTTTCTCTGAGAGAGCTCAATGGGTAATTGTGAGAGTTGGAGGAGCAGCCAGAGAAAATGGTGGAGAAGATATCAATCCCTTTGACTGAGGCAGTACATCTGCCCTTGGTTACTAAAGTTCACAATTTAGAGGTTATTTTAGAGCCTCAACTGCTGCTTGATGGTCATGTCACAACAGTAACCTAGCTAACTTTTTACCAGCTGCTTTGGCTAGAAGGCAGAAATTTTACAAATGTAGAACTTGCTAGTTATTCACAATTTTGTCACCCTCAAAATTTGAGCACAATGTCATAACATTGAGAGATTGAAGCTGGTGTGGAACAGTCAGGGCTGTACTGAGCCATTCTGGCACCCCAGGCAGACAGGTTAATTGCGCCCCGGGTTGGGGAAGGGCGCATGCGTGGCCCCGCCCCCGCCCAGCATGTGGGGAAGGGCGCGCGGAGCTGGTAGCAGCAGGACGCACATGCCTGGCTCAGCCCAGCCTGGATACCGCCACTGGCGCACAGCCTAGGGCCGCCCGGGGCTGCCCGAGCCTGGCTGTGCAGGGCCCCACGGCCGCGGGGGGGGAAGGGCACTGCTGGCCGGCACTGTGGGGGTTAACGTGGCCCCTGCCCCGGGCAGCCGCTGCAGAGTGGCCGCTGGGAGCTGCTGCAGCCCGCAATCTGGGAGCCGGGCGCACGGCACCTGATGGTAGCTATAAGGGGCGCTATGCGCCCCTTATAGCTGCCATCAGGCGCCCCCCCCATAGGTTGGTGCCACGAGCAGCTGCCCGGCTAGCCCATGCCTTAATCCTACCCTGGGAACAGTGGCTTACATATTGAGTGACATGTTACAAGGAGCACATGACATTAATGCTCCAGCATTTGCATTTTCTGCCTCCTGGTCCAGGCGAAGTTTAAAGTTTGTGGTATGACATATATAGCTCTAAATGGCCTGAGATCACCTCTCACCCCAGATCATAATTACACTCAAAATGGGTACCCAAGGCTGGATCCTTCTCATTTTTATTTAGAGGGAGTAGATTACAGGAGGCTACTGTGGCAGCTTCGAGTCTGTGTAACTTGCTCCTCCCTTCAATCTAAAATAGCCCAGATGTTGTGAACTGCCTTGTGTGTTGCAAGATATATATTACATATAGGGCTTTTGGAGAGGGCTGAGGGATTGCTTCCCACAATTGTGAAGGAGTTGATTTGAGTCTCTGTAGGTGTCTAGTTGTCTGAGTTCCTGTTGGAAAGATTTTAATACTATTAGGATTTCAGTGTGTAATGTGTAAAAGAGCCTATTGCACAGGAAGAGTAGCATATTTAGTCTAAATAGATGGATAACCATTTGTTCCATAAGAAAATGTTTTGATCATAAGCACAAAAATTTACAATAAATGAGTGAAAGTGTAGTCATTTTTTTAAAACGTGTATATCAGAGTATCCTAATTCTGTCCATCCTTTTCAATCTGATCTAGACAAACAATTCTCAAGTTACATTAAACATTATCTTTCTCAAATAGAACTATTAGTTACATGACAAATCTAGAACAGGCTAACTTTAACAAAACTGTAGAGAAAAATTATGCATAACATCGTTAGATTTAAAATTAGGAAATATCTGTAAGTATTTTATTGCACACACACACTTTTCTTCAAAAAATCATTTGTTCTTATGCATTAATAGAGTATATAGCCATTCCTTTTTTGCCTTATTCTGCTAACTAAAAATATGTTTATTATGAGTCTTTCATACTACTTTTATTTGAGTAAAGAAATATATCTGTCTATAACACATTCAGTTCTGTGTTTGTATTTTGTAATTATTTTTCATTATTATCATAAATAAAAACTGTTTTAAAGTAGTTTATTAATTAAATTACATGGTAGATTTTTGTAGTTTATTCACATCAAGGAAACATCAAGAAAAACCCTAAGGACTGTTCACAAAATCTACTTTGGGAGAAATACATGTAGATAGCACTGTCAAACAATTAATTGCACTGTAATTAATTGCACTGTAAAACAATTATGCAATGCCATTTAAACTTTTTGGATATTTCTATATTTTCAAATATATTGATTTCAATTACAACACAGAATACAAAGTGTTAAATTTATTTTCCTTTACAAATATTTACACTGTAAAAAACAAGATATGTAGGATCATGAGCTTTTGTGGGTAACACCCACTTCATTAGATGAGTTCCCCTATTACAAGTATTATAGAACAATCTCTAACATGAACGTTGAACCTGCAAATGTGGAACTGTGTACAATAGAATCCAAAAATAAAACAATATGCATCGGAGATTAGAAGTCCACTCTGTCCTACTTCTTGTTTAGCCAATTGTTCAGAAAAACAAGTTTGTTTACATTGGCAGGAGATAATGCTGTCCACTTCTTGTTTATAATATCAACTGAAAGCAAGAAAAAAAATGTTTGCATGGCACTGGTATAAACCAGGGTTACAAGATACTTACATGCCTGATGTGTTCAAGATTAATCTGTCCCATGCTTCAGCCACCATTCTGGAGGTTATGTATCCATGCTGATGATGGGTTCTGCTTGATAATGATCCAAAGCAGTGCGGACTGATGCATGTTCATTTTTACCATGTGAGTAGGATACCACTAGCAAAAGGTCGATTTCCTTTTTTTGGTGGTTTGGGTTCTGTAGTTTCTATATCCAAGTATTTCTCTTTCAAGACATCTGAAAACATGTTCCAGACCTTGTCCCTGTCAGATTTTGAAAGGCACTTCAGATTCTTAAACCCTGAGTTGAGTGCTGTACCTTCTTTAGAAATCGCATATTGGTATCTTTTTTGTGTTGTGTGTGAAATCTGTAGTGAAAGTGTTCTTAAAACAAATGACATGTGGTAGGGCCATCATCTTAGATTGCTATAACATTAACTATATGGCAGAATGTAGGTATAGCGGAGCAGGAGACATACAATTCTCCCCAAAGGAGTTCAGTCACAAATTTATTTAACGGATTTTTAATGAGCATCACTAGAATAAAAGCATGTCTTCTGAATGGTGACTGAAGCATGAAGGTGCATATGAATGTTTAGCCTATCTAGGCTGTAAATACCTTGCAGTGCTGACTACAAAAGGGCCATGTGATTGCCTGTTCTCACTTTCAGGTGACATTGTAAATAAGAAGTGGGCAGCATTGTTTCCCATAAATGTAAAAAACTTGTTTGTCTTATCAATTGGCTGAACAAGAAGTAGGACTGAGTGGACTTGTAGGCGCTAAAGTTTTCCATTGTTTTGGTTTTGAGTGCAGTTATGTAACAAAAACAAATCTACATTTGCAAATTGCACTATCAAGATAAAGAGTTTACACTTTAGTACTTGTGTGAGATGAATTAAAAATGCTATTTCTTTTATCATTTTACAATGCAAATATTTGTAATATAATAATATGAAATGAGCACTGAATACTGTGTATTCTGTGTTGTGATTAAAATCAATATATTTGAAAATGTGGAAAAACACATTTCAATTAGTATTCTGTTGTTTAACAGTGTGATTGAACACGACTGAGTTTGAGTTAATCACATAAGTGAACTGCTATTAATTGTCAGCCTCAATTTTAATATGAACATTAAGAGTGCTCCATTAAAAAAAGTAAAGTCTTTGATAGATTGAATAAGGGAAAAAACAATGAAGTCGGCACAGAAAGGGATACATTTCACTCTGACAAAGTTTGTTACTATCTCTGTATGCATAAAGGACCCGAGCAGGCTTTCATTTCAGCCAATATAAAGCTCTCATTGACTTCACTGGAGACTGAATCATTCATCAGCTGAAGAAGAGACTGATGCCACCACGTAACCAATCATTAGGCAATCAGGCTGTCACAGATACTGACAACTGAATTGAATCAAGCACACAAGAATTATCTTCCCATAACTCCACTGGACCTTGAGACTGAAAGTGAATCAATGTCAGAAATGCAGCTTGGTCCACAAGAGTAGAAGATGAAGCTCGTGACTTCTTATCAGAAGTTTTACACATATCAAAGACTAAAAGGGCAGAAAGTGTCCTTCAGCACCATTTCTCTTCAACAAGAGGTCTTCAACAGTACCATGAGTCAGCTGATGAAATAAATCAATCCTAAAGGTCAGGCAATAGTTGCTGAAATTAATTTTATTGAGAATATTGAATTATTGTGATTCAGTGTTATCACTTTTACCTTTTCAACTCTGAAACATTAAGGAGAGTGTGTTCCTCCTACACAGGGGATGTAAACTGATTTTAGATAAAACAGAGAACATTTGCATCTTATTTTAATTTGATGTATTAAGCACTTTGCCATAAAAAGGATTTTAAAAAAACTTGCTGAAATTTTAAGCAAATAGTCTTAATAGATCCTTTAATTGAACCAAGGCAGTCCTACACTTAACAAGGTCATTATTTTTATTAAGGTAGTGTCCTAAAAGGTGCAAATGAAACTGTGATTCCTTTGTGCATTTCATGGTACAGATACACAGTAAGAGACAGTCCCTGTCTCAAACTTACAAATGAAATTAAAAAGCCAGATGATGTTAGAAGGAGATGTAAAATGACTCACCAAGATCATACATAGAGTTTCAATGGTGTAGCCAGGAATGGAAGTCTTGTCTTTTGATTCTTAGTCCACAACCTTATATACTAGACTACAAGCCTTAGTATATACTTTGTTAAAGTTAACTTCTTTGGTGTATACATTTATTTTCCATCTTACCCAGAGAAGACTGACTCTTAAAGGTAAAGGGTGTGTTAGTCTTATAGAAGGTTCATTTTGTAGAAAGTTTTATATCAGAGAGATCACAGAAGAGGTGGCAACTGAATTAAAGTAATTGGTATTTTTGTCATGATGTGGTTAAGCATGTTTTCACTTATCTGAATCATAACATCCCTTAAGGTATTAAAAAAAGCCATTATCTGATACAGAGATCATAGACCCTTTAGATATGAGAAACTAGAGATTGGTCTATATATGGCCTAACCAGAAGCAGACAGAGGGAAGATAGGATTGCTGTCTATAAATACATCAGAGGAATAAATACACAGGAGGGAGAGGAGTTATTTAAGTTAAAAGTCAATACTGACACAATGACAAATGGGTACAAACTGGCCATCAATAAGTTGAGGCTAGAAATTAGATGAAGGTTTCTAACCATCAGAGGAGTGAAGTTCTGGAACAGCTTTGCAAAGGAAGCAGTGTGGGAAAAAAAACCTAACTGGCTTCAAGGCTGAGCTTGATACATTTATCAAATGGATGGTATGGTGGGGCTGCCTATAATGTAGCTGATCTGTGATTGCTATCAGCAAATATCTCCAATGACTGGTGATGGCACATTGGATGGAGAGGGCTCAGAGCATTCTTTCACAGGTGTCTGGCTGATGGGTCTTACTCACAAACTCAGGGTCCAATTGATTTCCAGATTTGGAGTCAGAAAGGAATTTTCTGCTGGTCCAGATAAACCAAAGACCCTGGGGCTTCCTCAGCAACATGGGAAATATGCAGATTTTAACGAGTGTAAATAGTGGATACGCTGCAGCTTGAAGTCTTTAAAGCATGATTTAAGGACTTCCGTATCTCAGCTAGGCCATGTCTACACTAAGAAAGCACTTTGAAATTACTAAATTTGACTTATCTCCCTATTTAACAAAATCAGACTAACATGTCCACACTACAGAGAAGTCTCAAAATTAGTCTGAGGCATGCTCTGTTAATGTGAACATTTTACCTGGGACTTAGAGCCTCAAAAAGCACTGGGGAGTAATTAGTCTGAATTACTCTGGGGAGCAATTATTTCAAAATAGCAGTACACTACTGTTATTTTGAAATAACTATTTCAGAATTAACATTACTCCTGATGAAAAGCAAGAGCACAGATTTTGAATTCCACAGCCCATTATTTCGACACTCTGCTTATAAATTCAAGCTTTGGGGGTGTTATTTCAAAATAAAGTCCCAGTGTAGACCAGGGCCCATAATTCATGGATTTATTACAGGAATGGGTAGATGTGTTTCTGTGGCCTGCAAAGTGTAGGTCAGACTAGAAGATCATGAGGGTCCCTTGAGACCTTAATCTGTAAGGCTATGAGCTTTCTTAAATCACTCCATCTATTTTAGTTAATTTAACTCACTACATTAATAATGTAACCTTTTTCATGTCACTTTCCAATCTGCAAATCACAAACACTGCTACTTGATGAAAAAGAGGGAAATGTATCCAATTATATAAACATGTATGGTTCTGACAGGTGTATTATAGACAGACAATTATTTCATCAGACTCAGGCCTGCCTACAGGGAGAGATATAGGGGCAATTGCCCAGAGTCCCAGTCGCTGCCGTAGAAGCTTTGCCGAAAAGTGTTTCTTGATTGAAAAATGCTTTTGATATTCCCCATGCAGATTCTGAGGCAGAATTACATTAACTACCTCTCTCAGCACCCTTGGGTACATTAGATCTGGCCTCATGCACTTGTGCATGTCCAGATTTTCTAAATAGTCCTTAATCTGTTCTTTCTCTACAAAGGGTTGCTCACCTCCTCTCCATACTGTGCTGCCTAGTGCAGCAGTCTGGGAGCTGACCCTCTCTGTGAAGACCGAGGCAAAAAAAACATTGAGTACTTCATCTTTTTCCACATCATCTGTCACTAGGTTGTCTGCTCCATTTAGTAACGTTCCCATATTTCCCCTGACCTTCTTGTTACTAACATACCTATAGAAAAGCCTCACTTTTTCTTTCCTTTCCCCATTATGACTAAAGAATTTTAATAGGAAACTTCATCTTGCATAATCTCTTGAAATTATGCTAAACAATCTGTTCCACCTTGTTTTAGCTGTGACACTGTGTACATTTCACAGCCCTCAAGGAGAGCTCTGTGTAAATGCCAAAGCCTGTCTTTCACCAACAGATGTTGGTCCAATAAGAGATAACACTTCACCCACCTTGTTTGAGTGACATTAAGCCCATTGAATGTAATTTATTGAAAACATTGCTCTAGTTCATAATCAATGAACAGTGTTAAGATTTCCTCTTTAATCCATTTTAGCTTTAGTTATTGCCCATATAAATTCTGATTGAAAGGCACATTTGACATTGTCATTACATATTTTCAATAAGTATAATCCTTAGCACTCTCCTTGTGGGGACTTCTAGTCTATATATGAATAAATATATGAATGAGTCACATTCCATCACTTTTCTTTTTATCCAGTAAAAATGGATTAAAAACCTGAGTAACAGGACACTGATTCAGAGCAAGTGGCAGGATGTTTCACACAGGTCCAAAGCTGTTACCAGATACAATGAATTAATGCCATTCTGATGACTTAGATTTACACTCATGAAATACAACAAGATATGTGGGGTTCTTCCAGTCTTTTCCCTGGGGCATTCCTCTGAGGTTGTGTTTGATTTCTTTAGTTCCTATCATTGGAATATGGCATTACAGCCAAGTGTACACCATTGCATTATAGATTTTGATTTCTTATTCTTCACACATCCAAATGTTCCTTTAACTTTGTGGAAATACCATGAACAACCAACTATCTTTTTGGAATGGAGCCCTAACTGTATGAAAGTTCTCCCTCTAAATGAGCCAGAACAAACCCAAGTCATCAAATATAATTTTGATAATGAACATCACCATTTTCCATTCAAATACATCCCAAAATGGTGGCAATTTATTAATGTCAGATTAAAGGGCTCAATTCATTATTCCCTTTCAGTAAAGAGGCAGTAATGAGTGATGCATGCGCATGGACAAGCTTCTAATTAGAGCTCCTATATGTGTTGAAAGCTTGGTGCTGGGATACTGAATGCCTGCCAGCAGACTATTGACATTTTTTCCCTCTTTTGCAGAACATGCCTATTTATACAGCTTATTGCTAATGAGATGCTAATTAAGACTGCCATATCTAAATAAAACCCCACTTGTGTGTAAATTGCTGAATTGCCTAAATGCAGCTCTGCTGCAGAATGTTCTCTCCTGACTCACTTTCTTCAGCATTCTCTGCTGTTCTGATTGAAAGGTAATTTTGGAACAATGGAAGCAGGAAGCCTACCAGGGTTTGTGTATGCATGTGTGGTTGGAATTTCTGATATTAGTTTAGAAGAGCACCAGTGAATACGTGCTGGAGTATTTACATCCAATTTTGTCTTCTGGCTGCAAAGGCAGAACACGTCTAAATATGCTGAATGCTTTATGGAACAAATAGAAAGAAAAGATCCCCTGCCCTGAAGAGATTACAATATAACTTTGCATATGATACAAAGAGCATGGGTAAAAAACCTGTTGGAAAGGTATAGAGAAAGGGCAAGGCTTACACAAATAAAGCCATGTGGTTTCTCTGTTTTACACTGCACATATCTTGGGTGGTTTGGATACTAAAACAAATATTCTGACCACTCCACATTTGCAGATGCCCACTGCTGACTTATCTTTGATTTAATCATTCAATTGCCTATAACCTGAACATGTTATTTTCTTAGGAAGATCAGGTTTAGTAAGTAGGCCAACTAGGAATAACCACAAAAGTGCTTCTTTGGACCGAGCAATTCTTCCAGGGGAAAAGCTATGCTCCTGAACCCTCTTAATGAGAATAAGAGTTACACAGTAGTCAAGATCTTCACAGTATAATATGTGGACTTTTGTCATTTGGTTGTTTAGTACATTCAGAAGTTGTGTGTCCTCCCTTTTCCACTGTTTTCTTGAGAATAATTCTAAAGCTCTATTGTCTTTGTATCATATCTGAAATTGGACTGTATGCACTTGAGTGAATCTTCCTCTAACATTCTGCATGATTTTGGTCTAATTAGAATTTGTTGTGATGTGTCTAAAAGTAATGGAGTACAAACTCAAACCTAGTGCATAGTATGTGTTACTCTACTGTTAGCGAGACATAGCCTGATCAGAATGAGATTAAGTAAGAAGTGTTTCTTAGTATCTGGACAGCAACATCCTCATCCTCATCATTGAAATACCAAAAGGTGATTGAAATGCAATCAATCCCCTCTGTTCTTCAAATCCCTCTATTTGGATTTTTTAGTTCTTGGTTACGATAAGCAGCAAACACACCATCAACTTTTTTGTGACTTCCTTTGTCCAAGGTTATCATAAAAGTTACATTGATGAACAATCAGCCGTAGCTGTCCCATGGTCACTAACATACACTAGGCTATGGAGAAGGAGGCCACAGAAAGGGAGAATATTTATTTGGGTGAACAGAGGTACGTCTCAGACATAATCACTCTGAAGAATAGTGGAAATGTCTGTTTAAAACTGAAGGACATGTCATTGCTTTTAAAGTCCCCACCGTCACGTCTTCTGCCCCTCTCCCCAAGTCCAGGAAGAAAAAATACATTATTAGTCAGAGACTTAAAACATAAGAACATAAGAATGGTCATACTGGGTCAGACCAATAATCCATCTAGCCCAGTATCCTGTCTGCAAACACCAGATGCCCCAGAGGGAGGGAACACAACAGGTAATCATCACATGATTCATCTCCTGTCACCCACCTCCAGAGAAACAGAGGCTAGGGTCATCGTTCCTACCATCCTGGCTAAAAGCCATTGATGGATCTAACCTTCCCTGGATCTATCTAGCTCTTTTTTGAACTCTGTGAAAGTCCTAGCCTTTACCACATCTTCTGTCAAGGAGTTCCACAGGTTGACTGTGCGCGGAGTGAAGAAAAACTTCCTTTTGTTTGTTTTAAACCTGCTGACTATTAATTTCATTTGGTGACCCCTCGTTTTTATATTGTGGGAATAAGTAAATAACTTTTCCTTATTCACTTTTTCCACACCACTCATGATTTTATAAACCTCTATCATATCTTCCTTAGTCTCCTCTTTTCCAAGCTGAAAAGGCCAAGTCTTTTTAATCTCTCTTCATATGGGACATGTTCCAAACCCCTAATAATTTGTGTGGCACTTTTCTGAACTTTTTCCAATGCCAATATATTCTTTTTGAGATGAGGTGACCACATCTATATGCAGTATTCAAGATATGGGTGTACCATGGTTTTATATAGAGGCAATAAGATATTCTCTCTCTTATTCTCTATCCCTTTTTTAAATTATTCCTAACATTCTATTTGCATTTTTGACCACCATTGTACATTGAGTGGATGTTTTCAGTGAACTATCCACAATGACTCCAAGATCTCTCTCATGAGCAGTTGTAGCTAAATAAGTCCCCATCATGTCTAGACTGCAAGCCTCTTTCGAAAGAGGCTTTTTCGAAAGATACTTTCAAAAAAGCCTCTTTCAAAAAAGAGCATCTAGACTACAACCAGTACTTTCGAAAAAGCAAGCCGCTTTTTCAAAAGAGAGCATAGAGGCAGTCTGGATGCTCTTTTTTGAAAAAGCGTAGTTTGCATTACACAGAGCCTTTTTTTTGAAACAGCACTTTTGAAAAAAGGTGTTATTCCTTGTAAAATGAGGTTTTCCTCGGTCGAAAAAACTGCCGCGCTCTTTCGATTTACTTTCGAAAGAACGCTGCAGCAGTCTAGAGGCAGGGGAAGTTTTTTTTTAAAAAGGCCACTTTTTTTGAAAAAACCCTGTAGTCTAGACACACCCCAAAAGAAGAGGTTTAGCTCAGGTAAGCTGGAGCTGTTGCTGCTGCTTTTAAAATCTGATCTTGTTTAATCTCAGGTGAGTTTGGGATTCAGGTGAGACTGGTAGGGGTGTCAGTGTCATCAGGATCCCTTTTCTGGCCTAATCAAGTCAGGACAACCCTCAGGATCTAGGCAAAAGAGGTCTGGGATCCCCGGAGATGGTGAAGGTGATAGCCTTGATGAGAAAGCTTGCTTCAGCGGCCTCCCTCTGTTCTATCTGTCCCACCCCCAAAAACACAATTTATTAACCCAAAAAAGGAGCTGGTTTTCTCATTATTTTGTCCACCAATTAGGCCTACTGTCTCACACCATTTCTGTTCATTAATTTTCAGATTCACGGCACTTATTTTTAACAAGCCTCATTTTGACAATCCTTGGTTTAAATCAATGTGGCCTTTTTGGTTTAGACTAATCCAGTTTTTCTGGTTCTCACACCTATTCCCATCAACATTTATTACAGATTACAAAAGTAAGTGCAAGTTAATAAAATGACAACTAAAATTTACAATTAGGGTTAATTTGTAGGCTTAATTATTGCAAGAGTCTGTGGAGTCTCTCTCTCTCTGGCCAAATGCACATTTAATTATTTATAGAGTGAAGCAGTTTTATCAGGATTGAGTGCCACATCAGATTAACCCAGAGTCCAGTAATCAGGAAGGAGGGAGACCCAAGTTGAAATGCCTTTTTCCACATCCCCATAGCCACCTAACTAAAGGTTAGAAAGGAGAACTTCCCCCACACCCTTTCTTTTCAATGTGTGTGAAGTTAGGTATCCTCTGAAAATGCTTACTGGATCAGACTCAGATGAAATAGGTAGGGGGACACTCATTTCAGTGGATATGAAGATTGCACAGGGGCTTAGGTGTCAGGTGTTTGTGTGCCTACACTGTGGCATTGTGCACATGCTCAGAAGCAGAAACTTAGACATATTTTTGCTATAAATGTCTCCATAGTGCTCCTAGGGACTTTAGGGTGCAGCTTTGTAGAGGCTGAGGATCTCAGTACTGTCAAAATGTTAGACTTAAGTGACCAAGTCATGGGTGCGGCTCTAAGTCAGGGCCTGTATCCCATATCACAGTACTCCTTGGAGCTTCTCCCAGTTGCAATTTCCTGTTAATTTACTGCAAGTCTCACCCCATTTGGAGTTGTTTTAAAGCCCCGGCTCCTGGAGTTGGAGGGCAAGAAAATCTCAGCTTTATGTCTGTTAAAAAACAATTTCCTGTCCCTCATTATTGAAAAGAATGCAATAAACAAATACTTTACAAAAAGAAAAAAGGGTAATCTAGTCCAGCATACTTGCCTGTTTGTTTTCTAGCATGCTTTCGCATTATACCTTTGTCTCATCCTATTTAATGTAGCATTAATGACTGAATGTTTGCCTGTAATGGAGTACAGACTTGTGTAAAGGACAGTCAATGCTTTGGGTAAGAGTTCTAGATGTCAGGCTAACTCTATGTGAGTAATGAAGTGATTTTTGAGATACATTGCTCCTTATTTCTCAGCAGGATTTGTATGCTAAGCCTTATTAAATCACTGTATTGAAGGTAATAGAGTCTGAGAAATCTTCCTATTGGAACTTGTTAAAGCCAGGAAACATAACAATCACCATCGTTTCAGTTTAATCTCTATTGCCCTGTTCACAACGTTTGCAGCTTTAAAGTGGTCTGGTCTCAGTGCAAAGATCTGAACTTTTGACACCATATCTTGGCAAAACGCCAACTTAAGATTCAGAAATGAGGGTCTTTACAAATAGCAAGCTTGACTACAGCCGCTGTCATTGTTTGAATATCTTTGAAGGGTTATCTGTATAACTAAAGCAGTGGGGAAGGGTTGTTCCCAGAGCAAAAACAGATGAAGGACATTTCTCTGTGCCTGGATCCCTCTTTCTTGCATGAAAGTCAGGGGGCAGAGGTCAGCTATGAAGCAGTTTTGTCCAGCCCAGTATCATATGGAGAATGATCTGCAGGTCTGGGGATGCATACATGAGACAAAAGATGGAGTATGGGATAGGCCAGATACTACCTGTAGCATGTGTAGCTTTAACACCTAAGTTTGAATTAACCTTTTCACATCCTCCCTGTACCTCCAAAACAATGCTCATTCTGTACATACAATATGATGGGGACTAATACAGCTACAACTACTCAAGAGACAGATCTTGGCATCGTGGATAGTTCACTGAAAACATCAACTCAGTGTGCAGCAGCAGTCAAAAAAGCAAATATAATATTAGGAATCATTTAAAAAGAGATAGAGAATTAGAGAGTATCTTACTGCCTCTATGTAAAACCATGGTACGCCCACATCTTTAATACTGCATACAGATGTGGTCACCTCATCTCAAAAAAGATATATTGGCATTGGAGTTCAGAAAAGGGCAACAAAAATGATTAGGGATTTGGAACGTGTCCCATATGAAGAGAGATTAAAAAGACTTGGCCTTTTCATCTTAGAAAAGAGGAGACTAAGGGGAGGGATTATGATAGAGGTCTATTCAATCATGACTGGTATGGAAAAAGTGAATAAGGAAAAGTTATTTACTTATTCCCACAATATAAGAAATAGGTGCCACCAAATGAAATTAATAGTCAGCAGGTTTAAAACAAACAAAAGGAAGCTTTTCTTCACTCTGCACACAGGCAACCTGTAGAACTCCTTGCCAGAGGATATTGCCAAGACTAGGACTTAACAGGATTCAAAAAGAGCTAGATAGATTCATGGAGGTTAGGTCCATCAAAGGCTATTAGCCAGGATGGTAGGAATGGTGTCCCTACCCCCTGTTTGTCTGGAAATGGGTAACAGGAGAGGGATCACGTGATGATTACCTGGGGCATGTGGTATTGGCCACTGTTGGCAGACAGGATACTGGGCTACATGGACCTTTGGTCTGACCCATTATGGCCATTCTTATGTAGGAGGCTATATCCTTCCCCTTCCCCTTCATCATAACAAAATGAGTTGAGGAATATTCCTCATGACCCATTCTTCCCATGTATAGATAGTAAAAGGGAACTTCTCTTCATCCATGCAATAATTCATTTCCATTATTCCCTCCCTGCCTCCTTTTTATGTGCTTTCTCTCTGTCAGATTCCCCACACTCACTGCAATTCCATACATAAAACTGGAGGAAAAGAAATTGAACTACATATCAGTACTGACTAGCATTGGACATGAATCAGAGGTTGTGAAATCACAACCAGCCAAGGGACTCCTATCAATACAGGGCTCAAGGTCAACAAACATAGCAAGGATGAGGGGAGAAAAAATAAAATTTAAGAGATTAATTAAAGAGCCTCCATGTGGCTATAAAAGACACTAGAAAATAATATATTTATCAGGAGGGACTGCGTGAGCTCTAGAAGAAATACAGAAGACTGTGTAGGATTTTCCATCATAGCAGAGACAGCAAAAAACTGAACAGAATCTTCAGCTGAACAGACTCTACTCTAAACAAACCAAGATCTTCCAATCTAAGAAAGGTCCTCTGATCATCCAGGTAGCTCTTTTCTGCATCTGTTCCAGTATACACTTACCTTTGAGCGTGGGTGACCAAAATTGTACTCAATATTCCAAATGAGGTTTTACCAGAACCTTGTATTAATAAATTCTTCTCTGACTCTACTGGAAATGTTTCACCTGCTCCATTCTGCAATTTCATTCATCTTTTTCCACATTTGCAGATTTGTGGTTTATAGACATCCTGTTAGCTAACCATACCCCAGGCCTCCCACCTCCTCTGTCACATTGAAATGTCAAGGTCTATGGTTGTAGCAGAAATTATTATAAACTAAGAGCATGAACTTGCACATTGTGCTGTTGAATTTCACACTATTTCTGTCAATTTGGACTTTCTGATTTTCCTGTATAATATGCCACTTATCTTTTGTATTGCTAATACTTCCTAATTTTATATCAGCAAATTTTATTAAGGCACCTTTTATCACCTGTTGCCTTTCCCATTTAGCCAGTTCCTTACCTACCTTACAAATATTGTCTAATTTCACATGTCACCATGTCAACTGCTTTACTGAAGCCCATGTATATGAAATCTAATGCATCTTAAAAAATCAGTTATTTTCTAAAATATGAAAATCAGATTAATCTGTTATGATCCACATTTGGTAAACCTTTGTTGCATTGCATTTCTTACCATTTACCTCTCTCGGTTTAATTATTATTTCTTTCAGAAATTTTTCTAAAGCCTTGCATATATATTATTCAAGTCAGACTAATAAGCCTGTAATTACCCTTATGCCTGCTTCCTCCCCTTTCTTAAATACACGTTAGCTATTCTCCGGCCAGATGATACTACTCTTCACTAGACAGATTTATCAAAAATCCTTCCTGTCAGACTAGTAATCTCAAGTACCACTTCTTTTGTATTCTGCAATGGAAATGATCTCGTCAATGATCTGAGTGCATTAAGCACTTAAGTTTTATAATTCCCCCTCAAATGCAGTAATTTCTATTCCTAGAAATCTCCATCAGCTGCCTTCATCCAAAAGTTCCATATTATCATCCTTATTAAAAATAAAGTCAAAATATGAATTTAGTTTTTTGGGCTATAACTAGACTATCCTTAATCTCCTTCAAATCCACAGTGGATAGCAATCCAATCTCATCCTTCCTCATTCTTTTTATTTATATAACTTAAAAGCCTATTATTAATTTTCATTGCCTTGGCAAAAGCTAATTCAATTCGACTTTTGGTAATTTATTCCTCAATTTTCTAAGCTCCACAGAGCAGCTTTCATTGCTGATCAATGCCTATTTCTATTCCCTGCTGATGCTGAACACTTTTTTGAGGTGGTTATTGACCACCAGGGTTTGGATCCTTTCTCTAGAAGGCTTTTCTCTGCCTTGGGACACAAATTTCCTACAACTATACAAAAATTGATGGAAAGAAAATCCAAGCCTCGTCCATATTTAAGTCTTTGGGAAATTAAAGAATTAGTTAAAAGACATCAATTGACATGAAAAGCCCAAAGTCGGTCTTTTTGGACTAGTTGTAGTTGATTTGCTTTTGATTATCCTTCCTTCCAAGAGTTAGGGGATATTCTGATGTAATACTTCTTTAGTCTCTGCTGTTGAAGCAGTTCCTCAGTGGATAAATAAATAATGAAAAAGTGATTGGAGGAGGAGCATTAGAGCAGGGTCTCCTTCCTCCCATGCAGGTGTCCCAGGCACTGGACTACAGCATCACTGTCTTACTGGAGCCCAGTGACTATTTAAATCCATGTCTGCCATTGAAGATCCTAGAGCAGGACTTCTCAAACTGAGGGTTCTGACCCCCTCAGGAAGTCCCAAGGTTATTACGTGGGGATTGTGAACTGACAGTCCCCGTCCCCGAATCCCACTTTGCCTCCAGCATTTACAACAGGGTCAAATGTTTTTAAAAGTGTTTTCAGTTTATAAGGCATGTCACACTCAAAGGCTAACCGCATCACCAGTACAAAAGAGTTTGAGACTCACTGTACTAGAGCACCTCTCCTCTGAGGTAAGGTTTGAACAGGAGTCTCCCTTCTCCCCACTCTGGGAGACAGGGAGGAACTGAAGGCTGGCATGTGAGAGATCCATGGAGTACTCAAACCACTGGGATTAAAAGGTATAAAAGTGAGCTGCAGCATCTCCTTCTCTAGCTGTTTTGCTGGAGCAAGACACCTAATTTTTGCAAGAAACCCATATGTGGTACCAGGCTTTACTGAAGTCATCTTAAAAAAAAAAAAAAAAATCAGACACCTGGCTCCAGGCAGAAGGCTCCCTTCATGGATTCCTAAACAGACATTGGAACTTTGCTGCATCTTGGCCTGTCTCAGAGGAGCAGTGTTTAGCGTACACCCTTGTCATTGACATCTCGCATTGGACTCACTTATGTGACTCCTCACTGAGCAGGCTGTTTTTGTGGATCACATTATTAGGCATCTCTACCCTTATGCCCTCTATAGGAAGCCTAGGCACCTACCTTGGCACTGTGGGTCAGAAAGTTGCTCCTGTGATTTTCTAAGTGCCTAAAAGTTGGATGCCATGATCCCCAGCATTACAATACCTACACTCCCATTGTGGATCCTACCCTGAGTGTCTGCATTTTGTGGTACCAAACTTGATACTGAAGTGAGTTCCCCAAGGTCACTAGGAAAGTCTGAAGCAATTTAGGTACAATTATGAAAAACATCTAGGTCCTGTTTTGAAGAATGATTGCGGCCCTTTCATGGAGGTAGGTAGGTTCCTATGTGCCTAAGTCATTCCTGAAAATAGGACTTAGGTGCTTTTGGAAATGTCAGCATTAAGTGCTGTAGGTACATCGGAATCATACACGTTATATTTCCAGGAATAGGCTATCTGTGCTGCTAGAAGATAATAGTGTTTCACATCCTTGACTGAAGTCTGTCTCCTATGTCACGAATTAGCATTTCATTAGAAGTAGCTTGTTCAGAATACATTCCAAGTGTCATTTTATGACTTGAGGACTTTTTGGGTTGTTCAAATATGTCATTTATTTTCATAAGGAAGCTGATAAGAATATTTGCAGGCCATACTGAATACAACAGAATATTTCATCTGACAGGTATATTTTTATAAGTATAGGACTCCTTGTCAGTGAGGAAATGTTCAGAGCAAGATAATTTTTGCAGCACCCTCAAAGACAGGTGCTTAGGTGCTCAAGACAGATGTTTAACAGTAGGGGAGTAATAGAGTAGTAGAAAAAGAGAGGTAGTTTTACTTTGATTTCTACAGCCTTCAGCTACACAGAGTCAAGCAGGCTTCACTGTCTCAGATGTCCCTGTCTGCACACCAATTTCTTTTCTCCTTCCCATGAGAATGACATTGTTTAAAGAGAAAGGTGTTCTTTTAACTTGACACCAAAAGATTCACAAGTAATTTTATCAGATAGATCTGTCAGCAAGCTCTCCATGCTGAAATTACAGTCTTACAAGTGAGAATCAATGATGGGGGCTTTTTTAACTTTGTTTTATTTTATACAAAGAACAATACAGGAGATTTTTTAAAAAGTGGTCACACATAAAAGGCCAGTCATCTTCAATAACTAAATAACTTACCACAGTGTCTGCAATGTTCTAGGTATTCCCTCCAATAAATACAGGGAAGATTAAGTAATAGTGTAAGTAGCAAGTGTCATATCAGTGATAATCAGAGGCTCACCTTCTCCTAAAGAAAGCTTATTAGGTATAGTAGTATTGTTAAAGATAGTGGCTGAGATTCTTTGAGTCTAATTATGGCACAGGTTGGGCTGACCTTTTGGGGGGCTCAGGTGACAACTGGCCTCACAAAAGGACTAAGAGAGATCAGTCTAAAGCTTTGAACTGAAGAGAGTAGGAAGGTCATGAAGCAGGGTCTGGAAGAAGCTGGATGTTCCAGGGGAGCCAGCTTAGGAGTGGAGTGTTCTATTATAAAGCAAGGGACGTCTTAAAGGAACCCTAGAAAGGGCTGAGAACAAGGCCCAGGGGGCAGGCTGAAGGGAAGTCCATGAAACATTTGTTTAGAATCTTTAGTTGGACTTTTGGTCCCCTGGAAGAGGTTGTTTGTTACTTGGCTGAAGAGAAAAGCCATCTCTCCAGAACTGATTGATGTGTGCAGGTCTGATGAGACCCACTTCAGGGCAGGGACCTGCAAGTGTTTGTGCTGTGTTTGACCAACTAGGAGTGCTAGGGGGCATCTCTGTACCAATTATAAGAGAACATGGCTGCTCTGTAGTAACTATGCTGGCCAAACAGACCACACCCGGGGCTCGCTGCCTCAGTTTCCTGCCCTGAGGTGGGTCTCATCAGACCTTCATGCAGTCAGTCAGTTCTGGAGATGTGGCTTTGTCCTCCAGCCAGGTGGTAAGCCCCCAGTCTGACTCCCCTGAATTACTCAGCATCCTGGAGACCCTGCCTCAGCCTTTCACACTTGTATCTCAGATGCTGCGAGGGGATTATATTCTAGGAGTAATCTATAAGGGGGTGATGGTGCAAGTTATGACAAGTTATTTATTATTATTAACTTCGACAGTGTTTGTTTGTAATGTTGATGGATAATAATTTTAAAATTTTATATTTTATCAATATAAATTTCACATTTGTAGTAAATTATGGGTCAGACAACTATTTTATTAACTGTAGAAGTTGACATTCAAAAGTTAAAGCTTTATTATTTAAAAAAAATTGTCCACACCACATAAGATACATATACAAAGTAAATATCCTTAAATCTAATGCTAATAAGTTTTCAAGAGAGCATTTTCCTTACTTTATTTGTAAATTTTAATTAAAATGAATATTTCCATCAATAAATAAATAAGGAGGATGAAAAAAAAATCCTCTTTAGCCTTTGAGGATAGGACAAGTAGTAATGGGTTTAAATTGCAGCAAGGCAGGTTTAGGTTGGATATTAGGAAAAACTTGCTGTCGGGGTAGTTAAGCACTGCATTAAATCACCTAAGGAAACTGGAAAATCTCCATTATTGGAGATGTTTAAGAGCAGGTTAGACAAACAACTGTCAAGGATGGTCTAGATCAGTGTTTTTGAAAGTGCTCCACAAAATCGCTTTCAGAAACACATTAACTGGCCACCCCGGTTTATTTATTTTCTGGCGCTATGGCCACAGAGCCTCCCGGCTCTCATTAGCTCAGTTTCATCCTTTGCAGCCAAGGGGAGCTGAGGGAAGTGAGGACCCGGCCCATGTCACTTCCCCTGACTCCCGTTGGCTGCAAAGAATGAAACAAAGCCAATGGGAGCCGCGAGGCTCCGTGGCCGCGGCACCAGTAAATAAACAAACCGGGGCGGCCAGTTAATGTGTTTCTGAAAATGATTTCGCGGAACACTTTCAAAAACACTGATCTAGATAATACTTAATCCTGCCATGAGTGGAGGACTGCAGAGCTGGGCCAGCCCACCTTGCCCAGGGGCCCAGGCAAGGTGATCATCTCCCTTGATTGTACTTTCAGTCTTTTACATTATGAGTAGGAGACAGAGTGTGGTTTTTCCTCCTTACACTACCAGCAGAAAAAATTACTCTTAGCCAGATACCAGTGCAATGTGAAAAGCAACCTTGGTGGATCTAGAAATGTTGCTATTTGTGTAGTTATTTCAAGATGCCTGCCCGAACTTCCCTACAAAATCATTTTTCTTTCCAAGGAAGTTTAAATCTTCAATCTTATTGTCATTCATTTAATCTGTTATTTTCCCTTTTTTGTTTGCTACTGTACACAATGTACAGCCTTACTTTAGATTTTATTTTCTTGTTTAGCAGTTCCATGTTTAGATTTCATTTTTGGTAATTAATTGGAAGTTAATTTGAGCTTTAAATTTCATTCCATTCCTGGATGGTTTTGTAATTAATAGTCTAATGCTCAGTGAATGCTCATTAACATTTTGACATCATTTTGGAGAAAGGTATCATTAGTTCTACTAGGAATGAATAATATCTCATGTTTCCACTACTACAGGACTTTGACATTGTTTCTCATTCAGAAGCAGAAGAGCATTTTACAGGCACTTTTGAACATGAGTGTGCATACCATTTATTTACCAGTGGTGCCCAGTTGAGCTAGGCAGAATGTATGACTCATGAAAGTAGTCATATGTTAACCACAAGGAAGATGGTTGCCTACTCCCAGATCTCCTCCCTCCCCCATATTTATTCATCTCTAATAAGTATTTTCTACCAAATTGTCAATACATTTAAATTAATTCCACAGGAAAAATTTCAAATTGTGGAATATGGATTCCAAAGGGAAAAAAGTAAAAGAGGCAACACAAGATACAATCCTCCATCCTCAAAGCAGCTGAAGGGAGAGACTGAAAGTCCACAGCAGAATCTAACCCAGCATACAGTGGCACTGAAAGAATTCTGCACAGATTGACTGGATTCAATTTCTAAAGTCATTACATTTTTACATCACATACATCTCTCTAAAGATGTGATGTAAAATCCAAAATGTCTCACTTTGAAATGAGTTACAAAAGATTGTGGCATTGTAACCAGTGAAGTAAAAGAAGAAATTGTCTCCTTAAAATTTAGGAAGACAAGATGCATGAGATATTTTTTATTGAGCCTATTTCTATTGTTGGGAGAGACAAGATTTCAAGCTTAAAAACACAGCTCTTCTTAATGTCCAGCAACATTTTAGCGGCAGAGATAGGTCTGCAGGTTTAGTACCTGTTGTTCTGGCAAGGTCTGGCACTGCTTTAAGTTGGTATGTCAAGACAAAATGGAAGAGAAACAGGAAGACTTAGAAAACAGATATTGAAGAAACTTTCAGCTCTTGAGTATTGCTGAGTATCTACAGCAGTAGTTTTCAACCTTTTCCAATCTTGTCGACATAGTCTGTCAGCCCCGAGAGGTCAATGGACCCCTCCTCCCTGCAAGTTTGAAAACCACCGTACTAATTTAGATTTGATTTATCAAACAATTGCAAATTGTTTGTTTGTACTTATGCATGTCCATACTTCTCTATGTAATATGTTCTTGAATACCTAGTGCTATTTACACGGTAATATTTGACTTGAAATATAATTTCATTTAGAATTATTTAGGCTATTAGATAAAATAAGGAGGGAAGAGCAGATGAAACTGAAGCCATCAAGGATCTGACTGTGTCTACAAAGACTTGTTTTATGTCTGTTAACAAGGAAAAAACACAGATATATTTTGGAAGATGTGTGATATCTAACTATACATATTTTTGAATACCTGACATTCTAAGAGGCTTAATTGAAAGCATAAATTCATTCATAAGTAACAAGTATGTAAAAACACGGACCATATCCTAAAGATAAATTTTTACAGTCAGAGACTTATGTATCTTTAGAATCTTTATATGTTTAAAGAGTTTCTGCATGTCTGTCTGTCTGTGAGTCTATTTGGTCAAGAACTCCTAAACGGGAAGAGCTAGGGCCACCAAATTTGGTAGGCAGCTTCCTCTCATCATAACTTAAAGCAAGGTCAGGTTTTGGTTGTACCAAGATAATGGGATGTGCCTGGAATTCAACTGCTTTTCATAACAGGGAAAGGGAGAGGTCTGAGAGCAGGGACAGTTATGCTCTGCAATGACCACAGGGGGCCAGTAAATGTGGGGGACAGTTGTACTGCAGAGTGAGCATGAGAAGGAGTGGCCAGCTGGGGCTGTGCCTTTCCATGTTGCCATTCACCAGCCATAGGTAAGTGGCCCCACACTCCAAAACCTAAGGCCAAACCCCTTCCCTCTGGCACTCGGCCACTGTGCTGGAACCAGGGGGGGATGAGGAGAGGGACACTGGCCAATGGCCCTCCTGGCCAGCAATCCCACTGGCCCTCTAGGGTGCAGACACCAGCCAGAGCTGGGGAGTGCATTTCCCTTTCACACCATGGAGCACCACTGGGAGGAGTCTTGGATGAAACAATCTTTGAGTGAGAAGACATCTTTTTACTTTTAAGTTCACTATCTTTTTATTTTCTCTGTGACTAATTCTGACTTTTATATTTCATTACATACAATGCCGTAATCTTTCTATAGTTAATATACTTGTTTAATTTTTTTTTAACTAAACCAGTATGAACGGACTGAAGTGTTTGGAAAACTTAATTTGTGATAACAGGTTCTATGAATATCATTTTCCATTGATGAAATCTTGGACTTTCTATGAATTTGTATTGTCCAGAAGGGGAGATCCGTACCAAAGATGAACATTTCTTGAGGAAAGTCTGGGACCAGGAATATGCTGGGGTTACACTGCATGTCATTCATGAATGTTTGGGCTAGCCACTCATGTAGTATAGCTGGGAGATTATGAGTGTGCTAGAGGCTGCATGAACTGGTCTGGAGTGGTTGTTATCAAAAGAAAGCAGTGTAAAAGATATTCTAGGCTGGAATATTGAGACACAGCCCTTCAGCAGTGCAGATTATATCTTGGGGAATATCAAACACTCAAATGTGGGTCATAAAAATATTAGGACTGGTCACAACTCTGTCTTACTTGTACTGAGAGTGCTAGAAAGGTGTTATTGGAAAATTAATTTTAGTTTGAGCCCCTTATGGTTTCCATGTATTTCACCTATGTGATTGTTCATTTTAATTTCCACTTAAGAAGCTTCCTCATTTTTACGTGGCTGCCCTTGAAGTTAAATGCTACTGTGGTTAGTTTCTCTGGTATTTTTCTCCCCCACAAGCTTGTTTAACTTTAGTTACATTATGGTTGCTACTGGGTTTTTTTTCTTTTTACCCTCTTTTTCTGCTATATATTCTCCCTCTGTGCCCCTAGCTCCAGTCATCTGAAGAAGTGGGCTGTGACCATGAAAGCTCATGATACTACGTACATTTTTTTATTAGTTTCTAAGGTGCTACAGGTTCATTTATTGTCAAATTGTTAATCTATTGGCCAGTCATCTGAAGAAGTGGGCTGTGCCCACGAAAGCTCATGATACCATCTACATGTTTTGTTACCCTTTAAAGTGCTACCAGACTATTTGTTGTTTTTTAAGTTTATCCTGTACAGACTAACTCAGCTACCCCTCTGAAGCTGTTAATCTATAGTCCCTTATTTGACCAAATCCTGACCAGGCATAGCTTGGTTATATTTGGAGTGGGAGAGGGAGCACCACTCTGATCTATGGGGTCATGCCTGGGAGGCAAATCCCATGCCCACCTGAGACTTGCATTTTGGGGGGAGCAAAGTCTCATGCCCCCATCTACCTATGCCCATGCTCAGGGTTAAACCCACAATTACCTTTCCCCCTGTGGATTCCAATACTAGCTACTCAAAGAAGCAGTCAGTGGTATTTTCTGCATCTTAGGTGACATGTACACAGATAATATGAGTTAGTTGAATGAGACTCTCTCATCTGAACATTTTACCATCAATAAGACCATTCTGGTCACTCCTCAAAAAATAAGGTTTACAGGATCTTTCGAAAAAGGCTTTTCTTTCGAAAAATGCCATGATACTATTATGCAAATGAAGCGCAGGAAATTCAAATCCCGGCTTTAATTGCAATTTCGATGTGTCTAATTTACATCCCTCTTTCGAAAGAGGGATGTAGTTTAGATGTAACCTTGGTTGGTAGTATATTCCTACTGCTATCTTTTTACCAAAGCATGGCATTTCTATCCACAGAGATTCTTTGGTACAGGTTAATTCATTTAAGATTTACGGTGTTTCTATGCTTGCTTTCACATATAGTGCTGTTACCCAGTTTAGAGCAACCCCTACTTTGTTATTCCTATATGTTTTGTACCCTGGTATTACCACATACCATTGATCATCATTTTTTTTCCAAGTTTCTGTGGTTCTTATTATAAGTTTCATGTAATCCCAGGCACTCAGGTTGACCCATCGTAGTAGTCAGTGCTTTTATACAAATCTAATAAAATAAGTGACTGTTTAGTTGTCTCTCTTTATATGATGTAAATGTATGAGACTTGTGTTTACTTCTCCTCCGTTTCTATTATTCTTTATCAACTGCTATCCTCTCCTGTTTTACTAGGATATGCATTTATTTAATCATCCTCTAAGGTATGTCTGGGATCATGTGCTCCTCCACTCACCTCAGTTTCCCTCCAACTGTTAGTTTATCAACTCCTCAATGCTGTTTTTAATTTCATATGTCATAAGTCTGATTCCATTTTGGATTAGTTGGAGACCATCTTTCCTGGGTAGATTCTTCTTTTCCCCAAATGTTCCCCAGGTTTTATGAAAACTAAATCCCTCCTCCTAACATTATCATCTCATCCACCCTTGAGACCCTAAAGTCCTTCCTTTCTAATTGACCTTCATGTGGAATTGGAAGCATTTCAAAGAACGTTACCATGGAGGTCCTGGACTTTAAACTCTTACCTAGTAACATACAATTGCCATGCAGGACCCCTCCTACCATTCCTCATGTAGTTAGAATAAGACTTAAGTTTTCAGATCCTCACCCATTCTGTAGAAGTCTCTCTTACAGGTGGTACATCTCCACAAATTCTTATATTTCATAGAGTGAAGCCAGAAAGGAAGTTTTTCTGAGTTTTGTTTTATATATGAAAGTGACAAGTCTAAGATAATGGGATTCTAATGTCAATTTTAATGCCCTTGATGAACATGATCCTTTAAACATTTTGCACAGTAGATTTTGTATTTATCCCAAGAAACCTATGTTAAAAGTTTCAGTTGGCACACAGAAAATTGCTTTTGCATTGCAAAGTGAATATAAATCAATCTACTTCTGAAAACAATTTTCACTGTGTTTTAACAGATGCACCTCCCTTAACTACTCTTTTTTTTTTTAAATATGAAAGACATGCCAAGATTAGGTAGCAACTATGAGACATGTAAACAGGTTGACAGAACTTCTACAAGAAGCCTGGCCTGTGATTAATGATCCTCTTGAACATGAATGCTGGTTTGGTATCTTAAAACATGGTGTATTAAAATTTAATATACAACTTTAAACCAAACTGTTTGCTTTCAAGTGACCTGTGGGAGCTGGGGCAACTTTAAAAAAAAATTTCCTGTGTGAAGTCATTAGCCTAGACCTGAACAGTGTCTAACGGGTAGCCAGACATTTTAAAGAGTCCCACTTCAAATTTTTCTATGCTTCAGTTAACAATATATACAGTAAAACCTACATTATCCATCACGGTCGGGGATTAGGGCTTTCCGGTTATCTAAAAATTCCAGTTATCGGACGGTCCCATCAACCTAGGACAAACTAATGGACAATAATAGTAAAACTCAAGTTTTTAATATTGGTAGTTTTGTAGTGAGGGGCAGTTGGTCTCACATTTCTATTTTAAGTTAAAGATGATTAGTACTTCTTAAATAAAAAATTGTTAAGCCAATCATGGTAAACCAAGCCAGGCCTGTGCGCCTGAAGATGAGACAGTATTGTCGCTGGGGGCAATGCTGGTTAACAAAGTTTTCTGGTTAACAGAGTGCCCAGATAACAAACGTATCACTGTATATAGTGTTAGCCACAGTTCAGTGACAAGAGAATCAGATTGAACTCTTTGGGGGCAGGGACCATCTTGTGCATAGTGCCTCTTGAGAAAATTGATTATAGCTTAGAGGGGGCAAAAGTGTTTTTATTCTCAGAATAATTTTGATTATTATGCCAATGGTGAACTTCAGCAAACTAAAGGTTAAGCCATTCATAAAGTTTTATGGGATATGTTGCAAGATATTTTTGAATTACTTTAAACTGGCCTCAATGGGTGCCCAGTAAAAAAACAAAAAAAACCTTCTAATCAATAAAGTCCTTACCTCATACAAGACAGGACTACTCATGTGAGTAAAAATGCAGGATCAGGTTACAATACAGCACTGGTCTTCAAGTTAAAAAAAATTACTGTGCACAGAAAGGAATTACATTGAGATTCTCATTTAGAAAGTCCATTTTCCCACTTTTAATAATAAATGTCCCCATTGCTTTATTTCATTGCAGGCATATCTGCAGAGCTCACTTATATGTCATATCTATTCTTTATTGAATTACTCTTCATCCCTTCCAGTGCCCTCAAGAGAATCTCAAGTTTTAAAGTGAATGAGCCAAGAATGAGAATCCTCTTTGCACTCTGCATCATTTTATCATTTTTATTTTATATATATATATATATATATATATATATAAAATTCTCCATAAATGTTAGAATTAGTCAGAACCTAACTGCTGCTATTCCTTTTCAGTTTGTTTGTTACCCTTTATGGACTATGGGTATGTCTACACAGCAAAGTTATTTCAAAATAACATCCATTATTTTGAAATAACTTTCCTAGCGTCTACACAAGCCAACTGCTATTTCGAAATTAATTCGAAATAGCGGAGGGCTTATTTAAAAATTGGTAAACCTCATTCAATGAGGAATAGCACCAATTTCAAAATTGCTATTCAAAATAAGCGCTGTGTAGATGCTTATTTCGAAATAGGGGGTCTCCAGCCCTTCCCAGGGTGCCCTGCTGGCCGCCCTGGCCACAAGGTCAGGTAACTTCTGACCTGATGCCCTGCCGGAACCAGTTCTGGCTGGCCTTAAATGCGATTCAGCTTCCAAACAGTGTGGACACGCTATTTCAAAATAACAAAAAGCTATTTCCGAAATGCATTTTTGTGTAGACGCGTTATTTTGAAATAAGATATTTCGAAATAACAATTTTGAAATTAGATATTTCAAAATAATGCTGTAATGTAGACATACCCTATATGTTTTAATCAAAAGGCATCAGTTCAAGGAAGCATCTCAGTTCAAGCCAGCATGTAGCCATATGCTTAAATCCCACAGAAATCAATGGGATTTAGTAAATGCTTAATCTTCTGCATGTGTTTGAGAGTTTTCCTAACTGGAGTCTTAGGACCTTGTTAACACTTTAATTATGATGGAGGAGATTGGCAGGAGTAGAGGATGGTTAGGTTTGACAGTCTCATTGAAAATTAATAGGAATTGAGTACTTTGAAAAACTCTCCACTCGGTCCACAAAGTGTCTCTTTTTCCTGTTAGGTCACATTTATTGATTTTTTTCCCTTCCTTCATCTGCTTCCCTCCCTGTCCCCATCTCCATACTCAGGCCTGCTAAATGTATCACCCAAGACTGGTTAGCTCAGGTAACTTCTTTATAAAGCTGGAGGGCATTTTCTCTCTATCCAACATCAAGATTGCTATTGAGGAGTGAATACAAGTTTGCAACCATAGTGATCCATTATCAAAAGTTGGAGAAACAGCATCATGCAGTCCTAAAGCCCAAAGTAATCCATCTGTATTACTGTCTAGAAATGGCTGCTTTTTTGGGACAGCAATTACGGTGAAAATCTAGCCAGGAGCTTTTTCACGTGTAATAATTGGCATGTGAATCTGAAAGATATAGCAATTCTTAAAGCCAATCCTTTAATCTGAAAATAGCAATTTATCTAACTTATTTTAAAATGCTAGTACATTATGCAGTTTAACATATGCCAGGAAAATGCATTAGCCCAAAAAAACCTTTTTCATAGTATTAACAAAGACCTCTGTTTAAGGATTGTTAGCTCTGAGTGGATCTGCATCATTTTACTTGGTTTCTCTGGGCCATATTATGGATATTTTGGTGCAGGAGCATCAGGGAACATGAAGAAAGGGCATAGAATTATTTTCTACTCCACCATTCCTGCGCAGGAGGAGCCACAGGGAGTTTGCCTCTTAAGTCCACCGAAATATTCAAAGCCCCCACTCAGCAGCGACTGTCACAGTGGAGGCGTATATTAATTTCTGGTGATGGGTTAGCTCACTCTTAAATCCTGCAGGATTCTCACATGAAGTGTTCCTTTCCTGATCTGGGCAGTGTGTTCAGAGCATATCTACTAATCAGGCCCCTCACAAAGGACAGGTAGGGGTGAGATAGGGCATGAGAGTCATTATATTAAAAGCCCAGTGTTTGGGACACTCCCCAGAATATGAGACACACAGATACGAGTCAAAGCAGACATTAGAACACAGATCTCTTAAATCCCTGGGTAGTTCCCTTAACACCAGATATCAACTTTAAGTTAAATATTCTTTGGGGCAGAAAGACATTTATACAAATTAAAACAACTTCAAGAGGAGTGATGAAGAGACATTTGCCCCAGCATAGCCAGATACTTAGGATATGCCCCTAGGCAGTGAGAGACATTAGTTCATGTCCCAGCTTCACATAAGACAGAGTAGGACTGGAAAATAGGTCTTGCTACTGAGCCCCTGGTTATAGTGGGAGGTGTGTGCACCTTTTCTCTCCACCTCATAAGAAAGGCACCTGAGCCAGAGCAGTCCCAACTCCAAATGCATGGTTGAGAATCCCAGGTGGAGGGTTAGTGGTGCCTAAGTACTTTTGAGTGGCAGGGCTTAGGACACACCCTCTACATTTCACTTCTGGCTATCTTAGGCTATTCCCAGCTTAGCATACTACTTTCTTTAATTCCTTTCTTAGGTGCCTAATTCTGTTCATACAATGCCTGGGTAGTTAACTTTGGGCTGTGAATTCCACTATGTGGAAGGTTATGTAGGAGCTAGACAATGCACCACTTTGTTTCAGTGCCTAAGTCTCCTTTTGCAAATTTAGCCCCATGATACAATCAGGATTTGTAGTAAAGGAGGGAAGGCTGCCAACACCAGTAGTCGTATTTAAGTTTTAACAAGGGTATTTTCACTAGAACTTCAGTTCTGGAAACATGAGCAATTAACTGAAGGGGAGAATACATGTTACATCTTTTATGAATGTGTAAGACAGTGAATGGACTATTGAAAACATTATACTGGTTCATAGCCTCTATAGCATTAATGCCGCTAGTCATGATTTGTCATAGAATCATAAAATACTAGGACTGAAAGGGATATCGAGAGGTCATTGAGTCCAGTCCCCTGCCCTCATGGCAGGACCAAATACTGTCTAGACCATCCCTGATAGACATTTATCTAACCTACTCTTAAATATCTCCAGAGATGGGGATTCCACAACCGCCCTGGGCAATTTATTCCAGTGTTTGACTACCCTGACAGGAACTTTTTCCTAATGTCCAACCTAAACCTTGCTTGCTGCAGTTTGTTCAGAGACAAAGATGAACAAGTTTTCTGCCTCCTCCTTATGACACCCTTTTAGATACCTGAAAACTGCTATCATGTCCCCCCTCAACCTTCTCTTTTCTAAACTGAACAAGCCCAATTCTTTCAGCCTTCTTTCATAGGTCATGTTTTCTAGACCTTTAATCATTCTTGTTGCTCTTCTCTGGACCCTCTCCAATTTCTCCACATCTTTCTTGAAATGTGGTGCCCAGAACTAGACACAATACTCCAACTGAGGCCTAACCAGCGCAGAGTAGAGTGGAAGAATGACTTCTCGTGTCTTGCTCAAAACACACCTGTTAATGCATCCCAGAATCATGTTTGCTTTTTTTGCAACAGCATCACACTGCTGGCTCATATTCAGCTTGTGGTCCACTATAACCTCTAGATCCCTTTCTGCCATACTCCTTCCTAGAAAGTCATTTCCCATTCTGTATGTGTGAAACTGATTGTTCCTTCCTAAGTGGAGTACTTTCCATTTGTCTTTATTAAACTTCATCCTGTTTACCTCAGACCATTTCTCCAATTTGTCTAGATCATTTTGAATTATGACCCTATCCTCCAGGGCAGTCGCAACCCCTCCCAGCTTGGTATCATCCTATGCCAATATCTAAATCGTTGATGAAGATATTGAACAGAGCCGGTCCCAAAACAGACCCTTGCGGAACCCCACTTGTTATAACTTTCCAGTAGGATTGTGAATCATTAATAACTACTCTCTGAGTACGGTTATCCAGCCAGTTTTGCACCCACCTTATAGTAGCCCCATCTAAGTTGTATTTGCCTAGTTTATTGATAAGAATATCATGCAGGACTGTATCAAACGCCTTACTAAAGTCTAGTTATGCCACATCCACTGCTTCTCCCTTATCCACAAGACATGCAATGTACCTTTCCTACCCTGCCCACACAGGTTCCCATATTGCTCACAAATGTGTTTGAATAAACCTTCTGGCTGTCTAGTGTTAAGTGAGTAAAACATGAGATCTGCATCCACCCATTATCATCTGGATTTGGTTTAGTTGACCACAAAAATTAACCTCAGTCTTATATATGGAAAGAGAATGACACCTTTTCTCTCAATTAAATCCTTCATGGCCTATTGTGATTTCCATATAGCCTTTGACAAAAAGCTTTCAGCAGTAGATGAATGTGTCCAGATACTATGGTGAAAGGAGATAAATGCCTGAAACAAATAGAACTATGTACTTACAGTACACATTCTGTAAATCAGCTGATAACTTAGAAATTATAGCCTCCAAATCATGACTAAAAACAAATCCAACAATTCATCTGAAGGAATTAAAGATATGCTTTGCAACCTGAGCCACGAATGGGACAGTAGGTCAGTAATGCATACTGCAGTAAATTAAATCTTTCTAGTTTGAAAGGAATATTGAGAATGGAACAGCAGGATTATTATGCTGAATGTCATCTTTTAATGAATCCTGCTTCCTAAAATCATAACTGTCCTGGAGTAATGTTAACCATATGAACTCTATGTAGACTGTTATGACTCTAGACAAGTCAGCTCAATCACATCTTGCCCACTGGCCATAGTGCTACTAGAACCAATATAACCCAAGACCATCTGACAATGTTGAATGCAAAATATTTCTGTCTTCACCCTCTGTAAAGCCAGTCAATAGTGTTTTAATTAATACAACTGTTCAAGGCCCTATTCTAAAGATGTTATTTTCAAGTGAAGAAAATCCCCATTTGAACACTAGAGCTATGTCTACACTCGCGGCTTCTTGCACAAGTACGGCCGTTCTTGCGCAAGAAACTGCAGAGCGTCCACACTGCCCGCCCGCTCTTGCGCAAGGAAATTTACAGTACGGCGTGGTAAGAGAGGGCTCCTTGCGCAAGAGCTACGCTCTTTTTTAACAGGTGTAAGCTCTCTTGCGCAGGGGCTCTTGCGCAAGAGGGCAGTGTGGACGCTCGGCAGGGATTTCTTGTGCAAGAAAGCCCTATGTCTAAAATTGCCATCAGAGCTTTCTTGCTCAAGAGAGCGTCCACACTGCCATGGGCGCTCTTGCGCAAAAGCACAGCTCGCACATGGCAGTGTGGACGTTTTCTTGCGCAAGACTTCTTGTACAAGAACATTTGCGCAAGATGTTCTTGCGCAAGAAGCCGCGAGTGTAGACATAGCCTAGGTAAAGTACATTATGGCACTGATTGTGTGAGAATAGTTGGGGCTAGAACCTTATAATGGCAAATCAAAGTACCAGGAAAAGTGGCAGCAAATGGGCAGGATGTAAAACTCTGGAGAGGATTTCAGTGGCAGGAAGCTGATATTAGCAGTATCGAAGGAGGAAGAGAACAGTCGAAAGGCTAGGTGACACACTGACATGTACATATACAAAATGTATTGGTCTTCTCTGTAGTTCAGGTGATCCTAGAATAAAAAAAGCATTCCCACTAAAATGAAGGTTACCAAAAAAAAAAAAAAAAAAAAAAATCAGTAAAACAAAATCTTAAAGCAAGTCAGGAAATTACAGACTTGACAAGAAGTTCTGCAAATGTGCATTCAAATTCAAAAGCAAGTGTCAATGCACATCGCTTGTGTGTTTTCCCCTTGAATATTGAAGTATGGAAATTCTGCTAAGAAAACTACTGAAAAGGGGCTTAATATTAGCTGACCCTTCGTTCAAGAAATACTGATTGAGTTATTGTCTCTGAGATGAGTACGATTATTACACCTTACTCTTGAATGAAAAATAAGAGTGGTGAAATCTGGTCTTAAAAAAAAAAATGAGAGTTCACTTTTGCAGAACAGTCAAACTTAACTTCAGATTGCAGAATCTAACCACTTATTGGTAGAAGGTATATTAATCCAGTAGAAGAACAGATAGAATCCCACATCATTTATGTAATCAACCAAGACCATTGCCAATTGTGAATATTCTCAGTGAGTGTTAAAAGCCACAAGTTTACTGAATAAATTCACAAATATGGTTTCAATAACATTTCAGAAATTTGTGGCCTGTTTGCAGGAAATTTTCAGACCAAGAGCAGCAGAGGTCCTGTAAGTGATTTGCTCAGCTCTGATATTTAGCTCTTTAAATTATTCCAATTATTAAAGTTGTCTTTAACTTTATAAATATCTGTCAGGAAAACTAGCACAAGACAAGGAGCATATAGTAAATTCCTGAGAAATTTACAGAAACCTGAAGCAGTAGTTGGGAAAAAATTTAATACTAAGCAATACGAAAGAATTGACTCCATCTCAAAATTGTTGAGGCAGATGATTTTGTAATGATAGCCTGCAGAGTACTAAGTAGAAAGGCTAAGGATAGCCAAGTCAGGATAATGGATTTCAAAAAGGCAAGTTTAGAACAAAACACTAAGCCTGAGTAAGTTATAAAATGGCCAGAAAACATGAGTAGAGGGCGTGCAGAATAGAGGAAGCGCAAGGGGCCTAATATTCAAGGCACTGCACAAGATTGTCCCAGTTGAAAGGGTGGGGAAAAAGTACTAAAAAGAAAATGGTGATTACATCCAGGAGCTTTTTAAGGACCTGAAAATAAAAGGGAAAATTACAGATGACTAGTATAAAAGCACAGTGAAGACTTGCAGGGTCAAAGTCAGAACAGTAAAGACACACAAAATTAGATACTATTAGTAAAAGGTGAATGGGAAAGAAAAGCATGTAAGAGGCAAGAAAGTGGCAAAAAAGTGGAGGTCAGGTCTGTTAATAGCTACTTTTTTTAGTCTTGACTAAAAAAAAAAAAAGACTAAACATAGTAAATGGATGCTTACTGCACTAAGAGTGGATGAGGAAAGAAAGATCACAAGGCAGAATCAGGAAGGGAGAGATTAAAGGTGACAAAGTATCCACGAGGGGATTACTGAGGGGAACTTGCTGAAGATAGAATTGAAACTACTAGCTGTTATATGTGTGATCTTTTGGAGGACAGGTGAGTTCCTAGAGGGCTGGTAAAGAGTAGGTATAATATAATACCTATTTTTTAAAGAAGGGATGATTTGGAGAATTTGAACCTCACTTCCATTGACGAACATAATGGTCAGACTAGGTCAGACTAAACGTCCATCTAGCCTAGTATCCTGTCTTCAGAGAGTGGCCAATGCCAGGTTCCCCAGAGGGAATGAATAGAACACGTAATCATGTGATTCCTTCTGTTTGCCATTCCCAGCTTCTGATAAATAGAGGATATAGACAACATGCCTACCCACCCTGACTAATAGTCATTGATGGACCTATCCTCTATGAATCTATCTAGTTCTTTTTGAGCCCTGTTAAAGTCCTGGCTTTTCCAATTTCCTCTAGCAAGGAGTTCTAAAAGTTTAACTGTGGGTTATATGAAAACATACTTCCTTTTCTTTGTTTAAAACTTGCTACCTATAATTTCATGTAATGACCCCTTGTTTTTGTGTTAAGGAAAATTTATTTACTTGCTCCCATATCTACTTTCTCTACACCAGTCATTATTTTATAGACTTATATCATATCCCATCAGTCTCCTGTTTTTTAAGCTGAAAAATCCCAGTTTTTAAATCACTCTTTCCTCATACAGTCGCTGTTCCAAATCCCTAATCATTTTTGTTGACCTCTTCTGAACTTTCCAATGCCAAAATATTTCTTGAGATGAGGCGACCACATCTTCATATAGTATTCAAGAAGTGGGTGTACTATGGATTTAAATAGAGGCAATAAGATATTCTCTGTTATTCTTTATGACTTTTTAAATGATTCCTAACATTGTTTGCACTTTTTACTGCTGCTGCACATTGAGTGGATGTTTTCTGACAACTGTCCACAGTGACTCCAACATCTTTGTGGAGTGGTAATAGCTAATTTAGTCTCCATAATTTTATCTTTATAGTTGGGATTATTTTTTCCAATATGCATTACTTTGCATTTATAAACATGAAAATTCATCTGCCATTCTGTTGCCCAATAACCTAGTTTTATAGCTCCTTTTGTAGCTCTTCACAGTTTGCTTTGGACTGAACTATCTTGAGAAGTTTAGTATCAGCTGCAAATTGTCCCACCTCACTCTTTACCCCTTTCTCCAGATCATTTATGGATATGTTGAATAAGATCAGTCCCAGTATGGACCCCTCCAGGACATTACTAGTTTCCTCTCTCCATTCTGAGAACTGACCATTTATTCCTACTCTGTGTTCTAGCTTTTAACCAGTTAGAAATCTGAGAGGAATTTCCCTCCTATTCCAAGGCACCTTATTTTGCTTAAGAGCCTTTGGTGAAGGACCTTGTCAAAGGCTTTCTGGAAATTTAAGCATACTATAGCCACTGGATCCCCCCTTGTCTACATGTTTGTGGACCCCCTTGAAAAATTCTAGTAGATTAGGGAGGTATGATTTCCCTTTACAAAAACCATGTTGATTTTTTCCCAACAAATTATAGGGAAATCTATGAGGCTGACCATTCTATCCTGTACTATAGTGTCAACCAATTTTCATAGAATCATAGAGCTGGAAGAGACCTCAAGAGGTCATCAAGTCCAGCCCCTGGCCCAAGGCAGGACCAATCCCAACTAAATCAACCCAGCCAGGGCTTTGTCAAGCCGAGATGAATTTTCCTGATTCTGAAGTTAGACTTACCAGCACATCACCTCCAGAGCCCTTTTGGAAAATTGGTGTTACACTAGCTAGCTCCCAGTTATTTGTTACAGAAGCTGATTTAAAGGATAGGTTACAAATCACAGTTAGTAGTTCTGCAATTTCACATTTGAGTTCTTGGTCCTGGTGATTTTTTACTGTTTAGTTTATCTGTTTGTTCCAAAATTTCCTTTAATGAGACCCTCAGAGAGCAATGTGTGCAGCTTACAGTAAAAGCCTGGTAAACTGTTAGAACAATGAATGAAGCAATCTGTAGGCAGCCAACGGAAAGTCAAATACATAGGAATTTGTCAAGAATAAGTTATAGTGAAATATAACCTTTTCCATTGGGGAAAAAAAAACTGGTAATATGCAGTGGAATAATGTATGCTGAGACAGATTTTTCTCTAAATCAGCTTTGTAAATCTAATCATTCCATTGTCTATTAGGAACTTAGGTTTTACATTGGTGTAATGGATCAGAATCTGTCACTATGCTTCATTAAAGCTCTTGACACCATTTCAAGAAATCTGAAATGGACAGCACCACAACCGGATTACAAATTTCCAACTCTGTAAATATGAATGACCAAGTATGTGGAAAGTTGTGCTAAAATGGACTAAATGGAGTCCAGCAGGAATCCATTTGAGACTGAATAGGATTCAGTGTTTTCATTAACTACTTACAAGAAGGAGTGAAGAGTGTATTAATCAACTTCCCAGATGCAGATGATGCAAAGCTAGAAGGAATCACAGTCCTAGTGCCCAAAAGTATTTAAATTAAAATCTTGTTAAATTGGAGAAAAAAGGGAAAAAAACCCCAAAACAATGAAACACGATTCAGTAGAGAGAAATTACAATTGGAAAGAATAATCAAACAAATTCAGAACAGAAGAATTCTGGCTAGGTAAGATAGCCCCATATTGTCAGCTTGTTGTATCAAACACAATTATTATTTTACTGAGCTGTACTAGTAACAGCATCATGAATAAAACATGATGAGGTAATTATTCCATTATTGTTGACATGAGTTTGACCTTATTGAAGGCCGACAGTAAGTTTTGGACATTGTATTTGAGTGCCACAGATTGGAGCATAACAAGATTGAAGCAAATAAAATGTATATATAAAGTGCATAAAATAAGAACAGGGAGGAGAAGAAGTGGTCAATTTATAAAGAAGGAGATAGGATGGAGAAGGAGTAGGATAAGCAAGGCATTATTCAAGGGGATAGAATTCAGTTATTCTGATTAGTTAATGAGTATACAGCAGACAGGAATGTAGTGAGGAAAAATATATATTAAAACATATAAATTGTTTTAAAGAATAGGAAAGAAATTGTTTATTCCAAAACGTTGATTAAACAAACATTTTTGATAATCCCCCAGGCCATCTGGACAATTATATTTGCTTGTAAACCTTTTATAGCCCTTGCTGATTGCTTTATACTATGATATTCACAAACTTTTCATTATGCATGTGTACCGTGTATAGTAGAGCTGGATTAATTTTTTTGGCTGAAATTTGTGTCATTTGCTATTGCTGAAAAATGCAGACTTGGGTTCACCAAAGCATTCCCAAAGCAGTACGGATTTTGGCAATCCGTTTTGATCAAAGGGGGAAGTAATCATAAATGTCAAAATGGTTAACAATTAACAAAATATTAATAGGACCCACCCGATTTCATGCTTTTGGTCAAGAGTTACAGCAAAAATCTGGCATTTGGGACACCGATATTTGAATCCCTATTTTAGCAGGGTATTGAACCGAAGTTTCTTCCATATTAATTCAGAGGTCTAATCACTAGGTTACACTGTGTTCTGAGATGGTGTTCTCCTACCCCAGTCTAGACTAGCGGATAAATTCAAATTAAGATAAGCTACACAATTAACGTAGCTGGGGTTGCGTAACTTTAAGTATCTTAACTAAAATGTGGGTGTTGTCCAAACTGTGGGAAGTTGAAGGGAGCACACTCTCCCTTCAACTTTGCTTACTCCTCATAAAGTAGGACTACTGCCATCGACAGGAGTGCCCTCTCTTTTTGAATTAGCGCGTGTTCACTAGACCCGCTAATTTGAACCCTGGAAGATTGACTGAGGCTGTTTCGATCTTATCTGTAGTGTAGACATGGCTCTAGTGTCTCCTGTTGAAGATGTTCCACTTTCTATGAAATACACTACTCTTATTTTGTGAAAGCCAGTTTATCCAAGAAGCCTGGTATATGTAGCTCTTCACTTCCAAGATGTATGAAGGGAAAAGTTGTTTCACACAGAATTTTGGATTTTTTTTTTTTATTAACTGAAAATAATTAGAAAGCAAAGCTTCAAGGTGACCTGCTTTTTTCATTTTTTTTTTCTGAACTGCCAGTGACTTAAAATGAATCAAGTAATAGGAGCACCTAGATTACCTCCTCCAAGTTAAACAGTTCTCATCATTTCGCTCTCTGAAGAAAGATGAAATTTCATCATGCAACTGAAGTAAACACTCTCCTGCCACACCTAATATGTGATTTTTCCATTGAAAGGATGGGATAGGAAAATATAAAGTGCTAAATAGACTGGTTCTCTGGAAAGGGATAATTGGTCATGGAAATTGTCCCAAATTCCCAGGAGTACTTTATAGTGAAGTTACTCAAGTAAGACACATTTGCATTTGTAGAGTTATGAAAGGCATTCATTGTATCATTGCAGATAAAGAACTTGGAAATTTTGTTGTCTTAAGCATCAAATAAAGGGAAATCCAAAAGGAAATTAGAGGTAAGTGAAGGATCTGATCCAAAGTGTGTGGAATTCATTGAAAAGACTCCCATTGACATAGATATTCTCTGGATTCAGCTCTCATTTTCTTCACTCTATTTTAAGACTATGTCTACACTACAGAGTTTTTTGGAAAAATGGCGTTTTTCCAAAAAACTTCACTTCCATCCCCAGAGGGGGTTTTCTGACATTGGTAAACCTCTTTCTATGAGGAAGAAGCCTTTTTCTGAAAGAGCCCTTTCGGAAAAAGGCGTGTGTGGATGGGGAAGAGGGAGTTCTTTCAAAAGAAGAGGAAAGAGGAAAAAGCACAGGTGCCCTGGTTGCCACTCCATCCATAGTAATCACAGCTTAAATGCGAAATAGCTGTGTATAGTGTAGATGCTATCTTTCGAAAAAGCAGATCGTTTTTTCAATGCCCTTTGGTAGTGTGGATGCTCTCTTTCGGAAGAAGTTTTTTCAGAAGATCTCTGGAAAAAGCTTCTTCCAAAAGAAGCCTGCTATCTAGGCATAGCCCCAGTGAAGAGGCCAAGCCAAATCCAAATGGTGTATTGGCTATAAAATAGCCTCAGCAGAAGATTTCAGGGAGGACACCTGAAAGTTACCAAACCACCAATCACTGCAGTGGTCTGAGATGCACTTAATGTATCTCTCTACAGCAAAGAGGACAGTCATAATTCTGGTCATTGTGTGCTAATCACTCCTGCTATTGAGACATTCATCAATAAAATGAGAAGCGTCTGAGTTTAAATACCAGTGTTCAGCATTGCTGATCTTATGGACATCAGTGGGTCCCTCTGGCAGCAATACAGATCATAACATTTTTACCTATACTTCAAAGAGCTGCTATTAAGTCATCCAAATCAATTAAAAATCTTAAATTGCCTATCATGCAAAACCAAATTGTAAATCAGAATTTTGAAAGGAAAAACATGAAAGAAATTATCTTCCGTATGAGAAAACCAAAAAGCTTTATTTCTGAAATATCATGATTTATTATTAAATGTCCTTATTATACTGGGAACAGAATATCACTTAAAACTGACTCTCAATCATTTGTCACTGATAATTCAATTGCCAAATGTCATCTATAATTTTAATCACAGCCACAAAAGTTTGTCAGAAGCATAAAAAATTCACCACATTATTTACACTGGGAACATATAAAAAGACAGAGCAATATGGGAATGTAAATGGAATATAGATTATAAATCAAGAAAATAAGGTATTTTTCAAATATGAATAGAAGGTTTCTGTATAAAAGACAGACCATATACTTTCACAATGGTGCACTGCAAGAGGAAAAAGAGTCAGATACAAGATTTATGGGGGGGAGGGAGAAAAGAGATCTTCAACTTTATTAAAAACACACAGAGGACCATGCTGTCTGTCAGTGGGTGCTGATATGCCAGATCATTTTAAATCCCCAAGGCTATCTGAAACTCTGAGCTATCAACGACAACAGGAAGCCAGTTATAGAATATGAATAGGGACTGAATGTGGGTGAAGCAGAGGGCAAAGTAGTGTGTTTTTGCAGTAGTATTTTGCATGGTCTAAAAAGAGACCAGGTACATATGAGCAGGTACTGGAGAATTGGGGGGATCCCACCAGGGCCAACTCTGCCTCCCAGCACCCTCAGACACAACTATGCAGGTGTGATCTAGGGAAACTAGGGTCCCTTCTCCTACCCTCCCTCAATAGCTATGTGGGCTTAGGGAAGTCACATTCTGAATGGAGCCACCCCAAGAGCTAGAGAAACTGAAGCTGGCCGAAACAGACACCTGGCAGCCTGAAGTAGGCAGCATCGACTACTCATAAACCCAGTCTGCTTTCTACAGTGTCCACCTGGGCAAGCTCACTGCATTCCTACTCTGCCCTGTCCCTCACCTTAAACTCAGTTGTAATTCAATCCATCATTCTCTCTTTCCTCCTCTCCCCTGCTCTAGTCACTCTCCCACCTTCTACATCCTTTCTCTCTACATTAATCTTTCCATCCAATGAATCCCATACTACCAACTCCCCATCAGAAGCACACACATAGAATTAATATGATGTGAGCCAACCAACACTGTTCAGTGTGCTTGTCTGGTATAGCTCATTACTCTAATACTCTATCCTTTCTGTTTGGACTGTGAGCTCTTCTGGGCAGGGTCTGCCTGCTGCAACACTTAGTGCAATCAGTCCTCCTTCTTGATTGTGCCCTAACTATTGCCATAATACAAATGTTAATGCTGGTAGGATGGAGAAGTTGCACTAAGTGAGTCAAAAGACTATCTCAGAAGCTTGGTTTTTGTCTCACAAGCATAGCTGTGCAGAAAAAGATGTCAAAAAAAAAAAAAAAAGCAGAGATGTGAGACTAACAAAATAGTGTAGCAGAAGTTAAATCTCAATCAGCCTCTAGTTCATAGCAGAGGCTTTGTGGACAAAGAAGGCAGAGAAGGAAAAGAGGACCAGGTCAAGTTTGGAGTCCACTGGGACCCCAACAGAGAGTATGGGGAGGAGCAGCTAACAGAGGCTCTGGAGCATGGAGTTTCTTCCTAGCTGAGGGAAAGGGAATCAGAGTATGATGAAATGGTGGAGAAAACTCACACACTGTCCCTCTAGCTCTTGGTCTTCCTCCACCCATACATAAAGATCTTAAAATCTGTGTTTCGACAGTGAGGTCCAAATATAACTTTTCTACCAAATGAAGCCAGCTGCTACTCAGTTTATGAGTAGCAGCCAGGGCTGAGTTCAATATTTAGAGCAGGGTTTCTCAAACTATGGGTCGGGTTGCCATTACATTTCAAAAGGGTCACTAGATGTCTCCCCAGGTGGTTCTTAAGGAGCCATTCACACATTTTTTGAATTGCCCTGGGTCACCAAGTCTTCCTGAATTGTCAAAATGGGTCCCCATCTGGAAGAGGTTGGGAACCACTGATCTAGAGGTTCCTTTCCATCAGTCCAGCCCAAAATTGGCTTGATGCCACACTTGTTAACCTGGGAAATTCACACACCACTCCTGAATGCCTTGGTGAGGCAATACTTCCTCATTTGCAACCACAGAGTCTGGATGTTGAAAAGAAAAACTTTTATTAGAAGGAGGAAAATATCCTGGCATTAATTTGGGAAACCACCACAAACAGGGTTAATGGACATAAACCATGAGTAAAAGATCACACTCAAGTAGGTTGGGCAGGGTTCTTTTCCCTTTAGGTTTTAAATCCAGCAACTCAAAAGTCCACTTTATATGCCCAACCCTTCTCAACACCCTACTTCCAGATGCTGCTCTTGGTCAGTGTAGATCCAGAGATATGTGCGTGTACAGCTCACTTTCCACCTAGATGGTGAGAGATGGGAAAAGCTTCTCATCAGACCTTTGTCACCACCCTTCTTCTCCATATCAGTTTTCTTAAAATGAATTTTTAGCTCTTTTGTAGGCTAGATGAGTGGTCCCCAACAAGATGCCCGCGGGCACCATGGCACTCACTGGGGCATTTATGTGCGCCCACAGAATGATCTGGGCCGGCCCCGGGTGCGTGGCACATGGGCAGCCCTGCCCCCAGACGCCCGGCGCGTGAGCGGCCCCGCCCCCGGACGCCCGGCTACCCCAAAAGGTTGGGGACCACTGGGCTAGACAATAACACTGCCCCATCTCAAGAGATTTCAGTTCCCAATGTGTTACCAGGCAGAAACACAGCTCTGCCACAATTAGCATAAGAAAGGGGCTCCTAATGTGGCCTATTTAGCTCTAGCGTTAGAAGGTGTGGGATGGGGAAGGGGGACAGGTCAAACCAGTCCAGCACCTCCTGGGGAGAGGGTTTAGCCTCCTGACCAGAATACCTGTTCTCACCCTACTTAATCTCACAGAGCTCGGATAGTTGAGCCCCTGCTTAGCAAGGTCCTTTCTGTTAAACATGAGCCCTTTCCTTTGGAAGAGATTAAGCACAGTCCTGCTTTTCTGTATTCCCACACTAATCCACTACTTCTGCATTTAATACAAACATAGCTGATGCTGGGCCATAAATTAAATTGATTACAATGAGTAAAGCATCATTTTATATACTGAATACCAAGTGAATTTATGCAAGGCAGGAGCGAATTGTATTTAGCTAGACACACGCATGGTCACTTCCCACTTCCAACTAGCTGTCAGGGAAGCTTTCATTCAGACAGACTCTGCTTACTTCCCCAGGGTTGGGAAACCTCTTGCATGTCAGTTTCATGTAGTTCATCAGGGTTAGCCAGTGGCTAACCGCAATGAACCACAAGCGGCCCATGGGCTGGAGGTTCCCTACCTCTGTACTCATATGACATCAACACAAATACCCAACTGGACAATCAGAATGTGTCTTTGAGCAATCTGCACACAGAGCCATGCAGTTTTCTAATCATACAGAGCTCTGTTCAAGGAACAGTCATAGAATCATAGAACCATAGAGCTGGAAGAGACCTCAGAAGGTCATCAAGTCCAGCCCCCTGCTCTAGGCAGGACCAATCCCAACTAAATAAACCTAGCCAGGGCTTTGTCAAGCCGAGACTTAAACACATTTTCAATGTTAATTGGGGGAAATGACATCCATTGTGTTTTAGAAAACTTCAGAAAGTTTTAGAAGTTGACCATCATTGCAATAATCTTACATTCCACTCAACTAATTTCATTCCCTGATGAATTCAGAAACAGCGCTTGATAGCATTTGTCCATGTTTCCACAATCCAGTAAATGCTTTTTCTCTGATCAATTTCAAGCTACAGTTGCTTTCTGTTTAGTGTGCAGAATGCATTAGCTTCATTTCCCCATTTTGTTTACTTTACTGTCAACAGGTTCACTAGTAGCTGTGTTCTGATAACACTTATTATGAAGCGGCCATTGCAAATTCATTGGGATAGCCACCATGAATGACATTAGAAGTAAAATGAATCTGACTACCAAAATGGCTTTATCAATACTCTGCCTTGGTGATACATCTCTTTTCCTACAGTGAATGCAGGATTATTTAAACGGGATGCATGACATACTTTTAGATCCACTATGGCCTTATTTAAAATAAGAATTCAGATTACCTGAAAGTGACCAGTCACCTCTCGTTAGTGCTTTCTGGTGGCTTGATGTGGTGTTGTAGGCTCTCCTGCCCAGGAATCCCCTGTAGGTTGTTGACCTTGGTAAGAGGCTCTTCTGTGGCTCAGCCTTGCAATTCAGTCACACAGCCAATTATTGAGGAACCAGTTCCAGGGGAGCAAAGAGTTTTACACACTATTTGCCTTTAGAAGGGTTTTCAGTCCCATCTCTGGGCCTTTTAAGTCCTGATCTTCACTTGGACTTCTCAACAGAACTTTGTCCTTAGGCCACTTCAGTAGTAAGCTAGTAGGAAAAGTGGGGAAAGGAACCCAGGCCTTGATTAATACAAGCAACAGTCACAAACTGTTTCCTTCAGTTTGCTGCTGATTTTCCATGGTATAACCCCTTTCCCTTTACCCTTGCCTCAAGGCTGAAGTTCTCATTCAAGTCCTCCTTCTCCTCCTCACTAAGTGCCACCAGAACCCTTCTGCCCCTCATTCCTTGAAACTTATTTTATCAGCACCTACTGGGCCCCAACTGGCTGCTTCTATTCAGACTTTTTAAGCAGTGTTGGAGGACTAACCTTTACTGCAGCTGTCACGGGGCAGGTTGTGGTAGGAGCATGTGGACTTCTGCAGGGACCCTCAAAAGCCTCCTACACTCTATACCAGCCTCTCATATTTGAATATATTCAGAAGTGTTTCTCATTTAGCCCTACTCTGATCTTTCAGTATAAGTCTCTAGACTTACACTAGAATATGCTAGTTTTGATGCACTTCTTGGAACAATGGAAATTGTTAGGAGTGAAATAATGGAATTTTAGGCACTATTCTAACTTGGATCCAGATTCAGATGATCTCAGATAGCTACCACAGCAGTGCCACTTGTGGTGTAAGGGGCTGCTCATTGCAAGTATCCAAATCTGGCCCTTTGTGAATAGTTCTAAGTCTAGTAGCCAGATGAGAACATGTGACGGGGCGCAGACACACTACCTTAGCTTTATAAAGGCAGTCAGCCCAGGTACAGGTAGAGAGATTGTGTCCGGAACAGGGCCAGGTTCTCAATCCAAGTAGGGGAAGAGGAGATGGATCTGGGGTTAAAAAGACTAAGGCTATGTCTACACTCGCGGCTTCTTGCGTGAGTAATATGCAAATGAGGCTAAGCGTGGAATATCGCCGAGCCTCATTTACATACCTAATAAGCCACCATTTTTTTCAGAAGGGGCTCTTGCGCAAGAAGGAGCGTCTACACTGCCCCTTATTGCGCAAGAAAAACCCTCTTGCGCAATGCCGTTCTTCCTGAAAAGTAATAGGTGTAACGGCATTGCGCAAGAGGGTTTTTCTTGCGCAAGAAGAGGCAGTGTAGACGCTCCTTCTTGTGCAAGAGCCTCTTCTGAAAAAAATGGTGGCTCATTAGGTATGCAAATGAGGCTTGGCGATATTCCACGCTTAGCCTCATTTGCATATTACTCACGCAAGAAGCCCTGAGTGTAGACCTAGCCTAAGGGTATGTCTACACTACAAAGTTAATTCGAAATAACAGCAGTTATTTCGAATTAACTTTAATAGCATCTACACAGCCAAACCACTATTTTGAAATAAATTCGAAATAGTGGAGCACTTATTTCGAATTTGGTAAACCTCATTCTAGGAGGAATAACACCAAATTCAAAATAGCTAATTTGAAATAAGTGCTGTGTAGACAGTTATTTTGAATTAGGGGGCCTCCAGCCCTTCCCAGGGAGCCATGGTGGCCACTCTCGGCACAACCAGGAAAACTCATCTGCTCTCCCCCAACCCCAGGGCCCTTAAAGGGGCAGACTCTGGCCACAGTGCCTGTGCCAGTTGCAAGCCTGCCAGCACACAGCCAGCAGACCGTGCACCTGGCACAGGATGAGCCAGCAACCTGCTGCCACCCAGCCCTCCACCGCTCCCCAGGACCAGGCTGGTGGCTCCCAGGAGCCTGCCAGGGGCCGCAAAAGGTGGGCTCCCGCATGGTCTAGTGTGGAGATTGTGGACCTCATTGAGGTTTGGGGGGGGCCTCCAATGCCCATGATCTCCGCATTAGGCACAGGAATGCGGCCGTCTACAGCCACATGGCTGCCAGCCTGGACACCAGAAGCCACATGCGCAGCCAGGAGCAGGTGTGGAGCAAAATAAAAGAACTGGGCGGGCCTATGCCAGGGCCTCCCAACCAGGGGCTGACCCAGAGGCCTGCCTGCAGTTCGAAGCCCTCGACCATATCCTGGGGGGTCAGATGGTCCGTGCCCCCCTGGTCGTCATTGACCCCAGGGCAGAGGACCCTGCCCCTGACACAAGGGAAGAGGTGGAAGAGGAGGACGACGGCAGCCAGGAGCCTGCAGGGAGTGTGCCTCGCACCCAGGACCCCCGAGCCGAACCGTAGAGCCCATCAGCAGTTTCATCCGAGGCCAGGGATGCCTCCACATGTGAGTGACATCACAGTCCCCTTATGTGGGGCGGGGGTAGGAGGAGCCCAGGGACTGTGCACGTTGGCCTTAACGACCACAGAGCAGGCAGCAACCTGTGCATCTGTCGTTCCATCCAGGACATGTGGCCCCAGCTGGGTGCCATGCGGGGCCCTGACCTGTTCCCCACACGTGTCTCTGCGTGAAGGCACATGACAGGCTCCTGACCCCAGGGAGAGACACTGCATACTGCCCTCCATCCAGACACCCCCTCTACACAGAGGCAGGGCACATCTCCCCTATCCCCTCCCCTCCCCCCACACACACACACTATAGGCAGCACAGGGGCTGGAGTGCAGTCCTGGGCCAGCTCACACTCCCGGGGATAGCAGGACGTGATGGTGCAGAGACCTTCCATCCTCGCCTTGCAGAGGGGGGCTGGGTTTTACCCACTGTGTCCCCAGGGAGAACTGACCCCTTCTCTTGTTTCACCACAGCCGCAGCACCTGTGAGTGCAGGACGCACCACCCCGCCTGGACCATTCACCCGCATCCGGGCCAGCAGGCGCACCCGCAACCAGGAGGAGTTCCAGAGGCATCAGCTGCGGTTACAGGGACAGCAGGTCCACAGCCAGGAGCAGTGGGTGCAAGAAGACCTGCAGCTATGGCGGGAGAGCTTGCAGGAACTGCAGGAGCAGGGCCGTGCCCTCCGTGAGCACCTGCAGGCCCTGGTGGACCGATTGCTGCCTCCTGCTGCTCCAGCCCCTGTGGCCGCCCCAGCTATCGCTCTTCCTCCCACACTCCACTCCCCCCTGTGAACGCCAAGGCCCCCGCACCCACAGTGCTGCGAGACAGGAGGGTTGGCAAGACCCCCAACCCTGAGCTTCCCCCTCCCCCTTCCTCCCCTTGCCTCCCCCTTCCAGCTCCCTCCTCCCATGTTTCCCCCCTCCGCTCTCCCACCCTCATTCCCCTCCTCCCCCCACCCAGTTATGTTAAATAAAGAGAGTTTTTTGTGGCAACACAGGTGTTTTTATTGTATATAAGGAAGGGGGGTTAGGGAGGGGAAAGGGGAAGGAGGTGGGTGTGGAATGTAAGGCACAAGGTCCCAGTGGGGCACGCAAGGGGGACTTCAGTCCTTGTCCACTTGGAAGCTCTCCCGCAGGGCTTCCTGGATGCGGACAGCCCCCCGCAGGGCCTCCTGGCTGGCAGCCGTGCAGGGCTGAGCGTACTGGCCAGCCAGGCAGTCAGCCTCTGCCATCCAGGCTGGCAGGAAAGCCTCCCCCTTCCTCTCACATAAATTGTGGAGCACACAGCACGCTGCCACCACGTGTGGAATATTGTGCTGGGAGAGGTCGAGGCGGGTGAGGATGCATCTAAATCATGCTTTCAGTCGGCCAAAGGCCCCCTCGACCATGATGCGGGCCCTGCTGAGCCTGGCATTGAAGGCCTGCCGGGAGGGGCTGAGGTATCCCATGTAGGGCTTCATCAGCCAGGGCTGTAGGGGGTAGGCCACATCTCCCAGCAAGCACACTGGCATGTCCACGTTCCTGACCCTGTTGTGGCAGTTGGGGAAGAAATTCCCGGCATGCAGCCTCTGGCACACAGAGGAGTTGCGGTACACCCGCGCGTCGTGTGCCTTGCCGGACCAGCCCATATTGATGTCCGTGAACTGGCCCTGGTGCTCAGACACGGCCTGCAGGATCACAGAGAAGTAACCCTTCCTGTTGATGTAGAGGGAGGCCTGGTGGGCCGGGGCATGGATGGGGATGTGCGTCCCATCGATTGCCCCCCCGCAGTTGGGGAAGCCCAGGGCGCTGAACCCCTGGATGACCGCATTCAGGTCGGTGAGGCAGACAACTCTGTGGAGCAGCACCCTGTTGATGGCCTTGACCACCTGCAGAGAGACACACAAAACCGAGGGTCACTGGGGTGCCCGGGTGGCTGGGAGTGTTCGTTCCCCGCCACTGCCCCGCGCCCCACCCCCAGGAGCAACCCCCACTGCAATCCTGGCCATCGCGGGCAGTCTCTAGTGTGTCAGGGACAGACCGAACCCTCCCGGGGAGGGCATTCACACCACCTCCACCGCGTTTTCCCTGGGGCAGCCCATGTCCTCCTTGCAGCGCCCCCTCCTGGCCCAGTGACCGGTGAGTACCGTACCTTCAAGAGCACTGCTCCAATGGTGGATTTCCCCACGCCAAACTGGTTCCCCATGGATCGGTAGCTATCCGGCGTGGAAAGCTTCCGGAGGGCGATGGCCACCCGCTTGTGGAGGGGAATGGCGGGCCTCATGCGTGTGTCCCGTCGCCGCAGAGCAGGGGCAAGCCGCTCGCAGAGCTCCAGGAAGATGTCCTTCTTTATCCTGAAGTTCTGGGTCCATTGTTGGTCTCCCCAGCGCTCCAGGACGATGTGGTCCCACCAGTCGCTGCTGGTATCCAGACGCCAGATGCAACGGGGCCCGCTGGCATCCGGGCGCTGCTCCTCCAGGGCCCCCAGAGAGGGCAGGGGGAGGGCCAGGGGGCTCGCCTGCAGCAGAAAGTGCCAGGCAGCCTCCAGCAATTGCTGCCAGGCTTGCAGCAAGACGTTCAGCATGAGCACCAGAGTGCCCAGAGGCGGCTCTGGCTCCATGGTCTCGAGTGCTATGGTGTCCCAAATGAGAGCGACCAAAGCAGGCAGAGAGGAAAACGCTTTGCTGTCCCTCAGCGAGGTAGGAAAGCAAGCAGAAAAGCTGAGAACCGGCTGTCCAGGGGTGTCCCTTTAAGCACGAGCCTTAGATAGCCTCAGACAGCAGCCACACAAAGCAACTACTGACCTGATGCCCTGCTAGAACCGGTTTCAGCTGCCCTTAAATGCAATCCAGCGTCCAATCAGTGTGGACACGCTATTTCAAATTAGAAAAACGCTATTTTGAATTAGTTTGTGTGTCTAGATGCGTTATTTCAAATTAGCTTATTTCAAATTAACTAATTCGAAATAAGTTAATTCGTAATAGCACTGTAGTGTAGACATACCATAACATTTTTCCATTTCTACTGTTCTGTTACTTTTTGTCCATTGCCTGCTATATAAAGTTTGATCTTAGAAAGGGACCTACCTGGCTGACCTAAACAAGGAGGAGTCCTGTAATGCCTTCAAGAATAACAGATTTATTTGGACATAAGCTTTCATGGGTAAAAAACACTTAATCAGATGTAGTGGCTAGTTTGTTTTGGTGGAATTGCCTAACCAGACAACACAACACCTCCCCTACCATAAGAAAGAAATAGGTTAAAATAGAATATAGGCAACAGCCTAAGTGGTAGGGCAATAAGAAAGCACTAACCCTGCCACAAAAACTGGTAGGTGTTAGCTAGCCAGATAGCCTTGTGTATAATCAATTATGTCACTAATCAGGAACACATTGCTCCCTAATAGGCCACCTGAATGCTTCACCTATTGCTGAATGCTTTTATTTTCTTAAAAAAAAAAAAAAAAAGTCATACAGCAATAAGCTTTCCCAATTATTTTTCTCAACTTCTACTATGGTATGTCTCAGGATTACTTGGGGTCCTATTTTAAGAGGCATCAGTAAGTTACATTTCCAAAATTTTTCAATGTATTTGATCATTTAAGATCATTTAATTTTGTGTTAATATCAGATAGGTATCATTCATAACATAGTATGAAGCAGAACAAAACAATAGGATGTGTCCCTGCCTACACGTGTAGAGTTGGAAACTGCATGGCTTAGACTTGTAGATTTCATTTTGAGAAGAGCTCAGATAAAATGTAAGCAGCATAATAAGTGGCCAGATTTTTCAGAAGTGCTCAGCATGTTGGTTGTTAAGATCTTTTACCAGTCTGTCCTGAGTATGGGTGCTCAGCTCCTGAAATATTGGGCCCTAAGGTGTTTTGAAAGTCTAGCTCCTATGCTACGAGATTCCAAACAGCCAATAGACATCCATTTATATGACCCTACATATATACCCAACATGTTAAAACTAGGGCTAGTGAATCAGGTAGACAAAGGTTGGGAACAGAACAGACTGTAAATAATTTGTTACATCCTGCATAACTTTCAAGATTTTACTTTTTAAAGATGTAAGGCAGGCTGGTGGGATTCATAATCACTTCCTGCATGTCTTGTTCTGACAATTAGAGTTCTCATTATTGAAAATAACTTCTACCTACTTCCTCCCTGCTGTGAGACCTCCTTTGTTTTGTTTGTAGGGTTTCTGTTTGTTTGCTCGCTTGATTTAGCTTCCATTTTCTAACTTTCTTTCTTCATCTAAAAACGGCAGCCTAAAAGGGAGACAGCTGGTCCATGTATCAGTAGCGAGTGAACCAAAACGAATTGGAGTTCAATGTTTTCCTGCCACTTACTGAACTACTGATTTACTTTTTATCATTTGCTATACTGCTCCAACTCAGTCAGATTATATAGACAGAGAATGAAGATGTGGGAAGGAGAGGCAAGACTGAGGTCCCATTTACTTCTCTCAGAATACAAAATTAAGCAGAGGTTAATAAAATGCGTGCAAAACAAAGAATTAAAGCAGATAGAGAGGATAAAGCAGTCTGAGAAAAGCATGGTTTTATTAAGTGATCATGCAGCAAGTAGGCACTGTGCAAGCTTACCCTTACAGCTCTGTTAATGCGACCAACTTCTCATTAGCCCATTCCCCATTTTTTAATAGGGCACAGAGTAACACAGAAAAATAAGGGCAAGGGGTAGTACTCCCCAAAATAACCTCATGCTCATTAATTAATCTACAGTACATAGAATTAGAAACAGCCAAAAAGGGAAAAAAAGGAGTATAATATCACAGAGGAAAAGCATCTGAACAAATAAACGTTATAAATATATTAGAGTTAACCTGCAAGAGGGAGAGCCCCCAAAGCAGCATAAAAGAAGTCAGAACACACAATTATTATGGAAGAATAGCAAAGGATAGTGGAAGGGATAGTGTTAAACTATAGAAAATGATCAGAGCCTAAATTTAAAATGAAAAAAAAAAACCCCAATCATTACAGAAAATAACCATGTGCTGAGGAAATATGGTTCAAGCCTCCAACATCAGTAAGCTGGGTGCAGGTCCCTGCTGTCTCAAAGATTTGTTGAATTACCTTGAATATTGTACTGAGGCCATAGCCATAAAAGTAGTTAGATGTCTAGCTGTCATTTTATGGGAGTCCCTCATTCAAGCACTGCTGAGATCCTCAAAACCCCCAGTCAGCTGCCTCCTCACTAGATAAGTCCTTAGGTGCCTAAATTTTCACAGGGGAAATCACAATGCCCACAGCTGCTTCAGTTTGTCTGGGCACCAAGCTCACTGCTGGGCCCTAGCTGCATCCTAAAACTAAGTGTGCCCCTGTTTGTCTCACCTGTGATGCTCAATGCAGTAGGTACTCAGAAGCTACCTACCAGTTAAGCCCCCCAATCCAAACAAAGCCAGAAGTTCTAAGTTTTAGACCAATGGTTAGGGCACTCACCCAGAATATGAATGACACAGGTTCAGTTCCTCACTCTTCCTGATGAAGAGTATAAAGTGCAACATGGAGGGTCTTCAAACCACTGCACTATAGGGTTTCCTGGAGCAGGTCCCTGTCAGTCACCCCTCCTGAAGCTGATCCATTGTATATATCTAATGATATAATCATTGGGCCTAGAAGCAAGTGCAAATGTCTCTGTGGCCCGGTAGTTGGAGCCCTCACAGGAGATCCAAGTCTCACTCCCTTCCCCATATTAGGCTGAGTGGGGAATTAAGCCAATCTCCCACATATCTTGGATAAATGATGTAACCCTGAGTTAAAAATTATGCAGGGAGGGGCACCATGCCCTCTTGAGTGGCTTGCATGAAAGCAGAGATAAGTGCCACCACCTAACCTGGACTTAGGTGCCTCACTCTTTTTGAGGGTAGAGCTTAGGGTTATTGGCTAGTTTTCAATAATAGATCAGCATCTACTATTGGCTAGTTTAGGTGGTTTGATCTCCCTGACAAACAAACTGGTTTTTATAGATACTATTCTTAGGTGCCTAGTACTCCCCATGCATTGCACAGGGAGCCCAGGCAACTAACTCAAGACCGTGTATTCTACTAGGTGGTAGGGCATCTAAAAGTAACGTGCTGTAATGTGAGTCTAAGGACCCTTTGTACATCTCGCCCCTAGCCTTTTTGTACCTCAGTTCTCCATCTGTAAAATGGGAATAAAAGCACTTCTGTGCCTCACAGGAAAGTTACAAGAACAAATACACCGAAGTTTCTGAGGTGCTCAGATACTATGCTATTGAGAGCCCAATAGTATCCAAAATAGACAGATACTAATTGAACTTGTTAAATTCAGGCTGTTTGGAGATTTTCCTCTCTGCTAACTGTATTGTGCCAGCTTTTGACAGGTGTTGAGTAGAAGCAGTGAATGTTGATTTAAATAGCTGATGCTGGTACTCAGCCACTCTGACAATTATATTGTCTATATTGACTGCTTTCTGAGTTGTAGGTGGCTGTGGTTAGAAATTCTTGTCCCTGTGGACCCTCATTCATTTTTGCCAAGCTTTCACATTAAAATACTGCCCATATTAGTTAGTTTAATGTTTATAATAACAGACCATGATCAATAAAAGGCATTTTTCATTGTAATGATAATCCCAGGAACATGCAGTTTTTCAGCCTCCTAATCACACTGATTACCATTTATTAATAGCTTGGAACAAAATGAAATGAAATAGTTTCATCATATCTTAAAAATCAGGAAAACTGGCAAATAGTATATTCTTATGATATTAATGTATCCTATTACTTCTGCCTGCCTAGAGGATAGGAATTTGCATTGATGGCAGTGGGTGCAACAAAGTTACTTGTCACATAGCAAAGTATTGCCACAAACTGATATTGTCCCATGACTGAGCATGAAAAATGCAATAAGCAACTGCTCAATCCTTCCTTGAGCTCTCTAGTGCATCCATGGCCCCATAAGGTGCAACCATCATCTTGCCTTCTTTCCATCTCTTGGTTCATAGGTGAGTCAAGAGGTACAAATGGAAGGAGCAGGCCTTGGAGTCCCCACTGCAGTCCCCACTGCAAGTTCCTCTGGCTCGCCATGTTTGAGGCATAAAAGGATGAGGTAGGAATTTTATGCCCTTCCATTCCCTGCACATTGGCACGAAGGCCCATGACTATCCTGTACTAAGACAGCAACATGTTAACATAAGAACAGCCATACTGGGTCATACCTAAGGTCCATCTAGCAGAGTAGTCTGTCTTCTGTCAGTGGCCAATGCCATTTTCTCCAGAAGAAATTAACAGAGCCGCTAATCCACCCCCTGTTGCCAGCGATGGACCCATCCACCATTCATTTATCTCTCTTTTTTGAATGAGGCTACATCTACACTATGGGTTTTGCCGGAAGAGGCAATGCAAATGAAGCACACAGATTAGCATTTTCTCGTGCTTCATTTGCATAATCTCTTCTGATCCGTTTTTGCGGAAGAGCTTTTTGCTCAAAAACAAGGAGTGTGGACGTTTCCTTTTTACGCAAAAAAACCCTTTTTGCGCAAGATCCTTATAACTCCTTTTTTGAGGCATAAGGATCTTGTGCAAAAGAGGGGTTTTGAGCAAAAAGAAAACATCCACACTGCTTGTTTTTGTGCAAAAAACCTCTTCCACAAAAATGGATTGGAAGAGATTATGCAAATGAATCATGAGAAAATGCTAATCCGTGCTTCATTTGCATTGCCTCTTCCGGCAAAACTCGTACTATAGACGTAGCCTGAATGTGTCATAAAGTGAACCCTCTTTTTGGACTATATACGGGTATGTCTACACTAGCCCCCCTAGTTCGAACGAGGGAGGCTAATGTAGGCATTCGAAGTTGCAAATGAAGCCCGGGATTTAAATACACCTCGTTCCATGAGGAGTAATGGTAGTTCGAATTAGAGATCCTAATTCGAACTACCTACTCCGTGCCGCGTGTAGCCGCAGGCACGGAGTTCGGACTAAGGGGGATTTAAAAATGGAGGCGCCCAGGATATTTAAATCCCGGGCTTCATTTGCAACTTTGAATGACTACATTAGCCTCCCTAGTTCGAACTAGGGGGCTAGTGTAGACATACCCTACCTGACAAACATCCCTTTGGAAGTTTCCTTGGGCTAGTATTGTTCAAATAAAAGTGACAACCTCAAATCTCAACCTGACCCTGTTATCCCCACATCTTGAGTATAGCATGTGTGACAGGGTCAGGCCAGGGAGCTGCTGCAGAGAGGGGAAAAGGCAGCCCAAAAGGGAAAAACCCCTGTGAGAGAAGCAGAGAACTGCAGCCCAATTAGATGCAGCTGGGAGGGAGCTGGCTCAGGCTAATTGGGGCCAGCTGACTTCTCTGCTGTCTGGCTGAGGGCCTTTAAAAGCCTCAGCAGTTGGAGGCTGGAGAGGAGAGGGAGAGGACAAAAGGAAGGTGGTGGAGAGGCAGAGAGAGAAGAAACCAGAGAGAACAATTTTGACCGGCATTAGGTAAAGGCAGCTAAGGAGGGAGCCTGTGGGCACGTGGCCCGGGCTCCCTACCATTGAGACCCGCTGCAAAACCCCTAACTGGGGGGGGCTAAGGGGAGGAGGCCTCCCCAGTAGTGGCTTGGGGAAGAGGGGCCCTTGCCACACATGCATTTCAGGACAGAGAAATTTCCTCATATGGAGATTAAAAATTTGGTACCTAATCCTTTACATATGTTTTACACACAAACATTAGCAATAAAATAAAAATGACTGATGACTATCTGATGATCTCTTATGCATGGGCCATATTTCAAATCTTGGATTTATTTCCATTGTTTCCAATAACATAATGAACGAGCATACTGTGATTCAAGCTGAACAGGAACATGGGAAATGATGCTGCTCGGTAACTGATCTGTTACAAGTGTCGTGTTATTAATTAACCTGGTACTTCTGTTTTCTCATGTCTCATTAAATTAGAGAATTGAATTATGTTGTATGTGGTCATGAAGCCATGGGTCTTATTCTTCACACTTTGGGTGCATCTAGACTGGTAAGATTTTGCACAAAAGCGGCCGCTTTTGCGCAAAAACTTGCCAGCTGTCTACACTGGCCGCTTGAATTTGCGCAAGAACACTGACGATCTAATGTAAGATTGTCAGTGTTCTTGCTCAACAACTCTGATGCTCCCGCTGGGGAAAAAGCCCTCTTGCGCAAGTGTTCTTGCGCAAGAGAGCCAGTGTAGACAGGGAAGGAATTTTTTGCATAAGAAAGCCCCGATGGTGAAAATGGCGGCCGGAGCTTTCTTGCACAAAATCATGTCTATACTGGCCACGGATGCTTTTGCGCAAAAGCACTTTTTGCTCAAAAGTATCCGTGCCAATCTAGACGCTCTTTTGCGGAAATACTGTTAACGGAAAAACTTTTCCGTTAAAAGTATTTCCGCAAAATCATGCCAGTCTAGACGCAGCCATACTGTTTTTATTGCCTTCCATGATATTACTCTTGTTATACCCTTGTATGCTCAAAAAAAGACTCAGGCTCATGAATGGAACACAGCAAGAATGAGTATCAAACAAACCTCCCAGTTTACTGTATTTCTGATTGAGTAATGGAAATGTGAAAAGTGTAACTATTTTGCAGAGTGAATACGTATTAGTGATGTATGTAAGAAATGTGTTTAATCTGTAAAATACATTGTTATATTCTCCAACTTTTAATTTTTTAACTCCTGTAATCTGATACTGCAAAGCTTTTTTATTCAGGCTAATAAATAGTGAGATGTTCATCAATAATAACCCGCAGCATTGCCTAGTAGATAAAGCACTGGCGAGGATTAGGGAAATTTAGGTTCTATTAATCTCAGCTGAAAAACATTGGGCAAATCACTTCCTTTCCTGTGATTCCGTTTGTTTGTGTGTGAAATGGGGATAGTGATGCTGACCACCAGTGTAAAGCTCTTTTAGAGCTCCCGGTGAAAAGTGTCATATTAGAACTAGGTGGTATTGTTATTTCTATTGTGGTATTGCTCAAGAAGGTGGTGCAAGGCGTTGTAAAAACAGTTTGAGGAAGAGAGTGAGTTCTGATGCCAAATTATCTGCACCTTTTAAAAATACTGGTTGGCATATGGCTATGGATTATGGGATGTATGCCTGAAGCATATTAACATTTTATTGTGATACAGTAAATGACTTTTATTCCAGGTCCCTTTGGTCTGATTGCTACAGAGTAATACGTGATCCTTGACCACCTGCATAACATGATATAGGAATTTTATTTTTAAACTCTTCCTTGTGTAATCATATACTTGTAATGCAGCCTGAATGAGAAGGACTAACTATATTAGATACTTTGCTTCATTGGTGTTTCTGACATAAGTCAGAAACATCACCATTACACAAATAGAAAATCTTTGAATTGTTGATTGATAACAGCAAAAGAACAAAGCAGAAGCTGAAACTCTTTTAAAGGAACACATAAAATCTTTCCCTTTGCAATCCTTTGTGCATAAAATCAGAGAGCACTAAGCAATAAGAAGCTGTCTGCCAGAGGCAAACATTCAATTTGCTCTAGTTTGTGAGTCCATTTCAGCGGAAGAGACCTGCTGTTTAGTTAGCTCCCCTGCTGAATGCTGTAAGAGAAATAGATGAAATTGAGCAAATAGCAATTTCTCTAATGTGCATATGTCTTACACTTTTCAGTGGGGAAGAAGGCATTAGATAATTTTGGTACCTCATATTAGTACAAGTTGTGCAAGATGAGGCTGTGGACTGTTTTTGGTTTTAGCGGGTCAAATATAGACCTGGGGTACCTAGACAAAACTCCATTAAGTCAACATAGCTCCTGTCACATCAGATCTATATTGTTCCAAAGTGCTAAAGCACACAAATGGCTAAAACTGAAATGCATTAGCCTTTATCCCCCAACAATACAGAAACACCTATTTGCTGAACTTTAAATGTAAAGTAATGCACATTGGAAAACATAATCCCAAGTATATATACAATTTGATGGGCACTAATTTGGCTACAACTACCCAAGAGAGAGATCTTGGAGTCACTGCTGATAATTCTCTGAAAACATCCAAACATCCAACATATAAAACCATAGTATGCCCACATCTTGAATAGTGCATACAGATGTGCTTGTCTCATCTCAAAAAAGATATATTGGCATTGGAAAAGGTTCAGAAAAGGGCAACAAAAATTAGGGGTTTGGAACAGGTCCCATATGAAGAGAGATTAAAAAGACTTGGACTTTTCATCTTAGAAAAGAGGAGACTAAGGGGGGATATCATAGCGGTCTATAAAATCATGACTGGTGTAGATAAAGTGAATAAGGAAAAGTTATTTATTTATTCCCACAATATAAGAACTAGACGGCGAGGGGGGTGAGGGATCACCAAATGAAATTAATAGGCAGCAGGTTTAAAACAAACAAAAGGAAGTTTGCCTGTTGTGATCCCTCCCCCTGGAGCATCTGGTATTGGCCACTGTCGGCAAACAGGATACTGGGCTAGATGGACCTTGGTCTGACCCAGTATGGCCATTCTTATGTTCTTAGCCACAGAATGTATGTATACCCAGAAGAGAATTAAAACATATACACAAAATATAACATTCAGTATTTCAACAGAGTTTATAGTAGTAAATGCCTGCAATGTTCTAACAACCATACTCAGAGACTACAGCATTCACTGAATTTCAGAACATCGTTTCAGATGAATACAATGAAATTAATACCTTTGTTATACTTGAAAGAACATCACAGGATCTTTTTAGGGAGATAAGGCGAAACACCACATTAATTGACAATGTAACATTATTGTGTTATACGCATATTCTCAGAGAGAGAGAGAGAGAGAGAGAGTCTTGTTATTGCTTAAAGTTACCTGTTTGCTCATATTAACTCTCTGGTCAGGCAAGTTAAGTGCAAGGGGGAGGAACAGGCGGTTCTCTCGGTCCAGACTGACACTCCATTCTTGACAAGATCAGACCCAGAGATTCATGCAAGACGCCCCATCTTTTATAGGACTTTTCTCCCATTCAGGTCTATACATTTTGCTGTGTCAGCTCTTAATCAATCAATCAATCAATCAATCACCATGAATTCTGTTTAACAACTGTTTATCTGGAAGTTGTTTTTCTCTGTCATCTGATATCAGTATGTCTATGTCTACACTACAGAGTTTTTCTGGGATACGAGAAGTATCCCAGAAAAACTCTGCTGCATCCAGGGAATGTGTCTGCTCTTCCAAAAACATTTCAGAAGAGCAGATGCTTTTCAGCATCCCTGTAAACCTCATTTTACAAGGAAGAAGGGATGTTCGGAGAAAGAGTTTTTTCCTGATATTTGTCCTAGTGTAGATGGGCCAAATGTCAGAAAAGCCTCTTCCAAAAAAAGCGGAAAAAGCTACGCAAATTGTGGTTTGCAATTTGCATAGCTTTTTCCAGAAGAACAGTGTAGTGTAGATATAGCCTATGTTGGTGCCTCCTTCCACTGTTTATCTGTAAAAGGGTGCTTGTTCTTAACTCCAAGGCTGTCCATATGTCCTGCACCAGTCTCCTTTATCTTGGGCCCAATTAAAGGTACCTTGGTGCCTCTGAGTTTTACAGTTTCTTCCCCCCCATTCCTTGACCATCTGAACTCTGAAACTGCTGAGTATTCAAGTTGTTATCTCTTTCCAAACACTCACTCACTTTCCAAACTCATTCACTCGCCCTCCCCAGGAACTACACAATTGCTTCACACACTAAAAGGGATACAATTGTCCATAGTAAGATATCAATCTACTTCCAGTACAAAGCTTCTATTACTGCAAACTTTTAATCATTCATCATATTTTCTTTATAACACAATCTATATTCTAACTACTTCTAAGAGCAACAGTGTGATCATGCTGAATCACAAGGATCCTTCTGATCTCTTTTTAACATCAGATACAGACATAAGCAGTTCACCTGATGCATCTTTTAAGGGCCTTGAAGACTGTTCCTCTCTGCCAACCACAGAAGGGCGGGTGGCAGAGTTATAGTTGTTTAACATTTATTCTCAGACTACCCATTAAGCACTGTACATAAAACATTATAAAATTCGGTTGTTTATACCTTTAACACACTGGTAAGTTGCTATCAACAGATTTTTCACTGTCAATACACTGATTATCATTATATTAAATATCCACACAGTTGATAAAATTCAGAGAAAACACCAGTCATATGTAAAGCAAGAATGAGGAAGCACCAGCTTACCAGACGATGGAAATGAAAAATGTCTTGCTCATCAAGGTATTTACAGAGAAATAGTCCAAGTGGCATGAACCACAATAGCACATCTTCTGGGGAACTTCATAGAAACTTGAGAAGTGTGTTGTGCACTATTTCAGCTAATATTTGGAATAACAAAATAATTATACCCCAAAATTATAGCCAACAGTCAACAAGAAAAAAATAAACTACTTAAGAGGATTGTTGATCATGTAAATGATAAACTTTGGTTTACTAGTTAAATAATTATAATTTGCCATGTGATGTTTTAAAGTATTCACATTAGGTCATTCTTAATAAGGTGAATGCAAAGAAAAACTAGGTTTTGTTTGAGAGGACTAGGAGCTCCTTAGTTCTAATCATGATTGACACTGGCAATCTCACTCTTTACCTCTTTGCCCCAGTTTCTCAGTATGTAAAATGCAGGCTGAGGGGGCTAATATCTAACTTATTACTTGTCTATCTAACAGGGCTGTATTAACAATTATTTGTATTCAAAATTTGTATAGATCTTTGAAGATAGCAACTATCATTAATGTTTAGGATAAATAATTTAAAGTTAGTAGCTTACTAGTATCCATAGTAAATCATTAGGTCCCAGCCTTGCAGCCCTCACTGAATAGTACTTCATCTTATGGATAGATAGAGAGATCCCATGAATGAATAACGGTTGTTGGATAAGGACTTAAGGCCAGATTTTATTTTATTAAGCAGTAGCCTATTAGTCACCTTTAAAGTCATGGAAGAAAACATGGAGATAATAATTTGGCTAATGAAGTTGCATTTATTAGAACTGCATGAGCTGCCCATAATAATTCAGCAATAATAAGATTTTTTTTTCATTTAAATTCTTTTGTCCACGGCAATCCATTCTTGACAGTTATTGTTCTCCTTAGGAAAGAAACCCCATCCTGTTGCTGAAGAGAAAAATGACGCAGGTAGAAAAGCAGAAGATACATGAGGATATCTTTGATCTTTTGGGCTTCCAGGAAAGTTGTTTCATCTTCTTTGCTAGTGAAGAGTTAGACAACTCTTCTCAGCAGAAGGATAAACTATGAAGTGAAGGTAACTATTAACTCTTACAGAATCACTAAGATTCTATTTGTCACCCTTGTAAAATATAGGGATGTCAATGTGTAGACGACTATACGATTAATCAATAAGCCTGGGCTTATCAATTAATCCTGTCAACTACATGCACTTCCCCTGTCCCCCACTGCTTCTGTATCAGAAATAGAGAGGCAGCAGCATGGGCGGTGAAGGGGGCAGGCGGAAGCTAATACGTGCAGGGAGCAGGTTTCAAACAGGCTCCCCGCTCATACTGGCTCCGCAGACCAGCCTGTCCCCCCACTTGCTGCCTCTTATAGAGGCAGTGGGAGGGAGAGCAGGCAGGAGTCAGTGCTGGGAGGGAGACGGCTTGAAAGCTGATTCCCCACAGCACCAGCTCCGTAATTCAGCCCCCCCCATCAGAGTCAGTAGCATGGGGGTAGGGCAGGGGAGGCTCAGTGAGGCTCCCCGTGAGAGCTCAGATCCCCATGGGCAAGGGCTGTTGCCATCCTGCACTGCTGCCTCTGTGCAGTCAGTCTGCATGGGAAGCTATTTTTTAAACTCTTATAAAGAGGCAGAAGCATGGGATGGCAGGGGGTTCCCTGGGAGTGGAGCCAGGAGCACATTGGAGCCTGGACCTGCCTCCAGGGACTATTGAATAGTCATATAACCACTAAAAATTCATGCAGTTACATGACTATTCAATTACACGCTATCTAACATCCCTAGTAAAATAACTGTGACATTTTGTCTTCCAACAATATCAGTGAGGCTGCTACTAAATATCCAACCAGCTGATTGAGCAAACATTTAATTGACCTCCTCAGGAAGTCTTGATCATGGACACTTGTTAGGGTTTTTTTACATGTTGTCTCTACAAATACTTAAATACATTTGACAGTGCCCTTGAAAAATACATGAGAAGGAAGATATATATTCAAATTTCCAAAGCCACCAGAAGTAAAAGAAGAAACTGTTTAAAATAAACACTTGGAGGCACAAGGTGGCAATCTGATAAATTACTGAAACAATGGTTATGTCTACAGTGCTAAAAAAGATGCATTGGCTTGGGTTAGCTAACCTGGATTAAAAGAGGTGAAAACATGGCAACTTTGCTTTTAACTCAGGTTAGCCATTGCATTACAGCCTATAAGTGAGCCTGAGATTAAATTTGAGCTCTAACCCAATAAAAAATGGAGTTGCATTGTCTAATTGCTATTTTAACCTGAGATAAGTAACAACCTAAGAACTAACCGAAGTTTTCTATGTAGACATAACTAAAGATTACTTTAGGACAAACAGAGAGATTGTCAGAAGTAAAGAATAACACAGTGGTATATGTGCTTCTGGCATGGGCTGCAGAGGCTAACAAAATGTGACAAATTAGGGCCTTACTCCTAAATTTCCTCTGCATAGTAAGGAATTGTTGCAGTATGGGTATAGAGAACTGGCAGCGAGGATGGAGGCATGTTTTGGATCTCTGTAGATATTCAAGTAGACAATTGTAAAACATAGTGAAATGCTTTTTAAGTACATCAGAAACAGGAAGCCTGCTAAACAACCAGTGGAGCCCTTGGATGATGGAGATACTAAAGGAGCACTCAAACATGATACAGTCATGGCAGAGAAGCTGAATGAATTCTTTGCTTCAGTCTTCACAACTAAGGATATTTGGGAGATCCCCAACCTGAGCCATTCTTGTTAGGTGGCAAATCTGAGAAATTGTCCCAGATTGAGGTGTCATTAGAGGAGGCTTTGGAGCAAATGGATAAACTTAACAGTACCAAGTCACCGGAACCAGATGGCATTCATCCAAGAGTTTTGAAAGAACTCAAATGTGAAATTGCGGGACTATTAACTGTGGTTTGTAACCTATCCTTTAAATCAGCTTATCTAATGACTGGAAGATAGCTAACATGATGCCAATATTTAAGAAGTGCTCTAGAGGTGATCCTGGCAATTACAGACCGGTAAATCTAACGTCAGTACAGGGCAAATTAGTTGAAACTATAGTAAAGAATAAAATTGTCAGACACATAGAACATCATTTGTTGATGGAAAGTCAACATGGTTTCTGTAAAGGGAAATCATGCCTTACTAATCTGCTAGAGTTTTTGTGGGGGTCAACAAACATGTAGACAAGGGGGATCCAGTGGATATCGTATACTTAGATTTCCAGAAAGCCTTTGACAAGGTCTCTCACCAAAGGCTCTTAAGTAAAGTAATTTGTCATGGGATAAGAGGGAAGCTCCTCTCATGGATTGAAAACTGGTTAAAAAGACAGGAAACAAAGGGTAGGAATAAATGGTATGTTTTCTGAGTGGAGAGAAGTTACTAGTGGGGTTCCCCAAGGGTCTGTCCCGGGACCAATCCCATTCAACTTATTTATAAATGATCTAGAGAAAGGGGTAAACAGTGAGGTGGCAAAATTTGCAGATGATACCAAACTGCTCAAGATAATTAAGACCAAAGCAGTCTGTGAAGCGCTTCAAAAAGATCTCACCAAACTAAGTGATTGGGCAACAAAATGGCAAATGAAATGTAATGCTGATAAATGTAAATTAATGCACATTGAAAAAATAATCCTAACTATAAATACAATATGATGGGGACTAATTTAGCTACAACTACTCACGAGAGAGATCTTGGAGTCATTGTGGATAGTCCTCTGAAAACATCCACTCAATGTGCAGCAGCAGTCAAAAAAGCAAATAGAATGTTAGGAATCATTTAAAAAGGGATAGAAAATAAGAGAGAAAATATCTTATTGCCTCTCTATAAAACCATGGTTCACCCATATCTTGAACACTGCATACAGATGTGGTCAACTCATCTAAAAAAAGATATATTGGCATTGGAAAAGGTTCAGAAAGGGGCAACAAAAATGATTAGGGGTTTGGAACATGTCCCATATGAAGAGAGATGAAAAAGACTTTGACTTTTCAGCTTAGAAAAGAGGAGACTAAGAGGGATATGATAGAGGTCTATAAAATCATGACTGGTGTAGAAAAAGTGAATAAGGAAAAGTTATTTACTTATTCCCACAATATAAGAACTGGGGAAGGAGGTCACCATATTAAATTAATAGGCAGCAGGTTTAGAACAAACAAAAGGAAATTTTTCTTTACCCAGTGCACCATCAACCTCTGGAACGTCTTGCCAGAGGATGTTGTAAAGACTAGGACTTAACAGGGTTAAAAAAAGAGCTAGATAGAGTCATGGAAGTTAGGTCCATCAATGGCAATTAGCCAGGATGGGTAGGAATGGTGTCCCTAAGCTCTGTTTGTCTGAAAGTGGATGACAGGAGAGGGATCACATGATGATTACCTGTTGTGTTCCCTCCCTCTGGGACATCTGTTATTGGCCACTGGGCTAGATGGACCTTTGTTCTGACACAGTATGGCTGTTTTATGTTCTTACAATTGCCTAGCAACTGCTGCTGGTTTGGCGAACAGGCTGTCTTTGCTAGAGAAGGGGATTGATTCAATTACTACAATAAAGCCTCCTGTTTGGCTCTTGAGAGAGCTGTGTTAGTGATTAGTACAGGCATTTTAGGTCTCTCCACAAAGCAATCAGGAGGCTCCTGAAGTCAATTAAGAGCTTGCCAGAAGCAAGGGACAGAGATGGGCTGCAGGTATTCTGATTAGCCTATTAAGCATCTGCGGGGAGGGCTAGTTTAAAAGGCTTCTCTTCAGGGAGGGTGGGAAGCAAGGACTGGGAGTGAGAAAGTGTGTTGTGGAAGAGTGGGAAGGAGGTGGTTAGGTGCCAGGAGAAAGGTGATGGAAGACGTTGTTTGGGGAACTGCATCAGGGAAAGGCTGCAGCTTTGGTAGTGAAGGAAACGCTACAAAAGGAAATGCTGAGCTGGAACCTGGAGTAGAGGATGGGTCTGGGTCCCCCACCTCCCAATGCTCCCCACACCACCCCAGAGACTACCTCCGAGAGGGAAGATTGAGACTAAGGAAGGGTTTCATCCCAAACCTGTTGACTGGCTTACGAGGAGGGTGTCTCGATAGTCTATGAGTGCCCCTACCTTCTAGTCTATGTAGCTGATTAGTTTACTTCTTCATTGTATCCCCCTGTTCTACAATGGTCATGCCATTTCACTTTCAGAATATGATCTGAAGAAGTGGGTCTGCCCCATGAAAGCTCATCACCTAATAAACCATCTTGTTAGTCTTTAAAGTGCTACATGACTGCTTTCTTTTTATTTTTACCAAGATCAGACTAACATGGCTACCTCTCTGTTACTTTTCAGAAAAAGGGAGAGAGGCTACATTGAGGGTCACAGCAAACCTCTGAGGCAAGTGCTAACCACCTAGAAGAGCAGGACTCCTGAGGCAAAACTGGAGCTCTGCCACACTATAAAAAAATGAAGAAAACATTAATAAAATAAAAAAGGGATCTCTCTTGAGGATGTGATTAGAGATGTAGAAGTGAAGAACCATTCAACAAGATGCCTTTGGTATTTTAAAAGTTAAATGAAGCCAAATAGGAGGAAATGAGGAAGTTGAAGTTCAACAAAACAAATTTTGAATAATATGGGAAATAAATAAATCAATGCCAGTGAAAAGCCACGTAAAGGAACTGCAAATTTGCCAACAGCCTATACCTAACCTATCACTTGATAATGCTCACATAATTCAGAGAAACAAAGCCAGTCTGAATGAATAAATGAAATGTAATCTTATGAACAAGCAGAAGTAAAAATATCAATCAACAAGCAGTCCTAGTTAGGCAATAGAATGGAAATAGGGGAAATAAAACAATAATAAGGAAGAAGACAATGGGGAAGAAAAACTACGGCAAAGAAGGAATGAAACCTATTTAGGACATTAAAATGTAATAAGTTAGGCGTGAGATAGGGCTGAAAGAAAGAGAGAGAACCCATGAAAGTGTAATGTTATTAGCTAAAAAATAATACATTACTAAAATATTATTTTCCTACACTTGTGCTTATAATATAGATGTGAAGACAAACACCAGGAAAAGGATTAGATTAAGATAATCTTTCCCAAGGGAGGACGAAGGAATGCTATGTAACTATGCAAACCTGAATGAAATAGTAAGGAGAGATGATATTTCGGCTATTATGAAATAGAAACCTACATCAGCTGAAATATTGCTGGACGTGAAAGGATTTTATCAGAGAAGAGCTCATAATATACAAAATAGCTACAGTAACCAATAACAAAAATAGGAGCAGCTAGTATAGATTGCAATGGAAATTAGACCCACAGTAATTGAAGGCTAATATAGTAAGAGCCACCTGTTTAATCAAAGGAGAAGGCAATAGAACCAACTGAGCTTCCTAAGCTCCTTCCAAACATGCCGTCTTAAAATGCTGTATGTTATAGAATAGGAGACATTCTTGGGCATGTTGGTTTAATCAATTTCCTAATATCGGTAGGTTCAGCTCCATATTGTAATGAATGAGAAACGCCAGTTAGGAAGCAACATATCTAAGGCTATGTCTAGACTATATTCCTCTGTTGAAAAAGGAATGTAAATGAAGCAAATCGAAAGCGCAAATGAAGCGCAGATTTAAACATCCCATGCTTCATTTGCATATTTCTGTCCCAGCGCTTTTTCAAAAAAGGCTCTTTCGAAAGTGAAAGCGCAGTCTAGACCGGATTCTTTAAATAAACCCAACTTTTTCGAAAGAACCTGTACTCCTGAAAAAACGAGGAGTATGGGTTTTTTCGAAAAAGGTTTTTTTTTTTCGAAAGAACCCTGTCTGGACTGTGCTTTCACTTTCAAAAAAGCCTTTTTTCGAAAAAGCACTCAGATGCGAATATGCAAATGAAGCATGGGATGTTTACATCCGCGCTTCATTTGCACTTTCGATTTGCTTCATTTATACTCTTCTTTAGACGGAAGAATGTAGTCTAGACGTGCCTAACATGCTTGCAGTCTGGCCAATGAAAACCCAGTTTAGTTCAATATTTCTAGATCTCTGAATATTTCTTGGGCTATCTTTCAGCCTCTGCTATTTACTATTCATGCCACACATTGCACTTTTTTCAGCTGGTTATTTACTTAATTTATTACAGTCCTCCAAATTAAGACCTCTCTTAATTCAACATATTACGGTGCTGCTGTATTTCCCGTAGTGTTGACAAGGACTTTTCCTGCAGTTGCCATTACTGTTTTGTGGTTAAATTTGGTTATGGTAATATTAGGTCATGAGTTAGTTAGAAATCACTGCTTATCTTGCTGACCAATGTTGTTTCATTGTTTCCTTGTTCTCCTCAATCTGTTTGGACAGATCAATCTGTTGTCTCTTGTCCTAACTTGGATCATAAACTCTTTACAGACAGGGATTTTTTTTGTACAGTACCTAGCACAATGGAGTCCATGTCCATGGCTAGGCCTCCTGGGCATTACTGTAGTACAAATAATAAAAATAACGTGAAATTTGGTTCTGAATTTAATTACACAGCTTTCTGTTTCCATTTTGCTGTGACATGAGACAGCTAAATTTGCTTTAGATTTTATTTCCATATTATTTAAATAGAAATTGTAGTCTCTATTTTGAATTTCATACTTTTTATAATTTCACTATTGAAGGATAAGATCATAAAAAATTGTGTTCAGACCTAGCTGCACATTCAGGACTGGTTAGATTTATATATTTTATTAAACTCTCTCCCTTTGGGTTTTGTCTGTGGCCTATCCAAAATGGCCATTCTTGACACGTCATAGGGTTTTGTTGATTTAAATTCAAAACAAATTTATTTCACCGAAGCATTTGTTCATTTCTATAGCAAATTAGCCAGTGGAGAGAAACTCAGCAACTCAGAGGGATAATCTGTTTTTCTGTTCTTGGTAGTATTTGCAAGAATGGGCCCCAAGTCAAATGACACTTTTATGAGGGCTTGTTTACATGGGGAATTATTCCCGCATTATAGCAATTATAGTTTTACAGCAATTATACCTGTATAGCCTCCTGCAGGGATATTCTTATTCCTAAGTAAGAGTACCTATTTCCAGTTTTGCTGACATTGCTCTGGAACACAGTTATGCTGGTAAAATTCCTCATGTAAACAAGCTTTTAGATGCCTCCAGTTGATTTATTTTAAAAATTACTTCACTTGCTTTAATATGGTGGGTTCACCACTTTGAGGCCTATTTGCATCTTAAATTGAGTAAATAGTAGTTTTTGTCTGCATTCTCATGCCTCTTTATATAAACTAATGTGACAATGTGAGACTTCCACAGCAGTAAGGAAGGGGAAATGCAAAAGGTAGATATTACAGAAGAGTTTGCAGCTAACTGCTGGTGGATGTAGAATGCCCACCTTAGAATTGTAACTAGGTGTATCTGCCAAAATTAAAGAACCAGAACCAGAAAGACATGCTGAAAAAATCCTATTAAGGAGCATTCATATAACAGGGAGAGTTAAAAAGGACTTGAAAGTCAATGAAAGATGCTTCTGAGGAAGAGGTTGCTTAATGTGGTACCTATCACAGCTCAAAATGACAGATTTTGGCCTTGAAAGGTGTTAAATTGAACTGAAGGTAATTAATCAAATGTTAAAGCTGTTTCTTTGAGCAACCAGATAATGTACTTTTCAGCAATTTACCATTTAGTTTACAATCTTGATAGTTTCTGAACTTTTAGAAATAAAAGTTAAAGGAAAAATTAATCTTTGTCACAATATTATATTATGAATGCTGAAGGGGCATCTTCTAAAGTCTAAAAATTGATACTTAGATATTAAAGTAAGGGGTCAGATTCACTGGTATCTCCTGGCTGCTTTGCATTGCTCAGGTAATGTACTGCAAGATAACATATTTAATGTAAAGATGTCCTTTTAGGATCCAAATGCATATATGTAGTGTTACTTATTCCTTTATGAAAAAATGCTCCTTTATACTTCTAAAGTATTTTCATCTGTTTTCTGAAGTTTGCAAGGAAGGTTTTTACCAGAATACTAGAATGTAGTCCAGGCCACCAACAGAACACGCATTCTGAGTATACTACAGTGGGAAACTGAAAAATAGGTAACCAAAAAAATTAATAGTTATGACTCCCAAGTCAGAGCCAAGTGCAATTTGAATGTAATGGAAATCATAAGAACATAAAAATGTCCATACTGGGTCAGACCAAAGGTCCATCTAGCCCAGTATCCTGTCTCTCAACAGTAGCCAGTGTCAGGTGCTCTAGAGGGAATGAACAGAGCAGGTAATCAAGTGTCACTCATTCCCAGCTTCTGACAAACTGATGCTGGGGACACTACTTCTGCCCATCCTGGTTAGGAGTCAATGATGGACATTTCCTACATGAATTTATCTAGCTCTTTTTTGAACCCTCTTAAAGTCCTGGCCTTCACAACATCCTCTGGCAAGGAGTTCCATAGGTTGAGTGTGCAGTGTATGTGAAGAAATACTTCCTTTTATTTTTTTAAACCTGCTACTTATTAATTTCATTTGGTGACCCCTCGTTTTTGCCTTATGGGAGCAAGTAAATAACTTTTCCTTATTTATTTTGTTCACACAAGTCATGATTTTATAGACTTCTATCATATCCACCTTAGTCTCCTCTTTTTTAAGATGAAAAGTCACAGTCTTATTAATCTCTACTTATATGGCAGCTCTTCCATACCCCTAATATTATTTCTTGTCCTCTTTTCTGAACTTTTTCCAATGCTAAGATATATTTTTTGAAATGAGGTGACTACATCTGTGCACAATATTCAAGATGTGGGCGTACCATGGATTTATATAGTGCCAATAAAATAATCTCTGTCTTATTCTCTATCTCTTTGTTAATGATTCCTAACATTCTATTAGGTTTCTTGACTGCTGCTGTACATTGAGGGGATGTTTTTAGAGAACTATCCACAATGACGCCAAGATCTTTCTATTAAGTATTAACAACTAATTTAGCCCTCATCATTTTATACATATATTTTGAATTATGCTTTTCAAAATGCATTACTTTGCACTTATCAGCATGAAAATTCATCTGCCATTTTGTTGCCTATTCACCTAGTTTTATGACATCTTTTTTTGTAGCTTTTACAATCTGTTTCGGACTTAATAATCTTGAGCAGTTTAGTATCATCTACAAATTTTACAACCTCACTGTTTGCCCCTTTCTCAAAATCATTTGTGAATATGCTGAACAAGATTAACTGTAGAACAGACCCGTGCAGGACACCACTAGTTACATCTCTCCATTCGGAAAATGACCATTTATTCCTAACTTTGGTTTCCTGTCTTTTAACTAGTTATCAATGCATGAGAAGACCTTCCCTCTTCTCCCATGAAAGCTTATTTTGCTTAAAAGCATTGGCGAGGGACCTTGTCAAAGGCTTACATCGCTATTGTGTGTAGTCCCATTGATTTCATTGGGACTATTTGTGACAGCATATTTAAGCAGGTGTGTAAGTAAATTTGTAGGATTAAGATTTGGCAATTGACACCAATAGGATATGTAGCTACAGTAAAATAAGGAATAGACTAATGACAACATCATTATGGTCTGCGGCCATGATGTTCCAAAATAAGGGGCATGTATAAAATAAGAAAGTGACACTCAGTGGCAACTGGCAGCTCTAGATTTCTCTTACTGTAGCTTTCTGTATTGTGTACTTGGGTGTTAGATTCTAAACCTAGTTAACTAATTAAACAAGCCATAAGGATTAGCTAAACTAAAGGGGTTTTTTTTCTAGCAACATCCAATACAGCAAATTGCTTGGGAATTTACTTGTCAAAAACACTTATACTAAAAGGCATAGAGAGAGTCTTGAAGAATGATGCATTGCAAAGTGAATTATTTAAGTTACTAACTAGTAGATCCACTTAGCTATATCCACATACTTTTCTCCCAATAAGCAATTTTCTTTATGACATTTCATTCTTGCAGCTAGGTTCTGCATCATCATCTTTCACTGCTTACACTTGACACATTTTCCTTTTTTACCCAGGGAGCAAATTTCTTCAAAATATAGCCAGGGAGGGTCTCTCTTATGCCCAGAAGCCATGAGAGTTTTTCCATGGCAAAAGGGTGGAGGGAATATAGAAAGCTGTGTGTATACAGAATAAGGTCTTCCCTTTTTCTTTCCAGTCCACTCCAATGTTACTTTCTATGTTGTTTCTGCCCTTTCCTATTGTAGTCTATGTCTTTAAGACAGTGTCTTAACTAACTCCTCTGCCATGCTTGGCCATGGCCCACCACCACTTAACATGACCTATGAAGGAAGGCTGAAGGAATTGGGTTTGTTTAGTTTAGGAAAGAGAAGATAGAGGGGGGACATGATAGCAGTTTTCAGGTATCTAAAAGGGTGTCATGAGGAGGAGGGAGAAAACTTGTTCATCTTGACCTCTGAGGATAGAACAAGAAGCAATGGGCTTAAACTGCATCAAGGGAGGTTTAGGTTGGACATTAGGAAAAAGTTCCTAACTGTCAGGGTAGTCAAACACTGGAATAAATTGCCCAGGGAGGTTGTGGAATCCCCATCTCTGGAGATATTTAAGAGTAGGTTAGATAAATGTCTATCAGGGATGGTCTAGACAGTATTTGGTCCTGCCATGAGGGCAGGAGACTGGACTTGATGACTTCTCGAGGTCCCTTCCAGTCCTAGTATTCTATGATTCTATGATTAAGCATAGAACAAAAACAATCCTATCCAGCTTGTGTCTTTCTTTGCACATATTACTTTTTAGTCTGCTGAGAAACAGAAATTGAAAGCTCACAACTTTCAAGAAACAAGAGCTAGTAGAGGGGGGACAGACTAGAGCCAGTTGTTCATTTTTATGAGACTGTACATGTATGTGTAGCATGTTTGTGATGAGATTTAATTGTAACTTATTTTTAAATAAGAAATTTAGTATTTTATGGATTTAAAAAAATTTAAAAAATCTGATTTAAATAAAGTCCAGTTTAAATACAAAAATCCATTTTTTGATTTTTAAATCTCTTTTTATCTACCCTGTCATGGAGTAAATATGTGTTGAGAATGATGGAACCTCTACAAGCACTCAAACAAATTCACATTTTCAACTTGAAGGATGATCTCAAAATTTTCAAAGTAATATTGGAACTTTTATATCTGTCACAATGTATGTGTGGTGTATGTGCGAGAGAGACAGAGAGCTGGGGCTAAAATGTCTTTCTTTAACTTTAATTTCTTATGTTCTGTCTAGAAAAAAATATATTCATTCAATGCACTGATAATACTGCCATCTTCATGGTATTTTAAATTGGGAAGAATGCAGAAATTCACATTCATTATCTTTGACTTCTTTTATATGGTTTCAAAGAGGAAACATCTGTAGGCAAAATAACTGCTTATCTGAGAGCTAAGAATAAGAAAGTAAGTAATCAATACTCACTATGCATTTAAATGTCAGGTTATTTTTTAGGCTTACCATTTGAGTTAACTTTAAAAATCTCCCTTAAGAATTATCTTGTACACTTACACAGCTCAGAATACAAACAGCAGTGAACATTTCTGTGCTGATGGGTATGAAATGAAAGATGTATTCATGAAATAGACCTAGAAGTTCAGGATTTTGGTAATGGCTTTTTTAAAAAAAAACTTTGACAGCAAAAAGACTACAGAGTTGTTTCTTTTAATAATTCAAATGCCCTAGTGTATTGGTCCCGTCTGAGCACATACAAATATCCACTGTTAAAAATATATGTGGTATTAACACATCAAAATCTCTCCCAATAGTGATAAGATTTTAAAGACTACAGTGATCCCAGGGGCAGTGTTAAAGAAAATGCTATGAAGGTTTCATTGAAGGGCTGCAAGGCATTTACTGAAGGGTATAGCCCCAATGATTGTGTATTATAGGAGTGCCACAGGTTTTCTCCTTAGGCAGGACTACTTCTTAATATAGATCAAGCTTCTCAGCCACCCTCTTCCCATTTCCAAATCAGTGGGTTTTGATTTCCACACAAGCATTTACAGGAGATGGTACCAAAAAGAGTGAGGTATGAAATAAGGTGATGCAATATTGGTATGAGGATGACTATGCTAGTACCTGTGAAGCCTATGAGCAAGCTCCATGTGAACTAAAAGGGTATGTCTACACTACACGGCTCCGTCGACGGAGCCATGTAGATGAGCTTTGTAGACATAGCAAAATGAAGCGGCGATTTAAATAATCGCCGCTTCATTTACATCAAAATGGCTGCCGCGCTGTGCTGATCAGCTGTTTGTCGGCACAGCGCTGTAGTCTGGACGCTCGGTGGTCGACATCAAAAGCCTTTGTCGATCTCCCCGGTAAACCTCATCCCACGAGGCATAACGGGGCGGTCGACAAAGGCTTTTGATGTTGACCGCCGAACGTCCAGACTACCGCGCTGTGCCGACAAACAGCTGATCTGCACAGCGCGGCAGCCATTTTGATGTAAATGAAGCGGCAATTATTTAAATTGCTGCTTCATTTTGCTATGTCTACAAAGCTCATCTACATGGCTCCGTCGACGGAGCCATGTAGTGTAGACATACCCAAAGATTTCAGAAGCCTGAGTTAGTTTAAATTGTGTGGTGAGCTTATGTCTTCAATGACTGAGCCGGGCCCTTCCCTCTAGTAGTATATCTGACATCTTAGTACTTATTATACAGTAAAGGCCCAACCCATGAAGTCAGAGCCATCATGAGGAGGGGTACAGGGCCTGGGACATAGGCACTGAATGTGTAATCTGCTGGGAGGTGCGCCTCTCTAACTCCACCCAGACCCTGTCCCCCTCTACTCCTGTCCCCAAAATCCCACCCTGTTTCTTCCCACACCTGCTCTGTGCCTGCTTTGCCTCTTCCCACCCCCACCTCTCACCTTCCCAGTTCCACCCTCTGCCCTAAGCATGCTGCACCTCACTCCTCTCCCCTCCTAAGTGCCTCCTGCTGCCACAAAGCATCTGATCTGCAGTAGAGGCTGGGAAGTGGGGGGTGGGGAAGTGCTCATTGGCAAGACCCACAGGTAGGCAAGTGGCACTGGGGGAGGGAGGAAGGTTCTCGTAGGAGCCTGCCAGTACAGATTGAACCTCCCTGGTACGGCAGCCTCAGGACCTCACAGGTCCCAAACCAGGGAATTTGCAGGACCACAGGAGATCAGTGCATCAGGGATCCATTTTTCTTCCTGGCTGCCCTACTGCCACTAGGGGCTCTGCTCTCCCTGCAGCAGCTTATACTCATGACTGCTCCCCCGTGGTCATCCTGACAGTGCTGGACCAGGGATGTTGCTGGTCTAGCGAACTCTGGCTTATGGAGTCTCAACCTGCAGGTGCTCAGCACCCACCGATTTTTTTCTATGTCTCCTCATGCCTCTCCCACCTCACCTGCCCACCTGCATCTTTACAATTTTATCCGAGCACAGAGCCCCCCAAATTTGGGGGCCCCAGGTGGTTGTCCTGAGCCAGTAAACTTGAGGGATGGCTCTGCATGAAATCTCTTTTATGCTGAGTTACCTATAGTGTAATACCTGACAACCACTTGTGTTGTTCCACCCTGTGACTGGCTAGGTCCAGTGGATAGTGTATGGGGAGACCCTAAGTACAATGGGTAGTATTCTATATGACTTTAACATAGGTCATGCAAGGATGTGAAGGATCCTTATGTGATTTCCCCTTACTGCATGCCACCCATTTACGGGGCAGATACAAACTACCCTTAAGAGTTCAAAGGCTGCAATATACTGATCAAGAACAATGTCTGGCATGATAGCGATTAGCTAGAGCACTAAAACCATTAGCTCAGTATCTGGCTGCAATCAGGAAAAGAAACAGAAGAGCAGAATGTACTGTGGTAGCACTTTAGGGGTACAGCATATATCAGAGGCAATGATCTTGAATCTTGGCACTGTATATATAAAGATAATGAGACCTTACTTGGAGCATTGTACATAAATCTGGGCACCTTGTTATAAAAAGTAGAGTAGCGATTTGGAAATGGTACAGCAAGAGTGAAAAGGATGATGGGGTGCCTCAGGGGTTATAATTATTGTATGGAGTGAGGCTAGGAAAATTAGATGTATTGGCATTTGAAAAGATTAAAAGGGACCTGATTAAGGCATGTAAAATTTTTACAGGCACAGAGAAGGCAGATGTCATAAAACTATTCAGAGGTTTAAATTTCCCCAAAATAAGGATTTACAAACTAACAACTAAAGACTAAGACTATATCTGCATACGGATAAAAAACTTGCAGCTGGTCTGGATCAGCTGATTCAGGCTTGTGAGACTTGGGCACTGAGGCTGTAGATGCTTGAGCTTGAGCTGGAGCCTCAGACCAAGTGTCTATACAGGGATTTTTCATCCCCACAGCAGGAGCCCTATGGCCCCAAGTCATCTGACCTGGAGCAATTGCTGGTTTTTATCGCTGTAGCAGGTTGGACTCACCATCAGAGCATCTCCTGCCACTCAGTCCAGAAATTAACTCAGCTCATCAGCAGGGCACCCTCTTCTGGCTATGTATCACCCATTGTCTTCTCTCAGTGACCCAGTGATTCTGGACCCACTTTGCTCCCTGGACCATGGAATCCTCTTCAGAATGCTGTCCTTTGCAGTGCCCATCACTGCATCCTGCCCTTTTCCAGGTGTGCCAGCAGTTCTCATTCTGGCTCCATGCCATGGTGCCAGACTGAAGTCCCACATCTAGCTCCTCTCTTGGGGCAAGCTGCCATTCTTGGACAGTTTCTCAAGCAGTTAGTGGAGAAAGGGGAGGGACCCAGGCCCATCCACAACTCTGGGATGCAACCCAGGGATCCTCTAGAGGCAGCCTTCTTCTGCCCTTCTTCACTCCCCTTTAATACCTTCTTTCCCTGGGCAACTTCCAAGTAGCCCTTGCACCAATTCAGCCCTGGTACCAAGGCAGCAGTCTAGCCTAGAAGTGCTCAGCTAGAGCTTCTTCTGCCATGCTCTGCTCTGCTTTGATCTGTTCATTGCCTCTTTCACCAGAAGCCAGTCCTTCCCTCTTGCTAGTCAGGGGGAGACTCCCATTTGTTTTGCTGAGCTGCCCCTTTAATATCATGGCTGCCCCAGCAAGCTATCTTCTGATTGGCTCCTAATAAGCCCTTTCCTGATTGGCTGCAGCTTTGCACTGGCTCCCTGAGGACTGCTTGAGTGGAGTGGGGCAGCCACCCCACCACATAGACATAGCTTAAGGTAGCTCAGGAGATACTTTTGAATGCAGAATGAAATTAATATGTAGACTGAACTAGCACATGCATTAGAAGACAATGTAAGTATATAAAATCTCAGAGCAAATCAACTGGGATGGATGGGAAGTTAATTACACTCCATTCTCAACGGGATTTGGAAGACAGAATGGAAATGGAGACTCGATTACCTCTTCTCTTATAAAGTGCACCCTCTAGAATAGCATTGCAGATTTGGAGCACATTGCTGGCATGGTTCAGAGAAATTTCAGAGCGCTGGTACATGTTCTGTGGATGAACAAACAATTTCCGTCTCCGTTACTCTCTTTCCAATGCCTTCTATTTTCCATCCCTATGTCCTTTCAAAAAATAGTGCTAGCGAAAGGTTTCAGATTGAGGGCAGTTCAAACATCCCCACTCTGTCCCATAAATTCCTATTTTCTCTTTTTTACTGCTCTGCTGAGGCTGCAGACAAGGTTGCCATCTGTGATCATGATGCCGGTCAGCTTAACACTAACTCATTTCACAGAAACCATTGGAAAGCTCCCAGGTGGTAATAACTTTTGGTCTCTATCTTCCTGGATGAGGTTCAAAGTGATAACCAAGAAGCAAAAGACACCAAAAGCATTCCTCTATCATTCAATCGCCTAATTTGACTTTTTTTCACAATTACTAAAGTAACTATTAACAATGATCTAGATAGACTTCATCTTCCCATTCCACCATGAGCTCCCAATCCTGCAATATACAACCCACAAGCAGACCGCTGCATTCAGACAGGAGTCAAAGGGGTTCTGTGGGCACAGCAACCAACTTTTGTGTTTCATATTGCTCAAGCAACACCTTATTTCAGTGGTCACCAAACAGTCGATCACGATCGACCAGTCAATCACGGCACCCCTAGGAGTCAATCACTATGGCCAGCTGGCTTGGCGCCTGCCTCTCTTTGATCCAGCCCAGCGGGAGCATGGTGCAACCTTGGCGGGATGAATGCCTGGGCCAGCTGGACTGGAGCAAAGAGGGGCAACCACCCAGGCAGCTGTTAACTTGCTGGCTGGGGAATGGGGGCTGGGCCTGCTCTGCAGAGCCAGAACTGGACGGCCAGCACACGTGGCATGCCGGGGACCAGGCTATGCTATGCTGTTCCTCATGGACTCTGTGTGAGGTTGGGAAGCCCTTTCCTCAGTACTTTGCTGTGCACGTCCAGGCTGGAGCCAGCCCTGGGCTCTTCCTGCCCCAGCCCCAGCCCCAGCCCCAGACCTGGAGCCACTGCCTGCAGGCAAAGGGCTAGGCTGGGCTGGATATAGACAAGAGGGTCTGCCTCCAGCTCAGCCCATTGCTACTCCCGGGAGGGTGCAAGTCCTAGCGCTGCTGCCCAGCCGGTGAGTGCTCTGGGGAGGATAGGAATGTGGTGACAGGAGGGGGGGGTGAAGGAGGATGCGGGGGCAGGGGTTTCACTGAGGGGCATGGGACAATGTAGGGTATCAGGGTGTGGGGATAGGATGGGATGGGGCCAGGGTTGCACTGAGGGGCATGGGGCAATGCAGGGGATCAGGCCAGGTAGCTCATGAGGCTGAGGGGATTGAGGCTGGAGCAGAGGGAAGATGTGACGGGGCATACAATATGCAGAAGCTGCACTTTCCTTTAGTCCGTTTCTTTGCCTCCCTCCCAAACTAGCTATTTGGCTGCATTCTCACCCTTTCTGTGTTATTCCCCCAGCCTTCTTCTGCTCCCAAACGCCCTCTTGTACCCCCACTCCACACCCTCTCCTGCCACCAAACTCTCTTCCAGACCCTGCCCTCCTCACCCCTTCCTGCACCTCACCTCCCATCCAAATCCTGCATCCTTATCCCATTCGATGGCAGTCCTGTCCCGCACATTGGTCCCCTCATTTTTGTTCTTACCGCAGAGCCTAAGGGGGGTCCACAAAATCTAACTCTGGAACCCCAGAAAAGTAAATCTGGCCTATGGGAAACCCTGAACCTCGATCCTCCCTGTCCCTTCCCCTTACCCTGTGGGGTCTGGAGTGCCAGAAGAGTGAGGTGTCTCAGCTGGGGCCCACATCAGTGGGGGTTGAGGGTCTTGTGAGGAGTTTTTTTGCGTCTCACTTGTGTGGTCCCCAACTGAGTTTTCTGTGGATCAGTGACCCTCAACCCCCCAAAACAGGTTCCCCACTCCTGCCATGAACAAAGAAAACATTGAAACCTTTTGTGTTGGACATAAATTAATATTTTACTTTATTTAAAATGAAGTTTGATTAAGCGTTGTAACTTTCTCATGTTAGTTTATCTGTTTAATAATTTAAATTAAACCATTCTCCCCAGCTGCAGCACTAGCAAAATGGATCGGGTGTAATTATGTTATTAACAGTGAGTTTCCATTAGCAATGGTTAGTCTTCAGAAAGGTTTGGAGAGGGCGGGGCCTCAGGAGAGGGGTGGAGTCTCGGGGAACGGATGGGTTAGATTCTGGCTTGTCCTGACATTTAAAAAGTGATCTTGGGTGTAAAAAGGTTGGAGACCACTGTCTTATTGCATTAGTGTAACACATAATATTTACTAGTGTCTACGTTTTATGTTTCTAAATTACCAAAATAAAAAAGATCTTTTGCATTGTTTAATTATTTTTAAAGAGAACCTGAGGAACAAAGTGATTTAATCATGTTGGTCTGACTTCTTTCTCTTCTGTTGAAAGTTAGTATATAAAGGCAGCTTTGAACTTGATTTATATTCAGTTTTTTAAATGTACTATTTCAAAACTATATCTCTTTGGGTAAATAGCGACTATATATATTTTTGTGTGCTATTTAGCAGTTTTTACAAAAGAGCAGGCACTGATGAATCATCATAACCTTGCCTGCAAAATGTTACTTTTGCAATTTTGAAGCAATTTCACATCTGGGGCAATGCTGCAGTTTCAAGTTATGAAAGTAAAGTCATTCATGGGTGATAAATTGGTGGAGACACTGAAACACCCTAGGGTCCAATATATATGCCTGCTTTGATGACAAAGGATGAGGGTTAAATCTCATTTGCAACAATAAATAGCATATTTTAACACTTTATGAAAATATCGTGCTAGCTTTTGTGTTTTAAATGAGTAGTTACTGTACTAGAGTAGCCTTTTTATGGTGCAGAAATAATGTAATTAATTTAATTATTCTGTAATAATGCAATTGTAGTCAGGTAGAGTAAGGACCATAAAAAATCCAGTAACTATAGCATTATTTATGCCCTATAAATAGTATAGCAATTATACTTGGAATTAAAGTACCATGCACCACATAGCATAATTGCCTCTGGGTTTGTACTTGTAGTTGGAAGATGGAGGAACCTCTTTATAGGCACAGAAGTAACCACAGAATTTCCATATGTACATAGTAGAATTTTTATAACGGAAATTGCTAGTGAATCAAATTATTAATTGCAAACTACTTACCTGCCAAATTTATCCTCTCTCTGTGTGTGAGCTGTCCATGAAATGTTCATGGTTCCTAATAATGAAAAGATTTCAAATTATCTGACACATACTTTTTGTAAACAAATGTAGGATAGTGCCTTACTTAGAAAACGTTTACTGTGAACATTCATTTGACAAATCGGTATTTAGAATTCTGAAGCCAAGTGGTGTGACGGCTCATCAGCATTGCATGGGGCTTCTCCTGTTTCCTGACTGGAAACAGGAGAAGCACCATGTTGCTGTACAAATCACTGGGGTTTCAACTCTATAAGGGATAGACAAGGGAAATATTTTAGAGAGACATTGTTAAAGTAGTAGAGTCCTTCTGGTTGGTAGGTATCCAGCACATCAGCCCAAGGACACTGTGGGTATGAGGATGAGGCAAGCATCCCCAGGAGCAGGAACTGTGTGGCTTCAACCATGTAGGACAGACACTAGCCTGGTATCTAAAGATGCCTGTGGTGGCTGGTCTCTGGCTGCTCTTCACTGAGTTGCTCCTGCCCTTCCTCCAGCTATGCAAGGCTGCTTTACTGTAGACCTGCCTTGTGCCACTGGATTCACCTAACAGTGCCTCCTAGAACCTGCAGATTTTACTGCTTTTCCCCCTCCAGGATGTGCACTCTCCGACTGAGAGCCCAATACCTACTGATAAGGCCTGTACCCCCAGCTGCTCCCATTCAACGTCTGAAGGAAGGAACTGTCCACTACTGCCTTGCAGTTGCTCCACTTAGGCTTGCCAGATGGTTTAACCAAAAATACCAAACACCCTCCGCCAAAAAAAAACCACCTGGGAAAAAATTCAGTTGAGGGGGAAAAAAAGGGGGAAGACCAAAGACCCCAAGAGTTATTAAGCAAAAAAATATATATAAATAAATAAATAAAATTTAAAAAAATAAAACAGCATTAAAACAGCATGGCCCCTTTAAATGCAAGTCAGGAGAGGTTGAGTACTAAGACCCAGGGAAGGCATTGCTTCCCCTTGCTTCAGGTCTTTTTTGCAGGCGGCCATCTTGTTTTCTTGATCGAGGCCCCAAGGTAAGCAGGGGGGATGGCGGCAGGGGGCCCGGAGGGGAGGGGAAGACCGGGGGGCTGGGCCAGTTGCCGAGTGTGTCGTAGGGTTGCCAGGTGTCTGGTATTTTCGCCTCCTGGCAGGAAAAAAACCCAGAAAATACTGGACATTTTAGGTGTCCGGTATTTTCTGAATTTTTTTACCGGACAGGAGGCGAAAATACTGGACTGTCCGAGTCAATACCGGACACTTGGCAGCCCTAGCTCCACTCCACTTCACCACTGCTTCTGTAGCTGTCTTCCCTTTCACCCTTCATTGGTTCTGCTACTTTTTACCTCTTCTAATTGATAATGGTGACAACCCTGATGGTCTCCTCATACTACAGCCCTTTGACATGCTGGCAGCAGCTATCCAACCACAGGACAGTAAACATGCCCTTGCACCATTAAAACGAAGCTTCCATAGATTGTTTACTTTTGAGCTCTGATTCCAACCCCACCCACATATCTGCCAAAATGCACATTAGAGGAATAGAAGCACAAACAAAGACTTTCCGTAGAAGGGACCTTTCCGTGACTTAAGGTGTGTCTTGGAACTGCTTCCCTAAGCTATCCTCTTCTGAGCACTCTGCCCACCCTGGTCAGTTGTATGTAATAATTTGTTGTTTTTCAGACACTTGTTTTTTCCTTGTGCGAAGGGGTATAAGAGGTGATGTTAACAGCTTGTCTAGCACTTCCTGTGTGAATGGTTTTCTTGAATGCAAATAATAGTATTTGCACTAAAAAGATCTCCTAAATATTTGCACAAGCAAAATCTCTTCAGAAATACGAGTGTAAACTTGGCCAAATGGAGATGCAATTCTCACATTAAAACACAAATATAGAATCAGTTCTTCCAAACTTTATTCTGAACCAGGTGAAATACAAGAAATACATTCTTACAAACAAAGAAAATACAACAGTAATAATAATACCATCTGCCTCCAATATACTGCAATTACTCTGTTTATAGGTTATTAATACAGAGCCCAAAGCTGCAAAATACAATTTCAGTGAAATTGCTTGTTAAGGTAATTCATATGAGGGACTCTTTGCACGATCAATCCCTTAAAATTCATGATTGTCATATGCAACATAAGAATAAAAGGAATAGGGAATAATTTGGTGTCTTAGTGGCTGACTTGTTTGCTATAAAGGGGAGTGACAACATGCTTCTTTTACAGGTTCATAGAAGGCATTGTTCCTCACTTTTAATTACACTATTTTGAACTGCTACATCAGAGCAGTCCAGGAGGGCTCCAATCTGGCTGCCTAGCAGCTATATTACAGACTTAATTAACACATGTTGAGAATGGCTGCAAATCAGGCACACAACCATTCTCTTTCTACCAATGATGACAACCTTCTGGAGGCCACACTGAAAATCCACCACATGGATTGCAGTTCAGTAACCATTACACTATAGATCACAAGGGCTCATCTGTTATGTGGTTAAAGTAGATAATCAGAATGGCAGGTTAAAAAGATGTTTGTTACTCAAGTAGACATTGAAGATAAAAATAACACAATTTTGTGAAAGTCTTGTTCAAAAACCTGAGTTAAAATAAATAATTTTAGAAAGAAAAAATGTGTGTGTGTGGGGAAACCATCTAAGGATATTAAAGGTTAGCAGGTAAAAGAAAAAAAGAACAATTTCCCATTGTCCTGGATATTATATAATCATTACACCAATGCAATGTAGGTGTAAAATACCAAGCATTTCACACTTCCTTTGCACTCATAAATGAAAAGATTCAGGGCAATGGAGGATTAGGCTCTTGTGCAGCACAAATGAGAATGAGTTAGTAGAACTAAAAGAGTTAAGGGGTATAACAAGATATATCAGGGGAAATATGTTTTGGGGGAAAGGTAACCCATTAATAAACAAGGAAGGGAGTGAAATAAATTTGTGAGCTCAAAACGGTTCTGCTCTATTCTGTTCAGGTTTTTATAGCATGCCCTTACCTATGGTTTCTGAGTGGTTAAGATAATGAACTTCTTCTAGAGGTTAGTACTAAATGCTCAATGAAGGACTGTGTCAGCATGTCACAAATGAATTTATATTAACATCCAGGATAGCTTTGGGGAAAAAAGCACACTTTGAATTATGTACTTCAGTTTTTAAACAGATTTTAAAGAAGATGTAGTAATTACTAGAACTATACATGCAACCATTGTAGAAAAAAACAATTAGCAATAAGGCTGAAATGAAATTAAAAAATAAAATGAAAGGACAATCCTAATGAATAGAACTGCAAGACGTGAGAGAGAAGTTACTGGTGGAATATTTGCAGAAATCAGCCATTCAGTACAGATTAATGAGTCTAACAATTCATGTAATGCAGCAAACAATGAAGAAAGAGGAGTTTTAAATGGGAGTAGCAGACTTCCTGCATACTGACTAGGAAGGAGATTTGAGGGTTACTATGGGTAAAGCTCAAAGTCCATCAGCAAATTGTGCAGTTGCAATGAAGTCAGCTTATATAGGTTACTAATGTTCTGCTGCTTTATGAAAAGGGTGGAATTCAAAACATGGTCTGTTATAATTTAACTCTTGTAAAATGCTTTGAGATGCATAGTTTATGAAAAGTACTTCTGTATCTGAAACAAAAAGTCTATCCTAATAAATACAGAAAACATTATTTAAGTAACACTAATTTTGTACAAGTTATGGTAAGCCAAAATTGTATCTTTTTTAAAGGCATTTCTATGAACCATACCTCCAGCATGCTTTACAACTCATGTTCAGTTTATAGTGGAAACGTACGGTAAACTCTCTATGACTTCTATTCTTTATACCTGTAGGAAATGGCCAAAGCAAGATGGATGTTCTATTGAGGCCTGACAAATACAGGCAATGTTAGCATGACGTGTTCTGTCACAGAAACCCCCTTGTGACTGTCACATAATGTGCTGACATGCCAATGAGACTATTTTCCTGCCCTCCTGGGTGACTCTCAACTCTGTCATGCTGAGCCAAGCTCTCTGGCCTCCTCCAGCACTGACACAGAGATAGGATCAGAGCTCTTTCCAGTATCATACAGACACTGAGAGCAACTCAGCTCTGGAAAGACTCAGCTAAAGGAATTTGCCTCAGGACCTGAATGCACAGTATCAATGGGACCTGAACCCCAGATGAATCCATCTTACTCTCCATAAAGCCTTCTACAAGGTAAGCTCATGTCGACCCTCTTTTTCAGGGTAAAGATTGAGATGCACAGACTCCTTGTTCCCTCCCCCCCCATGTAACAGTTAAATTACATTAGGTTTATGAATAAACAAAAATGATTTTTATTAAGTATAAAAGGTAGGATTTAAGTGGTCATAAGAGATAGCAGACAGAACAACGTAGGTTAGTAAACTAAACAAAACATGCAAGAAAAACTTAATATACTAAGAAACTTGCTGTATGTGGCCCATTAGGGTTCTGTGTGTGGCCAGCAAAATATTTTGTATACTAGCACCCACAGGGTTGCCTACCAGTATTACTTAAGTGACGTGCAAGTAAAGCAAGGGCATGTGAAGTGAGTTGCGTGCTCATAGCACACAACATTGAATGTGAGGGCGGAGTACTCCTTCTGCATCCAATCAAAGAACTGCTACCGTTCAATGGCACACCTCATAAATTGTAGGTATGCAAGTGCAGTTAACAAAACTAACCTATCTTTCAAGACCATCTTGGTTATGGCAATCTTGCAGGCAGAGGGCCACTCATGAAGCCTCCTCACTAGACTAGGTTGCCCATCACTGACCTAGAAAATATCTTTTAAAGAAATAATCCTGTCTTAACTTAAAATGTGCCAGTGATGAAGATATCACCACAATACTTGGCAAATTGTTGCAAAGGTTAATAACACTTAACAATGTGTGCCTTCTTTCCAGTATGAATTTTTCTAGCTTCAACTTCCAGCCATTAGAACACGTACCACTCTCTCCTAGATTTCCCCTTGACTTTTCCTTTTGTTAAGCTAAATAGATTGAACTTTTTAAGTCTACAACTATAAGACATGTTTTCTAGTCCTTTAATAATTCTTGTCTCTCTTCCTGAACCCTCTCCTGCACCAAGGCATTGGAGTAAAAACAGGATATAACATTACCAGGCATAAAAGAGTGAACTGTAGACTTATTTCTGAAGGCCTTCCTCTTGTTAATTTGCATCATAATGTCTTGACATGCTCACACTTAACTAGGTCTTTCTTTTTATGTATATATAGCAAAATTACACATAGGATAGAGGAAACTTCACAGATGTGCACTGACAGTGTTTTGTTTTCATCTTTTTCAGGCAAGAAATTTGTTCCCAAAATCCTGAGACTTGTCCATGTAAACACTCTATTTCCCCACTGTTTCTTGCTCTTCCTAGCAACATGGACTTGTCTGTAGGATAGCAGTTTCTTTTTGAAAAAATCAGAGTGTGTTAACCTTCAGGGCAGGATGCACAGCCAGTTTTCTCTCCCTGGACCTCTGGGAGATAGGTGCAGCTGGAAAGGGATACTGTTGGTGGGCTTAGTCCTATTCCTGCATTAATACATGATTAACTTTACACGTGTGAGTAGTTTTATTGACGTCAATAGGACCATTTGTACATGTGCATAACTTTATGCATGTTAATATTTTCAGGATCAAAACTTGGTAATGGGGTTTATTAAACCCCTTTATATTACTCCCAAATTAGTTGTTTCTACTGGTAACATGCATATATCTAGGGTACCCAGAGCTTATGTAAATGAAGAAATTAAATAAATCACAACTTGGACAAAAGCACAAAGAATGTGCCTCTGTGCATCAATAATTATGCAGTGTGTGTATATTAGGCTGTACAAGGTATATTTTTGCAGCAGAAAGTCTGGACATGTATATCCGAATAACACTAAAAGTTGTTTAAACTTAGAGCATTTACACAAGGAGAAATGTGCTTGCTATAGGTTAGACATTTTTCTAATAGAAGAGCTATCACACGAAAAATATTCTCTGGACATTACTCATAACGATGTCAATAACAGTAAGTGTTCTACCACTGTCAAATGAAAAGCATCATGGCCTGCAAAGGAAAACCCTGCATTTCTCTTTACAAGTTTGTATTGTTCTTAAAAATAAGAGGCCTGTTTCTTCCAGATGCTAATGCTTAAGGTTTCTTGAGAACTCAGAAATAAATTGTGCATTCCTGCTGGCTGAGGAAAGAAGACTCAAGTTAAACAAACATGAGTCTCCACTGTTGGTTTGCAGATGGTACACCACTTTTAGTCCAATGGGATGTGGCAAGCAGAAGTGGGGTAATCAAGCATAAGTGAGAGGTAATCAAGGAAAGCTGGAGTTGAAAGCTACACTTTCAGTGATTAGCTAGAGGCCAGTTGAAGATTATTGCCATCAGTCAAGGTGAAGGCTTTTCAGGATCATTCCAGGCAGTATACTTAGTAATGGTTGTGGCTACCTTGCACCTTTAATTTATTTCAAGGCAAGAACAAATGGATCTGCACACAAATCAGTGGGAACTATCTCATTGTGATTATGCTTCAGAGCATTGCCTGCAGAGGTTAAGAGATTTTGCATAATCACTTAGGTCCATTATTGGAGATAATTGGTATTGGGAATAGCTGGGTGCAGGATACCCGGGTTAAAGAGCTAGAAGTTAAAAAAAATGAAAAGTGATACGATGCTGATGCATCACAGTTTTGAGGAATATGATAAAACCATGATGAAATGCCTGTTCAGCTAGTAATACCAATTGCTATTCTCACGAGACCAGTAACTCTGATTGAGTCAGATGTTTTGTTTCCCTCACTACAATTTGCACAGTTCCAGTATCTCTTTCTTATCTTAAGAAGAACATGAATTCAGAAAGCCTGATCCTGGACCCCTCAAAGTCAGGGCAGATTTCCTAAATGACTACAATGCATCAAGGATAAGAATTTAAAAATACTTATAGGACTTGCAATACCAGGTAATATTTCATACTATGTGATGCTGAGTTTACTTGAAAGAAACAGCAATAGACAGCAGGAGCCCACGTAAGCAATAAACGACCCAGAGAGAGTATAATGCAGAACAGGCATTACTGCAAATGCATGCAGCATCTAAAAATACTGCCTCACAGCTGACAGTAAGCATTTTACTAAGCTTTAATGCAAATAGTCAGACAAAAGACAACTAGCAAGACAATCGGCTGTATCACCAGCTAGTGCCTCATGAAAAATGTTACAGCAGAATTTATTTCCCAGTTTGTAAGATCTTCTATCTTGAATCCTTTCACATCACTGCAGCCTATAGAAATACAGCTGAATTCTTACATCTAAAAGATGAGAGACAAAGAAAACAGTAAAGAAACCTAGCTCTTTAAAACAAAATCTATGCTACCACAGTAGATCTCTTTGTCTCAACTGGATACTGTGCAACTGCAATATCAGAAGAACCAGTGTAAAAATATAATTTTGTACTTCAAGGTATATCAAGAATTCACTTCGACCATATAGTTGTATTTGTTTGAAAAATTACTCTTTTCAATCTTGGGCAAATTTTCAAGACTTATTTTATTTTATCCAATTTATCCATTTGTAGGATAGAAATAAATGGAAAAGCATATTATTGAAGACTAGAATCTCTGTCTAATTAATTTCTCTGCATTTTTGACCTTACAGAATGATGAAGGAAAGGGAACATTGATTGTAGGTATAAGAACTTTAAAAAAAGGTGTGGAGTGATTTATATATATGTTTAAAAGCTGTTTATATAAACATTATTACACATAAAAAGCTACCCCATTCTGGGGGGTAAAGCAACAGAGCTCATCACTGTATGTACGGTGAGCTCTTGTAAATATTTCTCCTGGGCTTTGGGCTGAGCTGTGAGCTAACCCTACAGTGGAATACAAGTGCAAGGTCACTTGCTGAAAGAAGCTTTCATTGGACACAATCCAGCATTGCCCTACACCATGTTGAGTCATTTATATCAGTGCAAAGTGGGTCAAAAAGTTACCATTCTGACTTACTACCACTATGTGCAAAATAACAAGTTGGACTCATTTTATTTCTTTAGGTTTGAATTTTCTTTTTTAGCTGAGCTCTAGCTTCAGGAAAGCTTTTAACTTTGGTTAACCCTATTGCTACCCCCAAATGAATTTTGGGATGCCCGTATAACAATGCACCTATGTCTCCCTTAGTCCGTTCTTTTTGAGGTATGAATTTCCAGGGTTGTAAAGAAAACACGAGAGGATATAGATATAATCTTCTGATAAAGTGATTGACACAGGGAGTATAACTTCCAAAAGAAAGTCTCTTTTTTATTAAAATAATTATTAATATAATCTAAACATAGAAATGAGATACAATTCCCTTACTGCAAAATGAAAAGCATTCAGACCTCAGCTGTGTACAATTCAAAGTATTATAAGCAAAGTACTTTGCTACAAATGTCCAGTTTAGAACAATCACGGAGAACAGTTCTTAAATTATATTTTAAGTCATGGGTGTGGAACCTACGGCCCATGATCTGCACACAGATTGTCAGGGATAGCTGCTGGCAGGCTGTCAAATGGTATATTTAATCAAGCATCCTCAGGCCTGGAGCCCCACAGCTCCCAGTGGCTGCACTTCACCATTCCCAGCCAAAGGGAGCTGTGGGAAGTGGTGCCTGAACTGTGGCCACAATGGGAGCTACAGGGCTCCATGCTTGTGGACAACCCGGGGCTCCATGTTCAGGTGAACAATCTGTCTGGCAGCCTGACAGTGGCTAACCCTGATCAACCACATGTGCCTGGTGTGCCGGAGATTCCCCACCCTGCTTTAAGTAATTGCAAATACAATTACAAAACACGCATATTTCAAGCATGTACATATTAAATAGTAAGGCAGACAACACTACAATAAACAACAACAAATGATCTGGTAGCACTTTATAGATTAACAAAACATGTAGATGGTATCATGAGCTTTTGTGGGCACAGCCCACTTCTTCAGATGGCTGGAGTTATGAGTAGAGGATATGAAAACTCGAAATAAATAGGAGAGGGGAAGGAGAGGAGGGAGAAAAAGAAAAAAGGAAGGGGGATGTGAGACAGAGCATCATTAAGTAGCTGGAGAATGCGTACTTAAACCTAAGCAGATAAAAATCAAAGTCAATAGATAGATTGCTAAGACAGGAAGGATACCACTCAGAGAGCTGTTAGCACCTTCAGTGGTTATTAAGTAGGTAGTGTCCTAGCCAGCCCATATCACGATTGAGTCCATTAGCATGTGAATTGAATTTGTGGATGAACTGTGATTCCAGTCCTTCCCTTTGTATCTGGCTTGTGGAGCTGGCCTGTCACAGTGGAAGAGCAGACACATTCCCTGGATGTGACGGAGTTTTTCCGGGATGCCTCTAGACGTAGCCCAAGTCACCTTGCTGAGCATTAGGCAGGTATCAATGTTCATAATTTGATTGAGCTTGCCCCCACTGGAATGAATAAACCAGGATTACTTTTAAATAATAGCAATGGGAATGCAAATGCTGATTGACTATTCACTTTTATACATACAAGTTATTATAACCAATCAAGCAAACCTCTTAAACTTAAAATCTTCTTATGATAACATCCATAGAGGAGCCCAAACTGATTAACAGCTTCCCACAAAACTTGACTCCAGTTTAGAAGTTTACCCTTGAGTACAGATTAAGCAGAGTCAATTTCTTAGAGTAAACATCAGAATTGAAAATGAGAGATTCATCACTGAGCTCTGTATAAAAGGCATGGTCCCAAACATATCACTCCTGGGAGACAGCTGCCATCCACTAGCATAAAAATTTGGATTGCACTGTCAATCAACTAGTGCATGCTAACTGCATTTGTAAAGATGACAATCTCTGCAACAGCAGAGCTGAGGAAGTCTTAGAGGAATTTAAGAAGAAACACTGAACAATAAGAAGGAAGTGGTTTCCAAGATGGTGAGAGAAAAGGGACTATATATAGAAACAGGAACTTTAAGTGTCTATTTTGTAGCTTGGCATGAGTAGACAGACTCAAGCTAGTTCAACTCAAACTCACATGTTAAAAATAGCAATATAGATATTGCAGTTACAGCAGACTCCTGAGCTCAGGTGGGCATGAGATCCTGAGTCACCACCCAAAACACAATGCTCACGTTGCTATTTTTAGCATCAGACCTGTCTACCCGCACCAGGAGGCTCATTTCCAGCTGCAGTGTAGACATACTCACAAAGGGCTCTATGTTTAATACCTTCTGTACAATGTGCTAATTACAAAATACATTCAGAAATAAATCATCTCAAAGGAAAAGGATGTGCTCTTAACTGGGCTTTAATTTGGCTCCCATTATTACACCCTAAAAGACTGATTCACCAGTTTGCATGCCCCCTTTGGCTGGGCATGGCCTAGCAATATCTCCTCCTCCGCCACCCTCTGTTGACAGCAATCTCAGCCCTGATGTAATCAGCTTCTGTTTATGTATGAAGTAATGTAGGTCGGGAAAACTTATTTCTGACTAGCTACAGGCCAAATTTAATCTCAGGGACCCATTTCTAATTTCCATTGTATTCACTTGGAGTTGTGTGTGGCTATCACACCATGGAATTGTGCCTTAAACTCACATACTATAATCTATCAGTGCAGAGGGAAGAATTCTCAATTGAACTGGATTTTGTGGGATGTTTTAGAATCCTTTTGACTTGATGAAATGTTCCAGAGTGTGAGTCATGCCTCCTACTGCCACCTTATGGGGACTGCATGAGAGCTGCCATCGGGAGGGCCACCTGAGAGATTCCCATCTATTTCCTACAGGGTGTCAGGCCCTTTTATCTCCATGGGATTTACTTTCTTTTCCATAGTCTACAGTTTGCAGAAAGGGGTATAAAAGAATCAAAAGAATAGGAGCAACTTGGGCAGCATGCTGACATCAAGAGGAGTTAAAGGGAATGGGAAAACTAAAGAAAAATATGACTTTATTATTATTTATGAATACTGCCTAATACCTCATGGCATTTAGTGTGTAATAACCATTAAAATATAACATATATATGCAACTAGGTCTCCTATCCACAAAGGGACTTAGACATTGCAAATAGAAACATGGGAGGTTCAGATTGGATACTAGGAAAAACTATCACGGTGGTTAAACGCTGGAATAAATTATCTAGGGAGGTTGTGGAATCTCTATCATTGGAGTTTAAGAGCAGGTTAGACAACATCTGTCATGGATAGACAAGATGGTGCTTGGTCCTGCCATGACTGCAGGGGACTGGACTTGATAACCTCTCTAGATTCCTTCCAGTTCTATGATTACTACATCTGTCTTATCAGTGCCTAGTCATCTAATTGAATTCATAGAGTCATAATCCCGAGTTGGTGTCTATGCAATGTCTGGGATACCACAAAAGCCAGAAGCTAGAAGCTTCCTGAACTAGCCAATAACACTAAACTAGAAGCTTCCTGAACTAGCCAATAACAGATAAGCTCTACCTCCTCTGGCAAATAAGCACTTAAACTATTTTGCGGATCTGGACTTAAGTGCCTGATTTGCTGTTCTTCTGCCCCTGAAACAATGCACGCCCCATATGTCACTATTATTGTTTTATTATTGTTATAAATGGATTTATTATAGAGTACAAGAAATACATGTGGGTGAACTGGATGCCCACCCTGCATGTGAGGACACTGGTTTGGATTGACTTTTTGAGCTAACAAGTCAGGTCATTAGAATTCTACATGCCATCATTTACACCAAATATAAATTCTCCTGGAATGGAGCACATATAGTTATTAGAGAAAACAAAGGTGAAGCCATATTGATACTATTTTTAAAATATCAGCCCCTATACCTATGAAATATATGAAAACTCCAAACTGTACATAGGAATTCAGTTACTGAAGAAAAGTACATGTGGTGGAATTAAGTATTTCAGGCTAGCAAATCTGTACCTAACACCAAATGCCAAGAAAGAAATCACATTGTAAATCTCATCATGGAATAGTTTTTAAAAACTACTTTAGGGTGTATTAAAAATCAATGCCACTGCAAAATACAATTGATCGACTCTGACAAACGTGGAAGATTGGGAATACTGTGAAAACAACATCATGAAATAATTTGGTTAACTATATATGAGATAAGAGTCGGATTAAAGCATTACTCATGTTGCATAGTTAAAATTGTGGGTAATTTGCAGATTCACAAGCTGCACAAACAGCTGTTCAGTGTAGGCCAGCCTGTTTTAAAAAATGCATATAGATTATCAAAAGGGACAGAAATTCTTAGTTCCAGAAAATGATTTTATTTTTAAAATATGGAATAGTAAAGATTGACAAGAGCCTGCAGGCTATTCCCATCATAGAATAGTTGTGTTTAAACTAAGGGTTTTTTAAATTGATTAAAAATAAGAACGTTGGCACAAATGCTGTAGTTTAAATCAATGGAGCAGTTCAGGTATAATCACATTGTACATATCCATTGAAAATAGCCGGGTGCCTCAGAATTTATGTTAATATATAATCATTAGCCCTAAGTTAAAAAGTATAAACTTGACAACACCTGGCAAATTCCCCCAGCATATATCTAGTTAAAGTAAATAAGTATGTATTCTTTTAGTAATTTCATGGATAGACTACCCTTCAGAGAAAATTTATCATCCTTGAAATGTCAGTTTCCCAGGAAAAAATAGCATAAGCACCAAGGTTTCTTGGTAAAACAGGATAAACCACTCTCTATGAGTTAAATAAGAATTAAAAATAGAATAATGCTTCCACAGGTTGTTCTATTTAAGAGAGAGAGAGAGAGAGAGAGAGGTGGTGGGAGAGGCTAATATTTATTAGGAGTTGATTGGAAAGCAGAACATCTTTTGCTTTATGTTCAGATTTTAGTAAATTTGTATGGGTTTCCTGCTCAAGAAAGCAAGTGTAGAAATATTCCCAGTTCCTGTGTATTAAGGAAGACGCCATTAGTGAAAAAGATCTAAGGAGAACAGGACTTGCTATGAGCCCTTTTACTCTTTTATTCATATTTTAGCGGTAATTCAAGGCTTGGTGTTTAAAACAAAGTCCAGATACGAGTATCCTATCAAGTTTTGGGATATTTTATGCCAGTATGAACACAGTACCCTGAATCAAAATATTAACACACCTTCCAGCAGGGGCCACGACAGCCCCAGTAGAAGGGCCGGGGACGTGACAGTCATGGTAGTGGGGTCAGGGTCAGAGATGCGGCAGCTGCGGCAGCCCCGATAGCTGGGCTGGGGCTAGAGATGCAGCAGCTACAGCATCCCCGGTAGCAGGGCTGGGACCAGGAACATGGCAGCCCTGATAGTGGAGTTGGGGTAGGGGCCATCCAGGCTGCCGGGGCCACAGCATCATGGCAGCTGGTGGGAGTGAGAGGGATACCTGGGGCTGGCAGCAGGAAGGGAAGGTGGTCTGGGGAGCCTTCTCTGGTCCAGTAAATTCCCTTGTTTGGGACTGCTCAGGTCCCTAGGGTGCCAGACCAGAGATGTCCAATCTGTAGTTACTGCACATAATCCAACCACCAAATTTGTAGGGTTCACACACTTTTAGTCTGAGCAGGTTATGCATGTAAGCCCATTGCAAGGATTCTTGTATGTTCCTCCGTGAAACATCTATTTCTAACTAGGGTACAGCCAGCATACAGGACTATGTAAAATAGACCATTTCTGTGATCTGTTTCAACAATTCCAGTGTTAAGTGAAGATGTTGGATAATATTTTAAAATGAGCTAGATTCACTAAATGGAAGTATTTGTTTCAATAACTAACTACTACATGTCATAATGCCCAAGGCAATTTGTAGCTCAAATTAGTTACCCAAGCATCCCATGAACCATATGGAGAAAGTAAGGCACTTAACAAAGGTATCCACGGAAGGCCAAAAGCTAAGTGACGTGCTCCCAAATACAGGGGAAAGGGGATAGTGCAAAAGTCATAAAGGTATTTACGCACCTAACTGATGAGTTAAAAGAATGCACCTCTCTTCAATTGGGATTCACAGCCACAAAACCTCCTGCAATAAGATACCTAGTAGGGACAGCATTATCATTTTTTCTTCTGGTGTGGATAAATCACTGAGTAGCTCAGAAAAAGTCTCCTACTCAGACTGCTGGTGGGAGTCAATTCAAACCATAATAAAATCTATGTAACATTAATAAATCCATGTAATGTATTTCTCTTAAAAATGGGTATTTCAATCTCCATTTAAAAAAATGGAAAATCCAGGTAAAAGTCAAGCATGGTTATAGAAAACATAAAGTCAAGTCAATATGATACATGCAGACATAATCAATTGCTTCCCCTCTACTAGCAAGCCACAATACACAACCTCTTGCACTGACATTTAAAGCAATGCTATGCATTTTTATAGGTACATAAAATATGCTAACATAAAGCAAGCTGCAAACGTGAAAGGCAAGTCTATATAATGAATACATCAGTAGTCAAAAAACATTAACAATATTTGTGACTGCTGTAATCATATGAAACTATTGATATTTTTCATCTTTCCAATTATCTAGCTCTGAGGAGTCTGCCTTTTCTTGACTCTGATCTTCACTATGCATGCACTAGACTAGAGAAAGTGTCTCCCAATTTGCTATACTTTGTTATTCCCTGAAAAATGATAGGAAAAAATAATTATTATTTGATGCATTACTATATAAAATATTCTTCTGAATATGAAGGAAAGTTACCCATTTGGTTGTCAGGAAAAATGTTAACCATATGCAAAATATGGGTTGATCCTGCTTTGGCCAGGGGACTGGACTTGATGACCTCCTGAGGTCTCTTCCAGCCCTGGGATTCTATGATTCAAAATCTAGTCAATCCTTTGTGTTGGGATATAAAGGTACGGAACATTGGTTAACTGTTAACCACTTGTGAGAGGTTGGATCTCATCTTTGCAGTTCTCTGCACAAGGTCCCATAGTCCTACAATACCCCACCAGACAAGTCAGTGATAGGGGAGGATCAGAGCAGTGAAGCTGGGTCTTCAAGGCCTGGTTAGTGTGGTCTCACGCGGGCAGCAAATCAGAGCACTGCAGGTTCAGATAAAAGTTGCTGCAGAGCCTTAGAAGGCCAGTTCCTGGCTTGGACTAGTGAGATGCTCTTCTTTGCCCAAAGGTGCTCAAGGTAGAACCAGTATTTGTTTCTTGCTAAGTTTTAAGGGGAAGAAAGGCCCTAAGAACCATAATCCTGAATTGCAGGTGAAGCTAAATGAGGCCAGATAGGGAGACCTCCAGGGAAGGAGCAGCAGTGACCTGAAATTGAGCAGTGTGTGGCTGCTCTTTAGAGCATCTCTGGATTGGAACTTGGAGTAGCGGGCAGGCCTATGTTTCCCTACTGACCACAGTTGGCATAAACCCCAAGAATGGGAGGGGCTGAACAATGGGCTGAATTTAAAGGCCCCAGTTCTTACTCAAACCTCATCTTTACTGTGTAAAACCTAGAGATGGAAGCTCAGGAGAATGTAGTCATATGCCAAATCCTGTGCACTCCTGTTATAGAGTACTTACACTGATGCATCCCTTGGGTCAAGGCTAGTAAGACTCCCTGTACACTCCCTGCTGACATCTGCAGAACTACAAGGATCTCTTCCTTTATTTCCCTAAAGGGCTTTCAGAGGATTCAATGACACTTTAATGTAGAGAATACTACCTCTTCAGGGATCTGATTAAATAATTGGACATCAAAGGCGGTAGACAAGCAAGCTCCAGCTGGAGAGCATTTTAGCCGGAGAGAGGGAATTAATCTTAGTCTGTTTGTCACACCTGAATCTATACTCCTTCCTCTGTGCTTCTTTACCTGTAAGGCCCTCTGGATCTAGGACGGACCTGATCGTAACAAAACCTCACTTCTTACCCTTCCAATGGGGTACAAAAGGTGTGGAATGAAGAGCCCAGATTCACAGCCTCCCCACAATGGAACAGGACCATAAATATAAGGGGTATAATTATGCCTGCTCAAAAGAGAGGAGAGGAGAGGACACTCAGGAGAACAAGGCATTGCAGTGTCCGAGTTATAGGACCTGTGTTAGCTGGAAACAAACCCCAATGAACATTGCATTAGCTGCATTTTGGACTTCTGCTCACTCACTTCTCTCGCTCTCTGTGTGTGAGAGAGAGACAAGGGGGCCAGGAGAGTGAGAGGGTGAAGGGAAAGCCCTCTAACACCTGTATGTGCTTAACTTTACTCACATGAGTCTTATTGAAGTCAATGGGGCACTGGGGTTAATATGCATGTGCTCAGGATCAATGCCTAGTTTAAGGCAAGACACAACTGAAGGTAACATATAGAATGAATGTTCACAAAGGGAACTGTGATCAGAACAAATCATTGCACAGACAGCTACATGCTTGATATGTAGGTGTATTTGTTTTAAAAACACTAGTTTTTAGTGCTATCACTAAACCCAACTGTAGCACAACCAATACATATTCATAGAACAGCTTTAAAAAAGAGGTTGTTCTGAAGGCATTCATTTATATGGAATGCAGTGGTTATTACAATAAGCCTGCAAACATAACCCATCTCGTGCATCCTGTTATACAAGTGCATGCATAATGCCAGCGATTATAGATAGAGTAAAAGATTAAAGAATGTACTGACATGGTTTCATTACACTGAGCATCAAAAATCTTAATAACAACAAAAGCAAACAGCAGAGGAAGGAGTGGAGCTAAAATTGAAAAAAAAAACACAAGGCTGCAAACACTCCATTCAGAGACTAACCTTTTAAAATGAGTTTCTAATAAAAAGTGTTGTCAGTTGTTGGCTGAATGTTTGCTCTTTCCGAGTGCTGCCTAGGTTCTGGTCAGATGGCCCGGATCGTGAACACTGCCCCCAATGACCAGAGATTCAGTTCCATGGCAAAGGCAGTTGACCAGGCTTTTTGAGGACAATGCACAACACCAACTCCCCAGATCAATGTCTAGAATTATACTAGCACATGTGTGCCCATGAGAATGGATTCTGGTCAGTGAATGACAGGATTTTCCATTCCCTCCTCTGCTGGACAAAGCCACTCCCTCTGAGACCCCCCTTTTTTTATAATGACACAAACAAGTTACATATTTCCCCTTTGACTTGGTTCTTTACTGCCCTTCAACTTCTGCCTGTTCATTTGACCAAGACATCTCTAGTCATCATGCTGTCATCCTGACCTTATCTTTCAGAGGTGTCCATGTGTCCTTCTATCATCTTATCGGAGTGTGTTGACACCATAACCCTGTATTGCGGTATGCTGGCACTGTCCTTCTAGTATGTGTTGACGTGAATACTCAATGCCCAGGAGTGCTCATGTTTTTGAAATGCCAGCTATGTTTTTGCCAATTTAGTGAACCTGCAAGCAAACATGCACTTTGTAACAAGACAGGGCATGATATGTCCTGACTCTTGCCAATTCTGATTTATATTACCAGGGCTTCACTCTGTTTAGGTCCTAGATATTACACTAGGTCTTTATACTAGGCCCTCTGAGTCAGACTCTCTCTTTCTACAATAAAAGACATCATTAGAATTTATCTTCATTAGCAATCATCTCTTGTCTGCATTCTGGGAATTTCCCAAACTCTTGGGGCATGTTTACACTAGGAAACTATTTCAACCATAACTAAATTAGACTTAATAACTACCAATTTTACAAAATCAAAATAACATATCCCCACTATGGGGAAGCCTTGAAATTAGTCCAAGGCAGGCTCCGTTAATGTGGATGCACTACCTCATGTTAGAGCCCCAGAAAGCACTGGGGAGTAATTAGTTGGAATTACTCTGGGGAGTAGTTATTCTGAAATAGCAGCACCAGAGCATCCACACCAACACTATTTCGAAATAACTATTTCAAAATTAGCATTATTCTCCAAGAAAAACGGGAGTACAGAATTTGAAATAAGCGGCCTGTTATTTTGAAGTAACGGGCTTGGTAGTGTGGATGCTCTGCTTATAAATTCAACCTAAGGGGGTTATTTCACAATAACCCCTAGTGCAGACCTGGGCTTAGAAGACATTGGATCAAGCCTTATATCACATGGTCTGTGTATCATACTACTCTAAAGTGTTATGTAGTTATCTCAGTCATGGTTGCAATTTCCATGCATTTGTTGTATAAATATTCTTTATTGTGGCTGTCCTGTAGGATTTCACAAAGCACAGTCTGATAAACACAGGTATAAACATTCGACAGTTTTTACACCTGGATGGAACAATTTTGACACAAAAATATGCTGTCTTCTCAACACTCAAACAATTTGTGCAAATATATCAGTTTTGACAAAGTTTTCCACAGAAGGGTTGGTAGCATCCCTAAGACAAACACATCATGGGACTTAGGTTGATTTTCAAAACTTTCCTATGTGTATTTAGTACCTTGTTATCTTTCATAAGCATATTGATTTATTTTATCTGCTTGGCTTCATTGCCCCCTTCCCCCCCCCACACACACACTGTTTCTGTGTCATGTTTAATCCGTTGTGTTTTCATCCCATCAGTACATTCCTTCAGAGTGTTTACTCTGGACATTAGTTTATTTTTCCTATCTATGGTAGGGACACAGCAGCAACTTGCAGGTCTTTGAAATTCCTGCTAAGATCTTCCAGGATGACTCTAGGATTTTTCAGTCCTCCCCTCTTTCCCTCCACCCCCCAAGATGTGCACTTTTCATTCATTCCACATGACATCAAAGCTGCAGCAAGTCTCTTACCCTGGAAAGGGTATGATTTGTTTGCTTGTTTTTTAGTTTAATTTTTTAGACAGCATAGCAACCTTTCAATCTTGTTAGTGCTCTGACTTCTAGGGAAGGGATAATGCCTACTGAAAAAATCAGACACAACAATCCTCCGCCCCACAAAACAACAACAGGAAAGCAGCAATCACCACCTTGACTCCCGTTTTCTACTTTAAAACGATAGACCCATCTAAAGATTCAAAGCGATCCCCACAGCAAACAGGTAGAAACAACAAAATAATGTAGTAAATGGAGGCTGAGTGACACTATCATCTTTTCCATGGCAAATAGTCTAAGCAGACCTCTCTGGAAGGGAACCAGACTATGATTCTTCCTACATAGTTCAGTAAGCTTTGGATCTGGTCCCATGATAAATGTTTTTAATTTACGTTAGTTTAATACGGAGTGATAGTATAGTTACAACCATAGGTTATTTTTTTTCCTCAGGAGGAGATGGATGTGTTAGGTAAGGCAATAAAAAATGAGGATGTCTAATTTGTAAAATGTCAGCGTGAATCTTTATAGAGAGCCGGTTGTATGAATGAGAGTAGATAAAATAAATTCCCTGGTGCTTAATAAGAACTAAGCAGCATGGATTTTACTTACACCTGCCTCTGGCTCACTATATAACCTTGAACAAATCACTTCAGTCCAAATTTTCAAACCAGTTGAGAGACAGATTTTCAAATACCTAGCACCCATGACAGAACAAGATTTTTTTACATAGAGCAGCACCTATTTAAGCACCAGAGATGTTGTGTGCTAAGACTTGCACAGGATCTTTTTTCAGGGGGATGAGACAAAAACACAAAAAGTATGAAATAATATTTTTGTTTGGTTTTGCCTGTTCAGCAAACAATTTAAAAAAGGAAAGCATTTTAAGCAATAATTTGTCACTCCATTTCCCAAAAGGGAATTTTTTTTTGTCTTTCAGAATTTCAGAAATAAAACTGGTACCCATTAAGAAGGAATTCAAAACACCATGAACCTACTGTCATGACCAAAAAAATGTGTCTGTGTTTGTTTGTGTTTGTCATCTTTTTTTGTTTGTCTTTTTACTAACATTGTTGTGTATAGTGTTTTAAAGAAAACCACACAGCTCTTAAGAACAAATTGAATTTACCAAGAAAAGAAGGGTATGTAAAAAATATTGGGAGAAATTGGTTTTAAAGCAGGAATTATAAATACCATAGAAATAGAGGTAATCAAAGATAAGCCCACTTGCCATATTGACCATGCGATCTTTTTGGCTACCTCTGGTTATAAATCTGAGAGCTGGGAAAGAAAGGAAATTATTGGACACTTGAAAGTACACGAAATGGGACCCTCAAAAAAGGGGCCCTGACTGTCACCACAGAATCATGTAGCACAGACACATCATTGGGAACATGTGTTTGGGATAAATTGGACAATGTAACATGAGTTTTATATAATGGACACTGTGCATGTGTTACATCATGGGAAAATGTATTTTGGAAAAATGGAAGTATCAGCCAAGTTCTGGTGAACAAGTATAAATGCAATGCCAGTGTACAGGCTGGTCTCCTACCTCTAAAGGCATTCCATTTATCATGTTTCCCTCATTGCTACTTGTATTGATACTGACATGTATTCGTTTAATGAGGATGTGCTATATGTGCTGTTGGATGAAAAAGATATATTCCAAAGTAAAACCACAAGCTGAAATTATGACTCCATACATAGCTTTAAAGCAAATACAGAAAATTTAAACAGTGGCCACTCAAGAATTGTTCTTGAGAGGTCAAATGGTGGACAATGTAGATAAATCTCTGTATTAAGCCTTTTCATATAACTTTGTATTATATAGAAACTTTGTATTAAGTCTTGGTATAATACTATAGTCCCTAAGAACAGGGTAAAGAAAATGTGTTTTTCCTGGCAGTAGAATAGATCTCTCTCCCCCCTTGACTTGATTGCCCTGTTGACTGAATGAGGTGTGAATGAATAAGGCGTGGAAGGCAAGCATCTCTGAGCAGCTGCAATCATTGGAGAAGGGAATAGGAGCTAAATCCAAGGACACTTAAGACCTGTCAAGTGGGTTCACTGAGGGTGTCTCTAGACTACAGGGTTTCTTGAAAAAAAAAAAAAAGGCCTTTTTTCGAAAAAACTTCCCCTGCGTCTAGACTGCCACCAAGTTCTTTCGAAATTAAATCGAAAGAACACGGTGGTTTTTTCGACCGTGGTAAACCTCATTTTACGAGGAAGAACACCTTTTTTCAAAAGTGCTCTTTGGAAAAAAGGCGTTCTTGAATGCAAACAGGGATTTTTCAAAAGACAGCATCCAGACTGCCTGGGTGCTCTCTTTCGAAAAAGTGGCTCGCTTTTTGCAAAGAAGTGGTTGCAGTCTAGACGCTCTCTTTCGAAAGAGGTTTGTAGTCTAGATGTAGCCTGAGAGAAGATCAGGCATATTGACCTCCTTGGGAGTCAGAAGCAAGTAACTTCTTTTGAAGCAAATTCAAAAACCCTTTTTGAAGGTGAATGTGGCAGCATTGACAACAACATGCCACACATGACTAACTGACATAATTAGAGTGCATAGATTTGCATCTATGCATAGATGCATACAACTTTGCATGAGAGGGATGCTATTATAAATGTAAGGTGTCGCATCTTGTCTTGTCAACATGGGATCATCAATCTGGATCCACAGAAGCCTGGCTCCACCCCTCCCCCATCTTTCTCACCTGGCCAGTGAAGTTAGGGGGAGCAACTAGCTGCTAACAAGAAGAAGACGGAGTGTGCTCATGTGTATGTGTGTGAGTTCATGAGTGTAATATATAATATGCATGTAATAGAGTGACAAAGAATCCTGTGGCACCTTATAGACTAACAGATTTATTGGAGCATAAGCTTTAATGGGCAAAGACCCACTTCATCAGATGCATGTAATGGAAATTCCAGAGGCAGGTATAAATATACGGGCACAAGAAAAGCATTCCAATCAAAAGTAAGGCTGGAAATAATGAGGTCAATTCAGTCAGGGAGGATGAGGCCCACTTCTAGCAGCTGATGTGGAGGTGTGAACACCAAGAGAGGAGAAACTGCTTTTGTATTTGGCTAGCCATTCACAGTCTTTGTTTAATCCTGAGATGATGGTGTCAAATTTGCAGATGAACTGTAGCTCAGCAGTTTCTCTTTGAAGTCTGTTCTTGAAGTTTTTTTGTTGCAGGATGACTACCTTTAAATCTGCTACTGTGTGTCTAGGGAGATTGAAGTGTTCTCCTACAGGTTTTTGTATATTACCATTCCTGATAGCTGATTTGTGTCCATTTATTCTTTTACGTAGGGACTGTCCAGTTTGTCCGACGTATTTAGCAGAGGGGCATTGCTGGCACATGATGGCGTATATTACATTGGTAGATGTGCAGGGGAATGAACCCATGATGGTTTGGCTGATGTGGTTAGGTCCTGTGATGGTGTTGCTGGTGTAGATATGTGGGCAGAGTTGTCATCGAGGTTTGTTGCAGGGTTTGGTTCCTGAGTTAGTTACTGTGGTGCGGTGTATAGTTGCTGGTTAGAATTTGCTTCACATTGGCAGGTTGTCTGTGGGCGAGGACTGGCCTGCCTCCCAAAGCCTGTGAAAGTGAGGGGTCATATCCAGAATGGGTTGTAGATCACTGATGATGCGTTGGAGAGGTTTTAGCTGAGGACTGTAGTGATGGCCAGTGATGTTCTGTTGGTTTCTTTGTTGGGCTTGTCTTGTAGTAGGAGGATTCTGGGTACACATCTGGCTCTGTTAATCTGTTTCCTCACTTCCTCGGGTGGGTATTGTAGTTTCAAGAATGCTTGGTGAAGATCTTGTAGGTGTTTGTCTCTGTCTGAGGGGTTGGAGCAAATGCGGTTGTACCTTAGTGCATGGCTGTAGACAATGGATCGTGTGGTGTGTCCGGGATGGAAGCTGGAGGCATGAAGGTAGGCATAGCAGTCAGTAGGTTTTCACTATGGAAACCTACTCACCACTACCATCACTAATTTGCTCCGTAGTGTCAGTAGGACACTACAGTGCAAATTAGTGATGGTCATCTAAACACCACCCTATACCGAAAACCTACTGACCGCTATGCCTACCTTCATGCCTCCAACTTCCATCCCGGACACACGACACGATCCATTGTCTACAGCCAAGCACTAAGGTACAACCCTGAAAAAGGACCCATGCAGTTCTTAGAGCACTGTGACGGGGCGGACAGGCCCCGCACTAACGAACAGGGGATAGCCCAGGTCCAGCTGGCGGAGGAAGCCCCGCCCCTCTGACCCTGCTGGGCATGCTCCCAGCAGCGGCCGGGTATAAAGGCAGAAGGAGCCCTGCAGTCAGGGAGGCCGCAGGGTGAAGGAGGAGGCCAGGCCGGGCCAGTGTTCCTGCAGCAGCTGGGCCCAGAGTCGCCACCCAAGCCGGACCTGGAGAAAATAGCCGCCGACCCAGGGCAGCAGGAGCGCACCCACAACCCCGTCAGGTACGGCCTCAGAGGCAAAGGGGCCCCAGGGGAACCAGGGCGTAGTAGGAAGCAGCCCAGGGCAAAGGATATAAAGTTTGGCTCGGGCGTGTATCGGCCGGATTCCCGCCGAGCGGGCAGGAGCCATAGGCCCTGCCTAAAGGGCCCTGGGCTGGGACCCGGTGGAGAGGGAGGGCCCGGGTCCCCCTACCACCCACTTTCCCTTCCCTGGAGAAGCAAGCCCCGGGCCAGGGGAGGCTTCTCGGAGCGGCTAGGCCTCTAGTACCGTATATGCCCGGATAGAGGGGCCCGGACTTTTGCATTGAGACTTTGGGTACCGTATATGCCCGGATAGAGGGGCCCGGACTTTTGCATTGAGACTTTGGTTACCGTATATGCCCGGATAGAGGGGCCCGGACTTTTGCATTGAGACTTTGGGTTACCGTATATGCCCTGATAGAGGGGCCTGGACTTTTGCAGTGAGACTTTGGGTACCGTATATGCCCTGATAGAGGGGCCTGAACTTTTGCATTGAGACTTTGGGTACCATATATGCCCTGATAGAGGGGCCTGGACTTTTGCATTGAGACTTTGGATACCGTATATGCCCTGATAGAGGGGCCGGGACTTTTGCATTGAGACATTGGGTACTGTATAGGCCCGGTAGGAGGGGGCGGAAACCCCTGACGGGGGCATACCCCCCGACAAGCACAACAAAGAAGAGGTCAGAATTTCAAAAATCAGTGTCAGAGATCACACAGTGCAGCACAGTCTTGCAAGAGATCTATTTTTTTTTTTTTTGGAGTTTGGTTCTAATTGGCATGAAAAGATTATCACAGTACCCTGCCCACCTTCTGTCTGGGAAGCTCAGATTTAAAGGCATTGACACAAATACCAGAGTCCTAATGAGGATCTGGTCTGACTCTGAATCATTCATCAGAAAGATTAAGAAGAGATAAGCAGTCCTGAAGGTATGGGGGGAGCCTTGAAGAACAAGGAAACCAAAGGAGAATCTTGTTGTGTTTGGACCCAACAGAGAACAAGGGATAGAGCTCAGAGAATCATGTTCGAAAGGGTGATAATTTGGGAAGCATATCTTTAAAACTGATGATTTTAGAAACTTACAGAAATAGGGGCCCAGTTCTGTTCCCAGTTAAATCAATGGGAATGTTATCATTGTCTTCAGTGCTAGCAGGTTTGGGCTCATATACAAAGAAGATGGACAAAAGTTATCCAGTGAATATAGCGTATGTAGATTTTCAGAAAGCCTTTGACAAGTTTCCTTGCCAAAGGCTCTGAAGCAAAGTAAGTTGTCATGGAATAAGGGGGATGGTCTTCTCCAGGATCAGTAACTGGTTAAGGCAGGAGACAAAAGGCAGGAATGAATAGTCAGTTTTCACAATAGTGAATAGTGGGGTCTCCCTTGCAACTCTATTACTCAACATATTCATAAACGATCTGAAAAAAAGGGTAAGTGCTGAAGAGGCAAAATGTGCAGATGATACAAAACTATGCAAAAAAAGTGCAAAGCAGAATGAAGTGTTACAAAGGAATCTCACAAAACTGGGTGACTGGGTAACAATTCTTGTTAATAACTACAAAGTAGGGCACATTGGATATTATAATTCCAACTATACATATAAAATGAGGGGGGGTCTAAGTTAGCTGTTACTATTCAAGAAAGAAATGTTAGAGTCATTGTGGATAGTTCTCTGAAAACATCCACTCAATGTGCAGTAGAAATCTCAAAAGTGAACAGAATGTTGGGAATTATTAGGAAAGGGAAAAATAATAAGACAGAAAATATCTTATTGACTCTAGCTAAAACTATGGTTCGACCACATCTGTGTGCAGATCTGGTCATCCTATCTAAAAAAAAAAGATATATTTGGGATTGGAAAAGGTACACAAAAGGGCAACAAAAATGATTACAAGTACAGAACACATGAAGAGAGAGTAATGAGACTGGGACTTGTCAGCTTCCAAAAGAGACAACCAAGACGGGATAGATAGCGGTCTATAGACTCATGTCTGGTATGGAGAAAGTAAATAAAGAAGTGTTATTTCTTCCTTCTCATAACATGGGAGGGGAGGGGGAGCAAAGAGGGAAACAGCCTCGGAGCCCAGTGATTCAAAAGGGTTTGTAGCTTCCGGCTGCTGTGGCCACTACCCCGGGCCTTTTAAATCACTGCCTGAGAACCACACTCCAGCCCTGCCACTTCCACACAAGGCCCCTTCCCTTCCAGAGGCATAGAGCACGCCACCCCTCGTCTTACCCAGCGGGAGTGAGGCAAGTGGGATGGCTCACTTGATGAGTACCTGTTCTGTTCATTCCCTCTGAAGCACCTTGATTGGCCACTGTCAAAAGACAGGGTACTGAACTACAAGGAAAAATTGTATGACCCAGTATGGCCATTATGTTAAATGCATGTAGAAAACACACTAAGTTAGATTTTCAAGAATGTATTAAAATAGGGAATGGATTGAATGATGAGATCAATGAGGTACGTGAATGAGAAGTTATTTACCATCCCCTGATAAAAAATGATTATTTAATATCCTGATGGCATCTATGAGCAGACAGGCATAAGCAAACAGGGATGCTGGATGAGAGGGTGACTGATTCTGTTACCTGGGTGGTGCTATCTTATAGGGAATCCTTCAAACGGAGGCCACTCCATCTCCTCTGAAAATGAGCAAAAGCAGGAAAGCCACTGTAAGGAAGAGCTGTCTGAAACATAGGATTTCTGGTTTGTGAGAAATTTAAATATTTGAAACTTGGTTAGTTCCAATTATTAAAAATATATATATATATATTTTCAAGTCTCACACTGGAGACCCTGAAAACATTATGTTTTAGAAACACTGGCACATGGTGTTTCTGAAACAAAATATACTCCACTGCATTAGCTGATGAAAATGGGGGCCATGTCCACACTGACAAGCTTACAACACAGCTGTGCCACTGTGAAAGCACTCATGTAGCCAAATTATGCCAACAGAAGAGTGTGGCTGTACGGGTACTGCCTCCAGGTCTGCCCCCAGCCTCTCTTCTGGGTGTCCCTAGACACTAAATCCCAGATTCTGGGACACTGGTTCAGAAAGTAGAGGTGCAGAAGATGCTAAGTGCTCCACACCCCTCCGCACACAGAGTCCTGTCTGCCAGTCCACAACACTATCACTCTGGGTCCTGTCCATCATCCCCATGCCCCTGCCACCCAGGATCCCATCCACCAGCCCCACATCCCTGCCAGTCATGGTCCCATCTGCCAGCTCCATGCCCCTGCCTCCTGAAGTCTTGGCTGGTAGCCACCGGTCCAGCTGCTGCCCAGGGACTCCACTGCTGGCCCTTGCTCCCATGAGCAGACAATGTCTCCATGATCTTCAGTGGTAAGAGCTACTTAGACCCCATTGTGTTTATGTATAGTTGTGTTTATATTTTTCAATGCACATTACTTTGTATTTATCAGCATTGAATTTCATCTGCCATATTGTTGCCTAGTTGCACATTTTTGTGAGATTGCTTTGTAACTCCTCACAGTCTGCTTTTGAATTTAACTATCATGAGCAATTTTATCTGCAAGTTTTGTTGCTTCACTGTTTATCCCTTTTCCCAGATCACGTATGAGTAAGTTAAACTACACTTTCCCCCTATAGATACCCACCACTATTTACCTCATTCCATTCTGAAAACTGGCCATCTATTTCTATTCTTTGATTCTTGTCTTTTAACCAGATACTGGTCCACAAGAGGAACTTCCTTTTATCCCTAAAAAGAAGCTGCTTAAAGCCTTTGATGAGGGACCTTGTACACTAAAGTCCAAGTACACTATGTACACTGGATCACCCATATCCGTGTGTGTTTTTCCTTAGTCTTTTGGGATGTAGTGGGATTACTGTCAAATATGATGCTAATAAGTAAAAAATGTTTTCAGAGGTATCAGAATATGGCCTTTTTTGAATGGAGCTGTTTCTAAAAACTGGTTTAGAAATTTACGTAGTTGTACCTACACATCAGTATTTTACTGACTCATCCCTTCTGTTCTGCCTTTTTGCCATCAATTCAATTTTTCCTTCAGTGGGCCAGCTGCTCTTTGTGCAGATGAGCAAGTTTTTGTTCAAATATATTTTGATTTGCTGTAGCTTGGCCCAGACAAATTTCTTCCATGTTGAGTTTCAGAAGATGGCAACCCAGTTAGAAAAAAAGATCTTGACTATGTTTCTACCTTGCCAAATATGCAGGCTGATCAGGTTTGTGTGCACCTTTTTCTTTATTGCCTAAACAGAGGCCTAACGATTTAGACCATGTCTCATAAAATAACCTTTATTATATGTGAATAGGAGTCATCTGTGAAAGCTTACAATGTGTGTTGAAAAATGGACTATTACTTTCCTGACTGGTATTTTTTCCTAGCACAGAGCTGGTCTAGGGTTTGATTGCATTATGGCATTATAAAAAACTTGGGTACCACATCCAAGACCAGTTCTTTGGTCACCCACTCATATATTTACAGAAAAGAAGCCATGGATGCATTTGTACAGTGGCTTGCATTATATAGGTTCCATATGTTATCACTTGTGCTCATGGGAACAGAAGTACTGACATACCAGATCATAGTTGAGCTAGGAAATAGAAATTTTCAGCCCCAACCCAATCATCTCTCCATGCATAAAGCACAACATAAAAGGGGATGCAATTTTTTTTCAGGAGACTTGCCAGGCCACTTCCCTCTCTTTCCCTTTAAAATGCTCTCCTGTTGCACTCCTTGTTAGAGGCTGGTTCACTAAAGAGAGGTTTTGGGGAACTGAGGATAATTAACATTTCCTCCCTGCAAAACAGTTACCCATTTTATCAGCTGTAACATGATTACCTTACAAACCAAGGGAGGCACTGTGCAGTCTGTCTATGCAAAACACTGTGCACACAGGTGCTACTGTAAATAAATAATGATGAGTCATTACTATCAATTTGTTCTGGAACCTCTTTTGACACCTCAGTCTAACAGTGCCTGAAAAGAGCAGCACATTCAAACCTCAGTTTCATGAAAGCACACTTTCCATATAAATCCCATGCAACACTGATCACCAAGCTATAAATCTCCAAGTAAAACTCTCAGACATTAGGACTACTTCAGTCCATTAGCAAATAAGTGGCTTTTGTAAGCTTTGGTTCCTTTTTAAATGTGTTTGTTTTGTCAGACTGAGTTATGAGTTTGCATACTGATAATGCACGGTCCCTGAACCAATGCTGTAGATTGCACTCAACAATTCAGGAGCTGGACAACATTTCAAGGGCTTGAAAAGTAATGCAGAGCATAGTTTTCTTTAGCAGCTGGAAATATGTGAGTAGCTTTCACTTGCCAAAGCCAAGTACATGCTATTTGAAGGGATCAAGGGGAAGAAGAATGGGTTGAGATGAATAATAACCTAAAGTTGTATCAACTTAATTTGAGTTGGGGAGGGGAGAATGAATTAAATATTCTGTGGAGTATTTAAATGACTCCTCAGCCTGCATAACCATTACAAAAGAAAGGTGACACAGCAACTCGAAATGTTTATTCACAACCTAAGCTACTATCTCTTTATAACATTAAATCCTGTCAAGTAATCATAAGAACTATTCTCTTTTTTTCTGATCTGGCCAGATTCATGACAAGAAAGGGAGATCACTATTGCTGATATTTTATATTTTCACCAAATGTCCTTTTAGCTTCTCCAGAAGGAGAAGAACAATAGTTCAGTTATTTAGAATATTTTAGTAGACATAGTGCATTGTGATTTACCTTCACATAGAGAAAATACTGGGTACTAGGGCTTTCTAATGTATCAGAGAACAGCACAAAAAACTGAAGGTTAAAGCAAGAACAAATTCAGTTTAGGAATAAGGCACATCTTTAACCGTGAAGAGGATTGTTCCAAGGGTTAAGCTGCCAAGAGAAGTGGATGGATTCACCATCATTTATTGTTGTCAAACCATGACCGGATGCCTGTTTGGACAATGCCTGATCAAACAAGTTATTGGGCTCAATCTATATAATACAGTTTGGGGGGGAAGCGGGAGAGAGAGGGTACAGTCTATCATACTGCAGCCTATTGTGTCTATACAGTCAGGCTGCGTCTAGACTGGCATGATTTTCCTCAAATGCTTTTAATGGAAAAGTTTTTCCGTTAAAAGCATTTCTTGAAAAATGTCTAGATTAGCACGGATGCTTTTGCGCAAAAGCACTTTTTGCGGAAAAGCATCCGTGCTAAACTGATTTAACGAAAGCCCGATCACCATTTTCGCCATCGGGCTTTTGCGCAAAACAGTCCTCCCTGTCTCGCTGGCCCACTTGCGCAAATACATTTGCGCAAGAGCTCTTATCCCTGAGTGGGAGCATCATAGTATTTGCAAGAACACTGACAATCTTACATTAGATCGTCAGTGTTCTTGCAAATTCAGCGACCAGTGTAGACAGCTGGCAAGTTTTCCAAAAGCGGCTTTGCGGAAAAACTTGCCAGTCTAGAAGCAGCCTCAGTGTGAAGCAATGGAAGGAGCTACAAGCATGGCTGAGAGAGTTTTTCTTTAGAATATCATTAGGCTGAATCATCATTAAGTTTCACAGCTTTTGTAAAAGATTTTAGCCACTCTGACTTTATGAATTATAAAGGCAGTGTACCTCTAGAATAAGGCATCTAATCTACATAAGAATATAAGAACATAAGAATGGCCGTACTGCGTCAGACCAAAGGTCCATCTAGCCCAGTAGCCTGTCTGCTGACAGTGGCCAGCACCAGGTGCCCCAGAGGGCGTGGACCGAAGACAATGATCAAGTGATTTGTCTCGTGCCATCCGTCTCCAGCCTCTGACAAACAGAGGCCAGGGACACCATTCCTATCCCCTGGCTAATAGCCTTTTATGGACCTAACCTCCATGAATTTATCTAGCTTCTCTTTAAACTCTGTTATAGTTCTAGCCTTCACAGCCTACTCTGGCAAGGAGTTCCAAAGGTTGACTATACGCTGTGTGAAGAAGAACTTTCGCTTATTAGTTTTAAACCTGCTACCCATTAATTTCATTTTGTGTCCTCTAGTCCTTATATTATGGGAACTAATGAATAACTTTTCTTTATTCACCCTCTCCACACCACTCATGATTTTACATACCTCTATCATATCCCCCCTCAGACTCCTCTTTTCCTAACTGAAAAGTCCCAGTCGCTGTAGCCTCTCCTCATATGGGGCCTGTTCCAAACCCCTGATCATTTTAGTTGCCCTTTTCTGAACCCTTTCCAAGGCCAAAATATCTTTTTTGAGGTAAGGAGACCACATCTGTACACAGTACTCAAGATGTGGGCGTACCATAGTTTTATACAGGGGCAGTAAGATATTCTGTGTCTTATTTTCTATTCCTTTCTTAATAATTCCTAACATTCTATTTGCCTTTTTGACCGCCGCTGCACACTGTGTGGACGTTTTCAGAGAACTATCCACGATAACTCCAAGATCTCTTTCCTGATTTGTCGTAGCCAAATTAGCCCCCATCATATTATATGTATAGTTGGGGTTATTTTTTCCAACGTGCATTACTTTACAAGAGTCCTTCACCAAGGTGACTCACCCGGTCACCACCTATTCTCCACAGTTAATTTGCACCACTTTCATTGATAATGTAAAGAAGCTTGTGTAACCCACACACCTTCTGGGGGTGGCATACTGTCCCATCTAGAGGCAATGAGACCACTGATAGAGACTATGTCTACACTACAATGGTCTATCGGAAAATGATAGACCGCAATTTGCGTACCTTTTTCCAATAGTTTTTTTGGAAGAGACTTTTCTAAAATTTGGCCCATTTACACTGGGCCAAATTTTGGAAAAGACTCCTCTTTTAGAAGAGACCTTCTTCTTTGTGGGAGGAAGAAGACAGGGCTTCCAAAAGAGCACATCTGCTCTTCGTCAAAAAAAGCGGAAGAGCAGACGCGTTCCTCATTGTGTAGACATAGCCAGAGTGAATAATGAGTCTGTTCTTCAGACAGGTAACAGTCAGAAGCCAGCTGTCTTTTAGCACATGGGGTAGAGGCTCATGCACTAAGCTTCAGGAGTCAACCAAAAAACAATAAAAACAAAACAACTAAAACAAAAAACAAAACCACCCTAGCAGAACAGTTTATAGAATCTTTACAAACTATCTTCTATGTCACATTAATTAGCAAATGACTAACTTGAGGTCAAAAGTCTAGAGTAAACTAAAGCTAGGCAAATATCATGGTACCATCATTTGACATAAGTATGTGTATTATAAAAGGTTCATGACTATCTTAAATAAGGCTGGCCAGAAAACAATAATTCCATTTCACAAAAATTATTGAGTTGTTTTTTTTTCTCTTCATATTGGGTTGATTTTTTTTCTTGAGGAAAAATACAAGAGCTCAGAGTAGTCAATGTCCTGGTTAGAATGGAAACTGGATATCACACATTCTAGATAAGAAACCTTGCTTTAAGGCTATTGGATATTCCAGGCTACACACCTGAAATTCTATCCTGGACTGGAGGAAATGGCATTTTTGACCTGTTTTAATATTAACTGTCTGTGGCAATCTTTTGTTCATTCATGTTTATTACATGAATATCAATATCTAGTCACAAATTCGATAAACTGCCATAGTGCCAGTGTGTATTTACATTGACCTTCAGAGATTATGGTTTACCTAGGTTATAAATTCAATATATTTATAGCAGACGGCGTGATTGTTTTTGCTTGCATCTGTTTTAAGCAAGCTAAATCTATTGATTTACAAAATTTTTCCATGTTTATACATTTATAAATTGGCCTAATACCTGTGACAACTATTATTGTTTAAAATTCTACTGCCCAGGTTTTCGTCATTAGTTTTTCTATTCTAGTGATTATAACCTTACATAATCTTCTAAAGAGAAGCAACTTCTTGAGGATTTCCACAAGACAAAACATCTCAACGTAAACAACTTCAATGAATTACAATTGCAATCCAACTCTTTTTTTTTTTTTTTTCAAAAGGAGACATACTATCCCTGTTCTTGACTGGCTTCAATTTGAAATATTGAGAGAAAAGTTTTCAATTAACACTAATTGTGCCTCAGATTTCTTTGAAAAAAAATGTAAAGCTGAAGTTCTAAATATTGGATATAATTTAAATATTTTAAACTATAAACATTGGAAAATCTGGAAACCTATCACTTACTATTTAATAATATAGTGTCTTAGCCTGAGGCGATAGCACACAATACAATAAATATATAATATGTATGTCTTCAAATCTACTCATGACTCTACTTTCCTGTAACCTGTCTATCATCTGAGAAAAACAGTTAATCCCATTCCTTACTCAGATACTCTACTATATAGTCACAAACTACAACACTTACTATGTGACAAATGCTTTGGTTATTCAAGCTGTCACCCTCTTTGCCTAGCTGACTGCAAAACAAGAGGAAAGTATGTGAAAGGGAAGCTCCTTATGATCTAAATGTAGTGTGACTTGTTGGTTTGGGGATAGTAAAAGATATAACTTATCCTGGGGAGAAGGGCTGCTCTTGACTGTCTTAACTGTTGTATTTTAAAAATTTGTATTCATCTTGCTGAGCTGTTTTTATAACTTATATTTCCCTTACAGTTGTTTTGTGTTCTGTGGACTAAGGCAAAGATGCTATCTTAAATTATAAACATCTAGTAAACACCTGAAATACAACCATGACATTATAAACACTAAGTCTAGCTAAAATAAAGGGCAGAGATTATTAATAGTAATTAGAACAAGTGGATTTGTTTTAAATGAGTCATATATTTGGCAAGTCCAGTTGAAGTCTTCAAAGAAAAATGGAAAGGATAATAATAGTAATGCTTTGCACTTGCAAGCTAACTTTATTTAATGATTGATATTCTCAGCACCCATCATCCTGGCCTATGACATAATTAAATTCCAATTTCCATTTAAATTTCACACAATAGTCATGACAAATACTCCCTAAAGAAGGAATTTGTTGTTAGCAATTTAAAGCCATAGTTAACATTGGCAATTAACCATAACTAGACTGTTTTGCACTTTGTCCCTGTGACAAAGAGTAAGTAAAGAGTAGTCCTTTATTTTTGATAGTTAAGGATAGTTAAGGATTTACAGATATCGGCTTCCTCCTGTTTATTTTATTAATGCAACCTATGTTTGGGGTACCCTATGAGTTAGTGTGTTCTCCTTTAGTATTTAGAGTAGAATTTTTTTTAATTGAGAGATCAGACAGGAACAGATGTCTTACTGTGGTGGTTTGCAGGGTGAATGACATATGGATGGTTTATAGACAATCCTGCAAGAGGCTGATTACTTCTTTGGAGCTGAGTGCATATTCTCACTGACTTTTAAATAGATCTTCCACAATGAACCCCTATATAGGAAATAATATGTGATGAGTTTTACTGTTTGGCAAGCTTATATATGAATGTAGATGCAATGCAGTGGAGTGGCTACAGATTTCTACGTAGAGTATGGCTGGGAACATCTGAAATCTATGTGTGGAACTAGTTTCCTTTATCTGTGAGGGGCCCCTGTACATTGATATCTTCTCCCTTCCTACTTCATACCCTTACAAAGGTTCTCCACTGTTCTGAGGATAAGCCAGGGATAGAGCCAAGGGACATGCTTGATTAACCTCCACTAGAAGCACAGATGAGAAGGAAAATCTTCCATGGTTTCCTTTGTGATGGGGATGCCCTTTGGAAGCCACTTTCAGCAAAGACAAAAGCTGATTTCAAGTTAACAAAGGCTGTGTAAATTACCTCTTGGGAAAGACAGGACCAAACAATAATGGTGAGTGGCAATGCCTAAAACTGAGCTTCTTCCATGCCAAATAAACTACAAATTTTTGCCCAGTTGTCTAACATCCCCAGGAGATATGCGCTGCAGTCCTTCAGCAAACACCTCTAAGCCCTGGTCTACACTAGGGCTTTATTTCAAAATAACCCCCCTTAGGTCGAACTTATAAGCAGAGTGTCCACACTACCAAGCCCGTTATTTCGAAATAAGGGGCTGCTTATTTAGAAATCTGTACTCCTGCTTTTCTCAGGAAATAACACCAATTTCAAAATAGTTATTTTAAAATAGCAGTAATGTAGATGCTCCTGTGCTGCTATTTTGAAATAACTACTCCCCAGAGTAATTAGAACTAATTACTCTCCAGTGTTTCTTGGGGTTCTAAGTCGAAGTAGTGCATCCACAGTAATAGAGCCTGCATCAGACTAATTTCTAGGCTTCCCCGTAGTGGGGACAAGCTATATCGATTTTGTAAAATCAGGCGTTATTAAGTTGAATTTAGTTATTTTGAAATAGTTTCCTAGTGTAGACATGGCCTAAGTGATTAACTGCTTGGTAATTTGTTATATAGTCCTGACTTGAGTGCAGGGTACTGGATCAGGTGACCTCTTGAGATGCTTCCAGTCATATTTCTATGATACTAAAATGCCCATGATCATTTGTCCACAGAGGCTATGTCTAGACTACGCTCTATTTTCGAAAGAGGAATTTGCATATCTTCTTCCGATCTCACTTTCAAAAGCAGAGCTTTCGAAAGTGAAAGTAGTCTGGACGCGTTTTTTTCAGAAAAAAAAACCCTTTTTCAAAAAAAACCACTCTTCCTTAAAAAATGAGGTTTACTCTTTTTTTTTGAAAAAGGGGTTCCCCCCCCAAAAAAAACCCACATCCAGACTGCTTTCACTTTTGAAAGCTCTGTTTTCAAAAGTGAGATTAGAAGAAGATATGCAAATTCCAGTGGAATTTGCATATCCTCTTTTGAAAATAGAACGTAGTTTAGACTTACCCTTAATGAAAAGTGAAATAATAATGTCAGTAGAACAACTGAGGGAAAAGTCCATTTATTTATACTAAAAAAGAACTGTTAACACAGGCCTGCCAATCAATATTGTCCATATAGACTTCTGCTATGATAAGATTCTCTCTAACAGCTTTATTATGGCATAGAATTTTAATGAACCAGCAAACCTCCATGGTGGCAACTGAGGGCCATTTTGAAAAGGAAAACAGCTGTAGTCCCTTGAGACATATCATACCAAAGGGCTGACCGACTGATGACAAGTGATTGATAATAAGGATCAGAAAATTTCTCCCAAAGCATATTTGACAATCAGGGCTCTGATATTTGCACTAATATTCTCATAGCCAATGGTGCTGGAACTATTTTTAGGGTGGGGGTGCTGAGCTGCAAGTGAACAAATGGGGTTCCGCAGGAGTCTGTTTTGGGACCGGTTCTGTTCAATATCTTAATTAATGATTTAGATGACATCATAGAGAGTATGCTTATTAAGAGGGGTTGCAACTGCTTTGGAGGATAGGGTCATAATTCAAAATAATCTGGACAAACTGGAGGAATAGTCTGAGGTAAATAGGATGAAGTTTAATGAGGACAAATGCAAAGTACTCCACTTAGGAAGAAACAATCAGTTTCACACATACAGAATGGGAAGTGACTGTCTAGGAAGGAGTACTGCAGAAAGGGATCTAGGGGTCATAGTGGACCACAAGCTAAATATGAGTTGACAGTGTGACACTGTTGCAAAAAAAGAAGACATGATTCTGGGATGCATTAACAAGAGTGTTGTGAGCAAGACACGAGAAGTCATTCTTCTCCTTTACTCTGAAGTGATTAAGCCTCAATTGGAGTATTGTGTCCAGTTCTGGGTGCCACATTTCAAGAAAGATGTGGAGAAATTGGAGAGAGTCCAGAGAAGAGCAACAAGAATGATTAAAGGTCTAGAGAACATGACCTATGAAGGAAGACTGAAAGAATTGGGCTTGTTCAGTTTGGAAAGGAGAAGAGTGAGAGAGGACATGATAGCAGTTTTCAGGTATCTAAAGGAGGAGGAAGACACATTATTCTCCTTGTCCTCTGATAATAGGACAAGAAGCAATGGGCTTAAACTACAGCAAGAGAAGCTTAGGTTTGGCATTAGGAAAAACATCCTAACTGTCAGGGTGGTTAAACACTGGAATAAATTGCCTAGGGAGGTTGTGGAATCGCCATCTCTGGAGATATACAAGAGCAGGATAGATAGACATCTATCAGGGATAGTCTAGATGGTGCTTGGTCCTGCCTTGAGGGCAGGGGACTGAACTCAATGACCTCTCAAGGTCCCTTCCAGTTCTAGTGTTCTATGATTCTATAAACCTATTTCATCCCTCACCACTCCAGGCTAGGGTCACACCTAGGACTGCCAACTCTCCTGGACCAGAAGGACAGGACATAATTTCAGCAAATTATGGTCTGGGAGAGTTGGCAGCTTAGAAACAGCTGGAGACAGCTGCAGAGCCCTGGGTCAGTGGCAGGACCTGGATGGGCAGCACAGCCTCCAGAGCTGTTGGCCTGGACTCTGTGGAAGGTGGACTGCAGAGCCCGTGGGGCCGGCAGACAGTGGAACCCCAGGGGGTGCTGCAGCACCCCCCGCATTGCTACTTTTTGCACCTGTGCTCATAACTCATTGCCACAAACTGCCAAAATACAGATTTTTTTTCCCTTGTGGTCATGACTTCAAATTTCTTTCACATAAATTTTTTGATTTTTATGATCCACTTTTTTCATATTCAACATTATTTTATATTTCTTTCTACTGATAACTAATTTATTAAAAGAATAAAGGAAACTATTGTTTCTAATAGCACTTGCTATAGACTGAAACTGATTATTTTTATAATCAAAGCAATCCAAATTATGACAGGTTTTTATCTTCTAGATGAAAATATCCCCTTTTAGTGGTCAGTCCATTCTGTAATTTTTAATGATCTCAACAAATATTATATGGGCTATTATATGGACTGATCACTACAGTCCAAAAGTGTGTTTATCAAAATTGGCAAATCACTAGTTGGGTTTCTCTGACTTTCTTCTTAACTAATAGATTCCACTTATTTTACCTTGTTTATAACTTCAAACATCAGAAAGGAGAGGGAAAGTGACTGGAGGCAGAAATTCACTGTAGGGGTTAATGACTGATGGTAAGTTAAAAAGTAACTATAAAGTTAGAGAAAGGAAAAGACCAACTCTAAAATCAAACTTGTGATTATAATCACATTGCCCCCCTTGAGTTGGTGTGAATTTAAAATAACCCTCTAGATCACTGCAGTCTCTGCCACTCAAAATCTCCAGCCAAAATCTTTTTAAAATTACAAATTCTAGCCTAAGGATTCTTATTTTGCCCTTAGAATACCTAGGGGGAAGTGAGAGCACTAACTGAGCACTAATACCCAGCACTAACTGAGCTGAAGGAAAATATTAAATGACCTTAACCTCACAACCCAGTTGGGCATTCACCTGCTGAATGAAGGAGTCAAGCTTTGCCCATGAAGACTCATAGAAGGGAGCCTGATGGGATGAGGGGTGATCAAAGCATGCCATGCTAAAAGAATAAGTGTTTGGGGGTGGGACGGAGTGGATATTGTGTTTGCTCTGTTCGCTTTGTTATGTTGTCCTGGGTTTTGTGTATGTGCCTCAGTTTCCCTGGGCACTGCACTGGAACCCTGCTGGGGATGGGAATATTGGGTGTGGCTCTCACTGAGGGGAAGTCTGCACCAGACTGCCCCATTTTAGCATGTACACAACAGTAGCTCGGGCTGTCCTGTAACCTGAGCCTGGGTTCTGGGAGCAACCAGATGACACCCTGCCTGGGAATCTTAACAAAGGAGCGGGTGGAGCTGCCTCCAGGCTGGGGGATGTGTTGCTGGGTATGTGAGTTCTCTCAGCTGGTGGAGGATGCAGGGACAAGGCCCAGGGAACTGGTCCTGAGTCCCCCTCTTCCCAAGTTGCACTGTACTGTCTGCTTCTCGTTCCTGTGTTAACAAGTATGTGCTACGCTGTGTCCCTGTCAATGAATAAACTTTCTGTTCTACTTTCTGGCTGAGAGTCACATCTGGCTGCAAATGTGGGTGCAGGGCCCAGTGACTCACCTACACTCCGTGACAGGGGAAAATACTATTAATTTGAAAATAGGGGTGATCAGGTGTAAAATTATTAGTTATGACATTTAATTCAGCAGAAAAAAAGGTTAAACCACTTGCATATCTATCCTTTTTTCTGTGTATAACATCCTCTTCTAAAAGGGATTCAAAGTGTATGTAATAAGGCAGTCTGCCCTTTAAGGGTCAGAGAACAGTTGGCCTTGTTCTGGGAAGTAGCACAGCTGGCAGTTACTGGGAATCATCTGATCAAGCTGGATGGTATTTCGAGACTGGGGCTTGTCAAGGCTGTTCCCCATTCTGCCACTCCCACGGCAGAAAGTGGGGTCCTACAAGAGACATTAAAAATACCTTGCTTCCAATATTCTTCAAAGTCACAGATTCCCTGGTATTAGATTGGTATCACTGCCCACTACCCAAATGCAAAAACAAACAAACAAACAAACAAGAAAAAAACTTTGAGAACCCATGAAAGCACATTTGGAAATTCCTGCTTTAACACTTTCTGCAGGAAAACATGATCCTGGGAACAGTGTTTCATAAAGTCTTGCAGATCTGAGGTTTTTGTGTTGATGTTCAGGGAAGGCTTGAAGTTAAGGAACGCTAGACATTAAGGGTATGTCTAGACTACATTCCTCTGTCGCCAGAGGGATGTAAATTAGACATATCAAAATTGCTAATGAAGCGGGGATTTAAATATCCCATGCTCACAAACAGGGAGGAACTAATAGGGGAAGTAGAAGTGGGTGACAACCTGGGAAGCAGTGATCATGAGATGGTAGATTTCAGGATCCTGACCAAAGGAAGAAAAGAAAGTAGTAAAATACACACCTTGGACTTCAGAAAAGCAGACTTTGACTCTCTCAGAGACCTGATGGGCAGAATCCCCTGGGATGCTAACATGAAGGGGAAAGGAGCCCAGGAGAGCTGGCAGTATTTTAAAGAAGCCTTATTGAAGGCATAGAAAGAAACCATCCCGATACATAGCAAGAGAAGCAAACATGGTAGGAGACCGGATTGGCTTACAGGGGAAATCCTTGGTGAACTTAAGGACAAAAAGGGAGCTTACAAAAAGTGGAAACTTGGACAAATGACCAGGGAGGGGTATGAATGTATAGCTCGAGAATGCCGGGGGATTATCAGGAAGGCGAAAGCACAATTGGAATTGCGACTGGCAAAGGATGTGAAGGATAACAAGAAAGGTTTCTACAGGCATGTTAGCAAGAAGAAGGTGATCAGAGAAGGTGTGGGGCCCCTACTGGATGAAGGAGATAACCTATTGACAGTTGATGTGGGGAAAGCTGAAGTACTCAATGCTTTCTTTGCCTCTGTCTTCACGGACAAGGTCCGCTCCCAGACTAATGCGCTAAGTGACACAAGATGGGATGAAGATGGGCAGCTCTTGGTGGGTAAAGAACAAGTTAGGAACTATTTAGAAAAGCTAAACATACACAAATCCATGGGTCCGGACTTAATGCATCTGAGGGTACTGAGGGAGTTGGCAAATGTCATTGAGGAGCCTTTGGCCATTATCGTTGAAAAGTCGTGGGGATCGGGAGAGATCCCAGATGATTGGAAAAAGGCAAATGTAGTGCCCATCTTCAAAAAAGGGAAGAAGGACAATCCAAGGAACTATAGGCCAGTCAGTCTTACCTCGATCCCTGGAAAAATCATGGAAGGGATCCTTAAAGAATCCATTTTGATGCACTTGGAAGGGAGGAAAGTGATCAAGAATAGTCAGTATGGATTCACAAAAGGCAAGTCGTGCCTAACCAATCTGATTCGCTTCTATGATGAAGTAACTGGCTCTGTAGACATGGAAAAGTCAGTGGATGTGATATACCTTGACTTTAGCAAGGCTTTTGATACGGTCTCCCACAATATTCTTGCCAGCAAGTTAAGAGAATGTGGATTGGATAAATGGATGGTAGGATGGATAGAAAGCTGGCTAGAAGGTCGGGCCCAGCGGGTAGTGATCAATGGCTTGATGTCAGGATGGTGGTTGGTTTCTAGCAGAGTACCCCAAGGTTCGGTTCTAGGACTGGTGAGGTTCCAAAGAGGCTGGAGAAAGGCTGTTCACAGTAATGATGGATGGCAGAACAAGGAACAATGGTCTCAAGTTGCAGTGGGAGAGGTCCAGGTTGGATATTAGGAAAAACTATTTCACTAGGAGAGTGGTGAAGCACTGGAATGGGTTACCTAGGGAAGTAGTAGAGTCTCCATCCCTAGAGATTTTTAAGTCTTGGCTTGACAAAGCCCTGGCTGGGTTGATTTAGTTGGGCAGGGGGGCTGGACTTGATGATGTTCTGAGGTCTCTTCCAGCTTTATGGTTCTATGATTCAGAATCTATCACAACCAGCTCTGTTTGGCACCTTTGTCATTCTCACCAATGCTATAAACTGAACAGTTGTGGAGAGTGAGCTGCATGCCCTGCTGTATCCCCACCAGGGGGTATTTAGGTAGGTGGAATTAAATTATTCAATTAGAATTTGTTTAAAACATCAGAACTAACATTATTTTACCTGCTGGGTTATTTGTCTCTGCTACAGTAAAGTAATCTTTCATTAGATGCTATGGCAGTCTCTGTTTTCAATACTGTACAATTCCTGAGATGCGTACTGAAGCATGGGAGAAATGTCTCAAAAGACCAAAATTCAAATAGTCTGAATGTAACTCACTCCCTAGAGAAGCTCATTAAGATTGTCCCATTTAAAAACTTTCTATATTTAAAAAAATAAATAACTATTTCCTACTACTCAAAACATGTATATAAATTATTAAATATAATATAAATGAATAATTTAAACTTCATAATGAGATGGTGTAATTAAGATATATAATACTTCACTTCCCTTTCCCTCTTTTCTTTTCTCAAGTCTTTAACAGGGTGGATTGTCATAAATTACATTTAAATTACTTCAGCTCTTGTGGAAAATGTTCCATGTTTTACTGTGAATCAAAGCCCTAAAATGAGCACAATTTGCAAGTCACCCTTTCTAAATGATTGACTTTACTTTAAAGAAAGTTGAGGGGTGCTCAATAGCTATGAAAACTCTAGTTTTAGGGTCCAAATATGGATTTAGACTCAAATTTTAGGGGTGTAATTATGGCCCTAAGTCTCAATATTTTTTCACTTGATTTCAGCAAGGACAATATTTCACCGAAGATGCTCACATTTGAAAATCAAGCTAAGCACTTAGTAACCATCACAGCAAAATCACTCATGGAACCAATTTTTTTAAGAGATATTTTGAAGAATAGGAGAGACACTAAATCAGGGATTTTAATTTCCCGCCCTTCATTTGTATAATCGTGTCACGGCATTTTTTTGAAAAACGCTATTTTGAAAGTGAAACCACAGGCTAGACGCAGTTCTTTCAAAAAGAAAAGTCTTTTTTGAAAGATCCTGTAAACCTGATTTTCAAATCCCAGCTTCATTTGCAATTCTGATATGTCTAATTTATATCCCTCTTTTGAAAGAGGGATGTAGTCTAGACATATCTTAGTTTATGCTATTTCCTTCAATATTTTGTTCCTGAGCTGTATTAGTATCTATCACTTCCTATTTGCCTGGCCTCTGGAGGATTCTTCTCCCTTGTCTGTTCTCCCAACTAGTTCTTCTAGACAACACCTAAGGCTCGCTTCTTGTTCTAATCCCTAGCAGCAGAAGAAGGAAGAATGCTCCAATAAATCCAGTGAAACAGTTAAGCAGTTTCCACACTGAGATCAGTTAGGGAGCAGAGTAGATCCATAAACTGAGACCTTTAAGCAACCCGAGGAGTTAGAAGCATATTGTGAGCTGTTTGTTAGTGTATCACTAGTTTAAGGGGAGCCAAAAGAGGGGATTGTCTTTAGTAGTTCTAGATATAAAGGTCTTCTGATTTAATTAATTTTGCTGTTATTTATCTTTCAGCAACTTTCCATCAGTATATAAAAAAATAACACTATTACTTGGTGCATTTAGGCATTGCATAGATAATTCACATTTTATTATTTTCAAATGAATTCTCTCTAGGATGTCATGATTAATATTGTGGGATTTCTAGGAAGGGCCTGGGCATCAAATTTAAGTCAATATAAGGCCAAAATGGATCTCCAGATCATCTAGTCTCACCTCTTGTTTTTCAGGCCACCAATGGCACCCACACACAGGACCCAGAAACCAAAATGAAGCCAAAATATTTCAGCCCCCCGTAAGACCAGATTATTATGGACCACATCCAGAGAACAGGAAGGTACTGAGGTGCATGAACATTTGTAGGCATCTTGAAAGCTCTAAGTCTGAAGCAGAAAGAAATCAATGGCACAGTTATTATTCAGTATCTGCTTCTTGAGCTATTCTAATTGCATAACTTAAGTCAAAATAGCTTATTTCAGCTTTTGGCACTGTCTACATAGCAGTTATTTTGAGATAGAGAACTTTTCGCCCAACTTCCCTTACTCCTCGTACTATGAGAATTATAGGAGTCAGAGTAAGCAGTCCTCCAGCTCAACATTATTTCAACATTATGTTGAAATAACTGCTTGTGTGTAGACATGGACTATGTTATTTTGGAATAACATCAGTTATTCCAAAACAACGCTGCTATGTAGATATAGCCTTAATATCTATGTACCAGTGTACAACATCTGTGCATCAATGCTGCTTACAATGTGCTGCCAAAACTTCCCTTTCACGTTGCTCAGCACAGCTTTAGTTTTGTTTACTCCTACAATTTCTATCACAAGTCTTGCAATTTGCATATTTCTCAAATCCCCAGCTCTTGGGGGCTTGTGAATACAATTTTCATTGCAGAGGCCTTATGATTGTGGAGGAAAGCTTGAAAACATAACTCAACTGTACCCTTAAAGACTTAGAAATGAGAAAGTATCCTTCCTCCATACCTTAGGGAACTTTATGCCTTTCTTGTGATTTTTGTGGACTGACTCATGCCTTTTTAGTGTATGTATACACTACAGAGAAGATTGAAGCTGCCGCTGTCAATCTTCCAAGTTTGAATTAGTGGATCTAGTGAAGACACACTAATTTGAACTGAAAGGGGTACTCCGGTCAATGCTAGTAGTCCTGCTTCCACAAGGAGTAAGGGAAGTCGAAAGGAGAGTGTTCTGCCTTTGACTTCCTACAGTGTGGACAGCGCCAAAAGTTTAGTTAAGGTACTTCAACTTCAGTCACGCAATTAACATATCTGAAGTTGTGTATCTTATTTCGACCTTATCCCATAGTATAGACATACCCTTAATGTTTGGTGTTGGCTAAACAGGAATTTCTAGCAATGCAGTCACTTTTTTTATGCACACAGGCACACACACAGAGACACACACATACATTTAAGGACCCCACGAAGGTCTGGGTTGATGATGTGCAACCGATCAGATTTGGAAGGGAATTTAGAATTAAATAAGTAGGGAAAGACAGCAGAGGGCATAGGATGGAGGGGAAAAAAGATGATCTTAAACAAAAGTGACAGCCTCCCACTGCTTTCTTGTATCCTGCACATCTAGTTTAGTTGTAGGATGAAGTATTGTAAAGGCTGATGGAATGACATGAGGTTGGCTAGAAGTTTGAACCTAATGAATGAAATACACTAAGCTGATACTGGCAGTGCTTGTTTGTCATCAATTTGTTTATGGCAATAAAGTGGCATTTCATAGTATTTGATAACTATACAACAAATATGAAATGCTAATTCAGTATGCAATTTTCTTGGTACAGAATACATTTGTTTAGAATTGTTCATAAGTTTATAAAGGATTCCTGTAGGGTTTAGAATATGCAGCTGCAATACCTCAGGCTTTGATCTCGTTAGATCACAGACGATAAAATGTGTCAGGCCTTGTCAGTATTGGACTAGGAGATCAATAACAGGGGAAAAACTAACTACTGAAAGAAACAGTGTTGATTCTGTATTGGATTAAATAACTTAGAAGTTAAAGTGCTTCAGAGTCTTTGACTGAAATAATTTATATGCTGAGCAGCTAATTTTATTTGGAAACTTATTCTTTTTGTAATATATGCATTTGTAAGTAAATTTCTTCCAAAGACAGTGACATGCCCTACACAAATACAAAGAACTTCTAATTCCAAAATGCTGAACTAAGAATCTTCTCCTTGTGATCTTTTTTCTCTTCTTTACTGATAACTCGTAAATATTAAAAAAGGAATAATAAAAAGGGTTTTTTTCTTCAACCCACCCTCCCGCCTAAGTTACTCCAGTTACATTTACTGTGGATTTGGTATCAATTGATTTTTGTATTCATGAAAAATGTGCAACGCATATTCTTCATGACAGAACAATATGCTCTCCTGTACATATTGAATGGGCCAAATTCAGATGTCATGGGAATTTTACATATAGCCAAATATCAGCTTGACTCATTGTGAGATGCACAAGACCAGAACCTAGACTATAATATGGAGGCTAAATCTATAAGTAAATGTTTTGTTATTCTTAGGAGGTATGAGGATACATGTGGCCTTCAAATTATCTAGCCCATGTGTTAGACATTCTAAGTACAATTTGATACCCATTAATTCAACCCTGAAGAAACCATCTTTGTAAAAGTGGCATTCTGTAGTTATGGTGCTAGGGAAATGAACTGACTTTTAAGTTTAATAGAATTAAACTGACAGCTAATAAGAGAATAATTTAGCTCACTCTCCTCCCCTCCTCCCATTGCCAGGCCAAGTCCCTCATGTTCGTAATAATTTTTTATTTTAAGAGGAATAAGGGATCTTCCGGAAAAGGCTTTATTTTCCACAAGAGCCGCGTCTAGACTGGCGCTTTTTTCCGTCAAAGCCCCGAGCCGGAAAAAAGCGGCAGCCATGTTCATGCAAATGCCGCGGGGAAAATTTAAATCCCCGCAGCATTTGCAATTCCGACTTGTCTCATTAGCATCCCTTTTCCGGAAAAGGGTGCCAATGTAGACACAGCCCAGTAGAATCCAAGATTAGGGGATGGTGTGACTAAAGTGTTCAGTGGCATCCTGATCAAGGTTTGCAATTACAGCACATGCACTAGTAGAAGACACTTATTGAAGAGAGTGCACTCTCTGTCTAGTGCTAACAATATATGATTGACAAGGTGTAAATCTAAGAGCTGCCTTTGCTCCCTAATGGGTTTACCCTGTAGGCATGGACTTTGTCTTGTTATTTAGTTATTTTTTTCATCTTTCAAAGCATTCAGCAATCTATAAATTAGAAATAGTGGCAGCAACTGGGACCATTCTGTCAAAACCTTGCACTAATGAGCTTGGGAAGTGAAAGGGGTTCCTGAAACAAATCTACTTTCTGTGTTTTTAGCTAAGATTTTTGAGTAGTAATAAATATGGGGAAACCATAAATGAAATAACTGAAAGGCTCTCACTTCTTTTGGTAACTTTTTTGGTATGATTGCAATTTCTCAAAAACCATTCTCAATGCCTTTGAGTTAACTCCTGGTTTGGGTATGAGTAATTCCAGTCTTTTCATGAAATTCTCACATGCATTTAGCTCTTTTCTCCAAGCCTCTTTTCATCCAAAGATGAACTATAATGTAGTCAACTACAATAAGGGGGGAAAGTAATTGCATACACACAAAGAGAATATCCATCCTTTTATTTTGCATAGCATCAGCATTATTGCATTAATTTAGTAGTCTGCAGCCTTGTGCAACTTGAGATTACAGTCTAATACTGATTCGGGAATTTAAAAAAATAGATTAATTTTGTCTAAAAAACTATTAGCATCAGTTTTCTGCATGGTCTCACATTTCCATCAGCCTAGCCTTTCTGGATCCGATTACAAATGACCACTTCCACAGCACTCCAAAAGTTTCCTGTTCAGCATATGTTATAGAGTTCATCAAAAGTGTGCTCTCCCTGACTGAATGGAAAGAACAGTCTGTTTGGACAGCCACAGGCAGCCTTAGAAGCACATCTGAATTAAATATGGGTTAAAGACATGGGATCTTGAAACTGGGGGAATTACTTTGTCTTGTTTACATGGTTCCCTCAGCACAGGCTCCATATCATTACTCTGAGCTGAGGACTAAATCCTTCCTGAAATATGCCTTCATGTGGCTAATGGTCACAACTTCAAATGTTGGATTAATCAAAGCGATACCTGAGGTGGAGATGGGGGTGTGTGTGAACAGTGCAGGATTTGTGAAAGGGAGGCTTGAGTTATTTTTTGGGATGCTGATTCTCTAAAACCTTGCAGTATCTGCGAAGAGTCAGTAAAATACTACCAGAGCAGAATGGCAGTAATTGTAACCACTTTGCATACCTTTAAATGATTACACAAGCTGCCAGACACCAAAGAACATGGACAATGCTTGTTAACAGCTAGGGCTTTACTGGGGGCAGAAGTACATTTTTTTTAAAGTTGACTTACCCTGGGGGGGGAGTGGGGGCAGCTTCGTCATTTTCCACTTCTGACTTATTGCTCTCTTGTTCTCAATCAGAAATTTGTGGGAATAATACTCATTTTTCCCCAATGAAGTAGGTTGAGTTTCACAGACATAAACTGTAAAGACAGGTGCTTTTATTGTGAGTGAATAAATGGTGCTGCTTCATATAATTAAAAGCAATGCTTAGATGCCCAGAACATAATGTTAATTGATACAACATTAGTATGATAAACAACAAAAGTGTAAAATGAATTAAAAATCTCTGAGCTCAGTTTTAAACTTCTGTTTCTTTGACTGAAGAACTCCCCCATTGTAATTTAATTTAATTTAATTTAATTCTCCAGAATTAAAGGGTGTTTTGTTTTGTTTTGTTTTGTTTTGTTTTGTTTTGTTTTGTTTTGTTTTGTTAATGGAACATATCAAAAGATCTGGTTTGCTTCCTATACTAGATCCTCTTACAATTGTTCATCCACATAAATGGACATTGTCTAGCTCTTAAACCTGAATATTTCCTCACTATCTTTCTCCTCTCTTCTAATGATGTTTATTTCTGAGGTATTAAGTTATACATAGCAAGTACTGACCCTGAGAACACAGACAAATTGTTTGTACAAAAGAGTAGAACAAGCACCTAGGAACAAAATAAGAAGGCTAAGGGATAATGATTTACACGTAGCAAAACCAATACATACAACACTTGAATACCCATTGTGCCAGAGAGAATAACTGTAAAGACTAAGATGGAGGATACCCCATTACATTTCTGCTCCAAAGAATCTTTGTGAGTATATCTTGAAAAATTGAAATGGATTTTTATGAATTATTTGGTATTTTGTTTCAACCAAATGTACACAAATGTATGGAATATACCACCAGACAGCTAATTTCATCTAGTTACCCTTATACTGAGTGCAGTAATTTGTTTGATTAAAGTATATCTTCAAGCTTTGAAGACATCCAGAGTTGAAGGATTGACTGGTTCCCTTGCTGGTTTATTCCAATAGTTAATTACACTGACTGGTCTAAAACCTTCCATCCTGTTCTACAGATGAGTGAAATGGAAAGTGTATAGCATATAGTGTGGAATAATGTGATATATGGGTTCATGCAGAGGATGTAATGAGAAGATACATATTATTCTCTGTAAAATGCAATGATCATGTAGTGTATTTTTTACTAAACGGGCAACACAAATAAATTATAAATGTCACACTTAGACATTCTTCAATCCCTAGTTTTCTTGAGAGAGAGGGAAGGAAAGGAAATCTAGTTGTATAGATTTTTAAATATGTATTATCTCAAACAATTTATAATGGTAATTAAAAGCTGTATTTGAAAAAGCAGAAACTATGACCCTGTAGCTACAAACTCTTATAAACATGAGTAACATGACACCTGTAAGTTGGCTTGAAGGAAAAGGCCTGTTTGCTCAGTATTCCAACTTCAATGTTCATTGAAAGTTCAAATGAATTAGGACCCCTTTCATAAAGTACAAATTTTGTGAACTTTTAAAATTGATCATGCTCCCTTACAGATCACTGTGTAAATTCTCAAGTACTTAATTCTGTGGGGATTTTGCCTGACAAAGGAATGTATTAAAAACCAAGTAACTGAGGGTATGTCTAGACTACATCCCTCTGTCGCCAGAGGGATGTAAATTAGACATACCGAAATTGCTAATGAAGCGGGGATTTAAATATCCTGTGCTTCATTAGAATAAAAATGGCCTCCGCTTTTTGCCGACATGGCAATTTGCCGGCAAAAAGCGGCAGTCTAGACGGGGATCGGTCGACAAGGAAAGCCTTTTCCGACCAATCCTGTAAACCTCGTTGCACGAGGCATAAGGGATCTATGGGATGATGTGACAGAGGGATGTAGTCTAGACATACCCTGAGGCTGCGTCTAGACTGGCATGATTTTCCGCAAATGCTTTGCGGAAAAGAGCGTCTAGATTGGCACGGATGCTTTTGTGCAAAAGTGATTTTGCGCAAAAGCATCCAGTGCCAATCTAGACGCAGTTTTTCGCAAAAAAGCCCCGATCACCATTTTCGCCATCGGGGCTTTTTTGCGCAAAACGGTTCTCAGTTGTCTACACTGGCCCTCTTGCGCCAAAAGCATTTGCGCAAGAGGGCTTTTTCCTAGCGGGAGAGTCATTGTATTTAAGAAGAACACTGGACGATCATACATTAGATCACAGTGTTCTTGTGCAAATTCAAGCGGCCAGTGTAGACAGCTGGCAAATTTTTCCGCAAAAGTGGTGGCTTTTGCGGAAAAACTTGCCAGTCTAGACGCAGCCTGAGTGTTTGGCCCAAAGTTTTTAAAGGAGCATAAAAAATTCATGGAAGTTAAACTGGAGTTGGAGGGTTGGTGGGGAGAGGAAGAAGTTAGAGTGATTATGAATGAAGACTCAGGAAACATAATTTTAACACTTTGTTCAAAGCCTGGTACAGGTACTAACCTTCGTATCCTCAAAATGTCTCTGTGTTGGAGAATGGAAATAAAAAGGAGACATAGTTTAGCCAAGGCCATGAAATGGTAGCAGGGTCAAGATAAGAATTCAAATTTGCCTGATTCACTTCAACCACCATTCTCAAATGTCATAGCTGTAGATAAGTATGTATGGACCATCATCCTAAAATCAGTAATGACATAGGCTCCAATCAGCAGAGACTTATGTGTGTGCTTAAATTTTGTCTGAGGAGTCCCGCAGAAGTCAATGGATACTTGTTGGTTAAGGACTATAATCATGAAAGGATTTTTTAAAATATTCAAAATCATTTACTCACCTCCTGAGGATTCTAAAAATGCAGGGGAGAACTAATTAGGGTATGTCTACACTAGCCCCCTAGTTCGAACTAGGGAGGCTAATGTAGGCATTCGAAGTTGCAAATGAAGCCCGGGATTTAAATATCCCGGGCTTTCTTTGCATCTTCCCATCCGGATGCCGTTTTTAAATCCCCCTAGTCCGAACTAACTGCCCGTGGCTACACGCGGCAGTCAAACGTTAACTCGAACTAACCCCTCATGGGGTGTAGCAGTTAACTCGAACTAAGGACTTAGTTCGAGTTAACGTTTGACTGCCGCGTGTAGCCGCGGGCAGTTAGTTCAGACTAGGGGGATTTAAAAATGGCGCCCGGATGGGAAGATGCAAATAAAGCCTGGGATATTTAAATCCCAGGCTTCATTTGCAACTTCGAATGCCTACATTAGCCTCCCTAGTTCGAACTAGGGGGCTAGTGTAGACATACCCTTATTGATTTCTTAACATAAGACCATAAGAACGGCCATACTGGGTCAGACCAAAGGTCCATCTAGCTCAGTATCCTGTCTGCTGATGGTGGCCAGTACCACATGCCCCAGAGGGAGGCAACACAACAGGTAAGCCTCACTGTACCATGGTTTTATATAGATACAATAAGATATTATCTCTCTTATTCTCTATCCCATTTTAAATGATTCCTAACATTCTATTTGCCTTTTTGACTGCTGTTGCAGAATGAGTGGATGTTTCCACAATGACTCCAAGATCTCTCTCTTGAGTAGATGTAGCTAAATTAGTCCCCATCATATTTTAGGTATAGTTAAGATTATTTTTTCTAATGTGCATCACTTTACATTTATTAACATTACATTTCACTTGCCATTTTGTTGTCGAATCACTTAGGGTGTATCTAGACTACAGGGTTTTTCCCAAAAAAAGTGGCCTTTTTAAAAAAAAACTTTACCTGCGTCTAGACTGCTGCTGCGTTCTTTTGAGAGTAAATCGAAAGAACGCGGCAGTTTTTTCGACCACGGAAAACCTCATTTTTCGAAGAAGAATGCCTTTTTTCTGAAGTGCTCTTTCAAAAAAAGGCGCTATGTAATGCAAACTGTGCTTTTTTGAAAGAGAGCATCCAGACTGCCTGGGTGCTCTCTTTCAAAAAAGTGGCTTACTTTTTTGAAAGTACTGGTTGTAGTCTAGACACTCTTTTTTGAAAGAGGCTTGCAGTCTAGACGTAGTCTTAGTTTGGTGAAGCTTTTTGAAGCTCTTCACAGTCTGCTTTGGTCTTAACTATCTTGAACAATTTGGTATCATCTGCAAATTTTGCCACCTCTTATTTAAGGACTGATTGAATTACATACAAAACATTACTGTGTCATTATGCCCTACAGAAGATCAAGTATCTCCTCGTTAAATAAGTTAAAGGGACCTGTACATAACACTTATCCCACAATCTACTTTATAGTCTTTCCACTTTCATAATCTTTCCTTGGCACTTATTGATTTACACTTGTTAGATAAACTGCCAGGCAAGAAAATGATCTACGCTAGCTCATTTTAATACATTTTACAAATTTTTATTGACCTCTATGTACTTTTGTCTGACTAAGTGTAAGAGGATTTGATTTATATTATTGCTCAATGAGACGTTAGATAGTTCAGCTCAACTGGTGTTATTAGTCAAAGGCAAATCATCATACTGCTCAAAGGCAAAGGTTAATACATTACCTCTCCAGAGAACAAAGTCTTAGGCCAAGTTTTATGTATTTTATACCTCTTCTTATTTACAATAAACCAATTATTACAGACCTTTATTCTCTTCTCTTTCTCTATTCCTTCTCTGTTCAGAGTACACAGGCACCTATATCAATCACTTCTAGCACTTGTACAATATTTATCTAGCGTGTTATGTATTCAGAGGGACCTGTGACAATTATCCCCAGAATGTAACCAACACTGATAGTTGGCATCACTTCTGAATGGTTCTGCATCACTAAATGGGAGTTGTGTATATAGTTCATCATAAGCTTGGTATGTGTGCAAAGCATGCTGGTAGTTTGATTTATAGGTAGCATAAGTACTGAGAATACAAAGCCATCTAGAATTTTGCTATCCATCTCTACCCCTCTTCTTGTCATATTGACTTAATATCAGCATGACATCTTTTAAAAATGCATACATGTAGTTGATGTTAAAGCATTTAAATAAAGTGTAGGATTTTTTCCAGCAGATTATGTAAGTGACAGAACAAAATCAACCCAAGCAAAATTAATACTACATTTAAAACAGTTCAAACCTTAAAAAATAACCTCTAACCATACTGACAATTTGTCCTGCCATGTCTCCAGATTATGAGCAGCACTCCAGGGCAAATTATTAAGAGGCAGGGCACACAATCAAGAGGCAGGGCTCAAACATCAAATGGTTGTGAGTTCTCTACTTTGATTTAAGCATCCAATTACCCAGTGTCAACTCCTTGGGTACTTTAGTAGCCATAACATGGACTTATAGATGGTGTTCTTGGGTACTCTAATCTATCTTTCCATCCACGTGTGCTTACCTTTGTGATAGATGGTCCCCTATACTCTAAGGCCAACAATGATATTCACATTACTCATAGACCAAAAGGATCAGTAATTAATCACATGTCAAACAAATCTTAGTCAATAATTATGTAGCTTATAGTAGGGTTGGCTAGACCTACTGTCTTTGGTGTGAGATCTAAGAAAGCAGGTAAACACACACACACACACATGAATTTCAATCTTAAATTTCAATAAATAATAGATGCTTCTATAACAAGTAAACTCTATATGTCTTTTAGCGCTAAATAGCCAAGCACTGATGACTTCTTTCATATGCTTGCCCCCCTCAGAATCCTAGCAATATAATAATACAGTTCCTCCTTGTCAGGGCTTTCTTTTTTCTTCCCCTCCCCGCACACTCAGCCTCGAGTTGCAAATTCAGCTGTTGGAATTCATTTGCGTGTCTCTTCTTCATGGGGTAAGGGGCCAGGGAAGAGCAAATAACAAATTTTCTTGCCCCTTAAGTTGAATAATAGCTTGCCTGGTGTTGATGGGCCTATTTTGGGGGGCAGGAGATCATACCTTTTGTTGGTATCTAGTATTTTCACACTTGCTAATGCTTCTACCCTGTATAGTGACTTGAAGTTACGGAGTAAACACTTAAATATTATCATATAACAGGTAATTATAGGAAATTAATACAGAAAGCAATTTACAAGCATTTGATAAAGTTTAAATACAATATTAGAATTATGCCTATTTTAACAATACTCACAAAGGTGAACTAGATTAATTCCACTTATTATTTGTCAGTGCTCAGTTGAAACTTATGGGCCTTGGCACCAGCTGGCAACTTCTCTGCCAGCAACACACCTGTATTAAAGACAAATATTTCCAAATCACCATCATGAATAAAGTTATCCAAAGCCTTTTGTGTGTGTCACTGTTCATCTGAATAGTATAGGTGTCTTTTCATCAGTTCATATTTTTATATTTAAGTTTAGTGGATCTATGTGTGCATTGAATAGTGGTATATATTTTGCAGATGTGTCCTGGTGTTGAAGATCACTTTGCATAGCAAAATCACTGTGGTAGTTTGGAATGGAACAGGCATCATTCAGGCTTGACCCTCAGTACTTTATATCTGAGGAGTAAAACAGAAATTTGAAGTAGGAACCTCAGAAATGAGTTTTCATACATAAATTCCTTATAATTAGTGACCACACAATACTGTCCATGTATAGTATAGTATAGGTCAACTTTCCAACTGGATGTCATTACATGATAAGTGTCACCAGATGAGATAGTGGTGGCTAGTTCATCTGTCATATACAGTGATTCCAGGCCAGCTGGCCCACATACTGGAGTTGTAATGCCAACGCCATCACATAACACTTAGAGCACGTCTACACAGCAGGGCTAAAGCCAAAATAAGCTATGCAACTTGAGCTATGCTAATCATGTAACTTAAGTTGAAATAGCTTATTTCAGCTTTTGGCACTGTCTACACAGCAGTTATTTTAAGATAGAGCACTTTTCCCCCAACTTCCCTTATTCCTCGTACAATGAGTGTTACAGCAGTTGGAATAAGCAGTCCTCCAGCTCAACATTATTTCAACATTATGTCAAAATAACTGTTTGTAGTGTAGACGTGGACTTTGTTATTTAGGAATAACTTCAGTTATTCTGAAATAACATTGCTGTGTAGACATAGCCTCTCATATGTCTATAGCCCTTAATATAACAAGAAGTTGTGGACCACGCCCTCCAGGTTTATGTTGCTGAATAAAATACCAGCAGCTATGGTAAATCAAGTACTTCTATGGCTGTATCCTTCTAAGTAACCTACTGAATGTACAGATGCCAATTTATCAAAAATAGCAGGTTTACGGTCTAATATGGGTAAGATACATACAAAAAGTGTGTGGAAACCAACACTGAGCAAAATGGGCAGGATAACATCTTGTTAGGATGCTGTTTCCCTGAGCCCAAATAAGAACTGTGCTATTGGGTACTTGTTTACACAATTTAACTCACCACTGGTTTGCAAAAGTCTTTGACATATACTGAGAGCAATACCATCTAGCTAATAGTTCATCACTAATAAGATTGGGCAACTTACCCTCTTCAAGATCCTTTAATGAACAGGTTATGGCAGATAACAAAGTAAAAATAATAGAAAATGTTTACCATTTGCTACCCACCTTTAATGTTAGACTACTAGAGCAGAAACATGATCTTTCTAGGTACAATGTGTATAAAGTATCCCCATCATTCTCTTTCATAGAAATAGCAGAAACACTCACCAGCCTTACAGTTCTGTCTATGGCCTTCAAGTACACTGAGTTTCTCTGTGTCAGAAGTTAATAGAACAAATGTCAACTTTGTCTCAAATAAGTAAAATTTGCAGTTGCAATTGTTTCATGTGGTGTGCTTCTGGAATACTGCTCTTGTACACATGTCACTTCTACTTGGAAAATACTCAAATATTTGATACAACAATGTCCTTTAAAAGTTCACTATTCAGCAAGTCACCAGTAGAAAAAGGCAGGGTACCAATGGCCCAATGGCCCATGTACGTGGAATTATCAGAAATATAATGCCATACAATGCCAGCTCTTATGCCTCAGTGACAAGTCACTCTTATAATAGCTTTATACAGAGATATATTCTACAATCCAAGGAGATAACAAATTCTAATTTTCATAGCTTAAAAAGAAAAAGAAAAAGAAAAAAAATAAAGTACATAGTTTTCTTTATCTGCTGATCTCTGTAGCTCAGCTTTCAATGACTCATTCTTTCTATGATATATTCACTTTCCCAACAATTATCCCTACAGTATATCTTAAAACAATACTTCAGAAGAATCTAATAAGCTATTTCCTTTAATAGAACACAAGCACTCGTTCTGAAGAGTGGACAAACTATTTCAATTCCCCAAATAAGTGCAACCTATATAAAAACCTCGTGAGCAATAAAATTTGCATCAAGATAAGGTTCTTCTGTTCTATCTTTACTTCCCTGTTTATTAATTAATGCAACTCTGAAAATAATTAGTGAGATGAAGTATGACTAAGATACCAAACACAATTTTTGAGAAAATAAATGAAATAGCCAGTAAAACAGATAAAAATAATGTCCTTTACTGTCTGTAAATTAATTCATAACCTAAGGCTCTATACCACAAGAGAGAACAAATATCCTCTTTGAAGAACAGGTATATGGTAATAATTGCAGAAATTCATTATTTAGAAATCGTGTAGTTTAAACTGAGTACTAGCTGCTTTTTAAAAATATGAAGTCAGTCACTCTATATTTGCATTTGTGAGACTGATACTGGAGTACAATGTACAATTCTGATGTCCTCTTAAAAAAGAAAAGAAAAGAAAAAGAAGGATGTAGAAAAATTGTGAGGGGTGCCGAGGAGAACCATAAAAATTATTTGAAGCATTAACTTATTTAAGTTGCATCTGAGGTCTGGAGAAACTGACTTAGAGTGAGACCTATGCTCCACTGGTTAGCTTATCAAAAACATTTGAGAGGTGACTTAATTTCAGTGAATACATTCCATGAGATGGAAAAAAAATACCAGGAATTAAATCTGGAGGAGAAAAGCATAAAAGCAGTGACTGGAAGTTGAAGGCAAACAAAGACAGATTAGAATTAGGCAGTTTTTTAACAATGATGATGATTTAAATATCCAAGAAAAATGGTGAATTCTCCATCTCTTGATGTCTTCAAATCAAGACTCCATGCCTTTCCAGAAGATACTTTTTCTCTGAGCCATTCTTTTTAGGTGACAAATTTGGGGAATTGTCCCAGATTGAGGTGTCATTAGAGGAGGTTTTGGAACAAATTGATACATTTAATAGTAACAAGTCACCAGGACCAGATGGCATTCACCCAAGAATTCTGAAAGAACTCAAATGGGAAATTGTGGAACTATTAACTGTGGTTTGTAACCCATCCTTTAAATCAGCTTCCATACCTAATGATTGGAAGATAGCTAACGTGATGCCAATAATAAAAAAGTGCTCTAGAAGTGATCCTGGCAATTACAGACCAGTAAGTCTAACATCAGTACTGGGAAAATTAGTTGAAACTATAATACGATATGATGGGGACTAATTTAGCTAAAGCTACTCAAGAGAGAGATCTTGGAGTCATTGTGGATAATTCTCTGAAAACATCCACTCAGGCTACATCTAGACTGCAGAGCTTTTACGGGATATGGGAGGTATCCCTGAAAAGCTCTGCCACGTCCAAGGAACTCATTTGCTTTTCCTAGAAAAAATGTCAGAAAAGCGGACGCGTTTTGTTGGCATCCCTGTAAACCTTGTTTTACAAGAAAAAAGGGATGTTCTGAAAGAGGGGGTTTTCCCAAAATTTGGCCCTGTGTAGACAGGCCAAATTTTGGAAAAGCCTCTTTTGGAAGTAAATTGGAAAAAGATACGCAATTTGCGTACTGCAAATAGAGTTTCTTTTTCTGATTCATCTTTGTAGTCTAGACATAGCCTCAGTGTACAGCAACAGTCAAAAAAGCAAATAGAATGTTAGGAATTATTAAAAGGAATAGAGAATAAGACAGAAAATATCTTATTGCCTCTGTATAAAACCACGGTACGCCCACATCTTGAATACTGTGTACAGATATGGTCACCTCATCTCATAAAAGATATATTGGCATTGGAAAAGGGTCCAAAAAGAGCAACAAAATGATTAGGGGTTTGGAATGGGGCCCATATGAAGACAGATTAAAAAGACTTGGACTTTTCATCTTAGAAAAGAGGAAACTAAGGGGAGATATGACAGAGATCTAAAAAATCATGAGTGGTGTGGAAAAAGTGAATAAGGAAAAGTTATTTACTTATTCCCACAATATAAGACATAGGGAGTCACCAAATGAAATTAATAGGTAGCAGGTTTAAAACAAACAAAAGGAAGTTTTTCTTCACTCAGCACACAGTCAACCTGTGGAACTCCTTGCCAGAGAATGTGGTGAAGACTAGGCCTTTAACGGGGTTAAAAAAAGAGCTGGATAGATTCACTGAGGTTAGGTCCATCAATGACTATTAGCCAAGATGGGTAGGAATGGTGTCCCTAGCCTCTGTTTCTCTGAAGGTGGGTGACAGGGGAGGGATCACGTGAGGATTACCAGTTGTGTTCCCTCCCTCTGGGGCATGTGGTATTGGCCTTTGTTGGAAGATAGGATACTGGGCTGGATGGACCATGGGTCTGACCCAGTATGTCCATTCTTATGTTCTTAAGATATGCTTTAGTCAAACCTAAGTTCTTGGGCTCAATACAAGAACAAGTAGGGCTGTGTCTACACTGCACAAAAAAGCCAAGAGAATAAAACTTTTCTGCAATCTCAAGAATTTGTGTCATGACATTGGCTTATGCGACAAGGCTAAAAATAGCCATGTAGATTATTCCCAAACAGATGGGGTCTGGGTTCTGAGACACAAGAGGGAATAGGTATGAGAGCCCATAGTAGCTGGTAAGACCAACCCCCTTCTTAGGGCTTAGATTCTGGGCTCAGAGTTGGGTGGAACATTTATATAGATATTTTTAGTCCTGTAACATGAGCACCAAAAGTCCAATTCAGCTGACCATAGATATGAGTTTCATTGCTGCAGGTTTTTGCATTAATTGTAAATGTTGAATTTCTATGATATGTAGAGAAAGTCAGACTAAATCTAATACAGGAGGCCCTCGACTTGCAACTGCCCAACTTCTGACCCCCTGCACTTACAACCACTTTTGTAAGTGCAGAGGGGACCAAAAACCCCCGACTTATATCCTTGACCCACATTTATGAAGGCACACGGCATCTATCATAAATGCAGATTCAAGTTACAACACCCCCGACTTGCAACGCTTCCCCTGGAACCAATCGCGTCGCAAATTGGGGGCCTCCTGTAGTCCCTCTGGGCTGAAACTTTATTAATCTGTTTTACAACCTAAACATATTTGAAAGTCATTAGGGCTCTGCACAGGTGTCTATCCATACGTATTCAATTGCAGATTCATGATTGTAGAAAATAAAGAAATAAAAGTGAGGGATGGGCTGTAACAATGCTTATATGCTTCAGCCATGATATTGAGCATGCTTCTCAGCAGCTTCATGGGTTTTGTCTGAATTCCATATACATTAAACAACATTAAATGACATTAAAGTAACAATATGAAAGGGGTTGTTGGCCCTTACCAAAACTTAGTGTGTTTTTGAGTTGACTGTCTCCCAGTAAAAGAAAGAAAGAAAGAAAGAAAGAAAGAAAGAAAAGGACAATGAGAAATGAAGACCCAATGTTCCAGATCAGACAAACTGATAAGGCAGGAAGGCCAAAGAGGGACTCAGGAGCTTGGTGTCTTATCCTCTGAGTGAGCTAGAACTGCCTGAGCCAGAATGGACCTGGAGAAGGGGAGAGCAGATGCCCAAGCTCAGCTCAGAGTAGAGTAGGACCAGCAAGAGCCAGAGAGGAACAGCACAGAGACAGCAGTGCTAACAACCTCGCCAGGCCCCTGGGAAAGGTGGAGGGAGACCCTGCTCCATGCCCCCAGAAGGGGTGGAACCTCAGGTGGAAGGGGCGGGGCTGAGGCTAGGCACCCTTCAGTGCTGCCTGGACAGCACTGTGCGGCACTTCAGCAGTGATTTAAAGGGCCCAGGGCTCCAGCTGCTGCTGCACAGAGAGCTAAACTGAGCTCAGAGCTGAATCACAGCAGCCAAAGCAAGAGTAGCCAGAGAAGCAGCCCATAGAGCTAAGCTGGAGGCAGAACAGAATTGTTTTCAGTCTGTCCTTCTTACTTTGTAGGAAAATGGAAAGAGGCTCAATGGGAGAAGAGACCTGGAATGATTGGTAGACTTCACCCATTCCCCAGAGAGAGAGACTAATAAACAAACAAACAAATAAATAAATAAATAATAAACATAGCACGAAGCAACAAAGTGGTAGCCACTCCCTCAACCCTACTTAGTTTTTTTAGAAGTGTTTGACCCACTTATCTAACAACCTGACTACATCATGAATTTTGCTATTACATGAGAAAGAATGTGTCTGAATTGTATTATGAAGCTTGTCCAAAACCAAAAAGTTGATTTTCTTTTCACTATGAAAACATGTCAAATTTACCATGTAATGTATCTGATCAGCTCTGATACTTTGAGGTATATGCCATTTTGGACACACTCAGGCACAGAGTAATCCATTTTATTAATACCTCAACCCCACATTGTGGTCCCAGTTGTGAGAATATAATGTTCTAATCCCTGACAATTTAGTTTTGAATTAATACCTTGCAGAACAGTAAATTCTGAATCTCAGACAAGGGGATTATATAGCTTGGCAAAGAAGAGGGAAAAACAACAAGCAAAGAATTAGAATGCATCATTATAACAGCAGGGCACATTTCTGGTTTAATAGTTTATTCTGCAGAGCCCCATTTGGGGATTTTTAGTGTACACTGTAGCTCATTATTAACAGATCTAAGTGAATAATTTACAACCAATAGTTTGCCCATGGAATACAGTTTTCTCTTCTTGAGCATGTTATGGTTTGTTGCTGTTGTTGCTGGTTTTTTACTTAGCCATTTTGTTTACAGTATGCATTGATTGTCCAATGTATTGTGGGGGCATGGGCAACCTCACCATTTCTGTGAAATTGTTGGGCTTGCTAACTGTCCTCAGTGCAGGTTAAGTGCCAAAACAATTAACTGCTCCTATGTTTAGTGAGAGTGAGATACTATCTCCCAGGACCTGATTTGTATGTGAGCCTCAGCAGTGGCTAGGCTATCTAACCCCGTTCCTTTTTCACTACCTGATCCTTTCCTCAGGAAAGGCTCTAGAAAGGGGAGAGGAGTGGGGAAGGACTCTGGGCAGCTCCTTTATCTTCCACCGGAAGGTTCCAGAAGGTTTTATTGCTTTGTGTAGCTACACCACAGTGGGGAAACAGACTATTTGGTTTTTTCACCATAGCATATTGTTAAATATACCTTTTCTGCTTGCAGTAGTATGTAGTATAGATAACAGAATCATTGAATGATATGAGTTGAAAGAACCTTGAGAAGTCATCTAGTCCAGTCCCCAGTGATCATGACAGGAATAAATATTATGCAGACCATCCCTGACAGCTGTTTATTTAACCTCTTCTTTAAAAATCTTCAATGGTGGAGATTCTACAGTCATACTAGGCAAGTTATTCCAGTGCTTAACCACCCTCACAGTTAGGAAGGTTTTCCTAATGTCCAAATAATCCTTCCTTGCTATAATTTAAGTCCATTGTTTCCTGTCCTATCCTCAGAGATAAAGGAGAAAAATTTTTCTCCCTCCTCCTTGCAACAATCTTTTCTGTATTTCAAAACTTGTTTATCATGTTACATCACAATCCTCTCTTCTCCGGACTTAAACAAACCCAGTTTTTAAAATGCTTGCTCACAAGTTATGTTTTCTAGACCTTTCTTTGTTTTTGTTTGCTTTTTTGGATTTCTCCAGTTTGTCCACATCTTGCCTAAAATATGGCACCCAGAACTTGTCACAATGGTCCAATTGAGGCCTAATCAGTGTGGAGTAGAGTAGAAGAATTGCTTCTCGTGTCTTGCTTATAACATACTTGCTAATGCATCCCGGAATTATGTTTTGTTTTTTCCAAAAATGTTACATTATTGAGTAATATTTAGTTTATGATCCACTTTAGTTCCCAGATGCTTTTTCACAGTATTCCTTCCTAAGCAATTATTTCTAATTTTGTATTTGTGCAATTTGCGTTTCTCCTATTTGAATTTCATCATACTTACTTCAGAGCATTTCTAGTTTGTCCTAATCATTTTGATTTTTATTCCTATCCTCTATAGTACTTGCAACTCCTTTCATCCTGCTATCATCCAAAAACTTTATAATTGTACTTCATGCCATTATCTAAATCACTGATGAAAATATTGCCCAAAAAAGAATGCTAAATTGATCCCTGCAGGACTTCACTTGATATACCCTTCCAGCATGACTGTGAATGAAATAACTATCCTGTGAGAATGGTTTTCCAACTAATTATGTACCTACCTCATACTAATACTATCTAGGTTGTATTTCATTAGATTGTTTATGAGTCATGCATGACAGTATCAAAAGCCTTATTGAAGTCAAGACATGCCACATCTACCACTTCCTCCCTCTACACAAGAATTGTTTTCTTGTCAAAGAAAGCTATCTTGTTGGTTTGATATAATTTGTTCTTGACAAATCCATTCTGGCTCTTACTTTTCACCTTTTTATATTCTAGATGTTTACAAATTAATTGCTTAATTATTTCCTCCACTATTTTTCTGTATACTGAAGTTAAGGTCTGTAATTCCATGGGTTGTCCTTTTTTCCCTTTTAATTAGGTTTGTTTATCAATTGCAGTTAACTCATGTGATTAACTAAAAAAATTAATCACGATTAATCAAAGTTTTAATTGAACGGAGAAGCAATAGACTACCAATTGAGTGAAATATTTTCACTGTAAAAGTGATAAACAAACCAAATAGTATTTTTCAATTCATCTAGTACAAGTACTATAGGGTAAACTCTTTATTGCAAAATTGCAACTCACAAATGTGGATTTTTTTACGTGAGTGCACTCAAAAACAAAACGAAAAGTAAAACTGTAGAGACAAAAGACCACTTAGACCTACTTCTTGTTCAGCCACTCACTAATACAAATAAGTTTGTTTACATTTATGGGAGAAAATGATGCCTGCTTCTTATTTATAGCTGGCAGAGCTGAGGGAGTGTGCAGCATGCTCACTGCTGTTCCTGCTGTAATGAAATGTGAAGGGCAGACTTTGCAGGAGATACAATATAGAATGTAAAACCTAATCTGTTAGCATAAAAGAAAGGTCTGTCTAGAGACCGTAAGGATGTACAAGGACACCTTTATGCTTTTAAGCAGCTACTATGCAGCTGATATACCACAGAATTCTTAGGGGAGCATCTGGACTAGGTTTGATAGTAGGCAGGCTAGGGGACAGGCTGGGGATATGGGGTGGGGGGGGATCTGGGCATGGCAGCAGGGCAGGATAGAGGCTGATGTGGCATCTGTGTGTTTGGCACCCCCCATTTGCTGGGAGGATGCAATTTCCTTTCTGAAGGAGCATGTGGATGGGAGGGGGGGGAAGGGTCTGGGCATGGCAGCAAGGCAGGGCAGAGCACAGGCTCACGCAGAGTTCATGTAGTCAGCACACCTCTTTTGCTGGGAGAGTGCAACTTTCCCTTCCCGTAGGAGCATTTGGGAGGGAGAGGGGAGATGGTCCAGGCATGGGAATGGGAGGGGTGAGGAGAAAGGGAAGAGGAGAGGAATAATGCATTCTTGTGTTTCACACCCCCACCCATTTGCAATGAAGATGCAAATTTCCCTTCCTGTGGGAGCATGCAGCTGGGAGGTGGAGAGGGCCCAGGTGCGGTGGCAAGGCAGGGCAGGGGCTCCAGCCATGCTTCATTAGGGACAAGCAAATGGAAGTTTATTGCAGAGGAATCAACTAATAACTTTACTTCAGCTCCTTTACTTTCACGCAGCATTGCTGGGCATCCCTGGTATACCTTTTCTCCTCCACGCCTTTTGCAATATTCCCATAGACACCTGTGTTCTTTTAGCTGGTTCATAGTTTCCTCTCCCCACACAGCAATGAGATCCATGGTCACCTGCATGCTTCATGCTGATGCTTGTCTGTGATCCTGGGAACTCGTGGGCTGCTCAGGTGTTCTGCCTGCTCTGAAGTCTTCTCCTATGGCCACATAGGAAATTAAATTAAAATTTTCCTGGGGCTTTTCCTGTTCACCTAAAGAGGAATAGAATTAAAAGTCCTGGCCAGAGTGGTCACTGCGGAGGAATGTGGGACACAGAGGGCAAATCTAGACTTGCTTTCACTTTCGAAAGAAGATATGCAAATTCAGCATGAATTTGCATATCTTCTTCTGATCGCGTTTTTGGAAGAGGTTCTTTCAAAAAATAAAGTTGTCTAGACACGGTTCTATCGAGAAAAAAACCCTTTTTCAAAAGAACCGTTATTCCTAAAAAAAATGAGGTTTACATGGTTCTTTCAAAAAAGGGTTTTTTTCTCGAAAGAACTGCGTCTAGACTACTTTCTTTTTCAAAAGAACCTCTTTCAAAAAAGGAACAGAAGAAGATATGCAAATTCACGCCAAATTTGCATATCTTCTTTCAAAAGTGAAAGCAAGTCTAGACGCGTCCCTAGAGGTCAAGAACTTCAATTTTCACAGTGTTGTGTCTGCACTACCATAAAATCGACCATGTAAGGCTGAATTTAGCATTACTTCTCATGAAAATTGACTTTACTGTCCCTTAAAGTTGACAGAAGAGATTTGGTGGTGTGGCCTCACTGTTTACAAATTCAACCTAATGCAACTAAGTTCAACCCAAACTCCCAGGGTATGTCTAGACTACATGCCTTTGCCGACACGAGGCATAAGGGATCGGTCAGCAAAGGCTTTCCTTGCCGACTGATCCCCGTCTAGACTGCCGCTTTGTGCCGACAAACAGCTAAGCCGGCGCAACACGGCGGCCATTTTTATTCTAATGAAGCAGGGGATATTTAAATCCCCCGCTTCATTGACTATGTCGGTATGTCTAATTTACATGCCTCTGTTGGCCGAGGCATGTAGTCTGGACATACCCCCAGCGTAGACCCAGCCTAAGATATATAGTATGTTTTTCCACACATGTTCTGCTAAGGGGGGAATGTTGACCATAGTAGAAGTTATGGGGATAGAAAAGCTAATGTCTGATGAAAATGCTTCTTTTCTATTGGACCAAATCTTTTCTGCTGCTTTTTGGGTTTAATGTTTGTTCCCCAAAATAAAATTATTACTGTGGTTGAGCCACTGGCTTAGTTTGTTTCCAGCCATTCTGTTCCTAAAACAGTGTCTGAGAAGATATTCCAGTTGTAGGAACAGACTTTGGGACTTTGATGCCAAGGAAATAAACAGCTTGTTTGCCAGCTTCTCTATAATCCTAAGTCTCTCTCTCTCTTGCTCTTTTTTGCTAACTGCTTTCTTCTTTTAAATATTTTTTACTGAACAAAGACTGAGTCAATGAACAAAGATAGCATGACTGCCCATGTCCCTATTGAGTGGTTTGATGTAAGATGCAAATAGCTAGATTTACAAAGGTGACAAGCGTGTTGCAATGCCATGGCACTGCCACTTTTAGGTAACTTGCCACGTAATTCACAAACCCTGATTTATGTGCTCAGGCTCTTTTGTGCAAGAGAGGGGTGTCTTAGCCACCTAAGAATGTTTTCCCAGAAAGTAGGGATTTATCTATATTAGTCTTTAGGACAGTCAAAGGAGAGGTAGTGTCCTAAACGCTGCCCCTCAAGATGAGTTAGGCACCTGTCTCTAAGTTTTAAGACTATGGGCCATACCTAAGTGCATACAAGAAGGTGTAGAGGGTAGAAAGGGGAAGAAATTGAATAGAAACTTTAACAGACGGCTTAACAGGGGTTAAATTGAACACTGATCTACAGAACTACAGATGAGAGGATTAAGACTTTCTTTTGCTCTTTTCTGATGTGAGGGAGACAGAAGGAAAAACTCATTTCATTCTTCCTACTCCCAGATTTAAGTAGTATCAAAACAAGCCTCACAGGATGCCAACATGGAAAAGTTTCATACGATTGTGAAATAAAATCTATTAAAGGGTCAAGATCTGTGGGGGAGTCATGTATGGGACGCAAGAGGACCTCCCTTTAGCTTAGTGGATAAAGTACTCCTTTAGCACATGGAAAACCTTAATTCTTATCCCTAGCCTCCTCCTTAGGAGGAATAAAGATTGGAAGAGGGATCAGTCACCTCTTAAGTGACTGTCATGGCTACTGGGATATTGTCATGTGGGGAGTATCTTAATGTTTCCTACAGAAGTTGTTGCACTTAAATATTAATTGGGCCAGTGAAAAAATGTCTCTGTTGACTAGAAGCCAGGATACTCATTTGAGAGGTGGCACTCCCTGTTCAAATCCCTTCTCCACTTCTAAAAGAAGGCATTTGAACTGGTACCTCCCATATGCTGAGTAAGTATCCTAGCCACTAGGTTAAAAGTTATAAGGGAGCTTCTCGCCTTTATGGGGTTTCAGAGTCCAGACTCTGTCCTAAGCAGGGACAGAAATAACAATGTAGACATGCCCATAGTGGAACCATTACTCTGACTAGGGCTCTGAGGCTATGTGTAGACTACAAAGATAAATTGGAAAAAGAAACGCAATTTGCAGTATGCAAATTGGGTATCTTTTTCCGGTTTACTTCTGAAAGAGGCCTTTCCGAAACTTGGCCCATCTACACAGAACCGAATTTCAGAAGAAAACCCTCTTTTGGAACATCCCTTCTTCCTCGTAAAATGAGGTTTACAGGGATGCCGACAAAATGCGTCCACTTTTCTGACATTTTTTTCAGAAAAGCGGACATGTTCCTTGGGTGCAGCAGAGCTTTTCCAGGATACTTTCTGTATCCCAGAAAAGTTCTACCGTCTAAACGTACCTGGAGACTTGCTACTGCAGGGTACATCTACATTGGAAAGATATGTACCCTCTGGCTTTTATTAAAAAAGAAAGAATACTTTACCATATTAAAATTTAAAAGTCTCATAGACTATGTCTACACTATGAGCTAGTGGTGTGATTCCCCTGCTCATGTTCATATATTTTTGCTAGCCCGAGTATATAGAAGTATAGCCACAGTATATGTGGGAGTGGCAGCGGAGTCATGGCTAAGCTATAGAACACATATTTATGCATTTCAGGGTTTGGTTTTAGACTCAGCTATCCTCTCTGCTGCCTCTACTCATGCTACCGTGGCTATGCTGCTATTTGCATGCATGCTAATGCACTGAGTATGTGCATGCAAGCAGAGGAAACACATCTTTCATAACAGTGTAGACTTAGCTTTAGTCACAGGCTACTCCACTGGAAGTGGCTTTGTGTGAGCACAGTGGCCTGAAACTATAGGTTAGTGAGCTTGCAACTACCATTTGTTGGTCATCAAGGAAAAGGATGCCCAGAACTCCAGAGGCTCTTCTTGAGCAAAGGGAAACAACTGAATGAGCCAGTTTTCATGTACGCTTTATTATGTGATGCTTTTGGTCATTTGAGTCAAATTCAGTTAAGTTTTGAGTTTAAGGGAAATGGAACAAACTATTCCTGGGTGACAAAAAGGGCAAGAAAACTGTACCAAATGCATCCTTGATAGGGGCTTACCTTAATCAAAACCTCTATGAGGACGTCTAGATTACATGCCTCTGCCAACAGAGGCATGTAAAATAAGCTACCGAACGTAGTCAATGAAGCGGGGATTTAAATATCCCCGGCTTCATTAAAATAAAAATGGCCGCCTCGCTGTGCCGGCTCAGCTGATCGTGGGCTCAGCGCGCGAGTCAAGACACGGAACAGTCGACAGGAAATGCCTTTGTCGACCGCTCCCTTATGCCTCGTGAAACGAGGTTTACAGGAGCGGTCGACAAAGGCGTTCCTGTTGACCGATCTGCATCTTGACTCACGTGCTGTGACGATGATCAGTTGAGCTGGCACAGAGTGGAAGCCATTTTTATTTCAATGAAGCCGGGGATATTTAAATCCCCGCTTCATTGACTATGTCAGATAGCCTATTTTACATGCCTCTGTCATCAGAGGCATGTAATCTAGATGTACCCTATCTGGCATGGTTTGGCTACAAGAGTCTGAAGGGGAAGGGGCTGTTATCTTGTGGTGGCAAGGCAAGGACTCTTCCTGAAGGGTCTCCTCAAAGAGAGGTCTAAACATAAAAGATCACTAGCAATAGCATTGCTTTTATGGAAGCGAGAGCTTATTTTTCATGAAACGTAATTTTCAATGGTCAAATCCATAACATTCTGGGGAAAAACATGGTTAGCAATTTCCAATTTATGCTTTAGATTATGATATTTCATCAGGATGTTCCATTTGTGGGCAGCCTGCATGAATTTCTTTGTTCTTAGGCAAGTCATGCAATCCAAAGAAAAAAGATTTTTTATGGGGCAGAAGTAAGGCAACTAATATTGTACACTGCAAGTGTTACTGAGCTACTCCAGGACTCCATCATGTCTTGGGAAAATGGATGTTATGCACATAATAAATATAACAAGTAATAATGTGCCTGGGCATGCAGAAGGGAAGAGAAGGTTTTATTAACATAGTTTGTGTAGCTGTGGTTATTCAAGAGTTTTTCTTATCAGCTTTAAGCACCAGAATTTTTTTATGTTCAAATTAAAGTTGACACCGCTGTAATGATTCAGTGAAGGAAGGCTTTCTGACTGAAGAAATTTCAGAAGTCAAGCAAATTAAATTATTCAGCTAATAGAAAAACTTCATAAGAGCAGCTAAGGGATGCCTATTTAAAATTATGTTAATTTAGTTAGAAATGATGTATGTGATGAAACAAGAAAAAAATCAGCTGAGGCAAAGAGAATAAATGCCTTCAAAAATGGAATAATAGACTTCTGAGCAACAAAGACACGTCTCCCCGTTTGCAAGATGTTCTTAACCTTGATGTAACTGTAGTGTAGTGATGCGGCTCAGACCCTTTCCCCCCCAAAAAAGAATAAATTATCTTATAGCCAATCTTCCATGTAAGCGGGACAATTTTTATTACTTCCTAATAGCAAGTCAATTGAACTAAAAATGAAGAAACTGTTGTATTTTATTTATTAATTTCCTAACTGGTTGCTTATTTGATGCATGCCGTGATTCCTCAATAAAATATACAAAATACATTATCAGATGTGACCTTTTAGGAAATATTTTGGCCATAACACTTCTTGTAAAAGGTGAAAGTAAATGTACGTCTTAGTCACATTTCTTCTAGAATCTACATATTTTACCCCTTTTTTGTGACAAGCAATGAAAATACATTTTTTTCTGATCAGGAACAAATAAGTTTAATATTTCCGCACATTACAGAATATTTATCAGTCAACTATTCACTAAATTTTAGACATGTAACCAATTCTCATCTTGCTTAACCACAACATATGGGGAAAGACCCACTGAAATGACTACATTGGTATAAAATTGGTGCAGGGAGAGAATCAGTTATATATGTTTAATTTTCCTGTATCTTCCAATACTTTGTTCAAGTTACGTTGATATAAGACTTTAAAACCGTACCAACTGGCCCAGAACTTTAAAGGAACCTGTATCCCATTGAAGTTAGGCATTTAAATAGCTCTGAGGATTTGGGCCTGTGTTAATGATTTTGCATCACCTTGCATAACTGCAGCATCTGGGTGCTACCATAATTTAACAATATGAGCAAAATTGAATCTTATTTTTCTGCCAAACCTTCTTTTCACCCATTCTCTATTGTGGTTGACACCACATTAAATGTCTTCTAGCTTTGCCACCTCATTGTCATATTTTTAATTCCTCTTTATCTCCACCTCCCAAAAGCATTGTCAGATCCCTCTTTTATTTCCTACAGCAGAATTATCAGACTTCTCCATTGTTGTGGGATGCAGTGATTGCTACAGGAGCTGGAGTCAGTGTGAATATAAACTGAAGAGATCAGTATGTGAAATTAAAATGAATAAAATTCTGTGAACTGGAACACTTCCACAAGCAGCAAAATCTAACATACAGGTATGGGAATTTGAAGAAACAGCACGCTTTCCCCCCGCCTTCTTCTTGCTCTTTTGAGGTTAGACACATTTTTTCCTGTTTTTACCATCAGAAAGAAATTGAAATGTCTCCCAGCTAGGCTGAGCAAGAGTGTGTATACAGAAGCTATTTGGAAGCAATATGACTTGCACTAAACTCCACCACCCCATTGGATAGATTAGTGTGACCTATCGAACCTTGCTAGCGGTGCTTGCAGTTTAAGTAATAAAATAGCCTAACAGCCTTGTGTGGATATGAGATATGTGACAGTGTTGGTGCCTTAGGTTCAGAGGGTTTGTGAGAACCTTTCCTTCTATTCAATATTTTTTGAATATTTCCAAGGAATCTTGTATAGTTGGGTGGCAGATTTATATCCATATTACTGAAGAGCTGGACCCTCTTTGTAATAGTCTGAACCAGAGCCCCTGACCTTGACACACCCTTAGCTATACCAAAATTCTACAATTGCATCCTGAAGATGTAGTCTTGTATGACCACATTCTATCAGGCTCCACTTTCTTTTCTCTCTTCAAGTTTATTAACTTGCTTCATTCTTAACAGTTCTTGCAACTGGATGCTTTGTCACCTCTATGTCCTTGCTTTCTGGATACTTTTTTGGCTTTGTCAGCTTCCAATTTTTTAAGAGGATTTTCTCTTGGAATGTATCCAATGCCTTATCTGCCTGTTTAGGGAAGCTAGTCAAACAAGTACTGTGGGAGCCAGAGTGAAGTTTGTCACATCAGGTCATTCAGCTCTGAATTAACTGGCAGTCAATCAAAGCTCTTTGCCTAAAGCCTACGAAAGGTTTTGGACTTTTTACTTGTTCAACAAATCATTAATTAATTTATCAGAAGGGTAGCCATGGTAGTCTGTATCTGCAAAAACAAGGAGTCCTGTGACACCTTAAAGACTAACAGATTTATTTGAGAATAAGCTTTGGTGGGTAAAAAACACTTGGTCAGATTCATAATTCATTTAGTAATAAGAATTTTAGGATTGTTAAGCACTGATGGTAAAATAAGGATTTTCCACCTCAAAGTACTTAAGTACTTAATGAGGCTTTTTCTCCAGATTAGCATCCAATCTGGTGTTGATAAATTAATCCCTTTTCCAATTTTTAAGTGACATTGTTCTGGCAGTGCTAAAAATGTAACTTTCTAGATATATGAGAAATACCCCTCGCACTGATGACCTTTAATAGGAAAAAACTGCTATTGGAGTATGTTAATCTCAGTCCTTTTAAAATGCATTTACATTGTTTGGGGGAACAAATTCCCTAGTGTCATATTCATGATTACTGCAAACGTAGGTTTTTTTGTTTATTATTTGTTACTAATATGATACTTGATTAATGCCCCTGCTCAGTGAGCAAGCAGAAATATTTCAACAAAGCCAATTCTTACATACAGCATTGTAACTTTAGTAGACTAGTGAAAAGTACGATGTTTTAGAACCTACTTCTGCAAAAACTTATGTCTGTGCTTAACTTTTACTGAGACTATTCATATACTTACTGTTAAGCATGTGCAGGAGGGATTGCAGAGTGAGAACCTATGACACCAGGAATGAAATCCTGGCCTCATTGTAGTCAATGGGAATTTTATCAGAGATTTCATTGGGACCAAGATATTACTCCAGGGAAATCAGAATTTCCCAATTTCAGAGAAGGAATCTCTTTGCATGGTGGGCTTCAAAAAGCTCAAGTTACACTTATTTAGAATATAAAGTAATATATGCTGTAGGAAAGTCTTAGATGTTGCTCTGTACACAACAGATATAACGTGAATCATAGAAAGATAAGACTGGAAGGGTCTTCCAGAGGTCAGTTAATTCAATCCCTTGCACTTATGTCAGGACTATGTATTATCTAGAGCATCCCTGGCAGGTGTTTGTCTAACCTGCTCTTAAAAATCCCCACAATTCTACAACTTCTTTAGGGAATTTATTCCAGTACTTAACTACCTTCATAGTTAGGAAGGTTTTCCTAATGTCCAACCTAAACCACTTGTGCTGCAATTTAAGCCAATTGCTTCTTGTCCTATCCTCAGACAATAACAAGAATGATATTTCTCCCCCGTCCTTGTAACCATTTTTATGTTCTATATGAAGGAACCATAGTACAGAAAGGACCAATAGTTATTTACTAACTACATACAACAGGCAAGGCCTATCTATATATACACACAGACGTTTTAGCAGTGTCCTGGTGGCTTCTGAAACATACAGTGTAGTTCCTCACAAACTATTTAATGAGCTACTACACAATTCTTGTACATTGCAGTAAAGCGCAATTAAAATCATTAGTCCACGCAGATAACTAATGCAGCACTGGTCTCTGTACTTGAGGACTGAAGATCAAATTCCAATTTGAATGAATCTCAGTTCTCATTATTTTTAAAGTAAATGTCCAGCCCTTTTTTGTGTGCGAATACTCTTGAAAGTATTTTGATTGCTACAGTGGAAAGTGTGTTCCTGTTTTTCTCCAAAGATCACTAGTTATTTACAATGCTCGACAGCCACCCAATACAGGCCTCTGTAGTACATGGCAGTCCACTACTCTGAGAGAAGATCACAGCGTGGCTTGTGACCATAAAGCAGTGCTGTGAAATTGGCATTAGGATTCCCTGCAAATTTGCTCTCCATGGATGAGTGTTGGTTCCTCAGCTGAGCAGACAGTATGACTTGTGGAAATAACTAGAAGGTAAATTAATACTACAGGAGACCATATATTTTACAGCTCTGAATGCATGGGACTCCAGCATTTTTAATTCCAGCTCTGTAACTGACTCCCCTTGTGGCTTTGGTTAAATCATTTGTACTCTTTGTCTTAATTTCTCCTCTGGTAAAATATGAACAATATACCTACCAAATCCAAACGAAACCTTCTGGCAGCTGACACCTCGCAGTGACAGACCCCCAACTAACTAGGACACTTATCCATGCAATTTTTTAAAGTATTGATGTCTATCAATACATCTCCATACAAACATCTTGGCTTCTCTTCTCATCAGAGAAATTCTACTCTACAATACACAGTTATAAAAAATTGGTTAAATGCTGCTGTACCTTAAAGAATCACTTGTTTACCTTCCTCAAAATTCTCAGACTAGCCCTTTGCTTTGTGGTATGCCTACAATAGACCAGTGGCGTAGCCAGAAGGGCTCACTTGGGTGGGTCTCAACTTGGTGGGCAATGGTGAGGGTATTAAGCCCATGTGCCCCCATGCCTAGGCTCCAATCCCAGCTGGAGCACCTGTGGAGCAGGGTCAGTCCTGGAACCCTGGTTGCACTCCCCAGTTGGAGCGCTAGATGGCAGGGCGCCAGAGCGCTGGTGGAGAGAGGTCACTCTGGCCCCTGGCCCCAGGATGGAATACCAGCCATGTGGGGTTAGTCCCTGTGTCCCGGCCCTGATTCCTGACCAGAGCATTGGTTGCAGTGGGGTCAGTCCTAGCTCCAGTCCCCAGCTGGAATGCTGGGCAGTGGGGCTGTAGAGTGCTGGTGGTGGGGATCAGCTTCCACACTCCAGTCCTGATCCCCAGTCAGAGTGTCGGGCACAGCAGGGTCAGCCCCCACGCCTGGCCAGCATGAGTGGATGGAGCTGGATGGAGCCACGGCCCACTCAGGCCACCTGTGGCTATACCACTGCACTTGACAAGGGTCTGTATTTGTTTTTAAGATTAAGCCACTCAAAATGTCTTTGAACTGACCTATTTTTATGGGAGTGGTTAGAACTCTGCAGATCCAATTTATATCCACAGATATATGCATCCCCATATGTGGATACAGATCTTTGTTTCCTATCTTGAGGTTAGGTCCATCAATGGCTATTAGCCGGGATGGGCAGGAATGGTTTCCCTAACCTCTGTTTGTCAGAGGCTGGAAAATGGATGACTGGAGAAGGATCTTATGATCATTACCTGTTCTGTTCACTCTCTCTAGGCATCTGGCATTGGCCACTGTCGGCAGACAGGATACTGAGGTAGATGGACCTTTGGTCTGACCCAGTATGGTCATTCTTATGTTCTTAAATTCTTATCTTTGTGAATGTGGATTCAATTTTTTTATCCATGGAAGGCTGTAGAGTAGGATTTCTTAAGAGAAGTCAGTGGCCTGTTCTGGGTCTGTGGTTTACAGGACACTGCTTAGTGACTGAAGCCATGAATTCTGACCTTGCCCACAGGGCTGAAACCCTGAGTCCTGTATTACCTCCCCATGGAAACAGGAGTACCCAGGCTTGGGTCTTTTGCCTCATAGGCAGTTTGGAGTTTAGCCCCATGTTAAAGGATGCAATGCCAAGGCTGGGGGCTTTATTTTAATAGGGAGGAGCAGTACTGTGGATAAGAGACACAGGCTTGTGCCCCTCAGGGCTGCAGATCCTCTGATACTGAATTGTATCCTCTAGTTGGGAGTCACCTCTTTAAGGGGTGCTTATGGAGATGCGGATGCAGATCCATCTAAAATTTGGAATGCAGATTGCAAATTGGGTACAATTTAAGTATTGTGGATGCAGATCCAATGTCGATCAAAATTTTTACATCTGCATGTGGCTCTAGTGCTGAAATCTTTGTGATATAACTTATGGGAATATCACTTCTAAAATATAATGCTCTGCGCTGAGTGAATCATTTGTCTTTGGCTTGGTTTGGTTTGTTAATGGGCAGTAATTCTGCAAAAACTAGATTTCATGACCCTGATGAACATATTAATTGGAGGTACCAGAGATCAGTAATTTAAAAACACTTGTTCTAAGTCCTTGGCTAGTGCATATTCACTCTATCATATAATCTCCTATTTTATCTTTGTCAAAGATTTTTACAAATCTGGTTTCATTTTTTCAAAGTAAATATATTATTAATAGTAATGGAGTAGAATAATATTTCTCTTTTATATCTCTTCTCATTGGAATTAGCTTCAGCACACTTGACAGCTGAGGGACAATGTGTTGATTTCTTCTTTAATATCAGCTGTAAGTTTGCAAGGCTATGAGTCAGCCAACCATTTGCCAATTCAAGATGAGTTGCTACTACATAAGATGGGGGGTTTCTTTTCTCTCTAATGGGACCATTCTTCAGGCAAAGTTCATAATATGTTGGCTAATTTTAACAGCCACTGAACAGTTCTGTATATATTAGCACAAAAATCCTGTGTTTTACATTCAGACACACATCCAACTGAATATTGAATTCATCTCTCTTATTTTTGAAGATAAAGCCAGTGTAACTGAGAGCCATCATGAGGCTTTGCATAAATATCTTGTCAGAGACTACAGCACACAGATTGTAGGCCAGGCCATCTGCCATCTATTCAGCTTCTGACACAGACTTGAAGTTGCCATAGGGTTATGAAGAGAAGATTTGGCCAAGACTTATTGGACTTCTACAGAGAGTGGTTGAAAAGATGAGAAATGCTGTGTAGGAAGGAGAGGCAGTGAAAAATCTGCTAGGTGAAAAAAAAGCCTGTAGGAAGAAGGCCCTGGGAGATAGTATTTTGCCTAAAGAGCAAAGAAGAACACTGCAGCACTCAGGAGTATGAGTGAAGGGCAAGGAATGTCTGCATAACCCAAGAGGGGGAGGAGAACCAATTTTTTGAATGTTTATTTGGATTTTCAGTTGGATACCTGTTTCCTTCTGTTGTAACAAAAAATGAAATTTGACCTCACAGAGGGTGGTGGCATGGAAAAGTCAGACACCTATTGAGTTCTTGGGAGATAGGTGGGCTCAAGTTCTCCCACATTTAAAGACCACTCCTCCAGCTTAAGGAGAGGAGCCACTAATCCCAGGACTCAGAGAGGGTCGGGGCAATTAATGAAAAAGAGGGTCCAGAGAGTATCCAAAGGGGACATAAAGCAAAGGACCGCACAGAGAACTGTGCCCTGGACAGCTCCCCAAGGCTGTTCAGGAAGCCAATGGATATGACCAGTGGATGTAACCGCTGTTCCCTGTAAGCTGTGCACTTGGGAGCCACCCAGGAGAGATTCAAATGCTGCCCAGCTGATTAGCAGAACACCCACAGTTCCCCAGAGCTGGAAGCATGTGTTTCTATTGTGGTGCACATCTGTGCATGCCTTGGTACTCATAGATGGAAAAATTAGAGGGAACAATGGATATGGCCCAGAGGAATTCTGCCCATACATGTGACCTGAGGGAAGAATGGGAATAGGCCCCACAGTCACAAAGCACCTCCAATCCCACATCTTCCTGGTGTGATGGATGGCTACTTTGGCTAGGGCCAGAAAGAGGTTGACAAGAAGATCTCTTTATTTTGTGGGGCCACTCATAGGGTGAGTATAGTTCAGGTGGTGCAAGGAAAAACACAGCCACTTCCTATGGAGAAGACTATGGCGATGCCAGAAAAGGGGCTTCACCTGGTGCATTCAATGTAAATGTTCATCAGGGTCTTCCTTGTGCTGCAAAAGAGATAAATACTGGGAAAAGGGGTGAAGTGCATCAGGCACATGCCTGTGTTACATGCCACTGAAGAAGCTGCCAACTAATAATCCCGATAGGCCTCAGGAGTAAGATGAAATACATACTGGCCCTTGGGGTTCCTCATTCTCCGCAGGTGGTAGAAAGTCCCACCATGCAGTATTGGGGCAGGACACGAGCATGAGGAAATGAAATCTATGGAGGACAAGCATGTACAGCTATTTCCTAGATGCAGCTCAGAAACAAACCAACTGAGGGTCATGAAGTTGGCTCAAAGGGTGAGGAGGGAGTGGCTGGTAGAGTTCATAGGACAGGGCCTGATGGCTAGCTTTGGGTGCTAGGGTGAGGGGCAGGAGGAGAGCACCCTCCTGACAATCCTGCTTGAGGAAAGGCTGACTGGTGGGTGACAAGGCTTCCTTCACCTCCTAGTATACTCACCAGGGCAAATGAGGGGTGAAAACCTCCATGAGCTGACTGAGCATCAGAGGTTCACCCAGTATCCCTTGTCCTGGTCCAGGAGGTTGCCGATCCTTGTGGTACCTGCTATGACCAACTTCCAGCACACCAAGTGGGACTCCACCACCTGAACACTGAGTTGGGGTGAGGAGCTCCTCCCCTCATTGGCTATTGTAGACCTGATCACTAAGACCAGCTTACAAGTCTGGAGAAGGTTCTGGTAGAAGACCAGTAGCACAGAGAGGTCTCACATAAGACCACTTGAATGGAGATAAATGAAATGAAAGGTGGTGACAGCCACAGATGCAGACTATAAGACAACAGAGAGAGTGCTGGAGCGGAAGAAACCTGGCAATACCCTGGTTGTGAGACACAGAATAAGAATTGGATTGGGAGAGGGCAGTGTTGTGAAATGAAAACAGGGACAGAGTATCAGAATATCAGATCAATTGTCACTGTGGATTGGTCAAAGATGAGAATGGGCTATGGAATCCCTGGCTTGACCCAGAAGAGGCAAAAGACAACAGTGAAGTTTATTAGAAGTGACACAGGCAGACTGGAGAGAATATCAGAGGGAGTTGGAATTGAAGCAGACAAGACAATGGTTATAAATTACTCATTCAATGATCATATGGATGAATAGGAAAAAAAAAAGAAATGGAACAGACAGATGAGGGCAGTTTTTCTATCAAATGAGGGAAAATACTTGTGAATGGATTTATTCGGAGGAGAATGAACCAGAAAAGAGAGGTTTTGAGTGAAAGAGAGGGAGAAGAAAGAAGTGAAGTTGCTGATAGAGAGGGGGCAAGAAAGGGAAGTCGAGAAGAGGGAATAAGATCAAGAAGACAGGCAGAGATCTTGAAAGTAGAAAGTAGGAGAGAATATGATTGATTGATTGATTGTTGCAAATATAAATCAAATACATAACCTAATTACTGCTTCACTTATACATATTCTTCACAAATTAGCGTTCCTCTACAAGTTAGTGATAGAATTGCTATGGCAGTTGCAAGTAACTGGTTGCCTTTTAACTGTGCATTGGTTCATGGGAAAGTGTGAACTTTTCTATTCCTTCCATGTCCCTTAGCTTCCTGATCTCTGAAATGTTCTCTCTGAGAAAGGAGCTATTTTTCTTGATGCAACACCAACTAGTATGATTACTGTCCAGTGATTAAATACAGTAACCCTAGTTTAAATCAAATCAAAATTGTAACAGCTGAAAAACTCTCATCAAAATTAGTTTTCAGCAGGCTGGTCAAGGAGGGATTAAAATATATTCCCAGTAGAATAGCAAATAAATTAACTTCAAACTTTAGTCTGTGAGAAGCACTGATTTCCCCCCTTGTAATAAAACAGTTTTTGTTTGTTTTTGTTTTGCTTTGTTTTATTATTTTGTTTTGTTTGGAAAAACACAAGTCTATAATAGTTAATGAACTGAAAAGAGATTGACAGTGGGTAACTGGTACATGAGAAAAGAAATAAAAAAGAATCCTTACCAATATGATTCTGCTTATTTTATGTGGTATAACATAATAATGTTTTAGAATTGAAAGAGGCCCTAGGTTGACTTTGATCAATCAATAACTCTAGCTAGGATCAGAGAAATTCCTACTGAGTTTCTTCTATTTCCAGAACCCCACTCATTCATGAGTATTTTAACACTTCTGAGTGTTTATATCTCTATTATCTGTATAGGTTTATGTATATATGTATAAATGTCCAATTATATATAATGTGCTTGAAGTTACAGTTAAAAAAAAGTGACAGACTTTTGTGTAGGTATAGTGTAAGCTTCTCCAAATGTCACTGAGCCAATATTTATCCCTGCACCATTGTGACTTCAGATCTTGTGCTGTTTGTTGTGCCAAACTGTGTGGTAGTTTTTTAATAGTCCTTACACTTAAATTGATGATCTATGTCAAAATTTGAACCTGGTACTACAATCGTGAAAAATGTGCATTCACCCACTATAGTGTTTGCTATCACTCAAAAGTTTGTTTTGGAGGCCTGAAAAAGAGCTCTGGGTAAGCCCAAACACCTTTCTCCATCACCAACAGAAGTTGGTCTAATAAAAGATATTGGTTCATCCACCTTTACTCTCTAACATTTCAACAAAGCTTTTTCAGTGAAAATCTTTCAGTTCTAGGTTACAACATAGTTTGTTCCCCTTTTATTATGAATCTTGTTACCTTCTTGAACAATTTGGTGGAATCCATGTTCTCTATGCACCTTAGAATTGCATTTCACAGTTGATGGCATCTGCTAATGCTAATATTTTATTGATGGCTATGACGGGGCACGCCAACCCCGCACTGAACAAGGGGGAGCAGAGCACACCTATTGGGCGGAATACGCCGCTCCCCCACAACCCTGCTGGGCATGCTCCCAGTGCATCCCAGGTATAAAAGCCCGCAGAGCAGATCAGTTGGGGCGGACCTCCAGAGGGGAAGGAGCTCCTGCCCAAGCACTGGAGCCGCCGCCACTGGAGCCAGAGCCGCTGGACCAGCCGACACCACCGCTACAGCCCCCAGGCCTCTGCCATCCCGCCATCCACGACTTGCAGCCAGCCTAGTCACTGTCGCCACACCAGCTGCTGCTGCGCCAGCTGCCGACACCACGCCCAACGCCGGACCCGCCACGGCCGCCATGCCAGCCAACCCAGCTACCGCAGCTGGATCTACACACGCAAGTGAGGCCTTTGTCAGCCAGAGGGATGGGGTAGGAAGCAGCCCAGGGCAGGGAACCAGAGGTGACCCTTTGGGCTCAGCGCGTTTCGGGGAGAACTCCCCGCCGAGCCAGTGGTGGGATCCGCCCACCACTGATAGGGCCCTGGGGTGGGGCCCGGAGGAGAGGGAGGGCCCAGGCCCCGCTACCCATCCCCCTTCCTCCCAGCTCCTGGACTCGGAGCTGATCAACAGTGACTAGGCCTCTGGGCCTGCATGACAGTGACTAGGCCTCTGGGACTGCAGAGCAGTGACTAGGCCACAGGGACTGTGGAACAGGGCCCAGGACCCTGGGCCTGCCGGGTGGTGAGTAGGCCAGTGGAGATCCCCGGTGGGTGGGGGGGAAAGACACAGTATAAAGCACCCCATGACAATGGCAAACCTGACATCTGTAAAGCTACAACTAATCTTTCATTAATATCTAAGATTTTTACTATTCTACTGGTATTTATTTTATGTACCTCTTCCAGTTCTCCAATGCCCTTGTTGTATGGAATCTCCAGTATGTCTGATTTAAGTAGCCTTTTGGATGGTGCCATAATGATTTCTTCTGATATATTAATTTGTTAATATTCCCTGTTGCTCTGTTTGGTTTCCTGACTGCTTCCAGAAATTGGACTCATTTTAAGTTCCTCTCTTCTATCTTCCCACATCTATTTACAGTTCTAGTAGTATAATTCCATGAAAATGATATATGACCAGACAAGAGATAAATTTACTAAATTATTTGAAGTGAATTTTCTCCTGAGTCTCAGAGGGGTAGCTGTGTTAGTCTGTAGCTTTAAAAACAACAAGTAGTACTAGAGGAACATAAACAAAATGTCATAAGGCAAAGGTAGAATAAAGAGAGAAACATTGGTATGTTGTATAGGAGGAAATGCCACCAGTTCTGAACCAAGTGTTCAAAAGCCCTTTAGTTAGATCATTTATCCTTCAGGCACAAGATTATTGTAAGTCATTGGCACAACTAGAATCATAGCATTATGGGAGCAAAGACTCCTTTTGAAAACCTCCAGTGAAGAAGCTTCCACATCCTCCTGAGGCAGTCACTTCCGTTGTCCTACTGTTCTTACAGTTAGGAAGCTTTTCCTGAGACTTAATGTAAATCTGCTATGCAGTAGTTTGAACCCAGTGCCTCTTGTCCTGCAAGAGAGAAGAATTTTTATCTATTTTTATAGCAGAATTTCAAGTATCTGAAGAGAATTATTATGTCTTCCCCCTAATCTCTTTTCCTAGCTAGACATACATAGCTCCTTCAGTCTCTGATCATCTAGCATATATTTCCTCCCTTTGATCATCTGTGTTGCTCACCTTTGGGTCCATTCCAGTTCCTCCACATCCTTTCTATACATTGGTGACCAAAACTGGACACAATACTCCAGCTGAAACCTAGCCAGCACTCAGTAAAGTGGTACTATTACCTCCTGTGACTTGCATGCTATGCCTCTGTTAATGCAACCTAACGTTGCAGTTGCTGTTCTTTTCTTTTTTGCACCAGGATTGCATTGCTGACTCATGTTGAGATTGTAATCCACCTCAACCCGCAGATGTTTCTCAACAGTGCTGCTGCCATGCCATTCCCGCCTTTTATATCTGTACATGTGGTTTATCTTCTTTAAGTGAATTTCTCTAATTTGAATTTCATTTTGTTGTGTGTAATCCTTAAACAAATCCCTTTCCTTTGAAAGCCACTTTCTCTTAACAGAAATAACCTTATACATTATGGCTATGTCTACACTGCAGGCTTCTTGCACAAGAACTTTTTGTGTAAGAGTTCTTGCACAAAAAGTTCTTGTGCAAGAGCACGTCCACACTGCCATGTGGACACTCTCTTATGCAAGAAAGCTCTGATCGCCATTTTAGCCATAGGGGTTTCTTGTGCAAGAAACCCCTGTTGCCCGTTCACACTTGCCTTTTTGCGCAAGAGCTCTTGCGCAAAAAGGCTTATTCCTCATAGAAAGAGGAATAACTCATGCACAAAAAGCCCTGTGTTCTTACGATTAACTGTATTTTTTCTTGCACAAGAAAGCACTTGTAGTGTGGATGCTCCACAAGTTTTGGTGCAAAAATGGCCAGTTTTGCACAAAAATTCTGCAGTGTAGACATAGCCCCAGCGTTTTCCCCAGCAAAACAGATGTGATAAAGGAAAAGAAGTTTTGTAGAAAACTTCTGCACATAAGTCAAACTATGTAATGTTTATCCAACCTAGTGTGACCTCTGTGTGGCTTCATAGCTAATATTTGTACACATTTCTGAACTCAGTCAAATAAACCACTCATCTGAACACACAAATAAACCAGTGTTCAAATGCACTGACATTTACCTGGTATGGTATTTTCCATTGGGCATCTGAAAAAAGTCCAAGAATGAGTTAGCTTGAACTCCCTACACATCTCCCAAAAAATCACACTATTGAGCCAATGGGAAATTCAAGCTACTTCAAGCGTGGCAACAAGTGAAGTTGAGGAAACATAAGGGAGCAGTCTGCATAGCATTCGGTGCATCATGATCTTATTTCAGACGTGTTTTTATTTTTGTGTGAAACTCTCCTGAGGCATATAGTGTGTTTCAGTGGAAGGAGCAGAAGAGAGAAAGGAGGGAGAGAAAAGCAAAAAGACTTATACTGGTAAGAGAAAGGCATAGATGCCAGAACAAGGAGCAATGGTCTCAAGTTAGAGTGGGGAAGGTCTAAGTCAGAAATTAGGAAAAACTATTTCACTAGAAGGGTGGTGAAGCACTGGAATGGGTTACCTACAGAGGTGGTGGAATCTCCATCCTTAGAGGTTTTTAAGTCCTGGCTTGACAAAGTCCTGGCTGGGATGATTTAGTTGGGGTTGGTCCTGCTTTGGGCAGGAGGCTGGACTTGATGACCTCCTGAGGTCTCTTCCAAACCTAGGATTCTATGATAGTATGTGAAAGAAAGCATAGAGTCAAATAGAGTAAAAAGAATAAAAATCTTCAGTGACTCCAACTGTCCCATAGAATCTACATAGAATCTAGATAGGTCATGACTAAATAATGAAAAAGATAGCAGTAGGGATACTATATAGACAATCTGACCCAGATGGTGATGATGATCATGACTGACATATGCTTCAAGAGATTAGTGAGGTTATAAAAATAAAAATATTCAATAATAATGTGGAATTTAAACTATCTCCACATTGACTTAGTTATTTGTAGTGTCAATAAAATGTATCCAATCCTGGAGGTGACATACTGATTCCTGGAGAAGTTAGTTCTGGAACAAGGGAGAGGCAATTCCTGATTTAGTCTAAATTGAGCTAAGAATCTGGTCCAAGAAGTCATTATAGCTGAACTGCTTGGTAAGACAGACCGTGATATATTTAAATTTAATAATCTTGTGGGGGAAAAAAACATGAAAAGCACTCCAAAGTAGCATTTAACTTACAAAAGATTCTGTTATGGTTTGTCCACCCCACACAAGGCCTGAAGGAGTAAATTTGTCCAATTAATATATAGGCCACATCTGGAAAAGAGCTAGAGAGTACTAATGTACAATTTCACAGAATCATAGAAGTTTAGGGTTGGAAGAGACCTCAGGAAGTCATGTACTTCAACACCCTCCTTAAAGCAGGTCCAGCCCCAATTAAATCATTCAAGCCAAATCTTTGTTGAGCTTGGCCTTAAACAGCATAGAGATTCCACCACCTCCCTAGGTAAATACATTCCAGGGCTTCACCACCCACCTAGTGAAATAGTTTTTCCTAATATCCAACCTAGACCTCCCCCACTGCAACTTCAGACCATTGCTCCTTGTTCTGTTATCTGCCACCACTGAGAACAGCCTAGCATCATCCCCTTTGGAGCTCTCCTTCAGGTAGGTGAAGGATGATATCAAATCCCCCGTCAGTTTTCTCTTCTGTAGACTAAATAAGCCCAGTTACTTCAGCCTCTCCTCATAAACCATGTACCCTAGCCCCCTGATCATTTTCCTTGCCCTCTATTGGATACTCTCCAGTTTTTTGACATCATTTTTGTTGTGAGGAGACAAAACTGAATATAATACTCCAGATGTGGCCTCATCATTTCTGAGTAGAGGGAAATAAGCACTTCCATCAATCTGCTGAAAATGCTCTTACTATTACAGTCCAATATGCCACTAGCCTTCTTGGCAACAAGGGCACATTGTTGTCTCATATCCAGCTTCTCATCTACTATAATCCCCAGGTCCTTTTCTGAAGAAATGCCACTTAGCTTGGAAGAATCCAAGTACTGCTACAGGCTGGGGACCAACTAACTAAGTACAGGAGGACTCTGCACTTATCTTTGTTGAATCTCATCATATTTCTTTTGTTCCAATCCTCCACTTCATCTAGGTCACTCTAGACCCTATCCCTACCCTCCAGCATGTCTACTTTGTCGCCCCCACCCCTAGTTTAGTGTCATCCATAAATTTGTTAAGGGTGCAATCTATCACATAATCCAGATTATTAATAAAGAAGTTGAACAAAACTGGCCCTAGCACTGGTTCTGGGGCACTCCATTTGATACTGAATGACAACTAGACATCCAGTCACTGATCATTCCCCTTTCAGACTAATGATTTGGCCAGCTTTTTATCCACGTTATAGCCCATTCATCCAAGCCACATTTCTTTAACTGCTCGCAACTATACTGGCGGAGACTGTATCAAAAGTTTTGCTAAAGTCAAGGTATCTCATTTCCACTGCTTCTCCATATCCACAAAGCCACTTATGCCATCATAGAAGGCAATTAGGTTGGTCAGGCATGACTGTTTCTGATCACCTTCCTCTCCACTGAGTGCTTCAAAAGAGATTCCTGGAAGACCCGATCCATAATTTTTATGGGAACTGAGATGGGCTGATTCATCTGTAGTTCCCTGGCTACTGTTCCAGTTTTGAATATGGGCACTACATTTGTCTTTTTCCAATCATCTGGGACCACCCTTGAGTGCCATGCATTTTCAAAGATAATGGTCATTGCCTCTGTAATCACAGCTGCAAACTGCCTCAGCAGCCTCAGATGCATTAAATCCATCCCCATGGACTTGCGTTTGTCCTTCTTTTTCATTTTCTGATGAATTTCCAGCTGGGGAATGAGCTGGGCTGAGTTTACAAAGCCAGGATTCTGGCAACAGAAAGGGGCTTCAGGGAAATAGTCTGCAGTCATTCCTGGGGAGAATGGAGGTTTATCAGGCTATAGAGAATAGCCTGCAGTTATTCCCTTGGAGTTTAAGCTGGTACAAACAGAGAAAGAGTGGGGAACCAGACACTGTCAGAAGGAATCCAGGGAAAGAGAACAAGGACTGAGGGAAAGTAGACCATAGCTACCAAATACAGGGTTCCTTGACTAGAACCTAGAGTACTGAATGGATCTGGATTCCTCTACCAGCCACTGAGGAAGTATCACCATCAGAGGAGTACTAGAGAAGATTGTTTGGGAAGGATTTGGGGTAAGCCCTGGAAAGGGAAACCACAAAGGGCATGTCTACACAGCAAAGTTTTTTCGGGATACCAGAGATATCCCGAAATAGCTATCCCATGTCATTTGAATGCATCTGCTATTTCAAAATATAGCGGATGCACTATTTTGCCACCCCTGTAAACCTCATTCTACGAGGAGTAAAATGAGCTCTTATTTTGAATTTTAGGTGCTATGTAGACGTACCCATAGTGACCTAGCCAAAGGGCTGAGTCACAAAGAGGAGGCTGTAGTTCCTGGGCCAAGAGGCGTTGCAGGATGAAACAGCATGGGTGAAGACACTGCCAGAGGACAGTACAATGGCTGGCTGAGCTAACTGCCAGGACAGCCAGGAGGAGACACCGCCTTCAGTGAGTGGACCATGTTATTAGGGAACTACACAAATGGAAATTAATAGGTACAGTCACAAAAGTGAAATCCCTTTGGAAACATGGATGGAAACATTTTAAAAACACCATGACAGAGGCTGAAATTAAATATATACCCAAATTAAAAACCACGACCAACATAGTATGAGATCCAAAACCATGGCTAAATAGCAAAGTAAAAGAAGAGAGTAGAAGCAAAAAGGAATTCTTTAAGAATTGGAAGTTAAATCCCATGGAGGAAAATGGAAAGGAACATAAACTCTGGTAAGTCAAGTTCAAAAGTACAATTAGGAAGGAAAAAAAAGAAAGAAAGAAAGAAAGAAAGAAATTGAGGCACAGCTACCCAAAGACTAAAAAACTAACTGCTTTTTTAAGTGCATCAAAAGCAGAAAGCCTGCCAAACCATGATGCCACTGAATGATGGAGGCACTGACAGAGTACTCGAGGAAGGGCACTGAGGAGATGCTATATGAATTATTTCCATAAGTCTTCACTGCAGATGATGTGAGGGAGATTGCAACACCTGAGAAATTCTTTTAGATGACATTTCTGAGGAACGGTCCCAGATTGAGATGCCATTAGAGGAGATTTTGGAACAAAATGCTAAATTAAACAGCAGTAAGACATCAGACCAGATGGTATTCATGCAAGAGTTCTGAAGGAGCTCAAATGTGAAATTGCAAGAGTATTAACTGTGGTATGTGACCTATTATTTAAATTAGCTTCTGTAGCGGATAACTGGATGACAGCTAATGTAATAAATGGTCTGGTAGCACTTTATAGACTAACAAAACATGTAGATGGTATTTGTTAGTCTATAAAGTGCTACCAGACCATTTGTTGTTTTTTTCTATACAGACTAACTCGGCTACCCCCTGAAGCTAATGTAATGCCATTTTCAAAAAGGGACCAAGGAATGTTCCATCTATTTTCCGTACATGTATGGAATACATTTTGTTATGTGCAGCAGGGCATGTGCAGATGTGCACCACCAGTAGAAACATGCTGCTGGCTGGGGGCACTCTGCTAATCAGCTGGATAACATTTGAATCTTTCCTGAGTGGCTGCTCAAGCGCTCAGCTTATAGAGAACCTGCTCAAGAGATGATCCCAGCAATTACAGGCTGTTAAGCCTAAATTCAGTACCAGGGAAATTGGTTGAAATTTTGGTACAGAACAGAACTATCAGGCACATAGATAAACACATGTTATTGGAGAAGAATAAACATGGTTTTTTTAAAAGGGAAACCTGTGTGATTTCCTGGAGGCCTCTTCTTTTGAAAAAAAACCAAAAACAAAGACAAAAAAAACCAACCCTCCTCCCCATCCACACATGTCTTTTTCCAAAAGAGCTCTTTTGGAAAAAGGCTTCTTCCTCGTAAAATGAGGTTTACCACCATCAGAAAAACCCCTCTGTTCTTTTGACTTTCTGTCAAAAGAACACAATAGCAGTGGGGACATAAGTATAGTTTTTCCAGAAAAACTCTGCATGGTAGACATATCCAGAAAGAGGTAATTAGTGATGTCCCCCAGGGGTCCATATTGGGACCAGTACTGTTCAGCATATTCACAAATTATCCTGGACAGGGATTTATAGTAATGACAAAATTTGAAGATGATATAAACGTATTCAAAATGGTTATGACCAAAGCAGACTTAGAATTACAAAGGGATCTCATAAACAGAATGACTTGGAAACAAAATGACAGATAAAATTCAGTATTGATAAATGCAAAGTAATCCACATTGGAAAAACACAATCCCAACTATACCTGTAAAATGATGGTGTATACATTGGCTGTTACCACTCAAGTAACAGACTTTGGAGTCATTTTGGATAATTTTCTGAAAACATCCACTGAAAGTGTTGTGGGAGTCAAAAAACCAACAGGACGTTGGGAATCATCAGGAAGGAGAAGGATAGCAAAAGAGAAAAAATCCAGGGTACACCCATATCTTGTATGCTGAGAGCAGATCTGGTCACATCCTCCCTCTCATTTAAAAGATCTATTGAAATTAGAAAAGGTAAAGAAAAAGGCAACAAAATGATTAAGGGTCTGAAACAACTTCCTTCTAAGGAGAGGTCAATACGACTAGCTTTAAAAAGAGATGATTACGGGGTATATATTAGAGGCCTATAAATCATGATGAGTGTGGAAAAAGTAATAAGAAAGTGTGATTTACTCTTTAACATAACACACGAACTATGGGGCACCAAATTAAATTAATAGGCAGCAGGTTTAAAACAAACAAAAAATAAGTATTTCTTTACACAACTCACAGTCAGCCTGTGGAACTCTTTGCCAGAGGATGTTGTGAAGAATACAACATGGTTAAAAACCATATAGATAAGTTCCTGGAGGATAAATCCATCAACGGCTTTTAACCAGGACAGGATAATCATACTTGGAAGTGACCCTAGCTCCTTTTTGCCAGGATCTGGGAATGGATAACAGGGGATGGATTACCTGATGTTTATGTGAAATCATAGAATACAAGAACTGGAAGGGACCTCAAGAAGTCATCAAGTCCAGTCCCCTGCCCTCACAGCAGGACCAAGCATCATCTAGATAATCCCTGATAGATGTCTATCCAACCTTCTCTTAAATATCTCCAATGATTCCACAACCTCTCTAGGAAATTTATTTCAGTGTTTAATCACCCTGACAGTTAGGAAGTTTTACCTAATGTCCAATCTAAACCTCCTTTGCTGCAATTTAAGACTGTTGCTTCTTTCCCTGTCCTCAGAGGTCAAGGAGAACAATTTTTCTCCTTCCTTCTTGTAACAACCTTTTAGATTCTTTAAAACCGCTATCATGTCCCTTCTCAGTTTTCTCTTTTTTAAACTAAACAAGCCCAATTCTTTCAGTGTTCCTTCATAGCTCATGTTTTCTAGACCTTTAAATCATTCTTGTTGCTCTTCTCTGGACCTTCTTCAATTTCTTCATATCTTTCTTGAAATGTGGTACCCAGAATTAGACACAATACTCCAAATGAAGCCCAATCACTGCAGAGTAGAGCAGAAGAATTACTTTTCGTGTCATGCTCACAACACTCCTGTTAATGCATCCCAGAATCATGTTTTCTTTTTTTGCAACAGTGTCAAACTGTAGACTCAAATTTAGCTTGTGGTCCACTATGAGCCCTAAATCCCTTTCTGCAGTACAGTACTCCTTCCTAGACAGTCACTTCCCATTCTGTATGTGTGAAACTGATTGTTCCTTCCTAAGTGGAGTACTTTGCATTTGTCCTTATTAAACTTCATCCTGTTTACCTCAGACCATTTCTATAGTTTGTCCAGATCATTTTGAATTATGACCATATCCTCCAAAGCATTTGCAACCCCTCTCAGCTTGGTACTATCTGCAAACTTAATAAGCGTACCCTCTATGCCATCATTTAAATATCTGAGGAAGATATTGAACAGAACCTATCCCAAAACTTACCCCTGCAGAACCCCCACTTGTTAAGCATGACTTATTTTGTTCATTTTATCTGAAGCACATGGCATTAGTCACTGTAAGAAGACAGGATACTGAGCCTGATAAACCATTGAGGAGACCCAGTATAGCTATTCTTATGTGATGTTCTTTTGTTCTTTTTCCTTTCTTACCTGATTGGACCTTGTTGGAGAACTTACTCATACACTTTTCATTTACATTTAAATTATATAATTTCAGCTTAGGATAACTCATTACAGGTCTCCAAAGCAAGAGATTTGCGTTATTCAGAGTCTGGGGAAATCCAGCATTAAAATAATAGAACATTACTGAGACCTGAATTGGGTGGGGATTATTATACAACAAAAGGTTTCAGTTCAATGCTTCTAAAATGAACAAGAGCACACTGTGTTTAGATAAAACAGCTGAATATTTTGACATCCCTAGAAGAGATGTTATTGCTTTTTATTATCCAAGACACAAATTTCAGAACAATTTATTCACAACGTATAGGGCCAACATTAAAGATTCTGAGATTGTTTTCTCTGGAACTGGATTAATTTATTCCTTCCTTAACTGGAATCAGGCTTTTCAGGTGAATTGCACTGTAAGAGCTATGACAAGCAGGAGGAGTTATGTGTCTTCATCTTCGGACAACTGTTCAGAAAAGGGATAATATGAGCTTTGAAGATATCCAGGGGGAATTTAATACTGGGATCTAAACACTTCTTTTCCTACTATGTGCAATCAGGCACTCAAATTCTTTGCTGACTCTAAAAAGATATAATAAAATTGCCTATTGAGACCCCAATTCTTCTATCTTTAAAGTTAATGGCAAGATTCCCATGGATTTCCAAAAGAGAAGTATTGGAACCTGAACCTGGATTTAGTGATTAAGAGTAACTTTTTTTTTCTATATAGTGGTTTTTCATATACTGTATCTATATTTTCTGTTAAATGGTCCTACAATACTGTAAAGTGCATACGAACTCTACAAACCTTTTTGAATAATCGTATTTCTCACTTTCAAGGTACTTTCCAATACAATTAATTGAAGATGGAAACTTTAAAGAAAATATAGTGTGCTCTTGCTAATGTACCATACAGGGGAACTGACAAAATTGCCTGGCCTCTTAGCAAGGGTGGCGAGATCTGCGCTCCTGGAAGAAGTGGGGCCTCAGGAGAAAGGGGTGATATTGGGGGGTAGGACAGTAGGCATCTAGGACTCCGGTGATGATTTAAAGGCCCTGGGGCTCGGGCTGTTGCTGCAGTAGCAGAAGCAGCTGCCAGGAGCCCTGGGCCCTTTTGAATCACTGGGGCCCTAGGGCAGTTGAAACTTTTGCTCCTCCCTGTTGATGAGCATAGTAACATACAGCACATTCATTCCCTTTTCTGCTTCCAGTACTTTTGATGTAAGTTACGATTGAAAGGTAGTTAAGAAAAAAAGTTCTAAAGAACTTTCAACTTTATAGGCCTTTTACAGTGTTATGAAGAACATCCTCAGTCTCAATATATGAGCCCTATATTTAATATTAAAATCAGGACTGGCAGCACCGCTTAACATTAAAGTTGTCTGACACTGCCCATGACAAGACCCTGTTTTTAGTTGTTTATAACATTGCCACTCTTTAATTGGTATTTTCAAGGCCAGGGATCTGCTTCAAGTTGATATTTTTTTTTCTGAAAATTTCAAAATAATTCAGCCTTTTCTGAGAATGAAGCTTGGGAAAACATTGTTATTGTTACAGTATTTGAGCAATCCGAGGGAGATTTTTGTTAGCTTTATGGGAAATGGAGACAATTGGAGGCCAGAGATAAGGAGTGACACAATGAGAAGATTTTAAAAACAGCAAATAGTTCTGCAGCATGTTAGAGACTAAGAAAAATGTAGATGGTATCATGAGTTTTTGTTGGCACAACCCACTTCTTCAAATGAATAGAGTAAGGGGTCCATGGTACAAATAAATACCAGAGAAAGAGAGGGGGTGAGAAGGGAAAGAGAAGGAAAAAATAAGAAAAAATATTGTTAATTAGGGTGCATCTACACTCCAGCGTTACCTTGAAGTAAGATATGCACTTGCTTATTTCGAAATTTGGCACTATTCCAAAATGTCCCTTAACCCTTGTGTTTTACAGGGATGCCAGAATAGCGTGCCTGTTATTTTAAAATAATGGGCATGCTCAAAAGATGCAGAATAGCTATTTCGGGATACTTCCAGTATCCTGAAATAGCGCAGCAGTGTCGACATAATGATGCTAATTGAGACGGCTATAAGTACCCAGTGCTTAACTTTTTATGTCATTAGGGTACGGAATGTAGCAGCCCATCCAGGTAAGGTCTTGGTTCAAACCTGGATTACAGGTGTCAAACTTGTAAATGAAACCAAGTTCTGCAGCTTCTCTCTCAAGCTGGTTTATGACATTGTAGACAACAGAGTTTTATAACGTCTTATGTAATGTGCTTAATGGGTAGTATGAGAATAAATGTTAAGCTATAACTATGCCAGCCATCCTTCTCTGGCTATCAGGGAAGAACAGTCTTCTAAGCTCTTAATAAAGATACATCAGGCAAACTGCTTGCGTTTGTATCTGATCTCAAGACAGAAAGAGATCAGAAGGATCCTTGTGATTCAGCACTGTTGCCCTTAGGAGTAGTTAGAACATAGATTGTTCTATAAAGACATTATGATGAATGAATTAAGAGTTTGTACTAATAGAAGCTTTGTATTGAAATAGATTGATACCTTTGTATTAACAATTATATCCCTTTTCACATATGTGAAATGATTGTGTAGTTTCTGGGGAGGGGTAGCGAATGAGTTTGGAATGTGAGTATCTGGAGAAGAGATTGTAAAACTCAGAGGCACCAAGCTACCATCAACTGGGGCCCAAAACAAACACACTGATGCAGGACATTATGGATGGCCTTGGAGTGTTAAAAGCAAGCATACCTTCAAAAACAAGACAGCCTTGAAATAACATTGGGAAGGAGGCACCGACATGCTGAAGTCAGATGGCAAAGAAGTATGACTTCCAGAGAAACAGATTAAGCACTGATGCAGCAAAATGTATAGAGTTGAATGGGAGAAAAGTCCTATAAAAGATAGGACGTCTTGCATGAATCTCCGGGTCTCATCTTGTCAAGATCAGAGTGTCGGTCTAGAGAGAAGCCTCTGCTCTTCCCTCTCACATTTAGCTCACCTGGACAGTGAGTTAATGTGAGCAACAGACTGGTAACTTTAAGCAATGACAAGACTATATTTGTTTGTGTTTGTGTCTTTGTGTGTGGAGGGAAGGGGGTATGTGTGAATATGTATATAAGGGTACATCTACACTACAGCGTTAATTTGAGTTAACTTAATTCGAAATAGTTAATGTGAATTAAGCTAATTCGAATTAACGCATCTACACATAAAACCTATTTTGAAATAGCATTTTGCTATTTCGAAATAGCGTGTCCACACTGAGTGGACCCTGAATTGAAGTTAAGGCTGGCCAGAACCAGTGCCAGCAGGGCATCAGGTTAGGACTTAGTGTGTGGGGCTGCTGCCTGAGGCTAACTGAGCTCCATGCTTAAAGGGACCCTACCCCCACCCCGGACAGACAGTTCTCAGGGTTCCCCACTTGTTTGTCTACCTCGATGAAGGACAGCAAAGCAATCCTCTCTTGGAGTGCCCTGAGTGCCCGCACTTGGGACACCACAGCACTCAGACACATGGAGCCAGAGCTGCCCCTGAGCACGCCGGTGCATCTCGTGGGGTTATTGCCATCAGCCCGGCTGCACTTGCTGCAGGCTGCCATCTGGGGGAGTCCATCGGGGGACTGTCAGGATCCAGGAGGCCCTGCAGGAGAGTGTCTACCCCGAGGAGCCCTCAGAGCCACCCCAGTCCTCCCCACCAGGGGCTCGTGCCCCATTCCTCCCTCACGTCCTTCCACTTACCCTTCCCTAGCCCCCCTTCCTGATGTCAAACAAAAGACATCTATGTTCAAAAATAGAAACTGGGTTTATTGAACAAAACTGGGGATGAACCTCTGGGGAGACTGGGAAAAGGAGGTGGGAGAGCGGAAGAGAGAGGGTGGGAGAGGGAAGGGGGAAACCTGGGAGAAGGGAGCTGGAAGGGGGAATCAAGGGGAAGAAGCGGGAGGGGAAGCTCAGGGCCCAGGATTGCGGGTCTCGCCAGACCAACTTGATTTTCATGCAAACCTGCTCCTGGGTTCGCATGTGGCCTTTGGTGGTCAGGCTGGCAGCTATCCTGCCATAGGTGGCCGCATTCCTCCATCTAGTGCGGAGATCATGGACATTGGGGACATCCCCCCCCAAACCTGAATAAGGTCCATGATCTCCACCCTGGACCAGGAAGGCGCCCGCCTTCTCCAGCCCCTGTCAGGTTCCTGGGAGCTGGCAGACTGCTCCTGGGGAGCGGTGGAGGGCTGGCTGCCAGTGGCTTGCTGGCTTATGTTTTGGTCAGGGGCCCCGGTGACCACTGCTGGCTCTGGGCTGGCAGGCTTGGAGCTGGCACAGGCACTGTGGCCAGGGTCTACCCCTTTAATGGCTCCAGGGCTGGGGGAGAGGAGAGTAAGTTTTCCTGGTTGTGACCAGAGTGGCCACCAGGGCTCCCTGAGAAGGGCTGGAGGCCCCCTATTTTGAATTAAGTGTCTACAGAGCACTTAATTCGATATAGCTATTTTGAATTTGGCGTTACTCCTCATAGAATAAGGTTTACCAAATTTGAATTAAGCGCTCCGCTATTTCAAATTAATTTTGAAATAGCGATTTGCATGTATAGATGCTATTAAAGTTAATTCAAAATAACGGCTGTTATTTCGAATTAACTTTGCAGTGTAGACATACCTTAAGAGAGTAATGTTACATTGTCAATAAATGTGGTGTTTTGCCATATCCCTCTAAAAAGATCCTGTGGAATTCTTTTAAGTATAACAAAATTGCTTTGTAATAGTTTAGGCACTTTTAGATCCATCAGTGAGTCCCCCTGCAAGTTAAAATGTTCATCAACAAGTTTCTGTTTATTACCGTTTTAAATATCTGATTTGTGTCCATTAAACCTTTGTACTAGAGACTGTCCAGTTTGGCCAATATACATGGCAGAGGGGCACTGTTGGCACTTTGTGGTATAGATCACATTGGTGGAGGTGCAGTTGAGCCTCTGATCTGGTGGCTTATGTGGTTAGGTCCTGTGATGATGTCATTTGTGTAGATGTGTGGACAGAATTATCACTGGAGTTGATTACAGGGGTGGATTCCTGGGTGAGTATGATGGAGGTGTTCTGTGTATTTGTTGGAAATAATTTGTTTCAGGTTAGGGGGTTGTCTGTAGGTGAGGATTGGCCTGTCCCCCAAGGCGTGTGAGAGTGACGGATCATTTTCTAGGATAAGTTGTAAATTGTTAATGATGCGCTGGAGGGATTTAAGTTGGGGGGCTGTAGGTATGACTAGTGGTGTTTTGTTATTTTCTTTTGTTGGACCTGTCTTGAAGAAGCTGATGCCTGGCTACTCATCAGGCTGTGTCAATCTGTTTGGGTTTTTTTCCACTTCCTTGGGTGGGTATTTAAGTTTTAAGAATGCCTGATAGAGATCCTGTAGGTGTTTGCCTCTGTCTGTAGGATTGGAGCAAATCCAGTTGTATCTTAAGGCCTGACTGCAAACAATTGCTTGGGAAATGTGTCTTGTTACTTATTTGTACTCTGGACCCCTTACTCCATTCATCTGAAGAAGTGGGTATCATGCCCACGAAAGCTCATGATACCATTTACATTTTTTGTTAGTCCCTAAGGTGCTGCAGAATTATTTGTTGTTTTTTAAGTTTTTTTTCAGTTATAGAATAACACAACTACCCCTCTGAGACAATGAGGAGAATGTGATTGGGTTAAGGATCTAGGGTGCAGAAGACACATATATGACACAGAGGTAGGTGCAAGGAAGGGGGCCAAGATTAAGATAAAAGAGATGAAATTATGCTTACTAGGAAATATTTTCCAAAGCCTGGAATAGTTCCCAAGATTTCTGAGTTCCACCATTCTTCTGTTATGAGAAAATATTTATGAAACCCACTGGCAGAGTTTCTCATCTCCCTTTAGTGCTTGGCCACGGAAAGGATAATAACCTACTACTGCAACTATTTTATTAACTCAAGTGACAAAGGTCTGTGTAATGGTCTAAAAAACTTCAACTCTGCTGATGATCATCTGGGTGTCAATATGATATAATTTTGTTTTTTTCAGTTTCTTTTTGTAAAAAAGGGGAACACATTCAATAAAAAGTCTTAAAAAACATTATTATGTATTCAAAGTTAAGCCTTCAAAAGTTAGGAAATGGAAGACTTATGGTTGCCTGAACAACCTGAATTTAGCCCCTGTGTGCATATGCATTATGATGCACTCTTTATTGATATGATTGCATATTATTTTTCCATAGGTCCCCTGTCTTATTTTGTACACAGGATTGATATGTTCTGGGAATGAACATGGCCCCTGAAGGTTAATAAAGTCTGATGTTATGATCCACTGAGAAAAATTAGTTCAAAAGACTTAGGGCATAATCATTGTTACTTCCATATAATATGTAATTTTTCACCATTAGTGCACAGGATGGACAATGCTTTCTGAATAATAAACTATTCCACATAAGGGAATGAGTTAGTGTCATCATATTCCTCATATATACACATCCTCTTAATACAATAGAAGACTGGGAATAATTGTGTTTGCAAATTAGGTTTGCATGTGCACAACAACTATTTAAATCTCTGGTCTAATAGCTACACCTTTCAAACTGCATTCCCTGGTTCATTTCAAAATATTTAACTGATTTGCATGAGATTTTGCATGCATAATATGCCACATGCCTAGCTGCTTTAACAAAAATAAAGGAAAGACCAATTTTCCTCTGGGACATGTCAGCTATTCATTTTAGCTGTACACATGGCATCAATCAAAATGATTCATTATATGTGCTGTCTATGTGATTAAATCTGTGCAAAAATGAAAAACAAAAACCAGCTCTAAACATTTGATATTCTAAGGGCAAAATTCCAAATTCCCTCTAAGTTGGGCTCTGTGTAGATACAGTAGTAATGGATGGTGCTGCTCTTTGTGGGCACGTCTACACTGCAGTGTTATTTCAGAATAACTGACATTATTTTAAAATAACATAGTGCGTGTCTACACAGCAAGCCATTATTTCGACATAATTTTGAGATGGAGGACTTCTTACTCTGACTCCTGTAACCCTCATTTCACAAGGAGTAAAGGAATTTGAAGGAAGTATGTTCTTCCTTTGACTACCTGCTGTGTAGACAGCGCCAAAAGCCGAATTAAGCTATTTCAACTTCAGCGACGCAATTGATGTAGCTGAAGTTACATATCTTAATTAGACTTTTGCCCTGCAGTGTAGATGTGCCTTGTATGTCTTGTTTTGAATCACCACTTGTGACTTTCTGTCACCAGAGGGCAGAAACAGGGACAATCTGAAAAAAGTAATATGCAAACAGGACTTGTAAATCAGCATCAAGTTAGGTGTTTTTGGAGGATAAGGAATAGAGAGCAGAACAGATACCAGGTGGACTTATCATGGTGAAATGTCTGTTGCTTACATGTTGTTAGGGGTGAGAAGGCTTTTGTAGAAGTATAATCAGAAAGCAATGTTTTGATCACATACAATCTCTATTCCTAACATCCTTTGTTTGAGATAGGAAACAACTGGAAACTCTCATTCAAAACCTCTAACACTAATTTCAAATGGTGCAGTTAAACTTGAATCCAGATGTAAAGCATTATCTCTACATTTGTATTTATTTTTTGGAAAAAGACACCAGAGCAATGAGAATTTGCAAAATCAAAACTCAGCCTCTTTGGCACATCTCTTATCTTAATATTTTAGTTTACATGAAGATTAAATCAAGCAAGTCCTGATCCCTTAAGGCTGCATTTTCCTTCCATTCCCCATTGCAGTTTCTGAACTATTTCATAGAAAATACTTCCTAGAAGATGGGAGATCCAGGGGGAGAAAAACTCTTGAGATATCAAACTCTTTAAATGTTACACACATACTTATATTAAAAGAATATTGTTAAACTTGCAAACCAAGCGCTCAAAATTTAAGAAATGCTAGAATTAAGGTTGTCCATACAAGTTTAATTTGCTCCCATTGTGAGTGTTCATTATGATATAGTCCTTAATTACCTTATCATATACTACTTTTATTCATTCAGTGCACACAATGGACAATGTTTTCTGAATGAGGAACTATTCAGTATTTTATTTTTTCCTCTTTTTTTATTGTGTGACTATATGCTATATTTACTCTATACTATTCATACACTGACAGCTCTGTGAGATCAGGAAGTGTTACTCACATTTTACAGAAGGGGAAGTGAGGTTAAGAGAAATTAAAATAATCCTAATTTGAGATGCCTATGACCTGATTTTTCATAATACTTACCACTATATAGCAGTTTATATGTTCAAAGCAGCTCTCATTGACTTCAGTTACAGCTGAGAGTAGGGTTGCCAGTTGAAGGGCCAAGATCCTAATAATATGTATGTAAGATTCTGACCACAGTCTTTGCTAAGAATCTTTCACATGCACCCAAACTCGACGGGCCTGGTCTGAGGCCTGAGACCTAACTAACAATGGTCAAAACATGGCTAAAGGAAAATTAAGATAAGCAGGAAACAATCTTGTTTGTTTAACTAGGCATAAAACAAGCTGAGACAGCATAACCCCAGGTGGAGAGCAGTATTTGGGAGTTTATCATGAATTCTAGGCACGTGACTCACTGGGAGGGGCCTCAAAGTCTGTTCCCTGGGTCAGGAAGAGATAACAGTGCATCCTTGCCAAATACCAACTAGGGTTCATGGAGTGGGCTAAAATGTCAACATGAGTGACAATATCCACCCCTCATAGATGCCAATCCGAGTTCAGGGTGATACATTGATAAACTATGCACAATTGCCATTGCTGTATACTGTTCACTGTTCTCTTTGCTTTAAGACCATCCAGGAATGTACCTGCTGGCAAACCTGTCTGGGAGGCACCAACCGTCATTTCTAAGAACCTGAAATCAGGACTTAACCACCTTCTACAAGAAAAAACCTGAGAAATAACACCTGTGTGTTAACAAACAGGTGAACCTGAGCCATTGGCAGAGCATTCATGTAATCTTTTAGACTATTAGCTTATTGTGCTCATTATGTCTTGCTGCTAGAACCTATCCAGGGGCTCGGGAACTCCCACCGTGTCACTTCTCTCCTCCCATCGGCACCCTATATAATCTATTGTAATCAGCTGTTTGTCAGTCTCACTGAGCCTAATAAACAAAGTGACACTCCACCAGCTGTATGTAATAAAAGGCTTGAATCTACATGGCGTCAAACTTCTGTTCCTTCACCAGTCCTTCTAGGTTGTCCGGGAGTCTCCTGGAATCAGCCTCACTCTCCCAGAAGATACTAAAACCAATCAGGAGATTTTAGGCTGCTAAAAGGCTCGTGATGCAGTTGGTCTATGCATGCTTCCTACGTGCCCTGTCTCTGAGTGGCTCCTGGAAGTGACTGGCATGTCCAGATGCAGGAGCGACCAGAGGGGGTGTCTCTGTGTGTTGCTCCTACCAAAGTCTGACTCCATTCCCAGCCAATAAGAACTGTGGGGGCAGTGCCTACAGACAAGAGTAGCACAAAAAGTACATTAGCCCCTCCACTAACGAGTTGGAGATGACAGTCACTTTCATTCACCCTCATTCCCACCTGCCACCCAACCCCTGCCCCAGCTCTGAGCCTCTTCCTGCACCCAAATTCCCTCCCAGAGACCACATTCAAAACCCCCTTCCACACCTCATCCTCTGCCCCAGTCTGAGCCTTCTTCTGCATCCAACCCTCTACCCCATGCTGAGCCTGGATCCTCCTCCCACACTACAAACCCCTCAGCTTTAGTCCAGTGAAAGTGAGTGAGGGTGGGAGAAATGAGAAAGAGGAAGGGGGAAGGAATGAATGGCAGTGGGGCATCAAAGAAGGGACAGAGCATGGGTATGACCTTGTCCAATGCACAGGGAAGGAGGTGGGGCAAGCGTGTTTGGATTTGAGTGATTAGATAGCTGCCAACCCCAACTTTGAGTATTCAGCACTTCTACGAATCAGATACTCTGGGTCTCAGGTTGTGTAGTGAGTTATAACAGAATAAATTAGAGAGCTATTGCTTCTTCAAACTTTTATGCAGTGCCTTGCCACCACACTGACATTTCTGTATAATTAATTTTGCAGGAGTCAAGCAAGAAGATATTTTCTGAGTGGCATTGTACTGCCAAAATTTCTACATCAATAGGCATTACCGGAAACATTCCCTAGGAAAAATACTTGTGTCCAATTCCTATATTCCCTTCCCCCACGTTCCTCCTGAAAAAAACCAACCTCTATTAATTCCATACTTGGGTTGCATCACTGTTACATAGCCTTGAAAAAAGTAAATAAAGCATTGCTAGGAACAGAGTAAGAAACCTTTTTTTAAAAAAAATCAAGATTGTCCCTGTGAGAATTAAGAAGCTAGTTTGTTTACTGGAGGTCTTCCTTTCAAGACATCAGTGCTTCTTTGAAGGAACTAAAAGTAGAGTCACTTTCAGCCCTTCAAACAGGGTGCAATTTAGTATTTTTAAGAGGGAGAGCAGAAGAGTGACAGACTAGGTATAAATGTATTTTGACACAATTAATGTAAAAGAAAATTACTATTGCAGAGGTTGCTGTGGTTAGCACTGAACAGAGATCACATTAAAGAGCATGCCACAGAATGGAATGAATGCTCCATGTCTAGTCACCATTGCCTTAAATGGAACTAGCCATAGTCTTCAAGGTCATTTCACATTTTTGGATTAGCATAAGGAATAGCATGGAGTGTACATCTCTTTGGAAGTCACTCAAATGTGAAAGTAGCTCCTTCTCATGTTATAAATGGTAATGAAGAAAACTGGAAAAACAATTTTCATCATGTTCCTTTTATAAACCCCCCCAATTAATCTCAGTTGTTTAGACACAATTAGCTCACAATTTGAGCCCTGGTCTACAATAGTGAGTGTTTTCAAAATAACTCCCCTTATTTGAAATAATAAGTGGAGCATCCACACTACCAACCTTGTTATTTCAAAATAACAGTCTGCTTATTTCAAAATCTGTACTCCTGCTTTCCTCTGAGAATAAGCTTATTTTGAAATAAGCTTATTTTGGGAGTCATTATTTTGAATTTAGTTATTTTGAAATAATTTCCTAGTGTAGATATGCCCTGAGAGAATAAATGAAAAAAGCTATTAGAACTTTGAGAATATTGGCTCCTATTTATTTTGTGAAATGTGTCTTTGGAACTGAAAACAAGCTTTTTCCTCATTTGTATGCTGCTTAATATATGGCAGTGTGGCCAATATTCCTCCATCTCTTGTTTCCTCCTGAGTTCTTTGGCTTCTTCCTTTGTGCCTAGCCACTAAGCCTGACGGCAACATCACCTCCAAAGATGGGGCCACTCAGTCCAGCACCCTTTGACCAAAACTGAGGAGAAAAACAGGTAGAGGCTGAAACTCTTTAATCTTCAGCACTTCTCAGGGTATGTCTACGCTGCAATCAGACACCCATGCCAGCTGACTTAGGCTAACAGGCCTAACTAAAGTGTAGACCTACTCTCAGAGATGGCAGATTTCTCTTTTTTCTCCAAGGATGTCTGTGTCAAATTACCCAAACAGTAATCTTATACAAAAGATTTACTAAAAACCAGATACAGTGACATTTCAACAAACCTTTATTTTGTTTTATCTACCTTTACTCATCCTTCTCATAAACGAAGCTAGATAAGCTATTCACAGCTTAATTATAAAGAGAAAATGAATAGCTTTTATCCTGCAATAGCAGTCTCTTCTTGCTGACCACTTTGGTCCACCTGTTAGCTTTCTTTGGTGACTAGGTATGAAGCCTTTGCTGTGTCCAGTTCTCTCTTACTAACCTCCTCTGTCTACATACATCAGTTTCAAATCATGTGCTATCATTGCAGCTAATTTTTTTTTTTCATTTTCCATCCATCCTTCATCTATGGGTGTGTGTATTAATATACATACCCAAGCTCAGTTGTAACATTAGGATAAAACAGGAAGAGAGCACCTCTGAAGCTCGTCCCTTTGCTTCTATTTTAACCTCTGTATATTTGTTTATCTTGACATCTGCCCTTCCCTTCTTATTTGCTCTATATAGTCCAAGCAAACTTGAGATAACAGGATCCTAGAATTCTTTTATAGATTTCTAGCAGACTACTGTAACTTTGGGTAAGAGCTGAAATATTAATTCATGAGTAATATGTCTGATTCCTTAGAATTAGTAGAACTTTGTATATTGTTAATATTATTTTAAATAACCCTAACCATATTTGCTTTGGCTATCTGGGTGGGAACCCACTGCTGATTACTTATAGGGAGCAGTGCTTTTGGCTTCTGATTAATTAGTGAGGTATTATAAACACTGTTTTGTTTCTGGCTTGGTGAATCCAATTATAAGATCAACAACAAGTGCTAAGGATTGTCTGCCTCATTTTTAGCTCTTTGCCCTAGCTGAACCAATGCCAACGTGCCCCAACCCAGAAATCATGATGACCTATACTATAAGCTTGCAACAACATTTTCAAAAGCTCCTTAGGGATTTAGGAACCTAAGTATCACTGGGATTTATGCTTCTTAGTCATTTAGGAACTTATGATAATTCCTTCTTGGAGTCCATCTTTCATTTATAACTTATGAAAATCTTACAAGGTATGATATATGGTAGTGCATTAAGTGGTTTGGTATTACTGCTACACTGGAATCAGGTGCACATTCAGGCTAGGTCTACACTACAGGGTTTTTGAGCAAAAACAGCTGTTTTTGTACAAAAACTCATGGAGTGTCCACACCTCAAGTGTGTTTTTGCGCAAGTAAAATGAAAGAACAGAGGGGTTTTTCCAGTGTAGGTATTCCTCCTCCTATGAGGAATAACTCTTTTTTGCGCAAGAGTTCTTGCACAAAAAGGTGTGTGTCGACGGGCAACAGCATTTTTTTGCGCAAAAAGAGGCAATTGAAAAAAGCACAGGTGCCCTGGTAGCCATTCTGAAAATAGCAATCAGAATTTCCTTTTGAGAGAGCGTCCATGCAGTCTGGATACTCTCTTGTGCAAAAGTTCATTGCTTTTTCGATGCGCTTTTGCAGTGTGGATGCGCTCTTGCACAAGAAGTTTTTGCGGAAAATCTCTTCCGCAAAAAACTTCTTGCGCAAGAAGCTTGTAGTGTAGACATAGTCTCAGACTGCAATTTTCCTGGAAAAAAATAAAACAAACTCTGGGAGTTGGATTTTTCTATATCCACATAGTTGGCTTTGGGTATCAGTGTTGGGTGTCTCTCCCAAGTTATTAATGCACAATTTGCATAGGCAATAAAAATGATGAGACAGAGGAAGAAGGATATATTTTCAAGGTAATTGTCTTTTAAATCCAGTGTGATTGCCATACAGCATGTGAAGTCAGCTGCTCTCCCTGACAGGTGAAGAAGTCTTCTGCTGAGTTCATTAAACATAGGGGAGAAATTCTTGGACTAATTTTTTATCCCTATTTATTGCAGTTTTACTGGCAGAAGTAGATATGAAATTCTAAAACTTACCATACATACAGTGTACAGGATTGGAGCTTGTGCAACAGAAGCTTCCCAGCTGTAGCCAAAAAATGAAGGAGGGATAGGAAGTACCTCTGAGAAAGGCCATAAGATATTACACTAGAACACACCATTATACGTATTTGAGGAACAATATCAGAAAAGAAAAATATTTCATTTTGGTGTGAATAGCAGCAACCCATTGTATTCTGGTTATACAATGTCCTTACATTCCTGCTCATCAGTCAATGTTCCAAGCCGAGGATTTGAAATAAGGTTTGTAATCATTTGGAGATTATAAATTTTGCAGCCTTTCCTCAATGTAACATTGTGACATATCATGTCACAGTCTAGGCTAAGTCCAATATTATGCAGTCCAACTCTGAAGGTGACTAGGGTTTTTTTTTCAGACTTGACAAACAGTCTGATTAGTTAGAGTATATGTTCAATGAAAATTTCTGCCAATGAATCTTATATGATTTTGAGGTCAAGATATGTTTACCTAGAACACACATAAAAAATTTAAGAAAGAATCTTTCAAGTTAATACTTGAGTTTCACTTCCTTTACTTGATTTATGATCTGTCATCCACAGTTCCACTCATTCTTTTGTGGTATTTTTCTTTTTCTGTCACTTATGATGAAATAGTGCATATTGAAGATAAGACAATAAGAACGGCCATACTGGGTCAGACCAAAGGTAGCCCAGTATCCTGTCTTCCAACAGTGGCCAATGACAGATGCCCCAGAGGGAGTGAACAGAATAGGGAATCATCAAGTGATCCCTCTCCTGTCTCCCATTCCCATCCTCTGACAGAGAATAGGGACATCATTCTTACTCATCCTGGCTAATAGCCATTGATATACCTAACCTCCATGAATGTATTTAGTTCATCATTGCAAGCTTACATATAAAATAAGCATAAAATAAAGCCCGGGTGTAACAAAAATGCGGATTGTTATGGTCTGGATTACACCTTGTTATGGGTTAAGTTGAAACCTCATCAGTTCAAATTGATGTATGAATGGGACCTACATTTAAGACTGTTGCATGAGACTGTTGAAGGGAACCAAACCTGAAACAGGCCTAATAGTGCCTGTCTAGAATCTTGTGCCATGTGGAGGGTTCCCATGGGCATTGTTCTGGGGGTATACATGCAAGAGAGAGAACTGGGGTGCAGACAAGAAACAAACTGAGAGCAGAGGAAAAAAAGAAAAGCAGCTGTGATTGTGGAGAACCTTTCAGAAATTTTCAGCATTGGGGATACTGTCTGAAAGAAGCTTGAGTCTGTAAATTTAGAAAGTGCTCCTTTTGGTTTGGTGCTGTCTGCACTCACAGAAGCAAGACTTCATACATTCCCGATCAATAAACAGGGTTACATCAAAGAAAATATCAGTCTCCATAATCAATTCCTACTCCCAGCTGGAACATACCTTGAAATCCAAACTTTTGCTAGCCATTTAGGTCAATAAGGGAATAGATATATTAAAAATTCAGCAACCAAGAGTCAGTATAAGAAAACTGATTAGGGAAGAGTCACAAGGGATTCTGAATTTTGGTTCAAATAAGTAAACCAACTTTGGAACCTATGTTATGGAGTCCTGAATGCAGCTGGCCTCTGAAAATTCCATGACTCCTCATAACAATAATCAAGGCTGGACCTTAATTGGCAGATACAATACAACTCCCTTCCCTTATGTCCTTTTAATGCTTCTAGGGAGTGCTTCTGCCTTCCAATCTAGACTAGACTTTGCATAGGAGATGATAGTGGAAAAACACCACTGCACCTTTTTGGATGCCTCACTGTGGTCAATGAGAGTGGGAATGTTAATTAGCTATTGAAACTAAGAAGCTAGTGAATGGTAGCTCATCAGGACAAATGGAAAGGAAGGCAAAATGGGCAAGCAAGTTTACCTTTTGAGAACTTCCTGGAGGTGAATTGCCCCATGTTCCATGTTGTAGGAGATGGAAAAGATCCTACAGCATTTGTTCTTGGAAATGGTATCATCGCTTCTTGCTAGATCAGCTCCTATTCCTTCCTGCATAATAGACACATTCATATGTATTGGTTGTCAGTCATGTACCAGAATACCAAAGTGTGCACCATTGATAGCCTTTCCCCTGCATTGATTTAGTGGGGTGGATAAACTTGTTTGTGCATATAGCTTATGCAAATGAGTTAGTATGTACACAGCGAGTCCCCATGAAACTTAATGGAACTACATACATGCATAGAATTAATTGAGAAATTGGATGGTCCAAGGCAAGGGATTAACCCAATCTGGTTTTTGCTCTCTGTGTCATGGCAGGTTTCCTTTGTGGCCTCGGATAATTCACTTAGTCTTGCTGTGGTTTTATTCCCCAATTTAAATAAGGGATAATAGCACTGCCCTGAGTCACAGTGTTTATTCTCTTGACACAGCCACAGAAATATAAAGAAAGCACTGGGCACTGTCTTTTCCCAAGCAATTGGGTACTAACTATGGAAAAACATGTAAAATCTAGTCATGTATACACTGATGCTCTGTGTTTGGATACTTTCTGACATCTACAACATGGTGGGTCCCATTGGAATGCCCAAAGTATTTAAAGGAATACAAACCTATTCCTATATACTGCAGTGTGTGGTGATGATAAATAAGTATACAGATGTTACAGTAAAGGAACTTATAGACAGAGCTAATTCAGGCCTTAGTTTTTGGTGGGGGTCAGATAAAAACCCAGGCAACATGATAGCTTATTTCGAAATATCACGTCTATGCTTCAGGGAAGCCTCAAAATTTGTCTGAGGCAGGCTTTTCTAACGTAGAGGTGCTATCTTGATTTAGAGCCCCAGTAGGCACTGGGGAGGAATAACTTAGAATGGCCCTGGTGAGGGGCTATTTTGAAATAGCAGAATTGGAGCGTCTACACACACCTTATTTCAAAATAGCTATTTCAGAATAGGTGTTATTCTTCGTAGAATGAGGTTTACAGAAGTCAGAATAATCCATCCATTATTTCAAAATTATTTTGAAATAATGGAATTGCTGTTTAGATGCTTGCAATTTATTTCAGAATAATGGCTGTTATATCAGCCATTGATGGAAGGGGAAGAGCAAGCAACAAGCAGTAGTTAGTAAGAATATGTGTAGAAGGGCTTCAGCCCTCCCCCCCATTCTCCTTTATGGTGTCCTGGTAGAGGAGGAGACTAGGGAAGGGCAGTCCTGGACCTGTGGAAGTCCCAGACCAGTGTGGGCCACACCCCCAGAGTCCCTTTTACCTGCCTGCTGCTTAGTGCCACAGCCTGCAGGAAAGCACTGGGAGCCTGTCCCACCTTCTCCTGCTGCCAAGTACCTGAGCTGGCTCCTGCTGAAGCAGTGCACTGGGGTATGCTGTTTTACTTTCACTTCTGGTTGTGACAGCATAACCAATGTCAAGAGACACAAAGTATTCCAGAAAACAGGATTTTTTTTGCGCTGGTGATGATAAAATTTACAATTAAGTTAATTTCTCACTCTATAAACCATAACAGTGTGCCTTTAAAATCCCCTTTTAATGCATGTATAATTAAATGTGCAAACAACAGCAGGATGCAAGTTGCTATGCTTAGATGAAACAATGTGATTGATTGTAAATATATAGACCAGAAAATTGCATTGTTTTAATAAGTCCAACAACACTTAGTGTACCATATGGACTGGTATAACTTAGTATAAAGCACACCTGTCTCAACTATGTCATTCAGGTAGACGTTCTGTAACCCTTATACAGGTTAATAAAGGCAGCTGGATCAGGCCTTTGGTGTTCAGCCAATTGGAATGACACTTAAGCTAGCCTTGGTCCAGTTCTGATTGGGAGTTATGGGTAAGGGGTTTGATCCAGGGCCTGCAGAAGTCAGTGTGTCTCTGCAATTGGTTTTGGATTAGACCCAAGAAATGTTCAGAAACTTACAAAATCAGGATCTAAGGATAGTGAGTATGTGTCTAAATCAGAACAGAATATTTGAAACAAGACCCCAGAGGTAAACGTCCCTTATTTTTCACTCAATGTTCAAAAGCTGTGTGTGTTATGGGGAAAAAAACCTAAACTTAACGTATAAATTAAATCTGCCTCAAGGTCTCCATCTGCTTTAGTTGACAGATAGGCACTTATCCATATGCAGCACAGCTTACTGAAACTGACAGCACTGAAGGGTTAATAACATTTACTCAGTTGTTCAAGTTTTCTGCCATATTGGGAACAGTAGAATTTCTTCCCCAGCAATTATGCACATTTTCGCCTCATAAACTGTTTTTCCTAAAAAATTGTAGCACAAAATACTTTTTATTTTAACCTAAAAAGTGCTAGCACCTATTTCAAGTGGTTGAGCCCCTGAGTACCCACTGAACCTCATTGCTTTGGAATCTAATAAAACACCCTTGGTTGCCTTCTTCCCTGTATCAATGGATGGTTATCCTAATAAAATCCATGTGTTCCCTGCACCTTTCGTTTCACCTTTAGCATTCCCTAGTTAGTATTATTTTTCAAGTAAGCTAATGTTCAAGAAGGGTCATACTAATTATCTTGGGATAGTCAGGAATAGGTACTTCATTACACAGTTGGCCTGGATGGGAGTGATATAAAGATGAAATGTTCCTTGCCTAATATCCTGAGCCATCCAAACTCTAGCTTGAAAACATGAAAACCTTGTTCTTTGGGAAGATAAGCATCTGCATTTGCCAAGATACATATATAGAGTGATTTATATAAAGTAATTAGCTAATTAACATGTTTATGCTACAAATAATTTCCTCTATGTTGGACGTCCACACTGCCCATCAAATGATGTTATTGAAGTCTCTTCTTCTGACACCCCATTTTTTTATTTTTCAGGTAATAATCTTATTCTGTTGACATGCTCTTATAGTAATGGTGCATCATTAATCATCCCATACTGATGTTGCTTGTCTCTTCCTCTTTTATCTTACCATATTGTTGCTGCTGTATCTTATAAAATTTTTCCTTGCAAATGATTTTTATGCATGTCATCACATTCATTACAGTTTCCTTCTAATCCTCTAACTCACCCAGCATTCACAGTGGATCTGCTTATTATCTTGTGATACAAGATTAATGGCAGTTAGATTGTGTTTTAGATGAATTATAAGGGACTTTTTTGTATACGCAGCACATAAAGAAGCTAGATTTAATAATCTTAAACTACATTTAATTTGTTCCATATCACTTTCTGGAATGCCTCACCATCAAGATTCTGCTGGAAACTAAAGATGTCGGAGACAGCTATTATAAGTAAAATAACTGGCAGCAGTAATATTTTACTTGTGAATTAAGTGTTTATTTAGTAGAGATGTACCGGCTCACTGCATGCTTCTGCTTCTTTGCTCATAATGTGTGAGAATAGTTTAGAACACTGGAATTCTGATTTTTGAGTTATTTTCTAAACAAATATATATCACTAGACATACCGTTAGACATGATAAAAGGGAGAATGGTTTGAACTGAGACAGATATAGGTGCACAGAATTACTGGTGAAAACTGAGAGGAAAAGGCAATCCTATTCTCCCACATACTTTTATCCCTGAAAGCTTTGTATTCGGCTGAAATGCATTAGTAAAGAATATCACATTCTTTTCAAGATTATGGATCTTTTTTGGACTATCAACTTTACAATATGTGAAACCAAATCTCAATGCTGTCTTAAATGAAATTATTCCAAGGATGGATTTGGCCCATGAGGACTTAGGCATTTTTAAAATGTTCTTTGAAGTCATAACTTTTTGAAGAACTCCTCTCTTTTTTAGGTAGAATATATTTATATTGGATAGCTACATTCAGTACTTATGAAAGCTATCTTTAACCTTTGATCCCTTTAATGTTGATTTAATCCCCGTTGGCACTGTTATTTCTATAATTACAGAATCTATTGTATAATATGGAAGATGAATTAGAGATGGGTGTAAAATGCCAACTTTCTGTACTATTTTAAAAAAATCTTTATCAAAATAAAATTTCTCATAATTTGTTTTTCAATGCCCAACAAATGGTAAACAAAAAATACATTTTGAGCAAAGTTTTCATGGAAAAAAATGTGGATAGAAAAACTTGACCAGCTTTCATTGGGTGTTTTGCCCAACCACCTGATGATGGAGTATTGTTCCCAGAATTCATTTAGTAGAGTTCATCCAGTCTAGTTTTAAAGAATTTTAAGAGAGACACTTTCAGGAGGTCTAATAAACTTTATTGTTAAAGGGTTTATGTTGAACCTGAATTTCCCTTTATTTTTATCCAGTTATTAACATTAACATCCTCTGATATCACCCTAAATTTGTGTGTCCTTACTGCTTTTACCTTTCAACTAATTATATGATATCAATGGCCAAAAATTAATTTCACGCAAATCAGTCAATCCATGCCTATTTAGTTCCTTTAACTATGGAATGTGATATTGTAGATGTAGACTCATCATTGCAGTATAGGGAGTTGCTGAAACCTCCTTGCAGAATGGTACAATCCGTTTTCGTGTTTAATCTAAACCAGCACTGACCATTTGTTCAAAAGTTTCAGAGGGGTAGCTGTGTTAGTCTGTAACTGAAAAATTAAAAAAACAACAACAACGAATAGCTCTGCAGCACCTTGTGACGGAGCCGGCGGGCTCCTCACCCCCAATCCGATGGCCCCCCGTGGCGGGGTAAGCTCAGGAATGCCGGCTCACCCAGGAACGCCAACGACAGCTGCGCCGGAGCCGCGCATTGTAGAGATGCAGCCTGGGACACGCCGCTGGAGGGAGAAGCAGGCGGGAAAATGGCGCCACGGCCAGACGCCGGCACAGGCACACTAGCATTCGGGGGAGAAGCCGGCGGGGGAATGGCGCCACAGCCAGACACCAGCGCAATCGCACTAGCACCCGCAGGTACCCACGAGGGGATCCCGCCTATTGCGGCCAGGGGCGGGGGCGGAGGAGCAGGCGGGGATGCACCCTGAGGGTGGGGCGACCCCGAGGGCGCCGTATTTAAAACTGGCCGACCCCCAGGTAGGGGAGAATGGAGCCCGGAGAGTGCCTGAGTTCCAGTGGGCTGAACGCATCCGGGTAGAAGGGCCGGAGTGAGGCGTGTTTGGGTTGTGACACGTTAGCCCAGGAGTGTGAAGGGGTGAGTAGGAAGAAGCCCAGGGCAGGGCTTTTGGCCCGTGGGTCCGTGCGTTTCGGGCGGCGTCCCCACTGACCACAGGAGGCAGAGAGAAAGCAATCTCCCCTTCCTTTGGGCCCTGGGCTGGGACCCGGAGGTGAGGGCGGGCCTGGGTCCCCCTACTCCCCGCCCCGCGTTGGTAAGGGGAGGAGTGCTCATAGAGGCGCAAGGGCCTCAGTGAAGTCTGAGTGAGACTGGGGTGTGAGCAATAAAGACATTGGACTCATCCCAAGTGTGGGTGTAATTGACGAAAGCAGGAAAAAGGGGCCAGGAGCCCCGGGGAGGGGACAGGACCCTCTCACACACCTTAGATACTAACAAAAAATGTAGATGGTATCATGAGCTTTTGTGGGCACAACCCACTGAAGAAGTGAAGAACCCATCTGAAGAAGTGGGTTGTGCCCACAAAAGCTCATGATACCATCTACATTTTTTGTTAGTCTCTACGGTGCTACAGGACTATTCATTGTTTTTGTTTTTGTTTTAATTTGGCCATTTGTTGTTGTCTTTGCAAACTTTGGAAGTGTATATCTAAACCTCTCTTTCTTGCTGTCATCAAAGGACAGGTGTTACCTGTAATATAATTACCTTCCAATTATATTATCAACTTTTAAGAATAAATGCTATGTCTCTTCTAAGTGGTAATATACAAATATGAGAAAAACTCTTATGGAAAAATTGTATGCGATTCTAATCGCATACCAGTTTTATGAGACTGGTGTTACTCCCTTGAACTTAATGGAGATATTCCTGATTTTTGCTAGTGCAAATGAAACTAGAGTCAGATCTGCACTGCCTTACTATAGCATTTTATTTAAAAAAAAACACCTCACCTTGTGTCTGCATATGGTTGAGTACAGAGAATATGTAGTGGTGAAATGGAGGAACCACTACACCTTCTGTAGTCCTCATAGATGATATCTAAAGTCAATGGATAGCATAATTTATTCCTGCTCTCACTTGGAGTAAATTGTTATCCACTCTGAATCCCGGCTTTCCTCCCAAATTCTGACCCTGCTTTCCTTCCACTTACATTTTTGTCAGCACTACATATCATAGCTGTATTGTATTATAGATGTACTGTAAAGATCTCATATACTTAAACAGTGCTTTAAACAGTACATTATCTTTCTTGCCTATGAAAACTTATAACTTTTAAGTAATTAAATTCCTAGAAAAGTTCTTTTTATACTTCAGTACCATTTCTCTCCCCAGTCTTTACTATTAATAATTGTAATAGTGCTATTTTCTTTTCAAACGGAGTACTTTGTGTGTCACTCTTTGTTCCTAGCTCTGTTGCGCAGTACATTCAGCAAAAGCTAAAGATGTTAGTGACTTGAGCTATAGCCACTAATAGGGCCCTGTGGTGGGGTCTAGTGGAGAGGGAAGGCCTGGACCCTCCTGTTGAGGATATATTCCCCCTTCCCCCCATTTCCTGACTCTAGCCAATGAGCCACACACAGCCCTTCCAGAAGGGCAGCATTAATTGACTCTGGCCATTGGGCTGCACAGCCTCATGAACAAGGATAGATTTATTAACTACAGCCATTGGGCCACTCAGCCCTGTGAACAAGGAGGGATTTATTAACTCTGACTACTAGGCAACATAGCCATGCAGACAAGGGCAGATTTATTGACTCTGACCATTAGGTGACCATGTCATCTGGCTAAGTGCAAACGTATAGACACAGGTTAGGAAGAATGAAGATGGTAATTGCAAACACACTCCCGTAGTCCTAAAAGAGATAAGTGCACTGCACTGGATGGGGTCCTCCCTAACTGTGTCACATGTTCCTTTTCTGTCATTAAAAGTTTGTTGTATTAATTTTGGTAGAATAAATGGGGCCAGAGTTATTAACATGAGCCTGAACTAGCCAATATTAAATAGTTTTAAATAAGGTTTGGGTTTGGTATACACAGACCTCAGTCAGCTTAGTTCCAAACATATTAGAAAATTAATGCCCAAGATTAGAAGTATATTGATTGAAACGGACAAAAGGAAAAGAATCAAAATGAGGCAAGGAGTATTCAGGAATTATGAAAAAAAAAAACATAATTAAACCCCTTTTGGAGATAGTAAATATTTGTTAAAATCTCATATTCAGATAAATAATCCTTTGTGGAGGGGAAGAAAGGATTAGTTCTGACTTTCGGTTCTGAATTGGGAATAATAGTCACATTCCTGCTTTGAAAAAACCAAAAAACAAAAAGGGAGAGAAGAGACAGCATAGTAAAGATGGGGAAGATACAGCTTTTGCTGATGTTCTCAGGATACAGGACATCTGTTTGGTCATGAACAGGTGTTTTGAGCTTGCAGGTTGGGTTGCTCTGGAACTCCCCAGTCAAGGACATCATCTGGTTGGACTAATCAGGTCTGTCTCCTTCACCGTTTTTTTTTATTAATTTCTGCTCATTTTCTCATTCTTGTTTATCACGCATAATCTTAACAAAGTCTCTGAGTAGTATCAATAAACCTTTTCTGTTTAAATATATAGGATCATGAGCTTTCATAGGTATAACCCACTTTATCAGATGAGTAGATGAACTCTCTAAAATGCCAAAGGACTACTTGTTTTTAAAGTTACAGACTAATACAGCTACCCCTCTTATATTTTCTATTTAAACTTATTCACTTTTTCTATCTCCTTAGATTTTTTCCTTAAACAATTTTATATACAAGGAAAATGTAAAAATCCATGCATGTTTACCCACTCTTCACCAGTTAGATTAACAATTAAAGTAGATGTGCTATATCCCAATTATTACAATATATCTTACGGTCGAGAAGTGAATTGGATCTAACATGTGATTACAAATTTTCACTTGTTCTAGATGCTGATTTTTAGATACTGGATTTTCTATCGTGGATTTTCTAACTGAAACACTGAGTCATTTCAGTTCTTTGACCCTCTTATTTCATAAATGGTGATTGGTATCCACACACCGGTACTTCAGTTAGGAAGAAACAATCAATTGTGCACATACAAAATGAGAAATGACTGCCCAGGAAAGGATACCACCGAAAGGGATATGGGGAATTACTGTGGATTACAAGCTAAATATGAGCCAACAGTGAAACACTGTTGCAAAACAAGCAAACATCAATATGGGATGTATTAGTAAGAATGTTGTAAGCAAGACAGAAGTAATTCTGGGCTGATTTGCCTCAACTAGAGTATCATATCCAATTCTGGGCACCACATGAAGAAAATCCAGAGAAGAGCAACACAAATTATTAAAGACATAGAAAACATGATCTGTGGGGAAAGACTGAACATAATAGGTCTTTTTTAGTTTGCAGAAGAGAAACATGAGAGGGGACATGATGACAGCTTCCAAATGCATGAAAAATTGTTACAAGGAGGAGGGAGAAATTTTGTTCTCCTTAGTCTCTGAGGATAGGATAAGAAGCAATGGGCTTAAATTGCAGCAGGAGGGGTTTAGGTTGGACATTCAGAAAAAGTTCCTAACTTAAATTGTCCAGAGAGGTTGTGGGATCTCAATCATTGGAGCAGACAAGCACCTGCCTAGAATGGTCTAGAGATAATTTTTAGTCCTGCCATGAGTACAAGGCATAGGACTAAAAGATCTCTTGAGATCCCCTCTAGTCCTACATTTCTATGCTTCTACACAGGCTGTGCTTCCCACAAAGTTAAAACTCTCAGTAATGACTCTTACCTATAAAATTAGTTTGATGAAAGTTGAGAACATTTTCCTAAAGGTAATGAGAATTGGAAAGAAGGTCTTTGTTGTTTTGATTCACTAGAAGACTGAGTTAATTTATTACCATTTGATTGTTCAACACAACACATCAACTTTACTGAGTACATATGCTGTTTTATGGTGGTGTATGATTATATTCTTTAAGAAACTCAGGATATTCATCTATGCATCTTTCATATGCATAAGATCCTATGCATCTTTCATATGATTTTATCTAGTTTTTAAATCCAAAGAAATACAAACAGTGGGCAATTTTTCAAATGTATTTGGGTGGGCAAGGAAGTGCTATGTACAATTAACTCATTCTGTTTAGGAAAAAGAAATTCAGAGCAAGTTCCAGGAACAAGATGCAGGAGGCTGAAGCTCATAAGAAAATTAAGGCTGGGGAAATTTATATAAAAGTTGGTTTGGGATTATCTGGACATGGTCAGAATACAAGGCTTCATTTTTGTAGATATTTAATATTTAACTTGAAATGGTTCTCTTGAAAATCTATATTCTGTATGCTTGAAAAGATTCTGGAACTAATGAAAATGCTACAGGTTTTTTAGAAACAAATGAATTCACTTGTGCAAACTATAATACTGCTACCAATTTTGCCAACAAATTTCAGTCATCATCCTTGAATTCTTCAGGGATGCTTCTTGCTAAGGTATTGAATATTTTCTTTAGAAAGGGAAAAATGTATACCTAGATGAGATGATGCATTAGTAATTTTTCACATATGCAGCTTTTGTACATTGCATGACTGCAATATAGTAGATGTGTTACTTGTTATGACACTTGTATTTCTGCTGAGAAGAGGTGCCCAGAGAATAGCCATGCAAGGCCACAACACATTAGATATTAAACTCCATATACAACAAGTTTCTCTTGCAGTTGAAATTCATCATTGTGCTGTAAAATTGAAGCAGACTTGGATGTAGTTTGCTGTAATTAGGCTTTAAGTCCATAGATGCAACAGCTGGGTTTCTTCTGCAGATTTACAGAGGAATATACCATACTAAATGAGCATTAAGCCCCCAAAGTGCTATAAAAGGTGATGCTCATGGTTCAAATGGAAGAATCATAGAGGAAATCTTTATTTTCTTTCTTTTTGCATATCGGTAGGGATGGCCCTGATCCTAACCCATAGTTTGAGAACCACTGTAAGTAACATTTTTGTTAGACAAATAAATATGCATCAAAATATTTACTTTAACAGACATGGGGCACATGGGTATTATTCCTTTTTTTCAGAATGAGGAATGGGGAGCAGAGCAGAAATGGACTAAGTAGTTCTTTAAAACCCCAGCAAATGGAAAAACTGTTCAATATCCCTTAGAACTCATGTACCTGCATAAGTAATCATGTCCTTTTTTCCCTTTAGTTCACTCTGGCTGCGTCTAGACTGGCAAGTTTTTGCGCAAAAGCAGCTGCTTTTGCGCAAAAACTTGCCAGCTGTCTACACTGGCCGCTTGAATTTGCGCAGGAACACTGACGATCTAGTGTATGATCGTCAGTGTTCTTGCGCAAATACAATGACTCTCCCGCTCGGGAAAAAGCCCTCCTGCACAAATGCTTTTGCGCAAGAGGGCCAGTGTAGACAACTCAGAATTGTTTTGCGCAAAAAAGCCCCGATGGTGAAAATGGCGATAGGGGCTTTTTTGCGCAAAACCGCGTCTAGATTGGCACCGGATGCTTTTGCACAAAAGCACTTCTGCGCAAAAGCATCCGTGCCAATCTAGACGCTCTTTTCCGCAAATGCTTTTAACGGAAAAACTTTTCCGTTAAAAGCATTTGCGAAAATCATGCCAGTCTAGACGTAGCCTCTCTGTTTTTGTTTCTGGTCTTGTCATATATCTATGCCATGACAAGCCCTTCTGTGGAATCTGTGTCTACATTTTCTTTTTATATTGTGTACCATGCTCTTAAGGACTCAGGCTTTGTCCCTGCACTTAATAAAGTAAACAAGGAAAGTGCCAGTGATTTCAATGATGCAGTAGGTGAATAAGTAGGGAGTAATAACGAATAAGGAAAAATATTTGTTTGTACAGGTCTATGTAATTGTAATGATTGTATGCTAGTGGGCCAATCCACTACCAGTACATGAAATAGTATTCCTCGTGGCAACCAAATTTCATTCTCTTTGCTTCAGAACAGATTTTAATTTGTGCAAATCCAGACAATTGAATATAAATTAATCAAATAAATTCATTAGCACCTACAGAAGATGACCTGCTCCTTGCCAGTCACATGCTCTCTGAATATGCTTATAATGAAATGAGACCCACCCACCTCACAGGGTCCTAGAATCTGGGTTCCAGCCCAAACCTGGAAGTCTGCACTGCATTTAAACAATGCTGCAGCCCAAGCCCTACAAGCCTGAGTCAGCATTCATGGTCCAGCCAGGGGTATCTAATTGCAGTATAGACATACACTAAGTGAACTCAAATTAGCATTTATATTTCCCAGTAGGCCTGGTCATGTGACCTGCTCCAATCATGTGATCATTGGACTTCTTGCTTTCATCTGTGGAAGCAGCTTACACCAAGCAGAGTTGAGAACCCCAACACTCTTAAAAGGCCAGTGCCCCCATCCCAATAACAAATCTGTCAATTTTAATTTCTTAAACATAAACTCCAAAAATCAGTCAAGTTTAGATTGTAGATGTGGCTATTTGATACTCTTGGTGTTTTCTGTTCTTAGTTTTGTGCAACACTGTTTTTGACTCTTGACCATAACAATGCATAACATGACATATGCTATATTTTCTGCACCATTTGTCACATACTTCATGCTTATCCCTGTAATAGTTCTTGAAAATATCAGTTTGAATAAATTACACGAGCCTGGAAAGCTCAGCCCTGCAGCAAAAATATGTGTGATGAAATGGAAAAAGTTGGAAGGAAACAAAATTCACTATTTTACCTGTTATTGAAAGGCAAAAGTAAAAGGGAAATATTTGTTTTTAAAAGTTTGACAGATATCTCACCAATGTCCTCTTAACTCAGGACACCCAGACAGCTTCTAGCCTCCAAAGTCCCATTCTGGTCAGTGTGCACGTGGATCTGCTGCAGCTCTGGTCACTGCCTCAAACTGAAAGGCTTATTTCAAGAACCTCAACTCCCCATTACCTCACCCATCTTGGCAGTGCTGAAAGATTCAGGATTTTAGTCTGGAAGAAAAGTGAGGACCAAATGTTATAGTTACTTAATGTGAAGATAACTATGTGTATGAATGAGGCGCACAAACTATTGTCCTCTCTTTCTCTTTCCTTACCTGCCTGTTCTCTCCCTGCAGTTTGTAAGGGAAATAAGTTTCTGTTTGTGTTTGCTCAATGTTTTTTCAGGTTTGCTGGAAATGTTGAGGCTGAAATAGTGGAATCCCATAGGAATACCTGCATGGTGGCATTTGCAAGTAGAATAAACAAATAATTCTATTGTGGCTGAACTGCTGGAATTTCATTCAAATTCTTTCAACAAGGAATAAGAGGTGGGCATGTTCTAAAGGAGGCAGAAGACATGTCCTCACAATACTGCAGAATCCAAAGGGCAAGATTGTCTAGCTTTAGCTTCCAGCCAATTAAAGAACCTGTTATAATATTCACCATGTAGGTACTTAAAGTGAGACAGCAGGTTTAAAACAAACATTATGAAGTATTTCTTCACATCATACACAGTCAACCTATGGAAATCCCTGCCAGAGGAAGTTGTGAAGGCCAAGACATTAACAAGGTTCAAAAAAGAATCAGATAAATTCATGGAGGGTAGGTCCATCAATGGCTACTAGCCTCTCTTTGTCAGGGTTGGGAATGAGTGACAGGGGGATGGATCACTTGATGGTTGCCTGTTCTGTTCAGACAGGATACTGAGCTAGAATGACCTTTGGTTATTGCTCTTTAACCTTATATTTGTTAATCTAAATAGATGAGCTCCCTGAGTATATCACTGCAAGGCCTGTTTTCCTAGATTGTTTATTTGTTTTTCTGATTTCATATTTTATATATATGAACAGACAACAAATCCATCCAACAAAATGGGCTAATTAAATCATTTTAACGTAAGACAAAACTTTATTCTCATACCACAATGCACTGAATTAACTCACGTATATTATGTCCCAATGCAAGAAGTGTCAGATTTAATTTTTGACACAGTGAATCCATTTGTAAATAAGTAATTCAGTTCCTGCATCCAGCCTGATACACGTCACTATCAAGAGAGAAAGTTAAAATACTGCAAAGATTTGTTAGCACAGTATATCCTAAATTGAACCAGTCTCATGTGATGACAGTTTTTCAGACTGTGTATTATACTTCCCATATACAATGTCAACAGTTTAGTTTTACTTACTTTGTGGAGCCTGCATAAGAAGCTATTCGACCATAGTCATAAACTTCACTGGGCCTCTGTTGGCATCTCCTCCTCCCCCTTATTTCCCCTCTTGCACTGCAGATCAGCTGATCTGAGGCATGCACGGGACACTGGGGGGAAAGGAAAGGAGTGAAGGCGTGGCGCATTTGGGGGAGGGGGCAGAATGGGGCAGGAAGGGGTAGCTTGGGGAAGGGGCTTTGGGGGAAAGGGTGAAGTGGGGGTGGGGTTTGGGGAGAGCCAGGAGAGAGAGCACACCTTGGCACAGTAGAAATTTGGCCCCTTTGTCACCATCACAACTTGCAATGTCTTTTAATCTTAATAGTAAGCAGTTCCACATCAGTGGTCATTTCACAAGCAAACATTTCCAATGTCAGTCAGCCAGAATCACTGTTGTCTAATCCTTTCAATACTAGAGGATGGTGAATAAATTCATATTTCCAGTGAGTGGTTTACAAAATGAATGCTTGATTTATAAATTCTAAGCTCTCATGGGCTGGGACAGTTATTTCCTATAGGTTTTTACAGCACCTACTATAGTGGTTTCTTTGCCTCTAGGGACTACCAAAATATAAACATTTAATCATAGGACATTTGTACCATCATACAACAGTGACACCAGAAGGAAGGAAAAAATACAGAGGCGAGACATGATAGGTCATTTAAATCAATACGTTTCTAAATATGAAACAACTGGAAAGGTTTGATTAAAGATATTTTCTTGGCATTTAGTGTGTATGATATATAATTTCGATCTAAATGATAATCCCTATTACCTTGAAATATACTCACCATAAATCATTGCTGCAATATATTATTTATTATTTACTAAAAGATGTGAGCAGCTGAAACAGTCTTTTATTATGAGTATATTCTTTACCAACAAGGATTTTTGCTGTTATGCAGTAAACCATGTATTCTTTTAAAATGCAGAGAAAAAACCTTTGATTGATTCTCCAAACTAATACATTGGTTTTGGCCTCAATTTAGTAGCTCATTCCTACTCAGCAAAGTACTTTAGCATATGATATATTGAAATCCCATTGGTTTCAGTACAACATAAGATGCTGCTTAAGTGATTTACTGAATATGGATAGACGTAAGTGCATGCTTAAATGTTTTGCTAAATTAGTATCTTATGCAGGTATAACTTTATTAGTATGAAACTATATGTAAGAGCAGAGAATCAGTCCCCCTGGTTCTTTTGTTAGTATTTGTAGTATGTTGCTCTTTGTCTCTTAAGTTTTTCAGTATTTGAACAAAACAGAATGAGATTAGAATACATACAAATTAATAATTAGTACATACAGATTAATAAATAATCTCTTAATTTTTGGATTTCTTATCCATTAAATTCTTTCTGTTACTCTTTGTTTGTGCAGCACCTAACCCATACTGTCCTGACATTTCACCTTGCAGAGAAGGCCAGAACAAGGCTCATAACCTGCTTATGTGCCAAGTATGCTTATGTCTGACCCCTTCTGCACTGAGTGGTTCATTGTGCCCATAGAGTAACTTGAATTGAAAAGGAGGAACGTGACTACAGACATGAATGCTAATGTGTCTTCAGTATAATATCTGAAGGGACAGTGTTTGAATTCTATCATCTGTAACAGGCTAATAAAATAAAAATAATGTAATAATGCATAAAACATAAGTAACACAATATAATTGTACTGACAATTCCATAATTACTGTAATAGTGTGACAAAGAAGAAGTGCTTATTATTCAAAGCAAGCTAGACAAAGTATGTGCAATCCTTGGCTACGGCTAAGACTACAAGCCTCTTTCGAAAGAATATTTCGAAAAAGCCTCTTTCAAAAGAGAGCGTCTAGACTGCAACCACTTCTTTCAAGAAAGCGAGCCGCTTTTTCGAAAGAGAGCACCCAGGCAGTCTGGATGCTCTCTTTCGGAAAAGCCCTGTTTGCATTCAAGAACGCCTTTTTTCGAAAGAGTACTTTCGAAAAAAGGTGTTCTTCCTCGTAAAATGAGGTTTCCCGCGGTCGACAAAACCGCCATGTTCTCTCTATTTAATTTAGAAAGAACTCGGCGGCAGTCTAGACGCAGAGGAAGTTTTTTCGAAAAAAGGCCACTTTTTTTTGAAAAAACCCTGTGGTCTAGACACACCCCTTCTGTCTTCTGGAAGGTAGCTGAAGTTCCATAGAATAGGCCTGGATTACATTATCACAGACCACCAAAGTAAAGAGCCATTGCTCATTGAACAAATGTTCACGTCTTAGAAGTCCACTTGGCATATCAGCTTGAATTCAGATTTGGATTTTACACTGTAGCCCTTACAAACTGTATAAAAGCCTGAAGGAATTTGCCTTTAAGACAGTCACCCCTTCATTGCAGGAGGAATACCAACTAATTCGAGTTAGGGCTTTATTTCGGAATCCTGTTTCACTGCCGCGTGTAGACGCGGGCAGTTACTTCGGGCTAGTCAATTTCTAAAATGGCGACCGGCCAGGAACATGCAAATCAAGTGTGGGATATTTAAATCCCGTGCTTCATTTGCAATTTCGGTCACCCTCATTAGCCTCCCTAGATCGATCTAAGGGGCTAGTGTAGACATACCCGTAGAGAAATATGGCTGGACTACCTGCACATTGGGTGGAATGCAGCATGGCATTTCCCACACTCAGGGTATGTCTATACTTGCAGCCTATTTCGGAACAGGGCTGCAAATGTAGGCATTCAGAATTGCAAATCAAGCCCGGGATTTAAATATCCCACGCTTGATTTGCATCTTCCCAGCCGGGCGACATTTTTGAAATGTACAAGCCCGGAATAACTGCCCGCGTCTACAAGTGGCAGTGAAACAGGCGTTCGAAATAAAGCCCTATTTCGAACTACCTGTTATTCCTCCTGCAATGAGGTTTAACAGGTAGTTTGAAATAGGGCTTTATTTTGAATGCCCGTTTCACTGCCGCGTGTAGACGAGGGATATTTAAATCCCGGGCTTGATTTGCAATTCCGAATGCCTACATTTGCAGCCCTATTCTGAAATAGGCTGCAAGTGTAGACATACCCTCAGAGTCACAGGAAAAGAATAAGATCACAGCAGCTATATTTTTGGATCAAATGGAGAGCTGAGAAAGAAAACATATTTTGTCTCTGCCTGGAGACACACTGGTGGAATCCCAAAATGTCACTTGAATCTGTCCATCATCGATTCATTTATTGATAAAAAAAGGCTTATCCCGCATTGACCGTGTCCCTCAGGGCAGAGAGCTGGTTGTATGGGGAGTGAAGGAATCAGGGCAGGGCCTTCAGAATGGGGAGGCAGGGCAGGAGGCTACGGGTGTGGGGGGTGCAGGAGTCAGGGGGAGGGGGCTGAGGAGGGGCTCAGAGCCGGGGGCTGGAGATTGGGGAGTGTAAGAGTGAAAGTTGGGGGTGAGGAGGGGCTTAGGTTGGGGGCCCATCCAGCAGGGCTCTCCTCCCCATTTCTTCCTCCCCCCCACCAACCAGTGGGGCCTTTTATTCCTCTCAGCCCCACCACCACCATCAAGACCTTTTCTCTGCCCCCAGCCCCTTCAGCCAGCAGGGGCTTTTTCTCCACCCCCACTCCCAGCTTCCCTGGCCAGCGGGGGCCTTTTTTCTCTCCCCAGGTCCCTGAGCAGCAGGGACCTTCTCTCTTTCCTCCCATCCCATCTAATACTAATCTATTAGAGTTCTTTGAAGGGGTTAACAAACATGCAGACAAGGGGGATCCAGTAGATATAGTATACTTAGATTTCCAGAAAGCCTTTGACAAGGTCCCTCACCAAAGGCTCTTGTGTAAATTACATGGCCATGGGATAAGAGGGAAGGTCCTTTCTTGGATTGAGAACTGGTTAAAAGACAGGAAACAAAGGGTAGGAATAAATGGTAAATTTTCAGAATGGAGAGGGGTAACTAGTGGTGTCCCCCAAGGGTCAGTCCTAGGACCAATCCTGTTCAACTTATTCATAAATGATCTGGAGAAAGGGGTAAGCAGTGAGGTGGTAAAGTTTGCGGATGATACCAAACTGTTTAGGATAGTCAAGACAGAAGCAGACTGTAAGGGACTCCAAGAAGATCTCACCAAACTGAGTGATTGGGCAACAAAATGGCAAATGAAATTTAATGTGGATAAGTGTAAAGTAATGCACATTGGGAAAAATAACCCCAACTATCATTACAGTATGATGGGGGCTAATTTAGCTACGACAAATCAGGAAAGAGATCTTGGAGTTATCGTGGACAGTTCTCTGAAAACTTCCACACAGTGTGCAGCGGCGGTCAAAAAGGCAAATAGGATGCTAGGTATTATTAAGAAAGGGATAGAAAATAAGACCCAGAATATCTTACTGCCCTGTATAAAACTATGGTACGCCCACATCTTGAATACTGTGTACAGATGTGGTCTCCTCACCTCAAAAAGATATTTTGGCCTTGGAAAGGGTTCAGAAAAGGGCAACTAAAATGATTAGGGGTTTGGAACGGGTCCCATATGAGGAGAGGTTAAGCGACTGGGACTTTTCAGTTTAGAAAAGAGGAGACTGAGGGGATATGATAGAGGTGTATAAAATCATGAGTGGTGTGGAGAGGGCCGATAAAGAAAAGTTATTTATTAGTTCCCTAAATAGAAGAACTAGAGGACACCAAATGAAATTAATGGGTAGCAGGTTTCAAACTAATAAAAGAAAGTTCTTCTTCACACAGCGTGTAGTCAGCATGTGGAACTCCTTGCCAGAGGAGGCTGTGAAGGCTAGGACTATAACAGAGTTTAAAGAGAAGCTAGATAATTTCATGGAGGTTAGGTCCATAAAAGGCTATTAGCCAGGGGATAAAATGGTGTCCTTGGTCTCTGTTTGTCAGAGGCTGGAGAGGGATGGCAGGAGACAAAGCGCTTGATCATTGTCTTGGTCCACCTCTGGGGCACCTGGTGCTGGCCACTGTCGGCAGACAGGATACTGGGCTAGATGGACCTTTGGTCTGACCCGGTACGGCCGTTCTTATGTTCTTATGTTATGTTCTTATGTTCATCCCAACCTTCCTGGCTAGCAGGGGGCTTTTGTTTCCTCCACACACACCTCTCCCCAGCCTGCAGGGGCCTTCTCTCTCCACACCTTCCTCTAGCCAGCAGGGACCTTTTCTTTCCCTGCAGACCCTTCAAAAGACCTGCTGAAGTGACTCTGCTTCATTGATAGAGTACTGCCCATTTAATGCAATATTGAAGACTAGTGCTAAATTTAAAATAGCTGCAACTACTGGCTGAAAAAGGACACAGCTGCAGAGTACAAGGGAAGAAATCTTTCTCTGTGGTTAGGGGTTGTCCTAAAGTGGTAGAATTCTGGCTCCGTATCCTGACTTCAGGATGGAAATTACCCAGTTTGCCTCATCCCTTTTCAGGCCTGATGAACTTTGGGGCACATAGAGTGTAGCAGAGGGGAAAAAAATCTGATCGACTTGGTTACCCACCTGAGTGCTGGAGTCTGCACAGTTTGCACTGGGGTATATCAAAGTTGGTCAGTGTGATCTATCCCTGGATAGACTCTGTTTCCAGCATAATATTATTACACCTTCCATTTGCCTCTGAATTGTTCTGCTTTTGCTCCTATGTGCTGGATTCATGCTCATTTTTTGTATTATTTGTATTTTCTCTTCTAAATTGTTCAATCCCAACATTTTATTTCTAAAAAAAGTAATTGCATACATTTTAAAAAAGGAAACAATTATCATTTCTTCCTCAATACTTGTCAGCTCCCAAATGCTGCATGAGAGTTGGGAGAAAATTGTTTTTGAATATGTTGTGAAAAAGGCATTTTCCCTTTCTTAATTTAATCCTATTAGTTTTAGTTATATTCCTTTTTATTATGGGGACCATATTGTGTTTGCTAGACTCATAACTAGTCAGTAGGACTATTTACATGAATAAGGCAAGAGGATAAAATACTTGTTCTCCCTCCTTGATGTTTTACACCTTTGAAATAATTGTAGACTTACCTTGTGTCTATATTTAGCCAAATTCTAATATATTTATTTAAAGCATAGTTTACTTAGCATGGGAAATAACTGTGCATAACACTATAGTATCTGTTGACGATGATTTTTTCTGGTGATCATTGTATATGATTGTCGGCCTGGCATTGTTTCAAAAGCTTTCTTTTTTTGTGAAATGAATAACAAGCAAGTTTGAGAGTTGAAAAATTATGCACTCCCACCATTTAGAATGAAAACTATAGTGAATGTTATGCACTTCAAATGATTTAACATAAATGTGACATATAAAGAACACTACACTCATCTGTTCTTGTGTCCATCCCCAGCTTCTGTAATTCTTTTCTCCCTTCCCCATGATATCTCAATTTCTACCTTTCTCCATCCCATGATTTCTACACTTCAGCTCCTTTTCACACATTCCAAGCTTCCCATCTTATTCTCTGATCCTGGAGAAATTCTGTAGTACTCCAGAATCACAGACACTAGAAACAGGCAAGCATGATACTTTCCAAGCTTACGAAAACGGGTTTTCTACCCCAAACTTTTCCCACTTTATGGTTCCAATCCCTAAGAATTCTCTCTTAAAAATGTGCCACACCCAGATTCACCCTATGGCAAGTGAGTAAAGTACTGAATCTGTGTGCATAATATGGATCCTGAAAAGTTAATATTGCTCAAAATATGAGGGCCTGAAAAAATCATGGAGTAAAATTGTGAAACCCAATTATTGATCAAGTAACTTACAAATGTCTATAAACTTATCAAGTTTGAAATCTTTTAAGAATTCTTCATGCCCTACTTAAGCATTCAGTGTTTGAGGGGTTTAGAATGGATGTATGCTTGAGACTTCACAGGTAAAGTTGCCTCTGGCAACTTCACAGAAGGGACTGGAAGCCATTTATTTTAGTGGGAGTGGCATTAGACTCCTTATCTCAGATCAAACACTGACTCTTGCTCACTTTAATTACATGGAATGTACTCCCATTGACTTCAGTGAAATCAGTAGTGGCTGTGTGAAAACTCTTAAGGGTAATCAATTCAGCAGTCTTAGTTCTTGTACTGAATGTAACCATTTCTATAATAAAGGTGTGACACACTGGAATGCTGGCCAGAGACTTTTTTTTTTCGTTCCTAGTCACAGGACAGGAGTCAGGGTAGAAATTCCACCCTGGTCAAATGAAATGAGTTATTGACAATTAAATCCAACACCAGGACTACATCTACATTGAATTTTCTTGCACAAGAACATATGCAAATGAGGTGTGGTGAATCTCATTTGCATACTTAATGAGCCACCATTTTTGCGCAATGGGATTTTGCGCAAGAAGGAGCAGTCTACACTGCTCCTTCTTGCACACCCCCCCCCTCTTGTGCAAGAGCCATTCTGCCGCTTATTTTCAGGCAGAACAGCTCTTGCGCAAGAGGGGGTTTTTGAGCAAGAAGGAGCAGTGTAGACTGCTCCTTCTTGCGCAAAAGCCCCTTGCACAAAATGGCGGCTCATTAAGTATGCAAATGAGGTGCAGCAATAGCCATCGTGGCACCTCATTTGCATATGTTCTTGCGCAAGAAAGCGCAATGTAGACGTAGCCTTACTGTTATTTCAGGGATGCTATATTCAATGTCTTCTCATACCAACCATCATACACAGACACAGGAATTGCAACATGATCACTGGAGGGAGTCAGAGCAGGTTTCAGATCAGAGTTTCCTTCTAGACAGATGTGTCTTAAAAAGCTTGGCAAGCTCTGTCTGCCCCAGTTTGAAACCAGAGTTTCCTTTCTTTTAAATACTGTCAGTCTGTGGGGCTTTATTCCATATTATTCAGCACAATCCCTCAAGATCACTGCCTCAGGATGATTGCCCATATGAATTCGTGGAACAAAATTCCAATAGGGAGGTCCTTAAGTTGTGTGGTCTCATGGGCATAGAAGCAATGCTTACAAATAAACAAGTTATGAGGCTGGATGATACATGGATACTGAAGATGCTTTTCTATGGCCAGCTTGTTCATGGAAAATGCTCTATTGGTGGTCAGTATAAACATTACAAAGATATCTTAAAGGCCATTGTGAAATCATGTGGCATATTTCCTGGTGATTTGGAAATAATAGCTCAAGACAGATTTCCTGGTGGGAAACTATTGCACTGTCTCAAACACTTAGAAAGTGAATGTATCCAGACATTAGCAGAAAAGTGCAGGCTTCAAAAAGAGTGCACAACACTTGCAGATGGCAAATTTTATGTGACATCTGTAATTGGATTTGCTGATCAAGGACTGGCTTAATCACTCGCCTGTCAAGGACTGGCTTAATCACTTGATAGCTCAGTATATATATATATATATATATATTTATATATATATATATATATATACACATATATATATATACAGTAAAACTCCAATAGTCTGGCACCCAATTGTCCAGCACTCCCAATACTCCGGTATCAAAATGTCAAGCGCTCCCATCCAGCTGATTAAAAAGCCCGCCGCTCAGCGCACATGCCGGCTGTACCCGGACGAACATAAGGTTGGGGGGGGAAGTAGGATCAGGTTACAGCATGGAGAAGAGCGTTTTGCTTCAGTGAAGGGGAAAGGGAAGGGGGAGAAGGAGGGGGTTACAGCATGGAGAAAAGCGTTTTGCTTCAGTTAAGGGGAAAGGAGAGGGGAGGGGAAGGGAGATCAGGTCCCGGCCAGCTGTTAAGCAGTGCAGCTGTACCGGGACCTCACGTTACTCCAGCATATCCAATAATCCAGCACCACCTAGGTCCCAAAGGTGCTGGATTATCGGAAGTCTACTATATATACATATATGATATATATATATATATATGTTCAATGGATTGTCGAAAGAATTCACAGTGGTGGGGTAGGTGTGACTGTTTTGAACATGGATTTGTGGCAGTAATGTAGATAGATGTTTATCAGAGCTCTACTTTCTCTTTTTTGTCCTAAGATACCTTAGAAATTCTCCTTTTTAATGTTTTTTTTTCCTGGTAAAATTTGTCAGCTGCTATATTTTTGCCAGGTAACCCCAAAACAATCATCACAACAATGTGTTTCAAATAATGCTTGAAGTTTATTGCATACATATTTTATTTAAGTAATTGTCCTGTCATAAATGAAACTGATACAATTTTAAAAGCAGTTAGTTACAGAAGAAATAATTTGGCCCATTTTAAATATGTAGCATGCACTCTTTCAATATGCATATAATTACCCTTTCACCAACACTTTAAAAGGATAATAAGTCCATAAGCAATATTTACTAATCATGTCGAAGGAAATTCTCCAGTGGTTTACACTCTGTACAGCCCTAGTGACTTCAATGAGGTGAGCAGGTGTGCAGATGAAAGCAAAATGTGACCTGTCAAACTTTGCCTCATATCATGATTGGCAGCTCTCGGCTGTTCAAAAGAAACTCCCGGGAAGAAATGTTAATTAAATTAAAAGGTAAAAGGGAAAGAAAAGCAGAGATTGATTCAGAAGCAGCTGCCTAGGGTTCCTACAGGAACTAATATATATGTCTTTACACTGTGTAAAGCATTACATTTCATTATTAGTTACAGTATTTTTTCACTCTATATCAGTGCTGTCTAGGGAGGCTATAAAACTGCTCCTCTGAAGTGGTGCGGTAGTTTTAATTAGCATTATCTGGAACTTCTGGAAATCAGCTATCTGGAAATCAGATTCCCAAACCTGCACCGTCCTTTGTGGGAGATGAAACTGAGGAACTGTCCTGGATTGAAGTGTCATTAGAGGAGGTTTTGGAACAAATAGAAAAACTTAACATTAACAAGTCACCGGGACCGGATGGCATTCACCTAAGGGTTCTAAAAGAACTCAAATGGGAAATTGCAGAACTGTTAATTGTGGTTTGTAATCTATCCTTTAAATCGGCTTCCGTATCTACTGACTGGAAGATAGCTAACGTGATACCAATATTTAAAAAGGGCTCTAGAGGTGATCCTGGCAATTACAGACCGGTAAGTCTAACGTCGGTACTGGGCAAATTAGTCAAAACAATAGTTAAGAATAAAATTGTTAGGCACGTAGAAGAACATAATTTGTTGGACAAAAGTCAACATGGTTTCTGTAAAGGGAAATCATGTCTTACTAATCTATTAGAGTTCTTTGAAGGGGTTAACAAACATGCGGACAAGAGGGATCTAGTAGTTATAGTATTCTTAGATTTTCAGAAAGCCTTTGACAAAGTCCCTCACCAAAGGCTCTTGTGTAAATTACATTGTCATGGGATAAGAGGGAAGGTCCTTTCATGGATTGAGAACTGGTTAAAAGACAGGAAACAAAGGGTAGGAATAAATGGTAAATTTTCAGAATGGAGAGGGGTAACTAGTGGTTTCCCCCAAGGGTCAGTCCTAGGATCAATCCTATTCAAATTATTCATAAATGAGCTAGAGAAAGTGGCAAGCAGTGAGGTAGTAAAGTTTGTGAATGATACTAAACTGTTCAAGATAGTCAAGACAGGAGCAGACTGTGAAGAACTTCAAAAAGATCTCACCAAACTGAATGATTGGGCAACAAAATGGCAAATGAAGTTTAATGTGGATAAGTGTAAAGTAATGCACATTGGAAAAAATAACCCCAACTATACATATAGTATGATGGGGGCTAATTTGACTACGACAAATCAGGAAAGAGATCTTGGAGTTATCGTGGATAGTTCTCTGAAAACGTCCACACAGTGTGCAGCGGCGGTCAAAAAGGCAAATAGAATGTTAGGAATTATTAAGAAAGGGATAGAAAATAAGACACAGAATATCTTACTGCCTCTGTATAAAACTATGGTACGCCCACATCTTGAGTACTGTATACAGATGTGGTCTCCTCACCTCAAAAAAGATATTTTGGCCTTGGAAGGGTTCAGAAAAGGACAACTAAAATGATTAGGGCTTTGGAACAGGTCCCATATGAAGAGAGGCTAAAGCGACTGGGACTTTTCAGTATGGAAAAAAGGAGACTGAGGGGGGATATGATAGAGGTACATAAAATCATGAGTGGTGTGGAGAGGGTGAATAAAGAAAAAGTTATTCATTAGATCCCATAATATAAGGACTAGAGGACACCAAATGAAATTAATGGGTAGCAGGTTTAAAACTAATAAGCAAAAGTTCTTCTTCACACAGCGTGTAGTCAACCTGTGGAACTCCTTGCCAGAGGAGGCTGTGAAGGCTAGGACTATAACAGAGTTTAAAGAGAAGCTAGATAAATTCATGGAGGTTAGGTCCATAAAAGGCTATTAGCCAGGGGGTAGGAATGGTGTCACTGACCTCTGTTTGTCAGAGGCTGGAGATGGATGGCACGAGACAAATCGCTTGATCATTGTCTTCGGTCCACCCCCTCCGGGGCACTTGGTGCTGGCCACTGTCAGCGGACAGGATACTGGGCTAGATGGACCTTTGATCTGACCCAGTACGGCCATTCTTATGTTCTTATGTTCTTAGCTATCCAACCATCATAGTTACAGTCCCTGGATTTCCACTGCCTGACTCCTTGTATTAACATTAAAATAAAAATCCTGCAAAGCAAGTGTTTGCTTGTTCATTCTCATCTAGGTAGCCAAATGCAAATAGACTTCCAGAACAAGGCTGGAAATGCACTTCTGAAAGGTAGCTGAAGAACCATCCAAATTCATTACCACTGTTTTGTAGGAATGATGGTGGTAGCTCTATGGAGTGGGGGTGGGAAAGTGTTTCTCAGAAAGGGTGGTTATAATTTCCCTCTTTCCCCCGAAAAGAAATTATTGACCGGCTAGCACATTTGTGGCATAGCAGTATTGGTGTTCAAAGGGAAACATAAGAGGTAGCTGAGTAAGTGAACAGGAACATGAAAAACAATACAGCTTTAAGTGCAGCTTAAAAACCTGCCAGTTTTTATTATTTTTTCCAGAACAGCTCCGCCCACGGAAAGCTTATTGTTTTAAATCCATAATTGCAAGTAGTAAATTATCTACTAGATGGAATTTAAATGAAACTCATTAACTACAATATATTAATATTCTGATATCTGTAGCATGTTCCATTTACATAACTTCCAGCATTTACTTCATGTAAAAACTAAAAATACCCCCTTAATATAATAGGAAAACATCAGAGAGACCCACAAAGTATAAAGTACCAAAAACCTCCTTGAACCACCTTGTTGATAGAACTGATATAACACCAAATCTTATAGATATAGAAATAGATACGTATATAGTTATAGTGGGACAGACTCAAAACTGCAGCCTGCCGCACTCTGGTGGAAGGCAGGTATACAGGGCACTGGATAAGTGTCTTGCTCTTCCCAGAGTAAACTCCCAGAGACTGCTGCCATGAAATGAAGATAGGCAGACACCTGGAGCTAGTTAATTAGCTTGCTCCCTCAGGCAAGTCATTAAACTCCTGCAGCCAATTAAAGACAGTAGGGCTGCTCTAAAATGTTTCCCTCAGGTAAGGAGAGGGGGAAGACAAAGAGTGATGGACCGGAAAGAGGAAGGGCAGTACAAGAAGAACGGGTGGGGGGCTGGGAAGGCACTGGGAAGGGTTGTTTGGGGAGTGGCCCAGGGAAAAAGCTGCCAGATCAGAAGTAAAAAAAAAACAACCCTGACTGTTGTTGCTGCCTTAGGCTACATCTAGCCTGCAAGCCTCTTTCAAAAGAGGCTTTTTCGAAAGATAATTTTCGAAAAAGCTTCTTTCAAAAAAGAGCATCTAGACTACAACCAGTACTTTCGAAAAAGCAAGCTGCTTTTTCAAAAGAGAGCACCCAGGCAGTCTGCATGCTCTTTTTAAAAAAGCACAGTTTGCATTACATAGAGCCTTTTTTTGAAAGAGCACTTTCGAAAAAAGGTGTTCTTCCTCAGAAACGAGGTTTTCCTTGATCGAGAAAAAACTGCCGCGTTCTTTCAATTTACTTTCGAAAGAACGCAGCAGCAGTCTAGATGCAGGGGAAGTTTTTTCAAAAAAAGGCCACTTTTTTCGAAAAAATCCTGTAGTCTAGACACACCCTCTGGGTCCCTGGACAGGAACCGGAGTAGCGGGGGTGGGGGAGGCTCAGGTTGCCCCTAAATCCCTCCATGCCAACACAGAGACTTTCCCAAGAATGGAGACCAGGTATAAAGGGGTTTTCACCCTGAAACCATGAACTAGCCTGTGATGAGAATGGCTCAGTAAGCTGTGGACCCTGACTCTTGTAAAGAGAAAGAGGCTGTGTGAAGGGCCACAGTGAGCCTCTGAGGTTAATATTATCTGCCAGTAGAGCAAGACCCACAAGACACAGCCAGAGCCTTGCCACAATAGTTACATATATATATATATATATATATATACACTGTTATTTATAGTTATATATACAGAGTCAAAATTAAGGATGTTTCTAGTGACTTAATGTGACCTTTCTTAACTGACTCAGCTGTAAATTAATGGGGATATGTATTATACTTAACTGGTAACTTGCAAACTTGTGGATCTGTGTGTGTTTTTCATGCTAGTGTTCTTGAACTTTGGCTTAAATTTTGGCTCAGCAGGACCATATGGATTTCCTTTTTCAGCTCACAAGCAATGGATCAATCTTCTACAGAACCAGTCTCAATTCTAAGTCAAGGCTCTTGCTTATTATGCTACCAAATCAACTTGAATGCAAAAGATGGCCCAACACATTCAAAAGAATACCTGCATAGGCTGTAGTTGGGAGAGGTTTGGAAGGAATAAAATTCTGTAGGCCAGATTACCACTTCTGTATTACAATCAATGGGTAAAGATGCAGGAGTGAGTTATCCTTGTGGACTTTCTTCACTGAGGAATCTACAATCAGTCAGGGTTGTCTGTGAAGAGCTCCCATGTTGCTGCACTGTGTGTGGATCATTGCAGCTCCTCATGGGCACAAAATGTTCTCACCATACAGAAAACTATGTGGAAAATATTGCCCCAAGTTTTCCCCTGTAATCTCTGAGACTAAAAGGAGGACAATCTTCATCTTTCTTTCTCTTACCCACCTAGTCTCCAGACCTTCCAACTAATCTCCCCACCCCTGCCAGAGAATCCTTCTTGGCATGTGGAAATGGTGCTGATGAGGTGGCTACCTGCTATCCCATCCTCAATGGAATGGATGGTCATGCTGTTCTGAGTAATAGCACTTTGCTATGGGCAAAAATGTGCTCCTCAGGGAGGAACATTTATAAAGGTTTCTCTGGAGTCTAAGCAACAGAAAGAAAGTGTTTCAGTGTCAATATACACTGCAAGACACTTAGGAAAGTGTGGTGGTCATTTCCATGCTCCATGGTCCTTTCTAGCAGATTGGTTACATGTGTTGGACAGCTAGCTGTATGCTGTACCTTTGTTAGGTCTCTTCAATGACAATTTGCAACTATGCATGCTGCTTGTTTTTCAGACAATTTTTCCCCCATGGAAAAATGTATCTCAGTTTTGCAGTATATCATTGAGAAGCTTCACAGTTCCCATATCCTTGCATTGGTCTCTCGCAGACTTTTGCCAGAGAAAAGGCTTCTATATACGGATTTTCTGCATCCAAAAAGAATTGAATTAGTTGCTTCTGTGGCAGTCTCTCTCACCACTGCTGTGTCATAAAATATGGTTTGGGCCCGGGAGTGGCTGGGTTAGGTAAAGATGTGAAGGCAACTGAAATCCCTCTAGTCCTACACTGCAATCCCTCTACTTCTACAGAGAGTAGCTGAAAAAAAATTAAAAAGATTTGGAGATCACAGGGATGGAGAAAGGAAACTGCAGCCAGGATGAGTCTCTGGAAGGAATCTGTGCCCCCATGGACCTAGTGCCACGGTGATGAGAGAATTCAAAGCCTATTTACAGACAGGCCAGGATTTCAAGAGATGCCTGAGAAGCTGCCAAGTATGGAATATGGGAGAGGAATCTCTATGAAACTATATAGCTTCTGCTATACAGTTTTTTTTCTGTTCCAGGGGGGAGTTAGAAACATTTCAGGCTGTTACTTAAAATGGTCATTGTTCAATTTAGTTTCCTTTTCAATAATTTTTCCATCTTTAGTTCAAAAAAACATTTTAAATTATGCAAAATTCAGCAGCTATGAACCAGGCTGATAGATTTAGCATGCCTTTTCCATGATCAAATGCATGAGTAGAATAGTCACTCCCAGATTAACATCATGTCATCTTCTGTGCACAGTTACTCCCTTACCAAATATTTGATATCTAATTTTTAAAGAATGTGCAATATAGAAGCTATTTTTAAACAAAACTATTTTAAGGAAAAGAGACTTCTCCATTCTCATCAGAGTTTCTGGTACTCCATGACTGGCAACTAATGTGATTCTTAAATCTAGTGGATTGGAACTTTTTAGTATTAATAACCCCAACTATCCAAAGGTCAGGCCACAGAATAGCATGAGTGGTTTAAAAATCATGAGTTTCATTTTTAAAACAACATATAAGTTCTGTTTATTTGATTTTGGATTTGATTTTAAGCCTTTAGGGTTCATTGTTATCATATTTCACAGCATTTCTCCAGTGACTCTCAGAGCTAAAAACTTTTAAAAAGGGGAAAAAAGAGGAAACTGAGACATCAGGGGCCCAGGTTTTAAGACAAACACTCAGTATCACTAAGCTGAGTTGGCATCGCATTTTGGTGTTTCTTTTTCTTTGCTTCTTTTACTGACTAAGTCCAACAGTGCTAAGAATTGCTGTTAACAGTACAAGTGAACAACTAGCTGATTATCAGGTTCCAGGGCTGCTATACATTAGGGGTGCGTCTAGACTACATGGCTCCATCGATGGAGCCATGTAAAGTAGTTTACTCGACATAGTCAATGAAGCAGGGATTTAAATAATCCCCGCTTCATTAAAATAAAAACGCCACAGCTGTGCCGACAATCAGCTGATCCGGCACAGCGCGGCAGTCTAGACGCGGCGCAGTCGACAAGGGAAGCCTTTGTCGACCGCTCCTGTAAGCCTCGTTTTTGGAAAAGCAGACACAGGTTTTTTTGCATCCCTGTAAACCTCGTTCTATGAGGAAGAAGGGATGTTCCAAAAGAGGCTTTTTTTCCTGACATTTGGCCCTGTGTAGACAGGCCAATTGTCAGAAAAACCTGTTTTGGAAGAAAAGCGGAAAAAGATACACAAATTGCAGTTTGTAATTTGCATAACTTTTTCCGATAGAACTTTGTAGTCTAGACACAGCCTCACACACACATGTAAACTCACACACAACTTTACCTAATATATAAAGAAAAAAATTATTTCACAGACTCTGTAGCCCATTTTTACTGCTTATTGATTGTTGATTTCTAATGAATACTGATTTAAAGAGCTGGGAAATTATAGGATTCTAGTCTCAGAATCACTCACAACAGAATCAAGGTTATGAAATTCAATATCTGGCTGAGAATATTAGTGTGGGCAATGAAGCCACTCAAAGGCAAAGTAAAGCTCTAAGAAATTTATTAGCACAATTAAGTAAGACACAAGCTTGAAACCACATAAAAAAGAGATTGCTGTAACTCTGTAAGTTTGCTGTCTGGTACCGATCCTCACACCCTTCTTTAAGGGCCTGGTGGTGAGAGACAATGACCCAGCTCTATGTCACCCAGATGAGTGAGATGGTCTAGATCCAGATCAGCCAATAACACCTTTTCATGGTGGTCAGGGCTATTATAAGGCTTAGGGCTGTCATGAATATTCTTTCAAATGTCCATTCTCCCTTGTCCATATCTAACTTCCTCACCCTGATAATTTTGGGCTGCTTTTTATCCTATAGGTTAGTAATGATTTTTGGTTATTGTCAGGTATAGCAATTCATTGCTTAATCTTCATTATTAATTCTGGCGACTAACATCTGGTTGTCAAATGGGTTTTAAGTAGAAAGGAAGGGATGATCCCATGACTAGATGCTAGCCTGGGAATCTAGTTATCTAGGTTTAGTTTTCTGCTCAACGATTCTAAGCAAATCAGCTAGTTTCTGTGTGTTTCAGTTCCCCATAGGTAAAATGTGAATAATTGTACTCCCTGTGACACAGGGTCTCAGATGCTATGGTGATAAGGCAATATAAGTACCTTAGATATACTGATAACGTTTCCCCCTCTTTCTCCAAATCACTTCTTATCTGTTATCACAGTCATCTGTTGTGGTTGGTTTTTTTCTGCCGGTATCACCATATTTACTTACCAAATGAATTAAAAATAAAATCAGTGATCTGAAATAGATAAAATATGTATGATAAAATATAAATGGTCTATGGTAAGAGCATTCACTTGTCTTTTCACCTCTGGACTCTCTATCTTTCTTTCCACTGCTATAAGAAGACAAGCATCCTATGGAGTTGTAAATGACATTTTTTCACTATGTTCTGCTAACATAGTTCTGCTTCTGAGTAAGCCCCCAATTACTCTTTGCAGCATAGATTTGGAGAAAGTGCCTTGTCCATATGAAGATGAAAACAGCCACTTTTGTATGCAGGCATATATATCTAGAATGAGAGCAGCAGTCATATATTGTACAGATGAAATGTCAAAGTGCACAAGTGATATCCAATGCAAAAGGAAGCCTGATGTTTCTAAGACAGTACACTGGGAGCGTCCATTCCAACATCAGGAAGATGTTTTTCTTTCTATTCACATTTCCCTAAGGACACACTTTATAATGTCAGTATAATTAGGGTGGCATTTGAAGATACTGTATGTTGGTGCAAGAGTCAGAGACATTTTCCTGGCTGGAGAGATAGTACAATACCAAGACCAGGGCTCTTGCCATCTCAGGTTGCATTCCCAAACTTCATCTACTTGTTTCTTTGCTTTGCTTTGCTTTGTTTTGCTTTGCTTACTATGAAGAAAAATATTATGTAAAATGAATATCCAGTGTCTTACATTAAGTTTTAACTTACTCTCAGGGCTGCCCAGAGGATTCAGGGGGCCTGGGGCAAAAGCAATTTTGGGGGCCCCTTCCATTAAAAAAAGTCTCAGACTTCAGACATTCTCGTGGGGGCCCCTGCTGGGCCTGGGGCAAATTGCCCCACTTGCCCTCCCCTCCGGACGGCCCTGCTTATTCTACATAGCTTTGCTTTCCCCATGTCAACTTTGGGCCCTGTACTAAGTAAATTGTATTTAATTCTTGAGCACTAAGCTTTGCCCACAGTTGGAGACTGTGATTTTTAACATATGTAATAGAGAATTAGTAATGAGCCTTGGGGTACATGAACACTTGGCCTTATCCACATCTCTCTGAAAGTTCATAAGGAAGCAATGAGATTCTTGTGCTGGCTGATGGATACATCAGCCACAGGTTTTGACACTAAAACCTCAGCATGTGCCAATAGCACACAGCAATGTCTGAAATCCCCAAAATTTCGTCCACGCCAGCAGAAAGGAGATATGGGGTACAAATTGGCACATGCTTCCTTTTTACTGTGTATCAGTAAAAAATTACTCAGCAGGAGGGTCTGACCCTTGATCATGTCCTGGTGCACCACTGTGATTTCAATGGAACAATGTAAAAGCAACAAAGCACAGAAAAACAGATGTTGGGAGTTCAGAGCCAGCAGTGAAGCAATTACATTTTATTGACATCAGTTTAGCCTGATTAATATTTGCCTTATATTTGTCTAGCTCTTATTGAAGAAAGCATAAATATAATCACATTCAGTGTTTTAAAGACTTTGTTGTGAAGGAAGTCTTTCATTTGTTTTGTAGTATATCTTAGTTTATTTACTATCTTATCTAGCTCTGATGCAAGGCATAGTATCATTGAGTGAATGATTTCTAAATGGATCAAAACCCACCAATCCATATATGCTTCTGTGTTGAGCTAGCATGCAGTAGCTCCCTTGGAAGTCAGTGTTTATTACACTGCAAAAATGCTAATAATGAGGTTGCTCCATAGTATGGAAAACTTAAAAAACAACAAATATTCTTGCAGCACCTTAAAGACTCAATTCATCTGAAGAATGGGTTGTGCCCACAAGAGCTCTTGATACCATCTACCTGTTTTGTTAGTCTTTAAGGTGCTGCAAGACTATTTGTTCTTTTTAAGTTTTTCCAGTTACAGACTAACTCAGATACCCCTCTGAAGCTCCATAGTAAGGTTAAACTTAAGACATGTCACTAGATGGCAGTGTGTCTGCCAGTCTCTACTGTTTATTGCCCATGTCACATTTCAGTCTGATTCATAAATGTTCAACTCCTATTCAGTTCACAATGTGCATATTAATATCAAATTACAGAATTTTTGTTAATATTAAAATATAAAATATCAAAGGAATGAAAGATGGTTTGCTCCTTATTCTAAGGTAACAGATATTTATTATTTGACTTGATGATTATTCCAATACCATATCAGTAATACAACTGCAGTATAAATGTGTTGAACTGTTTGCAGTTGATGAGATCTTGCAATTACTTTTTTTTAACTGAATACTGGATTTTCAGAATTTAATTGTGATACACTGTTAAGAGAACTAAACCTGTACATTCTTCTGTATTTTTCTATCTAGTTTTTTATTAATTTATAATTTTACATATGAGCTGCCTGTATTGTTCCAATTGAGTCTTCATAATTGGAACATTTTCTTAGTACTAGATTTTCTAGATATGAGAGACAGAGTAGCAGACAGTCCTTAGAAATGTGTGCTAGTACATACTGCTATTTGGGGCTAATTGCAAACCCTTTGAATGTATTGGAAAAACTCTCAATCACTTCAGCAAGCTTTGTATCAGATTGTGTATGAATGGCAGAGAAGTTAATTCTTTCATCCCACTAAAGTGTGGACACCTCAAATCTATGGTTTATCTAGCTTCTATAAGATTAAGGAATCAGTATTCTTATTGCCATCTCCCCTCTTCACTATTCAGAATCTCATGAAACATGTTCCTAGGACCCATCTCCAAAACTGTTGTCTTTCAACAATGCAGGCTGTTACATAAGGAATGGCTTCTTAGCTCTAGATCAGAGAGATCACACAGGCATGTCTTGAAACTCATGTTGAACCTGGTGGAGTGAGTCCGTAATCCCTCATACCTTGAACCTCAGCTACACTGCAATATTTTAACACAAAATGTAGTTCATTTAGAAAACCTTTTACTGAGACAGGTTCCCCACCACTCATCACATAAAGTATAGGGCAAATCTAATGTATGTAATCTCAGTGACTGGTTTTTTAAATAATTTCAGGGAAAGCAAATGGAAAAAAATGGATACTTGTTTGTATTAAATAAAATGCACTATTAAGAGAAGATTGGCCACCAATGCCTAGAACTCATTTGCTGCCTGTAATTGATGACTGGGAACATAAGTCATTTAGGCTATGTCTACTCTAGGAAACTATTTTGAAATGACTAAATTCAACTTAAGAACTCCCGAGTTAACAAATTTGAACTAGCGTGTCCTTGCTACAGGGAAGCATTGCAATAAGTCCAAGGGAGGCTCCATTCATGTGGATGTGCTACCTCACATATAGAGCCCCAGGAAGCACTCTACGGAGCTGCTGGAGGCCTCCCAGAGGCCAATAAATTTGAATTAGTGGCACCAGAGCATCCACATTAACGTTATTTCAAAATTACTATTTCGGAATTAGTGTTACTCCTTGAGAAAAGCAGAAATACAGAGTTTAAATTCCATGGTCCATTATTTCAAACGATCAGGCTTGGTAGGGTGAATGCACAGCTATAAATTTGACCTGTGGGGGAAGGAGAGAGGATGTTATTTTGGAATAAGGTCCTAGTGTAGATAAGGGCTTAGAGAGCATCTCCATGTTTGGGATCAAAGGATGATTCAGTCAGTCCACTCAGATCACAACCTGTGTTAATGGAGGTTCTCGTGCTGTGGGAAACTCCTCTCACAGTAAGAAGGCTAAATACAGACTGTCCTATGTGGCAGCTGGATGAATTCTGAATGAAATCAAGTGTAATGGAAGCTTGCCCATGTGTTGGAAAGCCTGAGGCTAAGCCAGCCCTAATTATAAGAGGAGTCTCATCAGAGAGGACTTAAGTGATTCCAATGTAAAAAGCAGCAGGTAGCAGGGTGGGGGTGCTATAAGAATAGCCAAGACTAGCAAAGGTAGGAAGCTTAGCAGTAAACTGAAGATGCTCAGGAAACAGGAGAATGTGGAGCTGAGACCAGTGGAAGGAGCTTCTGCAGGCTCCTAGCATGGTAAAGCCTGTGACTGGGAAAAAGAAATAAGATGAACTGGAAAACTGTATTTGTTCTAGACTTTTGAGTGCTGTTTTTGATAAACTTTTTTGCCAGTCTGAGGAGAATTGGTGACGAGTGCATTAAAGGCTTAAGTTTAGAAGGTTGCTGGAGACTGATTTCTTACAGAGGCCTGTATGAAGAGGAAATAGAAGCAGAATGGTCACACCAGCAAACTTGGCTCTGAGGAGAGGCTTGTGAGGGAGTATGAAGCCACTGCACAACACCAAGTCTGATCCAGATTTATTGAGGTGAAGAAGACAGTCCAAAATTATTGAAAATGACATTGCTATTTTAGAAGACTGGACACAAAATTCGCCATTAAATTACTTCTGTTACAAAAACTATTATACCAATGACATACAAATAATATACTGCCTATAACTTTGTAGGGGAAATGAATAAAATATTATGAATTGCTTTTTAATTGTAAGACGACATTAAGTTTATGCTGAAGGACCCAGCTCCTGGGGTCATATGATGCTGTCAGCTTCTTGACTTTCATTTTAAATAAAATGGCTTCTAATTCACATACTGTTGGGGAAATAAACTTGAATGGAATATAACTGCTCTAGTGATGGTTGAAACAATAGATCCTTTTGATATGAGCTGCTTGATACTGCTTGGTAGGCTGATGACATGGAAACACACATCTAGGGGGCCCTGCCAACACTGTGCCAGCAGACCTTCATGTGTAGGAACCCTGACTGCCATAGTGCACAGATTTGCAAAGGTGGACTGAGTTGGGGCTGCCACTAACAAAGTCCTCTTCTCGGGTACATAAGTACTAAATCTGCTTTCCTCTGGCATGGGACGTAACCCCAGGCCCACTGCCGGAGCGGGGGGTGGGGGTGGGGCAAGTGGAGCAACTGCCCCAGGTCCAGGTGATTCAAAAGGGTCCAGAGCTCCTGGCTGCTGCCACTGCTGCTACTGTCCCAGGCCTTTTAAATCCCTGCCTGAGCATTATGCCCCATGCTCCAAAGCCCAAGGCAGTGCTGATGGTGCTGAGGGCTGCAGAGAGCACAGCGTAGTCTTGGCAGAGCTGAAGGTTGGCTGCCCCTAGCCCTACTTCTTCTTCCCAAGGCTCCATCCCTTCCAGGATCATGGAGCCACTGCCCTCACCATCTCTGGTGGCTTCCTAGGGACCCTGAAAAGATTTGGCTCCCCTGCTCAACACACTTAAAAACTGGGATTACTCATGCAGAAAAGGGAAAACCAGCCTGTCCATAATGAGTGGTGCTTGGTCCTTTTGCAAACAGCTTACATATAGTATGGCTATGCCCCCAGATTGCCAGAATTTAGCCCTGTAGATTACTCATATCATAACTTCTGGCATCTTTTAAAATCAAGTTTTGTTAGTAGCTAGAATTAATGTTACCACTGCTGGAGGAAGCAGCTTTTCTGATAGAGTAGGAGGACTGTAACTATGAAAGCTAAATCATTAAACTTATTTTATAAACTCAGCAAAAAAATAACTAGATAAGAACCTTTGCTAGAAAACAGGATTTCTCTTAGGAGACATTTTAGTTATATAACAGCTTAACCTTCAATTTAATTGAATACTATAATATTAGCTACTGAAATTATGGAGACTGCTTCAGTCCTTACCTGCACAAAGAAATGCATTTTTCAGTCATGTCAGGAGATGTGTAAATGTTACTCTTTTATTTAATACATATCATCAGCCAAATTTTCAAAAGAAGGCATTTAACATTGTGCATGCAAAAATACTTCCATGTCTAGTATATGGATTAGAATATGCCTTTCCATATGCACAAATGGTAAACCCCACATACCTGGTTTCTTATTATATGCACATCTGTGTTTTGAAATAGTCATTTGAAAATTTGGCCTGGTGGATATATTTACTCATTTGCATTCTGTATAAATCATATTAACAGAATTAATGGGAAAAATATGGAGGCCTAAATTTTCAAATCCGAGTGCCCAGCTCTAAACACCATAAAGCATTTCTTAGGCTCCCAAATACAAATGGTCTGGTTTCCTTCTGCTCCTTTTATTTTCAACAGGATTGTGGCTGTTCAAAAGTCTTGGAAATCATACTTTTATTAGGGCTCCTGTGCATGGAGTTAAGAGCCTTTATTAAAAAAGTCTAAAATCTTGGCTATTTTTTTAAAGTAAATATTAATGATACTTCTGTAAAACAGTTATTTGCTTGTTCCCCAGTTTTGCATTTAACTGACCCCATTGCCTTTACCTCTTTTAATTCAGAGCACAGTCTTTATTTATTCTTTTTCATTTTAACAAGGTTCTTTATTCTTTTGTATTAATCCTTGTCTATCCAATCTTACCCAACTTTTCCATTTTAATTTAAGCTATCTTCTCCTTAATGCTAATCCTTTCCCATCCAATCTTACAGTTATTTATCTTTGGGAAATTATTTTCTGTTGCATTATGAAATTAAATACAAACATGCCTTATCAAAATAGCCTTTGACTTTTACCTCCTTTAATTATAACTTCACCATAAAGGAGTCAAATGTGAATGATTATTTTTTTTCTCCATTTTATAGTGGAAGTCTCCTAAGGAGTGATTTAGGGCAAAAAGTTTATTGGAAACTGCAAGACTAAAATCAAGGGTCATTACTGCACAATTTATGTTACAAGTCACCTACTAGAGGAATATTTATGCACTGATGATGGAAAAGTGAAATGTTTTTCATACCTTCTAATATAATTATTTGAACTTGTTAGAAAGCTTTCAACCTCCAGATCTACAATGTGCGATAAAACGCAAACGGCATATAAACCTTTGTGCTAATGGCCAGCAAATAACCCATTAGAACAATCCACCTTTCTTCTACAGCTCTTTGCTAAATGTGCAGTACTGGATGTCATTGTGCAGTGATTTTAGTAATTATGTCTTTTGCCACAATGTCTATGGCTGTACCTAGGAATCAGTGAAGTTCTGCTGTACAGGGGAGGAGAATGGTTCATAGTTAGATCACACTTTCTTCAGGATGTTTTCCGGAGCTCAGTGAATACCCCCTAATTGCTGCAAGAACTGGGAGCTGGAGCAGAGTACAGCAACACAGTTGCTCATCCAATCATTAGCAGCTCCTGCTCAATATTTTTGCTGCTACTTTGCAGACTGTGGGAATGTTCTTGCAAGTGGGCATGTGCATCCCCCCTCACAAACACACACATGATCTACCAGTCTGAAGTCAGTTGACCTGCACTGAGAGCAATACAGAGGATTCCCTCCATTATCATACTTCAGTAAAGACTTATAAAAGCAGGTTTTAATGTCTCTAACACCCATGGGTGAATGCTCTTACCACATCTGATGATATTTTACACTTCCTTGGATTACCTTTTGGGATTAGATCCTAAGGAAATCAAAAGATTGTATCGAGTAAAAAGTGTCTCTGCTCACACAATGAGGGGACTAATCCCACAAAACCTAAGTGGTTTTAAGATAGATCTTAACAAATTAATGAACAGGATCATATGATGAGGTTGCATATGGCAGATGGGGACTGTACTTAATGATCCGGGAGGTACCTTCCAGTCCTATGTTCTTAGAGTTCCTAAATAAATGGATTCAGAATGGGTGCTTGATTGGTAGCACAGGAGATGGAGAGGCTGATTATTTCTGAGCTAGAAACACTAAACCAAATAAAAACATTAGGCAGGCCTAATTCACCACCCGGTTCAAACTCCCAAAACATTTTGCTGTCTAAAATTAGCTAGAGTCTTTTACAATGTATTGAAACATCTACGTTCATTTCACCCACTACATAAAGGTACAATGTTTTAATTTTATAATCATAGAACCATGGGGCGAAATGGATATGCAAAGCCTAACCCCCTGCCAAGATGTTTTTTTGTGTCTATACCATCCTAGACAGATGGCTATCCAGCTGCCAATGGACAATCTCCAGTGAAAGAGTTTCCTCAACCTTCTGAAGCAGTCAGTGCCATTGTCCTACTATTCTTACAGTTTGGAAGTTTTTCCTGCAATTTAATCTGTTGTTTTCAGTGTTAACCAATTGCTTCTTGTCCTGCCCTCTGTGGCAAGTGAGCATTTTTTCTCCATTTTTAATGGAAGCTTTTCATGTATTTGAAGACTGCTATCATGTCCCCTTAATTGCTGCCTCTTCAAATGAAACTGACACAGTTCCTTCAGCCTTTACTCATATGACCTTTGATCATATTTGTCACTCACTTCTGGATCCTTTCCAGCTGCTGTACATCCTTTTTGTAAAGCAGTAATTAAACTGGACACAGTACTCCAGCTGAGGCTGAGTAGAGTGGTACTAATAGCTCCCATGACCTGCATGCTATGCCTCTGTTAATGCAACCCAAAACTGTATTTGCTTTTTTCCCCAACAGCATTGCATTGCAGACTGATGTTGAGGTTGTGAACCATGACATCTCCAAGATCCTTTTCAACTGCTGCCAAGCCAGTTGTCCCCTCATTCTGTATTTGTGCATTTGGGTTTCTTTTTTTCTTATTGTTAGGGAAGTTGCCCTCTTTTCAATATATTGTTTTTCTTTTTCACTGCATTAGTCCAAGGGAATCTCTATAAATATTCACAAGGGTCTTATAGTCTTGTAGTTTTCTAAAAACAATTTGTTTTTATGTACATAGTTGTTATTAATCATGCTTTTTTTCAGTAGTGCCTAGGGCTCAAGCAAAATTGGGGCTTCATGGAGATAGGATCAGATTTGATCTACTATATATTAGTACAGTGCCTAAGAACTTACCATCTAAATAGACAAGACAGACATAGAGAAGCCACAAGGAATATAATATAGAAGCAGAAGTAACAAAACAATGGTGGCAAACATTACATTAGGTTTTGCATTAGAAAGTGAGTTGGATGAAGAGGTGTTACATATTATTTCCAGTGTTTATTGCTGAGGGTTTAACTTTTGTATTAATAAGATGTCAGATAACTCAGTTCAGTCAGATAATAAGCAAAGATATATCAGTACAATCCAGGCAAATAAATACAAATCAGGAAGACAGACTTGTAGTTATGCCTTCACTGTATTCCATGAGTTCAGTGCCATTCAGATTGATACCCCCCCCCTTGTTTACAACAAATAGAGAATTCCCCAGATTCCATTGTGTGATTACAGACTGTACTCATTTCATACCTGTTTTTCATGGTACAAAAGCATCTGCACCAGTTATTTCAAATATACGGTAACACTTGTTCATATTTGGCAAATCTGAACAGAACATACATAATTTCTCTAAAAGGTACTATACATAAAAGGAATAGAGATTATATACAGTCTACCACTGGTAAATTACCACTATAAAGTTTTGTTAGAACACAAGGCATTCTAGGAATATAACTACATAGTTATACAATTTAGCGGAAATACAAAGCTTTCTAGAAAGTTATATTAGTTAACAACACTGGAGATGGAAGAAAATTCATTATAGAATGTAGACGTGTGATAGACAGCACTATAGTCAAAGTGCAGGTGGCAAGGCATTCAGAAGATCCTTATCTTCACCTCTAATTCCCATGTTTTAAGAATTTTTGGGGTGGATTGGATGTGTTCTGTTGCTGCCTTCACTGTGCTGTGCCCAGTTAGCACATGGTGTGGGGGAGGCATTTGAATTATGTGGCGCGTCCCCACTAAATTCTTTCCCCATCACTTCCCCACAATCCTCTCCAAATTTATAATTCCATTTTATAGAGCCCCACATTTTCTACTTTCACTGTGCTGTGTTAGTTTTTGTGTAGAAGGGTAGTAGTTGGGTGGAAGTTGGCAAGTTTTGGCAGCTCCATAGAGAACATCTGGAGATTGGGCACCGTGGAAATCATGCTACATGGCTGGGATTATAGGAAGCATTGGGAAGGGGGCACTTCACTTTTTCCCATGTGGACAGGGGCAGAGAATATTTTACATTTGGATTTGGGGGAGGAGGGACATGGTGGTTTGTTGGTGTTTTGTCCTGCCACAGTTATTTGCAGCTCTAGTCCTGTATTTGCATAGCACCTAGTTCCATGGGGTCTTGATCCATAACAACAAGACAACCCCAATCCAAAGAACTGACAGTGAAAGTAAAATGCAGAGATGACAGGAAGATGCAGACACAAGGGGGGAGCACCAGGAAATAATAAGCGCTGTGTGACAGGGTGGCTCACTGCTTGGCTTGTCCTCATGGCTGTTCTAGGGATCAGCTCTGTTAGCTGGTGCCCCTTCTTCTGGTGGCATCTGCTATTACTTCTGCCTCAGAGAGTCACATTAATCTGAGGACCACAGCATCCTCTTCATGACACAGCCCTCTGGCTGCATCACATTGTGTCCTCCCCCTTCCAGGAGACAGTTTCACAGTCTGCTGGCCAGCAGTTCTGTCAGTGGCAAGTAGAGGTGAGGGTGGGTACTGCCTCCCACTCAGTACCTTTTCCTAGGCCACTTCCCAACAGCCTCGGCACTTTCCATGCCCTTACCTTAGGTCCTCAGCCTGCAGATCCCTACAGCCCACCAGGAGCTGCCTTTAGCTCCCTGGGTTTCTGCATGCAGCACTGCTCTGACCGGGATGCTTGTTGCCTTCAGCCTGTCAGGCAGTCTGTCCTTCTCCCTCCTCAAGATCCAGGGAGTGAATGAAGATGCTCTGCACTGCAGCCCATCTTATATGGGCCTGCCTGGTCCTGATTGGCTGTTCCTATAAGCCCTTCTGTGATTATCTGTGTTCTGTGCACCCTCTTTAGGGCTCTATGAACTCCCAAGTGTCCATTGTGGGGCAGGCACCCCATCACAAGCTGGTATCACAGACTGTACAAAACCCACACTGGGAAACAAGGGGTTAAGGGACTGTTTTGGGCCCAATCAGCCCTGCCCCACCATATCTCCAGCAAATGCTCCACTTGGTAAAGCAATTAAGAGAGGAAAACAGGTCATTTGGAGGCACAGCTGGAAGTGAGCAGATCTGCAGCCCACAGCTCCAGCAGTACAGAGCAGAGGGAAGCCTAAAGTATCTGACACAGGTGTCCAAAGAGACCCTCCATAAGGGAAGGAAGAACCTTCCCAGAAACAGAGAGGGAAGTACCCACTCTCACTGTCTGTGGACTCTGGACATTAGCCATTCTCTCCTCTTACTTATTTGATATGAACTCCCCACACAGGGGAAAACCCTGCGTTTTGAGTGTGGGTGTTCACTGATGAGAGGAAGTGACCTAGGGAGGCAGCCTTAAGCAGCTTCATTTGCCAGACCACTGGTAGACTACAGGGGCTTTGGTTGGTTCCAGTGGAGTGGTAGTGCCAGGCCTCTCCTCCCCACAACTCCCCTACTGGACACAGATGAAGGCCTTTGTCATTAGGCCATACTTCCAAACCAAATCCCCAGTGAGAACCATTACAGCTGGTCAAAAAAAAAAGAAGTTTTCCATCACAATATGGCGATTTGATGGAGTCAAACTGTTCCATGGGAACATGTCAAAACTTTAGACAGAAATCAGGCAGACATGCTGGTTGGACTATTGAGTGGCTGGCTCAGCTGACTTCCTACAAGCTAACTAAATGATGGGAGGATGGATTGGCAGGGGAAAAAAGTCAATCAGGCATTTCAGGCATGCTGTCCAGTTGGCTTACCTGCTGCCTGGCACTATGGCTCTCTAGTTTTCTGCCTAGCTAACTGGCAGGTGAACTGCCTGGAAACTTACCAACCAGATTTCTGATTCTGTAGCCATCAGGGGACAGGTTGCTAAACTCATTGGCTGCCCAGTCACCTTGCCAAGAAAGCAGGGATCTGGAGGGCTGGTCAACAGGCAAGCCAGCCAACTCCCCATCTGGTAGGTAGGAACATGGGTTGGTTGGTGCCAAAACAGATTGTTACATTTTGTTGGAAATCCTGAAATGATGACAGTTCTTCTGATATGGAATGGAATTTCAACAACCCAGAGTTTCCTGTAAAACAAATGCCCTTTTCCAGGCAGCTGTAAAAGCACTGACATAACAACTTTGGTCAACATGTTAGTTATGATCTCAGCACACCAGCAACCTAAGTGTTGTCAAGTTCTTCTCTAGGCACAATGGTAAAAGATTTTCAGGAACAACTAGCAGCTTTATGATCCTACACCTAGTAGCTACTAATACATCCAGCAACAGTAGACAAGTGCATTAGATAGATGATTATGCTAAGACGATCAGCAATGAAATAATTAATTTCAATATACCCACTCATTGAGATGAATGGAAGCACATATCTCTTGCAGCTCTTGGTTCAGGCTGCCTGCAGACTTAAGTGGAGAACACTGCATTCATTTACATTCATTTCTCATTTTGAAAGAGATTTAGAGATTTTGCTGTATTGAAAATGACATAAAGAAGCATGCAGCAAGCTCTATGGCCATGTCATTGTATTGTATACCATTGATACACAACTTTGTCAACTGTTTAAGTACATGCTTTTCATTGAGAAGGTGATCAAGATCTAATGTTTAAATACAGTCTGGACCTATGACATTCTAGGTGCCCATTCAGGATCTTCCAATCTCAGACCCCCTATATGATGGTCTAAATCTTGTTAATCTTGGGTCCAGTTTGGCAGATGTCAAGTAGAACTACTGAAATCAAATCAATGGGCCAATTTACTTGAATAGGTGCTGTACAAGCAGTTCCCTGTTTAGATAGGTCTTACCTTGTGGAAAGAGTACTTCTGCAAAGTCCTGAATGCTCTCAACTCTGTATTGAACAGGATTTGGGATGTCTTAGGAGGAGATAGCTACCTTTCACCAGCATGCTCCCAAACCCTACAAACCCTTCCATATGTCGCATGAGGTAATATAATATCAGTAGGACTATTTTATGTGTAAGGGTAATGGCTTGGTCCAATCTTGCCCACAGTGGGAATTTTGAATGTTTAAAGGTGGAAGGATTTCCCTCTATTACAGGGATCGGCAATAAGTGGCCCATAGGTCAGAGGCAGTTCACCAGGTTTAGCCTCTGGAGGGCTGCTAGAGCTTTATTTAACTATGCATCTACAGGTGCAGCTGTTTTCCGCTTTCATTGGCTGTGGATCACCGTTCCTGGCCAATGAGAGCTACGGGAAGTGGTATCTCAATCTGTGCCATATTCTGCATCTCCCAGTGGCCAGAAACATTGATCCACAAGCAAAGGGAGCTGCAAGTGGCCATACTTGCAGACACACTGGTAAATAAAGTGTCAGTGGCTTGCCAGAAGCTAAACCTGGTGAACTGCCTCCAGCTTATTCCCCACCCCTACTCTACCAGCTCTCCTATGAGGCAAAGACACACACTGTGATTGTAAACCCAAATCTATCTCCTCCCTAAACAGGATTTCACGATCCATGAACTGCATCATGGTTATTTTTTTTCTGATTAAAAAACCCACAACATCGCTGTTGGTAATTTTCAGAAATATCAAAGGAATTGTTTGATATTTTCTGCTACAGCTTTTCTAATTATTTCAGTAGAAGCAAGCAGCACAATATGGCAGCCGTGAAGCACAAAGACAGAGATAAAATTATAAAATATTTCATCACAAATGTTCACAAAGCAGACCATATTTTTTCACATAAAAAGAATGTAGCACTTAAGTTGCACTTATCTATTTGCTTACAGGAAATATGAATACATTCTGGAGATTAAGCCATCAATGAATCCAGAATATTTAAATGCCTGACTTGTAGGCAGGAAGCACAGTAAGGGTCTGTCTAGACTACAGGTTTTAAAAAAAAAAAAAAGTGGCCTTTTTTCGAAAAAACTTCCCCTGCGTCTAGACTGCTGCTGCATTCTTTCGAAATTAAATCAAAAGAACGCGAAGGTTTTTTCGACCGCAGTAAACCTCATTTTTCTAGGAAGAATGCCTTTTTTCGAAAGTGCTCTTTGGAAAAAAGGCGTTCTTGAATGCAAACAGGGCTTTTTCAAAAGAGAGCATCCACACTGCCTGGGTGCTCTCTTTCAAAAAAGTAGCTCACTTTTCAAAAAAGGGGTTGCAGTCTAGATGCTCTCTTTCGAAAGAGGCTTGTAGTCTAGACGTAGCCTAAGTCTGTTTTCTTCAGCATAGAATAATATTTCAGATAACATTTGTTTTGCAAATATATGAAAAGATCTTGCTTGCTTTACTCACGTGCATAATCCCACTGGCCCCTGTACCTGTACAATTTAATTCTAAATCTGCAAATTAAGCATATGTTGCTAACTCGATATTAACAGAATTAAATATAACTTCAGCAGCCAGTTGTAGCATTAAAAATGAGTAGGTTTTTTAACACAAAACATGAATAAACATAAGAGATGCAAAAAAAAATACCACGTAGGAGGAAATTTTCCTCTTTTTTGCATTGAGGTCTGGTCTACACTACAAGTAATCTATATACAATTGTTTTTAATCTGGTTTTTATATATGTCTACGATAATTTTGTCTTAAAGCACTCTGTTACAGTGACACAAAACCACTTTCTCCCTGAATACTAAGAGACAATGTCAGCTGATGCAGTGTGGGTGTAGATACTGCATTACATATGTCATTAGGAAAAAGTTCCTAACCGTCAGGGTGGAATAAATGGACACTGGAATAAATGGCCTAGGGAGGTTGTGGAATCTCCATCTCTGGAGATATTTAAGAGTAGGTTAGATAAATGTCTAGCAGGGATGGTCTGGACAGTACTGGGTCCTGCCATGAGGGCAGGGGACTGGACTCGATGACCTCTCGAGGTCCCTTCCAGTCCTAATAGTCTATGATTCTATGATCTCTAAGGGCACGTCTACACAGCAGGGCAAAAGTTGAATTAAGCTATGCAACTTCAGCTACGTCAATTGCGTAGCTAAAGTTGAAATAGCTTTATTTGGCTTTTGGTGCTGGCTGCACAGTAGGAAGTCAAAGGAAGAACACTCTTCCTTTGACTTCCCTTACTCCTCATACAACCAGGGTTACAGAAGTCAGAGTAAGAAGTCCTCCAGCTTGACAGTATTTTGAAATAATGACTTGCTGTGTAGACACGCTCTTTGTTATTTTGAAATAATGTCAGTTATTTCAAAATAACACTGCTGTGTAGACATACCCTAACAGCCCTCCAGCAGCTGTGCCATAATGCCCTATCCACACACCACATACACTCACAATTTGTAACTCTATGCCCAGAGGTCATAGACACTGGGAGCTTGCCCTCCTACCTACTTTAAAGCTGTGTTTTTGAATGCCTTTTCCTGATTGCCCACCTTACTGAACACATCTATTACTCTACCTTTAGTGAGCATTTGACCATGCTGATTCCATGCACATCAAGAGTTCATGTTTCTATTGTCAGAAATTCCTCCTAAACGCTCTATTTTCAGCTCTTCAATACATGAGGTTTTATGTTAGGCCATTTACCTGTTCAGAGTTCACAGGCCTCAAGCCTTATACTAACTGCCTGAAGCTAATACCTTACAACAGAGGTGTGGAACCTGTGGCCCATGGGCTGGATCTAGGCTCTCTCCCTCCCCATCCCTTCCCCCCAGCTTCATATAATCTAGCCCGCAGCAAGTCTCTGCACTGCCAGCCAGAAGCCGTTATCTTTGTCTCACCCTTCTGCCCCGCACAGGGCTGGATCTGTGAGTGCCGACTTGTCAGGATATCCCTGCCACCCCAGGCAGAGGAGACCCCCAGCACTAGCTCTGCAGCTCTGATTGGCTGGGTACCATGGCCAATAGGAGCTGTGGGAGTGCTGCCTGTGGATGTGGGTAGTGCACACTGCTCATAGTTGCCTGGTCCTTCTATCTAGGGGCTGGACATGGTGGACACTTCCAGGAGCAGTGCCACCTTTAGCCTTACTGGTCCGACAACTGGGATCTGCCTGAGATAGGCACCACCCAGCTGGATCCTGCACCCTGAATCTCCCGCTTTCGGTTGGAACCCCCTCCCACACCTTAACTCCCTCTCCTCCTTAAACTCCCTTCTGCACTTAAACTCCCTCCTAGAGCCTGCACCACAATGTTCCTCCCACAGCACCCTGTAAGATCCAAACCTGGTTACCTGAGCTAGTAACGTGGCTTACTCTTTGTGGACAGAAGAATTAGTACATGAGAGCACAGATTTTTAATAACTTCTCACTGTACTGGACCTAGGTGCTGACTGGGAGCCAGAGAACTGGTATACAATAAAGGGGCTGTGTGAATTCTATTTCATTCATTCATTTGTTTGTTTGTTTATTGCTTCTTGATAACCACTGTGGAGCATCAGAAGCATAATTTGTAACTGGTTGGGAATTTAACTTCAGTGTTACTCACCAATAGTGGAGGTCTTTACTGTCCCTTTTGCAGCCAGTCCTGTTCTTAACATTTCCACTGAGGTTTGCCCTAGGCACACCAGGTAACAGATGACGATACCTATACTGAGAATTTTCTAACTTTAAAATGCTTGTCCACTGACCAGCAGTGCAAGCTTCCAGAGGGGTATCTTTACTCAATTCTCCATCCTCAATGCAGCTGTCATGCTTGTGTCTCAGTCTGGAGGGTTGGGAGTTGTTCCTCACTCAGATCCAGAAATTTGGCCTTTCACACCCAAAAGTTCTGTAGCAACTGCTTGTCATCCCAAACCTGCATTCCAGTACAATCCCTCCAATCAGCACTTGTTTTTTTGGCCCAGAACCAGCTACCTACTTTAGCAGCAAACAGACATTTTCACCTGCGTGTCCAACATAATCCATTCATCATCATTAAACATCTCTTCCTCCTCACACACCCACTTGCAGTTATAATCATTGCCATTCCACAAATGCAGAAGAATTATGGGTCCTGTATTAGCAAAGAGGCCAAAAACTGTGCTGCCGGTCCAGCCTTCTCTCAGAGACATGGTTAAGATAAAAAAGTGACATGTGGGGCTGTGGGAGTTTTTTAAACAGCATGAAAAATAAGGGATAGAACCCGCATTATGGGATAGAGAAAGTGGCATTGTGGGAACTTGCCCTATAGTATAATGGTGTATACAGGCCCCACCTTGGCAAGGAGGTATTAATTCAAGCCTACGGATCCAATTTCTCCTGCCTGGCTGAACCTATAGCACGTGTCAGGAAAAGAGGGAGTTAAAAAAGGAAAGCCCATCACACTTTGGGTCTGACCAGGAAGAAGAGCAGAGCTCTGCTTCTCCTGCAGTGTGAAAAGAATAGATTCTACCAAGTGTCCTTTCCCCTCTTGACTGGTCTCAAAGCTGTCTAGTGTCTAAGACTTGGGGCCTGAAGGGTGGTGGTGGGGTTTTGTAGAGTATTTGTTTGTTTGGTTGGTTGGTTGGTTTTTTTGCTATGTAGATGTAGCCTGAGACAACTTGGTGTTTTTGAATGAGTCTCCCAGTAGATGGGATGGCTTGGGCCAAGGAGACTGACCATATTGACTGTATGAAGAGAAGCCCAAAGCAGAAGGGTTGCATCCTGCCAACAAATCTCCAGATGGCCCTGTTTTTAAATTCACTTTATTCTTTATTTTTGGACATACTCTACACAACAAGGCTTAACTTGAAATAAGCTATGCAAATTGAGCTACGTCAATTGTGTAGCTCATTTTGAAATAGCTTATTTCGAAATTGGAAGCATCTACACAGCACTTATTTCGAAATAGACCACTCTTCCTCTGACTTCACTTACTCCTCATACAATGAGGGTTTCAGGAGTCAAAGTAAGAAGTCCTCCAGCTTAACAGTATTTTGACATTATTTCAAAATAATTGCCTGCTGTGTAGACATGGACTAAGTTATTTTGAAATAACACTAGTCATTTTGAAATAATATTGCTGTGTAGACATACCCTTAGTTCCAAATTAATATCTGGGGGCATGTCTACACTAAAAAATTATTTTGAAATAACTAAATTCGAAATAATAACTCCCAAAATAGCTATTTTAAGATAAACGTATTCCCCAAGTAAAGGAGGAGTATAGATTTCGAAATAATCAACCCATTATCATATATATAGTAGCCCAACATCTGTGAGTCTGTAATGCTGACATACACAGCCACGCCCCCTGGCCATGTACGTCAGCGCCCGGCCCCCCTTCCCCTCTTGCCGTGGCGCTCCGCTGAGCTCTGCGCCGCTCAGCTGGGCTGCGGCGGGGGGAGCAAGCGGTGGCCCGGCTGAGGGGCGTAGCACTCAGCTGAGCACCACAGCGGGAGGGGAAGGGGGCGGGGCGGTGATATACACGGCACCACCCCCTGGCCGTGTATGTCACCGCCCTGCCCCCCTCCCTCACGGCGGCCCGGCTAAGCAGGCAGCACTCAGCCGAGTGCCATGGCGGGAGGGGAAAAGGAAGGGGAATGGGGTGGGGAGAGATGGAGGGGAGAGAGAGGTAGGAGGAGGAGGAGGAGAAGAGAAAGGGAGAGTGAGAGGCAGGAGGGGGAGAAGAGAAAGAAAGAGACGGAGAGAGAGGCAGAAGGCGAGAGAGGCAGGAAGCGGAGGAGAGCTGAGAGAGAGAGGGGGAGGCAGTAGGAGGAGAGAGAGAGAGAGAGATGGAACGAGAGACCGCAGGCTCAGGAGAGAAGACCAAGGTGGAGGAGAGACCTGAAAATCCTGGGCTAATTGGCTAGTTTCTAAATAATGGGCTTGGTAGTATGGACGATCCGCGTATTATTTCAAAATAAAGGGGGGGTTATTTCGAAATAATTCTCTAGTGTAAACCAGGGCTGGGAGTCCCCAGTGAAATGTTAAGTCATTTAATATTAATCTTCACACAGTCAACACAGTCTAATTATAGGGCTGATCCTCAGAGTTTGAAAAGAAACCTTCATTTCTTGGTGTTTTCACAGTCTTTGTCAAAGTCACCTTGAGAACAGAATCTCTATTTCAGCATTGCTCCCAGTTGAAATTCAAAGACAAGCAAAAGTTGAAATATGCATATACAGTAAACTTCCAATAATCCGACACCCTTGGGACCCAGGGGGTGCCGGATTATCGGATATGCCGGAGTATCACGAGGTACTCTGGCAGGGTGCTGTGACAGATCTGCCAGGACCTGCACTGCATGGGGGGGACGGCGGGGAACGGCGTGGGGAGGGGCGAACCCTCCACTGTGTTGTGGGGAGGCGGTGGAAGCCCCGCGCAGCGGGCTTGCAAGCAGGAAAACTTGTAAGCAGTGGCGGGGGAGAGGGGGTGAGAGGCAGTTAGCTCTTTAAGGTGGGTGGGCGGAGGTGGGGGGGTCGGCGGGGTATGCTGCCTGCGTCTTGCCCCCTCTTTGCCGCCGCCACTTACAAGTTTCCCCGCTTGCAAGCCGGCTGCGCGGGGCTTCCACCGCCTCCCTGCAACACGGCAGAGGGTTCACCCCTCACCGCGCCATTCCCCGCCGACACCCCCCCGCCCGCCTGCCTGCTTGCCTTCCTTCCTTCCTTCCTTAAACAGCTGCCTGCCTCTCGCCTCCTCTCCGCTGCTGCCTCTGGGCAGCTCCAATTGTCCGGCTGGCTGGAGCACTTCTGGGTTCCAGTTGGTGATGGACTATCAGGAGTGCCGGACCACTGGATGCCGGACAATTGGAGTTTTACTGTATGTATGTATGATCCTTTTGAAAACCCAATACAATAATCAAGGTTTCGGTTCTAAAGATGGGTTCTGGTTTGTGAGGGTGGATGTTTCTTATTTCATTTAAATATGTTCTCTTATACTTTGGTGAATCATTAATATAATAGTGTATTCAGAATCTGGGAGGTGTCTTGTTACAGTCTCATTTGTAATGTCAAGCAAAGTTGGGAACTGAGATGCTAGATGCATGTTAGCTCCCTAGAGTAAGAGTAAATGACTTACCCAGTTATATAAGGTGGCTATGACAGAACTGAGAATACAGCTCAGTATTATTCTGTATGTGACATCTGAAGACTCCTAGACCCTAACAGAGGGTGAAGAACATGACACAGGTTTGGACCATAACTTAACTCTCCTTCTCCCTCAAAAAAAGACCAGAAGGAAAATTTTCAACTAAATTGTAGTTTCAGCAACAGTTAAACATTTTGCCATTTCATATTCATATAGACAGAAAACATTGCAGTCCTCCCCCCCATCAAAATATGTTATTTCTACATTTGAAAATGAAATATTTTGGATATTTTGGTGGAAAACCCTTTTATATTTTGAAATTTCCTTTAATTATTTTATTTTTCAAAACATAATTTTTTTAAAAAAATAGTCATAATTTAAATGAAATGTTTAATTGGACTGTGTATGTGTGTGTATATTTGAAATTGACAAAAAACAGAAAAATCCATTATTTGCCCAGGAAAATCAACCACTGCATTAAAAATATTTTTCTCAATGATAATAAATCAAAATTAAAATCTCTAATAATACAATTGTTTTGACATCTCTGTAACATTTAGATGAATGTTATTTATTGTAACAGTGTAAAATCAATCAGTTAATAAAATTAAGGTAGTCTGTTTTTGTATATTTCTGCTGCTTTTGTCTGGCAACTTGCTTATTTCTCATGCAGTTACTTTCATCCCACAATGTTGATGTTGACGAAAAATCCATTCTGCCCAAGCAACTGATGCAGGCGCATGGTTATCAATTACATTTTATAACACTATTTGGCTCTGACATTGTGCCTGTTATTGAAACTGCCCTTTTCCCCCCCCACAGGGGCTAATTAGCATTTGCTACTTCAGTGAAGCTGATAATGGAACTCAATGGCCAAAAGACAACTGGAGGGTTCTTTTAATAATCTTGTTTGTCATGATGTAATGACAGCTCCATTCATGTGCTTAATAATTTGCTTATTCAGCTAGCTGCCTGGATGATTTACTGTTCTTTTATCTCTGTTGAAAGGAATATCTCTAGTCTGAATATAAAATGAACAAAATTTCAAAAAAATAACAATTTTAATGGCCTTAAATTTAATTTCAAGATTTTTATCTAGATGTACTGGAATGGGGGGATTGACCTTCTAGATATAATAGATGAAGTTAACCATAGATTTAATGCCCTGTTCATTTTACTAAGGCTACGTCTACACTGGCAAGATTTTGCGCAAGAGATGTGCTTTTGCGCAAAAGCATCCGTGCCAGTGTAGACGCTCTCTTGCGCAAGAAAGCTCCGATGGCCATTTTAGCCATCGGGTTTTCTTGTGAAAGAAATTCATGTTGCCTGTCTACACTGGCCTCTTGCGCAAGAACAGTTGCACAAGAGGGCTTTTTCCTGAGCGGGAGCATCATAGTTCTTGCGCAAGAAGCACTGATTTCACACATTAGAACGTCAGTGTTCTTGCGCAAGAACTCCCCGCCAGTGTAGACAGGCAGCATGTTTTTGTGCAAAAGCGGGTGCTGTTGTGCAAAATCATGCCAATGTAGACGTAGCCTAAGAGTTTTGTAGACTTTCAAGTACAGAACATAAGCACATCTGCATTGGTACCTAAACTTTTTCAATATTAAAATTTACTATTTCAATTTACTTTTTCAATATTTACAGTATTGTAATAATGTGTCCAAGTTAATCTATCCTGTGATCTGGAATGACTTCAAGTACTCATGATCCAGCTTTGCAAAGGGGCAAATTGTTCACATATTCTGGGTGGACAACCACATCTTATCCCCTACCCTGAAGCCATGAGTTGACGGGTAGGACTGGTTGGCATACCCTTTGTTGATTGCTTTGGCAACATCTACCTGCCTGTGGATTTCCTGATGTATCAGCTAAAGGTGGCCATGAGTTTGGTAACAGTGGGCATCCATGATCTGGAGGATCTCTGGATGAGCACAAAGATGGAAACCACAGTTAGCAAAGGAGTATGCTTGGTGGAGATGTATATGAAATTGTTGTAAACAAAGTGACATGAGCGATTAGGGATAGCCAATCATCTTGATGATAGTTTAAGAAGCATCATGCGTACTGTTCATGTACCTCCTGATTGACCCCCCCTCTACCCACTCCTTGGTTCTGGAGTGATAGACTGTTGAAGTTAGGGTGTGTCTACACTGCACTATAACTCGAAATAAGATATGCAATTTGAGCTACGCAAATTGCGTATCTTATTTCAATGCTATTTTGAAATAGCTTATTTTGTCATTTGACACTGTCTATACAGCGCCAAATTTTGAATTAAAGCACCATTCTGAAACATCCCTTACTCCTCGTAGAATGAGGTTTACAGGGATGTCAGAATAGTGAGCCCGAAATAACGAGCTTGCTTTGAAGATGCGGGATAGCTATTTCGGGATACTCCGGTATCCTGAAATAGCGTTACAGTGTAGACATACCCCTAGAGTCTCGATGTTCAGGCAGAGTAGAAAAGCTCTCCAGAAACAGGGAGGAAACTGGGATCTTCAGTCAAATACCATGTCCATAGGCAAGTCACAAACAGGGAGGCTATCACCTTAATTAAGGTAAGTGCTCAACATGGAACTAAATGTGCTGTTTTGGTTAAGTGACCGACCAGAACTGGAATGGGAAGGCAGCAATTCCATGATAAAGTAACTGGAAAGGATGGACTAAGGCCAAAGTGAATTGGTCAGGGCTGGAGGAGACCCAGTGATTTTGAAAGAGAGATCTTGGTGTGTGCACAAAAGGCCACAGGACTCCCTGTGGGACTCAACAGAGATGCATATGAAGGCCACCAAAAAGTCCTAGAAACCTGGTCTTAGGTCTTGGAATGGACAACGTGGTTATATTGGGAAGCATCATAGCAGAAGTGTACGACTTGAAACTGAGTGGCCCCTTTGGACACATGGATGTGTCCCTCCTGGTATAGAATCCTACCATGGAATGTGAAGCTTATGTAGGAATGTCTTGGTCCTGGTTTATGGCTTGATGAATTTGGATGCCAAAGGAATTCCTAGGTAACTCAGAGTGTATGGAAGATAACAAATCAGATGTTAAGTTTGAGAATCAGAAATTAAGTTTGAGAATCATGGACATATACTCTCCAGGTTTGTAATAGTCATCTTTTTAAGGCAACATATCTGCTTTCCTGTTCCTTCTCCATAGGCAGTAGATGACCACAACTCAAAAATCCTGACCAAAATTTTCAAAAGTGACAGTAATTTTGTGTGCCCATCTTAGACACTTTTTAAAAAAGCCCAAACTTCTGAACGTACTGAGTACCTACCTTGAGATAATCAAGCTCCTCTAAAATTTGCCAAGTACCATAAAATCTCGGGTATAATGCGCACCTATGTATAATGCGCACCTGCCTTTTAAACGTCAGAATTCTTGAATAAACTAAACTCTTATCTATAATGCGCACCCCCATTATACTTGCGATTTTACGGTATATATAGGAAGGAAGGGGCTCGCGCCTGCCACAGGGCCCCCTGCCCAACTGAGCTCACGCCGAGACCGGGCAGGCAGCGAGCCAGGGCGATGCAGCCTAGCGTCACCACCGGCTCCTCGCTTCGCCTGCTGCGGGTTCCCCCTGCCCAGCTGAGCTCGCGCACACTGAGCTCATGCCTGCTGGGGTTCCCCCTGTCCAGCTGAGCTCACGCCGTGCTGAGCTCGCACCTGCCGTGGGGGCCCCCGGGTGCAGCCTGAAGGAGCACTGGGCAGGCAGCAAGCCAGGGCACTGCAGCCTGGCAGCGCAGCCGGCTCCTCGCCTTGTCTGGGAGCCTGGCGGGGCTGCGGCCCCACGCCGTGCTGCAGCGGGAAAGTTTCTGTGCGGAGGGGAGGGAGAGTTTAAAACTTAACAAAAATAGCTCTTCTGTATAATGAGCACCCCGGCTTTGACCCTAAAAAACTGGGGGGAAAAGTGCGCATTTACTCGAGATTTTACGGTATCTCTGCCCTCCCCTCCTCCCCCCGCACCGCAAATTGCCACATCTGAAATTTTAGCCATTTAGCATAAGGCCATTTAGAAAGGTTCCCAGAAAGCGTGATACAGCATTATAAAAATAAACATGTTTATAATTGTGATACATATGAACAGGCCCAGAATTCAAGCTAAGCAAGCTATAAGAACATGATCCCCTCAAAGAATTCTAGTAGATTGGTGAGGCGTGATTTCCATATACAGAAACCATGCTAACTTTTCCCCAACAAATTGTGTTCATCTATGTGTTTGACAATTCTGTTTTTTACTATAGTTTCAACCAATTTGCCTGGTACTGAAGTTAGACTTACTGGCCTGTAATTGCCAGGATCACCTCTAGGGACCTTTTTAAAAACCAGTGTTACATAAACTATCTTCTAATCATTGGATACAAAACATCATTTAAAGGATAGGTTACAAACCACGGTTAGTAGCTCTGAAATGTTGTATTTGAGGTTTTTTAGAACTCTTAGGTGAATACCATCTGGTCCTGGTGACTTACTACTATTTAGTTTATCAATATGTTCCAAAACCCCCCACAGTGACAGCTCAGTCTGGGACAGTTCCTCAGATTCATCACCTAAAAAGAAAGAATTCATTTAATTTCTTGGCAATGATCTTATTATCCCTGAGTGCTCCTCTAGCATCTTGATCATCCAGTGGCCCCATTGGTTGTTTAGCAGGCTTCCTGCTTTTGATGTACTTCAAAAATCTATTACTGTTTGAGTTTTTGGTTAACTATTCTTCAAATTCCTTTTTGGCCTTCCTAATTATATTTTTTAACTTCATTTGACAGACTTTATGCTCCTTTCTATTTTCCTCACTAGGATTTGACTTCCACATTTTAAATGATGCCTTTTTCTCTCTCCTTCTACTTCTTTTACTTCATTATTAAACCACTGTGGCACTTTTTCGGTTCTCTTACTATGTTTTTTGATTTGGGGTATACATTTAAGTTGAGCGTCTGTAATGGTGTCTTTGAAAACTTTCTGTGCAGCTTACAGGGATTTACTTTTGCTACTGTACCTTTTATTTTCTGTTTAACTAACTTCCTCATTTTTGTGTAGTTCCCCTTTCTGAAATTAAATGCCACTGTGTTGGGCTGCTGCAGTGTTTTTCCCACCACAGCTATGTTAAATTTAGTTATAATGGTCACTATTTCCAAGTGGTCCAGCTATATTCACTATTTGTACCAGGAGTGTTCCACTTAGGACTAAATCAAGAATTGCCTCTCCTCGTGTGGGTTCTAGAGTCAGCTGTTCCAAGAAGCAGTCATTTAAAGTGGCAAAGAACTTTATCACTGCATCCCATCCTGAGGTGACATGTGTCAAGTCAATACAGGGGTAGTTGAAATCCCTCATTCTTACTGAGGTTTTTTTTAAATTTTATAGTCTCTCTAATCTCCCTTAACATTTCAAAGTCCCTATCACCATTCTAGTGGTTGCTAATATATCCCTACTGCTCTATTCATATAATTAGTGCATGCAATTCTATGGAACTGTTTGGTTCATTTAAGATTTTTACTTCATTTTATTCTATGCTTGCTTTCACAGATGGTGTCCCTCCCGCACCAGCACAACCTATTCTGTCCTTCTGATATAGTTTGTAACCTGGTATTACTGTATCCCATTGATTAGCCTCATTCTACCAAGTTTCTGTGATGCCTATTACATCAATATTGTCATTCAATAAAAAGCACTCTAGTTTACCCATCTTTTTATTTAGATTTCTAGCATATACACATTTTAAAAACTTGTCCTGATTTCACTGTCTGCTATTCCATGTGATTGAATGGGACTCTTTTCATTTGATTGTTTCTCATCAGATCTTACCCATATTTTATCATCTTTCACACTCTCCTCTTTACTAAGACATAGAGAATTTCTATTAATAGACCTTCCCCTAAGGGATGTCTCTGTCTGACCCATGTGTTCCTCCACACCTATAGGCTTCCCCTGACCTTAGCTTAAAAATTGCTCTACAACCTTTTTAATTTTAAGTGCCAGCAATCTGGTTTTGGTTTAAATTGAGCCCATCCTTCCTGTATATGCTCCCCCCTTTCTCAAAAGTTTCCCCACTTCCTAATAAATCTAACCCCCTTCTCCCTACATGATTGTTTCATCTATGTATTAAGCTTCTGCAGTTCTGCCTGTCTACCTGGCTTTGCACGTGGAACTGGAAACATTTTACAAAACACCCCCATTAATCTCCTGGATTTCAGTTTCTTACCTAGGAGCCTAAATTTAGACTCCAGGACTTCTCTCCTATCCTTCCCTATGTCTTTGGTACCTGCATGTACCACAATCACCAGGTCCTCCCAAGCACTACACATAAGTCTGTCTACACATCTTGAGAGAGCTGCAACCTTCACACCAGGCAGGCAAGTAAGCATATGGTTCTCTCGATTATCACAAACCCAGCTGTCTATGTTTCTAATGATCAAATCATCAAATCCCCCATTACTAACTCCTGTCTTTTCCTAACAATTAGAGTTCCCTCCCCACCGGAGAGGTATCCTCAGTGTGAGAGGATACCACATCATCTGGAAGGAAGGTCCCAAGTATTGGGTCATTTCCCTCTGCTCCAGTTGGATGTTTTCCTTCTCTGAGCCTTTCACCCTCCTCAACAGCACTGAAACTGTACCTCTCTATGTCCCTTAGCTCCTCTAATTCAGCCATAGTGGTCTCCAAAGTCCGTATGTAGTCTCTGAGGGCCAGGAGCTCCTTGCATCAAATGCACATATATACCACTTGTCCATAGCGCAAGTAAGCATACACGCTAGATTGGGTGCAATAAACTGGATAGCCCACATGCTGCTGCTAGGCTTCTGACTGCTTTCTCCTTTTACACCTAGAGCTAATTCCTTTTTTTCTAGGTTTTTCTTAATCGGGTGGGTTTGGTTTTAGTTTAGATTAAAGAAGTTTAAAGAATGTTAAGTGTATCTAGCCTCCTTCAAACTATCCCCAAACACAAACACACACACTACAACAACCACTTACCCCCAAGGTCACATAATAACTCCTCCTTCACCTGGAAAACTTTCTCCGAAAACTCCTCTGATCACTAGCTCCATAGATCTGAAGTGCTTAGATTGGGGCTTATTTAAATTCTAAGATTTATAAGTGGGTACTTGGAGCCCCTGTAATGGTGCATATAGAATGTTGCCATCTTTTGAAAAGGATCACAATGAATTGAGATGACTACATTCACTAATTCTGAGTAATTTATTATATCTGCAAATTGTACCTCTACCTAGTCTAAGATAAAACCACCCCCTTATCGTTTTTAACACATCCTATTTCTCGTCCACTATCTTTTTTGTTTGTTTGTTTGTTTGTTTGTTCCATCCCTCTATTAGGTCTTGTCTTTTAGAGTGGTGTCAGCCGACGGTCAGGGCAGTGTGTGTGACACCCAAGTCTTTAACTGCTAAGACACAAGGTCCCATCACAGCGGGCAGCCTAGGAGGCTGAAGGGCACCCCCGAAAGTTTAACGTCTGTGCCTTTACCGCTAGGACCGGGGTTCCATCGCGGAGGGCAGCCAACAGGCTGACAGACGCCCCAGAATTTATAGGAAGAGCTTATTACATCTCAGATTTCAACTGCTAGGATACAGGATCCCTTCGCAGTGGGCAGCCAGGGAGGCTGAGAGATGCCCCAACGGATCTGTCCTCTGGAAGCGACATGATCCAACGCTCAAGCTCCCCCCTATACCTGTCCCTTATGACCGGCTGAAGTTCTTTTAAATTGTGCTTGGTTCTGTTACAGCAACTGAAGGAGTCAGGTTAAAACTTAACCAGTTACAGGTTTATTAAAAAGGCTTATAAAGCATGTGGTTACAATGGCTATTGCTCTACTTCTTAACTGCTAGCAAATATAGATCTTAAAAATGGTTACAAAGAAAATAAAGATAGAAAATAGAAATAATGGTACCAAGTGACAGCTTAATCTTTAAAGAGCTCTAAATCTATGTGTACACTTAAGACAAAGGACCACATCCAAGTACAATTTTACCCCTTCTGTGCCTCTCGACTCCAGCGGGTCAAGTCAGGGCCGGTCCCTCAATTCCTAGGAAAGACAAATACGAGGTGGGCGTCCCCGTGGAACCTCGGGAGGTCAAACACCTAACCCGACCAGCAGATAGATGGTAGATTGACACTCAGAGTAAATGTGCTGCTGGACCCATTTTTATACCCATAGGGGCCCATATCCTCTTTCTTATCTAAGATGCCAAATTGTATTGGTTCGTCTTTGTGACGCCAGTTCTTACAAGCAAGTTTCAAGTTAATTTACACTTGCAAGAGAGATAACTAAATTGTGAGTACTGGACATTTTTTACTGGGCGGGAGATTCCTCCCCCCGCGGACAGTGTGTGTTCGTATCAATATAGGTTTCAGTCAAGGGCACTCCTCAGCAGCCTCTTGGTCAGCAATTGGTGTATCTCTGTTTACAGCCATTCAGGGTCACAGCAGCCTGCATATCCAGGCCTTCTGTTCAAGGCTTACTGCTCTGTGTGCCCTGTGTGCTCCAGGCAAGCAAAAATGGATGTTACAGGGGGGTTCCTGTCTGGCTACAAGTGGCAAAGATTGTCTTGGGATGAGAGCTGACAAGCATGTACAGCCACTAGCACTATGGGACTGCAGCCTCAAGTATTACTATGATATATAGAAATTAGAAAATATGTATTGTATATAATACATGGATATAATATATCCAGAGCAATAAACTAATAGCAGTAATAAGAATTAACATGAAAATGGTGTGGTCAGAAATACACCAATTCTGTATGGACAATATGAGACCCCAGGCCAAAGGATAGTCACAAATAGGAAAAAAATTAAATGTGAATGCAGTTTCTTTTGATTGGTCTGTCTCTACTTATTTTTAATGATATATTGCAATATAAGAATTTCTCTTGCAATATATGATCACTGTCCCACTTAATCCTAAATATACATATTATATGCATTAAGTGACCTGCTTGATTTGTAATTACTTTTAAAAGGCTAAATTGCCTTTGGCTGAACAAAATAGGTTTTACTTTAGATGACATCTTGGAGACAAGAATTAAACAAGTGCTGTGAGGTGCATAGGAGACCTGGATACTCAAGGTTTATTGGGAGGTTCCAGGTGCAAGGACAATGAGACTCTGTGGAGGGGTCCAGCTGCAGGTGATTAGGGCTCAACAGGAGGGTCTGGGTGTGGAGGGGATGGGCTTGGTGAGGGGATCCAGATACTACGGCAGTGGGGCTTCTGGGATAAGGGTCCAGTTGCAGTAGAGGGGACAGTGTGGAGCCAGGGGAGGTTTCTGGGGCTGGGTGTAACCCAGCCTGGTCCTAGCCCCAGTCCCAGCTGCACTGTGCAGGGGAAGTGTGCTCCTCCCCCACCCCAGTCCCATCAGTACTAGCAAAGCCTAGTGCAGGGTAGGAGCCACCAGCCAAGCTGGAGTGGGGTGAGGCTTGGCAGGGGGTTTCAGGTGTGGGGGACCTGGCAGAGGGGTCTGGGAATGGGAGAACCCTGAGGTATGGGAGTTGGGTGGACAGAGGTGGATCTGACCCCACATTGGCCAGTGCATCCCCAGACCTGAAGCCTCTCATATGTCCATTTGCCTCTCTGCCAGCTGCTTTGGGCACCCAAAACAGAATGGCCATTTTTCTGTGGGGAAGAAAAGAAATTTGTGCAGGACCTTAATTTGGCATGTGTACACAGTGACACAGAATTACCCTAGGAGTGAAATGCAGAGAGAAAGAGAGAGAGCTTTCTGTTATCATCCCCTCCATTGCAATTCCTCCTATAGCTCCTACTCTTCATGCCCTCATAGAGCTATTTTTCCACCCGGTCCCCAATTACCAAGCAGAAAGAGGAGACATGGTCCCACTTCCCACTGAAAGCCCTTTATGTTGAAGCTTTGCCCTCTCTTTGCAAGTAAGTGAAAACAGAATGCTTGCTCTGGTCTCTTGCAGGAAGAATAAGCTCTCAGCTGCTGCTCCCACATGCCCTGCAGCAGCACTGACACGTCAGACAAAGTTTGCATAAGCATCTGAAATTTAGGGTGTCTATATGAACTTGCTTACAGCTCTGAACCTTTTGAAATTCATCTGTGACTAGAAGGAGAAGACAACAAAACAAACTTCTTTATCTAAAACCCAGTATATTTGTTGGAAGATTTCCTTTTAACTACACTGTTGAAAGTACAAATAATAAGCAGAGAAGAGAGGGAATAAATTTGAACAGAAAATACTATTGGAAACATTAAAGCAATTTTCTCTATTTTTTTTCTCTTTTCATGGGTACAGTATAATGATACAGCCTGTGTTTCACAGTGTTGAAAATTCATATTTAGCACTTGTAATTTCTACTATACTTGTCAGATTTTCCCACTGAATCCTGAATATTTTTAAACTGAAGACAGATAAGTATGGAGAAAGAAAGCCTGACAGACTATGTTTGCTGAATTGTGTTTGTCTTCTTAAAATTGCCATTGGATGGTATTTTCAAAAGGGCTTATGGGGTAGATACCCAAAGGATTTAGACACCCAAGTCTATCATTTAGGCACCAATGAGATGCTCAGGAAATCTGTTCAACTGCTGTGTAGTTCTATAAGGGCATGTCTACACAGCAGTGTTATTTCGAAATAATTCACATTATTTCAAAATAATAGAGTGTGCGTCTACACAGCAAGCCCATTATTTCAAAATTATTTATTATACAGAAGTCAGCTTCTTACTCCAACTTCTGTAACCCTCATTTCATGAGGAGTAAGGGAAGTCAGAGGAAGAGTGTTCTTCCTTCTACTTTCTGCAGTGTAGACAGTGCCAAAAGCTAAGTTAAAGTACTTCGACTTCAGCTCCCCAATTAACATAGCTGAAGTTGCATATCTTATAATGATGCTAGCTATTTAGAAATAATGTTGCAGTGTAAACATAGCCTGAGTCTGATCCATTATAGCCATCTTTATGTTCTTTACAAAGTGGCTGGGAAAGATAAAGGTACCATTGCAAACTCTGACTGACACTATTCTGAAATTTTTTTCTCCAACAACATAATGTCATTTCCTTAAAATATCCCAGTAATATCTCCAATATATTTTATTAATTTTAATAGTCATTGGCAGATGGATGCCAATTCCAGAATACGCCAGGCCAATCCTGGAGTGTTGGCAACCATAGGTGATAGAGGAAACAACCCCTTTAATAACCTTTAACTCAATGATTATGGTCCCTATCCTCACTTGAAATGTCCTCCTCCTGTTTCATTTGAACTTGGGTTTCTTACTTCTTAGGTGTGTGCCCTAAACTACTGGAATTTTCTCACTGGCTCAATGCATATTTAATTGTGTCCTCAGTGGAACAACTTTAACAGGAATGATTTAGAATCAAACACCTGAATATTCTGTCATAGAATCATAGGGCTGGAAGAGACCTCAGGAGGTCATTGAGTCCAACCCCCTGCCCAAAGTAGGACCAACCCCAACTAAATCATCCCAGCCAGGGTTTTGTCAAGCCGAGACTTAAAAAAATTATGGCTAAAGCCCTCCTCCTCATAGGTGGGAAACCTTGAGAACAAAAGTTCAAATCCCTTTTCTTTATAAGGCAGATGGAGAACTGAACCTGGGTTTCTCACATCCCGGGTGAGTACTAAAACCAGGCTAACAGGTAAAAGGGCACCTCTGCCTTTTCCTGTGACATTTCTTACAAAAATCAGCTTAGGTGCCCACGGAGGCCTTGCTGCTCCCCCCACACCTAGGCCAGTTAGGGCCTGGGAGCGGACAGAAGCACATGAAGTTTCCTCTTCCCTGCCAGGGTGGGAGGAGAATTCACACCTTCCCCTGTTCCCAAGCCCTGATTGGCCTGGGGGCAGAAGGGGAAGCACACAAAGTCGCTTAGGGGAAACCTCTGGGGGGGGCAAACACTTCATGCGCTCCCACACCCCCAGACCAATCATGGTCTGTGGGTGGGGAAGCAGGGAAGTATCATAGACCCACCCCTTCTGCTTGAGGCCCCACCCCTTCCGGTGAGGCCCAGGGCCACTTCAGAAATTTCTGAAGTGGCCCCCGCTAAAAAATTATTGGTCACCCCAGCTCTACATAGTACTGAGCAGTATTTGGCTCAGTGCCCTTTGGCCAAATTCTGTTCTGAGTTACACTGGTAAATGTGAAGGATTCTGTAGTCAGAACAACTTCTGGTTTACAGCAGTATAAATGAGAGCAAAATATGAATGTTTAAGTACTTGTCAATTAAATTAACATGTTATTAAGTTACAGATTTCTGTATAATTGGAAACAGAATGTTTCAGCATCTTTGCAGTTCATACACCAACTCACTGGAGTTATCTCTTTACTTAGGTCATACATCTGAAATCACAAATTAAGCTCCCCTCTAATTTTGCAGTATTAAGCAAATCCTAATATTTTTCATTACAATAAATTATCTTATCTGCTGTATACATCAGTCCAGCAGCCATTGCTTTTACTTCTAGCAGCTCTGTTTCACTAGCATCTACATAGAACTGCATTACCTAAGGTGCTGTTGTGATTGATACTTAAGAGTTTGATTGAAATCCACCGGAAGTCAATAGCAGTCTTCTCCTAGAATTGTGTGAGACTTGGGTCAGTTCCCATGATGGATAGTTGGCCATATGATTGATCATAGGTTTGAAAGTATATATTCCTTTATGAAGAAATGCCCCCATAACTTACCAAGGGCAGAGCCTAAGTGCAGAGCCTTCTCCAAAATGGAAGTAAATGTATCACCACACTGTAATCCCTCAATTCTAGTTTTAAAAGATCTTTTAACATATTTCGCATACATTTTAATTAACAGGACTGGGGTCAGACAAAGGTAGCTGCTGCAAGAGTTTAGTCCAGTGCAATGGAGAAATTCTAAAAGCAAAGGATTTCTAACTTTTATCCAAAACTAAACTTAAAATACAGGAGCTCAACTCTCCAAAATTGACTTAATTTCCTTTTAATGTTCCTGAAAGGCTGCCAAGATTTAAATTGAATTTCTGAATTTCATTTTGGTTAAAGGAGTATGATATTAGCCAAGGTAGTTCTATTTATTTTAAAGTTTAACGATCTTTTCTCTAAAAAAAGTGCTTCAGGCTGTGTATAGCCAGTGAACACAGAAAACACAACACATTAAAAGTACCCCAAAGGTGCCCCTCTTCCTTCACACTGGACACTGGTGTAGCCTATATGGATTGGTATATTTGGTAGTAAGGCATAGGCATAAGTTAAGGAAGCAATGAACTGAGCCTACAAGTCTTAAGGCCTTAAAGACAATAACTTAGCTGAACTAATCAAGGCCTAAAAAGACACAGCATAAGGAGCTAACCAAAAGTAAACTAAGATAATAGGATATCACAATTTAGAATAATCCTGGTTGTCTTTGGCACCAGTAAACTTTTCCCAACAATCCCCTTCAATGGTCTTTTCTTCTAGTCTCTGTAAAGCATACAGAGTGACAACTACTCCACTTATCGACCTCCCTCTTTATTGCCAATGCAAGGTCACAAGCCCCAGTAGTCAAAGTCCAGTGTGGATCTGGGAGATGGTGACACCAATTTGTTCTTCTCAGGTGTTCTTCCTGGTTCCTGTCCTAGGACTTCCCCCATTGGCTGCCTTGAATCTTCCCAGTTTCAGGCTGGTTCTTGGCTGCTTTGCTACATAGAGGTCTGCTTTCTGTAGTAATTTTGTCTGGAGGTGTAGATGTACACACACCACTTTTGTGCACTGTCTGTTTTTCCACCCACCTCTGCTGGTGGTGCAGAGCACTTTGTCATCCAGGAATAGCCAGCACTTTTTCTGCCTCAGGACAAGTTGTAAAGGGGCCGTGCTCTCTAACCCCATAATGGTTACACACAAGTGAGAAATTCATATTTAATTAAGTATATAAAGTAACTATAGAAACTCTGTATGAGCAATTTACACATAGTTATTGATATACAGGCCCTGGCTTGATGCAACAATCGCACAGGTAGCATCCTTCCCATGATTCAGCACTCTAATGATGCTATTGATTGAAGAATGTTGGGGTTCTAGTCTCATCTCTGCTACTTCTGAAACTAACCTTTGACATGAGCTCAGCAGAGCAGAGAGGAAGAAATAAGGTGTCTTAACTGAGACAATGTTGTTGATTTTAATGTCACGACACAGGTTAAAAGACAGACTAATTTGTGGATGGCCCCTGCATAGGTGCTCAGGGTGCATGAAGATAAAAGGACTCTTTCTTCATTTTGTATCTTTGGGTGGAGGCCAATCACACTATGACTGTAAGCACAAGCTATGCTGTCTCCTAGAGCCTGCATAAGAGCCTACCTACCTGAAAGGAGGCATGGGATGTAAGAAAGGTGGGACTTCTCCCATATAAAGGCCAAGAACAATCACAGTGACTGAGCTTGTGGGGATGTAAGAACAGCTTCTCTCTAGAACCCATCTGGGAGAACACCACACTCTAGGGTCTGTAGACTTTTATTTTTATTTAAGTAAATTAAGTGATGTTTTATTACATCATGAGGGCTCACTTCTGTCAGTTATCATCTTGAGTTATCTCTGCAAGGTATTTTAGATCTGAGTCTCAAAGGAAAACATGAAGGTTAAGGGTCCAGCCTGCATCTCACTGCCCTGCTGCAAATCTAGAGACAGGGGCTGGCCCCCTCAGCCCCAACTCCCAGGAGGAGTTGTCAGCTAGGGAGCACAGTCTTGGACCCCCAGGAAGAGCTAACAACTGGGAGTGCAGCTGCAGCCACCCTGGGAGAAGCTGCCACTAGAGGAGCACACCCTTGCTGCTGCCATGGATGGCCCCAGTAAGCTGCCCTCCACAGCCTCACAGACACCTGCTGTGGGCCACCTGCCCTGAGCCCTGCACCTCCTGCTCCTGCTCCTGGCATTGATTCCTGCACCCCAACCCCCTGAGCTCCCAGAGTTCAACTCCTCCCATACTGTGTCCTAGCCCATCTCTGTCCTCAATTCCCCCCAAGACATCTCTGCCTCTCACCCCAGATCCTCCTCCATCCCTGGTTCAGCCCCAGCTCCTCCTCTGATCCAGCTCTGCAACAATGGAGAGGAAAGCACTGAGGGTATGTCTACACTAGCCACCCTAGTTCGAACTAGGGTGGCTAATGTAGTCAGTCGAACTTGCAAATGAAGCCCAGGATTAAAATATCCCGGGCTTTATTTGCATGTGCCGGCGCCGCCGGCGCCATTTAAACGTTCGCCCGCGTCGCGGCTCGCGCCGCCATCGGGCTTAGCAGCAGCTCGAAAGCCCCTAATTCGACTACCATTACTCCTCTTGCAATCAGTGCCCAGACTGATTACATTGCTAGTAGGGGAACACGATGGAATGTTTGGGCACCACTCCCCTAAAACAATTAAACCCCTGCTTACAGACATGGAGACCGAGAAACAAAATCAATGTATATACAATGTCAGTCAAAGAAACAATGTTTGATTGTTGGGAAAGGGACAAGCCAGACAAGTTCATGTGAAATATGTTGCATAATTAGATACCTTATTAGAAAACATTTCTATATAAATGAAAAAGGCTTAGCAGACGATATTAAGAATTGCACAACGACTTACAGATCTTAGTATTTCACAAAAGTGATAGACACTGCAATGTTCTCAGGAAAGAAAGATAAGAAAAGACCTCGCAGCTGTGCTGTGCACATATTTTTGAAAGTGCACACAGGATAAAAGCTAAAACTCTTTTTGAGCTATTGTCAAGTATTGGAACAAGGAACCATGAACTTGATTTAAGGAAGAGGATGTTAGTACTTCAATGTAGGTCAAATTACTTTATGCGGAGAGATGATGATGATGATGTAGGCCCAGACTGAAGTGTTATGATGCAGGCCTGCTTCAAAAGAAGGAAAATCATCAAACCTGACATTGCAGGAGAAGTTCCAGGAGCCCATGTAGAGCTCCTTGGCCCATACTGTGGAGCATACCAGTTCTGGCTAGCATACACTCCCTGCTGAAGCATCCTTAGGAGTACAAAGGTATTGCAGTTGTGGCTGGGCCTTAAATAAGACACTAGGGCTGTGTCTAGACTACACACTTCTTCCGGGAAAAGATACACAAATTGCGAACCATAGTTTGGCTATCTTTTTCTGATTCTTTTTTTGGAAGAGGTTTTTCCAACATTTGTCCCATCTACACTGGGCCAAATGTCAGAAAAAACCCTTTTTCGTAACATCCCTTCTTCCACGTAAAACGAGGTTTACAGGGATGCCGAAAAAACACGTCTGCTCTTCTAAAAACAATTTGGAAGAGCAGATGAGTTCCTTGGATGTGGCAGAGTTTTTCTGGAATACCTCTGGGATCCCAGAAAAATTCTGCAGTCTAGACATACCGAAAGAGACAAAAGGCCATAGCAATCAAATCCAAAGGACAAGGACAGGAGGGACAATGAAATAGAGGCTGGACAAGTATTTGAAAAAATATCATAAATTAAAAGTATACATATTATAAATAACATTGCAGGATACAATAATCTTTTTAAAGGGGAAACATACCCAGATGGACTTTTTTCATCTTTGTTTCCCAGTGTTCATATGGTGGGTCCTACCAAATTTATGGTCCATTATGGTCAATTTCATGGTCATAGGATTTTAAAAATCATAATTTTCATGACTGCAGCTATTTAAATCTGAGATTTCAGTGTTGTATGTGTAAGATTCCTGTCCCAAAGAGTTGTGTTGGGGGGGGTCACAAGGTTATTGTATGAGTTTTGGTACTACTACCCTTTCTTCCACACTGCTGCTGGCAGCAGCACTGTCTTCAGAGCTAAGCAAGTTTGAGAGTGGAGGCTGCTGACTAGGAGGCCAACTCCAAAGGCAGAGACAATGCCTGTATCCATGCAGAAGTAAGGGTGGAATGGTGTGGCATTGGCACTCTTAGGGTGTGTCTAGACTACAGGGTTTTGTCGACAAAAAGTGGACTTTTGTCGATAAAACTATACCTGTGTCTACACTATACCTGTGTCTACACATAACTATACCTGTGTCTACACATAACATCAACAGAACTCAGCAGTTTTGTCGACGGCTGTAAACCTAATTCTACGAGGAATAACGCCTTTTGTCGACAGAGTTCTGTCGACAAAAGGCATTATTGCATCTACACTGTCCTTTGCATCTACACTGTCATATCGACAAAGTGGCTTGCTTTGTCGACAGAACTGGATGTAGTCTAGACGCTCTTTGTCGACAGAAGCTTTGTCGACAGTATCTGTCGACAAAACTTCTGTCGACAAAAGCCTGTAGTCTAGACGTACCCTTACTTCTGCACTGCTGCTGGCGGGGTGCTGCCTTCAGAATTGGGTTCCTGGCCAACAGCCACCACTCTCTGGCTGCTCAACTCTGAAAGCAGCACAAAAGTAAGGATGGCAATGTCGCAACCCGCCAAAATAATTGTGACCCCCACTGCAACTCCCTTTTGAGTCAGGACCCCTAATTTGGAAACATTGGTCTCCTCCATGACATCTGTACCTTGCAGAGTAAAAATACATAAAAGATCAGATTTCACAGGTGGGGGAGACCAGATTTCACACTCCATGACAAATTTTTCATGGTCATAAATTTGGTAGGGCCCTCATCATATGCTTTTCAGTTTAGGAAGAGCTTTTCAGTTCTTGACTTAGCATTGGGCTGAAATGGTCTCATTCTTAGAAAATCTTGTTAGTAATTACTTTCATAATGAAAGACATTAACTTCTCTTGTTGGCAGTTACCTCTTCTGTGGTGAGCAAATAAACTGTTCTGGATATATGTGCGGACATGTGGCTGTTTTCAGGAAACCTAAAACAAATAATATTTAGGGAGTGAATGTTAGCTATAAATTGCTTGGGGTTTAGGGTTTGGATTTTTTTTCATCACATAAGGTACCTTTATAAACTAAGAGAAAATAGCCTACAAGCCATAGACATTGGCAGACTATGAAGGAATATAAAAACATGAAGCCTTTAGGGTCTTCCCCCACCTGATTGTACTGGCTTTTAGAAAAGTCTCAAATGTAGTAGGGAACAAAATCCAACTGTAGAACAACGCTATAAATAAAATGTGAGTCAAGGTCTCTAGGTATGTGGCACTGGAGATACAGTTCTTTCATAGAATCCAGACACACCTACAGACCCTTGCCTTATCCTAGACCTGATCCAAAGCCATTGACCCAATGAAAAGACCCCCGTCACTGAATCATAATCAGCTGTCTAATGAACTGATATTCCCACAATGGCTTGAAATGTGATTCCATTTTCAAGGTCAAGTCAGGATAGAATCAAAATACTACTTTGATCACACATTACTGGGAGCCATGCTGAGTGTGGGGACAGGTGAGCAGCATTGTGGAGAGGGATTTGTAGAGAAATTTACAGTGCATCATTGGTGTGATTTTTACAGAAACTTAAAATACACTAATTCTTCCTTAAACCTACTTAAAAAATGAACTGCTTGTCTTCACTGTCTATGTATTTTTTCTTTTCCCATTTTTAAACACCTTCATGTTCATTTTCTAGCCATTCTATTCCTCTTCTGTATTTCATGTTCTATTCTTTGCATATAAAGGCCATGGTGTATCTTTTCCTCCATCACTTTTTGCTCTTCCTGGTTCATCCCTGCTTATCTTCCTTTTTTTACCACTCCCTCCCTATGCTTATCTCCCAATGGAATTCATAGCACTTAGACATGCAGTCATTTTTCTGTGAATATTTTCATTTCCCTTTGCTGTCTTTTCTCTCCAAGGCTTTACCTTGATTGATTGCACCTCCCACTTCTTACACTTTTCTGATGTTCTCTCTTCTGAAATGTATTATCTTCCTAAGGGTTTCCCTTTAGTCTTAATTGTGCATCTAAGAGATTATGCTCAATTTTTTTAGATGCAACTCCAATTGCATTCAATGTTTCCAATCACACTTTCAGTCCAGAAATGCTCTTTTCTAATCTAATGAGGTGTTTTTTTTTAAAGATGATAACTGATGACTTGACAATAGATACAGATCTTCTCTGTCACCTTGAGTAAATTTCAAATGGATGTTATTTATGGGCCAATAGACCCAAAAAGTAACTTACTGTGATCCATGGAACTATGAGCAACCGATAAAACTGAGGCTTGTCAATATACTGAAGTAATTCACACCATGGGAGAATGATCACTAATATGCTGTACATTAATTGGGTCTGAGTAGATCATGCAGGTCTGCTTTAATGCAGATCTGTTTGCTTGATGTGAGTATGGGTGCCAGAATTAGACCCACTGAAAATAAACATTCATTTGTATATTAAAATTTCTATCCCTGAAATGACAAAATTTAATGTGTCCCTCTATCAATAGAAGTAACTTTTCTTATGGGCTTTGTCTTCTGACAGTAGATTAGTTCCTCACACTAAAATATAAAGAAAATGTAGCAGCAGTGCATTTAAAAAGCAGGGGGAAAGGATTTTTAAAAATGTATATGCCAAAAACTATCTGCTGAGAATCTTCAGTGGAGTGTGACCATCAAAATATAATAAAAGTTTAGGCATTATTAAATATTCAGCAGGGAAAATAATGTTACTTTGCCAAAAAAGAAATCCAGAATAAATTTGAAAATCTTGTTTGATCAATAACTTGTAAAAATGAGGTTCTGGGAAGCCTGCTTTATGGTTTTATTCAAATGGAACAAGTTCTCCACCTGACTACACAGCACATATATTTCCCAAGAAGCCTATTTCATCTCTAAAATTCCCCACCCACCGGGCCAGTTTTTATTTAAATCCCTATCTACTTGACTCTAGCCAATATTTATATTTTGCTCAAAATTATGCTGCCTTGCATTTTCAAACTCTGTGTTCTTTCTGTGTACAGAAAAGATGTAAAAAAATCTTCAGTGGTATCAGCGTTTTATGATTCATTATATTTTTTCCTCTTATTGCTTAAAAATAAAGACAGAAATGAAAATCTGATGCTTTTTTGCTGATTTCAATTTGCAGTTGAATTGAATTTAACATTAAAGTTTCAGATTAAAACATCAGTCTTATTTGGTCTAATTAAAACAAGATTATTTGGCATGCTCAAGCCATTTACAAAATTTATGTGTGCATACATAGAACACATCTAATTAGAAAGAAGTTGTGCAGAATCTCAAAGAAGCCTAAAAAAAGGAACCCAAAAACCTACACCCTGATATTTTTTTTCATGCTGATTTTCTTTTAACGTTGATGCCGATTGATTTACTGGCATAAGCATAGATCTATAGGGCAAATTGTATTATATGTAAAGGTTGTCTTTGTCCACAGCGTAGTATTTTGTGGACTCAGACATTTTCTTAAAAGATAACAGTTTCAAGTTTTATGGAAAGCAGAGTAAGAGAGGATTCTATAGACAATAGACCTAGATACTGACTAAGATTCTATTTCTGATATGACATATGGAAGGTAGTTCCTTTTATTTTCTTGCAATTTGGGGATATGGTTCTGTTCAGTGGGTAAAATTCCCATTTCCCGCTGTAGGATCAACCCTAGTAAACTAAGCAGAAAGAAAAGAGAGCCTCTGAGCTTCATCTTGAATTCCTTATGTATTAAAAATCTACCCCCCAGCTCTGTTGGAGTTATGGGTGCACAAGAAAGAAATATATGTTAAGGCTGGAGCCCTAAGATCATAATACTGCACTTATGCATTTGTAAGTATGACTGGAATGGGGCCTGAACGTTTGTCCAACAAATATTAAGAATATTAAGTTCTGGGCACCACATTTCAAGAAAGATGTGGAAAAATTGGAGAAGGTCCAGAGAAGAGCAACAAAAATGATTAAAGGTCTAGAAAACATGACCTATGAGGGAAGACTGAACGAAATGGACTTGTTTAGTTTAGAAAAGAGAAGACTGGGAGACCACATGTTAGCTGTTTTCAAGTATCTAAAAGGGTGTCACAAGGAGGATGGAGAAAAATTGTTATCCTTGGCCACTGAGGATAGGGCAAGATGCAATGGGCTTAAATTGCAGCAAGGGAGGTTTAGGTTGGACTTTAGGAAACATTTCCTAACTGTCAGGGTGGTTAAACACTGGAATAAATTGCCTAGTGAGGTTGTGGAATCTCCATCACTGAAGATATTTAAGAGCGGTTTGGATAGACATCTATCAGAGATGATCTAGAGAGGGCTTGGTCCCACTGTGAGGTCAGGGGACTGGACTTAATGACCTCTCATGGTCCCTTCCAATTCTATGATTCTATGAAAAGAGGGTTCATTGTGGGAAATTAGTGATCCAAGCCCGTTCCTAAGTCCTAAAAATTTAGGAATGTACATACAATGTCAGATCAGTAATACATATAGTTCAGTATCCTGACATCTAACAGTGGCCACTGCCAGATGTTTCAAAGGGAATGACCAGGATAGGGCAACCATCTAGGGATCCATTGCCTTTTGTCACGTCCCAACATCTGTCAGTCAGAAACTTTGGGGCACCCAGAGCATGTGGTTGCTTCTCTGCACATCCTAAGTAATAGCCACTGATAGATTTATCTTCCAGGAACTTATCTAATTCTTTTCTAAACCTCCAAAAACTGGTACTCTTTGGTCTGGCAACATCCATCATCTGGCAGGACCATGGATGCTCCTGGACCAGAAAGCCCAGGAGCCTGAGGGCAGGAGGGCCAGGGCAACAAGGTTGACAACCCGGCTGGGAGCAGTGCAAGACCAGGGCCAGAGCCCTGCAGCAGCCTCCAGCAGCCTGCAGCAGTCCCCCAGCAGCACAGTTCGGCACTGGTCTGGAGCCCTGAGATGGGCCGGAACCTTGTAACAGCCCGTGGGAGCTCAGTGCTGAGGTTGGAGCCTGGAGGCAGTGTGGGACCAGAGTCCTTCAGCAGCTTCCTAGAGCATAGGACCAGGGCTGGAGCCCCATAGTCATTCCCTGAGCACGGGGTGGGGCAACACGGCAGTCCCTGGGAGCATGGGTTTGGAGTCGAGCCCTGCAACCGGATCCCTGGAGCAACCCATTGGAGCACAGGGCCGGGGCTAGAGTCCCACAGCAGCACTCTGGAGCACAGGGCTGGGACCAGAGTCTCGTGGCTGTCCCTGGATGCATGGGGCTGGAGCCCGGCAGCAGGAGCCAGGGCTTTTGCTGCCCAGGAAGCCAAAAGCAGTTGGGCAAGCAGCCCAGCCAGGTTGGGTGAGGGGGGTGGTGAGATAGGGTGCCTGTTGGAGCAGCTTGAAGCCGGTGGCAGGAGACCTCTCCTGATCCGGCAAATTCTCTCATTTGGGACTAGTTAGGTGCTGACAGTGCTGGACCAAGGAGGTCCAACCTGTAATTATAGTTTTGGACTTCATAATGTCACCTGGCAGTGAGTTTCATAGATTAGCTGGATGTTAAAATACTTCCTTTCTAAGTTTTAAGCCTTCTGCCTATTAATTTCACAAACTGGGCCCTGGTTCTTGTATTAGGTGAAGTGGAAAGAACCCTTCCTTATGTATTTTGTCCACAATATTTATGATTTTATATACCTTTCTCATATCTCCCTTTCTGATCTATTTTCTAAAATAATCCCAATCTTTTCAGTCTCTCCTCATATGGAAGCTGTTCCACACCCTTCTTTTTGCCCATCTCTGTAAGTTTTCTAACTCTAATATAGCATTTTTTAGATCGAGCAACCAGAACTGCATGCAGTAACCGAAGTGTGGCTGTACCATGGATTTATATAGAGGCACTGTGATATTTACTGTTTTATAATGTATCTTTTTCCTAATGAGTCCTAACATTCTGTTAGATTTTTTGATTGCCGCTGTAAGCAGAGGAGATGTTCTCAGAGAACTAATCATGATGACTTGACTCAAAGATCTCTTTCTTGAGTGTTAACAGCTAATTTTGACTACACTAGTTTGTATGTCTGTTAGGATTATGTTTTCCAGTGTTCATTTCTTCACAATAATCAACACTGAATTTCATATGCGATTTTGTGGCCCAGTCACCCAGTTTTGTGTGATGCCTTTGTAACTCTTCACAGTCTGTTCTGGACTTAACTATCTTCAATAATTGTGTATCATTTGCAAACTTTGACATCCTACTGTTTATTCCTTTTTTCCAGATCATTTATGGCTATATTGACAGCACTAGGCCCAGTATATATCCCTTGGAGACCCTACTATTTATCTCCCTTCCTTGTGAAAACAGTTTATTCCTTGTATTTGTTTCCTGCCTTTTTAACCCATTATTGATCCTTGACACAACCTTCCCTCTTATCTCATGACTTCTTACTTATGAGATTTTGGTCTGGGAACTTGTCAAAGGCTTTCTGAAAGTACAAGCACACTATATTCAATGAATCACATTTGTTGCCCCCTCAAAGAATTCTAAAAGATCGATGAGGCATGATTTCCCTTAACAAAAGCCATGTTTACTTTTCCACAAAAAAACATGTTAATCTATCTGTGTCTGATAATTCTGTTTTTAACTATAATTTCAACCAATTTGCCTGATACAGATGTCAAGCTTTCTGCCTAGCAATTCCAGGCTCACCTGTGGAACCTTTTTTTTTTTTAAAGGTTGGCATTCATTAGCTCTTCTCTAGTCATCTAGTATAAAAGTTTATTTAAACAATAGGTTGCATAGAACAGATACTAGTTCTGCAATTTCATATTTGATTTCCTTCAGAATTCTTGGGTGAATACCATCTGGCCCTTGTCATTTATTATTGTTTAAATTATCAATATGTTCCAAAACCTCTTCTATCAATATATCCAGCTGTGACAGTTTCTCAGATGTGTAACCTAAAATGAATGGCTCAGGTATGGGAATCTTCCTTCCATCATCTGCACTGAAGACTGATCAAAAGAATTCATGTACCTTCACTGCAATGGTCTTGCCTTCTTTGAGTCCTCCTTTAGTCCCCCCAGTAATCCAGTGCCCCCCCCTTAGTTTTTGGCAGGCTGCCTGCTTCCGATATACTTAACATTCTTTTGCTGTTAGTTTTTGAGGGTTTTGTTAGTTGTTCTTCAAATTATTTTTTGGACGGCGTTTATTATACTTTTACACTTGACTTGACAGGGATGATGACCCTTTCTCTTTTTTCCTCAGTAGGATTTGATTTCCAATTTTTAAATGATGCCTTTTTACATTCTTTATAGGCCAATTGACCTTGAAGTGCATTTCTGATGGCTGACTTATATGCATAAATCATAGATGAAATCCTCTACTAATTGGAGTCAATGCCAAAAGTCCCATTTACTTCAGTATGCTCAGGCAATCACCCTGTGACAAAAGGTTTGGTAATATCTACAGATTCTAAATGAATCTGCTTGTGGTAGACACTGTATAGAAACTGAGACACAATCTCTGTCCCAAACAGTTTACAATCTAACCTGGAAAATATAAAATATTCCACTTTCCTATTGATAGTATAGACAAAAAACATAACCAATATCAGGGTCAGATTTAAATTTATTACAAGAAAGGCATAGATTAATGATTGACACATAGGCAAAATCAGATTACCACCACTTGAGTCCAACCCTAATTAAATTACAGCAGAAATTCTGTAATTGGGATACCTTAACAAATATCAAATTAAGAAACAAAAATCATTGAATTACTGGGGCAGATCTTCAGCTGGTGTAAATTATCCCAAGGAGCTGTCCAGTTTACACAAGTGAACATCTGTCTCACTGTATTCAAAATATATGGATTCACTACACTTAATCTTTAATTATGTGTTATCCTTTACACAATCTATTAGGACACTGCTACAGCACAGATCTGGGATTCAGGAATTCAAGGTTCTAATCCTGGTTCTTCCACAGACTTCCTGTGTGACTTTGAGAAAATTGCTTCAATCTTGTTTTTCCATCTATAAAATGGAGATCATATTGTAATGGTCTCCCTCTCAGCATAGTGATGATGTGACAAGCTTTAGACTGCTCCTAGGCCTAAACTTCCTCTGGCATTTACTCAGGCAAGGACATACAGAGTTGAAGTTGCATACAGGCTGCAGGCAACCACTGCATGGACCAACAGTAGAGGATATAGTCAAAATAACCCCCAGCTTCCCAGCCTATGAACTCAGAGCTATACTGCTCTGCCCTGATCAAAACCACACACAGTTTGCTTCTCCATCAGTGTGGAGAGGAACATGCAACAAGCCTATGTTAAACCAAGCTGAGATTTTTTCCCCAGACACTTTGCTCAGAGGTACACTAGTTTAGATAAAACAAAAAAATTAACTGCAAAAATAGGTTTTAAGTTATTATAAGTTATTATAAGTAGTAAAACAGATCAAAGCAGATTACCTAGTAAATAAATAAAACCACAAATGAAGCCTAAAATAATAAAAAGATTGGATATGAATTAGCAATTTCTCACTCTGACTGATGATACAACAGGCTTAGAGATTCTCATGATATAAGCTGTGCTTGCTTTGCAGCTTGGGCTTCCCACCCACATTCCAAATCCTTTTCTTTTGGAGCTTCTCTCAGTTATTGAGTTGGGGGTGGGAGAGTGAAGAACAACTGATGATGCCACTCCATGCCTAATATAGCTCCTCAAAGAACACTTTGTTTCACATTTGGATCCCACACCAGTTTGTGGAAAAATGAAGGTACCCAAAATGGAGATTGGTATCATGTGGTGTGGTCACATGCCCTTGCATACCTTCCTGTGTCATAACAGCCATTACTCATAGACTTTCTGGAGTATACTCAGGAAGACTCACCAAGTAGGGGATAAGCTTCATCTAATGCTTATTACCATGAATAGGTCCTTCATAGCCAGTTATCTAGACTGAAAGCATCTTGTCTAATGGGCATCACCCAAGCATAACTACATTTGAAATGGAGATACATGGTCAATATTCATAACTTTGGATAAAAAAATGATATATGCACACAAATATCATTTTTAGCAAATCAATTTTTCCATTGACACTTTACATGGCCTGTTTTCTACAAAATGCATCATAATTATGTCATAATCATATAATAATAATATTACTAAGATGAATATGGGGTTTAGTGTCACACATATTATTTACCTATTTAGCATATGTATCATGAAAAGCTCAGTTCCATAGTTTATGCCAAGCACTTAGAATTCCTCAGCTGGATAAATGTATAGAAGTACCAATCATGTTTTGTTAGTAATCTATATTTGGCAAATTCGGTTGATATCTGCTGCTTAGAATATTATACTTAACAGCTGTTTAAGAATCAGTTACCCACTTGGCACTGCTAGACTGCTTCCCCATTAAAAGCACTTTGAAAATGTTTGTGACTCCCCTCTGGCCTTTCCCACAGAAGAATGCATGCTGGTGGGAGACCACTTTTGATGCACTTCAATACACATTGTACTTTCAGTGTATTGAATTTAGGAATCAAATCTTCAACTTTATGGCCCATTTCCTGGGCTAATTTTCCTGAAATTACATTTTTCTACCATATGATGGGAGGTAAGGGGAAGGGACGGCCATCAGTTATGGTGCATGAGTGTAACTTTAACAGAGTAGTAGTACTTGGTTTGTAAAAAAAAGAGACCCTAATTCCCTCTATATTCCATGTGCTTCATGAAATTTCATGCCTGTCCTGGACAATAATGCCAGTGGGAACTGCCACCCAGGTGTAGTGTTTGAGTTCTCTTTCTTGTATAAATGTGGTGGTTTAAAGCAACAGTCCAGACATTGTGTGGTTTTCCTCCAAATTACCTTAAAATCCATGCTGCCTACCAGGGATTTAAAGAAAGGGTCTGGTATTGCTGAGCACTCTTGAGAGGTGACTTGAAAGGAATCAGAAGGCACTCAGCACCTCACTGGATCATACCTTTACTAAGCAGAGCTATAGAGCCATGGCAAGCATTACTTAAAGAATGTGATAGCTAAAACCTAATGAGCTCTTGGATGGTTTTATGAAGACATGGCTGAAAAGTTAAAATATAAAATGGAATGAAAAAAGAAGAGCAGAAGGACAATTGTTTGAAAATAGAAAGAAAGGAACTGAAAGCAATTAAGACATCTTCAGGAGTTTGAAGACTATGGCTGCTGAACAAATGCTGGTTGAATGAATAAATATTCTGCTCACTAGTGAGGATTTATATTGCAGTAAAACTAGGACTCAAAGAAACTCCCACACTGAGATAAGATGCCTTAAGCAAGCCCACAGCAATACTTGAGTGCACACATAATTAATCAGGTAAAGATAATCTTCTAATCAAAGCAGGAAAACTCAAAGAATTATTTGCAAAGAAAATAAAATTGAATTCAATAATTTCCTAAATCCAATTTTGTGCAGAAAGTGTAATGAAAGCAATTTTCAAAAAAAGGAGGAGCAACTCAAATATAATTTTGTGTTCTCTTTCAAGTCACTAAGCGAGCATCATTCAGAAAAAAACAGTTCATTAATAGAACACATTAAGATGCCCAGACTGTCCTAATGAAGATGAAGATCAACAGAAACATTTTCAGCAGCAAGTACTGAAATTAAAATGAGGAATGTTTATAAAGCAGGACAGATAACTGAGTGGTTCACATTCTAGTCTTTTAACCTCAGTCATGCTTGAAAATATGCTCACTGTACACTGTGCACCAGGATAACACTCACACACATAATAAATGGATAATAAGATGTATTTATATTACAGAATTCTGTAGGCCTATCAGGCGGTGACACTCCCCATCTAGTGGTTACAGTCTGTGGTGGCGCTCCCATCTTCTGATTGCATTTTACAGCAGCAGTCCCACCTAATGGTTATTATGAGGTAGGGCAACCCAGACCCTCCCCACTCCACTGGGTCTAATCTGGGGCCTGCTTCAGCACTGTAATTCAAGAGACTGCTAGCTGAGGTTCAGTTAATGCTGATCCTAAGGCCTCTTCCTTAAGGGCTGATTAGTGGTTGATGGTCATCCCTAAAGTCTAGGTCATGGGTGTCATGGTAGAGAGTCCCAGCTCTGTGCATCACATCGCCTACTAAGAATGCCTTCTTGGCATACTCACTCTGCAGCAGTGAGCACAGATCAGCCTAACTCTGCCTGCCACCCTTCTGTGCTGAAGAGACTCCCTTTTAAAGTTCCTTCTCCAACTGGAACATACTTAGAAGTATTTTAAAGAAACCTTACTGAAGGCACAGGAACAAACCATCCCGATGTGCAGTAAGAAAAGTAAATATGGTAGGCAACCAGCTTGGCGTACTGGGGAAATCCTTGGTGAGCTTAAACACAAAAAGGAAGCTAATAAGAAGTGGAAGCATGGACAGATGACCAGGGAGGAGTGTAAATATATTGCTTGAGAATGTAGGGCAGTAATCTGCAAGTTGAAAGCACAATTGGAGCAGCTACCAAGGGATGTGAAGGATAACAAGAAAGGTAACTGTTATGGGCTGGGGACTGACTGGGTAAGTAGCAGTTCAACAGAAAAGGACCTGGGGGTTACAGTGGATGAGAAGCTGGATATGAGTCAACAGTGTGACCTTGTAGCCAAGAAGACTAATGGCATATTAGGGTGCATTAAGAGGAGCATTGCCAGCAGATCTAGATAAATTATTATTCCCCTTTATTTGGCACTGGTGAGGCCACATCTGGAGTATTGCATCCAGTTCTGGGCCCCCCACTATAGAAAGGATGTGGACGTATTGGAGAGGGTCCAGCGGAGGGCAAACAAAATAATTAGGGGACTGGAGCACATGACCTATTAGGAGAGACTGAGTGATTTGGGAGCTTGTTTAGTCTGCAGAAGAGAAGAGTGAGGGGGGATTTGATAGCAGCCTTCAACTTCCTGAAGGGGAGGTTCCAGAGAAGATGGAGCGAGGCTGTTCTTAGTGGTGACTGATGGCAGAACAAGGAGCAATGCTCTCAAGTTACAATGTAGGAGGTCTAAGTTGGATATTAGGAAAAACTATTTCACTAGGGCTATGTCTACACTGTACCTCTCTTGCGCAAAAAAGGCCCCTAATTAAATATGCAAATGAAGCACAGCAATATGGTAATCCATGCTTCATTTGCATAGGCTTTTGCACAAGAGAGGTTCAGTGTAGACATAGCCTAGGAGGGTGGTGAAGTACTGGAATGAGTTACCTAGGGGAGGTGGTGGAATCTCCATCCCTGGAGGTTTTTAAGTCCTGGCTTGACAAAGCACTGGCTGGGATGATTTGGTCCTGAGTTGGTCCTGCTTCAGGCAGGGGACTGGACTCGATGACCTCCTGAGGTCTCTTCTAGCCCTAGGCTTCTATGATTCCATGACTCCCCTGACTGAGTTGTTCCTGTATTTCTGACTTGTAGGGTACAGCTACACTGTATGCTTATTATGGAATAAGCTATTCTGGAAGATATACTCTGAAATAGTGTATTTTGAAACAGAGCATCCATACTGCAGGGAAGCCTCAAAATTAGTCCAAGTCAGGCTCCCATAATGTGGACACTCTATCTCGATTTAGAGCCCCAGGAAGCACTGGGAGAAATTACTTATAATGGCCCTGGTGAGGAGTTATTTTGAAATAGCAGCAGTGGAGTGTCCACACTGCAGCTATTTTGAAATAGTTATTTCAGAAGAGGAGTTATTCTGAGTGGAATGAGGTTTACAGAAATTGGAATAAGCCACCAGTTATTTCAATATTATTTCAAAATAATAGAATTATTGTGTAGATGCTTGCATTGTTATTTTGGAAAAATGCTAGTTGTCCTGAAAGAATGGTGCAATGTAGACGCACCCTTACAGAAGTGAGGTTTATTCACCTTGGGTATGTCCACACTGTATGGCTATTTCAGGATACCGGAGGTATCCTGATAGAGCTACCCTGCATCTACACAAGCTGCCCATTATTTTGAAATATTTTTTGAAATAACTGGCCTGCTATTTCATCATCCCGGTAAACCTCGTTGCACAAGGGATAAAGGATGGCTTGAAGTAGCACGTTATTTTGAAATTTGGCGCTGTGTAGATGCACCAAATTTCAAATTTCAAAATAGTTTCTAAATAAGATACACAATTTGCATAGCGCTAATTGAGTATTTTATTTCGAGTTTAGGGTGCTGTGTGGATGCACCCCCTGTCACAAGGCACACACAGAAATTGGACCCTATTATGCTAGGCACTGTACAAATGCATAGAAAGAGACAGTTCTGACCCCAAAGAACTTACCATCTAAATGCACAATTCCGATAAAGGGCAGGAGGGAAAACAGCACACTGAGACAGAATAACAAAGTCAACAACAGATCTGGCAACAGTCAGTACTCTATAAAGTGGACCATGCTGCAATAATAGATTTATATTATGATTTATTATTCTTTATTCATTTAGTAATTAATAATTAGCAAATGCTTACAGTAAATAATTCTGGGATTATGGTCCAAATGTATGAGAGTTGGATTCAAACTTCTACTGAATGACTGAAAACTGAAGGTTGAGCCATATATTATTGGATAAGTAATTTTTCAAATTTAAAGTAAGTTTGAGCAAATTTAACATCACAATAGTATTGCTATTCTTCATATGTCGAACTTATGAAATATATATATATATATATTTAAAGGACCATATTAAAAGAATCCTGTGTTTGCAAATCAAGCACTGGTAAAATTAAGGTTGCTTGTGCACATTTGATTTGTATCCTTTTAGAGGTAACCTCCCTTAAAAGTCAGTGGGATAACTGTATTTGTACCCTTGAAAATCTCCCACCTGTCTTGAATTTTATGCTTTTTGAATAGTTAATTGTTCCCTGTTAGTGAGGAGTGTACCTGGGCACCAAGACATAGTGTATACATCAATTTTCCGGAGAACTATTAAACAGCAAACAGGGAAGTTTACAAATGGTAGAAGGTTTTCCTTTTAGGTACAGTTCTACATTTACTATACTGGCTTATTGTGAAGCCCAACAATAGAACAGTGGCTGTGACTTGCAATGGTTGTAGCATATTTTATCTCCTGTCTGAACTCTGAGGGGATTTCCTCTGTATGAAGGGCAAACTGATGGCTGTGCTGGAACTAAAACAAACAGAATTGGTCTGGGAGGACTAGTATAGCCATTATGAAACATCAGAGAAGATGAGATTTCTAAGACAAATAGATTTGGGAAGGATCACTACCCCAGATGCAATAAAGAAAGGAATTGGACATCAGGAATGAGAGAGAGAGATATTGAGAAGAAACCATAGAAGAGACTTGGCAGTTGATAACTGCAAAAGATAAGAGGACCAGGTGGAATTCCACATGGCTAGAGACAGAAGAAAATGGACAGTTGTGACCACCAGAATGGCTGATGTGTCATTGATGGCCCAAGATGGTGCATAGTTTGAGGAAGAAGGTTACCCTGCTGCATCCAGGAACTGGAAATGGTATGTGTGTAGGTGTGACTCAGGCTAGTCTCTGGAACTAACTCCAGAGAGGTACCTCCTGCCTGAGGTGACTTACACATCCTGATTCAAACTGGGTTTTTCAGAGACCAACAGTCAAAGAAAGGGCTTTTGATACAGAAAAGGCTGAATTTAACACTGGGCCTTTTTTGATTTAGCAAATGGATAAGATGTTTTATCCAAAGATTGAGGGGAGACAACATTAACGGAAGGATTAGAAATATTGTGTCTGACTGGTGTCCGTAAGACTGATGGGTGATCTCTGGTAAGATTTTATCATGTGCAAAGGGGTGTTTGTTTTTATGTTTTCTTTGTTGTTTTTGCCATAAGAGGAAACGAAGGCTGATTTGTGGCTGCATATCCCAGCCTGTGTGAAAGCTGGCTTGTGGCTTGGATACACATGCAGCCTCAGGAGAAAGGTTAACCACAGGTGCTGGAATCTGGTCACACTTGCTGGGAAAATCATACTGAGGTGCAGAAGAACTACAAGCCTAAACCCCTGGCCTTCAGGAGAGAGGCATGGGTCACCACCCAAGAGAATCAATGGCTGGGAACCTGAAATCTTAAGCAAGTCCCCTCAAGACCAGGAGACAGGACGGAGATGCAAGTGAACCTGAAGCTGTGTTGATATGCTAGTTCTAGTAGGAACTAATTCAGATAAGATCCATGGCCTGTGCAATGCAAAAGGTCCAAGAAGATGATCACAAAGTTCCTTTCTGTTCTTTTAATTCACTGTGAATTCAGTGAATCTGTAAAACCGGCGCTCTGGTCCACAGCTTTGTGGGTTTCAATTTAAAACTATATACTTCCACATGCCTGGTTGTTCATTTTTGTGTTGCACATTCTATGTCATAGATTTTGTAACTGCCTACTGTCTTCCAAACTCATTTGTTTTAGCTAGTCTGTGCTATTTAGAGCCACTCATCTGTGCCACATTCCTGATGTCACTAGCAGCACTCCAAATACACCATTAGCATCCCACAATTCTCAAAACCATTGTCACTTGACAGCTATTGCTCTCTTCTTAATTACTGGTTGTCTGTAATGCAGTCATGCTCAAAGGCTCCAATCAAAACCAGGTTCTTTCTGTCCTATGTTCTATACAAGCACACAGACATGGATCTTAAAGTCTCAGGGTTTGTAAAGCTCAGTAGATGCTTAATGGGACTTTCAAAAGCACCTCTGCTTTTCTCTGTCATTGAAATCAACAGGACTTAAGTGGTTTTTGAAAAATCCCAGAAGGTGCCTGTTTGCATCTACAGGTGCCTAATGACCTTTACAAACTGGCCATCAGTCTCTTATTATTTAAAAGTTTACCATTTATGTTCCTGCCCAGTGGCTCAGTCTATCCAATACAGTTTGAGACATTTCCTCAACACTTCATCAACCAGAAAGTAGGAAACATAGAGTTTAAGAAATTTGATTTCATCAGGGTATTTATAGTTCCTCAAGTTTCTAGTCATCTAGACATTTAAATCATAGTAGCACTGTTTAAAATCCAACTAAAATAATTTATTCACTGCACATTCCACGGGACTGGAACCTGTCAAATGTTGGACTACATCACAGTAAATATACTGACTTGTGTCATCTAGGGACTAGAATGTAATGTGAATCTCAAATTGTCATCTATGGCTACACTTCCTAAGGGAAGTCTTGAAAGCCCCATTGGTGGAATAATTTTAAACAGAACAAATAACTAGAAAATTATACTGTGGGGAACAATCTTGCTTTGAGAGGAAGATAAACTATCAGTTTATTCTTTTGTCTACACTTTCTGTGAACCTGTGAAACATAACAAGTTAGTTTACCTTTTTATTTTATACTTTAATACATTATCATTAGCTTTGGCAATGGTGGGTTGTTATGTAATGTCAGATTCAGTCACATGGCATTACATCTAGTGACCTCACAAGCAAACCTACTCACTTACTGTACCAGACAGATCAACTTTGTTATTATAAAAGGGGTTTTGATAAAATAATAATGGGTCACTGATGCTTTACTGTCTTGTGTTGCTTGTACAAAATTTAGTTGGTTATAATTAGGAGAGTTAACTATCAAATCCAACAAACTAAACTGTAAAAGAGAGAGAAAAAAAATCATGTGCTTTAAAAGCAATGTGATTTTTTTTCCTATTTAATAATCTTTTATTCAAAAAATATTACTACAGTAACATGGACACTGGGAGAATGACACATGACAGACAAGAAAATTTGCACTCTTCCATCACTGTTAAATGTAGTCGTTAAATATGAGAGAAAAGAAAACACACACAAAATCCCTCTAAGTCAGGTATTGAAAGAAGTCTTTGAAATAAGCATTTGCATGAGTGAAGATGTAGGTGTTATAGAGCAGAATAATGTTCCCATCAAAATAGGAAGATCCTATTCAGTATCAAAATAATTCTTGCAGAATAGTAGTAACAGATTTTTAGGGCAGGTAATTAACTGTTTAGTGGATCTGTTTTATTCCATGAAGATTGAAATCCAAAAAGTTAATTGAAGTCTAGCCTGATTTTCAAAGATGCTGAGTTCCTACTGAATTCATTTAGAGTTGTTGAAGCTTAACACTGCTGAAAATTAAGTCCTTTAATACGTGTTTTGATTTCTGATAGTTGGCTATGGCACACATTAGAAAGTTACTCAGGTTTTGCTTAAATCATTTAAAAAACTGATTTAGTAAAACTAATTCAAACCCCTGTGCAGACATGCTTATTCTGATTTAAGATTGGCTTATATCAGTCTAGTTGAGGTAATAGCTTTGTCTTTGTGTACACTTGAAACTTTTAATCAACACAGCTATGTCAGTCAGTGTTTGTATGTGTGTGTGTGTGGGGGGGGGAATCGCCTATTGACATAAGAAGCATGCTAACAAAATCCTCATTGAATATGTAGCTTTGCCATCAGAAAAATGTTTCTCTTGGCATAGCCAGTATCATTTGGGGGAAGAGGTGTTCCTACAACTAGCAGAAAAACTTCTGTGCCATATATACACTAGGGATTATGCCAGTGTACTTATGCCATCATAACCTCTCTAGTGTAGAGAGTTTGGACCTCTGAAAATTCATTGGAGTAGAAGGACGGAGGAGTGAAGGTATTCTATCACTGCATCTGCACCCGTTGGGTTGGAGGGAGCGAAAGAACAAGAGGCCAGCAGACGAGTTGTTGGCCACAGGCAGCAGGTTTGATGTGGGCAAATAATTAGGAGGGCTCCAAAAATAGAAACACCAGGAATCAAATTTTCTCCTACATTGTACATCTGCACAGCCATGCCCTGTGTTGAAAAGTACCAGCTATGTAAAGGACTTGTCATCCCCAGGAGACAGCTGCTTGCTGCTAGGAGAAAGGACTTTCCTCCTTCTGCTGCTGCCACTCCCATTGGGGAGCAGGCTTCAGTATTCCCCTTCCTGCCAATGTTTCCATACAGCTATCACTGCTCTCTTTTGGGGAAGTCCACCCCCTTCCTCCCCTGGCTCTGGCTGTGTCTGGATAACGCCATTCAATGTAATGTGAGTAAGGAAACGTAAGAATTGATTTACGGGGCGGGGAGGCGGTGTTGTCTCTGACTCAGTGTCTGGATTGACAGATTGGAGGCAGTATTAAGAATACATGGATGAAAGAAAAGGCTTGCTTTTATTGTGAATGAGGAACAGGACTGTTTGACAAAGAATTAAAGATTAATAGTTGATGAGGTTAGGAGTAACATCTAATGGGGGTGGAATCACAATTAGGACCACAGTAGGTTTGATATGGAAGGGGTAGATTTGAGGATTAATTGATTGGGTGGGGTGGATGACAGGTGACTGAGGATAGGATCGAGGAGTGTGTGTGTGTGTGTGTGTGTGTGTGTGTGCTATGAATGACTATCTTGGCCACTCTATGCAGCAATTATTTCAGAACTCACAAGAAGAGACCATTTTTCTTGATTTTTTTCTTTTCTCGTGTAGTGTAATATTCAGATAAATGATCTCACAGAAATATGCTGTGGCTAGATTGTGGGGAGTTTAACTGTGCTTTCACTGGGAAGTGTGGAAAGCTGGGAATGAATTCCACAATTGCCTGGTGATCCCTTTCTATTGAGCTGATGATTATGGTTGGTATTCAGGTGCTTACAGAATTTAATTGAAAGAGCACATTGATATGAGAATATCTTGGGATAGTAGTCATTCACAGTACATGCAAACACAGAAACACGTGCAAATATAGCCTCAGCTAAGAAATAGCTTGGTAAATTCATCATCTTGAATTAGAGAAGAAAAGAGCTGATATGGAACAGATGTAGGAAAGCATAACCTGCCTGGAGATTCTATGGCAACTGATTAAGCTTTGTGGGGAATGAAATACACTATTGACCCATAAAACCAAATACCTATTAGGAAGTTGTAAGCAAATTTCAGGAAGCAGGAAAGGACAAACAAGACCAATAGACTTTAGTTATCATCTCAAGATAGACTCAAGGAGCTTAATCTATTTAGCTTAACAAAAAAGATTAAAGTGTGACATGATCACAACCTATAAGTACTTACATGGGGAATAGATATTTGATTATAGTCTCTGCAGTGTAGCAGAACATGTATAACATGACCCGATAGCTGGAAGTTGAAGCTAAATAAATCCACATACACATTTTGAATGATTTAGGGGGTAGCTGAGTTAGTCTGTTTCTTTCCACTACAAGGAATGTTAAAAAGTTATAAGTCCTAAGAATAGGGTTCATGTTTACAGTTTTCAAAGAGTAGAACTGAGCCCATTGTTCTCCCACTGAAGGTACAGGTTTCCTCTCTAGCTAGTTCCCCTGCCTTTTATTTTGATCTCCACTTCTCACATTTCTGGTTCTTATCACTCCAAAGGTGATTGTACTGTAAATTAATGCAATGTTGTATTCTCATTGCCAAACAGCAAATAGAGCTTCTCCCCACCAATTGTAAAGATGAGTTTGGAGATGACAGGAGATCTATAAACCATGTAATTTAGAAGTGCATAACATGTTCTATCAAAATGAGACCTGATTTCAGTTGTATATGTACTGGATACCTATTTTATGTGTATGAAGAGATTTTTTTTTACATTTGAATAAATTAAATATAATAATACAGTGTTTTAAAGTTAAATCCAAACAAACACCAATATATATAAACCTCAGTGCTGCAAATGTATCTCTTAAGTAGTAAGCTGGCCCCCATTACTATACTATCTGAGCAACTCACAATCATTAAATGTAAACCCTGCTCTCTTGACAGGTAGGAAAGCACTATTGGCTCCATCATACATACAGGGAGAAGAGAAATTTAGGACAGATAGAAAGACAAGGGGCCAGATTTTAAAAAATATTAGGGGACCAAAAGGTGCAGTTTGATGCCTAGTGGGATTTTCAATAGTGTTGTTACCTAACTCCCACTGATTTTACAGTGAGGTGCCTTTGAAAATCCTTCTAGAAACCTAAATAGCTATGAAAACCTAACCCTAACTGACTCTCTCAAGGCCTCACAAGAAATTTGTGGCAGATCAGGGAACTGAACCCCAGCCTACTGAGTTCAGGCTAATCACTGCAGCATCCTGTCTCTCAAAAGCATCTTCAGGCATGTGTGTGGCCACAATGAACTTAATGGGGATTCTGTATGAGCAGTGAATTACTCATCACCACAAGTGTGTCTTGGGTTAGGGCCTAATTATTTACAAATAAAGGTATTTCTTAAAATCCAGGACTTTAACACACAAGAACCAAATTGAGAGAGAACCGAAGCAGGTTGCTCTGCATGGCTACGTCTAGACTGCAGGCTTCTTTCGGAAGAAGCTTCTTTGGGAAGAGATCTTCCGAAAAAACTTCTTCCAAAAGAGAGCGTCCACACAAAAAAGTGCATCAAAAAAGCGAAAGAGAGTGTCCAGACTGATTGGACTCTCTCTTGCAAAAAAAGGCCACCTGGAACCACTTCAGGCAGGGCTTTAGGTCACCAGTTGCTCCCGAGTGCTGATACCAGAGCCTTGCAGAGACACGTGCTTAAAGGGACCCCCTTGGACAGCCGTTTCTCTGCTTCTGCTGCATGCTTGCTACCTCTTCAAGGAACAGCAAAGCTCTCACAGTGCCTGCTGTGGTTGCCCTGCTTTTTTGGACGCCACAGCTTTTCTTTTAGTGCCATGGAGCTGGAGCTGCCCCTGGGCATGTGATGGCTTCACACAGCCATGCTGCAGTTTTTGCAGAACTTTGTGCCAGCTGCCTTCTTGGTCCTGACCAAGCTCAACCCCAAGCTCATTCTGGGGACCTTCTCCCTGGGTGCGGGAGCTACACTCTGGCAACTGAAACCCACTGTGGAGAGGTGTTTCTGGAGGCTACTGGTCATGGAGCAGTGGGACGACCAACAGTGGCTCCAAAACTTCTGCATGTGGAAGGCCACCTTTTTGGAGCTATGTGCCTGGCTCGCCCTTGCCCCCGCCCTTCGGAGACAAAACACCCACCTGCAGCCCACCATCCCCCTGGAGAAGCAGGTCGCAATTGTCATCTGGAAGCTCACCACCACCGACAACTACCAGACGGTGAGCAACCAGTTTGGCATGGGGAAGTCCACTGTCGGGGTCCTCCTCATGGAGGTAAGGCACTCTCAGGCTGCAGTCCCTGCGGGGGAAGGGGGTGTCCTGGAAAGGGGGACCCTAGGGAATGGCAGGTTGGGGGCTATGGGGGGGTGGAGTGGGGTTGGGGGGAAATGCTGTCCCCGGGGGGTTGTGCCTTCCCACCCTCACACAGCCCTGATGCTGTGGGGGCGGCCTCATAGGGGGTGGCTCCTGGGGTGTTTGGGGAAGGGGAAGGGAGAGGGCAGGCACATCCCAAGAGTTCAGGCACTCCCTCTCTAATTCTCTGTTTTGTGTGTTTCTTTATTTCCTTCTGCAGGTTGTGAGGGCCATCAACTTGATCATGCTGCAGAGGGTCATCCACCTGGGAGACCAGGACCCGATCGTGGCTGGGTTTGCCACCCTAGGGATCCCAACTGCATTGGAGCCATAGATGGGACCCACATCCTGATCCGAGCACCAGAACATCAAATGGCTCAGTATATTAGTGACCTCAGCATTGTGACACTTGGAGCGGAGATCCTGCAAGGTGTCCTCCTTGCCCCACAGCTTGAGGAGGGACAGGCTCTCCACTCCGGACCAGGAGGGCGCCCACCTCTTGGTCCCCCTTGGTGGGTCCTGGGACCCCTGGGGCTGCTTCCTATGAGGGCCAGGGGTATCGCAAGGGACTTGAGGCTGGGCCATAGGTGGCAAGGCCTGTGGCAGGGAGAGCCGCACGGTGAGGGGGTGCTCCCAGGCCGGCTTCCTGCCACAAGGCGTGTCCAGGGTGCCTGCAGCTTTAAGAGGGACCATGAGACAGAAACCAGAGATGCTTGATTAATTTGGATGGAGTGTCCACCAGGGCATCTGTGTTATTTCCTGGAGGCCTCTTCTTTTGAAAAAAAACCCTTCCTCCCCGTCTACACACGTCTTTTTACAAAAGAGCTCTTTTGGAAAAAGGCTTCTTCCTCATAGAAAGAGGAGTACCAATGCTGGAAAACCCCCTCTGTTCTTTCGATTTACTTTTGGAAGAATCGCGATTGCAGGTTTTGCCAGAAAAACGACTGTTTTTTCAACAAAACTCTGTAGTGTGGACATACCCAAAAGCAGTTAGGCAATACTCACCCCACATTATTCTAGGCAAGCTTCTTCCATCCACAGTGACTCAGGATATGGCACACTGTGGATTTTTTTTTCTGGAAGAGGTATGCAAATAGCACTCACATTTGCATACCTTCTTCCGTTTTTTTTCCCGGAAGAGGCTTTTTCACCATTTGGCCCCATCTACACAGGGCCAAATGTGGGGAAAAAAACCATCTTTTGAAAGCCCCCTTCTTCCTTGTAAAATAGGGGCTTTCAAAAGAGGGTTTTTTCCCCACATTTGGCCCCCTGTAGATGGGGCCAAATGGCGGAAAAGCCTCTTCCGGGGAAAAAAACGGAAGAAGGTACACAAATGCGAGTGCTATTTGCATACCTCTTCCAAAAACCCCCACAGTGTAGCTGTACCCTCTGATTGCACACTTCCCCTGCAGAACCCTTTAACCTATAAGCAACATCCACAAACTCTGTACAAATTAAAGTGACAGCCTATATTCCAATGTAGTTTTCAAATGCATCACATGAATAACCATTCTGCCAGAAGTCCCTTAGCAAAATGTATTCTGGCACCCATTTTTGAAAATGGCTTGGCTTTCCTCATTGGTTTTGAAGTACTTTACCTTAACAAATTGTTTCAGAAAATCTCAGCAAGGGATCCTGGAAGGTAGTAATAGTGAAGCCCCTTGTGCTATGTTGCCCTTTATCAGTAGTGGAGAAAAAAATCCTGGTAGTAGTCATGTTCTCTTGAAGTTTCCAATTTCTTGACCCTGTTTTCTGTCTTCAGAGGCCCATTTGCTAACCTGTCAAACCTGTGTTTTGTCATATTATTATTATTATTAGCAATAGTATTATTATTACACACAAGAGTATGTATTTGCTTCTTTATCTGTTACCTAATTTTCTGCGGACAGAGCAAATAAAAGATAAAACAAGGCAGTTGCAAAGAAAAAAAATATTGCTGTTTTCCCATTTCTTTCATATTATATTTGGACCACACAAAATAAGAAAATTGAGAGCAGGTAAATATGCAGTCTCAAAAAGAAAACAGCCGAACACCAAATAGCAACCTTTCACAAGCCTTATATTATACTGATTTTATCCAAATAATTTTTATCCATCCAAAAATACGCTATGACTTTGAGTAATCATTATGCATCAAGACATAATATAGGACACAATATGAATTCTAGAGAAGTCTAAGACAATTTATGTATCTTGTTTAAAGTTTAAGAAATCATTTAAATACCAGGGTTGGCATGAACACATGAACGAGTGGAAGAAAATGTAATGTGGCAAGTATTTTAATAGCAGTGTAGCAGATTCCATACCTCTCTTAAATGTAAACACATTAAACAACATTGACTAAGGATATTCAGTGGGAAAATGTCAACTTTTAGTTTCCTGTAATCTTCATGTGTTCAAAGTTGGAGGTCATGCAAGAAAATTTTAGCACTCAAGAGAAATCATCGGGGCTGTACTGGCAGCAGGAAGGATGTGACAAAGAGCAGTGACATTTACAAATCCTTTGATGGCTAGGGATGATTAGATGCCCTGGTTAGTCAGAGGAGTGTTTCTTGTTTCTTTGTAGCAGCTGTAAAAGAATCAGTCATCATATTATATGTGCTGAGTAGAATAGGATATCATAAAAGTTAAGTGCATAGTATAGGAATATTAGTACAGCTCATATTGAGGAGACTGACTTCTTTGACCTCATTTTTTAGATATGTTAGAGCATGAACAATGTTTAGAATGTCAAAGTGATGGGATAGCAAAATATGCATTTTTTGCCCAAAGAGTCAGTTCATATGCCATTCAGGGAATATAAACTGTGTGCTTGCATAGGAGCTAGTACACTAGGAGAGCTGTGGCAATAACAGATTATTCTGCATACTAGTGCTTTCAAAAGACAAAAAATTATTTTGGGGTAGGCAAAAAAATGAATATTTTTTAAAAATTTTTAGCAAATCAAAAAGTTTTAAACAAACCTCACTTTTGGATTTTGACCATTTTAAACACTTTTGAATTTAAAACAAAAGAAAATTAAGGACATTTTTAAACAAAAATTGTTTCAAATTTCAAAATTGAAACATTTCATTTAAAATATTTTGATGTTTAAAAGTGTACTTTTTTCTGATATAAACAATTCAGTGAAAACAACAAGAATTCATAAGATGTGTGTGTCACTGAAGCAGAATTTTTTACCAAAAAAAGTAAAGAGTAGTTTTGCAGGAAAGTCAGAGTATTATAATCCAGATTTATGTAATGCATTTAGACTTTTGCATATATTAAAATGTGTATTCATTGGAAAATATGTTTTATATCATTTCCATGGGAAATTATGAGCCTGCTCCCGACACTGTTACTCATGTGGAGCAATCTCTTACTCTGTGAATAGCATTCTTGACTTCCATAACAGTATTTATAAAATATGACTCCATGTGCAAAAAGGTGGCAGAATCTGGATCTAAGCCCCAATCTACAATAGGAATTTATTTTGAAATAACACCCCCTCCCCCAGGTTGAATTTATAAATGGAGCATCCACACTACCAAGCTCATTATTTTGAAATAATGGGCCACTTAATTCAAAATCTGTACTCCTGTTTTTCTCAGGGAATAACTCTAATTTCAAAATAGTTACTTCAAAATAGCATTAGTATAGATGCTCCGGTGAAGCTATTTCTAAATAACTACTCCACAGAGTAATTTGAACTAATTACTCACCAATACTTCCTGGGGCTCTAAATCCAAGTTAGTGTGTCCATATTAATTAGCCTCCGACTAATTTTGAGGATTCCCTATAGTGTGGACACTCTAGTTCAATTTTGTTATATTGGGAGTTATTAAGTCAAATTTACTAATTTCGAAATAGTTTCCTAGTGTAGACATAGCCTAAAAGATTAAAAGTAATGAAACAGAGTACTGAAATATACATTTCTCCAAAAATGGAAAAGATCTAATGTAATTATTTTTCAATTTTTTTATAGTTAGAAATAATTTTTAAGAGTTTACTATGACTTTTCTGTTGTTGGTATGGGTGACACCATCTGCCTCTTGCTATCCTTATTATGTTGCACACATAGCTATTTTGGATGTCAGATCTGCAGTTAGATGATAATTAATGATTTGTCCAGTTTTAAAAAAAACATTTTGCAGAAAGCCTACCAATTGTATCTCTCTCCAGATGTTTTGTACAGATGGTATAAGGTTTTCTGAGCGGCATAAATAAAAGTCTCCATGTGAGCATGTGTGGGCATGACATGAAGAATGGATTTAGCTTCCTCTACCCTTCTGTAACTAGTCCTGAATTATTCTGAACTCTTTCATATCCCTTAGGTTACAAAAGCTGTTAGATCAAGGATACTCAGAATTCCTGAGCACCTCAGGCTACCTGCCTAAAATGGAACATCATCCATGAATAATATCCTTGACTGTGATGGAAAGCTCTCCTAATACTGAAGATACAACAGTCATGGTAAAGTCACTGCTAAAATGTGTATATATTTCTTGTGCTTCTTTTTATTATTTATTTATAAGACATCAGCACTTATCAGTACTAATGTCCCATTGTTCTAGGCGTGCTACAAAAGGCACTGCTATCCTTAATTTAAAGGTAAGAATAGAGGAACAGAAAGATTTAATAACTGGTGTAATCTGTTGGCAGAGCTGGGGATTGAACCTATAACTATGGCTCAGTCCAGATCCTTCACCATAAGGTTGTTTTATTGTCATTTGCATTAAGGGCATTTTAGCTACGGTAAGGTACAGAGTTCCAACCATAAATTCTGCAACTGGATTTTTGACTGTCACAGTTTAAGTGTAACTGCCCTGGTATTTCCCTTCCAGGCTTCTGGTTCCCAGATATGACCTGTCTTAGGTAGAGACCCACATCTCTCTCCCTGATTGAACATTTTAAGGCTGCCTCGCTCCCTGATTTATACTATGATATCCTCAAAAAAGGAACAGCTGTACTCGGCCAGACAATGGTCCAAATAGCCCATTATCCTGTCTTCAGAGGCTACATCTGGACTGCACGCCTTTTTCGACAGAGGCTTTTTCGACAGTATCTTTTGAAAAAGCCTCTGTCAAAAAAGAGCGTCTAGATTACTTTATGTGGGTTGAAAAATCAATCCGCTTTTTCAAAAAAAGAGCGTCCAGACTGCTGGACACTCGTTTGAAAAAAGAAGGCACCTGGAAGTACTTCTGGCAGGGCATGGAGGCAGCCTTTATTTCCAGGTGCTGCTGCATGCCCTTTGCAGAGACGCGTGCTTAAAGGGATCCCCCTGGACAGCTGTTGCTCTGCTCCTGCTTCTAGCTTGCCTACCTCCTAGAGGGAAAGCAAAGCTGCCGCAGTGCTTGCTCTGGTTGCCCTGCTTCCTCGGATACCACAGCAGTTTATTTGCAGGGTTTTTTCTGCTTTTCACTGTGTTTTTGGCCATGGAGCCTAAGCTGCCCCCGGGCAGGCGATGGCCCCACGCTGCCATACTGCAGCTTCTGCTGCATCTGCATGACTCTGTCATGAATCTCCTGCCCCATATGGACCCGGACCACACCGAGGAGACCCTCCTTCAGGATGCAGGAGCTCTGTCCTTGCGCCCAAACTTTTTTGGGGACAGGCAGATTTGGAGGCACGAGACGAGTTCGGACTGGTGGGACCAGCTTGTCATGCAGCTCTGGGATGATAACCACTGGCTCCGCAACTTCCGGATGAAGAAGGCCACATTCCTGGAGCTGTGTGCCTGGCTCGCCCCTGCTCTGGAACACCAGGACACCCACCTGTGGCCCGCCATCCCCCTGCAGAAGTGGGTCGCAATCGCCCTGTGGTAGTTGGCCACCCCTGACAGCTACCGGTCCGTGGGACACCAGTTTGGCGTGGGGAGGTCTACCGCTGGGGCAGTTTTCATGGAAGTAAGTCACTGTCAGGGAAGGGCCCTGCTGATGGGGTGGTTGAGAAAGGGGGACTGCCAGGCAAGGGCAAGAGGAAGTGGGGGATGGAATGGCACTTGGAGGCCACTCTCAGCCACTCCTGCACTGATGCGGGGGAGGAGGGCATCCTGACAATGGAAGGGGTGGGTTGTGGGGGGGAGGGTTCTCCTCCTAAGCACTTAGGTAACCTGTCTAACTCCCTGGTTTCTGTCTGTCTATTTGTCTCTTGCTGCAGGTGGTGAGGGCCATCAATGCAGAGCTGCTGAAGAGGCTCGTCCATCTTGTGGTCCTGGACAACATCATTGCCAGGTTTGCCACCCTTGGCTTCCTGAACTGGGGAGGAGCCCTTGATGTGACACTCATCGCAATCCACGCACCGCCCCATTGAGCAGCCCAGTTAATAAACAGGAAAGGCTACTATTCCATGGTGCTGCAGGCCCTCATCGACCTCCGGAGACACTTTATGGACATTTGTGTCAGGTGGTCAGGGCGGGCACACGATGCCCACATATTCTGTAACTCCTACCTGTACCGCAGGTTGCAGGCAGGAACATTTTTCCCCCAGTGGCACTTTGTGCTCAGGGACGTGCAGATGCCGGTGTGCATAGTGGCCGATGCAGCCTACCCCCGATGCCGTGGCTCATGAAGCCCTACACCAGCCACCTGGATGCGAGCAAGGAGCTTTTCAACATGCATCTTGTCCAGGCTCAAATCCAGGTGGAATGCACCTTCGGCCGGCTGAAAGGGAGGTTCTGTTGCCTCCTCACATGCCTGGAGATGGGCGAACGCAACATCCCGGAGGTGGTGGCTGCATGTTGCGCCCTCCATAACCTGGTGGAGAGGAAAGGGGAGACCTTCCTGCCGGGGTGGGGGACAGGTGCTGATAGCGAGGAGAGGCCGTTTGAGCAGCCCCAGATGGCTGCCATCCTTCAGACTCACTAGTCTGGTGTCCAAATCCGAGAGGCCCTGAGGGAGAGATTCTCAGAAGGAGCCCACTGACTCACCCCAGGGCCTCCCCCATGGGGGGGGGTTGGCCTGGCCCACCCCTACCTTTCCCTCCACAACCCTCACTCTCTTCCCATAAATACATGCACACCTGGTTTTCTTGGTAAACACACGTTGTTTTTTTATTAGAAACAGTAGCAGTACAGAAAATGTGATAACTGTGTATAAACCCCCTTTCACTTGTTACTGTTCAACTGTTTATAAACAAAGTAAATCTGTCACTCAAAAATAAAGATTTTGTTACATAACTGAAATGTCCTTTAACTGGGGTGGTAGGGGACTGAAAACCTGGAGAGGGGAGGGGGGCTCAAGTAGGCCGCTGCTACCCTGATCACAGGGTCCTGCCACCTTCCTGCATCCTGGCATCGCCATGGCCTTGGGATCAGGTGGAGCGAAAGCCAGTCCTGGCCTGGGCAGAAGGGAGGGGGGCAGCTGTTGGGCCTGTGAGGGCTCGGGAGCAGGAAGGACTGGGGGGGGGGGCTGGAGTAACAGGGGAGCTGGGGGATCAGGGGCCTGGAGTGCAGGAGGAGTGGTGCTCGTGACAGGGACAGGCAAGCCGAGGACCTCCCGCATTGTGGCACAGATGGAAGTGCACTGCTGGACCAGCTCATACAGCAGCCTGGTGCGCCACTTGGCCTCTGCCTCCGTCCTCTGCTGGAGGGTCCTGTTCAGGTCCTGCAGGGCCACTACGTGCTCCCTCAGCAGGTCCGTGTAGACCCACCAGTGCCTGTGGGTGCCACAGTTCTGGGATGATGGTGGGGCGGGTGTGGTGCTCCCCTGTTGGGTAGAGGGTCCGGCTGTGGAGGAAAAAAGGAGGAGACAATCAATGTCTTTGTGCACCCCTGCTGTCCCTGAGGGCATGCCGTGGCTGTCAAGGACTCTCCTTTGGACAGGAGACTCAGGGGTGTTACATGTGACACTGCGGGTAAGTTGGGCAGTGGCCTGAAAGCCTCCCAGGGGCCCCACAGTGGCAATGGGGCTAGCTAGCCCCCCCACACTGCCAACCCATCCGTGTGTGGTGACCCCTCAAAGCTCTCACCTGATGTTTCCTCCCCGATGTCCACAGATGCCTGGGAGGCCTCTGGAGGACCGGCTCCTGGGAGAGGGTCCCTCCTGCCTCCTCTTCCTCCTCCTCCTCCTCCTTCTTCTGGTGCAGCTCTCCCGCCTCTCCTGCCTCGTCTTCCTCCCTCAGGGGTCGATCCACGATGTGGTGGGGTAACCCGGACTCCACCACACGCTGTGGAGTCTGGGCTTCCCCACCGCCCACGATCTGCTCCAACTCCTGGTAGTAGGGCAGCTCTCTGGGGCTGCCCCAGAGTGGGAGCTCTGGTCCCGGGCTTTGGCATATCCCTGCCGCAGCTCTTTGACCTTGGCCCTCACTTGTGCCATGGTGCAGGGGTGATGCCCTTTGGTGGTCAGTCCCTAGGCCAGGTGCTCATAGATGTCCACATTCCTGTGGCGTGTCTGCAGGGCCTGAAGGTCTTCTTCCTGGGACCAGAGCTCCGGCAGGTTTTTTATTTCTGGCCTTGACCAGGCTGGTGCCCACCTTTTGGTGTCCCTGGGTGGGTCCTCCTCTCTGTCCCGAGAAGGGCCAGGGTGGCCCTGAGGCTGGGACATGGCTAGCACGGATTCTCTGGCTAGCTGCCAGACAGCAATGCCTGTCTGGGTGCCTGTGCCTTTAAGAGGCTGCGGCCAGGAACCACAGAGGTGCTCTACATGTAAAGGCTAGACTGTCCACCAGGGCTTATTCCTGGAGGCCTTTTTTTTTAAAAGAACTGGCTCCCTGCATCCACACACCCCTTTTTTCGACAGATCTCTGTTGAAAAAGGTGTTCTTCCTCATAAAACGAGGTTTACCGATGTTGACAAAACCTCCATTCTGTCGATTTACTGATGACAGAACGCGGTGGTAGTCTAGACTCGGGTATAGTTTTTTTGGAAAAAATGCCACTTTTTTCGAAAAAACCCTGTAATCTAGACATACCCTGAGAGTGGCCTGTGACAGGTTCTTCAGAGGGAATTAACAGAACAGGCTATTGCCTGTTGTCCACTCCTCGCTTATGGACATCAGAGGCTTGAACATAGAGATGTAGCCATGATCATCTTAACTCATGGTCATTGATAGATCTAGTCTCTGGGAACGTATCTAGCACTTTTCTTGACCTCTTGTTATAATTTTGTACTTCACAACATCCCTGACAATGAGTGCACAAGTTGACTTTGCATTGTGTGAAGTACTTTCTTTTATTTTAAACCTGCTGTCTATTAATTCCATTGAGTGAACTCTAGTTCTTGTGTTATATGAAGGAGTAAATAAAACTTCATTGTTCCCTTTCTCCATAGGTGCTGACTCTGTGGGTTCTCTGGGGTTGGAGCACCCACAGGGAAAAGTTAGTGGGTGCAGAGCATCCACCCACCAAGATTCTCTTTCTGCACCCCCAGCTCCCTTTGCTCTCACTCATTGATACCTCTGCACTTACTAACTCCATCTACTCTCTTACAGCACTACCAGAGCATGGCAAGCAGCTGATTTGCGGCTTTCCAACTCTGGGAGCGAGGGGAGGAGTGGGGACAGGGTGCACTTGCGGGAGGAGGTGGGGAATGGAGCAGGGACAGGAAGAGGTGGGGCAGTGACTTGTGGGCAGGGTGGAGCAGGGGTAGGAAGAAGTAGGACACGAATGGGAATTTGGGGGAAGGGGTGAAGTGGGGGCAAGGCCTGAAACAGGAATAAGTAGGGGATTGAAGGATCCCCCAACAAGATGAGATGTCAGCACCTCTGACTTTCTCTACAGCATACAGGGTTTCATAGACCTTAGTTATTTTCATTCCAAGCTGAAAAATCCTTGTCTTTTTAATCTCTCCTTGTATGGAAGCTGTCCCATACCCTTAATACTTAAATTTCCCTTATATATATCTTTTTCTATAGTAATATATTTTATATGAAATGGGATGACCAAAAATGCAAGCAGTATTCAAAGTGTGGCATGACATGGATTTATACAGTGGCATTATGATATTTTCTGTCCTATTATCTATCACTTTTCTAATGTTCCCTAACATTCTGTTAGCTTTTTATTGCTGTTGCACATTGAACAGATGTTTTCAGAGAACAATTCACAGCGACTCCAAATTTCATTCTTGAGTGGTAGCAACTAATTTAGACCCCACAATTTTCTCTATATAGTTAACATTATGTTTTCTAGTGTGAAGTACTCTTGGTTATCTACATTTAATTTAATCTGTCACTTTGTTTCTAAGTCCCTTTGTAACTCTTCACAGTCTGCTTTGGACCTAATTATCTTGTATACTTTTGTATTGTCTGTAAGTTTTGCCACCTTTCTGTTTACTCTTTTTTCAGATCATTTATGAATATTTTGAACAGCATTGGTCCCAGTACAGTTTCTTGAGGGGCTCACTATTTGCTTATCTCCATTGTGAAAGTTGACAGATTATTCCTACCCTTTAGTTTTTGTCTTTTAACGAGTTGCTGATCCATGAGAGGACCATCCCTCTTATCCCATGACTGCCTGCTGTGCTCAAGAGTCTTTGCTGAAGGACCTGATCAAAGGCTTTCTGAAAGTCCAAGTACACTATATCCCTTGGATCATCCTTGTCCATGCTTGTTGACCTCCTCAAAGGATTCTAATAGATTGGTGAGGCATGATTTCCCTTTACAAAAAACAAGTTGACTCTCCCTGAACAAATTGTGTCTGACAGTTTTGTTCATTAATGCTTCAGTCAATTTGCTTGGTACTGAAGTTAGGCTTGTCAGCCTGTTATTGTTAGGATTAGATCTCGAGACATTCAAAAAATCGTCACATTACTTATCCTCCTGTTATCTTGTTCAGAAACTGATTTAAATGTTGGATTACATACCACAATTAGTAGTTATTAACCACTCTGATTTCATATCTGAGTTCCTTCATATCTCTTTGGGTATGTCTAGACTACAAGCCTCTTTCGAAAGAGAGCGTCTAGACTATAAGCAGATTTTTCGAAAAAACGAGCTGCTTTTTTGTAAGAGAGTCTAAACGCTCTCTTTCAAAAAAGCACAGTTTGCATTCAATAGCACCTTTTTTCGAAAGAGTTCTTTCGAAAAAAGGTGTTATTCCTCATAAAATGAAGTTTACTGCGATTGAAAAAACTGCCGCGTTCTTTTGATTTACTTTCGAAAGAACACGGCTGCAGTCTAGACACAGGTGAAGTTTTTCCAAAAAAAGGCTACTTTTTCAAAAAACCCGTGGTCTAGACACATCCTTTGAGTGAATATCATTTGAGCCTGGTGACTTACTGTTGTGACAAAGTCCCTTATTAGTTCCCCAGGGCTATGTCTACACTCGCGGCTTCTTGCGCGCGCCAGAAATATGCAAATGAGGCTAAGTGTGGAATATCGCCGAGCCTCATTTGCATACCTAATGAGCCTCCATTTTTGCAGAAGAAGGTCTTGAGCCAGAAGGGGCTGTCTACACTGCCCCTTCTTGTGCAACAAAAACCCTCTTGCACAATGCCATTCTTCCTGAAAAGTAATCGGTGTAACGGCATTGCGCAAGAGGGTTTTTGTTGCTCAAGAAGGGGCAGTGTAGACAGCTCCTTCTGGCGCAAGAGCCTCTTCTGCAAAAATGACAGCTCATTAGGTATGCAAATGAGGCTCAGCGATATTCCACGCTTAGCCTCATTTGCAGACTTCTGACACAAGAAGCCGCAGGTGTAGACATAGCCCAGGGGTTCTGCGCTTCTTGATGGTTTCTTGTGTGCCTCAGAGACTCAGTGTCCCCTTTGCTGCCTTGGGACTTCCCCAGAGTCAAGGGTCCCTGCTTACCAAGTCATTCTCATCACAGGCAAGTCCTGAGCAGTGGGCGGGGGGGGAGGGGGGGAGAAGGAAATCCCCTTTTCCTGGCCTTTGGTTCCTGGCCTTTGGTCTGTTCCTGTCTCCTTGGCAGGGTAATCCTCCAAGAGAAGCGGGGGGTGGGAGTCCAGGCCCGCCCACTCCACTGGACTCCGGCACACTGTTTATTAGTTTGTTCCAAAAACTCTTCCATTGATACCTCAATCTATGACAGTTCCTTGGATTCATCACCTAAAAAGAATGGGTTAGATGTGGGAATCTCCATCACATCCTAACGGCCAGTACCTGTGCTTTGTTTTCTCTCCATGAACAGTGTATTGCTAGCAATTACAAGTTAGCACACAGCTCTTTTGACACAAGCAAATTTCTTCTTAAGGGGACAGTATTACAGAAAGAAAACATATAAAACAATAGCAATTCCTGTGCAATTGCTAAAAGCTTGCCAGAGGTCACCCATTAGCCTACTGAGAACCCAGGTGGTCAAAATCTTTCCAGCCCTTCCATGAGATCTATTTGCTGAACTAAAGAAAAGGCCCTGAGTCAATTCAAACCCACTCAGTCCTTTTATGCCCTTTGTTTGTTGTTCTCTGTCTGAAAAATCCAGTTTGAACTAGTATCTGCAAGCATTCTCAGGAGGTGGTACCTCCCTGAATGTGTTTACAACATAATTGATTCACCTTCATCACAGCTACAACCCTGTTTTATAGTCCAGGATGAGTTTTTATAATCTCCTCTCCTCTGGTGTTGCATAGAATCCCTGGCCCATAGCAATATATATACTTAATACCAAAGGTACCCAAAGATATTGCATAGTATTGCAATGTCTATCATAGTGACCACATGGAAATCTTATAGATCTATAAAGCTGCCCACTTAAGGTTTGCCTACATTGTGAACTAATACACTGTGTAGTCTTGAGTCAAACAGAGACGTGCCCAAATGTTTCAGTGAGGAGGGCTGAGTAATACTTTTTCCATGCACCCTGCCTGAAAAAAGGCACAATAGTCCTTGCAGTTTTCCAAGTAAAAAAATGTGATTGAACATGAGAGACAGGGAGTCTACAATATTACAGTTCACAGTTTTATCTTTGTTAGTTAATGCTGAAAACATGTCTGTAAGAGGGGGTGGGGCAGTGGGGCAGCAGGGTAGGAGTTTGAGTGCAGGGAGCTCATAGCGGGTGGTCTGGGTGCAGGAGTGGGGGGTCCTGAGGCAGCAGTTTTGGGTACAAAGGGGCTCAAGATGTAGCAATTGAAGTTCAGTGGGGGTGGAGTTTGGATATGAAGGGCCAAGGGGGTTCTGGATGTACTAGATAGGCTTGTTGGGGGTGTCTGGGTACGGGAAGTCCAGATGTACGGGCGCTGGGTGGATGGGAGAGCAACTCCACATACAGTGGTTTCTTTCCTCACCACTGAGGAATGATGGGAGCAGGAAGCAGGGGAAGAAGAGAAAGCCCCATCCTCTTCTATTTCCAGCCTAGCTGATCCTGGCTCACTGTAGGACCCACTGGCTGGGTTGCTCCCAGCCCCATGGTGATTTTCCTTTCTACCAACTGCTCTGGGTATCTAAAGCACTGTATCTGCATTGCTAACGAGTGATATGTGACTTCGCTTGCAGCTTCCCTTTGCTTCCCTGTCAGAAAGTCATTTTTCTACAGGGAAGCAAAGAAATCTGTGGGAGACATGAGTTCTGCACAAAATTCCCGAGAAGTAAGGATTACTCTTTCACTAGGTAAAACATATGTGCTACAGTCATGATATTGCACATATTTTTAAAATCTAAAATAGTCACAGAGAAAGATCATCATCTGATATAAATCAGCATAGTTTCACTCAGTATGTTGAATTACAACAGATGAGAATCTGTCCAAAATTTTCAGTGGGATAATATGATTCTTCTGAGAAATTTGAATCAGGGAAATATAGAAAACTTTTACAAAGAAAAGATGGAGCAAAACAAGAGTTGACTGGGAAAAGCCTTCCACAGTGACAGAAAATGAAAGAAACTCTTCATGCAACAATTTTTCCCCCCATTTACATCTGTTCATTGGACATTTAAACTGTTGTTAGAGGCAGATAGGTGCAAAGTTCTGCCATTCTAAAGCATAGTGTAAAATGCAAGATGAATTGGTATAAATTTGCCTTTTTTTATTTTAAAAGAGAACATTTCCTTTGAGAAACAGCTTCTTGACCAGCATCAGAAAACCCAGGCACTAAAGCATGAGGTTTACCTTGGAAAGCAAAAATTGAATTATTTTAGGACAAGCTCGTCTAACAAAGTAATTAAGGGTAGATGGCTCATTTTTTTATTTTGTTCTAACTAGTCTAATTTGAAAAAAATCTATTGGCAATCAGACATATGACATGCATCTGTTATATGTCTCCAGTTGCAAGAATAATTGTGTTTCACTAAATTATTCTGATTCTTTGTGATTTTTGCTCTTTGTCCCTTAATGACAGCTTCCTTCTAATGCAGTTAGCCTTACAATAATCTCGTCATGTCACTTCTTATGGTTAAGTTGGATAAGTTATATGTTGTTAGAGTCTGAGCCATAAAAAACCATGTCATATAAAACTAGAATTCTACATCTGAAGTTTGTATTCAGAGAGATAAAACTCCAGCTGCTCACTGCTGGAGGCAATATATAGTTTATTTCTCTTTCAGTCATGGTGCACAACACTTCTGAGAAAGGGAGCCTGAGGAATGATGTCCATTAATATAAATGTTGAGTGAGAGAAAAGATGAACACAGAATATTTCCATATTTGTGCCAGCAAACACTGACAAACCCCTGTGATTTAAAATGCTTCTCAGGCAGTCTTGATAATAATTAAATCACAAGATCTGCAGGGAACTCCAGTGGCTCTTAGAACATCTAGAGGATCAAAAGGCCACACTCCTTGCTCATTGCAGAGGGAGGCAAATCCCCCTACCCCTTACCACTTCTGACCAAAGAATTCATCAGATTCACAGAATAAGCTGACTCTGCTTTGCCCTCCTATGGGTATTTTCAAAAGCAGGGGTTAAAATAAAAGTGAGAAGGAAGACAGCTGCTCTTCCTTGCCATGCAGTGGTATGTAAGTAATCCAAAAAGACCCTTTGGCTCACAGAAGAATATTGTCCTTGTAATTTCATCCTCCTTTTTCCTTTTTCTATGAGGAATTATATGGATTTATGTGTAAAGACAAAAACAACCTCCCCCACCATCACAAACATACACTGTTCTATACCGTATACTGCACCTTGGAGAGGGCTATGAATAGCTAATGGTGATTTTGTTCCATACAAAAATGTCTTCATTCTTTAAGGATGCTTTGTACCTGATTCAACAGGATTGTTGGACTTATTTTAATGTGTGAGCCAAAGGACTGGATGTCAGTTATCCTGTACCATCTTATGAACGGCATTTAATTACGTATTTGCTTATAAACTAGTGGGTGTCATTTCTCAATTGCTTTGTTCTCATAAGAATATTTAAGCAATCTTTGTGCTCCATGTATTAAGACCACATTGGGGCCACCCAGATCTTGGTGTAAGCTGGAGTAGCTCTGAGGATTGTCTGAGGTGCTCTAAGTTTTCCTCTTCTTCCCATACACTCTACGTATGCTGAGCAGCAAAGATAAACTGTAGTTCAGTGCTGTCTGGTTATGACCCTGTTCTATCCCTATGTTAAGGGCACAGTACAGGGCTAGCATAAATTTTTATGCCAGCTCCTCCCTAGAAACCATCTGTGCGAGGAAAATATTCATGCCCAGTTGCTGACAGAATGGTATAAAGAGGCCTTATTCTAACTGAGACTTGAACCCATTACATTCAATAATGACATGATAGATGCCTTCCCTGTGATCTATAGTTGGCTCATGACAGCTATGATTTTCAGTGCTTCTCTAAGGGTATGTCTACACTAGCCACCCCAGTTCGAACTAGGGTGGCTAATGTAGTCATTCGAACTTGCAAATGAAGCCCGGGATTAAAATATCCGGGCTTTATTTCATGTTCCCAGCGCCGCCATTTTTAAATGCCGGTAGTTCAGACTCCGTGCCCGCGGCTACGCGGCACTGGCTGAAATAGTTCGAACTAAAGCCCTAATTCAGACTACCGTTACTCCTCCTGCAATGAGGAGTAGCGGTAGTCTGAATTAGGGCTTTAGTTCGAACTACCTAACCGTGCCACATGTGGCGGGCGAAGTCCGAACTACGGTATTTAAAATGGCGGCGCCAACATCAAATAAAGCCGGGATATTTTAATCCCGAGCTTCATCTGCAAGTTCGACTGACTACATTAGCCACCCTAGTTCGAACTAGGGTGGCTAGTGTAGACATACCCTAAGTGCTTCTTCCTTTGAAGGCTCTTTGCTCTCACTGTGGGAAGAGTGTATAATGTATTGATTATTCTCCCACTTTATTCCTCTGCTCCACACTTGCCTTATCTCCTAAAGCCCCTTCCAGCTATGGTAGATGGAGACCACATGGAACATGTCTACATTATATATATGTCATAAGGAACTACACAGTAGACTCTCCACATACACAGCTGAACAACATTGACTCTGCTGCCTTTTAGACTCTATGTAGAAGAGGATTTTGGCCCTGTACTTCATGCAAAGCTCTACTCACTGTAAAGTTCTATACTTAAAATACTTCTAAATATAGACACTGTGGTTTTATTTAAGGTAGGAAAGATATTTTTAAAGTGTACTGCAAAGCCCTTAAGAATGATTTGTGAGAAATCTTGTGGCTTCATTCCTTGTGGTAAGTAGTGGAAAGAGATTTGATTGCATTACTTTCAGCTCTGCAGCTCCATAATCAACTTGTGATGTTCTTTCATGTAATTCCCAGTGTTTCTCTTGCCTTAAGGAAAAAAAATATGGTAGTCTCCTGTGATCAGTGGCATGATGTTAAGACTGTACATTTGACTAACCTAGCAGGCAGAATGTCTAGCTGATATTTAGGAAGGATTGAGTCGAGTGCCTGCCAGCATTATATTTTATTATAAATGCTTTACAGAAGTTTCTGAGTCTTGGTTCTCTTTTGTAGAAGCAAAATCTAATTGTTATGCCATTTTGTTATATGTAGAACTTGGAAAGCACCAGGCATCATACTATGACCCTCGGTCTTATGAACACTGACAAAAAGTAACACTCACACATGTAAAATAATAGCCCCAGTTGCATGCTGTCCCGAAGTTTAATGGGACAACCTGTGGTCCAAATCCTAGCTCCACAAAAGCATCCAATGCTCAAGAAAGAGAAAATCAAAGTATAACGAGGGCAGAGAAGAGCTACAGAGGTGGTTAGTGGAATGGAGGGTCTATCTTATGAAAGAGACTAAAAAGAGCCTTGCTTTGGTAGCCTAACTAAATGAACTTTGAGAAGGGGCTCTGACTGCTGTCTATAAATACATCAAGGGAAGGGGGAGGAAACATGAGTCAGGGAGAAGAAGCTATTTAAGTTAAAGCTATTTGGCACAAGAACAAATATGTATAAACTAGCCATGCATAAATATAGGTTGGAAATCTTTAAAAAAGAATGTTTTAACCATTAGAGGACTGTGATTCCGCCTGGATTCACATGCACTTGTTTGGCAAGTGTATATTTTCAAACTAACCTGCTTTTCTCATAGTTGAACCATATTGAAAACCCACAGGCAGAAATCAAGGTCCACTGGGTCTGTGCCAGTTTGAATGGGTTTGTTGGAAATTGAAATGAGATTGGGTCTCTGTGAAGGAAAAACAGCAAAACAAAATTCCCCTTTTAATTCTGGAATATATTTATTACATGAATGAACACAACATTTGGAACACCATTCCCAATCATTCAGGGAATTACATAAGACAAAAATGTAGCAGGTCCCTTCCTACTAGGATCAGACATAACTTAAGGCTAAGAAGGTATGTTTCATTATTTTTACACTTTCTTTCTTCAATGTTCATCTGTAGCTGACTATGACAATCCTCAGGATACAATCAGAACTGTTGAAAAGTTGTATCCTCTCAGTTCTCCAATGGGAGTGTCTTTTACACTGCTTTGCTGTGTGAACAACCACTTCTGGTCTGTTTACACAAACCTCCAGCATGCAAAATCACTACCAGTTAAATTATGAGCACTCCAGCTGTGTATTAAAGATAGAGGTGGGGTTTTAATGCACCTATGTCGAAAGTGCCAACTATTAATATTTATGGGATGTTTATGCATTTGGAGATAAAGATAATTACAGGTCAGAAGTTATCATCTGACCTACCAGTTATCCTTCTTGACATCCTGATTAATGAGATTTAGACAAAGGGGTGGTTCATCATTTCTTCCGATAAATCCTATTATGTTCACTGTCACTAAGCAAGTACTGAAATAAATGGCTGATGTAGAGTTCAGATAGGGGATCTGTGATCAAAGAAACCTACTGAAGAGAGAAAAAGAAAAAAAAACCAATCTTGTATACACATATACTTGCATTCTTGTAATAATCAAAGGCATCTGCCATTGATGAAAGATCACATTGTCTGTGCATCAGTACAAATTTAAGAGAACCATAAGGATAGAAGTGGAAACTCATGATTATGTTCCCACATGCACAGAGACTGCATGGAATACTGAACAGGGTATTGGGAATCCTGTTTATGCAAATACATGCAAGGCCTTTATCAAGGACTCATTTCAGTCCCATTTTTCCCTTTGTCTGGCACTTCTATGCACTGGCTCTTACAAAGACAAAACTGGAAAACCACTGGAAAAATAGCCCTTAAATACCTAGTTCTCTTTGGAATACTGTAATATACAAGATGTAACAATATTATGTTCCACAAGTTATATATTGCATGAAAATGTCTTCTCTAATTTAAATAAATTGCCTATTAATATAATTAAGTATGCCCCTGATTTTACGCTAGAAGAGAAGGTAAAGAGGGTCACCCAGCAGTTGCCCATTTATTATTTCACACGCCCATTATGTGAAGCATGTGGTGGCGGCGATATTTCTGTCACACCCCTGCGGAAGCAAATTTGTTGAAGCACAGTAACCATGTAATACTGAAAAGCAATAAGAACAAGACAATACTTTACTTCTTTCAGAGCTAATATAAAGAACAGACTACAAGTGCCCAAAGGGGAGTAATTCAGTGCACAATATGATAATAATAAATCATATGATAGATGAGTAGACAATTAATAAACATTGATAATTGAATGCAAAGGGCAAGAGGATGAGCAAGGCGATGCATGATTCCAAGGGATGCATGTGAGAGAAGTGGAATAATGCTCAGAGAACTGAAATATCACTTCAAAGGCATCCTTAAATTGGGCTACATGTGGGCAAGTCCAGGTGATCTGGCAGACTCGCCGGGCCCGTGGGCAGGGTGAGAGAGACAGCTCTGCACTCACAGAAGGGGAGGGTGTTGGTCAGAAGGGCAGGGCTGGGGCGCGCAGCCCTCAGTGCTGCCTGGACCATGCCCTCCTTCCTCAGCACTGTCCAGAGTGCACTGCCATGGGCTTTGGTGGTGATTTAAAGGGTCTAGAGCAGGGCTACTCAACTTTGGAAGCCCCGGGGGCCGCAAGGATACTCACAGCACATGCCGAGGGCTGCAACTTACCTTCTTTTACACTGATGGGCATGAATACAAAGTACTTCCCACAATTCCCCAGCACTCCTCACACCTCTTCCCTGGGGGCTAAAAATGCTAACACCCTGCACCCATCTGTTCCAGCCAGCCTGTCCACTTTCGTCTTTCAAAGCTCATCCTGCCTAGGAGACACCGCGCCGTTGTGGAACATGTTCCTAGTGGAGGCCATGTTCAAAGGATCCCACTTGTGGGCTGCGTATTGAGCCCCATGTAACCCCAACTGCACCATGGACCACAAACATACAGGCTGTGGGCTGCACTTTGAGTAGCCCTGGTCTAGAGCTCCAGCCAATGCCACTGCTGCAAAAGTGACAGCTGGGAATCCCGGGTCCCTTTGAATTGCCCCTCATTGGGAGGCCTGTGCAAATCTGCTTTATATGCAAACAGATAAGCAGATAAGTGGGGGTTATGGCGTGAAAGTGTTGCTGAGTTATTGAGGGATCTGCCTCCGAAATGTGACTGGGGCTATTCTAAATCAATAAATACAATTAAGTATTTAAAATTATTTTTTATTGCTGAGCCCCTCGTATAAAGATCTTGGCAGAAATCACAGCTATGTGAGAAAGAGCTGAGCTTTGTAAACCAGCACCCTTAGACGCACAGGTATCAGAATTTATGCCAAACCATGCAGCATGTGTCTGCTACCCAGCAGAACACTGTGATAGCAATTAAGGAATGAAGTGGATTATTATGCACCTTAATGGTGATGGGTGGTTAAGGAAACAGGTAGGCGTAGAAGTACATATAGAACAATATAATGTGACAGCCCAATATCAGGAGGAGAGAGCTTTAGGTAATAGAAAAGAGGACAGATTCCCCTATTTATCTGTACTTTGCTTGGGGGCGGGAGAAGAGGCAAGAGAGACACCGTTTTGATTTGAAACATCTACTGTTCTTGGATAGGAGATGTGAATTGCTTCTGAAGAAGGTAATTGTAAGATCTGAAACAGTTTCTCATTACTGGGATATGGGCAGTATTCAGATGACAGTGAAATTGGAAAGGAAAGATTTTACAAATGGACAATGTGATGCAAATTTGAGCTCTTTAATTCCTAGAAATACCATGCCTATCTGATAACTATATGTTAAAAAACTGGAAATAGATAGACTGAAAATGGTTGATTTGTGCATAGCATCCAGTTCCTTATCAATGAGAAAAAAGAGAAAGGCCAAGACATGCAGCTGGGGAGGTAAAGGGGACAATTGCCTAGGGGCCCCTTGCATGCTGCTGGCAGCAGCACAGCAGGACAAAGGCTCTTGGCACATTCTTGCTATGTGTCACTCCCGGAAGTGAAAGGCATGTCCCTCCCCAAAACTGCCCCCTCAGTTCCTCTCCAGGCCCATCGAGAGCAATTCCAGGCCCTGGGGCAGAACAGTCAATGGGTGCATACGTGCAAGCTGCACCTGTGTGGACATGGCCTGCCTCACATTTGGCTGGTGCTATGCTTGTGCTGGCTGGGATCCAGTGAGCTGCTTGCCCATGTTGGCCGAGTGTGCTCTTCTGGCACAGAACAAGGCCAGGCAGAGAATCTGCCTCAGCTCCGTTGTGCTGCTACCAGCAGCAGTGGCAGCCATGGTGCCCCAGGAAATTGTCGCCTTTGCCCCCTCCATTGATGGGATCAGGACTGGATTAAGCTATTCATAGGCCCTAATGTAAGGCAAAATTCCAACAGCCTCCATTTTGGGCACAGACGCCATTTTGGAGTTCTGAAACAACCAGATTCCATCTTGGTTGCCCTTCTCCTCCTCCTCCTCCTTTTCCCGCCTTTCCCATGCTGTGGTGGGAAAACCCTGTGGTCACACGGCTATAGTCTACCCAGAGACAGCAGACATGTAACCATAGACTGCCCGACAACAGCTTTCTATAAGGGCTGCCTCTAGCTCAGCTCGGGGCTGCCCATCTGAGTGGCAGTGTGTGCAGTCGCTCAGCTGAGTACGTCGGTACCACGCCCTAGGATTTCTGGGTTGGGTAGCATACCTCACAAGCAAGGAGTGTGCAGCCATCTGCCATTCCTTTTTGTGTTCACTCACACTTGCTGCCACAACGATGCAGGGGAGGGAATAATTGGGGAGAAGCCTGTCATCGCTGCTGTCCAGTTGCTGTTCCTACCTCTCTTGGGATGAGACTGGAATCGGGTTGCCAGGGCAAGACAAGTTGCAAGAGATGGTACAGTGCCAGTGATCACTCTCCTGATCATTAGAGTTTTCTACCTTGGCTATCTTGGTCGCAGTCTAGCTTTATTTGTTTTTGCTATATTCCTGTGTAGTCGGGTCCTTTAAATCCTGTTAAATAGTTTCTTGTTTATCTTTCCCTGTTTTACTGTTATAATAAAATCTTGTTAGTTTACCTCACCTGTTTATCTTAATCATTTGAGGAACTGTGACACCCCGGGCTCCCCGATGATAGATGAGGGTGTGGGGATGGGCCTATTAGCTGGTGTCCTTTAGGCCAAGGGATTTCTATCTAACACTAGGCACTCTCATAATTATAACTCCTTTAATAAGACTATATAGAAATATATAAGGAGAAATGCCCTATCACCTATACACCTAATATCACCCACTTTAATTTTTGCTCTTGAAAGTGGCGCATTGTGTGAGAAGTTCAAGGTACTTCATTGTAAAATAACAGTCATTTTGTTGTATACTACAATTATATTTAGGATTTACCTGATAGTTAATCATCTGATAAGGAGAAAAGTAAGGTGATCCTGCCACCGCTATAACTGTAAAATCCATAGAACAATGCTTTGCACCACAGAGCAGATAACCTAGCAACATTCTTTCTCAAGATCGGTCAGTGTCATTTACGAAATAATAGTACATTGGCTGATGCTGGCCATACATTTCCACCTGAAACAGTGTTAAGTAGTAGCCTAGGGTTTCTGAAACACAACTGTGAAAATGAAGACACTGTAGTAAGGAACAGTGTTCCCTCTAATATTTTCCATCCTTGGGTGGGTTGAATTTTCTTACGTGCACCACCAATACAAATAAAAAACCTAGATATGAATATATATTTTAAACAGCTCGTAGGTATTGACGACAACATTTTAAAACAAGGGATAATTAACAAGGAACAATGCTTATTTAATATTAGATAAAAAGAAAATTAACACTACCCTGGGACTACATGTATTTCATCATCCTTTCTGAAAACTTAAGCTAGTAAACATACTTAAATGCATATTATCCACACAGCTCCACTTTAAGATGCTAAAGCAATCTATGAGTCAACTGGAAACAGCCATGCCCTCCTTGCAAATATTAATACAATATTTACTTACACTGGAAAGGAGAGAAAGAGGCATGCACTCAGGCTTATACAGTTTCTCTGGGATGTCAACTCTTAATTTGATTAATAGTGCATAAACACAGAACAGTAAGAATAAGTAATAAAGCAACACAGAAAGCAAATAAAGCCACAAACCTGAAAACAAGGAAGGAAGTAAATCATCAGGATGGGTATTTTAAATGAATACTTAGGATCACTATGCAAGTGAAAAAGAGACCTGTAAACACAGATAAAAGTTATCCTTGTTTGAAACTTTCACATTGTGTGTGTCACCAACTCAAACAGTAGATGCTCCAGAGCAGCTCTTTAACACATGGCTTCAGAGTTTGTAGACAGATCCATTTTTAAAGAGCTTGCAAATACAGTCTTCATCCTACAACACACCTAGTATCACACCTAATATACCCATTGACTCATAAGAGCCAGAACTATACCATTTAGAAAAGATCTGGCCTTAAGGCCACTCCCCAAACAAATTCTAAAATTTAATGGAAATCACTTGTCTGGAATCCAACTGTAACTGAAAGGCCAAACAAATAAACAGATTCCATGGCAAAGTTCTTCCAGTTTTAACAATTTATCTTTAGTAACATAGGATATTTAAAAAAAATAAAGATCAGAGTCTTCGGATAGCTACAACACTCCAAAAAATCTGTTAAAATAATCCTTTTCTTTCCCTACCTTAAGCCATTAACACCTATGTAAACTTTCTTTGAAATGCAAATGTCATTAGCTAGTCCTATACACATAATCCTTATCTACAAAAGCAACCTAACTGCTTTACAATAAAAAAACACCAATACAAGTGAAGTCAGATCCTACATTAAGGTCTGCTCATGCAGAATCGTTCCATCCTGCTCTAGATCTGTCTCCCTCTAAACAAATTCATTTTTAGCTTATACAAACAACTCCAGGCAGATTGCCTCCTGTTAAACTCAACATGGCCAAAAGCAAGCTCTTTATCTTTCCCTCCCGATATTAGGTGAAAAATATTTTGGTCTAGAACTGCTGAGGAATCACTGTTTTGTGTCTAACAGTGGCTGCTACATTATTCTTTCCCCCGTCATATTTTCCTGGCATATTTAAGCTCTTGTAATTATGTCACCAATCAGTTGGTAATTAATAACAACCCCTCCTCACTCCAGCCTCAACAAGAAAAGGGAAGATATATTTTACTAAGCTCTCTTTGATGCATTAATGAGACAATGAAGTTTCCACAGCAGCATCCCCATGTCCCTATACCCCAGCATATCAACATACCACCCCCCCATGCAGCCTGCTTCCCTCCCCCAGTCTAGGAAAGAGCCCTATGTCTCTCCCTTGCACCAGTATTTGCAGCCCAGACAAGGGTGAGTTAGGACACCCAACAAACTCCACCAACCTCACCACATAGATGCCAATACCCACCCACCCCTTCTTTCCCCCATCTACCTACCCCCAAGCAGTCTGCTCCCCCCTCTCCTCCCCTCCCAGCCCAGCAGGATGGAGAGTGCTGGGTTTCTCACATGAAACTGCAGCCAAACGTACTTGCTGTAATCACAGATAGCAGACAAGTTGGTGACAAGTTTTTCAAATATCAGCATTGCTTTCAGAATGTATCTTTCCATCTTGGGAACAAACTGTGCAGGGGAACGCTCTTTTTGAAAGTTAAAATGTGTAAAGCACTGTCTTCAGCCTAGTATGGGACAGTAACAATGATCTTCCCTTCCGCTACTTTCAATTGTGAGTGAGCTTTTCAGACAAATGACATTTGATGATGTAATCTGTGATTTTGCTAACAAAAAAAGTCACAAAGTAAGTATTTAATTGTATGTTATACCTGTATGGTGTTTGTTGACTAAAGATTTAATACACCTGCATTTAACTGATCTTCAACATTTGCACATGTAGTCCAGTAAAAAGTAGCAGATTAAGTGTGATTTAGCAGTTTTCTTATTTTTGAGTCAATCATGATTTTTTTTTAGGGCCTAGGTACTGTGCCTACTGTGCCTAATGGATCTGACTGCCCCTCCTGTGCCCAAACTCAATCCCAGAGCCCAATCCCCACACACCCTCCCACACCCAGACTCCCTCCTAGAGTCTGCACCCGCTCCTGCCCCAGCCCAGAGTCTACCCACAAACTTCCTCCCAGAATCTGCACCCCTCCTGCAACCCACTGCCCAAACCTGGTGAAAGGTAAGCAAGGGTGGCTGAGAGCAAACAATGGAGGGAATGGGAATGGAGTGAATGGGGCTGGAGCCTCGGAGAAAGGGTGGGGCAGGGGCATGGCCTCTGGGAAGCTGTGGAGCGAGAGTCTTTTGCTTTTCATGATTAGACAGAGAAGCAACTGCTGATGCCCTCAGCAGGGGTTAGACCCCCTGCACTCACTGGCAGCAGCAGTAGGAAGTAGAGTGATGTGGCTTCTGCCTCTCCCCCAGATCCTGGCCATGCTGCTCTGTTTCCCGCTGGCGAGTGTGGCTGTGGTTTTGCACCCTTTGTCCAAGTGACACGGCTGGGAGTGCGAGGCAGGCTAGGGCCGCATCGCTTCACTTCCCCCCACTGGTGAATATGGGGGGCCTGACCCTTTCTGTGAGTACCAGGCTATACCACTAGTCCCCTGGGCTGTCCAGAGATTCTGGTATCTTGCCTCTGCCACCTATGGTGCTTGGGAGGGGTGAGGGGGGAGGTATGTGTCCTCTTCAAACTCCCGCCACATGTTATCCTTGATGACAGTTGGCAACCCTACCAAGTGGGCATGTGGAAGCCCTGGCTGTGTCATAAGAGCACATACAGCAGTGCAGCCAGGCTCAGCACTGCCCAAATGTAAGGTGCATAATGTATGTGCAGGTGTGGCTTTGCGTGTGTGGGGGCCCACTGACTGTTTTGCCCAGGCGCCCAAAATTGATGTCAACAGGCCTGAGAAAGGCAAAGGGGGAAAACAAGTTTCAGGTGACACATCCACAAACATTTTCACATATTGTTCTATTTGCCTCATTATCTAATATAAAGCTGAATCTGTTCAAAAATCTAGTCATAATGTTTGTGAATAAGAACATGTAATTTGTTTTGCAATAACCTCTGGATTCATAATTTTTTTAAGTGAAAAGTATTAATTGGAGTATCAATGTGTCTTCCATCCTGGATCTGGTACTTCAGGCATGATCTTTGCATGCTGACAAATTCAAGAGAAATGTTTGTGAGTAGAATCAGGACCTATATGCAGTTTTTGGTCAATATTACAAAGGCTTTTGACTGTGTAAATTGCGATGGCCTGTGGACAGTATCCACATGTTCAGTTCTGGTAATTTTGAAATCTTTTCAAGCAGGAATGCTGGCTTGTGTCTTTTGCCAAGGCTGCTTCTCAGGTCCCTCAGGGAGTAAAACAAAGCTGTGTTCTTGTTTTGACATTATTTAGGATCATGTTTGTGGTTATTCTAATAGATGTATTCAGAGACATTGATTGTGGCATTTATATGTATTACCATATGGATGGAGTCTCCATTGTTTGCATGAGAACACTAACATTATGAAGACAGTTATTCATGCATTACTGTTCATTGATGATGGTGCTTTATTCACCCATAACCTCAGGGACATACAATTACTTACTGATTGCTTTGAGTGCTCAGCAAAATGTTTTGGCCCAACCTCAACCAGAAAGTACCATAATTAATACAGTCATGCACATCAACAATATACCACTCAAGGTTGCAAAAAATTTTTGCTACATAGCCAGTGTCATCTCAGGAGATGCAGTGACTGATGAAAAATTATGATGTGCATTGGTGCAGTCTGCAATGACTTTGGAAAACTTCAACATCATTTCTGGAATGAACACCACTAGAATACAAACAAAAATTGATGTTTACCACTCCATCATCACCACCACACCTCTCTATGGGTGTTATATGTGGACTACTTATCAAAGCCACATCACAGTCTGAGACCATTTCAACCTATGATATCTATGGAGACTAACAAAAAATAAATTACAAGATTTGGTGCCAAACACTGAGATCCTTGAGTGCTGCAATTTCACATGCAAACTTTTATATAATGAGATCTCCAATGGGAGAGTGCAGTCACGTAGTCAGTGGGTCTGACAGTAGAATATGAAAGGCTGACTTTTACAGAGAACTGCAGACTGGAACTAATTTTAGGTGCTGTAATCTTTATGTTGGAATGTTCCCACTTAATACTAAGCTACAAGGTAGACCAAACAAAAGCAGCAAAGACAATTTCAAGGCCAACCTGCAATGTTGATGTTGGAGCTCTTAGCTTATGGCAAAATCTGATGGCAGAAGCTTTGCCACCACAGCCTGAATGATTTTGAGAGCTTGCAGATTATTGCTATCAAAGAGAGAGATTTACAATTGTCTTCACCTGTAGAACTTATGGATGAAGCTGAAGGACCATAACTGGGCTATGGGCTTCTCTCGGGACCCACAATAAGTGACTGTAGCTTATCTATCGAACTCAGTGTGAGACTCCAACATCTTTTAACCAGCTAGCTACATATACAGTGGACTCCTGTAATAGGTTCTGCTTGTTTTGATAAACAATATAGATCACAGGATTGTAGAACTGAAGATATTATCTAGTTCAGGCCCCTTGCAGTCACGGCCAGACTAAGTATTATCTAGATCACTCCTGATGGGTGTTTGACCTGCTCTTAAAAATCTCCAATAATGGAGAACCCCCTCTCCCAAATTTATTGCAGTATTGAAATACCCGGACAGGAAGCTTTTCGTAATGTCCAATCTAAACTGCTCTTACCACAACTTAAGTCCATTTCTTCTTGTCATATCTTCAGAGGTTAAGAAAAATAATTTTCCTTCCTCCTCCATGTAAGAACCTTTTATGTACTTGACAACTCTTATACATCCCCTCTCAGACTTCTCTTCTCCAGACAAAACGTTACCAGTCTTAGCACAGAATAGAGTACAAGAATTACTTCTCATGTTTTACTATCAACATTCTTAGTAATAAATTCTATTTTGATGTTTGCATTTTTTTAAAAAATGTAACACCAATGACTTATATTTAGCTTGTGATCCACTATGACTCATAGATACCTTTTCACAGCACTCTTTCCTAAGCAATCATTTCCCATTTTGTGTGTGTGCAACTGATGGTTCCTTCCTCAGTGGAGTACTTTGCATATTTCCTCATTTAATTTCATTCTATTTACTTCAGACCATTTCTCCAGATCATTCTGAATTTTAATCATATCCTCCAAAGCACTTACCACAGCTCCCGACTTGTCATCATTTGCAGACTTTGTAAGTGTCATAACTATGGCATTTTCTAAGTAATTGATGAAGGTATTGACCAGAATCAGACCCATAACTAATCCCTGCTGGACCCATCCTGACATGTCCTTCAAGCTTGATTGTGAACCACTGAAAACTACTCCAACCAGTTTTGCGCCCACTACACATTGGCTCCATCTACGTTGTATTTCCCTAGTTTGTTCATGCATGATAGTATCAAAACCTTATTAAAGTCTAGATATACCACATTTACCACCTCCCTGCTACACATAAGACTTAGAACCTCATATTAGGTTGATTTGACATGATTTGTTTTTGAAAAATCCTTGGTGACTTTTACTAATCACTATTAATCTGTGTGTGAAAATTTAAGACTTCCCAAATTCAGTCTCTGAATGTGATGCCCAGGAAAGACGGAAAGCCTCCAACAACCCACTCTTCCCTGGGTAGCAGGTTTAAAACTAATAAAAGAAAGTTCTTCTTCACACAGCGCGTAGTCAACCTGTGGAACTCCTTGCCAGAGGAGGCTGTAAAGGCTAGGACAATAACAGAGTTTAAATAGAAGCTAGATAATTTCATGGAGGTTAGGTCCATAAAAGGCTATTAGCCAGGGGATAAAAATGGTGTCCCTGGCCTCTGTTTGTCAGAGGCTGGAGATGGATGGCACGAGACAAATCGCTTTATCATTGTCCTCAGTCCACCCCCTCTGGAGCCCCTGGTGCTGGCCACTGTCAGCAGATAGGCTACTGGGCTAGATGGACCTTTGGTCTGACCCAGTATGGCCATTCTTATGTTCTTATGTTCCCACCTCCTCCACTATAACCTTTGAATTTTTACCCAGGACTTGGATTTCTTGTTAGATGTAAACTTGTTGGCTGGGTTTTTTTAAATACAAATCTCTTTTTCCAGGAGTTGTTGTAAACAGGAGATCTGTAATGCTAAATACCAAGCTAGGAAGCTGGGTGGGGAGTGAGAGAGATTCTGATGGTGTTAACATGAGGAATCTGCCAGGGAAAGGAACTAATAAACTGCAAGTTCCATTCTTCCTCAGTATTTAGCGTTCTTTGTAGTATTAACCTAAAACAGTTTTTCCTCCTACTGTTGATAAAGTTGGACACAGTAATTCTGTGTATACACAAAGTGAAATTCCTGTTGAATATGGTTCTGCAACCATACTGTTGTTTGTCTAGAGACAAATCAGAGAAGTGACAAAAGCTTGTTTTTCTGGCTAGTTCCAGTATTATATTGCAGCAGAATGAAGCTGTGGTATAGTAGTTTCTTCTGCTACTGCTTTGACTTGTGCCTCTTTTTCCTAAGCCTAATCAAGTGGAAATTCTAAAAGCCCATGAATCTTTACGAGCAGAGAATAACCCCAGTGTCCTCTCTATTTACACTCTCAATACAAAAACAGGTTCTAATTCCAGGACTGTACGTGAACTATTGTTGAAACATAATAGCAGCCCTGTTTGCCTACAGGGCTATTGCACTACCAGTGTTTAACTCATTACTTTGTAATGCACTTTGTAATACCCAGAGTATGAAAAGCCTCATGAACAATTTAATTGTATTGCAAAGAATGTGAAAGTATGATAGGCAATTCCAGATATGTTAGTTTTCTTCCTCACTATTGTCATTTTAGTGATTATGGGGTACCTAATTTAACCAGCAGAATACCCATCAAGGGCTAATTGAAAATGGTGACCATTTTTTACTCTCAAGAGATTAGTATGGTGACAGTAGCATGGAGATTTTCTGTCCACAAGCATGAGTGATTAATCGCTGACACACATCTGCCTGGGGATGCAATGTATGCTACAGAAATGCAGGAGTGACCAATGTATGCTACAGAAATGTAGGAGTGGGTTTTTAGATCTACAAGACAGTCACCAAAAACGAATGCACTTTAGAGCAAAATGAAACAGTTACTACCCATAGGGTGTTCCTGTGCTGCATGCAGGAGCAGCTCGAAGAGAGCTGCCAGCAACTGGCGCCCTAGGTGTAATGCACGATCGGCGCCCCCGCCTCCATAGCCCTCAATGGCGTGACGTCATCATTGGGAGTCCTGGGCCGGTTCCTCAAATCGCTGGCTGCCAGGCCTCAGAGGCTCTGGGGGCAGGGATACACTGCCCAGCCAGTGTTCCCTCTGAAGCCCACCCACCTCCTCAACAGAGCCATGGAGTGGCTGCTCAGCTGCTCCAGGAAGGGTTGCTGCCCAGCTCCAGGAGCAGCAGGGCAGCTACAACTTGGCCCTACCCCTAACTTCAGCGCTGGAGCTGCAGGCCATGTGGTGGGTGGTGACTACTCCAGCTGGCACCAGAGCTGGAGCTTCATTGAGGGTGGCCCACAGCTGCTCCTGTGTGCCCGGCCGAAGCCAGAGCCAGAACCATATGGTGGGAGGCCCACAGTGCTAGAGCCAGAGCTGTGTGGCAGAGGCCCTTGGCTCCTCCAGCTGCCAGGGCCAGAGCCATGTGGCTACAGTGGCACCTCCAGCGGCTGGGGACAGGGCTGCATGGCCCTATGACATGACCCCCTATGGCACTGGGGTTCTGGGAACAGGAGTCTGGCACTGGGGTAGATCTGGTGGGAGGGAACTCTATGGGGCAGGGAGCTGACATAGCTGAAGGCAGCTCTTTGCAGCAGCCCTGGGGGCCTGGACTTTTGGTGGACTGGCAACATTTCATTTGCATATTTGCATATTCATTATTTGCAGAAAGAATATGTAAATATGCAAATAAAATGTTGCCAGTTCATCAAAAGTTTGTGCACGGGTTTGTGCATTGTGTAAAAAAGGTTGGGAACCACTGTCATAGATAGCTCAAGTTAAGAACCTCTATATCCAGCCAAAGTCACTAGTCATGGTTGAAAATGTAGGCCACTGTGATTCACATCATATGTTGTAGGATGGTTGCAGCTTTTAGTTATTTGTTTTAATCTATTTTTTTCATTTGCTCTGAGAATGAGGTAGGTCTAGGAAGGTGGAGGTCAGTGGTAAGAAATGAGGTGAATGGAGTGGGTTTAGAAGAAATGTCTGAGGGAAATGGAGGATGCTTGAGAAAGTGAGGACTTGATCCAAAGCTCATTAACATCAATAGGAGTCTTTTGACTGTGTTCAGCAGACTTTGAATTAAACCCAAAGCAAATAGCAAGGTTAGAAAAGCGGGGAGTTTTCCAGGTCCTAAGTAGGAAATAAGACAGAGATGGAGGCTGTTCGTTTAAACTTTTCCCTTCTATTTCTGCCGTACTTATATTCGCATATTCTGTGCTTCTGGAAAAAAGTGAGGAGAGAGGCTGTTCTTGCAATATTTTTAGCCCATTTCTAAGCAAGAAAGCACCAGATATCTCATGAGGGAGCCTATCCGTGAGATAATATCAGCTTGGTTTTCTAGATCCCATGTACTTAGATATTTCAAATGTGCATCCAGACTTTAAGGTGACTAACCCAAGGGCACTTTCAAGCCTTTAGCTCTGTATAAAAATCCAAGTGACAAAGACATATGGTGCTGCACTCTCCTGAAGTGATCACATAAAGCTTGATTCTCATCTCATTAATTCCTGTATAAACTGGTGAAGTCATTGGGATTTCACCAATGTAAAAGAGATAGATGATCGGACATATAAAGAATGTCCAGATGGAGAGTTTGTAGCTTGCTGAGGTATAAATCTACAGCGCACTACCCTGCTATGCACTATCAACCCATGGGAACTTTGCTATATTCCTAAAGTGGAGCAGTTTAAATCACCCTATGGAATGGTTAGTGTGCAGGATAGCTAGGACCACACAGCCAGTTGCATGTGCATGGCTGGCTAGGACACTGTAGATTTACAGCTCAGCTTGCTACAAACTGTCCTGAAAAGCCCATATTCTTCAAGCTTCTTTTGTGTTTCTCAAACTTAAGTGGAAAGGTGGGTTCATATTTGTTTCCAAAGCACCTAGAATATTTGATCATTTATTAAACAAACTGCAGGTGAATCTGCTTTGATCCTTCTTTCACTAGCCACATTTTTTATTCCTCTGTTAATCCACTGTCCTCTCCCCATTTATCAGATGCTGCACCCGAGCAATTACCTGAAGACAAGGTTGCCAAACATGTAGCTATCATTTTGGAGAAATTATAGTAGGTGTTCAAAATCAGGCTAGCTCAAACCCTAATTATGGTGTGGCTACCACTGCTCTACAATACAGTATAATTTCCTCTTTTGCTAATGCTTTATACAGCTAAATTGCATTACAAGGACATTTTGAGGGTATGGAACCTGCCATGGGATGTTAGCTAAAAGAAAGAAAAATACTTAACACATCCCTCTGATTCATATGGCTTCAAACAATAGTTGGTGAGACTAAATCATATGTGTGTAGACCATGTTTCCTCCTATTTCTTGGCTATATTTAACAATTTAATAGTTATTTCACTCAGATGTGGGTGGTAAAGAGGAGGTAATCACCTTACAGCATCAGTTTCTAACAGAAAATCACCATCTTCACTCTAATTTCTCAGAATTACAATAATCAGATCATGACAAGAACATCTATGTTTGCCGTTGTTGCTTTGATTAGTCTAGGTTACTAAATGTAACTATAGACCGCAGTTTTGAATATTTATAATGAACCAGATAAAAATTAATACTAAACACCAGAATTGTTTTCCTAGCATGGTGCAAAACCTGTCTTCTCATGAATTTATGCAATATATGTGCTAATAATTGCTCTTGATTAGTAAGCTGTATTCTTAGTTGGCCACTGGGATAGCACTTGGATTGAAAAATGTGAAGCCACATGCACTTAATGAGTATAATAGACTGCTTTGTGTGCAAATTGCATTTATTAGACTGCAGCCAGTAAGATAAAATGCTTAATCTAAAAAAAAACAAACCCTAATCATAGAACAGAAATTCATCACTAGAACTCATTTTTGCGGTGCACATTCCAAATTACAAAATAAACACTGTAGGAAAATATATATAAGAATCCAGTGGATCATAATTTAACAGCTGAACAACTGTGGTATTACTTTATTGATGGACTGTGTGCATAAGCTGCAAATGCACTGATATATAGATAGATAGATAGATAGATATAGATATATATAATGAGGCAAACTATGGCAACCTAAAATAATGTGGCTATTAACACTCATTTTTTCAACTTGAGAATTTCAAGCTCCTTTTTATAAGGAAAAGTTATAGCACAATTAAACATCTATTAGTCATGTTTGGTTGTAAGGCCCGAACCTGTTCTTTCTCAATTTAGTAGCAAAATTCTGCTTTCTTATATGGCAGCAGAATCAGGCCACAATAGTAAATTCTAAAACACAGTATGTAAAAGAATGTGTACACTATGGAGAAGATCAACCCTTCAGAGGTCAATTGTCTAATGTTCAGGTTAGTGGATCTAGTATAGATCCCCAAATTGAATGCTAAGGATAGCCCCCACCCCTGTACTCCTCATTCTGCAAGGAGTAAGGGAAGCAGACAGGAGCATATGCGCCTGTCAGTTTCCTGCAGTGTAGATGGTGCAGTGGCTCAGTATAAGGTAAGTCGTTAAGATGGTGTACCTTGAGCCTACTTGCCTGGTCTACTGTAGACCTAGGCTGACTTACTTAAATAGACTAGAGGTACTCTGCTATTTGATGGTATTGACTGACATAGGGATCCAACCTAACACAAAATCAACCCTCTACCTGAAATAAGCTAATTCTTAAGCAACAGAATTATGTAAAAGGTCTTCATTCTATGCAAATAGTTTGTGGGGCTAATGGATATGAGAGTTAAGCTGCTAAGTACCTTTGTGAATTCCAACCCAAATCCCAAAATCCAGGTGACTTGGATGTTTGTAAAATTTGTTCAAGAGTCTGTACAGGAATAGTGACCCACTTTGCCCCTACATGAGACTCAAGCAAGTCACAATATTTGTTACCCCACAGGGCATATCTATTCCAACTGGAGATAATCACAAAAAAAAATAGCCAAACAAATCATCAGAATTTGTTTTCATGAAAAAAAAAAGTTTTTATCCCGATTTGGTATTTAAAGAAAGGTTATAATATTTAGAAATAGTTTGCAGGATTGAAAATCTGTTTTCTGCCAGCTCTAATTCCAACCCTTGTACCCATCCATTGCCCCTTCTTGACATTCTAGATCATAGACTTCACAGAATACATGGTTATGCTATGAGATCTCCATAGTCTGCTTCTCGCACAGATAATTTGTTCAGGTCATGCACACCCATGCAGTAGGCCACAGGACTTTGATATACTTCTTCACCTTCAATGTTTAACTTTTTCAGAGATTTTGCCCTGTGCATACAACCAAAACATTAACTGAGAAAATAATGATGGCACATAATGCAGTGGTCTGCAAAAGAACACAACTGGTTTCACATTTAGGAATATCCTATTTCTCAGTAATTAGTTAGGCCCCGATGATAAACAGAAGAGAGTAATATCAAGAAACCTGAACTAATCCAGCTTCTGAACATCTTGGGGGAAGCACAACTGGCAGGTCAAGTGAGGATTTAACAGAATTACAACTGCTGTGTGTAAAACTGTTATACCTGGGACTTTCTTAAGAACATAAGAATGGCCATACTGGGTAAGACCAAGGGTCCATCTAGCCCAGTACCCTGTCTGCCAACAGTGGCAAAAACCAGATGCCCCAGAGGGAGGGAACACAACAGGTAATCATGCGATCCCTCTCCTGTCATTAATTTCCAGACGAACAGAGGCTAGGGACACCACTCTTACCCATCCTGGCTAATAGAAATCCCGGATGACTGGAAAAAGGCAAATGCAGTGCCCATCTTTAAAAAAGGGAAGAAGGACAATCCAGGGAAGTACAGACCAGTCAGCCTTACCTCAGACCCCAGAAAAATCATGGAGGGGATTCTCAAGAAATCCATTTTGAAGCACTTGCAAGAGGGGAATGTGATCAAGAATAGTCAAAATGGATTCACGAAGGGCAAGTCGTCCCTGACCAATCTGATTAGCTTCTATGATGAGGTAACTGGCTCTGTGGATATAAGAAAATCAGTGGATGTGATATACCTTGACTTCAGAAAAGCTTTTGATACGGTCTCCCACAATATTCTTGTCAGCAAGTTAAGGGAATATAGATTGGATAAATGGACTGTAAGATGGATAGAAAGCTGGATAGACTGTCAGGCCGAACAGGTAGTGATCAACAGCTCGATGTCAGGTTGGCGGTCGGTTTCTAGCAGAGTGCCCAAGGATCTGTTCTTGGACTGGTTTTGTTCAACATCTTTATTAATGACCTGGATGAGGGGATGGATTGCACCCTCAGCAAGTTCGCAGATGACACTATGCTAGGGGGAAAGGTAGATACGCTGGAGGGCAGGGATAAGGTCCAGAGTGACCTGGTCAGATTAGAGGATTGGGCCAAAAGCAATCTGATGAGGTTCAACAAGGACAAGTGTAGAGTCCTGCACTTGGGATGGAAGAATCCCAAGCATTGTTACAGGCTGGGACTGAATGGCTAGGTAGCAGTTCTGCAGAAAAGGACCTGGGGATTACAGTGGATGAGAAGCTGGATATGAGTCAACAGTGTACCCTTGTAGCCAAGAAGGCTAATGGCATATTAGGGTGCATTAGGAGAAGCATTGCCAGCAGATCCAGAGAAGTGATTATTCCCCTTTATTCGGCTGTGGCGAGGCCACATCTGGAGTATTGTGTTCAGTTCTGGGCCCCCCACTATAGAAAGGATGGAGAGGGTCCAGTGGAGGGCGACCAAAATGATTAGGGGGCTGGAGCACATGACCTCTGAGGAAAGACTGAGGGATTTGTATTTGTTTAGTCTGCAGAAGAGAAGAGTGAGGGGGGATTTGATAGCAGCCTTCAACTTCCTGAAGGGAGGTTCCAAAGAGGATGGAGAAACTGTTCACAGTAGTGACGGATGGCAGAACAAGGAGCAATGGTCTCAAGTTACAGTGGGAGAGATCTAGGTTGGATATTAGGAAAAACTATTTCACTAGGAAGGTGGTGAAGCACTCGAATGGGTTACCTAGGGAGGTGGTGGAATCTCCATCCCTAGAGGTTTTTAAGTCTTGGCTTGACAAAGCTCTGGCTGGGTTGATTTAGTTGGGATTGGTCCTTTGGGCAGGAGGCTGGACTTGATGACCTCTTGAAGTCTCTTCCAGCTCTATCATTCTACAATGGACCTATCCTCCATGAATCTATCTAGCTCTTTTTGAACCCTGTTAAAGTCCTAGTCTTCACAACATCCTCTGGCATCCTTTTTCATTCTGAAGTCCAAGGGGAAAAACCATTTAAGAGATTAGGCATTTTTTAAAAAGACATAATAAGCAAAAGAGCAAATGATTCCACTGCTTAAGAACAATAGGAAATATGGCAAGATACCACCCTGGCTTATGCAGGGGATTTTCATTAATTTAAAAATCAAAAAAGAGTTTCACAAAAAGTAGTACCTAGGTCAAATTAAAATGAATGTCTATAAACAATTAACAAAAGTATGTAGGAAAACCAGAAAACCCAAGGCCCAAAATGAGGTCAAACGAACTTGAGACATAAAGAGTAACAAAGAAACATTTTATAAATACATCAGAAGAAAGGAGATGACCAAGGACAGGGTAGGCTTTTTACTCAATAAGGGGGAAAACAATAACAGAAAATGCAGAAATGGGGGAAGTGCTTAATGACTTCTTTCACCAAGAAGGTTGGTGATGATTGGACATCTAACATAGAGAATGCTAGTGAAAATGAGGTAGGATCACAAGCTAAAATAAGAAAAGAACAAGTTAAAATTTCTTAGGCAAATCAGATGTACTCAAGTCACCAGGGCCTGATGAAATTCATCCTAGAGTATTCAAGGGCTTACTAAGAAGATATCTGAGTCATTGGCTAGTCTCTTTGAAAAGTAATGGAAGACAGGAGAGACTCCAGAAGACAGGAAAAGGGCAAATGTAGTGGCCATCTATAAAAAGGGATATAAGGAAAACCCAGGAAACTAAATACCAGTCACTTTAACTTGTGTACACAGAAAGATGATGGAGCAAATAATTAATGAATAAAATTGGAAACATTTAGAACAGGGGTCTGTACTTCTCCCCAAAGCCCCAGCCCTTCCAGCTACTGCCTCCCTCTCTCCCTCATTGTACCCCATTCCCTGAGGACTGTAGCCTTGGGAATTAATGGAGAAGCAGCAACCTCCGTCAGGACTAGAGGGAAGGGGAGCAAGTGCATGTGGCCAGTGTGGGAGGGAGGCTGAGGTGATGGTGGGTAGAGGCAGGTCTTAGGGGATGGGGACAGACGCTCTCCTCCCTGAGCCACCAGAACTCCTGAAACACATTGCAAATATGCTTTGGCCATAGATGGCTTGTGAGTTTGAGACCTCTGATCTAGAATATAATAAGGTGAAAAGTAACAGTCAGCATGGATTTGTCAAGAACAAATCATGTCACACCACCTAGTAGCTTTCTTTGACAGGATAATAAGATTTGTGAATGAGGGGGAAGGTGTAGATGTGGTACGTTTTGTCTTTTTTATACTGTCTCATATGACTTTTTCATAAGCAAACTAGGGAAAGGCAACCTAGATAGACCTATTACATTGTTGGGTGCAAAACTGGCTGGAAAACCATTCTCAGAGAATAGTTGTCAGAGGATCAGTCATGGTGGAAAGGCATATAGAGTGGGGTAACACAAAAATCAATTCTGGGTCTGGTTCTGTTCAATATCTTCATCAATGATTTAGATAATGACATAGAGAATACACTTATACAATTTGAAGATGATATCATGGTGGGAGGAGTTGCAAGTTCTCTGTAGAAATTGGAGAAATAGTCTAACAAAAATAGAATTAAATTATGTAAGAAAAAGTGCAAATACTCCACTTAGGAAGGAATCATAAGTTGCACACTTACAAAATGGGAAATTATTGCCTAGAAAGGCGTACCGTGGAAAGGGATTTGGAGGTCATAGCAGATCACAAGCCAAATATGAGTCAATGGTGTAACAGTATTGAAAAAAACTGCAAACATCATTATAGGATGAATTACTTAAGAGTGTTGTAAGCAAGACATGAGAAGTAATTCTTCTGCTCTACTCTATGCTAATTAAACTTCAACTGGTGTATTGTATCCTGTTTTAGGCACCACATTTCAGGAAAGATGGACAAATTGGAGAAAGCCCAGAGAAGAGCAACAAAAGTGATTAAAAGTCTAGAAAACATTATGTATGAGGGAAAATTAAAAAGATTGGTTATGTTTAGTTTAGAAAAGAGAAGGGGAAGGGGACATAACCATTTTCTAGTACATAAAAATTCTTCCAGGAAGGGGGAAGAAAACATGTTTTTCTTAACTTCTGAGAATAACATAAGATGCAATGCGCTTAAATTTCAGCAAAGGGGCGTTAGGTGGGACATTAAGATAAACTTCCTAACTGCCGGGGTGGTTAAGAAGTGCAATAAATTGCATAGGCAAGTTTTGGACTCTTCACATTTGGGTATTTTTTAAGAGCAGGTTAGACAAATACTTCTCCGGGATGGTGTAGATTGGGATGGGCAATAAAAAAACAGCAGCCTTCAGGGTTAGTCCCTGGCAATCCTCAGCTGCTACGCTTACCTGCGCCTCTGTAGGTATCAAAGGATCATAGATCTGCCTAGCCATGAATTGCCATTTGTGGCCAGTGTGAGTGAAGGGAAATGTCACAGATTGAGATTTTGTTTCCCACCACTCGCATTGGCTGCGAATGGCAATTTGCGGCCAACCAGATCTGCAATCCTTCAATACCTGTGGAGGTGCAGGTAAACATGGAGGTGGGAGCCTGCCAGGGACTAACCCTGCAGACAAGATCTGGCCCACGGGCCAGAATTTGTCTACCCCTGGTTTAAATAATACTTAGTCCTGCCATGAGTGAAGGGGACTGTACTGGATGATCTTTCTTCCAGTCCCACGATTCACAGCCAAAATTATTTAAATTCTGATGTCACACTGCCTGTAGGCCAAGTCTCAGTAGGATTATTGAACTAGCTGTTTCCCTGCCTGTCCCTGTAGCAGGGTCCAATGTGGTAGGCATGCCCACCAGTTCAAGTCCAGCACAAAAGATAGGCAGGGTAATTTTGGAGATTGTCTGACTGCATGTATCTCAGAACACACAATTACCCAGTATTTAGAGAACTTAGCTGGGGCTGTGGGAAACCTCGGTTTCAATCACCACTCTGTGTGATTTGGAGCAGAGAGTTCAAGTTCGGTCTCCCATGTTCCAAGAGAGTGCACTAATGCCCAGGCTATTTTGGTTATATCTGGGAAGATCTTCTGCAGACACTGTTCCACTTTGTATAACTAGATAGATAATAATTAATAATATTCACTAAGAAAGAGAAAGACTGATGCTATAGCCTGGCTATTATAGTTCTCAGCTGGTAGGTAGGAGACTCAAGTCTTTGCATTTGAAATCAGGTGTCTATATTCCTGGTAAGTGCCCTGACCACTGCTCTACCAGCTATAATGGGATCATGCTCTATCTCCTTTTTTTTTTTTTTTTTTTTTTAGAAATGATTGACAATTTAAGGGACAGGGTTTAGTTTACATTTCTGCCCTTGGTGACCTCTCCACTCAGCCTGATGACTTTTATGAAGCCCTTTCCTAGGCACCTAATTCTATCCATGTATTGTACAAGGAATTTAGGCATCTACTTTGGGGACGAGGATTTCAGTGGAGTGCCTCAAGGCACCTAAAATGTAGGCACTGCAATGTTAAGTGTTAGTTATAAATGCTTTTTTGTAGTTCTAGTCCCAATATTTCATATTTCAGAAGATCACTCACACACGCATGTGCTGCAGTTACACAGATCTGCACCTGCTGTGTTATCCATAACTAGAAAATTGTTTCCTTAGCTCTGCAGGTGAAGGGTTTATTCTGACTGCAGATTTAAGGTTTTAGGGTTGGGCCTGCTGCAAGGAATTAATTTCCTCAGCATCATATAAGAGGGATGTAGAAAGATAGGGTATGTCTACACTGCAGAGTTTTTTCAGAAAAACAGCTGTTTTTCCGGAAAAGCTTTACTTATGTCCACACTGCAATCGTGTTCTTTCGACAAAAAGTCAAAAGAACGGAGGGGTTTTTCCAACAGCTGTAAACCTCTTTCTATGAGGAAGAAGCCTTTTTCTGAAAGAGCTCTTTGGAAAAAGGGGTGTGTGGACAGGGAAGAGGTTTTTCTTTCGAAAAAAGCACAGGTGCCCTGGTGGCCATTCCGTCAGTAGTAATCACAACTTAAATGCGAGATAGCGTCCAATCAATGTGGATGCTATTTTTTGAAAAAGCATATCACTTTTTTGATGCACTTTTGCTGTGTGGACACTCTCTTTCAAAAGAAGTTTTTCCAGAAGATCTCTGGAAAAGCTTCTTCTGAAAGAAGCCTGCAGTCTAGACATAGCCTTAGAGTCTTTGCCTGGGAGACAAAATGGTAAGATCTCTTGAAAGAGGTTGGAGGTTGTGAGATGGGAAATAATCTGATAGGGTGGTTTCTTCTTCCTTCCTCCTCAGAATAGTGAGTCTCACTTTATCCCTTTTCTTTGGTACTGGCTGAAGCAAGCCTAAGCATTATGGCTAAGATGTTCAAAGGGGACTAGTGATTTTTGTGGTCTTCAATGTTTGAATGTCCAAGCTGAGGGCCTTTGCAAATTGGGAACTTTAAAACATCTCAAGTTGGACGTCCAAAATCACTATCTGGTTTTGAGTATCTTGATGTAAGCTTTTTTATTTCATACTAGGGGGTGAGACCCATCATTGACCAGGCAGTCATTTTCCATAGATTACACTTATAGAAAAGTTCAAGAAATTAAATATATGTAATAGAATTTTTTATTAATGTGTTTGCAAAAGGGAAGTAAAAGAACAATTTTAAATTTGTAGGATTTCAACTTCATACATTATTCTTTTTATTGAATAATTACCATACATAGTAAATTTGAATCAGAAACTTGTAAAGCTTCCATTACTCTTTCTGTAATTAATTTGAATTATTTTGTGATTTGTAACAGTAAAAATTTTCTTTGCACTAAAATGACAGTTGAATGGGTGATTCAGTTTTAATTTTGTTTGCAAGTATTTTTTATGAATTCTAATCATAATAGTCTTCTTCCAATGAAAAATGAAAATAATTATTTTAACCTTTCATCCAGCATATTCCATTGCAAAAAGTAGTACATTCAGCTAATTTAAGTGGCAGGATTGTTTATGCAAAATTTGGTATCCATAGATAATCGTGAAGTATGACTTTATTTGCATAAACAAATATGCAAACAAATTCTTTAAATGTATAATAGATTTAAGAAAAGGAAGACTGCAATACTTGTTTTTGCCTTTTGTATTGGTCTTTTTTTCCAGCACCACTGCTAACCAAAAATGCACCCCACAATAATAAACATGAAAATACTTCACCCAGGTATGCAGTAGTTTTCCTGCTCTGACTAGATGAGTAAAATAGCCTAGAGATAGTGACTGCTACAAACACGGTACAAAATTTCCTTCTGTTGGCTTCAAGTGCCCTTTAAGTTCATTGATTCTCTTTTGTTCTTTATAGAATGGTGATGCAATGCATAAAAAGGACGGATTGATCACTTCTCTCTATGCCCTTTAAATGACTTATGTCCTTTCTCTTTTCTGTTATATACAACTATAAGTAATTCACATTTAGCAAGTCAGTATATTAGGTAAAACTTTCAATTAAACCTAGGTACCTAAAGTAAGTTTTAAAAATGGGCCATAGGCACTTAAGTCACGTAGGGACTTTTGAAAATTTTACCATTGTCTCTATATGCACATCACTATTAAATGGTCTGTTAAGCAGAGGATAAATGATCAGGCAAGAGAGAAAAATATGGGTCTATTTTCTAAAAAGATTAAGGCAGGCAGACTTATCTATAGCTAAGTTGTATAGTCTAATGGTTCTATGACAGTATTGATAGAACTTATATTGGATGCTAGAATGGTCTTTAATTTATTAGAGACCACTGATGAATTTCTGTAAGACAAAAATCTCACAACTATGGGATAGAAAATGCTAAAAGACTTTTTAAAATGAAACGGGTATTCTACACAGGTGTGAACACGACATTTATTCTGGTTCATGTAAGATATCAATCCTCTGTGTCCCGCCCCCAGCCCACCCCCCAGCATTCATTCTGTTTCCTTGTCCCACCCCAGCCCTTAGCCTGCCCGTATTAGGAAGGCAGGATAAAGGACCCACTTTAGGCAGGTGGGCTGGGCTGTATAGTGGTTTAGAAGATGGGGCATTAACCTGGGAAGCATCAGGATGGTGGGCTCAAGTCCCCATGTTCACCAGTTATAACTCTTGTAGTTACACCATATCACAAACAAGGATGAATTTAGCTCATAGTATTTGTCAGATACCATTAAGTTATAAGAGATAACTACAACTTTGGTTATAAGATTATATTTTTCTTTGTATAATGCCAACAGCAATGTATTAAATGCTTTAAAGACAGGAATAAACCTGCAAATTACTGTTTCCTGTCAAACCCCTGAACCATACTGAACTCCATTGCCTTTAACATGTAAGAGAAGGGGTCTAAACGTGTGAATTAACTTGTAAGTCCAGGTCTAAGTAGATAACACACTGTCAGTAGGAAGAGAGAATGGGATGCAACACGAAAGGAAATGATTTCATTTGGAATGGGGAAGCTGTTTGTTGTGTTAGCTCCATGAACTTTTATTTACATTAGTTTCTAAGGTCACTTCTACACAGCATTGCTAAAATCAAATTAAGCTACGAAACTTCAGCTACGTCAATTGCGTAGCTTAAGTTGAAATAGCTTAATTCAGATTTTGGAACTGTCTACACAGCAGGAAGTTGAAGGAAGAACATTCTTCCTTCTACTTCCCTTACTCCTTGTGAAATAAGGGCTACCATGAAGTAAGAAGTCCTCCAATTTGACATTATTTCAAAATAAAGGCTTGCAATATTGGCGTACACTATGTTATTTCAGAATAACATTAGTTATTCCGAAATAACACTGCTGTGTAGACGTACCCTAAGGTTATGTGTTATATGTTATCTACCTCACACAGGACTGGAAGTAGTTAAGTTGACCAGATAGGCCAATTATCTCGAAAGGCTTCATCTGGAGAAGGAGCCAGAGAATTGATTGGGAAGAGGCTCAGGTTGGTAGGAATAGATGGAAATTTCATAAAGCCAAGGAGCAGACTGCAGAAAGGAGCTTTAGAGGCGAACCCAACAGTTGCTCACTGGGAGGAGGAAGCTTGTGTTTGCAAACCTGGAAGTGGTAGGGGAGTGCCAGGAGATAGAACCGTGAAAAAGGAAAGAATCCAGGGGAAGAGCAGCTTGGTCTGAGAGTGAGCAGTGCACTGTTGTTACAAAAAGATCCCTGGACAGCAATCCAGTGTAGAAGGCAGGCCCAGGTTCCCCTACCAGCCATTGGAGGAGTGGCACGGTCACAGTAATGAAGGGAAGACTGCCATTTTTTTCTAGTGCTGCTTTGATACTTCTGGAACGGAAAAATGTATCCTAACACTCTGGAGGGCAGAGCACAGGGGAAAGATGCTCCCGGAAGAGGGTGCAACACTTGCCAGAACTAATTTTCAGCATGGCCAGGAGAGGATGCTACTAATGGAGTGAACTCCACGACAGTCTTCATTAGAGAAAATTAGGAAAGATAAAACTGTTATTTACCTTGTTAATATTTTTTATATTTATAATACACAGGATTGTTAGGACTCTTATAAATAATAAATGTTCCAAATTAGTCCTTCAGTTTACCATAGTTTAGTACCAAGGATAATAACTTTGTTTTATGAAAAGATAAAATAGAATGAAAATTGGGGACATTCCAAAACGGATAGCACTTGGAAAAATTGCATGCTGATGAGAGGAGGAAAGGAAGTGGAAAATCCGATACACATTTTTTTCTTTGATTCTGGGACATCCTGCTGCTTGAAATTTATCTTTACAAGAATAAAAATTCTAGTATTGGATCTTTTGCTAACAAGGAAAGTGAAACAGCTATTTTCCACGCATGAAAACTACTGTATTCAAATGGAAAATTTGGAAAAACATGCAGGCTTAAAAACCCCCAAAACATTAGATTTGCAGAGTTGGGGAGCAGAAATTGAGTACCTCAGCATTATGAGATTTTTACATTTATTGGATATATTTTGTATGGACCTAATCTTAAAGAAATTGACACTGTTCTGTGTCTACCACACAGCACTATGGGTACGTCTACACTACAGTGTTATTCAAAATATCTAATTTTGAAATAGTTAATTCAAAATAAGATATTTCGAAATAACGCGTCGAAATAACGCGTCTACACACAAAATGCATTTCGAAACAGCGCGTCCACACTGAGTGGACTCTGAATCACATTTAAGGCTGGCCGGAACCAGTTCCAGCAGGGCACCAGGTCAGGATTTACTGCTGCCTGAGGCTAACTGAGGTCTGTGCTTAAAGGCCCCTCCCTCCCCCACGCCGCCCGGACAGCCAGTTCTCAGGTTTCCCTGCTTTCTTGTCTACCTCAATGAGGGACAGCAAAGCATTTTTCAGAGAGATAGCTGTGTTAGTCTGGATCTGCAAAAGTGACAAGGAGTCCTGTGGCACCTTATAGACTAACAGATGTATTGGAGCATAAGCTTTAGTGGGCAAAATAACAGCTGTTATTTCAAAATAACTTTGATGTGTAGACATACCCTATGGAAGTCAAAGGGTCTACATGTGTGTACAGAGGTTTGCATCCATAGGATTCCTTGCATTATAAAAATAACATAAGACAGGCCACACTGGGTCAGAGCTTAGGGTCACCATCCCTGCCTATCTTGGCTAATACCTATTAGGATCTATAACCCCATGAATAATATTATATGTAAGAGTTCAGGTGTATGGGAGACGAGGCCAGTATTTAGGGCTAGATACAATTACTCTGAATTCAATGGGAGTCTTTCAATTAATTTCATTATTCATTTGATCAGAACCCTTAAGATTTATCAAATCCCAAATATTTCATTATTGAATCCAGTGATCAAAATCTGAGAGTTTGTTTAAATTGACAGTGAGAATGTTGTAATACGTTCTCAAGGGCATTGCACTCTTGGACAGCCTTTGCAAATAAATCTCTTTTGCTGTGGAGCATCTATGTATGAAAGCTAGTAAGGGAATTGAAAATGCCAACAGAAGATATGTGGAGTTGCCACTTACTGAAATGTAGACTTTTCTGTATTGAAAGAGCCTCCTTTTAACCAGCTGATCATTCTCACCATCTGGTCCCTTAAAAGTTGCCAAGCTAAGGGGTTTGCACTGCAAATGTCAGAATGTAAGTTCTGTATACATTAATTAATTAATATAATCCTCCCTTTTAGAATTGAGAATATTCTATTGCCATGATTTGAGAACATGATTCTCTGGCCTTGAACTGCAAACTAGGTAAAAACAGTGGTAATAAACAAATGTTTCCTACTTTTCTCATGAAACCATGTTAGCACTCCTAATCAGCAGGGGTTTTGTTTAAACTGATAGGGATTTTTGATGAAATATTTTTCCATCAGAAAATGCTGTTTTAGTAAACTTTTTTGGAAGCTTAACTTTTGTTGGGAAGCAATGAGCAGGTCTGTGGCACCTTAGGCCATGTCTATACTTGGAGATTAGTGCAAATTTATTAAGTTCAACTTCTGGGCACCTGATTTTACAAATGCAAAGTTCTGTGTCCTCACTATGGGGAAGAATCAAATGTAGTCTTAGTCAGGGTCTGTTAATGTGGACATGCTACCTCAGACTCAGAGCCCCAGGAAGCTCTATGGGGAGCTGCAGGAAGCCTCCCAGAGGCCAATACATTTGAATTAGAAGCACATTATTTCAGACTTACAAGTAATAGCATTATTCCTCATGAAAAAACAGGACTACAGAGTTCAAGTTCCATGGCCCCTTATGCTGGAATAACGGGCTTGGTAGTGTGGACGCATTGCTTACAAATTCAAATTTAGGGGGCTAATTTCGGACTAGTGTAGTCCAGACTTAAGAGATTAATAAATATATCATGGGATTCTGTGGGTAAAACCCACTTCATCAGATGAGTTGGAGTGGAAATTATAGAATCCAGAGTATATATAACAGCAAAAGCATTTACCTGTCAATTGTAGGACCAGTGTTAATAACATTAATTGAGTCAGGCTGGATATATCCCATTCATAGATTTTTGATGTGTAAATGTGAACATCAAAGGCAGGGGAAATTGCCTTTGTAGTGTATTTATCAGTTAATATCTTTATTCAAGCCCACGTTGATAGAGTTGATTTTGTAAATGAATTCCAGTTCATCAGTCTCCCTCTGAAATTTTGTTGGGAAGGTTTTCTCAGGTCTAGGATGGAATTTTATTAATAGAAAGAGATTCTTCACAGAAAATTCAATGGCCCAGTAGAATGAAGGGGTTACAGAGGTGATCTCTGACTGTCCCAATGAATATACAAAGAGGAACAGGTACAATAGGAGAGAATGACTCTATAGCCCTGTGGTCACTGAGCTCACATGAAATATGGAAAACCAAAGTTATAGTCCCTGCTTGGCCTGATTCAGAGTAAAGTTCCCTCTTCACCAGGCTATTGCTTGTGTTAGTCTTTCTACATCTCATTTTTTTCTCTCACACACAAACTGCCATGCCAAAGTTTCATCCCCATGCAGAACAAAAGCAAATGTCAAAAGCTGGTATTTTTGTTGCTTTCCAGGTAGCTCTGGTCTCTGTTGTCATAAATCTGAGGCATTGTATGAGTGCAAGTAGTGACTGGAAATTAATCTATACATTTTTATTTTTGTGTACATAATCTTACCTTATTGGTAGCTTCCTAAGGCTACGTTTAGACTGCAATCCTCTTTCGAAAGAGGCTTTTTCAAAAGATACTTTTGAAAAAGCCTCTTTCGAAAAAGAGCATAGAGACTACAACCAGTACTTCCGAAAAAGCACAGTTTGCATTACATAGCGCCTTTTTTGGAAAGAGCACTTTTGAAAGAAGGTGATATTCCTCGTAAAATGAGGTTTTCCGTGGTCGAAAAAACTGCCGCGTTCTTTCGATTTACTTTCGAAAGAACATAGCAGCAGTCTAGATGCAGGGGAAATTTTTTCGAAAAAAGGCAACTTTTTTTTTGAAAAAACCCTGTAGTCTAGAAACACCTGGCATTATTTCGAAATAACAATGTGAGCGTCTACACAGCAATTCCATTATTTCAAAATAATTTCAAAGTAACAGATGTCTTCTTTTAAAATCTGTAAACTTCATTTCACAAGCAATGACATTTATTTCAAAATAGCTATTTTGGAATAGCAATAGTGCGGACGCTCCACTGCTGCTATTTTGAAATAGCTCCTCCCAAGGGCCATTCAGAATAATTACTCCCCAGTGCTTCCTGAGGCTCTAATTGGAGGTAGCATGTCCACATTAAGGAGGCCTGCCTCAGACTAATTCTAAGGCTTCCCTGTAGTGTAGACGTGCTATTTCAAAATAAGTTATTTTGGAAAAAAATCCGAAATAGCTTGTGAAATAAACATGCTGTGTAGACATACCCTAAAGTGTATTATATATGGTAGATGGGAAACAGAGTTCTCCACAAATAGATACAACAAACAAGTGCAAAAAAGAAACACATTGTGTTGTAGCAGAAATGATTTCGTGAAGATTGGGTTTTTTTCCCCTCTAGGATGATAATGCGATTTCCTTCCCCCACTGTCAGCAGGATGTGGCTGGTGCAAGTGACAGAATCCAGATGTCAGAACCAATGTCAGAAATCAGAGCTAGGGCATGTGGAGTGAGGCAATCAGGGACAAGGCTTAGTTCAGAGGAGGGCTGGAACAAGCAGGTTATACCATAGCCACAGAAAAATGCTCTGAGCAGCTACTAAACAGTTGCTTCTTGACTTAGAAGCTGGTCTGCTGACTCCTCCAACCAGTCAGGCAATGTGTAGCCAATTAGGCATCCCACTATAGCCAGCTGTGTTCATTCTGTTGCCTGGAGAATGGTTCTGCTGCAGCCAGGCTTCCTGACACTTTCATAGGAATCCAGCATCGCCTGTTATGAGAATTATCTAAAAGGCAGCATCTCTCTGGTAGCTAACGCAAAGAGCACCAGCTGGTGGAATTTCTTAATATTTAAGAAATGTTTAAATAGCATAGTTCATAAGTCTCTAGGCTCAGTAAAGTTGTTGTTATGCATTGCAAATGGCTTCCTGATTTAGCAGCTCTTAACATTGTTTTAACACTATCAATTTTGTGTTAATCCAATAATTACAGCCTTATCTATTTCATAGTGTATGGCCATATACTGAACTGGAATGTAAGTGAGCGACTTTGGCTAGAAGTGCTTGGACTCAATGAAAGGGAAATCCTCCAAACACTTAAACACACCAGTAATTTCATTCATATGAGATAAATTGTACACATAAGTGTTTAGAGGATTACTGTCTGGGATTGTTTGAAGGATTTTGCAGAGAACTGCTTTTAAAATGACCCAACAGACAGCTGCTAGAGAGAGTGCAATTCTGATCTCTACCAGTCTTTGGAAACCTTTCCTTTTATTTAATAAAATAGCATTTTTAAAGAACACCCAAAAGGATGATTTGTGGTTCTTCAATCAGAACAAATTTAACTATAGCATCCCAGCAAGCCATATTTTTATAAAAACAACATAAGTAGTAAACTTCCTTCCTGCTGCATGCATGTTGCTTTAGAAACACATTCTTATTCTTACATTTCTTTAAAATGTGCAACTATGCCCATTCATCACACCTGGGGTGCATCTAGACTACATGGCTCCATCGACGGAGCCATGTATAGTAGTTTACTCGACATAGTCAATGAAGCGGGGATTTAAATAATCCCCGCTTCATTAAAATAAAAATGGCCGCCACGCTGTGCCGACAATCAGCTGATCCAGCACAGTGCAGCAGTCTAGACGTGGCGCGGTTGACAAGAGAAGCCTTTGTCGACCGCTTCGGTTTGCCTCGTGAAACGAGGTTTTACGGCGATGCGACAAAGGCTTCCCTTGTCAACCGCGCCGCGTCTAGACTTCCGTGCTGTGCCGGATCAGCTGATTGTCGGCACAGCGCGGCGGCCATTTTTATTTTAATGAAGCGGGGATTATTTAAATCCCTGCTTCATTGACTATGTCGAGTAAACTACTATACAAGGCTCCGTCGATGGAGCCATGTAGTCTAAATGCACCCCTAATGTATAGCAGCCCTGGAACCTGACAATCAGCTAGTTGTTCACTTGTACTGTTAACAGCAATTCTTAGCACTGTTGGACTTAGTCAGTAAAAGAAGCAAAGAAAAAGAAACACCAAAATGCGATGCCAACTCAGCTTAGTGATACTGAGTGTTTGTCTTAAAACCTGGGCCCCTGATATCTCAGTTTCCTCTTTTTTCCCCTTTTTAAAAGTTTTTAGCTCTCAGAGTCACTGGAGAAATGCTGTGAGATATGATAACAATGAACCCTAAAGGCTTAAAATCAAATCCAAAATCAAATAAACAGAACTTATATGTTGTTTTAAAAATGAAACTCATGATTTTTAAACCACTCATGCTATTCTGTGGCCTGACCTTTGGATAGTTGGGGTTATTAATACTAAAAAGTTCCAATCCACTAGATTTAAGAATCACATTAGTTGCCAGTCATGGAGTACCAGAAACTCTGATGAGAATGGAGAAGTCTCTTTTCCTTAAAATAGTTTTGTTTAAAAATAACTGCTATATTGCACATTCTTTAAAAATTAGATATCAAATTACTGGTAAGGGAGTGACTATGCACAGAAGATGACATGATGTTAATCTGGGAGTGACTATTCTACTCATGCATTTGATCATGGAAAGGCATGCTAAATCTATCAGCCTGGTTCATAGCTGCTGAATTTTGCATAATTTAAAATGTTTTTTGAACTAAAGATGGAAAAATTATTGAAAAGGAAACTAAATTGAACAATGACCGTTTTAAGTAACAGCCTGAAACGTTTCTAACTTCCCCCTGGAACAGAAAAAAAACTGTATAGCAGAAGCAATAATGTTCTTCCATGTGGGAATCCAAAAGATTGCAGGTAGAGAATGCCTTTATATGGGAGAGGAAGGAGAGTATTTGCCACAGCTTATGGATATGTGTGAGAGATTGAGATCCCATTAAAATGTGGTTGATGACATATAATTTCTTATACTCAGTATGAGCTAGTGAATAACAGACTGACTTAGAATTCAGATATGTGAATTTGGGGAATTCTCTTTTTAATATAAGAGAAGCTTCTACATGGTGTACAAAATAACTGAGCAAGGTTATGACAACTGTGGGAATCCCTTCCAAAATGAAGGATGGGTAAAGAGTTAGGAAGGAATCATCTATATTTCATTGGGGATGGGATAAAAGGTAATTGGGTTTTCTTGGGAGAGTGTGCCATATAAACATGGGGGAATGTGCTCAAAACAGGTAACCCTGGTCTACACTAGGGTTGTATTTTGAAATAACCCCCCTTAGGTTGAATTTATGAGCGGAGGATCCACACTACCAAGCCTGGTATTTCAAAATAAGGGTCTGCTTATTTCAAAATCTGTACTCCTGCTTTTCTCAGGGAATAACACTAATTTTGAAATAGTTACTTTGAAATAGCATTACTGTGGATGCTCCGGTGCCTCTATTTCAAGATGACTACTGCCAAGACTAAATTGAACTAATTACTCCCCAGTGCTTCCTAGGGCTCTAAGTTGAGGTAGCATGTCCACATTAATGCAGCCTTCCTCAGACTAATTTCAAGGCTTCCCCATAGTGGTGACACACTATTTCGATTTTGTAACATTGGGAGTTATTAAGTCAAATCTAGTTATCATATATTTAGTAGCCCAATGTCTGTGACTCTGTAACGCTGAAATGCTGGCTGTTCCCTCTGGGCAGCGCTGTTGCTGAAATGCTGGCTGTTCCCTCTGGGTGGCCTGTGCTGCATGGGGAGCGTGGGGCCCAAACGGTCGCTTGCGCCGCTTGCTTCCCCGCGGCGGCCCGGCTGAGCAGCACAGAAGTCAGCCGAGCACCATGGCGGGAGGCAAAAGGGGGCGGGGCAGTGATGTACATGGCCAGGGGGCGGGGCCTGGACGAGCGTGCATCCCTGATGGAGACAGAGGAGAGCGGAGAAGAGCGGAGAGAGAGTAAGAGGCAGGAGGGGGAGAAGAGAAAGAGAGAGATGGAGAGAGAGGCAGGAAGCGGAGGAGAGCTGAGAGGGGGGGAGAGGCTGTAGGAGGAGGAGAGAGAGAGAGAGAGAGAGAGACACAGCAAGAGACCGGAGGCTCAGGAGAGAAGACCGAGATAGAAAGGGAATAGGACGTGGAGAAGAGACCTGAAAACCCTGTCTTATGACGGGCTAATTGGCTAGTTTCAAAATAGTTTCCTAGTGTAGACATCGCTGTAGAGTACAATCCAAATAAATCCTAGAACCAGATCAAACTACATACTTAAGTATCTAGCTAGAACTACTATGAAAATAAAATATACCTTGAGAATTATTTTACAAATCTATAAAATATTTAAAGTTTCTGCCACATTTATATATTCAAGAATATAGCATAGGAACTGTAAGACTATCAAGCAAAGTATTACATATCAGCCAGCCATAAAATATGCTGTTAGTCTACTACCAAAAGTGAGACACTTAGGCTCTGTCTACACTGCAGTTATTTTTCGGAAAATTATTTTCCGATTCTTTTTTTGGAAGACACTTTTCCAACATTTGACCCATCTACACGGGGCCAAATGTGGGAAAAACCTCCTCTTTCGGAAGAGCCCTTATTCCTCATAAAATGAGGAATACAGGGCTTCCAAAAGAATGCACCTGTTTTTTCAGAAACTGATCCGAAAAAGCAGACACGTTCCCTGGACATGGCATAGCTTTTCCGGGATACCTCCAGTATCACGGAAAAACTCTGTAGTGGAGACATAGCCTTAAAGTGCTAATAAATGGGGTAAATGAAGCTTTCTAGTTACAGGTGACTTGAAGACAAGTATTTGTACATTACAGCTCATTATTCCTATTTCTTTAAATAAATGCCACGAAAGTATTCTACCTGCATCAGTCTCACCAAGAGAACTTTCCATATAGCTACAGTAGATATAATGACCTTTCTCTGCATTAACACCTGTTGCTCTGGCAGTCTTATGGTCAAGCAGATACAGGTATTTATTAGTCCATGCATGCAGGATAATGACAAGAGTCAGGCTGGCAAGAAACTTTGGTACTAAATAGTCAAATTGGTTTATGTATCATTAGTGCAAATGCAATATATTACCAGTGTGTACATTATCTATATCACCAAAAGTATAAGAAACAACACTATGGAGCTATCTGTTCAAGATGTACTATGGCATGAGACCCCTTCCAGCAAATCTAGATATTTGCAAAGGGACATTGGTTTCTGCTAGTATTTATCATAAGATAAATATTTATATTTCTCTTGCTATTTACAAGCTAATTTAAAGTAATCCAGTTCAAGGCCAGCATGGAATACTAGATTATTTAATATGACTTCAGACTATCATAGTTCATCACCTCTGACCACACACTAAACCCAACAATGGAATAACTTTTAAATAATTATTTTTATCTGTAGCTCTCAAAGCACATTATTATCCTGGGTTCTCATTTTTACCCTCAATTTACACATGAAGAAACCAAAACACAAAGAGGGGAAATGACTTACCTAAGGTCACTCAACAAGCAGCTGATGGAATTGCAACTAAACTTACTCTCCAGATTCTGTCTGCTGGAGAAGATGGGGCCCATATCTAGGAAGGATAGTCTTGAATGAGCTTGGACTGTTCTGCCACAGACTTTCTATGTGACCTTCCTCAAGTCACTTTGTCTCTTTGTGCACCAATTTTCCATTTATAAATGTGGCTAAATAGCACTTTTCTACCTTACTGAGGTATTGAGGATAAGTACATTGTACTCGGATGTCAATGAAGGCCCAATAAGTGGCAATAATGCATAGAGTGAAATCAACTCTGGTTATAGTATTGTAAAGACTGTAACAAGCTTTTGCATATCTTGGGAATAAATATCAGATCTTAACAGAGAGAGCAGTAAGAATCTCCTCTGTAAAACACTTAGCATGTCATTGCAGCTATGTAAATTAGTGGTCATCATCCTCATCACATAAAATAAAGTCTGATTATGAAATGTTTGCTATAGTGGTTACAATATGTTGTCAATGGCAATATGAATGGCAGTTATTGGATGGTAAACCATAGTAAATTGAAGCCCATAATACCATAGAACTTTATTGTCAGAGTAATATATTTTGGTAAAGACTCAAATAGAAATGAAGGTTTATGCTACAGGTTGATGCAGGCTTCTGTGCTGTTTATCAGTGAAGTTAGTGTATTTTATAACATCATACATTACAATGGCTCTTTATAGCTACACTCAGAACTAGATTCCCAGAACAGAAGACATATTAATGCTAGCTCTTGTTGAACTAGTGGTCTGAAAATAGAATGTAGCCACAACACCACTGGCACAGGATAGCCATCCCAATTACATACTCATCTGAGATCCTAGTCACATATTTGGGCAGCTAGCTTATCCTGTGGCATGTGCTGCCATGGCTATCTGCTATTTTTAGTGTGCTAGCTCAATGAGTGAGGGTCAGTGTGTCTACTGAAATTGGGAGTCACAACCCCAGCTCTAAGTGTTTCTAGACATTGCAATGGTTCTTCATCTGGTACAGAAAAAAACAACAGCTTGAAGTGTAGACATACTGGTACAATATTCAAAGTAAATTCCAGTATTTTCTGAAAGGTTAGCTGGTGGTAAAATATTGGGTATCTTCTGTTTGGAAAAATGGAAATACTTCTGCATTCTTCGGGGATGTTGAGGACAGAAACAATAAAAACTGAGGTGCTCTGATCCTATGGTGATGAAGCCCACAAATGTACCAAAGATGATTTAAACAATAAAAAAGTTTGACTCTGAGCAGGACAGGGGGCTGCAGACAGGGGAGTTAAGAGTGAGAGCAAGAGCTCCCACCACTGAACAGGCTACCAGGTAAGTGTACTAGCTTTTGATGTGAGTGAGTTTGATCAACTGTTTGAATTTTGATTCTGATTTCAGGTAATTTCAGTGTCAGTTACTGTGGCAGTTGGGATTGTGTGTATGGGAGTGTTTGATCCTTTGTTCCCTTGATTGCCTTTGATCAGCCTCAGGATCAGCCTTCCCCTGTGTGACTAATGAGGAGGTAGGCCTGACCTAGGTGAGCAGTCTTTAAAAGCCAGAGGCAGAGCGACCAGGGGGCTGCAGACAAGCTACTATAGTCAGGACGACCCGCAACATCCGTGCCAGCACTGCTTCTGTCTCCTCCTCCTGTGCTTGTAGCCAGACAGACCACCTGACCATGGATTCCTCTACCCAGATCCTGGTGTGGTTTTGCAGGGACCGTGGCTTGAAATTCCCACTTACTGAAATCCAGGCTGGGGGGACTATCCAATGTGAAAGATGCCTGCTGGTGGAATCTCTAAGGAAGCAGGTGGGAAAGCTACAGGAGGAGGTGACTAGGCTGAGGAGCATCTGAATCCACGAGCATTTCCAGGACAGTATTCATGTCAAGACAGCTGAGGTAGCTGTCCACTATACAAGACTGCTGACACACCACTGGTGAAGGAGGAGATGGCACAGGGGGTCACTTCTGGCAGCAGGCAGTGCTCCACCCCTGCTCCCAACCCTTCCACTGTGGAACTAGGAAACCATTATGCTCTTCTTGATACAGGAGGTAAGGAATCACCCGCTACAGCTGAGGAGGAGAAGCCTCGTACCGCCAAGACTGGGAGGTCTTTTGCCACCACTGCAAGGAGGAAACGTAGGGTAGTGGTGGTCAGAGAGTTTCTTCTGAGGGGGACGGAGGCACCCATCTGTCGCCCTGACATGTCATCTCGGGAAGTGCTGCCTGCCAGGGGCCCGTATCTGAGACATTACAAAGGCATTGTCAAAGATTATCTGGCCCTCTGACTACTACTCCATGCTACTCAACCATGTGGGCACTAATGATACTGCGAGGTGTGACACTGAGCAGATCAAGAGTGACTACAGGGCTCTGGGAGTACGGGTGAAGGAGTTTGGAGCGCAGGTGGTTTTCTCCTCAGACCTTCGAGTCAAAGGTAGGGGCCCAGGCAGAGGCAGGTGCATCCTGGAGGTGAATGCCTGGATGCAAAGATGGTGTTGCCAGGAGGGCTTTGGCTTCCTCGATGCTTGTGGATTTAGATGCTTCTCAGCCTAGCCACCTCCTCCTGTAGCTCTCCCACCTATTCCAAGAAGGACTGCTAAGCAGGGATGGGGTTCATCTTTCGAGGAAGGGGAAGACCGTATTTGGATGCAGACTGGCTAACCTAGTGAGGAGGGCTTTAAACTAGGTTCGACAGTGACAGGTGACGAAAGCCCTCAGGTAAGTGAAGAACATGGAGACCTGGGAGATGGGTCAGAAATGGGAGGGAAAGTGGGCAATAATAGCAGAGAAAAAGGAGGGGAAAAGCAGAATTGGGAGGCAAGATCAAATCAGTATCTTAGATGCCTATATACAAATGCAAGAAGTATGGTTAATAAGCAGAAAGAACTTGAAGTGCTAATAAATTAATACAACTATGACATACTTGGTATCACAGAGACTTGGTGGGCTAATACACATGACTGGAATATTGGTATAGAAGGGTACAGCTTACTCAAGCGGGGAAAAAAGGGAGGAGGTGTTGCCTTGTATATTAAAAATGTATACACTTGGACTGAGGTGGAAATGGACATAGGTGACAGATGTGTTGAAAGTCTCTGAGTAAAGGGGTTAAAAAACAAGGGTGATGTCATGTTAGGGGTCTACTACAGGCCACCTACCCAAGTAGAAGAGGTGGGTGAGGCTTTTGTTAAACAACTAACAAAATCATCAAAGCACAGAATTTGGTGGTGATGGGGGACTTCAACTATCCAGACATATGTTGGGAAACTAACACAGTGGGGCACAGACTATCCAATAAGTTCTTGGACTGCACTGAAGACAACTTTTTATTTTAGATGGTTGAAATAGCTCTCTCTGTCTATGTCTAGACTGCAAAGAAAAGTCGGAAAAAGATACACAAATTGTGAACTGCAATTTGTGCATCTTTTTCTGCTTTTTTTTGGAAGAGGCTTTTCCAAAATTTGGCCCATCTACTCAGGGCCAAATTTCAGAAAAACCTCCTCTTTCAGAATATCCCTTATTCCTCATACAATGAGGAATAGAGGGATGGTGAAAGAATGTGCTTACTTTCTCGGAAACTGTTCAGAAAAAGTGGACACATTCCTTGGATGCAGCAGAGCTTTTCCGGGATACCTCTGGTATCCCGGAAAAGCTCTGCAGTGTAAACTTAGCCTCCCACTCCATGCAGACCCAGGCAAGCTACTTCTATATGTATATTCTATTTCCCTGGGGTTCATCTTAAACGGACAACTGTTATCATTATATTTTCCCTAAATAGCACATTCTGATTTCAGACCCTATTATTATTTCTAAAGACATTTAAATGAAGGAGTATTAAAGGCTTGAAATCATGAGCTATGAGACCCTCAGGATCTCCACAGTGCAGTTTGACAAAGCTAATCCTATAGAGCATTAAATTGCTATAGTGTCCTTGAGGACTTGTATACTTTCAAGTAAGCTAATTCATGACTATAATTTAAGTGCACAGATCTGCTACAACCTCTGATTTAATATAGTGGTCTTATTACCAGAAATGGACACATTTTGCTTATTTTACATTAAAGACATCAATAGCTATATTAAAACGAATTGTTATTACACTCCATTAATCTAAAATCAATTTGATATATACCAGACTGACATTGTTTGGTTACAATATGGCCTCCTTCCAAGTATACTTCTGCTGGCTCAAATATTTTTCAGGGATTAAAAAAACCCAACAAGCTAGAATAGATGTCTCTTGGTCTCAGAACAGAAAGGACTGTTTCTTTGTTTTTCCATTGTGCACCACACTAAAAAGTCAAATTCATAAGCTAAAAACATTCCTTAACTGTGTACATCAGAAAGCAGGATTTGATATTGGTGAGTCAGCAATACAATTTTACAACTTGGAAATTGTTTTTTTCAACTAATTAATAATAATAACAAAACTTGTATTACTGTAACACTTAGCAGCCTTTAGAGCTTTGTTTCTATTAGATGCTGTACAGACATATAGTATTATGAGATGGTTCTTAATGTAAAGATCATGCTTCCCTCTGTGTCAATGGTGGGCAATCTTCAGTCCACAGGCCACACGTGGCTCATCAGAGTAATCCTCTGGTGGGCTGTGAGACATTTGCTGACATTGACCATCCGCAGGCATGGTTCCCCACCTGCAGTTCCCATTGGCCAGGAACAGCCAACTGCAGCCACAGCCACTGGAAGTCCATGCCTATAGATTGTCAATATAAATAATATGGCTCATGGCCCATCAGCAGATTACCCTGACAGGTCACATTGGAGATTGCCTACCACTGCTCTATATAATGATTATTTGTTACACAAAGTAGTAACGGGGGGACCTAGATTAGGGTCTGCTTATGTGAGGCATTCTAAAAATATACAATAAGAGACTGTCTTTGCCCCGAAGAGTTTACAGCCTAAATAGAAAAGAAATACAAAATATATTCAAAAGGGGGATGATTCAATCATATATCTTAGTCATAACAAAACAAAACAAATCCTGGTTTTTCAAATTTATTTTATTTTTGTCTCAGTTCAGCAGGTTTTAGGCCACTTGTAGCCATGCTGGTCCCAATATATTAGAGAGACAGGGTGAGTAAGGTAATATCTTTTATTGGACCAACTTCTATTAGGGTATCTCTATGCAGCAGTGTTATTTCAGAATAACTGACGTTATTCTGAAATAACAGAGTCAGCATCTACACTACAAGCAGTTATTTTGACAGTGTCGAAAAAAATGTCAAGCTGGAGGACTTCTTACTCCGACTCCTGTAACCCTCATTTTCCATGGAGTAAGGGTAGTCAGAGTCAGAGTGCTCTTTCTGGGACTTCCTGCTGTGTAGACAGCGCCAAAAGCTGAAATAAGCTATTTTGACTTAAGCTATGCAATTGATGTAGCTCAAGTTGCATAGCTTATTTTGACTTTAGCCCTGCTGTGTAGACGTGCTGTAAGTGAGAGAGACAAGCTTTCAAGTCACACAAAGTTTCTTCAGGTGTGGAAAAGGTACTCCCAGTAACACAGCAAAATGCAAGATGCAACAGATTGCTTTTTATAAGTAGTTAGCACATATGATAAGAGATCATTCAAGGTAGATTGGCTAGCTATCTCTGCTGCTATAGCACTAAGGGTGTGTCTAGACTACAGGGTTTTGTCGACAAAAGTGGACTTTTGTCAACAAAACTATACCTGCGTCTGTGGCAGTTTTGTTGACAGCAGTAAACCTCATTCTACAAGAAATAACACCTTTTGTCGACAGAGTCCTGTCGACAAAAGGCGATATTGCATCCACACTGTGCTTTTTCAAAAGAGAGCGTCTAGACTCTATGTCGAAAAAGCGGCTTGCTTTGTCAACAGAACTGGCTGTAGTCTAGATGCTCTTTGTCAACAGAGGCTTTGTCGACAGTATCTGTCGACAAAGCCTCTATCGACAAAAGCCTGTAGTCTAGACGTACCCAAAGAGTGGGTTGGCGGGTTACAGTTTGTAATAAAACAAATATTGAGTCCATAACTTTTAGGTAATGTCTTCATTAGAACTATTGTCTGTAAAACATTTGTTGGTTGGGATGTGAAAGAACATAGTACAGCTGTGCTGCTGGAAAATTTTTCATGTAGACATAGACTTTTTGACTAGCAGAGTTATGAACTTAAGCTCTCAGGCTCATTTTTTGAAAGTGCTGTGCCAGTTTCTCTGAGGTGAGGACTAATAGGTCAGATCACTTTGGGGAAAGTATTCACCCTGGGTGTTTGGGTGTTTCTTTCTTTTATCATTTTCTTGTGTGAATTCATTCAAGAGTCTATAGATTGTTTGGTTGTTATTGGGGCAGTTAGTGCACGTCATGAGATACATTATAGCTATGTCTTCACTGCACTGTAGTTCAAAATAAGATACACAATTTGAGTTACGCAAATTGCGTATCTTATTTCAAAATAGCTTATTTCGTAATTTGACCCTGTCTACACACCTCAGGAATGAGGTTTACAGGGACGTCGGAATAGCGAGGCCGAAATAACAGGCTTGCTGTTAAGATGTGGGATAGCTATTTCTGGATACTCCAGAATCCCAAAATAGCACTGCAGTGCAGACATAGCCTATGTGTTTTGAGAGGCATGTGTAGGACCCATGGATCTTCAAAGTGTGTTGGGAATTTTTTGGTAGGGGAGATGTGTCTGCAGGTTTTGCATCTGTTCTGAAATGATCTGGTGCGGCTTTGAGCTGGTGCATCCTGGTCTATGGAGAGCTTGCATCTATTTATGAGCTTGCAGATGCTGGCAGGACCACTCCTGCATTCTCTGGTGGGAGCAGAACACTGCAATGGTCAGCCAGGGGAAAAAAGCGGCAGGGGCATCTTGCTCTGTTTGTCCCACCGCTGTCAGTGAGTGTGAGTGAGTGACAGACTCCTGCTGCTGCTGGTACCAGCCCTGTTAGTCCCCTGAGCTACCTCATTGGAGGAAGAGGTGGAGAGGGGGCGGAGCAAGGGCAATGAGGGGCAGAGCAAGGACCAATGGGTTTTTTTCCAGCCCTTCCCCATGCTAGGTAGGGTCACATGGCCAGTAGCCTCCCAGGTTCCCTCCTGTCTAGTGGCCTCTGCTGACACATGTGAATGTGCACTACTAGTAGAAACAACCTAGCTGTGGATGCTCCACTAATCAACTGGGAAGCATTGAACTCTCTCCTGAGCAGCTGTACAAGCACACAGCTTATAGGGAACAGTGGTCTTGACTCACAGTTTGAAAACTGCTGTCCTAAGGCCTTTAGATGGGATCTGGGCATCAATCTTTATTTTTTTCCTCTGCCAGCAGTCACTTTGTGCTGTGATCTTGCAAGAGCTCACAATCTATGTCAGATTGGGCTGGGTGAGTGACTTCCAATATGTTGGCAGAAGCTAAGGAAGGTGATGCTGGAAGAGTAGTAATTGGCAGAAATGTTCCTTGGAGTTCCTCTTGAGCTATCATTTTGGCATAATGTTACAGAATGCTGGGCTGATGTAGGATCTGTCTTCTGCGCTTGCTGAAATGCCAAGGCTACAACCACATGTGGTAAATAAATATACCATTGTGCTTTCTTTAATTGGAGTTGCCTTTTAGTTTTGTCATATTACAGTTTAGGTAATTCCATTCTGCCAAGCTAAACTCTCTCTCAAGCTTCAGACAATATATTGTTTTTCAGCTGTGTAAGTGCCATTGCTAATAATATTGTATTAAACAATGACCATGTTCCGCCCAAGAGATAGCTACATTTCCGTAGAGGCTGATGTGATCCTTCCCTGTGTACATTTTGCTCAGTGTCTGAGATGCTATAAATACTTTAAATTATTTAGACATGATAAAAACCTTCCAATTGTTTGTTTTTAATATGATTACCGGTAACTCAATATATTTCCCTTGACTATTTGCCAAAACAAATACCGTACACTGAAATTTAGCCCTTTTGTTATGGTATAAAGAGACTTTGTTTTTCTATTAATGGACAAGTCCATATGTTAGTGCAAAACTAGGAATAAGAGTAAAATATTTTAGTTTTAAACATTTTATTTTACTCTAGAGAGATAACTGTAATGATTGACTGTTGGTAAAAGGCAGGGCCTTTCAGGTTTATATATGATAAGGTAAAAATATTGTTGATATGAGTCAGGTACATTCTTGATATAATCTCATTTACAAGACATATACACAAGTGGGGCTTTCAAATCAGCATTAACATCTAACCCTTTAGGTACATTGTCACCAAATGGCTGTATAAGGAGTCTGGATGCCTAAGAATGGGATTCATAGAAGCCAGTAAGCTGAATAAAGAGCAACCTAAACTAGCTAATAGGGAATGCTGAGTCTGTGGGTTCTAAGCCTTGCCCTTCAGAGGGAGTGATGTGCCTAAGGGAGTGCACCTCCCTCTGACAGGGAGTCACAGCCAGGAGCAGGGTCAGTCCTTTCTTGGCCAAAAATAATAAAGAAAGAGAAGGGAGAGCAGTTGGGATATAACAGGTGGTGGCCACTGGTTGCACTTTAATTAAACAATGAAAGAGTGAAATATTACTTCAGCCAGCAAAAGGATTAAAATGACTTTGTAGCTTAGATCCTCCTCCTCCTTTTTCCTTCCATGCCCTCCAGCTGCTTTGTGTGAACTTTTGAGAGAGATCTGATTCACCAGGTATGCTCAGATGCCCCCTCCTGGATCAGAACCATGTATGCAACTTGGGCAGCCAAACACTTTTCTGTCTTGGTTTGTGAATCACTCTGGAGCTTAGGAGGTGGACAGGCACCTGGACGTAATGCTCATGCCCAGGCAGGACATAGGCAGCTGTGCACATCCTCAAAGGAAAAAAAACAGAGGTACCAAGTGAGTGTAGAGCCTTTAAGGACTAGGGGGCAGCCAAGTGGGATCAAAGTGGTGCCTATGACATTGATCAAAGTGGTGCCTATGACATCATTTCGGCACCTAAGTACCTTTGTGGATCCCACCATAAAGCAGTGTCTTTGGGCCAGGTCCACACCTGGATTAAATCTGCATAGCCTGGTTTACAGTAGCTGAGGATCGAGAGGTATGTTTGGTTTAGGGAATGACTGGAGAATGTAGCAAGGACTTGATTTTAAATAAATAAAAACTACTAACTATATTTCTGCTTAGTATTTATGTGTGTGGTGAGTTGAGTCCTTGCAGAATTTAACACCTGCTTGAGCCAGTCTCTGTGTGGGCAGGAGCTGTGTAATCATCCTACATCTAACTGTGCCAAAACACCCCTCTTGACCTGCAATAAGTTTTCTATTCCAGACTGCATTGAAGACAATGGCAAAATTCCCATTGACTTACATGGGGCCAGGATTAAACTGCTTATATGTAGCCAAGATGGGCACCACACAAAAAGTAACCGATAGGAAGGCCCACTATTAAGGGGATGAAGGGACAATTGTGCAGGGGTCTGGCAGATTTAAAAGGCGGGCAGCAGCGTTGGTGGTGGCAGGGAGCCCCAGAACCATGGGCTATTTTAAATTGCCCGGGCAGGATGCAGGGCTACTAGACACACATTTCTTAGTCCCAGTGCCCACCGTAGACAGCAGAACAGCTCCACCAGGCTGGCTCACTAAGTTCTGTGCACCTCATTGGACAGTGTTGGGGCAGAGGGACCCTGGACAGCAGCTCCCCAATCACTGCAACTTTTTATCCAGAAGTGAAACTTCCTGTATCTATGTGGCTGACAGGGAACAAGGGGGAAACAAAACTCCAAAAAGAGCTTCAACTGCATGACATGTCAAAGAGGTACATACAAGCCCTGGGGCATTATTGTGAGATGTCATACATTCACTGATGTGGGTTTATAAAGCCCATAAGCACATGGAAGGAGCAGAATGCACTTTCAAACATTATTTAAGACATGGTTAATGTTAGGACCCTCCATCTCCCATATATTAGTTCTTTGTTTCAGCCAGATTTTAGCTGGGATTTTCCTCCATGTTCTGGGTGGGAAATTGGCAGAGCGATGTGGATTGGATGGAACACAGTGTCACAGTGAATTTGGCTCAGGGAGATTAAATGATTTGCCTAAGGAAAATCAATGAATCAGTAGCAGAGACAGGAGTAGAACCCAGTGCGCTGCTCTAACCTTTAGACAACATTACATTAAGCCAGCAGTTCTCAAACTTTTTTGGGCTCCGGAGCCCTTTACATGCGTAAAAAATTTATGCGGAGCCCCAACGGTCCACTGATTGTATGTGTTGCACCTATCAATGTTTCCAGTTTGTCAACCTCACGGAACCCCTGGAGATGTCTCACGGAGCCGTGGAGCTCCGCGGAGCACAGTTTAAGAAACACTGCATTAAGCGTTCCCTAAATTTAGGCATAAAAAGCCATATTTTTAAAGGCACTTCAGTTTGGCCTCCTTTTCAGATTGTTGCATATGCCAGTGATTATATGTTCAGAACTGTGTGCCACTAATGTAGAGTGGTGGGGTTATTTTAGCTTTAGGCTTTAGGAATGGGTCAAACAGCTTGAGTGCCTTCCAGAGTATTGTGGCAAGAGCCCTTTTTCCCCTTGCAAGCCTCTGCACTTCTTTCCCTTGACAAGATGGGCCTCAGGTAACACACCCTTGATCTACCACCTCTAGACAGTCAGCCTTCCCCTTAGCGAGGTTTAGTCTTATAGCCTTCCCCTGGGATACGGAGCCAAGCTTCTCTGCCTGAAGTTGCTCACCCCCCCGCTGTTTGTAGCTGTTCGGATGTGTATGTACCTATGTCCCTTTCCACCTCCTCTGAAGAGGGGAGGCTTTAAAAAGGTCTCAGCTGACACTAATTGATGTAAGGTAGCTCTGTCTCAGCTGATCCTAATGTGCCCCAGGCAACTCCTTGTCAGCTGTTCCTGACTGACCTGCAGTAACCCACTTCTAGTGAAGAGGGGAGAGGACCTTTTATCCTTCTAGGGCTGCATTCTCTCACTGATGCAGCCCTCTGGCCTGACTTTGTCACAGTATTTATTCACACATCTTCAAAGTCCATACTTATTTCCGGGAAGAGTTTTTTACACAGAGATGAAGGATGGCCCTGGGGGTAACAGTAGGAGCTCTCTGTTCAATTCTCTTCCTCAGATCTGCTGCCTCTGGCAGCTGGAATGAGCAGTGGGTGTAGTGTAGGGATGACTATGATGACACTATGCAGTGCCAATAGCAGGGGGATTCTCTGACTGCTTGAGGACTGGTTCTGATTCAAGGATGGCGGGGCGGGGCGGGGGCGGGGGGGAAGAGAATACTACCTTGAGTAAATCACTTAATCTCTCTGGGCCTCAATTTTCATCCTTATCTGTAAAATGAGGATAGCAGTTCTTTGTTTGTCTTGTCTGTTTAGATTGTAGCCTCTCTATGGCAGGAAACTGGCCCCATAAGTAAAGCACCCTGCACAATAAGGCCCTGATCACAGTTGAGACCTATAGGTGCTACTGAATACAAATGCATAAATTATAATAGCTGTAATGGTCCCCCACTTGGACCTGAGTCATGGTGTTTGCATGCTCATGTAACTTTGGATACATTCCTAGTTTTTGGACCACTTGTCTGGAAATACCCTTACCACAAAAAAACAGAATATCTCAGCTGGTTACTGGGACATCAGGTTGCTCCAAAGGGAATTCTTCAGTGTTCTGACCTTGCACTGCTGGCTGCAGGTTCCACACATAGTTCATGTCATGACACAGTTAAAGGAACTGCAGTTTATTCTGCCTCCACATCCCAAAGGCCAATGAGAATGAAACTCTTGTGGTGATATAATGGGGAAGGGACTGGATGTTACCTGAGAAACAAATTCTGAAACCGGTCTGGAGCTTGCATCTGGCCCAGGTGGGTGGAAAAGGCAGCTGGATAGATACCTTTGGGGAAGAGCTAAAAGTTAGGCTCTCCGTGGTTGATAAATGTGTATTAGAGAAAACGATCCACGGAAACACTGACAGTAGCAGACTGGAAAGAAGTGAATGTTCCCCTGGACCCAACCGTAGGGAATGCCACACTCATGCTTTTTAGGGGGTCCATTGACTGTTTTCTCCTGGGGCCTGGAATTGCTATCAGGAGGCCTGCTAATAGGATCCAAGCTTTTTCTTATAGTTCAAGGGTCTTTAGACTTCGCTTTTGATTTGAGCTTCTCTCTACTATTTGGTGTCCTGCCATCCTTCACTCCATGAACATTTATTTATATTTCTCCAGGCTTCCAAATATAAAGAGTTTGAAGATAGTTGTGTCCAAATTTACTTGTGGACCCCCTAACAGACCAGGGGGATACTCAGGTGCATCAGAGCCTGCTTGCTTACACCATTTTTGTACTGGGGGAAGTAACCATCTTTTCCCCTCATATGGAAGTCATTGAAGCTTTGAGTGCATCTGCCCAACTTTTCCTTTATAATGTGACTCTTTGGTAATCCTTGAAGCACTGGATGCATGAGCTGGTAGAATCTGTCCCTAATAAGTCCAGTGAATGCTGCAGCTTGTAGAACTCTTTTTTGGTTGATTATTCTTGGTTGTTAATTTATTCTACATAATTCAGGTGCCACAGTTCTTTGTAGCCTTTTTTTTTAGATATTTGAGATGATTAAATAACACAGTGGTAAGCATGGAATTAAAGCCTCGACAGTTAGATGTTTGCCTTCTTAATTATCTCTGAAGTTATTTGTAAAATATAGTATTTGGCTGCATCTAGACTGGCCGCTTGAATTTGCTCAAGAGCACTGACTTTGTAATGTACAAAATCAGTGCTTCTTGCGCAAATACTTTCACGCTCCCGCTCGGGAAAAAGCCCTCTTGAGCAAGAATACTTGCGCAAGAGGGCCAGTGTAGACAGCAAAGAACTGTTTTGCGCATAAAAGCCCCGATGTCTAAAATGGCGATCGGGGCTTTCTTGCACAAAACCGCGTCTAGATTGGCCACGGATGCTTTTGCGCAAAAGCATCCGTACAAATCTAGACGCTCTTTTCTGCAAATGCTTTTAATGGAAAAACTTTTCCGTTAAAAGCATTTGCGGAAAATCATGCCAGTCTAGACGCAGCCTTTGAGAAGCTGGAAATATGGGTTTCAAATTCAAACCCTTCTTAGCATCATTATTCACATCTGAAAACCTGTAAAAACAGCTTCATGTTTAGATTAACATATTGTGCACTCAGCTCCCATTTCTTCCTGTGCAGTCAAATTATCACATACACCCATGACTCATTGGCAGTACAGTTGATGGCACTTAATTCAGAAACTTGCCAAATATCTTCTTCATTTGATTACCACCAGGAACTCCTGAGTTCTAATCCTGGCTTTGACACATTCTGCCTTTGGGCAAGTCGGTTAAACAATTATATCTGCCTCCATTTCCCCTTCTATTAAATGTGGATTATAATCATATTTATCTACCTCACAGGCATAATTAGTTAACATCTGGAAAGCACTTTGAAGATGAAAAGTGCCTGTGTAAATATTATTTTTAATTACAATTAAATCGATGTTTGGAGAAAAAAGTAACTTTTGTCATATCTGGGGTTTTGTTACCGAACTGTTAATTATGTTTAGCAGCTGATACATTTTTTTATGCTATAATTTGACAGCTTTTATAATTTGGCTTTTTAAAATATTTTAGAGGTAAATTTTCATAGCAAGAAATTAACAGCACAACTTAAATTAGCATAAATGTACAATTCATTTTTTTGCAAATGAGCTTTGTGTTGTAATTTATGCATCTGGAATTTTCAATATAAAACTAGCAGAGAACCATTTAGCACTTGCTGACTCATACTTAGCTTGAATAGCAATCAACAGTTATAAATAACACTGGGCAAACAAATTATGAACTCGGGGAGGAGTGTGTGTGTGTGTGTGTGTGTTGGGGGGCGGGGGGATGATGGAGAGCTGAACTCACAGCTCCTGTCCAGCTCCTTCTGAATCTTGAGTAGTTGAAACCATGGCTGGCACTCAACTGTATTTATCATTATTATTATTTATTATTACTTTTTGTTTGCTTTATAATAGCACCTAGTAATCTCAGTAATGGGCCAGGACCACATTGTACTAGATTTAACCTATATCCCAGAGAAATACAGATATCTTGGTTTCATATAAAATATAGGCAGAGTATATCCATTGGTGACTGTCTCATCTACATTTGACATTAATATGCCCTACCTGCAACCTGCAGACGCTGAAATCTCAGCATTCAATTGTGGAAGTAAGGGAGAAATATGATAGGTCACAAACAGCACTGAGTTTTATAGGTGAAATTTCAATACTTGGAAGCACACCCTGGAATGAACATGTGACTGGGATTGAAAGAGGAGGGGGAGGTATGATGGGATTGCTCAATGTAGGGCAAACTACAAAGAATGGGGCAGTCAGTCTTTCAAGCTGGTGGTTATTCTAATACCTACATCCACCAAACTAGGGGGAAAATATCATTGTGGTTACCAGGAAGCCAAATACAGTTGCCTTAAAACAGCCCAGGCTATGAGCATCCTCCAAGACTGGCAACTCAAATATCATGATTGAAAATCTTGTTCATCAGATTAAAAATCAATTAAAAAATAGGACATATTCCCCACCGTGTTAACGAATACTTCAGATCTTTCACAAATATATGCTTATGGCCAATCCCTTAGTATCTAATATCTAAAAGTTCATGCACATGAAAAGAAAGGTGAGAGTAAAAATTGGATAAAGGAATCAAATACTCACAATAAGTGCAAAGTTCTTGGCTCAAGCTTAAAGAAGTAATGGCATATATTGCTGACTGGTTACGCCTCTGGTTGCTCCCAAATGATTGCAAGATCCTGAGTTCTTTGATTAGAATGTTCCCTTTAGTATAAATCAATAGTCTGGGGATCAGAGTAGGAAAGAAGCCAAATGAAGATGCTTCCAAGGCTTTTATAAACAAAGCCCTCAACACAGCTCATGGGAAAATATAAGTAACAAGATTGAGTTTAATGTCGCATGTCTCTGCATACTTTGCAGAGTTATAGCAGAGGCCATTACCCATAATCTAGCTAGAATGTCTTCAGGAAGATCCACCAGGAAGATATAAGCCTCTATGATCCATTGCGAGTTAAGAGTTCTTTGATGAGCCATTCAACTTGAATAGTCCCTTTATATGTGCTGGCCAGACTAGAAGCAAACTGCCCTCTGAGTGTGATCACAGAAGTGAACACCTTTGAAATATAGGTTCAGAGTCCATATTCATAACTTCAGATACAAAAACAATATATGCCTTCAAGTAAGATAATCATATTTGGCAAACCATAATTTTTTATAGACACCTACATGACAGACTTTGCAGAAACTTGGATCAACATGGTCATAATTTAATCATATGTAGCCCAGGGTCCAGTGTGCTTCAACAGCAGCCCTGGGAACTACAAGTTGTGGTTGTAGGGTGTACCCTCTGCCCACAGCAGGATCTGAGCAGGGACTGAGCTAGAAGCAGCATGCAGGCTGCGTGCAGAGAGGAGGGGCTGCTGAACTGTGATCTCGTTCTATGGTTTTTTTACAAAATAAAGCCTGTTCAGGTGGTTTGAGTAGGTGTGGTCTGAGGTGCACACACATAATACACAATGTAGAGCATACCAAGGAGCCTCAGGCCTAGCCTCCCACAGTTGTGTAAGAAATCACAAGGCTTCCCCTATGCTGAATAACCTGACACTGGGCTAGTGAACAGGAGGGGATACACATATAACACAGAACAGAAAACCAGTTTGCAGTCTGGTATAATAGACACTAACTACCCTGCAAAGAGAACAGGTTGCTACTTGCTAAAGTGATACTAGCTCTGAGTGGTTCTTAGGATAATTCTAAATCACATTCAATAACCCACTCTGAAGAACACAAAGGGACTAATGACAATGCAACCAAAATCCTCCATCCACAGAACCTATACAGGAGGGCATAGAGCGCTACACCTTTCTCTTTCTTCCGAGGACTGGTGACTACTTCTTGACTACTCTTCTAGTTGAACTGTGACATTTCCATACTTATCTTTTCTGAGGCTGCAAATTGGGATGTTAGTTAGGATGTTTATTGACCAGTCCTTCATTAATGTATGGAGGCCTCCAATTTGGCTCGCATATTCTATCTTCTTCCTGTATTGCTAAAACCTTGTAGCTAGTTTTCATTAATGCATTTTAGTTACAATCCACTTTTTCCTATTTTTGCTAGTGTATAATTAGGAACTTAAAATAGTATGAATAAATTCATAGATTCTCAGAACGGAAGGCAGAAGGGTCATTAAATCTAGTCTGACCTGTAGAACAAACACCATAGAACTTAGTACTGTTATTCTTGTATTAAGCCCAGTACTTTGTATTAAAGCATGTCTTCCAAAAAGTTTTGATTTGAAGAGTTTAGGAGAGGGGGCATCTTTGGGAAGTCCAGTGGTTAATCCAACTTACAGTTAAAGATGTGTGACTGAATTTGCTTGCATTTAACTTCTAGCCATTGTTTCCTATTGTTTCTTAAACTATAAAATATTGTAATAACTGTCATTATTATTGCTATTAACATACATAGGACTTTGCAAAGCATAGATCAGACCTGTTCTCTGTGCAGAGATGCTTTCTGGGTAAATAAGGCTAAACAAACCAACAGCAACAACAAAAAGAATTCCATTTCATCACCTCTTTATGATGAAGAATCAAGGCAGACACACAATGTAATGACATCCTGTTCTTGCTTTCTTTTCCCAGCATTCTTTGGCTACATCTACATTGTACCTCTCTTGTGCAAAAGCCTATGCAAAAGAAGCACAGATTAACATATTGCAGTGCTTCATTTGCATAATTAATTAGGGGTGTTTTTGTGCAAGAGGCTTTTGAGCAAAAAAGGAGCTGTGTAGACGGCTCCTTTTTGCACAAAAACCCCCTCTTGTGCAAGAGCCATTCTTCCTGAAAAAATGAGGAAGAACAGCTCTTGCACAACAGGGGGGTTTTGCGCAAAAAGGAGCCATCTACACAGCTCCTTTTTGAGCACAAGCTTCTTGCGCAAACACACCCCCCTAGTTAATTATGCAAATGAAGTGTGACAATATTATTTGCATAAGCTTTTGCGCAAGAGAGGTGCAGTGTAGACATTGCCCAAGTCTGCAGTGCTGCAGGAACAGGCTTCATTGTTACGCACCATTGTTGAACTGGTGAGGGTGTTCTCTGTGCCAGTCTTCTGTAGCATGATCCCTAAGTCAATGTAGCTTAACTGCATTGCATCTTAAAGGGATGCACTTCAGGGTACCTCTGAAGAGTGTGTGCTACTAAAGAACACATGTTAATGGTGGATGTGTTTGGTACCGATTAGCTGGGACAAACTACAATGTGTTTGAGCAGTAGCCTCAGTCTCTGAGGTCTTGCTTTTTGAAATTTCGAGACAAACCAGGAAGTTTACAATGTTGTGATGTAAACTTGTGTATCCTTTAGGGGATTCAGGCTGTCATATGTAGTGACTCTTAGAAATGCTAAATAATTTAAGATCTATGCAAGACTTAGTCATCAACCTGACCTTGAGCTTCTTACATCCTTATTGACAACCTGTCGGTCGCTGCTGTTTATTTATTCCTGATGTCATTTTCTACTACTACCTCTTGGCAATCATCTACAAGGAAAATTCAGTTCTACAGATTTCTTCACTTTCTTGCCTGAAGAGATTTTGTTCCTCTAATTATTTTACTCTCCTCATACTCTGTCCTTTTCCTTGTGGGCAGTTTCTCTCTTGATCTATCACCTTTCTATCTCTCTTATTTTGTAAGGAAAGATGCTACAGTACAATTGTCCCTTTCCTCTAGAGCACTCATCCCAAAAGGAGGGGCCATGCGCGTTCACTAGCTTGATGTCAGCACCCTACAGTCATCCCACCAAATGTATGTATCCACACAATGTATAGGAGTAGCCGTTCACTGAGTGCTTCTCTAAAAGGCTCCAGCATTTAAAAACAGAAAGCATGCAATTCACATATACATACACACTCCACAACAGAATGTGACTAATATAAGGAAGTACTGAAGGCAAAGCTGGAAGGAGGTCAGGGCATGCAATGCTACATATATGCAGTCAGCAGCAGTTTTATATTAGGAGAGTTTAAACTGACATTGGCTGTCTTGTTAAAAGATATGCAGTCACAACATATTGGATTTGATGGTGATCACCCATGGAGCAGGAGAAAATAATTCCCACAACTATAGGATTCACACTATGAAATTCTATGGTCTATTGGTATGCATGAGTTCAGAGAGTTAGCCATAGTGGTGCCTTCTTATTTTAAAATCTAGGACTCTCTGGAGGTTCTGATCTGTTCAAAGGGGAAAAACAAATGGGATGAAACATTTAACTCCCTTTAAAACTAAAGGACTGACTTTTCTCAAGCTTTCAAATTTCTAAAATGTTCCAGTATGCAGTCAGGACCAATGGCAGCTGCAAATACAAAGGTACAAGAGGCACAAAGAATGGAACTTCAATACAGTGAGCAGCAGCAAGTCTTGGAGTGGGGGCTGACATACTCAGGCTTATGCTGCAGCACTATGCATAGCTGTGTAGAGGTTGCAGCTCATACTCTGTAGCCCACCCAATGCCTGGGCTTCTGAGTCAGAGCTGTACTGTTGACGCAGCTATTTTTAGCATAGCAATTGAGGGTGCCTCAGTCTCTCAGCCTGGGCTGAGACTCTCTGCCGTGGGCTGCCACTCTCTGTGCAGATGTAACTCTGATGTTAAGTAATTAAACAAACACACATTTGAGTGTGCTTAATTTGGTGCATGCAGAAAAATACTTCAGGTTTCATATGTACCACCTGAGATCCCTTCCTTGTAAGTCACTTCACAGAAGCTCTCCTAGCTTCCCAAGATGTCTAAAATTATCTCAGTTGAAAAGAATATCAGAAATGCCATAATGTGTCAGACCAAAAGTCCATCTAGCCCAGTATCCTGTTTTCTGACAGTGGCCAATGCTAGGTGCCCCCAGAGGGAATGAAAAGAACAAGTAATCATCCCACCCCTGTTGTCCATTCCCAGCTTCTGACAAACAGAAGCTAGGGACATCATTTTTACTAATAGCTATTAATGTCCCTATTCTCCATAAATTTATACAGCTTTTTTGAACCCTGTTAAAGTCCTGGCCTTCACAACATCCTCTGGCAAGGAGTTCCACAGGTTGACTGGGTGTTGTCAAGTAGTACTTCTTTTTGTTCATTTTAAGCCTGATACCTATTAATTTCATTTGATGACCCTTAGTTCTTACGTTATGGGATGTTTTATACTATTTAGCCAGGTCCTCCTTAAAATATAGATGTGCTGATCTAGTCATTATCTTTGACACACTTATGCATGTTTTGGTAAATCATTTGTATTTCAGATTTGCTATTTCAGAGGGGTTAGACAAGATCTTTTTTTTTTCTATAAAACTGGTGGCCTAGAACCTGAAGTAGTCAGAAAGCATAATTATATTCAAAATTAGAATTCCAGCAATGTTACCAAAATCCTAGAACATGCCAGGAAGTCTCAAAAGCTAGAGATGTACTTATTGTGTATTATTAATGAGGTTCACTGGGTTAAACTAATTATATTTATGTACTGTATTACAATATCCAAAGTTCTCAAATTACCCACAAGTAATTTAATATACCTGAATCATATGTCTACAAGCACTGATAGTTAAATTTGCATTTTCTTCATTGAATGTGATGTTACACAGTGCAATGTGATGGAAATAGGCTTTAAAATAAAATATCTTTGGAATGTCAAGTAGACGCACAGAAGTGTAATGTATTGCCTCAGTGCTTCATAGGAAAGATTTAAAACTATGCCAATGTGCCAAAAATATCCATATCACAGATTGAATAAATAATATCAAAAAGTCTTCCTTGTAAGCCACTCCACAGCAATTCAATCTTAGCACATGAAGGTGCTGTACATGCCAAGATACTTAAAATTATCTCAGTTGATGTTTTAAAACTATTTAGCACAGGTCATTCTTAGAATAACACCTAGTCTAATAAGGGCAGTATCTCCATCACCTTCTATCCAAGATAGAGGGTCTAGTGTAAGTCAGTTCATGGGAGCCAGATCTTGGAATTTTCCAGCACACCAAGGGAGTGTACCAACTTCTACAGGCCAGCGGAGCGGATACAGCATGTCCCCATCTATGCACCTGGCCAGTAGTTGTCCTGGAGAAGCTATCATCTTAAGACTGTTCCTTGATCATTTAAATTATCTACCTAATTACATGAAATTACAAGTTAAGGGGTAATAGAGTGATGGTGATGAAATTTTTCACTAGAGGTTTTTCCTACTTTTTGACCACTCTAATAATTATGCAGTTGTATAGATATATTTGTCTTTTCATCCGCAAATGTATGGCTAAAAGAGAAAGAATCCTATTGACATCAGTGGACTTTGAATGAAGGCCATAGTAAATTATACTTGAACTGTTTAGACTTTGACATATTGCTCCTTTTTAGCTCTATATAACTCTGACCCTCTCATGCTAACTCCATTGTATTTTTATTCATGATACGTGTGGCTCTCGACTGTCCATCAGTGATGTCAGCCTCCACAGAAGATGTCATAAACAGGAGGAGTGCTGACCAGCACCCAGTGACTAATGGGTTAACTGAGGTACCTGGGAAAGGTGTCGCCCAGGGGGCCAGGAGAACCAATCGAGATATAGGGTTGAAATTTGAATTGGATATAGGTTCACTGCCTGCTCCATTGTGCAAGAGAGTCAAACCAAGAGTTGAGAGACAGAATGTTTTAAACCCAGGCAGGACTACCATTCCCCCATGGAATTCAGGGCATGGGGGTGGACTGAACAAAAAGAAAATTAGAAGTGAGTACCAGGGAAATGTGAATCTAGTTGTGTTCAGGGTAATTTTTCTTTATGTTCTGGTTTGGTTTGAACTACTCTGTGTGATTCTAAGCTTCCCCTCCCACTTTACCATCTAAGCATTGTGCCAGAGGTTTTTTTTTTTCTTTCTCTATTTTAATTCGGTTTCTATTTTAATTCAGCTTTGTAACATCTAACAGCCAAGTATGCTTTATCAAGTTTATCTTTTGTTTTGTAATAAAAATTAATTATTTTAAGGTGATGATTTGATTCTTGTGTCCTGGAAGGTCTGTCTGTGTGTATCTGCATGCTTCTGACTGAGGGGGTCAGCTACTGAGACTGCAGCTTATTTTTCTCTTTTCTTTTTTGCAAGCTCTTTTGGGCAAAAGAGCTTGGGGTGCCCCTAGGGGTGATTTCAAGTGTTCACCTCTGGTTTTGGGGGAAAAGCACTTGATGGTGGCAGCAGTTCTCCAAAATCTGTGTATTATGAATCTGGGACGGAAGTTTTTTTGTAACCAGTGCCTGAAGAGTCAAAGTTTTGAAGCTCCCTTGTGGGCCGCCACCTTCTGCACTCAGGGTATGTCTAGACTACGAAGTCTAGGACTATGGAGTCCAAGGAACACGTCTGCTCTTCTGCTTTGTTTTGCGGAAGAGCAGACGTTCTGTTTCAGAAGCCCTGTCTTCCTCCTTCCATGAAGAAGAAGGGCTCTTCTGAAAGAGGAGGTTTTTCTGAAATTTGGCCCAGTGTAGATGGGCCAAATTTCAGAAAAGCCTCTTCTAACAAAACTATCGGAATAAGGTACACAAATTGCACAAATTGCGTACCTTTTTCTGATAAAAAGCAGCAGTGTAGATATAGCCTCAGAGTGCCAGAGTGGGTAACAGCCCTGACAGTAGAGCTGACTGATCAATCAATACATCGTTGAAATAGTTTTCTATTGGAAAATTCTGTTTCAACAGAAACAAGTTTTCTTCATAAAATTGTATCAACCTCATTTTTTTTTGTTTGTTTTGAAGAAAAACTGAAAGATACAGTTTAAGTTTTGAAGATTTGGAGGGGTAGCCATATTAGTCTGTGATTTTAAAAACAATGAGTGGCATCTTAGGGACTAACAAATATAAAATCCACTTCCCATTTAAACATTTTTAAAAAACAGTTTTGACCATAAAAAATTAAAAACTGGTATTTTGACATGCATAAAATAGTTCAAATCAAACTAAAACATTTTTGATTGAGCCAAAACAACTTGTAAGGGGAATTTCATCTTCTAAAAAAGATTCAAATTTGTGGCTTTTGTCCAAGCAATCTCTTTCCTTCCACATCAACCTTTACACATGGAACTTATTACTTAAGCTGTCCTGCAAGTTTCTCGGCACTGCAATCCTTCCTCAAGACCCTTATCTCACTCACCCAAACACACTTTTAAAATTAGAAGGGGAAAAATAAGAAAATGAAATTGATGCAATTTAAATAAAGAAACACAGAAAACAACTCATTTCATGTGAGCATCCTGATAGAATTTCCTCTTGGAAAGAAAGTTCATTCTTGTACATTAGCAGCTCTTAATACTCATTTATACCACAGGGTCCATACTAGTTTTTTGGTTTTAACTCCAGTGCCAAAGCAGCAATAACTCAGGGAATGTCTAGTCTGAAAAGTTGTGATAAGTAATATTTTTATTAATTTTGTACTTTTATGTTTGAGGCACACAGTAAACATTGGGCTACATATTATTTCTGCTGACATCAATGGTAAAATTGACTTTAGTGGATTCAGCTTTGGGTGATAAAAATGTGAACCTCCTCCTTTCACTTCTGACATTATTAAAGCAAGTAGACAAGAAAACCTGAGGCAGACAGATTAAGGTATATATTTGCAGGGGTGTATACAGTACAGAAAAATACACACCTAGGTAGCACAGATATAAACAGGAGGGTAAAGGGTAAGACACTGTTTAATAGTATCTTACAGATCTGAACCCTAGGGTATGTGCCCATCCTGGCTCTCTGCACACCCAAGCAGCACCTCTAGTATCCACACGGACATGTTTAGTAATGTCCCACTGGCTCCCTGCTTCCTGGCCTTTTCCCTGTTCAAGACTCTAATAGTAGAGAAAAGTTCTTGTAGAAGGCAGGCAGCAGGGAGAAAATTTGGCAGCAAGAAACCTTTCCTGCACTGAGTAGCTATATGTATCCTATATGCTCCTGTGAGTGTAGAGAAGGTCTAAGTGAGTTGCCCAAAGCCAGTGATTATGTCAGTATCAGAAGTTCTGATACTTAATCCTCTGCTGAGACTGTACCTTTTGAGTAAATGAATGTTTTATTCTTTTCACATTCACAAAATGATAAAAATCCAGCATGAGTGATGTGAGTAAATAGTAGGTTTCCTGCTTAGTTACAGTGTGACTGCTTGTTGAAATAGTCCTGAAGTACATGTCAAGGCTAAGAGAAAATAAATTCAAGACAGTTTTAGGTTAAAAATTTGTGGTATTTTTTCCTTTTCAAACCTGACTAGAGGTCCAAAATCACTGTCCAGATTTGTTATTTCTGTTTATGAAAACTCAGGCACATGAGCCACCCTGAACTTTTGTGTCTGACTCATGACTCATTTTGTGCTTTTTGTTTATTAAATAAACAAAATGGCAACTTAGATCGAAGGGTAAAATTCCAGTTGAAGCCAATGAGTGGCTTACCATTGACTTCACTCAGTTCTTCTACAAGATATCTCACAAAAGCCCTCACTGTAAAACTGCAAATGTTGGATTAACTGGCTTCTTAATTTTGGATATTGAATTAGAAAGACCTTCTATATTCTTACTAGGGATGTAACAGTGTAGTCGATTAACTAATTAGCTGATAAGCAAAAGCTTATAGGTTAATGTTATAGGCTACACGCATTCCTCCCCTTCCACTTGCCAGTAAATTTTTTAGGAGGCTGGCCAGCAACCCATCTCAGTCCTGGCTTGCGATGGGTCCGGGACCTACCTCCGCTGCGGCTCTGCATTCAAAATGTGTTAGGAGCCTGGTGGGCAGGCAGCACAGCTCAATTCCAGCTTGCACCGGGTCCAGGAACTGAGACCACCCCCTAGACAGGGGCTGCTGCCACCCTGCACTGCTGCCTCTTTATCGCCGCTGTCTCTTTATCAGGCAGCAGCACAGAGCAACAGGCAGCCAGTCCACAAGGAGAGCTGGTTTTAAAACTGGCTTCCCTCATGGACCAGCTCCCACCTGGCAGGAGTCTTCTTGGGAGTGAGGCCAGAGTGCACTGGCTTCTGGCCCCGCCCCCAGGGACTATAGAATAGTTGACTAACTGATAAGAATTCATGAGGTTACTCGAGTATTCAATTAACCGATATTTAACATCCCTAGTTCTTACAGTACTTCAACTTATTATTTGAATCCCATCATATATTGTTTATAAGATGCTATTATGAAAGATACAGAGAAGGTCCATGCACTCTGAATTATATTTATAATTGTTACTTCTGTGTTTCTTAAGATGAGGGCTGAACACATGTATTCCTGAAGGTTTAAAACACCCAAAACAGTAGGGCAGAACTAGTAACTAATAACTTGCTTTTATTTTGTTAGATTCTGAGTTACTTTTAGAAAACAAAGCCCAAAGGAATCCCGGGCTCTTTCCATTAGAGTTTAGACATTATTTTTCTACAAATAGTTTGTCCAGGGGCAGATGAGGATTTTGCGGGACCCAGGGCAGCACAATTTCGCGGGGCCCGGCCCCCCCTTTGACACGGCGCATGCGTGGGGCTTCTTGAAGCACGGGGCCCGGGGCAGCCACCCCCCTCGCCCTGCCCTATATCTGTCCCTGAGTTTGTCACACTCTCTGGAGTGGCTCATGAATGTGAGATTCAGCCTCAGGGCAACTTGTGAAAAAAACAGGGCAGACACCCCAAACTGGTGTTATGTTACTGAGACTCAAGTCAAGTGACTCTGGATTAGTGAGAGCACCTTATTGTAATGTGAGGAAAGAAAAAAATTTCCCAGGCAGTCACTAAAATCATTAGAGTTAATAAAAAAATGATTTTCAAACAAAAAAGTAATGCACCCAACCTAAGATAACAACTCTGTCTCATTACAGCAAATACATTATTATTGTAGTTATTATTTGCATTGTCATGGTGGCTAGGAGCACTAGTCACTGAGAAGAGCCCCATTGTGCTAGGTGTAGTACAAATAACAAAAAAAGATGCTTCCTGACCTGCCTATTCTCTAAAAATAAGGAGTACAAGGAAACAATGATACAGCATTGGTCAGTGTGATAGCTAGTGACCTGAGACAACTAGCAGCCTGACCAATCTCAAGTTTTATGTTGGCATCATGGAAAAGGAGTTTTGAGGAGGGATTTGAAGGACAGCATTGAAAAAGTTTTGTTGATGTTTGCATGGAGCTCATGAAAAGCATAAGGAAAAACATGGAGTAAAGAATGAAGGTACATGTTTAAAATTTTTAACAGGTGGGTGCTGGAAGTTAGAAGCTCCTTTGCCTGAGGTGAAAGATGATTAGTAGGAAGGGCTTTGAGACTGAAGATAAACAGTTTATTTTTGGTGCAATAGCGAAAGAAGGATGTAAAGTGACAGATGACATGGCCAAAGTGACAGGCTACGTAAAAAATCTTTGCAGCAGCATTCTGACTGGATATGAGTGGAACATGATTGCATTTGTCAAGGCGAGAGGAGAGGATGTTGTAGTAATTAAGTTTGGAAGTTTTAGCTTTGAAGGCAGATATATCTCAAAGATGTTGTTCAGAAAGAATCAGAAAAATTTAGACATAGCCTGGATGTGAGGTTGTAGAAAGAGGTCTGAAGTGAAGATGGTGCTCAGGACACTGGCCCAAATGACAAGTAGGATGGGGGTGGTATGCATAAATGTTAAGAAAGAAGATAGTGGGGAAGACTTGGAAGATTAAGACCTCTCTTTTATTTAAGTTGATCTTGAGCTAGTAAAAAGGTACTCTTGAAGACATATAAAAAAGATAGACCAAGCTGGCTGGAGACTATGAATTCATCCCTGGAAGTTTGTGGTTGCCAAGGGTTCAGTGGTTGTGACTTAGTCACATTCAACATGGGAAACCAGAGGACAATCCCAACCAATAATATATTTACTTGATCCTTCAAAAGGGTTAATCTACCAAAGCTGAGAAAAGCTTTGAGCCAAACTTGATTGGGAGGAAAAATTTAGACAGAAAAAATAAGAATGAAAATTTTGAGTTCTTTATTAAGAGTTTTTAAAATGGCCAAAAAGTTAATCAAGAAAGATGACAGCTTTGGCTAAGAGCCCATGTGGTCCAGTGAAGAAGTGAAGGCAACAATTAGGAAAAAAACCAAAACCATAGATAACAAATATGAAGTTGATATAAATTAGAAATTGTGAAGAGTAGAAATGTAGAAGGGAAGCTAAAGACATAAAGGAAATTCCCTGGCTGGCAGGCCTAAGGATGATAAGGAGTTTTACTATATTAGACTCAAAAGATTTCCAAGCAATGATATAGGCCAACTTATTAAATACGTGTGGTAAAATTGTTATAATGATGCAGAAAATGTGACAGACTGCTGGCTAAGCCAGAGCTCTGCCACTACAGCCTCTCTGAAAAGGCCAATTGCTGCCAGCTGAGCAAGCCCAGGTCTGAAGGGCTATTAAAAGAAGCTGTGGGCCTCATTAGCGAGAGGGCTATATAAGGCAGCCAGAGGGGAAGCAAAAGGTACTAGGAGGGAGGAGCAAGGAGTCAGGGGATGGTTGAGTGTATGCCACAGGTAGAAAAAGAAGCTGGCTGAGTTTGCTGTAATCCAAAAGCTTTGTAAATAGAAGGTGGTTGGAAACTGACAATAAAAGGTACAGGTGACTGCACCAGAAGGGATCTCTAACTGATTTGTTGACCAGAAGGTGTCCTAGGGCAAGGGGTCTGAGCGAGGACCTTGGCACAAAAGGCAGAAGTGTTCACTAAACAATTATGTTCTATATTAGGAAAGAAGCAGAATGATGTAATTATCTTACCTGAACATAAACTATTTTTAGTTCATTAGTAACTAAAGAGGATGTTAAACAGCATCTGCTAGGGTTAAACATTTTAAATCACCAAGGCCAGATATAGGGCTTGTTGGAGCAAGTTAAGAAGTGTCTGAGGAGATTTCTGGTCCACAGAGAATATTTTCCACTTGTGGAATGTTGTGTAAATTCCACAAGACTGGAAAAGTGGCAATGTATTCACGTTTGACAATATTCAAAAAAGGCAAGCAGGATACCCCTGGCTAACCTGATATCAATCCTGGGCGAAAAACTGCTAAGGGATTCAATAGGAAAAGGGTTAAAGGATAGGAATATCATTAATACTGATCAACAATTTATGGAAAAGTCTTAAACCTGATTTCATTCACTGATGGGTTTACAAATTTGGTTGTTAAAACTACCTGAGGAGATATAATGTCCTTAAACCTTTGCATGATGTTTGACTTAGCATTGCATAACATTTTCATTAAAAAATAGACCCATACAATATCAGTAAAATCAACATTAACTGGCTTATGAACTAGTTAATTGGCAGTGCTAAAAAATGTTATTAATGGGAAATTATCATCAAATGAACACATTTCTTTTGGGGTTCTTCAGAGAGCAGTATGAATCTAAAATATTCAGATTTTCAATAATGTAACAGGAGTAAAATTTTAAAAATCACCACGGATACAATTTGTGGATGACAGCAATTAGCAAAATGGTAAACAATAAGGACAGACAAGGTTATACAGAGTGATCTTGGGATCATTTGGTAAACTAGACCCATTAAAATAAAATGTGTTTTCCATAGACAAATGTAACACCATATATCTAGGAGCAAAAGAATACAGGTCATATCTACAAAATGGGCAACCATATCCTAGGATCCAATCCCTTCTGATTTAGGGATCACAGTGCACAAACAACTGAACGTGAATTCTTAGTGCAATTATTTGGCATTCCTTGGCTGGGAAGTAGTGACTAGAATAAGGCGATTTTAGCCTTTCATACAATAATTGTGTGTTGAATGCTAAAGTTGTTTCTGGAATCAATACCAGGGTAACTAGGTAAAATTTCATGTGATATACAGGTTGTCAGACTAAAGAATCTAATGGTCCCTTCTGGTCTTAAACTCTGAGGCTACGTTTACACTGGCATGATTTTGCGCAAGAACTCTTTTGCAGAAGAGTTCTTGTGCAAAAACTCTTCCAGAAGAGAGCATCTACACTGGCATGTGCCTTTGCGCAAGAGATGTGCTTTTGCGCAAGAGCATCCTTGCCAGTGTAGACGCTCTCTTGCGCAAGAAAGCTCCGATGGCCATTTTAACCATAGGGCTTTCTTGCACAAGAAATTCATGTTGCCTGTCTACTCTGGCCTCTTGCTCAAGAACAGTTGTGCAAGAGGGCTTATTCCTGAGCGGGAGCATCATAGTTCTTGCGCAAGAAGCCCTGATTTCATACATTAGAACATCAGTGTTCTTGCGCAAGAACTCGCGGCCAGTGTAGACTGGCAGCAAGTTTTGGCACAAAAGCAGCCGCTTTTGCGCAACATCACACCAATATAGACACAGCCTGAATCTATGAATGAAAATTCTCTCTGGCTCCTGTTCCTATGAAGAAATACAATACATATTTTTATGCACAAATCTGTACTATGTAAGTATCCATTTTGTACAGACATTAGAGACCTTTCTAGCATTGTACATATTAAAGATAATGTTTCATAGAAGGATTTTGAATGTACTTTGGAAATGTTCCTATAATCCAATCCTTCCTCCCTCTCTGCATGATATTGAGGTCAGACACTTCATGGGAAGCTCTTCCAAACTAAATTCTATAATTGTATAAGGGAAGGTATGAACAAACAACCTTTGACATTTATCCCAGACCACGAGATCAGCTTGATTATATGGAACAGGAGAAGTAATTGCCTTTTTTTTAATAAGACATCAACCTTTTAAAATAACATATATTAATGGGAGTTCTGTTTCTCTGCCCAAATGTGAGATATTAGTACAGATATTTTCAATAAATGCCAAAGAGCAAGAAGCATATAACTTTCTCTGGACTATATTTATGGAATTATGAGATCCTCTGTGAATCTTACATTCATTAAAAAAACCCTTAAAAACAACAAATAGACTAGTAGCACCTTAAAGACTAACAAAACATGTAGATCAGGGTTTCTTAAACTGTGTTCCGTGCCATGAGGCAGTCAGAGGTGTGCTGCAGAGAACAACAGAGTTCAAAATGGCCACCCTTAAAGGGGCAGGTGACCTTTTCTTTTTTCCCCTCAATAACTTTCCCTCCGACCCTATTTTTACTTTTTTTTTTTTTTTGCTCAACAAAAAATTCTTGGTGTTCCTCATAAAAAAAAAGTATTGTTTGGTGTTCCTCCATCTTAAAAAGTTTAAGAAACACTGATGTATATGGTATCACGAGCTTTTGTGGGCACAGTGGGCTGTACCCATAAAAGCTCATGATACCATCTACATGTTTTGTTAGTCTTTAAGGTACTACTAATCCATTTCTTACATTCATATTCATTATTCACTATATGAGTGTCTCTTGCTGTCACACAATGAAGACTTAGAATGTAATTATTAAGTACTATAGTGCCTTTCATCTCATTTTAACCATCACATTTTCTCTACTCATATAGCCAGTAAGACTTGTTGTAAACTTACTTGATAGCAGAACAAACAAGGTCCAAACATAAACATTTAACAAGGGGAGTATGTCTTCCTTTCTCTTCAACCATTTATTAATAAACCAAGTCCCACTCTGTCACTTGTTCATTCTGATCCAACCAGAGATGGGAAAGACAAGTTGGTCCACCCCCTTGCCAGGACAGAATATCATTCCTCAGCAGAGAGTTTACCCCTAATCTCAGCTGTTAAAATGCAACCTAACTTGCTAATTAACAGGATGCCTCCATTGTCACTAATCACTGAGGCTCAGAATGAACCTGATATGATAGCTAGTCCTCAGTGGGAGTCTTTAGGGCTAACTTCTAGGGAAGTTTTTTACGGTGCTGGTGCCTACCTCTCCTTTCAGCAGATCCCTACTTCTAATTAACCTGCTTTCACTCTTTAACAAGGGAAATTTAATTTTCCTTTGTTCCACCACACTTTGAGATTCATTCAGGAGATTCCATGCTGAAAAGTAATTTAAAAAACCTGTCTAAACCTGTTAAAAATGAGAGTGGAAGTGAAATGCAAACATCAGGCAACATCAGCACACAGGCAAACAGCTTCAAAGCCTAACTGCAAAGCTGCCTTTAGCTATTGTAGTACTAGACCATGCACGGCACAGGTGATGAGATTTTAACTTTGAGCAGCATTGAATTACACAGGTTTTTAATTCCAGTTCCCCATTTGATAAATATTTTTGTTGTAGCATCTCAGTGTTCAGCAGTTCTGAGCATGAATCTGAAGTTTTTGAATCTGACAGAGACTTTGTTTTTTGTGAGCTACCTTTGCCCTTTTCAGTTTAAATTGATTTTGGCAGCTAACCAGCCTCAAAGCACTAGCACCCAGATTCACAAAGGGAACTTAAGCACCTAAACCCCAGATTTAGGCACCTAAATCCTAGATGCAGTCTAAATCCCAGATTTAGGGATATTGCAATCAGAAAACTCCTGCCCAGCTGCTGACTAACACCACAAGTGCTGAAATGCCCCAGGCACTTAAATTTTTAGTTCTTTAGAACCTAAGTTTCTGCCTCAGGATATAGGTGTCCTAGATTCACTCTAGGAGTCTGGACATTTATCTCATGAATCTCTTACTTTCTCTTCCCTCCCCCATGACTCCCCTCTCTCTCTGATACAGTGACTGTTCCACTGCAGGTAAATATTTAAACAAATATTGGACCAGAGAGAGTTAGGATGATTCTGTAGTTCTGTGGCTTGAACACCCATCATAGAGGTCGTAGATCCATGATTAAGTCCCCTGATATGTTCATTATGTATTCAGAGTGGAACAGATTCAGTAGGAGAGACTGAAAGAACCCTACATCAAAGTAGCTGAGTGGTTAGCTTACTGCTCCTGACGGGTTTAAGAGACCCCAGATCTCATCCTTCCTGCTTTAGAAGAGATAGGAATTAAAATTTGGTCTCCCACCTTCCAAATAGTTTCCTTAACCAGTGGACTAAAAGTTATAAGGTAGGCACCAACTCCTTTGGCCAGCTTTTGAATGGGACCTGAGCCAGTAGGTGGCCCTCTGGATTGGGCCCTGCCCCTGCATGTAATTAAGGCAGATGAATGCTTGTCTTCCTCTAGTTTGTAAAGTGTGCTTGGGCTTATATGAGAGGTGTCTAGATGCCCAGAACTAAGGAGCAGAGCACATGCCCAGAGGCAGAAATATAGGCAACAAGGAAACTTTCCACCCTCATAACATAAATGTTGAGTGAGTATAAGTGCTTCCAGGGTTCAACAGGAGTTTTGTGGCTCTCAGTGAAGCACCTAATCCCAGACTTAGTCTTGGGTATAGGTACCTAAGTAGCTTTGTGGAGTTGGATGAAAGTGCTTCCCTTATCTGTTTTATCCCAATGATTAGATTACTTACATGCAATGTGGAAGACCCACATTCAATTTGTCTCTGCTTGGTGTAGAGAAGATTTTCACAGGGTCTCCTTCCTCTCAGGTAAGTGTCCTAACCCCTGGGCTACTGGATTTTCTGTTCTGGGGTGCTCTCAATCTAACATGTTCCACTTTAGATAAATAATTGAAGTCCGAAGCAGGGGCACTGGATGTAGGGTCTCCCACCTCCAGGAGGATGTGTGAATTGTCATGATATAGAGTCACTCTCACACTCTCTGTGTCTGGCCTAATGACTCTTTACATTAATACACAAGTAGAACCTTTTAAAAAGAAGAGCTTGAGGGAGACCCACTTCAAAATATCCATAGTATAGTGATTAGGGATCCTGTGAGATGGGAGACCTCTTCAAATCCTCTCTCTGTGTCAGGCATCTGGACCAGCTGAAGCCAGGTCTCCATCATTCCATATGCTGCTCTAACCACAGGGCTAAAAGTTATACATGAGTTGCCACCATCTCTTCTCCCCCTCAAGTGTTTCTTGGACAAAACAGCTTAGGTGCCTAAGATGCCTGCAAGCAGAGATAGGTGTGTCCCTCTGAGCAGGGCAGCGTTTAGACCATCCACTTTTCCTCCATATAGCCAATTGGCTAGCTTAGATAATTTCCTGCCTAGCATGCTGGCTTTTGTGGATCCCATCATTAATCTGCATTGTTATCAGTGGAACTGGTGTCAGAGAGCCAATATTCTCTGAAAGGACTGTTAATGACAGGGCAGCAGTGGGACAGGGAATAGAGAGATGCTGGAAGCAACTCAAGAGCAGGGACTGCTTCAGCTTTGCTTTTTTGTGAATGAAACAGAGGCTATCTCTCTCCATGCACTGGACAGGGAGTTTAGGGGCTACCCAGGGTTTGTGAATTCCAGTGATTTTCTACATTCTTAAAAGTTGGACCTTGCAATGGCCTAAGTCTCTTTAGTTACATCTAAAGTACATCCCTTTTTTCGATAAAGGGATATAAATTAGATGTATCGAAATTGTAAATGAAGCTGGGATTTGACTTTCCCGTAGTTCATTTGTATAATGGCGGCCACGGCTTTTTTTCGAAAAGCCGCTTTTCAAAAAAAAAAAAAAACGCGGTCAAGACGGGGATCTTTCGACAGAAATGCCCCATTTTGAAAGATCCAGTAACCCTGTAAAAAAATGAGGGTATGCAGTAAATGCAGGTTCTCTGACCTCCATGGGAAGTTGTTGATGTGTTCTATTTCCTTACTATGGCTCCAGGAAGACAGGCAGCCAAGGTTGTGATGGGCACTGTAGAAGACTCTAGAGAGAAGCTCTTCAGTGAAACACAGAGAGAGTTTGGACATGTCTACACCAGAACGGTTGACTTCATGTCCACACTACCTTCATTCTTCTGGTGGTGCACCTGGTGTATTCCACCAAGTTAAGAGGGGCAAGTGGGAGGGCTGAGAGCCCTGACTCTCAGCTCTTCTTCAAGAAACTTGCTGCCCCTGGATTCTCGGCTTCCTTTTCCGTGCCCCCATGAATATGGCTACTGCTCCCCATCAGGATTTCAGCTCCCTGCAACAGCCAGTCTCCTGCAGCCACTGAGCCCTTTAGCCTGTCAAGTTACTTGCCTATCATGATAATAATATGGTTGTGCTAATTTAGATTAATTAGGTAATAGTTAAGAGCTGTAATGCAAGAAATCTGCTAAAGGCTTGTCTGCAGCACAATGTGCCCTGCCTGCCCAGTGCCTCAGACTGGAGCATCTCTGTGTGTGTGGCATATCTACCTGGCCAGAGGGTTATACTCAGGAGAGTGGAAGGCAGGCATTGCAAAGCTGCTCTCAGCATTCCCATAGGCCCTTTGTGTTAGCTTGACTGATGTCTGGGTTCAGGTGTAATACACTAGGGCTTATGTCTGCCCATTGCAGTTTGTGAAGACCCACTGAATACTAGAACAGCAGTACTCAACTCCTTGGGGGTGGTGAGGGCTTTGCCATTGTCCCACCTGGGTATAGGTCTGTGCCCTTTCTTGACTGGGGCCAGGGAATGTTTGTAAATAAGAGTCCCAAATGAGTGGTCTTGCTGCTTATACCTGTCTGTGTTCATATGCTGCTTGATATGGTGCCCATGGCTGGTAAAAAGCTCTGCCTCTCCTCCCCACAGCCAACCACAAGCCTGTTGGTGCCATGCACTGACTGGGCTGTGTGGCAGTCCAGATGGCATTAGGCGTAGGAGCACCATGGGTGTACTATAGCCCAGCCCAAGGGCTGTTTGGTGAATCGGGTTCCCCTGCAGTGCAGTGGTTCCTGCTCTAGGGTATAACAAAATGGTCAGCCTCTGAATGCACTTTCCAAGGAGTGCCATATCTGCATTACAGCCAATTAGAGGGCAAGGTTGCACTTGAATGAAAAAACACACATAAGCTCACAGTCCAGGTCAAGTAACATGGGGCTATATTTTATCTTTGGTCCAGGCTGTAACAGGCCATTTGCAAGATCAGCAGAAGCTATGGTTAGCAGATTTCCCTGGTTGAGACATGATCTCACCCAGATACAGATCATAGCTTATTTATGGTTTCCCAAGACTGACATGGGGAACTTAGGTCTGGGACCCTTCACCCACATAGGATTGTAGGAAAAATAGCCCCAGACTCAGCAGATGCATCATTATATAAAAGTCCCCAAATAATTGGTTCAGTCTGAGTTGAGTAATCAGGACACAGGATGTGATAGATGACCACAAAGGCCCATGGTAACGAATTGACGTATGTAACAATAAGTTGAGAGTAATGATACATTGACCTATAGGAAAAGGACACTTCAACATTAGAAATATCCCCTACTGAATATGCATCAAATATGTTATCAGCAGCGTCACAAAGTTTAAAAGTGGGACCCCAGCCGAGGGGCGATGGGGAGGAGAAGATGTAGTGTAGGCCCTTGGAAGGGCCGGAATGATGGCCCCTGGTGATGGGGAAGGGGAAGAGAATGAGAAAGACGATGGGCTAACACCTAAGATTGTTCTAGAAGGAATGATGTAAGTATATGGTATAGAAATATGGATGTACAGTCCCTATCTTATGAAATTGGGGTGTTTGTGACTGTGCTAACTGTATTAATAAACTATATTTGTAAATATACAAGAGTTTCTATAGTGTGAGTGTTGCAACTATGCACATCAGGGTTCCCAATCATAGAATAGTTGAATACTGGGCCTGATCCTGGGACAAAGAACCTGTGAACCCTATAGGTGGGTAATTAGAAATTTAAATGTAATCTTAGATCTGGAAACAGCTCCCTGCTTCAAGACAGGCTGTGCCTTGGACTCCCTGCACTGCACAGGGAGCCTGGCAGCTGCCTCTAGTCTCCCGACTGCCCATCTCCTTGCAAGCTGCCTTACATCAACCTAACCTAGACCAATCCTATGTCTCCTTAACTTTACACAAAGGGAAAAATATTAATCCCTTAAAGTTACTTATTTAGCATTAGAAAAATAACTCTTTCCTGTTCTTTACCTTTGTTGCATGACAGTTGCACTTGGAGAGAAGGATTTGCTTGGCACCATGGCTCTTTAACATTGATGGAAAAATTATATGGACTAATAGATGGTGTCCAATGAAAATATATTACATGTTTTTAAAAAATGTCAAAGCACTGAAACCATGTAAAATATTGACGACAAGATAAATAGGGATTAGATTTGCTTTTTTTGTGTGTTCAGTCTGTTCCAAAAAATAACAAAATAGTCAAGCAATCATTCATAATCTAATAACTGGAAAGAGCATAGGAATATATTTAGTAAATAAGGTTTAAGAAGAAGAGGCATGAAAGAAAAATGAAACTTGCTTTTTAGCTAAACTCAGTCTGTTTCACTTTAGAATCTGCATCCTAATGCCTGAAGCACACCTTGAGCAGTTAGTCTCTGACTAATTAAAGTCACATGGTGGACATGACCCTATTGTCTCCCTCTGCTGACAATTTGCAGTAAGGAAATGTCAACGTTGTTATCTCAATTCCTTTTTTTTTTTTTTTTTTTTTGCCTTAATTTAGAAGAATGTAAATGTGCATCAACAGGGTCAAATATGAACTGTCAGGGGGTTAGCAATGCCAACAATGCAGCTGAAAAATAACAGTTGATATGTTCCACTGAACACATACTGCAGCTTGCTCCAAGAAGTCATGTAAAGCTAATAATTATGTACTTATCCTGCTGTTTCTTTCAGCATGCCTACCCCTGTTTTCACATGAAAGAATGCCTAGACAAATGGGGAGGAACATTTCAAAGTTTCTGGCAGAATTTCACATTCCATTCCCCGAAAATAGGGATAGGAAACCTAACGCCAAGGGGCCAGATATAGTCCCTAACTTGCCTAGTTCCGGCCGTCAAGGCTCAGGACTCCTCCCACTCAGCATTGGGGACCCCATGCTGGCACTCCAGCCCTGCTGCCCCCGCACAACTGATTTTTCTGTGGGTCAGCGGTCCCTGACCCAAAAAAGGTTCCCCACTCCCGCGCTAAAACATATATGTGTATACCCTATTTTTCTTTTCTCTCTACTATTAGCATGAAATCCCCTAGATTAAAATCTTAAACTAGAACATATTGTCTTATCTGTCATAGCCACGGCAATAAAATGTAGATGTACTGTATTATGTTCCCACTTAAGTTGATACTAGCCTCAAGACTTGTGGAATATACTCTTGATGTACACGGGAAGATTTTTAAGTGTAATTAAATGGTATACAGATAACTGAATGTGCTGCCTGGAAATTAATATTTTATATCAATTTTGTGTTTTAAAAGACTGGAGATATATTAAATATTGACTACAGGGGGTATTAAATAATGAATGTTCTCCCTCTCTGCTGAAATGAAAGTTTTATGGAGAAGAATGTAATACACAAAAGATGGAGTTTGCTCTGTAGGAAATAGGCATAGTAAGAGCCAAATGATAGCTTTTCTAATGCAGGTAGTGGGAGGGATAGTGGAAAGGAGTGATTTTTGTTCCCTCCCATTGCACGTGTCTCAGGGCAGTCATACCTGTCTCTAAGTCTATGGGGCAGTACTACAGAAAGAGGTAACGGGAAGGGAGTATAGAAAGACAAATATTGAACTACAAAAACCTCTAAAAACCAGCATTCTCTGGCCTGGAGAGACTGGTCTGCTCCTGGACCAGAGAGACCAGGAGCCTAAGGGCAGGAAGTTGGGGGAAACAGGGTTGGCACTCAGATGCAGGCAGTACAAGACCGGGGCTGGAGCCCTCTGTAGCCAGCGGCAATGCGGGTCCAGGGCTGGAGTTCCCTGGCAGCCCCATGGCAGTGCAGGACCAGAGTATCCTGACAATTCCTGCAGTGCACAGGCCTTGGAGCATCTACAATATTGGAACTACATGAATACTCCAGGGATGGACTTCTTTAGTGATAACTGGAAGGAGGAGGCAAGCTGGAGAAGAGGAACAGCCTATCAGACTGTTAGCAGACTGTAGCATTCCTTCCACATACAAACACAGCAAAGAGCATAGGAGCCTTAGAGGAGAGTTTGCCCCAGTGTATCTCCCCTGACTTTTTCCAGTCACCAGGAGCAGTTACTTTTCACTATGGATCTAATTCAAATTGTTAACACGTCTTAATATGTTTCTGGTCTTTTTAGGTTTTGCCTTTTAATAATACATCGAGGACAACCAACAATACCAGAACAGCCCACTTGACGATTTTGGTATTTAATCATGACCCTACATATGAGCTAGTGAATCACCTCTTGTGATGGTGAGTGGTTTTTACCGATCATCTCCTTTGAGGCATCATGATGTTTTCTGCTTACATTTTGGAAATATGCCTCTGGCAGTTGGTACCTCCAGGAAATAATTCCCATTTACTATTTTTGGGAATTTATTCCATGGCTGAGACTTCTGTATGGGCAGATGTAAAAAGAGGGACACAAATTGTACTTCAAATTTTCACAGGTATCATTTAAATACAGTGGGTCAAAAAGGATGCAGTTGATAGATCTGCACATTTCTTTTACAGACTTTATTCATATTGATGGGCTAACTTCATACACAAACCACAGAATAAAAAAATCTAAGCTGATGCCGAGTATCGCTTGGATTCAGCACAGCATCTACCTATAGCTCTTTTGTTCTCTTGATATGGTGTTACGCAATCTCTTTTACAGACCCCAGCTTGAGTTTAAGATCAAGTGTGGGAAGAATGCTTATGCTTCTAGTATTAATGTAGCAGAACAATCAATTATGCAGCTGCAAGTGGCTGTGGAACTGGTCACATTTACAAAGTAATATTTAATTTATTCAAATTTTCCTTTTCTGCTCCAGCCAGTTGGAGTTTCTGTCCTAAAGGACATTTGGATCAATCTTGCTTTGAATTATTGAAAGTAAGGGCTTATTATCAGATGGCTCTATCTTTTTTGTTTGGGGAAACATCCAGAGAAATAGAATACAGTGGCTGCATAAGAAACATCTGATAACAATGATTCAAATGTTTCCTTGTTCTGGAAGCAGCAGGGATATGGATGGAGAAATGACTTCTGCCAACAAACTGAAATAAGGTTGTTTTAGAAATTAAGGACAGAGTAGGCTGTAGTCTTCCTCATTACCAATATCATCCTTTTCTTTTTTCTATAAATACCTGAAGGATATGACAGCTGAGATTAATAATCTACAAAGATGCCTGCTGACTCAAACAAAGGCATTACACAGAAGTGAATGGAGAGAATATTGGCCATGGCACTATTCAGAGACCTGACCCTAGTTTCATTTATGCCATTTCTAGGAACATAGGAAATGACATCCTGGATATAATCATTTGTCCATCTACTCCATTGTCTTGCCAGTGACATTACCTAATAACCAATGCTTGACTGCAAGGTGCAGGAAGCCAAAATATCTATAGGTAGATTCCGTGATGAGTCCAAGCAAGTGATAAGTAATTATGGGATACTCTAGCCCCAGGAAAAAATTCTTCCCTAATCCCAGTAGCTAGAGGTTGGCTTATATCCTGAAAATAAGGAGATTTTTCCCTTCCGCAACTCTTATAAATACTAGCCAATTAACCTGTCATAAGATGGGATTTTCAGGTCTCTCCTCCACCTTGGTCTTCTCTCCTGAGACTCCAGTCTCTCTCTCTCTCTCCCGCTCCCTCTCTCTCTCTCTCTCCCCTCCTACTGCCTCCCCCCTCTCTCTCAGCTCTCCTCCTCCTCCTGCCTCTCCCCCCTCCATCTCTCCCCGCCATCGTTCCCCTTCCCCTTCCCCTTCCCCTTCCGCCGTGGTGCTCGGCTGAGTGCTGCCTGCTCAGTCGGGCTGCCGCGAGGGAGGGGGCCGGGGCGGTGACGTACACGGCCAGGGGGTGGGGCCGTGTACGTCACTGCCCTGTCCCCCTTCCCCTCCCACCTCGGGGGAGCCCAAATGGCCCCTTGCACTGCTGGCTCCCCCGGCGTCCCGGCTGAGGGGCACAGCATTCAGCTGAGCGCCACAGCGGGAGGGGAAGGGGGGGTGGTGATGTACACGGCCCCGCCCCCTGGCCGCGTACGTCACTGCCCGGCCCCCTTCCCTTCCCTCCGTGGTGGCTTGGCTGAGTGTTGTGCGCTCAGCTGGGACGCCGCAGGGGAGGAGGGGCGGGGCGATGATGTACACGGCCAGGGGGCAGGGCCGTGTACATCACTGCCCCCCTTTTCCCTCCCCGTGGCGGCCCGGCTGAGGGGTGCAGCACTCAGCGCCACGGCGGGAGGGGAAGGGGGGGCGGTGACGTACATGGCCACGCCCCCTGGCCATGTACGTCAGCGTCCTGCCCCTTCCCTTCCCGCCGGGCCCAGCTGAGTGGTACAGCACTCAGTGGAGCGCCAGGGCAGGAGGGGGCAGGGCGCTGACCTACACGGCCAGGGGCGTGGCCGTGTATGTCAGCGTTACAGACTCACAGACACTGGGCTACTATATATATGATGAAAAAAGCAACCAATTTATATAACTCTGTGTATTCTGGATACCCATATAAATATGTAATCTTTTCAAAATACCCTGCTGAGCTCCTGCCCTCAGTGGTAATTGGTAGCAATAAAGTCCTCAGGCTAATTGTGTGTTGTGTGAAAAAAGGGATTCTTTTAATCAGTTATGAATTTGTCATCTTTCTGTTTTACGGAGTATCCTCTGTTCTGGTGTTATGAGAGAGGGTGAATGCACCATATTTGTGTACTTCTGTCATATCACCTCATATCTGATCTCTCAGGTACAGAGTTTCATTCTCTTCAGTCTCTCTACCTCTGAGGCTTCCCATGATGCTGATCATTTTTGTCACCCTTCTGTGTGGTGTATTGAGAAAACAGTTAATTGCAGGCTGTCATTTTCAATTTCAGGGCTTTTTTCCTGGTCTTGTTTGCAAGGTTAGGGGCTCTAAGGGGAATTGTCCAATCTGGGGCTAGCAGCAATCAGTAGTATGTAGATGGCTTTCATAAAATAAGGTTTATGAGTTGTATCTTTCCACCTTAGGCAGGAGCCTGTTTCTCTCTGTTTTGAGGTCTTTGTGTGTCGTCATTGTGAATTCTAAGAAATAAATAGTGTTATGTTACAAAATTCCAGCCAGAATACTCATGTTATTTGTAACTTAAGTCCTCTCTGTGTATGCTATGAATATAAAACACCGAAAACCTCTAACTCTGCAATATTCTTTTGGAGATGTGGTGTCTAGAATTGGATAGTGTGCCAGGTGAGGGTGCACTATTGATTTCTGCAGTAGTATTGTAATACTTCCTATATGGTGCTTCCCCCAAGTTCCTTATGCACTCTGACATTTTGTATGAGTGGGAATCATCACTTAAACCAGTGTAATCCCATTGATTTCAGTGGGGTTCGTCCTCACTTACAGCATGAGAGGAAAATCAAACCAGAGGCCAAATTCTGAGAGATGTTGAGAACCAATGTTGCCTGTAAGCTAAGTGCTTGGATGGCCATTAAGGAGAGATTCAAATGCCATCCAGCTGATTAGCAGAGCACCCATAGTGCCTGCAGCCAGCAGCATGTGTTTCTATTGGTGGTGTACATCCACACATGCTTTGGTACACATAACACAATTTATTCCACACACATATGGAAAAAGTTAGAAGGAACATTGTTAATAACCTGCTTTTTTTTTTTTTTAGCCTGGGCACCTGTCAGGATCTCTGCACATAAGGGAACACCTCCATAGGTGGATAGTCCCATTCCTGGACAGTGGAAGGACTCAGCTGCTTCTAATATCACCTCTTTCTCCTTCAGAATCTTCAGAGATCTTATTACTAACTCCACAGAGCCCAAAGGAAAACCTGAAGAGCTCGTAGAGGAGTGGATGGAGGTCAAGAGATATGGGGAACATGCCGTCCCTTTTCAGATCTACAGAAATGCCCTGTAAATGATAATGGAGATTCTAGTTCTATTTTTTGTTCAGAGTCCTGTTCCAGGGAGTGCTGAGGGCAGCCCTCACAGTCATGGCTTCTTGGGAGATATAGTTTGTGCAGATATAGAGGACCTCCATGCAGCTGGCTCCACTCTGGCATAAATTCTGTGAGCTCTGCCATGTTTGTGAGTTGTGTGATAAAAAGTCCTGGAGCCTGAAGCTTTTACTTTAATTCCACCATCTCAAGTTGTCCCATGGGATGGTGGGTTGGGGAGTTGTCCATGAGAGTGCACTAGTGGAGTTAGTTATCCCTTAGGGTATGTCTACACTGACACCCTAGTTTGAACTAGGGTGGCTAATGTAGTCATTCGAACTTGAAAATGAAGCCCGGGATTTAAATATCCTGGGCTTTATTTAATGTTCGGCACCACCATTTTTAAATGCCCGTAGTTGAACTATTGCCACTTACTGCACGGACTAGGTAGTTCGAATTAAAGCTCCTAATTCGAACTACCGTTACTCCTCCTGCAATTGCAAATAAAGGAGGAGTAACGGTAGTTCAAATTAGAGCTTTAATTCGAACTACCTAGTCCGCACCGCTGTAGTCATGCAGGTAGTTCAACTACGGGGCATTTAAAAATGGCGGCGCTCGGGAACATGTAAACAAAGCCTGGAATATTTAAATCCTGGGCTTCATTTTTAAGTTCGAATGACTACATTAGCCACCCTAGTTCGAACTAGGGTGGCAGTGTAGACATACCCTTTGAGTTCTCATCTTGTAAGCATCCATGTCTGAAAATGTTGTCTTACACTTTCTATCACACCTAATCCATGCATGAAATAGGATTGATGATATTTCTCAAGGTTGTTGTGGAGGTGCATTGTATCAGTCCTGCTGCCACCTACATGAGCTGAGCTGAATAAAGCACATTCTGTATTGATCAGGTACAGAACTTTAACAGTTGGATGCTCTTGTAGTATTAATTTGCTTGCTTTTCTGCATTATAGTTGGATAGGACTATTATTAGTTACAGAAGGGATAATAATTTGCTCTGTTTAGTACAAGTTTGACCTTATTAGGTATTCTGTATTCCCTTTCAAGCAGGTTTTACACAGCAATAACATTGGTCTACAATTTTTTAGAAGTCACCTGCTTCAGAGATAAAATGTGCTATTTATTATGTATTTTGATGTGCTAAATTCAAATATGACAATTAAAACAACTGATTGGCTACTGTTTCCAAGATATTTAAGTTTTTACATTTTATGTCTATGTATATTGTGTAGATAGTAGAGTTTTAATCATAAATTGTAAACCTAAGTCTTTTCATGTGTTTATGGTTGCTTTACATGATAATATTTCACCTGTCCTGTTTATGTAACACTTTAAAAATCAGCAAAAGGGTTATATAAATAAAATTTATTATGAAACAAAAGGCAAAAAACTATTATGTACATAGTTTAGTCCTATTCAGTGTCTACTTGGCGCTTCTTGGCTTGTCTCTTGTATTCATTAAATGGAGCATCTCTTGTCACTGTCCAGCAATAGTCTGCAAGCATTGTTGGGCTCCATTTGCCCTGATAGCGTTTCTCCATTGTTGCAATGTCCTGGTGAAATCGCTCGCCGTGCTTGTCGATCACTGCTCCGCAGTTCGGTGGAAAAAAATCTAGATGAGAGTGCAAAAAATGTATCTTTAGTGACATGTTGCAACCAAGGCTTTTGTATGCCTTGAGGAGGTTTTCCACCAACAACCTGTAGTTGTCTGCCTTGTTGATTCCGAGAAAATTTATTGCCACTAACTGGAAGGCTTTCCATGCCGTCTTTTCCTTGCCACGTAGTGCGTGGTCAAATGCATCATCTCGAAGAAGTTCACGAAACTGAGGACCAACAAAGACACCTTCCTTTATCTTAGCTTCACTTAACCTTGGAAATTTTCCACGGAGGTACTTGAAAGCTGCTTGTGTTTTGTCCATGGCCTTGACAAAGTTCTTCATCAGACCCAGCTTGATGTGCAAGGGTGGTAACAAAATCTTCCTTGATTCAACAAGTGGTGGATGCTGAACACTTTTCCTCCCAGGCTCCAATGACTGTCGGAGTGGCCAATCTATCTTGATGTAGTGGGAATCTCTTGCACGACTATCCCATTCGCAGAGAAAACAGCAGTACTTTGTGTATCCAGTCTGCAGACCAAGCAAGAGAGCAACAACCTTCAAATCACTGCAAAGCTGCCACTGATGTTGGTCATAGTTTATGCACCTCAAAAGTTGTTTCATGTTGTCATAGGTTTCCTTCATATGGACTGCATGACCAACTGGAATTGATGGCAAAACATTGCCATTATGCAGCAAAACAGCTTTAAGACTCGTCTTCGATGAATCAATGAACAGTCTCCACTCATCTGGATCGTGAACGATGTTGAGGGCTGCCATCACACCATCGATGTTGTTGCAGGCTACAAGATCACCTTCCATGAAGAAGAATGGGACGAGATCCTTTTGACGGTCACGGAACATGACTTCTAGGAATAACATGATGCAATTCATATAATGTATGACGCAATACCAGCTTCAGATTGCATCATTCATTGTTTTGCCTAAAAGCAAGTACTGTCCAAACCCAGTCATAGATTTATTCATAGATCCAGTCAAAGATGTATTTTAGTCATTTCTGGTTTAAATTGAGATCCCTTCCCTTTATAACTCACTTATCCTCCGCCATTCCCAAGTCAAGGGTCGTATATACTGACCCAATAGCATATCTTGAAAACTAGAGCCAATCAACAATTTTAAGCATCATTTTCGTTCTCAGTGACCCAGAATTAGTGAAGTTTGACTACATTTATTTCAGAAGCATTTTGGCTGTAGAGCAATTTGGGGAAAGCTCAGAAGAATGACACAAAAATAGTAATTCTGGAAGATTGCATTTATTAGCTTAGGAGCAGAAGATATGCTCCTCCCCAGTGAAAGAAGACTGAATTTGAGGGGTGATTACTCCTCACAAATAGAGAGTGCCATTAATAGAGCTCTGCAGATTTCCCCTTCTCATTTTCATGGACTTCACATGCAGACTTTAGATATTTCTTTTTGTGCAGTTCTGTGTCCTCTCAAATGTCACCCTTGTAGGACATTGAAAACAAGAAACCAGAAAAGGTCCATATTTCAACACACAAATCTTCTTGATGTGCAAAAAATTAACCTATTCTTGCCCATTGTCACTTTGAAATAAACATCTGTTTTAATTTGTGACTAAAAACTACAAAGACCCAGTACAAAACTTATTAGTAATAACCCCTAAATACTATGAGATATGGCTCATAATCCATGCTTCTCTGTAATGATTTCCCCCAAATGTGCTTCGAGTCCCTTACCAAATTTTGCCATGGAAACAGTACATTGTGAATTAATAATGACAAGAAAGAGTTGCATTCTGAATATTTTTGCAATATAAAGGAACTAGAATCAATTGTTCTCATTAGTCAGTGAAAAAAGAATATAAATTTCTTAAGTGGAAGAAACATTTTTTTCTATGTATAAAATCTTGAACTTCTATTAGTAGTTAGAAAAACAAGCTACAAGGAGAGTTTTTGAAATTACCATCACTGAATGTATTAGAGATGGTGTAATGTATTAAATCATTTCTAATATCTTGAAAATCAAATGCCCCCAGCCCAAATGATCTATGAAACAGTCCCACACATGTAATGTACTGATAAGAGAGAGAACAAATTGCTTTGTTATGAGGGAGGGATTCAGGGATACTGCAGAAGAATGCTCAAATATTATTTGTTTTTCAGCCTAAAATATATCAGGCCTAAAAGAATAACCTAGATTTTGGGCTAGGTCCTCAACAATTGTAGAGATCAACTCATTTACTGAAGTAAAAGATTCTGTTGCGACTTCCATCAGTTGAGGGTTCAGCCTTCAGTGATGGGAACCAGAGAATCACATAGGTTCATGTAAATAAAGGGTTTTTTTATTATATCCTGTTAACTCTATCATAAGATCCTTCCTTGAGATTCACTTCTGCCAAGAAGCATACAAAAATAGCCAGCTAAAAGATGCTTCTTACTTGGGTTGCCAACTGTCTAATCACACAAATCCAAACACTCTTGTACCACCCCCTGCCACATGCCTTCCTCATTGCCAAGTCCTTTCCTGCCCCTTCTCCAGTGTCCCACCCCCTGCTCACTCCATCCCCTCTCCCTCCTCTGATCACCGTCTCCCACCCTCACACATTTTCACTGGGAGGAGAAGGAGGTTGAGGGGTTTAGAGTGTGGGATGGAGCTCTGGGAGGGAGTTTGGGTGCAAGAGGGCACTCAGGAGCTGGGGCAGAGGGTTGGGACCCAGGAGGGGAGTCAGGATGCAGGTGGTGATGGGGGTTGCTGTCTCCAGGAGGAGGCTTGGGGCTGGAGTAGGGAGGCGGGATGCAGGCTCTAGGTTGAGGTGAAGAAGGGGGTGTGAGGCATGTGGGCTGGGGCAAGGGTTCAGAGTGTGGGAGGTGGTGTGGTGTGCTGGATCCAGCCAGGTGGCACTTGCCCTGGGTGGCTCCCTGTTGGTTGTCCAGAGGGGCTAAGGCAGTCTCCCTGCCTGGTCTGGCCCCATGCTGTTCTCAGAAGCAGCTTGCACGTCCCATCCTGACAAAGCTATTTCCTTTGAAGCTAATGCTTCTCCATAAGATAGCAGTGATGCAGCTATCTGGGGCAATATCCCTCAGAATTTGCCATAGAGCCATGAATAAACCATGGAGACCTTTGTAGACAACAGACAATAGTCTCTGGGCCAGTTTATTCATATCCAAGTTAGGATATTACACTTGCTTTGCTTAAGTGTAACTGCACCACTGTGTAATGGGTGTGTGCATGTAAGGATGTTTGCATATGTAATAGGTGTTCGTGTGTGTGTGTGTGTGTGTTTAGGGAAATAGTCCGTATTTCTAGATGTATATTAATCATAACCCATTAGAAAAAGTAGCAAAAATGGCAAATCCACTAAGATCCTAACGATTGCCGTAAGTCTTGGGAATACTAGTGTGCACACTTTTGTATTCTGTTGCCCTATGTGTATGCATGACTATTTTCTATTGTAGTAAGGCTATAGAATCATAGAAGAACAAGCAGAAAAGACTCATTAAATCACCTGGTGCTTCCCCTTGCCAGTGCTGAATTCAAATTCCAGTTTGCCCAGTTTAGAATGTCCCAGTTTTGGAATGACCACCACTTCTCACGATAAAGCATTCCCTAATCTATCAGATCTTAAAGTACAGTAGGCTTAAAATGAAGCTCTGCTCTCTAAAGTTTTTCTGCTTTAAATACATATGTATGTGAATTTGAGCAATATTGTAAGCATATCAAAATATGCAATTCAAACATAATTGATTTTTGTTAGACTTTGCTGGAAAGTGGAAATACTTTATCAGCATTATAAAGGACAGCCAATTATATGCATAACTTTAAAAGTAAACTGTCAAGTACTTTTCTTGTCATTATTGGTTTCTTCTCCTTTGTAATATGTTCTTAGAATTTTGAAAGTAAAATTACTTTCCATACCAGTTCCCGTAATACGGTCTTAGAAACTTGAAAGTAAAATTACTTTCAGTACCAATTCCTGAAAAATCTTATTTCCTGCATGGAGCTTAATATGTACTATTACCTGAACTATTTGCATCTTCTATTTAAGATATCTGTTATAGCAACCCTGTCAGTCAGTCCTTACAGAATCAGAAGCAGTATGGGCTTGTCTATATGGTGAGTTAACCCACAGCAAGCTGGGATGTAAATCTATGGTGCTCTAGTGCAACAAGCACTAACTCTCCATAGTACATTTAGGGAACCTCTAATGCACAGCAGCAGGGTCAACATAGATCACACAATGTGCTAGGGATCTGTAGGTCTACATCCCAGCTTGCTGTGTACTAACTTGCTCTATGGATGAGCCCTAACTGATGACTCAAAAGTACATAAATCCCAGATCCACCCTTCTACAAAAGTACTCGATGTGACACCCTGGTACCTTCCTCACTCCTGTGATATAATTATGACATATTTTGCATAAAGTATGCCTTGTTGAGGTATCAATCTAAAAGTCTTGATCTGCTAGACATTAATATCTCATTGGATTGTATGTGCTAGTAGCGTATGTGAAGTGATGAAGTTTGGGTATGTATGTGTTACTGAAACATATTGTGAGGTTGAAAACACCCACTAGCAGCCTTTCAGGTACAACAGTAAAAAGACCAAGCAATGTGAATGGCTTATTGAGGAAATGCCCACAAGCACAAGGATTACCCCAGGAACTGCATATAATAGAAGTCTCTCTGATATAACACTGCATAATGGGAACTGTTTGACCCCAGTCACAGAAAAGAGCTTTCATACAAATGGGAAGAATATATAAATGAGGGAAAGGGAAATGGCATCGTAATGATACCTCACTCTCCCAACAGCAATACACTGGGAAACACCTGAAGAACTAGGTGGTCCTGGGCCACAGGGATTTCTATCCTATGAATGAAACCCTGGGAAACCCAAACAGCAAAGCTAAAGCAGCTTGTGCCATAAGAATCTGCCAGCCTGTTTATCACTCAGTGTGAGAATTTGTTAATTCATATCCTACCTACCTCGTATGTTAAGCTCAGTTGGTGTTTTTGTTTATTTGCTAAAAAAATCTGCTCTGATCTGTTTGCTGTCACTTTTCATCACTTGAAATCCATCATTTTGCAATTAATAAGTTTACTTTATGTTTTAATCCAAACCAATGTGTGTTGGAATAAGGTGTCTGGGGAAAATCCCAACTTGGTTACCACAAGTATACATGATCCTCTTCCAATTAAGAGAGGGAGGGACTGAGAATTAAACCCATATACTGGCCAAATTTCACCAGAGCAGGATGGTATTGCTCTGGGGTTCTAGGCTGGGAGGCTAGTGGTTAGTGAGCCTGCATGTAACTGCAGCTGGGTGTTTCCCTACCTTTGTGAATATTGGTTAAAATACAAGCTTGAAGGGCTTTGAAGATTGTCATAAGAGCACAGTGAGAGAGGAAGCTCTGGCTGGTAGATCAGGGGCCTCAGTGGTAGCACTCCAAGGGGGCCAGGAAGCACTCCGGGGGAATCTGTCACACTCACCATCTGTAAGATGGCACCTATTATTCAGAAAGGTTTCAAGAATGCATGTAGGGATGTATAAAACAATTTAATAGCTGGAAATGTCTATAAGACACCTCCTTAATGGAGATGGAAGGGGCAGGGTAAACCATAAAAATTGTGTTATTACAGATTTTTAGAAATAAGTTGAAAATCTGTTGTTTTCTTCTCTCTTTTTTCTATTTCTTTCCTCCCTTGCATTCTTTTTCTGTCCATTTCTATTTCCTTTCTTTCCCTGTTCCTTGTGCACTGCGATGACCTCTGGCTATATCCACTTTTCTGCACCAACGTTTCCATGCACACATTATCTGGAAAAAAAAAAAAGGAAATAAAAAGGTAAAAACCATCAGAACGCAAATGTATCTTAAGGCAACAATAATAAACACAATCTCTCTCATTTACCAGAAATTGTTCAAAGCTTTCTCTCTGCAATTTATTTTGGCACTTTACAAAACATAAAATCTTGTATTTGTGTTTGCCGTGGGGTGGCCATGGGGTCGTATTCTGTAACTCTTATTCATGTGAATAATCCTTACATTTCTGAATAATAGTTTCATTAACTCCCCTGCTTTATGAAAAATTAACTTAAGTAAAAATAGCCTTAACATAGATCTCTATTACGATTATTATTTTGGGGACCCATCCCTGAAACATTCCTTTCTATAATCTCAGAATAAGGAAGCCCAGGAGAGAAACAATATGTCAGAAGTGGCAGTTCTCCAGCACCCTCCTCCTGTATACATCACTTCTGCAAAATCTGCCTAAGAATGGCTCAGATCTGCCACTGATATTTATAAGAACTAGTCTGTGCATGAGCAAGATAACAACTGTAATCTTTTAGTCATTTAGTTGATATCAGCAATAAGAAACAATCAGAGATGGAACATGGAGATTCTACTGTGAGATGACAAGATTTAACAATGAGTGATTATAATAGTTTCCACTCTAGAAAAAAATAAAAATGCTAATATAATCCACACTTCTACTGGGTGTGGTTCACTGTCTCATGCAGTGGCACTTAGGCCACTTACACATAGAAAGAATAAGTTTCTACTACAGCCTTAGCTGAGAGGCATCTGGGTTTTAGCTCCAACTGTAGAGGCTCATGCACAAAGTTTCAGAGTTTGGTTCCACCTGTTGGTGTTAAACTAAATCCTGCTCTCTTACTAAGGAGCAATCAGCTTAGTTGCAAAGGGTATGTCTATACTGCAGAGTTTTTTCAGAAAACTTCACTTATGTCCACACTGCAATCACTTTCTTTCAAAAAAATCAAAAGAACAGAGAGGTTTTTCTGACACTGGTAAACCTCTTTCTACAAGGAAGAAGCCTTTTTCTGAAAGAGCTCTTTCGGAAAAAGGCGTATGTGGATGAGGAAGAGGGAGTTCTTTCAAAAGAAGAGGAAAGAGGAAAAAGCACAGATGCCCTGGTGGCCACTCCATCCATACTAATCACAGCTTAAATGCGAGATAGCGTCCATTCAGTGTGAACGCTATCTTTCAAAAATCAGATTGCTTTTTCGATGCTCTTTTGGTGTGTAGACGCTCTCTTTTGGAAGAAGTTTTTTCAGAAGTTCTCTTCTGGAAAAGCTTCTTCCGAAAGAAGCCTACAGTCTAGACATAGCCAAAGAGGCCATCTGTAGAGCTAGATGGAGGGATCATTCTATAGAGATGGAAATGCTAGACTGGAAGGACCACTATTGATGGGAACATGAGGTGTAGGAGTGGGTCCATGGAATTCTGGAAGATTTGAGGGAAGCTGGGGATTTGGATTCGATTTAGCATTAATCCACCCTGGCACATGCACAAATATAACTAAATTGCTAATGATATAAATCTCGTTCACACTTGTGGTGAGGTATAGTGGACGTGGAACTTCACTCCTCAGTGAAAGCAGCTGCATCCACACTCACTATGGCTGTGTCTAGACTGCAGGGTTTTTTCGAAAAAAGTAGCCTTTTTTCGAAAAAACTTTACCTGAGTCTAGACTACAGTCGCGTTCTTTCGAAATTAAATCGAAAGAACGTGGCTTTTCTTTTGACAGCGGTACTCCTCATTTCACGAGGAAGAACGCCTTTTTCGACGGAGATCCGTCGAAAATAAGTGAGTGTGCATGCGGGGAGCCCCTTTTTTAGAAAATAAGGGCCTCCAGGAAGAAGCCCTGGTGGACAATCTGGGGCATGCCTTGCATGTCTCTGGTTCCTGCCTGCAGCCATCTTTTAAAGGGACAGTCACCCTCACAGCCAGTTGTGGCAGCAAAGCAGCCAGAGCACACGGCTGTTCCAGTGCAGCCATGTCTCAGCCCCAAGACCCTCCTGGCCCTTCCAGACAGCCTTCTGGGGACCCAACCAGGGGCTCCAAACGCCGGGCACCGGCATGGTCTGGGCCGGAGATCAAGACCCTTCTCGAGCTCTGGTCAGAGGAGGAGGCCTTACAAGCCCTAAACACCAGGCGGCAAAATGCAGACATTTTTGGCCGCATGGCAGAGGCCCTGGCCAAGAGAGGGCACCACCCCCGCACCCAGGACCAGGTGCGCTCTAAAGTAAAGGAGCTGAGCCAAGGCTATGTAAAGGCCAGGGAGGAGAGCTCCCATTCTGGGGCAGCCCCCTACTCCTGCCCCTATTATTCGGAGCTGTCCCAGATCCTTGGTGGTGGGGAAGCACGCACACCACTGCGTCTCGTCCAGTCTGGCTTGGGGGACCCTGTGGTGGAAGCACCAGAGCAGGACCCAGAGCAGTCCAGGGAGTCTGGAGATGGGAAGATGGTGCCAGAGGAGGAGGACAGCAAGGAGACGGTGACCCTCACTCTGGAGCCAGTCACCCAGACCCCAGAGGCCTCCCAGGTGTCATCTGATGCCGGAGACGATGCAGCAGGTGAGTGCAGTGAGGTCGTGTAACACACAGGGTGGGGGAGGTGGGTGCACAGTGGGTGATGCACAAGGGAAACCTGTAATGTTCACCATGGCCATCATGCAGCTGGCTGTGCATGTGCCAACATGTTCAGTGGTAGAGTGTGACACATGGGGGTGCGCCACGTGGTGGCATAAACCATGTCCGGAACACAGCCAGGTGGGTTGTCAGTGCGAGGTCCCATTGGCACTTCAGGACCCCTGTGATGCTCAGGCTGATGCCCAGGTCACACATGGTGTTACCTTCAGAATGTCTGAGTCCCCTGTCTGAAGGAGATGGTATGCCCTTTGGGACAGCTGTTGCACACATGACTGATTGTGTCTTCCTCTTTTCCTCCACAGCCGGACCAGCCGTGCAAGAGGGCCGCAGCACCCCAGCCCCACCTCCATCCCGGGGACATGGGAGCCGCAGACACAGGCGTGTCTATGCAGACATCCTGAGGCAGCATGTGGCGGCCGTGCAGGAGCTCAACACCATCCTGCGAGAAAGGGCAGAGGCAGAGGCTCGGTGGCATGATCGGCTGATGGAGGAGCTTGTCCAGCAGCGCACGTCCCTGTGTGCCACTCTCAGAGAGGTCTGTGGCATGCCTGCTCCTGTGCCTGGTCCTGCTCCTCCAGCACCCCATGACCCCGCCCCACCAAACCCCCCTTCCACAGCACCATCCCTTCCCCCCTTGTACCTCCCTCTCTCCCAGCTCCCCCAGTCCCCCAGCCCCTCTCTCCCCAACCCCCCCCAGGCCTCTAGCCCCTCTCTCTCCCTGGCCCTCCTCTCCCCCAGGCCTCCCAGACCCAAGTGCACTTACCCTCTGTCGTCCATCCAACAGACAGTTGCCCCACCCAATCCCGAGGCCATGGTGGACCCCGAACACAAGGCACCAGCAGGAGACTGCGAGCAGGCAAGCACCGTGCAACCTGATCCCCTTCCCTCCTCCAGGTTTCAAGTCCCCTTCCCCCCTCCAGGTTTCAAGCACCCCCATCACCCCAGTTAAATACCAAACATTGTGTTTAAGAAAATGTTTATTGTACATAGTTTGTCATTAAAGTATACTTTCTCCAGCAAAAAATAAACAAAAGCTTTTTTATGTTTGCAACAGTTATACCTTCTTTCAGTTATTGACATTTATAACAATAAAACAGAAGTTATTCTTTTCAGACAAACCCTGGTGTTTATTATTTCTACAAACAGGGTCAGGATAAGGGTTGAGGAGGGAAGCTTGTATTGGGCCAGGCCAAGCTCCCAGACAGGAGCCCCTCAGGAGAGTCAGTGGCCTCCAATAGAGAATCGCTCCCGTAGGGCCTCCCAGATGCAAACAGCAGACCGGTGAGCCTGGCAGATGGCAGCTGTCCGGGGCTGGGCAAAGTGCCTCTCCTGACCATCAGCACCTGTACCCCACCCTGGTAGGAAGGCTTCCCCTTTCCTCTCCACCAGGTTATGGAGAACGCAACACGTGGCCACTACCTCAGGGATGTTGCGTTCCCCCATGTCTAGCCGTGTGAGCAAGCACCAAAATCTCCCTTTTAAACGTCTGAACACACATTCCACCTGGTTGCGAGCCCGGTTAAGATGAGCATTAAACTGCTCCTTGCTCGCATCCAGGTGGCCGGTGTAGGGCTTCATCAGCCACGGCATCAGGGGGTAGGTGGCATCAGCCACTATGCACACGGGCATGTGCACGTCCCCAACCACAAAGTCATGATGCGGGAAAAATGTTCCTGCCTGAAGCCTCCAGTAGAGGTACGAGTTCCTGAAGATGCGGGCATCATGTGCCCGCCCTGACCACTCAACACAAATGTCAGTAAACTGGCCACGATGGTCAACCAGGGCCTGGAGGACCATTGAAAAGTAGTCCTTTCTGTTAATGAATTGGGCTGCTCGATGGGGCAGTGCACGGATTGGAATGTGTGTCCCATCGAGCGCTCCGCCGCAATTTGGGAAGCCAAGGGCAGCAAAGCCGGCCACGACGCTGTCCAGGTCTGCTAGACGGACGAGCCTGTTCAGCAGCTCAGAATTGATGGCCCTTATCACCTGCAGAAAGAGACAGACAACAAAATTTTAGAAGGGGTGCCTTATCTCTTAGGAGGAGAACCCACCACCCACCTTCCCTCTCAAACACCCCGGGAATCCCCTCCTCAGAACCCCCCCCCACAGCTCAGGGTGAGTGGAGGCACTCCCTCCCACTCCCACTCCCACTCCCACTCTACCTTGCCCTTTCCTGACAGTCTCCCTTCCCCCCCCCCAAACTGTGACTGTCCCCCGACAATGACTTACCTCCATCAGGATGGACCCAAGAGTAGACCTGCCCACTCCAAATTGGTGTCCCACGGAGCGGTAGCTGTTGGGGGTGGCCAGCTTCCAGAGGGCAATAGCGACCCTCTTTTCCAGGGGGATGGTGGGCCACAAGTGGGTGTCCTGCCATTGCAGAGCCGGGGCGAGCCAGGTACACAGCTCCTGGAAAGTGGCCTTCCACATCCGGAAGTTGCGGAGCCACTCCTGGTCATCCCAGAGCTCCATAACGAGCCGGTCCCACCAGTCAGAGCTGGTGTCAAGCCTCCAAAAACGCCTCTCCACGAAGAAGTTTGGAGGCAAGGGCAGTGGGGCTGCATGACTGGCGAACCCTTCGTACCTCTGGTCTGGGTCCAGATGGGGAAGTAGCCTCATGACTGTGTCATGCAGATGCAGCAAAACTTGCAGTATGATGGCGTGGGGCCATCGCCTGCCCAGGAGCAGCTCTGGCTCCATGCCAAAAAAAGGGGTCTAAATCAGAAAAACCTCCAAACAAAAAACCTGCTGGGGTGTCCCAGGAAGCTGGGCACTCCAAACAAGCACTGCAATACCTTGCTTACCTACTAGAGGGACAGCAAAGGCAGCTGCAGGAGCAGAGCAACGGGTGTTGAGGGGGGTCCCTTTAACCACGTGTCTCTGCAAAGGGCAGGCAGCAGCACCCGGAAGGAAATGCTGCCCCCATGCCCTGGCAGAAGTGGTTCCGGGTGGCTTTTTCTTTGGAAAGAGCATCCAGCAGTCAGGACGCTCTTTTTCGAAAAAGCGGATCGATTTTCCGATCCACATATTGTAGTCTAGACGCTCTTTTTCGAAAGATGCTTTTTCAAAAGTTTCTTTCAAAAAAACGTCTTTCGAAAGAGCCGCGCAGTCTAGACGTACCCTATGGCATATAGCTACATGAGGCAGGGTAAATCTGTGGCAGAGGGGAGGCAGCAGAGAAAGACTACAGGGGCAGGAAGCTGCCAGAGCCTTTCCTTGTTTCTTCCCCACTACCACAGTCTTTCCCCATGGCAGAGAAAGGCTCTGGCAGGGGGAGCTTCTGGATCCATTCTCAACATGAAATCCACAGCTCAGAATATAATGCAGTTTTTTGAAGAGTCCTGTGGTCTTAAAGATGTGGAGATCATGTACCCACCCTGATCCAGTAATTCACAAGTGCTTGCATAACATGGACCAGTATCCCTATCTATGTACCCAGTACCAAGGTGGGCTGGTGCCAAAATAGGGCTATATGTGCCATCTATTGTTCTACTGAATTTCGGGAAGCCAGTTGCACTAAATCCATCCACTGCTTCTTGCACATTGGTGACAGCTGGTCTGCACTACACAGTTAGATTAACATAAGAGAGGGCATAAGAGAGGGCATAAAGCTTATATCAGTGCAGCGGGATGACACAGTGTGTGGTAGACACTTTGTCTCTCACATCAGCTGTTGGCTGTAGTCAATTAGTTATGGTAGGAGCCATGGAACCGATAAGAAATCTGGGCAATTAAAGCCAAGCTGCCCCCATTCTCAAGAGGCAGGTGGCAACTGAAGATGATTGATAGTCAGCTGGTGAATGAGTGGCAGGTGAGGTGAAGAGGTGCAATAAGTGGTCAGCAAGGCAGAGGCAGTGAAGCATAATAAGTGGCCAGCAGGGCATCTGGTGAAGAGGCTTGGTGAGAGTGGTGAGTTTGTGACCAGCCAGGTGGCTGCAGAGAGGTGTGATGAGTAAACAGCAAAGTGGCTGGTAGAGAGGCATAGTGAGAGCTGTGAACAGGCAAGGTGGCAGAAGCTGAGAGCAGGTGAATAGCAGGTGTGACCCATGAGTGGCCAGCAGGGTGGCTGGCGGAGAGGAGTAGTGAGCAAGTGCCCAAGCAACAAAATGAGTAAGGAACTTCTTAATCCCTCCACTCAGGATGGGAGGGGAACTCTGCAGATGCACCTCTGAACTCTGTCTCTGCACTGACCAAGGGCATCAACTTGAGTGGAGTGCAGAGAAGGGTTCCGCATGTGAAGTGGACTTTTTGGGTTGTTGGACTTAAGAACCTGAGGGGGAAAGGACACTGCCCTACCTACTTGAGTGGGTCTATTTTTGTTTATGTACCCTGTTTGCAGTGTGTCCCCAGATTAATTCTAAGTTAGTTCCCTCCTTTTAAAGATTTCTTTTCTACATCCAGACTCTACTCAGAGGTGCCTAGGGCTAGTGTGTTAGTTTCCCAGGTTACTGAGTGGGGGCTTGAGCCATATCTGTGTTGAATCAATGGAAAGGAACCCCTAAATATTGAAACTGGCCCTGATTGCTGCTGGCTCCGCTGACAGAAGCAGTACATTAGTGTGACACTTTCCATGGTGGTGCTTGAGGAATTTCCTTCTCTTTCTCAAGAAGTCTACATAAGCCTGTGACATCAATTACAGATCCAAACATTTACCAGACAATTGAAAAACATGTGTACTCAAGGGATAGTCACCAGTGTTTATCACCAACATTACATTTGGACCCATCAGCTGAAGGAGACAGATACAGGGAAATGATTTAAACACAGATATCTGCTGTGTTGTCTTTATTGTTCTAGCAACAAAGAGAAGCAGGATTCAGCACAGAGCCCCCGACTTTTCAAAGGAGTAGACCATCTCAAATACATCATGAAGAGACTTTTCTCCTTATATCACTGGGAAATACATCAGATCAATTCAATGTTCAGTTTACTAATAATGAGCCCAATGCAGCTGCTTCTGATCCTTGACTTTATAAACCTGAATGCTGAGATTTCACTGTCAATATGTGGATTGTTTCTATCTCTGCTGGGAGTTATTAAATTCTTATATGGCCTCACTTCTATATAATATCTTGTTGTTATCTCATACAACAAACAGGCACATGATTTATTTGAGTATAGTATTGTGACATTCTTCTTTATCTCACCACTTCCCAAAATGTTCTCTCTGTTTGTATAACTTTTTCACATCACAGTGTGTTCTTTATAAATACTCATAAAAGTTCCCATTTTAATGTCCATATGGTTATGCATTTCAGGTTTCATCTTTTATGCCAGCTGTCATGCTAAATATATCTACAATATCAATATTAATTATCTGTCATCTTCCTCACATATCACTTTGTTTTCAAGAAGTTTTTTCACAACTTTTAAGACTCTCTTTTGACCTTACCCTTCATTCCTTGCTTGTCCCATGACATAATTCTAGCATGCATATTTATAACATTCAATTTCTTGATAAATTATATTCTTCTGAAGATAAATCAATCAATGCTAATAAAACAATAGCACAACTTTCAATCCTGGCCCAAATACCATACTGAGTTTACATGCAAGATTTCTGAATTCCTCCTGGGAAATTTCAAATTATAAAAATAATATATATGTTATAGACTATCCCCTAATTCACTTTACAGTCACTAGCCAGTTGCAACAGGACCTAATCACTGGATCGCATGTGCTGCCAAGCCAATTGGGACTGAGTCTAGTTACTGTTTCTTCTTTTTGACACTAAGGCGTACTTACACGCTCAGATTTCTCTCCACTGTTCAGCTGCACTAGACCCTGAAACCAGTGTCAGAATTCCTGACCTATCCCTCCAATTGCTTTTTGTGTGCTCCTCGGAGCTGTAGTTAGGCTATAGGCAGTCTGGGATTTCAGCTTAATCCCTTCAGGAACAACATGGCAGGCATACAGCATAGTCTTGGCAGAGGTATTTCTTAATTCCTTAATTCCACAATGACTTCACTCTTAATGCGTAGAAGAGTTACTTATCTCTTGAAAATGACAAAAATCTGGAGATGCCATTGTAACACTGACAGACCCCAGTCATCAGCAGGGCAGAACTGAACCTGGGATCTCTGGAGCTAAATGCATAAGCCTCTGTTGCATGAGCTAAAAGCCTGAGGGCTCTTACGTAAGGCAGTAGAGTTAGATACATTAACATCTCTCCAAGGCATGCCTAGACTGCAGCATTATTTTGACATAACAAAGTGAGTGTCTACATAGCAAGTTCATTATTTCAAAATAACAGGCTTCTTATTCCAAAATGTGTAACCCTCATTTCACAAGGAATAATGCCTATTTTGAAATAGGCTGTGTTTAGCTGTGGTTATTTTGAAATAAGTGGCCTCTCGGGATTCTCACAGGTGCCCTGGTGGCCTCTGTCCACGCTCATCAGAACTCTATAGTTCCCCTTCCTCTACAGGCTTCAAAGGTGCAGCCTCAGGGAAAAGGGCTTGTGACACAATGGAAGCCCTGCGAGCCCTGTGCCACGCAGCAGCACCCCGCTCTTCTTTCCCTGTTGCCATGAGTGACCCCTGTAGTAAGTTGAGGGTCAGTAACATGGAGTAAGTAGGCCTGAATAGAGGCCTGTAACATGAAAGCAGCAACAGGTCTAGAATCTAGTAAGCAAGACTTTGGTTCAGTAACACAGGAGCCAAGAAAGAGGCCCTACTGATAACTGTGTAATTGTGTAAGTTAGGGAGAGCATGGAAGGACACAGGGAGACACTGGGTACAGACTGTAAGCCAAAGGGGAGTAGTGGAACATCTTAATAAGAAATGTCTTGGTACAAAGACTCCCCAAAAACTAATGTACATACCGACCTAGGTTCAGCACCAGGTCGGAATTGACAGCATGAAGGATAGTAAGTAAGCCCCCCCTTCCATAAGGTGAGGGGTGGTAACTATGCAACAGAGGGTGGCAACCTGGTACATAAAGAAATGATGTAAATTGTTTGTACCTGTGTATAAAAGGACACCGCAAAGGGTGTTCTCCGGCCGACCTTGGAGGGGGGGTGCACTAGGAGCCTGAACGGCAGGTGTCATTGCCTAAACTTACAGAATGCACAGTAGCTTAACTCTGACTGACTGCTGTTAATATCTGTTATATGGCAAAAAATAGGCCTGCCCGGTGTTGGTACATTGTCAACGCAGGCCATAGTGCCCAGTGGTGTAACATTGTACTGATCTCTGTTACCAACTGGTAGAGCTTCACATTTGACAATAAACCTGCTCGATTGATTTCAAACCTTGCTTGCATCTGTCGTTTCCGGGGCCTCTCAGAGATCTCCTGTATTGACCCAAGTTCATGGGGTCTAACACTCTAGATGAAGGGAGCACTGATTGTTACGCACACAGCTGAAAGTTTATCATCACCAATGGAGTAGAGGTCCTGTCAGGAGTGCGCCAGAACGACCCTGACCAGATGACGCTGACACTGACAGTTCAGACCACCGAAGGTACCGAGGTACAGAACACTGAGGTACGACAACCCCCATGCTCCCACTGAGCCCTCCACAGCTGCCAGGGAGAAAGCAGCCAGCTCCCAAGCCCCTGCCCGGGGATAAAAGAGGAGAGCCCTTGCCTGGTCTGGTGATGGAGCTCCTGGCTCACGTTGATCTCCGCACCAGGTGCAGGAATGCCAACATCTAAGTCTAGATGGCTGACAGCCTGGGCCAGAGGGGACACAGCCACACTCAGGAGCAGGTGTGGATGAAGGTGAAGGAGCTAAGGCAGGCCCACACCAAGGCCATGGAGTGCAGCGTCCACTCAGGGGTGGCACTCCACTCCTGCCAGTATTACAACCAGCTCCACTGCGTCCTGGGGGGGGGGATATTAACCCCTTCCCCCCATGTTGGAGAAACCCATCGTCAGCCTCCTGGAGGCATGGCTGTGGAGGAGGAGGAGGTGCAGGAGGAGGAAGATGAGGAAGCCAGCACCAACACCATGCCCGCCAGCCAGGAGTTCAGCCTCTCCTTGGAGCCATCCCTCCCTCCCCCCAGCATGTCACTTAGGGGTCAGACGAGACCTGGGAAGGCCCATCAGGTGAGTTCCATGACTTTCCCTAGACACACATAGAGGGAGGAGGCAGGCAGCATATGGAGGCCTGGGGATTGCAGCCTGTGCACATGGGTACATGTGGATCACCAGTCTGGAGCAGACAGATGCAATGAGGTTGCCACATAGGAATCTTGCACTCCTTCTCACAGAGTTCTTGCACAGACCTGCCTTACTCCCAACCCCATGTTGGGACACCTTCCCACCACAAGCCACCGCTAAGGAGGATGGGGTCATGAACACACACAGTAGTGTCACACATGATCAGGCCCATGCTCTCGGAGCAACATCCATTCCCAGGCCAGCATGGAGAAGCAGAGGACACCAGTCCCCTGCCAGAGGAGCTTGCTGGGAGGGCAAGGAAGTGGAGGAGACCCCAATAACACCCTCCCCAGCAAGCAGCATCTGCAGCTCACACACACCTCTCCCAACACCCTCCCCTCTCTCCACCAGAAGGCAGTCATACAAGTCCTCTTTCTATGAGATGCCACCACTGCCAGACCCAGGATGTGTGTGGCATGGAGGGAAGCCGAACTGCCCCATTGCCCCCCTCCCACCCACAGACTCCCGGCCTGGCCAGCACCTTCCCATGCCTGCTTGTCTCTGGGGCATGGGGGTAGCAAAGCTCCCCCCTGGGATGTCTGTGCCCCTGCAGGGTAAGGCCCACTATCTAGGCCTCAGATGGCCTTGCTCGAAACACATTGCCTTTGTCTGACCCGAGACTTTTCAGTGTTGGCTTAGAGATGTGCACAGTATTGCCTGGGATGACTGCCCTTCTCTTAGTTCTCCACAGCTGGACTAGCTATGAGTGTGGTGTGAGCCATATCTCCTATGTCAGCCTTCTGACACCATGAGACCACAGGCACTGCCGACCCTGCGAGGACCTCGAGTGGGAGCACATAGCCAGCCTCCATTCCCTTCAGCAGTCTCTGGAGTGGCAGGACCATAGGATGGACACGGACCTGGAGGAAAGCTGTGCTGACCAGGAGCTGTGTCGTTCCACCTCATGGGAGCTGTCTCAGGAGGCCTGGCACATGTGCATGGCATACAGTACCACCACCAACCGCATGGTCACCGCGATTGAGTGGTCATGCATCTGCCTCCCTGCACCCACTCCTTCCCAAGTCCCCCCAACCCCCACTCCCACTCCTGTTCCTGCCCCTCCAGCTTGTTCTCCTAGCCTCCCGTGGCTGCCGAGGGCCCCACAAATGAGGTGGTAGGCCTGCCTGATGCAGGTGCCAGTCCCAGCCCCAACCCTGAACCACTCCTCTCCCTTCCACCTCCCTTCTTCTCCCTCCCCGGTTCTTTCCCCAGTCCCTCCCCACTTACATTTATTTACCCCAAGTAAAAAAAAGTTTATTCTTTCAAAACAAAGAGTGTGGTTTATTGTATCTGCAGGGGAGGGGAGGAGGGAGGAAGAGGGAAGCAAGGGAAGGGAAGGGAGGGTTGGGGGAGAAAAGGTACAGAGAGGCAATGCAGAGGCCCCTTGTGGGAAGGCCCAGGGGAGAGTTTCACAGCTGGCCTTGTCTGAAACTCCCTCAAGGCCTCCCAGATGCACACAGCCCCCTGATGGGCTTGCTGGATGGCAGCCATGTGTGGCTATTCAAAGGCCCTCCCAAGCTGCTCAGTCTCTGCCCCCCACCCTGGCAGGAACATCTCCCCCTTGTTTTCATACAGGCTGTGCAGGACACAGCAGGCCGACACCACCTGGGGGATGTTCCATTCACCGAGGTCCAGGCGGGTAAGGAGACTGCAGAACCTCCCTTTAAGATGGCCAAAAGCACCCTCCACAACCATGCAGGCCCTGGTGAGCCTATCATTGAAACATTCCTTGCTTTGGTCAAGGTTTCCCATGTATGGCTTCATCAGCCACAGAAGCAAAGGGTAGGCTGCACCCCCCCATGATGCACATCATCATGTCCACATCTCCAACCCTGATGGTGTGATCAGGGAAAAAAGTGCCAACGTGCATCTTCTAGAACAGGCTAGAGTTGTGGAAGATGTGGGCATCATGTGCCTTCACCGACCACCTGACATTGGTGTTGGTGAACTGACTGTGGTCCACGAGGACCTGCAGGACTATGGAAAAGTATCCCTTCTAGCTGATATAATCAGATGTCCGGTGCTCAGGAGCCTGGATGGGGATGTGGGTGCCATCAATGACTCCCCCTCAGTTGGGGATGCCCATGGTGGCAAAGCCGGCAACAATGGGGTCCACATTGCCCAGGATGATGACCCTGAGCAACAGGATGGTGTTCATTGCCCTCACCACCTGTAGAAGAAGACAAACAGGGAATCACAGTTCCCCGAGCCCAACCCTCCTTCTCACACATTGGGACCAATCCCAACTTATCACATCTCCCGACAGGGCTTTGTGAAAGCAGGATTGAAAAACCATCCAGGAAGGGAGCTTCTACCTTCCCCCTCTTCCCTAGGGAATCCCATTCCAGCAGTTCACTGCCCTCTTGGGATACTAGCACGAGAGCACCATACCTGCAGGACCACAACCCTGATGGTCGATCTCCCCACACCAAACCGGTTTTTTACAGAGTGGTAGCTGTCCAGCATGGTGAGTTTCCAGAAGGTGATGGAGACCCACTTCTGGAGGCGTATAGTGGGTCACATATGGGTGTCCTGTTGCATGAGGGTAGGGGTGAGTCACTCACAGAGCTCCATGAAGGTGTCCTTCTGCATGCTGAAGTTCCGGAGCCACTGCTGGTCATCCCACTGCTCCATGGTGACGCGATCCCACCAGTCAGATCTGGTGTCCCATCACCAGAAACACCAGTGTACAGGGGTGGGGGGAGGAACTGTGCTGCATGAGCAGCATGTGGAGAGAGAAGAGGTGATGCCCCTGCAGAGCCATGAGGGTAGCCTGCAGTAACTGCACCAGGAGGTACAGCAGCAGGTCTCAAATTTGGCAGGTGCATTGCAGAAGGTCCAGCTTCATGGCTGGAGTGCTGTGGTGTCTTCAAGGGCAACCAGAGCACACAGTGGGAAACGTTTGCTGTCCCTCAAGGAGGTAAGCAATGGAGAAGAGCCTGAGACACAACTGTACAGAGAGGTCCCTTTAAGCATGAGCTTCAGCTAGCATTAGGAAGCAGCTACAGGAAGTGACTGCTGTCCTGTGCCCTGCCTGAAGTGTTTCCAGGGGTGGGGGGAGGACTTTAAATGCAATTTAGGCTCCAATGAGTGTGGATGCTCTATTTTGAAATAGCTCAGCGCTATTTGTAGTGTGGCCGTGGTATTTTGAAATAAGCTATTTCTGAGTTTTTATTCCAAAATAGCTTATTTCAAAGCAAGCGTGTAGTGTAGACATACCCTAAGTGATTTTGGCACCGCTAGTTGGGACAGCTTTCCAGGGAGGTGTGTGGGTTACTCTATCACCTATTCTGAGTTCCCGTGTTCTGTAAGTACAAAGTCTGTAAACATATTGGGCTAAGAATTGTCCCTCCTGCCATCTCACAAGTCCATTTCCTATGTTTCTCATGTGGTGATGGTGGCTCCCTACACATTGCAGAAATCTGTTCTTAAATAGGGTTTCTGTCTCTGAGCCATGTGTTCAAACATCAAAATGTTTTGTTTCAAAATGGCTGAAATGAACTCTTTCAGCTTCAAAACAGTTTTGCATTTTCTCATCTGAAATTATTCATCAAGTTCACCCCAAATTCATGAATAGTCTTGCCCCCTTACATCAATTTTTCAATACATTTACTATTCCAAAAAAAAACATGTTGCCAAGTTCTAGTTTTAAACCTCCCTCCTATGTAAAAAAGAAGCAAATTATTATTCTGATGACCCATTTTTCCATACCCAACAGTTGTTTTTAAGCAATGGGGGTAATGAGGATCCAACTGAGACCTCATTCTTGGCATCTGTTTGTCACTTGTACAGCTGCTTCTTTATTGGCCTTTACTTTTTTTCCTGGAGCTCTACTTTGGCAAATCTCCAAAAAACCAAAAAAGACGAACTCGTTCTCAGCAAATGTAAAGTAAGTTAAGTAAAATAACACTAATAGATTAAGAAGATGTAGAAACACTTGAAATGCTAACAGTCCATCCAGGGAGTCTTTAGGCATCAAGTACAAATTCATCTAGGAAGTAGGAAGCATTGGGTCTAAAGTAAAAAAACAACAAAGAACAAACAACATATGGATGTTTTGTAAACTTCATCCAAAAGCTGCTCAGCAGAGATTAATTTCCTACCCAGCAAGAAGCTATTTCTTCGGGGTGTTTTTTAATTAAACTTACAGTCCCAAACTCTGCCATCTGAACTTTATTATTATTTATTTACATTACAGTAGTGTCTAGGAGCCCTAATCATGGATCAGGACCCAATTGGGGAAGTCATTGTACCACCAGACCAAAAAGACTGTCCCTACTCTTAAGAGTTTACTGTCTAAGCAGCAGCACCTTGCTCCATAAATAGTCCCATTAGTGCTATTTTATGCGAGTGAGGGAAGGAAAATCTGGCATGAAAACATATGTATTGAAAGAAAACTGGGATTGAGATGCATGATCCACATGTGTTTCCCTCTGTGTCCACAAGTGGACTATACAGGGGTCACATCAGAGGCAGTATTTGTTACCACGCAGCAGCATGTGATACAGCAGTTTCTCTCTGTTTGGTCTAGGAGAAAATCTGATGCTAGTGTGCATAGTAAACATTGTTACAGTTTTCTTTTCAGTATCAACCAAAGCATATTGGAGAATCTGAATTTAGAATGATTCTTCACTCACACCAATGTGAGTGAGAGTATTGCAATTCATCTGATGAAGTGGGTTTTACCCACGAAAACTTGTGCCCTAATAAATCTGTTACAGCAACATTATTTCGAAATGACTAGCATTATTTTGAAATAACTTAGTCCGTGTCTACACAGCAGGCAGTTATTTTGAAATAATGTCAAAATACTGCCAAGCTGGAGGACTTCTTACTCTGACTCCTGTTACCCTCATTGTACGAAGAGTAAGGGAAGTCAGAGGAAGAGTGCTCTGTTTTGAAATAAGTATTGTGTAGATGTTCCCAATTTTGAAATAAGCTATTTCAAAATAAACTACACAATTGACGTAGCTCAATTTGCGTAGCTTATTTTGAGTTAAGACCTGCTGTGTAGATGCACCCTTAGTTTCTAAGGGCATGTCTATACTAGGAAATTATTTCAAAATAGCTTTTATTTCAGAATAGTTATTTTGGGAGTTATTATTTCAAAATGGCATGTGCATACTACAGGGAAGCCTCAAAATTAGTCTGAGGCAGGCTCCCTTAATGTGGACACAGTACTTCGAATTAGAGTCCCAGGAAGCACTGGGGAGTAATTACTTTGAATGACTCTGGGGAGTAGTTATTTTGAAATAGCAGCTCTGGAGTGTCCACACTAATGCTATTTTAAAATAACCATTTCAAAATAAGCGTTATTCCTCCCTGCCTTTGCACCCTCCCCACTGGCCAGACCCCTACCCCCAGCCTGCTCCTGTACCCTCCCCCCAGCCATGCACCTACACCCAGAGAGATGGAGGTTGGTGAGCATAGTGAGCAGAGGGCGCAGCCCCCTAGTAAATTCGTAACCTTGAATTTATTGCATTGTCCTGCTTTGAGTAACTCTTGCTTGGAGAAGCACAGGATGTGTAAGATGCTACTCCTGATCAGTAGTTCCTTACCACTAGTATATGCTTCAATACCAAGTCTTCAGGCTTTTATGATTAGTGACCTAGATTCCCTTATGTCATTTTAGCACCAAATTGTGAAGACTTTAATCAATTTTTAAAAATGAATTCTTATGAAAAACTCCAATGAGGCTAAATTTTGAGGCCTTATATAATTTCACCCAATTTTTATTTTACTGACCTGAATTTTTGGTGGTAGAAGCAAATGAAAACAGAGGAAGAAGCTCCGTATTTGGCCCTTAGTGAAAAATTTCCATGCTGAATCGTTGTGTGCTGCTTCCTGTCCATCTACTTCAATATCACATGTTCTAATTTGCAACTTCAGGTATGGGAAAGCTTAGGTTTCATTGTGTGTTACAATATGAGAATTGGACTATGAAGGGTAAATGAACCTCACTGGCTAGGAAGATTAATAAGAACATAAGAACGGCCATTCTGTGTCAGACCAAAGCTCCATCTAGCCCAGTAACCTGTATTCCAAAACTGGCCAATGCCAGCTCTCCCAGATGGAATGGACAGAACAGGAAATCCTCAAGTGATCCACCCCTGCCCTCTATTCCCTGCTTCTGGAAAACAAAGGGACATCATCTCTGTCCATCCTGACTAAGAATGATCAATGGATCTATCCTCCATGACTTTATCAACCGTAAATTAGGGTGTATAACCTGCGGGTTACACATGTTTTTACAACCCCTCCTCTTCCCCCCCCCCCACCCCCCCCGGCAAGCTATACATGTCCGCGGGGTATACAAGCTTATTTTTACCCATTAGAATTGGGTTGGGTCAGCTCCGCTTCGCTCCACTGCAGGGAGGGCCTGACAAGCTTCCAGTGCGCCTGCACTGTGCTCTCCGTTCCCCCACCCAGAGGAGGGTGGGTTGCACCTGGCTGCGGCTGCATGTGGCCTGGGCGCGAGTGTGGCTCCCCTCCCGCAGGCCGGCCAGCTTGCCTGCGTTGTGCTCTCCATTCCCCCCCGATATGTGCAATTACCATGAATTAGCTTATAGAACCTGAGGGTTATACACGTCCGCGGGTAATCTAAGCTTTTTTTTTACACAGCAAAGAAAAACTGCGGGTTATATATGAGAGCGGGTTATACACGAGTGCAGACTATATATGCTAAAACACGGTAGTTCTTTTCTGAACCCTGTTATAGTCATGCATTTCACAACATCCTCTGGCAAGGAGTTCCACAGGTTGACTATGCATTATATGACAAATTACCTCCTTTTGTTTGTTTTAAAACTTCTACCTGTTAATTTAAATTGATCACCCGTAGTTCTTGTGTTAATAACACTTCCTTATTACTTTTTCCTTGCCAGTCGTAATTTTGTGGACTCCTATTATATCCCTGACAGTCATCTCTTTTTGGGAAGTGTGATGGGCTCCCGGAAGCCTGTGGTGACGGGCTCCCAGAATCCCGCACTAAGCGCAGCGGGACCCCGGCTGTTCGGCCGGCAAGGGGGTGGGGTGACGCGGAGCCGGAGAAGAGCGGCTGGCAACTGCCGGGGCCGCGCCACAGGCAGATGGCTGCGGCACACGGGGGCAGGGCCCCACCACAAGCCTGCAATGCCTCAGAGCAGAGGGACGCAGAGGGGGCGGGGCAACTTCCCGCCACATCCGGCAGCGGGTCCTTTGAAAAGGCCCCAGGGAGAAGGCAGCGGGGTGGCTCACAGGGCAGGAGCCACCGAACGCCTTGCTGGGGCGCTTTACCCCACCCCGATGGAGGAGTGGTCAGCATTCCCCAGGAGTCCGGGATCGCGATGAAGGGCCTGGAGGAGGCAGCGGACTGATAAGCCACTGGGAAAAACCCAGAGGGGTCACGGTGCAGGAGGGGTCAGGAAGCAGCCTGGGGCAGAGTGCTTTTGGCGCCCATGGGCTGATGCTCTTTAGGGTGGACCGCCATCAGCCAGGTGGGGGTCAAACACCCTGAGCCCTTAGGGCCCCAGGTTGGGACCCAGTGGAGAGGGAGGGCCCGGATCCCCCTAAATCCCCTCCTCCCGCACATTGTACTCTAGTCATTTATGGCGCACTGTCGGCCAATTGGCCTTCAGGGCAGATACTATCACTGTTGTGCCCCAGGAAGGGGCAGGACTTAGGGGCTGAGAGACCCCAGGGATTTCCCCAACCCCCCAGACTTTTAAGATGGTGGGCTCGCTGGGCCCCACCCTCCGGCCAGAGCGTGGGAGCTCACACCCTTAAGCCCGTCTCATGGCGGTAAACTGAGGTGGTGGGCTCACAGGGCCCCGTCCTCTTGCAGGAGAGTGGGAGCTCGCGCCCTTAAACCCACCACAGGAAGTCTGAATCTTCTTAATGTCTCCTCATATGGCAGATGTTCCATATCCCTAATGATTTTTGTTATCCTTTTCTGAACCTTTTCCAATTCTAATATTTCTTTTGAGATGAGGCAGCCATATCTGCATGCAGTATTCAACATGTGGGTGTACTATGCCTTTATACAGAGGCAATATGATATTTTCTGCTTTATTTTCTACCCTTTTTTCTTGGGAAGCCAGTATAATAGGCATGGAAAGACTAAGCCTTCCCTGCCCCTGACCTGCCACTGAACATTTGGTCCACAGTGACTCTACCACTTCAACACACCACCCCTTTGGAAGTCCCTACTGCTCACTCTGTCCCTCCTCTTCTTGGGACAGGGAGGAAGTAGGGATGTGGCAAGCCATCAGCCAGCTGACCAGGGGTGTCTGCTGTGGAAACAAAACAGCTCAGACAGGCTTTGCCTGATGCTGGGAGGGCTTGTGACAGGGTGGAGAGGGGACTGGCAGCTGGGCATGGTGTTGGCTCCAGCCTGGCCTGGTTCAGATAGAGGAACTTCTGGTGGCAAGAAGGCAAGCAACATAGCCCATGCTCATTTGGGGCAGGCTTGGACCAGCATTGGGGCTGACCTGGAGCTTGGAGGCCTCACAGCTCAACCCAGAGTTTGGGTTTAGGCAGAGTGGATGGGGAGGGGGCGGGCAGACATACTGCAATTGGGCTGAAGTGCCGGAAGTGGCAGAACAGGCAGCCTCAAGTGAGGCCAGAAATGGCAGAGCCAGCAGCCCCATGTGGGGCCAGAAGCGGTAGAGCCTGCAGCCCTGCGTGGGGCCAGAAGCGACTGCACAGTCCCTCCCCATGAAGTGGCTGCACCCCTGAAGGGGATGGAGGGTGCAAGTACTCAGACTGCATAGGGCACCAAAAATTTTAAGGATGCCTAGATGGACCAGTTTGGCCAGGGGGTGGGCTTCAAGGATGGTGGGTCAGCAACTTACCCCACACTCAACGAGGGGTGCTCAGCCTGTTCTGGGAGCAGTTTGGCTGGAGCAGGTGTGCTGGGGTTCCTCTGGTCATGGGGCCCTTAGGACTCCTCCTGTTAAGGGGGGAGTTTTGAGTGTACTGATGCATGGGTGTCAATCCTCAGGTTGAAGGGGCGGGGCCAGCACACTAGTGTCCCCGAAGTGAGGGTACATCTGCTACCCATTCCTTCCTTGTGATTCCTAACATTCTGTTCCCTTTTTCGACTGCCACTGCATACACTGAGTGGATGTTTTCAGAGAAGTATTCACAATGACTCCAAGATCTCTCTCTTGAATGGTAAGGGAATGTGGATTGGATAAATGGACGGTAAGATGGATAGAAAGCTGGCTAGAAGGCCGGGCCCAGTGGGTAGTGATCAATGGCTCAGTGTCAGGATGGCGGTCAGTATCTAGCGGAGTGCCCCAAGGTTCGGTTCTAGGACCGATTTTGTTCAATATCTTTATTAATGACCTGGATGAGGGGATAGATTGCACCCTCAGCAAGTTTGCAGATGACACTAAGATAAGGGGCGAGGTAGATACGCTTGAGGGCAGAGATAGGGTCCAGCATGACCTAGACAAATTGGAGGATTGGGCCACAAGAAATCTGATGAGGTTCAACAAGGACAAGTGCAGAGTCCTGCACTTGGGATGGAAGAATCCCAAGCATTGTTACAGGCTGGGGACCAACCAGCTAAGTAGTAGTTCTGCAGAAAAGGACCTGGTGGTTAGAGTGGATGAGAAACTGGATATGAGTCAACAGTGTGCCCTTGTAGCCAAGAAGGCTAATGGCATATTAGGCTGCATTAAGAGGAGCATTGCCAGCAGATCCAGAGATGTGATTATTCCCCTTTATTCGGCTCTGGTGAGGCCACATCTGGAGTATTGTGTCCAGTTCTGGGCCCCCACTACAAAAAGGATGTGGACGCATTGGAGAGGGTCAGCAGAGGGCAACAAAAATGATTAAGGGGCTGGAGCATATGACCTCGAGGAGAGGCTGAGGAGTTGGGTCTGTTTAGTCTGCAGAAGCGAAGAGTGAGGGGGGATTTGATAGCAGCGTTCAACTTCCTGAAGGGAGGTTCCAAAGAGGCTGGAGAGGCTGTTCTCGGTAGTGACAGATGGCAGAAAAAGGAACAATGGTCTCAAGTTGTGGTTGGAGAGGTCCAGGTTGGATATTAGGAAAAACTATTTCACTAGGAGAGTGGTGAAGCACTGGAATGGGTTACCTAGGGAAGTAGTGGAATCTCCATCCCTAGAGGTGTTTAAGTCTCGGCTTGACAAAGCCCTGGCTGGGTTGATTTAGTTGGGATTGGTTCTTCCTAGAGCAGGGGGCTGGACTTGATGACCTTCTGAGGTCTCTTCCAGCTCTATGGTTCTATGATTCTATGAGCTAATTTAGACCCCCTTATTTGATATGTATAGTGGGATTATGTTTTCCAAGGTGCATTGCTTTGCATTTATCAACACTGAATTTTATCTGTCATTTTTTTACCTAGTCACTCAGTTTTGTGAGATCCTTTTTGAAGCTTTTCAATCTGCTTAGGACTTTACTATCTTGAGTAGTTTTGTACCATCTGAAAATTTTGCCACCTCGCTCTTTGCCCCTGTGGTGGGCTCAATCAGCTCCACCTTGGTTCACTTGCAAGAGCTGTCAGGCTTGGTGTGGATGGTTAAAAGGAGAAAGATGACTTAATTGGGATTGGACAAGAATGAAGAACAGACAGGCTGCTCCCACATTGTGTGAGGAGACTGGGTTGGGCTAGGAGCTGCCTGAAGACTGATCTGCCAGTATGTCTCTGGTGGAAGGTAAGCTTGATATAAATTGTTTGTTAGATTTGTTATTAGGAACCTGTTGGTGGGCATTCAAGCAACCTGCTGCAGCTGGGTTTCACTTGAAAGGAAAGGAACTGACAGCTGAGCCCACTGGGGCTTACAAGTCTCTTGGTTTATGTTTCTGCTGAGCTTTGGCTTGCTGATTCTGCAATGCTGGAAGGGGCTGAACTCTCAGTGACTGGCCCAGACATCTAGACATAGCCATAACTGGAGGATGACAAGAACGTCAATTTCAATCAGCAGCTGTCAGGGTCCTGGAGAGCTCATTTCATTGCAGAAACTCCATGTGTCAGTGTGTCTGAAACAAAACTTCTTCAGGATTTCCAGAGAGTGGGAATTTTTAAAAAAGCAAAATTTCCCATCAACAGAAATCCCACGTTTTGATCTGCTCTAATTATGTCATAGTCTTTAGTTGGATGATCACATGCAATGATCGTCCTCTGTGGATGTTTCAGGGTTGCGTAGTGAAGAAGTCTGCTGCCTGGTAGAACTCCTAATTCATTTGCTGCAGAAATTAGAAGGTCTCTACTCCTGGAGGTACTGGGGCAGGCACTGGAAGGTCTATAATAAATGAGGAAGGGAATTGCAGGGAGAGGAAGGACTATCTTGGGATTAAGGCAGACAAATACTGTCTTGTAGAACTGGATTCTAAGCCTGCCGCTGCCACAGAGTTTTTAAGTGATTCTAGTCAATGATTAGGGGGCTGGAACACATGACTTATGAGGAGAGTCTGAGGGATTTGGGCTTATTTACTGCACAGAAGAGAAGAGTGAGGGGGGATTTGATAGCAGCCTTCAATACCTGAAGGGGTGTTCCAAAAAAAATGGATAGAAGCTGTTCTAGTGACAGACGATAGAACGAGGAACAGTTATCTCAAGTTTCTGTGTACGAAGTCTAGGTTGGATATTAGGAAAACTATTTAACTAGGAGGGTGGTGAAGCACTGGAATGGGTTACCTAGAGAGGTAATGGAATCTCCATCCCTAGAGATTTTTAAGTCACAGATTGAGAAAGCTCTGGCTGGAAAATGTAGTTGAGATTGGTTGTGCTTTTAGCAGGGGATTGGACTCTGACTTCCTAAGGTCTCTTCCTATCCTATGATTCTATGATTTCATGTTTCTATGACTTGAACATAAAAGGTATAAACAATGAGGTCCCCGGCATCCCAAATTAGGCACCCAAAATTAGTGGATACTTTTTTTTACCTTACCTTATTAGCTCTGTGCCCCAGTTTCATATTTGTAAAATTGGATTAATACCTCTTCATTTCATACGACTGTTGTGAAAATAAATTCATTAATGTTTATGAAGCACTTACCTACTACACTGATGAGCACCACAGAGAAGAACATGAGTAAACAAATAATTTTGTCTTCAGGGCAGGCTTTGAACAGTGTGTGGTGTACAAGGCTTGAGGACATACAGTGAGCAATGAGGCAAAACCAAAATACTAAATAGCTGTTCATTAAGTGAACGTCATCCATTGTGTGTCCTGAATGAGGCAGGGATCCTGAGTGTGGGGGGGGGGGGGAATCTATATGCTATGTATTTAAAAGCTTCAGGGGGTAGCCGAGTTAGTCTGTAACAGGAAAAACTTAAAACACAACAAATAGCCTAGCAGCACCGTAGAGACTAACAAAACATGTAGACGGTATCATGAGCTTTCGTGGGCACTCCCCACAGCTCATAAAACATGTAGATGGTATAGTTAGTTTCTAAGGTGCTGCTAGACTATTTGTTGTTTTTTTATGTATTTCAAGTCTTTCATAATGCATATGATCAAGAGAGACTGAATTAAGGTAGGACAGGCACCATTAGTCCACTTTCTAACACTTGAGGTCTGGATTTGCAAAATTAATTTTGTCCTTCTAATGTAGTTTGTGTGTAACGTATATGCACACAAGCCATGGGCGGCAGGTTGAATAGTCTAGGGGTGACTAAAGCTCTCCTTATGAGCCACTACCAATCCACCATCACAGGATTGGTGGCCCTGCCTAGGCTCTGGCTCTTTCCCTCCCTGCTCTACCCATTCACTAATGCTGCCACCCTCTGCAGCTGTCTGGGAGGCTGTCTCTCCTCTCCTCTCCTCTCCTCTCCTTTCTAGAAGTCCCTGCTGTTCACTGCATCTCTCATCCCCTCCATGCTCCTTCTCTGCAGGGGGTGGCATGGTGAAGAGGGACACAGGGAGTGGTGGGAGAAGGCCTCATAGGGAAGTGGAGGGAAAGAAGGATACGGCAGGCGGCCATGGGGAAAACAAGCAGGGAGAAGGCTAAGAGGGGAAGGGAGCAGGGCCTGGTGCTAAGCAGGAGCCTGGGGCCTGGGAAAGAGCAGGGTGGTGTGTGGGCAGGGCCACAGGTGGAAGAAGTCAGACAAAGAGCTAGTCTCCCTTGGGGGAAGGTCGCCCAAGACACAAACATATGTATGCATCTGTACCCAATTCTCGCCTGTTTGGAAAGTGATTTGGCTGAGTAGTGGCACATCCTTTTAATCTTTTTTCCTGTTTAAGAGAAACAACATATTTCTATTACTTGTTACAATTCATGTCATTGAAAAAATATACTGCATTCTAAGGAACTCACACGCTCATGCTATAATATAGGTAGCAGTATGAACCAGTAAGCAGAATGAACCATTAGGACTTATGGCTTTGCCAGCTGACATGAAAAAAATAAAAATCCATTCTCAGTCACAGCCATAGCTTACAAGCATATTTTTCTTGTCTCATGAGCTTGTCAATATAAATTATTTGGTGGAACAATCTATCTGAACTGAAAGCAAACTTACTTGCCAGCTGAAAACATTTCCTTTCTAATATATTTATCCAAATTAAGCTCTGAACCTGCAACTTCCATGGTAAACTCATAACTTTGAGCTGATGTATATTTTGGAGTTTTAAATAAATGTGTCTCTGTTCAGTGTCTGCTTTTGGGAGATGTAATGGTATACTTGTTTTCTTTTCAGTTGGTTAATTTCAGAGTTTCCAATATCCTTTTTTTCTTATTCAGAATCATAGTTTATTCTTAACAAGAAACTTGCAACCATACAGTATTATGTCTTAATTATAATTTATGAGACACATACCAGATTGCAATAGGCTCCTATGTAGCTCTTTGTGTGTAGGTACGTAGGCAGGTGGGTGGGTGGAGAGCAGCATCTAAATAGGGGGGCAAGGAGGAGGATGGAGCATAAAATATGCCTTCTGTCCAAAAGTATCTCCTGCCCCCTTTTTCTGGCCTGTGCAAGAATCTGTGCAGTTTAGTTGCTGTGCTCAAGAATCCTTCTGTGCATCACAAAATGGGTAGGGAATAGACAGGGCCATGGCCCTACACCCCCTTCCCATCTGCACCAGCCAGTTTTGTTGCCAACTCCAAGCATTCAAAACTCATTAGTCAGGCTTAGGAGGAATGGGGATAATCTCCTGTTTGGTTTTGCTCTTAAAACAATACATTTGGGGTCTGTGACGGGGTGGACTTGACCCTGAAGCCCTCTGCTGGAGCCCTTGTGGTGGTGTCACACCCCACCCCAGAAAAAGGCATGAGAGAGGTCCTCTGAGCTGCCTAGACTGGCTGTGTGAGAATCAGCCAATCAAGGGGCCAGAAAGCGAGTATAAGAGCTGCAGGGCCAGAGTAACAGCATTTCTTTGCGAGCTGGAGGAAAGCAGATATTGCTCTGTGCTGACCACTGGAAAAAGGCCCTGAGGTCAGGGTGAAGAATATGCTGGAGCATTGGGGAAGTAGGCTAGGGAATTACAGTGGTAATGCAATTATTTAAAGAGATGTTGCAGACAGGTGCTATCTACAGGGTCCCTGCGCTGGGACCAGGAGAAGAGGGTAGGCCTGGATGTTCCCCCTCAACTAGCCACTGGGGAAGAGGCTTGGACTTTGAGGCACCACAGAGAGAGAATGTAATTGTTGTAGTGGCCCAGCTAGAAGGTTGTACTCAGAAAAGAGAAGAGTTTGCCTGCAGACAAGGAGCCCTGGAGCACCACTCTATTCCAGAGCTGGGACAAACAAAGAAAAACATTACAGAGGGCAGCAAGAGAGGCCCTTGTTGGATTTCTACACTGGAAAGGATTTCCTTTATTTCACATACAGACTGTATGTCTCAGCCGGAACACTGAATTACCAAAGAGGCACCACTAAGGGTACAGCTAGACTACAAGATTTTTTCCAGGATAATGGAGGTATCCCGGTAAAACTCTTCTGCATCCAGGGACACATTTGCTCTTCTGCTTTTTTTCCGGAAGAGCAAACGTGCTCTTCCGGAAGCCACTGTATTCCTCGTTCCACAAGGAATAAGGGAGCTTCCGAAATAGGGTTTTTTTCTGACATTTGGCTCAGTCTAGCTGGGCCAAATGTTGGAAAGCCTCTTCCGACAAAACGATAAATAAAAGCGGCCCAGTAGCCATACCCTAAAAGAGGGAGAGTGTAGGTACACAAATTTGGCCACAAGGTGTTCACAAGCGTTGAGTGCTCCATTACAGGATCTTTTATTTACTTCTGTGTTTGAGGTTTAGGGTTCATTGTTTTCATGACTTTCTCTCTAACTGTCTCTAACTGTGACAGCTAGGAAAGTCCTTGTTTAAAATGAAAACAGAGATTCCCACATAACTGCAGGACTCCATAAGGTGGGGCTTTAAGAAAAATATTAAGTAATGTAAGACTCATGATAGAGCTGGCAGTGATGTACTCAGCCTCACACCAGAGGAGGTAGACTATATGGCTGGTGCTTCCTACATATCAGATGACTCTTTCCAGGCATGCCACATCAATATTCCTCCATTCCTTCAAGAGGCTGGTGCAACTGTGCAGTTACCCCTAATCCCTACAGTACAAATGCCACAATTTGCCCCTTATTGATAGATGTCTTGAGCCAGATTTGGAATAAAGTTCCAGAAATTCTGACCAATGGGCACTCTGTTGCTCCGTGGTAACAGCAACCATACTTTAAAGCAGCCCCTATGGTTAAGTTTACATTGAATGAGGCCCACAGATGTTAAAAATATTTGTGTAGATGTTTCAGAGGGATAGCCATGTTAATCTGAATCTGCAAAAACAATGTGGGGTCCTTTGGAACCTTAGGGTACATCTACACTGACTGCTTATTTCAAAATAAGCTAGGGTATGTCTACACTACAACTTTAATTCAAACTAAGCTAATTTGAATTAGCGCATCGAGACTTAAATACTAGTTCGAATTAGCATTTTGCTAATTTGAACTAGCGCGTCCACACTGATTGGACGCTGGGTCGAATTTAAGGGCAGCTGAAACCGGTTCTGGCAGGGCATCAGGTCAGTAGTTGCTTTGTGTGGCTGCTGTCTGAGGCTATCTGAGCTTTGTGCTTAAAGGACCCCCTGGATAGCCGGTTCTCAGCTTTTCTGCTTGCCTACCTCGCCGAGGACAGCAAAGCGTTTTCTCTGTGCCTGCCTGTGTCAGTGGTTCCCATTGGGGACGCCTCCGCAGTTGGCAACATGGAGCCAGAGCTCGCCCTGGGCATTCTGATCCAGTTCTTGGACTTGCTGCTGCAAGCCTGCCAGCAATGGCTGCAGGCTGCCTGGCACCACCTGGTGCACATCAGCCCCCTGCCTCTCCACCTGGCCTCCCTGGGGGCCGTGGAGGAGCCGCAGCACCGCCCGGATGCCAGCGTGCCCCACCGCATCTGGCGTCTGGACACCAGCAGCGACTGGTGGGACCGCATCGTCCTGGAGCGCTGGGGAGACAGACAGTGGACCCAGAACTTCAGGATGAAGAAGGACACCTTCCTGGAGCTCTGCGAGTGGCTCGCCCCTGCTCTGCAGCGACGGGACACTCGCATGAGGCCTGCCATCCCCCTCCAGAAGCGTGTGGCCATTGCCCTCTGGAAGCTCTCCACGCCTGACAGCTACCAATCCGTCGGGAACCAGTTCGGTGTGGGGAGATCCACCGTCGGAGCAGTGCTCATGCAGGTACGGCACTCACCGGCCACTGGGCCGGGGGGGAGGCGGGCTGCAAGGAGGGAATGGGCCTCCCCTGGGAAAACGGGGGCAGGGGAGGAGGCAACGGTGCCCCGCACGGGAGGGTTCGATCTGTCCCGGCCGTACTACACGCCACCCACGGCGGCCAGGATCGCAGCAGGGGTTGCTTCTGGGAGTGGGGCGCGGGGCAGTGCCAGGGAACGAACACTCCCAGCCACCCGGGAGCCCCAGTGATTCGCGGTTTGCTGTGTCTCTCTGCAGGTGGTCAAGGCCATCAACCGGGTGTTGCTCTGCAGGGTGGTCCGCCTCGCCGACCCGGATGCCATCATCCGGGGTTCGCGCCTCGGCTTCCCCAACTGCGGGGGCCATCGACGGGATGCACATCCCCATCCGTGCCCTGGAACACCAGGCCTCCCAGTATATCAACAGGAAGGGGTACTTCTCCGTGCTCCTGCAGGCCATGTGTGACCACCGGGTCCAGTTCACAGACATTAATGTGGGCTGGTCCGGCAAGGCACACGACGCCAGGGTGTTCCGCAACTCCTCCATGTGCCAGAGGCTGCATGCTGGGACCTTCTTCCCCGACCGCCACATCAGGGTCGGGGACGTAGACATGCCCGTCTGCCTGGTGGGGGATGTGGCCTACCCCCTACAGCCCTGCCTGATGAAGCCGTACATGGGGCACCTCAACCCCTCCCGCCAGGCCTTCAATGCCAGGCTCACCAGGGCCCGCATCGTGATCGAGGGAGCCTTCGGAGGCCTGAAAGCCAGATTTAGGTGCCTCTTCACCCGCCTCGACCTCGCTGAGCACAATATCCCTCCCGTGGTGGCAGCATGTTGCGTGCTGCACAATTTGTGCGAGCGGAAGGGGGAGTCTTTCCTGCCAGCCTGGATGGCTGAGGCTGACCGCATGGCTGGCCACTACGCTCAGCCCCACACTGCCGCCATCCCGGAGGCCCAGCGGTGGGCCGTCCAGGTCCGGGAAGCCCTGCGGGAGAGCTTCCAGGTGGAGGAGGAGGACTGAACTCTCCCTGCATGCCCCATTGGGGCCTTCTTCCACTCTCCCCTCCTTCTCCTTTCCCCTCCATAACCCCCCTTCCTAATGTTAAATAAAGACACCTGTTTTGAAAACAACAATCTCTTTTTATTTTACATAACTGGGGTGGGGAGGGAGGAATGAGGGTGGGAGAGGAGAGGGGAGGGGGAAACCTGGGAGGAGGGAGCTAGAAAGGGGAGGAAGGGAAGGGAAAGCTCAGGGTTGGGGATCCTGCTGGCTCGCTCGTCTCGCAGCACTGCAGGTGCGGGGGTGTCGGGGGGGAGTGGGTGTGGAGATGGGGAAGGAGGGACAGGGGGTGCAGAGGAAGCGGGAGGGGGAGCAGGAGAACATAAGAACATAAGAACATAAGAACGGCCGTACTGGGGCAGACCAAAGGTCCATCTAGCCCAGTATCCTGTCTGCCGACAGTGGCCAGCACCAGGTGCCCCAGAGGGTGGACTGAAGACAATGATCAAGCGATTTGTCTCCTGCCATCCCTCTCCAGCCTCTGTCAAACAGAGGCCAAGGACACCATTTATCCCTGGCTAATAGCCTTTTATGGACCTAACCTCCATGAAATTATCTAGCTTCTCTTTAAACTCTGTTATATTCCTAGCCTTCACAGCCTCCTCTGGCAAGGAGTTCCACATGCTGACTACACGCTGTGTGAAGAAGAACTTTCTTTTATTAGTTTTAAACCTGCTACCCATTAATTTCATTTGGTGTCCTCTAGTTCTTCTATTTAGGAACTAATAAATTACTTTTCTTTATCGGCTCTCTCCACCACTCATGATTTTATACACCTCTATCATATCCCCTCAGTCTCCTCTTTTCTAAACTGAAAAGTCCCAGTCGCTTTAACCTCTCCTCGTATGGGACCCGTTCCAAACCCCTAATCATTTTAGTTGCCCTTTTCTGAACCCTTTCCAAGGCCAAAATATCTTTTGAGGTGAGGAGACCACATCTGTACACAGTATTCAAGATGTGGGCGTACCATAGTTTTATACAGGGCAGTAAGATATTCTGGGTCTTATTTTCTATCCCTTTCTTAATAATTCCTAGCATCCTATTTGCCTTTTGACCGCCGCTGCATGTGTGGAAGTTTTCAGAGAACTGTCCATGATAACTCCAAGATCTCTTTCCTGATCTGTCGTAGCCAAATTAGCCCCCATCATACTGTACGTATAGTTGGGGTTATTTTTCCCGATGTGCATTACTTTACACTTATCCACATTAAATTTCATTTGCCATTTTGTTGCCCAATCACTCAGTTTGGTGAGATCTTCTTGGAGTCCCTTACAGTCTGCTTCTGTCTTGACTATCCTAAACAGTTTGGTATCATCCATAAACTTTGCCACCTCACTGCTTACCCCTTTCTCCAGATCATTTATGAATAAGTTGAACAGGATTGGTCCTAGGACTGACCCTTGGGGACACCACTAGTTACCCCTCTCCATTCTGAAAATTTACCATTTATTCCTACCCTTTGTTTCCTGTCTTTTAACCAGTTCTCAATCCAAGAAAGGACCTTCCCTCTTATCCCATGGCCATGTAATTTACACAAGAGCCTTTGGTGAGGACCTTGTCAAAGGCTTTCTGGAAATCTAAGTATACTATATCTACTGGATCCCCCTTGTCCACATGTTTGTTAACCCCTTCAAAGAACTCTAATAGATTAGTAAGACAGGATTTCCCTTTACAGAACCATGTTGACTTTTGTCCAACAAATTATGTTCTTCTACATGCTTCACAATTTTATTCTTTACTATTGTTTGACTAATTTGCCAGGTACTGAAGTTAGACTTACGGTCTGTAATTGCCGGATCGCCTCTAGAGCCCTTTTTAAATATTGGTGTCACGTTGGCTACCTTCCAGTCATTAGGTATGGAAGCCGATTTAAAGGGATAGGTTACAAACCACAGATAATAGTTCAGCAATTTCCCATTTGAGTTCTTTTAGAACCCTTGGATGAATGCCATCCGGTCCCGGAGATTTGTTAACATTAAGTTTTCTATTTGTTCCAAAACCTCCTCTAATGACACTTCAATCCGGGACAGTTCCTCAGATTCATCACCCACAAAGGGCGGTGCAGATTTGGGAATCTCCCAAAGTCCTTTGTGGGTGATGAATCTGAGGAACTGTCCCAGATTGAAGTGTCATTAGAGGAGGTTTAGGAGTGGGAGGAGGAGCGAGAGCTGGGGCGGCCTCAGGGGCCGGAGCAGGAGGAGGCAGGAACCTGTCCACCAGAGTCTGGAGGTGGCCTCTGAGGGCACGGCCCTGCTCCTCCAGCGCCTCCAAACTCCGCTGCCACAGCCGCAGGTCCTCCCGGACCCAGTGGTCCTGGGTGCAGAGCTGGTGCTCCAGTAGCCGCAGGTGCCACCGGTGGTAGTCCTCCAGGTTCCAGGTGCGCCTGCTGGCCCGGGTGTGGGTGGCTGTTGAAGGTGGGGTGGTGCGCCCTGCAGTCCCAGGTGCTGCGGCTGTGGTGAAACAAGAGCAGTGGTCAGTTTTCCCTGGGGACACGGTGGGTGAAACCCAGCCCCCCTCTGCAAGGCGAGGTCGGTGTGTGGGGAACGGGTCAGGGCCCCTGCATGACACCCAGCTGCTGCTCCATGGTGGGCAAGGCCCAGGCGCACGGTCCCTGGGCTCCCTCTCCCCAACCCCCCCCGTACACATAAGGGGAGCATGATGGCACTCTCATGTGGAGCCCTCCTCGGCCTCGGACGACACAGCCGATGTGCTCTGTGGGGTGCCTCGGGGGTCCTGGGACCTGGGCAGGCTCCCTGCAGGTTCCTGGCTCTCGGCGTCGTCCTCCTCCTCCTCGGTGTCAGGGACGGGTCCCTCTGCCCCGGGGTCGATCACCACCTGGGGGGCATGGATGGCATGAGCCCCCAGGATGCGGTCCAGGAACTCAAAGTGGGGGCAGGCCTCCGGGTCGGCCCCTGGCAGGGAGACCCTGGAGTAGGACTGCCGCAGGTCCTTGACCTTGCAGCAGACCTGCTCCCGGGTCCGCATGTGGCCTCTGGTGGCCAGGCTGGCTAGTGTGGAGATCGTAGACGTTGGAGGCTTCCCCCCAAACCTCGATGAGGTCCATGATCTCCGCACTAGACCAGGCGGGCGCCTGCCTCTTGCGGCCCCGGGCAGGCTCCTGTGAGCTGCCAGCCTGGTCCTGGGAAGAGGCAGAGGGTTGGGTGGCAGCGGGTGGCTGGCTCATCCCGTGCCAGGTGCAGGGTCTGCTGGCAGGGTGCTGGCAGGCTTGCAACTGGCACAAGCAGCGTAGCCAGACCATTGGCCCTTTAAGGGCTCCGGAGCCGGGAGGGGGGCAGAAGAGTTTTTCTGGTTTGGCCCAGAGTGGCCACCAGGGCAAGCTGAGAAGGGCTAGCCTCCAACTAGTTCGAATTAAGTGGCTACACAGCCCTTAATTCGAACTATAGTCGAACTAGGCGTTAGTCCTCGTAGAATGAGGTTTACCTAGTTCGAATTAAAGTGCTCGCTAGTTCGAATTAAGTTCGAACTAGCGGTTTCATGTATAGACGCTATGAAAGTTAATTCAGAACTAGCAGCTACGCCTGGTTCAAATTAAGTAGTTAATTAAGGGCTGTGTAGCCACTTAATTGAACTAGTTGGACTAGCCCTTCCCAGGTTCCCCTGGTGGCCACTCTGGGCCAAACCAGGAAAACTCTCCTCTCCCCAGCCCGGGGCCCTTAAAGGGTAGACTCTGGCCAGGCGGCACTTGCCAGAGCCAGCCCTGCCAGCAGTCTCTGCCTGACCCAGTGGCCCCACGATGAGCCAGGAGCCAGTGACAGCCAGCCGTCCCCGCCCAGTCCCCAGCACCCAGGGGCCAGCCAGGGGCCGTGGGCGCGCACCCTCCTGGACTAGTGAGGTCATGGACCTCATTGAGGTTTGAGGCAGGCCCCAACCTCCATGATCTCCGCACTAGGTGGAGGAACGCGGCCGTCTATGGCCGCTAGCGCCGCCATGGCCCAAAAGGGATACAGGCACACCCAAGAGCAGGTGCGCCTGAAAGTAAAACAGCTGCAGCAGGCGTACGCCAGAGCCACCAGGGGCGGCACCGCAGCAGGGGCTGCCACCTGCCCCTACTTCCCCGCCCTCAACCGACTCTTGGGAGGCGGGGCGGTCCACGCCAGCCCGGAAGGCAGCGAGCCGGGACCGGAGGGCCCTGACCCGGGCGCACCGGAGGGGCCACCACCAGCAGTTCCAGCACCAGAGTCGGCAGGGTCGTCCAGGGAGGCCATACCAGATAAGTGCCAGCACTGTCCCCTGCCCGGGGGGGAGGCGGGGAGGGAGACCAGGGACCGCGCGTGTGGGCCATGCCTCCCACGGATCATGCAGCCACCTGTGCACGTGCAAGCACATGCCATGCCCGGCGTGACACCCAGGGGCCGTGGCCCAATAGGCACATGTGTGTGTGAAGAGACCTGACACGCTCCTGACCCCGGGGCGGGACCCAGCAGGATGCCCTCCCTTCACACGCCCCCTCTACACAGAGGCAGGGGACATCTCCCCCCCGACATGGCCACGCTATACACAGAACAGGGACATGGGTGCGGTCTTGGGGCAGCTCCCAGTCCCGGGGAGAGCCAGACATCCTGACCATGGCCTCTGTACAAACACAACGGCTCTGACGGTGCAGGGCATGGTCACCCTCACTTCGCCGGGGGCAGGGCTGGGCATCATCCACTGCGTCCCCAGGGAGAACTGACCACTTCTCTTCTTTCTCTACAGCTGCACCAGCTGCTCGTGCAGGGCGCACCACCCCACCCGGGACATGCTCCCGCACCCGCGGCCTGCTCCGGACAACCACCATGGATCAGGATTACTGGGACCAGCACCTGGGGTCCCTGCGAGCCCTGAACTGCACCGTGGAGGCCTGGATGTGGGCAGACCTGCAGCTCCGCCAGGAGCAGTTAGCTGAGGAGCAAGCCAGAAACGCTACCCTGCAGGCCCTGCTGCAGAGCATGGTGCCCCGTGCCCATCCTGCTCCTGCTGCCCCCCCAACAACTGTCCCTCCTCCACTCCTGCCCCCTCCCACCTCTTCCTCCTCAACCCCCACCCTCCTCCTCAATGTCCACACCCCCACCTCAACCTCCGCACCCTCCACCCCATCCCCCGGGGCGCCGAGGCCCCTCCTCGCCATGCTGGGAGGCGGTTGGCCCGGCGAGACCCCACCCCCGATCCTGTTTCCCCTCCCCTCCTTCCCTTGCTTCCCCCTTCCAGCTCCCTCCTCCCAGTTTTCCCCCTCCCCTCTCCCACCCCCTCTCCTGCCCTCTCCCGCCTCCTTTCCCCCATCTCCCCACAGTTTCATTCCCCCTCCCCAGTTGTGTTGAATAAACAGAGTTTCTATTTTTGAAAATACGTGTCTTTTATTTGACATCAGGAAGGGGGGGCTAGGGAAGTGGAAGGAGGAGAGGGAGGAATGGGGCACGAGCCCCCGGTGGGGCAGACCGGGGAGACTGTTAGCGCTCCTCAGGGTGGAAGTTCTCCTGCAGAGCCCCCTGGATCCTGACATCCCCTTGATGGTCCTCCCGGATGGCAGCCTGCAGAGAGTGCAGCCAGGCTGCTGGCAATGTGTCCACGAGATGCAGCAGAGTCCCCGGGGGCAGGTCTGGTTCCATGTTGCAGAGTGCCGTGGTGCCCCGAGTGAGGGCAAGCAGAGCACTCTGAGACACAAATGCTTTGCTGTCCCTCATCAACGTAGATCAGCAAGCGGGGAACCCTGAGAACTGTCTGTCCGGGGTGGGGTGTTGGGTCCCTTTAAGCACAGCCCTCAGCTAGCCTGAGGCAGCAGCTCCACACTCTAAGTCCTGGTTCTGGCCAGCCTTAACTTCGGTTCAGGGTCCACTCAATGTGGACATGCTATTTCAAATTAGCAAAACACTAATTCGAATTAGTTTTTAAGTCTAGATGCACTAATTCGAATTAGCTTAGTTCGAATTAACTAATTCGAATTAAGTTAGTTCGAATTAGTGCTGTAGTGTAGACATACCCTCTGAGAGGGACAGCAAAGCTGCTGCAGTGCTTGCTCTGGTTGCCCAGCTTTCTGGGACACCACAGCAGTTTGGTTTTTGGTTGTTTTTTTTGCTTTTCTTCCTTTTTTTGATATGGAGCCAGAGCTGCCCCTGGGCAGGTGATGGCCCCATACAGCCATGCTACAAATTCTGCTGCACCTCCATGACACTGTCATGATGCTCGTAGGCCATCTGGACTCTGAACCCAGCCTTGAGCCCCTTGTCCAGGCTACAGCACCACTGGCCTTGCCACTGAACTTATTCCTGGAGAGGCAATTTTGAAGGCTGGACATCAGTTCAGACTGGTGGGACTGTCTCGTTATGGAGTGGTGGGACAACCAGGCTTGGATCTGAAACTTCCGTATACAGAAGTCCATGTTCCAGGAGCTGTGTACCTGGCTCACCTCTGCCCTACAATGCCAGTACACTCACTTGCAGCCCACCATCCCCCTGGAGAAGCAGGTTGCTATTGCCCTGGGAAAGCTGGCAATCCCTGACAGCTACCGCTTGGTGGGACACCAGTTTGGCATGGGGAGGTCTACTGTTGGGGCCATCTTGATGGAGGTAAGTCACTCTCGGAGGACAGTCCAAGTGGGAAGAGGGGGGAAGGGGACAGTCAGGAAAGGGCAGAGGGAGTGGGGGATGGGGTGGAGTGACAGAAGTCCTCCTGGCCTCACCCTGCCCTAGTGGAGGGGGGAGGGTCTGCCTGAGAGGGGGCTCCTGGGGTCTTGGAGGAGAGGGTGGGGGAGCACCTCTCAACAGCTCAGCCATCCCCTCTAATTTTCTGTTATGTGTGTTTCTTATTGTCCCTTTCTGCAGGTGGTGACAGCCATCAATTCAGAGCTGCTGCACAGGACCGTCCGCCTTGGGGACACCATCCTGGCACAATTTGCAGGGCTAAGATTCCTGAACTGTGGTGGAGCGCTTGATGGGACTCACATCCCAATCTGTGCACTGCCCCATCAAGCAGCCCAGTATATTAACAGGAAGGGCTACTTCTCCATGGTGCTGCAGGCCCTGGTCGATCACCGGGGACAGTTCACAGACATTTGTGTCGGGTGGTCAGGTCGGGCATGATGCCCGCATCTTCTGGAACTCATACCTGTACCATAGGCTGCAGGCAGGGACATTTTTTCTGCAACGCAACTTTGCAGTCAGGGATGTGCAGATGCCTATGTGCAGTGGCTGATGTGGCCTACCCCCTCATGCACTGGCTCATGAAGCCCTACATTGGCCACCTGGATGCGAGCAGGGAAATATTTAACTCCCACCTGAATCAGGCTCGCTTGCAGATACAATGCGCCTTCGGGCATCTGAAGGGGAGGTTTAGGTGCCTGCTCGCTTGCCTGGACATGGGGGAACTCAATATCCCTGAGGTGGTTGCCGCCTGTTGTGTGCTGCATAATCTGGTGGAGAGGAAATGGGAGGCCTGGGGAGGAGGGGCGGAGGATGAGGGGAGGTCAGGCTGAGCAGGAGGAGCGGCAACAGGGAACTCATCCAGCAAGTGATTGTTCCACTCTGTTTCTGCCTGCATCCTTTCGGACAAGGTGTCCTGCATCCTTTGGAGGATCGCGATGTGCTGGCGCATCAGTTCCAGGTATGTGCGCCAGTCCCGCCAGCTTCCATGCAGATGTCTGGGTGGTGGGACAGGTGTAGCTCACCCCTCCTGGATGGCTGGCCCGGCTGTAGAGGACAAGAGGGAAAAGCAGTCAGTCATGTATGCTCACACTATCCCTGAGGGCACGCCCTCCTTCACAGCAGTGAGTACCTGTTCTAGGGACAGGGTATGCTGATGTGGTCTCAGCAAGGGCTGGTGTGGCCTGGCCAGCAGCCACGTCCTCACTGGAGCCCAGAGGTGTACAGACCACCATCCTGCTCCCCCCCCCCACACACACACCATGGCCAAGCAGCACAGAGAAGTGTCGGGCCACAGTTGGGTCCCCACGGGTTGCAGAGGGGCCTGGAGCTACCTGGCCCTCCCAGGGCCTCCAACCCATGCCTGCACCTGGCAGCACTGTCTGAAAGAACAGGTGATGCCTCGCACCCATGTGGGGGAAGGACGGCCCTCCCTGGGGTCGGCCATGTTGTTAGAGGGACTCTAATGTAATAATGTTGATCTGTTCATAATGTTTATAGTGCAATTGTTGTGTACAGAATTTGGGTAAGGTGCACACTTAAAATGGCGATTGTCATCAGTGACTGGAAAACAAAATGAAGTTTGTGGACAGTTGAACTTTGGACTTTTCCCACCTTAAATGTTTGCACTTGTTACTAAAATTGCACATGGCACACTAGAGCTGTGCTCACAGCATGCTAGAACTGTGCACCTGGCACACTAGAACTGTGCTCACAGCATGCTAGAACTATGCACCTGGCACGCTAGAACTGTGCCTATGACACTCAATCTTTGCACTTGACACACATGCCAGTTTCCTGCCAAAGAAAAGATAAAAGTGCCACAACCTGTGAGAGGGCGTGTGCCTTTTGTCGGTGGTCTGTGAGGACAGTGCCTGTCAGGCCTTGGGACTTGTGCATGGTCCATCACCTGTGCCGAAGGGTCAGGATCCAGAGACATCTCTCTGCACCAGTCACCTCAGCCTGTCACTTCCAACCAGTATTACACTGCTGTGGTGAAGACCCAGTAAGGACTGTAACCTGTGCCACCATTTATCATCATCATCACGCTTTGGTTCCTGTGGTGAACGCCTGGGGTTGAGCCAACCAGTGAGGGAACACTTGCTGTTCCTCCCCAAGGGCTAACTGCAGCCTAAGGGTCGAGGTCACAAGCACTGCTTTTACCATCAGAGTGAATTTTGTAACGTATACCTACCCTTATTTGTACCGGGACTCTTTCTATCTTCTTTCTCTTCCTTTTTTGGGGTGGAGGTTGGGATTGTTGGTTGTTGTTTTGGATTGTTTCATGCAAGTGTCAGCCTAAATTTCTACAATACATGTTGTTTAACTTGAATCTGGACTCTGAGTTTTCTTGTAAGGAAAAATCACCAGTGACAGATATGGTGTCAGGGGATCTCCCTTCTGGTAACCAGAGTACTTAACATCTTAGATCAGATCCTTATCCTAAATTCTAAATTAATTCAAAAGATTCTACTTGTTACCGAGACTCTGGGGTAACAATGTGTGGGGGCCCCCCAGGCTGTGATCACCATGACGCGTCACAGTAGCACTCCATCCCCTTTGCTCCCGCCTCCCCTGCCTTGTGTGTGTTGTGACCTCATAGCACTCACCTGATGTTCCCTCCCCCAGTGTCCAAAGAAGTCTGGAAGGCCTTCTGCTTCTGGGGAACCGGCTCCTGGGTGAGGGTCACCGTGCTCCTGGAATCCTCCTCCTCCTCGTCTTGGAGCTGCCAGTCTTCAGGGATGTCATCCTGGAGCTGTGGCCACTGCTGCACAGGTCTCTCCATCCCCAGACTCCACTACCTTCTCTGGAGACAGGGTTCTCCCCCCCCCGCCAAGATCCGATCCTGGTCCTCATAATACATGCAATACTGTGGTGCTTCCCCAGAGTGGGAGCTGTGCTCACGGGCCCTGACATACACCTGCCGCAGCTCCTTGACCTTTGCTCCCACTTGGTCTAGTGTGTGGGGGTGGCGGCCTTTCTTAGCAAGGCCATTGGCCATTTGGGCATAAATGTCCGCATTTCTCCTCCTGAACTGCAGGGCCTGCAGAGACTCCTCCTCAGACCAGAGCTCCGAGAGGGTTTTGATCTCAGGGCCAGACCATGATGGTGCCTGGCATTTGGTGCCCCTGGCTTGGTCCTGGGATGTGTCCCTGGACCAAAGATTTCATGAGGCATAAGGGAGCGATTGACAAAGGCGTTCCCTGTCGACCGATCCGCGTCTTGACTGCCATGCTGTGCCGATGATCAGCTGAGCCGGCACAGCGCGGCAGCCATTTTTATTTTAATGAAGCCAGGGATATTTAAATCCTGGCTTTATTGATTATGTCAGGTAGTCTAATTTGAGGCATGTAGTCTAGACATACCCTCAGACAGATAAATTTGGTTACAATTTGCAGGAGATAATGATGCCTGCTTCTTTTTTATAGTGTCACCTGACAATGAGAACTGGCATTCACATGGCGCTGTTGTAACCAACGTTAGAAGATATTTACATGCTACATGCACTAAAGATTAATTTGTCCTTTCATGATTCAACCACCATTCCAGAGAACATGATTCTGTGCTGATGATGAATTCTGCTTGATAATGCTCCCAAGTAGCATACACTGTTAGTCAACAGCAGAAAGTTGACTTTCTTTTTTGGTGGTTAAGGTTCTGTAGTCACCACATCAGAGTGTTGTTCATTTAACATTTCTGAAAGCATGCTCCACAGTTTGTCCCTCTTTGGTTTTAGGCTGGCATTTCAGATTCTTAAACCTTGGGTCGAGTACTGTAGATATCTTCAGAAATTTCTCATTAGTACTTTTTTTTTTGTCAGATCTGCTGTAAAAGCATTCTTAAAATGATCATGTGCTGGGTCATCATCATCTGAGACTGCAATACAACATGAAATATTTGTCAGAATGCAGGTAAAACAGAGCAGGAGACTTACAGTTCTCCCTCATAGAGTTCAGTCACAAATTTCATTAATGCATTTTTAAAGAGCATCATCAGCATGGAAGCATGTCTTCTGGAATGGTAGCCACGCATCTGTTCTCACTTTCTTGTGACATTGTAAATAAGTACTAGCAACAGTATCTCCTGTCAATGAACACAAATTTGTTTGTCTTAGCTATTAGCAGAACAAGAAGTAGGACTTAGCAGACTCTGTTTTGTTCTTGAATGCAGTTATGTACCCAAACAAAAATCTACATTTGTATGTTACTTTCACAGTAAAGAGATTGCACTTCATTACTTGTATGACATCAATTTGAAAATACTACAGGTTGAATCTCTCTAGTCCGGCACTCCCTGGTCCAGCAACATACAATTGTCCAGCAGGATTTATGTAGCCAGATGACCACTTATCATGGATGTGGCCAAGTTTCCTACAGTCCCATAAAGTTTGTTTACAGCCACCAGTCCTGGTTTTCCCTGATCTGTGCTCTTATTTAGCTCTAATTGTTCTTTGACCTTGGAAACATTAAATTTCAACTTGTATATATAATTCTTTCTAAAGTAATGTATGTGAAAAATCACAAAATCAAAATTAAATAAACCATTTCAGCCTTATTAATCTACTCCCATGAAGCATTTCAATTCAATCAGCATTTTCCAACTGGAAAATTTTGATCAGCTCTAACATATATGAAATATGAGGTCATGTTATCCTAAAAGACATTTACATATCCAGGTTCATCTGTTGATTTCAGTATTAATAGATTAATAGATTTGTGATGCAGAGGTCCAAGAATGCTGGTAAATCCTATGTTATTGGATAAATCCATGATCCGTATATTTTGGATATTGTCAGGCTGCAGTCAAGAACAGTTGTGACAACATCAGTATATTCTGAATGTGTGGCCTATAAAAAAAGAATCGCTGCTCTCTATGTAGTTCTAAGTCAACAAATGGCTACATTACAAACAAAACTATCACTCGCTAATCATTTTCAGAATTAGTGGGCCCCAACAGCTGCATTTACACTCAAGCAAATTGGGAACAGCTACATTAAAGTTAAGAGTTACACTAATCTGAAGGATAATCTTAATTTGCATTAAGGAATTCCCTTAATCTGGAGGTGGTCCTTCCAGGATGAAATATGAGGGATATTGGGAGGTCTCACTGTTTTTTGCTCACCCTAATATTCTTGCGGATAGATAAAGAACTTCATTCATTAGTGCAAACATTTCATAACCACTATAAATGCTAAGGCAGTTATGTTAAAAGAAAAATAAATGATTCTCCAGATTGTCAGAGAGAAAATTAAAGCTACAATTGAAGTTGGAACAAAATGCTTACTTAAAGTGAAGTGCGGGCTTAAGTACTTTGCTGGATGAGGACCAAAATGACCTATCCTTTGTAAGATCAAGCCATAAGTGAGAAGAATATTCAGGCCCAAAGAATTTAAAGAATCTGTTTTTTCCATCAGTGTACCTATTACTTTTCTGATGGGCACTAGTGAGCCATAGAGCTAAGTGGACTATTTCCTCTAGCATAGGTAATACTTCCCCAGTAGACCCAAGTGAACTAGTGAGTCAACCATCTAAGCAATCAGAAGCCATTTGTGAGTCATTGCCATATATTGCACATCCTGCCAACAATTTTTATGTGCAATCTTTCCTTTAAAAAATGATGCTGTCACACTTCCATCAGAGACAGGAATGCGTGGAACAGAGAATCTCTCTTTTAAAGTAACAATTACAAGTGTACAAGCCTCTTAAACCTTATATCAGTTATTCTTGCCTTGAAGTTCTTATTTAATCACTTCTAATGTACTACTAACATAGTCATTAGACTTTAATAAAACAAGTAATAAGTCTCTCAAGAATAATGGAATTATTGGAAATTATGGTTAAGAAATTATACAAATGCTTGAAAATGGCATACTTGCAGAAAACAGCACTTTGCTGTGTTAATTTTCCTGGTAGAAAAATTCAGAATTTTAGTTAATCTACATATTATATAAAGATTCTCCCTGCCTTCTAACTGGAATCGTTTTACCTAAACACTTTAGTCTTTTTTTTCTAGATTTAATTGGCACTGTTCTTTATGTGTCTGAGAGGATATTTGTTTTTCTCTTTATAAAAATAAAGTATGTTCAAACAGTTGTTTACTTTTAACTTGTTAGAGTTTATCATTATAGTCTCCACTGTCTATTTTTCTGTCACTTTCTGATCTTTGCTATTTTAATGCACCCATCACTGTGATATCCAGTCCATTTCATAAAACAGACTAAGCTATTATGCAAATGAAGCAGACATCCTGCTCTTTACAACTTAGTGATTTTCTGAAAGATGATACTAAAGGAGGTTATCAGAGACACTTGCCGAGCTTTATAAGTTCAGAAATAGCCAGTCTTAAGAAATTATATGCTTTACAGGCTATCAAGTAAAAAAAATCTTTTGAAGTTCCATTATTGAATTTCATGACTGCTGTACTCCAATCCCTAAGACATTAATGAATGTACAAGATAAGGAGTTGATGACCAACATCAAAAGTATTGTATATTTCCTCTGAAGTTTTATAAGTTAAATGTTTTGAAGATTTGTATCAACTTTAGTGCAAATTGTGTGTCAGACAGTGGAACTTTGGGGTCCTGATCATTCATTCCCACTAGATATCACAGCTTGGCAGATGCAAATAAGTTTAGAGTATGCTTTTAATATATTTCATATGAAAGTATAATTTTTAAAATATGTATTTTATATATGAAACTATAGCTATGCTAAGTCAGAATTTTTTCAAAATTATAAAATCAATGTTTTATGTGTTTTATTTTGAAAAGCCATGATTACCTCCCTTGCAAATTTATTCTAGTATGTAACTATGCTGATAGTTAGAAATATTTTCCTAATGGCTAACCTGAATCTCCCTGGCTGAAGATTTAGCCTATTACTACTTGTCCTACATATTCAAAGACAATTATCAGATCCACTTTTCATCTTTTTTTAAGTCTAAACATGTTCATTTTTGTTCACCTCTCCAATAATTCAGGTTTTAAGCCTTTCATCATTTTTGTAATTCTCCTCTGGACTCTAATTTGTCCTCATCGTTTTTTAAAGGACAGTGTCCAAAAGGTTCCATCAGTGCCACGTAGACTAGAGGGACAATTACCTCCTATATCATGTCATATTCCTGAATGATAACAACCTTTTCCACAACTGTATCATGTACCTCTTCAATGCCTAGCCGAGCAGTCAGTTGTAGTGATCGTTTGCCATTTTATTATTCCTGTGCAGCCACAAGGGCTTGGTGGGCTGAACATCCATTGCAGAATCAGACCCATGTAGAGGGCATTTGCATGTAATCTGCCTCCACCTTCTGGTTAGTGGAATTTTATTCTGGATGTTACAAGCCACCTGAAGAATGGCTTTCCCTGGAAAGTCTTGCAGCATTCTGGCTACCTCTTTTCATACAATGCCCCTGATAGTCTGTGGACTGGAATGACCATAGATATGAATGAAGTCATTCAGCTTTATGCCCAATGTACAATCTTATCATTTTGTGTGGAAAACCTCCTTCTTTGCTCAGTCTGAGCTGCATAGGGTCCATGTTTCACCATTCTACAGAAGTGTGGGGAGGGTACAGCTTGAATAAATTCTGAGCTTAGTTGTGACAAAATGATGTTGATTCCATATTTGTTGTATACAACCTGTGGCAGACACTGTGATGTCAATATAGTGAAGAACATCTACTGTTGGAGGAATGGTTGAGTATATAAAACAAATGGCAAAAGCTTGAGACTGCTTTGACAGTCAATTTCATCATGTTGGCTTAAATTCAAGATGTGATCCAAAATATCGCCATAATTTTTTTATACAATCCTAATGTTTAGTCAATCATTTCCCTATTTGTATTTCCAAATTTGACTTTTCCTAACTAGAGGTCACAACATGAAATTAATAGGTAGCTGGTTTAAAATAAACAAAAGAAAGTTTATCTTCATGCAGTGCACAGTCAACTGGTAGAACTCCTTGCCAAAGGATGTTGTGAAGACCAGGACTTTAACAGGTTCAAAAAAGAACTAAATAAAATCATGGAGGTTAGGTCCATCAATGGCTATTAGCCAGGATGGGTAGGAATGGTGTCCCTAGCCTCTGCTTGTCAGAGGCTGGAAATGGATAACAGGAGACGAATCACTTGATGGTTACCTGTTTTCTTCACTCCCTCTGGGGCATCTGGCATTGGCCACTGTTGGAAGACAGGATACTGGGCTAGATGGACCTTTGGTGTGACCCTTTATAGCCATTCTTATGTTCTTTCTAAGTATAGTACTTTGCATTTATTTTCACTGTATTTCATCTTGTTTATTTTCAGACAAATTCTCCAATTCATCAAGGTCACTTTGGAAGACAGAATTAGAATTCAAAGTGCTTGTAACCCCTCTCAGCTCACTATTGTCTGCAAATTTTATAAGTTTGTTCTCCACTTGTTTATCCACATGATTAACAAAAATATTGAATAGTGCTGTATCAAGGACACTTCCCTTCAGGACCCCACTAGATAGGTCCTCCCATTCTGACAACAAACTACTGATAAGTACTCTCTGAGAATGTTTGTTTTTCCAACCAGTTGTTCACATACCTTATAGTAATTTTATCTGTACCACACTGTCTTAGTTTACCTTAAACAATATTGTGTGGGACCATGTCAAAATCTCAAAAGCTTGACTACAATCATTATCACCTCTTCAGATTACCCCTTATCCACTTGGATAATAGCCTAAAAAGAAAAAAATTGGTTGGTTTAGCATGATTTATTCTTGATCCATGCTGGCGGTTATTTAATCCTTACCATCTAGATACTTAAAATTGATTTAATAATTTGTTTCAGTATCTCACCAGTAATAGAAATTAGTCTATGATTTCTGGGTCATCTATTCCCCATTTTAGAAACTCATACTATGTTTACCCTGTCCTCTGGGACCTCAATTGTCCTTCAAGAATTCTCAAAGATAAACATTAATTCCAAAATTACTTCAGTTTCCTAAGTATCTTAGGATGAATTTCATCTAAATTGTAACCTGTTATTTCTCTATTCTTCCCCATTGCTGGTAATATTATAGTAGACATCTTATCTAAACATCTTGTCTACATATCTCTGTAGAGAAGACTGATACAATATAGTAATTAAACACCTTAGCTTTCTTGATGTCATCTGTTATTAGCTTTGCTTCCTGACTAAGTAGAGGACCTACACTTTCCTTCAACCTTTTCTTGTTCCTGGTGTATTTATTCAAACTTTTAATATTGCTCATAAATTGTTGTTGCTCATTCTTAGACATTGGTTTATGTTGCCATTTCTTGCAGGATTCCTTTTTGATTTTTAGTGTCATTAAACATTTTTATATATAACCAGATTATCCTTTTACTACTCTTCCCAGCTTCATTTTGGGATAATTTACTTTAAATACAGTATCTTCTGAGAAACTGCCAGCTCTCCTAAAATCCTTTTTCCCTTACATTTTCTTCCCATGAGACCCTAGTTCTTAATTTTGTGAGTTTATTAAAGTCTGATTTTTAAAGTCTACTGTCCTTGTTCTCACTCATTCTTTTCCTTAGAATCATGAAATCTATCATTTCAATCATCACTTGCACCTACTTCAGATTCACAACCAATTCCACCCTCCTATTTTAGGATGATCTAATTTACACAAAGAGGAGACGGTATAATTGAGGTGATTATATTCTTCCTACCTAATTTTTTGTATAGCTTCATTCAGTATCACAATGATTAATGAAGATTTGTACAATGGTGGGGAAGTCAGGAACATTTAACAGACTATGTCCAGTCCAGATTTTTTTGCCAGATGAAGTTGCACACTTTTGTAAATAAAATGTAAAAAATAAGCTCTTTTGTTTTTATGAAGAATTTAACTGTACACCACTGAAACATTCTCTCCAATTTCAAGAATAATTAGATTATTGATAGCTTTTATTAATGGATTTCCTGTTTTTGAATACTTTGTGGTAGTTATTATTTATGAATAAAATGTGTATATCTTACAGGGGTAATTGAAACTGTCATTTATTGTTGTTGACAGCTGTGGATAAATTAGCACCAAACAAAGAGCCAACATCTATTACGTTGATTTAATAAATACAGTGTTTGAACTCTTTAGTACATGAGTCATTTAAAATCTATTGTGAGAAGCTATTCAGAAACAATGTTGATAGGATAATATTCTTGTTAAAATTTGGCAAACCTTTCTGGAAAATTCTTCCCTGTAATGAGATGCTGCCTGAAATATTTCAGGAAGATTATTTGTATGTCAGAGAAATTAAAGAGAAATTAAAAATTGAATTTGTAATGGAAGCTCCTGGCACTTTGATCTTTACTGTGAAGTAGCTACCCTGACTTCATAAATAGCTACAAAAGTTTAAATATTTACAAGTTTATAACACCAATAATACACTTTTTCCTTTCACTCTAATGCTTCTTTCATTCCACTTAACTCAGTCACCTGCACCCCCACATGCTCCAAGTGTAGATGTCTCCCCCACCACCATTCCCCATTCCATGCCTTCTCAGGGCCTGGCCTCACTTGTGCATAGTGTTTATCAACTCTGATCACAAGACAATTTGGTCAATTACTTACATGCCATTTCATCAAGGATTCCTTCCCAATAGAGCTACAGTAGTCAACTCTTGTTACTTATTTTCTAGTGAATTATATTATCCCCAGGATCCAGCTAACATTCCTAACTATCTAACAAGCTCATGTATCTATAACTGTATACACCCAGTGAGGTTCAAGAAATGTTCACACTTTGTCTCATTGATGTCTGTATACTCCTAGAACTTGAAAGGCAGTATCAAACCATTAAATATGACAGACACCTGTGTAATGTTGCACATGCTTAGTTAACACTGTAGTTAACAATAAATAACACTGTGGTTCATGTGCTTTTAAAGCTAGTTTACAACAATCTTGATTGGTACCTGTTACAAAATAAGGATATTCACAGTAACTGTGACAATATTTAGACCACATGCCCAGGCAAGGACTCTTCCTTACCAAATACTAAGGGACTAGTTACTTTTCATCTGCTCTTTGCTCAGTGGTCAGCTTTCAACTCAGATGTTGTTCACAGCTGGATGAATCACTGCAAACACAGGAACAAGAAAAAACTGAGTGAGTTAAACGTGTCTGAGATAAGTATTTTGTGTCATCAGAAAGACTCCAAGATTGCTCACCCAGGACTGCAGTCTTCTCCCTTCCAGCTGTTCTTCAACTTTCAGGTTGAAGCACCATGCTGAAGGAGTCAGGTTGTTCTATCCTATTTCTCTTGGGTGCTTCAGCTTAGTTCCTGGTCCTCAGAGGTGCTGGGATAGACCAATTAGATAGTGATGCACACTTCTGAAGGTTTGAAATCTCCAGGGAAAATGAGTCAATTTTCCAGTCTCTTCGTGTAACACATCTTCTCACACCATATTATGTAAGATAAGTTAGGTCATTGTTAGTGCTGAAGAGTATTGCTAGGATACAGAATTGCTAATGCTGCTTGTACTGCTGTTCTTGGAGCTCCAGTGTTAGGTGCAGTAACAGAGAATGCAACTTGTTGATTCAACAGACCTCAATGTTTTTATTAGAGAGAGATCACAAGCTCGATTCAGTGGCTAAGACACTCAGGTTTATTCTCAGCAAAGCAGAGTACTAGCACCCTATTGAATGGACACTAACATATGACACAGTAAAGGCCTACTTGACATAACAAGAATGCTGTCTCTGTGGCTGATATAAAAATACCACTCTTATGACGTCTCCTTTTTATACATTGATACAAAAAGTTATGTATTACATTCCAGATGTTTCTAGTTACCACCCTTATATTTGTGCCTGTTATTTTGAACAAATCGTCCTCATCTTTCCTTCTGTCATCCCATCTTTATCTTATGAGGGTTTGGTGTGTTCCTCTATAATCTCTTGGGAATTAGTTTACACAGTTACTTGAGGACTCTGGGGGCACGTCTACACTAGGAAATTATTTTGAAATAACTAAAATTGAAATAACTCCCAACATAACAATTTTGAAATAAGTGTTATTCTCCAAGGAAAGCAGGTGTACAGATTTTGAAATAACCAGCCCGTAATTTCAAAATAATGGGCTTGGTAGTATGGACGCTCTACTTATTATTTCAAAATAAGGGAGGTTATTTTGAAATAACTCCCTAGTGTATACCAGGGCTGGGTGATTTTGTACTAGCTTCTCCAGTCATGAATGTGCTTATTTGGTTAGCCAATACCTGATGTGTTACTATTTTGCCAAGGCCAGACCTACTTTGGTTAGCAGCCTTTAGTTCCATCTGACAGATAAACATAGGGCTCTAGCAAGACCAACATAAGCACCTTGGGGCATTACTTGAAAACCCACTGGTTTACTCCAATTAGCCTCCATAAGTTGCTTTCCATGGTCCCCTTATGGTATATCCCTTGGCAAGCTTTGTAGTTATGCTTGTTCAGTTTCTCCATCAGCTCTCTGCTAGTTGCTGAACTGTGTAGTTTAAAGTTCATATAAAAGTTTATACTAAGTCCCTCCCCATTTTTTCTCTTTAAATTTGTTGTAACAGTCCATTGACTAACATAAAGTCACTTCAACAACTGTTAATCTCCAGTAGACCAGAACAGCTATATAAAACTTCCCTTTCCATTGTCCCTGTTCTAACAATGGTGGGACCTTGATATGGATGGCTGAGCTGAGTTAAGGCATTATTAAACAAGTGGCTGCATTTCTAATTATTTCATTCTGAGATCAAGCATCCTTATGAGCACACTATTTGATTTAGTTCCTTTTATTTACTGCCTTTTTCAGCATAGGCATATTTCAATAATAATCTAATAATAATTTTGATAATCTAAATATCTTTGATTGCAAATATTAAACATATTTCTTATAATTTAAATTAAAATAAATCAGTGTGAGCACAATGCCTTTTTTGTCCCTAACGTAGTTGTCCATGAGGCAAACCCTGTCTTTACATTTTACAGTATTTTCCCTATAGATATATCATTTATAGTTGACTACCCTTTTAGATACATTTTAATTATGATCTATTCAATCATGTTCCCTATTTTACAACTGTATCTGGCCCATCACACAAAATCAATGTTTGACATTAATTTAATACGTTTTTAATTCATTTACTTATTTACAGTTTGGGGGTGGAGGAAGTCTCTAGGTGCACCAGTGGCACACTTTTGTGAAAGGCAGAAGCAACTTGGAGTTTTCTTAGATCACTGATGAAATCTAGCTGTTACACCTGGGTTTTTTGTTCTCTTAGCACGTTGTTGTGTCTTTTCTAAAGGCCATTATGCCTGGGAAATTCTTTGAGAAGTCCAAAAGCTATGAGTTATTACTTACTTGCTTACTACACAGTGTGATTTAAAAGGTCACAAGAAACCACAATGCCAGTGCATATATTAAAGCTACACCAGGTTAGTTTAGCTCAAGCTTTTGGTATTTTTTCAGTTTCTTATTTTCCAGATGGATCAAATGGCATGTAATTTCATTTATGCATAAATTCTGTGACATTTTACAAGTTGTTCTCTGACCCCTTTGAAAGACGTGCTGTCCCTTCTTTTACGCAAATAGAAATGTCACAGAGTTGCATGTGATTTCATGGCTGTCAGAATATCGATTCCTCACCACTGACTGAGATATGTAACATAGCTCTAAAATTCAGATAACCATGGGTATTTCTACACTACAGCACTAATTCGAACTAACTTAATTTGAATTAGTTAATTCGAACTAAGCTAATTCGAATTAGTGCATCTAGACCTAAAAACTAATTCGAATTAGCGTTTTGCTAATTCGAACTAGCATGTCCACATTGCGTGGACCCTGAACCGAAGTTAAGGCTGGCCAGAACCAGTGCTGGCAGGGCATCAGGTTAGGGCTTAGAGTGTGGAGCTGCTGCCTCAGGCTAGCCGAGAGCTGTGCTTAAAGGGACCCGACCTCCACCCCGGACAGACAGTTCTCAGGGTTCCCTGCTTGCTTGTCTACCTCGATGAGGGACAGCAAAGCAGTCCTGTCTTGGAGTGCCCTGAGTGCCCACACTCGGCACATCACAGCACTCGGCCATCAGCCCGGCTGCACTTGCCGCAGGCTGCCATCCGGGGGGGTCAATCGAGGGACTGTCAGGATCCAGGAGGCCCTGCAGAAGAGCTTCCACCCCGAGGAGCCCACAGAGCCACCCCAGTCCTCCACATTGGGGGCTCGTGCCCCATTCCTCCCTCACCTCCTTCCACTTACCACTCCCTAGCCCCCCTTCCTGATGTAAAAAAATAAAGGACACGTGTGTTCAAAAATAGAAACTCTCTTTATTTAACAAAACTGGGGAGGGGGAATAAAACTGTGGGGAGACGGGGGAAAGGAGGTGGGAGAGGGCAGGAGAGAGGGTGGGAGGGGAGGGGAAAACTGGGAGGAGGGAGCTGGAAGGGAAGCAAGGGAAGGAGGGGGAGGGCAAACTCAGGGATCAGGGGTGGGGTCTCACTGGCCAACTGCCTCCCAGCATGGCGAGGAGGGGGCCTCGGCGTCCCCGGGGATGGGGTGGAGGTGCGGAGGTTGAGGTGGGGTGTGGACATTGAGGAGGAGGGTGTGGGGTTGAGGAGGAAGAGGTGGGAGGGGGCAGGAGTGGGAGGAGGGACAGTTGTTGGGGGGGGCAGCAGGCGCAGGACCAGCACAGGGCACCATGCTCTGCAGCAGGGCCTGCAGGTTTGCATTTCTGGCTCTGTCCTCAGCCAGCTGCTCCTGGCGGAGCTGCAGGTCTGCCCACATCCAGGCCTCCACTGTGCGGTGCAGGGCTTGCAAAGACCCCAGGTGCTGGTCCCAGTACTCCTGCTCCATGGTGGTGGTCCGGAGCAGGCCGCGGGTGCGGGAGCATGTCCCGGGTGGGGTGGTGCGCCCTGCACGAGCAGCTGGTGCAGCTGTAGAGAAAGAAGAGAAGTGGTCAGTTCTCCCTGGGGACACAGTGGATGATGCCCTGACCCTCCCCCCATCCCCACCCCCCGCGACGTGAGGGTGAACATGCCCTGCACTGTCAGAGCCGTTGTGCTTGTACAGAGGCCATGGTCAGGATGTCTGGCTCTCCCCGGGACTGGGAGCTGCCCCAAGACTGCACCCATGTCCCTATGCCATATATAGTGTGGCCGGGGTGGGGGGGGAGGGGCGGGGAGATGTCCCCTGCCTCCGTGTAGAGGGGACGTGTGAAGGGAGGGCATCCCGCTGGGACCCGCCCCGGGGTCGGGAGCATGTCAGGTCTCTTCACACACACATGTGACTATTGGGCCACGGCCCCTGGGTGTCACGCAGCTGGAGCCACCTGCCTAAGTGTGGCATAGCACGTGCTCGCACGTGCACAGGTGTCTGCGTGATCCATGGGAGGCATGGCCCACACGCGCGGTCCCTGGTCTCCCTCCCTGCCTCCCGGCCCCGGGCAGGGGACAGTGCTGGCACTTACCCGGTATGGCCTCCCTGGACAACCCTGCTGACTCCTGTCCTGGAACTCCTTGAGGTGGCCCCTCCGGTGTGCCCGGGTCAGGGCCCTCCAGTGCGCCCGGGTCAGGGCCCTCCGGTCCCAGCTCGCTGCCTCCTGGGCTGGCGTGGACCGCCCCGCCCCTCAAGAGTCAGTTGAGGGCAGGGAAGTAGGGGCAGGTGGCAGCCCCTGCTGCGGCACCACCCCTGGTGGCCCTGGCGTATGCCTGCTGCAGCTGTTTAATTTTCAGGTGCACCTGCTCTTGCGTGCACCTGTGTCCCTTTCGGGCCATGGCGGCCGCTATGCGGCCGTAGACGGCCGCATTCCTCTACCTAGTGCGGAGATCATGGAGGTTGGGGGCCATGACCTCCGCACTAGACCAGGAGGGTGCACGCCGTCTACGGTCCCTGGCTGGCCCCTGGGTGCTGGGGGACTGGGTGGGGGACGGCTGGCTGTCGCTGGCTGCCTGGCTCATCCTGTGGCCACTGGGTCAGGGCAGAGACTGCTGGCAGGGCTGGCTGTGGCAAGTGCCATCTGGCCAGAGTCTACCCCTTTAAGGGCCCCGGGGCTGAGGGAGAGGAGAGTTTTCCTGGTTTGGCCCAGAGTGGCCACCAGGGGGAACCTGGGAAGGACTAGCCTCTAACTAGTTAGAATTAAGTGGCTACACAGCCCTTAATTCGAACTACTTAATTCAAACTAGGCATTAGTCCTCGTAGAATGAGGTTTACCTAGTTTGAATTAAGCGCTCCGCTAGTTTGAATTAAGTTCGAACTAGCGGTTTGTATGTATAGACGCTATGAAAGTTAATTCGAACTAACGGCTGTTAGTTCGAATTAACTTTGTAGTGTAGACATACCCCATGAGAAGAAGGTGGGCCTTTACTGGAATAATTTATAGTACCAGTGAATCATTTGTTTATCACATTAACTTTTTGAAACAAGGCATCAGACCCCATGGGTTTTGAGTCTGTGTCTATCATACTTTAATTCTCCCTTTATTGTCTCACAAACAGAATCTGAAACCAGATGCGGGAAGACTAAATGAAGCAACGCTGACTCCTGCTCTCTGATTCGACCAGCTCCACAAGTCCTGATTGGGCCACAGCCCCTATTTAAGCAAGAGGGAGAAGCAGGAAGTTGTCTGTGCAATTGGGCTTAATGCTGCCATGGGCCACTGGTTTGGTGTTTATTTGTTCCTTTCTTCTAGTCCCAGATCTTCTGGGATTCTGATGCTTGGTAATTGCTCCTGGCTTCCTGCCCACTGGTTCCAGTTCTTGAGCCTCACTTCCTCATATGCTGACTTGGCTTGACTCTTGGTAACGGACCCTTCCTCCCTGTCATCCAGTTTTTCTCTTGATCTTGATTTCCTGGTGTTCCAGCCAGGCCTGAATCTTGGTAACTGTCTCAGCCTGTGCCTGACTCTAACCCTTAAACCAGGCTGCAAACACCCTGGCACTGACCCAGTTGTTTTTAGAGCACATTAGCAGCCACCACTGATTGATTGATAGGGGTATCGTAGAATTTATGGTGCTGTCATTATATGCTAAAATTTGTAAGTCAAATTTGGGTTTCTGAAGGACTATGATCTTGATTCAAAATCTTCTGAAACTAATGGAAAGGCTCCATTGATTTCAGAGTGCTTTGGATCAGGCCTTCTGAGTCTTTTTAAATAAAAACTGTGTGGTGGAGGCAACCAAAATGCTACAGCACAGAGTGTCTGAAAGCATTTGTTCTGCAACAGTTACATAATTGAAATGGATAAACAGGGTCTAATTTTCCTCTAATCAGTTTATCCCTGATCCCAGACTTGGGATTAAATTTGTTTAATCAGTGGGAGTTTTGCATACAGAAATAATTCAGAGCATAAAGTAGCAAGTGTGTTGGGGTTGGACTGTTACATGTAGGAACTTCCTAATATAAAATAAAAAAACTTGTTCACATTTTTAAATTTCTCACAATATTTACATGTGTGCCCTCGTCTGCTACTGTGATTCCCATTGAGTGTTATTCCATTGTTTCCACTGAATTAACAGAAGGTACTTGAGAAGTAAAGGAGTATTTCCCAGTCAATGAGAGTGGCAGAATCTTCCATTAACTGTCATCTTTTTCTGGTTGGGTTGAAAACACCATAGATAGCTAGATCCCTCATGCCACGCCTTGATCCAAGGATTCCAATGTATGTCATCTCATGCATATCAAAAGCTGAGGGTTGTATATATATTTAAAAAAATCTTAGCTCTTAAAGGAGAATTTAGAGTGGAAGCAGATTGGGTGTGGTGAGATGGATCCTCCAATACTACTACTAGAAGAAAAGATGGTGTACAGCAGCCATTTTCCACAGCCACAGGACTAATTGCATAAGCAGCAAAGGTGATTGACAGTGAAGAGTGTATGACTAGGAGGGAGAGCACTGGTGATGACTATATCTGCCCTTCTGCACATGCCCACCTCCTCATTGTTTCCGTTAGTGTGGGATCTATGCAGAGTAGGTGAATTCTTAACTGTGATGAGTTTTACCAGCTTGTCCTCTGATCTTCCTATTTTAGTTCCACTTCAAACTGGCCAGTGATGAAAATATCTTTTGGCTCCATTCTTTCCAAACCAAGGACCTACATTTGTTCAGATATCTGTCAAATCTTTCAAACTTTATCCCATAGGAACATCTCTTTTGTTGTAATATATACAATGCTACAAGGCTGTAAATGTTCTCAGGTCTATCGACCCCATTCTATGAGCTATTGCTTTTCTTATGATTGTTGTTTAATATTTATATTGCAGTATATAATGTGGTAGCCAGTTCCTGACCTCAAATAGCAGCTTTTCCAATCTGAGTTACAGTACAGCTATCCATCTAAATGCAAAGATCACTCTTACACACATTCCATACTGCTCTGCTTTCTCTAATACTAATAGACACCTTTTCCTAAATCAAAAACTGCTTCTGGGCGTTGTGAGCTGAAGCTTAATACAGATGTGTATTTTGTCAATAAGTATTTCACAAACCCCAATGGAATTCTAGCTGAAATATAATGAGATATCTGATTTGGTGATGAGAAAACTTCCATCTACATGAGCAGCTGCTTCTGATGCAGCTTTTGCCTTCTGTGAACAGTAAGCAGTTGAAATATAGGAACAATTAAGCTTTTTCCTGCAAGTTTCAGGGTGTTGGGGGAATGTGTTTCTACAGATTCCTTTATTGTCCCCTTTTGATGTTTCATAGTTGTTACGCTAGAAATGTATTATGGGGTTTCTAGACAATAATATAATCTCAAATATAATAGGACCACATCAAAGTGTTGGTTTCAAATACTGTAATATGTCTATGAGAAAAAAAATCAGGATGAAATGTATCCTGATCATGCAATGATCTGTGTTTTACTGTGGGTGTGCTTCCCTCGTGCTATGCATGTAAAAAAAAACATTGAGTATGTGCATAATTACTGACCGCAGTCCAAATTTCTACTGACTTCTGTGGAATCTAAAATATCCCAAAGATTCCAGGATAATTGCCTCATTTTGAAGGAATATTTTCAAAGTCTAACTTTCCAGAAATGTCACTAAGTGAGTGAGTTATTGTCTTTCTATACATTACTACACCATGCCAATCATAACAAAGATTTAATAGTCACCATCTCCCAAACAGCCCTCAGTGCTGACCGGAGCATGCCAGTTCCCCACATACATACAGCAGGCCTCAGAGATTCCTGGAGCATGGTGCTCAGGCAGCAATTTAAAGGGTCCAGTGATCCAGCCTCCATTGTTCCTGGAGCAATTGCACCATTTGCTTCCCCATTGGCAGGCCCAAAGAGAACATGTTTTATCATGAAATGCAGGACACTGAAAAGGCTTTAGGAGTCTCAGAGTCAACCAACTGAACATGAACTCCTAGTGTGACCTTTGGAGCAGGGATGTGGTGTTTCCTCTGAAACTATCCATAGAATATTGTCCAGTTCTGGTGTCTGTATTTCAACAAGGATGTAGAGAAGAAAATTGAAAAGGTTCAGAAAAGTGTTAGAAGGATGATGTGAGATCTGGAAAACTTGGCTTAGAGTGAGAGACCTAAAAAGCTCAATTCATTTCATCCAAGACAAAGCTGAGGGGACAATATCCAGAGGTTGGTCCAATAAAAGATATTACCTCACCCGCCTTATTTCTCTGGCTATGTCTATAACTGTCGAAGTGATCAAGGCAAAGGAACAGCAGTGAAGAAAATCATGCTCATTATTGTTTGGCTTCTCATAGCCAAATCTACAAATGAGAAAGAAATGCCACTTCAGTGAGCTGTGCAAGACTTACTCACTTCTTCCCCTGACAATATCCATTTCTTGCAGACATACTTTTGAACATGAATCTGCATATGGTACTTTTTGGAGGCGCTAATAGCAAACACCTTAATATTCCTTTCAGTATATTAAATTCATATACATATCAACCATTGTTCCAAAATCTGTATGGTATCAGCAAAGTGCATGTTTAAACAATAAGTCCAGAGTGTCAGTCCATAACCTTCGACCTATATTCAGGAATTTTTTTGATTTAGACTATAGTCCATCACAACTTTAATACGTAGGAAAACAGATGTTCAGGAAAAAGACCTCCTTCCTTCTCAAACTACCAAAAGTGTCTACAGAAATATAAAAAGATCTGTTTATAAGGAATAATTGTTACTGGAGATGTTTTCTGTAACAATGGAATGGGGATCAGCTAATGGATGTTTTGGGGAACTGCCAGATGATCTGATTAGAATTATCTTTTGCTTATCAATCATGTAACATGAAGGAAATTTCTTTATGGTATCTTTAAGTAATGAGACAAACAAAAATATTAAAACATAATGTTTGGCAAAATCAATCATGAGAAAGTATTTTTCCATCAGCAAAAGAGGTTTATTTGACTTGTATCCTATAGAAAGCAGGGGTATTTGTCAGTCAGAGGAACCCTTTGCAGCAGAAGCATGAATAACTCAGTTGTTTCCTTAAATTATTTCACTTGTTAGATTTAGTGCCTTCCAGTCAGAGTAAGATCTCATTTAGTTGGAAAGAAGGGGACTATAGGAAAGAATCATCAGAAATGATGAGGCTAATGGTCTCCGGTGCCTGTTTATTCCACCAATAAAATACAGAACATAGGTGATTCTTCAAAGTTAGACTATATTTGAATAAAATATTACTGTTTCTCAAGTTTCTCAAATTGTTCCTTAGCTTGCACTTTTTCATGGTCATGGGAGAGTCATGCTCATGGAGTTGACTTGTTATGAAGATGCATCTACGTGCTTGCATTGTTACTTTGTTTGGAGAGAGTTCATCTAAACTTTTCCAGTGGCAGAAAGTTGGGACTATTCATCTCAAAATGATATTCATGCTTTGAATTAAGGGTTACTGAGTTATCTAAATTTAATATAAGTGATATGAAACACAAAGGTCAGGGATGATGTTATCTTTGCAGCTCTCTATTGATTTTAGCTTATAGTGATAAGCCATGATATTATTTATTAAAGATTTAATAAACCATTGGCTAGCAATAGGTTTATACATAACTACAGCTAGTTTAAAAACAAACAAAACCCGCTTAAACTACTATAAGACAATAATTATAGCTATGTTTCTAAATACACTCTTTTTAAAATTTCCCTTCTGATTTCCCTTGCAGGAATGTTAAATTATTGATAAGGGCTGTAAAATGCTACAAGCTCTGTCAGATACCACTTCCTGCTGGTTCAGGAGCTCACTCTGCCTCTACTGCTTTCTTACACAGTGTGCCCCTACAGGACATCTGCCGAGTGGACACATGGTCCTCCCAACATACCTTTGCAAGACATTATGCCATCGTCTCAGGATCTAATGTGGACACCACACTTGCATCCACAATTCTAACCTCTGCTACCACTGAATTCCACCTCTGGAATGGGCACTGCTACTAGTCACCTAGGGTACATCTAGACAGCAGGGCTATTAGGGAGTTATCCCGAAATAGTTACCCTGTGTTTTTTAAATGCACCTGTTATTTTGAAATGTTTTTCAAAATAACAGGCGTACTATTTTCAGCATCTCTGTAACCCTCATTCCATGTGGGTTAAGGGATGTGTCAAAATAGCACGTTATTTCAAAATTTGGCACCGTGTAGATGTGCCAAATTCCAAAATAAGCTATTTTGAAATAGATTTGAGATAAAATACGCTATTTGCATAGCACGAATTGTGTATCTTATTTTGAGTTTAGGGTGCTGTGTAGACATACTCCTACAGTGGAGCACCCACAGGGACAGCACGCAAAAAAGAAAGAGAAGTTACTCACCCTGTGCAGCAATGACAGCCCCTCAAGATGCATGTCCCCATGGATACTTCACTGTAGGTGATTATGTAGCTGTGTCTGTTCCAGAGGATGTAGGGAATATATTTCATGCTTAAAATAAAATATGTGTAACTTACCAGACATTGCTGTTTTCCTTGCATTTTACTGTGCTCAGAAAAAATGGAATCCTGTGAACACTTAGGCACATGCATAATTTTATTGGCTAAGGGCCAGATTCTGATATCCTTGTATTGAGTTGCTTCTCTCAGGTACATCTAGGCTATGTCTACACTGCAGAGCTTTTCCAGGATACCCCTGGTATCCCGAAAAAGTTATGCCGTGTCCAAGAACAGTTTCCAAAAAAGCGGATGCATTCTTCCGACATTCCTATATTCCTCATTGTATGAGAAAGGAGGGATGTTACAAAAGAGGAGGTGTTTCCAAAATTTGGCCCCATGCAGATGGGCCAAATTTTGGAAAAGCCTCTTCTGAAAAATAGCAGGAAAAGATATGCAAATTGTGCTGCGCAATTTGCATATCTTTTTCCAACTTTTCTTTGCAGTCTAGACATAGCCCTACATTGCATGCTTATTTCAAAATAAGCTATTCCGGAATAGTTATTCTGAAATAGCTTATTTTGAAATAGCACATCTACACCTCAGGGAAGCCTCAAAATTAGTCTGAGGCAGGCTTCCCTAATGTAGATGTGCTATCTTGATGTAGAGCCCCCGGGAGGCACTGGGAAGGAATAACTTAGAATGACCCTGGTGAGGGGCTATTTCAAAATAGGAGCAGTGGAGTGTCTACACTCCGAACTATAGCTATTTCGGAATAGGCGTTATTTCTCATAGAATGGGTTTACAGATTTCAGAATAAGCCACTTGTTATTTTGAAATTATTTCGAAAGAACGGAATGGCTGGGTAGACACTCATATTGTTATTTCAAAATAATGCTAGTTATCTCAAAATAATGGCGCAGTGTAGATGTACCTCTCCTCAGTTAGAATCTTAGTCACATCTCCTATTCAAGTCAATGGGATAAATCCTAGAATAAGGCATTACTCAATGTAAGATTAGCAGAAAGTGACCCTGAACTACAGGATTATACCTTGCAATGCTGGTGGAAGAACGAATGTTGAAAGTAATTAGAAATGTAAAAAACCATCCCCCATCTGTAGCTGGGCTAAAATGCAAAGTAGTGCTTGCTGGAAGACTTTATGGAATTCTGGCCATGTAACTAGACCACTGCAGGGTGTTCTCACAATAACAGTTAACCTCTGTATTGGCACATACCTTGATTTGTTTTGTTTTTTTCCACCCAGGAGAGCAGCAAGCCTGTAGTAATTTCTTTCATTCCTTAATAAAAGCTACCACTACGCAACAGCCATACTGTTTCCTTGCATTTCAATATGTAAGGCTATTTAAAAAGTAAACAACAAATCTAAGTGCCTGTGGATTGTTTCCCAGAAAAAACATTTAATTTAGATAGAGATCTTCTGCTTTATGAACAAGTCAAATAGAGGACTACTATGTGGATTTAAAGCAAGCCTTTTGTTCTGGGGCTGGGAGATACAAGGAGCTTGCCCCACAAGCAGATAAATTAAGCTTGTGATGTGAAAGAACAAGATTCTGGCTTTCCCAGCACAGACATAAAAGTAGGATTCCTCAAACCCACCTTACTCCCTGGCACACATAGCTGTTCATGGGAAACAAGACAGGGCACATTTTGTACATTTTGGATTTTCTGCTCCATATTCTGTGGGTGAAATCTTGGCCCCATTGGAGTCAAAGAGAAAATGCCACAGTGATGCCACGATTTCACCTCATTTTGCTTTTACATAGAGTTGGTGACATTTTTTCCTCCAAAAGTTGTTTCCATTTCACATGGATTAAAACCAATCCATTTTCAATTTTGTGACTTTTTAAAGTGACTGTATAGTTCTCAAAAGGTTTCATTTAGCAAATCTAGGTTTTGGTAGAATGTCAAGAACCATGTCAATAACGTTTTCAGTAAGTTGTACTAAAAAATTCCAACGTCTCTAGGCAAACTCTTGAAGTACAGATCCTCCAGTTAGCACTGCATTCTAAGAGCAGGGATTTCATAGCCCAGCTGCCAAAACCCTGAGACTAATGCCATTTCCCCTGAGCTCCCAACTGGGATTAGTAGAGAATTTTTTGATATTTGGGAGGGAGGCTGGAGGGTACATATTTGTTGGAAATTAAACATTTTATAGAAATACAATGGTTTCGATACTTACAAGAAAACACATGCAGGGTGCTGTTACTCTGATTTTCTGCCAGTTGAGTTGGTAGATTGTTAGGTATCCCTGTGCTTCCACAATCCATGGCACCTCTTCTTCTAGGACTCTTGGCAACAAGCAGGGCTTCACTCTTTGCTTTAAGGAGGGGACACCTGCAGAGTTTGGCGTCTAGAAGACTTATCTGGAGTCCTTGGATTCTGGGATCCCAGGCTCAATTTGGTTTCAAAAATTTCAAAATGAAATGTTCGCATTGTTTAAGAATAATTTATTTCAGATTTTCCCTTCCATGGGAACTTTCAAACAGTCTACTCCTCATTTCAGCACAAAATAAAATTTCAGATTTTAGTTTCCTGAGGAATAGAAATTCAAACTTTTGAACAGAGTCTCAGCACTCAAACCTTCTGGGAACTAAGGTTCTAGCAAGGAGACACAGGTTTTGCAGGGCTTCTAAAAGCACTGGTCTTTACTGTAGGCAGCACAAGAGACAAATAGATTGAGATAGAAACAGTAGGACACCTGAATATCATTCCCTGCCTCTGTTTCTTCCCTACTCTTGAATGTTGTTTGGAATTTGGTCAAAATTCTCTAAAGTATCCAGGATCCTCTCCTGTGGCTAATTGTCTCTTCTCTGACTTATGAGTTTTTCTCCACAGCCAACATTCATCAGCATTGGCTGGTCTCACAGAAAGTCCTCTATCAGTCTGAAAATCTATCTTTATTCCTCTCTTCTGCACCAAGCTTTCTTTCTTTCTGACGTACCGTGTCTCTGCATTTTTAGAAAGAGGCTGTACTGACTCCTCATCTCTTTGTTTCCTCTCCTCGGGAAACTTGATTTCATCAGACCCTAATTCTCTGCAGTGAAGTTGTAGAAAACTATTTTTATCTGGGATGCAGTTATTCCTTTATTGTTTCTGAGCAAGTTATATTAAGATGCCAATTGACACAGAGATTGTGTAGTACGATTTAAAGAGGAGATAACCATAGATTTTTCCCTCTTCCTCTTTCAGCAGCCTGATCTCCCTCTCCCAGCCTGTAAGTTCCTATACCTACTCCCTCCAAATCTGAGCAAGGGGTGTTGCAGCCTGGCGTGCAGGATTGCTGCAACACTCATGTATAATTCAGCCAAAAAGTGGTTGGACCATGGCCCAGGTGGTGTCTGGAACTCAACTGTCTATGGACTCAGCTCAATAAATCCTCACTGACTGTGATACCTGATTAGATGGAAGCTCACCATTTAAGCCCCTTAATACCAGCCCCACAGCAGTTGCTCAATGCATTCCATGTCCACAGCTGTGCCAGGTCTGCTTTCTATACTGACCTTTGCTCCAACCCATCCCTGCTCTAGCCTCAGCCCTGCATCCTTCCTTCATGTGAACTCCAAACTCTGACTACTGGCTTGTTTCCTGACCATGACACCAGTTCTCCCTTTTGGTTCTGTTCTGATTCGGATCATTGTCTTCTCCAAATCATGCTTCTGGGTCCATCTTCTGATTCTACTCTGACCAATAGGCCAGACTCCTGCTCTGACTACTAGGTCAAACTGCCTCTTCCCTGTTTGTGACAAGTACCTCCTTGTCCCATGGGTCTGTTGCCCATGGGCAAAACTATTCATGGACAAACACAGCCATAGGAAAACAGACAGTTCATAAAATAAAGTGGAACTTATGGACAGATTCCCCAGATCACAGTTTTGATAGACAATATTATTATTGATAAAATATGCAGTAACATTTCTGACTAAAATGTAGAAAAATTTGGAAAATGAACAGTTGTTATGATCTTTTTGTTTTAAAAACCTTTTTTCACAAAAAAATCCAAGAAGTTCTATTTTTTTTAAAAAATCTGCTACTGTAAACCACTATAGACATAACTTAAATTTGACTAATATTTTTTTCTGGATTTTGCAGGAAAATGAACATACTGAAAAATCTCATCTGTGTCACGAGATTATAAAAAAGAGATATTTTACCAAGATCATAGCATTAAAAAAAACCCTCTGATTATCCCTAGCAAATTTTAAAGCTCAAAAGATATGTGTATAACTCCACATGCCTTATAAACACTTTGTTATCTTAAGGTACACTGAATGACACCAATTGTCTTCAAAAAGCTTTGCATCCAGTCCTGACTACAGATATACATTTTACATACTCTTGAGCTTTGAACGGGATATTTTTTTTGAATGCCTGGAAAGAGAATCTCTAAAAGCCACCCAGAGAATTTAAGTTTTCAGCCATTAAATAAATAAAGTTGCTCCTTTTTTCAAACAAGTGCAATGGGGAAAATGTCTCTGTCGTTCCAAGGTAGAATAGATTTATATTTTAAATAAAATGTGAGGCAAGATTAAAAACACTAGGATTGTTCATCTTGGAAAAGAGACAACTAAGGGGGAATATGATAGGTGTATATACAGTTATGTATGATGTGAAAAAAGAATTCTTATTTACCCCTTCAAATAACATAAAAACCAGAGGTCACCCAATGGAATTAATAGGCAACAAGTTTAAATAAAAAATAGGCAGTATTTCTGCATATAGAGCACAGTCATCACAAGGAACTTGTGAGGGGATGCTGCGAGCACCAGAATTATAACTGGGTTGAAAAAAAATTAATTAGTTAATGGGGGCTAGGTCCACCAATGGCTGTTAGCCAAGAGCATCAGGGATGCAACCTGATGCTCTGTATGGGTGCATCTAGACTACAGGGATTTGTCGACAAAAGTGGACTTTTGTTGACAAAACTATACCTGCGTCTACACTGCCGCTGAGTTCTGTCGACATAACGTCGACAGAACTCAGCAGTTTTGTCGACGGCTGTAAACCTCATTCTATGAGGAATAACACCTTTTGTCGACAGAGTTCTGTCGACAGAAGGCATTATTGCATCTACACTGTCCTTTGTGTCTACGCTGTCATGTCGACAAAGCGGCTTGCTTTGTCGACAGAACTGGATGTAGTCTAGACTCTCTTTGTTGACAGAAGCTTTGTCGACAGTATCTGTTGACAAAACTTCTGTCGACAAAAGCCTGTAGTCTAGACGTACCCATAGTCTCTAAGCCTCTTACTGGCAGATGCTGGGCTTGTTCTCTTCATTCCTTTTGAAGCATCTGGTATTGGCCACTGTTGAAAAACTAGATGGACTTTAGTTCTAACAAATAGGGCCACTTTTATATTCTTAAGCTATTATTGTTCATTAAGGTTCCATTCAGGTGCTAAAAAAAGCAATAGCACATCACACAAGAGAAATTCCTTTACCCAACATAAATACTTAGTTAAAATAGTCCGTTTGTTGGAGAAAAATAAGAATTTAAAATGAGGGAGTTATTACTTGAACATTTGGTGATATTATTTTTTTCCTATATCTCAGGAAGAAGTTTTAAGTTTCATGTTCAATTAACATTCTAAAACATCTGGAGAATTGGCTGGACTTGATTCTTTAAGGACACATCCAAAGCTTGAAAATACTGGGGTTAATTTAGTATAACATCCTTTGTTTGTTTGTTTGTTTGTTTGTTTGTTTGTTTGTTTGTTTGTTTGTTTGTCTTTTTAGTTGAAAACTCTTTGGGCCAAGGAGAGAGAGAGAGAGAGAGAGCGTGTTGGGTGAGGGGACTACTTCAATTAAAAAAAAAGAAGTTTTTTAAGGAAATTTTGAAAGTAGGGCACCCTGTATCACACATACTACACAACACAGTCCAGAATCTGAGTTAGCCTTTCAAATTAATGTGGAAATTGAGCTCATTTGTCCTCCCACTATCAACTGTCTTTTTATAATAGAGGGAGATAAGTGAACCATTTTTATTTAACTTCCTGCAATTGAATGTTCTTTTCCAAATACAGTACTGTTTATTGTCTGATGAGATACACCATTAAATCTCTCCTTTTATTCTTATTTCAGAAGTGTGCCATTACTGTACTACGGTGACTTGAAAAAATTATTCAGGCCCATATCAGGTTACAATAAAGCCTATTCTAAGCTCTCCAGTTAAGCATAAATAACATTATAACCTTATTTTCCTTCTTAAGCAGAAAAAAATCTTTTCTGCTGTATATAGAATACATTAGACTTATCAGGTAAAACAACTTATCAATTCAAAAAGAATTGAGTTTTCTCACTTTAGCCTTTACTTCACTTCCCAGAGATTTTAATCAATTAAGATTTGTTGTGATGAGCAATATCTTTCACATTTTTCTTTCTGGAGTTTCTTATCGCCGTCTATATAAATACCTAAAATCTTTATAGGTTTTCTTTCTTTCCTTTTTTAAAGGCAGAGTAGATAGTAGCACTGTACTTGTAGAAATAAAAAATACTGCAGACTTTTGGCCTCAAGCAGAACTGTTGCATGTGAAGAGTGTAATGATCTCCATATGTATTCAGCTATAATTTGTTCACATGGCTTCAATAATCTTTACTCTCTTTGTTAAAAAGTGAAATTCATAATGTACATGCACCATTAAAATGCTTCTTTCTGATCAGATCAGTTTTTTTCTTTATCTAAAAGATTAAATTAACTTTGTTCATGTTTCCACTGGGAAGTTGATCAGGACTTGTAAAGAACATGAGAGTGGTTTATAATGTCAATGACAGGGCAGACTGAATAATAAATTTGTCCATTTTCCATTTCATGTTCATTGTGATATTTTAAAATGACCTGTAAGTATTTCCCCTGGGCATCATCAGATTTCAAAATACTTCTGGAATTCAGTCCCTTAAAATTGTCTGTCTGTTTCAAACTCTCTCTCTAAAAAACTCAAGGTGGAACCCCTTTCTTTGTGCATTCATATCTTTCTAAAACAAGGAAATCTCCTGGACAAATATCAAACGTGTCTCCTATTAAATATGTAGGTCAGATCACTCCACGTTTTTCTCAGAGAATCAAAGAATCATAAGGTTGGAAAAGACCTCTGGAGGTCATCAAGTCCATCTCCCTCAATCAGTTCCACCCTCTGATTGGTGGACTCAGCTAATTAATCATGTTGGTACTGGGACATGGGCACTGCTGGTCAAGGGACATGATAAATAATGTTTTGGTTGTCAGAACTGTGAAGAAATACTTACGTTTGTAATTTATACAAATGTCTCCTATTAGCCTTAATGACTGTCAGTGTGTTTGGTATATGTGAGGCCTGTATTATTTCACAGTAAGTCATACATATACGTGTTGCAAGACCAATGTTCTGAAGTGATTGTATCCTCAAAGGTCATCTGTTGCTTTCATAAATTTGTAACACTTATGAGATATGTTTAAAAATAATAATAAGTATGGATTAGACATTGTAACCTGGGGATGAGTACAAAAAATTGTCAGATTGTGGCAGCAGTCAAACTCTCTCAACTGAAAACAGAGCTGTTTCACATTTCATATAAAGCATTTTTCACAAGGGAGTGGCAGCTGTACACCTCACAGAAATGAAAGACTCTCCATTAGATTTCCTCTCATAAACAGGTTGGATTTCTTGGAAGATTTTATTTCATGGTTAATTTATAGTGGTCTCATATTAAAAACTTCACCTCACAAAGGGTGCATCTACACTGCACCCTTATCTCGAAACAAACTACACAATTTGATCAATGCAAATTGCATAGCATATTTCAAGTTAATTTCAAAATAGAGCGCTATTCCAAAAACACCCTTAATCCTCATGGAACGAGGTTTACAGGGATATCGATATAGTGCACCCATTATTTTGAAGGCTATTTCGAAATAACGAGCATGCTGTCAGGACATGGAATAGCTATTTCGGGATACTGAAAGTATCCCGAAATAGTGCCACTGTCTAAACATATCCAAAGAGTCTTTCATATTGCAGTAAAGTTTCCCTCAACCCTATCCACCCATCTACTCTTCTGTTTAACAATGAACACTGATCTAATCTTACAGCCAGTGTTCAAAGACTGTGTATGAAGAAATAATAATACAGCAGAGCATTAGATACTGGTTGCAGTCTAGTGCTCAAAAGAAGTGACAGAGTGACAGGTCAAAAATATTTGGAGCACATTAACAGATCTGTGAAGCAGGGCTGCAGACTGCAGCACATTTTATACTTATGTTAGCACATCAGATGAACTCAGGAAGATGAAAATGGGGGAAAATGCAAATCCTAATGCATTTCCCCAACGTACTAGATCAAGTGTGAAATGATATTTTCCACGCTGGTGATCTAAAATATAATTTACAAGGAAAGTCGCCTGTAAGTGTGTAAGCCTCTTCTGCCCCTACCATATACCAGCTGCCTCTGATAATAGCCCTTCTATAAAGTATTTTAGATATAGCAGCATTGGATAGAAGTAGGGTTGGATGGATGGTTCAGAAGAAAACTAATGACCAGAATGGCCTTTATCCAATCTGTGCCTGGATAGGGCATTTTATCCCAGATGTGGACTCTCCTACTGTGATCCATGTCTTGTCACTCCAAGATTAGACTATAGAAAATCAGGGGATTGACAGATTTGCCAGGCTCCTGAGCAAAGTGGAGGGCTGTTCTTTGCTCCTGGGAGGGATGGAACCTCAGGCAGAAGGGACAAGACTGGGGTACCCAGCCCTCAGAGTTGCCTAAAGCATGCTGTGCCACAACCCCTCTCTTCGCAGCCCTCAGAGCCACCTGGAGCGCACTGTGCAGGGTTCTGGCCACAATTTCAAGGGCCTGGGGCCCTGGCCACTACCACAGTAGCCTCAGTGAGTGGGAGGGCCAGGCCCTTTTGAATCGCTGTGCCTTGGGGCAGTTGTCCTTAGTCCCTTGTGTTGGCAGGCCTGCTTCAAAGTGTTCAGTCAGAAACTGAAGCTAGTGTAGAATTCAGGGTCCTGCTTATTAAGCAAAGTAGCCCACTATGAGCACAGGGTGCAAGTACTCTGTTGGTGCATGCTCTACACTGGCTGCTATTTGTCTTCTGAGTGGAGCTTAACATGTTGGCTAGAAGTGACCCCTGAATGGCTTAGGAACTGCCTTGCTGGGAAACTGTCTGTCAACACATTGCCAATTGGTACAGCCCTGATCAGAAGCGCCTCAAGAGGGACATCTTTTGTTTGCAAGGCAAGAAGCTGCTGAATGGATATTATCTATGAGGTCTTAAAATAAAATAAAAATTTAAGAACCTGTTTTCTCCCTGTGTCCTAAATACCCTGAAACTCAACAGATTTTGGCCATGCTTCAATTATTTTGATTTTATTTTAAGGATAGAACTAAGATAGCAAAATCTGAGGTATGAGAATACGTTGTGTTGTAATGATTCCTGATAACTGGCTATTTTATATGGAGCATGTCGAGTGGGATCGGCTGATTCACTTTTAATATTATGGATCGTATTTTTTCATACATTGCAGGGTGTCCAAAGCCTGAAATTGGCTTCTTTCATGATCGTTAAATGGAAATAAATAAACAACACAATAAATAATGTTCCTACAGCAATTTCCTGGCACAGCACTCTCTCCCTCGCATTGTGTGACTTGGCAATTCTTGAAGCAGTGCCTCCTGCCACTCAGTCATGGGAAACAGTGTCTGTTAAAGAGACAATTTGCACAGTTCAGGGCCTGTAAAGTGAGAGCAGCAAAAGAATTAGGAGGCAGATAGAAATCATAAAATGAAAACTGCTTTTATATAGATCAACATTCCCTGTACCTCAGAAATAACCTACAAGGAGTGGCTGAACTAATGTCAGTTTGTTTGCAGTCCATGAGTTCCCAAGTCAGGTGTGTAATAAACAGTGAGATGTACTGATTCCCCAGAGAGGCTACATGTATTATCACAGTGCTCCTTGTGGAATTGTACCAACTCTTATTCCATCCACAGAGGCACAGGCACACAAGCAATAAAGATCAATAAAGTGTTTCAAGTTGTCTCCTGAGGACTGTACCTCCATGAGTGAAGGTGTGGCTGCATTGCGAGATTGGGAGGGGCAAAACAGCAGGTAATTAATGTCTTCAAACTAATGGTATCCATTATATGATTCAAGGAATCATACAGAACTTGTACTTGGGTTTTGGCAGGCAAATAAGGGAGGAATTAATATTAAAATACCTGGGTTAAAGGTATTTAAGTTTGTGTGGTTTATTGAGGACTGTATTATAATTTCAAGTAATCACTTTAAGAGTGAGGTGTTTCCTGGTCCTACTTGCAGGCTAAGGATATCTAGGGAAGCATGCAAGAAATAAAGTAGTTTTACATTGCAACATCCCAGCAAAAGTGTTTGTTTTATATCTGCATTCTCTGTGTGTTTGCTATAAACATTTCACTATATGCATATTCTGTTGACAAAGGATTTTGACCAGCTTTAACTGAAATGTTTCATTAAATATTTCAACTAATCTTAAAGTTATTCAATAATGAGCCAATCTTGTAAGGAAAAAAAGATATTTCTGTTCTTGCACATTCCACATCGGGGACCCTAGAATCGGTCACCCTCACCTTATTTCAGGAACAATTTTGTATGTCCTATTCAGAGACAACTCTTAGAAGGTTTTATTCACACTAATGCTATTTCAAAATAACTATTTCTAAATAAGCATTATTCCTTGAGGAAGGCAAGAGTTATTATTTCAAAATAACCAGCCCCAGCTCCACTTTTATTTTGAAATAAGGGGAGTTAACATACTCAAATATTAAAATATGTGTATTATTTTTCTCCTTTCTACTAAATAATACTATATCCTTCTGCGATCTATAACAAGTAGAAAATATGAGTTAGAATAGGACCTTTCACTTAACATGGAAAAAAGAGATTTTTTTGAAATTTTAACTAATATGCCATTCTTTTTTCCTCTTCCAAAATACTGGGCTTTTAAAAGCTATTTATCATATGCCTGGCATGTTCCTATTTGACAAAGGTTACTTCTCTTTTGCGGTGGTCTCGTTCAAACTTTACAAATTAACTATTTTCTTATATTTAATTTGTTCACTACGGTTCACTTTCTTCCCCCACTCTCAAGATAATGTATGTTCAGTAGTTCCCTAGGCTCCCAGAATATCCACAGTAAATTTTGACTGAATATCAAACAACTTGAAAGGGCTCCAAGGAGGACATTGAGAAGTCTATATTACAGAGGGCCTCTCCATACCTCACAAAAGAGCTCAAGTTAGTGAAAGTTGAGGAATTCATAACCTCACAGGAATTCTCAGCACCTTGAAGGATGGAAGCCTTAGTGAACGTATCCTGATTCCTGGAGTGGTTTGTGGATTTTTTTTTTATTTCAGTTTGCCATTCACTGTTTGATGCACTGCTTTAAAAACAGTCTTTATGGCTTTTATTCTAGGGAGGTAAAATTACAGTAAGACATGCTATCAATCACAGTGCCATATACCAAAAGGACAAAGTGCGGATTTCTAGAGGAGCAGAAAGCAAATTCTTGTCTTTTGACATTTTATTTATGACCCTGTGATGGTGCTAAATTGTTTCTTGCCTCATAGTGAAAAAGAGAAGAAGAAAAAAGATTAAAGTTGGAGAAAATCCTTGCATTTTCCTTTTCTGTCTCTGTGAAATAACACTACTTTCATTGCCAAAGGACAATGTCTAGTGATATATCAATGAGAAATGTATTGAGTCAAGAGACTATGTGTGAGTAATTTACCTTCTGGTCAACTTAATTTTTGGTGTTCAGTTTCACTGAGCCAATGAAAGTTTTGATTAAGGACTCACACATTTTGCTCATGGATGTTCTAGAAAGCTGTAAAAGTTTGGAGGGGATAGCATTTTGGGGAATGATCAAACCCAATATTTTTGAGTGTCCAGTGATGCTGCCTCCCTCCATTTTGGGTGTGCCCAGTTTAAGACTGCTAGATACTATTTCTGCTAATATGATTAGATTTACATATCACAGGTATAAGACTATTTTTGTAGCAGAAAAACAACAAGGTATTAAATTTAAAAATCATATAGTGACTCATCCTACAATGAAAATTTGCCATTTATTTCAATGAGCACACAGTCAAACACACCATTTATTTTCAGAATGGGCACCTAAAAAGAGGTCAGCAAAAATGTGCAGAACTTCTGACAATTTTGACCATCATTTACAACAATTGTGTGAATGTGTGAGAAAACAGCTCAAATATTAATATGGTTATAAGTCTCCTAAACTAAGAGATTCCACACTTATGCTGTAACAAATGTATTTTATGAAGATAGTCCCAATTGTAATGGATTAAGTTACTCTATAAGTAAGAGCATCAGGCTGTTCCTTACAAAGGAACAAGACAGCAAAAATAATTTTATTTGCAAGTCAGAGATTCATAAGCAAAATTATTATTATTATTAATATTATTATTATTATACTAATAATAATAAACTGGGGGCATTTTTTTAAAACCTTGAATACGAATTCCACAATTCCCATATATTTTGGGGTCAGTTATGAGTCACACTTTGACATATTTCTGTTGGACTCAGGTAAGATTTTACAAGAAGTGAAAGACGCTTACAAGAAGTGGAAACTTGGGCAGATGACTAGGGAGGAGTATAAATATATTGCTTGAGCATGCAGGGTTGTAATTAGGAAGGCCAAAGCACAGTTGGAATTGCAGCTAGCAAGGGATGTGAAGGGAAACAAGAAAGGTTTCTACAGTCATGCTAGCAATAAGAAGGTGGTCAGGGAAGGTGTGGGAGCCTTACTGAATGAGGTAGGTAACCTAGTGATAGATGATGTGGGGAAAGCTGAAGTACTCAATGCTTTTTTTGCCTCTGTCTTCATAGACAAGGTCAGCTACCAGACTACTGCACTAGGGAACACAGTATGGGAAGGCGGTGAGTAGCCCTCGGTGGAGAAAGAACAGGTTAAGAACTATCTAGAAAATTGAGACATACACAGATCTGGGGGCTGGATTTAATTAATGCATCTGAGGGTGTTGAGGGAATCGGCAGATGTCATTGCAGAGCCATTGGCCATTATCTTTGAAAACTCATGGAACTTGGGGGAAGTCCTGGATGATTGGAAAAAGGCAAAGGTAGTGCCCATCTTTAAAAAACAGAAGAGGGAGAATCCAGGACACTGCAGATCAGTCAGCCTCACCTCAATCCCCCCGAAAATCATGGAGGGGATCCTCAAGGAATCCATTTAGAAGCATTTAGAAGAGAGGAAAGCGATCAGGAATAGTCAACATGGTTTCACCAAGGGTGAGTCATGCCTGAGCAACCTGATTGCCTTCCATGATGAGGTAACTGGCTCTATGGACATCGGGGAGTGAATGGATGTGATATACCTTGACTTTAGCAAAGCTTTTGATACTGTCTCTCATAGTATTATTGCCAGCAAGTTAAGGAAATATGGATTGGATAAATGGACAGTACGGTTGGTAGAAAGCTGGCTAGATTGTTGGGCTCCATGGATGAACAACAGCTTGATATCTGGTTGGCGGTCGGTATCAAGCAGAGTGCCCCAAGGGTTGGTTCTAGGGCCAGTTTTGTTCAACATCTTTATTAATGACCGGGCTGAGCAAAGAGATTGCACGGTCAGCAAGTTTGCAGATGACACTAAGCTAGGGGGAGAGGTAGATATGTTGGAGGGTAGGGATAGAATCCAGAGTGACCTAGACAAATTGGGAGATTGGGCCAAAAGAAATCTGATGAGGTTCAGCAAGGACAAGTTGAAGAGTTCTGCACTTGGGATGGAAGAATCCCAAGAATTGTTACAGGCTGGGGACCAATTGACTAAGCAGCAGTTCAGCAGAAAAAGACTTAGGGATTACAGTAGTTGAGAACCTGGTTATGAGTCAACAGTGTGCCCTTGTAGCCAAGAAAGCTAATGGCATATTGGGGTGCATTAGGAGGAGCATTGCCTGCAGATCTAGAGAGGTGATTATTCCCCTTTATTCAGCACTGGTGAGGCCACATCTGGAGTATTGAGTTCAATTCTGGGGCCCCCACTACAGAAAGGATGTGAATGCCTTGGAAAGGGTCCAACAGAGGGCAACAAAAATGATTAGGGGGCTGGAGCACATGACCTACAAGGAGAGGATTTGGGGTAATTTAGTCTGCAGAAGAGAAGAGTGAGGGGGGATTTGATAGCAGCTTTTAACTAGCTGAAAGGAGATTCCAAAGAGGGTGGAGAGAGGCTGTTCTCAGTAGTGACAGATGGCAGAATGAGGATGGTCTCAAGTTACAGTGGGGGAGGCCTAGGTTGGATATTAGGAAAAATTATTTCAATAGGAGGGTAGTGAAGTACTGTAATGAGTTACTTAGGGAGCTGGTGGAATATCCATCCCTAGGGGTTTTTAAATCCCAGTTTGACAAAGCCTTGGCTTGGATGATTTAGTAGGGCTGGTCCTGTTTTTAGCAGGGGTTTGTACTTGATGAGCTCCTGAGGTATCTTCCAGCCCTATAGATTCTATGATTCTATGATCTTGCCATAGAACTGTTACATCCAGCTGCAAAATGATCATCCCAGTGTGAGTGAGATTATCTGGTGATGCAGAGCTGGTTCTTATGTCATCTTCTTCTAGGTTACCAGTGCTACTCCCTTATTTAGGGATTCAGGGCTGAGGCTCCCTGAGGTCACCACTATAAGATGTGGTGTTGAAATCTCTGCAAGGCAAAGGAAACAAATCTGTTAGCCCTCCACAAGCGGCAGAGTACTATTGGCACCAGTGGAAGCAAAGCCACACAGATTTAGAAGAAAGGGCTAACCCTTGTCATTGAGAACATGAAGATCTATTTGACTGGAGCACTAAAGCACCAAATCATCTAGTGAAAGAAACTAAGCTCACCTGTGTATCTTAACAAGGAGAATAGGTGAAGTCCTTGCACTGAACTTAAACCTGTCGATGGTGCAGGCCTAAACATTACGGGTGTGTCTAGACTGGCAAGATTTTGCGCAAAAGCAGTCGCTTTTGCGCAAAAACTTGCCACCTGTCTACACTGGCCGCGAGAATTTGCGCAAGAACACTGACTTTGTAATGTACAAAATCAGTGCTTCTTGCACAAATACTTTGATGCTCCCACTCAGGCATAAGCTCTCTTGCGCAAGAATACTTGCTCAAGAGGGCCAGTGTAGACAGGAACATTAATTTCTTGTGCAAGAAAGCCCGATGGCTAAAATGGCCATCGGAGCTTTCTTGCGCAAGAGATCGTCTACACTGGCACAGATGCTTTTGCGCAAAAGCAAATCTTTTTGCGCAAAGGCACATGCTAGTATAGACGCTCTCTTGCGTAAATACTTTTAACGGAAAAACTTTTCAGTTAAAAGTATTTGCGCAAAATCATGCCAGTCTAGACGCAGCCTACTTGTCTTTGGCTAGTGTAAGTTCATTTTTGTGCTGTGTGTGTGTGGGAGGAGGGATAGGATTCCATATATGAGGGAAGATACATTATTCTGCTAGGTTTTTTTTTAATAAAAAGGGCTATTAATGTTTGGAAGGTATCCCTGGGGAGATGGATCAGAGAGAGCAGGGGGAGCAGTCAAATGAGCATGATAAATTACTGTGCTAAAATCTATTATGCAGTTACATAACTTGTCATATGCCAGGCCAAATGGCTGACTGCTAAATATTGTAAATTCTCCTTCAATGTTATTGACTTTTTTCAGCTTACTGCAAAGCTGGAATTACTTCTATAAAGAGGGTGCTGCCAATAAACCAGTGAGCTTTCTCTTCCACTCTGAAAAGATGTGACCCATTTCCTGTTATAGCTATTGGGTAATGTAGTACAATAGGCATTTTCTATCCTAAGCAGTTCCATAATTAGAACTACTACTGTAAGGCAGATACAAACTGTTCTCTTTTCTGGTGCTGGTGCATAAACTTATCCAGAACACAGAGCATATTTCTTTGGTAGCAGTTTATTGTGAAATCAGATTAGTGGGTGATTTTCTTTCATTTTTAACATTTTTACTGCAGTCTACCACTGCAAGAGGTATGTGAAGGCATCTTTTGGTCACAGTTTTCCCAGTTAAGGATGAAATATTGGTCTTAATGAAGTTAATGAAAATTTTGCCATTTATTTCAGTGTGGTAATGATTTTACTCTAGGAGATTCTCTATCATTGATCATGGGGCTCTTTGACATTGATGAGTCTCCATGGTCAGCAGGGGGTAGGGAGAAGATGGATTTTTCTGTCCAGAATGGTTAGATAGAAATAACAAGGTGCTGAAGCTGTAAACTTATCAACTCACTGCCTATTCTGGGAGTCATGGCCAGGTGCTATGGATGCAAATATAAATGTAGGAGGATTTTGGATGCCAGGACTAATCTGAGCAGCTTCCTCAGAGACTATTCATTTCCAGACAAACTGGGATTTCTGTAGCTAGGTTCTGTTCTTTGGTGTCCTCTTTACATAGTTTTGAAGGTGTTCAGCTCTTATTACTTTGGTTGTTTAGTCTCCTTCAGGTAATAGAGAAGCTGTAATATATCTCCTGTCAGGTGAAATTTACAAGCCCATTTAACCTGCCTGAGAACCCTGAGCCATAAGGATAACCGCAGGAGATACTTTCATGTTTAGTGTGTGAAATGTCTCACCTTTTTATTTGTTTGTTTTGGTGTTTTCCAACTCTAAATAAATTGCCAGGGATACAAACAGTTTTAAAGTTATTAATAACCTTCACTAAAAGACTTGTGCTTCTTGGACTTTAGAGATATCATTGTGCTCCTCAAACTGAGTGGGGAGACAGCTATGAAGTATTGTGTCTGCACTCTCAAAGCCATGTCTATGCTTCGCTGAAGATTGATGCTGCCATGGTCAATCTTCCAGGGTTTGATTTAGCGGGTGTAGTGAAGACCTGCTAAATCGTACTCATAGGGTACCCTTGTCAACACCAATACTCCTGTTCCTTAACAGGAGTATGGGAAGCCCAACAGGAGCATTTGTTCCTGTTGATCTCCTGCTGTGTAGACACGATTTAAGATACTTCAACTCCAGCTACATAATTAACATATCTGGAGTTGCATATGTTAGTTTGACCTTTCTCTCTAGTGTAGACCAGGCCTTAGTATCACCTATTATGTTCCAGAAGTAATATAAAAGTAGTGAGTTTTTTAGAGTTATTACAAAGTAGGGCAATACTTGAAAGGACAGTCTCTTTGTTCATTATGTATAGTACATAGTACAATGGATTTCTGGACCTTCTAGGGCACAGCCACTTCAAGCTCAGGCTCCAGTTCATATACAGAAACATAGGGACTGCCTGGGTGACCCAGTCTACCCCCCTACCATGATGTGGGATTTCTTGTGACTAAACTAACATTCAAATAACCCTGGTCTTCATTTTGTCTCACAGAGTATGTCTACACAGAATATTTATTTTGAAATAAGATATTTTGGAATTGTATTTCTGAAATAGCTTATTCCAAAATAGCATGTCTACACTACAGGGAAGCCTCAAAATTAGTCTGAGGCAGGCTTCCCTAATGGGGATGTACTACCTCAAATTAGAGACCCAGCAGGCATTGGGGAATACTTAATTTGAATGGCCCTGGGCAGGAGCTATTTTGAAATACCACCAGTGGAGCATTCACACTACTGCTATTCGGAAATAGCTATTTCAGAATAAACATTAGTCCTCATGGAATGAAGTTTACAGATTTCAAAATAAGTCGTCTGTTATTTCAAAATTATTTTAAAATAACAGAATTGCTATGTAGATGCTCTCATCATTATTTTGAAATAGTCAGTTATTTTTAAATATCTGTGCTGTGTAGATGCACCCTAAACTCCAAATAAGATATGCTCTTTGAGCTATGCAAATTGCGTATCTTATTTTGATTGAATTTCAAAATAGCGTATTTTGAAATTTGGCACATCTACACAGCGCCAAATTTTGAAATAATGCTCTATTTCAAGACATCCCTTAACCCTCATCAAACGAGGGTTATAGGGATGCTGAAATAGCTCACCCACTATTTTGAGACCTATCTTGCGATAGCTGGTGTGTTCAAAAGACTTCCGGTATCCTGAAATAGCCCTGCTGTGTACACGTACCCATAGGGACTGGGGCAGTGAAGAGTCACACTCTGTCAGGAGAGTTTGTACCATGAAATATAATCCTTCTCAGATACCCCAGAACTCAGAGCACAGTGCACATGTAGTTGCCTCTCCATGGCTAGCTAGTGGACTAAAGACTATAGACTAAACATCTTCCCAGAGACAGGTTCCCCTTTGACACCAGCAACAATGTAGATAAGTGGACGCAATATATTCTAGAACAGAGAGACTGGAATTCTCAAACCATGGCTCAGAGAAGAGATCTAGAATTCCCTATTATTGCTGAGTAGGCAAGTTGCTTAATTAAATTTGAATACTTAGCTAGTGCTTAATTTCTGTCAGGGCATAGCTCCAGCACCTCTGACAGTTCATAGCCCCAGCACCCTTGGGCTTACTGTGTCAGTCGTGAAAGTAAAATTCTTAATTCTTACAAATTAAACGCTGTGGCTAGCTAAATTTTAAGTGAACTTCTTCTACTTAGAATCAGGGATGGAACTTTAGATGAGTCTTCCAAGATAGCTTATGCTTCCTCAAGGGAATTTCCTTACTCCTGCACCAGTAAAGATAAATAATGGAGAGTAGCATTCCTAATTAGCCACATTGCTCTTTTGTGGGTAACTGTGGCTGCAACTGGGACCCTATGAAGTGTTACTGACCTATTTTCTACTATTGCTAAAATGCAGTACTTCTCTATTTCAACCATGTTGAAATGGTTAATCCATGAAAGTGGAACCTAAAGCACACTAGGGCTATGTCTACACTGGTGGGTTCTTGTGCAAGAATGGCCATTCTTCCGCAGAGCGTCTACACTGCCCGCCCGCTTCTGTGCAAGAAGAGTTACAGTAAAGCGTGGTAAGAGTGGGCTTCTTGCGCAAGAGCTACGCTCTTTTCTAACAAGTGTAAGCTCTCTTGCGCAAGAGCTCTTGTGCAAGAAGGCAGTGTGGATGCGCAGCAGAGGTTTCTTGCGCAAGAAAGCCCTATGGCTAAAATGGCCATCAGAGCTTTCTTGCACAAGAGAGGATCAACACTGCCATGGATGCTCTTGCGCAAAAGCACATGGCAGTGTGGATGTGTTTTTGCGCAAGATGTTCTTGCGCAAGTATCTGCCAGTGTAGACATAGCCACTGAGACTCTTTTTAAAAGAGTGCCACCTGCAGTTTAAAGTATTCCGTGGCTCAAGGTTATACCTGAAAATGCATTCTAGCCCCACCTGTATATACTAATAATTTAAAGCCAGGTTCTGCCCTTTATTCACCTTGATAATTATCTTGTACCACAAGGAATCTCATTGTTATTACTAGAAGGGTAAGATAGTGCTCAATGTGAATATGGCTGATAGAATTAGGCCCTTAGCATAGTTCTCTCAGTGGAATCCATGTTTATTTCAGTTAACATATTTCATAAGGACTCCCTTAAAATGCATCTTTTCCCAACAGAGGATAATGACTCCTTTGGAGCTATTGAAAGTGTTGACTCAATAACTAATAATTTCTTAGGCTCCATAATAACAGTCCATCATGTGAACGATTACTTAGGGACTGTGATAGGTGAATTATTGCCATATTGCACAGTAGTAGTTCCAGAGAAGCCATTGTGATCTATTGTGTTTCTGTAGATGACATTTCTTGTAAAAATGAAAGGAAGAAGATGTTTACAGTTCATCAGAGGCATTAAATTAATGTATTTCCTGCAACTATGATAAACTTGATAAATTGCACTGGAAAAAATTGTCATAAGAAGTCTTTTAAATGTATCAATTTCAGAGTTTTTGATCCATTTTGATCCACAGACATTTTGGAAAAAACATCAACAATTATGCTCTTGATTATATCGTGATGGAATGTTTAATACAATGCAAATTCCCAATAAACCTGCCATATCATCAAAGCTCATCTAGACCATTAGTGTTTTCCTTTCCATACATTATATCTGTGTGAAACAACCAACTTTCTATCTGTTGGAAAGAGTTTTTCTTTATCACAAAACTCGACATTAGAATGAAAACTTGCTTTCTTATGAGGCAACAAAAATGTGAATCTCCCAATCTGTATCATAAGAATTAAGATAATCTTCTCACTGCTGTAGTATCTCACAGCGCTAGTTATAATAGAAAACTGCTTTGCTTTAACTTCCACTATTAACAGTCTGTTTGCTCTTCTACCCCTAGTTAGTGTGGATGTATACTGCTACCTTGTATTGGATATAATTGGAATGGCTCAATTTTTTGTCACAAGTCTGGTCTATGTATAAAGCCGGTTAGGAATTTTTCAACAACATTTTTCTTTGAAAACTGCTGATGTGTTTAAAACAACTTCAAAATATTTTCAAAATTTCAAATGGGAAAATTGTTTCCTATGAATTGTTTCCATTTTAAAGTATTGTTTTGGGTTTTTTTTTCCAAACAAAATACTTTTTCAGGTCAAAATAACTTCAGGAAATGTCCAATGGTGAGGGATCTGTTCTATTATAACTTGATTTGTAAAACTTGAAAACTGTCAGTCCATGCATGAAAATACATTATTTGCAAATAAACTTTAAAAAGGTTTGGATTTTTAAGATTTCAAATAAGGTGATTGTCAGTGAGTTTGACTCTCTGCCACAGCACCTCCTACTGTTCATGCTAGCAATTAGCTCTATCAGCTCCCCAGGGCACCCTCTACTAGCAGTATATTGCTGCCATCACTTCTGTTCCACTGCATCTATCTTTATCTGTAGCATGTACTTTAGGGGACAGCCTTCCACCAGAGTGCCAGTGCTATTGCCCTCCCTCTCCCTGGGGAGCAGCCACCCCACTGTCTGGTCACCCACTTCAGGGGCCCACTGAAGTCCTCCATCTAACCTCTTACTGCAGAGGCAAACTGCAGTCTATACTGGTCACCTTCATCACCGGCAAGTGTAGGGGAGTAAAGGGGGGGCAGGCCTGTTCACTACTCTGGGTCCAATTCAAGGATGCTTTAGTAGAAGCCTCTCACTGTCCCTCCTCTAACTTCAACACTGCCTGCTTTCCTGGGTCACTTCCCCACAGCCCCAGCACCTTTGGTCCCTGCCCCAAGCTCTGTCATCCTAATAGCTTCCCCCTCAGGATCCTTGCAGCAGTCTCCCTTCCTTGGTCTGCTGCTAATCTTTTATCAGGGTCAGCTGTGCCCTAATTATCTGCCTTCCCACCTGTGGCTGCCTACCACTCAGCCTAATTAGCTGCATCTGCACTTGTGGCTGCTTGCCACTCAACCTCCCTAAACTGGTTTTAACCCTTGTAGGCCCACTGTGGGGCAGACAACCCAGTTACACTGATGAAATAACTTGTAGTCCAAGTTTGAAGTTAAGCTTGGTGAATACTAATAGACTGAGCTACTGAATAGATCAGTTGGCAAATATGGAACCAAATAGCTACCTATTAGTCACAAACTCCTGTTTGTCTGACATCAGACATAAAACTCCAATGCTACTGGAGAGAAAGCTGGGATTCAAAGGAGTTGTATGGATATGAAAACATGTGATTTGCTTATTTTGGTACTGTGTCTTATGATTAAATGAGGCAATGATTCATGTCTAACCATGCTATCTATGAAATGATCAAAGAACTGCCCACTTTAGATATAGCTTAGGATATTTTCTGACAGTTATCTAAATCTTCATTTGTGGATATTTTAGACGCTATTTCTAATCTAGAAGTGAAGCATGCTTGTAACTTTAAAAAAGTGAATAAGCAATGGCACCAGCAGAAACTGTACAAAATCTCAAAATACTTTGGCTTGGGTTTCCTTTAAATGCTTCAAGGGAACTTCATATCCCTTTGAAATGGTAGAAACAACCAAGTGCAACTTTAAACTTAGATCTGGGTAATACTGTAAAAGTCTCTCTTTAAAAATGAGGCTTTAAGTCTTTCTCACTTGCAGTGAGACTTAAGTTCTGAAAATGGTACCTGAGTCCTTTTGAAAATTTTTTATCCCAACACTTCATTGAGTTGTCTCAGAATACTTTTAGGTTTCAGATATCATGCATAGAGTCCATGGTAGGTATTCTTACATGAGGCTCTTGAGTAAAAAGCAAGAGTCAAGAGAATACACTGTGGTATAGAATCCTGAAGCTATACAATTTGTATAAAAGGCATCAAGTGCTGAAAGTGCTATAGTTCAAGTTAAACCCTGTAACTGTATTGCCAAGAAATTAACCTCTTATTTAACCAAAGCAAAATATATGTGCAAGACAAGTCTGAAACGTACTTCAGTCAGCAGGAAAATATGCACTCTTCTGAAATCTATCCAAAGCGGGCCTACACCTGTGTTTACTTTCTGAATCCAGCACTGTCCTTTAAGCTAAATGCTCAAATAAAAATGAACTTCTGATGTAAATTACAAACAGGAGTGCATAAGACTATACAGTAGATCAAAAATATTTCAAGATGTCTTTTATACACACAGGTGCAAGAGATGTAAATTATAAACCACAAAGCATATGTTTTGAGATTACTGTAATTTGTCTGTTAGTGGCCTGCAAATAGAATATAAAGGTATGCACATTTCAAAAAAACTTGTCTGACAAATATGGATTTATTAAATCATTATAGAGAATAAGGAGATATTCCCAACTTGGTATACTGGGCTTTGCTTAAAGGTAATGAGGCTTAAGCTATTAGTCTTTTAGGGTACGTCTACACTAGCCCCCTAGTTCGAACTAGGGAGGCTAATGAGGGTGACCGAAATTGCAAATGAAGCGCAGTCGCCATTTTGGAAACTGACTAGCCCAGAATAACTGCCCGTGTCTACACACAACAGTGAAATGGGAGTTCGAAAGTAAACCCCTTACCTCGAATTAGCTGTTAAGCCTCATTCCACAAGGAGGTTTATGATTTCACAAGGCATACCGGAGCAGTCGACAAAGGCTTCCCTTGTCGACAACACCGCATCTAGACTGCCACGCTGTGCCGGATCAGCTGATCAGCGGCGATTTTAATTTTAATGAAGCGGGGATTATTTAAATCCCCACTTCATTGACTATGCTGAGTAAACTATTTTACATGGCTCTGTCGACGGAGCCATGTAGTCTAGACGTACCCCTAGTGCCAGCAATGCCCCACTGCCATGTATATTGGCCAAGCTGCATAGTCCCTACGACAAAGGATTAATGGAGACAAATCAGATATTGTAAATGGTAACACACAGAAACCTGTTGGGGAACATTTCAGTTTGCCCAACCACTCACTAATGGATCTAAAAGTGACTATATTATTTCAAAGCAATTTCAAAGCCAGCTGGAGAGAGAACCTGCAGAACTTGGTTTCATTTACAAGTTGGATATCTTGAATAGAGGTTTAAACAAAGACCTTAACTGGATGGGGCACTACATTCCATACCCCAATGACATAAAAAGCTAAGCATTGGGTACTTAGAAGACTTAGAGCCCACTCTATTATCCTCATTTAGCATGGACACTCTAACTGACAATATTTTCCCCAATTTTTCCTTTTCTCTTTTCCTCCTCCTCCCCTCTCTTTCTCTGCTATTTATTTGTACCCTGGACCCCTGAACTCCATTCATCTGACTAAAGCCTGTCAACTCTGTTTTATACAGAGTGGAACCACCAATCAGCTTCAAGTCCTTTAGAAGGTGAACCTGCTTGAAAACCTTCACATTTAGAGTTATACCTGTTTCAAGACCTGTGTTCTACCTAACTGACCCCTCCCTTCAGGTGTTTAGAGCAACCTTTATTTCAACTCAGTCTTCCTCCTTGTCATTGGCATAACATTGTAAGCCTGCCATTTTCCTTTTCACAGATTCCTTGAGTTTCCTTGATTCTGCCATTTTGTTTTTCCCTCACTGTAAACACTTAAAACTACCTTTATTCATTATTTCAGTCTGTATAATTACCAAACTAATTACCTATTCATGGTCACTAATTACATATTCATAGTCACCTTCTCACTTTATTTCACTTTCAGCACTCCAATGTCACTAATTTGTTTTAGCCCAAATCTCAATCTCTCCATGTTACTGTTAATAGTGACAGATCAGCACCATTAATGTTGGATAGCACCTAGTGCTGAACAGTAATTTCAGCATACAGAAGGCAGCTGAAAAATCCACTGTATCAGCTTGATCAGTTCTGCCTGTTTTTACATGTCTCATCAAAGTAATTTTGGAGAATTCATGACTTTATATATAAGAATGCTGCATATATTCCATTGTGATATTATAGTTCAGCAAGGAATTAGTTTTCAGATGATAATTTACAAGTCATATTTTGTACAAAGATTATTACCATAGGGCAGTGATAGTTAGACCTAAGTAGTTCAGGAGCCAAATTATCTATCCGTATTACCCAAAAGAGCCACAGTAGTGTGAATTCATTGTTCCATTTATTATATATCCAGCAGCAATTCATGAGCAAGGAAGCATGTAATCACAGTAAAAAAACAAAACAAAACAGCTTGATTGGTTAATTAATAACTTATACTCACCCTCAAGGCAGGAACTCAATGATGAGGCTGTACCTGACCCTGACATAGCACAAGATCTTTATCTGTCCCAAAAATGCTGAGTGATCTGCAGCAAGTGTACCAGATGTTGACAGGAAGGCTCAGCTCAGCAGGATCAAAGTCTGAAGGAGCTTAGTATGGAGGGATCCAGGTGTGGGGTAAGAGGCTTCTGTGTGGGACTATCTGGGTGCAGGTAGTTAAGTGGGGTATCTAGATGCACAGTGGGTTCCAGGTGCAAGGGGCAATAGGATTCTACAAGGGAGTCAGTCCAAAGGCAGCTGGTGGAAGGGCTGAGCAGGAGAGGTTCAGATTCAAGAGATCAAAGTGGAGGTCCAAGTGCTGATCAAGATGGATATCCAAGTGCACCTAGTTGGGGATTAGTTTGGTGGGTCTCGGGAGGGAAAGGGGGCTCAGCAGCATGGTACAGGTTCAGGGGAGGTGGGGCTTTGATGGGCTTGTTTAACATGGGATGCCAGGCTCCTGCTTCCCCCAGACACCCCCAATTCCCCATTCCACTTCTGTTCCCCATCCCATCACCCTTCCTTTTTGCCCCTTGCCCCATTCCCTCCCTTTTCCAATGCCTTTTCTTCCAGATGATCTGCTATGGAGAGAGAGCTACCACCGAAAATCAGGGAGCCCCAGTGACTAAACTCCCTGCCAATCAAATTGCTGAGAAGCTGAAGAGCCTGGCCTGGCAGGAAACTGGGCAGACAAAAAATTGTGGAAACTGTTCTATTAGAAAACTTTAGCTGTACAATAAAAACATGTTAGTGTTAAGGCTGCTCATGGTAGTCATTTATTTTAATTAACTTGCAGCCAAGAGTCATTGGATAGTTTATGCTATTCTGTAGTGCCTTTGAAATCATGCAACGACTACTGGCCAATGGGGATATGGGCACTACATAATAGAAAACATATACATGAACTGGCTTTCAGACAGAAAGGCTTGATTCACTCACCAAATAATTAGCACAACATGAGATCAGCAATACCAAAATCCGCTATCATACAGAATGAGAATGAGAAGTTAAGGCTGAAATACTTCACACATGCTATAGCATGCAGTTTTACAAACCACTGTGATTTATCCCAAGTCTCATGATAATGATATTAGATGTCTTTCTTAAAATTCTGGCCATTTGATAGACTTCACTCTCTTTTCCATATCAGAGATGGTAAGACACTTGAGGTTGTGTGCACAAACCTTGGCACACAAGTCATGTTATGTGCTTCCATCCTCAACAAAGTTTCAAGCTAGTGACAGGCAGGGGGTGTCTTCCAATCCTATGATTCTATGGGCATGGCTACATTAGGAAATTATTTCAAAATAAGTAAAATAGACATAATAACTCCTGATTTAACACATTGAAATAGTGTGTTTCCACTATGGGGAAGCATCAAAATTAGAAAGAATTATTCTGAAATAGCGCGTCCACACTGATTGGAGCCTGCCTCAGACTTAGAGCCCCTGGAAACACTCTGGGAAGGGCACCAGTAGGGCAGATTCTTCCTCTGGCTGCCTACCCTTAGCTCCCCTGGCTCATGAAGCTCTATACAGGCAGCCTGGACCCCACCAAGGAGCACTTCAATGCCAATCTGAACAGGTGCCGCATGGTCATTGAATGTGCATTCAACCCTTTAAAGGGGAGGTTCAAGAGTCTCCTCACCCACCTGGACCTTAGTGAGCCCAACATCTACTTTGTGTTGGCAGCCTGCAGTGTGCTCCACAACCCATGTGAGAGCAAGGGGGAGACTTTTCTGCCCGGGGGGGGCGGGGGGGGACAGAGACTGAATGGCTGGCCAGGAATTGTGAGCAGCCCGACACCAGTACCATCAGGAGAGCACATGATGGGGCTGTGCTCACCAGGGAGGCCTTGAGGGAGTATTTCATGCAAGGCCAGTTAGGAGACTCTTCCCCTTGTCTCTCCACAAGAGGCCTCTGCATTCTTTGTGTGTGCCTTTCATCCCTCACCCCTCCTTTCATTTGCCCTCCCTCCCCTCCTTCCCCCCTCTCCTGCAGAGCAAATTCAAAAGCCTTTTGTTTTTGAACAAACAAGTATATTTATTTGGGGGCATATACAACAGAGGAGGGGCTGGATAAAGAACCTGGAAGGGATTCTCAGGTTTGGGGCTGGGACTGTTGGTCAGAAGGCTTTGGCTGCCTGAGAGGTCCCACTGCCTCATTTTCTGGGCCATAGCAGCCCCTGGAAGCCATGGGATGGGCAGGAAGGAGCTTGTGTCCTGCTCCATGCATGATGCCATGCGCTCTAGCCCTGAGGTGAAGGAAGAGCAAATGGCATTATGCTGGCTTACCAGCTGGTCCCAGGCAGCCTTCCTTTGTTCCCAGTTGGCCCAGTGCTGCTCCTGGTTGGCCTGCACTCTTCCTGGTCAGCAGTCCACTCCTGGTGCTCTTCCTTGAGCCCCCAGACGAGGGACTGCAGGCAGGCCATCTGCTCCCTCAGATGGTCCTCACGGGTGCATTTCATCCTGCAGATCTTGTGGAGTTCAGTAGATGGCATGGGAAGGGTGGGATGCACCAAGCTCGCAGCCAGCTGTGAAGAAAAGTTACAAGGGCAGTCATCCCAGGAGACACTGTGTATGAAGTCTAGCCCTAATCTCTGAGCCGACACTGAAGGTCTTGGTTCAGATGATGGTGATGTGCTTTGACAATGGGCACTATCCTGCAGGGGCACAGATGTCCAAGGGGAGCACTGCAACACCCATGGCCTAGGAACAAGGAGGCATGGGAAGGTGCTGGCCAGGCCAGGAGCCTACAAGCTGGAGGGTGAGATAGGGCAGCTCGGCTTCCTACTGTGTCCCACACATGCCGGGTCCAGCACTGGCGGCATCCCACAGAGAGAGAACTTCTATTCCCGCCTTCTGGAGGGGGGCAGGAGGGTGTTGGGAGAAGTATGTGTGAGTGGTAGATGCAGATTGCTGGAGAGAGTGCTAATGTGTTCTCTTCCTCTTCCTTCTACTGGCAGGTTCCTACACAGGGGATCAGTCTCCTCTGCATCGCCACAGTTGACAGGGAGTGAATGCTGCCTGAGTGTGGGCATGACCCTATGCTTTGTGTGGCACTGCTGTGTGGTTCCATGACCCCAGACTCCTTAGTGGTGTCTTGGGAAGATGTCCCACCATGGAGGCTGGAGTAAGACAGGCCTCTCCAGGATCCTTGTTGGAAGGACCAAGGAGTTCCTGTGTGACAGTGTCATGGAGCTGAGTGTTCCGGACTAGTGCTCCATGTGCACAGGTTATTGTGTGGCCCCCAGGCTGAGTAGGCCAAGAGAGGAGTGCACAGCCCCTCGCAGCCCATTGTCTGCTCCCGTGTGTATATAGGGAAATTTATAGAACTCACCTGAAGGGCTTTCCCCAGGTTCATCCAAGGCCTGGGAAACATCCTGGGAGGGGAGAGGGACTGACTCCTGAGTGAGGAGCAGCTCCTGGCTCACAGGCATGGTCGCCTGGCTGGCCTCCTGCTCCTTCTCCTCCTCAGCGTCCACCACCCTGCCTTGCTGGTGGCTGATGTCGGGCATACCCTGATCAGACTCCACAATGATGATGGGGGAGGTGACTGGCCCCCCTCCCAGGATAGCATCCAGCTGGTTGTAGTAGTGGCAGCTGTGTGGTGCCACCCTATAGAGTCTGCTCTGCCCCTGGCCTTGTGGTAGGCCAGCTGGAGCTCTTTGATTTTAATCCGGCACTGGTCCAGTGTCCGGTGTGACCTTTCTCACCAGGCTGGTGATGATCGGGCCGTACACCTCTGCATTTCTCTTTTTGTTGCAGAGATCCTGGAGATTGGTCTCCTCCTCTCCAGACCCGAATGAGGTCTATGTGCAAGAAGTCCTCCTGCTGTGGGGAGTTTTAACCTCCGCAGAGGAAGGGGAGCAATGGAGTGTGGCCAGAGCAGTCAGAACTGCAGCTGTGAGAGGCCTTCAGAGGCTAATTATTTCGAATTAGCAGCAGCAGAGCATCCACACTATGGCTATTTCGAAATAACTATTGTGAAAACAGCATTTTTCCTGAGGAAAGCAGGAGTACAGAATTTGAAATAACCAGCCCCTTATTTTTAAATAATGGGCTTGATAGTGTGGATGTTCTGCTTATAAATTTGACCTATGGGAGCATTATTTTGAAATAACTCCCTAGTGTAGACCAGAGCTATGATTCTATGACAGCCAATTTAAATTGCACAACTGGACCCTAAACCAATTCAGGATTACATGAAAGAGCAGAACTCCCTCATTCACCCGTAATAACTTCCTGCATTTCCTTACACTCTTCCTACAGTGGATGTGGCAGAGCTGAAGTGCCTGGGCCTGCCATATATGTATCAAAGGCAGCAGCTTTCCCAACTTTCCCAAAATCCTATGCTGGTCATTTTCTGGTCCCGAGGCATTGGGATTGGAAACTGAAAAAAAGAGATTTTAGCCTTTAATATTTTAGAAAGGTGTCTTGAGATGACATCCAGAAGAAATTCATTTCCCAGGATTACCAATGCTAAGAGTTCAAAAATCATGAGCCAGTGTGACACCAAAATTCTATTAGACAATCTTAAATGTCATTTGAATTTAAAAATATATGTTGATCTATTTTTACTTGTTAATGCTGGAGCCCTTACATTCATTCTTTCAAGCTTTTTCAGAACCAGGAGGATTTCCAAGTTTCACCTTAAAAACATAAGAGTTTCAAATATTCACATTAATCCAGGATCTATTGCTTATGAACTGCCTACACACATTCCTTTGTGTACTAAAACATCAATATTTATATCTAGAAGGGATTGCTATGTTCTAGTGTGACCAGCTGCATAACACAGATGAAAGCACCTGAGTCACTGTAGCCAGACATGAACCCCATCTTGTTTCCCCCCCCCCCCCCCCCCCGAGAGCAAGAGAAAAGCAGTCAGCCTTTGATGCCCTGGGAACGCAGGTGTGCTGCCTGTCCCTGACTCTACCATAAACAGAAACCAGACAGTAAATGAGCTAGCTGACGACCCGAGGCCTCCCATCGCCCTGATGGCTAGTACCAGTAATTGACACGCCTGCACTGTCCCAGGAGAGAGGAATCTTCGCCCATCACATACTAGAAGTGCCCATTGTCTGCATTTTCCCAGGTGTGAATTATGCTTTGCACCCTTCGTGGGAAACTTGGCATTCAAAGCCATTTTTCCTAATTGGCCACTTGAGACCAGGAAGAAGCCTACGTGACCCAAGGGGTATAAAGAGGGGTTTAGTAGCCCACCCCATTTGAGCTCCAATCATCTATACCTGCTGGCAGGTATTGATTGTCTCCCGAGGTCTGTGGGGCGCCCAACCTCGCCCTACTTCTTCCCGAGGGATTGAGAGAAAGACGCTGGCCACGCCAAGTCTGGAACGCATGGGGTGAGAATATATACCTGCTATGTGTCTATTTTGCATGCATTTAATAAGAGCTCAGAGAACCAAAAGGGTTTCATGGTACCTGTAAGTGACTTTTGTTTTAAGTGTAATTTCTGTCCTGTCCTTTTGTAGTGGCTGTGTTATCTGTAACACAGCAGTAGCATTTAACAGCTAAGTTTACCCTGTAACAATAAAATAGTAACTGTTTAAGCTTTAACCTGACTCCTTCAGTTGCTGTAACAGAACCAAGCACAATTTAAAAGAACTCCAGCCGGTCATAAGGGACAGATCCGTTGGGGCGCCCGTCAACCTCCTCCAGGTTGCCCACTGCTAAGGGACCCCGGTCCTGGCAGTTGAAGTCTCGGGTGTATAATACACACACACACACCACTCACTGCCCTGACCATCGGCTGACAGTCACTAAACCCATAATGTCTGTTTGAATTATATAATCAAACTATGTGATTGATCACTGGAATCACTTGGTATCTCTAGGCAAATGGAATGAATCCATGTCTATGAACTACTTCAGTAAAAATTTTACTTCGTTTTCATTAAAAAGTGAGTTATTTCATGACTAATCAAGAAGTGCCCGGAGAATTTCCTTTCCATTAATATTAGCATGAAGAAAGGAAAACTTCATTAATAAAATCAGCAAACAGTGGCGAGAACCCCCTCTAAATGAACTTTTCACTGGAAATATCTGAAAAGCCCATAATTCCTCTTCCTAAGCATTCAGCTCCAATCCACTTGCTTATATAAATCCAGTCTGTCATAAATCTGATTTGTTGTTAGTGCAGTCACATACTTTTCATTTTTCTGACTAGTGAGGGCTCCTAAGAGGTTGGGGGTACACTCACAATCTGAATAATCCACTTATAAAATCTGAGTGGTGCCAGGAGGAGACTGTCAATTAATAGCAAACTAGAATTATTACCAATATGGATGTGCTTCAAAAAGTAACAGTGCCCACAAGGGAGATGTTCAGCTTTTAATGGCAAATGAGACTGGAGTATTATTGCTCTATTATATTTGTTGCTGTGACAAAAACTAAATCTTGTTGTTGTTTTTCCTGAGAGTAAAGTGCATGGTGTATATCCCAAGAAGAGAGAAAATGGAACTATACGTGTTTTGCTGTGAGAAAAGGCTTTAAGTGAAATTGATATTTCAAAAGTTCGGTTAGTGAAAAGGCCAGATGTAGCTCAATTTGTCAGTTAGTGAAACCACAAAGGACAGAAATTCTTTAGCAGATTCCCTTGTCAGTGGGTTTGAAAGAGGAGTTTCCTCTGCTCCAGTTTCTTCTTTATGCTTTAACACGATGCTATTGACAAAGTCATCAAAAGATCTAACGGAGAGAACATTACTGATTTTCCTCCACTAGCTGTCTGGACTGTGGTACTAGTCACTGATTTATCAGTCAATAGACATTGATAATTCTGGGGAAGCTGGTCATAATAATGTTGTCTCACAGGGGGAAGGACTTTTTACTAATGAGAGACATAATGGCTGATACTTGTCTGTTTAGGAATGTTTTTCTTCTAGGATTTTTATGTGAGGGAATAGTAAGAAGTACTATGTTAGCTACAAAGTTATGGAAGGAGTTTAGCAGTAAAGTTTACAGCAGATTGAATACCAAGGATTTATTTCTGGGCAACATTTGTAACTTCCAAACTTGGAAAGGCAACTTCTATAACAAAACCTACTTTATGCGTAAGTATTTTTTTTCAAAGTTAGCTGTAAAGAATGTCAAATATTCCATGCAGTCAGAATGTACTTAACACCTAGAAAGTCTGTGGAATTTGGGAGACTGAATTTTCCTTATAATTATCAAGGATAGATATTGCAGAATATTGTGTCAGAGATTTAGGTGTGAAATTGGCCTGTCTGCTTAAATTAGGATGGCAAGGAAGCATATCAGAATGACACATGTTGGGAGTTTCTGAAACTTGACTGAGAAAACCTAAAGGGATATGAAATATTGGTATATGGGAGAACTGAAATACAAATATCAAACTCTCCAACTTGATTATATTAAGAGGGATTTGAGAAAATACATGTTCCCTTTTGTTCATAATCATGGCATTATCAGATAAACCAAAAACAGGGAACAGTAAAATTGATTCTTTTCTGTTTGCATCAGCCTTATTACACCAGAATAAATACTCTTCCAGTATGGATTACAGTATTCAGTTGGAAAAGTGGTGAGAAAAGATTATTGTGCACTTATCTAGTCATTTTTCAATTTGTGACATATATATCAAGTTTGTTTGCTTTCCAGTCAAAATAATTTATTTTCCCCTAGTGGCTAGTTCTGTAACCTTTGGCCCTGAATAAGGTGAAACCTCATAACTCTTAAAGAACTTGCACTCAGAATTGATATCACAGCCTTGTTGTACAAAACAAGATAGATTCCAGCTTGCTTGTATGGTGCTTTATTGACCCTCTAGTGCAAATGGGGTGAGTAGACTGCAAATGTGAAAAATCAGGACAATTTTTTTTTTCAGGACAGTGAGGATGGTTGCATATGTAAGACAAAGCACTGAATATTAGGAAGGTCCTGTCTGGTCATTCAGGGAGAAAATAAATAAAACCTGCCTTTCAAACTGGATAAGGCCATTTGCTAAGAGATGGTATATTGAAGGTTATCATTTTACTCTTCCTCTATGAAAATATGAATTTAAAGTGATATTAGCTGAGCTTTTTTAATACTATATGGTATCCAAGTCCAAAGAGGCTTTTGTTTCCTAGATTTAATTTTCCTGGGTTCAAAAAAAAGCTAGATAAATTCATGGAAGATAGCCATTGATGGACCTATTAGCCAGGATGGGCAGGGATCTTGTCCCTTGCTTCTATTTGCCAGAAGCTGGGAATGGGTGACAGGTGGTGGATCAATTGATGATCACCTGTCCTGTTCACTCCCTCTGAGGCACCTGGCATTGGTTACTATTGGAATACTGGGCTAGATGGACCTTTAGTCTGACCCAGTATGGCCTTTCTTATGTTTGTATGATTAGAAGGCCGCTGTGATCATATGGTCTGACCTCCTGAATAAAAAAGGCATTAGAATTTTCCCAAGTTAATGTCTAGCCAGATAAAGAATATCTTGATTTTTAACAAGGACATGTGTTTTCCTAAATGTCCAGTGATGAAAAATCCATTACAACACATGGTACATTGTTCCACTAGTTAATTACTCACACTGGTTTGCTATTTAAAAAAAACCCCTTTATTTCTAATCTGAATTTCTCTCACTTCAGCTTCTGACATTGGACTTTGTTGTGTCTTTCTCTGCTACATGGAAAAGCCTTTTATCACATTTCTGTTTCCCATGCAGGTACTTATCAAGTGACCCCTTAATCTTCTTTTTGTTAAACTAAACAGACTCTAGGAGCTTAATCATTATGAGGAATGTTTTCCAATCCTTTTAATCATTCTTATGGCTATTTCTCCAATTTCTCCAATTTCTCAACATCCTTCCTGAAGTTTGGACACCACCGGACACAGTTATTGCCAAATACACAGGAAATCTTCTTACTTCTATTAGAGATGCCTTATTAATATATATTAAGAACACATTAGTCCCTTGGCCAGAGCATCACACTGGGATCTCATATTCACCTGATTATCCATCATGCCTTCAAGTCTTTTGCAGTTAATGCTTCTGAGGATAGATTGCCCCATCCTATAAGTATAGCTTGTATTCTTTGTTCCTAGATATTGCAACCATATTTGAGAAATATATTGTATTAAATTTATATGTTTCTGTGTGCCAGCGATTGTTCATAACTCCCAGGATTAATACAACTTCTCTGGAACCAAAAAAATGGTGGGAAGTGATTAAAGTGATTCATGTAGGTGTAAGCACCCTTACCCCACCCCTCTTGACCACTAAGGCTTACATATATCATCTCAAGCTGGTTTTCCAGAGACCAATGGACAAAGAAAGGGTTTTTGATATAATGGACATGGAGCCAATTTCTGAGTCAACAAATGCACAGGAGCTTCTGCAATGGTGCCAGAACTGGGAAGGACCAGGAGCCATAGCGCCTCCATTTTTTAACATGGACATAGTTTGGTGTAGCAGACTGTGACATTGCCTCCCCAAACTGCAAACCTTGCTCAGGTGTGGAGCAGCACCAGTAGTGGCTGTGCTTTGCCGTGGAGGAGCTGATCATTGCGATCTGCATCCCTGAAGCAAACTGCAGACCCCGCCAGCACTGCTCCAGGTTAAGCTCATGATAAGAATGGGTAACAAGCTCACTTTCTTTCAGTTCCAGCACCACTGGACCCCCATTTCTACTAGGATTCCACTGTCCTGATCTTCTTCAGTCTCAGGTAGAGCTCCAGCCATCGCTTTGTCCTAATAGGGCCATAAAAGACTGAAGGGTAACCTCTGGTAAGCATTTGACAAGGATATAGGAACTTCTACAGGTTGAACCTCTGTGAACTCTCTGTGAACTCTCTGGTCCCACAAAGTCTGTAGTCAGGAAGGACCATGGATGTTGCAGGACTAGAGCCCCAGTGACAGAGGTTGCCGGTGGCTTGGAGTGGAGCAGGGCCAGCAGGGCCAGCAGAGCAGTGGAACCTGCAGGTACTGGAACCTGCAGCCAGTGGGGCAGGGAAGCCAAAGGGGGGCCGGAGCTTGCAAGGCCAGTGGGGCCAGGAGCTACAGCAGCTTGTGGAACCAGGAGGCTGGGAAGCAGAGGCTGGGGAGAGAAGCCCAGTGGGGAGGCTGCCCCTTACCCCTCAAAAATTCCTGTGGTCTGGCAAATTCCCTTGTCCTGGGACCAGTCAGATCCCAAGGGTGCCGGACCAGGGAGATCCAGCCTGCATTGTTATTATATTTTCTCTCTAATGATTTTAAGTTAAGAATAAGCTACAACATTCTCATTATGCTAGAAATACAGATGCATGCTAATTGAGAATGAAACAATATATATTGCTTTTCACAATGCTGAAAAATGCAGTTTAGGGGAGTCAATAGGAATGTTTTGTACAGTTGATGATACTATAATCTTGGCTGTAATTTCTGATTACCGGTTGTTCAAAGCCCGTCATAAACCATGCCAATAATATTTATAGGTACATCCATCTGCATGTATTGGCATGCTAACAGGTACTCCCAATTTGCGATCAGGGTTCATGCAGATCTAGCAAACAACTGGAAGCCCTTCTAACAATTTGGCTCAAAGCCAATATATTTAACAAACAATGCTAACTTTTTTTTAACAAACTGAGGATCTCAGTTCATCTCAGGCTCAACAAGACATGGTATAAGCCTTGAGGAAATGTGTGATGTGCACCTCCAGTAGAAGCAAAAACCTTTTTAAAAGTTTCCATAAGCATATTGCTCCAGAAAGGACAGGTTAGGCATTTTTGTACTCACTAATGAAAGTATTAAATTTAAGTGTAAGAGAAATAGGAATTATAAAATGCAAAGACCAGTTAAAAAAATAAAATAACACATTTTGAAAGAATAAAACTGCAGAAAATATATCTGTGCATTGCAGGAAGTACCAAGAAGTAACAACAACAACAATAACACAAGTATGTGTTGGGAGGTGAGTGTGAAAGACTGTGTGTGTGTGTGTGTGTGAGAGAGAGAGAGGGTGTGTGTGTGTGTGTGAGAGAGAGAGAGAGAGAGAGAGAGAGAGAGAGAGTTGAGCTATCTGTTGGGGAAATCTGTGATAAAGATGCAGTGCACTGTCTAAGTCATTCACTCACCACATGGAAAGCTCATACAGACCTTAAAAACTCAACTCCTGCTCCAGTCCTGTGGCTCCTCTCCTGCTCTGAGGAGATGGGGTATAAGACTGGGGGGAGGGGTATGCCTTGACATCTTCATCCCCATCTCCTTACCCCCACCCTTCCTCGCACAGCCAGCTGGAGGATCAACATGGCTGCAAAGCAGCAGGGAGAGGGACACCTGAATGTGCACTGCTGGATGTGTATGACTTCTGCTTATCACTTCTAGAAGGCAATGTGACCACACAGCTTAGAGGGAACACAGTTTCTAATCTCATGGTGCCTTTCTGAGTTATCCAAGGCTTTTTAGATACTGCTAATATTCATGGAGTAAACTGGTCCCTCTACAACTTTAAATAGAAACTTGATTTGGGATTTTGAGCACAGGCCTTTTGGCTTGTCTTGGTCATTGCATAAATGCTAGAAAATGCCTGTCAAGCATTGGAAATTCTTGTATTGAAAGATAAATGCTTGGGCATAACATAACATTGATTTCAGTCAAATCAATTCTTAACTGTCATTTTATCATAAATGATATTAGATTATTTTATTCAGTCTAACTGCCCTTAGAATTGGTACTGCATTTCTTTTACTTGTCAGTAAGTTGTGTGGTGGTTTCCATTTCTGAAAAAACAGTTGTAAAAGGAAGTACAGAATAGAAAAGTAAAGGGGATTTTGTTGTTAATGTTGAAGACTGGTGTTTGAGATGTCTGGTCACATATGGATGCCCTGTGCTATCATATTGGCTATGATGCTATTTTTCCTCACCGTGGCTTGCTTCCCCAGTCTGGGACATGCTCTGTCTAACCCTGGCAGATTCCTCTTTCAATATCCTTCCCCAGCTGGATGGACCACATCCTTTTGTCATTCTTGTCCCATACAGTACAGTTGATCACAGGCCAGGTCATGAATAGAGTAAGTATGTGGGGGATGAAAGGGAAGACAGAGAATGTGTGTATCATCCTAGAGTCTGTGCTGATTCAGTGGTGGTGACAGCTGGGATTTTTTCCTGGTGTATTCCGTCTGTGATCCTTGTTGTTCTCCAATGGAGTGACACTGAATTCTGTTGACCTTTTTTGAGGAATTCCTTAGGGAGTCCATATATTTTCTTCACAAAGTTTCTCTTTAGAGGACCCCAAAGTATATGATGTGTAGAATAGGGGATCCTGCCCACCAGAAATGGTAGATGTGGTATATCTTGATTTTAGTAAAGCTTTTGATAACTGTGTCACATGGCCTTCTGTTAAACAAACTAGGGATATCCAACTTAGATGGAGCTGTTATAAGGTGGGTGCATAACTATTTGGAAAACTGTTCCCAGAGAGTAGCAGTCAGTGTTCACAGTGAAGATGGAAGGACTTATTGAGTGGTGTCCTGCAGGGATCAGTTCAGGATCTGGTTATGTTCTTCAGTGATTTTGATAACAGCATAGAGAGTACACTTAGAAAATTTGTGGATGATACCAAGTCGGGAGGGGTTACACGTGCTTTGGAGAATAGGACAAAAATTCAAATGATCTGTACAAACTGGAGAAATGGTCTGAAGTAGATAGGATGAAATTGCAAATGCAAAGTACTGCACTTGGAAGAAAGAATGAGTTGCACACATACAAAATGGGAGATAACTGTCTAGGAAGGAGCTGGGGGTTATAGTGGATAATAAGATAATATGAATAAGCAGCATAACACTGTTACCAAAAAAAGGGGGAGGGACTATTCTGGGATGTATTAGCAGGAATATTGCATGGAAGACATGAGAAATATTTTTTCCACTCTATTCTGTGTTGATTAGACCTCAGCTTAAGTATACTGTCCAGTTCTGGGCATCACATTTCAGGAAAGATGTGGACAAATTGGAGAAAGTCCATAGAAGAGCAACCAAAATAATGATCTCTGATTGAAAAAAGTCCATGGAGGGGAGCTAGCCAGAGCCATTGGTAATTTAAAGGCACATTCTCATCTTATAGAAAGAAGTATGAGCATAAGTAAAGGAATAATCTTAAGAACCTACTTATGATGGCCCTGTCATCATATAGGAGATGGAAAGAATCTGGCATGACACTGAGTCCAGTTTGTCTTCATGGCCGAAAGCTTGAGACATTTTGTTTTCCTCCTCTTAAAATGACCAGTTTTGATATAAAAATAATGGGCACTCCACCAGAGTCACTTTTTCAGAACAAAGCTGCTCTACCAGGAAAAAGTGAAAAAGTAAAAATGTGTAAAGAAAACAGAGTGAGAAAAAAAACCCACAAAGCACGAAAACAAACCATAAATCAGTCAAATGCTAGAGAATACCTATACAGCACCAGTTAAACCACCCATTCTTTAACACTGAAAACCTGAATTGCTTGGTGATACAATAATGAGCAATTCCTGAATTAGAATATGCATCAGATGATTTATTTAATTTTGTCATGATTCAAGTAGAATATACTATTTGTGTTCACAGTTCCAGAATGCTTGGAGAACACACTGAACCAGTAACCTTCACTGAATCGTATTGTATGACTTTTGTCTCTTTGAACGTCATGCTGCTGTACTTACTGATTTTTATTTTACTTGAACAAAATTACTATTTGTGGTTGCATTTGTCACACAATAATTTTGTACAGGCTGAACCTCTCTAGGCCTGCACTCTCTGGTCTGGCAACATCCAGGATTCGGCATGATTTTAGTTAGCCAGATGTTCACTTATCATGGGTGCATCCAAGTGTCCTATAAAGTTTGTTTACAGTAACCAGTCCCATAGTCTCAGTGTTCTGTGCTGTTAGTTAGCCCTAATTTACCCCTAAATGTCTTCTATAGCCTAGTTAGTTAGGGTATGTCTAGACTGCACCCCTCTGCCAGCAGAGGGATGCAGATTAGGCTGGTGAAATTGCTAATGAAGCAGGTATTTAAATATCCTACACTTCATTAGCGTAAAAATGGCCACCACTTTTTTCCGGCATGGAGCTTTGTAGGAGAAAAGCGGCAGTCTAGACACTGATCTATCGCTAAAGAAAGCCTTTTCTGAAAGATCCCTTATGCCTCATAAAACGAGGTATACAGGATCTATCGGAAAAGGCTTTCTTTAGCGATAGATCTGCGTCTAGACTGACGCTTTTCTCTGACAAAGCTCCATGCCGGAAAAAAGTGGTGGCCATTTTTATGCTAATGAAGCGTGTGATATTTAAATCCCCACTTCATTAGCAATTTCACCCAGCCTAACCTGCATCCCTCTGCCGGCAGAGGGGTGCAGTCTAGACATACCCATAGTGTTGGTAATGCTGCTAGGCAATAGTGATCTCCCGTGGTTCAGCAAATTCTCTGGTTCAGCACCAGTCAGGTGTCAAGGGTGCTGGACTAGAGAGTTTCAACCTGTATTGTGTTTGGAATAAATATTTTTGTATAAATAGATCCACTGGAATTTTATTTTGTTTTTGTTTTTCATTTTCTAACAGAGTAAGAGGATACGACGTCTACACTGCACGCTTATTTCTAAATAAGCAATTCCAGAATAGTTATTCTGAAATAGCTTATTTTGAAATAGCACGTCTACACTGCACGGAAGCCTCAAAATTAGCCTGAGGCAGGCTTCCCTAATGTAGATGTACTATCTTGATTTAAAGCCGTAGGAGGGCTTTATAGCCAGGTGAGGGGCTATTTTGAAATAGTAGCAGTGGAGTGTCTACACATGCCTTATTTCAAAATAGCTATTTCAGAATAGGCATTATTCCTCATAGAATGAGGCTTAAAGATTTCAGAATAAGCCACTTGTTATTTCAAAGTTATTTTGAAATAATGGAATGGCTGTGTAGACGCTCGCATTGTTATTTTGAAATAATGCTAGTTATCTCAAAATAATGGTGCCATGCAGGCGCACCTAGAGAGTATAGCTGATTCATCTCAAATTTAAAGAAAACATAAACCCTGGTTTGATATAATTCTGTAAGGTATTTTTAAAACTTCAGAATCCTTATGCAGAATTTATTCAAATTCTATGTAAGTGACATTTATTGCATAAATAAAATATTTTCCTAAGCTCCAGTTTGATTCCACTCTTCAAAGGGCAAGAGCTGATGTTAACACCAAGCGTAGATTATTCATGACATGTATGGTCCCTAAACAGCAATCTCTTCCAGGGAAGAGGGGCTGGAGAATTTTTACTTACAAAGTCTCTTAGGAATTTTTCCATCAGGCCTGCTTGCCTTTCCTAACCCTTTCCCCCTTCCACCATGGAACTAACTTCCAGTTCAGTACTCTTAACTCAAAATTTGATTCTACTAGAGGCCAGTTCCACCTACAGGGTAAAGGGTGGGCCTGTGGTTCCAGATTGGTGCCCACTGCACCACTCCCCAAACATAGTTCTGAGTATAATGGTTGAATAAGGAGAGAGAAATTTGCCAAACCTTTTTCAGGCAAACTCCACTACTTTGACTAAAACATGTTGGTCAAGTCTAAGTTAAATGGTGAAGTAGAGCAATGTAACCCCATTTAGATGTTATATGTACCATCTTTCAGTCCTAGTTATCACAGAATCACACTATGAAATGCATGTTTAAAAGGACCCTGGAAATGCCTGAACCATTACTATAATTGTGCTATTAATTGAAAACATTTAGGGTATGTTTACACTGCCACCCTAGTTCGAACTAGGGTGGCTAATGTAGGCATTCGAACTTGCAAATGAAGCCTGGGATTTAAATATCCCGGGCTTCATTTGTATGTTCCCGGGCGGGCGCCATTTTTAAATGCCTGTAGTTCGAACTACCTGCCCGCGGCTACACGCAGCACTAGTTCGAACTAGGGTGGCAGTGTAGACATACTCTTAGAGTGATAAATGGGCAGGAGGGAGATAGAGGCATGTCTAGACTACATTTTACTTTTGAAAGAAGATATGCAAATTTGGCAGCAATTTGCATATCTTCTTCCGATCGCTTTTTTGAAAGAGTTTTTTTCAAAAAAACAAGCAGTCTACATGCAGTTCTTTAAAAACAAAGGGTTTTTTTTAAAAGAACCTTCCTCAAAAATTGAGGTTTACAGGTTCTTTCAAAAAAAGGGGGGAGTTCAAAAGAACTGAGTCTAGACTGCTTGCTTTTTCAAAAAAACCACTTTCAAAAAAGCGATCGGAAGAAGATATGCAAATTCCCACCAAATTTGCATATCTTTCAAAAGTAAAATGTAGTCTAGACATGCCCTAAGTGAGGAAATTGGTGCTGTATAAATAGGAAATAGGTCTTTTATTCCCCGCAAGTGTGGTATGTTTAAGTCTCTCTAATCTCAGTTAGGGATCTAATAAAGACCCAACAAATCAAAAAATATATCTTCCAAAAGGAAAGGGAGAACACAAAGGCAAGCCCTTTGGATCAGAGAAAAAGCTACATAGAGTTATCAGGTGAACAGGCAGAGAAGAGGCCTGAAAACACAGACTTTGGAGAGAACGAGTATGGTGAGTCCAGAATCCAGCAAGGAGTGAAGATAGGAAATTAAGGGACACTGAAACTCAGGCTAAGCCCACAGCAATGTAAGTTTGATTCCTGAAAGATTCACATCACCGTTCTCCACACAGAGGCAACAAAGGAAAAGGAGTAAGGCCGAGAATCTAAAGCCTGGGAAAATAGTAGAGATGGCTACATCTAACACAGCCTTTTTCCAAATACTACCCCCAACATAATTTGATTTCCAGAACTCTAATGGATGTCATCTCTGGTTCAAGAAATTTCAGAGGTTCTGTCAGGCACACAGTTTAGATCAACAGTCAGTTGAGGAAAAAGTTAAAATAGCTTGTGTTGTCAGTTGGCATGTGTGTGTTTGTGTGTGTGTGCGTGCTCTCTCCATATGCTGTGCATAGATAGCTGGCTGAGCAGACCAAATAATACTGCTCAGAAAGACCATAGACTTGTTTTCTGCTGGATTTTTATTTCTGTTGCCTATTTTTTAAAGTAAAATTTGGATAAAAATTTGGCCATTCTTCCTTCTTCAGAAACGAGGGTGGGATATTATTCCAAAACACTGCTATAGTGCCTAGGACAAAGAGCTTCAGAGGGGTAGCCAAGTTAGTCTGTAACAGGAAAAACTTAAAAAAACTAATAGTCTAGTAGCACCTTAAAGACTAACAAAACACGTAGATGGTATCACAAGCTTTTGTGGGCACAAACCACTTCTTCAGATGACAGGAGTGTTAGAAGTCCAGATCCAAGAATAAATAAGGGAAGGAGGAATGGAGGGGGAGAAGGAAAAAAGAGAGACAATGAATAGATAGTTCAAATAGTTACAAGAGGCTGATAAGAACCATTAGCACATTCATTGTTTGGTTGCTTGGATAAGTCATTAAGATGTGGAAGATAATGTTCCAGCCAGTGAATATCCTGGTTCATGCCATTTGCATAAGAATTGAACTTGTGAATGAAGTTAAATTCCAACCCTTCTCTTTGTATTTGGCTTGTGGAATTGGTCTAAAACAAAACAGTGATTTGTGGATGTGGACGTGCAGTTAAATGAGCCTCTGATTTGGTGGCTGATGTGGTTGGGTCCCTGGCCTCTGTTTGTCAGAGGCTAGAGATGGATGGCACGAGACAAATCGCTTGATCATTGTCTTCGGTCCACCCCCTCCGGGGCACCTGGTGCTGGCCACTGTCGGCAGACAGGCTACTGAGCTAGATGGACCTTTGGTCTGACCCAGTACGGCCATTCTTATGTTCTTATGTACACGTGTAGGCTATGATGTGTATGTACTGAGGTAAGATCATTCAGTAGAGATGGAGTGACTGTACCATGCCATGTAGAAGATTGCTAGATGTAGCAAAGCTTACTGTGGGTATCTACTACAATGCAGTCAGGAGGCACAATTGCAGCATGTGCTGAAATACTGAGATAGCTTTGACAAAGTTGCTCACTAAAGATTGCAGTGTAATTGTGGTGGCATGGACTGGCTGGCTGGCTGCATACAATCCCACTTCTGGCTCTGGATAAGTATTTAGGCAACTAATTCATGTTACTACAGCTACATTGCTATTTTTAGTGATCTAGTTCTCTCAATGTTAGTTTGGATATGCCTTGACATGCAGCTATCCCTGATCCCAATTGCAATGTATTGTAAATTTCATCAATGAAAAGATTATATGCCATAGAGGAGTGCAAGAATTCCTGAAAGTAGGAGATTATAATGAAACTGCTGTGCCGTTTTAGTTTTAGCTGTGCCGTTCTTACATGCAATACTGGAATATTCATAATGAATCATAAGGCTTTGCTGACCTTGACATGCTTATCATATTTGACAGTTCTGCTGTTCATGCTGTAAAATGTCTGACAGTTTGCAGAAAGAAAGAATCTCATACATCAAGACCTAATTGAATATGAGTTCTAATATTACATGAACAGAGCAACACAATGCACACAAAAATAGATGTCCTGGCATTCACGTCTTTTCTTGAAATTCCTTAAGTTAAAAAGGGGTCTAGAACTGAACATGTTGCAAATCATGCTCTAGAACAAATCAGTTTGTGGACTGGGAACTATAGATAGAAAGAGCATAAGCTTTCCCACCTTTATAGTAGCTTTGGTTCTGACGAATGAATTGGAATTGATGTTTTGTGATTTTAATAAGTGCACATGATGCCTCACCTCAGTGTGGAAAAATGAAATCCGTAGCTGGTGCAACTCTAATGATTTAAATTAAGATGTACCTCTCACACCAATCGTGTGTGTGAAAATGAGAACAAATCCAATGGCAAACATCTAGTGGAAGTTGCTGCAGAAAGACCAATGACTGACTATAGGAAATACTTTTGTCATGAATTGCTAAGTGTGATCACTTCAGGTGAGTGTTGAAGCAGTTTGTCTGAATGGCAGAAGGCTGCTGGATCTGCATGATAGGGCAAAAAAACCTGGCAAGTGAAATTCAGTATTGAAAAGTATAAAGTACAGATTGAACCTCATTAGTTCATCACTCCCTGGTTCGGGTAATATCTGTGGTCCAGCATGATTTTAGTTAGCTAGATGTCCACTTATCATGGATGTAGCCAAGTTTCCTGTGGTCCCATAAAGCTTGCTTACATTCATCAGTCCTGGTTCTCAGTGTTCTGTGCTGTTATTTAGCTCTAATTTACCCCTAAATGTCTTTCTTCTAAGAGACCAGTAAGTGGTAGAAGTGTTGGTAATGCTACTAGACAATATTGACCTCCTGTGGTTCAGCAAATTCTCTGGTTCAGGTCCCAAGGGTGCCAGATTTGAGAGGTTCAACCTGTACTGCATATTGGGAAACATAATCCCAGATATACATACAAAATTATGTGGTCTAAATTAGCTGTTACCACTCCAGAAAAGATCTTGGAGTAACTGTGGATAATTTTCTGGAAAAAAAATCCACTCAATATGCAGCATCAGTAAAAAAAAAGTTAGGAATTATTAAGAAAAGTATAGATACTAAAACAGTGAATTTCATAAAGTCTCTGTATAAAATCTCACTGAGACATAAATTTTGAATACTGGGTGAAGTTCTGAAGTCCATCTATAATATGTCAGAAGCGGAAAATTTACAAGAGGAAGCCAACAAATGATTAAGGGTATGGAACAGCTTCCATATGAGGAGAAATTAAAAAGACTCAGAACATTCAGCTTGAAAAAATGCTGGCTGATAGGGGATATAACAGAGGACTATAAAATTGTGAATGGTGTAGAGAAAATGAATAAGGAAATGTTAATTACCTCATCATATGACACAAGAACCAGGGACATTAAAAATAAATACTAGGGGGGAAATGAATAAAAGTAGTACTTGTTCACAGACTGTTCAGTCAACCTGTGGAATTTATTACCAGGATATGCTGTGAAGGCCAAAATGATAGCTAGATTAAAAAAGAATTAGATACATTAATGGAGGGTAGGTCCATTAAAAGTTATTAGCCAAGTTGGTCAGGGACATAACCCCATGCTCTTGGATGTCCCTAAGCCTCTGACTACTCAATGCTGGAACTGGATGACAGATCACTTGATAATTACCCTGTTCTATTCATTCCCTTTGTTGCATCTGGAAATGGCCTCTGTGGTAAAACAGGATACTGGGCTAGATGGACCATGCATCCAAGCCATTATGGTAATTTTTATGTTATTTTAAATCAGGGGTGGGAAACCTATAGCCCACAGATCTAGCCCTCAGCTTCCCTTGATTCAGCCTGTGAGGATGCCCCCACCTTCCACAATGGGCAGCTGGAGCTAAAGCCCCTGCTGAGCCAACTCTGCCTGAGTAGGAGAGAGACTGGCTCTGTGTGCTGCCATTCCCCAATCCTCATCTGGGGAAATGGAGGTGCAGGTAAGTGCTTGCCTGCACTCTCCACCCCCCATCATTCCCATTGGCTGGGAATCACAGCCAATGGGAGCAGTGAGAGAGGTGCCTGCAAGCACAGGCCAATGAGAAGCAACTTCTGCTCCCCTTGGGAATATTCAGGATTGCAACTCCAGAGATTATTGCTACAATTTTCTGATAATCACCACAGTTTTCCTTGAACCTTGAAAAAAAGATACACCAATAACTTTGTTCATTTCCTTAATAACCTAGTGCATCCTAACATGTATTGGGATATATCTAATATATGCATCTGTTTATATTCATACTTTCCAAATGTTTCCTAGACCTGCTCTTTTTGTTCAGAAGTAATTTTTGTGATGGTAACAGCTTTAGACTCACCACCACAGTTTACGGGTCATCTGGGAATTAGTTCTTTCCCACACTGGAGCATCACCTCTGGCGATCCACACCTGCTATTACTACTCCATCTGTCTCCACCCCGCCAGGACCCACATCCCTTTCAGATCAGGGCACTCCTTCTCCAGGATACTGTTCTCTGGCAATGAGCACTTGAGGATTCCTCCCAGTTAGGGAATAGCTACCCATAATCCCATCACTCATCTCAGTGGCTCACTGCTGTCCTTACTCTAGCCTGTTTCCCCTTGGGCAGATTGCACTCTGACTTAGTCATGCTCATCATCAGCAAGGGGGTAGACCTGCTGCCTATTTCTTTCCCCCAGCTGCCCCTCTTCAGCCATAGTACCCCCTCTTTCCTTTAGTCAGGCTGGAGTTCTGCTTGCTCCATGGCCTCTCCCAACACTCTGTCCATGGTATGAGATTCTGATAGAGAGCTTAGTCTATCTCCCTTCAGATATTGAGAAAAACTTAGCTCCCTCTCCCCAGCAGCCCTTCTTATACTGCCTAGCCTGGCCCTCATTGGTTGCCTTCAGCCTCCTTCTGACTGCCTTCTGGAACAGCCCTCTCCCAGGGCTGTTTTTAACTCCTTTTATTCCAGTGTGGGACAGCTGCCCTGTCACAGGGCAAGTCTACACTGCAACACTATTTCAAAATAATTAGCGCTATTCCGAAATAACTTAATCCGCATCTACACAGCAGGCAGTTATTTCAAAATAGTGTCAAAATACTGTCAAGCTGGAGTACTTCTTACTCTGACTCCTATAACTCTCATTGTATGAGGAATAGGGTAAGTCAGAGGAAGAATGCTCTGTTTCGAAATAAGTGCTGGGCACACGCTCCCTATTTTGAAATAAGCTATTTCAAAATAAGATACACAATTGAGGTAGCTCAATTTGTGTAGTTAATTTTGAGTTAAGCCCTGCAATGTAGACGCACCCAAAGTGATCATTATCAATTTCATGGAATAAAGAGAAATTAGATAAAATCATACAATACTCTTGCTGAAATTTGCAACATAATACTACTTTATTTCTTAGAGTTCAGAATGATAACAGCCATGAACTCCAAAATAAAAAGAAAGTATTCAGGCTGCTTTCTAACTTAAAGAGGTACAACTCACCCCTACTTACTCTTGGCTGGCTGTTTGCAAACTAATTATTGCTAAAACAAAAAACAGGACTATGTAGCACTTTAAAGACTAACAAGATGGTTTATTAGGTGATGAGCTTTCGTGGGCCAGACCCACTTCCTCAGATCAAATAGTGGAAGAAAATTGTCACAACCATATATACCAAAGGATACAATTAAAAAAAATGAACACATATGAAAAGGACAAATCAAATTTCAGAACAGAAGGGGATGGGGAAGTAAATGTCTGTGAGCTAATGATATTAGAGGTGATAATTGGGAAGCTATCTTAGTAATGGGTAAGATAATTAGAGTCTTTATTCAAATTTGAGTGTAAAGTGTCGAATTTAAGCATGAATGATAGTTCAGAGGATTCCCTTTCAAGTGTAGTCTTAAAAGGCCTTTGAAGCAGGATGCAGGTAATCAAGTCGTTGAGACAATGTCCTTGCTGGTTGAAATGGCAAGAAACTGTTTTTCTTTGTGATCCTGTCTAATATCTGTTTTGTAGGCATTGATCCTTTGGCGAAGTGTCTGAGACGTTTGCCCAATGTACATAGCAGACGGACACTTTCGCACATGATAGCATAAATTATATTTCTGGATGCAGGAATATGTGTTCTTGATCTTATAACTCACTTGGTTAGGTCCAATAATGGTATCAGCAGAGTGAATATGTGGACAAAGCTGGCAATGGGGTTTGTTGCAAGGGAAGGTACCAGGGTTGGTATTAGTGTGGTATGTCCTGTGGTTGTTGGTAAGAATCATCTTGAGGTTAGGTGGTTGTCTATAGGAGACTATGGGTCTGTCTCCCAGAGCCTCTCGGAGTTTAGTATCCTGTTCCAGTATAGGCTGTAGTTTATTGATAATGTGTTGGACAGGTTTAAGTTGGGGGCTGTCTGTGATGTGGTTGGGTCCCTGGCCTCTGTTTGTCAGAGGCTAGAGATGGATGGCACGAGACAAATCGCTTGATCATTGTCTTCGGTCCACCTCCTCCGGGGCACCTGGCATTAAGATCAACATACTATACTGACTACAGTGAAAGACTCTGCCTCACACTATCCAAGAAATTAAGGAACCAGTGCTACATAGTCCTGTTTTTTGTTTTAGCAATAATTAGTTTGCAAACAGCCAGCCAAGAGTAAGTAGGGGTGAGTTGTACCTCTTTAAGTTAGAAAGCAGCCTGAATACTTTCTTTTTATTTTGGAGTTCATGGCTGTTATCATTCTGAACTCTAAGAAATATTCATTATGAATATTACAGTATTGCATGTAAGAACGGCACAGGATTGTCATAGGCCAGCTTTTAGTTTTCAGTTTCCCAGGATTTAGCTCTCCACAATTCTCATAGGCCAGCATTCATCACAACAATTACAGGTCTCTCACCAAGCATAACATGATATAGAGCCACCATGTACCATAACTACTCATGTCCACCATGCAAGTATATTGAGATACAAAATACTCAGTTTAGGAATTCTTTAAATGGAACATCATCTCAACCTCTCCCATCAGCAAAGAATGGCTACAAAGGAGATCTTACAGAAGTGCAGCTGCGTCAGAACAGCTGTGCCACTGTAAGCTCTCTAGCATAGACATAACCTTAGGCAATTATGAAAAATTTAGCCTATATATCTGGCAACTCACCATTGTGAGGGTAAAGGAAGTTTTCAGTATATCATTCTTAAGTGTATCCGGACTTCTTTTAATTAGCATATATATGTGCATAAGATAGTTGGATAGTTTTATCTGAAGCACTCAGGGAGAGAGTTTGGCTTTCCAAGAATAAAGGAATAGATGAATAAAACCCAGGAAAAGTGGCCAAAGTTCACCTCATGCTTGGTTGACTAGGCAGATACATGATTTAAATTTCTTCAAGAATATGTGAATGTGATTTTACTTCTCAATGTCTTTAAAGATTGCTAACTCTATATGTTCAGGGCACGAAGAAAAACAAATAAACTCACACAAATTCCTCCCACCCCGAACAAACCGATTACTCCTTCTTCTAAAGCTCAATCCTCTCTAAATGTCACCCCAAAATCTCTACACATCAGAAGTGTTAGTGGAAATATCCAAACAGTGTGCTGACATATTTTGACTCTCATTTATCTTAGTTGACAGATTATTTTCCAAAATGTTAAATAAAAATCCAGGGCTACATTCCAAATTATTTTGAAATAGGACATAATTGTCTGAGTTTAAATATGTGATTTTAAAATTACTAAATTAAAGCTATTTTCCAAATGTATGACTGAGCAAGTACACTGTGTTCAGACTCATTGGAGTATGAGAATTCCTTACATAGAATCTGACATTTGAATTTCTGGCTTGGTGATGGGAACTTTCTAAAGATGAGCAAGTTCATATCCATTAAAATAGCTCAAGATTTTTCCCAATTTAGAACTGCCATCTACCTTTTCAAGTTATTACCAGATTTTACATGATTAAAGATGTAACTAATTTGCTATTATTTCATCTACTCATGCACCCTAGCTAGAGCTGGTCACAATTTTACAGATTTTTTCTTGTTGGAAATTACTCACCTATTGAAACTGAAGCTTTCCATGGGAAAGTAACAGTTTCAAATAAAAGATTAATAGGAAATGGTTTCTTAGGTCGATACAGGGACTGATTTAACCTCATGATTCAGTGGATGCACTATACTCAATTTTTCTTGGCTATGATTTGGGTTTGTAATCCAAGGGGACACTGACCATCTGTGGCAACACCCCTGGGTTGGCACGTAACCCTAATCCTAGCCCAGAGAGGAGACCTCAGCAAATGGGTCAGAGTATGATCCTGCCCTGCACTCCTGCATGGGGCTGGCACAGGCTATTCACTTTGGGCATTGTGACGTGAACACAAGGTCACTGCACCACTCAGATCTGGCACCACTGGTTTCATGATTTTTATGGGTTCAGTTGAATCCATGAACCTCCATGGTCAGGACATGCAACTGAGATGTGGGACACCCATGATCAAGTCCTTACTCTGCCTAATTTAGACCAGGTAATTGAACAATGATCTTCCACATCCTACATGAGTGCCCAGGCCAGCTGGCTATTGTATTACCAAAAAAGCCACCCTCCCCTCCAAGAAACAAAAGGAAAAAACAACAATTTCATCCCCATGTGGGACAAGAAATGTTTTGAAGTTTTAAAACATTTCTTGGGACTAGTTCTCCCTCCCAATAGTAATTCTAGGAGATACTAAGAACAAGTTGAAAGAAGGAAGAAAAAAAAAGATACCAATACCCAGTTCTAGCTATGCTAATACTTAATCTCACAATAGGACAATATACATAAGCCATTAAAAATACCAGAATGCAGAGAAGAACAGATTAATTCAATTCCACCTAACCAGCCTAATCAGCTATTAAAAGAGATCTTATCTACTCCTATCACCATCGGGTCTTTGGAGACCAACAAGTCCTGTGTTCCTGCCCAATCAGCTTGGACCCCTGTTTTTCTAGTACAACATCCTACTTGGCAGTCCAAGTTTCTTCAGAGGAAAGTGCAACAACAGGCATTCTGAACAAAATGGAACACAGTTCTTGATTTTATATATTTTGAGATCATGTGATAAAAGACCCCCTTCAGAATACAGAAAGGAAGTGAGGTAGAGTTAGTGAGGGAGCCTTCAACCTGAGTTTTCTGTTTGTTTGATTTTTTGTTTTTCCACTTCTAAAGATTGTAACATTAAAAATATAAGTAAAAATTAAAAATTGAGTGTTTTTAATAAGGTTATCAAGTTTGGAGGAAGTAATTTTTAGGATAACCATCATCATTAAATCATTGCAAGATATTTTAAGACCCTGCTTAGGACAAGCAGCTGTAGTAATTCTTTATTCTATCTTGTCTATGTTTTAAACACAGCTGTTTGGGATTTTAAATTACAGTGCAGTATAGCCTTTTGGATATACTAGGATTTCATGCTGTTACGGTATCATTGATTCAAGTTCTAGGATTTGTTGCTATTGCAGTGCTATTGATCCAAACTGCTGAACAATGAACATGAGATGATCTGCCAAACACAAATTTCACACGTATTAGAAGGCTATATCCAGTAGTGTTTTATTTACAATATTCACAGAAAAGGACACTTTTTTCTCCCTCTTCTGCATGGCTGCAGTCCATAGATTTAATTTCAGAATAATTTAATTTTCAGAACAACAGGCAGGGACTCCTACCCAATCAGATTAGTTACATATGAAAATTTACCAGTATTTTTCTTGTCTTAAATAAGTTTGTATTTTAGATACAGGAGATGCAAGTAGATTGTAATTTGTTATAAATTCATTCATTTAATATGTAGAATTTTCTTGAGGCATTTGCTTTCAAAGGCATTTATACATCTGCCTGTAGCTTTCACATTCATATCTCAGGGCACAAATATTTGAGTTGAAATTAATAATAGTTTGAGCTTCACATTTTAGATTAGGATGACCAAATCTTGTTTAGGCTGGTAAAGTTAGCTGCCAGTTCAAGATTTTTCCTTCTGGAAATCCCCTTGACTTGCAAATTATTGCCAACATTTGTGAATTAAATCACTTCTTGTGTTCCTTTGCTTTCTAATATGATGCTTAAATTGGAGTTACTTATGGGGTTTTCATTAGATTTGTTTTTAAAAAATATATAACTAAATTATTAACCTCCAACATTTTTCTGTACTGGATTGTCTTTTGGTCTTAACTGAGATGTTAGCAGACCTGTAATATGGTAGAGTGATATGGTCAGCAAAATCTAAGTCTTCTAGGGCATGTTTACACTCACAAGAAGATCGACCATCTGGAGATTGATCTTCTAGAGTTTGATTTAATGGGTCTAATGTAGTCCCCCCAATGACATCAGGTACTCCTCATTCTGCAATGAGTAAGGGAAGCTGAAGGGAGCATGTGTTCCCATCAACCTCCTGCTGTGTGGATGCCGCCATGGCTTGGCTTAAGGTAAGCCGGCTCTAGCTAGGCATTTTGCATAAGGTTGGATAGGGATGAAAGGGATGCTTGCATACCTAAGGCATAGCTAATATGAATGAACAAAGTCAGCAGGTTAGGTGTTAATTACATTACTACTGTGCTTCTAAATAGGATAGATCATGTGAGCTAGGCAGAGAGAGATTTTAATCCAGATAGCTCCATTCACTGGCTTATTGTGAATCAGAGGGTATGTCTAGACTAGACAGTTTTTCTGGGACACTGGAGGGATCCCGCTTTTTTTGCGGAAGAACAAACACGCTCTTTCAGAAGCCCCTGTATTCCTCGTTCCACAAGGAATAAGGGGGCTTCCGAAAAAGGGATTTTTTCTGACATTTGGCCCAGTCTAGATGGGTCAAATGTCAGAAAAGCCTCTTCTGACAAGAGAATTGGAAAAAGCTATGCAAAATGTGGAGTGCATTTTGCGTAGCTTTTTCTGAAAAAAAGATGTAGTCTAGCCATACCCATACGCTATAAACATGCCTTTTTCTCCATCAGTGAGATGACTGGCCACCTGGAGAAGGAATGTGACTATAGAATTCCATACACAGCTTCAGTTCCCAGTGAGCACTGAGTTTATATTGTAAATTGATACACCTAATTAACAAGAAGAAAAGACATCCCCGACATATTCTAACCCAGTTTTCTCAACCTTTTTTTATAAAGCACCCCTTTAAAAAATTGTAAGTACCCCCAGTACCTACAGTTTTCAGACACACACAAAAATTTCCTACCATTGCAACACATTTGTTTAAACAACTTAATTGTAGCTGGGCGGGCAATGAAATTTGTGCGTGTAAAAAGTATAAAAATAATAAAATGCTATAAAACTTAAAACAAAATACAGTTCTCTCAAAATTTCAGTTGTGTTGACGTACCCCCCAGACTCCTCTCGAGAACCCCTAAGGGTATTTGTACCACTGGTTGAGAAACACTGTTCTAACCCATCACGAAAAAACTGTTTGGGAATATGTAAAACAATTGTTTGAGAATTATGCCCAGGTCCAAGCAATGCTTCACCCAAAATGGTAAGAAAATGACTGCATACATAAATAAGATTTCAGGAAAACTAGTTTTGGGGAATCAAGAATTTGAGAGAACAAGGTACAATTGGAAGTAATATTAAAATCCAGGAACATAAACAGCATCCGTGGAGTAGAAGGAGCATGAATTGTATTATGTAAGAAACAAGACAGATAACTACAACTCTTTGGGGCATCACAAATAAGGGACAAGTTGCAATTCTTTAGAAAATAAAGAACATAAGTAACTCAACAGTGAATATGGCCTCACTAAGTCTGAGATAAAATAAAACACCTTCAATGGAAATGGAAGACAGGAAACAACTAGACAAGAATCCACAGAGTTCCCATCTTGTTCATATTGAGTCTATGATAAAACTTCGAATAACTTTGATGGGGGCAGGATTAGACGCAGAGTCGTTTTAGGATTGTAGGGAAAGAAATAAGGGCAACAAAACTTAGAATGATTTAATACTACCAAGGGAGTTAAAGGAAATAGAAAGGACTTTTCTAAATGTATCGAGGAGAAATAGTACCAGAGAATCAATATTTCCATTAAGTAATAGTAATGGAAGTGTGGAAGACTAAACACTGAAGTTGGCTCAATAAGGGACTGAAAACAAAACTGAGATTCTGAACAACTTTTTATACTTAGAAGAAAGATTGAGGTGTATTAAAATTGGTTTAAGTAGGTTGTCACAATTTTTGGGGGAAGGGGGAGGGTGTTTCTGGTTATGCCTGCAGGCTCAAAGACTCTGTAAGGAGGCATGATATCTCAGTCTAGCAATAATTAAGGATAGAAATGTAGCCGTGTTAGTCTGGTGTAGCTGAAACAAAAAACAGGACTATGTAGCACTTTAAAGACTAACAAGATGGTTTATTAGGTGATGAGCTTTCGTGGGCCAGACGTTAAATCAGTCCCTGTATCGACCTAAGAAACCATTTCCTATTAATCTTTTATTTGAAACTGTTACTTTCCCATGGAAAGCTTCAGTTTCAATAGGTGAGTAATTTCCAACAAGAAAAAATCTGTAAAATTGTGACCAGCTCTAGCTAGGGTGCATGAGTAGATGAAATAATAGCAAATTAGTTACATCTTTAATCATGTAAAATCTGGTAATAACTTGAAAAGGTAGATGGCAGTTCTAAATTGGGAAAAATCTTGAGCTATTTTAATGGATATGAACTTGCTCATCTTTAGAAAGTTCCCATCACCAAGCCAGAAATTCAAATGTCAGATTCTATGTAAGGAATTCTCATACTCCAATGAGTCTGAACACAGTGTACTTGCTCAGTCATACATTTGGAAAATAGCTTTAATTTAGTAATTTTAAAATCACATATTTAAACTCAGACAATTATGTCCTATTTCAAAATAATTTGGAATGTAGCCCTGGATTTTTATTTAACATTTTGGAAAATAATCTGTCAACTAAGATAAATGAGAGTCAAAATATGTCAGCACACTGTTTGGATATTTCCACTAACACTTCTGATGTGTAGAGATTTTGGGGTGACATTTAGAGAGGATTGGAGCTTTAGAAGAAGGAGTAATCGGTTTGTTCGGGGGTGGGAGGAATTTGTGTGAGTTTGTTTTGTTTTTCTTCGTGCCCTGAACATATAGAGTTAGCAATCTTTAAAGACATTGAGAAGTAAAAATCACATTCACATATTCTTGAAGAAATTTAAATCATGTATCTGCCTAGTCAACCAAGCATGAGGTGAACTTTGGCCACTTTTCCTGGGTTTTATTCATCTATTCCTTTATTCTTGGGGAAAGCCAAACTCTCTCCCTGAGTGCGGTGCTTCAGATAAAACTATCCAACTATCTTATGCACAATATATGCTAATTAAAAAGAAGTCCGGATACACTTAAGAATGATATACTGAAAACTTCCTTTACCCTCACAATGGTGAGTTGCCAGATATATAGGCTAAATTTTTCATAATTGCCTAAGGTTATGTCTATGCTAGAGAGCTTACAGTGGCACAGCTGTTCTGATGCAGCTGCACTTCTGTAAGATCTCCTTGTAGCCATTCTTTGCTGATGGGAGAGGTTGAGATGATGTTCCATTTAAAGAATTCCTAAACTGAGTATTTTGTATCTCAATATACTTGCATGGTGGACATGAGTAGTTATGGTACATGGTGGCTCTATATCATGTTATGCTTGGTGAGAGACCTGTAATTGTTGTGATGAATGCTGGCCTATGAGAATTGTGGAGAGCTAAATCCTGGGAAACTGAAAACTAAAAGCTGGCCTATTACAATCCTGGAAAACAGTATTGGTTCTGTTGTTTGCCATGGATCAGAGTCTCTTAACTCTACACTTTTTTTTTGCACAAATTAGGAATAATCAGTTGAAGTGAATAGGTTTTTATACCCGTGAAACTAATATAAGTGAGAAGATAAACAGATTGTAATTGCTAATTTGGAGGATTTGTACAACTTTAGCAAGAATGGCCTCACATGGATACTTCTAGTCTTAGTCTAGGCAACTGAAAAGATTTGTCTCAAGGCATATCTACACTAGGGAGTTATTTCAAAATAAGTTATTTCGAAAAACTCTCAAAATAACAATTATGAAATAGCACTGTTCCTCTTCACAAGCAGGAGTAATTATTTTGAAATAACAAGCCCTTTATTTCGAAATAGCAGGCTTGGCAGTGTGGATGCTTGCCTTGTTATTTTGAAATAAGGGGAGTTATTTCAAAAAAATGCCCTAATGTATATATGCCCTTAGTGCTCTACTACAAGGACTTAAATTTGTTTCCAGCATACACATTTATATTGTAGGATTCTGTTCCATATAATCTCTGATATAAAACTAGTTTTAACTTTTCTAAAACCACCTTAATGGGGATTATCTTTATATTCTCTCCTAAAATGAGTTTTCAGAATTGTTGGGGAAAATGGCTGTCCAAAGTAAACGAAAAAAAACAACAAATGGTCTGGTAGCACTTTATAGACTAACGAAACATGTAGATGGTTATGATACTCATAACTCCGGTCATCTGAAGAAGTGGGCTGTGCCCACGAAAGCTCATGGTACCATCTACATGTTTCGTTAGTCTATAAAGTGCTACCAGACCATTTGTTGTTTTTTTCTGTAACAGACTAACTCGGCTACCCCCTGACGCTCCAAAGTAAATGAGTGTCAAACCACATATCCTTGGTGATCATATCCATTTGACAGAGATGAAAAACATGTCTAATATGACATTTTCTTGCCTAAACTGAGATGTGCTGATTACACCCCCAAGACTAAGACTCTGATCTCTGCTGCACTGGAGTTTAACTGCTATGGAATTGGTCTGAATTTACAGTGGTTTAACCACATCAGGAATCTGGTTCAGTGCATCCCAGAACTAAACAAGCACTGCCTTTCACAATTCTAAAAGATGTTTCAGAACATAAAAAATAGAATTCTCATCTTGTTGTCATATCTAGTTCAGCTGCTGACATAAAGATGTTTTCCTGACACTGATCTAATAAACAGTGAGCTTTGGTCAGAAGATCAAACTGTTTTATATTTTCTTGGCAGCATCTGACAGTGGAAGACCAAGGACTTTTTGTAGAAGTAGGCTTCAGTCAGGTAGCCAACAGTACTTAATTTTTCATCTCTGATGACGTTACAGTTTCACATCTGTCATCAGAAAATAATAACTCAATTTTCAGAAGCTAACAGATTATAATAAGAAATCTAAGTTCTTACACAGGGTGTTAAAAGATTTCTTACCTTTTGAAAAGCAAGTGGTTTCTGTGACACTAAGTTTGCTTGATTTAGTTTGGCAGTGAGCTTTAATGAAAGCTACATTATGATTATACAGGCTTTCTATCCTGTAGTCATGGAACTAAAGTAGATCATATACAACAAAATAACTAAAAAACAAAACAGTACTGTTGCTCTGCCTGCCCATCTAATGAAGAGACTTATTAGTAACCACAGGTATCAATATTAATTTAAGCAAGTGAACTATTTGTATGGGCAACAGGCAATGAAGAACCACAATCAAGAACACCTAAATGTCTAGGAGGTAACAATAAGGGTGCGTCTAGACTATAGGGTTTTTTCGGAAAAATGGCCATTGCAGGGGGTTTTCAGACATTGGTAAACCTCATTCTATGAGGAAGAACACCTTTTCCGAAAGAGCTCTTTCAGAAAAAAGCCTGTGTAGATGCGGAAGAGGCAGTTCTTTTGAAAAAAAGAGGCCTCCAGGAAAAAGCACGGGTGCCCCGGTGGACACTCCATCCACACTAATCACAGCTCTATAGTTCCTGTCTCCATCCAGGTCTTAAAGCTATAGGCACCCAGGGCAAGCCTTGTGGCAGGAAGCCGGCCTCAGAACAGCACCCTGACTGCATGGCTCTCCCTGCCACAACAAAAATGAGCCATGGTACAGCCACAAGCCCCCCGAGACCTCCTGGCCCTTCCAGGGAGCAGCCCCTGGTTACCCAGGACCCACACAGGAGCACCAAACACCAGATACTATCCTGGTCGGGGGCTGAGATCCGGGCCCTCCTGGAGCTCTGGGGCAAGGAGGAGTCCCTCCAGGAACTTCAGTCACACTGCAGAAACGTAGACATTTATATCTGGATGTCCAAGGCTCTCAGCCAGAGAGGACACCACTCCCGCACCCAGCCCCTATTACAAAGAGCTCCATCAGATCTGGGTGGTAGGCAAGCCCCATCCCCAGCTGCTCTGGTGGACTCAGGCCTCGAGACACCCGTGGAGCCAGAGCTCCTGGAGGAGGAACACGAGGAGGGACAGCAGCTACAGGATGAGGACACCGGCAGTGTTGTCACCTTCAGTCTGGAGCCGGTACCCCAGGCCCTGGACATCTCCCAGGCATCATCTGATGCCAGAGAAAGAACATCAGGTTAGTGCTGTCAGGCTGGCACACACACAGGGCAGGGGTGGTGGGAGCGCAGGGGATGGGGCTTCAGTTGGAGTATTGTGTTCAGTTCTGGGCACCGCATTTCAAGAAAGATGTGGAGAAATTAGAAAAAGTCCAGAGAAGAGTAACAAATATGATTAAAGGTCTAGAAAGCTTGACTTATGAGGGAAGAATGAAAAAACTGGGCTTGTTTAGTTTACAAAAGAGAAGACTGAGAGGGGACATTATAGTGGTTTTCAAGTATCTAAAAAGATGTTACAATAAGGAAGGAGAAAAATTGTTCTCCTTGGACTTCGATAATAGGACAAGAAGCAATGGGCTTAAATTGCAGTAAGGGAGGTTTAAGTTGGACATTAGGAAAAACTTCCTGTCAGGGTGGTTAAACACTGGAATAAATTGCTTAGGGATGTTGTGGAATGTCCATCACTGGAGATATTTAAGATTAGACAGACTTCTGTCAGGTGATCTAGACAGTACTGGGTCCTGCCGTGAAGGCAGGGGACTGGACTCGATGACCTCTCAAGGTCCCTTCCAGTTCTAGTGTTCTATATTCTATGATTCTATGATTCTTTCTGTAGCCTCCTCCCTTATTCTCCATGTATCTTTCAATTTCCAGAGCGAATGAAACACAGATTCTACATCCTGCTTCATTTTTGACCCTGCTCTAATTCTTGATCTTTTGTCCTCCATCCTATGCACAGAATGGGGGACATGTGCTCTGGGGTAAAAGAGTATGAGATCATGCAATGTAATATATATGTACAAGGGTGAATTAAGATTACACAGGGTTTTTAGAATCCAAGGCAATAGTAACTTAATTGTTTCTCTCTAGGCAGTATCAGGAAATGGTTAAAATGGTTTCTGTGCAAATCTGATAAATGATTTGCACAAACAAGAGTGCTTTTACCTAAAACTACTTTTTTATTTGTTTCAAGCATGCAAGTACGCATGCATACCCACATACACAGTGCTGTAGAAGTAGGTTCACAGCACTCTACACCTTTTTATTTAAAAGTTAAATATGATTTAGAGAAAAAAGAGGCCAGCCTTCCGGGGCTGATCCTTACCCAAAGAAAAGCCTCCTTGGACTGCTGCAAAGCATACTTTCTAACTAAACTCTTTATGAATTTTCTCCAAACAAAGCACATAACTCATAATAGCTCCTAATAGACCAGCAATTTCCCTAGCAACATTCATATGCCCTTTAGCACAATAACAATAACAATTCGTTATTTTCCTTATCAGCAAAGTAGCTTCAGAAAAAAAAAAAGCCTTAAAAACACAAACAACCAAAATCAAGGTCAGTTTTCCACATTCCAACACCCCCATAAATCTGTCCTTTTGTTTTATCTATTGCAGTTAGTAAAAGTGCTGCTTGTAGTTGTTTTTGTTCCATCTGCCTAAACAAGACCAAACTATTCCTATATGGTGTTCTCTGAAAACTTCCACACAGTGTGCAGAGGTGGTCAAAAAGGCAAATAGGATGCTAGGAATTATTAAGAAAGGGATAGAAAATAAGACACAGAATATCTTACTGCCCTGTATAAAACTATGGTGCACCCACATCTTGAATACTGTGAACAGATGTGGTCTCCTCACCTCAAAAAAGACTATTTGGCCTTGGAAAGGGTTCAGAAAAGGGCAACTAAAATGATTAGGGGTTTGGAACGGGTCCCATATGAGGAGAGGTTAAAGCGACTGGGACTTTTCAGTTTAGAAAAGAGGAGACTGAGGGGGGATATGATAGAGGTATATAAGATCATGAGTGGTGTGGAGAGGGCAGATAAAGAAAAGTTATTTATTAGTTCCCATAATAGAAGAACTAGAGGACACCAAATGAAATTAATGGGTAGCAGGTTTAAAACTAATAAAAGAAAGTTCTTCTTCACACAGCGTGTAGTCAACCTATGGAACTCCTTGCCAGAGGAGGCTGTGAAGGCTAGAACTATAACAGAGTTTAAAGAGAAGCTAGATAATTTCATGGAGGTTAGGTCCAGAAAAGGCTATTAGCCAGGGGATAGAAATGGTGTCCCTGGCCTCTGTTTGTCAGAGGCTGGAGAAGGAAGACAGGAGACAAATTGCTTGATCACTGTCTTCGGTCCACCCTCTCTGGGGCACCCGGTGCTGGCCACTGTCGGTAGACAGGCTACTGGGCTAGATGGACCTTTGGTCTGACCCAGTACGGCCGTTCTTATGTTCTCCCTTTCAGTTTACAGAAGTTTAAGTGCATAAGATGGCTGCAAAGTGTGTCAAAACCAGTCAAAAAAAACAAACAAAACCCCCCAAGAAATTCTGGCATTTAAAAAACTTTACTTCATAACGAATAACATTCTTTTAATGTAGAAAATGAAACACACAAAGGTGTTTCCAATGAGAAAGGTAAAAACAAACTGTATCTTGAACAGGAATACCACCCAACATTTCACCTTTGCTTTTCTTTAATTACTTTTATGAAGACTGTAGAGAGTTTTTGTGCAAATTGTAACCATTAACATATTAATATAACTTTAAATTTTCTGTCACCAGTACATGAAATAAAGCATTTACTAAACCACACCAAAAAGCAGTCATACTGTCAGTCATAAACCTATTTTATTCCTTAGTATATATCCTATTTTTCTGTCAGTTCATTTAGTCTGTATACACCCACCATGGAAACGCAGGGTAGAAGTGCTGTGTTTCATAGTTTTTTACCATAGCAACCCATCCAACGTTTGACAGGACTACAGGTGCCTATATGAACAGCTGCCATTAATCAGAGATAAACACACATACTAAAGACTAAAGTGATTCCTAATATTAGATATTACTATTTGATCCTGTTAAATAATTTGTTGTGAATAAATTAGCCAATAAATTTTAGTTCTCCCCCTCCCCTTTTTACCAGTTTATTTTGCTTTCTGAAAATGTGTCCTTTGATCCTAAGTATTCAACAACCTGTTTAGAGGGACAATTTTTAATCTGTGGATTCTTCACAAAATGGTTACTTGTATGTATTCTGGATTTACTATTTGGAAGATATGGAGTTAGTGCAGTATTATTTACCCTATTTTTCCTCTCTGCTTGGATGACACTCTATGTAAAAAGAGGAGAATACTAAATAACAAAATTTAATTTTCTTACTTGCATGCCATTGTCCATATGCCAATATGATTTTGTGTGCTGAGTATCCATTGAGGCAGCAATAAAAAAATCACATGAATGTTTATGATTATAAACTAAAGTGTGGTACAAGGACTATTTTTGCAGCATCAACAGAAGACATATTAACTAGCAATAGAGGAGCCTCAGTATATTCAGAGATCTTTATGGCATGGTTTAGCAAATGCTTCATTTTACATAGTTTTCCAGAAATGTTTTATTATATATGTCAACTCAAGAAACAGCTTTTCAAAGGTTTAATTACTTTAAAAATGGCTTAAGCAATTGAGATTATGTCAATTTAAAAGGAAAGAGAGATTTTTAAAAATCCTGCTTATCAGAATGCATTTATATTTTTGTAGTTCAGGCACAGGACTGGTAACTTATGCTTCAGATTTCACCAGACTTCCTGAGTGCCCTTAGGCAAAGCATACAGACAATTAGATCTGGGTATTACTTATTCCAACTACTATTATCTCACTTCATGATTAGCCCTGTTGAAGTTAATAGGATACCTTGTAGCACAAGGTATTACCAATGTGAGTAGAACTGGCTGGAGACAATTTGAGGGAACCATATATTGTTACAATAAGTAGTTCTGTCCAAGTCACAATCCTCAAAAATTAAGCTGATTTTGCTAAATTGAAAAAAGCAGAGCAAATATCAAGCTTACAAATATGTTTTTGACATTTTTTTGGAATGCAGTGTCATGATTTTTTTTCTTGAAACAGCTTCCTTTTTAAATTTTGAATTCTATTATAATATAGATACAGATGTCAAATTTAAAACAGTGTTTAGATTGACCCAAACCCTTTTGTTAGGATTTCTTTGTGTGCAGAGAATCTCTGCTTCCTTCAGGAATTGGAATTGTACTTTCTCAGTACAGCTTTAAAAAGGAGTAAGTCCAATAGACTTTAATTCCAAATCTTTGCATTTGAGTTCGTTATCTATAAACACAGATATTTAACATACCTCAAATTGGTGTTGAGACCTAATTAATAATTATAAAACACTGAGATCATTAGCTCAATGTTATTATCTTACTATATATTTTAGTAATGTGTGTGTGTCTGTCTGTGAGTCTATTTGTTCAAGAACTCCTCCTAAACAGTAAGAACTAGGGCCACCAAATTAGATATGCAGCTTCCTCTTATCCTAACATAAAGCAAGGTAAGGGTTTGGTTGTGCCAGGACAGTGGGATGTGCCTGGAATTTGACTGTTTCTCATAAAATAGAAAGGAAGGAATCTAGTAGGACTGTCAGTTATACCGTGGAATGACCTCGGGGGAGGGGATGAGATGGGGAGCAGGGCAGTTATAAATCTATTGGGCCATCAAGGGGCACGGATAAGGAGAGGGACAACTGTCTACCATGTATTTCAGAAAGTTTGTCTGTTCCCCAGCTAGAGGACATGCACCTGTCCCATGGCTGTGCCTGCAACAGCTACCGTGGCCATGGACAGGCATTTCTCACCTGGCCCCAAGCTGCTGCAGTGAGAGACGGCTGGTGTAGTCCTCTCTCCCCCAGGCAGCCTACATAATGAACCCTTCATCCCCAGACACACCCCAGAATGATGAATTAGATGAAGAAAAACAAGACTTATTTGAGTTAAGGACCCAAGCAACACAGGGTAAATCTTCTAGTAGAATTATGAGGTAGTATTGGCCTATTTTAGGCTAGCAAGTATGATGTTTTCTTTTTCAGTATCTCAAACTGAACTGCATACAAATTGTTTTTGATTAGCCACAGTATAAAAAAGCTAATAAAACACCTTTCAAAATGCAAATGCCTGTCTTGTAAGCTACCTCCCTCTGAGAGAAACATGCAAGCACTTGGAATTTATCGCATATCACTGGTGTGAAGCACATGTCCAGGTTATTAATCTCAGGCCAGTGTTAGGAAATAATAGAATGAATGTGGAATGCTGCCTCTGAAGCCAAGGAAAGTAGCACCATTGCACTTAATCATCTTCCATTTTAAAAATCTCTTATTTACAGTGCATTGGTTTTTAATCTGCAAGTTCTTACATTCCCTTCTGTTTTGCTTAATTGTTCAATTAAGCAGAGATTGTGAATAATGTTGAATTGTTCCCTATTGCCAATGATTTATTTTATATAAATCAGTGTCTGCTGGGGATCTGATCCAAGAGAAATTAACCATTCTAGCATTCAGCCTATTGGAAAAATGAAACTGGAAATGTTAATTTTGATTCTTGGTGTGAATATCTTTCTGGGTGACAAAGAAATGCCTATATTTTCTCTCTCCCCTGTCCAGTGGTGTAGTCCAGAGCTCTCCCACACAATAGCAACTGGTTCTTCAAAGTGACTAGTATTCTAAAATCCTTAATTAAATGGGCATTTTGCCTGATCAGGGTCTCAGATCTCAAAAGTGAGAGACAGGTTGTCTCAATTTAGAGCTGTGCAAGGTTAGGGTTCCTTTTTAGAGTTCAGGAAACCCAAAGGGAATGGGGAGGAGATATGGCATCAAACCAACCCACTCAGCACCAGCAATGGAGTCAAGATAGAATCTCCTGTGGTTTTTCCAGTGAAGCAGTGTTAATTCTCCACTCCTCACAGTGTTATGTGATGCTTGTAAGGTGTGACTAGATCCTGAGAAAAAGTCTCAGGATTTGGGTTGCTGATACACCTGAGGATACAACTGATGTTCTAATGAAGGAATGGGTTATTTTTTAGTTAACTGTACATCAGTATTCAAGATCAAGAGAGAATGGATTTTTTTTCTTCCTAGACATGATGGAGTACAGTTTCCCCTCTCAGGAGAGTGTTAATCCAACTTTGTCAAGAGACTCTTGTCCTTGCCTCATTCTTTTGAAGAGCACACCTTGAATGATCTCAGAACCTATTCCTGTGTGCATAACGAAAACAAGAGTCCCTTAATTTCTTAATAGATTAAAAATACCTTCGGGGTGAAATACCTTTGGATGAAGATGAGAGAATTTTGGTTTTGTAAATTTTTCATCTGAAAACTTGGATTTTTAATCCAAACTAAAAAAAGGTTTTGGAGGTTCAATAAATAATTGAAAACTTTGAAGAAAGACACTTTACACCAAAACAAGCCTTTAATTTAATGGAAACTTGGATTTTGATTTTACAAAGTTTTTACCTCTCTCATTGGAAACACCTTTGTGTTTCATTTTCTACATTAAAATAATGTTATTTGTTATGAAGTAAAGTCTCTTTTTTCTATGCTATAATTTAAGTCAATGTAACTTACATAAGTCAGCTGTGTGGGAAAAAATACCACTACACCAAGTGGCATTACATCAACTTAAGTGCTGTCGTCATCAAGACTACGTTGGCAGGTGATGCTCTTCCACCAACATAGCTCCTGCTGCCCATAGAGGTGAAGTAAATATGACAATAGGAGAGTGCTCACCAGTCGGCCTAGCGCATCTTCACCAGACATGTACAGCAGTGCAGTTGCATCAAATGAATATGGGACAATTAATTATGTTATTATTTATATAGAAAAACATTATGTAGAACAATTGAAAAAGAAGTTAACTACATCAGTATAATATTTGGAAATCTGAACAAGACCAAAATAAATAGAGGAAACTGGTGGATGCCAAATGCACCTGATGATATGGGAGGCTAAAGGAACAAAAGAAGGATATGGGCCCTTCCAGCTTCTTAATAACTTTGATTGATCTTCTCTGAAGTCCTTTCAATTTCTGGTCATTTTTTTTTCATTAGCAAATAATCAGGCTGAATGCAAGTTAAGTTGAACAAGAGAAGCTTTATTAAAGTGTGTGCATTCCATTGACCATGTGACTAAGTTGGGTTTGAAGCTCCCCACCTAGCTACCCTACTTCTGGTGTTTCACCAATTTCTCCAGGGATCCTGAATCTTTAACCCCAGTCCCACTGATCTATAACAAGGTGCATATGATTGGGGAATGTATTTCAGGTTTGGCTTTTCCATAGTGCAAGCACGGCTCATCTCCTTCCAGCTTGAAATTCACAGGCAGAGACATTGGTGAAAGTTAAACTTGAGCAAACAATGATCAAACCCTATGTAAAGTCTCTAGAATTTGATATGTTGAATATTTTGTTAGAGTACGCTGTTTTAGCACGCTTGCTAAATATGGTTTTACTGTTGTTTCTGGAAGTCAGTATTTGAGGACCTGATATTACACCTGGACAGAAATTGCCTCAAAATTTAGCCTTCTCTTTTTCAAAAACAGCCTTTATGGAAACATTGAAAATTCACAGCCTCTAGCAATATCCCAGTGGTAGACAAGTATTTGCACAGTGAAATGGACAAAAATATTTTACAAGATCATTCTTGAGACAACAGATCCACAAGCCACGGGTTGCTTAGACCAAGGACCTATCTCAGAAGTGAAGCCTAAAGTCCTGATAGCCATCTTGGGAGCTGGAATCTCCAGCAAATTGACACATCTGTGCTTGAGGGGTCATTTGACTCCCATGATAGTTCTGGTATTGACAAAACTATCATGGGTACTGGCCAAGAGAGAGGAGGGAAGGGATTGGCTTTAAAATCCAGCAGTGGAATTTACATGAAATTTAATGGAAGAAGTTAACTGCAAGCACTCTTCCTGGACAGTTCTCCCTGGACATTGCTGCCCACTTTGTAGGCTGGATTGCTTGGCTTAGATTATCTCAGCAAAACTGGCATTTCAAAGAGCAGGCACTCCTATCACTCCACTCCTAGTACTGGGAGCCCAGAATCTGAGTTCAGTCAATGAGATAGACCCAGTAATGCCTGCTTAAATTCCAAAGAGTGCTGGTAGAGATTGGCAGATGTTATAAAGACTTGGAAGATGAAAACCATTACTAATTTTTTAAAAGGTTTGAACTGGGGTTTTTTGGGGGGGCGGTATTTTATTTTATAGCTGAGCCATAGTGAATCCTGTGTTCTTCTTCAGAAACCATTATTAGGAAGAAAAAATGTTGATTGAAATGAAATCAGCATAGTGTTTGACTCTATGTTTGTATGTGAAAGTGCAGTAGAGTTCACCATCACTTTCTTAAATCATGCAAAGTAAAAGTTTATAAATCATAAGTTTCTACCTAATAAATTATATTCTCTGTGCATGTGTGTGTGTATGAGCAAGAGAGAGAGTGAGAGAAAGACAGAGAGAGAAGTAATGAGAATATAAGTGAGTGACAGTTCAAGCTTCATGAAGATTTAGATTAGTTTCATGGGGAATAGCATATACATGAATGACTCTGCTAACTAATATCTCTCACATATGAAGAGGTGGATGCTCACTGGGAAAAGCAGTACACCTCATTCTTCAGTGAAAAACTTCATGGACTAAAGAAAGGTCAAATCAAAATAGCAAATAGGAAGCCTTATGATAAAACTCTCTGCGTTGGAATTTAGTTCTGCCTCAGGCTTACTTTCTGACTTTGAGTAGATCACAAAGGGCACATCTACACAGCAGGACAAAAGTTGAATTAAGCTACACAACTTGAGCATAAGTAGCTTAAGTCGAAAAAGCTTAGTTCGGCTTTTGGCGCTGTCTACACAAGAGGAAGTTGAGGGAAGAACACTCTTTCTTTAACTTTCTTTTCTCCTTGTGAAATGAGGGTTACTGGAGTCAGAGTAAGAAGTCCTCCAGCTCGCCATTATTTTGAATAATGGCTTGCAGTGTAGACTTGCTCTTTGTTATTCTCTCCCAGCCTCAATTGCCCATCTTTACATCAGGTTCATACATTTTTACTATCTCATGAGGGTGAGGATACATTCACTAAGATATCTGAGGGGCTTGGCTACTACAGTTATGAGGGACATAAGAAAAACTTGGGTTCATTTTGGTAATACTCAAACTGTAAAAGATGACCAGTGTTCTGAACAGCATACAAATCACAGGGCTTACTACTATTGTTTTGATAATGAAAATGTGTGGCAACTCTCAGAATTGCATTTGAATTCTGCTGCAGAATCAGAAGATGTGCCAAGCTCAAATGAAATCTGTTCCTTCCCAGCCCTAGAATTGTAGTTAGCTTCTGTAACAGCGCCATGGTTGATGTAAACATTTTGATAGAAAATACTTGGTGGTGACTGCACTCAGACTATCTGAGAATAAATGTACCATGACTTGGAACACAAGATACAATTTTCTTTGCATAGAGGCAAAAGGAAGTGATGACAGCATTTACAAAACTTATTTTCCTCCTGAAATTGTATTTTGACCTTGCCTTTCAATGGGAGTCTTTCAAAAAGTTAAACTTGACAGTTCAAGACATTTCATAGATTTTGGTCCATAAACTGACAATCACAATACTGAGTGTCCAGTTCCTCCATCACTTCCTTTCTGTTCATGAGAATACTAAAAAAGAGATACCTAGTTCTCCAGGCCATTAAATTCAATAGTGATATGAAGCTCTCTATTTTCAAGGTGCTTTCTCTTCAAATTCTTTCCTGGCATGATGGCATTATACATTGTACCAGAGGTGTAGTCACTTATCATCTGATGAGAACTTTCATGGGAGTTGTGAGTGATGAGTACCCTTAAGAATCAGGCCAGGAGCTGTTTAGTTGAAAAGTTATTTTGCCAACAATGAGCTGCACTTCTGCTTGTCTTGTTGAATGTGCTCAAAGAAGCCTGTATATAGGTGGCTTTTTAGCCAGATATCTGCTAGAAAGGAATTTTCAAAGAGCCTTAGATGGAGGACCTCCATAATGTAGTCATTAGTACAACTTCCACTGAAGTAAATTGGAGAAGACTTAAGTCAAAATCTTTTCAAAACCTCTTCCTAAGAGTGTAATCATTTAGTTTATGTGACAGATTAACTGAACCTTGCTAAACTCTTATTTCATGGATATGTAAAAAAATGGACAAAAATACAGGTCAAGCATGCTATATCTATTTAGCCACCGTGATATAATAACTCCTTTTAATTTAAAGCAGTATAAATGAAAGGTTGTGCTTCCATGCATAATTATGAGCTCTTCATGACATTTAGATTGCATTATCACAGAGCAGGAACTTAGCACTGCAAATGTAAAGCACCGATTTATGGCATGTTAATACATTTTTATCCCACGGAAAGGTCATTTTATATGCCCAGTGGCAGACTTAGGAAATAACAAGCAGTCCAAGCATATTGTATTAGAGAGCTGGATTATTGTAAATTAAACCACATAAACTGTCACCTGACAAAATGAAACCTAAAATTAAAACCTTACAAAATTTGGAGACCGGGTATTACTCCATCTTTAGCATATGCTATTGTGTGCTTACATATTGCAAAATGTGATGGGGCAGATCCTCAAGAAGTGTAAATTAGCATTTTTCATTGAAGTCAATAGTTTATATCAATTGAAGCCAGTGTTTTGATCCATAGTATATAGTAAGTGTGGTCACTATAAGGAAACCCTTGAAATGCCTAGACTATATAATAGGTATGTTAAAGAGAAATGTTACATGATAATGAGGAAATTAACTAGCCATGGAGTGAAAGTAAAGTACTTTCATGAATTAGAACTAGCTAAGAAACAAACAACAAGAAATTAAATATAAGATCAAATAGTCTATTTTCAGCATGGCAAAAGGTTGACAGTGCCAAGGTTTGTAGAAGGACTAATACTACTTAACGTATGAGTTAGCAGTCAGGAAAAGTTCAACAGTAAGGTGAGAATCTACTGATGACATATTTAATTTGTGCAGTCAAGACTATTCTGAAGAAAACTGTAAGGAATTCCAAAATCAAATGAATGAGCAATATATTGGCAGATGAAATTCAGTAGCTACAAAGCAAGGCACATTGAGAGGAATAATTTGATCTACTTAAGCATGTCGGTAGAATTTCTGGGCATGCCATATTATGGGAAATATGACAGCATGGCTATGCAGCTGTAGCTATACTGGCATAACCCCATAGTATAAATGCATCCAACACCAATGGAAAAGACTTTTTTCAAATGATGGTAGCTAGTATGATGAACACATTATCTATTGATTTATCTATGTCTACACTGTGGGTTAGGACAGCATAGTTCTGCTGCTCAGGGTGGTGTGGATTTTTCACAATCCCTGATCAATGTAATTATATCAAACTAACTTTTATGGTGGGCAAAGCTTCAGTTAATGGTAACCACTCAGAAAATGTCCTGGTATCACTGCAGACAGCTCCAATTGCACAATGGCAGTCAGAGAAGCAAACAAAGAAGAACAGGATTAAAAGCACTGAAAATTAGAGCTGGTTGAAAAAAAAATATGTATGTAATCAGTGGAACAGCACAGGGGATGGGAATTGGGAAGGGGAAGTCACAATTTATCCTCCAAATGCCTCAGTGCAAGCTGAATTTATGTCCTTTATACTAGCATAGTCTGCTCTTCGTTGTGTCAGTTGGCCTGCACAAGGTTATGACCTTAAACTCTTCCATGCCCCTTTGAAGCTACTTATTCCAATGGGGCACAGGAAAGTGCAGAGACTTCCGTTGCCAAAGGTCTCATAAGGACATGAGTTGCAGCACTCGCTCCTTGGCTAACCATGTGAGTTATAGGGCAATCCCAGTCTATACTGCCCTATTAGTTACTCAAACAATTGTTTCTATGTGCAATTTTTTGTTATCAGAGTTGCTTTGACATGACAATTGCTTTTCTAGGAGCACATATTAATCATAACCTATTTCATTTTTAAGAGATGTATGCCATCCAATGCTTATTAAAATTACCTCTCTAAAAACTTGTGCATTATCTAGACTATTTACATTTATTGTGTATAAAATGTCCCATGTGATAGTCTACTAATGAGCAACATTTTAACTTTAAAACTGCTTTTTCTCCTCTACATATTAAAAATAGTATGGAAGATTATTTAGAAACTCAGTTTATATAGAATACGTGTTATATGACAAGTTTTAGCCTGAAGTGAATTTTTATGGCTGAGTTATAAACTTCTGTGGAAAGGGGGTTTTAATGGAAATACTGACAGGCATTTAACTATAGCAATGCTAGCAGGGCTGTTATAATAATTGGATTTGGGATGGCAATACAAAGCTAAATTTACAGATTCTTTCTGCCGTAGGGGAAACTCTTCATTTCTGTCTGAAATGGCTAAGACGAAACATAGCATCAGTGCAGGGAAAAAGAAAAAAAAAAACACTTTAAAAAAATTGAATGGTTCCATCTATATTAGCTCTGAGAAAACAATCATTACTTGATAGATTTAGTGATGCATAAAATATTGGAACCTACATCTGGGAATCATTTCACAAAGAATACATTGTGATTTATATTGAATGTATTAATTTGTTGCTGTAAGTGAAAACGTGCATGCAACCTGTGTGTGTGACACAACTAACCTGCTATTGGATAGTTCACTGGAGTGTTAAATTAAACAATACCTAAAGAAAACTGAAGAAGTAAAGATTGAACAATTAAGCACATAGTCTGCAGATCTCTGTTTTTTAGGTCCTGTGCTTTAATTCAATTAAAGTTAAGATTTCCTTTTTTTCCCCCATTGATTTATTGAATTTGACAGTACTCAACTATACCTTGAAATGTGTGCAGGTGAAAGAAATTGATTTGTTTTGTCACTGAGACAGATTAATCAAAAAACTGAATAGTAATCTTGATGATGTTGCACATGTCAAAAAAAAAAGACAACTTGCAGAGGTTCATTCACACCCTATAAAATTCCTTAATGTATATACTTGTCAAAACCTCAGTGCATGTACAGATTGAAATGTCTCTCAAAAACATCCATTATGCTGCCTCCATGGTTACTTTTCTTTGCTTGATAAAGACTAACCTGCCATAAAATTAGAAAGACATGCTAGGCCCGATTTATCCATGAGGTAACTCCCCGGCATGATTTGTGCCAATGTATGTTTCTATTTTTAGAGCTAATTAGGTTTTGCAACTAAAGGAAAGTGACTGAATTTGTAACATATCCTCAATCCATTATGTAATGCAGCTGGTGACGTTCAGTATCATTTCCACTTCCAGTCACTGCTGATAATGCTTACTTGCTTATCTTGGGGGTATATTTTGAAGATTCATTATTAAATAGGCCAGATCATCAATTCTTACTGAGAGAAAACCAAATGAGAGTTTTTGCTGGAGTAAGTACTGCATGTTCAAAGCCAGTATTAAGCCTAATCTATGCCTATAATTTAGGTCAATTTAGCTACATCACATGGGGATGTGAAAAATTCACGTCTCTAAAAGATGCTGTTAAGATGACCCAAGCCTTCGTGTAGACACTGATAGCTATCAGTCTCAAGAGATTGGATTTACTACAACAATGGAAAACCCCATTCCCACGCTAAGTCAGGAGGTTTACCTAATGCTGTTTGGATGGTATTCTGCCATCCTTGCTCACAGTGCACTGGGTTGGCACCTTGTAATTCAGCCTGATTAGTGGGTAGCACATAGCTATGCTGCCCAGGAACTCTCTTCCATTGGCAGAGAGTATTTTCATTGAAGCCCTTCAGCACTGCAACTGCATTGGTGCAGGTGCCCATGCAGAGTTTTTAGTGTAGACATGCACTCTGAATACAAACACTCCCAATTAATGAATGGGATTATGTATACCATTCCAGGGGATTAAGCATGGCTAGGGTGACCAGATGTCCTGATATTAGGGACTTTGTCTTACATAGGCAATTATTATTCTCATCCTCATCCTGATTTTTCACACTTGCCATGTTTAGAGTGACCAGATAGCACAGTTTGCCTTTTTTATAAATGTTTTTAGAGCTTAGTTAAAAGGAGTAAATATAAGACAGTTTCTAAGTATGTTTAAAAGATGCCTGGAGGGTGTCATAATACTTGCTCTGTAAAATAATGTTTTCTAAAATATTTTCTATATTCATGATGCTTTCTCGTGATATAGTTCAGTTAAGGTCTGTGGAGATGTAAAGAGTATTGTGGGGATGTGCAAAGATGCTGGAAATAGCAGTGCTCGGGGTGCTACTGTACCCCTTGGCGTGAAGTGTATTTAATCATATAGGGTACATCTACACTGCATGGCTATTCTGGGGTACTTGAAGTGTCCCAAAATAGCCACCCTGTGTCTACACAAGCTGCCCATTATTTCAAAATATTTTTCAAAATAATGGATGTGCTATTTCAGCATCCCTGTAACCCTCATTCCATGAGGTTTAAAGGATGTCTCAAACTAGCACGTTATTCCGAAATTTGTCACTGTGTAGATGCTCCAAATTTCAAAATAGCTTATTTAGAAATTCAATCAAAATAAAATATGCAATTTGAAATTTAGGGTGCTGTGTAGACACACCCGTATACATTTACAGTAAGTTTTCCAAATGGAAAGAGGTAACTAGTGGGGTCCCCCAAGCGTCTGTCCTGGGACCCATCCTATTCAACTTATTTATAAATGATCTAGAGAAATGGGTAAACAGTGAGGTGGCAAAATTTGCAGATGATACCAAACTGCTCATGATAGTTAAGACCGAAGCAGACTGTGAAGAGTTTCAAAAAGATGTCACCAAACTAAGCGATTGGGCAACAAAATGGCAAATGAAATTTAATGTTGATAAATGTAAGTAATGCACATTGGAAAACACAATCACAACTATATATAAAATATGATGGGGACTAATTTGGCTACAACTACTCAAGAGAGATATCTTGGAGTCATTGTGGATAGTTCTCTGAAAACATCCACTCGGTATGCAGCGGCAGTGAAAAAAGCAAATAGAATGTTAGGAGTAATTTTAAAAGGGATAAAGAATAAGCCAGAAAATATCTTATTGCCTCTATATAAAACCATGGTATGCCCACATCTTGAATACTGTCTTATCTCAAAAAAGATATATTGACATTGGAAAAGTTTCAGAAAAGGGCAACAAAAATGTTTAGGGGTTTGGAACAGGTCCCATATGAAGAGAGATTAAAAAGACTTGGACTTTTCATCTTACAAAAGACAAGATTATGGGGGGATATGATAGAGGTCTAGAAAATCATGACTGGTATGGAAAAAATGAATAAGGAAAAGTTATTTACTTATTCCCACAATATACGAACTAAGGGTCACCAAATAAAATTAATAGGCAGCACATTTAATATGAACAAAAGGAAGTTTTTCTTCACTCTGCACACAGTCAACCTGTGGAACTCCTTGCCAGATGATGTGGTGAAAGTTAAAACTTTAACAGGGTTCAAAAAAGGATGGGTGGGAATATTATCCCTAGCCTCTGTTTCTCTGGAAGTGGGTTACAGGGGAGGGATCACGTAAGGTTTACCTGTTGTGATCCCTCCCTCTGGGGCATCTGGTATTGCCACTGTTGACAGACAGGATACTGGGCTAGATGGACTTTTGGTCTGACCTAGTATAGCCGTTCTTATGTTCTTACTGTTTGGTTCAAACACTCTAAGCATCCCCCCACTATACAAATTGTTCCAGAATTCCTAGGGATGTGTACAGATAAGAAGCCTAGGATTAAATTGCTCGAAGTCTAGGATTAAATCACCACAGTTGATGCCAGCTAATTCCTTAGACTAACACTAATACAGGAAACCTAAATACAGAATTCAATATGTGACACTCACCAATAGAAAACTGTTGACATGGCCAGCTAACCAATAAGGCACATGAAGATGTGTTTCTGGTCTCCTTAAATATGAATATAAGCAAAAATGAAATATGACAAGGACAGGAAGAAAATCAGGCTATTATCCCTCCCCCGCTTTCTTCTCTCTTCTATTTCATTCTATGCCTCTTGTCTTCAACCCTACCAGAGCTTCAGAACTTGATTCTTCCTGTCTCCCACCTTTGTCCTACCATGGCCTAGTACCAGCGCTCTCTCTGTCACACAAACATCTCATCTGCTTCTTCTGCTCTTATGCTGAGGAAACACCAGGAAGTCCAGGGATGTGCAACCAGTCTCAGCTACACATTTGTTATTTCTTTCTTGCTCAATAAACTACCTAACTTCTCTCAGCAGTTGGGGGGGGGGAGGAGGGATAGCTCAGTGGTTTGTGCATTGGCCTGCTAAACCCAGGGTTGTGAGTATAATCCTTGAGGGGGCCATTTAGGGATCTGGGGCAAATCTGTGGGATGGTACTTGCTCCTGCTTTGAGGGTAGGGGACTGGACTCAATGACCTCTCAAGGTCCCTTCCAGTTCTATGAGATGGTATATCTCCATATATTATATTACCTCTAGCACTGATTTCTTATCTTGCTTCCTCAACACACACACTGGTCCATTTAGATGCTTTTTACAAGAAGAAATTGATGGCCATATTTATTCCAGTATAATTTAGCTATTCTGGAATAAAACATTAAGCAATAATGTCGAAATAAGTAAAATTGAAATAATAACTCCTGAAATAACAAAATTGAAACAGTGCATCCCCACAATGGGGGAACATCAAAATAGCTCAGAATTATTGCAAAATAGCTTCAATAATACTGATTGTAGCCTGCCTCGGATTTAGAGCCCCGAGAAGTAGTCCAGGGAGAGCACTAGGAGGGTGGATACTTCCTGTAGCTGCTTGGTCAGGCAAGCTGTGTCGAGTGCTTTCAGGGGCTCTTCTCTACAGCCGCATCTCAGTTCAGAGTGGGGAAATCCAGTCAGGGCTGTTCTCCTACAGGTACCGAAGGCCACCAACAACATCTTGCTATGGAGGGTCATGGGCAACATTGACTCCATTGTTAATGGCTTTGCCGCCATGGGCTTCCCCAACTGCGGGAGGGCCATAGACAGCATACACATCCCCATCCCAGCCCTCAAACACTGTGCCTCAGAATACATAAACAGGAAGGGATACTTCTCCATGGTAATACAAGCCCTGGTGAACCACCAGGGATGCTTCACCGACATCAGTGTTGGCTGATCAGGGAAGGAGAATCATGCCTGCATCTTCTGGAACTCCTACCTATTCCAGAAGATGCACACCAGGACTTTTTTCCCTGGCTGCACCATCAGGCTTTGAGAAGTGGACATGCCCATCTGCCTCCTAGGTGGCGCAGCCTACCCCTTGCTCCCCTGGCTTATGAAACCCTACATGGGCAGCCTAGACCCCACCAAGGAGAACTTCAATGCCAAGCTGATCAGGTGTCGTATGGTGGGATTGTTCATTTGGCTGCTTAAAGAGGAGGTTCAGGTTCACCCACCTGAATCTCAGGGAGTACAACATCCCCTTCATGGTGGCAGCCTGCTGCATGTGTGCTCCACAACCTATGTGAAAGCAAAGGGGAGACTTTCCTGCCAGGGTGGGGGGCAGAGGCTGAACTGCTGGCCAGGACTCATGAGCAGCCGGACAATTTGATGAGCATATCAAGGGGCTCTGCTCATCTGTAAGGCCTTGAAGGAGAATTTCAGCTAAGGCCAGCTGTGAAACTCTTTCCCATGGCCCTCCACAAGAGGCCCTGCATTCCCTCTGTGTTCCTTTTCTCCCCCACCCCTCATTTCCCCTGCCCTCACTTCCCACCTTCCTCCCTCTCCTGGGGTATGTCTACACTGCAGTAACAACCGTTATTCCGAATTAACTTCCATAGCGTCTACACAAGCAAACCACTATTTCAAATTAAATTCGAAATAGCGGGGCACTTAATTTGAGTTTGGTAAACCTCATTCTACAAGAAGTAATGCCAAACTCGAATTAGCTAATTCGGAATAAGCGCTGTGTAGATGATTAGTCCGAATTAGCTGGCCTCCAGCCTTCCCACTTTCCCCTGGTGGCTACTCTGGGCCAAACCAGGAAAACTCTTCTCCTTCCCCCCAGCCCCGGAGCCCTTAAAGGGGCAGTCTCTGGCCACAATGCCTGTGCCAGCTCCAAGCCTGCCGGCCCAGAGCCAGCAGTCACTGCCCTGACTCAGTGGCCCCAAAACATGAGCCAGCAAGCCACAGGCAGCCAGCTCTCCACTGCATCCCAGGAGCAGTCTGCCAGCTCCCAGGAACCTGCCAGGGCCCGGAGAAGGCAGGCGCCTTCCTGGTCCAGGGCGGAGATCAGGGTGGACCGTACTCAGGTTTGGGGGGATGCCCCCAACCTCCATGAGCTCCACATTAGATAGAGGAACGCAGCCGTCTATGCAGGAAAGCTGCCAGCCTGGCCACCAAAGGCCACATGTGAACCTGGGATGGCAGCCTGCAGAAAGTGCAGCCAAGCTCACAGCAACATGTCCATGAGAAGCACCAGAGTGCCCAGGGGCAGCTCCGGCTCCATGTTGTAGAGTGGTGTGGTGTCCTGAGTGAGGGCAATCAGAGCACGCAGAGACACAAATGCTTTGCTGTCCCTCATCGAGGCAGGCAAGCAAGCAGGGACACCTGAGCACCGGCTGCCCAGGGGGTGGGAGAGGTGTCTCTTTAAGCACAGGCATCAGATAGCCTCAGGCAGCAGCCACACACAGACACTCCTGACCTGATGCCCTGCCTGACCTGGTTCTGGCTTGCCTTAAAGCCTAATCTGTGTCCAGTCAGTATGGATGTAGTATTTCGAATTAGCAAAATGCTAATTCGAGCTGCATTTTGTGTGTAGACGCATTAATTCGGATTAGCTTAATTCGAATTAACTATTTCAAATTAAAATAACTCGAATTAACACTGTAGTGTAGACATACCCCTGCAGAGCAAATAAAAAAGCCTCTCTTTTTAAAAAATGTGTTTATTTGGGGGATATAAAACAGGGAAGGGACTTCGAAAAGAACCTACAATAGGGGAGAGGGTAATGGGGTTCAGGAATGGGGCTGGGAGTGTCATCTGCCACAGTCAGCTCGGGAGGCTTTGGCTGCCCTAGACATCCCATCGCCCCCTATTCCCCATGCCCCTCTGGCTCTGCGCTATCCCTGCACCCTGCTCCCCCTGTGGGTCGGGAGTGAGGGTGCTTGCCCATAGGGAGGGGCTGGACAGGGCAGGGAAAAGGCTGTTGTGACCCAGCAGCAAGGGAAAGGGGAAGGGGAGTTTATTTGAAGCGCCTTTGCCTTTATGGAAAAAAATAATTAAAATTATATTTGGTATTTATAGGGCTAAAATGCCGGGACAAAAATGAAAACGAAAACAAAAACAAAAGCAAAAAAATCGCGAAGTGCAAATGTGTAAAAGCCAAGAAAAAAAGGGGGGGCGGCCAAAAAACTTTTTGCTTGGGGCTGCAAAAACCTAGAGCCGGCCCTGCCAGCTGGTCCCAGGAAGCCTTCTACTGCTCCCGGTCAGTGGCCCACTCACGACACTCCTCATTGAGCCCTTGGAAGAGGGACTGGAGGCAGGCCATGTGCTCACACAGCAGATCTTCACAGGTTCTCTTACTCTGACAGATCCTGTGGAGTCAGGAAGATGGCGTGGGGAAGTGGTGGACATGCAAGGCTTGCAGCTGGCCCAACTGTGAAGAAAAGTGACAAGGGCAGTCATCCCAGGAGACACTGTGCATGAAGTCTAGCCATAATCTCTGAGCCGATACCAAAGGTTCAGATGATGGTGATATGCTTTGAGCAAGACCATCTGTTGCCTATACAGCAGGGCACTTTCATGCAGGGGCATGGACGTCCCAGGGGAGCATCGCTACAACCATGGCCTGGGGACAAGCAGGCATGGGAAGGTGCTGGCCAGGCCAGGAGCCTGGGAATGAGAGGCGGGATGGAGCAGTTCAGCTTCCTTCTGTGTCCCACACACGCTGGGTCCAGCACTGACAGTGTCACACTGAGGCTACGTCTATACTGCAGGCTTCTTGCGCAAGAAGCTTTTCACAGAAGAGATCTTCCACAAAAACTTCTTGAGCAAGAGCGCGTCCACACTGCAAAAGTGCATAGGAAAAACAAGGCGCTTTTGCGCAAGAGAGGGTCCAGACTGCATGGATGCTCTCTCACAAGAAAGCTCTGATTGCCATTAACAATCTGTATAGAGAAGCCCTTAGTCCCCAAAGCATCCTTTGGCTAGTAGTAGGGCTTGGAATAGAACACAACATCAGTTTGTGTCTTTTTAACCCATACTAATTTACTGCTGGTTTTCCCATCTGAGAAAATGGGATTTATACTTTATGTCTCTACCTGATATTTCCATAACATTTTGAAGGCGTAAAATTTTAAGAGTGGTCCTCTTAAATCTTTAAATATCATCTTATCTGGTTGCCTTCCATACATTTTCCATATCCAATATACATTTTAATTGTAACTAGGACCATGGATTAATCACAGTTGAGTCCTGTGATTAACTCATAAAATGAATTGCAATTAATTGCAATTTTAATCACTCAACTAAACAATAGAGCAAAAATGGAAATATATTAAATATTTTGGGTTTTTTCTGCATTTTCAAAAATATTTATTTTATTACAGTACAGAATACAAAGTGTACAGTGTATTTTATTACAAAAAATTGCATTGTAAATATGATAAACAAAAGAATCTGTATTTTTCAGTTCACCTCAAACAAGTAATATAAACCAATCTCTTTATTGTGAAACTACACCTATAAATTGCACTTTTTACTTTACATAACTATACTCATAAACTAAAACAATGTAAAACTTTAGAGGCTACAAATCCACTCAGTTCTTTATCAGCCAATCACTAAAATAAGCAAATTTCTTTACATTTGCAAGAGATAATGCTGTGTGCTTCTTATTTTAAATGACTCCTGAATATGAGAATAGATGTTTGCGTGGCACTTTTGTGCCAGATATGCTGAACATTCAAATGTCCCTTCATCTTTTGGTCACCATTCCAGAGGATATGCTTCCATGCTGATGATGCTCAATAATAAAGAGTGCATTCATTAAATCTGAGACTGAACTCCTTAAGGGAGAATTGCATGTCTCTTGCCTTGTGTTTTACCTGCATTCTGCCATATATTTTGTGTTATAGCATTCTTGGATGATGACCCAGCACATGTTGTTCATTTTAAGAACACTTTCACTGCAGATTTGGCAAAACACAAAGAAGGGATCTATGTGAGATTTCTAAAAATAGCTGTAGTATTCAAGATTTAAGAATCTGAAATGCCTTCCAAAGTCTGAGAGGGATGGGGTTTGGAATATGTTCTCTGAAGTCTTAGAAGAGTCACAATCTGGTGAAGAAATTACAGAACCCAGACCACTGAAAAAGAGAATCAATCTGCTAGTGGAATCTGATTCAAATGATGAAAACTTTGATCTACACTGCTTTGGAACATTATCGAGCAGCGCGTATCATGGACACGTCCTCTGGAATGGTGACTGAAGCATGAAGGAACATATGACTCTTTAGTGTATCTGGCACATAAATATCTTGCAACACCAGCGACAACAGTGACATGTGAAAGCCTGTTCTCACTTTCAGATGTTGTAAAGAAGGTAAACAAACTTGCTTGTCTTAGTGATTGGGTTACCAAATGATTTTAAATCAGTAATACTGAGCCAATATGTTTGCTTAACAATACTATTTTAAATTTAAAACCTTTTATTTTCAATTTATCTAGTCCAGTAATTAATATTGATTTAGAAGTGAACAGTTACAGTAAAAGAATAGAGAAATAAGTAACAGAGTTACAGTATAAAAATGAAGCAGCGCAGCAAATGAAAACACAGTACTACAATTACAGCTTCAATTAAGTCTATTATATATAATAATATACTCATACACTTAGTATCTATAGCTCATAACAGTAAAGCATGTCACAATGTCAGTTAAACTTTCAATATAAAATGTTTTTAACTAAACCTCTGGTACGTATTGGCCTGGCAGGTACTAAATGGGAAAGGAGGTCTCATTCAACTTTGGCATCCAGCTTTATTTACACTTAAAGCCTATACACACAAAGATGTTGAATAGAAAAAGATTTACCTTACAGAGGCTTCTTACATGCTGAACCATCGTAATTGTCCTTCTGCTCTGTCTTTGCAGCATGGGTGATAGGGAGCGTTATCCAGTGACAAATTTTAGGCTGCTGTTATGGCTGCATTGGGCGGCTGCCTGTTGCTGGCTGTTGCAGCTTCTTCCTGAGATAAAGTGTCTCTTCAGGGAGGAGACATGGAAGCCCAGTGGTTGTTGCTCCTGGCCACTGTGGAGGCCTCCTGCTGGTCAAGGGTAAAAGCTGCCATTTCTAGGGGCTGCTGCTGCTGTTGTTGTAACTGTCTTTCAGGCAGCCTCTCCTTCCCTGGGTTCTGCTGGAGCTGCTGCCACTGCTCCAGGAGCACCTTCTTTCTTTTGGTGAATCTACAGAATTACTCTTTCTTGCTGGTCCCTGCCCCCACTGAGATTTAGCTTGACAGCTGTTGCCTCTATATATGATTGTGTGGCTCATTAGCATAAATAGTTGTCATAATTCAGCCAATCAGATTTCAAGGATTTGCATATGCTAATTTATGGTTTGTGCACTGACCATGCACCTTTTTCAGCCAATCAGCTCCCAGGAATTTGTATAAGTCAATTATATGTTAATTAATGATCCATCTGCAGGCCTATAAGATGGTCTTCAATTTTAAGCAATTTTGAATGAGAAAGTAGTTACAGACATGGAAATAAATGGTAACTGGGATAAAATACAAAATGTATTTTAAAAAGGTAGATTATGCCAGACAAACCCAATCTTCTTTTTGAAGGAAAACAATTTTTTGAGACAAAGAACTCCAATAGATCTAATCCACCTGGATTTCAATAAGACTTTTGATCCATGCCACATAGAAAAATATTAGTTAAATTGGAAAAGATGGAGATTAATATAAGAACTGAAAAAATGGATGAGGAAAGAGTTAAAAGAGAGGCTTGAATGGATCATACTTAGAGGTGAACTGTCAGGCTGGAAGGAGGTTACAAGTGGAGTTCCTCAAGGATCTGTCTTGAGACCAAATTTATTTAACATTTCTATTAATAATCTTGGCCCAAAAAGTAGGAATGTGATAATAATTTTCAAATGACACAAAGTTGGGAGATATGTCCAATATGTAGGAGGACTGAAATATCGAATATCTGGATAATCTAGAAAACTTAAGTAATAGAAATGGGGGGTGAAATTGAATAGCACATAGTGCATGGTAATGCACTTAGACACTAACAACAAGAATTTTTGCTATATGCTGGGGACATATCAGATGGAAGTGGCAGAGAACAAGAAAGACCTGGGTGTATTGGTTGATTACAGGATGACTACGAACCTCCAATGTGATGTCTCTAAAAAAAAATTATGCAATTTTAGTATGCAGTAGACAAGGTATTTCCAGCTGAGACAGAGAAATTTTAATACCAATGTACATGGGTGAGACCTCATCTGAAATACTGTGCAGTTCTGATCTCCCATATCTAAGAAAGATTAACTCAAATTGCAATGGGTGCACGGAAGGGCTGCTTGGATGCTCAGAGGAGCGGGAAACCAACCTTAAGAGAAGAGACTAAAAGAGCTTGTCTTGTTTAGCCAAACCAAAAGAAGATTGAGAAGAGATATGATTGCTCTCTATAAATATATCAGGATATGTCTACACTTGCACCCTAGTTCGAACTAGGGATGCAAATGCAGGCATTCGAAATAGTCAATGAAGCGGGGATTTAAATATCCCACTCTTCATTAGCATGATCTCGCTGGCACGCTAGTTCGAATCACAGCTGATTCGAACCAGGAAGTGCATGCCGGGACGCGTTAGTTTGAACCACATCCCTTGGTTCGAACTAAAATTATTCCTTTGAGGTACCAGTAACTCCTTTGAGGAGTAACGTTAGTTCGAACCAAGGGGTTTGGTTCGAACTAATGCGTCCCGGTGCGTACTTCCTGGTTCGAATCAGCTGTGATTCGAACTAGCGCGCTGGTGAGATCATGCTAATGAAGAGCAGGATATTTAAATTCACGCTTCTTTGACTATTTCGAATGCCTGCATTTGCATCCCTAGTTCGAACTAGGGTGCAAGTGTAGACATACCCTCTGAAGGATAAATACAAAGGAGGATGAGGAATTATTTGAATTAAGCACCAATGTTAGCACAAGAACAAAAGGATATACATTGGCTATTGATAAGTTTAGATTTCAAATTAAACAGAAATTTCTAACCATCGGATGAGTGAATTTCTGGAACTGCCTTCCAAGGGGAGCAGTGGGAGGCAAAAAAACTCACTGACTTCAATACTGAGCTTGACAATTTTATAAGACTGCTTATAATGACATGTAGATGATCTTTGCGATAGAGGGTCAGGAAAGAAATTTTCCCATGTCAGATTGGCAGAGACCTGAGGATTTTTTGCCTTCCTTTATAGCACTGGGCACTGGTTGCCTGCTGTTTTAAACTAGTGTGAATGGTGGATTCTCTGTAGCTTGAAGTCTTTAAATCATGATTTGAGGAATTCAGTAACTCAGCCAGAAGTTTTGGGTCTATTACAGGAGTCGATGTGTGAGGCTCCATGATGTATAATGTGCAGGAGTTCAGACTGGATCAGGGCTACTCAACTTTGGAAGCCCTGGGGGGCCACAATGATACTCACAGCACATGCCAAGGGCCGCAACTTAAGTGTGGTTGCATATACATGCAAATATATATGCAAATAGCTTATTTCACACTGACGAGCATAAATACAAAGCACTTACCACAATGCCCCAGCGCTCCCAGCACCTCCTCCCCTGGGGGCTAGAAATGCTGACACCCTGTACCCAGTCTATTTTAGCCAGCCCATCTGCTTGCATCTTTCAGTGCTCACCCCACCTGGGAGATGCCTCACTGTTGTGGAGCGTGTTCCCAGTGGAGGCCATGTTCAAAGGATCCCAACCATGTTGAGCCCCATGTAAACCGCTCTGTGGGCCACAAACAAACGGGCTGTGGCCCACAGGCCACATGTTGAGTAGCCCTGGACTAGATGATCATGATGGTCTTCCCTGTCCTTAAATTCTGTGAGTCTATGATAAAGACTGCAACAATTATGTTGGAGTCAGAGATGGAAATAGGCAAACCCATTTTGACACATACAAGCTTCCTGGGGAAGGGTGCATAGTTTAGTCTTTTTTGTGGAGACCAAAGGACACTGTTAGTGCTCAATAAATAATAAACTATCACCACATAAAGTAACATAAACGAACCACTTACCACTTACCTTACCAGTTTATACTCTGAAGCATAATTTTCAATTTCTCTGGTACCAGTATCTTAGTTTGCATAACTACCAGCGCTTGCAAGAGTATTCAGCACTTTATATAGTTCTGCTAACTTACTTAGGGTACATCCACATAGCAGGGCTAACCTTGATATAAGCTATACAACTTGAGCTATGCAAATTGCATAGCTTAAGTCGAAAGAACTTATTTCGAATTTGGGCACGTCTACGCAGCACTTACTTGGAAATAGAGCACTCTTTCTCTGACTTCCCATACTCCTCATACAATAAGGTTTACAGAAGTCAGAGTAAGAAGCCTGTTATTTTGAATTTATTTTGAATAATGGGCTTGCTATGTAGACCCACGAAACATTATTGTGGAATAACTGATGTTACTCCAAAATAATGCTTCTGTGTAGATGCACCCTTACTCTTCTCTGGCAGATAATTCCTACAGTTAAATATCTGCCATTTCTTGGTATGAGGTTTCCTGATTGTGTTGGGTATCATCTTGCACTTGTAGAAGAAAAAGGAGATGAGCCATGACAAACCATTCCTCCCTGACGAGATCCAGTCCTGTGTGTTAGTCCTAAAGAACAACATATGAATAGCCATACTGGGTCAGACCAAAAGTCCATATAGCCCAGTATCCTGTCTGCTGACAGTGGCCAATACCAGATGCCCCAGAGGGAGGGAATACATCAGGTAATCATGATGTGATCCCTCTCCTGTCATCCATTTCCAGACAAACAGAGGCTAGGGACACCATTCCTAACCATCCTGGCTAATAGCCATTGATGGATATAATCTTCATGAATCTATCTAGCTCTTTTTTGAACCCTGTTAAAGCCCTAGTCTTCACAACCTCTTCTGGCAGGGAGTTCCACAGGTTGACTATGTGCTGAGTGAAGTAAAACTTCTTTTTGTTTATTTTAAACCTGCTGCATGTTAATTTCATTTGGTAACCCCTAGTTCTTTTATTGTGGGAATAAGTAAATAACTTTTCCTTATTCACTTTTTTCATACCAGTCATGATTTTATAAAACTCTATCAGATCCCACACTTTCCTAAGCTAAAAAGGCCAAGTCTTTTTAATCTCTTTTCGTATGGGACCCGTTCCAAACCCCTAATAATTTTTGTTGCTCTTTTTTTAACCTTTTCCAATGCCAATAAATCTTTTATGAGATGAGGTGACCATATCTGTACACAGTATTCAAGATGTGGGCATACCATGGTTTTATATAGAGGCAATAAGATATTCTCTGTCTTATTCTTTATCCCTTTTTAAATTACTCCTAACATTCTATTTGCTTTTTTTCCACTGCCGCTGCACACTGAGTGGATGTTTTTAGAGAACTATCCACAATGACTCCAAGACCTCCCTCTTGAGTAGTTGTAGCTAAATTAGTCCCCATCATATTGTATGTATAGCTGGGATTATTTTTTCCAATGTTCATTACTTTACATTTATCAACATTACATTTCATTTGCCATTTTGATGCCCAATCACTTAGATTGGTGACATCTTTTTGAAGCGTCACGTTAGCTATTTTCCAGTCATTAGGTACAGAAGCTGATTTAAAGGATAGATTATAAACCACTATTAATAGTTCCACAATTTCACATTTGAGTTCTTTCAGAACTCTTGGGTGAATGCCATCTGGTCCCAGTGACTTTTTATTGTTAATTTGATCAATTTGTTCCAAAACCTCCTCTAATCATACCTCAGTCTGGGACAATTCCCCAGATTTGTCACCTAAAAAGAATGGCTCAGGTTTGGGAATCTGCCAAAAATCATCAGCCATGAAGAATTAATTTAGCTTCTCCACAATGACTTTATCATCTTTGAGTGCTCCTTCACTATCTCAATCATCTAAGGGCCCCACTGATTATTTAGCAGGCTTTCTGCTTCTGATGTACTTAAAAAACATGTTACTATTACTTTCTCAGGTTTTAGCTAGCTGTTCTTCAAACTCCTTTATGGCTTTTCTTACTATATTTTTATACTTAATTTGGCAAAGTTTATGGTCCTTTCTATTTTCCTCACTAGGATTTGACTTCCACTTTTTGAAAGATGAAATTATATCTCTCATTGCTTCTTTTACTTGGTTGTTAAGCCACCTTTTTGGTTCTCTTACTGTATTTTTAAATTTAGGGGTTACATTTAAGTTGGGATGCTATTATGGTGTCTTTGAAAAGTTTCCATGCAGCTTGCAGAAATTTTACTTTTGTCACTGTGCCTTTTAATTTCTGTTTAACTAACTTCCTCATTTTTGTGTAGTTCCCCTTTCTACAATTAAATGTTACAGTATTAGGTTGCTGAGTTGTTTTTCTCACAACAAGGATGTTACATTTTATTACATGGTGGTCACTATTTCCAATCTGTCCAGGTATATTTACCTCTTAGACAAGATTCTGCACTCCACTTAGGACTAAATCAAGAATAGCCTCTCCCCTTGTGGGTTGTAGAACCTGCTGCTCCAAGAAGCAGTCATTTACGGTATCAAGGAATTTTATCTCTGCATCCTTGAGGTGACATGTACCCAGTTAATATGGGAATAGTTGAAATCCCCCGCTATTATTGAGTTTTTTTGTTTTGATAGCCTCTCTAAACTCCCTTAGCATTTTATAGTGACTATAACTGTCCTGATCAGCTGGTCGATAATATATCCCTACTGCTATATTCTTATTATTGGAACATGGAATTACTATCCATAGAGATTCTGTGGAACATTTTGGCTCATTTAAGACTTTTACTCCATTTGATTCTACATTTTCTTTCATGTATAATGCCACTGCTGCACCAGCATGACCTGTTCTGTTCTTCTGATATATTTTGTACCCTGGCATTCTGTGTCCCATTGATTGTCCTCATTCCACCAAGTTTCCATGATGCCTATTATATCAATATCCTCCTTTAAAATGAGGCACTCTAGTTCACCTATCTTATTATTTAGACTTCTAGCATTTGTGTATAAGCTCTTAAAAATTTGTCATTATTTATCTGTCTGCCATTTCCTGATGTGTTATATTCTTTTTCATTTGATTGTGAAAAAAGAAGCCACACTGTGAGATCCTGTTTTATATGATGATCAGAGATATAATTTCTGCAAGTCTGTTCCATCCCTGCATTCCTCACACTGCTCAAGTTACAGTTGCATGGTGGCACAGACTATTCTGTATATGGCTATAACTTATATTCCATGTTCTGCTTAGATACTCATCAAGAAAAGGATTTTAAGAACCATATGGAACATCTGATCTTATTTCTTCTCATAGAGTAAATGAATTTTATATCTAAGCTCCATATAAAACTTCTTGTTCAACTAATGCACCAGTGGATTCACCCATAGTGTCCTCTGCTTAATATATATAATGAACAATATTGGTCAGACAGGCAAAATATTTGCCATGGTTTTACAGCTATTCAGAAGCAGTAGACATTCTCCTGTGTAAAAGACAAGATTCAGCATAGCAGCTACATAGATTAGTGGTGTTGGGGAAACAGGATAATTAAAAGATAACTAGAAGGATAATTAAAAGATAACAGAAACTAACCTTATGTACTCCAGGCTAAGTGCAATAATTAAACTTGGTACATGCTTTATAATAAAGGCTTTCCATTACATGCCAGTACTCCTGCTATTGTGAAATCACAGTTCTTGTAGGCAGAAAATAATAATTGGACCAAAATAAAATGTTCATGTTAGACTGGCTTTGTCACTAGAATAGTTAGTTCTGCCATGAAGACTGCATTTTATAAACTAGGCAAGGAGAACAGAACAACCTAATTATCTGCTGGTATTTTTGGTGTCCTATAAATATAGTTAAAGCATTTTTCTCTCAGTTCTCAGTGAATTCAGTACTTATGAAAAGTGTCTGAGTGATGGCTCTGGAGACTTAAATCCCCTCTTCATCCACAGAATAGATTGAGCACAACGTGTACAAGATGCTCATTGTGTCTTAATTCTATTCTGAGAAGGGAACAAACCTGAAGGCGAGGGAATAAAATTGGGGTGGGCAGGATGGCAAAGTTTGTTAGCAAAAGTGGAACAGGCCATCTGGGAAACTTGGACAATGGGTGTGGTGGAAGAGGTATTTTTAATGAAAGTAACAAAACTCGCACCTTTGGTAAGTGATAATTTGTCTAGTCTTTCACTGGTGTTGCTGCTGAAACAGTCTAAATGAAAGGTGCAGTAACTAGTAGAGGAATATCAGTAACATTGTGCTTTTAAATTTAAAATAAACTATTGACATAAAACAACCAATAAGAAAGAGGAAGCTTCGCTGGCTCCTGGAAAAATAGAAGAAAGGAAAGGCAGGGCAGGGAGCAGGAAAAATAGTCACTATGTTCACTTTAAAGAGTATCCTGAAGAGATAAATATTAAGTGTCAGGGCTCCAGATGGAGTAAATCAAAAGTCAGTGGACCTGCACCAATTTGCATACGTGAAGATCTGGCTGTAAACTTACAGGATACTTACAAGATAACTGATGGAACTTCAATCATTAAGCTGGGAATAGGTTGTCTAGTGATTATGGTGCTAGCCAGGGACTGTTGCATGTTCTTTGACGGACTTGAACAGTCACCCTAGGAAAGATCCTTGTACATGGTCATGCCATAACAGCACCAGGTCCTCTTCAGTGCCCCATAATGAGTGGGAATCTGAAAGGAGGGGTTCTGTGATCAGTTCTGTTGAGTTTCTTCTTCAGTGATTTTGATAATAGCACAAAGTATACTCCCAGCAGTAGCTAATAGCCCCTTCCCACCAGCCTCATCATGCACCATGAAACCAAAGAAGGGCAAAGTGCAGAGGCAGTTTGGATCTCAGAGGAAGTTCTGTCAAACCCTTAGGAAAAGGAGCAGGAGCTGCCATCACTCTATATAAGGAAGTGGGGGACAGATCCAGATCACACGGCAATGGAGCTCCTAGAATGTCACCTGTAATGCACAGAACTCAAGGATACTGCCCCAGAAATAATAGTGCTGATGCTGCATACCAACAAGGGGCAGTGTGGACATGGCATATGCAGACAGTGGGTGTGTCTATGAACTAACAGTACACAGACAACTATCTGTTCAGATACTGCAGTGTTGGAGCAGATGTGTAAGTAACTTAGGGTGCATCTACACAGCACCCTACTCTCAAAATAACATAAGCAATTTGCACTACACAAATTCTGTATCTTATTTTGAATCTATTTCGAAATAGCTTATTTTGAAATTTGGCCCATCTACAGCACCAAATTTCGAAAGAACGTGCTATTTCGAGCCATCCCTTATCCCTTATCCCTCGTGCAATGAGGTTTACCAGGATGATGAAATAGCACACCTGTTATTTCAAAAAATATTTTGAAATAATGGGTGGCTTGTGTAGACATGGGGTAGCTATTTCGGGATACCTCCAGTATCCTGAAATAACTGTGTAGTGTACATGTACCCTTAGATAGTTTTTGTAACCTATGCTGTGGTAATCTTTCTGGCTCTTCAGAATTGGGAATGAAGCTCCTCCTGTAATGGAAATCAGGTTCTGGATGAGAGATTTATACTTTTAGTTAACATTTGGTAGATATAAAAAAATTACAATACTTCATTATAGAAAATACTTTACTTTTTAAAGAAAAGTCATTTTGGATCACTTAGCTGATAGAACTTCTTAAAAGTTATGGAGCTCTGGGAAAAAGTTTCTTTTTTTAGTTAGAAAACCATCTGCTGCAATTTCTTCCTTATTTATGAAACAGCTTTTTGTTTCAGACTTTTTGTTTTAAGCTGTAATTTAGACAATAAGGTGGAGTGGGAGGAGGTATAGGACCCAAGAGAGTGGAATATAGGTTGTATACAGCAGTATCATTGATTTTTTTCTTCTTACATTAGCAACCTGTACTGTTTTATAACTGGAACTTTGCTGAGAGACAATTTTCAAAGTATTTAGTTACTGACTTACCATCTCAGGGACTTTCAGTAGGATAAAATGCACTGAAGAACTTGGGCTGCTATAACAGTCATATGCTGCTGAAAATGTCATCCTTAGTGTCTTTATTTATATGAATATATGAGAAAACATACAGTAGTGGTGATTGGAGAGTCTTCTGAGGGGGACAGAGGCACCTATCTGTCACCCTGGAATGGCATCCTGGGAAGTATGCTGCCTGCTAGAGCCATGCATCTAAAACATTATGGATGGATTGTCGAGGATCATCTGACCCTCTCACTACTACCCCATGCCACTAAACCACATGGGCACTAATGATACTGCAAGATATAGCCCTCAGTGGATCACAAGCACCTACAGTGTTCATCCGTAAAAAAGAGAAATAAGGACAATTCAGGGAAATAAAGACCAGTCAGCTTATCTTTTGTGCCAGGAAAGATAATGGAGCAAATAATTAAGGAGAGCTGGCAGTATTTTAAAGAAGCCTTATTGAAGGCACAGGAACAAGACATTTTGATGCACAGTAAGAAAAGCAAATATGGTAGGCGACCAGATTGGCTTACCAGGGAAATCCTTGGTGAGATAAAACACAAAAGGGAATCTTATAAGAAGTGGAAACTTGGACAGATAACTAGGGAGGAGTATAAATATATTGTTCGAGAATGCAAAGGAGTAATTAGGAAGATGAAATCATAATTGGAATTGCAGCTAGCAAGGGTTGTGAAGGGAAATAAGAAATGTTTCTACAGGCATGTTAGCAATCAGAGTGTGATCAGAGGGGTATGAGGTCCTTACTGGATGAGGGAGGTAACCTAGGGTATGTCTAGACTACATGCCCTACATGCCTCTGCCGACCGAGGCATGTAAATTAGACATACCGACATAGTCAATGAAGCAGGGAGTTAACTATCCCCCGCTTCATTAGAATAAAAATGTCCGCCACGTTGTGACAGCTCAGCTGTTTGTCGGCACGAAGCGGCAGTCAAGACGGGGTTTATAGGATTGGTCGGCAAAGGCTTTCCTTGCTGACCGATCCCCGTCTTGACTGCCGCTTCATGCCGACAAACAGCTGAGCCGGCACAATGCGGCGGCCATTTTTATTCTAATGAAGTGAGGGATATTTAAATCCCCGCTTCATTAACTATGTCGGTATGTCTAATTTACATGCCTCGGTTGGCAGAGGCATGTAATCTAGACATACCCCTAGTGACAGATGATGTGGGAAAAGCTGAAGTACTCAATGCTTTTTTTGTCTCTGTCTTCACAGACAAGGTCAGCTCCCAGACTACTGCACTAGGCAACGCATTATGGGAAGGAGGTGAGCAACCCTCAGTGGAAAATGAACAGGTTAAGAACTGTTTAGAAAATTGGGACATACACAAATCCATGAATCCGGATTTAATACATCCAAAGATACTGAGGGTGTTGGCAAATGTCATTGCAGAGACTTTGGCCATTCTCTTTGAAAACTCGTGGAGATTGGAAGAGGTCCCAGATGATTGGAACAAGACAAATGTAGTGCCCATCTTTAAAAAAGGGAAGCAGGACAATCCAGGGAACTACAGACCAGTCAGCCTTACCTCAGTCCATGAAAAAATCATGGACAGGACCCTGATGGAATCCATTTTGAAGCACTTGGAAGAGGAGAAAGTGATCAGTAATAGTCAACATGGATTCACCAAGGGCAAGTTATGCCTGACCAATCTGATTAGCTTCTATGATGAGGTAACTGGCTCTGTGGACATGGGGCAGTCAGTGGATGTGATATACATTGATTTTAGCAAAGCTTTTGATACGGTTTCCCACAATATTCCTGCCAGCAAGTTAAGGAAGTATGGATTGGAGAAATGGACTATAAAGTGTCTGGAAGGCTGGCTAGATTGTCGGGCTCAATAGGTAGTAATCAACAGCTCAATGTCTGGTTGGTGGTTGGTTTCAAGCGGAGTGCCCCAAGGATCAGTTCTAGGACCGGTTTTGTATGACATCTTTATTAATGACCTGAATGAGGGGTTGACTGCACTCTCAGCAAGTTTGCAGATGAAACTAAGTGAGGGGGAGAGGTAGATAAGTTGGAGGGCAGGGTTAGGGTCCAGAGTGACTTAGACAAATTGGAGGATTGGTCCAAAAGAAAACTGATGAGGTTCAACAAGGACAGTGCAGAGTCCTGCACTTGGGATGGAAGAATCCCAAGCATTGTTATAGGCTGAGGACTGATTGGCTAAGTAGCAGTTCAACAGAAAAGGGGATTACAGTGAAGCTGGATATGAGTCAACAGTGTGCCCTTGTAGCCAAGAAGGTTAATGGCATATTAGGGTACATTAGGAGGAATATTTCCAGCAGATCTAGAGAACTTATTATTCCCCTTTATTCGGCATTGGTAAGGCCATCTGTAGTATTGCATCCAGTTCTGGGCCACCCACTACAGAAAGGATGTAGATACATTGGAGAGGGTCCAGTGGAGTGCAACCAAAATAATTAGGGGAAGGGAGCACATGACCTACCAGGAGAGGCTGAGGTATTTGGGTTTATTCAGTCTGCAGTAGAGAAGGGGGATTTGACAGCTGCCTTCAGCTTCCTGAAAGGAGGTTCCAAAGAGGATGGAGAGAGGCTGTTCTCAGTAGTGATGGATGGCAGAACAAGGAGCAATAGTCTCAAGTTACAGTGAGGGAAGTCTAGGTTGGATATTAGGAAAAACTATTTCACTAGGAGGATGGTGAAGTACTAGAATAGGTTACCTAGGGAGGTGGTGGAATCTTCATCCCTAGAGGTTTTCAAGTCATAATTCAAAATGATCTGGAAAAACTGGAGAAGTGGTCTGAGGTAAATAGTATGAAGTTTAATAAGGACAAATGCAAAGTGCTCCACTTAGGAAGGAACAATCAGTTTCACACATACAAAATGGGAAGCGTCTGTCTAGGAAGGAGTACTGCAGAAATGAATCTAGGGGTCATAGTGAACCACAAACTAAATATGAGCCAACAGTGTGACACTGTTGCAAAAAGAGCCAACATGATTCTGGGATGCATTAGTAGGAGTGTTGAGAGCAAGACACAAGAAGTCATTCTTCTGCTCTATTCTGTGCTGATTAGGCTTTAATTGGAGTATTGTGTCCAGTTCTGGGCACCACCATTAAAGAAAGATATGGAAAAATTGGAGAACGTCCAGAGAAGAACAAGAATGATTAAAGGTCTATAGAACATGACCTATGAAGGAAGATAGAAAGAATTGGGCTTGTTTAATTTGGAAAGGAGAAGACTGAGAGGGGATGTGATAGCAATTTTCAAGTATCTAAAAGGGAGTCACAAGGAAGAGGGAGAAAAATTGTTTCCTTGGCCTCTGATGATAGGACAAGAAGCAATGGGCTTAAACTGCAGCAAGGGAGGTTTAGGTTGGACATTAGGCAAAACTTCCTAACTGTCAGGGTGGTTAAACACTGGAATAAATTGCCTAGGGAAGTTGTGGTATCTCCATCTGTGGAGATATTTAAGAGCAGGTTAGATAGACATCTATCAGGGATGATCTATATGGTACTGGATCCCACTGTAATGGCAGGGGATTGGACTCAATGACCTCTCAAGGTCCCTTCCAGTTCTAGTGTTCTATGATTCTATGATTCTAAGTCCCGGCTCGACAAAGCCCTGGCTGGGATGATTTAGTTGGGGTTGGTCCTGCTTTGGGCAAGGGGCTAGACTCGATGACATCTTGAGTTCTCTTCCAGTCCTATGATTCTATGATTAAGGAATCTATTTGCAAACATCTAGAAGATACTAGTAAAGAATAAAACATGTTAAATCAACCTGATATCTTTCTTTGACAAGATTACAAGCCTTGTGGATAAAGGGAAGGGGTAGATGCGGTATATATAAACTTTAGTAAGTAACCATTAAATACATTTTTGCATGATCTTCTCATTAAGAAACTAGGGCAATAAAGCCTTCATTGATCTACTATAAGAAGGGTCCATAACTGGTTGGATAACTTTTACCTGAGAGTAGGTATTAATGGTTTACAGTCATGCTAGAAGGGAATAATGAGTGGGTATCTGAAGGGATAAGTTTTGTGACTCATTCTCTTCAATATCTTCTTCAATGATTTCGATAATGGCATAGAGTACACATATAAAGTACATTTTGCAGATAATACCAAGCTGGGAGGAGTTGCAAGTGCTTTGGAGGATAGGGTCATAATTCAAAATGATCTGGACAAATTGGAGAAACGGTCCTAGGTAAATAGGATAAAATAAATGAGGTCAAATACAAAGTACTCTTTTTAGAAAGAACAGTCAGTTGCACATATACAAAATGGGAAATGACTGTCTAGCACGATGGAAAGGAATCTAGGGGACACAGTGGATCACAAGCTAAATATTAGTCAACAGCATGACACTCTTGCCAAAAAAAGCAAACATTTTTCTGGGATGTATTAGCAGGAGTGTGGTAAGCAAGACACATGAAGTAATTCTTTCACTCTACTCTTCACTGATTAGGGCTCAACTGGGGTATTGTACCATTCTGAGCACCACATTTCAAGAAAGATGTGAACAAATTGGAGAAGATCAGAGAAGAGAGGGGAGATGATAACAATTTTTAAGTATCTAAAAGGTTGTTACAAGAGGAGGGAGAAAATTGTTTTCTTTAACCTCTGATGATAGGACAAGAAGCAATGGGCTTAAATTGCAGCAAAGGAAGTTCAGGTTGGACATTAGGAAAAAATTCCTAACTGTCAGGGTGGTTAAACATTGGAATAAATTGCCTAGGGAGGTTGTTGAACCTCCATCATTAGAGATTTTTAAGAATGAGTGAGACAAATATCTGGCAGAAATTATCTAGATGGTGCTTCGTCCTGCTGTGAGTGCAGGGGACTTGACTTGATGACCTCTCGAGGTTCCTTCAAGTTCTATATTTCTGTGGATTCTCCTCATGCTACTCCTCATTTCGCTTAAATCAACCTTAAAGGTGAAAAAAAGTACACAGACTGTATAAGCTCTCTGAAGCAAACTCTTTCTGATACTCGATTTTTTTGCAGAGACTAGAAAAATGGCATCATAACCCTGATGGAATGTTTGGAGACTACCACAAATATTAAACCAACTATGGTGATCCAAAGAGAATCTTTGCACCATGAGAATATTTATCTAGAAATATCTGTAAGTATTGAATATAACATATATCATTTCTGTTTCTGAAGTTAGGAATATTCACTATGTAATAACTATTCTGTTTACCCTTGGGGATATCCACCAGACAGTGTGCAAATAGCCTGGATGATTCATTAGGAAAAACAAGAGGACTTTGAAATTGATAACCTTCCCACCTTCCTGAAAAATTTCCTAGGATGCCACCAATCGCTCCTGACTTCTGGCTGCTTTTACACTGCAGTCACCTGGCATATGAATCCATGGTGCAATACCAGTACTTTTCCCCTGGGTGTGAAACACTGTTAATCAAAGTGTTGCTGCTTTATGTAAAAACGATTTAAGGCAGAGAAGTGAGATAACAACAACCAATTATTTTCTTCATTGACGCACAGCCCAAGATGACTGCTATAAACACCTAAGTTTGAACTGGAGAATGTAGTGCTGAACCCGGTCCCGAAAATATGTCTGCCTTGTGAAATCAGTGCTTAAAAGTAACATTTAGAGTGACAAATTTCTATTTATAGCCAGTGTTTTGGTGTTTAAGCTTAGTTTGAGGGTTTGTTTTACTTGCTCAGTATTCTGCTTTGTTCTGTTTGCTATCCCTTATATTGACTTAAATTCTATCTTCTTCTACAGGTTGATCCTCCCTGGTCTGGCACTCTCAGAACATGAGTGGTCCTGGACCAGGGAGTTTGCTGGATCAGGGAAGGTCAATTTCCGACTCCTCTCCCTGGGGCTCCCAGCCCTGCCAATGCTGGCCCAGCTGGGGTTTCCCACTTTGCTGCCTCCAGTTGTCACCAGGATTCCCTGGGTTTCCCAGGTGGGACTACTTGGCCACTGCCCCATGGTTCCCTGGGATTCCCCTGATGCCACTAGCTCTGCTGCCTTTGGGAGTTCCTCAGGAGTCCCCAGCTGCTCCCTGGCCCCATTGCCACCAGGTTCCCCTGCTGGGGCTGGAGCTCCCTAGTCATTGCCTGGCCTCACTGCCACTGAGGATTTCCCTCCCGGGGCTGAGGCTCCCGAACCACTGCCTGTCTCCACTGCCAGAGGTTCTCCAGGTTTGTTTGTCGGAGCTGCCAGGCCAGTCCCACTGTAGCTGGGGATTCCCCAGCTGGGGTCATGGCATTCCTGGCTGCTTGGCCCGGCTGTCACTGCAAGGTCCTTGGCCTGGCCCTGCTGATGCTGGGGTTCCCTGATTCAGCCACTGATGGCCCAGCCAGGACTCCCCAGCCTCCATGTTCTCCTGGCTGGTTCCCCCATCCAGTTTCTGAGGCTCTTTGGTCCAGCAATATTGATGGCCCTGTTGGATATTGCTGGACCAGAGAATCTCAGATGTGGGAGGTTCAGCCTATAGTAATAAACAGTGATGGAGTATGTTAGATAATTACTATGTTAGAATATTATTTTAAAAGATTATTAACTTATTTCTCCATTTGTCTTTAGGAGAGTATCAAAAATTGTTTGTTTGATTTGTTGGGCATGAGGGGCAATGTTTGTTTTGTTTATAAAAACTTTGCACATCTCTTTGGCTATGTTTAGACTGCAAGCCTCTTTCGAAAAAGAGCATCCAGACTACAACCAGTACTTTTGAAAAAGCAAGCCGCTTTTTCAAAGAAACCAGGCAGTCTGGATGCTCTCTTTTGAAAAAGCACAGTTTGCATTACATAGCACCTTTTTTCAAAAGAGCACTTTCAAAAAAAATGCGTTATTCCTCATAAAACGAAGTTTTCAGGAGTTGAAAAAACTGTGCGTTCTTTCCATTTACTTTCAAAAGAACGCGGCAGCAGTCTAGGCACAGGCGAAGTTTTTTCGAAAAAAGGCCACTTTTTCCAAAAAACCCTGTAGTCTAGACACACCCTTTGAGAAAGGAATCAAAGTTCTAACAATGATCAGCACAAGAACTGTGGTGAACGGAGACTCACAGATGCCAACAAAGCCTTAATAAAAGTAACTTTAGTGACTGATTTGCAAATGTCACCACCTATGTTTGTTAATCATCCAGAGCAGTAAACATGGCTAACACAAGTGCAAAGTCCTATTTGTCACCCATGCTGCAGATTCTCAGGTGAAAGAGTTGGCTCAGCTGCTGGGGATACAAGAATACTCAAAAAAAAAAAAAAAGAATCTTGAGTGAAGCAGAATATGTGCTGTCACTGCTGGTTTTCCTTTGTGTGAAGATAAGGGTGAGATGTGAATCCTCCTACATCTGCTATTGTATTTGCTGTTTTAATATCAGGTTCTGCCTATACTATATGGCTCCTGCCACTATTTGATTGCTGACTTTGTAATATTCATACACTTTAAAAAAATGAATTTAACATTTGGATGCCAGAAAGAATCATTATCATCTTGTCTGACTTCCTACATAACACAGGTCAAAAATGTCATCCAGAAATTTCTGCATCAAGCCCATATATTGTGGTTGAGCTACAGTGCCTGTCTCTAACTGCACTCTCCTCAATTAAAAGAAATGTTTGTGAGGATCAGATAATGAGAATACAGGGGTTCTTCATCCTACTCTTTGTCCTCTGAACCATGTGTATTTTTTACGGTGGCCATGATAAAAAATATAGTTCACAGCTCCCACTTGCTTCATCACGCTCTTAAAATCACCTGAGATGGAACATGCTCATTTTCCTTCCAATAACCAGCAAATGAAAAAGAGCAATTGCAATATATAGACAGTAATTCCCTTCTCATTTATGCTGATGTCAATTAGGAGGCATTCTGAAATCTGAGGAGATTTGGGTGTAGTGGACTAAATTCTGATTTACAGTAGTATAAAATGATTACTTCAATGCAGTTGCTTTGCATTGATGCATAGGGTCCAAGAGCAGAATGTAATTCACTACTTTTAACTGTGAGCCACCCTCTTCTTCACTTCCCAAGAAGGTAGCAACAAGGATAAAAGGTTGATTTTAAAAGTATATATATTTTTATTTCTGCAAACCTTCCAGGTATGAGAAACTGACTTCTTATTGTTTAAAACAGCCCTGATAATGTCTTGGAAGAGATTTACTAGTTTTAAATAATATATCTTGGTATCGGGCAATATCCATACTTCATTTCTGGTGTGTATTTCACAAATATAAATGATATTTTCTCCATGTCAGGCCAAAGTGAGAATCATTGTATAGATTCACCAGAGAAAAAAAGGAATATCACCCACTGTCTCATTGACATTTTATGTGAAATGATTCAGTTATGTCTAGTATCTTTCTTTATCCTCCTCCCCAATCCTTATCCTGGTCTTATGAATAATGGTGTGATTACAGTGGATAGGACTTGATTATATTGTCGAAGGAGTGTGGTGAAATATTAACTAGATCATACAAGAGAAAGCACATGAAGGGCTTCTTGTTGAATTTCTGCTATCAAACTTAAAGAAGAATTGGGGAGATTTCCCTGCTACTGATGGCATTCCTTGCTTCTGTCTAGGGCTAAATCATCCGTACCAGAGAAAGGCATTTATTTATTTTCCCTTGGAATGGGTGTCTAAAAGTGTCCAAAATTTTCTTAGCTTTCCCTAAAGACTGTTTTTCACCACCACATAAAGTGAACACCCTACCATAATATCAATATATTCAGTAACTTTCTCAGCAACAAAATACAAACCTCTCCAGCAGGAGGTCTCACAGCTTCACTGAGCCCCTGGGTAAGGCAGGAGAGAGGGGACTGGCTCTACACTCTGGAAGAGATTAGGCCTAATGCAGAAAGGGTGGGGCTAGGGATAGCTTCCCCCACGCAGCCTCAGCTCCACCTGGAACAGCCCTTCAGTGCTGCCCAGAGCACACAGCGTGGGGTCCAACGGTGGTTTAAAGGGCCGGGACCCCAGGGCAGTCAATGGAATACTCGTCAGTGCATTGAACAGAAGTATCTTTGCTCAGTGATGGTGGTTCTTTTTTATGAAATTTTTCTTGTATAAAAGGGATGTGAGTCTAGAAACTGATCAATTTTGCAGACCTCTCTCCTGCAACAGCATGGCTCCAGCATACACAAGCATTGTCATAGGCTAATAGAGACTATTTATGTTAGACTTGTTTGTTAATCTAGTTAATTGTTTATTTTCAGTATCACCCATCAGGAATTGAGAATTTTGTATATTTAAATGTCTCTGGGTTGTCACTGTAGACATGGGAGAAATGATATAATAAACTCTGCAGGGACCTACTCCTTTTGTGAACTTAAAACACATCATTATGATCTCTGCAGTTGATTTAATTGGCTATGTTTCTTCCAGTGAAGGCAGCAACATCAATTTACCACATTGCACAAATGTGTTCCTAGCTTGGCAAAGGCCAATTTGTGCTTTTTTTGTTTTGTTTTATTTTCCCCCCGCCCAGACAACTAGCTTTCACTTTACTCGGTTCAGGCTGTTCATTTCAAGATGTCTAGAACCCAAGCTGACAGAAGAAGGCAGTCATTGGGTTTGCTGCCTGAGATAGATGGAGTAAGTATAACTGTCCCAACTGAAATAGCTAGACATGTTTTCTTGTTTCAAGAAGCTTTTGACTTCTGTTAATTCTGAAAAAGCTTATAACATAAGAACATAAATAGTCACAGCTTGTGTAGTCTACTGCTTTCATTTAGGCTGAATGTCCTGCTTTATACTGCTATACGATTAGATTATACAAATGGCGTACATTCCCCAGGGGTTCCCAGGAAAATTAAAAGTTTCTTTTATGAGATGGTAGAAGTTAATAACTTACCATTTCTCTTATAGTCAACTGACAAAAACATGAAAGATGCAAGCAAAATTGGAGAAGAAAGAAGAACATAGATTCACAGTGCCCAATTCTGTTCTCAAATAGATAAGTGATATGTCAGAGTAACTCTTCAGTTTGTAGGTCCCACTGTAGTTAGCAACTTGCTGTGGGTCTTTATTCTCCTAGGTTGTACACTCTGTATAGTCATTTACATGCATGTTAACTGAGTTTAAACTTAATGTAAAATGTCACCCGTCTGAGCTGGTAGCATATTGCACAGGTGTTAATGTCTGCAGTAGGTGCAAGGCACTGGGTGAAGAATCAGGCCCTAAATCTGGGCACTGTTATAAAGAACCCTTTTAAGTAAGTAATAGGTTCAGTCCTGCCTGTGACAAGGTTACCTCTCAGTCTATTGGGTTACATGGGTGCATATGACTAGGAACGAAGCCTATTGAGGGATATGGGGTAGTTAGAGAAGAGACATGTAAGAGCAGGAGGGTTGTGCAGTCTTCCCACCCGGCGAGACTTTCCTTAGGTCCCAGGCACAGGGCCCGGTCAATACAAGCTGATGGGGCGGGATCCAGCTAGAAAGGCTGAGTGGAAGATCTGTGTTTAGAACTTTGCTCATAAAACAAACTCACAAAAGGGGGTAGGTACTGAGAAAACATCAACAGTGTGATATTTGGCTGAGTGCTTCTGTCTCAATTTCCTCTTCTTTCCCAGAGTGTGAGGCTGGATTGGGTAAGGACTGCTTGCTGGTGTAGTTAGCAGGAGTTTGAGACCTCCTCTTTCTTAAGAAGGAGCAATGCTGCTCTTGAGATGAGATACTTGATCCCACCCAGGAGGGACCATGTTGGAAGCATTATGCTTCCTAGTGCAAGAGCAACAGCAGACCCAGGCTGACGTCCTCCAGCTACCACAGAATCAAAAGCAGCAGAAATGCTGCTGGCACTACCAGTGTTGACAGGAGGCCTACCACATCAGCCAACAGGAGATAAATTATTTGTCCCAGGAGTACATCCAACAACAGTCCTTCTTTTTGAGCTGGGGAGAGTAGTCATGAAGCAGTAAAGGAAACAAGAGTGCAAAGGTAAGAATTCTGAAAAATAGCCTACTTACCACACCACAACCAGTCGCCATGCAGAATCCAAGAGCCTGAGGTCAACCTACTACAGCTAACTTCAAAGTGAGCCCAGCTGGAAGAAGCAGACTCAGAGAAGAAGCAGTACTCCATGGCTGCCAGGAAAAAGATCGGGGGGGGGGGGGAACATATCAGTTTGGGATAAAGCAATTAACTAGCCCCACAGTTTTGTAGACACAGATGGAAGACTGTGCAAGAGCTGGATGAAACATGCTTCTCCTGGATGAAAACTGAGACACAAGTTGTAAAGAAGGAACTGGAACTGGTCCATCTAATGATACAGATGGAGAATGAGGGGACACAGTACCTGCTGTTGAAGGATGAACTAGCTAAGCTCTATGTTGAGATGGAGATGAAGCCAGTGTTGCTGGGCTCAAAGAAGCAGAGGCCCAGTGACAAGACTGAATCATGGGACTAAGGAATACACAAAGTTGTGTGACTAATGACACTTTGAAGGGCTAGTGACTAGGGCTTTCCAAGCTGCAAGGAAAGCACAAGGAACTGAAGCACATGTTGGGTGAAGGGAAGAACAGCTCTGCCCACCATATTGAGAATCACGAGGGCAAGAGATGTTGGTTCTTTCCAGGACAAGGGATTTGGAAGTCTCTGCATTGCTTAGTTAGACTAAGTGATGCAGAGACTCAGTAAAGGGGTGGAAAAGAAGGAAGCACAATTTGAAGGAATAGGAGGCCAACAAGCTAAGAGGCCTATTGGAAATTCAGGAACAGGCTGGGGAGTAGCAGAGAAAGATGGCCACAGGGTCAGAGCATGGTAGAACCTTCTGAACGTGTGATGAATCTGGCTCATGTACAGAAGCTACAGAAAAACAAAATACTCTGCAGTTGTTGTAGTGCCCCTTACAACTGCTAAACTAACCAGTATTGTGGGGCCTGATCTGCTTGGACAGTAGCTCCTGGGAGGCGTTTGCAGCTTCCGAATAAGCCAGCCAGAAAGGACTGCAGACAAGCACAGCTTAGCATTCCAATTATAGATGCTGGATGATAGAAAAAGCTACAGAATTTATCTCTAGCTGCAGAGGAGGGACTTACTACTTTATGAGGCTAATGAGCTGAAAATACAGCTGGAGGGACTGAGGACAGAAAAACAGATGTCTGGGCTTGACAGAAGAAATGAGTGCCATGTAGCTTACAGAGAGCCTGCTTGTAGATGGACAAGGCTCTAGGGAGCAGGTATGACAGAAGCTGAGCTGGGCCTTTGAAACAGCCCTGAGTTCGGACTAACCTGTGCCTAGGAACCAAACCGTGTGGCTGAGGTACATGAGGACAGCCTGAGGATAGTCCCTGAGTTCAGGGAAGAAAATCATAGGAGCAAGAGGGCTGACACTACACTGGGAGAACACTCATTAGTTCCCAGCACAAGGCCTGGGAAGTACAAAGTTGCAGGGGCCAGCCAGGAAGGTTGGAGCGGAGGTTGGGAGCAAGTCCTCTCTGAGGCTTTACTCCTAGCAGGTGAAACTAACAAATCTGTGGCACAGGCGGAGAGGCAACTAGTAAAGCAGGATAAAAGCCCTGTGCATTGAACTTCATGTTAATGAATCAGTCTCCTGAGAGAGTTATTGAGAGAACGCCTGAAGTTCGGTGTTTAATGAACTGGGGAAGAAGATGAAACAGAGCCATCAACAAGACCTGAAGCTGTATTGGGTAAGACTCTGCTACAGTGGTTGATATCACTTACTTTAAGGAACCAGTAATAACTGTCTTGCAACTAAACCAAGCCAACCAACAAAAAACTGTAAATCTTATGAACTACATTGATTGATATTTCCAGCTTCACTTCTGTTCCAAAGAGAGTTACATCCATCTCAGATAAGCTTATTAGTCTTCAGAGGCTAACACAATCTCCTAGGATTTCTGTGGGTGCTCACTACTTCCACTAGATTGCATCAACATGGGGAAATAGTTATATGAGAGAGTTAATTCCAGCTTCCCCCCTGTATTTTTTCAATCAGAGTCTCGATTATGTTCTTCCTCCTTTGAGACACTTAGGCAACACAAAATGGCTGGATTCTTGCTGTAACTGACCAACAGAAATTACTGCTTGTGAAGGAGGGGAATTTAGGATTCATGCTCCATTGACAATCACACCTTCATAAGATAATGTGTTGTATGAGGTGGGAAAATGCATAGGCTGCTCAAATGCATACCAGCAAACAGAATCGGGGTTCTATATCACGTTCCTCCTCCTCTGAACAGATCTGTTTCTTTTCCATTGGCTTGACTTACTGTTTTGCAGACTGTCATACAAAAGTAAAGCAACTTTTTGGTTTGGATCACATTGAAATCCTTATTGAGAGGGAGAGAGAGAGAGAGAGAGAGAGAAAAAAACAAGTTTTAACTTTAAAAACAACAAATATCCTAGTAGCACTTTAAAGACTAACAAAGTATGTAAATGGTATCATGCGCTTTCATGGGCACAAGCCCACTTCTTCAGATGACCAGAGTGTAGGAAGTCCAGATCCAAGAATAAATAAAGGAAGGAGGGTGTGGGGGGAGAAGGAAAAAAAATGGAGGGGAGGAAGAAAAAAGAGACAGTAAGTAGATAAGCTTCAGAGGGGTAGCTGAGTTAGTCTGTAACAGGAAAGACTTAAAAAACAACATATAGTCTAGTAGAACCTTAAAGACTAAATAGTTACAAGAGGCTGATAAGAACCATTAGTTCGCACTTGGAAAGGAAGATGACCAACCCCAGATTCTACACAGACATCAAGAACTATTAGCACCTTCACTGTTTGGTTGGTTGAAGTTGTCATTCTGCTCATCACTCCTACTAACTATTGTCATAATGTAGTGGTGATGGTGGTAAACTAGGTCCCAGCTCATGCTGAAGCCTCAGGCCTCAAGGAACACTTACAAATTCAAGGCTGGAAAGCAGTCTGGATTACTTGGATATTAGCATTTTCAACATAGGTATTAGATGTTAAGTTGACAAGAAAGTGTTCAGACTTCATAAAATACTTTTAGAATGCTGCATGCATTGATCCTTATAATCTCTATGGAACAAAATTATATTAAGTGTTTACATTGTAAACCCCTGCAACTCTGTAAGGGTATGTCTACACAGAAAAGTTATTTCGAAATAACTAGCGTCTACACAGCCAAACCGCTATCTGAATTAATTTGAAATAGCGGAGCGCTTATTTTGAATTTGGTAAACCTCATTCTACGACACTTATTTCGAAATAAGGGGCCTCCAGCCTTCCCAGGGTACCCTGTTGGCCACTCCAGCTTCAACCAAGAACACTCCTCTCCCTCAGCCCTCCCCAGAGCCCTTAAAGGGGGTGACTCTGGCCACAGTGCCTGTGCCAGCTCCAAGCCTCCCAGCCCAGAGCCAGCAGTCACTGCCCCTGACCCAGTGACCCCAAAACATGAGCCAGCAAGCCACTGGCAGCCAGCCCTCCACCGCTCCCCAGGAGCAGTCTGCCAGCTCCCAGGAGCCTGACAGGGCCCGGACAAGGCAGGCGCCTTCCTGGTCCAGGGTGGAGATCATGGACCTTATTCAGGTTTGGGGGGATGCCCCCAACATCCATGATCTCCACACTAGACAGAGGAACGCGGCCGTCTATGGCAGGATAGCTGCCAGCCTGGCCACCAAAGGCCACATGTGAACCCAGGAGAAGGTTTTCATGAAAATCAAGTTCCAGCGAGACCCCCAACCCTGAGCCCTGAGCTTCCCCTCCCCCTTCTTCCCATTGCTTCCCCCTTCCAGCTCCCTCCTCCCAGGTTTCCCCCTCCCCTCTTGCACCTCCTTTCCCCAGTCTCACCAGTTTCATTCCTGCCCCCCAGTTTCGTTAAATAAAACGTTTGTGTTCATGAAAATACATGTGTTTTATTTGACATCAGGAAGGGGGGCTGGGAGGGGTAAGTGGAAGGACATGAGGGAGGAATGAAGCACAAGCACCCAGTGACCAGGGAGGCTCTTGGTGCTCCTCAGGGTGGAAGCTCTCCTGCAGGGCCTCCCTGGATACTGACACCCCCCCGATGGACCTCCTTGTATGGCAGCCTGCAGAAAGTGCATCCAGGCTCACAGCAATGCGTCCAAGAGAAGCACCAGAGTGCCGAGGGGCAGCTCTGGCTCCAAGTTGCAGAATGCGGTGCTGTCCTGAGTGAGGGCAACCAGAGCATGCAGAGACAAAATGCTTTGCTGTCCCTCATCGAGATAGGCAAGCAAGCAGGGAAACCTGAGAACCGGCTGTCCAGGGGGTTCCCTTTAAGCACAGGTGTCAGATAGCCTCAGGAAGCAGCCACACAAGGTAACTCCTGACCAGATTCCCTGCCAGAACTGGTTCCAGCCAGCCTGAAATGTGATTCAGCATCCTATCAGTGTGGACGCGCTATTTTGAAATAGCAAAATGCTATTTCGAAATGCATTTTGTGTCTATACACGTTATTTCGAAATAAGCTATTTCAAAATAACGCTGTAGTGTAGACATACCCTAATTCACCAAACAGGAAAAGTAGCATTAAGTTAGGTAAAGTGCTCAAGATTGCCCATTAAAGGCAAATAACATATCATGTTGCATCAAAGGAGAGAGGTTAACTCTCTCTAAGAAGGAAGACTTATGGAGGAAATCATCCAATCAGTTTGGACTCTGGAGTGGAGAGGATAAAAATTCTTGACAAGGAGAAACTGAATCTTTCATGGTATCTGAGAAGCAAAGATTCTTAAACATAAGCCACATGGGGAGCTGTTTCCTTGGGATGGTTTAGCCCCAAAAAGACATTCAGTACTGAAGAATTTACTACTTCTCTGTCACCCTTTGGAACCATAGTTAGAACTCATTTGTATATATAAATTGCCTGCTTCAACCCACAAATAACTCTTATTTATTTTCCCTAATTAATACATCCTTAATTAGGTCACTAAGGGCACAGCTATAATTACTGAAAGATTGAAGCTCTGGAGATTGATCTTTTGGCATTTGATTTAGCGGATCTAGTATAGACCCATAAATTAAATGCTGAGGGCAGCTCCCGCCGGTGTCTAGTATTCCTTGTTTTGTGAGGAGTAAGGAAATCCAAGGGGAGCATTTGCATTAATCTCTATGGTATTGATCACCCAGCCCACCTCCACACCCAGTGGGTTCAGCAGCCACCAACGGCTGCAGGGCAAAGTGTGTGGGCCGGGGGATGGCTCCACACCCCCAGAAGAGGTGGGGCTGAGGGCGATCAGTCCTTAGCACTGTTCAGGCCACAGCACTGCTTTCCACCAGCCTTGTACAAGAGATGGAGCTGGGCTGCAATGCAGCCCCAGAGCAAGCTACCCACCTGGGGAGCAGCATTTTGTGTAGCTGGAGCTGCATACCTTAAGCCAACCTTGCGGGTCTAGTGTGGACTAGGCCACTGAGATTAGCTACCAGTGTTGTCTTTGGCGTGAGCACTGAGGTCCAAATTGATCTGAAGTAAGTGACTCGTCTATCAGTACTGAGAGGAACCTGAATATTTTGAGATTTTTTTTTGATGTAGGTGACCATGTATCACTAAATCCAGCTTGCCTGGGCAGCAAGATAGACAGTTGCTTTAGCTTCTCTAGTCTATAACTCCATGGAAAGATTATTATAGTGATGTAGGAGTTAAGATTTGTTCCTGAGTTGGTGAAATCCAATTATAGAACAAATCACCAGTTTGGGGTGTCTGCCCTGCTTTTGACAGTCTGATCATAAGGTAGGAATTCGTGGTCATGAACTGCTCCAGACAGCGTAACCATAGTTAATCCTTGCTTCCTCACCCCTCTTTCTGTGCCCAGTTAAGGAATCTGGGAATTGTCAGAGCTCAGTTATTCACATCAGGCCCTTTCTATTTCTCCTAATGATTTTATTACTATCTTCAACACTAATAAGTACAACTTTGGCATTTCTTACAGTCCAAATTGTTTCTTGGACAGGGAAGCCAGTACCTAATCATGACAAGGGCAGATGTTTTTAGCAGCTGAGTCTAAAACTGCATATATTTCAGGTTTGAATTTTGTATTGATGGTCACAAGTGTTTCAAGTCTACTCCTGCTCACAAGGGTGAACCTGTTAAATCAAGCTTAATGGCTAAACTGGCACGGAGGCATACAGAGCCTGTTCTTTTCATTTCTCTCAGTTCTATTGAGCATGAAACCATGTTCTGCAGGGACTGGTTTTTGCAATTATTGTCTAAGAACAGTCCCAAATAACTCTAGCTTTTATTTCAGTTAAACAAGGTATTTCCTAGTGCCACAACAATGAGGATTTGGGGTATATAAAATAACTCCTACGTCAGTTGCTAGACAGCTCTGCATGTTCTTCTTGGGAGCCTCTTGTGTACAGAACCATTAGAATTCTAGAACTACATTGTTATGAACAGGGCTCAACAAATCCATTTATCTACTCGCCCATGGCGAGTAGATTTCAGCCGGTCGCCCCGTTCACCGGCGGTGCGCGCATGTGCAGTGCGGGTCTGGCACATGCGCGGTGCGGGGCTGGTGAGTGGATTTCGCCGCAGTTTGTCAAGCCCTGGTTATGAATCAAGTATAAGTCATGTGTGTAAGTGACATGGATGGGTTTGGCACTTAGTGCCACCACAGATTTCCTAGATTATTTGGGCAAATGACTTAATCTGTGCATCAATTCTTCACCTGAAAAAGGAGTAACTGTTTCCTTTCACCACCCCTCAGATTGTCTATTTGGACTGTAGACAATTCAAGTCAGGGCCTATCTCTTACTACAGGCATGTCTACAATACAGAGGAAACCCGAGGGGAGCATTTGCATTCATAGAATCACAGAATACTAGGACTGGAAGGGACCTTGAGAGGTCATCGAGTCCAGTCCCCTGCCCTCATGGCAGGACCAAATACTGTCTAGACCATCCCTGATAGACATTTATCTAACCTACTCTTAAATATCTCCAGAGATGGGGATTCCACAACCTCCCTGGGCAATTTATTCCAGTGTTTAACTACCCTGACAATTAGGAACTTTTTCCTAATGTCCAAGCTAAACCTCCCTTGCTGCAGTTTAAGCCCATTGCTTCTTGTTCTATCCTCAGAGGCCAAGATGAACAAGTTTTCTCCCTCCTCCTTATGACACCCTTTTAGATATCTGAAAACTGCTATCATGTCCCCCCTCAATCTTCTCTTTTCTAAACTAAACAAACCCAATTCTTTCAGCCTTCCTTCATAGGTCATGTTCTCTAGATCTTTAATCATTCTTGTTGCTCTTCTCTGGACCCTCTCCAATTTCTCCACATCTTTCTTGAAATGCGGTGCCCAGAACTGGACACAATACTCCAACTGAGGCCTAACCAGCGCAGAGTAGAGCGGAACAATGACTTCTCGTGTCTTGCTCACAACACACCTGTTAATGCATCCCAGAATCATATTTGCTTTTTTTTTGCAACAGCATCACACTGCTGACTCATATTCAGCTTGTGGTTCACTATAACCCCTAGATCCCTTTCTGCTGTACTCCTTCCTAGACAGTCGCTTCCCATTCTGTATGTGTGAAACTGATTGTTCCTTCCTAAGTGGAGCACTTTACATTTGTCTTTATTAAACTTCATCCTGTTTACCTCAGACCATTTCTCCAATTTGTCCAGATCATTTTGAATTATGACCCTATCCTCCAGAGCAGTCGCAACCACTCCCAGCTTGGTATCATCTGCAAACTTAATAAGTGTACTTTCTATGCCAATATCTAAATCATTGATGAAGATATTGAACAGAGCCGGTCCCAAAACAGACCCCCTGTGGAACCCCACTTGTTATACCTTTCCAGCAGGATTGTGAACCATTAATAACTACTCTCTGAGTATGGTTATCCAGCCAGTTATGCACCCACCTTATAGTAGCCCCATCTAAGTTGTATTTGCCTAGTTTATTGATAAGAATATCATGCGAGACCATATCAAACACCTTACTAAAGTCTAGGTATACCACATCCACCACTTCTCCCTTATCCACAAGACTCGTTATCCTATCAAAGAAAGCTATCAGATTGGTTTGACATGATTTGTTCTTTACAAATCCATGCTGGCTTTTCCCTATCACCTTGCTACCTTCCAAGTGTTTACAGATGATTTCCTTAATTACTTGCTCCATTATCTTTCCTGGCACAGAAGTTAAACTAACTGGTCTGTAGTTTCCTGGGTTGTTCTTATTTTCCCTTTTTATCATCCCTATAATCTCTATGGTTTTGATCCCCCAGCCCACCTCTACACCCAATGGGGCCACCAGCCACCACAGGCCCCAGGGCAACGTGAATGTGGGGGGAGGGGGACAGCTCCACACCCCCAAAAGAGATAGGGCCAAGGACAGTCAGTCCTTAGCACTGCCCAGGCCACAGCACAGCTTCCCCCCAAGCCGGTGCCGGAGCTGGAGCATTATTTCAAAATAACAAGCGGAGTGTCCACACAGCAAGAGTGTTATTTTGAAATTATTTTGAAATAACGGACTTGCTATAGCGAAATAATAACCTCTCATTCTGTGAGGAATAACACCTATTTCTAAATAGGGTGAGTGTGGATGCTCAGCTGTGCTTATCTCAGAATAATTGACCTCCAGGGCTTCTCACAGCCCACTCCCCTCACAAATCTATAGCTTCCCATCTTGTGTGGGGTTTAAAGCTGCAGGCAGAAGGGAAAGGCCTGTGGCACAATGCGAGCCCTGCTAGCACCGTGCCACACAGCACCACCCTGCTTTGCCTTCCCTGCTTCCATGAGCGACCCCAGCACTTCCTCCGAGCCCCCACAGTTGCAAGCACGCCAGCAGCCAGCTCAGATGCCTGTGGCCAGGGGCAAAAGAGGGCACAATCCTGAACTGGTGCAGAGATCCTGGATCTCACTGCGGTTTGGGGCAAGGAGTCTAACCTCCAGGATCTCTGCACCAGATGGTACAAAGTGGACATCTATGAGCAGATGGCCACAACCCAGGACCAGAAGGGGCACATCCACACGCTGGACCAGGTGTGGATGAAAATTAAGAAACTGCAGCAGGCCTATACCAAAGCCAGGGAACAAAGTTCCCACTGTGGAGCATCACTCCAGATCTGCTACTATTATTAGCAGCTCGATGGCATCCTGGGGAGGGGGGGGCAATCACCTCCCCCCATCATGGACTCTGGCCTAGGTACACCCATCGTCGACATCCAAGAGAGCAGGGCTGTGGACCAGGATGATGAGGACAATGAGGAGAAGGAAGTGGAGGAGGAGCAGGCCAGGCTGGACACCACTCAGCCTGGAGCCAGGACCCCTCTCCCAGGATGTCTCATAGGACTCGGATGAGGCCGGGGAAGGCACTTCAGGTGATTTCCATAACTTTTCCCATCTACGTGCAGGAGGAGGCAGCAGGTTGCAAGGGTCTGTGCACTCCTCACTTGGCCTTCTTGGCCTGGGGATCGCATAGCAGCCTGTGCAGATGTGTTCACATGGCGTGCCAGTACCAAGCACTCAGCCCCATGAATCTGTCACATAGGAACCTGTTGTTCCTTCTCACAGGGTTCCTGGAGAGGCCTGCCTTACTCTGGCCTCCAGGATGGGACACCTTCCCATGACAGTCCACCACTAAGGAGACTGGGGTCATGTCACTCATCTTGGTCAGCACCTATTCAGTCAAGTGGTTCTGCTGATAAGAAAAAGCATGTTCATGTATGTAAGTGTCCATGAAGATGAGTGAGGGTTTCACAACTGGGTAATTACAATGCAAATTACATCTTCACACATCATGCCTACAGGAAAATAATGGGTAACAAATAAAATAGGATCCTGTTATACCTCAAAATCTAAAGAAAATATTGCTGCCAGGCCAAGAATATGTGTTATTACAACACTATTAGAAAGTTAATGTAGCATATTCACGAACATGGAATTTCCCAGAGCTTTCTCGAGGAACTGTTCTTTGATCTACAAGTATTGCCCACAAGCTTTAAATCAAGGCATCCAGACTGTTTCTTAAATGCCATTAAATTGGCAATGACCCATCAAATGATTGGCAAGCAATGGCCAATCAAATGTGAAATACAATAACCCCTTTTACTGCAAATTAACACTTTGTATTTATAATGAATCTTAGTTATCAAGTGATTTAAAAAACATCACGTGTACCTAAATACTTGGCAATGGTTTACATATTGTAGGAAAAACATGATAACTCTCTTTAAAAAAAACAAATGTTTAGTGCAAAATAAACAATAGCTGGCTTGCAATACTTGTGATGTGTTATAACACTGCAATTAGTTGATCATATCTGACTTAATGCACACTGTGGCTGAATATAGTATAAAACACTGCATAGAAGTGGGTCTTAATCCGCAGTCCACAAAAAAGTTGAAGGGAGAAAGGAATATGATCATATGGTGCAATATCTATTTCCAGCTCTTAATGTGCATTAATTAACAGAAACTTAAACAAATCTATTACGTGACAAAACTGTGAAAAATCCTGTACAAAGTATGCCTTTTGAGGAATCCTTGGAAGGGTTGTAACCTGCTGAATATTGTTATCTTGCTATAATGTATATATCAACATTGTGTATGGAATTATGGAATTTTGCTATGTGCTTGTAACTCAAACATGTTGTCGGTTTGAGAAATGCCCACACGTTAGCTCTGTAGAAATAGCAAAGGAGCTGTAAACAAGAGCATGTGCACGTCATTACCAAAGACATCTCAAATGACATGCATGCTAAGGTGAACTAAAATTTGTAATTCTTATGAGGGACTGATAGCCAAGCTTGTACACCATGAAACACAGACAGGATTATCCAACAAAAAGGGTCACCATATAAAAAAGAACAAAAGGCCTCTGGCCATCTCTTTCCTACCCCCGTTTGGATTGTGAATTCTGACAGGGCAAGTTTTGAACAAGAAGGACTGAGGTCTCCAAGGCTATTTGAGCAACCCAGATTGATTTATAGAAAACTAGCAGATTTAACATCCTCTCCAATATTTGTATTACAGACTAATTCAGCTGTAATGTGTTTTACATGCCTTAGCTTTTTAATAACTCTCATTCATTTTATTAGCTGTTGAATATTGATTTGATTTGTTCAGGGTAGGCTACAGCTTTGTTTTTGGTGTATGGTCCAGAGCATTCATTGACTGGGATAAGTAACTAGCTCCCTGCTTCTGGAATATCCGTATGAGTGGTGATTTTTTATTTTAATATCCTTTGATCACAAAAGTCTGGGTTTTCTGGGTGATAATATGGGCTGTAGTATGTACAGGAACTGCCTGTGGCTCCATATTAAGCTAGTATGGAGATCCTGGAGCACACATTTGTTGCTGATTTGATTAATCTGCTTACAGAACAAACCACCAGTGTTGGAATGTCTGCCTCTTTTTGTTTTCAAATCTTACCTGAAAATGACCTTCTCAGCTATGATCCACATAAGGCACAGTAACAGGCATGCTGTCATTATCTTGCCACAGGAATATCTGCACATAGATGCTAACCAATTTTATAATGCAGTCATATATTTTAAAGCTTTGTTAAAACTCCAGCAATAATAGAAATCTCTACACCAGTGTTTCTCCACCAGGGGTACACATACCCTCGAGGGGGTACACAGAGGCCTCTAGCAGTACATGAACTCACCTAGATATTTGCCTAGTTTAACAAAAGGCAACATAAAAAATATTAGTATAGTCAATGGTAAGGAAAATTTCATACAATGACTTGTTTATACTACTCTAAAAACTATACACTGAAATGTAAGCACAATAAAGTTTGAACCTCCCTGATCTGGCACCCTCAGGACTTGACCAGTCCCAAAAAAGAGATTTTGCTGGACCAAGGGAGGTCATTTCTGGTCCCCTGCCACAGCCTTTCCCACTGACCACCCTGCTGGTTTCCCCACTGTTCTGCCAGGCTCCTGACCTTGGCTGTCCTGCTATGGCAGCCCACTTCCCCAGAGGCTGGGCTCATAACCCGGCCATGGCAGCCCAGCCCACTGCCCTGTGTGTTGGGATCCTGGCCCTGCTGAGGCATCCCACTGATCTACAGGAACCTAGTGGGCTCCCAGCCCCCACAGAGCTCCTGCCTCCAGCACTCAACAAGGACTCTCTGGCAAAGAAACATCAATGGTTTTGCCAGACCACAGATGTTGCTGTGGACCAGAGAGTCACAGTTTAGAGAGGTTCAACCTGTAGTTTTATTCCAGTTGATTTATTTTGTAATTATATGGAGAAAATGAAAACGTAAGTTATTTTTCAGTAATAGAGAGCTGTGGCACTTCTGTATTTTTATGTGTGATTTTGTAAGCAAGGAGTTAAATGAGAGGAAACTTGGGGTACACAAGACAATTGAGACTCCTGAAGAAGAAACGGTAGTCCGGAAAAGTTGTCTCTACACAAAAAGAGTCTGAACTCTATTTTATCAAGTCTTCCCTCTGTAAGAACTGCCAATGCTGAGAATACCATGTTTATAAGTTAGTCTGCTGCAGCCCACAGCACATATGTAGGCCTGCAAATTACTCAAACACAGAAGTCATAGCAACACAAAGGAGTGAGAGGAACAGGATGCTGCAAGGGGAGATAAAGTGGCAGTCATGGGTTCTAAATCCGTCTAAGTACAGGCTCAGGAGGGACGGTGTATCCATCCTGATAGAAATTCTCCAGGTGATGCAGCTTGCTTCCAGTGCACTGTCTGAGGACAACAATTTCTATAATGGATAACCCTGAGGTCAACACTTCAGTTATAGGGCTCAGTCCCCCAGAGGCAAAACAAGTTTGGGGGCCTAGTGTGGGCTGGATCGAAAAGAAGAATTTGGAGCTGTTATGGGCATGTACCATTTTACTTTTCAGAGCATTCCAAGGAATCCATATGAGGGACTAAAGACATGTATGACAGACAACACCTGCAATAACCTACTATGCATTACAGCAGCACCCATGGAACCAGGATAACAGCTTACATTGCTCTATACTGTCTAGATCATGTTCATTCAAGGAAAAAATAGCAACTGCCCTACTGTAGAATTAGAAGTAAATGTTTTGGTGTTCTCATAGTCTGCACTTTGGTTCCCTGCCACCTGTGAGCACCTGCTTTCTGTTAGGATATGTCTACACAGCAGCTTTATTTTGAAATAATGGCGACCTGGAGGACTTCTTACTCGGACTACTGTAATCCTCATTTCACAAGGAGTAAGGGAGTTGAAGGAAGAGTATTCTTCCTTCAACTTCCTGCTGCGTGCGTAGACAGCACCAAAAGCCAAATTAAGCTATTTGAACTTCAGCTACACAACTGATACAGCTGAATTCGACTTTTGCCCTGCTGTGTAGATGTGCCCTTAGTGTATGCACTGCATAAACTATGAGTTCTATCCAAAATCACTGAAATCACAAGGGGGCATGTCTACACTTGTTAGTTCAAAATAACAAGATGATCATGCACTCTAGCAAGCCTGTTATTTCGAAATAAAGGGCTTGTTATTTCAAAATAATAACTCCTGCTTGTGAAGAGGAATAAGCTTATTTTGAAATAGTTATTTCAGGAGTTATTATTTCAGAATAACTTGTTTCAAAATAACTTGGTAATGTAGACAAGCCAAGGAGTCTTCCCGCTCACATAAGTGGGATTTAAATCAGGCTGATAAATCCAGCTGCAAATAGGATCAGCCTGGCAAGTATCCATGAGAAAAGCATTCAGTGTTATGGTAATAATTTTTCGTCAAAAGACTCTGGGTGGAATGTTTTCTAGTTTTTCTATACTGGATTGGCAGGGAAACCAGTCTGACTCTGCGGCTATGTCTAGACTACATTCCTCTTTCGAAAGAGGAATGTAAATGAGATAAATCGGAAGTGCAAATGAAGCGCAGATTTAAATATCCTACTGCTTCATTTGCATATTCACGTCTGAGCGCTTTTTTGAAAAGGTTTTCAAAAGTGAAAGTGCAGTTTAGATGTGGTTCTTTTGAAAAAAACCCTCTTTTTTTAAAGAACCCGTACTCCTGAAAAAATGAGGACTACGGGTTCTTTTGAAAAAGGGTTTTTTTCGAAAGAACTGTGTCGTGACTGCGCTTATACTTTCGAAAACCCTTTTTCGAAGAAGCGCTCGGACACGAATATGCAAATGAAGCATGGGATATTTAAATCCGCGCTTCATTTGCACTTTTGATTTTCTTCATTTACATTCCTCTTTCGACAGACGAATGTAGTTTAGACGTGCCCGTCCTCCATGTGTAACTGGATTTGTGATAAGAGCAGTGTATAAAGGAGTCCTCATGCTTTTCATCAGTGAACACACAGTTGTATTTTCAATGTTATGATTTCAGATTTCTATTTTATTAGCTATTTTTGTTGCAGCAGCATAATGGGAATTTAGTAAATTTAATCCCTGTGAAAATTATTATAGCACCTCCTGTCAAACACCGTGGCTGACACAAAGGTTTTAATAGCCAAATTGAATTATAGCCTTTCTTAAACCAACTTTGTCTTCCATTTCCTTCTCCTGCCTTTTATCCTTTCCCTTACTGGTCTATTCTTTTTCACCCTGACCTAAATGATCCTGTTCCTAACTATTAATGGCTATAATGATTTAAACAGGTAATTTTTCCTATGTTTTCTGTGATGATTTCTTCCCCTTGCTTGTGTGCCATCTACATTATTAGTTTTTGAAGCAGAAGGTTGATGATCCTCTTGACTAGCAAAAACACAGATTACAAATTAACTTTCATGTTAATTGGCAGAGAGCTTGGAGGCTTGTATTGGGGATTCATGCCTTCACAGGAAGCTCTATTAAACTTCTTCCATGCATCCTTATTTAGAAATTATTCTCTCTCTGAATAATAATCTGGGGTGAGCAATATACAGGAGCAGTTCTTTTGTTAGTGGAAATCTGTTTTATCTCCACTAACTTTAATGGCACTAGGTCAGTTCACACACCAGCTACATATTTGGCTCATAGTGCTCACATTTCCACTTCAGGGCCTAGTGTCTCTGAAGCTGTAGTGTGGCTGCTTTCACCAAGAAGACTATAAAGTACAGTTGGTCAAGTGGCACAAAAAGTGATTGGTTAACCAAGGTGATTTGGTGGTGATATTTCTTAAGGTCACAAAATGTTCATACAAAGGTGCAAAAGTGCAGTTAAAGATATGTTAGTGTTGCTATTGTGAGTAATTGACTTGTAATGACATATATTTCTTGTATGGAAGTCTGATCTTGTTGTTATTTATTTTATTAACTTGTATTGTAATGGGACCCCATTATGCTGGATGTGTGAGAGAGGACAAAGTTGGTCTCAGTCCTGCTTACAGTCTAAAGTTCTGAATAAGGTTTTTTTTCCTCCTAAACAGTTTAATAAATGCCAGTTGCTTTGAGCTCTGAATAGCTTTGATGGTGTATGTCTGTTTACCAAAAGTGCATCATTTGTTCACTGTTCTTCAGCTTATTTTTTAAAATCAGTAATTTATTCAAGAAGCAAAAACAGTACCATATGGTTTGAGTGATCAGTCATGTGCAGCAAATAAAAATTAGTCATAAAATCTTAAAAATGAAGGGCTGTAAGAAACCTCAAGAAGCCATTAAGTCCAGTCCCTTGCATTATAGCAAGGCAAAGTAAAAGACCATCTATGACTGGTGTTGTTTTAACTGATTTTTAAAAGCTTCCAATGATAGATACACTACAAGCTTCTTTGGAAGCCCACTGCAGAGCTTAACTACCCATGTAATTAGAGGGCATTTTTTAATATCTAACCTAAATATCCCTTGCTGCAGATTAAGCACATTACTTCAACCTTCATTGGACATGCAGAACAATTGATCACCATCCTCTTTATTACAGCCCTTAACATATTGGAAAAGACTGTTACCAGGTCATCACCTCAATCTTCTTTTCTCAAGACCAGACATGCCCAGCTTTTTTAACGTTTCCTCATAGGTCAGATTTTCTAAGCCTTTTATGATTTTTGTTGCTCTCCTCTGGATTCTCTCCAAATTTCTTCATATTCTTCCTAAAGTGTGGTTCCCAGAACTAAACACAGTGGGGCCTCAATTGCACAGAGCAGAGTGGTACAATTATCTTCTCTGTCTTATGTTTATCACTTCTGTTAACACACCTGAGAATCATATCTACGTTTTTGTAACTGCATCACGCCGATGACTCATTCAGTTTGTGAGCCACATAAACTCCAAATCCTCAACAGCAGTACTACCAACTAGACAGTTATTCCCCAATTTGTAGTTGTGGATTTGATTTTTTTCTTCTTGAATAAAATACATTGTCTTTATTAAATTTCATCATGTTGTATTCAAAGCAATTCTCCAATTTTTCAAAGTCATTTTGAATTTTAAATCTGTTCTCCAAGGGTATGTCTACACAGCAAAGTTATTTTGAATTAACTTTAATAGCGTCTATACATGCAAACCACTATTTCAAAATTAATTTGAAATAGTGGAGCGCTTATTTCGAATTTGGTAAACCTCATTCTACGAGGAATAACACCAAATTCGAAATAGCTATTTCGAATTAAGTGTTGTATAGACACTTAATTCGAAATAGGGGGCCTCCAGCCCTTCCCAGGGACCCCTGGTGGCCACTCTGGGCACAACCAGGAAAACTCCTCTCCTCTCCTCCAGCCCAGGGGCACTTAAAGGGGTAGAGTCTGGCTACTGGGCACGTTCGAGCCAGAGGCCTGCCTGAAGAAAGCCAGCACTGCCAGCCCCGCACCCAGTGGCCCCGTCATGAGCCGGGTAGCCAGTGCCAGCCCAGTGTCCCCCGCCCATCTATGGCCACATAGCGGCCACCATGGCCAGAAAGGGCCACAGGCGCACCCAGGAGCAGGTGTGCCTCAAAATAAAGGAGCTGTGGCAGGCATACACCAGGGTCACCAGGGGCAGCGCCGCAGCAGGGGCTGACACCTGCCCCTACTTCCCCTCCCTCGACCGCAACCTGGGGGGCGGGACGGTCTGCGCCACCCCAGGGGGCAGTGAGCCAGGACCAGAGAGCCCTGACCCAGGCATGGCAGAGGGGCCAGCATGGAAGGTGCCATGCCAGCGGGACCCCCGAGCTGTCCCGGCACCGGACTCAGCAGGGTCGTCAGGGGAGGCCACACCAGGTAAGTGCCATCACTGTCCCCTACCCCGGGAGGGGGCGGGTAGAGAGACCAGGGACTGTGCGTGTGGGCCATGCCTCCCACGGATCACGCAGACACCTGTGCATGTGCGGGCACATCCTGTGCCACCCTTGGGCAGGTGGCTCCAGCTGCTTTCCACACAGGGGCTGTAGCCTGATAGCCACACACGTGTGTGAAGAGACCTGACACACTCCCGACCCCGGGACGGGACCCAGCAGGATGCCCTCCCTTCACATGCCTCCTCTACACAGAGGCAGGGGATATTTTCTCCCCTCGCAGCCGCACTAGACACAGCACAGGGGCATGGGTGCGGTCTTGGGGCAGCTCCCACTCCCAGGGAGAGCCAGACATCCTGACCATGGCCTCTGTGCAAGCACGTCGGCTCTGATGGTGCAGGGCATGGTCATCCGCACCTCGCAGGTGGCGCTGGGCATCATCCACTGCGTCCCCAGGGAGAACTGACCACTCCCCTTCTTTCTCCACAGGCGCACCAGCTGCACGTGCAGGGCACACCACCCCTCCCAGGACAGCCTCCTGCACCCAAGGGCTCCTCCGGACCACCAGCACGCGGCAGGGGTACTGGGACCAGCACCTGGGGGCCCTGTGAGCCCTGCACCGCACCATCCAGGGTTGGGTGCAGGAGGACCTGCAGCTCTGCCGGGAGCAGCTTGCCCAGGGCCATGCCATGTGCTCACACCTGCAGGCTCTGGTGCAGAGCGTGCTGCCCCGTGCCGCCCCAGCGCCTGCTGCCCCCCCAGCTACTGTTCCTCCTCCCACTCCTGCCCCCCTCCCACCTTTCCCTCCTCAATCTCCACACCCCCCCACCTCAGCCTCTGCACCCTCCTCCCCATCCCCCTGGGGATGCCAAGGCCCCCTCCCCCGTGGTGCTGGGAGGCAGTTGGCCCGGCAAGACCCCCACCCCTGAGCCCTGAGCTTCCCCTCCCCCTTCTTCCCCTCGCTTCCCCCTTCCAGCTCCGTCCTCCAAGTTTTCCCCTCCCCTCTCCCACCACCCATCCCCGTTCTCACCAAAAGTTCATCTCCCCCAGTTTTGTACAATAAACCCAGTTCATATTTTTGAACATAGGTGGTTTTTATTTGACATCAGGAAGGGGGCCTAGGGAGGGGCCAGTGGGAGGACATGAGGGAGGAATGGGGTATGAGTCCCTGGTTGGGAGGACTGAGGAGGCTCTTAGTGCTCCTCAGGGTGGACGCTCTCCCGCAGGGCCTCCTGGATACTGACAGCCCCCCGATGGACCTTCTGGATGGCAGCCTGCAGAAAGTGCAGCCAGGCTCGCAGCAACATGTTCACGAGAAGCACCAGAGTGCCCAGGGCCAGCTCTGGCTCTGGCTCCATCAGGGCCTCCTGGATCCTGACAGCCCCCACTGGACTCCCCGGATGGCAGCCTGAAGCGAGTGCAGCCAGGCTGATGGCAATGACCCCACGGGATGCACAGGTGTGCCCAGGGACAGCTCTGGCTCCATGTGGCCGAGTGCTTTGCTGTCCCTCATCAAGGTAGACAAGGTAGCAGGGAACCCTGAGAACTGTCTGTCCGGGATGGGTGTAGAGTCCCTTTAAGCAGATAACCTCAGGCAGCAGCCCCACACACTAAGTCCTAACCTGATGCCCTGCTGGCACTGGTTCCGGCCAGCCTTAACTCCGGCTCAGGGTCCACTCAGTGTGGACATGCTATTTCGAAATAGCAAAATGCTATTTTGAAATAGTTCTTGTGTATAGATGTGTTATTTCGAATTAGCCTAATTTGAATTAACTATTTTGAAATAAGATAATTCGAAATAACGCTGTAGTGTAGACATACCCTCATTTCGAAATAGGGGGCCTCCAGCCTTCTCAGGGTGCCCTGGTGGCCACTCCAGCCTCAAACAAGAACACTCCTCTCCCATCCCTCCTTCCCCGGAGCCCTTAAAGGGGTTGACTCTGGCCACAGTGACTGTGCCAGCTCCAAGCCTGCCGGCCCAGAGCCAGCAGTCACTGCCCAGACCCAGTGTCCCCAAAACATGAGCCAGCAAGCCACTGTCAGCCAGCCCTCCCCTGCTCCCCAGGAGCAGTCTGCCAGCTCCCAGGAGCCTGCCAGGGCCTGGAGAATGCAGGCGCCTTCGTAGTCCAGGGTGGAGATCAGGGTGGACCTTACTCAGGTTTGGGGGTGATGCCCCCAAAGTCCATGATCTCCACACTAGACAGAGGAATGCGGCCATCTATGTCAGGATAGCTGCCAGCCTGGCCACCAAAGGCCACATGCGAACCCAGGAGCAGGTTTGCATGAAAATCAAGTTGGTCCAGCAAGACCCCCAACCCTGAGCCCTGAGCTTCCCCTCCCACTTCTTCCCCTTGCTTCCCCCTTCCACCTCCCTCATCCTAGGTTTCCTGCTCCCCTCTCCCACCCTCTTTCCTCCCCTCTCCCACCTCCTTTCTCCAGTCCCACCAGTTTCATCCCGCCCTCCCCCCAGTTTTGTTAAATAAAGAGAGTTTGTGTTCATGAAAATATGTGTCTTTTATTTGACATCAGGAAGGGGGGCTGGGAGGGTAAGTGGAACGATTTGGGGGAGGAATGAGGCACAAGCCCCCAGTGGGGCCCACCAGGGAGGCTCTTAGTGCTCCTCAGGGTGGAAGCTCTCCCGCAGGGCCACCTGGATACTGACAGCCCCCCGATGGACCTCCTGGATGGCAGCCTGCAGAAAGTGCAGCCAGGCTCGCAGCAACACATTCACGAGAAGCACCAGAGTGCCCAGGGGCAGCTCTGGCTCCATGCTGCAGAGTGCTGTGGTGTCCCGAGTGAGGGCAATCAGAGCACGCAAAGACACAAAATGCTTTGCTGTCCCTCACCGAAGTAGGCAAGCAAGCAGGGAAAGCTGAGAACCGGCTGCCCGGGGTGGGGGGTCCCTTTAAGCACAGGCGTCAGATAGCCTCAGGCAGCAGCCACACAAATAAACTCCTGACCCGATCCCCTGCTGGACCTGGTTCTGGCCGGCCTTCAATACAATTCAATGTCCACTCAGTGTGGATGCGCTATTTTGAAATAGCAAAATGCTATTTTGAAATGCATTTTGTGTGTAGATATATTATTTCGAAATAAGCTATTTCAAATTAACTATTTCAAAATAAGATATTTTGAAATAACACTGTAGTGTAGACATACCTCAAAATACTTGCTACCCCTCTCCTCAACTCAGTAACATCTACATACTTTCTGCTCTGTTAGCCAACTCATTATTGAAAATACTGAATAGTACAGAGCTCAGGACTCAGACTGAGACTCCACTAGACACCTCCCAATTTGTCAGCAAGCCATTGATAACTAGTCATTGAGTAGGGTCTTTCAACAAGTTGTGCTCCTACCTTACAATAATTTCAGCTATACCAAGATGAACAACTCACAAGCACCTTGTAGGATGAAGTTTGTCAGGACACTTTGCAATTTGACCACCTTCACTCTAAAGTGTGTTTGATTCAAGATGCTACGGTATGCTAACCTCTGGAAACTCTCCATTTTAGAAGAAATATCTCTAGCCATCTTTGATATATTATAGCCTAACCCATTCACTAATTACCACTCTGGATTTCCCAGTATATCACTGCTACTAAAATATCTTATATGGACCATGGGTAAATCAGTTGTGTGTTTCACATTGGGCTGTATTTTATACCATTAGGTAAGCGCTAATTGCATAAAGGCTCCTTTCTCCACCATATCTTTTGGTGAGATACATTTAGGCTTCTCATCACATTTGCATGTGTTTTTATGTTTCTATAAACTTTAGTATAGTGAAAGAGAGAGAAAAATCTAAAGCTATTACTAATGAAACTAGTAAGCAAGAGAAATCAGTCCATATACATTATTCATTGCTGATTGGGGGAGCCCATCTTGCAACAACCAAGGCCTTGTATACACTAGCATGTTCGTCAAAATACGTTCTCAGTCAGGTGTGTGGAAACAACAGTTCCCAGACTGACAAAAGTTTCACCGACAACAGTGCTGGTGTGGACAAGGCTATGTTGGTGGGAGATTCTTTCCTGTTGACATAGCTACTACTGCTTTCTCCCATTGGCATAGAGAGAAGCTACACAGGAAAATTTACAGCAGCACAGCTGCAGTGGTATGGCCATGCCACTGTTAGGTGTGTAGTGTAGACATAGCTGAAGGCCCAGCTACCTTATTGTGAAGTTATCAGCTACTATATAATTCAGCCCATGTGTAAGAGGATCTCCCTTCTGCTCCTGCCTATTACTGTGTCCTTTTCAGTCCCATTTATATCAGAAATAAGAGAAAACCTGAAGTGTTTTTGGAGCTCCTTACTGAAAATATAAAACATAATTTGTTTCTGTGTATTTCTAGCCTTTATTAGAATAATTCTGCATTGTCAACCCCATTGCCATATTCACTACAAAGAGCAAACACGCTTAACTAATAATAGCAGCACTCGTCCAAATACTTGGCCCTTATATAGTGCCACCTGTACTCAAGCAATGTCCGAACATTATCGCATCTGACAAATATATATTAATATCAGACTAATTAATGTGGGATGGCTCTGAAGGATTATTTTTCAAAACCTTGCATAGGATTTTTAACTGCATAACTTCCAACTTTAATGAGAGACAAAAGGCTAAAACTTAAGGCAATATTCTGATCATACTCTGTTCCTCCCATTCTACTCAGTTTCTATATTCAGAGTGCACTTGTGCTGCTATAAGATTTGAGAGTTTCATTGTGTTTGTTATGCACTACTTGTAGTTTAAAGGCATTTCACCTTCAATTCCGTGAAGTAGTTGAGGATATGCTTAACCTATACATCAGCTTAAGAGCACCCCCATTGAGCAAAACACTTAAGCACATTCTTATGTCACATTGAAATCAATAGAATCTAAATATGTGCTTACGTGAGTTGCTGAATCAGGGCCTAAAGCAAGAAAATGATTGAAGTACAGAAGAGGGAAAAATAGGTAGCTAGAAAACAGTGAACACTATTTTGGTAGTCCATAGCTGATTGTGTTGACAATATTACAGGTTGGACCTCCCTGATCTGGCACCCTTGGAACCTGACCTGTTTCAAATGAGGGAGTTTTATGGACCAGTGGAGGGGGAGCGTCAGCATCCCCACTGAGCTTCTCTCCCCAATCGCCCGGTTCTGAGAGCTGTGGCAGCCCCTCTGGAATTCCTATCAGCCTCGCCAGCCTTGTGGCAGCCCTACCCTACCAACTTCTCTGCTCCACCAGCTGCAGTCTTTGTCATCCTGAAGTCTCTGCTGCCCCATTGGCCCCACTGCCCAGTTCCACTCCAAGCTGCCAGCAACCTCTGCAACTGGGTGTTTCTTGTCCCGCCATATCCATGGTCCTTCCAGACCACAGATTGTTGTCGGACCACAGAGGTTCAACCTGTATTGCAATTTTCATATATGGCTACAAGAATGACTCTTCAGTCTGAATCTTGATACATGCAGTCCGGTGCACTGACAGTATGGGAAATCTGTTTCTATGATGTTTGATGATGCAGCCTTGTGGCACCTTTCATGTTCAGCCTGGAGATAATTTTGTTGATCCTTCTCAAACTTGTCACATGTTGATCTTCTCAAAGACCAATGTTGAGTCCTCTTCTGAGCCATTTGCTCATGTTCCTTGGCATACCAAATCAGTGGAGACTGCTCTCCACATTTTCTTTGAAATGCTTATGCCGATGACCTTTCTTCCTTTTGCCCTGACTCCTCATACAAGATCTATTTTGGGAGACAAAAGTCTTCCATTCTGATGACATGCCTGGCCTACCTAAGTTGTGCTTTCTGTAACATTTCCTCAATGCTAGTTGTGTTTGCTTTCTCAAGGGTTTTAATATTGGTCATCCTGTCCTGCTAGCAAATGCTTTTCTTGAGTGGAGGGAGCACATGTGAAATTTTTCAAGCTGTTTAATGTGATGTCTATAAAGAGTCCACATCTCCAATCCATACAGATGAGAACTGTAGAACTTCAAAGTGGTGGAGAGATGGGTATTGTGTTACTTAAGAACTTTTGTTCAAAGTTGGCCAAAGCCCTGGCTGGTGTTACTAATTCTGGGGGAGATTTCCCTATCCAGTGAGCCATCATTTAAGATAGTACCACCCAAATACTTGAACTGGTCCACATTTTTCAACTGTGGGCCTTGGATGATGATGTCTGACACTGGGAATTGGAATAAGGTGCTATTTGAAACAAAACGTCTGTGTGCCCAAGAATGATGGCGAGACGAATGAGCTGGCATGGTTCAAAAAATCTGTCAATGAGGATCTGAAGGTCATCTCATCTATCAATCATCAGGACATAGTCATCTGCAAAGAGTATGTTAATAAGAAGTCTCCCCAATGTCTTGATTTTAACACTGAGACTCTGAAGATCAAAGAGGAATCCATTGAGTTGATATAGCCTGTGATCCAAGTCACTTGTTACATGGCTGAGAACACAAATAAAAAATAAGTTGAACAGCACTGGAGAAAATACTCAGCCTTGCTTCAGTCCATTCAGGATTTCAAATGCATTGGAAAAGTCACCACTAGCAAATACTTGCACTGTCATGTGGTCATGGAAGAAACTAATAATGTGTACGAACCTTCTTGGGCAGCCCAGTTTATGTAGGATAGCCCAAAGACTCTCTGTTAACCATATCAAAAACTTTGGTCAACTGGATGAAAACTATATACAGGTCCATGTTCCGCATTAAACATTTTTCCTGGGCCTGCTTGCAACAAAGATCTTATCTGTACTGCTACGAACTGGTCTAAAACCACGCTGATCTTTTGCCACATTCTCCTCAGATATGTTTCCAATAGGTCTGTTCAGTAGACTGTGAGCTAGTATTTTTCCTGCTGTATAGAAGAAAGCAATGCCTCTGTAATTTCCACAGCAAGTTTTGCTGCCTTTTTTTTTTTGGACAGTGATACAATAATAACATTTTTGAAAGTTTGTGGCTTTTCTTATTCCTTCCAACTGCTCTACAGGATGCCATTGAACACCTTGGTAGCCTTTGGGCCTGCACCACTATGTAATTCTGCTGGGAAACATCCTTTCTAGATCCTTTGCAAGAGTTCAGTTGTTTGAGGACTTTTATAACTTCCACAGTGGATGGAAGGAGATTAAGATCCTCTTTGATGGGTTTCTTCGATAAATGGTCATGGACATGTCAATCAACGGTGGATAGTCTATTGAGTAGACTACTGAAGTGCTCAGTCCATCTCTGTATGATTCTCTGTTTGTCTTTGATAAAAGCTGTGTCATCTTCTAACTTCAAAGGGGCTGTGACATATATAGATGGTCTGTAGACTGCTTTGAGAGAAACAAAGAACGTTTGTGCACTGTTTGTTTGTGCATAATAGTAGAGATCTGAAGCTTTCCTCTCCCTCTATTCATCCTGTATTCATCCTCCTTACTTCAGCTGAGACTTGTTCCGTAGGTACTTAAACTGATCTTTCTTTGAGATGGAAGTGACTCCATTCAGAAAATGCTTTCTGTTTGTCACTTAGGAGTTTGGCAATGTCTTCACTGTTCTCATCAAACAAATCTCGGTGTACTCTTTTCTTTGGCCCCAGCACTGATTTAGCTGTGTCAATAATCACATATTTAAATGGTTCCATTTTTCTGATGGATTGCCAGTGACTGGTGGATGTGAAAAAAGCCTGTCATCAAGTGACTGCTGAAACTGCATCTTATAGTTGGCATGTGTGAGCTGTGCTATGTTGAAAGACTGTCTTATTAAGTTTGGCATACTTGAGCTGAGAAGAGACTATATGAAGCTTCATCACTGTTCTCACCAATCTGTGATCCATAAAGCATTCTGCATTATGCAAGGATCTGGTAATTCTGACATCACAGTAATCTGGTAATCACAGATCTGGTAATTCTGACATCTGTCTCGTTGGCAGGTGATAACATAGTCAATCGAGTGCCACTGTTTGGACTATGGGTACATCCATGTCATTTCATATTTATCCTTTTTCCTAAAGGTGGATTTAATGATGAGCAGACTGTGTTCTGCACATTCACCCAAGAAGAGGAATCCATTGCTGTTCAACTTTCCTACTCCATTTTGTCTTATCCCACCTCTCCAACCACTGCCATCTTTGCCAACTCTAGTATTAAAGTCTCCCATCAGGAAGAGTTTGTCATATGCAGGGGTTGATCTAATGATGGAATCCAGATGAGAGCAGAAATGCTCCTTTCTCTTCTCTGTGCTTGTCAGTGTAGATGCAAAGGCACTGATGACCGTGACATGCCATAGAGGATTCAGGGAAAATGGAAGTTTCATGAGCTGTTCATTCAGGCCAACTGGGAGGTCAGGAAGTAGCTTCAGCACTGATGTTTTCATGGAAATTCTGACTCAAGCGCTGCGTCTAGACTGGCAAGATTTTGCACAAAAGCATGTGCTTTTGCGCAAAAACTTGCCAGCTGTCTACACTGGCCGCTTGAATTTGCACAAGAACACTGACTTTGTAATGTACAAAATCAGTGCTTCTTCAAATACTTTACGCTCCGCTGGAAAAGCCCTCTTGCGCAAGAATACTTGCGCAAGAGGCCAGTGTAGACAGTGAAGAGCTGTTTTGTGCAAAAAGCCCGATGGCTAAAATGGCGATCGGGACTTTCTTGCAAAATCGCGTCTAGACTGGCCATGGATGCTTTTGCGCAAAGCACTTTTTGCGCAAAAGCATCCGTGCCAATCTAGATGCGCTTTTGCGGAAATACTTTTAACGGAAAAACTTTTCCATTAAAAGTATTTCCGCAAAGTCATGCCAGTCTAGCCCACGAGTCTTGTCCTCATCCTCTGCTTTTCTTTTCCAAAATAATGTGAAATTGCCTCGTAGCCCTCAGATGGAAACTTCTCCAGCCAGTCAAACCTCAGTGCTGCAGTATCAGTTTTATAGTGGGCAAATTCTCTGGCAACAAGAGCTGTTCTTCTCCCAGGCCTTTGTGCATCACCTCCATCCATAGGGGCACAGACATTCCATAACCTATGGATGAGTCTTTTCGTCTTTATTGTTTTTCAACCACTGTAGGGTGATCTGCCAGCTGCAATAGTCTGGCTAGATATTATGGGGCAGGCTATGTTTAGGGCTCCTTTTCTAGGCCCTTCCCTTGAAAAAGCAGTGCTATCCTGAATAGTTCTGCTCATTTGCCTAGGATTCTGCCAAATTTCTCTGCTGCCCCAGGGATAGAGCTGAATTGCCAGTAGTCCCAGGGCTGCCTATATGCAGCATTGTGACTATGTCTGCCAGCAGTCATCTCCACCTGTCACTTTGTCAAGCCCCCATCACTGCAAAACTTGATTGAATGATATGCTGGTCACGACGATGAGATTTGATACCATGTTAATGGGGTGAGAGTTACACGGAAAACCAGTATGGGGACTCTCAGAAGTGAAAGCCAGAGTTCAGTGGCACAAAAAATTGTTATGGCTGGGGAGTTCTTTAGCTGCAGTTGGTGACCAGGACATCTTCTATGCCTTGCCATGCTCTCCGTGCCCCACAGCACATGGCTGAACTACCTTCATGGCCATGGAATCACAAATTGCTTTCCCCCACTCAGTCCACTGGAACAGTCTTCGTATGCTCGAGAAAAGCAGTTTCCCTATCTCACGGAGGACAAAAGACCCATCAGCTACTCTCACCTGGGTTGGCCTGCTTGTTGAAGCTGTTTCCCGGAGTGTGGCTACTGTCGCATGCAAACAAGTACTTGAAGCAGAGATTTGGCTGTAGGTAGAGCCCAAAGCAGCTGAACTACTCCCAATGGTACAGGACGTGTTCCTCCAGCAGAGGTACTACCCCTCCTTAGTCCCTCAAACAGCCCTGTGAACTCCATAGAAAGGGCATAATTTTTTGATAGTTAACAGACCTCTGCTTTACAATAGATCATTAAGCTGTGCTGCTTCACTTATACCATAATGGGCTGAAAACTGCTAGAAATTGGATAATCTGGGAGCTAGTAGAATAAATCTTTAATGTTAAAGTCAGAGATTGCTTCCTAGCCAGTCAGTATCTTTTTGTTGTTGCAATGACAAGGCTGAGAAATCTCAGAGGATGCAAGCAAAGGAATTTGTGCAGGCTGCTGCACTTTGAAAAGGCATAACATTGTTTGTTTCCTCAAGTGTATTTAAAAGGCCAATGTCAAATCAAAACCACAGAGCCTGATTCTCCACTCTGTTACACCACTTTTGTACTGATGTATTTATAATCTTAGTGCCACATACCATTTTTTAAATTCTGTGACTTTAGATTTCTTTATGCTTAGCTTTGGAAGGATTAGATTTTAGCAGTAAATGGCAATGAACATCAATTTCACCATGCACATACAAACAGTCAGAAAAAACATTTCCATTAAAAATATTCAAAATGTACAGATAAGCAAAGTGAGAAAAATGCTGCTTGAGAAGTTATTGTAGTTCAGTTTTAAGAATATTTACTTAATATATTTTGACATCTGATGCTCACAGTCTGAGTTTTAATAGTTATAAAGTTTTAACATTTCAGATCTGAGCACCTACATCATTATTCTCAGATCCCACCCCATAATTTCTTGCAACTGAGGAAATTTAAGTCACTGAAAATAAAAATGCTTTAATATTGATATTATACATTGGACTTATAAAAAACATTGAATTCTGCCAAGCCTATCTATGCTGTAAAGCTGGCCCTCAAGGCACCTAAATGCACTGTAATGCAATTTTCCTTCTATATCTCCCTCCTTTTCATATCAGCCCAGCCAACACCAAAAAATACTACCTGCCAGCAAGCGAACAGTGAAAGGATGTTAGATATGTATGTCTTAATATTTGCAGCTGCTGATCTGTCTTCTGAGCAACTCACACAACAGTTACAAAGTGGGATTCCTTCTCACTATTCATCTTTCACCACCTTTCTAGTTTTGAGTTTCTTTTGTCAGGATGAACATGGCGGGGGGAGGAGGGAGGGACTGGCCAAGTTTCAGTAGCTGCACTGAATTTCAATGAGACAATGCTTACTTCCAGCCCAGGCAGTTTTTCTAAAAGTCTTTCTTTTACTAAACACCTGACCTCTTTTATGTTCAACTGCAGGTGGTTTCAGCAGAGAACCCAGGGACACTTTGGTTCACACCATCAATTGCTAAGCAAGCCAAGAAGTCTGTCTAAGACTTTGGCCAACAAAAAATATCTATACATGTATACACACTAAAGTAACGATGAAGACAAAGATGTCCATGGCTGTGTAATTACTCAGATGCATGTTTTGTCACATTTGTTTTTAAAGAGACATGTATCTGATGTATGGTATTTCTAAAGTATATAATATTGTAATTGTAGGCCCTAGATTACATAATCCAAACTCATGCCTCTTTTTAAAATTATTATTTATATGGAAAGGTTAGAGTTTCATGGAGTGGTATGCCAATATCTAGGTTTTGCAGTGACTGGTGTTCAAATGCCAGAGACATTTGAATACATATATAAAAGAACAGACAGAAGATACAATCTGTTTCCAGGAAACACATGGCAAAACTATGATTATCTCCACAGGGAGAAGGATCAGAGCTATATTGGAAAACTCGGTCCCTTCCCCTAAGGAGTTTATCATTTATTCAGTTGTAAGCACTTTGGGATGAGGACTTTTTGTTCTGTGTTTGTACAGCACCTAGCACAATTAGTAGTTATTTAACTTATATTTTTTAAAAAAGTTTACATTACATATAGCATACAGATCACCAGCTAGCACACACTTTATGGATGTCTCAATGCTTATTTACACCTGCTGGTCTAGTGGTTTGCATGTGATCAGTGTGTATTGGATACAACCTGGGACCTCTGGAGTTTAAAGGATCCTACATTATGTTCCAGAGGTCCCAAGTTTGAATCTGCCTGCCAACAAGTGGTGACTCATCTGAGATCTCAACTGGGTCTCTGAAGCTCAGGACGAGCTTCCTCGTCTAGGGGAAGTATGTAACCCAGACCCCTAGTATCGTTCACTGTCCCATGTAGTGGCCCTTAGACCACTTACAGCAAGAGATAAGAATGAGTGAACTTTACAGCCTAAGTTGCAAGGCAGCTGTAGAGGCTCCTACACTGAGCTCCAGAGCAGGCCCAGCCAAAGAGTTTGTGGGGGTCCAATGCAGTATGGATGGGCGGATCCCAACCAGAGCAGCAAGTGAGCAGCCGGGCAGTGCAGGACTCTGAAGGCGCGGGGCCCAAGGCAACCACCTTACTCGCCTTGCCCTAAGGCCGGGCCTGTTCCAGAGGTCTCAAGTTTGAATTTGCCTGCAGGTGGTTACAAGTGTACAAATCAAGCTGCCTCCAAAATGTAAAGCAGTTCTAATGAAATTGAAAGCTGAGCTTGTTACATTATAATCACACTGCATGAAGACAGGCATGCTGGTAAGCAAGACCTTTTTTGTAAGTGTATTTATCTGTGAGTGTGTGCGTAATATTAGGCTGAATTGAATAACATTATTTTAAAGACTCTTCCTACAACTTATTGTGATATTTTATTAGAAGAGAGGGATTTTATAGTGGAGTAAACTTTATTTTATTATCATAGAAAAACTGCATTTTTTAAATTATGCCTCAGAGTCATACATTTGGTTCCCATTCAAGTTAATGCTAGGTACCTGGATATATTTGAGCACAATATTTTATTCTCTCAATGTCAAACTTATGCACACCCAATATGAGATAGCTTTAGCATTGAGAGTATAGTGTTTTGTGTTAAAAACAAGTACAGGTTGTACCTCCCTTAACCGTGACTCTCTGGTCCGGCAACATCCGTGGTCTGGCAGGACCATGAATGTTCCTGGACCACAGAGTCTAAGTATAAGGAAGTCGGGCCACAGGGCAGGAGCAGAGGTAGGATGGGGTGGGGAGTGTGACTCAGCCAGGAGCCCTGTGTTGAAGGAGGGGGAGCGCAACAGGGAGATCTGGCCCTTGCTGCTGGGTGGTAGCAGGAGGCTTGTAGTAGCACAGTCTGATGGGGAACAGCTCTCTACAAACCACAAACAGAGGCCACAGAGTCCTGGCAGCCGCGGAACCTCTATCCTGGCAATCACGGCAGCCATGGAGTCCTGGCAGCCCCAGAATCCACGGCAACCATAGAGCCCCAGCAGCCCCAGAAGCTGCAGAGCCCTGGCAGCCACGGCAGCCACAGAGTTCCAGCCTGGGGAGCCATGGCTGTGCAGGGAGCAGTGCGGCTCAGCTGGAATCCTATCTGCAGGCAGCACTGGCCATGTTGGGAGGGACCGCCCCTCGTTCAGTAAATCACCTTGTTTGGGACCAGCCAGGTCCCGAGAGTGCAGGACAAAGGAGGTTCCAATGTGTATTACACAACATTTGCAAAATAATGAAAAGCCACATATTATACATCTGGCAAGCTAGCTGTTTAGCATCCTGGTTCAGCTCCAGCAATGCACTTGAGCATGTGCTTATCTTTAAGCATAGGAATAGATTCAGTGATGTAAACGAGAATACTTAGATGGTCAAAGTTAAGTATGTGGTGTGCTGGTTTGCAGCCACGGTTCTCAGTACCTATCAGGATCAAGCCCTATATTACATTGTGTTGCAAAGCACTATACATGCTCAACATATATAATAGCTCAACATTAAACGCTCAAAGCGGCTGAAAGAAGAACAGTATCTTGCTGTATTTTGAATAGTGTAGATAAATCCTCCCAGAGATGAGTTTTGAATAATGACTGCCCTGTTATGGGTCAGTGTGTTTCATTTAGTATTAGACCTCAAGCTATACACTAATTACAGTCCAAGTAATATTAATTCACTAAACTATTCAATATTCCTCTGGTTAGCTGAAGCTTAGTTTATGAGAGAAAATGTTAGTTTCGCCTTTTAGCCCTGTGCTTGAATACCTCAGACAGAGTTCTTACAATCACTGTCACTTGCTCTTGTCTGAAGTGGACAAAGTGGTGGGGGAATATTCAGCATCGCAGAACATGCCACACTCTGTTTTGTTTCCTCTGAAGTTACTGGAGGGAGCATCTTTCAACCTGTGCTGACCCAGGCCTCAAAGCACATAGGGGTTATTTGAGATGCATCAAAGTACCCCACTCTAGAGTATACGTTTTAGGGAGCAATTCAGCACTGCTAAAAGAGTGGAACATTAGAGCACTTAAGTTGTATGGGCCCTTTGCATAATGATGAATTTCATGCTTTCTGATATAGTGATCTTCTAACTAGCAGGATACTGACGTGGGTGTCCTACTAACCAAACAATGTCTCATCTTTGATTAAACCCATTTATTACTTTATGTTAATTGCCAGCAATAAAACATATTTATTTAATTTCAACTGACCAAGAGAGTTACAGTGTAGATATTATTAAATGGGGAGGAGGGGAGAGCTCAAGGGATTAATACGTATAAAGTGCTTGTAAGATAAAGTTACATGCCCAATACCTGGACCGTTCAGTGTGGAATAATGTACATGCCTAATACCTATAAAAGTTAATGAAAACAGAGCAATTGTATTTTATAGATGAGCTTTGAATGTTTGAATGGATTTTATGCAAAAGCAAAAAGTGAGAAAATTAAGGAATTGTGAAATAGCTATCTCGTCAGCCATGAATAATGGCTGGTTCCATCTGCTGTTAACTTCATTAAAAGTCTGAAGCCAGATTCACCAGTATGCTCAATCTATCTTGCATTGCTTTGGTAACAGTAAAGCACCTGTGCATCTGATTTAACTAGTGGCAATGAATAAATAATTCCCAATTAAAAAATTGGCCACTAGTACCAAAATGTTTCTCTAAAGGAATGCACAACTTCTTCATTAAGAGAACAGTATTTTAATCATTTAGTTATTGTCGAATTAATAAGAATTGAAATTTTACCATTCTGTAACTGAAGTTTTACCTGTTTCAAGAAACACTTATGAAAAGACAACATACAACTTACTTAAAAGTCTCTGATTTCTCAAGCATTCCAATGGTGAGCTATATTTACTGCATCTTAATCTGCACCAAAAAACTCACAATGAAATTACTCAATTAAATTATAATTATTCTCCTCTCATTATATAAGACTTGTTCTGTTCTTTCTTTAATCAGATGTAAGGATAATATATATATATTTTAAAGACTGTCATGAGGAGAATGGCAATATGATAACAAAATATACATTGACTATAAAACCTTTGTCCTCGCAGACCTTAATGGAGCTTCATCAGGGTTTTGTTGATTTAATTGAAATAATTCAGTTTTAGACATGCCTATATAAATATCCTTCCTCCTAGACAGGTGTAAGAATGGGTTTGTATTGCTTCTCTAAATTCAAGTTAGTGAACTTATTCTTTTGTATATTTTACAATGTATGTTATTTTCCCCAAATTGTTGTATGACTGATGTTTTTACTATTTCAAATGTTTAAACAATGAAATTCAGTTTTGTTTTCAATAAACCTTCTTAAGATGAAAATTGCCTTTGTGCACGAATGACCTCACCTAAAATCAGATTGTTCCCACAAAGAATGGTATCAACTTTTCCTTTCATCATGTTTAACACAATTGTAGTTAAGACTTTTCTTGTGATGGAAAGAAGAATTCCTCTCCAATTCAAGCAGTTACTTAAATCTCCCATTTTCGGAAGCTTAATGATAGTACCATGTGTCCAATCTTCTAGAAGGTTTCAGAGAGATTGCAAAAACAACAAAGAGTCTGGTGGCACGTTAAAGTGTAACAATTTATTAGGGTATTAGAGCATAAGTTTTCATGAGCTACAATTCACTTCCTCAGATGCTGAAGAGAAAAAGAACACAGAAAGAGGGGGGAAAGGATACAAATATGGGAGTGTGACATCAGTGCTAATTAAATCAGATTGGGTGTGGCTCATCTCCAATAGTGAAGAGATGGAAAGAGTACCTGAATGGGAGATCTTTTTCTTCTCTCTATATTTTATTGCATAATGAACATACGATTGCCAACTCTTCATCCTCATATTACAGCATTTTGGGATGAATGCCATCTAGCCGTGGTGCCTTCTTATTTTTTAGTTTGTGTAAAGCTTCCAAAACATCATCAATTTTTATCTGAAATGCATTAATGTCTAAGTCCGGCAGTTCCTCTTCATTGATCTCAAGCTGAATTGCTGGATCAGGCTGGTTATGCACTTCTTTGAAGTGTTCAGCCCATCTGTTCTCTTCTTCTTGAGTCTTAAGATTTTCACCAACTTCCCCTTGTACTGGAGCACTACTGGAGTTAAACCCATACCCATACCCTAGCTGTTTCAAGATAGTGTAGGCAGTTTTAGTGTCATTTATTTGATTTGCATCTTTAGCTTCCTTAGCCTTGCTTTCTATCCAATTTTGTTTATCCTTTTTATAGATACTCTTTTTCTTCTTTGTTAAGATTTCTAGATTTCCTTTGTTTCCTCGTCTTTATTTTGAAGTACTTTAGTTTTCTCCTCTGATCAATGAATTTCCATGTTTGTGCTGAGATCCATTGTTCTTTGACAGTCCTTCTTTTTCTACCAATCATCATTTTTGCTACTTCAATGACAGCTGTTTTAAAATGGTCTCAACATTTCTCTATATCATTTGCTTCATAGTTTCTGAGAGCTTCAAATCTTCTTTTTAAGCTCAATGTACTATACATACTGTAGTTTGGAATCTTGTCATTTATTTATGTTAAATGGCTTGGGTCTGTCAACCTTCTTTTCCAGCTTTTTAAGCTTTAATGTACTGTAATGCTTACCTTCAGTAAATAGTGGTCACTACCTATCTCTGCTCCTCTAAAAATTCTAGCATCTATTACAGATGTTTTCCATCTTTGACTGATACATCTATAGTCTATTTTATTTGGTATTTGATTATCAGGTCTTTTTGTGAATGATATAATGCTGAAAATATGAATTGTTTTCTGCACAAAATCCTAGGACACTGGTATCATTATTTGATAATGTTCCAGATGTGTGGGGGCCTATAACTGTTTCCCAGCCTCTCTTATCCTTTCCAACCTGGGCACTGAAGTCCCCCTTAACAAGCACTAAGTCATAACTCAGTATTCCTTTCATCACATTTCCTAGTTCTGCATAGAAGCTGTCTTTATCCTCTTCCTCAGCATCATTAGTGGTCACATATACTTGTGCTACAATGCACTTTGTGTGTCTAGATATAAATCTTGCTATGAGTATCCTGTCTGAGACTGGCTGCCAAGCCATTAGTGACTGTTTCGCAGCTGTATTCTTTATAATTCCGACTCCTCACTCCTCTTTACTTCTGCCTGAATAAATAATTGTTTTTCCCCCTGATATTAGCAAACCTTGATCTTTCCATTGAATCTCACAGAGCCCCAGGATATCAAATTTATAGTTATCCGATTCACTGATTACTTGTGCTAGCTTTCCAGTACTATTCAAAGTTTGTGCCATTCCAGGTGGCTATGGAAATATTAGTTTTGGCTGTCAGAATTTGAAACATTGGGCAGATGACTTCTCAGGGGGGTTTATCATTTGCCATCATAATTGCATCGAAATGTTCTCCATCTTCTTCAGATCGAAGAGTTCATTATAATGTGAGTACTTTCTGTAGCTCTAGCATTTTTTATGGTGAAGGGAAGCTATCCGTCAACCAACCTCCTTTCTGATCTGTGCTTGGGACCAGCACTGAGAGACCAGCACTGGCAAAGTCAAGGACGCTGAAATTAGGAAATGTCAGAATTAAAATTTTCTGTGCAACCTTAATTCAGCCCCCTACTTGAAATACATTATGACACAGTCTTTAATTATATGATCAATACTATTTTTTTCACAAGCCCCTGCCTCATTCTGTAGGCACCTGCCTTATTCAGTGCACCAATTAGACTTCACGAGTAACTATTCAGTATTTTGTTTTCTTATCATTATTAAGTGTGTGTATGTGTCCTGTGCCTTATTTAGTGCTTTGAATGTAAAATTATTAATTTCCACATGAGCTTTTCTATGGTGCTCATCACTATAGTAACTGACTATTTCAAATACTAATTTTCACAACATTGTTATGAGGTGAGAAGGTATTACTCCTATTTCATACCTTGGGAACTGAGACACAAACAGAATAAGGTAAAATATATCCACTAATTTTGGGTGGCCAACCTAAGACATGTGGGACCTGATTTTTCAAAGTACTTAGCATTAAATAGCACTTTGCACATTCAAAGTACAGCTTCCATTGGCTAACCATTGTGGTTGTGAGGATCCATGACTTCTGAAAAATCATACTCCAGGGTCTCCTGGCCAGCACTCAGAAAATGAGGAACACACAATCAGTGACCACCTGTGAAAAATTTCATTTAAGTCCAGGGGTGAAAGTAACTTCAGTTTCTTACAGGTACTGTTATATTGCACCCAGTGGGGGGTGTACTCAGGGCAGGAGGTTGTGGGGTGCAATACAATAGTACCTGTAAGAAATTTAATGTTGAGTGGAGGGGGGGGGGTCAGGGCAGAGTGTTAGAGTGGAGAGGCTCAGGGCAGGAGGGTTTGAGGGGGTCAGGAATAAGGGCAGGGGGGCTGGGGAGGCTCAGGGCAGGCGGGTTTGGGAGGTGCAGGAATCAGGATATGGGGCAGGAGATGGTGGGCTCAGAGCAGGGGAGATGTGAGGGGAGCAGGATTCAGGGTAGGGGACACAGGAAAGGGTGTAGGGGTGAATTCAGGGAAGGAAAGGGTGCCAGTTCGGTGACAGGGCGGCAACAGCAACACATACTGGCCTCTGTTTGTCGCTTTCTTCTCCTTCCTGCGTTCTCTGACTCTCAGGTGAGCAAGGGGAAAATGCAGAGCCTGCTGTGTTCCTCTGGCTCCCTGTTTCCCAGGGAGGAACACTGCAGGTGCTACACTTTCCCTCACTACCTGAGAGTCAAAGGAAACAGGAAGGAAAAGAAAAGCAATACACAGGGATTGGTATGTATGGCTGCAGCCCCTCATTCCCTGAAATGGTGGCAGAGGGGTAGAGCGCTTGGAGCTGAGGAACTATGGGATGGGGAAGTGCCACTCTTGCCTGCCTGCTGATGAGCACAGCAACTGGCAGGAAGCCTTGGGAGCCAGGCAGTGAGCGTGCCACCCCTCCCCTGAAGGTAAGTGCCACAGCTGGTGCACTAGGGTGCACCAGCTTACTTTCACCTCTGTTAAGTCACATAGGAACTCTGTGGTGTGTTGGAGGGTGTGACCGGGCCCACCCCTCTCGGTCTGATCCGGGGTGCGGTCAACCGTTTTTCAAACCAGTTAATTTGTCCTTTCACATCGAATCCTGCGACCTTCACCTTTCCCTCAGTTGGGGGGAAGAAAGGGGGCCCCGGGCCCGCCCTCACTCACGGGCCCCAGCCCAGGGCCCTAAGGACTGAGACTGCACTCAAGTCTCGGTCCGGCTGGCGGGGTGTGCCCCTAAACGCGCCAGCCCACGGGCTGTTTCACCGCCCTGCCCTGGGCTGCTTCCTTCCTCCCCCACCTTGTCTCGGGGTGTCTGTACTCACGGGGTCGGACCCCTTCCTGGGGAGACTGTCCCAAGTGTGTCCGGGTCGCTCCCCTCCTCCAGGAAGCCCTGGTCCTCTCCACGTCTCTCCTCTCTCCCCTTCTCCTGGTGTCTGGCGGGCTTTTAAAGCTCCCGCCGACCCGGGAGGGGTTTACGCGCCCCGCCCCCCTGACGTCCGACGCAGCGCGTCCTCCTGCCTTCCCTTACCGGCGGGGCTGAGGCCAACCCAGCTGCGCCGCGGCGTCCCTCCAGCTGAGTCGCGGCGCCAATCAGCTGAGCTGTGGCGCCGCCCAGCTGAGCCGCGGCCCCGAGGCTGACTCAGCTGCGCCGCGGCGCACCCCCAGCTGAGCCGCGGCGCTAATCAGCTGAGCCGTGCGCGCCCAGCTGAGCCGCAGCCCCAGAACAACCGGCACACCGCCGGTATATGCCCCGCTGTCCCTCGGCGAGGGCGCAGAGTCCCGGGTGTTGGGTGCGGGGTCTCGGCACCCCGTCACAGAGGGGGAAAGAAACCAATTCTCCAGAGCAGCTTAAACTGCCTTAGTCATGAAACTATCCATTCTCTTCCTGCAGTCCTGCAGGGTGGGAACCTTTAGATAGACTTAACAGACCTTTGCCACTTGAGCAAAATGGAGTAACTGACAGCAATAGTAGCATGAGAATGGGTGAGATAATGCACAGGGAAGGGATTTAGGACTCAGTGTTGTGCCATTTTGATGTCACTTCTCAAGCAGATTAGAGAAGATTTCATTATAGTTGTAGATTCAATTTAGGAGACTTCTGTTTCTTTTTGTCCCTGTCTCTTACTGGCTAATATTTATGGTATTGAGGAAGGAGCTTCAGAAAAGGCATAACTCTTACTGAAAAGAAGCCATAAGACTAAAACTAGAGTGATGGGGCCAGGCAAGAAACCTGTTCAATTCAGTTTCCTTTAGATTTACTTACCAATCCACGCTTCAGTTCTCAGGAAAATAATTAATCTGTATGTCTGTGGTAAGCCTCGCTCAGCTTCAGTGGCAAGTATAGAAAAAAATAGCTAAATGGAGTGAGCCCTCTTTTCATTTTTTAATTGAGAATAGAAAGTGACAGTTCATCTGAGAACCTATTAAGCCACAAATAAGATGATGATAAAGATTCAGCTACTGAAAACATCTGGGAAAACTGTCTGCTATAAACTCAGGCAATTTAAAACATCAGATGGCTCTCAGTTATTGTCTCTGGTTTAGATGAAATCACATCAGAAAAAATATCATTTTATTACTTATCTCTCCTACTTATTCTATTTTATGAATTGAGAGTTTGAGCTATTCTGCATTTCACATCCTTTCTGTCAGTATGCAATGATGTATCGCTATCTAACGAGCCTGTGGCAGATACCTTCCCCCCCCCCATGGTTTAGAAAATGGACTTGTGGACACAGATATGCCTAATTCAGTGGTGTTTAGGGCAAATTATTTCATGTAATTTATCAATCTTCATGTCATAATCCGCTGGATCTGTTTATCTTATTTTGGTGTATGTGTCATTCTTGTGTGTAAAGTTAGATACATGGAGTATGGAATGCTTTATGATGTTAAATGTGAGAATGGAAAGCCATCAAGGGTGTTACCCTCAATGTCTAGATGACCAGCTGTAAACAATCTCCTTTGTTCTTAAGTCTTAGCAGTGGTTGGGCTGAGGAAGCCACATGTCCACCCCAACTGGAAGGGTGGAATGTAGAAATAGAATTCCCGGAGAGAGGGAATCTTTAAAAACAATAGGGAACTAGAAAGTTGGGTTTTTGGCTGGTGCACACATCCAAGGAAAGGAATCAAAGACCTCGGGTGGAGGAACAGCCCTGGTTTTGAAGGTTTAGCAGGAAAAGAAATAGTTTTAGGGTGAGTTTGTAATGAGTTTGTAACAAGTTTATACTGAGGTGTCAGGGTAGACTTAGCTAAGTGTTTTCTGTTATTTTGAGTTTGTAATCTACTTTGCTTTGTAATCTAAAGTGCCTATTCTCACTTATTACCAGTCAAATCATAATGCTTGTACTTAATACAATCATTTTTATTTTCTATCAAACCCCGTGTAAAATATTATTACCTGGGAGAGTAATCGGTGTGTACATTCCCTATTTCATTCTTAAAAGGGGCTTACCTAAATAATTAATTTGGGTTTCTGACCCCATTTTGGGAGTGGTATCCCAGGAAGCTGGCATACTGCATTCTCCTTGAACCTGAAGAGGTTCAGTGTCTGTACTGCTTCTTGGGGAGAAGGAGGGGAGGGTGATGGGACATTGATCTCAGCATTGTACCTTGGCTGGGTGGACCAGGAAGCTGGCCCAGCAAGACAGCAGTAAGGAGCCCCAGAGAGCAAGAAGGCAAGTGTCAGTGGCTTTGTCAGCACCCCAGGAAGCACCCCCAAAGGGTCTTCTGTGACTGCACCCCAGTCACAGAGCCAATGACATTGTAAGACCGCAAATAATGAAACAGCATAATATGCTTGTTCTTAGGTGTTTCCCCTTTAGAGTCAGATGAAAATAATCTTCTCTGCAGTAGGGCACTGATCACATTTGTTATCAACCGTTCCTTAGGCTGTAATCTCCAGAGACAGCAAACCATGGTTTCTGTACTGCATGTACTCTGTAAGCAGTGGGAGCCCTGGCCTGATCTGGGCCACTAATCACTGATATGGTATAAATATTTAGTAATAATAATCACTGTTGATTGAGCACTGAGTTTTGTGAAACACTTATTATCTCTTTGATTTAGGATTAGTTAGATGTAGCCCTTAGGAAGATTAAAAATACTCTCTTTAGAATTCAGACGATATCTAAATGGCTCAATCAAAAACACCCCCTGTCCTCATCTAAATTTTACCAGAGTCTTTGTGATGAAGACTTGTTCACTGGTGTATGCCAGGATTCTACATTATCAGTATTTAATTTAAATGAAATCTCCAGTCCGATATTATTGAATAAGTTAATATCTCAAACTGTTAATTTATCTGACTCTAATTAGATGTGGAACAAAACTCACTAGGCGTCTTCCTGACATCCACACTGAATTTTTATACTGACTTCCCATTCAGTTTAAGATGCAATTTAAAGTATTAACAATGATTTTTAATGTTCTGAATAGCCTGGAGTTTGGTTTTCTGAAAGGTCACTTTCATTCTACTTACTACTTCCTTCATGGAGTCCAAGGTAGAAGGGACCATTGTGATCATCACGTCTGACTTTCTGTACAGGTGGGACCTCCCTGGTCTGGCACCCTTGGGACCTGAGTGGTCCTGAAGGAGGGAATTTGCCAGACCAGAGGAGGTCAGGAGTTGGGAGACTGGAGCTCCTTTCTTGGCCACCAGCCCAGTCAGTGTGTGCTGTCCCCAGCCAGTGGCGGGGCTCCACTCCTGGCTGCCGCCCTACTCCAGCCAGTGGGGTTCCCTGCCCCTTTGCAGCGGCAGCTCAGCCACTGGGGGTATGCCTTTGTTGACAGCCCCGGTAAACTTCATCCCACGAGGCATAATGGGGCGGTTGACAAAGGCTTTTGATGTTGACCGCCGAGCATCCAGACTACCGCGCTGTGCCGACAAACAGCTGATCGGCACAGCGCGGCAGCCATTTTGATGTAAATGAAGCGGCAATTATTTAAATTGCCACTTCATTTTGCTATGTCTACAAAGCTCATCTACATGGCTCCGTTGACGGAGCCATGTAGTGTAGACATACTCTGGGGCTCCACGCCTTCAGCTGGCAGCAGCTGCACACCCCTAGCCAGAGGGGTTTTCCTGAACCCAGCCAGCGGCAGCTCCACATCCCCAGCAGCAGCTCCATGCCCTCATCCACGGGGGCCTGGCCGGTTGGGGTTGGCAGTGGCTCTGTGCCTCTGTCTACAGGGGCTCCTTGTCCCCAGCCAGGATCCATGCCCCAGCCAGCAGGGGCTCCGTGTCTACAGCTGGTAGCACTCCAATCTCAGCTGGCAGGGCTTCCTACCCAGTCCTGCTCTGGCTGCTGGCCACTGGCTTGGCTCCCTGGCCACAGGACACTGGCCCTCCTGGCTGCCTGCTGGCTGTGCTCCCAGCTGTTTGGCTGGGGCGCTCTGGTCCAGCAACATCCATGGTCCCATAGAGGTTCAACCTATATAACATAGGCCATGGAACTTCCCCAGAACAACTGCTAGAGCTGATCTTTTAGAAAAACTGCTGATCTTGATTTTTAAAATGTCCAGTGATATAGAATCCACCACAGCCCTTGGTAAATTTCTCCAAAGGTTGATTATTTTCAGTGTTAAAAATGTCATTTACAGTCTGAATTTTTCCAGCTTGAACTTTCAACCACTGGATCATGTTATACCTTTGTCTTCTAAACTGAAGAGCCCATTTGCAAATATTTGCTCCATCAATAGATACTTATAGGCCATAACTGAGTCACTCCTTAGGGCTGTCACTATAAGGAAGGTTTTCTAATCCTTTAATCATTCTCATAGCTCATCTCTGAACTCTCTCCAGTTTATCAACAACCTTCCTGCATTGTGGACACCAGAAATGGACACTGTTCCAGCTGTGGTCACACTAGCATCAAATACACAAATAAAATAATCTGTCTACTGGTATTCGATATCCCCTGTGTATCACTCCCAGGATCACACTAGCCCTTATGGCCACACATCACTCTGGCAATTCATATTCAGCTGATTATTCATCATGATCCCTAATTTTTTTCAGAGCTCTGGCTTTGTAGGATAGATTTCTGCATCACACAAGTATAGTCCATTTTCTTGGTTGTAAACATATGCATGTAAATGTAGCTGTATTGAAACACTCAATTCCAGATTGCTTTGTATTAGTGATTTGTCCTCATCATTATTTATCACTCCCCCTATTTTTGTGTTGTCTTAACATGTTTTTGTTTTCTCTGGGGCATTCATGAAAATATTAAATAATGTAGAACTTGGAGGTATGGGAATAGCAGTGAGGGACGGTTGCAGCACCACCTGATTTGGGGCATCTTAGCCCAGTACACCTGCTTCCCAGGCTGTTGGCCACTGTCCCTGTTCCCTTGGCACCCACAGTCCTGGCTGCCAGGGGTTTAGGACACTGGGCTCACTGCTGCCTGGGTAAAAGAGATAATGGAGCATGGCTCCATTCCTTAATACTCTGGGAAATCCAGTTAACCGATGAGGATCGTTTTACTGCACTTCTCTCTATATATTTAGGGGAGAAGCTGGGGAGCTATGCATACCTGAATTCCCTTTGCTTTAACCCCCTCATGATGTTCTCCTTTGAACAAGAGACTTTTTCTCCCCCTTGTGGTTGTGCAACACAGAGAACAATGGGGATCTGGATAGGGACAATTGGTCTGGTATTGTAATAATTGTTTTATCCCATAGTGATCGCATGACATTCTTCTAATTTTCTTCTTTTCCTGTGCATTTAAACCTCATTTTATGGAAATATTTGATTTTGCAAATAGCTTTGATGAGCTACTGAAGTGCAGTCTATCTGAGGTATCCATGTTCTGAATATCCCCAAGATTGCTTAGTCCAGGTTACCACAAAATAATATATATATTTTTCCTGCAATGCTTCAGCCCATTTCTACAACTAACATCTACACTAATAAAGCAGCAGCTGATAAAAATGAAGTCTACATGTAGTTACAACAATATGCCTTTTCCATGAAGAATGGCTTGAATAAGCAAGTGCCCAGTTATGGAATATATACACTTCTGTCACAAACAGAAGGGAATGTATTTTAGTTCAGAGAGAATTTTGTATACTAATGACTGGCCTACATTTTCCATAGAAAAGAATGTGACTACTCTAGCATTTTGGCTGAGGGCTATACAAACTTGATTAGAAATGCTTAGTAAATGTTTAGCTTGTAAAGATGTTTCAGGATGCCTTCAATCAACCTCATTTACCTGTGCTTAAATGATGATGAATTTAACATCCTCCATTAGTATGACACAGATAAAGGTACCTTTAGATGGTTGATAATTTTTTTTGAATGAAATATTTATAATTTTAAGGGTATTTTTTTTAATTCAGTGGCTACACTGACATAGTAGAATGACTGTCCATTATCTGATTGGTTTGATCTTCATTTTATATATTTTGTCCAGGCATTATTATAACCACCCACATTTATTTTTCTTTTTTTGCTTCCTTTTCCCCCTTCATTAAATAAAGTAATGCAAGGAATTGGGAAGTAAAGTGGCATTAAGGACTTTTTACATTTGCTTAAGCAAAAAAAAAAATCTAGTGATATTAAAAAGCAAATAGGAAACAATGTTATCTCCCTTGAAGTGTTGTCAGGTATAATTGAATAGCAGCTGCCAGATTTAATTCTTTTACCAGTTAAACAGTCGTATGTGCTATAATTCAGACATTAGGATTGAAGATGCTGCTGGGAATAATCCTTCAATTTAGTTTAAATAGTGTCAGTTTCATTTCCAGTATGTTATGAAATTTACTCAAAAAAAACCCCCCTTGTGGTGATCAGCTTTGATTTATAGTTTCTATGGTTTTGTGGGTCTGGTTTTGTTTGTTTATTGGGGGGCGGGGGGGTAGTTGTTGTTTTTTCCTGTAAGGACACTAAGAAAGTGGCCAAACATCTTCTCTATTTGCTTTTCCTGAATAATCCCAGGATACTTTTTTATTCATGCTCCAGTTTGTAAGTGTTAAGCTCAGATTTGACCTGAGGGTTCATGCAGCTCACATAGCTGTAAGAACAATATCTATAGGTGGTAAACAGTTTTTAATAATATTGGTCCTGGTGCTGGTTTTAAAAACCCTTCTGCTATTAGGGGCAATGTCCCTAGAGGCCAGTAAAGCAGGTACTTTTGTGAAATGATGATTCTCATTCTGATCATTTCATTTATGAAAAAAGTAAGGAAGGTGTCAGTGTCATTATAGTTTGGGCATGGTTTAGTGTTGCACAGCAAACCAGAAGACAGTCAGCTCAATCCATATTTTTGTGGAAAGATTTTGAGTGCATTATATTTATTTCTTCTTTAGTGCAGTTTTTTATCCATTCAGACTTCCCAGGGGCAAAGAAAAGCTTTCTACCAAAGGCTTTTTCTCGTTGCCTAGTTTTATTATGGTGCACAAACACTGGGAACTTCTGTTTGAATGTTGTTCTCCTTAAAATAATATTCCATCATTACACCAATTGCTTTTCATTCAGATTGACTTAATATAGGAAGGATTAGACCTGTTGTCTAACTTTTGTTATTAAACTCTATTAGTGACATTTTCTACATTGCTTTAAAATAGAAAGGGGTTAAAACCAGAGCCTGGAATCAGAGCATATTTGAATTGTGTATGCATATTTGAATCTCCAGATCCAAACTTATCCTTACAATTTTGGTTCTAGGTCACAAACTAGTAGGGGCCCCTGTTCCAAGTTAGAGGCACATGGCTTCAAAATGTTATGAGAACGATGATTTTTTGTGATATTTCATTGCAGTCCAAAGATATATGCATCTTGCAAAAATGGCTGACACCATAACATTTCACAGGGTAACAAGTCTCAGGAGATCAGTTTAAAAGGTTTTGTTCTCTGAGAACTTGTCCATACCTACGGCTACATGGGCACTTGTCAATACCTATGGCTGCGATCAATGCAGTGGTGTCAATTTCACAGTTCTGGTTGTAGTAAGATGATGGCCTGAAACATAAACCCATGTATCACAGGCCAAATATGAGGCCTGAGGCCTAGACAGCAATAGTGAAGAGTTTGATAATATAAAGCAGAGTAAAACTATAAGCAAGAGGCAGGTCCTGCTCACAGAAGTTGGCAAGAACAGGGCTGATATAACAGAAACACTTACACGTAAGAGGTAGTAGGCACTGGTCATGAGCACATTCCAAAGGGTCATAACAGAACACCTCATTAAGAAACATCTTGGTACCAACACACCCCCACAGATAACAAGAGCATACCGACTCAGGTTCAGCACTGGGTCTAAACTGAAAGCATGGTGAATAGTAATTGAACCCCTCTTGTGTGAGGTAAGGCGTGATAACTAAGCAACAAGAGTGATGTGTAACTTGTTTCTACTTCTGTATAAAAGTGTATCCCAAAGAGTCGTCTTTCGCTGACCTAGGGGATAATGCTGGATCCATAGTATTGACTGAGTTAGTCCATTGTCAGGGTGTACATATGTATAGTAGTACAGCAGCGAGGTTGTTCGCTGACAATTATTACTGTACCTTGCTTGGCAATAAACCTGGCCAGGTGCTTTCAATCCTTATCTGATTTGTGGTCTCTGGGGGCTCTTTCAGAGTCTCTTGTGCTGACTAATTGTGCATGGTTAACGTGGTAGGCAGGGGAACAGACACACGTACGCAGCCAAATGTTTATCATCATTGACGGAGCAGATCTGTCAGGAACCCATCGGGAACTCCTGACTGACTACACAGGTAAATACTATCTAAGTCAATGGCAGAACACTCTCCTGTCAGTGTCTGTAATTCACTCTCCCAGGAGGCGGAGGTAAGTCATCCGGAGAGAATCTCTTGTTCACACAGTGCAGTGTAGACACTGCTGTAAATTGACCTAAATTATGTTGATTTCAGTTACATAATTTAAGTAGTGTAAGTTAGGTTGACTTACAACTTCAGTCTTGATCAGCCCTTAGATTCTGAGTCCAGACTTTAACTCATTTTGTATACAGTAGCTTGACCTTACTCTGGTTATGGTGGATAGGCCGTGCAATCCTTAATTTTTCTTTTAGCAGAAAATTTCAAAAACATTTCTCATTCTGAATTAGAATTAAAATGAAAATTTGAAATAGTAAAAGTTTTCACAAAACAGTTCTGAAGAGTATAGAATCTGGAGTATCAAAACAAGAAAGCCAACATTTTTTCTAAACAAAATGACTGTATATGCTAGAGTGAAAAGTTTTGTTAAAATTATCTTGATCAGAAAATAAAAAAGTCAAAATTTTCAATTCCACCACCCACAAAATGTTGATTTTTGACCAAAGATCTCAATGTTTTCCAACAAGAAAACTTGTCAGTGGAAAAATGTCACTTACCTCTAATTATGATTTTATGCATCATTTTTTTCTTCAAAGATGGTCCTGAACTACATCATTCCTAGAATAGACCCACAAGTTATTGTTATTCAGATGTACCTCTGACATACAGTTTTTCCACTGCTTACCCTGTAGGAGCCTGGACTATCACCAGTGCCCATCCTTATCCATAGATAGAACATGCAATTGCATAGGGCACCTGAACTCTTGGGGCACTACTGGGTCTTCATGCTCACCCATCTGCCTCTCCCTATCCCTGTTCTGTGGCTCTGCTTTCTCCAGAGAGGATCTAGTTAATTTAAAAGTGAAAAAGCCTGCCAGACCTATGAGCAGACATTGAACCAGTGAAAGAGCTATTCAAGTGGTAATGAAGCCATTTAACAGACATTTGCCAACCCCAGGTATATACTGTCAGTTTCTGAATTTACTGTTAGTCTACAGGAATTAAGTTTAAAATATTTTATTAGTGCACTGCTGCAGATTATAAAGTCACATCTCTAAAAAATCATCATTGCCCCCCTGGACTGCATGGGGCATAGGAGCATCAGTTTAATAGTACTGTGTGGGACCCCATAAATCCTAAGGATGGCCCTGCCTATTGCAGTAGCAAACTGACATTCTCCAAGCTGGATCAACTCTACTGCCTACAAAGTGGGAGCTGGAGTTATAGCTCCGCCCATTTCCCAGCCTTCCCTGCCCACCTGTTGCAGGGGAAGAGTAAGGTGTCATTCAGCACTTGCTTAGTTGCACACACTCAGGCTATGTCTGTTTTGCACAAAAACTTGCGGAGCGTCCACACCTCAAGCACTTTGCGCAAGAACATTTACAGTGAATCAACAGAACAGAGGGGGTTTTGTGGTATAGGTATTCCTCTTTCAACGAGGAATAACTCCTTTTTGCGCAAGAACTCTTGTGGACGGGAAACAGGGTTTTTTGCACAAAAACAGCCTATCGAAAGAAGCACAGGTGCCTTGGTGGCCATTCTGTTAATGGCAATCAGAGCTTTCTTGCGAGAGAGCGTCCATATAGTCTGGATGCTATCTTGTGCAAAAGTGCATTGCTTTTCCAATGCGCTTTTGCAGTGTGGACGTGCTCTTGCTCAAGAACTTTTTGTGGAAGATCTCTTCCGCAAAAATCTTCTTGCTCAAGAAGATTGCAGTGTAGACATAGCCTTATTGGGCAGCCATACTCAAATGCATAATGGAAGCTCTTACTCACCTGTGGATCTAGATCAGAAGACCATCTGTAACTACACCAACAGTGGAATTTAGCCTGAACCTAGAGAAAAGCTCAAGAAAATTAAAGGGAATAAAGAAAATAAGATGATGTATAGATTAATGTTTCCAAAATCTTTAATAAATGATCAATACAGATTTTCAGTACTCTCTCTCTCTTTCTCTCTCTCTCTCTCTCTCACTTGCTATGGAAAACCATAATGCCAAGAATCAGTATATAAATATAAGAATCATTAGTGCCATTGACTGCCATGAAGTTCTGAAATAAAGTTTTCTTGTGTGTAGTACCTGGAATCAACACACTCATAAATAGAATGCTCTGATTAGTGTTAGCACATGTTTGAAAGTCCTGCTGCTGTTGCTGAATTCTCCTACTTGGCTTTGAGCATCATGCTGACCTTGTGCATCCAGCATAGTTTGCCTTTCAAAGCCTTAGTCCCACTTTCAGTCACCAGACTCCCAGACAATATTTTAGCGATGCCATCTTGCAGTGCTGGCAGTCAGTTAAAAGAATCAATTTAGTGCTCTGTGTGTATGTTATTCCACAGCTTTCAGTGATGGAATTATCTTTGATGGTTACACTTTCGTTTCAAGCACAGAGACTTCAATAACAAGTGTCGTCCACTTTCATATGTCTATTTTTTAAGGCATTTCACTTCCAGGTTGTGCTCCAAACTGAACAAAAGCTGGTGAGTGAAGAGTCCCTCTTAAAAATGGCTTTGGTTACTAAAGTTTGCAAGGTAGCCAACAGTGAAGACCTTTAATGTAATAAAATCACTTGACCACTGTAATGTCATGAGAATATTCACAGACAGGGACAGACTGAAATGGAATCTTGCTGCATTACTTGCATTGGTCTTCTAACTTGAGACACTCTAAGTGAATTCTACTTGTACAGTCAAGAATTTTCTCTCATTCCTGTAAATGTAGAACTCTTTGTAGGGAGGAGAGAGACAGTCCAGACCAGGGTGGGCAATAAACAGCCCACAGGTCAGATGTGGTTTACCAGAGTTAGCCCTTGGCGAGCCACAAGATGCTTTATTTACCTGCATGTCCTCTGGAACGACCACTTGCAGCTCACATTAGTTGTGATCACCATTCCTGGCCAATGGGAGCTGTAGGAAACACTGTCTTCATCCACACCACTTCCCACTGTTCCCATTGGCCCGGAAAGGTGAACCACAAGCCACAGGAGCTGTGAGGGGACATACCTGCAGACATGCAGGTAAATAAAGCACTGGCAGCCCTCCAGGGGCTACATCTGGCAAACTACATTGAGCCCTTAGGCTGCTTATTTCCTTCCTGGTCCAGAAAGAAAAACTCCTAATTATTCTTGGACAGTGTCTGGCAGGTACTACTCATCCCCTTTAAGCAACTAGTGATTTTACATGTTAGCCTCTTGTTTTTTCAGCATGGGAAGATAGAACAATATTTAAACTTGGATTATACTTAAAAGAAAGTAAAAATTACACTTACAATATTTAGAAAGACTTAAGTTTTATATCTTCTGAAAAAAAATCCCACTAAATGGAAAAGAAAAGTATTGCAAGACTATATTAATATGATGGCAACACTTTTAAATAAATGTCCGATTATTATTACTTCCTATGCTAATATCTGTTAATAGTAGTACTTCTGTTAGTCTTTAGTTCTTCAAACACATTTAATGCCTGATAAAGTTATATCCTAATATATTATTGCATTCATGCACTCATGCTCTGTTATTGCAGTACTTGTATTTGTTACTTGGCCAAACATGGGTACAATTTTCACTGGGGCAGCAAAAGGCACATGCCTGATTTCAGGGTGATCCCCCCCTGCCAAATTCCAAGTACTTGCTCAAAGTATGGATGTGCTTGAACTTTTCAGAGAAACAGCTATATGAATCTTGCCATGCCTGCAAAAAAAAAAAATCATTTTCTATCACCTCATTATTGGAATTGGTTGAACAATTTTAACTGAAACTTTCAAAATACATCTGACACACACAACCAGTTTTTGCAAAATTATAATCAACAAGGTCATCTTATGGAAAAAATTAGGCAACCTTAGCTATAGATGTCTCTATCTGTACAACGTGTAACACAAGATATTTATTAAGTTGATAAGTTTCTAGCCTTTAGGAACATTATCTTATTACCATTTTCCTCATATTTCCTCACCCTTCTTGTAGTTTACCTTCACTTTGTTGTCTGATCTAAGATTACGTTTAAATTTCTTACGAACAGGAACTGCTAACAGGGAGTTTGGAGAGGGAGTTCTCCAGGTAAAAGAGGAGTAAAAGGGGACCCTTGTGGTAAGTGGCTGTCTGGAGTGTGTGTTTGTGTGGGGAGTTATTTGCTGTGTGCTGAGCTTGTGTTTGTCTGTTTGGTTGGTTTGTTTGTTTGCTTGAAGGAGCTTCTAAAAGGTTTGAAATCTAGAAGCCTCTGTTAATTGGCTGAGCCTCAGTCAGGGGGAGGGGCTACCAGAGCTATATAAGTCTGTGACTCAGCGACCAGGGAGCTTGTGAACAGGAACTGCTAACAGGGAGTTTGGAGAGGGAGTTTGGAGGGGGAGGTTAGAGGGCACTAGTGACTTCTGGCCTTCTTTAAAACATAACTCTTATAATAATCTATATTCCAGAGGTTTAAAAAGAATCCCAGTTTATACTTAAACTTATTCATTAGAAAAATGGAGACAGAAGCCCAGCAGCAGAGTGGGGCTATCCTGTTTATTGCGCCGAGTGTAACATGTATGATTACCTGCCCTGTGGGCGGTGGCATGTGTGCACCTGTTGCAAAGGAGCTCCTGACCTCAGAGACCGAGTTCGGGCTTTGGAGGCCAGGGTGGCTGAACTGGAGGAGCTAAGGGAAGTAGAGAGATGTGGATGAGACTTTCTGGGACACTGTAGTACTGTCCCACCTCCAGTCTGAGAACCCCAGTGCTCTTAAGGAGGATGAAAGTCTCAAGGAACAGAGCATTCAATGGGAGCAGAGGGAAACCATCCGTAGTTGGGACCCTCCTCCCAGAGGATGTTGGTATCCTCTCGCACTGAGGATACCTCTGAGGGGAGGGAATGCCAGTTCGGAAGAGGCAGGTGTTAGTAGTGGGTGATTCTGATTGTTAGAAACATAGATAGTTGGGTTTGTGATGACCGGAGAACCGTATGGTCACTTGCCTGCCTGGTGCGATGGATCTCTCGAGGCATCTAGATAGACTTATGTGTAGTGCTGGGAGGAGCCGGTGGTCGTGGTACATGTAGGTACCAATGACGTAGGGAAGGGTAGGAGAGATGTCCTGGAGGCCAAATTTAGGCTGCTAGGAAAGAGACTGAAATCCAGGACCTCTATGGTGGCATTCTCGGAAGTGCTTCCAGTTCCACGCGCAGGGCCAGGTAGGCAGGCAGAGATTCAGAATCTCAATGCGTGGATGAGACGATGGTGTAGGGAAGAGGGGTTTGGATTTATTAGGAACTGGGGACACTTTTGGGAGAGGGGAGCCTATACAGGAAGGATGGGCTCCACCTAAACCAGGGTGGAACCAGACTGCTGGCACTAAACATTAAAAGGCCAGAGAGCAGTTTTTAAACTGAGAGATGGGGAAAGCCGATTGGTGCGGAGATGCACGTAAATCGGAGGGAGACTTCTCTTAGAGGAGAATCCATTGATAGAGATTCTCTAAGCTGTAGTCAGAAAGAGAGGAGGGGAGAGGGCAAACCATGGGCCAGAGCAGACAAAAAACCGCGTACAAAGGAATCCAATGCATCAGGGAAGGGCAGACAAATAAGCAGTGGCAAATTTTAAAGTGCTTCTACACAAATGCTAGGAGTCTGACTAATAAGATGGGTGAACTAGAGTACCTAGTATTAAATGAGGAGATTGACATAATAGGCATCACTGAAACCTGGTGGAATGAGGAAAATCTGTGGGACACAATCATACCGGGATATAAAATATATCGAAAGGATAGAGCAGGCCGGGTGGGTGGCGGAGTGGCACTGTATGTGAAAGATAATGTAGAATCAAATGAAATAAAAATATTAAATGAATCAACATGTTCAATAGAATCGCTATGGATAGTAATTCCATGCTCCAAAAATAAGAAATTAGCAGTAGGGATATATTACCGACCATCTGACCAGGACAGGGATACTGACATTGAAATGCTGAGGGAGATTAGAGAGGCTACCAAAACAAAGAACTCTATAATAATGGGGGATTTTAATTACCCCCATATTGACTGGATACATGTCACCTCAGGAAGAGAAGCAGAGATAAAATTTCTCAATGGCTTAAATGACTGCTTCTTGGAGCAGCTGGTGCAGGAACCCACAAGGGGAGAGGCTCGATTTAGTCCTGAGTGGAGCGCAGGATCAGGTCCAGGAAATAACCGTTACAGGACCGCTTGGGAATAGTGACCATAATATAATAACATTCAACATTCCTGTGGTGGGAAGAACACCTCAGCAGACCAGCACCCTGGCATTTAATTTCAAAAGGGAATTACACAAAAATGAGGAGGTTAGTTAAACAGAAATTAAAAGGCACAGTGACTAGAGCCAAATCCCTGCAAGCTGCATGGAAACTTTTAAAGACATCATAATAGAGGCCCAACTTAAATGTATACCCCAAATTAAAAACATAGCAAGAGACCTAAAAGAGTCACTGGCTTAACCACCATGTAAAAGAAGCAGTGAGGGACAAAAAGGTATCTTTTAAGAAGTGGAAGTCCGATCCTAGTGAGATAAATAGAAAGGAACATAAACACTGTCAAATCAAGTGTAAAATGTAATAAGAAAAGCAAAAAGATTTTGAGGAACAGCTAGCCAAAAACTCAAAAGAAATAACAAAATGTTTTTAAGTACATTAGAAGCAGGAAGCCTGCTAAAAAACCTGTGGGTCCCCTAGACGATCGAACTATAAAAGGCGCAATCAAGGACGATAAAGCCATTGCGGAGAAACTAAATGATTTCTTTGCTTCAGTCTTCACGGCTGAGGACATTGGGGAGATTCCCAAATCTGCACCGTCCTTTGTGGGTAATGAATCTGAGGAACTGTCCCGGATTGAAGTGTCATTAGAGGAGGTTTTGGAACAAATAGAAAAACTTAATGTTAACAAATCTCCGGGACCGGATGGCATTCATCCAAGGGTTCTAAAAGAACTCAAATGGGAAATTGCTGAACTATTATCTGTGGTTTGTAACCTATCCCTTAAATCGGCTTCCGTACCTAATGACTGGAAGGTAGCCAACGTGACACCAATATTTAAAAAGGGCTCTAGAGGCGATCCGGCAATTACAGACCGGTAAGTCTAACTTCAGTACCGGCAAATTAGTCAAACAATAGTAAAGAATGAAATTGTGAAGCATGTAGAAGAACATAATTTGTTGGACAAAAGTCAACATGGGTTCTGTAAAGGGAAATCCTGTCTTACTAATCTATTAGAGTTCTTTGAAGGGGTTAACAAACATGCGGACAAGGGGGATCCAGTAGATATAGTATACTTAGATTTCCAGAAAGCCTTTGACAAGGTCCTCACCAAAGGCTCTTGTGTAAATTACATGGCCATGGGATAAGAGGAAGGTCCTTTCTTGGATTGAGAACTGGTTAAAAGACAGGAAACAAAGGGTAGGAATAAATGGTAAATTTTCAGAATGGAGAGGGGTAACTAGTGGTGTCCCCAAGGGTCAGTCCTAGGACCAATCCTGTTCAACTTATTCATAAATGATCTGGAGAAAGGGGTAAGCAGTGAGGTAGTAAAGTTTATGGATACCAAACTGTTTAGGATAGTCAAGACAGAAGCAGACTGTGAGGGACTCCAAGAAGATCTCACCAAACTGAGTGATTGGGCAACAAAATGGCAAATGAAATTTCATGTGGATAAGTGTAAAGTAATGCACATCGGGAAAAATAACCCCAACTATACGTACAGTATGATGGGGGCTAATTTGGCTACGACAAATCAGGAAAGAGATCTTGGAGTTATCGTGGACAGTTCTCTGAAAACTTCCACATGTGCAGCGGTCAAAAAGGCAAATAGGATGCTAGGTATTATTAAGAAAGGGATAGAAAATAAGACCCAGAATATCTTACTGCCCCTGTATAAAACTATGGTACGCCCACATCTTGAATACTGTGTACAGATGTGGTCTCTCACCTCAAAAAGATATTTTGGCCTTGGAAAGGGTTCAGAAAAGGGCAACTAAAATGATTAGGGGTTTGGAACGGGTCCCATATGAGGAGAGGTTAAAGCGACTGGGACTTTTCAGTTTAGAAAAGAGGAGACTGAGGGGATATGATAGAGGTGTATAAAATCATGAGTGGTGTGGAGAGGCCGATAAAGAAAAGTTATTTATTAGTTCCTAAATAGAAGAACTAGAGGACACCAAATGAAATTAATGGGTAGCAGGTTTAAAACTAATAAAAGAAAGTTCTTCTTCACACAGCGTGTAGTCAGCATGTGGAACTCCTTGCCAGAGGAGGCTGTGAAGGCTAGGAATATAACAGAGTTTAAAGAGAAGCTAGATAATTTCATGGAGGTTAGGTCCATAAAAGGCTATTAGCCAGGGGATAAAATGGTGTCCTTGGCCTCTGTTTGACAGAGGCTGGAGAGGGATGGCACCTGGTGCTGGCCACTGTCGGCAGACAGGATACTGGGCTAGATGGACCTTTGGTCTGACCCGCTACGGCCGTTCTTATGTTCTTATGTTCTAATTACCCACCTATAGGGTTGACAGGTTCTTTGTCCCAGGATCAGGCCCAGTATTCAATTATTCTGTGACTGGGAACCCTGATGTGCACAGTTGCAACACTTTTGCTAGACTCTTATTTACAAATATGCCCTGGCCCCAGCCAAGAAAGGGCACAGACCTGTACCCAGGCAGGTCAATGGCAAAGCCCTCCCAACGAGTTGAGTGCTGCTGTGCTAGTATTCAGTGGGCCTTCACAAACTGCAATGGGCAGACATAAGGCCTAGTGTATTATACCTGAACCCAGACATCAGTCAAGTTCACACAAAAGTCCTGCGGGAATGCTGAGAGCAGCTTTGCAATTCCTGCCTCCCACTCCCCTGAGTGTAACCCTCTGGCCAGGTAGATATGCCACACACACACAGTTGCTCCAGTCTGAGGCACTGGGCAGGCAGGGCACATTGTGCTGCAGACCAGCCTTTAGCAGATTTTTTCCCATTACAGCTCTTAACTATTACCTAATTAATCTAAATTAACACAACCATATTATTAGTATGATAGGCAAGTAACTTGATAGGCTACAACTTGAAGCTTTTTTTAAGTTAGATTATAAACTCTTGGGCTAAAGACTATGTCTTCCTGTGCAATAGGCACTTCTGCAGTCCTCCTTTGAAATGTATAAGAGGCCCAGTGGGGGCTTTTGTGCATTTCAAAGTTGGAAATCGGCATGCAGCCCAGGGCCAGCGGGAAGAGCCCCAGGGGCTCTTGTGCATTTCAAAGCGGAAGCGCCTGCGTGGAGCCCGGAGTCAGCAGGACTTCCTGCTGGCCCCGGGCTGCATGCGGCATGCCAGCTTTTAAAGGTACAAGAGTTCCCAGTGGGGGCTCTTGTGCATTTCAAAGCAGAAGCGCCCCCATGGAGCCTGGGGTCAGAGGGGGACTCAGAGTCCAGGGGATCCCTGGACTCAGCGGGGGACTCTGTGCAGCCGTGTTTCAAAGGGGTAGTGCCGTACAGAGCCCAGGATCAGCTGTGCAGTGCTGTCCCTTTGAAATGCCGCTGTGGCATTTCAAAGTGGCAGTGTCGCACAGAGCCCGTACCCCGGGCTCTGTGTGGCAGTGCCGCTTTGAAGTATCCTTCTTCCCCCCCACTTTGCTGCCTCTATCTGATAGAGGCCGTGGGGATGGGGAGGAAGCGACTAGTTGACTCGACTATCTGATAAGCATTTGCTTATCGGATAGTCGACTAGTCCTTAACATCCTTAACCAGGGCCTGATTAAATGCATCCTAAAACACTCAGGAAGCTGATTGAGCATCTGAGCCATTAGCTATCATCTCTGAAAAATCATGGAAGACAGGAAAGATTCCAGAAGACTGGTAAAGGGCATATATAGTGCCCATCTATAAAAAAGGGAAATAAGGACAACCCAGGAATCTACAGACCAGTCATCTTAACTTCTGTGCCAGAAAAGATAATGTAGTAAATAATTAAAGAATCCATCTGCAAACATCTGGAAGATAATAAGGTGATAAATAACAGTTAGCATGGATTTGTAAATCGTGTCAAACCAACCTGATAAGATTTCTTTGATAACAAGCTTTGTGGATGAGGAGGAAGTGGTAGACATGTTATACCTAAATTTAAGTAAAGCAATGCTACCGTCTTGCATGACCTTCTTATCAATAAACAAGGGAAATGCAACCTAGAGGGGGTTAATATAAGGGGGGGGGGGTTCATAACTGGTTGGATAACTATTCTCTGAGAATAGTTATCAATGACTCACAATCATACTGGAAGGGCATAACAAGTGGGGTTCCACAGGGATCAGTTTTGGACCAGGTCTGTTCAATATCTTCATCAATGATTTTGATAATGACATAGAGAATATGCTTGTAAAGTTTGCAGAAGATACCAAGATGGGGGGGTTGCAAGTGCTTTGGAGGATAGGGTCATAATTCAAAATGATCTGGAGAAATGGTCTGAGGTAAATAGGATGAAGTTTAATAAGGACAAATGCAAAGTACTCCTCTTAGGAAGGTACAATCAGTTTCACACATACAGAATATACAATAGGAATCCTACAATGTGTAAACAGTGAACGAACAGATGATTGTCCCAATGAGTCAAGACACAGACTTTTAAAACAAGAATAAAAAAAATATTTTTCCTGAACCTCTTTTTTCAATCTGTTCCATTCAATGTCGAACGTAGACATTTATCTACTTAACTTTCTATAGAGGTGCAAACAGCTCTTTGTGTAGATTCCTGTGTCAGGAAGGATACTATCAATTGACTTTGATTCTTATCTGCTTCTTTTTAACTACCCAATCTTCAGATACTCACTGATTCCCTTAACTCCCCTATTTTCTATACCCTCTGCTCCCTGTCTCCCACCCCCTTCCTTTTTTTCCTCCCCGCCCCCTTCTCTCCTATTTATTTTGGGTCTGCACATCCTAAACTCAGAACTCAGGTCATCTGAAGAAGTGGGCTGTGCCCATGAAAGCTCATGATACCATCTACATGTTTTGTTAGTCTACAAAGTGCTATCAGACCATTTGTTGTTTTAGACATTTCTGTAATTTTTCATTTTTCAATTTCCTTATGAATAAACTTCAAGTGCAGATCTGCCCATGCAACATATTACGGTTGTAACCACAATGCAGAGAATATATTGCATTGAATTCATTATTGATCCAATATCTATGATTACAAAATAACTACTCACTTTTCCCCTAAGACATTGCTTCTTTTTTTGAGCTTTCTCAAACATATTTCTTTTTGTCCAAATACAGTAACTTAACTTTTATGACAATTAACCACCTTTGGAAGTAGGGTTATTGCTTTCTGTTTGAAGAGGAAGTATCTCATTCTTCTTTTTAAGCCATTGTAGAAGAGCACACTTTGAATTCTACACAGGTACCAGAAGCAGTTGTAATAAAAATGCAGGAACTTTTTCCTGGTCCCTTGTCAAAGGTTGTAATGGGGTCTTGAGACTCTTATTTGCTGAGATGGCTTGCTTCACATTGGCAGAAAGTGGCCTTGGAAATGAGTGAGGACCATGAATACCAGGATACCACATACTATAGCAAGAGTTAAGTGATTGAGCTATTTATTTCATCACCTCATCAAGAGAAAGTTCACTGAGATTTTTTATTATGGAGATTAATTTCAGTCAAATGTCATGTGTTCTCAAGGCATTGTGCAATTCCTCAAGGATTTTAAATTTTTTTTTTGCTGAAGATAGTGAATGGTTTCAAAGTGTTTAGAAGCTTGAGAAGTCTCCAAACTCAGGGGTGAATATTGTTTTTCCCTTCCCATTACTTACTTCTCTGTTGAAAATAAATATTGCTCCTCTAGGGTAAGAGAAGATATATCACCTTTAAGATATCCAGAGGTCTTCTTGTTTGGACCAAATCAGTCTATCTGTCTTGCGAGAGTCCAAATGAGACTGAAACCTTATTGTGCTAAGTATTCAACACCCCCTTTATAGGAGACAATCTTTCCCCAGAATATATTACACTATACGTTAAGAAAAGAAAGTATGATCATCTCTATTATAAATGGAAAACTAAGGCACAGAGCGGCTTGCCCAATTCCAGAATAAAGGCCTATCACAGACCCAGGAACTGAACCCAGATTTTTTTTTTTTAGTTGTGCACTGGCACCTTAATACTACTTTTTCACCTATTTTGTAGCTTGGTTTTCCTTCATTGTCGCCTGCTAACAAGAAGACATTTCATTTTTCAGGTGCTTTAGATTTCTATGAAGAAGATCAGAAAAGGTGATCATGGTTTTGAGGTACGACAGGAAAATCACCTCCCCAGCAACTGTTTTGTCAGGGCTGGACTTTAGGTGTATGATGAGCGTAGTCATGAGGTTGAAGTCTCCTGTCTGAAACTCTCTCAGATCCTGGGTTCTCACATCTGATGTATGAGAAAAAGGCTGCCAGAATTAAACATGCATGAAATGAATCTCAGCTTACCTGCTGTTCAGTTCACCCTAGACCAGTGAATGGCACATGAAAATTGCTGATATGGCCTGGCATTATATATATATATATATATATATATATTTCATTGGTTAGGTTTCATTCAGGCAAAACCCATATCCCTGTTTTTTCAACACTATTCCAACTTGCCATATCTTAATTAAAGATTCTACCAATTCAAACATTTTATTTCTCCAGGAGTATTTTTGTGATCACTTATGTTTATGGCCGTGCCTCCTTGAGTTTCTGGAAACTGAAGAACAAATTATTTTGCTTGCCTGATTCCAAAAGAAGTTTAGCTGAGAGAGACCTTTTTCAGAGATGCATGACAAAAGTAATTATAAGCATGCAAAGACTTCCATGAGAAGAGAGTTAAAAAGGATGGTTAGGGTGCACCTACACAGGACCCTTAGCTTGAAATAGCTTATTTCATAATTTGCTGCTATCTATACAGTGCCAAATTTCAAAATAACTCGCTATTCTGAAATTCCCCTTAACCCTTGTGGAACAAGGGTTACTGGGATGTCAGAATAAGCCACCTATTATTTTGAAATCTATTTAAAAATAATGGGCTGCTTCAATAGACGTGGAATAGCTATTTTGGGATAGTTTTTGTATCCCGAAATAGCTCTGCAGTGTAGATGTACCCTAACTCATTTAGGCAGAGAAGAGCAAAATAAGAAGGGGTATCATAGTGCTGTAAACAAAAATGAAGGAGCAATGAATGAGAAGGTAAACTAAATTGTTTTTGTTCGGAAGGGATTTAATTCTTCTAAGATGTGAACATATTATTAGCTGATGGGGGTAAGAAGTAACTCCCCCTATAGGTATGTTGTTTCATAATTGTTCACTATGGGGATTCTTGTTTCTTATGCTAAAACATCTGATAGTGTCTAATATCAGTAGGGATATTGGCTTAGACAGACCACTGACAGAGTATGGCACTTCCAATGTTCTCAGCCTGAAAACAATCGGCAAGCACAAAACAAATAAATGGGACCATAAAAACACTAGTCAGGAAGATTATGATGGCCGTTTAGAGATACATATACTGAGCCAACTGATTTTTCAGGTTCAGTCTTGCCAACACTGAAAATGTCTGCTGTTTGTGCTTTCTCTGTTCCTGAAAGGGAAATTCCAAGAAAGCACAATTAAATACTCTGTACCACATGGATGCACATCAGTCACCTTTGTTTGCAAGGTGTTCATGATAGACACAAAGAAAAATTAGATATAAAATACATTTGCTGAAAGATTGCAATGTAACATTACACTGTTTCTTAAAATGCAGCATTCATGAACCTGAAAACAGAGAGAGAAAAAGAAAGCAGGCTGCTCCCTAAGAAGAGAAACCCAGCTTACTCCACCATCCTTTTTAATTTGTCTCTCTACAAACCGACTCTGATCATGTGCTTCCCTACAGAGCCCCCCTAGCCTGCAAACACAAACAAGAAACCCTGTGAAAATTAAAGTGATAGCTTGTAATTTTATCAGAATATTAGAGTGACAATATATTTTGTTCCAAAATCTTGAGGCGAGATTCTGCCATTCACTTAGGGAAAATGTGATACTGTTCCTTAGTTTTAGTAAGACATCTAGAGTCAGATCCACTGTTATATGAAATCTCCATAAGAAAAGTAACAATAAATGCAAAGAACATGGTCATGATTTGATGATTTTCAAACCAGAACTATGTCAGTGAACATTAAAGAAGCCTCAGGCTAGAAAAACTGTTTTCCTCTTCCAATCTAGGAATCAAAACTAATGTAAAAGCATGAGATCTACTAGTTCTAAAATCTTGAAGGAGAGGGTGATCAGAAAAAAGTCCTCTCTGCTCACTACTTATAGACTACGTCTACACTGTGGAGCTATTTTGGGAAGTATCCCCTGAAATAGCTGTTCGGGGTCTTTAAAGCAACCCATTCTTTCGAGATAGATTTCAAAATAATGGGTGCATTATTCTGGCATCCCTATAACACTCATTCCACAAGGACTAAGGGAAGTTTCGGAATAGCACTTTATTTCAAAATGTGGTGCTAGGTAGAGAGTGCCAAATTTTGAAATAAATTATTTCAAAATTACCTCAAAGTTAAGCTTAATAATTGCTTAAATAAATGTGTATAGATATAATATATATTCCTAGTTAGCAAAACTGTAATGTAAAAGTCTATATGTGGCTATAAAAACATGTTTTAATGGTTACCAACCAATGAGAATAACCAATGAGAATTAGGAAATTAACTAAAAAGTGCAAACGTAAAACAAAGTTACAGTTGATTATTTAAATTGACGTTTTCTTCTTGATTATTTAAATCACAATAAAAATCACTTTTATTTAAATCTGTCCACCTTACCATGGATCCTCACAATTTCCCATGCAGCTCCATCTCTCAAAAATGGTATTTGTATATGGCTGTTAAATCTCATTGACCACAAGTTACTTTGTTCATCTTTACTGAAAACTTCCAGTAATGTCTCTAAGTGTGAATTTATTTTCGGACAGCTCTTCCTTTAATTATATTTTTTCCCCAGGGAACATCATTGAAACAGTGCTAGTACAAGAGAAAGGACATTAATTAAATTCTCTGTAAGACTACAAGCTTACAAAAAAGTAAGCCTGCTTTCCTGGTGCCTTTCATTGAGTCTTTATAGGTCTTGTGCTTACATTTAATCATTGCCTTCAACAAATCAAACATGACTGTGGTGTTTCTCATAATTCTCTACTCTTAGATTGTATAAATGTCAGGCAAATCAGATTCCACATTGTTTGTCTGATGTATTTTTAGAGAAATAATTTTGATCTATAAAAGTGCAAGAAATATATGTCCATCTACTTGTTATATAACCCATTGTTCCTCAAAAGGCAGCTCAATTTCTTATAAGCTGCAAACAAAAACAGTTCATTAGCATTTTGATGAAATTAGGAGGAGACTTCTTAGCTTCTGATTATATTGTGATGGAAAATAACAACAGCAATGACTCAAAATGAGACTTGGGGAAGAATTGGAATAGGTTCAATAAACTCAGAAGTGACACTGGAGAAGATCTCTACCTCATCTTGTGTAATGTGCCACATATTTTTTGATAGACCATTTTATAATTGCTTTCCAGACTTTGATTCAGAATCATCCTTTTTTTATATAATTAACTTTTTAATGCATTTTTAAACTGTCTCCCTTTTGAGGGGAAGGAGTTTGCAGAGTGTGTGTTTCTATCGAAAAATGTTAAATGTGCTTCATGTAGACAGACACCTGTTAAGAAAAACATGCAAATAGGACTGCATTAAAACCCATACTCAGGAAAGCACTTAATCTTTAACTGGGGCTTAAATCCCAGATGCTTTGCAGTTAAGCAGGTATCTCAGTACTGAATAAAAATGCTATGCTGAATTAAGGTCTGGAGATCCAATCCTGTGGAGCACCTAGCACTGCTTGGAGGATGCTGAGCACTTTCAATTGACTAGGCATCAATGGGAGCTGAGGCTACTAAGCACATCCTTGGTGATGCTGGACAATTTACAATTTAGTAATTTATACAAGGAATTTGGGCTTTGTCAGCTCATAGGAAACTCCAAAACAGGTCTGGGTTTTCCGCAAGTCTGCTATACGCACCCTTCCCCACGGAGTGTTCTCCTCAAAGAAGGACTGAAGGGATTAAAGTGTCTATACTGACCAATTAGCTGCTCAAGATGCACCTGGAGAGGAACAGGAGCTGCCTTGATAAAGCCCAGAAGCTGAGTGTAGCTAGGGGTTTCAGGGAAACAGTTTGTATTTTCTCCCAGGCTACGTCTAGACTGGCATGATTTTCCGGAAATGCTTTTAACGGAAAAGTTTTCCGTTAAAAGCATTTTCGAAAGAGCGTCTAGATTGCACGACGCTTTTCCGCAAAAGCACTTTTGCAGAAAAGCGTCCGTGACCAATCTAGACGCGCTTTTGCGCAAAAAAGCCCTGATCGCCATTTTCGCGATCGGGCCTTTTTTCCACAAAACAAATCTCAGCTGTCTGCGCAAAACTTTTGTGCAAAAGGGACTTTTGCCCGAACGGGAGCAGCATAGTATTTCCGCAAAAAGCACTGATTTCTTACAGTAGGAAGTCAGTGCTTTGGCGAAAATTCAAGTGGCCAGTGTAGACAGCTGGCCAGTTTTTCCGGAAAAGCGGCTGATTTTCCGGAAAAACTGGCCAGTCTAGACACAGCCCCAGGGAGAAAGGATGTGTGTTTGGCGCTATAGAGTGAAGTACCCTACAGGTATTTTCCTCTATTTCTTGGGAGGAGGGGGTTTGGGCTGGTAAACTGGAGTGGGGCTGAGAGAAGCACCAGAATAGGAGAGACTCAGAGGAGAAGCAGAAAGGCTTGAGATACTGTAGGCCTTCTCTGCTGAGTAGAGGGCCCCTAAACTGGAATCCAGAGCAGAGGATAGGCCTGGTTCCCTTATCAGCCACTCGGGAAGGGGCACAGACTAGACAGTGAATTATGGACTTCCTGGGATAGTTTTCCCTCTAAGACTTTGACTCCCCAGAAGTGACCCATAGTCACTTGGCCAGAGAGCCAAGTTGCAAAGAAGGAGCAGCAGCTCTGGCATGAGAGCAGCTGTGGAGTGAGAAAGGATAAAGGGGTGGAGAGACCCCCAGAGCAGACACAGGCCCTGGAAGGAGCTAATCCCAAGAGACGTTCTCCCTAAGTAGTGTGTGAACCCCATGACAATATATAATTACATATGTAGATTGTAAGCATTTCTAACTCTAGGGTTGTGTTGTAGTGATTGGTCAGATAAGCCATCTGTTTCTTATTTGGATGTGACTCTCAGCACATGTTGATTAATTATTCTAAATAATCCTTCATCTACCCCTATTAAAATTGTTACAAATGACCATTACTTTCAATGGAAGCAGAACTTTGGAAACCCTACCTTTTGAAATACAGCTTCATGAACTTACGGTCAGGACCTTAACCAGCATAAAATGTCACAGCACCAATGAAATAGATGGAGCTATGATAATTTACTGCATCTGAGGATCTTGGTTTTTAAAGCTCACATTTTTCTTCTAAGATGAACCTTGCAGGATTAGACCTTGTGCTCTAAACTTTTCTTTGGGTGTGTTGGACAATCAGCAATTTTGATCAGATTAATTTTCTCTAACCATGGAAAATGTTTGGAAATGCTTATCTGAAAATTTCTTTTTGGATATGGTACTATTTTCTGTAAATAGGGATCTTTTAGCTGTTAAAATAAATACTCATTAAAATAAAATCTGTTCTTCCTTCGGATTTTTGTATTGGCATTATTTACAAACACACACATGCATACTGTCTTGTACCTTTTGCAATAGTTTTAAACATAGCTAATAAAGCAAACAGAACATGATTGAATAACATCATTCCAGAATAAAAAATTACTCTCTTTAATCCATTCAAAAATCCATATTTATAAATAAATAAATATTGACTCCTCTGCTAAGATATCTCCAATAAAACCCCACAGAGGAAAACAAAAAAGGGAGTAAATTGCTCCAGAGACTGTGAAATGAAATGGTACAAATTGTGGACTACAATAAAAAGCAAAAGGATATATCTGGGAGGAATCAATCCTCCTTTCTGATCATATTCAACCCTAATAACACAACCATAATAGGCTCCTACCTTTCTGTCAGTGTCAGAAAAGGGCTACTGCTGATCAATAACATTTCTTAAAAATAAATAAATAAAAGAGCGAGGGAAGGGATGAATGTTATAGAATGGAGACATGCTTTGATTCAGGTGGCTGTTGAGTAATTGCACAATGCTGTATGAAATGAAGTGCTGATACAGCCACCAGTCTTTTTTGCTCTTTGTATTTCTCCTGAAAGATCTCATTTCCCATAACCCATTTTTATATGAATCTTTAAGAGTACATAGTCCAGACATAATAATGAACCCTTCTGAAGGATGAATTCCATTGAACAGCAGCTGTATCCTATTTATGAGACCTTCACTTGTCATTAGATGAAATCCTTTGCAGCATGAAGGAGATTTGAAGGATCCCAGACTGTTGAGATGGGCCTACTGTGGCATTTAGTTCCACATACAAAGGGCTCTTGTGAAAGGATACTGGACTGAGACCCAGAAGAGCTCTGCCACTGAATAAAATAGGGCAAGTCAGTTGGACTCTCTGGTTCTGCTGTCACAGCTCAAACCCATCTCTGCTTATGTGGAAAATTATTTCTGTAACTAGGGCTTTCTTTCTTTAATTACTCCTATTTTACCACTGTTTTCACTATTTTATTTATATACAGCTATCCACACAGAGATCTATTTAGCACTCTGGTATCCCATTGTCTATGTGCCTAGGGACTTTGGGGTGAATGGAATTGCCTGGCTTAACCTTTCCCTCTTCTCTCTCCCGCTACTGCATTCCTAGTGCTGACTCTTCACCCTCAATCTGTGACTCTGGGTAAAGAAGATAGAAAGCACAGACCTAACTAAAATGGAAAGAATGTACTTAAATGTTTATAGTTTCCAACTGAAAGATAACCAAACAAAACCTAGAGGAAGCAAGAAGTGAATATCCATGCAGGAAGATTTGCAAGAGACAAGAATGAGCTAGTATTAGGGTACGTTTAGACTGCATTGCTATTTCGGGATCCCGAAATAGCAACGTCGCGTCTTTAAAAGTGCCCACTATTTCCTGAAATTTCACTATTATGGCATCCTTGTAACCCTCGTTCCACGAGGGTTAAGGAATTTGTTGGAATAATGCTTTTTTTTTTGAAATTTGGTGCCGTGTAGACGCGCCAAATTTCACAATAAGCTCGTTCGGCTTGGACTCGGAATAAGCTATGCAATTTGTGTAGCACAAATTGCATAGCTTATTCCGACAGAAGGGTGCTGTCTAGACGCACCCTTTGTGTCCTAAGTAAGGATGCATTTTGATAAACCCCTATCATTTTCCAGTAACTGGGGCATATTCCATGGTTATAGATTTCACACTGAAGAGCTTGAAATGGGAGAGAAATCTGAAGAGAAACGAGTACCTAAAAGCAAAGACAAAGTGGTGGAAGGAAGGCAGAAAACCCTTCAAACATACCGAGCTGTTAAGGAGCCTCAAACAATATAATTTTATCTACCAAGTTGAAGGACACAAGGTGGGAAAATTTCAATACAGTTAAATGAACTACTGGCTTTCTGGATTAGACTTGGGGTACGTCTAGACTACAGGCTTTTGTCAACAGAGGCTTTGTCGACAGAGACAAAGAGCATCTAGACTACAGCCAGTTCTGTCAACAAAGCAAGCCGCATTGTTGACAGAGAGTCTAGACGCTCTCTTTTGAAAAAGCACAGTGTGGAGGCAATAGTGCCTTTTGTCAACAGAACTCTGTCGACAAAAGGCGTTATTCCTCGTAGAATGAGGTTTACTGCCGTCGACAAAACTGCCGCGTTCCGTCAACTTACTGTCGACAGAACGTGGCAGTAGTCTAGATGCAGGTATAGTTTTGTCAACAAAAGTCCACTTTTGTCGACAAAGCCCTGTAGTCTAGACACACCCTTAGTTAGTGGTAGTTAAATAAAACCTGAAAGTAGGGTTTTATCTTGTTTTTATTGGGAAATGGCGCTTTACTAACAATGTCAGAGGAAACACAAAAAAGAAGTGATGTGAGAAGAGACATGGAGGGAGGCATTACTGGTGGAAAGAGATGATAAAGGAAAATCAAAAAGATAACAGGCTGGAGATTTAGGTTGAGGCTAAATCACAGAGAGAGTTCAAAGCAAACAGTGCAATGAAAGCTAGTTAAGCAACTCATAAAGGAAGATGGTGTGGTTAAAATGAGTAAAGATGCTTTCCCTGAGTGGGGAGGCAAACCCTGCTGTAGGCAGCTAATCCGCTAGTCCCCCTGCTCACATTGATTGGGGGAAGAGGCCGGGTGGAGGTTGGGGAGGGGTGGGGCAGAGCAGGGAGGAAGAGTCAGGCCTTGGGCAAGAGGGGGATTTCCCAGCCCTTCCCTGTAGTGAGGAGGTCATGTGACCAGTGGCCCTATGTGTGCCCCTCACCAGTTTATCCTGGGAGAAGTTGTGGATGGGCAACTTTTCATTTCTTTTATGTATGCAACAGTGGTATGTTGCATAAGCCTTTGGTATGTTGGCTAGTTGTGGCATGACACATTTGTGTTGCATGGAGTTTGGACTACTGGGGTGTTAATAACAGCATACAGCAAAGTACTGTACTGTAACTCCTCCACATGGATGCCATGGGCATGAATATAAGGTTCCTAGGTTCCATTAATATAATCCTCTTCAAACAGGACTACGTGAATGCAAAGTACCTTTTTAGTTTGTGCCTGCAACATCCACACAGGGGAGTTGCATTGTAGCACTTTGCTGCGCATTATTATTCACATCCCTGTAGTTTGAACTCCAGGCAATGTGGACAAGCCCAGAGAGAGCTGCTGGTTTGTATAGCATGAGGTAAGCTCAAAGGCTAGCAAAAATGTGAGCAGGAGTGGAGATGCAAAACTCTTTTATGATTTATTCTGAAGGCAGTTTCATGCAGTAGACCTTGAGGTGATTCTTTTCTTAACATCTAATAAAGTGCACTGAACTTACTTCATAATAACCTTTTTGGATCTTTTATGCATTTTTTTATTTTCAAGCTTAAGAGCAGCCTGACTGTCGTTTGAGTTGGAAGCTTGAAATGTATCAAATTAACCTGCAAAAGAGCAATGTCTGTATATTTTTGTAAAATAAGCAGCTTCAGATTGTTATGGAAACAAACCAGGTGTGGGCACATTTTGAAAGAACTCTGGCAAATAGGAGGTCAAATTGGACATTTTCATAGTTGATATTTGCATTTCCACCAGGAACAATATAGAGGATTAAAACGGAGATGGGTGACACTGATTAGACAAATACATGCAAGCTCCTTCAAATTCAGTAGAGATTTCCATAGCACTAGATGCACATATAGATTTCATTTTTACATGCTTTTCCCAGAAGGTCCATCTCTGAGAATAATGCCATTTTAATTTCATTTGCAAAACATTCAGTGCTCTGTTTTACACTGTACCCTTCTATGAATCTACAGAACAGCTAGACACACTACAAGTCTCCCAATATTTTGCTGGTGTGTCTCAATTCTGACTTGGAGGAGTTGTCATTAGAAGTAATTCAATGTCTGTAGCTCATTCTGCTCTTAACCTTTCTACTGAAACTGCCATGGAGTGCTAATTAGAGACAGCTGGAATAGTGTATTTTGTGACCTACTTCTAGGGCCTTACCTTATGTGAATAAATAAAAGTCAATGGTAATCATGTATTTGGCTTCTACAGAAGTTAAATTATATCTATAGTTCACTAACTAATTTCACATAGAATAGTCACTACTAAAAAGTCAGTATTTGCCAGCAAATTGTTATTGAAATATAGGTTTATGAAAGATGTGGAGCATCCGGACCTCCTCCCACTGTAATCAGTGCCAAGTGCCAGTGTGTAAATCTTGCCAGTTGTGTCCAGTGAATAAAAACTGGCCTGGATTGGAATGCAGCAAATTTGGATTGTGTTCACATGTCCACCACTGGCCTGCCACGCAACCTTGAACATCTCTTTTCATCCACCAGTGTCTCTGATTCCCAGTCTCTGAAATGGGGATGATATTGCCTTTGTGTTTTGAGATTGATTAATTGATTGATAAATTCATGGAGGATAGGTTAATTGGTGGCCATTAGTCATGATGGGTAAAAATAGCGTCCCTAGCCTCTGCTTATCAGAAGCTGGGAATAGGTGACAAGAGAGGGATCACATGATGATTACCTGTTCTGTTCATTCCCTCTTGAGCAGCTGGCATTGACCACAGTCAGAAGACAGGATACTGGATTTGATGGACAATTAATCTGACCCAGCATGTTCTTATGTTCTTATGACTAAGAAGCATTTACAAATACAGATATTTTCCCAAGACTAAGAAAAATGCTTTTAGTACAAAGAACTGCTTTCCCACTTGATATATTTTTGCACATAGCTATATTCCTATGCTGAACCATTAGTCAACAATATTTACCCGAGATGACTGCATGAAACATTCTGTTCTCATTGTTTCTGAGATGTAACCATGTGTTTATGCCCCATTTGTGTCTTTTTTTAGTAGGCACAAGCATTTAGTAATTAATGCTATTTAAAGTGGTTGATGGATGATAGTACTTTGTTCAGTTGCTTCTGACATTCAAGTGTGATAGTTTTATATTCCTTTTTTTCATTTCAGGCCTTTTCTGCACTAGGAATTTGTGCCAGCATCGTTAAAGTGGTGCAATAGCCCAAAACTAGATGCAGTTGTATTGGTATAAAGCACCTTTTTATTAACATAGCTGTTTACATAGAGAAAGGAGGATTACTATATAGGTATAAGGGACTGTCTACACTTGGAACACTGCAGTGGCATAGCTGTGCCACTGTAGCATTTAGTGAGGATGCGACCTGTGCTGATGGCAGACCTTCTCCTCTTGGTGTAAGTAATTTACCTACCCAAGGGGCAGTAGCTATTATGATGGGAGAAGCTTTCTTAGGGTACATCTAAACTACATCCCTTTTTTGATAAAGGGACAAAAATTAGACGTATTGAAATTGTAAATGAAGCTGGGATTTGAATTTCCCACACTTCATTTACATAATGGCGGCTGCAGCTTTTTCCGAAAGGCCGCTTTTCGGAAAAAACGTGGTCAAGATGGGGATCGTTCAACAGAAATGCCCCGTTTTGAAAGATCCTGTAAACCTCATTTTTTGAGGTTTTCAAAAAAAAGCCGCATCCGCCATTATGTAAATGAAGTGCGGGAAATTCAAATCCCAGCTTCATTTACAATTTCGATACGTCTAATTTACATCCCTTTATCGAAAAAGGGATGTAGTTTAGATGTACCCCTAGAGATATAGTGCAGTTTACATTGTGGTTAGGCCAATATAACTATGTCGCTCAGGGGTATGAATTTTGAACACCTGAGTGATGCAGTTACGACACAACTTACTGGTGCAGACCAAGCCTAAATCACTGTAACAAGTAACCCTATGTAAAAGTAACTCTATTTTAGTACGAATAAATTGCCCCTACCTGAGATAGTTATGTTGGAAAGGGTTAGGATTTCTAATGTGCTCGTGGGGCCAAATGCTATGATGTATTTTCAACTTCCATTGATTATCTGCAACTCACCTAGAAATCAATACCTCTCAGAATTTATCTTTCTTGCATAAAAATACAGGAAGGGCACTTAGCATTAGAAGATAGCATTTATAGGTAAATTGTAATTGTGCCTATAGTGCAAGGACTCTCCTCCTTGTACCAACATGTAAAGGATTCCCACATCAGTGATTTGGGTAGTTGGTGATTGGAGCATCTAAGTCTTGCACTGAAAGCAAATGGGTGGAGATGAATGAAGAGTAAGAGGGGCCTATTGTTTTCACTCCCTTTGTCCTGCATGTTGGCCAGGAAGAGCTGGCTCCCCCTGTGATGAGGGAGCATTTTTCACAAGTTACCACACACCCTCGGGATCCTGGTCTGGTCCTTCAGTCCTATGTTTCAGCTTCTGCTTTGCTGTTTCTCCAGATTGAATCCATATTTATGAGAGTCTTTATACACTTTCATGTTCCAGATTACTTAACTTGTATCCAATCAGCTTTTAGTACATTTTTTTTTTATGTAGCCAGCACATTACACATGGAATAAGCTTCAATTAGCAGACATCTGCATTTTTTCTGCTGGTATCACAATTTGTTATGCTTTCTTTTCATGTCACCCTGCCCTGAGCCTTCCCATAAAAGTCTCCTTGTTACAGGTTTGTGTATTTTCATCTTGCAGATTCCAGTATATTACTTTTGGTCTATCAGGAATAACATCATTTTAATCAAGTTAGCGATGTTATGTAAATATTGGCAAAATCCAACAGGTCCCATATGAAGAGAGATTAAAAAGACATGGACTTTTCATCTTAGAAAAGAGGAGACTAAGGGGGGATATGATAGAGGTCTAGCAAATCATGACCGGTATGGAAAAATGAATAAGGAAAAAAGGTTATTTACTTATCCCCACAATATAAGAACTAGGGGTCACCAAATGAAATTATTATGTAGTAGGTTTAAAACAAACAAAAGGAAGTTTTTCTTCACTCAGCATACAGTCAACCTGTGGAACTCCTTGCCAGAGGATGCGATGAAGGCTAGAACTTTAACAGGGTTAAAAAAAGAGCTAAATAGATTCATGGAGGGTAATTCCATCAATGGCTATTAACCAGGATGGGTAGGAATGGTATCCCTAGCCTCTGTTTTTCTGGAGGTGGGTGACAGGGGAGGGATCACATGACGATTACCTGGTGTGATCCCTCCCTCTGGGGCATCTGGTATTGGCCACTGTCAGCAGACAGACTACTGGGCTAGATGGACCTTTGGTCTGACCCCGTATGGCCATTCTTATGTTCTTATGTTCTAAACATTCTTTAATGCCAACATTTCTTATGTTTAAAGATGGGCTTTTTAATTCAATATCTAGTTTTGTTTGTGAATCAATATAAATACACTTCATTAGAAATTTTCCTGTGAATGTATTTTGAGGATTATCATAATTTTATTACCTTGATACTTAGTTGCTTTTAATGGTTTCCAAACAAAAGTAATTTGTGTCAAATATAATAATATATCAGCAATCCATGCATCCAGGGAGAAACCAGGAAACACTGACTTTCACAGGCTAGTTTTTTGGTCAATGAAACTATTAGGGCTTTGCCCCAAACCCCAAAATGAAAATTAGTTTTTCCATTTTTGTGGTCTTTCAATTACCATACCAAGTATAATTTCTGTCCTGTTTATCACAGGAGGCATTTGCCCATTTTTTTCTATGTACAGTTAAGCGGGTTCAATTGGAATAGTGGTAATACTCAAAGCAAACATATATCAAACAAGACCTTATCCACATCCTTCTGAGAAACAGAATGTGCCTTAGAACTATATTTGCTGTGGTTACTATGAATCTAAGGATTATCCAGGCTAGATAGGGAGATATCACTCCAAGGCTATGTCTACACAGCAGCATTATTTCAGAATAGTCTACACAGCAAGCAGTTATTTTGACATAATGTTGAAATAATGTTGAGCTGAAGGACTTCTTACTCCAATTCCTGTAACCTTCATTTTAGGAGGAGTAAGGGAAGTTGGAGGAAGAACGCTCTAACTCGGACTTCCTGCTGTGTAGACAGCGCCAAAAAGCTGAAATAAGCTATTTCAACTTAAGCTAGGCAATTGATGTAGCTCAAGTTGAGTAGTTTATTTTGGCTTTAGCCCTGCTGTATAGATTTGCCCAAAGTGGACTAGGTTTGCCCAACTCCTTTGGCATCAAAAAGTGTGTAATTCCCAATACTTTCTACGATTAGATTATTGTCAATAATATTGCAGTGTCAAGATATCCTACTTTATTTTGGTGGGAATGTTGTTTACCATTGCAACTGTTAAACCCACAGTTAAACCATTTTTTTTACTTCTGCTTTTCCAAAATTAGTTTCTATGGAAAATCACCTAACAAACTCTGGATAACGACCCTGATTATCAAAACTTTTTGAAAAAATGGTGCAGATAGCAGTAAGCATTAACAGCCTATGGATTCATGGTAGCATACAGCCTAAGACTCTTTTTAGAAGGACATCAGTAGCCTGGGGTATTGATCAACAGAACTAAGTTTACGTCATATAGAACTGTATCTGATTGATTGTTGTTCCTTGTAAAAAGGGTTTGCTTGATGTTAAACCACTCTGGAATCCCAGAAAGGATATATTCATGGGGCGGGGGCTGAGTCTCAGCTGCTGTTGTCACAACTCCCCTGACATTTCTTTTTTTATGAGTGCCAATGTAATTTGAAAGCATGCATAAAGTTATAATACTCTGCACGTGTTACACCAGTCACTCCTCCATCCCATGATGCACATACTTAGACATATGCAAAGAATAAATATAACTTTCCTGTGCAAAATTCAATAAGCTATATTTCCTTAGATCTTTTCCTTTCAGGCAAATGTTTCCTGTAATTGAGGTTGAATGCAGAAGCAGCACAGATTTTGAAATCATATGGAAAATTACTCACCATTTATTTCTGGCTTCCAAAAGCATTAAAGCATCCTTGAAGAGGGAAAATGAAACACCAGCTTTAACTAGAGCTATGGAAAACCTTTGTAGCTTATAGGGCTAACTGGTTTGCTTGCCTAGAGATATATTTTCTTATAGATTTCTTATTTCCTTATTATTTGATTATATTATTATTATAATAGGTTACAATAAGTTTATATAACTGTAAATTAATTTGGCTGCAACACAAAGGACCTATAGGACACATCCTATATGTTGAGCTAAGCAGTGTTTCTCAAACTGTGCTCCACGGAGCCCCAGGGCTCCACGAGACATCTCCAGGGGCTCTGCGAGATTGACAAACTGGAAACATCAATAGGTACAACACATACAATCAGTGGACCGCTGGGGCTCCACATAAATTTTTATGCATGAAAAGGGCTCCAAAGCCCCAAAAGTTTGAGAACTGCTGAGCTAAGGCAAAGTTGGCTTATATATTCGGGAGCTTTCATCTAGATAGTTAGGGATAAATGAAAAAGCAACCTTTAATGGCATAGGGGGGTTCCAAGAATACCCTTAAACTTAACAGGTATGCCATAATTTGGAAAAACCCAAAATAACCAATTCTGGCCAGACCAAATAACCACGTAGGACAGAAATAACAAATGTGACACATAACCACAATAGGGACCATAGTAACAAACTGACATCTATGATAATAGGTTGAGATCAATGATATAATTATCTACAGTAAAAAAAGACACTTTACCATTAGCAAGGGGAGAAACTAAATAAAGAGAAAAGCAAACATCCCCTACTGAATATGCATCAAACATAATGTCAGTAGAACATATTATAAAAGTGTCATCCCAACTTAGGGACAGTAGGAGAAGGAGATATTGTCTTTGGAGCTGCCAGAATGATGGCCATTGGTGACAATGGGAAAGGTGATGGAGATGAGGAAGATGATGGATATCATTTCAGATTATTCTAGAAGGGAATGGTATGAGCATATGGAAATATACATGTACATTCCCTGTCTATCTTGTTAAGTTGGGGTATTTGTGACTGTGCTAAATATATTAATAAACTATATTTGTAAATATACAAGAGTTCCTATAGTGTGAGTGTTGCAACTGTGCACATCAGAGTTTCCAACAATAGAATAATTGAAATACTGGGATCGTGGGACAAGGACCTGTCAACTCTCAAAGTGGTAACTGGAAATGTACAAGTAGTCTATATAATTATACTCAGTCTAAAGATCAGGCAACACCTTAATCACAAAAACAGGCACTCTTTCCAATGACTCCACCTGCCAACCCTTGAGACCTAAGCACAGTAATAAAATTATACTATAGAAATAAAGACTAGCCATTATGTACTGTACAAGAAATACAGGGACAGTGTTCTCACGTCTCAACAAGAAACCTAAATTTAAATATTACACACAAAACACAAGGAAAAACATGTTTAAGATTACAAAAATCAAGCACTTAGAAGATTGGAAAGGCTGGAATAAAGTTTGAGAAGGTAATCTTAGTTTATCTCCCCGTACTGTGTAACATGTGTTCCTTGTCTCATTATATGACATAGTATTTTTTCACTTCCTCACTCACTATTCACTATACTTTCAAGGGAGGTGATGTGGCCTAATAGATATTGTGTTAGCCTTAGGAAACAGGAGGGCTGGATTCTAGTCCTGACTTTGCCACTAGTCTGCTGGGCCAACTTGGACAAGTTCCTTCCCCTCTGTGTGCTTCAGTTTCATCTGTAAAACATGGATGCTAGTACTAACTTCATTTGAGAGGTACACAAAGTAAGAGCTACTCAGTTTTTGCAACAAATAAAGCAGGGGCCTGTAGTTTCCCTGGTCCAGAATGAGTGTCCTAAACTCTGAGGTATTGACTATTTTGTTTTTCCACCAAAAAAGAATGCAAACGGTCATTGGGTGTTCCACTGTGGGATTAAACAAATTCCACAGCCTCACTTTTTTCATAAAATGTAAATACTGTCTGTCAAGCCCTACTCTATATAAATAATATCAGACTACACTAGTGTTCATGTTAAATATAAAACCAGGTCCATCATTGGATAACAATTTATGATCTTCAAGTTCAGTGGCAAAGAAGGACATGTGTCACTTTACATCTCTCTCATCATGCTTTTTTCAAAGCTTCTTAATTCTTATATATGATATCCACTGGAGTCTACAAAGACGATTTTGATATATGAAATAAATTTAGTGTTATGAGGATTAGAGACCCAATAACTCTTAACAGAGAACCTGAAGGGTAAATGGCAGTAATCTAATAAACTGAGGGGTGAATACACCAAGCTTTGATATTTTTGCATGTTAAATTGTTGTATGTTATGCAATGGACCTGTTAGATCTCTTAAACCGGACAAGATTGAGTTGAATCCGTCCTTGAAACAACTATGAGGAATAAAATATAGAACATGGTGTTGGAAATTCTATAACTGGCCCTTCTGTGTTCAGCCTGATCCATTGCTATAGAGTGAGTTAACACAGTATTCTATTGACATTGCTGTCTTTTTTATGTTTTAACGCTAATATATTGAATATCTGTGGTCATTAAAGTTCCTGTGACATTTTCTACAAGATATGAAGTGACATATAATCCAAGTATTTTGCTAAAATTTGAGCATTTATAGCTTATATGTAAAATTTTCCCTTTTGCATGAACATTTACATTCATTGTCAATACTTTCACATTTCGAAGGGAAGTATATTAGCCTAGATTGAGTAAATCTTTGTTCCCAGGATAAACTAAAAAGGGCTAATCCAGAACCAGCATGAATTTGCCAGAAACAATCAGAGTAATTAAGGCAGCTGGAGCCAATTAGGAGGTTTCCAGAGTCTAGTGAGTTTGACAAATTAGAACACTTGGGCCAATGAATAACTGGTTGAGACTGGTTAAAAAGGGTTCCCTTTCTGGTAGCTCAGAAGAGTGTGATGAAGAGTTTTGAGGAGAAAAGAAGCCATGGAGAAGGCTTGGGAGGAACAAGTGCATGCAGGTACCAGAAGGAAGAACCTGCAGTAATGGAGGTGCTGAGGAAGGCTGTAGGGAAGTGGCCCAGGGATTAGTAACTATCATGCAGCTGTTACCAGAAACATTATAGACAGCTGGGTAGACCCGAGTTCCTCCTCCCCACCAATTCCCCCATTTCAGCACTAGAAAGAGACTGGCTTTGGTACCAGGGTTTGTTCACAGAAACTAAGGGTACGTTTAGACTACAGGCTTTTGTCGAAAGAGGCTTTGTCGACAGATACTGTCGACAAAGCTTCTGTCAACAAAGAGTGTCTAGACTACATCCAGTTCTGTCGACAAAGCAAGCTGCTTTGTTGACATGAGAGTGTAGACGCAAAGGACAGCGTAGATGCAATAACACCTTCTGTTGACAGAACTCTGTCGACAAAAGGCGTTATTCCTCGTAGAATGAGGTTTACCATTGTCGACAAAACTGCCGAGTTCTGTCGATGTTATGTCAACAGAACTCGTCAGTAGTGTAGACGCAGGTATAGTTTTGTCGACAAAAGGCCACTTTTGTCGACAAAACCCTGTAGTCTAGACACACCCTCAGTTTAGTTTCCCCTCTTTTCCCCATGCTGGCCAATGATGAGGGTAGCTCAACAAATACAAACTGGTGTCTAAATTTAAGGCTGCTGTGAGCTTCTGAGGCAAATAATCTACCTGAAAGCACAGAACCCACCAAGGCTGAAGAGGAGCTTTGTCACAGTTTGCTTTACCATAGTACTTGCACAATTTTCTTTCAAGTAGAATTTGTTTTTATCTCTTCCCCCATCTAAGCATGCAATCTCTTGTGTACTTGGGCACTAATAGCCAACAACGAGTCCTGTGAAAAGTCAAGTTACAAATGCCTTGTGTTGGTACACACTTTAGAATATAAAGTTTATATTAGTGGATCCTAACTGACTCTATCATTATGAGTACATCAGTGTATGGCAGATTAACATATAAACAGTAAAACTTGTGATATTTAGCTTTTTGTATATGAATGCACAGTTATAATGTTTGAAACCTGTAAAAGACAGCAAGAAGAAAGCCATAAGAATACACATAGGCTTTGTCTACACTGCTGGGTTTTTTCGCAAGAACTTTTTTTAAAATTCACCTTCCTTGCTCATGGTTTTGTTTTGCAAGGCTTTGACACAGCTTTAACCAAATACCTCGGAAACAGTATGGAAGGAGAATACATTCAGAGCATTTATTGTTTCATGCTATAAGCAACATTTGTTGTATAATCCATGCTGAAGGGCTTGTGCAGTAGAATTACAAGTACTGTAGCAGCTGAGCTTTTCATTGACTTTTTTCTCTGTGATCTGGGAAAAATGAGTTTCTGAATGACATCAGATTGCAAAGGCAAAATCTGTGTTGGTCTGTTAGGTTTCATTTTTCTTCAGTGTGGGCATCAAGTGAAGCATGCTATGCAAAAGGTCATCATTAGAGCTGAAGGATGGTACATTTCTGTTACTTGCATGGTATTTACTTTGAGTGACATTTTGTTTCCAGCATAGCCTCTTGTAGACTAGAATCATGAGGATTCTCCTAAAACACTTCAGGAGCCTGAAACACTTATGGAAAATGTAAAACAAATGGATACAAACCTTCTGTTGTACAAAAGAACCATCTTTCACCTGCTTGCTTGAACAAAGCTTATTGGGAGAGGGAGGCAAGCTTCATACTGATTTTGTTAGAGAGTCTGCGGGGGTAAGGATTACAGTATTGGATTAATTACCAATTGATGATAAAGTTTTGTCCAACATATAAGAAAAGTCCCAAATTCAAATCTAGAATTCAATGGAAGAGTGAGGTAAGTGATCATCTGCAGCAAGCATAGAGGAGTCAGTGCTTCAGCTCATGTAAATCTACACTACTCCACTGAAGATAACACCAGCACAGCTCCATTCGCACCAGTTGAGGATCTGACCTGGAACACAAGATAACTTTATGGAAGGACACATGCCCCAGATGAAACTTTGCAGAAATTCTACCCGGGTCTCCCTGAAGAGAGATGATAATCCTGATGGAAGCTAGATTCCTAGCAAGGGTTCATTCTGTGATCAATGCACAATCCATTGAATTCTCTGCTTGGGAGGATTTTGTCATTCTTTACAAAGATAAAAATAAGCTTAAGTGATTTCCTACGTCATGTCTTCAATTTGGAACATTCATGTTTATTTTGATAAAGAAAATAAAGGCTAGGATGAGTAGAAATAATATGCAAATATTCAACATTATATATGGAAGTGACTCATCATATAGCACCAATTCTGAATGGAAGTTGTTTAGAAACATGTTGAATTAGGCACAGATTTGTTTTATAACATCATGCCAGTTGCTAGCAGCATTTTTATATGAATAACCCAACACCCCATCTGAAATCTTTGTAGACCCATCACTATGAAAATGAAACTTGCCCTGCCAATGTGATTTCAGATTATGCCTGTTTGCCGAGTATCACAGATAACTTGGAAAGGTATTCTAATGAAAGACATACTGTGTTTCATCCCCAGAATTTTGCACGTTATTTCACTTTGAGGTCTCTTGTGAACTATTATATAGTAGAGGTAATATGTATAATATAGTAATATATAGAGGTAATATATCTTGTTACCTCTTGAAATCTTATCAACTAGATAGGGTTTGCATACACTGCTAATTAGGAAAGTTTTGAAAATGGGCCCTTTGAAAAGTTTATGGTGTGTATGCTGAAATTTTCAACATCCAATTCAGAAGCCACAATCTGTCCTGAAATATGGTCTTAAGTTTTTTGTATGATGGAAGTCATGCATGATCCTCAATATTTTTTCTCACAAACATATTAAAGATGACGCCAAGCTTAAGAGGAAGAAGTTGATGTTAATCAAACTTCCTGACTATTTAGATGAAAATCACAGAATCTTAGAAGATTAGGTTGGGAAGGGACCTCAGGAGGTCATCTAGTCCAACCACCTATATAAAGCAGGACCGATCACAGCCAAATCATTCCAGCCAGTGATTTATCAAGCCTGGCCCTAAAAATAGAGATTCCACCAGTTCCTTAGGTAATTCATGCCAGTGCTTCACCACCCTCATAGTAAGATAGTTTTTCCTAATATCCAATCTAGACCTCCCCCATGCAATTTGAGACCATTGTTTCTTGTTCTGTCATCTGCCACCATTGAGAATAACCCATCTCCATCCTCTTTGGAACACTCCTTCAGTTAGTTGAAAGGTGCTATTGAATCCCCCATCGTTTTTCTCTTCTGCAGACTAAATAAGCACTTTTCCCTTCATCCTCTCCTCATAAGTCGTGCACCCCAACCCCTAATCATTTTTGTTGCCCTCTGCTGGACTCTCTCCAATTTGTCGACATCCTTTTTGTAGAGGGGAGCCCAAAATTGGATGCAGTATTGCAGCTGTCACCCCACAGTGCCCAATTGAGGAGAATAATCACTTCCCTTGATCTGCTGGCAATGGTCCTACTAATGCAGTCCAATATGCCATTATCATTCTTAGCGAAAAGGGAAAACTCCTATCCAGCTTCTTGTTCACTGTAATCCCCAGGTCCTTTCTACAGAACTGCTGCTTAGCTAGTCAGTCCCCAGCCTGCAGTGGTACATGCACTTTTTCCGTCCTAAGTGCAGGACTCTGCACTTGTCTTTGTTGAACCTCATCAGATTTCTTTTGTTCCAATCCTCCAATTCATCTAGGTCACTCTGGACCCTCCCCCTACCCTCCAGCATAGTGCCATCTGTGAACTTGTTGAGGGTGCAATCTATCCAGAACGTTAATGAAGATTTTGAAGAAAACTGGCCCCAGAATCCCTGGGGCACTCCACTGGATATTGGGTGCCAGCTAGACATTGAGCAATTCATCACTACCTGTTCAGTCTAAGGATCTAGCCAGCTGTGTATCCACATTATAGTCCACTCATCCAAGACATATTTCTTTAACTTGATGGCAATAATACTTTGGGAGACCATGTAAAAAAGCTTTGCTAAAGGTAAGGTATATCACAGAGTGAGTTATCTCATCACAGAAGCCAGTTAGGTTGGTCAGGCATGACTTGCCCTTGGTGAAATCATGTTGCCTGTTTCTGATCACCTTCTTCTCTTCCAGGTGTTTGACCATTGTAAGAAGACAGAATACTGGGCTGAATGGACCTTTGGCCTGACCCAGTATGGACATTCTTATGTTCTTAAGATTTAATTGGTGGAATTTTCCATTTGATATATCTTCACCAAGAATGGAAATAAAGTGAGTTCATGAATATGCCGCATAGGCTTTGGGTTTAGTTTTGTTCAGTAAAAACAGTTCATGAGTAAAGGGAATGATCTAGACAAGAAGACAGTGGTTCATGTAAAGTAGATAAACCTGGATTACATTTCAAGGATATAGCATAATTGAAAAACAAAGGAAATCTATATTGCTTCCTCTTCTTCCCCTGAGAATAAATGAAGCATATTTACTAATCGATTTCAATAATTGGAAGCATCATGTGTAACTGTGTTTACTGCTGAAAGCAAGAGTTACCCTAATAAAACTGCCCTGTGGAAACTTAACTTCCTATTTTCCTCACAGTAGGGTGCTCCCCTTTGTCTAAGTGCTTTACATGAAATATAAGTTAAGTAAATAATATGAATGTCAGCTTTAATTATTCTAAAGTAATTGTAAAATATCAAAATTCCTGGAATAAAAGTTCTGGAAAACAGAATTTTTGTCACTTTCCCTCCATAGTTTATATTATTTTTTCTCATTTTAAATAACATTTTCTTCATGAATTGTATGGACTTCTTTTAAAAGAACTTTTAATTGTATTTTTGAGATAGATAGCCCCAAATCACAAATTTACAGCCAAAACGTGCTATCACTTACAGTTTTGCAGAGGAGGAAAGGGAATGCCACATCTAACTGATGATTTTGGATCAGATAGCTTTTAACATCAGTTGTTAATTACTTTTTCATCTAAAATAGATATTTAGAGTATTTAATAAAATTGCATATAATTACAAAGTTAACAATAAATAAAAATGTGAAATTAGATTATTGTTCAAACATATTCATAAACAGTTGCCCAAAAGCAAATCATCTAATCTTCAGCAAAAATTTATGTTTAATGGAAATAAACAGGTTGCCATTAACACTTCAAAGCAGCAAAGATGATACATTTCCAATCATGCTGTCAGAATGAGATTTTCCAACAGAATACAAGGAACTGCTTTTGCCTTTACTGCAGTTCAAGAATGGCTTGCACTCATAATATCTAGCTTACATCCCCAGAATGCTATTATAGTTATGACAAATTTATGTGAAGTAAATTGCACAACCATTAAATATTTGTATAGCCTCCTTCTCAGGCTCTTAGTGATTGAATAATGTGTTAACATATCTAGTCTTTTTCTGTTTGATACTTTATCAAAAAAGATCCTATGTGAACAATAATTATATAGCTTCAGAGGGGTAGCCGAGTTAGTCCGTAACAGGAAAAACTTAAAAACCAACAAATAGACTAGTAGCACCTTAAAGACTAACAAAACATGTAGATGGTATCATGAGCTTTCATGGGTGCAACCCACTTCTTCAGATAACAGGAGTATTAGAAGTCCAGATCCAAAAATAAATAAGGGAAGTGGGGAGGGAGAAAAAGGAGAGGGAAAGGAGAATAATAATAAAAAGAGAGAGACACTGTCTCTCTCTTTTTCTCCTCCCCCCCTTTTCTCTTTTTTTTCTCTTCCTTCCCCTTCCCCCACCCCACCTGTCATCTGAAGAAGTGGATTGTTCCCATGAAAGCTTATGATACCATCTAATTATATAGTAATTCTATATTTATGTCAAAGGCAGCATTTAAAGGCATGATCTGTACTATATCTGGTTATTGCCATGATTGTACTAAAAGTATGTGAGTTTGATGCCACCAACATTTTGTTTCCCACACCAAAAGAGAAGCATTCCCTCAATGGACATGGGTCTTTCTTTTATGTCTCCTCCCTGCTGTTTTGAGAACCCTTTTATTTAGCATATGTAAATTGACATAAACACATTCCTTTTTTTTTTCAGGCTTGGTGGCTGCGTCTAGACTGGCAAGTTTTTCCACAAAAGCAACCGCTTTTGTGGAAAAACTTGCCAGCTGTCTACACTGGCTGCTTGAATTTGCGCAAGAACACTGACGATCTAATGTAAGATTGTCAGTGTTCTTGCACAAATCTATGCTGCTCACGTTGAAAGCCTCTTGCCAAATATATTTGCGCAAGAGGGCCAGTGTAGAAAGCTAAAAGTGTTTTTATAAAAGCCCGATGGTGAAAACGGAGATCGGGCTTTCTCTTTCTAAAAATTGGCGCACGTTTAACAACATTTGCCTAGGCAGGGCTGTCTGGTTGTGAACATGTGCTAATACCATACAGATGGGATCCATAAAATTACACATGATATTGTCACATACATTACACAATATTATTGATCAGTGAGTTATTAGTTTTCACATAATACCTCACAAGGCATATTTTGCACAAAGATTATTGCAATAGTGTGTAAGGTGAGAATAGAGAGACACATTTGGTTACATAGGTAAATTGCATTGATGTACTTCAGTAGTAATCACAGGGAGATGACAATGGCATGAATAAATGAGGTCTTGTTATCATCCATCAGAGTGACGGAGTCTCATAGCCAATTAAAAATAGTATAAAATGTAACCCATGGGTGTTGACATGTGAGAGGTTAGTCTGGGTGGGTGAGTAATGAAGGAGTCATGCTAAACTAGAGATGAACTATCCTGTTGGGGGAGGCGTACCTGTGTTATTGTTTCCACCATTTTGATTTTTCCACTGAGGCCGCTGTCAGCCTCTCCATCACCATCTTATGCTCAAAAAAGGCAGGAAAAGGACAGATGGGAAAAGTGGAGTCACCTGACCCTAAACTGCCCAGCAATCGGAGGGCTAATAAAGGGTATTCACCTGCCCCTCGGGACTCTATGCACACTTTCTGTGACTCTGTGGTGCTGTAGGAAATCTTTAGGTAGCTGAGACAGGCTCAACAGGCTGCCAGAGGTTGATTGCCTGCAACTGAGAGACTGGGAATCTCAAGCCAGAGAGAGAGTCTGGTACAGTCCTCAGTGGTGGAGCAACCCAGTTTCCTCACACCAAGTAGCCGTTGCTGGCACAGAGCATATTTGATCTAGGTCAGGGTAACAGTAGTATGGCTAAGGAAATTGGGTTCAAGTATACTCACTCACACACATCTGTCACTTGTCTCCTTGTCTGCATACTACACACAAGACAATGGGTCATGAAGGGAAGAAAAGAAGAGAGACAATCGCCTGCCTGCCTGAGTGCCTACAACAGTGACCTGCAATCCTGAGTTTCCTTTCTGTGGTGTCTCTCGTTCCTGTGACATCTTCCTTCCTTGTCTCCGATCATCAAGAGCATGGTGATATGATCCCCACCCTATTGTATTGGCCCAGTTTTGTTATTTGTATTTTGGGTTCTGGCTTCATGGCAGTTTTGTTTTTGACAACGTGATTTTGTGTTTTGTTCGCTAAGCTAAGGTGTTCTATTAGTTAAGTTTGGTATTGTGTTAAATAAAGCTGTTTGTTGGATCAGCCACCCTGCTGTGACCTTCATCCTTGACTAATAACTGATGATAGACACACAGTATGGGTGGAAAGCCTGATCTTGGGCCCTTCTGATTCAGATGCCTTAATCTAGCATTGATGAAATCAAGTTCTTGCTTAACAATCCCATTGTAGTACCTTCAACCAAAGGAGACTGTACCATTGCTGTATATCATTCACTACTTTCCTTTGCCAACTACCATAACATCCATCTTGTTTCATTTCAGCTTGATCCAGCTTTTTTCATCCACTAGCTGATTTCACTCAAGTCCTGGGCTAGCTTGATGCTAGTGATATGATCAGAAATGGTAAAGAATAATTTTGTTTCATTTGTTGCAACTTTGACTATTAACTCTAAATACAATGGGAAAGGTCAGAGATTATAAACTGAGGTAATTCTATTGACTTCAGTGGAGATATAGCACAAGATGTGTATCCCAGGATCCTACTTAAATATACAATAAAGGGGCCACTTTATATACAATAATGCATAGTTCTCTCTTTTTATCTACCTTCCCCATTCTTTCCCAAATGTAACAGATATCTTATTCCCTGACAATTCTATTAAATCCCTAAGCTTTCAAAGAATGTAGTCACATCTTAATACTGTTCTATAAGAATTAATGTGTCAGTCTTTTAATTACAATTGCCTTTTATTGAGTTTCCAGATTGATACATTATGAACAGATTTTGAAACTGCTTTAGGTTTTATGATAGAAAGTTATAAAAAAAGACTTCAAACTCTGAGCAAATCTGAGGTTTTATTTCCACCAGAAGCTGGCATATAGAAATAGTTTATCTAATTTTAACTTTCTAGGGTGAATCAATTAATGCACCATTCTAATATCTGGTACAGCGTTCTGGAATTAACGTACATTTATGACTTCATAACACCAGAGTGTACTAAAGAGGTTTTTAAATAATTCTAATGCTAATTCTAAAGTCTATATTATGTTCTAAAACCTTTATATAATTGCACAGGTCAACCAAATGTATGACCAGCTATCAATCTGTAAAAAACTTTCTCTTAGGAAAATATGTACAAGATCTCATTGTTATATTTTGGAAGTGTGGCAAGGGCTCCTCTTTCCCATGTCAGCCTCTGCACTTCATCTCTTGGCAGGAAAAGCATTGGGTAAAACACCTCCCTATCTGTAGTGTCTGGCAAGTTAGATTTCACCTTAGCAGGGTGTTGGGCATGTAGTATTTCCATGGGGTAGGGAACCCAGACTCTCCTTTTGGAGTGCCTCACTCCCCTGCTATCTCTTAGGCTATGTTTAGACTTCAGGCTGCTTTTGGAAGAAGTTTTCCGGAAGAGATCTTCTGAAAAAACTTCCTAAAGAGAGAGTCCACACTGCCAAAGCGCATCGAAAACGTGATGTGCTTTTTTGGAAGATAGTGTTGAGACTCTCACATAAAAAGCCACCCAGAACCACTTCAGGCAGGATTTTAGGTCACCAGTTGCTTCCGAGTGCTGGTGCCGGAACCCTAGCGGAGACACGTGCTTAAAGGGACTTCCCTGGACAGCCGTTTCTCTGCTTCTGCTGCATGCTTGCCTACCTATTCAAGGGACAGCAAAGCTCTCACAGTGCCTGCTTTGGTTACCCAGTTTTTTTGGACGCCACAGATTTTCCCTTTGTGCCATGGAGCCGGAGCTGCCCGTGGGCATGCGATGGCCCCACACAGACATGCTGCAGTTTCTGCAGCACTTCCTGGTCCTGACCGAACTCGACCCTAAGCTCATTCTGGGGACCCTCTCCGTGGGTGCAGGAACAACACCCTTGCAACTGCAACCAGCTCTGGCAACTGGCTCAGGTGGTATGGCTCATTCCTCAGTCCCGGCTATGGAGAACATAAAGAAGGAGAGGTGGTCAGTCATCCAGGCAGACACTGTCCATGAGTCCATGCCCTCCCCTGTGAGCAGTGACCAACAGTCTTTGAGCCAGAAGAGGGGGATGTCCTGGGAGCAAGGCCATGTGTGGGCTGCACAGCAGGCCATGCCTCACAGGGCCCCGAGGTGCCCAGGGAACCATGCTGCTCACTTCCCCCCACCCCAGCCCACGGACAAAAGGCTTCTTCCTCATAGAAGAAGGTTTACCAATGTTGGAAAACTCCCTCTGTTCTTTCAATTTTCTTTTGAAAGAACATGATTGCATTGTGGACGTAATTCAAGTTTTTTCAGAAAAATGGCTGTTTTTCTGAAAAAAAACCCTCTGTAGTGTAGACATACCCTTAGTTCAGTAGCTGTTGGCATTTCTGTCTACCTGTCTCTCCACTCCCACCCACCCAACAGGGGAGTCTTTAAAAGGTGTCAGGCAGTCTGAAGTGGAACCAGCTGACATTAATTGGTCCATGATAGCCCTGCACCAGTTTATCCTAATCTGCCTGAGAGAACCCCTTGTCAGCTGCTCCTGCTTCAACTGCAGCAACCCACTTTTAATTAATATGGGAGATGGCTTTTTTCCCTTGTAAGCTGCTTTTTCTCACTCTATTGCAGACCTCTGGTTTGACATTGTTCACATCAAATATTGCTTGGTGAATGGGAGCGCTAACTGATCATTTGCAAGAAAACAAATGATGTGGTGGTATATGTAACACAGTTTGTGTGCTGGTTATGGACACTGTGTTGCAATCTGTAGATATGCTAAATACACAAATAGCTAAAGATAAAAGATATTGATACAGAATTTTTTATGGACATGGTGGAGTGAGACAAAGGAGCATATTTCAACCAACTTTTGAATGTCAAAGTCAAGGTCTGGTCACTCACTCACTGTTGATGCAATCCTTATCAATTCATTCTCTCATTGTTCAAAGGGCTCCCAGCTACCACATGGTAACATAAGAACACAGAGAGTGCAGATTCAATAGATAATTGCCTTTGAAAAGATAAAATCTGAATGACTGGGCACATAAGTGGTTGTTAGTGATGGAAGATCTTCACCCATGCATAGCTTTCGTAAAAATTCTGTGCTGTGAGGGTAACTAACAATCCAACCACCTTGCCACATAGCAGCATGAAGCAACTTCATTTCTCGAGCAAATAAGAAAAAGCAGCATTTCACGTGAATTAGAAGTTGATTCATGCTGTAGATTAACTCTTACTAGAACCAGTTTCTCTCTATAAGGGTACGGCTAGACAGCCATGTCCAGGGAATACGTTTGCTCTTCTGCTTTTTTTTTTTTTTTTTTTGTAGAAGAGCAAACGCGCTCTTCCAGAAGCCCCTGTATTCCTCGTTTTACGAGGAAGAAGCGGGCTTCCGAAAGAGGTTTTTATTCCGACATTTGGCTCAGTCTAGACTGGCCAAATGTCGGAAATGCCTCTTCCGACAAAAGAATTGGAAAAAGGTATGCAAAATGCGGAGCGCATTTTGCATACCTTTTTCCGACAAAAACTTGTAGTCTAGTCGTACGTAGCAGAAGAAACAGAAGATCTTTCAGTAAAATTATATACCATGTTCTAAAGTTATGTTTGAAATGCAAAATAGATGAATAAAGTTATGAAATAAAAATCCTGACATGTAAAATACATAGGTTTTTAGAAATATTTTGCTATTCGCTCGTTCTGATGCAGCTGTCCTTTTATGCTGCAATGAGCTTTTTAGAGCTAAACTGCCTACAAAAAAATTGTCTATCAGGCAGTAAGTCTTGTAGATTAAATTAGTACTTCTGAAACCATGTGGAATTTAGTACCTGTCAATATCTTTATTTTTTATTCCCTCTAACTAGAAATAAAGTTGCGAAAAGGAGTCCTCTTCTATTATAGCATGTTTGACAGTAGGCAGTATTGATGGTTCACAGAGAAAACTATAATAAATGTAAGATACATTTTTATGATTTAACTTATCTGGTCTGTGTCTAAAATGTCTGTAGCAGACAGTGATAAAATATTACATGAAAACAACTTAAAATCCATTTGAGGTCATCTAATTCAACATCTGCACGAGTATTCTCTCTAGATGGTCCTCTACCCTGCTCCCTGCATCTGTTTAAGATCTTCTTTAATGACAATGTGCATTTGTAATAACTACTTTCCATAGTAATTCCTGTAATTACTAACCAGCCCAATACTACATTTATACAACCTGCTTACAAAGTTCCCATATACCTTAATGGTGCTGAATCAGGCCCTAACAGCCTTTACTCTTTGAACCTGTTTCCTAATAGCTAACCTAACTGTTCCTTAAATAGAAGCCTCTGTTTCTGTGGTTTTATCTGAAAGGTCCCTATGCATAGATCACCTAGTTTTCTCTGTTTATGTGTCTCTGTAGGATAACTGTCGCAGTATATTAGTATATAATTTACTATACAAATTAAAGTTGTATTGCATCAGCCATTATAAACATATCCTATACCTCTTTATATTTCTGTTTGCAGGTAGTTACATTATCCTTTATCTCCTTTCCTTCAAATAGCAAATATTGTATTAAATTGCTTTAATCTCTCCTCAGATGTCATACCTTCTAATCCTATAGGGTATATCTACACCACAATGTTATTTCAGAATAAGTGACATTATTCTGAAATAACATAGTGTCCGTCTACACTAGAAATCTTTATTTTGAAATATTGTTGAGCTGGAGGACTTCTTACTCCGACTCATGGTAATCCTCATTTCACAAGGAGTAAGGGAAGTTGAAGGAAGAGTGTTCTTCCCTCAACTTCCTGCAGTGTAGACAGCATCATAGTTTCCCTTGTTTCCAGTTGATAGACGTTCTTACTATACTGAGAATATCAAAACAGAGAATTCTAGGTACAGTTATATCATTAGCAAATGCATAAGGGATACAATAAATATAGAAAAAGTTCAGAATACAACATATAACATTGAGAAATAGAAGAGATGTATCCTTTGATGCTCTAGACTTATATATCTGTCTCACAAGTCACCCCACAGCAGCAAGTATCAGTGCTTGGGTCAATTGAAGTGCTACATAGTTTTTCCTTTTGTTTTGTGTCAGTTAAGTTAGGCTTGTGGGCCTGTGTTATGGAGCTAAAATAGCACTGTAGATGTTCTTGCTTGGGCTGGAGCCAGGGCTCTGAGACCCACCACTTTTACTGGCTTCCAACCTGGTCCTGAACATCAATTTTCAGCCCCTTGGAATGAGTCTTCAAGCCAGCAAGGGTCCAAGCTCTGAGACTTGCTGCCCCATGATGAATTTTTTAGCCTAGAAATAACCAAAATGGCTTATGTAGGCATCACATGGCTTACCCATACAACAGCTTCAGAGTCAATGATGTGATATCTGGAAAGTCCTCCTGATAGGCCAACATAAGATGAGCATCCATTCAGGAGATATGCCTCATCCTCAAATACATGGGAGCTACACAGAGGAATGCTCCTGAGATCCCAAGTGTGGTCATTTGCCACATGCCTCATGATGCTGAACTGACCAGGGCTCATCTGACTCCAAGATGCCACACTGGCTGAGTGATGAGAGAGAAGTTTCTTGGAGGGAGAGAAGCTTGCTCCCATTCAGCTTGCCACGATGTAGAAGTGTACATAACAAAGATGGCTTGTAGTGTAATCCTAATTGGTCTTCTGCTTATGAGTCAGTGGTACAGCAACTCCCATATATCTTTGAAAAGTGGCAGTTGTAGCATCTCCTGGATTTTGTCAAGGAAGTTCTTTGCTACAACATAATGCCTGATGTCAGGAGATGGGATATTAGAGAGGACTTAGACACTCAATGCCTGTAAGTTCTGGTACCCATCCCCAGTCCAGCCTGCAGCAACACAGAGCTTCCATTGTAGGAGAAGTCCTGCTCAAATCCTGCAGACCTGGACTGAGAAGCATGCTCAGTGTAGATGGAATCTTTGAGGAAATATATCTGCAAAACTCTAGGAAATCTCTATTAACCGTGTGTGAACTGTGATTTTCCCTAAAGGTTTGTAACCTGACCAAATTTGAGCCAGTTTTTGCCAGGACAGCAAAAGGCACAGCCTAACACAAAGGTAACTCCCATCCTAAAGTCCAAGTACCTGCTAAAAGGAGCTAGAATTTCTCAAAGAAAAGATTGACAGAACAATGTATTTTCCTCTAATCTCAATCTTTGAAACAACTGAACTGTTTAGGCTGAAGTTTTTCAGAAATTTTAGCCTGAAATAGAACCCCAACATGGCCATTTTCAGCTCAATTAAAATTTGGAAAAATTATAAAGCCTTTGCAAATAGTCTTATAACAGAAAGTGTTGTGCAACCTTAATAATATTAATAAAATAATAATTTTAGGCAACCAAATCTGCCTAAAATACCCACAATTAGAGTAACCACTATAAGACAGAGCAGAGCAGGTGTTTAGAATACTGCAGCCAAAGAATTTAGGAGAAGAATTAAAGGAAATATGTAACTAATGCAATGGATCTAGATTTGGGAGTAAAGCAGAATAAATTCTGATGAAAAATAATCTATTGAATATTTAATTCCAAAAATTATAAAACTAAATTATTCAACCAGTTTTATTCAACCAGCTCTACTATAGACACAGAAGTTATATTACTCTCCTACAGGGATTGCCACACTAGGGATAACATCTTATTCTTAGAAGGGAAAAATATCAATAAATTTTTCTTTGACCAAAAAGCATTCAGGACCTTGAGTTTCCCTCATTGACAAACAAAACAAATAAACAAACACACACACTATCTACACCAGTACATTACTCCCTAATATCAAGTTAAGATAATTGTTCATTTGACCTAACTATGCTAATTGCTGAATCACTACCACTTCCTTCTCTAACTCAAGAGACAACTCCCAGAAAACTAAAAAGCTAGCCAGTCAGCGAACATCTGGCCACTTTAAGAGTCAGGGCCTACACTGCCTGTGACTCCTTCTGAAGACCCACCAGGGAGTAAGACCCACCTAGGATTGCTGGTTAGTGGGAAGTGAGTACGTAGACTTAATCAAAAGGTTACCTGAGTTCAGTTAGGGTAAGATCTGAAGGGAATCACTACAGTTGGCAGGCCTCTAGTAAGGCCTGGAATAAGTGAAAGGCTTTTCAAAACAGTAGCAGGAAACCCAGCCTCCCAGGAAACGTGTGCTGTCTTGGAGAACAGCTGCAGCTGACAGATCTGTATGAGTCTCTGGCTCAACGGAAGAATTCTTTAGCAGCAAGAGGCTTCACTCTAGGGAAGGCAGCTGCTCTTAAAGTTCTTGGACTCAGGAGGGAGCAGATAAATTAAGAGCGCATCTACACTGCACTGTTAGGCTAGGTCTACACTATCACTGTTTTTTGGAAAAAGCTACGCAAATTGCGATCCGCAATTTGCGTAGCTTTTTCCGATTGCTTTTCCAGAAGAGGCTTTTTCACCATTTGGCCCCGTCTAAACGGGGCCAAATGGTGGAAAAGCCTCCTATTTCAGAGGAGCCCTTATTCCTTGTAGAACAAGGTATACAGGGCTCCCTGAAACAGCACGTTTGCTCTTCTGCAAAAAAAAAAAAAAGGAGAAGAGCAAACATGTTCCCTGTACATGGCAGAGTTTTTCCGGGATACCTCTGGTATCCCAGAAAAATTCACCAGTCTAGACATATTATTCTGGAATAACAGCCATTATTCTAGTAAAACAATACTAGCATCCACACAGCAATTGTGTTATTTCGAAAGAAAATTGAGATAACAGAGGGCTTTTCCCTACATTGATAAACCTCATTCCATGAGGAATAATGCGTTTTTCGAAAAAGCTCTTTTGGAAGAGGATGTGTGTGGATGCTCCACTGCTGCTATGTTGAAATAGCTCTTCATTAGGGCCATTCTAAGTTATTCCTCCCCAGTACCTCCTGGGGCTCTAAATCAAGATAGTGTGTCCACATTACGGGATCCTGCCTCAGACTAATTTGGAAGCTTCCCTGTAGTGTGGACATTCTGTTTTGAAATAAGCTATTCCACAAAAACTCTTCCAGGATATCTTTGTCTGAAACAAGTTTGCATTGTAGACGTACCCTAAGACTGGGGCAGAGAGCTAATGCAATGCCACTCCTATCTGTGCTAGCTAGTGATGTTGCACCCTGTGGTTTAAATCTATAACTGTACTAACAACATATGGCCAGTAGAGTAGCCTTGGGACTGTCAGTCACGGTGTCTGCTGTGTGACATTTTGCATTGTACAATCCAGACTATTGGCAGCAGTGTCCCTTAAGTTCTCTAACCTGGGGTGCCTTTTACGCTGCTTCACTGAGTTACCTGCTCACACACAGACTCTAGCATATAAACTACACCCCAGAGTGTGGGGATGTAGGGGTTAATTGCAGAAGAACTTTGTACGTGCAAAAGCATAGGGGTGGTGAGGCATACGTTCCCCCCTGCTCCTACATCTGATGAGCCAGAAGCAGGCCTTCAGGAACACATACCATGTAAGATAAGCGGTGGTACCATTGTAACAAAAACAAGTTATAAGATAAGAGTAGGAGAAAGAACAAGAACATATAACAATCTTGTTTACCCAGATGTACTGATCACATAAACACAGTCAAAGGACAAGTAGTACCATATCGATAGTTAACAGCTGAGCCATACATTAGCAAGTAATACGTAACCCCCGGAAATTTCCAAACTGCAAAACAAGGTAGAAACACTGTAATTAAAGTTCCACCACAGTATAGCAATTTGAACTTCACCAATGGACTCTGGTACCAGTGCCTCGGAAGCCTAGACAACCTCCTGCTTGTCCGCAGCTGAAATGGGGTCCCCAGCTTGCAGAAGGAACGTAAGAAGCCACTTTTCCTAGCACGTTGTTCTTTTAGTTAAGGCGTACAGTTGAAGTCTGTAAGGAAATAAACTGCTTGTATTTGACAGATACTTGTGCAGCGTGTTTTGTACTTAGAGAACCCGGTGTCGGACCTGAGAATTACTCTTGCCAGCAACAGAGGCCTCAGGGGAAGCAGCATGGTGGAGAATGGAAGAGGTCACGGTGCCCCATTCCAGCTGCAGGAGGTTCTTGGGGCAGGATACAATCAGCTGAGCCTAATGGATGACCTCTCCCTCGAGGTAGGTGCCACTGGCATTGGAAGGCATTGGGGAGCTAGGGAAGCTGAGGGGAGTGCAATGATCTCTTATGCAATGATCTCTTATGAAGTTGCTGATCTTCTGGAGAATCCTGCAAGCAGTGGACAGAGCAACAACACTATAAGGGGGCATTGCACAACTTTAAACAAGCATGTTCTCTAGGGAACAAGCGCATAGCATCAGAACAACACTAAGCAGGAGGACATTAAGTGAGGAGTTACTGTAATTTTATTTCGTAGAAAAAACAATGTATTTATATGCTTTGTACCAAAGGTAAGACGGTAATAGGACAAAAAAAAGTAATCCCAGTGGTCCTCTCAGTCCTTAAAATCTATGAATCATTCCTCCTTATGCATATGTAATTAAATTAGTGACCATAATGTAATTAAATCAGCAACACTGATGTAATTAAATAGTGACCATAATATAATTAAATTTAACAAGGGGGAAACTCACCACTGTAGCCATTTAACTTCAAAAAGGGAAACTACACAAAAATAATGAAGCTGGTTAAATGGAAATTAAAAGGAACAGTCATGAAAATGAAATATCTGCAAGCAGCATGGAAACTATTAAAAATGCCATGCTAGAGGCAAAGCATAACTAGGCAAGCCAAAAAGAATTTGAAGATCAACTAGTAAAACTTAATAGCAAACCTTTTATTATGTACATCAGCAGGAGGAAACCTTCAAAACAACTATCTGTGGGGCCACTGGATGATCAAGGTGCTAAAGGAGTATTTCAGGAAGACAAGGTCATTTCAGGGAAGCTAAATAAATTCCTTGCATGGATCTTCACTGAAGATGATATGAAGGAGATTCCCACCACTGAGCAAATCTTTTAATGTGTGAATAGAGGAGGTTTTGGAACAAACTGAAAATTAAACAGTGAAATTCACCAGGGTGAAATGGCATTCTGAACAAACTCAAATACAAAACTGCAGAATTATTAAGTGTAGTACGGTAGCTGTAGTATGGTAACTGATTACTTGTAGTGTGGTAACTGATTAGCATATGACTGGAAGATAGCTAAAGTAATGCTGATTTCTTTTCCTTTTTCTTTTTCTTTTATAAGGCTCCAGAGGCAATCCTGGCAATTGTAGGTTTCTAAGTCCAACTGCAGTGCCTGGCAAATTGGTTGGAACTATAGTAAAGAAAAAATGATCAGACACAGTGATGAACACAATATGTTGGGGAAGAGTTAATGCTGCTTTTCTAAAAGGAAGCCAGGTCTCAACAATCCATTAAATTCCTTGAAGGTGTCACTAAGTATGTGGACAAGGGTGATCCAGTTGATTCACTGTATTTGGACTTTCAGAAAGATCCCTCATCAAAGGCTCTTAAGCAAAGTGAGTACTCATGCAGTAAGCATGAAGGTCCTCTCATGAATCGCTAATGGGTTAAAAGACTGGAAACAAAGGGCAGGGCCGGCCTTAGGCCGATTCTCCCGATTCCGCCGAATCGGGCCCCGCACCTAAAGGGACCCCGCGCCCTGAACCTGGAAGTGTGCTGGGCACGCTGCGGGAGGGGGCATCAGCCCCGGAGGAGGAGTGCGGCGGCTGCCTATGCCACAGGAGGTGTGAGTTTAGCACACGGTTTCCCTGCGCTGCGGGAGGGTGTGTGTGTTGGCGGGGGAGGTAGCTGGGGATTTTTTGTGTGCCGTTTTTTCCTTTTTTTGCTCAACCAAAATAAATTGCTGCGGGACCCTGTCAAAATTGGGCCCCACACTTCCTAAAGCCGGCCCTGCAAAGGGTAGGAATACAGACTCCACAGATCTTGAAAAAGGTGGGCACGGGGAGCTCCATGCACCCAGAAGAGGTAGGCTCTTGGATAGAAGGGGCGGGCTGAGGCTAGCTTCCCCCAGGCAGATTCAGTGCTGTCCAAAGTTTGCTGTGCCCACCCCAGGCAGCCCTTAGTGCTGCCCAGATCACATCTCATGGGGCTCCGGAGACAATGTAAAGGGCCTGGGGGTTCTGCCACCACTGCTGCTGCAGCAGAGGCAGTGGTGACTGAGATCCCTGGCCCTTTTGAATCACCAGGCCCTGGAGCAGTTGCCTCCCTTTCCCCTCTTCTCCTTCCTCCTCCCCCATGTTGGCAAGTCTGATGTTGTCAGTTTTCATGGTGGAAAGAGGTAAATAGCAGGGTCCTTAAAGGTTATGTATTGGGACCTGCATTGTTCTACAAGTATCTGAGAAAAGAGAGTGAACAGTGAGATTGGCAACATTTGCAGATGCTCCAAAATGATTTAAGATCATTAAGACTGAAGCTACCTTCAAAGAGCTATGAAGGGATCTCACAAAACTGGGTGACTGAACAACAAAACTGGCAGATGAAATTCACAGGTGCAAAGAAAAGCACATTGGGGGAAGGCGGGAATCCCAACTATACATATAAGATAAGGGGGTCTAAGTTAGTTGTTGTTACTCAAGATAGGAATTGTGGAGTCATGAAGGATAATTCCCTTTAAACATCTGCTCAATGGGCAGTGGCAGTCAAGAAATTTAACAGAATGTGAGAAACTAATAAGAAAGGGATAGGTAATAAGATGCTTAATATGAAAATGCCTGTATATAAATCTATTGTATGTCTGCACTTTGAGTGCTACATGCAGTTCTGATCACCCCATCTTAAAAAAGCATATATTAGAATTGGAAAAGGTGCAGAGAAGGGCAACAAAAATGATTAGCTGTATGGAACAACTTCCCTATGAGGAGAGATTAAAGAGACTGGGACTATTCTTCTTGGGAAAGAGACGACTAAGAGGAAATATGACAAAGGTCTATAAAATCAAGAATGGCGTCAAGAAAAAGTGCTATTTACCCCTTCACATAACACAACAACCAGGATGCTACTGAAATTAACAGACAGCAGTTTTAAAATAAACATAAAGAAGTAGTACTTTTCACAATGCACAAATGACCAATGGAACTCATTGCCCCATGATGTTATGAAGGCCAAAAGCATAACTGAGTGAAAAAATAAATTGATAAGTTCATCAGGGCTAGATCCACCAATGATTATTAGTCAGGATGGTCAAGGGAAGCAACCTGATGCTTTAGGTGTTATTAAAACTTTTGATTGAAAGAAGCTGGAGTTGAATAACCAGGAATGGATCACTCAATGATTGCCCTCTTCTGTTCATTTCCAGTGGCCAGTGCCAAATGCTTCTGTCTAAAGATAGGATACAGAGTAGATGCACCATGGGTCTGACTCAGTATGGCTATTTTTATGTTATTTTGACCTCTTTCTTCCTCTTAAAAAAATAAGATCAGTGGTTTAAGTATTTGTGCACTGTCTTGTTATTTGTTTTGACCCTCCTCATTTAGCTGTGAAATAATAATCTTTTTATATCTTTCTTGTAGGTATATATGATGGAATTGCATGCATTTTATAAACCTTATGTGTTGTTTTTGAGATAGCTAATGTAAGCTATATGCTACTAAAATTAAACTTTGTTTTCTTTAATGCTTGTGTTTTGTTTCATTTAGGCCAGGTCTATACTAGGGAGGAAGGTCAACCTAAGATATGCAACTCCAGCTTTGAGAATGGTATAGCTGGAGTCAACATACCTTACGCTGAATATCTGTGTCATTCCCAATATAGGAGTTTAACAGGAGAAACTCGTCTGTTGTCTTCCCTTACTCCTTGTAACCGGGTGGAGCACCGGGGTTGATGAGAGTGCCATCAGTGATTGATTTAGTGGGTCCTTACTAGACCCACTAAACTGAACCCCAGAAGATCAATCTCCAGACCCTCAATCTCTGGGTAAGTGAAGACAAGCCCTTAATTATTTGCCCCCTAATTTTGTTACTTTAAGTTTTCTTGGCTTACTTGACAACCTATTTTGTTCTCTTTTCCCTCTTCTATTTCCTATATATGTTTCAGTGTCATGTTTGCATACTTTATTTAACCTTCCATTTACTCACATAAGTCTCAGTTTGTTTGGGGGGTTGCATGTCCCACTTCCCAAATTCTTTTGCCTCCAGTCATGTAGACAGAAGGTCAAGATTAAACTCTAATTTGTGCATTTAAAATATAAATTATATCAGAGCTAAATAGTCATACATGATTATAGACAAAGTGAGAAAGATGTGTTTCATTGCTGTTGGGCATTTAAATTTAATATCCCGAAGTTAAACTCTTACATTGGTATATTTAGTTCTAGCCACATATGATAAATTGCTACAAGATTCCAACTCATTTGTAACCCATGGTTAGTTCCTTCCTATTCATCAATAGTAAATCCAAATGTGTCTGTACACAGCCTCCCTTTTCCATTCATTGAAACAGGAAATTATAATCAATACTTTAAAAAATAGGAAACATTTGCAATATAGCACAGTTTATCAAAACAGAAAGCTGAGTAAAATCTCAGGTGAATAACATCAGATTCTATGATTTGACAGCACTGATATGTTTTACCAATATTTTGTTGTTTTCTTCCTGACCCCCTGAACCATAATCCTGGCTAAAACGTTTTTTGTTTTTGCTCCTTTCTTTTAATTTAATCCATAGTCTCAATATTACTATTGCCATCATTATCCACGTGGATCTAAATGGCTAAGTACATACTGTACTTTTCCAGTGTAGAATATAACCTGCTCCTTCCTATGCTTCTCTCTCATGTGTAAAAAATGTATTTTCCAGAACTGATATTCTTACAATGAGATTTATCTCACTATGTTTATGTAATGCCTATGAAATCATGGTTTCTTTTTGTAGCCACAATTCAAGTCATTTTTCTTTATAATCATGTCTCCTACAAGCATTTCCACATGAACACCTATTGCTTTATTTAGAAGCCAGTATTGAATGAAATGTGCTTATCACCTGAAGCCTTCATTATAACATGTGCACCTAGGAAATGAAGCTGTTTACTGACCATAGCTACAAACTAAAAGAGATGATGGTTCTGTAATCTGTGGAACAAGTATGGAAAACCACTACACCTAGACCCCTAGGTTCAACTCCTTACATAGTAGACTCAGCCCTTTATCTCTGAGGCAGTTGCAGTCTCCTTTTGCCAGGCAAATATTTGTAATTAAAATCTTGCACTTGTCTTTTCCTCTTGATCATTAAGGACCTAACAGCATTTCTAGTAATGGTGGAAGGTTTGTCCATATGTCCCGGCCAGTATTTTCTATTTCCCTTCTCTTATGCAGATAATTGTTTGCCAGACATCACACCCTCCATTGCAGAGGGGGCTGTATTTTAGTTATATCATATGTAGGGATTGATTCGAACCCATGTGCAATGATTCAGTAATTCAGTACTTTTATATTGAAGCTGCCCTTTTGTGTTCCAGAGTCCAAGCTTTCATTTCTTTTAAAAAGTAAAGGTTTTAGCTCTTAAGCTTTTGATCAGAGTCTTAAAGTTAAGCAGTTACATCTACCTCAGCCTGCTGACAGTCTGAAGCATTAGCATTAGGACAGGTGTGATCTTCCCTCTCTATATCTCAACTAGCAGATCTACCCTGTGTTTCTCAGGTCCTTAACTCAATGGTTTTTGTGGGGTTTTTTAATAAAAGGAAAATGCACATGCTTTATTTAAATTATTTAATTTTTGAAAATACAGTGTTATTTTATTAAGTGAATTTTTGATTTCTTAAAAAGGGATTGTTAACATTTTTCTGTTTAACATATTTAATTATTTTTTTTTTAATGGAAATTTCAGAGAGTGTATTTTTTTCACCCCATTAAACTGTTATCATTCACTATGTTTTAACAAAAAAGGGCTGTAATCAATTTGGTTTCCAATAACATTTTCTTCTAGTTTTCTAACCGTAAACATTTATTTAGCTGTTCCAAAACAGAGCAATATTCCAATTCTCTCTCTTTTATCCCTTTTCTGTAAGGTTTATTGAGAAGCAATTCTATTGCAGGTTCCTCCTACTTTTCTTGCTCATCTTGGTTCTGTCTCTTCCAACATTCGCTCAGTTATGTCAGGTTTGAGGATTTTACTTGCTTTCGTGATTCTGTTTCTTTTCAGATTGGTTTTATGAGAAGCAACCTCATTCCAAGCATATCCCATTTTTCTGGCACAAGCAAACCCTTACATTGCTTTCAGTTATGATAAGAAGCTGCATGCCAAATTTGATAGTTCCAGTTCTTACCATTTAGGAGTAGTTCTTGAGCAAACAGACAGACAAACTCTCTCAAATATTTCAGAGGGGTAGCCGAGTTAGTCTGTAACAGGAAAAACTTAAAAAACAACAAAAGGTCTGGTAGCATTTTAAAGACTAACAAAACATGTAGATGGTATCATGAGCTTTTGTGGGTACAACCCACTTCTTCAGATGACCAGAGTGTTGGAAGTCCAGATCCAAGGATAAATAAGGGAAGGAGGCGGGAGGAAGGGGGAATGGAAAAAGGAAAAAAAGTGAAGGGGAGGGAGAAAAAAAGACAGTGAGTAGATAAGCTTCAGAGGGATAAATAGATGAGTCTTATCTCTGAAATCTAATAACGATGCTTTAAAGGTCAATTCTTTCATCAATTTCCTCCAGGAAAAAGCATGTAAGAATAGAGATAAATTGTCATATTCTGAAGATCTGCTCACTCTACTATAAGTGTTTGTCTTGCTCTGGCTTCTCAAGGAAGCAGAACTTGGTTTCTTTGTGAGCTAGAAAGATTGCCCTAGAATCATGTTGTATTATATATGCATAATCTGGAAAATGCTCCAGGATGACAATGGCAATAGAATTGTAAGATACTATTATGTAGAACATCTGGATGAAGAAAAGCAATCTTCTGGAGATATTTCCTTAAATACATTTTTTAAAAATCACTGCAGTGTATTTACTTCCCAATGTAGTTGCCTTGTAAACACTCTGTAGCAAATGAGTTTATTGGCATGAATGATCTGGGTTATAGAGAAAATTTAAATGAGAGAAAACTCATAAAAGGGAGAATCATTAGCCCAGCACTCAACCAGAATCATTGAGTTGGGTGCTATCGACTGTGGAAGGAATAACTTCATGTTTGTTCCACAAAGGCTAGATAAGGCCCCTAACTGAAGTAGATCTATAGTTCTTTAGGCACTGTGTAAGGGTTACAAGAGGACTGAAGTACTCCCGTATAATGGATCCTATAACTATCTTTAGCTATGTTTAGCTAAGCTCCTCGATGCTTCATAGAGAGCGTCTCACAACAGAGCTTGTATAGTTCCCCTACATTCATACTTATCACTTGCACAATGGGGCTCCTGGGTTCTGGTGCCTGGGAGGACCTTGGAAATAGATTTGCCTCCTGAAATTAATTTTAACACAGAAATGTGAGAATTTGTAATGCCAACAGGCAGAATTGAACCTGGGACTTCTGTAGCATATAATATAAGCCTCTACTGCATGAGCTCAATCCAGCTGGCTTTTAGCTAAGGCTGTAGAGCTGACTCATTATTCTCTCTCTGAGGCCATATCTACATTGGGAAGCTTCTTTAAAACTAGTAAATTCGACTTAATAATTCCTGATTTAACAAATTTGAACTAGTGTGTCCATACTATGGGGAAGCCTCGAAATTAGTCTGAGGCAGGCTTGTTAGTGTGGATGCGCTACCTCGAATTTAGAGTCCCAAGATGTCCTGGGGAGTAATTAGTTCAAACTACTCTGGGTAGTAATTATTTCAAAATAGCCATACTGGAGCATCCACACTACCATTATTTCAAAACCTGATGCTCTAGGTGTCCTTAAACTTTTGATTGAAAGAAGCTGTAGCTGAATAACCGGGAATGGTTCACTTAATGATTACCCTCTTCTGTTCATTCCCCTAGTTGCCAGTGCCACAGCAACGGTTTTGGTAGTGTGGAGATTTCACTTATAAATTTGACCTTGGTGGGGAGGGTGTAATTTCAAAATAAAGTCCTACAGCTAAGTGTTGTGGCAAAGCTCTGGCTGTGCCTCTGTGGGTCCTACATTTCCTGATGGACAGTGTTTGCCTCAGAGGCTCACTGTGACCCTCCACACACTCTTCTTTTCTAGAGGCAAAGGCCACAGCCTACTGAGTCATACTCATCATAGGCTAGTCCACAGTTTGGGGTGAAAACCCCTCTGTAGTCCTAGTCTTCCCTCTCAGGGAGACTCTGTAATGGCATGGGGAGGGTTGGGTTGGGGGGGAACCCAGGCCCGTCCACTACTCTGAGTTTTGGCCCAGGGACCCTAAGGCAATGGCAACAGACAAGGTTTCTTCTATTCCCAGCCTGGTAGCTTCTTCCCTGGGCCACTTCCCCCAGATGATCCCTTTCAGTTCCTTTTCTCTGTAATTTGATGAAGTCTGTCCTGATCCTCCACAGCACTCTGCCTTACTTGCAAACCACAGCGCTCACTCAGAACCCCTCTTACTCTCAGATCTTCGTCTTCTGCCTTCCGGGTGTGGAGGCCTTGTATACAAGCCACAGCAGGCCTGCTGCTTCTGGCAAACTCTTTATTGACCCAAGGTGCCTACCTGATTATGTTGCAATAGGCTTGGACATATTTACTCAGGGAAGAGTAAGCTGTTCACTCAGGATACAACTACACAGTAGGTCTAAAGTAGAATTAAGCTACACAACTTCAGCTGTGTCAAATGCATAGCTTACGTTAAAATATTTTAATTCGGCTTTTGGCACTGTCTACACAGCAGGAAGTCAAAAAAGAAGAATACTCTTCCTTTGACTTCCCTTACTCCTCAAAAATGAGGATTACCATGAGTCAGAGTAAGAAGTCCTCCAGCTCGACATTATTTTGAAATAAAGGCTTGTAGTATAGACATGCACTATGTTATTTAGGAATAATGTCAGTTATTCTGAAATAACATTGCTGTATAGATGTACCACTGGAGCCCAGCATACCTTTCCTCCATTAGAGTATGGCAGCCAGCTGATCTGATCTGTCACAGTGGTCCCAATGCCAGTTGACAGGAGAGTACACCACACCCAGGAGGTGTATGGGTTACATATTCAGATAGGAAATGTGATGAGAGTTAAGCTCATCCAGTTATAGAACAAATATAACCTATGGCTTACATAGCTGCCTGACACTAACCAATGCAGTTCAAATTTTAGATACTGAAAATCAGGAACACACTGTTCAGACCTTTGAACAATCTACACGCCAAAACCAGTACCAGATATTACTCAGGGAGAGAATAATGTATTGGGAATAAAAATAAGTACAAACTTTCAAAGTATTTTAAAGCATTTTAAAAAAGGAGAAAAAATGTGAATTACTCAGATTGAGTAACTCAGCATTGGTTTATTATCTTAGATTCCAACATGTGCATTCCATTTTTGAAATGGTACTCCCAGCTAAACAACATATAAGTATGGATTAGTGGTACACAGAAGTGTTCCCACCTTTTTCCAGGTCCTTATGCTCCACCAAACTTCTGTTGCCATGCCTTCTGTTCCTCCTTGCTCTTGAGGAAGGTTTACCTGCCAATCTCCAACCTATCTCTTTGTACAATGAGGGTATCCAAGATCATTTCTTCCAACTTTGACATCTGAGTGACAGTGTAGACTACAGAGTTTTATAATGTTTTATGTAATATGCTTAATGGCTAGTATGAAAATACATGTTAAACAACTATAACTCTGCCGACCACCCTTCTCTGGTTAGCTGAGGGGAACAATCTTTTAGGCCATTGGTAAAGACAAACACAAGCAGTCTGTTTGTATCTGAGGTCAAGACAGAAAGAGATTACAAGGGTCCTTGTGATTCAGCATGATCACACTGTTGTTTTCAGGAGTAGTTAGAATATAGATTGTGTTATGAGGAATGAATTAAAAGTTTATACTAATAGAAGCTTTTTATTGATACCTTTTGTATGGACAATTGTATCCCTTTCCCATGTGTGAAATAATTGTGTAGTTCCTGGGGAGGAGGGAGTGAATGAATTTCAAATGTGAGGCTGTGTCTACATTGGTGCGATCTTGCGCAAAATCGGCCGCTTTTGCGCCAAAACTTGCTGCCTGTCTACACTGGCCGCGAGTTCTTACGCAAGAACACTGATGTTCTAATGTATTTAATCAGTGCTTCTTGCACAAGAACTATGATGCTCCCGCTCAGGAATAAGCCCTCTTGCGCAACTGTTCTTGCGCAAGAGGCCAGTGTAGACAGGCAACATGAATTTCTTGCGCAAGAAAGCCCTATGGTTAAAATGGCCATTAGAGCTTTCTTGCGCAAGAGAGCATCTACACTGGCACGGATGCTCTTGCGCAAAAGCACATCTCTTGTGCAAAGGCACATGCCAGTGTAGACGCTCTCTTCTGGAAGAGTTTTTGCACAAGAACTCTTGTACAAAAGAGTTCTTGCGCAAAATCATGCCAATGTAGACGTAGCCTCATGAGTGTTTGGAGAGGAGGTTCTAAAAATCAGAGGCGACCGGCTACCATCAGTTGGGCCCAATATAAAGTAGACCGATGCAAGACATTATGGATGGCTTTGGAGTGTTACGAGCAAGCATCCCTTTACAAACAAGACTGCCTTGAGATAAATGCTGGGAAGGAGGCGCCAACATACTGATGCCAGAGTAAAGAATTACTCCAACAAAAACAGATATTAAGGAGAACGGATGGTGATTTATTAAGAGCTGACACAACAAAATGCATAGACCTGAATGGAAGAAAAGTCATATAAGAGATGAGGTGTCTTGCATGAATATCTGGGGCTCATCTTGTCAAAGATAGGAGCATCAGTACAGATTGAGAGAAGCCCCTGCTCCTCCTCCTCACACTTAACTTGCCTGGCCAGTGAGTTATGGTGAGCAACAGACTGATAACTTTAAGCAAAAGCAAGACGGGGTTTGTGTTTGTGTGTGGGGGGGGTATGTGTGAATATACATATAACGGAATAGAGTTACATTATCAATAAATGTGGTGTTTTGTCTTATCCCCTTAAAAAGATCCTGTAAAATTCTTTTGAATATAACTGCAGAGTGTAGATAAAAATGTAGGCTTTTAAATTTATGATTACAAACAAACCAAAAAATCCCAGATAATTTGAAAGAGTTGTCATTCAATTGTCAATGTCAATTTCATTTAAGAGTCAATGTCAATGTTAACAGATAATGTTCTCTTGATCTAAAAATTTTGTATGCGGCTACCAGTGCCCATTTGTGACCAAATCCTGTTAAGAAATTACAATTAATCTTAGTTATAAAGGGTATGTCTACATTGCATTCCTCTTTGAGAGAGGAATGCAAATGCAGACAAGCGAAATTGCAAAAGAAGTGAGGATTTGAATTTCCCATGCTTCATTTGCATGATCGCAGACAGCCGCTTTTCCGAAATAGTGTCAGAGTAAATAGGGTCCTGAGGAATAAGGGTTATTTCGAAGGAAGGTTTTATTCTCGAAATAACCCTGCAGGGACCGTGTTTGTTTTCTCAAAAGATGCTATTTTGGAAAAGTGGCGGTCCGCAATTATGCAAATGATGCACAGGAAATTCAAATCTGTGCTTCATTTGCAATTTTGCTTGTCTGCATTTGCATTCCTCTCTCGGAAGAGGAATGCAATGTAGACCTACCCAAAGAAACTAAGGCTGTAGAGGTTTGGATAAGTGGTTTGAATGTTCAACATTTAGTCCTTTGGCAATCTAATTTAGGCAAAATGACACAGTCTGAGACAACCCAAGTGTTCTTGTTTAAGAATATGGTTAACTAATGTATTAGAACAAGCTCTGAGAATTTCTAACCAATGAAATTCAATCTCTGTGAGGTCATGCTCTAAAATGGAATATGATCCAATATTAAACTTGATTCAAGACTATAAAAATTGTATAAAAACTTAGCAGAGACAGACAGACAGACAGACAGACAGATAGCTCAAAAGTCAGATTTACTCCCCACTCCCACCCAAAAAAGAAATTTGTATTTTTAGATGAGCTTGAGAATGCATTTCATCCTTGTCCTTGGTTTACATAATCATCTAAAGCTATACAATTAGAGATACACTAGTTGCAGTTAGGATATGTGAGCTACAAATTCTGGGGAAGGGATATTTTTTAATCTGTCTGATTTTCAGTGAAAACTAACAACTAGCTGGAGAGTATGCATAAATATTCACTCTTGCAAATTGCCTTTGTTACAGCTTGGTTTGTCTATGACATTTATTTCTACAAGAGATCTAAGAAGTGTTCGCTGAACCACCTCTGGGTCAAATTGTGGCAATGCCACAGCTTCCTCTTCAATAAGATTATTTTTATAATCAAAACTAGAGCTGTCAAGCAATTAACAAATTTAATCGCGATTAATTGTATGATTAATCGCATGCGCCTCCCCTTTGAAATGCCGCGGCGGCCTTTCAATGGGGGCAGTGCTGCATGGAGCCCTGAATCAGCTGGAGTCCCCTGCTGAACCCGGGCTTCATGCAGCGCTGCCCCTTTGAAGTGCTGGAGCTGCGTTTCCAAGGGGCAACGCAAGGCATTCTGCACAGCATTTCATCAGAACCTGGGGATAGCTGGGGACTCCCTAGCTGATCTTGGGTTCTGGGGAAATGCTGTGGGGAGCTTGGGATCATCTGGGGAGTCTACAGCTAACCGCAGGCTCCACTGCCCCATTGAAACGTGAGGAGGCGGCTTCAAAGGGGCAACCGCCACACAGCTAATTCCCGATCAGCTGTAAGGTGGCTGCCCCTTTGAAATGCCACCTCCGCGCATTTCAAAGGGGCAGTGGAGCCCGGAGTCAGCTGGGAACTCCCCAGCTGATCCCAGGTTCCACGTTGCACTGCCCCTTTGAAGCGCCCGAGTGGTACTTCAAAGGGGCAGTGCAGCATTAACACGTTAATCCTGCTCTGCATTAATTGCAGGCATTAACGCATGTGAATTGACAGCCCTAATCAAAACAAACATCAAGAAAACAAATAGCTTTAGTTTTACCATGCTGTACATGGAAATATGCCCTTTCTATGGCTTTCAAGCAATTATGCCCGTTCTGCAAACAAGTACCTCATGAATGTTGGAATACTCACATGTATATGTGACTGCAAGATCAGAGCTGATATAAAGATAGATATAAAACCCTTCATTTTAAATACATTTTTATGGTGGATAAAAAATATATGCACACAGAAACGAATGTGCTCTGGATTTTGGGAATGGTAACAAAAGTTACAATCAAGCTCACAGTGGCTTTTAATTAGGGTTGTTTTATGAACTATATAAAGTGTCATCTTGATTCTAATGTCAGATTCTAACCTGGTGTCCTGCCCCTTAAAATGCAGAGTGTTTTATGTGGGCAATGACTAAATGTCTTTCAAGAAACTGACCTTACTTTTTCTTATGTTTAAGGTGTTAGGTTACCACATATCTCTCTAAAGGTAGCTAACTGGATAGAGTATTCTGAGACTTTCTATGCAGAACTGTCTGCAGATGTTTATATGATTAATCCATGCTAAAAAGAGCAAAGGTCACAATGATACTTTCAGTAGAAAAATAAAAACCGAAATGCCATGAATTCATTATGATCCGTGATTCTTTCTACTAGCTGTCTATTTATAATTTGGAATACTTACCATTTAGCATAATCATACAAGGACATTTTCTTACAAGAGTTGTTACTCTTTTGATCAGAGACACACATCAGATCTTTGAGAGTGTTTTTCAGGGATAATTTATGTATAAAAAAAACTTAAAATATTAAAACAGACATGTATCTCAACAGGATGGATATTTAAATGCTTCTTTTGGGGGGGGATCACTTTCTTTAAGGAAATGTTGGATTGTTACTCTTCAAAATGTAAAAAGCATGTTTAAAGTTATAACATTTATAGATACTGATTTATAATTATTAGTCTAATAGTTTGATCTGCAGAATTCCCATTTCCATGAGACCTTATTGTGTGAGTTTGGAAAAGTCACTCATGCCAAAACTTGTAAATGTGAGTGTCTTGAACATGCACATTGCCTCTTTATGTATGCAAATGAAGAAATGTTTAGGTATGAAGCACCCCTTTAAATCATAGCACTTATTTAGGCACTGCTACAGGTATTTAGGTGGATGCATTTAGGGACATGCTCTTTAAAATGATTACCAATGGGAGTTGCAGATGTTCAGCATCTCTGAAAAATAGTGCACTAACCTCTTTCTGCCTTCCTCCATCCAGGTGTGAAATGGGTATACTGTAACACTCCAACCTGCCCCTTTGAGAGCCAGGAGGTCATCAGCCCTGTTCAGTTAGTTCTGCATCACTACACCTGTTCAGGATTTGGAGCTTAAGATGAAGGAAGCTGAACAGTGAGAGGTTGGCTAGAGAGGAGTACAGAAGACTGATGAGTGGAGACCACAAAGCAGGCACAAAAGCCTATAGTAGACTCTACATAAGAAGGCCTAGGAGTGGTTATTCAGGAAAGAGCAGGGGCAACCCCAGGAAAGACCAAGGGGAAAGACAGAAAGAAGTCCAGGACAGGCAGAAACTGAGCTCAATAGGTTGGCAGAAAAGTGTTTGAATTAGATAAAAGAAGATAAACCTCTTGGGAAGGAGTGGGCAGGCAAAGGCTTTGTTTTGTTTTGTTTCTATTGGCCTTGCAAGTGGTACATGTTTGGAAATGACTTAGCCAGAGGGTCCAGTCATTCCATAAGTCCAGACCACTGAAGTCTGAAGGAGGAAGAAGAGGAAGCAAAGGGGCTGCAAATCTAGGTGTCACCATACTGATTCTTTGGTAGGTATTAATAACATCATAGCTCATAATAGCTTTCATACCTGAATTAGCTCATTTTTATAAAGTCTTTTAAGATTCAGCAATATAGAGAATGGCAAAATATTTTAAATGTTAAATGTTATTGTGACTACATAACAAAAACCATGCTGTGAGTTGTTTTTGCTTTCAGCATGATATAAACAACATAGCTTTTGCATACCTCAGTACATGTCCAAAATTATTAAAATTATTGCATATTTAAATTGATGCAAATGAAAGCAAAATTGGCATGGGCCTTTCCAAAATGTGTCCTATTACTTCACTAGTATAAAATTGGAGTGCCCTAGTTTGTCCACTCGGAACTGTATCTTTGAGGATGGAGAATCAGAAAATCTGTGCTAAGTTTACTCAGTATATATGGTATCTATATTGCATGGAAAGCCATATATGAAACACATTAGATTGTATGAAGGCAGAGACTAATAAAATGTGTCAGATTTTATTATTATAGCTTACCTCTTGATCCTTCCTGCCTAATTTATCACAATTTATCTACTTCAGTTTGTGATAACATCTTCTGGTTTTTAGTGGCCATTCAATGGTCTTCCTGTCTAACTGTCAATACCCCAGTTATACCTGTGGAGGTGCGCATTTTGTGCCTCCTTAACAATGGCATCATACACTTAAGTTTAGTAGGACAGGAAGACACTTGCGCATATTTAAACTTGCACTTAAGTGTTTTGCTGTTCTGATCCATTAATGAATGGACCAGAACTTTTCTTAGTAGTATATGTTGACGAGCAACATGTGAATATGGCCTCCAAAATACAGATTCATGTGAACATGGCCTCCAAGATATTTTTAAATGTATAGAAGAATTTGTCTATTTCAAGAAAAAAATTCCGTTTGGATGTAACTGTAAATGAATGTCTGTAAATAACTTCAAGAAGTACAAAAGCAACAGCTCCTAGAGAGATTTATTTGTCAGTCTTCTTTTTATTGATTGTTCTAGCTTTTGCAGCTGCAAAAAGCAATAATTTAAAACTGAAGTAGGTGCTAATGCCCAGCTTCTGCATGTATATAACATGTTGATGCTTTTCTGCAAAGAAACTGAGAATGTTAAAAATGATATAGAGTATTCAATCTGGGAGGTCAAAATACAACCTTCAGGCCAAATGTGGGAAGCAGATTTGAGACGACCTGGTAGATAAGGTAAAAGTAAACTGGAGCATGTATAGGATTAGGATTTATATTTTCTGCATGCCACATAAACTTCCATATCAATGAAGAAAGCAGTTCCAATTTGCTACATTTTATATAAATAAGGGATCCAAACCTGGAAGATGTTGATCATTTCCTGTGGGATGCTGAGGTTCCTTAATCCCCTCTAGAGTTAATGGAAGTTCAGGGTACATAATATGACAAGGAAGTTTCCTGAATAAACCTTATTGTATTAAGTTAAACCTTAACTGAATTAATTTTATGTAATTTTGGAGTCCATTGTATTAAAATGCAAGTTTATGTTTTATTGTGGAATTGTAAACAAAGAGCAGATGCTGGCCTGCTTGGATAGTCTGACTTGCTGAGGAATTCACAGTATAAGATGGTAACCATGGAGCATGAACACAAGTCAGGAGGGAGACAGACATGGATGGCAGCTAAGGAGCTGGGATCCTAAAGTCAGTGCCTTTGCTAGATTGCAGAAGGGGAACACAGGTGCAGCTGCCCTCACCTGTGACACTTAGTACCTTTTAAGCTCATGCCAGGGAAATGATTCAGGGGACCCTAACAATTAGTCACTGGTTCCCTTTGTTGGTTTCAAGAGTGCTGGGTTGGTTTAAGATAATCTTATATTTTTGGTTACAAGTAAAGGGACTCCACTGCCCCTAAGCAATATTCATAAACATAAAAAAAAAACTTTGCAAGTTGAATGATGATTGCAAAATTATCATATTAAGAATAAAGCAATAAGATTTTCCATATGGAATAAGAGTTTAAATGTGGAAACACAAGATTAAATTGCAGAAGGATCATTATAAACCTATAGTTTGAGAATTTACTTATGAGATGTAAACAGTTCAGTTACTTAAGAAATAAAGGGATATTATGACAGGGAAAACACATAGCAAGGCAATGGAACTGAAGAAATATTTTATTAACAAAGAAATTTTCAAGTTAGATTATTCAGATCTTGTTATACCCTTAAAGTTTGGAACTAGTTCACTCTTTAGCTAGGTGTTCACATGGTTATTAGAAAACCACCACACATCCAAAAAGCTTTTCTCCCATCCCTGCTAATATTTTGCAGTTATTGACATTCCAAAGGGCAGACAAGGCAGGATGAAAACTGTCACTTTCTTCTCCTGCCTCCACACCTGCTTAGTCTTAAAATGGATTTTAAATACTCAGCAGGCTTAGAATCCCTTGAGTCAAAAAGTTCAAAAAAGAAAGATATTGGGGTTTTGTTTCAGGTGTCTAAGGGGAAAACAAAGCAGTGTGCATTTCCAGCATGACACATGGGGATTTAGGCATGTACAGTATCAGCCATTAACATGGATTGAAGTTGCACACACAAATCCCCAATCAATATTCTCTTGCATGTCTAATGGAATAGTTGAACACAGAGAATGTGAGTAGATTTATTTTTCCATTCAAAAATCATTCCCTTGTGTTTTGAAAAAGATTCTTCTCTTACTATTGTGAAGTACAGAATATATAATCTACCCTGAGATGTACAACCAAGATTACTAAAAATCCCATCTCATTTTTGCTAGAGTAGGGATCTTAACCACTGTGTCCAGGCCAGAGTGTAACTAACATTATAGTTTTCATAGGGTATATTACTTTTACCGCCCACCAGCTCTTAAATGTTCTATAACATTCCTATGGTGATTAAATAAATTCTGTGTTTCATTTTAGGTTTAACTGCATATTGTGTGTCATGATTACAAATTATGTCTGCCATGCACAGTTACAGTCATTCATAGCTACAGTCCATTCTCAAGGCATAATACCGGCACATCTCCACTCAGGCCTAACACTTCCTGGCAGAGCTCCTTCTCTTCTTCCCTTCTCAATAGGGATCAGCTTCACAGAACCTAATTCGCAGAGCCCATAGCAATACAAAGATGAAAAGCCTAATAAAAGCATAGAATCAGAGTACCACATACACCACTGGCATAAGCAGACACCAATCATTGCCTTTAGTAAAAGCAAGGGAGTTGGACTGGCCTATTAGTGACATTGTCCCAATGTATGGATTGAAAAAGCATCATGCCTTTGTGTTAACATATCTTTGGTGACTTTTCTTTGTCCTTGATACAATGACAGGTTCCCCTTTTGAAAGATAATAGATTTTTTTTAAAACATAACATAATCACTTCTGGGAAAGAAGAGGAAGCATTATTTTAAAGTTCAGGAAATAATTCATTGCAAATGAACCAGGCAAACCCCAAAAATTGCTTGTAAAGATTTTGAAAACTCAGGAAGATTTTCAAAAATCCTAATTCATAAGATTCTTACTGTGTCTCAGTCTAAAGCCCATTGAAGTCCATGCAAAGACTCCCATTGACTTCGGTAGGCATTTGGATAAGTCTTCCTTAAAATGTATGGCTTGGCTGAAAGTAGTGCCCCAGACCTATAACATGTCAACTACCTGAAATAACTTGAGGGACAAATCTGTGTTGATTATCTTTTTCCTTATTAACTAAAAGATATAACTTTTCAGATAACTTATTGTCCATGCCTCCAACAGTTTAATTTGCCTAGGCAAAAAGCAGGATGTAATATTTCCCTTTCTTCTTTACTTTATACTAATGGTGTATACGTAAAAGTTTTATGATCAGTGCAGCAAGACTACAGGGATGTATGAAATAGAAAGCACAGTATTAAGAGATTGTTAAATTCAAATGAGAGAGCTCAAGAAAACAACTAAGACACAAAATCCTTTAGACAAAAAAGTCGAATTGTAGAGATTTCCTTAGTATTCCTTTTTGTGCAAGCTTTACCTTTCTCCTTTATCTGTGTGCCATCTACTATTTAGGCAGGTTTCCAGCATAATACATTACGATAATATAGTCCATGTACATTCCCAGACAAAAGTTGTAATAAAACAGAATTGAGTTTGAGGTTATATATCTATAAATAAGGGTTAAATATATTACGGGAATGTTGTAATCATAACAAATCAAATATTGTAAACCAGAGAAGTTCAGAGTTACGATTAAATTTTGAAACAAATCTAAATGTGTGATTTACACAATTAAAGTACCCAAAGAACCTGAATCTCTGCTCTGTAATGACATCATGCAATAATCATGATTAAAGTATTTTAGTGTTTGTGGTCCCAGATTAGATCAAACTAATTTTTTAATCCATTTAGACCATTACCTTTCTTTGCTTCCATTGATCAAACTTGAAAATTAATATAAAGAAGATGTATCATGTCTAATATATGTTTCTAAGGAATGTAAGGAATCACAGGTGAAAACTAATACTGATAGTTAAAAATATTAGTTAGACTAGTGCATGCTCCAAAAAGAGCCATCTGAAGAAGACTTCCTGTATTGGCTTGTAGGGAATGGTCAACAAATTACAGAGAGCCATTCCCATTTTCTAGACCCCTATAGATAGTTCTCCACAATTTCTGATAAACACTGTTAATAGACCCATAGGTCATGGTTTCAAAAAGTATATCTATTATATGGCTTGGTAGTCATAGCTCCACTGGCTACTGTTACAAGTGAAAGAGAGTGGACAAGCTTGAATCAGGGTACAGCTCACATCAAGCACAGGGTGCTACCTCAACACTACTCATAAACTATGCTACTGATGCCAGGTCTACACTAGACCTGGAAAGTTGACTTAAGGTACACAATTCCAGCAACATAAAATACATAGCTGGAGTTGGCTCACCTTAAGCCGAGCTTGGCAGTGTCCACACAGTGGAAGGCCAATGGGAACAAAGACTCCCATTGGCTTTCCTTACTGCTCACGACTGTAAGGAGTATAGATGCCAGTTGAAACCTCCCACAGCTTTCGACTTATGGGTCTATACTAGACCGGCTAAATCGAATGCCAGAAGATAAACCTCTAGAGCGTCGATCTGCTGATAAGTATATATGTGGCCTGAGTGCTGTAGCATCACCATCTGCAGTATCTGTATATCACAACTACTTTATAGGAAGGTTCTACTAGGCAGAACCACATCTTTCATGGGGAACATGTCCCTTCCTCAAACACAGACATGGAGTGATTGGGGAGAGGGAATCTCTTTGAAGAAATTTTCATAGAGGGTATGTCTACACTGCATTCCTCTTTTGAGAGAGGAATGCAAATGCAGATGAGCGAAATTGCAAATGAAGCCGGGATTTAAATATCCTGCACTTCATTTGCATATTTGTGGATGGGTGCTATTTCAAAATACCTTATTTCAAAATACAAAACGCTGTTAGATGCAGTTATTTCGAAAGAAAACCCTTCTTCTGAAATAACCCTTAAACCTCGTTGAATAAGGAATAAGAGTTATTTCGGAAGAAGGGTTTTCTTTTGAAATAACTGCATCTAAACAGCATTTTGTATTTCGAAATAAGGTATTTCGAAATAGCTCTCATATGTGAATGTGCAAATGAAGCACGGGATATTTAAATCCTGGCTTCATTTGCAATTTCAAATGTCTACATTTGCATTCCTCTCTCGAAAGAGGATGCAAGTGTAGACATACCCAGAGTTATTATCCCCCAAGGCCCTTGTTGGATCTCGGTAATAAGAGGGTATCTAAGCCATTAATTTGTGTCTTCTATATTGGAAAATGTAACCTACTTTAAATTTAATTGATCTCCTGTGGTGCTCCTTCCAAGCAACATTTGGCACACACATGGGCCTCTAAAACTATAAACCAGTCCAAGGAAACTGCTCATTTAAGCAACATATTTTGTGTTACAAGTGAGTAATGCTGAATATTGGACAGGTAGAAATAGAAAAGGCCTTAAATCTTTTTTCATACTAAAAAAAAAAATCAGCTGTGCAGTAGCACAGAAATGTAGCAACCACTGGGGAAAACAAACACTTAATCATCAATGATTGCTAGTGGAAGCTGACATGTATCTCTTACGGTATTATATTTATACAGAACCATGGTCCTCAGCCAAAATACAAAAATGTTTTGCCACTGAGGCTAATCAGATGCACTGAGTTTAGGAGGAACAGGAATAAATAATAGCCTACAATGAAATATGGTGAGGACAGAAGTGCTGCCTCTATGTAAAATATAAGGTTGTGTCTGGACTACACCTCTCTGCCGACAGAGAGATGTAGATTAGGCACATCGAAATTGCTAATGAAGTGGGGATTTAAATATCCCATACTTCATTAGCATAAAAATGGCCGCAGCTTTTTTTTGGCACGGAGCTTTGTTGGAAAAAAGCGGCACTCTAGAGGCTGATCTTTCAAAAAATAAAGCCTTTTTCGAAAGATCCTGTAAACCTCATTTCACGAGGGATAAAGGATCTTTCAAAAATAGTTTTATTTTTTGAAAGATCAGCCTCTAGACTGCCACTTTTCTCCAACAAAGCTCTGTGCCGAAAAAAAGCGGTGGCCATTTTTATGCTAATGAAGTATGGGATATTTAAATCCCCGCTTCATTAGCAATTTCGATGTGCCTAATCTACATCTCTCTGTCGGCAGAGAGGTGTAGTCTAGACACACCCCAAGAGAGATATTAGGAAGAGAGATACAAAAACTTTGCAAATGAATAAAGAGGCTTAAGAGTCCTTAAAGGATATAAAACCATGCTAGGCTTTTGCCAAGACAGAAATAGGAAACAAATCCAAGAGGATAAGCAGATATGACCAATGGTATCAAAGTTAGTGTATGTCTACACTAGTCCCCTAGTTCGAACTAGGGAGGCTAATGAGGGCGACTGAAATTGCAAATGAAGCGCGGGATTTAAATATCTTGCGCTTCATTAGCATGTTCACGGGCGGTCGCCATTTTGGAAATTGACAGCCCGGAATAACTGCCCGCGTCTACACACAGCAGTGAAATGGGAGTTTGAAGTAAAGCCCTAACTCGAATTAGCTGTTATTCCTCCTGGAATGAGGTTTAACAGCTAATTCGAGTTAAGGGCTTTACTTCAAACTCCCGTTTCACTGCCGCGTGTAGACGCGGGCAGTTACTCCGGCTAGTCAATTTCCAAAATAGCGATCGCCGAACATAAGACGAAGCGGGATATTTAAATCCCGCGCTTCATTTGCAATTTCGGTCACCCTCATTAGCCTCCCTAGTTCGAACTAGGGGGCTAGTATAGACGTACCCTAAGAGTGAAATAATATCAATGACATTTATGCAGTTGTGTTTCATGCTTGTTCTAAAGAAATACTGTAAACAATAATGGGGAATTTTTGTTTACTTAGATCTACAATAAAATGTGAAGTTAATTTCCATCAATGGGACTACCTGTATGAATAATGCATTATAATGAGTAAAAGGGTCCCAATCCAGACCTATGTGAGTGTATCACCTGAAGCACAAAAGGGTTTGTCTCACTTGGGGCCTTTTAAAGCTACCGTATTATATATAAATAATTATATTAATTATCTAAAAGTCCATCACTGTCTTTACTGAAATTATATTCCAAAGGGAAGATTTACAGGCATTTTATGAATCAGAGAATTTAAAAATAGTCACACAATGGAGTATTATTTTTCTCCCTTCTACCTTTAAACACAGTAACTCCTGGGTCAGGGATGTTTAACCTGGAGCGTGTTACTCTCACAATATTGAACTGTTTTTCTGTTATCCTGCACTCCATTAATGTTCTATTAAATGAAGTAATGATTGAAAAGAAGAAAAGAAACTACTTTTTGAAAAGCATCCTTCAGAGTGGCTTCTCTGCCACTGCAATCAAAAAACCTACAATTCCAGGAGGTCTGAACAACACTGGCTGATATCACTTGTTTCAGAGTTACTTTGTGACCAAATAATATCCTTGACTAGAAAAATTATAGATATTTCATTTCTTCATCTTCTGGTACTGTACATGTACTTTTAATATGTACAATTGTGTCCTTCTATTTCTTCACCTTTAAACTCCCTTTATTTATTTATTTATTTATGCTCAGATTTATCTGAAACCTCCCCATGTGCTCTTCACACACCAAATACAAATCCAATACTGACAGGCCAGCACAGTTTAAATTATTCACGCTTCAATGTACATGAGTGGCAGGGCAACAATCAGCCAGGCAATCATTCCATTCATTGGCCTCTTCTGAATTTATTGATGACAAATTGCAAGAGGAGGAAAACCAGAATGCTCGCTCTAACCAAATGCTAAAATTCCAAGTCCAGGAGATTAACTCTTAACCCCCAAACCTACAACAGAAAACATCGGTTTAAAAAAAACAAATAACAATGAGACAAGTATTAAGAGAATCTGCACAGCAAACTGGACATATTTTGAACACCTGGTACCATAGCATGGGACTGTGTTTGAACGTGAGGGAATCTGAATTCCGATTGTTTCTTAACTGCTCACAAGTATATCTCAGCAAGCTCTTTTAATTAAATTCTGTTTAAGACACAGCTGAAAAAATAACCATGAATTGATCTTAACAGGGAGAAATCACAAATCCCAGGAAAATCTCACAAATTTCACAAATCCCAGGAAAATCTTTCCTGGAAGAAAGAATGCTTTTGGAAGTATAATTTCTCTTTCACAGCAGCTATTATTTCAAGGCCGTGAAAGCAATGAGGTACAGTGTGATCTAGAAAAGACTAGCACATTTTAAGATCTAGTTTGGTACATTTCCCTGAGCATCATTTATAGAGGAAAACAACATTCTGATCTGCCTAATTGCAGTCTTGAAATTCATGTGCACATGGAGGGACTTTTTCAGACCAGAAGTGGAAAGAAGCCAATGTCAGAGCTTTTCAGGGAGGAAGATGTGGAGATTTGAAAGAGGAACTTTTCCAAGAGGCAAGCTTGACCAAAGCACAGGATAATATTAGGACTCGGTGTCTCTAATTTAATCTGAAGAATATTTCCAGCCTTTGGCAAGGTAAAATCCTGAATCCATTTACTTCAGTAGAATCCTGTGTTCATGAACATTTGTAAAGCACTGTGGTAAAAAATGGTTGAAGCTACGGGGGCAAGCAGGGCAGAGTCTCATCTGATGTAAATTGTTATAGCTCCATTGGGGACTGAGGATTTGCCCTATGGAGAGAGAGAGATGAAACCAATATGATATTGAAAGAAATATCTAAAAATGGACACATGATTAGAATGCATCTGTCTAGTTCAGTGGTTCCCAAACTTTTCAGCATCATGCCCCCCTTTCTGATTTTTGAAAAACTCTCACGCCTTCCCCCTAAAAAAAACTTGTTGAGCAAAAAAAAAAAGACTGAGCAGGGCAGCAAAACTTGATGGGGAGGGGGGACTGGGTCGCCTCACGCCCCCCCTGGAATTTCTGCATGCCCCCCAGTTTGGGAACCCATGGTCTAGTTCACTGTGTTCCTACCTCAGTGTCTAAAGACACTGGGTTTAAGTAAATGGCAAAACTCCCAGGCTACGGCACGGCTACACTATGCACTGTGCTGGAAGAGGCAATGCAAATGAAGCATGGATTAGCATTTTCTTGTGCTTCATTTGTATAATCTCTTTGGATCCGTTTTTGCGCAAGAGGTTTTTGCGCAAAAACAAGCAGTGTGGATGTTTCCTTTTTGCGCAAAAAACCCTTTTTGTGCAAGATCCTTATGCCTCTCCCCCGGGACATTGCTAAATTACTGAATAAATTATTTTAACAGGATTGCTTCTGTTCAGAATACAATGATGAAAGGAATGAACTATATGGATACATTTTTCAGGACAATCATTTCACCCAAGTACCTTCCAGAGCCTGTTTCTATTGACTAGGTTGAACTCCTTGGTCAGATCAATCAAAATCACATAAAGATACTGGTGTTGTTCCCTACATTTTTCTTGTATCTGCCTGGCTGGGAATATAATGTTAGCAGTGCCTCGACTGGCATGAAAGCCACACTGACTTTCAGGGATGATGCCATTTGTGAACACATGTAATGATACTCAGTCTTCTCCCGGGTACCAACTAATACCAGTCTAAGATGCTCTGTATAGTGGGGTTTTTAACCATTTCCAATATAAGGTTTCATCCAACTCAAATGTAATGTATAGAAACAAATTTATTTCTATAGTATGCCTTTGACATTTGTCAAGGTTATTATATATGATCATTAATAATTATTTATGGAGTGGATTACCAGCCAAAAGAAGTGGAAGAAATTTTCCCTATCTTGCAAGGCCATATTTATTTCTGCTGCAGTCAAAAGCATCTAAGTTATACCAGGGATGTATCTGGCCCATTTGCATAGTGACTATTACCTTTATATCTCTTGCTGGGATTTCTAAAGCAGAAAAATTACTTGTCTGCTATGCATATATTCCACCATTGGGTAGGGTGGGGGAAAATTATCTTTGTATCTTAACTGTTTGTAGAACCCTGCATGGATACAAAATTTGTATGTGCATTGGCATCTACAAAAATGATCCACGGATATGTACATCCACAGATGCAGATACCCACTGATATAAAGTGGATATCTGTGGATTTGCAGGGCTCTAACTATCTAAAATCCCTGACAGACAGTGGAAGAGGTTGACTCTGATTTGGAGGCTGTGGTAGCTCAGGTAAGATGAAAAGGAAATTAGACCCAGATCAGAAAGGAATTTAGGCAGATAACTTCCATGGAAATATCTTTGTGAATCTGGACATTACCATTGATTGAAAAAATACAAAAATATGTTGTAAGCTGGCCATTTGAGTCCTGGGTCCCTGACTTCTGCTGAGGCCTGTAAGTACCGGTCTAGTGTCTCCAGCCAAACTGGGTGTGGGTGCAGGAATAAAGGGGGTCTCAGCACTGGATCTGGCCTACAGGGAGCTGAAGGCAGGATCCAGACATAAGAGCCTGCCTTCATAATTCTCCACAGAAACCCAGCTTGGAAGCAAGACAACCTTCAGCTGCATGGGGGCCCCCTATGTAACAGGAAAGAGGGCAATACAAGGATTGCCTCAGGAGTAGCGCTTTCTCATAAATTAAGCCACAAGTTTCCTAATTTGGGGCCTTACCGTAAGTTAGGCCATCCAGTTACCCAGTCTGGTGCCAGTAAAATAAGGCTTCAAAATGCACCATATAAGGAATCAATAGGTATGGTCCGGGAAAAGTAGCCTCTCTATATTAGGAAGCAAAGAGGTCGGGTCCGGGAAGGGGCAATCTTCACTTTATTAGGAAACAAAAGGATGATTTGGAAGAATGGGATAAGGCGTGTACCAAGGGAAGGGTAAGGATAAAAGATGCTGTAACCATAACTCAGGGCTCACTTCGTTGGTCGTGAGGCGGAGGGGAACGAGCGGTCTGGATTCTGTAACTGAATAAATCGCCTCTTACCACTCCACCCAGCTTCGTCCATCATTCGGCCCTGCAACACTGGGGACCCTGAGATCAGGGCAGGCAGTGATAAGACCACTGTCCCACAGTCAATAAGCTCCAGGCCCTTGTTCAGGGCAGGGCAGCAAACAAACACAGTTCCAGTTATTAAGGCTCAGGCCCTGGTTCAGGGCAGGGCAGCCAAACAAACACAGTCCCAAAGTCAGTATGGCCTAGGCCCTGGTTCAGGGCAGGACAGCAAACAAACACAATCCCAGTTATTAAGGCCTAGCCCTGGTTCAGGGTGAGGCAACCAAACAAATGAAGTCTCAAAATCAGTATGGCCCAGACCCTGGTTCAGGGTAGGGCAGCCAAATAAACACAGTTCCCCAGACACGAGCGCTGAGGGGGAGTCTGCCATCCAGCATGTGGAGTGGCAGTGGGGATGTGGTCCCTCCCTACTCTACCGCGTCCTGGCCCAGGGCCCTAGCAGTGGCAGCCCTGGCTGCCACTGGGGTCAGCGGGGATCCGACCTGCAACACACAATATGCTCTAAAATATTGTGAAATCAGCCTGACAGTTGTCGGCTTCCCCTGGGCCACTTCCTAACTTCCCCTCAGCATCTACCTGGCTCCATGCTGTTTGCTGGTTCTCAGTGTCGTAGTAGTCTGAACCCTTGGGCAGGGTGTATCATAGAATCATAGAATACTAGGACTGGAAGGGACCTCGAGAGATCATCGAGTCCAGTCCCCTGCCCTCATGGCAGGACCAAATACAGTCTAGACCATCCCTGATAGACATTTATCTAACCAACTCTTAAATATCTCCAGAGATGGAGATTCCACAACCTCCCTGGGCAAATTATTCCAGTGTCTGACTACCCTGACAGTTAGGAACTTTTTCCTAATGTCCAACCTGAACCTCCCTTGCTGCAGTTTAAGCCCATTGCTTCTTGCTCTATCCTCAAAGGCCAAGATGAACAAGTTTTCTCCCTCCTCCTTATGACACCCTTTTAGATATCTAAAAACTGCTATCATGTCCCCCCTCAATCTTCTCTTTTCTAAACTAAACAAACCCAATTCCTTCCATCTTCCCTCATAGATCATGTTCTCTAGACCTTTAATCATTCTCGTTGCTCTTCTCTGGACCCTCTCCAATTTCTCCACATCTTTCTTGAAATGCGGTGCCCAGAACTGGACACAATACTCCAACTGAGGCCTAACCAGCGCAGAGTAGAGCAGAAGAATGACTTCCCATGTCTTGCTCATGTAGAAGGTCTCCTCTTCAGAGCAAGGGCCCGGTGGTCCGGACCAGTCCTCAGCCTCTCCAAGGTCTTCAGGCCCCTCCTAGCTTGAAAACTCAGGGCAGGTCTCTGCTTCCTCCAGCAGCTGAGAGCCTACTGAGCTCCTGGGCTGGGCTTTAATGCTCCCTGCCCCATCCCTTGGCCTCCATGGAGTTACAGGGGCAGGACCCGGCTTGGCAAACCCAGACTTGGAGAGGGGTTCTTCCCCCTCAGAGTCAGTGAGCAGCCACCCATGCTCACTACATATGTGCATAGCTTATTTACTACTGCAGGGTTTTTTGGTACTAATTGGACAAAGCAGAGGTAAGGTTTATTTAAGAGCAAGACAAGGAATCCCATTGTGCAGCTCCTAGCATTAGGGGCATGGATAGGAGAAAATGATCCTGCACTCTGGAAACCCCCCATTGTAATAATGACTCCTGGGGGCTGTTTCTTGTGGCTGCATACCAGCCCAGCCCTGAGGCTGCTTGTAGCTGGAGCCAAACTAGGACTGGATACATAAAAGTAGATTATGTCTACCTACCCCATATTATAGGTCTTGTGCCAAGCAGAACTCAAACATAATATATATTATAAAGTAACACACAGTAATTTTCTAAGCATTTATTTGGCATTTATTTAGCTATCACACTAGCAAATGTCACCTTTAAAGGGCCAAGTTTTAAATGATCATATTAAGTAATCCAGTAATTGAAAAATAATTAAAGTGTTCAGTGACTTGGAATATTTTCGAGTGCAATTATAACTCTTTATTTATGAGAATGGATGAAATATGACAAAGCCAAATCTGCTGGAGATTACATTATGCAGAAATGCACAGTATTGTTATGTTCTTCTTTGTATAACTATCTGACAAAATATAATGGAATACAATGCACAGAAAAATAGATTCTGCCAGATACCTTTAAAAAAAACCTCGACTTCTGATCATTTTACAGTATTATCAGTTTTATGCAATTTTTCTCATATAAATTGCTCTTTTTCAATCCCTCATAATCTTTTTTGTTCTGTGCTGCGATATGCACATCTTAAAAGGAAGCTGAGACATGAAGGATGTTGTGAAGAGCTGTATCCTACAGAATTTGTGTAAAAGTGTAACTCACCTTTGCAGAAATGATGACTGAAAATGAACAGTGTGAGGCTCATATATCCAGCTTGTTCAGGAAATATTTCTAAAGCACTAACAGTACTTTGAAGCAACATGGTGTTAGCTCTGTAGTTATTGCTGTAGACATTGTTATCCTGTGATTCACAGCAGCCTAAGTCATTTTAGCAAACTATCCAGTATCTTGTGCTAGTGGCCCATAACATGCAAGAAGGTAGAGGATATCCTAAAGTGGACAACTGCCTGCCCATTAGGGAACCTGTGTCAATCAAAGGTTGGCTTATTCTCTGAAGTCATGAGGTTTTATATTTCTTATTTTAACAAAAAATCTGATTAATGCAGCTTTATATTTTCATTGTTCATGTATGTGTATGGAGGTATGATATCCATACAGGATCAAACTTTCTTATGAATGTGCTATACCTTGTTGACCATACTTGAAAGTTAGGGCCAAATTCTGCCTTTGGATACTTTGACACAACTGCTTTGTAATTTCACTGGAAGTCACACACACATATAACATGCTATCAGTTAGAACATGGAATCCCACATTGACTTGAATGGGAAGTGTTATGTAAACTGATAGCATTAGCATCAAGGAAAAGGAGAATGTGTACAAAATGACAACTAAAGTGGAAAAATGGGAAGTTATTGTACATCATCTTTTCCTTCACTTCTTTGTTTCCTTTTTATCAGAAGAACAAATAAGAATAAGTCTGAGGTCAAAAATTCATGGCTCACAGATGCTAGCGACATAGAGTGAAATCCTAATCCTGTTGAAGTAAACAGGAATTTTGCCATAGACTTCAATGGGGCTAACACTTCATCCATAGTTTATAGTGAAAACCAGGTGGTCTGAGATAGCCAAAGAATTGTTATAATATTTAAATAAAGCCACATGAGAAATGCTAAGTTATTAAGGGCAATTTTTGGATACACATGCTTTTGTTGAATAATAGCGGATCACTCATGATGCAATGTGCAATATAACCTAGATATGGCTGTCAGAATTAGGCCTTATACTTGGTTACAGAAGGCAAATCAAATGTTTTAAAGGGAGTATGATGAACAGATGGGTTTGTTGTACTGAAATAAAATGCTGACATACTATGTTACATTCTACAGAATTAAGCCCCAAATCTCTACACATAACAGACTAAATATGTACTAAGAGGAGTATGAACTACAGCAGTTAATGCAATATTTTTCATAAAAAATCATATAAAGTTAGTGATATTTTACAGAGCAATATAGAAAAAAATCACCATTTGTTGACAATATACATTACAAACAAAAACTACATCTAAAAGTAAGATTATACTTTAGACTTATGAACATATGGACATTCACAATGAAAGACCAAAATTCAGGCCACTGTGTATAATGAAGGGGCATATTAAAGAATGAGGTGTGTGCCTTGATGGTGAATTTCAGTTATGCCATAGGTTTAATCTGCAACTTTAACGTCCTTATGGCCGGTTACATACGCTTTTCAATTTTGTTTCTGATTTGGCTAGGATTAACCATTTTCTGTGAAGCCTATCCTGTGTTTGTTGGTATTGGATTTGAATAGGCTAGACTCCAAAAGAATTTGGTTATATTAACATTCAGTTAAAATAATTATTCTGCACAGAAGTGGGTCTGCACATGTTGTTTATTTTAAGAACACTTTCGCTTCAGATTTCACAAAACTCAAAGAAGGTACCGACATAGGATTTCTAAAGATAGTTATAGCACTTGACTCAAGGTTTAAGAATCTGAAATGCCTTCCCAAAGCTGAGGAACAAGATGGGGGTCATGTTTCAGTAGGCTTAAAAGAGCAACACTCTGATGAGGAAACTACATAATCTACAAAAAAGGAAATTGCTAGTGACAACTGACTCAGACGATGAAAATGATTATGCCTTGTTCTACATTGCTTTGGATCATTATTGAGCAGAATCCATTAGTGGCATGGATGCATGTCCTCTGGAATGATGGCTGAAACATGAAGAGCCATACCACTTTTTAGCACATCTGGCAAATATTTTGTGATTGTGGCAATAATGTAATGTGAATGTCTGTTCTCACTTTCAGATGGCATTGTAAACAAGAAGCAGGCAGCATTATTTCCTACAAATGTAAACAAACTTGTCTGTCAGAATGGACAAAAATGTAGGACTGAATAGACTTGATACTCTAAATTTTACATTTGAATGCTGTTTTTATACATAATTGTACATTTGTAAGTTCAGCTTTCATGATAATGAAATTACACGATAGTACTTATACCGGGTGAATTGAAAAATACTATTTCTTTTGTTTTACAATGCAAATATTTGTAATAAAAAACTATTATAAAATGAGCACTGTACACTTCATATTCTGTGTTGTAATTGAAGTCAATATACTTGAAAATGTAGAAAACATTCAAAAATATTTTAATAAATGGTATTCTCTTATCAACAGCATGATTAATCATTTTTTAATTATTTGAGAGCCCTAACAGTAAATAAGAACAATTTGCATGGCTGAAAAACCAGATGCATTTTAAACACCCTGCTAGAATTGTTCCATTAAATCTGGAGACGCAGGAGCCCAGTCTATTAGCCCTTTGCAAATTCTCAGTATAGGGCAGATTCTGCATCCATTGAAGGCAAAAGCAAAACTTCCTTGGGAGAAGGTCCTGGCCCCAAATTTTCAAGGAAAGTTGTAACAGGTACACCCCTACAAAAGTTATTTTACATGTTGTGTGTTCACACACATTCTCATAAACAAATGCAAGATGAGTAACTGTACATAACTGGGCATTAAATATGCAAATACCTGATGTTTTAGAGAAAGATGAGTCTTTGTTGCTGCATCTCTTACATCTGATTGTGAAAAGTTGGTGCTAATTCTTTACGCTGGAGTAATCACTGAACATATTGGCTATGTCTAGACTGGCATGATTTTCAGCAAATGCTTTTAACGGAAAAGTTTTTCCGTTAAAAGCATTTATGCGAAAAGAGCGTCTAGATTGGCACGGATGCTTTGCGCAAAAGCGCTTTTAAAAAGCATCCGTGGCCAATCTAGACACGGTTTTAAAAAAAGCCCGATAGCCATTTTAGCCATCGGGCCTTTTTTGCACAAAACAGTCCTGAGCTGTCTACACTGGCCCTCTTGCGCAAATACATTTGCGCAAGAGGGCTTTTGCCCGAACAGGAGCAGCATAGTAGTTGCGCAAGAACACTGACAATCATACATTAGATCGTCAGTGTTCTTGAGCAAATTCAAGTGGCCAGTGTAGATAGTTGGCAGTTTTTCCGCAAAAGCAACTGCTTTTGCGAAAAACTTGCCAGTCTAGACACAGCCATTCTGTAAATATTCTTGTTCATAGGGATGAGCAAGCTGTTAAAAACAATGACAGATAATATTTCCTAGAGGGCTTTCTGTGTAAGAGAGTGTCCCAGTCTTCATACCCATTCAGCACTTGGCCAAGGTCAATCTACTCATCTGTCAACTGTGGTGATTCTTATTTGGGTCACTGGAGATATTTCACTGGGAGTTGAAGTCAGGCAATCAGACTCATTTAGCATATCCAGCAGATTTTAACAACTGCTGTTAAAATCAGTGTGTAGTGGGGGGAAGGGGGATTTCAAATTGGTGACCTAACAGTCAAAGTGAAATATATTATTATTTAATAAAGTGAAATAGCTCCAGTTCCCCAAAGACACATCAAATAAGAATCACCACAGTTGACAGAAGAATAGATATACGTATGTAAAAAATTCTGAAAGTTCACATTCTTTAAATTTCCATCTAGTTCTTCCACTGGGGTAGGAAGATAGAGATTGTCCAGTACAAAAGGCTGCCTCAAACTCACAGTCCCCCATGATCTGCCTGAAGCAAGTGGCACATGTACAGATGCTTCCCCCAGCTAATCACAATTATCTTTGTGTTCTACAGGGTAGGAGAAGAAGAAGCAGACATTATGGAAATTTGCTGTTATCTACCCTTGTTTGACACTATGTATTTGGGAATCAATGTGTTGCCTATCAGACCCCAATTCCTATTTGTGCCCTACCCACAGAATCAGTAGACAAAGGTCCCCATCTTTTATTCTAGAGAGTATTCACTTGTAATAGTTAACAAATGTTAAGAAAAAAAGTTGGCTATCAAGTCACAGTGGCGAGCAATGTCAAGCAATATAACTAATCATATTTCTGAATAAAGATACCCTATCGGAGTACCTTTCCAATGCTATTCATCACTAATCAGCCTTCTAGTTCCTATTAACATAAATAGAAATTGCATGTCTAAGGCACAACAAATGGTGTTGAAATTTCATTCTGCAATATATATAGCAATAATCCCATGAAATGCTCCAGGATCCAAAATTTCACTATCAAAGATGCAAATACAGGCACATGCACACCGTGTCAAGAATCTTAGATTTTCTGCTCCAAGGGGGAAAAGACAATCATTATTTGCTAGGAGTCTGTGTAACATTTTCAAGAATAGTCACAGCAAAATTTACCTTGCAGAATACCACCGCTTTGTTCTTCCTACAATGTCAGTAGATTGCTTTCATTAAAACAACACAAATCAACTGTAATTCTTCCCTTTCTCTTTTTTTTTTTTTTTCTATGTAGGCAGTTTTAATAGTGAGCTCCAAAGGAATACTTGTTATAAATTATCGCAATTTCTCAGTAGCTATCTTCTTCTAACATGAAGCAGTTTACTTTAAAATCCAGCTGCAAAATTCTTCCTGGTTGGTTGTTACATCTTATAAGTGCTATTCCAAAACTATGTTTGTGTTTCTCTATTCTTCTGCTGAACCCATCTCTGAGGACCTAAAAAACTTAGGTTTGCAGTACACATAAAGTGCGGTACACATAAAGATGTCTTTATCGCTATATTAAGAACCAGTAATAGCTACTTTTAAAGCTGGATTTTTTTTTCTGTTACACTATAAGGCCAACTTTACACTACAGTGGGAGGTTGAATTAAGATACGCAACTCCAGCTACAATAGCTGGAGTTAACGTATCTTAAATCGCGTTTCCACTGTCCACACAGTGGGAAGTTGGCAGAAACAAATGCTCCCTTTACTGTCCCTTACTCTTTGTATGAAACAGGAATACCAACACTGATGGGGGCACCCTCTGAGTTTGATTCTAAATCAAACCCCAGAAGATCGACCTTGATAGCTTCGATCTTCCGCGTAGTGTAGACATGCCCTAAGTTTTTTAAATCCTCTAGGCTATACTCTCACTTGGTGGAAATGGGCATATGTCTATTGAAATAAACAGAATGGTGTGAATTTGCATTGTGAATCCTTCCTCTAACTTAAATCTCTAAATAGTTCTTTTAGGTTTTCTTTTTCCTTAATATCAGTTTTAGGAGTTCCTATTTTGGTCATGAAAATTGGTGATGTATAGTATAAAAAGTTCAGTCCTGCTGTCCCTGACTCAGATAAATAAATGCTTACTCATGTAAAAAGAAAAGAGTATGTGTCTGGGAGGTTTTGCAGGGTCAGGTATACTTTGTTCTGTACTTTAAACTGTAGTACTAAGTCTCAGTCAGAGTCTGAAGCATTGCAGATTTGTGTTCTTCCAACAACTTCTGTTGATCAGATATTTTCTCTATGTCTAAAAGTAACAGAATCACAGAGTGAACAAAATTGAACTATTGGTTGCACTGAGCTATCAGGTTCTGTGTTAATAATCAAAGCAGGAACATTTTAATAGTATGCATTGTGTTCTTTTTAAATCAGCCAGCTGAAGGGACCCTATCCCTGGATGTAGTTATATTTATTCACAGCACATAATCAGAAATGTATAAAGGCATCTGATTTTATTATTTTAAAATACAAAAATGACATATTTCCCGGCTAGTCTAGTGAATGATTTTTTGTTGTTGTTTTCAAAATAATATGGAATGTTTTCTTGCTCCAAAAATTTGAATAATGTCTAGTTGGAAACCAAGAATTAAGGTAGTGAGCCGCAGTCCATTAACATCTTCAGTGCTTGTTAGTCATGTTATCCAATAATTGCTTCATTAATTATATGGGTGAGTGTTACCTTCTGATTCCCTAACACCACTTCCTGCACTACCTGAATTTACCTGAGAAATGTTCCAGTCAGGTATTGATGTGGTCCAGCCCTTTGTTGCTCATGATATCTGATAGAATCACAACATGAGGCTATAGAGCATGAGAAGAAGAAAGGTGAGTGTTATGTCCTACCCTGGTGTCATCTTCCAATCCCTATCTCTTCCCTATGCACTCACCTGGTAGGAAAGAAGACATTGAGTAGTTCGGAAACAAGGCAATAACATTCCATTTCACCTCTGCTTTTCCTTTCCACAGGTCTAACCAATAACCCACTTGTAGGCCATGCTTTGTCTAACTTCGTTCAATTAAATCATAATTTTCAAAGTATTCCCCTATGCAATGCAGGCTAAAGAACCTTTTATACAGACATAAATAGCCACTGCCTGGATGGCAAAATCACTGACTCTCCGTTCCAGTCACATCATGTCTAACAATAAAGCCTTAAACTCCCTGTGTAACTCAAAAAATTGCCAATTTCACACTTGATTTTCCACATGCTCCACTCTGTAGCTTTCATACTTCTTACCTGTCTCCATACTTTGCAGAATTAGTTTAGATCAAATTATTAATATCCCCATTTTAGAAGGGGTCTTTATATAAATTGTACCTTTCTTAAGCATTATGGTAATGCTCATGAATTTTACCTTCTTGATCAGTGGCTTTTAAACTTTTCTATACTGTGGCCCCATGTCATTGCAGAATAAAAGCTTTGGATTCCCACTTCCTACTTAGCCATAAGCAAAGGAAGGTTTGATATGATAGTGCTCCTCCAGATCTTGACCCCAAATCCATTTCCTTTTAAATTAAAGTTGGCAGAATTGAATTATATCCTATTTTGCTTTCACACACATACCCCATTCTTTCTGTTCCATCAAAGGTGCCAGGAATGAAAGATGCAGAAGAAAGCTTGAGCTGAATGAACAAGGGAATGTTTTGTAATTTTCAATGAAGATCACCTAATCATCTGTGGAGCATGCCTGGAAGTCAGTATAGTGACCTGGATTTCTTGCATTTCTTCTAATTCTGAAATTATAAACAATTTTGCAAAATGTCCCAATTAAAGACATGGATAAAATGTAGAGAGACTTGGAAAGGGGAAAAGTCCCATATGAGATAACATTCGAATAGTGCTGATGCAGTCTAATAACACTTTAATGTTATATTATTATTACTAATATTAATATGTATTATTTAATATTTATTACTTCATTTGAACCTTACTGGTGTTTGGGCAATTAAAATATTTGTTTTAATTAACAGGACAAAGGTGAGACTCTTGTAATAGGAGGAAAAGTTAAAATGTTCTTTTTTTGTTATACCTTTGTATTACTTTTTATTCTATTGTTAAAGTTTTAAGCACTGGCAACACAAAAAAATGGATCAATAGATTTTAAGCTTGAAAGAATTATAGTAATAATCCAGTCTTGCCTCCTGCATAACCAAGGGCCTATAATTTCACCCAATAGCTCCAGGATCAAACCCAATTACCTCTGTTAAACTTACTAGACTATTAAAAGACATCCATTTTTAATTTAAAAATTTCCACCACATCGCTAGGTAAATTGTTTTAATGGCAAATTACCCTCACTTGTTGTACACTTTATATGCAGGTTGAATATGTCCAGTTTCAGCTTCTAGCCATTGGATTTTATTGTGTTTTAGTCAGCTAGACAAGAGCTCTTCACTACTATATTTTGACCCCAAGTAGGGCTTCTGGACAGTGATAACTTCTCAGGCTTCGAGAAGATAAAAAAATAAGATGGTTTAGCCTCAGTAAAAAAGCATGAGGTCATTTCTTGGGATTAGGTAACAGTTGGTCCTCACCCTGGTGCATAGTTGGAAGGTTTAAGGAGCCTGTCCGAACAGCCCCACTCTCTAAGGACTGGAGATAAGAGAAAGAAGAATCATAGTTGTCCTTCCATTGCACATCAGGCTGGAGAGCTGTCCACCAGCTGTACAAGGAAGGAGCAACATGCAACCCAACTAAAAATATATTATCTACAATGCTACCTCTTCACCCAGGAGCTCCAGGAGACATTAAATCTCCCCTGTACTTCTGGACAATCAGTACCACTCTGAGCCTTGCAATGGCACAAATAGCACAATCAACTCTTCATAGCCACTGTAGCCAACCAAGAAAAATATATTGACAGTGAGTGGATGACCGCACCCAATCCCACAGGCAAAACCTCCCACCGAATTCAGATGTTGGCCTTTGAATAATTACAAATTTAGGAGACAAATCACAAAAGTGTGATTGAGCAGGGAAAATTTTTCAATCAATATACTTGCAGAAGCTATTTGAATTAATGAAGCTAAAAACTGATCATCTAAATGTATTGAATAGGGCAGGGCTGATATACTTTTAATCAGTATTACTCTTTCATAAACTGTTCAAATGTTTGAAAATTTAAAAAAAACAGGTATATCTGAAATGACTGCTCTAAATAGTGCAGTAAATTGTTATCTTTTCACTGGATGTAGAAATGCATTCTGTTGTTTTGATACATTGTTTCCATTCAATTGACAATTCGCAACTGAATGCATTAATGACAGTGAGTTGTCACTGGACAATGTTGCCATGAATATGTGCCACCTTTGTAACATCATACATTTACATATATTGTAAATGAATGTATTTGATTCAACATGTTTCTTAGGTGTGCAAGTTTTGAAGGACCTATAGACTACATATTTTAAAAGAATGTGTCGCCTAAAATATCTTGCTGCCAAATTTTCAAAAGGGCCTTTCATTTCATTTTCAAAAGACTTTCAGTTTTGAGTACCCTCTTTGAGATATCCTAGGCATCTGAATGTAGAAGCTGTTTTTGAAATTTAGGCTCTTAACATTTCCTTCTGTTGACTTGTACTCACTGGAACTTTGTCCATTACTTCCTTTTTCTCTACCCCATGTTGTTTGCTAGAAGGTGTTTTAAAAATCTAGAATGAAAATGCAACTTTCTTGTATTTAAACATAGGAGTGTGCACTAGGGGGGACAAGTAGGAGCACAGACCCATCTCCCCTAATAATTGATAGAGCACAGAGCTCCTCTAGCTCTGGGGCTGTAGTGTGGGGAGCAAACTCCTCTGGCTCTAGGCAGGGAAAATGATCTACTCCAGTCCTGGGGCCGCAGAAGGTGCTGATGGCTTCTCTGGTCCCCAGGTTGTGCCAAGGACCCAGAACATGCCCCTTTAAAGCCATCTTTTTTTTTTTTTTTTTCCTACAATACTCCTGCTTAAACATAGAAATCTTAACCTGGTTTAATGGTCAGAATAGCTGACAGAATTCAGATACCAGATATCTCTTATTTTCACAGCCTCTGACAGTGTGACCTATGGAATGTCACTTACCCTTCCTGAGCCTCAATTTACACATCTGTTAGTTTATCATTTTTGTATTATTTACTCTGTGCCCCCAAAATATGCTAGACAACTCACAACACAGAGATTTGTTTCTTGCTCCCCAGAAAGCTTAGTCTAAACAGACAACAAACCATGTAAGAGAGAGAGAGAGAGAGACAAATAGTTCAAAGTGTGTTAAGCACATGTTGTCTTAGTTCTGTGATTTAAAAAAAAATATTAATCATGCTACTTCCCTGTCTTCCTATGAATTATGGTTCCCCAACCTGCCTGCTTCATCATTTAAACTGTTGTTAATTCAAAAGAAAGAAACAGCCAATCCAAATATACCCATTTCACTCACAATGTTCAAATAATCATAATGCTTAGCTATTAAATAGTACTATAATAATAAATCATATATTCACATTTTCAAAGTGAATCCACTATACAGACATTTTCAATTTCTGTCTCACAGTATACCAGCTATTTTACAAGACAGGGCATTAGATTCTCCAGTTATGTATAGCTTCCAGTTTATGCTAGGTGAGGATCTGGCAGGGAAAGTAAGGCACTAAAGATATTAGGGTATGTCTACACTAGCTCGTTAGTTTGAGCTAGGTAGGCAAATGAGGGCAACCGGAGTTGCAAAGGAAGCCCGGGATTTAAATATCCTGGGCTTCATTTGCATCTTCCCGGGCGCCGCCATTTTTAAATCCCCCTTAGTCTGAACTCCGTGCCCGTGGCAGCACGCGCACGGAGTAGGTAGTTCGAATTAGGATCTCTAATTGAACTACCTACTCCGTGCCGCCTGTAGCTGTGGGCACGGAGTTCGGCTAAATGTATCTCACAGTTTTCACTTTTTTACTTCATTAATAAAAGGCTTAATCTTCAGTATTAAACACAAGACAGGGTGCCAAAAGACTTTGGATCCTCATTTAAAATGTGCTAAAACACAGAATGCATTACCATAAATGTTGGCTGAAATTCTGGATCCTCTACCTAAATAGAGTCAGAATTTCATCTGAACACCTAGGCTACGTCTACACTATGAGTTTTCTTGGCAAAAAATATGCTAATGAGGGACTCATTTGCAAGAGTCGTGATCTCATTTGCATATTTTCTGCTGATCCATTTTTGCACTGGGGTTTTTGCGCAAAAACAAGCAGTGTAGACATTTTCTTTTTGCACAAAAAACCCTTTTTGCACAAGATTGGTAAACTTCCTTTTTTGGGGTATAAGGATCTTGCAGAAAAAGGGGTTTTTGCAGAAAGAAAATGTCCACACAACTTGTTTTTGAGCAAAAACTCCAGAGCAAAAACGGACCATCAGAAAATATGCAAATGAGATCGCAACTCATGCAAATGAGTCCCTCGTTAGCATATTTTTGCTGAGAAAACTCATAGTGTAGACAGAGCCCTACAATACTGCATGCCTAAACCTCAAATCTCAAATTGTAATTGTAAACTTTGTGCTTCACTGACTGATCTGTGAAAAAACATTTCATCATAATTTTGCAATATTTTGAAAACATAAAAAATTACAAAACAAATTGATGAACTTTGGTCACAATTTTCCAAACCAAATACTTTCAACTTTTGCCCTATTTGTGATGTATAGACACTAATAACTGTATTCTGCTGTTTCTTGTATAACTTCTGTATTCCTCAGTGTTAGAATCCGTGTTAGTATCCAGTTTGAAAATGTAGTTATAGTATCAACATCTATTACTACTATGTTCTAATAGCTTCAAATTTTCCATGTTGGTAGGGCATCAGGTGTTATCAGTAGTTGCTATCAACTGTTCTTAAATTCGGCTTTTTAAATTTTGTTTTCTTGGTTAAATTCTCCAGGCTGTTTTAAAAAATAACTTACCACTGAACATTTCAGGGGCGGGCTTGCATTAATCACAATTATATTCACAATGGCCTAATTATGATGCATTGCTCATGTTGAATAGCAATTTTACACCATGAGACGCCCCATTCATTCAATGGAGGTATTCATCAAATAACATACCACTTAGTGGCCATGTCTCCACTAGAAAACTATTTCAAAATAACTAAATTTGATTTAATAAATCCGGATTTTACAAAATTGAAATAGCATGTCCCCACAACTGGGAAGCCTTGAAATTATTCTGAGGCAGGCTCTGTTAATATGGATGCGCTACCTTGACTTAGAGCCCCAGGAAGCACTGGGGAGTAATTATTCAAATTATTCTGGGGGGTAGTTATTTTGAAATAGTGGCACCAGAGCATCCACACTAATGCTATTTTGAAATAACTATTTCAAAATTAGCCTTATTCCCCGTGAAAAGCAGGAGAACAGCTTTCAAAATAAGCAGCTTATTATATCGAAATAATGGATTTGGTAGTGTGGACACTCCGCTTATAAATTTAATCTAAGGGGGGTTAATTTAATCTAAGTAGGTTAAAACCCTACTGTAAACCACGATAGAATGAGGAAGGGCATCACAATCTAGTACAGTACTAGCATTCCCCTTATTTTGCAATCAATTCCTTGCCATTTTTAGGTGGGAATAACCTAGTGACTATGCAAAACTAATGATATAGGCTTGCAGAGATTAAAAAATGGTTTAAAAAAGAAGAACTGGCATTGTCTAATAATTTCTAGGAAATCTCTCTTATTTTCAAAAGGTTTTTACCTCAGAATAGGAGCCTTACTTTTAAACTAGATCAGATTCAGGGCATGTCTACACTTCAGGGCTAAAGCTGAAATAACCTACACAACTTGAGCTACATCAATTGCATAACTTAAGTCGAAATAGCTTATTTTGGCGCTGTCTACACAGCAGGAATTCCAAGTTAGAGCGTTCTTCCTGCAACTTCCCTTACTCCTCATAAAATGAAGGTTCCAGGAGTTGGAGTAAGAAGTCCTCCAGCTCAACATTATTTGAACATTATGTCAAAATAACTGCTTGCTCTGTAGATGTGGACTATGTTATTCCAGAATAACATCAGTTATTCGGAAATAACACTGCTGTATAGACATAGACATAAACAGAGGAAAGAGGATATGGGAGTGGCTTCATTATAAGTAAGAGAGGGAAAGAGTTTGAAAAAGAAATAAGTGAGAAAAAACAGATGAAAGTTGAACTGTGAAAAGGGATAGGCAAACAAAAGAGGGGAAAAAGGAGAATATGATGCTGCAAACAGAAAAGGGTTATTAATAATGTGCAGCTAGGAAAAGAGACTATAAAGCATTGAATGAAAAATGCTCACTGTTCTCACCTTTGCATTCTAATGTCTGTAGCTCAGTACCTAGAATTACTGTGCATTTCCCTGTTCATACTGTGTTCTTCATTCTTTCATAACCCACTCAATGCCTTCCTATACTATTATCCTTCCACTTGAGAATGTGGCCTCTTACTGTGTGATCCAGCTTTGTCTACTTTCATTTAGGCTATGTCTATGGTTGGAGCTGGGTCTGTGATTCCCAGTGGGAGCAGACATACCACAATAGTTCTCTTCCAACTAACTTTCTAAATATAGTTATGTAGCTGTAGCAGCACAGGCCATGGCATATGGGTTAGTCACTCTGAATATATATCTGTGGTGCCTGGGCAGGTTTATACTCAGGGTATCTACCCTATGTTGCAGCTCACCGCCACCCATGCTACACTACTATTTTTCATGAGTCAGTTTAATGAGCTAGCATGAGTATGTAAATTCAAGCTGTGAATCACACATCTCTCTCAAGTGTAGACATGGCCTCAGTACATTCTGTATCATAGTTTTTATCTTTGCCCAGAAAACATATTTATCTGCTGTGTATATGAGCATATATACAGTCATTCTTAATAAAACTTCACAATTACCCTCTCTCCCCACTTAGAATAGGAAATAGCTATACTATCTCAGATACCACTGTAGTAAATGTTGATTTATTAAAAGTGACCACTGAATATTATATATATAGAATCAGAGTGATTTTTCCTGACATAGAAATGAACATACTGAATTCTAGGAAGTGTTTTTATTTTCTTTATTCCTCTATTATTTTGTTGCAGTGGTCAAAATACAATATCCCAAATATATTCCTACAGTACCTGATTGACTTCAGTGGAATCACTAGGGATGGATTTGGCACATTGTACATAACTGTAATCTGATTAGTACATGCATACAAAATAGAGGGGGGGAAGGGACTGGTTCTGTTTAGTATCTTCACCAACGATTTAGATGTTGGCATAGACAGTACGCTTATAAAGTTTGCAGATGATACCAAGCTAGGAAGGGTTGCAAGTGCTTTGGAGGATAAATTCCAGATCATAATTCAAAATGATCTGGACAAACTGGAGAAATAGTCTGAGGTAAATAGAATGAAGTTTAATAAGGACAAATGCAAAGTACTTGACTTAGGATGGAACAATCAGTTTCATACATACAGAATGGAAAGTGACTGTCTAGAGGTCATCTGCACTGCACTATTATTTCGAGATAACTAGCATTATTTTGAAATAACAATGCCAGTTCTACACAGCCATTCCATGATTTCAAAATAACGGATGGCTTATTCTGAAATCTGTAAACCTCATTCTACGAGGAATAACGCCTATTCCTCAATAGCTATTTTGAAATAAGGTGTGTATAGATGCTCCACTTCTGCTATTTCAAAATAGCCTATTACTAGGAACATTCTAAGTTATTCCTCCTCAGTGCCCCCTGGGGTTCTAAATCGAGATAGCATGTCTACATTAGGGGAGCCTGCCTTGGACTAATTTTGAGGCTTCCCTGCAGTGTAGATGTGCCATTTCAAAATAAGCTATTTTGGAATAACTATTCTGGAATAGCTTATTTCGAAATAGCCATGCAGTGTAGTACCCTAGGAAGGAGTACTGATGAAGGAGATCTAGGCGTCATAGTGGATCACAAGCTAAATATGAGTCAACAGTTTGATACTGTTGCAAAAAAAGCAAACATGATTCTGGGATGTCGTTAACAGAAGTGTTATGAGCAAGACACAAGAAGTAATTCTTCCTCTCTACTCTGCATTGATTAGGCCTCATTTGGAGTATTGTGTCCAGTTCTGGGCATCACATTTCAGGAAAGATGTGGAGAAATAGGAGCAGGTTCAGAGAAGAGCAACAAAAATGATTAAAAGTCTAGAAAACATGAGCTATGAGGGAAGACTGAAAGAATTAGGCTTGTGTAGTTTAGAAAAGAGAAGATTGAGAGGGGACATGATAGCAGTTTTCAGGTATCTAAAAGGGTGTCACAGGGAGGAGGAGGAAAATTGTTCTCCTTGGCCTCCAATGATAGGACAAGAAGCAATGGGCTTAAACTGCAGCAAGGGAGGTTTACGTTGGACATTAGGAAAAACTTAACTGTCAGGTGGTTAAACTCTGAAATAAATTGCCTAGGGAGTTTATGGAATCTCCATCTGTGGAGATATTTAAGAGCAGGTTGGATAGACATCTATCAGGGATGATCTAATTGGTGCTTGGTCCTGCTGTGAGGGCAGGGGACTGGCCTTGATGACCTTTCAAGGTCCCTTCCAGTTCTAGCATTCTATGAGTTAGCATCTGTGGAGTTAGCAGCAGCCTTTGCTCAAAACTATAGTGGAATACATTAAAAGAGCAGGTGAAATCTTGACTCTGTGGAAGTCTGTGGGGGTGTATCTAAACTACACCCCTCTGCCAACAGAGGGATGCAAATCAAGCACTTCAAAAGTGCAAATGAGCCTGGGATTTAAATATCCCGGGCTTAATTTGCATACTCATGTTTGGGGGCGCTGTGCCGATCACGCGCCCTTTCGAAAGTGAAAGTAAAGTCTAGCCTCAGCTCTGCCAACAGCAGGGAGCTTTTTTGGCAGATCCTGTACTCCTCTGAAAAAGCTCCCCGCTGTCGGCAGAGCCGCGGCTAGACTTTACTTTCACTTTCGAAAGGGCGCGTGATCAGCACAGTGCCCGAACGTGAGTATGCAAATTAAGCCCGGGATATTTAAATCCCCGGGCTCATTTGCACTTTCTAAGTGCTTGATTTGCATCCTTCTGTCAGCAGAGGGATGCAGTCTGGAGGTAGCCTGGGTGTTTTTCCATTGATTTCAGTGGGTCTAGGATTTCACCTACTCAACCCTTACTCATTAGAGAAATCATTAATTCAGTAGGACTAGTAATCAGAGTAAATCTTAAAAGGTCAGGTATTACTTAATGGAAGATAGACATGTAATACCTGTTCCATAAGGGTTTTAACAGTGTCCTTTGACCATAAGCAAGAGATGTTTTTTATCTGATATGATGTTCCTGTTATTGGAATACTCTGCCACCAATCTGTCAGTCAGCTTTCAACAGTGCCAGATATGATTTTTACTACTGGTATGAACAACATATAACAGCCTCCTCAGATACCTAATTAATAAGAAACTGGCTGCACAGATGTGAATTTTACATATATTTCAGATAGTTCAATGATCCAAAGAAACACAGGGATATCATATGGGTTTGTTGTTATCTCTTGGGAGCTTTGGGCCAAATTCTGTGCTGAGTTGTATTATCTAATACCTGACCCAATTCAATGGAGCTGAGTTACAGGGGTAAGTCAATGCAGAATTTACTATTTCCCAAAATTCACAAGTGAGAGGACAAAACTGGATGGGAACCATACCTGGCCTCAGCATTGCAGAATTTTAAGGGCTGCTTTTCAGGGAGCTGTAATGCATATCATACTTTTATGTTATTGACCAAGGCATGCCTCATACAGAGCTGTGAGTACAGCATGTAAGCAGTGCTGCACTTATAAAAGGAGTAGCTCTCTATGTTATTATTCCAGTTATTTACTCCTTTTGAACAAAGGCAGCATTCAGACCTTGAAAAGGATAGAAGGCGGACTGATTATTACACACACAAAAACTAATTTAAAAGAACATCATTAATGTTGCAATGTCAAGCACTCAATAGCAAATGCTAATATTAAGGTTGCCTGTACAACCTTAATTTGGCCCCCTTATGCGTATGCATTATGATTCAGTCTTTAAATACACGATCACATACTGGTTTTTTTTCCCACAGTACCCCTGCCTCATTCAGTACACAGAATGGATGATGCCTACTTCATCCGCAGCTATTCACTATTTAGATTTTTCTTTGTTGTTTAATGTATGCTTCAGTGGCTTATTTACAGCACACAGTTCAAATCATGCTCTGAAAACAGAATTATTATTAGTTTCATGTACCTATCGGTTGTTTCTATGGCACTCAGAACTGGCCTTGCATGAAATTCTCCTTCTCTCTGATGATCACAGTCCCTTGCTGTGCTCTCTTGAGGACACTGGTGTCTGGCTGCTCAAACTCCCTGGCCAGACATTCAGCTTCAGCCCCCCACCCTGGCAGAAAAGTCTCCCCCTTGCTTTTGCACAGGTTGTGAAACACAAAACAGGCTGTCATCACAAAGGGACTGTTGCTCTCTCTGAGGTCCAGATGGGTGAGGAGAGTCCTGAACCTCCCCTTTAAATGCCTGCACACACATTCCACAACCATTCAGCACCTGCCCAGCCTGATGTTGGACTCCTCCTGGCTGGGGTCCAGGCTGCCCATGTAGGGCTTCATGAGCCAGGGGAGTAAGGAGTAGGCTGTGCCGCCCAGGATCACTATGGGCATGTCCACCTCTCCAACTCTGATGGTGCGGCTGGGGAAAAAAGTGCCAGTGTGCATCTTTTGGAACAGGCAGGAGTTCTGCAAGATGCAGGCATCATGCGCCTTTCCCAACCATCCAACGTTGATGTCAGTGAAGTGTCCCTTGTGGTCACCATGGAGTAGTACCCTTTCCTCTTGATAAACTTTGAGGCATGGAGGTCAGAGGTCAGGATGGGGATCTGCATGCTATATATGCTCCCCACACTTGGTGAAGCCCATGGCAGCAAAGCTGTTGATGGTGCCCAGAGTGATGACCCTCCATAGCAACACATGGTTGAAGGCCTTGGCTACCTGCACAAGCACGGCCCCAGCTGTGGATTTCCCCACACCAAACTGGTTCCTGACTGAGCAGTAGCTGTCCAGCTTGGCGAACTTCCACAGGATGATGAACTTCTGCATGGGAATGATGGGTCTCATGTGGGTGTCCTGTCACTTGAGGGCAGGGGTGAGACATTCACAGAGCTCCCGCAATGTGGCCTTCCGTATGCGGAAGTTCTGCAGCCACTGATGACCATCCCATCATTTCAGGATGATGCGGTCCCACCAGTCCAGGCTCATCTCCCGCTGCCAGAAGCAGCATTCCACAATGTCCAGGGGATTGAGGGGCATGCTTGGCAGCAGGAACACCAAGACCTGGGTGAGCAGGGCCTGTGGGCCATGCTGGGGTTTGTCCTCCTTGTCCTCATCCTCATCTGGAGCAACATGCGGGCATTTTGGAAGTACTGCACCATGAGGTGCAGCACAAGGCCCGTGAGCTTGGTACTGGTTTGCAACAGGTCTGGCTCCATGGTGTGAGTGCTGTGGCGTCCGTGTGGGCAACAAGCACACAAGAAAACACATGCCCACTGCATCCCTTTCTTGTCCCATGAGGGGGACGCAATGGAGGAGAGGCTTGTGAGACAAGGCCATAGAGAGGAGCCCCTGACAGTACGTCGCAGATTGCCAGACTGAGCAGCCACAGGAAGTATCCACCCTCCTGGTGTCTTCCCCAGAGTGCTTCCAGGGGCACTAAGTGTGAGGCAGGCTCCGTTCAATGTGGACGCACTATTTTGTACTAATTTGAATTAATTTCAAGCCTTCTCCGTAGTGAGGACATGCTAGTTCAAATTTGCTAGATCAGGAGTTTTTAAGTTGAATTTAGTAATTTCAAAAGAGTTTCCTAGTGTAGACATAGCCTGAGTGTTTCACGAGCGTTAGGGCTTTTATTTTCACAACACCCCTCTGAGATGAGAGGATATTGTTATTGCCAATTTGCATTTGGAAAACTGAGGTACAGAGAGATAAAGGACAAAAGTGTTCACTCTTTTGGGGTAACCAATTGGCAACAATTAGGATTTAATTTTTTAGAGTTCATAACCATTCATAATACAACACTTCATATGTTCAAAGCACAGCTGCCATTTTCTTCAGTTGCAGTTATGAGGGCTCAGCACATCATATCAGACCCCAACGTTTCAAGTTCAGCACCCAGAACACAAGAAACACGCATTTAGTGACCACTTGTAGAAAGTTTGGTTTAAGTGACTTGCCCAGCATAACACAGGAATTCTGTGTCAGAGGCAGAAATAGAACCCAGTTCCCCCAGATAGGTTTCAAATGCCCTAAATATGAGATTGTCCTTTCTTTTCTTGGAACACCTGCTCTTATTTACTATACACTTGACATCTTGTGCCACAAATGAAGCAGGGGTCCTACAGGGCAGATACAGTCTCTTCCTGTGCAATAAATGTGACAAAAGTCCTGTGGAAAAATAGGATGTGACAGTATTATTAAAAACTGCATGATGATTCATAAGCATAATAGTGCCAGAGTAAGGTAGCATAGGCAATATAAAATATGGCATTTCTTAACATTTTAGTGCTTGATTTGTAACCTCTCAATCATTTTGGTTTATTATTAATTATTTATAAAATAATAACAATAATAATCCTGAGATAGACATTCAGTATGGAAATTTTCAAGCCAAAATATTAAAGTCTGGCAAAATAATTAGCAACTGAAAACAGGATTTCAATGGTTTTAAGAATAGTCAGTGTTAACAGTCCCATCTCTAATAATCTAGAATTTTGTAAATAATTTGTTAGTATTACAACCATGCTTGTTACATGATATCTGTGGAGGAATTTGACCTGGAGTAATACTACAGTACAGTGTTGGCCTAATCTACACACCCTCCAAGATGGTTATGATAACCTTTGGAAGTTTGAGACCCAGGTCACGCCTGCAGAGACTCTTCAGACTCGCAGGGAGAAGTGTCTCAGAGCTACAGCTCCACAAGGCACCTACCAAGCTTCAGCCCCATAAGGTGGGGGGGTTTTGAGGCTTCAGAACTGTGGGAAGTGCCTGCCGGGATTTGGGGATTCAGCCCCATGGTAGGGAGGGAGGGTCTTCTGCCATACAGGGAGGGGCATCTCAGGGCTTCAGACCCTTGGAAGGAGCCTGGTCATGACCCACATGTCCCCTCCCAAGATTTTGGCTAGGGTTGCTTACCCTGCTCTGTCACGTGGAGCTACCAGGCCTCCTCCCTGCAGGAAATCTGCTGGAGAGCTGTGGTCCTGAGAAGAGGCAGTGGGGCAAATAGCTGGGAGCTGCAGGGAAGACTCTCTGAGGGTAAGGGGGGGAATGTGAGCTTGGGGGCTGCGACTCAAGCTGTTGGAGGAGACATTTAAATTGTGCTACTCCCCTCCTCCCCATCATCTCTGGCAAAAGCTCCTAACCGTACCACTCTGCCACTGGGCAAAAGCCTTGAGTTCCCCTCCCCCAGTCTGGTAGGCAAAAAATGGGGGGAGGGCACAGGGGCTCTGTGCCTGTAACTTAAAAATAGCCCTAGGTGGCTTGCAAGCCATTGATTGGCCACCCCCTGCTATTATCAAAGCATGCTAGCAATGATCATGAACACTGTATTAATGTAAGCATTAATATAAACAATGGCTGTTGTGTATCCAGTTTAAAAAATAAAACTTTTGTTACTGGACTTAAGAGTGAGTTAAGTAGTAAGCTACTGTTCTTTTCTAAATGCACTGGGGTAGGAACCAAAAACCTGCTCTTTTTAATGTGGTAAGTAGTGCATAGTACACTGGAAGAGGCAAAAAATAATTGTTCTTTCTGTCCTCTGGAGGGTAGATGATAGAATTATAGAAGTCAGAAATGAAAAAGACATTACATTTTCTGTGCTTTATTTTGAGTCTCTTGTTTTTCTCAGTGTTGTGACACACTAGCACAGAGTTCTCCGTCTTGCATTTCAGTTTTTGAATCTTATATGAAGAAGTTGGCAAATGTGCAATGCAAATTCTGGAATTTTAAACACCAGCTCAGCCGGGAGCTTAGCTGAGGTGGTGGCTCCTTCATTGTTTGAAATTCATCGGGTAGCTGTTCCAGAGCAGTTTTAGGAAGGGGGGTCACAGGGATTATCCAACTCTAGAGAGCATTAATAAAACAGATGCATTTTCAGCACTTGATAGCACTTCAAGCTTCAGAGTTAGAGATCATTACAGAGAAATAGCTCAGATATATGGTAATTGTTGCAACAAATGAAAACACCACCAAATGAACAGCTTTTCAAGCATGGGAAGAACTAGTGAATTTTGCCAGAAGGGTTAGAAACTCATTTATGGCAGCAACAAAAAAGGAATGTCGCTAAATAACTGTTTTTCTTTTTGTTTTCAAAATGGAATACTTTAATAATGGATAAATTCTGTATTTTGAAAATTTCAATTTGTTATCCTTCCCTGGTAATTTTTAGGGGGTGCTCTTTCAGTTTGTCCCTAGCTTTTGTGGGACCCACTGCAAAGTATGAGGAAATGACTGCTAGCGCTCTTTAGCTTGTTTACCATTTGTGAATAGAGGGATTTGAGAGGTAAAAATGGCCAGAATACTTGTTAGCACTATTGTTGAGGGATCTCAATTGGTTTAATCAGTTAAGAGGTAGTGGTATATTTATTACTGGAGTGGTTTCATCCACTGGGATAGGGTCTGGGACATATATCAGAGGTCATAAAAGATATGTTCAGAAGCTGGGGAGAGAGGGACAGGACACTTGCAATACTAGTTGCAGGAAGATTTTGTTAGTTTGATGAATAGGGTAAGGATACTTGTCACATTCACAGAAGTATTTAGGTGCCTAAGGGCACCTACACTGCAATGTCTATACTGCAATGTACATTTGTGCTTGAGGATATGTCTACACTGCAAGAGTTTTTCCGGAAAAATGGCCTTTTTCTGGAAAAATTACACTTACATCCATACTGCTACTGCGTTCTTTCGACAGAAAGTTGAAAGAATGGAGGGGTTTTTCCGACAGTGGTAAACCTCTTTCTATCAGGAAGAAGCCTTTTTCCGAAAAACCGTTTTTGGAAAAAGGCATGTGTGGACATGGAAGAGAGTGTTTTTTCAACAGAAGAGGCCTCCAGGAAAAAGCACAGGTGCCCTGGTGGCCACTCCATCCACAGTAATCACAACTGAAATGTGAGAGAGCATCCAATAAATGTGGACACTATCTTTTGAAAAAGCACATAGCTTTTTCGTTGTGCTTTTGCTGTGTAGACGCTCTCTTTCAAAAAAAGTTTTTCCGGAAGATCTCTTCCAGAAAAGCTTCTTCCAAAAGAACCTTGCAGTCTAGAAGTCGCCTGAGACAGGACTCAAGGCTAACTCCTCTTGCAGGTACACTGTGATTGTACTAACCTAGATCTCAGATGCAGAATAGTAAGACCATGCAGGGCTGCAGGATCTGAACTCAAGTCAAGTGGGAACTAAAGGCCCATTGCTTTGCTGTGTAGCCACAGCTCCGCTTGACTCAGGTCCAGGAGTCATCCGAAATTATCCCACGAATTCCATGGGACAACTTCCTTCATCCTCTCTGTTCTGACAATCTGCAATATGCTCTGTTGAAAACAGAAGCACCCATCTCTCTCCCCATCTTAGCAAATGGCAGCAGCTCAGGTCAACATTAACCCCTTCTGCTCTAACCGCCAATCTGCAAGCACACTATCAGAGAACACTCCTGGATTTGCAATGGACTGCGAACTGATAAAGCCTTTAGCACTACATTCTGAGGACTAGAGTAGATGCATTTCAGACTGGGGACAGCACTAGGGACTCTGGCATGAGGTTGGGTCTGGAGGCTGTAGTATGGACACCAGAGTCCTATGTTCAAGCATGAGGCAGAAAATTCTTACCTTAGGATGAAACTACAAAGCCCAGAGTTCCCTAACATGAGTCAGTTGACTCAATTCTAGACCTACCTTTAATGTGGGTTTAAGTACCTCAGTCCCAATATTGGCTCCACTGCAATGCACAGAGCTCCCATCAAATCCTGTAGTCACACAAGCTAACTTGGTGCCTACATTTTCAGAGTAAATGGTCCTTACATTTCATCCTCAGGGCATGCACCCGGCTGCCTCACTCTAGGTGTCCAGATGCCTACCTCCTGCCTAAACTCCAGAGTGATTCACAGATCGGGAAGACTGGCATTCATCTGCTCAACTCTTACGCAGTTCACATGCTCGGAGGCTGCCTACCAAATCAGGCCCCATTCTAACTCTGGCTGGAGAAGGCAGTTGTGGTGCCCCCTCCCTATTTATACCTTTTAGCCCAAGCATTAGAGGAGTCATCTGGGATATGGGAATATGGGTTTGAGTTCTCCCTCAGGAAAAGGGGAGGAATGGATTTGAACAGGAATCTCCACCTCCCAGAAAAGTGCTTTAAGGAGTGAGCGATCTGATATTCTCTGGGGCAGGAAGGGTGTGTCCCTCATTGTCTCCTGTTGAACCTATTCCAGCTTGGCTAAATAATTAAAGTGATTGAAGCAGGAGGACTGGAGCCTCCTGCTTCAGTCACAGAGAACTGAACCTAGGTTTCCCACATCCCAGGTGAGTGCGCTAACCATTGGGCTAAAAATTATAAGGTGAGACACGCCTTCTCCTCTGGCTGTTCTGTGTGGAGTTAAGTGCTGCTTACAGGAACCATCTTAGGAACCTAATGCGCCTGATTCCAGCTGAGTGATTCCCTTTCATGGAACACTAACAGAAATAGGCACCTCCCTATAGCCTAGATTTAGGAACTCTTCTCTGTCAGAGGAATGGACAACTCCCCAACCCCCCCACACACACAATTTCCCATCGACTAGCTGAGGCAGCTCCCTGCCTAGTATCCTGGCTTCTGTGAACCACAGTCTAAAGGTTCCTGTCTCTCCCCATCATTATATAGGGTGTCTCACTCAGGCTTTGCAAAGCCCAGCATTGTTTCTGTGATTTCTATGTGCTTAAAAGTTAGGCATTTCAACACTCAGTGTCACAATGCCTCAGTACCTCTGGGAATACTTGCCAATTTGCCATGTTCCATGTGCATTCAAGTTTTGTGGGTTCTCCTTTTAGTCTAAAGAGCTATTTGCCCACTCCAATGGTCCTCTAGGATGTGCCCTATAGTGAAGGTGCAGTATGCAATGAGACTCTTTTCTCTGCCCATTCTTTGAGGGGATGATCTCTGATGGTACGTCTACACAGCAGGGCTAAAGCTGAATTAAGCTGTGCAACATCAGTTATTCTGAAGTAACTGCTGTGTAGACATACCCAGAGAGTGCAAGGATCATCTGGAACCCTGTCACACCAGATAGCATCCACTGTTGAGCATGAGTTGGTTAAAAGCTGATACATCTGTGTCCATCTCATGCTTTCTTTATTCTGATGACAGACAGAATTTTATTCTTAAAAATAAAGAAGCCCTAAAAGAGGCAATAGAAGCCTAATTCAGAGGCAAGAAGAAATGAAGTCTAGAGAAGTCTGGGCTGGAATTTTCATAAGCACTTCAGCCCAGAGATCTGAAATAAATTCAAGGAACTTGTGCTTCTAAGTCACTTGTGTGCTTTGGAAAATGCCTCCCAGTGTTTGAATTCAAGTAAAAACTGTTGTTGCAGTGAACGGGAAGGGGGGAGATGATTTTATTAATTAAGGTGTTTCCTATTCTTCTAAGTCTTGCTTTTTGTTGAAAAGAAACCTATCATGAATTGTATGTAACCAAAACAATGTAAGTTAACATTCGCTAATACACTCCAGTTCCTTTGTATTGTTAGTGTGTCAGTGAATTATGGCCTTAGTAATTTGTAGCTTACAAAAACAAGAAGTGATCACAGGTTAAGAGAATGCTTACAATACATGTCAATAACTACAAGTTTATACTTTAAAACAAATGATGTAATGTTTAATTTTTACTTTTCTTTCATTTCGGCTGTGTCTAGACTGGCCAGTTTTTGCGCAAAATCAGCTGCTTTTGCGCAAAAACTTGCCAGCTGTCTACACTGGCCGCTTGATTTTCCGCAAAAGCACTGACGTTCTCATGTATGAAATCAGTGCTTTTTGTGGAAAAGCTTTGACGCTCCCATTCGGGCAAAAGTCCCTTTTGCGCAAAACTGTTGCACAAAAGGGCCAATGTAGACAGCTGAGATTTGTTTTGCGCAAAAAAGCCCTGATGGCTAAAACGGCGATCGGGGCTTTCTTGCGCAAAAGCGCGTCTAGACTGGCATGGACACTTTTCCGCAAAAAGTGCTTTTGTGCAAAAGCATCCGTGTCAATCTAGACGCTCTTTTCCGCAAATACTTTTAACGGAAAAACTTTTCCGTTAAAAGCATTTGCGGAAAATCATGCCAGTCTAGACGCAGCCTTCAAGTTTAGAGAGTAGAATGAACCCAGTTCATTTAAGGGTATTTTTACACTGCACCCGGAGCTCGAAATAAGCTTCACAATTTGAGCTATGTAAATTGCGTAGCTTATTTCAAGTACATTTCAAAATAGCTTATTTTGAAATTTGGCAATGTCTACACACTATTTATTTCTAAATAAATCGCTATTCCAAAACGTCCCTTACTCCTCGTGTAAGGAGGTTTTTAGGGGTCATTGGAATAGCGAGCCTGTTATATTTAAAAAACAATGGGCATGCTCAAAAGATGCAGAATAGCTATTTTGGGAAACCTCCGGTATCTGGAAATAGCACTGCAGTGTAGACATAGCCTTAGAGTCCAAGATGTGAAGGAAAATCTTGTAGACTTTGGAAAACAAATGTCAGTACTTCATGTCAAACTCCTTCTATGTATTTCCTTTAAAATTAATAACATGAATAAACTTGCTTCATTGATCTCCTGGGTGCCACAGAACAAATCAATTTTAATTCTAAGAAAATGCAATTTAGCAAAACTAAAATGCTGTTTTGAATCATTCCATAGAAAGATGAGTTCTTTCAGTTTTTCTCTGTGTGGATCCCAGTAATGGTGTGCTCGTGTCTTATGCACAGGAACTTGGGAGCAAGAAATTTTGGATGCCTCTCCCTGGCTTCAGTGAGAATTAGGCACCTAAATTCCTTTGATCCTTAGAATCTTTGGTCCAGCAGTGTTCATTGGGGTCACAAGTATGCTATGTAGATCCCTGTGCCCCTGAGTTCTTTCTTACAGCCTATGGTAGCATGGAATTAAGCAGTGTCTGCCTGCTGCTCCATAATGTCTTTCCATTGAATCAGCTTGTAAATATTTGCTTAATGTAGCTTAGTGACAAATTAGCAGCCCCTGATTTGTTTTCTTTCTTTAAAATCTTTCCTATCTTCTATTAGTTTACTTTGAGGCATTTCTTCCCTTACCCCTTAATGGCAGAGTCTAAATCCTTTGGCTTCAAGCCATGCTCATCACATGAAAGACATATTCCTTTAATCAGTGGACAGAATCTGTGTCTTTTTTGATTGGGAGCAATGTTCCAGACTGGTGCTTTGTTTGCCTGTCCTCCTCCACTAGAACTCAGTGCTCCAGAGACATTCAGCTAAAGCTCTATTTACTGGAGTTATCTCTAAGGGGACTATCTGATTTCAGAAGACAATTCCCCAACTCGAAAAGAAGACTCTCCTCCTAGTGATCCCATCAGAACCTCTTAAGCAGGGACTTTGCCCTAACAGCTGCTGTGACTGGGTACCAATTAAAGGTCAGCAGCCCTATCCATCAGTCATCCTTGATCCTCAAAATCCAGTTCAGCATTGAGAACTCATCACAGAAGCCTGATTCCACCTGCATCATATCAAGGCCAGGAAGTTCTGAGTTCCTCTTTCAGATTGGTTTGTGACACCAGTCCTCTTTCCTGAAATTGAACAAATCAAAGACATTTATGAGAGCCATGTGCCTCCTGACTCTTATGTACCACGTGCCCAGAGTACTTATGATCCTAATCTGGCTAGCAGATCTAAGTCCCTTTGGCACCAAAGCCTCATACAGCAAAACATTCTCATTAATTCTGGCATCCTATGAACTGGATATACTAGATCTGAAATCCTTAATAGTACCTGTAACTCCAACATTGATCTTATTAGTACCTGCTGAAATGTGGAAAAAACACAACATTTTCAAGTGAAAACCATACATTAGAAAGCTTTTCTTCACTGATTTCTGGCATGACATGCAGAATTGGTATGAGAGGATCATATATGGAGACACATCTAACTATTAATTTTCAACCATTAAATCAATAGAGGTTTGTAGATCAATGCTAGCATAATCCAGCTGAAAAAGAGGAATTAGTAGCTGTTCCATATGGTAATTTTTTGTAAACAGTATTGGATTAATTTTAGAATAGTATATACTTTTTCAGTTTGAGGTATTAAGGTTAAAGGCAAGTTTTCACTGAAAATTCCATGTTGCTACCTATGTACTTATTAATATGCATTGACTTATTGTGCAAATACACAGCTTGTTTTGCACACACAATAGCATACACCCCCATTCAACTGAGATCCACCAATAATTTGGACTGTAACATTTGTGTACGAAGATGGAAGTATTTTATAACTAGATGGACCACCTTAGATAAACTCTTAGTTCATAAATTTAAGAAGAGGTGCGTCTTATTATACCAAGGAAGAAAATGAGTGATTTAAAAAGCCGTAGGGCTAAGTTCTACCTTTGGATATACACAAAATCCCACTGAAACCAGCCAGAGTTCCACATGAATGCTTTTCATGCTTTGGGCTATTTACTGCTCTTTCCCCACTTCTACAGCTCTTGTTGACATCAACAGAAGGTTTATTGCTGACTGAGGATAACATTTAGCCCACAAGTCAAATATATTCACATAAGTACCTAAGATATTTGCAGGGCAGAATGGAGCTTCTATACAGAAGTGAATGGACCTGATTCAGCACTCCATTATACCAGTTTTACACAGGTATACCTCGACTGAGTTTCAATGGCATTAAACCAGAGTTAGCAGAGGAGGAATGAATCAGCCCTGAAATATGTATATGTTTGTGAATAATTTGCTTTATAATTTTTGCTCTGTTTGATTCACGTTGACTCTAGCACTTTGTTCTGTGTGGTCCATACTGTAACACCTCACCTATTTTATTTCCTTGGAATACATACTTTAGGTGTTGTATAAAGTGAAAAGGAGTGCTGTGATGGGGTACTAATAAAGACAACACTGGAACCGAGCTAAATACATGTATAGGGGATAGGTCCATCAATGGCTATTAGCCAGGATGAGTAAGAATGGTTTCTCTAGCCTCTGTTTCTCAGAATCTGAGAATGGATGACAGCGGAAGGATCACTTGTTGAATGCCTTTTCTGTTCACCTCTCATTTGCCACTGTCTTCTGACAGGATACAGGGTTAGATGGACTTTTAGTCTGACCCAATATACCATTCTTATGAAGGAGTTAAGGAGCACGTTTGTGCCTAATTTTAGCCGGTTTTGGTCTCTTTGTACCTATTTTTAACTGTTACTTCCAGATGGTTACCAGACTGCTGTGTTTGGATCCCACCACACTAGACCCAAGTGCTGTAAATTTCCTGAGTCTAAGCAGAGCCCATGCACTGTCCTTGGCTCCCAGTTTCTAGGGACACTCGTGGGATGCAGATGCTCCATCTAGCACAGCTTTGTAAAAACTGAATGCCCCTGGGGCCAATGGCCAAAGCCTGAACCTAATGCTGGCTCCCCCCTGGCTTCCAAAAAGCTTCATCACACCCTTCTCCAGAGATCCAGCCTTGCGTACCCCCTGGTTTTCAGTTCACTTCTTCAGAGCACATGACAGTTTATGACTGGAACACACAGATTTTGCAAAAGATTCCAAAACAAATACTTTTTACTTTAGAAAGCCCAAGAAATATACAGATCTGGACAAAGTAATAAAACATGTAAATACCATTTACTGCCTAAGTTTCATGACCACTTTGGAGTGTTCTTCAGGATCTAGGCCAGTGTTCTTTCAAGATCCCAACTCTCCTCTCCTGAGCCTCTAAACTCATGGCCTCTTCTCTGGAACATAAAGTTTATGACTCACCTCTGCAGTTGGTACCCTTCCTGTCTTTCTAAAATGGCTGGTTTGGCTACATCTATACTGTGGAGCCTCCGGTATCCCAAAATAGCTATCCTGCGTCTTAACCATGCACCTGTTATTTTGACTATTCCGACGTCCCTGTAAACCTGGTTCCATGAGGGTTAAGGGACGTTTTAGAATAGTGGGTTATTTCAAAATCTGGTGTGGTGTAAACAGCAACAAATTACGAAATAAGCTATTTCGAAATTACCTCAAAATAAGCTACGCAATTTGCATAGCTCAAATTACATACTTTATTTTGAGCTACGGGTGCAGTGTAGATGCACCCATTGAGACCCTTCCTTTGTATAACATCCAGTCCTCTTTGTTAGACTTGTCAAGTGATGAAAGTCCCTCACGGGAACATCTGTTGTTTATTTGCCATTTAGAGTGACCAGATAGCAAGTGTGATAAATTGGGAGAGAGGATGGGGGTAATAGGTGCCTATATAAGAAAAAAACCTTCATAATTGCACTGTTCCTATAAAATTGGGATATCTTGTCCCCTATTGCCAGTCCACCTGTTCAGAACATATTTTCTTGGCTTAATCACCTTCCTTAATATATCTATTGTATAGCCCAAGTAGATCCATTCAAGTCTCAATACATCTTGAGCCTCCTTGGGTGCAGCCTCCTCAGTCCCCCCCCACCACTCCTGAGCCTGGGGAACATAGGCAGGAGGCTTCTGCATTCTCCCCCCGCCTCTGGGCTGGCTCCTGGGCAAAGCCGGCAGCCAACTTGAACAACCCTCCCAATCCCCACCCCGGGCTGTCACTCACCCCCTCCGGACCACCCCCACAGCAAAGCCGGTGACTGGGGTGCATGCCCCAGCCAGAACTAGGAACAACCCAGCAACCAGGGAGCATATCCCCCCTCCCCTCTGGGCCAACCTGGGGAGAAGCCAGCAGCTAGAGGGCACAGCCCCACCCTCTTCCCGAGCTGGACCCAGGCTATGTCAGGTAACCTATCTCGTATTTTATAAAATTAAAGCAAAAATCTTCTGTTAACCACATTTAATATTATTTTTGTAGTAGACCGTGGCCTCTTGGGGGAGGCAGATAGAGTCTCTGTGTGAATATACGATAGGTTCATTGTAATTAAAATAATAATTTAATTGTGTTTTATTGAAATATTTTTGAACTGATCCAGTGGAGCTGCACTCATTTATACCATATGAACACCTGTTCACTTGTCTTTCGATTTTGCATCCTTTTTAACTCTCATGAATTTACTATTATGAGGGAAATTCTGTAGGTATGTCTTCTGAATAAAATATTCCAGCCCCTTATTAACTAAGGAGTAATTTCATTCCTCATAGACTGATGTGAAGATACTTTTGTGAAGGTGATATTCCTTTCACTGTGATATGCTGATTACTATATATTTTAAAGCTATTGTAGAGAAGTAAGCTTATTGGTTGGCCATAAGTAATCCATTTAGATTAGCCCCTGGCAATTGATATATATATATATATATATATATATATATATATATGAGACCATTTGATTCCAAAATAATAATGATGTACTTTTGATTGATTATACATGTGCTAATTATGAAAATGAACAAGTTTTAAACCATGAATCACAAATCATGTTCTCATAGCAGGCCGTCTCCATTTTTCCTTGAATATAAACTTTATCACAGAGTGACAAAAACGTGTAGATAGATTAGTATTATTCTGTGTATTTTGTGCTTTTCTTTCAAGCCTGAATTAGTGCATTTTTTATCATCTGTACATTTGCAAGCATTCATTGTTCTATAAAGAGAGACTTTTAATTCCCATTCAGCCTATCAGTCTTACAAACTAGTAAACCACACAGTAATAATAGAGTGTGTCAGTATAACAGCCGGTCAGGGTATGTCTACACAGCAATTAAACACCTGCAGCTAATCTGGGTCAGCTGATGTAGGCTTTTTGGAGCTCAAGCACCAGTAATATAAATTTCAGGGAAGATATTCTGGCTCAGGTTGGAACCTGAGCTCTGGGACCTAGCAAGGGGGGTGGGTGGGGAAGGAGTCCTAGAGGCTCCAACACTTCCACCTGAATATTTAACCCGCAAGCCCAAGCTCCACAAACCCAAGTCAGCTGACTCTGGCCAGCCATTTCATACTGATGTACAAGTACCTTAAAAAAAAGCAATAAGTAATAATCACAGCTTATATATAAAAGAAGTAGAAGTGATTGTGTTAGCAATGGGTTTGCACTCCAGAAAGATACAATAAGTTACATGGAACCAATTCCTGTCTTCTGTATCAACCCTGAGAAGCAAGGCTTGATGCAAGAGGCTCTGCATGGGTTGATGAGGAGAAGAAAGTCAGTACAAAATTTAAGTATTCCAATGAATGGGAACAGTGATACTCTGTGGGTAAAATAGCTCCAACCTCCCCTATATTCTTCTTTAGGGGGTGACTATGGATAGTGGATATGTTTTGCACTGGTTTCATCTCTGCTCCTCTTCCAAGCCACCATGACCCCCACTCTCCACTGAACATTGCTGTGCAGAGAGAGACAGGAAAATATATAGACTTTGTGACCTCCATCTTAGGCTCCCCAAATCCTGGAAGCACTTGCACAATAGAACTTCATTTTACCGGTGTCTGTGTTCCTTCACAACCACAAATAAGAGGAAATAATGCCATTGATTCATAGAATTTTAAGGCCAGAAGGGACTACTGGATCATCTAGTCTCAGTTCCCGCATAACTAAAGCCATAAATCATCACCCAGTAACTTCTGCAGCAAGCCCTTAGCTTCTGTTTGAGAGACAGCATATTTTTTAAAGATATCCAGTCTTGATTTAAAAATTCCAAAGATGGAGCATACACCATAGGTATTTTGTTCCACATCAGTTTTGCTATAGTATTCTGACTTTTAAAATTTGCACCCAGTTTCTAATCTAAGTTTGTTTAGTGTCAACTGCAACTATTGGATCAACCTTAAGCAATCTACAATCAGAAATCTCATCCCTATATAGGTACTTAGGCCATGATCAAGTGGCCTCTTAATCTTCTCTTGAATAAACTAAATTCATTGAGATGAGGTTTACATACTATAAACATATTTTCCATATCTGGAATCATTCTCTAAACTCTTTCATTATCCTTTCTGAAGTGTGGATACCAGAACTGAGCAACATATTCCACTAATGGTCTAACAGCGATGTAATAAACAAAGCTAATACAACCTCCCTATTTATGCATCTGTAATATATTAGATTTCTGGGAGCACTGCTGAGAGGGTTAAATCACTCTGAAGTGATTAGAGACTGGGCTACTTACAGCCCAAGACTGGGGTCCTTCGCTGTAAGGCACATCAAACCAATCACAAAAAGCACTTCTGTATGCCTCACTGGCCAGCAAGGAGTCATACAAGCAATCCCCTCAGACAATCCAGCTTTATTGTACCATCACCAGTATCACTCCTTATACAAATGAGAGGTTATGAAAACCAATCTCACCAAATCGAACAGGTTCTTCCAGTCCCAAAAGACAAGCCATATTCCAGGTCAATTTATACCTCAGTTCTTACCCAAAAGAGCACGCAGTGCCAATCCTTTAGAATCTAAAATATAAAGGTTTATTAATAAAAAGAAAGAAGGAAACATTTGAGAGGAAAAATTGTTCAAGGAATTAAATTACATACAACAATTGCAAAATTCTTGGTGCAGGCTTATAATAGAGATGGAATAATCTGCTGTTTTATACATCTCTGGAATACATCCTCTGTTAGGATGGGTCATCAGTTCTTTCAGGTTTCAGTTCATAAAAGAGGTCCCTCATGGGTGATTAGCAGGATGGAAGACAGGGTTGAAGACATGATTGATGACAGGGTTGAAGGCAAAAATGAATAAAACCCAGGACCCTCTTTATACCTTTGCCCATGTGGAGAGGATCCCATTGTTCTTGTTGTGTGGAAGTATGTCCCACGATGGAGTTTGTCACATGAGCAAGTCATCTGTTCATGCATAACTCAGTCCTTTTCAGGTAGCAGCCATTGCTTATATCCTGGTCTGAATGTTCATAGCAAAGCTTATCAAATGTGGATTGGCACCACTCACGATTCATTGTCAGTCAAGTATTCTGATTCACTTGACTAGCAACCCTTTTACAGTAGGTTAGCCAAGGCTCCAGTTGAGGTATCCCAGAAGCAAGCATTTGAAATACAAGTATATACACAATACTCATAACTTCATATACAAAAAGGACACATGCATATGAATAGTAGAGACAGAATCAGCAAATCATAAGCTTTCTGTAGACATCTCGCTTGGCTGACTGTACAAAATTTGGTACAAACATATAACAGTGGTTGCAACAACGTTTTGTATGTTCACATCAGAATCCAATAATGTCACAGCATCCAAGGCTCCTCTTGGCTACATCATCACATGGGGAACGCACATTCATTTTGTTGCCTGCCACGATCCCTAAGTCCTTTTCAGCATCCCTGCATTCCAGGATACTGTTTCCCAACTTGTACCTGTGACCTACCTTCTTTGTCCTTATAATGTTTGACTTTGCAACCAGCTGTATTGAAAAGGATATTGTTGAGCTGAACCCACCTTCCCAAGTGATTAGAGATTGTTGGAAAAAAACATTTTTCCATTAGAAAACGCTGATGCATTGAAATCTAAATGGTCTATAGGGACAAAATTCTGATAGAAACCAGGCAAATGTTCAGTGGTGTCCAGCTTGCTTGGCCTGGTTCTGTCAGCAATATTCCATTTTTTCCTAGCTGACCAGTCTGGCTCCTCAGCATCTGAGAGTGTGGGAGCCTCATCTTCCTGCCTTTCTGCTTCTTGGAAACTGTAGCTTCCAGTCCTTCAGTCCTTATCACCGTGCCTGGCAGGGAGCCTAGGAGCCAGGACTGCCCAGAATCCCCACCTCTCCAGTATAGTGGGCTGCCCAAATCCTATGCTGACATCCCATTGTCTCTCTAGGAGATTCTTCCTCCATTTCTTCTCCTCACCCCCTCGGGGTTTCCATCCCTCCCTACCCCCACACTCTCCCATTGTCAGCCTCTATAACCTCTCTTCCCCTCACATTCATTAGCCTGAGGGATTTCTGCCCAACTCCACAGAAGCAGTACTGAGGGAAAGGGAGACCTAAGACAGGTGGCAGCAGCAATGACATAGTCCTGAATCAGAATATTCTTTTATAGGAAATTCCCAGTTTCAAGGTTTGGTTCTAATTTGGAGTGAAACAAAATTTCATCCACTCAGAACTTGCCATAGGACACGTGTTCTTTTTTTTATGGCCAGGACCAACAAGATGTTACAGGCTGGTGGTGTGCATAACTGACCTGTGCCCATCATTATTTATGACTCCACTAATTTTTCTATCTGCTCCAAATTTTAGTAGCAATGATGTTATCCCTTAATTCAGATTACTGATACAGATATTGAATATCATTGGGCATAAAACAGGGACCCCACTGGAGATACCCTCTTGGCAGGATGATTCCCCATTTACAATTACTTTTTAAAATGTATTTATTAGCCCATTTAATAAGGGCTACACTGATTTTTGTACTGTGCTATTTTTGTAACCAAATATCATATGTTACTGTCAAATGCTTTATAGAAATTTGAGATTATTATATCAACACAATTACATAATCCTATTACAAACTTTTTTTTTTTTTTACATTGTGTTAGCATCCTTTAATTCTTTATTGATTACATCCCATATCATCCTTTCCATGAATTTGCCTCAGATCCATGTCAGGCTAACCAGCCAATAGTAGCCTGGGACATCCTGTTTTACCTGTTCTATGTATTGGAACATTAGGTTTGTTTGGGTTTTTTTTTTTAAGTTTTCTGCAACTTCCTCAGTGTTACAACACTTGTTAGAATCAACAATAATGTTTCAAAGAGTTCCTGAACCAATTGTTCTACCACTCTGGGGTGGAAGTTATCGAGTCTGGACAATTTAAAAACAATTTAACTTTGATAGTTCTTGATTAACATTTTCCCTACTTACTGGCAAGTATTTCCTTTTCACTGTAAGATATGAATACCTCATGCTGCTTTACTCCATAATGTTTCCCTTTTCCTATCATCTATCATTAATATATTATAAAAAATGATTTCTCAGACCTTGTGTCCTAATGTAAAATTTCACAAAGAAAGCAAACAATAACCATACATTGTATTAATCACTGACTCCAAAACACCACATTTGAATTTTACACTGATAAACTTTCTCAAATATCCCAGAACACTAAGGCTATGTCTATACTATAGCTTTCCTGCGGAAAAGCATATGCAAATGAAGCGTGGTGTGGAATATCGCTGTGCTTCATTTGCATAAGTAATGAGCAGCCATTTTTGCACAAGAGGCTTTTGCACAAAAACGAGCCGTGTAGACGGATCCTTTTTGCGCAAAATCCGCCTCTTGCGCAAGAGCCATTCTTCCTCATTTTTTGAGGAAGAACAGCTCTTGCACAAGGGGGAGGGGGGTTTGCGCAAAAAGGAGCCATCTACACGGCTCGTTTTTGCGCAAAAGCCTCTTGTGCAAAAATGGCTGCTCATTACTTATGCAAATGAAGCACAGCGATATTCCACACCACGGTTCATTTGCATATGCTTTTCCGCAGGAAAGCTATAGTATAGACATAGCCTTAGTGTTCTGGGATATTTGAGAAAGTTTATCAGTGTAAAATTCAAATGTGGTGTTTTGGAGTCAGTGAATTAATACAATGTATGGTTATTGTTTGCTTTCTTTGTGAAATTTTACATTAGGACACAAGGTCTGAGAAATCATTTTTTATAATATATTAATGATAGATGATAGGAAAAGGGAAACATTATGGAGTAAAGCAGCATGAGGTATTCATATCTTACAGTGAAAAGGAAATACTTGCCAGTAAGTAGGGAAAATGTTAATCAAGAACTATCAAAGTTAAATTGTTTTTAAATTGTCCAGACTCGATAACTTCGATACAGTATAGATGTAGCCTAAGAAATTAACTCTTAACAAAAATGTTTCCCTTTAGACTTTTGTTTTCTCAAATTAAAATAAATGAAAATTTTGTTGTACTGATGATGTTTTAAAAGATATTCAAATGTTGCTGACAGAAATTTTAAGCTGGAGAAATGTAAAGGTTTTTGATTCATATATAATATAGTTTGGGAGTGACCTAAAGTCATTATAATCTGGCAGATATTTTCTGACTTATGGGAAATAAGTTTGTGTTCAAAGTCCAGTTACCAGTGGGTATGTACCCACATCCCAACTGCAATCCTTATGAAGTCATCAGACAGGTAGAGAACTGAATAAGCCTGGAGACTGAGGGTATGTCTATCCTACACAGGTTTTTTTGGAAAAATGGCCATTTTTCCAAAAAAACTTCAATTACGTCCACACTGCAAACGCGTTCTTCTGAAAGAAAATTGAAAGAATAGAGGTGTTTTTCCAACATTGGTAAACCTCTTTCTCTGAGGAAGAAGCCTTTTTCCTATAGAGCTTTTTCAGCAAAAGGCATGTGTGGACGGGGAAGAGGGAGTTCTTTTGAAAGAAGAGGAAAAAAGTACAGGTGCCACAGTGGCCACTCTGTCCATAATAATAGCAGCTGAAATGTGAGAGAGCATCCATTCAGTATGGATGCTATCTTTCGAAAAAGCAAATCACTTTTTTGATGTGCTTTTGCAGTGTGGATGCTCTCTTTGGGAAGAAGTTTTTTTGGAAGATCTCTTCCAGAAAAGCTTCTTCTGAGAGAAGCCTGAAATCTAGACATAGCCTGAACTACTAGAAAAGGTTGAGGCTGTTTATAAGAAACTTTCAGGGATGCCATACTGTACCTTTCTCAAGTCTAAAAAAAAAGGATGTCTGTCAGTCTGCCATCTTTCACAGACAGTAAAAATTATAGTTAAAAGGTCATACTCTAGAGATATGCAAATGAAAGGATTTAGAGGGCAAAAACCTAGAATTAATGTTTATATATATATATATATATATATATATATAGTCATTTTGCAAATCAGTGGGAGCTATGTTTCAATTAAGCACTCTATTCTAAAAAAGCTAATAGGCACCAACTGCTACTGAAGCACGATGTTCAGTTATGATGCTACTCCATATACACACAACAGCAAGAAACAAACAAGATGAGCAAAATTGAGAGTCTTTGCTACTTTATAGACATTCCTCATGTTTTGTGTTTGATATTAGGAACAACTGTCCTAGGAGATTTATTCATTGTTGTTTAATATAAGACACTAAGGGTGCATCTACACGGCTGTTATTCTGGAAAAACAATTGCATTACGTTGAAAGAAAATCGAAATAACGGAGGGCTTTTTCCAACATTGCTAAACCTCATTCCATAAGGAATAATAACTCTTCCAAACAGCTTTTTCAGAAGAGGGTGTGTGTGGATGTTCCACTGCTGCTACCTCGAAATAGCTCCTCACCAGAGCCATTCTAAAGTTATTCCTCCCCAGTGCCTTCTGGAGCTCTAAACAGAGATAGCACGTCCACATTAGGGGAGCCTGCCTTGGACTAATTTTGAGGCTTCCCTGCAGGGTGGATGCTTTATTTTGAAATAAGCTTTTTTGGAAGATATCTTCCAGAATACCTTTTTCCGAAAGAAGCTTGCAGTGTAAACATACCCTAGAATATATTGCTTAATAGAACTAAACATTTACTTGCAATTATGAAAGAAGTAGATGTGTGTGGACAGCTTTCATAATCTGTTTCTAATAAGGTTTTATGAATTTAGGATGATAATTTAATGTCTCTATAAACTAAAGAGACAATGTCTGGCAAGATTCCTATTTTTGATGTTATAGTCACTCATCATATTGATTGAAAAGGATTCCACATTATTCCACATTAATTTATTGTATATTTATACAGCTAGCAAAACACTTGTTGAGAAGCGGCACTCACATTTATATTATGATGTTTGTGAGCCTTTATTTCTAATACAAAATATGGAATTGTACCTCTGTGTGTCTCTAGCAGTGAAACTCAAACTGTGGGTTGAGACCCCAAAGTGGGTCATGACCCTGTTTTAATAGAATTGCCAGGGCTGGCAATTCTTGCTGGTGTCTGGAGCTGAAGCCAGAGCCCCACTATCCAAAGCCAAAATATAGGACTTCAGTCATGAGCAACAGGGCTCAGGATTCAGCCCTGGGTAGTGGGGCTGAAGTCTTTCGGCTTTGGCTTTGCTCCCTGCCTTGGGCTGGTGGGAATCACTTGGGCTCAGGTTTTAGTCTTATTGTTGTCAGAAGGGGATCATGGTGCAATGAAGTTTGAGAACCCCCTATGTACTCAAACATCTCTAGGTCCCCTTGCAGTGTTGTTGTGTGATCCATCTTGTTTTGGTATCAGGATTAACTATGAATAAATAGAAAGACATGAAGCAGCTACAGATGTTGCTTGTGTTTTTAATGTAGTTGATTGAATATTAGCAGAAAATACTACTGCTTGATGCCTTGCAGGTGCTTCATCATTGCAACAGAAGCAACTCTTGGAACTGCTCTATGGATCATCGTATGAAAAGTATTCCTTTACTGTGCATGATGCAAATAAACATGCAGCCTCCTCATCTACTACATGGCAATCAACAGAATACTGAAAAAATGAAAAATTGCTGTGCTTAGCAACAAAGATTTTGCTGAATCTTAGCAGATAGAATTTGTTTAAATGCTTGCTTGTTTACTTTTTAAAGTAATTGAGCATAGGAATGGCCATACTATGTCAGACTAATGGTCCAACGAGCCCAGGATTCTCTCTTTTGTCAGTGTCCAGTGTCAATTGCTTCACAGGGAAAGCAAAGTACAGATTAATATATCTATCCCAGTTCATTAAGTTTCTGGTAATCAGATGCTTAGGAACACAGAAAGCATGAGATTGTGTCCCTGACCATCTTGGCTTATAGCCATTGATGATCCTAGCCTCCTTGAACTTATCTATTTTTATATAGTTTTAATTGTGGCCTTCACAACATCTCCTGGCAATGAATTCCACGTTGACTGTGCATTGTCTGAAGAAGCACTACTTTGTGTTTGTTTTAAACTGGCTACCCATTAATTTCATTGTGTGTCCCCTGGTTCTTCTCTTGTGTAACAGGATAGATAATGTTTATTCATTTTCTTCATGCCCTTCTTGATTTTACAGATCTATTTATAACTATTATTTTAGTATCCAGTTAATTCTGATGGAAAGATTCTAAAAAATGCTTTTAAAACTGTTTCTCTTATTCCAAGACTATTAATAATTTGCCATCTTCTATTATAAATCTCCCCCTCTCTCTGTTTTGTACATATTGTACATGAAATCTCAGAGATATATTGCATGCAATTAAAAAGCTGAAAGCAATTTTCATTTTTATGAGTTTCTTGCTATTCTCCAACATTGTATAGACTTTGTATGCCCCCCCCTTTTATATCCTCTATTAACTTTTAAATAAAAACAGACCTCATTACAGCAATTCCTGTGTAAATGACAAATTTTCTAACCAGACAAACCTTTCCAATAGGCTGGAACCACATTTTACAAGGGCTATTCATCAATTAAGTCTGTTGTGATTAGATAATTAATATAAGGAAAAGCACTCAATGAAAAGGATGGATTTTAAATTTTTAATGATGTATCATGAGTTAGCTAGCAGAATTTTAATAAGGATATCAGTTTCCTACTGTCCATATTTCCTGATGAAAAAGTTGACAATCCAAAGGTTTACAGTGGCTCTGAGGAACAACCAAATGTAAAATTTCCTTGTGTTTAATATGAAGGACAATGGAAGATTTTTGTGAGGCTGTCAAATATATAAATACATTAGTCCTTTCAGTGGATTTGGATGGATTTAGAAAACTTGTATGCATATAATAGTTGGGAAAATGACATTTTTATCAGCTGCAGAAATTTTATAGTACTGCAAAATTCTTTCATCTTGGAGGTTATTCACACTTGTGTCCATTTTAGTGCTGATGAAATGAATGGACTTATACTAGTGTAAATCTGGAATAAGACAGTGATGAACCAGGTCTGTTAAAACCTATGTTCAGTTGCCAAAACTCTGCAATTTCAGGGATTATAAACCTTAATCTATTTCTATTCCTTTGCTAACAAATTTTATCTTTCTTAAACCATTTCTCTCTTTAGCAATACTAACATTTTCCCATATTTAAATATAAATTTTGCATGCTATAAAATACACCATACTGCACTTTCACACGACAACTTCATACCTTTCATAAACCAGTTGCAGCTGTCCCTTATTGGAACAATAAAAGGTGTAGTTGTTTTTAAATAGCACCAGAGAACATTGCAGTAGGTTATGACATTACTGTATAATGTCTTTTTTTTTACTAGTATAAGCCATACATTCACATTCTATCTTGTACTACAGGAAAACATGAAAACAGCACAGGCTGGATAACAGTGGCAGTTGGAGGAAGGCTCTGGCTGCTCTGATCAAAGGGTATGCCTACACTGCAAGAGGAAGTGCGATCTCAATAAATGTAAACTTACCTGAGCTAGCTTTAAATGTCTAACATGAATGAGCACTGGTTTTGGCTTTAGCATAGATTGTATAAGTCCATCCAGGAACCTGGGTATTAACTCAAGTAGCTATGCTGTTCTCAAGTCTGTGCTGCTTCATGGGTCTTCTATGATGTACATGATAAAGAGGCATTACAGACCATGAAATATTTATTCATTTACACATATATCTTGCTGACCTAGCAATAGTCTCTGTGAATTTTACATTCTTAATCTTAAACTAAGATTTCAAGCCGAGCACCTGACCAAGTTATTGAATCCTGTAAATTAGTGAGAAAGCAAACACATTCAATAAAAAACCCTAAGGCTATTGCTTCAGTACATAAGTAATAGTCTTCATTTACTTAGATTGTCAATTGTAATTTAGATTTAGTTTCATATGATATATTGTACTTCATGAATACTAGTAAAGTTATTATACAATCTGCAAACATAGCTGATCTATGTGAAGTCTGAATATTAACTCCAGGCACATTGGTTATGTAATTTGTCTATGTGATGAAAATAATCACATGATATTATTGTCCTTTGCTTCCTTAGAGGATAGTAAAACATATTCCAATTCAATTTGAGACACTGACTATCCCCACTGTTGTCTGACTGGAGAATTTTGACAAAGCCATTGCTGTCATCTACAGGGGGAGGGGAAAAGTAAACAGAAAAAGGGCCGTGGAGTTCACTGTGTTGGTATCCCAGAAAAACTCTGCCATGTCCAGGGAACACAACCGCTTTTTTGGAACAGTTTCCAAAAAAGCGGGTGCATTCTTTCAGAAGCCCTGTATTCCTCATTTCATGAGGAATAAGAGATCTTCCATAAGAGGAGGTTTTTCCCACATTTGGCCCCGTGTAGGCCATGTCTAATGTCAGAAAATCCTCTTCCGAAAAAAAAGCGGAAAAAGGTACTCAAATTGCAGTTCACAATTTGTGTATCTTTTTCCAGAAAAAGAACACAGTGTAGACATGTCTACTTAAAACCTCTCTGGGGAGTGAGCGTGTCGGGAGCTGGGAGGTTGGTAATGAGCAAGAACCAATTTCTTCCTGTTATCCCCCAAAGACTATTTCTGACAGGAAGAAGGGCCCCAAACCCTATCCAAATAGATAAAAATGAAGGAAACTAGGGTGGCTGAAAATATTCAAAATGAAAGTAAAACAAATAGCTATTGTCTTTAGGGTCACTAGCCGTCAAGAATTATTTGAATTGCCTGTGCTACCCTTAATTTGTCTTCAATCTGCTGTAAGGATGCATGTCCCCAGAACTATAATTTTTCTTTTTATTTTCCTGTTGTTGTCCTCAGAACCAGTCAGTATCATAGGACATATTCAATTCATTCATCTAATGGCTTTGTCCTTTGGGAGCATCACCAGGGCATCAGCCAGGATGCCCTCTTCTGGTGGTGGGAAGGTGGATATGCTGGGAGTTCTCAATTGGGCTGCTCTAATTTATGCCAATGACCAGACAGCTTGCTAGGCATCCCCAGAATCTGGGTGCCACAAATAGGACCTTTCCTGAGCAGCAGTGCTGAATGAAGATCAGATGCAGGCAAGAATCTTAATCCTTTGCTCACAGTTAACTCCATGATGCATAGCTGGGTGTGCTGGAGGAAGACTGTAATAATCTCAGAAATAATGGCATATGCAAAGTGAAGATTCCATGGCTCCACAAATTGTTGCCTCTGAACTGAATTTCTGTAAACAAGGGTGTAACTTCTTCAGTAATCCAAACTTGTTTCTGAATGCCTTGGCCTTTCTCACAGTCAGCAGCTAACACTTGTTGGGGCTTGCACTATTTAAACAGCAGCAGATTTGTGCTGGTTCAAGTCTTTTTTTTTTTCTAAATGTGTTTGCTCAGAATTGTGTAGACCTGAATAATTTCTGCAAAACATACTGTTTTGGTTCAATAACCTTTTTTATACCTCACATGGAAGCACACCCCAACCAACTGGCCTACAGCTTTGCGTTGGGGAGCTATCAAACTGTTAAAAAGAGCATCTGCAGTTTTACTTTAAAATGTATTACAATGAAACAAATGACAGAAAAAGTCTTTGAGTGTGAAAATTCACCTTAAAATCTCTGGCTAACATGGAACAGGTAGTGAGTTTCTTACACTGTTCTCTTGGTATTCATTTAAAAAGGTAGTTACCATAGCAGCTGCTTTCTCATTAATGTTATTGTAATACATCTAATACACAAACACCTTCAGTCTCCCTTAAGAAATCTGTGATTTAGTAAATAGGCTTGTTTCAAGGTTTCTCTGTAAAGGTATAAGTGATTTTTTCTAAAACCTTTTTTATGTTTTTAAAAATATTTAAAACAAAGAAAAACAGTGAGAAAAGTATTACATTTTGGGTGAGTTGAGAATGTCTTTGGGAGCTATAAATCCAGGAAAAATCTAGCGTGGTTTCCATTTATACCTATGTTTGGCTAGTTGATTTTACTGTGAATACCACAAAAATGAAACTATTAGGTAATTTCAGCCTGATCCAAACCCAGTAGCACAATTGGAAAGACAGACATTCACTTAAACTGGCTTCCTCGGGATTCTTAGTTTCCTTTACTAATCAACACACTCCCCTAAATCTTAGCCATATAACACATGCCTTGATATTCTTTCGGAATAAAGAGAATACCGCGTGTCTCAACACGGAGCTTGGCAAAGTAATGTATAGTCAGCTCTTGCTTAACACACAGAAAATAGTCCTTTCTAAACCATGCCCTCATCCATCATTAATCTGCCAATGGCAGGATTGTGTAATTGAAACTGAGAAAATACAAGCTCCTAAGGCAAACCCAAGCAAGAGATGAAAGCACAATACAGAAACATGCTTCTCTTAATAATTTCATGGGGAAAAGTTAGAAAACATAATGAAGTGAACTGAACCATTAAACATTTTTTTTAAATGTTGAAATTCTTCTATGGTGAAACACTACAATAAAGACCTTAGAATAAAAAAATCAGTCCTTATCTGACCACCAGCTGATGTAAGTATGCAGTGTAAATCACAGGAAGGGCCACCATCAAGGATCAAGGCCTGCAGCAGATCCATTCTCCTGGCAATCCAACAACCACACCTAATTTGCAGCAGGCTACCTGATTGGCTAAGAAGGACAGGCTTTTAGTCCAGCAGCTGCAGCAGTTCTCTTGCTCCTTAGTGCATTCATGACTCTAGCTGTTGCCCTTCATGTGCCTGCTCCAGCCCTGCTCCTAGTTCTGTTCCTGCCTTGTCTCCCAGTTTTGTGTCTATTCAGTCCTTGCTTCACTTCTTCCTGGTTTTGATTTACTCACCCTGACCCTGGTTCTTGACTCTGCTACTGACCCTTGGTATGGCTACTGGTTCTCAGTCTGAGCTCTAACTCCCAGTGTAGCTACTAGTTTCTGTCTCTGGATATGACTGTTGGGTTGGATCAGCTTCCTGTCTCCTGCTCTGGCCACTAGGCATGATCACACATAGCTTGCAGTCTAGCAATTGCCCACTGTTTAGCTATCTCTGTAATATTTAGGGAAAATAGAGTTATCAGTCCAGAATCTGAGTTGCACCCAAAGAATGTTCAGCTCAGTTTAGAGAGGGAGAAGGTATAAAGAAGGTCTGAGACTACCCACTTCTGGGCTGGCTAATCTAGTCCATGGCTCATGTGATTCAGCTAAAGAGTTGCTCCAAATTCTACCAGCTGTCTTTGGCCCCAAGCTGCTGTGCTGTTAATGCACCTGGAAACAGGAAGGTTGTGGATGCCCTAGTCAGGTGAGAAGGAAAGTATTCTAGGATCATAGGCTGATCCTTCAGTCACCATACTATACTGGGTTTAGGGTCATTCAGTGACCTGTGGAGAGTGGGGTCAGCAGAGAAGAGAATCTGGCCTTGCTTTTTAAGGGTATGTCTACACTACAGAGGTTTTTTGGGAAAACGGCCATTTTTCCAAAAAACTTCAATTACGTCCACACTGCAATCGAAAGAACAGAGGGGTTTTTCTGACATTGGTAAACCTCTTTCTATGAGGAAGAAGCCTTTTTCCAAAAGAGCTCTTTTGGAAAAAGGTATGTATGGATGGGGAAGAGGGAGTTATTTCTCAAGAAGAGGAAGGAGGAAAAAGCACAGGTGTTTTGGTGGCCATTCCGCCCATAGTAATCACAGCTTACATGCGAGATAGTGTCCATTCAGTATGGACGTTATCTGTCAAAAAAGCAGATCACTTTTTCGATGTGCTTTAGCAGTGTGGACGCTCTCTTTTGGAAGAAGTTTTTTCGGAAGATCTCTTCCGAAAAAGCTTCTTCCAAAAGAAGCTTGCAGTCTAGACAGTTAGGAGCTTGTTCTAAAGATATATCCTATTTTTAGCTTTATTTACAAGAATGGCTTTCTAGTGATGAAGGTGGGTGAGGTATTTGGTGCAGTAGATGACTGTGTCTCGAATGCTGGCCCAAGCTCCTTCGGTGACATTAAACCCTCAGAAGCCAAATCTCATTCCATAGACGCTTCTGTGTATTCTGAACAGAAAATACACACACACACACACACACACATGCACCCCAGCTGCTCAAACTTTTCCTGTAAGCAAAGTCTGTGATTCTGATCAATATGCTTAAGATATATGTAGGGTAGTCAGCTTTCTTGAAAGCTGCATCAGTGAACACAGCTTTCTCCAATCCCCTAAAGCAGAGACCTCATGACCCATAGGGATACTTACTGCCTATTTCTCCCTTAAATAACCCTTGTATGGCTTGGCTTACATAATATTGTTCATGTCAATGCTGAAATGTAGGGGGCGTCAACAGCCATACCACCTGTGCAGGAAGGTGATGTAGAAGCCACTCTGTTGGTTCTAGATCACTATAGGGCTCCCAAATGAGGATGAAATGTCTGTCCATCCATCAATTCAAGAACTCCTCCTAAGCAGTAAGACCACCAAATTTGGTATGCAGCTTCCTCTTATCATAACTTTAAGCAAGGGAAGAGTTTGGTTGTGCCAGGACAATGGTATGTGCCTGGAACTTGATTGTTTCCCATAAAATGTAAAGGAAGACGGCTTGCAGGACAGATAGTTATATGGCAGAATGACCACAGAGAGGTAGCCAGGGGCCAGATATGGGGACCCGGACAGCTATAACCTCATTGGGCCTGCAGGGGGCAGGAAGGGAGAAGGGACAACCATCTCCTATATATTTCTGAGAATTTGTCTGTTTCTGTGTCTGTTTGTCCATCTGTCTTTCTGCCCCCTGCCAGGGGATATGCACACCTCTCCCCAGGCTGTGCCCACTGCAGCTGCAGTGGCCAAGGGCAGGTGCTTCTTACCTGGCCCCAAGCTGCTGCAGTGAGAGAAGGCTGGAGTTGCCAGGATAGCCTGCATCCTGAACCCCTCATCCTCATCCTCACCCTATAATAATGATTTAAATGAAGAAAAACAAAACATTTGTGTTAAAGACCCAAGCAACATCAGGAAATCTTTGTCTGTGTGTGTGTATTTACACAAGTAAATGCATTACAATTTGAAGAACTTAGCTCAGGCAAGAGGGTAGGAGGTGTGAAACGAGCTTGTTTCTCTGATGTGGTAGTAGAAGTGACTCCCCCTGCTGTGAATCCACTCCTTGGGTGTGTCTAGACTACATGGCTCCGTCGATGGAGCCATGTAAAGTAGTTTACTCGACATAGTCAATGAAGCGGGCATTTAAATAATCCCCACTTCATTAAAATAAAAATGGCCGCCACGCTGTGCCGACAATCAGCTGATATGGCACAGCGCGCCAGTCTAGACACGGATTGGTCGACAAGGGAAGCCTTTGTCGACTGCTCCTGTAAACCTGTAAATCTGTTCTGAGTTCAGCCATTGAATACCACTTCTTAGGTCAGAGAGTAATTTCAGAAACATGTTATAAACCTTTAAAAGGGAGATTTAAAAAAGGAGAAGCTGATGTGCACTAGCTGGTACCTCTGTTACAAATTCTGCAGCATATTTAAAAACAATTTGGGAATGACTTCATTATTGCATGTTTTCCCCTTTTATTTCTTTGAGTTGTGTTATTGACAGGCATATTAGCATTTCCTTTGTTCATACTGGAGTACTGAATTATCTTTAATTGCCATGTATGTTCCGCCTGCACAAAAGAAATAATAAACTACTCCTGTCAACTTTTGCATAGATATCGTCTGCTTACACCTGAGATATCAGAGGCTGAGGAAAGGAGAGAATTATTATAAGTGAATTAATCTAAATGGACCCAGGAGCTGTATAGACTATCACATAAAATGCAAGTTAATGAAAAATATGAATTTTTCCATGGGCTTTTCAGCATTTTTTCAACTATATTTCTCGTTTCAGATGTGTAAAAGGAAAGCCAGATTTAAGTTTGCAATTCTTTGGTTAAAAATGTAATTTTACATTGTAATGCTTTCTCTAGGACAGAAATGCCTCTTTCAGACCAAGTGACAACAAAAGCATGAATTACATCTGATTTTATTAAAAAGGAATAATTGTTCAAAAATTAACAAATTAAACCCCACAAAAGCATGTCAAAATTACTATTTATAATCTGAGTAGTAATAGTGTCTACGACACGATGACTATAATGTAAATACTTTCCAAATAAAATAGAATTACCATCTCCTCAGTTATTGCACATTTTAATATATGATCACATATTTTTGTTATTCTAACTCAACAGTTTTTCTAATATTGGGGAGGGATTGATTAATTTTGACAAACCTCTGTAGATTAAAACAAATATAAATCCCTTACTCACGTAATTTCCTTCTTTTTAATAAGAGTTTTTTCCCAATTAGTAAAATATGTGCATAGTTACCCATCAGTGACATGTGAGATACTTTCTCACAAGAAAAATAAATATAATATTAATCATAAAAAAATCAAATGTATTCTGATTCTATTAACCTGAATGGGGCTACACCCAGGATGAATTTGGTCTAACATACCTCCTGAAAAGCCCTTCTTAAAACAAAATAAAGCCCTTGTAAAACTAAGCTCCAGAGGATTCCTTACTTTCAGATGCTGCAGTGGCAAAAATGCAAGCAGTCACTCTTCTGCATCTGCATACAGCAAGCTCCAGCAGTCACATGCCCTACAGTCCAGAAAGACTGTACAACAGATCATTTTTAATTTAATAGAAATAAAATTAACTTCCAGTAATAACTCTGCCATTATTCATGTTATTTTGAACCCTATCCAATCCTACTAACCTTTACTAGCACATTACAGTCTGCTCTCCATTAGGTCTGTGCAGTACTGAGTAGTGTCACAATTTGGTCCTGGCTTTCTTTTTGTTCCATGTTGGAATTAAACTAAGGCAGCCCTTTTTTTTCTGGTACAGTTTACTTCCCTCTAGCTTTGTCTACACTGCAGGGTTTTTGCGCAAGAAGCTTTTTGCGGAAGAGATCTTCGTCGAAAACTTCTTGCGCAAAAGCACATCCACACCTCAAAAGCACATCGCAAAAGCGATGTGCTTTTGCACAAGAGAGCATCCACACTGCATGGACACTCTTGTGCAAGAAAGCTCTGATTCCCATTAACAGAATAGCCATCAGAGCACCTGTGCTTTTTCGGATAGGCTCTTTTTGTGCAAGAAACCCCTGAGGATCGTCCACACATGCCTTTTTGCACAAGAGCTGTAGCACAAAAAGGAGTTATTCCTCATTGGGAGAGGAATAACTCTACCGGAAAAAGACCTCTGTACTGTCCATTTACTGTATTTTTTTTGTGCAAAAACGCGCTTGAGATGTGGACGCTCCACCGGTTTTGCAAAAATGGCTGGTTTTGCGCAAAAACCTTGTAGTGTAGACATAGCCTGTGTGTTGGCTCTTCTGTGATGGCTAGTAAATTGGGAGGGGCTCCAGACTCCCATTACCTAGCCCTCTACTCAGGCAGATGAATGGAATCAGAGAGGCTCCTCTCTGATTTACAATGGATGTAGCCAGTGCAGGGGAATAAGGAGTGATTTCTGAGGCTGGCTCAATACTGAGCCCAGTATAAGTATCAGTAGTTCCTAGAAGTTGTTTTTTATTATTATTATTTTGTTTTTGTTTTGTTTTTGAGACAGAGAGAGAGGAGGGGGTTAAAACAAATATATAAAGAATTTGGGGAGGAAAGCAGATGGCTCATCATATTTCCTTTCCTCAGCTTCAGGTCTTTCCTTGCCTCCCATTGGAACTTGACGGGGATTTAAAGTGCCATGCCCCTGCCAACTCTTGAACATGAGCTTTCTCATACTTGACATAAGCTTAATGGTCTTCACTGAAGTCCTGACCTTGTACCAGTGAATTTTGCCTTTTGGGGAATTTTGACACTGATTTCCACAGGAGCCGAATTGGAGCCCAGGTGGGATTCCCTCACTGTGAAATGGAATACACCCATTAAATTGAAATTGAAAAGCAAGTTTACAAAAACTGAAAAAAAAACAGAACAGGAAGATGGCATAAAATAGGAATATAAAGTGGAAGCCAAAGGAGATGTTAAGATCTAACTGTGAACACTATCCACTCTCCTTGTACAAGGTTGTTATTTTTTTGAGTTCCTCTTTTTATTATTATTGCTGGAATGTGAGCTTCTTGTATTCCCAGACTTCATTGACTTTTGATCTGTTCTCAATTCTCATCTGAACACATATTTTTCTCCCTGGCCAATGTCTCTTCATTTCTCCCAACTGCTATTATTTTTAACTGTGCAGTTGAATTATTTAACTTTGAAAAATATTTTGTGAAACAGTACATATGAAATATACTATGCAGAATAAATAACAGAATACCAAATCCATAAATACTTGAAATTTCATAGCAGTAACAAGGATAGACTTCAGATGCTGCTGTTCATCTTTAATAGTTAGCCATGTAGGGCCTCTGACACACACTTGCCAAAGCACTGCAATACTGTTAATAAAACTATCAGTTATAGTGTTTAATGTGAGGTTGGACACACTGGTAATTTATAGTCTCTCCACCTCTTTGCTTTAGATTCTCAAAATGAAGATGGTTTATTCAGAACCAAGCAAGTTTTACTTTTCCAAAGATTTATAAGCAGCCTTCAGGCTTAAGTTAATGACAGTCATTGGGTGAGATCCTGTACTGTATATCAGTCACCACAGGATGACAAATGCATCTGACCTTTGAAGGTTAGGTATATTTGGTTTTCAAATATTCACTTAGGTCCCAAGGCTAGAGACAACCACTTCCCCAAACCTCTCCCTCCTCTCTTTCCTTCCCCCTGCCCCCCACTAAGTCCATTCACAGAGAGCTATTTGCCTTTCATTGAACCACACTATTCTATTTCTCTTCTGTTTTGATTATCAAATCATTCCAAGCACTGTATCCACTTCCACTGTTAATATTATTATTAATTATTGTTAATTCTTTCAATGGACTTATTTGTGGATTCTTCTTTTATATGTGTTTTAATCTAAAATGTGGCAGAAGTAAATGTAAAGTGAAGTCATTCCCACATTGATACACAGGGAGAGAGAAAATTTGGTTCAGATTTATTAATTTTTACTGACAAAAAATATAACCTTCAGCCTAAATTTGCTCCTGATCATAGAGATTTCCCCTGCCGAACCTTCCTATTCCTTATTTCTCTCTACTTCAAAGAGAGGCTTAAATTTTCCCACACTTCTGTCAAGGAGCATCAGCTGACTAACTCTGCATATCTGGGGCTGTCTCTAGACTACACCTCTCTGTCGACAGAGAGATGTAGATTAGGCATGTCGAAATTGCTCATGAAGCGGGGATTTAAATATCCCCGTGCTTCATTAGCATAAACATGGCCGCTGCTTTTTTTCGAAACGGAGCTTTTTAAAAAAAACCCGGCAGTCTAGATGCGGATCTGTCAAAAAATAAACCCTTTTTTGAAAGATCTTGTATACAGGATATTTTGTACACAGGATCTTTTGAAAAAGGGTTTATTTTTTGACAGCTCCGCGTCTAGACTGCCTTTTTTTTTTCAAAAAAGCTCTGTTTCGAAAAAAAGTGGCGGCCATGTTTATGCTAATGAAGTGCAGGATATTTAATTCTCTGCTTCTTTAACAATTTCGACATGCCTAATCAACATCTCTCTGTCAACAGAGAGGTGTAGTCTAGATGTACCCTGGATAGGATCCCAATACCTCCTATCAGGATGTGTTTGCAAAAGAGCTTTAGAGCTTTTGCAAAGTAGGAGAACCTAACACCATACTACCATGCCCACTTAATGCAGTTCAGAACTATGTGGGAGGGAGAAAAAAATTAAGCTTTTATAAATCTAAAAAGTAAACCAAACAGACAATACAATTGGACAGATTTGTCCAAAACATTGTGGAGGGATTCAAAAAGGAGGAAAATACTGAGTGGGAGAGGAAGTGCCATAATCATCAAAAGATCATGTATATTATTTTTGGCTCTGCTGGCACAAACTAATTCCAGCACCTGAGACCAGCTCCAGTGTAACCTGAAATACCAGTTATGCAATCATGGATTATCACTGGTTCTGCTTGTGTATAGTGTTCACAGAACTTACCACACAACTCTGCTGTGCTACTATAAATACTGCTGACATGCGATGTCTCTATATGTTGCACTCTAGCCATTGTAGTGGTGTCATGATGTTTATTAGTTCTAATATTCCCAAAGTCTCTCGGAGCTTCATGAATTTTATGCTTCCTACAGTATATATTCCTTTATTCTTAGAAAAACAGAGTTGTCTAACAGAATATTTATAGTTGGTTTTCTATTGTATTTTTAGATGGATGATTTTTGTAGCAATATTTGTCTATTACAAGTGCAACACAAAACTATTCAGAATAACAAAGCTTACTGGCTTCACCTACCTGTTTTACATATAATGTTTATTACAGTCTAGCACTGTAATAGCACTGACTGTTACTAGGCGCCATGCAGACATAAAAGGCTAGATTCTCAGCAAGTGCAAATGTCACAGCTTCATTGAAATCAGTGGAGCTGCACCAATTCACACCAGTTAAGAATATGGCTCACATTGCATAAGTGTCTTTACAATTCTCATCCGGCACACTCCTGATCTGCAACATCTGCTGTTGTTCCACTCCCTAGTTTTCCCTTGAGTCATGGTGAATTGTGATTTGAGTAATATTTCATCAAAGGCTAGAAAGACAGCATGTCTTAATGAAACCTCCATGGAAACCATTCTGGGTTGGGTTACAGTGGTTTAAATTGGGAGTGGCTCCTGCTGGCAATAAGCCTAATTCTCCACTGCCTCACAAAATGAATGCCAACTTTGTGTGAAACATTACCAAGTCAGAATGGTGGCACTTTGCCCTCATTTAGCATAGATGTGAATGACTACCAAGGTTCAAAGCAGTGGAGAATCAGTCCAGAAGGAGCCACCCTGGATTGCCACTGTAATACAGAGATCAAAAATTGACTTTAACTGCTTATTTTATAATTGTGACTATTGGTCAACACTTCTTACAATATAAGAACATAAGAATGGCCATACTAGGTCAGATCAAAGGTCCATATAGCCCAGTATCCTGTCTTCCAACAGTGACCAATACCAGGTGTCCAGGAGGGAAACAACAGAACAGATCATCATCAAGTGATCCATCCCGTTACCCATTCCCAGCTTCTGACAAACAGGGGCTAGGGACACCATTCCTGTTCATCCTGGATAATAGCCACTGACGATTCTATCCTTCATGAATTTATCTAGCTCTTTTTTGAACCATGTTAACACCAGTCTAAGGGCATGTCTATACTACATGGCTCCGTCAACGGAGCCATGTAGATGAGCTTTGTAGACATAGCAAAATGAAGCGGCGATTTAAATAATCGCTGCTTCATTTACATCAAAATGGCTGCTGCGCTGTGCCGATCAGCTGTTTGTCGGCACAGCGCGGTAGTCTGGACGCTCGGCAGTCAACATCAAAAGCCTTTGTCGACCGCCCCGGTAAACTTCATCCCACAAGGCATAAAGGGGCGGTTGACAAAGGCTTTTGATGTCGACCGCCGAGTGTCCAGACTACCGCGCTGTGCCGACAAACAGCTGATCGGCACAGCGCGGCAGCCATTTTGATGTAAATGAAGCGGCAATTATTTAACTCGCCGCTTCATTTTGCTATGTCTACAAAGCTCATCTACATGGCTCCATCGATGGAGCCATGTAGTGTAGACATACCCTTAGTCTGGGTGCCTGTCTGCTTGCATGACATTAAGTATTTAAAGACCATGATTATGTCTGATTTCCTACTCCTCTCCAGATAACTATGGGTGTGTCTAAACTACACCCCTCTGCCGACAGAAGGATGTAGATTAGGCACATCGCTATTGCAAATGAAGCGGGGATTTAAATATCCTGTGCTTCATTTGAATAGAAATGGCCACTGCTTTTTGCCGACGTGGCACTTTGCCGGCAAAAAGCGGCAGTCTAGATGGGGATCGGTTGACAAGGAAAGCCTTTTCCGACCAATCCCTTATGCCTCGTGCAATGAGGTTTACAGAATCGGTCGGAAAAGGCTTTTCTTGTCGACTGATCCCCGTCTAGACTGCCGCTTTTTGCCGGCAAAGTGCCGCGTTGGCAAAAAGTGGCGGGCCATTTCTATTCAAATGAAGCACAGGATATTTAAATCCCCGCTTCATTTGCAATAGCAATGTTCCTAATCTACATCCCTCTGTCAGCAGAGGAGTGTAGTTTAGACACACCCTATATCTAAAGCCTGACCTATACTAGAAAAATAGGTTGGCAGAAAACCACATTGTTGAACAGTACAGTTAAGCTGATCTGAGTCCCTGTGTAGACAGCACTAAATCAACAGAATAATGTTTCTGTTAATCTCACTACCAACTCCTGGGGCATGGGTTATCTTCTAAGCCAATGGGAAATGGCTCTTGCTGTTTCTATAGAGAAGTGTTTGAGCACTGCAGAGGCAACTATATCACAGTGGTGTTTTAAGTGTGAACAAGTTCTAATACCCTAACCCTGCCCCCACTGAGAGAATCTTTTCACTTTGTGAACCAGTCTTTCAGCTCTTTTCTAGGCCTCTGCTAATACCTGAATAAATGACATGTTTCAAAGCCAGGAACAAATACTGCTTATTTGGCAAGAGCTTTTAAAAGGGGCCCAATCATGAAAGCCCTGTGTATAGAATTCCCACTGTCAACAATGAGAGTTCCATACATAGATACCTTGAGAAGTTGGCTCCAAATTACACACTAGCACTGTGTGAACTGTACAGCACCAAGGAAATCAGAACTTTAATACAGTGTTTGTATTGTGCACTAAACATAACTTACTTTTCCTTCATCTTCTCCCATGTAACTCCTTTCCTTGTGCATTTTGTTATTTGTGAGGCCTCCCAGATGTATGACTTTGGGACTGATTTTTCCCTCACTTACTTCAGTGTGAATCAGGAATATCACTACATGGTTTAAACCTCATACAAGTCAAAGCAATATCAGACCTTTTACATTTGTGTCTGATTTCCAGTCATCTAGAGGGTTTTTTAAAACATTCTTCTGCATTTTATAATTTTTGTGTTTTCCACTTGAGCTGTTTTTTTAGGTTCTAAACCACATTTGTATCATAATTCTACTGATGTAAATCCAGATTACCTCTATTAGCCTGATTCTCATTTACATGAAGATACATTTGAAACACTTTGGCAATGTAATTTATACCCATTTTATAGCCTTTTAAATTATCTAAGTCTGAACTATAGTCAGGCCTTATGGATTCAATGGAGTTACTCTGGATTTATAAGAGTAATAACTGAAATTAGTACCTCGTCCACAAATCCCTACACTGATCCCTGCATGCAAATAAGCATCAGCATTTTCTCCTTTTTATTAAATTGGTGTTATTCACATCTAGTTAAGAATCAGAAGTAGTCCTATACTTTCAGTAGCACTAGCCATTTTTCCACTTTATTGCCCCACTAATCCTGCTCACAATTTGTGGGGAAATCTACTTTTCTGGATGTGATGAGTATATTGAAAAGTCCATCTAATACTGTAGCCTTCTTCACCTATCATGTGCATATTGCAGATAGCAAGTTATTGACTAAATATAGTCCTATGCAGTTTCCATTAGGTTGTGGCTTTTAAGTGTAATATGTGGTGTATTTTAGTTTAAAGCTAAATTTAATTTTCATGTGTTCTATAACTCTCAGCCCAAACCCTGATTTAAATTAATAGAAAGACGTATAAACGAGAAATAATAATCAGACAAAATGCATGATACAAAATGTCAGTTAGTTTAAAATTGAACATCTTTTGCAGAGGTTCCCATGCTGTGGTCTGCAAAATATTTGCTGGTAGTATATCGAGAGCTAGCTGGTCAAACGGTGCCGTGCTTACTGTCCTCCTGATTACTCGCAGAAATGAAAAGAATAAATAGGAGGTTAAGATTAAATTAAGAGAGCTGACTGAAAATGGAAATCCCCTCCTGTGGAAAATGTTGTAATATTTGTTTTTTTCATCCTGAAAGTCAAATATGCACAATTTTCATGGAAAAGAATTTTTTTGTTAAATTATTCCAGAGGAAAATTCCAGACCCAGGTATAGAAGTGAAGAGCAAAAGGCAGCAGTGGATAACATTTTAAAAGGGCCTAAGTGACTTAAAAGCCAGAGGGCTTGTAAACACAGTGCACTAGCCTGCACTAGGGAGTATAAATACTAGTGCACCTTTCTGTGTTGCGCACTACATGGTCAATGTGGATCCTGCTGGCATACACTACAAGTGTCCTAGTGCACATTAATGTAGTCCATTTCACACAGCTCTGTGTAAATGCTTACTAGAAAACTTTTAGTGTATGCCAACAGGGCCATGTGGGCCAGTTACTGAATAACATACTAGTGCCCATTAAAATTTACAACCCAAATCTACTAAATCAGATTTATATACCATGTAGACAGGTACTGACTTTCTTTGAAAGTCACTTTTAGGCTCCTAATCATTTAAGCACGTTTAGAAATTTTACCCTATGATTAATTTTTTAAATAAAAAATAGCTAAGACAACTAAAAAATACATGCATTGAATTATATAGAACTATACTAGTTTCTGTCAGCTGAAGAGCTGACCCATACATACTCTTCTAACATTATTTTTTTGATGTGAGCAATCACTGTCTTTGACCACAGGTCTCTTACGAGATTTCATGGAAAGGGTGATAGCTATATGACAATAGACTGTGTGACTTACTACAGAAAATAGTTTGACAGGTCTTGTCTATTGCATTTAAATAGAAATAATGTGTTCATACTTTTCAATACACCATATTGTTCTTTTTCTTTCTGGTTTATTTGTAGTGCAGCTGTAGCTACATAAGTACAGGGCAGTAAAATCATCCGAAGAAGATTGTATGCGTTTTGCTGCAAAAGGGAAATAGAGTTTCTAATCACTGTTCCCAAAAAAAGACATTTCTTCTTTTATTCATTCATAATCTCTTATACCCCCTCTTTTCTGTCAGACATCGACATCACTAACACTAGCATTCACATTTCAAAAAACATTCTCTAATTGGTCCCATTAACTATCATCAGTGAAACATTTAATTGCCTCTTCTACAATTCATCATCATGTTGGAATTGTGTTCTACTTAATCTATCTCAAACCTCTGCAGAAAATCCAGATACTGTATTTCACATTTCTATTTAGAACAGGAGAATATTTTCTAAGACAATGTGTGTTACAATGCACTGAATGATGAGAATTTCAGGTTTTAAACTATACTACCTAAACTCTCACCTAAAGGCTCATAGTATATTGTTTATGTCTCTCAGTCTTACTACAATGTCAGTAAAATCTTAGGGGAAATTACAATGCATGCATATTAAAAAATAATCCATAGTGTTTGTTTATTCATATATGAATTTAAAGATCTACTGCATGGCACCACCTCTCTTCCAACTAGGACTCTGTCATACTGTGTGGAAAAAGGGAAGTCAGTGTTACAGGGATTAATAATGCATCTAATATGAATCTCTTGGTAAAATTAAAGATGAAGGAACTACATTAAAACAGCATTAAAGCACAGCCATCGGAACATAAAACCATGGAAATTCTGAACTGAGACTGTCATTTCACTTTTCTTATATCCCCTTTGCTGAAAAAGGGCCCACATTCCATTTGTAAAATACCTTGGATCTGTGGATCTAACACCTCAGCACAAAGTACTGAAACATGTTGGATCAAAGTATGGTGTCCTGAATGAGGGCCACACTAATGCAGTTCAGGTGCCCTAAATACCCATCCAGCTATATACTGGTATGTACACTCACCCAATGTTATTGGTGCTAGTTGAGATTTTCAAAACAGTGGTTGGCAATTATAGACTCATGTCTCCCATTAAATAATCTAAATGTCCAAAATATGAAAACACCGATACAATTTATCTAAATAAATCTAATATATATAAATTCCCTAAACTACAGTAAAACTCCAATAGTCTGGCATCCAATAGTCCGGCACTCCTGATAGTCCGGCATCAAAATGGCAAGAGCCTAGTGAGTGAGCTTCGGCAAAAAATGAGTCACAAGGTAACAGTGGCAGCAGCTGAACTGAGCAAAAGGGTAAAAAGGCTTAAAAAACTAAAACATTACAGTATACTGTATACAGTATGTACAATAAAAAGGGTTAAGAACACTTTATATAAAGTATATAATGTATACAGTATATATATAACCTGCTTATAGTACCTCCTGATAGTCCGGCATATTTGATAATCCAGCACCACCTAAATCCCATAGGTTCCGGATTATCGGAAGTCTACTGTAGTTTGAAAATTCTAATCTATTTATCCAAGGATTCTATATTGGTTCCCATCAAATTTATATCTCAGCACCTTCCAAATAAAATTAATAGTGATGAGGACTTTTAAATAAATGTGCACCCACTCTATTTATCCCACCTTTCTGCGTTCACTTTTTACAAATTAGTTTGGAAACTAATTCACAGAGGGTGAGATTCACCTCTGTGCAGAGGCTGAGCCCAGAGCCAAAATAACTGCATAAATCTCACTTTAAATGCACCTTTCCCCTCCTCTTTTAGGTCTTAATCCTGCAAATTGTACTTTGCTAGTGGACTGTTGCACTACTGTGAAATCCTACTGATTTTTATAAGGATCTGCGCAGGTGCGACAGACCTTCTACATGCCACACACTTCAGCATTGGGATCAAAAGCAGATATAAGCAAGTCTTATATTGTTTATAGATTCATAGATTATAAACCTAGAAAGAGCCTATAGTCCTACCAGGATAATCTTCTTAATTTGATAGGTTATTAAATGTCACCCATTTATACCTGTATTGAGCCCAACTTGTTTGGCTAAGCATATCTTGGAATTCAGTCTTTATCTGAAGACATCAATATATGGAGAAACAACCCTTTGCTTGATAGATTTGCTTCTCCAATTACCTTTACTGTTGAAAGTATATGCCTTATTTCTATTTTTAATTTGTGTAGCTTCAACTTCTATCTCATGTTGGCCGACTGCACTGGAGTTAATTTCACTCTGAAAATAAATTCTGAATTCATAATCATAAAAACTCTTACCATAACTTCAAGTCTGCATTCACCTAGTTAAGAGAACTAATAACAAATGAACTGTGTCCAACTAAGCCAGTTCACATTGCAAGTACATGCAACAAATTGCTCATGAACCAGAGCTACAGACCAAGAATTGTTTCCTGAAATTGTTCAGCAAAATAATTTTGCATAATGAATCCCTTGGAGAAAACAATGTTCTCTTCACAGGCAATTTGTGAACATAAACACAGGCAAAATGAGTCAAATAAATGATTCATTGTGAATTATTTGCCCAGTTAAAGCTGAGATGAGCGTATGTGACTGGTGTCCCTCTCAATTTTATCTATCACACTTGTAAGCAGTTTCTTCTCTATTAGCCTCGTTTGAGTCCTGTATTTCTCCTTTCCTAGCCATGCATTCTGTTGCTGTAATGTTTTATTTAGATTATTTTACAATTCCAAATCCTCTTCTGTTGTTTCTGTTGTCTCTGGCTATGTCTAGACTACACTAATCTATCGCAAAAGGTAGCAAAATGCGCTCCGCAAAATGTGTACCTTTTTCCAATATTTTTTTTGGAAGAAGGTTTTCTGAAATTTGACCCGTCTATACTGGGCCAAATTTCAGAAAAACCTCCTCTTTCAGAAGGGTCCTTCTTCCTCGTGGAATGAGGAAGACAGGGTTTCCGAAAGAGCATGTCTGCTCTTCCGCAAAAAAAGAGGAAGAGCAGACACATTCCCTGGACATGGTGGAGTTTTTCTGGGATACCTCTGGTATCTGGTATCCCAGAAAAACCCTATAGTGTAGACATAGCCTCTGTATCCTTGTTTTGGAGAAATTAGTTCCTGTTAATGTTTCTGGGCCACACGTACCTGTAGTAGTCATCAACCCTGCACATATTTTTGCATCAGAACACCAGCTTTCTTCAAAGACTGAGTCTAAATACAGCCATTAGCCATACCATGATACCCAAACATATAATTTTTACTAAGTCCTGAACACTGGGTTTCCTCCAAGCCTGCACTGATATCTCCCAATTAATCAGTCACTATATAACAGTGCCCTCAGTGATATACGATGAAATGCATTCTTTTGCTCAGAGCTTGCAGAGAGAAGGCCTTTGTACCACTGAAGTTATATTTAAGCTCTGGAAACAGGGCTTTTGTGGTGCCTAGACCTTGTATAAATGCTCTGCATGGAGGTGATGTTTATGCATCTACAGTTCAATTTTATCATGCCCGGGGCACAATGAGAAGAGTCCTGCATGGAAACAAAATTTCTATCTCCATCCACATCCGTATCTGCAAAAATTAGTCTTAGATATCTACAGTGGATGTGGATACCCACAGATATCTGCAAATGTGCAGAGTTTTCAATACAAAATTTGTATCCGCATCTGCAAAAAATGAGCTGCAGATAGCTGCATCCATATCCATGGATGCTGATACCCATGGATACAAGCAGAAATCTGCAGATTTACAGGGCTCTAACAATGCTCCATCTTATATCGTGTCATTTTGAAAATGTGAGTTTAATTTTTTTATTTGAAATGTTACTGTAACTTGCATTAATCTGATTTCATTTCTGTTTGATAGTCTCTGCATACCTCTGCATTTGTTTCATTTCACTTTGATTGTGTAATGTGTTCTCTGTAGACGTGTATTAACATCTCTTCATTCCATTGTATCACTGTAACATCGTCTCCATAGACCTGCAGTGACACTGTTGCTCCATTTTCTTTATGTCAGAAATTGCCTCCTCACATCTACACAGATGTTTTGTTTCAAGAGAGGGATAGCTCTGGGCCCATCCTCTGTAGTGTTCCCTGTTTATCTTAGTCAATTCATGTCAAATCTAACTAGCACATTATTATTATTCATTACTTGTTATTAGAGTAGTGCCTAAAGACCCCAAACAAGATCCTGACTCTATTATGGAAAGTACATAGAAACAACAGTAAGAGACTTACACTAAATAGACAAGACTAAAAAAATGCAGGAGAAAGAGAAAGTATTTTCATCTTCATTTTACTAAGGTGTAACTAAGGCACCAAAAGATTTACTGATTTGCCCAGAATGCCACAGGAAGTCTGCGTGGTAGAGCTTAGAACTGAATGGACATTTTATGAGTTTCCATCTCAGAGGGCCATATTCATCGTTTATCTTTTCAGACTGAGATTTATGTGAAAAAAAGAGGTCATATTATATGCATTCTTGCTCTGAAAAATGTTTATGTAAAAATGGCACTTTCTTACTTACTCCAGATTCTTCTTGTATGCATTCAGGGTCACACTGCATCTTCTCAACTTACTGATAAAAATAAATCTTGTGCTGATTTTCACTTATTATTATTGCAGAAACTAGACAGCAAAATGGGAGTGAACTCAACTCTACTTCTTTTTGTGCATCATCAATAAAATAGTTTGCTAAATTTCAATAAGTTACACCTGTACAAGCCAATTCAAAAAATAAGGTCGCACAAATGTAACTGAAAGCATAATTTTGAAGTTAATGGAGTTGAACAGATGTTACTAGGAGTTTGATTTGGTCTGAAAAACCTTTATTATTGCTGATGATGCACAAGAAGGAAAGAACCCAGCTTGTGGCTCAGATCCCAGGTTAAATTTGCACAACGATGCTTGAAAAAATCCATATTTTTGCTGTGAACTTCCATATGGAAAATTTTCAGAACTGTCAGCTTTGGAACTCTGTGTTATTTTTGCACAGTAGAATTATATTTTAAAGGAACCTTTGCACATATACAATAGTTTCATTCAAGCACTTAGCTTGGTGGCTTGAAACATTTACTGTAATATAAACCTATCCACTGTTTTCTAAGCACTAAAGGCCATATTCTTGCTTTAGATGCATATACAGATCACACTGCCGTCAAAGGAAATTGTGTGCATGTAACAGATAACAGGTTTTTCTATAAAATGGGCTTCATCCTTCAGGCCTAGCATTTAAATCAATGGATGGTTTTAATGAGTTAGGCCTACAGGATTGCACTCTGTTTGAAAAAGCTAAGCAGAAACTACTTGAAAAGATATTTACATGTAACAAGGAATGAGTTTCCTATTGAATCCAGCTCTGTATGTTCATTAAAAGGTTCTGCAAACATCATAAACTATGAAAGTGCGTCTTGAGCTGTTAATGAATAGCAACTGTTATAGAGACTGAATTTCTTCCCCACTATTCAGTCCAGGAGCACGTATTATTATTTATAATATTTAGAAAGTCATTTTTGTGGAGGATATGTTGAAAAATGATCAAAGAATCCCAGATAAAAGGCTTTTAAAAATTAACTGGCCTTTTTGCCTAGGAAGAAGTGTTACTGTTCTTTTTACTTAAAATATCTAATTTTCATGAAGGTCCTTGAGGGCAGCAGAAATCAGGGGTAGTATAGCACATCATATTTATACAGCAAAGATTTAATAATGGATCCTTTAAACAAGTAAAGGAGGGCAGGGCCAGGAAGAAGTCTAGCCCACTAACAATGCATGCAGGCATATTCCAAGCTGCCAGCAGCTCTTTCAGTAAAAATTGAGCTCTCTCCATTCTGAAATGGGAAATCCATGAAAACTTGATGACTTACACTAGAGAAGTCATTTTGCCTAGTATGCCTCAGGGGCTATGGGATGGGAAAAAGGAACAGTAAGCTAATAATCTATTTATAGCTGTCCATGTGACCTTAGATACTCATACATTATGGCTTCTGGCCTACGTAATTTACAGAAAAGACAACATTATATAGAAGGTAGTGGTAGACTGAAAAATTCTTTCCTATAAGGAGCCATTATTCTAGTGAAGGCATTTTGAATATGTTGATATTGTATTACCAAAACTCCATCCAGTCTAGAAAACGAAAAAATTCCTGATGAGGAAAGTGTTGCTTGAAAACAGCCAAGTGGCCCATACAGAGTTGAGTGGGTACATGATGCTGCCTTTTTTACTTCTTGTATTCAGTTGCTACACTGTCTTGAAAGATAACTGCATATACACAAAATATTCTCCAAAATATTTATTTTCCATGGAAGCAATTGCTGTAGTTGCCATAGGAAAGCTGTGTGATTTCAAATGGCAAAGGAATGGTTTGGAAGACAATGTCTGTATTAAGATGTAGTCCCCACTGGGAAAAACTGAAAATCTCTGAACTGGGAGAACCATTGCACTGAGTTTTCCAGATTAGTGAGTAAATGAATGAGAAAATCATGGGTAAAGCATCACAACATACATTTTGTTCAGTAATTTTGTCAATATCAGTTTATATATATTTAAGATAACCAGATCTTTTGTGGTCTATGTGAGTTTTGCTAATGGTCCCTAGTGAACCAGGAACACAGCTCATTGTATGCCAGTAAAAGTAACAGTCAATATTTTTATTGGGAAAAAAAGACACAGAGAGTCATTTTTAAGTAACAAGTCTCAGATTTGTTATTATTCTCTTTCTTCTTAAGATAAAACAAAAATACACATTGAAGATTTTTAACCAGAAAAGTCACAGACACAACACACACATTGACAGGCAGATCACAGCAAATTGTTACCAGGTTAGATTTGTCCTACATCTCATCTGTGCTCCTATTAGACAGAAGGCAAGGAAAGCGATAGGAAGAATAAGATGAACCAAAGAGAGGAGATAATAATGGAAACCTTAGGTTCATATCCCAGGAGGGTTCAGAGTACATCCATGGAGATGGTGACTTCATCTGGTTGCCTTCCCTTGTCTGGTCTGGAGAAAACGTTTATTTGGAATTAGAAAAACAGAAAATTCAGTATTTGTGATGGTAAATTTCTCAGTCCCGACTTGTGGTGGTATCTCTACCATGATGGCAACACTGCCAATGTGAATATGTTGCTGCAATCCACACCTTTCTAAATTTGCTGCTGAGCTCTGAGTTTACTGGTATCATGAGCTTTTGTGGGCACAGCCCACTTCTTCAGATGAGCGGAGTTTTTCATCTGAAGAAGTGGGCTGTGCACACGAAAGCTCATGATACCATCTACATGTTTTGTTAGTCTATAAAGTGCTACCAGACCATTTGTTGTTTTTTAAGTTTATCCTGTACAGACTAACTCGGCTACCCCCCTGAAGCTTTTGAGTTAATGTGGTGCTGAAGAAGTCGCCAAGTGTTTCCAGAACAGTAATCACTGAAAGAGGCAAAAAATTTGCTCATCAAAACTAACAAAACAAAACAAGCACGTGGAGGACCAAAGCTGTGGGCCAAATCTCCGTCCATCTTAAGAACATTTTGATTTGCTTCTGCAACAATTCTGTAATCTCACCGGGAGCCTTGAAATGCCTAATCAACAACTCCTTTGTTCAAGCAGCCAGTTTACATACTCGCTAGGACTGTGCTGTGCTTCCCTTTTGCAATTTTATACATGTTTATTGGTTAAAATAAAATAAAATGACCTTTCATGTACATTGTTCAATTTATTTTAACCATCGGATTCTTGGCAGATAGAAATGATTTGGGGTTAAATGAATTGTGTGAGGGATGTGGAGTTAGCAAAGCTGTGGCAAAGTCTGGTAGTTGGCAGACATAGAGTATAAATGGGAAGTGGATGGTGGGAGTGAATGAAGTGGGGTTGAAGGGAGCTGCGTCAAATGGAACTGAGGGAGTATGATGGACTAGGGCAGATAGCATGAACACCAACGGGACTGAGACCATAGGTCGCAGAAGAAGAGTTATGATGGGGGGCCAGGCAGGGGAACAGAGCTGTGTCAAGGAATCTGCCACCTAGACAACAGCACAGCAGACTATAACAGTGATTCCTTTACACCAAGCAATCTATAGCAGCAATGCATTCTCCTCTGTCTGTTCCTGGCAAAGATTAAACAAGTTTTTTGTTTGCTTGGAATTGTCTAAAAATGACCCTCTGCCATTCTCATCATCTTGATGATTGGCAACTGTGGGAAGTGTGAGAACTGTGTGGGTGGGATCCAAAAAAGTGCAGATATTAAAAGGAAAAAAAATAGTGTTTTGCAAACAGAAACTGTTCATAAAAGCACTGAAGGATGTATCCTAGAATATATGAGAGGGGTCTGTTCTTCAAAATGATCCAGCTTTGGTAATGGAGTATGTTAAGAGAGAGTAATGTAAATCCTAGGGAATTAAACCCTGCTTTATGTGCAAATCCTAAAATAAGCTTAAGTATGAAGATACAAAGATGCCTATACAATAAAGTGTTAAAATATTAGGGTGATCAAAGTATAAGACTACATAATGCCTAATAAGTATTAATAAATTCATTTACACTGTTCCATATATTAAGAGATACTGAGCTATCACATTTAACCCATAAAATCTTTCAAATTTATCACATTAAAATTGGATTTTTTTAAAAATATTTTGTTCCTTTGAAGCTACCTTCCAGATATATGAACCCTGAAAGCCAGAGCCTTAAACTGATGTAAATCAGGGTAGGTTCACTGCTCAGAGGATCTAGTCCTGAGTCCCCAAACTTTGGATGCCTGGTAGCTTATTATAGTTACTACAATGAAAAATGACAGGAGCAGCTTCACAGTGAAATACCTGTCAATTAGGGTAGGAAGTCATGTGAGGTTGCTCTTTATGTTCTCCCCTGTTTGTTTGGTGTTTTGTGTGTGTGTGTGTGTGTGTGTGTGTAAGTTGAAGCAATAGTTAATTAATATAAGGAATGAGTCAAACAATGAGTCCAAAATCTATATTTTCAAAATTATATTATGTTTAATTAGCACCTCATAAGTGACACATCTTGGAAATGCTGCAGCAGAAAGATTAGCCAAATAAACATTTGATCTGTGGGATGCACAGAGTGAGGGGTCTTCCAAATTGCACACAAGACTATAACTTAACTAAGGTCCACATTTGTCTCAGATGCTGCCTGCACTATGAACCATCTGAAACTGAAATAAAATCTGATGATGGTTTCTTTGTGGTGAAAATGAACTGCTGATATTGTTCAAAGTTAATAAAATGAGAAATTGAAATGAAGCAAGCAATTATCATGGACTCATGGTGAGACCTTGGACAAGTGACTTCATATCTTAACGCCTACATTTCCTCCTTTGTAAAATGAGAATAAATTACTTATCATCGTCATCATTATTATTAACCTCACAGAGGTGATTTATAAGTGGGGATTCTTTTTGTTTCTTTGATAGTTTTAGAAGGCCAGAAGGGATTATTAGTCCAGACCCTCAAAGACATGTAGGCACCCAACTCCCAATTAAAACCATGGAAATTTGACATCTAAACATCGTTGAGAATCTGAGTCCAATGTTCTACATGATATCTAGCCTGACTTCGTGCAAAATACCACTGATAGAGACCCTGTAATTCCTGCATTGAACAACACCTGCCAAAATCTGGTTGAGCTACATCATCTCTTCTAGAGAGACAACCAGTTTTGATTTAAAGCCTCCAAGCAGAGAAAAATTTATCAAATCTCATGGTGTTGCGAAGCCTGGTGAACGTCTGAGCTCCCTTAGCAGAGCTCCTAATTATTTACAGAGGGGTCTCAGAGGGGTATCCTTAAAAAAACTTAAAAAATAGCAATGGTCCAGTAGCACTTGAGAGATTAACAAACATTTCAATAGTATCTGCAGCTTTCCTGGTCACACTTTTTTGAGTTACAGATGAAATAACGTTCTTGATATATAATGTAGGTTTGCATTGGTCTCACACTGTGCATACTATTTACTATTTAAATAATCGTGTTGTGCAACCGCCAGACAACGAAACACCTGGAGAGCGGTACCGGTGAACCCTGGCATTCCGCAGATTCCTGACTTGTCACCTTGCCTGTCTCTTCTGGCCACCGTGTGCGCGCGACCCCGGTTCTGCACAGCCACGCTCCGGAGGCGAGAGAGTGGTAGGGACACTGGGTCGTGAGCCGATGCTCTGTCCCTTCGCAGCCCGGCCGAGCAGGCGAGGGGCGGCGGGAGCCTGGCGGAGCAGCGGCGAGCCCAGGGAAACCCACCCTGGGCCGGTGATTGACACCCCGGAGGCTCGCTCCTCGTGCCAAGCGCAAAGCGAAGCAGCCAATGAGCTGCGCACGGGGCGGGTGTTGGGCTCAGGAGCCACCGGTACTTAGACTCGCCGGTGTGGGGGGGGCAGCCCAGAGCAGAGCGGGGCTGTCCAGGGGAAGGGAGCGCGCGTCCGAGGAGCCGAAGCCGGGGATGAGGCTGCTCAGCTGCTCGGCGGCTCCCATGGGGACGAGGAGACTTTGAGGGAGTTGGGCGCTTGGCTGGAGCGCGGCGAGCCCGGGTACGGAGCGCGAGGGGCTGGGGTGGGGGCGGGAGCTGGAAGGGGGCAGGCGGGGTGTCGCGGCGCGGCCCCGGGGGCAGACACTGCCCCGCCGCCGCGCCTCGCGCTGCCGAGCTGCGCCGGGGTCAAGCGGACGAGCGGGGACCTTCCAGCGCCGCCAGCTCTAGGGGCTCGGGGGAGAACTTTGCCCCCTTGCCTCCCCCGGCGGGGACCCTAGGATGCGGGGCGGGGGTGCTGCTGGCTCCCCATGGCTCCCGGGAGAGCTGCGCCCGCCTCACGCGGGCGCGAGCAGGTGCAGCCCCAGCGGGGCACGGGGAGTTTCATCCCCCTCGCGCGGGTCTGGCCGGGGAACCACTGAAACTCTACGTGCCTGGATTTTATTTTCTTCCTCTTCTCCCTTTTCTTCCCGCCTCCTTTCCCTCTCGCCTGCTGCTCTCCTCCTTCCCCCCAGACCCGGCGATTCCTACCCTCGCCTTGTCATTGATGGGAAATCAACTGGATCGCATCACCCACCTGAATTACAGCGAGCTGCCGACCGGGGACCCCTCGGGGATCGAGAAGGACGAGCTGCGGGTCGGGGTGGCTTACTTCTTCTCGGATGAGGAGGAGGACCTGGACGAGCGAGGCCAGCCGGACAAGTACAGCGTGAAGGGCTCCAGCAGCCCTACTCAGGACACTCCCACCCACCACCACCACCATCACCAGCTGGTGCTGAACGAGACCCAGTTCTCTGCCTTCCGCGGCCAGGAATGCATCTTCTCCAAAGTCAGCAGCGGCCCCCAGGCTGGGGACCTGCGCGTCTTCTCGGTCTCGGCCCTGCCTGCCCTCTGCAAACCGGGAGACCTGCTGGAGCTGCTCTACCTGGGGCCATCCGACCACCCGCCCCGGCCCCCGCACTGGGCAGTCTATGTGGGCAGCGGGCAGATCATCCACCTGCACCAGGGCCAGATCCGCCAGGACAGCTTGTACGAGGCGGGCGCTGGCAACGTGGGCCGGGTGGTGAATAGCTGGTACCGCTACCGCCCCCTGGTGGCAGAGCTGGTGGTGCAGAACGCCTGCGGGCACCTGGGTTTAAAAAGCGACGAGATCTGCTGGACTAACTCGGAGAGCTTCGCCGCCTGGTGCCGGTTCGGGAAAAGGGAATTCAAAGCCGGGGGGGAGCTGCAGGCTGCTGCCGGCACCCAGCACCAGCAGCAATACTATCTCAAGATCCATATGGCTGAGAACAAGGTGCACACGGTGCGGTTCCACAGCCTGGAGGATCTAATAAGGGAGAAGCGCCGGATCGATGCCAGTGGCAAACTGAGAGTGATCAAAGACCTGGCTATAGTGGAAGGGAAAGAGTAACAAACAGCGGGAAGGGGGCGGGGTGCCCCCTTCTTTCCCCGGCTTGGCGAGACTCGCTTGCCACAGACAGACCGGGGACTGCGCTCTCTGGTGGGACGCAGTTTCAACCGGGATCCATGGCAACATTCCAGAAAACCAGCATTCTTCTTACACCATTTGGTTTGGCTTTTAATAACATTTAATGAACAAAGAAAGAGAGGGGAAGTTAAGAGCGACACGTGTGGAAAAGATTTACAAAGTATGTGGACAAAGTCTCTCCCTATCGATCGATGTTGGCCATTCTAGCAACATGCTAATAAAATTTCAAATTGAAATTCTTTTTAATTTATTTTCATGGCTTTAATCCATGAAACCTTTTAAACATTAGGGGCCATAGAAGTGGATTTAGCTAAAGAGTTTTTAGCTAACATTTGCCTTTCAAACCAACTGTCTCAAATTTTCTGTTAGTTCTGGGGGGGAGAGGTAGGAGGGGTTTTTCTTGTTTTGGTTCTAAATACTGTAGTTTCAGCTTGTAGCCAGAGCTGTTCTTTTAGTCCAGTAAACTATATAAAGGTATTAATCCTCTGTAAGTGTTTTTACCTTTCTCTGGCAGAAATTGATCACAAGTTTAAAAATCTGTTCTCTTTTTTTGTTCTCCTGCTTGCAGTCTTTTTCTGCTATGTTCTTATAATCCCTTAGTGTTCTGCTCTTCTGAAAATTATTAAGAACCATTAAAAATTAAATAAAGGATTGGGAGTATTTTGGTGAGCAATTTACATCCTGGCTTTTCCAGAGAGCAATCCTGCAAAGGTCTCCTGCCCTAGGTTTACCTTGCATGGCACAGAGCCACTGTACCAGTACTGTGAGGATACTTTCCACCTCCCTATACACTGCAAAAATTCAAACCCAGAATTGTTTGGCAGTCTGAGTGTTCCAGAAAATTGCAGTGTGACCAAGTTTACCTTAAAACCCAATTAAAGAAAATTAGCTTAGTCTAAATTTAGAAATACAAAGCTGCATAAAAAAGATGCCTTTTTATGTTATGTAAACAATACATTGCTTTATTTCAGATTGCATTCCAAGTTCACTCATTAATTTAGTCTCAGTCTTGCAATAAAAGATCAGAACATTATATATAATCAACTATTATTCTTAATTATACTGGGATATTCCTGAACTTAGCTATTCTCCTTTTTAATTATAATTACATTGAGCTGCATAAAATTTGTAATGATCAGGTTATCTTTGCATGTATCAATACTGGAAAGACAATGCATTTGTTTTTTTGTTTTCCCCTATCTATCAAGTAACAGATGGCAGAATTATTGTATATACACTCCACCCTCTCTGATATACTGTATCTTGGCTCCTTTCTGTATTAAACAACATCATAAGCAACCTTGTTTGTAACAATACTTCATTTTAACAAACAATGTGTTGCCTTCCATGACTGATGTTATGAGGATGGAGTGTACTTTACTAAAGGACAGATGTCAACATTTATTTCATGTAAGACATCTGTTTAAAAAAAGAAGAGGGGAACACGACAACCCTATAACTGACGGTCATGTAACATTTTCTATTTGCTGATGTGCTTGGCAAAGTTATTAGGCAATAAAATGTAAAGGTCTTTTTTTTTTCTTCAAAGCACTATTGATTACTACAACACTATATAAACAACTTACTTCAATGGGAGGAATTTTTGGAAGTTAATTTCTACCTGCGTCAAACAACTAATAGAATGGCTTCAAATTCCAATAACACACCTTGCAACAAATGCTTAATATTTTACATTTATTTTCATCATATTTGTTGCCTGGTAACTGTGGCCTTATCAATAAAGAATAGCAGATACCTTTACATTATTATATAGCATCATAGATGGACTTGAAATTAGGTACATTCATACTGTAAGTTTCCCTATCATTGAACAGCTGTTTTTTACCCCACTAGCAAGTTTAGTTTATCACTTTCTACAGCTGTGAAATTAATATTAAGGTAGGAGTATGATGTATGGTGGGAGTTTCATATTCACAATAATAAGTGAAGTTTCACTGAGCAGGTAATAAGATTAGGGATGGCATAATCATTGTTTAATATTTGTACTTTATTAGTGCCTAGAATTTCCCCATGATGCTTGGTGCAGTGCAAAAATACAGAAAAAAAATAGTCCTTGTACCCAATACACTTAAAGTTTAAAAAAAAAAAAAAAAAGACAAAATAATAAACAAAGGGAAGGGGAAAAAATGATGGGCACATGTTTAGTTAGCTGCTTTTCTTTTCCCATATGCTGCAAGGATTGAGTGGGGAAAATGGAAGGAGAAAAGAAATATGGGAAGGAGGAGAGTGGTATATTTAAGAAGATGAGTTTGCAGATTTCCCATATTTTAGTTTTTGACTTCTGGAGTTAGATCCAGAACCTAAACTGCCCTGCTATAAATAACACAGAATTTGAAGCAGAATCCTTATACAAGCATCACAACATTTTCCCACTAATGAGAACTGCATAGTTTATTATGTTAATTAATAGACTTTTAAAAGGTATTCGCTTTATACTCAGTATTATTTCTTCACAGCCCATCATCATGTTCATACATTAATCTTAATTTTGATATCTTGTGGGATGAATTGCTAAATGGTATATTAACAAACCCATTTTCCTTCACTTATCTATTTGTTAAGGGCTGACACTGAAGTTGAGGCTGTACAGGAAGATATAGGGACAAAGTTTGTACTGTGTTACTCAGGTTACTTCCAGTTTTACTTCAGATTTAAACAGGTGCAGGTGAAAGCATAATTACGCCTCTGGACTTTGCCAGAAGGACTGAATCCAAAAATACACTGGAAGCCTGAGGGGATACTGGTAACTTGTGATCTGATCTGCTATCATTGGACTCAACAGCCAAAACTTCCACAAACAATGTTGCTAGATCAAGCTCTTCAAGGATTTGGTTTGGTTTGGTTTGGTTCTCCCCCTTCCCATCTCCCTCCTCCCCTTTAGTTCTGCCCATCCATGACCATTATTACAAATAAAATTCTAATGCAAACCCAATTGTAATTAATTAAAACTTCATTTTCTTCAAAAAGTTGTAGTTTAACTTCAGTGGGCTGTGGGTAAGGTCTTATTGTTTTAGGCATTGCTTGCAATTTGTGGATCTTGCAAAAGAAGTGAGATTTAAAGAAGCATTTGAGAACTGAAGGATACCTCTTGGGTTAGGAAGCAACCTAGAAGCAGATAATAGGAGAACACAACAGATAAGTGTTGAGGCAGGCTGCTTTAATGCACTAAAAGATGGATGAATTGTTCAGAATGAAGAACAGAAATGTGGGCGGGGCAGTGCTGTGCAATGTCTTGACACAATGATGAGAAGCTGAAACTTTCTATAATGGCAGGTGGGGAAGCTAGGGGAAAGAAAGAAGGGAAGGAGTGTTGATGAATGTCAAGCAAAGAAAATGATTGGTTATATTTTCTTTCAAGATCAGAGCCCTGCCTGAGTTAAAATATCCAAGTCCATCAGTGAAGTCATTGACTAATTAAATTATTAATAAACTCTGGTCATCTGAAGAAGTGGGCTGTGCCCACGAAAGCTCATGACACATCTACAAGTTTTATTAGTCTTTAAAGTGGTACCAGACCATTTTTTGTTTTTTAAGTTTAATTAAATTATGTTTGTGGGAGCTGATTTCATTCCTCAAACTTCTTGGGCAAATTATACATTTCTGTACATTATTGTTCATAAAGTAAATCTAACATATGTGTTATTTTCAAATGCTAGGAGAATTGGAAAGTCCTGTTTTTCTACAGCTTTGCTTTTAGCTGATATGGTCACATTTTGGGAACAATTTAATCTTTGGGTCAGAAATCACTGTACTTGTCTCTCCAAACTGTGATCATCTTAATTGCTTTCAGGTTAACATTTTGTAGAGGAAATCCAATCCAAGGTCTCTCTAAGCACAGAGAGCCTTTGTTTGTAAACCGGTTTTTACTGGCATGACCAGGATATTTGCCAGTTATTGGCTGCAAATATAGTCCTTCAAACAGAACTTAAAACAAAACATGTTTTGTCTCTCTCAGTCATATATTTCCAAGTTGTTCTCTGTTCCCCACCTACATTATTGCTCAAAAAAAAAAAAACCGTTTATTTAGGACAATATTGACTCATTGATTCATGGGCTGTATCGCCATAGGAATCAATGAGAGTTTGGCAAAAACTAATGAGAAGATAAGGCCTTTATTGTGTATTGGAATGTGAGGTCTGAATTGTGCTGCCTTGTTTAATTTTAGTGTATTTCACATTTAGGTAAGCCATGTGCAGAAATCTTTTGGAGTTTATGGACCTGATCCTGTAATGTATTAAACATCTTCAATTCCCATTGAACTCTGCAAGGTTCAGGTCTCACAAGAGGAGCTCAGTATCTTGCAAGATCGGGAATTTAAGGCCATGTCTACACTAGGAATACGGTTGCCAGGTGTCCGGTTTTCACCCAGACAGTCTGGTATTTGTGGCTCCTGTCCGGTAAAAAACCCCAGAAAATACTGGACATGTAAAATATCCGGTATTTTCTGTTTTTCTCGGATGGAAGGCTGGTGGGGACATGAGCGTGGGGATTTAAAGGCACGGTGACCTTTTTTTTTCTTTTTGCTCAACAATTTTGGTCCCCCTTTTTTTGGTTTTTTGTTTTTTGCCCAATTTTTTTCCTGCCATGTTTGGGATTTTTTGTGAAAGTATCTGGCAATTCCTAACTAGGAAACTATTTCAAAATAGCTAAATTTGACTTAACTCCCAGTTTTACAAAATCAAAATAACATGTCTCCTCTGTGTGGAAGCCTCAAAATTAGTCCAAGGCAGGCTCTGTTAATGTGGACATGCTACCTGGACTTAGAGCCCCAGGAAGCACTAGGGAGTAATTAGTTCAAATTACTCTGGGGAGTAGTTATTTAGAAAAAGCGACACCAGATCATCTACACTACTGCTACCATGTGTACAGATTTTGAAATAAGTGGCCCTTTATTTTGAAATAATAGTCTTGGTAGTTAACGAGCTCTGCTTATGAATTGAACCTAAGGGTTGTTATTTCAAAATAACGCCCTAGTGTAGACCAGGGCTAAATGACTTCCATTCCCAACCCTCTGAATGCTATTATGGAGAAAATATTGTGCTCGGATAGGCTTTGTAGATATTAACACCAGTATTCAGATCACATTCATTAGTGTGGAATATTACTACCCAAGTAGATTAATAATTGTTCATCCATCATTTTCTCTGGCTGCTGATACATATTTTTATTTATGTTGCACAAACTCTGCTTTTTAGACAGGTGGGAGAATAAAATGCCTATCCCAAAGAATTTAACAGGATGCACATGTGGAGATTTACTAAACATATGCAGTCTATATTCTAAAATATAAAGCTTTGATCCTGAAACAGAATCTGTGTAGATGGAGTCTTATTCTGGGATGGGTCCCATTGCAAGACTGGGGCTTCAATGATAATCTGTGAATAGGATAATGGTTTGCCCCATTGCTGCTGTTAGTTAAATAGCTGTCAGCATTTCAAAGATAAGCCTAGACCTTATTTTTATTTTTGTTGTTATGAAGGGTTTTTAAAACATGTCTTAGATTGACATTTGAAATACAAAACATTCAATGCTAGAATGGATCTTTTTACAAAGTTGAATGTGATGTTTAAATTTTCAGTATAAAGAGTAAAAATGATGGGATTAAACACTTCATTGAGCTACTGTAAATCAAAAATAGGAGTTGTGTATGTTGCGGGGCAAAAGACAATGAGCCAGATTCTGCTCTGATTTAAACTGCTATATTAGGAAAAACTATTTCACTAGGAGAGTGGTGAAGCACTGGAATGGGTTACCTAGGGAAGTAGTGGAGTCTCCATCCCTAGAGATTTTTAAGTGTCGGCTTGACAAAGCCCTGGCTGGGTTGATTTAGTTGGGATTGGTCCTGCCTAGGGCAGGGGGCTGGACTTGATGACCTTCTGAGGTCTCTTCCAGCTCTATGGTTCTATGATTCTATGAAATCCAGAGTAAGCTCCTGTGTAAATGTTTTTTTCTCCAGATATACACCAAGATAACTGCCAATAAAATGTCACCCCCCTGAAAATTTTAAAAATGACTATTGAACATGTGCATTTTCCACTTAACAGAAAAATGTTATTATAGCTAAATAATAAAGATGTACATGCTAAGATGAATGATCTGAACATACCATAATGGTGACATATGGTTGTGTGCAAATTAATAGTTACTGGAACAATGTTTTTCTTGGAAAATAAACTATAATTGGCCCAGTGGTATTTTAAATTTAAAGCAGCCAGTAGTATGTACTTTAATTTTGTACTAATAGCAAGACCACTCTGAGCTAATCTATCTTTGTGAACTCCTAAAAACTTTTAATGTTTTTATTTTTATTTTTTGCTGTTTTTAGGGCCTGAATTTGCAAACACTTATGTACATGCTTAACTTAATTCATGAGAATGAGATGACTCATGAGTAAAGATACTTCAGCGTTTGCAAGATCAGGCTTAACCACTTAACCACTGCTTAAAAATGAAAGCACAAAATGTCTTTAATTTAATATGTAATCTAGGTCTCACTCTTCAAAGTAGGGATCCAGTCCAGCTCTCCCCAAGCATAACTCTCACTGGGAGTTTTATGCAAGTGATATCTGCAAGATCAGCTTAAAGAGCATATTTTTAACTGTACGTATAACAACTGTCCATGAAAAACTGGCTTTCCCTTGTGCAAATGGGTAATTGCTTATGGAAATGATCCAGGCTTTTGGTGTGTGTGTGTGTGCATGCACACTTATGTGTGCTTGCACACCCATGTGTGAGAGATGCAGTTTATAAGCCTGTTTTTTCAGCAGTGCTGAGCAACCACATCAATTAACAGCGATGATATTTTTTTATTCTAGAAACCAGGCTTTAAATGAGCAGATTGGACAATGTAGTTAAGCATCAGAATCATCAAACAAGAAATTCAGAGCTAAGTCTGAAATTCCTTTTTTTCTTTCTGCTGTCTCAGGAACAAAGGGGTCTCCAATTGGTAGGTAATTATGTAAGCCCTCTAATACAACATCATCACTCATACTTTGAAGACTCCTTACACTATCACAGTGTATAAAAAAAAATCACAATGTAACATCTGCCTTCCCTAATACAGATAGTAGGTTTAAACATAATTTGAACATAATGTGACACTGGTGTCCTAAGTGATAATCCACTTGAAAAAAAGTCACAACATTTAGTTTTGAAGGGGTAGCTGTGTTAGTCTGTATCTGCATAAACAATGAGTCCTGGGGCACCTTAGGTATATCTATACTAGGGAGTTATTTTGAAACAAGGTGAGCGACCACACTACCAAGCCTATTTTTTTAAAAAATAAAGGGCTTGTTATTTCAAAATGATAACTCCGGCTTGTGAAGAGGAATAGTGCTATTTTGAAATTGTTATTTTGGGAATTATTATTTCAAAATAACTTATTTTGAAATAACTCTCTTAGGGTATGTCTACACTTGCAGCCTAATTCGAAATAGGGCTGCAAATGTAGGCATTCGAAATAGCAAATCAAGCCCAGGATCTAAATATCCCGCACTTGATTTGCATGTTCTCGGCCGGGTGCCATTTTTTGAAATGGACAAGCCCGGAATAACTGCCCGCATCTACACGCGGCAGTGAAACGGGCGTTTGAAATAAAGCCCTAGTTCGAAATACCTGTTAAACCTCATTGATGGAGAAATAACAGGTATTTCGAACTAGGGCTTTATTTCAAACGCCTGTTTCACTGCCGCGTGTAGACGCGGGCTGTTATTCCAGGCTTGTCAATTTCAAAAAATGGCGCCCGGCCGGGAACATGCAAATCAAGCGCGGGATATTTAGATCCCGGGCTTGATTTGCAATTTCGAATGCCTACATTTGCAGCCCTGTTTTGAATTAGGCTGCAAGTGTAGACATATCCTTAGTCTCTAAGGGCATGTCTACACTGCAGGACAAAGGTCGAATTAAGATACGTAACTTCAGTTGCATCAACTGCATAGCTGAAGTCAAAATAGCTTAATTCAGCTTTTGGCGCTGTCTACACAGCAGGAAGTCGAAGGAAGAATACTATTTCTTCAACTTCCTTTACTCCTCGTGAAATGAGGGTTACCGGAGTGGGAGTAAGAAGTCCTTCATCTCAAATTTATTTCAGAATAACGGCTTGTTGTGTAGACACGCACTATGTTATTTCAAAATAATGTCAGTGATTCCAAAATAATGCTGCTGTGTAGATGTACCCTAACAAGTTTATTAGGGCATAAGCTTTTGTTGGTAAAACCCACTTCATCTGATGAATTGGAGTGGAAGTTACAGAGGAAGGGGTATAACTATTGTATTAATGAGGCTAATCAAGTGAGGGTGGAAATGGCTCATTCATCTCCACACCCACAAAAGCTTATGACTAACAAACCTTTTAGTCTCTGAGGTGCCACAGACTCCTCATTTTTTGTACAAAGTTTAGTTATAGACTGAACTGTTATAGATCAAACAAAAAGTGCAATACATATGTTCCTCAATCTTTCTTGCAGATCCACAGGCAGCGGAGGTGGTAGACTGATTTGGATCTCTTGCACACAGCTGTAAATCAAGAGTAACTCCATGGAAATGAATAGTTATATGGGTGTAAAACCAGCAAAATGAGAGAAAGAATTGGGACCTAAATTTATTGGCAGCCTAGAATTGTAGGTTTAAAAGGGACCACGGGGTCATCCAGGCTAATCTCCTGCCAAGGTGCAGGATTTTTTTCTGTCTAAACCATCTAAGACATATGGCTATCCCACCTCCTTTTGAAAACCTCCAGTGAAGAAGCTTCCACAACCTTGGCACTCAGTTCTGTTGTCCTACTGTTTTTACAGTTAGTTAGTTTTTTCCTGAGATTTAATCTAAATCTGCTATGCTGTAGTTTGAATCTATTGCCTGTTGTTCTGTCCTCAGTGGCAAGAGAGAACAACTTTTCTCCATCATTTTTATGATAGCCTTTCAAGTATTTGGAGACTGTTATAATGCCCCCCTCGTTCCTCTTTTCCAAACAAAACATATACCCAGTTTCTTCAGTCTTTGCTCATATGGCTTGTGTTTCATCCCTCTGATCATCTTTGTCAATTATCTCTGGATCCTCTCCTGTTTCTTTACATCTTTTCTATACATTGGTGATGAAAACTGGACTTGGTACTTCCTCTAAGGGCTAATCAGCAGTGAGTAGAACAGTACTATCATCCATGATATTCATCTATGCTTCTGTTAATGCAACCTAAAATTGCATTTGCTTTTTTTTTTTTTGCAATGGCATCACATTGCTGACCCCTGTTGAGACTGTGATCCACTAAAACTCACAGATCCTTTTTAGCAGTGCTACTGCCAAGCTTCATTTTTTAAATTTGTATATTTGGTTTGTTAAATTTCATTTTTTGTCTATATTCCAATTTCCCAAATTATCAAGATACCTATGAATGTTAGTGTATCCCACACACCCTCTCAATGTGGTTCACTGTCCAATCTAGTGGCACTGAGATCACTTACAGAGAGAATAATGAGTCTGCTTTACAGCCTTAGCTAAGAGCCAGCTTGCTTTTAGCTCAAGTGGTAGAGGCTGATGCACTAAGCTCCAGAGATCCGGGCTCAGTTCCACCCACAGATGGCATTACATGATGCTGATGTTACATTAACTCTATCCTCCAAAGTGCTGGCAACCCCCCCTAGCTCTTTGTCATCTGCAAATTTCATCAGGTGTGACACAGTTGGAGGTTTAGCTAGGGAACTAGCAACACTGAAGCTACAACATGAATAAATACTAAGGGCCAGATTGTGATATATTTACTCACCCTGAGTAGTATGTTGCATCCATTGGTGCCAGTGAGAATACTTTTGGTATAATATTCAGCATGAGTAAACATATCACAATCTGGCTTTAAAGCACAAGATTTCTTGTTCCTATGTGTCCTTTGAGTAAGGGGAAAGATCATGGAAAGCAATACAAATGAAAGACTGTTTAAAAGAAATATAAGAATTGACTCTAAATATTTATACAGACATTTAATTTTTTGAACTCTCTCTCTCTCTAATTTTGCACTGTGTTCCTTATTTGGGCTCTGGACAGATTCCTCAAATTAACTGTCAACTGGCTTTTAACACTATTCAAACATTTGTGCTTTAGGGTATGCTGCATTCTTCTGACACCAAGAGAAGCAAATTAAATATTTTGAAATATTAGTATTTAGTGGAGAAACAAATCAAGAAACACTACAATATGCAATAAAGAAGTACTATTTTAAAATGAAACACATTGCTGCCGACTTGTGTGTTTACACATAAAAGACTGTGCCAGTGAAATACCCATTCATACTTCCCTTCAGCATATTCAAATGGACACTGCCAAGAGATTTTTCATACTTTAAACATTTTCTGTTTTCAATTCCTTGGAAGTTTAACATTCAAATTAGCTGTGCTCGATTTGCTATGGATGCTAAACTGTTATTGTATAGTTGGCCCTAAGTGAGGGGCAGGTATTCTTTATTTATTTTTAAAACAGCAGTGTATTTGTTCTCAAAAGCAGAGGATAAGAATTTCAAAAGCATGCAGTATTACCTAACTTTTCTATCACTGAAATCAATCATAAATATTGATGGACTAGAATGGGACTAAAGTTAAATCTATGTGGACTATTTTCAGAAATCCTGCCACTTTCAGAAAAAGTATGCATAAAGTAAAACACAACATCACACATTTCACAAAGGCCAATTAATCCTTTGTGTGGGAGACTAATGGTGAGATATATCCCAAAGCCCTTGGCAGAGTAGCTGCCACAGCTCAATCCCAAGGTTTTGCATCATTTGAACCACATAGGGATTTTCTACTCAGTCCCCAGGCCATCTTTGTCCATATCATCTTATCTGGACCTAATTCAAGAGCCTTCTCCTTGTCATTCACAGAGTGAAGAGGCTGCCCAGAACAGGTATTTAGCTGGTAGTCACTGAATAACCCCACTACTGGAATTACTTGGTGCCAGGGAAACACTTCAAAATTCAGTCTCACTCTTGAGAACTGTATCAGTATTGCAGGTAATGAAAAAAAACTATTGTGTCTACCAGTCATATCAATGTCCCTTTAACTAAACCAGTTTTTATTAAATGAAAACAATTTGAGATTAATAAATGAAATAACTGTTTGCCACAATTTTGCTGGCACCTGAAAATCCCCCTCCTCTGAGCATTAGCAACAATTATTTCTAATCCCCTGTACACTGTATATTAAGGTACATCCAGACATTTCAAATGAATACAGAAGCTTTTATGTTTCTGATAATATTGCTTGCTACTAACATTTACTAAAATGGCCCATTTGCTATGTAACATAGCCCCACTTTACCTTTGAATTCAAACTTTAGTTTACTGTGTATTTTCCTACATAACAAGCTTTTTGGATTAGTCCTAACAACCCAGCAAAATATTTTATATGATTGGTTTTCCAGAAAGCTGCAGCTAAGAGTCATTAACATTGAAAACTTCATTTTAATTGACCCATTGACTCATTTTAATTATGGCTCTGAGCTTCAAGTGCTAGGACCCTGCACAAACATGCACTTAATTTGCTGACTCATGCTGGCAGCCATCTCACCTGGGTCTTATTAGTTCCAAACAAGGATATTAAAGGGTTTGGTGCATGGGTTCTCTTTTCAATCTGAGGAAGCTAGGGAAAAGCAGGGATAAAGTGATAGCGGTGCCCTTGAGAGAAACACCCAAAAACCCCACAAGTAACGAAGGTATTTTAGGTTGAGTTTTATATTTTGTGTTCCAGGAATTAGGAAGAGGGTAAGTTTGGATCAGATACAATGTGTGTGTACTATATTAGGAACAGAGTTATGCAAAAACAGGGAATATTAAATCTACCAAAAAATGTGTTTTGAGTATACTGAGAATATGCATGATTTTGTGTCAAATTTAGCAATTGTTTTTTTTCCTGAAAACACAAAATGAAACTTTTAAAAAAACCTGTCAAAACTGTTTTTGACATTGTTTCAGAAATGTTCATTTGAATTTGAAGAGACATTCTAAAATCTTTGTTCACCATCTTTTTGTTTAACAGATGTATTGGAGCATAAGCATAAAATGCCATGCATCTGACAAAGTGGATTTTTGCCCACGAAAGCTTATGCTCCAATACATCTGTTAGTCTATAAGGTGCCACAGGACTCCTTGTCGCTTTTGCAGATCCAGACTGACACAGCTACCCCTCTGATACTATCCTTTTGTTTGTTTGTTTAGGGAAAAAAGAAAATTCAGTTTTTATTTGAAATTGACCGTGATTTTTCAGATGGGGCTACCAAACTGAAAAATCAGTCATTTGCTTGCCTGCTTCTAAAAGAATTATACAGCTATATTTCTGTATAATAGAGAAGCATTCATATATATGTATGTTGCATTTAATCTTTTGATGGTTCTTCTGAGAATAACATACAGAATAACCCAGTGTGGAAATAAGAAGAGCACAAATGGCTTAGGCTGCATCTAGACTGGCATGATTTTGCGCAAATACTTTTAATGGAAAAGTTTTTCCGTTAAAAGTATTTGCGCAAGAGAGCATCTACACTGGAACGGATGCTTTTGCGCAAAAGCACATATTCTGCGCAAAAGCATCCGTGCCAGTGTAGACGCTCTTTTGCGCAAGAAAGCTCCGGTGGCCATTTTAGCCATCGGGCTTTCTTGCGCAAGAAATTAACCTTGCTGTCTACACTGGCCCTCTTGCGCAAGAATACTTGCGCAAGAGGGCTTATCCCTGAGCGAGAGCATCAGAGTATTTGCGCAAGAAGCACTGATTTTCTACAGTACAAGGTCAGTGTTCTTGCGCAAATACTCGCGCCAGTGTAGACAGGCGGCAAGATTTTGTGCAAAATCTTGCCAGTCTAGACGCAGCCTTAATGTCCAGCTATATGTTGCCATGTCTTTCTATTCCTCAGTCTAAACCAAGAATAGAATTTCCATTGTTCTCAATGGGTGTTCTTCCTGCAAGACTAAGGGCACTATGACTCTAAAAGAGCATTATCTCTGTATAGATACACTATGGCCGGAAGGAGTTCTTGCGTTAAAGTAGTTGTGCAAGAGAGCGTCTACATTGGCGGGACGCTCTTGCACAAAAGCAGGAGCCCGGAACCATTTTGGAGAGGGCAAAAAGGACACCAGCCCTTTCCGGGGGCAGGGGCTGGAGCTCCTTTGAGACACGTGCTTAAAGGGATCTCCCCCGGACAGCCGCTTCTCTCCTGCTTCGAGCTTTAGGACCTCTTCAAGGACTGACAGCCGTAGCAGTTCTACTTGTGGTTGTCCTCTGCCTTGTTGGACACCACAGCCTTGTGCCTTAGTGCCATTAGCAGATTTTTTTGACCTCAGCTCTCTTCTTGTGCCATGGAGCCGGGGTGGCCTTGTGCCTGCTCTGGCCCCTTCCAGCCATTTTGGAGTGCCTGCAGCTGCTGCTCCATGCTGCTGCACTCATCGTCCAGGACCTCGAGGTGCAGGTCGCTCTGGACTCCCTCACCAGGGAGGCCATTGTGTCCCTGTGCCATCCCCACCCCACCGTGGAGAGGCCCTTGTGGAGACTGGACACCAGTACCGACTGGTGGGAATGGCTGGTCCTGGGGCAATGGGACGACCAGCAATGGCTCCGGAACTTTTGGATACGAAAGCAGACGTTCCTGGAGCTATGTGCCTGGCTCGCCCCTGCGCTCCAGAGAAGCACCACCCGGCTGCGAGCACCCATCCCCGTGGACAAGAGGGTCACCATCGCACTCTGGGAGCTGGCCACCCCGGACAGCTACCGATCGGTGGCACACCAGTTCGGGGTGGGCAGATCCACTGTCGGTGTCGTCATCATGCAGGTAAGTCCTGGGGGGAGAGGAGGGGGTGCTGCACTACATGCCCAGGGGCAGGCAAGACTCCAGGCTGGGGCGATGGGGAATGCCCCATCACCCAGGGGTTTGGGCCGTCCCTCCCTTGCACAGGGGGCCCTGGTGTGTGTGAGTGTGAGGACAGAGGGCATCACGGGGGGGGGAACCCCCCATGGGAGCACGCACTCACCCTGCCTTATGTGATGCGTTCCTTGTGTTTCTGTGCACCCTTCTGCAGGTCGTCCGCGCCATGAACGACGTCCTGCTCCAGCGAGTCATCCACCTGCAGGACGTGGAGGTTATGGTGGCTAGCTTCGTTGCCCCGGGGTTCCCCAACTGTGGGGGAGCCCTGGATGCAACCCACATCCCCGTCCATGCCCCGGATCATCGAGCGGCCCATTTTATAAACCAAAAAGGGGTATTTCTCCATTGTACTCCAGGCCCTCGTGGACCACCGTGGCCGCTTCCTGGACATTTATGCGAGCTGGTCCGGCAGGACACACGATGCCCGCATTCTATGAAACTCCGGCCTGTTTGGCAGGCTGGAGGTAGGCACTTTCTTCCCCCAGCGGGAATTTACTTTCGGGGACGTGCCCATGCCCACGTGTGTTGTGTGGGACGCGGCCTACCCCCCTGCTGCCCTGGTTAATGCAGCCCTACACAGGGCGGACAGATCACAACCGGGCATGGTTCAACGACCGCCTCAACCGGGCCCGCAACCAGGTGGAGTGTGCCTTCGGCCGCCTGAAAGCCCGGTTTCACTGTTTGCTCACCCAGGTCAGTCAGGCAGCCCGGCCACCGTCCCCACACCCCATGCCCTCCACCCCTGAGCATAGGCTTGCGCAGCACATTTCATTAGGGTGTGCGCCCAAAGAATTTTTTTTAAATGCACTTTGACCCCCCATTAGCCACACCCCTGACCCCTGTTAACCATGCCCCTGGCCCCCATTAGCCACGCCCCTGGAGGTAACCCTCTCCGGGCAAGATGGGCACATGACCAAAAGTAAAAAGTGTTATGTGACCCCCTGACCCAAGGACTTTTCCCACCATCCTCCTACCAATAGGGATTAGTTTGCCCCCCCCAACCCCCCCCATGCAACTATCCTGCAATTGCATTAATCCAATGTGTGTGACATTAATGCGGGGGTGGAGAGGCTGGGGGAAGTGTTCCCTCTAAGAGTTTCCTCCCATGAGCAGAATGAATTTTGTGTTGTGCACCAGTACCGAATTCATGTGGCTTGTTTGGATGTGCCATTGTGGCACCCAAGTTATTAATAAATATCTACCTTTCCCCTCTGCTGCCATGTCTCCTCCCCTTGCTCCATCAACTCCCCTGGTGCCTGCTGCCCCCCAACCCCTCACCCTCTTCTGCTGTCCTGACTCCTGCCCTTGTCACTGCCCTCAGCCTTCCTGAGACCTGCCCCTCCTCCACCAGCCCTTCTCTCCCCCCTGTGCCCACTCCTCCAGTAGCCCCACTCTGATCATGTGAGCTACCCTCCTCATCCCTTTGTCTAACACCTCCTCGCCTCTCTCCTCTGGTGCTGGTCCCTCCTGCAGGTGTCTGCCCTTCTGCTTCACCCCCAGAATCCCCTGGCACCTGCACCTTCCCTTACCCCTGCACTCTCCTGGTGCCTCCCTCTTCCCTCACTGCCCCTGCCCTCTTTGCCCTTTTTTCCCTGATGCCCATCTCCTCACCACCCTCTGCCCCCATTCCCCTCATGCCCCTGTGCCCTCACACATGACTTGCTCCAACCCCACCTTCCTCATGCCTACCCCTTCTGTCAAGCCTTCTCCCAGCACCTTTCCCTCCAATCCCCAAAGCCCTTACCCTCTCCTCTTCCAGCATTACCCTGTCCCCTCTCCCACTGACATCTCCCCTCCTGCCCTTTTCCTCATTGTTTCCACTTCCCCAGCATTTGTGTCTTCTCTACCCTGTCCCTTTGGTGCCTTCCCTTTCTTCCCCTCTCCTCCTCCTCCGCACAAGCCCTTCCACCTCTTCCCTTTCTTCCTCCTCCACCCTCCCCCACTGCAAAAGCCCCTTCCTCTCCCATCCCTTCCTCTTATTCCTCCCCTCCCCCTTACCTTCAGCTTCTACGTTACAGCTTGCAGGGCTGGAGTCAGAGCCAGCCCAAGCTGCAGGGCCAGGGAGGGTCACCCCCGGGGCACCATATGGTGCTGCAGGGCTGGGTGGGGGCACCCCCAGGGCACCGCGTGGTGCTGTAGGGCAGGGCGGGGATGCCCCCGGGGCGCCGCGTGGTGCTGCAGGGCGGGGCACCGCATGGTGGTGCCGGGACAGGTGGGGGCACCCCTGGGGCACCGTGTGGTGCTGTAGGGTGGGGCGGGGACGCCCCCGGGGTGCCACGCGGTGTGCAGGGCGGGGCGCCGTGCGGTGCTGCTGGGCCGGGCGGGGGCGCCCCTGGGCACCTCAATGGCACTGCGCTGTGCGCACCGTACTGCTGGGCCAGACGGGGGCACTCCCGGTCGCCTCAGGGGTGCCGCGCGGTGCTGCCATGCCGGGCGGGGATGCTCCCGGGTGCCTCAAGGGCACCGCACCATGCTGCTGTGCTGGGCGGGGGCATTCCCGGGCACCTCAGGGGCGCCGCGCTGTGCTGCTGGGCTGCGCAGTGCTGCCGGGCCGGGTGGGGCCCAGGGCACAAAAATGGCTCGGGCTAGCCGGCCCGAGACATTAGGGTGTGCGTGGGCACACCCGGCACACCCCGTGTGCACACCTATGCCCCTGAGCCCAGGTGACACCACAGTACTGTGGCTTGGGCCCACTGGTGTCCCGTCCCCTTTGTTGTATGTTTGCATACAGGACCGCCCCCGGAGAAGGGTGCTCCTCCATGTATTGTAACCACTGGTCTATGTCCTGGCCCCTTTGGCGGGGGGGGCGGAGGGTGCGTGTGTTGTGTTAACCTGTGGAACTCCCTGCCGGGGGAGGCTGTGATGCTTTGGGCTAATCAATGGTGTTTGACAGGGAGCAAGATGAATCCCCACAACAGTGCCTGGGAGCACATATGGCAGACGTGGCCTGGGCTCTCAGATCCCCATCACGTGGATGTCTCCTGGACGGAACCAGGGGTGACTGGGGAGTGTACCAGCCCTGCAGCGAAACTCAGGTGGCTCTAGGGCCAGCCCAAGCACTTCCCCCCTTCCCCTCCCGCTAGCCCTCACACACGTAGCCCAGGGACACGTGTGGCCACAGTGGGGACTTCCCTTGGGGGGCCAGCCAAGGCACTGGGAGCAGGTGAGGGGCTCAGTGGGGGCTACACTCACAGGGCTGTGTTGCTGCAGTTTTCCCAGGAGCAGCTGGCTGTGCCACACAGCCAGGCATGGAACAGTATGCTGTTCTGTGTGCTGCACCCTTTCCCGGGAGGTGTGGGCTCTGGCCTGAGCCCCGGGTCCCTAGCTGGTTCCAGCCGGCATCCACCCTTCCCGCCTGATTCCCCCGGATGTGTGCGAGCAGCACGGTCCCAGGCGTGCCCTGGAGCTGCCTGCTACGGCCACATGCTGCTCGGTCACCAGGCAGCACGTGCTACATACTGGTAATGCTACACAGCGTGCAGCTCACGCTGCCCGAGTGATGCTCCCTCCCCTTCCCCCTCAGGTGCCTGGCTCCCCCCCGCCTTTGTGAGTGCAAAGTGCAACACTCACCAGTGGATCCTTCCCCGGCCTCCGATGACGCACGGGAGACATCCAGGCTGCCTGAGAGGACCTCAAGCTGCAGGGTCACAGTGCTGCCCTGGTCCTCCTCCTCCTCCAACCCACTGGGTAGCTCTGGGTCATCCCCTGCCTTGCTGGGCCTGGTGACCGGGGGGCGCCTGCTGGTGTCAGCTGGCACCAATGGTCCCTGGGGTGCTGCCTCTCCTAGGATAGTGTGGAGCCGCTGGTAATGGGGGCAGCTGTCGGCTCCTGCCCCCCGGCCCTCGCTGGCCCGGACATAGCCCAGGCGCAGCTCCTTGACCTTAGCCCCGGACCTGTTCGAGGGTCCGGGCTGGATGACCCTGGTCAGAGAGCGCCTGGGCCATTCGGCGGAAGATGTCCGTGTTCCACCGATGGGCACAGATATTGTGGAGGGCCTCTTCCTCTCCCCAGAGGACCAGGAGGGCCTCGATCTCCCCTGGGGACCAGAAGGGGCACGCCGCTTTGTGCCCTTTGGGGCCTACTGTGCTGGGGGTGCGGGTTGTTCCCCCTCTGGAGCGGCCATCCTGGGTGGTCTGGTGGCTGTTGGAGGAAGCAGAGCTGCGCAGCAGAGCTGGGTGGCAGAGGTGGCAAAGGTGCTTCTGCCTCGTGGCCTCTGCAGGCTGCGTCTGTCATTAAGGGGACTCGGGTTACCAGGAAGTCCAGAGCTGCCTGCGCATACGGAGCATCCAAGCGGCCACTAGGGCTTTTTTCCGTTTGGACGGCTCTTGTGCAAAATCTCTTGGCTGCCTGTCTACACTGGCCTCTTGCGCAAGAACAGTTGTACAAGAGGGCTTCTTCCTGAGCGGGAGCATCAGAGTTCTTGCGCAAGAAGCCCTGATTTCATACATTAGAACGTCAGTGTTCTTGCACAAGAACTCGCGGCCAGTGTAGACAGGCAGCAAGTTTTTGCGCAAAAGCAGCCGCTTTTGCACAAGATCGTGCCAATGTAGACATAGCCCATGTACCTCAAAACACTTTCTAATCTGAGCTTTCTGGAAGGAAATTGTTTTATAAAAATTATATATTATTTGAAAGATCACTCTAGTCATATGACTAACCATTTGAACTGATATCTTTTTCAACCTGAGAATGACTTGACTATACAGGACACTTGGTCTTTATTAAACGTCTGATTAAATTTCTTCACCAAAGTCAAGATTTTCCAAAATTGAATAGTGTTTTTTTGTGTTTGTTTCTGAGTGCTTAGTCTGACACCCCCTAAAATGGAAGATATTTTCCGAAACAGCTGTGCACCTACTCTTTGACAAGTCTCCTTAAAATGGCCTGATTAAGTGTGGCATACAGGCACAAAAACCCCAATAACTCCTTGGCACCTAAAAATAACAATTTATTTAAAAGTACGGCCAAATGCTTTGATAGCAGTTAAACAGACATTAAGCACTGAGTTAAATCAATCTACTGGACTAATATTGAATTCTGAATTAGTAACTCCATCAAGAGTAAAAAATATATAAAATTATTTTCCTTTGTCAAGAATAATCCCAGTTATTTTGACAGCTGGGTGCCATATAATTAGTCAAATATAATATTATTTTGTAAAAGCAGATAGGAATTTATTTTAAATGTCTTAAAATTCCCTAGACTTTTCATTTTCTAATGAGATAACCAAAATTTAAATAATTCATCCAACCTTTCTTCCTAATGTATTCAGTCAGAGAATGATGTTGTTTAGGTGACCAATCACAAAATATCTAACACAATTAGTCAGTTTGTAGATAATCTGTAAACTGTATATTGTTTGTAAAAATATTCAGTGGACAATAACTCATTTGTGAAAGCTACAAATAATAAATGAACAGTAAAAATGATTGTGTAAAATAAATTGTGCATTAAATGGTTTGCCCAATTCTATTCACACAGAAAAACCCCTGTGCCCTCCAATAAATTACAATACATTAAAAACAAATATTAATTAACACCCATATGGATAGCTTTAACTGCCTTTTATTTGTATCACAGAGGACCAACATATTGAGATATTAGTTAATTGAATGGCTGGTTGAACAAGGAGCCTCACACTGCTCTGAAGTCTGCCAAATTTATTTTCTTGTGGTCTGCCAGAGGAATAGAACCCTCCACTGAGATCTCTCCTGTGGGCCTGAGTTTTAATCCCATCACTGATGTTAGGAATGATCTACCTGATCTTAACTCCCACAAAGCTGAATTCCAGACAGGTTCAAAGCTTTAAAGATTATCAATGTCTCTAATTGCAGCTGGAAGTAAACAGACAGTACACTTTGAATTCATGTTTCTTGCTTCTATTGATTGGGGCAAACTAAGGAGGGAACAGAAGTTGTGTTAGCTGGAAATTCTCAAGTCCTCTTCAATTTGAGCCTAAAGGAGAATACTACAAACTAGATGAAAAAGGGATAGGTAACTAATAAGGACCAGGTTTAAGAGGTGAGGTCATATATCATATGAGCCAAAAAAAATAATAAAATCAAGTACTAGGCACCATTTCTCCTACTTGTGGATCCCCAAAACAGTATTGGATCTAATTGGATATCAAGCAATTCAACTATACTGAGAAAACTCTGGCATACCCACTGTCCTGTATGCTGCTGTAGATGTTTTTTTTCCTGCCAACCTGCATTCCATTAATCTTGCCTTCATGAAGTCTCTGATGTTTTGTTCATCCAAATCTTGGTGTTCGTCATGTACAAGAAAGCGGTAGAAATGAGTGTGCTTCATTTTTCAAACATGTTCATTGTTTTGCTAATAAAAACAAGGTAATTCACTGCCCCATGAGCCTGAATCAGTTAATGAAGCTCTGAAGCTAACTGCTGCAGGTCTTTTATTTTTCTTCAGTATAGACCCACCCAGAGGAGACTCTAAAATCTGAGGGGACAGATCCCAAGCTGGTGTAGCTTCTTTGACTTCAGCACCACTTTAGCCAAGGCACTGGCTTTGAGAAATATAATATGTACTCCATTACATGGGTGTGGCATAAAGCCTCCACCTGAGCTATTATTTGATTTTACACATGGATTGTCTGGAAAAACACTAACCGTAAAGTCCTGCCAACACTTGACTAAGAGACTGACAAAAACCTCCTGCTGACTGCATTGCTGGGCTGGGGGAGGGTGCAGTTGTCTTCTAAATCATTTAATTACTGATGATTTGTAAATGATTTTCTGAAGTTTTGTAATTGTTTCAGCTGCATTGCCTTTTAAACTCTGCAACTTGTAATCTTTGTAAAACCTTGCAGCTTTGTAACTTGTATCTGCTCTGCTTGTAACTTGCTCTAAACTGCATTCTCCCCTGAGATATGAATGTGTGTGTGTGTATGTGAGTGGAGACTATTATGTGTTTGGGATTAGAAACCACAAGGCTGAGCATTGGAACCGGGTAATGAATTATCAGACTAATCAAAAGACTCTGCTGCATCAAAGGAAGTCTGGGCATGCTCCCTGGTGACCAGTGTGGATGAGTCACAGGAGTTGTACAGAGGCAATAGAAGGAGAAAGCATGTGGCAGAAGCTCTCTTTCTGAGAAGTTCCTCTTTCTGCAGCCAGAAGCTCTCTTTTCTGACCAGCTCCCCATCCATGATCAACAAACAGACCGTCCAGAATCAGCATGCTTCTTCTGCAACCCATATGCCTGTCTGAGTGCCTGAGGGCAGGAATGAATGGCTATGTCTACACTCAGGGCTTCTTGTGTCAGAAATATGCAAATGAGGCTAAGCGTGGAATATCGCCGAGCCTCATTTGCATACCTAATGAGCCACCATTTTTGCAGAAGAGGCTCTTGCGCCAGAAGGAGCTGTCTACACTGCCCCTTCTTGCTCAAGAAAAACCCTCTTGCACAATGCATTACGCCAGTTATTTTCAGGAATAACGGCATTGTGCAAGAGGGTTTTTCTTGTGCAAGAAGGGGCAGTGTAGACAGCTCCTTCTGGTGCAAGAGCCTCTTCTGCAAAAATGGCAGCTCATTAGTTATGCAAATGAGGTTTGGCGATATTCCACACTTAGCCTCATTTGCATACTTCTGACGAAAGAAGCCACAAGTGTAGACATAGCCACTGTGTGTGAATGAATGAAGGAGTGAGCGTGTGTTTTGGTTCCCCTTAGTTTAAATCTTTAGTGGCAGCTCTGTCCTCTATAGTTTAACCATATAGTGGGCTGATAATTCCTTAATCAATAAATCCATGCTAGTGTAACCCTGGGTGGTCTCCAGTGGGAATTTTTGGATAACAGTGGGAAAGTAAAGAGAGTTATGCACTAAAATGCCTGGGCATGACTGCAATGCTTCCCCTCATCAAAACAAACAAACAAAAAAACCCTGTGGCACCAAGTCTCAAAGCCCATGTCAGATATCTCTACTGATATAAGACTGGCCATACTGGGTCAGACCAAAGGTCCATCTAGCCCAGTATCCTATCTGCCGACAGTGGCCAATATCTATAGACGGATATCTACTCTGGTATTTTGAATCCCACAGTATGAGCTCAAGTTGACCTGGGCTTTGCAGGTTTGGGGAAGGAGGCACTGGTTTATTTACGGAGGGAGGTAGTAGTGTAGATGTCCAGATAATCCAATTTGAACAAATATACACAAATCCTTAGGAGTGGTGGAATTCTTCTAGACATGTTATACCCTGAAAGGTGGGTGGTTAGGCAAATTCACTGTTCTGAATTCCTGGAGGAGCAGTGGTGGTCCTCCCCCATCAAATTACATACAATCTCTGGCTCATAATGTTGCATCAAATGATGGAATCTCCTAAACATATTGCAGGAAATTGCCATATCTGTCATGATGCTCAAAGCTGACTTTGCTGCTATTGGTGCCCAAACTGGCTAGATTAAAGCCACAGCACAATGTGTTTCTGCATGAGCTAGCAGAAGGGCACTCACCAACCAAGTGTGAGAGGCATACACAGAATGCAAGCACTTCCCCAACTTACTGAGCATCCGGGGAATGGGATGAAAAGCAAGCCGTACCCTGGAGCACATGGCTGTTGCCCCCCTTGCCTCCCAAATGGTGCCCTTGTCTGGAATAATTACCCAGGGTACTGAGCAGGCCGACGGAGCCATGTAATCTAGACATATCCTAAGGTGCTGTAGGACCACTCACTATTTAATTATCTTTTTTCAGTTACAGACCAACACGGCTACCCCTCTAGTGGTGTGTCTAGACTACAGGGTTTTTTCGAAAAAAGTGACCTTTTTTCGAAAAAACTTCCCCTGTGTCTAGACTGCCGCCATGGTCTTTTGAAATTAAATCGAAAGAACACGGCATTTTTTCGACTGCAGTAAACCTCATTTTACGAGGAAGAATGCCTTTTTTTGAAAGTGCTCTCTCGAAAAGAGGCATTCTTGAATGTAAACAGGGCTTTTTCAAAACAGAGCATCCAGACTGCCTGGGTGCTCTCTTTCGAAAAAGCGGCTTGCTTTTTTGAAAGAAGTGGTTGCAGTCTAGATGCTCTCTTTTGAAAGAGACTTTTTCGAAAGATTCTTTTGAAAAAGCCTCTTTTGAAAGAGTCTTGTAATCTAGACGTAGCCTAAGAATACACTAAGACACTAAGAAACTTAAGTACTGTGGACTTTCAGTGAGACTTGCTTCCATCCAAAGTGCCTAGGCTGCTTCTGAAAACTTGAGGCAGAATTATAAAAGTATTTGGCACTAAATGTGCAGCAAAGCATCTGAAATTTTTTTTAAGTGCTTTGTCAGGTAGGTGTCTATCTGTCTCGCTAGATGCCAAATACCTTTATTAATCTGGCCCTTAAGATCTTAAATCACTTAACTTCTTTGAAACTAAGGTCAAAAGACCCATTAGATCATGGGTTCCCAAACTGGGGGGCGTACCCTGCTGGGGGGTCATGAAGAAATTCCAGGGGGGGCGCGAGGCAACCCAGCCTCCTCCCCCCCATCAAGATTTGCTGCCCCACTCAGTTCCTTTTTTTTTTCTCTCTCAAGTTTTGCTGCTTTTTCTTTGGCGGGGGGGCACATGAAGGTTTTTTCAAAAATCAAGAAAGGGGGCGTGATGCCAAAAAGTTTGGGTACCACTGCATTAGATCATCCTCCTGTACAACATAGGCGGTCACGTTTTATCACTTTATTTAGCCCAATAACTTTGGCTAAAGCATAACTTGTGTTTGGCTAAGGCGTATATTCCAGAAAGGCAGACAGTCTTGATGTGAAGGCCTTCACAAATGGAGAATCCACCACTTTCCTTATTTAGTTTGTTCCACATTCATTCATTCATTCATTCACCTCCCTCTGAAAATCCCTCATTCAACCTTCCTCTGAAAATGCCTTCGTTTTCCAGATTTTTGTTGTTGTTGTTATGCCCTTCTCCCCTAGATTGAAGAGCCCTTTAGTATCCTGTATTTTCCCCCTGGGAAGATACTAAGGTCATATCTTCATTTATAGTACTATAGCTGCACAGCTCTGTTGCTTCAGCACATCATTGAAGATGATACTATACCAAAGGCAGAGCTTCTCCCATTGGCTCTTTTAATGCACCTCTGTGACAAGCAATAGCTATGTTGATAGGGGAAGCTGTCCCATGGACATAGCCAGGGCTCACCAAGCAGTGGCGAGCCCTGCTCACCAGCCACGCGGTTCTGCGCTTTGCGCATGCGCAGATCGCTCTGCGCCTGCTCTTCCGGGTTGTAATCTACTCGCCACGGGAGAGTAGACTACATTATTTGTCGAGCCCTGGACATAGCTTTGTCTATGTGGGTGGCTAGATTCATGTAACTGCCGCTGAGGCTATGTCTAGACTGCTGGCTTCTTTTGGAAGAGGCTTTTCCGGAAGGGATCTTCCAAAAGGGAGCGTCCACGCTGCCAAAGCGCATTGAAAAAGCGGTCTGCTTTTTCGAAAGATAGCATCCACACTGAATGGACGCTATCTCGCATGTAAGCTGTGATTACTATGGGCGGAGTGGCCACCAGGGCACCTGTGCTTTTTCCTCTTTCCTCTTTTATCAAAAGAACACTCCCTCTTCGCCATCCACACATGCCTTTTTCTGAAAGAGCTCTTTCGGAAAAGGCATTCTTCCTCATACAAAGAGGTTTACGAATGTCAGAAAAAACCCTCTGTTCTTTCGATTTTTTTTTTCGAAAGAACGCGATTGCAGTGTGGACATGAGATTTTTTAAAACTCTGTATTGTAGACATACCCTCAGGGATGTGAATTTTTCACACTGTTGAGTGACAGTTACACTGCCACAGGTCTGTAATGTAGACCCGGCTTTATACTCTGTGGTCAAGTCCCCTTTCAATCTTTTTCATAAGCTAAACAGAATGAAGTCTCTAAGTTTCCCGCTGTGAGGCATTTTGTCTAGCTTTCAAATCATTCTTTTCTAAACGCTCTCCATTTTTTTATCATTCTTTTAAAATAGTGGACACCAGAATTGGTCACAGTATTTCAGTAGGAGTGTTTGAAATTTCCACCCAAGTCTACACTCCTCTTGCAAATATAGGAGTGCCGCCTATAATGCATAATCTAGTATTTGTGTCACCTTGTAAAAAGTCATGAATGAAGACAGAGTATAGATTCAAAGGACAGAAGAAACCACTGAGATAATCTAAACCTGTATAACATAGGCCATAGCACTTCATTCAAAATAATTCACAGAATAGGGTTTTTTTTTTTATTTCATTTTGATTTAAAATGGTCAGTGAGGGAGAAGCCATCTCAACTCTTGGTCAGTTGTTCCAATAGTTAGCTTCTCTGTCATAAATTTACATCCTATTTCCAGTCTGAATTTGACCAATGTCCAGTGCTAAACATGTATGGAATAGAGAAGGGAGTGTCAAGATAGGCCTGAAAGGCCTTGAGACAAAACTCACTGAAGTCAATGGTAAAAGACTTCAGGGTTTTTCATCAGGGCTGGACTTCTTAATGGGAGTCATATGAGTCGTATCCTTAAGCAGTTAGCACTTTTGATTAGGTTGGTGAAATCTAATAATGTAACATACATCCAGTTTGGGGTTTCTGCCCTGCTTTTTGACCATCTGTCCTGAGGTTGCCACTTATGGCTGTGAGCACTCCAGAGACACAGTGTGTGTCACAGGCTATGAAAGCATTCATGTTTCATAATTGTTTCTTTGGTATCAGATGTAACTTTGTATACTAGGAATCTCGAAGTAGCTTTTAGATGGGATCTCTTATTTTTGAAGAGTACCTGTAGATCCTGGCCAATGGGTTTTATTCAGATATTGACAGGCAACACTTTTTTTTTTCTGGTAGTCTCCGCTCTTTCATAACTTCACTGTGTTGGGTTAACCTCTGATCAAACTTCACACATCACTCTTTGAGATGACATTTTCTATCTAGAAAGACAAAAGAATAAAGATGACCTGAATTTAAAAAAAAATGCAGGCTGTACAAATCTAAAATGTTCCCCTGGTGAATTTCACACTTGACTGAAAATTATCTAACGACAATGTCTGCCTGTGCAATTCCAAACTCCGTCTTTGGTTCCTGCTTTATGAAGCATAAAATAATAAATTAGCAATGAAGCAGGGAATTAAACCAAAGTATCATTTCCAGTAAAAGCACAGGCAATGGCTTTTTTTTTTCATAAGATCTGACCTTTACTCCAGTAATGAGAGAGTGATTAATTTACAAAAATACTTATCTAGTCCCACACTGCAATATAAAATGCAGAACATCTATCCATGGAAAAATGTGGCAGTGAAAAAGTGTAATTAATTTTTACCTATTCTATTCATTTCATTGTGACTGTTATCATTTAGAAAGAACAAAATTTGAACGGTGACTGTGCAGGAATTCAAAAGCATTTGGTATCTCATAGCGGGGGTGGAGGAACTCTTCTAATTGCAGCAACTGGATATTACTTTTTCTTTACCTGCTTGCCCTTGGGGGGTCAGAGTATTTTAGCAGAGACCCAAAGTACAGGCTGTATGGATTTTTCTACTACTCTCAGGTGAAAGATTAAACTTTTCTGAGGCTCAGTGCTATAAAAATCAAATAATTAGCCTGGAGCTTGCTTTCATTTTGAAACTGCTCTGTGTGCCTCCTGGGGATGTCATCAGAACACAAAGAGGATGGTGAGCTTTCACAGCTTTTTTATTTCCTCAGATAGGGGACCTGCTCTAATCATGGTGCCACAAGCTAGAACTGTGTTTTATTTTGTTTTAAATACTTATTTGATGAGGCCTTCAAACTTGTCCTTGTTTGCTCTTGTTTTTGTGTGATAAGGAAAACAATGAGCTATATTACCCTGCTAATTGTACATTTTGTAGGTTACATTGTTTCTTGTAGCCCAATGATTGGGGTAGGGTTGATAGACCCCCTAAAGGACAAACTTGTTTGCTACTGAAACAGTTCCCATGGTTTTCAATAATTGCATGGCGCACCTTCTCTGTTCACCTACCTGTTGATACCATTCTCTACTAATTGTGTAACAAAATCCACCAGGTACCTAAAATGGTTTGTCTTTTGATCTAAATACAAATGAACAGTATAATAGATACCAGGTGGATCAACTGCTCTCCATGGCATTGCAGTCCGACTGCAGCTGCAAAGATCAAATAGATATTCCATTTGTTCTTCCTTTCAGCAGAAAACATCAGAGCAGAACATAGTCAAGCAACTGTCTGCAACTCCCTATTAGGAGGGGAGTGGAAAATCTATCAGAACTCTGTGGTTTCAGAAACTTCCTTCTGCTTTTAATAATGGAGGTGTAAGAATAACAAAATCAGGATCAATCAATGGAGCAAAATAAACTAAGTGGAAATTTAGGAGCTGTGAAAATTAGTGGAACACTGACTCAATATATTCCTGCCACTGTTTCTAAATATACCAAATACAAGAGTGCTGGTGTCCTTATTGTACTTTACTCTTTACTCGACTTGTATGGACAGTTTAGCTTATTTCTCTCATACTTATTTTAGTATTAACTGTGGTTATTGGGAGGCATTATGCTTTGGAAACAGGCTTCAGCCTGTTCTTCTCTTTTCTGGTTAGTTGTTCCTCAGTCTCCTGTTATATTTAGTTGCAGACTGTAACAACAGCTGTTTATTAGACAGAATAACAAGTCTCCTTGTGCTCCTAGTTAAGGGTATAAGGGATGAAGCAGACTGGCCACCTCTCCAGTTCCTTTCTGCCACAAGTGGTCAAGGACAGAAACCTCTAGCAGTGGCATTCTAGTGTTCCTTCAATTTTTTATTCTGTAAATAGATTGAAATTACACAGTTGTCTTAATTAAATTAGTTTGGGGTTGGGAAATTTCCTCCCTCTTCTTCCTTCACAGTTTAGGCCCTTGAGTACCCTGGTAATAGACACATAAAAGTCACTTGTTCTTCCTTGGAATCACACATTCCTTTGCTGAGTGAGATCAGCTGCTCTTTCCCCCCTTGTACCAGGCATGTATTAGAGCCCTCTATGAGGTTTCTTCTGAATTCAGGATTCTCCCAATCCTTGTCTCTTCAATCTGAGTTTTGGGGTAGTATCCCTCTAGTGCTTGCTTAGCATCTCAGACTGCCCCATAAACCTTGTAATTTTGTGTCCTGGAATGGGTGTGTGCAGAGCCTATGAGGGATACAGGTTAGCGCATGCAGTACTGGGAACTTCCAACATTTCAGTACCACTCAGAAAGGAGGAGGGACTCTATCCCTACATTATAGAATCATAGAATTCTAGGACTGGAAGGGACCTCGAGAGGTCATCGAGTCCAGTCCCCTGCCCTCATAGCAGGACCAAATACTGTCTAAACCATCCCTGATAGACATTTATCTAACCTACTCTTAAATATCTCCAGAGATGGAGATTCCACAACCTCCCTGGGCAATTTATTCCAGTGTCTGACTAACCTGACAGTTAGGAACTTTTTCCTAATGTCCAACCTAAACCTCCCTTGCTGCAGTTTAAGCCCATTGCTTCTTGTTCTATCCTCAGAGGCTAAGATGAACAAGTTTTCTCCCTCCTCCTTATGATACCCTTTTAGATATCTGAAAACTGCTATCATGTCCCCCCTCAATCTTCTCTTTTCTAAACTAAACAAACCCAATTCCTTCAGTCTTCCTTCATAGGTCATGTTGTCTAGACCTTTAATCATTCTCGTTGCTCTTCTCTGGACCCTCTCTCCAATTTCTCCACATCTTTCTTGAAATGCGGTGCCCAGAACTGGACACAATACTCCAACTGAGGCCTAACCAGCACAGAGTAGAGCGGAAGAATGACTTCTCGTATCTTGCTCACTACACACCTATTAATGCATCCCAGAATCATGATTGCTTTCTTTGCAACAGCATCACACTGCTGACTCATATTCAGCTTGTGGTCCACTATAACCCCTAGATCCCTTTCTGCCATACTCCTTCCCAGACAGTCGCTTCCCATTCTGTATGTATGAAACTGATTGTTCCTTCCTAAGTGGAGCACTTTGCATTTGTCTTTATTAAACTTCATCCTATTTACCTCAGACCATTTCTCCAATTTGTCCAGGTCATTTTGAATTATGACCCTATCCTCCAGATTAGTCACAACCCCTCCCAGCTTGGTATCATCTGCAAACTTAATAAGCGTATTTCTATACCAATATCTAAATCATTGATGAAGATATTGAACAGAGCCGGTCCCAAAACAGACCCCTGCCGAACCCCACTTGTTATGCCTTTCCAGCAGGATTGTGAACTGTTAATAACTACTCTCTGAGTACGGTTATCCAGCCAGTTATGCACCCACCTTATAGTAGCGCCATCTTAGTTGTATTTGCCTAGTTTATTGATAAGAATATCATGCGAGACCATATCAAACACCTTAGTAAAGTCTAGGTATACCACATCCACCGCTTCTCCCTTATCCACAAGACTCGTTATCCTATTAAAGAAAGCTATCAGATTGGTTTGACATGGTTTGTTCTTTACAAATCCATGCTGGCTGTTCCCTATCACCTCGCCACTTTCCAAGTGTTTACAGATGATTTCCTTAACTACTTGCTCCATTATCTTCCCTGGCACAGAAGTTAAACTAACTGGTCTAGTTTCCTGGGTTGTTCTTATTTCCCTTTTTATAAATGGGCACTATATTTGCCCTTTTCCAGTCTTCTGGAATCTCTCCTGTCTCCCATGATTTTCCAAAGATGATAGCTAGAGGCTCAGATACCTCCTCTATCAGCTCCTTGAGTATTCTAGGATGCATTTCATCAGGCCCTGGTGACTTGCAGGCATCTAACTTTTCTAGGTGATTTTTGACTTGTTCTTTTTTTATTTTACCTTCTAAAACTACCCCCTTCCCACTAGCATTCACTATGTTAGGCATTCCTACAGACTTCTCGGTGAAGACCGAAACAAATTATGAAAGGATTACTGAGGAAGATCACAGAAACACTCCATATCCCCTTTTTGGAGATTCAGATCCCACCCAAACACTTCTGAACATTTCCCACTCTATGGCTCCTTCCAAGGTGATGCTCCTCTCAAGGAGGACACAATGAAGCCTGTCAAAGCTATTTGACACACTCCAGCCACTTCTGTCCCAACCCCAAAGAGGACTGAAAGGAAATATTTTGTGTCCCCCGCAGAGGTGGAATCCCTGTTTTCACACCTTAACCCAAACTCTCTCTTTGTCCAGCCAGTCACAGAGTGAAACAGACTGCCTCAGCCATGGTCTGCCCCCATAGACAAAGACGCCAAGAAACTAAAAGTCTTTGTTAGAAAGGATTGATCAGCCAGCCTAATGCTTCCTAGTGCAAACTACCAGGCTTTATTAATGACTAAAACATGGCTTTATTAATGACAGCAAACTGTCAGAGGTGACCACAGGATGAAGATAAACTGGTGGCTAGATTATCCCTCTATGCATCTCTCAGGACAATGGACTTGGCTTATCACTTCATGACAACCTGTATGGTTATGAGTCAGACTTCTTAGTTGCAATCATCAGGATTCCTCAAGACAGTCCAGGGGTTGCAGTTGGAGGGTAACAACTTCTTTATTGGTAACAACCCTCTTTAAGGGTAACAAGCTCTTTATTGTAAAGAACAATGAGACATTTTACTCACTCAGGAAATGTCTCTCAAACTCCTTCTTCTTAGGAATATACGCCCACCTCTAATAGGAAATTTTCCAAACAGCTGTTCATAAGTCCTGACCGGCCCCTCAGCCATTCTATTCTGAGCAGGCCTATGAGCCCTCAGAAGATGAAGGGCACAACACAGACGACATGTATCCCTTCTTGGTCAAAAGAAGGCATTTTGATGGGACACTTGAGAGCCATGAACCCTTCCCCCATGTTCTCCCCTCCTCACACTCTTTTCAGTGGTTACCTAGCTTGTTTTATTGCCAATCTTCTTCCAGAACATTTGGATTTGTTACATGTTCTGTAATTGATATGGGTAAGACTGAGCCTTAAGCTTTCAGTTAACTAATTTAGACTGGGATCTGCTTCAATTAGAGGGGTGGGGTGGAGATTTGTGAATTCTTGCTGAACTGAGCTAGGCTTATGGGAAACAGATGGTTCCCTATAGAGCAAGAATCTTATAGGAATACAATAAATTGATACTTTGTATGATGTCCCCAACCCCCTTACCATGTTGGATATAGACATCTGTTTCACCAACAATGAATCAGACATTGACCTAAGGCCTGGAATGCTTCTAGTTCTGGTGATCCTCAGACTGTTCTCTGGCAGCATTCTGAAGTGTTTGAAAGGACTGAGATGCTGCCATTTCTCAAGCTTTGACACAACTACATATTATCGTCATGCTGTAAAGACTGAGAATTCCTCTCGGAGAGAAGATCAGCGGGGATTGTGACTTTGATATGCACACACTAACATACAGAAAATGTTATACTGAAATCTTATATTTGCATGTTTTATAAGATAGGGAAAAATCTACATGAGCAACACCAATCGGTTTACTGTTTAATAGCTTTACAAACATAGTATTTCAAATACTGTTTACAATATTTTATACTATATACAATGTAATCCATATGAATTAAACATTTTACTAAAAAACGTGTGTGATATTCTTTCTTTGGAATTGACTGAGGCTGACAATTAACTTCCATTTAGCAGAATTTTACATATAATAGCCTATGGTTTAACTTTGTGTAATGATTTCTTAAAAGTCCTGAAGAGACTGAGTTCTGGCCTTTGTTCACCAAAGAGTTAAACTGAGGAACAGGAAGAAGGGTAATATAAAGTTATACAGAATGTAGCCTGAGTATCTCCAGCCCCAGTGTTACCCCAAGAACAGATGCTGGAATGCCAAAGTAGCCCTCCTATTGCTTACTTCTGGGTTCCCAAGATGTTGACCTATTAATCTGTTCCTGCAATGTGAAAGGGGTCTCGGCCAAGTAGAAATGCCAGGGTGTACCAATACCATGGATCTCCCTATGCCATTGAGGAAACCACCCAGACTAGAGTTGATCTGGAAGGACACTGACACATCTTTACAAGCTTGGGGGGAGGGATAGCTCAGTGGTTTGAGTATTGGCCTGCTGACCCTAGAGTTGTCAGTTCAGTCCTTGAGGGGGCTGTTTAGGAGTCTGGGACAAAATCTGTCAGGGATGGTACTTAGTCTGGTAAAGAAGGCAGGGGACTGGACTTGATGACCTCCCAAGGTCCCCTCCAGCTCTATGAGATAGGTGTATATATAAAAGTTAATATAGCAATTTTGTTATGGTTTTATCTGTGGGGTGAAATTATCCTAAATCTGAATTACTGCCATTTTGGATCTAGATGTAACAACTGCTTCAAGCCTTGGAAAACTGAAAAGTCTGTATTTTATTTATTGCCTGTGTTTTCCACTGGAAATGACATTTTAAAGTATTCTAAACTGCTGAGGGGGGATTTCTTTTCAAGAGCTAATTCAAAATGACAGCTTCCCCCTCTTCTCCCAGTTTCTGTAGTACAATGCAAAATCTCACTGTTTGACCCATAGGATTAAAAGAGACTGACAATTTGCTGATGACTCCCATATAAATATCACTTAAAAATCTGACTCCTAGGAGCCCTTACCACCAGCCCTAAACTTGTGTCTAATAATATCAAAGACCGGAAATTATTCCTTTCTATTCTACAAAGGAGAAATAAAATAAGGAAACACCCTGGACAACATTGTAGATAGTTCGGTGAAAACCTGTGCTCAATTTACAGCTATGGTCAAGAAAGCAAACAAGGTGTTAAGATTCATCAGGGCTAGATTTGACTAACACGGAGAAATATTATCATGACTTTAGATAAATTAATGGTGTGGCCTTATCTGGAACACTGTGCCCAGTGCTTATCACCCCATCTCAAAGAGAATATTGCAGAACTAACGGTGGTTCAGAGAAAGGTGACAAGAATGATAAAGGGCCTGGAAAAACTTTCGTATGAAGAGAGACTAAAAAGGCTGGAACTGTTTACCTTAGAAAGGAGATGAAGACAGGCCATGATAACATGATGGATGGTATAGAGAGAAGAAGATTGGGACCTTCTCTTCTCCCTGACTTACAACACTCAAAGAGATTATGAATGAAATTTGAAGGTAAGACATTCAAAACTTATAAAAAACACAGAACTCATTGTTACGGGATGTCATTGGGGCCAAGAACTTACAAGGATACAAAAAAGGGGGATTGGGCATTTATATGGGTATCAAGAAAATGTAGAATTATTTTTATTATAATGAATGTTGTGGAAAAAATGTCAACAATTATTGAGCCTTGTGCTTCAGGAATTAAGCCCATGAAGATGAAAAATAGGGGGTGAGGAAGATCATCCCACTTGCTGGCTCTGCACGATTCTTACACGTTGCTGACTACTATTGGAGATAGGATTGGACTAGAGAGATAATTTGTCTGATTCAATATGGAAATTCCTAGTTTTCTAAAATAAAAATGCTAATATTTACATACTTGTGTGCTGAATCAAGGAAAGGGTCTCTAAAGGGTTAACAAGTCTCTGCCTGTCATATAGTTGCTTAGGGCATCTTCATTGTGTGGTTCAAGAGAAAGTTAGAAGGCACCTTGGAGATAAACCTGGGGTGTTAGCATGATGGTGGCAATCACTTGTTGCCAACTATGACCATCTTTCTTGGGAGATGTAGACCCTCGGGTGGCTGATAAGGCTGATCCTTGAACTTCAAGTTCTGTTACAGTGAGGACAGATGTTTTCAGCTACAGCAGGAGGCTGTTGACCATGACTAGAAGCCAGTCTCTCCTTGCTCTTGTGCCTCTTCTCCTCCTCAGCTTGTTGGTAGGCAAATTCAAAATTCAGGGAGCCATTGCTTAGGACTTCTCTCCATTTTGAGAGATCCAGGGCGAGTGTCTCCCAAGTACCAATGACAATGTTACACTGCTTTAGGTTGCTACACTCCCTTAGCAAGTCCTTATAATGCTTCTGTTGTCCTCTTACATTACAGTATCCTTCTTTCAGGTGAGAAAACAGGATGGGTTTTAGGAGGCGATGGTCTAGCATCCAAACAACATGACCAGTCCAGCAAAGTTGATGATGGCTGATCATTGTCTCGATGCTAGTGGTCTTTGTCTCTTCCAGAACACTGATGTTAGTGCACCTGTCTTCCCATTTGATCTTCAAGATCTTGCAGAGGCAGTGTTGGTGTTACCTCTCAAGGACTTTCAAGTGATGTCTGTAGGTTTTCCAGGTTTCAGACCCATACAATAGTGCAGCAGAATGACAGCTTGATAGACAAGAAGTTTGGTGTCTGTTCAAATGTCATGATCTTCTTATCTTACTCTTAGCTTTGAACCTGCTAAGCCTAAACAGCTTTTCATCCATTCTGTAGATGATTTCAATGCCAGATGGAGCTTCCTAGCAATTAGGTAGAAAATGACTGCAGACATGGTTGGGGTGATAATACAGCCCTGTCTGACTCCTGTTCGTGCTTTGAAAGGTTCATGCTGGGAGCCAGTGCTGCTCAGAACAGTTGCTTTCATGTTGTCATGAAGCAACTTTAGGACACTGATGTATGTATCAGGACATCCAATCTTTGAAAGTACAGTCCAAAGGGCACTGCAATACACTGAGTCAAAGGCTTTAATTAGATCAATAGAAGCCATATACAGTGGTTGGTTTTGCTCCCGACACTTCTCTAGCAGCTGCTGTGCAATGAAGATCATATACGCAGTTCTGTCAGAAGCCACTCTGCAACTCTGGTAAAATTTCTTTTGACAGAGGCAGAAAACGGGTTGCAAGGACACATGCCAGAACTTTGCCTGTAACAGCAAGGAGGGAGATATCACAATAGTTTCCACAGTCTTTTTAATTCCCTGTCTTAAAGGGTAACAATCAAGGCATCCCCCATTTCACTGGGTATTACCTCCTTTATCCAGATTTAAAGGATAAGCAGGCTAAGCTGCCGAATTAACTCTGATCCACCATCTTTAAAGATGTCAGCAGAGATCCCATCTGGACCTGCTGCCTTCTTGTTCTTCATCTGCTTGATGGCACTGAATACCTCATTCAAATTGGGAGAGTCTCCGAGCTCATCCCTAGACGGTCATTGGGGGATTTGCGCAAGAACTTCATCTGCAACCATGGAGTTATGGTTAAGAAGATGTTCAAAATGTTCTTTCCAGTGAAAATGAATGGCTTCATTGTCCTTCAAAAGTGTGGTTCCATCCTTAGAGCAAAGGGAGTTCATGCCATGACAAGCTGGTCCATAAACAGCCTTAATGGCAGTAAAGAAACCATGTTTATTATGAGTGTCTGTAAGGAGTCTAGAACAAAAACATGACCTCCCTCTGACCTGGAAGAGGAAGGGCCCTCTAAGACCCCTTAGTGGGCAGGTCTAGCATCACCCATCCCTGCTCACAGGAAGCAGGAAGTGGGACCAGGGGTATAAGAGCTCAGGGCTCAGTTGGAGCCTGGCAGACCAACAGGCCAGATGCTCAGCCCCAGCTCCCGCAGCGAAGTGCCTAGCTATGCTGCGTCCGACGGGAGGACTGGGTTGGGCTGCTCTAGGACCCCTGCTAGCCCCTGATGACTGGCCCAGGCCACTAAGACCACTGCCCTTGCCTGAAGACTGGCCGAGGCCTGCAGGATCCCTGCTGGGCCACCATGACTGGACTGGTCCACCCAGGCCCTTGCCGGAGTTGGAGCTAGACCCTATGGACACACTGCCAGCATCTCCATCCCCAGCTGACCCCAAGGAGCAATGCACAAGCCAGGTAGGCCCTCGGGGGAATTGGGAAGTGGCCCAGGGACAGCTGACCCCAGGGCAGCTGAGGAGATGGTGGTCAGGTGGTGAGTGTGTTGTAGGTTGGATCCCCACTGACTCACAGACCTGGTCAGCGTGTTGCAGTCCGGATCCCCGCTGACCCAGTGGCTGCTACTCTGCCACTGACAGGGCCCTGGGCTGGGATATAGTGGAGCAGGTGGGCCTGCATTCCCCCTGCCACCCTCCCCTCAGGTAGCAGGCTTCCCCCTGTGGGGCAAAAGTCCTGCACTTAACGGCTCTCCAAGAGTGAGGAGACCCAACCCCAGGCCTGCTGGGACCCGGCCAAAGTTTTAAAATGTTATTGAACCGCCCTTGGTAAACTTTTGTCTTTCTGTCCTGCCCTGACCCGACCCAGGGCTGGGCCTTACAAACTGCTGCCCAGGCCACACCACAGTTGGGCCCTTAATGGTTAATCCACGGCTCTGCCTGAATTGAAGGCCGGGCCTTAAAAAGGCGTATTTGAGTGCCTGCCCTGATCTAGGATGTGGTCATTGTAAACTGTTGCTCAGCCTGCAGCTAGGCCCAAGATGTGCTGGGCAAATTGCTTATAGACTGTGACACTGCAATTGCCCTTTAACAGGGCAATAGAGGGAGTCAGAGTGGCCCTCCACTGATGTGGACCCTTTGCAGTGTCTATTAAATATTGCTTTCTCAGTCCACCATTTGTTCTTGAGTTCTCTGGTTTCACATTGGACTTCTGACCTCGCCTTAGCATGGGCTTCTCTCTTTGTATTGCAATTTATATCATTCTGCCTAGCACAAAATGCAATTCTCTTCTCATTGATGTTGAAATCAAGCAACTCATCATTCTCATCAAACAGCCCTGATGCTGTCTGATGTGGTAGCCTATGGTTTTGGTATTGGTGGTTGCTGCTTTAAGCTGGCGCCAATATTCCTCAATTTCTTCCAGAAACTTTGATGGAAGCTTTTCTTCTAAGACAGCTTGGAAGTGGTCACGCTTAACAGGGTCCTTCAGATCTTGAACCTTCAACCTGTGCCTGATCTGCTTCTTTTGCAGCCTCCATTTAAGAGCGGTCTTAATTTTCATTGTGGATCGAATGAGGCGATGATCAGTCCAACAGTCATCAGCACTTGCCATTGCTCCCATGAGAAGAACATTACTGAAATCTCAAGCACGAACTATGACTTAGTTGAGATTTTGGTGCTTTGAATGTGGGTGTCTCCAAGATGTTTTTAACTTGTCCTTTTGTCAAAAAAGAGTGTTTGTGATCATGTTCAGCACTCTTGATCAGGAACAGGATTCCATTTGAGTTGCTTTTGCCAACTCCTTCTTTCCCAATTATTCCTTTCCACAAGTTTGAGTCTCATCCAACACATGCCTTGAAATTCCCCAGAAGAATGAACTTATCTTCTTCAGGGGGTCTCCAATAAAACTGAGTTGAGAGTAGAAATTTTCCTTTATATCCTCATCGTCGCTCACAATAGTTACCTGTTGGTTTGTAATGAGCCTCAATCAGAGTGTCATAAGCAACTCATAGATGCCTACTGGCAGCTCTGAGCAACACCTTACAAGCTCGTTCTTTATAGCAAAGCCTACTCCATACAATCGTGGTTCAACTAAAGATTTTCCATTCCAGAAGGAGCTGTAACCTCCTTTCTCCTCCCTCAACTGTCCCTCAGCAGCTCATCTAACTTTTGACAAGGGAGCAATATCGACGTTAAACCAATTCAATTCTCAAGCAGTGATAGCTGTACATCACTCTGGTCACTGAGTTGTCCATCAGGGTACGTACGTTCCAGATTCCAAAGTTGAAACATTTTCGACTGCTGGGGCCATGATCCTGCTGGATGCAGCTATCCAGCTGAGAGGAAAAGAGACAAGACTATTTTTAGGGCACTTTTTATAGCCCTCACCCCATTTGGGGTGAGCAGAGTGGGTTCTAAGGAGGACTGCTCAGTCATGTGTACAGCTGCCAAGATGACTGAATCACACACACACCGCCTGTGTAGGTATGTCTACACTGCAGAGTTTTTTCAGAAAACATCAATTTTTCCGAAAAAACTTCTATTACATCCACATTTCAATCCCGTTCTTTCGAAAGACAATCAAAAGAACAGAGCGGGTTTTCCGACATTGGTAAACCTCTTTCTACGAGGAAAAAGCCTTTTTCCGAAAGAGCTCTTTCTGAAAAAAGCATGTGTGGATGGGGAAGAAGGAGTTCTTTAGAAAAAAGAGGAAAGAGGAAAAAGCACAGGTGCTTTAGTGGCCACTCCATCCATAGTAATCACAGCTTAAATGCAAGATAGCGTCCATTCAGTGTGGACACTATCTTTCAAAAAAGCAGACCGCTTTTTTGATGCACTTTTGCTGTGTAGACACTTTCTTTTGGAAGAAGTTTTCCGGAAGATCTCTTCTGGAAAAGCTTCTTCCAAAAGAAGCGTGAAGTCTAGACATAGACTGTGTCTGTCTGACTAGGAACGTCTGGATCTTGCTGTCCTGTTCCCGTTGCCACTCACTGATCACCACTGGATGTTTGACTTGTGCAGGTGTTGTTTTCCTCCCAAAAAGGGAAGATGCCTGTGCAGGACTTCCTTTAAAGTGAGGTGACTGGTGCACAACTGTCACCACACTGTCCTTGACAGATGAGGGCTTGAAACCAATGGCATGGACACCACGATGATTGGAGATCCTCTGTCTGCTGCAGCCTTCATCGCCTTCACAGGCACTATGACATTACACAACAGTTTCACCTCCATTATGCAGTTATCTTCCATCTTCTCTGCCATTGAGGACTTCTTGGATCACATTTTGTCTGAAACCTTGCCCTTGACCATTCTACCATGGGTGATCCTAAGAGTACATGATTCCAGGCAGCATCGCTCTCGGGGGTCACAGGATCACACAAATCTCTCTACCACTACAAGGTGATGATCCACAGAGAGGTCACATGTTAGCATGGGGCACTTTGATTCTGTGAAAGATCATATAAGGCAGGTCCACCTTGAGGGTCTGGAGCTTACCCACTGTCTAGGCCAAGGTGATGATAGTTAGGAGGGCTTACCACACCAATAAATGTGAGGGAGAGCAGGAGGACAAGAATTCAGATTGTGGGTACAGCAGTGTGGTTAGAACAAGCTTAAAATCCCCCTAGCAGATATAGGTTTCCAAACTGTGAGAATATTCTGATAACTTTTAGTAACATTACTGTTGTGGGATGGGTGAAAACTGAGCCATTCTCTAGCAGAGAATGAAAGGTATAAATAGCTGCTAAATGTTCTCATAGAGACCATATGGATAGACGCAATGATTTCAAAGAGAAAATATTCCAGTGCAAGAATAATCTTGGACTCCCCAGGAGGTAAAAGATGCTGCTGACACCAGAGAGAGAATCTCTTCCATTTGGCAGCATAGCACTTCTTTGTAGAGGGTTTCATGCTATTGAGAAGAATGGATTGAACTACCTCTAAGCAAGACTTAGGGGTCCATAGCCCACCCAAAACCCAGGCTGGGAGATGGCGGGGAGCCCAGGATTATTCTTGTACTATGGTAGTAGACATGGGAACAGCTGTAGGTGAATGAGGCCTGGTGATATGAAGGATTTTGAGCTGCTCTGTTTCTGTTTAAGTAAATCACTGAAAACATTGCTTTGCCACAATTAATTGAAAATTGATGAATGACGTGTAGTTTTGAGATAATTTGATTTTTTTAAATTTTAATAAGATCAATGTTTATTTTAAGCATATTTTTTGTTGCTTTATTTAAATTTTTATAGTTATGTGGAATTATAAGGCTTAAGTATTTGATATCAATTTGTCTGAATTTAAAGTTTCATGGTTACAAAAAATTAGGGTGGAGGGAGTCAGACAATAATGATGTACTGACTGTAGAAAATGAGATTAAAAATATTAAACTTACCAATTGTAAAAACACAAATTGTCACTGTCATATATCAAAATATGTGAAATCAGTATCCTAAAATCAAATGCTAATAAGAGCTTAAGCTGAATTTTTTTTCTTTCTTTGCCAGTATGCACATTTTGATTATTATTAGGAGAAATGTTTTGACAGGTTGTGTGTGGCTGATGAAATTATTGTTTATTCTCACACACACACACAAATCTAATTATTTCAAACCTAGTTATAAGGAAAGGGAATGATTAGATCTAACCTTTTGTCTTTTCCCTTTCCTTAGTTTCATGTCTTGTTACATTTGGTCCCTTATGCTGGGAATGGCTTTTCAATTATTGTACATCAACCACCTTGAGAACTATATTCTGAATATCAGCCCATTCAATAATGTCCACATGTGACCATGCTCAAATCAATTATCTTAATAATAACAACGATAATTCCATTGTTGCCTGACAATGGCACCCTGAGGTCCCAGTCTGAATTCCCATATGTGCTGCTAGGTTTTAAACTCTTCAGGACAAGAAATTTGGGCCTTTGCTTGTCACAATATTCTACATGTTGTAAAATGCCAATTTCAGCTGCAAGCACTAAATAAATAATACATTATCATCATTGTGGGACTCACTGGAACAACTTGCCATTTTATCTAACCTTTCCACCATCCCTGCACCACCCCTGAATTCAATTTGTGAGTTCAGCAGGGAATGTAGTTACTGAACAATGGCTGCTGCTCAAAGAAGCCAACCTGGTGTGCTTGGAAAATAAGAAGCCTTTTCACTTTTCTCCCTAAACACCCTTGTAAATTTACTTCAATTTTGAAGAAAAAAAGACAGCGGAGTTCAAGAGAACTAAATACAGTGTGAGTCACAAGAAGCATTTATTCTCTGAGAAGGAAGGCAGGGGTGTTTTTGTCTCCTCCCCATCAACTGTGGGGATTCTAAACATTATTGTCACTGCCAAAGACCTAAGAGACTGCTAAAAGTACTTAGAAAGGATAATCTAGCCCTGTTTTATACACAAAAAGACATTAACATTTCAGAAGCATTGTATGACTGAGTATATAAAGCAAAAATAATTTCAAAGAGAAAGCTAGTTTCAAACAGCTAGTATAGGGAGACAAGTGGCTCAAAAGTGTTTGTAAAGTCTGCCTTTTGTAACACTTTCTCCTCTTTCTCTTGATTCAAAGTAAAATGTATGCTTTGTATCCATTTTCAGCATCAAATATATACTTATCCCTAAATTCAGAGTGGAAGTACAGTCATTACTGAAGCTTTTTATTGCAGAACATGTAGTGGGTGCCAATTAAACTGGACCTATCCTACCTGCAGTCATTGTATTTCTGATACTAAGTATAGGAAATTTAAGCCAACAACAACAACAAAAACCCTTGTCTATATTAACTTTCATTCTTGGAATCCTCAGACTGGGTATAGAGTTTTTTGTTCATTTTTTCTCTGGACCTATCCAGAAGTAATGAGTGATATTTATTAATCCTGAGGCAAGGAGGAACAACTTCTACTTAAGTGCTCCAGCAACCCTCTGTGCCCTAGAAAATATTTATTCCACTGATCTTCCTTGAGGTTACTGCAGGGGATAGATACTACTACACAAAAGCCTGGCCTATGGAGGCTGGTAATAAGTTTATTTGAATCAACATATCCTGTGTTTATGCACTTTAATAACATGCGCTACCCACCTTTGGGACAATATTAGTCTCCGAGGGCACGTCTAAACTACATGGCTCTGTCGACGGAGCCATGTAGATTAGTTTACGCGAAAAAGGGAAATGAAGTGGCGATTTAAATAATCGCCACTTCATTTAAATCAAAATGGCCACCGTGCTGTGCCGATCAGCTGATTGTTGGCACAGCGCAGCAGTCTAGACGGGGATCTGCCGACCCCAGAACCCTTCATCGGCAGATCCTGTAAGCCAGCGTGCCAGCCATTTTGATTTAAATGAAGCGGCGATTATTTAAATCGCCACTTCATTTCCCTTTGCTGTCCTGCCTAATCTACATGGCTCCGTCAACAGAGCCATGTAGTTTAGACACACCCCCATTGTTGATCTTCCATTCTCCTCCCCTCCCAGCCCAGAAATCATAGTGGCTGAAACATACTTAATCCGAGTCATAGAATCTAGAATACCAGAACTGGAAGGGACCTTGAGAGGTCACCATGTCTAGTCCCCTCATTTACGGCACAACTAAGCACCATCTAGTTATAAACAGGCACAGTGGAGGAGGATTCTGTAGTAAAATGGTTATCCAGAGTGTGATTGGGTTACTTAGAGTATTATGGTCTGGAGTCATGATCCACCCTTCTCTAACTTCCAGTTTAGTTAGTGGGTATACCCTCCCCCATTCTGTTTGTATGTAGTTGGATAAAGGAGCTCATTCCCAGCATGCAGTCCTGTAAGTGAAGTTTGTTTCTTTTGCAGAGTGGTGCCTTGAGAAAATTGGTGGTGAAGAATGTGATAGAGTGAACTGTCACATGTGGGGGAAGAGAAGCAGCTATCTCTTATTATACAATCTGGGCCTCTCATTTCAGTCCAGCTCATTTCAAAAGGAGGAATAAGGGTGAGCTTTAGCAAATCCCTAAGGAAAAGAATCCTCTTTGGAAAGGTGCAGGTGCAACACCCACTAGACAAAAGGTACTGGTGTTTAGGCAAAAGCTGGGGGCTACCCTCTTAAGGAAACTGCGGACTTGCCAAGAGTGAGGAAACTATGGAGAAATGGGGCTAGAATATCTGAGTATAAATGACAAGTTAAACTCTGATATGTCCTTTATCATTGATACTGCCTATACTTTGGCTTAGATTTTTTCTCCCATTCTCTCACCCCCACTTCATCCTGTGCTGGTCAGATCATCCTTGTCCACTATGTGTGGCTTGACCATATTAGCACATTAATAATTTCCTGCCAAACTTCTTGGGCCAGTGAGGATTCATAGCTTCACAAGTATAAGCCAGGTCTACATGAGCTCTCCCCTAACATCCAGTGACAAACTGGGGGGAAAGACTTTGGAAGCAGACCCTATTTACATAAACACATGCCTAGGTATTCAGCAGGGAGAGCAGCTTTTCCAAAGTAATTAATGTTGGCTAGTTTGGGGTTACAATTCACTTTCATATTGAATGCTGGGGCAATGAAGCGTTATCCTTTATTGTATGAGCAAAGGGCAGCTGAACTATACTTGGTATATAGTGATTGAATGGGTCACCCTAAACTGAACCTCACTTGCTCAGCAGGAGGTAGAAATGCCAAATTTCAACCAAAAGGGGCGGGGGGGGAGGGTGAGGATAGGAAGTGGGACTATAGTTGCGGATAAAATGGAAACTGATTTTCCTCAGGGTCAATGGCTGCAAAATCTACTTTTTGCTTAAGGAGTTTTGTTACGACCTCAGAAACCAGGAGATAAAAGTTTAGAAGACCTGCAAAATATCTTAATAGGAACACTACCCCTAAAGCCAAACAGTACTGTGCAATGTTTCAAGTTTCATACTAGAATGAGGTGTCAAGGTGAAACTGTATCTGTGTATGTGTCAAAGCTAAAAAGATTAACAGAATATTGCTCATTTGGAAGTATCCTGGAGGACATTCTGCAAGACAGATTTGTTTGTGGCTTTAGTAATGAAAGAATTCAAAGAAGATTGGTGGCAGAGGGGAACTCAACCTGCCTAAAAGCAGCAGTAAAAGGAAAAAAATACTTATATTTGCACTTAGTTTAATTTGCCCTGAAATCTGACTCATTAAAAAAACAAAAAACAAAAAACAAAGCCAGCTGCAAGAGAGACAGACTCCTGAAAGGTAGTTCTGCTGTGAAGGAGCTCATTTTGCATCAGTTTATTAACTTAAAATAGCTCAGTGTCATAAATGGTTCAAGATTTGGACAATTGACCAAAAAAGGCAAAAGTGACAATCAAGGCCAGGAGGGTAGATTCCACAAGATCAGAGGGGGAAAAAAAGGCAGAGGGCTTTTTATCTTCAGGGGGCGGAGCACAGAAAATGAGGAACATACTATACTTTGTGTCCTGTCTAAAAGTGAAGGAAGTGGGACCTTAGGAAATAACGGTAGTTAAAGAATTGGTCAGTCAGCCCTTCAGCAGCGCCTGGTGCATAACGCCTGACAGCAATTAACAGGGCACGGGGCCCTGGTTGCTACTGTAGCCCCAGCCCATTTTAAATAACTGGGACCCAGGGCATCTGCTCCCTTTGTGCCCCCTCCCCCATCAGTGGGCCTGGATTAGAACCTAGAGAGAGCACAGCACTCCTGGATACTCACCTGCACATTTCTAAGGAAGGATTAAGGACCCTGCATGGTGTAATGGTCAGGATTTATACCTGGGATAGGGTCAAGCCAAATACTTTAAGCAAGTCCATGTCTTCATGTGACGGACCTGGTGGGGTCCGCACTAGCCGCGGGGCAGGATTCCCAACCCCGGCTCAGGAGCGGCGGCCGCCGCCGGGGGTGGCGGCGCAGCCGCGGCTCCGCCGGAGCCAGGACGCCGGATAGCGCGGCCGGGCGCACCGAAAGACACAGGCGGGGGCGAGCCCCGGCGCGGCGCCCTGCCCCGAAGCCTCGGTCCGCCCTGGGGGGCGGGGCCCCGTGCGGACGCCGGGAGGAGCACGCAGGGGGAGGCGCCGAGGAGGCGGGGCTTACCCCCCCGACGTCACTCCCCGGGGACGCTGAAAGGGGGAGGAGGCGCCAAGGATGGGAGAAGCAGGGAGGCAGCCACCCTGGCTTCCCGGAGCACCAAGCCTCTGGGCCCCGGGGACGAGCGGCGGCACCGGCAGTTGGCGGGTCGCGTGGGGGCGAGCCGGCGCGCCGGCGGGGTGAGTAACCGGACACGCGCCGTGCCAGGGGCAGCGGCGAGCGGGGAGTGGAAGGAGCCCGGGGCGGGGCCTTTTTGGTGCCCGTGGGCAGACGAGTTGCGGGCAAGGGCCCCGTCTGCCGTGGAGAGAGTGGCCGGTAGAAGCCGACCTCCACTTAGGGTCTCGGGCCGGGACCCGGAGGAGAGGGTGGGCCCGGGTCCCCCACTCCCCCACACCCACACCCACACCCGCACCCACGCTCACACCCCACCCCACAAGCCCGGATACCCCGAGGAGCTAAAGCCCTCCTGGTGTGGAGAGGCGGCGAGCGGCAGGACCCCAAGGCCTGTAGCCAGGCGAACCTCTTGCCCGAAGAGGCGACACCTGAACAGGTTCGCTGATCCCCCCTCGGGCCTGTGGGCAAGGGGATGATCGCACCTAGCCTGCTTAAGGGCGAGAACGGGGCCGGGACCCCCAAGGCCTGTAGCCAGGCCAAACCCCTCGCCCCAAAGAGGCAACGCACAGATGGGTCCGCTGATCCCCCCTCGGTCACGTGGGCCAGGGGGTGATCGCACCCAGCCCTCACATCGGGCAAAGAGAGGCGGTGGGTCCGCAGAGCCGCTGCCCCCCCTCCTCGCGAGAGGGGGAGTGATGCTCGCACCTATAAACTCGCCACACTTCATGACATCACAAAAAACCTAGCACTATATACACAGCCAAGGACTTATACTAGTATAATGGATTGCCACTGTAGCAATAAACTAATTTTCCAGTGAGCCATGGAAATTTTGCTGAAAGTTGTCCCAAGTGTTGTAGTGAGGATTGATTACATCCTCATCAGAGGTGGAAATGGCACTGATCCCATCTCAACATTGGCAAAAGTACTTCAAAGATTTGAGGACTGTGAGAATTTGCTTACAACAAAGTAAAAGCTTTTTAAAAAGAAATCGTAGTATTTATAGAATGGCCATACTGGGTCAGAGCAATGGTCCATCTAGCCGAGTAGCCTGTCTTTCGACTCTGCCCAATGCCAGATGCCCCAGAGGTAATCAACAGAACAGGGCAATCATCAAGTGAACCACCTCCTGTCATCTAGTTTCAACACTGGGCAGTAAAGAGATTTAGGCACAACCTTTCCAACTTGACTAATAACCTTTGATGGACCTATCCACCATGATCATTTTTTGGTTTTTGTTTTGTTTTAGCCCACTTTTGGCCTTCACAACAGCCCTTGACAGTGAATTCCACAGGCTGATACTATATGCTGTGAAGAAATACTTCCTCATATTTGCTTTAAACCTTTTGCCTACTAATTTCATTGGATAACCCCTGTTTCTTATGTAATATGAAGGCTAAATTCACTTTCTTCACAGTAGACATGATTTTATAGACCTTTATTATAGCTTCCATTAGTCTTCTCTTTTCTAAGATTCATAGACCCATTGGTTCCACTCATTTTTGGCAGGCTCTAGAATGTACCAACTTATAATTAAGAGAGCATTGCTATGCCATTGTGAAGCCCAAGTTTCTGCTGTGCAGTGAAGTAAATATTGCTGAAGCGACTCAAAATAAAAGGCCTCACCAACCTTATTGCACATGCCAGTTTTGAGAAGTGAGACTTCACCAAGTGAACTTCACATTTATTGTTGTCCCAAAACCTGACCCTTTTGCCCTTGAATGCTCTCTTGAAGACAGTGATCACCACCAGACTGGGGAAGAACTCCAGGAATGTGATGGCCTTCAAAACTATAGACTCCTTTCACTGCTAGGGCTGTACCAATGCCACCTGAAACAACAGTCAAAACTCTTGCTGCCTGCTGTGTCCAAATAGATTGGCAAATAGATTTGCAGGTTGCCCTTTAATGTGCAAACATTCTACCATATGGACATCCCATTAAAGTGAATGAGGAAACAATGACTGTCCCTGATCTTTCATCCGCTTCCTAATTACCCCACTATCACCTATAACAAACGGCACATAGAAGGCATGCCCTAGCGCAACGACATTGCAAGCAAACTTCAAGTGGACTAACAGGCACTGGGGGGCTCTCAGACAAACTTTTTTTTGGCTCTGCTGAGCCTAATAACTGCATAGTTTAACACCACAGGCTTGTTCTGAGCAAAGTGGGATTGCCCGGGACTATGTGCAAACTCAGTGTGTATGTCCATGTGGTTACAGATCCCTGCATTTTTCATCAGTTAGGAGAACCCCCAATTTGTTAGTCAGCTACTGACTAATTGACAGCAGCCCCTCACATTTGCCTGTCCTGGCTTTATGTGCAAACAGAAAATCATCCAGGTAGTGTGTTACTAACAAGTCCCATTCGGCATGCCCAGTCCAGCACTGTAATGAATTTTTCAAAGGCCACATACAAAATGATGCTATTCATGAGCATGGCTTTCTCCACACAGAATTGACCATCAAAGGAAAAGCCCAAGAGGTCACAGCTGGGTACATGGACTGGAAGGAGGCAAAAAGCCTACTTAACATCACACTGCAAGCAAAAGAGCAGGGTCGCCCGAGCACACCATGTGCATAGCCTGGAGCTGAACACATTGTTCCCTGATTCCCCCTTTGGGTAGGAGAGATGATGACTGAGGCAATACTAACCGGGCACTTCCTTAGGGACGAGGTCAAGGGGGAAGATACGCTCCCTCCTGTACTGAGCATGCATCAGTTATGTCAGTCTTAATTTCATGGGGTTTTCACATTTATCCTGAAACCCTGAATGAAACCCTCTCTCAAATATATGAAATATGCCCTTTGGAGTAGTCACTTAACAGAGAGGCTCAGACAGCTAACTTCATTGGAAATGTTGAATTTTTTCAGTCACATCAGCCTGGCCTAAACTCTGTGATGTCTTGTGCTGCTGCTTGCACCCTTCTCAGCCAGAGAAGGTGCTGTTAAAATGCAGGCAGCCTGAGGATGTGTGCCTGCCTCAAGGCAAAACCTAAATGATGCCTTAGAATACTTCCCTGTCTCATCATACTCCCAGCACAAAAGCCTCAACTGAGCTACGTCTACACTGCAGAGGGTTTTTTCCGAAAAATGGCCTTTTTTCCGAAAAAAACTTCACTTACGTCCACACTGCAATTGCATTCTGTCGAAAAAAAATTGAAAGAACAAAGGGGTTTTCCCGACATTGGTAAACCTCTTTTTAAGAGGAAGAAACCTTTTTCTAAAAGCGCTCTTTTGGAAAAGGTGTGTATGGACGGGGAAGAGGGAGTTCTTTCAAAAGAAGAGGAAAGAGGAAAAAGCACAGGTGCCCTGGTGGCCACTCCGTCCAAAGTAATCACAGCTTACATTCGAGAAAGCATCCATTCAGTATGGACACTATTTTTCAATCTGCTTTTTCGATGTGCTTTGGCAGTGTGGAAGCTCTCTTTCGGAAGAAGTTTTTTTGGAAGATCTCTTCTGAAAAAGCTTCTTCCGAAAGAAGCCTGCAGTCTAGACGTAGCCCTGGTCAGGCATCAATTCATGTCTAGCCCTGTCCACACTTTCACATCCTGAATTCTCCAGTATGTGGCTACTATTAGAGTGCTGGCTTGTTAGTATCTACCTGCACCATACAGTCCAGCCATAGGGCCTGATCAATTAGATACCAGTGCAGGGCATGGTTCAAGGCTGCCTTCATTCTAAAGGGCTTATGAGGTGCCTGAAAATGTATTATATGCCCTATGTATAAGATCCACATTTTAGGGCTCTCAAATGATTAAAAATTAATTGTGATTAATTGCATGATTAAACTTTTAATTGTTATTAATCATACAGTTAATTGCAATTTTAAGCAATAATAGACCCATGGCTTATTTAAATATGTTGATGTTTTCTACATTTTCAAATACATTGGTTTCAATTACAACACAGAATACAAAATCACTTTAGGTTTAATTTTGCTCACAAATATTTTTACTGTAAAAACCAAAAAAAGTGGTATTTTTCAATTCACCTAATATAAGTACTATAGTGCAATCTTCTTATCATGAAAGTTGAACATACACATGTAAAATTATATATAAAAGTAACTTCATTCACAAATAAAACAATGTATAACCTCAGAGTCTAAAAGTCCACTCAGGTCTCTTTCTTGTTCAGCCAATTGCTCAGAAAAATAAGTTTGTTTACATTTGCAGAAGATAATGCTGTCCTCTTCTTGTTCACACTATCACTTGAAAGTGAGAACAGGCATTCACATGGCACTGTTGTAGCTGGCATTTGAAGATATTTACATGCTATATGCACTAAAGATTCACATATTGTTTCATGTGTAACCCCCTTTTTTCTCCCTGGATTACTCAGGAGTAGGTCAAACTCACATGTGTGCCTGGGTGCCTGATGGTTTTAACATAAAAGGAGATCCTGAGTACCCCAGTGATGATGTTGTTTAGTTGGGGATTTGCTATCCATCCCCTTGCTGCAGTCCTTTGCTCCTAAAAAATATACAATGGCGGTGCTTCCACCTGGCTGGCCCCGTACACACTTAATGGTGTGTCTTGGGAGCCTCCAGGAATAAAATTATTCCAGCAATAATCTAGATCTAACTCCAAGACAACAATTATAAATAATATACATCTAATTGGTTACATTAGAATTAACATACATTTACTTAACAACTTAAAGAAACAGGGTTTAACCAATTAAAAGTAAATAAAATCTATTAACAAAGTACACAGAAATAAAGGAAACTTATCTATCTGGCATTTGCATTGCCACCATTAATCCTACCCCAGAGTATGTACTCCTCTGGATTCAGAGTCCTAGACACTTGCTTGCATGGGCACTCTTGAAGGACTGCAGCTGGAGTGGAAACAGCACTGTGCAGGTCCTGTGTGTGTTAGTCCAAGCTGAGCAGCCAGATGCAAAATCCCTCTGCCACTGGAGCAGGCCTCACCAAATTCCAGCAGCTCTGGTTCACTGGAGTGGTCACTCTGCCTTTCTTTGGACCCAGAGTTAGTCTATATCTCTGAGGTCTGTCCCAGGCAGCACTTTCCCAAAGAGCCCAGTTACTCACAGTTTCCTCCTGTGTGCAGGTATATGTAGCTCTTCTCAGCCACTGGCACAGCCAGAGTCTCTCCCCTCTGGGACAATCAGCAGCCTCTGCAGCAGCCTGCTTAAAACCAAGCCCGACAGGCTCTCAGTCCCAGGCTCCAGCTGCAACACAACAGCTCCTGGACTGGACAAAGGCTCCTCCACAGTAGCCTAACTCTTCTCTCCCAAAATGCCCAGATGAGCCCTGCTTCCTCCTTTTTCCTCAAGGGCTTGTGGGAGTTGTAGTCTCTAGGGCTAGATTGCAACACAAAGGATCCTCCCAAAAAAGTCAGAGGCCCCTTTAGTAAGGGGACTACACATGCTTCAATCACCATCCCAGAGGACATATGTCCATGCTGTTGATGTTTTCTGCTCTATAATGATCCAAAGCCATGTGGACTGAGACATGTTCATTTTCAGTCAGATGATACCAACAGAAGATTGATTTTCTTTTCTCTCTTTTCTTTTAATGTTTGAGTTCTGTAGTTTCTACAGAAACACACTCAACACCTCATCCCTCTCAAATTTTCGATGGTACTGCTGATTCTTAAACCTTATGTCGAGTGCTGTAGCTACCTTTAGAAATCTCACATTGGCACCTGCTTTGCTTTTTCTCAAATCTGCAGCATAATACTCTTAAAATGAACAACATGCTGAGTCATCATCTGAAACTAGTATAATATGAACTATATGGCAGAATGCAGATGAAACAGAGCCAGAGACATACAATTCTCCCCCAAGGAGTTCAGTCACAAATTTAATTAATGTATTTTTTTTAATGGCTGTCATCAGCATGGAAGCATGTCCTCTGGAATGGTGGCTGAAGCATGAAGGGGCATATGATTGTTTAGCATATCTGGCATGTAAATACCTTGCAATGCCAGCTACAAAATCCCATATGAACACCTGTTCCCACTTTCTGGTGACATTGTAAATAAGAAGCAGGCAGCATTATCTCCCATAAATGCAAACAAACTTATTTGTCTTAGCAATTGACTGAACAAGAAGTAAGATTGTGTGAACTTATAAATGCTAAAGTTTTGCACTGTTTTGTTTTTGAGTGCAATTATGTAACAACGCCCCCCCCTTTACATTTGTAAGTTGCACTTTCACGATAAAGAAATTACACTACAGTACTTTTGTGAGGGACATTAAAAAAATACTATTTCTTTTATCATTTTACAGTGCAGATATATGAAATAAAAATAATATAAAATGATCACTCTACACTTTGTATTCTGTGTTGTAATTGAAATCAGTATATTTGACAATGTAGAAAAAACATTTCAATTGGTAGTCTTGTTTAACAGTGTCATTAAAACTGTGATTAATCATGATTTTTTAAATCACAATTAATTTTTTGAGTTAGTTGCATGAATTAACTGTGATTAATTGACAGCCCTAATCCAAATACTTCAGTATGGGTATAGCTGTCCCATCACTCCCATGTAGGTGATGTAACCATGAACTAGTTGTCCAGTTCCTTGTTCTCTTGTAGGGGAGGCCCTCTTTCAGCCCTTTCCTCTAATACCAGTCCCAGAACAGAAGGGAAAGTATGCCCTTTGTACTCTGCCTTTCTTAGCTACTCTTTGTCATTTACCCCTTATTAGTATTTATTATTGTTCTATCTCACTAGTGCCCACAAGCCCCATTCAGGTTCAGGGTCTTGTGCTAATATATAAGAAGAGAAGATCCCTCCCCTGAAGAATTTACAATCTACTTTAAGATAAGAAGCAGCAGATTGATATGTAGCTTGTCATTTGACACACATTATAATCCAGATTTTCTGTGTCAGACACTGTACAGAGAATCACAAGCATAGCTAGTAATATTGGGTTTAATAGACTCTACAAGCAAAGCCAAAGAGAAAAGTAATGGTTCTGTAGCTGTGGAAAGTAATGATGTCACTGGCCTACTGTGTTAATAAGACAGGGTTTAGTATAGAAATGAAATTGCTCATGTCTGTCTTCTCTCATTATATATTGCCTCTGGAAAGAGGTAAATTGTCATCCTCCCTTTGTTGTTCAGCCACAGTAGCTTTTCAATTAATAATAATTTAAAGACACCTTGTTTTGTGCGGGTCTTGTGTTTTGCAGTGAAAGACTCCTAAAATATCAACTATCAATTTGTTTTGTTGCTGAAACTTGCTACACAGTAAGACATGAGTGCCTCGAAGGGTTCCATTCTTTTATTTTGGTTAAGTTTCATTTTGGTTTGAAACCCTTCTCTTTGAGAAGCATCACTCTTTTTCATTTAAGATGATTCACTTTGGAGTCTCTTGTGCCAGACTCTTACTCCACTTTCATTTATCAAGATGTGACATTATAGAAATAGCAGGGATGGTTATCTCACTTGCTATGTGTCAGAAATGTTGTTTAGGGTTCACTGCTGCTTGTTTCTTTCTTTGCTGGATTATGTTATACAAGCAACCATAAAACCAGCATTTCCTTTCTTTTGAATTCTTAACTGTGCAATCATAATATAGTGGAAGGGGGTTGGGAGTGGTTATTTTCAAGGGAAAAAATTAATAACCCTCAATAATTTTGCTAGATGCCACTGGAATAGCTTGCTCAAATCCAGATGAACACTCAGGATTGAAAGAGCCCTGTCTCCCTCACTGAACAACTTTCAAGATGTATCTCCATATACAGAAAGATACTACTGATTGTGTTATTTCAGAAATAGTATGCGAACAGGAAATTAACTGCATTGTGATGTAGACATGCAAACACAAGGAGGAAATGTTAAGGACAAAGGGTGATCTTTACTCTGACATTTTTTTGGACTTCAGAATGCTCACCTTAATGTGCTCTTAGCATAGGATTTGTTTTCTTTTAAATTACTTTTCCTAGCTTGTCTTTTAATTTTAGTCTTTTAGTTTTCAAAATGAAAAAGACATTCCATGATTAAGGCAATTTGGCTAGATATCATCAAGAGACCTTGCCTGACATCTGTGTACATTCACCAATGCAAGGGACTTTGTAAAACCTGCCTCATTCACTGTCTTCCTTGCCACACTGAAACAGGACTCAAGAATGAAGGTGTACCCTGTGCCATTGAAAATTTTGGATGCAATACAAAACCCATTAAAATCAGTGGGAAAATTCCTAGTACCTTCAGTGGGCTATGGGTCAGGCCCTCAATATATAACCTTTAAAGAGTACACTGAATAAAGTAGGCTCCACAGCAGCTCTGTTTTAGACAATATATGATCTACTGCACAGTTGGCTAAGTGCACATTTTTGGGCATGCAGTTAAATCAGTCATGTACACGGGTACAGCAGAACACGACTTCTATTGTTAAAAATATTGCTATAATAAAAATACTGTGACTTGGCCAAATAAAAAGCTATTTCCACTGGAATTATCAGAGACACTTGCCAGGGATAATATCACAAGTACATTTCAGTTTGTTCCTCTGTTCATTTCAAAACTAAACTCTTCAATAAAAGGCTACGAAAGTGTGTTTTATAATGGGGAGAAGTATTTTTTATTCTTCTTTCCTTCAAATGTAGCTGAGCTGTTTTTCCTGAAATTTCCCATACTAACGGCTTGTCTGCACTTAAAATGCTACAGCAGCATAACTGTGTGGCTAGACCGCAGTAGCACTTCAGCATATACATTACCTATGCTGATGGGAAGGATTCCCCCACTAGCATATGTAATTCACATCCCCAAGAGGTGGTAGCTAAATTGATGGGAGAATTCTTCTGTGGGCTTAGCACTGTAAGGCTATGTCTACACAGCAGCATTATTTTGGAATAACTGACATTATTCTGAAATAACATAGTCCAAGTCTATACAGCAAGCAGTTATTTTGACATAATGGTGAAATAATGTCGAGCTGGAGGACTTCTTACTCCAATTCCTGTGACCCTCATTTTATGAGTAAGGGAAGACGGAGGAAAAATGTTCTAACTCAGACTTCCTGCTGTGTAGACAGCGCCAAAACCCAAATTAAGCTAGTTTGACTTAAGCTACGCAATTGACATAGCTCAAGTTACGTCGCTTTTTTCGGCTTTAGCCCTGCTGTGTAGATATGTCATAGAATTATAGAATACTAGGACTGGAAGGGACCTTGAGAGGCCATCGAGTCCAGTCCCCTGCCCTCATGGCAGGACCAAATACTGTCTAGACCATCCCTGATAGACATTTATCTAACCTACTCTTAAATATCTCCAGAGATGGAGATTCCACAACCTCCCTGGACAATTTATTCTAGTGTTTGACTACCCTGACAGTTAGGAACTTTTTCCTAATGTCCAACCTAAACCTCCCTTGCTATAATTTAAGCCCATTGCTTCTTGTTCTATCCTCAGAGGCCAAGATGAACAAGTTTTCTCCCTCCTCCCCATGACACCCTTTTGGATACCTGAAAACTGCTATCATGTCCCCCCTCAATCTTCTCTTTTCCAAACTAAACAAACCCAATTCTTTCAGCCTTCCTTCATAGGTCATGTTCTCTAGACCTTTAATCATTCTTGTTGCTCTTCTCTGGACCCTCTCCAATTTCTCCACATCTTTCTTGAAATGCGGTGCCCAGAACTGGACACAATACTCCAACTGAGGCCTAACCAGCGCAGAGTAGAGCGGAAGAATGACTTCTCATGTCTTGCTCACAACACACTTATTAATGCATCCCAGAATCATGTTTGCTTTTTTTGCAACAGCATCACACTGCTGACTCATATTCAGCTTGTGGTCCACTATAACCTCTAGATCCCTTTCTGCCGTACTCCTTCCTAGACAGTCGCTTCCCATTCTGTATGTGTGAAACTGATTGTTCTTTCCTAATGGAGCACTTTGCATTTGTCTTTATTAAACTTCATCTTGTTTACCTCAGTCCATTTTTCCAATTTGTCCAGATCATTTTGAATTATGACCCTATCCGCCAAAGCAGTCACAACCCCTCCCAGCTTGGTATCATCTGCAAACTTAATAAGTGTACTTTCTATGCCAATATCTAAATCGTTGATGAAGATAATGAACAGAGCCGGTCCCAAAACAGACCCCTGCGGAACCCCACTTGTTATACCTTTCCAGCAGGCTTGTGAACCATTAATAACTACTCTCTGAGTACGGTTATCCAGCCAGTTATGCACCCACCTTATAGTAGCCCCATCTAAGTTGTATTTGCCTAGTTTATTGAGATGAATATCATGCGAGACCGTATCAAACGCCTTACTAAAGTCTAGGTATACCACATCCACCTAAGGGCTTAACTATGCCACTCAGAGATGTACCTTTTTCATACTTGTGAGCAACATAATTATGCTAACCTAGTGTACAGCAGGCCCTATTAACCCCCAGAAAAAGACCCAGATCTTAACATTTCAACGTAATAGGTGAAAGTTATAAGCAGTGAACTATTGTATATGGAAACATTAAGGCAGATTCATCTAGAGTGCTACAGCTATAAATGGATAGATAGTGACTAACATCCACTCACAAAGGGTCATTATTAAGTGCCCAGGTTCAACTTTAATTAAATTCAATTAGCGTTTCAAATTACTTTAATGGGAGTTGAATGGGGGTCTCACATTGGAACTCTTCTTGCTATAGAGAGGAGCAAGGCAAGCCAAATACCAGTAGCAAAAACTTGAATCACCAGTGGCTGAGAAAGCAGGATGTTGGTGCAGTACAGCACAAAGATAACTCTCAGAAGTGACTGATCATTGCTATAATTCTACGTCCTCACAAGCAAAACAGAAGAAGTCCAAATTCCCACCTGGTATAAATCTATGTAGTTCTCAGGACTTCCGTGAGACTCTGCTGATTTACATTAGCAGAGGACCCAAAGGCTTTAACCTTGCCAATAAAATAGTGTTTTAAAATTGTCACTGGGGCATTTTTTCTCTCCAAAGTCTTCATAGAATCTGGAAGCAACCTCAAGAGGTCAATTAGTCCAGTCCCCTACATCACCAGATTATATCTAAAAGTGCAGAATTTGGTACTCAGTTATTCTTGAGTTCAATATGCTGCTCTCCTTATTGGTGGGGTTGGTGTTGTTCTTTCTGCCTTATGACCAAAGAAGATGCTGATGATTTTTTTTTACATCTTGTGAGTAGAGATGTAGCTACAAAGACCAATGTGTGAGCTGCAGTCCTTTCCAAATGAACTGCATGGGTAGCTCAATGCTGAGAAACAACTGTGGCTGCCAAGTCTGCTTCATTTTGGGTGTGCCTACGCAGCAAAGTTATTTCAGAATAACGGCCGTTATTCTGAAATAACTATGTGAGCATCTACAAAGCAATTCCATTATTTCGAAATAATTTCCAAATAATGCATGGCTTATTCCAAATTCTGTAAACCTCATCCTACAAAGAATAACCCCTATTCCAAAATAGCTACTCTGAAATAAGGCATGTGTAGATGCTCCACTTCCACTATTTTGAAATAGCCCCTCACCAGGGCCATTCTAAATTATTCCTCCTGGGGCTCCAAATCAAGATAACATGTCTTGATTAGCGAAGCCTGCCTTGGACTAATTTTGAGGCTTCTCTGCAGTGTAGATGTGCTATTTTGATAACTTATTTTGGAATAACTCTGCAGTGTAGATGTAGCCTTTTTGACTCTGTGCCTCACAGATTCATATGGTGGATATTCTAGAACTAGGTAGCCCCATCATTGCCTACAGCTTGCCAGGATAATCTATCTTCACTGTAAAAACTTCCCTTAGTCCTCAGAATTGGTTTCAGTTATGATGGATTGTGTTGGTCCATTCATGTTCTCTTGCCCATGCAGCTGTGCTCCAGAGGCATGTGTTCTCAAGAGAACTGGCAGGATACAGTCTATGGTTGTTAATGTGGAATTATTCCATGTGCCCTGTATAGTAGACACTTAATAGGCCAGCACTTCTCAAACTGTTGTTCAGTCCCCAAAGAGGGTTGCAACCCCATTTTCATAGGGTTGCCAGAGGTGGCTTAGACTTCCTGGAGCCCAAAGCCAAAGCCCAAACCCCATAGTGTAAGGTTGAAGCCAAAGCCTGAGGGTGGCAGAGACCACTTTATAGGACCCCTGCCTTGGGCTGAAACCCTTAGGCTTTGGTTTCTTCCCTCCCACCCCTCCCACCTGGGCCAGGTAGTAATTTTTGTTGTCAGAAGGGGATCACAGTGCAATGAAGTCTGAGAATCCTTATGCTAGGCCATCATAGACTACTACAGTCCTGTCTGCCATAGAAACCGGTGAGATCATTTCTATCAAACTGGAGCAAGGGATAGTGAGCATGAGGATGTTTTTCACACATCAGTGGACCTTACAGAAAGAATAACGAGTCTGCTCTACAGCCTTCGCTGACAGCCAGCTGGCTTTTCTCTCATGCTGTAGGGGTTCATGCACTAAGCTCCAGAGGTCCCAGGTTCAATTCGGCCTGTTGATGTCACATGTGCACTATGCTTCTGGGGTCCCTTGCAGAATTTGCTGGGCAAATAATGCTTGCTGCTCTGAGATCCCTTGCAGAATTTGCTGGGCATGTAAGGACCCACTTACTACTGGCTGCCACTCAAGAGTTGCTGCAAGCATCTTGACCACAGAAAGGCTATATACCTGTATATGCATTCAGCCTCTTTTTCACCTAAGTAGTGAGAGCTGGTGACCAGTGATGACAGTTGTGGAATCACCAGAAGATGCTCTTGCTAGATGCTCAGTGAGGTCAATAGGTATTCTGTGCATGCAGCATACTGATCTCAGAGTAGAATTTTGCTGCCGGAGACCAGCTTTCCATACATTGTTTTCCCTCAAGATGACATAGATTATTTATGAGAGTGTTGCCCCAGAATTTGACATTCTTGCATGTAACCCCAGAATATGACAACGTTCAGCTAAAGCCAGCTGAAAACCAAACATCATTTACCTAGGAAAATCTTAGGCCCTGGAAGGCAAAGCCAAATAATTGTCCATATTTAAGGTTATCAGGCTATGTCCAGACTGCAGGCTTCTTTCGGAAGAAGATTTTTTCAGAAGAGATCTTCCAAAAAAACTTCATCCAAAAGAGAGCGTCCACACACAAAAAAGCGCATTGAAAATGCGATGCGCTTTTTTAAAACATAGCATCCAGACTGATTGGAAGTTCTCTCACATAAAAGGCCACCTGGAACACAGGGCTTTAGGTCACCAGTTGCTTCCGAGTGCTGGTTCCAGAGCCTTGCAGAGACACAGGCTTGAAGGGACCCCCTGGACAGCCGTTTCTCTGCATCTGCTGTGTGCTTGCTACTGCTTTGAGGGACAGCAAAGCTCTTGCAGTGCCTGCTGTGGTTGCCCAGCTTTTTTGGATGCAACAGCTTTTTTCTTGGTGCCATGGAGCCAGAGCTGCCACTGGGCATGCAATGGCCCTACATGGCCATGCTACAGTTTTTGCAGCACTTTGTGCCAGTTGCCTTCCTGGTCCTGACTGAGCTTGATCCCGAACTCATTCTGGGGATCCTCTCCCTGGGTGTGGGAGCTACACTCTGGCAACCACACCCCACAGTGCAGAGGCATTTCTGGAGGTTAGACACCTGTTTGGACTGGTAGGACCGGCTGGTCATGGAGCGGTGGGATGACCAGCAGTGGCTTCAAAACTTCCTCATGTGGAAGGCCACCTTTTTGGAGCTATGTGCCTGGCTCACCCCCATCCTCCAGAGACATGACACCCACTCACCTGCAGCCCACCATCCCCCTGGAGAAGTGGGTTGCAATCGCCCGCTGGAAGCTCGCCACCCCAGACAGCTACCGGTCGGTGGGCAACCAGTTCAGCATGGGGAAGTCCACCATCAGGGCCCTCCTCATGGAGGTAAGGCACTCTGGGGCTACAGTCTCTGTGTGGGGAGGGGGAGTCCTGGAAAAGGGGGATCCTAGAGAAAGAGGGGTTGGAGGCTGTGGGGGGTGGAGTGGGGGTGGGGGGAAGCCCTGTCCCCGGGGGGGTTCTGCCATCCTGCCCTCACACAGGCCTGCTACTGGGGTGGTGGCCTCATAGGAGGTGGCTCCTGGGGCATTTGAGGGAGGGAGGGAAGGGGGTCAGGCACCTCCCAAGGACTCAGACACCCCCTCTCTCATTCTCTGTTTTGTGTGTTTCTTTGTCTCCTTCTTCAGGTTGTGAGGGCCATCAACTTGATCCTGCTGTCGAGGGTCATCTGCCTGAGAGACCTGGACCCAATTGCGTCCGGATTTGACACTCTGGGGATCCCAAACTGTGCTGGAGCCATAGATGGGACCCACATCCTAATCCAAGCACCAGAACATCGAGTGGCCCAGCATATTAATAGGAAGGGCTACTTCTCGATGGTGCTGCAGGCCCTGGTCGACCACTGTGGACACTTCACAGACATTTTTGTTGGGTGGTCGGGCAGAGCATACAATGCCCGCATCTTTAGAAACTCGAGCCTGTATGGCAAGCTGGAGGTGGGCACATTCTTCCCCTGCCATGAACTTGCCATTGGGGACATTCAGATGCCACTGTGCATCATGGGGGACATGGCCTACACCCTCATGCCATGGCTTGTGAAACCCTATACTGGCCACCTGGACCCTAGCAGGGATCAATTTAATGCCCACCTGAACCGGATCCAGATGGAGTGTGCCTTCAGCCACCTCAACGTGTGTTTCAGGTGCTTGCTGACCCATGTCGACATGGGGGAGCACAACATCCCCGAGGTGGTCGCAGCATGTTGTGTCCTCCACAACATTGTGGAGAGGAAGGGTGAGGCCTTCCTCTCAGGATGGAGGTTGACGCCAGTTGCGAGGGGCAAGCCTTTGAGCAGCTGAGGACAGCTGCCATCCAACAGGCCCATCAGGTTGGGCTGCGCATCCGGGAAGCTCTGAGGAAGAGGTTCTCTTAAGGACTCCAGTAACTTTCCCTAAGGGCTCCCCAACAGGGGCCTCTGGCTTGCAGCCTTATCCCTTCCCCACCACACCCCTTCCCCTTTGCCCTTTCTCTGATCTCTCAATAAACACACTTGTTTGGTTTCCCAAAAAATGAAGTCTGTATTTGTGAAACATTCAGAAAAGGTGGGCAGGGGGGCTCATGAAGGGGAGGGGGGCTGATAACTGGGAGGAACCTGGGGGGGGCAACTCTATGTGCCATCTCGGGTGTGGGGACCTCACTGGAGTTGGAGTTGGGCGGGTCTGGGGAGCACAGAGGAATGGACGGGGGCAGGGGCTGGAGCAGGGTCAGGGTTGGCAGCAGGGCAGGGGGAGGGGGCATGGGCATCACCTGGGGAAGGAGCAGAGGCATCGCATGGTGGGCAAGCAGAGGGGGAATGGGCATAGCGGGGGGGAGGCAGGAGGGTGGTGGCCAGGAGCAGCAACAGCAGGTGGGTGTGCCATCATGTATAACATGATGACACACATGGTATCACACCGCTGCATGAGCTGGTCCCATGCACAGTTCCATCACTCTGAGTTCTTGTGGACCTTCTGCCCAAGGATCTGCTGCATGTTGCGCAGGATGCTGACATGCTGCCGCATCAGGTCTTCATGGACCCTGTCAAGCTTTCGGGTCCTCTGGGCTCTGGCAGCTGGCTGTGGTGGTGTGGCTTGCCCCTCAGTCCCAGCTGGTCCAGCTGTGGAGAACACAAAGAGGGAGAGGTTGTCAGTCATCCATGCACACACCATCCCTGAGGCCATGCCCTCCTCTGAGCAGTGACCAACAGTCCTTGGGGCAGAAGAGGGGAATGTCCCGGGAGCAAAGCCATGTGTGGCCTGCACAGCGGGCCATGCCTCACAGGGACCCCAAGGGGACCATGCTGCCTGCTTCCTACCTCCCACCCCCAGCCCATGGACAAGCAAGCAAGGGAAATGTCCAGCCACAGTAGGATCCCCTCATGGGTGCAGAGGAGCCGGGAGCAGCCTGGCCCACCCTGGTGTCTGCACACACACCTGCAGCTTGCAGCGCTGCCCGCAGGAGCGGGTGGTGCCTCGCACGTGCAGACATGCCCGCGTGCTGTGTGCAGCACTCCTCGGTGTGTCTGAGGTCATACCTACACCTTGTGGCTAGCCTGCTTCAATCTGTGGCAGGTGCTGGGAGAGCCTCCCTCCCCGAGTATGGCCGTTTTTCTGACAAAACTCTGTAGTGTAGACATATACTCAGAAGGGGAGAGTGAGACAAGAAGTGAATGATTGTGAGAACAGGAGTATTTGGATGGATGACCTGGGCCTTGAGCACCTCTGACATATATGTTTTATTATTGTTATGACTAGAAATGTTTGATAAGAGATTAGTAGTTTTGTTGAATGTAGGAGAATAGGTGACCCACTAAAAGTCACTGTAGGTTATGTGTTTTCTTTGAAGATAGCAATAAAAGATTAGGCAGAAGAATTTGCTGTGGAGCAGTCTAAGGAATCCTTCCTTGGGCAAGGATCTGACAGCAAATTTTCCCAGTGGCTACATGGAAAGTAAGGTCCCTTTGAAGCTTAGTTGCTGATCGCTTGAAACCATTACAGACTTTTGAGGTAACTATAAATGTTTTGAAATGCTTCAACCCTCATGTGACAGCATGTGTGTGTGTGTGTGCACACACACATACTTGAAATCTAATAGAAAAGTATTTTTAGATAAAAGTGCTCATCCTTGTGCCAATTATTTATCAGACAGATGAGCTGTGCTCCCATAGATTAATTCCTGAGGGTACGTCTACACTAGCTCGTTAGTTCAAGCTAGGTAGGGTAATGAGGGCAAGCGGAGTTGCAAATGAAGCCCAGGATTTAAATATCGGGGGAATAAGGAGTAACGGTAGTTCGAATTAGGATCTTTAATTCAAACTACCTACTCCGTGCCGCGTGTAGCCGCGGGCACGGAGTTCGGACTAAGGGGGATTTAAAAATGGCAGCGCCCGGGAACATGCAAATGAAGCCCCGGGATATTTAAATCCCGGGCTTCATTTGCAACTCCACTTGCCCTCATTACCCCACCTAGCTCGAACTAACAAGCTAGTGTAGACGTACCCTGAGAGAGTAACAGAAAAGTTATAATTGTTGAGGTTCTGAAAATTCTGAATAACATGATGATCACTCTCCTCATTGACCGAGAGAACAAAAAATGAGATCCATGCCTGCCAATATCTTTCTGCCCACCTGCTGATTTGTATGTAAATAGGACTTCCGTTGTATTGGGTCACACCTTGCTTAGGCCAGGTCTTCACTACAGGGGAAAGTTGAATTAAGTTATGCAACTCCAGCTATGTTAATTATGTAGCTGGAGTTGATATACCTTAATTCAAGTTTCTACATTGTCCCCACAGTGGGAGGTTGATGGAATCAAATGCTCCTATTTGCTTCCCTTACTCCTTGGGAGGAGCAGGAGAATCAGTGCGGCCAGGGACACCTTCTGAGTTTGATTTAGCAAGTCTTTACTAGTCCCGCTAAATTGAACTCTGAAAGATAGACCACGGCCATGTTGATCTTCCGCATAGTGAAGATAATTTGTTTGGAGACAGGTAGATTGTTGTGACATTCCCTCCTTTTGGAAAAGACCAGTTTCTTCTTCTTTGGCCAAAAAACTTTAAAGAATAATATCATTAAGTAGCCACGTTTTTTCAAGTAGTGTTAATACACAATGATGTTAATCACCAGTGTATCATTAGCTTTCTTAAAAGATCCCACTCTATATCCTTTAACAATAAGGAAATACTGAATACAATCAGTTGATTGCATTGCTTATCACTTGAGATCCAGAACCAGTCTTTATAGTAAGTAAACATTTGCAATGTATTATTTGAACTGTAAAATCCAGACCAAGGTTGTTGTTTTTTCCTGACGGGTTAAAGATGCCATGATGTCTCCTACCCCTCTTGTTTCTTGACATCTTCATTTACCCAGCATAAATGTATTTTCATTATATTTGCCTAACAGCTGAGCTCTGGGTCAGAGAAGCAAACACATTCTTTTGTCAAAGGCAGACTTGTTTACCAACTCCCCCTGACATGCCAGGTTTAGTCACACAGTTATTATTCTAGCACATATTGATAACTCTTAAAACACACTGCATAGATACATTACACAAGGATAATAATGATCAGTGAGTTGAGAGGCATAACTTGAAAACTAATAAAGCATGGGTTTTGTATAAAGGGTATTACAATAATACATAGCATGTGAGCAGAGGGGTCACAGCTTAGGATCACAGCATGTTATTGGCAGGTGTACTGGAGCACTTATGAAGATAAATTAGTTTGGTGAAATAAATACTTAAATATTAGGGCAAGCAGATATGAGTTAATTGTCCATCTGTGAAAGATAAAGTATGTTTTAATCCATGCCATTGGGAATATAAATGTTTTTGAATAGCTGACAATCTAAAACCATTTTTGACAGCAATTTATGAGTGGAAGGATAGGAGAAATGTTACTCTGACATTCAATATGACATAAGGTCATGTCACATTCCTTGTATCACTCAAAATGCCACACTAAATCCTGATGAAGGTTGAGTAAACTGAGGGTCACATGTTGCAACACCAGACATCTGATCCTACTACAAAAGAGAGAGTGTATTCCAGCAAGATCTTTGTTTAATTGCCACTTTAAACAAACAAACAAACCTTTAAAAAGCAGATATACTTTTAGAGAAAAATTATCTTGGTGCTGTAGCGATATGAAATGTTTGTAACAAAGCCCATAACCATATAAACCACAGAATTTACGCACCTCCTGCCCAGAATTGTATGGTCCAACTGGTGTAAAGTGATGTAGCTCTACTGACTTGAATGGAGCTATGTTGATTTACACCAACTGAAGATTTGGTCCTTTATAAGAAAGAAAGAAAGAAAGAAAGAAAGAAAGAAAGAAGTTATGGAAGATGGGAGAGATTCCAGAGAATTGGGATAAGGAAGCAAATATTGTGTCAATCTATAAAAATGGAAAATAAAGATGACCAGGGGAATTACAGATCAGTCATCTTAAGCATCATCTGAAAGATAATGAAGCATATAATTAAGTGATAAATTTGCAAACACCTAGAAGATCATAAGTAAAAGTCAGCATTAATTTGTCAAGAACAAAAAACCAACCTAATAGTTTTCTTTGACAGAATAACAAGCCTTGAGCATAGAGAGAAAGTAGTAGATGTGATATATCATATTTTTTTTATACTGTTCTCATAAACATATTAGGGGAACACAACCTAGGTGGAGCTTCTACCTCCCAAAACTGGGACTACCTCATTCGGCAACATCCATGGTCTGGTGGGACCATGGGTGTTCCTGGACCAGCAATCCTGGCTGCAAGCCCCAGTGGCAAGAGAGCAGGTGGCTTGGAGCCTGTTGGAGCTGGGGCTGGGACTGGCGCCGGAGCCCCAGTAGTGCAGCAGGGGCTGTAGCATTCCCAGTAGCAGGGCTAGGGATGTGGCAATGGCGGCAGCCACGGTAGTGGGGCCAGGGCCAGAGATGTGGCAGCTGCAGCAACCCCAATAGTGGGGCCAAGACCAGGGATGCAGCAGCCCCTATAGTGGGGCTGGGGCAGACTAGGCTGCCGGAGCTACAGCAGCATGGCAGAACAGCATTTGGGGGGTGGGAACAGGGGCCAGCAATGGGGAGAGAAGGTGATCTGGGGAGCTGGTAACAGGGGACCTCCTCTGGTCTGGCAAATTTCCTCTTTCAGAACCGGTCAGGTCCCGAGGGTGCAGGACCAGAGAGGTCCAACCTGTAAAACCTAAGTGGGAGCATAAATTGTTAGAAAGCTGTTCCCAGAAAATAGTTACACGTTATCTCAGAAGGTAGGTTTTCTATCCCTCTGATCATCTTTCTAGTCCTCCTCTGCATATGTTCCCCTATCTGGTCTGCCCCTGGATTTCTGCAGCTATGAACACCCCATTACTCAGAGCAGACTGTGAAGTTACATTGTGGCCCATAGAGAGGTTAAATGAGTATGTCTCTATCTATATAATAATTCATTTAAACTACAGAACAAAAACATATTTCCTGCACCCTTCAGAAGCAGTGCCAAAGCTTGGAGGAGTCAGAGTAATGGAGAAGCCAAGGGAGAGGAATGTAATAATTGGGAAGGAGCTTGGACATGAACCTGGAGGGGTGTTGGATGTGGGTGGGTGACGCTTGCAACAGAGATTTTTGGGGGCAGGAGTTGTTAGGAAGTTGGGTAGCCTCCCCATTTCAGACCCTGGCTGACCCCACTCTCTCCCATTTAATCAAGCACTTATGTCCTTATCTCCTTGTGTCCCTGTACCCTCACTCAACTACAGCCAACCACATTCATCCTCTCCACATTCCTGCTCCATCCCCATGTGGCTCTGCACCTCTACTCCAATTTAGTTTCCTGCCTAGTCTATCCGCCACTATCTCTTTTGAATCCCAGTCTATATGGTAGCCCCAGATGCCCTCCTCTATTCTGTGTCCCCCATATCCCATGTCTTCTCACCTGGCTGTGTAGGAAGGCCACAGTGAGAAACACAACATCTCTTCCTTCCTATCTACTGCTGACTGCACTGCTAGTGACCCAGTGTCACCGAGTGTGGGAGAGTCACCGGGCCCTGCACCCCCATCCGCAGCCAGATGTGACTCCGCCAACATGTAGAACAGAAGGTTTATTGGTTCACGGGGACACAGTGTAGCACAGGATCGTTGTTAACACAGGAACCAGGAGCAATCAGTACTATTCCTCACAAGGGAAAGTTGCTCTGGCCTTGTTCCCTGCTTCCTGCTCTATACCCCTTCTCTTTCATCCTAAAACCAGCGAAGACTGACCCATCACCCAGGCCCTAGTCCCCAGCCTGGAGTTTGCCCTGCCTAGCCCTTTGTTCCCTTTTCTGGGCTAGAGTTGCTTCTGATGTCACCTGGACCTCAGGACATGATATGCTGCACATTCTTCCCCAGTGAGTCATGCCCAGCCTCCCCCACCCTCCAAATAGCTTTTCCATGACCAAGGAAACTGAGACGCGTGCACACACATAGAGTTATTACAGAACATCATAGGCCAGCAGAATCACAGACAACACCACAAGACAGAGTGAATACAAATAGAGTGAATGCAGTCCCGAAAATGCAGTCCCTACATCACATCCAGCTTTTTTTTTTTTTTTTTTTGGCTCTATGGCAGCTCCTAGAAAGTGAAAGGTATAACTGCAGCAACTCTCCAGTAAAATGTATTTTCTAGAGAGAAAAGAAAAAATCTGCAGGGTACATGTAATTCTTTGTATTCATAGTGGCATAAGAATTCCTCCAGAAATATGATCTGCATACCAGATCTAATGAGTGATTCGGAATTTCACCTTTTACACAGCTGTTCTCATAATTTTGTCTTTACCCCTTAAGTTGCTGGTTTACAAATTACAGTACCTCCAGCCAATAATTGTTATTAAGCTTCTTGGTGGGAAGCCAATAAGCCTTTCAACATAGATCAGATCACTGTCTCAAGTTCCGAGACCTTCACAAACCAATCTTCAAAGAAAGTAATCAGGCCCCATTCTCTGCATCCATTGGCAGGTCGAGGATTCTGACATTACATACTTTCACATGATTTTTACACTGTTTCAATTTGGTTCTTCAGTAAATCATCTACCCTTTGGAGACTGTTTGGCTTAAGTCCACTGTAACATTTCTCTATCAACAGTTAATAATTTTCACACTCCCAGTTGGCCTCTTCAGGGAAGTTTAGTGCTTAGGAAAAATATTAATAATCTGTTTTGTAGAAATTATCACTATGAATTAATTTTTGCTTTGAAAAAATAGCAGCAAAATAACATCAGTTAGCTCATAGCAATAATTTTCATTTCTGTATTATATATACCACATTCTTCTAAGTATCACTTTGGCAATTATTCTAGGAAATAGCAGGATTCTAAGAGCTAAGCTGTTGGTAAGTGGCTTATAATTTTTTTTAAGTTTTTATCTATATCCCTCCTTAGTTGTGTTCCTGCAGAGAGACACGATGATCTACTGAACTAAGCATAAGAATCACATATTCCCACATTCTAATCCTAGCTCTGCCAGTTGTGAGGGCGTGTGTACTATTTCTTTTAATCTGGAAGAGAAAATGAGTCAGGAGAAAGCTGGGGAAGATTTTAGAAAAAAACACCACAGAGAAATAGTTAATCAAAGTAGTTTTAGTAGAATATGTTTTCCTGGGTCTAATACAGTGTTGAAAGCCTGTATTATTTATCACTGTTGTTTGACAACACTGATTTCCTTGTGCGCCATTAGACAAATTTCATAGTAGTACCAACCTCAGGTATTAAAAAAATGAGGATGCAGACCTCCAAAATCATAAGATTGGCTATTTGATTTCTGATCTTTTTTCTCCACAACCATGAGGACTAAAAATGTATTTTGAAAGGGAAAATGAATGTTAAGATTCTCATGTAAATACTTGACTCCAGATGCTGGGCCTCTCAGAAAAATACCAAATATTATGAGACCCTCCAATAAAATTTTGAGGGTTGGTAATACCACCAGCATAATCAATCTGTTCCTGAGCTACCCTAATCTTTAAAAATTGAGAAAATAATGCTTCCTTTTTCTTGGTGTACTGTGAGGATCAGTAAGTTAGTCCAGTCTTTGATAGCTTATATTGCTTAGTACTATTTATTATCCAGCCACATGCATCACCCAACCAAAGGGTGTTAAAAAGTTTTGTTTCAAAAGTGAAGGAACAAAAGTGAAGATTATTACTTGCTCAAGCTCAATATACATAAGCATAATTGTTAGGTCTTCTCCAATTCCCTTCCTCTAGGATAGTGCACAAAGAGGAGTCACACACAACTCCAAAAGGCTTCTAATACTTGAAGAAAGTAAATTAGAAGACTCACCGACTTCGAAGAAATTAAAGCTTCAACTGCATAAAATATAAACCAACCATAATTTTCTTTTTAGACAAGATTAGAAATTAAGTACTATAAAGAAATTTAATATCCCCTTGACGAGCTAGAAGAGGAAAACAGACCAAATAACATGGAGAAAAATTAAGCCAAAATGTTTCCTATGCTCTTGAGTGCGCTAGTGCCGCCACCTACCAGTTCTTCGTTGGTTTAGAATCATCTTTCATCACTTCATCATCTGTCTCTCCTTCATTGTTGTAATATATATTTTAAACATCACATTTTTATTATAATATTGTTGTAGTAATGATATATGTTTCATGAGTGTTTCCATTCTTGCTTTCAGTCTCAGAATTTTCAGAAAAGTTCACCTTTTGCACTGAAACTTTCTACAACTGATCATTGTTAGAAGGCAAAGTCATTTTGGCAGGTGTCTGTAAAAGTGGTGTGACATTTTAGGGGTGATATGAAAGCTAGAAATATATATACATTACTAGCAGACTTACCTGGCGTTGGCCGGGTCCTTCAGGACAGGGTCCAGGGGACGTGGGGGCCGGGGGAGGGAGCAGGAGACTGGGAGAGTGAGGGTTAAGGGATGAGGAGGGGCTCAGGATGGGAGGTCCTCCTCCCCACCAGTGGGTGTTCTCTTCCCCCCAGGTCTCCTCCATCTGCTAGGGCCTATTCTCTCCCCCCCAGATTTCCCATACACACATATGCACTGCCAGGGTCTTGATCTTTCTCCCCTCAGCCACCAGGGGCCTTTTTTCTCCCTCCAGTCTCCTCTACCTGCCAGGGGCCTTTTTTCTCCCCTGGCAACTGGAGGCTACTTACCCAGCCCTCCTGGCTACTTCCTTGGTTGAACGGCTGCCCCCAGTGAACACTCTGCTGGATAGCTCTTCCTTGCAGGCTTGCTGAACCCAGTGGCCACCCGCATATCATTTCCTTCTGAACAGCAGCCCTTCCCTTTGCATGTTATGGAAAACTGTCCTTTTCCTGGGTCTTCCAGTTGTCCTGGCTCAACTGAACCCTGACCTTGCTTTAAGTAAGGGGAAGGAGAAGCTGTATAATAAACGTGGTGGCCCTAGCTCTTACTGTTTAGGAGGAGTTTTTGACCAAAGGTCTCAGAGACAGACACACAGCTAGATGCCCTCTAAAATAAATGTAGATATAGAGATAGAGATAGAGGTTAAATATTAATTATGTTTAAAGGAAAGAAAAAGTCCTAGTGACCTTGTTTGACTAGTCCTACATCCCAAAAGTCTGGCAGTTGAAATACATAATTTGACAGGAAAGCAGCCCTTACTGAGCCAGGTCTGCACTCCACAGTGTATGTCACCAGAGCCTCCCAGTAGAGACACAGCATATACCAGCTGACGTTCTGCCAACATAGAATTACCATCTCTATGAAGGACAGGTGTTATGCCAACAAAAACATTTTTTGTTCACATAGTTGCATCTATACTGGGATTTTGTCACAAGATTATGTTGACTAGAGGGCATGATTATTTCGTATCTTAGTTGATGTCATAATGTCTGCTTTTTTTAGTGTAAAGAAGGCCCGAGGAGCAGTTCATTGACTTTTTCTGGTGGAAACTGGTTTTATTTTGAATGAGGTTGGGCATTTGAAAATTTTATATTGAGCTAATACTTTAGATTTCTCATTAAGTCATTTAAGGGCCTGCCACAAAGCCCTTTGACTTCCACTACTATTTACTTCAATTGACTTTGGATAAGGCCCTAACTACATATCTCAGGCACAATTAAATTATCCTTGCAGTCAGCAGCTATCTTGCCATCATTAACATGGAGAACTGACATTGAAAGAAGGGCATAGGTGGAAAAGCTACCAGAGGCAAGTTTGTAGTAATCCATTGTCATGGTGCTACCATCAGCACATGAAAAGTCTCCCTCATACGTAAATCTTAGGCCAAAAACTTGAGGTGAATTAGTAAGTTTACACCTATTTGGACAGGTTCACCATGCTAAGCGTTGTCTTTGGTTACCAAAGGATTTCAAAATGACTGTTTATATAATAAGCCCTCCCACAACTCAGTATCTGATTATTACAGGGACTCTAGGCAGATAGCTCTGACCTTAATGGAAGGTAGTTTGGGTAGCTCTGTTTGAACTTGTATTTCAAATCATTCTCCAATGATATATTTATTACATTAAACCTGTTTATTCTCTGTTTTTCTTCCTTCTTTTAACTTATGCTTATTAACCACATACTATCCTATATTTAGGTTATCAGCACACTTCATTGTAAAGAAAATTTGCAACTTTTTTTTTATGAAGGGCTAATGATTCTCCTTGCAGCAGGCCTCTGAAGTTCAGCAAATGAAAAGTTATGAGCAGACAAAGTACATCTACACTGAAGAAAAAGATATCCATGACAGCAAGTCTCAGAGTCCAGGACAATTGATTCAAGTTTGCAAAGATTACATTATGGGGCTAAAAATATCAGTGCAGATGTTCCCACTGTGAGAACACCTCCCCTCCACATTTCAGAGCCCAGGATCCAGCCCAAGTGGGAACATCTGTACTGCTATTTTTAGCCCCATAGTGCAATCCCTGGGAGCCCAAGGCAGTTGTCCTAGGCTCTGAGACTCACTACTGTGGTTCTTCTTATTATGATGATTATGCTTTTCTATTGTCTATTATTTATTTATTTATTTATTTATTGTCTAGCCAGACCCATACTGCCTTTCCCATATGACTCCAGCTTCATTCAGGATACAGAATGGATGCACGAAGGGCCAAAATTAAAACTGCACAGTTGCATCTGACATTTTCAAATGTTCAACTTTGCAACCTATAGCACAACACTTTGAATGTTATTTTTTGTATGTAGGGCAATAGCGCACCAACAGTGCATATTGTACCACTGGAGTTTGAGTTTAGGATTGCCACTTACTATCCTCAATTTCCCACCCTAGTAGGCAATGTGGCAACCCAACTCAAAAATAAAAAATATCATTTCTATTAACCCCCCCACCAGCATGATTATTTCCATCCTGAAGGTGGTTGTGACTCATCCTTTACTTCCAGCCTCTAAAAATCCAAGCATGTCCAGGATTTCCAGACCAAAACTGCCTAGATGAGTTTTTCTGTCTTCCATAAAAAGCAATTAATAAAGCATATGAAAAAGCTTGAGGTGAATGCTACACACATTATACCTTATACCAGAAGAAAATACAAGAAAAATCAGTCATTTCTCCCAAACCCTTTACTCCTGCCAGCCATACAAACAAGAAACTATGCGCCATGCCATGCAGAAAGATATCAGACTCTTAACAGCAATATCCACTTAATGCAGCAAGGTTTTACTCCTGCCCACACCTGACTGATCATTTTGGGGAAGGTAGAATGGGGGGGAAGATGAAAAGTATTAACCAGTTCACAGCACAATATATCCAACAAATGAAACATCAAAAGGTACATTCCCTGGTAACAGATCAGTCTGTAAAACCTGCAAGTACACCACTACTTAGAGATTTTTGGACCTAAAACTTAATTAAACATTCATGAACTCTTTCTGTTCACTGCTAGAGGGAATAACATAGTATATAATCACCAGGATATGTGAGGAGAAAATCTTTTTTTATTGAAAAAAATATAAAAAATGCTTTTAAATCGTAGGCTGTCTGCAGCACGCAGCTCTGTTCTAGGCAATGAGTTCTAGGAACTACTGCAAGGGACTGGAGGTGGTAATGGGAGTCAGGACTCATGCATCTATTTTTAGCCTTGCCATGAACCCAATGTGTGACTTCAGGTACTTAACTTCTATATACTTGAGCTTCCCCATCTGCAGAATGGGGATAATAATACTACTTCCTACATGCATTGTGAGACTCAATCCACTGTTGATAATGGTGCTTGAGATCTTTGGACAAAAGTTTCTGGGTATGTAGGTGCCTATGCTTTCTTATCATTAACAGGAACATTCCCCAAGATGCCAATTCTGTCTAGGTAGCAGGGATCCTAACATGGTTATACAGGTAGGATAACGTTTTAGACTCTGAATGCACATTTTGCAATCAAAAGATAAAAACCTCACTTTTCAAAGGTTCCTGGAGAATACACCAAAAATCCACAGGTAGTTCCTAAATTCACAACAGATTGATACCCCCTTCCTCTTTAAAACAATACCTGCCTCAAAGCCTCCAAACAACAAATAAGTATTTTGCTTATGTTAACCAACTGGTAATATGAACCGAGACACCTGTGTGCCAGTTATGCTAGTGGGCTGCTGCTGTTGCTATCCATCTGCAGTATGCACCACATGCCAGTTGCTCTACTTAGGATGGCTTACAGCATGGTCCATTAGAGAAAACACACTGCACAGTTAATAGAAGATTTTTGATATCGATGCTCCTTGTTTTTAGCTAATCCTCATGTTTTTTGCTTTTTTTTGCCCTTATTTATTCAATGTCAGTATCACTTCCTTTTGTAAAAATAGGTAAGTACTTGTTCACTATCAGCATATAGTGATTACTGGAGATGAACAAGTGGCACAAACATATCTTAGTGAGGTCCGATTCTGACACCTTTGCTCATGCTGAGTTGTACCTTACTCCAAATGTAGTCCCATGCAAGGCTTAAATTCTCATAGAGTATTACCCAAAAACCTCTATGCTCCAGTCCCCAGCATTCTCTAAAAACTCAAGGGGGGCTGAAAATAACTGCTGAAGTTTTGCTCCAGACAGTTCTGGCTGAATTTAATCCCAGGTCCCATGGAAATGATGAAAAAGTGTTAGAAGTGTCTCCCCATGAGACATCAGGAGGACAAAAGAGGGTTTGGGCAGTGAGAAAGTATAATTGGCCAGAAGAGGTTATGGAAAGGGGCTGTGGGAAGATAGGGAACTAGAAGAGGCTTTATTGGCAGCTAGGAGAGGGAAGAAGGTGCCACAATGTGCTGGAATAGAAGGTTTGGGAGGGGATCAACACTGGAAAACAGGAGGGGAGACAAGTCAGAGGAAGTCCAGAAAATGTTTGGAGGAGCTTGAGGGGAATAACATGAGTTGCCAACCAAATGCCAGTATTAAGGAAAACCTTTTTTTTTTTCTGCAAAATCTTTGCAACTGTATTTGAGACTTCCATTGCTCCTATTAAACCTCCTTCTTTGACATATCTGGCAGAAGCAGGCAGTTAGATTTGATTTTGTCTAGGCTTGGCTTGGTAAGGCTTGACTTGGCTTGCATTTCTATTTTCTTTTCCCTGATCAAACTCTGTAGGCATGAATACTTGCTAAGGGCAAATGTAAACACGCATGTGCAAACATGTCCCGAAAGGAGAGGAACACCACAAAGGGAAAACTTATTGTCAGAGTCTGACACGGAGACAATTAAAAGAGCTAGATAAGGTTCCCATTGTGGCTAAAATTGTACACACATATGTACAAGCACATTACCATGGGTTAACTATAGCTGGTCAAAACTTTTCATTCAAAAACTTTTTATGAAAAATGTCCTTTTAAAAAAACACAATTTTTGTGAAAAAATTATTTTAAAAAATTGATGTAAAAACAAAATAAAAGCATTTTCAGCTTCCAAAACACAACACTTTGACCTTAATCAATGCATAAAGTATAAATTAAAAAAATAAATTGAGCGAATTCCAGTGATAAATATATTTGTGGAAACTACAGTCACCCTGTAGACATTCCACAAGCAGAATATGAGGCTAAACACATCAAGGAAATTATTCACTGAATTATTCACTCATCTGAAATAGTTATTTACGCAGGTTTTACTTGGGGGTTAAATCCATGCCCTGCATGACTCATGTTCCTGAATCCTTCTTGGTGATTGCTTTTGGTCCTGTACTTCCAAAAATAGGGTCACTAGCGGGTAAGCTGCTCTCTGGTTTACAGGACTGAAATAACCACATGTTTATTATATATTATATTTACAATATAGTGATAATGCACAGTAATTTACAGACAAATAAAAGACAGGTCCATAGCCTAAAAAGTTTACAGTCCAAGGTCTCAATTGTCTTTTGACCTTGAGCCCAGAATAGGGGTGGTATATTGCTATTCCACTCCAAAGTGGGGAAGAGACTGCCTTGGAGAGGCTCTATTCCATCCCTATTTTCCTCTTGGTCCTGCAGGATAGAAACCTGCTGCTGGTCCTTACCAGTGGCAAATTACTACCCCCACAAGCACCCATTAGCTCTGGGGAGATGACAGTGCTTCATCTATTTCCCACCATCTGTGCTAGGGGCTGTACCCTGTTTACAGGATCCCTTTTCCCTAATGGGCTTGTGGTAGAGGTCCAGAGAAGCCCTGAAGGAGCATTGTGGAACTTACTTCTCTATATATCGCTGCACAGCTTCCTAGGTTGGGATATTACCTGGCCTTAAAGGCCTCTTGTTGCTAACTCCCACTCACACAAAGTTCTTAGCCTGGTGAATAATCCCATTGAAGCTGAGAAGTACAGATTTGTAGCATCAGGCTCTAAATTTACTGCGTAGCTCTTCTTTCCATACACTTGCTATTTAAATTATACACCCTGAGTATGTCAAGGATCAGAAATTACCACGTTCATAAAAATGATCATGGAAAAGGCAAATGAAAGGAAGGAAAATAAATTCTCGGTGTTGAGAAATCTGTGGGATCATCTCTTCAGCAGAAGTGTTGGAAGACACATTTATTTGGATCACATAAAAGTGGGCTGAAAGAAGCACTGGCATGTTGCTTCTGCTGAATGTTCCCATACAAATAGGAGGACAATTTAGATGATCAAATATATCTTCTTTCCCTGGAATGTCTATGATGCAAAGGGGCAACAAAGGATCCCATGTAATGGTGCCCAATTCTGTTATCAATGACAATACTGAGACCAGTCCCTACACATATTCTGAAGTCATCCTTTTGGGTTTCATTGTGCCCCTCTATTGCTGCAGAAAAGGATATACGTGAGAATAATTATTCCACCTCCTGCCTGTCCATCCTGATGGATTCACAGAACCACAACTCCCACAATCAAATGAGCTGAGGGGCTGCTACCATTTCGCTCCTTTCCCTCAGTAGCATCACCTGTGCAACTGTCCAGAGAAAATGTCTGAAAAGAGGAGGGAGGGAACAGAACTCTGTCCAGTATGTTCCAGCTACTGGCCATACACATGCCTCTCTCCATAAAGGGATATCTCAAATTATTTTCTCCTTCCAATCACCCCCAGGAGCTCCCTGTACATTAGCACAAGTCACACCATCAGCCCCTGAATGTCGAAGTGTTACCAACAAGGCTTTTTTTAAACATGAAAGGCACATTTCTATGGGGGACTTCCAAGCTGAGAAGCAAGTACATTGTTGCTATTGGAAACCGGAATAACAAATTTACACCAATTATTGTCACTCTCTCAATTAATTGTCATTACAGAGGCTTCCTTCATTATCTTTGTATATTGTAGTTGTTTTCCTCCTTGTATATCTTCTGACTTGAAAACCTTCCTTAGCCAAAAAATAATACACTTCATTCCAAATAAATCACACTTCCCTGCACTCAGATTGCCATAGCATATAGCAATGTGTACTTAAATCTGACAGAGCTCCAGGAAAATTGTTGCTTCCATCATGCAGAAAGCCGTTGAATCCTTTGTTTATCCCTGCTTTAAGTACAGGTTCTTAACATATTTCCATGCACTTCTTTCTAAGATCTTTCCATTGAGAAAAGATAAATAGTGTGCTTTGCATCCAGATTTTGCATTGTTGTAATTACCAGATACAATAAGAACTAGAAGAATGATTTTCTTAAAAGTCTTCATGAATAATCCATTCTGTTCAAACATGGGCAATGCCAAGCTGTGAGGTACTCATGTTAATAACTGTATGCCAGTCAAGTCACTGCCCCTCCGCTGCCTTCTTTTTGTACACCACAAACACAGCTTAGATAAAACAAATAAGATCCCTTTGGAAGAGAATTTAGAGTAACAAATATGCTCAGTCTCCTCCAGCTGATGTCCTAGTGTTACTTACAAAATAACTGCCATCTTTCCATTGACAAATGTCCCATTATTTTGAAATGAACATCGGTCTGCTGCATCCTGCAGATGTGTGTATATCTTCTAAACCTATTCTCTACACCCTCAGTCGGCATTTTACTCACCATAAAGATCCACGGAGCATCCCTCTCGCAGCTAATCAGCATGGATTTGTCAGGGTAAATGTGAGTCCTTAGGAGAAGCCAGGATAATAAAATTAGTGTAGAGCAATACAAAAGAAAAAAAAGTACTTTTCAAAGGCAAGCCACAAAAGATGAAGTCAAAGCAGCAGCTGCACCTCACTGATGATGAGCCCAGAAGAGTAAAGCACATCTGTTAGTTGCTGTTCATTTTTTGGCAGGATTAATGCCAAGTCCTTGGTTGGTAATTTTTAAACACTGCTAAAGCTGTCAGCCTACAAGATAATGAAATTGCTGACAGTTTTTCACTACATTTTCTTTTGGAAAAAAACTAAAGGTTTGCGTTGGGTTATTTTCCCAATGCCCTCGTGTTGAATTTTCACCAATGTGACCATTCAGCTGAAGGGAAAAATATGATTATTATTGAGCCACAAGGTAACTACACAGTGCTGGGGGCTCCAAACTGTATCAGTTTGGGATGCAGACAAGTGGGTGGGGACAGAGCAACAGCTCTGATCACTTACCTATTGAGAACAATAATGTCTTCCAGTGATGGAATGTCATTGCGAGACTGTACCTGGAACCTCCAGCACTAAAAGAGTGAGCTGCTGTCACTTGAGATAAAGAATTATCTCCTTTAACTAGCAGCTGTAGTAGACTCACAAACTCTGTGGACCAGTCACACTGAACCATGAGTTACAATCTTGGTAGCAGTGATTCCATTCCTTGGCAGTGGGGGGATCAGACTGGATTGGCTGGTAGAAAAGGTTAATGAGTATTTTGTTGCCCTTGGATTTGCTGAAGCTTTCCAATGTAAATCATCCTGAGTCACTTGTGAGTTGAATCACCAGTAGCTTCTTCTTCTGCACCTTCAACTCCCAGGGTACATCTGCACACCAGGGCAAAAGTGGAATTAAGCTATGCAACTTCAGCTACGTCAGTTGCGTGGCAGAAGTAAAAATAGCTTAATTCGGCTTTTGGTACCGTCTACACAGCAGGAAGTCAAAGGAAGAACACTCTTCCTTTGAATTCCCTTGCTCCTTGTGAAATGAGGGTTACAGTAGTTGGAGTAAGAAGTCCTCCATTTCAACATTAGTTTGAATGATGGCTTGCTGTGTAGACGTGCATTTTGTTATTTCGAAGTAACAGCAGTTATTCCAGAATAACTCTGCTGTGTAGACATACTCTCAGAGATGTTGGATTGGAGTTTTGGGTGGGGACTATGAATAACTCTTCTGGGAGCACTGAGAGAAAGGCAGAGGCATCCTGAGAAATCTTCCCTCTAAACATTTCCATCCATGTATGGAATAAAAATTTATGTGCACCAAGGCATATGTGAATGTGCACTACCAGTAGAAACAAAAAAATCGAATCAGCTGGGCGGCATTTGTATCTGTCTTGAGTACTGCACTAGCACATGGCTAACAGGGAAAAATGATCCTGAGATTGATGGGCAAAGAGAACTAACCACGCACTCCTGTGTATGCTGTGTGTAGCAGCAGGACACAACCCCCCCCCCCCCCCCCCATTGGTGTCTAGCTGGCTGAACACACCCCTCTGCTTTCCCTCTTCCATTGACCCTGGCTCTCTTAGCTACAATTTATGTTGGGTGTCAAACAATACGATTGATGTTAGCTTTTTGCGATGTCTTCTTGTTATGTTACCCCATACCATTTATGTTAGTATTTTGTTGTCACGTCAAGGCCATAAGGCCAGATTTTGCTTAGAAACTATATTGCTTCACGTCTTATGAATATGCATGTATCTTATGGAATGAGTATGAAGTGTGAATGAGAAACACCCAATCAAAGGCAGTTTAGGATCTGTAACCTTTTAAGGCAAACAGGACCCTGCAAAGTGTATAAATCAACTGACAAGTGGCCACAAAAATCTCTGTCCTGGACAAGATGTAACAGCATAAAAGAAATCTGGAACCAGCCCAGAGAAAGTAAAGCCTCCTGCAGATCCGAAGGGATCTCCCAGAGAATCTCATGGCCGAGTCTCTGGGAAGCTGACACCTGGCCAGCACTCCAGCGAAATCAAAAGTAATCTACACTGCACTTGCAGCCTGCCTCCAAACTGCCAGCATGAATGATAAGTGTGTGTGTGTGAGTATCACCTTACCCTTAAGAATCTGTACCAATTAACAACCCCAAAAGCAATACTACTCCAGCCTACCCTTTGTCCAGGTTTGTTCCTCAGCAGGTACGCAACACTGTGATGGGGTAAATCTCACCCGTATGAAATTTCTGCATAGGCTTTTCTCACATACGTTAGCAGATGACCCTGTAGGCACCATTTCATAATGTGTTCAGCACTAAACTGCACAAAACATGATGGAAGACATAACCCTGCTCCAATGAGCTTAACAGTCTGATAGTGCAGTTGAGATCCATAATGCATCAGGATGAAGAGATGACAGATTGTAAGGCAGAGCATTATTATTAATTATTATAATTATTATTGCCATATTTCTCTGACAGATTAATACTGAAAATCTTCAGAAAAACAGGAGTTTAAAGGACCTGGCCACTATAATTATTTGACTATCTCCCTGCTACATATCATCTGGGAAAAATAACTTAATAGTTACATAGGATTCTTTCCATCATATTTGAGAACAGCTGTAGTTAAAAATGTTTCTGGCCAAACATAAATTGATTGTGGAAATAAATCAACTACTATATGCATCTGAAAAATGTCAGAATATTTCTGTACCAGTAAAGAATCATAATTATAGGAGAATAGATAAGAAAAAATAGCTGCAGTCAGGTCATGCTGATTTTATAGATTTTTTTTAATTAAGTAGCTGGTTCATAGATTTTTTTTGTGTGACTCGCAGATAGAAGGTCAAATTCTGCATCACTTATTCATGCAAAGCACATAGTTGGATTGGGACCACCCTATGCATATATATACTTTGTATATATACAAAAGTACTGCATGCTTAATCTATGAACACAGCAGGAAAAACTATTTTGCCTCTAGAAAGACTGATCTTTTTAATTAACATCAGTAATATAATAACTATATCTTAATCATAGTCCTGATCCTGAAATTGAATTTACATAAATGGACATTTTTGGATCTGGTTGGATCTAGGTTTTTTGGACATCTTTTAAAAAATTGCTCTTATTTACCAGCATGGAAGTTGCCCAATTAACAATTTTTAATAATAAAGACCAGAACAAGCAGAGATACTGTATCTTTCCCTGTCTCTGACCCCAAGAATAATTATTTTTCTGTTTTACAACTAAAATATTTTCTGTGTCATTTTGGTTTCTAGCAGAGTTTTTGCCCTCTGTTGAAATTATACCTTGCTGCGTGATGCAAATTAGGTTGAGGGACAGAGATTCAGGATGGACACATTTTATCTTGGGACATGAAAACAAGGGAAAATGTTCTGGGATTTTTTTGTTTGTTTGTTTGTTTTGTTTTCCTCAGGAAGAAGTAAGTTACACCCAATTCAGTGCCCTACTAGGTCAATAGAAATACTCTAATTGACTTCAGTGGGAGATGGATCAGGCTTTAAATTGGTTTCATAATGGACAAGTAATTACTTTTCCTTAAACAGAACCTGACATATATTAATGAAATGAAATTGGGGAAAGCTTGTTTCATTTCAATTAGAGCAGATTTCCTTTAACAAGTTTGATAAGTAACACACCCACTCTCATGCAGACCTTGAATCTAGTTGGATTTTAAGCTGGACACAGAGGTAATATGTTCTGTAAAACGAACTAATAGCTTAAGTATTGAATCTAATGTATATGTAAGAAAACATAATAGTACTGAAGATTGTAAAGGAGCAAGTAGTGAGCAGAATAACTTGCTGTGTCCCAGTCCAGACTTTTGAGTCTTCCATAGTAACAGTGCTGGATGATCCTTAAAAGACTGGGAGATTTCCTTCATGTAAGCAACAAGAAACATTGCTTATGTGAGACTAGCATATCACTGTGATTCTCCCAATCAGACCCTGTATCCCAGCTCACATAACTTTCTTTAAATATTTATTATTTGAAAAGAATAGAAAAAACCACATAAATTTCTTCTAGAGCACACGGCATCATTTTACTATGTATTTCTATAGTGCTATAGATGTGCATAGCATCATTACTGAAATATTTCTGTATTAAATTTCACACTAATATATGGGCCACGTTCTCTTTCCAATTCAGACCCCTTTTCACTATTGCAGAATCAGATTGTATCTGGCCAGCTGAAAATTGCCTTAGCATGAGGGAGCTTTCAGCTGGTTTGAAATTAGTGTGTCAAGTTCCTGCCCCACCCTACATGCCTTTTCAAACCAGGCCCTAGTTCCCCTCTACCTTGCCTGTTCTGTTTTTGGGAGTTTTGTTTCAAAACCCTGTAGAATCTTGCCCTACCTCCAGTGGACATAGAGAACAAATGATCACCATCCTTGGTATAATCAATCATCCCTCAGCATATCTGAAGACTTATCAGGTCCCGCCTCAGTCCTTTTTTTTCTCAAAACTATACGTGGACATTTTATCTCCATTGATAACAACACTTTGAGTACAGTCTTTCAACCAGCCCCTTCCCCACTGCTACCCTCTCTGCCAGTGGCAGCAGGGCTGCCTTCTTCCTGTTCCTTCCCCCTGCCTACTTGCTCCTCTCAGCCAGCTGGCCAATGTGCTGAGGGTGCCTCCCTCCAACCAGACTGGGGAAAGAAAGGAGCCCAGTAGCTCCACTCCAACTCCAGGAAATCCCAGAGCCCCAGCACAAGCTGAATGGGTGGGACAGTGGATGTAAGCCCATCACAAGCCCCGGCAGAAGTCATGCTAGAGGAGAAGTTCCCCACTCCTCAATAGCCCCCCTCAATAGCCCCCCTCAGGTAACTTATGTAGGCCTCATAAATTGTAAAGACATCTATCAAAATTAGAATGTTGCATTCTCCTGTCCTCTGAGACCTCACCTGTACCAAATCAATTCTCAAGAATAATTGCTTATAGTTCCAAGATTGTTGAAGACATGCCCTATCAGGGCTGGGGCTGGGAGGAGGTGAGGGAAGGAGGGCCATTTGACCCGGGCCTCAGGAGACAAAGGGGCCTCACATTTTGACATTTTTCTACCAAGTCATTTCCATTTATTATACACCTTGCAGTTATAACAGAGACAACAAAAGAAGCTATATATACCTCCAAAATAAAGATATAAATCATTGTGGGACCTCGGGCCTTTGCCAATTTTTCAGTTACATTCAAGTTTTCATCTGCATGACTGGAGACTGGAGTAGCATCTGTGATTAGTGATTCTACGTTATGAAACGTTATTTACAGTCTTTGCAGAGTTTATAGGTTTTGAAAGTTGTAATTAATTCTGTTTCTGTAAAGTGATTTTGCTTGGTCTGAGGGTGAGTTTATCCTTTAAATTAGATGTTTATCTCTGCATAGGAGATTTTCGTATTCCTGTTTTTTCTTATGTGTCTTTGTGTACAACAACTATATCAGGCTCAGCTGTAAGCTACCTTTTTATCCAGGTTTAGATTCACCTTTAAAAGCTTTTTTGTGATATAAACTTTTAATTCTAGTTGTTTAATAACAGTATATCTAATCTGGCAATTGCCCCATGTTCATATTCATAAAAACACACCAGTTATAAGAGGAATTTAATAACGGGAATATGTTAGCAGATGAAATTTCAAGACTTTGAAGTAAGTCTATAAGAGCCATAGTAAATAACACCCCCCAAACCATTATTATATAATAGTCTTTGCAAAGTATATACAATTACAATTTTGTATCACCAATAGTCTTTAGTGAATTCATTTATTGTGTGTTGCTGTTTTTTAAAAGAACTCCTTTATAAAAATGAAGTGAAGATTTGAAAGTGGTGCAAGTAAGAGATGGCAAAAGCAACAGAGTGAAGCATCAGGTGAGAGTTAAAAGCCAATAACATAATTTCTCATAGAAAAGACATCTTAGCCGTTAGACAGTGACCATACTGACAGTGACACTTCCAGTTCTGATGATGAAAACTTTGTACCCACAAATGACATTCCAATGCCACTGCCTCAAAATGAGGAGGTCATTAATCAAGACACAGAAATGCCAACAATAGCAATAGATGCAGAATCTATGCTCCATTTAGAGACTGTGCAGGCAGAAAATGAGGACCTCGGAGATACTGTGCAGCAAGAGCAAGAACTTATGACTAGCACAGAATAAAATGAAACAACAATGACATCAGAACCTGATAGTGGACTTCTTGATAAGAACAATGTTGCTCAAATGCAGTTGTTTCTCAAAGTTAGTTGTTTTCAGATTCCAAGTAATATACCGAAAGATGCTGAAAATCATGCTTTTCCCACTCATCTGCTGACAAAAACTCTTCCAAATGGAATGATCTACACAAGAGACAGGCTCTGCTGGAGCATGTAAAAGCAGGCTCTGTACTGTGCACACTGTTTCATTTTTTAACAGTAATACTTCAAATGCATCAGCACTGTCTGATCCATCTGGTTGGAGCATCAGTAGACATTGGAGGATGTTGAAAGACCAAATACCTGCACATGAAACTTCAGTATTGCATAAAGATAACTATGTTACATGGAAATCAGCTAGTAGAGCAGCACTAGCTGACAGTTCAACTGAAAACTTACTCCTGTGTGAAATAAACACAGAAATTGATAACCAGAAAAAAACTCCTTAAGTGCATATTGAATGTCATTCTTTTTCTTTCTGAATGAGGATTGGCTTTGTTTGGTTCTAGTCAATTTATTGGTGAACCTACAAACAGAAACTTTCTTGAGCTTCTTACCAAGTATGACCCACTTTTATCAGGCCATGTTAAGCATGTTCATGAACCACAAGAGAACAGAAGATGTATGCAAGTCCATTATCTGGCTACCATAATACAAAACTAGTTTATTAGCTAGTGGGATACTTGTGTGGGATACTTGTGCAAACAACAATTCTTAAAGAGATACGACATGCAAAGTACTTTTCAAGTATTAATGATGCAACTCCAGACTGTTCTCATAAAGAACAGATGACCTTGGTTGTTTGATATGTTGAAATTGCAGGAACTTCAAAGGTTGCAATTGAAGAATGATTCATTTTGTTCAATAATTTCATGAAAAAACTGGAAAAGAAATCGCCACTCATGTATTAGAAATCCTGAAAGGCTTCAAATTAAATTTTCAAGTCTGCATTGGCCAAGCCTATGACAATGGATCTAATATGGCTGGGAAGTACAATGGAGTACAAGCAGTCCTTCTTGAGCCAAATCCAAACTGTATTTTCTCTAGTTGTGGCAACCATACTCTAAATCTTGTTGGAGCCGATTGTGCTGAATCATGCAAGGAAGCAATCATATACTTTAGAACAATCCAGCAACTTGTATAACTTGTTCAGTAGCAGTCCTCGAAAGTGGGAAATTCTGAAGCAGCATCTTTTCCTTTCACAGCACATCAACAACGAGAAGGTCAGCACCAACTGATGGCATTTAACCAGTTGCACAGCATTTGGACTCTGTGAGAAAAGCTTTAAGTGAGCTTGAATCTCTTACTCTCATAGCATACAGGATCGCATTGAGCTTAAGTCAATTCAGAAGTAAACATCCAAATTTAAATGAATTTTAACGTCATCCATGTGGATGAAGCTGCTAAAAATGATCCATGAAACTAATCTTGTAATTGAAGCACACAATACTACATTAGAAGTCGAGAGGGATAACATTGAATGACTTCTTAAAAATAGTCAAAAGATTTGTGATCAAAGGGATGTAAGCCTTTCTGAGTTCAAATCAGTAGCACAGGGTATTGACATTTCATCAGAGTTTTCCACCAAATGCAGCCTAACATCTCAATCTAATGCAGAAAGGCACTATTGAGTCAATGGTTTTTATTTGTTCTTTTGTTTGTTTTGTTTTTGATTGTTATTGATTCCATCAAATCTGGTCTTACATGTCAATTTGAGTCACTACGACAAATTTGTACCTTTTCTGGATTCCTTTGGGAATTCAGAGAACTAAATAATGAAGATCTATATTCAGCAGCTGAACAGTTTCAACAAAGGTACAACAACGGAATTTCAAGAGATATCTGTGATGAAATTGTCTTCCTGTGTGTTCCACCAGCTTTAAATTTGCAAGCCAAAAAAACTGCTTCAAAAATATTCGATCTCAGCCTGTTGACTGTATTTCCTAATATCACATTTTCATTATGTATTTTTGTCAGTCTCCCTGCATCAGTGGCTTCAGGTAAATGAACATTCAATGTGTTAAAACAACTAAAGAACTATCATTGTTCTACAACGTGACAAAAGCATTTGATTGGGCTTGCAATACTTAACATTAACAGTGACGTTGCAAGTAAATTAGATTTTTTTTTCCAATTATAAACGAGTTTGCACACAACAAAGCCAGGAAAGCATTCCTAAAATGAAGAGTTTTGCTTGCAGTGGAAACTCCCAATTAAAGTTGCATTTTTAATATACATGCTATTGGCATAATGACTTAATTGTTACTAAATAAATGTCTAGAGTGTTCATTTCATATATATTTTTGGTTTTTGTATGACCCTGTGGATGAGAAGTTAGATACATCGGGAACCTTGTACTGGGCTGCGGCCTCTAAACGCAAAGTGGCTTGGGCCTCTCTGATTCTCTGAGAGGGCCTGGCTGCAGCTACTTCCTGACGTACCATAGGCACTGCCAACTTGAATACCTCCAAGTTTCTGAAATCTTTTTTAACTTGTTCTTTCACTGTTTTAGTTTGCATTCCTTCTCCTTTGTTAACAAGCCCATTTATAGACTCAATCTGGATATGCAAGTGAAAACTCCATCATCCCAAATGTAGAACTGAATTTTTCTGGCAAAATTCCATCAACCCAAATGCAGAACTGAATTTTGCTGGCAATTACACTTATGTAAATCTAAAGTAGTTATGCAACAGGCAACAAGGAAGATCCCTTTTCCATCCTAGTCAGGAGCCCTCTTCTGGGCTAGTGCTATGCCCAGTGATTACTATTTGATGTGATTTATTTTTTAAAAAATGGGTTGTTTCAATGTGCCTTCTATTAAATGATGAAAACAAGTTTTGTTGCTCCTTTTATTTTTTTGTGTTCACATGTATTGTACAAATGATTATTTGGAGACTGCAGAAAAGAGACCAGAGAGAACATCCTTAAGTGATTCTCAAGTTCTTATTGTAAGTATATATTGACAACACAACAAATTGCTTGCTTTCTGTTATTGCAAAGCAGTTCCAAGAGATGGGGAAGAGAAAGAGGAAGAAACAAATGAGAGAAGTGAACAGGCTGGTGTCAAATATGGTAGTCTTAATCCTGCCAGTCCATAGAATTATTCCTATCACCAAAGTCTAGAGGTGAGCTTCCAAAATAGCGTATTTAATAAATCCTCAGATCCATCAGTGCTAAATAAACAAATGTGGATTCTACATGAAGAAAGCAAGGATTAACATTCAGAGTTTGTGGTAATCAGTATTTATGCGTGGAGCAAAAGATTTGATTATCCTAATCACTTAGCATAGGTCACCATGAGCCTTCTACAATCAAAAGGGCAGGATGTCTCCTTAAATAACATCATTACAAAGTACAGGACACTTTCTGCTTTTCAGAATGATGTATGAGTAGCATCATGTACCCTTCTGCAATGTGATAATTACTAGACTGCTGACTGTATGGAGAATTTTTTCAGGATAATCTGGCCTCCTAGACATTTTTAGTATCATTTATATCACCTACAACCCTCCCTCTACATACTTAACTAGGACTTTCATATTATTAGCAGATGCAGTGACACCAAAGTTTACAACAAATAAAAAGCATAAAAAGAATCCCCATGTTACCACAACACAGGCAGATTGTGTTACCCTTCTCTACACTGGGCTGGACTGCAGGGTTACAGAAGGGTGGTTCAAAGCTAATTTTTACCAAGAATAGCACATGAACCAGGCTCAGACATGCCCCCTTGCTGCAATAGAGAAATCAGCTGCACCCACTTTTAAATTTTGATTTTAAGGTGGCTGCAACGCCACTTCTCCTGCACTTTTTTTCACCTCTTAGTAGAGATGGACTTCATCTCTCTGATTTAAAAAATTTTTTTAGAAAGACAGGTATTTTAAACACACCACAATACAACATGAGATAATTGTTTAATATGATTATTTTTTCAGATTATAATATGTAAAGGTCTCCAAAGTGCTAGCAGCTTCAAGAGGCCATGTTTTTTATCTTATTCTTTTTGTATTTGAATAGATTTTCTTAACACTTTCATTGCTCTTTTAATGTCTGGAAGCATCCCAAAGGGCCTTACAAGCTATCATCTGGATCGTGATGAGCTCTGGCCACTCACAATTCCCATGTACAGTTTCATGTATTTGCACTCATCACTTTAGTGTGATGGGGAAAGAATGTCGGAACTAGACATAGAAACCAATGGGAATTGTAGATGCTTATTGCCTTTCAGGATCAGGCTTTAAATAGTCTAGAATTCACCCAATAGTTCCTCGAGTGCAGCCATTTGTGGATGGAACACTGCAATTGTTTAACAGACTGCTCCAATGCATTAGGAGTGAAGGAAATGAAACTGTGCTCCTACTAATTTTTCCCCACCCTTGTGCAGAATTAATTTTGTTATGTGCACCAATATGGAGGTGATGTGTGACACATTACCTTCATATTTGTGCCCATAAAATTAATGTGGCAGGAGTGTGGTTGAGGGGTTCGGCATATGAGAGGGAACTCAGAACCGGGGCAGAGGGTTGGGGTGTGGAGGCAGGTGAGGTCTAGCTGGGGGTGCAGGCCCTGGGGTAGGGCTGGGGATGAGGGGCTCAGAGCTGGGGCAGAGATTTGGGGTGTGAGGTATGTGTGTGTGAGGACTCTGGCTGGGCTAATGGCTCTTGAGTGGGGCTACAGGTGAGAGGTTTGTCATGCAGGCTGCTCCTGGACTGGGAGGAGAAGGCACCTTAGCCCTGGCCATGGCAAGTCCAGTCTAGCCTTGTTTGGGGCTGGGGAAAAGGTGCCTTTCCCACAGTGGCAGCAGGTATGGGCCAGGCTGGGTTGGTGCCAGGGCAGGGTCTGAGGGAGAGAAACCTCAGATCTTTTAGCAAACATGATTCTGGGATGCATTAACAGGTGTGTTGTGAGCAAGACACGAGAAGTCATTCTTCCGCTCTACTCTGTGCTAGTTAGGCCTCAGTTGGAGTATTGTGTCCAGTTCTGGGCACTGCATTTCAAGAAAGATGTAGAGAAATTGGAGAGGGTCCAGAGAAGAGCAACAAGAATGATGAAAGGTCTAGAGAACATGGCCTATGAGGGAAGACTGAAGGAATTGGGTTTGTTTAGTTTAGAAAAGAGAAGATTGAGGGGGGACATGATAGCAGTTTTCAGATATCTAAAAGGGTGTCATAAGGAGGAGGGAGAAAACTTGTTCATCTTGGCCTCTGGGGATAGAACAAGAAGCAATGGGCTTAAACTGCAGCAAGGGAGGTTTAGGTTGGACATTAGGGAAAATTTCCTAACTGTCAGGGTAGTCAAACACTGGAATAAATTGCCCAGAGAGGTTGTGGAATCTCCATCTGTGGAGATATTTAAGAGTAGGTTAGATAAATGTCTATCAGGGATGGTCTAGACAGTATTTGGTCCTGCCATGAGGGCAGGGGACTGGACTCGATGACCTCTCGAGGTCCCTTCCAGTCCTAGTATTCTATGATTCTATGATTCTCTCCTTGCTGCAGCCCTGAGTGCCTATGTGGCATTTAATAAGCTGATGTACAACCACATAGCTAACAGGGAATCTTGACTGCAAGGAATTGTTAAATATCAGTCATATTGAGCTATCACAAAAACAAACAATGGGATTAACATCCTTTTATTTCCAAAATATTTCAGGGGATCTTTAAACACTACAAACAGTATGGTGATGGGTTTAGTATATCCTACCCATCAAACAGTACAGTTCAGACAAGACGGGAAGAATGTCAGTTGCTGAATCACGAGCATCTCTCTTTGAAGACTGTAAAACAGTGGTGGGCAACCTGTGGCCCACGGGCCACATGCAGCCATTGGGGCTCTTTGGCCCTGTCTACACTGCACTTTTCTTGTGCAAAGCCTCCCTCTTGCGCAAGAGCCGCTCTTCCTCATTTTTTCAGGAAGAACGGCTCTTGCACAAGAGGGGGTTTTTGCGCACAAAGGAACCGTCTACACAGCTCCTTTTTGCTCAAAAGCCTCTTGTGCAAAACCGGCCCCTAATTAATTATGCAAATGAAGCATGGAAATATGCTAATCCACGCTTCATTTGCATAGGCTTTTGAACAAGAGAGGTGCAGTGTAGACATAGCCTATGTGTGACCTGCGAGACATTTTATTTACCATTGTCCACCTGCAGGGTAGCCAGATTCCACTGATTTCCATTTGCATAGGTTTTTTCCCCCTACCAGTATCACTAAAGTGACACACACCTAAAATAAGGACATGTGAAGTGAGGTGAGTGCCAATTGTACATAACACTGACCGTGAGAGTCATGTGTTCCTTCTGCATCCATTTAAAGTGCTGCTATGGTTCAGGAAGTACACTCTGCAAATTCTACACATGCAAGCGCAGTTTGCAAAACTGCCCTGTCTCAGAAGACAGTCATGGTTAGGACAATCTTGAGGGCCACTGAGATGAAGGAGGGCCACTCATGCAGTCCACTCACTAGCCTAGGATGGCCATCACTGATGTAGGACTTTTCTTTGAGATTTCCCATCATGTCTGCCCAGGACTGACTCTGCTGAGCCTCATTGTGATATGTTTTTCCTTTTATGTTACAATGATGGGTGAAATGATCCTGATAGCAGAAATAACCTACTAATTTGCAGTGGCAAAAAATGAAAAGTTACAACCAAGATTAACATCCGCTGCTACTGTGCAGAAGAGGGATTCAGCTAATCCCTACAGAGCTATGAGGCACTAGAGTTAACCCATATTATTATTCAGATTTCTAAGGTTTGTATGTAAGCACTTAAAAAACCTATCATTTTTTAACTGTCTGCCATTACATGATGAGATTGAATGGGATTCTTTTTCATTTGACTGTTTCTCATCTGATCTTATCTGTATTTTATCATCTATCATCCTTTCCTCTTCACTAGGACATAGAGAATCTCTATTAATAGACCCTCCTCTAAAGGATGTCTCTGTCTGATCCATATGCTTCTCCATACCTATTGGCTTTCCCCTAGTCCTTAGTTTAAAAACTGCTCTATGACCTTTTTAATTTTAAGTGCCTAATAAACCAAAACCACTCCTCCCTAAATCATTGGTCTCATCCATGCATTGATATGCTGCAGTTCTGCCTAACTGGAGATCCTAGATTTCGATCTCTTACCCGGCAGCTTAAATTTGGCCACCAGGACCTCTCTCCTATCCTTCCCTATTCCACTGGTTCCAACATATACCATGACTACTGGCTCCTCTCCAGCACTACACATAAGTCTATCTAGATGTCTTGAAAGATTCACAACCCTTGGACCAGGCAGACAAGTCTCCACAGCCTCTGTTATCTATGTTTCTAATGATCAAATCCCCCATTACTAACACCTGTTTCTTCCTAATAACTGGAATTCTCTCTCATGAAGATATCCTCAGTGCAAGAGAATACCATGCTATCATCTGGAAGGAAGGTCCCAACTATGGCATCATTTCCATCCGCTTCAGTTGGATATTCTCAAGCCCTGAGACTTTCATCTTCCTCAACAGCACAGAGCCTGTCTAACTGGAGATGGGACCGCTCTACTGTGTCCCGGAAAGTCTCATCTACATACCTCTCTGCCTCCCTTTGTTCTTCCAGGTCAGCCACCCTGGTCTCTGAAGACCATACACTGTCCCTGCGAACCAGGAGCTCCTTGCACCAAATGCACACATACACGGTAATCGCACATGCTACATTGGGTGTAAAACAGGTTAGTCCCCACGCTGTTGGTGGTCTTCTACTTGCCTTCTCTTTTTACTCCTAGTTTATCCTTTCTTGACGTTTATTTTTTTAAATCAGGTGTATTTAGTTTTAGTTTAGGATGTAAGAAATGTTAAGCATTAAGTGTATTTACATCCCCTTCCCCCAAACTCTGGCTACATCTACACTGGGAAGGTTTGACAACAAAAGTGCTGTCCACACGCAAATGTTGCCAAAAGTGAAAACCAGTCAAATCAGTTTTTCTGCCTCCCATTGTCAATGTTTCATGGACACATTGCTAGCACCCTGTCAACAGATAGAGCAAAGTAATGTGGGTAAGCATCCCGCATTGCAATGTTGTGGGAAGGCGGAGCTGATCCTTGTGCTTCTTGGGATTCCCTAGCAGCTCTGTGAGCTCTCTGTGCTAAGGAATGTCAAAGCAGCACAGCAGTCTCTCCAGCCCTCCCGCTACAGCAGTGGAAGAGAAGCATCCAATGATTTGTTTTTTGTTTGTTCCCCAAACAGAGCATCTTACTCAGCTGTCAGTTACTTCCCAGAGCTTTGAAAGGGGAGGGCAGGGCAGCAGAGCTCACAAAACGCCAAGCACAGCCATCAAGGCAGGCATTGTGGGATACTGGCAGAAGCCAGTTCTCTCCACAGAACAAACAGCAGAATCCATGCTGACTGTTTGTAGACAATAAAGGGAGGGGAAAAGACAAAAGTCTCTCTCAGGGGTGAAAGGTTTTTGTCACTAAAACTGGGTATTTTTCCTAACAAAAGAGCCATTTTAGTGTAAACCCTCTCACTGTTTTTTCGACAAAAGGCAGGTTTTGGCGAGAAAACATATCAGTGTAGACAAGGCCTCTGTCTCTAATCTTCCTCACAAAACTCCCCTGTTAGCCCACCTTGTCTTTCTTATCTTTGGACTGGAGTTCCTGACAATGCTTTTGGGATGATCTAATGATCCTTAGTTCATTCTAATAACTAGCTTTTGCTATCTTAATCATCCTGCCTCTGTTTATAAACAAATTCCCTGCTGCACAGGCTGTGCTACTCCCAACTGGTCATAGTCACACTCAGGTTGTGTTGCAGTTACCATTGCTGTAGCTGAGCCCTCAACCCTGAATATTCATGGTGTCTGAGCACCTCAGGTCCATATAAGTCCCTGCCTATGCTGGCTTCATATTTGGTTTACAACTCAATGCATACTGTAAGAAAAGAACATGCTGAAAATGTTTTCAGGCACCCTGTCTCAAAGACAAGATTCTGCTTACTAAGCTGTGTTGGTTATACCATGCATACAAACAACCACAGAAATATCTAGTCTTGCACTCTACCTACCCACCTCCTTTGAGTTCTTCATTTATCGGTAGAATCACCAGCTCTATGCTCTCTGCCAGCTGAGAGGTCAGATATAATTGCACAAACAGGTACTATCCAAAGAAGACAACAAAAGAGAGCTATACCATAACAAGTATAATAATGTATAATATGTTAATTTCAGGTTATTGCCTTAGACATTATACCTAATAGGGCATATAACTTTACTAACTGTTCCAGCTGTTACATTTCTGTTCTTTCCATTTTTTTTATTTGTTCTCCCAGGTATTTTAAAAGATTCCATCAGAAATTAACTGGAGATTCAATCGGAATTATAAAAAGGAAACCATATAACTGAGTGCCAATGCTTAGCATCACAGAAGTTTAGATCTACATTGAAAAGTTAAATAAATAAAATAAAATAAAGGTATGAATAATTCTTTGCAAACTAGTCAACATGCTGTGCCTCCACCATTAGCTTTTATTACCAATTACATGTCTAAAAATGCTGCCTGGCCAGCAGAATATTTTCAATGAGGAGACTTTCTTACCATGAGTGTTCTCAAATATTATATTCAATTCACTCTAATTTCCTTCCACTGGAATAAAATCAGATGTTGTGCTAGGTAAAGCATTAAATATGTGGGGCCAAATTTCCTGATAGCAAATTGGAGGCTAGAACTCATGTAGTTCAATGGATTTGTACCCATTTCTGCCAACACTGAATTTAGCCTTTGAATCATTTTTCTTCTTCAGGATTGTACACATGCTGATGCATGCTTTGGTCATTGTTCTGTTGATTATAAATTCTTTTCCAAGCTTCCTACACAGTGGACTCATTGAAGGTACTCAGATATCTGAGTGTCTTTCTGTTATGTTTCACAGCATGCAGAGAAGTTAGATACACTGTAAAAAAAAAACCTGAAAATACATTGGAACCTTCCAGCAAAACTAACACTATTGTATTTCTTAGTGTTCAGAATGATGATATATAAGAACCTCAAAACAGAGAGTGACAAAGTTGGGTGCTCCCTAAAAGAGAAAGGCATCGTGCACCTCTCCTTACTCTAAGATGGGGTTTTTTATTTGGTTTTTTGTATTTTGCAGATTGACAATTATGTGGCCTAGCTCGCACACTTCCCTATAGATCACTTTAGTGCAAGCAGGACAGGAAAACCTCTGCACATTAATATTGACACCTTAACATTTCAATGTAGTTTTCAATACATCACATATTCTGAAATATATGCTCAAGTTCAGCCTTGGGCTACAGGGGAAAATAAGGTTCATGAAAACAGGGCAAGGGATAATGTCTCTTTGCAGAAGAAGTCACGAGGTGCACTGTTTTTCCACTGGCTATTCACCCAGCCCCTCAGGACATTTGGTCCTTCAGTAAGGGAGAAAACAGAGATCAAGGGACATTACTTACCCTTTCATCCAGGTGGAGTTGAAATGCACCAGTAGGTGTGGGAGAGCTTTGCCTCCATCCCCTTCCTCGCAGCTGGGCTGGAATCTGCTGCTTCTTCCTGTGAGTGCTACTCCTCATTCAATACAGACTGCAAAATGGTAATCCAGCTCATAACAGGGAAAGATAATCCCTTCCACTGCAGGAATTACTGGGTGAAAATCCATGGCCTGTGTTATGCAGGAGGTCAGTGTAAATAATCACAGTTCTCTCTTCTGGCCTAAAATATCTCTGCATCCCTTTACAAACTACTATTATGACAGTAATTGAAAAAACAGATTCACAAAATCATTAAAGAGAGAGAGTCCCGTGACATCACATTACTTCTACCAATGCTTAGCATCAGTGAGCAGGCACTTTTCTTGTGGGACTATAACTTGTTTCCTCCACATATATTCCTTTCCATCAAAAGAACATACTCATTTATGCCTCAGTAAAACTCAGTTACATTTTTTCACCATATCTATGTTTCCGCCAGTCAATTTTAGTTGCATTCCTTCCTACAGTAGCTTGTATGGACAGGTAGGAAGGCTGTGCTCACTTTTTATCCCTTTCCTCAGATTTTCTGTGCTGACATTTCCAATATAATGCTCTTTGAATTATAGCTGATATTGACTCTTGGTGTGGAAGATTCAGTGATGTCACTGTGCTGCACAAAAGAAGATAGATAGATAGATAGATAGATAGATAGATAGATCAGATTATGATAGATAGATCAGATTGTGACCAGGATCCTAGGGGGCCCACACTTAGGTTGCTTGATTAGGGCAAACTGCAAAGAATGGGGAAGACAATCCCCCAAAACTGATGGATATTCCAATACTTAGATTCACCAAGCCAGCATCAAAGCAGCTTCTACAATACCTCACCAGTTACACACAAGCCAAAAACACAGTTACCTTAAAGCAACCCTACCTGTGGGCTTTCTCCCAGACAACCAAGCCAAATATGATGAGGATTACTGAAAATCTTGTTCATTATATAAGAAAGTTCAACCAATCCAAAAGGATGGGACACATTACCCACCTTGTTTACATTACAAAGCTCTAGCTTATCTAACATAGACTGGTTCTAATTACCATTTTAATACTTTTTTAACATGTCTCTAAGGTTGAATCTGTGTCAGCTTGCACATTGCGTAACGCTTTCTGGCCTTGTATCACACAAGATCTATGCTGTACTTTTATCTATTTTTTAATAATAATCTATCTTGAGTTCCACTTGGCTGAAGTTATCCTTTTTGTTCTTGGCTCTAGGTATAGGCTCCCACCCAGGTGAGGCTGTTGTTTATGGCTGGTTTAAGAATAGAAGCTCCTGCTTCAGAATACAGAGACTGAACAAGAAACTGCTAGTCTGAGGAACCAGGGGCAGTTTTAAACCTGTTTTCCCATGTTGGGGGTGGGTGATACACAGTACTAAAGGCTGTGATCCCAAGCATTTTGTTTGTATATACAGCAGTAATCTCTAGCTCCAAGAGTTCTCTCACAGAAGTGAAGTGGTTCAAAATAAGCACATTGGTAATGCAGAATGATGTGATTTTAAGATCTGCTGTCTCATCGATGTCCATGGGTAGAAATGCCTGCTGCTTTTAGCATACATCTTCACTGTGTTTTAAAACCCATGGCAGCAAGGGTCAGAGCAGGATTGCTCCATGGCACTAAAAACGGCTGTGTAGGTGTTTGTGTTAGGCTAGGGCTCAGGCATACTAGGAGGGACATAATCTAAAGGGCTGCCTCATGTGTCTCCATGTGCCACATGTGGCTGCCTCATGTGTCTCCTCTGCCAAGTGATCTCCTCCCCCATCCTGTATCTAGCTTGGGGCCACTGTACTCTCCTTGCCCCATGTTACCTGCAGTGGGGGGGAGTGGGGTGAACTCTCCCTGAAGCTCCCCCCAGTACATTCAGCTGCATGACAGCCAAGGAAAAAGGAAGGTAGAACCACTTCTTCCTGAAAAAAGCATGACTGAGATGCAGCAGAAGGTACAGCCCACCCCCTACTCAAATTCACCTACCAAGGACAGTGGCCGAGATGCTGGGTGCAGGGGAGATCCAGCTCACTTGTCTCCTTGTTCAAGCATCAGTCCAAGCTGCAACATCTACGCTGCTGTTGTTAGTGCAAAAGGGGAAGGCCAAGACCATAACTCCAGGCTCTAAGGCTCACTGCCACAGGTTTTTTTTTTAAATTCACCAATCCTAAGAATCCCAGCAAGATGCGGACATATTTAAGATACCAGGTTTCAAAACTAGTGATGCTTTTAGTCTTTATTCTGCATCATCAGCTACTGCCTCCTTCTGCCAATGTTATGGAAAATAACCACAGTAAAATGGCTGGACTTCTGCTTCCTGACATGAAGGATGCAGAGGGCTTTGTGGTAATGAGTAGAGGGACCACACCTTGTGAAAGGTGTGTTTAGTGGCGGGAGGCTGTGGGAAGAGTAGCAGAGGAAAAAGGTGCTGGGAAAAGAGCAGAGCCCATGGTTGGGGGTTTCCTGTAGATCTTCAAGGGAGCTTTCAATGTGTTAGGTGCTTAACTGCCTTTTGGGCCTGTAAAAAGTCTCTCTCAAGCTTTTTCAGTCTCCCAGCTGCTGCATTCCTATTCATCTCTATCAGCAGTGCTTGTTTCATTCAATCATTTACCTTGATAGGTCTGAGCTGAATGGTGTGTTGATTCATTGCCCTGTCTGTGGTCCACTTAGAGTAGGTACTCAAAGATGTCGGCTTGTTGTTCTCAGTCACACTTTGTCAGAAAGCAAGAGATTATTCACTGCTGAGGTCAGGCCTTTGCTCTCTCTCTCTCTCTCCTTTTCCATTATGATGTAGTACTCTGATCCCTTTCCCCTTCTATTTAATTACATGCTGCATTATGCTCCACCATATGGATTAATTAATGCATCTTTCTGCCTACAATCACAGCTGAAATATATCTAAACTATGAGACACTTTGTCTTGTTTTTTTTTTACAAAGAGATACTTTTTAGTCTAAGTCAGTAAACGTGTACAGATGTCTAAAATCAAATTCCAAATTCCCTTATTTCTTTGAAATTCCAGTGAAAGCCTTCATTGACATTAGCGTCCTTTAGTACCTGATGCTTAGTGTCACCAACTTGTCCTCGGGGCTTCAGCAGCCACATTACAAAATAAATAATAACTAAGCCCAGAGTCTTAGTTTCAAAGTATTTTCTTTTCATCCCTCTGCATGCAAGCTCCCTGGGACACTGATAACTAAAGCTTGCAGCACTGTGTGACTGAGAGGTATTGAAAACACATGGAATTAAGTCTAGGTTATGGAATTTGGAGCCCCCTAGGGTATGTCTTAGACTACAGGTTTTTTCCAAAAAAGTGGCCTTTTCTCGAAAAAACTTCCCTGCGTCTAGACTGCTGTCACATTCTTTCAAAATTAAATCGAAAGAACGTGGTGGTTTTTTCGACTGTGGTAAACCTCATTTTACAAGGAAGAACACCTATTTTTGAAAGTGCTCTTTCGAAAAAAGGCGTTCTTGAATGCAAACAGGGCTTTTTTGAAAGAGACCATCCAGACTGCCTCGGTGCTCTCTTTCGAAAAAGCAGCTCGCTTTTTCAAAAGAAGTGGTTGCAGTCTAGACGCTCTCTTTCAAAAGAGGCTTTTTCAAAAGGCTTTTGAAAGAGGCTTGTAGTCTAGATGTAGCCCTACAGAATCCTTTACCAGATGTAATTCCCAGATGGAACGGTCAACATGGCTCACTCTTTCCCAGGGAAATGAAGCTGAATGCCGAAAGTGTTCTATTCCCCCTCTCCCAATCTCCAGTCTTATACCACAGAGCTGCTGTGAAATACCACAGGCCAGGTTGTATCTTACTGCATACCTGCTTCATTCATTTACTGCATACAATAATATAAAATACAAAGGTACTTAGTATATTGTAGTGGTATGTAGTGTAAATACCATTGCACTGCAAGGTTACCTACAGAGCCAAGATGTTTTAACACGCAGAAATATAATAGCTGCAGTCTCAATCCATTATCACCTAATGATGGCATAACCGAGGCATATTGTTTACAGTTAAATAAATGTCCATGTTCATTGAATGTGTTTGAATGACAATCCCAGGAAATGAAGTCCTTTATTTATCTACCAAAGGAGATTAGCATGACTTGAGCAAGGACAGTACAAGCTTTCTCTTTCTGTGCTGCTGCTGTATTCAGTCCAGAGGCAGAAGGACCAGCTTTTCGAGTAAGAAGATCTTTCAGGCTCTTTGCTGAAATTATCAGCGAAGGTGCTAATACGTGCAAATGGTAAACTGGAGATTTGCTCCTTGGAAGTGAGCTGAAGGCATCAACTCACTGCACCTATGCTATCAAACAAACATCACATGGTCCTTATTTTATATTACTGAGTTCTGTATCCACTAACAATTCATTGGAATATGCATTGTCCTATTCATTCCCCCATGATATATATAGTAGCCCAGTGTCTGAGAGTCTGTAACGCCGAAATGCTGGCTGTTCCCTCTGAGGGGGCGCTGTTGCCTGAAATGCTGGCTGTTCCCTCTGGGCAGCCCGTGCTGCATGGGGAGTGCGGGGCCCAAACGGCCGCTTGTGCCTCTTGCTCCCCCACGGCGGCCCGGCTGAGCGGCGCAGAAGTCAGCCGAGCGCCCGGGCGGGAGGGGAAGGGGGCGGGGTGGTGACGTACACGGCCAGGGGGCAGGGCCTGGCCATGTATGTCACTGCCCCGCCCCCCTTCACCTCCTGCCATGGCGCTCGGCTGACTTCTGCGCCGCTCAGCCGGGCCACCGCAGGGGAGCCTAAACGGCCACTTGCTCCCCTGCGGCAACCTGGCTGACTGGCGCAGAAGTCAGCCAAGTGCCACGGCGGGAGGTGAAGGGGGGTGGTGCGGTGACGTACACGGCCAGGGGGCGGGGCCTGGATGAGCGTGCATCCCTGACGGAGACAGACGAGAGCGGAGAGAGAGTGAGAGGCAGGAGTGGGAGAAGAGAAAGAGAGAGACGGAGAGAGGCAGAAGGTGGAGGAGAGCTGAGGGGGGGGGGAGGCAGTAGGAGGAGGAGAGAGAGAGAAAGAGACACGGAGCGAGAGACCGGAGGCTCAGGAGAGAAGACCGACATGGAGGAGAGACCTGAAAATCCCGTCTTATGACGGGCTAATTGGCTAGTTACACATATTTGAAAACAATCACACTCTGCACTTGAAGCCTTGTGAACTTTTGCAGGATTGTCTTCAATAATTTCACTGAGAAACCTGGATGACCAGGTTCTTTGATAGTTCACGTGGTTTAGAAAAGTTGAACTCAATAATGAAGAGTTGGGGACACATGACATCATAAAACACAATTGCAGAGTAGCACCTAACATGGTGACCTAACTTTGCATGGTTTGTATTGTGACCAGAAGTGGACAAATTATGCTTTGGAAATAAATTATTCAATGAATTTAGTATGGTATTTTCAAAAGAACCTCCTAGATTTTCAAAGGGAGTTAGGCACTTAACGATGCAAATGGGTGCTTGGTGGGATTTTCAAAAGTATACGGGAGCCTAATGGGTTGAAATCAGTGGAAGAAATCAAAGCAAACACATTGAAAAATCCTACTAAGTACCTATCTGCATTTTCAAAATCTTGCCCTAATGACTTAGCAGTGTAAATCTCACTGAAAGTCTACGTAAGACTTCCATTCACAAACTGCTCAGTTCTGATTTCTGCATATTAATTCGTCACAAGGATTTGTTGAATAATTTATGCACACAATCTTAAGCCTGTGGGTTGTTTGCAAGTTATTTGGGTTCACTATTTACTAAATTTTTATTCCTGGTTTGGGATTAGTTACCTTTTTGTGCTGTCTGATTGAATAAAGAACATTTTAAGCACGAGAATGTTAAATTAAAACTGGCAAACAGCAAAAAGTGTGAGTAGTCTCATCTTCCCCCACTGCCTTTCTTCACATGCCAATACATGTATTTACATGAACTGCCATTCCCAAGGATTCTTATGAACAAAAACAAAAACCATGAAAATATCTGCATTAGAGTGGTTATTAATATTCATTTGATCTGTTGTAGAAATGATGTTGCATCCTGATTCAGCATCATCACATTCTGTTGTAAAAATACAATACAAGTATAGAACAGTAAAAAAAATTAGGTGACATTTTCAAGACCCTCCCCTTCCCCCCCCCCGTATTGGCTTAACCTTGTTCTCATAGGCATCACTGGTAAAATTCCACTGGATCCCATAGGGGCAAAATCAGACCAACGCTGAATCATACCTTTCAGCTTTTGAAAAATCCTACCACTGGGATTTTCTCATGACTTAGTTCTTTTTTACTCTCCATTTCCTGGATGCCTTGTGAAGATGTTCTCTCTCACACACACTGACTATGTCTACACTATAAGGTTTTTGCGGCAGAGAGTATGCTAATGAGGGACTTATTAGCATGAGTTGCATTGTCATTAGCATATTTTCTGCAGATTCTTTTTGTGCAAGGTGTTTTTGTGCAAAAAGAAGCAGTGTAGCTGCTTCTGTTTTCACTCCCAGGGAAGAAGCATAAGGATCTTGCACAAAAGGGGGGGTTGCACAAAACGAAAGCGGCTACACTGCTTCTTTTTGCACAAATAACCCCTTGCACAAAAAGAATATGCAGAAAATATGCTAATGACATCGTGACTCATGCTAATGAGTCCCTCATTAGCATATTTTCTGCCGCAAAAACTTGCACTGTAGACAAAGCCCAAATGTATATTTGCAGAGCTCCTAGCAGCTCTTTATGGAGGCTTAATGGGCCATAGATATGTAAAGTTAGGATCAATGCTCTTCTCATGTTTAGGAGTATTTCTGTTTCAAGCCAATCTGTAGCATTTCCATGTCTAAAATTACGTACAGACAAGCTGAAAAGAGAAAGGATATAATCCATATTACTATAGATTACAAAAAAAACCCTAATTTATTCAAATAAGAAAGCCAAAGTATACACAGAGTGGACTTTGGTTTTAGTGAATACTGTGTATAGATCATTCAGTTGTGCAAAGCCAATATGACCTACCAAAAACCAAATCCCATTTGCATTAATGCTTTTTAATTAACATTGCTTACACTTTTTGATGGACTTTTCCAGTTATGAGGAATTTATTTTCTTTTATGTTTTCAAAGGCGGGAAAAAACTTCATACCTTTGAGTGACACTCAGCTGCAGATAAAGATTTTAACAGCTTGTGAGAGTGCTAATTAGGGTTCATTATAATTTGATTGAGTTCCTTTGACACTAAACATCCAGCAAATCCAGTTCATTCTGTCCTTGAAAGATGGAACTTTTGCTTCTCTCCACCCATGAGCTGGATTAACTTCAAAGATCAGATTTAGTTTATATAATTCTTCTTCTCTAGTGAGCTTTACTACCTCTCTTTTCCCTCGTCCTTACATACTCCCTCCTTTTAATAAGTCCCAGGGACACCTACCCTACTATGGGTCTACATCAGAAAGGAAAAAGGAATGGTAGCCTTCTTTCCTTCTCCAACACTGCTTTTTCTCCTGACTTTGTGGCACTTACCCAAGCATTTCATTTCACTATTGAGAACAGTCCCAAACAGTTAAATTAGTTAAGTTAAACACATGTGCCAGGAGCCTTGTACATGCTACTTGGCCCAGATCCACTAAGGAACATATGCTTCTACTTGCTTCTTTAAGTGCATTACTCAACCATTTAGATGCCACTGAAATTTTCAAAGCCACCATATAGTTGTTGCCGAACTCCTTAAGCACCTGCACACTTAGGCTATGTCTACACTGGCGGGTTCTTGCGCAAGAACGGCCGTTCTTCTGCAGAGCGTCCACACTGCCCTCCTGCTCTTGTGCAACAAGATTTACATTAAAGCGTGGGAAGAGAGGGCTTCTTGAGGAAGAGCTACGCTGTTTTCTAACAAGTGTACGCTCTCTTGCTCAAGAGCTCTTGCGCAAGAGGACTGTGTGTAGGGTTGCCAGATAGTTTCACAAAAAATACCGAACATGGTGGGAAAAAAAATTGGTTGAGCAAAAAAACAAAAACAAAAACAAAAGAACCCACCAGATACACCAGGGGCCTTCCATCCGAGAAAAACAGAAAATACCGGTATTTTCTGGTTTTTGTTTTGTTTTTAACGGACAGAAGACACAATTGCTAGACTGTCCAGGTGAAAACCGCACACCTGGCAACCCTAACCCCATGCAGGGAAGGGGTGGGTGGGCTTCCCTTCCCTCCCCCTCTTGCAAGGGATTCCTTCCTTCCCCCGCCTTTCCCTCAGGTTCCACATGCCTCCTTACCTGTTAAGGAGGCACTGAGGCCAGCGTAGGGTTAGCTAGAGCTACAAGACACTGCTCCTTGCTGCAGCCAGCCTATAGCAGGGAAAGAGTTCTGGGGCTTGCCCAGATGTGGCCACCCCTTCCTCCCTAAATGCACCCCATGCAGGGAAGGGACTGGGAGTGATTCTCTTCCTTCCCACTCCTGCAAGGTATTCTCCCACCCCCTTCCCTCCAGTCCTGCATGCCTCCTTAACTGTTAAGGCTCCAGACTGCCAGAGGCTAGCCAGCCTATTCAGGGAAGGTGGTGGGGGGTGGGGGTGAAGGGGAGAAGCTGGCTCTGCTGTGGCTTCCCCTTAGTTTCAAAAGGTGCTCCATGCAGGGAAGGGGCTCAGGGGCTTCCCTTCCCTTCCCTCCCACTCTGGGAATGGATCCCCTCCCTCCCCCTCCTCTCATCCTGCTCACGGCAAAAGGAGTTTTGCTGGCAGCCTCCTGAGCCTGGGAGGGAGCTACAGCCTCTTTCCCTGCCGCCTGGCTGACATGCCGCAGGGCTCCAGCAGGTGGAGCTTCTCCCTCCGGCCAGATCTCCTGTGCAGCCTCTTCCACACGCAGGACAGGAACCGGAAGTATCTGGCCATACGGCAGGGGAGGCTGGGGGATGTTTTTTAAGTGGCTCCAGGGACACCCCGCTCCCTCCTCTGCCAGACGCGGCAGGGGAAAAATGTCCCCGCTGGCCTTCAGTCCGAGAAAAACAGAAAATACCGGACATTTTGCATGTCTGGTATTTTCTGGTTTTATTTACCGGACAGAAGCCGCAATTACCGGACTGTCCAGGCAAAAACCGGACACCTGGCAACCCTAGCCGTGTGGATGCACAGCAGGGGTTTCTTATGCTAGAAAGCCATATGGCTAAAATGGCCATCAGAGCTTTCTTGAGCAAGAGAGCGTCCACACTGCCATGGATGCTTTTGCACAAGCACCCGCCACAGGATTTCATTCCTGGTTAGCCTCGGTGGGACCCTGCCCATATGGCCAATTTCTGAAGATCCCTTCCTTTGCCATCCAACTCTAGGGAACCTGGGTACTTAACTGGGGGCTGAGAATTCCAGTGGTCAGCAAGCTATGGGGATAGAATAGAAGACCCTTGCAGTCCCTTCTCACCCTATGATTTTATGTACAGGTTAGGTGGTGCAATGCTGAGCTGACCAATGACTAAATAACTGTAGGGATCTGGGCCCTTGTATGTGTTTACATATGGGTTGGGGTTCATACTGCCATGCTTACAATTCTCTTTACATTCAGAATAGACTCCAGACTCAGCATATCAGTACTTGTTGCCACAACGCCCTATTGTAACTGCCACAGAATGTAGCTAGTCCCTTTTCTCCATGGAACAATCATGCCAAGACCCTGCCCACTTTGTGGAGTGAAGATTTCAGTCACCTTCAAGACTGGCTCTTTCTTGCATGCCACACCACTGAGTCAGGCATAATAATTGTAAGAGTTCTTATGAAATTAAATGGAATTGAAATAAGACTTGAATATATAAGTTGTCAAGTCTCCTGACCAGATGGACCAGATGCCATCTGTCCAGCCAGGCATCTGGCAATGGCATCTTTCCAGTCAAGGAAAGTTGGCAACCAAGGCCACCATTTTGGGAGAGCGGAGCCGGGGGGGGACGACACAGCAGCCATGCATACTGGGATGCGGCTTGCTTTTCTTCCCATTCCCTTGACAATAAGGGAGTGAGGGGAAAGTATTTGGATTCCATGAATTACTCCTCTGTCCCCTCCCTTCACCAGCCAGAAGTGAGAGGCATGCACGAAATCAAAGTACTTTTCCCTCGCTCCCTGGTAATCCAGGGAACGGGAAGAAAAACAAGCCACACCCTGGTATGCATGGCTGCTGCCCCCCCACAAGAGCACCACTCTCCCAAAATGGTGCCATTGTCGACAGCCCTAATTCATCACCCAAGAATTCTCATTTAGGCCCCTAAATTAAGTGGGCAGATTTTCAAGAGTGCTCAGAACTCAGCAGCTCTCTAAGTACTGGTACTTAGTGTGGAGCTGAGTTCGTTTCAAAATCTGGACCTTAACACTTCTGAGATGTGTATGGATTATGAAGAAAGAAGGACAAGTGTGATCAGCTGTTCTGTTCCTCTGTATAACAGTCCCTAGGACTCACCTGAATTAATTCCTGTTTGAACTTTTTAAAACATATTTTTTTAAAACTCCAGTCTTGATTTAAAGAATGCCAGTGATTAAAGATTAAGGATTGCCAGTGAGTATATTGTTCTAATGGTTAATTACCATTATTTTTTTAAATTGAAAGACTTTTTTTTAAAAAATGAAAGAATTTGCTCTCTGAGTTAACAAGAAAATGAAACAAAAATGGCAAAAGCACAATTTTGAAAAAAAGTAAAATATTTTGTACAGTGTTTTGGGAGTAACTAATGCATTGTTATTTTCAATTATTTTTATCTACAGAGATTATGACAAGGTAGGAAATGGGAATGCTTTTGACAGATTACAGGTTTTGTTTTCTGATTAATCATTTAGGTTGTATTCAAACACACAGAGGAATTCACAAGACAGAAGAACTTAAAAAAATATTTTAAACATTTCAATTAATTCTACTAACAAGTTAATAATTTGTTTATTTTAAATGCACATGCTTTGGGAAGTGACAATGCAAGACTAATGGGGATTGTTTTTAATGTCAAATTGCTTGGTTAATTTATGTAGCAAGTTAATCATCTATATTTTAAAACCCAAAGGATGCAAAACATGTACAGAGGAGAAGTTTTCTCCATCCTCATAAATACTAAGATATTTTAAGATTCTTTTTGTAATGTGTGATTTAATACTATAATCTACATAGCATACACAAATGTGAAGTGTGGTTTTGTAAACTTCGTATAAACTTTTCTGACATCAGAAGTACAGACTATGTCTGAATCTCATCAAAAAGCATGCAATAAAAATGTCACAACTGTTAAACCTCATTTCACGAGAAGTAACAGTTAATTTGAACTAAGGGGTTTATCTCAGAATCCCGCTTCTCTGCCGCGTGTAGATGCGGGCAGTTATTTTGGGCTAGTCAGTTTCCAAAATGGCTACCGGCCGGGAATATGCTAATCAAGCACGGGATATTTAAATCCCGTGCTTCATTAGCAATTTCGGTCACCCTCATTAGCCTCTCTAGTTCGAACTAGGGGGCTAGTGTAGACGTACCCTCTGGTACTAAGCCTGCCTCTTTAGCTCAAGCTGTGTAGACTTGTGCTTTTAGCTTTGAGGATCCCGATTCAAATGTTGCTGCTATCAACAAGATGATAGCTGTCACAAAAACAGACTTGCTCCTGCTTCCAAGGAAATCAATAAGGATGATTCCAGTATGATAGCAGAATTACCCCACACTAAGGATCTGTATTCCCTGAGGAAATTCATCCTTGCACAGATGGCCTGTATTTGGGCTGTATAATATCATCAACTCTAAATGTTCAAAAATTCAAGTCAGGTCCTAAGTATAACCCAGTCATGAGCATAACTTAAAAATCAAGAGGTTTTTACTTTGTTTTATGAAGTTTTTTATTGTTATTAATATTCACCTTTGCCTTTCTGAGCCTTTCAAGTTCACTTGAGTCATGCTAAAATTCAGTAAAGTCAAGTGCAAAGTACTACACACAGGAAGGAAAAATCAAATATGCACAATTGCAAAGTAATGAATAATTTACTAGGCAATAGTATGGCTGAAAAAATTATCGTGGATTACAAATTGAGTATGAGCCAACAACAGCATGCAAAAAAAGAGTGTGAAAAAGGCTAACAACGGTATGAGGTGTATTAACAAAAGTGCTGTATGCATCACATGGGAGGTAGCTATCCTGCTTATCTTGGCACTGGTGAGGCTGCAGCTGGAGTAATGCGTCCAGTTCTGGGCATCACATTTTAAGAAATATGTGGACAAATTGGAAAGAGTACAGAAGAGAATACAAAAAATGATAAAAGCCTAAGAGAACCTATGAGGATACGTTACAAAATCTGGGCATGTTTAGTCTTGAGAAAAGATGAGTCAGGAGTGATCTGATGGTAGTTCAAATATGTTAAGGGCTATTATAAAAACGACTGTCCTCAATTATTCTCAAATAATTATTCTCAGCTCAATCCTCAGCAAATGTTGATTAGGGTAGAGATGGTGCAAACTGTCTTATGAGGATAGGGTGCATCTACACAAACCTCTAAACTCGAAATAAGATACGCAATTTACTCTATACAAATTGTGTATATTCTTTCGATTCTATTTCAAAATAGCTTATTTTGAAATTTGGTGCATCTTCACAGTGCCAAACTTTGAAATAATGTGCTATTTCGAGACATCCGTTAACCCTCAAGGAATGAGGGTTATAGGGATGCTGAAATAGCGCGCTTGTTATTTCGAAAAATATTTCAAAATAACAGATGGTTTGTTAAGACACCAGATAGCTATTTCGGGATACCTTTAGTATCCCGAAATAGCCACTCTGTGTAGATGTATCCATAGACTTCTAAAGAAAGCTGTGAAATTCCCATCATTGGAGGTTTCTAAGACCAGGTTAGACAATCGCTTGTCATGGATAGTGCTGTTGTAAGCATGTTGGCCACAGGACATGAGACAGAGAATGTAGGTGAGGTAATTTTTTTTATTGGATCACCTTCTGTGGGTGGAGGAGAAGCTTTGGTGGTACAGGGACCTCTTCTTCAGCTTGAAGGAAATAAACCAGTGCCACACAGCTAAAGAGAACCTTGTTGAGACTGAGTTAATAGGTGTTGCAGAAGACCTGTCTATTTAAAGCAGAGGCATGGGAACATTTTTAAGAGTGGGGGGTGTTGACATCCCTTACTCTGTCCTGCACTTCCCAGCTGAGGCTGGGAGCAAAACCCTTGCATGCAGGGAAGCAGCCAGGACCCAGTGCACAGGGCTGGCAGCAGAGTCCCTAGCTTATGGGACTGAAGTAGAACCCTCTGGCATGCAGGGCCGACAGCTGGGACCCCAGGCTTAGAGCCAGCAGCAGAGCCCCCAGGACCAGCGAGCCCCAGGTGCAGAGCCGACAGCTGTGTCCTCAAGTGCAGGGCTAGCAGCAGAGGACTCTGGGCACTAGGCTGGGAGCCCGGGGGTGCTTCCGCATGCCCCACATGCTTAGTTCCCGTGCCTGTGATTTAAAGTGTAGTGGGCAATTGATATCCTTATAATCATAGGACAAAGGAGGCTTAGTAAGTTAAACATTGTTTTTAATGAGTCATAAAGCCAGTATCTGTTGACCCATGGTGTTTGTTTATGAATTTATGTTCACAGGCCCTTCTTTTGAAGCTGTTGTGCAGTTTCTTTGGGGGATTAGAACTGAGGTGTCAAATATTGAGTGATCACTTTGTGAAAGTGGGTTATTGGATGCTTTTGTCTTATTTTTCTGTGTGGGTCATTCAAGTGCATAGTGACTATCTGGTTTCACTCACTTAACTGTGGGTGGGGCATTTCATGCCTGGATGAGGTACACCACATACTGTAGTTATGGCAGGATCTGGTGCCACTTTAAGTTGGTGCATCCTGGTCCAGAGGGAGATCCTGATGATGAGGTCGGCAATGCTGAGGGTTTGTCAGAAGGCCAGAAGAGGGCCTCTGGAAAATTCTCTTTCAGGATGTGGTACCCATTAAGTATTTGTTGTAATAGTCTGATGATACTTTGTCAGCATTCCAGGGTGCTGTGTTAGGTGATGATTGTGGGTCAGTAGGATTTCCTCTCCCTACCCCATAATGAAGCAAATTCTCTCTGGGTTTATTAGGGTGACCCATTCCAATAGGACATCTACTTCTCTGGTGGAGTGAGCTAGGTATACTTGGGGCTGCACCAGTGCTGGGAACTGGACTAGATGACCTCTATTCCCTACCAGCTCTACATTTCCATGAGCTTCTGCTTTCAACTTTCCTAAGCAACCAGGAAGGCTATCAGTTTATTCTTTTGCTTTTAAAGAATGCAAGAACTCACCATCACAGGATTATCTGAGCTGGAGGGGGGGTCAAGACAGACACATGCTGTCAGAAAATTGGCAATAAAAGTAACTAAAATTGGCAACAGTAGATATCCTGGCTTTAACTGGGGACAGAGAGATTGCATAGGGGTCCAGAATTTGATCAATGGTAAATTTAATTGAAAACAAGTGAAACTAGTTAAAACCAAAAGTGTTTTCAAATGCATAAAAGTGAACACATAGAAAAATAGAGAATCCTTCCCCATAACCACCACCCTTAACTAACTTCTTTCAGCTATCTTATGGGTTACTTGAAACCGTCATAGATGCCGTATTTCTTGAAATAAATGTGACTGAAAAAATTACTTGAAATCTGCAGTAAATCTGTATTAAATATATCCAGAGCACTGGAATTGCTATACGTGTGACTTACTGGGTTTTTTTTCAGCTAAAGTAAAACAATGCAATTCTTTAAAAAAGAAGTTTATGCCTATCTGTGCAGTGTCTGCCTGTGTCATGGAGAAGGAAAAAGGAGTAGAAAAGAGAAATAAAATTAAGAACGTCTGTAAGCCAGCAATAAGACAAGAGTAAGTGCAAATGAAGACATTATGCACTTCTCTGACAATTTAACTTCTTAATAGTAGACTTATGGATGATAAAAGACAAACAGTTGCTGTGATATACAGTATGAGAGGCTGAAAGCTGATTTTAATAGCAACCAATAGCACTACCACGCACCATTTGCACTTGCAAGCTTTTATTAGAGGGTCCATATGCAAATGTGCTTTTTAGCCCAATGAAGTTATGCTATAAATATTGCATTAGTGTGTGAGACTGTTTGCTGTCATCAAAACATCCTTGTGTACTGTGCATCCTCTCATAAACATAGTCCTTCCATCTCCTTAAGCCTCAAAGGCAACAGGTACAACTTGCTCTTGAGCAAAACTAATAGGTTGTCAAGACTAGATCTGAATCTCTCCTAAGATGCTCTATTTATCTGTTTCTTCACTGGTCTCTAAGGGTAGAAAAAATGTTTTATCCGTGGCTGTAGTTTTGGAAACTTATTTTAATCTTTTCTGCCAGAACAAATATTTCTCACATCACTACAGCCCATACTTGATACCTCAAATAACCCAACACTCTTGGACCTCACTTCTACTTCAAAGTATTAGTCTTCCTGTCTAGAAACAGAGGCACCTTTAGAGAACCCATTATCTGATTTCCCTGTCAGATCAGATTCTCTTGATTCGTCGCTCATGTTACATAAATATGTTTTATTGCAACTTGTTATTGTTCTTTATTTGTTTTACCAGCAATACCCCAGCTTTGAAAGGGATTTTTAATCTTCTCTTAATATCATGTACGGGCATGATCTATCTATTTCAGCATTTATCATATACTGCAAAGGCCTTGCGATTGGGTATATAAATGCTGAACTACCATATAAGGGGTGAAGGAGCTGCTTTTGGGCTAGAATGGCCGTGTTCTTCTACCACTGCAAGTCATGCCAGAATGGCAGGAAGAATGATCTGACCAATGCTGGGAAGAGAACTGTTTGTTGAGCCTCTCTAGCCCTGAAGAGAGACCTGGGCATCTGTAGAGACTCTGCCCTTGCAGAAGACGGGTGAAGGACCCCTGTACTGAAGGAGATTCACAATCCATTGCAGTTCCAGTGTAAGTTTCTATGGCCCCTCTAAAATAAGAAAGGCCTATATTCTGGAGAGAGCTACCTACAACATTTTTGTTTTTGTTTAGCCCCTTTACTGACTGAATGTGTTGTGTGGTTTCACCTGAGATCCTGTGAGGTGACCAGACTCCAGAGACCTCAGCCAGAGCACTGAGGGCTGGCCTGTTAGAAAGATGCCCTGGAACACATGCTATGGTGTGAGATAATTGAACTCATTTGTGTACTTCCATGTAGGTCCTGGTAAGGTTTCTCTACAACAGACAGACCCGTGACAGGTCTGCGCACAACAGGCACTTTACGCCATTCTGGCGGTAGAAGGGACCTTACAGTAAGTCACATTTAGTTCATACTAGCGGGAGTTACCTGGCATTGCTCGGGAAAGTGGAGGAACAAAATTTAGAAAAACAGTAGTTTATTATCATTTTTTGAATGGTAGGAAAGTTGTACTGAGTTCTATAGGGATTACAAATATTTTTTAAAAGTATAAAACAACCAATTTTACATGTTATCATCAAAAACTTTACTGTAAACTGTATTTTTTGTTTCATTATTCTTAACAAATATGTACAAATTTTTTTCACTTCCAACTCTTGAACACGCAACATAGAGTTGTCCATGTGAAAAGCAAGATGTCTCCAAATCAATTCCAACTACTTTAAGTGACTGTCCTTGCGCTTTGTCAGTATACATTGTTGAAATATAAGTTGACAGTTGATATAACTGAGGTGAGGAGCCTAAGGGGAGGGAGGAGGAAGGAGCCACACGCCTGCCGCCGGCGCCCGAACCTGCTTTATGCTTCCTTGTTCCTCCGCTGGCCTTAGTGAGTGACTGGCCCTGCCGCTTCCCCCGGGAAGCCGCTTCTCCCCGCACTGCCAAGCTCCGGGCATCCCCGGGGAGGGGTTTCAGTCTCTCATCTCTTCCCTCCCACAGTCCCTTAAAACCTTCTCCTGGATGACAGGTTATCCCTCCACCGGCCTTAGTGAGCGACTTTCCCCGCCGCTTCTCCCAGGAAGCAGCTTCTCCCCGCACTGCCAATCTCCATGCAGCCCCGGGGAGAGGCGTCGGTCTCAGAAAGGTTATCCCATGCAAAGTTTGGTTGCGGTAGCTCTTATAGAGTCCAAGTTATTAGCACACAAACATACAAACATTCTCCTTTATATATTAGATAAAGGGACCTTAAGTGATACTCTGGTCCCCAATGTATTAGAGTGGGGGAACCCCTTCTTCTTCCCTCCCAGCAAACCCCCAAGGCAACAGCCATGATTTGGCTGGTATGGCAAGAAGTGCAAGATGCATAAGGCAGCTCTCCTACTTAACAGTCTAGGAGGAATGGGATGCAATCATGGTTCTGCCCATCCTGCACACTGGTACATGCTGGCAGGGTAGTATTGTAGGCACCACACCCCCAGTACTGCTTGAGGCATGACATCTTCTGCTTTGCTCCTTCTTACCTAACATTCATAGGCCTTGATTTGGTCCTTAATGGCTTTTATTATATTATAAGCAGTTTTGTTACTCTAGCAAATACATTGAAGGGGGTGGAGTGATTTACCGGTGCCAGCAAACGTGCAAGAATCATGTGTGATGGCACGGAATTAGGGATTAGTCCTGTTTTCTACAGGACCAAAACCAAAAAAACGGAAGATGCCAGGATTGCGGTTAGTGAAAAGATCGATTCCCTGTATTTCCCCACGAACATTGCCCCTGTGAAGAGTCTTGTTTAATCTTTGCAGCTTTTTAACCATTACATGGAAACAATGGGCGGATTAAAGAAGGTGATCTACTTATTAGCCATGCATTGTTTCAGACTGTAGGGATTAATGGACTTTTCCATGGGCAAAAAAAAAAAAAAAAATGTGCCAAGAATATCCCAGGAGGATCCACCTTCATTAAGAAATCATTCCTTGTCTTTTCTCCCTTTGTCCTCCCAGATGGTTGCTTTTTTTAATCCTTGCCCTAAAACAGTACAAGGGAAATGTCTGCCCAACCAGCTTGCTTACTCCTGCCACAAAAACCACCATAAGGATTATTCATTCACCATCAAAAATTAAAAAGGAAACAGCCTCCCCTCCCCACAAAAAAAAGTTCTTAAGTTCTCCCCAGACCCAAAAGTAAAATAAAATTAATCTCATACTTTAAATTCTACAAAGCATGGACTGGCTTTATAGCTAGCAGCGAAGGCCAGTGTTTCTGGAGTAAAAGTAGTTCAGTGTCACCTGATATTTTGTGGCTATTTTTGTGTGCTTGTAATCAAATATCTTTGTAGGCAGGACCCCCAATAGATGGAGGGCAAAGGGGATAGCTTCCTCGAGACCCGGCGATTCAAAGGGGCCCAGGGCTCCCAGCTGCTACCACTGCTACTGCCCCGGGCCCTTTAAATCACTCCCAGAGCATTGTGCCACATTTTTCATGTTGCTCTGAAGGCTGGGGGGAGCACCCCATGCTCTGGGGGCCCAAAGCCCCATCCCTTCCACCTGAGGACCTGACCTTTCTGGGAGCATGGAGCTGGAACCCCCATACCTTGCCCAGACACCCACACAGACTGTCCGGGATTTAGTGTCTATAGCACAAGACTGGAAATCAGAACTCTTGCACTCTACTCCCAGATGTTCCACTGACTTGCTATATGACCCTGGTCAAGTCACTTAATTCTGTATCACCATATATCCATCTGCAAGTTGGGTATGACAAAATACCTACTTACAGAAGAGAATTGTAGGTTTCCTTAATAATTGTAGGTTTCATTAATTCTGCTTGCTTCTCTCCTGCAGAGATATAGTTATTCCTACAGAATACACAGCCTACACAGCAGTGTTATTTTTGAATAGTGGTCGTTATTCCAAAATAACAATGTGAGTATCTACACAGCAATTCCATTATTTTGAAATAAATTTGAAACAATGGACAGCTTATTCCGACTTCTGTAAACCTCATTCCGTGAAGAATAAAGCCTATTCCAAAATAGCTATTTTGGAATAGCAGTAGTGTGGACACTCCACTGCTGCTATTTCAAAATAGGTTCTCCCCAGGGCCATTCAAAGTAATTACGCCTCAGTGCCTCCTTGGGCTCTAAATCGAGGTAGCATGTCCACATTAGGGAAGCCTTCCTTGGACTAATTTTGAGGCTTCCCTATAGTGTAGACGTGTTATTTCAAAATACGCTATATTGGAGTATTTCTTCCAGAATAGCTTATTTCAAAATAAGCGTGAAGTGTAGACTTACCCACACAGTTTCATTGTACACAAGACTGCTCATATGAGTAACTGCTACTCGGCAAGATTAAGGAAAGTAAGACTTGAGCCTCCAATATGAAGTGGAATTGCATGGACCAAGAGTCTATAGAAGTTGACTCTATAACTGTTATTATAACAAGGGCCTGGTTAATATCTAATGATAGTTGTGAAAGATGAGCCTTTTAACCACTACTTAAATATTTTTGAAAACTGTTATGTTTTTAGCCAGGGGTTAAGCCTTACTCTGATTTATAGATCAGAATCAAAAATATCATTTGGAAGCACATGCTGGAGAAAGCATGACATTCCGCCATATAATCTATGTATGCCAGTGACCTTACATACTTGATCATGAGGTATGAATTATGTTCATCAGTGTTTCCTTTATGCACACGTTCAAATATTCATGGTATCTATCTTTATGGGTCTTCTTTCCCTGAAACTTTAACACTTTTAAGACTTAGTCTTGAGCCCAACAGTACAGAAGGACCCGGAGCTAATGGCCGCCACAGCCACTACTGCCCCAGCAGCAGTGGCCAGAGCTCCAGGCCCTTTAAATGACTGCTGGAGTGACTCATGGACTGTGCTGAGGGTTGCATAGCCACTGGCCGCCCCTTCTGCCCAAGGCTTTCCCTTTTCTGGGAGTGGGGAGCACAAGTGCCCGGCAAGGTTGTTGGCCCCACTGGACCTAGTCAAGTAATTTCCCATATTTCAGTTCTCTTTGCTAATAGCATTGTATTGAACTGACAAGTGTTCTGCCACTATGTTTATTTGTCCTTGAGATATTTTTCCCTTCATTATCTCTCATGAACAATCTTTGTGTGCATTTTCCAGACTGTACAGCTGTTTTGTTACTGTTTTGCCTGAGCGATTTGTTAATGTAACTATCCATTGCAATAATAATGATAATTCACTATAAATAATTAATGCCCAAATCTTCTTTGGATTACAGAATCTCTTGAAGAGCAGAATCTCTGATAAGAATAGCTGGTGTGATACTGTATAGAATGTGGGGGACACTTCAGGATGTTATGAATATTTGTAGAATGGTCCCTGTAAGCTATGCATTTGGGCAGCCACCCAGGAGAGATGCAAATGCTCCCCAGCTGATTACCAGTGCCCACACCACTCACAAGCGGAAGCATGTGTTTCTACCAGTGGTGCACATACACATATGCCTTGGTGCACATAACAACATTTATTCCACACATAGATGGAAAAATTAGAGGGAACATTGCTCCTTATTCCTACTTCTTAGCTCTTGAGTAATCTTTCTATAAACAAAGCTCTCAACACAGGACTGAATGACCTGTCCAAGCTATGGGTATGTTCAAGAGAAACTTCAAGCCAGCAAACTTACCAATATTGCTAGGAGCCTGATATTTGGACTTTGAAGTATTTGAATGTTTATGACTGTTTTACCATTTAAGATTCTCTTTGTGTTCTTTTTTCTTTATAATAAACTTCTAGTTTTAGACACAAAAGGATTGGCTGGCAGCATGATATTTTGGGTAAGAGCTAAGCCTATATTGATTTGCTAATGTGGCTGGCCCTTTGGGGTCAGAAGAATATTTTTGTATATGTGAGCAGAGTTTTACAACAATTTCTCACTATCCTGGACCTAGGTGCTGACTGGGAGCCAGAGAGCTGGACTGCAATAAAGTGTGATTCCTTTTCTTACTTCTTGATGACCAATGTGGGAGATTAACTGCACAGTTTGTGACTGCATGGGAAGTTTAACTTGAGTGTTACACCCAACACTAGTGTGCATCTACTTTCCCTTTTTGCAGCCTGTCCTGACATTTGTAGTTCCAGTGCAGGCTACCCCAGTCTCCACAAGTCACAACTAGTTAAAAGACTCTTGCTTTAAGTAGGCAGTGGATGGTCTTAACATGTGAATGTCAAGATCTTCTAAGCAGCTCAGTGCAGGGGAGCATTAAAATGGGCCCAAGAAGAGCTTCTTGATTCACCATCCTGTGTCGGACCTACCCACCTGAGTTTCCCATGAAGATATCAGTAGGATTATTGCTCTGTAATAGATTTCAGCACTCGGTTTCACTTGCTTTCAAGATTCAAAAGAACAGATAAAACCTCAGCAGTACAATGGAATCTCTCTGCTCATGTGTCAGATAGCATGAGACCTTTCTGCCTCCCTCCCAGCCTTCAAAAGTGAAGCCTATCAAATATTACAGCTTTTATTATGGGCATTCAGAACAACAGCTCTTTCCCTGACATTTCAGTGATGGGTCATCAATTGAGCCCACAGGCTTTTGCTTGTCTTTGTTTTGACAAGTCAGTTTGCTCAACTGAAGTTAGCTTGGAATGATCTGAAAACTGAACTGTTTGTTTTCATTGTCATTTAGTGCCAGGACAGTTCTCAAAAGCTGACTTTTAACTCATCTAAATAGATGAATGGCTGGCTTCAAGGTGAGTGATACTTGATTCATAGTTCTGTATATCATCAGCTCCCAGGGAAAGAATCGCAAGGGAGCTGGAGCAGGAAGGATAATTGCTCTGTGATGGGTTTCAGTGCTCAGTTCCACTCGCTTTTAGGATCAAAAATAAAGATTAAACCCCAAAGGGAAAGAAAAGTCGCTGCCTGCTTGTCAAATAGCATGTGCCCTGAGCCCTTCTCTTCCTCTGTCCCACTTTAAGAGTGACCCCTCAAATGCATGAGATACAACGAGAGTGAGGAAATATCATTTTCTGGACCAACGTCCATTGATGAGAGAGAAGATTTTGAGCAACACAAAGCACCTCTTCAGTTCTGGGATGTAAGCTTTGTGCTTGGAGCTTGTGCATCAAAAGGAACCCCAGTTCAGACACAATGATAAGGTCACGAGTTAACTTATTACAGTGACTTTGGATAAAGCAATTGGCTGAAATAAAATGGGAAAATATCTGTCTGATTCCTTGACTTTTATTGCCCTGACAGCTGTTCAGAATGTACCACTCAGCTGCTTTCATTAATTTGTCCCCTCATAGTGCATTTTCCTTTAAACACAAGGGCTGTGTCTAGACTGGCAAGTTTTTCTGCAAAAGCAGCCGCTTTTGCAGAAAAACTTGCCAGCTATCCACTGGCCGCTTGAATTTGCGCAAGAGCACTGACTTTGTAATGTACAAAATCAGTGCTTCTTGCGCAAATATAATGACGCTCCGTTCGGGCAAAAGCCCTCTTGCGCAAATGTATTTGTGCAAGAGGGCCAGTGTAACAGTGTTTTGCAAAAAAGCCCCGATGGCTAAAACGGCGATCGGGCTTTCTTCGCAAAACGCGTCTAGATTAGCACGACGCTTTTCGCAAAAAGTGCTTTTGCGCAAAGCGTCCGTGCCAATCTAGATGCTCTTTCATAAATGCTTTTAACGGAAAAACTTTTCCGTTAAAAGCATTTGCGGAAAATCATGCCAGTCTAGACATAGCCATGGAGTGGGGCAGATGACAGGTTGTGCTGCTACTGGGAATTCCAAATGCTTCACTTCTTGTGGCTCACCCAGCAAGACTGCCACCTCCACCTACATCCTATATGCATGACTAGTGTGTAGGAGGAAAGAGGGCTTTCTTTTATTACAAAACCAGCAAATTACATGCAAAAAGGTTGTTTAAACAATTAAGATGGCAAAGTTAAGCATCCAGACATTAGGAAATGCCTGAATTAGTTGCCTGTGCAACCTAATTTTGCCTTCCCTTCTCTCCCTGTGCATATGCATTATGATGATCTTTAAATTCCATAATTATTTTTTTCAACAAGACTCGTGCTTTATTTAGTGAATTCAATGGACCTGCTTTTGTGATGTAGCTGGGTGCGTCTACACTGCAGGGCTTGACTTGAAATAAGCTATGCAAACTGAGTACATCAATTGCATAGCTTATTTCAAAATAGCTTATTTTGAAATAGGGAGTGTTTACACAGCACTTATTTCGAAATAGAGCACTCTTCCTCTGACTTACCTTATTCTTTATACAATGAGGGTTATAGGAGTCGGAGTAAGAAGTCCTCCAGCTCGCCATTATTTTGATATTATGTCTAAATAACTTCTTGTAGTGTAGACGTGGACTTTGTTATTTCAGAATAGTGCTAGTTATTTCAAAATAGTGTTGCAGTGTAGACGTACTCGTTGTAAGGCCAAACCTGGGACTCTAAAGCTTAGTGCATGAATCTCTACCACTTGAGTTAAAAGCCAGCTGGCAGTTAGTTAGCTAAGGCTGTAGAGAAGATTCATTATTCTCTGTAAGTGATCTAAGTGGGGCAGTGAACCACACGCAGAAGGTGCGTGGATACATAGTGAAAGAAACTATTGTTGTTAGGCCCCTATATTGTCTTGCACTCCAACTCTCATAAGCAACTCTTGCCAAATAGGTGTGCCTGCACCCTCTTTTTGTTTATGGAGCCTCTTTGATGACTTTATATTCTGTGTTGTAATTGAAACCAATTTATCTGAAAATATAAAAAACCCCTCCAAAATATTTAAATAAAAGGTATTCTATTATTGTCTAATTAATTTTCTAAATCATGTGGCAGCCCTAATCTCTACTCATGGCATCAATGACACCTAAAAGAAAAAGGAGCATCATAGCACTGGGGAATAATCCTGGCTGACAGACAACCATCCAGGAAAACTGTTAGGACTTGTGGTGAGAGAGCCGGCACTTTGAATTCACTTTAGCTTACTAAATTGTCTCTTGGTTGTGTTTTACCTTTAATTTCTTTGTAACTCATTCTGATGTATGCCTCGTTACTTGTAATCATCTAACATTTCTCTTTCTGTAGTTACACTTGTTTTATTACTTTATCTAGACCAGAGTAGAAGTGGAAATTCATTTGAGCTAGCTGGATTTGTGCATATCATTTTCTCTTAATGAAATGAGGAACTTTATGAGCTTGTATGATCCTGAAGGAAAGAACTGGACAATACAAGAGATAAATGTGAAAAGAACAAGTCTGGGATTAGGACTTTCCTGATGTTACTCATATCATTCAGAAATGACTAGCCAAAAATCAATCATATAACTCAGATGGGCTAAATTTATATGCTAGAGACTGAGAGCATGCTAAATTGCTTTCCAGCAAAGCACCATAAATGTCGTATCAGGTTGGAGAACTGAGGGGACAGCTGTTCCATAGTCCAGACTGTACTCAGAGGAATGTGACAACATTTATTAGCCTGTTTTTGTCTCAGTGCAATGCTACATTATAAACTGTTGCCAGCGGAGCTATATTGGCTAGATAGGGTTTTGTTTGTACAATGCTTACATTCTAGTGTAGATGCAGTAATATGTGCTTTTGTTGGTAGAGTTTATTTCACTCATCATAGAAGGCTCCCCAGGACAGTTCAGTGACAGAGAGCTTTTTGAAAAGGGGAATGTGAAGAATACAGAACCCACAGACAGGATCTCTGAGCTCAGAGAGGTGTCCCACTAAGGAATTGGAAGGGACTCTGGTAGGTGACATTTACTGTTTCTTTTAATGTACTCCTTTTTGTAAACTTTTTGCATAGCCCCTCAATACATCAAACCCCTCTCAAAATGGTGGCTAACCATGCTCAGGCAGGGAACAAAACAATTCTGTGTTAAAGTAGTCAATTTATTTTAAGAGCATGTACTTGAAAGTAATAGGCAAAAAGTTATAGAAAGAATACTTTAAACTACCCAAAAGCATGCCCAAACATGTACTTTAGAAAAGTCTTTGATGCATTCTAAGTTAAAAAAAAAACCTCTTACATTTAGAAAAGATTTTTTGGTAAAAAAGCAATACAAATATATTTCAATTAATTCAGAACTGAAAAAAGGAATACAATCAAATCATTATGTGAACATTCAAATTAAATACATCTAAAATACAAAAGAATGATTTATAGCAGTAACTGGATATTCAGTCTACATGACTTTGCACAATGCCATTGTATACTTACTGGGTGGAAGCTGTCCATTCTAAAATACAGTAATTTGGTTTTCGAGTGTAGGACTCCAAGTACAGAACAAATTATATCCTGTGCCTAGACTCAGGAAAGTGAAATTGGTGCATGGCTTGGACTAGCTCATAGAACTAGGTAGCTACCCCAAATCTTCTCCATTTGCAGCATTTCTAGTTTACCTAAGCCCAGATACCCTTTTGCCCTCGGCATGATTTCACTGACACTGTTTGGCCCTCCTCTGCACATTTCTAGAAAGAGCAGCCACCTTTCTTCTGCTATAGACAGACTCCAGGGGTGCCATTGCCATGAAGAGCACAGCAGCATATGGGGCCAAGCAACCTCAGTCTTGAGCAGCTGACTTCTCTGGCCCTTTGGCTTCTTCATGAGTGGTCCTGGCAGATGTAAGCTTAGCAGTGTTTACTATGCTAGTCCTATACTTAGCCAGGAGTCCCGCACCCTATCTTTGGGAGGAAGAGGGAGTGAAGAGTTTGAAAACTATCCCTATCTACTCTCCATGCTCTCTCCAGTACATGACCCTGAAGCAAGCAGTAGTGAGCATGACTGGTCATATTTATCTGCAGAGCTGTATGAGATAAATTGTAAGGAATTGATGTCTGCTAACCTATTAAATCTAAATGGCTGGCTACCTGGTTGTTTATCAGTTATATCACCTGAGGCATAGGAATGACAGAAGGTCTCTAAAAATGGGGGGTCCCACAGGTACCCAAGCCATGGCCCTACCCTCTGCACTGCCCTATTGCCCATACCTCCCCCCAGTCCAGTGCCCCTGCTAAGGTATCCTTGAGAGCCACACCTGCTAGAAGATTGACACATTATCCAATACATAAAAACTGGCAAGTCAAGATATATATTTGGAGCTGCTCAAGAGTGCCAAATTCAGACCCCAGAAGACCAGGGCATAGCAGGAACATGTGCTGGTGCAAACCATTTGTGGAAATTTTTATTTTGATTTAAGAATGGCCTTTGCTTAGCTTATCTTCCATTATTGGGACATTACCACCCCCAGCCAATTTTGGACATATGTTTGTCAGTACAAGTATGTACATTTCAAAGTTGGGTAATTAATATTAGACTGTCCATGCTGTCAGGAGGAACTGTGACTTGCAGAATTATATTGCACATTATTTGAAAGCATTTCAAAGAGAGAGATGCTCTATTGGAAGAAGAGGCAGCAATTTTGGAACTATCTATGAAACTAATTTCAAGAGATTTACCAGATCAAAACTTGATTCACGCTTTAAAGATGTTAGGAGGGATTTAGGTATCCTAAACTCCTGTGCAGAAATTGGGAGGAAGTGAAAGGAAGAATACAGAGCACAGAGCTACATCAGTAAGAGTTTAGGAAAATACACAGGAGCTATGCAAAAAGAAGAACCAGGAGGATTTATTCTGAAGAAACAGTGACTAGGGAAGACATGATAGCTTTGTGCAGAACAAACTAATTAATAACATGAAGACAGCAAGATTCAACAATTCTTGTTTGCTAACAAGTCCAGATAAACATCCGCAAAACTAACTCATTATCCTCCTTCAAACTCTTCTGTGCCAGATGCATACAAAAAGCTTGACAATGGTTCAGGTTCGGCATGAGGAAACCACTGTCAATTAAGCTGACCAGTATTATTTCATTATTTTCTTGTACTCCCAACTCTGTATCCATCTGTCTCTTGTCCTATATGTAGACTGTAAATTCTTTGGAGGGCAGAGCCCCACCTTTGTGTTCTGTATTTGTATAGTGCCAAGCACATGTTCCTGATCCATGATATGGCATTTAGGCACTCAGGGTATGTCTACACTACAGAGTTTTGTCAGAAAAACTGACTTTTTTCTGACAAAACTTGAATAACGTCCAACTGCAATTGCATTCTTCCGCAAGAAAATTGAAAGAACAGAGGGGGGTTTTCGGCATTGGTAATCCTCATTCTATGAGGAAGAAGCCTTTTTGCAAAAAGGTGTATGTGGACGGGGAAGAGGGAGTTCTTTCGGAAGAAGAGGAAAGAGGAAAACGCACAGGTGCCCTGGTGTCCATTCCATCCATTGCTATCACAGCTTGCATGCAAGAGAGCGTCCATTCAGTCTGGAAGCTTTCTTTCGAAAAAGCAGACCGCTTTTTCGATGCTCTTTTGCAGTGTGGACGCTCTCTTTCAGAAGAAGTTTTTTTGGAAGACCTCTTCCGAAAAAAGTTTCTTCCAAAAGAAACCTGTAGTCTAGACGTAGCCTCAGATAATACAAAATGGGAAGAAATAATCAGCTTCAAAGGTAGCTGAGAAACATTTGGTCCAGTTTTTAAAAAAACTTAAGCACTGAACTAAGCATCCATGTGAAAGTTGTCTGGATTGGAGATAATTATGTCTAAACTTTGTATTTCTTTATCAAGGAACATTTAAGATACTAAAATCCAGTTCTGCCAGAATAGCGGAAAGTCTCAGTCACTGGTTGCTGTAATTCTCTTGCAGTCCACCTGATCATTTAAGTTAGACAGATAGTAGAAAAAAAGCAAAATCCAGCAAACTACCCAAGTTTCACTCACCATCAGGGCACTTCCTTGTGGCCACATTGGAGGTTTAGTTCCCTTCAGGTCTGACACCACTCATTTTCACAGTTATTCACACAGCCTCCACTCTTGTTCCCCAGGGCTCACAATGCTCCCTCCTCATGACTCAACCCTCACTACTTAGTCCTCCCCTTCCAGCTGGATCAACTGTGTGCATGCTCTTCCACACAGTCTGCTGCTCCACGGACAGATCCTCTGCTACTTCCCAAGCAGCAGGGGACAGGAATCTGGGCACACCCACCATTCCATTTCCAGCCTAGGGATCTTTGTACAGCAGCTATGGTCTTATTGCTCCCAGACCGTGTTCCTATCTCCCTAGACTTCCCTTTTCTATCCTCTTCTCCCTCACCACATGGGCTTCCCAGCTCAGACTCCCTCATTCCAGGAAGTAACTGTAGACTAGTACTCCTACAGACCCCTTACCCCTTCTATTTTATGGCAAAGAGACTTGACTGAATAGTCCATTACTACCAACAACTAGAATTCTTCAGTACTTGGTTTATATTCTCTTGCTCTGCCCTGCACCTTTCCCACAGCATCTGTTTAGTAACACTCCATTTCCTTGATGTTTTTACCTAAATAACAATGCAATTCTTCTTATCTTAAGACATTTAAATGCCTCAGAAAGCGTTTCCCTTTTTTTATCGAAGCTCTTACATACCCACAGCAGGTTAGCAATTGCTTCTTCTACCTTACAGCATGCACATGGTCCATCTTTGTGTCTATTTATTCAAAAGAGCTGCAATGGTCAGTTCTCTTGCCTGCTTCCTGTCTTTATACAGACCTGACATGCTCCTTCCCAACTACCTGTCATCTTCCACTTGGCTTTTTTGAGCCCTGACTCTCCTCCAAGTATAGCAGTACAGGGTTAATTGACCTAATTTAACTACTCTACCTTGTGTGGAGTGGATACCCTGGCACATTCACCAATGGTAAGATTTTCAAAAGCATTTTAGGATCCTAACTCCCATTGTAAAAAATGACTGAGGGCCAGATCCACAAAGGTATTGAGATGCCTACCTGCCTATTTAGGTGCTTACGTCCACTGTTTAGATGCTACAGACATCTTAAAACCACCATTTGCTTGCTACCTACCCTCATAAGCACCCCAAGGAACCTAATTTGCCACCAGTCAGCATTTGCAAAGTGGCCAAAGCACTGACACCCACCTTTCTTCTCCTTCCCAGGTAAGCTTCTTGGATCCTTTGCTCAAAATGACATCCTGGCAAGCCTCAAGCAAAGGTCAAACTAGATGATCCTTCCTCCTCCCGACTCTCCAACAAGAGCTTATGGGTGTTCTTAGACATGATACTTGCCTCAAATGAGTGCTTGAAACACAAAGTGGTTGGCTATTCTGGAGTGGGTTCCTCTCAATCCCTGCTGTTGAAATAGTTCCGTTTTCCAAGGCTATCTTTTTTGACCTAGGCAGTTAGCCAAAAATTCAGGGTCTTAGACAGCTCCAGTTATGTGAAGAAATTCATGAGAGTCAGGTATTTCTTTGATACAAATTTGTTTATTTACAAAGACTGTAAAAAGTCTGTTTCCTTGAACACAATAGGAGACAAACGGCAGGAGAAAATTCCTTTGTTCACTGTTTCGAGCCTGCCTTCCCAGCCCGCACTCTATCCCCTCTGTTCCTGTCTACTTGGTTTTCTCTCAGTGCTTCTGCTCTCTGCGTGTGGCTTCGGCTAGTTCCCTTTCTCACTCACACACACAAGACTGGCTAAACAACACCCAGCAAATCCCTCCACTCACATATTTCTTTATCTTCAGTGACAGCTGCTATAGAAGATCTTGTTTCCACATTCATACAAACTGAAGGGGGATGGCTACACACAGCAGCTTCAATGATGTTTAGCACAAACCACAAGAATATTAAATGGTCGCTAGGCCAGGAAAAATACCTGACTATATGGAACTATTGTTAGAGCACTCTCCTTGGATGTGGATTCAAACTGCTGATCCAAAACTAGTGGGAAGGAGTGGGAGTTGAAATCAGGTTTCCTTTATTCTATGAGCGTGCCCTAACTCCAGGGATACTGTCTGTACTGGGGACTCTCTTCATTTACATCAGATTTACTAAACTAAAGTGAAGCCTTCCTACTGAGGAGGCGATGAAAACTTTGCTTGTTAACAGTCACCAAGAAGGGCAAATTACAATCAGAATGTTGCGTGTTTGTTTAATCCTCTTTTGAAAAAGCCACACTCAGGTGCATCAAACTTCTTGCTAAGGCTAAGATTTAGTCATGGCAATAAAGAAAAATGCATGATCTGTGTCTGGCTTTTATTATAAATACTCCTGACTAAATCTTAACTGTTCTTGGGGTTTGGGGTGCCGCTGTTCTGAGGGTTCCTGAAGCCAATGGCTGACCTCACCTGTAGTGGTGGGGACTAACTGCAGCCCACTGGCTCTGAAGCCCCCAGGGATTACTACTCCGATAGTCTCAGAGGCAGCCTTTGGGACCACAGAGGCTGCCCCAGGACCATTGCTGCTCTGGTGGCCCCTAAGGTCAGCTAGGGCTGCCTTATCAGAGGCAGCCCCAAGGCCAGCTACTCAGGGCCAGCTGAACAGCAGCCTGTGAGGCTGGCCCCAGGGCCACTCTGTCAGCTGGCCCCGGGGCTGCCTGAGTAGAATCTGTAACCTCTCTGACAGATTCACAGCATTGCTTATTACCCATAAAGAACAATTTGGGAAGGAGCCTTAATTTATTAAGGGCTCATCTAGACTACAGGGAATGATCGAAAGAAGATATGCAAATTCAGCACTTTTGAAAGCTCTAAGTAGTTAAGACGTGGCTTTTTCGGCGAACCCCCCACCCGCACCCCTTCGTCAAAAAGCCACTCTTCCTCAAAAAAGGAGGTTTACGCAGCTTTTTGACAAGGGGGGGTTGCCGAAAAAGCCGCATCTTAACTACTTTCACTTTCAAAAGCTCCGCTTTCGAAAGTGCGATCGGAGAAGATATGCAAATTATCTTCTTTTGACCATTCACGGTAGTCTAGATGAGACCTAAGACACTAAAGAGCTATTATGCGATTGTGGTAGCCTTTACAAGAAAAGGCACTTTTTACCAAGGGAATGGCTTTAGAAAAACATTACATAATCTACTGTCTGACATTGTCATTGCAAACAATAGTGAACTATGAACTATGATCCTAAACCTATTTCTGCACCACAACAAAAGCATCTTACCCAGAAAGCTCAGTGCCAGAAAGCCAGAGGAACTTGTAAAATTACAGCATTCCTTGTATTATTGGTAGAGAACAAAAAGTGCATTTTTGCCACAAGTAGAGGGCTATCCATAATGATATAGCAAATTGCCTTAAGGCTCTAATGCTTCAAAACATTTGTGAGTAGTTTCATTTAGTAAGGATTTGCAGGGTGGGGCAACATGCTAGGACTCAGAATAATTTGTTACAAACATGTGACTGTTATTCCACTGTTAATATTATTTGTATTGCAGCAGCATCCAAAGGCCTGGCCCTCAACCAAGATTGGGGCCGTCACTGTACAACCATTTTTTTTTCCTTTTTTTTCCACTTCAGTTTTCTTTCAATTATTATTTGGCATTCCCTCCAAGACACACACACACACACACATACAGTCATTTTGATTGGTCAGTTTTAGTTACACAGGGGGATGTTTCAAAACTTAAGAGTTTTGAAAACAAACAAATTCTGCTGAAAACATCAAAAACAAAACAAACAAACACTTCAGCTCGTTTAAAAACCCAGCAGAAATGAAACACTTTCACAAATATTGGATTTGAGGGGGGAAGAAAGGGGAGGGAATTGAACTCGTCTTTTTATTCTTCAAATAGTTCTCTTGGGCTTGCTCATTGGTACCCCACTGTTGTGGCTGTCGATGGCTGAAAAAGGAGAGAGAAAAAGGAGACATAATTATAAGACCTTTGCTTCCCCTTCTTCCAAGAATAACCTCAAGAGATGTGGGGGATAACATGCTAATTCTGTTGTAAGATCTAACCTTGTCTGTGTAAATGACCTGCTCTGGGACCTTGAAGAACATTCCTGTCTTTGTGGCAGTGCCCCCATTTATAAAATAAAGATAATAATCTTCACCTTATTCTATAGCACAGTGGTGTTAATGTTGCTTGCTTGGTGAGCACTTGAAGATATAAAACAGAGGGGGCTACGGGATAGAGACCCCAGAACTGGGATTTGGGAGAGCTGTGTTTTATTTCCTCTGGATCTGACACAGACTTGGTGTGTGTCTTTCAGCAAGTCATCGCACCTGCCTGCTCCTGTTTTCTCTGCTGTGCTTAGGGCTTGTCTACAGGCAGAATTGCAGCAGTTTAATGACTCTCATTGCAAACTATGATTTTACACTGATTTAGTTAGACTGGTACAAAAGACTGTTTGGAGTCTTATTTTAGTTGAAACAAGACTTATTGTAGTTTAGCTTATCTTGATTAGGAATAGCAGTAGGCTACACTGAAACAAGCCACTCTGAAACCAAAATGAAATTCTCCATACAGGTGTTAATAAAACCAGTGCACCTTTGTGTATAGACATTGCCTCTGTTTAGGCCCTGAGCGTGCAATTCATTGCAAGATTTCTCAGCTATCCATCTGCATGGTGCCTTGGCTTGTTAACTTTGGGGGGCAGGACTGACTCCCATTCAAATTTTGTACCTTATTTAGCATAATGAAGCCTCCATCTCAGTTGAAGGCCTCTAGATGCTTCAGCAATGCATGCAACCAATAATACTAATTACTGTTATTATGGTATAACTACTTCTTTTTCGCCTTGCCTCTCTTCCATAAATTAACTTCCTAGCAGATTTGTGGAACGATTTTTCTTTTCCTTTTTATCTTAGATGGTGAGCCTAAATTTTTATAACCCTTCAGGACATTTGACTGTCCCCTGAGAATAAAAGTTTATGTTCTTGTTTGCACAGTAGGTAACTATAGAACAAGCAGGTGCAAAGACTGCTGAATAATTTGAAGTCCTTAACATTATTGCAGAAACTCTTTGTTCTCAACTCAAAAATCTTTTGCCAAAGCTGAGTTCTTTGATGCAGTGGGGCAGTGATGAATGATGTGCAATGATAGCTGAAGAAGCTATTGAGTCAGGCACAGCACACTGAAGAGACACTGTAATGACAGCCTTGAAACAAATGTCTGCCCAAGCTAACACGCCTAAGGCCTGTTCTGATTATTGACCATGAAGCAGTGAGCTTATGGGGGCTATATGCTTTCAAATACTTATTTGCCATCACCTGCACCCCTGGGGGATCTTTTCAGTCTCCACAATAAGCTTTTCAATTCAAGTTTGGGTTTCTTTTCTTGGTAACATTCTGCTCTCTTCAGCTCTCCTAAAACACTTTGCACTTGCATAAAGCAAAAGCTTGATTATTAAGAGGTCTGTGGGAACACCTGAAACCTTAGAATAATCAGGGGCTCAGATAATAGGGGCTGCTAGCACTGAAGGCAATAACACCTGCATTTAGGTTTGGGAGACTAAAGAACTGAGAGTTGTGATTGCAGACCACCAGCCAGCATAACTTTCATTTTACCAGACATGTCTTACTTCTACTGACCTGGATATAAACAGTAATTATTGTTACCCTTGTTCTCCTTCACCCTTCTCTCCTACTGTTGTCTACAGTCCTATTGTATGCACTTTGTCTTAAAAATAAGGTCCATGGGGCAGCCTTTCTTGTATTTTTGTGCAGCTCCTTGCACAATGGTCACCAGCTCAGATAAGAGCCCCTGGGTAGTACCAAAATATTACAATAGTAATGTAGGGCATCTCTACACATCCAAACTTCATTAATCTGAAGCCCCTTTTCACTTGAAATGGCTGGTGCATGTGAATCTATATATGGTAAAAAGTGAGTTTGGGATAAGTGAGGTTTGGAGAAAAAATGTAGGAAATGCCTTTCATATAAGGATCTCAAAACACTTTGCAATCATAAACTAATTAATGAAGACCTACATCTCCCACGAGACAGACACCGCCAGTAAAATAATTCTTCACTGGCCCATTTTACAAATACAGGAACTGGTGAAAATTTAAGCAACCTGCCAAGATTGTTGTGTGAGTTCATGGAATAGTAAAGAATAGAACAGTAGGATGAAATCCTGGCCAAGTTGTCAAGAATCTGACTGAATTCAATGAGGCCCAAATTTCATTCCAGGAGTCCTGACTCCAGCCACAATTAGCCATGAGTTTTGTATACATTTCAGTTTTTATTTTTAGTATGGGAACTTTCTATACTGTAGTCAAGAACATTCTTCAAACACATGTTCATTATGAATTAGTTGTATTCCATATGCACATTCCCAGCTGTAGTATTTCCTTGTATATATTTTTTCTGTATTAGCCTGCAAATTTTGTCATTAACAAAAGGAAGAGATAAGCCTATGACTTCATCGTTACATAAAGGCAACGTGTACTCCGCCAATAAAATGTATAGGAAATTAATCAGAAAGTAAAACTGTTTAATTTGTGCTTGACTTGCTATACATTGAATTGTATAATGTGAATGAAAACTGTACTAAACTTAAGGCAGTCATTTGCACATGATCGCATTTAATAAAGTAAAAAACTTGAAGTTGGCCTATTCACTTTATCTTTTCTGACTACGTAGAGAAGAGATGGAAAGATCTCTGGGAATGGGTGATGGGGCATGGATCACTTGATTACTTGTTCTGTTCCTTCCCTCTGGCACTTGGCATTGCTCAGTCAGAAGACAGGATACTGGGCTAGATGGGCCTTTGGTGTAACCCAGTATGACTGTTTTTATGTCTCAGCTAACAATGACAAGGCAGGACCAGTGGGTATAGTATAGAAAAGTAAACAATGCCATTGGGTGAAAAATCAGCTAATAAAAAATCCTGCTATTTTTAGTCAAGGACACTGCCTTGTAATACTGAAAAGATTGATAACGCTTTAGCTATAGCTGCATTAAGAATATATAAAAGAATGAATAGACTATACATAGAGACGTGAGGCATATGATAGAGCTTTCTGAATAGAAATGAAACACTCACCAGTCCTTCTCCAGCTTCTTACCTAACATTACTCCCTCAAATGTGTCAGCATGCACAAACATATAACACGCTGGAAATGTGTATATATTTATATTCATGTATAAGCGTCTCTGCGGCTTTTGTTACCTTAGAACAGGAGTCGGCAACATACGGCACACGTGCCCTAAGTGGCATGCAAGATGATTTTGAGTGGCACACACAATGAAAGCCTAATGGTATTATGGGTAAGTTCAGCAGAAAAGTCCCCTTAGTCTCTCCCATTCACAGGAAAGCTCACATTGTGAGCCACTGGTCACATTTTTCACACTTAAGTGGAGGGTCAGACATTTTAGATAAAATGATGGTTCCTAAGAAAGCAAAGTTAGATGTTCGCTAATTTCAGCCTTCTTGGAGAGATGAATATGGATTTGTTCAACATAAAGACTATGCTGTTTGTGCTCTGTGTTGTAAGAGCATTGTTTGCTGCATATCAAGTGTCCAACAACATTAACAAACAACAAAAAGTGGCATTAAAAATGCAGTGGTATTTAGTGTCATACTTGATGAGTGTGTGTATATAAATGAAGTACCATGGTTAGCTGTTCTTGTGAGATACTGTGACTAAGATGAAGTTCAAGAAGAGCTATGCTGCCTAAAATCCATGCATGGCACAACAAAAGGGGAAGATATAGCAAAGATGTTTGTTAATCATTTTGAGGAAAGCAGAACTGATATCAGAAAAATATTTTCTGTGACAACTGATGGTGCCTTAGCTATGGTAGAAAAACAGAAGGGATTTGTAAAGATCATTGATAATCAAATTGGCCACCAGGCGGTAAATTTTCATTGTATTATTCATCAAGAAAATCTTTGTGCCAAGATTGCTAATTCTGAGGTTTATAATGGGGTGATTACAGTGGTGAAGATCATGACTTTTCTTGTTGCTCAATCTGCCTTGACACATCGGCAGTTTCAAGCTCTGCTTGAGGAGTTGGATAGTGCATACAAGGACATTCTGCTTCACAGCAACGTTCATTGGTTAAGCCGTTGGAAGGTTTGGACACGTTTTGTGGACTGTCTTGATGCAATCAAGATCTTTGTGTCAGAAATAGATCAAAACTACCCCAAACTAGATGATAACAAATGGGTCATGAAACTCATGTTTCTAACTGACATTACCGCACATCTGAACAAACTCAACCTCCATCTGCTGGGTGCAGGCCAAACTGTTATGGGTCTCTTTGAAACATGAAAGGCATTTGTTGTGAAACCTGCCATTTTTTCTCTGGACATTGACACCTCCCTCAACTTTCCACTATTTCCAACATCTTAAAGAACTATTGAAACATCTCATCATCAAAGTTGCTGAGATTAGAATGTACACGCAAGAATTTGCATCAGAATATTCCGTCAGATTTCAAGATTTCCAACATTTTGGCCCAATGTTTTCCTTTCTAATCAAACCAGACAACTTTGATACCAGCAACGTGGATGGGTGTTGAGGATTTCAAAATGCAGCTCATTAAATTACAATCCTCAGACTTATGGGCCTTGAAGTTTAGGGATCTACGGCGCACACTTGAAGCTATCAAGAGAGATCACGAGGTCTCTATCATGACCTGCTGGAATTCCCTGTCTGTGAAATTTGACTGTTTGAAGTAAGTGGCATTTTCACTGTTCTTTGCATTTGGCTCTACATACCTCTGAACAGATATTTTCACATATGAAGTCAGTTCTTTGTCCCACCCCGAGCCAATTAACAACTGAACACTCAGATGCTTGTGAGCTGCTTAAAGCATCAAACTACGAGACTGAGATCAGAGAACTCAGCAAGGCCAAGGATCTTCCTAAATGGTAAGATCTGCACCTTAATTTATTTATTAATGAAGCTGTTAATATGTAAGTAGGGCTATTATTCACTTCTATTTATGAATCTGTGTGACATTGATATTTTTTAAAGTCAATAAGTTAAATCTTGTCACGCCACTTCTGAAAGGTTGCTGACCCCTGCCTTAGAACCTTTCTGATAAGCAGAAACACAAAACACGAAGAAAACCTCTGGAAGCAACACAATGTGTGTGACCAACAGGAATCCTAAAGTTTTCCATTATAAATAAAAATTATCTGATAAAAAATTAAAAACACATATTTCCACAATTAAAATGAAACACTGAACTTTAAATTTCCCTAGTTTTCACAATATATGTAGGTATTAGTTGAACACAATGTTATATTGAAATATTTATAATTTTAAGCAAGTTAGTGGATTATAATAAAACAGAATGCCTACAGCTGCAAGATGTATTTCTTATATATACGAAACAGTTGTGTCTGTATTTTATACTTTCAGAAAGTTGTTTTTTATGGAACAAAAATAAAATGAAAATTGCTTTTATTTAGCATTATTCACTTTCTGAGTTAGTCCTGGTTGTTGAAATAGAGTTGCAGCATTCCAGCTACATTTTTGTCTTTCAGACCTGTGGCACTAGGCTCAGAAAAGAATCCCAACTTTTCTGAAACTTCTTTTTGGGTCAGTTGAAGTTACAGTCCATTAGAGGAGAACCATTTTGTGTTTTGCAAGGTAAGCACATGATCTTCAACAGACATCCAAAAGCAAATGGGATCTTCAGTGTCTCGAAGCGTGTCTTTGGAAATCCCTAACTACCCTTACCAGTCCATGTTGCATTCATCCTACAGCTTTAATGGCAGTTTCACAGTTTTGTAATCTTTCCAAGTAGCACCTACTTGTTTGGGATCCAGTGCACGAACAACAGGGGGAAAATCAATTGCTGGTTTATTTCTTAGGTTGTACTGTCTCATTTTATCAGCAGCACTTTGAGCAGCTGCAAATCCATTCACATTATCAGTTGATGGTGCAAGATGCTCCAGCTATGAAATTAAATCCAGGACAATGTGGCACTGTGATGCATAACCAGAAAGGGTTAAGCAGCTTGCAGACTGATTGACCCAGAGTCAACCAAAGGAGAGACGTGAGAATAGTATGTAAATGGTAATTAAGGCCATTTCATATCATGTAGGCTAGAAATGTGAAATGCAAACCTGTACTGTTGGAGAATTAGAGTTGATACTAATTGTATTTATTACATGAATCTTGGATGGAATAATTTCATTGTCTATATGTCTCTTTAAAGTATGTGATAAGGAATGGTAATCCATGTAGTTAAGTATCATAAAGTCTGAGAAACAGCAAATTACATAAAAAAGCCTACTCAGGACTATAAGGTCAAGAGGCTGTTAGAAAACTGTATAAAATGCCTCTTGGGACCTGATCTTTTCATCTCAAATCTACTTAAGCTTCTTCAGGGAGTGTTTGAGTCTAAAGGATGAGAACTCTAGTTCTAACCTGCATTCCTCCAAATATGGACGTTGGACAATATCCTATGGAAGGAAGAGTCTGAAAGGACTCTTTGCAACTGTAAAGCTCATCCTACTATGAATCTGATCTCAGAACTGTACTCATGTCTGCATGTATTTTTTAACTAATCCATTCTCTTTCTTTTTCAATAAATTTTAGTCTAGTTAAGCGTGTGTTTGGATAAGATCTGAAATAATCATTACCCTGGGAGGTAGTGTGTCTGATTCTTCAGGATTGGTAGAACTTCCTTATATGATGAATTTGATTTTCAGTGATCCTCATTATATTTGACTTGAGTATCTGGGTGGAGTCCTGGGTTGCTTTAAGGGGACTGTTGTTGGCTTCTGAGTAATGAATAAGGTATTGGAGAAGCTGTTTTGTGAGGGTTCAGTAAATCTAAGTTTTGGAATATTCATCAGCTTTGGGGATGTGCTGCCCCATTCTTTGCAGTTCATCCTAATTGAGTGACCTCAATGGTCTCCCTTGGGACACTGGTGGCAGGCACATTTTGTATATTTGGTGTCTGTATCCCCGTGTATCCCCATGTTCCATTCATTTGTGCCCCACAAACCCATGATAGATCTGGTAGCACTGTGTATAGTACTATGCACAATTGAAGCATGTACAGTGGAGTCCGGATTAACCGACACCTGGTAATCCGACACTCTGCTTTATCCAACCCTGCAGCTCGGGTTGGATACAGCACGGGCCAAGAGAACGGCCCCGCTTGCTGCCCCATCACTCTCTAGGAGAAGCTGCTGCTGCTGCCACTGCTGCCGGGACGCTTCCAGGCAGGAGCAGCAGCAGCTTCTCCTAGAGACCAAGGGAATGGCTGATGCCACTCCTGCGGGGGACGTCCCCTGCAGGAGCGGCATCAGCTGTTCCCTTGGTCTCTAGGAGAAGCTGCTGCTGCTCCTGCCTGGAAGCGTCCCGGCAGCAGCGGCAGCAGCAGCTTCCCTAGAAAGCAAGGGAACAGCTGATGCTGCTCCTGCTCAGGACGTCCCCCACAGGAGCGGCATCAGTTATTCCCTTGCTCTCTAGGAGAAGCTGCTGCTGCTCCTGCCTGGAAGCGTTCCAGCAGCAGCGGCAGCAGCAGCTTCTCCTAGAAAGCAAGGGAACAGCTGATGCTGCTCCTGCTCAGGACGTTCCCCGCAGGAGCGGCATCAGTTGTTCCCTTGCTCTCTAGGAGAAGCTGCTGCTGCTGCCGCTCCTGCCTGGAAGCGTCCCCGGCAGGAGCGGCATCAGCTGTTCTGTTGCTCTCTACAGTAGAGTCTGTATCATCCGACATATTCGGTAATCCGACCATGTGTTGGTCCCGTTTAGGTCGGATGATAGGGACTCTACTGTATTCCACCTGGTACACAATGGGTTCAGATGGAAGTGTTGGCAAACCACCACTCTTTTCATTCATGCATCTCAGGAACCGTGCATGACAAGCTGGATTTTTCTGTAAAAGTGACTTCTTCAAAGCGAAAAAGCAATCCGCTTGCTTAAAGTTATCTTGCATCGGTGATGTGCAATGGAAGCTGGGGGAGGCTAAGCTTCCCCAAACCTCTGCTAAAGCTTCCTGCTTCAGGGCTGAGCTGTGGCTGGGGGCACCTCAAGTGGGTGCACCACTCATTTGAGTCAGGTGGGTCAGGGATCAGGGAGTCTCAGATGGCTCAGGCAGGTGGGCCAGGCCTCAGGGTTAATTTTCCAGGTCAGCCAGAGCTCCTCTGACTTTGGTGAGCAAAAGCAGGGGGAGCACAATAGGAGCAGGGCCTTGCCAGAAGGGGCAGGGCAGGAGGTAGGCTCCCCGAACTGGGGTTCATGTGCTGCCCATGGTATCCTGCGATGTACTTCCTGCCAATGTGACTATCTGTGTGCAGCAAAGAATAGGCATGCAGTTTGACCATAGGTTTCAAAGCACATCATTATCAGCCTTTGCCGTGTAGCTCTCATTGCCTGTTACAAATGCTAATGTTCAATCCAATGGGATGCTGAATTCCACCAGACAAGAAATCAAAGCTTGTGAAATGGTGGCATTGTCTTTATAAGCTGTGGTGCAGCAATGCAGCATACATAGGAAGACCTTCCTTAAGCACCTCAAATACAGTGGTGAAAACTGATCAGTTTTGGAAGTCAGTTGTTTCATCAGTGACCACAGCAATGGAGTTTCTTTCATGTTATTGAGACGGCGCTGTTTTTCCTCTTCAGAAAGAGTTAGCAAGTAATGGGAATAAAATTGATCTGACTTAGGAACAGCACCACCTCCTTTAACATGCTTGCTCAAAAAATCTCTGACAACAGGCAAATCCATTCTAGGCAGAGGAATGCCTACTTTTACACGCATTAGAAACAAAATCTGAAGTGACAGTTTCATGCTGTTCTTTGGCAGTTGCAAAGCACTGAAATGATACAGTCATAGTGCATTGTTCCTTTATTGTTGTCACTGGCCCTGCTGTTTCATCCTCTTCGTTTTGTGCCTTTTCATTTAGTTTATGTTTAGCACTTTCCATGTGCTCTACAATTATCTGCCTTTGAATGCAATCTATAGACTTGCTGTGTACAGAACAGCACATTACCGTCAATGTGAAATATATCCTTGCCAAAGGCAGTAACACAGCCATTAGGAATGATTTTTAAAGTTTTTGGCATCTTTTCATAACTTTAATTATTCATGTCTGGAGGCTGACGTGAAATCTGAGATGCATTAAAACATGAACCCCTTTATGCTACTGAGTAACCTCTATATGGCAAAAGCATATTGTTTGTTGGGGTATATTTAGCTATGTAAATTTACAATACATTCAGACCTCAACAACAACAGGAAGACATTACACACATTGAATAAGTGTCACTGGTGCTTTCAGTAAAATTTAATAATTTATATATATTTTCATTTTTCATAAAATCTAAAAAGATTTTCTGTAAAAATGCAAATTCTGCATTTTTTCACAGCAAACAGAATTGAGGATCACTGGTAATAAATTATTTGATTGTGATCTTTTGTCAGTCCCAAGACCTCTCCTTTTTCAGCATCATCTCTTAAGAACAACAGACTTCAAAAAAAGAAGTTTTTAACACAGTCTGAGAACTAGTAGCTAGGATCTGTGGAAGAAAACATTGTCCTCACTCTGCGTTTGTAAGCAACAAGTAGCCAGAGGCAGTTTTATTACGAGCTGCAGCAAGGGAAAAACTGGTTCGGACAAGGGGGGGAAGCCCCCCCCCCCTCTGAGGCAGATCTTCGAATACAAACAATTATGAAGCAGTTTATATACTGTCCATTAGATATAATAACAATAACAATTAGTCTCCTTCCCATTACAAACACCAATGGCTAACAGTTATTTTAGTTCCACCCAGATGCTCCTTATCTCAAGGTCCCTGCCAGAGTCAGCATTTTATCCTTATCTCTGTATGGAGACGAGAGGCAAAGGCAGCGTCTAATTACAGATCTCGCGTTGTCAGGCCACAGACTTAGCCTGACTCTTGCTCTCTTGTTAACAAGAGACTGGAAAGAGTTCAGAGGAATGCAACACAAATGATCAAAGATTTAGAAAAGCTGACCTCTGAGGAAAGGTTTAAAAAACTTGGCATGTTTAGTGTGAGAAAAGAAGACCAAGAGGGCATATGGACCTGAATAGTAACTAACCACTTGGGCTAAAAAGAAGTTTTAGGGATCATGGAGCACATAAATGTGAAAGAGTTCCTGACTTAGTCTGCGTGAAAAATGATATTGTTTCCCTATACACTTTCCCAACATACACACAATGTAAGAACAGATGTGGGTATCTGGATTACTGAGTCGAGATGACATTTTGGTCTGATCCAAAGCCTATTAAAATAAGCAAAAAAAAAAAACCCTCCTAAAATTTGCAGAACTTTCGATCAAGTCCAATAGTATATGTCCATGTTGCATGAGTTTGGCATGACCCATCATTATTTAATGAGTAGGGTTTTTTGCTGTTTTATTTTAAAGTCACATATGGAACAAGGACAACTTTGAATCTTCAGATTACCTCAAATATAGTTAAATGTGTGGCCAATGAGTCACCAGTTTGCACCTCAGGAGTAGGTAAAGCTTAAATGGTTGTGGTGACAATTATGAGCCCATAATTGCTTAATCTCAAGACTGAGTGATTATTCACTGTAGCATTCTGTTAACTGGCAGCTTTAAAATATTTATGCTCTCAACTGTCTTAACTGAAACCTCTTAAACCTTAATGAGAGGGTAGGGGATAGCTAGCCAAGAGTGGTGGCAATGAGTTTTATTCATCAACATTTGATAGACTGAGATTTTTATCAGATAAATAAATTAATAGTGCCATATTTACACTTACTTACTTCAGATTATTACATGGACGCTGCTGTTATCTGAAGATATTAATATTGTGTTTGCTGGACATTTATTTTCATGTATTGAGTTTAATTTATTTTGTTTATATGCTCTGCTGTAATTAGGGCAGAGACTGAACTAGGTGGTTATTCCAGGGAATTCTAGCCAACAACAAAGATTTTAATCCAAGCATTCATGTAAATATATATTGAATAAGGACCCAGTCGTGAAACATTTATTCAAGGGAGTTAATTGTTTTAGCCCTAATTCAGGAAGGCATCCTTGTTCAGGGAAGTGCTTATGCATATGCTTTACCACATGCTTAAAGTTAAGCATATGTTTAAGTGCTTTCCTGAGCAAGAGCCACTGAGTTGAAGAATCTTTGACAAACTCAGGCTAATTTTTTCTACATCTTTCTTGATAATTGAGTGAATCAAAGTCTCAGATAGAGCACACATGATTCCAGAGATCAGTGAGAATGTTGTAGCTCCAGGCAATCATGTCTGGAATCAGATGTGAGATTTTAATTCCTTGTGTGTTCCGTTTTATTAAAATATATTAGAATTCCATTTATTTATTACATATAATGAAAGGGGAAATATAAACTAACTATGCATTATAATATAATAGTTCCATTGAGCTTTGAAAAGTGGGGAAAGGCAGATATTATACTAAAACCTTTAATCTATTTATCATTCAGATTTTTTTATTATTTCTTACTAAAATTGAATGTTTTGGGACCACGCTTCCACTTTTAGGGTATGGCTAGACTACATGCCTCTGTCGCCAGAGGCATGTAAATTAGACTACCCGACATAGTCAATGAAGCCGGGATTTAAATATCCCCGGCTTCATTAAAATAAAAATGGCCGCCGCGCTGTGCCAGCTCAGCTGATCGTCGGCACAGCGCGTGAGTCAAGACGTGGATCGGTCGACAAGGGAAGCCTTCCACTCCTGTAAACGTGAGCTGGCATAGCGCAGTGGCCATTTTTATTTTAATGAAGCCAGGGATATTTAAATCCCGGTTTCATTGACTATGTTGGGTAGTCTAATTTACATGCCTCTGGTGCCAGAGGCATGTAGTCTAGACATACTCTTAGGGTAGAATTTTCAAAACTGTCCAGTGTTTGTCTAACTCTGTAACCATCTGCACCCCTATATTCACCCTTTTTACAAAACTATACTGGATTTTGTATGAAGTATGCCTTGTTGAGGAATCATTGAAAGCTTATCATTTGCAAATCATTAGTGTTCTGATAAAATATGTGTGGCAATACTGTATGTCAGTGTTTTACTATATAACACAGTGAACCTGTGGAACTCCTTGCTGGAGGACGTTGTGAAGACCAGGACTTTCACAAAGATAAAAAAGAACTAAATACATTCATGGGGGATAGGTCCATCAATGGCTCTTAGCCACAATGGGCAGGAATAGTGTCCTTAGCCTGTTTGTCAGAAGCTGGGAATGGGTGATAGAGGAGGGATCACTTGATGGTTACCTGTTCTGTTCATGCCCTCTAGGGCACTTGGTATTGGCCACTGTTGGAAGATAGTATATTGGGCTAGATGGACTTTAGTCTGAGCCAGTATGGCCATTTTTATGTTCTAACATTACAGAGGCATATTCCAAGTTTAGAAAATCAGGCCCAAACCAGTTCTCTGAAGACAGAACTGACGACTCAGCCAAGTGTCTACAAAATCAAATGAACTGTCACCTTATTAAGCAGCCATTCTTTGGCAGGAAAAAGAGTATGAGTGAGAAATTTTCATTCTTCACTGGCAAAGAAGCAGCTGGAGAGTCCCATTTCCCCAAGCTTTTTGTCTCTTCATCCCCAGCTCGAGATGATCCTCAAAGAAGAGGATAAGGATAAAAATGAGGCTCAGAGGCCCAAATCATCTTTCTCCCTCTACTCATGGCTTAGACAACAGTTGAAGGACAAAGAAAGCATTATTAGACTGGGGAGAGATCTTGGCTGAAAGGAGTTCAGTCGGCTAGACTGCTACGGCATGTGATGAGAGAGACTCTTTGCTTTTAATTCACTTAGCTTGTTAAATTAGGTATTAGATGTGTTTTACCTTTTATTGCTTTGTAACCAGTTCAGGCTTCTGTGCCTCATTACTTGTAATCACTTTAAAATCTATCTTTCTGTAGTTAAAACAGTTTGCTTTATAGTTTTATCTAAACCATTATGTTTGGATGTAAGTGTTTGGGAAAATTCATGAGAGATAAAAAATTTGTGTTTACCATGGACTTTCTATAAGCATGCATTGTCCAGGAGGGAGCTGGGCAGTACAAGACACGTTTCTGAGGGAAATTGTGGTACTGGGAATCGGCTTGTATTGCTCTGTATGTAGTATAGCTGGGAGTCATATACATGGTGGAGGCTGTGTGTGAACAGGCCAGGTGTGGTTGCTCTCACAGTGAAGCATTGTAAAGGGCACCCTAGGTTGGAGAACTGAAGGGACACAGTTATTTAACAGTCCAGATGGTACCCTGCGGCATGTTACATGTTTTTCACACTGAAGTCCATGGCAAGCTACCATTGACCCAAATGGAAGCAGAGTTAGGTCAATACTGAACAATATTGAGAATCCCACCCTTAATTTCCAGCAAAGATAATGGAAGGCATCATCACCTCCTAAGAAGCACTTGGCAATTTAGTACACAATCCTGAAAAGTGCTATGTCTTTTTTTATATCTTGGGCTCCTAGTTTGATTTTACAATATTGGTAGAGAGTCTGACTCCGATCTCACATCAAAAGTAAATACACCAATGTCAATAGAGGAACACTGCTGTAAAGCTAGTGTGAATGAGAGCAGAATTAGCACAATCATTTTGCATTGGTTATCTTAAAACTCATTTTCATGCATATAAAACATATCATGGAGAAAAGATTAGTTTTACTATAAAATTAAACAGTTGACTGGCATTTGAGGCAGAAAACTCTTATCAGAATAAAAAATATCTTTAATTATAGAAAGGGAAACTAAAATATGTTGGCCAAACACATATTAATATGTCCATAAAGGAAGTAATTTCAAAGGTTTCTTGACTGTAAAAATTGTCCTTGAAAAAAAATTGCACACTGTTTCAGAACAGAATTGTTGTGACTTGACAAATGACAATGCATATAAATCATTACCTACTCAGCATGAGCTGCAGAGATTTTAATTTGCAGGCTAATTTACTTTACATAAACAATTTAAGTAGCAAACCTCTTCCTCCAGCTACAAGTTTGGGCATGAAAAATGACTTATCTGTTGGCCTATGACATTAACCTAATATTGACTTGTTAGTGGCAAGGTGAAAGATTCTGTTAAGCTGATGTACAGTCCTTTCCCACAGTACTTTAAATCATTGCTAATTTTCTATTGAACCTATAGTGATTTGGCACTGTTGCTATTGTAATACACAGTTCTCTTAGCAGCAGTCTTCCCCACTTCCATTGACTTACAGATCTGTCCATCAGTGATATACTTATATTCATTCTTGCGTACAAAACTGTATAATCATACATACAGTGGACAATTTAAATACATGCCTAATGGCAAACTGCCACATTTGTCCCACTATGGCACTTTTCTGAATGGTAAAAGAAATGTAGCTGAAAAGTATTCACTAAATGCATCTTCTCCTTTCCCATGCTAAAGCTTCCTTTATAGCTTCACCTGAAAAAACAGCTGAAGCAGCACTTGTGATCTGATAGCTGACATGCCAAATTGATCAGTAAAGAAGAATTTCAGGGTAGGCCCCAAATTCTGATTTCTCTTCACCTTTCAAAGATCAAACATTCTCTTGCATGCTAATTGAATTTTCCCTTTCCCCATTTGTGTTTGACCCTCACTCTCAAAGTTGGACTGTAAATTTTTCATTGAAGTGACTTGAATAGTTTCAGTGCTTAAGCTCACACACAAGTATTAGGACAGCAGGTATGGATGGTGATAGTTCTACTGTTGCCATGTTTGTCTTCCTCCTAGAAGAAAGAAGAGATTTCATCTGCACTAAGTGCAAGCTGGTCACCATTTTGGAGAAAAAATTAGAGGACTGGAGGCCCAAGTGTCAACCCTACGCTCGATCAGAGAGGATGAAGACTTCCTCGGTAGAAGGCAGCATTTAATCCTGCAAGCAAGCCGGGTGGAAGAGCCAGAGAGGGCAGTAGAGGACAAGGAAGAGAACTGGCAGCATGTAACTTCTAGAAGGAAAAAAAAGCCAGCATGGGAATCCCCCATTCCTAAAGAGGTAAGTAATCGCTTTCAGGCTCTCTGCACAGGCTCTGCGATGGAGAATGCTTTGGAAGGGACCTCACAAGGAAGAAATCAGAAGGGGACCTCTTCAACTGGAAGGCATGGGATGCATAGTCCTAGGGATGGGGGTTCCACGACCTCCACCCCCAAAAGAAGAAGGCGGGTGGTGGTGGTCAGGAACTCCCTCCTAAGAGGGACTGAGCCATCCATCCACTGTCTGGACCTGGAATCTTGAGAGGTGTGCTGCTTACCGGGAGCTTGAATTCAGGATGTGACTGAGAGGCTTACAAAACTGATCAAACCTTCTGATAGCTACCCCTTCCTGCTTCTCCACGTGGGAACTAACGATACGGCCAAGCATGACCTTGAGCGGGTTACTGAGGATTACGTAGAGTTGGGAAGAAGGATCAAAGAATTCGGAGAGAAAGTGGTGTTCTCGTCCATCCTCCCTGTTGAAGGGAAAGAATTGGGTAGGGATTGTCGAATTGAAGAAGTAAATGCGTGGTTGCACAGGTGGTGTCGCAGAGAGGGCTTTGGTTTCTTTGACCATGGGACTCTGTTCCGGGCACAAGGATTGTTAGGAAGAGATGGGATCCACCTAACCAAGAGAGGAAGGAGCATGTTCGCGGGCAGGCTTGCAAACCTAGTAAGGAGGGCTTTAAACTAGGTTCGTTGGGGGACAGTGACCAAAACCCTGAGGGGAGTGGGGAAGTTGGATACTGGGAAGAAATGCAAAGAGGAACGAGCAACAAAGGTGGACCCCTGATTCGAATGCAGAGGGTAGGGCAATCAACTGGTTATCTAAGGTGTTTGTACAACAATGCGAGAAGCCTGAGTAACAAACAGGAAGAATTGGAGGCCCTGGCCCAGTCCAAGAACTACGATTTGATTGGGATAACAGAGACTTGGTGGGATGACTCGCATGACTGGAGTGCTGTCATGGAAGGATATAAACTGTTCAAGAAGAACAGGCAGGGGAGAAAAGGAGGAGGAGTTGCACTGTATGTAAGAGAGCACTATGATTGCTCAGAACTCCAGTATATAGAGAGAGAAAAGCCTGTTGAGAGTCTATCGGTCAAGTTTAGAGGTGTAAGCAACAGCAGTGATGTTGTGGTTGGTATCTCCTACAGGCCGCCGAATCAGGTGGATGAGGTACATGAGGCTTTCTTCGGACAACTGAGAGAAGTTTCCAGATCGCAGGCCCTGGTTCTCATGGGGGACTTTAATCACCCTGACATCTGTTGGAAGACCAGTACAGCAGTACAGACAATCCAGGAAGTTTTTGGAGAAAGTTTGGGACAACTTCTTGGTACAAGTGCTGCAGGATCCGACCAGAGGCTGTGCGCAGCTTGACCTGCTGCTCACAAACAAGGAGGAGCTAATAGGGGAAGTAGAGGTGGGTGACAACCTGGGAAGCAGTGATCATGAGATGGTAGATTTCAGGATCCTGACCAAAGGAAGAAAAGAGAGTAGTCAAATACACACCTTGAACTTCAGAAAAGCAGACTTCGACTCCCTCAGAGACCTGATGGGCAGAATCCCCTGGGATGCTAACATGAAGGGGAAAGGAGCCCAGGAGTGCTGGCAGTATTTTAAAGGAGCCTTATTGAAGGCACAGAAAGAAACCATTCCAATGCGTAGCAAGAGAAGCAAATATGGTAGGACACCAGATTGGCTTACTGGAGAAATCCTTGGTGAACTTAAGCACAAAAAGGAAGCTTACAAAAAGTGGAAACTTGAACAGATGACTAGGGAGGGGTATAAATGTATAGTTCGAGAATGCAGGGAAGTTATAAGGAAGGCGAAAGCGCAATTGGAATTGCAACTCGCAAGGGGTGTGAAGGATAACAAGAAAGGTTTCTACAGTCATGTTAGCAAGAAGGTGATCAGAGAGAGTGTGGGGCCCCTACTGGATGAGGGCGGTAACCTAGTGACAGATGATGTGGGGAAAGCTGAAGTACTTAATGCTTTCTTTGCCTCTGTCTTCACAGACAAGGTCAGCTCCCAGACTAATGTGCTAAGTGACGCAATATGGGACGAATGTGGACAGCCCTTGGTGGGGAAAGAACAGTTTAGGAACTATTTAGAAAAGCTAAACATACATAAATCCATGCGTCTGGACTTAATACATCCAAGGGTACTGAGGGAGTTGGCAAATGTCATTGAGGAACCATTGGCCATTATCTTTGAAAAGTCGTGGAGATCAGGAGAGATCCCGGATGATTGGAAAAAGGCAAGTGTAGTGCCCATCTTTAAGAAAGGGAAGAAGGACAATCCAGGGAACTATAGGCCGGTCAGTCTTACCTCAGTCCCCGGAAAAATCATGGAGGGGATCCTCAAGGAATCCATTTTGAAGCACTTGGAAGAGGGGAAGGTGATCAAGAATAGTCAGCATGGATTCATGAAGGGCAAGTCATGCCTGACCAATATGATTAGCTTCTATGATGAGGTAACTGGCTCTGTGGATATGGGGAAGTCAGTGGATATGATATACCTTGACTTTACCAAGGCTTTTGATACCATCTCCCACAACATTCTTGCCAGCAAGTTAAGGGAATGTGGATTGGATAAATGGACGGTAAGATGGATAGAAAGCTGGCTGGGAGGTCAGGCCCAGCGGGTAGTGATCAATGGCTCGATGTCAGGATGGCAGTTGGTTTCTAGCGGAGTCCCCCAAGGTTCGGTTCTGGGACCGGTTTTGTTCAACGTCTTTTTTAATGACCTGGATGAGGGGATGGGTTGCACCCTCAGCAAGTTTGCGGGTGACACTAAGCTAGGGGGAGAGACAGATATGCTGGAGGGCAGGGATAGAGTCCAGAGTGACTTAGAAAAATTGGAGGATTGGGCCAAAAGAAATTTGATGAGGTTCAACAAGGACAAGTGTAGAGTCCTGCACTTGGGACGGAAGAATCCCAAGCATTGTTACAAGATGGGGACCAGCTGGCTAAGTAGCAGTTCTGTAGAAAAGGACCTGGGGATTACAGTGGATGAGAAGCTGGACATGAGTCAACAGTGTGCCCTTGTAGCCAAGAAGGCTAATGGCTTATTAGGTAGTATTAAGAAGAGCATTGCCAGTCGATCCAGAGATGTGATTATTCCTCTTTACTCGGCTCTGGTGAGGCCACATCTGGAGTATTGTGTCCAGTTCTGGGCCCCCCAATTACAGGAAGGATGTGGCTGCATTGGAGAGGGTCCAGCGGAGGGTGACCAAAATGATTAGGGGGCTGGAGCATATGACCTACGAGGAGAAGCTGAGGGAGTTGGGTCTATTTAGTCTGCAGAAGAGAAGAGTGAGTTGGGATTTGATGGCAGCCTTCAACTTCCTGAAGGGGGGTTCCAAAGAGGCTGGAGAAAGGCTGTCCACAGTAGTGATGTATGGCAGAACAAAGAACAATGGTCTCAAGTTGGGGTGGGAGAGGTCCAGGTTCGATAGCAGTTGACAAATGCAAAGTGCTCCACTTAGGAAGGAACAATCAGTTTCACACATACAGAATGGGAAGCGACTGTCTAGGAAGGAGTATGGCAGAAAGGGATCTAGGGGTTATAGTGAACCACAAGCTGAATATGAGTCAGCAGTGTGATGCTGTGGCAAAAAAAGCAAACATGATTCTGGGATGCATTAACAGATGTGTTGTGAGCAAGACACGAGAAGTCATTCTTCCGCTCTACTCTGCACTGGTTAGGCCTCAGTTGGAGTATTGTGTCCAGTTCTGGGCACCGCATTTCAAGAAAGATGTGGAGAAATTGGAGAGGGTCCAGAGAAGAGCAACAAGAATGATTAAAGGTCTAGAGAACATGACCTATGAAGGAAGGCTGAAAGAATTGGGTTTGTTTAGTTTAGAAAAGAGAAGATTGAGGGGGGACATGATAGCCGTTTTCAGGTATCTAAAAGGTGTCATAAGGAGGAGGGAGAAAACTTGTTCATCTTGGCCTCTGAGGATAGAACAAGAAGCAATGGGCTTAAACTGCAGCAAGGGAGGTTTAGGTTGGACATTAGGAAAAAGTTCCTAACTGTCAGGGTAGTCAAACACTGGAATAAATTGCCCAGGGAGGTTGTGGAATCTCCATCTATGGAGATATTTAAGAGTAGGTTAGATAAATGTCTATCAGGAATGGTCTAGACAGTATTTGGTCCTGCCATGAGGGCAGAGGACTGGACTCGATGACCTCTCGAGGTCCCTTCCAGTCCTAGTATTCTATGATTCTATGATATTAGGAAAAACTATTTCACTAGGAGGGTGGTGAAGCACTGGAATGGGTTACCTAGGGAAATAGTGGAGTCTCCATCCCTAGAGGTTTTTAAGTCTCTGCTTGAGAAAGCCCTGGCTGGGTTGATTTAATTGGGATTGGTCCTGCCTTGGGCAGGGGCCTGGACTTGATGGCCTTCTAAGGTCTCTTCCAGCTCTATGATTTGATCAATCAGGGCCCATGTCTTTATTCATTACTGTTAAGTGCCTAGCACCCTTTGGATGCTTAGAAATAAACAATTTAACTTATGAAAAAGATGTGAAACTTTAGGGTTAGGTTTCATTCTTTTAAATCCTCCATTCCTGTAATGTCTAGTTCCCCTGAAGGAGTGTTCTTGCAAACTAAGAATCTTTGGCTGCAGCTGTTCCAAGAAGCCAGAACAGATACAGTGAATAAAATACCTAACTTTCACAAATTCCTTTATGTCTTCTAAGAGCTTTACAACTGTCATTGGTTCATCTTTCTGAGAGAGGTCAGAAAAAATGATTATATCCCTTATACAGTTAGGGAGTGTCTAGACTACATCCCTCTTTCGATACAGGGATGTAAATTAGACACTTCAAAATTGCAAATGAAGCCGGGATTTGAATTTCCCATGCTTCATTTGCATGATCGCATCATGGCGCTCTTTTGAAAAAGCGTTGTTTCAGAAGTGAAACTGCAGTCTAGATGCGGTTCTTTCGAAAATAGAAGCCTTTTTTGAAAGTTCCTGTAAACCTGGATCTTTCAAAAAAGGCTTCTATTTTCAAAAGAACCGCGTCTAGACTGTGGTTTCACTTTCAAAATAGCGCTTTTTTGAAAGAGAGTCATGACGCAATATGCAAATGAAGCATGGGAAATTCAAATCCCGGCTTCATTTGCAATTTCAAAGTGTCTAATTTACATCCTCTGCCAAAAGAGGGATGTAGTCTGGGACACACCCTTGGTGAAACTGAGAGAGAGAGCACGCGCCTTGGCTCATGGCCCGCAAATCAGAATCAGGAGTATAACCCACCTAATTTCCTGACTTCAGATTCTGAGTTAAAACCAAGTTATGCCTCCCCTGGCTTAAAATAATTATTTTGTCATGCAACATTGTTCTATGAATGCCATTGTTACCACCCATAAAGGGACTTTGAGACAGTGATAAAAACAAGCCACAATCTGTCTGAGTGCAAAGATTTTAGACACCTAGTAATGTACAATGATGTTTTACAAGAGACAAATCAAACCCTAAAAGCTGCAGCTTATAACTGCATTCATTTAAATTTTGAGACCCTTTTATCTTGGAGAATCTGAGTGGAAAGTAGCTATAATAGAGCTACTACAGAGAATAAAGTTTCTATTATTTTCCAGCAAAGCTATCGTTCTGTCACTACCTTGTAAGGCTGTTTCACTCCCAAGGTATGTCTCCACTGTATTTAAAAATCAGGAACTGGCCCATGCCAGCTGCATTGAGCTGGGGTGGGAGGGCTCAGGCTAAGGGGTCTGTTTAACTGTGGTTCAGACTCAGACTGCAACCTGATCTTTGGGACTGTTTCCCCTTAACCTGAGCCCCAGATTAACTGGCACAGGACTGATGTGAGTTTCTTAATCCTTTCTAAATGATTTGAATGCAGTTTCTCACACATTACTATTAGTACTTGACTGTGCAGTCAAACTCTTTAATTGCTTTCATAGTGAATATTTGAGGTGACTGAGTAAACATTCCTTACTTGGACTAAAGTTGTTGTTTCCTTAGGAATGATACTTATGGCATACTCCACAATTAAATTCCTTATTTTAATTTACTTCAATGGTTTGAGATACAAATAACAAATTTCTTTCCAGAAGCCTGGAAAGGGCAGAGACATAGGAAAAAATCTGAGTATACAGATGACTAGTGGAGAATAATATGACTATAACATGTGCGTTCCTTTTAGAGGTCAGGGTATACGTTATTTTATTTTAAACTAATCTTTTCCTCTCACATGTTTCCTGCCTACAATCCCGCTAAACATCACTTCATGGAAATAGAACATTTGTTTTTAGTGTAACTCAAGCCTGTCTGAAATTCTTACCCATATCTTTATCATTTCCTAGTAAAATACATTGTGATGGGTTTCATCACAGAAATCCCCTTGGGTTTGTCCCATGCTGTGCTGACCAAGCCACTGATACCCACCTTTCTGTCCTCTAGGGCTTCCCAACGCCCTGTCCTGCTGAGCCAGAAGCTCTGGTTTCTCTCAACCAACACACAGAGCTAGGGTTACCACCTGTCCCGGCAGAGCAACACAAGTGTTGAACCAGCTCAGTTCTGGGAGGATTCAGCATCCAGGAACACAGACCCCAAAAAGGACCAAAACCCCAAATAAATCCATCTTACCCTGCGTAAAAGTTTTACACGTAGAAAGCTCATAAGGTCAGTCCATTTTATCAATGAAAGAGAGCTATGCAGAGTGGTTCCTTCCCCCAGGTAACTACACTGGGCTTGATAATAAACAAAAGTGTTTTTATTAAGTATAAAATGTAGGATTTAAGTGATTACAAGTGAAAACTGACAGATCAAAATAAGTTACTATGTTAAAATAAACAAATAAACAATAGACACCGGCTAAACAAATAAACAAAAAGTGCCAGCTAATTCTAATCCACTAAGGAACTTTTCACATGCAAATTCATATCCTAAACAGTTATGCTGGTCTGGGTATACAGCTTTTTTCAGAGTTCTTCTGAGTCCTTTGTTACTAGGTTTCTTCATTTGCGTCCCCTAGGGTGAGTGAAGCAGTTTCAAAGGGAGCTGACGACCTGATTCTTTAAATAGACTTTCCCCCAGGGCAGGAACCCTTTGTTTAGATTGCACGTGTCAATGGAAAAGTACTAGATTCAAGATGGATTCCAGTACCAAGTAGAATAGTCACATATCTTTCTAGGACCAACAAACAGGGTTTGGGTTTACAGGACAGACAAGACGATTCACAGGTCATTGGTTTGAGTACTGAGCCATTATGTTCCTGAATATCACTAATGGCTCTTATTAGCACATTCAGAATTAAAACCAGATTCACACTTCATATTTCTCACTTCACATACAAGAATAGTATATACAGATTCAGCAGGCTGAAACTTTAAAATGGATGTTACATGACCAATTTTGCATAAAGCATCTTCGAGTTATGCATATTCATAAGCCAATTTTCATAAAGCATGACATACATCCCTCTTTTATAGTCTTCCAAAATCCCTATCCTAAACTACAGGACGCAAATGACATAGTCACTCCAGCAAGACCCAACACAGCACACACTGCCTCTAACTTCCATAGATTCTTATCCATTTCTGAATCTGATTTGGTATTTCTCTCCAGATTTTCCAACCCTTCCACAGGTGTTCAATCTTCTCTATTAGAATGCACTCTCATGCAACTACTCTGTCACTCTTCACCTCCTCCAGATCTGTCTGTTTTCTTCCATGACTTTCTGAGTGTGGTGCTTCTTATAGAAGCTCTGCCACCCTCATACATCCATTACTCCATCATTTCTAATTGCTCACTGAAAGCTGTCTCTTTGTTTTAGCCTATATCTGGAAACAAATCTCCCCACCTCCCAGGTTTACTTCCCAACCAGTTCTTGCATCCTTTTTCTTTTTCCTTTAAAAAAAAGGAGGAAAGGAAAAGGTAAAACAGACATACAAGAAGCATAAAGGATGGGATTCCACAATTGCTCAGCACTGGCTTAGCTCTGTTTCCATTAAAGTCAATGGTAAAATTCTGACTTCAATGGAAGGAGTTAGGATAACTGGGCTTCTGGAAATTCTCCTGGCAATCAATTAGTTCAATAAGTTTAAAATTAAGAAGTTAAAGTAAATCAACATTCCACATAACAAAATATAGAGTAATAGATGTGTGATAAAGGCAAATGTCTTCTACCTCTTACAAAGTCACAGATTCAGAGCTGGGAATCCCCATTTCAAATGAAGTGTTCCATTTTATAAAAATGATGATATTCCATTTTATAAAATCTTAGCTAATAAGCAACCATGCTCTAGCTCTAAATTCGGTCTACAGCAATCAATAATCATAAATATTTATTCAATCCCATACATATAGTGGTTTTATCTTTTTCTATATGCCTCTTCTTAAAGTAGCATGAATAGTATGTATCCCCTGTCCTGAACTATATAGAGTCTAAAATAAGACACATGACCACCTGTTGAGGGGCACGCCCCCTTGACAGTCGGGAAGTCCCCAGAATTGGGTTATCGTCCCCTCTCCCCATGCACACATGGCCCAAAAGGCCCAGTTCAAAGTCACAAGCCCCTCTATTAGGGTATATAAGGCTCAAGGGCTGGGTTCCAAATCTAGTCCCCTCTATCAGAGTACATACGGCCTCACCAGCCTAGTCCCAGAGTGCAGTTCCCTGTAGTAGGGTATATATAGCCCTAGTAGGGTGAATATGGTTCTCCAGGCCTAGTCCCCAGATATAGTTCCCTCCCTCTCCTCTGGGTCACCATGACCTAGAGGCCTAGTCTGCAGGTAAGCCTTCCTGAATGCGAGGGAGCTGGATTGCTGTGGGGTGGGGAGGTAGGGGGACCCAGACACTCCCACTCCACTGGGTCCCAGCCCAGGGCCCTGTTGGCAGTGGCGTATTCCAATGCCCACTCGGCGGGGATGCCTGCCAGAACACACCAAGCTCCCGGAGGACAATCCCCCACCCTGGGCTACTTCCTACCACTCCTGGCATGCTGCCCCATCCTCGGGTGTTGCTCGGTGGGTTGGTCCCCTCTGGGCAGCTTCGCTGACCGGAGCTGTCGCTGAGGCTGTGGTAAGAGCTGCTGCTGCTGCTGGGGTTAGAGCTGCTGCTGAGGCTGCAGCTGGGACGCCTGCTGAGGCTGCTCTGGAGCTCGAGGCAGAGCTCCTTTCCCTCTGGCAGTCCACCCCAACTGAGTGGCTCCCTGGGCTTTTATACGCTGGCTCCCCTGGGAGCATGCCCAGCAGGGCCATGGAGGCAGGGCCCTTTCAGCCAGCTGGGCCTGGACAACACCCTACTGTTCAGTGTGGGGTAGGTACACCCTGTCACACCACCACAAGGCAATTGACAACTGCTAAAGAGAAAGAAGATCTCTGTTTGCCAATTACAGGCCATCTTCTTCAATGTGTCAGTAAGTGCTGAGAAGTCTGCATCTATAAAAACGAGTCCTGTGGCACCTTAGAGACTAGCAGATTTGTTTGAGCATAAGTTTTTGTGGGTCAAAACTACTTGATCAGATGCATTAAGTGAGTGTTGAAAGTGTGTCAATGATTCACTCACTGATTCTCAAAACCATGAAGCACTGGAATGGGTAACCTAAGGAGGTAGTAGAATCTCCATCCCTAGAGGTTTTAAGTCCCAGATTGACAGAGCCCTGGCTGGGATGATTTAGTTGGGATTGGTCCTATCTTGGGCAGGGGGCTGGACTCAATGACCTCCTGAGGTCTGTTCCAACCCTATGATTCTGATTGTATGACTTCCTGCAATGTGCAGAAGGCCAAGCTAGCTTATCACGATGTTCCCTTCTGAAGTCTATGAGAGCACTCCATAATTGCCTAGTGCCTTCCAGGATTCAGAAATAAGACAGGAATTCCTGCTATAATTCAACCTGATTCCTTTTTGTTTATAAAACACATGGGCCTTGAAAACAAGGAGGGAGAAACTAACTAACAGTCCCTTGTTAGGCATTTGTCATCTGTCTACTACAGTTTATTTTCCTGCAGTTACAAGAGGTTCTGGAAATGTGTTAGTTTCTCTTCAAGTTCTTTTCCATTATGCTTCATGCCCTTTACAGGACTTCGCATTAATCACAGTGGAGGGCAGGTTGTCATCTTTAGAATGAGTCTTCTCATAGTGGGTCAATTGGTTGCTCTAGACACCATCTGAGTGGATGGCAATCAACCAATCCTGTATCCTTTGGTTGTCTCTTCAGTCTAATAATATGAATGAATTAATAATTTGAATGTTAATTCTCTTAAGTAATAGATTTATTTTCACTGACTTTAGCTCATTTCTACATAAGTGGTTAATTTGGTTGCACTGAATTCCACAAAACATCATCTCAATAGTTTCTCTCTCATTTCATATTATATAAAAGTCAGCCATGAAGACCTTTGCAAAAAATTCATTTTAGTTTCTCCGCAATGACCTTATCATGCTTGAGGTGAAATTAGGAGTAGTGCTCTCTTTTGGCACAGTTAAATCAATGTTTAATGTTTGAAAACTAAAAGACAATCTTATTGGGAACCAGATTGACTATAGACCTTTTTTCTTAAAACATAGGAAATGATATAAGACTTTATGGGGATGAAGAAAAAATTTGATGGAATTCCCATTAAAAATTTACCAAAAACATTAAATGGATAAATTCTGAGGCAGGATTGTGACCTCTTTCCAAGAAGCAATGGACTTGATTTCATCTAGATCATCTTCACAAAAATGTCACCAGGATAAGTACAGGTCCAATCCTGTAAGTTGTGGAGCTCTGCCTGCAAAGTGCTTAGTGCTTTCAAATCCCACGGCAGTCAAAGAGAGGATTTAGTCCATTGGGCCAGTTTCTTATATTGCTGTTTATGATACAAAGGGACAAAAATGCAAGCTTCCCACTTTCCACAGATGGACAGGACAGAGTGGGAAGTAAGCAAAGTCTTAGCTCCCCCAATGCACCAGTGTGTTGGGTGTAGATGGACACATTTACTCCTTCCCTAGAGCAAGAGGAGGCCATATCCCACCTGAACAGCTCAAGGGTCAGTGCCACAATCCGTTGCCTCTTGCCTAGGGCTAGGGTAGGTTGTTTCTCACAATCTAACCATTAATTAGCACACCAGAACTATCAGAAGAAGTAATGGGCTTGATTCTCATTTCATTATTGATAAAGGTGGTGTAACTCTGTTGACTTCAGTGCAATGACTCTTCATCTACAGAAGCTAGAGTCCAAAATCAAGCCAAATGTACTTTTTGTCTAAAAAATACTAACGTTGTATATTCACTCAAAGAAAGATAATAAAAAAAAGACTTAGATCTTTACAAATATATATTTTGGCATACATGTTATGAAAAGGAGATTAGTAAATCTTTCCAGTTATATCATAGGCAGGCATTACAGTTATTCATTCACATTTGGAAAACACTACAAGCAAGCTGAAAAAATCTGTTCTGACATCTTGCCTTCGACTGATGTTCAAATTAAGTGGCAATTTGGTGGCTGGCATGTAATAAATAGGAGGATAACACTGGTTGTCAATGAGATATATGTCTTATATTCAGAAAAACATCAATAAAATATAGTCTACTGTCCCTTTAGTCTTTTTAAATTTTAGTATTTGTAAAAATGAGACTTTCCAGATCATTAAATTGCAGCTTGCAGGGCACTATACCAAACTGTTTAATCTCTATAAATGGTCATTCTATTTCAGCTTTGTCATAGGCATTTTCAGCATCACTGTCAGATTGTGAACTGGAGGAAGGCCAAAACAAAAGGGATGTCATCTTCACATACCTATGACAAGTCTAAACATATTTTTATATGGTCACTTTTGATTTTCTTCTAGTAATCTACTATATATTTGAGAGAGTTGTCTATCTATCTGTCTGTCTGTTTGTTCAAGAACTCCTCCTAAACTGTAAGAGCTGGAACCACCAAATTTGGTGTACAGCTTCCACTTATCATACCTTAACGGTTTGGTTCTGCCAGGAAAATGGGATTGCTTCTCAGAAAACCATACAGAAAAGAGACAGAATCACCAGGTAGGTGAAAGGGGCTGCCTAGGGGCACCTCCCTCTTCGGGACTGCCCCCAAACCAAGCCTCTCATCCCCTAGGCACTCTTTAGTCCCCCTGCGATTTATATGGGGACATTGCTGGCTGTTTCCCCTTTTTAGGAATCAAGGGGAAAGTGCACAGACTGCTGTATTCTTCACTCTGTCTGGGGAGTGCAGTGGACAGATGAACCTGGACCTGCCCCAGCCAGGGGTCATGCACTCCTCCTCTGGCTGTGCCTGCTGGAGGTACAGCAGCCATGGAGAAGTGTTTCTCACTTAGCCCCAAGCTGCTGCGTTGACAGAGGGGTGGTGTAACCCTCTCTCCCCAGGGCAGCCTGCATATTGAACCCTTCATCTCCAGCCCCACCCCACAGCAATGACTTAAATGAAACATGTACATTTTCATTTTATTTTCCAAAAAACCAAAAGTGAGTTAAGGCAGAGCATGACCAGGCAAATCTTGATACTTCCAAAGTGCCTTACAAACATTAATTAATCATGAATGAATCCTAACAGTTTCCAAAGGCCCAGATCTACAAAAGTATCTAGGCTCCTAACTTCCACTGAAATAACAGAAATTACATACATTTGTGGATCAGGGTCAAAGTGACTATGTTTAAAAACTCTATTTTGCAGATTTCATTTTACTTTATGAAATATTTTGAGTCAGAAAAGTTACTGCATCACTTATGCAGCACTTTGCATTTAAAGCATTGCAGACACTTATTATATGAAGAATAGTCTAGTGGTTAAGACACTGTAATGAGACTCAAGGTTCAATTCCTGCTTTGGCCAAAGAGTTCCAGTCAAACTGACAAAAGGAAAATCACTGTGATTCATAATACCTGAGTTAGGTGCCTAAGCTATTGCAGAATAAAAGGGGAGATATAAGCCCATTAGACTTCTTCAAGTGATGCCTCCAATGTGGATGTTGCTGATCACCATTTGCCATCTTTTTCAGTGGGGACCCAACTGGTAACATTTCCACTCTTCTTTAGATAGCAGGCCATCTGATGATATTTCTGATTGAATTGGCTCTCTTTCTGGTTTGCCTGTGATCTCCCCTGAGACTATGAGTGCTAGAAACAAGTTGGTCTGTGATCAGCAAGATATGTGTCCATGTTTATTCACCTTACACTGTGGTTCACAAAAGGCAGTATACTAGGCAAGGAGACCTCTAAGTTAGGTAACGGGACAAGAAGGTGAGTCCTGAGCATTTCCCCACTCAGGTAGGGTACATCTACACTAGCCCCCTAGTTCGATTTAGGGAGGCTAATGAGGGCGACCGAAATTGCAAATGAAGTGCAGGATTTAAATATCCTGGGCTTCATTAGCATGTTCCCAGCCGGTCGCCATTTTAGAAATTAACTAGCCCGAAGTAACTGCCTGCATCTACACACGGCAGTGAAATGGGATTCCAAATTAAAGCCCTAAATTGAATTAGCTGTGTGGCAAGGGCCCCTCTTCCCCAAGCCACTACTGGGGAGGCCTCCTCCCCTTAGCCCCCCCCAGTTAGGGGTTTTGCAGCGGGTCTCAATGGTAGGGAGCCCGGGCCACGTGCCCACAGGCTCCCTCCTTAGCTGCCTTTACCTAATGCTGGTCAAAATTGTTCTCTCTGGTCTCTTCCTCTCTGCCTCTCCACCACCTTCCTTTTGTCCTCTCCTCTCCTCTCCAGCCTCCAACTGCTGAGGCTTTTAAAGGCCCTCAGACAGACAGCAGAGAAGTCAGCTGGCCCCAATTAGCCTGAGCCAGCTCCCTCCCAGCTGCATCTAATTTGGCTGCAGTTCTCTGCTTCTCTCACAGGGGTTTTTCCCTTTTGGGCTGCCTTTTCCCCTCTCTGCAGCAGCTCCCTGGCCTGACCCTGTCACAGCTGGTAAACCTCATTCCAGGAGGAATAACAGCTAATTCGATTTAGGGCTTTAATTCGGAATCCCGTTTCACTGCCGCATGTAGACGCGGTCAGTTACTTCAGGCTAGTCAATTTCTAAAATGGCGACTGGCCGGGAACATGATAATGAAGCGTGGGATATTTAAATCCCGTGCTTCATTTGCAATTTCGATCGCCCTCATTAGCCTCCCTAGATCGAACTAGGGGGCTAGTGTAGACATACCCGTAGATAGCCCCCTAAATCCAGTCTGCAGGGAGGTATCTATCACTGCTTGTAGTTCACAGCTAGGAAACCTCTTTGGAATTAAGCATCTATGCCATTTTGCCAGGAGGAGGATGAAGAGGCATAGTGCTAGTGCCCAACTTATAATTTTAGCCCAGGGTTACTGCTCTCACCTGGGATATTGGAAACCCAAGGAGAAAGGATTTGAACAGGTCTCTTCCACCTCTCTAGAGAGCACTCTAACCATTGGGACGACACTATACAGTAGGCAACAAAACTCTCATATACTGCTCCTCCTTTAGCCAGATTTTGAATGGAACCTGATCCTCCAATAGGCAGTCATTGAACACCCCTACTGAACTGAGGCAGCCAAATGCCTATCTTCTCCTTGTTTGGGAATTGCTCTGGGCCTTAGGAAAAAATAGGTGTTTGGAGGCCTAGAGGGAGACAACACTGTGCACACCTGTTGGCCAAAACATAGGTGTCCATTTTTACTCTAAAAATGTAAGCACTGAGTGAATTAAGGCTCCTACAGGAAAAACTTAAAAAACAACAAATAGTCTACTAGCACATTAAAGACTAACAAAACAGAAAAACCTGTTGGAGAATACTTTAATCTGCCTGGATACTCATTAATGGATCTCCAAGTCACCGTTTTGCTTCAGGCCAATTCCACAAGGCAAATACACAGAGAAGGGTTGGAACTTAACTTCATTCATAAGTTTAATTCTTATGCAAATGGTATGAACAGGGACATCGGCTGGCTCACACACACTACCTTGGACATCCTAATGACTTAACCAACCAACCAAACAATGGAGGTGCTAATTGTTCTTATCAGCCTCTTGTAACTATTTGAACCATCTACTCACTGTCTCTCTTTTTTTCCCTCCCCTCCTTTTCTCTCTTTTTTTCCTCCTCCTCCCCTCCCCTCTTCCCTTATTTATTTTTGGATCTGGACTTCTAATACTCCTGTCATCTGAAGAAGCGGGTTGTGCCCATGAAAGCTCATGATGCCATCTACATGTTTTGTTAGTCTTTAAGGTGCTAATAGACTATTTGTTGTTTTTTTAAGTTTTTCCTGTTACAGATTAACTCGGCTACCCCTCTGAAGCTTTTGGCACCTACAGGGTTAGGCAAGAATTTTTGTGCATCATAGTAAAGCCAAATTGAGACTTCTCCTTTAGGGCACCCAGCTCTTAATCTCTTTCTGCCTTAGACTCTGAAAAATAATATTCCCTTTTCCTGTCTTTTCTATTTAGAATTGAAGCTCTCTGGGGAAGAGAATGATCTCTCACTTAGTGTTTGTACATTTCCCAGCTCAATAGAGCCCAGATCTTAGCCAGAACCTCTCAAGGGTCACAATAATAATAAGAATGATATAAACATTAATTCTCCTAACACCCTGTGAATTAAGTGGATCAAGAGTATTATCCCTATTTAGGCTGATCCATTGAGAATGCTTTTCAGATTCATTTTTCAAGGGAAAGAATGTTAATTTTAGAATGAAAAATTGAAAAAAGGGGGTTTTACACTCAAATTATTTTTAAAAAATAGAAGAGAATGATAAAGAAAATAATTGAAATATATTTCTTATTGGAACAAGTAGCCATTCAGCTACCCTTTCATATTGTACTATATGACTTCACTAGGGATCTACCCTAACTTTCAAGCATTATGTATAATGACTTTATGAACATGAGTCTTAAGAACAACCAGTTTTATGACTCATTTCCTCATAGAAAAAAATTAAATCACAGAACTGAAAGACATATTGACAAAGAACAAGTAACTGTGCTTTCATATTGCATTTCCTTCATTGCACTGAAATTGCTTTGCAGTAGTTTGAGGGACAAGAAGAAAGTAATGCAGAACACCATAAAGTAGAAAGTAGTTGAGATGTTGAATGTTATGAACTTTTCAGTCCTCAAATAGTACATAAAATATGGGGGGTCTATTGTACATATTAAGCAACAAGGGTGGGTCTAGCAGTTTCTCACCAGTGCTGATGATATGGATCCTCTGTGGAAGTTAGCTAACAACCTACAATGAAAATCTGAGCTACTGACCTTCTGATGAAGAGTGGCCAGCCTAAAAGTATTGCAATACTAATAGGCTGGCAAGACTGCAGCAGTGCATACAGGGAAGATTTTATTATATCATAGGGAAAGCTTATGAAATCCATGTATTATTTTTAAGAAAATGAAGCACAAATTGCTTTCAACACTTCCTTTTGTATTTTGACTTATTGAACTTGAAGGAGTTAATTTGTTCTCTGAGACAAGGAAATAAAAAAAAAATGTGTGTTGGTCATGTAAGCATGACCTGGGTTGGTGAGAATGAACTATCAAGAACATCAACACATGAATGGAGTAACCTTGGAGAGGCAACAGAAAACCAACCATAAGACATCAATTTTTAACAACTCCTGTCCCAGGGAGGTAGAACATGTGAAAATAGCTTGTCTACAGCTTGAAATAAAAAACTGAGGTGTAAGGAAATTGTAATAAGAATTCTGCTACCCACTACAGTGGGATAGATTTGAATCCTGATACTTGAACAAGAGTGGAAAGCATGCACATTTGTCTTCTAATCCAAGGACTTGTAGCTGGCTCAATTCCCAAGTGTGCCTTCTTGTGGTATTATCCTTGATGCCAGGTGAGAGTCTAGACCCCTAATTCCCTAATTCAAATAATGTCTGCCAAAAAGCTGAAAGAAATGTAATCAAATCACAATCTTCTGTTCCACCTGGTCATCTCCTTAGTCCTACTCTTTTCCTAAAGCACAGACCCACAGGATTTCTCCCTGCAATCCTTGATGAAGCATCAAAACCACCCAGAGAGAGCTAAATTCCCATCTCTCCTGGGCCTGAGTTTGTTGTCCTAGTTTCAATTCTGTTAGTTTTCCTCTGACTTTTTTCAGAATTTCAACTCACAGCATGGCCTCCTTTAAGTCTTGCCCCTTCCCAGAGTATACCACAAGAGCAGGTTGATGGTATCTTACCCTTTTATCTAGCTCTTGCCAGAACTTTCCCACCGAAAGGAACTTGAGACTTACACTCTCTTGGACATCTTCCACTCAACTGCTCCGAGCTCCTTCCTTTAAGCCTACGTTCAGCCTGGTATGCCTTCAGGTACGTTTAGGTATGCCTTCAGGTATGCCTTCAGGTATATACTCTTCAGGTATATTTAGTTGGGGCTAATCGAGTTCTCAGACTTCAGTTAGCCACACGTTGGCCCATATGAGGTGTATATTACTCCATTGCAGACCCTAACTACTGTATTCCAGTTGACTAATAAATGCTGGCCTTTTTTGAAAAGGCTGCCCATTGTTGCTGCAAACATTTGCTGATCATGTAATTCCCAGAGGGGCTAAATCTTTGTCAAGGACATGAATTCATTATGTCTCAATAGGGGAACCACAGCTCAGGAAACAGTTACTAAATCCAAGGTGCCCAGTCTGAGGTAGTGAACTGCAGGGTGCCCACTTGCAAAAAAATGGAGGTATAGGGCCTATCATTCAAAGGTATATATTACCACAGAGACTGTATAAAGACTAGAGGGAGGTATGCTCTGTTGATTCATGTCAATTATATATGTTGTTTTTCCTCAGTTTAACCCTAATATTTGAATTTGGAATTGGATGGATAGAAATTAAGGTTTTTCAGATTTAAGGCCAAATTCTGATTTCAGTTATAATCATGTAAATTCAAAGTGACTGAGAAAAGACATTAGGTCACATTCCCTAGTTATGGTCTGTATCATGCCCACCCTTTGGTCAAATGTTCCCACCTTGTGCCTAAACACAAAGACTCTTTGGGGCTGATCCTGCTTCTTTTTAAACAGAAGTGCCATTTACACTTTTGGGTCCATATAAATAATAAGTAATATTAGGAGTTACTGAAGGCTTCACAACAAAAAATGCTGGGAGAAGGGTCATGAAACCCAAAGAAACTAAAGTCTAAATTGGCTACCAAACTATACAGCATTTTAGGATATTATATTTATAATTTCATACACACAAAAAACTATGTTAAAAGAACATTATTAAGATTGCTGAGTCAAGCATTCCAAAGTTCAGACGTGCTGTCCCGGGCACTGCAGAAAGAGAGACTAATATCTTGGTTTAACTAGGCCTCAATTTTATTAAGTAATACATCTGGCAACTTTCCATCAGTAACTAGCTTAGCTCCTTTGTAATCTGTTCTACCTGCTGGAGAGCTGCCTCTCATTCCATTAGTCTAGTCCAAGTACCATTGATGGAACTGCATTGCCCTTTCCTGGTCTGAGTGTTCAGGGGGTAAGGAAAAGGAAGCTGTTTCCTCACTGCCCCACACACTAGAAGCCCCAACTCCACTGCATGCTTCTTGTCTGAATCATCTTTCTTGCTCCTGACCTTGTCTCTGAAGGTAGTCATTGCCACTAAAACAGAGCTCCCAGACAGCCATGTCCTTCCTGAGCAGCACCATTTGCATTGCTAGAAACCCTAAACCCAAAGCCACCCCAGTCTGTCCAAATTAGCTTTCACATCCAATTCTGCTATCCAATCCTCATTTCAAGTCACTATTACACTGATCCAGGAAACATTCCACACTCAATAAATTCTCCATTTCTTGCTCTGCCCTTAATAATAAATTGAGTCTGACCATGCCTGAAGAGGCAGCTGACTGCCAAGTGTAAAGTACCTCATTCTAAGGACACGAACTGAGGTGTGAAATTGAGGAGGCCAAGCTTGTAGGCCTTCCAAAACAATTTTCTTGGATTCCCTAGCCCTCCTATCCAGCTCCTGCACTCCTATCAGTTTACTAGCAGTGAACACAAATACCATCTCTGTACCTAATGGGGGTGGGGTTTCTTTTTTTTTTTTTTTTTTAATTTTTCTGGGTCTCAATCTACTGATCAACAGCCTGTGTTCATTCTTGAATCCATCCTGGATTCAAATAGAAATGTATTCAGGTGGCCATCACTTTTAAATCACCAACCCAAGCCGTGTACCACTATCCAGTCTGACAGTATACTTCCGGTTAGAGGCTGAGTTCAATCATAAACAGCCATGGGCTTTTCTGTATTTCCTTTGTCATAAAAAATGGCAGATTAAAGGCTGAGAGAAACTAGAAAACTGCTCAGTGTCAACCTTCTTAATCTGCAAGAATTCACCATGTTCACAGCAGGGCAGAGTGAGAATAAAATGGAGATCATTATTCTAGATAATTTTCCCCATATATGTTTTGGGGGCAGTTACAAATCTGAGACTTTGGAAGCCCTGCAGCTTTTAATGAAAGCCCTACAGCTTTTAATATATATATATGATGTCAACCATCTGAGGACTTTTAAGTCTGGAATCAGAGTGTCTAATCTGGCCTTCATGTGACATCTTGGTTAGCCTATAGGGCACCAATAGCACCTTAAGCAGATAAAACCAATCCAACATTGTCATTTCTGGTCCTGCACCAAGTTGGATTTACCTTCTACTATCCAATTTACCCTCTACTACATTACAAAGGAGTGTCACCTCTCCTGGGGTCAAGGCAAATGTATGTTCCCGAAGTGTATGTGTGTGTGTTTAACATATTTGTATTTGTGTAAATTCTAACTTTTGTCCTCAATGAAAGCCCAGTATAGTTGTTAAATTCAAGATTCAGGTTTATCTGCTGGAGGACCTATACACATCATCAGTACAAAGAATGGTGTTGAATGACCCAAAGTCAGCTATTCTAACCATATTTCAATGTCAGCCTGGTGCTGCTTTAATCCTTTGTACAGCACATCATCAGCACTGGAATAAATTGCCTAGGATGTTGTGGAATTTCCATCACTGGAGATATTTAAGAACAGGTTGGATAGACCTCTATCGGGGATGAGCTAGATAGTGCTTGATCTTGCCATGAGGGCAAGGGACTGGACTTGATGACCTCTCAAGGTCCCTTCCAGTTCTAGTATTCTATGATTCAAGTTCTTCTGAATGTCCTAGCCTCTGAAATGATGATACCAAGGATTAGTAAAAGGGATTAGGCAAAGAATCCCCAAACATTTTCCCATTATACCTTCTACCTCCCCACCTGACTGGAGAAGTAGAATAGCAGCAGAGGCAGTTTGATCTCTTATTGTAATGTCTGAGCTTTGACTGTGGAAGCGATTAGTGAAATATAAAGAGAGTGATGGGTTTATATCAGTAAGTAAAATATAACAAAATAATGAGCACACCTTACTGCTAACTGTGCAGATATTTTTCAACATCCAGTACTGTAGAAAAATCCGGGTACATTGGTAATGGCTTCAGCAACCGGAAAAAAATGGCTGTGCCAAAGGTGAAGGATTCTAACAGCATGATAATAGTCAGAATCACAAATGCTTTCAATTGGCATGAGCTTCATTCAAAGACACTCTGTTAAAAGCTGATGTTTTCTAAATTCAGTTGCAAATGATTGATGCATATTTTGCTTTAGTCCAAGAGAACTGTATGCACATTGAAAGTGTGGCAGATGTCCAGCGACTATATGAAGTATGGGGGATTGCTCAAAAAGGAATAGAAGAGAATGAAAATAACAATGTCAAAGACAACTTCCTGGAGCTCCTGACTCTAATGGCCAAATAAAATGATTTGTTAAGAAAGAAATTTGAAAGTACAATGCAAAATAGAACCAGTTGGCAATACAAAATGAAATCATTCACAGGATATCAGAAATGATTCTTCAATGAATAGGCAAAGAAGGATAATGTTTTCTCTATAAGGGTTCGTCTACACTGCAACACTATTTCGAAATAACTAGCGCTATTCCGAAATAACTTAGTCCACGTCTACACAGCAGGCAGTTTTTATGAAATAGTGTCAAAATACTGTCAAGCTGGAGGACTTCTTACTCCAACTCCTATAACCCTCATTGTATGAGGAATAAGGGAAGTCGGAAGAAGAGTGCACTATTTTGAAATAAGTGCTTTGTAGATGCTTCCTATTTTGAAATAAGATACATAATTGATGTAGCTCAATGTGTGTAGCTTATTTCAAGTTAAACCCTGAAGTGTAGACACACCCTTCATGCTGATAAAATTGAAGATTTTAGCAAAGTAAAACATATTACCAGGTTAACCGTGTTTAGGTAATATACAAGTGGCACTGCATAGGAAAGATTTCTTGGTTTCCATCCTGCCAAGTCACCTAATGCAAAGTCTCTCAATATGTGAAGAATACATTGTCACAATGTGGTATTCATATACAGCACTGTATTGCCCAGACTGTGAAAATAGAATGAATGGAATTCTTCATTGTGTGTCAGCTATCCTACCAAAAAAGTACCGCAGACATTGTATGTTCACTCTTTTAGGCTAACTTTAGTTATTGTGATGTACACAAGGAAAACAAATGCACTCATTTTTTCCACTATCCTGGAGAAACTGTATACTTTTTTCTCAGAATCATCTATATACACTAAATTCATGGTCATTCAGAATAAAGCTAACCCACAAATAATATCTTGGAATTTACAAAGCTCCGTGACACTGGATAGGCATAGCAAGTTTCTACTTGTAATACTGTGAAAAAAGATATTTCATCCATTCTTCTGGCAGTGTACTATCTCAAAACAGGTCAAAAAGTAATTGGCAAGTATATGCATGAGGTCTTAGCTCAGTATTAGATGACCCAGCATGCTTAGGGTAGCCCTCGCTGGAAATGCCATGGCCAGGACAGGCTGAAAAAAAGACACTAGGGACTCCAAAATGATTAGGGGGCTGGAGCATATGACCTACGAGGAGAGGCTGAGGAAGTTGGGTCTATTTAGTCTGCAGAAGAGAAGAGTAAGGGGGGATTTGATAGCAGCCTTCAACTTCCTGAAGGGAGGTTCCAAAAAGGCTGGAGAAAGGCTGTTCACAGTAGTGATGGATGGCAGAACAAGGAGCAATGGTCTCAAGTTGCGGTGGGAGAGGTCCAGGTTGGATATTAGGAAAAACTATTTCACTAGGAGGGTGGTGAAGCACTGGAATGGGTTACCTAGGGAAGTAGTGGAGTCTCCATCCCTAGAGGTGTTTAAGTCTCGGCTTGAGAAATCCCTGGCTGGGTTGATTTAATTGGGATTGGTCCTGCCTTGGGCAGGGGGCTGGACTTGATGGCCTTCTAAGGTCTCTTCCAGCTCTATGATTCTATGACTCCCAAGACTGGTGGCTAACATTGAAGTACACTCACCAACCAGTCACAAACTGTGCTTGTGATTCCCCAAACTGGTTATCAAGAAGCTAAAAAAGATATCACACAGCCCCCTTTATTGCCTTTCAATTTTTATGGCTCCCAATTGGCACTTAGCTTCAGTACAGTGAAAAATTATTTTAAAATCTCTGCTCACTATACAAAATATTCTTTTGACCCCAAAGATTCAGCCCATTACCAGGTCAATATGAGCTTGAATTTTGCCTGAAATACCATACTGCCAGCCAATCCTTTAGCATCTACAATTAAAGGTTTATTATAAAAGAAGAAAAGAACAAGAAGAGAGCTATTAAATGGTAAAGCAATTAAGTGCCTATATAATACTACAAAGTGTATATATCAGGTACTTTGCAGTGTTGCTGAGTTTGCTGGCTTGAAAGGAACATAGCCACAGCTTGGATGGGTTATTCAGTCCTTTGTTCAAAGCTTCATATTTAGAAAAGTTACTTTTCTAAACATGTTAAGAGTAAGACGCAGGAATGAAGACAAAATGGAGATGATGCAGGAGCCTTTTATATTCTTTTGCCATGTGACTTATACTTCCTGTATTCTCAAACACAAGCTTTACAGCACAAGGCATGGAAAAGCCTTAGAATAATGTCCATAAGCATATTCTGTGCCATGTTGGCCCATAAGATGCATTCCCTAGTTCCCTTCAATGGGTTCGTTGTATAGCTGATAACCCTTGATGGGTCAACAAACAAGCTAGGCAATGCTGATCCCAATATGTCTGAGGCTGTCACCCAGAAACAGAGCATAAGTGTGGTAAGCTCCAAAGTCTATCCCCTTATCTCAGGGGCAAGCCACAGTGTGTATAGGACACATTCCAGGACCACCCATTATGCTGGGTCCCAGCCCAGGAATCCTCTGGTAGCAGCCTTGTCTTGACTTCTTTCACTCCCCTTAATGGCTCCTGTTCTCTAGGCCTCTTCCCTGTGACCTTTGGTATCAATGCCCACAGCCTGGCAGATATCAGGCTGAAACATCTATCCAGCTCCCCCCAGGCTTCTCATCACTGCTCTGTCCAAGGTACTTCCTCCCTGGAAGCCAGTCCTGCACCCTCACTGTTTGGTGGACACCATTGTTCCCGTGGTTGTCCGAACATTCACAGAAAAGCTCATTAGATATGGACTGGCACCTCCTGGGCCCCATTGTCAGCCAAATACCTCTATTCACTTGATTAGTAGTACTGCCATAACAGGCTGGCCAAGCCTCCTCTCGAGGTCTCCCAGAAGAAAACATTTTAAATAGAAGTGCATACTCATAATTTCAAACACAAAAATGATACATGCACACAAATGATATAAACAGAGCCAGCAAATTATAAGCTTTTAATAGACATATGACTATAGATTTATGTTGTAAACATATAACAGTGGTTTCAGCAATAATCTGTATGGTCATACTTTAATCCAATAATGTCACAGTTAGTCTTTAAAGTGCCATAGCACTCCTCGTTGTTTTTACAGTACTCAGATGATACAACATATAGATAAGATTATCATACTTGGTAAATCATAACATTTTCACAGATACCTTACACAGCATGTATATTCAGATTACTTGCAATTTTATAATATTGATGATAATATATAGTTCCCCACATATTCTTTATAGTGTCACAATTTGACTATATTACCCTCTTTTTTATGTTTACAAAAACTCTTCAACTGCTTAAAGTTATATGTGACTACTAGCAAGGAGTTGAGTGTGGCTTGTATCAGTCATGCTTATCTATGGACAATCTAATCAGAGAATTTCTGAACATGAGAGATTCAGAAAGGCATTTCATGAAATATGGAACAAAGATTTTACCATAGCTTCAGAAAATGATTTGAAGCTACTGATCTTTGGGAAATACACTGTCACGAAAGTTCCCAAAAACTTCAACAATACAGTTTAACCGAAGAAGTGTAAAAGTGAAGACTGGCCCCCTTTAGACACAGGGGGATTCAAGAAGTATGCCCTTTTTTGCTAATGCTTGATCAAATAAATGGAGCATTCAAAGCACATTTGCTGAAAATAAATCTGTTCTTGTTGGTGTCAATTGCCTTAACCCAAAGTATGAGACCTTTCTTGACTTTCTAGAATTAAAAACACTCATGGAAGATGATAGATGTGATACAGACAGTGTGAAGAAAGAGGTAAAACTCTTGCCACACATAACTGAGTACTGTGAAGAAGAGACGAGTCCAAGATTGACAGTTTGCTGAAGCTGCTAATTTTTGGGGGATAAATACAAACTTTTTCCTTCCATACATTGCATAAATTAAATGTGATTGACATATGTATTCTTCTGTCAAGTGCTGCATGTGAAAATACTTTCTCATGCATTGAATAGTGAAAGGTTACCGGAGGAACCACATGGCAAGAGACTGATTAATGGACTTGGCTGTCATGGCTATTGAAAAGAGTTGTTGAAGACTCTTGATCTTCAGAGTTGATGAGAAATTTTCTGTTGCTAAAAACAGCTGCATCCAGGTTCAATGAGATAAATAAATTGTCACCAACATTATTTATCCCCTTTCTATACTGCACGGCTGTGTCTACACTGGCACCCTTTTGTGGAAAAGGGATGCTAATGAGACACAGCGCAATTTCAAATCCGCGGGGGATTTAAATATCCCCCGCGGCATTTTTGGCTGCCGCTTTTTTCCGGCTCGGGGTTTTGCCGGAGAAAAGCGCCAGTCTAGACGCGATCTTGCGGAAAATAAACCCTTTTCCGCAAGATCTCTTATTCCTACTTTCACCATGATTGAAGCAGCCACTCCAATTTAAGCCTGCCCTCACTGAAAAATTGAAAGTGATACCACATTTCATGAAAAAAAAAGCCTTTTCAAAGCCCAAAACAACCTTATGAGAACCATAACTTCAGTGCCACCTCCAAGTGCTCTGAATAAGGATCTTTTAGCCTCTCCAGAAGTCAGTGATTTCAGACCCTGGGAAAGTCCTCAGCTCTTCTCCACTTATCCTTCCTATCTTTGTCATAGAATCATAGAATACTAGGACTGGAAGGGACCTCGAGAGGTCATTGAGTCCAGTCCCCTGCCCTCATGGCAGGACCAAATACTGTCTAGACCATCCCTGATAGACATTTATCTAACCTACTCTTAAATATCTCGATAGATGGAGATTCCACAATCTCCCCTGGGCAATTTATTCCAGTGTTTGACTACCCTGACAGTTAGGAACTTTTTCCTAATGTCCAACCTAAACCTCCCTTGCTGCAGTTTAAGCCCATTGCTTCTTGTTCTATCCTCAGAGGCCAAGATGAACAAGTTTTCTCCCTCCTCCTTATGACACCCTTTTAGATATCTGAAAACAGCTATCAAGTCCCCCCCCCCTCAATCTTTTCTTTTCTAAACTAAACAAACCCAATTCCTTCAGCCTTCTCTCATAGGTCATGTTCTCTAGACCTTTAATCATTCTCGTTGCTCTTCTCTGGACCCTCTCCAATTTCTCCACATCTTTCTTAAAATGCGGTGCCCAGAACTGGACACAATACTCCAACTGAGGCCTAACCAGCGCAGAGTAGAGTGGAAGAATGACTTCTCGGGTCTTGCTCACAACACACATGTTAATGCATCCCAGAATCATGTTTGCTTTCTTTGCAACAGCATCACACTGCTGACTCATATTCAGCTTGTGGTCCACTATAACCCCTAGATCCCTTTCTGCCATACTCCTTCCCAGACAGTCGCTTCCCATTCTGTATGTATGAAACTGATTGTTCCTTTCTAAGTGGAGCACTTTGCATTTGTCTTTATCAAACTTCATCCTATTTACCTCAGACCATTTCTCCAATTTGTCCAGCTCATTTTGAATTATGACCCTATCGTCCAGATTAGTCGCAACCCCTCCCAGCTTGGTATCATCTGCAAACTTAATAAGTGTACTTTCTATACCAATATCTAAATCATTGATGAAGATATTGAACAGAGCTGGTCCCAAAACAGTCGGGGAGTTCAGCCAGGGTATCCAACCACCTTACTCCTCCCAAGTGCGCTCCCACTCCTCCTGTCAAAGGGGGATGATGGCCATAATGTCACTTAGCAGGAAACTTCAGGCAGCACCAGCTAAAGTCCTTGCCTCTCTTGAACATCTCCTTCATTCCCTTCACAGCTCTGGGGATGAAGGAAGGGAAGAGGTCAACCAGGGTGTGTAATCACCCTGCTGCCCTCAACCCATTCACCCCTTCCAGACACTGCTGTCCTCCATGGATTCTGACTGAGGAAAAAATTTGGTTCCTGGGATGTGTCAGGAAACCAGCCCCATCCTATCCTCAAAACCCTAAAATAAAAAAAGAAAAATATGTCCGTTCTGGTATTACTATCTTGGCTCCCACCCTCCTGCCTCATTTACATATGCATATAGACTGCACAAAAATGATGGCCATCTTTCTGGCATCTGCCCCATTGACTATAAACGGAAAATATAAATAAGGAGAAAAATGTGAATTTTTCCTTTCATTGTGTTTCATGCGACAGGTGAAAAAATGACTTTCCTAAATCTCTAGTTGCAATAAAATCATGAGAGTTGGCAATACTGTAGCTGCCTCTTTGCAGCTTTTCTTCCCATCCTAGAATGGTGCTCCAGGGGCGTGAGAAGAGCTTATAAAACCTCCCCTTAAGTGCACAAGGATGAATGCAGCCCCCTTCTATCCTATTAATCAGCCACAGATCATTTCACTCTCCTCTTCAACTTCACAAGGAGGGAAGGATGTGTGTGCAGTCCTTACAGGGACCAGTGGCGTCTTTTCTCTTTTTGGCCAAGACAAAACCCTATGACATTGTTGGGTCCAACCCATGCCTGTGCAACCTGAAAAAGTTAAACCAATACGTGCCATAAAGTATATAGATTGTGATACAGTCTTTAAATACATTATCACATAATATTTTTGCCTGCCTCATTCAATGCACAGGATGGATGGTGCTTATTTTATTGTGCATACCCATCTATGGAACACTATTCAACCCCTGATCTGAAGCTAGAACTATTAACTTCATAATAGGCATTTCTATGGAACTTATCACTGTGCTTTGCAAAAATTAATAATTTATTTTCACAATACCTCTGTGAGGTGTTGTGTATTGTTCCCATTTTCTAACCAAGTAATTCAGAGACAAGATAGTACTTATTTTGGGTGTCTAATTTTCATATTCTTGTAGGAGCTCCTTTAATTAAGGGTATACCATCTTATAGAGCTGGAAGGGACCTTGAGAGGTCATTGAGCCCAGGCCCCTGCTCTCACAGCAGGACTAAGTACCATCTCTGACAGATTTGCCCCAGATCCCTAAACAGCCCTGCTCAAGGATTGAACTCCCAACTCTGGTTTTAGCAGACCGATGCTCAAACTGCTGAGCTAACCCTCCCCTCACAAAGGCACTCTCTGATTCCATCTTGCAGAATATGTGAAGTGTTTGATCTCGGTCAGTGTCATAAGAGCTCTTGCCTTTTTCCACATTATGAATTCTCAATTAATCTCCTTTCTTAGGGTTAGTCTTCACATGTGTCTTTGTGGATGGAGAGATGCGATGCTCTCTGTGCTGCCCATCATTAACTGTGTGAAAAACAGTGATGTGTCCTTGCTACTGGCACATTCTGCAAATAACTTGATGTACCTAGCAATTATTCTTAGAACATATAGTTTGTTCACAATGGTCACAGGGAAGTCCCTTATTTCTCATCATCCTCTGTCTCACCAAATCACAAGATGGAGCCAGCAGTTCACACTAAAGTCCAGAGAATGCTTCTCTGAAGTCTCCAGGACAACAGCCACTTCAACAGCCTTCTGGAATATAATGTGCTGATGCAATCAATAACTTCTTCCAGACCTGGTTGTTGTGTAATCCATAGACTAATAGGTCATGTAGGGCATTGCTTAAATGTTTGTCTAAACTGACAATACTCTGACCACTTCCTTAGAGCAGCAATCAACTGTGGTACTGGCTCCCTACTTCCCTGATGTTGCTGATAGAGCTCATATCATTCTGACAGGATTGGAGAAGAATGTTCTAGTTTTGCTACAGGTGTTGCAGCATACAGGACAGTTCTGGACACCATTGGAGATAATAGGTCACACAGCAGTCTGTATGCCTTCACAGCCATCACTGTCACTGAAACCTGTTGTATGTGTGGAATGGTGTTGCAGATTACTAATTGCTTAAAATGTTTAAGGTATGCCACCCATGATTCACAGTTGTCATCAAATTCACCAATATTGCCCTAAAATTGCCATTTCTTCTGTTCTCCTGGACATCTTCTCTGCCATAGGGAAACTTTTTTGTGACTATACTACCTGTACTAGATTTGCCTCTTCTGGCTCTGTGCCCACACTATTGGCCACAGAATATTTCCTGTGGCAGTACATGAGCTCTCTCTACAGGCTACATATCATCAGCACAGGCTAATCAGCTTGTCTGTTGCTCTGTCTGTTGCAGATGGTGGGTGACGTAATATCTTTTACTGAACTAATTTCTTGTGGTGAGAGAGACACTCTTGCTCTACACAGAGCTCACGGTCAACCAATATGGCAGTTTAATTCCCCTTCCCTGATTTGTCTCAAACAGCTAGACAGCAATCTCAGAAAACTCTTTATCACTGTTTTGTTTATGGTAGCTTTGGGAAACAGCCTATTCCTTTCTTCTGTTTTCAATTGCCAATTGCACCCTCTGCCTAATCTTGGGAAATAACTTTTCCATTGCCATCTAGTATATATGAGAGAAAGTTTTTCTGTTTGTGTGTGTGTGTGTGTCTGTCTGTCCATCCATCTGTCTGTTCAAGAACTCCTCCTCATCAGTAAGAGCTAGCACCACCAAATTTGGCATTCGGTTTTCTCTTATCATAACTTTAAGCAAGGTACAGATTTGATTGTGCCAGAAAAATGGGATGTGCCAGGAATGGGATTGCTTCTCATAAAACCATACAGCTCATGGTGAAATCTCATCATAAATATAGTAGCCCAATGTCTGTGACTCTGTAACGCTGAAACGCTGGCTGTTCCCTCTGGCGGCGCTGTTGCCTCCCGCTGTGGTGCTCGGCTGACTTCTGTGCTGCTCAGCCAGGCCGCCGCAAGGGAGCAAGTAGAACAAGCGGCCGTTTGGGGTCCGCGCTCCCCATGCAGCACGGGGTGCTGCATGGAGCGCGGACTAAACAACGCTGCGCTGCTTGCTCCCATGTGGCGGCCCGGCTGAGCAGCGGGAGGCAACAGCGCCGCCCAGAGGGAACAGCCAGGGGGCGGGGCCTTGACAAGTGTGCGTCTCTGACATCAGGAAAGTGTGCCAGATTCAAAAGGAGGAAAGCGGAGCAGACACACAGGACGCGGAGGAGACAGAGAGGAGAATGGAGGAGGTGGAGGACAGCAAGAGAGAGAGTGAGAGAGATGCAACAGGAGGAGGAGAAGAGAAACACTGAGTGAGAGGCGGGAGGGGGAGAAGAGACGGAGAGAGAGGCAGGAGGCGGATGAGAGCTGAGAGAGAGAGAGGGTGAGGCAGTAGGAGGAGAAGAGAGAGAGAGGCCATTTGCGCCGCTTGCTTCTGTGCGGCGGCCCGGCTGAGCAGCGCAGAAGTCAGCCAAGCGCCACAGTGGGAGGCGAAGGGGGCGGGCGGTGATGTACATGCCCAGGGGGTGGGGCCTGGATAAGCGTGCATTCCCGATGGAGACAGAGGAGAGCGGAGAGAGAGTGAGAGTCAGGAGGGGGAGAAGAGAAAGAGAGACAGAGCAGAGAGAGAGTGAGAGGCAGGAGGAGGAGGAGAAGTGAAAGGGAGAGTGAGAGGCAGGAAGGGGAGAAGAGAAAGAGAGGCAGAAGGCAGAGGAGAGCTGAGAGAAAGAGGGGGAGGCAGTAGGAGGAGGAGAGAGAGAGAGACGGAGAGAGAGACCGGAAGCTCAGGAGAGAAGACCGACGTGGAGGAGAGACCTGAAAATCCTGTCTTATGATGGGCTAATTGGCTAGCGAAAGAATAAAAGCTTATTTTTATACATTTTTGCCAATCTTTTTTCAAAATGCTTTCCCCGACAGTATCAGCAGAAAAGGACTAGATTCTTCAGTTAGGGGATTCGCTACAATTTCTTAATTTTTTGGCTTGACCCTATCTGGGAATTTATAACCACTCCAGGCAACATTGGTAGGCAAATCTATACCCATGCTCAAGCACAGAAGTTTTAACAAATTAAATTTACTGGAGAGGGAGAGAAAAGGGAAAGGCCAGCTTGAAGTGGGAGAAATATTTACAATATTTAACATCTTCTACCACCATTTAACTCACATTGCATAAATCACAGTCCCAAACAATTGGACCCTGAATGGTAGATACGGTTTGTTCTGCCTCTCACTCTCAGTTTGTGGATTCACCAAATTCCTCATTCACTGTTGGTGGTTCCAAGAGTCCAGGGGAACCAGGGTCCCTGTTTTATAGGCAGCTCTGGGGTGTGCCCACCTGTCCTGTTATAGTGATTTCAGCAGCAGAGAGAGGGAGGCCTTCCCAGAGTCACTAAGCTGACACAGACAGTTGTTGTGAATTCATTTGCTCCCATTATAGTGCAACTGCTCTCCTGATGAAAACTGTGACTTGTGGTCATATTCAACTGCTACTTTTCTCTGCCTGCTGGGTGCTGTGGGAGGGTCCCACTAATGCTTTGCTTGCCACTCAGGTGAACAGAACTACAGCAGGGCTCTGGCCTCTGCTTGCCACCTGCTAGACATCTGGAACTTTGGTGAGTTCTGCTCACGTAGGCAATCACTGCTCTTAGCTGAGCTCATTCAGATACAAGGGGATCAAGGGACCTTGGATACCCATCAGAGTTCCTACCCCTCATCAGCAAGTAAGGAAGTCTTTCTCCCTTTGCCCCCTAGTTCTGTCCAGGGCCTCTTACCTCACCTCAGCATCAATTTTTATCAGTGTGAGGCTATATCCAATCGTTGCCCAGACTTTTCCTAGGTGGGTTTCTCAACAGAGCGATCTCAAAAAATGTAGGCCTCCAGTACAAAACATAGTCAAATGATATCACAAAGTCCCTTCATTTAATATGCAAATGAGTCACTGTATCCCTCGGTGAACTCCCCTTGCTCTCCAACAGATGTACTCAGAGTACACTCAATTACCTCCCTTCTCTCATAGGCTTCAGGCCACAGGACTTTGAATTTGTTGTGATCAATGGGTTAATTTCCTTTATTTAAGACAATACCTGGGTAATAGCCAGGTAGTCCTGAAAATAATCCATGAATCCTTCTGAAAGGTTCATGAATTTAAGAATGAATGATTTGTCCAAACACTTGCACTGAACATTCTTTGTCATTAATCATTTTTCTATTGTTGTTGTTGATGATTTTTTTAAATTGAGTCATCCAAACAAGACATAGAAATAGCACCACTGGATGGAATATGGAACAATTTGAGAACAATGGATAAGATGGCAATTGTTAGTCTAAACTGTTTGCAAGTTCTGACAAATAAAAAGTACAGTTGCAGAAATCAGGATTTGTTGGTACATGACTCAGAAACCATCAATTACCTGAATCTTTAGGAAATCTGAGAGGGATAGCTGTGTTAGTCTGTAGCTTTAAAAACAATGAGTAGTCCTATGGTGCCTTAGAGACTAACCAAAATGTACAGAATCATGAGCTTTTGTGGGTAAAACCCACTTCATCAGATGAATTCAATGGAAATAAGCTGCTAAGAGATATATATAACACCAGAAGAAGTACCTGTCAATTGTAGGACCTGTGTTAATAAGGCTAATTAAGTGGGCTGGATGTGTCCCATACATAGCTTTTGATGTAGAAATGCAGATGTTAAAGGCAGGAGAAATTGGTTTTGTAATGCGCCAACCAGTTAATGTCTTTGTTCGAGCCCAGAGTAACGGTTTCAAATGTGAGGATGAATTCCAGTTCTGCAGACTCTCCCTGTAATTGATTAGTGAAATTCCTTTGTAGAAGAACGGCTTCTGACAAATTCATAATTGAGTGACCAGGAAGGTTAAAATGTTCCCCTGCAGGTTTATGTGTGTTACCATTTCTGATGTCTGATTTCTGTCCATTTATCCTTTGTTGTACAGACTGTCCAGTTTGGTCAATATATATGGCAGAGGGGCATTGCTGGCACTTGATGGTGTATATCACACTAGAGGATGGACAGTTGTATGAGTCCCTAATGTTGTGACTTATGTGGTTAAGTCCTGTAATGGTGTTGCTTGTATAGCTATGTGCCAGAGTTGGCAAAGGGGTTTGTTGCAGGGAGAGGTTCCTGGATGAGTGTATCTGAGATGTGATGTGTGACTACTGGAAATGGTTTGCTTGAGGTCTGTAAGCAAGGACTGGCCTGTCTTCCAACACCTGTGAGAGAGCGGGATCATTTTCCAGGATAGGTTGTAAATTGTCAATGATGCACTGGAGGGGTTGAAGATGGGGGCTGTAGGTGATGACCAGTGGTGTTCTGTTATTTTCCTTGTTGGGCCTGTGGAAGAATGCTTGGAATACTGTCCCTCCACTTCAGCAGCTGAGTGGTGCCACCAAATGCCATGGAACCCCACACACCAGCATAGTTTTTTTATTGGTAGGGATGACCCTGTTGCTTATAAAATTCTAAATAAAGAATTTGACCTAAATAAAATCTATAATTTGGAGGTGGTTTAGAAACATAGAATTGGAAAAGACCGCTTCAATCATCAAGTCCAGGATCCTGGCTGCTATAAATCATTTAATGTAGGCTTAACATCCTATTACTGAAACCAAAATTTTTAATGTCTAAACCACAATCTCAACACCAATTATAATGCTTCCTTAGCCTTTTATTCTTATGTAGTGGCTAACTCTTTTCTCTGCATCTCCACTCTTCTGGTAGAGATATTTTAACACTTTGACTGCAGAAGTTTTCCAGAAATTACAGCTGACGATTTCAAGTCTCTCAGGCAGGCCCAGCCAAAAGGTTTGCAGGGCCCAAAGCAGGATGCTGGGAGCGGGGCTCTGGACCCAGCTGGTGGATGGTGAATACTCAGCAGCACGGGGCAAGGCATTTGCCTTGCTCACCTTACCGTAGGGCTGGGCCTATTCTCAGGACTATTAAACATAGAATATAAAACAAATTTAAAGAGTAATTTTACAAAACATTACTTAGGGGTCTATAAACTGGGGGAACTTCTTTGTAGAGCCTTCTCCTCATAGACTTTATAGACACGTATGCACATATGCATGGGCATGATCACACTTGGACATCCTAAAAATAAAGAGAATACAATGACTAGAATACATCCAATATTATAAAAATTAAAGGAAGACATAAAAAAGGTAAAATAAGATATTTAAGGTGACAGAGAGATGCAAACTTTTCAGCTGCCACAGCCTTCTCTAATCTTTTAGAATAGTATCTAGAACTGCACTCTAAAATCTGGAGATGTTCTGCTGACAGATTGTCTCACCAGTGGACCTTCTCTGGGAGCAGGAAGAGAACAAATAGATTGCATGAAGATACTGTAACTTCTTCTCCCCAAGGTGACTGCTCTTGGAGATTCTAGCACATCATCTGTTGAACAAAACGATGAGGCTTCTAGGGCTTACCCTTGATTTTTATAGTTTGTGAACTTATTTTCCTATACTTTGCAGTGCCTCCCCACAAGATCTTCAGGTGTATCCAATACAAAGCCTATCTTGGAGCCATGCAAATTGGTCCAAGCAAGTTCTAATTAGGTCACCATTAGCAAGCATTGACTTGGAAAGTCCTGCTTAAAATCAGTGGTTTTAAAAATCTTAGTTTTTCATGACAGACTGTAAGCCTGTGACACTCCCCTGCAAAAAAATATCAAAAACTGAGTTGCATGAGATCATTTCTGAGGACACTGGTCTGATATTATTCCGAACATTGCTGCTTGAGATGGCAAAGTTTAACATGAAACTTCTACCAAAAGAGCAAAATGATTTTATTTCTAGGGATTTTTTTTTCCACTCAACAAAATTAAAATAAATTTGACTTTATGATATAGCTCATCTCTTTGCTTCTTATTCTTCTTGAAACAAGTACCTCCTATTTTACCTATTGTTGAAACAATTTGCCTTTTGGAATCTACATCTTGACAACCTTGATGGCCTGCCTGTGTTAACTGAAATTCCATCATATGTCTTCTGCAAAGAAGATATCCACCAAAAATACCATAAATCAACTGCACATATAGCACTTATATTGTTGATGAATGAGCAATTCTGTTTCTATAAAATTTATATCCTCTACACCCAGGTAGACTTCATTCCATGACAAAGCTTCTAGATTGCAAGTTTCTTAGGTTACTGAGTAATCATTTCCTTACATATTTGGATAGGATGTGGTTTTATGAGCTCCAAAATAACTGTTGACACAGACCAACCAGAGCAAACCATATCATTTCTGCAGAATAAAGTCTCTTCTTCTGCTCCTCAAGTACAATTTTTATGTTCTCAGCAGACTAGAGTCATGAACCTTTCCAATATTTCCAACACTGATATTCATGAATCTTACTCTGTTATCCCCTGTGCCTTGCAGAATGAGTGAATAACATTATTTTCAGTTCACTAATCATTTTCTCTCATCTGGTGGCAAAGAATTGGGGTGCAGGCTCATTGGTTGCCCCTGTGCAATTCAGAAACCCCATCCTTAGAAAACCAGATACTATTTCTGGAAATCTCCTTAAGGCAACCACCCATGGCTAGATCAGTGTTACTTGCCTAACAAATCTGCTCATCCACGACCCCACAACAGTGAACTTTCCTACCTCCACATGGTCTGTAGCTGACAGAAAGCTGTCTTGTGTTGCCAACTTCCACAAGGCAATAATCACCCGCTTTTGCACTAGTATGGCTTCCCTGAATCAAGTGTTCTGGTGTTGGAGGTTTGGTGCAGGCTCATCACACATCTCCATGAAGGACTGTTTCCTCATTTGGAAGTTCTCAAGCCACTGCTGGTTTTCCAAAAGGTGATCCTGCCCACCATCCACTTCTCATGAGCCAGAAGTGATGGTCCCCCTGCGGGCAAGCAATTGTAAAACCATCATTCACCACATCTGTTCCATGGGATGCAAATGGATTGTCATTCACCATTATGGTCAGCCATCGTCCTATCAGAAAATTCTGCAAAGATTCTATCCTGCATCTGCTGATTGTCTATTCCAATGCATAATGTCTTGCAATAAGTTTCAGGAATGGATCCAGATCATCACCAGTTGCTTTATGTCTTCCAACCAGTTTGGAAGCAGGGAGAAGTAAGAAGGAACTGCCATCAGCAATTTCATGAAGCCAGGAGACAGTACCAGTAACACATCTCAAGATAGTACCTAGAGTATTTCTCTGTGGTAGTAAGAACCCTGAAATGGTTCAGCATCTCTTGAAATGGTAGTGTTAACATCACGTAACAGCAGTGCTGGACATGTCTACTGAGAACATCTATATACCCATAAAAGCCCATGTCCAGCACAGCTTATATAGACACATGGTACAGGTATCTGGAACATATGTGAGCATGTGCATGAGCAAGTAACAGAGTATGCGCCTTACTGTAGATAAGAATCACACATCCAGTGCAGATACGCCTTTTCCAGTTCAAAATTTCTCCTTCTCTTTCATTTATTTCCTTTTTAGATTATAAATCCTTCAGGTTAGGGATGCCTTCTTCCTGTGTGTCCATATAGCACCAGGCATATTTTAAGATATACATAAATAAAAATAAACAATCTTTAGGAATAACAAAGAGCATTAATTGAAAACAAATCTCTGTAAGAATAATCCAGTCTCCTAAATTTTCTGGCCACAACATTGTAGCATTAGCTTTAAAAATGTAAAAACTCAAGATCCAAAGAAAAAATCTAGGTCACACTAAAGGATTTGGGTCCATAAATCAATGAATGAATTACACCCTTCCTTGTGCAAACCTGTAAGCTGTGGTAGGTAAAATATAGCATTATTTGTCATATTTAAATACTTCAAAAACACAAGTTAAGAGAAAAGAGGAATTGAGAAAAGATCAGCTGAGAGACAATCTCAGTATTTTAAATTGTGTGACTTACCTTTGAATAAAGGATAAGATCCATGCTGGGATTTCCCTTCAAAACCTTTCGACTCAGCTTATCCAGAACACATTATCTAGCTGTGGAAGAACACTTCATCAAGTTCTTTGGGATAAAAAAAACGCAGTTGGACTCCAGTTCATCAATCAGGTTTCTTTATTAGGCATGTATTAGGCCCTTTCCCCATATTGGTCAAGCCCAGCCTTAACATTTATGTACTAGGTAATAGCACAATTCCAATTCACATCACACACTACTCAGTTTATAAACATCTTTCCTAGCTACTAACATTCGTATTTCTTGCAGGTAAGAACCTATGTCTTTGAAGGCAAGTTTATCAGTTCAATGTGTTTCTGCCTACTTTTTTTCCTGTAAGAATATTCACAATAGTTAGTTGTTGCTTCCTTATTTATTATACAGATATTCAGAAGTTATTTAATCAATTACTTGCTTATTCAGCTATTACTCATCTTCACCTGTGTCTGCTTGTGTCAGCTAAGTTAGCGCTACAGCTCAAAGAAGACTGAAGTCAGTCTTTGAGTCATACCCCCCAAAAAAAGACACTCCAGACTGACTTTGGGTACAGTGTACCACTTCCAGTTACAATTCTGTTGAGCAAATTATACTAGCTGAGGGTCCAGACCTCAGGTTTCCAAGGCTATGTCTAGACTGCAGGTTCTTTCGGAAGAAGCTTTTCCAGAAGAGATCTTCCAGAAAAACTTCTTCTGTAAGAGAGTCTCCACACAGCAAAAGCGCATCGACAAAGCGATTTGCTTTTTTGAAAGATAGCGTCCACACTGAATGGATGCTATCTTGCATTTAAGCTATGATTACTATGGACAGAGTGACCACCAGGGCACCTGTGCTTTTTCCTCTTCTTTCGAAAGAACTCCCTCTTCCCCGTCCACACACACCTTTTTCTGAAAGAGTTCTTTTGGAAAAAGGTTCCTTCCTCGTAGAATGAGGATTGCCAATGTCAGAAAACCCCCTCTGTTCTTTCGATTTTCTGTCAAAAGAACGCGATTGCAGTGTCAACGTAATTGAATTTTTTTCAGAAAAATGGCTGTTTTTCCGAAAAAACTCTGTAGTGTAGACATACCCCAAAAGGTAGGTTAAGATTCAAGCCATCCTGATTTGGCACTTTATAGTTCTTCTTCTGTGTCAACTCCAAACCTGCAGTGGGCCTGGTTTGATTTTAAGATCATTTGGAGATGGAATCTTTTGCTTACAGCCAGTTTCACGAGACTTCAGACAAAAATGACAGAACTCCTAGCCAGCATCTCATAAGATGTTGGTGCAGATGAATACAAATGCAAAGTTTAAAACTCTTTGGATAAAAAACTCCCCACATCTTATTCAAATTCAAGAGTGAAATAACAGTTCAAGCTGAACTTCTTGTATTCACAAAACTCCCCTCCCAATCTCCATTTGGATATCAAAGAAAAACACGTTCAGCAAAATATGCTTAGAATTATATTATTTTCTACAACAGTGAAGAAATTTGACAAGAGCTGGGATCTGGTTTTAGAAACATTCAACTAAGGAATGCTCAAAAGCCAATGGCTGGTTCAAGACCTACTTCCCTTCCCTATATCCCTTAACTCTTTCTCTTCAACTTTCTTGTTCCCCTGACTTCCTACTTTTCCTGTCAGTGTTGTCCCCCAACCATTAGTTGTAAAATATTGATTTAGTCAATTATTTAAATATTAACTTGTTAAAATGGTTTTGTGTATTATGTGAGCATTTTGCTATATGTGAAAGAAAGCAATTCTAAGTTTATAGTATATATTTTTGTATTGTGATATCTGCACTGAGAAGCAAAAGAAAATTTTAATAAAATTATTTCATTAAAACAATTTACCAATGGTTGAACTTACATTAGGGAGTGACAATGGAATTTGCAACTTCGAAGAGCTGACTTTCAAACTAACCCTTTCCTGGGTGCCACTAATTCCACATCTGACACACAGAACTATGATTTCAGAAACACATGAATTCATGTTTTTACTTTCAGAAATGGGTAATACTCTATTTAAATCTAAACATGAGTGGGTTTAAATAATGCAATGCTAATGCCTGTAATCTGTTACTAATTATGTTAGGCAGGACAAAGATCTTGTAACAAAAACTGAAGTAAAAAGTCAAGTAAAATGACTCATTTTAATACATAATGTTGAATCAGGTAATTGCATCCTTTATTTCTGTTAAGAGAGGATACTGTTTTGTTGAGGATAGGTTAAAAAGATGATTGGATATCACTGCAATGACGGTTGTATCTTTTGGGTCGGATCTTCTGCCAAAGTATGACTACACAACTCCATTGACTTTGATGGAGTGATGCTGATTTATACAAGCTTCAGATTTGATGTAACATTAGATTAGTATAGTATGTCATTCTCATATGTTGGTTAAAGGGAGATTTACTTACAGTGAGAACTGTGCAGCAGAGAGAGTGAACTAAATTGTCCATGGAGCCTTAAAAGTATATGACAATTTAATTTCTTCTTGAAATTCACTTCAAAGAGAATACGTGCATGAGAAATGAAACATATTCCATTGGAAACATTTTTAACATTTTAAACTTTCATTTTCTTCTACTTAGGTTTAATGGAATCAACATTCAAAATAGTTCAGTCTATTCATTGGCTTTTCATTGCAAAGGAAGGAAATTATTTTAGTATTTTAGCCTGAATCTCCAAGGGATCTAATGAAGAATGATTATTTATCTTATTTATAAAGTGTCTGTTTGGATTGAGCTATATCCAATAGTTTGTGTTATTATTTGTTCAATGGTTAATTTAATTTTCACCTCAAATATATTAAAGTGGTTGGGGTTCTTTATATTGACTACACTGATTTGTAACAGTGAAGTAATGATCCCAGTATAGGCTTATCCTTGTATTCTGATTACCAAATTCTCCTTTATGGTCTCAATATTTTGTTGCTGTAATTTAACATAACGTTCATCTTCTTTTTCTGTTATAAATTCTGGGGTCCTGTTTTTTCCCCACTCCAGCTCATCTGAAGAAGTGGGTTTTGCCCATAAAAGCTCATGATACTATATATATTTTTATTAGTCTCTAAGGTGTCATAGGACAACTCATTGTTTTTAAAGTTACAGACTAACACAGCTCTCCCTTCTGAGACTTTTTAACAGAATGTAATTGAACACAACAAAGAAATATAATGCACTACAAAAATATAACATATTTTACCTGGGCTAATTCCCATGCACCTCAGAGAACTAAGCATTTTCTACTCAGTTTCAGGTCAAAGTCTAAAAACTGTCCTTTTCAAGTCATTTGCTGAATAAAATGAATCAACTCATGGTTGATGAATTATAAGCCTCATGATACCTTCCATAATAATCACAGATCAGTTCAGCTTGTTGATAACTTCTGACCTGAACAATACAGATATAGCAATTTACATTTAAGATTGATATCCTGAAAGCAAATTTAAAATATTAATAAACAGTAAATCAATGAATCCTAAAAAGCATGTATATCCAAAAATGAGGGGATGTAATCTCAGCTGAACATGCATATATTCCCTTTTATAATGTTCTCCTGTAAGGGATGTAGCATTCCTGATTTTGCAATAGATTCTCTAAGGCCCTGCTTTTTCTACAGCAGTGAAAGAATAAGTAATTTTGTTTAAGTATTGGGTAGCCCTTGATAGCAGATATGGTTTTTCCTGAGGAACTTCTATGACAAATCACATGCTAACATTCTGAATTCAATAATACAACTAATCACCTGTCTGGATGTTCATGCTGTGTTACAAAGCAGAGGAAATAATACCAAACTCTTTTTGAGACTGATAGAGCTATATCAAACCAGCAACAAATCTTTTATGTTTTATGTGTCCCTGAAAAAGTGTTCAACAAAGTAAACAATTATTAAATCTATGTAGAGTTGTGACACAACTGTACTTTTCACTTCTGCAGAGTCACCAGTTCAAGGTTGTCAAAGTGCATTTATAAATAACTAGCAGATTTACCCGGTGTTGCTCCGGTCCTTACCTTTTTTTGGGGGGGTGGGGAGGAGGGAGGAATAAAAGGTAAATGTACAGGCTCTTTTGAAATGATTGTATTTCTAAAAAAAGGGGTCATTTTATTAAGTTAATTTTTGTATTTTTTTAAATTGGGATTTCTGTGAAGTACATTTTTATTCATCTCGATAAACTGTTATTTCCTATGTTTTAACAAAAAAGAGCTATAGTCAATTTTATTTCCAATAATATTTTCTTCTAGTTTTCAAACCTTAAGCATTGATTTAGCAGTGCCAATACAGAACACTGCTCAAAATTTCTCCATGAGAAGCAATCCTATTCCAGGTTCATCCTATTTTCCTGGATCATCTTGGTTCAGTCTCAATGTTCATTCAGTTATGTCAATTGTGAGGACTGTATTTGCTTTGGTGATTCTGTCTCTTTTCTGTTTGGTTTTATGAGAAGCAATTCCATTCCAGGCACATCCTGTTGCCTGACACTACCAACCCCCTATGGTGCTTTAAGTTATGATAAGAGGAAGGTATATACCGAATTTGGTGGTCAACGATCTTACTGTTTCGGAAGAGTTCTTGATCAAACAAACAGACAAACTCTCTAAAATATATAGTAGATAATTAAGTTTTGCCACACCTTCATTTAATAAGGGTCTGATCCAAATTCTACTATTATGAATGGAGAGACTCATGTTGACTTCAATGGGATTTGCATCAGGACAAAAGCAAACATTGTCATTTCTATTTGGCAGATTGCAAAACTGAGTCAAGGAGACATAGTGTAGACAAGGCCTAAGTCACAAAGGAAAAAGAAGGCAGATCCTGGAAAAGATCACAGTTCACTTGAAACACAGTCCTTCACTTTACCCACAATACTATCTTGCCCTCTATGTCATTATTGAGGACTTCCGTTGACATATGAGTATCGTATTGAAAAACAATTCTTAGCAGATGCTACCAATTGCAACAAAAGCTAAACCAGTCAATCAACATTCATTTTGTATAAGTTTGTTACTTCACACAGGTGGTTATTTAACATTTTAATGATATGCATGGGACAATTAAAGTAAAGTATTACTGGACAGTGATGACAAGAGAGTCTGAACAAACAACAAATCAGAATGATCATGTAAAACACAATAAGCTCACATGTTTTGCTGTTTTAGTAATGTAAACATCACTGTAATTCATGCCAGAAGATTTTGAGTGGCTTATGAGCTACAAAGAAAAATGAAAAACAAACAGAATAAATTGCAAAAGCCTGAGAATGACAAAAGCTGTTATCAGGTAAAAGAATCAAGTTGCTACATCATTACATGTACTTTACAAGCCTCATTTTTGTCATAAAGCTAACCTAACATGCAGCGCTCCAGAAGCCAGCAAAATGGTTTTTGTGCCACAGTTATTTTTTTCTAGCACAAATAATAAGACCCATAACATTTGTGAGAACATTGCTGTCAGCCACTTTAATTCTTTGACTATATACAAATTACATGGTCACAGACCAATATCAAGGTACATTTTACCTCATTTTGCAGACTATCGGTGAGTACCATACACACATTTTTATGGGGAAACACCAATGGCCATATCCTACTAGGTCAGAATGTGGTGGATCCAGTGATATTAGCTTAATTCTCATGGAAGATTCTGTAAGGAAACTTCACCTGTCCTCATTCAGTAATGCGTAAACTAAGGATTGGCGAGTTTTCGAATAAAATAAAGGAAAGAGCATACTCCTAAGAAACTTCTCCTATTTTTACAATTGAATTGTATCCTGCCCTTATACTCTAAATTGTTCAGATCCTTTTTGAAAAGATATTTTTCTTCCCTTTGCTTTGGCATTACTGCAACCTCTGCCAGGTACAAAGAGGAGGCCTCTGCATGGGGGTTGGGCAGAGTTTCAGAGCTAGCCCACCTCACAGTCCTCCAGCAGCAGCTGGGCCAAATTCCCCACTCCAGGAAGTATTACCTGATACAAGGAGCTGCCTGAAGTCAGTGCCATTTGCATTTGGCACATTTGTCCCTCTGTCAGCAGGCTCCCCCCACTCCAGCCCCAGATGAAACTTCCTTTTGTCAATTGCATAATATTCTTGAAAAGGTGCCATGAGTACACCTAAGTACTGCTGTAAGGGTGGGGGAATCAACCCCCCCTCCTCCCAAAATACCTATTAACTCCACTTCTCATTTAGAGAGGTATATCTGTGGGTCATCAGTTCACTGACTAGAATATGAATATTTTGCCTTTTGCTCACGCTCATGTTTGGTCTCTTATCTGATTTTATGTCTATTATTAAAGTGTCATATCAGTATACAATTTTGCATTGCTTAGTGATAATAACATCTGAAAATAGATCTTGAAATTGGAGCTGCTGTATTATGTGCATGAGAGCCGACTGTTGAAATTATATAATTTCAATACGTGCAAAGCAGTTTTACTTACAGTGTTACATAACATTAACAAGTATTGTATTTATGGAAATTAAACATATAGAATCATTTTATAGATTGTCAGTGCCAACAAAATAAAGAGAGAAGCTATGTTTCATGCTGTCAAAAACAGAAAAGTAGTAAATGTCCCCAAGAAGCATTTCCTAAGATAGTGATCTTAATTACACTGGTCTTTCAGTAATACTGGTGGCATAAGATTAGTCTCTGAGTCACTGTGAAAAGAGCTAGTATTTAAAATAAAGCTAACTAGGGCAGTTTAAACTTACTAACCGACACTATGTTTTGCAAAATTTTCAAGTTATGAGAGAGTTCACTGTACTGAAAAACATCCTGTCTCTAGACAGGTTTGTTCTCCAACATGGTAAATATGTTCTCATAAACATGTTTCTCAGAGGCTACGTCTACACTGGCATGATTTTCCGGAAATGCTTAAAACGGAACAGTTTTCCGTTATAAGTATTTCCGGAAAAGGAGCGTCTACATTGGTCCCGGAGTTATAACGATGCGCTTTTCCGAAAAGCGCCTACATTGGCGGCGCTTTTCCGAAAAGCAGAAGCCCGGAGCCATTTTGAAGAGGGCAAAGGCCACCAGACCTTTCCGGGCGGGCCGAGCGCCATTCAGACACGTGCTTAAAGGGGTCTCGCCGACAGCCGTTGGTCTCCTGCTCCCCTGCCTTGGGACCTCTGCCAGGGACTGGCACCCTTAGCAGGTTCAGTGGTTGCCCTCTGAGTTTTGGGGACACCACCCTTTGGCCCCCAACTGCTTTTCCCTGAGTTTAGTTTTTTCTGCCCTGCTCTGTCTGCCATGGAGCCGTGGGTGGCCATTTGCCTGCTCGGGCCCCTGTTGAGCTTGCACGAGTGCCTGCTGCTCGTGCTGCAGGCCGGTGCCATGGTGTACATGAACCAGGAGGCAGAGATCGCATTGGACTCCCTCACCAGGAGGCCCTGGCAACCGTGTGGCATCAGCACCCCACCGTAGAGGCCCGCCTGGAGTTTCGAGAGCAGCACCGACTGGTGGGAGCGGCTGGTCCTCGGGTCTGGGACGACCATCAATGGATCAGGAATTTCCGCATGAGAAAGCGGACCTTCCTGCAGCTGTGCACCTGGCTCAGCCCGCGCTGCAGAGAGCCACCACCCGGCTGCGGGCACCCATCCCCATCAAGAAGAGGGTCGCCATCGCGCTCTGGAAGCTGGCCACACCGGACAGCTACCGCCGTGGCACAGCAGTTCGGGTGGGACGATCAACCGTCGGAGTGATCGTCGTGGGAGGTAAGTCCCAGGGGAGTGGGATGGGAGGGTGCTGCACTCCAGGCCCAGGGACAGCCAAGATTCCAGGCTGGGTCGGCCAGGGTTTGGGCCGTCCCTCCCTTGCACAGGCCGCTGGTGGGGGCCGTGGGGCGAGGTGTGTGTGGGTGTGTGTGAGGACAGAGGGAATCAAGGGGGGGCCCCAAGGGAGCGCACACTCACCCCTGCCGTATGTGATGTGTTCCCTTGTGTTTCTCTGCACCCTTCTGCAGGTCGCCCACGCCATCAACAACATCCTGCTCCCGCGAATCATCCGCCTGCGCGACGTGGATGATACCATGGCGGCTTCGCTGCCCTCGGGTTCCCCAACCGCGGGGAGCCCTGGACGCCACCCACATCCCCATCCGGGCCCCGAGCATCGAGCGCCCATTTCATGAACCGCAAGGGGTACTGCTCCATTGTTCTGCAGGCCCTCGTGGACCACCGGGCCGCTTCCTGGACATTTACGGGCGCTGGTCCGCCGGGCACACGACGCCCGCATCCTCCGCAACTCTGGACTGTTTCGCAGGTTGAAGGCGGCACCTACTTCCCGGCGAGACTTGACTGTCGGGATGTGCCTATGCCCATCTGCGTCGCGCGACGCCGCCTACCCCTGATGCCCTGGCTAATGCGGCCCTACACGGGCAGCCGGACCAGAACCGGGCCCGGTTCAACGACCGCCTCAACCGGGCCCGAAACCCAGTGGAGCTCGCCTTTGGACGTTTAAAGCCCGATTCCGTTGTTTGCTCACCCGTCTCGACATGGGTGAGCAGAATGCAACGGAGGTACTGGCCGCGTGCTGCGTGCTCCACAACATTGTGGAGCGCAGCGGGGAGGCCTTCCTCCCTGCATGGATGGCAGCCGAGGCACAGACCTTGGAACAGCCCGACACAGCTGCCGTCCGCCAGGCGCGCCAGGATGCGTGCGCATCAGAGAGGCCCTGGTGGACATGTTTGCCCAAGCCCCGTAGTAGGGTCGCCTGGGTCTCCCAGACTACTCCCGCCCGTCCCCTACTCCTCCCCACCTCCCCTTACCTCCCAATTGTAAAGCGCCGGGTCAAAGCACATCGGCCGTCATCGTGACTGTTCGCCGGGTGCGCCGGGCTTAGTCAGGGTTTTTCTTTTAGTTTAGGCTAGGTTTAGGCCACCATCGCCTGTCCCAAGAACAGCCACGAGGATTCGGGGTCGTGCGGAAGGCTCAAGTCAACGACCTGATTCCAGTCGCCTTCCGCCGAGGATCTCCTGGCTGTTCCTCTCTGAGGCCCGGAAGGACCAAAGGATTGAGGTGGCCAGCTTCGCCATCATCTTCCGTCGAGGATCTCCTGGCTGTTCCTCTCCTGAGGCCCGGAAGGACCAAAGGATTGAGGTGGCCAGCAACACTACCCAATTGTCCTCCCTGCGCCTAGACTATGTTTAATTATCTGTAGTGTGCATCTTTTAACCGTTCTTGCTTGTTTGTGAGCTATGTAAATATAGTTTGTGGTTTACATTTTACTGAAAAGTCTCAGTATTTATTTATGCGCCACAAACCAATGAGCACTTAAAAGGGCCCCCAGTGATAGAGTACAGATTTTGTTGTCTGCAGTTTGTAACCCTGTTAAATTTAAGTGGCTAATTGGCATCTCACATCATTTCCTACAGTTACTAGAGTAACACGATAACCAACACAGGAATGAACAGAAAAATAGAAAACTGTTTATTTACAAGGGGGAGGGACCTTCAACTGGGACGGGGACCTTCAACTGGGACGGGGACCTTCAACTGGGACTGGGACGGGGGACCTTCAACTGGGATGGGGGCAGTTACTGGGATGGATGGCCCCTGCGACTGCTCCTCCGGGGGCCTGCACACGCTGGGCAGACCGCGCGAGGGGCAGGCTGCACGGGAGGTGGGCACGACCACGGGCACGACCACGGGCATGAGCAGGGGCAGGAGCAGGGGCAGGGGCAGGAGCAGGGGCAGGAGCAGGAGCAGGAGCAGGGGCAGGAACAGGAGCAGGAGCAGGAGCTGGGATAGGAGCTGGGATAGGAAGGGGCATGGGCTGTGCTCCGGGAGGAATGGCGGGGGCATGGGGTCCGGCCATGCCATAATGGATGGCATGGACCAAATGTGCCGTGAGCACGTCCATGTTTGTGCGCATCCTCGGCACTCATTTAGGAAGGCAGCCCAGCCCTCCTGCCGCCACTGCAGGTCCCCTGCACCCGCCGGCGATGGAGGCCTGGATTGCCTCCACGGCGCGCGCACGCGGCGGCGCAGAAGCTGGTCTCTCTGCCGCCTGTGCCTCCGGGTTGGCCAGCTGGGGGTGCCGCTGCTGCCGCAGTGTCGGGTCTGGTGCTGGGTCCCGCTGCAGGGAAGAGAAGAAAGGATGGGTCAGTCGGGCAGGCCGTCCACTGTCCCCACATCTCATGCCCTCCACCCTGAGCCCAGGTGACCCCACAGTTGTGTGGCTTGGGCCCACTCGGTTTCCCTCCTGCCCCGTGTTGTATGTTGGCAAGGAGGACCGCCCCTGCTGGAGTAGGGTCCCCTCCAGTATTGTAAGCACCGGTCTGTATCCTGGCCCCGTGGAGGGCGGGAGGGTGCTTGTGCTGCGTTCACCTGTGGAACTCCCTGCCGGTGGAGACTGTGAAAAGCTTTGGGCTAATCGCTGGTGTTTGACAGGAGCGAGATGCATCCCCACGCAGTGCCTGGGAGCACATCTGGCAGAGGCGGTCTGGGCTCTCAGATCCTCGCGTGGGATATCTCCTGGACGTAACCAGAAGCGTGAGTGGGTGGGGTGTCCCATCCTTGCAGCAAAACTCAGGGGCCCTTGTCCCTCCCACTATCCCTCCCGCAAGGCCGGTAGCCCAGGGACATGTGCGGCCACAGTGGGGACTTCCTCGGGAACCAGCCAAGGCACCGGGAGCAGGCGAGGACTGTGACGCTGCGGTTTTCCCAGGAGCAGCTGGCTGTGCCTCACAGCCAGGCATGGGACAGTGTGCTGTTCTCCGTGCTGCACCCTTGGCGGAGGTGAGGGGCTCTGGGCTGAGTCCCTGGGGCCCTGGCCGGTTCCAGCCGGCATCCACCCTTCCCCCTGGTCCCGCCGCATGTGTGTGAGCAGCACGGTCCCAGGCGTGCCCTGCAGCTGCCTGCTGCGGCCACGTGCCGCTCGGTTGCCAGGCTGCACGAGGTTGCACGTGCTGCTTGCTGCCTCATGCGACGCAGCGTGCAGCTCACGTGGCCTGAGTGACATGCTCTCCTCCTCCTCTGGGCACCTGGCTCCCACCCCGCCTCCGCCCCGCCCTTTGGGAGTGCAAACTGCAAAGACTCACCAGTGGGTTCCTCCCGGCCTCGGCCTCGGCCTCGGAGGAGCTGCTGGAGGGGGCCTGCTGGGTGGTGGCCTCCTCTGCGCCAGACGCGCTGCTGCTGTCCTCTCCTCCCCTGCTCGGTGGGTCGCCTGATGGGGCGCTGGCAGGTGTCCACAGGACGTCCGGGCTTGCGGGGCTGGCTGGCCCAGGAAGGCGTCAGCCGGTCGTAGTAGGGGCAGGCGCCTGGTCCTGCCCCTGCCCTCGCTGGCCCGGACGCAACCCCAGCCGCAGCTCCTTCACTTTCGAGCGACCTGCTCGGCATTCCAGGTGGGGTGTCCCTGCTGTGCCAGGTTGTCGGCCAGCCGTGTAGAGCTCCACATTGCGGCGCCTGGAGTGCAGGTCGTGGAGACCCTCCTCCTCCTGCCACAAGTCCAGGAGGGTCTCCAGCTCCCTGGGGTCCAGGATGGGGCCCGGCGTTTGCAGCCCCTGGGGCCTCCTGTGCTGAGGGTGCAGGGGCTCACCAGCTGGAGCTGCCATGGCGCGTCCGATGGGTGGCTGGGCAGCACAGCAGCACGTGGCAGAGCTCAGGCTGCAGGGTCTGCGGCGCCTGCCACGTGCGCCCAGCAGCCTCCCTACCAGGAAGTCCAGGGCTCCTACGGGTCTCGTGGCGACCAAACAGCTTTTTTCCGCTTTCTTCTGCTTTTCAGGAAAAGCTGTCTACACTGGCCCTTTTCCGAAAAGCTTTTCCGAAAAAGGACTTTGCCTGCCGGGAGCGGCATAGCTTTTCCGAAAAGCGGCTGATTTCATACAGTAGATCGTCATTGCTTTTCCGGAAAAGCAAGCGGCCAGTGTAGACAGCTCGCACCTTATTCTGGAAAAGCGGCTGATTTTCCGGAATAAGTGGCCCAGTGTAGACACAGCCAGAGTGTGTAACCATTCTCAGTTCAATGAAATGGAACCCATCTTGCCTTATATTTTCATAAGATACATGAAAATGAGGTAGCAGACTCTCACCTTCATTCTGCTCCCTTTACACTGTTCACCAGCTGACACAGAACTGTTCCTACACCTTACACACTGAAAAGTTATGTTTGTGTAATATTTGTTTCTTAGAGACCATTGCCAGATAATGTTTCTTGGATCAAATCCCATGTTCCTTTAAGCATGTCTGAAGCCATGTTCAGCAGAAAATTAAGGAGTTATAATAAGCTCCCAAATACTTCACTCCTTTGGCATGCTAGAACAGAATCTAACTGATAATCCAATCATTCTCATAGTGTTCAGAATTTTTCCTTTCATTTCCTTAGTCTCAAAGTGAATATGTGCATTCAAATATGAGATGCAAGAGCAGATACAATATTTACAATATCATTAAATAACCTTGAGCACGCTTGTAGGCACAGTCAAAAGTGATCTTTTCATGCCTGATTTACGTTATTTTATAGGTCAAAATAATCCTTTTGGTTACATCTTATATCAAACACAGAAGTCTAGTAATGAGGCTATAGTACATTAGTGGAAAATCGTGTTAATATACTTATCCTTTAAACTATCTGAGCTATAGTTAACCAGCAGATTTTTACTGGTAATTTTTCAACAGGTAATTACTGATAAAGCTTTGAATAACATGGTCAGTTCCAGATACCTGAATAACTAACTGAAAGACACCGAAGAGAATTCAAACAATAGAAATGATAAGAGGGCTGTATGAATTAATTTACATGGAAATATTAAAAGGCCAAATCCTTGGCTTCAATACCATTCCATTCCAAATAGATCATAAAGTTACCATAGTCAGTCACTTAGGTTTTCCCCCAAAGAAGGATTGACCTATAAGCCTTTTGAATCCCTTCCTCTTATCCAAATCCACAGCTGTCCTGAAACCATAAGCACTGACTTCTCCTCCAGTTAGAAGGTACCAGACCCCTGCCTCATCCCAGGCCATGCCTTCACTCCATCCCTTTCCTAATCCCTGTCCCTCCTCACTTCTTCCTGCTGTCACCACCCTGCCTCCATTCCACCTCTTCCCCCAAACCCCAACTCCCACTCCAAACCCTTCCCCTCCCTCGTGGAGCTTCCTGAATTCTGTGAATCGGCTGTTCATGGTGCTCTAGAAGCACTCAGAGGAGTCAGTCTGTGGGGCCACCAGTGCACAAGAGGAGTGACACTTATGAATGAAACCATTGGTCCCAGCCAGGCACTGGACTCCCTGTCATTTACTACTATTTGGCTTCAGAAAAGATGACAGTGACTTTCATCTCCCCCCTTCACCTGGTCTCTTCTTTAGTATCTTGTGCTTTAGAAGCCACTAGAGAGATGATGATGGTGAAATACTGATTGTCATTTTCTCCACTTTCCCACTTGCCAAACCATCTTTTGGCCACCTACAGAACTTCTGATTAATATTTTCATTGTTTTGACAAATTAAAAATAGTGCACAGAGAGGGTAACTGGTAACAATAAGGGAAAATTCAACACATGCATGAAAAAGAAAAACAAATAATGTATATATTCTACATATGTACTAATTGGGCCAGATTATCATTAACTGGACTCCTGTCTAGTGCCTAAAATTATGGGAACAATTTAGAACACATAGATGTATATTTAACTTAAAGCATGTAAGTCATTACACTGAAGTTAAAGTTAAGTACATGTTTAAGTATTTGCAGGACTAGAGCCTTTGATAGTTAAGCACTTACCTACGTGGCAAATTTGCATCAGATTAATTGTTTTTAATCTCATATAATTAAACTGTTTCAACTGCTTTATAATGGACTTTCTTATTTTGGTTTAAGAGTGGTTTATTTCAGTTTAGCTTAAATCTGTTCCAAGTCAACATAAACTAAGCCAAAAAATGTCCACATAAACGGAATTAAAATTGCTTACACAGGTGTTTGCATTGATTTAAATAAATCAGTTTAAATTAATACCTGAAATTAAACTGGGGCAACTTTCTCATATTCACAAACCCTAATTACATAATACCTAAGTACAGAGAGGCTTTTAGAAAATATAGCCTGTAAACTGTATCCATAAGTACTATAGTTGTGATTGTACAATTGCAATTGCAAAATTTTGGTCACAAAACTAAAAACCCAGTTAAGTCCAGGTATACATTTGGCATAGTTAAGTCTTTATCCAAAAGCTGGAATTTCTGGTTGGGAAGCTGATATAGAAAGGGCAGCCAGAGATGCACTGATTCAGCACATCTCATCTGCAACTTCAACCATTAGTGTGAAGTCCTATCCCTTTATATTTGAAAGCTTCAGGGGATAGCAAAGTTAGTCTGTACAGGATAAATTTTAAAAACAACAGTCTGGTAGCACTTTAAAGACTAACAAAACATGAAGATATCATGATATCATGGTATCATGAACTTTCGTGGACACAGCCCACTTCTTCAGATGACCAGAGTGTTGGAGGTCCAGAACTAAAATAAATAGGGAAGAAGGGAGGGGATGGGGAAGAAGGAAAAAAATGGGAGGGAGGGAGACAAGAAGAGGCAGTGGGTATAAAAATATCAAGGGGAAAGCCAAGCTGGAATGTAACAGAAAAAACAAATAGTCTATAAGTACCTACAGACTGTATAGTCAAAAAAGTCAGATAAGAACCACTAGAAGGCAATAAGGGCATGTCTAGACTGCATCCCTCTTTCGAAAGAGGGATGTAAATTAGACAGATCGAAATTGCAAATAAAGCCAGGATTTGAATTTCCCATGCTTCATTTGCATAATGGCAGCCATGCAGTCTTTCAAAAAAGGGCTTTTTGAAAGTATAATCACCCTCTAGATGGTGTTCTTTTAAAAAAAACTTTTTCAAAAGATCCTGTACTCCTCAAAAATTTGATCTGTCTAATTTACATCCCTCTTTCGAAAGAGGGATGTAGTCTAGACAGGCCCTAACAGAGGAAGAGTACTAACAGCAGATACTATACAGACTAAGAGTCATTGGCACCTTCATTGTATGGTAGATTGATAATGTCCCAGCCATCTAGTATCTTTATTTAATCCATTAGCATGAATATCAAACTTGTGAATGAATTGTAATTCCAGTCCTTGCCTGTGTATTTGGCTTGTGGAATTGGTCTGTAACAAAACAGCCACTTGAAGATCTGTTAATGTATGCCCAGGCAGATTGAAGTGTTCCCCAACAGGTTTTTGTATGGTCCCTTTACGGATATCTGATTTGTGTCCATTAATTCTTTCCCATAGGGACTGTCCAGTTTGTCCAATATATATATTGCAGTGGGGCATTGCTGGCATTTGATGGCATAGGTTACATTCCTGGATGTGCAGTTAAATGAACCTCTGATTTGGTGGCTTATGTGGTTGGCTCCAGTACTGAATTTGCTTGTATAGATATGTGGGCAGAGTTGGCATCGGAGCTGATTGCAGGGCTGGGTTCCTGGATGTTTATGGTGTAGCTGTGTAGCATAGTTACTGGCGAGAATTTGTTTCAGGTTGGGGGATTGTCTGTAAGCGAGAATAGGCCTTTCCCCCAAGGCCTCTGAGAGTGAGGGATCATTTTCCAAGATAGGTTGTAGATTGTGGATAATGCATTGGAGGGGTTTAAGTTGTGGACTGCAGGACTGACAAGTGGAATTCTGTTATTTTCTCTTTTGGGCCTATCTTGAAGTAGTTCATGTCTGGGTACTTTTTTAGCTCTCTCAATCTGCTTTTTCACTTCTTCAGGTGGGTATTTCAGTTTTAGGAATGCTCTATATAGATCCTGTAGGCGTGAGTACTGCTCCCCTCCCAGTGCAGTTTCACTTTCATGTTAGTTTAAGTTTTGCTGCTTGAATAATAAAGTGAGAGCAGCAGACAGCTACGTTTCTCTCAGCTCCCTCTATGTCTGTATCTCTGTCTTTACTGGGTCCAAATGCAGTCCATGAAGGATTTCTAACCCATGAGTATCCAGTGTTGCCTCTGCTTGAAAAAGTAGAACAAGTAAGAAAATAACACCATAAAAGGGGGAAAGTTGGCCTGGAGGCACAACGTGACAGATTGCTGCTTTTGCTGCTGGGAGGTTGTGGACCAGACATCTAGAGAGGGGAAATTAGGGCTTCTCCCCAAAACAGGAAAAAAAGAATAAAGGAAAAAATACTGCCATTACTGCTAGAGCAATTCAAACAAAAGAGCAGTGAAGAGAATGCAACTAGCTATATGGAATTGCAATATGCAATCAGACAGAGAAATAGCTTCGCCTACACTGAGAGACTATAGCCCACAGAAGTCCTAGTACTTCCACAGGAAAAATTTTGCCATCTGAAGCGTTGGCATGCAGTCAGAAGAGAAAGGTACAGTGCAGAGAGAGCTGTAACCAACAAAACAAAACAAAACAGTTTTCCTGAGGCACAGAAAATGTCCAGGATGCCTTGAAATGCATCTGGAGAGCAGAGAAATGGAAATTTTTGTGGGCAATGTTGGTGAAATTGATGATAATCTTGCATCATGGGTGATGGGTCTCAAATGTTTTGAGCAATTTGTAACCTGCCACACCATTCCAGATGGACAATGAGTTTCAACTTTGCTGACAATGATGGGGCTGAAAGCATACAGACTGCTGTGTGACCTGTTGTCTCCAGTTGTGTCTCAAACTTCCACATACACTGCAATTACTACAGCAGTGCAAGAGCAAGGACAAAGAACCAAGTCTGGAGGAAGTTACTGACTGTATCAACACTCTCCATCCCTCACAATTGGTGCCAAACACTCAGTCAGATTGCATGAATTATCCCAGAGTCACTCATGAATCTCTCAGAATAAGGCACCAGTCACCCTTCCCACCAGCTCCCAGGACTGTACCTCAGGAATATACTGTCTAATGGATTAATTGGATCACCATTTCATCAATGGAAATGATTATACACCAGCCTTTATAAAACCTGAGAAGATTTGCCACACGCTTCATACATGCTCATCGGTAAAGATAAATAGTAAAATAAGTTATTGACCAAAAAAGACAGATTTTAAGTGACTATAAGTGTCAGGAAAAAATCAGAATAGTTACCAAAATAATATGAAATGACACCATCTAAATTATCAACCCTATTAGACCAGGTAACAACTAGATCAAGCAGTTTTTCTCATCCCACTGAGTATTGCAATCTATAGTACACAGACTTCACCTTTAAAATCTGGGCTAGTCTCCTCAGTTAGAACCTTTGGTCTTCTCAGTGTGCTGGTAGCTTGCAGCACAGGTGGGTGAAAGAGAAAGGCCAAGCATGTGGCCACTGTGTTCTGTTTTAGATCCTCAGATCCACGTGCTTGGGGAACACAAGTCCAGGCATGCCTGGGAGGCCTTGTTGAGACTCCGGGCCAGGTTAACTAATTCTTCTGGTATGGCCTCATGCAGGTGTGTCATTGAATTGTAGTTCCCTTGCTGGACAATGTCTTCTAGTTGGTTCTTTCACACCCATCCAGTGTGGAAGATCATAACCATTTACCTTGCTGATAGATCATCACCCATTACTTTCAATTTTTTGACCAAAAATTGGATTTTATTCATCACTGTAAGCAACAGTGATATTGTTACTTTCAGCTCACCCTATACTATTCAATTCTATAAATGAATTCATCATGGCAATGTGATGAGTTGTCATGCTGACCATATCCAAGTTCCCGCTCACCTTAAGAAACTTTGAAATGTTCTGTCTCAATTTGATGGATAGATTTTGGCAAGTGGTCAAGGGCTGCATTTCTACCAAGGGGACTTGGGGTCTGGGAAAGAGGTTGGGTGCAGAAGGGAGCTTGGGGATAGGAGACTGGGTGCAGGAGGAGGTGTGGAGTCTGAGATGGAGTCTGGGTGAAGGAGGGGGGTTGTGATCTGGGGCAGAGGCTTGGGGTGCAGAGTCCAGGAGGGAGTATGGGTTCAGGAGAGGATTCTGGCCTGAAGGAGGGACTCTAGGAGGGAGGGCAGGGACTGGGAAGGAGTTGTGACCTGAGGGAAAGGGATACAGAGCGTTTGGGTGGTGGCCTGGGGCAAGTAGTTGGGAGGAAGAGACGGTGGGGTGCCAGAGGCAGGCTCTGGCTGGGAGGAGCTTATCTAGGGGAGCTCCCAGTAACCAGCCCTGCAGGAACCTGAAGGCTGAAGTAGCAAACTGCTCCACATGGCTCTGCTCTGGCAGGGTGAAGGGGGAGAGGGAAGAAGGAGGTTTCATTAGCTGCCCCTGTCGCCAGCAAAATATCTCAGCTGTTATTGGTCAGAAACTGGCCAATGAGAGCTGAGAGATTTTGCGGCGGGGCGGGGCAGAGCACAAAGCCTCCCCTCCTCGTTCCCAGAATAGAGCAGCCACATTCAAAGCAGCTGCCACTGCGCTATGCTTAAGGGTTCCAGCAAGGCAGCCATGGGCTGGATCCAGTGGCTTGGTGGGCCAGATCCAACCCGCTGGCAGCCTCTTGCAGCCTCTTGCCCACCCCTGTATTATAAGAATCCCCAGCTTATGACAGGTTGTGTTATAGTGTTAGAACTGAAAGTTTTATTTTTTATATTTGTATTTTAGGTTTTAGTCTGGTAAGACTGTGTGTGTGTGTGTATGTTTGTGTGTGAGTGATTGAAAAGCATATGCAACTGTTGTATTCTCAATAAATGCGGCGTACTGCCTTTTCCCCTATAAAAGATCTCGTGTGCTTCGTTTAAGTAGATAACAATAGCAATATGAATTATCTGTGAATTATGGTTGCCTGTCATGGGAAATGGAAGTGATCGTTGGAATAGTGGTATAGATAGGTGCAGCTTGCTCAGGAAGGACAGTCAGGGAAAAAAGGGAGGAGGTGTTATCTTATAGATTAAAAATGTACACACTTGGACTGAGAATGAGATGGACATAGGAGACAGACTTGTTGAGTGTCTCCAGGGTAGGTTAAAAGGGATAAAAAACAAGGGTGAGATCATGCTACAGATCTACTACAGACCACCTACTCAGGCAGAAGATGGTTTTTAAACAACTAACAAAATCATCCAAAGCATAGGACTTGCTGGTGATGGGGGAATTCAACTATCCAGACATATGTTGGGAAACCAAAACAGCAGGACAGAGATTATCCAATAAGTTCTTGGACTGCATCAGAGACAATTTTTTATTTCAGAAGGCTGAGAAAGCTATTAGGGGAAAGCTGTTCTAGATTTGATTTTAATAAATAGGGAGGAACTGGCTGAAAATTTGAAAATGGAAGGCAGCTTGCGTGAAAGTGATCATGAAATGATAGAATTCATAATTCTAAGGAATGGTAGAAGGGAGAACAGCAAAATAAAGGCAATGGATTTCAGGAAGGCAGACTTCAGTAAACTCAGAGAGCTGATAGGTAAGGTCCCATGGGGAGCAAGACAAAGAAGAAAAGCAACTGAAGAGAGTTGGCAGTTTTTCAGAAAGACATTATTAAGGGTCCAAGAGCAAACTATTCCATTGCATAGGAAGTATGTCAAGAGACTACCTTGGGTTAACCAGATCTTAAATGATCTAAAAATCAAAAGGGAGTCATATAAAAAATAGAAACTAGGTCTAATTACAAAGGATGAATATAAGCAAATAACACAAGTATGTAGGGGCAAAATAAGAAAGGCGAAGCACAAAACAAGCTCAGTCTGGCTAGAGACAAAGTGTAACAAGAAACATTCTACAAATATATCAGAAGCAAGAGGAAGGACAGGTTAGGCCCATTGCTCAATGAAGCGGGAGAAACAGTAACAGAAAACTTGGATATAGCAGAGATGCTTAACAATTTTTTTTCGATTTCCGCCAAGAAATTTGAAGGTGATGGGATGGCTATCATTGTGATGCTAGTGGAAATGGGGTAGGTTTAGAAGTTAAAATAGGAAAAGAACAAGTTAAAAATTACTTAGAGAAGTTAGATGTCTGCAAGTCACCAAGGCCTGATTAAATGCATCCGTGAATACTCACGGAGCTGATAGAGGAGGTATGTGAGCCATTAGCTATCATCTTTTAAAAGTCATGGAAGCTGGGAGTAATTCCAGGTCCCACACACACCTTGCCCAGGGATCAAACTAATCCCCTGCAAATCATGAATCTGTGGGCGTCTACCCACAGCTTTTAGTTAGATTATGTAATGTTTTTTGTCAGTGGTGTAAATCATATTGTATGTACATACTTGGGAAGCTTTTTAGAGTAGGCTGGTGGCAGGGGAGCCAACAGCTTTTGCAGGCCTGGGCAAGGAGTGTGTGGGGCCTGGCTCTGCTCCTCCCAGAAGGGGTAGGGCTCGGATGGAAGGGTCAGGGACAGGGCAGCCAGCCCTCAGTGCCACTTGGAGCATAGTGCTGGCCCATTTCCCTCCCTCTCCCCCCCAACCCTGAGAGCCATGCGGAGCCACTGCAGTGCCCCTGCAGTGACTTAAAGCTTCCGGGGCTCTGGCCACCATGACTGCCACAGTACAGTTGGCGGTGGCTGGGAGCCTGCGGCCTCTTTGAATCTCTGGGCACTGGGGTAACTGCCCCCTTTGCTTCCACCCCTCCACTGATGGGCCTAACTGGAGGAATTCGATATCCTCTCCCTTTAAATGTTTCAGTATTCCCTTCTCCCCAGTGCAAAGATTCATTTTCATGTTGGTTTCCGTTTTGCTGCCTGAACAATAAAGCCAGTACAGCTGGCAGCTGTGTTTCTATCAGCTCTCTCTATGTTTGTGTCTCTTATTCTGATGGCTTCAAGTGTAACAATTAGGCTCCTATGGAGCCTCAGCAGAGATTCCACCTTCCTTCCCTGAGCAAATCCCCTGGGGAACCTCTCCCCTGCTCTCATCTCTAAACACATGATTCCCTTTTTGCCTTAGCAGGATTACAAGGGCATCTTCTTGTACAAATTGTGAGAATCTGATCCAAAATTCTACTACTTATTAGGGTGTAACTCAGTAGAGATGTAGTCCCAATAGATATAACTGTTTACCACTGTGATGGGTAATATTTATTAATATAATATTATGTGCTTGCCTAATACAGACATTTCAAAACAAAATTTAGGTAATTAAAATATATCTTTAGTACCAATAGAAAATATTTAAAAGAAGAATTTATCGTTAACAAAGGATATTAGAGAAATTAAAATAAATGTCATCTAATCCAAACATCCAACAGGATCTGATTCATTTTTTATTCCTGGACAGCTGAATCTCTGAATATTAACTATTCATCTATGTATTCTGCCAAACTATACTTAAAAGTATATACATATAAAGAAAATATATATATGTAAATGTTCCATTTTAGCAGAAAAGATTTTCCTATTTTACGATTGCTTATTACATTTACATGCCAAATTATGTTACCGCAAGATTGATATTTTTATTTTATAAGTAAATGAAAATAAAAAGCAGCATATCTTAAAATGTTCTTTTAAGTTATAATAACATCACACTCATAAGTTTAATTGCTAATGAAATATAATGGCAACCTATAAAGCTGATTGTTAATGTTTAATATCTGCTGTAAATCTAGTTCTCTTTTCACAGCTGTCCACAGTGACATGTCTGCAATACTGAAAAAAATAACTCTGAAAGTATGCTATAGGACAGGACTGTCATCTATACATTAGATCATGGGTTCCCAAACTGGGGGACATGCCCCCCTGGGGAGGGCATGAAGAAATTCCAGGGGGGGCGTGAGGCGACACAGCTTCCCCCGCCATCAAGTTTTGCTGCCGTGTTCAGTTCCTTTTTCCTTTTTTTTTTTCTTTTTTTTGCTCAACAAGTTTTGCTGCTATTGGGTGTGTGTGTGTGTGTGAGGGTTTTTCAAAAATCAAAAACGGGGGCATGATGCCAAAAAGTTTGGGAACCACTGCACTAAATTAACCACCAATCTTAAAACCAAGGCTACAGTTTATAGTACAGTAGATACCACACACTGTTAGTTTTTGACATTTTATCACAGGAGATTAATTAGTATATCATTGTCTTACATGTTGAATGTTTATTGCTGAGGTCAGCATCCACAATATGTGTCGTAACATGTTCAGGAGGACTTTGAAACTGGGCATTATTTTTAAACATGAAACAAAAATTCATGCTGAACTGATCTCACTTGCATCTCTTTTACTTTGATATAACCCCACTAACTTGAATGGTCCTGATTTATGCCTGTCTGGGATCAGAATCAGGGCTTTATTATTTCTCATTTTCCACTTATGAACTTACTGAAGTTGAAGTGCAGGCTAACTACTAGAGACTCATTTAATTTACAGATTTCACCCACCATATTTTGAGTAATTTGGTAGCTACTGCAATCAAACAATAAAGGTTAAGAACATGCTTTGCTGGGTTTCTGTCATACAGATATTGGTATATGATCACTTTACTGATGTCAGACATGGGAAAGACCTTCAGATTTTTGTTCATCTAGTACAACATCATGCCATTATTCTTACTGTGGGTGCCTGGTTTTCTAGTGTTTTATGCAATCTAGTTTTACTTGTCAAATATGACTTTCATTGCTGTTTTTGGACTATGGAAAAACCTTCCAAAGGGTGAGGGTTCCCTTTAAGCTGCATGCTTGTGTGTGTGTGCATAAAAAATTTCCACCCTGCCCACCTCCTATGCAGAGGCACACAGCTGCAGGAGAGCAGCAGGAGGCTGTTGCAGTGGCCACTGCGACAGCTGAGGCCGGAGGAGCTGTGAGCCGCATGGTGGGTGACAGGAGGCTGCTGCAGCGGCCGGGGCTGGAGGAGCTACAAGCCATGTGGGAACCTAGGCGGGAGAGAGGCAAAATAAGTACTGGGGTCTTACCAGCAGGGGAGGCAGAGGGACCAAGGACAGTGGGGCCCCAGCACAGATGCCGGCCAGGTGGGGGGACAAAGGCACCAGACATCTGTGATGGTGGGAGGTACCGGGCACAGATAAATTCTAGCGGGGTGGGGGCAAGGTGCTCGTCTCTGAGCAATGTGTAGGGGGGAGAAAGGAACAGGCTAGATGTGGAGCAGGGCACAGGTCTCTGGGCAGTGGTACTTGGGTTGTGGGCTCTGGGCCCAGGTACTGGCTGTTTGTGTTTGGAGGGCAGATGGCATGCCCCTGGCATATATAGTGGTGGCATATTGAGGAGCAGATTGCAAGGCTGGGCACAGCTACATTTGTGGTGGTAGGCAGTTAGCCAGACCTATACAAGTACCAGGCCTATACAAGAAACTCCCCCCCCCCCCCCTTTTTTTGAAAGATCCCATACTCCTCAGAGTATGGGATCTTCAAAAAAGGCCTTTTTTTCTTTTTTGCTAAAGAACCGCATCTAGGCGGCACTTTCATTTTTGGAAAACTCTTTTTCGAAAAAGCACTTGGATGCTTTATGCAAATGAAGCGCGGGATATTTAAATCCCCACTTCATTTGCACTTTCAATCTGCCTAATTTACATCCCTCTGTCAAAAGAGGGATGTAGTTTAGACATACCCCCATGGAAGATCATTACCTCTTAAGTCACCTTTCCTGGATGCAGTCCTTAGTTTTTCCTTAAGTGATGGAAAAACACTTCAAAATAGTATATTCCCATTCTGAAACTAACAGTCTTTTCAGAATTCATTCCACAGCCCTCTCTAGCTCTAGCTGGCTCTTCAGAGGGCTCACCCATAGGGTAACAGCTTATGTTTCTACCCTCCCCAGACCTAACCTTCATTGCAAATTATTCAATGCCACTTCTCACAGGTGGTCACTAATTCTACTTCTTCTGCCTGTCCCAGGCCTGCTTTTGTACTGCTTTTCTGTCTTCCCAAGGACAATCTCTCTCTGTTAGGGCTTTTTGCTCTTTGAAAGAGCTTTGGTTTATCACAGAATCTTTCTCCAGGCTTTTTTCCCCGGCTCTTTTCTCCTCTTTAGCCTTTGCCCACATTTTCGCAGAGAAGGCAGAATTTTCCACCTCCTTTCTCATGGTCTCCCCTGGAACTGAGTTCTCCCCTTTGCTTATGTAGTTATCTGTGATCCTCCACTGCAGGCACCAGATATTTTACATATTACATTTATCTAGGGTATTGCTGCCAGATTACAAGAAGGCTGACCCTAGCTCTCCTTAAAGGACCAGTGAGCCTGTGACATTATTTCTATTATTCTACGCAGCTATTGTGGGCCTTTTGGTACATGTCTGAGGTGACATCTGGAAGGCTCGTTAAGTGAGGTCAATTTATATTGAAATCATGATGACCACAGTTTTCTATAGGGCAGGTCTCAGCCATCACAACATTTCCTGGCAACTCACCTACTTTCAACCATTTTGCAACAAGTTCTGTTACCCCAAATTTCATTGGAGACCACCCCAGGGTTACACTCATATGGATTTATTATATGAGGAATTAACAATCCACTATAGGGTTAAACTCAAGGGGATTAAGCTGTCATTGAATGTCACTGTAGGGTTAGCTCATTCCCCTTCAGTTTATCTCACACACATACACACAATCATTCATTCACACACACATTAATTCAGACACTAGTTCGAACTAGGGTGGTTAATGTAGGCATTTGAACTTAAATGAAGCTCATGATTTAAATATCCTGGGCTTTATTTGCATGGCGCCACCATTTTTAAATGCCCGTAGTTCGAACTACCTGCCCGCGCTACATGCGCACGGACTAGGTAGTTTGAATTAAAGCTCCTAATTTGAACTACCGCTACTCCTCCTGCAATGAGGAGTAACAGTAGTTTGAATTAGGAGCTTTAATTCGAACTACCTAGTCCATGCCGCTTGTAGCCGCGGGCAGGTAGTTCGAACTATGGGGCATTTAAAAATGGTGGCGCTCGGGAACATGCAAATAAAGCCCAGGATATTTAAATCGCGGGCTTCATTTGCAAGTTCAAATGCCTACATTAGCCACCCTAGTTCGAACTAGGGTGGCAGTGTAGACATACCCACACTTACACAGGCAAAAGTTTGCAGAGCGAGCCAACGTATATTATGTCCAGAGCATCTGCCTGCAGTCATGGATGCCGTCGGGTGAGCTGATCATGAAAAGGGCTTCTGCCATGTGCTCTTTCCTTTTATTGGAACTGGGCAGCTCCTGCTACACACACACGGTCCTTCCTCCATGTTCCTCACCAAGGAGTATGCCCAGACCTCCCTTGATCCAGGTCCTTTGTTTGCTTAGAGCAGCGGTATCTCTGGTGTCTCCCTGATTGCTTTAATTAGTCACCACCTGGCTCCTGGCTCCACATGTTTAGCCTTTTTGTTTCCCTCACCCCAAACATGCTGCAGTCTCCATTCACACACATTCTTATCACAGGGTAGAATGAAGCTTAGAGCAAGTTACAAGCAAAGTAGCGGAGAGTTACAAAGATTACAAAGTTGCAGAGCTCAGCAATCTTACAAGTTGCAGAATTTAAAAGGCAAAGCAGCTGAAAGTTACAAAGAAACAATTACAAAGCTTCAAAGCTCAATGGTTACAAAGATACTTTCCAAAGCACAGCAACTGACTGAGAACAATTCCCATCTTAATCATCTAGAAATCACCAGTAATAAAGTGACTTAGAAGACAGCTGTCCCCTCCAAACTGTGTTCACAGCAATGCAGTCAGCAGCAGGTTTTGTCATTCTCTAAGTCATGTGTTGGCAGGACCTTACAGTTTAATGCATTTCCAGAAAAAATTATGTGTAAATCAAGTAATAGATCGGTTGGATACTTTATACAAGTTCGACCTCTAATGTGGCACAATGTAACAATAGAGCTACATCTCTGGACCTCAGCAAGTCTTTAAACATAGACTATAAAGAGTATGCCTCTGAGTGGCTGACCCTGAAAATCCCACTCACTGTTTTCTGAAAAAGAAAAAAGAAAAAACAAAACCAACAAACACATAAATAGTAAGAAACATTCTGAAACAGTGGAAAAAAGAAGAAAAAAAAGAAAAGGGGTTTATGCAATAAACTAACTACACACAATGTGAGTCACTTGTAACTCAAAATGGCACATGCATTGCAAATTATAATGCAAAACACCAGAACATACTAATTGAGTCTCCCATCTGCTAACTACTTAGGCTTGCTATTCTTTCGTATACATCTTTAGACAGCACTACAAATTTTCAAATGTATTTGTTTTTTCAGCCTGCAATACAGTTCTGACCTGAGCAATCAGAGGCTACGTCTACACTGCAGGGTTTTTTGCTCAAGAAGCCTTTTGCACAAGAGCATGTCCACACCTCAAAGCACATCACTTTTGCGATGTGCTTTTGCGCAAGAGAGCATCCACACTGCATGGACACTCTTGCGCAAGAAAGCTCTGATTACCATTCTCAGAATGGCCATCAGAGCACCTGTGCTTTTTCAGATAGGCTCTTTTTGCACAAGAAACCCCTGCGCGGAGTGTCCATACATGCCTTTTTGCACAAGAGCTGTAGCGCAAAAAGGAGTTATGCCTCATAGAAGGAGGTATACCTACACTGCAAAAAGCCCTCTGTTCTGTCAATTGACTGTAGATTTTCTTGTGCAAAAGCATGCTTGAGGTGTGGACACTCCACAGGTTTTTGCGCAAAATGGCCGTTTTTGCATCAAAACCTTGTTGTGTAGATGTAGCCTAAATAAGCTTAAGGTTCAGCTGGCTGGACAGGAGTAGAGGCCTTTTAAGTATTGAAACATTCTAAATTCAACTATCCTATCTTCTGGGATTTTATTTCCACAATCTCTCATCATTTTCTTGCAATATGTTACAGTGACACAAGCTGTCTTGCATACATAGCATTGGGACAGAATGAAATCTGAAGAATATCTGAAGAAAAAAAAGGAGCTGTAGGTTAAATTCCCTCAGCCGTGTTTCAGCTTCATTTTCCAATTGTGAGTTCAGACCCTTGTATTTAGACGCTGACAAGTTGCCTAAATAATGGAAATTTTCTGTAGCTACTCTAAATCATGTTTTGTTTTTTCTGCTTGTATGACTTTACTTCTTTGTTGTTAATTAGATCAAATCAGACTTCCACAGAGATAATTATGGTAGTGTAATCCGCTTTTTAATCTGTCAAGTCCCCATGAAACTACTTTCAATTGCTTTTGTAAGTTTAGTATCTTTGTGTACAGTCCTTTGTTATGTAAATGTGTGTTATGTTTTGATCAAAATCCATTCATACTCAATGCAAATCCCCATGTACCTGTGGGTTGTTGTTTGCAAATGTAGAAATGATGGACCAAACTCTCTGCTATAATAAATTGACACAGCTCCAAAATTTGGCCCACAATTTGGCTAAATGTCATTTGAACATAGGTCAGAAAACTTTTTTCAGCCAACAACCCATGAAACAGTACTGTACTAGGTATTACTACTTTCTCAACAGCTTTAAGTAGTGTATCAGACATTATAAGAAATTTAGGACGATTGTACATTTAAAATATTATTGTCTTTTTTCACTGTGAGCAAAGGACAAAAGCCTCCCTTGTTATACATATCAAAATTTTTCTTCTCTTTGGGTATGTCTACACTCCAGTGTTATTTCGAAATAGCTTATTTCAAAATAACATGTTTACACACAAAATGCATTTCGAAATAGCGCTTTGCTATTTCAAAATAGCGCATCCACACGGAGTGGACTTTGAATTGCATTTAAGGCTGGCTGGAACCAGTTCCAGCAGGGCACCAGGTCAGGACTTACTGTGTGGGATTGCTGCCTGAGGCTATCTGAGGTCTGTGCTTAAAGGGACCACCCCCTCCCCCCGGGACAGCCCGTTCTCAGGTTTCCCTGCTTGCTTGTCCACCTCGATGAGGGACAGCAAAGCATTTTGTCTCTGCGTGCTCTGGTTGCCCTCACTCGGGACACCACAGCACTCTGCAACATGGAGCCAGAGCTGCCCCTGTGCACTCTGGTGCTTCTCTTGGATGCATTGCTGTGATCCTGGCTACACTTTCTGCAGGCTGCCATCCAGGAGTTCCATTGGGTGCCTGTCAGTATCCAGGAGGCCCCACGGGAGAGCTTCCACCCTGCGGAGCACTAAGAGCCTCCCTGGTCTGCCCCACTGGGGTCTTGTGCCTCATTCTTCCCTCATGTCCTTCCACTTATCCCTCCCTAACCCCCCTTCCTGATGTCAAATAAAATACACTTATTTTCATGAACACAAACTCTCTTTATTTAACAAAACTGTGGGGGGGGGGGAGAATGAAACTCTGGTGAGACTGGGGAAAGGAGGCGGGAGGGGGAAGAGAGAGGGTGAGACAGGGGAGGGGAAAACCTGGGAGGAGGGATCTGGAAGGGGGAAGCAAGGGGAAGAAGGGGGAGGGGAAGCTCAGGGCTCAGGTTTGGGGGTCTCGCTCCTGGGTTCGCATGTGGCCTTTGGTGGCCAGGCTGGCAGCTATCCTGCCATAGATGGCCATGTTCCTCCATCTAGTGCTGAGATCTTGGACATTGGGGGCATCCCCCCCCCCAAACTTGAATAAGGTCCATGATCTCCACCCTGGACCAGGAAGGCGCCTGCCTTCTCCAGGCCCTGTCAGTCTCCTGGGAGCTGGCAGACTGCTCCTGGGGAGTGGTGGAGGGCTGGCTGCCAGTGGCTTGCTGGCTCCTGTTTTGGGGCCACTGGGTCAGGGGCAGTGACTGCTGGCTCTGGGCTGGCAGGCTTGGAGCTGGCACAGGCACTGTGGCCAGAGTCTACCCCTTATGGGCTCCGTGGAGGGGGGGAGGGAGTGAAGTGTTCTTGGTTGAGGCTGGAGTGGCCACCAGGGCACCCTGGGAAGGCTGGAGGCCCCCTATTTTGATATAAGTGTCTATGCAGCACTTATTTCGAAATAGCTATTTTGAATTTGGCGTTATTCCTCGTAGAATGAGGTTTACCAAATTCGAAATAAGAGCTCCACTATTTTGAATTCATTTCGAAATAGCGGTTTGGCTATGTAGATGCTAGGAAAGTTATTTCGAAATAAGGGCTGTTATTTCAAAATAACTTTGCTGTGTAGACATACCCTTTGTCATGTTAGCCAACATGAGCACAATGGACCAAATTTTCAGCAGCCATCCATAAGTGTCAACAAAATGTATAACTATCCACTTTGTGTATGCAAGCTTGACTGTTGTACAGGTAAAAAGCATTTTGTGCATTCAATCTTTGTGCACAAAAATCTGCATTTATGAATGTGCCCCAGAAGCAATTATGTGAACCTGTGCATTTGGTGATAATTAGAGTGATAATGAAGCCAGAGTCTATACTCCCAGAAAAGAATGTGAGAGCCAAGATAAGTAATTTAGGATAAAATACATTATAGAAATGTTGCAATTATCTTATTACCACATGTTATAAAACCAGGAAGTCATTAATTAATCTGAAATATAAAGGAAATGAAAATATATGTAAGTATGGAAATGCATAATTAAGGCACTGAAACAATCCTAATGCTGCCTGACAGTGACACCATCCAATACCGCATGGTTAAGATCAATACATTTTAACATTTGTTGTCCCAGATTAAATTAAACTGATTTTTAAAGACTAATTAAAAAAAAGTCTCCCCTCACTTTGTCATTCAAGGGGTTGCTTAAAAAGAGGTGTTCTGCTAACACATATGGAGGAGAAATGTGTTCAGTATCTTTAAGACAGTAAGCTGTAAGACAGTATTTTAAGTCAGGATATTAGCTCACGAGAAAAGGCTCCTCTACAAGTTTCATTGCATTTTACAACTGAAAAAATGAGCCAGACAGATGCTCAATTTTAAAAGACTATGCTGCCTTTCTTGCTTGGGCCTATACCATATTGTACAACATACATTCTTCCTGGAAGATGTTTTTAATGCACATTTATTTATACAGTTGTATATGTCTATTCCCAGCTCTGCCACTAACCTGTGGGATGACCTCGGGCCTGTCTTATCCCTTCTGGGTTCTAATTTCCCCTTCTGCAAGTGGGGAGAATCATACTGACTTCCTTTGTAAAGTCTTTGAGATCTATTGACAAAATGCATATCAGAGCTAGGTATCATTATTATTAATAGTAGAACAAAACAACAATGGGCAATGAACAGTCCTTCATATACTGCAAATACGTATTCATCTGGAGAGTTTAACTCCCCTTTATCTAATCTTTGTTTTGTTTTCTTATACTATGCAGGTGTAGTACAGAAAGATAATGCTGGTCTATGCGTGAGGAGCACAGTGCTGATCACAAACATTGTTTTTGTGAAAATAACACTCCATTGAAATAGCAGGGGCAATGGATCTGCTAGAAAGATATTTATAATGCAATCAAATGTACTATCTATAAGATGATAGGATATAAATTAAGGGATACAATGCTTCATGCTTCACTAAGGAAACTGTCTTCTCCATGATCTTTCAGGAATGTAGTTGTAGTTGTGGGTTCTTGTGGTAAAAAGGAATCCTAAAGCAGCCATGCCCTGGTTCTTTGATAACTTTTGGAGATTAAATTCACAACTCTGAAGCCAGCTCAATGCACAGAGTGTTGGACTGACATGATATTTATTAGATAAATGGCTGACTCATCGAATCATAGAACACTATAACTGGAAGGGACCTCAAGAGGTCATCAAGTCCAGTCTCCTGCTCTCACAGCAGGAACAAGCATCATCTAGCTTATCCCTGATAGATGTTTATCCAACCTTTTCTTAAATATCTCCAGTGATGGAGATTCCACAAGCTCCCTATGCAGCTTATTCCAGTGTTTAAACATCCTGATAGTTGGGAAGTTTTTCCTAATGTCCAACCTAAACCTCCCTTAATGCAGCTTAAGCCCATTGCTTCTTGTCCTGTCATCAGAGGCCAAGGAGAACAATTTTTCTCCCTCTTCCTTGTAACACTCTTTTAGATACTTGAAAACCGCTATCATGTCCCCTCTCAGTCTTCTCTTTTCTAAGCTAAACAAGCACAGTTCTTTCAGTCTTCCCTCATGGGTAACGTTTTCTAGACCTTTAATCTTTTTTTTTTTTTTTCTCTTCTCTGGACCTTCTCCAATTTCTCCACACTTTCTTGAAATGTGGTGATCAGAACTGGACACAATACTCCAACTGAGGCCTAATCATTGCAGAGTAGAGCAGAAGAAAGCTCAATATGAGGAGTTATATATATACTGCAAGCTCAATATGAGTCAGTAATGTGACACTGTTGCAAAAAAAGTAAGCACAATTCTGGGATGCCTTAAGAAGAATGTTATGAGCAAGACACAAGAAGTGATTTTCCCACTCCTGTCTGCACTGATCAGGCCTCAGTTGGAGTATTGTGTCCAGTTCTGGGCACCACATTTCAAGAAAGATGTGACAAAGAGGTATTAGCATCAGCTGTTCTTCCAGTTATAGTCCTTCATATAGGCCTTACAAATCCAGATGCTTCCACATCTCCTTTATATCAACTGTTGAGCTGGGTGTTATCTTGATACCTTTGGCACTGAAGTGTAAAATGTCTAACAATCTCCTCTGAATTGTTTAACATCCATATTCAATATAATGGGAGACAAGGACTGATCCTTGTGGAATTGCACAGGGCTCTCTGGGAGGAGGAGAAGTTGCTCATCATAAACTCCTGAGTTCTACCTAACAGAGAATTCCAGCTTAGTATTATTCCATTCACCTTGTGGGGTCACTCACCAGAAGCAGCAGCACTGCATGATTAGCGATGTTGAAAGCAGTTGACAGATCTAGAAGTATTAGCATAGATGCCTGTCAATTGCCTATGGCTAGGACTAGCTTATCCATTTGCTCAATCAGGGAGTATGAGAGGCAAAACTCACACAAGACAGATAAAAAAAGGGAAAGTGTTATCTGAAATGCAGAACATTAATAAATGTGGAGAGTAACTGAAATCTACAGCATAGCATTTTACTTATGTCTTGTACTCAGAAAACATCTCTTTCCTTGACAGAGGCTATGTTGAATCTCAAAGCAGTTTCATTTGTTACCTTCACACATCAAAATTCTGTGATCACAGGGCAAATAAACTGCAACAATCAGCAATATGGTGCCAGAAAACTGATTTACTGCCAAAATTAATAATTGTGTGCTGGAAAAGCTGTTTGTATTTACTTACTATTATAGAGCAATTAGTCCTCAATCTCTTCCAAACCCTTAGACTGTGCAAAGCATCATTCTGTGTAGGGATAATTTATCTAAATATTCGTTGTTTGGGTGTTTCATAGACCCTAATCAAAAGGATTATCCAAAGAGGCATATTTCATTTAAGTCATTTTCAATATAAATTCATGGCACAGAATAGCTGCACTGAGATATCAGCATAACATATGATGTGGGTAACATCTGTAGTATAAGATTTTATGGAAAAAGAGAGTAATATAAATTATTGTTGTTGTTACCTTATCATTTTAAATTACATATTTAATGTCATCTTATAATACTTCTGTAAAACAATATGGAATTTAAAATAGGATGTAGGGAGCATACAGCTGTAGTCAGTGAAGGCAAATGCGTGTTGAAATAATCATTTTTATTTGGGCAAACTGACAAATGGGATCTTTTGGGTCACAAAATTGTAACATCTGAAGAGAATCACAAAATGATACTAGTTCAGTAATTTGAATGTCTCATGCCATCATATTCCTTTAGAAAAACAGCAAGGCTGCATCAGTTTTCTGCATGAGATCACATGCTGCAGAGAGTGTATTCAGTGTATGAAAAGAGTGTGAGGAGCTAAGTTGCCTTTTCCAGTATTCTGTATCTTCATGGTCTGGTTAGTTGGTATTCCATTTCTCTCTCTCGCTCGCTCTCTCTTTGCAGTCTTCTAGTCTGCCTCCTTAGATGAGTTGACACACAGCAGAGAGTTTCAAGAGGCCAAGTGACACAAGCTATCACTGCAAGTCAAAATTTACCTCAAAAGGGTTAGATGGATTGAGTTGGATAGGAAATTCCAGACTCCTGCTGTTCACACTAGGTAGTGCTGGTCTGTTTGTTAGACCCAGCTGATACCTTTCCATTATTGTTAAAATTCCCCTATGTCCAGCCCAAATTGAAGATGTTTCTTTTGTAGAACAAAGGTGTTCATACTGGGTATGGGGGCAAAGTTAAGGGGTGGGAAAGGATACCGAAAGGAGGCAGAGACTGATCTAGTAGGGGGCTTTCCTCCCCCTAAAAAAAGATAATTGAATATTCTATAGACACCTGATCAGTTTGCTATAGCTATTGCTGTCTGTCAACTCTGGTGAAGAGATTTTGTGGTCAGGGCATGGATGATGGGATGGGTCACTTGATGATTTCCTGTTCTGTTCATTCTTTCTGAAGCACCTGGCAGAAGACAGGATACTGGGCTATATGGATCTTAGGTCTGACCCAGTATGGCCATTCTTACTATGACTTCTGACCAGGCCAGAGTATATTCCCTCTGTATATCACCCTCTGAGCAAATCTGCTGCATCCACAATACTAAAGCCCGTATCTCCAGGACATCTGAGAGAATGAGGACCCTTGTTGTGATTTCAGTCCCAACTTAATCCTTGGCAATACTATTGGCTTGGACCCTGGAACTTATCTTCGGAGCAGCTTCCGACTCTGGATTGGTGTGGCTTCATATTCTGTTGCTAGCATTGACCTATAGTATGACTTCTGACTAAGAACCTGACTCCACCCCAGCTCTGATCACTGGATCATACCTCCCCACAATAGCCCTGGCATTCTCTCAGGAATCTCTCTACTTATTACATACATACATACTTATTGCATACCCATTGAGCTCTCCATGGTGCTGCTGCTCTCTCAGTCTGCCAGCCATGGTCTACACCTCTTTAAGGCTCCAGAGACACTGAGTTGATTCTGATCCTGCAGCTTCTTTATATAGGCCTTCTTTGCCCCTGCTTGGCTGGTTCCTTCTGCAGCCAGTCTAGCTCACCTAGAGGACTTCTCTATGGCTTTCTTCTGGATGGGCTGTGGCAAGGCCACAAGCCTCCATCAGGGAGCCTCTCAAGGTAATACTTCATTTTGTGGTTTTCAGAGGTTTGATTTAAAGCTGGCAAAAGCTTGAGATTTCTAGTGCACAGGAAATACCACTATTTCAAAATCCGGGTTTCTTTCTAATCAAATCCAAACCCATTTTATTAATTTTTTTCATGGACTGGAAATTTCAAAACACTTCATTTTGGAAACACTGACACATGGCTTTCTGGGACTTGGAGCTGGATGCAAAGTGGGAGGCTGAGCTCTCCCATTCTCTGCTCTCCAGCTGCTGGAATTGTGACAGGAAAGCAAGATGTCAGAGTGTCCTAACTCTGCCTCTTCAGCAACCAGGAAATTTTTAGCCCTAATGATTCGATTTTGAAAAAGCATAAGCAACCAAAAACTGGGATATATTTTTACAAGGGCCAGGCAGCCTTAAAACAGGTGGCATTATAAGTTCTATCTATAATTTAAAAGATAACAAGAAAAGATAGAAAAGAACAGAAACAAGAAAAGCAGGGTTTTTTTTTTTTAATGTTAACTCAGATGTAAGAAATGTTTTGAAATCCACGTAGGATCGTTTTAACCTTTCAGTAAAATCTAGAGATAAAAGTTTGTTTTTTCATATTTATAGTACTACTAGAAGACTTACCGAGCATTGCCTGGGTCCTTCAGGGAAGGGGACTAGCAGTGCACAGGAGTCAGGGCAGAGCCTTGAAGGCATGGGGGACTCAGAACAGGAAGCCGATGCTCCCCAGGCCCAGTCCAGGGGGCAGAGGGTGGGGGGCATGCAGGCTGGTCAGGGGCAGGTGCACTGGATGGTCCATCAGTGCTGAGGGGCAGGCAGTGGCTCCTAGGAGGAGGGCCAGGACTGCACTGCCCAGCCCCAGGCAGTGCAGAGGGGCTGAGGCTGGGGGGCAGCTGTGGGGCTGGTGGAGCTTTCCCCCAAGTCCATCACTGTGGCCAAGGGAGAGGAGTTTGGGGCAAGGAGACCACTTACTTGGGCAAGTGGCCAGAAAGATAGCAAGCACTGGCCCCATCTGGCAACTGTCTTCCTTGTGTGGCTGTCCCCCTGTGGTCACTGTACAGTATAGCTGTCCCCTGTACTCACTGCCCCCAGTGGTCACTTTGCAATATGGCTGTCCTTCCAATCAGCCCCTTCCCTTTCCATGTTATGGAAAACAAACAAATTCCAGGCACATTCCATTTTCCTGGAATAGCCCAACCCTGACCTTTCTTTAAGTTAGGCTAAAAGGAAGTTGCATACCAAATTTGGTGGTCCTAGTGCTTACCATTTAGGAAGAGTTTTTGAAGAAATGGACTCGCAGGACAGACAGATGAACAGATTCACACACATTTCTATTATATATATATACACACACCAAGTAGTAGCAAAAATCTAGTATCAGAGTGAAGGATGACAAAGGGGGATTGGAAATGGAAGACTGAATTTTATTTCAAAGATGATGGTTCTAAACCAGTTGAGGTCAGTAGTAAATGAAAGCTGTCATCCTCTGATCGTTGTTTGGTGGAATGTAAAAATGTGTAGTATGCTTGTGGCACTTTTCAAACAGTAATTAGATATTACAACACCCAAGGAGTGAGTGAATCATGGAAACTGAAATACTCTCTTGCTTGCAAATATTTTTTTGATGAACACTCCTAGAACTTCCAGCCTTCTAGCGCTGTACCTTTAGTATTATTTTATCCTGGTGCAGAATAGTTTCTGATATTTTCTTGGATACCCTAAAAAGAAATGGAGTGGGTGAATGAGAAGGAGGAAAGCAACAGAGAACTGACAAGAAATAGAAAATATGACTGCATAGAGAGTTTTGGTCCAACCTCATTTGCAGTAGCATATTGAATTCTGGCAGCAAATTACCAGAAAGAAATTGGTGAGCTGGAGGGAAGTCAGAGAAAAGCAACAAGCAGTGCTCAGGGAGTTGGACTGACTGATTTATCATGAAAGACTGAAGGAACTAAACATCTATATCTTGAGTAATAGACAGCTATGTGGCGGGACAGAATAGTCTACTATTATCTGTACACACTAAAGATGAAGAGAAATTATATTGTATTATATTTTATTATACATGAGGGTATGAACAGGACTAATAAAAATTAAGGTAAGAGAATATTAAGGGAAAAGGAGGAAGTAAGATCAACTAGGCTATGGTAAATGAGACATCGGAAAGCACCATCACTTCTGCCTTTAAGGATATACCGGACAAAAGGACAAAAACGGAAAAAGATAATTTACTGTAGGGAAAACTGCCACACTGGCTAATTTTGACCTGATGACCTGATTTTGGGGCGGGGGGTGCAAATATTCAGAACTGTGCAAAAATTTGTGTATATCAAATGTGTATTCTTTTGTGCACCCAATTGGGTATAGTTCCCTTGAGTCATAAACACACTCATATTGCTCACACATGAGAATAACAAGTTTCATACTTACCTCCAATGTCATCTGAATGGCTCACTTGTGCCACTCATCACCGTGAGTGGCATGTGGTGGATGTTGGAAGGCAGACTGGAGATGTATCTGTGAGTGTTGCCTGTTGGAGGGAGGGAGCACAGTCAGGACATAGATTTAAATGTGAAAAGTGCCAGTAGTATTGGTGTACATCAGTGAGCAAATGGACAGGTGATGTGAGAAATAGATTCATTAGGAAAGATGGAATTATGAAGGGGAAGCTACACAGTATGTGTGGGGTAGGCAGCAATATTACAGGTCTAAATGAACTGCTGGGGGAAAAAGTCTATAGACCATGGTACAAGACCCTACAATGGATAATGGCAGGACCTTGTAGCATTAGCTTCCTTCAGATATCTCCCTCTCCCACAATGATCTCTATCTGACTTGCTGAGTGATGTCTATAATTCGACTGTAAACTCTTTGTATCTGTTTACATTGCTTGAAAAGCACTTTGCACATTATGAGGGCTAAAGAACCAATAAGAACTGGCTGATTAGATGTGCAATTCTGTTAATTACATCAGCAATTAACTGAAAACCATGCACAATTATTACAATTTCTTATGAAAATTGGGCACACAGATATATCTCATTTTTACGGTTGCATAGAAGGAAGGAGGAAAAGAGACAGCCCAGAACAAAAGAAAATATTAAGGAATAACAAGAGAAAATAAGTAAGAAAGAGAAAATAATACTTTAAATTCACTGAGGAGGACAGAAAAAAGATTTAAAGGGAAATAGGTGCAGAAGTTAGGTCTTTTTCAATTGAACATTAAAAAAACTGGAATTTATAATTCCCTAAACTGCTAAGTATGAAATGTCAGCTAATTAATCTAATGAAACCAAGATGCTGAAGAGTAAATTTGCCAGTACTAACACTTTATTACCTAAAACAATGGGTGACTGCTCAGGGGGAGGAAATAATGTGTATTCTCCACATCTATCATGACCTTTGTGAGGACTCAAGTTTGTGTTATATGATGTGATCCCACAAATAAATGAAGGCATCTTTCAACAAACAGCATATTTCCTAGTGGTCACCAATCAGTAGATCGGGATCTACTGGTTGGTCTTGGAACCTCTAACAGGTTATCCTGACTGGTTTGGCTGTTACTTCAGCTCCCCCGCCCCCACACACTGCCATTCTGCACCTGCCCTCTGCATTGGAGCTGCCTTTTGGGAGCTTCCTGCTTGCTGTGCAGGGTGTGGGAGGCAGGGAAAGGGGGCACTGATGTCATGGTGTCCCCTCTCCCCTGCCTCTGTACTCCATCTCCACTGAGTGAGCAGGGTGGGGCCTCAGAGAAGGGAGGGGGTAAGGGCAGAGCTATGGAGAAGGGGCGGAAAAGAAGGCAGAACAAGGGTATTTGGATTTGAGGTAGATTCTGGATTAACTTAAGTTCAAAAAGTGATCTTGTTCTTAAAAAGGTTGGAGATCCTTGCCCTACACCCTCCTTACATTGCCTACATCCACCCTGATGTGGGTGAATTCTGGAAGATATTCAAGGAAAACAGATTGAAAACCCTGATGAGTAAAGTAGTAACTAGAAAGGTGCATATGAGAACATTTCAGCACAAACGTATCACTCAAAATTTACTTATAACTCTTTGCTGAACCATTGCACATGGGCCCAGCTTCTGTGCTAGGTTTACAACCAGAGGGGGAAAGGAAGACAATTTAATCAAAATAGGCAAATTGAGGGGAAAACATTGTTTCCTCATATAGAGAAAAGAGGAAATATACAAGGAAAGGAGAAAGATACAGAGTTAAACATGACTGGTTTGCAGCTCTTCATCATAAAAATGTGTTAGGCAAATGCCTGACAAGGATGGTTTAGGATTACTCGATCCTGCCTGTCAAAGTCCCTTTGAGCCCTACAATTTTATGATTCTATGGTAAAGGGATGCAAATGTAGAAATGAAGAGGTCAAGAGATGTAGGGTGAGAAGGAATTCAGAATTGATGCCTCTGCCAGGCAGCATGGTCAAGTGGATCAGAAAACAAGACTAGATTCTCAGTGACATTGCTGCAGTGCCTAATGCAGCTGAGCAGAGGAGACAAAGGTAAGAGTTTACTATCATTATACTTCTGTAATGCTAGGGATGACTGTAAGGTAAAAATTTCTGAGGCAGGCTGTGATATTCTGTTAAGAACCCCTATTCTAAATTTGGAATCTGGAACTGGCACATCAACACAGTACATGGTGGTTATCCCCCTCCCCGCCTAGCCCATCGAAGAAAGGTTGTCATAGAGCTAACGACCCAGGATGGGAGACAGGACATGACACATTCAATGGTGTTAGGAACAAATGTGCAGTTGTCAAGTACTCTCAATGTCTCTGCTTTAATCCCCAGATGGACCACATCCATGCAGAGACACCTTCTTGAAACTGACAGACACATCGCCACTTAGCACATAGTTGATAATTGATGTTTGCTTTGTTTAAATACTTGTTTTACTAGATGTAAGGTATTATGTAAGCTATGGGCGGAAACCACTATGTAACTTTATATTATTGGTCTTATTTTGCCTCACAATTAGCATCTATCCAAGGGGTCTGGGATCTTCCGGCCCCCCATCACTTGCTCTGTCCATTGAGCATCCTATATAATTAGTTGTAACCTATTGTTTGGCAGTATTCACTGAGCCTAAAAAGTGATGTGACACTCTGCCAGTGCTGTGTGTGTGTAATAAACTCTCCTGCTTGCTTCATACACTGGTGTCCAGGTTCTGTTCCTACATTGACCAAGGTCAGTTCAGTCACACAACTTAAAGCAATTGATTTTAATACAGGTTGAACCTCTCTAGGCTGGCACTTTCAGGACCTGACTGGTGCCAGACCAGGGAATTTGCTGAACCACAGAAGGTCAGTATTATCTAGCACTATTACCAATCTTTCCACGGCTTACTGGTCTCTTTGAAGGCATTTAGGGGTAAATCAGAGCTAAATAACAGCACAGAACACTGAGAGCCAGGACTGGTGGTTGTAAACAGGCTTTTGGGACTGCAGGAAACTTGGCCACACCCATGATAAGTGGACATCCAGCTAACTAAAGATTTGCCAGACCAGAGAGTTCTGGATTAGAGAGATTCAACCTGTAGTTATCATCCAGGGAAACAGTTGCAATCCAGTTCTATCTGCTGTATCCCAGTCAAAACTACTCCATCCATCCAAAATGTTCTCTCCCCATCTGGCTTTGTGAGGGGTCACACAGAGCTAGGTATATCACAGAGCGGCTTTAGGGTGCATGGGAGCAATAATCTGATCCCCACTTGCAATTCCCAGTTTTCTCAGATGGGTAGCCATGTTATTCTGTAACTTTAAAAACAATGAGTTGTCCTGTGGCACCTTAGAGACTAACACTATATATAGTATCATGAGCTTTTGCAGACAAAACTCACTTTCTCTGATGAGCTAGAGTGGAGAGAAAAAGGGGGACCCTCAGAATACATAAAAGAAAAAGAAGGGAGAGTGGAAAGAAAAAAGTACCTGTCAATTGTAGTGTCAGTGCTAATGAGGCTAATTAAGTGAGCTGGAAGTGTCCCATATTTAGTTTTTAATGTCAATGGGGTGTTGAATGTAAGGAAAGCTGGTTTTACTATGGGCCATCCAGTTCAAGTCTTTGTTCAAGCCCACTGAAATGGTGCCAAATTTTTATATGAAGGCCAATTCTGTACTCTGTCTCTTTAGTTGGCTTGTGAAATTCCTCTGTAGAAGAATGGCTACCTTGGTAATACAGAGAAAACTGTAGGGGAACATTTTAACCTGCTTGGGCACTCATTAATGAATTTAAAAGTAGCCACCTACAAATTAGACACTCAAAGACCAGTTACTGTGAGTGGAGAAGGTGAGGAGTCATCACCTGTGCCAGCCCTTACTTATCCATTGCTGCCTCCTACCTGTGTCAGATGGCTGCAACTCCTAGTCCTGGCTCAGCAGGAAAGTCCCTCCTAACCCAAGTGGAGGAGAGAGAGAGAGGGGCAGGACAGGTTCAGTCATTTCTGCTAGAGTGCCCAGTTTTTAAATTTAACAGGGTAAGCAATCCTAATTGTAGCTGTGTTGGTCTCAGGACATTAGAGAGACAAAGGTGGATTTGTTATTGGACCAACTTCTGGTGGTGAAGGAAACAAACTTTTGAGCTCACACAGAAGAGTCTGTGTCCTTTTGAGTACTTGTTTCTTTCCCCAACCAAAATTGGCCTGATAAAACATATTATCTCTCTCACTTTATTTCTCTGAAATCAACATACTTGAGGATCCTAAATACTTTTTGGGGCTCTGGGCCTAAGTCACTTGTACAAGTTCATACAGGAAGTCTGTGGCAGAATATGGATTTCATATGAGGTGCTCCAAGACCTAGGCTAGTGCCCAAACTGTCAAACCATTATTCCTCACATATCTGTAATTGAATACCTTTAATACTGATTGATCTACTTTATGAAGCCAGGGCAGATATCCTTACTCATTCAGCGTACCAGCTAATTGGTGATGATGAGCGCCACACTGTTTAATGTGTCAAGTTAATTGCTCTATCACTGAGGCAGCTCAATTTCCCAGCCATTTTTTAAAATCTTGACCAATATCTGATTTTGGCCAAGATTTTGACTAATGACTAACCTGTAAGAGCTTGTATAAAAAGAGCTTCAATTCCTCCTTTCTGGAACAATATTTTTCTAAAATCTTTTGTTGGCAATCTGAAATAAATTTTCTGAAATGCCTATAAAACCTTGTACGACCTGGTAGTTGGCTGCCAGTCTCTGAATTCCCATGTTCAGAGAGGAAAATATTGCTGTATTTCACAGTGAGTTGCAGGTTTAAGGACCATGTTAAAAGCCATAGGTTTCAGTTAAATTAAACACCCTCCTAAATTTTTAAGTGGTGTGTAGGTGTTCAGCTACATAACTCCTACTAAAATGTAAATGGGAGTCATGCTGATAAATCTCCAGATGCTGCTTTGATAATTTAAGTGAATGGGTAAGACTGAGTCATGGGTAAATGTTATTTATTTGGAAGTGAAACTCAATAAAGTGTCATATATTTATACTCTCCAACCTTTGAAGGCTGAGAGCATGGAAAGATTAATTTATTGACAGCTGTGATGGATGGAAAGAGTGCTGGCCTTTTCTGAACATCTCAGCATTTGGTGACTAATGGGTTAAACTCAGATAGCTAGGGGTGTTGGCAGAGAGCCAGGAGAGCCAATGGGAAAGGGTGTTGAAATTTCAATTGGAAAATATGCCTGCCTGCTGTTTTTCTTTGTGCGAGTTTTTAAGCTAGGAGCTGGGGGAACAAGATGAATTAAACTAGGCAGAACTACCATGCCTATAATGAATACTGGGGATTGGAAGGATTGGTCCTTGAAACACAAATGCATGAGTAGATACAAATGTCTATTTAGATGCGATCAGGTGATTTTCGTTGTTTTGTTGTTCGATTAAACTCTTCCGTGCTGAGTCCATGTGCCTCCCCACACAGTGTATTTTAAGCTGTATCCCAGAGATAGAATTTCTCTGTGTTTTAATTTGTTCTTTTCTCAGTTGTTCTGTAACACCTGGCAACCAAGTGTGCTTTATCAAGTATATCTTTTTTGTTTTGTTAATAAAATCACCTTTTTTAAGGCAATAATTTGATTATTGTGTCCTAGAAGGTAATAGGTCTGTGTGTGTCAGCTATCAGAGACTGCAGTTTGTTTTCTCTTTTTATTTTAAGCTCTCTTGTGGTAAAAGGGTAAAAGGTACCCTTCTGGAAGTCCAAGTGCTTTCTTCCTCGGTTGAAGAAGAAAGGGCTTTTTTTTTCACTTGGTTTTGGTAGCTACCTCCCAAGGCCAGGGAATCTGTGACCTTGGGGAGCTCTTAAGCAGAAACCTACAGGGGCAAGGTATTTTTAAAGTCTCTTTTAAGGAGTGACAGAGTGGGAAACAGCCTTGACAACAGCACGTAAGAATTAATTTGTTATTTGAAAATATAAACTATTGAGCTTTAGAGTGTTGCTAACTCAAACTTTTATTCTTTCTAATTAAAAATGTGTGTGACGATTGTGCTTTGTGACTTTGTTTTGTCTGGTTGCTCTGGAGACTGCCCAAGGAAGGTCCAGAGAGAGAGAATGTGGTGGGGGAGAGGATGAGCTGGGCCATGGTTTCTGTGCATACAGGAATCTAAGTTTCTCTGGAGAGGCATAAAAACGAGGGACTTGAAGTGTCCTTGAAGAGAAAAATTGTTCTGATGAGAGAAATCTATACACGAAGCAAAAAGTAGCTTTTATTCTAGAGGCTAATAGAAGTCACACAGTACCTGAAGAGTTGCAAACCCATATTTATGCATGCAGAACAATATGCTCCTCTGCAAAGACAAGACTCAGGAGCCCCTGAGTTTTAATCCTGGATAAACTCCACTTGCTGTGTTGTATGGCCAAGTCACTTTGACTCTCACACCCTCGATCTGAAAAAATGGGGATAAAAATACTTACTTAGCTATCTCAAAGGGTGTTGGGCAGCCTAGCTGTTCTGAGTTTTTTCATCCTTCAAAGTTGCAAAAATTCTGTAAGCAAAGATCAAAAAACTCTGACTGCGGTTGGATGAACTATGTACTGTAATTATATCGTTGTGAGCTATTTAAAATGGATACATCCTGGAATGACAGAACTGCATCAAAACTTTCAAGGCCATTTTTTTTTCAGTTTGAGCACAAGCCCACAGAAATATGCACACACAAAAAATCCTTCTTCCATATCTATATGTGGAAGTGAGCATTTGTCCATATAAAACAAATATTTTTTCACTTCATCATTCATTTACATGCTGAGATATGGGTTTTAGTTGATGCAATGAGGCTACCATGTTAATACATTATATTCCAGTTATATCAGTGTAATTCCAGAATATCTAAATTACAATGAAAAAAATGAAAAAACTTAAAAAATAGTGAATAGTCCTGTACTATCTCAGATTTCAGAACATGTCCTTTCATCCTGAATTTATAGTGAACAAAACATGTGTCTGTTTTATATTTTGGCATTATTATATAAAAAACAAAGAGATGATTTCTTTGTTTATGGTTAAATTCCTTTTTGTAAAAGATTTCACAAAGTTTGATTATCTCCCATTGTTGTGTTGGGGTACTATGGTTTGTTGCAACATCTTTGCATTATTATTATTTATTTGTATTGCATGATACATAGGATCCACTGTCATGGGCCAGGTCCGTATGTGTGTGAGACTGTAAAAAACACAGAACAAAAGGCTGTCTAAAATTGTGTTAATGGAACCTTCTCTGTTGCCTAGCTATTAGAGGGACTTGAAGTAAGGGGACTAAGGAAGGGTGATAAAATACAGTTCAGTTTAAAGAGTTTAGTAAAGTAATTGAGGGAGTCTGGCTCATTATTGTCTATCAAATGTCACACAGACACCAGAGGATAATGTAAAGAAGAAGAAACAGTTTCCTGCTGGAATGACTTTCCTAATTTGTCAGTTCATCTTATACTGAGACACCCTACAGCCACAAGTTGCAATCTCCTGCACAAGTTACTTCAGGTATTATTTTATTTTACCTTCTCCTTCTTGGTGTATTTAAGCATCTAGTCACCAGTATATTTTAAATTATGTACAAGGCATAAGGATAAGCACCTAAACAAATAAAGCCTTGCTCACTAAAATTATCTCTGCCTCCCAAAATATAAGTAGACTTCAGTAACACCACTCAAGTTCCTTAACCACCCACTCATCAAGAGAAAAGATGGGCTTTGGATCAAATCTTAGATTTCTTGGACCATAAGGAAGTTTGCCAAGTATCAAGGACACTCGTGGATGGGATCCCTACCTCCAGTTCCCTGTCATTTACACCCATGGTCTGGTACCTAGTCTTTGACATTTTCTCTAAGCAGATTGTCAGGGTGACCTTTATCACTCTGAAAGCTTCTATTAGGCCATCTTAATTGCTCAGGCCTGATCAGTATCTTACTCTGGTTTTAAACTGCAATAATTCCATAGATTTCCATACCTATAACCAGACCTGTCCTTTCCTCAAGAGATTACAATTAACATTGCAAATTGGGAGACAGTCTATCAAGAGGCAAGCAATAAGGCCTCACTTCCTCTTGATGATAATAGGCTGGATCCCCTCATGGTTCATCATATTGAGACAGAGCCTCAGCTAGTATAAATGAGCATAACTCCCTTGACTTCTATGTCCATTTCCACCAATTGAAGCTCTGTCCCATTCTTTCTATAGCATGGCACACAGCACACCAAAATATATAATCAATTCCTCATATAATTAAATCAGGAAAAGTATACATTAATTGAATGCTTTGGTTGTAATTTTAAACGCAAAATTATCAACATTTCAAAGTTATAGTTCCCAGAACAATTTTAAGTAAGCTATCAAAATCACATGTTGTACATATATAGTAAGACATTGATGTTAACAACATATGCTGGAATACAGAATATCACATATATGCCAGGATTTGAGGTAAAGTTACTACAAGAACTGTATCTTTTAATTTCCTGATTTTGGTGGGAAAGTAAAACCTTAATATTATTTTAGATATCTTATTTTTATGTTATATTTTTGCATTTTCTATAATTATTTTTACTTTACTAGAGAATTATCTGCTCAATGGGATTAATTAGATCTTTGCCCATCCATCGCAATCCCAAAGAGACTTAACAAAGAAACACCTTGAGAGGATATAACTTTCTTCAGCTGGTACTCACTATGCTTGAGTGGAGTTATACACATATCAGTAGTGTGTTGTATGTGAGCTTACAGGGTTTGCAGAACAGGCATTGTGTAACCTGGATCTATTGTAATCAAGGTGTTACCAGTAGTGGATCCTAACTTCCTGAGATCAGTGCCTAAAAACATTTAGATACAAAGTTATGATTAGCCTCTAAAACAATGAAGCTGGGAGAGATTAACTGCCAAGAGAAAATCAGTCACCATTTAATCTTTACAGACCTCTCAGCAAATATTGTAGAGGTACAATAGATGCATTTAGTGCAGGGGTGGGCAATAATTTTTGAAGAGGGGTCACTTTAAATACATTCAAAGTGTTTGCAGGCCACCCCAGAATGGGTGAGGGCTTTAAATAGCAGGAGTTGAAAGGGCTCACACCTCCTTGGCATCTCCCAGACAATGCACTAGCAGCAGGGCCAGGAGCTGCGAGCCCTTTCAACTGCTTCTATTTAAATGGCTCATGGGGAAGGTGTGAGCCCTTTGAATAGAAGCAATTGAAAGGGCTCACAGCTCCTGGCCCTGCCGCTAGTGTGGCACGAGCTCTTTCAACTTCTTCCATTTAAATGGCTCACGCCTTCCCCACAGCTGCTAATGCATTGCCTGTCAGCCACGGGGAATGCACAAGCCCTTTAGAGAGAAGCAGTTGAAAGGGTTCACGTCTCCCCGGCAATGCATTAAGGGACGGGGCCAAGAGCAGCCTCTCAGGCCAGATGAAAGAGCTTGGCAGGCTGCATCCAGCCTGCTGACAGGCTCTTGCCCAGCCCTGATTTAATGCAACGTCTACAGCTATCTCTGAAAATGGATAGGGGTTATGTAGAGAATTGAAATACTGTACATTTAATACAGATTTTCCATGAAATGTGCTTAAAAGCAGCTAGCTAACAGTTCAAATGCTTATGTGTGAGTAGGAAAATATTTCTAAAGTATGGTTATGTGATTACATTTGGTAATAATCTATTAAATTACTAATCTCTTTAAATGCTATTTCCAAAGATCTAGGCACAAAAGAACATTTGAAGGTATTTATAAACCACTGCAATATAAAATGATGTAACAGTCCTGCATGCTGAAGAAAACGTTACAGTAGATTTCCCCCCCACTGAACAGAATGTACTTTGTGTGCAGAATAAATTCTCTCAGCATCAGCACTGCTTTGTATCCTTGTAGATTTATCCAAAGCAGCCTTGAGCAAAGATAAACAACCTTTAAGAGTTAAAAAAAAAAAAACCTCCGTTCAACAAAATGATGGATTATAAAGGGCTACAAGGTATCTAACTGCTAACTGTAACATTAAACAAGTAGTTAACAAACATTAATCTTTAAGTCAGTTTACACAGTGCACAGATAACTCTTTAGATTACTACTGTGTAGTTTTCTTTTGTGCCAGAACAGTAAGTGGTGCACACTTCTCATTAATAAGGATGTTATTTCCTGAAGACGTCTGAATTTCTTTGTTTGAATATCATATTTGGTACTCAGAAAAAAGACTATGAAGCACACTATTTTAATTGGACAAGAAAACAGGATTTAGAGTTAACATACATTAGGTTTTTTTTTAAGGTAAGTCTTATAGTGCTCTGCTAAGGGTATTTTCATTTTAAAGTCAACATTTTGTCATTTTGTAAGAGGTGTGAGTTCATTATTTATTAAACAATATGTTTATAAATGTTAAACATAGAGATCCATTTAATGTCATCATGGTGACCAACAGACTTGTTGGGCTCCTGGCAAGGTGCGGGGGCGGCTACATATTTCTGGGATGGGCAGGGCCTCAGGTAGAAAGAAGGGGCAGGGATGAGGCAGCCAACCCTCATCTCCACCCAGAGTGTGCCCCACTGTGTTCTCCTTCCCCCGCCCCGAGCAGCCCCCAGAGCTGCCCGCAGCAAGCTGTGCAGTGCTCCGGCAGTAATTTAAAGGGCCTTGGGATCCAGCCACTGCTGCTGCCACCGTAACAGCAGTGGTGGCCAGATGCCCCAGGCTCTTTTGAATCACCAAGTCCCGTGGCAGTTGTCCACTTTGCCTCCCCTTCCCTGAATGTCATATAATGTTGCATATTTGCCTCTAATTCTGGCTGCTATACTTTTAAAAATGCAAGAAATTATAGATAGGAAATATACTGTCTTCCAAGGCTTTTTATTTCTCAGTATATTAAATAAGTTTACAATGTGATCTAATATTGCTTTTAACATTTTTAAACTGGTCAGAAAAAGCACAGAATCACAGAAATGTAGTATCAGAAGGATGTTGATATGTCATCTAGTCCAGTGCTTTGCACTGAGGCAGGACTAAGTATTATCTAGATGAACTCTGATAGGTGTTTCTCTAATTTATTCTTCAAAAGTTCTAAGATAGAATTCCACAACCTCACTAGGTAATTTGTTCCTGTGTTTAACTACTGTTATAGTTAGGAACATTTTCCCTAATATCTAACCTAATTCTCCCTTGATGCAACTTAAGCGCATTACTCCTTGTCCTGTCCTCAGTCTTTAAGGAGAACAAATTCATCACTCTCCATTTTTGTCACCATATCAAAGTGTTGCCTGATTCAGGACAAACTGCAAAATCAGAGGAGCCATGGCCAACCCCAGCGCTCCCTCTGGCCCCCACAGCTGCCAGCACTCCTGTAGCACCCTCAGCTGAAAATGGCCAGGGACTCAAGTGAGCACTGGCCTAGACTGGTGCGGAGATCCTGTAGCTCATCGAGGTCTGGGGCGAGGAGACCAACATCCAGGATCTCCACACTAGGAAGCACAATGCTGATGTGTACAGCCACCAGACTGGCTGAAAAGGGACGCACGTGGAGACTCGACCAGGTCTGTATGAAAATAAAGGAGCTCCAACAGGCATACAATAAGGCCAGGGAACAGAGTGGATGTTCTGGGGGAGCACTGCACACATGCCAGTACTATCACCAGTTTGATGTCATCCTGGGAGGGGGCCAGTCACTGCCCCCTCCCCATTGTTGTTAAATCTGGCCACAACATGCCCAAAGTCAGCCTCCACAAGGGCAGGGTTGTGGAGGATGATGCTGAAGATAGGAAGGAGGAAGAGAAGGAGCAGGTCAGACAGGTGACCATGCCCACCAGCCAGGAGCTGCTCTTCTCCCTAGAGCTGTTCCCCCTTCCCAGGATGTTTCCCAGGCATCAGACGAACCTGGGGAAAGCACTTCAGGTGAGTTCTGTAACTTTCCCAACATGCACACGGGGGCAGGTGTTGGGCTGTGAAGGTTGTGTGCTTCTCGCTTGGCTTACTCAGTGTGGAAGAAAACAGGCCTTCACTCTGCATTTGTGAGCAACAAGTAGTCAGAGACTGTTTATTCAAGCAATATTGCAAAGGAAGAAGCTACTGTTAGGCAGATTGTCAAATACAAAACAATTAGAAGCCAATATATATACTGTCTGTTTATATATAATAACAATAAACAATTATTCCCCTTTCTATAACAATTCCCTTCAGACACCACCTTATCTCAAGGTCTTCACTAGAGTCAGCATTCTATCCTTATCTCAAGCACAAGAGAGACGAGAGGCAAAAACAGCATCTCTCACAGTACTCTGCGTTGTTAGGTGTCAGAGTTAGCATGAGTTAGGCTAATCAAAAAGCAAAATGGCTACATAGAAATCCCTTGGCTTACACATTCCCCGCTTTTGTGCTTCCAGCACAATTAACTTTCTAAACTTCTATATTCATTAGGCATTGTATCTCTGTTTTCAAATCAAGGGAATCGGCCCCACAGGTTTTGGTTGTTTGTAACGGCAATACATGAATTTGGCCTTGTAGCTCAGAGATTTTCTGGACCTCTGGCAAGAGTGAAAGCAAATTTTGAAATCAGTCAGGTACTAGGGAAGTCCAATTAAAGGGTATCTGGAACCTAAGAGTTGTTTGTAGGACCTTGTCTGCTGGCCAATAGATGATATGGTTTCCCACAGCAGTGGTGAGATTAAAGTGTATGTCTTGCAAGGTGGTAGTGTCAACATATATGCAGCTGTTATTGGCTTGAAAGAGCAGGTGTCCTGTCAGGGTAGTTCCTTGCCCCACACCTTCCCAATAAATTCTATCGTAAACAGTGACAACTTCCCCAGGCTTCAGCTTTCGTACACACTGAAGCTGCGGGGGTTCTAAAGGCCAAAGTGTCCATTTATTCTCTTTCCCTATCCAAATATCAGGTGTTATTCCAGGAGCACCAACTATAAAATGGCTGGGCACACCAGGCGGTTTAATCTCCCAGATGTCTCAATGAACCATCCCATATGCATCCTCCCAATGGACCCAGCAGGATTCGGTATGTGGGGGCCCACACTCCTCCAACTGGCCTGTATGATTGGAAGGAGCACTGTGAGTGTCTGCATCTCCACCCTGAAAATCTCCAAGTATGTCTCCATGGCTACAGTACTGACGGTATCCCCAAGGCATCCGCAAGGGCAGTGGGCCAGGTCTGATGCTCAAGATTACTCCGAATGGCCATTAGCTGGTCACTGAGGAAATCCTGAATTTCCGAACAAGCCAGATCCCACTGCAATTCCTTCTCTGCCTCAGTGATATCCAGTATCATCTTTGTCAGTAATTCCTGGGTCATTGAGCTAAGGGTGGAGATAACATGCAATTCACCAATTCCAGCCTGAACTTGGGTTAGCTGTGCTCCAGTAATAAGCCCTGTAGCTTCCTCTAGCTGTCCCAGCCTTTCCTCATGTTGTTGGCCCCTGTAAATATTCCATACTGCAGCTGCACTATTGGCACCATCCCACATCCAGGCAGTCTCCCACATCCTGTGGGCAGTCTCCCACATCCTGTGGGAGTCTCCACATGCCCTTTGCTGTGCTAACCGAATGGCAGCCCCCTTAGAGCAGTTAGGATACAAGGAAGTAACTTGAAAGCTGGGTAAAGGTAGTGTGAATCTCACAGTCCCTAGTGTGGCATTAACTATTGTCCAACGATATTCTAGCACCTCTCTCTTAGACACAGTATCGTACCACATCTGCTGATTAATAACTCTAATATATTTAAGAACATAACATAAGAACATAAGAATGGCCGTACTGGGTCAGACCAAAGGTCCATCTAGCCCAGTATCCTGTCTGCTGACAGTGGCCAGCACCAGGTGCCCCAGAGAGGGTGGACCGAAGACAATAATCAAGCGATTTGTCTCGTGCCATCCCTCTCCAGCCTCTGACAAACAGAGGCCAAGGACACCATTTTATCCCCTGGCTAATAGCCTTTTATGGACCTAACCTCCATGAAATTATCTAGCTTCTCTTTAAACTCTGTTATAGTCCTAGCCTTCACAGGCAAGGCAAGGAGTTGACAGGTTGACTACACGCTGTGAAGAAGAACTTTCTTTTTATTTTAAACCTGCTACCCATTAATTTCATTTGGTGTCCTCTAGTTCTTCTATTATGGGGAAATCCAATAAACAACTTTTCTTTATTCACCCTCTCTTACACCACTCATGATTTTACATACCTATCATATTTCCCCCCAGTCTCTCTCTTTTCTAAACTGAAAGTCCCAGTCGCTTTAACCTTCTCCTCATGGGACCCATTCAACCCTAATCATTTTAGTTGCCCTTTTCTGAACCCTTTCAAGGCCAAAATATCTTTTTGAGGTGAGGAGACCACATCTGTACACAGTATTCAAGATGTGGGCGCACTCATAGTTTCATACAGGGCAGTAAGATATTCTGGGTCTTATTTTCATCCCTCTTAATAATTCCTAGCATCCTATTTGCCTTTTTGATGACGCCAGCACACTGTGTGGAAGTTTTCAGAGAACTGTCCACGATACTCCAAGATCTCTTTCCTGATTTGTCGTGAGCAAATTAGCCCCCATCACACTGTACAATCGTATAGTTGGGGTTATTTTTCCCGATGTGCATTGCACATTTACACTTATCCACATTAAATTTCATTTGCCATTTTGTTGCCCAATCACTCAGTCAGGAGATCTTCTGAGTCCTCACAGTCTGCTTCTGTCTTGACTATCCTAAACAGTTTGGTATCATCTGCAAACTTTACCACCTCACTGTTTACCCTTCTCCAGATCATTTATGAATAAGTTGAACAGGATTGGTCCTAGGACTGACCCTTGGGGGACACCACTAGTTACTCCTCTCCATTCTGAAAATTTACCATTTATTCCTACCCTTTGTTTCCTGTCTTTTTAACCAGTTCTCAATCCAAGAAAGGACTCTCTTATCCCATGCCATGTAATTTACACAAGAGCCTTTGGTGAGGGACCTTGTCAAAGGCTTCTGGAAAATCTAAGTATACTATATCTACTGATCCCCTTGTCCGCATGTTTGTTAACCCTTCAAAGAACTCTAATAGATTAGTAAGACAGGATTTCCCTTTACAGAAACCATGTTGACTTTTGTCCAACAAATTATGTTCTTCTACATGTCACAATTTTATTCTTTACTATTGTTTAAAGAATTTCTGAACAATACTACTATTAATAACATAAGAAGGAGTATATTGCAATATAGCTCAAGTCAAATTATTAATTATCTTAATACAAGTACATTTTCCAGTAAGAGAACACATTCTCTGAGTGTGAATTTGATCATTGACTAATTGGGTAACCAGATAACAGTAGGGGCCCATTCCACCTGGTATACTACAAATCCGAGTCACGGCACCAAATTGTGGAAGAAAACAGGCCTTCACTCTGCGTTTGTGAGCAACAAGTAGTCAGAGACAGTTTATTCAAGCAATATTGCAAGGGAAGAAGCTACCGTTAGGCAGATCGTCAAATATAAAACAATTAGAATCCAATATATATACTGTCTGTTTATATATAATAACAATAAACAATTATTCCCCTTTCCATAACAATTCCCTTCAGATGCCACCTTATCTCAAGGTCTTCACTAGAGTCAGCATTCTATCCTTATCTCAAGCACAAGAAAGACGAGAGGCGAAAACAGCATCTCTCACAGTACTCTGCATTGTTAGGTCTCGGAGTTAGCATGAGTTAGGCTAATCAAAAAGCAAAATGGCTACATAGAAATCCCTTGGCTTCCACATCAGACTGGGGGTCACACAAAAGCCTGGCACATGGGTGCATGTAGAGCGCCAGTCCAGAGCACTTAGCCCCTTGACACTCTCACACAGGAACCCCTCGCTCCTTTTCACAAGGTACCTGGAGAGGCCTGCCTTTACACCTTCCCATGACAAGCCATCACAAAGGAGGCTCGGGTCATGGAACCACACAGCAGTGCCACACATGACACATAGTCATGGCTACAAACAGGCAGCATCCACTCCTGGTCAAGCACAGGGATGTGGAGAAGATCAATCCCTTGCATGGAAACCTGACAGAGGGAGGAAGAAGAGGGGACCCCAGTAGCACTCTCTCCAGCGATTGGCCTCTGCTGCTCACACACACCTCCCTCAATACTCCCCCCATCTCCTCTAGCAGGCAGGGATAGAAGTTTTCTTTCCATTTCTCTGCTGGACCGGCATGTGCTAGACACAGAAGGAGGCCGAGCCACCCCGTCCCCCTCTCCTGCCCTCAGGCTTCTGGCCTGGCTGGCACCTGCCCATGCCCGCTTGTCCCTGGGCCATAGATTTGCATCTGTGCCCCTGCAGGAAAGTGCCCACTCTCTGGGCAACAGATGGCCTTGCTCGAAACACATTGCCATCATCAGAACCAAGACCTCTGTCGACTCAGAGATTAGGTTTAGACTTCATGTGCAGTGTCTCCTGGGATGACTGTGTTTGGAACTTTTCTTCACAGATGGGGCAACTGCAAGCCTGGCATGTCCACCACCTCCCAAGCCATCCTCCCAAACTCTGCAGGATCCACTGCAGGAAACGCATTCAGGAAAACCTGCTGAGGGAACAGATGGCCTGCCTCAAGTCCCTTGTTTGGGGCTGGACAACGAGTGCCAGGAGTGGGCCGCTGACCAGGAGGGGCACGGGGCTGACTAGAAGAAGTGGAAGTCCACCTGGGACCAGCTGGCAAATCTGCACAAGTCCATGTGCTCTTACCTCACCTTGATGATGGCCTTGTGCATGGAGCAGGCCACCAGCCACCTTTTTGCCACTGCTCTTGCCCCTGTGGCATCCCCTCCTAGGTCCCCAGGGGCCACCAGGGCCCCAGAACATGGGGCAGTGGGACCTCAGGGGTAGCTGAAGACTCCAGAGCTGACTGAGGCAGGCGTGAGTCCCAGTCCCATCCCTGAGCACCCTCTCCCCCATTCCAGGTTCTTTTCCCATTCTCTCCCCTGATTTATATCCCCCAAATAAAGAGACATGTTCATTTAAAAAGGTTTTTTAAAAAATTTGTTCTGCAGGAGTGGGGGGAAGGTGGAAAAGGAGGGCAGAGAATGGGAGAGGTGTAGGAGGAAAGGCACACAAGGGGAATGCAGGGACCACTCGTGGAGAGGCCCAGGGGAGAGTCTCACAGGTGGCCTTGACTGAAACTCTCCCTGAAGGCCTCCCAGATGAGCACTGACACGTGTAAGATTTGTTCCAGTTGTATAACACTAATAGCAACAATGATATACATGGTCATATTTCAGTCATACAGCATCACAGCTGTATTATAATCTCTTACATACCTGAACACTGTTATGTGCCTCCTCAATATTTTCTTCTTCAGACTTACCAGACTAATTTCTTCAATTTGTCCTTGTAGGCCATGTTTTCTACACTTTTAAATCATTTTTATTGTTCTTCTTTGGACTTGCTTCAATTGTCCCCAAACTGTGGAGCCCAGAACTGGCCACAGAACTCTTGTGGAGGCTTTATCAGTGCTGAGCAGAGTGGAAGAATTACTACTCAATTCTTGCTTACAAACTTCTGCTAATATATCCCAGAATGATGTTTGCTTTTTTTTTCTCTACAGTATCATATTATTGATTCATATTTAGTTTGTGATCCACTATAACTCCCGGATCCTTTTCTCGAGTATGTATTCCTTGGAAGTCAGTTCCGATTATGTATTTGTGCAACTGATTATTCCTTCCTAAGTGCATTACTTTGCATTTGTCCTTATTTAATTTCATCCTGTTTATTTCTGATCATTTCTCCAATTTATAAAGATCACTTAGAATTCTAATCCTGTCTTCCAAAGTGACTGCAACTGCTCCCAGCTTAGTATCATCTGCAAATTTTATAAGTAATTTATGATGACCCCAACAAGGAAGTGCCATTGATATTTACATTATTTAGAAGTATCTGATCTTCCTTTCAAGAAAAACCTTTGCAACTGTAACATCCCATTAGCAGAAGGGGTTGGCTGCATCTTGCTCTCTTGTCTTTCTCTAAATGAAGATATAAATCCATGGATGTAACCCAGCTCATTGGTTCTGAGTTATTCTTTTGGATTGGCAATTGCCTTTTCAATTGTTCCCTCCTGGTGATTTGTTTTGATGTGATATGTTTAACCAGTATTGTGCCAGCTCTCACTCACAATATTGTGCTGTTTTCTTGTTAAAAGAAAAACATGCATCCTCATCTTACCCCTTCTGAAAACATTTGTCCTTAAAGATGTGACATCTCTGATCTGCCTGAATTATAAGAGTCTAGAAAATAATTAATGTCATTAGGCTTTTATTGAATAGATTTTGAGTAATAAATCAGGAAAACTATGCAGAGATTAGCATTGCTATAGGGATGTGTGACTTGAACAACACAAATTGTTTCTTGGTTATATGGATGCTCCCCTGCCAAGTTTAAAATCTATTCTTGGAAGCGGCTTTTCATTTAAATTTCCACTTATTGGCCCTTAACCTCTAAGTCAAGCTGAGACAGGAGCCAAATTAGGAAAAGACGTGTAAGTACATCACATGTATTTCAGTAATAAGACCACACTGTGAACATGAGGCAGCTATTAGCAAGAGAATTAAACTGAGCTGAGAGTCAGGGGAAGTGGGATTTATATCCAGCTCAGGCCCTGACCTGCTCTATGATCTTAGCTGAATCACTTAAGACCGCGTTTCTCAAACTGTGGGTCCCGACCCCTTGGGGGGTCATGAGCAACTTAGAGGGGGGTTGTGAGCAACTTAGAGGGGGGTCACGGTATCACAAAGTTTGAGAACCCCTGTTTTAAGCAAAGGGTACTTTTTTACCATCTGCAAAATAGGAATAAATAAGTTTGGGGTGCAATCCAGGCCAGTGACAGGTTATGTCACCTCAAGCCCTATAACACTGGGTGCCTCATAGTGCTTTGCTGGTGTAGCTGCCAGCCTAGCTCACAACCTGTCTGCCACCATGCAGGTCACAGCCTGAGTGCCTGTATATAGCTGCAGCCCTAGTGCAGCAACTATGATCCCAGCAACATGCGACATCAGTACACCAGTCCAGCTTCCACTAGCCTTGGTTAGAACCAGCAAATTGATTGCAACACATCCCCAGAAATGAATTTCCCTAGAACCATGTGCTATGATATGTCCAGTCTTCTGATCAAAGAGAGGTATAATAAGATCCATATACTCCTTTAGGAAGACAAAACACATCAGTTTACTACATTAGCTGGAGCTGATTTAGATTAGTATTAGAATAAGCTTATTAACAGAGGAAAATAGGATTTTAAGTGAGTTCAAGAAAAAGACATAAAGTAAGAAATGGTTACCAGCATATAAAAGTAAAAACACACATTTAAAAGTCAAAATTAATCTAGCAAGCTTTGGTTCAAGACTTTGGTCAAGATGGCCATAGCCTTCCAGTAAAACTATGACTAATCCTCTCCTCCATCAAGATCTCTCCCAGAGGCCCAAAGTTCTGGCACCTTTGTCTCCTGAGGTGAAAGAGATAGAAGGGGAAAGAGAATCCCAAGTTTTTCAGTCAGTTTAGTCTTTTGAAGTCAATTCTTCTGAAGGATACCCCTCAAAGGAAGGTTTGGTCAAGCTGTGAGAAAAGTGGAATGGAGTCTGGTAATGTAGGCACCTCCCTGCTCCTTCCCTACAACTTCTGTTTTCTTAAATGCAATTTTTTGTTTCTTGCCATCTCTTCCCCCTGAAATCTTGTTTTCTATTTAGATATAAACTGAGGTAAACACCCCTTCTTTTGAGTAGGATAGACCTGTTTAACAACTTTTGCCTAGGCAGGTTTAACATGTGCTAATAAAATACTGGGGGGAATCCTAACTTTATATATAATGTTGCTATATACACTTCACCATTACACTGATAACTCACTGGCCCGTGGTTTATATATGATCCCTCCAAAGGCACCTGTAATGGACAGGAGGCGTGCTGACCTGCAGCCGGTGACGAAGGGGTTAAACTCAGGAAGGTAGCAAAGGTGTTGGCCAGGGGGCTGGGAGAACCTATCGATATAGAGGATTGAAATTTGAATTGGATAGAAATTCCTTGCATGCTTTCTGTGTGGGGGAGAGAGAAACCTGGAGTTGAGACACAGAAGGATTAAAACCTAGGCAAGACTGCCAAGTCTCCAAGAAATCCAGGGCCCAGAAGAGGACTGAACAAAGAGAAACTGGTTAAAAGACAGGAAACAAATAGGAATAAAAGGTAAGTTTTCAGAATGGAGAGAGGTAACTAGTGGGGTCCCCCAAGGGTCCATACTGGGACTAATTCTATTCAGCCTATTTATAAATGATCTAGAGAAAGGGGTAAACAGTGAGGTGGCAAAATTTACAGATGATAAACTGCTCAAGATAGTTAGACCAAAGTAGACTATGAAGAACTTCAAAAAGATTTCACAAAACTAAGTGATTGGGCAACAAAATGGCAAATTATATTTAATGTTGATAAATGTAAAGTAATGCACATAGTTAAAAATAATCCCAACTATACATACAATATGATGGGGACTAATTTAACTATAACTACTCAAGAGAGAGATATCTTGGAGTCATTGTGGATTGTTCTCTGAAAACATTCAATGTGCAGCGGCAGTCAAAAAAGCAAAAACCTCATTTTCTGAGGAATACAGGATCTGTCGAAAAAGGGTTTATTTTTCGACAGATCCCCATCTAGACTGCCGGAGGGGGAGGGGTTTGAAAAAGCTCCGTGTCAAAAAAAGTGGTGGCCATGTTTATGCTAATGAAGCGCGGGATATTTAAATCCCTGCCTCATTAGCAATTTCAATGTGCCTAATTTACATCTCTCTGTCGACAGAGAGGTGTAGTCTAGATGTACCCTTTGTGCCTTGGCCTTTCTAATGTTGTCCCTACATACTTGTGTATTTGTTTATATTTATCCTTCACAATTTGATCTAGTTTCTACTCTTTTAGGACTCTTTTTTGATTTTTGGATCACTGAAGATCTTTTGGTTAAGCTACAGTGGTCTCTTGCCATATTTTCTATCTTTCCTATAGAGTGAGATAATTTGCTCTTGTGCCTGCAATAATTTCTTTGAAAAACTGCCAACTCTGTTAAACGTTTTTCCCCTTAGACTTGTTTCTGATTAAATCTTACCTATCAACTCCCTGAGTTTGCTAAAGTCTGCCTTCTTGAAGTCCATTGTCTTTGTTTTGCTGTTCTCCTCCTATCATTCCTTAGTATCCTTATCTCTATCATGTCTTGGTCATTTTCACCCACGCTGCCTTCCACTTTCAAATTCTCAAATCAGTTCCTCCTTATTTTTCAAAATCCAATCTAGAATAGCCTTTCCCATAGTAACTTTTTCCACATTCTGAAATAAAAATGGCCTCTAAAACATTATAAGAACTTGGATAAACTGCCTTGTCATTTTCCCTACTGATGTCTAGGTAGTTGAAATCCCATATCACTACCAAGTCCTGTGATTTGGATGATTATGTTAGTTGTTTAAAAAAAGCCTCATCCACTTCTTCTTCCTGGGTAAGTGGTCTGTAGTAGATCTCTGCTATGATATCACCATAGTTTTAACCCCTCTTCTCCTCACCCAGAGGCTTTCAGCAATTTTGTCTCCTATTTCCATCTCTACCTCATTCCAAATGTATACATTTTAATATATAAGATGACATCTCCTCCTTTTTTCCCTGCTTGTCTTTCCATAGCAAGCTGTACCCATCTATACCAATATCCTAATCATGTGTATTATCTCACCAAGTCTCTGCAGTGCCACGTATGGCAGAGCTGTGCTTATTTACTAACATTTCAAATTCTTCCTGTTTATTCTCCATACTTCTCACATTTGTATACAGACATTTAAGATATTGATTTGATTTCCCTTCCCCCCCAATTCTGTCTTGTTTTTCCTTGATCTGTGATCCCATGCAGTCCCCAATTTCTGACCCTTCTCCAAGGTCTCCATGTTTTTGTCTTACTTGTGGGCTTCAGTCACCTGTCACTCTTCTAACCTAATTTAAAGTCGTCCTCACTAGATTCGCCAAATATGCTCTTCCCCTTCCTTGATAGGTGGAGCCATCTCTGCTTAGCAGTCCTTCTTTCTGAAACAGCATTCTGTGGTCAAAGAAAATGAAGCCCTCCTGGGACACCATCTTGGCAGCCAGGCATTAATCTGCAGGATGCATCTGTCTCTCTGGGCCCCTACCCTTGGCCAGAAGGATCAAAGAGAATACCAGCTACACTCCAAACTCCTTCATCTTTTCTCCCAGAGCCCTGTAGTCACTTCTGGTATATTGAGAATCATACTTCATAGTATCTTTAGTGCCCACATAGATAAGTAACATGGGGTAGCAGTCAGAAGGCTGGATGATCCTGGACCTTCCCTCCATAATGTCTCAGATACGAGCACCTGGCAGGCAGCATAACTCCCAGGATATCATGTCAGGGTGATAGATGGGTACCTCTGTCCACCTCAGAAGAGAGTCTCCAACAAGCACTACCCCACATTTCCTCTTGGGAGTTGTGGCTGCAAACCTCCCAGCCTTGGGGGGGTACATGGCTTCTCCTCCTCCACCTTAGGGAGTGATTCCTCATAGCTAATTGACAGGGCAGAATATCAGTTCTCCATCACTAGTGTGGGTGGGTTGGGACTAGTGCTGAAACATTGCCTGCTGCCAAAAGTAACCAGCTGCCAGTGCTCTCCCTCTCACAGAGTCATCTCTTCCTCCCCCAGTGTTGTGACCGAAGTCTTCTGTAAATGGATAGCTTCCTCAGCTTTGGATGTCTCCATATGAATACTCTTGAGGAATTCCTCGTGGACACAGATGCTCCTCAGCCTAGCCACCTCCTCTTGCAGCTGTCCCATCTGCTCCCTGAGAGATTCTACCAGAAGGCACTTTTCACAATGGATGGTCCCCCTACCCCAGATTTCTGTGAGTGGGAAGTACAGTCCACACAATCTGCAAATCCAGACCAGGATCTTTGGCAAGGCATCCATGGTCAGGATGTCTTTCTGGATACCTGTGCAGATGGTACTGGCACAGGTGAAAACAGCCCTTCCTAATGACAGAAATCATATTACGACTTCCACTTACAAAATGCCTCTCAAACTTCCCTGTTTTGGGTCCTCTGTTCTCACTGTCCACTTTCATTGTCAGTTTTTTTTCTAGATAGTCTATTTTTCTGTTTAAGAGTCTTTCTTTGGTACATACACCAAATGCAAGGTGCACTGAATTTGGGTCCCATTGCTCATAATCAACCATTTGGCAATTTAAACCCTTCATTCCTTTGGCAGTGACTATGCAATATTCACTTCCTGCTTTGGTAACAAGAGTGTATAATGTATATCCTGATCAATCATTTTCAGAATGGAATTAATCAATGAAAAGGAAAGCGATTAGTTTAGGAATGAAGCTGAGCATCTTGAAAATGTGTGTATTTAGCAGCATGTTGTACAGATGTGAGACATGGGTGATAACGAAAGATTCGAAGAGAAGGATATTGGCGTTCGAGAGGAGTTGTTATAGAAAGATCCTGAGAATAGGATGGATGCAGAAGGTCATCAACGAGGAATTATATAGGAAGATACAGCCGAAGGTTATACAACGGAAGTTACAGCTATTCGGGCATATCTGCAGAATGAACGACAAGCAAGAAATTAAGACCCTGGTATTTGGTATAATGGATGGTCTGAATAGGGGAGGCAGACTCCACAGAGAATGGGTAGGTGATATAGTAGATTGGTGCAGAGCTAGTCTATAAAAACTAAGCCAGTCCGCACTGGACAGGGGAAAATGGAAGGGAATAGGCATTGGACACCAACAGGCGCTGAGCCAGTGGTTGTTGATGATGATCAGGGCTGGAGAAATCTGCTTATCTACTCACCCATGACGAGTAGATTTCAGCTGGTCACCCTGTTCACCGACGGTTCGCACATGCACAGTGCGGGGCTGGCGAGTGGTTTTCGCCGCGGTTTGTTGAGCCCTGATGATGATGATAATGAGATCTCCACTGGCCATTTCAGTATAAGACAGCAGCAATGAAGAACTGAGTTGAGCATGTTTTAGTCTGGAATATGCTATTTGCCCGACTCACTAGCCTTTGAAAGTATATCTGTTCCTAAGTGGCCCGTTCCATATGTAGAAGAAGTTCAAAAATTTGTAAGTTCCCCAAATTTTCAAAAATATCAACCTGAATTTTGAATTAGCTCTGTGTAAATTGTACATTCCTTCTGGGAGAATAAAGTTATTTCCATAAGAAAAAAACAGACACAACAGATTACTTGCTGACAGACTCAAAACACATCCTAGAATGATCAAAAACAGCAAAAGCTCAAAACCCAGTGCATAGCTCCAAGGATTATTATATTCAATTTGAATCCTAAAAACTTGCTGATCATAGATGCACAGTTTCTGACTCTGTTTTATTCCTCTGCTGATTGCACATTTATTTCCATTCATTTTCTTTCCTTTTTTAAATTGCAAACTATTATCACCTCTTGAATTTAGTGTTCTCATTTCCCTTTACAATTATTGCTTCATTCTGGTGACTAGCTTATTTTCCTCATTCCTTTTTACCTTCTGTGAATGTAGTGCCAATTATTGTTTGTAGGTTTTTAGCCATCCTAACACAGCTTTTCATTCATCTCCTTTTATTATTCTTGCTCAGCAGCACCTGCTATTTTTTTGACATTTTAGTGTTCTGAAAGGTGACAGATTGATAGCATCGGAAGCTGAAGTCCTCTGTCTACCTACAGCACAGGCTTTGCACAGTACAAGCTCTGTCAAGGTGCCTCAACTGTACAGGATGGACCACTGCTGAAATATATAGTCCACGGTCTCTCTTTTAAGACTTCCCAAAAGGATGTCCAGTGCTCTTTAGGGATCTGGACACCTTTCCATTGGGAGGTGAATACTGAAATGACCAATTTATTTTATATATGTCACTGAACATGCATCAGCTATTTGGTTTAAGCTTGTAGTCCCTAAGTATCATGGCTAAATTCATACTAGAAACGCAAATGGGGATGTTTCCTGTGTTCCATTACCTGTCAGATTCCTGAGTCATTCAGTACAGGTTGAACCTCTCTAGTCTGGCACCCTTGGGACGTGACTGGTGCCAAACAAGAGAATTTGTTGAACTTAGGAAGGCCAGTATTGTAGCGAGTGGGTCTCTATTTTTATTTCGCCAAGGCAATTACAGGCAGCAGACTTGCAATGCTGCTTAATAATGTGTGTCTGTATTGATACACCCTATATAAGCCTATGTTTAGCCAAAGCTTATCAGTGCTCTTCATTACTGTGTTGTTACACAATTTTACTGTATTGACACAAGGAAATAAGTATATAAGCTTGCTGGTCTCTATTCTGGCACTCTCTGGTCTGACAACATCCGTGGTCTGCCACGATTTTAGTTAGCCAGATGTCTACTTATCATGGATGTGGCCAAGTTTCCTGCAGTCACGTAAAAAAATTTTACAGCCACCAGACCTGGCTCTCTGTGTTCTGTGCTATTATTAGCTGAAAGCAGAGGGGAGGGGGTTTAAACAGAATAGCATTTGCTATCTTAGGGTATGTCTACACTACAGTGCTAATTCGAATTAAGCTAATTCGAAATAACGCATCTATACACAAAAACTATTTTGAAATAGCATTTTGCTATTTTGAAATAGCGCGTCCACACTGAGTGGACCTTGAACCGAAGTTAAGGCTGGCCAGAACCAGTGCTGGCAGGGCATCAGTTTAGGACTTAGTGTGCAGGGCTGCTGCCTGAGGCTAACTGAGCTCCATGCTTAACGGGACCCTACCCCCACCCCGGACAGACAGTTCTCAGGGTTCCCTGCTTGCTTGTCTACCTCAATGAGGGACAGCAAAGCAGTCCTGTCTTGGAGTGCCCTGAGTGCCTGCACTCAGGACACCACAGCACTCGGCCACATGGAGCCAGAGCTGCCCCTGGGCATGCCGGTGCGTCTCATGGGGTCGTTGCCATCAGCCCGGCTGCACTTGCTGCAGGCTGCCGTCCGGGGGGTCCATTGGGAGGCTGTCAGGATCCAAGAGGCCCTGAGGGAGAGCGTCCACCCTGAGGAGCCCTCAGAGCCTCCCCGGTCCTCCCCTCCCCATTTCTCCCTCACGTCCTTCCAATTACCCCTCCCTAGCCCCCCTTCCTGATGTCAAATAAAAGACACGTATGTCCAAAAATAGAAACTGGTTTTATTGAACAAAACTGGGGGTGGGGCGGATGAACCTCTGGGGAGATGGAGAAAAGGAGGTGGGAGAGGGGAAGAGAGAGGGTGGAAGAGGGGAGGGGGAAACCTGGGAGGAGGGAGCTGGAAGGGGGAAGCAAGGAGAAGAAGGGGAAGGGGAAGCTCAGGGCTCAGGGTTGGGGGGTCTCGCCAGACCAACCTGACTTTCATGCTAACCTGCTCCTGGGTTCACATGTGGCCTTTGGTGGCCAGGCTGGCAGCTATCCTGCCATAGACGGCCTCATACCTCATACCATAGACGGCGGAGATCATGGACGTTGGAGGCATCCCCCCCAAACCTGAATAAGGTCCATGATCTCCACCCTGGACCAGGAAGGCGCCCGCCTTCTCCAGCCCCGTCAGGCTCCTGGGAGCTGGCAGAATGCTCCTGGGGAGCGGGTCGGGGCCCCGGTGGCCACTGCTGGCTCTGGGCTGGCAGGCTTGGAGCTGGCACAGGCACTGTGGCCAGGGTCTACCCCTTTAATGTCTCCGGGGCTGGGAGAGAGGAGAGTAAGTTTTCTGGTTGTGCCCAGAGTGTCCACCAGGGCTCCCTGGGAAGGGCTGGAGGCCCCCTATTTCGAATTAAGTGTCTACACAGCTATTTTGAATTTGGTGTTACTCCTCGTAGAATGAGGTTTATCGAATTCGAAATAAGGGCTCCACTATTTTGAATTTATTTCAAAATAGCGGTTTGCCTGTGTAGACGCTATTAAAGTTAATTCAAAATAACTGTTGTTATTTCGAATTAACTTTGTAGTGTAGACATACCCTCAGTTATTATGATACAAGATTAAGTTATTTCTGGCTGTAGCCAAAGCCAGGATAGTCCTAGTATTATACAAAACAGGTACACAAGTTAATCCATTGATTGGCAGGAGGAGCTAGTTGCGTCCAGCTAGCTGCATCCAGCTAGCATCCAGCTGCATCAATCAATATTGATTGGCAGGAGGAGTTACAATATTTTCTGTGGAGTCATCCACTGACATTGTAGGAGATGCAGATTAAGAATGTGTGGGTGAGACACCCAAGTCAGAACATTTGCATTCAAGTTTCATCTCAATTATCAATATCAGAAGATGATATAGAGTGAATGTCTATTTCCCCACCAATAACTGATTCAGTTATTATGTCCATTTCTTATATACATACATGTTGATGAAAAATTCACTTCCAATAAACCAGGTGTTACTTGGAAAGTGTAAAGTAAAGGGGGAGGACCAGGCTAGGGTTTGGTTATTCTTTACAACTTTGAGTTTTTTGTTGGTGCTAACTAGTACAGATGAGGTGATTTTCTTTTTAATGTGCTGCATTCTTTAGATTGTGAAGGAGTGTACCTGCCTACAGGTTCATTTGCTATTTTTGTTACAGGAAAGCACATGCTGTGCTCTGTGATGGAGATTTCCTTGTTCTCTCTGTTAATTGTTTCCCTTGCTCTAACGTAAGACTAAAATCAGAAGGAGTCGTTCTTTCTGTATGAAAAAGCCCAAGAATCTTCACAAAACCCATGCATATTGAGAAACACCATTCTGTTAGAGGAGAATAGTTTGAACCAGGAGTTCCACAACGTTTGCCCATTCCTTAATCAGTCTATCATCATAGATTCATGGTTTGTATTTTAAAAAGCACAAACACGTACAGCTGAAGTATTTAAAATCCTTGGTAAAATACATACAGTCCCTTTTCCTGAGGCAAACTGTATGTGACCTTGAATCTTGAATTATTTCTTTAAAAAAATGTAGTAACAAGCACAGAAACTATATTAGAACAAAAAATCCAGAATCCAAAGTTAAGAACATGTGATATGTTCACTCTCCTATACCAGTCACCAAATTTAGCATTTGATAACTTTTACCAAAGTTATCCCTTGTACATAGAATAGGTGATATCTGTGGTAAGCAAAAATGTTGACTTTTTCTTGGTTTTTTTTTACTGCAAAAATGTCAGTTTAATTTTTCCATCTGCTTGGTGACACAGCAATGGTTCAAATGCTGGACCAATCTCTCCTTTTTTTTTCAATGGGACATTATTTCAATCCAGGAGCAAAAAACAGCATGCAAAGTATGGTGACCAGTCAGTCATAAAATGATACTAACAAATATGTGTGGTGAATGCAATTAATACATAATCCATATGCTGATTTTTTTAAATTTAATTTCAAATAAAATTTTGTAAAAATCAGTATTGGTACATAAATAGAAAAAAGTGAGAGTTAAAATATCAAATTAACACCATCTCAGAAGCTTCTGGAGCTTAAAGTCATTTAAAATAAATACAGTCTATTTATTAACACACATTGATTAGCAACATAATGAAGAACCTTGATATTCTAGCCATCCTTGCCAGATAAAGACATGACCTTAGTTTCTGCCCTTGCTGAAGGCACTGAGGCCATCAGGAGTCCTTCTTACTCATTAACTGCTGCTGTGGAAGTAATGTGAAAGTGCTGCTGGAAGCAATACGAGTCAAAGGTTTAGTCCCTTATGTTTTTTCTCTGATTAATTTCTGAAAAACTAAGACAAGAAGTGGTGCAACAGATGTGATTGAATGGGAGTCTTGACAGAGAGAAAGCCATATTTGTAAAAAAACCTCTAAAGCATGACATGCTAGAGTGCAGTAGTTCTAAGCCATTGGCAGTGGACATGTATAGTACTAATACTCAAAGGACTTTTGTGATCTATACTCAGTGGCTATGTCTTCACTGCAATAAAAGACTTGTAGTTTGGCATGGCTGGACTAAGCCAGCCTATTGCACCAAGTTTTAGAACCCAGGTCAGCTATGGTTGAGCCTGTGGCACCAAGCCCCAGCACTCACAAGGGGAAGGTGGGTCTCAGGACCCCAGCCCAAGACTGAATATATACATTGCCATCTTATAGCCCTGGAGCCTGAGCCCCACAAGACCAGAACAGGTGGCTTGGGGCTTTAGGACTTGATACTCTGGGGGTTTTATCTTCATGTAAACATAACTAATCAGACCTACCACTTAAACAGATACATTACTCTTAGCAGCTCTCTCAGCAACCACATTTCCAACCATGACTCAGGAACTGATTCATTTTTCTGGGAGAAGACAGATACCAAAACCCAGAACCAAAGCTCCATTTCAGCAAGGCACTTAAGCACATGCATAAGACTAGTCACAATAAAAAGGGGCAAAGTTTTTTGGACAAATAGTTTATTTGCTGAGGAAAACAACTTTGGTTATCCCATATCTATTCACGAATTCAACACAAATTCCCCAAATAATTTTAGCAAAATGGCCTTATAACTGATATAACTGATCTCAAGTAACTTGTTGAATCAAAACCCAAATATGTAAGAACTGAAGACAAAGTGTTCCCACTCAAGATTGCTCAGCTATGGAATGAGCTGCCAGAAGAGATTTGATTACTATAAAATCTGACAGCTCATAGAACATGCTGTCACACCTATTTTGATAAAGTTTTCACACTATCGCTGGAATCAAAAAGCAGAGGTGGAGAAGAAAAGAGGCAATTTCTCTTAGAATCTATGAAAACAGAGGTGTAAAATACTGCTCTGAATTAAAATGGACCTCATCATGAAGACCCAATTATTACACATTGATATTAAAGAGATGGTCACTCAGAAAAACTGTAATATAGGTAGCTACTATACAGCTATTGACATTTTTGCAAAGGCTCAAGGGCAAACTCACTCTGAAGTACTCCAGAGACATATTGAATACATGGTGTTCAACAAACAGGTCTATACAATCTTGGGATAGCAGGAGGAGTTAAGCTAAAATACCACAGCGATTAACATTTTATGACATACTCCTCATAATTAGTGAAAACTTTGTTCTAATTGTGTTATAGCTAAGACAGCAATCCATCAAAGCTAGAAATTACAGTTTCTTGTTTATTTTCTAATATTACTTCATAGAAAGCCAAAGAGATAATTGCTTCATGCTGCCCAGGTAAATTAGTGTTTATGTCTATACTTAGGATATGGCTCTTATTGCTGTAAGTCTGCATTAGTGATTTCATCTACACTACAAATAATACAACACACAATACATGGGGGCAGCACTGAGCTGGAAACAAACTCCCCATGAAAAGCACTTTCTGGATCTTTCAGCCTGCATTCAATACAAGGGCATGGATTCACCATGTCGGTCTTGGGGCAGCTAACTGGTATGTGCCAGTATCTTCTATAGACTAATGGTCACCTCTAATGCCCATTCCTGTCTGTGTCTCTCTTCCTCCCATAGCAGTTATCCGAGCACAGTCTCTATGTGGTTGCCAGCAGAGGGAAGCCTGGAAAAATAAGAAGGGATGAGAGACCTGAAATAGTGTAGGGAGTACAAAGGGGGTAAGAATAAGACAAATATGGGTCTTGGAAAATGGGAGAAGAGGAGACTGCTGTCTTTAGTGCCCAAACACTAGGGGGCATTCAGTAAAATAAGTTCCTGCTTCTTCCCAAGAGCTCAGTTTGTTATAGCATTTGGGTGTCTGCTGGCTGCTTATTTACAGCAGGTTAAGCAACCCATGAAAGGCATCAGGACAGGAACACAAATAAAAAACCTATCAATGAAGTACACAGTGTATATGATTTAAGCCGTCAGGTACCCTGACAATTACAGGAAACAAAGAAAGCAACTGGTAGGTATTTAAGTATATATTCTTAGTGGCCCTAAAGCCATGGGAGCAAACAGATGTTGTGAGTAAAGGGCTGCCCTAATAATAAGTACAGTCAGGGCTCAGGCAGCTGAGATTGCAAACTCAAACACATATTCTATGGAAGGTAGTTGAGGCAGTCTAGACAACTGGATTCAGCTAGTCTCTGGAGGCAAAAGGGACTGAGTGCTGGGTAGTTTATTGCCAAATACAGAAGTGGGGCAAAATGTTCGGTACTTATGTCCATATCATGAGATTTTTAAAAAAATCTCTCCTGCAGTGGTGAAGTCATGGAAATCTCTTTGATCAGGTGGTCTATCGCAGGAAGAGCAAAAAGATAAGACAGAGTCACAGTTAACCCTGGAAGATACAGTAAAAATCTGTCAGCTGAATGCACTAACAGAAAATCACATAAGAACCTTTGAATAAAATCCTGCAAAACAGCACTCAATAAATGGAAGAGTAACAATTAACAAGGGCATCATCTCAGAATAACCAACAAATTATACAACAAAATACACAAATAACTACAGAAATCATATATGTCCACAGAGAGAGCTAGGTCTTTGGAGTCTGATAACAACTCAGGCCTTTCATCATTTGCGCTGAAGAAAAATTCCCTTCATTAAATTGAAGTGATAGGTCCCATAGCCTCTTTGTGGCTCAGTTACAAGAGAGCAACAATATTCATCATCACAACTACACAAAGTTCAGGAACTACATCAGGAGTGAGAAAGCAGAGTATACATTGATCCCTCATGACATAAACAACGTAGCAGGATCCAGAGATAAGAGTATGATATAGCACAATATCTAGAATATGGGAATGTGGGTAAAATCTATTTGAAGAGAGGCTGGTATCAAGAGGTTTGCCAGGGAATAGCAGAAGAGCTCAACAGTTGAATTGGGTCAGATATGTTTATAAAGAAACATGCTCATCTGTAGAGCAACTTCCTTAGCAGGAATATAGTTGTCTGTAGAATTAGATACAATTAATCAGGATTTGAACTTATCAGAGCCAGAGTCCTAATTACATAGATGTAACTCAAAAAACTCCATAGGCTTTGCTAGAGATTCTCCAAATTTGTCACTGCAAGCAACCTGGATCTTAGATTTTAATAATATTTTAGATAACTTGGGCAAAATTCAGATTTGTTGGTGTAAGCAAACCAACTTCATTTAAGATATTAAAACTGATAAAATTCCATTAACTCCCGTGCAATTGTACTCTGCTTTTACCTCTTCTCCGTCAGGAAACATCAGTATATAGTTTAAAATAAATGATCAACTGTTCACTTAGCCAATAGAGGGAGCCCATACAGGCCAGTGAATATTAGTGAAAGTAATGATTGTAGACAGCTAATAACTATTTATTCAAGACTCACAGAGATAGGAAGTCCAGCATACTGGATATATACCTGTCAATTACTTTTTTCTTTCCTCTCTCCCTTCTTATGAGGGTTTCCCTTTTTTTTTTTTCCACTCAAGATCATCTCATCTGAAGAATGGGCTTTGCCCACAAAAGCTCATGATACTATACATATATTTGTGTTAGTCTCTAAGTCCTGGTCTACACTATGGAGTTATTTCACAATAACTCCCCTTATTTTGAAATAACCAGGTGAGTGTCCACACTATCAAGCCCATTATTTTGAAATAATTGGCTTTTAATTTCAAAATAACTCCTGCTTGTCATGAGGAATAATGCTTATTTCAAAATTGTTATAGGGGCTAGGTCTACACTACACCCCTCTGTCGGCAGAGGGATGTAAATAAAGCACATTGAAAGTGCAAATGAAGCGGAGATTTAAATATCCCATGCTTCATTTGCATAATAACAGCGGCCGCTTTTTTTTCAAAATGGGGCTTTTCAGAAAAAAAGGCAGTTTAGACGGGGCATTTTCGACAGAAATGCCCCATTTCGAAAGATCCTGTACGCCTCAAAAAAATGATCTTTCAAAATGGGGCATTTCTGTTGAAAATGCCCCATCTAAACTGCCGGGTTTTTTCTAAAAGCTCCGTTTCGGAAAAAAAGCGGCGGTCATCATTATGCAAATGAAGCACGGGCTATTTAAATCCTTGCTTCATTTGCACTTTCGATACATCTAATTTACATCCCTCTGCCAACAGAGGAGTGTAGTTTAGATGTAGCCTTTGGGAGTTATTATTTTGAAATAACTTATTTCAAAATGATTTCCTAATGTTGACATGCCTAAGGTGCCATAAGTCTACTCTTTTTTTTAAAAAGTTGTTTTTAAAGTTACAGACTAACACGGCTACCTGTCTGAGACTTTTAAATCAGGAACTAGTTTACTATAGGATTGGCTACCAGCATTGCCTTTGGGGTAAGAGCTAAGGTACAAATTGTTCCATAGTAAGTGAATGGTTTCTTGGGCCTGGGAGCAACCTGAATATTTTGTGATTTTTGGTATAACTGCCCATTTAACACCAAGTCCAGCTTGCCTGAATGACAATATAGACTAGAGCCACAGGGGGGATTGTCTGGGTATGTCTACACTACAGGACTAGGTCAAATTAAGATACGCAACTTCAGCTATGTTAATTGCTTTGTTTTGGTGCTGTCCACACTGCAGAAAGTCGAAGGAAGAACACTGATCCTTCAATTTCCCTTACTCCACATGGAAGCAGGACTACCAGCATTGACCAGAGTGTCCCTCTCAGTTCAAATTAGCTGTCTAAACTAGACCCACTCATTCAGACCCTGGAAGATCCACAGCGGCAGCTTCAATCTTCTCTGTAGTGTAGACATAACTTCAGTGACTACATGATAAGATTTTTACCGTGATCCAGGAATTCATATTTGTTACTCGGTTGGTGAAATCTACTTATAGAACATACCACCAGCTTGGGGGTATTTTTGACAGTCTGCTTCAGGTAGACACACACAGTCATGAACCATTCCAAATAGCACAACCATCCTCACAAGCTTCAATTACATATTCCCTAACCCAGAACACTACAAATCCAAAGTGCCACAAACTCCTAGAGGAAAGTTAACAAATCATGTAGTTGTTTCTACAGTTTTCCTCTTTTCTGCCATAGATTGTGTCCATTGAAGCAGAATGCAAAATTCTCATGGATCCTAGTAATAGCAGGACTGGACCCACTATGGGTTTGCAACAGAATTTCTAATTGAGGTTTGTGTAATATATCAGGCCGGATCTGGGCACTGCTGAGGGAGTCAGTTCAGAGCGAATTGATCAAAACCAGGGCTTCTTACAGCCCATGACTAGAGTCCTTTCCCATATAGGCAACAAACCAGTCACACAGAGCACTTCAGCTTCCCATCTGACCAGGAGGAAGCCTCACAAGCAAAACCCCTCAGACACCCCAGCTTTCCCTGTGCCATGATCAGACCCAGACCTTACACACAGGTAGGAGGTTATAAAACCCAATCTCACCAATTCTGAACAGATCCTCCTAGTTCCAAAGGACCAGCCACAGTTCCAAAGGACCAGCCACAGTCCCAGGCCAAATTATGTCTCAGATCTTACCCACAAGAGCACAGTGGCCCGATCCTTTAGAATCTAAAATCTAAAGGTTTATTAATAAAAGAAAGAAAAGATTGAGAGTGAGATTATTAAAGAGGATTCATTACATACATCAATCACCAAGTTCTTGATGCAGGCTCTTAGCAGAGATGTTACAAACTGCCAGCTTAAAAGTCTCTGATGTACATCCTGTATCACGACGGGTCAGCAAATCCTTCCCAGCTCTCTGTCCCTAGCAAGGATGCATCTGGAATCAGGAGCAGGATTGAAGACAAGATGGAGACATCCTCATGGGATTTTTATATTCCTGGTGTCTCCCAAACTGGAGCTGGTCACATGATCAAGTGACCTGTCTGTGTTTCACATGCAAGTAGCCATGAGGCACTGGCTGGTTTGCAGGTTTCCAAACACATTCCTCAGGTGTGTGTTGGCCACTCCGAGAGCCATTGTCCATGAAGCAACGTTAATTAGCACAGCCATTCACTGAACAATCATTCCTCACAATAGGCAGTCCAGGCCCATTGCTCCTTCCCTGACAGAGAACATTTAAAATATAAGAACAGAGCCCATATTCATAACTTTACATACAAAAGTCATACAAGCATATGAGTAGCATACATAGAATCAGTAGAGCATAAGCTTTCATTTATCACCTCACACAACCCACTTTGTACAGAACTTAGCGCAAACACCACCCATTGGTGCAACAGTGATCTGTCTGCTCACTTTAAAATCCAATAATGTGATAACTTAGCAGAAGAAATGTGTCTTCAGTAGGAATCTGAATGAAGAGGGGGTGGTAACCACATACTTCACATGCCTAGATAATTTAGTCAAAATATGACATAATGTTGCCACCCACTCCTCATTCAGATTTCCACTGAAACCACTTCACTGGAACCCTCAGTTCTTTCAACTACCTTTTCAAAAAAAATTCACATCAGACAAATCAAGAAGTTCTTCTACAAGGAATTAAGAGCAGTTTTCACTCCAACAAGCAGCAGTAGTCACCCTTTTACAACAATAACTATTAAATATCTACTTTAGCAAATTGAGTGCATCTTTTTTCCAGAAAGTCCAAACATCCCCTCACTTTTAAACTTTGTCTAACTTTGCTAGGGAAAGTGTGGTATATGGGAAAATCAAAGCCATAACAATTCCTGTCCTGCAACCCATGACAGCCAGTCATACAGTGTGTGTGTGTATTTCTGAATATCACGTGTAGTATCAACAGAAGAATTACAGTATAAAGTTATATTAGAAAGCTAATCTCCACAAATGGACTTTGACTAAAATCTATTGCCAACATTTAACTGTCTTCGCTCATCAGCACCAACTTGTCTCTTCTGAAGATTCATTTATGAAAACATTCTGAATTGCTTAGCATCTGTGAAAACTGTTCTGGTTATACAAATCCCCATTCTATGAGTCTCCTCTAAGACTTAAAATCAATTCAGAGATGTTGCATCTGACTTCCTCCATGGCAGTGATTTTCTCTCCTAATAAGCTTTTGGAGATTTCCACCTAGCTAGAACTAAACTATGAGAAAGAGATTTTACCACATATAGGATATGATTTTGACTATTTACCATGTTTAATACATGCATAGCATGTGACAATACTCTACATTCCAATCTGTTAAAACCTCTTACAGATACATTAATATAGCATATAGTGTATGAAAGACATGTTTACAGTTTGTAGAATTATGCTAAAATTGTATGTTATCTTTGGCCTCTTTATTTGGAATTTTAATTTATTCAAGCAGACAGTGCAGTTATAGAATAGGATAGTAAATAATGAAAATGCATTCTGTATTTCCAATTCCTTGAAAAGATATACTATAACATTAATGTAAATCTCACTGTAATATGAATTGGAAATTAGTGGGAATGAGATATTTTGAAATGCTTGATATAGCAATGTTCCTATGAAAATGATTTGCATATTCCATAATATGATCCTATAATCATTATTTTCACCTCTCTGCACTCCTTGTTACATATACTCTGAACATTGCAGTAAACAGACCTTCAGATATGTTTGTGAAGTAGTCGCCATGAATAAGAAATGAAGATGAAAGTCTGAAAACATCTATAACTGAAGAGGCGAGTGGTTGTTTTGTACATAATTTTCAGAGCACAGAATGCCTTTCATTTTCTCTCTGCAGAAATAGACAGCAGTCATGGTAAATGTCTATACAGTTTGATTGATTTTGTGTTAAGGTGAACATTTAACTTTTAAAACTTCTTTAAATGACCTGGTTTTATACATATTTTGAGTTTTAATTTAAGTTGATTTCCTCTAAAATTGAAAATACCCAATATTAAAATCTACTTTGAATTAGAGTCTCTGTTCATTATAACAGACAGCCAAGAAAACAAAATAACAATTTAAATAACCATTTTAACAGCAACAGTGATGAGCCCATCTAATGACTTCATGGGACCTGAATCTATTTTAAAACATTCCCAGGGCTTTAAAGCTTCTGAGGTACAGACATTTGAATTTGTTCCATATTAACATCTTTAGTTGAATTTATTGCCATAAAAAGGGTCTATTTGTTTACCCATAGAACACAGCATGTGACCCAGGCACTACAAGTTTTCCTGCATTTTCTTATCTCCAAGATGGTACCATGTTCCTATTGCAGTAAGATAATAGATGAAATCTTGCTCTCATTGACTTCACAATATCACCAAATAAGTCCAGGCTTCATAGCTATTACTTTACCCTCTTCTGAAACTGTCATCAAGGATTCTTTCTGTGCTGTCTTCATTTGATTCTAACTGTAGGGACTGATCCCACACTCTTTTCAGCGGCAGATAGCGCAGCAGATTGTAATTTGAGTAACACCACCACTGGATTCAAACAGCCCAATAAAATAAAGATGCTGCCTTATAGCTAGATTTAGGAAAGTACTTAGGGCTAGATTGACAAAGCTTCTTAAGTGCCCTGCTAACAAGGGGAAATAGGCCTGATTTAGGCACTCAGCTCTCCATGTATATTTAGGCACCTAAGAAAAAAAATTCTCGGAAACCAGAAAGTTGAGATGGAGCCACCCAAGCTAGCCAGGAGTGAAACACAGAGAGGTCAGATTTAGGGCCCAGATTCACAATGGTACATAATCTCCAAACTCCCTGGTCTGGGTTGTCAGCACCTTTCTCCACTTGGGATTTTTAGCCATGAGCCTTCTCCTGGAGTTAGGGTCCTAAACCAAGGTAGCACTGTCTCACAGAAAAACAAAATCAAAATAACGCAAAACAAGAGAGGGACAAATCCAGAGCAGTGCCGTTCATAGAGCAGTTTGGGGCAGCCTCTCCAGGTCTCATGCTTTGAGGGATCCTGCGGTGCCTATCTCAACTGTCCTATGAGTTACCGGGGGGGCTTGCATTGGGGCAGCAGCAGGGGTCACCCTCTCCCACTCACGATGGCAACCTGATCCACTCCATCCTGTTGCTCATCTCCCAGCCTGCTGTGCTCAGGTTGTATGGCAGCAGAAAGCAGAATGCCCCCGCCTCAGGGCACACCATTTCCTGCCACCACAGTGAAGCAAAGTGCAGTGGGCTGGGAGAGGGTGGCACAGGGAGGAGAAGGCTGCTGAGTCGCTACTGCCCCATACCAGGCCCCTCAGTAATCCCTTGACTTGCGTTGCTTGGGGAGGACTTTGGACAAGGGGGTGGCGCAGGGGTGGGAAGGATTGGGGCAGGATGATCATGGGCAGACTTGGGGGGGAAGGGAGGGTGGAATGGGGTGGGGCTTGCAGTGGCGAAGTTGCCTGTGCCCCTCATCTGGGACACGGGGGAGGTTGTCCAAGACCCCGGGCACTCCTAGGGTTGGCCCTGGACACACTCAGGTGGCTAGGAGTGGAGAATGCAGTTGTTAAGTCACTGTTCCAAACCAGGCACAGCAGGGATTTAAATCCAGTGCATTCAAGACCTCCGTGAGTGCACTAACCCATGGACTATCCTATGAGTTGAGCTATTCACTTCTGCTTTTGTGCAAGACCCAATCTTGTAGATGTGCTCTGAGAACAGTTACAGGGTCAGGCCCTGCTGGTGAGATAGACTGGTAAACACCTTGCTTAAGAATTTTGCTGAGGCTGTACCTTGTAGAAGGGTTTGAGCAGTGTGTTAGGTATGAGGCATCATTAAGACTTGGGGGTGGCTATGCATATGATTACTGCCCAAATGTAGCCCCTCGGGAACTTTAAGTGGTAGCTGAGCTGTGATTCTGAGAATGTCAGTGGCACCTAAGTGTTGGACTTAGGTGCCAGAGTACCTTTGTGAATCTATCCCTCAGTCACTGGCACTTAAAGTCATCCTGCTTCAGTATAGTATGTGACCACTTCAGTCTCACTGACTTCAGTGTTTAAGGATAATTATGTTCTTAAGTGCTTTCCTTAATTGGGACCTTAGGGCGCAGTGTTGCATGCAGCTGAGAGCCCCTGCAAGGTGCTGAATATGCACATCTATTGATTTTCAGTTGGAGTTCTGGTGCTCGTTATTGTGTAGGAATGGGTCTTTATGGCATAGTCCTGCTGAAGGTAATAGAAAAGCTTTTGTATTTAAGCTATTGCAGAATTGGGACCCAACTATTTCACAAAATCTATAAAGTTACATTTGACTAGTCTGTAGTATGCTTCTAACAACAGTAGTAATAAAAACATGCAAGATCGAGTTTGATTTTATTTCCTATTCAGTAGTATGTAAAATATGCAAAATATTCAGTAGTATGTAAAATATGCAGCATGAGTCATATTACTATCCGCAATTCACACTGAGAATATTTTAAACAATAACTAAGATGTTACTTTTAGGAGGTGTCTCCACATAGCTGATATTACTGAAGTTACTCCTAAAAATTAATCCAAAGGGATAGTAAAGGGCTACACCAAGGTCAGAAAAACAACCATGTATTATTGAGTTAGTGGAAGGGAATGGTTATTTTTGGTGCTTTTGGACCAGAAAATACTACAAGACAGTCATAACCTTCTCTAGCAAATCACCAGATAAAAGTCCTGATTTATTTGTATTTTCTTAGAAATTTCTCTCAAGTCATAAGAACACATTCTAATCTGTGATATGAGATCATTAACTCCAGGAAATAACAAATGATACCTCTCCCGAGGCTGACTCCTTTAAAATGCTATTTCTAACAATCTTCTGGCTTCAGAACAATCACGGGCTTGTCATATTCACTACTTATACTTATAATGGATTTCCATTGGGTCGTGCTGGGGTCATGGCACTCGTTTCATACAACAGTATAATGTGATGTGACAGAGAGTATTTTTTAAACTGCAATTTTCCCATGGGTGTTCAGCGATCTAAGAAGTGACTTTTAAAGAAAATTTTCTATTTCCATTTCAGTCTTCAGTACCAGTTTGCAATGGTACGAATGGTGCCATGGTGACAGGCACTCACACAGAAAGGGCGCTGGCACCTGGACGTTGGCCCTGCTCTCCATTCCGCTCAAGCTCCATCCTAAGGCTCCACCCCCACTGGGCCTCTTGCCAAAGGCTCTGCTCACTGCTCACTCCTCTCTGCCCCCTAAGAGAATGGCAAGTGGGGCCTCAGGGGGAACAGTCCAAGCAGGGGCAAATCCTCAGGGATGTGTGTAGGTGGAGTGGAGGATGGGACCACAGTCCAGGCACCAGGGCCTACAAAAGATTAATCTGGCCCTGAGAGGCTTTAAATGATTGGCACCACCGGAATGGCAGAGTCACCAAAGGCAACAATAATTGAATAGGTTCGGAGCTTGACTAACTCTTAATCCTTAGGCTATATCTACACTGTGATTAGAAAAATGTAGGGCATACCTGACAATGTCTGATCGAGCTAGACCACTGGCACTTGCAATAAAGCCACAAAGGCATGCTCAAGTGCATTCCCAGGGAGCTAGGCAGTCTTGTACTTGAGCAGCTAGTCTGTGCCACTGCCTGTGTTTGAATGTCATTTTTAGTAAATTAGCTTAATCTTAGGTAGCTTAGGTATGGCTGCCTGTGCAGCAATCACTCCTGCCTAGTTGTGGGGTAAACATACCCTTGCAAGCATTACAGAGGCTTATGGGTGGAGAAGCTTGCACTGATCCCATTTCTGTGGCCAGAGGGCTTACATTTCCAGTATTGTCCAGCAGGCCTGTTTGTGAGCAGTGAAATTACTTAACATGCATATTTTTAAAACTAAAAAATGAGGAATTGTTTATTTAATCTTTTGTTCTGTTTTATGGAAAGTTACAAATTAGGGCCCAGACTGGCAGGCTTGTCCATGCTGGCACGTTACTGTGCTATAGCTGTCTCACTCAGGCATGTGAAAAATCATTCTCTCCCCCCTCCCCGGCCCCAGACTCAGAAAGTTACAGCGCTGTACAGCACCAGTGTAAACAGGCTACCAACACGGTTAGCTGTTGCCTGATCTAAGATTGCTATGAATTTCCAGTTACCACCTTTAAGGTTGACAGGCCCTTTGTCCCAGGATCAGGCCCAGTATTCAATTATTCTGCGGTTGGGAATCTTGATATGCACAGATGCAACACTCACACTACAGGAACTCTTGTATATTTGCAAATATAGTTTATTAATACAGTTAGCACAGTCACAAACACCCCAATTTCATAAGATAAATAGTGAGCGTACATACCATATACTCATGCCATTCCTTCTAGAACAATCCTATGTGTTAAGCATCATCTTCCTCATCACCTGCACCTTTCCCATCATCACCAGTGGCCATCATTCTGACACCCCCCAAGTACATCTACATCTCCTTCTCCTACCACCCTCTACTACAGCTCCTTCTCCTACCATCCTTAGGCTGGAATGCCGCTTTTATCATTTGTTACGCTGACATTGTTTCCTTTTCTCCTCATTTGTATTTCTTCACTAATGGTGAAGTGTCTTTTCCCAATAGGTCAGTATATCATTGATCTCAGCTTATATGTGTCAATTCATTACCATGGGCCTTTTGTGGTGGTCTATCACATTTATTATTTCTGTCCTACCCAGTTATTCAGTCTGGTCTCAATCAGTTATTTCGGGTTTTTCTAAGTAATGATGTACCTGCTAAGTTTGAGGGTACTTCAGGAAGCCCCTATACCATGAAAAGTCACTCTATCTAACCGCCATCTATCTAGATGAAAGTTCCCAAACATATGTGAGCTAACTGCTAGCTAGGTGAAAGGTCCCAGACAAAAATACAAAATTTGCCTCAGTTCAACATACAGGATGTGTCCTGTAAGTCTCTTACGTTGCAGCTGTAACCTACTGTAACTTACAATAACCATATAGTCAAAACCACAAGGAAACAATACATCTATAGGCAAGCAAGCAGGTTAGCCCTATAGGCTATTTAACTACGCTCCTCATGGAGATGGTTTATGTAGAGCGCTGGGAGAGCTTTCGCCCAGTGCTGGTGCCATGACCAGAGAAGCCAACAGCCACAGCAGGCCCCTGGGCAAGGTGTTGGGGGCCAGCTCAGCACTCCTGGAAGAGGCAGGACTGGGAGCCACCAGCTCTCAGCACCATATAGAACATGCTATGCCACTCACCCCCAGCAATTAGAGCTGCCCAGAGCACACCGCGAGGTGCTCTGGTGGCAATTTAAAGGGCTCAGGGCACCGCCACTGCCACAGTAACTGGGCTCTGTGGCAGTTGCCCTATCATTGGCAGGCCTGGCCATGACCACAGTGTTGCATTAAAGCACTGCCATGGCAGCACTTTAAACTCAGCAGTGTAGACAGAGCCTCAAGTCATAACAATGAAAATCACCTGATTAAGGCAAGCAGCAGGGCTGCAGGCATGACTGGTAAGATTGTCAGTGCTAGAAGGCATCACCAAAGAAGTGAAAGTTAATCTGAAGGAGGAAAAGGAGGTTGCTTGGAAGGCAAGAAATAAGGGATAGTTCCAAGTGTAGGAGACAGTATAACCATTCTTATTTTAAAAAGTAGCACCCAGGGGTCTCAACCAGACCAAGTTTCTAATTTTCTAGCCATTCTACAAACAAGTAAATAATATGAGACAGTTTCTGCCCCCAAAAAGAGCATACACTCTGTTAAATTAAGATAAAATGCAACAATCTAACAAAGGGAATACTGGGTTGGTTCCCTTGCAGCTTTTAATTAATTTAATTTGAAACTCCAAGCTAATGTCTAGGAGTAAATTCATTCCTCATCTCTGCAAAATCAGACAGCAAAAATGAATCAACAAAGCCTTTGGCCAGCTGAATTCTGCACAGCCTGAATTTACGTCACAGAGCCCTCCTCCGGGCCTCTAGGACAGCTGTATGAGGAATCCAGACCGCTATGCTCTGGATTTCCCAGGGGTGCATGAAGCCTGGAGTCTCATCAGGCTGCAGAACTAATTCCTCTTTTATCCTCTCTGACTCAGTCTGCTTCCACTTTTTGGAAATGGGTCATCTCAGTCCACCTACCACCTGCAAAGATACCCCTTGCCCAAAACTCCTCCCAAAAGGCCTCTATGCTTATATGATTCTCATCACCATATTATCTGAGAAACTCCCAATTTTTTCAATGTAGATTTTCAGGTAGGAAAGTGCTATTATCTCTGTTTTTCAGATGCAGAACTGAGTCACACATAGACCAAGGAACTTGTCCAACTCAACAAGTGGTGTTGTGCAGCTGTGGTGCAGCAAGGATTTGAACCAAGGTCCCCAAGTCCTAATTTAGGGCCCTGACCACTGAAACGTCCTGCCTCTGAGTTGATGAATGTTATTGGTTTACAGAGTGATCTAAAAATATTTTTCAGACAATCACAAACTAGGATTTGTCTCATGTACAGATTGATGCAAATATGCACAATTACAATATAAGATTTATTTTACAAAATCTGTATGCATTGGGCAAAATCTATATGCGATCTGTATAATGGGCAACACCTTCCCTCACACATTCCATTCATTTGTTTCTCAGAGGTTAAGCAAGAGCCATGAATCTGTTGAAAACTTATGAGGGCTCTACAGGAGAATAATTCTGATATCAGATTAAAGAATGAATGGTGTCTCTGCCTAGGAAAAAAGCTTTACACCTTTAATAGAAGATTTGGTCTCCATAAGATATCATAGAGGGAAAGTCAAAGTAATTCATTTACACCAATGAGAGTAATGCTTATTATCTAAGGAGCCAATAAATCCACATGTATGCAGTTAAAGAGAGCCAGGTCTGTTGCTGCAGAAAGGGACTTCATTGATGGGGTGGGAAATAGGGCACAATACATTGGGAGAGGGTGAAGCTCTCTCAGGAACCAGTGAGTCACTATGTAAGGGTGGGTGCGTCTACCCAGCACAGTTATTTCAAAATAACTTATGTTATTTTGAATGTGACAATGTGTCTACACAGCAATTCCGTTATTTTGAAATAATTTTGAAATAACGGACAGCTTATTCAAAATCTGTAAACCTCATTCCATGAGGAATAACGCCTATTCCAAAATAGCTCTATCAGAATAGCAGTATTGTGGATGTTCCACTGCTGCTATTTTGAAATAGCTCCTCCCCAGGGCCATTCAAAGTAATTACTCCCCAGTGCCTCCTGGGGCTCTAAATCGAGGTAGTGCATCCACATGAGGGAACCCTGCCTCAAACTGATTTTGAGGCTTCCCTGTAGTGTAGATGTGCTATTTCAAAATAAGCTATTTGGGAAAAAAATCTGAAATAGCTTATTTTGAAATAAGCATTCTATGTAGACGTACCCAGTGAGATTTGGGAAGCCTACACTAAACAATGGCAGAGGGTTACCAAGAGACACAGAGCTTTCTAAGGAGGGCAAAATATAGAATCTAAGGCACTGGAGCTTGCAGAAGAAAGTTCAGAGTTTGGCTCAGCCCTCCATTTCCTTCAGAGCTCTAGGTCTGATTCTCTCAGAAAGGATGTGTTCGCACAAAGGATGTGCTGCCTTTCCAGTGTTTTACTCCCCATCTGCTAGTGGGAAAAAAAAGTGTTTGACTCTTTCAGAAAGCTTCTGGCACCCAATCCCAGACTCCATTGGCTGCTTTCAAAAGAGGTGAGCTCTTGTTGCTATGGAAACTGTAGCCAAAGCCTGAGCTCCAATTAGGTTTTGGAATCAATTTCTGTCCAGGCATTTTTGTTGCAATGAGACTATTTTACTTATCCCCTTGGCTATACAGGCAAAGATTGGCAGAGCTGGCTCACAGAAAAATGGTAAACACAATAGGTGGGCGAGAGGTCAGATTCATTTTATTAAAATTAAAGTTTCACAAAATCCCAGCTGTATGTTTCCACAAGAGGTAAAACCAGATATTCCCCACATAAATCATCAACTATGAGTCTAAATTCTAGAAAACCCACAAGCAGAAAAGGAGACCCCATTGAGAAGAAATATAAAAAAATGAAGCACAAAAATGAGGAAAATAAACCCATTTTGTAATGATTTGATCAGCTTCTTTGATATAAACTGTTTGCCCACTGTTGTGTGTCCAGACCTTTTTCTCGGTACCACTAAATGAAATGCCTCCTAAACAAGGCATGTTACAGACTATAAATGTAAATAACAGAGATCTTTAAGCTGCCTTAAAATTTGTCACTAACAACCTTACCCTTTCCTAGTTAAGGGCAAGTATTCATTGCTTGCTAATTGAAATGTATTTTGTCAACAAACTTCTATTGTCAATTTTTAATTTAAAAGGAATATATAGTACCTCAAGCAAGCCTGCTCAATGAATGATATTTCATGCAGTCTCTCTAAATCAAATCTAAGCGACATAATGCTATTCATTTAATTTCAATTACTATTAAAGCTTGCTTAGTTAAACTACTTAATGTGTCCTTTATGCACTGTATTTGATGAATTCATTTGGAAATGACTGTCTAAAGTGGTCTAAGTAGACAATGAATCAGGAAAGGAATTTTGTCCTGTAACTCCAGGTTTCTCAAAATGCCAAAGAGGGTAAAGCAGGTAATTAGTAATTAACAATGAATGTTGAATATTTTCCCATTACTATACCTTTGGGTAGAATTACAGTAGTTGATACATTAGAAATAGCAATCTCGACACATCTTACAATAATGAAAATCTCTAAAATGGCTAGAACAATAAGATAGTTTAAAAATACTATCAAGTAGGATAAAATTGTTCATTCTTGGGTGTTTAAATTCCTTGCAGATATAATTTGGATGTAGCATAATTGAAAAAAAGCTATATTGAATCCTTCCAACAAAAAGGCATGGATTGGAAGATACCATTATCGTTCTCATACTATTTCTCCTGCCAACATATTGAATGGTCCATTACATTCACAAGAGTTCAGAGGTAGAAAACATTTATAGCCGCTAAATAGGGTGTTGCTAACAAAACATTCTAACACATTGAGCCCTTTACTCTGGGGGATGATGTATATATACTGTGGTTTACTCTACAGTACATTTAACTAATGGAAGATATAAGAATTGTCATGCAAAACTCATACCATCGTTCTTTCAAGTTTCCCACTACCAAACTACTCTGGCTGGGATAAATTCTGTGGCCCCACTGTAACCCTTGATTTATTATTATGTAGATCAAAAATTGTCATGAACAGGAAATTGTATAATAAATGGATTCATTTTCAGGAAAAGTAACAAATCATGCATTAGGTCTAGCATTTTCACGAGCATGGAACTCACTTAATAAAGGCCAAACCAAACCCTGACTCCTGAGCCAAGACTGTTTTATGATCAATGATGTGAAACCTTCTCCTCCAACTCCCCATTCTAAATGTAGGCACATGGATCAAATGGATCCACACAATGAAGAAATGGAATCTCTCTGCATGGCTCTTCTGTGGCTGTGTGCACGCATATACAGCTGTGCTTGCACGTGTACACGCACTCACGTGCACACATGAGTCATTACAGCTCTTTGAAAACTGGGTGGAAAGAATTACTGAAGATATATATTTTGTTTTTCATTACGATGTGATTATAGTACCATTTAGGACATCTGTGTTGTGCTGTTTTTTAAATATCCAAAGTCCTTCACGTGCAGTGGAATTTAGTTGTATTTAATCTTCTCCATAGCAAAATGTTTCCAGTCCTCCAGGTGATATATTTTTCTGATTCTTTTCTTCTTCTTCTTTTCTCCTGAACATACTAGTGTCTGTTATTCCCAGAGTTATGAGTAATTTCTTAATTTTATGTGTAGGTCCATCACCATATTTAGAATCTATGGCAGTTAATGACTTATAGTTCCTCGTGAATTTTACTCTCCTCTATAGATAGGTCCAATTTCTTTTAAATAGTTTTAACTTACTATCTATTGGCATTGCTTAGGCTGGAGGACGTCTGTGACTAGTGAGATCACTTTGATTATAAACTAATGCAAACATACCTATTCTAGCTGTTCCCTTATCTTTCTGCCTCTCTTTCTGGAATTTCATTGTATTAACACCTGTTGTATATTGTCTAAAATACAATTGTAAAATATCTGGGACAGAATCTGTTTCTTTTCCTATTACAGTCAAAGTTGATGGGGGGGGGAGGAGAGGGCAGTTGCCTCAGGGCCTCACAATTTAAAAGGGCTAGAGACTCTGGGTTATTGCTACCATGGCAGCAGCAGTGGCCAGAGTCCTAGACCTTTTAAATTGCCACCAGAGCCCCGCACAAAATGTTCTGGGCAGTGCTGACAGCTAAATCAGGGAGGCACAGTGAGGTCGGAGCTGTGCTGAGTCCTGGCTGCCCGTAGCCATGTCTCTTCTGCCCGATGCCCCCACCCCTTCCGGGGGCCCAGAGATGAGCCCCTGCAATTGCCCAGGGCCCAGGAGGGATTTGGGGTGCCCAATCTGGGAGTACTCACCTTTGGTGGCTCCCCACGCCTGCTGTTCCTGGTGGAGGTGGAAGGGTGGCCAGGTGTTTCTGTAAGCTGCCTCGACCCAGAGGCACCTCCTCTCAGTCAGCACTTGAGAAGGGTGAGGGCACCATATAGAACTATTGCACCATGCCTTCATCAGGAACAGCAGGCATGGATAGTTGCCAGTGGGGAGCTGCTCCAAGTACATGCCTCCCAGATCCAGCAACCAGAGCTCCCTCCCATACTCTAATCCCCTGCCCTGAGCACTCTCCTGTAACCACAAGATGTACAACTTTGTCATGTCTGGGAACATAACACTATTTTTCCTACTTATTCTGCAGTTTATATGACACGGTTTTATATACTATGAGATTTTCTAAGAACATAACTACCACATTATATAAGAGTTTGCAGTATTCTAGGCTATGTCTAGACTGCAGGCTTCTTTCAGAAGAAGCTTTTATGGAAGAGATCTTCTGAAAAAACTTCTTCCGAAAGAGAGCGTCTACACAGCAAAAGTGCATCGAAAAAGCGATCTGCTTTTCCGAAGGATAGTGTCCACACTGAATGGACGCTATCTCGCATTTAAGCTGTGAATACTATGGATGGAGTGGCCACCAGGGCACCTGTACTTTTTCCTCTTTCCTCTTCTTGCAAAAGAACTCCCTCTTCCCCATCCACACACGTCTTTTTTCCAAAAGAGCTCTTTCAGAAAAAGGCTTCTTCCTCATAGAAAGAGGTTTACCAATGTTGGAAAAAATCCTCTGTTCTTCCGATTTTTTTTTTTTTTTGAAAGAACATGATTGCAGTGTGAATGTAAATGATGTTTTTTCAGAAAAATGGCTGGTTTTTGTAAAAAACGGCCGTTTTTCTGAAAAAACTCTGCAGTGTAGACATACCCCTAGCTATTAACAGTGTGGAATTATGTATCAAAGAAAGTAAATATTCATCATACATTATAGGGAGAAGTGAGATTTCATTCATATGGGCATTTGGTAGGCCTTATTTTCAGCTTTCAAGAAATAACCTTGTAGAGGTCAATGCTCCTAAAATGCTAGAAATGGACCAGAATGAAGAAGGATGTCATCTAGTTATCCATAGACAGAAGTGCAGTAGCAATAGTGGAAGACTGCTGTAACTGGGCCACAAATACGCTTTGGGTTGTTTTTTTTTTTTATCATGGAGACACTACTTTTAAGAGTTAAAGTGTTCTTCAGTATCCTTGCCTGTGCAAGCCATCTCACTAAGGTTGTTCTAGAGTGGCCATCATTGTCATATGTGAGTTCTGCTCTTTCACCTGTGTCAAAAGGTGTGTACCTAAATTGTTTTAGTAACATACATTTGGGAACACCCACCTGCAATACATCACCAATTTATTTTTCAAAGGCTACCATCCAACCATCTGTTAGTAATTATTTTTAAGAATAGATATAGCAGAAGTATTCTTAAAGGTGAAGGCATGGAGAAAAACTTATAGGACTAAAAATTAGTGTTTAAAAAATAAAACCTCTTACCTCAACAACAAAAAACATAGTTGATGTGGGATTGAACAGAAATATTTTATGTATTACAAAGGGCTACAGCTGACTCTGATTTCAGAAGTAAAGTTCGTATTATTCTGTGCTGGTTTCATCTGCCATATCTTGTTTCTATTATGGCCTTTCACATAGAAGATATGGCATTACAGTTAAATGTGATTCATGACAACAATTTTGTAATGGAGCCCTAATAAGTTTATTAGTCCCTAGAAGCCAGTGTGTTCCATAAAGGGAAATGGGCTGTCCAGAGCTTTTATCCAGGCAATCTAAGAAGTTATTTTTTCTGCTACATATTATTGAGCTTGATATTAGTGTTTAGGCTTGAATGCTTTTGTAATGGTAGATTATCCTCTGTTTTCTGTGTGACAACTGAAAAAAAAAAGAGGATAATAGCCTTCCTAAAGAAGGCTATTTTTACATATATAATCTAAAATAAAGTATCAGAGACACATAATCTAAAAAAAAAGATGCCATTCAAGGTGGAACTAGACTGAGTTTGCACATAATGGGATTTAAAAACTAAATCTCAGTAAATGCATATGTGTGTTTACATTGTGCATTTTGTTAATTTCCTTTCAGAGATGGACACTATCCAATTTTAATAAATCAGATGAAATGAAAATTGGCACAAGAAAGGAATGACAGTAATTGAGTGATGGACCTTTCTAAGGATGGCTGAGCAACTTATGAAACTACATTTTTCAATTTTGTTAATAAAGGATTAAAATAATCAGAAGAAGAAAAATGCAAAACAGTTAGGTGGGTTAGATTGGGCTAGATTCTCAGCTGATGTGCATGGGTGTAAATTCATTGAAATCTGTGGAACCATGTCAGTTTAAATCGAATGAGGATCTGGCCTACTCTATATTTTATGTGCTATAAAATATCATATAAATAATAATATGTGATATGATTAAATAGCCATGTAGGGTACGTCTACACTAGCCCCCTAGATTGATCTAGGGAGGCTAATGAGGGTGACCGGAATTGCAAATCAAGCCCAGGGTTTAAATATCCCATGCTTGATTTGCATGTTCCCGGCTGGTCGCCATTTTAGAAATTGACTAGCCCGAAGTAACTGCCCGTGTCTACACGCGGCAGTGAAACCGGATTCCAGAATAAAGCCCTAAATCAAATTAGGTGGTATTCCTCGTGGAATGAGGAAAACATTAAATCACAGAGAATTGGCTCCCTGGTATACAGCTTAAAGTGCCATGTATGGGAGGGGCACATGGATTTAGCACAGAGAAGTTTAACCAAACAATAAAGCAAAGAAAATAATCTGATCATGTCTAAATGGACATTTCCCTATCCACTTACAATCTGTGCTTCGAGGTCCAGTCCATTTCCATGCCCAGTATTCTTTGTAGGCATGGTAGTTCTTCCTGGTTCAATTCATCTTGTTCCCCCAAATCCTGGCTAAAAACTCACACAAAGAATAACAGCAGGCAGGTATATGTTCCCATTCAAATCTCAATACCTTCTCCCATTGGCTCTCCTGACTCCCTGACAATACCCCCTAGCTACCTGTGTTTAACTGTTTAGTCACTGAATGCTGGGGTGTTCAGAAAAGACCATCACAACCAATTGTCTGACTTATGAGGTCATGATATATAATTTTCAGCAAGCAACCATTCTCACGAAATTTCAAATATATGGAGCAGGAGGAAACTTTCTCAAGCTATATAATGAACTAAGTGCACAGCAGTCACAGAAGCAGATTAAGGCATATGAGTTTTTGTTTGCTGATCATTAATGAAAGATATAGATTACAGAAATCACCATTCTTTGTCAAAAGAAATCACCTTTTCTTTCATGAGTGTTTACCTCTGGTGTCCATTGTGATATTAAAATGTAATAGATATCGTCTGGATGGCTTTATATCAAGTAAGGTCCAATAAATCAACACTGAGAGCAAATAAACTAAACTCAGGTTGAAAGTCCAGATAGATACATGTGCAGATATTGAAAAATTGTATGCTGTTCATCTGATAATCTATTTTTATCCTGTTTTTATTATTACAGTGAAAGCTTTATTATCCGGCACTCTGTTAACCAGAAAACTCTGTTAACCAGTGTTGCCCCCAGCCCAATACCATTGCGTTCTGACTCCCGTCTTTCCAGCTGACCGTTGCAGGGCTTCTGACAGCTGGCGTCATCAGCAGGCTCCTCCTTCCCCTTCAGCCTGCCTCAAGCTGCCAGGAGCTGGATCTGCCAGTGGGAGGTGGGGGGAAAAGCAATAAGCTTTGTTATCCGGCACATTCAATTAACCAGCAATTCCCATTCTCCATGAGTGCTGGATAACAAAGCTTGAACTGTATAACAAAAAAGGGACTTACATGCTCCGGGTTTTTGGTGGGTATTTTTGGGAGGATAAGGGGGATTAGTTTCTAAACAAGAAAAACGTGTTCATAGGTTTCATTGAAACTTATCAAAATCCATTCTTCTTGGACTCCCATTTTGATGTCTCTAAATCAATATTAGATATCTTGATATGTGCAACCAGGGGTTTGATGCAGAAATCACTTGATTAAATTCTGTGACCTGTGTTTATGCAGAACTCATTATAGATTATCAAAATGGTCCCTTCTCATTTTAAAAATATACCCAACTATGAAATCTCCAATCTCGAAAACAAAATGTAAATCACACTCCAAATCTGGAAGGTATCCAATCTTTGACACACAGAGGGCTATGTAGAAAATCTTCTCAGATGCCATGGTCTCATCTAATTTACACAGAAATGCACACATTCATAATGTTTGTTTGTGCTTATATCTTATTTTCTTTGCCAACAAACAGACCTAGTTCTCTTTGAATTCATTCACCAGCAATAAAAGCAAAATAAAATATTCACAGACCTGGGCAACTGAGTGTGTGTCCAGTGGGCACACATACAGATACAGCACTAAGCAGGGTTCCTTTACTCTGCGTACCTTGACTCAGAATAGAGGCACTTAATCCAAAGTGATATGCACTTTAACCATAAGGCCTTCTACTCCATCTACTAAACAATCTTCTCCCTTCACACCTAGCCCATACCACTGCCAATGTCCACAATTCTCTCCACTCCCAGACATGCTCCTGAAGGAAAAGTAATCAACATTTCCTGTGGAAGCTGTCTTCATTTCAACAGCAATGCGGAGAAGAGTAAAAAATGTACCATACCGTGCTGGTCTGCCTTATGGTGGGAAAAATATCTTGATGCTTCCAAATTCTTTATGGGAAGAATCTCATAATAGTCTCTAGTCCTTTGCAAGTCTGAAACACTTCCTATGGCAGTTACTGAGTCTGTCTCCCAATTTACATCATTTAGCTGAAGGTGGTGAGAATAATGGGTTTTAAGACAGTGAAGAAAGTTGCTTAGCTATGGTGAGATTAAAAACAAAGGCAGCAGAGTCACCCTCCTCCCATTATCCAAGGGGAAACACAGTCTGTCTTCTAACAATAGGAAGCATAAGACTAATGGTTGTCATTATGTTTTATGTTTCAGTCAGTTACTTTATTCAACTAAAATGATCAGAATGGGGAAAGACCATGAAGAGATAAAGAGTAGAATTACTCAAAATTCATTTTTCAGTGAACACAGATCATTGCTTAACTAATCCAATAGAGTGAATGCAACTAGAAGTAGTACCCTCGATTTTAATAGCTTATTGGTGTTGTTTAAAAAAAATCTGTGCTAAATCTGAAGGGTTAGAAAACGTTTATCTTTCCACAGAATCAGTAATGAATGTAGCCTGAATTAAGATACTAAAGAGTTCTCACTGTTAGGTGCAATGTATTTTAAACAACACAACCCCTGGAGCAGACTGAAATGTAGTGAAATGAAACATTGTAGCCAAGGGGACTAATTATTCACTGCCTTGCATTTTGTGTACCTGTATAAAGTGAATGCAATGTGGGTGTAAAAGGCTATTTTCTGTTTAAATTTGACTTCTAAGAGAAGCAATTTGGAGTAATAATACAAATAATCAACAGAGATCATTTTCAACACTAGTCTTCAAAGATCTGCTGCCAGAGTATTGCAGTGTATGTAATCTAAGATTTCACTTTTTTATCTCACCACTTATAAGCTTTTGCTTTGATTATACATGAAAGCATTTCCAATTTGTTTGGAATATCATTTTACATATCCCTGCCTGACTTCCGTGAGAAGGCATAATATAGTTGCACAAAATTTGCTGAAGTGTTTGAGTCCTAATTGTCTGACAGTTTTCTGTTTTTATTAGCTCTCTCTTTCATTTTGTTTAATACACCACTTTTTTCTCCCAGAAGAGGTGAAGGAAATTGTTCATTTAAGCAAGGCCTTTGGAGAGGCCTATCTAATTAGAGGTTAGAGACCAAGTGACAAAGCAATATTAACTTTCAAGAACAAAGGTAGCTCCCTGAAAATCTTACAGATCAATACATCCTTTATTTTGCAGAAAGATTACATGCAGGGCCATTTAAAGCCCCAGTAGAAAAAATGGAAGATTGAGCAGGCACACCTTGATCAAGGACTTCTGTGATACATTTATATCACTACCAAGTATTTCTGGGCCAAAATGTATCTTTCTACTGTCAATGGATATAATGATCAATACCATTGACAGATATCAAAGGGCATGCGAAGAATAAATATTCAATGTATTCAGTTACTTGAATATTGTAGTTTTGAAAGTTTAACTCTCATTTAAATGCTATTTTGTTTCAATTCTACTAAAAGTGGCATTGGATACTGAAAAGTGAATCTCTAAAAATAAAAACACAGGCATGCATCACAGTGATTTCCATATCAGATTGCAAAGTATACAATTAACCAATTCTGCAAACTGAATCTGTAATCTACAAACTCACTGGATTCTCATGAGCCAATATATCACCAAGAATAAAGATTCTGAGGAACTTAATTATCAATTCTATTGATTATATGCAAATCAGAATAGAGTCCAGTTCCCTTTTACACTTCTATGTTGACATTGCAATAATAATGGAAAGAGAAGTAGGGAGAGTAAAATTAGTCAGTGAAACTTAGGAAAACACTGCTTGAATATATAGCACATATTAAGAAACATGACTTTTTAAAAAGGGGAGGCAAAGACAAATAAAAAGAAAGTAAAAATAGAACATGAATGAAACAAATTTAGAGAGTGCAATGAAAGAAGAAACAAAGGGAATGAGATCAAATATTCAAAAGAAAAAGTTTCCTTTTATAAACTTTATTCTATAATCAAATCTAACACACTTTATATATGTTTAAATGTCTCACGGGGGTAGCCGTGTTAGTCTGTAACTTTAAAAATAATGAGTAGTCCTGTGGCACCTTAGCCCATGTCTACCCTAGGACTTTATTTTAAAATAACCACAAGGTTGAATTTATAAGCAGAGCGTCCACACTACAAACCCCATTATATAGAAATAGTGGGCCACGGAATTTGAAATCGGTATGCCTGCTTTTTAGCATGAGTAATTCTAATTCCAAAATAGTAATTTCAAAATAATGGTAGTGTGGATACTCCAGTGCCTCTATTTTGAAACAATTACTCCCCAGAGTAATTCAAACTAATTACTCCCCAGTGCTTCCTGCTCTAAATCCAAGGTAACGCGTCCACATTAACGGAGTCAGCCTCAGACTAATTTTGAGGCTTCCCTGTAGTGTAGACATGCTAGTTTGAATTTGTTAAATCGGGAGTTAAGTCGAATTTACTAATTTCAAAATAGTTTCATAGTGTAGACATGTCCCTAGAGATTAACAAATGTTATATATAATATTATTATTAGCGTTCATGGGCAAAACCCACTTCCTCAGATGAGCTTGAGTGGTGAAAAAAAGGGGACCCTCAGAATATATAACAGAAAAAGAAGGGAGAGCGGAAAGCTTAACTTGAAGAACACATCTGTAGTAGAACTGTTTGTTATTAAAAAGAATAAAGGAAGATAAAATAATTCTGTAAAATATATTATAGTCTTCAGGGTTCCAAAGCTCTCCTGGTCTGCAAAATTGCTAACAGTAAGTAAATTATATAATTTGGAAATATTTTCTAGCTGCCACGACAATAAGGTATTTTAATAGGGGCTACAGTTGCCCCAGATGAAGGCATTAGACCAGGGTGGGGAAACTTTTCTAGGATGGGGGCCACTGATCCACAGAAAAATCAGTTGGGGTACACACACCAGTTACAAGAAAAAGCAAAACAAAACAAAACCTCACTGATGTGGACCTCAACTGAGCAAGAGAAAGACACACCCACCATTCGCCTCCCATACTCAAGCCTAGAGAGGCCCAGCCTAATAGATTTTGTGTGCTCTAGCCCCGCAGGAGGACAGTGGGGTAGCTGGAGGGCCAGCGTAAGCGCCCCAATGCTGGGGGTGGGGTCTGAGCCATGGGGAGCTGGATCTAGGTAAGCTGGGGGCTGTATCCAGCCCCCAGGCCTGAGGTTCCCCACCCTTGCATTAGACAAAAACCTTTCATTTCATACCTAGTCACACACTACTAAGCTGTCTAGGTACTAGCTAGTATTTTGTGCCAATACTGGCTCAGTTAAACAGACATTCACTTATTTTAGGCTAAAACAATTTATTCTGTCACTGTTGTCTCACCTTAATGTTAAATAGGTTAATGTTAAATGTTAATATTCCTCAAAAAATGAGGTTTACAGGATCTGTCAAAAAAGGGTTTCTTTTCGACAGATCCGTGTCTAGACTGCTGCTTTTTGTCGACAAAGCTCCGTGTCGAAAAAAAAGCAGCAGCCATGTTTATGCTAATGAAGCACGGGATATTTAAATCCCTGCTTCATTAGCAATTTCGATGTGCCTACTCTGCATCCCTCTGTCGACAGAGGGATGCAGTCTAGACGTAGCCTGAGAGTCCTACACAAGGAAATATTGGAACATACATCCAGTATGTCTGGAACTATCACTCATAAGTAGTAGTACCAGAAGTACTGAACATTCTTCCATAAAAGTCCTGTGTTGCCTGATCTACGATTACGTTTCAATTTCTAATTACCCACTTATAGGGTTGACAGGTTCTTTGTCCCAGGATCAGGCCCAGTATTCAATTATTCTATGATTGGGAATCCTGTTGTGCACAGTTGCAACACTCACACTGTAGAAACTCTTGCTTGTGTATTTACAAATATAGTTTATTAATACAGTTAGCACAGACAAAAAATAACCCAATTTCATAAGATAGATGGACTGTACATCCATATTTCCATACCATACATTTACATCATTCCTTTTAGAACAATCTTAGGCGTTAGCCCATCATCTTTCTCATTCTCTTCCCCTTCTCCATCACCAGGGGCCATCATTCTGGCCCTTCCAAGGACTCTCATCTTCTTCTCCCCCCTCACCGTTCGGCTGGGGTCCCACTTTTATACTAAGTGACACTGCTGATAACATGTTTGATGCATATTCAGTAGGGGATGTTTCTAATGTTGAAGTGTCCTTTTCCTATAGGTCAATGTATCATTGCTCTTAACTTATTATCATATACGTCAATTCGTTAGAATGGGCCCTTGTGGTCATCTGTCACATCCTGTGTCCTGATTACTCAACTCAGACTGAATCAATTATTTTGGGATTTTTATATAATGATGCATCTGCTGAGTCTGAGGCTATTTTTCCTACAATCCTATGTGGGTGAAGGGTCCCAGACCTAAGTTCCCCTTGTCAGTCTCGGGAAACCATAAATAAGCTATGATCTGTATCTGGGTGAGACCATGTCTCAGCCAGGGAAATCTGCTAACCTTAGCTTCTGTTAATCTTGCAAATGGCCTGTTACAGCCTGGACCAAAGGTAAATTATAGCCCCATGTTACTTGACCTGGACTGTGAGCTTATGTGTGTTTTTTCATTCAAGCGCAACCCTGCCCTCTAATTGGCTGTAATGCAGACATGGCACTCATTGGAAAGTGCATTCAGAGGCTGAACCATTTTGTTATACCCTAGAGCAGGAACCACTGCACTGCAGGGGAACCCGATTCACCAGACAGCCCTTCGGCTGGGCTGTACTGCACCCATGCTGCTGCTACGCCTAATGGCATCTGGACTGCCACACAGCCCAGTCAGTGCACCCCACCAACAGGCTTGTGGCTGGCTGTGTGTGGGGAGGCAGGGCTTTTTACCAGACATGGTCACCATATCATGCAGCATATGCACACAGATAGGCACAAGCAGCAGGATCACTAATTTGGGGCTCTTGCTAGACTCTTATTTACAAGCATGCCCTGGCCCCAGCCAAGAAAGGGCACGGACCTGTACCCAGGTGGGTCAATGGCAAAGTCCCCCCCTAAGGAATTGAGTGCTGCGCTGCTAGTATTCAGTGGGCCTTCACATACTGCAATGGACAGACATAAGCCCTAGAGTATTACACCTGAACCCAGACCTCAGTCAAACTAATACAAAGGGCCTGTGGGAATGCTGAGAGTAGCATTGCAATGCCTACCTCCCACTCCCCTGAGTGTAACCCTCTGGCCAGGTAGATATGCCACACACACACACACACACACACACACACACACACAAGTTGCTCCATTCTGGGCAGGCACGGCATATTGTGCTGCATACCAGCCTTTAGCAGATTTCTTGCACTACAGCTCTTAACTATTACCTAATTAATCTAAATTAACACAACCATATTATTAGCATGATAGGCAAGTAACGTGATAGACTATAATTGGAATAGCATTCCAGAGCATTCAAGGCTGTGAAGCTGCCATTTCTTTGTCTACTTTAGTTCATCCAGAATAAACATACCTAGGTCCTGCTTTTGCTGCACTGTGCTTATCTTGTTGATCAGGAGCTTATGATTGCATCCATTTCCCATTATTTTTGCTTCTTTGCCTTCCTCCTCTTGTACTGATTACCCAGATGATGTCAGAATTGTGTTTGATGCATTTTGGCTCTGCCTTTTTTACCTGGGATTTCAAATGCATTCCTCCAGGAAGGATCAGTGTTTAAAGGAGAATCACCGGTGCCTTGGTTTTTGCAAATCCTCTTCAAAGGGATGAATTTAAACTTAGCAGAAGAGAGTATGCATACTATTGTGCTTCTTCTTGCTAAGTTGATTTACTAAATTTGCAGGAGAGAATCAAACAGAAAAACTTTCCTTCTAGGCAGTTAAAGTCTATTCTGGGGATGGGGAGGGGAGGCGAGACCTAAGGCCTGGGGGCTGGATTCAGCCCTTGGCTTGCCTGGAACTGGCTCCTGAGGTTCTGGGCTTCCCCCACCCAACGTTGGGAGCTCCCCGCTCATGTTCCAGCCCCGTGCCCCTCCCTACAACTCCCTCCATGGGTCTGGGAGCACCAGCACTGCCTCACAGTCTAGATTAAGGCAACCCAGAGCCAGGGCCAATCCGAGGGCTCTGTCTTGTGGGGGAGGAAATGACTCCATATGCTGCCACTTCCCCTTCCCTTGGCTAGCACTGTAAAGTGCTGCCTGAAGCCCTTTCCCCCACAAAATCTACTAGTCTGGATCCCCCTAGGCTACGCTGTGCAAAGGGATTGTGGGGGAGTTTCTTTCTGCTTCACAGTCACTAAGGTGGTGAGGTTTTTTTAAATTTTACTTCTCACTTTTGTGCAGCCCTGAACTGATTTTCTCTGGGTCAGCAGCCCCTGACTCCAAAAGGTTCCCTACCCATGGTCTATTCCCTTGGATGGAGTATATAGGAAAATTAATATCCTTACCTGTAATTTTGGTGTTGCAGTATGGATCTCCTTCTGTATGAAGAAGTCATAGTTAAAGGGTATTTTCCTTTGCTTTGCAGTGGAAAGACATCACAATTCATGGGAAGCAGCTGGCAGTGACTGCCATTGAGAGCCCTCTCATAAGAGAATTAGCCCAAGATTAAAAAGATGCTGTAAAGTCTATTAATTTAGCTTTGAACTCAATAATTACTTCCTCCCCCACAGGAATCATTTTATATCTCACCATACAAATTGTTATCTTGAAATGCATTCAGAGCAGATTGAAGAATCTATTGCTTGAAAATTGTATCTAAAGTGGATAGCAGTTCAGGTGTGTGTGTGTGTGTGTGAGTGTGTGTGTGTGAGAGAGAGAGAGAGAGAAAGAGAGAAGATGGGTTTTTGCACGCAAGCGCAATTAACAGACTAACTCAAGTGGCAGGGGCCCTAAGATTCTGCAAAAGGAGATTCTGATTCTGTCCACTGATGCACTGAAATTCATGAAGTCTGGGCATTCAGACATCGTGGAGTTTCCATGTAGTCCCAAAACCTTAGAAGTCAAATTAAACTTCTTCCTTACCTTTACTTTACAGGATTTTTTTTCCACAGGTGAAATACTGCAGTTAGGAGGTCCATGGATCTTAGCCCTGATCTTCACTAGGGAGTTATTTCAAAATAACTCTCCTTATTTCAAAATAAGAAGTGGAGTGTCCACACTGCCAAGCTCATTATTTCAAAACAACAACTCCTATTTTCCATGAGGAATATTGCTTATTTTGAAATTGTTGTTTCAAAATAACGTGTGTGGACGCTCGAAATTATTGGCCTCCAGAGGCCTCTCACAGCTACAGATGTGGCCGCTTTGGCCACACTTAACACAGGGCTGGCCCACAACATTTTGGCACCTGAGGCAGGGAGCTCAAATGACGCCCCCATGCCTCCTCGCTTGGGCCAAAACTTTGAAAGGTCTCAATTCTGCCTTCTTCCTGTTCTACTCCTCTCATGGTACTGCTCTGCTACCTACATATGCATCAGCAGCAGACACAATTTTCTACACTCTGGGTCCTAGTGGCGCCCCTCCACAGTCAGGCACCTGAGGCAGCCGCCTCAGTTCATCTCATGGTAAGGCCAGCCCTGACTTGACATCTCCAGTGCTCCTCTCCTCCTGCAGAGCTTAAAGCAGCAGGCTGAACGAAAAGACTGTGTGGACCTTTCACAGCCCCATGCCACACAGCACCCGTCCCAGGAGCCATGTCGGATCCCAGTGCTTCCTCTGAGCCCACCATGTCTGCCAGCACTCCCGTAACACCCTCGGCTGTGTTGAAAGAGAGCACCGGCCCGTACTGGTGTGGAGATCCTGGATCTCATTGAGGCCAGGAGCGAGGAGACCAAACTCCAGGATCTCAGCACCAGGAAAGAAATGCCAAAGTCTCTAGCCAGATGGCCTCCAGCCTGGCTTGACCAGGTCCACATGAAGATAAAGGAACTACAGCAGGCAGGGGCGGCCTGAGGCCAGCTGCGGCAGCTGACGCCCCAGGCGGAATGTGTGATCGGCGCCCCTGCCTGCACGGCTGTCAATGGTGTGACATCATCAGCGGGTGCCCCGGACGCCACGTTGAAGGCGGCACCCTAGGCAACGGCCAAGTCGGCCTATAGTCACGGGCCGCCTCTGACAGCAGGCCTACAACAAGGCCAGGGGAGCAAAGTGGACACTCTGAAGCAGCTCCTCACACCTGCTGATATTACAATGCCATCCTGGGCATGTCGACAGTCATCCCCCACCCCCGGGTCATCGCCAAGTCCAGCCCAGCATCAGCCTCCACGAGGGTAGGGTTGTAGAGGACCAGAAGAAGGAGCCACCATACCCGCCAACCAGGAGGTGCTCCTCACCATGCTGCCCCCCCTTTCCTTCCCTCCCCCCCCACCCAGGATGTCTCCCAGGCCTCAGACAATCCCAGTGAAGGCACTTCAGGTGAGTTCTATATCTTTCCCTATATACACATAAGAACATAAGAACGGTCATACTGGGTCACCAGTGATCCATCCAGCCCAGTATCCTGTCTGCCAACAGTGGCCCAGAGGTAGGGAATGTAAGAAGTAATCCTCACATAATCCCCCCTCCCCTGTCACCCATCTCCAGAGAAACAAAAGGTAGGGACACCATTCCCACCCATTCTGGCAATAGCCATTGATGGACCTAACCCCCATGAATCTATCTTGCTCTTTTTTGAACCTTGTTAAAGTCCTAGCCTTCACCACATCCTCTGGCAAGGAGTTCCATAGGTTGACTAGGCTCTGAGTGAAGAAAAACTTCCTTTTGTTTGTTTTAAACCTGCTGCCTATTAATTTCATTTGGTGACCCCTAGTTCTTATATTGTGGGAATAAGTAAATAACTTCTTCTTATTCACTTTTTCCACACCAGTCATGATTTTATCTACCTCTATCATATTCCCCCCTTAGTCTCCTCTTTTCTATGCTGAAAAGTCCAAGTCTCTTACTCTCTCTTCATATGGGACCCATTCCAAACCCCTAATTATTTTTATTGCCCTTTTCTGAACCTTTTCCAATGCCTATATATCTTTTTTGAGATGAGACACATCTGTATGCAGTATTCAAGATGTGGGCGTACCATGGTTTTATATAGAGGCAATAAGATATTTTCTGTCTTATTCTCTCTCCCTTTTGTAATGATTCCTAACTTTCTATTTGCTTTTTTGACTGCCACTGCACACTGAGTGGATGTTTTCAGAGAACTATCCACAATGACTCCAAGATCTCTCTCTTGAGCACATAGGGTATGTCTACACTACATGGCTCCGTCGACGGAGCCATGTAGATTTGTTTACTGGGCAAAGGGAATGAAGCGCGATTTAAATAATAGTCGCTTCATTTAAATTAAATGGCTGCGCTGAGTCGACAAACAGCTGATCAGCTGTTTGTCGGCTCAGCCGCTGTCCGCTCCACGTCGACATCAAAGCCCTTTGTCGACCGCCTGCAAACCTCATCCCACGAGGAATAAGGGGGCGGTCGACAAAGGGCTTTGATGTCGACCGCAGAGCATCCAGACTAGCGCGCTGAGCCGACAAACAGCTGATCAGCTCTTTGTCGGCTAAGCGTGGCAGCCATTTAAATTTAAATGAAGCGACGATTATTTAAATCATCGCTTCATTTCCCTATGCCTACAACCCTAATCTACATGGCTCCTTCGATGGAGCCATGTAGTCTAGACACAGCCTTATTGCTAAATAAGGGTGTGTCTAGACTACAGGGTTTTGTCGACAAAAGTGGACTTTTGTCGACAAAACTATACCTGCGTTACACTATCAGCTGAGTTCTGTCGACATAACGCCGACAGAACTCAGCAGTTTTGTCAACACGGGTAAACCTCATTTTACGAGGAATAACACCTTTGTCGACAGAGTTCTGTCGACAGAAGGCGTATTGCATCTAAACTGTCCTTTGCGTCTACACTGCCATGTCATAAAGCAGCTTGCTTTGTCGACAGAACTGAATGTAGTCTAGACACTCTTTGTCGACAGAAGCTTTGTTGACAGTATCTGTCGACAAAACTTCTGTCGACAAAAGCCTGCAGTCTAGACGTTCCCTAAGTCCGCATCATATTGTATGTATAGTTGGGATTATTTCTTCCAATGTGCATTACTTTACATTTATCAACATGAAATTTCATTTGCCATTTTGTTGGTCAGTCACTTAGTTTGGTGAAATCTTTTTGAAGCTCTCCACAGTCGGCTTTGGTCTTAACTATCTTGAGCAGTTTGGTATCATCTGCAAATTTTGCCACCTCACTTTTAACCCCTTTCTCTAGATCATTTATAAATAAATTGAATAGGATTGGTCCCACTAGTTACTTCTCTCCAGTCTGAAAGCTTACCATTTATACCTACCCTTTGTTTCCTGTCTTTTAACCAGTTATCAATCCATGAGAGGACCTTCCCTCTTATCCTATGACAATGTACTTTTCTTAAGAGCCTTTGGTGAGGGACCTTTTCAAAGGCTTTCTGGAAATCTGTTTTCTATATTTACTGGATCCCCCTTGTACATATGTTTTTTGTCCCCCTCAAAGAACGCTAGCAGATTAGTAAGGCAAGCAGCAGTCTGGCTACACACTGCTTGCTTGGCCTATGCAACCAGGGGGTTGCACAAAAGCCTGTGCACATGTGTGCATGTGGAGCACAAGTCCGGGGCACTGAGCTCCATGACACTCTCACACAGGAACCCCTTCTTACAAGGTTCCTGTAGAGGAATGCTTTATTTCGGCCTCTGTGATAGGACACCTTTCCACAACAAGCCACCACTAAGGAGGCGGGGGATCATGGATCCACACAGCAGTGCCACACATGGCACAAGCGCATGACTACACCAGCACCCACTCTTGGTCAAAGGCAGCAATACAGAGGAGATTGATCCCCTGAATGGGAACCTGCCAGGGGGACGAAAAGGAGGGGAACCCAGTAGTGATCTCTCCAGAAAGCAGCTTCTGCCACTCGCACACCTCCCTCAACACTCCCTCCTCCTCCTCCAGGGGGCAGGGATAGAAGTTCTCTGTCTGAAGAATGCTGCCAGTGCCAGGCCTGGCCTGTGTGGGACACAGAAGGCAGCCAAGCCATCCTGTCCCTCCCTCCTACTCGCAGGCTCCTGGCCTGGCTGGCACCTTCCCACACCTGCTTGTCCCTGGGCCGTGGGTGTAGTGATGCTCCTCTGGGATGTCCCTGTATCCGCAGGAAAGTGCCCACTGTCTAGGCAACAGATGACCTCGATCGACGCACTTCGCCATCCTCTGAACCGAGACCTTTGGTGTTGGCGCAGACATTAGGGCTAAGCTTCATACACAGTGACTTGTCACTTTTCTTTACAGCTAGGCCAGCTGCGAGTGTGCTCATCCATCCTCCCAACTCTGCGGGATCCACCGGAGAAAGTGAACCCAGGAAGACTTACTCCAGGACCAGATGGCCTGTCTCATCCAAGGTCTTGATAAGAAGCACCAGGAACAGGCCATTCACAGTGAGGAGCACCAAGCTGACCAGGAACAGTGGAAGGCCAGGAGGGACCGGCTGGGACTCCAGCATGAGGCCGTGCGCTCCTCCCTCACCTCTGTGATGGAGCACATGGCCACGTGCATGGAGCGGGCCACCAGCCACCTCCCTGCCTCCTCCACCACCAACCCAAACTCCCTGCCCCTGTCCCACCCTTGGCTTCTACTCCTAGCCCCCGTCAGGGGCTGCCAGGGTCCCCAAACACATGGCAGTGAGACTTCTCAGGCAGACGAAGCCTCCCAAGCTACCCAAGGCAGGTGCCAGTCCCATCCCTGAGCCTCCTCCTCCATTCCTGAGCCCCATCCCTGAGCCTCCCTCCTCCATTCCAGGGTCTTTCCCCAGTCCCTTCCCTGTTGTATATCCCCCCAAAAACAGATTTGTTGTTTAAAAAAATGGCTTCTTTATTTGCTCTGGAGGGTAGTGGGGGAGGTAGGAAGGGAGGGCAGGAGAAGGGAGGGGTGGGGAAAGAAATGTACACAGAGGGAATACAGGGGCCCCTTGTGGAGAGGCCAAGGGGAGAGTCTCACAGATGGTTTTGGCTGAAACTCTCACTCAAGGCCACCCAGATAAGCACAGCCCCTGATGTACTCTCTCTATGGCACTGGTATCAGGCTGCTCATAAGCCCCCTGGCCAGCCAAATAGCCTGTGCCCCCCACCATGGCAGGAAAGTCTCCCCCTTGCTCTTACACAGGTTGTGGAGCACAAAGCTGGCCGCTGCCATGTAGGGAATGTTGCGCTCGCGCATGTGTAGACAGGTGAGGAGACTCTGTCCTGAACCTCCCCTTTAGGTAACTGAAGGCACAGTCCACAACCCTGCAGCACCTGCTGAGCCTTGCATTGAAGTTCTCGTTGGTGGGGTCCAAGTTGCCCATGAAGGGCTATATCAGCCGGGATGCAGATCAGCATGTCCACATCCCTGACCCTGATGGTGCAGTTGTGGAAAAAAGTGCCAGTGTGCATCTTCTGGAAAAGCCAGGAGTTCTGGAAGATGCAAGCACCATGCGCCTTTCCTGACCAGCCGATGTTATAATGGCTGTGAAGCATCCCTTATGGTCCACCAAGGCCTGCAGCACCACTGAGAAGTACCCCTTCCTGTTGATATAGTCTGAGGCACGGTGGTTGCGGACTAGGATGGGGATATGAGTTCCATCTATGCCTTCCCCCTACAGTTGTGGAAGCCCGTGGTGGCAAAGCCATTGACAATGGAGTTGACATTGCCCAGAGTGATGACTCACCACAGCAAGATGTTGCTGATGGCTTTGACTACCTGCAGGAGTTAGCTCAGCCCTAACTGTGGATTTCCCCTCACCGAACTGGGTCCCAACGGAGCAGTAGCTGTCCAGTGTGGTAAGCTTCCGGAGGGCAATGGTGACATGCTTCTGCAGGGGGGTAGCAGGTCATAGTCGGGTGCCCTGTTGCCTGAGGGCAGGGGCGAGCCAGTCACAGAGCTCAAGGAAAGTGGTCTTCTGCATGCAGAAGTTCTGGAGTCACTCCTGGTCATCCCATCGCTGCAGGACAATGCAGTCTCACCAGTTGGAACTGGTCTCCCTCTGCCAGAAGTGGTATTCCATAATGTCCAGGAGACTGAGGAACATTTGCTACAGCAGTGATCCATATATATTAGCAATGGAGCAATATTTTATCTGAGAATAAATGTTTTCTTTCTTTCCTTCTTTCTTTCACCAGCTGCTTCATTTCTCTGTTCAGCAGCCAATATTATGAACTTTGGTTTATACCCCTAGGTGATCACAGTTTCCATTCTTTTGGCCTTTACACACACACACACACACATACACATACTCACACTCCACATTTTTTTTTACTGCGCCGTATTGATTGTGAACTATGCTGGATACAGTATTGATTGGCATCCTGGATTGTTGCATGAGGATTATTGCTAAAGACTTTTTATGTCCTCTAAGGAAGCACCTTTCTCCTTGAAAAGAAAAAAATGTTTTTAATAGTATTTATCGCTCATTTCCAGGCATCCAAATTGAACTGCTGCTGTTTTATCTAATATGTATTTTAAAAGAATAAATATATATTAATTTGTCCTCCTACTAGGTGACATGTTCTTTGCATTGGTTCACTGGAAGCTGAAAACTCACTTTAAATTATGGAACAACACTGGAAAGCAAGCATGTTGTTATCAGAATATTTTCCAAACTTGTGATAAAGTTAAGAACAAATATTACTATAGAATGGGGATTCAAATATAGATGGGCAATTAGAAGATTTTGGAAGAGTTTTGGGAAATACCTGGTAACATTAAACAGCTGCCAGTGGTGATATCTATCATGACAGTCTGTATCACTATATTCACCCCTTTTATAGGATTATGATAATTTCAAAGTATTCCTTGTGGGGAATCATTTGAAAATTCATAATTTGCTGATAATTATTGTCCTAGTAAAATTTGTGTGGTAACATTGCATGTAAAGTTATAGGATCTCTGTATGCTATTACTAGACACATACCAAGTCAGAAGGAGGAGCCACAAACCAGTTCCCCAGACACAAAAGGCTAGCCAACACCTTAGGCAGGTGTCAGCAAAATCAAATGGCCATTCTTTGGCAGGAAAGAGGATGTGAGTGAAAATTTACATCTCAACAATGAAACAGCTTGGGGTCACACACTGATTTTCAGTCTCCTGAACTCAGTTGGATCTTTCTGTGATTAATAAATTTAATTTTTTATTGTTTTATCTAAACCAGGGAGTTTGAAGTGTTTGGGAAAGTCCATTTGGGATAACAGAACTTGTGCATATTGTAGATATTAAATTAATACAAAATAATAAAAATGGCTATATCCTCCAGTTTTCCTATTAATAAAATGATGGAATTTATATTATTTTTTATTGTCTAGGAGAAGGCTGGGTAGTACAGGACACACATTTCTAGGGGAAAGTCTAGGCCTGGGAATTTATTGGTGTTGCTCTGCAGCATAATTCAAGAGTGGCTGACTATAGCACTCATAATATAACTGGGAGTAACTTACATGCTGGAGCCTTTGTGTGTGTGAAGAGACCACGAGTGGCAACTCTCACTAGGGTAACCATGTGTCCTGTTTTTGTCAGGATAGTTTCCTTTATAAGCTCTGTCCTGGCCATCCCAACACTATACCCATATATATAGATAGATAGATAGATATAGATGAGCATTTATCCCATTTCCTTTTGCCATCTTTTATCCCATTTGCTCTTGGCAACTGATCAGCTGGCAAGAGCAAATGAACAAAATGTCCAATTCACCAAAAAAGTCACCCCCCCAGCAAGGTGTGGTTGAACATTGAGGGTATGGCGATGAGATGTGCAAGGCAGCAAGGCACAGGGGATCAGCTCCACCCTCAGTCACAGCAGGCATAGAGCATGGGGACTCTACTCTATTCCCAGCCATGAGAGTTGAAGAGCTGGGGATAAGTCAGCCACAGTCCCAAGTGGCACAGAGCTCAGGGTTGTCAGTCCTACCCCCAAGTGGTATGGCACTTGTGGGGTGTCAGCTGCAGGCATGGGTGGCACAGATTTTGGGGGGCAGCCCCAGCCTCAGAAAGCACAGAGTGTGATGGGGCAAGCCCCAGACAGGATCGGACATGTAATTCAGGATGGGGTTATCTACCCCAAGCAGTATCAGCTCTGGCAAACCCTGAGTGCCAAGGGGCAGCTCAGGCAAGCCCCATACCATCCCAATTTTACTTTAGGAAATATGGCCACTCTAACTCTGACAGTAAAGCAGTGTAAAGGGCAGGTTGCAGAGCTGAGGCGGTACAGCCTTTCATCAGTCTAGGTCATGCCCTGAGTGATTTCATACTCCCAAAATCACAAAAATAGTCATGAGGGCTCAACAGATCTGCCCACACTCATAAGCAGCTTGGGTAAGGAAGCTCAAATATGTTGAATTCCCAGGCATTCAGCAAGGCCCATCACTGGGGCCTGAAAGTTATTATTCATGATATGTTATTGGGGAAGGGGATTCCTTGGGTAGTAATTGGTTTATTGTGAGTTTTGTTATTTGTAATGGACACATATGCCCAGTGCTTGGGATGAGTCATATTTACAAGTCCAAATACATAAATAAACATACCCAAAAGGAGATGGATTATAACTTACCATATATGAGGTGAAACATAAATGTCCAATTTGACTTGACTGAGTCTAAATCCCCTATGGGCCAGACTGTGCTCCTCTCAAGAAAACCCATAGAGGAGCCAGAAAAATCTGTCAGGTTCCCCTCAAGAATTTCTTATGAGGTTTTCTATTAGGGGAACAATTTGCCTCCCCTGTTTGAGAAAGCTGAGTGTCTGATCTATAAAACCAAATGGATCATGGGTAGGTGGCGGGGGGTGGGGGGGATATACCAGGCCTCAGAGCACTTCCTCCCTGGCAGCATGGGCTTAATAAAACCACATTGCCCAGATTTCTGAGCCAGGACCTGAGGACCACAACCCCCTTTAAGTGGCATCATTTGACCCATTAAGACTGCCTGAACCATGTTATCAGGAGGGCTTGCTTGGGTTATGGCTTGGACCCCCACTGTTTGAGGGTTTGTCACATTTTAAATTGTTTTATAGTTTCCCAACAATGCTTAGGAGCTTCTGAATCCTCATTCCTGGGGCCTGAATTCAGTTTGGTTCTGGTAACTGATAGTTACGCACTATGTGTGAAGGTCACATTATGTTTATGTCCCTGCCAGAAGGTTTCCTCTTGTCAAAGCATAAGGATGGACAGTTGTTGTGATACTGATTCAAGAATAGGGTAATATCAGCATAATTCAAGAGCACTGACTATGGCACTCATATAATATCACTGGGAGTAACTTACATTCATTGAGCATGTATGTTATTCCCAATTATATGAGTGCCATAGTCAGCCGCTCTTGAATTATGCTGATAATACCCTTGAAAACACTGTCCTGGGGTCAGTATCATGTACTGCTGATATCCAGTGTCTTGATTCTACAGGTCACACACTGCAGTCAAAGAGTCTTACCTGTGTATGGGCTGCATGATAATGCCCCAGGAGAGCAGGTACTCACTGATCCAGACATAAGTAAAATAAATGAGCTGTTTTTATGCCTCCAGCCCGCTATTTGAAGTTTGCTGTAATATTTCATCCCATGTCTATTTGTCATATGTTTTTAAAAATTCATGCATGATAGAGTTTTTTTAGACTTTTTTTTAAAGAGGTTCCACAGTCACAGTCCTTTCTCCATTTCTAAAGTTTCAGAGAGACTAACATCAAAGGGAATAGCACTTTGCATGCCTTCAGGCCTGTCAATCAGTTATGATGATAAACTGAAAAAGATACATCTTCTGTATGCCAATCAGCTGAAAATCATTCTGCATCTAAAAACACAAAATGTAATGAAATGATAATGATTTCATTAATAAATCAAACCATGGCGAAGGTCATTTTAGAAAAATGTAAGACAATTTGTAGTTGATTAGAAATTGCTAAAAGCTAATAAAAAAGGCTGGTAATGGTTCAAATTAACTGTCCAAAATTTTAAGTTAGTTTTAATAAAGATATTATTGCACTATAATTAAATATTTATTGGCAAAGAAATTTAATAAGCCGTAATATGCAAAATGAAGGAAAATTGTTTCTGTTGTAATTTAGCCATAACTATCTACAAAACAGGTAATTCAATTCTAATTTATGGAACTAGTTATGAAAAATTTGGACTGTGCAGCTGCTAATCTGTGAAATCCTTACTGGTCTCCATAAATTCATTCATTCATTCGTAAGACTACTTCACCTACAAGAGTATTTCATGTTGGAGGTTTTCTGAGGCTAGCCAGAACATCAGTATCATGATCTCTTTTTTTCACCTACTCTTAAAAGGGGAGGGAAGATAAAGTAAAAATATTTACATATTTTAACAAAATCTTCAATAGTTTTGCAGCAGCATTAAAAAATAAACTAATCACGCAATGTTTGGTTCAGTTCGCGTAATCTCTTCACATTTTATAGTGTTGCATTGTTTTCTAGCTATTCATCGAGAGGTACATAAGAAAGACCATACTGGGTCAGACCAAGGGTCCATCTACCCCAGTGGTCAATAACAGGTACCCCAGAGGGAATTAATGGAATGGTAATCATTAAGTGATTCATTCCTTGTTGCTCATTCCTAGTTTCTGGCAAACAGAGGCTAGGGACACCATCTCTGCCCATTCTGGATAAAAGCCACTGAAGGACTTATCCTCAATGAATTTATCTAGTTCTTTTCTAAATGCTGTTATCTTGGCCTTCACAACATCTTCTGGCAAAGAGTTCCATTGATTGTTCATTATGTACAGAAATACTTCCCTTTGTTTGCTGCCTATTAATTTAATTTGGTGACCCATAATTCTTGTGTTCTCTGACATAGTATGACCACTTTCTGTCTACACGGGAGGCAGCCCATGTTCCTGCATTTGTGTTGAGTGATTCTTTAGGAGAACATCAACCACCTATCTGCCGTCTATCTGCTGCAGACATCTGTAGTCCTGATCCCTACTTGATATGATCCTGGAGGTTCTCCAATTTTGGTTCCCTTTGCCTGCAACAGAGATAGATATGAGCTGATCCCATCCAGTTTATGGTCATCCAACTGTAATGTTAAGACTATCTGTTTGGTAGCCCATTTATTCTAGTTGCAGTCTGGGCTTAATGTCCATTCGTTTTGTAAATCATCAAGCTGTTTTTAATTGTTTATTATATCTGTATATATTTCTTGTTATTAAATCATTTCTTAGTTCATCCTTTAAATATCTTTAAGTATCTTGTTTTACTGAGACTATAGGTGATAGACCCTAATTCAAGGAAATAGAACTTGCTTTGGAAGCTGAGGTCCTTAAATATTTCCTTTTAAGTTTTCTTCTGGTAATGCAGTGACAAATTTAATTAACACTTTTTGAATAAGTATCACCATCATAGAAATGTGTCCTCTGAATGGTAGCCAAAGCGTGAAGGAGTATACAAATATTTAGTGGATCTGGCATGTACATATCTTGCAACACCTGCTACAACAGTACCATGTGAACACCTGTTCTCACTTTCAGGTGGTGATGAAAATAAGAAGCAAACAGCACTATTTCCCATAAATGTATACAAATTTGTTTGCCTTAATGATTGGCTGAACAAGAAATAAGACAAAATGGACTTGTAGGCACTAACGTTTTACATTGTTTTGTTTTTTAGTGCAATTACATATAAAAAAATCTATATTTATAAATTTCATTTTCAAAAATAAAGGGATTTCACTGCAGTACTTGTATGAGGTGAACTGAAAAATACTACTTCTGTTTATGATTTTTACAGTGCAAATATTTGTAATAAAAATAAAGTGAGCACTGTATGCTTTGTATTCTGTAGTCTAATTGAAACTGATATCTTTGATAATGTAGAAAACCATTCAAAATATTTAATACATTTTCAATTGAAATTCTATTGTTGTTTAACAATTATATTAATCACAATTAATTTTAATCATGATTAATTTTTTTAAAATTTGTGATTAATTGGCAGCTGTACTCTAGAAATAAAAAAATAATTCTTTTTTCATGGAGAAATTAATAGGTGTTACTCTTATTTGTAGATTTACCAAAGTCTTTGTTCTTCTATCCTTCTGTTTTCTAAAATAATATTTAAAAAGAGACTGGAAACCATTTAAGAAATTGATCTGATAGCTTCAAAAACACAAAGGTTCTTCTTAGTACTATACAGTGTGTACTTGTTAAACATATGGAATTATTGGTTGAAAATAAATGAAACAGTTCTGGCTGATACCATCTCTGTAATGCCTAGCACATATAAATTTTGCACTGCTTTATCATGCCTTTAATATAGCAATATACTTAATATTTCTCTCTGAAAAATAAGTACAATGTACTTTCCTCTCCCCTTACAGGCAGAGGCACCATTTCTGCTCAGCCTACTTAAACAAGTAGACCCATTGCCTTCAATAGGATTAGTCACCCAAGTAAGGGAAACAAGATTTGGAAAATTACTTTTAAACTGTAATTTATCATCTTGAATATGATTTATAAATCTTTGGGTAGATGGAAGAGAAATACTCTCTAATTTAGAAGTAATATTTTAGAGGTATAAAAACAGTAGATAGACATCAACCTAAAATAATGGATAAGGCAAAATGAGTACCCAAAATAATACAAAAAAAATCTAACCACCACCCCTTTGTTAGGGCCTTTCATGGCAAACTGGTTTACAAATTAAAAGTAGTGCCTGCACAGGAATCACTTGCAACCTATCAATACTTCTCAGTAGATAAAACAAAATACAGGACTATGTAGCACTTTAAAGACTAACAAGATGGTTTATTAGATTATGAGCTTTCGTGGGCCAGACCCACTTCCTCAGATCAAATAGTGGAAGAAAATAGTCACAACCATATATACCAAAGGATACAATTTTAAAAAAACGAACATATATGAAAAGGACAAATCACATTTCAGAACAGAAGGGGGATGCGGGGAGGAAGGTAAATGTCTGTGAGCTAATGGTATTAGAGGTGGGAAAAGGTAAATGTCTGTGAGCTAATGGTATTAGAGGTGATAATTGGGAAGCTATCTTTGTAATGGGTAAGATAGTTAGCGTCTTTGTTGAGACCGACGCGTAGAGTGTCGAATTTTAGCATGAATGACAGTTCAGAGGATTCCCTTTCAAGTGCAGATTTAAAAGTCTTCTGAAGCAGGATGCAGGTAATTAAGTCATTGAGACAGTGTCCTTTCTGGTTGAAATGGCAAGAAACTGTTTTTTCTTTGTGATCCTGTCTAATATCTGTTTTGTGGGCATTGATCCTTTGGCGAAGTGTCTGAGACGCGTTTGTCCAATGTACAAAGCAGATGGACACTTTCGGCACATGATAGCATAAATTATATTTCTGGATGCAGGAATATGTATTCTTGATCTTATAACTCACTTGGTTAGGTCCAATAATGGTATCAGCAGAGTGGATATGTGGACAAAGCTGGCAATGGGGTTTGTTGCAAGGGAAGGTACCAGGGTTGGTATTAGTGTGGTATGTCCTGTGGTTGTTGGTAAGAATCATCTTGAGGTTAGGTGGTTGTCTATAGGAGACTATGGGTCTGTCTCCCAGAGCCTCTTGGAGTTTAGTATCCTGTTCCAGTATAGGCTGTAGTTTATTGATAATGTGTTGGACAGGTTTAAGTTGGGGGCTGTAGGTGATGACAAGTGGTGTTCTATTGTTGGTTTTCTTGGGTCTGTCTTAAAGAAGATGGTTTCTAGGTATTCATCTGGCTCTTTCAATTTGCTTTTTTATTTCTCCGGGTGGGTAGTTGAGGTTTATAAATGCTTGGTAGAGATCCTGAAGTTTCTGGTCTCTGTCAGTGGGATTAGAGCAGATGCGGTTGTATCGAAGGGCTTGGCTATGGATGATGGATCGTATGGTGTGTGCTGGATGGGAGCTGGAAGCATGTAGGTAACTGTATAAGTCAGTGGGTTTTCTGTAGAGGGTGGTGTCTAATTTTCCATTGTTGATTTGTACTGTGGTGTCCAGAAAATGGATCTCTTGTGTAGAATGGTCCAAGCTGAGGTTGATGGTGGGGTGTAGGTTGTTGAAATCTCTGTGGAATGTCTCCAGTGTTTCTTGGCCACGCGTCCAGATCATAAAGATGTCATCGATGTAGCGTAAGTAGAGAAGGGGTAAAAGGGGAAGGGAGTTGAGGAAACGTTGTTCTAGGTCAGCCATAAAGATATTAGCAGTAGATATCTCAGTAGATAATTTGTGTAAAGAATGTTGTCTAAGTGCTAAGTAACCCTACACTGGACTGGAGGGCATTAAAGGACGATATGATGTTCAGGTAGCCAGTACCTCTCTGCTGCTCATGCTCCAACCCGAGGAAAGGTTAAAAAAAAAAAAAAAAAAAGAAACCCAGCTCAAATGAGAGGAGGCTGCAGAGGAAGCCAGACCTACCCTGAAATCTCCTGATACAGAAAAGCCTCCCCAAGGAAATCTTACCATATGTGGAGCCCACATGGAGGAGATGGTTTGGTTGGCTTTTCATTTTTTTTTTTCCACTTTATATTGGACTGGAAGCTGGGAGAGAAAAGCAGAAGGTAGGAAGTGACACCCCTGGAAATGTAACGTGGAGGTCACATTCAGGCCCCAGACAGTGTTGCCTTTCATAAGGCTCTGACACAGAGCTCGGTGGAGTGAGTGGGACCAGGCTCCTCTACCACTGCCTCAATGATTCAAGGTGCCCAAGCCACTTGCCTACCTCACTGCACCCCCTGGTTAAAAGACAGCCTGCAGGAGGAAGGCTGCAAAGAGGAGGTGGCACTGAGAACACTAACTATTAGGCAACAGAATCTCTGAGGAGTACTACAGATGCCTAAAATGAACAGCTGGCACACAGATCCAGTAGAACTACCTTTCCTAAGTAGTAGTTACAAACTGAATGGGAATTTGAAGAATGATTTATGCAGTCCAGTTAGCCAATAGCTAAGTGAAATTCACTACTATGCAAAGCTATGGACATAAAAATTGTGGGCACTCTCTGTTGTCCTTAAAACATAGCTTTTCATACAAAGGCCTTGTGCAGCCCCTCTGGATAGGGGTGAATTTCAAAATAAACAAGCCCTATTTACTCTATTTTGAAGATGTAAGTGGGACTTGAGTTGAAATGTCCTGACTATTTCAGTTGAAAATGGTCAGACAGCTTATATCAACAAACAGACAAAAAGCTATAGGGCCTAATCCTGTAAGTATGAAAGTATGTGAATAACTTTGCTCATTTGTGTAGTCCAGGGGTGGGTGATAAGCAGCCTATGGGCCAAACACAGTTCACCAGTGGGTCGCTGGACACTTTATTCACCTACTTGCCCACAGGTATGGCCACTTACAGATCCCATTAGCCACAGATCACCATTCCTTGGCCAATAAATAAAGCACCCATGGCCCACCCCCCGGCTAGCATGTCGGGCTGCTTATTGCTCACCACTGTTGTAGTCCCATTGAACTTTGTGGAGGAATTAATGAAAGTAAAGCTACTCACATGTTTCAGGATCAAACTCTTGGGGGGGGGTTTCCTTTTTGCATTTTCATCTCATATTATCAGTGACAATTTCAAATCAAGACTTTACAACCATTCCATCCTCCTAGGCAATCACAAATTCCCCAAGAATTGACCCATGTATTGATTGCTTGATTGGAACATGCATGTTTTCCCCTTTGTAGTGTTTTCTCTATTAAGGGAATTTGGATCATCCTAGCATTGTTTAAAAAGCACATAAAAGAAAGTAAATAATTTTGTTCTTTTACAATACTGCTTTTTTAAACATGGAAAAGGCTGTGTCTTGCTTTTCTTTTCATATTCCAGTTGTCTTCTAGTAAGGAATTCTTCTACATGCTTTCTCCTAATTAATTTAAGAATCTGTATGTATCTTTGATAAGCCATTGCCACATGTAGCCACCCCTGGGACTACAGTGCTAGATAAAAATCCTTAATCTATAAAAGTGGTAGGAAAAAAAAGATTTTTCTAACCTTTCCACCTTTTCATAAATAGTTTAGAGAACATTCATTTTACACAGAGGGGGGATTCTATTTTTTTCTGCCATTGCGCTGTGAACTCAGATTGTGTGAATAAAAATATTCACTGTTGTAGGTAAAAGTCATAAAAAGTAGCACAGAAAATAGTATGCAAATATTTTATCTAGGACAAGCAAGTCATCCTCAGGTAGTCAGATATTGTTATCATTGGTTATAAACCAAATCTATAGTTATAACTGCATCACTTATAAAGCGATTTGGTACTAGCTTTCAAAACAGAAGGTTCGCTGCATATAAAGTCTGATTTTAACTTCTATACCATAGAAGCTGATGAGATTAAGACTAATTCATATACAGCAGCTGTCAAGATAGTCCATATGCTTTTCATAAGAGCACTTCACTGTACAAAATTGCATGGACGATTTTTCATTTCTTTTCGATAGGCAAATGAGAAAAAGAAAGCTAATACGATAAAAAATTAATTAAGAGAACTAATTCATAATGATAAACTTAAAAACAACAAATGGTCTAGTAGCACTTTATAGACTAACAAAACATGTAGAGGGTATCATGAGCTTTTGTGGGCACAGCCCACTTCTTCAGATGACCAGAAAAGAACTCCAGTCATCTGAAAAAGTGGGCTGTGCCCACAAAATACCATCTACATGTTTTGTTAGTATATAAAGTGCTACCAGACCATTTGTTGTTTTTTAAGTTTATCCTGTACAGACTAACTCGGCTACCCCCGAAGCTAATTAATAATGGTCCTGCGAAATTTTTGTTTGTTTCTTTTTTGGTATCCATATCTGCATAAGAAATTGCTAAGGACAGCTTTTTCAAACACCTTTAAACTCCCGAGAGGATATATTTTTGGGGCTTGCACCCATGGCAGTGTAAACAGAAATCTTGCCAGAATATCAAGAAAAGCAGCCAGTTGTCCCACAATGTGATTCTAAATGAGGACTGCCATGGTGGCAAACTCCTCTTGACACTGGCTCATCTTCAAGCTTCCATTCAACATAACCTAGTAATAATGGCACTTTGGGTCAAGTTCATCCACCACCAGGCCTATGCACTACTTTAAGCTCTACATTAAGGAGCAAGTGTGGATGATCTGGATACTGTGCATTAGGGATGTAAAATTCCATTTAAAAATGTTAACTGGTTAAACGGCATGTTAAACTGGTTAACCGGTCTGCCGTATCACGTTGCACAGTGCGGTGGGCCCATGTTGCGGGCTGCTCTGGTTGGGATGGACAGGGCCCCCCACCTGCAGTGAAGTGGGCCAGGACAGGCTGCTCCAGCTGGCCTAGGTACTGGTTAACTAGTTGCCCTGGTAAGCATGGGTAGGGCAATGCTTACTAGGTAACTGATTAACCATTTACATCCCTATTGTGCATTCATAAAAAGGAAGGATGGAAGAATCCTCACCTCCCACTGAAGTTGTGGCACTTTTCCAAGGGCTTCTCCAGCCCAATAAGTGCTATATTCTCTGTGCCTTGGGGATCTCTGTGCACTACTCCACTGGGTTCACATAATGGTCCCTGTGGAGTAGGGTTGCCAGGTATCCAAATTTTAACTGGAAAACTTGGTCATAAAGAGACCCTGGCAGCTCTGGTCAGCACCACCAAGTGGGCTGTGTGATGGCACGTCGGGGGAGCCCCAACCCTGCACCCCCATAGCAGCGACAACAGACTCTGCCAGCCAGTAGAATAGAGAGGGTTTATTGCTTCTCCAGGATACAGCACAGCCTAGACATTATGTGGTTACAGGAGTCAGGGCCAGGATGCCTCAGATCCCTTAGGTTAGGAGGTCCATCGCCCCCCCCACCCCAACCCTCAGCACCCAGCTTAGTCTGTTCCCTTCATGCTCTCTCGCCAGCAACTGACCCTTCCCCCAACCCTCACTTCCTTTGTTCTGTCCCTTCCCTTAACCAGTAAGACTGGTTCCGTCACTGTCATGGGGGCCCTCAAGGCGCCCCTCTCTGGGCAGTGCTTACAGACAGAGGCCAGTAGGGGCCATCCACAGCCCAAGCATAGCAACCAGCAACATACTGACACTACATCACAGGCTGTTAAAAGTCTGGTTGGTGGCTCAGCCATGCTCCAGCTCCATGGAAGCAGCTGTCAGGTCCCTGCAACCCCCAGGCACAGAGGGAATTCATGCGCTGCCCCATCACAAGCACCAGCTCCACAGCTCCCATTGGCTGGAAACAACAACCAATGGGAAATGTGGGGGCAGCTCATGGAGCCTCATTACACCTAAGGCTCCAGCTGCTTCCTGGGCACAGCAGTAAAAGCTGCCAGAACCATACATCCCACACTCCAACCCCTGTCCCCTTCCACACCCAGACTCCTTCCCAGAGCCTGCACCCCCCACACCCTCCAATCTCCACCCCAGCCCTGAACCCTGCCTTCTGCACCCATTCATCCCCAGCCCAACTCCAGAGCCTGACTCCCCAGTCAGAACCTCACCTTCCCCACGTTCCAATCCTCTACCCTAGCCCGGTGAAAGTGAGCGAGGGTGGGGGAGATGAGCAATGAGGGATGGAGCTAGTAGGAGTGGGGCCTCGGGGAAGGGGTGGAGTAGGAGCAGTGCAGGGTGTTAGGTTTTATGTGATTAGAAAGCTGGCAATCCTACCGTGGAGCTGAGCTCCACCTTCACTGCCCCGGAATCCTACCTCTCTTACACATTGGAACTGCCCCACACAGCTGCCAGAAGAGTCAGGATTTTTCCCAAAGTGGGTAAGGAGGCCCCATAACCTGCAAGGTGAAATTCGTCTAGCCCAGAACCTCTACAACCCCTAAAGCACTCAAAATAGTGTTTAGCCTAGGAAGTATATAAGGCACTGCCATGGGAACCAGTGTTGCCTCTAAGCTGCATGGCAGCACAGCTTCACAGGTGATTGATCAGCCCCACCCAGTCAGAGGATCAGGGCTCCCTGCAGGGAGCTGACTGACTGGGTGGGGCTGATTAATCACCTGTGAAGTTGTGCTCCTGCACAGCTTGGGGGGGAGGAAGGGCCTCCACAGGGTTGATCTGGCCCACGGAGACCCTGCTGCTCACCCCCACCCCAAACAGGGCCTAGGGACTGGGGAGTGTGTGGCACTTAGTCAACTGTAAACCCCCAGGGAGCAAAAGACTTCGTTCTCTTCCCCGTGCCCTTATGCCAATCAGAGCCTGGGGGTGGGGAAGCATGCACAGTCTTCTCCCACCCTGCTCCCTTCCTGCAAGGAGCACCAAGTGCACTCTAATTGCCCTAATTGGCCTGGGGATGGTGGAGCACACAAAGTCTCCCACCCTGCAAGGGGCACAGTGCTTCTAAGTGCTGTGTGCTCCTTGCAGGACAGGGGCAGGGCACAAGGAGACTTTGTATGCTGCCCCTACCCACAAGCCTTGATTGACCTGGGGGCAGTGTGTGAAGTCTCCTCCCACCATCAGGGACATGGGCACCTATAGGGAACCACCAGATGTTCAGAACGTCCAGATGATCAGACAGTGGGAAGCAAAGACTTCATGCTCTCCCCAACCCGCAGACCAATCAGGGTCTGTGGGCAGGGAAGTGTCCTGACCCCTCCCCCTCAGGCCCCGCCCCCCTTCTGGGGCAGCCTGGGGCTACTTTAGAATTTCTGAAGTGGCCGCTGGTCAAAAATTCTGAAATTGGGCACTGGTCACCCCTGGCTTAGCAGGAACACTGATGGAAACCACTCATTACTAGGGTGCCTTTTCCTGGTTGCTCTGGGGATTTGCTCTTCGCAGGTTCTATGCCCCTTTCTGCCACTTGTCCACATGTCCAGCCATCTCTCTCTCTCTCTCTCTCTCTCTCTGCAACTGAGTGCTCTCTCCTTGTGATTTGACTGGCTCCCACTTCATGGCTGGGTCCTCTGGCCAGGTCACTGTAGTTTTCCTCTTTTGGGGAGGCAGAGTTGTATATATCAAAGTCTCTCATGACCCGTCACCCCTTCAGGGTGCCACTTCCCCAGCAGCTGGTATAGAAACCCAGGCCTACCCCCTAAGCTGGGTTCCAGCCCATGAAAAGTCTGCAGGATGCCAAACCTTACTGCTCGCTACCTTGCCTTTTCTGACCCTGAGAGTGACTGCAGCTAGCCTGCCTCTCTCTCTTTTTCCAGCCTCCTCCTAGTCTCAGCTGCTGAGCTTTATATAGGCCATGCCTATTCCTGTCCAGCTGAGCTTCATCTTTAATTAATCCTCCTGGCTCCTCCTCCAGGTACAGCCTAGAAAGTTAATCAGCCCACCTAGCCACCTTCATCCCTTCAGGACTTGTATGGGTTGGACACCCATAACAGGCATCTTCAAATCATATTACTTAGCACCATAAGTCAAATGTTAGCTGGGGATCCCAGGGGTAAAAACAATCATGCTAATCATTAAGCCACATTGCTAATGTTTTTAAAGGAATAACTGCATTCAAATTTTAATACAACCTTCTTGTTGCTAAGTATGAGGAAGAGCCTAAGGAAGATTACAGGATATTGGAAATTCAAAGCCATCTTCTAGCTATGCCACAAATAAAGTGATTATGTTAAATCTAGTTCTACATTATTAAAAGAGAAACACTACAAGCAGGCATCCTTCAGATAAATACTTGTCATTTGATTAAATTGTTTCTGAAGCAGCTTTTCTAGGGATCACTGACTAAAATGGAATACACCATTTCAATCTGTCTGTGTATGAGGGTTGGATTACATAAATTGCACAGGTCTTGGAAGACTTTTGCTCTGTGCATATCAATGGAGTGTTATTGGGTAAAACAGAACTCATTGCTATGAACAGTCCTAGCTATCCTGAGTCAATTCTGAGACCACTTGTGAAGCTCAGGAATTACTGCAAAGCAATGTAATTCCTGCCTTTCACACCAACTCTATAAATGGGGCTGGACAAAAAACAACACAAAACAAAAGGAACAGACTGCGTTCTCAAACCTTCCCCAACTCCCGAAGGCTTTCACCATGGCTATGAAAGTACATGAACTTTAATGGAGAACAAATTAAATGACAGTTTAAATCTCATCCGTGTGGGTGTGCATGTGGCAATATGAATGAGTCCTGTTCATTGCAGTGATTCATCTTATCTGTCTTGAGAAGAAAAACTGTGGGAATTGGATTAGTACTGTGCTTCTAAACAACTGTATGATTTATCTTCATTCTATATTTGGCAGAGAGACACAGTGGTCTATCTCGCCCAGGCACTGAGACTTTGTATCAGTTGGATCCACTCCATAATTCTGAATGAGGGCTGCTAATTTTCACTCCATATTTTTACCCTAAAGCCTCTCCAGTACTCTACTGTCTGAACAATTAGCATCCAACCAAGAAAAGGATAGAACAGTCAGCTTTCATAGAAACTCTAGAAAATACTTCCTCACTTACTGGTTAGGAGAATTTGTTAGTTGTTACCTCACCACTAGCTTTCACTTAAGGACTATGGGCAAAATGCACTCATGTGTACCATGCCTGCACAGGGCCTGTGTGTCACACATAATCCCATTGAGGCCCTAAAAAGGATGTATGTAGTGTTACCAGATTTGCCCAATACTCTGGGGTATGCTCATTTATTAGGGTTCCTCTTATGGGACTAGGGGGAGGTTAACAATTCTATCAGTGTGCTGCTTGTGCTCTCATATGGAGCTGAATTCTCCCTGCTGCCAATTCCCCCTCTCACTGGAGCTCTCCTGCAAAAACTAGGTTCCTCAGGATGGGGTGCTTCCCACCTTAGCAACACACACAGACACTCACACCCACTAACAAAGCATGCCTGAAAGGATTGGGTCATCAGCACTCACAAACTGACCCCTCATATGTCCCTGGATTCAGCAGGCTGGGTTTAACAGCAATGCCACACTGCACCCTCATGAGTGGATTAAACAGCACTTTAAGCTGCCATCCTCATAAGCCCCCAGGTTCAGCACCCCCTATTCCCACTTTCACACCACAATCATTCACTGGTAAACCACACGATGAGCAAACCCCACAGGATTTGGTGCACTACAGGGATCTTTAGCTTGGGTACAAGAAGTGTTGTTGCAGAGTGAATGGGGAAGCCAAAACAACACCCCTTGAGGAAAAGTGAGCGAAAGAGAGAGAAGCAACCAGCTTAACAATGAAAATTATTTATTTCTGGGTAGTGATAGGAAGCCAAACACACATAACAGTTACAATATTAAATCTAAATGGAAACTGATTACAAATGTTAAGGCTAGCAAACCATATAACAGTTTACATAGGGCAGAGTCAGGAGGCTATGCTGGGTGGAGGAGGGGAAGGGAGAGGAAAAGAGAGAGAGAGAGAGACCTTACCACTCTGTGGAGCTTGCACTCATCGGGGTTCCCAGATGGTGATGGGAGCTGCAGGTCCAGAGGGCAGGAGACAAGCAGAGCAGAGCCCCCAGCATGATCAGGCAGAAGATGAAAAGGTCTCAATGGAACTCATGTAGTTTTAAATCCAGGTATCAGAACAGTTTTTCTTGGGTAAGGGTAGGAGTTTTTATAGGGACAGAACAATAGTTCAAAGAGAACACTGGATTTGTTTCTGGGTAAACAGAGGTGAGACAATAGAGACTGATCACACCTGGTTATGGGTCATGTTCCTTGAAGGAGCTCACAAAGCAACTAGGCAGTTTCAGTATTTTGGATGTCAAGAGGATTGTTACTAGAATTGGTCTGATAATGACTAATTTGGGTGTGAGCAGGCCTGGGTTCATTAGCATCTGGAGCAGAGATTTCCCATCAGACAGTGCTTCTCTGCTTTCGGTATCCCATAGTTCAGTGCAGTTCCTGCTTTGGAAAAGCTGGTCTCCATTCTGTATGCTAATGGAGATGTGTCTCTGTTCTATCTTCAATGCAGGTGAGGCTGGGGTGTTTCCTTAATTAGTTTAAGTGTGTCTTCCCTGGCCTTTTCATTGCTTTGTCTTTGATTCTTGCAGAGGCCTCGGAGAGGGGGATGGTTTTCCATGACTGTCACTCCCTGGCTCCACAAGAGCACAGGGCTGGTAGGTAACAGTAGTACTTAAAGTGGTCTTTCACAAAGGGTAAATTTCCTCAGTACCCAATTAATTTCCCTGTGAATTTGGATATAAAGGTATGACAAGGGGACAAGGGAGAAGTCTCCTCTATAGCTCTAAAATGTGTTGGCACACACACGGCCTCAGGGTAGAGAGTAAACTTTTAATAACCCCAAACTTTAGCAATAACCTTCTCAGGAGTTTGTAAGTCACAATAACATGTGCAACTTCCATTGTGGCATAGCAATGTACCAACCTCAAATTGCTGACAGTTTCCATTTCCTACTTTATGTAGATGTTGCATTAAACAATTTCATGAATGTTTATAAAGAGCTTTGAGATCCGGGAAAAGGTGTTAGAGATGTGAATAGTACAGTTTTTTTGTAATTATTATTATCATGGAAAAGGTGAATAGCAAGTGTGTTCTGGTTTATATAGCATGAATGACATCCCAGACATCCCAATATATTTTGTTTTGCATGAAGGCAGTTTTTTGAGTATGCTTGTATTCTGATAGAAATGTAGCTGTGTTAGTCTGGTGTAGCTGGAACAAAATACAGGACTATGTAGCACTTTAAAGACTAACAAGATGGTTTATTAGGTGATGAGCTTTCGTGGGCCAGACCCAAGTGGGTCTGGCCCACGAAAGCTCATCACCTAATAAACCATCTTGTTAGTCTTTAAAGTGCTACATAGTCCTGTACTTGGATTCTGTTTTGCTTGTTCTTCTGTTTACTTTAAATGCAAAAAATATACTTTCAATTCAAACTCTCAACTTACCCATCAAAATTGCTGTTTGGAGGTAGATGGGTGCGAGATGGGAGGCTGAGAAGTAGATGGTTTCCTTCTCTGGAATATCTGCTTCTTGTGGTGCAGTCCATATAACTCCTGGGAGATAAGGAACTGGACAGGGCAGGATCTCTGGGCCATCTCGGATTTGCTGAGCTTTCTCTTGTAGGTGGCTGTGTAAATATAAAGAAAATATAAGGTAGCCCTAGAGTTCTTTAATGTCCACAGAGACGCATCTATACTATCTGTGAACATCTAGGACCCATCAAAAGGAAAGTCCTCCAATGCATTCTGAACGTTTTTGGGGAAATCAAGAGATTAGGAGTGTCTGGTAACAATCACTATAGCAATCAAATGGGTGGCAGTATCAGCAGTGTCAAGGGAGATTTATAGGTCTGTTCTGACAAGTGTAACCCTTCTGCCAGGTAGGCCCGGCAGCAACCAGGGCCGGATTCAATATCTAGGGGTCCATTTCACACAGAACCGGCTCGGGCCCCCACCCAGTAGCCTGGGAAATTCACACACCTCTGGGCACCTCTGAGAGGCAATGCTTCCCCACTCGCAAGCACAGAGTCTGAGGCTACGTCTACACTGGTATGATCTTGTGCAAGAACTCTTTTGCAGAAGAGTTCTTGTGCAAAAAGTCTTCCAGAAGAGAGCGTCTACACTGGCATGTGCCTTTGCGCAAGAGATGTGCTTTTCATAGAATCATAGAATCATAGAATACTAGGACTGGAAGGGACCTCGAGAGGTCATCGAGTCCAGTCCCCTGCCCTCATGGCAGGACCAAATACTGTCTAGACCATCCCTGACAGACATTTATCTAACCTACTCTTAAATATCTCCAGAGATGGCGATTCTACAACCTCCCTGGGCAATTTATTCCAGTGTCTGACTACCCTGACAGTTAGGAACTTTTTCCTAATGTCCAACCTAAACCTCCCTTGCTGCAGTTTAAGCCCATTGCTTCTTGTTCTATCCTCAGAGGCCAAGATGAACAAGTTTTCTCCCTCCTCCTTATGACACCCTTTTAGATATCTAAAAACTGCTATCATGTCCCCCCTCAATCTTCTCTTTTCTAAACTAAACAAACCCAATTTCTTCAGCCTTCCTTCATAGGTCATGTTCTCTAGACCTTTAATCATTCTTGTTGCTCTTCTCTGGACCCTCTCCAATTTCTCCACATCTTTCTTGAAATGCGGTGCCCAGAACTGGACACAATACTCCAACTGAGGCCTAACCAGCGCAGAGTAGAGCGGAAGAATGACTTCTCGTGTCTTGCTCACAACACACCTGTTAATGCATCCCAGAATCATGATTGCTTTCTTTGCAACAGCATCACACTGCTGACTCATATTCAACTTGTGGTCCACTATAACCCCTAGATCCCTTTCTGCCGTACTCCTTCCTAGACAGTCACTTCCCATTCTGTATGTATGAAACTGATTGTTCCTTCCTAAGTGGAGCACTTTGCATTTGTCTTTATTAAACTTCATCCTATTTACCTCAGACCATTTCTCCAATTTGTCCAGGTCATTTTGAATTATTACCCTATCCTCCAGATTAGTCGCAACCCCTCCCAGTTTGGTATCATCTGCAAACTTAATAGCGTACTTTCTACACCAATATCTAAATCGTTGATGAAGATATTGAACAGAGCCAGTCCCAAAACAGACCCCTGCGGAACCCCACTTGTTATGCCTTTCCAGCAGGATTGTGAACCATTAATAACTACTCTCTGAGTATGGTTATCCAGCCAGTTATGCACCCACCTTATAGTAGCCCCATCTAAGTTGTATTTACCTAGTTTATTGATAAGAATATCATGCGAGACCGTATCAAACGCCTTACTAAAGTCTAGGTATACCACATCCACCGCTTCTCCCTTATCCACAAGAGTCATTATCCTATTAAAGAAAGCTATCAGATTGGTTTGACACGATTTGTTCTTTACAAATCCATGCTGGCTGATCCCTATCACCTTGCCACTTTCCAAGTATTTACAGATTATTTCCTTAATTACTTGCTCCATTATCTTCCCTGGCACAGAAGTTAAACTAACTGGTCTGTAGTTTCCTGGGTTGTTCTTATTTCCCTTTTTATAAATGGGCACTATATTTGCCCTTTTCCAGTCTTCTGGAATCTCTCCTGTCTCCCACGATTTTCCAAAGATGATAGCTAGAGGCTCAGATACCTCCTCTATCAGCTCCTTGAGTATTCTAGGATGCATTTCATCAGGCCCTGGTGACTTGCAGGCATCTAACTTTTCTAGGTGATTTTTGACTTTTGCGCAAGAGCATCCATGCCAGTGTAGACGCTCTCTTGCACAAGAAAGCTCCGATGGCCATTTTAACCATAGGGCTTTCTTGAGCAAGAAATTCATGTTGCCTGTCTACACTGGCCTCTTGCACAAGAACAGTTGCGCAAGAGGGCTTATTCCTGAGCAGGAGCATCATAGTTCTTGCGCAAGAAGCACTGATTTCATACATTAGAACGTCAGTATACTTGTGCAAGAACTCGCGACCAGTGTAGCCAGGCAGCAAGTTTTTGCGCAAAAGCGGCTGCTTTTGCGCAAGATCGCGCCAATGTAGACACAGCCTGAGTGTAGAAAATAAACTTTTAATGAAAGAGAGAGAGAAGTCACATGACATTATCTTGGGAAAATACCACAAACAGAGTTTGTAGCCCCTTCCCCCACGAGTAACTGTCCCAGCTCAAAAGGACTGAGCAATGTCTTTTGCCTCTCAGGCTCACCAGTCCAACAAGGTAAGGGTTCAGTTCACTTACCCAAACTTTCTCCGTACCCCACGTCAAATGCCCCAATTACAGCTCCGTCCAGTCAGTGCAGACCCTGACACATCATCCTGATGACTCTACTCCTTGAGCCTGAGGCTATGCCACCTTTGTGCCGCTCCTACTGGCCGCCTGCCGGTCATTCCTGCCAGCCACTCCACTGGCTGCAATGGGTCTGGCTCCCAGCCAAACCAGTGATTTCAGCTCTTAGTGATTTCAACTCTTTAGCCACCATCTAGGCTGGCCAAAGATTCCAGCTTCCACTGGACTAGCAAAAAGACTCCTCATGAAGTCTGCTTTAGGTCTGTTCTTAAAACCGGGGGAAAGGGGCAGGTTGAGCCAGTCTTACAGCTCACACCTGGCAGGCATGAAGCAGGCTGACTCAAGCCCTTTCTCCCCCAACTCAGTTCACTCAACTCTGGCAGGGGGGGAAGCTTGTTCCTCTGAGACCTTTACAATGATGGTGTCTCTCCTGCAAGCACTGGTGTAATATTTTACAGTTCCCACATTTAGGGGTAGCATGATTTGTGACCCCCACAACAGCCCCAAATTAGTTACAATACACCACATTCCATTCCAACACTGATCCTCCATCAGCCCTGGCTGAATTGGATTTACATAGCCACTCCTCAGATTCCTTCCCCCTCAGTGGTTTTCTTATGTCTCATTTGTTGTTCTCCTGTTTTCTGTCTTCCACCAGGTGGCATCCAGTCAAGAGTTTATCAAGGAATACAGGTTTTTAACATAACTACATGACATCTGTGAGGGAGTTCACTTTCCGCTACAGTGCCCAGCTGGGTATCCTGGGGATTAGTCTGCTAGCCAATGCACCCTCTTCTGGTGGCATTTCATCACTTCTGCTCCAGGACCCACAGCACTTCCAGAACTACTGCATACTCTTCATAACACAGCCTTCCAGTTGTGCTGTACTCAGTGCCACCCCCCTCCCAGGGGCCTTGTAGTTGGCTCTCCAGCCACTTCCTCAGTAGCAACTGCAGCCCAATGTCTGGGCAATTCCTCAGTGGCAAGGGGGAGGGAGGTGGAATCAGAGCCCTCTCACTGCTCTGGTTTCAGCCCAGAGATCCTGTAGGAAGCCACCACTTGCTGCATCCCCTCTGACTCCTCAGATTTCCCTGGGCCTGCATCCAATGTCCCCAGCACCTTCTTTTCCCTTGCCTCAGCCTGCAGATCCCTGCAGCTTTAGTTCCTGGATCTTTGCCTGCAGCATTGCTCTGTCCAGGGTGCTTGTTGCCCTCAGACTGCCAGGAAGTCAGTCCTTATCCTTCCTCAAGTTCCAGGAAGTGACTGAAGTTGCTCTGTTCTGGAGCCCTTCTTATCTGGATAAATCTGGCCTTGGCCCTGACTGGCTGCTCCTTACATCCCCTCTCTCATTGGCTGCCTCCTGCACATCCTCCTAAGAGCTCTATTAATGTCTTAGTGTGGAGCATCACAATGACCAAACCACTTCAGCCATCCTTCTCTCTACTCTTTGTCTCTATAGTCTGCTAGCCAATCCTTTGTAACATGTCGTCATTAGTTACTTTAGCTCACCAGCTGACAAGAAGTATTCTTTGCAATAATCTCTGATGGAGCTTTCCAGCATTTGCCAAGCTTCAGAAGCATATAATCATGTGGCTCTGACATTGTCTTCTGTTCTATTAATTGAGCTTTCCTGTTCCTTTTTGTGACAGTGCCACTTAGACACGTCATTTAATCTACCTAATCCTCCCTGTTACCAACTGCCTCTACATGGCTCCATCCCAGGACACCCTTAGAAGAGGAGCCAGCATCATATGATCAACCTCCCATCTGCAGACAATCAACAAGGTCTTTGCAGACTACCATTGGTCAATGAATTTCAATGAACTGAAAACTTCCAAAATAGGAGGTGCCTTTGCTTTTTTGATGGTTGCCAGATGTATCCCAGGTTGGCATATGTAGATTATCAATGCCTTCTGATATATTTTAATAGGCTAATTGTGAATCATGAGAGGATCTGAGCAACTATTGACAAATATTTTTATGAAGTGTTAGAATAAAATGCAATTAATTCACATCATGTATAGCCATTACTTCTTTCATTCACTTTCCACCAACACTGGTATGAGAGAATATTGTTTGCACAAAAATGTATAGAAAGAAAAGGCATGTAACTGCAATAATCACAGCAATAGGTTTTAGAGTAAAGCATAAGTTGAAATGGGTTTGTTGTAACTATCCAGGATACCATTTCAAGTAGCACACACATTTATAATAAATTGTTGAAGAAAGGGATAATTGTTGAACAAAAAGAAGAAAGGCCAAAAAGTAAATGCATAATGTGATCACTGAAACAAGTTCAGCAACTGCCAGTCATGTGCATGGATAATAGTCCTTTAATTCTTTCTGGGAAGGAGATAGCCAAAAAGCAGGAAAAAGGGACAAAATCTGAAAAATGGACCACTGAGCCAAGCAGGAAATTAATACCACTCTAAGCATAAGCATCAGAAAAACAATTGGACTGCTATGGCAATATTGATTGATGCCAATTTATTGGTTCTTCAGCACATAACGAATACAACAAGCAACTAAAAAAAGAAGTATCTCCCATTAACAGTCCTGTAAAGGTTGTGCTTCCCACTTCATAATGTTTAATTTGTACCATGGTTTACCAGGGATAAGCCCCAGCACCTCTGGACTTACACGTCGGTTATGAAAGTAAAAAATTGCTTGAGCTCTAATAGCTAATTGCTTGAACCACAGCACCCCTTTCATTATAAACTAAGCACTGCCTGTTCATAAACTGCATCTGTCAGAAACAAATAAAAAACAAGCTGTCTTATGGTACCTTAGAGACTAACAAAAATATATATAGTATCATGAAATTTCGTGGTCCCAACCCATTTCTTCAGATAAGTTTCATCTGAAGAAGTGCGTTGTACCCACGAAAATTCATGAGTCTTATCTGAAGAAGTGGGCTGTGCACACAAAAGTTAATGATACTAGAGAGAGAGAGAGAGAGAGAGAGAGTCGCTAAAGGCACATCTAGACTATGTTTAAATTACAAAAGAGGATGTGCAAATTTCACAAGAATTTTCACATCTTCTTCCAATTGCTTTTTCGAAAGTGGGTCTTTCAAAAGTGAAAGTAGTCTGGATGCAATTTTTTCAGGAAAAAAAACCGTTTTCAAAAAACCGCATAAACCTCCTTTTTTTTTTTAGGAAGAGTGGGTTTTTCTCAAAAAAGTTTTTTCTCCGAAAAAAACGCACCCAGACTACTTTCACTTTCAAAATACCTGCTTTCAAAAAAGCGATCGGAAGAAGATATGCAAATTCTTTCGAAATTAGAACATAGTCTAGACGTGCCCTAAGGGTACATCTACACTGCACCAGAGGTATCCCAAAATAACTACCGCAGATCTACACAAGCTGCTTGTTATTTGAAAATATTTTTCAAAATAACAGGCGTGCTATTTTGGCATCCCGGTAACCCTCATTCCATGAGGGTTAAGGGATGTCTCGAAATAGTACGTTATTTTGAAATTTGGCGCTGTGTAGATGCGTGTAGCTGTATTGCTGTGTAGATCTATTGCATCCAATTCTGGGCCCCCTCTACAGAAAGGATGTGGACACATTGGAGAGGGTCCAGTGGAGGGCAACCAAAATGATTTGGGAGGCTGGAGCATATGACTTACGAGGAGAGGCTGAGGGAGTTGGGTTTATTTAGTCTGCAGAAGAGAAGAGTGAGGGGGGATTTGATAGCAGTCTTCAACTTCCTGAAGGGAGGTTCCAAAGAGGATGGAGAGAGGCTGTTCACCGTAGTGACGGATGGCAGAACAAGGAGCAATGGTCTCAAGTTCCAGTGGGGGAGGTCTAGGTTGGCAATTAGGAAAAACTATTTCATTAGGAGGGTGGTGAAGTACTGGAATGAGTTACCTAGGGAGGTGGTGGAACCTCCATCCCAAGATGTTTTTAAGTCTCAGCTTGACAATGCCCCGGCTGGGATGATTTAGTTGGGATTGGTCTTGCTTTGGGCAGGGGGCTGGACTCGATGAGGTCTCTTCCATCCCTATGATTCCGTGATTCTATGAAATAGCCTATTTTGAAATTCAATCAAAATAAGATATACAATTTCAAGTTTAGGTGCTACAGGACTATATGTTTTTTAAGTTTTTTTAAGTTACAGACTAACCTCTCTGAATCTGTCAGAATGAGATGTAGTAAGGATGCACCATTACTATATTGTAAGAGCGCAATTTTGTATGGTACAAACTAAGTTTCAACCTTTCAATACTACTACAATAAAGAGAAAAGTAAAGTGCAAAGAGTATAACCTGAGAAAAGAGGTGCTTTGAATTTATTTTTTGCCTCAAAAGTTGGAGGATATATACTAGAATCTAACCCTCTTGTAAGTAATTTTATCTAGTCCTAAGGGTATGTTTTCATAAAGTTCTAAGAGGCATAAGCATCTCAGTCTTCATTATATATAACTGAATCATAAGGGATACAACTCTGTGCTGCTATTCTTACGAGACTGATCTAACATCTATTGAAGTCAATATAAAGATTCCCATTGATTTTAATGGGCTGTGGATCAGGCCCTTGGGACACATATGACAATTTTCTACAATATCCTGAAAGACCTTATTGTATTACGTTTATGTATTACTGTGGACCAGGATTGTATGCAGCCTCTCTAGGGAGAGGATCTCACAAATGTAAGACCTGAGAGTTCAAAAGACTATATTGAAAATGTGCCAGACAGGCACAGATTTATTGTGAGAATAAGTGCTAAGAGGAGTTCCTGAGGGATCCTTAGGAAGAGGTTAATGCAAAAACCCAGCCTTTAGAAGCTATGCCTTCAGGAGAGGGATTTTGCGTGCTGAATAGTTGTTACAGAAGGCCAAGATCAAAGGACAAAACTGTATAAAGAAATGGCTTCTCTGCCTAGTTGTTGTCATTCTGGTTCGATATTTCAGGCAGATATGAACTTGTAACTATGGGTAAAACCCAACTGTGGGTTTTGATGGACTGAAACCTACTAGATTCCTAGGTTGGAGTTTTGGGTGACCTTTGGTAAGCTTTCCAATCTGTTTTCTCTGTAATGCTACCACATTAGGAATAAATGTGCTTGCTCGGAAGAAGCTTAAGGCAATACACTGGTGATAGCATTTGGAGAGAAAACAAAATGCAGGCACTGGTCTGTTTGGATAAACTGATGTGCTGTGGATATTGCAGGGAATTGTAATCCAGGGAACTGTGCACCCTTAAAACCCAGTTCAAGAGGGAGAGAGCAACTCTAGAGGAAAGCACCTTATTTAAAATAAAAAAACAAGTAATAAAAATTAACAATTAAACTAGATCCCTCCAAACTTCTAGATACTGACTACTCTTCAGCCAATGGGGCAAAACTGTACAAAGGAAGCCGCCCACTTCCACTGAAGACTTTACCCATTCTATGCTCCTTAGCTGGAATCAAAAGCATGGGAGAACAGCGGAGTCCAGCAGCATTTCCTGAAGGTGAAGAAATCTGACCCACACCAAACAGAGGGAATAGATTCCAAATTCAAGGGCTTTCTGTAGCAAGAATCATACATTTCCTGTTCAAACTCCCACTGGAATCAGTCAGTGAGAGCCAGGCTAAGATTGAGGACTCCCAACAAAACACAAATGATTGTCTTCTTTTTACTCTTCCAAACTGCTCTTCCTTCGTTAGGCACATTCTACAAAGAACCTCTTACTTCAGTAGGATGGACAACAAAAGGAACCCAACAAAGAGTAACCAGCCAGTTTACTAGCAGTAGCAGCAGACAAAGTGTTATTCTTATGCAATCCACTCTTAGGGTACGTCTAGACTACATGCCTCTGGCAACAGAGGCATGTAGTCTAGACGTACCCTTAGTCTTATTGATGAAGCAGATCAATAGGAATGGGTGATTCAATGTCCAGGAGAGTGGAAATATTCATAAGGACTTCACATAGCCACATATGAATATTTTGGGACAAAAGTAAAATAAGGATGCTTATTTCATAAGTGCTCAGATGCTATGGTGAGAAGAAAGCATGGAGAGTGTATTAAATCCAGCTCAAACTTTATTTAAGAGTAATTTTATGTAAAATTGCTTGGTTTGGCCCAAAATGTTAAGCCACCCATGTTTGTACTCAGCGCAGCACCTCTTCAATGCTGGTGGCAAAATTGTCATAAAGAGGACTCTCTTTAGTACAGCTAATGTTGAGGACACCTGATGTTCACAAAAATAGATTTGGAAAACTTCCCAGATTGCACATCTGCCTCTGAAACTTGAACACAACTGATTGATGATGAACAGGGAGGATTAAGTGAATTCCTAATTCCCTCTCCCCCGAAATCTGTGAGGTAGCTGTGGGTGACCTTCTTCATTGCAACCATCCCCTCACATAATCCTGGCATGCTGCTAACAAAAATCAAATACCTGTCGCTAAGCGTGACACTGTAAATCAGTCTGCTGTCAGTGCACCATATGCCAGCTGTTGGAAAGAAAGCTCCATTGGAAGAAAGTTCACAATGTGATTCATTAGAAACTTATTACAATTTTTCTTTTTGTATCTTTTTAGCACTTCCTTTTCTCATTTCTGTTGCTCACTGTCATAAAAAATGCCAATCTTCCCTGTAAGACATAGATCATATTTGTCGATTAACCATTATTTGATCACAGAATCATGGAATTTAAAGCAGAAACAGAATACTTAAATCATCCATCCATCCATCCATCCACCCCTGCTCTTGCAGGATTGATTCACAGAGTACATTTTTAGGGTTTTAGCTAGTCTAGTTTTAAATATCCCAAGCAATTAAGCTTCAGCTACATCCCTAGTGAGATAATTTCACATTCTAATAAATCTCACTGTCAGAAAATATTTCTCAGATAATCATCCTAAACATTCTATTTCTTATATTCATCTCATTAGTCTTACTTATATCCTCATACATCAGATGAAATCATTCATTTTCATTTTTGGTGTTTACACCCTTCACATAAGTGTAACCCATTATGTCCTTCCTTAGACATTGCCTATCTAAGGGTATGTCTAGACTACATGCCTCCGTCGACGGAGGCATGTAGATTAGACAGATCGGCATAGGGAAATGAAGCCGCGATTTAAATAATCGCGGCTTCATTTAAATTTAAATGGCTGCCCCGCTCTGCCGATCAGCTGTTTGTCGGCAGATCGGGACAGTTTGGGCGCCGCGGTCGACAAGGAAGCCTTTGTCGACCGGCGCAGGTATGCCTCGTGAAATCAGGTTTACCTGCGCCGATCGACAAAGGCTTCCTTGTCGACCGCGCACGTCCAGAATGCCCCGATCTGCCGACAAACAGCTGATCGGCAGAGCGGGGCAGCCATTTAAATTTAAATGAAGCTGCGATTATTTAAATCGCGGCTTCATTTCCCTATGCCGATCTGTCTAATCTACATGCCTCCGTCAACGGAGGCATGTAGTCTAGACGTACCCTATGATAATTATTATAGGCAGATGAAATTGTTCCACGCTTACTATAAGACCCTATTATAAATTTCTTATATCTTTGCCAAATTTTATTCAGGGTAAAATCTTCCATGCTGGGTGTTTTCCTCAGGCTTTTTTGTTTGTTTTTTAAAAGTGACCCTCACTCTCATAATCCTTGGGAGAAAGGCCAATTCTTGCTTATTGATAGTTCCCCCAACCTTAAGCAAATACTTATCAGCAGGCATATGCCACACCGTAGATACTCTCACCCAGGAACCTACCCTTGCAACAAAACCCATTGCCAACTTTGTCCACATATCTTTACAAATGACATGACACCACCACAGAACCTAACCACATAAGCCGCAACATCAGAGGCTCATTCAACTGCACATCCTCTACTGTGATATATACCATCAAGTTTCAGCTCCTCTGCCATGTATATTGGCCAAACCAGACAGTCTCTGCAACAAAGGATTAATGTACACAAATCAGACATCAGGAATGACAACACACATGAAGCTGTAGGGGAACATCTTAACCTTCTTGGACATTCAATAATGGATTTAAAAGTAGCCATCCTTCTACAAATGAATTTTATGACCCAATTTACAAGTTCAACACTATCAACTTGGGGCTTCAATAAGCATATTAACTGGTTAATACACTACAAAAGCATTTCCTCCCCCCCCCCCCCCCCCCTTTCACATTTTCACATCAAAAGCTATGGATGGGACACATCCAGCCCAACTCAATTAGAATCATTAATAAGAACATAAGAACATAAGAATGGCCATACTGGTTCAGACCAAAGGTCCATCTAACCCAGTAGCCTGTCTGCCAACAGTGGCCAGCACCAGGTGCCCCAGAGGGGGTGGACTGAAGACAGTGATCAAGCGATTTGTCTCGTGCCATCCATCTCCAGCCTCTGACAAACAGAGGCCAGGGACACCATTTCTATCCCTTGGCTAATAGCCTTTTATGGACCTAACCTCCATGAAATTATCTAGCTTCTCTTTAAACTCTGTTATAGTCCTAGCCTTCACAGCCTCCTCTGGCAAGGAGTTCCACAGGTTGACTATGCGCTGTGTGAAGAAGAACTTTCTTTTATTAGTTTTAAACCTGCTACCCATTAATTTCATTTGGTGTCCTCTAGTTCTTCTATTATGGGAACTAATAAATAACTTTTCTTTATTCACCCTCTCTACACCACTCATGATTTTATATACCTCTATCATATCCCCCCTCAGTCTCCTCTTTTCTAAACTGATAAGTCCCAGTCACTTTAGCCTCTCCTCATATGGGACACATTCCAAACCCCTAATCATTTTAGTTGCCCTTTTCTGAACCCTTTCCAAGGCCAAAATATCTTTTTTGAGGTGAGGAGACCACATCTGTACACAGTATTCAAGATGTGGGTGTACCATAGTTTTATACAGGGGCAGTAAGATATTCTGGGTCTTCTTTTCTATCCCTTTCTTAATAATTCCTAATATCCTATTTGCCTTTTTGACCGCCGCTGCACACTGTGTGGAAGTTTTCAGAGAACTATCCACGATAACTCCAAGATCTCTTTCCTGATTTGTCGTAGCCAAATTAGCCCCTATCATACTGTAGGTATAGTTGGGGTTATTTTTTCCAATGTGCATTACTTTACATTTATCCACATTAAATTTCATTTGCCATTTTGTTGCCCAATCACTCAGTTTAGTGAGATCTTTTTGAAATTCTTCACAGTCTGCTTCTATCTTGATTATCTTGACTAGAATACTGGTTCTAAAACTGACAGGTGACTGCTTTTGCTGTTATATATATTCTAGATTCTGTTCCTTCCACTCCAACTCATCTGACGAATTGGGTTTTAGCCATGAAAGCTCGTGATATATTTGTTAATCTCTAAAGCTATGTCTACACTACCATCTTGTTTTGAAATAAGTTAATTAGAAATAATAATTCCCAAAAATAACTATTTCAAAATAGCACTATTCCTCTTCACAAGCAGGAGTTATTATTTCAAAATAACAAGCAAATTATTTCGAAATAACAGGCATGGTAATATGGATGCTCATCTTGTTATTTCAAAATAAGGGGAGTTTTGAAATAACTCGCCAGTGTAGACATGCCCCTAAGGTGCCACAGGACTGCTCATTGTTTTTAAAGTTACGGACTAACATGGCTACCTCTCCAAAGATTCAGTTTGCAATGAGCACATTTCATCTTCTGAGCAGGACTTTGCTTGCAATTGCTCCTCCCAGCTGTGGTGGGCCACTTTGGGGCCAGGAATAGAAACTAAAAATGGGAAAACTGTCAGTTCTGTCCTCTTAATGTTTTTTTCTGCTGGTGCCGGGAATGGTGGGAAAGGAACAGTTTGATAATAATGCAGAAGAGACAGAAGCTCTCACAAATGTGTGGGAGATTGGGAGCCTTGATGGAGAGGAAAAATTGGACTGGCTAAGCAAGGGTGTGGGAGGGGGGGCGGGGGGGGGGAGGAATACTGGGATGAGTAACTCAGAATAGGGAATAAATCTGGAATTTGGACAGAGAGCCCAGTGTGGGAGGCTGGGACTATAATGAAGATCCTGGGAGGGTGGAGACAGGGAAAAGGAGAGATGAAAAACACTATGACAGGCATAAGCTGGAGGTGAGAGGGGCAGGAGGGATAGACTTGGGGATAACAGGAGCAGAAGGCTCTGTGATTTATGTGGTTTAGCAAATATATGTAAAATCCAGTGACCAAGCTGGTCCCCCTTTAATGGATGGTCCATGTAGAGGAGACCAACCTGCTGTCAGTATCTGTAAATTCAAGTTGCAGAGCTCTGTGCTGTTAATCTAGAGGTTCCAACCCTGCTAACGACACATGTGGGTGTCTGATGTACTAGGGTGCCATTACTATTGTTAAAATCTGCTTTTTTTTTAAATCTGAACTCACCACCAACTAAATTAAAAGAATGCTAAGCTTGCAAAATCAAGCACTTAAGAGTTAAGAAATGCCAGACTTAAGGTTGTGAGTGCATTCTTAATTCTGTGTATGCATTACCATATAGTCATTATTTTATGAGTTGATGCCTACCTAAATCTTTAGTATATCAGATACTGTGTGCATTTAACTAATAACAAAAAGCAAAGGTAAACAGAGGGAAGCTATGAGCACTCAGCACAAAATCAAAATTTTGAGAACAAAAATAATCAGGAAACCTAAGGAAAAAAAGAAAAGTAAATCTTTAATTGCCTCTATACCAATACATATATATAAGCATAGGGATAGAAGAACAAGTCAATGGCCACTTAAAGACAGTAAGTGGAGTTTATGAAGTATATTAAGAACAAAAATAAATCTAAAAATAATATTGGTCTATCTCTAGATGGAAATTGTAGAATTATCAATAATACATAATCCAGAAAAAAACAGAAGTTTTCAATAAGCATTTCTGTTCTGTATTTTGAAAAAAACAGATGATGTAGTCATGTCATATGATAACATACTTTCATTCTATTAGCATCTCAGGAGGATATTAAAATTAAAGACTTGGAAGCAAACATAAAATCATCACTGATAAAATATACAGATGACATAAAAATTGGGGGAGTGGTAAATAGTAAAGAGGACAGGTCACCAACAAAAAGCAGTTAGGACAGGGGTGGGCAAGAGAGCCTCTGCAGGCTGGATCCAGCCTGCCAAACCAGTTGATCTAGCCTGCAGCTGCCCTGCTGCTCCCCGGCCCCCAGGCCAACCGAGACCGGGGGATGGGGGAGCACACAAAGTCTCCTCCACCACCAGGGGTGCGCACCACCAGAGGGAACCACCAGCTGTTCAGAATAGCTGGCGATTCACTTTAGGCATCATGCCCCTTGCAGGGTGGTGAAAGGGGGCGAGAGTCTTTGCGTGCTCCTACTCCCACAGGCCCTGATTTGCCTGGGGGCAGTGGGAGCGCGTGAAGTCTCTCTCTCCCTGCCCCCACCCTGCAAGGGGTGTGCAGCACCTAGAGTTAAACGCCAGCTATTCAAAACAGCTGGCGGTTCACTCTGGGCACCGCATGCATCTTGCAGGATGGGAACAGGGGGGCAAAGACTTAATGTGCTCCCCCACCCCCAGGCCCTGATTGGCCTGGGGGGTGGGAGAAGCGTGCAAAGTCTCCTTCTGCTGCCAGGGGCATGTGGCGCGTTCTCTCTAGGTGCTGGGAAAGACTTCACCTTCTTCCCCCAATCAGGGTCTGTAGGTGGGGAGTACGGGATGTGTTCTGGCCCCACCCCTTCCACTCAAAGCCCCCGCCCTTTCTGGGGCAGCCCAGGTCCACTTCAGAAATTTGTGAAGTGGCCCACTTTCAAAAACTATTGCCCACCCCTGAGTTAGGATGTCTTATTATGCTGGGTTCAAACAAACAATATGCATTTTGATATGGCTAAATGTAACTTTGTACATCTAGGAACAAAGAGTATGGGTTATGCTTACATGATGGGGGACTCTATCCTGGGAAGCAGTGACTCTTAAAGAACATTTCGTGGCTGGGAAGGGTGTAGGGGGGAAGTCAGCAGAACTTGAGAGTTCTCAAAAAGGACAAATGCAAATCTTGAATGAATAAACATGAATCTCAGAGTGGAATGGAGTACAGTTGAGCAGAGTACAGGGGGTTATTTCACCTCTGTATTTAGCACTAGCGCAACCACTGCTGGAATTGTGTCCAATTCTCATTTCCACAATTGAAGATAACTGTTGAAAAACTGAACACAGTTCAGGGAAGAATCACAATAATGATTAAAGGATGAGAAAATATGCCTTATAATGATAGACAGGTGTTCAATCTATTTAGCTTAACACAGAGAAGATAAAGGAGTAACTTGATTACAGTCTACAAGTATCTACATCATGAACAAATATTTAATAACGGCTCTTCAGTCTATTGGACAAAGGTGTAACAGGATGGCTGGAAGCTGAAGCTAGACAAATATCAGAAAGATAGAAGGTGTACATTTATAACAGAGAAAGTAATTAATCTTTGAAACAATTTACTAACGGTCATGGTGGATTCTTCATCACTGACAACTTTAATATCAAGATTGATGATCATAATGGTCCTTTCTCTGGCCTTGGAATCTAGAAATCTATTATTCAGTGGCATTTTGTTGTTGTTCTCAGTCTATATCCCAGGAAACGTGAACCCAACAATCAAAATACTGGTACAAGTGATTCTTTTGCTGTCAGTCCAAACAGAAGGGCAATCACTGAATGGACAGGGAGACTGAGTTACTCCCTTATGCATATAAGGCACAAGAGGCTCAGATAATTCACATATAAAGTAAGGTTTGGGGATACATCCAAACAAAACCTAAACCTTTAAGTTTATCCATTATTAGTATTACAGGGGGAGATTTTCAAAGACAAAAATGTAAGTTTAGTACCAACAATCATTGACTTTCAATAGCTTTTGGGTGCCTAGGTATTCGTTGAGGCTGTGAAAATCTCTGCCTGAGTAGTTTACTGATAGGACATCTTTGAATTTTACCATTCCAGCTCATATCACCTTCTGAAATTTCTGTGGCTGACAGGTCACATTTCTATCCATTTGTATTTATAAATTGGATTTGAAAATACCCCCTGAAACTAAAAGGTTGAAATGTTTCACACAGCCATGAAGTGCTACTGAGTGCATGAGTCATCTTGCAACATGAACGACAAAGGTAAGTAACCAAGACAGAAATAGCAAACTACACATAATGCGGCGGGGCGGAGGGAGAGTTGATTTTCACTGCTAATCCTGTCTCCACTGAAAGTCTGCATTTACACACAGATCACTATCATGGATATGAGATAAAATGGCTATTCCTCAATTAGAATAGGTTGACAAATGTTGACTCCTTAATGGTGATCATTTCACACATTTCTATCCTCTCCCATAGTGAACTGGCACAGATCATTTGATGTATTATCACTTTTTCTTTATGTTAGGAATTAATTCAAAAATTTCAATTTAAGAGGAAGTAGTACTCCACCAAGAAATTTCTCCCTGTTAACAATATCAATATCAACAAAACTATTGGAAATATAATTAAATAAATATGTTCTCTCACCTTCTAACTATGTCCCAGGCCATTTTGTTCCCAAAGGGTCTATGATATTTATGAACTGAGCAAAATCTATCATACATGAAAGACAACTGCATAGCTACATGTTTGCCCTGTAATGCCAGTGCTTCTAACTTTTAGCTTCTTCTAGTAGATCAATGATGCATCTTCCCAATTCAATGCCTGCTTTTTCCTCCCATCCAAGCAACAACCACCAAATACCTATTTTCTTCACTGTCTGTAAGGCTACATCTACACTGCACGATTATTTTGGAATAAGGTATTCCAGAAGAAATAATCCCAAATAGCTTATTTCAAAATATCACATCGATACTACAGGGAAGCCTGGAATATGTCAGAGGCAGGCTTCCCTAATGTGGATGCACTACCTCGATTTAGAGACCCAGGAGGCACAGGGGAATGATTACTTTGAATGGCCTAGGGGAGGAGCTAGTTTGAAATAGCAGCAGTGGAGTGTTCACACTACTGCTATTCTAAAATAGCTATTTCAGAAGAGGCATTATTCCTCTTGGAATGAGGTTTACAATTGCCGAAATAAGCTGTGTTTTGAAATAACGGGCTAGCTCTGTAGACACTTGCATAGTTATTTTGGAATACCGGACGTTATTCCGATATAATACTGCTGTGTAGATGTACTCTAAGAGAGCAGAGTTCATCAGCGTATTTCACTTTACAATTGATAAAAATACAGTTGTTCAGAATAAACATCAGATATAATTTTGATTATAAAATGAAATATTAATTCTGATACTAAACAGAATAACTCATCAGTTGCCACAGTGAATTCAATGATGTACTTGAGCTAATGCAAGAAGGAAATTGTTGTGAATAGTTACTTCATCATCATCTACTGTGCACACAGTCATTTTGCTTAAGTAAAAACTCTAATGGCTTTATGTAGACATGGGGCATGCAGATAGTATTTAGACTCCTAGGACGTTCAGTCAATGACCCTTTTATTGAGTAACCATTTCAACTACAATGATTAAGTATATAAAACAAACTTTATTTGCAAACTTCATAATAAGCTGCAGAGAAAGCAAGGTTTCTTAAGGCCAGATTTAAAGAGAGAAAATGACCAGGTTGGCGTGAGCATTCTGGATAGGTGAGAAAGCAAAAATGAAATGTCAACCCCTTATTGTTATCAAGGGGACAGACAGAGGAAGTGCCAAAATAACATCAAAAATGTATACCTTAGGACACTGGCTGCCCTTACATGCCTTAACACATCAGCCAATATCCCAGGGGGTGAGTTGAACTTCTGGAGGATGCTGTAGCAGGAAGGCAGTAAAGTGAAAACAAGGTCATGACCGTTATGTAGCTACACCAACTACTGGCATGCTGGGATGCATTTGTCACTTCATTAAGAAAATGGTTAGCTGAGGCAATGTGCCTGATGTGGTAGTAGGGAGGTTTACAGACGGGGAGATGGAGGAGAAAGAAGATGTTAGGGCTGAGATAATTCCAAGGCTTCTGGATTTGAGAGTTAAGATGGGTTATTGAAGAATGCTGCTGCAGTATTTCATTCTTGGCTGAGTTTGGAAATGAGGTGGCTAGATTCCAATACTCCAAACTGCTGAGTAGGAGCTCCAGCCACCAGCTGTACCAGCTTCCAGAGAAGGCTTACAAAGTTTATAGCCACTTTCGAACTCTGTCTGTTTACATTCTACTTGGCCATCTTCATCACCTCTGATTTTCCCCCCGTCTACACTGCATAGTCAGCATCGCATGAACTGAATTAATTATGCATTTGGACTGGGTCAGGATTGTTTTTAGATTGATCTGATGTGATCTGACTCTCATGGTCAATACTATCTTGTGTGTCAGCACCACTTCCACTCACTTGCTTCACTGCTTACCAGATTCACTGTTCATCATGTTCTGCTCGTTGGCCTTGATCTTCTGACCTTTTTCCCCAAACACCATCTCTACCTCCTCTTCACAGTCATGACCATGAGTACTCCACTACCCACCCCGATCTAGATGTGTTTGCATAGTGTTTAGCACAATGGCACCAAACCTGATTGCATCTTTTTGGTGCTATCATAATATAAATGTTAAATCATCCATATGCAATATATCTGAAAAGTGACTCAGTACAAGAAAAAAACCCGAAGAAAAAGAACCAGCCATATTTTATATAATATGAGCTATTGATTTCTGGTGCTACCACCACACAATTAAAATAATAGTACAGTTTACGTAATCAAATATTTTTATCTAAAATATTTTTTACAACAAAACAAGGTTTTTGAATAAAATGTTTGTTCAGCATTTTCCTGTTTTTTAACACAAAGTACACAAAAAAAAATTCTCTTTTTTTTTTTAGATCCCCCTTGTCCAACCTCAATTTTTTTCTTTGTCTTTTCTTTCCCTATAAGCTGTTTTATTTTCATTGTTATGTATTAAAAAACTGAAAAAAATCCATGAAAAAATTTCAAATGAGCCAAATAAGTCCCACAAATTGTATTGTACTAATTATACTAATATATGCAGAATTTAAGTGTGACTTGCAGGAACAATGCAGTTTAGATGACTGTGTGTGTCTTATCTTTTTCCTTTTTACTTATCTTTTTTTAAGGGGGAAGAGGGAAGATAGCTGGTATATTGTCTTACTTAAATTGTTGTATCTTTAAGATGGGAACTATGTATTTTTACACCCCTACAGTATTCTGCACTTAGATAGCACCACAAGAGTCGTATTTGCCTTCAGCACTAGCTGATACCTCATTCAGCAATTAAAATAGCCCACAATCCTCATTAACCAGACAAAATAATATCAGGGTAAAACCAATCACTACCACATATAAATAGCAGTTATTCTGCATAGGAGCCTCAATTAGCACCACCAGTCTGGTATTAATTGAAATTTTCTTCTTAACATGAGGAACAAAGGTTTTTATTTTCTAATAAACTCTGTGGGAGGCTTCAATGGATTCATTCACTTGTGTACCTTCAAAATAGCCTTTCATTTCATGACTAGGCTTAAAGGCACCAGTGTTCCTTCTTCTTATAACAAAATATATTAGTGCAAAGAGCCACAGTACTGAGAATTATTAAAATAAAATCTAATCTCTGAAGTGATGTGGAGTATAAAATAGCCTCTTCCCCTTGCTAGCCTTTCAGCTATTAGAAGTAACTGAGTACAACTGGATGGAGAACAAAAGACGTATCAGATATTCTGTCCTACTTTGTACTTTGACTAAACAGTATCGAATGATAACCTAACATGTAATGGGAAATTCAGTCCTTCAATCAAGGACAATAAGAAAGAAACAAACAAAACAAAAAGCTAGATTACTGCACTATTAGACAATGACAACAGATGTGGTAGGATGGTTACACAATACTCAGGAAAATAGATTTGTAATTTTTGTATTGTTTTTTGTATGGCATCCAACAGAGCATAAACATTATGTGTGCAATTATCATGAAGTAATGCACCAAAATTGACCAACCATTTAGAATTGTTCTCAGCCACAGGATTACAATCAGAGTTAATGTATTAATGATTTTTTAATAAGTGGGATTCAAAACCAAATCTCTATGATTAGTTTATAATTACTAGTGCAGGAATTACTGAGACTGGGACAAAATGTGCTTCTTAATTAATTTTTTTTAATTTGCATTTTCAGCCTCTGGAAATATTTATGTCCAATTTCTATTATTGGAGTCAACATACTTGTGAAATTACTAGCTTCTAAAGCATTTGACAATTCATAAACCTATCTATGAAATTTTGCTCATCATAATATTTTCCTCTCTTGCAATTTATGTTAAATCATACAGCATTACATCAATTTCAACTCACTCTATAACATTGTCACTGGTGTACAAAGCACGTTCTTTATTTACAACAGAAGACCAGATATAGGAACAGTCAGAATGAGTTTATTTATACATTTAATTTGTCAAAGCACTTACTGTAGAATATGGAGCATCGTGTAAAATAACTTTAGAATTACAATCCATGGTAGTAACAGTTAATACAAATCTGCCAAGGCACCCACATTAAAAAGACGCTTTTTCAGTTCTGCTTAAATTTTTTTTTTTGCCTTTTATTTCATCATAAAAAGATTTTGTTGCCCAAATCTCTTGATTCACATTAATTTACTTCTTTTTAGAAATTGCCACTTTTCAGATCACTGTGCTTGGGAGCAGTGGTTCATTGACAAAATTACCCATTTTATCACAGTTTCAGTCAAGATGAACAGGAAATGGAAGAGGAAATGAAAGCATGTGAGGAAAAAAAGAGAATATGCCAAATATTATTCTTTTAAAATGTGGGAGATTTTAAATGAAAAAAGACTCCAGGTGTAAAACTTCCTGAAAATTGTTCACTCACAACTGTATTCAATAATACTTCTTAATCTCTAATATGGAAAGAAAAACAAGCACCATGGGTAACATTTTCATATATAAACGACTTTCTAAAATGCACTCTTAAAAGCCTATAGGCTTGTCTGCTTGGAGCAGCAATGCACAATATAGGGTGTGACTTTTTTAAAGTGCAGTAATGTGTTGCTCATCACATGGTCTAGGTAGACCCTGCGGCTGCGTCAAGACTGGCATGATTTTCCGCAAATGCTTTTAACAGAAAAGTTTTTCCATTAAAAGCATTTCCACAAAAGAGCATCTAGATTGGCACGGATGCTTGTGCAAAAGCGCTTTGCGCATAAAGCATCCGTATGTAATCTAAGACGATTTAGCAAAAAAAGATCGCCATTTTAGCCATCGGGCTTTTTTGCGCAAAACAGTTCTTCACACTGGCCTCTTACTGGTATTCTCTTGCGCAAGAGGGCTTTTTCCTGAGCGGAGCGTGAAAGTATTTAGGCAAGACGCACTGATTTTGTACATTACAAAGTCAGTGCTCTTGTGCAAATTCAAGCGGCCAGTGTAGACAGCTGGCAAGTTTTTGCGCAAAAGCAGCCACAGTCTAGACGCAGCCCCCTTGTATACATTAAAGGTTCCCTTTTGTGCTTTGTTATTTGTTATCTGAAACATTCAAAATTAACCTGTAACATATTACTACTCTTCAAAAGTCACACACCCAGAGGGGTGCATTATCTTTCCATGTACACAATACTTGAGTCTTATTGAAAAGTCATTGAAACTTAGGCCCAACTTACACACAGGTTCTGCACTGGTACTAGTGCTTCTGTTAATGGTGTGCTTTATTTTTTTAAATACTGGGTTGTTTTTTTACTGTACTAACATGTACTGCCCTAGAAAGGCTGCAGTTATAGTGATATAAAAGTCCTTATAGCAGTATTGCTTATTCTTCTTCCCTTAAGGAAATAAGCTATAGCACTATAAGGCCATGTCTACTCTCAGAAACAATTTTGAAATTAGTAAATTTGGCTTAACTCCTGATTTAACAAAATTGAACCAGCATGTCCACACTTCAGTGAAGCCTCAAAATTAGTCTGAGGCTGACTCCATTAATGTGGATATGCTACCTCAGATTTGGAGCCCCAGGAAGCACTGGGGAGTAATTAGTTCAAATTACTCTGGAGAATAGTTGTTTCAAAATAGCGGCACCGGAGCATCCACGCTTCTGTCATTTCAAAGTAACTATTTCAGAATTAGCATTACTCCTGATGAAAAGCAGAAGTACAGATTTTGAATTAAGTGGCCTGTTATTTTAAAATAATCAGCTTGGTAGTATGGATGCTCCACATGTAAATTTGATGTTAGGGAGGTTATTTCAAAATAAAGTCCTAGTATAAACCAGGGCTAAGAACTATTATACCAGTATAACTGCACTCCCATTAGTGGGTGATATCTCTTTAACTATACCTATATGGTTAGGCAACTAGGCATCTTTGTGACTTTATCCCATAAGTGCTTAAACCTCTTTTAAAATTGAACTAAGTGCTTATCTACACAACCCCACAGTGCGGACCGTGAAGGTGTGCTGTACAGTAACTGCCCCGTGTAGACCCTGTTAGCACAAATTTAAAAGGTATCTAATTCATGTTAACATAGTCCTGTTTGAACTCTCCCTATCATTCATGAAAGGAAGGAATCAGCTGATAGAGTAACAGCATCTCTTCCCTATCCTTGGACTGCGCAGAAATCAAAGCAAGTAACCCTACTGAGGAGCATGAACAGGCTGTGAGGGAGTCAGGGAGAAGTGGTCAGTCCAAAGATTGATCTTTTTCATGGTCCATTGCAAGGAGCTTCCTGTAAAGTGGGTCCCAGAGCCATATTGGCCTAGATTGCACTTCCAGGCAATCAAGCCAGAGTGTCAGGAGAGGCACAGAGTGCAAGGGGGAGTCTGGTGGTCTCCCTTAATCCCCTCAGTACATCCCAAATGACCAATAAGAGAAGAGTTCTAACAATTCAGATAATGATGTTCATTTGGTGCTTTATAAAAAAAGGGGGAAATGCACATAAGACTGGCCATAGTGGGTCAGACCAAAGGTCCAGCTAGACCAATATCCTGCTTTCCAACAATGGCCAATGCCAGATGCCCCGGAGGGAGTGACCAGAACAGGTAATCCCTCTCCTGTCATCCATTTCCAGCCTCTGACAAACAGAGGCTAGGGACACCATTCCTACCCATCCTGGCTAATAGTCATTGATGGACCTATCCTCTATTAATCTATCTAGCTCTTTTTTGAACCCTGTTAAAGTCCTAGTTTTCACCCTGTTATGATTATGATCTTTTCCAGACATTAAGAAATTCCCAACAAGAATGCATAGTTCATCATAAGGATGTTAAATATCAGTTAATTGAATAGTTGAGTAACCTCATGAATTCTTATCGGTTAGTCAACTATTCTATAGTCCTTGGGGGGCGGGGCCAGCAGCCATGGTGCTCCACCCCATTCCTGAGGAGTCCCCTGCCACTGTATCAGAGGCAGCAGCACAGGGTGCCAGGAGGGAGCTGGTCCACGAGGAGAGTCAGTTCAAAAACCTGTCACCCTGTGCTGCTGCCTCTGATAAAAAATCTGTAGCTCATGATGGCAGCAGCCCCTGCCCAGGTGGGATCTGAGCTCCCGGACCTGTCGCAAAGCCGAAACTGAGCCGGGCTGCCTGCCCACCTGGCTCCTAATACACTTTAAATGCAGAGCCACAGTGGGGATAGGTCCCAGACCCAGCGCGAACCAGGACTGAGCCAGGCTGTTGGCCACTCTGCTAAAAAATTAACTGGCATAGGGAAGGGGGGAAATGCAAGCAGTCTATAGCATTAACCTATAAGCTTTTGCTTATCGGTTAATCAGTTAACCGACTATACTATTACATCTCTAGTTCATCACTCTCTAGGCAATTTCAGCTAAGCAAATTGTGCCTTGGGTGCTAAATTATACTATTATTTTGAGATATGGCACATATCAAATGTGCATGCAGCCAAAATGCAATTGTTTTTCATTGTCCTACATCTCACTTATGGTGCAATACCTGTTTTTTAGCAGGTTTTTTAATTTTTTTGTTGTGAATGTGTTCTTTTTGGCACATACAAATCAGTTTCTCTTACCTTTATATAACTTCTTAATACAAACAGAAATCATTTTGAGATTGTCTATAACATACAAGTTACTCTTTGTGTTTCCCATCATCATTGGGTTTCATCCAGTTGTGACAGTGCCTGGATCCTAACACAGTTTCATAGTAGTTTGGTGAAAGTGATTGCTGTCCAACTCACTTTAGTTATCCAGAAGAGCATCCATCCTAGCAATGGTTCAGAAAATTCTTAGATGGCTAAATTGAATGTTCCGCCCTCAAGCTATATTTCTTCTATTTGTTTTTTAATGAAAAAATACTCCTCTTTTATAGTTTTATAGTAAAAAGGACACATAAAAACCAAGACAACAGACTCTTTTTACTTTGTGATTTTCCTTTCTGTTGTTTTTCTGTTGATCAGGAAATGAGACATCCAAAATACTGTAATTAAGAAAACAGAAATCCGGTAAGAATAAGAGCAGGGATAATTTGAAGTAGTTTCAAGAGCTATGCTTATTTTTCTGTTTATAGTGAGTATTAAACAAATATATAGCAGGATTGTGCATGTTTTGGACTCTTTCTCCAGAGAGAGGGAAATTGATCTTGTGGTTGAGACACTGGATGGGGATGCAAGAGATCTGGGTTCTGCTTTCAACTCTGCTACAGATGTCTTCTGGGACTTTGAGCAAGTCAACTAATATCTATGCTGTGGGTTCCCACTGGAAGACAGGGATTTTTATCCTTCCTTTCTCATATCCTTTGTCTCCTCTAGTCAGCACTCACAATCTATGTAATAAAAATAATATGTCCATTCACTTTGACAATTAAAACATTGATACAGTCTTCCTGTTGGTGCACACACTAGACATCAGACTAATCACTAAAAACCCTGGGTGTATATTTTAGGTTATTAAAAATAATCACACTAATCAGGCCTCTATGGATATAAAATTACACATCACAGAATTTGATTCTGTGGCATCACTGATTATTATTATGATTAGCAGAGGTGGACAGTACCAGAGTCCTCTCTACCCATATGCAGAATATGCAGTTGCATAGGACACCCAAAACTCAGGGACACCGCTGGGTCCTAATGTCCATCTATCTGCCTCTTCCTATCCCTGTTCTGTGGCTCTGCTTCCTCAGGAGAGGATCTAGTTAACTTAAAAGTGAAAAAAAGCCTGCCAGATGTATTAGCAACACTGAACCTGTGAAAGAGCCATTTAAGTGGTAATGAAGCCATTTAACAGACATGAAACCAGGTACATGCTGTCCACTTCTGAATTTACTTACTTGAAAATTTGTTTGAAAAATATGTATTTGTGTGCTGTTGAAGATTATAAAATCACATCTCTAAAAAGTCATTATTACTCCTCCTCCTCCTCCCCAGCTGCCATTGGGCATAGGGGCACCAGTTTAATAGTACTGAGTAGGGCCCCATAAAACCTAAGGACAACCCTGGTCAGATCATTCTTTATCCCAAAATGTCATTAAAGTATGCAGTTTCATTAACACCAAAAGGTTTGAGGAGATGTTTTGGTTTCAACAAAGTTTTCATTGGGGATTTTTTGCTTTCGGAGCGCTGGTCACTTCTGACCAGAGAGAATAAGCCTGAAGCACAGCCCTGCCTGAGCTTTTCCACCTGAAAACAGGAGTTGTCATTCTTTGGGCAGCTTTAATTGTTCTTAATGATGTGCATTGTGGTAGCACTCAGCACTTCCCAGAGGTACCCAGGGTTGTCAGGCTTCTCGCTATCACCTGCCTCATACGTAAAGAAACCTTGTCTGTGTCTGACGGAGATCAGCTCCCTGACTCCACCAGCCCCCGCCATCAGCACAGGCATTCCCTTCTCACCCATACAAGCTCTGCTGCTCCTTTGTGGGTTACCACTGGCCATGCTTCAAGCCATGAGCCCTCCAAGCATCACTGGATACTCACAGGATTTCCAGACACTCTTCTTCCAAAGGGACAGTACACCACAGGGTACCAGACTACAGCTCCACTTAACACACAGCATTTAGAATTATTTACAGAGAAGGCAAATATATGTTCATTTAATAAGGAATAGAGACTCAAATGCCAGCAGGCAGAAATATTGGCAACAAAGGGTTAAAAGGGAAATAAAACCATAGCCCGCATGTTAAAGCCTAAATTTAACTAACATGACATTGTCATGTCACCCAGAGCAAAAGCTCTCCACAAATCTTCAGTGTCTTACAGCTAGGCTTGGCTGTGATATTCCATCCATGAGCCAAACACACTATCCTCTTACTGCCTGAGTGGAAACACACAGAACATGTCTCTGCCCCTGCAGGTAAAGCCCCAAAATCCATTGTCTTCATCTGCAAAGAGAGCAACTCCCTCTGCTTGTGCTTTCTTATCTAGGATCTCCCCAGAGACTTCACAATCTCTTTGTTAGTGTTTTGCTCATACTGCAGGTCAGCCTTCACTTTGAAGTGTATAATACTCAGTTTACATTTCCAATATATATGCAAACTCCATACATATTATCTGTAAGTACATTTTGCAATGATTATGATGACAAATGTGAAACAGGCTTTCAGTAGAAACCTACATGACTCTCTGATGTGCTACTATGTAGGCACCAGACCAAGGGGATCCTTGTAACCCTTATGTGCCCCTGTGCTCTCTGTCAATTAGCAACAAGAGATTCCTGGGCCACATAGTCATGGAGCAAGACCCAATTGTGCTAGGTACTCTACAAACACAGAACAAATAATATGATCCCCGCCCCAGAGAGCATACAATCATAGAATCATTGAGCTGGAAGAGACCTCAGGAGGTCATCAAGTCCAGCCCCCTGCCCAAGGCAGGACCAATCCCAACTAAATCAACCCAGCCAGGGCTTTGTCAAGCCGAGACTTAAAAACCTCTAGGGATGGAGATTCCACCACCTCCCTAGGTAACTCATTCCAGTGCTTCACGACCCTCCTAGTGAAATAGTTTTTCCTAATATTCAACCTAGACCTTCCCCACTGTAACTTGAGACCATTGCTCCTTGTTCTGCCATCCGTCACTACTGAGAACAGCCTTCTCCATCCTCTTGGAACCTCCTTCAGGAAGTTGAAAGCTGCTATCAAATCCCCCCTCACTCTTCTCTTCTGCAGACTAAACAAACCCAAATCCTTCAGTCTCTCCTCATAGGTCATGCACTCCAGCCCCCTAATCATTTTGGTTGCCCTCCTCTGGACCCTCTCCAATGCGTCCATATCCTTTCTATAGTGGGGGGCCCAGAACTGGACACAATATTCTAGATGTGGCCTTACCAGAGCTGAATAAAGGGGAATGATCACTTCTCTGGATCTGCTGGCAATGCTCCTCCTAATGCACCTCAAACTAAATAACTCTGTCTTTCAGTATAGGGAGGAGTAGAAGAGTATTTGGGGGGGGAGGAGGCAGGAAGACTTCAGATGGTCATAAGAAGATAATCTGACAATAGTTCCTGGCTACAAGCACTAGAAACAGTACCTAGCACAATTATAAGGTTATAAGTTGCACGGAGATCATTTCCACATCCAGTCCTATTCTGTATCTTCATTAATGACTTGCATAATGGACTGGAAAGTATGCTTTTAAAAGTAGCAGCTGACATCAAGCTGGGAGGGGTTGCAAGCACTTTGGAGAACAGAATTAGAATTCCAAACAACCTGGACAAATTGGAGAACTGGTGTGAAATCATTGAGATGAAATACATCATAGTCAAATGCAAAGTATATAAAATATTGGCACTTAAGAAAGAATAGTCAAATGCACAACTACAAAATGGGGAATACCTGGTTAGGTGGTATATTTCTCTATATATAAAAAAGTTTTTCCTGCAGGACAACAGAGTAGCGTAATCATATCACTCTGTGTCCAACAGCCCCTCCCCTCAGCTGCCCCATCTTCTCCCTTTCTCCTCCTCCCCACTACTAACCCAGCAGGGATTGAGGCTAGGGCTGGCTGTACCTCTGGCAGCTGAAGTTTTAAATTGTGCTGCTCTGGTAGTGTGGGGGGACACTGGCAAGGTCCATGGCAGGGGGAAGAAAGTGCCGTAGGAGAGGCTTGCTTCAAGGGTGGGGTAGGACTGGGGGACTCTTCCCCCAACCACAGAACTCACCACTGGAGCACCTCACTTTAAACTCTGTCAGCCACCACGTGAGAGAGCAGGGCCTGGGCCCTGCCCCCCTCCCTACCAGTGGCCGGGGGGTGGAGAGAGAGAGCGTGGGGCTTGGCACACCTGGGGAGGGAGAAGGAAGGACAGCCGGGGATGGAGCAGCAGGGGAGGGGAGCCACAAGCCTTGAGACCTCCCCCCTCATAGGTGGTGGCAGGAGCCACAAGGTCTCCCCTCTTGTGGGGAGGGGAGTCATGAGCCATGTGCCCACCCCTCTTGTGGCTGGAGGGAGAGAGCCGGGCCACTCATGGCCTGGGCCTCAGCCCAAACTCCCAGCAGCTGGTGGGGAGAGAGAGAGCCAGGGCTGGCCTGGCTTCAGGAGGTCCCACAAGCTGGGGACAGAGCTGGGCCTGCCTACCCCCTGAGAGGGGGGTTGGTGAGCATAGCGATCGGGGTACCACCCCAGCAACTGCGGAAAAATATTTTGGAGTTATAATGGTTCATAAGTTAAGTAGGAGTAAAAAAATGTGATGTCATTGCAAAATAAGTTTATTTCTGGGGTGTACTAATAGGAGTGTGGCATGCAAGTCATGGAAGGTAGTTGTCCTGCTCTACTTGAGACTCAGCTCGAGTATTCTGTCCAGTTCTGAGAACCACATTTTAGGAAAGATGTGGACAAATTAGAGGGTATCCAGAGGAGAGCAATAAACATGATAAAAAGTTTAGAAAGCCTGACTTATGAGGAAAGCTTAAAAACTGAGCAAGTTTCAGGGATACCCAATAGTAGTCTGTATGTAGAGAGTTGTTATAAAAACCATGGTCATAAATTGTTGGGTTCCCTGAATGAGGGTTAGGGTTCCCCAGGATAGGACTACCAAGCCAGAGATAGGCCTGGAACAAGTAGGGCTACCTGGGCTATGGATAGGGTTCCAAAGGGTAGAGTGCACTGAGATAGAAATAGGCCAGGATCCAGCAAGGTTACCTAGGTCAGTGTTTCTCTACCAGTGGTACAAGTACCCTTAGCAGTACTCGAGAGAAGTCTGGGGGGCACATCAACACAACTGAAATTTGGAGAAAACTGAATTTTTGTTTTAAGTTTTACAGCACTTTGTTATTTTTGTACTTTTTACACCCAAAAATTTAATCACCCACCCAGCTACGATTAAGTTGTTTAAACAAATGTGTTGCAATGGTAGAAAAAAATTGTGTGTGTCTGAAAACTGTAGGTACTGGGAGTACTTATAAATTTTTTTAAAGGGGTACTTTCTAAAAAAACGTTGAGAAACACTGACCTAGGTTAATGCTAGGTTTCCAAAGGGCAGGACTCCTAAAACTACAGATAGGGTTCCAAAGTTTAGGACTTCCAAGGCTAAGGTTAGGATTCCCAAGGGTAGGGCTACCAAGGACACAGAGAGGCCTGAAACTACTATGACTCCTCAGCTTGGGGCTGGTACGGATCTCCAGGATCAGATTAGGGTTATGTAGGATAGGGATCTGTATGCTATGGTTAGGGGTCCAGAGGAAAAGGTGCTGCAGAGTAGGCTTAAGAATGAAAAGGGTAGGGCTTCCTGATTTAGAGATGTTCTTGGAGATAGTAGGACTACCCAAGCATTCCAAAGAATATGGTTCCCCAGGCTACTCTTAGAGTTCCTAGGAGTATGGCTCATAAGGCTACAAATAGGCCAGAAGCTGGTAGGGTTCCCTGGACTAGGGTCAAGTTTACAAAAGATAGGGCTCCCGCAGCTACAGTTAGAACTAGGGCTGTTTGGGCTATGTGGGATAGGGTTAGGGTTTCAAAATGTTGGGCTTCTGGAACTAGATTTAGGGTTCCAAACGATGGGTGATGGTTGCGAAGGGTAGGGCTACCCAGGCTAGAGATATGCCTGGAATTGTAGGTGTCCCCAAGCTAGGGTTAGAGTTCCAAAGGGTAGGCCTCCCTGGTATAGAGTTTGGGTTTCATAGGCTAGAGCTGCCCAGGCTAGAGATAGCCTTGAGGTGGTAGGGCTCCCCAGGCTAGGGTCGGGCTCTCTGTGTTAGAGAGAGGCCTGGAGCTGGAAAGGCTTCTCTGAGCAAGGTTAAGGTTCCAAAGAATAGGATTCTCCAGTCTAGGTTGAGGGTACCAAAGGGTTCTCCATGTCCACTGACTAAAGAACAAGAAGTAGTGAAGATATTCTGCAGCAGGGAAGATTTAGGGTAGATATTAGAAAAGGCTCTCTCAGGGCAGAAGGTTGGACTTGATGTCTAGAGGTCCCTTCCAGCCCCCCACATCTATGATCAAGGCATGCCTGAGTTCTACACTGTGTTCCAAAGGACTATTGTGAATTAGAAACTCCTTAAAAGTCACAAACAAAACTAAGAGTAGGTCTAAACGGTCAACATTCAACATAGCCAAAGGGTTAATAGTAGGATGGGGACAACTAGAACAGAAATTGTTTAACAAGTGTCCTAATGATCTGGAAAAGCAGGAAAGAACAGAGATTGAGAAGATTAAAGGGTGAAATCCTGATCCCCAGGAAGTGAAGAGCCAAACTCCCATTGGCTTCAATAGGGCCAAAATCTCATCTTTGGCTCTTTTGATGTAGAGCGGAAATAAATAAGAGGAAACATCATGGAGATATGGTACAGAAAAGGTAAAATGGGTGATCCAATGTACCCTCCCACTGTTCATATCAGAACAAGATGTTTTAAAGGCAAAACATACAAAGTGGATGAAAGAAGTTTTTCTCTTTTTTTTTTCAGATAAACACAGCACATAATTAAGCTTGTGGCTGTGAAGATCACATTATCATTAAGGCCATTAGTAAGATTTTTAAAACCATCATTTACAAGAATAATAAAAAACTACTTTAGTTCAACTCAATAGGAAAAATAGATCTGTAAGACATATAAACGCTCAGCCAACCACCCACTGATAGTGTTAGGAAGAAATATTCCATCGGGTCAGGTTCTTGCATAATTGTCTATTTTGGGCTTTACTGTACCTTCCTCAAAGGCACCTGAGACAGGGCACTGGACTGCATTTAATATAACAAATATATGTCCCCATATTTCAAAGGAGAAAGGACTGGAAAGGCTGACATACTGCATTCTGTTATATAAAGATACTGGACGATGCAGAGAGGAGCATAACATAGATTTGCAAATATATCATTATTTAGTATTAGTGTCTTAAGTGTTGTTGTAACATTGCCTATAGCAATAAAACCCAAGTGAATAAATAGATGCTCCACTGTGTTCACACTGTAGAGATGTAACTCTCTAGCTAGAAATTCTATTCATATGACATTAAAATATTTATTGAATTCTCATTTTATTAAGCATTATTCTAACTCTTACTGTGGTACTCCATTCTCCATCTTTTCCTTTTTCAAATTATAATTGTTAAAAAGTGTATAATCCCCCATGAGTGATGTTATTTTTGTATAATTTAATAAAATACTCAAAAAGTGAAAAATGTAAGCACTTGAGTATTCATTCAGTTAATAAGACCATAAGAAGGACCAAATTGGGTCAGACCAAAGGTCCATCTAGCCCAGTGTCCTGTCTGCCAACAGTGGTCAATGCCAGATGCCCCAGAGGGAGTGAACAGAACAGGTAATTAAGTAATCCCTCTCCTATCATCCATTTCCAGCCTCTGACAGAGGCTAGGGACATCATTCCTACCCATCCTGGTTAATAGCCATTGATGGAACTAGCCTCCATGAATTTATCTAGTTCTTTCTTGAACCATGTTAAAGATTTGGTCTTCACAACCTCCTCTGGCAAGGAGTTCAACAGGTTGACTATGCACTGAGTGAAGAAAAACTTCATTTTCTTTGTTTTAAACCTGCAACCTATTAATTTCAGTTGGTGACCCCTAGTTCTTATGTTATGGGAAAAGTACTTAACTTTTCCTTATTCACTTTTTCCACACCAGTCATGATTTTATAGTCTTCTGTCATATCCGCTCTTAATCTCCTCTTTTCTAAAATGAAAAGTCCCAGTCTTTTTAATCTCTCTTCATATGGGACCCATTCCAAACCCCTAATCATTTTTGTTGCCCTTTTCTGAACCTTTTTCAATGCCAATATATCTTTTTTGAGGTGAGGTAATTACATCTGTATGCAGTATTCAAGATGTGGGCATACCATGGTTTTACATAGAGGCAATAAGATGTTCTCTGTCTTATTCTCTATCCCTTTTTAAATGATTCCTAACATTCGGTTTGCTTTTTTGACTGCCGCTACACATTGAGTGAATGTTTTCAGAGAACTATCCACAATGACTCCAAGATCTCTCTCAAGTAGTTACAGCGAAATTAGTCCCCATCATATTATATGTAAATTGGGATTATTTTTTTCCAATGTGCATTACTTTACATTTATCATTAAATTTCATTTTCCATTTGTTGCCCAGTCACTTAGTTTGGTGAGATCTTTTTGAAGTTTTTCACAGTCTGCTTTGGTCTTAATTATCTTGAGAAGTTTGGTATCATCTGCAAATTCTGCCACCTCACTGTTTATCCCTTTCTCCAGATCATTTATAAATAGGTTGAATAAGATTGGTCCCAGTACGGACCCCTGGGGATGCCACTAGTTACCTCTCTCCATTCTGAAAACTTACCATTTATTCCTATCCTTTGTTTCCTGCCTTTTGACCAGTTATCAGTCCACGAGAGGACCTTCCCTCTTATCCCATGACAACTTCCCATGACAACTTGGTTATTTTACTTTAGAGCCTTTGGTGAGAGACCTTGTCAAAGGCTTTCTGGAAATCTAAGTGTACTATATCCACTGGATTCCCCTTGTCCACATGTTTGTTGACCCTCTCAAAGAACTCTAGTAGCTAAGGTACAGCATAATTTCCCTTTACAGAAACCATGTTGACTTTTCCCCAACAAATTATGTTCACCTGTCTGTCTGACAATTTTATTCTTTGCTATATTTTCAACTAATTCTCCCAGTACTGACATTGGACTTCCCAGCCTATAATTGCCAGGATCACCTCTAATGCCCTTTTAAAATATTAGTGTCACGTTAGCTATCTTCCAGTCATTAGGTACAGAAACTGATTTAAAGGATAGGTTATAAGCCACAGTTAATAGTTCTGCAATTTCACATTTGAGTTCTTTCAGAACTCTTGGGTGAATGCCATCTTGTCCCAGTGACTTGATTCTGTTAAGTTGATCAATTTGTTCCAAAATCTCCTCTAATGACACCTCAATCTGGGACCATTCTTCAGGTTTGTCACCTAAAAAGAATGGTACAGGTTTGGGAATCTCCCTAACATCCTCAGCCGTGAAAACCGAAGCAAAAAATTCATTTAGTTTCCCCTCAATGACTATCGTCTTTGAGTGCTCCTTTGGCATCTCAATCATTCAGGGGTCCCACTGGTTGTACTGCAGGCTTCCCACTTCTGATGTACTTAAAAAAATCTTGCTATTACTTTCTAAGTTTTTGGCTACCTCTTCTTCAAACTCCTTTTTGACTTTTCATATTATATTTTTACACTTAATCTGACAGAGTTTATGCTCATTTCTGTTTTCCTCACTAGGATTGAACTTCCACTTTTTAAATGATGCCTTTCTATTTCTCACTACTTTTTATACTTAGTTGCTAAGACATGGTGGCACTTTTTTGGTTCTCTTAATAAAATATTGTTGATTATGGTTGGGGGGGTTGGCATTTGTTTTTTTCTGAGATCATTTCAGATAAATCCAGTCTTGCTTCAGATTCAAAGCAAACACGTGCATATATTTTATACATTGCTTTAAAATAACTATTTAAAATAATCATCATTATTTTCTGCTCTTGTTCCATGAAACCATTGCTTGGTCTGATCCTTTGTTTATATCAACATGCAAGAAAATGGAATGCATCAGAGCACCCGATTTGCAAAGTTTTAGTATAAAATACCACAATCTCAAGGAGAAAAAGGCTTTTTGGCATAATAAAGTGTGTGATTGCTTCACAAAATAAGATCCACAAGGTTAATGTTCCCAGCTGTTCTTATTCTTGGCAACTAGTATATACAGCAGAATCAGACAGCTGTCTATCAGCACTGCACACCAGGGTGCAATAAAAAACCAAGATACAGTTAAGGTAGTACTGAAGCCAGTTTTCTAACTAGTCAAACAAAACTGCACATTATCAAGCAAATCTCTTCTAACCTACTGCTTTCAACATTTGGTTACCTCTTGGAGGTCTCAAGGAAAGAAAATTACTAGAGCAACAGATTTATGTGATATTTAGAAAATTGTTAAACAATTCATAGCTCACCTCCCAATATGGTGACAACTGGTACTATATCCAGGTAAGTTACAGTACATTATTCAACCTGCACAAGCTGTTTGCCAGAGATTCAACTCCCGGAAGGCAAATATTCTGGACCCAAAAAGATCCAGATTGGGAATTTACCAGTGGTTGAAAAAAGGAGAAAGGCTGGCTGATTCTCCTTCAGACAGATCAGATTCAATCAAAGTTGTGTGAGAATAGGTGATCTACTTAATTTTTGAAAATGTGCTTCCTGTGTCACAAAATGTCTCCAGAATGCTCTACATAGAGTAGTGTAGGCTAAGCAGCAAAAAAGAGCAAACACATTTGGGTAGAAGGCCTCATGACCTCAAACAATTATGCTCCAAAGCATAGGCTACCCTCGCTAGCATGGACCAAACACAATGATAAAGAAAATAATTAGCAACTGCTAAATTAAGAAGAAATTATCATCATCTTAGGACATTTGCAGAATCTGAAGTCTTTCCTTTCCTTTCCTTTCCTTTCCTTTCCGAGTATTTTACACAAACCACAGCAACTGGCAAGCTGTTTATGGATTTTATTATTTTGATAAAATATGTGCTTTGTTCTTTGTCTGTTAGTTTAGTTTGGTTGTGTTGTATTGTATTTTAGAGATATCTGCATTTCAGTGATAATGTACAATAATTCTCTTTATACTGACTTACCTCACAAGGTTGTTGCAGGTATTAATGAGCTAATAAATTACTTTGAAATCCTACAATAAAAAAGATATGGTAGAAGTGGAAAATATTTTGCTGATTAAGACTGTAGATATTCATATCATAATTTTATGGATAGTTAACAGTTACTCACTCCCAGAGAGGATCATAGTCCATCCTTTTTAAACACTCCTGCAGTCAGATCATGACAGAAAAAGAATAGGACATCAAAATAGATACACAATTATAGGTGTTGTATGTTTTACAGTTTTTTGTTTTGTTTTGTTGTAATTAGAAGAATAAAAAGCAATATGTCAATTGACCAGTAGGGGTAGTTTGTGCTTAGAATTCCTAGTCACAATCAACTAGATTTAACTGAAAGTGGAAAATTCAAATTGCTATGTCTGGGGAAGTGTGAATATCACGATTCACAATGTCTTCATCAGAAAATGCTGGAACTACCCAGAGAAAGCTGAAGAGCTAAGGGTAACTGATCACTCAAAAAAACCATGAAATTGGAAAGGCATAAAGAACTGTTCCTGCAAAAGAAAGCAACTCATATCTCCATTTTTCAATGGAGGGGAGTTGCCTTCAGTTGCCTAGACCATTTGGTAGGAAAAATAGGCTGCCAGCCAGGCAAATCCTGGAGCTGAAGAAGACAGACTGGCATAGGTGCTGGAATTAGGTGGGTTGTGGGCACTGTAGCACTCCATGGCTTGAGGTAGGAGTGCTGCAAGATGACTCAGAATATAATCCAAGCCTCCAGAGGATAGTGTGTTGTATTCAATTGTAATCGTATTAAAGACCACCAGAGGCGGGAATGTAGCTAGGGCCACAAAGAGACTATAGGGATACAATTACTGAGAAGGAGTAGACCAGGAAGAGATGAAACAGACAATCTAAATCTGAACTCCTAACTCAGGTTTTCAGTGTAGTAGGAACCTACACATTCCATCCTAAAAGAGAATGAGATTTACTTACTTTGTATCCAGAAGAGTTTCTTGATGGGAAAAGTTTCTTAATAGGTTGAAAATTTGTACTGGGAAAATAGGTAAAGCAAACAATATCCCCTTCTGTATTTATTCACCTGCCAGCCTTGTAAAAAGAAAAGAATGTATTATTGAATATGCAGCTAGGAAGAAGTTCATTAATTAGAAATGAGACATTAACCTGCTAATCTGACCTTTATATTTCAGTTTCTATAATAATGGGGAAAGTTGACATTTCTGGCATGTAAAAGGGAATACTTGACATATTTATCTAATGTAAATACTTTCCATATCTGGAAAGCCTTTTCATAGCATGAGAGAGAATAGAAAAAGAACAATCTCACGCAGATTAGGTTAAGGTTAAATATGGGTGAAAATTTATTTGAGATATTCTGAATCTCTTGGAGCTCTGGCATATTCTGGAAAGGACAGAAAGGACTAAAAAATCATTTCCAGCAGCTAAGGGCTCAGCAAAACAAAATTAGACCTTTTCTGATTAGGGTGCTAGTGACAGCACAAATATTCTTGGAAGTCAGAAAATTAATAGCTTCCTTAAATTATCTGGCACTGAAATAGCTAAATAATAGTAATAAAAAGAAATTTAAAAGACCAATCTATCAGAGAAGTTTGGCTCATGAGCAGAGATTTGAGCTAAGTCATTTTGAATTTGCATTTATAGACTAATATTAGTAAATTGATTTATTTGAGAAGTGAGCAGGAGAATGGCTTCTGGGGATATTATAACTATATCTAAAATAAGTGTTGGCAGTATCTAATGTGAGAATAGGACAGAATTAGAAAGAACAATATTTGCTTGTGCATTTCCAGAAATTAAGTGTGAGCCTACTTCAATCTCAATAGGAAGTCAATAGGAAGTCAATGAACTCGCTAATGGAGGAAAAGTTTCTGATTAGTAAAATAGTTTGGCTTCAAGAAACAGGTGTTAAGAAGCATGCTATTAAGGGTATGACTACTGATAATTACAAGATTTTGAAAGCATGCTTAACAATTATAATTGTAGTGAAAACACATTCTATTAAAAAAAGACTACTACTTGCATGTTGAAGAATTTGAAATAAGTGTCAAAATGATTGGAAAAATGTCTCATTTAAACAGCTAGATTAGAAGAGATAAAGCAAGGCTCCTGACAAGGTGATACATCTATTAAATATCATACAATGAGGTTTAACAGTTATTTCGAGAGAAGGGTTTTCTCTCGAAATAATGCTGCTGCACGGGGCATTTTATTTTGCAATAACGCAATTTCAAAATGGCGTCCGGATGCAATTATGCTAATTAAGTGTGGGATATTTAAATCCCACGCTTCATTAGCAATTTCAGTACACTACATTTGCATCCCTATCTCAAGATAGGGAGCAAGTATAGACGTACCCTTTGTGTATAAGGCCAGAATAGAACTCAACTCACTCTTCCTTAACTATGTTGGGGCAATATTAATGAGTGAAAAAGAGCACAAAAACAGTTTTTGTCACAAAGTCAAATGAATGTGCTCCAAGGAACAGATCTGTTGAGGAAGATGATGCCAACTTTACTCAGATTCTTTTCACACATGAATATTATGTTTTAAAACCCTTTCTTTTTATGATTTGCATTTGAGGCCTACAAATACAAATTACAAATACAATTAACAGGGCAATACAGCTTTCAAACATTTTTATCTGAATTCTATGTGCATTGTTAAAGCCTGATATAATATATCTTATAGCAAGGTAATTTGCATATATTTCAATAAACACACCTAAAGTGGTTTTTATGAGCATGATATAATAAATTATGCATCATTGGGTAAGAAGGAAAATGCATGTTGTAATTAATTAGATGTAAGAAATGTCAGAAATACTGGACCTAGAAGAAAGACAACAGGATTTGTATGGTTCAAGGCAAAATTTGTAAATTACTCAAAAAAAACTATGCTTTTCATTTTGTTCTACAAATATATTATAATTCTTTCTTTTCCTCTTGGCTGTGCTGCTACAAAGTTTTAAAATCCATGTTTTCACAATATTAGTTATGCTTTCTACATATTTAGTTTCTTGTGTTCCAATTTCAAATGGTGCTACAACATCACTAACAGGTCCAATTCATGGATAATTACTACTTACTAACATATAATCTGCTATGGGCAATTGCCTCTGTACTATGTAGGGAACGTGGATACAGCATTGTCCCTCAAGGACATTTTGGTTATACACCATAATTTACAGTGCATCTGAGTTTCTTAAGACTAATCTATACAATTTCTTTTTCACATCTTAAAAATTGTCTTTCAAAACAATAATCATGCTAGAAAAAATGGCATTTTCATTTGAGCCTAACACTCTACTATCATTTCACCTCCATTCCTTATTGTGTATCACTTCTTATTTACTTAAGAGGTTTGACAGCGAGCAAATGTGTTATAGTTTAGACTTTACCTTAGTTGAACTTGTATTTAAAAGCATTTAATGGCAGTTATAAATTTATGGGGGGACAGTTTCATTACACTTCACTTACAGCTTTAAGAAATGTACATTGTAATAGATGAACTATGGATCCAATTCTGCAATTCTTGTATACTTCAAATCCCCATTTGCTTCATTGGGAGTTTTGGTATATAATGAGTGTAAAATTTAACTTATATCCACACTTAAGCAACATTTTATACATCACTGAAGTGGACAGAGGGTAGTCAAGTGTATAGGGCACTGACTATAAGAAAGAAATCTGGATTCTACTCCCTGGACTGGCACAGACAGTTTGTATGATGTAGTGGGAGTCACTTATTGTCTATGTGCCTATATTTCTTCATATGTAAAAAATGAAGCAACAATGCTTTGCAAAGTACTTTCAGATTTGCAAATGAAAAAATGCTATTTTAGATTGACATAGTGTCCACAATATGTTAGACAGTTGTGCTAAATATTCATTTATACTTCAGACATAGCCGCTTCTAGAGTGGAATGCATTAGCTATTGTATTGTCACAGATGAACCGTAATTTAAATATTAAGCAAAGCTAGATTTTTTTCTGATGTCATACTGAAATAAATATTGCTGATTCTCATACAAAATGTAGGTGCCTACAAACTGGTGCCCAAGCACCAACAGGGAAATTAGATGTTATATTCTCCGCTTGTGCAAATGCAGAAACTTCTTTTGCTTTTGTACTTAGTAAGCAAGTTGTAAACTGTATCACTGTGGCCTAACAGGCTTCATAGCCTTCTGTCATCTTGCTTACTTTGGCCATATGGACTTCCTGGCTCTCAGGCTTCCTGCTCTAAAAACAAAGAACATCTACTCTAAATGTCTCCTTTCAGCTATAAAAACTTTCTCATTGTCTGTAGTAAGAGTAGGGCTTAGGTCATTGGCGGACCTACCCCTCAATGAAATAGCCTTATACAGCAGGATCAATCTATGCCAAATAATCACATAAAATCCAGACCCATTCATTATGTTTGCAGGCCTCACCCATGTTTTTTGTTTAATATTCTCTGCACAGTTGTGTCCTGTGAATCCTAAGCACTCTCCTCTTTTCCTTACCAGTTGCCCATAAGAGCAGGGGCCCACACACAGAGGTTGTTTCCCTGAGACAGTAGACTTCACCATACTTGATCCTCCAAAAAACAAACTAACAAACTCCTGTAGAATGATTCATTTCCAGCTAACGCAAGCATGTAACAAACTCAACATGAATGACACCCTGTAGGATTCGCATGTCCCTAAATTTAAATAGTTGGCATTTCACCTGTTAGATGGTAGTAATTGAATGTATGCATTAACCAGTTATCTTGACATAATTTAATATTGGGGGGCAGAAACATTACCTCCTGATGTGGCCAATTAATCAAAACAGTCTGATGGATGGATGAGTATTTGGAGATACACCAGATAAACATTAGCAGATATTTTATGATCCATACATCTTCATTTCTGACAGAATACACTATTATAAAAATAATGCCCAAGTGCCATATCTTTAATGAAGAAAGGGCGGTGCTATTAGCTCCATTTTACAGAAAGAACTGAGGCAAAGAGAGACTAAAGTCACACAGGAAGTCTGGGGAAAACAGGAAGTTGAATTTGAGTCTTCTAAATCCTAGGCTACTGCCCTACTCACTCAACCATCCTTCCTATCAAAAATAATAACTAAAGGATGAAAGAAAATATTGATTTCAAGTTATTTCTATTTTTAAATGACCCATGAGTAGCTTACCTTGTAGCATTTGTCCAAAAATTGCTATTTATTAAGATGCCAGTTTGGGAAGCCGCACATAAATAAATCTCCACCTCCTACTCCTCCTTCTGGCTCATTACAGGCAGGCATATCTCCTGTTTATGACCTCAGAGAAGACAATAATGGAACAAAAATTACAACCCCTAGCAATGAGACTAGATGTTAATAAATTGTAAAACCTTCATTTATAGGTGGAATCCAATCTAATTAAATCATGTCAGAAATAAACATTTTTGAAGTACGAAAGCCCAGACTTTTAAAGACCTTTGCACCCAGCACTGCAATACCTAACTGACGTAAGAGTCTAAATCTCACTTTCAAAAGAGATATAGTTGCAGGTGCTGAGCACAGCAATGCTTAAATAGTTTTAGAAATCTGGGCCAAAAACCAAAACGTCAATATATTATCCTCTTAAGAAGAGTAATGGGAAGTGGAGCCTTTCATTGCTAGATTACTGGTTCAGATCTGAACCATGTGAGCAGTGACTAAAAGTCATTGCTCATTGGTGGCATCTAGTGGTTTCATGGATGGCGTTAGGGGTCTGTGGCGATTACTTAAGGGACATGTATACACATAATAGCAGTGTGCTGTTTGCAGATCCAGCTAAAGGCACTGTTAATTGTAACATAGAGTTTATACTCGTGGTGGAATTCTGCACCCATGCATGTAGTCAGAGTTTATGTCAGATTTCTTTGTTTCCCTGCCAAAAAAATGACTTTCTGATGGTGAAGCAAAGGAAAGCCACGAGAGCAGTCATGCAACGCTCCCCAGCAGTATGTTTCAGGTGCCCAGGACAGCAGGCAGAGAGGTAAATCACTAGGCAGGGGATGGGCATGGGGAAGACCCACTTGGTGATTCCTACCCTGTGCCGGGTTCAGCTGCTAGTCCTGCTGGGCTGGAGAGGATGGGCCTTCCTTTTCCCCTGCATGGCATCCGGGGCCAGATTTCTCCCCTGGCTACAGGAAGCTTTGCAACTCCTCCTTCTCCTATCCCATTTCCTGCACCCATTGCTCCTCAGCTTTGGGGGAGGGATGCCTGTACTGGGAGCTGCTCCCCCAACCACTCAGTCCTCATGCATCCATACCCCCTTGTACCTAGATCCTCCTGCTGCACCTCACCACCCTCACACCCAGAATCCTCCCTAGTCCCACTCCTGCACTTGGACCATCTCAACAAACCACCTGTATCCAGGTATCCACTGAGCCCCACTCCCCCAGCATCTGGACTCACCACTTAACACCCCACACCCAGACACCTGTTCTGTGCTCCAAACTCCTTCAATTGGACCCCCCCTGCAGAGTCCCATTTCCTTTGCACCCAGAACCCACAAACAAGTCCCTCTGCCTCTAGATTCCCCCATGCATATACATCCCTGGATTCCTCCCACTGGGTCCCCTGCACCCAGATTTACCCTCACAGAATCCTCTCAACCCTCATCTTTATCCCCTAAAACAACCCCCGCCCCACACACACAACACACTTGGCTCTTGCCTTGCTGAACCTGCCTGCCCACACCTGATGCACTTAGAACCTAGGGGCAGGCCTTGGAGTGTTTCTGGGATAGGCCTAGTTCTTGCACTGTGTCAAGGTGGGGTGCAGCATTGTTCCTGAGTCTGTGTCCTGGGAGCAGCTCTCACCTCTGCAGCCAGTGCCCTGTGCTCCCCAGTGCCATGCTGGAGCCTCCACATTTATTTGACTAATAAAATGTTCACAAATTTTCAGAATTGTAAAATATTGTGCACAGAAAATGTTTGGTGCAGAATTTTCCATTTTTTTGGCCCAGAATGCTTTAGTGGGTTCTCAGCCTTCAGATGTTGCATGGCTAGCTATTTTGTCAGGTTGCAAAAATGTTCTGAGAAGTGACAGGATGAAAATGGCAATAAGAGTGCCATGATAAACCAAAGACCACAAACAGCCATGCCAACAAGTACGTTTTAATTCTTTAAATAACCACATCTATCTCCTTCCATGTAACTCCTGCTCTGTCCTCTTGATTGTCTTAATTTTAAGCTGTAGTTCTTCCTTTGTTCTTTATTTCTTCATTTTATTCTCTCCTTGCTCCAGTGAAGCAGAGATTATTTTAAGTCAAGAGATAAAAGTGGCACTATTAAATTCTTGTGCATTGTAAGTAACTTTAAAATTTACTCTCCCTCTCTACAGACAATATTAAGACATAGTTATTTTCCATCTACAAAGAAATGATTAAAAAACCTCTATTATGGACTACAGTGCATGATAGGCAATGACACTACACTATGGACAAAGAAAGGGCCAGTAGTATTCACCTACCTGCTAACCAGTATGCAGCAGAAACACAGGACTAGATTCTCAGTTAATGTTAGTCACTAATTTGGACTAGCTGTATTTGACCATACAGCCTGCAATACCAGGACAACTTGTGTGAGTTAAACAACCATCCACAATAGGCTTCTTCCCAGTCTCTATGTGCACAAAGTGCCTGTGAAAGAGCTTGAACATTCTTAGAGGGAGAATGCATCAGATCTACCACAACCATTTTCTTCTGTATATAGGGCACCTCTGCCCATAAACGTTCAAGGGAACACCTGGCAAAGGAAAGCACACACAACAAGCTACATTCATGCAAACTCATGGCTGCACTGTTGAAATGAATTCAGCAAATGCAAAAGTTATGATTCCCATTGAAAATTTAAATTGTGCACACTATTACTAATCATTAAAGGCCCAATGTTGCCACCCTTTCACATGCTCTGTATGCCCTTACTGACATGAGCAGTCCCTTTAACATTAATGGGACTATTTGTGTGAGTACATTGCTACTCACCTTGAGTTAGAGTGGTAGAATCAGCCATTGGAATGAAATCCCTTCCCATACAGGAGGCCGGCACATGGTCTTATGAATCACATACATGCCACATAAACACTCAGAATAGGTAAGTGATTCATAGGCCTCATGCAGGCCTTTGACATTGTTCATTCATGCATTTCCATGCTGGGTGAGATTGCTCCATTCAGCATAGCTGAAAGATAACTGATTTCATGCTGGGACTACAGATTGCTTTCAGCTATTAATACAGAGACAGCTAACTGAGTGTAGTGTTCCCTGTAAGCAGACCACTTGGGTGGCCACCAAAGAAAGATTCAAATGCCTGCCAACTGATTAGTAGAGCACCCACAGCCTCCCACAGCCAGCACCATGTGTTTCTATTGCTGGTGCACATCCACACATGCTTTGGTGCACACAACAATGTTTATTCCACACATGGATGGAAAAAATTAGAGAAAATATTGCCTAAGCAACTGCAAAGTCTGGATGAACTCTTTCTCCTTTTTTTTTTTCATATGATCAACAAAGTAATTCTGGTGACTATTTCATAGGCTAAAGATGGCAAAAAAATAATACGTAAACATTAATTTTGATTGCACATATTTGATATATTATAGGGAACTACTCAAAAAAAGACCTGTTTGTTTTTAATCTTCTCTATTCATAGCTAAGGGCTTGATTCATCCTAAACTTGTGTTTGACTAGTGAAGACATAATCAGTACATAGTGTTTCTCTGTTCCCCTCTCGTGGCTGCAGCACAGAGAGGGTTATGAATATACTACAGGTCTGAGTGAACACAGTAGCACTTTTAGCTGAGGCAGTAGAGCAGAGGTTCTCAAACCTGCCTCCTGGTGCCCTCCTTCACACGGCAAGCTTCTGAGAGTGACCCATCTTATACATTAAAAACACATTTTTTTATATTTAGCCCTGTTATAAATGTTGGAGGCAAAGTGGGGTTTGGCAGTGGAGGCTGACAGCTGGCAACACCCACATAATAATATCATGACCCCTTGAGGAGTCACAGATCTGGAAACTCCTGCAGTAGAGCCTCATGCTTTAAAGTCCTGGGTTCATTTTCTGGTGTGCTCATCAGTGGCGATGTTGCCAGCAAGACTGCAACCTCTTCCAAAGAGAAACTCCTCCCATGGTAATGGCTGCATAATTCTGGTTTAGGATTTCCACAAGCACCATCTAAGAGTTCGCCTTATCAGGACAAGATGTGCAACTATACCATCATGTCTGGGCTCGTCTAGACTACATTCCTCTCTCGAAAGAGGAATGCAAATGAAGCAGATTGAAAATTCAAATGAAGCACGGATTTACAAATCTCGCACTTCATTTGCATAATCACATGCGCGCGCTTTTTTGAAAAAGGGTTTTTCCAAAAAAAAACCCCACAGTCGTGACGGTGTTCTTTTGAAAAAAAATAACCCTTTTTCAAATAACCCATACCCCTGAAAAAAAAAAGAGGTATTAGGTATTTCATATTAGGGGATGTGATCTAATCTAATTCACAGAATAAATTCCTTGTGGAGACAAGCCCTCCCTACTAATGATAGAGAACAGAATGGTACCACAACAGCTTCAATATGTTTACCATAGTTCAGAGACATTCTCGGTTTTCCTTTCACAGTCTTCATGAGCAATTCAAGAGAATTAGTCTTGCTGACACAAAAGCAAATAAGGCTTAAAAAGTAAAAATAATGCATCCTAGGAAATTTTTTTCCTGCCCTCACTTTAACCTCCAGCAGCAGGAAAGAGAGTGAGAGAGAGAGAGACTGCAGATGACTCCTCAGCTGGAAATCTTCAAACCAAATTTGATCAGCTTCTCCTGTGAGTTAATAACACATTGTGGGAAATACCGAGAACAAAATTTTGCAGACAGAGGTAATGCTGGAGAACGTCAGCTGTGAGAAAACACAGCAAGGCAAGACTTTCAAAAGCTCTTATCTGGAGAGCCAGCTTCTGCAGAACAAGAAAAAGTCTAGAAAATCAACCAGGGACTTACAAGGGGATACTTGGTATTAGGGGCGGCAGGTTTGTATAATTTTTGATGGTGCTTAGAATGCATCCAAGTCCCTGCCACACATAACAGCCTAAGGCTCTGGGAAGGAGTCTGGGTGTGGGAGGGGTTCAGGCTCTGAGAGGGAGTTTGGCTGTGGGACAGAGTTTGGGGAACGGACGCTGGGGTAGGGATTGTGGTATGGGAGGGGATGTGAGGATGGGGGCCGGGAATGAGGACTCAACGTTTGAGATGCAGCGCAGGCAGGCTGCTCCAAGGCTGGGTAGAAGGACCAGAGAGGAGGACTCCCCCCTGCCTTCTCCCTGCTGGCAGCAGCAAGCTCTGGGGGAGGGAATCCTGCCCAACCCTGCCTTTCCTTCTCCCTCTGGCAAGATACATACCCAAGCCCACCCTGCCAGCTGCTGCTTAGGAGGTCCAGCCAAGATAAGCTCCCCCCGCACCTCCCCACACACACTTGAAGTCACCTGCTGGATGGGTCGCAGAGCCAATTAACTTTTTGAGGCCTAGCTCCAAACATATTTGTGGGCCCCTATGGGGGCAATAGGGGTGAGGGGCAATTCAAGGGCAATGGGGCATAGCACATAGTGGATGACACCGCTCCATCCAGTGCAAGAGCACTGTTTACAAACTAGCAGCACCTTGCTGCCAGTGTGCCTCTTCTCTGTGGGGATGGATCCAGGCCATGCACACAGCCCCCCTAACCAGCACCCCCTTAACCCACTTTGCCCAGCAACCTTCTCCCACAAATCCAAAGTGCCCTGAATACCAGCCCCATTACAATTGCACTATACCCCCCCCATAGAGCCCCCATTGTCCAACACTCACAGATCTCCCTCACCCCCATTGCCCAGTATCCTTCCCCAAACCACACAACCACAACTATACTGCGCCTCACACAGACCCTATTTCCCAGCACCCCAAAATACACAAACTTCCAGTACTATCCAGCACATCCCACCCTCTCATATCCCAGCATTCCCCCCCCGCAGATGCACTCCCCATGCCCTGGCCCCAGATCCTGCTGAACCAGTGCAGAGCAGGAGCATTGGGGCCCCACACAGCCCTACCCATCTAGCGCAGGTGCTGCCCATGGCAGAAGAGGTGCAGGGAGGCAGTCTCCAACTTCCTCAGCACATCACCTCTGCAGAGCAGCATGGAGAGGCAGGTTCTACTCCTGAGCAGACTGAAGTGGCCTGTCACCAGCCTGGAATGGCAGTGGCTGGGGACTCCTCTCCAGCCCCGGTTCTGCTGCTAGTGGGGGGGGAGGAAGGAGCCTGTGACAGGGGCAGAGAGAAGCCCTTGTCAGCCAAGAGGTTGGGGGGAGGATCTGGGAGCGGTGCGTGGGGATGGCAGACAGGACTGGGGGAGAGACCCAGCCCTGAACATTGGTGGAGCTGGGCCCAGATTATTCCTGGAGCCCAGGCACTATGAGCCCTTACAAATCATTGTCCATGCTTGGTATTATATATGAAAAGTATAGGGAGAGGCTTAGATGTGTGTTTTCGGAAAACAGTGTCTCTGCCTGTTTATACCAACATATAGAAAGGGCACATACAACTCTGCATGGAGCTAGGAGACTAATCAGAATGCATAGACGATGGCTGATTCCACCATTTTCCGAGTGTCAGAGGCATAGAACATTCAGAATTATTCTGGAGTGTTATTTTGGAAGTCAGAGATTCAGTGTAAAGGTTCTACTTAAGAGAGAACCTCTGCTGCTCATAAAAATAATCTCTTTGCATCAAGGGTGAATAAGAGTTTTGCGGGGCCAGAGCAGCACAATTTCGCGGGGCTCCCCTTTGGAGAAAAAATTTAAAAAAGGCATCCCCTGTGCCCACTCCTCCAGTAGCCCCACTCTGATTAGGTGAGCTACCCCTCCTCTTCCCCTCTCCTAACACCTCCCTCTACACACCTGCCCTACCTCTCTCCTCTGGTGCTGGTCCCTTCCCTGCAGGTGTCTGCCCTTCTGCTTCACCCCCAGAATCCCCTGGCACCTGCACCTTCCCTTACCCCTGCACCCTCCTGGTGCCTCCCCCTGCCCTCACTGCGCCTGTACCCTTTGCCCTTTTTTCCCTGATTCCCACCCCCTCACCACCCTCTGCTCCCATTCTCCTCATGCCTCTGTGCCCTCACACATGCCTTGCTCCATCCACCCCTTCCTCATGCCCACCCCTCCTTTCAAGCCTTCTCCCAGCACCTCCCCCTCCCCCCTTTAGCCCCCAATGCCCTTACCCTCTCTTCTCCAAGCATCTCCCACTGACACCTCCCCTCCTGCCCTTTTCCTCATTGTCTCCACTTGGCCCCCTGGCATTTGTCTCTCCTTCACGCTGTCCCTTGGTGCCTTCCCCTTTCTTCTCCTGACCTACCCCCCCTCCCCTCAGCACAAGCCCCTTCCTCTGCCATCCACCTTCTGCCTTCCAGTATGCAGGGCAGCCGCAACCCTGGCCCAGGCTCCAGAAAACGTGCCAAACTGAGCAGTGCAACGCTGGGCCATGCGGTTTTAAAGTCCCGGGCCGTGACGTCACACCACGCCCGGGTGTCTCCCCTCTCAGCTGTTGTGCGGTGTTTCAGCATGCACTCCCTCGGCTCCACATGGCCCATACTGGCCGGCGCCGGGGAATTTAAAGTGCGGGGCTGTGCCGCCCCGTCACAATCCCCCTCCTCCTCCTCCAGCAGCCTCCAGCCGGCCCTTCAGCGGACGGCACACCAGGAAATTCCCAGTATCCCGCCGGGCCAGTCCGCCCTGTCGCTGGTGCGGGACCTATTGAAGCGCGGGGTCCAGGGCAGCCGCCCCGCTTGCCCTGACCTATATCCTATAAAAGTGTGACAAGATGGACTATGGCCCAAAGCCCCCTGCTGGAGGTCTTGTGGCACTGCCTCAACCCACCCAAGGAAAGAGCAGAGGAGAAATCTTCTAGGCATCTCAGGTTATGTATACACTGCAGAGGTTTTTTTCAGAAAAATGGCCGTTTTTCTGAAAAAAACTTCACTTACATCCACACTGCAATTGCGTTCTTTTGGGAAAAAATCGAAAGAACAGAGGGGTTTTTCCGACATTGGTAAACCTCTTTCTACGAGGAAGAAGCCTTTTTCTGAAAGAGCTCTCTTGGAAAAAGACGTGTGTGGACGAGGAAGAGGGAGTTCTTTTGAAAGAAGAGGAAAGAGGAAAAAGCACAGGTGCCCCGGTGGCCACTCCATCCACAGTAATCACAGCTTAAATGTGAGATAGCATCCATTCAGTGTGGATGCTATCTTTCAAAAAAGCAGATCGCTTTTTCGATGTGCTTTTGTTGTGTGGACACTCTCTTTCAGAAGAAGTTTTTTCAGAAGATCTCTTCTGGAAAAGCTTCTTCTGAAAGAAGCCTGAAGTCTAGACGTAGCCTCAGAGTGGCTGCAGAGAAAGAACCAACGAGAGGGATTCCTGGAGCAGACAATCAGAGGAGGGCCATATAAAAGAAAGTTGCAGAGACAGAGCAATTGCTACCTGGAGCTCAAAGAGCGAGGATAGGGTGCCTGGAAAAGAAGAAGGACCATGGACTTACTGCAGGTAGGCTGAGCCCAGGGAACTGAGCCCACAACCTAGCCAGATCAGACAAGGGTACTGTGACAAGCCCTGCTGCTCTGACTGAAGACAGACTACAGAGGGCTATCCAAAGGACACCAAGAAAGGATACTGAGATGGGCCCTTGTTAGGCTGTTAAAAAAGGCCATGCTTCTGGGGAAGAAGTCTTAGTGCTACAGACCAACACAATGTTCTGAGAAAGAACTAGAGACTGCATAGGCCAGAAAGTGGGACAACTGGAAGGTTGAGTCATTGAAGACCCAGTGAACAACCATTGACCAGGGGAGATCCCGTGAGCGGTAGGTGCCACATCATAGTAAGAAGTGAAAAAAGAGGCTCACAGTCAGGCAGAAAGGGGGCTCCTGTAAGAGTTGGGTGACACTTTGTTCAAAACTGAATGATTGTCAGCACATAACAGCTGGAGAGGAGGCACTCGTGAGAAGCAGGTGCCAGTGGCATTACAAGATAGATGCCATTCAGCTTTACCCTATCCAGACAAAGACTATGTTTTATAGTAGGCAGGTAACACCAATGAATGTTTTGAAAAACAGTACAGATAAAATTGACTGAGAGGACATACGGCAAAGCTTCAATGCTTCATACAAGCCTGACAAAACTTGAAATTAAGAGCTAGCCCTGTGTCCAAAATTGACATTTCATGGTTCTGACTAGGTTTTAAGGCTTTAATAATTTACACATGGAGACTTGGCTTTATTAATATTTAAGCATCAAGATGTATGTGAGGTATAGCAAGTAGTATTAAAGCCAGAGAGGTTTTATTTGGGGTTTTTTGTGTTTTTGTTGGTTTTTTTTTACTTTTTCCCTTTCAATTCATCCTTTTTAGCTGTAAGTGAGCATGATATGTGCATGGAGACAAAATGGTAAATGATATCTTATGTTTATCAGGCACTTGGCATACTTAAGGATCCCAAATGAGATTATATAAGGCTAGATTGCATATAAATATGCCTATTTATCTACTCCTTTGCAAAGCAACTGCAACCAATCCAGAGTGGATACAAATACAGAGCAGAGGACAGTGCCCCAAACAGCATACAATCTAAACAGACCAGACTGCTGCAGGGAGAGGAAAGGAAATGAGGTAGACAAGGTCGGAGATAAAAGGGTCATAGGGAAGATGTGAAGTGAAGCTATGGTGTATAGGCTGAGGGAGGAGGAGCAGAGGGTTAAAGTAAACTGCCAGCCATCACAAGGCAGAGAAGATCTAGTCAAAATTATGGAAATGCCTCTGAAGAAGCCCTAAGGTCCTGACTTTGTCTGCCTCTACTCCTACTGGAGAGAGTCTCTGATTGGCTCCTCTCTGCAGACTACGTGGGGAAAGGAGGGAAAGCAACATCTGGATCTGAGAATCCAGAGAGAGGGAGTCTCCCCTGCACAGTTCTGGATCCACTTGGGATCTGGGGGAAGATCCACTGGTTGGGCCCCATTTTACCCCCTCATTTCAATGCAACAGCCCCTGTTTTGGCTCTCTCTGCCCCTAATGACTGTTGCATGTACGAATGCATACGTCTGTCTTAAACAACAATGGAGGTGCTAATTGTTCTTATCAGCCTCTTGTAACTACTTGAACAATCTACTCACTGTCTCCTTTCTTTTTTTCTCCTTCACCCCCTTTCCTTATTTATTCTTGGATCTGGACTTCTAATGCTCCAGTCATCTGAAGAAGTGGGTTGTGCCCACAAAATCTCATGATACCATGTACATGTTTTGTTAGTCTTTAAGTTGCTACTAGACTATTGGGGTTTTTTTAAGTTTTTCCTTTAAACAGAGTATAACAAATGGCAAGACAGTGGATATGTATGTGGAAAAAGTTGATTATTCTGTAGACCACTTAGGGAAAAAGAGTCAGGGCAAGCTGTTTAAAATATAAAGAAGGAAAAGAATTTATACTTTTGTAAAAATAATTAAACAACTAATGATGTTTTTCTGCATTTGACAATTATACTGAAACTGAACAGAATGCTTATATGAATTTGATAAATAACAAGAACAGGGGCTGCTAACAGGGAGTTTGGAGAGGGAGTTCTCCAGGTAAAAGAGGAGTAAAACCGGGACCCTTGTGGTAAGTGGCTGTCTGGAGTGTGTGTTTGTGTGGGGGGGAGTTATTTGCTGTGTGCTGAGCTTGTGTTTGTCTGTTTGGTTGGTCTGTTTGTTTGCTTGAAGGAGCTTCTAAAAGGTTTGAAATCTAGAAGCCTCTGTTAATTGGCTGAGCCTCAGTCAGGGGGAGGGGCTACCAGAGCTATATAAGCCTGTGACTCAGCGACCAGGGACTGCTAACAGGGAGTTTGGAGAGGGAGTTTAGAGGCACTAGTGACTTCTGGCCTTCTTTAAAACATAACTCTTATCATAATCTATATTCCAGAGGTTTAAAAAGAATCCCAGTTTACACTTAAACTTATTCATTAGAAAAATGGAGACAGAAGCCCAGCAGCAGAGTGGGGGCTATCCTGTTTATTGCGTCGGGTGTAACATGTATGATTACCTGCCCTGTGGGCGGGTCGCGTATGTGTGCACCCGTTGCAAGGAGCTCCTGACCCTCAGAGACCGAGTTCAGGCTTTGGAGGCCAGGGTGGCTGAACTGGAGGAGCTAAGGGAGGTAGAGAGATATGTGGATGAGACTTTCTGGGACACTGTAGTACTGTCCCACCTCCAGTCTGAGAGCCCCAGTGCTCTTAAGGAGGATGAAAGTCTCAAGGGAACAGAGCATTCAATGGGAGCAGAGGAAACCATCCTGTAGTTGGGACCCTCCTCCCAGAGGATGTTGCGGTATCCTCTCGCACTGAGGATACCTCTGAGGAGGAATGCCAGTTCGGAAGAGGCAGGTGTTAGTAGTGGGTGATTCGATCGTTAGAAACATAGATAGTTGGGTTTGTGATGACCGGGAGAACCGTATGGTCACTTGCCTGCCTGGTGCGAAGGTTGCGGATCTCTCGAGGCATCTAGATAGACTTATGTGTAGTGCTGGGAGGAGCCGGTGGTCGTGGTACATGTAGGTACCAATGACGTAGGGAAGGGTAGGAGAGATGTCCTGGAGGCCAAATTTAGGCTGCTAGGAAGAGACTGAAATCCAGGACCTCTATGGTGGCATTCTCGGAAATGCTTCCAGTTCCACGCGCAGGGCCAGGTAGGCAGGCAGAGATTCAGAATCTCAATGTGTGTGGATGAGACGATGGTGTAGGGAAGAGGGGTTTGGATTTATTAGGAACTGGGGACACTTTTGGGAGAGGAGCCTATACAGGAAGGATGGGCTCCACCTAAACCAGAGTGGAACCAGACTGCTGGCACTAAACATTAAAAGGCCGTAGAGCAGTTTTTAAACTGAGAGATGGGGAAAGCCGATTGGTGTGGAGATGCACGTAAATCGGAGGGAGACTTCTCTTAGAGGAGAATCCATTGACAGAGATTCTCTAAGCTGTAGTCAGAAAGAGAGGAGGGGAGAGGGCAAACCATGGGCCAGAGCAGACAAACAACCGTACAAAGGAATCCAATGCATCAGGGAAGGGCAGACAAATAAGCAGTGGCAAATTTTTAAAGTGCTTCTACACAAATGCTAGAGTCTGACTAATAAGATGGGTGAACTAGAGTACCTAGTATTAAATGAGGAGATTGACATAATAGGCATCACTGAAACCTGGTGGAATGAGGAAAATCTGTGGACACAATCATACCGGGATATAAAATATATCGAAAGGATAGAGCAGGCCGGGTGGGTGGCGGAGTGGCACTTTATGTGAAAGATAATGTAGAATCAAATGAAATAAAAATATTAAATGAATCAACATGTTCAATAGAATCGCTATGGATAGTAATTCCATGCTCCAAAAATAAGAAATTAGCAGTAGGGATATATTACCGACCACCTGACCAGGACAGGGATACTGACATTGAAATGCTGAGGGAGATTAGAGAGGCTACCAAAATAAAGAACTCTATAATAATGGGGGATTTTAATTACCCCATATTGACTGGATACATGTCACCTCAGGAAGAGAAGCGGAGATAAAATTTCTCAATGGCTTAAATGACTGCTTCTTGGAGCAGCTGGTGCAGGAACCCACAAGGGAGAGGCAATTCTCGATTTAGTCCTGAGTGGAGCGCAGGATCAGGTCCAGGAAATAACCGTTACAGGACCTCTTGGGAATAGTGACCATAATATAATAACATTCAACATTCCTGTGGTGGGAAGAACACCTCAGCAGACCAGCACCCTGGCATTTAATTTCAAAAGGGAATTACACAAAAATGAGGAGGTTAGTTAAACAGAAATTAAAAGGCACAGTGACTAGAGCCAAATCCCTGCAAGCTGCATGGAAACTTTTTAAAGACACCATAATAGAGGCCCAACTTAAATGTATACCCCAAATTAAAAAACATAGCAAGAGACCTAAAAAAGAGTCATCGTGGCTTAACCACCATGTAAAAGAAGCAGTGAGACAAAAAGGCATCTTTTAAGAAGTGGAAGGCCAATCCTAGTGAGATAAATAGAAAGCAACATAAACACTGTCAAATCAAGTGTAAAAATGTAATAAGAAAAGCAAAAAAAAATTTTGAGGAACAGCTAGCCAAAAACTCAAAAAGAAATAACAAAATGTTTTTTAAGTACATTAGAAGCAGGAAGCCTGCTAAAAAACCTGTGGGTCCCCTAGACGATTGAACTATAAAAGGCGCAATCAAGGACGATAAAGCCATTGCAGAGAAACTAAATGATTTCTTTGCTTCAGTCTTCACGGCTGAGGACATTGGGGAAATTCCCAAATCTGCACCGTCCTTTGTGGGTAATGAATCTGAGGAACTGCCCCGGATTGAAGTGTCATTAGAGGAGGTTTTGGAACAAATAGAAAAACTTAATGTTAACAAATCTCCGGGACCGGATGGCATTCATCCAAGGGTTCTAAAAGAACTCAAATGGGAAATTGCTGAACTATTATCTGTGGTTTGTAACCTATCCCTTAAATCGGCTTCCGTACCTAATGACTGGAAGGTAGCCAATGTGACACCAATATTTAAAAGGGCTCTAGAGGCGATCCGGGCAATTACAGACCGATAAGTCTAACTTCAGTACCTGGCAAATTAGTCGAAACAATAGTAAAGAATAAAATTGTGAAGCATGTAGAAGAACATAATTTGTTGGACAAAAGTCAACATGGTTTCTGTAAAGGAAATCCTGTCTTACTAATCTATTAGAGTTCTTTGAAGGGGTTAACAAACATGCGGACAAGGGGATCCAGTAGATATAGTATACTTAGATTTTCAGAAAGCCTTTGACAAGGTCCCTCAGCAAAGGCTCTTGTGTAAATTACATGGCCATGGGATAAGAGGGAAGGTCCTTTCTTGGATTGAGAACTGGTTAAAAGATAGGAAACAAAGGGTAGGAATAAATGGTAAATTTTCAGAATGGAGAGGGTAACTAGTGGTGTCCCCCAAGGGTCAGTCCTAGGACCAATCCTGTTCAACTTATTCATAAATGATCTGGAGAAAGGGGTAAGCAGTGAGGTGGTAAAGTTTGCGGATGATACCAACCTGTTTAGGATAGTCAAGACAGAAGCAGACTGTAAGGGACTCCAAGAAGATCTCACCAAACTGAGTGATTGGGCAACAAAATGGCAAATGAAATTTAATGTGGATAAGTGTAAAGTAATGCACATCGGGAAAAATAACCCCAACTATACGTACAGTATGATGGGGGCTAATTTGGCTACGACAAATCAGGAAAGAGATCTTGGAGTTATCGTGGACAGTTCTCTGAAAACTTCCACACAGTGTGCAGCGGTCAAAAAGGCAAATAGGATGCTAGGTATTATTAAGAAAGGGATAGAAAATAAGACCCAGAATATCTTACTGCCCCTGTATAAAACTATGGTACGCCCACATCTTGAATACTGTGTACAGATGTGGTCTCCTCACCTCAAAAAGAGATTTTGGCCTTGGAAAGGGTTCAGAAAAGGGCAACTAAAATGATTAGGGGTTTGGAACGGGTCCCATATGAGGAGAGGTTAAGCGACTGGGACTTTTCAGTTTAGAAAAGAGGAGACTGAGGGGGATATGATAGAGGTGTATAAAATCATGAGTGGTGTAGAGAGGGCCGATAAAGAAAAGTTATTTATTAGTTCCTAAATAGAAGAACTAGAGGACACCAAATGAAATTAATGGGTAGCAGGTTTAAAACTAATAAAAGAAAGTTCTTCTTCACACAGCGTGTAGTCAGCCTGTGGAACTCCTTGCCAGAGGAGGCTGTGAAGGCTAGGAATATAACAGAGTTTAAAGAGAAGCTAGATAATTTCATGGAGGTTAGGTCCATAAAAGGCTATTAGCCAGGGGATAAAATGGTGTCCTTGGCCTCTGTTTGTCAGAGGCTGGAGAGGGATGGCACGAGACAAATCGCTTGATCATTGTCTTCGGTCCACCCCCTCTGGGGCACCTGGTGCTGGCCACTGTCGGCAGACAGGATACTGGGCTAGATGGACCTTTGGTCTGACCCGGTACGGCCGTTCTTATGTTATGTAAGAAGAAGGGACATCTTTACTCTAGAAGGATGCAATAATCAAGACTATGTATTGTAATAGTTCTTCATAGCTTGGAGAATTAGAAAGAGTTGGCTGGCAGAGATTGCCACATTTCTTTCTAAAGACTTGTCTGCACAGACACTGAGTTCACAACAAGTTGGGATGTAAAACCATTTTGTACAAAATTGCTACATTCTGATTTCTCCATGTGGACCTGTTTCCATGTAAACATTTCCTAAAAGGAGTGCACTTTCATCTATTCCACTTTGAAAGAGAAATAAAGTAAGCTTCATCACAGAATTTTTAGTACATGTCAGTGAGGTCCATGTAGACACTTAGTATTTTGGTGAAGACCCAGCTTGCAGCAAATTAAGTGTTTTTATAGAGAAGCACTAAGAAGACACCGACATTCTCCACATTGCTTTAGCAAGGACAAAAAACCGCATAAAGGCTAGGTCTAGACTGCAGAGCTTTTCTGGGATACTGAGGTATCCAAGGAATGCATCTGCTTTTTCAGAACTATTTCTGAAAAAGCAGACACATTCTTTCGCCATTCCTGTAATCCTCATTGTGTGAGGAAGAAGGGATGTGTCAAAAGAGGAGGTTTTTCCAAAAATTGGCCCCGTGTAGAAAGGCCAAATTTCAGAAAAGCCTTCTTCGAAAGAAAAGTGGAAAAAGATACGCAAATTGCGGTTTGCAATTTGCATATCTTTTTCCAACTTTTCTTTGTAGTGTAAACCTAGCCAAACATTTATCTTAGAAAGCCAAGACATTTTCTAGAAAAGTCAGGTTAGGACCACAGTCTATTCATTTATTGCATATCAAACTGTAGGGGCAGAATCTAAAAGATTTTTCTCTATATAATGTGTGTGTGGGAAACAGATGTGTTATCCACAAACTTTTTTATTTCTGTTTTCTCCCTAGTCTGTCAATGGTCAAGACAATGTATTTAATCCAATTTAAATTGAGTGTTCTATCTTGGTGATGCTCTTGAAAAGACAGATATCCTCTAACCTCTCTAGAGAGGTAAGATCAATTCACAAGAATGTGTTCACCTCTGTTAAAGGTATGGGAAGGATGAAGACCTGAATACCATTGTGGTCACAAAGAAGACTGAATGATATGACGGTGACAAAGCCCCATCATAAGTGGAGTCCCATGAAATGGCTTCTAATAAGACAATAGTTAAAATCAGACAGTGAAAGAAATTCGAAAAGGCAGAGGGATCAATTAATATACTTTGCTGAAAACTGTAGCAATGACTCATATCTGGAAAAAAAGATTGTGTGCTGTCAAGGCTCCTTCCCCACTTTGGCATGATAAATGCAGAAGTGGGGGCCTGCAAAAGTACCCCAAAACTTTATCTTTCCAGGCTTTGGTAAAAAAAACTCCCCCCTCCAAAAAAAAATCTTAACTAAATTTTGGGGATAAAAACTCTGCTGCCACCACCCAAGTAATGATAAGAAAATCAGGGGAGAGGTCACTCGGGAAATCTCACCCCTAAAGTACAAACCAGGACACAAAAATTAACCAATACCAGGTTAATAAAAAGAAAAGAGAAAAAACTTTTATTATCACCACAATATTCCTGTTGCAAGCATAATGACTAGATGGAAAAAAGTCAAGTAATATTCACGGGAGAAATCTCCACCATAGGCCTACAACATAGTTACAAAGGAGAGCAAAACCCATTTTTAAATGCACAGACATCAGATCCCATTTCCCAAACCATAAAACAATAAAACCTAACAGATTTATCTAAATTTTACCCTAGTTACAGGAGTGTGAAGAGTCTGTTCGTGAAGGGAGACATTCTGTCTGACTCCCTCAGTAGCTGGAGAAAACTGCCCAGGAACAAAGGAGGGAAAAATCAAAAATTCCTTTGTCCCAGCTTGAAATTCCTACCTGCATTCCTATTGGCCAACTCTACCTGGGTTAGGTATAGTTAACCCTTTAGTCCCCAGGCTGCTGGCTAACCCTCATGATCATGACATGCACCATATTTTGTATTCCTATAGCACAGTTTAAAAAGGCAATTCAAGCCATACATCTTTTCAAATGAGTATATATCATGAAGAAATCAACAGTTCTGATGGGCAAGTAATGAGCATATTTCAAAAGGGTGAAGGAAATGCATAAAAATAAGTGGGATGAGCTTAAAAGAGAAAAGCATGCAGATTTAAAGAATAGACATGCCAGGAAATTACTGACTCAAAAGATTGAGTTTCAGATATACAAGCTTTCCTCTCAGTATCACCAGTTCAAATCCAGTCCAGATGTTGTTAAGAGAAGGTCACATCAGTATATTATGGCTATATGGTAGTTTATATGAAAGGGGTTAACAGTTCCTAATGGTTAAATGTCCAACTCTGATATCCTTACCACTGAGACCTTCAATGGAAATCTAACAAATGCCAAGAACTACATTATCCTCCAGGCCTTGAAGGTAGTACAGTCAGTGTTGTACATGTTTCTGGGATAAATGTATAGAAGGTTTTTGTCTCCACAGCTGCAAAAGAGGGAAATGTTATGCATAACCAATTTCCATTAAAAAAGGAAATACAAACAACTTAAATTAAAGTTGAACTGGACAATTTTAATACAAAATTAAGCATGGTCTTACTTGAGCTATGGTGGAACAAAAACTCTGCGATTAAGCTCTCCAGGTAATATGGTATGTAAATTTTATTTTGTACACTTTAGTGAAAAAGATCAGAAATATAAACCCTTGTGCAGAATGGGAAATTTGCATTAAATTTTAGAAATGTATTTAATAAACTTCTACGGAGCAACTTTTGATGAAAACTGCAATTTATTTCAAGACATTTTAGACTCCAAATGCAAAGCTAAAAGAAAAACTTACTACTGCAATGAGTTTGTAACACCATAATCAAATCAACAATCAGTTATGTACAGTAAGCCATGATAATGTTGATTCAATTCGTACATCACAAAAGAAAACTACCCCACCACGTTATTCAATCCTGAGCTCAGAGACTATGTCATGAGGCTTTTAAATATAATCTCCTTGATTCCTTTACTTGTGGTAGTGGAAGATATGTCACTATGCGTAAGAACCCAAATTTACCTTTAAAAAAAACTTAGCAAATTATTATCCTATTTAAAAGTTATATATCATGGAAATGCAGGAGGAATACATTTTGTGAGAGAGGATATGGAGTCATTTGCATGTAAGATTGAAAACTTTGAATTTTTAATGGAGAAACCAATTTGCATGGACCCCAAAATATGAACATTGTATAAATTATAAAAGTGAAAGCCAAAAAAGATATTTTACATGGTAATACCAACAGACATGTCAGTGACAAGTACCCTCAAAATTCAGAACTCTAAAGATTTGCAGCCTTTTCATTATTGGAGGTAGAAACCACTGCCAGTCATACTCCCCACAAAGAAGGGCCATCATTATCTACCCTGGATTAAGAATTAGAATCATAGAACACTAGTACTGGTTAGCTAGCTTTCTGTTGGCATGGCACAGAAATGTAGCCACACCACATTGCTTGGGTCATCAAGAAAAGTAGAGATGTGTGCTCTATTTACACAGAAAGCACTATAACCAAAATCATCTAATTAACTCATCTAATTAACTACCCTCATCATCTAATTAACTCTTCCATACCCTCCCATACTTGTGGGGGGGGAAAGGAATGACTAAGGCTTTGTCTACACTTAACAGTATAAAATATAGCACTTAAAACTGAAAGTGTGGCCACAACATGAGTGTTGTGAGAGAAATCTCCCAGAGATCTACGTAAACCACCTCTGCGAGGGGAGTAGCTAAAAGCTCTGGGAGCACAGCTCTCAGCACTGTATCTTGGATCACACTGGCACTTTACAGCATTGTAACTTGCTGCAATGGGGGTGTCACACCTCTGAGCCAGAAAGTTAGCACTGTAAAGTGACAGTGTAGACTTCACCTTCAGAGAACCCCAAGGAACCTCATTTGAAATGTTCTTCAGGGCAGATGAGTAATTATCCAAAATTATTCTCTGGGTAAATGACACCTAAAACAATGTTTTCATTTCTTAAACGTGTGTCTTGTGCACTAAGAAAGAAACAAATATTTCTCAGATTCCAGTCCTCTTGCTGACAATTGATAAACAGCTGAGTGATCATCAGGCCTCCAGTTATTAATTCAATAAGTTCAGTATGAGAAAAAACAGATGTGAATGGTTTAACAATGGCCTCACAGTTATATGGAATATGAAATTATTTCTCAGATGCCTAAGATGGTACTTCAATCTTGTCACTTCCTTACTGTTCTGCCGCACAGCAGTTAATGACCTGCAATAAATCCAAGAAACTGATCTAGAAGCCACAGAAGCATTTCTGGGAAACAGGGCTATGGTATTTGATCTGAGAAATTCTATTCATATTAGATCTCTCTCTCCTTTTTCCTTCATTTATTAACCCTATTTATCCTTGCCTCACAATCCTACTGTTATCACACTTTTTATTACTGTAAATAACAGAAGAAATAATGAAACTGGAGTTATGGGAACACTGTAAAAAAAGCAATCAAAGCCACATCATTTGTAAGTATTTCTATGACATTTGTTTCGGTGTTATTTTCACCTTTATTTTGGGACTCTTTCCCAGATTATGTTCCATTTTGGTACCATTGGGTGAGTGCTAAATCCATGTTGTCAGGCTGTAATATACCAGGTGGTCTGGGGGCACTGCTGAGAGGGTCAAAACTGGGTGAACTGCTTAGAACCAGGGCTACTTACAGCCCACAACTGGGGTTCCCCCGCTATAAGGCACCAAACCAGTCACAAAGTACACTTCAGCTGCCAATCTCGCCAGCAAGAAGTTACAGAGGCAATCCTCTTAGACACTCCAGCTTTACCTGTACCACAACCAGCACCATCCCTTAAACAGATGAGAGGTTATAAAAACCAGTCTCACCAACTCTGAACAGGTTCTCCCAATCCCAAAGGACCTGCCATAGTCCCAGGTCAATTTATACCTCAGATCTTACCCAAATGAGCATAATGTGCCAATCCTTTAGAATCTAAAATCTAAAGGTTTATTAATAAAAGAAAGAAAAGATTGAGAGTAAGATTGTTAAAGAGAATACATTACATATATCAGTCTCCAAGTTCTTGATGCAGGCTCTTAGCAGAGATGTAACAAACTGCTAGCTTAAAAGTCTCTTGTGTACACAGGTAGGATGGGTCAACGCTCCTTCCCGGCTCTCTGTCTTTAGCCAAGGTGCTTCTGGAGTGGAGAGCAATAGTGAAGAAAAGATGTAGGCATCCCCAGGATACTTTTATAACCTTGTCCATGCAGAGGGAAAACCCATTGTTCTCCTGGGTGCTGGTTCCTCCCAAAATGGGGCTGATCGCATGACCTCCAAACCAGTCTATGTCCTTCTCAGGCAACAAGTCATTGTGTGCTCCTCAGATGTCAATTAGCAACCCTTAAGCAACTGCCCCTCACAGTAGAAAACATTTAAAATAGAAATACAAAGCCCATATGCATAACTTTACACACAGAGATTGTAAAATACATGAGTAGCCTAGACAGGGTCAGCTAAGCATAAGCATTCATTTGATACCTCACATGGCCTACTTTGCACCAAATTTGGGGGCAAACACACAATAGTGGGTGCAACAATGATCTGGATTTCCCTATTACAATCCAATAACATGACACAGGCAAACAATCTCTAGCTTTTATTTCTCTACCTAGAGATGCTTAATTATTTAAAATTCAATTAAACTCTTTAATGTGCCTGCATATTAAGATTTGTAAATTATCCCCTCTGAACATTCTTTAACACAGCATTCCTGGTTTCAAACTGCCTTTCTGGATTTATGAAGCACAGACACCACACATTGCATTACAGGTGCTTTGAAAACAAGATTTCAGCAGATACTGCTTCAGAAGGAATTGAAAGTCAAACTATCTTCCCTCTTTCAGCATCACATTTTCTTGATATCACTTTTGGAAAGTACTATCCTGTCTAATTCCAAACATTTGGAATATTATAGGCCCATCTACACAATGGTGATCTTTATTTTTTTCTGCTTTGGCAGAGCCACAAAATCAGTCACACACTAAAGCAGAATAAATATTTATGGATTTCGAATTTGTTATGACAGATGAAACCACATGCCCATCCAGTTGAGTATTCAATTGTTGTCAGTGTTAATTCCTGATGCCATAAAAGATGTCCAAAGTTTATTATGGAGTTATTATTATAGCCCCATTTCTTCCACAGCTTCCTTCTGTTCAGACTTTGCTGTTCTTTTTCCTCCCCTCACAAACTCCCAGCCTCATCTTCAGCAACTTCAACTTTCAAATTAAAGTGTGATCTGTCTAATTAGCTGCCTCCTCTTTAGCCTCAACTCTCAGTTTGATTAACCTGCAATCAACTTTCCCACTCACCAAAATTCATCACCCCTTTGTTTTCTGATTTGTAGATCTCTGTTTCAATCTCTGTTAGACAAGATAGCTGCTGTTTTGTAAGTGATGTCACCTGTTATTTAGATTATTCTAATGTTTCTTTTATAGGTTTGATTTTTGTTTCCATTCTGATAAAATAACACAATTGTTGTGCTTCTTTTCCATCTTCTGGACTACACTTTGCCTAGAGGAGTGATAGTCGAACTATAACAGGGTGCAGGGGGCCAGACCTCTGAGACAGTTGGGGAGGTGGTCCCCAAAGGCAGGATCAATGTCCCGTCTCAAAAGGGCCATGTGGTCCCCAAAATACAGTTCCCTCCTTTTACAGTAAATACAGTCCCAAAGTCCTGTTCCCTCTTTTTAGGGTAAATATGGCTCAAGATTTCTAGCTAAAAGTACCATCCCCTCTCTCAGGGGGAATATGGCCTGGTAGGCCTAGTCCAAAGAGTACTGTTCCCTCTTTTAGGGTATATATGGCCCTGCAGATGTAGTCCAAAAAGCACTGTGGTCTCCCTCTGGAAGGCTCTCTGGCCTGAAGGCCTACGCCCCGGTGAGTCTCCCCCGGCTGTCAGGGAGGCGAGTGTTGCAGAGCAGGGAGGTAGGGGGACCTGGGCATTCCCACTCTACCAGGTCCCAACCCAGGGCCCTGTTTGCAGTGGACGCTTCCACTGCCTGCTCAGCGGGGCATCCTGCCAAAACGTGCTGAGCTCCCGGAAGGACAAACCTCCACCCTGGTCCACTTTCTACCGTCCCTGGTGGAGCGTTGCTTGACGAATCCAACTCACAGAGAGGGCCTCCCTGGTCAGGGCTGTTGCTGAGGCTGCAGCGGCAGCGGCTGCCTGGGCTGCGGTTCCTAGAGCTGAGGTGGCAGCAGCAGTTGCTGCGGCGGTGGCAGAGACTGTTCTGGAGCTCTGGCCTGAGCTCCTTCCCTGTTGGCGGTCTGCCCAGACTGAGCTGCTCCACTGGCTTTTATACAGCTCCAGCAGTTGGAGCATGCCCAGTCTGGGAAGAAGGGCGGGACTTCCTCCACCCACAGAGTCTTGGCCCCTCCTTCTCCAGTGCGGGGCACATCCGCCCCATCACACAGGGCTGTTCCTGTCTATGTCATGTACAGTGTATATGTACACTTTTTTTTTTTTTTTTTTTTGCTGCTCTATGGCTTGAAAATGAACGGTTCTTTCTAAATCTAATTTCAGAGAATTTGCACAATACATATAATAAGTATTGAATAATGTATGAAAACCTTTAATGGTCCATTTCTTGTTTTTAAGAGTGATCTTACAAACGACTAGTATTACTTTTTATGGTAAATTTGAAGCTGTTTTCTCCACATTTACTTTACATATTCTTCTAATTAAGGTAGGATGAAATGCATTTTGGACCTGAAATAAGCCATTTCTTTTCAACAATCTGCATTTATAAACTGGATCAGTTCATTTCAATCAGCAATGCACTTCTCATTTAAAACTGACGTCAGTAAAAGCAATCATAAAAGATATCTCAATAAGCAGCTTTGATAATGATCTCATTCTTATGGTACCACTTCAAAGTTAACAAACTTTATTCCATTATCTTTGCTTTAAAAAAAGGCAAAAGAGGAATGTCAGAACATGTTATAATACAAGTGATATTTTATCAGATAAATATCAAAACTTCTCTAAATAAAAGACCTCCTTTTCTCTACAAATGCTTACCTTTCTATGGCTACGTCTAGACTGGCATGATTTTGCAGAAATGCTTTTAACGGAAAAGTTTTTCCGTTAAAAGCATTTCCACAAAAGAGCATCTAGATTGGCACGGGTGCCTTTGCGCAAAAAGTGCTTTGGCGCAAAAGCATCCGTGGCCAGTCTAGACGCGATTTTGCGCAAGAAAGCCCCGATCGCCATTTTCGCCATCGGGGCTTTTTTGTAAAACAGTTCTTCCCTGTCTACACTGGCCCTCTTGCGCAAGTATTCTTGCGCAAGAGGGCTTATCCCTGAGCGGGAGCATCATAGTATTTGCACAAGAACACTGACAATCTTACATTAGATCGTCAGTGTTCTTGCGCAAATTCAAGCAGCCAGTGTAGACAGCTGGCAAGTTTTTGCGCAAAAGCAATTGCTTTTGTGCAAAATCTTGACAGTCTAGATGCACCCGTTGGGTATGTTTACACAGCAGTGTTATTTCATAATAATGTCAGTTATTCCAAAATAACGTAGTCCACATCTACACTATAACAGTTATTTTGACAATGTCAAAATAATGTCAAGCTGGAGGACTTCTTACTCTAACTCCTGTAATCCTCATTTTATGAGGAGTAAGGGAAGTCGGAGGAAGAATGCTCTTCCTCGGACTTCCTGCTGTGTAGAGAGCACCAAAAACCAAAATAAGCTATTTCAACTTAAGCTACACAAGTGACGTAGCTCAAGTGGCATAGCTTATTTCAGCTTTAGCCCTGCTGTGTAGACATGCCCTATATGTACTTGAAATAATAAGGTTTTGTTATATTCCATGATTGAAATTCACTGCTGCAGTCACATCTCTGATGTCGACATTTTTAATTGGTTACACCAATCAAAAGTAACAAAATAACTTATTATTCGATTTGAAATTAAAGCTGCATCAAATTATTTGGGTTTGATTTGTAGGGATTTTACATTTGATTTGATTTAGGAATGGGATACTTTTGGATTTGCTGACTAAATACGTTCAATCGGTCAGTCAGAGTCTCAAAGGGAAACTCTGCCAACTCAACTTCATTCTCCCAGGTTTGAAATTGAAGCAATGATAAAAGGAACAAGTTTTGTTTGGGGGTTTGCAAATGTTATGTAAGTGAAGTGACTGACTGGATCCCCTTGCATTCTCCTGCACCATGGTATGATAGATTTAAATAGTCCTAAACTATCTTTTACAGATGGACTAGCCTTGAATAACTAGTTTAGACTAGCCTTGAATATCTGCAGTGATATAAATTCCACAATCTTATTTAGCAACTTACTTAATTGCCTACATAATCTTTTATAACAATTCCTAATATTTAACCTCAATTTCCCTGACTGAATTTTATATCTCCATTGGCTAATGAGAATTTGTATGTATCCTCTTCACAACATCCTTTTACATATTGGAAGACAGTTTTCTTGCCCACCCTCTATTTTTCATATAAGTTCATGCTGTGGTCTCTTTGCAGTCAATGGTGGATTTGCCATTGAATTTCGTGGGGACAGGATTTCACCCCTAGAGTAGACCCACCCTGTTCCTCTCTGACATCTTTAGAGTTTCATATTCATTGAGCATGCCTTGAAATCTTAGTACAGGGATGTGAGGGACTTCCTGGGAAGATTAATTTGTGGTTAGGCAGGGAAGAAGTTGAAGAGGGAAAAGAGCACAAATCATTACTTCCAGCTAAGCTTTCATCTAGACCAGAAGTTCACAAACTGTGGTCTGAGAACTCTATTCAGGTGAATCAAAGAAAGGTGATTAATTTTTTTATAAAGCACTCTTTTCCAAAGCATGTTACTATAGTTAGCTAATGATACTAACAACATTTGGAAAGATCATTAAGTGGTCCTCCAAGTCACTCAGCAATTTTGAAGTGTCTGTGGGGGGGGGGAAATGAGACTACAAAAACAATGAAGGTTCCTCACTTTATTTTTATTTATTTCTCATTACTTATAATATGGGAAGAGGATGAAGAAAAAAAATTAAAAATGAAAAACAGAAGGAGGAGATGAGAGATGATGTTCTTTTTCTTGACTAGGTCTGAGGCAGAGGTGAAAGTAAGTGGGTGGGCCCTGGTGCACAGCTCTTTCAAGAGCTGAGTGAGCTGCAGCAAAAGCCAGCAGGGGGCTATTTAAAGAGCTGGCAGGGACCCAGGTTGTAATAGGATAGTACCTGTAAGAAATTTTAAGTTACTTTCCCTGCTGGTCCGAGGGGAGGGCCAAAAATGGAGCTGGGCACAAGGCCCCACTAACTCTAACTCCACCACTGGTGGAGGTTATGACTACCACAGTAAACTTTAAGAAATCTTGATTTACAAATAATAAAGATGCATCTGTTGAACCCATGAAGAAAAGGAAATCCCAAAAATCTCTTGTTTTGAAAAAAGACTTTTGTTTTCTTCCTTTTTCCCCTAGTGTCAGATTCATTTGTGACTTTTTGATTTTTTTTTCCAGCTGAAGTTTTTATTTTTTCTTTCAGCAATATAATGTATTTGCTTGAATACGCCTACGTGAAAGAGCTTTCAAAAGGCAGAGGAAATAATGAGTTTTGCCTGCTGATTGTGTGGGATAAAACTGAACAATGTCCGCCTAATGCAGTTTTCCATTTTAATTATTTTATTTTTTATATTATCAATAGAATCCATAGTTGGGCTCTTTTTTTTTTTTTTTTGAAAAGTTACCATCTTGCAAAAAATAGAACACTTCAAAAAGGTACAAGGAGAAAGAATCTCTACATGCTAATTTACAGTATGAAATTGGGGCTTCATTGTGTATACAAACACATAGCTAGAGGCAGATTCTGCCTCAGAGCTTACAGTCTAAATAAATAATTCTCTCCAGTTCAAACCAAGGGAAATCATATCAGATTAATGAGCCTTCTCCACACTGAATGAAAAATATATTGCCCCCACTAAACTGAAAAAGGCATTCAAACTAGCATGATTTTACTGCATGCGGAGATGTCACATAGTAGAATTCCATAGTTCTGTACATTGCAGTGCTGGGCTCCATAATGAGTGTCCTCTGCAAAGTTCTCAGGGGGCACCTACCATCCTGCAGCTGCTACTATAACCAGGAGGTACTGACGTATCCATCAGCTTTTATAGAACTGTGCCCCACTCTACCTCTAGTTTAGAGAGGAAGGAGGGTTGCGTTCCCCCCAAAACCTGTGCTTCTCCCATAGCGCTGAGGCATAAAAATCTGTTCACTCAGACTTTGCACAGTGGATAAGAACTGACCTCTTTCGAGTGCAGCCACATTAGAAGATTTTGCTGTGCTCTTGCAATGTCATAGTCAGACATTCTGTTTCCATTGGAAATTGGGGAGCCAAGGATTCTCTTCCCATTTAGTTTTTATTCCTCAGCTTTAGTTTGATTTACACAAGTGTACGTAAGAAGTGAATCAACCTGTTGGATTAAAATAGACATATGCCTAGAATTCTTCAGTGTTCCACAATCTGTACTGAAGCCCTCCACTAAAAAAATAAAACACCCTTTAACTTGATTTTTACCAGGATTTTTACCTTTGTGTCTCCTTTTTGTCCCCCCCCGCCCCCCTGTATCCTCCTATTTGGAGAGCCTTTATGGAAGTCAGTGCTATATGCCATTGGGACAATGTATGAGAGATGACTGATTTCTAGAATCACAGTGTTGTGAGCCCAGCTGCTGTTAGTGCTGTTTAATATCAATTCCTGCTCAAAGCAATAAAAGGCACAGACATCCTGTATGTGCACACACACATCTCTCCCACTAAGGGAATAATTCATTTCTAGAGGCCAAATCTTTCGTGATAGCTCAGAAACTGTGACAATAAAATGATTTCTACAAGATGACAAGCAATGACCATAGCTCCTAAGTAATTACTATAAGCAAATGATAGTCCTGAGTATAAGGAACCATTCCAATTATAGTACCTTGTCATAGGAGAAATAACAATCTCAAAAGCAATATATAGTATGTTCGATGCAATATTATACTGCCTGCCTCTCCGTTGTTATCAAGAAATGCAAGGATGCCAGCATTTCCCAACAGTCGGAGGTTATTACAAGAGTGCTAAATTACAAAAGCTCCAAAGAATTTACTCTCTCTTCTGTTCTGACAAAACATACAGTTAATGACATGTAGGGCAGGTTATAGGGCTCTTCCTTTTCAGAGTACAGTATTTGCCACAATCACTGACAGGGAGGTTCTGGCATATGGGATGGTCTTGCTTTAGTTGAATAGACACTCTTTTAGCTGTAAAGGAAAAAATAATTGCAGATGTCAGTGAAACTACCAGTGTTTTCACATAACTATGGGACTTGTCTATGCGGCACATTTTTTTCATGTTCGAACACGGTTGTGTACAGTCGAGTTAGCTGATATTATGAGCTGAAAATTGCAGCAAGGATGGTGTAGGTTGGATATTAGGAATAACTTCCTGTTCAGGTGGTGAAGCTCTGGAATAAATTGCTGGGGAGTTGTAGAAATTCCATCACTGAAGATTTTTAAGAGTGGCTTGGACAAAAACCAATCTGCGATGGTCTAAATCAGGGGTAGGGAATCTTTTTTGATCAGGGGTCATTGGCCCACAGAAAAATCAGTTGGGAGCCAACTGAGAAGCAATGAGAGAGAGATTTACTTCACTCACAGGGGTGCTGGAGTTCCACTCGTGCTCCAGCTCTGCAGAGGGGGCTCTGAGGCTCAGAGACTTGCAGCAGGGCTCGAGTGTGAGCACCAGCATGCCCTGCCATGGGTGGAAGCCTCAAGCCTAGCCGTGGGCTGGGTCAAAGCAAGCCAGGGTCCCAACAAACCAGATCCCAGAGCTCCTAAGATTCCCTTGTCTGAGTAAGGCTGCAAGCATGAGTGCTGTGTCACTAAAAATACTTCAAATGAAAATGGAATATAGAACCTAGAATACACAGCAGTGTTTCACTTGTAGGTGTGAACAACGGATCAAATTCTGGCTCGTATGATCTAACAAGATAAATCTCACTAATAATATTCTCGGTGAATATTTGCTCTGATTTAAAAACAAAATGTTATGTCCTTTATGTCTGTACCTCTTTGGTGTTCACATTACATGATTAATGGTAATGGTTGCACTAGCAGGCAGGCAGGCTAGTAGATTTTAAGTAAATTTTAATTTTAAGTAAACTTTAAGCAGATAATTATTTCCAGAAAGTGAATTTTGAACTCAAACCAGAAAAAAAATTAAGAATCACATTTATCCAGTCCGGTAACATAAATGCGTCCATTCAAAACTAAGCAACATTTCAAATACTGCTTAGTTTTTGAATCCTTCAACAAACTGCCCTTAATCTGTAGACTGAGAACTGTTACCGAAAATGTTCAGCAGATAATTCTGAATAATAAGTACATTCAAAAGAAGTCTGACCTGTCTGCAAAGAGGCATGAAATGACAATTGATATAAATATACTCTGATTATTGAATACATTATTCATTATTAGCTATTGTCTCGCCTGTACTCTCAAAACACACCCATGAAAGATAATAATTAAAATAATATTTAATAGTTCCAGAACACTTTTCATCCATAGTTCTTGAAGTATTTTGCAATGGTTATTGCCTTTTTAAGGATGAGGAAATCAGAGGCCCTGAGAGATGAACTGGCTCAACTAAAGACACAGTACTGAGAATTTAAGTTAGCTGAATAAGAATATCTACAGATACATACTGCAGCCCAATTAGATATATCACCTTGTTTTTTACTGAGCTGTAAAACTGAATTTTGTCATCTTTGGTAGCACAGATCCAACATTATTAACACTTATGATTTGTACTACAGTGGCACTAGTCAGGCAAAGAGAATCAAGAGACACTGCAAGAGACCTCCAGCAAACTCTTATCTCCTGTTAAATTGTCTTTTAAACATTCGTTCCACAGTCATTTGCTAAGATATTGTCAAAGCCAATTCTCTTGGGGAAGAAAATCCACTTGAATGGCCCTTTCACAGGTTTGATGTTCTACTAATAGCTCAGGCAGGCTTTTTCACTTTTAAGTTAACCAGATCCTCTCTGGAATAAGTAGCGCCACAGAACAGGGATAGGAAGAGGCAGGTGGATGCACATTAAGACCCAGTGGTGCCCCAAATTATTGGGTGCCCTAAGCAACTGCATATTCTGTGTATGGGTAAGGAGAGCTCTGGCTGCATTCACTGTGTGTAATAAATAATAGCCACAAGAAGTCTGTAGTGGATATGAATAAATATTCTAGAGCGTAAGCAGATATGTTATCTTGTCAGTTACTCCCAAAATTGCTTGAAAGGTGCTTGTGGTTCTCTCTCACCATTGGTCCTCTTGCCATTTCATCTCAGATGAACTCGGGTCCAAATTCTTACTTGCCCTGGTTCTTCATGTGTCATTAGTTCATATTTTAACAAACTTTTCCAGGAAAACATTCAACGAGGTACATAATAGACTAATTAATAAATAAAATAAATAATAATAATAATACCTCATAAAAGTGCGTTCTACATTTGACAGAACTAGTTCTCCTATCCCAAAGAGAAAGTACACACCCTGACACCTTCCAAAATGGATTTTGCACCTTTTAACTGTTTTATTATGGTGTGAGGTGTCCATTTAGATGCTGCCAGACAGTCAAGTGGTATATTGTACTTCTATGACATGGTGCTAACCCCTCGCTTTTGGAAGGCATAACTCACTGTTCCCACAGCAGCAGGTTGAGATTGCAAGATAAAGGAAGCAATGATATCTATGAGCATGTGCTGTCTGCTAATCTAACAAAATCACCATCCTTATTCTCCTCTGATTCTTTCAAATTCTTTTTTAATTACAATGAGAAATTCCTGCAAAAGTAGAGAAATCTACTAATCTACTTCACCTGTGCAGAGAAGTGGATGTGAATCTAGAGAAGATGCCTCCTCCTCTCTTTCAATCTAAGTGAAAGATTCAAAAGTAAGATGAATGGAGGAGAGCAAATGATTTGTATTGCTAATATAGAGCTAGATTGTGAACCCCTTACTCACCATGTTGTGGTGAGTTACTCACATGAGTAGTCCTCGGTATTCACTGTGCAATTACTTGTGCAAGTAACTGTTCACCACTTAGAGTAAGGGGTTCACAGTTTGGCATCAAAGTGTTCTACAAACATTATATAATTTAATTTCAATACACCTCAGCTCTCCTGATTTATGTGAGGAAACTGAGGCTCAGAGGTTAAATGTTTTGCCCCAAAGGCACACAGCAACTGACTAGCAGCACTGGGAGTAGAACTCAGGAGTCCCACTCCCGTACTCAGTCTATCGGATGCTGCTGCTTCTCTCGTTTTTCACCATCACAGTAAAAGCAGTGAATGCAGGAGCGGAGACAAATTGACAGCGATTAACCAGATCTTCACAGGGGAAACATGCCACGTCCCTTAGCTTTCAAGCAATAAAGTAGATTTCAGCAAATAAAAACTGTTTTGAAAAGAGGTCAGATATATCCATCCACCCAGTGTAATATGCAGCTACAATCTTCCACACACAAAACTGTTTGAAGGAGCACTGAGGAAACCCCACTGTGACAAAAATACCACCAGGTCCTTACTTGTAACCCTTAAAAGTCATGTTTTCTCTGCTCCTGTTTTTGATCACTCCAGCTAGCGCCACTATTACTTCTTAGACCAGTGCTTTTTGTACTTACTGGGATGGCATCCTCAACACAGTCTTTGACCTGCAAAGATAAAAACATGACCGATATCTTGAGTCTTTAGGAAGAACAACACAGTAGTTTCTCTGAGCCTCTCCATAATGCAACAGGCATCGCCCGTCTGACATCCCTGACACTGACAAGGAGGACTTTACAGCCCTTGAATCAGTCTATGAAAGATCAGGCTGGGCTGGTCCAAATCATCTGTGTAAGCTGTCAATTTTTATTGTTGTATTTTATGGTGCTGGGCCCAGCTGTCCAGTCCGTGCATTGCAACCTTGTGCACAGGATCTCAGTGCCACACAAGTTTGACCCAGCTGCCCCTCCATCATGAGAGGGGAAGGCCTGAACAAATTTGCATGAGTGGCATTGCAGCCTGGTGCACCGGACACACCATTTGTTTGTAACCTACTATTTAAACCAGCTTCTGTACCAAATGACTGGAAGATAGCTAATGAAAAAGAGGTTTGTTTTGTTTTTTACAAAATGAAAAATAAACCACTTCACAGCTGAGGGCATGAGGATCTTAACCATTCTGTTTAAGTGAAAAATCTGAAGAAATGTCCCAGACTGAGGTGTCATTAGAAGTGTCTTTGAAACAAATTGATCAGAAACCTATGACACATCTCTATCCCTAATTATAGTAGAGAGAGGGAGATTTGGGGAAAAAGGATTTGCTACAGCTTTTACAACATATTAACAAAAACAATTAGGGCTGTCAAGTGATTAAAAATTATGATTAATCGTGAAATTTTAAAAATGTATTGCAATTAATTGTGCAAATAATCACGCTGCTAAACAATAAGAGAATACCATTTATTTAAATATTTTTGATGTTTTCTACATTTTCAAATATATTGATTTCAATGACAACACAGTGCTCACTTTATGTTTATTTTACATTTGCACTGTAAACACCAAAAGAAACAGTATTTGTCAATTCCTCCATCACAAGCATGCATCCATGTTGATGACGGATTCTACTCAATAATGATCCAAAGCAGTGCAGACCAACACATGTTCACTTTCATCATCTGAATGAGATGCCACCAGCAGAAGGCTGATTTTCTTTTCTGGTGGTTCAGGTTGTGTAGTTTTTGCATCAGAGAGTTGCTCTTTTAAGACCTCTGAAGCCATGCTCCTCTCCTCCTCCCTCTCAGATTGTGGGAGGCACTCCAGATTCTTAAACCTGGGGTTGAATGCTGTAGCTATCTCTAGAAATCTCACATTGGTACCTTCTTTGTGTTTTGTCAAATCTGCAATAAAAGTGTTTTTAAAACGAACAACATGGGCTGGGTCATCATCCAAGGCTGCTATAACGTGAAATACATAACAGAATGCAGGAAAACAGAAGAGAAGACATTCAATTCTCACCCCAAGGAATTCAGTCAGTCATTTAATTAATGCATTATTTTTTAAATGAGCATATTTGGTATGGAAGCGTGTCCTCTGGAACAGTGACTGAAGTATGAAGGGACATACAAATATGCAACATTTCTGGCACATAACCGCCTTGTAATGCCAGCTACCCAAGTCCCGTGTGAACAGCTGTTCTCACTTTTAAGTGACGTTGTAAATAAGAAGTGGTCAGCATTATCTCCTGTTTGCCTTCTTGACTGACTGAACAAGAAGTAGTCGAAACTAAACTGCTCAAGGTAGTTAAGACCAAAGCAGACTGTGAAGAACTTCAAAAAGATCTCACCAGACTAAGTGACTGGGCAACAAAATAGCAAATGAAATTTAATGTGGATAAATGTAAAGTAATGCACATTGGAAAAAATAACCCCAACTATACATATAATATGATGGGGGCTAATATAACTACAACTAATCAGGAAAGAGATCTTAGAGTCATCATGGATAGTTCTCTGAAGACATCCACGCAATGTGCAGCGGCAGTCAAAAAAGCAAACAGAATGTTAGGAATCATTTTAAAAGGGATAGAGAATAAGACAGAGAATATCTTATTGCCCTTATATAAATCCATGATACGCCCACATCTGGAATACTGCATACAGATGTGGTCTCCTCATCTCAAAAAAGATATACTGGCATTAGAAAAGGTTCAGAGAAAGGCAACTAAAATGATTAGGAGTTTGGAATGGGTCCCATATGAGGAGAGATTAAAGAGACTGGGACTTTTCAGCTTGGAAAAGAGGAGACTAAGGGGGGATATGATAGAGGTCTATACAATCATGAGTGGTGTGGAGAAAGTGAATAAGGAAAAGTTATTTACTTGTTCCCATAATATAAGAACTATGGGCCACCAAATTAAACGAATGGGCAGCAGGTTTAAAACAAATAAAAGGAAGTTCTTCTTCACACAGCACATAGTCAATCTATGGAACTCCTTGCCTGAGGAGGTTGTGAAGGCTAGGACTATAACAGGGTTTAAAAGAGAACTAGATCAATTCATGGAGGTTAAGTCCATAAATGGCCAGGGCTCGCCGAACCGCGGCAAGCCCCGCTCTCCAGCTGTGCTATCTGGCGATCTGCGCATGATCGTTCTGCACATGCGCAGATCGCCCAAACCCAGCTCTTCCGGGTTACAATCTACTCGCCATGGGCGAGTACATTGTATTATTTGTCGAACCCTGTAAATGGCTATTAGCCAGTATGGGTAAGGAATGGTGTCCCTAGCCTCTATTTGTCAGAGGGTGGAGATGGATGGCAGGAGAGAGATCGTTTGATCATTACCTGTTCGATTCACTCCCTCTGGGACACCTGGCATTGGCCACTGTCAGCAAACAGGGTACTGGTCTGGATGGACCTTGGTCTGACCCAGTATGGCCGTTCTTATGTTCTTATGTAAGTAGTCTAGGCTTGTAGGCCTTAAAGTTTTAGAGTATTTTTGAGTGCAGTTATGTAACAAAAAAAAATCAACATTTATAACTTGCACTTTCATGATAAAGAGGTTGCACTTCAGTACTTGTATTAGGAAACTGAAAAAAATTATGTATTTTATCATTTTACAGTGAAAATATTTGTAATAAAAAATAATAATAGGAAGTGAGCACTGTACACTTTGTATTTTATGTTCTAATTAAAATCAATATATTTAAAGATGTAGACAAACATCCAAAAATTGAATACATGTTAATTGGCATTCATTGTTTAACAGTGTGATTAAAACTGTGATTAATCACAATTTTTAATCATGATTAATTGTTAGTTAATCATGCAAGTTAACTGCAATTAATTGACAGCCCTGATAATAATAATATCAACAGAGTGGAGAAGCAAAAGCATCACCATTGTACTTAGGATAAACCAAAACCAGATTGCAGCAGCCACTCTAAGATTTAACCATTTAATCCATCACTTAAAGTGTTAATCTAGGCTGAAAAGTGATATTGTAAAAGTGCAACTAGGGAGCTCCAGAGCTACCATTTCTTGATGATACCATATACTCTAACAGCTAGCCCTGAAAACTCAGCCCTGGATCAAGAGAGTCAAGCAGGTCAAGCCTTCTCTCATAACTTTTCTGGAAACAAATCTGGCAAGAAATGACATTTTCCTATGACCAAAATGTCCTTAAAATGTTTCTGAGTACTCATAAAAATGAAATAAAATCAGTTAAAATCTGGAAAGAATTATTCTACTTTGCTGAAAAAAAAGGGTTTTCAGTTTTGTTTTTCTTTAAAAACATAAGAACAGTTGTACTAAGTTAGACCAAAGGTCTATCTAGCCTAGTGTACTGTCTTCTCACAATGGTCAATGCCAGGTGCCCCAGAAGGAATGAACAGAACAGGTAATCATCAAGTGATCCATCCACTGTCATCCATTCACAGCTTCTGACAAACAAAGACTAAGGACACCATCCCTGCCCATCCTGGTTAATACCCATTAGTGGATCTATCCTCCATGAATTTATCTAATTTTTTTTAACCCAATTATAGTCTTGGCCTTTGCAACATCCTCTGGCAAAGAGTTCCACAGGTTAACTATGCATTTTGTGAAGAAATACTTCCTTCTATTTGTTTTAAATTTGCTTCTTCTTCATATCATTTGATGAACCCAAGTTCTTGTGTTATGAGAAGGAGTAAATATCACTTTCTTATCTACTTTCTCTACACCAGTCATGATTTTATAGACCTCAGATGCATACCCCCTTAGTCATCTCTTTTCCAAGAGGAAAAGTTTCAATCTTATTAATCTCTCCTCATTCAGGAGGCTTTCCATAATCCTAATAATTTTGTTGCCCTTTTCTGAACTTTTTCCAATTCCAATATATCTTTTTTGAGATGGGGTGACCATATCTGCATGCCAGTATTCAAGATGTGGATGCACCATGGATTTATATAGAGGCAATATGATATTTCTATCTTATCTATCCCTTTATTAATGATTCCCAACATTCTGTTTGCTTTTTGACTACCACTGCACATTGAGTGACTGTTTTCAGAGAATTAGCCACAATGAATCCAAGATCTCTTTCAAGAGTGGTAACAGCTTATTAAGTCCCCATAATTTTATATGTATAGTTGGGATTATGTTTTCCAATGTGAATTACATTGCATTTATCAATATTATTTTTCATCTGCAATTTTGTTGTCCAGTCACCCAGTTTTGAGAGAGCCTTTTGTAGCTCTTCACACTCTGCCTGGGACTTAACTATCTTTAGTAGTTGTCTTGGCATTATCTGCCAATTTTGCCACCTTACTCCTCACCCCTTTTTCCAGATCATTTATGAATATATTAAATAGAATGGATCCCAGTTCAGACTCCTATTTACCTCTCTCCATTATGAAAACCTATCATTTCTTTCCTATCTATGCCATTTATTCCATGAGAGGACCTTCCTTCTTATCCCATTACAGCTTACTTTGCTTAAGAGTTTTTGGTGAGAGACCTTGTTAAAGGCTTTCTGAAAAAATAAGAACAGCATTGTAGTGGAAATGTGGAAGACGATTGTTGGGTCGAGGAAATTAGGTGGTGTACCACAATCGTTCCTTTTGTACCTGCATTTTCTTACAGGCCTGGATGCTCTAGGCAGCCATTTGTGCTTTTTGCTTCTTCTTATTCTTTTGTTATTCTCAAAGGCTACATCTAGACTGGCATGATTTTGCGGAAATACTTTTAACGGAAAAGTTTTTCCATTAAAAGTATTTCTGCAAAAGCGCGTCTAGATTGGCACGGATGCTTTTTGCGCAAAAAGTGCTTTGTGCAAAAGCATCCATGGCCAGTCTAGACGCGATTTTGTGCAAGAAAGCCCCGATCGCCATTTTTGCCATCGGGCCTTTTTTGCGCAAAACAGTCCTTCCCTGTCTACACTGGCCCTCTTGTACAAAAACTTTTGCGCAAGAGGGCTTTTTCCCGAGCAGGAGTGTCAGTGTATTTGTGCAAGAACACTGACAATCTTACATTAGATCATCAGTGTTCTTGCGCAAATTCAAGCGGCCAGTGTAGACAGCTGGCAAGTTTTTGCACAAAAGCAGCCGCTTTTGCACAAAATCTTGCCAGTCTAGACGCAGCCAAAGAGTTAGCTATTTGCTCAAGTGTAGGAATGCACTGTTGACTTTCAACAAGTTCTGGGACAGGTCCCAAGGCCATGCACCTGGTATGGGAGTGCAGGAGGGCTTGGGAAGATCACATAGCTATCTTTGCTGAATGTTTCCCACCTGATAATGCTAATTATTTGGCCTGGGAAAATATGCAAAGTATCAACAAGCTAATTATTGGACGTGGGAAAATATGCAATGTATCAACGATCTTTTTAGGTTCTCAAAACAACAGGGGTGATTACTGTAGATCCAACAGTATATAAGTGCCGGGGATATTCCTAACATTGGAACCTCGGTGTAGACTAAAGCCGCAGAAGGTGCTACGCATTGGCCATTGGGGTCCGTCCACTGTCCTTCTTCAGGGGGTTCCTTGCAGCAGAAGGGACGTAGGCATTGCATTTTTCTCTGAAATCTGCTTAGGCTTAGTAAGTATTGTACTTTCTTAATAAGCATTGTATTTTATTCTAAGGTTTGCTTAGGCTTAATAAGCATTGTATTGTTTTAGTAAGCATTGCATTTTTGAGGTTTGCTTAGGTTAAATAAGTATTGTATTTTATTCTAAGATTTGCTTCATTGTATTTTACTCTAATATTAAGCATTGTATATTACCCTAATATTTGCTTAGTAAAATCTTTAAGCTTTCACCCAATTTGTGTGCTTATTGCCTCCGAATCCCTTATGGGAAGAAACATTGCCTCTTGGCAATACAAGTATAGTACTGGATTCTTAATTGTCCCCATGCCTGTTGACACCCTCAAAGAATTCTGGCCGATTGGTGAGCACAAAAAGCATGTTGATTCTTCCCCAACAAATTATTTTCATCTATGCGTCTGGCAATTATGCTCTTTACTATAATTTCAACCCATTTGCCTGGTATTGAAGTCAGGGTTTACCAGCATGTACTTACCAGAATCACCTCTGCAGCCTTTTTTAAACATTGGTGTCACTTTAGCTATGTATTGTTCTTCTTTTGAAAAAATATTTCCTCATAAACATTTGAACAAACTAACTGGCAATATGTTTTCTTCAGACCAACTTATGTCCACAGTCACACCTGATCAACACTACTGCTCTTCTGTGGGATTATGCAGATGCTCCTGAAAGCGTCATTTGAAAAGAATGGGATTGCACAAACCCAGTGGAAAGCAGAATTTGAAGCAGCAGCTTGACTTTCAGATTCCAGGCTTACTTTCCAGAACATGCAGTTAGAAAAACAAAAACGGCTTTTTAGTTGTAATGTGAGACGCTCTGAGCTGGGAGTCATTAAGACATTATATAATACCACAAAGTTGTTTTTAATGAGTCATTTGCAAATGCTTGCAACATGTTTTACTCTCAATCACCTTTCCAACACAAAAAATCTAAATCATGCACACTCACACACCTAAAAGTTCAGGTAGGATACAAAATTTAGGAGGTGTATTCCACACAGAATAAAGCAACAATGACAAAACCTTTTGAGGTTGTCCACTGCTTATACTTTGTTATCGACTTTACCTCAGGCCACTTTCAGGATTTTAGAAACATCTATTAGGCCATCTCAAAGTTTTCTCTTTTCCAGTGAGAATAAGTTCCGCTTATTTAGCCTGTCCTTATAAATTACTGATTATTTAAGACCTAGCACCATATTTTGTGCCCATTGCTAGTCTGTCAATAATATGCTTCCTATGATCAATATTTGTTATCTGCAGTGATGACCAGTACCTCTACACACATGTGCATATATAATTGCACACACATTCAATATGTTACAGTTGTGTTATACACATAACAGTGGTCACCTGTCTGTAGCATTTTATTCCTTGGTGATTATTAACATGGTAACCATTAACAGTTATGTGTGAAAATATAGGATGTCAAAAATAGTGCCCCAAATGGGCCGTGGCATTGTAGGAGTTAATCCACTAGACTTTCCTCTGAAAACTAAAGGGAATTCACATTAGGGCAGACATGAAATAGGACTGATAGCCTCCTGGAATCTCATGTGGTCATTTTTTCTCAAGTACTCAGACTCCATGGTGATGAGATGGGCATAAAAACATCTTTGCCAGATTAGCCAGACTTCTGCATTGTTTCATTACAGTCTCCACTCACAAACCCATCTCAGAATTGTTGGGAATGGATATTCAGGGAGAATATGGAGTTATTTTGGCTGAGCTATTTGGGGAAGTTTAACACAGAATGTCTCCACAATCTGCCTGGTTCTAGCCAGTGGTATTGAAATCTCAGTTAAATGAGGTTTCTGCTTCTTTTTGGTATGGTTTTTCATACCAAAAGAAAAACCCCCCTCTCCCCCGAATTGCCTTGATCACAAGAAATATCTAGTTTTTTCTGGGTGCTACCAGCTCGAGAAAGTAAAGGGGAAGGCAGCAGGAATGCATCCCTTTCAGAACCCTAACATATAGAGATCCTTAAACAATCCTAGTAAACTTTTGTTTATTTTGGCAATGCAACCAGATTTGCCACATGGTAAGTAGTTGCAAAGTAATTAAATATTTCCAATTTCAGTTGAAGGTTGCTTCTCAAACCTAGCATCATTTTTACCAGCAACTAGCAAACTGCTAATAAAAGTCAGTAACAAAACAGCTGGGGGCTGCAGAATTCTGTTGCTATGGAAACTGCTGCAGGTGTGTAGTCCAAGGAATAATAAAACCAGATTTTTAAAGTATATTAAAAAAAAGGAAGAGAGGACACAAAGTGAAATGAGTATCGCCATCGAAGGGCACTGCAAGCCGTTCTGACAAGGGCACAGAACATCATTGCCAAATGTGATCTACCAGAATATATCAGGGGACAAAGGGATAGAGGTAGAGGAAGTCTCAGAGTATAGGTGTGCTGGGGGCAGAGGGGAGGGAAAGTCGAGAAGAGAAATGATTTAGAGACAGGATTAGGAATCCCTAATATATCTTCAGCCCTCGCTGTTCCTACCTGTAATATGGGGATCCTACTTCCCAAGCATTAGGAGGATTGAATCATGACTATAGAGCATTAAGAGCCAGGTTTACCAAAGTTAATAAGGTACCTCACCATGTAGATAAGCACCTAGTGGAATTTATAAAAACACTGAAGCAGGTTCAGTGTCCAAGTCCCATAGTAAGATTGCGCAGAGTAAGATACTCACAGAGTAAGATTGCAAAGGTAGTTACGTGCCTAAAGATGCACATAAGTATCTAATGGGGATTTTCAAAAGTGCCTAAGCAGGTTAGGAGACTACCTTGCATTGATTTCAACAGGAGCTAGGCACCTAGTCTCTTTAACAATCCCACTACGTACCTAACTACCGTTGTAAGCTTAAATCATATATTCAGCATTTAAGCAGCACTACTGACTGGTACTAAGTCAAATTAAGTGTGCATGTATACAGGGGCTCTTCCTAAAGGTTATAACTGATATAGTTAAACTGATATAATTAAACTGCAGCAATTATAGATAAATTACAGCAAGGGCTATTTAGGTTGTCCATTAGGAAAAATTTCCTATCTGTCAGGATCGTTAAGTACTGGAATAAATTGTCCAGGGAGGATGTGGAATCTCCATCATGGGAGATTTTTAAAAGCAGTTTAGAGAAACACCTGTCAAGGATGGTATATGCAATATGAATTCAGAATGAGATGACTTCTTGAGATCCCTTCCAGTCCTATGACTCTATGGTCTGAAGGAAGAAAGCAGCTGCTTCCTTTGAACTGCAGGGCGTCTCAAGCAACCAAAATGGGAGGAAGCCTGGTTGTGGTGTTTAACAGGTCTACAGAAGTGTCTGGACTGCTTTACATTTTAACCATACATTAAACTGAATTGAAATTTGAAACTTCTCATTTCAGAGCCAGATTCTCTGCCAGTGTAAATCAGCCTATGGTGATTTGTATTCACTGAGAATTGATTCCACGGCATGCACAGTAAAGACACAGAGAACAAAGATTGGCTCACAATCTCATTCCATCGGACAAAACTAGAGCTGGTCATGCATGTTTAGAATTTTTTCCATGCCATTGGTCTAGAGAATCTATTACAGAATGAGTCAAACCTGTCCTGTTGGTCTTGCATTTCTTCCTTCATCTCCCATACAGAGCCTCAGATAATATAAACTGTGTCTAAGATGAGTAATGAAAGCAATGCCTCCATCACAAACTGCATTACATACTATATCTAAATCCTCTTTCAAAAGCTAATCAAAAATGGCCAAATTCTGAGATTTCATTACTGTACTATATATTCGGGGGGCGGGCAGCCAGGATTTTCACAGTATAAAAAACAAAAATTAATCATTGACACCAATGCCCACTGCAAACACCAGATTTTCTTTTCTAAATCAGGTAACTTAATTTTAAATCAAAGCACAAAAAAACCTTAAACCAATTTTAAGAAAAATAAATTATTTGACAATTAACTGTATGTTTTACTATCTATTAGGAGTATGAGTTTTTTACATTACAAAGTCACATGAGAGCTAACAAGTAAACCTGCTTTTTGCTACCACATGTGCTACTTCCCCTAATTTCTTGCTATTTCAGGTATGCTGAAAGGCACCCACCTACTCCGCCTATCTGCTTGTGTTGGTTGGCACTTTCTAGACGTTTGCATCCTAAATATTAAAACAAAACATACGCTAAACTGTATTTCCATTGTATTTTGTACTGAGTATTTTTTATGCTGGAGGCTGGGTGGCTCCTAATAAGCTTGTCTTTGAGTGGCAGGCAAATCACATGACCTCCACTGAAGATGTCTGACTTTCATTCAGGCTCAATGAGGGAAGAATTAAAGGCTTCCTTTAATGATAGCTGAAACAATAGAATACACTGCATAAGACATGCAGGAACTGACAGTTGATTTGATTGCAGAGGGATGAGGGAGTGTAAGTGAGAAAGAGCAGGTACAGAGCAGCCAGAAAGCAGGTACAGAGAAACAAAACATGAAGGAGATAAAAAGAGAAGTATTGGGAGTGTGACATGGAGAAAAATCCAAGAGAGGCTCTTTTGAGCAAAACTCTGGCAGGAAAAAGACTTGGAATTATGAATGAAGCTGGTGCCTCCTATTGCTTAATTCTTACATTGTTCAGGGAAACAGGACTTTGCCTACATTCTTTGCAAATTAACATGATTACATCAAATAAAATATCTGACTCCATCACCAATTTCTGCTTCTAACAAACACAGTCTGCAAGCCCTGGAGTAACATTCAGACCAAAAAAAGTGCAATAAAATTACCGACGCATTCTTATGCTCTGGTGCACACTTCAAGACGATGAATAGAGCAAAAGAAACCAAACAGCAGAACTATTCTTATTTGGGGAAAAAAACCCAAAACATTCCCATTCAATAGTTTCTTTAGACTGCAGGTTCAAGTCTGGCACAAGCAGAGAGGGGTTGTACATTATCACTATCTGATGCCTAATTAGTGATTTTTGTGAAACAAGTCCTGTTCCCAGTGGACAGACACACATTTCACAAAAAAACACTGCCACAATTAGCTCCCCTATTATCAGTCCCCAGATAGTAAGACCCAGGATTGAACCGAGTATCTATGCTGAATTAGTCTCTCGGGCTATGTCTAAACTACATCCCTCTTTCAAAAAGAGGGATGTAAATTAGGCAGATCAAAAGTGCAAATGAAGAGGGGATTTAAATAGTCATTTGCATAATTGCGTCACAGCATTCTTTCAAAAGACAGTATTTCAAAAGTGAAACCACCGTCTAGTCGTGGTTCTTTCGAAAAAGGGGAGGGGGGTTGAAAGAACTGCGTCTAAATGGCGGTTTCACTTTTGAAATACACTTTTTTGAAAGAATGCTGTGACACGATTATGCAAATGAAGCGCAGGATATTTAAATCCCCACTTCATTTGCACTTTTGATCTGCCCAATTTACATCCCTCTTTCGTAAGCATGATGTAGTTTAGACATGCCCTCACTCTCGCAGGCAGGCAGATACCAAAGGCTACGTCTAGACTACACGCCTTTTTCGAAAAGGCTTTTTCGAAAGATACTTTTGAAAAAGCCTCTTTCGAAAAAGAGCATCTAGATTGCATGACGTGGATCGAAAAATTGATCCGCTTTTTCGAAAAAGAGCGTCCAGACTGCTGGACGGTCTTTCGACAAAAAAGGCACCCGGAAGTGCTTCTGGCAGGGCATGAGGGCAGCCTTTATTTCCCAGTGCTGCTGCATGCCCTTTGCAGAGACGCATGCTTAAAGGGATCCCCCTGGACAGCCGTTGCTCTGCTCCTGCTTCTGGCTTGTCTACCTCCTGGAGGGAAAGCAAAGCTGCTACAGTGCTTGCTCTGGTTGCCCTACTTTCTTGGACACCACAGCAGTTTCTTTTCTGGGGTTTTTGGTTTTTTTCTGCTTTTCACTGTGTTTTTGGCCATGGAGCCTGAGCTGCCCCTGGGCAGGCAATGGCCCCACGCTGTCATACTGCAGCTTCTGCTGCATCTTCATGACTCTGTCATGAATCTCCTGCCCCATGTGGACCCGGACCAGACCTTTGAGACCTTTGTCCGGGATGCAGGAGCTCTGTCCTTGCCCCCAAACTTTTTTGGGGACAGGTGGATTTGGAGGCATGAGACAAGTTCAGACTGGTGGGACCGGCTCATCATGGAACTCTGGGATGACGACCAATGGCTCCGCAACTTCTGGATGCAGAAGGCCACATTCCTGGAACTGTGTGCCTGGCTCGCCCCTGCTTTGGAACACCAGGACACCCACCTGCGGCCCGCCATCCCCCTGCAGAAGGGGGTCACAATCGCCCTTTGGAAGCTGGCCACCCCCGACCACTACCGCTCTGTGGCACACCAGTTTGGCATGGGGAGATCTACCATCAGGGCCATTTGATGGAGGTAAGTCACTTTTGGGGGACAGGCCCTGCTGAGTGTGGGGGTTGAGAAAGGGGGACTGCCAGGCAAGGGCAAGAGGGAGTGGGGAATGGAGTGGCACTTGGAGGTGGCTCCTCGGCCAACCCTACGCTGATGCGGGGAAGGGGGACGTCCTGACAAGGGGAGAGGTGGATTTGGGCGTGGGGAGGGTTCTCCTCCCAAGCTCTTAGGTAACCTGTCTAACTCCCTGGTTTCTGTCTGTCTATTTGTCTCTTGCTGCAGGTGGTGAGGGTCATCAATGTGGAGCTGCTGAAGAGGCTCGTCCATCTCGGGGAGCTGGACAACATCCTTGCCAGGTTTGCTGCCCTTGGCTTCCCGAACTGCGGAGGAGCCCTTGATGAGACACACATCCCAATCCATGCACCGCCCCATCAAGCAGCCCAATTTATAAACCGGAAGGGCTACTATTCCATGGTACTGCAGGCCTTGGTCGACCACCGGGGACATTTTAAGGACATTTGTGTCGGGTGGTCGAGGAAGGCACATGATGCCTGCATATTCCTCAATTCCTACCTGTACCGCAGGTTGCAAGCAGGAACATTATTCCCCCAGCAGCACCTCACGCTCAGGGATTTGCAGATGCCAGTGTGCATAGTGGTCGACGCGGCCTACCCCCTGATGCCGTGGCTCATGAAGCCCTACACCGGCCACCTGGATGTGAGCAAGGAGCTTTTCAACACTCATCTTGGCCAGGCTCGCATCCAGGTGGAATGCACGTTGGGCCGTCTGAAAGGGAGGTTCCGTTGCCTCTTCACACGCCTGGAGATGGGCGAACGCAACATCCCGGAGGTGGTGGCCGCATGTCGCGCCCTCCATAACCCGGTGGAGAGGAAAGGGGAGACCTTCCTGCTGGGGTGGGGGACAGGTCCTGATGGTGAGGAAAGGCAATTTCAGCAGCCCCAGATGGCTGCCATCCGCAGGCTCACCAGTCTGGTGTCCGAATCCGAGAGGCTCTGAGGGAGAGATTCTCAGAAGGAGCCCACTAACTCTCCCCAGGGCCTCCCCCATGGGGGGTTTGGCCTGGCCCACCCCTACCTTTCCCTCCACAACCCACACTCTCTTCCCATAAATACATACACACCTGGTTTTCTTTGTAAACACACATTGTTTTTTATTAGAAACACTAGCAGTACAGAAAATGTGATAACTGTGTATAAACCACCTTTCTCTTGTTACTGTTCAACTGTTTATAAACAAAGTAAATCTGTCACTCAAAAATAAAGATTTTGATACATAACTGAAATGTCCTTTAACTGGGCTGGTAGGGGACTGAAAACCTGGAGGGGGGGAGAGGGCTCATGTAGGCCGCTGCTTCCCTGATCGCAGGGTCCTGCCACCTTCCTGTGTCCTGACACCGCCACGGCCTTGGGCTTGGGTGGAGCGAGAGCCAGTCCTGGCCTGGGCAGGAGGGGAGGGCAGCTGTTGGGCCTGTGAGGGCTCGGGAACAGGAGGGGCTGGGGGAGAAGGGGAGGATGGAGGAGAAGGGGGAGCCTTGGAGGGAAGGAGGGGCTGGGGGAGAAGGGGCCTGGCATGCAGGAGGAGTGGTGCCCGTGACAGGGGGCAGCCAAGGCTAGGACCTCCTGCATTGTGGCACAGATGGAAGTGCGCTGCTGGACCAGCTCATCCAGCAGCCTGTTGCGCCACTCGGCCTCTGCCTCCGTTCTCTGCTGGAGGGTCCTGTTGAGGTCCTGCAGGGCCACTACGTGCTCCTTCAGCAGGTCCGTGTAGACCCACCAGTGCCTGCGGATGCCACGGTTCCAGGATGGTGGTGGGGCGGATGTGGTGCTCCCCTGTTGGGTAGAGGGTCCAGCTGTGGAGGAAAAGAGGAGGAGACAATCAATGTCTGTGTGCACCCCCGCTGTCCCCAAGGGCATGCCGTCGCTGTCAGGGGCTCTCCTTTGGACAGGAGACTCAGGGGTGTTACACGTGACACCGTGTGTGAGTTGGGCAGCAGCCTGACAGCAGCACAGGGCCCCACAGTGGCAATGGGACTAGATGGCTCCCCACACTGCCAACCCAACCGTGTGTTGTGACCACTCAAAGCACTCACCTGATGATCCCTCCCCGATGTCCACGGACACCTGGGAGGTCTCTGGGGTCTGGAGGACCGGCTCCTGGGAGAGGGTCCCTGCTGCCTCCTTTTCCTCCTCGTCCTCCTGCTCCAGGTGCAGCTCTCCCACCTCTCCTGCCTCGTCTTCCTCCCTTAGGAGGGGTCAGTCCACGATGTGGTGGGGTAACCCAGACTCCACCACACGCAGTGGAGTCTGGGCTTCCCCACCACCCAAGATCTGCTCCAACTCCTCGTAGTAAGGGCAGCTCTCTGGGGCTGCCCCGGTGCAGGAGCTCTGGTCTCGGGCCTTGGCATATCCCTGCCGCAGCTCTTTCACCTTGGCCCTTACTTGGTCCATGGTGAGGGGGTGATGCCCTTTCTTAGCCAGTCCCTGGGCCATGCGCCCATAGATGTCCACATTCCTGCGGCACGACTGCAGGGCCTGCAGGGCTTCTTCCTGGGACCAGAGCTCCAGGAGGTTTTTAATTTCTGGCCCTGACCAGGCTGGTGCCCGCCTTTTGGTGCCCCTGGGTGGGTCCTCCTCTCTGTCCCGAGAAGGGCCACGGGGGCCTTGAGGCTGGGACATGGCTAGCACAGCTGCTCTGGCTGGCTTCCTGACAGCAATGCCTATCTGGGTGCCTGTGCCTGTAAGAAGCTGTGGACAGGAACCATAGACATGCTCAGCATGTAAAGGCTGGACTGTCCATCAGGGCTTCTTCCTGGAGGCCTTTTTTTTCTGAAATAACTGGCTCCTTGCGTCCACACACACCTTTTTTCGACAGATCTGTGTCAAAAAAGGCATTATTCCTCATAAAACGAAGTTTACCACCGTCGACAAAACCGCCATGTTCTTTCGATTTACTGTCGACAGAAAAAGGCGGCAGTCTAGACGCAGGTAGTTTTTTCGAAAAAAGGCCACTTTTTTGGAAAAAACCCTGTAGTCTAGACAAACCCAAAGTGATGGCATGGTAGAAGAACCTAAGCAGAAAAGGCTCCTTCCAGGTTAGATAGGGTCATTTTGGAGAGCTTGTAAATTGCTGCTGTTTGTGCTGTACTTGTTCTGTAGAGACACACAGAACTTCAGTCTCTGGGGCTGTCAATCCATCAAGTCTCTCAGACTTTAACATTTCCAGAAACCACATTAAAAAGAATACATCCACTAAAGTGCAAATGCAAATGTCTCCTGCTGTGCAAAAGATTTCTTAAAACACTCCCTTCCCCTTCTCCCTCTATCCTTGAGTGCTAACGGATCACTTCTTCCCAGGAGCCCATTTCTCATCAGTATGCAGCTCTCATTTTTCATTGCTAGCATCATTGGGAAGTGACCAGAGCAGAGCTCTCTATGGCAGATGCAGCTGTCAGAATCTGAAGAAGTTATCCAACCTTTGGCATTACACATTGCTGAAGTCTGCATCATAGAGTGTGGAGTAGCTGTTAATTTGGTTATTACTACCACTGTCAGATGACAGCTCAAAACTGATTGGCAGAGCAAATGCACATACCCAACAGTGCAGGCTCCAGCTCCAAGTGTGTGTAGCAGCAGGTGAGCTTGGCCAGTCATGAAGCTACATCAAGCAATTCCTTTATCAAGACTGGTAATGACTGTGCTAATAAAGGAAAAAAAGATAATTGCAGGAAATTCACCTTGATTATATTTGTTTCACATCTGTACAGTTGTTTAGAGTTAGCAGAGCTGACTGTACATGCTAGGAGATCTTAAAATAATTCCTGGGAAGTATGGGAAATAGAATTGCTAAATTCCATTGTCTTTGAATTGCCCACAGGTAGCTTTTAAAGCAGCACATGGGGGGTGATGTATTTCACCAGGCTAGGGAGTGACAGGATCATTTACAATAGTCCAGAATTTAAACAGTTTTATTTTTCTTGGGTTTGTAATCAAACTGGGCAACCCCAATAGCTCAGCAGGCACACACTGAATTGGACATGCTAGTATTTCCATGGGGGCTGGGATTTGGAGCCAAAGAGGGTAATGTTCTCAAAGTGAAGGGGAATGAAAACATCCAGTATTTCTTATGGTCTCAGTGTAAGGCATGAGAGGTAGATCTACACAGAATGCCTGGATGGATCAAAGGTTGTTGCTAGGTGTCATGGCTTAGGAGAAAATTCTTCTCTCGTTTGGCCTAATAATCATTGTAGATAGAAACATCCAGTTACATGCTCCTGGGTGTAGAAGGAAAGCTAGAATCCAAAGGGGTATCATGTCAAGATTTTCCTATCCAAAGTCTGGGACCCTTGCAAATGAGTAAAACTTCAGTCTCTCCTATTATAATACATATTGTACCAACTTACATTTTTTTTGTCAGAACATTAAATAATGCAACATGTAGAAGATAAACATACTTACTTTTTATAGCCTCTTCTTGGAAGACTGGCTTCTCATTTCAGATAATGTTGTTTGGGTTTTTTTCAGATAATGAGGAAGATTCATGATCCATTCAATGTACGAACCCTCAGCATGCCAAGTTGTTCACAATGGTGTCTTGACAGAATCCTTCAGCATACTCTCAGGAGTACGATAAGGGTGCCTATTGTCACCTTTCCTGTTCTTGATCACAATGGACTGGATTCTGAGCAGATCAACAGGTGGCCATCAATGGGGCATTCAGTGGACGCTTTTCAAATAGCTAGAGGACATTGATTTTGCTGATGACGTCGCTCTCCTTTCACACCAACATGAAAGCATGAAAGAAAAGGTTGCAACACTAGAAAAAACTGCCTCAGTGATTGGACTGAGCATTAACAAGGGAAAGACTAAGACAATGAGGATCAACCAGTCCAACAATAACACCATCACATTGGGAGGGGATGACCTAGAAGATGTGGAGCAGTTCATCTACTTGGGGAGTATTATGCGCAGAGATGGAGAAACAGACAAGGATATCGATGCTAGGATAGGGAAAGCAACAGCTGCATTCAAGACTCTTCGTCCCATATGGATTTCACAAATAATATCGGCGAAGACGAAACTGCGAATCTTCAACACAAATGTGAAGAGTGTGCTCTTGTATGGATGCGAGACCTGGCATACTAAAAAATCTTAAAATCACAAGCTACAGACATTCATAAATAGATGAGGTACATCCTTCACATCAAATGGCAAGACTTTGTCACAAATAAGGAGCTTTGGAACAGAGCAGAACAAGAATCACTTGACGTTCAAATCAAGAGAAAAAAGTGGGGATGGCTAGGCCACATTCTCAGAAAACCATCATCCAGCATAGTCCGTGAAGCTCTCATATGGAACCCGCAAGGAAAACACAAAAGAGGAAGACTTTAGACAACGTGGAGACGATCTACTGAGATTGAAGGACAACAACTGGGGTACTCCTGGAGTCAGCTAGAAGTTTTGTCTTGAGACCGAGTGAAGTGGAGGAGACTTGTAGATGACCTATGCTCCACACAGAGTACAAGGGTTTAAGAAGAAGAGAGAATGAGGAGGATTTGGGGTACTACACAAGAGTAACATAAATAATAGACCAAAACCAAAAGACAATCATTATACAAATCACACACACTTCCATGGGGTAACATGAGGTAAATCCTGGGTTTTCAGCTAAAAAAAACCCCCAAAAACAAAAAAAAACAACTTCTACCACGTGAGCCCAAACCAAACAGCTTTCAGGAGCAATAATGGAACCCATCCAATGCTTTGAAACTAGAGGATGATATCAGTCACTCACACACAAATCCAGTACACTGAAAGATGACTTAGGCTTCTGAAGGTAAAATGTATGATGCTGGTGGTATTTATACCAAACATAGCAATGCCTTGTGATGATGTAGATTAGGGAGACCAAAGTATAGAATGCATTTAAAAGCCTAGCTTGACGGGGGTTAATAATGGATTAATGTGATGCTCTTTATTGTAGCATCACACTGTGGCATAAAGCACTATTTTCTTGTGCTCAATCTCTGTAGGCACCCCTTGCTCCTCTTTTACCATGCCAAGCCCTGAGTGGGACTCACAAATCTCTATTCCTCATAGGAAAGGTAAATAATGGTGTTGGGAACTACTCTACTGAGCTGAACAAAGTCTGTGGGCCAAGTCCAGCAAAGCTGAACCCACAACATTAGCATCATACATTCAAATCTCCTCAGAATGGTAAGCTGTGTGCAGTGAGTTGGGTGAGCACCTTTGGGTGATGTTACGAGAAAGCATCATATGGAGCGAGTTCCAGGCCAAAGAAGAGAGAACTGCCAAATCAAAGTGCAGAATGGATACATCTGTGCACCATCATCTCAGTATTGGCAGCTAGATGATGACTACAGCTAGGAGAATATAGTGAAATAAAGAATTCACAAACTAACATTAGAAATTATTCAAAATGTAGGATTCTCATTCCCTTTCAATCATTTTTTCCAAGCATTTAAAAAAAAGATTTTGGGGGGTTCTCACAGATGTTTGTGGAATAAAAGTATCCCAGATATTCATGCAAATGTGTTTGAATAAATGTCTGTGCCACGAGAGACTTATTTAAGCTCTCCTCTTATTTAAAAAAGTTCACTTGCAGAGCAGAAGCAATGCCACATAGCTCACTGTGGGTACGTCTACTCTGCATGGCTATTTCGGGATACCCAAGGTATCCCGAAATAGCTACCTCATGTCTACACAAGCCTCCCATTATTTCAAAATATTTTTCAAAATAACGGGTGCACTATTTCGCCATCCCAGTAAACCTCACTCCATGAGGGTTAAGGGATGTCTCGAAATAGCACGTCACTTTGAAATTTGGTGCTGTGTAGACGCGCTAACTTTCAAAATAAGCTATTTTGAAATAGATTCATAAGAAGATACACAATGTGCTTAGCGCAAATTCCGTATCTTATTTCGAGTTTAGGTTGCTGTGTTGACGCACACTGTGGGAGAACAATCTCACACGGTGACTGGTGAATCACAAGCAACAAGACACTGAAAGCAACAGCTGCTGTAATGGTTTGTGAGCAATGCATAGGTTGAGATATTTTTTCTTGAAAGTCATTGAATTATTTCCAAGAACTGTCATTTGCAAAAAGCTCTGTGTGTGTGTGTGTGTGTGTGTGTGTGTGTGCGCGCGCGCCAAGAATGCAAATAGGGGAAAGAAGCTATATTTGTCAGGTTAATTTTCTGCTGCCAGGCCTGGCCAAAGAGATTGCGGGGCTCAAGGCAGCGTGGCTGAGCTGCAGAGCCACACGGCTCCCAGTCAGGGCAGCAAGCGAGTGGCCGGGTGGGCAGGATCAGGAGCCTGGCAGAGTGGGGCCCAAGGCAACCACCTTGCTTGCTTTGCCCTAAGGCCAGGCCTGTCTGCTTCAAATAATTCGCTTAGCTCTAAGCAGGACAAAATCATTACATCATTGAGAAACACAGGATACACTTCCAACAAAACAAAGCAAAGGTGACTTTGCTGGTATGTGTTTCAAAGCATCTTTACATCAATTTTTTAAAAGTGATATTAAACTGGGATGGACAATCCTGGAAAAGAAAGAGCTACTTAAAAAAACCAATTCAGTGCTTGTAAGAAAAGTGTTAAAAAGTGTTAACATCTCCATAAGGAATGGATGGACAGATTGGCTACTACATTTTAAGGGCAGTGCCAATGTGCAAGCGGAGGTGGATACCAAGGGAATTATTTTTCTCCCAAAAGAACTACTGCACCGTGTGTCTGATCAGGGGAGAATTCCCTCAGGCACAGACTTTGTTGAGGGAAGTTTACGATACCGTATGAAACCCCTGGGAGAGATGTAGCTATAATACATCCGAGCAGCCGGAGACAAATTGCTATAATTCAGGCAGGCACATAACAGCTAAGAATTTGGGAGACCACAAAAATGCTTTCAAGCTACCTCATCCCATTCCACCCTAACTCAGCCCCTCCTCCTGGGGAGCAGGGGCTGCCAGTTTTGAGCTGAATGTCTTAGAGCCTCAAAACAAAATCTCACTTAAAGAGTCTACTTCCTTCCACTTACACACAATATGGCTAGGAGCCCATATTCTGTTAACATAAGAAAGCATAAGAACAGCCATACTGGGACAGACCAAAGGTCTATCTAGCTCAGTATCCTGTCTTCTGACAGTGGCCAATGTTAGGTGTCCCCACCCAGAGAGAATGAACAGAACAGTTAATCATCAAGTGATCCCCCTCCTCCCTCCCCCTTCCCCCCATCACCCATTCCCAGCTTCTGACAAACAGAGGCCAGGGACACTCTTCCTACCCATCTTGGCTAATAGCCATTGATGGACCTATCCTCCATGTTTCTTCTTCATAACTGCCTTAACAAGCTTAGGAAAATGCAAGGTTTGCCCTGCATTAACCGTCACTCACTCCAAGGGATTGCATCCGAATGCACCACCCAGGTGTGCCAAAGAGGAAGCCCCCTTGGTGACACAGGGCTGTCCACAGCCCCTTGCGGGTGCCAGAGGGCAAGTTATTGTTGACGACTGATCTCGTGCTTAGTACTGTATGAGACCCAGGAAAAAATATAAAGCCTGGTCTGAGAGGAGACAAATCCCTACAGTATTATCCCAGCACAGTCCCAAACACAATCACAAAACCCACTGGAAAGCACTGGCAGCAACAGCCCAGAATACTATATCCCTTTGAAACAAGATTTTGCAGTTTTGCTGCTGAGTTCTTTCATGAGTGAAGCTCTTTTCTGGCATGTCTTTCAGGAGTGGAGGAAACCCATTTCATACCCCCATAATAATGAAAGAAAATCAATTTTAAATTTGAATGTAAAATAAAGAGTTTCTATGCAGTCAGCATGCATGGTTAATCACTCAGCAGTACATTTAGCTTTACTTCATAGCCTTACTCCAGCTCACCGATGAATGTGCATTACCATCTAATTACAATGTAATTATGTGCTCACCTACTAGTCCTCAAACATCAATTTTAGGACAACTTTGGGATTTAAAGGTTAGCTCCTCACCCCTGTTCTAGCCCTGTCACAACTGGTAAGAAGGCTAGAGCAGCATAGGGGTCTGCTATAGAGAACGAATGATTCCCCCACAGCGTGCCTCTTGAGGACCTCATCACAAACCTCAGCTTAGGGGCATACCAGTGGTGAGGCTCTGGTGAGCAGGGGCATGCTGTGGGGGAGGCAGTCCTCCATTTTGTTGGGTTGACTGCCATAATTTAAGCAGCCCCTTGGGCTGTTTTGTGCCGAGACTTCTCCAGTCCTCAGACTAGCCCAGGACTGTGAAGGTGCAAACCACTTTACAATCCCCCAGCACACACATACACATACTGTGACCTCAAAATCAGATCCAGAATCACAGAGCATAATCATAAGGGACAGAACTGAAAGGCATATGTATTCCCTTTTGCTTGTCTGGATTTCTGAGAGATTTACTCAGTAAACGTAAGATAGGTTAAGAAAAGACGCTAGATTTATAAATAGTAGCCACTAGTTAGCAAGTGCCTTCCAACATTTATTAATAAAACATGCAGTTGTGGATTTGGCACCTGGCACTGCCTAGCCACAAACTGACTTGACTTAACTTCTGTTACTATTGGAACATTCCTTTGTGTATAGCTGAGTCAATATAGTGTGTCATTATATTATGAGTGTGTGTTCAAATGAGTGTGTATATTGTACTGTGAGCATGTGTTCACAGATTCATGGATTCCAGGACCATACAAGATCATTGCAATTGTCTAGTCTGGTCTTCTGTAAAACACTGGCCATAGAAATGCCCTCTCACTCCCATCCTGTAATTCCTAAAGCATATCTTTTAGACAAGGATCCAGTCTTTTTTTTTTTTTTTTGCCAGTGACTGTGATGCAAACACCTCCTCATGCCAACTGGCAAAGGGTATTGGGGGTGCATGAAGTTTACAGAGATATTTCTACTCTGAATTTGTATAACTTCAGCTTCCAGCCATGGGATCATGTTAGACCTTTCTCTGCTAGATTATCAAATATATGTTGCCCATATAGATATACAGATTGTAATCCACCCTTTAACCTATTAAGCTAAACAGCTAGAACTTCATTCTAACAGTATGGCAGATTTTCTAACCTTAATCATTCTTATGACTCTTCTCTGAATCTTCTCGATTTATCAACATCTTTCTTAGATTTATAAATAGTAGCCACTAGTTAGCAAGTGCCTTCCAACATTTATTAATAAAACATGCAGTTGTGGAGTTTGGCACCTGGCACTGCTAGCCACAAACTGACTTGACTTAACTTCTGTTACTATTGGAACATTCCTTTGTGTATAAGCTGAGTCAATATAGTGTGTCATTATATTATGAGTGTGTGTTCAAATGAGTGTGTATATTGTACTGTGAGCATGTGTTCACAGATTCATGGATTCAGGACCAGACAAGATCATTGCAATTGTCTAGTCTGGTCTTCTGTAAAACACTGGCCATAGAAATGCCCTCTCACTCCCATCCTGTAATTCCTAAAGCATATCTTTTAGACAAGGATCCAGTCTTTTTTTTTTTTTTTTGCCAGTGACTGTGATGCAAACACCTCCTCATGCCAACTGGCAAAGGGTATTGGGGGTGCATGAAGTTTACAGAGATATTTCTACTCTGAATTTGTATAACTTCAGCTTCCAGCCATGGGATCATGTTAGACCTTTCTCTGCTAGATTATCAAATATATGTTGCCCATATAGATATACAGATTGTAATCAAGTCACCCTTTAACCTATTAAGCTAAACAGCTAGAACTTCATTCTAACAGTATGGCAGATTTTCTAACCCCTTAATCATTCTTATGACTCTTCTCTGAATCTTCTCCGATTTATCAACATCTTTCTTCAATTGTAAATATTAGCACAGGTCACAGTAGTGCAGCTGTGCTTGCAACAGTGCCAAATACACACTTAAAATGGCCTGTCTACTCCAACTCAAGATTCCTCTGCTGATGCATCCAAGGGCACATCTTCACTCGCCGTACTAGAGATCGCTCTTCTGGCGGTCAATTTATCGGGGTCTAGTTAAGATCTGTAAATTGAACGCTGAGGGTAGCTCCTGCCAGCACCAGTACTCCTCGCACTTGTGAGGAGTAAGGGAAGGCGATGGGAGCGTTTACTCCCATAGGCCTCCCGCTGTGATGACAGTGCCAAGCTTGGGTTAAGGTAAGCCGACTTCAGCTATGAATTGTACATAGCTAGAATTGCATACCTTCAGCCTACCTTCCAGGTCTAATGTAGATCTGGCCCAAGGATCAAGCCCTTTGAGTTAAAGAGAGACACCAGGAGCTCATATTCAATTCATCATCCAGTCTTAGTTTCAAATCTCTCTCAGAAAATGCTTCTCAGAATAAAGTCTCCCCATCCTGTCAGGATAGCCTACATTCTTTGTTCCTAGGTGTCTCTATTTAAATGTAACCATATTAAAATGCATACTGCTTGCTTGTGCCCAGCTTACCAAGTGATTCATATAGCTCTATATCAGTGCTCTGCCCCCTGCATTACTTACCATTTTTCCAATTTTTGTGTCATCTACAAACTTTATCCATGATTATTTTATGTTGTGGGTTGATTTGTCTCCATGGAATATAAATTGTACTCACTGGATCCCTGGGGGGATTTAATATTTTATGTTGCTCTGTCTGACAGCTCACTCGAACTCATGGACTGTTTCTGTTCGCATGGTAATGAAGCCCGTTCTAAGAATCTTGAAGGAAACCAACACACTAATTAATTTGGATGCCTAATATCTGAGAGTTACACGTGGGGGAATAGACTACCGATAGCCTGATAAACAAGAGAAAAAACATAAGTAACATGAGAGGGTATACTAGAGAGAATTATGCAAGAGGAAGAAAATGTATTTCCTCTCACATTGTTACGCAAAGAGGATGTATTGAATTTTGTGTGTACATCAAAGGAAAATGTGACTGCATATTAATCTGGGCTCTCCTAATGCTGCAAAAGGGGAAAAAGGGGGAACTATTGTTATGGGAGACATTTCTTTCATTACTGGGACAATGACACAGGATTTTGCAGTCATGGTTGTAAGGGTAGATACTATATTACTCACTTGGGAGTGACAAAGGTATATATATGGATTTTGCCTCTGTATAACTATTTCATGTAAGGTATATTTTTAACACCAACATAGATATACCAGTCCAACCCCTGGGGAGGATACAGTTATAGTTAAAGCAGTACAGCTTGTGAGTTCACACAAGGCCTGTGACAAAGCAAGTGCAATGGTGCAATGTTTGTATGGGAGAACACTATACTGGTATCCATGTTAACTTCCCGAGCATACACAGTGTGAACTAGAGGTGGGATTTTCAAAGCACACACCATTGGCTTTGCCCAGCTCTCAGTGCAATCAATGGGAGATTTATCATGACGTCAAGGGCAGCAGAATGTCGAAGCCTGAGCAATCTCAATCTGAACTCAGAGCTTGCGTAATAAAATGCTGCGCCTGTTCTTCTGCCAATATTCCTGCCTTCTTGAGCTCTTTCCAAATGGTATAGTCCTCACCGCTGACAAGTGAGAATAAGGCTTGACAGCTGTTAGTCTGAGAGACTGGGAAACTTCCTTCATTGTGCACAGCATTTTAGCCTTTGTAACACAGACTTTGCAGCCATCGCCACTTGGCAGAAAACAAGTATGGAAAATTTCAGCCCCAAAAGCGTATGTCAGAAAGTTACATGCACATTATACAATGGAAGCTGATTTGGAACCCAAATACTGTAGAAGGAACAACTGCCAGCTGGCTGAATGCAGTGCTAACACTCTGGGTGTAAAGCCAGCTCCTCTCGGGAACATTAACCTGCATCTCTAATAGCAGGTACAATTTTAGCGGCTGGAGTTAAGAAAAATCTCATCAGTGAAGCGGAGCTTTACCATGTTGGGTTCCAACTTCCTGCTTTGTAGCATTTCTCTTATCTTCAATGGCAGGTTTGTAATTACTACTGCTAAGGCTGTGCGACTCTCTACACCTCTGGAGGATGTGTGGAACTGAGCTCTCTCTTGCCCGCTAAGCATTTTTTATGACTCCATATTAGTTATTGTATGCCCCTTTGAAAAACACCTTTACTGAGTGGAAATGAGGGAGTGTTCAGAAATAACACCGAAGAGTGTTTGGATCACTTGCTGAGAGTCACCTCTGTTTTTATCACCTCAACAATCATATGTGATGAGAAGCAGCCTTGAGGCCTTACAGACAGACCCAACATGGAGCAGGTGCAGATCCAGGGAATGCAATGTGAGTCAGAAACATTCAGCCACACTGGTCCCCAGCTCCCCACTTGACATTAGGCAAATACTTTTTTTTCTCTCCACACCCTAAATTCCCATCAGAAAAATAGGATTAATACCCATATACTTTTCTGTTGTGAAATGAGGCTTATTTATTGTTAGTAAAGCATTTTGATATCCTCTGTATAAGTCTCTATGGGTATGTCTACACATCAAAGTTAATTCGAAATAACAGCTGTTATTTTGAATTAACTTTCCTCACATCTACACAGGCAAACCGCTATTTCGAAATAAAATCGAAATAGCGGGGCGCTTATTTCGAATTTGGTAAACCTCATTCTACAAGGAATAATGCCAAATTCGAAATAGCTAATGTGAAATAAGTGCTGTCTAGATGCTTATTTCGAAATAGGGGGCCTCCAGCCCTTCCCAGTTTCCCCTGGTGGCCACGCTGGGCCAAACCAGGAAAACTCCTCTCCTTTCTCCCAGCCCCGGAGCCCCTAAAGGGGTATACTCTGGCCACAGTGCATATGCCAGTTACAGGCCTGCCAGCCCAGAGCCAGCAGTCACTGACCCTGACCCAGTGGCCCCAGTATAAGCCGGGCAGCCAGTGCCAGCCAGCTGCCCACCGCCCAGTCCCCCAGCTCCCAGGAGCCATCCAGAGGCCGGAGACGGCGGGCGCCCTCCTAGACTAGTGCGGAGATCATGGATTTCATTGAGGTTTGGGGGGAGGCCTCCAATGTCCACGCTCTCCACACTAGACGGAGAAACGCAGCCATGTATGGCCACATAGCTGCCACATGGCCACCAAAGGCCACATGCGCACCCAGGAGCAGGTGCACATGAAAACTAAAGAGCTGTGGCAGGTGTATGCCAGGGCCACACAGGGCAGCTCCCCAACAGGAGCGGACACCTGTCCCCATTTTGATGCCCTGGACCGCATAATGTGGGGCAGGACAGTCCGTGCCACCCCAGGGGGCAACGATCCAGGAGCAAAGGGCCCTGACCAGGAGCAAAGGGCGTGGAGGAGGAGCCGCCACGGAGGGTGCCACACCACCAGGATCCCCAAGCTGTCCCAGCAGCTGAGTCACCAGGGTCGTCCGGGGAGGCCACAACATGTGAGTGCCATCACTGTCCCCTTCCTGGGGAGGGAGGGGGGCAGGGAGGGAGACCAGGGATGGCGCGCATGGGCCTTGCTTACCACAGATCACGCAGCAACGTGTGCATGTGCGAGTGTGAGCACATGCCATGCCACCCCTGGGCAGGTGGCTCCAGCTGCCTGCCACACAGGGGCCTTAGTCTGATAGCCACATGCATGTGTGAAGAGACATGACATGCTCCTGACCCCGGGGCGGAACACAGCAGGACGCCCTCCCTTCACAAGCCCCCTCTACACAGAAGCAGAGTACATCTCCCCCCCCCACCTCAGCCACACTATACACAGCACAGGGGCATTGGTGCGGTCTTGGGACAGCTCCCACTCCCGGGGATAGCCGGACATTCCGACCAAGGCCTCTGTGCAAGCACATCAGCTCTGACGGTGCAGGGCACGGTCATCCTCACCTTGCAGAGGGGGGCTGGGCTTCACCCACTGTGTCCCCAGAGAGAACTGACCACTTATCTTGTTTCTCCACAGCTGCACCAGCTGCGTGTGTAGGGCGCACTAGTCCGTCCGGGACACCTTCCCGCACCCGAGGTCTCCGCAGGTCCACCCGAACACTGCAGGGGTATTGACAGCAGCACCAGGGGGCCCTGCGAGCCCTGCACCACACCTTGGAGCACTGGGTGCAAGATGATCAGGAGTTCTGGCGGGAGCTGCTTGCCCAGGGTTGTGCCATCTGCCAACACCTGCAGACCCTGGTGCAGAGCGTGCTGCCCCGTGCTGCTGCAGCGCCTGCTGCCTCCCCAGCTACCGCTCCTCCTCCCACTCCTTCTCCCTCTCCCGCTTCTCCCTCCACACCCTCCTCCCCATCCCCCCGGGGACGCCGAGGCCCCCGCACCCGCTGTGCTGGGAGACAGTTGGCCCGACGAGACCCCCACCCCTGAGCCCTGAGCTTCCCCGCCCCCTTGTTCCCCTTGCTTCCCCCTTCCAGCTCCCTCCTCACAGGTTTCCCCTTTCCCTCTCCCACTCTCTCTTCTCCCCTCTCCCGCCTCCTTTCCCCAGTCTCCCCAGAGTTTCATCCCCCCCCCAGTTTTGTTAAATAAAGAGAGTTTATATTTTTGAAAATACGTGTTTTTTATTTGACATTAGGAAGGAGGCTTGGGGGGAGGATGGGTAAGTGGAAGGACGTGAGGGAGGAATGAGGCACAAGCCCCCAGTGGGGCAGACCAGGGAGGCTCTTAGTGCTCCTCAGGGTGGACGCTCTCCCACAGGGCCTCTGGGATACTGACAGCCCCCCGATGGACCTCCCAGATGGCAGCCTGCAGCAAGTGCAGCCAAGCTGCTAGCAACGCATCCACAAGAAGCACCAGAGTGCCCAGGGGAAGCTCTGGCTCCATGTTGCAGAGTCCTATGGTGTCCCGAGTGAGGGCAACCAGAGCACACAGAGGCACAAATGCTTTGCTGTCCCTCAGCGAGGCAGGCAAGCAAGCAGGGACACCTGAGAACCGGCTGCCCGGGGGGTGTCCCTTTAAGCACAGTCCTCAGATAGCCTCAGGCAACAGCCACACAAAGACACTCCTGACCTGATGCCCTACCCCTTACCTGGTTCCAGCCGGCCTGAAATCCAAATCAGTGTCCACTTAGTGTGGACGCAGTATTTTGAAATAGAAAAAGGCTATTTCGAACTGCATTTTGTGTGTAGATGCGTTATTTCGAAATATCTTATTTCAAATTAACTATTTCGAATTAAGATATTTCGAATTAATGCTGTAGTGTAGACATACCCGATGTAAGTTCAAAGTGAGCACCTGAGACAGGGACTGTATGTTTGTTATCTGTATAGCACTGAGCACAACAGGGCTCCATGAGTAGGACTCCTAGGTGTACACATAGAAATAACCAGGGCTCGACAATTTAGGTAATCTACTCACCATGGGCGAGTAGATTATAGCCCGGCACAGTGCCACAGTGCAATCAGCGCATGCGCAGCGTGGTCTGCGCATGCGCAGCGTGCTGAACCACGCGGCTGATGAGCGGGGCTCGCCACGGCTTGGTGAGCCCTGGAAATAACTATAATCACAATTATTTATAGCAATATAAATCCATTAACTGGCCAATCATTCCTCACAATTTTCCATGAACCTCTGCTTTAACATTCTTTCCCCTCACAGCCTGTCCAGAATTCCTTGATCCTGCTGTTTTCATAATGCTGAATTTTTTTTTCACAATCATCTTCAGAGCAACAGAGCAGTGTAATAAGAGCCAGACTGAAGAATAGGAGAATCTGTGTTGAGTGGGCAAAGGGTCTTATTCAAACAACCTTCCCATAGTAACCACCGAAATAAACATATCACTGGCAAACCACTGTTTATCACCACACAGAATAGGAAATAATTACAGTGAATCAGATGCCATTGTGTGCTCCATGTTGGTAACTGATGACCATTTCACAGTGACTGTGGTACAATAGCACTTTGCAGTTATACAGCATTTGAAGACTGCGAAATGAAAACAATGCTCCAATGAACTGGGCACAGAGGGGGGAAATCAGGAAAGTTACTTCCCCACTCTGTGACTAATTCCCTCTTAGCCTCCGATATGTTCAGATGGGGTGTCAAACGGCCAGACCCAGCCCACAAGCTGCCTTTTTCCAGGCCATGTGGCTGCAAAGATACTTCAATGTGAATGAAGTGTAACTGATACAGTACTGGCTGCTTGAGCCCATTAGGCCTGAAGCAATGACTCACAGGAATGAATTTCCTTGAATAACTGCAAAGCCCAGTGATGCCACTTCAGCATCAACATGCAAAGTGCTCTAATTAGGAAGGAACAATCAGTTTCACACATACAAACTGGGAAATGATTGTCCAGGAAGGAGTACTGCAGAAAAGGATCTAGGGGTAAGACTCATAGTGCACCACAAGCTAAATGAGAGCCAACAGTGTGACACTGTTGCAAAAAAGCAAACATGATTTTGGGATGTATTAACAAGTGTGTTATGAGCAACACAAGAGAAGTGATTCTTCCACTCTACTCTGTGCTGATTAGGCCTCAATTGGAGTACTGTGTCCAATTCTGGTCACCACATTGCAAGAAAGATGTGGAGAAATTGGAGAAGGTCCAGAGAAGAACAACGAAAATGCTTAAAGGTCTAGGAAACATGACCCATGAGGAAGACTGAATTGGGTTTGTTTAGTTTAGAAAAGAGAAGACAGAGGGGACATGATAGCAGTTTTCAAGAATCTCAAATGGTGTTACAAGGAGAGGGAGAAAAATTGTTTTCCTTGTTCCTTGAGGATAGAACAACAAGCAATGGGCTTAAATTGCAGCAAGGGAGGTTTAGGTTGGACATTAGGAAAAACATCCTAGCTGTCAGGGTGGTTAAACACTGGAATAGATTGCCTAGGGAGGTTGTGGAGTCTCCATCATTGGAGATACTTAAGAGCAGGTTATATAGACATCTATCAGGGATGATTTAGATCAGCGGTTCTCAAACTTTTTGGGCTCTGGAGCCCTTTACATGAGTAAAAATTTATGCGGAGCCCCAGCGGTCCACTGACTGTATGGCTGTGTCTACACTGGGCCACTTATTCCGGAAAAGCAGCCGCTTTTCCGGAATAAGCTGTGAGCTGTCTACACTGGCCCCTTGAATTTCCGGAAAAGCACTGACGATCTACAGTATGAAATCAGCCGCTTTTCCGGAAAAACTATTCTGCTCCCGCTCGGGCAAAAGTCCTTTTTCCGGAAAAGCTTTTCCGGAAAAGGGCCAGTGTAGACAGCTTTTCCGGAAAAGCAGAAGAAACAGAAAAAGGCGCTTTGGACGGCGCAAGACCCCGTAGGAGCCCTGGACTTCCTGGTAGGGAGGCTGCTGGGCACACGTGGCAGGACCGTGCCACAGACCCTGCTGCCTCAGCTCTGCCACGTGCCCCTGTGCTGCCCAGCCACCCATCTCACCTTACCATGGCAGCTCCAGCCGGTGAGCCCCCTGCACCGCCAGCGGAGGAGGCCCCCAGGGGCCGCAAAAGGCGGGCTCCCTCCTGGACCCCCAGGGAGCTGGAGACCCTCCTGGACCTATGGCAGGAGGAGGAGGGTCTCCACGATACCAGGTCCCGGCGCCGCAATGTGGACATTTTCGGCCGCATGGCCGAGGCTCTGGCCCACCAGGGACACCATGCCCGGAACACCGACCAAGTCCGGGCAAAGGTGAAGGAGCTCCGGCTGGAGTACATGCGTGCCAGCGAGGGCAGGGGGGCAGGACCAGACACCTGCCCCCAGTACGACCGGCTGCACGCCATATTGGGCCAGCCAGCCCCGCAAGCCCCGGGTGTCCCTGTGGACACGTGCCAGCACCCCCCCCCATCATCCGACCCACCGAGCCGGGGAAGGGAGAGGACAGCGGCAGCGCGTCCGGTGGAGAGGAGGCCAGCGTTGCCACCACCCAGCAGGCCCCCTCCAGCAGCTCCTCCGAGGCCGAGGCCGGGAGGAACCCACTGGTGAGTCTTTGCAGTTTGCACTCCCAAGGGCGGGGCGGAGGGCGGGGAGCCAGGTGCCCGGAGGAGGAGGAGAGCATGTCACTCAGGCCACGTGAGCTGCATGCTGCGTTGCATGAGGCAGCAAGCAGCACATGCAACCTCGTGCAGCCTGGTGACCGAGCGGCACGTGGCCGCGGCAGGCAGCTGCAGGGCACGCCTGGGACCGTGCTGCTCACACACATTCAGCGGGACCAGGGGGAAGGGTGGATGCTGGCTGGAACCGGCCAGGGCCCCAGGGACTCAGCCCAGAGCCCGCACCTCCGCCAAGGGTGCAGCACGGAGAACGGCACACTGTCCCATGCCTGGCTGTGAGGCACAGCCAGCTGCTCCTGGGAAAACCGCAGCGTCACAGTCCTGTGACCGTGGCCCCTACCGAGCCCCTCGCCTGCTCCCAGTGCCTTGGCTGGTTCCCGAGGCCACAGTGGTCCCCACTGTGGCCACACATGTCCCTGGGCTACCGGCCTTGCGGGAGGATAGTGGGAGGACAAGGGCCCCTGAGTTTTGCTGCAAGGATGGGACACCCCCACCCAGTCACTCTTCTGGTTCCGTCCAGGAGATATCCCACGCGAGGATCTGAGAGCCCAGACCGCCTCTGCCAGATGTGCTCCCAGGCACTGTGTGGGGATGCATCTCGCTCCCTGTCAAACACCAGTGATTAGCCCAAAGCTTTTCACAGTCTCCACCGGCAGGGAGTTCCACAGGTGAGCAGCACAAGCACCCTCCCGCCCTCCACGGGGCCAGGATACAGACCGGTGCTTACAATACTGGAGGAGGACCCTACTCCAGGGGCGGTCCTCCTTGCCAACATACAACACGGGGCAGGAGGGCAGTGGGCCCAAGCCACACAACTGTGGGGTCACCTGGGCTCAGGGGTGGAGGGCATGAGGTGTGGGGACAGTGGACGGCCTGCCTGACTGACCCATCCTTTCTTCTCTTCCTGCAGCGGGACCCAGCACCAGACCCTCCACTGCGGCAGCAGCGGCACCCCAGCTGGCCTACCCGGAGGCGCAGGCTGCGGCAGAGGACCAGCTTCTGCGCCACCACATGAATGCCGTGGAGGCCATCCAGGCCTCCATTGCTGGCGGGTGCAGGGGACCTGCAGTGGCGGCAGGAGGGCTGGGCTGCCTTCCTAAGAGTGCAGAGGATGCCTCTATGGACATGCTCACGGCACATGTAGTGCACGCCATCCATTATGGCATGGCCGGACCACATGCCCCTGCCATCCCTCCCGGAGCACAGCCCATGCCCCCTCCTATCCCTGCTCCTATCCCAGCTCCTGCCCCTGTTCCTGCCCCTGCTCCTATCCCAGCTCCTGCCCCTGTTCCTACCCCTGCTCCTATCCCAGCTCCTGCTCCTGCCCACCTCCCCGTGCAGCCTGCCCGGACGCGGTCTGCCCAGCGTGTGCAGGTCCAGCGCCGGAGGAGCGCTCACAGGGGCCGCCCGTTGCAGTAACTGCCCCCCCTCCCTGTCCCAGTTGAAGGTCTCCCCCCCCCCCTTGTAAATAAAAAGTTTTCTATTTTTCTGTTCATTCTTGTGTTGGTTATTGTGTTACTGTAGTAACTGTAAGAAATGATTTGAGATGCCAATTAGCCACTTAAATTTAACAGGGTTACAAACTGTGGACAACAAATTCTTTACTCTATCACCGGGGCCCTTTGTAAGTGGTCATTGGTTTGTGGCGCGCATAAAGAAATACTGAGACTTTTCAGTAAAATGTAAACCACAAACTATATTTACATAGCTAACAAACAAGCAAGAACGGTTAGAAGATGCACACTACAGATTATTAAACATAGTCTAGGCTCAGGAGGACAATTGGGTAGTGTTGCTGGCCACCTCAATCCTTTGGTCCTTCCGGGCCTCGGGAGAGAACAGCCAGGAGATCCCTCGACGGAAGATGACGGCGAAGCTGGCCACCTCAATCCTTTGGTCCTTCCGGGCCTCGGGAGAGGAACAGCCAGGAGATCCCTCGACGGAAGATGACGGCGAAGCTGGCCACCTCAATCCTTTGGTCCTTCCGGGCCTCGGGAGAGGAACAGCCAGGAGATCCCTCGAAGACGACTGGAATCAGGTACGCTGACTTGAGCCTTCCGCACGACCCCCGAATCCTCTTCGCTGTTCTTCGGGACAGGCGATGGTGGCCTAAACCCTAGCCTAAACTAAAAGAAAAACCTAACTTTCGCCCGGCGCCCGGCGAACAGTCACGATGACGGCCGATGTGCTTTGACCCAACGCTTTACAATTGGGGAGGCAAGGGGAGGGTGGGGAAGGGTAAGGGATGGGAGGGAGTAGTCTGGGGAGACCCAGGCGACCCTACTACAGGGCTTGGGCAAACATGTCCACCAGGGCCTCTCTGATGCGCACCGCATCCTGGCGCGCCTGGCAGCTGTGTCGGGCTGTTCCCACGTCTGTGCCTCGGCTGCCATCCATGCAGGGAGGAAGGCCTCCCCACTGCGCTCCACAATGTTGTGGAGCACGCAGCACGTGACCAAGTACCTCCACTGCATTCTGCTCACCCATCTCGAGACGGGTGAGCAAACAACGAAGCGGGCTTTTAAGCGTCAAAGCGAGCTCCACTGGGTTTCGGGCCCGGTTGAGGCGGTTGTTGAACCGGGCCCGGTTCTGGTCCGGCTGCCCGTGTAAGGCCGCATTAGCCAGGGCATCAGGGGTAGGCGCGTCCCGACCACGCAGATGGGCATAGGCACATCCCGACAGTCAAGTCGCCGAAGTAGGTGCCGCCTCCAACCTGCGAAACAGTCCAGAGTTGCGGAGGATGCGGCGTCGTGTGCCCGGCGGACCAGCCCCGTAAATGTCAGGAAGCGGCCCGGTGGTCCACGAGGGCCTGCAGAACAATGGAGCAGTACCCCTTGCGGTTCATGAAATGGGCCGCTCAATGCTCAGGGCCCGGATGGGGATGTGGGTGGCGTCCAGGGCTCCCCGCGGTTGGGGAACCCGAGGGCAGCGAAGCGGCCATGGTATCATCCACGTCGCAGGCGGATGACTCGGGAGCAGGGCGTCGTTGATGGCGTGGGCGACCTGCAGAAGGGTGCAGAGAAACACAAGGGAACACATCACATACGGCAGGGGTGAGTGTGCGCTCCTTGGGCCCCCTTGATTCCCTCTGTCCTCACACACGCACACACACACACACACACACACACACAGGGCCCCCGGCCCCCCACCACCACCGGGCCTGTGCAAGGGAGGGGCGGCTCAAACCCCTGGGCGACCCAGCCTGGAGTCTTGGCTGTCCCTGGGCCTGGAGTGCAGCACCCTCCCCATCCCACTCCCCTGGGACTTACCTCCGACGATCACTCCGGCGGTTGATCTTCCCACCCGTGCTGTGCCATCGAGCGGTAGCTGTCGGTGTGGCCAGCTTCCACAGCGATGGCGACCCTCTTCTTGATGGGGATGGGTGCCGCGGCCGGGTGGTGGCTCTCTGCAGCGCGGGGTGAGCCAAGGTGCACAGCTGCAGGAAGATCCACTTTCTCATCCGGAAATTCCTGATCCATTGCTGGTCGTCCCATAGTCCGAGGACCAGCCGCTCCCACCAGTCGGTGCTGCTCTCGAAACTCCAGGCGGGCCTCCACGGTGGGGTGCTGATGCCACAGGGTTGCCAGGGCCTCCCTGGTGAGGGAAGTCCAATGCGATCTCTGCCTCCTGGTCCATGAACAGCAGGGCACCGGCCTGCAGCACGAGCTGCAGGCACTTGTACAGCTCCAACAGGGGCCCGAGCAGGCACACGGCCACCCACGGCTCCATGGCAGACAGAGCAGGGCAGAAAAACCAAAACTCAGGGAAAAGCAGTTGGGGCCAAAGGGTGGTGTCCCCAAAACTCAGAGGGCAACCAGCGAACCTGCTAAGGGTGCCAGTCCTGGCAGAGGTCCCAAGGCACGGGAGCAGGAGACCAAGCGGCTGTCGGAGAGACCCCTTTAAGCACGTGTCTGAATGGCGCTCTGGCCGCCCGGAAAGGTCTGGTGGCCTTTGCCCTCTTCAAAATGGCTCCGGGCTTCTGCTTTTCCGGAAAAGCGCACCGCCAATGTAGGCGCTTTTCGGAAAAGCGCGCATCGTTATAACGGTAACTCCGGGCCAATGTAGACGCTCCTTTTCCGGAAATACTTAAAACAGAAAACTGTTCCGTTTTAAGCATTTCTGGAAAATCATGCCAGTGTAGACGTAGCCAATGTGTGTTGTACTTCATAGAATCATAGAATACTAGGACTGGAAGGAACCTCGAGAGGTCATCGAGTCCAGTCCCCTGCCCTCATGGCAGGACCAAGTACTGACTAGACCATCCCTGATAGACATTTATCTAACCTACTCTTAAATATCTCCAGAGATGGAGATTCCACAACCTCCCTAGGCAATTTATTCCAGTGTTTGACTACCCTGACAGTTAGGAACTTTTTCCTAATGTCAACCTAAACCTCCTTTGCTGCAGTTTTAAGCCCATTGTGCTTGTTCTATTCTCAGAGGCCAAGATGAACAAGTTTTCTCCCTCCTCATGACACCCTTTAGATGCCTGAAAACTGCTATCATGTCCCCCCTCAATCTTCTCTTTTCTAAACTAAACAAACCCAATTCTTTCAGTCTTCCCTCATAGGTCATGTTCTCTAGACCTTTAATCATTCTTGTTGCTCTTGTCTGGACCCTCTCCAATTTCTCCACATCCTTCTTGAAATGCGGTGCCCAGAACTGGACACAATACTCCAACTGAGGCCTAACTAGCGCAGAGTAGAGCAGAAGAATGACTTCTCGTGTCTTGCTCACAACACACCTGTTAATGCATCCCAGAATCATGTTTGCTTTTTTTTGCAACAGCATCACACTGCTGACTCATATTCAGCTTGTGGTCCACTATAACCCCTAGCTCCCTTTCTGCCGTACTCCTTCCTAGACAGTCGCTTCCCATTCTGTATGTGTGAAACTGATTGTTCCTTCCTAAGTGGAGCACTTTGCATTTGTCTTTGTTAAACTTCATCCTGTTTACCTCAGACCATTTCTGCAATTTGTCCAGATCATTTTGAATTATGACCCTTATGCGGCGGGAGCCCCAGCAGTCCACTGATTGTATGTGTTGTACCTATCGATGTTTCCAGTTTGTCAACCTCGCGGAGCCCCTGGAGATGTCTCGCGGAGTCCTGGGGCTCCGTGGAGCACAGTTTGAGGAACACTGATTTAGATGGTATTTAGCCTTGCCATGAGGGCAGAGGACTGGACTTGATGACCTCTTGAGGTCCCTTCCAGTTCTAATATTCTATGATTAACTATATCATAGCAGAAAATCCAGGGGGTAGCCGAGTTAGTCTATACAGGATAAACTTAAAAAACAAAAACTGGTCTGATAGCACTTTATAGTTATTTTAGCAAATGGAATTGGGGAGGAAGTGGGAGTGAAGCACATGGGGTGGGAACTGAGAATTTTTGCAGGGAAGGAAACACAGAAAGGACAGAGGAGCTTCACAAGGACCAAGAAGGGTGTGAGATACAGAGAAAGGAAGATAGGAAAGGGAAAGAAAAAGACAAAAATAATGGCAACTTGCAGGGGAATGAATTCTCTCCCTGAGAGAGGAAAAGACAGAACAAACAAAAGCTAAATATTTAGTTACTCCTTAAAGGTCTTTGATCTCTGTGCAAGCCTCCAACTTATGTCAATCGGAGATCTTACGTGCCTTGTATGGAAAATGCAGCCCTGAATTTATACCATAACCCATAAACCATAACAAAACCGGGAACTCTGCCTTATCCCGCAGATTACTGTTTAATTTGGATTGTTTCAGTCACCTCTTCAGGGCCTGGCTTGTCTATTACTACGTGTCTTCAGAGTGCTTAGCACAACGGGGATATTGGTCTGTAGGGATCACTAGGCTCTGGGGCAGTGGTTTCCAAACTTTTCAGCATCACGCCACTTTTTGATTTTTGAGAAATCCTCACTCCCCCCCATAGCAGCAAAACTTGTTGAGCAAAAAAAAAAAGGAACTGACCGGGGCTGAAAACCAAAAATAGCAGCAAAACTTGGGTGGGAGGGTTTAATGTGGGGGAAGGGGGAAGTCTGGGTCACCTCGTGCCCCCCCCCTGGAATTTCTTCACGCCCCCCAGTTTGGGACCCACGTTCTAGGGTATTACAGGTAAATTCCCGTAAGCCTCGTAACGTCCCCAATGTAGAAGTTACTCCAAGTAACAGAAGGGGAACCTGCAGCACAGACAGGTTAGGCCGGGGTGGCCACCCCACAGCTCGCGAGCCACACGTGGCTCTTCAAGGGGCACCTGTGTGAAAGAGACAGAGCTGCGGCATCCCGTGCATCCTTCAAAATGACCCCTCAAAATGGCTGCCGTTAAAAGGGCAATGCCTACTCTGCTCTTAAAAGGGCAGCGTCCAGCAGGCCCTTTTTTGTCTTGACCAAACGCGGGGGGGAAAAGAGGGGTGGGCTTTTTTTTTTTTTTTTTTTTGCTCAACAACTTTTTCCCCTCAGCTCTTTGTACTGTATCCACCACTATTTTGGCTCTTTGTCTGTAATGGGTTGGCCACTCCTGGGTTAGGCACTTAGTTAAGGTGGCAATAAGACAGTGATAGACCCAGGAAAGCAATCCAAGAGGCGAAAAGGTTTCTGGGTCCATGTTCTAATCACTGGAGTTCACTCCTATTCTAGACATATTTTATTGATAAACTTTACTCTTTCCCCCTTAAACTTCATTGTGTTTGATACACCTGTGACAGAGTGTCAACCGAGGGACAATGGGATCAAATATGCATGATCATATGAAGTGTCAATATCCCCTAAGTATCAGTGCATTATAATGCAAACTCTCTTATGTTTCGACTCTCTCCAGGCTACCTTGTCTTCAAAGATTAGCATCAGTACAAAAAAAGCTTACTGTTCTTTCACCCCTTGCTCTATCAATGTGTAAATTCCTTAAGTTCTGGCACTGTCTGAGCTTGGACTACCCTCCATATCCATAACTATATCCAGTGGATATAGTATACTTAGATTTCCAGAAAGCCTTTGACAAGGTCCCTCACCAAAAGCTCTTAAGTAAAATAAGTTGTGACGGGATAAGAGGGAAGATCCCTCATGAATTGATAACTGGTTAAAAGAGAGGGAAAAAAAACAAATGGTAGGTTTTCCAAATGGAGAAAGGTAACTAGTGGGTTCCCCCAAGGGTCTGTTCTAGAACCAATCCTAGTCACCTTATTTAAAAATGATCTAGAGAAAGGGATAAACAGTGAGGTGGCAAAAATGTGCAGATGAATTTGGCTACAACTACTCAAGAGAGAGATCTTGGAGTCATTGTGGATAGTTCTCTGAAAACATCCACTCAGTGTGCAGTGGCAGCCAAGAAAAGCAAACAATGTTAGGAATCATTAAAAAAGGGATAGAGAGTAAGACAGAAAATATCTTATTGCCTCTATATAAAACCATGGTATGTTTGCATCTTGAATACTGCGTACAAATGTGGTCGCCTCATCTCAAAAAAGATATATTGGATTGGAAAAGATTCAGAAAAGGGCAACAAAAATGATTAGGGATTTGGAACGGGTCCCATATGAAGAGAGATTAAAAAGACTTGGACTTTTCATCTTAGAAAAGAGGAGACTAAGGGGGGATATGTTAGAGATCTGTAAAATTATGACTGGTGTGGAAAAAGTGAATAAGGAAAAGTTATTTACTTATTTCCACAATATAAGAACTAGGAGGTTAACAAATGAAATTAATAGGCAGCAGGTTTAAAACAAAGAAAAGAAAATTTTTCTTCACTCAGCAGTCAGTCAAGCTGTGGAACTCCTTGCCAGAAGATGTGGTGAAGGCTAGAACTTTAACAGGGTTCAAAAAAGAGCTAGATAGATTCCTGGAGGTTAGGTCCATCAATGGCTATTAGCCAGGATGGGTAGGAATAGTGTCTCTAGCTTCTGTTTCTCTGGAGGTGGGTGACAGGGCAGGGATCATGTGAGGACTACCTGTTGTGTTCCTTTCCTCTGGGGCACGTAGTATTGGTCACTGTTGGCAGACAGAATACTGGGCTAGATGGCTGTTGGTTTGACCCAGTATAGCTGTTATGTTCTTAACTTTTGGAATTAAAGCAGCATCTTAAATATTTAAAGACATAGGTTTGTTGCCATCTCCATTTGCTATAGCGACGACTACACTCTAGAATCCTTGAACCTACAAGCTCAACTTTTCAAGAGTAATGAGTGATCATAGATGCTGCGCCTAACAAACTCTTCAGAAAGTGATGAGCACCCACCTGCTAAAAATGAGGCTTTTTTACAAGGGGACTCAAGTTAAAAATGCAAAATGGAGGCATCCAGAATCACTAGTCACCTGTGAATATCTCGGTCCAGAGTTCATGTCTGGGAGCTGGAAACCTGAAATGATTGCAGTGGTTAGTGTGTCCCACAGGAGACATACAGATACTTGCACAGACCTGTTAGGGTTCCCAGGAGGGGACTATAGTGGAGGGAGTTGTAAAATGGAAAAAAACTGAGCTGCCTTTTGGAAAGGTCTTGGGAGTTTAAACTTCCAGTGTGACAGCTGGGAGCAGTCCAAACTGGTGGAGGTCAAACTGTCAGGACAGGGGAGCAATACACTACAGAACACTGAGCAGTAACTGTATAAAGATGACAATTTCCCTGAATATAGATGATTTCAGCAGAAAGCTTTATCCATTAGCTCCATCTGAACTACAAGGAGATGTAACGAGGGTTAACAATCATGACAAATAATTGCCTTCACAACAGCTACCATTTCTGTCACAGGTGGAAGAGACAATTGACAAAGATCATTGTGGTAATTATACAGGGAGCAAGAGCAGTGACGGGCTGAGTAGCTCTTAGATTAGTAATGAACTATGGAGCTTTTCATCGTAAGGTTGCTATTTCTAATTCAGCAAAAGGGTCAATAGCGATGGGAATTCATTGACATTTGTCAGCCACTTGGTGGCCTCAGTGACATTTTATTTATTTATAGGGATACGTATGGTGTTCGGAACATCCCACAAATATTAACGAGTTCCACCTCATAATGCCCGCTTTCACTGCTATGAGTTACCAAGCGCTTCCGCTGCACCTTGCGTATCTGCATTATAGAAGGGCTAACTCTCAGTACTGGTCAGGATTCATGTGCAACAGTCACGGGTATATCTCTAATTACTGTAGTTAAATTATCCTCCCTTCTTGTTATACATACTAACCTAAGGTTTCATCTATTTGTTTTCTGACAAATCTTCACCAGCATACATGGAGTGTTCTCTTAGTTTTATAGACTAGGAAACTGAGGCAGAAAGACTTGTCCAAGTTCAAATATGGCACCTGTGGCAGTGCCTGCAAAGAACCCAGATCTCCTAGTCATGTGCCTTTAACTACAAAACCATCCTTTCCTCCCTGGGTGGTCTCAATTTATATCCTCTGGGGTGGTTATACGCATTTCATATCCACCTCCATAGGAGGCTTGTAACAATCTCAAGAGGGAAGCCAACACTTGCAGTCCTCCTCCACCACCGATTGAAGTCAGGTAGACTCTGAATAGGCCATGGAGTCTAAACTGCCATCTGATTCCCTCCTCCCCTTGAAATCAGAACTGAAGCACCATGGGACACAGGGGGGAGGACTGACTGACTGCTTCTTGTGCTGTACCTCTGCTGCGTGTAAAAAGGAGGATTTCAGGCTTCGGGGCTGTCATTCTACATTCAAGTTGTTGCTAAGACATTGGCACAAGCAGAACAGCCACAGTTCTCCTCACCGCCTAAGGAATAGTTCAACTTTCAAACCAGATTTTGAAAACAAACACATCGGTTACTTGATTTCTTTGGTGGCTTCGAAGTAAATTGCAACAAAGCACATCCATGGCAGCACTCTACAGTAAATATAATTCACCTATAATAATGCAAAATTATTCTTAACTGCTTCTGAGCAATGAAAAAGTCTTTTTGGTATTTCATTGACTTAGGCAGGAACATGCTACATTAAGTAATTCTCACAACTAACAATGTGCTACGTTCTAAATACAGTGATTTTTTTTCTTTCCAAATCCTGTATATAACATTGCCATAAATATGGATGTGGAGAATGATAAAAAAATAAACACCTTCTGGCAGTAGGCAGGAACTGAATGCTTTTAACACGGCTTCCATGAACTGTGTTTGCCTGTGTTCTAAATGTATCCTTTCGCCCTCCATCTTCTTTAAGATAGCTCAGTAGCTATTTCAACCCAATGAGTAAAAGATCAAAGATAGAAATCAGTACAAGACAAAATGCCACTTGACATATGCAGAAACTTCACACGGGGACACACTCTAAGAGCATTTATTTTCCATGTCTTCTATGGAACAAAGCTCTTAGAAGCTTTTCCATGTCTTTGGACAGCACTTCCATGTCTTGAAAGAACTTTCTATCCATATCTCAGGCAGGGTTTCCCAACCTATAGGTCGGGACCCAAATATGGGTCGCCATTACATTCCAAAAGGGTCGCCAAGTGTCTCCCCAGGTGGCTCTACCCCTCCTCCTTCCCCCTGTTTTTGAATTGCCTTGGGTCACCAAGTCTCCCTGAATTGTCAAAATGGGTCCCCATTTGGAAAAAGTTGGGAACTGCTGATCTAAGGAGATGGTCTCCATTTAAAGCTATCAGGGGTTCAATGCTTTGATTATACATGAAGAAGCAGGAATTGGAATCATATTGGCCTCTCTCCTCAGAAGGCCTGCTGTAGTCCAGTGCATGGCAGAGAGCACACTACATTTAATCAGCTGCAGCGTGGCTTGCAACCTCTTTTCCTGTCAGACTCAGATCCCACTCTCATTGAAATTGCCGCTCACTCAATAAAGGTGGTGAAGGGGAACAATCCCAAATCAAGGGAAATCAAATGACAGAGGGATATAACTTTGGGTCAACACCTAGGCTACATCTACACTGCATCCCTCTTGCGCAAAAGCCTATGAAAATGAAGCGTGGATTAGCATATTGCTGCACTTCATTTGCATAATTAATTAGGGGCTGTTTTTGCGCAAGAGGCTTTTGCGCAAAAAGGAGCCATCTACACAGCTCCTTTTTGCACAAAACCCCCCTCTTGCACAAGAACTGTTCTTCCTCATTTTTTCAGGAAGAACGGCTCTTGCGCAAGAGGGGGGTTTTGCGCAAAAAGGAGCTGTGTAGATGGCTCCTTTTTGCGCAAAAAACCCCTCTTGTGCAAAAATGGCCCCTAATTATGCAAATGAAGTGCAGCAGTTTGCTAATCTGCACTTCATTTGCATAGACTTTTTCGCAAGAGGGATGCAGTGTAGACGTAGCCCTATAATCAGTAGGTGCGGAGTTGGACTGTGCGCCCCGAAGATTTACATTCAATATGTTTATGTTGTTACCTCATCCTCACTGACACCAACTCCCAACCCTTTATTTGATCTGCCTGCATGTTTTGTCTTTAAGTCCAGGGACTGACTTTTTAACCATGTACTTAGAAGCATGAGAATCCCCTACCTGGTCTTCCAGGGACAATGATTATACCACAGTAGTAAGGATAACAAGGAAAGCATTAGGAGGCAGCATGCTTCAGTAGAAGGGCTTGGAATCAGTAAGTCCTAAGTTCTAATGCTAGCATTCCACTGGGTTGCTCTGAGGCCTGGGGCAAGCCACTCCATCTTCCTCTGCCTCCATTTCCTTATCACTATGTGAGGCTGTTACTTTCTTCATGTGCATTATAAAGTTGATGTTTCATGTTTTGAACATGCCAAGTGCTGTAGAAGAGATCAGTGTTATACTTAAAGTCATTGCATGATCTTTAAACCCCCTATGAACCTGTAACTAAGAATCAAATGGCACCTTATAGACTAACAGATTTATTGGAGCATAAGCTTTTGTGGGCAAAGACCCACTTTGTCAGACGTGCATCTGCTCCAATAAATCTGTTAGTCTATAAGGTGCCATAGGACCTCGTCGCTTTTGCAGATTCAGACTAACACGGCTACCCCCTCTGATACCAAGAATCAAAGGTGAGCTTTCAGAGAAGCCAGGATTTCAAGCCTGTTGCTTACATCATGGAGCCATTTCCTCCAGCACCATAATGTTACATTATTTGACATCAGAAGCCTCAGCTCCCAATAACCTTTAGCTTTTGACCTAGTTATTGTGTCTAGCTGCTTGGCATTTTCTCCTCTTTCCCCCATAAAGATCCTTTATATTTCAGTGAAATTATGCTTTAGATTTTGCTCAGCAGCAGCTATCAAGTTGATCAAATCTCTATAAAACCTACATATATTTTCGTTAGTCTTTGCTGTGCTTTTTCAAATGCTGCTATGTCTCTAAAGTATCAGTATTCCATTCATGTGGGTGCTTAATTTCATACATTGTGATAAATACCATTGAAGTCAATGGAACAACTGACTGCGAAAATTTAAGTGCATGTGTAAGCATTTGCCAGATCACGGCCTTAAATTGCACTATTATTGCCTTTTTAGTGGCACATGATACAGCATAGTGCCTCTCTATCAATTATATCCTCTTGAAAGATGCATGCGGATGTTACTATGCCTTTTTTCCTGTACTGCCAAACATAGCACAGATGGTACAACCAGATTAATTAAAATCACCCCCAGGTTTCATTTGCAGTTTGTATTTTGCATTGTTCTCCCATTTAGACTAAACTCCTTCTGCTTATTTGTTTTCACTGTTACTTTTTTATTTTTAAACAGCATACATCTGCTTTACTCATTACAATAAATATTTTATATGCACATTATGTAGATAAAAGATTCACACATTGCAGAAAAGGATTTTCATACAATTTTCTATCTATACATTGCAAAAAGCTTTGGCCACTAAATCAGTATATGGAATTAGACTAAATGAAGCCTATTTTATCCTGTGTATTATTTTTCATAACCAATGTACCCAGATAATTGGATGCTAATATCTATACTCTATTGTAAACATTATTTACCTAAAATTGGGTTACTGCTGATTACATGCTTTATGTATCTTACGACTTTTAAAACAAACTTTGTATGGGTGGAAAATCAAAGCACTACCCAGATGTAGACACGCACTGTTCTTTGTACATATGTTCTTCTGTTACATATGTACTATGTAATTTAACATTAACTTTAATAACAATTTTAAATCTGTTAAAAAAATAAAATTAAAGCTATATTGATCACCCTCAGAAGTTCTATTTTTTTTTTTTTTTTTTAGAGTTTTCCTATTTTCTTTTTTAATATTGGGCTTGGTGCATTTTTTTCTTATAACTTCTCTCATTTACAGAAAACCTATTCAACAGATTTACTGATCACCCTAAGGAAACTGCTTGGCACTTCACATCCCCAGAAAGATGTTGTGACATACCAGCATACAATCCAGACTAAGGATCAGCTGGATCACCCTTACCCTCTAGTTTACAGTGCCCTTTACAATGCCTTACTGCTGTAGGCTCCATCCTTGACTGCTCACCAACAGCCTTAAGCATGCATGTCACTCCCAGTGATGCCTCTGACTGATGCAGCCAGCTAGCCAGAGACCTGGTTCTTATGAGTCTTGGATAGATGGAGGGTGACCCAGACACAGTCCCAGTCTCATATTGTCCCTCAGAAATGTGTGTCCTGTATTGCCAAGCCCACTCCCGGACGATACACATTTATATTAAGGCAGTTATTTCTTTAATAGGAACAGCATTGTGCACACTTGCTAAATGAAGCATCCCAGAGACTTCAATTGACATACAATGGATAAGATAAAACAATAAAACAAGTTTATTACCAACCAAGGTAGATTTTAAATTAGTATATGTAATGAGGCCCAAAAGGTCAGAGATTGCTACAAGAAAAATATAGATAAATCACAATGAGGACCTAACTTAACCAACTGTATTAAATTCAAAGCAGCTTTTCAGCAATCTTACTGACCAAACTTCTTAAGCCAGGACCTCTTTTCCCAGAAACCAATAAAATGCTTCCTTTGTCAATTCAGGGGCCATGAATATGATAGGCAGAGAGGCAGAGAATACCTTGGGGCATTTGTCCCTCCTTTTTATAGTCAGTCCCTTCTGGAAAGACATTTCCACCCAATCACCAGGAAACAAATGGTCTATGTGGAAGGATGTTCCCTGATGCTTTTTTCTCACCTGTTTCAGCTTTCTTTGTCTCCCCTTCCTGCTTGATGACTCTATTATTTAAATGCAAATCAAGCAGGGCACACATTCCTTTGTTTAGCACAGACCTATTTGCCAACTTTGTCTTGGGAGGGGCTGTGGTTTGGAATGTGTTATCAGCACAATGGAGGGTGATTTTATAACTTCACATGAGATGTTGCCACACATTTTACAAGGGCAATAATGGCTAGCAAATTAGGAGTTTTTAAATGATCCCTCATAAGGTATACTTTGTACAAAGCTCATTACAATTGTGTGTAGGGTATGAAAATTGTGTCACAGATGCATCTCAGTTTAATGTACCGAATCAAAGGATCTAGGTCAGCGAACAAACAGGAAGTTTCAGTTTCCAGGGCTCCTTTCAATAATGATCTAGTAAAAATTGGTTTTCCATAGAGATTTTCACACTTAAGGTATCACAAAATGCTTTGCCATGTGGGTGTAGTGACTGTGTGGGCAAGTAAAGCTACTCTTACATGCTCCAAGAGCCATTCATTTTTGGAAAATTCTATTTTGAGCTAAGGAATGCTAGCGAGGATGTCCAGGCTTGCCATGGTTCCACTATAAGATCTTTAAATGTATCTGCTATTTGCTCAGGGCTGCATATGATGTGAAGGCTCACACAGAAGAGAATAGTAATATTTTATTCTGTTCAAATCATGTAGTCATTGTTGCCTGCCCTACCCCAGACCAGCGGGGGAATGAATTCAGACAAAGGGTTAAATGGAACAGTGCTCAAGGGTGTTTATTGATGTAAATTCTTAAGGGTACTCACACAGGAATCACGCTCATACTAACAGTCTGGAGGCAGGCTACAGGTGAGCCATAGATTTCTTCCGATTTCACAGGCGGCTGGAGCTAGCCAGACAATAGCTTTCCAGAGATTGACCGCGAGGCTGCAGCATCCCTGGAGATCCCTTCGGATCTGCAGGAGAGCTTCCTTCTCTGGAACAGTCCCAGGTTTCTGCTGTGATGTTACATTTTGTCCAGAGAGAGAGCAAGCCACAGAGCGAGCAAGTCCTGGCCTCTTGTCACGTTAATTTATATGCCTGCAGAGTCCTTCTTTGCCTTAAAAGGTCAGAGAGCTGGACTGCCTTGTGATTAGATGTTTCTCATTCACACTTCCTCACTCATTCCATAGATTACATGCATATTCATAAGCAAAACTGGATGTGGAGTCTGGTTTCTTGGTAGGATCATTTGACCTGTACTGTGTGGGAGTCCAGGTGTGCGCCCCAGCCCATAAGGGTGGCATCTATGGTTACAGTGATTGTTGGGGAAGGTTGCTGGAATGGGATGTCCTCTAACATGTTGTGCGGCTGTGTCCACCAGTGTAGTAAGGAGAGGCTGTGGTATGGTAAGCTGACTTTTGTGTAAGGAGTGCCTGGAAAGGGACAAATAGTGGCCGGGCATGTTTGGAGGCACCTCATTTGTAGTCTGGCTAGTCTCAGAAAATATGTTGTGGCCGCCATGTGGCCAAATATTTGGAGACAGTTGCGTATTGTTGTAACTAATGAAGCTTGTACTGTGTTTATGAGGGTGGTGAGTGACTTGAACCTGTGTTTGGGCAGGCTGTGATTGAGTCCAGTCAAGCTCCTATAAACTTAAGGGTGTGCGTGTTGCAATGTGGATTTTTTCACGGTTGATATAGAAGCTGAGGAAAAGGTGAAAACTGAAGAACTGTTTGAATTGTTTTGTCATTTTAGGCGAAAGGAGGGCAACTGTGAGGAGCTCCGTCTGCTGCCGAGAATAGCAGAGAAGGAACTGAGGAGCCGCACCTCATGCGCAATCAACGGACACTAATGGTGCAAGTGGACACTACTGCGCATGTGTGGTGTGGCAGGGCGCTACTAGAAAAAGATCTCCAATCGCCAGCACGAGGATGCACTGGCACCTGAAGTGGAGCACCCACGGGGACAGCACTTGAAGAAGAACAATCTTCTGGAGATCTGAGTCAAGCTTTCTGAAACTGGATAGAGCGTAACGAAGATCAAACTATACTAAACATCACAAAAAATTATCAGCTTGCTTTCCCCCTGAGGAATACTCAGTGTAGTCAAAAGGAGAAAAAAAAAGAAAAGGTTTAATAAGTGAAAAACACGTCACTTCTTGCAAATAAAACTATTGTATTAAGAAGTCCAAAACAGCACTGAACAAAACCAAATTAAGATTTATTTATTTCTCTTTATGGTAATGTCATTTGTCCTAAACACATTTACTGATAGCTATTATTTTACATTGGGACCAGACTCTAAATTATTTAAAAGAATTGTGTGACACAGACTGTATAACCCTGCAGCATTACAAGTTGCTACTTTATAATTTACATATTATAAATCCAAGTAGTTAGATTTAAAATGTTTTTGCCAGTTTGAAAGTTTTTACCAGTACAAGAGATTTCTATACCTACATTGAGAGAGATACTTTTAAGATCAGTAAAACATTTCAAATTAACTGAAAATATGTAAATGAATCACAGTATGTATAGTGTTAGCATTTTCCACAAATCCTAAGTAGTGATCATCAACTTAAAATATATCATTTCATTTGAAGACCAATTTGTCTTGGTGTTATTCAGGCAGCTGCTTTGTCAGAAGAAATTCAGTTTGCTTTGCCATTCAGATCCAACGCTCAATAACGCTGAGGGCAGTACTGTAGGTTCTGAGTGCAGGATGAGTCCCTTTGTAACACATCATAAGAGACCCTGCCTCTGCACTGAAGCCTGCATCCTGCAATTGTTTTGCTATTTCCAGTATATCCCAATGTCCCTCTTCCTGGTTGGCCAGTAAGTGGTTGATAAGGTGAGGGTAGAATAAAGTGGATATGCACTTCACCACTAATTTTTCATTCAGGAGCAAAGAAAGAATTTCAGAATCACAGTTGGAATCATCAACCTGCAAAGAAAGAAAAATACACAAAAATGAAGACAGAGTTAGTAGTTACATCCACACTTTTTTTTTTAGGCCAGAAGGGACCATGACCTTATAATAATCATTAACCATGACCTCCTGCAATATGTGTTTTTAGATATGAAGCTGCAATAGTAGGATGTTCTGAATAGATTTACAACAATAGTAATACATACTTTATACATCCAAGGCAAACCTTTAACAATCATAATTTGTTTTATTAATAAAACCTCACATGAGTCTTACAGATATATCCATCTCAAACTAAGGAACAAAGCAATGAAAAAAGAAGGTAGTGAAGGGCTTAGAATAGATTCCCATTATCTTTTCTATATACCAGAAAATTCCCTATTTTTACATTAATAGAAGGATTAACAGAGGTTGATAAGGGAGATTGTAAGGTAAGCTATATTGTCTGACACACTGGCTAATGTGTGCACTATACAGGGATGTGTCTGAACAGAGCTCAGGATTAGATTTTCAAGCTCTCGAAACCGGTGGGGGGGGGGAAGGGGAGACAGAATTGCCAGGCCCCTGAACAAGGTGTGTGTGTGTGTGCGCTCCACACTCCTGGAAGGGGAGGGGCCTTGGATGAAGGGGCAGGGCTTGCGGCTAGTGGTTGTGATGGCCAAGAGCCTCAGGCCCTTTTGAATCATAGGGCCCCACAATAGTTGCCCCTATTCCCTCCACCATTGGTGGGCCAGCTCAAAACCCATAGCCAGGCTCAGACTTTCAAAGTCTGGAGTACTCAGCAGTTGCCATAGATACACAGATTGGGTACTGAGCTCTTTTGAAAATTGGGTCTATATTTGTACAGACAATGCTACAGAATTTAGCTTTTAAATTCAATTTGAGCTAATGTAGCAGATAAATCAAATGTAAATTCCTAGACAGCCAATACTGCTTTAACAGCATAAAGTGTTTTGCGTCTCCAATGTCCAGAAAAAAATAAAACAAACAAGCAACAGAAAAGAGCCTGGTAAGATGTAAAAACTGTCTTCCTTTCAATGGGCTCCATCAGATAAAATAAGAACAAATCAAGCAACCTGTTTAATAAATAGTGATTTCCTGACCACTTGATTTTTAAAAGTTAAAGCCCATCCTCCTCCTACTCAACCTGGGTCCCATTATCCAGAATAACCGTCCACTACATTTTGAGAGATGGTAGAGCAGAATGTATAAATCACATTCATACTGTTATCTGAAGTGATTTGGTACAGCAGCACAACTCTTCTACTTCTTAGCATATGTAGCTGATTCTATGAAATCTGCATAGTGAAGTGACGCTGACATCTTGGAGGCAACCGACAACTTACTCCTAGGCAATTTTTTACTCAACCAGCAGTGTAAGTAATTTCATCTTGATTTTTCAGGACAACATCCAATATTTTCTTGTCTATCACTTCTGAGTGTCTTTTTTGTCTCTAGCTATACAGCTAAAGCAGTACAGGGCTTAGCTTCTCAGGTTTCTTGTTAAACTGACAGGTTTTCCTCCCCTTGTAACACATCAGGATGGACATTTCTTGGTTATTTCCCAATTTCCTATTCCATCAACTTTTCACTTCCATTTCTCAGACAACAAGAGGAATGACCAGATCTGTGCCTTTGCCTGGGCGATTAGATATACCTCAGGTCCAGTGAGCCAGCATACCAACCTTTGTGGCTCAGGAAAATTCTACACTACCACTTAAGTCAATCTAACTGGCATTGCTCAGGGGTGTGAAAAAGACACCACCCCTAGCGACACATGTTATAGTGACCTAAGTGCTGTCCAGACTGGTACTATATCAGCAGGAGATGCTGATCTTTAAGTCAGCTGGAGAGCTGCCATTGACGCCAATGGGGACAAAACGGAGCCTGAACTGAAAAAACCACACAAATTATTTCAGAATAAAAACCTTATATTCAGATCCTTTCAGCCTTATAAATATAAGTATCTTGCTCTTGTGAAAGAGATGATGGGAGAAATCATGATGCTTTATATAGGATATACAAAAACATGCAAGAATAATTTGTTGTTCCTTTTAAAAAGTAGAACATTTTCCCCAACCTCTTTCTTTTTTTTTTAAAGCACAGAAAAAGGGACAAAGCATGAAACATGTCAACATGCCAAGAGTATTCATCTGATGAACCAAACTCGAGTAAGCAGGCTGCAGGTACAATTACCTTGTGTTTGCCTTAAAACAATCCTTTATTATTAGTTTATTAACTAATCTCCCCACCCCACCTCCCAGGGACTTGAGAGGAAAGTATGGGATTTTCAAGATTAAATAGGAGAAGGTTCCCCTTATAGACAAAGGTTTCTATCCAGCAGAGGAATGAAGATCTGGAACAATTTTCCAAAGAGTGCAGGAGGGCAAAGAACTAATTTCTTTTAAGACTCACTTGATAAATTTATCGAGTGGATTGTATGATTAGATTACAAATAAGGCATATGGCCCATCTATTAGCAAATATCTCCAATGGGCAAAGGTAGGACACTAAAGGGAAGGGCTCTGATTTACAACAAAGAATTTCTTCTTTGATGTCTTGCTGGCAGGTTTCTCTCAGATGCTCAGGATTTAACGGATACGATATCTGGGGTCAGGAAGGAAATTCCGCCCAGATCAGCTTGGAAGAAATTCTGGAGGTTTTCATGTACGGCCTGGGTCACTCATTGGTTTGAACTAGGGTTGTTAAGTAATAGTAATGCCTGACCTACTCCACAGCACTCCCCCAGCTGGCCTCTTATTCCAGGGACCACCCTCTCCCATGCTCTTTCCATTAGTCCCCAGAATGAGGAGTGGCTGGGGATGACATCTCCTGTCCTAGACCTCCATGTCCTGGCCATCCTCTTGCTCCAGGGATGGACACCCCCAAACCTGTGCTCCATTGTCCCTGGCTGGGCTCATACTCGGAGGTAGGGGAGTACCCCATAGAAAATAGGCGCTTGGCAAGCTCAGCCTTCCTGCACCAACTTCTCTTCCCTATTGCATGCCTAGGCCCTGAGGTAAAATCCATCCTCCCTTGCAAACAAGGCCTCACTTAGCTAAAGGGAATCCAGTACTCGCTCGCTCAGTAAAAGGAGGCGAGCCCAGTACTAGAAACAGCAGCATGACTCCTTCCTAACCTTCCTCCTGCACCCACCTCTTACTCTCTAGCCCAGCCTCCCCAAACACTGAATTTCTAAGGTGAAACTCTCTTTGGACAGGAGGTGATCCAGGACAGCTCATAAGCCCAACCCAACAGGAGCAGGACCAAGAATTCACCCTTCTCCTGCACAACTCGCATCTCTAGAATGCTGACTTTCTGAGATAAAAAAATTAGACCCCTTTAATAAATCAAGATGCCTCTCGGGGCAGAACAAGAAGTAGAACTGAGTGCACTGGCAGGCTCTAAAAGTTTTATACTGTTTTATTTTTGAGTGCAGTCATGTAAAAAAATTCTATATTTGTAAGTTCAACTTTCAAGACATTGCATTACAGTACTTGTATGAGGTGAATAGGAATACTATTTCTTCTTTTACAGGGCAAATATTTGTAATAAAATTTTAAATGAGCACTGTACACTTTATAGTCTGTGTTGTAACTGAATTCAATATTTGAAAAAATCAAAATATTTAAATCAACAGTATTCTATTATAGTTAAACACTGTTATTAACTGCAATTAATTTTTCTAATTGCTCAACAGCCCTAGTTGAACTAAAATGGTAGATTCTTTATACCTGGAAATCTTTAAATCAAGATAGGCAACTTCAGTAACTCATCTGGAGGTTATGAGCCTACCACAGGAGTTGGTGGGTGAGGTTTTGAGGCCTACAAAGTACAGTAGGACAGCTGGTCCCTTTCAGCCTAGAAGTCTATATGGCACAACTCCCCAGTCCTGCATTTCCCTTTTACTTCATTTAGATACATGTTCTTCTCATTGACAGTCTTCTTCACTCTGACACGTTTAAAATACATTTCTTGATTAAATTTTTTTTTAAATCCTTGGCACATAACCAATCTGTTCCGTGAAAGTCTCTCCAGGGATACAAAACTAATTACTTCAATGTACAGTGGTCCTCTCTATGAACAAACAATTCTAAGAACATGAGAAAATCCAATCAAGTCACTATCATGGGTTACACCTGGAGTTTGGTTGTTGTTCAAAACACTTCAGCTTGTGGATGTGGTAAGATGACAAATTTTCAGGGCTTAAACACCATTTGGCTGTTTAAAATAAATTTTTACACAGCTTCGTCTTACGCAGGAGTGGACAACATCCATCCCGCCAAATTACTGAATCTGACCCATAGGCTGCACAATCTGGCCCACGGTCCACCTCGCCAGCACTCACAGGCACTGAGCAGTCAGTCACTTAAGAGGAGCTCCATGCCACGTTAAGTGGCTGGCTGCTGCCTGTGGCTCTCTGCTCTGGGCACCGGGAAGGCTTTGCATAAACTGGACAATGAAAGCAAAAGGATTTTGCTTGGAGCAGCATGCGTAGCCTCCTCCTCACCTGGAAAAGAGAGCCACAGGGAGCAACCAGCCATTTTGAGCAGGCTGGGGCTGCAGCAGGCAGGGAGCTTGACACAGGGCCCTGTAGGGCTGCTGGCTGGGAGCCTCCTAGTGCCTAAGTGCCTTCTGACCACAGCCTGCCTCTGGCACTCCAGCTCCTCCCTCCCTGCAATTCCCTGCCCCAGGTTACCATCCAAACCCCCTGCACCCCTCGTCCCCTACTCACTGAGGTCACAACCCCTTCCCAGACCCTTCACCCCCTTCTACAGCCCTCCCCCTGGCCAGAATCTTCTCTATCCTCTCCTGTACCCATAGCCCCTCCCCGACCCTGCACCCCAATCCCCTACCCCAGATTACAACCAACTCCCATTATTCTGTCATTACTGAAATGGCCATTACATTAAACTGCATTGTAAGTTGGTGACATTTATTGGCATTTTAAGGGGAAAAAAAGACACAAATATAAAATAAAATATCGTCTGCAGCATAAGACTTAACAAAACTGAAAAAAAAAAATTAATATGCACATTAAGGATGTTAAGGACTAGTCGACTAGTCGCTTCCCCCTCCCTCCTTTGCTGCCTCTATCAGATAGAGGCAGAAAAAGGAGGGAAAGAGGGAGTACTTCAAAGTGGCAGTGCCAAATGGAGCCCTTACCAGGCTCCGTGCAGTGCTGCTGCTTTGGAACACCGTGGAGGCATTTCAAAGGAGCAGCGCTGCCCTGGCATATCCATGGAACCCGGGATCAGCGGGGAGATTCCCCAGCTGATCCCGGGCTCCGTGCGTGATATTTTAAAGCAGCAGCGCCGCATGGAGCCTGGGGTCAGCGGGGCACTCTGAGTCCTCCACTGTCTCCAGGCTCCATGTAGGTGCTTCCGCTTTGAAATGCACAGGAACCCCCACTGGGGACTCTTGCTCATTTCAAAGCCAGCATGCCGTGTGCAGCCCGGGGCCAGCGGGAAGTCCTGTACAGGCGCTTGTACATTTCAAAGGAGCAATGCGGGAAGTGCCTATCAACTAGTCAAATAGTCGATAGAAATTCCATCAACTACCTGACTCGTAAATTAACCGGTATCTAACATCCTTAATGCACATTACATACATACAAAATACACACATGATGTCAAACTGGTAAGCATGAGCTATGTATACAAGTATTAAGAGGAAATATGCTGGAACATACAATTAGGAATGCAAACACAAACCATTCTAACACCTACACATACAACAAAATAAACAAAAAGAGACAGACAGGTCAAACTGCTACAAACAGTTCCTGCAGGAAAAAAACAAAACAAAACAAAACAAAAAACAAAAAACAAAAACACAAAAATCCCCGTTTTCTTTCTAATTTCTTCAAAACTTGCTTTTCTACTGCACTTATATTGGTGCCCAGATATTAGAGAGACAAGGTTGGTAAAATATTACCTTTTCTTGAGTCAATTTCTGTTGGTGAAAGAGACAAGCTTTCAAACTACACAGAGGTTTTTTTTCAGGGCTATCAAAAGCTTTGTTCAGAAGACCAGATCAAGTCTTTGTAACATGTTGTCTACAGATAATGAGCCAAAAATATCGGCACCTGCGAACCAGTGATTCATGGCTCTTTCCCTCCTTTCATGCAAAGTTCTGATGGGGCAAACTGCAAAGGAGCACCTACCAAAAAATTAATGCAAAAATGTTTCACTTAGAAGGAAGCGCCCTTCATGGTTTACCAATTTTGCAAACCTCAAATAAGGTTGCAGTGTTTTAGAACATATATTCATATGAACAGGGCTTGACAACGGCGGAGAAATCTGGTCGCCAGCCCCGCACTGTGCATGCACAAATCCCGCATTGTGCATGCGCGCGCCGCCGGTGAACGGGCGACCGGCTAAAATCTACTCGCCACGGGTAGAATTCAATGATTTGTCGAGCCTTGCATATGAACACAAGTACAGTCAGTACAGGGGCAGACGATGAATACACACAAAGTTACATGCACACATGACAACAAAGCAGACATTTACATCTATACATAGCATCCATCACAACATGCCTAATTCCTCCTACAATGAGGTTTACAGGGGTCTTTCAAAATAGAGGTTTATTTCGAAATTCAGCCACGTGTAGACGAGGGTAAATACTGGAAGAGCATCTTCAAAAAATACCCCAGAGGAAGTATGCAAATGCGCAGAGCTATTTGCATCCTTCTCCCGAAATAAAAATTGTGTGTAGACATATCCTAAGTGCACATGTACAATATAGACATGCAAAGCATGAATTATTATTTATAATTTGTATTATCGTAGCTTATAGTGGGGATGTGAATGACTAGCCGATAAGCAAATGCTTATTGGATAGTAGACAATCTAGTCAACTAGTTGCTTCCTTTGCCCCCTTGCTGCCTCTATCAGAAAGAGGCAGCAAGGGGGGGGGGGAGGGAGGCGGTGCTTTAAAGTGGCAGTGCCGCGAGGAGCCCAGGGCCAGACCCCGGGCTCCCTGCGGCGCTGCCACTTTGAAATGCCGTGTGCAGCCCAGGGCCTGCTGGGAACTCCCCCCGCTGACCCTGGGCTCCATGCAGTGCTGCCGCTTTGAAACACCGCGGGGAGCACGGGGCCAGCAGGAAACTGCTGCTACACTTCAGAGTTGGAGGCGCCCTTATTGACTAATAGAATAGTCAATGCAAATTGCATCGACTATTCGATTAGCCAATTAATCGAAATTTTACATCCCTAGCTTATAGGCACCTTAGTCATGGACCAGAACTCCATTGTGCTAGGCACTGCACAAACTAGGGATGTTAAAATGCAGTTATTTTGTGAAAATGTGTAACCAGGAACCTTGCCAGTACGGGTTGGGGAGAAGCCAGCTACCCACACACACCACCTCGCCTCCCCTCCTCTTGTTGCCTCTGATACAGAGGTAGCAGGGTGTGTGCGTGCATGTACCTAAGAGGGTTAACCAATGGATAAACTGTGTACTCAGATACATGTTCACATTCCTAGTACAAAAACAAATGAAAAGACCATCCCTGCCCCAAAAAGCCATAAATTTAAACATGAGCCAAATACTTCATATTCAGTATATACAGATACCTCAGATACATTTATATTGTCCACATTTTATGGGACACACATACACATTAAAAATACAAAACTCACATAAAGCAATCTCATAGTCTTGCAAACACCATAAAAGCTGTTGCTAAAATACACCTACCATCCCATACTGGAACCCATATTGGATATCATCTAACAACTAAACCCATACTGGACAGGGACCCCATCCTCAATTTTTTTTTCCTGAATTTTTTTCCTGAACCCCCTCTTCTGGCCTTCTAAGAACCCCTGTCTCCAAATTCATAAGCAAGTTTCCCACAGATCATGAGACACCAACTCTAAGTGGCACTAGACCCTGCCAGAACAACAGATGAAAAATGTGCTGACATGTCTCCACTGCTACATGATCAATACAGCCCTCAATATACCTTTCAAGATCCCTGGGTCCTCCACATAACTATCACAATATACTATTGCTGATGATGCATCAGAGAAAACAGAATTGATCTTGCTCTTCCATGTAAGTATTAGTTTTGCACTGATAGCAGAGATTAAAAGTTGGTTTTGTTCATGAAGTGAGTAGGTATGGCTCAAGGACACAAAAGGATAAGAATTCTGGGGGTAAGTGGTGATTTTTGCAGTCACTTTCTGGCCATGCATACACTGTTTAAAGAGATGCTAACAAAGAAGAAATTGATAAATCAAGTTGCAAGTAAAGAGTCATTAATGAAGAAAAAGGCTAGTTACACAAGGTCTCAAGGATTAAGGGGCTGATTATTTTGGCACATTCACCTCGAATTAGTAGAAAACAACTGTAAATTCAATTTTATTTTCCAAATTTTATTCTTTGCAAATTTTTATGTTACAAAAGGAATAAATTGTTTTGAAATACAAGGATATATCTCAGTACATCGAAGTGAATATAAAATATGTAAGTAGGCCAATAACAATTATTTAGACTAGAAAAAAGTTATTTTCAAGTCAAACTTTTAACTCAAGTCCTTTGGGCACAAGCAGCATGTTTTCTGATTACATAAGCCCTCCATGTATGGTTGCCTTAACAGTATAGTTACAACCAACCTATAGAATTGTTGTAATATTAGGAATAAGCAGTCTTAACCTTTGCATGCTGAAATAAGAAAGATGACAATACTGGAAGCACTCTCAGAAACAAGCAACTCTTAAAGACAAGCTCTGAATCTTACTGACATTCATGAACTACTTAACTGGCTATATTAAGATACAGTTTTTAAAAATTATTCACTGAGAGGGGGTAGTCTAGTTATTTCTGGGATACGAAAGATGGAACTGGCAGTTTGCAAAAGGTTACACAATAATAGAGGCCTGTAGTTTCAGAAAAGCTTTAAAAAACTGGCTGTTTTATTGTCGGCAAAGGCTGTATAATCCTAGTATCAGCACTTCAGCATCATCCTTTTAACTGTAAACATCCATAAAGCTGTCAGCGCCATACAACAAATGGCTAAATAATACATCGTACCAGCAAGCAAATGCTGATTTTTTTTCACAACCATATTTGTGAGCTGTGCTAGCAGTATGTCAGGGAATCTGACTATTTCACTTTACCAGATGGCATATTTCCTTTCCCTGTTTAATGTACATGAGAATTGGCCTTTTGCAACAAATCTGAAAACTAAGTATAGCCAACTACTTGACTACACTCATGGATCATTATTAAAAACATTCAGGAAACCAAGTACCCTAAGCATAGTCAGGTTATTAATTAAAAACAAAACAGCACAACACAAAGCAATCTTGCAGTATTCACCTTTGCTTCAAAAAATGCATTTGAGATGATCTAGAATAACAGTAGCCCTTTTTCCAATCTTATATATCACCTAAGCTTTAAAAGATGACAATACCAGCTTCTTATCTTGTTTTTCTGTGCTACCCTGTACCTTTCTTTTTTCTTTGTTTTGACCACTACATTCCCAGCATCAATGCAGGCATTCCCAAATGAACAAGGACATGGCATTCGTACTATGCTGAGTTTTATATTGCGCTTACCAAGAGCAAAGTTTAGCTATTGGATAGTGTTATGGGATATTCCTTAGCATGAGTGAAAAGCATTTTTGGGAAAGCACAATACAATTTTCAACTGTATCATTTATTATGCTTTTTTCTAGGGATGTTAGCATATAGTCACTTAAACGATTAACGAAGTCTAGGCTTATCGGTTAATCCAAACGACTACATACAACCTCCCCCCTCACAGATTTAGTGGGGGGAGGGAGAAGGCGGGAGCCAGCTTTTAAGTTGGCTCCCCATGCGTGCCAATTCCCACAGAGCTGCTTGCCCTCCCCTCCCTACCACAGAGGCAGCATCACAGGAGACAAGCTGGAGCTGGTGCTAAGCTGGCCCCCCACAAGCACCAGATCCCATGGAGCCACGCCACCTGCCAACCCTTCCTCCCCCCATGGCTGCCAGTGACAGAGTGGCAGCAGTGCAGAGTGTGTGTGAGGGGGGGGGGGAGGGGGGAACGACAGGCAGGAGCTGGTACATGTGGAAAGCCGGCTTGACTGTGTTTATCCAATGATTTGATCAATTGTTCATTTCTAATTGAACTTTTAATTTTTTTTTTATAGCTTGTGTAATTCTGACTTTACTGAAGAGGTCAGTGGTTAGTTTTTCTAAAAAAATGCAGAAAGTTCATTCCACATTTTGAATATTCCAACAGCCTGTTAAATTTGGTCTGCTTCACAAGGTTATATATATATATATATACGCGATGACATTTGCACTTAGTGAGATTAAATCCCTCTGTTTGTGTGAAAAGGGCTCATCAGAATCAGTAAGGCTGAATTTTCAGGGTAGTCAATCTTAAATATAAATCTGAGATTTGCAAAAAACACAATCTCACCATGTTTATAGAAGAGTCTACAGCAGGCAGAATTGCCAAATTTTGTAAGTATTGTGGTTTACGTTATTTTAAAAGAACTATAACACAAAGATGTATAAAAATATACTATGGTAGCTTCTGTTCCACCACATTAATTTACAACTGAGTAGCCAGATAATTAAAACAAATAGCATTTGTGGGTTCTTTTTAAAATCACCTTCACTGTAAAATGGATTTTTATCAGCCCTATGGCTGCAGACAAAATAACTGTGGAAAATATTAATAATCATAATGCACTCAAGAGACTATACTTCCTACATGAAGATAAAAGAACTACTTCATTACTGGAAAGTATGAAGGACAGCTAATTCAACTGTTCATACCTTAGCAACAGCTGTTATCTGTTCCAGTGCCAATACATGAAGATCTTGGTCTTTGCTTTCCACTAGCAGTTTCAGGGATAACAGCAGGAGGGACTGGTTAAGCAGCAGCAAACATAAATCCTTTGTACACTGAAAACAAAAGTAACCCCAGACTGTCAGAGCGCAGCAGACGTGGTAAAATCATACACACCAAATTTTATGAAAATCTTGTGTCAAATACAAAATGGAAATTAAACTTAATAAAACACATTTTCCAGTGGAAAGAAGCCTGTTTGGAAACTTGTGATAAGTGGAATGTTTGCTATACAAAAAACAAGGGAAGCACTGAGTACTTATAATAACTCACACAGCACTTTACTGAAAGAAGAATGGAGCAATCATTGCTCTCAGTGGGAGTAATGCTTTTGCTGTGGTCACTGAAACACTGTGCCCTGTAAGAAGTAAGGTAACACATCTGTGACACTTTTCTAACTCAGTTATACAGTAATAAACGTGGAATAAAATAAAGGAGGAATAACAGGTTGGACCTCCCTAGTCTGGCACCCTCAGGACCCGAGCAGTCCTGAACCAGAGAGCTTGCCAGACCAGGGCAGGTCAATGCTCCCCTGCTGGGCTGCACCGCTCCTGGGCTCTCCAGGCTGGGGCTCCGATCCTGATGCTGCTCGATGCTGCCAGGGTCCCCAGGGTTCCATTCCAGAGCCACCCGGCCACCATCAGCCCCATTCAGAAACCATCAGCACTGCTGCCGCTGGTCCCTGATTCTCCAGGGATCCCCGGCCAAGACTCCCCTGCTGCTGCCTGGTTCATATAACGCCAGGGAGTTCCCTGGCCAGGGCTGCCACGCCAGCTGCTTCTAGGAGTTTCTGGGGTTCCCTGGTTGGGGCCGCCCATCTGCCACCAGCCCCACTACCAGACCCAGTCCTGCTCCCATCAGGGGTTCCCCGGCCTGGGGGTGCTTAGCCGTTGCTGCCTGGCCCCGCTGCTGTAGGGAGTTCCTCAGATGGGGCAAGGGCTCCTTGTTCACTGCCTGGCCTGGCTGACACCAGGGGTTCCCAGGCCTGGATGGGGGCTCTCAGTTTGCTGCCTGATCCCACTGATGCCAGAGGCAGGGCTCCTCACCTCTGCCTGGCCCCACTGATAGCTCCCCAAACCTGCGTTCTCCAACTGGCCCCCAACTCCCACCTCCGGGGATCTTTGGTCCAACAACATCCTTGGCCCTGAGTGTACAATAGCTCCTCATGTCAGAGTCCAGCATCATAAAGTTGTCCCAAAATCTCAAATGTCTTTTATGGAACTCTTATCCAGTGTATTAGTTTCTCCATTTTAATGGGAGTTCCCACGTTTTATTACCCCAGCATGAACTATTTGGATTCACAATTTTGGGATAGTGTGTCCTATTGCAGAGGCTAGCAATAGAAAGTGATACTTACAAAATAAATCACTGAGTAGGATTACTTCCAGACCCTTATCCAAGTCTAGTGTGGTTAGTAACAAAGTGAAAATGTATTAGATTTTCTCTCATATATTTACAGATTGGACCTCCCGGGTCCGGCACCCTCAGGACTTCACTGGTCTCAAGTAAGGGATTGTGCCAGACCAGGGGAGGTCATATCTGGCCCCCCTAGTACCAGCCCCCCAGCCCTGGACTGGCCACTAGCCTCCTGGCTGGCTCCTCCCATGCCGCTGGCCTTGCTGCCCTGTCAGTCCCCTCATCCCCTTCCCTGCTGCTCTTGATAGCCCAGTTCCAGGCCAGCTCACTAAATTTTCGGCCCTGCCCCGGCAGCTCCAAGGAGGGAGTCAAGGGAGCCAAGCACCACAGCTGCAGGGAGCCAGGCAGCCCAGGTGCCTGCCCTCCACTAGGACTCTCTGGTTCTGGAATATCCATGGATCTGCTGGACCACAGATGTTGCCAGATCAGGGAGTCACAGTTTATAGAAGTTTAACTTGTAGAATTATTTTCTATAGGGCGTGTACATGACTTTACCTCGAAAAACATATTTCAACTTTCCTTATGTGAATAACAATCTAATTCATCCAGAAAGGTTCAAAGATATAGTTTACGCTGATTTCTCCTCACAATACTTTGTTTCTAGTGAGACCGATGAGGGAACTCACACAACAATATCACTCTATCGGGTTAGCCTGTGTATTATATAACATAGATATTACAGGTTGGACCTCCCTGGTGTGGCACCCTTGGGACTTGACCGGTCCTGGACAAGGGAGTTTTCTAGACCAAGGGAAGTCTGGGACGGGGGAGCGCCAGGCAGCCCCACCAGACTTGCAGCAGCCCTGCTGGTTTCAGGCTCCACTGCCCTGCAAGCTCCAGCCCCTCCATAGGTTTCCCTGCCTCTGCCAGCTGCAGGCTTTGATGCCCCATGGGCTCCACTGTCCCACTGGCTCCAACAGCTGGCTCCACTATGAACCGCCAGCAGCCCCTATTGCTGGGCCTCTCTAGTCCTGCAACATCCATGGTCCTTCTGGACCACAGATGTTGCCGGACCAGAGAGTTCCAGACCACATTCCAATATCACCACATTCCACATAACCTGTATTCCAATATCATTTGAGACATCCACAGACATGCTGTATGCTTCACTCTGAAAGACCCTTCACCTGCCCCAAAGAGCTTGCAATCTAACTCAAATGTGTAATTTTTACCATTTAAGTACAAAGATGAGTAAATTAATCTGGTGGCCAAAGCTTCTGTTAAATGTAGTCACACTCTTTGGGTACTTATACCTACCCTGATTTTAAAAAGTGGAAAATGTGTATTATGGACATATTACACCCATGATATTGAGGCTACAGATCTTAATTAAGATCTTACAATATGGTATCAACTCACATAATTTTTTCCCCAAGCACTATATTTTCAGATAACACAGCAAATCCTCAGTTACTCCCCTCAACTGCATTTCCGACAACAAAATATTAATGTAATTGTGATGAACACCTGAGAATGCAACAGAACTACAAATTACTCTATGTCTGGTAGCATGTCATGATAATTACAAAAAATTCTTACAAACCTCGACTACTCAGGATAGGTCTAGGTGACACAGTATTAGACCTGAATAATTGAATGCTAATATTTAAACTGTATGTTAAATTTAATTCACCTAAATGTGTATTATTGCTGTTTAGATACTAAAACAAATGTTGTGGATAATTGAAGAAGTGTACTTAGATGTATAGATGCTCTTTTCTCAATCTGTGTATTATGTATTTTTTTAACATTAGCTATAATACAATTTTAAAATCTGTTAAAAAAAAATCTGTGTCTCATCTACACTAGCAAACCACCAGCAAGCTGCAATCATGAAAGAGTTTACACAAAAAAACAGCAGTCACAGGAGTACTAGCTCAACACCTGTCAAATGCATTCACCAGTTGCCTGCATTGCAGTTCAGCAGATAAAATTTTAGAATCTGGTATGCTTTGCTGGCAACTGAATTTCTCCCCACGCTATCAAGTAACACATTTTTTATTATTGCAACCAGGCAAAGGTTGGTTAGCCTGAGGAGAAAACAGAAGGTTTGTAATACACTGAGGAGATTTTGTCTTTTATTGCCAAAGAATAGACAGCAGTGTCTGTAGTGTTTACAAAGTTAAGCAATGGCTAAATCTTCAGTTGCCAGGCTTTGCTTTCATTGAGAACTTACATTACATAAACAGGTGCAGAGGAGTATTGAAAAAACCATAAAGGGTGAAGCAAACTTTAAAATATCACCCATTAAGCCTTTGATATTTTGATTTTCTACTTCATTTCTGCCAAACAGCAACGTACTAAGGAGATTACAGAATGCAAACTTGACAATTTACATTTCTACAAAATCCCTCTGTGTCTGGAAAGCACAATGTATCACCATGGATACACCTTTATGTTAGGAAAAATAAATGTTCAGGGTTGTAGGATGAACAACCTGAGTGTAACAGCAAGTTTATAGGGATGGTAACATTTTATACCTGAAAACCCATCAGAACCATAAGTGAAGAAGCAGTACCAGAGGGAGCAGCATGTTATTATAAAAAGCTTATTAAAAATCATATTTTTGTACCTGAACATGGTGGGAGGAGAGAAGGAAAGGGAGATGATTTAAACACACGAATTTAACATAATTAGGCACAGTGAACATTTCTAAAGCCAATGACTAGGAAAATGAAAAGGTGTTTTTAAAACACTGTTGAACTACTGAATTACAATTTGCTTTCTCACTGAAGTGATTTAAAATATCACAGAAAAAAATGCAATTAAACTATGTCAGTGGGCAAATGCAGTTAATGTAGATATTAATATTACTCTTTGTACAACAAAGTTTAGGCCAAACAGGTATTTTAGCCCTTTTACAAAAATGTTTATCATCAACTTGCATACTTCGCAAAATTGTACTTAGTACAGGACCTTCCTTGTTTGGCACCTTTGGGACCTGACCTGTCCTGAATGAGGGAATTTGCTGGACAAGGGGAGGTCCCCTGCCACCAGCCTCCCAGGACACTCCCGCTCCCTGCGACTGGCTCCATTCCAGACGCACTGCCACTGAGCTCCAGCCTGCAGGGCTTAGACTTGGGCTCCAGCCCCCTGGGGCTCCCCGTATATAGAGATCCCCAGCTGCTGTGGCCCTGCTTCTCACCCACCCCACCCTGGAATCCCTGGGAATGGGGCTTGCCAGCTGCCCTGCTTTTTCTGTTGGTTGCTCCACTACCGGTCTGTCTAGCCAGGGCTCCCCAGGACGAGGCTTGCCGGTTCCTCTGCTAGCCTGCTCAATCGGGGATCCCCCGGGGACGGGGCTCCTCTGGACGGGGCTCCAGCTGGTTCGCACTCCTGCTGGGGCTTTCTGGTCCAGCAACATCTGTGGTCCTGCCAGACCATGGATGTTGCCAGATCAGAGAGTCCCAGATTTCAGAGGTTCAACCTGTATCTTAATCACTGGGAATATTAATATAGATAATACAGATTATATATATGTTTTAAAACGCATTTTAAAATGGTACAATCTAGGTGAGAGAGAAATAATAATACATTTGTTTTTAAAAATTAAGGTCCCAAATTAGCAAAGCCCTAAAGCAAATGCTTAATGTTAAGCCCATGTTTATATCCCAATGGGAATATTCAAGTACTTTAAGATAAGTATGTGTTTCACGCCTTGGCTGAAGTGGGTTCTAAAGCATCTTGCACAGGTTGAATGTCTCTAGTCCAGAACTCCCTGGTCCAGAAATATCTGTCATCCAGAATGATTTTAGTTAGCCAGATGTCCACTTTTCATGGGTGTGGCCAAGTTTCTGAACCTAATGCTGGTGCCATATTTGATTAAAATTACAAGCTACCTTTAGTAGGCCTTCTAAGTCAAGTATTTGTTTCTGACAGTAGCTGTTGCCATCAGTGATAGACAGGCAGCACCTGTCTTTAATACAGTTGAGCCAATTTGATCAATACTGTAATGTATTTGCAATGGTGTAGAGCAGGGTTTCCCAACCTATGGGTCGGGACCCAAATATGGGTTGCCGTTACATTTCAAAAAGGTCGCCAAGTGTCTCCCTAGGTGGCTCTGCCCTCCCTCCTCCCCCCATTTTTGAATTGCTTTGGGTTACCAAGTCTTCCTGAATTGTCAAAATGGGTCCCCATCTGGAAAAAGTTGGGAACTGCTGGGAAGATGGAAAGGAAAATCACTTTGTAAATTTCGTTGTTTTGATTTCACATAGAATTCTCACTCTTAGGTCTTATGCATTCAGCATGAGCCACGGAGGGTAGTCCATTAGCTTTTAAGATCTTCACTCCTGGAAGCATAAGACTCAGAAGTCACAATCCTGCAACGATGGCCTCATTAGAGAAAGATTTCTTCCAGACCTCAGTGAACATCCTGTATCATGAAGTTTAAGTGCCTTTTCAATTCTTGCCTTTAGACTTCAGAACCACAAGTGTTACTAGTGGTTAGAAAGTTATCCAGCTTTTTTTTTTAGGCTGCCCACTCAAAGTATTTATGGGACTAGGGTTAACAACTTGGAAAGCAAGTGCAGCTTGCCCTGTAACATCTGCCATCTGCTTGTACCATCTCTCAGTGTGAGAATCTGCTAATTCATGACCAAACTATCTATCATATTAAACTTGGTACAGTATTTGTTTTTGTTGATTTGCTAGGTAATCTGCTTTATTCTATTTGTTCTCACTTGTAGGTCTATCCCCTGCACTGTAGTTAAAAAATTAAATCTAGATCCCTCCAGAAAATATGTCTGGCACTCTGCCTTACTGACTACTTTTGGCAGCAACTCCCAGAAGTTGGTTTTAAGCTGCATAAATACAAGTGTCCCATTTGTTTTAAAATGTATTGCCCTTCAATTTCTACAAGAGACGTCTTGGTTTTGTATTAAAGAAAAAAAGAAACATCTGATCAGTTTCCACTACACTGTTCATAATCTTCATGTTGGCTATTTTCAAGAACAAAGACTGGTTCTGTGAATCTCACTATAAAGGACGTAAAAGGATAATAAAAGTAGATGCCTGGGAATAATTCCAGAGAAGTGTAAAGATTTTAAATAATTTTTTAAATCTGATAGAGTTAGGCTATGATGTGTGAGTATGTGAGGCTGTGGCACTGTGGGATGTTAGAGAGGCTTGTATGGAAGTGAGTATACATAATTAATTTAGGAAGAGGGAATACTAGAGTACTTGTAAAGAAGAACTGCTTACAAAATAAAAGCTAATTAAAGCCCAAATATTTCAGAGCTTCCTTACAGACAACTTTTTGTGTTTAATAAGTGGAAGTTACTTGTGCTTATATTTAATAATTTTTGCTAAATAGTATTCAAGTGCAGTCAGTAAAGCTGTATAAGGAGCTTCAACAGTGATTCCTGCGTCCACAGTAAAAGGTGTAGGCATATCTGCTAGGTACTTGAAGTTCCAACTCACCTCTACAGGAAGCCTGTGCTTAGTCTGATACAAAGAACGACAGATCTTCAAAATTTCACTTCCCATATTCTCTTTTTGCTCAGTAGGACATTTTGATAGCATGGCCACCCCTAGTTTCACCCATGGATTATTACTTGTGCATGAGCTAAAAAAGAAACAAACAAGAAAAACAAAATTCAGGAAACTATCTTTAACAAATTGCAAGCACATGCATGGAATAATAGTATGAAAAAAAATGAAAAGATCTGGGGCCAAGTAGAGGGCTCCGATTCTAAAACTGTCCCAGGTAACTTAGGGCAGTTTATGGACTTATACTGCAGTGCTGGCTTTATATCAGCTGAAATTTGCCTTTCTTTGGAAGTGGGATTCTTAACTTGGTAGCTTCAACAAGATTCTGACCTCTCAGCACCTCTCAGGTGATCAGGGAACTCAGCTCCTGGTTTCTCAATGAAAAACCTTTACCTCAAAATCACTGACAGAAATCAATACCAAGATCCAAATTAATTGTACATGTAAATGGATTAAAGATGTGAACCATGTACATATACAACTGGCTACTAATTAATACTCACCATATAGCTTTCACATATTGGTTTTCATCAGTAGATCTCAAAGCACTTCCAAATCAGATACATCTGTTACACATTTAAAATTGGTCCCTAAATATCCTTTCTTTAGTGAACAGCATTATGCACAATGATTATTTTTCCAAAGTCAACATTTACCATGATATATATTTACCAATGCTATTACCTATTCTCACTCTAAGGAAAAGAAACACGGATAAGAATATCACAGTGTGGGAAGTGTTGAAAAATGCTGACTTTTAAAATGGCAGTTACTGACATGAAGTACTAATAAATAACAATGCAATTAAGGAGGAATTTATAAAAAACTCACATTCACTTTAGACTGTTAATGTCACGTAACCATGCTTTTTCACAATAGATATAGCAAAATATCACAATTTATCACAATCAAATTAATGTCTCAGTAGGGGTAGGCCAAAGTTCTAATCTATCTATTTTCAGGCACCTAGATAAATGGCTAACTTTCAGCCATGTTAAGTGCTACACTGAAGTCAATGGGAACTTCAAGCATTTAGCACTTCTGAGGAGCTAAAAATTAAATTTAGACTGTACATTCTTTGAAGCAAATATCTGTACCTATAAAGAAAAACTCAATCTTCTTTCCATCTCCTAATTAAAAAAAAAAGTCACCCATTCAATGCGTGGATTAAAACAAGAATGAACGGAAACCAGAACTATGTCTGTAAAAAATTTCCCATATGTTTGTAAAGCCTTGCTGATAAGATACATGTCTAGTTCCATGCTAAACTCTCTCTAATATTATAGAACTGTGCAGGTTTCAGATGCATTAGATCTAGAAGGACATATAGATCCATTGTTCTCTCTTGTCCTGTTTTGGCTTAAAAGACTTAAGATTTGGAGGATGGATCACAAAGGCATGATTCAGTTAGCAAGAATTTGACATTACCAAACAGAATTAATCATTTGACTTTCATCTTCTCTCTGTTGCATGATGTGTAAGTACAATCTGTTACAAATTCAAAGAGAGGAAAATATTTGTGTGCATCATCTTTTTAAACTTCAAAGCTTAACATTTCATTGCTTTGACCATGACATGACATAGCATCATCAGTTTTTTTTCCAATGATGACTATGTTAATGAGATGTACCTTCCTAGGTGTTTGATTTTCAAGTGACAGACTGTGATTGGGGATAGATGACCTATCTTGTTTAAAAATAAAACACGATCTAATCTTCTGATCCCTCAAGCCATATCTTTTTAAAATTCCAAAGTTTTTTTTCCACTTTCTTATAGATTGCAAAACGACTGAATGTCTTGAACTCAGAAAGAAGTGCCAAAATACCACAAAAATAACTCCTTTGGTATTTTCCACCCTGCAACAAAACTCATGAAACTTCTTAAAATTTTCTCCAAAAAGTAAAACACCTGGATAATTAAAAAAAAAAAATAGTTATTTCCCAATGCAGCTGGTAGCAGCAATCTGCATGTACAGTCACATCCACTAAATTATTTCACATCATATGAGGATGTAAAGAGAAAAGAAACATTTAATTTGCCTGCTTAAGAAAAGGAGGAACAAAATTGGCACTGTAATCTTTCCAAACACAAGTGTTCAAAAATGAATCAGGGCCCTATAGTACATGAAATGCATATTTTAAAAAATAAATGGGCAGCAAATATCTTTTATTTGTCTTCTGGTTTCTGAGTCTTTAAGGCAGGCTGGCCCACTGGGGGCTGCTTCTGCAGCAGCAGCGGCTGGAGCCCCAGGCCCTTTAAACAGCTGCTGGAGTAGCCCAATATGCCTAGTCCCATCTCTGCCCCTTCTCCACTTGAGGCCACACACATTCCAGGGATCCTGGCGAGGCTGTTGGCCCCACTACTTTAGGGCACACTTGGCTCACACTTTCAAGATTTCCTCCAGACTTAAAAGGGCTACAAATATATTGCTTGTAAAATGAAAACTGTGATTCTCATGTATTCAGATGACTCAAACAGCTGGGGCTTAGAGGAAAAACACCAAATATCACAAAGATTATGATAAAGCCTAGAGACTTGGTAACACTGCACTGTGCCTTTATAAAGTGGAGGTACACCGAACACTAAACAAAATAAAAAATGCAGTGACAAAAATCTAGCTGGAGAGCACTAAGCAATTACAAAGAAAAAGTTGCTCATATGTTGAGGAACCTCCTCCACGGCTCCCAGACATAGGAGGGATCCCACTTCCTGGGTGAGAAAGAAGCTTGTGAGAAGGGTCCCTGAAGGAGGAGGAGGATAGCAGGGAGGAATGGAGGAAAAATGCAGGGTGTAACCAACTGCTATGCTGCAGAGCACCCCGCAGTCCAACATGACAGTGGTCCATGCAGTGAGGAAGAGAAATGGATCCTAGGCCAAGACTGAATCTCCATCCTCAGGCGTATCCTCAAAGTGCCTGCTAAGGAACACCTATGTAAGGGGGATACAGTAGGTTGGCAGTGTTTAAAGCCTCTGTCTTTTTTCTTGTAGGAACTCTGCCATTGTGGACCTGAGAATGTAGGCAGAGATGACCAGAGGCCAGAAGTGTTTCCCAGAGGCCTGTGGCATGTACAGGCTCAATGCGTAAAGTGTGGCACAGGAATATTTCAGGCCATGCAAGCCTGGCATTCGTCTGCTCTGAAAATAGAGCAGTGCCTTTGAAGGGGAGGTCCTGAATGGACTGCACCTCCTCTTCAGACAGTGCCGAAGATTGCAGCCATGAGCCCCACATCACGTACACCGCAGAGACCACAGACCTGGCCACCAAAACCATGATGCCAGAATGTGTGGTGCAACTGCTGCATAACCGCCCAAGTGACGAAGGACGAATGCTCCAGCTCCATCATTGCCATTGACTAAATAAACAGCTTACGCTTTGGATCCAGGATTGGATTCCTGAGTTGTCTCAAGACCCATATTTGGTGGGCTGCTTCTTGCGGCACTTCTGCAGTGCCAGCAATGGTGAGTGGCACTGAGGCCGGGTGCTCCGTACCAAGGCACTGCTGGAGGGGTGCTCCGTACAAAGGCTGAGGTACTTGGCACAGAATTGGGGTAGGAGGATTCTGAATCTGGTCCAAGTGCTGCCTCCGTGAGAAGGGCTTTGAGACGAATGTCTGTGTGGTTTTTTTTTTATATACAAATTTTACAGAGAAATTGCATTTCTCTGTAACATGCAATTTCCCCCAGACACTTCAGACATTTGTGTGAGGGTCACTGACCAGCCTGGGTTTGTGACAAATGGAACAGTTTGAATCACAGGGATTGGGGCATGGCTTGTCCTAAGGACAAGGTCCTAAAGGACCACTGATTGTTCTAATGTAAGTATTTACCTACCTAACTGTTAAGGCAACTACATACAATTCTATACAAAAACTAGGAATGGGAAAGGTGTATTGAGAGCACATTGTGAATTGCAAAGGCAGACAGCTGTTCCAGCGACTGTCATGGGTGGTAAGAGTGCAAGGCCAGAGCCGGCCGTACAGATAACACTGGGGGAAAAAAATCTCTAACAGCTGTGCACGTGTCACACACCTAATATGGAATCGGCATAACACTCAAAGAAGAACTCTACTTGCCAGCTGAGTCATTTGCCTCATCAAGAATATCAGAATATTTATAAAATAAAATAATTCATAGACACTTCTGAAAATGTGTGGTTCTGCAACTGATTGCCATAAAAAAGGAGTGAAAAACTCTCATAATCTTTATCACTAATACCTTCTGAAAAGAATCCTGCCTTGCATTACAGCTATCAACAGAATGTCAGTGCTAATTATTTTTAAAACAACATTTACTATGGGCTTGTATATTTGGAGGAAAAAAGGGAGGAGCTTTAATTCAGGGAAGTTATTAATGAAAATTATGAATTAAGAACTGTGATTATTTAAAAAAAAATCTGATTTAAATTTAATTTTAAATCAAATCCAGTGAGAAAATGACAATTAGCCAATTACAAAAAAAAAAAAAAAAAAAAGGCCAGGACTAGTTTGTGTTCATCCTTAAGTAACAAATATATTCATACAAAGAAAAGAACAAAGAGGGTAAGTTCGTTACACTTGTTTAATGGACCAAGAAGCAGACATATAATAATTAATATTTGCTTTTGATTTTTAGGAGCCAAAAACTCTTTGGGGTAACAAGCAAAGCAATTTTCATTATCTTTCTTAAAAAGAACTTGTCTCATCAAAGAATAAGTAATTTCTGACATATTTGACCATTTCTAGGGAATCATTTTAAAAATCTAAGCATACAATAAACTATCGAGTTCATGACAGGAAATCTTGATGCACAGGAGGAGTTTAAATTTACTGGTCAGCTGGCTAGCGATCACTTAAACTTCAAAAGTCTCCTGGTCACTAGCATGCAGAAATTTTGGAAAGGTTGGTAACTTTTCAAGACTGCAGAGCGCTTGCTGGCAACTATTTCTATGCTTGTAGGTGACTGTTGTAAAACTGCATACTGATGTATATTTCTGTTCATAGCGTGGTATTCATGGAACATTGATTTCTGTAGCCAGTGTAATTGCAATTTCTGCTTTTTCTCTCTTCTGTTACATTCCATCCTTAATAATATACAGTCAACTGAAAATCTCATTGAAGTCAATGGGAGCTGCAGGAGTTCGGCACCTCTGAAAATCAGGCTCAGGACTCTGAATCAACTGGTATTCAAAAAGACCGCGATGGGAGCTGAAGTAGGCCTTTAGAAAAAGTTTCCAATTTTCTATTACAAACCCCGGGCAGGCTTATTCCCTAGCATGAATACATAAACTTCAATCATTCTGACATTTTCATTGATTCAAATTAAATGTCAGCCTGAAAGTTAATTCAGCCTACCCCCTTCCTCATTTCTTCACAAGGCTGCTGATTTCTTTGTTAAAGTACTAGCTATCAGTTGCTTTCTTATGTATTTAGGTCCTAATGTATTTAGACTGAAAAGGGTTATATAATTTATATGGGTCTCTAACTTTCTGGCCCTAACTGGGACTAAGACAAATCTTAAAACCAGTGAGGTCTGGCTGATCATTAATTGGGAAGAGAATACAATTTAACCTGCATTTTGTTTTTCCTCCTGTTTTTCTGGGCCACTCTGCATTATAAAGACAGGAATGAGTACAACAAACATGGAGCAAATTTAGCTGCTGTACTGAATCAAGTTATGAATAGGTGCAAAATAAGATTGGGAATTTGTCTTCAAGAACAGAGGATAAAAGGAAAAGAACACACAGTATGAATGAACTAAGAACCCTGAGATTTTAGCCTCTGCTATGCAATGGGAAACAAAATAATAGGAAAAAGAGTCAGATTACAATGGGGACTATTTCTCCCTCCATGTAGCCACCCTAGCATCTCTGTCAAACTAGGGGAGGGTCACTTCTCTCTAGAGCAAGGTTTAAATTATGAGTAAAGATGAAAGATTCAATCATGTTGTTTCCTTGTGGAAGAGTCATGCAGGAAGCAGGCTCTGGCGTGGAATCAGTCTCAATATGGCTGCTGAGCTACCTATGTTGCCACTGACACTGAGATCAGGAGACCAAAGAGATACATAGGGAGTCCTTTACCAAAGCTGATTTGGGAAATGTGTATATTTCAGCAGGGTTTTTCTGCCAACTACCAATCTCCACAGCTATTTGTTGTTCAAAAAATTCTAACAATGAACAATTATTTGGAGATCCCATTTTAAGAGTTATAAATATACACACCCTTTTGCTGGAGAAAGAAGAACTTTAGAAGAGCCCCAATGTTTAAGTATAATCCTTCTTCCTAAAGAAAGAATAGCGAATAGTAACAACATCTATTTCACTATAATGGACTGACATTTCAATTAGATTGTCAACATTATAACATGATATGAAAATGATGACAATAAAATCATTATTTAGTTGGGAGATTTATTGGTCACAAAGGCTATAAACATAAAATTTAGTAGAATTCTACTTGTTGGAAATATTTTGGGAAAAACCCCCACGCATAGTGAAAATCGTTTCTTCCAAGTTGCAATTTTTTTCTACACTGTAGTTTGATCCATTTCAAATATATTACAGGTGTGTAAACCAAAATTATACAGGGAAAGGACAGTGGGAATCTAGGCCAAGTTAGACAGCAAACACTCCATAATTTTTTAATGCATTAGAAATGCTTTCTTTGTTCTTGTAAAGACAGTAACGAAGGAAATCAATTCTTAGTCCAGATATCCTGAACACACGATAAAGGCTTCAAGCTGAATAACCACTGCAGGTTGGTCCCCAACATATCAGTGTCTTAAATGCACAGAAAAGTATTTGTTTTCAGGAAAATAAAAATCCACCTCAATTTTTCAAACAAGCCTTTTTGGGAGTTTATTCCCTATATTCCAACAGAATGTGATCAATGGCACCTGGAACTCAAAGTTAAGTGGAAGTTAGTAAAAAGCCTCTCTCACTTAGCTGCTGACAGATGAAAGATGGGACTCTGTGCTGGCTAGCCCATAAAAAGTTAATTTTATTGCTTTCCTTGAAAGAAGAAGAGAAGAATGGATGACTGCTGACGGCATAATGTAGAGACAAAGAGACTCTTTAAATCTTATAAACCATGATCAAAGCATTGAACAAATGGAATGTATAGAAGTACTACAGGCAGACAGGAAGAAAAAAGACTGATACAAAAATATTGTCAAATTATGTCCTGCCATAACTTCAACACGTGCACAATGCTGCAAAAATAATCTTGTATTTCTTTTCTGGACATCAGTGGTGCCAATACGCATCCCCTCCTTTCCCTGTAGAGTACTCTGGGATGGGACAACTTGGTAGCAGTTGTAAAACAGAAAAGTACCATTGCTTGGTCATATATAAGAGTCTGGATTGTTCTATCCACCTTTGGCCCTTTCCTGCAACTTTGCTAAAAAGAGCAGCTTCACAAAGAAGTTTTGAGGGAGCCAGAACTGGAGTGAAAATCTTTAATCACACTTAGGTGTTGATAGCTTATAAAGTCTTTATTTTGGACTAGGCTTTTTAAGTGTAATAAGAAACATGAAAAACAGCAAAACTAATGTGTGCCTCCTCAAGGATGCTTTTCAGAAGAAACTTCTTGTCCTACATATGCAGTTGGATTCTGTGTGCCAAAGGGGGCTATTTAAGATGGCTATACTCCTTTTATGTAACAGTTTGTTTGAATTCACTGACCAGAGGCTGCATAAAAGGTTCAGTAATTTTAAAATCAAAGTAGGAGAGAGCATATTGTTCTGCCAAGTTTCTCTTTGAAGATATACTTACATGCTTGCACTTTTCATAGGTGGCCAAGCTTGGAGGAGTAAAACCAAGTGTTGAAAATCAGACTGACTGTTACTAGAGTTGAGAAGTTCCAGGAAAAGAGAGTACCTTTTTTCTTCATTTTCAATATCAATTATCTCTACCTGCAAGAAAAATAAAGGCAGAAAGAACAAAATTTAAAGCAGCTCTCTCTGCCATGCCTTTCCAACAATAAATGTGATGTGTTCTATATGTGGAGGACATTACTACTGCAAAGCAAGGCAGAAACACAGCCTAAGCAATTTTCTCTTAATCTTCAATTATAAGAAACAAGGAAGCACACAGACAATGCAAAATTACTTAAAAAAAGGTTCCTAAAATAATTAAACTCCAGAAAAGTAGATCAATGGAATAGTTCAAATGATCTCTCACCTCCAACTTTTCACATAATTCATCAGCAATTCCCTGGGCCTTTAAAAAACAGTTCCTCTGATATTTTCCCAACATATATTACTATGTACAATTATTTTATTTACATTAAAAAATGAATGCCTCCCAAACACACAACCATGCTCACATGAAGTTAAAAAAAAACCAAACAAACCCCAAAACAACAATCTACTAACATTCTACCTAAATTGGCTCCATCTAATCTTCACTTACTGGGAAAGAAAAGTTTGGGTGCTGATTTTTAACTCATGTTTGCCACAAGAGCAGCTGTTGACTACCATTGTAATATTTCTCTGCATAGGTATTACAAATTAAAAAAATACTTTCCATATCTGGCACACCATCATCTTTACTCAGAAGACAAGGCTTTTTCTATAATTTACTTAGTCTCCCCCGCCACGGCTTTCAATTGAGGACAGGTTCTATTAAATATAATTACTTTTTGCTGCTCTCATGGTAAAAGTGCAAAGCTATAAAGGTCTGGCCATTAAATGGAGGCTGCTATTAAATGAGAAGAATCTTCTTTTTAAAAGTTTGGCTATCTTACAAACAGGACTTCTCAAAGTGATGTATTTATTTACTGCCAACCTGACACATTAAATTTTTGCCAATTCAAAAAATAATTCATTCCATAACATCAAGATAGCTTTAAAATATAAACATATTTTCTCTATAACATCATAGCATTTTCATATTGAAAAATCTCCCCCAAAATATGGAAAAGGTACTAATGAAATCTTATTTTCAGCTGAATTACAATACACAATGTTAAATGTTAATTTCTTTTTCAGTCCAAAAATAGTTTAAAAACATCAAATGAACCAAAAGTTTTCCTCAGGTTTGCCATAACTTTAAAGGATTAAAGCTAATGTTTTTATAGATTTGAGTGACTTGGGTAACAAGGGCAAAATTTTCCAATGAGGCTGAAAAATACAGATTGCCCATGAATTTGTGGAAATGCCCCTACAATTTTGTGGCTTTAATATATTCAATGATGGTAAAACACTGGTAAGAAAATATCTTGGGAGGAGTGGAAGGCAGACACCACCTTGGGTAAAAAAGAAGGGTGAGGGCGGAGCATGACCTTGTCCTTGAAGAACACTGTATAGGGGGAATCCGTGGTGAGCGCCCTGAGTTCAGATACCTGCCTGGCAGATGTGAGCGTTAGCAGGAGGGACACCTTGTAGGACAGGTACAGTAGGGAACACGTTGCCAATGGCTCGAATGGGGGCCCCATGAGTTTGGAGAGAACCAGGTTGAGGTCCCACTGGGGAATGAGCTGACGGACATGAGGGTAGAGTCTCTCCATTCCTTTCAGAAACCTGTTAACCATGGGGTTTGCAAACAGGTTTTCCTCCCTTCTCCAGGATGGAAGGCTGAAATAGCTGCTCGGTGGACTTTAATGGAGGAGGAGGAGAGTCCCTGGAGCCTGAGGTCCAACAGGTAATCCAAGATCATGGGGTTTGTCACCCGCCTGGGGGACACCCCCTTATGGGAGAGACAGACGTAGAACCGCTTCCACTTGGTGAGGTAGGTGGCCCTAGTGGAGGGTTTTCTAGTACCCAATAGAACTTCCTGGACCAGCCATGTCAGCCTCGGAGCTTCCACGCTGTCAGGTGCCGCGACTGCAGGTCCGGGTGGCAGAGTCTGCCCGAGTCCTGAAAGATCAGGTCCGGTGACAGCAGGAGAACCATAGGTCTCTCGCATGACAGACTGACGAGAGTTAAGAACCAGTGCTGTCTGGGCCATGCTGGGGTGATGAGGATCAGGGATGCCCTGAACTCCCATACTCTTAGGAGGACTCTGTGAATGAGTGGGAATGGCGGGAAGGCATAGAGCAGGCCCTCCGGCCAGGAGAGGAGGAGAGCGTCTCCCAGAGAACCCTGTCCCATGAGGGAGCAGAACCTCGGGCACTTCTTGTTCTCCCCTGTGGTGAACAGGTCTAGATGGGGAGACCCCCCACGCGTGGAAAATGGAGCAGGCACATCCCACCTTCAGGACCATTCGTGTCCCGCAAAGGTCCTGCTCAGCCTGTCCGCTAGGACATTTTGAGAACCCGGGAGATACGAGGCCATCGGGTGGATGTCCGCCCCGATGCAGAGATCCCAGAGGCGGATCGCCTCCAGACACAGGCGAGGGGATCGTGCCCCCCTCACTTGTTTATATAAGCCACCACTATCGTATTGTCTGACAGGATAAGGATGGACTTGCCCCTGAGGTGGAGAAGGAAAACTGCACTGGCCAGAAGGACTGCCTGTAGCTCCCTGATATTGATATGCAGGGAGAGCTCGTCCATGCACCACATACCTTGTGTTTGCAGGTCCCTCAGGTGGGCTCCCCAGCTGGTGTCCGATGCATCCGTGACAAGATGGGTAGATGGCACTGGCCTGGAGAAGGGGACCTCTGCGCAGACCTCCCCTTGATGGGTCCACCAGTCCAGCGAGACGAGGATGGGGGAGGGGAAGAGAGGGAACCACGAGTGGACAACTGGGTTGTGGACTCGCGATAGCCACATCTGAAGCGGGCACATGTGCAGTCTGGCATGCTGCAGTACATAAGTGCAGGCAGCCATGAGGCCCAAGAGCCGCATGCACGTCCAGGTGGTAGTCACTGGAAAGTTCTGTAATGCCCCCTGATGGCAGCCTCTATTGTGAGGAACCAGGACCTGGGAAGTGAGGCCCTTGCTGACGAGGAGTCCAGGGAAGTACCCACGAACTCTATTATCGGGGTTGGGGTCAGGGATGACTTGTCCAAGCTGAGAAGGAGCCCAAGATCCCCGAAGAGGCTCCGGACCAGGCCGATGTGGGGTCTCACCTGACTCTCGGAGTCTCCCCTGAGGACACAGTTGTCGAGGTAGGGGAACACTTGAACACCCCTTTTCCTTAGAACGGCGGCCACAACCGCCATGCATTTGGTGAAGACCCAAGGGACCGTCGAAATGCCAAAAGGGAGGGCCGTGAATTGGTAGTGGTCTGGGCCCACAGTAAAACGAAGGAACCTCCGATGGTGGGAGGCGACGGAAATATGGAAATAAGCGTCCTTTAAGTCGAGGGCAGCATACCAGTCTCCGGGAGCTAATGAGGGAATTATGGAGGCCAATTTTACCATTTTGAATTTTGCTTTGGAAATGAAGGAGTTGAGGGCTCTGAGGTCCAAAATGGGATAGAGACCCCCTTTGGCCTTTGGCACTAGGAAATAGCGGGAATAGAATCCCCTGCCCCAAAAGTCGGAGGGAACCCGCTCTACCCCCCCGCCCAGTGCAAGGAGATGTTGAACCTCTTCTTGAAGCAGAGGCTCATGAGAGGGGTCCCTGAAAAGGGACGGGGTAGGGGGTTGGGAGGGTGGGGGCAAGTGGAAAGGGATTACATAACCCCTTTCTACTACCTCCCCCGGCCTGGATGGATCCACACCCTGGCCCTGGTTGTATGCTCAGGGTGTCCAGAATAGCCACTGGCCCAGAGGTTGCGGAGGCCATGTCTGTTGTAGCATCGGCACCAGGACTGGCTGCGCCCACTGTTGTTGGTAGACAGGACGGACTGCGGTGCTGGGAGTGGGAACGGTGCCGAGAGCGGGATTGGGAGCCCCTCGACGACCAAGTGGACTCTGCCTCGGAGTTGGACAAATACTCCGAGGCGGACCAAGGCACTGCTGATGCAGGCACCGAAGAAGCTGCTGCATGTGTGGCTATGGATTCGGGCTTACTGCGGTGCCGAGAAGGAGGCGGCGGCATGGGCGTCCCATGTGGAGGTAGGTGCCGCAGGGGCCGGTGCCAAGGATGGGACTGGGCAATGGTACCGCGCCAAGCCCGGTGCCGTGTCTTGGGAGGGTCCCAGAACTGGAGATGACTCGGTGGCCGGTGCCACAGGCGGTGCCGATGGAGCAGGGAGGGTCGGGCGGTGATCCCTGGCCCCCAGTGCCGAGTCTTCAGGCATCCTAGAGGGAGGCCGGTGCGGGAGGAGGCGGCAAGGGAGAGGAGTCAATGAGGACCCTTGCTCCCTCGAGAGCCTCCGGTGTAGAGGGCTCGGGAAAGTCCTCCAGAGCACTGGTCTCCCTATGCAGGCACGAAAGTCCGCCTGACCGAGACGGCCTGGGCTTTGGACTTGTAGGTGCCACGTGCCCCACTGGAGGGTGCACGGAGGGAACATGCTTCGGTGGAGACCTGCCCGTTAGGCTTTCTCTTTCTCTGAGGCACCAGGGTCTGGGACCAGTGCTGGGGTCTGCACGGTGCCGGAGAAACATGCTGCACCGAACTGTCTCGCACCAGGAGACCGGAGCTGGGTCCGACGCCGGCCTGAGGGCTGCCTCCATCAAAATGATTTTGAGACGCGACTCTCTTGCACTTGGTGTGGGGTTTAAGGCCTTGCAGATCTTACAAGCTTCTGCAAGGTGAGCCTCCCCCAGACACTTTAAGCAGGCGAATGCGGGTTACCACAGAGCATAGGACTGTGACACTTTTTGCAGGGCTTGAAGCCTTGTGGACTGGGCATGCCCCGCCACGGGCGCACGGTGTGCCGTGGCAGGGGACAAACAAAACAACAACAGAGTCTTTAACTTAATTTGCAGCTACTTAGTTAGTGATTAACTCTGAAAACAGAAGACAAACACTGAAGACAACAATCGCTATCGAGAGCTGAGGGTTGTTCCAAAGACCGTCACAGCAGTAAGAAGGAACTGAGTGGGTGGAGGGCCAGCAGAGGTATATATGGGCCCGTGTACTGGCGCCACTCCAGGGGGCTCCCCTGCTGGCCCGACGGGTACTGCTGAGGGAATAATCTCCAGCAACACGTGCACGCTGCGAGCGCACACTTACATGGAATGCACATGAGCAACCACTCAAAGAAGAATATTATTTTCCCCTTCTGACTGCTTTTGCCCTTTATATATATTATCAAGGTTTCATAAGTTGATTGTGGCCATGACTGCTTATACCACCATAATGCTGGCCCTACAGCATACTTGGCTACCCCCTGAAGCTTCTACAGCAAACAGTTAACTTTGGCTAACAAATTGACCCACTTTTCCAGGTATTAATCAATCCAATTATCCAAACATGTTTTAAGAATTGAAAAGCACAGCGAATATTTCAGTTGTATTCTGCATTTCAGAAGACAGAGGAACATAACCACACAGTACCTCACTGAATTAGGTGACTTTAGCATCTCAACAGCTATATTTCTTTAATACTTACAGTCTGCTTATCAGTAACAGATTCACTGCATTTGACACAGCACACTCAATCATCTACTCATATACAGAAATATCTTGACCTTGCTGCTTCTCGTATGTCTGTAGAAAACTGAAATAATTACCTGAATACAAAAAAATCTGCCACTGGAGTCCAATGCTTTATCCAAGAGCTTATTGCAGTTCTCCAGTTTTAACACTAATGCTCAATCGCATCTCATAAGTTTTCAGGGATGTTGATTTCAAATTTTCAGCAACAACAAAAATTGGTTACATGTGCAAAACATGTAATATAGATGTTTCTAATCCACTCAGCTTTATGATACCTGAAGAATTTATTTGAAATTCTACCATTTACCAATACTCTGAGTGTGTGATCTCTGCTGCAAGTACAGGGATAAAAAGAAGATCTTAATGCTTATCACTAGTAAAGCACACTTTTCTTAAAAAAAAAAAAAAAAAAAAAAAAAGATTAGAAGTGTTAGGTACCATAAGACTTCAAAGCAGTAATATCCTGGATATTTGTTATCCAATTTCAATAACTAAAAAGTTTGTTCTTTTTCCTTTTTCTCATTGTTTGGCTATAGTTTTATACATATTCATCATGTTACGGCACTGATGAAGATGAGTCAATATGTGAGCAGTTCCTTACAGGTAGAAACTGTAAAAAAAACTGTTGACATTATAATATTTAAAGGAAATAGTATTCTGTCTAAACTATGTGATTATCAACTTTTACAAAAATCATGAGCAAATAGTTTTTGACAGAGACAAGAATAGCAAAGGCAGAGATAACAAAGACTGTGCCATGGTAGTCCACTGGGTCCCTCCCTCTAGCTTGTAATTTGAAATTTTAGCCAGCATAAATGACACAGACTGGTGCTGGTTCTAAACTGTACCATTGAGGCACAGAACAATCCATTAAATAACGTTTCCATGTTCCTATAATATAGAAAACTCTACTAGGGTTATAAATGCCGTATTGCTTAAATCATATAATTAGAGAACCTGAAGCTAATAATCTGGAAATACCTGCTGTAAAACAGAATTATTGAAAAGTTAACATGAAAAGGAGATGATTCAGATAGACCAAAAAATGCAGTACATATAGCACTACACTTATCTACAGAGTTGGTGATCAGCAAACTAACACAGAGCTTTTTAGCACTGAAATATATTCAACTTAATACATTTTTATTCCTAACAAGAAAGGATAGCTCTTGGATTTAATGGATACTGTCTTAGATTCTACTAATGTTCTGAGACAAATATTGGTGAGCATTGGCAGGGGAAGAAGATTCAGAACTCAAAATGTATGTTTTCCTTGATTATAAATGCCAAGATATTATGAAAAGTTATATTCTTGTTCAAAATCAGTGATAGATACCATATACAAATGCTTCTACCATTATTGTCCTGGAATTTCAACCAACTGTTTACTGATTTGCATCCTTGGAAATTCTATTTTATTACTTTAACCAGATTGCAAATGTAAACATTTCAAAATATTCACATTAAGGACAGAATTGCTGAGAAACAGTTCCTTGTTGCTACAATACACCATAAGTTGCTCTGAACCCCTGCTAAAATGCATTATTTTCCTTTTTATTCACAACCGCTCACCTTTAAAAAAAAAAGTATGGATTTTATATGGGGTATATTTTAAAATACTATGCTAAAATAACATACAATATTTTTCTTTAGCCCTAGAAAAAGAAATCAGGAACAAAAGCTTCCACTCCGGAAGCGGAACACTGTGCTTAGGTACTGCAGAGTTTTAAGAGCAATAGTGGAAACTATTATTTGTATTATAATAAAGATACCACCCTCATAAGCACCATGTAAACATAATACAAGCTAGTGCCTGCTGCAAAAAACTTACAATCTAAATAGATCATGCAGACAAAACATACTATTGTTAATATACAATTGGGAAACTGAGTCCTGGATATGGTTGCACAGGATGTCTTTGACACAGCCAGAAACTGAACCCAAATCTCCCGCAGGTACCAGTCCCATTCTTCAACCACTAGACAGTCATTGCTTACATTACCATCTTGAGGTACATTCTGACTATATGAAGAAGATAAGTCATTAAGCTCCTCTTCATGAACAGAGCCATATGATTAAAGCTCATTGCAGTTAATTGAGTATTCCGTATTAGGGCATTAAAATACATGAACAAATCAGGATGAGTTACGGGTGGGGAGGAAGGCTTTAAAAATGAGATAGGTTAGCAAAAGGTTCAAATAATATTCGCCTGTTGCATATTTATTTACAATAACTTCTGTACAAAATCTGTAAGTATACGAGTCAAACAGAACTTTTGCAAAGTAGCTGTTCACACTGCTAACTCGTAAAAATCAACAGTAAATATTTTAGCTGGCCATTTGGCCAATGAAATACATATAACTATTACAGACACTACCATATGAACAAAAGTAAAACCTTTTCTTTTTTCAGTTATTTAATTTCCTTTAAATTATCCTAAAACACTGGGTTGTGGTGGGCAAAATCAGTCTCCCAGGTTCTGGATTTGGCCTGCCAAGCATCTCTCTCGAGCATGCATACTTGCAGCTGGCAACGTGTTCAGTGGCCATTCTCCCCACCTTGCTCCGTCCTGCAGCAGAGCTGCTCTCAATATTCTCCTGCTCCCGGGTAGAGAGAGTAGGGGAAGGGGAATGCTGAAGTCAGGGTGTTCATCTCTGCAGAGCAGGTGTTGGGGAGAGGGACACACACAGTGGATGGATGGTAAGTGACTCAGAGTGCAGGGTGGGGAAGAGGGAGATAACAGAGCAGGACAGATTTCCCCTTAAAGGGACAGTGCATGGGCGTGACAGAGGAGCTACAAAGGGGCTGGCCAGGGACAGGACTTCAGCACTTCAGGGCAGGGGTGGGCATGGCAGTGACATCACAACGTCTTTTGTAGCGCCGCAGCTTATTGGTTAAAGGACGTTGGGAGGTGGTGACTTCACAAAGAGATCATGACAACAGTCAGGTAGGATAGGCTGCTGAGCTGGGGCTTTGTTGCAGGGAATCTCCTTCTTGTGGTCTGCCCCTGAGGACTGAGAGAGCATTCAGGGTAATGAATGCGAGCAGGAAGAGGAGCCTCTTTGGAGTGTTCTCCTTTCCCAGAACTAATTGAGCTAGAATCATAGAACCTGCCTCAGGGGTGCTGCAGGGCTGCTGGCTGGGAGACTCTTAGGTAAGCACCTCCCAGCCAGGGCCTGTCTCTGGCACCCCTGCCCCTCCCGCACCCCAACTCCCTCCCCTAGGTCACCATTCAAACCCTCCCTCCCCCAGGTCACAACTCCCTCCCAGACCCTGGACCCCTCCTACACCACTCCTCCAGGCCAGAATCCTGCATCCAGACACCCTCCCAGGTCACAACCCCCTCCTTTACCCAAACTCCCTCTCAGACCTCACTCTGTTTCCCACACCTCCGCCCCTTACTCTGTGTGCCCTTCTGCACCATCCTAGACCCTGCACTTCCACAGAAGTGCGGCCCTTGACCACTTTCAAAAATCTTGGCGTGCCCCCCTCCACCACAAATTATTGCCCACCCCTGAATTAAGTGATAAATGGCCTCATACCATATAGTCAAGGAATGTGGGTTGGCTATCTTAGCAAACCTCCACTGCTCAATTCATAGTTCAGCTTAGTACTGAATCCCTTCTTTCATTCATCAATCAGAACATAGGATATTGTGAAGGAAAGCTCGGTCTGCCTAGATACAAGACACCCTTTTGCCTCAAGGTAAGAGGGTTCACAAATTCCCTCCCTAGGATCCATGCTCAGGTTTGCTCTCATAGCTGGACCCGTAAAGTCTCTTACCTCCTGAACTAGATATAAATTGTGACAGTATCCTACAGTCCCACTCTACATTTCATCTTTTGTATTGTTGGTTTAAAATTGCCTCTTTTATCATTATCATCACCATCTATTTGGTGTCCAGCATGCTGTAAGGAAGCCTTGATACTCCCTCAATGTTGCTCAGAGGAAAAAAATCCTTCTTGTCCTCAAACCATGCTTGAGTTAGATCTGCAGTGAGCTTTAACTTAATTTATTTTAACCTATGTATAATCTGGTTAAATAAGATAATGGGATAAGGTTTACTGATAGAATTTGTTGACAATTCACGTGATTCCTTTTTGCAACCATTAGTTTTGAAGCACACAAAATAAAAAGTTGTCTTGACTTTAAAGTGGAGTTAACTCAAAAAGTAACAGCAGCTGAACCTCTAAGTAATAATGACCACAGTATAATTAGGTTCAACATGCAAGTGAATACTGAAAAGTGACAAAGACATTAAACATTAAAAGGGAGATTTTAATAAAATGAGAACTTTGGTCAAAAAGACCCTGAAGTCCAAAGATAGGAAGTAGAATCTTTACAGGTAGCTTATATACTACTTAAGGGAACAATAACAGTCACAGAAAGAAAAAGCACTATCAAATAAAAAGGGAAACAGAAAGACCAGAAAAACACCTATGTGGCTAAATGGTAATGTTTCATATTTTAACTAAAATCAAGTAATCAAAATTTGGAAAGCTGACCCAGTGAAGGCAACAAACATAGAAGCATAATTTACAGAGAGGAATGAAAAATGTCTTACCTGATTTTTGTTTTTTGTTAGCAGCATCTTTCCAAATTCATTACTCATGGGCTAACGTCATGCCTCCCCTCCCTCCCTTCAAAGGTGGCCAAGGCTCTGGAATAAATGTTTGCCCCTCAGTTCACGCCATCAGAAAGAAACTTCCACAACCATAGAAAACTCCAGCAATCAGCTACAGCATCTTGATATAATTTATTAAATTAACAGAGACACAACACATTTAAGACTCCCTTTAGAGAAAATGTTCAATATATATTCTGGTCATTTACCAGGATGTGTTGAATTCTGAGAAATGTTGCTAACAGAAAGACAATTATCAGAAAAATAATTTCTTATTCAGTTGCACAGCTTTTCTCCTCATTCATCACTAATGGGATGTAATGGGCAGTGAATTGCAGAAGTAGGAAAGGAAAAAGATAAGCAGAATTTAATTATTATAGTAGAGAAATGTTAGAATGGACTCCAACCAAACCTCTTGGAGAAACTTTAGTGTAGCTCAGGTCACTAGCACTTTGGAATTATTATATTTGTATTACAATAGCATTTAAACATTAGGATGAAGTGCATGAATACAAAGACAGTACCTGCTTCCACGGAGCTTTCTGTTTCCCCTTACAGTAGAAACATACACCCACAACTATTTGCCAATTTGGGGACTATTTATATCTTTTAAGTTAGCAGCACAGCGACACCCGCATGGCCCCCCAAAATATCAACAACTTTATGGCTGACCTCAAATGTTTCCTCAGCTTTCACCCGCTAACACTCATATTCTACTTGGGCTACACTGATGATATCTTCATAGAACCATAGAACACTAGAACTGGAAGGGGCCTCGAGAGGTCAGCGAGTGCAGTCCCCTGCCCTCACTGCAGGACCCAGTACCATCTAGACCATCACTGATAAGAACATAAGAATGACCATACTGGGTCAGACCAAAGGTCCATCTAGCCCAGTGTCCTGTCTGCTGACAGTGGCCAATACCAGATGCCCTAGAGGGAAGGAACACAGAGGTAAACCTCACATGATACCTCCCCTGTCACCCACCTCCAGAGAAACAGAGGCTAAGGATACCATTCCTACCTAACCTGGCTAATAGCCATTAATGAACTTAACCTCCATGAATTTATCTAGCTCTTTTCTGAACCCTGTTAAAGTTCTAGCCTTCACTGCATCCTCTGGCAAGGTTGACTGTGTGCTGAGTGAAGAAAAACTTTCTTTTCTTTGTTTTAAACCTGCTGCCTATTCATTTTATTTGGTGACCCCTAGTTCTTTTATTGTGGGAATAAGTAATTAATTTTTCCTTATTCACTTTTTACACAGCAGTCATGATTTTATAGACCTCTGTCACATCACCCCTTAGTCTCCTTTTTTCTAAGATGAAAACTCCAAGTCTTTTTAATCTCTCTTCATATTGGACCCATTCCAAACCCTTAATCATTTTTGTTGCTCTTTTCTGAACCTTTTCCAATGCCAATATATCTTTTTTGAGATGAGGCGACCACATCTGTACACAGTATTCAAGATGTGAGCATACCATGGTTTTATATAGAGGCAATAAGATATTCTCTGTTTTATTCTCTATCCCTTTTTTTAATGACTCCTAACATTCTATTTGCTTTTTTGACTGCCACTGCACACTGAGTGGATGTTTTCAGAGAACTATCCACAATGACCCAAGAGCTTTCTCTTGAGTAGTTGTAGCTAAATTAGTCCCCATCATATTGTACATATAGTTGGGATTATTTTTTCCAATGTTCATTACTTTACATTTATCAATATTAAATTTCATTCACCATTTTGATGCCCAATCACTTAGTTTGGTGAGATCTTTTTGAAGTTCTTCACAGTCTGCTTTGGTCTTAACTACCTTGAGCAGTTTGGTATCATCTGAAAATTTTGCCACCTCACTGTTTACCCCTTCCTCTAGATCATTTATAAATAAGTTGAATAGGCTGGATCCCAGGACAGACCCTTGGGGGACCCCACTAGTTACCTCTCTCCACTCGAAAACATACCATTTATTCCTACCCTGTTTCCTGTCGTTATAACCAGTTATCAATCCATGAGAGGACCTTCCCTCTTATCCCATGACAACTTACTTTACTTAAGTGCCTTGGGTGAGGGACCTTTGTCAAAGGCTTTCTGGAACTCTAAGTATACTATATGCACTGGATCCCCCTTGTCCACCTGTTCGTTGACCCCCTCCAAGAACTCTAATAGATTAGGAAAACATGATTTCCCTTCACAGAAATCATGTTGACTTTCCCCCAACAAATTATATACATCCACGTGTCTGAATTTTATTCTTCACTATAGTTTCAACTAATTTGCCCAGTACTGATGTTAGAGTTACTGGTCTGTAATTGCCAGGATCACCTCTAGAGACGTTTTTAAATATTGGCGTCACGTTAGCTATCTTTCAATCATTAGGTACGGAAGCTGATTTAAAGGATAGGTTACAAACCACAGTTAATATTTCCACAATTTTCCATTTGAGTTCTTTCAGAACTCTTGGGTGAATGCCATCTGGTCCCGGTGACTTGTTACTGTTAAGTTTATCAATTTGTTCCAAAACCTCCTCTAATGACACCTCAATCTGGGACAATTCCTCAGATTTGTTTCCTAAAAAGAATGGCTCAGGTTTGGGAATCTCAATAGCCTCAGCCGTGAAGACTGAAGCAAAGAATTCATTCAGCTTCTCTGCTATGACTTTATCATCTTTGAGTGCTCCTTTAGCATCTCCATTGTCCAAGGGCCCCACTGGTTGTTTAGCCAGTTTCCTGCTTCTGAATTACTTAAGAAAACCTTTTTACTATTACTTTTTGAGTTTCTGGCTAGCTGTTCTTCAAACTTCTTTTTGGCTTTTCTTATTATATTTTTACACTTAATTTGACAAAGTTTATGGGCCTTTCTTTTTTCCCTCACTAGGTTTTGACTTCCACTTTTTAAAAGATATCTTTTTATCTGTCACTGCGTCTTTTACCTAGTTGGTAAGCCATGGCGACACCTTTTTGTGTCTCTTACTATGTTTTTTAATTTGGGGCATACATTTAAGTTGGGCCTCTATTATGTGTCTTTCAAAAGTTTCCATACAGCTTGCAGAGATTTTACTTTTGTCACTGTACCTTTTAATTTCTGTTTAACTAACTTCCTCATTTTTGTGTAGTTCCCCTTTCTGAAATTAAATGACACAGTGTTGGGCTGCTGAGGTGTTTTTCCCATAAAATTCAACATTTAAATTGTATTATATTATGGTCACTATTTCCAAGCAGTCCAGCTATATACATCTCTTGAACCAGATCCAGTGCTCCACTTAAGAACTAAATCAAGAATAGCCTCTCCCCTTGTGGAGTCCAGAACCAGCTGCTCCAAGAAGCAGTCATTTAAGGTATCAAGAAATTGTATCTCTGCATCCCATCCTGAGGTGACGTGTACCCAGTCAATATGGAGACAGTTGAAATCCCCCACTATTATTGAGTTTTTTTAATTTGATAGCCTCTTTAATCTCCCCTAGCATTTCATAGTCACTATCACTGTCCTGATCAGGTGGTCGATAATATATCCCTACAGCTATATTCTTATTATTGGAGCATGGAATTTCTATCCATACAGATTCTATGGAACATTTTGGCTCTTAAGATTTTTACTTCATTTGATTCTACATTTTCTTTCACGTATAGTACCACTCCCCCACAGGCATGACCTGTTCTGTCCTTCCGATATATTTTGTACCCTGGTATGACTGTGTCCCCCACTGATTGTCCTCATTCCACCAAGTTTCCATGATGCCTATTATATCAATAACCTCCTTTAAAACTAGGCACTTCAGTTCACCCATTTACTATTTAAACTATCTATCTCTATCTAATCTGCTCTTAAATATCTCGAGATGGAGATTCCACAACCTCCCTAGGCAACTTATTCCAGTGTTTAACCACCCTGACAGTTCTTGTTGCTCTTCTCTGGACCTTCTCCAATTTCTCCACATCTTCCTTGAAATGTGGTGCCCAGAACTGGACACAATACTCCAACTGAGGCCTAATCATCATATGGACCCATGGAAAGGATACCTTGAAGAATTCTACACAGATTTCAACAACTTCCATCCCACCAACCAACTTAGCCTGGACCAGTCCACCAAGAGATCTATTTCCTTGGTACTACAGTACAATTAAATGATGGTCACATTTCCACCACCTTATACCGGAAACCTACTGACCATTATACTTACCAACATACTTCTAGCTTTCATCCAGGGTACATTACCCTATCCATTGTTTACAGCCAGGCCCTAAGACACAACCAGATTTGCTCCAATCCTACAGACAGCTGGATCTCTATCAGGCATTCTAAAAACTGAAATACCCAACTGGGGAAGTGAAAAAACAGATTGGCAGGGCTAGATGCGTACCCAGGCATCAGCTTCTTCAAGATAGGTCCACCAAACAAAATAACAGAACACCACTAGTCATCACCTACAGCTCCCAGCTAAACCCCTCCAGCGCATCATTAACAATCTACAGCCTATCCTGGAAAACGATCCCAAAGAGCTTTCTGGGCCAGGATTAGGAGGACTTCAACTCTCCCTTCCCCCCTTTCTATATCCTTTATATGAACTGTTCTAATGGCACCAGATTCTTCTCTCGCCATGGTTTTATTTCCATTCCCACAGAGTTTTGACTTGTGTTAACGCCTTGATTTCAGAAGGGATGTAAATATTCATGGCTCAATTATAAGTCAGTCCTTCATGGGAAGTAGGAAGAGACCTTCTCTCTTTCACACAATACCATATTTGCCTGCAATGCTGTGTCTTTCACCTTCCACTGATGCAGCTGTTACAGATCACTGTCACAGCTAGGATCCTGGATTTGATGGACCACCGGTCTGATCCTATGTCAGAGGCGTAGCGAAGGGAGTGCGTGGGGCCCAATTGCCCCCGGGTGCCATGCTAGGGGGGCTCCGGGCCGGGGTGAGAGCGAGCGCACGCTGTGCAGGCTCACCTGGCATGGGCGGCAAGTTATATGGCCGTACCCCCTGGCTCCGGACCATCCCTGCCGTGCGCAGCGTTCAGTCGGCTCCCCCTTGCCTGCACATGCTGCCAGCTGTTGCTGCCGCCATGCGCAGAATTTCCAGGTGACTGGGGAGATGCCCAGGCGTGATGTGACATCATGGCCCAGCCCGGGGACTTCAAAAGTGTTCGGTGCCGCATGGTGCTGCGCGGCCTAGCTTCCGGTTTGGAGTCTGGGGACTTCTGGGGCCCAAGCGCAGACTCCGGCCCCACAAAGTGGAAGGCAGAAGGTACGGCAGGGTAGGGCAGGGCAGGGGGAAAACTAAGGGGAAGGGGTGGGAGAGAAAGGGGCTTCTGTGGAGGGGGAGGGGAGGGGCTTGTGCAGAGGGGGGAGGAAGGGGCTTGTGTGGAGGGGGAGGGAAGATACAAATGTCAGGGGATCAAGTGCAGACAATGAGGAAAAGGGCAGGAGGGGACGTGTCAGTGGGAGGGGACAGGGTGATGCTGCGAGAGGAGAGGAGAGGGGAAGGGCATTGGGGTCTAGATTTAACCACCCTGACAGGCAGGAAGTTTTTCCTAATGTCCAACCTAAAGCTCCCTTGCTGCAATTTAAGCCCATTGCTTCTCATCCTAACCTCAGAGGCCAAGGAGAACAATTTTTCTTCCTCCCGGGCATGGCTTGCTCGTGACTGCTTCAGTCCCATTGGATGGGCCTCAGCCTCTTTTCTTCCCCTCCTTTTGCAATGGGGCTGTAGACTCTGGGGGAGAGGGATGGAGGCAGGCAGAGGTGTCTCCCTGCAGCAGATGTAGACACATCTCTGTATTAATCATTCTCTCATTGAAGTTTTTAGCTTTGTATTGAGTCCTTTTACATGGAAACTTTGTATTACATCTTGGTAGAATAGTCCCTAGGACAAGTGAGGCAGAAACTGTCCCAGTGGGGTGAATGAGGTGGGAATGTATAAGGCGGAAGGTGAGCACCTCTGGGCAGTTGCAAAGGTTGGAGAGGGGATGGAAGCCAGATCCAAGATCAATGAGCCCTGGGAAGTGGGCCCATTGAAAGGAGACTGGACCTGTGGATGCCTTGGGGGTCAGCAGCAAGGGCCTGCTTTGGGAAGCCCTCTTTGGAGGTGAATGTGGCAGCATTGAGACACCACCCAGAAGCAGGCGCCACAGACACTAACTGCAGATTCATGGGACGGCTCTCACAGATCTTGCACATGGATAAGATGATAGATCTGCAGGAGGGGGGGCAGTGGCGTAGCGAGGGGGCCGGAGGGGTCAGTTGCCCCTGGGCACCATGCTAGGGAGACTCCAATTTAATCCCATTCTGCTCCCCCCGTTATCCCTTCAACTCACGTACTCCTGCTCCGCCTGCCACCGGTAGCTGGAGCCTCCTCCCTGCCTCTCTGCTCCAAGCCCAACCCTCCTCCATTTCCACTGGTGGGTTAGTGCATGTGGGAGCCCTGCCCTACACTGTAGGGGTTGGGGGAAGATGCGGTACAAGTTTCCCTCAGCTGTGCACCAGGTTCGGGGCCGTGCCACATGGCGGTGGGGGGGGGGCAAAAATTTTCCTTTGCCCCTGGGCGCATAACACCCTCACTACGCCTCTGTTCTATGTGGTCATGTTTGTGGGGTTTGCTTTTTGAAACTATACCCAGATAGAGGAATCCAACTGAATTAAAGGGATGTTACTATGAGATTTTGGAAATTTGCCTTCCACATATGTATGCGAGAGTTTCAAATGAAAGTTTGGTTGGCTGTCAGCATGTTTGAATTTAACAGTCCACAAAGGCACACTGTTATGTGAGAATCACACTTAATTCTGCACTACATCAAGTGCATGGAACAAATGGATAATTTAAAAAGCACTAACTCGACAAGCACAGATGGTATACATATATGAGTTTTGACGGAAGTTAATTATGAAGTAGCTGAATTGCTAACACATATATGTGATCTCATTAAAACCTGTTACAATTCCACAGGACTGGAGGATGGTGAATATTGTACTTATATTTAGAAAAGGCTCTGGAGTCACAGAGGAAATTATAGACTAATTACAGAGACATTATGACTAATAAGCCATACATGTGTAGTTGGCACATCTGCTTAAACAATTATTAAAAACAGAATGACAAAAACATAGAAGACCATGATATAATAGAGGCTAACTAGTATGCTTTCTGCAAAGGAAAACTGTGTTTAATCTATTAGAAATATTTTAATACATCAATAGAGTTAGAGATAAAGGAGAACAAGCTTAAAATGTTGACTTTTAAAAGGTCTTTCACAATATTCCTCACAAGAGGTTTCTCAAGAAACTACATTATGGAGTGAAGACTCAGTATTGTCATGGACCAAAAATGGTCTAGTTAGTTAGGACTGAATGGTCAGTTGAAATGGTAAAAGGTTAATAGATTCCAGGCTCTGTACTAAGTCTGGTGTTCTTACTATATATTTCAGAGAGTTTGTCTGATAGGCACCCCTCCCCTTGATGTGCCTGCTGGAGCTGCAGCAGCTATGGAGAGGTGCTTCTCACCTGGCCCCAACTTCCTGAGGTGAGAGAGGGCTGGGGTAGTCTTCTCCCTGGGACAGCCTGCATACTGAACCCCTCATCTCCAGCCCCACACCAGAACAATGATTTAATTGAAGAAAAACAAAATGTATTTGTGGCAAGGACTTGAGCAATGCTGGGGAAACTTTCTAGTCTACTATAAATTTGAGAGACTTTGTCTGTTTGTTCAAGAACTCCTAAATGGTAAGAGCCAGGACCACTAAATTTGGTACACAGCTTCCTCTTATCATACATTAAAAGTAAAGATTTGGCTGTGCCAGGAAAATGGGACGTGCCTGGAATGGAATTGCTTCTGATAAAACCATACAGAAAAGAGACCAATCACCAAGCAGATGAAAGGGAATGGCTGTGCACCCAGCCCCCTCCTAGGGACTGCCCCAGTCTCAAGCCTCCTACCCCACAGGCACCCTGGGGGGGGGTGAAACTTCCCTCCACAGATTCATACTGGGACATTGTTGGCTGTTCCTCTTCACCAGGGAGCAAGGAAAAATTCACAGTTTGCTTCATTCCTTGATCTGGCCAGATGAACCTGGACCTGTCCCACGTGGGTGATATGAACCTCCCCCACCCCACCCCAGCGGTGCCCGCTGGAGCTGTAGTGGCCATGGAAAGGCACTTCTGACCTGGCCTTCAGTGAGAGAAGGCTGAAATAGTCCTCTCCCTGGGGCAGCCTGCATACTGAACCCCTCATCACCAGCTCTAACCCAGAGCAATGATTTAAATGAAGCATGTACATTTTCATTTCATTTTCCAAACAAAAATTAATTGAGTTAAGGACCCAAGCAACGCTGGGAAAATCTTCTAGTTTAATATATTCATTGATTCTCTCTAGATAGGATGTAAGCAGTGAAGTATCAAGTTGCAGATAATGCAAAGTCATTAAGGTTGGTAAAGATCACAGAGGAATGTGAGAAAAACAGATTATATGACAGAAGATGAAATTCCATGTTGAAAAATACAAAATAATGGATATTGGAAGGGAAAAAATAAACAATTCTTATGTTTTATAAGGTTCTCAGTTAATTGTATCAACTCAAGAAAGTGACCTAAGAGTCACTGTGGACAGCTCAATCAAGACCCCTCCTCAGTGTGCAGGTACATTCAAAAAAAGCCAAGTGTTAGGTTATATAAGGAATAAGATTGTGAATACTACAGAAAATATTTTGTCATTGTATAAATAAATAATGCAGCTTCCTCTTAAATACTAGTCACCTCATCTCAAAAGATATATTGCAGAATCAGAGTGGGTTCAGTGACAAGTGATAAAAGTGATTACAGACACAGAAAAACTTTCATATGAAGTGAGATGAAACTATTAGAATTGCTCACTTTAGGAACAAGACAATAATGGCAACATTATAAAATATATAAAGTAACAAATGATAAACTGTATAGTAATTAACCTTATAGAGATGGTAGATATTGAGCTTCTATTCTCTCTTCCATAGTACAAGAACAAAGGGACATATTCAATACAATTAACAGGTGAAAAAAGCAAAACAGGAAACTCTTTTCACACATATAATTAAACCATGGAACTTACTGTCAACAGGTGTTGAATTTAGCAAGATTCTAAAAGTGATTCAAACATATATGTATTATGAGACTATCCAGTAACAACAGCTATTGGTTATACAACATTTAAAATGATACGAAATGTCTTTCTTCAGACTTTAAATCAAGTCTCCAGAAATAAAAGATGATAAAGCGAGTTAATATGGAGGGTAGATTATCCCACATTTGCTTACTGTGTGGTTCTTTCATCTTCCTCTGATGTATCTGGTTCTGGTCATAGAAGACTAGATACAATGTTCTGATACAGTATAACAACTCCTATGTTCTTCATGTTTTCAAGAAAGCAGGACATGCCCATTTTCTGGTCACTCTGATCAATATACTCCCCCCATAGGACAGGAAAGACATTTATAAATGATATCTACATACATATTTCAAACTAAGATTCATACATTGAACATTCAAATTGTTCTGTATCTCTTCTCATTTCATCTGATGGTTTCTTTGTTTTGCTTGAGTGCATACTGATAAATCACATAATTAAATCTGATGTTCTCAGAAGCAATGCCTTCTGCACTTTTTCACACGGAGAAAGTACATAATCAGCAAATTGAGTTAGTTTGTTTCTTTTTTTTTTCTTTTTACAGTTAAACATTAAAAATTTGTACTTTTCTCTTCTGACTTATTTTCCCTTTGGTAAAGTCACCTGCACTACAAGCAAATGATCCAAAGCAATGATAAGCAATTTCTAATTAATTTATTGACTAAAACAGATAGAATCATTGACTTTTTATGTATTAGGTAAAGTTTCAGAGGTTACAAGGTATCAAAAGTTTCTCCTGAGTGAATGGCTCATCAGGCTGATGTAGTTAAGGCACATTAGTTTCATAGCCAATGTTACACAAGGGTGTAATGTAGCCACAATCATGTCAGACAGTCTTTGACTGCCCTAACCTGATAGATAAGACCACTCCGCAGCTGGGTGAACTAGTCTTTCAGTTTGAGATTGACTAAGCAAGACTTGAACCCAACTGTAGCTGAATGCTTTAACCACTCAGCCACTGAACAAGCAGCTCAACGACGACTGATATAGCAATCTTCTGTGGAGGCAAGGAAAAGGGAATAAGGGAATTTGTGTGCAGCCATCTTGTTAGCAAGAGAGCAAGAGTCAGCCTACGTCTGTGGCCTGACAACGCGAAAGCTGTAATAAGACACTGCCTTCACCTCCATACGGAGATAAGGATAGAATGCTGACTCTGGCAGGGACCTTGACATAAGGAGCATCTGGGTGGAACTAAAATAACTGTTAGCCATTGGTGTTTGTAATGAGAAGGAGACTAATTGTTTAATGTTATTATATCTAATGGACAGTATATAAACTGCTTCATAATTGTTTGTATTCGACGATCTGCCTAGCAGCAGCTTCTTCCCTTGCAATATTGCTCGAATAAACTGTCTCTGACTACTTGTTGCTCACAAACGCAGAGTGAAAGCTTGTTTTCTTCCACACTTCACAACACTTACCAGGAGATCAGCACTGTGGAGATCGAGCGCCCTGGGTAGATTTAGCGGCTCTAGTAAAGACCTGCTAAATCAACCACCAATCATGTTCCCATCAATTCCAGTACTCCACTGGATTGAGAAGAGTAAGGTAAGTCAACAGAAGAGTTTCTCCCATCAATCCCCCACTCTTGAGATACCATGGTAATTTGATCTAAAGTGTATAGCTGGAATTGCGTTCCTTAGTTTGACATTGCTCCCAGCATAGACCAGGTCTCATTCAAGGGCAGTAACAAAGAAAAAGCAACTATTATCTTATGGTGTTCACATGTAAGACCTTTGCCATTCAAGAGAGATTGGACAATTATTCAGTACCCTGTAAACTCAATTCATCTTATTTTTGTGAGTAGTTCTTTCTGATTTGGTGTTAGATCAAGATACACTGCTTTTGTCCAGTACAGAGTTTTTCTGGGTGGTAGTGATAGTGGGGCAGATGTACATCTTCCAGGATGAAAAATTAGGAAAAGTACTGGTACCGTTATTTAAAAGAACTCTCATGTCACACACACACACACACACACACACACACACACACACACTTCATGTCACTTTTCAATGCTATCACTTAAAAAAACCCAGGAGCTTAAAGATAGGCTCCGAATTCATACTCCGGTAACTTCAAAAATGGTCTCAAGAACATAACAATGTATGATATACCAAAAATAAAGGCAACTCTAAATGAGATTATCATCTCTAAACTATACATGCTATTTTGATTCAAATCACATACAAATATAAATGACAAATGTTATTCTTATAATGATTATACAATCCCATGTACTAACTACTTATTTTAAAATAAATATTGGTTTTATATACAGAACTTTTGCTAAAGTTCATACATTGCTATACTAGCTTCTGCTTCCCAGGGTAAAGCTCTAATTTTTTACTCCTACAAATTATGCAGAATTGGTCACCAAATTGAAAAACTAATATGTTCACACGCTGTCCTGTAAATAGACATAATACACATACATTAGTCATGTTGTTGGGAGTCCTTATAAACTCTATTGTTTCTCATTTATTATGACATCAAATGAGTTATTTATCCTAAATGGATAAGATAAAATTTTAAACATGAAAATTCTAAGATACACATTTTCTCTTACCCAAAAAGGAAAAAAAATTGAAGAAAATGTCAGTATTTTGACCCATATTTTTCATGCACCAGTTAACTAGAAAATTACAGAACCTGAAGAGCTCAGATAAAATGTATCAAGGGGATTAAAACAACACATGCCTCCCCTCCTGCCAGTAGCTGTGGGATGCTACTGGAATGTGAATTAAGGATTCTCAAGCCTTTGAAAAATGGGGACCTTTGAATTTTTAATTTCGTTAACTAATCATTAGAGAACTGGAAATTGCTGTGTTTCTGACGGTTAGATAGGTAGCTGCCTGCATAAAGCACTTTTAATTTTGCACGAGCTGGCCTGCTTCCCAGCAGCATATTGATTTGTGGGACCATTACTTATAGCACCTAGAGCATAATTAAATATTAAGTCCTCCTTTGATGTGTGCAAAGCCCAACTAAGAAGATTACTAGACATACTGAGGGTGGCTTTCACACATTTTCTGGTATTGAACATTGCAATATCACTGAATTTATCTTTACTCAATAAGATTCCACATCCATCCTTTGCATTATCTTATGTATCTGTAGATATTATATAGGGATTGGGGAAAGAAGGGAACATTAGAAAGGGATACAAAAATTATTTAAAACAGGATAAAAAAAGAATAAACAATTTTTGAAATAATGTGACACTGAAATAAAATTAAGATATTTTCTAAATATTGAAAGAGAGCAGGCACTCCATGCCTGCAATGATTTAAATGTCAACTAATACAGAAGTCTCAGAAATACATTTCTATCTAAGTCCCAAGGAGAAATCAGGAATGTAATTTTTCACTGACATCTCAAAGGGCTTTACTATTTTAGCATTATTTTGTCCATTCTGTTCTCTAGGGGTACATCTATACTACAGCACTCTTCCTTTGACTTCCCTTAATCCTTGTGAAAGCAGGGTTTCCGGCATCGACTGGAGTGCCCCCTCACTTCAAATTAGCTGTCTTAACTAGACCGATAATTCAAACCTTGGAAGATCTACAGTGGCAGCTTCAATCTTCCTCTGCAGTATAGAAATACCCTAGGTGAGAATGGTCACTTTATAAATGAGGGGGGAACTCTTCTTAAAAGTTAAAAAGAGTAGGAATACTTAAAAGGAGGTAAAAATGCAGCACAGTCTACCTGTTTGGGCATAAGTCTGGAAGCACTGAGTTCTATTCTTAGCTCAACCAGCAGTTCATTGTGTCCCAATTTCTCTATCTGTAAAGTTGGGACAATCATTCTGTAAATAACTTTGGGATCTTTGAATAAAATGTAAGATTGAAGTATTAACACAATGCAACAGAAACTTGCTAATTTCGGCTTTGTTTACCTGCATACCCCATGTACAAATCTGGTGCTCTTCTTTCAATTTTCAACAAAAGATGTAACAGTTTGAGCTATGCAGCCTGGACTTTTATATTTCTAAGACAGTATTTTACTAGTTTACCATGAACCACTCTGACAAGTAATTAACAGGACATTTCCTATATAAAGGGTTGCAGTACAGTCTGTGATAAACTATCCTTGCTTTCTATTGTATGTGGTCACTAACATGTTAATCTGCAAAATCTGGTGACTCAAATGATATCCTAATTAACAGTGTGGATTCATTTAATCTGTTAAGGTTTAGGAACTAGAAACCAGTATTTACCCTCAAGGTGTGTCAGTTTCCTTTTTCAAATATAGCAGCTTACTCATACCACATTCTGGGGTAGTCACCAATCCATGATATTACTTCCACACAAAAAGGAAATACATAGCCTAAACACTAGCTCATTACATTCTTTTCTTTAGCAAAGGCAAAACAAAATGAACTTCAGATGGCACCTGACAGACATACCAGCCTAACACTTTTTAACAATTTAATTAGTTATTCAGGGTAACCCCAAAAAATTCACAAAAACCAAAGCTTTGAGCCTACTGGATTATTCAAATGTGCACATTATTACATCTGTACTATGATATGAATAGCGAAACTTGTTAAAAATTACACTAAGAGGTGTCCTTTGATGTACTGGGTATGAGAAATAGGAAAAGCCTGAAGAATAGCTATAACTTATGTCAAATATATAAACTATTTTTATAACTTTTAAAATAAAATCCATATCGTATTAGTTCTGAAGGCTTTGAGCTCACTGGGTATAGAGTACACACTAGAGTGTTTGCGAAAGGATAATACTAGACTCTTTCTTAATTATGCCTTGTTTGCTCAGCAGCTGAAGAGTAAAGCATTGAAGGAGTAGACGAACCACCTTGTGGTATGAGGGGTATCTGACCTGTAGCAACATTTTTGCAAGATAATCTTCAATACCACCCCCCACACTATAAATAGGTAGAATAGTTCCCGCTACGAAGCACGATATTTTAGAGAACATATGCTATACTTATCTATTTCTTCTGCTGCTATTTGAATTTGACCTTTCTGTGATGAGAACAAAAATGGTGCACATTCCTTGTTTCCAAGAAAAAAAAAATCAGTTTTGTAAACGGGACCAAAACTACAGGTAGTTCCATCTGTTCTCTGTATCTTGTATACTTGTCTGCACACCGCGGGCCGCAAACAAACAGGCTGTGGGCTGTGTGAGACCCATGGGCCACGTGTTGAGCAGGAGTGGCCCGAGGCCGGCTGCGGCAGCTGGCGCCCTAGGTGGAATGCGTGATCGGCGCCCCCGCCTGCAGGGCCGTCAATGGACTGACGTCATCAGCGGGTGCCCCTGTGACGTCATCATCAGGCACCCCAGGCGGCGGTGCCCTAGGCGGCGGCCGAGTCCGCCTATAGCCACGGGCCGCCTGGTGTTGAGTAGTTCTGCTGTAACTCAAGACTGAAACCTATCTAACTTAGCTTGTAGAGAAGAGTATAACTAAATGAGTAAAAATATAAACAGGCTATTTGTTATTTGAAAATCATTCTCTCTACTGCTTTATTCCCGTTTGTTAAATAAACATACTTTTTTTTACGAGGCTGTTTATCATTGCATAGCACTTGTCACAAACTCACAGTAATAGCTATCACTTAATGTAAGGGTAAATAATTATACCTTTTTCTCAGGCCAACATGCTTTGAGAACAGCTTGAGTTCTGAAGAATACAAGTAGCCGGCTATCCTCATCACTGAGATGAAATGCTTGCTCCATAATCTGCAGGACCTGAATGCGGGGCTTCACTGGCAAGGAGTCATCATCACAGAAAGGTCTCAACCACTCCAACAGATCATCTGAAGAAACTAGTTTCTCCCTGTAATTCAAACAAAATGATTCTGCTTTAATTAATATTTAGTCATTTTAATCCAAATGTTAAAGAAATTATCACCGGTAGTCACATCACAAGTAAACAAAGGACATATTTGTTAACAACTTTAATGGGAACACTGCAAACTCTTCTAACTCGGATGCAGCATAAGCAGCTGGGAATTACATCTACCTGAACACAACCAGAGATTCAGTGTCTCTGAATTGCATTATTTCTGTGTTATTGATTATGTTATCTGGTTACATATTTGGCTACCTTGAAATAGAGACTGTGTTAACCTGTGGAACTTAACCCTCTCCTAAAAATCCATTCTGAAGTCTTTAAATTTCCCCACATTAATCAATTTTAAATCATCACAGAGAAATGATGAAGAACCATCTATGCATAAAACACCATTTTCTCAATCATTACCATTTAAACAGGTAATATTACATCTTCTCAGCATATACATTTCAAAACACATTCCAATATTTAACATAATATGAACTATAGGGAAATAAAACTTTTGAAGTATTTACTAATCTAAGAAGAAATTATTCTTTCATGACTCCATTCCAAATGAGGTCATTCCAGTAATTCTAACACAAAATGTAAAAGGGGCACACATAATATTCTAATTTGAACAAGAACAGGTCAAAATCTATTAACATAATTTCTAAAAATTTTGATAATTTGCAGATTTTAATATATTAAAATGTCCTCCAAAGGTCATGGAACCATGGCTCTGGTGAAAAACCTTGCTCTGACACAGGGATGTTTATGAAAAAAAGGGAGCAATTATATCTAGAATATAGTAAGGTGATAATTAACAGTCAACGTGGATTTGTCAAGTACATATTACATTATACTAACTCTAAGTTTCTTTGACAGGGTAGCATGCCTTGTGAATCGGGGGAAGCAGTAAATGAGGTATAACTTGAGTTTGCTAAAGCTTTTGATACTGTCTTACAAGACCTTATCTCAAACAAAAGGGAAATCTAGTCTAAATCAGCTACCCTGAAACAGAGTCAGGACCCCAAAATGGGTCAGGACCACGAATGTGTTAGGCTTGCTGGGAACTGGGGCCAAAGCTTAAGCCTGAGTCATACCACCTGGGGCCAAAACTCCAGGGCTTCAGTACTGGATAGTGGGGCTTGGGTACAGGTTCCCACCTGAGGCTGAAGTCCTTGAGCTTTACCTCCACCCTGAGGTGGCAGGGCTTGGGAAGGCTCAGGATTTGGTCTCCCTTCATGAGGTTGTATAGAAATGTTTACTGTTCGCAGGGGGTCACAGTGCAGTGAAGTTTGAAGGACTCTGGTCTAGATGGATTTACTATTTTGGTAGGCCCCTCTCTCCCCAATTCAGATTGCCTTGGTGCTGGAGTGGAATAGCTAGTTGGGCTGAAAGAGGCATTAGGTGAGTTTGGGAGACCTATTAAAAGGAGGGAGGGGAGTGGATGGAGATGAAAGAGGCTGCTTGGTGAGGTGGGATGAGTCAAGAAGAGGCTGTAGGTGGTTTTGGTGGTGAGGAGGGAAATGGGGCAGCTGCTAAGCTTGGGGACACAAGGCACAAATACCATGTGTGGATGGCACTGGCATGAGCAAGTGATACTTACTTGCGGTACAGGCGGCTGCTGACCGTGTCTCAGATCTAGAGGCATTCATATGGCCTGGACAGAGCCAGTACTAGTGGCTACTCTGGAGGCAAAGGTGCAAGGGACCAGCATGTTGCCTTAACTAGTGCTCTCAGTCCAGCCCTCTGCTCTCTGCAGTGATGGTGCTGGCGGCAGGCATGCGTTCATACCCTACAAAGGTACATTGGATTGGGAGGGCTCACTTTGTCAGACATACTCACGAATGCAACGTCTCCCCCTGCCTGGCTGACAAAATGGTATGCACCATGTTACAGCTAGGCTGTGGGTGCCCTTGAATAGCAGTGGTCAAGAACATTCTCCCATAGCCATGGCACTGTATTTATCACACTCAAGTGGTAAATGACACACAACACTATCTTCCCAGTTTTTAAATGTAATTGCAAACTTAGTAGAATTAAGCTTGACTTCATAATTCTGCAATTAGACGGAAATATCAGGAATATTATGGAAAGTTTTTGGAGGAGGATTGCCACCTCTGCCTTTCCCAACCAAAAGGCTACATCGTTAGCTCCCACTGGCTTATGAGGGGCAGGCAGGTAGAATGCTTTGAGGCGGGGGGACGGGGAGGGAGTGTTCTCAAACATCCCATCTTTCTGAGCGACTTGCTGCTCTGTCCTCAAGCAAGGAGCTGCCGCTGAGCTGAGGGAGAAGTGCCCCTCCCCGGGCCAGGCAGCTCCTTGCAAGGCAGCCCCTGGGTGGGGCTTATTAAGCAGCTGTGGGGCCATGCTACTGTACAGCTTAGAGGGAACTTTAGCTAATATGTAATTCAGAACAAAGTAGTGCATTTTGCTATTGCGAATAATTAAATCATTGATTGGCACAAAAACTACAGAAACATTCATTTCAAATAGTGAAGATAACATATAGCAGCAGTGACAGAATTCACTAAAAAGTAGCTGAAGCATCATATAAAATTAAATTGGAAAAAACACTGCTTAAATATAATCTTAGGTCTTACAAAATCTTAGGGACTCCAACAAGATCTCATCAAACTGAGTGTTTGGCCAACAAAATGGCAAATGAAATTTAATGTGGATAAGTGTAAAGTAATGCACATTGGGAAAAATAACCCCAACTATACGTACAGTATGATGGGGGCTAATTTGGCTATGACAAATCAGGAAAGAGATCTTGGAGTTATCGTGGATAGTTCCCTGAAAACTTCCACACAGTGTGCAGCGGCGGTCAAAAAGGCAAATAGGATGCTAGGAATTATTAAGAAAGGGATAGAAAATAAGACACAGAATATCTTACTGTCCCTGTATAAAACTATGGTACGCCACAGTCTTGAATACTGTGTACAGATGTGGTCTCCTCACCTCAAAAAGGATATTTTAGCCTTGGAAAGGGTTCAGAAAAGGGCAACTAAAATGATTAGGGGTTTGGAACGGGTCCCATAAGAAGAGAGGTTAAAACGACTGGGACTTTTCAGTTTAGAAAAGAGGAGACTGAGGGGGGATATGATAGAGGTATATAAAATCATGAGTGGTGTGGAGAGGGTGAATAAAGAAAAGTTATTTATTAGTTCCCATAATAGAAGAACTAGAGGACACCAAATGAAATTAATGGGTAGCAGGTTTAAAACTAATAAAAGAAAGTTCTTCTTCACACAGCGTGTAGTCAACCTGTGGAACTCCTTGCCAGAGGAGGCTGTGAAGGCTAGGACTATAACAGAGTTTAAAGAGAAGCTAGATAATTTCATGGAGGTTAGGTCCATAAAAGGCTATTAGCCAGGGGATAGAAATGGTGTCCCTGGCCTCTGTCAGAGGCTGGAGAAGGATGGCAGGAGACAAATCGCTTGATCATTGCCTTCGGTCCACCTCTCTGGGGCACCTGGTGCTGGCCACTGTTGGCAGACAGGCTACTGGGCTAGATGGACCTTTGGTCTGACCCAGTACGGCTGTTCTTATGTTCTTATGTTCTAAATATATTTCCAGTATTTTCCTGGCTTAGTTATTCCTAAAATTATTTCCATAAAAGCTTTCCCTCTTTTCCCTCTGTTGGCCTCAGCTGTCCTTCTACAAACACCCATGTGCATTGCAAAATGGTTTTAACATGCTTCTTATTCATCTGAGCATGGCTTGTATTAATGCTTCTGCAGTTTACTACGCAGTAATGGATTCTTCTCATGCATTTCTACCATAAATATTAGATGAAATTCTGGTCTTTTTGTAATCCTTTCATTTTGAAATATTTAAATTAGCTAACATTATGATTAGCAAAGAGACCATTAAATATTCCTCCATTAGAAGCTATTGATTATTTTAGTCTAACAAGTTTTCAGTGAGCACCAGTGTCTGTTCAAGCATGGGAGGAAGGGGATAAAAACAAGACATGAGTAGCAGACACACTGTACCACCTTATTACAGAACCTAAATCTGAAATGATCAAATTCTGTTATCTGTTTATTCTTTCAGCTAGTTTTCAGTTAATTTGAAAATATTTATACCCAAGTTAATTTGAATTAATTTTTCAAATGAGATTGAGACATTGCCATTTACAATACTTTGTTCCCTTCGACTGCAACAGAATTCAAAGGCTGTAGAAATAGCTTATCACTTTTTTTAATGCTTGAAAAGAAACATTCATGGCATTTGCATAGTTTCTGAAGACTGGATCTTCCCTCTAATTAGTTTGGCATCAAACTTTTACCCTCTTAATATGGCACACAGTCAGTTAGGATCACAATGCTCTATTCACACAGAATATAAAGAATTTGCTGTAGCATATTATCTCTACACAGATACAGATAAGTATTCATTCTGTCACTGTCATATGAGAAACTCTAAATAGAAGATAGGGAGGGATAGTTTAATATTCCACAGCTAGGAAAATGGATGGTTGAGGCAGAATCATTCTATACAAGTATCAGTAACCAGATAAGGAGTTGGCACCATGCTTGGGTGCAGAACTGACTGTGAGCTTTGGGCCACTGTAGTTGACCTGTTTAAGTTCTGATCTACACTAGGGCTACGTCTACACTGCTTTCTTCTACCGAAAGAAGATATGCAAATTCGGAGCTAATTTGCATATCTTCCAATCGCATTATCAGAAGAGGTTCTGTCGAAAAAGAAAGCAGTTTAGACACGGTTCTTTCGAAAAAACCCCTTTTTTAAAAGAACCCTTCTTCCTAAAAAAATGAGGTGTGCAGGGTTCTTTCAAAAAGGGGTTTTTTTTTTTTTTTTTAAAGAACCGCGTCTAAGCTGCTTTCTTTTTCGACAAAACCTCTTCCGATAACACGATTGGAAGATATGCAAATTAGCTCCAAATTTGCATATCTTCTTTTGGCAGAAGAAAGCAGTCCAGACCAGTGGTTCCCAAACTTTTCAGTATCACGCCCCTCTTTTGATTTTTGAGAAACCCTTATGCCCCCCCACCTCTTCTTTACCATCATCCAATCCCCCTTTTAACAAAAAATTGAATTTGTAATTTAAAATTAAAAATAAACACAAAAACTTGGTATAAAAAATTATTTAAAATTAAAAATATGCACAAATAGTTTTTCTTGGCACAAAAAATTAATACAAATGTAATTTAACGTCAGAAATAACAGACACAAATCAAATTTAATGTGAAGGATGATGCTGCATTTTCTTCACGAGTTGGGAAATCCTAGGTTTGAAAAATGCAAGTGCGCAACGCAAATGGTTTTCAACATCCAGTCGATTTCTTTGTTTTGTTTTTAATGTGACTAAACTTGAAAAGCTTTTTTCACAGAGGTATGTTGATGAAAATGAAAGAATAATACGTAGTGCTTCTTCTCCAACTTTCGATTACATTGGGAAATATTTTATCCTAAATTCCTCCAATCTTGTGTTTTCAAAATTATCTTTCGCACTTGAATCATATTTTATTTCGAGTGCTTGTTCTTGCAATACTTCTGGCAATGAATCGACATCAGCGCTGAATGGATTGCGTACTAATTTATGAATGGGGTTGCCAGAAAAGTTGTTTGGAAAATAGCGGATGAATTAGTCAGCAAGGCAGTCCAGATGAAACAATTTTGTTCTTCACATCTTCTTTACAAACTTCTTGGAAATCTTCATTTTCAGCGAGTGATGAAAATGTCAAGTTAGGCATCTGAGCTTGTGTTCGATGTTTCCAAAGCTGGATTTTCTCCGTAAATGCTTTGATGGCATCATGGTGCGCTATAATGTTTGGAGTGTTGTTTCCTTGCAGCTTCAAATTGAGGTTGTTCAAAGATTCAAAAATGTCCATGAGGTATATCAGTGAAAGTTGAAACGTTTGGTCCGTAAATGCATGATATAACTCTTCTTTCTTCTGTTGCTTGAGGAAAATTTACACTTCATTTTTCAGTTCGAATAATCTCGAAAGCATGTTACCTTTGGAAAGCCATTATACCTCCATGTGAAACAAGAGTTTTATAATCTGCTCCCAAATCCGTGCAAAGAGCATAAAAAGGTCTCGTATTTAAAGCACTGTTCTTCACAAAACTGACAACTTTGCTAGTCAAATTCAATGAATCACGTAGGTCATCTGGAAGGGTTTTAGCAGCCAATGCTTGTCTGTATATGACCCAGTGAGTTGTGGTTACGGCTGGATTTTTTTCTTTCACCAACATCACAAATCCAGAGCGAGAGCCAAGAATTGCTGGAGCACCATCTGTGCATACACCAACCAGTTTTCCCCATGAAAGTCTATTTTCTTCAAAAAAGTCAGAAATCGTTTTCATAATATAGAAGCCTTTGATGTGGTCGTCAATTCCTTCGAAAAAAGCAGTTCTTTCACAGTTCCACTGTTAATGAATCGAACGTAAACAAGCAACTGACAACATTGTGCTACATCAGTGGTATCGTCACACTGAATTGCGAAAGAAGGAGAAGCCAACACTGTCTCCACAACTTGAAGTTTAAGATCTTTTGCCAGCTCATCATGTGACATTTCATGGAACTGTCAGAAAGCAGAATTTCCGTTTTTTCTTGCTTTCAACACCAAGCACAGTATCAGCTGCTTTCAACAAGCAAGGCTTCACAAGAGTTTCTCCAGTTATGTGCGCTTTCTTGGCTTTAGCGATGAGCAATGACAGTTCATGAGATGCTTCTACCACTTTGGCCAACGCTTGATGAAAAGCTCCAGTAGTGTCCACCTTCATGCGTTTCAAATTTTGAAGTTTAGCAGCAAAAACTCTTTTGGTTTCTCTGTCAAAGAGCTGTGGTTCTTTGTCAAATGTTGCTCAAGACAACTAGGTCTCAAGGCGTCATTGCTAAGAACTGTGTGGCATACTATGCATTGAAGATGATCAGTCCGGTTTTTTTCCATGACGGTGAAGCCATACTTAATGTAGTCTTCATCGTACTTCCTTTTTTTAATTGCAGCCATAATATATTAAACTTAAAAAAAAAAATCTATAAAAATTATTTTCCCGATTAGAATAAATTTAATGGACGCAAGTTACTTTGATAAGTTATTGCAAATGTTTATTTACTACTACTATTACATACGGACATGTACTGCCTTACATATACCCCACCACAAGTAACTACGCAAGACCGGCTACCTACTCCCATGACAGAACAGTCCCAAAAACTCCAGCAAGCGTGCTAGAAAGTTTGAAAAAGTTCCATTTCCTTCTACATCATTCTTTGGACTCCCTACCAACTGAACTGGTATTCCTACACGTTGAAAGGTAAAATATATATAAATATATATAGTCATTCGCATTTCATGGTATGAAATTTGAAAATTAAAAAATTTTTACGGTAGCATCTCCAATCTTTTTACACCCAAGATCACTTTTTAAATGTCAGGGCAAGCCCCAAGATCCCACCCCATTCTAGAGGCTTCGCCCTCTCCGTTTCCCTCCTCTCCATCATTTGCTGTCCCCAGTCCTTACTCACTCTCACTGGATTGAGACAGGATGTGCGGGCTCTGGGGTGGGAATGAGGGTTTTGGGTGTGGGAAGGTGCAAGCTCTAAGAGAGAATTTGGAAGAGGTGGAGAAAAAGCTTCTGGCTCAGGGAGGGGACTCCAGGCTGGAGAGTGTTGGGATCAGGTGGAGTGTTGGGGTGCTAAGCATACCACAGGCTTGTGGATGTGAGGGTGCAGGAGTTCAGTTTGGGGTGTATGAGGGCTCAGGGCAGGAGGGTGGGGAGTATGATGGGCTCAGGACACAGATTTGCAGTGTGTGGATTGTGCAGTAGTAAGTAGTGTGGCAGAAGACTGAGGATGTGAGACGCTCAGGACAGGGGGTTCCAGTATATGATAGGCTCAGAATTGAGGTGTGTGTGAGGATGCAGGGGTGTTATGATGCTGTGGCCAGATGGGGGCTTGGCCTTTTGGGCCAGGCTTCATTTTTAAATAAATTATGTCCAACACAAATGTTTCAGCATTGTCTTTAATTTATGGGAAGAGCGAGGAACCTGTTTTGGGTCAGGGGTCACTGACCCACAGAAAAAATCAGTCAGGGAACACACAAGTGAGATGCAAAAAACCCCCCAAACCCTCCTAGCCCCTCCAAACCCCACTGATGTGGCCGCAACTGAGACACCTCCTTCCCTTGGCACCCCAGCCCCATGGGGGGAGGGTAGGTAGGACTGAGGTTAATTCTTCTGGGGTTTGAGGGTTAGTGGAATTTGTGGGCCCCTCTACACTCTGAGGTCGGGCCAAAAATAAGGGATCCCAAAAATAAGGGACAGGGCTGCCAGTCAGTGAGATAGGGATGGGGTGCAGAATCTGGGTGGAAAATAGGCTACAGGAGCAAGCTGGGGGTAGGTGTCTGGCCAGGAGGTAGGGGACAGGAGCAGGGTCCTGGTGGGGCCCTGAGCAGGGGACAGGGGGCAGGTGGGGCCCTGGGCAGAGTACTTGTGGGGTTTGGGCGGGGGCATTGTATTCATGGGGGTCTGGGCGGGGGCAGGGTATTCATGGGGTTTGGAGTCTGGGCGGGGCCATGGTACTCGTGGGGATTTGGGCGGGGGGGCAGGGTACTCATGGGGGTCTGGGCAGGGGGGCAGGGTACTCGTGGGGGTCTGACAGAGGACAGCTAAGCTGATACCTGGGGTCCGACAATCAGGTCCGGGGTCTCAGAAAGCACGTGTGCCGCTTGTTCCCTGGGCTGCTTCCTGACTTTGAGCTAGCAGCTGTTTGCAATTCTGCCCCCACTGGAGCCTTTATTCAATGATTATTCAAGGAGACGAGCTCCCAGGGCCCCTATTGTCCAGGGGAAATTAGCACCTTTTCAAAGTCAGCTCCAAATTAGCACCTTTTCAAAGTGGCTCTGGGGCTTGTTTGTAGCCCCAGGAGGAGAGAGGTAGACAGACCTGGGGAAGCCACCAAGCAAAACAAACAGTTAAAGATGAACTCTCGGTGAGGTAATGCCAGCGCGGGCTCTTTCTTGGGGCTAGGTCACCTTGCGCCCCCCCTGGAATTTCTTCAAGCCCCCACAGGGGGGCGTGCGCCCCAGTTTGGGACCTATGGTCTAGAGACATAGCCTAGGAGTTTGCACCAAATTTAGCTACATATATTTGATTTTCTAAATGATGTGTCCACACTATCAAGCCTGTCTCAAGACACTAAAGTCAATGTCAGTTATTCCTGATTTCATGAGGAGTAACACTATTCCTGACCTTGCATGGTCGAGTTTACGGTAGTGCAGATGCAGTGCTGGCAAAAGTCAAGGCTATTGGCCTCCGGTAGGTATCCCACAGTTCCCATTCTGACCTCTCTGGCCAGAACTTGCACCTCTACTGCTCTCCAGGTGAACAGAAAAAGCCCTGAGAAAACATGAATTTCATTTCCTGTGTGGCCAGCGTTGTGAGCACATTCAGAGTGAGCAGCACATCATGGCACTCATGGAAGGGACTTTGACCAATTCAAAGATGTCCAATATTTCTGCTCCCGTGGTCTCCAGTTCCCAGGGACACAGAAGAGGATCAGCATGGAGTATCTAGGAGATTTTGGACCTCCTTGAGCCGTGGGCAGATGAATCCATTCTCTCTGAGCTCAGAACCAGTACGCAGTATATGGACATTTACGTGAAGATCGCAAGCTGTCGGGGCGGGAGGGGACAGGGGAGGGCTAAAGGCTATTCCAGGGACTCCAAGAAGTGCCAGTCAAAAATCAAGGAATTGAGGCAATCATACCACAAGACAAAGGAGGTTAACACATGGTTTGGTGCAGCACCTTACAGCCACCACTTCGATGAGCAGCTGGACACAATTTTTTTTTGGGGGGGGGGGTGGAAGGGTGACCAGCTTCCCAAGCATGACAGTGAAGTCTGGCCAAGACACTGCAAGCATCAGTGTGGAGGACAGTGTGGTGGCAGAGTCAGGAGAAGGAGATTGGCCAGATGGTGATCAACGAGAGCTGTTGATGATGCTGGAGCCATGATCCCTCCTCTCAGGGTGTCTCCCTGTTGAGCACTGACTGGGGAAGGCACTTCTGGTGGATTCGCAATTTTTTTCTTACTACAAGTGGGTTAAGGCAATTGGATGTGATGTGCAGTGTTCTCTGTGCCTACACATCATGTGGACATGGAACAACCTGTTAATGTGTCTGCAGATGGCACGTGAGTCTTGCCTTCACATCTCCATAAAGCTCTCAGCTAGGAACTCTTTGATCCTTCTCACAAGGTTTTCAGGGAGGCCACCTTATTCTGTCCTTCATCGTATGACACCTTCCCGTGCCATACCACCAGTAAGTGGTCTGGTGTTACTGAACCACAAAGCATTGCACTATAAGGCCCAGGTTTACGGTCACATTCAGTCAGCATCCACTCCTGATCACTTTGTGTGACTTGGAAAAGATTGCTATCTCTCAAGGCAACCTGGATGAAGAAGGAGGGGAAGCTGTCAGCACTCTCCGTAGGAAGCCGCGAGTGCCGGACACAGAAGGAAGCTGCCGTGGCCCGTCCCTTCCCCTCCCGCCTGCAGGGTCCTGAATACTGGGACAGGAGCACTGTCCCAGAAACCCATGTGAGCTGGACACAAAGGGAAGCTGCCCTTTCCCGTCCCCACCCATCCGCCCGCATGCTCCTGCTCTGGCTGGGCCCTTACCATGCCTGACTACTTTCAAACTGCATGTGTCCAAATGCTCCCCTGAAATCTCTATATATCTGCTGTAAAGTGCCCACTTTGAAGCAAACGTTTGGCCTTGCTCAGAACACATCTCCATTGTCTTTACAGAGACCTTCAGTGTAGGCAACCGATTAGGATTAGGCTTACCACAATATACTGCCTGTAATCTATGCCCTTATAACTTTTCATTGCAGCTGGCTCACTGCGTACTCCCCCTCTTCCAGCATCTGCTCTCCTGGCTCAGATCCACAAATGAAAATGCACAAGGAAGGACATGTTCAGGGAGAATAGTGATAGAAATGTAGCCGTGTTAGTCTGGTGTAGATGAAACAAAATACAGGACTATGTAGCACTTTAAAGACTAACAAGATGGTTTATTAGATGATGAGCTTTCTTGGGCCAGATCCACTTCCTCAGATCAAATAGTGGAAGAAAATAGTCACAACCATATATACCAAAGGATACAATTTAAAAAAATGAACATATATGAAAACGACAAATCACATTTCAGAACAGAAGGGGATGGGGGAGGGGAAAGGTAAATGTCTGTGAGCTAATGGTATTAGAGGTGATAATTGGGGAAGCTTATCTTTGTAATGGGTAAGATAGTTAGCTCTTACCCATTACAAAGATAGCTTCCCCAATTATCACCTCTAATACCATTAGCTCACAGACATTTACCTTTCCCCACCTCTAATACCATTAGCTCACAGACATTTACCTTTCCCCTTCCCCCCCGCAACCACCTTCTGTTCTGAAATGTGATTTGTCCTTTTCATATATGTTCATTTTTTTTTAATTGTATCCTTTGGTATATATGGTTGTGACTATTTTCTTCCACTATTTGATCTGAGGAAGTGGGTCTGGCCCACGAAAGCTCATCATCTAATAAACCATCTTGTTAGTCTTTAAAGTGCTACATAGTCCTGTATTATGTTCAGGGAGCAGATGGACTACATGAACTCATTCATGCAGGAAATGCGTGCAGAGCAGCAAGACCAGATTATGGAACACCAGAAGAGGAGAGCCACCAGGGAGCAGCAGGTGAGGCAGCAGGAGAACCTCTTTGCCTCCCTGACAGCTGTGATGGAGCGCCCGCCTGCATGTCTGGAGAAGGATTCTTCCCAGAACCCTGTCCGCCCCAATGACATCATCAGTCTCTCCTTCCACTTCCAAGTTCACCAGGGTCCACCGGGGCCCCAGGACATGGCAGATGGTGTGGGTGGAATTCAAGAGTAACCTTAGCTTTCAGCACCTCAGAAGGCAAAAGTGGGTCCCATGCCTGTTCTTGAGACAACCCCACACACACTTCGGGTTCCCACTTCTTTCATTTCCCAGCTAGTTTCCTTAAATAAAAAGTCATGTTCTTCGAACAATGGTCTCTTTGTTGCTTGAACTGCAGGGGTGGGGTAGGCATTAAAGGCAAATACAGAGAATGTAGGAGCAACATGTTGAGAGCCAAATGGAAGACTCTCAGAATTGGCCATTTATAAAACTGTCCTTCAAGGCATCTCTGCATTGCACTGCTCCATGCTCTGCTCTCCTTAGCAGCAGGACACTAGGTTGACCAAACTCTCTGCCTAGGCGCTCTACCTCAGCATCCTACTCTGCCAGATAATTTTCTCCCTGCTCTCACAAAGACTACAGAGCACACAACAGGTTGCCATGACAAAGGGTACGTTGCATTCGCTGAAGTCCAACCGGGTCAGGAGTCTCCCAAACCTTCCCTTTAAACATCCAAGAGCACATTTAACCACCATTCTGTACTTGCTCAGCCTGTAATAGAACTTCTCCTTGCTGGGATAGCGAAGTTACTCACCTTGGTGCAGTAACTGTCGTTCTTCGAGATGTGTGTCCCCATGGGTGCTCCACTTTAGGTGCTGGGCTTGCTCCGGCGCCACAGAATGGAGACTTTTGCAGTACCAGTACCGCGCATGCGCAGTGGCATCTCGCGGGTCTTAATGAATCTTTTTGTGGTTGGATGCAAAGAGGGAGGTGCCCTCAATAGGTTGTCTTAACGCTGAAATGGCCACTAGATGGACCCGAGGGATGCTAATGACTACCCTGTGTGTTTTAGGTGGAGCAAGTAATCGAGGATAACGTGCAGAGGGGATCGATTCGGGAAGCTCTTGCTGTGTGGCGCACCAGGAGACGAACCTGCACCATTTTGAAATGTAAGTGTTTCTGGTTGTTTGTTGTCTACTATGGATGAGAATGTTTGACTTGTATGGAACATAGGGATTCAGAAGGATTCAGCCAGTTAGGAACCATGCGCTGAGGTTCAGCATGTGAATCTGGGGATGCCATAATTAGCCTTGGTTTTGCGTGAGGAGGTTCAGAAGGGCTGGAAGTAGAAACGGTCTGCGTGGTGACATGCGTCGGAGGAAAGGGAACCAGTGCTGATGTGCCTATGCTGGGGCTATCAGTATGACCGTGGCCCTGTCCACTCTCACTTTCTGCAGAACTTTGGGGATGAGAACTGTAGGTGGGAAGGCATATAGGAGAGGTCCGTTCCAGTTGGTGAGGAATGCATTCCCTAGGGAGCCCAGACAGAGTCCTGCCCTGGAGCAGTACTTCTGGCATTTTTTGTTGTGACGAGTGGCGAAAAGATCTATTAGGGGAGTGCCCCAGTGTTGGAAGAGGACATGGAGGACCCATGCACCAGTTCCAAAATCGGATTGCCTCCGCACAAAGGGAGCGGGATCAAGCTCCACGTTGGCAGTTCACATAGTACAGTGCTGCAACATTGTCCATGAGGATTCTCAGTGTGGTATTGCGGGTACATTTGTGGAAATATTGGAAGGTGTTCAAGATTGCTCGGAGCTCCAGAAGGTTTATGTGGAGTCATATCTCTGATGGTGACCATCGGCCCTGGGTGGACATGGTACCCATGTGTGCACCCCATCCTAGGAGGGAGGCATCAGTGATGATGTAGTGCGAGGGTTGCTGTTGGAGAAAAGGTACACCGGTAAAAAGATTTTTGCGGTTCATCCACCAGGTGAGTGACTGAAGGACAGATTATGGTGGGATTATTGGCCTGTGAAGGTTGTGTTTGGTGTGACTAAATACTCGTGCTAGCCAATACTGGAGGCTGCGGAAATGTAGTCTGGCATAGCGTACCACATAAGTGGTGGAGGCCATGTGACCCATAAGCTTTAGGCAAATGATTGTCTGGACAGTTGGGCTGCCTCGAATGATTTGTATGAGTTCTTGAATGGCCTCGAACCTTTGTAGGGATAAGTATGCCCTGGCGGTGATTGCATCTAGCCGGGCGCCGATGAATTCCAGCTCTTGAGTCGGATGAAAAATGGACTTTTGGTCATTGATAAGAAGTCCGAGGGTATGGAAAGCTTGCCTGGTAGTGTTGACCATATTGAGTACTGTGGTACAAGTGCAACCCTTGAGTAAGCAATCGCCTAGATAAGGAAATAGGACTACTCCTCGTCGGCAGAGGTATGCCACCACTACCGCCAGGATTTTTGAGAATACCCTGGGAGAGGACGAGAGGCCAAATGGTAGGACTTTGTATAGGTAATAATCTATGCCAACTGTAAATCGTAGGAATCTTCTGCGTGCTGGGTGGATTGAAACATGAAAATACGCATCCTGGAGGTCGAGGGCAGCAAACCAGTCATCACGATCTAACACGGGAATTATAGCAGCAAGTGTCAGCATCTTGAATCGTTGTTTTCATAGAAATCTGTTCAAACAGCGGAGATCTAGTGTCTGTCGCCATCCCCCCGACTTTTTCTGAGTGAGGAAATAATGGGAATAAAACCCCTTGTCCTTGAACTCATCTGGGACTTGTTCTATTGCCCCTAAAGAGAAGAGATGGTCGACTTCAATGCGTAGCAGAGCTTTGTGAGATGGGTCCCTGAAGAAGGATGGGGTGGGAGGGGTAGTGGGAGAAATGGCGAGAAAGGGGATGGAGTAACCTGATTGAACTATTTCCAACACCCATTTGTCTGCAGTGATCGTGGCCCATTGATGGTAAAATGGCCTTAAACGCTGGTGAAAGAGGAGGGTGTGGTGACTGCTGCTGTTGTAGGAGACTGTCTGTGTACCCCCGACCAAGACATCAAACCTGTTGTTCGCTGTTCAATGCGTTCTGCATGCGGTTGCCCAGGTTTCGGCGCCTTTGTGCTCTTTGGCGTGGGCATTGTTGGTCGAAGCTTCTTTGCTGTTGTTGCCACTGTTGTCTCACATATGGGTAGTCATAACGTCATTGGTAAGAAGTATACCGGCGTCTCCTATATGGTGGGGTATACATGCACAACGTCCGAAGGGTTGTGCGCGAATCCTTGGAGGAATGCAGTACGCTATCGGTCTTTTCGGTGAACAATTTGTCCCTGTTGAATGGTAGGTCCACGACTTTACTTTGTAGGTCCATTGGGACTCCCACTGCCTGTAGATAAGACGCTCGGCGCATGACTACTGCCATGGCCATGGAACGGGCTACTGTATCTGCCACATCCATCACCATCTGGAGGGCCATTCTCACTGATATAGCCCTCCTGCAGCACCGATTTTAGTATACGCCTTTTAGACTCCGGCAGATGGTCCATCAGTGGTGTAAGCCTTGTAAATGTATCGAAGACATGATCAGAGAAATGTGCCGTGTAGATGGCAATTCTGAGCATAAGTGTTGCAGATGTGTAGAGTTTTCTGTCCAATAAATCAAGTCTTTTTGTGTCCTTGTCTGAAGAGGCGTGTTTGTACTGCGGGGTTTTTAACCTCTGATGGGCCGCGTCAACTACCAAAGAGTTAGGCTGGGGATGAGCGAAGAGGAATTCCATGCCCTTGGGAGGTACAAAATATTTTCTGTCAGCTTTTTTGCTGGTCGGTGGTGCAGAGGCTGGGGTTTGCCAGATTTCCTCAGTGACCCCTAGTATAGCCTCGTCCAAGGGGATAGCTAGCCTCGCTCTATGTTGTGACTGGAGATTTTTAAGAAGACGGTGCTGTTTGTCCTTTATTTCGTCCAGCGGTATCTCTTGGCTAACTGCCACTCGTTTGAAAAGTTCTTGAAACTGTCGGAGGTCATCCAGTGGGGAAGTGTCCCCAGGAATGACAGCTTCATCTGGGGAGGAAGAGTGGTCGGTAGGGGACACCTCTGGTGGATGATCCTCAGTGGAAAGGTGGGTGTCATCTGGTTCTGATGGAAGTTGAGGTGGGGACATTGGTTGCCCTGTCGGGGTAGGAGGAGCCAGAGTCGGCGAGTGTCTAGAAGATGGGCAGTCACAACATGACCTACCGTGCAATCTTGACCTATAGTGGTAGGACTACCTACTATGTGAATCACGGTGGTAACGGTCGTCACAGCGGTAAAGACTGTCCAGTGGTGAACGCCTGTTGAAGTAGGAAGGGTGGGCGTGTTCCCAGTGATGAATGCGAGGAGAGTGGGGGGAGCGGGAGCAGATGTAGGAGGCTATAGATGAAGTGGGAGAAGTTGAAAAATTCCAGTAGTGATGTTGCCGGTGGTCTCTGTAGGATGCTAGAAAAGGGGATGGTAGTCGCTGGTGTGGAGAGTATGGTGATCGGTGCCGGTGACCGTGGTACGGTCTCAGGGATTGCAGTGCCGGTGAAGATGGAGCCGGTGCCGGTGAGAACACCAGAGATCGGGAACAACTTCAACACGGAAGAGTATTTGGCACCAAGGCGTGCGCTCCAGGGTCGACGGTGTGCAAAGTCGGTGCCGCTGATGTCAGTGCCGAATCTCTCAGTGCCGCGTGGCAGTCTGAGGCAGGAATGGCTACCGGTGCCGATGTTGCCACTGCCGATGATGCTCTTGGTACCAAGATGTCTGTCGGTGCCGGAGGTTTGGTAGGGGGTGGTGCCGAAGCAACCCTCGGTGCCGCTGTCGGTGCCGCTTGTACCGGTTTCTTTGGTTTTGACGCCACGGACGTCTTTAAACACGGCTTAGCGGTGCCTGAAGTGCCGGGCTTATCTCCAGTGCTGACTCTGAGGTGGCCGGTAAAGATCTGGCGGTGATGCCTGTGGTCTTTTGGGTGAGACGGCTGTAGGAGATGAGGGCCCACGTTTCAGGGGCTGATCTCCTGAGGCTGACTCTGGGCGCGTGGCTGGAGGGCTTTATCAAACAAGATCATTTGGAGCCTCATTTCCCTGTTCCTCCTGGCCCTTGCAGTCAACTCTGCACAATGTGGGCACTTCTGGGGGACGTGGGCTTCCCCAAGGCAGCGGATGCATGAGGAATGCCCATCAGAGGCTAGCATTGCCTCCCAGCAAGTGTTGCATTTTTTAAAACTGGGCAACGGCGGCATTTCCAGTGTCTGTGGTGGTTTTTTTTTTGTTTTTTTTTTTTTTTTTAAGAACTAAGAAACCATATCTATGCTATAATGTACAATTATGTACAGCAAAAGGGACCGCAGGAATAAACTGGGTACGAGTGGGAGAGGAGAAGCTCTGAGATATTAAAAAAAAAAAATGTGTTTTAACTAGGAGGAATACTCAAGGGAAGTAAAAACAAGGAAGAATGACAACTTTCAACAACTTTTAACAAGGGAGATCTCACGATAAGGAGGGAAGTTGAAGAGATGCAGTTCACTCCGTCTGTAGCCCGAAGCGGTCAAGAGGAACTGGCGGGGGCCGGACCTCACACTCTCTCAAAATGGCGCGAACGCTGCGAGATGCCACTGCACATGCACGGTCTGGCCGGGTACTGCTACTGCAAAAGTCTCCGTTCTGTGGCGCCAGGGCCAGCCCAGCACCTACAGTGGAGCACCCACAGGGACATCACTCGAAGAAGAACCAGGCTTTCTGATCCATGGGAGAAAGGGGTAAGCTGGGTCACCAAGGATTACAACAGGCACTTCCATCTCTCAGATTCTGATTTTTCTATTTGGAAAAAAGTTCCAGTGTGCACCTTTCAGAAGGGACAGGAGTTCCTAAAGATGTGCGCATTATGCATCTTTCCTGACCATTCCACGCTGATGTCAGTGAAACAGTCTATGTGATCCACCAGCGCCTGCAGCACCATACAGACATACCCCTTGTGTTTATGTAAGTACTTGATTGGCAAGGCAGTCGGGGGCCAACATGGGGATGTGTGTTCCATCTATTGCTCAATTGTAGTTTGGTAAGCCCATCGTGGCAAACCCATCCATTATGGCGAGGGTGGGCAAGATGCGGCTAGCGAGCCAGATCTGGCCTGCCATGCCTCCGCATCCGCCCCGTGGCCGCTGACACCTACCTGCACCCTTATTAAAGGGCTGCTGCAGGCACTTTAAACAGCAGGTTGCTAATTGCTATGCAGTTTGGGCAGGGAGCTTTGTGTGCTGTCCCTGCCCCCTAGCAAAATCCCCCAGCTTCCACTGGCCAGTTTCTGGCTAACAGGAGATGAGAAATTTTGCTGATGGCAGGGGCAGCGAATGAAGCCACCTCCCTCCCACCTTCCCTCTGCTGGAGCAGAGCCACATGGAACAGCACGCCCAGCAGATAGGCATGCAGTCTGTGTCAGGTTCATGCAGAGCTGCTGGCTGGGAGCTGCCTGGGTAAGTGCCTCTCAGCTACAGCCTGCCTCTGGCACTCCACCCTTCCCCCCAACTACTTCCCCTAGGCTTTCACCAAAACCCTCTGTATTCCCTCTCCCCACCTCCTCAAGGACACAACTGCCTCCCAGACCCTGCACCCCCTCATGTACCCTTCCCCCAGAATAGAATCCTTTCCGGCACACATACCCTTCCCTGACCACTAGGTGCACCACAGCACTCATCAGCATCACTATGGCTTGCTGCAAACCGGGATCCATGCTTGTGTTGCTATAGCATCTGTGCAGGAAACCAGGGCACAAAAAGGCATGAACACACTACTTCCCATCGATCTCACACAAGGAGAGAGGGACATACTGATGACATGAGTCCATAACCACCCACTGCAGAGTTTTGGTCCCAGCAGGCACTGGGAGCATAGCTTAGAATGCAAAGCTACCCTCAGTAAATCACTCTCTGAGTCAACGGTAGGCTGTCTAGTGCGGAGACAGTACTTTGGACTATATTCGATTCTTCCAGTAGTCAGAATACTATTCTTTGACTTTGCAAAATTGGATGCCAAGAAATTGACCATAAAAGGTTCGACCTTAGCTTGTAGTGTAGACGTGGTCTAAGTGAAGTACTGGCAAAAGCACAGCAATCGTCAAACAAAAATTGGGACTGTAAAAATCCAGCTGCTATTAGTACCATCTCTTTTTTGGCTAGAATATTACTTTTGCTGTTTATTTTTCTGTAGTCTAGTTTTGCTCTTCAGATGCAAGGTTTTCTTAAATGAAGAACACTTGCATAGTGATGCATTTTCCTGAAGTTAATATTCTGCACAGTGTTTATTCTTTGTTGTAAAAGTTTAAGGGAGTGCCCTCTGGAAACAATGCATTACAGAAGTGCAAATATTTATTTTGCCTTTTAAAATATCAGTTCAAGCAATATCCTTCATTATGCAATAAGGACAGCAGAAGCAATATAAGCCAAGAGAGGTAATGTTTTACCTACTGGTTAAAAAAACACCCTTACAATGGTCCACTCTGGGTAAGGTTTTTACTCTGTGGAGAAACCTAAAAGGGGTGTAATATGCATAGTGGGTGAACTGTCCACAACTTCTAACACAGGAATTGAGGCTCTTTCAATTCATTTTGTTGCCATTACCAGGATATAGAGGAAGCACACAAACACTTCCCTTTGGAATTCACTCAGCAATGACAAAGTGGCTTTTTTGGAGGGTGGGGAGAATGTATACATCATCCTCTGTGGCTTTCTGAAAATTATCTTTCTTTTAAATGTTGAGACTCATCTATTTTAATATCAGCCACCACTATATAATTTAGCAAGTAGCTCTTTAGATTTGCTTGTCTGTCTCAGTCTTATGAACATCTTCAAAGGTGGACAACTCTTGTTCTATATCTTCCTGCTGTACTGTGGAGGCAACAGTGTGGTAATTGTAAGAGTATCTAAACACCTGATTTTGTTGTTTATATTCAGGTCTCCATTGCTTTAATGATTTCAACCCTGAAAACAACTTTATGTGAAGAAAAAATACTATTCTTTCCCATAAGTCCACAACAAGTGACAATACATTCAATCATCTCTGAGTAGAGATTAAGGAACCTTAGGATTTATCCATGAAGTAAATGGATTGGAGGTCTCATAAGGTAACTTAGGTCCCAGGTCAGAGTAGGTTTTCTAATTTGCAAATAGAGGTTCCACAAATATTTAATAAATCTAGATAATACTGGATGAGCAAATATGGAGAATCATTCTAAAAAGGATGAGAGACTGACACTGTAGCTAAATGGAGCTTAGTCAAACTAATGGATAACCCTGATTCTTTAGATACAGAAGATAACACCAAATGAGGTAGGTGGCATCATCAGCAACAATAGAAGGGTTACTTCTATTGCTGCAGAAAGTAGCGTAGGTTCATTTCTTTGTACTATTCAGTCATACTATTGTACTTCAGGAGAGCAGGAGGATTCTAATCCTGTGAAACAAGTCCTGTGAGGAGTCATGTCCTGAGGTAGAGAACACGTAGGCTGGAATGAACCACGATCTGCATCTCATTATAGCTGAGAAACGGTTGGGGAGCTTGAGCAACAGTTGGAGAGAAAGGTGAAGCAGATAAGGGTGCCAAGCTTGTCTTAGTCATGTAGATGCTAGCACGATAATTTTAGTTGTGTCACAATGGGCTTGAGCAGTTAGTTGTGGAGGGATGGGAAAACTAGGATCACTTCTTATCTGAGATAAGCAACCAATATTGCCAGGAGTTTTATGAATCATCCTTGGGGCCATGGAAAGGCCAAAAGGAAGCAGTCATTGAAAATGATTCTGATCCATAGTGAAGCATAGGTCTTTGCTGTGCAATAGGTATGGCATTATTAGTAAATGGGCATCTTGCAGGCTGAGAGCCAAAAAGCAATAGTCTTTTGTGTAGTGAATGAATTATAGCTGCCAGAGTCACCACTCGAAAAACTTTTGAAACTTTATAAACAGTTAGGCTATGTCTACACAGCAGCATTATTTCGGAATAACTGATGTTATTCTGAAATAACAAAAAGCACATCTACACTGCAAGCCGTTATTTCAAACTAATGTTGAGATGGAGGATTTCTTACTTCAACTCCTGTAACCCTCATTTTACGAGGATTAAGGGAAGCTGAAGGAAGAGTGTTCTTCCTTTGACTTCCTGCTGTGCACACAGCACCAAAGGCTGAAATAAGCTTTTTCGAAGTAAGCTACGCAATTGACATAGCTCAAGTTGTGTAGCTTAATTTGACTTTTACCATGCTGTGTAGACATGCCCTTAGTGGGCTAACTGGCACTGCTGTAAATCTAGACTAGCTATGTCTCAGGGCTGAGGCAATGGAATAGGTCCTATGGGTGGTTTGCCCTTATACTTTCAGAGCTGAAATATTTGGTACAAGGAAACAAAGTTTATATGCATAGGCGAATGGACAATTCTAACTGAAAATATCCAATCAAGCGCATGAGAGGAAAACATGCACATGAAATGGGAGAATTCACTTCCCAAAGAAAAAGAGGGTGTTTTATAATTATATTAGGGTTTTTTAGACTGCAGATAATGAAAGTAACTTAATAAGGATAATGTATATCATATAATGATGTGCATTAGAATAAATGTATTCTGATTATGAGACTGTATTTACAGTGTACAAATTAATAAAATCAGTGAATAGTTGTAGGCAAGAGCCCACCATATTTAACAGACTCCAAACTACCATGTAATAAATCTGTAAACAATGTTCTGCTATTCTTTAGTAATATTTCAAACTAGCATTGTTATTTTTAAAAAACAAAGTGGCTCCAAGTGAAATGTGATTTATAACTAATGTTCCTTTATTTGTCCTAACAAGACAGATGGGAAAGGAGTATCAGTCACAAAACACCAATTTATCCTATCTTGAAAGTCTGAAATAATAAACATTGACGGTTTACATTTTCAGTTGTGAGGATTTCAATTTTATTTAGCCTCTATTATTATCTTTATATATTATCTCTCTCAGCACTTGAGCTAAATTAGAAATTACTCTGCTGAATGAGTGGCATTCAAATTGTAAATTAAAAATGTGAAAATTAAAAGTAACTGTTGGAACACTTCAGAAAAGTCAGGCAAGCTCACATCTCAGTTTTTTATGACCTTTTAGAAGCAGAAGCTTTATGCTTTGCTGTCTTAATAGATGGAGGTAAACAAGTGTGTTTAAATGAATCTGAGTAATCTTTTTTATAGTTATATTGATCTTCACACTTGATTAGTGTTTAAATGCCACAATGTTAGCAGGGTATACAAATTGAGAGACGCAACAGCTCCTTTCAAAACTAAAGAAAAAAAAAAACAGTTCAATTTAGCACTGAATAGGGTGTATTTTTACAATCTGTGATACAACCATTTTTTGCTCCAAATTTAATTCAAAATAATATCTGGACTAATAATGTTGAAAATTTCACTCTCAAATGAATTAAAAAAAAAGAGAAATCCCAAAGCAGGTTAGACATGGAGAGTGTTCTTATGGAGATTAAATCTGAAGCATAACCACACAGTGAACCAGTGCATCCATAACAGTGCTATATCTGTGAAACAATGGGAAAGTGGGTGAGGCCTCTTTTTACCAGAACCCTTACTGCAACTAAGGACTCAAGTGATGTGGCATTGACGTTAAAAAATGAGAGAAAGTATGGGAAAGTGGACCATTTCTACAGATCCACATACAACAGACCAACCATAATAGGAGGCCAATTTCTGTTATTTAAATTTAAAAACAAGATAATTCTGCCATCTATCTGGAATCAAATAACTGTGTGCATGTAGGGGACAGGCTGGGGGGTGGGTGGGTTGCTGAACAAAATTAAATGAAGGCAACATAAGCTAAACTAGAAAAAGGCATTCACTCTCGAGGAAGTGTGGCCACGTGGGGAGCTGTGCTGGTATAATTACTGTGATATATTACGCTGGCGATCTCTTCAAGTAACCAAGGTCTAATAGAGCTGATATTTATGGGACTGTAACTTAAAATTCCATTGTGTCCTAAGGGTGGATTGGCTGACTCTCAAACCCCAGCATTAAGTACCATAGATAAGCCAAGATACTTCATGCACAGGAGCGGCCTGAGGCCGGCTGCGGCAGCTGGCGCCCCAGGCGGAAGACGCAATCGGCGCCCCCACCTGCACGGCTGTCAATGGCTGTGACGTAATTACAGGGCGCCCTGTGACGTCATCATTGGGTGCCCGGGCCGGCGGCGCCCTAGGCAACTGCCTAGTTTGCCTAGGCTCATGGGCCGCCTCTGGTCATGCAGTCAATCACCATTCTCTTGATCTTAAATTCTCTATGGAGCCCCTCATAAACAAGGAGTGAAAACCAAGAAATGCATGGAGAGTCTGTTCTCTTAACATTCAGGATACAGGTTATACCGTTCTCTCTTTTGTATTGTGTATTCCTAAAATGAAGTGTGGTGATGTACTATGAATTAAAGCACTCAATCCTTCTACAAGTCAAGTCTATAAGGATTTTGCTACTGTCTTGGAGCAGTAGGTGTATATCTCAGTGTTGTAACCAGATTCTCTGGTAGTGTCATTAAACATTTTACTTCCTTCTGAAAAATCACTGTGTGTTTTGCAGTTTCCTATACTAGGAACTCAAACAGACTACATGAAACAAAGCCGGAGAGCTTTTAATACTTTTCCCCACACAAAAAATTCACATCATCACATAAAGTATATCAAGGATGAATTTCAAAGTGTCATTTTTGATATCTCTAATTTTTTTTGAGTTTCTAAATTAAAAGCCTAAATGTATATAATTGTCATATCTCTATAGAAATCTGTTCAGCTTAGTTTATTTTACATATTAGCTATTACTTGCCCAAGAAACCAGGTAGGTTTATAACTAGGAAAGAAAAACTGCCACATTTTTAGTTACTCTTCCACATGTTCCTAAGTTTAATTAATTAATACAAAAATTTTAAAAAACCCATATTACTGAATTGTTCCAAGTCATCTGAGAACAATAGGATTATGCAGTTTTTAAAGCATGTATTATACAATTGTTTTGGTCTGTCTAGTTATTGTAATATACCCCATGTCTTGGATATTAAGCATCTGTTAAAATGGCTTATATGTCAAAGATGTGTACGAACTACAATAAAAATGCTAACAAAAACACGTGTTTGGTTGTGCCCGGACAATGGGACGTGGCTGGAATTTGATTGTTTCTCATAAAATGGAAAGGAAGGGGTCTGGCAGGAGGGACAGTTGTACTGCAGTATGACCACGGGGGGCAGCAAGGGGCCAGAGATGGGGACTGGGACAAGTATAACCTTACTGGGCCAGCAGGGGCAGGGATGGAGAAAGGGATCGCTATTTATATATAGTTCATAAAGTTTGTCTGTCTGTCTGTCTCCCACCCAACCAGGGGGCATATGCCTCTTCCCCTAGCTGCACCTATTGCAATGGCCATGGACAGCTGCCACTCACATGGCTTCTAGCTGTTGTGTTGAGAGAGAGCTGGGGTTGTCCTCTCTCCATGGGGCAGCCTGCATACTGAACCCCTCATTCCCAGCCCCACCCCAGAATAAAGATTCGAACGAAGGAAAACACTTATTTGACCTAAGGACCTGAGCAATGCCGGGTAAATCTTCTAGTTTATCAATATGCTAAATAGGAGTTGGAAGTGAGCATCCTACTAGTCTCTATTTTCTCAACTGTAGGTCTGTGTTGATGCTGTCTGCCAAGCATAGGGTCTAAAGTCACTTATTGCTCAGTTCAGATCTTCTTCAACTAAGTTCAACTGGCATGCAGCAAATATTCCATGTTCAGCATGATCCAACCTGCCCTTACATGGAGTTGTTTAACAATGGTGTTTAAGTATGGGTAGGTCTACAATGAAGCAGGGAGGTATGGTTCCTCGAGCTGGTAGACAGACATGTGCTAGCTCTAATCCAACTATCACCTACAATAACTTCTCATTTAACTTTGTAGTTATTTTTCCAAAAATGCTACTTTAAGCAAAACATTGTTAAGCAAATCCAATTTCTTCCTCAGAATGAATGTAAATGGGGATGAGGGGAAGTAAGTTCAAGGGAATTTTTTTCAGGGTAGTATAAACTTACAATATAAGTTCTGAACAATTTTAAACAATTTAACATTGTACATAGCAATAATCATAGAATCATAGAATACTAGGACTGGAAGAGACCTCGAGAGGTCATCGAGTCCAGTCCCCTGCCCTCATGGCAGGACCAAATACTGTCTAGACCATCCCTGATAGACATTTATCTAACCTACTCTTAAATATCTCCAGAGATGGAGATTCCACAACCTCCCTGGGCAATTTATTCCAGTGTCTGACTACCCTGACAGTTAGGAACTTTTTCCTAATGTCCAACCTAAACCTCCCTTGCTGCAGTTTAAGCCCATTGCTTCTTGTTCTATCCTCAGAGGCCAAGATGAACAAGTTTTCTCCTCCTCCTTATGACACCCTTTTAGATATCTAAAAACTGCTATCATGTCCCCTCAATCTTCTCTTTTCTAAACTAAACAAACCCAATTCCTTCAGTCTTCCCTCATAGGTCATGTTCTCTAGACCTTTAATCATTCTTGTTGCTCTTCTCTGGACCCTCTCCAATTTCTCCACATCTTTCTTGAAATGCGGTGCCCAGAACTAGACACAATACTCCAACTGAGGCCTAACCAGCGCAGAGTAGAGCGGAAGAATGACTTCTCATGTCTTGCTCACAACACACCTGTTAATGCATCCCAGAATCATGTTTGCTTTCTTTGCAACAGCATCACACTGCTGACTCATATTCAACTTGTGGTCCACTATAACCCCTAGATCCCTTTCTGCCATACTCCTTCCCAGACAGTCGCTTCCCATTCTGTATGTATGAAACTGATTGTTCCTTCCTAAGTGGAGCACTTTGCATTTGTCTTTATTAAACTTCATCCTATTTACCTCAGACCATTTCTCCAATTTGTCCAGGTAATTTTGAATTATTACTCTATCCTCCAGATTAGTCGCAACCCCTCCCAGCTTGGTATCATCTGCAAACTTAATAAGCGTACTTTCTATGCCAATATCTAAATCGTTGATGAAGATATTGAACAGAGCCGGTCCCAAAACAGACCCCTGCGGAACCCCACTTGTTATGCCTTTCCAGCAGGATTGTGAACCGTTAATAACTACTCTCTGAGTACGATTATCCAGCCAGTTATGCACCCACCTTATAGTAGCCTCATCTAAGTTGTATTTACCTAGTTTATTGATAAGAATATCATGCGAGACCGTATCAAATGCCCTACTAAAGTCTAGGTATACCACATCCACCACTTCTCCCTTATCCACAAGACTCGTTATCCTATTAAAGAACGCTATCAGATTGGTTTGACACGATTTGTTCTTTACAAATCCATGCTGGCTGTTCCCTATCACCTTGCCACATTCCAAGTGTTTACAGATGATTTCCTTAATTACTTGCTCCATTATCTTCCCTGGCACAGAAGTTAAACTAACTGGTCTGTAGTTTCCTGGGTTGTTCTTATTTCCCTTTTTATAAATGGGCACTATATTTGCCCTTTTCCAGTCTTCTGGAATCTCTCCTGTCTCCCACGATTTTCCAAAGATGATAGCTAGAGGCTCAGATACCTCCTCTATCAACTCCTTGAGTATTCTAGGATGCATTTCATCAGGCCCTGGTGACTTGCAGGCATCTAACTTTTCTAGGTGATTTTTGACTTGTTCTTTTTTCATTTTACCTTCTAAAACTACCCCCTTCCCACTAGTATTCACTATGTTAGGCATTCCTACAGACTTCTCGGTGAAGACCGAAACAAAGAAGTCATTGAGCATCTCTGCCATTTCCAAGTTTCCTGTTACTGTTTCTCCCTCCTCACTGACCAGTGGGCCTACCTCTCCTTGGTCTTCCTCTTGCTTCTAATATATTTATAAAACGTCTTCTTGTTTCCCTTTATTCCCGTAGCTAGTTTGAGCTCATTCTGTGCCTTTGCCTTTCTAATCTTGCCCCTGCATTCCTGTGCTGTTTCCCTATATTCATCCTTTGTAATTTGTCCTACTTGATTTGATTTGTCCCATAATGATTAAGAAGCTTCAGTGAGGTGATAAAATCAGAGGGTAGAATACTTCCCAGGGGAATGGCTTGCTACTGAATGATGAAGTTGCACTCAGCTGAGGCTTCCAGGGCTACATGTTGTGAATGTAGCCTCACACTTTGGGAGGAGCATGGACTGAGGAAACACAATTGGCACATGGCAGTGACTGCAAACACCTCCCCTGCAGAAACTGAACATGATGATGAACCCACACTATCGCACTTGATTGCACCATTAACTCCTCCAGACAGTGCAAACACAACTGCACAGTGCCATAGGGTATGTGTATGTATGTGACAGACACACACACAATGTAGGTATGTTTGAGAGAAGCAGACAGATGTGTACTGCCTGTAAGTATGCTAGCCCCACTTTACGGTGACTGCCCTAAAGTAGTCCAGGCACAGGACCTGAGGCTGTGATATCCTGCTTTGTGGAGATGGGGTATGCAGTGTAGGGCTTTATCGGAGGAAGGGAGGGACATCAGCACACCCTCCCCCTCTCCTCACAGCAAGCAGGGGACTCCCAGGAGCAGCTTCGAGGCAGAGTGGGGAGAGGAAGCTGAACTGCAGCTGCTCAGCCACATACCAAACAGGGAACATAGGGGAGATGACAGAGGGTTGCCAGCCCACCCTGGTTCCATGCCCCCCACAAGGAGACTCATTTCCCATGAAAACCTGCAAGTTGTGGACAAAGCAGGCCACCAAACAACATTATAAGGGGGCACTGCAGAACTTTAAATCAGCATGTGATCTAATATAGACAAGCAACGTATCAACAAAACAACATTAACTGGGAAAAGTTAAGTGAGAAGTTACTGTACAAACAGCAGTGTGATTGTGGTGACATAGGCTGCAGCTAGGGCTAGGCATTCAAATACACTCCTGCCTGGCCCCCACAGTACGTACTAGGGCAGCTAGCCCAAGCTGCAGTCTGTGATACCATGACCACACCGCTAGTTTTAGGCACTAGCTCAAACTGAACTAACAAGTTTATGTTCAGCTCTGCTACAAATCACAACTCTCAGCTGCTGTGTGGACACACGCTAATGCAGGACTGGGCAAGACAGCCTCCACGGTCTGGATCTGGCCCGCCAAGCCAGTGGATCCAGCCCATGGCCTCCCGGCCGCTCCCCCACCCCCAGACCAATTGAGACCTGGGGACAGGGGTGCACGCGAAGACTCCTACTCTTCCAGGGGTACGCTGCAAGAGGGGGAACCGCTGGCTATTTTAAAACAGCCAGTGGTTCTTTCTAGCCACTGCGGGTCCCTGGCAAGGTGGGGGCAGAGGGCGAGGGACTTCGCGCACTCCCCCCGCCCCTAGGCCCTGATTGGCCTGGGAAGAGGGGGGAATGCACGAAGTCTCCTCCCGCTGCAGTGCCTACAGGGAACCAAGCAGCTGTTTTAAAACAGCTGGCGATTCTTATTGGGTTGGGAAACAAAGTCTTCATGTGCTCCCCCACCCCCAGGCCTATCAGGGTCTGTGGGCAGGGGAGCATGACACGTCTCCTGGCCCTGCCCTTTCCGCCCAAGACCGCACCCTTTCCAAGGCAGCCCCTTCAGAAATTAATGAATTGGCCTCCTCTTAAAAATTATTGCCCACCCCTGCCCTAATGTATATATGGGGAGGAGGGAGGATTACTGCCTGTTCCCATGCACAGTTTACTTCAGATAAGCAATTTGCAAAAGCCCTGGCTCAGCACATCTTTCCATGATTAATTGCCTCAGCTAAGAAGTGAAATTATGAGGACCAATGGAAGGATGTGAAATTCCCTTACCACAAAGTCAGTCAAAAGCTCCAGCACACTAAGTTATAAAAGCTCACAAATGCGTATCCGACTTAAGTTTATTTTAGGTTTTAACTCTGCAAGGCCACTTATTTCTGGTTTGGCATACTACATTTTTCTCTGTGAAATGGACATCTTAATGTCATGTTTCACTCCAGAGTAAATATTAAGGATGAATTACTATGAAAGTGCTGACATCAATATAAGAGTAGCAATGCTAAGAGAACCAATACAATGACAAACAACTTAGGCAGGACACTAAAGCATTAGAAGTTTGAACAATGATTCAGTTTACACGCCTTACTTTCCCACTGCTTCTTGCCTGCTGCTTTTGATTATGGGTTAGTCAAAAATATGTACAGTGGTAGCAAGTGCTGTACAGCAAACAGATGAGGATCAATTTATAATTAAGTAAACCTTTATTTTTTCCTAGGCTAGAGTTCTCAATGAGGAACTCGATGGGTGGGAGAGCTTTCTTTAATGTAACTAATATGTTACATTAGGGGATGAAGTTCCAGGAGTTAGAATGTAGGCATTCTGGGTGGCAGCCCTAGGGTTTGGAATTCACTAATAGTGAAGGGGTGCCATTTCAGAATTTGGTTGGGGAAGGGGGGCAGTGACCTGTGCACACCATGATGCGGGGAGGGGGAAGACAGTGAGAGAATGGTGAGAGCAGACTGAGGACAGCAACTTTAGCAGTGTTACTGAGCATGCTCAGTACAAGCCAAGCAGTAAATTGGGGGTGGGGACCAATTCCTTTCACCCTCCCCCTGACATCACCTCCTTCTAGGGCTAAGGTACTGGAAAAACTCGAGGTTTTTAGGAGATAACTTAGATACAGTGCTCTTGTCAGATATTTGCTAATTCCTATAGTAAAAAAGAGAATGAAATAAATATTAGACCCACTCAGCTCTAATATTAACATATTCTGACATCTTGTGGCAAGTCACTTAAGGGACACTGGCTAGCCTTAAAATATTTATATTCTTGTTACTAACTTTGTGGGCAGGGGGAGAGAGACAGAGACAGAGACATAGACTGTCAGGACTCTGGCTCTCAGTTCTAGAAGTGGAGTGGGGTCTAGTGAGTTATAGCAGGTGGCAGATACATCTGGGCTCTATAGATCAGAATGGTCATATTGGGTCAGACCAATGGTCCATCTAGCCCAGTATCCTGTCTTCGAACAGTGGCCAATGCCAGGTGCTTCAGAAAACATGAACAGATGGATCAAATGAGCCATCCCGTTGCCTATTCCCAGCTTCTGGCAAACAGACACCATGCCTGCCCATTCGGGCTAGTAGCCATTGATGGATCTATCTTCTTTGACCTTATTTTGTTTTTATTGGAACCCTGTTATAGTTTGGGCATTTCCACCATCTCCTGGCAAAGAGTTCCACAGGCTGACTGTGAAGAAACAATTTGTTTTGTTGGTTTTAACTCTGGTGCCTATACATTTAATTGGGTGAGCTTCTCATGTTAATTTTAGTGAAGGAATAAACAACAATTCCTTATTCTTTTTTTCTACATCATTCATGATTTTCTAGACATCTAACACATTCCCCACCCTTTAGCTATTTCTTTTCCAAACTGAGAAGTCCCAGTCTTGTTAATCTCTCTTCATATGGAAGCTGTTCCTTACCCCAATCATTTCTGTTGCCCCTTCTGTACCTTTTCCAAATCCAATACATCTTTTTTTAGTTGGGGTAACAAGATCTGCATGCAGTATTCAAGATGTGAGCATATCATGACTTTATGTAGAGGCAATATGTATTTTTTATTATCTATTCCTTTCACAATGATTCCCAATATTCTGTTAACTTTTTAATTCTTAGACTACCACGGCACACTGAGCAGATGTTTTCAGGCAACTATCCACAATGATCCCCAGATCTCTTTCTTGAGTGATAACAGCTATTTTAAACCCCATCATTTTTGTATGTATAGTTGGGATTAGATTTTTCTATGTGCATTACTCTGCATTTATCAACCCTAAATTCCATCTGCCCTTGTGTTTCCCAATCACTCAGTTTTGTGAGATCCATTTGTAACTCTTTGCAGTCAGCTTTGGATTTAACTATTTTGAGTAATTTTTTAGTGTCAGCAAATTTTGCCACCTCACTGATTGTCCCTTTTTCAAGAACATTTATAAATTTAACAGTACTGGTCCAAATGCAAATCCCAGCAGCACAACACTCATTCCTACTTTTTTCCTCCTGTCTTTTAAGTGGAGTACCTGGCAATGTTTTCATGATAATCTAAGGATCCTTCAATTATGTGAATGACCAAGCTTCTGTTATTCTTCATCACCTGCCTCCCTTTTTTATAACAAACTCCCTGCCCCAAAGGCAAAGCTGGAAGCAGCTCAAACTCTGTTGCATTTAAGAACTGCCTCTGGAGCCAGGGCATGTAGCTTTAAGCAAACCTCAAGTATGAAATCCAGGGTTTAAAACTTTAGGGGAGGGTACTGTCCTCCAGGTCCCCTAAATGGTGCCCTCTCCCAGTTGGATTCTGTGACTTTGACAGCAGGATGCAAAATGGACCATTTTGTTAGGATGATATTCCAACCATTTCAAAATGTTGCAATACCCACTGGTGATTAGGCTCTTGGCTCTAGTCCTTTCAGTAAACATAGAATGGTAATTGCAAGGGGTTGTGGACTTTAGTATGCTTTTTGTTTAAATTATGCAAAAGTACTACTAATGGGTGTCTTATAATGCATGTGAGAAATAAATCCATTGTATACTCCTTTGCAGGAAAGTATCCAAAATCAAGACTGTACGCTTTGTCATAGCACTGTGACCAAAAATCTGAGAGTGTCAGCAAAAGCATTCCTATGATCTAGGAATAGCCATTTACATAGCTATGATATTTGGCTTATATTTTTGTATAAATAACATTAGCAGACATCACTTCATTATATTTGGTTGTAACACAAGAAATCCACAGGCCCTGTATCCTGTCTGATTAGGTAAAGCAAATTAGCATGAGTGTTTGAAATCTTTGATGTAGATAAATGCCCTAGATTTTAGGGAATTGAATGTATTTATCAAAGATTTTTGGGACCTGTTGGTAACCACAAGGTACACCACAAGAAAACAGAAGTAATGGTCAAAGCCAAAGGTAACAGGCTTCAAGAATGAGATAATTTGTTTTAATAGGTATGGTTGTGCTATTAATATCCACGAATATGCTAGTCTCTACCATAAGTGTATCTAAGATTATGTGGGTGAGGAAATTAGATGTGGGCATGGAAGGCTGGGCACTGACATCAATATTCAGGTTAGCTTTCCAACTAGGTGAGCTCCCTTTTGTTCATCTTTAGCGTAGCTTTTTCAATATAACACCTACTCAACATCTGACCATTTTCTCCACCATCTTGGACACTGAGGAAAATGAAGCATTGGGCTCATTTGGCATGCCAGACACTAGTCTTCTGTCTGCCATCACCAGGTCCACTAAGAAAGAATGTGTGTGCGCTAGTTGAAGGAGCTTTTGGAAGGAATGATACCACATATATCCCCAGAACTCTATTATTTAGTTTTGATTCTGTGGTTTTGAACTTTGAAAACTTGTTCATTTTAAGAAAAATCTCCGAAGCTCAGCTGTGTCCCCAGCATGAGTGTTCTATCCCCACACGCTGAGGCTCTTCACAAAATACATTTAATTCTGCACAGCCTGATTTCAGAACAATCTAATTACCTTATGGTCAGAACATGGGCGAGCGTATAATATTATACAGCCCACTAATAATCAGGTTCACCATATCCATATACATTCTTACCCCTTTTCAACACTCGCATGGACTGCAGAAACAATCCCTTCTAGGATCTGAAGTGGGTCATTTATTGAAGTAAATTCGGTGCTCTTGTCACTGTTAAAAGAATCAGATGAAATCAGATTATACAAAAACATAATTATTTTAGAAAAACCATTCTGGACACAATATCTAATTTAGTTTGTACACCTGAAGTTCATTTATGAATATTGAGTAAATGTGACAACTTTCACAGTTTCCTACTTGATTAGTACCTTATGCAATGGGAGTAGTAAAAATAGAAATAAACAACAGGAGAAAACAACTCAAATGCACTTTAAGGAACACATCTGGAGCGTGAAAATGCCCAGGAACGTGGTATTCTTCAGAATGCCCATCTGAAACCCAACCTATGTGAAAAACTACAGAAATGCATTGGCAATATCTGCAGTGTAACATAATTCAGTGTGGGCATCTTCCTACAACTGCTTATTAATAGGCTAATGGCTATTCACAAATTGAGTCAACATGGATTGTCAAAGAGAAAATGTCTGCCTAGGATTAAATATAAAAATTATGAATCATGTACCCGAGTCAGGGAATTTCCATTTGGGGGAGACACACCTCTCCTCATGACAAGAGATTATAAGAATTGGAGTGGCTGTTAGCTACTTATCTAAAGATAAAAGTTGAAGTGCTGTTTAAATATTTGCCTTATGGAATGAAATTTCAAATCTTTTCATATGAAGTCTAGACAAACGTGAACAATGACTAAAAACTTAAGAGGAAACTGAATTACACTAGCACTTAGGAAAGCTTCAAAAAGTCTGTTCTTGTCCACTTAATTTTTACAGATATAAAAAGTGTCCTACATGATTAGGTTATTGAACACCTGTTTTAACCTGTTAGTTTATTTGTCCCTATTGAGCTTTAACATAGGATTGTTTCAGATAGCATTATGTTAAAGACCTCCAGTGAATCTTTAGTGTACAACAGCCAGAGCTACACAGACCAGTTACATAGCAACACGTTAGTGTGCTTTAGAAATCATAGACATAGCCCACATTATGGCTCTGGAAAGACAATCCGACAATCCCTACAAGCAGTGACATTTACCTACCTAAACTAAGTGTGCTCTGAATCAACATGAATCAAGTAACCATCTCCAGTGTTTACTGGATAAATACCAATTTCATTTTTCTCACATTGGGGTGTTTTACCAGAATGTGAACTAAAAACCTAAATTCAGAAGCCATAAATGTACATAATTCTGCATGGAAATAATGCGTACTAGATCCTGAAAGGTACACATGCAGAACTTTCTTTTTTGCTCTGAAACACGAGGGGGTGCAAAATACACATCTCATATCACATTTACAGCTCCTTACATCACAAACACACCTTTACCAAGCAGGCCCAGCTACTGCTTCCATCAGTTCTTTCAGGTACACCTAACACGCTGACTGCACCTTGAGTTCATGTAAGCAAATCCATGCATCTGAAGTGGGTCTTGGCCCACGAAAGCTTATGCTCCAACACTTCGGTTAGTCTATAAGGTGCCACAGGACTCCTCACCACTTTTGCAAACTAATCTGAATCCAACATGCAGAAGTAATAAACCATATGAAAGAATGGGGGCTGAAAAAGCAAAACTGTAGTAAGGAAACAACATAGCTATATGCACCATCTGTTTAAAAATAATTAGAAAGGAACCAAAATAAAATTTCAAACACTGTCATAGAATCAAGAGAGTTGTAACATTTAAAGACACATTTTAAAGATTCTTTATAGACTCATTTGAAATTTCCCATCATATCTTGTTGGACCAAATTTTTTTTTTTAACTAGTTGTGCAATAAGGGAATTTGTGTTTTACATACATCACCAAAGAACTGCAAGAGTGTTTTAAAAGCCACAATCCAAATCTCCTAATATAGCTCATTGAGGTACATAGGGAATGAGAACGGTTTTATGGTTAAATCGCAGGACAGGTAATTATGAAGATTATGAGACCTACTCCTTTATTTTATTCATTCAGGATATACCCTTTCTATGGGTAACCAAACTTTATGCCTTGGGAGAAAGCGTGTCCACTAATTTTCCAGTTTTTGGATGACCGATATCCTGAAACACCTCCAGTTTTTTATTTAAAAAAATAAATAAATAAAGCAGCTCTGCACTCCTGGAAATCAAGCTATGTATCTCAAACTGGCCTCTACTTGAAACAACCAAAATTCAAGAGAATTTCTGAAAACTGAGGCCTTAACTTCTCTGTGTTTCACTTTTCACACCTGTGAAGCAGGAACAATATTTACTTTCCCAGGATAATGTTAATTCATTAATGTTTAAGATATTCACATGGAAGGTGCTGTAGAAGGGCCAGTATTATTTCACCAGAAAATGGATACATTGGCCCTTTCTCCTAGAGTGTCAAGTCTAATTATCCACGGTAAAGATGTCTTTTAAAATACAATTGATATTAAAATCAATTAACTTTAATAAAATATTATTTACTTCTAGAATAAATATATGGTCGGAAGCAAGTATAGGTTGAACCTCTGTAATCCATGACTCTCCAGTCCAGCATAATCCATGGTCCAGCAGAATCATGGATGTTGCTGAACCAGAGAGCCCCAGAGGCTGGCAGCGGATGCTGGTCAGAAGTCCAGTGGCAGGGGGGCCAGCTACGGTCAGGAGTGCAGCTGGGCTGGCAGCATGGGGACAGTGGCCAGAATCCCAGCCGAGCCAGGAGCGCAGTCGAGCCGGCAGAAGGGGCCAGCGGCCAGGAGCTCTGCTGGGGCTGGAAGTGCAGTCAGGCCAGAAACCATGACAGGGCTGTGAACAGGAACCAATGGCCTGGGTTGGCTGGGAGGGGAGCCTGGGAGCGGGAGCCAGAGACCGGAAGAGAAGCATTTATCTCCACTGGTCTGCCAAACTCCCTGGCTCAGGATCGCGTAGCTCCAGAGGGTGCTAGATCAGGGAGGGCCAACCTGTATCTTAAAAAACTGATAATATCTGTACTGCCTTAAAATTGGTTAAGACAATAAAAATATTTACAGTTCAAAAGACTTTTACATGACAATCATCTGTTAAGTTTCACAAGGAATACAGCTCTCTTATTTTCTTCCTAATTAACAGTAATCAGACGCTACTCACAAAAGCAAACAATTAATGAAACATTAGTCCTTCACACAGATAATATGGTATTTTGTGTGTGTTTTTCTTTCTTTGTCCCCCATCTCACGCCCCTCTCAACTCCCACTGCAAGATAGCCAGAAGCTTTAAGGTTAAGACTGTATGAATCTAGTATAATTAAACCGATGAAGGCACATTTTGATTTCAGTTCAGCTGCAGAAAAACTACATGAATTTAATAAAAAAAATTCCTCAAAAGCAATAAAATTACAAAGAATGCTAAAAAGGTGAATAAATTAAATACAGTTAAATCTTTTCACCTAATTGCATTATTCATTAAAACAGCCTTATTAGTTCTTTAGCTTAACTTTTTACCCTTTTATATTTGTGCCACCCTTGGACTGTAGGAAACCAGAAAACTTTTGTACCAGTATTAATATTTGGGGCACTAGCACATTCCACTGGGAAATTATGAGTCACAATGTCACACAATTGCTGTAATTTCTATAAGAAATGTCATACAAAGGGGTAATCCTGAATGTGTTTAGTACAAGTGTGGGCAATCATTTTTGATGGGGAGGGTGGGGGTGGAGGGGGGCCACTCAAAGGTTTTGGAAAGTGGTTGAGGGCTGCACTCTTCCAGGATATTAATGAAGGAATTCCAGGGTCTGGAATGGAGATTGGATGCAGAAGGGAGCTTGGGGTATGGGACTGGGGTGCAGGAGGGAGAATGTGGCCTGGGAGGGAGTTTGGGTGAAAGAGGCAGTTGTGACCTAGGGCAGGGGACTGCGATGCAGGAGTTTGGGTTGTAACCTAGGGTAGGGGAGGACTGGGATCTGGGGCAGGAGATTGGAGTGCCAGATATAAGAGAGGGTATGGGGACAGGAGAGAGCAGAGGGTGGGGGAAGGGAGGGACTGGGGTGCCAGAGGCAGGCTCTGGCTGGAAGGTGCTTACCAGAAGAAACCTGAGATGCTTACAGCAGGAATGTGGGAATGAGAGGGAGAGGGAGGGGAGTGAGGGAGAAGGCTTCCCATAGTGTCCCTGCTACCAGCAAAAATTCTCAGCTCCTATTGGCCGGAAACTGAGAAATTGGCCAATGCGGGCAAAGAGGTTTTGCTGGGGTGCGGGAACAGCATGAGAAGTCTCCCTCCTCCCTTCCCAGCCATCTGGAATGGAGAACAGCTGGCTTTTTAAAGCGTAAGTTGCTCTCTGTCTCAGGGTTCTGGCAAGGCGGCCGCGGGCCAGATCCAGTGGCTTGGCAGGCTGGATCCAGCCCACTGGCAGCCTCTTGCCCATTCCTGGTTAAGTACTTCACTGAGGTACTAGGGTACAGTTATTTGTTGCAAATTCAGACCAGTTTTCAATGTAGCTACTAGAATAAAACTAGCAGTTCCCAGAGGTCAAAGACTTCAGATTTTGGGTATGGGCCCTAGGCTCAGGTGTTAGGGTAAAATCTAGCATAACTAAGTCCTTTTACTACTGAAGACTTTGTCCCTGTTTTGGGGAGAGGCGGCTAGAACTCAGAGTCTGAAAAGAGTCTAACCCATGTTATGGCTTATATGGTATGGAGCCATGTAATTCTTGTGCAAGTCTTATAATCCCCACACTTGAACCAATTAAATGTCTCATATATGGAAGTATGGGTGATGAGTGGGTATCATCCCTCCCCTGTGTTAAAGTGTAATAAAAGTTGTGACCTGTTTAATTTTATGTATATATCTGTCCTCATCTTGCCATCATCCACCTTAGAGTCTTGGAGCATGAGGCACGTTCTGGAAAAATGGAAGAAAACGAATGTTGTGCCGATATATCAAAAGGCTAAATAGGATGACACAGTAATTATAAGCTTCACGGAGTAGCCGAATTAGTCTGTTACAGAAAAAAACCAACAAATGGTCTGGTAGCACTTTATAGACTAACAAAACATGTAGATGGTATCATGAGCTTTCGTGGGCACAGACCACTTCTTCAGATGACCGGAGCTATGAGTCATCCCAAACTATAAAGTGCTACCAGACCATTTGTTGTTTTTTTTTTCAGTAATTATAGTAAGGCTACAATTTAGTCATGGGTAATTTTAGTAAAAGTCTTGGACAGGTCACAGGCAATAAACAAATTCATGGCCCATAACCCATCCATGTCTTTTACTAAAAATACCTGTGATTATATAGTGTGTGTGTGCGGAGGGGGACGGGCATTGGGGGATGCTGCTGCAAGGAGCATCTAACGGGGTATGGATGTGGGGGTGGGCTGCGGGGGACTGAGGCTGCTCCAGCTGGCTGGAGACCACTGCCCAAGGCTGGCGGGATGCACACTATTGGGGCAGTGGCTGATGTAGCTGCCCCCCTGGGCCATTCCAGCAGCAGTTGGCATGGCTGTGCCACGAGCCTCCTGATCAGCTATCCCCAGAGCCAGCTGCTTGGATGGCCCACAGGTCAGCCACACTAGTACCTATGACAGTCACAGAAAGTCACAGAATCCATAACTTCCAAGGCCTCACTGATAGACACAGAGCCTTAATTATAAGCGTGTCAGTCTGACATCAATCCCAGGCAAAAGAGTGGAGCAACTGACATGGGACTCAATTAATGAAGAATTAAAGGAGGGTAATATAATTTATTCCAATCAATGTGGGCTTTTGGAAAAGAGACCCTGTGCAACTAATTTCATATTTTTAATGAGACTGGAAGTGTAATTGATAAAGGTAATAGTGATGATGCAGGAAATGGGAATAGATGACCTACCAAGATCCCTTCTAGTCCTATATTTTTGATTTGTGATGGACATATCTAATCCCTAATAAGCCCAGGAAGTTTCAGTGCAAACAAAACCTTAGGAGTTTTCTTTTATCAAGTTACATTTATTGAGTTCCTTAACTTGGCAGTTCTTTCAGGCAGCCAAGAACTATAATTATACTTTTTTTCTACTGAACCTTGAAACACACTGGGGTCACAGAAAATGTGGTTAGTAAATTTCGATTTATGTCATGCACCAACTTGAATGTTAATGTGCATGACTGAGAGACATCCAATTTCACTGACTTCAATGACACCATGTCAGCAGGCTAAAAAGATGCCAGGCAGCAACCTTTTTTAAAAATACTCTCGTGTTTAGAGAGAACTGTTTATACAGTTGTAACCTTCTTCAGTACTTCAGTCCACATGCAGCCTCCTTTGTGCCTAAGGATGTACTTTTCAACTTTTGCACCTGTCCTTTTCATTGCCTGTGATGGGGTGCATCAACCCCCACAGCAAGACTTAACCCTGCTTTCCTAGTTGAGGAGGCCCTGTCTCCTCAGCTCTGCTGGGCACGCTTCATCTGGGGGCCAGCTATAAAGGCTTGCATAGCAGCTCAGTCTGGGCTGACCACTGATGGGGAAGGAAGTGCTGCACGCCAGGTCACGGACAGCAGCTGGGTGAGATAGATGCCAAGACACTGGACCAGGATGCTGCCAAGAGGGTAGAGAGAGCGAACACAGAGACAGAGTGATACGGGTAGGAAGTAACTTGGGGGAATTTGGGGGGGGAACAGTAGCAATACCAGAACAAGGCCTGACAAGTTTCACAGGAAGCCCTGCCAAACTGATGGTGGGCAACCCCACCACCACCAAGGCCCTGGGTTGGGTCCAAGTGGAGAAGGCAAACCAGGATCTCTATATCCCATTCACCCCACTGTGAGGTGGCACCTATTGACTCTGTCCATTCAGCCATGTTGCCCTGAGAAAGGCAGCGACGCTATTGACTCCGGATGCCAGGCTACGCTGTCACAGTAGCTGGGACCAAGGTGAGGACTCAAACTGTTGAGTCACACGGTGTTATGCCCAACTGCAGGGCCGCAGAGTGCCCAGCCACCCAGGGGTGATGGGTATATCAACCACACAACAATGTCACAATGTAGGGACATATGGGCCCTTGTGGGAGGACAGGCGGGCACTAATGATGCTTCTTCCTCTCTCCTACCAAATGTGAAGCAGAAGTGACAACTAGGATGTCCTCCCAGAAGGAAATACCCCAAAGCTTTGAGGATCTTTTCCCAAATCAGTCAACACTAGCTACAGCCAGGTGTGCAAAGGTAAATCAGGGTCATTCAGCTCCCAGGAAGTGAAGGGACTCACCTGGATAACTGACTTCATCAGCTCCCACTCTCCCTTCTGCTTGGGGACAGCAGCCAGGACAAGTGATCACAGTCCCTAACATCATTTACAGACCTCTCAAATTTGGTCACTGGTGGTTTTTCTGATTATCCTACACTTCACCTACTCCTATAACTTATCAGCTATACCCAATGTCATTGTTCCAACAGATTTTATTTTTCCACCGTCTCATTCTTCTCCTTTCTAGCTCCCTCTCTTATGAGTTTTCTTCTTCATCTACCCAATTTCTTTCTTACAACAGTCTGTTTCTACTCCTGGCAAATGATAGAGTGCAATAATGTATGACCATCATAAAAAGGTAACTGCATACCCAATTACCCTTTGTGCACTCAACTCAAGGTCTCTCCACCAAGGTTAGGACTCGGAGGACTATCTTCAGTTGAGTAAAATCAAACAGATCAACTTCACATAAAAGAAACAAAAAATCTTAAAACCCTAAATTTTCAAAAGTAACTAACAACATGGGGTAGACAACTTGATACAACCATAGGACCTTGAGGAAATATGGCACCTTTAAAGTTGGATGCCCAAAACTTAAGAACCCAAAAATCACTCATTTTGACAATATAGGCCTTAACTTGGTACCTACAGAGTCTGTGCTTCCATCACAAAAGAGATCCCAGATCCTTAAAGCCTAGTCCATATGCAAAACATCCTACAGCACAAGAAATTCCTCCATTTAGACCCCAGAACCTGCTCCCAACATCCATGCTGCAAAACGGAACTTTCCATTCTCTCTATTTAAAAAAGGCACCATTCATTGTAATCACTCCAAAGACATACAACAGGTATATATAGCGAGTATATCTATATCTAATAAGTATATTTCCAAAAACTGGACTCATGGAATAAAAGCAAGTTTACAAAAAAAAGGGGGGGGGGGCGCTAAGTCCTTGCTCTGTCTCCTGAAATTCTGCATAGCACAATGGATTATACAGGCTTCATTAAATGTAAACATTAACACAAACTTCTCTAATACCTAATTAGATATTAGATATTTTTCAGGCCCTGCAGAATCCCAAGCATCCTACAGAACAAAGAAAGTGTGTTATTTTTAATAATTGTAGAAATTTAACTTACCTTAACACACATACAATTTTGTTTATAGTGCCTTGTACTATGTCTCTTGGGGAGAGATCCATATTTCCAACAGCCACTTCCAACAACTGCTGTATCATGTCTAACGGTTGACCATCTATACACATAGCTAATGCTTGGTCATGGATTTTTTCCTTCTCTGACCTGGATAAATCATATAAATGGCCATACTTCTGCAGCACTTCCTGAAAATAGACAGTTTTTAAACTCATGAGACAGCCGATCTTTACTTACTGATATGTCTGGCTCAGTATATCACTATTTATCAAAAACAGGACTATGTAGCACTTTAAAGACTAACAAGATGGTTTATTAGATGATGAGCTTTCGTGGGCCAGACCCACTTCCTCAGATCAAATAGTGGAAGAAAATAGTCACAACCATATATACCAAAGGATACAATTAAAAAAAATGAACACATATGAAAAGGACAAATCACATTTCAGAACAGAAGGGAGATGCCGGGGGGGGAAGCGGGAAGGAAGGTAAATGTCTGTGACTTAATGATATTAGAGGTGGGGAAAGGTAGATGTCTGTGAGCTAATGGTATTAGAGGTGATGATTGGGGAAGCTATCTTTGTAATGGGTAAGGTAGTTGGAGTCTTTGTTCAGCCCCCCGCGGAGAGTGTCGAATTTTAGCATGAATGCCAGTTCAGAGGATTCCCTTTCAAGTGCAGATTTGAAAGTCTTCTGGAGTAGGATGCATGTGATTAGGTCATTGAGACAGTGTCCTTTCTGGCTGAAATGGCGAGAAACTGTTTTTTCTTTGTGATCCTGTCTGATATCTGTTTTGTGGGCATTGATTCTTTGGCGAAGTGTCTGAGACGTTTGTCCAATGTACAAAGCAGACGGACACTTTCGGCACATGATAGCATAAATTATATTTCTGGATGCGCAGGAATATGTATTCTTGATCTTATAACTCACTTGGTTAGGCCTAACTGATTACTAATGAGGCTTCATTATAACTCCCAATACATTTTTATGAGTATATCTGATAATCTAACATTTGTATAGAGGAATTTTTTTTTGCAATAGCAGCTTATTTTTTCAAATGTGTTCTATTTTACAAGCAAAAAATTATGCAAAACTAAACCTTTTATTACAACGTAGAAACTGGAGACTTCATAAAAGTATCAACATTTTAATCTGACTCATGCTCCTTCCTCAACACAATGTGGGATTGGTTCACATTACTTTATAAAAATGGGGGAGGGAAACATTTTTCCTGAACACAGTGATATAAATTGACTTGCCATCTGTGTATGTATATGAAAATAAAGCTGTCCAGTTAATTATTTCCAAGGGGCATACCTGTAATGGTACAGTAGGTCAACAAAGCTTACCAAATCATTGCTATATAAATTTCTCATTGCATTGTATATCAATATAAACTCTGAAACCTTGCACAAGTTCCACCTCCAAACTTTACACTGAACCTCACCCTGCTTTTTTGTTCTGGCAAAAGAGAGAAAAAACCCTATATTAAATTACTAAAATTTATGATGAAATATATTCAAGACTCAAAGTTAATCTACAATTAGTATAAGGCACATTCAGCAAATCCCATCAAGCCCAAACCTCTAATATCTTTTATGGTATCCTGAAAGTGAAAAGATACAGAAGGCAAATATATGCTACTGCTGAAATATATTTGATTTTGTTTTTTGTGTATAATTTCTCATTACCTGCTCACTATTTTTCAGATAAGCGATAAACCTATGATTGAGTGTTTCCAGATGAGCAAGGGACTGCTGCAGATGATTCAGAGTTTCCTCATAAGTGACAGGTGTGCTTCCAGCACTGTCCATATCATTTTCAGAGTTCTTTTTTCTTGATTTCTCAATGATCTGTTGCACTGCATTAATAGCCTTATTAGTCATTTCTAGCCGGGCATCTACTGACAGCTGAAAAAGAGATTATGCCTTTTTTATCATTATCGTTATTATTTATTCATTATTATTTGTATTGCAATATTGCCTTGAGGCCACAACCAGGATCACAATTCTATTGCATTAAGCACTATATAAACACAGAGTAATAGACAGTCCTTGCCCTGAAGAGCTAACTAAAACATTAAGTGAAATACTAAATGGCAACATCCTTATTTCTCTAACCAAATCATTTGTTTGAAAACCATCAGATGTCGCATATATTTCCTTGAATTTTCCTTATGAACCAGAAGCAGCAAGAATAACAGCTGAAAAAAAAAAAGAAAAGGAAAAACTCTGATAGTGTCCTTTTACCCCTAACTTATGGAATTTTTCACAGAATGTAACTTAGACAAGTAATAGGATATACTCAGGAACAAGTTTGAAGTCCAACTTTTTATTCATATGCTTCAAATTACCTGTCAACTTTCCTTGAAGTTGTCAAAAGTCCAGCTTTTGATTTAAGCTATTCTGATGCATATTAGGTCACTGTTTAAATCTATACTTACATCTGTGACATGTAATGAAGAACAGTGGGAGTCCTACAAATTTATGTATTTCTAGCTAATCCATCATAAGCCACATTTGATTCCTTCCAACCACGCATTCATTGTAACTCTTTATATTCATCTGATCAGATGCTGATGCAGATGACAAACCCAGCACCATTGGTTTAATAAAGAATGTACTACAGCTGTACTTTGCACTAACTTCAGTCCATTTGCTAAAGGCACAGATTGCAACTACAGATATTATTTAAAGAAGGTGAAAGCTTAACTAGAAAGGGTAAAGATAAGTGAATTCCATTCTATCAAATGCTTGGGTCCTATAAGCAGCACTAGTAAGAAAAGATACTCTTATTTTGAGAGATTTCATAATCTGAAAAATGCTTATAACAACAAATATTTCCTTCATTCCAAACAAAAGTGTAAATAAAAGTTTTGAGTTCCTTTGTGATGGAGACAACATATTCCATACTCACCAAGAAATGGTTAATCTCACACTGTCCCATCAAGTTCCACCTGTCAGACCGTGCTGTCATTACAACCCTTGCTTGTGGGTACTAGAGATCCCAGACACAGATCGGAGACCTGTTGCCTACAGCTGACCCGCTTGAGTTACCTGCACCGAGGAGTCTGAAACCTGGCAGGATGTGATCCAGAGAGGTGAAGGAAGTGGTATCAATCTGGATTCCCTGCTGATGCAGGGGTTAACAACTCTGCTAACTGTTAGGACTGTGGGTTGGAATTCTCTGGACTCAGGTGCACCCAGGGCCCCCTACCCTGGTGATCATCTCTTCTGGTGATTGCCCCCATAATTGGGCATTATGTCATGCTGCCTTGAGCTCGAGAGTTGCTCTCTTGATTCTGGCTGCTAGGTCTCACTGCCCTGCGCTCATGGACAGCCATACTGTCTCAGGACATTAGGCCTTGCAGCCCAGAACTGAAAGGCCAGCACTCGGACTCTGGCCATTGGGTCTCACTATGGGGAGGCCCATGATAATCTCACTGATCTATCTGGAGTGTCAGCACAACCCTGATCCACCCTAAGGAAGTCAGGGTGTACATACACGGCCACAGTTCCCTCAAAGCTAAGGCCTACAAAAAAAAGGAACCTGGCAGAAATACTCTTGGCAAAGACAGTGTCTCAAGAAGAGTAGCTAAGGGACAGTTCACTGAACCCCCTTACCTGTTTCCTAACATCACAGCAGCTATCTCCCAGCCTTTCCTTCAAAGCTTCAAATAGGATCTCAAAATAATGTACTTTTGATTATTAAATAGGAGAAAGCAGGGGAAAAGTTCAATTAAAGTTTTACCATAAAGTCTTTTCAAGTCTGGGATGAGATCAATATTTTAAACGTGCTTAACACTGTAGATTAGCTAGTTTTACAAAGGTTATGTTGTCAGCATGCTTTTGAGAAAATTATTAAACTAGTGTGTAAAGGGCAACTGGTGAATATAATCTCAATGTCCTGGTGCACAGGAGGAAGGAAACAGAGATCGAGTCTACATGCCCAAGTATTGAATAGGAAAGTGGCTGATAGAGGGGTGTGGAGAGAATAATAGTTATGTTTGAAAGAGCTGCAGTAACTTATGGAGAATTCCAGAAGCAGTAACAGATTTGCATGGGAGAGTGGAATTGAATTCCCTCAAACAGGACATTTTAGACATGATTACTCTTCACCGTACAAACCAAAATCCCTTATTTTATACCTGAACCAAAAGCGCTCTGAATCTGTATGCTAGATGGTTTGAACTCAAGTTGCACTTTTGTGTGTTACCAAATGTATGCAACTTTTTCTCTCTAACCTGTTGACCTTCAGGAACTGTGTCCAGATGCCCAGAAAAGGAATACATGTGGTTGATGAGGGATAGTTACTGATAACATAATGATCACTGAACAATGTGTTTTGCCCATCTGCTTGTTGCCAAAGGTATTTTCTGATGCATGACTTTATTACAGATGTCTTTAGCTTATTGATCACATAAGCTGAGATACCATGGGCAAGGAACCCCACAGACAAGTAAATGATGGGAATGGAACTGCCTTGTCTTAAGAACAGTGTATGCATAGAGAGGTGAATTTCTCAAAGGCAGTTGACAGTGAATCAAACTGAAGGTCCACTTTCCTGGATCATTTTGGGACTGTATAATATTGTTTTCCTATATTCTGTAGTGTGTTAAATAATTTATTAATATTGTTTAAATCTGAATATGACTTTTTAAATAAAAGAACTGAACCTTTATAGAATATTAAACTATTTTTTCTACTAATATTAAGGTGCAACAATTTGGCAAGTAGGCTGAAGGTCCATTGTGAAAACTACTGATTACTCACTACAGAGGCAGGCTAGTCTTGCAGCTAAGGCACTAGATTAGAACTCAGGAAATGTGACTTCCGTCTCCTTGCTCTGCCACAGATTTCCTATATGACCACATTTAATATTTGTGTCTCAGGAAAGAGGTTCACTTAGTTTTTTCCATCTGGACTGCAAGCTCTTCAGGACAGAGACTGGTCTCTCAATTTATTTGTGCAGCGCCTAGCACAGTGGGGCCCAAACTCTTGGTTTGGGCTTAAGTGCTACTGTAATGTAATTATCATCAACAATATCAATAATGGGAACAACAATTTAAAGTTATGCATATTGATTCACTCTGAATTAGCTGCAATCACTCAGGAACATTTTAACTGTAACTACAAATTGCTTGATACACACACTATTTTTGAATATACAAAAAACATTATTGTTCCAAAAGGAAACAGTGCAAATACAAGTTAAAACCACTTCTGTTTCTTTTGAGGTCTGTTAGTTCACTTTAGAAATAATATTTCTGATGCTTGAACCAGTTCTTTTTACAGTCAGTTTCATATTTTGCATAACCAGAATAATTTTTGCAAGTTTAGGGTACTGTAGATATGCATTCTTTAAATATAAAACCCCTGACACCGAGGATACTTTGAGGGGAAAAGTGTTTATTTTTGTCTTTCAGACATGAACTTCTATAGTGATAAACATTAAAAAATGGTTTTATTATAACTTATTGTGTTTTCCTGTACCTAGAACAAAGTGTCATAATGAGAAGTTTACTCGGTTTATTCTTATTTCTTTGATTTTCAACAGCAGTAGGACAAGTATTTCAAGAATTTTTATTTCTTTTTATGAAAGGTAACAGATAACATTCTGTATCAAAAGGTCAAATTCATATTTAGAGTTTGAATAAGGTTCATTTAGATTAACTATCACATGGGGACAGGTTGCAAACTTGGTGGTATCCTCGTTAGTATTCAAATTTGTGCATGATAAGACTGTCCTCATAAAACTCTTTAATGTGAAACAGAGATTACCCCATTTTTCCAGGGTTCTTTTTCTGAACTACAGGAAATGCTCCAATGGGCGCTTTTAATGGTAACTGAATTTACTATCATATCTACTCCCTCCCTCTCTTTGGACTGCTAAGGGAAATGAAGAGATTAAATCTATTTAATCTGCTGATATTTTAATATTAAACTCTAAGAATCAAATAATTTTGTGAACTATTCCTGCACTGTCAAAAGCAAAGAAATACTAATCAACTAAGAAAGTAAGGTTTTAATACAATTTTAGTATAAGAATGAGTCATGACAATGAAGATTATTTTTACACGGAATCATATTAAATTGGCTCAATAACTAGATTTCTATATTTCCTAAAACTAAAAAGACAACGAAGAAGATTAAACCAGCATCACTTCACCTTCTTTACCCTTTTAGTGAATTCTGATGTTGAAACTATGGTGACAAAAGAACAGAAAGCAGATTAACGCATCTATTCTACCTTGTTTTATTAATTTTGGAAGAACTGAGAAAATGTTTTGTATGCTTAGAAGTCATGATATCATAAGCATACATACACTGAACCATTAAAAAGAATACTGGGTTATCCAATACCATTCAGATTTTACTTTCATCTTTGCACAGTGATAAAATGCAGCACTAACAATATATTATAATTTTCTTCCTATTTCATTTGAAATGTGAGCAGCTAACTTATTTATTTCTAGTCAGTTTCAGTGATGAGATATGCTAACTTGCTCACTTCTTTAGAATAGCTTGGGGGCTATTTCAATGTTAGTTTTCATGTGAAGAAAATCAATAATTGTAAAAGCCTTTTTTATTAATATAAAACTGTTTAATTGTACAGCCAATAATCTATAATGAAAAAAATCTGAAAAGACTGTTTTACTTCATTTATAAACCATGTAACATTTAGCTCAAGAGACTTAATTCCTTAAAGAAAATTGTACATGTATTGTGAAATACATATTTATATTAGAGGCAAATTCCCTACAGAATATGTAAATTTATTTACCAAGAAAAAGTGTATTCCCCACCAGTAACATTAACTTGTACTCGAAGATCCTGACTCCACAACTTTACTATTACTGAACAGCATGTAACAGTGGAGATAGGTAGGGCTAGGGCTATTTATGATATATGGTGCTGATTCAGGAAAGCACCTAAGCATATAGGTTAAGTGGTTTTCTAAATATGAGTTGACTCAAAAATGGGCTGACATGGTTTCCTGAATTGAGGACTGAGCTACCACTCATTAGACGGGAGGGTGTTAGATCTACATAAGAACATAAGAATGGCCATATTGGGTCAGACCAAAGGTCCATCCAGCCCAGTACCCTGTCTGCTGACAGCGGCCAATGCCAGGTGTCCCAGAGGGAGTGAATCGAACAGGTAATGATCAAGTGATCTCTCTTCTCCCATCCATCTCCACCCTCTGACAAACAGAGGCTAGGGACACCATTCCTTACCCATATTGGCTAATAGCTATTTATGGACTTAACCTCCATGAATTGATCTAGTTCTCTTTTAAACCCTGTTACAGTCCTAGCCTTCACAACCTCTTCAGGCAAGGAGTTCCATAGACTGACTATGCGCTGTGTGAAGAAGAACTTCCTTTTATTTGTTTTAAACCTGCTACCCATTCGTTTCATTTGGTGGCCCATAGTTCTTATATTATGGGAACAAGTAAATAACTTTTCCTTATTCACTTTCTCCACACCACTCATGATTGTATAGACCTCTATCATATCCCCCCTTAGTCTCCTCTTTTCCAAGCTGAAAAGTCCCAGTCTCTTTAATCTCTCCTCATATGGGACCCATTCCAAACCCCTAATCATTTTAGTTGCCCTTCTCTGAACCTTTTCTAATGCCAGTATATCTTTTTTTGAGATGAGGAGATCACATCTGTACGCAGTATTCAAGATGTGGGCGTACCATGGATTTACATAAGGGCAATAAGATATTCTCCATTTTATTCTCTTTCCCTTTTTTAATGATTCCTAACATCCTGTTTGCTTTTTTGACTGCCGCTGCACACTGTGTGGACGTCTTCAGAGAACTATCCACGATGACTCCAAGATCTCTTTCCTGATTAGTTGTAGCTAAATTAGCCCCCATCATATTATATGTATAGTTGGGGTTATTTTTCCCAATGTGCAATACTTTAAATTTCATTTGCCATTTTGTTGCCTAGTCACTTAGTTTGGTGAGATCTTTTTGAAGTTCTTCACAGTCTGCTTTGGTCTTAACTACCTTGAGCAGTTTAGTATTATCTGCAAACTTTGCCACCTTACTGTTTACCCCTTTCTCCAGATCATTTATGAATATGTTGAATAGGATTGGTCCTAGGACTGACCCTTGCGGAACACCACATTACCCCTCTCCATTCTGAAAATTTACCATTTATTTTTCCCCATTGTTTCCTGTCTTTTAACCAGTTCTCAGTCCATGAAAGGATCTTCCCTCTTATCCCATGACAACTTAATTTACGTAAGAGCCTTTGGTGAGGGACCTTGTCAAAGGCTTTCTGGAAGACTAAGTACACTATATCTGCTGGATCCCCCTTGTTCACATGTTTGTTGACCCGTTCAAAGAACTCTAATAGATTAGTAAGACATGATTTCCCTTTACAAAAACCATGTTGACTTTTGCCCAACAAATTATTTTCTTCTATGTGTCTGACAATTTTATTCTTTACTATTGTTTCAACTAATTTGCCCGGTACTGACGTTAGACTTACCGGTCTGTAATTGCCAGGATCGCCTCTAGAGCCCTTTTTAAATATTGGTGTTACATTAGCTATCTTCCAGTCGTTGGATACAGAAACTGATTAAAAGGATAGGTTACAAACCATAGTTAAGAGTTCCGCAATTTCACATTTGAGTTCTTTCAGAACTCTTGGGTGAATGCCATCTGGTCCCGGTGACTTGTTACTGTTAAGTTTATCAATTAATTCCAAAACCTCCTCTAATGATACTTCAATCTGTGACAAGTCCTTAGATTTGTCACCTACAAAGGACGGGTCAGGTTTGGGAATCTCCCTAACATCCTCAGCCATGAAGACTGAAGCAAAGAATTCATTTAGTTTCTCCGCAATGACTTTATTGTCTTTAAGTGCTCCTTTTGTATCTCGATCGTCCAGGTGCCCCACTGGTTGTTTAGCAGGCTTCCTGCTTCTGATATACTTAAACATTTTGTTATTACCTTTTGAGTTTTTGGCTAGCTGTTCTTCAAACTCCTTTTTGGCATTTCTTATTACATTTTTACACTTAATTTGGCAGTGTTTATGCTCCTTTCTATTTACCTCACTACGATTTGACTTCCACTTTTTAAAAGATGTCTTTTTTCTCTCTCTCACTGCTTCTTTTACATGGTTGTTAAGCCATGGTGGCTCTTTCTTAGTTCTTCTACTATGTTTTTTAATTTGGGGTATACATTTAAGTTGGGCCTCTATTATGGTGTCTCTGAAAAGTGTCCATGTAGCTTGCAGGGATTTTACTTTAGTCACTGTACCTGTTAATTTCTGTTTAACTAACCTCCTCATTTTTGCACAGTTCCCCTTTTTGAAATTAAATGCCACAGTGTGTTCTTTCACCACAGGAATGTTAAATGTTATTATATTATGGTCACTATTTCCAAGCGGTCCTGTTATAGTTACCTTTTGGACCAGATCCTGCGTGCCACTTAAGACTAAATTGAGAATTGCCTCTCCCCTTGTGGGTTCCTGTACCAGCTGCTCCAAGAAGCAGTCGTTTAAGGTATCAAGAAATTTTGTCTCTGCATCTCGTCCTGAGGTGACATATACCCAGTCAATATGGGGATAGTTGAAATCCCCCACTACTATTGAGTTCTTTATTTTGATAGCCTCTCTAATCTCCCTTAGCATTTCATAGTCACTATTATTGTCCTGGTCAGGTGGTCGATAATAGATCCCTACTGTTATATTCTTATTAGAGCAGGGAATTACTAACCATAGCGATTCTATGGAACATGTTGATTCATTTAAGATTTTTACTTCATTTGATTCTAAATTTTCTTTCACATATAGTACCACTCCCCCACCTGCACGACCTGATCTGTCCTTCCGATACATTTTGTACCCCGGAATGATTGTGTCCCATTGATTGTCCTTACTCCACCAGCTTTCTGTGATGCCTATTGTATCACTATCCTCCTTTAACACGAGGCACTCTAGTTCACCCATCTTATTTTTTAGACTTCTAGCATTTGTGTATAAACACTTTAAAAACTTGTCACTGTTTATTTGTCTGCCCTTTTCTGATGTGTCAGATTCTTTTTTATGTGAATGTTTTTCATCTGATCTGGCCCATGCTTTATCCTCTTCCATCCTCTCCTCTTGACTAAAACCTAGAGAATATCTATCAATAGACTCTGCTCTAAGAGACGTCTGTCCGATGCATGGGCTCTTCCACACAAATCGGCTTTCCCCCATCTCTCAGTTTAAAAACTGCTCTGAGACCTTTTTAATGTTAAGTGCCAGCACCAGATCTAGTTCCAAAGTCAATAAACAAATCTCAGGGGGACTCTTTTGTAATTCCAAATAAGCAAGAGCTAATACCTGGTCTACACTAGGGAGTTAGTTTAAAATAACCCCATTATTTTGAAATAATAAGCAGAGCATCCATACTACCAAGCAAGCTTGTTATTTAAAAATCTGGACTCCTGCTTTCTTCGGAGAATAAAAGAGTGGTCACTCACCTTGTGCAGTAACTGATGTTTTTTGAGATGGGTGTTCCTGTGGGTGCTCTACCGTAGGTGTTTTGGTGCTCCCGCGCTTCTAATTAGAATTTTTTGGCAGCAGTATTCCCCCCAGGTGCTGGCACGCACACGCTGCACTGCTTGAGCCAGAACGAGCGTGGCGACGCATACGTGCCATCAACCGTCACCTCAATTCCTTCTCTTCCAAAGTAGAGGGGAGGAGAATGGATTGTGGAGCACCCACAGGGACGCCCATCTTGAAGGGCACCAGTTCTTGCACAAGGTAACTTCTCTTTTCTACTTCGAGGAGTGTCCCTGGGAGCCCTCCACTGTAGGTGACTGTGGAGCAGTACCTCTAGCCTCTAGGAAGGAAGGGCTTCGGGTCTCATCAGCAGACTGCCGAGAGGACTGCGGTCCTAAAGGCGGTACGCTGTGAATGGTAAGTACTAATGCATAATGCTTTGTGAAGGTATGTGTGGAGGCCCATGTTGCTGCCCTGCATACACATGTCTCTGATGGGCACATTATGCAAGAAGGCTGTTGTTGTGGCCATCATTCTTGTGGAACGTGCCTATATAGGTATAGATGATGCGACTTTGCTGATGGCATAGCATTCGCTAATGCAGTTCAAGATCCACTTGGAGATAGTTTGTTTGGATACCACTTGTCCTTTAGAGTGATCTGCTGTTGATATAAACAGCTTGTGCGATTGTCTAAATTGTCTTGTTCTGTCTAGGTAAAATTCAATGGCCTGCCTGATGTCCAATGAGTGGAGCCTTACCTCGTTGGCATTCAGATGAAGAAGTCCCCTTTGGAGAAGTACCCACTCCTGTTCATGTAGTCCAAGGCTCAGTGGTCAGGGACCAGGATGGGGATGAGAGTGCTGTCTATGCCCCCCGCAATTAGGGATGCCCATGGCAGCAAAGCCATCCACGATGGTGTCCACGTTGCCCAGTGACAATTTTCCATACCATCACCTGGCTGATGGCCTTGGCTACCTGCAGGAGCACGGTCTCATCCAGAATTGGTTCCCAAAGGAGCGTTAGCCATCCGGTGTGGTGAGCTTCCAGAGTATAATGATGACATGCTTCTGCATGCGGATAGGGGGTCTCAGTTGGGTGTCCTGTCGCCAGAAGGCAAGGGTAAGCCACTTTCAGAGCTTGAGGACGGTGGCCTTCTGCATGCGGAAGTTCTGGAGCCACTGCTGGTTGTCCCATTGCTGCAGGATGATGTGGTCCCACCAGTCCGAACTGGTCTCCTGCCGCCAGAAGCAGCGTTCCTCAGTGTCCCAGGGATTGATGGGCATGCACAGCAGCAGGAGTGCCAGAACCTGGGTGATCAGGGCCTGTGGTCAGGGCTGGTCCTCGTCCTGCAGGACCAGCATGAGGACAGTTTGGAAGTACTGTGCCATTAAGCGCAGCATGAGACCCGTGAGCCTGGCACTGCTTTGCGGCAGCTCTGGCTCCACGGTGTCAGTGCTGTGGTGTCCTCAAGGGCAACCAGAGCACACTGCGTTCCTTTCATGTCCCGCAAGGGGAGGCAGTGGAGGAGTTGCATGTGAGACGCGGCCGTAAAGAAAAGCCCCGGTAAACACACATCGCAGCTTGCCTGACCAAGCAGCCACAGGAAGCTCTAAACTGACTATTGTGGAATAAGTGTGTCTATTGTCTGAGCAAAAATTATATTCTGGACCTGAGAAAGTTTCCTAAAAACAAATAGCTTTCAACAAAAAAATTTCATGATTACGCATTTTCTAATGTAAAAATGTTTCAACAAAACATTCCCAAATAGCTCCACATATTACATCACTGATTTATATTTCATTTGTGTTACTGAAGCTGCAGCCTGCTCTTATTAATTAACATACAGTGCCTGTCCCTATTTATAGCGTCCTTGGTGATGGCAATATAGTGAAGAGGAGAAAAATAACAATTTTAACAAAAGCGACAAGGAGTCCTGAAGCACCTTACAGACTAACAGATGTATTGGAGCATAAGCTTTCATGGGCAAAGACCCACTTCATCAGATGCATGTAGTGGAAATTTCCAGAGGCAGGTATAAATATGCAGACAAGAATCAGGCTAGAGATAACAAGATAAATTCAATCAGGGAGGATGAGGCCCACTTCTAGCAGCTGATCTGAAGGTGTGAACACCAAGAGAGAAGAAACTGCTTTTGTAATTGGCTAGCCATTCACAGTCTTTGTTTAATCCTGAGCTGGTGTCATCAAATTTGCAAATGAACTGCAGCTCAGCAGTTTCTCTCTGAAGTCTGGTCCTGAAGTTTTTTTGCTGCAGGATGGCTACCTTTAAATCTGCTACTGTGTGTCTAGGGAGATTGAAGTGTTCTCCTACAGGTTTTTGTATATTGCCATTCCTAATATTTGATTTGTGTCCGTTTATTCTTTTGCGTAGGGACTGTCCAGTTTGGCCGATGTATATAGCAGAGAGGCATTGTTGGCACATGATGGAGTATATTACATTGGTAGATGTGCAGGTGAATGAGCCAGTGATGGTGTGGCTGATCTGGTTAGGTCCTGTGATGGTGTCGCTGGTGTAGATATGTGGGCAGAGTTGGCACCAAGGTTTGTTGCAGGGATTGGTTCCTGAGTTAGAGTTACTGTGGTGCGGTGTATAGTTGCTGGTGAGAATATGCTTCAGGTTGGCGGGCTGTCTGTGGGCGAGGACTGGCCTGCCTCCCAAGGCCTGTGAAAGTGAGGGATCATTGTCCAGGATGGGTTGTAGATCACTGATGATGCGTTGGAGAGGTTTTAGCTGAGGACTGTAGGTGATGGCCAGTGGTGTTCTGTTGGTTTCTTTGTTGGGCTTGTCTTGTAGTAGGAGGCTTCTGGGTACACGTCTGGCTCTGTTGATGTTTCCTCACTTCCTCAGGCAGGTATCGTAGTTTTAAGAATGCTTGGTGAAGATCTTGTACATGTTTGTCTCTGTCAGAGGGGTTGGAGCAAATGCGGTTGTACCTCAGTGCTTGGCTGTAGACAATGTATCGTGTGGTGTGTCCGGGATGGAAGTTGGAGGCATGAAGGTAGGCATAGCGGTTGGTAGTTTTTCGGTATAGGGTGGTGTTTATGTGACCATCACTTATTTGTACCGTAGTGTCCAGGAAGTGGACCTCCCGTGTAGACTGGTCCAGGCTGAGTTTGATGGTGGGGTGGAAGCTGTTGAAATCGTGGTGGAATTCTTCCAGTTTCCTTCCCATGGGTCCAGATGATGAAGATGTCATCAATATAGTGTAGGTAGAGAAGGGACGTGAGTGGACGAGAGCTGAGGAAGCGTTGTTCCAGGTCAGCCATAAAAATGTTGGCATATTGTGGGGCCATGCGGGTGCCCATAGTGGTGCCACTGGTCTGGAGGTATATATTGTCACCAAATTTGAAATAATTGTGTGTGAGGAGGAAAAATGTGCAGGTGAATGAGCCAGTGATGTGGCTCATTCTGAAGAAGTGCGCAGAGCTCAGCCACCAGTTGTGCTGTGGCATCATCAGGTATACTGTTCCTGATAGGTTGTATTCCATCTGTGTGTGGAATGTTTGTGTAAAGAGCCTCTACATCCATGGTGGCTAGGATGGTGTTTTCTGGCAGATCACCAATGCATTGTAGTTTTCACGTCTCTCGGCTGCATCTCTCAGCTGCGTTTGTATTTTATTTGTCAAAAGGATATTTAGTATTTTTCCTCCCACGATCAGGATAACCACCTCTGAGCATTTCTTTGAATGCACAACAGGAAGATTCAGTACATTCACACCTAGCACAATTTTCATGTCTCTCAGCTGCGTTTGTATTTTATTTGTCAAAAGGATATTTAGTATTTTTCCTCCCACAAACAATCAGGATAACCACCTCTGAGCATTTCTTTGAATGAACAACAGGAAGATTCAGTACATTCACACCTAGCAGTGTAAAATCAGCAGTAGTATCACAATTACCCAGCAACTACAGCATCCTTCACATACTGTTCATGTTTCCTGTTATCTCTGCATGCATGTGTATGTGTCATAATTATCAAGACTGTCCAAAAATTTATCAGAAATGCCCACAGTCGTGCATTGCCTTATTTTATATTCTCCACTATAATAGTTGTGATGTTACACTGATAAGGGAGACTTCATGCCAAAGTAAACCAGTGCTGGCTCTGTAAGGAGATGAATTGGAGGGGAGGAAGAGAGCCCTGCCTATCAGTTACCTAGGTCTTTGCACCTCCTTCCCTATTGCACCTGGGGAAGTATGGAGTCCCATTTCACTGCTCTCTTCTTCCCACCCCTGTTGCTATGGAAAGGAATCGGAGGACACCACCTCACTAACAGGCACACACTGTTTTTTGTTTTCTTTTTTTGTCATCTACTCAAGTGGGCACTTCTTCAGAAGAGCAGTGCTACAAGTGTTCCGGTCGTGCTGCCATGGGAAACCACTCTGAATCCTCTCGCACAACCTCCCCATCCAATCTACCTACTCCACCCTGTAACAGAGCACACACAGTGAGTGAGTGAGCTAATTAGTGCCACAGTTGAAGCTGATTGGGGGTTATTAACTTATCAAGCTAGTAGGCTGCATGAGGTAAAAACTTAATTGGTCCCATCAGCCTACGGCTTGATTAAAAGAGGCACAGGAAGGAAATGCATGGAGAGGAGGAGGAACAAGGCTAGCTGTGGCTCGTCACACAGAGCGTTGAGAATTGGGAGACCTCTTTTCTCCTCACATCTTGCTGAGAGGTCCTAATGCTCAGGAAATAGAGTAAATAGGCAGGCACACATGGACTGCAGTTATATTGGTGACAGGGGATTGAAATAAAAGTTTCAATGAGCGCATATCCAGTGGAGGCAATGTAGTTTCTGCTGGGAAGAAAATAGGGTGGAAATGGGCCTCTGTAATACACCCCTCACTATAGCTCCCCTTCCTCCTGCTCTTCCTCTCAGCTTAGGAGAGGAAAGGTCCAGCTGGACCAGAGTGTGAGGATTCTGAGGAATGCTGGCAGCAGCAGGGGCCTATACAAAGATAAGGAGTGGTAGTGGTTATTTTAGAGAAGAAAGGGATGGCAGGAATTAACGTATTGTGGTAGGGAAGAGGACATTTCATGATTTTCTCAGGGAGAACTATGGGCTCCCCCCATATAACTGATTTGTTACCTCGCCTTCCAATAGCTCTCAAAAGTCTTCCGACTTCTGTAGGCTGGCTACAGCCCTGCCCAGGGTCAGCAGTGTGACATTTGCCAGTGAGAAAATCTTTAATTATCTCTCTCACAGCAGAATGAGTAAGTGTGGCCATTTGTGTATAATAGAGATGTGGATACTCAGGCTTGGTTGGGTCTTACAAGTCAGGAGCAGAGGGCACCAAGAGGGGGAAAACAAAGGTCTCACGTACAGCTGCAGAAACTTGGCAGCTATGAATTTTGGTCAGGCATCTTTCATGATAAACCATACATGAGAAGTGACTCATCTTATTTAGGACACATAGCTGGGTTTTCTCTAAGAAGTTTATATTTCATGAGCATCCCTGGTTTGGGATTTATATCTCTAATATGGATAAATATGTCTCTAAACAGGGGAATAATGTCACCTATAAATAATGCATCAAAGAATCATTGGTTTAACCTCTCTTTCTAACCTAATCAGAGCTAACTCCTATTTTGGAGATGTGTAGGATACATTTTAAACAAATTGTCAGGACTTTGATTTATTAATTCACTGGTTTTTGAGGCATTTAGAATCACATCCCTATTTTAGTTCCAACTAGAACCAATTTTTTAAAAGACAGCTAGAGAGAAAAAGGATGAATTAGATTTTTGTTTCGAAGCTGTTAGAAGATCAGAGTTGAAGGCTAAAGGAGTGAATGGGATGTGGGAGATCATTGCATGACTAATCCAGATTCTAAATGGGATATGGTTTGAAGTGAGAGATGGGCATCTATAAAAAGTCAAAATCTAAAGATAGCGGATATGCAGTAAGTTGAATTTATCAGCATTAAAATACTAAGTGGAGGAATAAGCAGAGCTAAAAATAACTACTTGTCATGTTTTATGGTATGGCAGGCTGCTCCGCCAGACTGGGCCTGCCATGGTCAGGGTGCTGCTCTAGCCTGGGCAGGCCACTAGTTAACCAAGCAAGGGTACTTATTGGTTAACCAGTTAACCACTGACATCCCAAGTAACCACTTAAGGGTAGTTCTGCCAAGCCCACATTTCTCTGGCTTACTTATTAGAAAATCATGACTGTGTCAAACACCTTGCTGAATTCTAGATATAAGTCCATATTATGTCCACCACATTCCTGAGATCCACCAAACTGGTTACCTGGATAATCCATCAATGATGATTAGCAAAGATCGTCAGGAACATAAACCCATGTTCTAGAGTCCCTAAACTTTTTACTGCCAGAAGCTGGTGTAGGAGAAAGGCGGACCCTGAAGCATGGGCCTGGTGCTTGAACCAAAATAAGTAAGAGTTATACTATGAGAAATAGACAGGCTGAGTCAAAAGCAAATGTTTGCCTGCAAGTCAGTGTCTCTCAGCACTAGAACTGCTAGCGTGGATAGAAGCACAGGAAGTACATGCCACCAGGACAGTATAAGGACAACCAGCTGAGTACATAATAAAATGGTTTAAAACAACAAGAGTGAAAGCATAACAATGGAGAGTGAATGCTTTGGAGGAAACTACAAGGGAAGGTGCCAAACGTGTCATCAATATGTAAGATGATACGTACAGTGTGTATCACAGATTGTTTATTACTGTCTATAAATGTTGGGGTACCTCACTTAACTCTTTGGCTGGCCTAGGGGGGCGATAGTGAAATCCATGCTATCGACTGAGCCACATCTATTATCCTGGGTACAAATACGTAAGGGTTTGGAGGCTATTTGGCTACCGACAACTATTAATGTACTTTGTTTGACAATAAACCTGACTCGGGTGCTTTCGTATCTTATCTGAGTCTGTGGTCTTTGGGGGCTCTCAAAGTCTATTATGCTAGCTACCTGAGCAGAGATGGAATGATATACTGAGGGAGCGTATAAAAATGCATGCAGCCAAACATTTAACATCACTGACCAAGCAAGAGACCTGTCAGGAAGGCACACCAGTGAATCTTGAATTAAACTGTATCGCTGTCCTAGCTACTACATTGGTGACCCCGACCACTGATCTGGTAAGTAAGCAATCTGCCCCTGTAGGAATCGCAATCTAACACGACAGAAAATCATGAGTTAGGGAACCCCCTCATCCCCTCCCCTGAAAATCCCCACAGAGTTTGATGAAGCATGGATCCACTGGATTGCCAGTAAAGGGGGTCCAGTTGAATTTAAAATAGAAAGTGGGGAAACATGGACTGGCATTTGTAAAGCAATGGTATAAACTAAAGCTCTAAAGAATGACTTTAGTGATAAAAGTAAAAAAGCTAGAACTCTGCAATTAATGTCTATAGCAGTAAAATGACTTAAACAGCATTCCACTATACTAGCTTCCCAAATAAATAAGGAAAATAGAGGAAGCAACATAGGCTGTCAAGCACTGGAAAGCTGCTCTGCTGGCACGGCAACAGGCTGTCCAGGCATATGATTTTCTCAAACAAGTAAAGCAAGGAAAATAAGAAATTGGAAAAAGCTGTTGAAAGCCAGGAAAAAAAAGGAGCACTGTCCCCTGTTGTTAAGTAACAGACTGCAAGCACTTTCACAGTGCCTAAAAAATGGGGACAGAAATGTAAAAAGATGGCCCTGGCAAAGTTAAAAGATGAGATGGGCTCCACTATATTGCAATTATGATCATATGAGGGTTGAGCCCAAAGGAACAAAGCTTAGTGTCTCTGTTCTTCTCTTGTATAGTGTCTTAAGAGTACAAAACAAATAGAAGTAAAAATTACTATTAAAAACAAACTGGTACATTGGTGCAAACATTTTTAAAAAATCATAAAAAGTAAACTATATATTTTTAAAACAAATATTGCAAAAGTTTAAGTATAGTACATGGTCTAACAATGCCTTCGCTAATATTTATGCCACATGGAGCTTAAGAACAAACTGGGAAAATATTTATTGGTTTACAAACCCTTAACCTCAATCAAAAAGATACTGCTGCAGTCTGACTGTTATAAAAAGCCTATAATAAAAAGATTTTAAAAATTAGCTAATTGCAAAAATAAAAAAAATTAAATTTACCTAAGGAAAGAAACCAGGAGGTGTAGGGGTCAGTTAAAAAGCCCACCCCTCTTGCTAAATTAGTAAGGGACAAACCTGTGTCCCTTGAAAGGGGCCATTCAGCAGGGAAAGCAGAATTAGGCCCAAGCAAGCAAGCAGGTAAGTAAGATTGGAAAAGAGGTTCGAAGCCCTAAGGGCATAGTGGCAGGAATAAGGGAAAGCATTAAAAAAAAAAAAAAAAAAAAAAATCAACCAAACCTAAAAATAAAAAAATTAACCCCAAGTAAAAAAAAAAAAAAAAGTGTTTACACAATGCTAAAATCTAAAAACAAACACAAAAAGGGGTCTGCTTATATGCATAATACTCCTACATATAACATGAATGGATAGTACTGTAAGGTAACCAGTTAAAAGACAATTATATATCAAGGCCTGATTTGTAATATCACTACTCCAAATTTCTGTTTTACTTCTCATACACATACTCCTGTGGTAGACACTGTAAACAATGTTTATCCCAGTATAGCAAAACACTCAGCCTCTAACTAATAATGATAACTGTAACAGCCCTAATAAAAGTGTGTTCCTATTGTGGCAATAAATTTAAAAGGGCCAGGCTACCCCATCATATTTTTTTTAAAAATGAGGCCTTTATATATAATCATTTAGATGGATAAAAATGTAACATTAAAACACTTTTTTTCCCACACAGTAGCAATTCTGTACATGAAAATGAAGGTTTGGGTTTTTGTCTGTTGCCTATTAATATAGTGCATTAATTCAACATTTCCCTAGAAGAAAAAGAGATGGAAATGAAAGATATGGACTATTCGAATGAAACTTTTTATCAAAAGAGCTTAACCAAACTTGCAATTATTTTGTAAAAGACATTATATTTACCTTGGTGACAGCCTTTGAAGAAAATGTAATATCATCAATGAAAGTGACAATATCTCCTGGGCAGAGTCTATCAAAGTACTTTGCACATGTACCATATGTGCTTAACCATTCTGGGATTGTTTCTGGCATTTTTTTAATGAGCTGGTGATCACCATTCCAGAAGAGTTTCTGTAACCAGGTGGTGTAAACAGAGCTTGGTGAGAGCATAGTACCATCTCTCTCAGGGATTTTGGGAGCAAGTCTGGAAATGGATAAGACGTTCTGACTTGTAAGGATGGGCTGCAATACCCCCAGAGGGCTCACATTTTCATCTGTTAGTTTTTTGTAATTGAGATCTATTGGCAGAAAGAGAAAAAACAAAAGTGGTCATTAAAGTTGCATCTACTCAACAGCTATGAGTGTCATTGGTATCCTATGCACAAAAATCAAGGACTGAAAGAACACGGACAGAACTATCATCTCCATATCTTTTCTAGACAAAGTCAATTCTAACTTAGGGTGGATGCATATTGACAGCGTGCAATGGGAGACCATGCAAAACTTGAGCTTGTGAAGGTACACATTGAGGACTCTCAGGACTTAGATGGCCTTTGGGATTAGGAAATATCTGGAATAAAACCCACTGTTCCAATACTGGGGTGGAACTTCTTCCACTGCCTCCAACCGCACCTCCTGAGTCTCCTGTGCAAGAAGACTCTTACGAGAAGAGTCTGCGAAGAGGGGATACGTAGAAAGGAACTGGCAGGTACAACCCTGGGAGATAGTGCTCACCCAACAATCCAAACTTACGGAAGCCAAGGCCAGAAGGAAATCAGAAAGACAGTTTCCAAATGGGGGGGAGGGGGAGAGACAGGGAGATTCGATCCATATGGATCCTCTTGTCCCTTGGCTGAGGTGGTTTGAGCCTGAATGGGCTACAGCTGATGACTAACTTGGCCAGTACTTGCAGCACTAGCTCTTCTTAGCAAGGGGCTCCTAGTAGGGCTGGCTTCCCCTGACTGGTGGGGTACAAAGGCTTGAACCACTTTCGAGTAGGAGTGGGAACATACAACCCCAGAGTTTTAAGCATACGTTGAGAATCCTTAAGCCCAGGTATCTTTGAATCTGTCTGTTCAGCAAACAGAGCATGGCCGTTGAATGGGAAGTCTTGTAGAGACTGTTGCGCCTCTGATGACAGACCTTAGAGAAGCAGTGAAGATGCCCAATGCATACTAATGGCAAATGCCATTATGTGAGCATCCAAATCTGCTGCATCAAAAGCCATCCTCGGGGTCACTCTGGCTGCCGCTGCTCCCTCTTCCAGGAGAGCTTTGAACTCCTTTCTGGAATCATCTGAGAGCATCTCCTTGAACTTAGTCATGGTTCGCCACATGCTGAAGTCGTAATGGCCAAGAAGGGCTCAGTGGTTAGCCACCCATACTTGTAAACTGACTGAGGAATGAACCTTTCATCCAAACGAGTCCAGTTTCTTAGAGATTTTGTCCTTAGGCGTTGCTCCCAGCTGTCCCTGCCTCTCCTAGCTGATGCCTCCAACAGGAGGGAGTTTGGAGCTGGGTGGGTGTAGAGGTAGTTATGGTCCCTAGCCAGGACAAAATACTTCCTTTGGAGATGGGCAAGACAGACATGGGGTTCTGCTTTATAGCCATGGTGATTTCTCAGGCCTCTCATGCAAAGGTACGGACCACCAAGCAGGTGCTGGGGAGCTCAGCACATCGAATAGAGCATCCACTGGCTCCGCAAGCTCCTCTGCCTGGAGTGCCAGATTCAGTTCAGGAGTTCTTGAAATGCCTTGACATCCTCCTGAGGTACCAGGTACAAGCAGATTGCAATGGGCTCTCATAGGGAGGCTAAGGCGGATGCCGGTGTGCAACATCTGTCTCCTCTCCTATAGGGCAGACCAGGGTGTCCTGGAATGGAGCCAGATCTTTCTCAGGGGCTCATTCCTTGGGGGCAGGGAGAGCTTCAGGGCCATTCTGAGATCCCCACGGTCAAGCGTGCTGGCTGAGTGAACCCCCATGGGTCCCAGGGAAACCAGGGCACTGGCCACTACTCTTCTGGCCATCCTGGTGGGTGCAGCATCACGGAAGGGGGTAGTACTGCCTATGCTGGTAGGCAGGGGCTCTTGCTCAATGTCGGAACCCAAGGCTTCCTCCTCGGTATCCGGGGATCCAGTACAGTAGGGCCTCCACACTGAGATCCAGCACTCGATGCCAAGTTCAACCTGATCTTCACTGACAGGTAGGCAATGTGAGTGAGTAGTTGAGTTGAGTACTAGACTACAACTACTTGCTTCCCCCCGCCTTACTGCATCTGTATGAGAGACAGCAAGAGGGCAGGGGTGGGGAAACAGGAGCCAGTGTTGAGGGAGCCGGCTTAATAGCGGGTTCCTCCCAGCACTGTCTCACCGGTGCTGCCTGCCCTCCCCAGTGCTGCTGCATCTATTAGAGGCAGCAGCAGTGGGGAGGGAAGGCTGCTCCTGGCAGTAGCCCCTGGCTGCGGCAGCCAGGGTTGGCAGTGCTTCTGCCTGCAGCCAGCTCGGGCCACTCCAAACAGGGGCTGCTGGACCTGGTGCAAGCCAGGATTGAGCAGTCCTGGCTCATTCCTGTCCGGACCCCTGCGCCTCTGCATTTTAAATGTAGTAAGAGCGTGAGCCACCCGGCTCCTACTACGTTTAAAATGAAGAGCCGCAGCAGTCCCGAACCAACACGAGCTAAAAGTGCTCGGTCCCATCTCATGGCAGTCCAGGATCTGCATGCCCTACTCCTACTACATTTAAACCGTGAGCCGCAGCGGGGGTAGCTCCTGGACTGACAGGACAGAGACCTTCCCTTACTGACTAATTGTAGGTAAATACAAATTGTATCGACCATAAGATTAGTCCATTACCTGCCTCTTAACATCGTTAGTGCCGGGGCTAGTGCTGACTCCATTAGGAAAACCATGAGGTGAATGTCCCTTTCTTTTTTCATCTGCTGCTTGAATGACTTGCAAATGCAATGCTTATCACTAATCTGTCCCTCTCCCAAGCATGTCAGGTAGCTGCTCTGCAGATCATTACCTAGGATAGGGCGCTTGCATCCTAAATATGGCTTAAAACCTGGGGACCGGAGCATGCCCCATCCCTAAACCAAGTCCCAACCAAGATACTTAGTTGACTAACACTAGTAAGATAACTATCTACATAAAAATAACTGCTTTCACAGCAAAAAATAAGCTGTCTGAAACACAACAGTTCTGATGCACTGTCATTGGTGGCAAGAAGGAATCAAGGTTTATAGAGCAACACCAAACACTAATTGTTTTTTTTTTAATGAGGAACACCAAGGATTTTTTTGTTGAGCCCCCCCCCTCCCAAAAAAGGGGGGGAGGTTATTGACCCCCCTCCTCCCAAAAAGAAGGTCGGGGGAGAAGTTATTGAGGAAAAAAGGTCGCCTGCCCTTTAACGGCAGCCATTTTGATCTCTGTTGTTCTCCGTGGCACACCTCTGACTGGCTCGCGGCACACCAGTGCCGTGGAACACAGTTTAAGAAACATTGTTATAGAGAATAGTGAGTGCCACTTATACTGCACCATGGGCATACTACTCCAGCGGTCGCTAGAGCTGCTTCCCTATGGATACTGCCGATGGAAAAACTCAAGTTAGGAAATACCACAATTAAAGCTATTTGTACACTCTTAAGTCATCCCCTTCCTGTGTATTTATGATGACAGATTTTAATTTCATGACTACATGCTACTTTTTCCAAGACTACTGCCTCATTCAATGCACAGACAGACCATGCTCACTGAATAAGCAGTATTCAGTACTTTCTTTTGTCCTCATAGTTCAATGTGTAGCCCCAGGCCTTAATTTACAGCACACTGTTCAGACCCTGCTATAAGGACAGAATTATTAATATCCTCATGGTTTTTCCTATGGTCTTCATAACTATAGCATCTCAGTGTTTAATTAATCAATCCATCTTCACAACACTTCTGTGCAATAAGGAAGTATTACTATCTCTATATTTCAACTGGGAGGCTAAGGCACAAAGATTAAGGTCAAATAATACACTAATTTTGGGTGCTCAACTTGAGAAGCCTTTGGACCTAATCTGTTGTTTTAAAGAGTCCTTATCATTATAAAGCACTTTCTGGATTCAAAACATTGACTGCAGCTGTGAAGACTAAACACTTCCAGAAATCAGACTTTGTGGGATCAAGTTGAACACTGAAAACCATGAGAAACACAAATCACAGAATCATAGAGCTGGAAGAGACCTTAGAAGGCCATCAAGTCCAGCCCCCTGCTCAAGGCAGGACCAATCCCAATTAAATCAACCCAGCCAGGGCTTTGCCAAGCCGAGACTTAAACACCTCTAGGGATGGAGACTCCACTACTTCCCTAGGTAACCCATTCCAGTGCTTCACCACCCTCCTAGTGAAATAGTTTTTCCTAATATCCAACCTGGACCTCTCCCACCGCAACTTGAGACGACTGTTCCTTGTTCTGCCATCCGTCAGTACGGTGAACAGCCTTTCTCCAGCCTCTTTGGAACCTCCCTTCAGGAAGTTGAAGGCTGCTATCAAATCCCCCCTCACGCTTCTCTTCTGCAGACTAAATAGACCCAACTCCCTCAGCCTCTCCTCGTAGGTCACATGCTCCAGCCCCCTAATCATTTTGGTTGCCCTCTGCTGGACCCTCTCCAACACATCCACATCCTTCCTGTAACTGGGGGCCCAGAACTGGACACAATACTCCAGATCAGGCCTAACCAGATCCGAGTAAAGAGGAATAATCACATCTCTGGATCGACTGGCAAATAATCAGTAGCAACCTCTGGAAAGTTTAGTTTAAGTGTTTTGCTTAGCATCGCAAAGGAACTATGTAGAAATAGCTGGGACAGAATCCAATTATCCCATGCAGCATTTGACTGATTTAACCATGAGACAGTCCTTTCTCTTCCTGCAATCCTCTGTATTATTCTCAATGCACCTTCCAAATTCTGCAACAAATGAGACAGCGATCTTAAAACACCACCTCATTTACTATGAAACTCTCATTCATTCCCAGAACAGACCAAGACTGTGTACTAAAATGTTTACTGAAAACCATTCTGCTTCAGGTAGACATCTACCACATGAAGATTCAGTACAAAAGATTAAAATTTGGCAAAATTATACACAAAAAGAAAACAGGGTCTTATAACGGGAAGTGCCAGGCAACTTTAATAACACTGGTCTACAATTTTTTTAGAAGTCGTCTGCTTCAGAGATAAAATGTGCTATTTATTATGTATTTTGATGTGCTGAATTCAAATATGACAATTAAAACAACTGATTGGCTACTGTTTCCAAGATATTTAAGTTTTTACATTTTACGTCTATGTATATTGCGTAGGTAGTAGAGTTTTAATCATAAATTGTAAACCTAGGACTTTTCATGTGTTTATGGTTGCTTTACATGATAATTTTCACCTGTCCTGTTTATGTAACACTTTAAAAATCAGCAAAAGGGTTATATAAATAAAATTTATTATGAAACAAAAGGCAAAAAACTATTATGTACATCGTTTAGTCCTATTCAGTGTCTACTCGGCTTCTTGGCTTGTCTCTTGTATTCATTAAATGGAGCATCTCTTGTCACTGTCCAGCAATAGTCTGCAAGCATTGATGGGCTCCATTTGCCCTGATAGCGTTTCTCCATTGTTGCAATGTCCTGGTGAAATCGCTGCGTGCTCGTCGCTCACCGCTCCGCAGTTCGTGGAAAAAATCTAGATGCGAGTGCAAAAATGTATCTTTAGTGACATGTTGCAACCAAGGCTTTTGTATGCCTTGAGGAGGTTTTCCACCAACAACCTGTAGTTGTCTGCCTTGTTGTTTCCGGGAAAATTTATTGCCACTAACTGGAAGGCTTTCCATGCCGTCTTTTCCTTGCCACGCAGTGCGTGGTCAAATGCATCATCTCGAAGAAGTTCACGAATCTGAGGACCAACAAAGACACCTTCCTTTATCTTAGCTTCACTTAACCTTGGAAATTTTCCACGGAGGTACTTGAAAGCTGCTTGTGTTTTGTCCATGGCCTTGACAAAGTTCTTCATCAGACCCAGCTTGATGTGTAAGGGTGGTAACAAAATCTTCCTTGATTCAACAAGTGGTGGATGCTGAACACTTTTCCTCCCAGGCTCCAATGACTGTCCGAGTGGCCAATCTATCTTGATGTAGTGGGAATCTCTTGCACGACTATCCCATTCGCAGAGAAAACAGCAGTACTTTGTGTATCCAGTCCGCAGACCAAGCAAGAGAGCAACAACCTTCAAATCGCCACAAAGCTGCCACTGATGTTGGTCATAGTTTATGCACCTCAAAAGTTGTTTCATGTTGTCATAGGTTTCCTTCATATGGACTGCATGACCAGCTGGAACTGATGGCAAAACATTGCCATTATGCAGCAAAACAGCTTTAAGACTCGTCTTCGATGAATCAATGAACAGTCTCCACTCATCTGGATCGTGAACGATGTTGAGGGCTGCCATCACACCATCGATGTTGTTGCAGGCTACAAGATCACCTTCCATGAAGAAGAATGGGACAAGATCCTTTTGACGGTCACGGAACATGACTTCTAGGAATAACATGATGCAATTCATATCATGTATGACGCAATACCAGCTTCAGATTGCATCATTCGTTGTTTTGCCTAAAAAGCAAGTACTGTCCAAACCCAGTCATAGATTTATTCATAGATCCAGTCAAAGATGTATTTTAGTCATTTCTGGTTTAAATTGAGATCCCTTCCCTTTATAACTCACTTATCCTCCGCCATTCCCAAGTCAAGGGTCGTATATACTGACCCAATAGCATATCTTGAAAACTAGAGCCAATCAACAATTTTAAGCATCATTTTCGTTCTCAGTGACCCAGAATTAGTAAAGTTTGACTACATTTATTTCAGAAGCATTTTGGCTATAGAGCAGTGTAATGGGGATGCTACTAGCCCTGTTTAAAAATATAATTACATAAATGCCAGTTGCTAGACTGGATGAAAAAAATAATAGTTAAAGCTATCTCCCTTTCTCAAGAAAAAAGTAATATTAAAAATAACAACTTTATTAAAATAAACTTTTAAAAGAAAAAATATGTTACATAATATATAAAAATAATTAAGATTTTTGAAAGGTATACCAATACACAATATACATTTCAGGCAGTTTAAGAAGAGCACATTTTACATAAACTATGTTTCTGTCAAGAGTGGAAAAAGTGCTTGTTTTTGGTTTTTTAAGACTCTTCTTACACTCATGGTATCAAGTATCAGAGGGGTAGCCGTGTTAGTCTGGATCTGCAAAAGCGACGAGGAGTCCTGTGGCACCTTATAGACTAACAGATTTATTGGAGCATAAGCTTTCGAGGTCAAAGACCCATTTCGTCAGATGCATGTAGTGGAAATTCCAGAGGCAGGTATAAACATACAGGCATATGAAAAGAGTACCAAACAAGAGTAAGGCTATTGTGCAGAATGGGGAATTTCATTTTAATGATACAAAGATACATTTAAATACTTACATACCATTTTATAAGCTAAAATATTTACTCAACTAAAATATCAAAACACTGTTCGTAATTATTTCCTTCAATGCATTTTTCTGCAGCTTACCATGAAAAACTAATCTAAACATGCAATAAGGTTAACCAAAAAGAAGGTTAATTTGCCTCTGAGGCATAAGAAACCTATAGTGCTCCTGCATCTATCTGATTTGCTTATAAAAGAGAATCTGATGATTTGAAACTAGAAAGTGTGACCTTGTCACTACTCAGAAAATGGAATAAATGTGATAACTAACTACAGATATAAAGTAAAAAACAATAAAATTCATACCTGGTGCAATGGCCTTAAATTTTTTCAGCAGCTGTATATGAGTTTCAGGTTTCATAGCATGCTTTACAAACTCTGAACAACCACAGTTTTCGAGAAGAGTAAAATAATAAAGCAAACGCTGGTGATCCATGCCTTCAATACCCGGGTAAACATATTTGGCCAGGTGTTCATATAGGGCTTCAGGGTTGGTTTTCAACGTCTCAAAGAGACCAAGACTTTGTGCTCTGCCTTCTATTTCTCCAGTAGATAAACTGTGTATAAAATGAATATTGCTTTAAAAGACTGACACTCATGTAAATGAAATACTTCTTGTATTTGTAGGTATACAAGACATAACTCATTTTCTTTTGTTCAAACACAAAGGTTGAATACTATTTCACATAGTATTCCGAGTAAAAAAGTGATCTCAAATATTTAAGAGACAGGCACCATCACCCTGTACCTCAAGGCGTGCCAGTGATCCAGGACGCCTCCCAGGCCTCCTTGGACACCAGGGAGGGATCTTCAGGTGAGTGGTCCCACTTTGTCACACACGGGGAGGAGGGCGCGCGGGCACACATGAGGCAGGGAGCGAGCGTCGCTCGGGCTGGACATCATGCTGCAGTCTGTGCACATGCAACCGCGTGCGGCATCAGTGTACGACACACGGATGCAGCAGGCCGCCCGAGCATGGGTAGGATCCTGCTGCCAGGCTCAGGGGAGGCCACATACGTCCTGCCACGGAGGGGAAGGGGGTGGCTTGGGTCAAAGCAGAATAGACACAAGGGCACAGGCACAACCCCACACAGACAGAGGAGTGCTGCACACAGCTTCTTCCGACAGAAGCCTGTAGTCTAGACGTAGCCTGAGACACATCTCTGGGTAGGATGAGGAAAGCTGCAGTATCACTACCCATTCTGTACCTACTCTGTAGAATGACCTTCTGCATCTGCTATCTATCAGTAAATAATCACTAAATTTAATTAATAATGAAAATGAAGCTTAGAACACCAGGAAGGGCAGCGGTCTCTTGAACTAGTCCAGTGCAGATAAGAACAATTAAATAGTGTTAAATACAACTGCAGACAGAATTAAAATAAAAAAATTAAAATGTCTAGAATGCACTGAAAATATAAGTTTGACAAGCACAAATTTGAAGTTTTTAATGCACAATGTCATTCCCAGTAAGTCTATTGTTTTCTTATCTGTTCTTGTTTATTGAATGGAATTATATCATTAATACTGCCTCTATAAAAGCAACATAGGGGCTACATCTACACCGCAAGGTTTTTGCACAAGAAATCTTTTGCGGAAGAGTTCTTGTGCAAAAACTCATCCACACCTCAAAGCGCATTGCAAAAGCAATGTGCTTTTGCACAATAGAGCGTCCACACTGCATGGATGCTCATGCGCAAGAAAGCTCTGATGGCCATTCACAGAATGGCCATCAGAGCACCTGTGCTTTTTCCCATAGGAAAAGCAAGAAACCCCTCTGGAGTGTCCACACTTGCCTTTTTGCGCAATAGCTGTAGCACAAAAGGGAGTGATGTCTCGTGAGAAAGAGGTTTACTCTACACCGCAAAGCTCCTTTGTTCTGCCATTTTACTGCTGGGATTTACTTCCGCAAAAGGGCATTTGAGGTGTGGATGCTCCGCAGGGTTTTGCACGAAAACCCTGTAGTGTAGACATAGCCTGAGATGTTTTATATTTACCTATGATTTCAAACAGAATATGCCCAGTTTCCAACGGTGTTTCTCACTCTAAGAATTGCAGACTCAGGCCACATTTCCACTTACTGGAGAATCGATCCTCTGGTGATCGATTTTCTCAGGTTCAATTTAGCGGTTCTAGTACTAAATCAAATGCTGAGGATGCCTCTGTCGGTACCAGTATGCCTCACTGTCACGAGGAGTAAGGGAAGTTGACAGAAGCGTTTCTGCAGTCGATCTCCTGCTGTGAGATGGCGCCAAGCTCGGCATAAGATATGTCAACTCCAGCTACATTATTTATGTACCTGGAGTTTTGTACCTTAAGCTGGCCTTCCCCCTGCAGTGTAGACCTGGCCTCAATCTTGTTTCAGTTGGAATTAAAATAGTACCTTTTATTGTAAAAAAGATTTGACACATGGAACAATTGACAATTTAGACAATGATGTTTAGGACAATGTTATTATTTCTTTCTTCATAGCTGTATTGGCTCTGCAATGCTAATGAAAAAAAAAAGGTTTTCTCCCCTCTCTCACCACAGCCAAAGTTTAAGCTATTTCCTCAGTTTGGACCCACACTTAAATCTCCCCTATTCTGCACTTTTTAATGACCTTGTGAAGACAGATATTAGAATACATTTACTGACATGATGAATATTGAAACCAGCATTTCACTAAATTACAATGTGCCAACATGTTTCATAGACCTCTGCGATCAATAGTCCTTCCTTTTAGAGGAAGAAGCAGTTATCACTACAAATTCTGATTCATAGCATAATAAAACAAAATATGATCATTACTGTTATCTGGTAATCAATGATTACTGATACAAAATGTCTCATTTCAGATATGGTCCATAAAGTGGATTATACAAATACTGCATATTTGTCTAACAATGAGTAACTCTTAGAATAAACATATTTCATTTCAACATTAATGACAACAAGGCATGCATTCTTAATACAATAATCCCAAGAGTGATTTATCTTGTAATGGCCACATGCTTTCAATCATCCTTAAAATAAGATTATTGTACAACTAAAGCATGTTCTGCAGGGTGTTATATTATTACACTTTTTTTTTTTTTTTAAAGTATACACTTTTGAATTTCATTGGGAGGAAAAGGACCTTATTTTGTATTCCACTTATTACAGCCTTCCACGAATACTAATTCACAGATGACAGAATGAATAAAATAGGAGAAGCCTTAGGTGAGATTCCAGCCCCAGTGAAGTCAGTGGAATCTTTGCCATTTACTTCAATGGGTCCAGGATTCTACACTTTTTGTGTTATTTATTTCTTTAAAATAAATAATATAGGAACATGATGGAATTTACCAGGTAGCTTTTTTCTGTTACTGTTTTTAAGAAATAAAAGTTCAGATTGCTGCTCCATCTTCAGACCTCTCCACTACGTATGTAAGTGGTTTTATCTCTTATGTTTCATGTTTTATAAAATACAGTAACTTTTTCATGCATTTTAATTAATAGTTAATGTTAAAAGGGGTAGAAGTGCTACTTAAGGCTATGGTTACATTAATTATTTCAAGTTTAAAACTAACATTTTTAATACTGAAACTGGTTTAATTGTGACTCTCTCAACAACAGATTAGAATTGCTCTGGGTTTACTGACTTTGTGCTGAATTTATACTGAGAGCTTGACATGCTGCCATCTGAATCAGTTATAAGGACAACTGACATAGCCTCTTAGGGTATGTCTACACTTGCACCCTAGTTCGAACTAGGGATGCAAATGTAGGCATTCGAAATAGTCCATGAAGCGGGGATTTAAATATCCCGCGCTTCATTAGCATGATCTCGCCGGCACATTACTCCGATCAACAGCTGTTTCAAAAGTGACAGTAAGCGCTAGGACATGTTAGTTCAAACCAAACCCCTTGGTTCGAACTAACGTTAACATTATACACATTAGTTATACACAAATATGGCCTCTTTAAAGTCAATATTCTAAAATTCAAAGACATTTTAAATCAGTTTTAGCACATTACCTGTTTCTCCAATAAAATTCAGACAATTTGCATTTAGTAGCATTAGATGTATAGACATGACAGCAACATTCTTCTATGTTACATTTTCTCCTAATTTTAATCTTTTAAAAATCTTTTTCTACTGTTAACAATACATGCCATGAATGTGACAACTGATGACCCCCATGAAGTCCAACTTCATCCTTCACACACATTTGAGGTTTGAAAAGCATATTTTGAAACTGCTTGAAGAAAATAACATTGTTTTCAAAATCCTATAAAATATTGAATGCCTCTGTTTTCAAAATTCTATAAAATACTGAATGCCTCAGCCATTAGTGAGTTGACACTCTTTCAGAAAAAAAGTAAATCCATATCATAAGACCATTTTTAAAAGCTAAGGCATCAGAAGAAGTGCCTTGAATTCACAGATGTCAGGGCTCAGTGAAAACAGAGGTCTAAACATAGAAGAATTTGTAGGAATGTACATTGATTCAAAGCCCAAAAGACTGAATAAGAAAAACAGTAGAGGTGCAGAAGGCTCAGGAAGCCTTCAAAGCCTTTTAACCCCCATGTCATCCATTGTTCCTTATAGGTTGTTAAGGAAGACCTAATTAAAATGTAAACGAATGAAAAATGTGAAGCATGCCATGTGAAGGTAAAGCAAATCTGGTAAACAAAAGCTGCTTCCTTCTACCATAAGAATTCTCTTGGAATAGATCATACCTCAATGGAACAGAACTGTAAATTAATTCAGACGAGCCTCAACACTTACCCACTATCAGTGAACAGAAACTCAAGATGTGTCATGTACACTTCCCAAAGTGGAACGCTGTAACGGTGAGCCAAGGAAAGAGCAATCTTGTACACATTTTCTTCAAGTGTTCTTGTCAGGAGAGAACCATAAAACACAGCAAGAAAAAATGAAACTGGTCACACTAAGATGCTTAGGAAAAAAAAAAAAAAGGCCTAAGAAAAATCCACTAGAAAAAGTATTGTTGCTTTGCAGCCCTCACATTATGGATAAATAATATTTAAAACGTCATTGGCACAAGAAGCTGGATCCCGCACCTCCCAGGAGGCTTTTCTAACCATTTTCTCAATTTATCTCTTCCTCTCACCCTCTAGCCCCAATCATTCTTTCATTAATTTATCCACTGTGGAGCAAATTCAATATTGAGCCAGAGAGAACAAGTATCAAACTAATTCTCTGGCTTGGTGGTTAGACCCCTTCCCTTGGGAGGTGGAAGACCCAGGGTCCAGTCACCCCTCCAATTTTTAAAAAACAATTATTTATCCATAGTGGAATAGCTTTAATAGGAGAGACTGAGAAAAGCACTACTGCAGAATAGTCCAGTGGTGAAGGCATTCACCTCAGAGATGACAAGTTCCAGTTCAAATCCCTTCTTCCTTCCTCATGTAGAACATGTTCTAAACAGAGCATCTCCCACATCTCTGGTTAGTACATGAACCACTGGGTTAAAAATTCCCCCATTCCATGCTCCTTGCTTAAAATGGTATAGGTGCCAAATGCTAAGACAAGGTTTGGAGATGAGAATCCCAAGCAAAGGAAACAAAGTCCCTGTAGCCTGTATTTAAGTACTTACCTCCAAAAGGGAAGGGTCTTAGCAAAACACTCCTTAGTTTGGCATCTCCTGTAGTCTACTTAGGCAAGGAGCTGCCTCACTTATTGGATTTTGTCATTTTCATTCTAAGGTGCCTAGATCTCCCCATTATTTATAGAGGGGGCCTAGGCACCTAACTCAGACTTTGGTAATCCCAGTGATTTTTCTAGGCACCTATAAGTTAAGTGTTTTTGATGCTCAGCATCACCATTTCTTTATGAATGAAGTCTTAGGAGGAGCTTTACAGTGTGTTTTAGAGAATTTCAAGGCTAGAATTAAGGGATTCTGGAAATTGGAATTACAATTCAATAGCAAAACTGTATGGTAGATCTTAAAAGAGATGGGTCTTTAGTCAATGGTATGAGGCTGATATTTAAGTACATTCTATCGGATGTGTGAAAAAGAAAGTTTATACGTTTTGCAATATAAGTATGCTCTAACTAAATGATCAACATTAAAACACAGTGTTTATCTAGAATATATTTAAATTCAATAGTAGAAGACATTATGTTTTTTGTGTGGTTCAGAATTCTTTCACCTTTTAGGGCATCTGTTTTAAGGGACAGTAACTTCAGTAACTAAAGCACAAAGATAAAAGGGCAGTGGACCAGAAAGAGTACTCTTAGCATCTGCACTTACTGATCTATTTGGTTGGCTCTTCTCCTGACTAGAGTAGTTGAAGGAAAAAGAACCCATTTGTTGCAAAATAAACCTATAAAGTAAGTGATAACTAATAAGTCCTTCTAAAAGACAGTGTTACTAAAAATGTATTGCCTTGTTTTGAATCTTAAATACTACCACTTGAACAAAACAAAAAACATACAAGGACATTACTTACTCCGCCAAACCCAGTATAGTTTCTCTTTTGTACTGGCTATCTGCTGTAAACCTCTGAACATCTACTCCTTTGCCCAGGCCTTGAAGGATTTGAGCCTGAGTGAAATCCAATAGTCGTTCATTGTAGTAGTACAGCTGCTTAATCAAAGCTGCTATTTCTTCAGGCCAGTCTGCATGGCCACACTGTGTAACGTGCTTTGTGACCATCTTAATCAGCTCTTTTGGGTCAGCCTGTAAAATAAAGTAAAAATACTTTATTTTCAAACTGTAAAACAAAGTTGCCGTTCTAAGATTCATCTGATGGTGTTTTCATCAATCAAGCATGAAATATTTCTTTGATCTTTACAGATACGATCAAATCCAGGGATGTTCCACATTTTAAACATAGGGAACTCTCAAACATATAGAACCTTTTAAAATGGTAGCAATATCAGTGTGATCACTGAATGCTAAATAACCAGAACACATTTACGTAATTGAAGCAAGTCATATCTGGACTGCTGTCAAACGTGTAGCCAGTGTGATGGGATAGTTGCTGCACATTGGTTATGAAGGGGTTAAAAATAGCTCTTGTAGAGGGATGGGGCCAGAAGACATTCAGAAAAAGGCTGAAGGAAGCCAACCAAGGCACAGCTGGCCTGAATAAAAAGGGTAGAAAAGCAAAGAGGACTCAGTCTCTCTCCAGCTTTGGAGAGATGAGGACTGGTTGCTTATAGGGGAGCTCTGGCCTAGCCCTCTACCAGGCTGAAGGCCTGATACTGGGGCCAGAGGAGGTATTAGGGGTACACAGGAGCAGTAGGAATAGGCAGTGGGTTCACTCCCTCCTCCTTGCCAAATAAGACAGTAGTCTGCCCCGGAAGGAAGGGGCTAGAAGAAGAGAGGTAGTAGGTCACTGAGGCAAGTGGTGGGGTAGAGGTAACAGAGTCCCCTAGGAGAGGAGGAAGATGGACATGGGCACTGCCCAGAGGGAAAGAACCAGTGGAGGGGGCACTAAAGTCTGGGAGGGACGCAGAGCCTGACAGAGTGCTGTGGTGCAAAACTGGAGAGGGCAGGTAACTGCGGGCAGGACACCAACGGGGGGAGGAGGAGGGGAGAGGGAAGAGGACAGACTTTCCAGTGCTCTTGAGCTAATTCCCAGACTGACCAGTAGGTGGAGATGTATGGTTACAGGTTCAACTCACAAGATTTTCTTTTTGATTAGTGAAAGTAATAGTATATCACACACTTTTAACTGTACAAAAGCACAAAAAAGAGGAAAAATTCTCTTTACTACTCAACTATTACTCAACTGCATTTATTGATTCATTGAGCTGAAAGGTAATTTAGCAGGCCCTAAACAACAAGTATAAAATATAAATTACATGATTAAAAGTTAGCTAATCCACCATCCTATATTCAAACAGGGAAACATATCACATATATTTTTCTGAATCAATGACTCATTCCAATGCACTGAGAAAAATAACATACAAATGTAACAGCATATTCATTTTTAGCAAGGTTTAAAAATCATTTGTATTACATATTTAAAATGCACTATGGCTCTAGTATCTAGCCCAGATTTTCAAAACTGCACACAGAAAACAGGCCTTTGAAAGTGCATTATCGTTTCCACATTCGTAAATCAACGGCACTCTGAGACAGATAAACTTTTGAAAATCTGGCCCAAATAATTTTGTATTGTCTGTATTATGAATACGGTATCTTCCATCTATATATTGATATTCATCACAAAGTAATTCACAAACTTATTGAACCATTATAGAAGATACATAGTGATCCACCTACTCTGCCTCTGAAACATAGTAAACTTTGTGGTCAAACAGCATGTAGCAAAACTACCCAACTTTTTAGGCAGGAAATAAATATGGTATTTATTTGAAATGGCAGAAGAATATAGACACAGCAGGGAAATGCAATTTCCTAGGAATTTGGACAGCACACTCTGTTTAGTCCTGTTCTTTTAAGAAAAGTTGCATGTGACCTATAATAGCAGAGTGAGCTCATCACCTTAACTTTACCTCTTATCTAAAAAACTAGCCAATTAGCCCGTCATAAGACAGGATTTTCAGGTCTTCTCTTCTGAGCTCTATTGCTCCGTCTCTCTCTCTTTCTCTCCTCCTACTGCCTCCCTCCTTCTCTCTCAGCTCTCCTCCGCCTCCTGCCTCTCTCTCCGTCTTTCTTTCTTTCTCTTCTCCCCCTTCTGCCTCTCACTCTCCCTTTCTCTTCTCCTCCTCCTCCTGCCTCTCTCTCCCCTCCATCTCTCCCTGCCCCCTTTCTCCTTCCCCTTCCCTCCGTGGCGCTCAGCTGAGTGCTGCCTGCTCAGCCGGGCTGCCGTGAGGGAGGAGGGCGGGGAGGTGATGTACACGGCCAGGGGGCAGGGCCATGTACATCACCACCCCGCCCCCCCCTTCCCCTCCCGCTGCAGGGGAGCCCAAACGGCCCCTTGTGCTGCTGGCTCCCCAGCGGCCCGGCAGAGGGGCGCAGCACTCAGTTGAACGCCACAGTGGGTGCTCCCCGCGGACTCCAAACGGCCGCTTGCTGCTTGCTCCTCCGCCAGGGTCCAGCTGAGCGGCGCAGAGCGCCACGGCGGAAAGGGAAGGGGGAAGGGGCGCTGACGTACACGGCCAGGGGGCGTGGCCATGTACATCAGCGTTACAGATGCACAGACACTGGGCTACTATATATATGATGACATCTTCAGCAATATAACACTCCCGGCACAATACTGTGACTTTAATACAGGCACGGAGGGAATAGTTCCCCCCTCCTCCCCCCCCCAGGACCATCAACACATTCCTGTATTATGTTCCATTCTTGCATGTGTGACAAGCAGAGTCCTGACACCCCAAGGGGAGTACAGGGGCTTTGAACCCCCCCAAAATAAGCAACTGAATCAACCAGAAGTATACAATGTTACTGTCAACTAAGGTCTTTTATGAGAGCTTATAATATTTTGAACTTGGTGGTCATAGGGGCTAAGTCTACACTGCAGGCTTCTTGTGCAAGACTGGCCGTTCTTGCGCAAAAACTTGCGGAGCATCTGCACTGCATGCGCATTCTTGCGCAAGTAAATTTACAGTAAAGCGTCAGAACAGAGGGCTTTTTGCACCAGAGTTATTCCTCTCCCCATGAGGAATGAGCCTTCTTGCGCAAGAAGGCAGTGTGGACGGGCAACAGGGGTTTCTTGCGTAATAAACCCCTATGGCTAAAATGGCCATCAGAGCTTTCTTGTGTAAGAGAGTGTCCATACTGCCATGAACGCTCTTGTGCAAAACCATTTGCGTGCCACCACCATGGCAGTGTGGACGCATTCTTGTGCAAGAACATTTGCGCAAGAATTCTTGCACAAAACAGTTCTTGCTCAAAAAGCCTGAAGTATAGACATAGCCTTGGAGATTTTTTTCAGGTTATCATAATGAACGTATGCTCTAGCTCAACCACTGCTACTCGAACGGGAAACAGGAATAAATGCAGGAAAGTCCCATGGCCTGTACTATGCAGATGGTCAGAATAGATCACCACAATGACCACTACTGAATCCTGGAAAATAGATTTCTCAACTATGCATGTTTGCATAGAGCATTTAATTATCACATGTATTATCCCTTCTCTTCCTGCACAGCCAGTCTTCTTCTACACTCCCTAAAATGATTTCTTAAATAAACCGATACTGCTAGTTTAATACTTACTGACAATTCAACAACAAGGACACAGTGATGGATTTAAAAAAAAAAAAAAAAAGAAACGTGTCAAGCTGTGTACGGCTTAAAGAATGAATAAAAAGTAATTTAAAATTATGAAATGAATCTTTATAATATCCTTTCAGAATATACTAATATTTTTACTTTCACATAACACCTGTCTTCATTAAAATATTGGGCAGTTAATTGTAAATACAAACACCATAATATCATTAAGTATAAACAAAAGCAACTAGCAAGGCTACAGAGCAGACTGCTTACCACCATGCTCATGTGGTTAAAAATAGGGCCCTACCAAATTCATGGTACACTCTGGTCAAATTTGCAGTCAGAGGATACTAAAATTGTAAATGTCATGATTTCAGCTATTTAAATTGAAAATTTAACAGTGCTGTAATTGTAGAAGTCCTGACCCAAAAAGGAGTTGTGGGGAGGTCATAAGATTATTGTTGAGTGGGGAGGGCGTGGTACCCTACCCTTATTTCTGTGTTGCTGCTGTTTGCACTGCCTTCAGAGCTGGGCTGCCATCCAACAGCTGCCTCTCTCTGGTCACACAACTCTGAAGGCAGTGCAAAAATAAGAGTGGCAATACTACAATCCCTCCTAAAATAAACTTGCTACCCCCACTTCTCCTCCCTTTGGGTCAGGAACCCCAATTTGAGGAACCCTGTTCTCGCCCTTGAAATCTGTATTGTTTAGGGTAAAAGCAAACAAAAGATCAGATTTCATGGGGAGAGACCAAACTTCACAGTCTGTGGTGCATTCTTCATGGCTGTGAATTTGATAGGGCCCTATTATAAGGCTCCCCAACATTGGTAAACAGTCAACAGGCTAGATAAGAAGTATGATTCATTTGGTTCTTTCTAATGAAGTGTGTTAAAAAATTGGCAAGTACATGACAATCTGTTGGCTTTTCAAGTTCTCTCAGACATTTAGAAATTGAGGCTACAAACCCAATTCCATTGCTTCCTTTTATCAGGTAAATCTTTGCTGATACTTTAAGACAGGTACTTGAACAATGTAGCTTTTCTCCACAGTTCTGCCACAAGCTTGTCTAGTTTACAAAAATTTATATCATTTGAACAAAACAGAAAATAATAAAGTTAAATGTTATAGTGTTAGCTGTCAGAATGGGACAAATTAGGTTCAGTACTGTGTCACCTATGATAAATTATCATCATCATAAACCAGGATGGGGAACCTTTGGTGCACTGACACCACACAGCAAAACATGGCTCATCAGGGTTAGCCCCTGGCAGGCTGCCAAATACTTTATTTACATGAGTGTCCATGGGCATGGCTCCCAGTGGCTGTGGTTCGCAGTTCCTAGCCAATGGGAACTGTGGGAAGAGTTTTGGTCAGGCCACCACCTTTCTGCTGGGAACTGCAAACCACAGCCACTGGGAGCTGCAAGCAGCCGTGCCCACGGACACTAAGGTAAACAAACAAATTGTCTGGTGGCTTACCAGACCCTAACCCTGACAAACCACATGCAGCCACAGGATGAAGGTCCTTCCCCTCCCCCGCTCATAAACTGTACTGTGGTAGCACCTAAAATTCGCAATCAGGGCCAAACTATACTAGCTGTCTTTACTGATATTTCTCCTTAACATAGTAAATACAATCCACTGATTCATGGCTGACAATTGGTGACTTCAAAGCAGAATTTTCAGAAGCTTTCTTAATACTTCACTAGATTCAAGAATGCAACAGCTGAGCTCCCACTGATCTCCTGCACACTTTCCACAGATCTCCTTACTGATCATCCCTTACAACATCACCCACCACCATGCCTTCCACAGGTACTTCCATTTCCATGCCTGATATGATCAAAATATGCAAGTTTGCATTTCTCAGAGCTCTATTAACACGATAGTAAAATGTACAGTGTTCCATTCGTTCCTCATTTTAAAGAACTTAAAATAAACGCAAAGCTTTTCTCTTTGTGCATCACTCTCACTTTTGTGTTCATTCAAGCAATGCACATTCATAGCAAAAAAGGGTGGGACATTATTCAATGATATTACGATGAGTGTCTCTTAAAAAAAACCTCTCCATATACAAGCCAGAACAAAGGGCTTGCAATTCTAACGATTTATGAAACTTAGATGTGCATAAAATCATGCTGTGTTTGACTTAATTTCTATACTGTTGACTGACAGCTCTACCACATTTTTATTTGTAACTCAATAGGATAAAGCTCGTGGAAATGCAGATGAAAACTGTAGATGCCAACCCCTGTAATTACCAACTTTAATAGTGGTATGTTGGGAAAGAGAGAACACAACTTTTTTACAATATCGCTAGAAGAAAAGATATGACAACTGAGTAATTTATTTTGACACAAAGTGAAGTTCATATTGTGCATAATCTTATTTCCCCAAGGATGGAAAGAATATATACCAAATTGCTTTCAGATAGTTCAATTTTCTATTATTTTTTATGTATTATTTTAATATACATTGGGATTTGATTTTTGAAAAGCCTGTGGAATTTTTTTTTTTTGTATTTAATTGATGGTAATATGTGAAGTGTAGATTGCTGTTAGACTCATTGAATTTTGTAAGAGTGCTATGGGCTACTTGCATTCAGCCCATATTAAGGGGCTGCTCCAGGATGCAAAATACTTCTGCTGACTAAAGAATGGGAGAGCTAGGCAGACATTTAAGGCAAGTTATGACTCTGTCTACTCCCTGCTCAAATGCTCTAGGAGTGGAGATAACAGAAAAACTGGTATGCACTCTGATCTCGCAAGCATTGGGGATGTGGTTTGGGTAGCCCTTACTCTGCCATACAAGTGAACGAGGATTGGAAATGTCTAGAAACCTCCTTTCAAAATTATATAAAGTAAATATAACCTAAAGGCTACAGAGGTGATGCAAGGTGTAGGTTATGGGGAGATTCCTGAACAGATGTTAGGTCTGCACCATTGCTTACCACATGGTAGATTACTGGGGAAAACAAAGAGGAGGTGGTTTCTGAAACTCAGACTCCCACCTCTTGGCAAATGTACTTTGAGCCATATTGAAACTCAAGAAACTCCCTGGAACTTCTACACGCTAGGCTGAGAGAAAGCCACTTAGCCTGACCCAGACTTTCTCTGTGGATATGTAGCTAATATTCATGACACTAGCTTAGTGACTGATGTGAGGGGATTGTGTTCACTGTTTGATTTCTTGCGTTGTATGTGATTCTACTGTCCTGTGCTATAGTGTAGTGACTCTGGGTGTTTGTGGGTATGCAGTGCGAGCGGGGAATGGGATCTTTGGGTGAGGACTCCTGAGCAAAGGCACGTAGGGAATGGCCTAGGCCTCCTGTCACCTGATCCTAGGAACTAGTGATAGAGATAATACCTTTGGCCCAGGAGGTGTGGTAGCCTAAAGGGCTGAGACCAGTGGCTGGGTGTGAGAGTTAAGTTTTGGGCTGGTTTAGGGAGAAGGGAGCCTAGCTGGCTTGGGGAGGCCAGGGAGGGGTCCAGAGCTCCCTAACCCCCAAGATGGATTGTACTAAATGCTCCTGGTGCCTGTAACAACAAGTCTGTGATACACTGTGTCCCTGTCAATGAATAAACCTGTTCTATTTGCTGGCTGAGAGTGACATCTGACTGCAGATGGGGTGCAGGGCCCAGTGACTTCCCTACACTCTGTGACACCTGCCTAATTGTTTTTCTTCTCCATAGTATGCAAGTATAGGTATTTATTTACAGAACCTTATACTGCATGATTTTATCTTTCAGTAATTTGCCCCACAATCTGCACTTCAAAAAACAACAAAAACCCCACAAAAATCTGATTTAAGATACAGAAGTATGAAGTGATTGATACTCTCTGACATAAGTGGAAGCAATCAAAACTTGGGCTATTCCCAGAATACCAAGTCAAAATCAGAAGCTATTCGTAACTACAAAACAATATCACAACATTGTAGACCAGAGTGACATGGGGAAAGATGAACCTGAAGGGTACTATGGCTTGCTGCAAAAAGTGGCAGCAAATTCCCAAAATAGCTTTAGTGGAAAAAGGCAGAGAAAGAAAAACTGTTTTGCTCTGATCCATATTATATATTTTTTCAGGTTGCTAGATTTTATTATCCCTTTTCCATACAGCGGTTGCAGCCAAGTTTGTTCAAAGTTACATACTTTATCTTATCCATTAAGAAAATGGTTATTATTTTTAGAGAAATTTAACAAGCAAAATGAAGTATATTACTTGGAACAAAATTAACTGCAAGAGCTGTGTAGAAACTAAGATAATTAAATCTAACAACCCGAATACAGAACACCTAAAGGATACATTGTATAACTGTAAATGGGAGGAACCAGCAAGGAAACTAGTCTTGCAGTAGAAAACAACTTCTGTATTATACCGGATATGTTAAGGAATGACATACATGGAGCCCTGAGTGGATACAAAATTTGTATCTGCATGCGCATCTGTAACCACAAAAATGAATCGTGAATATCCTACACTGACATCTGCAGATGCGGATACCTGGGGATATAAAGCAGATATATGCAAATTTGCAAGTTTCTAGTAACAAAATTTGTATCCACATCCATATCCGCAAAAATAAGCCACAAATGTCAGAAGATTTGTGGGGCTCTCGACATCCAGTTATTGAGGAATGTCAGTCTAGATGGAGTAAAGAGATGCAAGATAGATGTGTATATCATCCAAAGAGCTGTGTGAAATGGGTCATCTAATTCCACATGAAAAATTATTTGCATTTTAGACTAAAGTCATAGAGAAATAGAAAGTTATTCACCCTATAGAAAAAGACAATAATCTGTTTCATAAGTGGTGTTCTTCAAGATGTGTTGCTCATGTCCATTCCACATTAGATGTGTGCGCATGCCATATGCACCGGTGCCAAAAGTTTTTCCCTCAGCAGTATCCGCAAGGAACTCTGCTCTGGCACCCTCTGGAGGTATGCCTGCAGAGTGTGGTATAAGGAGCACCGCCAGCTCCCTTCACACTCAGATCCTACATTGCCGGAACAGTGGGAAAGGAGGGCAGATTAAGGTATGGAATGAGCAACACTTCTCAAACAACACCAATTACAAAACTTAACTCTTTTGAACTTCAAATATTGCTCATGTCCATTCCACATTCAGCAACTTTAAGCAGTACCCATGGAGACAAGTACAGTAAAACTCCGATAGTCCGGCATCCAACTGTTCGGCACTCCTGATACTCCGGCATCAAAATGCCAAGCGCTCCTGACCAGCTGATTAAAAAGCCTGCCGCTTAGCACACGAGCTGGCTGTAACCAGAGGGAGCATAAGGTTGGGGAGGGGGAGGGAGTGGGATCGTGTTACAGTATGGAGAAGAGCGTTTTGCTTCAGCGAAGGGGAAAGGGGAGGGGAGGGAGAGGAGGATCAGGTTACAGCACGGAGGAGATGTGAAGAGGAAAGGGGAGGGGAGAGGGAGGGAGATTGTGTCCTGGCCAGCTGTTAAGCTGTGCAGCTGTACCGGACCTCCTGATTCTCCGTCAAATCTGATAATCCGGCACCACCTAGGTCCAAAAGGTGCCGGATTATCGGAAGTCTACTGTAGTTCTCGGCTGTGTACACTGAAGCACAGCTCTGTCAAACCCAGCATTGTCTCTGGCTTGGTTAGTTATGGAGTGATGAGATGTGAACATGTGGACTGATGACCACATTGTGACTCTACATATGTCCTCGAACGGGGACGTGTGCCAGGAAAGCTGCTGAAGACTCCTGTGCTCTATTTGAATGGGCTCTGACAATTGGCAGCGGTGGAACCTTCAACAGCTCACAACAGGAGACTCAGCTGTCAATCCTCTGTGAAAAAAACAGAAGGCCTATCATCCTATCTGTGGCAGTAATAAAGAACTGAGTTGATTTACAGAAAGGCCTGGTATGTGCCAAATAAAAAAGTGAAGGCCCTCCAAACGTCTAGCTCATATAGTCAGTGCTCCTCAGCCATTTTGTGCAGCTTGGGCCTGGCAAGAATATGTCCTGGTTCATATGGCAGGAAGGCCGGATGGGGTGGCAGCTGGACTTTAACTTCATAAAAAAACATGCAATGGTTCTGAGGTTAAGGCCTTAATCCCCAAGACCCATCTTGTTGACATCACAGCCACAAAAAAAGTGACATTCCAGGAAAGGGAGCAGGAGCCTAGAAGCTCAAAGGGTTGGCCAGTTAGTCTGGGGAGGACCAGATTAAAATTCCACAGCAGGACAGGGGCCCGTGGCTGCAGGTAAAGTCTCTTGAAGATTCTCATTAATCTAATCCTGGTCCAGCTGGTGAAATGTGAAGACAGTAAAGTGCACACTGATAGAAAAGTGCACTAGACCGTGGTTTCTGGAATGGAGCAGGTAATCCAAGATGCAGTGCAGAGAAAAACACAGGGGGGAAATGCCACATTGGGATGTCCAATGGGAAATCATCATCCAACTGGCCAGGTACGTCAGTTTAGTAGAGGACTTCCTGGACCTCTTCCAAGCATGGGTGTTCCTTCAGTTTTAGCCCCAGAGGAGCCACTCCAAGAGACAGAGGGACTCAAGACTGGGAATGCAGGAGAGAACCAGTGTTCCCTCTAATGTTTTCCATCTATGAGCAGAGTGAGTTTTGTCTTATGTATCAACAGTGAGGTCACATGTGCTTGTTCGGACCTGTGACCTTGTTCGGCACTGCTCTCCAAGACTCTCCCAAATAGCACCCCACATCTCATGGGTAAAGGTGATATGTACAACCCCCCAGCGTTGCTCCCTGGGCAGCCCGTGTGAATGGCAGGGACTGCCCCAGGCTGCTGCTTACAGGGCTGCTATGAGTTCCCACCTGGGGCAGAGGGAAGCTGCTGCCGGTGCCTAGGATTTGCAGGGTGAGAGGTGCTGGAGATGAGGCAGTGACATATAGGGAGCAGGGGTTGGGGGGAAGAGAAGGTTGGGGGGCAGAGGTCTCTGAGGGCCAAGAGAGAGGTGGTGGGGAGGGGGGGAAGAGATGGAGAGGGGAAATAGAGATGTAAGGGGCTCCAGCCCCAGAAGCAGCCGCACCACAGCCCAGCTCCGGCTTTGGGCAGCCACCATGCGGCCAGCCCAGGGAACAGTCGGAAAACCACTTTGTGGGCCTGAACACAGCTCCAGCCCTGGGGAAGGGCTGAAACTAGGAATGCAGAAGAGTAATTGAATAGTTGACTACTCGCATCCCTCTCCCCGCTCTATATCAGAGGCGGCAACGGGAGGGAGCAGGAGCCGGGGCTGGGGGGAGCCTCCCCGAACTGATCCCAGCCCACCCGCCACGACAGGTCCCAGCCTCCCACCACCACCATTCATCAGGCCCCAGTCCCCCTTACCGGAGCAGGTCCCGGCCACCTGCCACGTGGCCCCAGCTAGCCATTGAAGTGTCCCGCTCACCAGAGCAGCTGCCTGTTGCACTACTGACCTTGCAAGAGGAAGGTGAGTGCTGCTGCATGGCTCTGCAAATGAGGTGGGTGGGTGGGTGGAGAATTTTTTGTGCACGGCTGTGCAGGCATGCATCTTAGCAGGAACTATGGAGGCAACCATGCTCTTGCAACAGCAGGTCCGGTCAGTTACAAAGAGACAACAGAGAGCTGCTGACAGGCTTATGAGCCTGCTGAACCAATGCTGACAAGGCCATGCTGGGGCGATCATGGTGACCCGTGTTTTGTACCTTTTAATATTTATCATGACTTTTCTGATCAGAGTCAGTGGGGGAATGTGTACATCATGTGAACAACCTGGAGAAGGCACAGAGAAGAGCAACATGTCTAAGAAAACAGGAGCTATGAGGGAAGACTGAAAGAATTGGGTTTGTTTAGTTTGGAAAAGAGAAAACTAAGAAGGATTCAAGTAACTAAAAGGGTGTTACAAGGAGGAGGGAGAAAAAATATTCTCCTTAACCTCTGATGATAGGACACAAAGCAATGGGTATAAATTGCAGCAAGGGAGGTTTAGGTTGGACATTAGGAAAAACTTCCTGTCAGGGGTGGTTCACAGGACTTTGCCCAGTGGACTGCTCTATGTTGTTTGATGTTTATACCTTTGGTTGCCCCTGCCTCTCCCTCTGGTTGACTGCCTCTACCAGTAAGGAGTTATAGCCTGGGTGGGTGTAAAGATATGCATGGCCCTTTGAAGCTATAAAGTACTTCTGCTCAACACTTTTACAAAAAGGGGAACAAGGGTGAGGGAGTTTGCCAGAGAGCATTGGTGATTTTCAAAACCTCTTTGTGCAGAGGCAATGCCACCCTAGTAGGTGCTGCAGAATTTGGCACATCAAACCGGTGCATCAAACATCCACCAATTCTCTGCCTCTACCACAAGCTTTTCAAGAGCTCTTGGTGTGCCTTTGCACCATCTTGTGGCACTAGATATGGGGACCTTATGATGGCCTTATCCGGTGATGACGAGGATGATGCCAGTGCCACCAACTCTGCACCTTCTTCCTGCAAGGGTGATCAGCTAGCCTCCTGACTCTGAGGGGTTTCTTCCTCAAGGGCTTGCACCTGCTTGGGGGGGTTCAGGATACCAAGGTGGAAGGTCTCTCTGATACCCCTGGAACCAAAGGAGCATCCTGGAATGGCTGGGTAAAACCCCATGGGTTCCAGGGATACCAGGGCATTGCCACTGTTCTTTTGGCCACAGAGGGAAGTGCAGTGCCAAAGACAGGGGTAGCACCATCAGTCAGAGCCTGTCCTGGTGGCAGGAAACCCTGCTCAGTGCCAACTTCAAAGGCCATATGCTCACTGCCTGAGGATCAGGAGCTGTAGGGCCTATGACTGCCTTGTGCACAATGGTGAGTACCTTGGTCCCGCGAGGCTCTATCTAAATGGGGGTGAGTCTCGGTGACAGGGCATCAGAGAGTATTGGGAATAGGTGGATCAGGGACAGGAAACTGCTGATCAATGCTCCAAATGCTTGCTGGGTGCCGAGACCTGGAACAGGACTCGGCCTATGATTCCTCCATAACGGGATGGAGAATCATATTCAAAGGAGGTATATCAGAGGACTGAAAGAGCAACAGAGGGAAAAAAAAACAGGAAAAGAGAGAACCAGAAGGGATGGCAAAGAGGGATTGAAAACGACAAAGGAAAAGAGGTATCTAATTTATTTTTTTAGCTGTTCAGAGGCATCTGATTCATAAGGGAGGTGCAGAGTTAACTTTACCAGAATTTTGTCACTTCCTTTCAAGTACTATGCAAAGGTCAAACACAACACGCAATCAAAGAAAGGCCAGGAAATTATCTTTATATATCACCTTCATCCTTTAAAAATCAAAATCAATTTTAATTCTTGAAAAATATATCTTTATATTAAATGAAGACCCTGTTTGTTTGCTTGTTTTGTTTTAAAGATTTTTTCCCAACTACAGATAGCTTCACCATACCACACTGTGCATTTTGTTACAACCATCTGAATTTTCATTCATCACTAACTTTTCATGAATCCTTTATTCTGTGGAAATATATCAGACAGACCTCCTGCAAAAGCTAAAAATAGATTTCCAGACATGGAAGTTGCACAGTCTATCAAAACACAGCAATCTGTCTGAATTATTTTATCCTGTCTCTCAGAACTGCAAACTGAGGTACTGAGAGATGCACAAAGACTATGATTAGAAACCAGGGGAACAATTGATAGTCAAGTCAAATCCAAACCTTTAAGTATAATGATACATTCAAACAGCTGAAGCTATTTTCTATTTCCATTTTCTGCCGTCAGATAGTCCATTCTAAACTTTTGTCATATTTTGTCAACTTTTGAAGTACTATTTTAGGAACTATAACAATTTCTAAATTTATCCATTCCCAGGCCCATCACCAGGTACTGTACAGAGATTCTACAAACAAATCATTGTATGTTCTACCTTAACATGGTAGTAGGCTCTCTCCTTCTATATACTCTCCTTCCCACCACCACATTTTCACCACTAATTTGACTGTAATTAATCTTGTCTTATGAAACTAACTGGCTATTCTGTAACCTGCTTACTAGGATAAATCCTGTGCAAGGAGAGAGGTCTTGTGCTGTGATTTAAAATTAACAAGACTAATCTTTAGATGGGCAGGTGATTGTACAGTTCAGTGATGTCATAAGGAAAACCTGAGTAATAACCTGGGTCATGCCCTAGGACAGTGGTCACCAACCAAGAGATCAGGGTCTACTGGTAGATCTTGGAGCCTCTGACAAGTGATCCTCACTGGTTTGGCCAAGAGGCTATCAAGTGCAGGCACTTCAACCACCCCTCCCCCTACTGCTGTGCATCTCCTACCCTTTGCCTTGGAGCTGCCTCTCCCCACCCCCAGGAGCCACCTGCTTGCTGTGCAGGGCAGGGGAGGGAGAAGAGGAACATTGATATAAAGATGCCCCCTCTCCCACCCTGTAACCTATCTCCACAGAGCAGAGGGGGGGAACAACAGGGCTTGGGATGGAGGGAGTTTGATGGCTGCTTTTGGGAGTGGAGCAGGGCAGGGGTGAGCCTGCCTTAGCCCCACTGCACCACCACCCAGGAGCAGCCTGAGCTAAGCAGTGCCCAGTTGGAGCCCACATCCTGAATCCCTACCCCAGTCATGAACCTCCTCCTGCACCCCAAGACCCTGCCCCGAGCCCCTTTGCATCCAAACACCCTCTCAGAGCCGGCACCTAGAACCCCCTCTGGCACCCCAACGGCCTGCCCCAAACTCAGCTCACAGCCCCTCGCACTCCAAATCCCTTAATCCACGACCAGAGCCATCACCCAACCCTCTGAAAGTGAGGGAGGATGGGGGAGGGAGGGAGGATGGAGTGAGTAGGGGTGAGGCCTCGGAAAAGGGGGCAGGGTATTTGGGTTTGAGGTAGATCTTGGATTGCACTTAAATTCAAAAAGTGATCTTCTGCTTAAAAAGGTTGGAGGCTACTGCCCTAGGAAGCATCAAGGTGGCTGTGAAGAAGCAAAATTAATTTGTTGTGTGACTTAAGAGGATGTGAGAGAGATCCCATTCCCAAGCCATGCTTATTACGTGACAAATCTGAGGAAATTGTCCTGGTGGAGGTGTCAGTAGCAGAGGTTTTTCAATAAATTGATAAACTGAAAGTGACCAGAATGAGAGGATATTCACCCACAAGTTCTGAAATTTCAGAAATAGCAGCATGTGGTTCATAACCTATTACTTATCAATCTCTGTATCAAATGCCTGGACATTATCGAAGGTAACTTTTTTTTTTTTTTTTAAATAAAGTAAAAGCCTCAAGAGAAGATCCTGGCAATTTCAGGCCAGTATGCCTAACTTCAGTACCCTGAAAATTAGTTGAAACTATAGTAAAGAATATAATTGTCAGACACAGATAAATGCAGTATATTTGAAAGAGTCAGCACAGCTTTCGTAAAGGATATTTATGGCCTCACTAAGCTATTATAATTCTTTGAAGGCATATACAATCACGTGGAAAACAGTGATCCAGTTCATATAGTGTACCCCAACTTTCAGAAAGTCTAGGTCAAGGTCCTTCACGAAAGAGTCTTAAGCAAAATAAACAGTCATTGGATAATAGAGAAAGTCCTAGTCAAAGTTCCCTGTAAGCTGTGCGCATGCGGGTGCACAGCCTTGTTCTGAGCCCCACACAGAGGTTCAGAGCTCCCCGTGCAGGCAGGGAGCTCAGCTGATCGGCTCAGGAAGGGAGGGTGGGGCACTCGCTCTCTGGCTGTGGAGGAGCAGAAGCAGAAGCAGCAGCAGCTACTGCTGCCTGCTATACAGGCTCCAGCCTCTACTCTGGTTCTCCCCCTGCCCCTCCCTATCTCCCTGGAGGGACTGTATTTGCTGGGGGTGAGCAAGTTCTCCAATCAGGGAACAGGAAGTACTTGGGGGACCATGTGACCCAGATCGTGGTGAAGGGAAGCTGAAGGGAAAGAGGGATCAGTGCTCTATTGCCTGCCACCCACCATATGGAAAAAGCTGGGTAAGTTACAGGTGCTGCCAGATAGGGACAACTACTCTGCTTCAGTCCCAAATCCTCCCCTGCCCTTTGAACTACTAACAAAGCTGCAGCCTCCCCCCTTCCTGCTTCTCCCCCAGCTTTCGCGTTGGGGAATTGGATGGTCTGAGATCCTGTGTCCACTCCCCGCGCTGATCTCAGACTCCATGCAGAGCTGCCGCTTTGAAACACTGCATAGAGTCTGGCACTGGGGCTTTGAAATGCTGTGGGGAGCACAGGGCCAGCGTGGGAGTGCTGCTGGCCCTGTGCTCCATGCAGCACTTTCGCCTTTGAAGTGTAGCAACAGCCCTGGGGCAGCCTGTGTTGGCTGTCTGGCCGCTCCCAGGGTGGGCGGAGGGGGGAAGGAACTTGAACCCCCAACCCTGGGGCTGTTACACTTTAAAGGCAGAGACACTCTTATTGACTAATTGAATAGTCGATGCAAATTTTATCGACTATTCGATTAGTCAATTAATCAAAATTTTACATCCTAGCGATGTGACAAAATTTGCAGACTACACAAAACTACACCAGATAATAAAGTCTAAAGCTGATCATGAAGAGTTACAAAGGAATCTCATTAAACTGACAACATAATGGCAGATGAAATTCAGTGCTGATAAATGCAAAGTAATGCACATTAGAAAACAATCTTAACTATACATACAAAATGATGGGGTCTAAATTAACTATTACCACTTTAAGAAGGCTTCTGGAGTCATTATAGATTGGGGGTGGGCAATAATTTTTAATGGGGGGGACACTCCAAGATTTTGGCAAGTGCTCAAGTGCCACGTTTCTACCAAGGGGGGCTGGAGTCTGGAACAGAGGTTGGGTGCAGAAGGGAGCTTTGGGTAGGAGACTGAGGTGCAGGAGGAAGTATGGCATCTGAGAGGGAGCTTGGGTGAAGGAAGGGGTTGTGATCTGGGGCAGAGACTTGGAGTGCAGAGCCCAGGAGGAGTTATGGGTGCAGGAGAGGATTCTGGCCTGAGGGAGGGGCTCTAGGAGGGGGTGCAGAGTTTGGGAGCGAGTTGTGACCTGGGTGAAGGGGGTGCACAGCATTTGGGTGATGGCTTGGGGCAGGGGAATGGAGTGCAGAGTCAAGGAGGGGGTATGGGTGCCAGAGAGGATTCTGGCCTAGGTGAAGGGTGCAGGAGAGGGTGCAGGTCTGGGAAGGAGTTGTGACCTGGGGGAAAGGTGTACAGAGAGTTTGGATGGTGGCTTGGGGCTGGTAGTTGGGAGGGAGGAAAGAGAGTGGGGGGTGACAGAGGCAGGCTCTGGCTGGGAAGCACTTACCTAGGCAGATTCCAGCCAGCAGCCCTGCAGGAACCTGAAGGCTGCAGACGCAAGCTGCTCCACATGGCTCTGCTCCAGGCAGGGTGAAGGATTGGGAGGGAGGAGGCTTCATTGGCTGCTCCTGCCACCAGCAACATATCTCAGCTGCTATTGGTCAGAAACTGGACAAATGAGAACTGAAAGATTTTGCTGAGGGGCGGGGCAGAGCACAAAGCCTCCCTCCTTGCTCCCAGAATAGAGCAGCCACTTTTAAAATGGCTGCTGCTGCGCTTAAGGGTCCCAGCGAGGCAGCTGCGTGCCGGTCCAGTGGTTTGGCAGGCCACATCCAGCCCACTGGCAACCTCTTGCCCACTCCTATTGTAGATAGTTCTCAGGAAACATCCTCCCAATGTACAGTGGGAGTCTCCGCAAAAAGCTAACAGCATGTTAGGTGGGAACCACGATGAAATGGATAAATAATAACACAAAAAATTAGATTTGCTAAAGACACAGATCAGGGAAACAAAAGTAATTAGACTTATGGAACAATTTCAGTATGAGGTATTAAAAAGATTGACTATTCAGCTTCGAAAAGTGATAACTAAAGGGGGATAAAACAGAAATAAAAAAGGCATGATGGTATGGAGAAAATGAAAGTGATATTTACCCTTTCCTGTTACACAAGTAGGAGTCATCCAAAAATTAATCCACTTTACTCATCTGAGGATATATATATAGAGAACAACAAGTAGTCCTATAGCACCTTAGAGGTATATATAAGGAGATGCCAGAAAAGCAATAAACCAACTTGTCTCCGGCTTGGTAGCTGGAATGCTGCAAGCTGCATGGAAACTTTTTAAAGACACCATAATAGAGGCCCAACTTAAATGTATACCCCAAATTAAAAAACATAGCAAGAGACCTAAAGAAGAGTCACCGTGGCTTAACCACCATGTAAAAGAAGCAGTGAGGGACAAAAAGGCATCTTTTAAGAAGTGGAAGTCCAATCCTAGTGAGATAAATAGAAAGGAACATAAACACTGTCAAATCAAGTGTAAAAATGTAATAAGAAAAGCAAAAAAAGATTTTGAGGAACAGCTAGCCAAAAACTCAAAAGAAATAACAAAATGTTTTTAAGTACATTAGAAGCAGGAAGCCTGCTAAAAAACCTGTGGGTCCCCTAGACGATCGAACTATAAAAGGCGCAATCAAGGACGATAAAGCCATTGCGGAGAAACTAAATGATTTCTTTGCTTCAGTCTTCACGGCTGAGGACATTGGGGAGATTCCCAAATCTGCACCGTCCTTTGTGGGTAATGAATCTGAGGAACTGTCCCGGATTGAAGTGTCATTAGAGGAGGTTTTGGAACAAATAGAAAACTTAATGTTAACAAATCTCCGGACCGGATGGCATTCATCCAAGGGTTCTAAAAGAACTCAAATGGGAAATTGCTGAACTATTATCTGTGGTTTGTAACCTATCCCTTAAATCGGCTTCCGTACCAAATGACTGGAAGGTAGCCAACGTGACACCAATATTTAAAAAGGGCTCTAGAGGCGATCCGGCAATTACAGACCGGTAAGTCTAACTTCAGTACCGGCAAATTAGTAAAACAATAGTAAAGAATAAAATTGTGAAGCATGTAGAAGAACATAATTTGTTGGACAAAAGTCAACATGGGTTCTGTAAAGGGAAATCCTGTCTTACTAATCTATTAGAGTTCTTTGAAGGGGTTAACAAACATGCGGACAAGGGGGATCCAGTAGATATAGTATACTTAGATTTTCAGAAAGCCTTGACAAGGTCCTCACCAAAGGCTCTTATGTAAATTACATGGCCATGGGATAAGAGGGAAGGTCCTTTCTTGGATTGAGAACTGGTTAAAAGACAGGAAACAAAGGGTAGGAATAAATGGTAAATTTTCAGAATGGAGAGGGGTAACTAGTGGTGTCCCCAAGGGTCAGTCCTAGGACCAATCCTGTTCAACTTATTCATAAATGATCTGGAGAAAGGGGTAAGCAGTGAGGTGGTAAAGTTTATGGATGATACCAAACTGTTTAGGATAGCCAAGACAGAAGCAGACTGTAAGGGACTCCAGGAAGATCTCACCAAACTGAGTGATTGGGCAACAAAATGGCAAATGAAATTTAATGTGGATAAGTGTAAAGTAATGCACATCGGGAAAAATAACCCCAACTATACGCGTACAGTATGATGGGGGCTAATTTGGCTACGACAAATCAGGAAAGAGATCTTGGAGTTATCGTGGACAGTTCTCTGAAAACTTCCACACAGTGTGCAGCGCGGTCAAAAAGGCAAATAGGATGCTAGGTATTATTAAGAAAGGGATAGAAAATAAGACCCGGAATATCTTACTGCCCCTGTATAAAACTATGGTACGCCCACATCTTGAATACTGTGTACAGATGTGGTCTCTCACCTCAAAAAGATATTTTGGCCTTGGAAAGGGTTCAGAAAAGGGCAACTAAAATGATTAGGGGTTTGGAACGGGTCCCATATGAGGAGAGGTTAAAGCGACTGGGACTTTTCAGTTTAGAAAAGAGGAGACTGAGGGGGATATGATAGAGGTGTATAAAATCATGAGTGGTGTGGAGAGGGCCGATAAAGAAAAGTTATTTATTAGTTCCTAAATAGAAGAACTAGAGGACACCAAATGAAATTAATGGGTAGCAGGTTTAAAACTAATAAAAGAAAGTTCTTCTTCACACAGCGTGTAGTCAGCATGTGGAACTCCTTGCCAGAGGAGGCTGTGAAGGCTAGGACTATAACAGAGTTTAAAGAGAAGCTAGATAATTTCATGGAGGTTAGGTCCATAAAAGGCTATTAGCCAGGGGATAAAATGGTGTCCTTGGCCTCTGTTTGACAGAGGCTGGAGAGGGATGGCAGGAGACAAAGCGCTTGATCATTGTCTTCGGTCCACCCCCTCTGGGGCACCTGGTGCTGGCCACTGTCGGCAGACAGGATACTGGGCTAGATGGACCTTTGGTCTGACCCGCTACGGCCGTTCTTATGTATGTTAATGTGCGGACAATGTGTCCTGGACTTGAACATGATCATGATCTTACAAACACGGATTCAATACGTAAAACAGCAGTCATAGACCAACAGTTATATAAATTGAATGCTAACATTGCTGCTCTCCAGGAGACCAGGCTGGCAGATGCTGGATTAGTAAAAGAAACCAACTACACCACTTTCTGGAAGGGTTTGAGTTCAGAGAAACGCCGTCTTTACGGAGTTGGCTTTGCTGTTCGAAACAATCTAATGAACTTTATCAATACACCCATAGCTGAATCAGAATGTGTTATATCCCTAAAGCTCAGCACCAAGTCAGGATATGTTAACATCATAAGTACTTATGCACCCACACTAACGTTGTGCACTGAAGACAAGGACCGCGTCTCTATGGTAACCTTCAGAAAGTTGTCAATTCCTGTTCATCCGGTGAACAATTGTACATCCTTGGTGATTTTAATGCAAGAGTGCGACGTGATCACCAGTCCGTGCCCATTTGCCTAAGTCATCACGGCATTGGGAAAATGAATGAAAATGGTCAAAGGCTTCTTGAATTCAGTTCTCAGAATCATCTCTCCATCACTAATACTTTTTTTCAACTTAAAAGACTGTCACAAGGTCTCATGGCGCCACCCCAGATCCGGTCACTGGCATCAACTCGACCTTGTACTGGTCTGCAGAAGACATCTCAACTCCGTTAAATTTACACATGCGTATTGTGACACTGATTACTCATTGATTATCAGCAGAGTGAAAATTGGTCCAAAGAAACTCCATACATCAAAGGATTGCAGAAAACCAAAGGTTAACACCCTCAGTACTAGAGATGCACTGAAATGCTCTGTCTTTGTGGAAGAATTCACTTGCAAAATGGAAGACAAACCTGTCCAGCAGTCTGTTGACGAGACATGATCCATGCTGAGTGCTGCAATGTATGAATGTGCCACACATGCCTTTGGAACAGAAATTTTCCAACAAAAACTGGATTGATGAAAACGTTGACATTCTCAGGCCTCTTCTTGAAGAAAAAAAACAAAGCTTTTCTGAACAACATAAAGAATCCATCTCAAAGTTCAAGAGATCAGCTCTGCCACACAAGATCTGTTCTTCAGAGAGAATCCAGGTGGTGTGCAAACAAATATTGGGCCGATCTGTGTTCTGGAATTCAAAAAGCATTTGATATGGGTGACCTGAAAACCATGTATGATGGACTGAAGAAAGCACTTGGACCAAACGTTACCAAAGTTGCTCCACTGAAACATCAAAACGGACAGGTGATTACAGATAGAAAGCAACAGATGTCCCGATGGGTGGAACACTACTCAAGTCTTTACTCCCATGAATGTGCAATATATCCTGAACTTGATAACCTCATTCCAACTCTTCCAAAAATGTTAGATCTAAATGTAGAGCCTACAGTAGAAGAGCCTTCCCAAGTACTTGATGCTCTCTCCAGTGGAAAAGCACCAGGTAACGATGGGATTCCAGCTGAAGTCCTGAAGGCTAACAAGGCTGTCCTCATCCCCTTCCTCTATGACTTACTTATAAAATGTTGGCGAGTGGGAGTGGTCCCTCATGATACGAGGGACACAAACATCATTATTCTCTATAAAAACAAAGGTGATAAGGGGGACTGTAACAACTACAGAGGCATCTCTTTGCTAAGCATTGCAGATAAAGCATTTGCCTGTGTCATTTTTAATTGCCTGCAAAAACTCGCAGATCGAGTCTATCCAGCAACACAGTGCGGCTTCAAGGCTGGCAGGTCAGCAATGGACATGATTTTTTCTCTTTGACAACTACAAGAAAAATGCAGAGAGCAAGGAAAGCCGCTGTTTATAGCATTTGTGGATTTAGCAAAGGCATTCGACACAGTCAGTAGATCAGGACTGTACAAAGTGTTAACTAAGGGTATGTCTAGACTACAGGCTTTTGTTGACAGAGGCTTTGTCGACAGATACTGTCAACAAAGAGCGTCTAGACTACATCCAGTTCTGTCGACAAAGCAAGCCGCTTTGTTGACATGAGAGTGTAGATGCAAAGGACAGTGTAGATGTAATAACGCCTTCTGTTGACAGAACTCTGTCGACAAAAGGCGTTATTCCTCATAGAATGAAGTTTACCGCCGTCGAAAAAACTGCCGAGTTCTGTCAACGTTATGTCGACAGAACTCGGCGGTAGTGTAGATGCAGGTATAGTTTTGTTGACAAAAGTCCACTTTTGTTGACAAAACCCTGTAGTCTAGACACGCCCTAAGACTGACTGTCCACCAACTCTACTCAAGATCATAATAGCTTTTCATGAAGATATGAAAGCAACAGTGTACTATGATGGATCTACATCTGAACCCTTTGTGGTGAAGAGTGGAGTCAAACAGGGATGTGTCCTTCCTCTTACCCTCTTTGTTATATTCTTCTCAGTCCTATTAAATTGTGCATTTCTAAACCCACACAGTGATGTATTTCTCCACACAAGGTTAGATGGCTCTCTTTACAGGCTACCATGACTCAAGGCTAAAACGAAGGTCAAGAAAGTTCTCACTAGAGAACTCCTATTCGCAGAGGATACAGCGCTTGACGCACATAATGAAGACACGCTACAGGCACTGATGGATTCTCCGTCCAGAGTTAGTAAACTGTTCTCTCTCGACATAAGCGTGAAGAAAACTGTTGTGTTTGCTCAAGGTGTATCTCAACCACCCAAGGTCATTCTGAATGACAGTCCATTAGAGGTGGTTCAACAATTCTGTTACCTTGGGTCTACTGTCACCACAAATCTCTCCATGGACAAAGAACTGAACATCAGAATTGGGAAGGCAGCTACAACATTTGGCAGACTTACAAAACGGGCATGGAACAATCCCAAACTGACATTGAAAACAAAGATACTGATATACCAAGCGTGCGTATTAAGTGTCTTACTTTATGGATCTGAGACCTGGACTACCGACTCATGCCAAGAGAAAAAATTGAGCAGTTTCCACCTTCGCTGACTTCATAGAATCATGAATATTAAGTGGCAAGACAAAGTCTCAAATGTAGATGTCCTTTCAAGAGCTGGCATACCCAGCCTCACAGCAATCCTTAATAACAGAAGACTCCGATGGCTTGGCCATGTGAGAAGAATGAGTGATAACTGCATTCTCAAAGAAATCCTCTTTGGTGAACTAACAAGTGGAGCAAGGGCAAGAAGAAGGCCAAAGTTAAGATTCAAGGATATATGTAAAAACACTATGAAAAGGTTTAACATCAATCCAAGCTCTTGGGAATCTACGTCATCAGATCGCAACACCTGGCGACAAATTATTACAACAGGACACGTCATTTTTCAATAGGACCTGTGCAAGTCATGCAAAAGAACTCCACCTCAGAAGGAAAAAGTCTCAGACTCATGGAAACGGAAATAGACTGGCATGTAGCTACTGTAATTGACTGTGCAAATCCAATATTGGAGGCATAAGCCATGAAAGTAGTTGCAGATCCAGGCACAACTCAGATTGTCACTGCCGCTGCTTACCACCGTCTCTCGAGACGAATGGGCCATATATATATTACACACACACACGCACGCACACACGCACACGCACACGCTTCTAAGGTGCTATAGAACTACTCGTTGTTTCAAAAAATTAATAGGCATCAAATTTAAAACAAAGGAAGCAATACCATGAACCTTAATAACTACTCAAGTGCTTAGTGGAAACCTTATGAAATCTCAGAACTCAAATTTGGCCATTAGCTTTCCAATATTAACAAATGTCTCACATCTGTGGCTACAATCTAAAAGGCAGGGACCTAAACCATATGTCATCTGATGCAAAGTGCACACAGTATGTATAACTTCATCTAAGAAAACAAGAGATTTTTAGTCTGACCTCCCCTTTAAGAAAGGGCATAAAACTTTCTTAAAATAATTCCCAGTGCATGTACTTTAGAAAAAGTATCCAATCATGATTTAAATAAATCGTCAGTGATGGAGGATGCATCATGACCTTTGTTAATTTGTTCCAATGGTGATTTATCCTGTCAAAAATGTACATCTTACTGTCAGTCTGAATTTGTTTCACCTTAAGATAACTTACGCATAAAACAACCAAGCACTCACATTCTCACTAGAAAAAATGAACTGCGTGAAGAACCCTAGAATGGTTAAGAGATTATATAATAGTTTCAAAATAGAAGTATAAAAAAGAGTTGATTTTTCTATTTGGAAACAGAGAAGTTTTGTGTATTCCTAGTAACAAATTCTTATTTAAGTTCTCTAAGAGTGGACCAGACTGACACTCCAGAGACTGCACACTGTGCCAACACATACAGCTCTCAGTGTGGGTAATTAACTGAATCTGTCAGGGACTAAAAACGACAGAGAGCAGTGCTATGATGTGTTGCCTGGAGGATTTGGTGTGAGTAGAGAGAGGATAAAATAGATAGGATCTTAAGAGCCTCTTTTTTCATTAAATGAATAAAAAATGCTGCCCCGGGTGCTGGGGCCAGAGAGCTAGGCTGTTTACTTTTGAACTGGGAATGAGCTTTTGACAGAACACAGAACTACACAGAGAAAGCTATTAACTACTATTTGTATTGTGTTATAGCCCAAGGGATTCTATCAAGATTGTTGTAGGCACTCTACAATCAAAATATAGAAAAACATGGTCCATGCTGTAAAGAATTTAAAGCTAATTTAAATCTTTCAAAAGTAGCAAATTTAGATACTAGGCCTATTAGAGTGTCCAGGGAGGGAAGGGGAGTTGACATGTATAAAATACAATTTAAAGACTATATAGTCTGCTTTCCATCTGAGTATTTATAACAGAATGAAATCTAAGTACTGGATAAAGAAATGGACTATAACAAGCTATCCAAAGTATTTTTAAAACAAAAGGAAAAACTGAAGATCAGACTAACACGGCTACCTCTCTATTACTATTCAAAGTATTTCTAGAATGCCTAGTACTGGTCTCTATATACCATTCTAATAATGAGTCCTGTATTTGTAACTGAAGATATGGTATGCTGTTAAGTTCCCCTTGGAGTTAAAAGATTAAATCTAGCTAGAAAAGGTGTGTTCTTTTAGGAGCCAGCCTATGGAGCTAAATTTGCTATGAGTCTTGCTGAGTCTTGCAGAAAGCCCCAGGTGCTGAAGTTTAAATCAGCACAGCTCCCAACATGGAAGCCAGTGTAGGAGAAACCAGTATATTACAGTTGTCACCCCCTCCAAAAAAGACATACCAGTTGCTAGCACTGTTGCATTAAATGACTTGTGCCTCTAGAGCTGAATGGCTTGCCCAAGTGCTGTGTTTTAAAATGCGTGTTTGCTCGTTTCTTTGTTTGAAAACTGCCATTTAAGCAAAACAGAAATAAACTGTTCCCAGTTCAAAAGGTTTTATTTTATTTATTTGTTTGCTTTTTCCCCATTTGATTCCCCCTGGAGTAAGATATTAAAGAATCGGCTTCAGGAAGGAAACAGTCTCATCACTTTCTTCCTACTGAATCTGAAAGTTATATCAGTATAATTAAAACAAGTTTCACAAAAGCATAAAGAATCAAATGCAATGCAGACCTTGAAAAAATGATGTTTTTATTCCATTAAAAGAACCAGTATGTAATATGCAAACACTTTGATTGAAGCTGTTACTTAAGAAAATGGTAAGCTGAGAAGCAAAACCAGAAAATCCACACTAATAATTGCACACTTAAAAGTGGGCCCACGGCCCATTTTGAGAAACACTGATCTAAACTCAGATGAATAACCTTCTGCTTCTCTCGCCTGAGCTGATCTGCATTGTAGATATTCAGTCTAAATCATGTTGTCTGTAAGGTCAATATAGCTCACAGCTCTAAATTGAGATATAGTCAAGAAAGCAGAACAGTGTTTGTTCAGAGAAGCAAATGATAGTAAAATTGAAATCTGTACTAAAAGGAACACCACTAATGCATTCATTTTACAGTCTATTTCCACAATACAAAATTACTTTAGACTATTAAATCCCTCATTGTAAGTTTAAAACAAAATAAACATTTCACCTTCCCATGCCTATCATAGCCAACCCTGATTACAGAATAAGCAGAATCTAGGATCACAGCAACGCAAATATGTAGGGTAAGTGGGAAAGTCCAGGAAACTGTGGCTATGCTTGCAGGGAGTAAGAAGGCTCCAACAGGGCAGTGAATCAGCAGGGGTGAAGGCATCAGCAGGGAAGGCCTGCAGAGAAGTTTTCATAAAACTATGTGACTGGGCAACAAAATGGCAGATACATTTTAATGTTGATTAATAAATTGGCTAGTATCACTCAAGAGAGTGAGATCTTGTAGTCATTGTGGCTAATTCCTGAAAACAGCCACTCAATGTACAGCCAGTGTCAAAAAAGCAATCTTAGGAATCATTAAAAAAGGACAGCGAATAAGTCAGAGAACATCTTACTGCCTCTATATAAATCCATGGTACACCCACATCTTGAATACTTCAGGCAGATATGGTTGCCTAATCACAAAAAAGTTATCCTGGCATTGGAAAAAGTTCAGAACAGGGCAACAAAAATGTTTGGGGTATGAAACTGCTGTCATACGAAGAGAGGTAAAAAGACTGAGACTTTTCACCTTGGAAAAGAGATGACTAAGGGGGGATATGATAGAGGTCTATAAAACCACGACTGGCATGGAAACAGTGAATAAAGAAATTATTTACTCCTTTCCATAACACAAGAACTGGAGTGTCACCAAATGAAATTAATAGGTAGCAGGTTTAAAAAAAACAAAAGGAAGCACTTATAAACACAATGCACAGTCAACCTGTGGAACTCCTTGCCAGAGGATGTTGTGAAGTCCAAGACTATAACAGCATTCAAAAAAGATCTAGATAAATTCATGGAAGATAGGTCTATCAATGGCTATTAGCCAAGGGTGGGCAAAATCCGGCCCGGGGACTGGATCCAGCCCACCAAGCATTTCTCTCCAGCCTGCCCAGGTGATTAGCATAGCATGCATACTTACAGCATGTGTTCAGATATCCCTCCCACACCTTGCTCTGTTCAGCAGCTGAGCTGCTCCCAGAATTCTCCTGCTAGCTGTGCTGGAGGGGGAGGGAGGGGAGGGAGGAAGGGGGAGAATAGAGGGGACAGGGGAGTTGCTTATGTCAGGCTGTCCTCCTGTCCCGTTACACCATCTCTACAAAGTAGGGGCTGGAAACAGAGAGAGACACACTCCAATCTGAAGTGCGGATGGTAAGTGATTCAGAGGAGTGCAGAGTAGGGGCAGAGGGAGACAACAGAGAAGGACAGATTTCCCTTGAACAGACAGAGCGTGGTCTCTCTCAGAAACTTACCCAGCAGCAGCCAGTACACATACACTCTGTCGTTTTTACACACACCCAGTCTGTACCACACACACAGTCACTGTTACATACACACTGCCACACACAATCTATGTCAAAGTCTGTCACACACAAAGTGTCTCTTTCACACACACACACACACACACACACACTTTCTCTATAGCCTCAGCCTTGCTCCTTCTGAGGGGCCCAGAGAGAGCCCACAATCATCTACCAAAATTCGTGAAGTCATCCCTCTGTGAAAATTACTGCCTACCCCTCCCTTAGCCTCTATTTTTCAGAAGCTGAGAATGGGCAACAGAGGAAAGATCACATAATGATTACCTATGCTGTTCATTCCCTCTGGGGCACCTGGCATTTGGCTACTGTCTGAAGACTGGATACTGGGCTAAATGGACCTTTAGTCTGAACCAGTATTGCTGTTCTTATGAAGGATAAACACCAGGTGGGAGGTGCAGAAAGGCAAAGAGAGAGACATAACGTCAGGTTGGAGGGGCCATTCCTAGCTGAACCCAAGATGAGGAATGTGTGAGTATGTATTCTGTTTTGGAAGATTTTGGATTATTATGAAACAGTAACTGAACTGTGGTGGGGCCTGGAAGACCAGTGGACCTGGGTACTGCATAAATGGAACCCTATGTGGAGAAGCAGAAGTTATTTACCTTTGTTACAAGAGATATTTCAAGATATTTGGGTGCTCTGTGTATTCCATGGGTGGGTACCCATGAATTCCATGCATCTAGAGCCAGACAATTTTGAAGGCAGTGTCTGTTGGTTCTTGTGGGTGCCGTTGCTTTCCTTGAGCCTCCAAGTAGATAAAGGAGGCATCATGCCAACTGCCTCTTCAATTCCTTCTCTACCATAAATCAAAAGATGATCTGAAGAAGGGGGAAAGGAAAGAGGATCGTAGAATTCAGATAGGAATCATATTTCTTGAATCAACTCCAGTTTTGAATGTAAGTAACCTCCTATTCTTTTGCTGGTTCTATGATATTCTGCTCTGAATGACTGAGGAGGAGAGTATGATGATGGAGAAAGCAGGGTCAAATGAAGGGCTACTATATCAAAGGACGCATCAGCACAGGAGTCCTGGACCAAAACATCATGTTTCACTAATGTGTGCATGGAACTCTACATAGCTGTTTCTCAAATATCAACTCTTTCAGAGATGTTACAGTTATTGCTTGTGCTCTCAAAATGAGCTCTTACCCCAGAAAGGAAGGCAAATTGATAGTGTCATATGCAGACACAGAGCTACTTTGAGATTCTTCAACAGGCTAGAGTATGACAAGAACTCACTCAACTATGGCAATAAATAGTTGGGAAATTTTCTGTCTGGTTTTGTTCTTTGTAGGTAAAAGGCTCCAGACTGTTTGATGAAGGAATGAAACAGTTAAATGACTGGTTCAGGTGAAACTCAAATTGCTTTAGAGGTGAATTTGGGGCACAAACACAGTGAAATCTTGCCTTTTGGGAATATGATGTAAGGAGGATTCACCATCTATGCTGCTGGCTAAGGCAATGGCTATCAAGAATGAAAACTTCATGGATAGGAGACAGATGCGTCATGAAGCTAATGGTACAAAGGGAGACTAGTGAGCACCAGGAAAACAAGTTTCAGGTTCCACTTGAGGAGTAGGCTTTTTTACTGGATTCTTTTCCAGAATCTATTAGTCCATGGGTGATTGAAGATCAAATGCCACTGTGCAGGTGGCTAGTACATACTCAATACTGCCAACTGGACACACAAAGAACTATTGGAAAAAAACATGTTTTTAGGGAAAGAAGATGGTCCAAAATCAATACACAATCTTATGCTCTTCCCTGCTAATGCACCAGTTCCATGAACATTACAAATTACAAGAGTGATGGCCATTCGCCTCAGGGACAAATCCTCTGTATCTATCACTGACTGAGGAGTGGTCTTCGCAATTACCTTGCACTTCTGTGAAATCTGGAGATTGAAGACTGTCCTGATGTGGAAGCTTGTTAGTAAAGTCTGAAAATTTTGAATAATTCACGTATCAGAGGGGTAGCCGTGTTAGTCTGAATCTGCAAAAGCGGCAAGGAGTCCTGTGGCACCTTATAGACTAACCGAAGTGTTGGTCTATAAGTGATGAATAATTCAGGTATTCATATTTAACCACAAGTCCTTGGTATCCTGAACTGAAGGCAAGTAGAAGAGACTTTCCTTCTCAGCACTTTGAGGCATCCATCATCTTTGTCAGCTGGAGTAGGCCATGGGTGTTCCTGTCTAAATAGGTCTTGTCACAGCCTGAACAATCAGGAGCAAAATGGGAAAAAGATAAATTCCACCCTTTTCGTTCAACAAAACAATGGCTTTCTGCCCTTGGATATGCCAGACTGCTCTAGCTGACTTCTAGGTCACTTTGTTCACAGAAAGTGCTATTCAGCTGGAACCAGAAGACTGAAAGCTGTATTAGAGATTATGTTGAGAACTGTGAACTTTCTGAAGAAAAACTGTTAACCACCCTGAGATTCTGTATAACAGTACCTGAAACTGCTTATGGCCATCATGAGCTACTGTTTCATCTGGAGAAAAACAACAATCTTATCAATTCTGCCTGACCCACTCGATCCAGTGCACACTCCTCCTGAATAGATTAAATGGAAGCTCTGTTACTGTCTTCAGGGAAGAGAAGGAGATGGGAAAGGGTGGAGGTACAGGAGGAGGAGTGGACTGATTCCCGTGCTGACTGAATCAACATTGCAGAATGTTACTGGTCCCACCAACTCAAGAATGCCTATTCAGATGAACTAAATGGAGGTCCCCATGGCATATAGTACCAAACACTGAGGTACATATTTAGATGAGGTTGGTCCCAAGCTGGCCCAGCTGTCGTGTCTGGGAAGGTATGCCATGAAGGGGGAAACACTGGTTCACTGCATGATTCAGAATTTTTAAAGCGGTGCCCACTGGTACATGCATGCTCCCTTGCTCTCCTCTGCTCCCCAGAAAGAAAAAGGTGATTCTAGAGTCTTAACTGGAGGATTGAATGGGAGAGAGGCTCCTCCAATAAATCACATCTGCCAGTAGAGTCAGGACTTCCAAATGAAGAAGAAGGACATGTTGCACCCAGGAGAGCAAAAATCTCCTCAGGAGGAGTGTAGCATTCAACTCTTCCCAGAGTGTTAAGGTTCCTGATAGATTCAGTATGGATGGTAGCTGTAGCACTCCATGATTGCCTTTGATTGATGCAGGAGGATCTTGGATTTTATGTCTGGATAATATCAGAAACACTGTTGTCCTCAATTAGTGATCCAGTATGAATCAAGCCCAAGGTTTGTTAGCTTTCTTCTCATGCCCCTGAGACTTAGGTTGTTCTCGTTTCTCTTGGGACAAGCTAGAAGACTTGCTTGATTTAGGAAGGGCTGTATCCAACTCCAGTGTGGTTTTGCAAAAGGATTTGCTCTTGTATTTATGAGAATGTCCTCAGTCCTCAGGGCAAGAGCCTGACAACGGATTTGTGGAGGCAGAATCCTCAAGGCAGGAGGCATGCACTTCACAGATATGCAGTGGGAGGGGGTCTCCATAAGGTGCTTCTTCAGACCAAGTTCCCACCCTTCATAAGCACAACTGGGAAACAAGTGGCAAATATAGAAGAACCTTGCCATGATATGGGCTTCCTGAGGCAATACAGACAACACTAATGGTTACTGCAAATCAAGGAGTTTTGAAGGCTTAACTGCCAGGTATAGATAGAGGACAGAGCTCTCCAGCTAACTATAACTATACTCCAAATAAAAATAATCAGCTAAAACTCAAACTTCTAAAAACTATTTACAAATATATGCATATGCATTGCAGACAAACTGATACAGAAAACAAAGCTCTGAACCCTTGAGTTTCTGACCCAGGCAATGAAATAGTAAGAAGGAACTGGAGAGGTATGTCCCACAATTTAACTCCATGTCGGAGAAACAAGGAGAACACGGGAAACATGTATGTAACTACAGATTGAAATTCTCTGGATTCAGCACATGGATTAAATGACTCATCCACAACAGAATACATGTAGGAAGCAGCACTCAAACATTAATGCTTATTTTCCTTCAGACTGTGTGGAATGTAAGAAGTCTTGAAGAAGCGAAAAACAGAGCTGGGGCACTACAGGGCCCTCTTATCCATAAGGGGGTGTGCTGGAGGAGTTATCCCTATTACACTCACTTATTACCTCAAGATTTAGGGGAGGAAGAAAGTAAGAGCCCAGTTTACCCTTGGACAGGTGGAACCAAGAAACATTATCAAGGTCTTTATCCTTTCCGAATGATGCTTTTTTAAAAAATGTATTTGTGTTGGGTTTTTTTGTTTTGTTTCGTGATTTAGCAAAACAAGGGGCCTGATCTGCTGCAGAGCAATCACTGAAACCAAGATCTAAGCCAAAGGAAATGACATAAAGAAACAATTATTAATTACTTCTATTGTAGTAGTGACAAGAGGCTTCAGGAAAGGTTGAAGTTCCATTATGGTATGTGCTGTTTAAACACAAATAAATGAGAAACCTTTAATCTGTGCTGTATCTGAACCAAATACACCTTAGCTCTAGAAACATGCTCATCAGTCTGAACACAAGAGCACAAGTGGCTGAGTTGTAACAATTTGAGGGGTCACCTTGAACAATGGACAAAAGCCATGACATTATTGACTGCAAGATCAGGAGAACGTGGGTTTCACATGGCCTTACAAGAAGAGCAGTATTTTTGGAGCTTTCAAACATATTTGCTCATTTTTCTCCTGTTTCAGTATCTAGAAATTTAAAACTGCATTACTAATTGAGAAAGCCTGGTTACTCAGGGAAATTAAAGTGAGAAGAGCTTGGGAAATTTTGAATGTGAACTTAAAAGTTGTGCAATATCCCATTTGCAAGACAGATGAAAATGGAATTTTGGTGAGATTTTTAGTAACAGCAAGGCTGACACACGCTAATTCTGCACACAGATTATTGATCCCTCATACCATTGTCAGTGATGAACATATAATAAAAAACTAAACAGAACAGAATGGGCAAAAATCTACGTGGTTAGCGAACCAAGTGAACAATGAGAATACAAGTTGTACCTCCAAAACCCAGCACTCTCTGGAGCAGCAAACCCGGGAGCCTAAGGGCAGGAGGGCCAGCTGGGCGGAGCATCACGGTTTGCAGCCCGGCTGGGGAGAACGCGGGATGGGGGCCAGAGCCCCGCAGCAGTTTCGAATAGCCCTTGGGAGCGTAGGGCTGAGCATGGAGCCCCATGGCAGCACAGGGCAAGAGTCACCACAGCAACCCCCAGCTACGCGGAGCCAGAGCTCCACAGCTGCCCCTGGCTGCATGTGGCTGGATCCCCATGGCAGAAGCTGGAGTCTGTGCCTCCCAGGGAGCCAGCAGCAGTTGGGCAAGGAGCCCAGCCAGGTTGGGGGGGGAGGAAGGCAAGGCACAGCTACCAGCAGCGGGCAATGGGCTTGGAGGCTGGTGGCAGGAGATCTCTCCTAGTCCGGCAAATTCTCTTGTTTCGGACCAGTCAGGTCCCGATGATGCCAGACCAGGAAGGTCCAACCTGTATGGGAAATGTCTAATGTGAGCTTGTCATTACAGATTTTCCTTTAAATGAGACATACTTTTAGTAATTGATCATTTTTAAATTAACGCAGTTTTAACCCACTGGAGAAATCAACAAGAATGTGAAGATGTTGCAAACAAAAGGGTATGTGTAAACTGGAATTAAAAGCTCATTGAATCTCCACATTTGCTGACCCTGGCTAAGTGGCTGTTTTTAACTGATTCTATCCTGACCCCAAATGTCTTTATTGTTTATTAGTGCATACCATGCAGACTGTATACTTTAGTGCACACACTACCTGACCATGTGGACCCTGCTAGGCACTAATTAAAAGTCCCCTAGTATGCACTGATGTAGTCCCATGATGTAGTACTGTATAGATAAGGGCTACCTTCTCCAATTCCTTGTCAAGTCCCACTTTTTCCAGGATGCCTAGAAAATTGCTTACTAAAATCACCTGCTCATTGTATCTATCTTTAAAAACAAAACCTTTAATCCATCATTCTGTGCACTAGACTCCACTGAGTAAAGCCTTGACCTTACAAAGATCTATGCACATGTTTAATTTCATGCAATGGGATTAATCACAGTATGTAAAATTAAGTATGTAAGTTTTTCAGTTTCTCCAAAGGGACTGCCAGGAGCCATAGAGCGGATGATAAACTTGGATACCTAACTTTAATATTGTTTTCCAAGTTGCCATAAAGAAAAAGTGTTTATATGGTTACGCCCTAAGCTTGCAACCTTTTAAAATTTAATTTATGTCTTTGCTCTCTTATCCTTCTCTAATGTCTGTTACTCTTTTCATTGAATCACCTTAGATTACTTTATTAGTTCCTCAAGGCAAGGAACACGTCTTTTTAATCTGTATTGGGAGGCACCTGACACTCTTGGGTGCTTTTAATAATCGTCATAAAAAATTAAATAGTTTTGTATGTTTCAGTTCATCAGGTTCTGAAGTAAATGTAAGCAGGGTTTTTTTTGTTTTTTTTTATTAACTGCCTTTGTTGAAGAAGTGGCATTCATTAGCCCTGAGCTAAAGTTACCACTTTAAAAAAATATATAATTTTCTGCTGTGGCACTCAAGTGATGTTTTTGGAGGCAATACATCTGCTCTTTCTGCCTTTGAGGAATTTCTCCCCTTACTCAGATACCAATCGCTTTATGTCCTGAAGTGTGAGGATAAATAACACTTGCATTTTTTCTTAAATTTGTATTTAAAAATGATAGTTATTAATATAAGTACATAGGAATATTTGTTCGTTTTGTGCTTTTTTCAGTATTTACTACATTACCCTCATTTTCTATTTTATCCTGCAGCACTTGAGCTTATTATGCATTCCTTTAAAAAGGCTGTATATAAAATGATAGATCCCAATTTCCATGTATTGTGGCCAATATGATGTTAATTTGATCCACAGTGCTTCCCCAAAATGGGGAGCCATTACACAGAACTAAAATTATGACGTCTAATAAGGTTGCTTCATTCCCACCTTTATTTATTTGGTACAAGATGGAATGTACGTGTAACTATTACTAAAGCTTGAAACGGGAAATCTCTACTCTTGTTTATAAGCAGGCAAATAGTTTTAACATGATATTTTATTTCACTGTAATGAACACACAATTCTAAACATAATGATTTATACTTATGGATGTCAAGATATAATATTATGCAAATCTGAATAGTAAAGGCAGGAATATCCATATAAACAGATTTTATAGTAAACCCACTGAATAGTAGGTTCTATGTTTGACTACTCAGGCAATTTTTGGTTGATGGATATTTTCTAGATTTTTTTTTAACTTTATTGCATTGGCAAAGTCTAAAGAACTTCCCACTGCTTATCTGAAAAAAAAAATCAACTTAAAAACGAGATGTGTGGCAATGACAATTTGTTGAGTTTTAAGTTATCCTCTTTAAATGAACATGGCAATTACTGAAACCTCCTTGACTATATGCTAAAATTTAATCACACTACAAATCATAACTGCCCATAAATACAAGATAGCAGACAGGATACTTCAGTAGATCGCAATGGAACAGGACTTATGCCTTTTCATCTATGTTTAAAATTCAGCCCAAGCAGACAGGACAAAAAACTTTTAACTTGTGAGAGCTTTTTGTGGGCTTGTATGAAATACATTTATGATTTCAAACCACTTCTCAAAAGAGATCAAAATCACTATGGTATAAATCCCTCCAAATACTGCTCAGTCCTGAACACGCTTTAATCAGTTTTTTTTCCTTGCTCCCCAGCTCACCAGAAAACTTGTTCAAGTCTTAGGTGATTACCTCAAGGAAACACAAAAATACTGCACATAGCAAGCAACTTACTGCCAAGCAAAGCTATGCCAAAGTCTCTACATACGGCTACCAAAAAGAATTAGAGTGTAGCAACAAAATCAGACATTCTCTTCTCCCTAACAGACAGTCGAGAGTTCTGGTTCTCATCTGATTGTGAAAGACAGATCATTCAGTAAAAATGAAATGCTGCACTTTGTAGCAGATCGACTTGCAAATTTCACAACTGGAGTGAGAGAAGAACAGCAGAATAGGGGTCTAGAGAAAGATATAATGATTTTTACACTATCAGAGTTTGGAGGGAACCTTGAAAAAACATTAAGTAGAATCTATTCCTTTTCCCCCTTCTTGCTGCCTGCCTCCAAGATATTTAAAAAAAGGACAAGGGACTTAATAATGTTAGATGTTACAGGATCACAATAATACAGCTGTGGGACCATGCCCTAGTGCGTACAGAAAGATCACTAAAGTTTTGTCACAAAAATATAATTCATGACATTCTTGCATCAGAATAAAAGCTGAGCAATGGGAGACTCTCTCAGGATGAAAGGAGCAGAAACAGATGGTTTCATTTTTTTAAATTGTCTAAATTATGCAAAACAATCTCTGCGACAATCAGCTCACGCAGATAGCATATTACTCTGGCAACTTTTCTTCATCACCACAAACTTTAGAACAAAAGAAAATTGCCAACATAGGTTAAACAGCCTGAATGGAAGGTAGTTATTGGAGACTGATATGGCTTTCTGTATTCTGAAATTACATAGATACATAAGCTTATTTGGAGGATTTGTAAAGTTAAAAATGTGGTTCAAAAAAGTTATTTGTGATAGGGCCCTTACCAAGAGTTGGAAGGAGACGGAAATGTTCTTTTGTTTGAATTAAAACAGAATCTTTTCTCTACAGAGAAAGCTTCATTAGGCAATGGCACTTGGCCTTCCCTACGTGATTACAGCTTTGAGATTAGAGACAGATTTGCATTATTAATGGGGTTACAGATTGTGAGATCACAGGGACCACTGTGTTCATCTAGTCTGACCTCTTGTATAGCACAGGCAAAAAAAAAACTACTCCCAAAATAATTTATAGAGCATACCATTTAGAAAAAAAATCCAGTGCTAATTTAAAAATTATCAGCGAATCCATCACATGGTTCATGATAAATTGTTCCAATTTTTAGTCTTACTGTCAAACATTTACACCTTATTTCCAGTCTAAATTTTGCTGCAACTTCCAATCACTGGATCATACCTTTTTCTATTAGACTGAAGAGCTCATTAAATATTTGTTTTTCATGTAGAGATTACATTCTGTAAGTAAAGTCACCTATGTTACTGTCTATGTTAAACTAAGCAGATTGAGCTTCTTGAGCCTATGATTATAAAGCATGTTTTCTAACCCTTAATTAATAGCTTCCAAGATAAAATGTGATTCTCAAAAGGATTTTATATCATGTTTGGTAATGGTTTACTCTCTGCTGAGACCAAGTCAGAGTCTGTTATTGCGATTTACACCACAAATTACATAATACTTTACCAACATAAGGGGGAAAAACTGCTATAGGTGCTTAAAACCCAAATGGGACAAACCACATACAGCATAGAGTCGTGCACAATAGTAGGTGAACACAACACCAGGTAACAGATTAACTTTCCAAGTTTACAGCACACCAATAGGTATGAAAGGGAGTTCTGAGGGAATATAAGATTAAAGATTGACACATGAAAAAAGACAGAACTGATAAAATGCAATACAAAGCTGTCCCACATCATCTTTTAGTCTGGTCAGAACACAACCAACCTAACTCATGCTTCCCTTATTCTGGTGTAATCATGGGCTGGATTTGGCATTGGCCAGTTAGTCAAGTGACTCCCATTTCACCATGGATGCACCTACACTGAAATCCGAGAATGTGACTGCAATACTTGTAAGACTCACTTTAATTTATCTAGCATGAGTAACAGTCGACTACTCACTAACATCCCTACCGCACATGCTGCAATCACACCTCCAAATGGAGTGTAAACTAGGGATGTTAGGAAGCAAATAAACTGCTAGTAGTCGATAGAATTTCTATTGACTGCACGAGTAGTTGATAACAATGGAAGTCTCCGGAGTTACTCCCTGCTGCAGCGCTACAGTTTAAATATAGTAGGAGCCAGGCTGCCTGCCCACCCAGCTCTTACTAATTTAAACTGCACAACCGCAGCAGGGGAAGCTCCTGGACCCAGCACAAGACAGGACTGAGCCGGGCTTCCTCAGGCCCGACTCCAGCTGGGTCCAGAAGCCATTGTCCGCCGTTTGCTGCCAGAGCAGCCTCTGTTTGCGGCGGCCGGGGCTGGCCACAAACAGGGACTTCTGCCAAAGCAGCAATGGCCACCGTAAACAAAGGGTGCTCCAGCAGTAGCCCGCAGACAGGGGCTGTTGCCAGAGCATCCTCTGTTTGCAGCCAGCCCCTGCTGCTGTGGATAGGGGCTGTTACACGGGATACAGAGCAGCCTCTGCCCACAGCAAGCCTGGGTCCACCGTGAGCAGAGGCTGCTTCACAGCAGCCTCGCCTGCCCACCCCCACCGCGCTGCTACCCCTACTACAGTGCGGGAGGAGGGGACGATGGCACTGTGGAGACAGTGCTGGGGTGAACCAGCTTTTAAGCAGGCTCCCCTCAGAACCAGCTGCTGCTTCCCCCTCTTGCTGCCTCTGATACAGAGGCAGCAGGGGTATGGAAGAAACATGAGTAGTCAAGTGGTTGACTCCAACTACTCGCAAACATCCCTATTGTAAACATACCCATAGTCACAAAACAGACCAAACAGTGGTTCAGAAAAGAACATTCATGGTGAACAGAAATGTTTGAGCTTTTCCTTTGATTTCTTATTTAAATACCATACAGGAGAAGAGAATGACATTTCTCATCTAACATTTTTCTGTTGGCATCTTCTATCCTCATTTATAAATAAAGGTAATGTCCTCCAGCTATGAAATTCAGAGGCAATCCAATCTTACTACTGGAGGGCTCCAGAACAAAGCTCTTCCTTTCTTTTCAGGCCACCAGAAGTGTTATTTCATAGCCAAAGGAATAATCCAAAAATAAATTATTAGCATTAAGATAACAAATTGATATATTAGAATTATATATATATATACAAAAAAAAAAGACTTCTCCATGTCCCCCATTAGAGAAAAAGTTTTATTTGTATTCTCGTCATTTATCAGATGACCAGAGTAGCATCAATAAGGAGAGAAGCTGCTAATAGAAAGAAAATTCTCAGGTTAGAAATTTCTCATTCTGTCGCACAGCTTCACATCTCATTCATCGGTAACCAGAAGCATCAGAGAGTGAACCCCATAAATTGGGGGGGGAGGAGATAAGCAGAGTTTTACTATCTTAATAAAAATAACAATATATTAACAATAATAATAGAATAAAAGGCAGGAATCCAAGTCCCTCCCTATACAAAAGAACAGCTTTATAAATTCAGGAGTTATGTGGGGACTAACCCAGGAGCACCTTTCTACCAAAAAGATGCTGCTGCAAAGGAATGGAAATTCACTTTGCAAATCTTCCTCAAGTGGCGCTCAGATACTTTCCACCCAGTGACTCTAGAGAATTCAGTGAATGGCTTCCCAGATGCCTACCATGTCAATTGGTGTAGCATTTTTAAATCTTGCCCTCAGCAACTTTGATATCCTAAGTGGCGCTGGAACTAGGACTGCTAAAAGTGCTGCCACACCTCCTGGTTTGAAATAGTAATAAGAAACACCAAATAATGGTTTCCATCACCCTCTTCTTGGCATTTTCCTAGAATCAAAGAATCATACGAGTAGAAGAGACCTCAGGAGGTCAGAGTCCAACCCCTTGATAAAAGCAGGACCAATCCAAACTAAATCATCCCAGCTTTATGAAGCAAGGACTTAAAATCCTCTGGAGATGGAGATTCTACCACCTCCCTAGGTAACCCATTCCAGTGTTCACCACCCTCCTAGTGAAATAGTTTTTCCTCATATCCAGCCTAAACCTCCCCTGCTGCATCTTGAGACCATTGCTCCTCATTCTGTCATCTGTCACAACTAAGGACAGCCTCTCTCCATCCTCTTTAGAACCCCCTTTCAGGTAATTAAACTGAACGAGATGATCAAGACACAATTAGCATATGTAGTTCGGATACCCGAGTTATATCTCCAGAGTTTCAGCAATACTCATTTATGCCACAACACTCCAGGGATTAAAAGATGATGATGGGACAACTATTTCCTAGGAATTGTGGAACTAGGAACTTAACCTTCAACAGAAAGATTTCTAGAGCTGTACGCATAATCTTTGCCTCCTGATAACACCAGTGTGGTTCTTGTGTGGACATAGGAACTAACGCCAAAACTTGCCTTTCTGAAGTAACTGTGACAAAAATGTCACAAGCTTGTCTATTTTGTTTATTGAGATTAAATTTGGCACCTGATACTCAAATGGAGAAACCATTGTGCTTGCCTACAAAAATAATGCTACAGTTTGTATCCATGCTTCTATGATGTTTGAATGTCAGAATCCAACTAAACTTCCTGGAGAAACTTCAGTGTATAGGAGTACATTTGAGTTTTGTGATTATTACTCTATTTGTACTACAACAGCATCTAGAGGTCAAAGCCTCATTGCACTGGCACAGTGAATGAAGAACTTTCTGTTTCCCCTCACAACAAAAATGTAAATTTGGCCTGATCAGTGAATAAATCAAGTGATACACACACTATGGAATTATGTAGGAACAACTCAAACATTCATTAGGTGAGGCTTCTATGCCCCCTCACAATTCTTCCCTCCAATATATGTCATAACTTCTGTGAATAATTTCCCAGATGTCTAGGATGCTAGCTGGTGAAAGATTCAAATATCTTGCCTACAGCAACTATGAGACCCTAAGGCCATGGCATTTTGCATGGAATGAGATTAACAGAAAGTGACCTATTAAAGGTCGCTTCTCGGTCTTATACGTCTATGATTTTATGAATTGGAATACTTACTCCATATTTGATCTATTATTTTACTATTCACAGTAACATATCTGTACTACTAGACATGGACCCAGAGTGCTAGGAATGTCCATATATATCAAACCATTCCAAAGAACTGCTAAGGGTTAGAACAAAACAAATTTATTTCACAATGTACCCAATTAGTTCATTAGATCATCCATTTATTATTGTATTATTTAATCTTATGATCAATTCATTTGCTATTTCATATAATAAATGTATGCTAAATAGATTTAAATTATAGGATTACATTAGTATAAGACTGATAAGCATTTGGGAGTGATGAATATGTATTAAGGTAGAGAAGTACAGCATGGCTCAATTGCATAGCCTTCAGGTTGAGGCCTGTATGATTTTAATTTAGCCCATACTAGGCTGTAGATTTAAGAACACCTGCCATGAATTGGTGATCTAGGAATATCCCTATGCCAGTAAGGCTGCAAAAATACTTTAAGAAGATGTGACAATAGTAACGTTATGGAAAAAAGACTACAAGAAACTAGAATGTATTGTTCAAGACCACAAAACACCTGATTGTAACACCATGGAGTGGTGTGCTCCATGGCCATATTTTGTGCATAGATGCTAATGAAAGTAAGAGAAGCTAAGAAATAACCTATGAAAAATGAGGCAGTACAATACTCAGAGCGTAGAAGTACAGAGAAGGAAAAGTGGGTTGAAACTCTCAATCATATATAAAAGGTTCTGGGAGTGATCAGAGCAATATAAAATATGTTCCCAGATTCGGTAAAAAAAAACCCAAAAACAAGAGGATCCCAAAGAATGCCCCTTGGAAACTGTAGCAGGAAACATGCCATTATTGATGATCATCTCTTGAGAGATTCATCAGACCCTGAAATATCTTTTGAGAATATGAATTTGACTACAGTCTTAATCACTGAATGTTTATTTTTAGGATTTATATAAGCATAGATAATTAGAGCCTTACTAATTGCTTTAATAAAGCTTGTAGTGCAGATAAGATTTTGTACTTGTTATATCTTGTCTATTATCACTATCCTTGGTCTTCATGTGTTCCTGCAGTCTCCAAATTTGAGAAAAGTACAAGGGGTGACTTTCACTTTGTTGCGCTTGAAACTATAGCAACGGTAATGGTAATTTAATAATAAAAAATATTACACTGATTTTAAATTTTAAAAAGTAGACACGCCCACCTTCAACAGAAAAATGTTCAGAGATATAATATTTTCCTCACAACAGAAGTGGGATTATTGTAGAGATTAGGGAACAAATTCCAAAACCTAGCATTTGGAAGTAATGGGGCCTAGAAAGTCCAACAACAGGTTTGTCTAATCTGTTACTCTGATTAATCTAGGCACCTGATGACAAAGTTGATGTACTTATCTACAGACACCATCAGGGATCGTATCCAAGATTTTGATTGTTGCTGTACAGTTCCAAACAACCATTCTGGAGAAACTCTAATGCAGCTGAGATCTCCAGAATTTTGTGATTATTGTTCTATTTATATTGTAACTAAATTTGGAAGTCAGGGCCCCATTCTGCAGGGTACTCACAATCAGTCCTTCCCCCAAAGAGCTTTATGTTTCCCCTCACATTAGAAACATTGTTTGACCACATCAATGAATGAAATTTCCTTAAAAATTCTATCTGGATTCCAAGATGTCTGAGGGGCTAATGGAGGAGCCTTGCTGAACTATAGTTCTACTTTGATGCCCAGGCTGTTAATTGTATGATTTCTAGATCCACTTGAAGGTACAATCTTTGAGAGGTCTACTAATTTTCACAGATGCCATGTGAGCTCTCTTAGCTTGGGCTAACAAGTTCAAAGAGCCCTTTGGGGCAATCAAAGATTAAGAGGGATCCTTTTCCTCTTTTATGTATCCTTTATTTGAACTGTCTTAAAAGATGGTAGATTTTTCTCTGCCCAGGATATTATTTTGATTGCCATGGAGAGGTCTAAGTTTCTAGTTCCTTTCTGGTTTTGCAAGCATTTTAAACACCCATGGCTCAACCAGATAGCAGACAGTATACAAAACCTAAGTAATTCAACATATCAAAAATACGTATTACACGTTTTTAAAATGTATGTATGTACTTGTCTATTTATAGAACAGTGGAAGAAATAATTATATACAACCTGCCCAGCTGTCCAAAATGCAAGTCTGAGCTGTCCTTTAACAAGCTTAATACAGGTTTGTTTCTTTTTTAAGAATAGCTGTTATATTGCAGATTAATAAATACAGGAAAAAGGAGAACTAACCCTGTAGAGGGGGTGGCATTTGTCCTTGAAACATGGTGTCAAACGAGCATAGATTTGCAGGCTATAGTAATAACTTGCCAGCTGGAGACATAAAGCAGAATGTGACTGCTTTTCAAAGCACTTGTTGGCATCTACCACCTAGGAGATGAAGAACATACATGAAAGAATTAACAAGTTTATAATAAGTGCACAATCTTTCTAGATGCTAGTCTTGACCTATAGTTTAGATACAGAGCTGGCTTTTGTCCCCCCTAAAAGAGATTTAATAAATCCCAAAAATGTACATAACTGGATCAAAATACAAAACAAAATACCTCCTGTATTCTACTAGCTCCTGTCTTGATGCAACCTCAAAATATCACTCAGCTATATTAAACACAATTCTGATCTTTTTATTAAAATACTACCTTCCAAATTTGTCAGACACATTTGAGTTAATCGTGCGCAAAAAGCTCAACAAATTTTAATATTAAGATGTAAGGCTCCCACCACTACTCCTGGCACAATAGTTCAAAAACACCTGGTCAGATTTTCTTCAAAGTTATCAGTCCAAAGCTGGATTTTGTGGAGATCAAGCACGTGAATTTTAAGCCAAAAGAAACGGGTTTCCAAATTATAAGCATGCAAATACTTAAGGGGCTAACATCTGAAAATACACGCATATACAAAAGGTAAACTTACCTGTGGTAATGCAAGCAGGTAGGCAAGAGATAAGGTCATATCATTTGGTAAAGCATCACTAGCCAGTTGTAACAGAACTGAAATACATGGGGGAGGGAAAATAAAGCTTTGATTACTGACCCAATTGCCCTTCACAGTTCACAAGTGAAATATTTACATTGTAACCATATTTTTAGACTCTAGCTTGAAGCATTCTATGTGTGTTAAATTAAACATTAATCAATGCAATCCAGGAAACGATAATGTATAATTAAACTGCAATCCTGATTTATCTTAACTTCCAGACAATGTACTTATACATTAACCAAAGAAGATGAAATATTGCAGTAACAGACCTTAAAGCAAACTGCGAAAACATTTTCTGTTCTGATTTACAACTAAATCTGTTAATTAAAAAAAAAATCAAGTTATGAGAATTTAAGAAAACCAAGCAGAGGAATAATACAAAAATACATTGTTTTCTGAAGCTCAATCATCAGATTCACTTGTATTCTGCATACAACAAAAAAATCAATTATTAATAAGCTTATCTTTAAATAAAAAGGCAACATAGTAATACATTATTTTAAAGGAAGACCTGCACAATTAAGTATTGATAAAAAACAAGAAAACTAGCTGGTCCAGATTACACTTATTCTAAAAAAAATAAGAAAATTAGCTATTTCACTAATAATTATATCTGAAACCTGTTTGCCAGCTGATGAGATACCAACAGACAGCAGAGAAATACTGGTTGTGATCCAAAGTCCATTGAAGTTCATTAGCCCCAATGTATTAGCAATTTTCAAATAAAATACAAAACTTTCCTGGCCAGAGCTTTCCCATCAGTGGAAAGGAATCATTGAGCTTCTAGGGCAATGGGAAAAAGAGTATTGTTATGAATGAACTTCACCTGACAAACTGTAGGTATCTCCAGACAGGACAAGCGAAGTCCTGACTCTGAATCTAAAGAAAATTTCCTGACCTTGACTTTCACACTTCTCTACCCTGTGAAGCAGGTGACTGGGGAGACTGCACAAGGAAAACCCAGTGTTCAAAATTCCAAAAGTAAATCTGCTAGCTCCCTTTCAGGGCATTTACATTTCCAATTTAACTGTCTAGGAAGAAAAATCTAAGAATCAAGATGTCCAAAAAATTCCACCAATGAAGGTCTGCAGCCTGCCATTTGCTCTTCTTTGGAGGCATATAATTAGGCCTTCTGATCTTAGGTTTTAATCAACAAACAATAAAATACCACTAATACAAAAAGAAATCAGTGTTTTATCAATAAAACATAAGAAAATACACAAAAAATGGTTATGGTCTTCCACCTAAGGACTTCAAGGAAATGCACAGGAATTTAAATTTCACAGTTTAGGAGGGGGGAGCATATTCTGTGCCTCCACACCACCCCCAAAGAGCTCAGTAGGGTTGCGAGTTTTGGTTGCAGGTATTCCTGGAGAAGTCATCACATGACAATCTTTAAGTAAAGATTAATCTTTAATTCACAGAGACTCAGGCCAATCGTGGAAGGTTGGCAAGTCTAGCGCCCCCGCCAATTATTGGGTGGCCCTTTGCCCCTCCTTGCCACCCCCTGTACAGGTCCCTGAATGGCTTGTGTAGCTAGAGCAGTCATGCAGAGTATACAAGTGTGACTTCTAAAGTGCAGTAAAGTGCTGCACATATCTGATTTGTGCGGATTCAGTTGGTGTGAACTAAAGGTTCTCTAGTACACTTTAACTAGAGCTATTTGAAACATCAGAGATTACTCAGAGTATACACTACTGTAATAAATAATGTATGCAACATATACATTATATAAAAAAAATCCCTAAAAGTCCTGATTTTCTGTCATCTACATAAAACACAAAAAATCGCTAAAAATAAACTGATAAAATGAAATTAATAAATTCTCAAATGGTTTATTCTTCCATCAGTAGATCTCAATACACTTCCCCATTTTACAGATGGGACTCCTGAGGCACAGAGGCACTGGGAGTTGCCAACAGTCACCGAGCAAACAGAGAGAGTCAGAAACAGAACCCAGGTCTCCTGGTGGAGTGCTTAATGCATTAGACCACACTAAGATTGTGTGTACTTGTACTTCATTCCTGCTCACTGTGCCCCTGGTGAATTCTGTAGTGTCTGCTTCAATTTTTTAAATCTCCTCAAAGCTAATATTTAACCCACTCAACTTAAATAGTTTTTATACCCATTCACAGTTCTAAGGATCATGTGCAAATTTTTGTAAACATACTTTTGTAAAATGTGGATCAAACACTGCAATGAAGAATTATTAATCTGCCAAAATCACATTTATTTCCTCAATTATTTGCAGGGTGGGAGTTTGATTTCACCAAAATATATAATACTGACAACCCCCTGCACGTCCTGCTGCCTGCTTCTTTTTACAGCCATGCTCACAATTTAGGTCTACCAAGCTACATCTCTCAGGGGTGTGAAAAAGCCACATTAGCTACACCCTTCTTAACACCCGTTGTAGTTGCAGTTCAGTCAACAGAAGAATGCTTCCATCAATCTAAGGGTATGTCTACACTTGCAGCCTATTTTGGAACAGGGTTGCAAATGTAGGCATTCGGAATTGCAAATCAAGCCTGGGATTTAAATATCCCGCGCTTGATTTGCATCTTCCCGGCCGGGTGCCATTTTTTAAATTTACAAGCCCGGAATAACTGCACGCGTCTACACGCGGCAGTGAAACGGGCGTTTGAAATAAAGCTCTATTTCGAACTACCTGTTAAACCTCATTGCAGTTAAACCTCATTATTCTGGGCTTGTAAATTTCAAAAATGGCGCTCGTTGAAGATGCAACTGCCGGATATTTAAATCCCGGCTTGATTTGTACTGACGTTTACATTTGCAGCCCTATTCCGAAATAGGCTGCAAATGTAGACATACCCTAAGTTATCATTGCTTCAGTAGGTGGAGTCCCTACAATGAAGGAAAAACCCCTCCATCTGCATCTACTCCACAAGGTTGGACTGACATAGCTACAGTGCCATAGCTATGTTGCGACAGTCCACGTAGTAACATGCTGCCTTAAAGGAGATGCAATGTGCTGTGATCCCCTCCGATCCTAGGATCACTCCTGTGTATTTTAGCCTCTCCTTGTGAGCTTCTCATCCCAGGGGCATGGGATTGCTTGGGTGGGTAGTTCATTTATAATGAGAAAGTCTGAAAGACCATATATAATTGCAGGTTGTCACTGGACTATCATCAAACTGCAGCTGTTGGGATGTTCTCCCTCAGATAGATGCAACATGCAAGCCTTTGGATGGCACACGACAACAGAGCTTGCTCAGGCAGCACCACACCACAGGTACTAAAACCACAGATGTGGTCAACAATACCTATGCTAATAACTTGGCTTTTGTCAAGCACTTTTAGCTCTGGCAAATTATTTTGGCTAAACTTAACGTGTCCTAGATCCTGTCTGATATCTAACAGAGTTCTTAACATTGTCCTTGTTAAAATCTGAATATCGTTGCTTTTGCAACCAAGGTTATTTGCAATGTTCCCTATGTTCAGGGCAGAAATTACAACAGTAAGGCTAATGACTTCCAAGGGAATTTATAAACATTTTATTATTATTCTCTAGCTGTAGAGAGACAGGTATTCTGGGTATATTTTTTTCCGTGAGACCCCTCATGAAGCCAGAACATGAATGACTAATCTTTGGATCTTTTTTCAAAATTTTGTCCTTAATGAGCCAAATGTCCAGGTACATAAGCACCATACGCCCCCATAGTTAACTACTCAGTACTCCCAAGCATTGTGTGATCAACCATGACACCAAAGCCAGGCCAAAAGGCAGCCTTTTATTCTTTTCAGGCTCCTGTAACCTACCCATCAGTGTCATGCCCAATTGCTTTTCAGGGCTGAATTCAGCAATGACAGCCACATACAGTTTTCTCCTTCTTTTGTCCTTCTTTTCCCTAAAGTTTCATGGGGCTTTAAAAATACATTATTGTATATAAAATATGTTTATAGTGCTATATATTTTTATTAGTGAGGTGGAAGGTCAAAGAAACTTGCTTTACACTTGGACCGGAAAGCGGTGAGGATTGTGGTCATTCTTAAACAAACCCTTTAGGAGTTGTTTCTGCAATCTTAGACTAGTTCCCAAGAATAATACGCTCCCTTACTGGAAATCTGAGATGCATATGGATATATCACCACCACATGTGAATAAAAGAATCTCCATAGTCCTGTATACATAACAGGTAGCCTTCTTCAAACTATCATGATTGCTCCCAAACACTACATTGTGAATTTTTCTAGAGACCACTCAAGATTAGGGGGGCCCAAAGATACAGAAATGGGCTATGACTGTTTTCTGGGTCATATGAAAGTAACTAGAACTAAATCTTTTTCCTTTCCTATCCACTGGCTATGTCAGAGAGATGCTCTTCATAAGACAATACATTTCCTGAATTGTTGTGTTTTGTGTGCATTCGAGAGGAGCAGTTTCATGGGATTCCTCTGAAGTGGGTCTTCCATCTCTTCTGATAATTCCAAACACATCTGTTGTCAAAGTAATTTGATGTCATCAGGGTAAAAAGTCTATAGTTTCCCTTTAAAAGAGAGATTTTCCTCCAAGGATACTGTAATCCTTGAAACTTGCTCCAAAGCTTTTATGAAATTTTTGCTCATTAAGGACAAAAACTGTTACAGGATCCTTCATGGATGGTGTTTTCACAATTTGCTCTTTCTGAATGCAGCCAGACAATAGACCCAAACACAGTATCTTTATCCTAGCTGAACCGTTCCGCACAATGCTGATGCAATTTTAACACTAGCGGGGGCTTTCAACTCTAGGTCTCAAAGTGGAAGCCTACATTCAAATAAAGGAGGTATGGGGGAAAGCATGGAATCCTCTATTTCCACTCTGTTCAGCAGCTCTTCAACAACCCAACATTAACACTATTTGAGGCACATCACGCAATACCCAAGGCTATACATCTGTGATCACTTGTTCAACTCCTTTAATGTCACCTCTCATCTGCAAAGGATTTATATCACTGTAGTAGTCAACCACCTTAGAACATTTCTTGAAGATACTACTGAAGTCAATTGACATTTTGTTATAGACTTAATGGGGAATTAATCTGAACTAGAACAATGTAACTTTTCTGCAACCAAAACAACAAAAATTGGAATGGGTGACACCAAAGATCACTACAAAAATATTTTGAAAGGCAAGCATTCGCACCATGCAAACCAAATGCCTGTCTGAAAACCACAAAGGGACACTGGGAGAGGGAAAGTTGCCCATATAAGTGATATAGAAATCAATGCCCATAAGAAAGACTCTTATCTTTACCATTCTGTGTATAACATCTGTCTACAAAGCTACCTAGGCCTCTTCCCCATTCAAGATTCCTATCCTTCACCTCCTACAGGTTTTATAGTATTGAGTAAATTACTACTCTGTTCTACTTATTTTAACCATTGCTGATTTCAGTTTTTACTAAAAGTAATGTGCACATATTTGTAATTACATAGGTCATCACAGGCACCATTTTTATACAAGAGTGAAACATCTTTCAAATAATGTGTTATCATTCTGCAACCACTGCTGATAGTGCCATGAACTAAGACTTGTAGCTACATTAGTGTACTGGAAACTCATTGTGAGCAAGTGGGCCATTTTACCAGCTGAGGAAGGGAAGCAATGCCAGGCTAAACCCCCATCTGTTTATGGAGCTTGCCTCAGTTTATTAGTCAAACACAAAACCATAAACAGTACACCAAAAATAAACTACAAGAAAGAAAGCAATGAATACTCTGCAGTCTCAGATTGTTCTCCTTTCAATATAAATAACCCTGGCCCAACACCTGGGAACTTGTGCTGATGCAACATCTAAGATAAAACAGGTCAACAGGACTAAAAATAAAACTGATGTTGCACTAAGAGAGTATGAAGGGAACCAACCTGACATCCTCCTAGTATGACCATTGTTAATGTCTTTTCCTAAATCATGGCTCTGCTTCATACATTTAGCTGTTATCAGTAACTCATGGAAATAAATCATGTATCCAGAGCTAGATAATTGTATTCACTTTGGACACTGCATGATAGTTACATTTTGCAATTAAAAATGTATGGTTTATGGAGAGAGTTTCACTTTAAGACTTCTCACATTTCATATGATGTAACACACTAATTTTTCAGATTAGAACTCTCCACAGAGTACAGCAATAGATAGACATCTTCCTTTAAAGGACAGTAACAGCTTGCAAATATTGAAACAATTCATTTCTTAAATCGGCAGGAGGCAGGTAAAGGGGGAAAGATATATAATCACTGCTAGACAAAAAGTGGAAAAATACTAACATGACAATGAGTCACTTTTAATGAAATACACAAAATAAGCAAGGTTGCAGAAAGACAAGCTTTTGAGCTCCAAATAATTCTTCTGGTCTCAGGAAAATAAGCAGAGTGTCTAAGCCACTGGTCATCAACCAGTCTATTGTGATGGACTGGTCAATCCAGAGGACTCTTGCAGTAGATTGCGATCTCTGGTGATATAGAGGGGCTGTCACTAAAGTGGCTTCCTACCTGCTCCAGCCTAGCCAACGTGGATCAGTGTGAGTGTGGGAAGGATGGGCAGGGGTCTCAGTGCATTGCTCATGACTCCAAGCACCATCTCCACAGCTCCACTGGCTGGGAACATGCAACTGGTGAATGAGAGCTGAGGCAGCAGGGCTGACAGGAAGGGGCAGCTTGCAGAGCTACGTGCCTCCTCCCCTTAGGGGTGCACTAGCTCTTTCTGGGAATGGCGCGAGGCCACAGAAGGCAGAGTTCCTGCCTTAGCCTTGCTTCACCACCAACTAGGAGCTGCCTGTGGTAAGTACTGCCCAGCAGGAAGTCACAGCCGAACCCTGTGCCCCCTCTCCCAGAGCCAACTCCCTTCTCCTGCACCCCAAGCCTCACACCTGGTCCCCTCAGAGCTACCACCCTGTATCCCCTCCTGCACCCCAAATCCCTGCCCCAGCCTTGGCCCCCTCTCAGAGCCAGCACCTCACGTTCTCTCCTGCACCCCCAACACTGCCCCATCCAGAGCCTCCTCCTGCACATCAACTCCCTCCCAGAGCTTGCATTCCTCACCCCCACCTGGACCCCAGCTCCTACCCTATGTTCAGCCCAGATCCATTCCCGCACTGTGAACCCTTTGGCCCCAGCCCAAAGACCACACCCCCTAAACCAGGGGTGGGCAATAATTTTTGATGGGATGACCACTCCAAGATTTTGGAAAGTGGTTGAGAGCCACTCTCTTCCAGGATATTAATAAAGGAATTGAGAGGTGTGGAATGGAGATTAGGTGCAGAAAGGAGATTGGGTAAGGGATCGGAATGCAGGAGGGAGAATGGGGTCTGGGAGGGAGTTCGGGTGAAGGAGACAGTTGTGACCTAGGGCAGGGGACTAGGATGCAGGGTTTTGGGATGTGACCTACGCTAGGAGGGGATTGTGATCTGGGGCAGGGGATTGGGGTGCATGAGGGAGCAGAGGGTTTGGGTATGTGGGGAGGGAGCAGAGGGTTGAGGAAGGGTGGGGCTGGGGAGCCAGAGGCAGGCTCTGGCTGAAAGGTGTTTACCAGAAGAAACCTGAGGCAGACTGTCTGCTGCAGGCTGCTCTACATTGCTCCACTCTGGGCATGAGAGGGAGGGGAACGAGGAGGGAGGGAGAAGGCTTCCTACACTGCCCCTGCTCCCAGCAAAACTTCTCGATTCCTATTGGCCGGAAACTGAGAGATTGTCCAATGGGACTTAAGAGTTTTTGCTGGGGGATAGGAACAGCATGAGAAGTCTCCCTCCCCAACAGTCCGGAGCGGAAAACAGCTGGCTTTTTAAAACATGAACTGATCTCTGCCTAAGGGTTCTGGCGAGGCAGCTGCAGGCTTGATCCAGTGGCTTGGCAGGCTGGATTCAGCCTCCTGGCAACCTCTTGCCCACCTCTGCCCTAAACCAAACTCAAGTGAGTGAGGGTGGGCAAGAGTAAGCAATGGAGAGAGGTAGATGGAGTGAGCAGGGTAGGACCTCAGGGAAGGGACAGGACCTCCCTTGGGGAAGCGAAGCATAGATCCTGGGTCACCCTTAAATTCAAAAAGTGACCTTGGGCATAAAAAGGTTGGTAACCACTCATCTAAGCAGAGGTTGGGAAGTGATTGTTAAACATAAAGGCATCCACACATACTGTAGAATAGGGATGTAAAATTCCATTTAATTAGTTAACTAGTTAAACATTATGTTTAACCTGATAACCAATTAAATGGGCGGGGGGCAATCTCTCCCTACCATGGCCGGGCTGAAGCAGTCCTCTGCCCAGGGTTGGTGATGGGCTGCTCCAGCCCCTGTTGGTTAACCGTAACCAGTAAGCATCTCCTGGTAAGGGTGATGCTTACCAGTTAACCATTCACATTCCTGCTGTAGAATGCCACTTAAAATGAAGTAGGTAATTAAGGGTTAGCCAGCAGCAGAATGTGCTACAAATTGTTTTAACAAGCTTTAAAACCAGCATTTCAAGTCCACAGCTTTAAATGTCTAGCACAATTATGAATTTAAATTCCCAGGTTTTTCTTTTGAAAATGAAGTTGTAGCTAACAGAGCTTCATAATGTCTTATGTCATGTGATTAATGGGTAGTGTGAGAATAAATGTTAAGCAATTGTAACTGTCAGTCACCCTTCTATGGTTAGCAGGGAGGAACAGTTTTCTAGGCCCTTGGTAAAGACGCATCAGGCACGCTGCTTGGGTCTGTATCTGATGTTAAAGCAGAAAGAGATCAGAAAGATCCTTGTGATTCAGCATAACAACACTGTTGCTCTTAGGAGTAATTAGAATACAGATTGTGTTAAAAAGAAAATATGATGAATGATTAAAAGTCTGTAGTAACAGAAGCTTTGCATTGGAAGTAGATAGATACCTTACTAAGGCAACTATATCCTTTTTCCCATGTGAAACAATTATGTAGTTCCTGGGGAGGGGGAGTGAATGAGTTTGGGATGTGACTGTCTGGAGAAAGAAAACTTGAAGGCTCAGCAGTTTTAGATTCCAAATAGTCAAAGAAGGGGAAGAAGAAGCTGGAAGACTCAGGGGCGCCAAGGTACCATCAACTGAGCCCAAAATAAGGCAGACCAGTACAGGACATACATATGGCAGGCAACCCTTTACAGATAAAACTTAAACAAGAAGTTTTTTGGTTGTCCAGAACCAACATCCAACACTTCAGTCATCTGAAGAAGTGGGCTGTGCCCACGAAAACTCATGATACCATCTACATATTTTGTTAGTCTTTAAGGTGCTACCAAACTATTTGTGTTTTTTTAAATTTTTCCTGTTACAGACTAACTCAGCTACTCCTCTGAAGCTTTACAGATAACACAGGCTTGAAATTACACTGGGAAGGAGGCACTAACATACTTGTGTCAGATGACCAAAAAAACCCAACTTCCAGATAAACAGGTGTTAAACAAAACTGCTGGTGAATGATTAAGAGCTGACACAGCAAAATCTATAAACCTGAATGGGAAAACAGTCCTATAAAAGATGGGGTGTCTTGCATGAATCTCCAGGTCTTGTGTTATCAATATCGGAGCATTGGTCTGAACTGAGAAAAGCCTGGCCAGTGAGTTAATGTGAACAACAAACTGATAACTTTAAGCTCTGTGTGTGTGTGTGTGTGTGTGTGTGTGTGTGTGTGTGTGTGTGTGTGTGTGTGTGTGTGTGTGTGTGTGTGTGTGTGTGTGTGTGTGTGTGTGTGTGTGTGTGTGTGAGAGAGAGAGAGAGAGAGAGAGAGAGAGAGAGAGAGAGAGAGAGAGAGTGAGAGAGAAACTATGCATATAAAAGAATAATGTTCAGGGCCGGATTAAGACCTTTAGAGGCCCTAAGCACTGAAAAGATTATGGCACCCCCCCATATGTAATTCAAAATAAAAACAATACTATACCGTAAAATCTCATTTTTTTTTTTTGGTGCCCCTGCTTCGCTGGTGCCCTAAGCACGTGCTTAGTCTACCTATTGGGTAATCCAGCCCTGATAATGTTACATTGTCAATAAATGTGGCGTTTTCCCTTATCCCCGGAAAAAGATCCTGTGAAATTCTCTCAAGTAAATCACTGTGCACATTTCCTTTGAGAACAAGGACTGAGCAGTCACAAATGGGGTGATCGCTTTGTGAAAAGTGTTCACCTGGGATGACATGGTATTTTTTACCCTATTGTTCTGTGAAACTTCATTTGTAAGTGTATTGATTGGATTAATCCAGATTGGTGTTGGTGCATTTGATGCACTGAAAAAGGTACACCATATGTTAGGATATGCATGTGTAAGGCTCAGGGATATTGAAAGGTGTGTCATGGGATAATGATCTTCATAGCAGTGGAGTAGTAATAGAAATGTAGCCTTTGGTACATATGGTCATGCCAATTTTCTTCCACAATTTGATCTGAGGAAGTGGGTCTGGCCCACAAAAGCTCATCACCTAATAAACCATCTTGTTAGTCTTTGAAGTGCTACATAGTCCTGTTTTTTGTTTCATAGCAATGGAGGTGTGTCTGCATGTTTTTTCATCTGTCGTTCTGGAAGGGTCTAGTGCCACTTGGATTTGGCATCTCCTGGTCTTTGGAGAGCTTACTTCTGATGAGGTTGGCAAGGCCAGAGGGCTGTTTGAAAGTCAGAAGAGGGGGTTCAGGAAAGATCTCTTTCGGGAGGTAGTCCTGTATGGATTGTAATTGTTTTAGGATACCCATATGGGTTCCAGTGTAGTGTGGTAGATGACAAGTAGAGAGAGGTATGTGGACATTTCCCCTGCCATACTGAAATAAGTTCTCTCAGGGTATTTGAGTAGCCTGTTCCATGATGCAATCTATTTCCTTGTTGAAGTGTCCCTACTTAGTGAAGGCAGTTTTAAGTATGTTTGAATCATTCTGAGTATAGTCCCTATATACATTTTTAATTTTGGTGAAGAGAAGTTTTAGGGAATCCAGGAATTTTAAAAACAAACTAAGCACTAAATAAAATAGTGAAAGAAAAACTGTAATTCAAAGGTCACTTTAGCAAAGTTGCAAAAGATATGAACTCTAATTGCAACAGATTAACATACCTATCTGCAGACAATCTGATGGACATTTTATTGCACTCCACTACTTCTCAAATGGTGTCTGTGGACACAGAAGTCCACAGCTATTTCTGTCACAATGGACAAACACCATGAGCCTTCTAAAAGTGACACTTTCTGATTACAAGTGAATTTATAACTTTCTTGACAAACTGGCCCTAAAAAATCCAACCCACTTTTCTGCACCCTCCAGTGATTTGCCTCTTGGATAAATTTTACATTGTTAGAAATTAAATCATGATGAAACTTGTAGAACACACAAAAATATCACTTTTGGATACTATACTGCATATATGAACACATATAGAATACACACTCACACCCATATTATAAATAAAACCCTTGACACACACAAAATTACCTTCTGTAGCTGGAAATAGATCCTCTCCTTCACTTTTAGTTTCTGCTAATTTTCCTGTCCTCAGCAATACTTCTGCAAAGCTTTCTGAAGAATTGTGTTGGTATGCAGCATAGGCTACTTCAGACTTTAAAAAAAAATAAATAAATAATCAGTGTTATATTGTTTAAATATTTTTTTAAAAAAAACTCTGTTTAATATTTCACATAAGATACAATTATATAATTTGATGTCATTACTTCTTTTAAAATACATAGTTTTTCTATTGCTGTATAACATCTAAAATCATTCTCCTGTTAACTTGCTTTATGATGCTGACTATGTTAAATGAAACCTTCGGTCATCATAACCATTGGAACCCATTTTTTTTCAGTACTGTTTTTTGCAGCCCAAAAATATAAACGCATATAAAAAAAGAATTAAAAATGAATAATTTTTCAGTGTTTCACCCGGCTGCATCCTCCACATAGCCTGGGCCAGGGCTTGGGGGACCCGGCGCCACATGGGCACTCCAGGAGGCAGGAGCAGATTGCGGGTAGTGTATCTGGCTAGGAGGGAGGATGCAACGAGGGGTAGGGTTGCCAGGTGTCCAGTTTTGTACCAGATAGTCCGGTATTTGAGGCTTCTGTCTGGGAAACAAATTGAGAAAATACCGGACATATAAAATGTCCAGTATTTTCTAATTAGGTAAGTTTTATTATTATTAGGTGTATCAGTCCTTAGCTGCGAACTGCCTGGCTGATAGATGTGCTCAGGCTGCGTGAGTGTGTCTACCAGCCAGGCAGTTCGCAACTACTCAAGGGAGGGGTTGGGTGGGTGGGGGGAGGCAAAATGGAATCCCCGGGGCCGGACTCACTCATGTGCCCGGGTCAGTCCCATTCTCCCCCCATTCTCCTCCCGATCTCCCCAGTCCAGCCCTGCTGCTGGCAGCCAGTTCCCCGCCCGCCCCCACCAATCTACCCCGGTCATCCCGCTCCCCGATGACACCCCCGCCCCGTCCAGCCCTGCTTCCGGCAGCTGGTTCTCCCGTCCTCCTCCTCCCGACCTCCCCGTCCTAGCTCCTCTTCCCCTCCCCACCCCGTCCCCTGGCCAGCCCGCTGCCCCCGTCCAGCCCTGCTTCCAGAGGGTGGTTCTCCAGTCCTCCTCCTCCCGATCTCCCCCAGCCAGGCCCCCTCCACCCCCTGTTCAGCCTTGCTTCCGCCGTCCACCCACCCGGATCTCCGCAGGACAGCCCTGCTGCCCCCAACCCTGCTTCCCGGTGGCCGGTTTCCCCCCACACACATACCTCCTCCCAGCCCACCCCGCTCTGCTCCCCTCCCAGCAGCCGAGCTGAGGCCTGGTATTTTTTTCCTGCGGCCCGCTACCGGGCCGCGGCCCATAGTTTGGGAAACGCTGGTGTAAATGATGTTTTTAGCAAACAAATGAATGTGGATTTACTTGTCTGCCTGTATCTCTGATGTAATGCAAGCATTGTGTTACTCGACACAAAGCAAGCATGTTAAGTCAACATGGAAATGAGAGAAACAATATAGCATCAACAAAGAACAAATAGCAGGAAAGAATAATTTTGTCCATTTCAAAGGGATACATTTCAAAGGTTTTCTGGATTATAAGGAGGAAAGGGAACCCTTAGCGATCCATTTCACTGAAGAACACTAGTGTCAGAGGAAAGTGATTTATGAAAAATCTGGATCCTGATTTGAATCAATAAACTGCGAAAAGTCAGTGGATGAGAAAACTGCTTTAGGCAAAGGACGGTAGCATGCTACTTATGTTTTGGTTCTTATAAGATGTTATGCTTTTGTTTTATTTGTAGCCAATTCTTATTCTACCTTTACTCAATACGAGTTAAAACTCCGTCTTCACTAATAAACTTCTTTTTGTTTTACCATAAGTACATCTGAGTACTATTAATATTGATAAGCATGATATGAATTCTTAGTTGAGCTTTTTGGAGATAGTGGACTTGGTAATCACAGTAAGCGTCCAGTGATGGAGGCTGGATATTCCAAGGGAACACTCTTCCAGGAGAGTTGGGTTGCATTAAGGTAAATTTGGGTTGCTACAAGGTAAAGGCTGGCAGAATCCTGAAAAGTTTGCTTGGTGTTGCTAACAGTCTGTTCAGGAGCTGTCACCAAGTTTAGTGCCATTAAATCTCTCTCTCTCTCACTCACTGTTGCAGGGGGGTTACAAGGTCACCCACAGTTCTGAGCTCCTCAAGCAAGTGCCACAATCTTTTCTAAATTCTCCTAGTGAACAAATTTTAACTCAAAGAATTTTAAAAACTTACTTCTGCAACATATGGATTAACAATTAGAGACTCATAAAAGGGATGACAGCCCTGCTTTTCCAATGCAGCATTTGCTTCGGAACTGCTTTTTAATACATCTCCAAATTCTTGGCCCTGAAAGGAATAAGAAGAGTTAAGCCTGGTGTGATGTTAGCCAACCAGGTGTCAGCTCATGCCAAAGCCCTAAGCCAGTTCACTTGTATATTAGTAGAGATTAAAGCGCTTGCAAATGTGTAAGAGTGTATATGGAGTTAAAACTTAATGGAGAGTAATGGGATGTTACATGCATTGTTTTTTATTTATCTGTATATCATCTTGTTTGCTTATTACATGATATTTACATTGTGTAACTAAATAATCCATCGAAGGAGAAAGAAGCCTCCTGGAATGCCAGGGAAGAATTTTAACAGGAAAGTGCTAATTTCAAAGCAAGTGGTCATTATGTGTGATGGAGAGCGAGAAATGACATTCAATCATGAAAACAAAAGACCACGGCCAGTTTGCTCCTGTCATCTGAAGAAGTGTGTTGTGCCCATGAAAGCACATGATACATGTTTTGTCAGTCTTTAAGGTGCTACTAGACTATTTGTTGTTTTTTAAGTTTTTTCCTGTTACAGATTAACTCAGCTACCCCTCTGAAGTTTATTTTCTGTGAGACGAAGCTAGAAGTATGGATTCATGGAAAGATTATTTATCTCTGGACTGCCTGGACTCACGAGGGTGCTACACAGAGATCCCTCAGAGGCTATCTGGTTATCCTGAAAAAACTTGGGAAACTGGCAGCTTATCATATCATTGTCACCATTTGGAACTGCAATCTGACTCACCTGCACATATATTTTACCTGCTTAAATCTCTCAATACTCTGATTTCTTTTTCTAATCAACCTTTAGTTAGGTTAGGATAGAATTATCTGCCAGCATCATCTTTGGTGTAAAATCTAAAGTAAGTGACTGGTCTCGGACAGGAAGCAACATAAATGTGATGTGATTTTTTGGTATAAAAATCTTTTATCACAAAGTCCACTTCGCCTAGGTGGCAAGATAGACTAAAGAGTCTAAGGGAACTGTTTGTGACATCATGGTAAAACAGGCATAGTAATCTATGAGTTCACATTTGCAACTGGCTTGCAGTGTTCTTAATTCAATTTCACCACTAGTTTGGGGGTATCTGCCTGTTTTCTGACAGTCTGGGGTATGCACTCCTGGTTTTGACCCATTCCAGATAGTGTGATACCTAGTAGTAATGAAATCTTGTTTTAAGGCAGGGCTACTAAACACACAGGCTGCTTACAGCCCGCAACCCGTTTGTTTGCGGCCCATGGTGCGGTTTGGGTTTACGTAGGGCTCAACACGCAGCCTGCAGGTGGGAGCCAAAACAAAAAAGTAGTCAATATAATGGTCTTCTGTTGACATGCATTTTTGTAGTTAAATTCCTGGACTGTCATTGCTCATTAAAAGTGCTGTCATATGGATGGAAATCAGGTAAATATTGCATTTTATTAATTATCAGCAGAACTGACTTAAATGGGGCCTGCATGTTGTGTAGTCTTGCCTTAATCTTTGTATTCATGCCTGTCAGTGTGAAAGAAGCTATTTGCATATATATTTGTATGTACATGCAGCCACACTTAAGTTGCGGACCTTGGCATGTGCTGTGAGTATCATTGTGGCCCCCAGGGCTTCCAAAGTTGAGTAGCCCTGCTTTAAGGTCTAATAAACAGTCTGATATTCAGATGGGGGGAGTTCCTGCAATCATCTCTGTGCATGGAACCCATGCAGAACCCGCTGAAGTCAATGGGGCTCAACCGATATGGAAAGAAAAGTGAGAATGGGAACTGAAAAAGAATAGGAAGGTAAAGAGATTGTTTATATTTTAATAGAAAGTGAGACACTATGTATTAATGGTGCTTCAATTGCTTATAGCTCCCACAACAAACTCCCTGAAATTTTACCAGCATTGGCTTGTGCTTTCTCTCCTTTAATGACACAACTAACGCTAATAAAATAAGAGCAACAACAGTATGTATTTTGCAAAAATAAAGTGGTAACAAAATATAAGAAAACATTGTAAATCATCCATGGGCCTTTGATGTTAGCATGACTGCCCATGGTTCTAGTGGTTCAAGGAGCAGAGCTGCAGACTTTTCTAGGCGGAGAGATGGCCAGTGACTGTCTGTGTACTGCCCTCCCCTCCCCCCAGCACTGCCTGTGCAGTTCTGATTGCCCAGGAACTGAAGCCAATAGAAATTGCAGAGGCAGCATGTGTGGGCCCAGGAAGCGCTCACTGCATAGATCCACTTGGCTGCAACTTGGCCTAGGGGCAAGTCATGCTGGCTGCTTCTGGAAGCAGCACAGAGCGAGGCCAGGCAGCGAACCTGCTTTAGCCCAGCTGTGCCCCCCCACCCACTCCAACTACCTGCCCCAGCCCAGAGGCCTGCCTTGAACCCTAAACCCCTCATTTCTTGCCCCAACTCAGAGGCTGCATGTCCAGCTGGAGCCCAAGCTCTTGCCCCAGCCTAATGAAAGTGAGGGTAGGAGAGGGAGAACAATGGAGGGAAAGGAGATAGAATGAGTGTGGGGGAGGGCTGAGAAAAGAGGTGGGTCAGTTGGCAGGACATCAGGAAACAGGGCAGGGCAAGGGTGTTCAGTTTTGCACAATTAGGAAGCTGACAACCCTATGTTTATCCATTAGCAAGACCATACAGCATAGCAGAGACTTTTAGTGACTTCTTACATGTAATGGACGAAGATAAGTTAATGACCTCTTCCACCACTGTCCATCACTGACTGCATGGAGCATTGCTTTTGTCGTTGTAGTTGTATTAGTCAGAACTTTCATGGTTTTAGCGGTGGTCCAGTACAACAAGTCAGCAGACTGGCTAGAAGAAATGCTGATATCTTCCTGTGAGTTTATGCAACAATACACAACAACTAATATTAGCTATAACCTCAGCATTATCACTGCAATGAGTTAATAAAGCCAAATGCCTAGAATGAACACACAATGGCATAAAGACATACTGATAACAGTTTTGTTAATGAGTTAAATTACCAGTCTCATTAAGCAGCAAGCTAAACACAAGCAGAGTTACAAATAATGTTGCACTTTTTAATCTAATACCTGATTTTTTGATTAACAGAACACTCTTTTTCTCATTAAATTCTAATCTCATAATATTGTGGATAACAGCCATTTACATTTTGAAGGTTATAAAGGTGTTTATTTTGCTCAACTAGTCCACAGTTCTGTTGATATACTGAAGTTTACAGAAAAGGGGAGGCTGGGCATATTGGCCATTCTTCAACATCTTATGAACAGTCTTAACATACAAAGTCAGGATTGCGTGGATTTCCAAGGAGCTCTGTGCTGCATCCAGCTTCTCGGTAGGATACTTTTGTCTTTACACCCTTCACTGGTAAGAAACTTAATCTTTTTTTTCCCTTGGAGCCACCCAAAATAGGGTTCTCCCCCGCTTTCCCATTCCATGTTGCAGATCTGCGCTTTCTGCATTGATGGAAAAATACTGGCAAGCTATATGAATGCTCACAGATTTGAAATTCTGCACGTGGTACTTTGAGGCATTAACCAAATAAAGCAATTCTCACAAGCTGCAAACAGATCTTGTCAGATATCTGCATATTCTGATTTCCCACTCTTCCCACACTTACACATGTTTAAGGCAGACACCTGCATCCACACTCAATAAGGTCAGGTTCAGGTCTGGTGTTTCAAAATTTAGGGTATGGGTTTTGCAAATCTGAATTACAGGGTCAGACCTCCCTCAAACAACAGGTTTAAATTAATACTTGGTATATCTGCAGTGATTTCTGTTACTAACTCCCGAGAGCTCTGTGCCAATTCTTTCCATGTTTTACACAGCTTATATATTAGAATATAAAACAGATTTCAGTATGCTGTAAATAATGTAATTATATTCCACTGATGATAATCACACACATGTACACTTTTATACATATATTTTGCTCATGATGTAATGGCTAATAAGTTATGATGGTTATTTCCCCACAAATTATACTACACTGATAACTATCAAAAGAAAATCACTTTTGTAAATTTATGCTGGTAGGAGAATATGAGCTGCCAGTTTTCAGCTCAGCATCTTGAGACAGAATTTTAGACACTGAACAGGGACTGACAACTAAAATGACATAGGTGAAGTTTTGAAGTTAATACTTCAATGGGATAGGATTACACCTCTAATCTATTTTATTCTCTAGCACCTTTAAATATAGTACTGTATACTTCAGACCGGCAAACTGATAATCAAAGTGACATAATAAGATTATTTCCCTTAGTTTAGGATCCAATTTCCAATGTTTTGTACTGGAAGCCAATATGTAACCATGTAGGTTAACTGATGAGCCCAGACTCATTGGTTAACCATGTAGATGGTTATACTTTCACATCCCTATCAAGAGCAGCAAATTATTTTTTACTTTAGGCTGCTCTAATATGCCTCATTATTTTAGATTTTTTTTAAATGTACAAAAAAAAGGAAGACATTTATCACCAAATCTACCATTATCATTAAAAAGGCATCAACAACTGTACTGCCACAACATTTGTAAATGTGAGCACTCCCTGGCTGATTTTGCACTCCTGTTAGCTCTACAGACCCAACATAGCTAAGAAAATATATTCAGAAGTCTATTCCTTCTTAGAAAGTCCAATGAACATGGAATCCCATTATACCATTTTTTCTAGTTACTCAAATCTAGAACTGTACTCAGTCAAGGTAAACAAAATGTGTTGCAGCCCACCAATGGATTACTTTGATGGGCTGCATGACAAAGGTTGCCAACCCATAATCTAGCAAAACAAAATACTAAACTACAGCTAGTAGAAGTTTTGAGTCCTTTAAACAGCACTAATGCAAAATGCAGATCTGTAATTTTTACAGGATGTTTGCAAATTATGCATCCTCTGCAATTTATCAATAAACACCTTGCTTCCAATGATAGCACCAATATTCTTGACATTGCAAGTTTCTCTTGTGCTAAAGTGCCACTGCTTCGTAATTACATTTTCATATTACTTAAAAAAATTATTTTATTTATATATCTAACAGCAGATATAATGCATGTTTTAAGTATTAAGCAGATTTAGTATAAAGTCAGCCCTCGTTTATGAGGCATTACTTACTGTGGTTATTATCTCTCCTGTTTACACGTAACATCATTTTGTGGTTAAGCACTGTACTTTAATCTAATCATACTAACTATAATAATCAGAAATATTCTTCTTTAATCAAGGCCCTAATTTGCTCTTTGAGATTTTTTGTCTTTGAGCACTACTAAATTAGACATTGAGGTAATTACAGCATACCACAAGAGTGCAAAGGGGAACAGGAGCTTAATAACTAAGGTAATTGTGGAGGAATTCCTTTCCTTCCTGAACATAGCTGTTCCAAGAATTATCTGAGCTGAAAACCAACTACGGTAATTAGGTTATCTAGTCCAGCCTAACACCAATGAGGGATTCCTCACAATATTTATTGTAATGCTTCGTCGGTCAAGTGCTATTTTTAAATGCATAAACAATGGTGTTTACAAAGGAGCCATAAGATCATGTTCCCACCCATGTCATCCTAACATACCCTGAGCAGAGGAAAAAAACGCTTCTTTTCAATTCACTGTGGGAGGATTAAAAAAAAATAATAGTTACCTGTTCTGTAACTGGTGTTCTTCGAGATGTATTGCTCATGTCTATTCAACATAGGTGTGCGTGCCTGTGACATGCATCACTGCCACAAGTTTTTCCCTAAACAGTAACTGTAGGGGCGAGGGACCCCAGCACTCCCCAGAGTAGCCATATAGGGCATCCCAGACCCCTCCCTCCTAAATTCCTTCTTGCCGGAACTATGACAGAGGAGAGAGAGGTGGGTGGGAGACTGAATGGACATGAGGAACACTTCTTAAAGAATACCAGTTACAGAACAGATAACTGTCTTTTCTTCTTCGAGTGCTTGCTTGTGTCCATTCAACATAGGTGACTATAAAGAGAGGGGGAAATGGACAGAAGGCATAGAGGAGACCTTCTGACCACCAGTGCAGGCAGGCATCCATTAAAGAACCCCACTCAAGGCCAAACTGGGAGCAGAACCGGCTGCACTTTGTGTTCTCTCTCGTTGCAAATAGGTCCACTACGGGACAGCCCCAGTTGCGGAACAGGGAGTCAGTCACCTCGGGGTGGAGAGCCCACTCATGGTGAAAGAAGAACTCTTTGCTGAGACGATCTGTGATCGCATTCTGAACCACTGAAAGGTGATGGGCTTCTAGCACAATGCTGTGCAGGACGCAAAACTCCCAGAGTCTCATAGCCTTCTTGCAGAGCTATGGGGAACCTGCTCCTCCTTGCCTGTTTATGTAGTACATGGTGGCAGTGTTGTCTGTGAGGACGTGCACCACCCTGCCTGTGAAGTGAGAGAGAAACATCGCACACTTGTTCCTGATTACTCTTAGCTTTTATGTTTATGTGGAGCAATTTCTCTTGAGCCAACCACATGCCCTGGGTGCGAAGGGTCCCCATGTGGGCTCCCCAACCACAGTCTGAAGTGTCGACTACGAGCTCTCTCAAGTGCAGTTGAGGATGGTATAGGATGCTCAACATGACTCAGTCTGGGCTTATCCATCAGGTCAGGGCTGACAGAACTTGAGGTGGGACCGTTACCACCCTTTCTAGAAAGTGCTTTACTGGTACATACACCGAGACCAGCCACACTTGGAGGGGCCTCATTCTGAGCCTGACCAGAGGCACAACATACATGCAAGCAGCCATATTAAATGCTCCAGAATCTGCAGACACACTCATGCTGTGGTCATGGGGGCATCTGCAAGTTGCCAAATGAGGGCCAGCAAGGCCTTGAATCTCTCGAGGGAGCGGTGCTCTGGCCGGGGGCGAGCCCAAAACCACTCCTATGAACTCTATCCTCTGAGTTGGTACCAAGAGGAACTTTTTCTTGTTTATCAGCAGGCCAAGCCAGCGGCATGTGTCCAGGAGGAGACACATGTTGCAATGGATCTTTTGCCTCCACGGGCCCTTAACGAGCCAGTCATCCAGGTAAGGGTACAGCTGTACACCTTGACCCCTCAAGTATGCCAAAACTGCCACCATGCATTTGGTGAAAACCCTGGGAGCCGTAGATAGGCCCAAGGACAGGACAGTGAATTGGTAGTGGGTCTCCCAACTATGAATCTCAGGAAGCGCTTGTGACCTTCGAAGATGGCGATATGGAATTACGCATCCTTGAGGTTGAGAGTGGCATACCAGTCCCAAGAATACAGGTTGGGAATGATAATGGCCAGCGAGACTGTACAGAACTTGAGGCAGACCAAATATTTGTTGAGGCCCTGCAAGTCCAATATAGGCTGTAGGCCCCCTTTCACTCTGGGGATCAAAAAGCAATGGGAGTAAAAAACTTTCTTCTTGAATTCCGGCAATATCCTCTCCACTGCTTCCACCTGGAGCAACTAGGATAGCTCCTGTTTGAGAAGCTGCTTTGAAACGGGTCCCTGAAAAGGGATGGGGGATGAGGGTGATGTGGAATAGAGCCAGAGAGTGTAGCCACGCTGGAGAGTGGCTAAGACCCAACGGTCCATGCTGGGAGGAAGGGACAAAGCCTGAAGGAGAACAGGCAGGCAAGATCTTGGGAGTCCTGGGGCGCACCCTCAAAAGGAACACTTGCCCTGGGGTTTTGCCTGGCTGGTCCATTGTTGGTCAGGCAGGGGATGGAGGCCTCGTCTCCGCTTGGAGGGCTTCAGGCAGGAAGGTGTTCTCTCCTGATGGGGATACAGGCTCTTTTGTTGAGAGAACTGGGGCTTAACCCTCTTCCTCACAGACCCCGGGATGTAGAGGCCTAGAGTTTTCAAGGTCGTACGGGAGTCCTTTAGCCTGTGCAATTTTGTGTTCGTCTGTTCTGCGAACAGGGCCCCCTGTCAAAAGGCAGATCTTGAATGGAGTTCTGTGCCTCCAGAGATAGGCCCGATAGAAGAAGCCAGGCTACAAGCCTCATGGAGATGGCGGAAACCAGGCAGTGAGCCGTCAAGTCCGCGGCATCAGACGCCGCTTGCAAGGCCGCCAGCACCATGAAGGACCCTTCTTCAATCAGGGCCTTATAACTCATAGAGGGAAGCTATCAGCAAGGAGGTCTCAAATCTGGCCAGCACCTGTTTCAGACCTGGCAAACAAGACCTGGTGGTTCGCCACCCTTAACTGAAAGCTGGCTGAAGAATAAATATTTCTACCAAACAAGTCCAACCATTTGGAGTCTTTATTCTTGCGGACAAGGGCTGGCTGGCTCTGGTGCTGCCTGTGGTTAACGGATTCCACACAAGGGAGTTGGGTGGCAGATGGGTGTAAAGGTAGTCATGATCCCCTGCCCGGACAAAATACTTCCACTCAGCACTCTTGTCTATAGGCAGGATGGAGGAGGGAGTCTGCAGGATGGAGGAGGGAGTCTGCCATAGTATCTTGGTGACTGCCTCATGCAGAGCCAAGGCCACCCTGACAGGCCCTGCATGACCCAGAACCCCGAACAACGAGTCGGAGATCTCTTGCACCTCCTCGGCCTGGAGGTCCAAACTGTTAGCCACTCTTCTCAGGAGGTCATGGTGGGCTCCTGATTCCTCCTGGGGCACTGCCAGGGGAGAAGCCACAATAGCCTCATCCAGCTACAAAGAGGAGGCAGCCAGGGCTAGTTGGCCTTCCTCATGAGATGGGGGCTGACCACTCACCCCAGCTGTCCGCTGAGGGGGGGCTGGTGTCCCCGTGCCCCCTTGAGGCCTATAAGATCCTGGCGGCATTGAAGGGGCCTGGGATGCTCCAGGGACTGAGTTGGTAAGCTGCGGCTGTACTGGAAAGCCCCAGGGAGTCCATGGGGACCATTGTACCTGCCACTGGGACGGTGGTGACGGCATGCCCTGGGACGGCACCAGCGGTGCCCATGTCAACGGCACTGAGGATGTTCCAAGCACCATCACTGAAACTAAGAAGGAACTGAGGGAAGGGCCAGAGGTACCCTATATAGTGTGGCATGAGTGTGCCACTCCAGGGGGGTACTGGTCAGGGAAAAACTTCCGGCACCGGTGCATGTGGCAGGCACACACTTCTATGTTGAATGGACATGAGTAAGCACTCGAAGGAGTTAAAATTAGCAAAATGTGTGAATAATCTTTTATTGGAACCCTAGAGATTGTAAAACATGATGGAGCTATGCCCATCTAGTGATAGTTTTATTAACTTTATCCAAATAATAGTTAAAACAGAAAGTGTTAGCTGATATGTTGCCGCATTCAATGGCAACCTCCCCAGATGGTCTCCCCAACAAATATATAGTGGATATTAATTAGCTCATCTCTGGAATCAATTGGATTTTTGTCTGAATAAACCTTAGACAGCAAAATCTGAAATACACGTGTATTTGTATAAGATTAATTACCAAGAGGAAATAAATAAAATCCAAGTTAGCAAAAACCTATTCTTTCAAAAGAACATTCAACCAAACTTCTAACTCAGCTCTTCAAAGAACTCTGTCCAAGACATTTTCACCTCCTTGATATTTAGGTGGTTCCTAGTCTTTCATTTTAGGGGACACAAGTGCTCACATTCTATTGTGCTATTGTTGAAGTTATGTTGAAACTGTAAGCGTGAAAATGAAGAGGGGGGTAACATTCCTTTTTTCTAAATGGCATTTTAAGTGAAAAATCTTAAGTTACAGAAACTAGTGTGAACTTCACAGATTATGAACTTCAAAATCCATTACACCAAATGTATAAGCAAATATAAATGATACTGTATATACACTGAAACAAAAGTCAGTTTTAAGTAAGAGCAAGTATTTCTATCAAGTATTATCAAGTATTACACACTTCACTTCTCTACAGAGGAAAAAGGACTATAAGCTGTCTAAACTCCTACCTGCCACATGGGGCCACAACAGTGGTACCCTTAACTCACCCAGCAATATCATCAATCTAGCCAACTACACACTCAGCCTGGCAGAAGAGTCTGTCGTATCTCGGGAACTCTCTTTTTGCCCCATCACTGCTACAAACATGATACAGTTCTGCGGTGATCTGGAAGCCTACTTTCGCTGTCTCCGACTCAAGGAATACTTTCAACACAACACTGAACAGTGCACAGACACACAAATACCCTCCCACCAACAGCACAAAAAGAAGAATTCTACATGGACTCCTCCTGAGGGTTGAAATGACAGTCTGGACCTATACATAGAATGCTTCCGCTGACATGCACAGACAGAAATTGTGGAAAAACAGCATTGCTTGCCCCATAACCTCAGAAACAACTCTGACATTATAATCAAAGAGGCTGATAAAGGAGATGCTGTTGTCATCATGAACAGGTCTGACTACCAAAAGGAGGCTGCCAGACAACTCTCCAATACCACATTCTACAGACCACTTTCCTCAGATCCCACTGAGGAATACACTAAGAAACTCACCATCTGCTCAGGACACTCCCTACACAAGCACAGGAACAAATCTACACAAACACACCCTTAGAGCCCCGACCGGGGTTATTCTATCTACTACCCAAGATCCACAAACCTGGAAACCCTGGATGCTCCATCATCTCGGGCATTGGTACTCTCACTGCAGGACTGTCTGGATATGTGGACTCAGACCCTACGCCACCAGCCCTCCCAGCTATCTCCGAGACACTACTGATTTCCTGAGAAAACTACAATGCATTGGTCATCTTCCAGAAAACACCATCCTAGCCACCATGGATGTAGGGGCTCTCTACACCAACATCCCACACATAGATGGAATACAAGCTGTCAGGAACAGTATCCCTGATGATGCCACAGCACAACTGGTGGCTGAGATCTGTGACTTTATCCTTACACACAACTATTTCAGATTTGGTGGCCTGCAATTCCCACTTATTGATATCCAGGCTGGGGGGCCATCCAATGTGAAAGATGCCTGCTGGTGGAATCTCTCAGGCAGCAGATGGGAGAGCTACAGGAGGAGGTGGCTAGGTTGAGGAGCATCCGAATCCATGAGCAATTCCTGGACAGTGCTCATGTGGAGGCAGCTGAGGTAACTGTCCCAGTACACAAGACTGCTGACACATCACTGGTGGAGAAGGAGATGGCTCAGGGTGGACACTGGCAGCTGGTTACTGCTGGCAGCAGGCAGTGCTCCACCGCTGCTCAAAGCCCTCCCGCCGTGGTACTAGGAAACCGTTATGCTCTTCTTGATACAGGAGATAAGGGATCACCCCCTACAACAGAGGAGGAGAAGCCTCATACCCCCAAGGCTGGGAGGTCTGCTGCCACCACTGCGAATAGGAAATGTAGGGTAGTGGTGGTAGGAGACTCTCTTCTGAGGGGGACGGAAGCGCCTATCTGTCGCCCTGACACTTCATCTCGGGAGGTATGCTGCCTGCCGGGGGCCCATATCCGAGATGTTACGGAGGCATTGTCGAGGATTATCCAGCCCTCTGACTACTACCCCATGCTACTCATCCATGTGGGCACAAATGATACTGCGAGGTGTGACACTGAGCGAATCAAGTGTGACTACAGGGCTCTGGGAGTACAGGTGAAGGAGTTTAGAGCGCAGGTGGTATTCTCTTTGATCCTTCCTGTCAACAGTAGGGGCCCGGGCAGAGACAGGTGCATCCTGGAGGTGAATGCCTGGTCACGAAGATGGTGTCGACAGGAGGGCTTTGGCTTCCTCAACCACAGGATGCTATTCTAGGAAGGACTCCCAGGCAGAGATGATGTTCACCTTTCAAGGAGGGGGAAGACCCTATTTGGACACAGACTGCTAACCTAGTGAGGAGGGCTTTAAACTAGGTTCGACAGGGACAAGTGAGCAAAGCCCACGGGTAAGTGAAGAACATGGAAACCTGGGAGATGGGTCGGAAATGGGAGGGAGCGTGGGCTATAATGACAGAGAGAGAGGAGGGTCAGGGCAAAACTGGGAGGCAAGATCAAATCAGTATCTTAGACGCCTATATACAAATGCGAGAAGTATGGGTAATAAGCAGGAAGAACTGGAAGTGCTAATAAATAAGTACAATTACGACAGTGTTGACATCACAGAAACTTGGTGGGATAATACACACGATTGGAATGTTTGTATGGAAGGGTACAGCTTGCTCAGAAAGGATAGACAGGGGAAAAAAGGGAGGAGGTGTTGCCTTATATATTAAAAATGAACACGCTTGGAGTGAGGTGGAGATGGACACAGGAGACGGAAGTGTTGAGAGTCTCTGGGTTAGGCTAAAAGGGGTAAAAAACAAGGGTGATGTCATGCTAGGAGTCTACTACAGGCCACCTACCCAGGTGGATGAGGCTTTTTTTAAACAACTAACAAAATCATCCAAAGCCCAAGATTTGGTGGTGATGGGGGACTTCAACTATCCAGATATATGTTGGGAAAATAACACAGCGAGGCACAGACTATCCAATAAGTTCTTGGACTACATTGGAGACAACTTTTTATTTCAGAAGGCTGAAAAAGCTACTGGGGGGAAGCTGTTCTAGTTTTGATTTTAACAAATAGGGAGGAACTGGTTGAGAATTTGAAAGTGGAAGGCAGCTTGGGTGAAACTGATCATGAAATCATAGAGTTCACAATTCTAAGGAAGGGTAGAAGGGAGACCAGCAAAATAGAGACAATGGATTTCAGGAAGGCGGATTTTGGTAAGCTCAGAGAGCTGATAGGTAAGGTCCTATGGGAATCAAGACTGAGGGGAAAAACAACGGAGGAGAGTTGGCAGTTTTTCAAAGGGACATTGTTAAGGGCCCAAAAGCAAGCTATTCCGCTGTGTAGGAAAGATAGAAAATATGGCAAAAGACCGCCTTGGCTTAACCATGAGATCTTGCATGATCTAAAAATAAAAAGGAGTCATATAAAAAATGGAAACTAGGACAAATTACAAAGGATGAATATAGGCAAACAACACAGGAATGCAAAGGGCAAGATTAGAAAGGCAAAGGCACAAAATGAGCTCAAACTAGCTACAGGAATAAAGGGAAACAAGACTTTTTATAAATACATTAGAAGCAAGAGGAAGACCAAGGACAGGGTAGGCCCACTGGTCAATGAGGAGGGTGAAACAGTAACAGGAAACTTGGAAATGGCAGAGATGCTTAATGACTTCTTTGTTTCGGTCTTCACCGAGAAGTCTGATGAAGGAATGTCTAACATAGTGAATGCTAGTGGGAAGGGGGTAGGTTTAGAAGATAAAATAAAAAAAGAACAAGTTAAAAATCACTTTGAAAAGTTAGATGCCTGCAAGTCACCAGGGCCTGATGAAATGCATCCTAGAATACTCAAGGAGCTGATAGAGGAGGTATCTGAGCCTCTAGCTATCATCTTTGGAAAATCATGGGAGACAGGAGAGATTCCAGAAGACTGGAAAAGGGCAAATATAGTGCCCATCTATAAAAAGGGAAATAAGAAGAACCCAGGAAACTACAGACCAGTTAGTTTAACTTCTGTGCCAGGGAAGATAATGGAGCAAGTAATTAAGGAAATCATCTGCAAACACGTGGAAGGTGGTAAAGTGATAGGGAACAGCCAGCATGGATTTGTAAAGAACAAATCATGTCAAACCAATCTGATAGCTTTCTTTAATAGGATAATGAGTCTTGTGGATACGGTAGAAGCGGTGGATGTGGTATACCTAGACTTTAGTAAGGCGTTTGATACGGTCTCGCATGATATTCTTATCAATAAACTAGGCAAATACAACTTAGATGGGGCTACTATAAGGTGGGTGCATAACTGGCTGGATAACCGTACTCAGAGAGTAGCTATTAATGGTTCTCAATCCTGCTGGAAAGGTATAACAAGTGGGGTTCCGCAGGGGTCTGTTTTGGGACCTGCTATGTTCAATATCTTCATAAACGATTTAGATATTGGCATTGAAAGTACTCTTATTAAGTTTGCAGATGATACCAAGTTGGGAGGGGCTGCGACTGCTCTGGAGGATAGAGTCATAATTCAAAATGATCTGGACAAATTGGAGAAATGGTCTGAGGTAAACAGGATGAAGTTTAATAAAGACAAATGCAAAGTGCTCCACTTAGGAAGGAACAATCAGTTTCACACATACAGAATGGGAAGTGACTGTCTAGGAAGGAGTACGGCAGAAAGGGATCTAGGGGTTATAGTGGACCACAAGCTAAATATGAGTCAACAGTGTGATGCTGTTGGGAAAAAAAGCAAACATGATTCTGGGATGCATTAACAGGTGTGTTGTGAACAAGACACGAGAAGTCATTCTTCTGCTCTACTCTGTGCTAGTTAGGCCTCAGTTGGAGTATTGTGTCCAGTTCTGGGCACCGCATTTCAAGAAAGATGTGGAGAAATTGGAGACGGTCCAGACAAGAGCAACAAGAATGATTAAAGGTCTAGAGAACATGACCTATGAAGGAAGGCTGAAAGAACTGGGTTTGTTTAGTTTGGAAAAGAGAAGATTGAGGGGGGACATGATGGCAGTTTTCAGGTATCTAAAAGAGTGTCATAAGGAGGAGGGAGAAAACTTGTTCTATCCTCAGAGGCCATGATGAACAAGAAGCAATGGGCTTAAACTGCAGCAAGGGAAGTTTAGGTTGGACGTTAGGAAAAAGTTCCTAACTGTCAGGGTGGTTAAACACAGGAATAAATTGCCCTGGGAGATTGTGGAATCTCCATCTGCGGAGATATTTAAGAGTAGGTTAGATAAATGTCCATCAGGGATGGTCTAGACAGTACTGGGTCCTGCTATGAGGGCAGGGGACTGGAATCGATGACCTCTCGAGGTCCCTTCCAGTCCTAGTATTCTACGATTCTATGATATACCTCCAAATCAGTGGCACCGCTATGGGCAACCGCATGGCCCCACAATATGCCAACATTTTTATGGCTGACCTGGAACAACGCTTCCTCAGCTCTCATCCACTAGCACCCCTTCTCTACTTACGCTACATTGATGACATCTTCATCATCTGGACCCATGGGAAGGCGGCTCTGGAAGAATTCCACCACAATTTCAACAATTTCCACCCCACCATCAACCTCAGCCTGGACCAGTCTACACAAGAGATCCGCTTCCTGGACACTACAGTGCAAATTAGCGATGGTCAGATAAACACCACCCTATACCGAAAACCTACCAACTGCTATGCCTACCTTCATGCCTCCAGCTTCCATCCCGGACACACCACATGATCCACTGTCTACAGCCAAGCACCAAGGTACAACCGCATTTGCTCCAACCCCTCTGACAGAGACAAACATGTACAAGATCTTCACCAAGCATTCTTAAAACTACGATACCTGCCTGAGGAAGTGAGGATACAGATCAACAGGGCCAGATGTGTGTACCCAGAAGCCTCCTACTACAAGACAAGCCCAACAAAGAAACCAACAGAACACCACTGGCCATCACCTACAGTCCTCAGCTAAAACCTCTCCAACGCATCATCAGTGATCTACAACCCATCCTGGACAATGATCCCTCATTTTCACAGGCCTTGGGAGGCAGGCCAGTCCTCGCCCACAGACAGCCCGCAACCTGAAGCATATTCTCACCAGCAACTATACACCGCACCACAGTAACTCTAACTCTGGAACCAATCCCTGCAACAAACCTCGGTGCCAACTCTGCCCACATATCTACACCAGCAACACCATCACAGGACCTAACCAGATCAGCCACACCATCACGTGTTCATTCACCTGTACATCTACCAATGTAATATACTCTATCATGTTCCAGCAATGCCCCTCTGCTATATACATCGGTCAAACTGGACAGTTTCTACGTAAAAGAATAAACGGACACAAATCAGATATCAGGAATGGTAATATACAGAAACTTCAAGAACAGACTTCAATCTCCCTGGACACACAGTAGCAGATTTAAAGGTAACCATCCTGCAGCAAAAAAACTTCAAGAACAGACTTCAAAGAGAAATTGCTGAGCTATAGTTCATCTGCAAATTTGACACCATCAGTTTAGGATTAAACAAAGACTGTGAATGGCTAGCCAAGTACAAAAACAGTTTCTCCTCTCTTGGTGTTCATACCTCCACATCAGCTGCCAGAAATGGGCCTCATCCTCCCTGACTGAATTGACCTAGTTATCTCCAGCCTTACTCTTGATTGGAACTCTTTTCTTATGCTTGTATATTTATACCTGCCTCTGGAAATTTCCACTACATGCATCTGAGGAAGTGGGTCTCTGCCCACGAAAGCTTACATTCCAATAAATCTGTTAGTCTATAAGGTGCCACAGGACTCCTCGTCGCTTTTATCAAGATAGAGTGGGTTTCTGAACAATATATATAATATCAACTACAGGTTGAACCTCTCTAGTCCGGCATGCTCGGAACCTGACCAGTGCCAAAGCAGAGAATTTGCCGAATCACAGGGGGTTGAAACCGTCTATATCATTACCAACACTTCCACTGCTTACTAGGCTCTTAGAAGACATCTAGGGATAAACACAACAAACGGTCTGGTAGCACTTTATAGACTAACAAAACATGTAGATGGTTTTGTTAGTCTATAAAGTGCTACCAGACCATTTGTTGTTTTTTTTCTGTAACAGACTAACGTGGCTATCCCCTGAAGCATCTAGGGACAAAGCAGAGATGAAACAACAGTACAGAATACTGAAAGCCAGTACCGGTAGCTGCAAACAAATTTTATAGGAAACTTGGCCACACTCATGGTAAATGGACATCTGGCTAACTAAAATCATGCTGGACCATGGATTTCACCAGACCAGAGTGTACCAGACTAGAGTGACTCAATGTGTAGATGTTATGGGGTTAGTATATGAAAGGCTTGATTCAATTCTATAGGCAGAAGTAAGCATGAAGTCAGACTAAATAATGGTTTCTTAAGCCTCAAAAAAACCCCAAACAAACAAACCTGTGAAAGTATGTAAATATAAAATATGTAAGCAATTATGATCTGGGAAAGAAAAAAAGTCCATATGGGAATAATATGCAGATAGATAAAAGGATAAATTCAAATATGTTATATAATTTATTTTTCAGTATTGTTCTGCGCCATACTATAAGGCTAACATCAACATTAATAATTATTTTTGTATTTTATGTTAGGTTTTTTGTCTTATTTTCCACTTTTCCTGACTTTGTATTGATTTATGTTCTCAATTATTTTGTTTACAATGCTGAGACCCCAGTGGACAAAGATGCCCAAGACTACATTTGGAGTGTATATTACAAAGAAAACTTATTAATATTTTATCTATTTGTTTATTTCCTTAGGTTATTTGCTAGTGCTAAGCACAAAATATAAAGCAGGGAAATACTTCAAGTTTGCTATCCTGTACTACAGGTTGAAACTCTCTTAACTGGGATTCTCTGGTCTAGCAACATCCATGGTCCAGCACGGATGTTGCAAGACCGGAGAATCCCAGTGCAGTGCCAGCACAAAGGACTCCTGCGGGTCACCCAGCGTATGGCAGCGGGGCTGTCCATCGGGTTGCAGGGCCACGGCATGTGGTTGCTTGGTGGGGTTGGGAGCCATGGCAGTGGTGGCTGCCCAGCAGGGTCAGTAGGAGGTGGGGAGCTGGCCGGGAGGCCAGGGAGCCGGGCCAAGGGGGCCGGTGGGTAGGGGTCCATAAATGACCTACCCTGGCCCAGTAAAATCCCTCATCCAAGATCAGGCAGGTCCCCGGGGAGCCAGCCAAGGAAGGTCCAACCTGTAGTTGAAATCTTTGAAATCTGTTTCTCCCTATGATACAGAATAAAAAAAGAATGGAATGGTGGCCATTTTACAGTCTCGCTTTAAAACTTACCTGAGGAGTCTCCTTAGTGATCAGCGAAGAAGTTCCTGAGACATTTGTATTTTCCCCCGCTTCTGAGGGACGTAACCGGTAATTCACTGCTTGATACAGAATCTGAAAAGAATGGGTACACCTTATTTCTGCTATCATGAAATAACACAATCATTCAAGCTACCTAGTGTCATGAGAAAGCAAGGACATCAGATGGTAAAACTTGCAGGAGAATCACGGTTCAACCCTGCTGAACTACTGATACAAATTATATAAGTGTCTACACAAAACCACTTTCCCTCAGTACTGTAAATGTTGTTCTATAATTCTTAGCTCTTAAGAGCAAAAACTACACTATCCTGTGTGTTTGTACTGCAACATCACAATTCTGAGTGGAACTGTGGAGCTCAATATTAATTACTATTAATAAATTACTGTGTTTAATTAATTTAGATTACAATAATAAAATGACACTTATGTGAGGTTTTATGCACCATAGAGCAATTAATAATTAAAAAAATAGTCTGATATATGGAAACGATCATTCAAATAGGAACTCTGCCAGCCAGTCAGCCACCTACAAAAAAATCTCTTTTCCATTTCTTCATCACACACTGGGGACACGAAGCGAGCCCAGCGCCGAAGTAACTTAACAACGATTTACAACAAGATAAGAGTAAACAACTAGAAAAACACACTCACTAAAAGTACAAAAACAGGTTAGAACTGCTAAGTGGAGCTTGCAGAGCAAGAGCATAGCGTGGTGTTACGACAGTCACTGGTAAGAAGGAAGTGAGCGGGTAGAGGGCCAGCAGGGGTAAATATCAGCCAATATACTGGTGCCACTTCAGGGGCCTCTCCTGCTAACCCAACAGATACTGCAAAGGGAAAAACTTCCAATGATGTGTGCCCGCAGTGCGCACATACCTACATGGAATGGACATGAGCAATCACTCGAAGAATAAACTCATACAACGTAATTTTTACAGAGTGACATTTCAGAGCACAAATTCAATTTCCCCTTAATGCACCCTATGCAAAGCAATTCAGAAAAACAGGGTCAAACACAATGGAAACGTAGCTTTTTGTCTTACATGATAGCATTTATTCTCATCTTCTCAAATACATATATTAGTAGCCTTCTCAAGTACATATAATGAGAAATCTGAATATTACAGATTACACATGCATAAGGAATTTGATATTTAGGGCCCTGATTCTATGGAGAGCTAATAGCATGATTGGGCCCTAAATCCTCATTAATAATAACTAGATGATTTACCTGGCATTGTTCAGGTTCTTAATTCAAGTAAGTTTTGTTTTCCCTTCATTTAAATCTTTGTTCTGAGGTGGCGCTGGGAATGAGGGGTTCAATATACAGGCTGTTCTGGAGAGAGAAGACAACTTCAGCATTCTCTCACTGCAGCAGCTTGGAGCCAAGTGACAAGCACCTGTCCATGGCGCTGCAGATGAAGTGGGCACAGCCGACGGAGGGGTGCAGTTTTCCCAGTTGGGGGACAGACACACACAAGCGCTCTGAAATATATAGTACATAGCTGTCCCTTTCTCCACCCCGGCCCATGCTGGCCCAGTGGGGTTATATCTGTCCTGATCCCAATCCTTTCCTACCAGACCCTTCCCTTTCCATTTTATGAGAAACAATCAAATTCCAGGTACAGCCCATTGTCCTGGCACAGACAAACCCTTACCTTGCTTTAAGTTATGATAAGAGGAAGCTGCATATCAAATGTGGCGGACCTAGTTCTTACCGTTTTAGGAGGAGCTCTTGAACAAACGTTTATTTAACGTTTATTTTAGTAATTGTGTAACCACAACATTTTTTATCAGGGACAGGGCCAGTAGCCAGTGCACTGACAGCTCCATTTCCAGGGAGCCCCCTGGCCACCCCACAAGGCTGCCTCTGATACAGATGCAGCAAGGGGTGAGGGGTGTGTGTGTGGGGGGGGGGGGTCATTTGGATTAACTGGTAAGACTGGGCTTATCGGTTAATGGTTTAAGTGACTTTACGCTAACTTCCCTAACTCACAGAGGGAGAGAGAGACAGACACACACACACATATTTATAGGTGAAATCATGGTCTCACTGAAGTCAATGGAAATTGTGTCATTTATTTCAACCGAGCCAGGATTTCACTCTCTGTTTGGCAGAACATGCAGAAAACTTGGGACATTTGTTATGTACATTTGTTATGTGTACAAATAACATTGTGTCTAATGTACAAAATCCTTATAGAAGCTCACGAATTCAAAGCAAAATTACATACACATTGTACATCCCAATCAAATGGTTAACTGGACACTAAGTATTACAGAGCTGGAACAGAGTGTTCTGTCTACAATATGACAGACTATACTTCATTTTAGAAACCCTCTGAGGCTTTAGCACCTATCAAGCAGTGCTAATATAATAGAAAAGAAACAGCAAGCTTACTGATTACAGAAAATGTATTATAAAACAATATTTAACTATTCAGAAGGGAAGGTAAAAAAAAATACAGAAAAATAGATAAAACAGATTGTCAGGCACTTAGGGGAAAACACACAAAACAGTTACTTCCTGTTTCAGAAAACAAGTATTCAGTTTATATTAGGAAATTTTTACAGAAATGCATCTCACCTGAGTCTGCAAAGAACTGCTTGCTGCCAGCAGTGACTCTATGGAACTTGGAGGGCAATGTGTCAGAGCAAAGGCAGTGAGCTCCCGCCGAGCACCCAAGTCTTGGTAGCCTTCTGATTGCCCTAATTGGCTGCATACCTCCCAGCTTTTAGAATAGCCTGCAAAGGGAACAAAAATATTTCCAAGCATAGTCACATATAATTAATCATTTAATTGTGGGGGTGCTGGAAAAAGAAGAGAAACACAGGAGCAGTTTATGTTCTGCAATTCCATACCTGAATCTCCATTTACACCTTCTTCCACTCATAAGCCATATTAGACTCGCAAGAATTAAAATAGGATTTGGACAGACAAGGAGAAACAAAGTCTCATCATTTCAATTAGCTAGCCTATGGATTGGATGTGGGTGATGGGAACAAAAGAAGAACCACACTTCTCTAAAATATACACAATCTCCTCTGGTGACTAAGAGTCCAATGGCCCCAGATCAAACAAGAAACATGTAATACAGACGATGGCGTAAATGTTTGCAAATGCGCACAAAAAGCACAAATAGCTGGGAACCACTTTTTATATTGTAGGAGGGGTAAGAGGACATGCCAACCACTTCCACCATCACACACACATACTTGACTTAATATTAGTTATATTTGGAGATGCCACAGATTATCATCATGTTACAAACCCTTTGGCCCAATCCTTGGACTTTCCCTATGTATAACTGACAGGGGTAGTCTTAATCACGGAAGAGCATTCAAATACAAAAAGGCACATGTAACTGAACCTAACCAAGGGACAAAAGGACTGAGCTCTTAGTTCCACAGTTTGTGTGTGTGTTCGTTGAAGAAGAAAGAACAGTGTCTATTACTAGAGTACCTACGGCCCGATTAATAAAAGTGACTGAAGCACCTAACTTGCACTTTTGGGACCAAAGACATTGATAAAATTCTCACTCAGTTGAAGCTTAACTCTGCAGGTGTATAAAATCCCCAGATAACTAAATCTCCATAAGTGGGCATGAGCAATGCCACGTAAGTCCAGATGCCACCAAACTACTAAGCCCTTAGTTCACACCTAAGTCCAGTGGGTTTCACAAACAAGGTACTCTGCGGTCTCTCTCATCTCAGCAGACCTAGCCCCCGCAAAGGACGCAGGAAGTGGTATTGGTGACATGCCTTCTGCACAATTGTCTAGTAGCTGAAGTTCTCACTTGCAATGTTGGAGATCTGGATTCAAATCCCTATTCTACCCAATTCAGAGCAGTGTTTTGATTCCAGTGCTTATAACTGACAGGCAAGCACACTAACAACTGGCCTATGAGTAACACTCGCCTTCTGGCGGAATTAATACTTAAGTATTTCACACGAAGTGGAGCAGGAGAGATTGAGGGACACATTCTAAAATATACCACAGCCTGGTGGTTAGGGTACTCACGAGAGGTGAGACACCTGGGTAGAAGACCTTGCTCTGAAACAAGCAGAGCAGGAATGTGATCCCAGCTCTCCCAGGCCTCCAGGGAGTGGTCTAATCACTGGGCTGTTGGGTATAATTTAAGGAAGAGACCCACCACCTTTCTTGAGAAAGGGCTGACCCAGATTAGGCACCTAAAAAGGTTCACAACTATGAATCCTGAGCAGAGGGAATCATCATCCTCCAGCCTGTAGTTCAGAATCTAACTCCACCAAATTCAGGGTGAAGGATAGCTCCCTGTTCAGAGTGCTGGCTTCTGTAAATCCTTTTCTCAGTATCTAATTATGTCCACACATTGTACAAGGAACCCCTTGTGAATATAGTTCCTAACCTTATGAAAGGGATGAAAAACATTCTAAGAGTAATATAACAGCACCCCTAACAACTTTATAACCATTATCTTCATTCCTCACTACAGTAGACTTCCGATAATCGGGAACCTTTGGGACCTAGGTGGTGCCGGATTATCGGATATGCCGGACTATCAGGAGGTACTATAAGATGGTTATATAGATACTGTATACATTATATACTCTATATAAAGTGTTCTTAACCCTTTTATTGTACATACTGTATACAGTATACTGTGATGTTTTAGTTTTTTTTAACCCTTTTTTACCCTTTTTGCTTAGTTCAGCTGCTGCCGCTGTTGCCTTGTGACTCGTTTTTTGCCAAAGCTCACTCACTAGGCTCTTGCCATTTTGATGCTAGACTATCAGGAGTGCCATACAATTGGATGCCGGACTATTGGAGTTTTACTGTATTTAATTACTTTTATAAGTTAATGGCTTAATAAGTTATATAGGCCTTTCATTATACTGTGAAGCTTCTAAATTGATTTAACTTTTTTAGGTTGAAACCAGATCCTAGCATAGCTTCATGAAGTAATGTGCTTGTGTTATGTTGAAGAATTTACATACAAAATTACTTAAAAATGAATGGCCCCAGTAGGTCTTCACAAAATGTAAATGAATGAACTTACCACTAGGATCTATAGGGGTCTTTCTATTTTAATAGTATTTCAATGAATATGCATTAAATAACAACATTTCTAATTTATCACACATGGGGATTCATATAAGATAAATTAAAAAAAAAATTTCTTCTCTCCTCCCTCCATAGGAATAATTTGGAAATAAACCACTGTGGAAACAATTAAAACCAAATCCAGCTGGGACAGATTTATGAGACACTGCCATGAAAATAAAGGATATCTGAATTAAAATACATAATTCCTAAAGACAGATCACACAGAATTAATCTAACTGAAAACCTGCATTCTTTCAGGTGACTTAAATGTTTTGTAGTCCATGTGATTTATGTAGGCAACATGGCATTCTACACTTTCTGTATTCTAAAAAACTATATTCTAATTTCTACAAACAAAATGTTATTGATTTACCCATTAAGTTAGTCTGGGATAACATATTTTATATAATGTCAGAAAATTCATGAGAGGACTTTTTTTTTAGGTGGTTAACTTCACCTGTGGCCATAAGCTCTTGGCAGTGCATACTAGCAGCTTTGTAGTCCTGGAAATGGAGAGCTTGTTCCACTAAAAGGATCAAAACCTGGCCTTTTCTCTCTGTCTGGTCATCTCCTGTAAGTAGACCAAAAAAGTTACACCAATTATTTCAAAAGTCAATAGTAAATTAAGTATTAACACAGTATTTCACAGGAATATTTCTGCATATTTTGAAAGAAAGCCATTTTCTTTCACAACACACCAATTGGTGGTTTGGATGCTATAAATACTCATCTACATTGTGTATTCGATTACTGTAATTGGCAACGGTCTGCTCAAACCCTGTATTTATATATTGCTAGAGGAACTCACGTCAGTATGCATTATGTATATCACAAGGAGAAAAACACTTTTTTGAAAAAATAAATACAATCTAGTTAATTACCATTTTATATGTTACCCAAGATCTTCAAACAGGGGGGTTAAAAATTATGCTCCAATTATCAAAATGATCACCAATTAAGTCTCTAGATCTGGATTTATTTTTAACTGGTGCTGCTGCATGCTTCAATGTTAGCTCAGCCTCACTTGTTCATTCCTTAGCCTCTCCACTAAGAAAAACTGCCATACTGTGTTAACAATGATTTACCATCATGGTTTTTGTGATATGATCTTTTGCCCATTGGTAGCTGGACTGCTACAAAACTCCTCTCATCCAGGCTACTGCCCAGTAATCAAATGGAAACAATTTTTGGTCATTTTTAACTAGGATAAATTTGAACCAGCATCCTAGAGAGGAAATGTTTCTAGATAACTGCCAGAAATCCAGTGCCTGCCCCGTGCCATTGACACCTTTCTAATATATTATACCTATACAGGGAGATGCCATCTCAGCAGCACACAAAAAGAAGGAATAACCTAAGTGCAGTAAATGGATCTGTTCTTGTTACTCAGAAATCGCTTTGATCACTAGTCAATTGAAATTTATTATTGTTTAAAATCAGTAGGAGAACAATTGGAGCTGTTCTTCTCTTAATTGATCTTAAGTGGTCATATGGATTAGAGATTTTTTCCCAATTTAGGACAATTTATTTTAAAGCAAGGATCTCTCCCTCTGTGTCTTACAAGAGTGCAAATGCACTATGTTAGCATCATTCTCTCTTATCTTACAATTCTTTGTATCGTATATCAATGTGCCTCTGATTTAAACTCCCATTATCTTGATGCACACTTGTTATAACAAAGGGTAACAACAAAAACACGACTAGCAAACCTCCTGCAATGCCAAGCTAGAACATTTTTCATGTGGCTTTTGCTGACTCAGTGTAGCCACTTAAAATCTTACCCCCTAAAGATTTACAGTATTTTCTCTTATTCTTCCACTTAGACCTGGAAATCACTGCCACTGCTTAGTATCAAGTCTTAAAGAAATGTCTTTTAATGTCTAGCCCCTCATCCCTTGCAATAATGACATGAGGCATTCAAGATTTTTCTTTAAAACCTTTGGTAAGATAAATGTCATCATAGAATAAGTGACTTAATTTATTCAATTATTTTACTGTATTATTCCTATCTGCTAGTGCTGTAGACATCCAGCGGATTGAATAGCAAAGACATTTTAAAATCAGGAACTGGAAATGCTGTACTACAATTATTTCTACGGCACTGTCTGTATATACAGCATGTGTTTAGAAACCACCACAGGACTATTCCCTAGCATAAGGACTTGTATGCTTTGATTTTGTGACTACTAAGAGTCACTCTACTAAGTATTTACAGAATTCTTAAAGGATGTCATGCATCTTATCTTATGGCAAACATCATAAATACAGTCTGGTTTTGAAGGTTTTTTTGCTCAATATGGCAACTTTCAAGTCTGCTACAGTGTGTCCAGGGAGGTTAAAGTGCTCTCCTTCTGGTTTTTGTATGTTACTGTTCTTGATAACTGATTTCTGTCCATTTATTCTTTGGCACGGAGACAGTCCAGCTTGTCCAGTGTACATGGCAGATGAGCACTGCTGGTATATATCACATTAGTAAGTATGCAGATGAACGAGCCCCTGGTGGGATGGCTGATGTGGTTAGGTCCTACGGTGGTGAAATTCCTGAGCTGGAATTCATACCACCTTCTGCAGCAGAGAGCCCCAGCCAGCTGGCTCCTCCTTACTGGAGTAGTGCACCAAGGCACATCAGCTTGTTTTCAGTCCTGGTTCAGTTTCTTTCAAATTTTGCTGAGTTATGTCAGTTTTGAGGACTGTACTTGATTTTGTGATTCTGTCCCTTTTCTGTTTGGTTTTATGAGAAGCAATCCCATTCTAGGCCAATCCTGTTTTCTTGGCACAACAAAACTCCATACATTGCTTCAAGTTATGATAAAAGGAAGCTGTATACCAAATTTGGTGTTCCTAGCTCTTACCTTTTAGGAGTTGTTGATCAGACAGACAAACTCTCTAAAATATATAGCAGATACTGACTCTTAAAGGACATCAGAGTCTCTATTTACACACTATATTTAAGGCTGAATCAGTATTTCCATTTCAATTCCTGTTTTGCAAGAGTTTATTAATGTGATCATAACAATCGACTGACTTTAAACTTGGCATGAGGTGCTGGATGAAGAGCAAATTTCAGTTGCTATAGGGCTGTTATGATCATGTACCAAAAATCTTCACCATGTAAAAGTTATATGAACTGAACAGTGCAAAAGAGCGTTCAGCTTATTCTGAAAAAGTGATACAGAGCCCTATCAAGGACATACAACTTTCATTCAAGTGAATGCTGCCATATCTAGGCATGTCAAAGTTAATGAATGGCAGATGTAAACACAAACAGTGTGTAATCAGACTGTGGAACTCACCACCACATGATAACAAAGGTCAAGAAGAATTTAACAAGTTTTTTTTACAAAAAGGCGTATTTATTGTATGGATAATATCCAGTTACAAAAAAGAACATTAACAAAAATTCTCAATGGATACAAAATAACTTGAAGTCTCAAGATTTAAAATTTACACTAGTGTCTTATTATTAGGGATTAGGATGGACCTTTGCTGGGGGGAGGGGGAGCAGATTGTTTTTTTTCCATCTGGACTATTTTCTTGTACCTTGGTCCAAAGCATTTTGCGCTGGTTCCTGTTCAAGACCAGATAGATCAGGGGTCCAACATGCTATGGTAATTTATATATTCCTGCAAATAGCCTATTCTTTGTGAGTCATTCAGATCTTAATTTGTAAGCTTTCTAATTCCAACAACTGAGTGTTTAAAGATATAAATAGCATAATAAAGCCATTTGAAACAGCACTGATATTTAAGCTCTAAATGTAACGCCCCAAAATAGTTCAGAACTGCTAACATGGAACATTGTTTATTGCTAAACAGAGCAATAAAGCCTGTTCAAGGTTGTTGGTTTTGTTTGTTTGTTTGCAATTAATGCTCCTTTCTAATGAGGTAGCTCCTCAAGAAAGAAAAGATGTTAATCCATGTTTTTGTTTTTTTTTTTTTTTTTACAAGCAAGTCTCATGTTTTAGAGCATACATGACCAAATCCCAACTCCCATAAGGAATAGGAATGAATATGCATTAATAATTATGGCATTAATTGTAGGCAAGGTATGCATTCAGTACAAAAACAAACTAAAGGCTTGCAGGAAAGAGTATCTCCATTACTGCAGTAAGACCTGACAGTCTGGCATGCTATAGGCTTCCATTGGCAGTACAAATATAAAGCTATATGCAGAGTGATTTTATACATAAAATAATTACTCCATTACTTTGAAGTGTTTTGTTGCTATTATGAAGTGGCACTATTGCTGACAACATCGGAACACACAATTCTTTACATTTATTTAGCCTAGAGACCACAAAAATATTAGCACCTGTTAAAACACTATGCTTTGCTCAATGAGATAGCCTCTTGAAACACACTAATTTCCATGAAATTCCATATTTATCTTGGGAGTGACTATTACCATTATATCTGAGATTTTATTTCTGAAAAGAGCTGCCTGCTGTGCTAAGAAAACAATTATTATTGCACAAAGAATCCCACTATTGGCTGAAATCTCCACTATATTTTTTTATCTTTATCTAAATTCCTTTGGTTGGTTATCCTTTCTCTTATCATTCAGGTTACCAATTAGACAAAAAAAAAAAAAGGAACATAATTAGCCTGACCACCATCACCTCTGGAAGAAAGAAGGGCAACACAAGGAGCTCAAACATAGGACAACGCACTTGTCAGCCTGTTCAGTTTAATTGAGATTCCTTTAAAAAAAAAATTTTGCCGAAACATTGCATTGAGAGTGAGCGAGTTATTTAATTTTATCTACACATTATTTACTGGAATGAGCTAGGGAATGGTTATTACTTATTTATATTCATGAGTCATATGTATCAAATTATTTTATTATATATATTTATATGACCCTAATTTATCATTATATGATATTATTGCTAAGCAAACTGAAAAAGCAGGACAGTACTATTACTCCTTCTCTACCTCCCTTAGGAAGTACACTCCCACTCAACCATCCATAACTCTCAGTGGCCCACAATCTCTTCCTTAATACCATGCTCCTTATTGCATTTGTCAATATTCAAGAAATTATTTTACATTATAAATGTTTACAAGTACGACAGAAGGAGCATTTAATAAGATAATGAGGTTGGTGCCATCAGATTCTCATGCTTTATGACTGATGCACTGCCACTCCAGCTTCTGAAGGAGTGGGGTCTGTCCACAAAAGCTCATATTTTGTTTGTCTCTATGGTGCCACAGGACTACTCGTTGTGGTAAAACATAGTATTTTATTTTCATTTATTCTTTCAAAAGGCGATGAAGACAACAAGATTCATGAGACTATGAAAGCCACATCAGAACACATGCTGATCACACTCCTCACATCCTAAGTCTAGGGAAAATATGTTTTATGCACACCAATATGCTTGTAAACATTAAAAGAAATGAAACAAGAATTTAGCATAAACAATATGCAAGAGGTAACATATATAAAAAAGCAAGCCAGTGATTTGGTCTAGGTGGTGGGAAGTAAGGCTATGTCTAGACTGCATCTCTCTGCCAAGAGAGGGATGCAAATCAAGCACTTTGGAAGTGCAAATGAGCCCAGGATTTAAAAATCCCGGGCTTCATTTGCATGCTCACGTTCCGACGCTGTGCTGATCATGCTCAGTGTCGAAAGTGAAAGTAAAGTGTAGCCGCGGCTCTGCCGACAGTGGGGAGCTTTTTCGGCAGCTCCTGTACTCCTCAAAAAATAAGCCTAAGACGTAAAAGAGAGCCACACAGAAAGGCTAGTTTCCCCAACCAACACCCAAAACTTTGACACAGTCCTAATCGTACAATCTCTAGTAAAGCCTCCAAAATACCACTAACAACAATTATATTGAGCTATGGTAGAAAAGAGTCATATATAAATACTAGATATTAATAGCATTACACATAATTGGGTGTTGAACACACTTCAGCAGATAGATCTGGAGGAACATGCCCAATTCACTTGCCTTCCTTTTCTGCAATAGCAGAAAATTGAATATGGAAGAGCTATTGTATTGCAAATCTGTCATGACCATGAGAGTTAGGCAGCAGCAATAAAAATGCAGATAGGCATTTCGAATTGGGACAAAGGAATTTTTGGGTTTTTCCCTCCTTTGTCTCTGGGCAGTTTCTCTCCAAATACTGAGGGAGACACACGTCTCTCTCTCCAAGAAAAGACTCTTCACTATCTGTAAGTAGGGTAAAGTTTTATGTAAACTGTTAGGTTTTATTGTTTTATGGTTTGGGAATCTGATGGAATGGGAATCTGATGTCTGTGCATTTAAAAATGGGTTTTCCTCTCCTTTGTAACTAAGCTCTTGGCCGATGGAAGGTCCCTGCATGAGTATATTAATTGGTGACTTTTCCATCTACACATTATGCTTGTAACAGGAGTATTGTGGTGATAATAAAAGTTCTTTCTCTTTCTTTTTTATTAACTTGTGCAGTCCCCCACTTCTGCATTTATCATGCCAGAGCGGGGAAAAAGCCTTGACAAAGTCCAAACCTGTAAGATGTTCAAAACCTTAAATAAGCTTTCAGCCCAAATATGTAACCTTCAGCATAAAAATATGCTAAATAAACTATATACAAATCATATTGCACTGAAGTTTATGTGAAACACAACTTTTCTTCTCTTACATGAACAGAACTGTTTGATAAATCAAATTACATGAACAGGACTGTTTGATAAATCAAACTAGCATACCTGATAAGGTTTAAAAAATATTGGAATTTTAATACTAACATTTGATTCTACAGGATAAAACATTCTAAGTCACTACTGAGCAGGGATGAGCAATAATTTTTGGTGGGGGGCCACTCCAAGATTTTGGTAAGTGGTCAAGGACTGCACTTTTTTGTGGAGGGAGTGCAGGGTCCAGGATGGAGGCTGGGTGCAGAAGGGCACATGGGGTAAGGGAATGGGGTTCAGGAGACAGTTGGGGGTCTGAGAGGGTGTTTGGGTGAAGGAAGGGATTGTGACCTGGGGCAAAGGGATGCAGAGGGTTTGGAAGGTGACCTGGGGGAGGGAGTTGGGGTGTAGGAGGGGCAGGGGTGCCAGAGATGCTTACCTAAGAATCTCCCAGCCTGCAGCATCCCCAAGGCAGGCTGGGCTCCCTGCCTGCTGCAGCCCCAGACTGCTTGAAAATACAAGCTGTTCCCTCCACGTGGCTCGCAGCTCCTCGTGGGGGGAAGAGGCTTTCCCTCATCTCCCAGGACAATCTTTCAGCTCTGATTGGCTGGCTGTTTCCAGCCAATAAGAGCTGAGAGATTGTCCGAGGTCAGTTTTTATTGGCTGGTTGTTTCTGGCCGATAGGAGCTGAGCATTGGGCTGAAGGAGGGGAGATCACATGAAGATTTCCCCTCTTCCTGCATAACAGAGAAACACAGCTTTAAACTGCTGGCAGCTGTGTGTCTGAGGGTGCCGGCAAGGTGGTTCTCATGCTGGATCTGATGGCTTGGAGGGCCAGATCAAGGCCCCAGGCCATATTTTGCTCAGCCCTGCCCTTGAGCATAACATATACCTTGCATTGCAGTTTAACATTTACACCAGTTTACCTGCAACTCTCAGTAAATCTGCAAGTCCCATGATCTTGGCAGACTGTTTGTAGTTTGTAGGCAACTGAGAAATACAATCCTTGATGAGGCTGAGTCGATCAGAACATAAACGTACTGTTTAAAACAAATATGGTATGTTAAAGGGAGATTATATGGGCAAACTTTCTCTAGTTTAGCTAGAACTGTTGATTAAAGTGCAAGCACACACACTCATACTGCATAAACAATTACATTACAGTTTAATGAGGACTACAGATACAGAGGGTCCTTCACAAACACATAAAATATATTTCCCCTATCCTGAAAAGTCTGCAATTTGCATTAGCACTTTAGAGGCACATTTTAACAGTAGTCGCAATTACCTACAATTCATATTGTAATATTGATAATCTATAAAGTGTTTAACACAGTAATTTTGTATGGTTTACGTAAAACAATATACTAAAGTTTATGTTTTACACCAGTATTGACCTTCATAATTGTTTTAGGCAAGCCTCCCACTCCAAAAAATGAGTCCTCTTCATGTTACTAGACAACTTTGAATAGAACATACAGAGTACTAGCCATCAAAACTTTCTATTTAATACTCAAATGAGCAGGAAATGAATTTAGGTATGGAAAAACACGAATATTGGCATATTATATCTATATTAGAACATAACACAGGTTCTTCACTGAGCACACAGTCAACCTGTGGAACTCCTTGCCAGAGAATGTGATGAAGGCTAGAACTTTAACAGGGTACAAAAAAGAGCTAGATAGATTCATGGTGGTTAGGTCTATCAATGGCTATTAGCCAGGATGGGTAGGAATGGTGTCCCTCGCCTCTGTTTCTCTGGAAGTGGGTGACAGGGGAGGAATCACGTGAGAATTACCTGTTGTGATCCCTCCCTCTGGGGCATCTGGTATTGGCCACCTATGGCAGACAGGACACTGGGCTAGATGGACCTTTGGTCTGACCCAGTATGGCCGTTCTTATGTTCTTAATATTGTGGTTTCATAAATATCAAAGATGGGGATTTTCAGACGTATTCACTATTGACCTAACTTTGGAGTTTAACGCTGACTTCAGTGCAATTAGACCAATGCTGACCACTTTGGTAAAATCATATCCCCAAATTTTAATTTCACTCCCTGTGCCTGTACACAAGTACAAATTGCGACAAATTCAGCTTGCTTTACAATATTGCACCGATGTAACTGAACAGAATTTAGCTCAGAATGTGAAGGTAAAAACTAACATTATATGGGCAATAATATACAATAGTTCTACAGTGGTGTATCCCTATTGACTTCAATAATTACCCCTGATGTACAGTAGTATGATTGAAAAAAAGATCAGAGCCGTAAATTAAATGGAAACACCAAAAAGTTTAAAAGATATAAGGAATCCCATTTTAAGACTGAAATGCTATAAACAGCACCACTTCAAATTAAAAAAACCTAAAATTAAACATTAACTTAATGTTTTAACTTGGTCCTAAAAGTGTAAAAAAAAAAAAAAAAAAAAAGCAGCAATTTTCACACAGAATATCAAAAAGTCCTAAAGGCTTCATAATCATGTCATTATTTTTAAAGCTATCATTTCAGTAATTCTGTTTCTCAAACAAATATATTAAACAGGGTTATTTTTACATTTTATGAATGTACCAAGGACTCAACAGCCAAACATAAGACTGCACCTATAAAATATGTCAATCTTCTTGAGAATTAAAGATAAAAATAGGAGTAAATTGTATAACTCAAAGTGAAAAAGAGTTAATATTGCCCAGATAGGCATACAAAAATTCAAGGCAGGGACTTTGGAAACTCTCAATCTTCTTCTTACTGGCTCTCTCAATCCTTACTGCAAAGCCATATTCCAATAAAGTAAAAATAGACTAATTGAATGGGAAGGGAGAACAGACACAGGCTCCAATCCTAATTCTTGTTTGCAGGAAAGGAAGGAGAGAGAGTGTTTCTTTTCTTCTTTAAAACAAACTCATGAGACATTCAGCTACTACAGCAATAGATGGTAGATGAATATTCCAATAAAGGCCAGGTGGAATCAAAAAACTTTTATTTGACCCAAATTTGTGGTTCCACAGGCAGTCAGAAAGGAAGGAAGTACGGATGGATAATCAAACGAAATGTCTTAAGGTTAACACTTTATACTCACAACAAGGGTATCTGTAAATATTTTTGAACCAGACTCTGGGACTGGTATGGCTCTTGGCACATAAATGCTGGCTGCCCCTGGTGCATGCGCCTTGTAGGGGCAAGGCAGCTTGCGTGTTCTTATGATCCCAGGAGCTATGCCAGTGGGAGCTTAGTGCTCCTGGTAGGTTCAACCAAGCTGGAAAGGTCAAGGGGAGAGGAGCCAGACTAAGAATGCACACCAGTCCTCCAGGATTAGGGGTTTGGCTCAGGGCTAACAACCCTGACCTAGAAAAAGCTTTTCTTATGGAAACAGCAACAAAGAATTCTCTCTCAACTGTGTGTGAGAACCTTCCAGAGTCACTTACAGAGACTAGTATGACTGCCAGTGGTGAAAGCAGAAATGAAGCTATTGACATGAAGATGGAAGTCCTGAGAGCCAAGATTAAGACCAAAATTGGATTCTGGAATGTACATAAGGGAAGCAGAAACGAGGATGACCCAAGACAACATGGCGCCGGACCATTGAAGAACAAATGAAGAGCATGAATTACACTTGGGGCACTACTGAGAGACTGGCCAGAGACAGACAGAAGTGGAGGACGTTTGTTGCTGCCCTATATGCCAGTGGGCATGAAGGACGATGACGACACAATGCTGGAGTGATGTTCAGGAAGATTCTACACTATAAAACAATGTATTACTTGTGCTCCTAGTATAGGTTTCTGATGGTACCTTAACATTGCATTAACAAAGCCTTCCAAAATTCTAATAACTCACTTACCCTAGTATTAAATATTAGATCTTTCAGGACTTCATGTATTTTGTTAGTTTTCATTAGTTCACGGTCACCTAAATTCTATTTAAAGAGTATGGGCAAGCAAAGGTGCACATGAAGGAAAAGTGGAGCTAGAAAATAAATAGCAAAGAAAGAATTAACAGGAAAGATATAAAAGAAGCTAGAAGAAAAACAAAATTAAATAAATTATTGGAAAACTGATTGTAATGGAGAGAAGGAATGCTGATCAAGCACCCGGTGACTAAGGAGTTAAACTCAGGTAGCTAGCAAAGGTGTTGGCCAGGGGGCCAGGAGAAGCAATCGAGATAGAGGGATGAAATTGGAATTGAATAAGATTCCTTGCCTGCTTTGTGTGGGAGAGAAAAACCAGGAGTTGAGATACAGAGAATGATTTAAACGCAGGCAGGACTACCATGCCTCCAGAAAATTCAAGGCATGGAAGTGGACTGAACCAAGGAAAGATTGGATGTAAGTAAAGGGGAAAAAAGTGAATCTAGTCACCTTCGGGGTATTTTTTTCTTTGTTTTGTAGTTTGGTTTGAACTGCTCTGTGTGAATCTATGTCTCCCCTCTCCATTTACCATCTAGCATTGTGCCCAGAGACTTTTTTCTGTGTTTTAATTTGTTTGCCTTTATCAAGTTTATATTTTGTTTTGTAATAAAAATCACTTTTTTAAGGTGATGATTTGATTCTTGTGTCCTGGAGGGTCTGTCTGTCTGTATCTGCATGCCTCACACTGAGAAGTCAGCTTGTTTTTTTTCTTTTCTTTTTTCAAGTTCTTTTAGGGCAAAAGAGCTTGGGGTACCCTGGGGATGGGTTCAAGTGCTGACCCCTTTTTTTTAGGGGTAAAAATCACTTGACGGCAGCAGTGATTCCCCAAAATCCATGTATTGTGATTCTGGGAGGAAGTTTTTGTAACCAGTGTCTATAGAGGCAAAGGGGTTGGGTTTTTTTTGGGGGGAGGAGGGCTGAGCTTTGCCGGCCCCCATCTTCTGCACTCGCATTGTCAGAGTGGGAAACAGCCCTGACATTGACAATGAAAACAGAGGATAAAGTAAACTGACTAGGTCCAGAAAAAAGCAATATTTATGGATAAAAGCTAATGGAGCCATTAGCTGAAGAATATCTGATATAAATTATGGAGAGAGGAAATAAAACATGACAAAGACTATTTGAGGAGGAAGATGATATCCAGAAATACAGATATGATCACCTCTCTCTCTCTGTTACATCTGTAACACACTGCACTGTACGTATTTGGCAGTTAGCTAAAGATTACTATTCTGTTTGTTGCAAAAAAAAATAAAACCTGGGGTCAGAGGGGACATAAGAGCAGGACTTACATAAGAACATAACATAAGAATGGCCATACTGGGTCAGACCAAAGGTCCATCTAGCTCAGTATCCTGTCTTCTAACAGTGGCCAATGCTAGGTGCCCCAGAGGGAATGAACAGAATAGGTCAAGTGATTCATACCCTGTTGCCAATTCCCAGCTTCTGACAAACAGAGGCTAAAGACACCATTCCTGCCCATCCTCGCAGAGCTATTGATGGACCTAACCTCCATGAATTTATCTAGGTTTTTTTTTAATCCTCCTCAAAGTCTTGGTCTTTACAACACCTTCTGGCAAAGTTAAGATAAAGAAAAGTGAAGCTAATTAAATTAAGACTCATACCCTCACAAACCAGAGAAAAGTTTTGAGACCATGCTAACATCTTAGTGAGCAAGATAATACTGCACAGATAAGCAGGGAGAGGGGAAAAGAGATATGCATGTGCACATATACTTGTTCCTCTCTCCGCTGTTCTGAAATATTCTAATAAAATGCACTGCAAAACTCAAGCACAAAGTGCACTAAAAATATGAACCCACAACTTTAATTTTCTTCCTTTCATGCACTAAATAGTGTCTCACTCTTAATGTTATTTTAATGTCATCTTTAATATATTTAAATTATTGTATGATAATGTCTAGCTTGGATAAACGTCTTGCAGCTATATGAAAACTTTAAAAGTGATTTTATTCCTTTACAAGATTAATTTATCTGAAAGATTTTGAAGAGAGAAGAATAAAACAGTACCATTAAAAGTGACAGGCTTATATCACATACAATAGCTATGGTATATTGGATATGCTACAGGAAATATTAAAACTATACACTATTAAACTATACCTTGTAATGGCAAGATTGTCACACCAAATTCATCCAGATAGTTAAGAGCACGAATGAGGTCTAGCTCCTCTTGGACAGCACTGGGGCAGTCGACAATAAGTTGTAAGCAGCACCTAAATAAATAGGAAAAGAACATTACACACTTCTGTAAAAAGCTCAGACAAGTTACTCTTTTTAGATACAGAAATTATAACTTCTTATAGTTGACTCTGAAAAGTGACTGCAAAACAACAATGATTTATTATATTTTTTGGTTTGTCAAACTTAACAGAAACTGCATCATGTGACTTAAGTTTTACATGACTGCCTCGTTAGCTGACAGATGGTCTGTGACACCCAGAAGCACGGACTACTTACCAAATATCTTAGCTGGGTGACCCAGCTAAAATATGAATGACCTAAATAAATATACTGAACACCTAAATGAGAAAGAAAGAAAAAAAAAAGTAGGACTTCTAATACTCCAGCACATTTAACAAAACAAACACCAAGACATTTAAATTTAGTGAAACATTTAGTGAAGCATGTAAGGGCACACTTCTGGCATCATTGCAGCTTTTTGGCCTTGCCAAAAACAGCACACAATGTCAAAAAGCCTGAGATCAAGGACCTCAGGCAGCTCATCCAGCAATGTTTTATATTATAAAACATTCCTGAATGAATATGATAGATGAAAAATTGTCTGACATTGTAGCAAGTACAAATAAGTCTTCTATGCAGGAACTAAATACTATTTCTCAAGTAGTACAATAAAAAAAAATTATTATTGTCTTTAAAACAATCTTTTGTCTTATCTGGTGCACAGTGAAAGAAACATCACTCCACAAGAAAAGACTGTTACCTGTGTTCCATAACTAGTGTTCTTCAAGATGTGTCACTCGTAAATGTACCACAATAAGGGCACATGCTCACCATGTACATTGATACCAGAAGTTTTTTCCCTTAGCAGAACCCATAGGAGAGCAACTCTAGTGGCCCCTGGATGACACCTCCATGCCACTATATCACGTTTCCTGTCATACCAGAAAACACATGCCCAAAAGCCACACTGGCCCGTGGGCAACTGGGTCCCTGGCAGGAAGATGAGGATGCCAAGGACCAGACACCCTAGGGTCACCTACCCGCCTCCATCTCGCCCATTTCCCTGACACCATCTTCCTCCTTCCCCTCCCCACCCCCCCCCCGAGCGACCCTGACCCATGACACCAGTCCATGCTGGGAATCCAGCATCATGCCCCCCGCAAGACTGGAGCCAATGCTGGTTTCCTTTGGGGCAGAGCCCAGGGAGCAGAGCCCAGGGCAGGAGACCAAGCAGAGTGTGCAGTGGAGAGAGCCCCTTCCCCACTCCTGGAGAGCAGTGTGGCCCAGGGTAGGATATTAGTCCAGCTTCGTAGAGCCTGTAAGTGTTGCCTCACACAAAGAGCACAGTTTAGAATCAATCCAGTTGCTTGTGGGACAGCTCTTCCATGTCCACACGGGGGCAGAGGTATCTGACACGCTGCAACAGCAAATCCAGGGGGTTGAAATCAACACATTGCTATTTACCCAAATGTAGGGTAGAAGGAAGAAGATCATAAGGTGCAAATGCACAAAAAGGAATACAAATAAAGAATTAAAACAAAATTGTTAGGAGAAATGAAATGTCACCTTGTTCCACTGCCAGAGGCAGAAAGGTTGGCTGCTTAAGCTGAAGGGCAGAGTTTAGCCATAGGTGGGGAAGATTATCCCATTAGGAATCATTAAGGCGAGAAGCAGTGCAACAGAGAGTAACTTATCCCAGCCAGACAGCCTTTTGTACTTTCAGGTCTTCAAAGCTGTGGTTACAGTCTCCTCCTTCCCCCATTTACTTTACACAAGGGGAAAGAAATTACAGGAGAATTTGGCCAAAGCCTTTTTTTTTTTTGTTTAAGTGAAATTAATAATCTACTACACATAAAATGAAGGAATCAAAAGATGAAGAATATGGAAGAGAGAGAAAGAGAGAAAACATGTTTTACTATACCTGGCTAAATCCATGCAGCTATCAGTCAGGCTGGTAGAAGAATTGAAGTATTCTCTGCCAGCAGCCAAAACCAGTTCAATGCTTTTCTCATAGCTGACTCTATACCGTGGTTTTCCTTTTGAGGCAACACTAACCGGTGGATCCACTGACTCAACACTGCAATGCATCATTTGCCCAGCTAGGTGTATATTTTCTAGATGGCTTGAACATAGAAGGCTTTCTGTAAATATCTGCAAAGTAGGATGGGTACATTTGTTACAATAGCATCAACTAAAAAAAGTGTTGAATTTTCTGAAGGTCCAAGCCATTTGAACATAAAGGTTCCTAATAATAAATGAGGAAAATGAGCTTAAGGTGTATCTGCAAAATTATTCCAGGATTAATATATGCATAAATAGTTTTTCAAATATTTGAACCACAAAAGAAGAGTTAGGACAATAATTCCCATCTCTCTTTTAATTTTTTCATTACAGTACAAATTGAATTCTGTTACCTCAGTAACTGTTAACTTCAAAATAAAACCTTTAGTGAAACTCAACAAAAGATACATTAATAAAAATCAAAAGATAATATTTCACAATTAAAAAACATTTATAATTCAGATCTGACCCACACTAGAGGTCAAATTTTTGAAGTAGTTTTTTTTAATTCCTTTGTATAGATAGGGCTTAAAAATTAGAAGGGTAACATTTCTACAGTTTAATCAATATTTTATTCATTTGAATAGTGTTGTGTATAGATAATACTTAGGCATTCATGTAAAAATACGCAAGCACATTACTTTACAAATTAAAAACTCAAGCTTCAAAAACGGCCACTTTTTCCTCCAAATAGATTATGCTGCATTTCAAATTTGTAACTAATACACACATTTTGCATGGAATTTTTTTTAATAGTCTGCTATTAAGCAACTACCACAAATCCAAGTCCTGATACCATCAAGATTTACATAAATGCTTAACTTTACACAGTGTAATTTTGTAAACAGTCCCACTGAAGTACCTTCAAGTCCACTTCAAGTGTGTAATTAAGTACATGATAAAGTCTGATCCCACTGCCTTGCCCATATGTAATATTACTGACTCCTCCATCATCCTCAGCTCTGGAAGGGAAATTTAACTATAGGTCTACTTAAATCACAGAAAAAAAAAAATCTTAATTTTGCAGCATGGCTTAAACAACAAATTTCACAGATGTAGTCTTACAAGTAGTGTTCTGTAGTCCTGTTAGGTTAGTAAGTTGATAAACCAAGGGTTCTCAATTTTTTTTCCCCCACTGTGATATTCTTTCAAAATATTTCAGGCTGTGATGACCCACTCCAATGCTAAGCCATCCTTACTTCTGTGATGCTGCTAATGCAAACTCTGCTTTCAGAGATGGATGCCCAGCCAGCAGCCACCACTCCCCAAGCTCTAAAGGCAGCACAGACCTAAGGATGGCAGTACCACAGGCCCCCCACTACAAGAGCCAGATTTGAGAAGGGAGATTTCATGGTTCATGATGCATTTTCATGGCTATGAATTAGTAATGCTCTAATAAAACACATTTAAGTTCATAACGAACATCAGAATAACAACATTTCCCTTGGGTTTAATATTATTAATTTTAAAACAAGACTAATCTTCAAAGTATGAAAGTAGGATTGTTAATATGTCAATTTATTTGCAATAAAACATTTACCCATTTTAGCCTGAAGGAAAAAAAGGTATGATTATGTAAAATATACTTAAAACTGAATAAATTACCTTTAAGAATAGCTCAAATCAGTGGATCATATTTTTTCTCCAATATAAAAGACAAGTACAATCCCAATTAACAAGAATAAAATATTTGAACACTAGTTATTATAACTTTGCATCAATCATTTTTAATACCATGATAAAAATATAAAAACGTTGCAGTAGGCAGATATTTTTCTTTCCCCAAATTTCATTAAATTTAGAACAGCATGCCTGTATTTCTAGACACTCAGATACTGTAGTGATGGCTACCACAGAAACGCCATTAAATAAAATATAGTTTATTTTATTCTTTCATCTTCATGCATAAGGACAGAGCTCTGCTGGAAGTACATATAAGATTACCTAGAAACAAAGAGGAATCTCACCGTCATGACATTCTTACATATATGCCCTGTCCCTATGCACATCAAACAACAGTGAGATAACTTGTATCCAAAATTCTGTCTCTCATTCCTATACCTAAAACCACTCAGTGGGGCAGAGCATATATATTTTGAGCAAATGCTTTACCCAAAAATATTGCCCATGAGCTGGATATGGCCTGCCAAGTCCTTGGATCCAGCCCATGACCCACTGGGACCCTCTGGAACACTCCCTGCCTGCCACGGCCCCTAGGCTGCTCAAAGTAGAGTGGGGGTAAAGGGGAAGATGTTGCACACTATTCCTGCCCCCAGCACAATCTTCACTGTTCCCATTGGCTGGTTTCTGGTCAATGGAGCTGCAAGGACTGTGCTGCGGTGGGGGGAAGAGCACAAAGTTTCCCCTGCCCCAGGTCTAAACTAACCCTTCTACATCCCCTTCAGCAACCCTTCCATCAGGTCAGAATGCTCTCCTGCACCCATACGCCTCCCGGAACCTGTACCCCAATAACTCTGTCGCAGGTAACAGCCCACTCCTTCACCCAAACTCCTTCTCAGACCCAACACCCTCTCCTGCAACCCAATACCCTACCCCAAGCTCCCCTTCTTCCCCCCTCCTCAGACCCAAACCCCATCCATAGAAAAGTACGGCACTTGACCAGTTACCAAAATCTTGGAGTGGCCTCCCACACCTACCGTAAAATCGCGAGTATAATGCGCACTTTTTTTCTGACTTTTTTTGGGTCAAAGTCGGGGTGCGCGCATTATACATAGGTGCGCATTATATTTTACGGTAAGCTACAGGTAAAAGTGTAGACCATCAGAAACCAGTGCCATTCTCCAAAAGGATGCCCAGAGATTTGTTTCCATCAAGTTTCATAACTCTTCATAAGAGTCCCAACATAAATGTTCCATTGTTCTCATAGACTTTAAGGACAGAAGGGACCATTATGATCATCTAGTCTGACCCCCTGCACAATGCAGGCCACAGAATCTCACCCACCCTGCATTGCTGATGCAGGCCTATTCTTTTTCTAAGGCCACACATAATTTTAACAACAGAAGATATTAATTTAGTAGCGCTGAGTGCTAACGGAAGATACAGGAGAACCTCAGAGTTATGAACACCTGTGATATAAATTGACTAGTGTACCACAAACCTCACTTGGAACTGGAAGTACACAATCAGGAAGCATCAGAGATTCCCCACTTCTCTTTCAAAAAAGGAAATAAAATACTGTGCTAAACATAAACTACCAAAAATTAAGTTAAATTAAATTAAGTTAAATAAACAAATAAACAACAGCGTTTTTCTTCTGCATATAAAGTTTCAAAGCTGCATTCAATTAATGTTCAGTGGTAAACTTCTGAAAGATCATCATCATGTTCAGAGTTACAAACATTTCAGAATTGTGAATAGCCTCCATTTCCGAAGCGTTCATAATTACGAAGTTCTACTGTATGGTCCAGCTACAAGAAAATATGCATACTAGTCAGTCAAATGACTAGTACAACTCTAAATTATATAAAACATTATTTAATGGAATGAGGAATATCTTCTGAAATACTGTGCTTTGTTAACATGGTTTTAAAAAGTATAACTGTAGAAAGAACAGACATATTTTTAGTTCTACTTTAAGTCCCATATGCCTTCTTGTCTTTAATTCCTTCAAAACTATTCAAATTTGCTTTCAGAGTTTCTCCCAAGAGCAGTAGAAACTGGCAGCTATATGCAATTAATTCTGTAAACTGTAGTAAAAAAAGCTTACAATGATATTAAACTTTGAAAAGATGTCAAGATAAGTGAGCTTATGTATAGTATAATTTAAATGCAGAACCATAATGTATTGAAGTGAATATGCAAATAAACAGCACATATGAAAATAACTTCCACTTCAGTGTAACAACAGCCCTTCACAAATTCTAATGACAACCATATCCTGGGTTTATACGTATGCAGATCATTTTCTGTCAAAATTGAATTTCACATTTCAATTTAAATGAGAAGAAAATATTTACACACAGTCCTGTATGTACTCTGGGTGACATTAAAAGATTTGGCTGAATATAAAGTTCATGTTTAATAAAAATGTAATATTTAACTAAAATATAATTTATCTTTAAATTGCTTGTATTAGTAATTACTGCCAAGCAGTCTAATTAAGATATGTTTGGATCAAAAATTGTAGATCTTATAACGTTTTATTCCTCAAGCAGTTCAATTTTTTTATTTAAATAAATATAACCTCATGCTGAGGGACTGACAGGACACTATACCTTCTTTTGATGAAATGTATCAAAGGAACTCACTAACAGAAAATTCAGCTACATTAGTTTCAAATGTAGAGTTCATAGACAGCCGAGAGGTAATATTTAAGTACAGTGTATGAGGATATTTGTGTGTCAATTCTGAAGATTCAAATGAGAAGAGCAGTATAAATTGGAACAATTTATTGTGATATGGTTTGCAGAATAAAAATAGAGGAGGGATAGAAATCACCTCATAGCAGGTATCTGGCTCTAAGCACGTGTACACATTCTGCTGCATATCCAACATATCCTGTAGTAACCCTTTCCAGTGCATCTCACTGACAGGTGGCTGCCTAAATAAATAGAAAAAAAATCAATATTTATCATCCTCTTACTGGAATTTTAGATAAAAAAAGAACAAAAGGAGAGGATGCTACCTCTGACCCAACATATCACAGTTTTGGTTATTTTTAAGTAAGTATCCCCAAAATCCTCCAGTGGGGAGAGAGTGAGTTATATTTGTTGAACACCACAAAAAGATGGGTAATTGCCATTCTGAGATACTAATATTGGATTACTGCAATAAATTGACTGCAATCTTCCAAAAGGCCTAATATATTGCCTGCTACCCATGGAGACATCATTATCTTTATTGATGGGAGGAATTTAGAAGGCAGTATTTTATTAAGCTATTGGTTCACTGTCTCCCCCACTGCTTTTTGATTGTCAAGTGACACTGACGTTAGTATTTTCTCTATATTCTTTATAATGAAGTATTTAACTGAGCGTCTGACCCTAATAGGTAAGTTAGTAAAATATGAGGGCCCAAGAGCCAAGGAGCTGTACAGATGGGAGGTACTTTTCTTCAAAAGAACCTTCTTACTTTAGGTGGGACACTGATTTGATCTTTTCAAGCTATTTAAAAACTCTGTAGAGGGCTTTCAGCATGCACCAGTAATATTCTAGCCATCAAAACTGATGAAGTTTTTCTTAACAAGAGAAGCAGTAACTACAACACAAAAATAGCTGCTTTTCTCAAGACTTCAACTGTCTGATTTCTCTATTCTCAATGCAAGTTGTGCAATAACTCAGTTACAGTAAAATGGAACAAGAAAAAAGTATTTTCAAAATAAAATATTATTAAAAGAAATAGAAGACAATTATTGTTAAACTGTTTTAAAAATACTCATACAAAAACTCATAAGAAAATCATGTGAAGCAAAAAAAATCTAAAAGCTTCTTTCATAAACTCTGCACTTTCTGTAAAATATAATTTGTTTTAAAATAATTTATTTACAGTGCATTAGTTTTATTGTTTATTTAAAAAATACATATACATCTGGAAGTATTTTTCTCTGCCAATATGCCTCTTAAGCTTGCTTAACTGAACAAAAACACAACCATGCTGAAATCAGTCTGAAACAATTCTAGCAAGAGGCATTATTTTTAATAACTACAAAAATCAGTGAGGCACTGGAAGTCAATGCTCACTTTCATGTTAACAAGTTTGTTTTATGGATATTGTGTTAAGACTGAGAGGAAAAAAGTACCACCATATTGGTGCACAAAATGTGAATATGCACATCCTCTGAACATGACCATTCTAAGCTGACTAACATGGTCAATACTCACTTGCGTCCTGTGTGCCTCGTCAACCTAATCATAAGCTTGTGTGCTTGTTCCGGGCTGCTCTGCGTCTCTTTTACAAATGATACAGATTTCTGAAGTCCATGCTTCTCCAAAATTTCTGATACACTATAAATATACAGAATAAATCATTTAGCATCTTGCCATTTTGTACCGCATTTGATCATTACTTGCATTGCAATAATGCCTCAAGTATCTCTCAACCTTTTTGATATTTAGGACCAGGGTTTGCTGCCTTCCTGAACTGTGTCAGAGCGCTCTCAGGGACCAGCACCAGTTCACAGACCAGTCACTGAGAAACAATGGCTTAGAGGCTTCAAACAACATCAGGGTTCTATTGTGCAGTGAGAGTCTCTCCCCTGAAGAGCTTACAACTTCAACAAACAAGTTAGACAAAATGTGGGAGAAAGGAAATATTAGTAGGAACTAGGGATGTTAGCAGCTAGTCGGCTAACAGTTTAACTGATAAGCGATTGCTTATCAGTTAACAGTCCCAAAATTAACCAAAGTTAACCAAAATACCCTCCCTGCCCCCCCACCACATGCTCTGCAATTAAAACTTGGATCAGCAAGCTGGCTCAGTCCTAGTCCGCCTGTCCAAGTTTTAAATGGAGAACACGCAGGGAAGCCACCTCTGATACAGAAGCAGCAGCATAGGGTGGCAGGCAGGAGCTGGTCCGTGCAGGGAGCCAGTTTAAAAACCAGCTCCAGCCTGTCACCTTGTGCTGCTGCCTCTGATACAGAGGCAGCAGCGTGGGATAGCAGAGGACTCCCCAGGTAGGGTTGCCAGGTGTCCGGTATTCACCCGGACAGTCCGGTATTTTTGGCTCCTGTCCAGTAAAAAAATTCAGAGAATACCGGACACGTAAAATGTCCGGTATTTTCTGAATTTTTCCCAGCCAGGAGGCAAAAATGCTGGGCACCTGGCAACCCTACAAACACTCAGCACCCGGCTTCTCCCCGCCCCAGCCCCCAACACTCCCAACCTCAGCCCCCATGCTTACCTGGTTCCCCAAGGCTGCCAGCACAAAATGGTTGCCGGCCAAAAGACCTAGGGGAAGCAATGCTTCCTCTGGATCTTAATGCTCAACCTCTCCCCTGTTCCTATCCCTGCACTCAATCTTAAAGGACACATGCTGTTTTATTTTATTTTTTTCTGCTTAATAAGTCCTTGGAATCCTTTTTTTTTTGCTCAACAACTTTGGTCTCTCTCCCAACCCTTTTTTTCCCCCCTTCAACAGAATTTTTTCCCAGTGGTTTGTTTTTTTTTTTTTTGGGGGGGGGGGGGGAGGGAGAGCGGGTTCAGTATTTTTGTTGCAACCATCTGGCAACCCTATCCCCAGGACTGGGGCCGGGAGTCGGGAGTGCACTGGCTGTCAGCCCCACCCACGATGGGAGCATTTTAATAATTGTGTAACGGCTAAGAATCGTTGCAGTTACATGATTACTAAAATGGATTTCTAGCACTCCTAGGAACCTTACAGAGGGAGAGCTGATTGGAGGCTGAGAGAGTACACAACTTTGCCGAAGTCATACATAAAATCTGTGGCAGAGCCAGAAACTGAACTCACATCTCCCAAATCACAAACTAGCACCATAACCACATGAGTATTGTCCTTCCTTCAAACAAAAAACACTGTCAGTACATATACCACATTGACAGCTAACAGCAATATTTTCAGCAAGTCCCTTCCGAAACGAACAAAAGCTATTTTCAATTTATATTCAAAAAATGTCACTCTCTAATCACCAGGTATTTTATCAAAGAAGCCAACCAAAGATCTGAATCTTATTTCAAGGAAGAATGTTGTAACCATCTTGTTAACACAATTTTTTTTGAATTTTATAGAAGATACAACCATTACAAAATTTGAAGGTTCTGATTATCAGAACATATAAACTTTTGCTAAACTATAAGGAGCTGGCATAACAACAATACCATTAGAAACAAAAGAAAACTCCCCTCATTACTTCCTTTCTTAGACTAACCTCTCCTAGTCATTGTTGTTCCTCTTTTCTTCCAATAAACACTCAAGGCATTTGAAACTTGCTCAGAGAGATCTCCACGCTGTGCGGTTTGCCCCCCATACCTCCCATGGGGTCAGAGAAGAACATTCACAGAGGCACAGTGGGGGCCCAGGCCAACCCCCACAGTGAGTGGGGAGGGAGCGCCACCTAGCTCTGCTCCTAGTGCCAGCTGTGGGCCCTATGGCAGCGATACTGACTGCTGACTCAACACCCAGGGTTCCACCTCTAGCCAGGGCCGCCAACCCCATGCCCAGCAGCTTCGCACCCAGGAATCCCACTCCTGGCTGAGACTCTGCTCCCTGCCAAGCCTCTGTCCCTTTCCCTACTGTGTCCTCAACCTTTGCTCCCTTATCTCTGTCCACGTCCCCACTCCTGGTCCTGCCTCCAAAGGGTGATGGCAGCAGACAGGATAATGGGGGCACAAGGTAAAAAGTTTGGGGACTACTGGTTTAGAGACTTTTGTCCACAAATACCGTAGCAGTTCAACACTCCGTTCTCATCCCTTTCAATTTTAGCTTTGATATTTACTTTGGGGCAGTAGTCGTTGAAATATGTTTTGTAGGGAAAAAATTACAACCCAAATATTGTAGAAGAATTTAAGATTCAAAAAGTAATTTTCCTCTAGATTTGTAGTGAAGGGTTTAGATAGGACCCAATTTCATGTGTCATGGTAATCTGCATGTTCTTGTACTACTCCTCCAATAAAACAATCAACTGTTGATATGGTAAATTGTTTTTACCTGAGAATTTTTTCCAGTTCATCTACCCTGTCGTGAAGCGTTTTAGTTATGTCTGTTTCAGGGCTGTGAAGGTTTAAAAAAACAAAACACTGTTGAATCCAGTTATTGCTGGCATACCACATTATTGACAAGGAAATAAACACCAACAGGTTGGATATTCATCCTAGAACCTTTCAAAAACAAAGGATGGTGCAGCTTGACAAGGAAGGAGCAATACTGTTGGCTTCTAGTAAAAGGCAGGCCAAGAATTTGTGGGTAATACTAGACAACACTGAACCTACCTCCAGAAATATAGGCTTGCTTTTCACTTGACACTTTCCCATTCAACTCCCTCCCTTCCACCTATGCCCATTTTTTCAAGTGTGACTTTCCCAAGTGTGGAGACTGGCAATGGACCCAGAGCAGAAGAAAGCAGCTCAAGGCTACTCCTGTTATTCAGTCTTTCATCCATTTTCTCCAGAAATGTTGGTCATAGAGTAATTTATCTGTAGGAGGGCCTGCTTCAACTGGCATGAATGCCTATAACTGTCAATGTTGTATGTAGTAGAAATATTAAAATGTTTTTAAGTAAACGTGTAACCGCTGAAATTTTCAATGGTTACCCAGTCACACTGGGGGAGAGGGGAGGCTACCCGGAAGTTGGTGCGCGCAGGGAGCCAGCTCTTAAACTGCTGGTACAGAAGCAGCAGCATAGTAGTGGGGAGAGCAGGTGGCACACAGGAAGCCAGCTTTTAACACAGCTCCCCATGCACACTGGAAGCCTGTGTGTAACCATGAAGGTTAAATGATGAGCTCAGGTTCATCAGTTAACCATGTACACAGTTACACTTCCACATCCCTAGTACGTAGCTGTCTCAATAAAGAGACAAGGTGGGTGACATTTTTTTATTGGACCAACTTCTGGTGTTGAAAGAGACACGCTTTCCAGCTTACTCAGAGCTTTTCTTTAAGTCTGGGACATATAATCAGAGGGTATGTCTACACTACAATTAGTGATTTGAGCTTGCACAGCTTAGGCTAAGGGGCTGTTTAATTGTGGTAAAGATGTTTGGGCTTGGGCTGCCTGAGCTTGGGTATCCTCCCACCTCTGTCTGATATATAAAGTAGGGATGTGAAAGGTTAACTTTTCAGTGGTTACAGTTATCTATTTAACCAACTTTTTACATCCCTAATACAAAGTGCTGGTGAATAGGCCTGGCCTGAACACCCTGATGTTAACCTTTCGATTTAGATAATTTATGAATTTTTTTTGTTTAACATGTCAGTCATATAAGCTCAAAGAGTTCAATTAACGAAAGTCATTACATAATTATGTTACATACTCTAGCAATTAATTTATTTTAATTATTTCCCCAGGAGAAAAGCATATCATGTCAGGAAATATTTTAGGTAATTCAGAACGATATTTAATGTGTCCTAAAACATCTGCAGATAACCACTAATGTATGCTCACCCATATCCTCTTTGTGGAAGGCATTCCAAAATATCATAACAGAGGGACAACTGGTCATCTCGTTCACAATTATAGATACATTCAAGTGCCATACTCATCAGCTGGTCCTGATCAGGAATTATTTTTTGCTGACACTGTCAGAAACAGAATTCAGTTTGCTGTATGTTGGAACATTTTTTCCATTTATAATCAGTTTTCCCATACTCCAGTGCTACTGTCAATACAATCTTAGTGTAATTATAACTGTAAAACCAATTTAATGATTTATTTTTAATTAGAGGCTCTCTGAATCTTTAATAATTCTTGTGAAATATCTTTTGTAAGTACAGAAAATGCAACAGAAGTTAATCTGTATCTTCTATGTACTGCAACTGGCTGAAACAGCAAGATACTTGCAACTGAAACCTGTTTAATTTTGAAAAAGAAAATATTTTAAATAAGCAAATTATTAAATAAAAATGTTTGAGACTTGAAACCATTACTTACGTCCATTAAAGCAGTTTATATTATTTGCATATTAACAGCATCCATATTCACTAAAATGCTAGTTATTGTGTATGACCCATCTGTCATACAAACCACTGTTGTATGCAGCAGAAAAATTAGGTGCTTCTAACTATTATATCAATTTATGATTCAAGGATTTCAAATTGCAATCGAAACTGGATAGACACACTACACTAGAGAGCTGCAGATAAGATGCTGAAATGCAGCCTTATATTGCCAGAGTATATTGCATTTTACTGAAAATCATTTGGCAGTTTGTAATTCCATGTTTACAGAAAGACCATTCACTTTTGTAAAAGCACTCCACTCCCCCTCTAAGAATGCTTGGTGTTATTTTTCCTCTGTATCGGGGCCATGTTTTGTGGATACCTTCAATGTAGATCAAACGCCAATGTTTTTCAATCATGTAAACTTGCATTGTTCAGACCAGGTCTAGAGGAGACACTGGTAAAAACAGTGGATGTCAATACACACTAGATCTGCAGTAAATGCAGGACATGATATGCGGAAGAGTAATACAAGGGCGTATTATGGGAAAAATCAGTTACTTTGCAATAGTGTGTCTTTCAGTAAGGACGTAATTACTTACAAATGATCAATGGTAGAGTCCTTCTGCCAGACTCTGAGGAAAAAAAGTGATGCTTTACAAGTCTGTCACAGCAGATGACTATGCAGTAATGAGAAAATCTTGCTATTGTTTTATTGGAATAGTCATAAATTGGCAGAGATTACAACTGTACTGAATATGCCTTACATAAGAACATAAGAACGGCCGTACCGGGTCAGACCAAAGGTCCATCTAGCCCAGTATCCTGTCTGCCGACAGTGGCCAGCACCAGGTGCCCCAGAGGGGGTGGACCGAAGACAATGATCAAGCGATTTGTCTCCTGCCATCCCTCCCCAGCCTCTGACAAACAGAGGCCAAGGACACCATTTTATCCCCTGGCTAATAGCCTTTTATGGACCTAACCTCCATGAAATTATCTAGCTTCTCTTTAAACTCTGTTATATTCCTAGCCTTCACAGCCTCCTCTGGCAAGGAGTTCCACAGGCTGACTACACGCTGTCTGAAGAAGAACTTTCTTTTATTAGTTTTAAACCTGCTACCCATTAATTTCATTTGGTGTCCTCTAGTTCTTCTATTTAGGAACTAATAAATAACTTTTCTTTATCGGCCCTCTCCACCACTCACGATTTTATACACCTCTATCATTTCCCCCCTCAGTCTCCTCTTTTCTAAACTGAAAAGTCCCAGTCGCTTTAACCTCTCCTCATATGGGACCCGTTCCAAACCCCTAATCATTTTAGTTGCCCTTTTCTGAACCCTTTCCAAGGCCAAAATCTCTTTTTTGAGGTGAGGAGACCACATCTGTACACAGTATTCAAGATGTGGGCGTACCATAGTTTTATACAGGGACAGTAAGATATTCTGGGTCTTATTTTCTATCCCTTTCTTAATAATACCTAGCATCCTATTTGCCTTTTTGACCGCCGCTGCACACTGTGTGGAAGTTTTCAGAGAACTGTCCACGATAACTCCAAGATCTCTTTCCTGATTTGTCGTAGCCAAATTAGCCCCATCATACTGTGTATAGTTGGGGTTATTTTTCCCGATGTGCATTACTTTACACTTATTCACATTAAATTTCATTTGCCATTTTGTTGCCCAATCACTCAGTTTGGAGATCTTCTTGGAGTCCCTTACAGTCTGCTTCTGTCTTGACTATCCTAAACAGTTTGGTATCATCTGCAAACTTTACCACCTCACTGCTTACCCCTTTCTCCAGATCATTTATGAATAAGTTGAACAGGATTGGTCCTAGGACTGACCCTTGGGGACACACTAGTTACCCCTCTCCATTCTGAAAATTTACCATTTATTCCTACCCTTTGTTTCCTGTCTTTTAACCAGTTCTCGATCCAAGAAAGGACCTTCCCTCTTATCCCATGGCCATGTAATTTACACAAGAGCCTTTGGTGAGGGACCTTGTCAAAGGCTTTCTGGAAATCTAAGTATACTATATCTACTGGATCCCCCTTGTCCACATGTTTGTTAACCCCTTCAAAGAACTCTAATAGATTAGTAAGACAGGATTTCCCTTTACAGAAACCATGTTGACTTTTGTCCAACAAATTATGTTCTTCTACATGCTTCACAATTTTATTCTTTACTATTGTTTCGACTAATTTGCCAGGTACTGAAGTTAGACTTACCGGTCTGTAATTGCCCGGATCGCCTCTAGAGCCCTTTTTAAATATTGGTGTCACGTTGGCTACCTTCCAGTCATTAGGGAAGCCGATTTAAGGGATAGGTTACAAACCACAGATAATAGTTCAGCAATTTCCCATTTGAGTTCTTTTAGAACCCTTGGATGAATGCCATCCGGTCCCGGAGATTTGTTAACATTAAGTTTTTCTATCTGTTCCAAAACCTCCTCTAATGACACTTCAATCCGGAACAGTTCCTCAGATTCATTACCCACAAAGGACGGTGCAGATTTGGGAATCTCCCCAACGTCCTCAGCCGTGAAGACTGAAGCAAAGAAATCATTTAGTTTCTCCGCAATGGCTTTATCGTCCTTGATTGCGCCTTTATAGTTCGATCGTCTAGGGGACCCACAGGTTTTTAGCAGGCTTCCTGCTTCTAATGTATTTAAAAACATTTTGTTATTTCTTTTGAGTTTTTGGCTAGCTGTTCCTCAAAATCTTTTTGCTTTTCTTACTACATTTTTACACTTGATTTGACAGTGTTTATGTTCCTTTCTATTTATCTCACTAGGATTGGACTTCCACTTCTTAAAAGATGCCTTTTTTTCCCCTCACTGCTTCTTTTACATGGTAGTTAAGCCACGGTGACTCTTTTTTAGGTCTCTTGCTATGTTTTTTAATTTGGGGTATACATTTAAGTTGGCTTATACATTAAGCCTTCATCACAATAGAGAAGAATATTAAGCATTTAGGGTAGAATTTTCAAAAATACTTTGGTGTCAGCTTAACCCTGATCCTATTGAAGTCAACAGAGTCAGCCAACACTGAAAAAGATTTTCCAAGTAGTATATCCCTTACTTCTTTCCTTCTCATGTACCACCACCAATTACAAAATTTCTGCAGACCAAATTCTGTCCTCACTTGCATTGTGCAAATGTCTCCAGTGAGGCTGTGTGGGAGTAAGCAAATGAAAATGAATGAACAATCCCAATGATGATGCAAAAAGGAGGAATATCATCTAGCTTTCTCACATCTAACTATCAGGGAAGACACTGACGAGCAGTAAAAAAGTTAGTTTTATCTGTTAAACAAGAAGATATGTCTGAAGATAGACAAGAAACAGATCTACTGAGTAAGAAGTCATTTTTAGCAACACTTTTGCAGAGTAGAACCACACTTCAAAAGTAGATAGTTAGATAATGATCAGTTGAAGAGAGAGAGCCAAAACTTGTGTTTATTTGGCCAGCATATGAAATATAACTTCAATTCCAATTTTAATTGGCTCTTAAATGCACAGTTAATTCATTTTTAAGACTATTTTCCAAATATGTTTTGTGAGATGTAAGAAGTGACTGTTGAACGCCTTCTTTTGAAAAAGAGGAAGTAACAAATATTCATCTCATCCAATATGAGACTAAACATCTATTAGAAACAACATAAAATCTGTATCTGAATGTAAGAGATAGCTGTATCAATATTTTGTATTATAGCAATTATATTAGTTTATTCCATCTTCTATATCATTAATGAAGATTTCACACAGCAGTGGCCCAAGAAACAATATCAGTGGTATCCAACTCTAACTGAGGACACTGCCGTCTTTCACTGTCTCTTGCTTTTCCGTTTTAGCCAAAGGTCAATCCACACTCAAAACATCTAAGGCAACATTAATGTTCCAATTAAGGTTTCATGACATAGTATTTAGTATTTTACTAGAGCCCAAATCATTACTGTGGTTTCTTGTTCTGCTAATTTTGTGCTTTTATGAAAAAGCCATCAGGCATGTCTGTCTAACAAGATTTATATAATCGTGTTACTACACATAGTTCAGTTGCCCTCTAGATATTTAGTGATTTATTAGCTCTCAATATTTGTTCCGTTAGTTTACTCTGAATCAGGTCTTGATTAAATCAACATAGCACAGCATGACATCGGACTCCCATGGTTTTATCCCTGTGGACCTGTGCCCCACCATCCATTTTAAGCAGAGGCAGCCGAGGATCTTCTCCCATTACAGAAGAATCAGGGAGAGTCCTTCTATTTTCAGAAGCAATAGAGGTGTCCTTCTCCATACTACGAGGAGAGGTAGAGGGGAGAGAACTTACCTTGGCAGCCAGATTGTGCCTATGCAGGAAGTGGGTATGTTGGTATAGTTACTGATTGTGCACTTAAAACACAGGAAAGGAAGCTCAGGATTTAAGATGGACCTTTCTGCTATGTATGTTTTACATGTAAATAATTACACAAATAAATCAACTTTGCATTGAACTGACGAGGGTTGTGGGATGAATGTAAATTTAAAATATCCAGCGACACAGATTTCAGTCTGGCTACTGAGAAAAGGTAGTTTAAATAATTATGAATATTTCCTTTCATTAATGAGGCAAATAAATACTTCTTACCAGAACTCTTAGAGACAAAAAAATGAAAGCTGGTAAAATTCTTCAGGCAAAGGCATCACACAGAAGTCCTCAAAAAATTATTTTAAGAGGCTTCAAACAAACTACCAAAATATTCAGCCATCTTCAAAATATGTAGTTCAATGCAATACCAACACCCCCAATAAAAAGATATTCAGAAGAATCCACACTAACTTCGACTCTGCTGGGTATTCCTGCTAGAGATTAATTATTAACATAACTTTTGAAATTGTGTTTAAACCTTGTTTAGGGAACTTATTTTCATATTTGCATGACAACTGTTCAGTGAAAAAGGAAACAAAACAACAGAGTCAACCTCCAAACTGATTGGGAAACAAATAAAGCTTACTTATGAATCCAATTCTGCTGGATAAATTATAGTTTTCAAATAAAACAATAAATAAAACAACTATGAATCAGTACTTACATCTGGTTTTGAATTTTGAAAGATCTTGAGAGGGAATTTCAGGTCTTCCTTTGCTAAGGTTACTAAATACTCTCTAAAAAGTGTGTTTGCAAGACCAGGGGACTGATTTTCACAGCGATGTAGAAATGGGACCATCCACTGATAAATATTCTTCACGTATCTTTCATCAGAAGACTAGAAAATGTAAGGAGTTAAACAAAACAAACAAACAAAAGGAACCAGTTTTTATCAATGAAAAAAAGTAAAAACAAATATTTTGTGTAACAATAAATTATGCTAACTATACATTATCAGCACCATTCAAACCCCGAGCTTGAAGCATTGCAGCATAGACTCCTACTGTAGTAAGATGAAGGCCTGAAACATAAGCCCATGTAGCACAGCTTTGGTCTGAGGCATGAGACCTAGCTAACAATGGACAAAACATGGCTAACAAAGCAAAGCTAAGCTGTGACCAAGAGGCTGGCCCCGCCCAAAGAACTTGGCATGAACAGGGCTGAGAGTGCAAAACACTAACTAATAACAGGCCCAGGTGTAGAACAGTAATCGGTACTAGGTACTGACTGTAAAACAGTAATTGGTACTGGTCATAACTTGAAAGCACATGACAATACCAGCTCATTAAAAAAGACCTTGGTACCCATACTCCCCACAGATACCCGCCCAAGTTCAGGAAAGGGTCTAATGACAGCATGATGGATAGACATGATCTAATCAAACCACGAGATATGGGGTGATGGGTGGTATCTAAGTAGCATCAAAGGGTGGCAACCTGACACATCAGGAGTGATGTGTAACTTGTTTGTACCTATATATAAAGTGGTGTCTTGGGGGAGTCATTCCACTGTTACAGAGTAAATATGCATAGTGGTTCAATAGAGTCTACTGGCAGCTCTTACTGTACTTTGCTTAACAATAAACCTGGCCAGGCACCTTCGATCCTTATCTGATTTGTGTTCTTTGGGAGCTCTCTTCAAGTCTGCTGTGTTAATTAACATGTAAATCAACATGGCGCACATGCAAGCAACCTTCTGGTTATCATCATAGAGGGAGCTAGAGACCTTTCAGGAACTCATCAGGAGGATCCCGCCTGACTGACATCACCTACCACTTTAACTACAGAATTAGCTAAACTGGAGCAGAACACTATCATCCAAGATGGGAGGGATGGTCTATTGTGTCTAAGGGAATCTTATAAGAAAGCCCAGCTCTCTCAATTTCCTCAGCTGCTTTGACTACAGCTGACCTGGTCACTACCAGGCATTCCCAGTACAATGTCCCATCTCACTGCTCCTTTGGTGGTAGCATAAGCCTAGTCTTACCATAATAATATTAAGTTATTTTGGAATACTGCCAAAAGCTTCCCAAGCAATGCAAGCAAGAGAAATAAATACTGATTTTCAACAATGTATGTCTCAGCAAAACTTGAACAGAATTTCACAGGACAAAGAAAAGGCACTCTCTTGCCTAAGGGTGTTCCCTCTGCTGAATTTCAAAGATTTGATGCATACCTTGAAGGTGTTTCAAAAGAAAAAAAAAAATCACTAGAAATCTTTTCTAATGGCAAGTGTTAGGCAAATTGTGCCCTACCCAAAGCAGCACACGCGCTTCCCTGCGAGCCGGATCTGGTACAGAGCCTCAGGGTTTCCTCTTCTCCCCACTCCCACGCAGGAAGCCAGAGCTGGTGCACTAATCTTATGGGGAGGCAGGGGCATGAGTCTGGAGTGCCTAGCCCAAGGCAGCCAGAGGTGGTGGCAGTTCCACAATGGGTCCTGGAGTGTTGGGGCCCCAAGCACAGTGAGGAGCCGTTGCTGCCTCCGCCTGCTGGCTCAGCCCCAGCCCTCCTGCAGCGGCCAGAGAGGGGGGAGCTGAGAGGCCAGGGGAGACCGGGGCTGGCTGCGGCCGTGGGCAGGGGGAGAAGTGGGTTGGCCGAGAGGCCAGGGCTGCGACCGGGTAGGGCATGGTGAGGGCAGGGCTGGCTGCGGGAGTGGAGAAGGGGGGGAAAAAGGCTGGGGCTGGCGCGGTCCTCCCCTCCCTGGTGGCGGAGGCTAATAGGCCAGGGTTGGCTATGGCTGGGGGGAGGGTGCTGAGAGGACAGGGCTGCCGCAGCCCCCAGCCCTCCTCTCCCCAGCACCCAGGATTGGCGTGGCCTTCCCCTCCCAGACGGCTGGGTGGAGATCTGGGCTTGTCTACCTCCAGGGACAGAGGGCTGGCAAGCATAGCAAGCAGGGGGCATAGTCACCTAGTGTTGTTTTAATTTTTAATAATAAGCAAAAATGGTTCCACTGTTTTCCAAAAATACTATTTCTACATTACTAAAAAAGGGAACAAATCTAGTGCCAACCCTGTTTAGGATATGAATGGGAAATAAGTGGAATTGTGACAGGGAAACACCTCTGGCTGAAGAGCATTGTTATATTATGTATCCCGGGGGGTCTATATAAGCATGGAAATTATTTAGGCTCAACCACCTACTCAATACATTTTCAAAAATACATACATTCATCATTAGCAATCTTAGTTTTTCACTATCTTTCATCTCCTGCAGATCTTTCAAGGTTAGGGTTAGATCACATCCAGTCTCATAAATCAGCATCTCCAGAGTAACCAGGTTATCACAAAGCACCTGAAGACCAGGAATGTTCCTCTCCATGCCAAGCCGAACCAAAGACAGAGCACAGTCCACCTAAGCACAAGGAAAAAACAACATTGTTACCCGATTGCTTCTTTTTGATAATCAGCGTGTGAAATAGTCCTAACTAGTCCTTCGGATATTGTTGTTACAATAATTTTTCCAAGTAGGGTCTATGGCTGTTTGAAATCTCGTTTGCATTACTGAAGGATTTGGAATTAAGAGCTCCCTGTCCTTTCCCACACATACTTACAAAAGACTCACTAGTCTCAAGAATCCCGGGTTTGAGCCAGAGTAGTGTCATAGTCATGAAATAAGAGGTCACAACACTTATTGGAAAGTTCAAAGGCTACAGGAATCACACACAAAACTTACAACTACAGACATTTTCTTCAAAATTATTCCCTGTTTAATTGGTCTGTTTTCTTTAAGTCACTGCATCAGGACAATGCTCATCAGACAAAGCAGGTGGTTGCCAAAGAAACTTTCACAGCTACTACTACTGCTTCAGAATCCTTGTGGTGGGTACCTTGTATCTTCCGATCCTGTATTTTGCAGAAGACAACACCCCAGGGGAACTACAATGTCCTTGGATGGGATGCCACAACCATATCCACATTAGATATTTGAGCCATGAACGTGCTGGGGGTCATTAATCTTACAGAATTTTTTAAAAAAGCGGTTTATATAGCTTCTTAAATTTTATCAGTCACCTCTGGTATGGAGCTTACATCTTCAAATTATGTGTGCAATAGGCTAGGGATGTTAGATATTGGGTAACTGAATAGTCATGTAACCACATGAAATCTTTGCAGTTACACGGCTATCCGACATTCCAGGGTGTGAGGACCGCAGCCAGTGCGCTCCCAGTCCCACTTCCGCGGGGAGCCCCCTGCCATCCTGTACTGCTGCCTCTGCATCAGAGGCAGCAGTGTGGGATGGCAGGCAGGAGCTGGTCTACGAGGGGAGCCAGTTTAAAAACCAGCTCCCCCACACAGACCAAGGCAGCAGTGCGGGGTGGGAGCAGTGTGGGGTGGCAGCAGCCCCTGTTCACGTGGGTCTGAGCTCCCCACCAACAGAGGCTGCTCCGGAGGGAGGCTGCCATAAAGCAACCTCTGGCTGGCTGCGGACACAAGGGGGAATCATGTAGTTGACTACTCATTGACATCCCTACAGTATACAGCAGCTTACTATTAACATTTGGTGGTACATACTTCTCTTTCCTTCTCCTTTTTTATAGCTCTATTGACCTAACTTGTGATTACTGCCCTTTACTTCCTATCAAAGTGGAAAATACATTTCCTAAAGCTCTGATTCTGTTTTTTCTCTCAAGATCTAACTCAGACAATTCTCTCTCCTTATTGAAGAGGAACTTGAGAGATGCAAGAAAGCTAGCAATATTTTTTAATTTTTTCTGTTTTTCCTTAGACTTCACCCTTGTCTCATTCCTGTCTTCCTCCCCACTCCTCAACACACATCTTGGGAAGGGAGCCATTGACCCATCAGAGTAAGGGTCTGCTACGTCTATGAACAGTTAAGGTATGAGAGGCTAGCCTTTAATACTCTCAAGAGAAGTTAGGGTAGGAATACATCATAAAAGTAATGTCTTCTAAACCTGAAGTCACTCCTCCTAAAAGGCAAAAAATACCAGTTTGTTTCCCCAAATTAATGACAACCCATTTAAATACATTAAAAGAAACACTTGCACTTCTCCTAGATCTTGTCCTTTTGCACTGACCAAAGAGAAATTCTTGATTTCTTTTGCAACTGAGAGTTGCCTGCTTTAACAAATATCTGCATAGCATGCCAGTACTCTTAGCAGAGGAGTTCTGGTAGTAGCATGGGGCGCAATCCCATCTGACAGAATAAATACATTTGCGCAGTTATTGTTCAGTAGACTGTGAGAAGACTATGTAGTCTGCAGAAATTGGGAAAGAAGCTTCCTAAAGGAGCACCTTTTGGTCTTTGTATGATGCATATTTCCTATCTTTGCTATTGTTTATGATAGCATACATTTTGTTGGGTGGTTATTTTGTTTTGATGGGGAGGAAAACTCCAGGATTCCCAAACTAGCTGCAAACCAACTACAGTAAACTTCCGATAATCCGGCACCTTTAGGACCCAGAGGGTGCCGGATTATCAAATATGCCGGACTATCGGAAGGGGGCTATGAGGGGTCTGGAGTGGGGTGGGAGAGGATGCCACCCCAGACCCCTCATAGCCCCCTTACAATAGTCCGGCTCTGCCCCAGGTGTCCCTGATTCAGCCGCTGCTGGTCAGTTTCAGCAGCAGCTGAATCGGGATGCCTGCAATAGAGCAGCTGGGGTGCTGCCGGGTTGGTTCCGTAGCACCGCCCCTCGGCGCTGCGGGACCAACCCGGCAGGACCCCAGCTGCTCTGCCCCAGGGGTCCCCGATTCAGCTGCTGCTGAAACAGATCAGCGGCTGATTCCAGGAAGCCCAGGGCAGACCAGCGGCTGAATCGGGGACCCCTGGGGCAGACCAGCTGGGGTCCTGCCGGGTTGGTCCCGCAGCGCCGTCCCTCAGTGCTGCGGGACCAACCCGGCAGCACTCCAGCTGCTCTGCCCCAGGCGTCCCCAAGAGCAGCTGGGGTGCTGCCGGGTTAGTCACGCGCGGCCCGAGGGCAGCGCTACGAGACCAACCCAGCAGCACCCCAGCTGCTCTGCTCCGGCTTCCCGATTCAGCTGCTGGTCAGTTTCAGCAGCAGCTGAATGGGGGAAGCCTGTCCGGCTGCCCCAGCACTTCCGGGTTCCTGATGGTGCCGGACCATCAGGAATCCCGGAGCATTGGATGCCGGACTAATGGAGTTTTACTGTACCATGATTTCTGCAAGTAAATAAGTTAAGGTAAAGAAGCTGAATACAGAAAAAAAAAGTTCAAGAAACAGTAATAACACAGAATTTTATTTTAATACACCCCCATATTTTCTGAATATTAATCCAAATTCATATATTTTCTGATATTATACAAATCTGTTGCCTTTGGAAATACTTACTGGACTATACACAAACTTCAAAAAATTAATTACATTACCAACACATTAAATGAAACTGTGTGCCAGTGTAACACAGAGAGCTGTATAGCACATGAAAACCTCACTAGATATAAATCAACCAACACAATATTTTTGAAGGCCAATGTAAATGATTTCCAAAGGCATTTTTGAAACAAAGGAAAAATATTCCCCATTTCTTAAAATACAGGGGAAGATCAATCTTTTTATCAGTTAAGAATTTTAATTCTGTAGGCAACTAGAAACATTATCTTTATGGTTATTTTAGTAATTAAAAGAAAGGGTCTACAATGAAAGTATCTTCAAAGATTAAGCACTTTATGCAACATCTATGAAACTTAATTGATCCTCTAAGTCACGAATATAAAGAAATAAGGGCTCAAAATAAGGGTTGATCTATAAAAGGAAGTACTTAAAATTATTAATTAATAGACACAGAAGTATTTTTAAACATCTCAATTTTGTTAAAACATAAGTGAACTGCAATTATCTGTGACATTCCATGACGGATTCTCAAACGTTACCGAGTCAGGGAAAGAGCATGTAATAACATGAATAGGAACACCTTTCATTCTCATGGTAGCATTCAGTCAAGGATAAGAAAGTGCTTTACACATTTTAAAGATGTAGGGAAACTGGAGCACAGACAGGATATAGGACTTGCCCAGATTCACATAGTAAACGTGCCTGACCTCACAAGTGAGTTCCCCGATTAAGCTACTCTACATGCAACACTCCTTTATGTAACATGAACATAAAATAAGTTGCAGAAGGGAAAATGCACTTCACGGCTGGGAAAGCTGTGCTATTTTCCAGAGCCCACGTACGTAAAGGTCGAAGGAAATTTACTGGCTTCTTCCCCACACCCATATGAATCAGTCACTATTCAGCTCAGTAAACTTAAAACAGGACTGAATTCAGGAAACACTCTAAAATAATACTTAAATTGAGAGAGCAATTTGGGGTTATATAATATTATTATTTGGCAGCAAAACAGTTTTCTTTCCCTATGTATATGAAAAATAAAAAATTGTATATCTACACTTAATAAAAATAGGATTAAATCCTGGCTCTACTGAAGTCCATGGCAAACTCCCTAATAACTAGGGATGTAAAATCCCATTCAATCAGTTAACTGGTTAAACACTAGGTTTAACCAGTTAAGAGATTAAGGGGGATCCCAGGTGAGGGACTGCTCTGTCCAGGCTCCATCTCCCAGCCTCACCAGATCCGTGCAGAGTTGTCAGCCCTGCAGGGTTGGCTCCTGTCCTGGCCCACGGCATGGTGGGCCCAGTGGGGTTGGGACAGCCCTCCACCCACAGTGGGTTGCAGGGCTGATCCCAGTTAACTGTTACTGGTTAACCAGTTACCCGTTCACATCCCTACTAATGGCCATTAGTGTCTGAAATCACTGCCAATACTCAATTCAGACAGTTCGATATAGCCTACTTTTGACACAGCTTGCATAGCTTGAAAAGCAATCAAATAGTAGCATCTGTACCAACAATTACTATATTGCACTTCTGTTCTTACCTGCATAGCATATTTCTCAATTTCCTGTGCCCTGTTCCAATACCAGTCAGAAACCAGGTCTATTGAAAGCTTAGCAGTCCTGTATTTTAACAACTCAGGTTGTGCTTCATACAAGAATTCTGCTTCATCTTGAAGAACTGGTTCAAACAACATTCTGAGAAATGCAGACAAAAAGGTACAAAGGTATATACAGATGGACCAAGACTGATACCAATAACAGCTATATGTGTTCATGCAATGCTCTGGATAGGACTTAGCAGTACTAAGCAGTTGTACTAAACAGAGAAGTAAGCTGTAAGAACTTTAAAAAACAGCAAATACATGGATAAAAAGCCATTTATTAAATAATCACTTCTTCCCCCCCATCCCCAACTTGTTCACCCAGACTGATGGAAATGGTGCAATTTACACAAATCAAAAGCACAGTGGAAAAATTTGGAAAGCCTGTCTATGTACTACTTACGAATTCTGTTTGATATGATTTCAAACTATAAAATCCATTTTGCTCAGTGAGCACCACCTTTGAACCTGCAGCCTTCAAGTGACAGAGGGTGGATCACTTGATGATTACACGTTCTGTTCATTCCTTCTAGGGGCACCTGGCATTGGCCACTGTCCAAAGACAGGATACTGGGCTAGATGGACCTTTGGTCTGAACCAGTATGGTGATTTTTATGTTACTATACTGAGCTGGAACACCCAGAAGAAATTATTGCATCTAGCACGGAGCTAACAATTAAACCTTGATGACTGTCCATGAAAATGGAAGTACCCTTAGACAAAGAGCTGGCTCCAGCCATAGAGAAACCAATTTTTTCAAGTCTGGTTCTAGCTGGCTAACCACCAAGCAAGAAAATTATCACCTTGCAGGGGTTTTGAACCCAGCCACAGTCCCCATGACAAAGGACTGGAAATCTATTTTAAAAAGAGTTCTCTCTCAGCCATTTTAAAGAAAAGGAAAAGACCGGAATCATAATGTGAATCTTAAGAATGTTCAAGAGTAGAGGGAAAAGTGCCACAGGGAATTTTGCACAGGTTTCTTTGTTTCACATGGGTCAGTATATCTGTTGGACCTCCCTGAGGAGGTCAAGTATAAACTAGAGTGTTCACTATGGTAGAACTCTACAAAAGGGCATTCTAAAGCCAGAGATATCCTGGATAGGAGCTAACACTGGTCCTGAGGCAGCTAGGCTACAGGATCCCACTTCAAAAAGAGAGAGAGGATTGGGTTTCTGCACTTAGTAAGTGGCCTAAAGATGCCAGAGCCAAAGACTGACTGAAGCCTATCTGGACAATGCCCAGTGTATGGTTACAAAGAGTGGCTTGGTGAGGTTCCAGCAGGGGAAACTTATCTTGGACTGTGACACATACCACTGAAGATATTTAAAAATCCTGTGCATAAAGATGGTTAATATTGTTATGAGGCTCAGAAACCAGTTTCTCAACTTCTGTATAATTAAAATTTCAGGTTTAACATTGCATTAAGATAGCATTCTGTTGCTTTTAATATATTTTTTTGTTGTATGAGCTTTTAATTGTCTACCAAGTTAGGCATAATAGTAAAGAAAAATATTTTATTCATGAAGTCCATCAACCATGTTTTGGCAACTTCTCACAGTGTTTTTTTCCCCAAGTGTGTGTGTGTAAACACACACACACTTTTTCTATACCTACTTGCACTGTGGATTTTCACACCAGTCTTCTTCCCGATGCTTCTGTTCATTCCAGGGAAGAATCATCAATACATCCTTCCTACAACTATTACAAAACACAATGAAAATTTTATACAAACATTTTGAAAAAATTGATTGGCAAAATATTCTGTGTAGTTAATATACAGTACAGCAAAGTATTTGGATTTAATCTATATCATAAATAGTGTGGGGTATCAGTCAACTGGGAGTATCAACTCCTAACAGATATCCGTTGAATAAATTGTATATATAGAGGCATGAGAGTAATTTTGCTCAGCTTTGAAAGCCTGTATGCTATTTAAAGGATTTTTGAGAGCTATTTCATGAACAATGTATTTTACTCATACTATTTTTTGACAATTTAATTTCTTAGAACTTTCTAATTTGTCAAAAAATAGCAAAACTGTAGGCTGGGCTTCCTTTGCATTCGCAGTAAGGATATTTAACAAGAATACTTCACAGAAGCTTGAAATGAATTTAAAAGAATAGGGCACGATCCTTAGCTTAAAGGATTTCTTTACAAACTTGTAAGCAAATCATTTTACTGCACAGAGATAAAATATATCTTGCTTCAATGATTTTCTTAATTAAGTCAGACATGGTTTTCTGCCTACAAATATCTATCATGAAAATTTACTAAATGCTGTAGTAAGAATTATCTGAAAATACAATTTGCATTTCCTGTATACAACACAGATTAAAAACAATAGAAGTTATTACTAAGAAATAGTTATGTTTTTATCCTTCTACTCTCTGGTATTTGTTAAGTGTTTAAATATCAAAAAAGCTGGAAAATCTCGTTAAGCTATGCAAAACATAAACCACAAAAATCTCGGATTCTCCAAACGACATAGGCATGGTTTTAAAAGTTTCAGCAAATTATAACAATACAATGATTAGAGCATAGAAAGTAGAGACCTGTGTTATATGGCAGCCTACACAACTTTAGTCTCAACTACCTTGTTTCCATTTTCCCCACCTTCCACTTAAATTAAAACATCAAATCCTGAAAACTACAATCTATCCTTAAAAAGCCATAGGAGCCTTTGTGGTGATACCAAACAAGGCCACCTCTTGTCCTTCACCTTAGTGCTCAAGCTTCTAACCTAGCTAACAGAAATTTGTCTCCTTGACAGGTGGAAGGATAAGGCTACCCTATCCATAAACAGCTGGTGCTGGTTAGGATAGGAGAAAGCAGCTATAACAAAAGCCAGGAAACACTTCATTTCAGAATTCAGCAAGAAAGTTGGAGCATAGGTTGAATATTAAAGCATTCTCTTTTCTCTATACCGCCTAAGCAGATGAAACAAATACACATATGGGGGGGAGCTATGACAAAGGGGTAGCAGAATATCACTCCATCAACCAGGAATCTGAGTCCAATGCCATTACCCTTTGTTTTTAGCCCTATCTGACTCCTTTGGTTTAATCCTAGCCCCATGAAAGTCACTGGGAATTTTGCCTTATGACTGGCCCACAGTTCTGACAGCCCTACAAGACCAACTGATTGGACCAACATATATACCACTTGGCTTTGGGGACTTTTCACATTCTTTAATGTTCAGTGGGTTGTTTTAATCCATTCCTGCAAAAATGTTGCCACACTCATTTTGGATACCCTCTCCAAACAAGTTTAACTCAATCAACCCTGTGTTTAAGAGATAGGGAAAGAGGTGTTTCCTAGAAGACGAGGCTGAGAGGACATGTTAAGTGCTTGGCTAACATTTCTGTAAGATTACTGGCCCATTACAAATCCACTTTGATTTTTTTAAGACTTGTAGGTAGGAAAACTCTTAATTTCCAGCATATTAACATTTACATAGTGTTTTAACTTGATGTCTCCAGGAAACCTAATGCCAAACAAACTCCTTTTATTTTTACTTGTGCTATGGTTTAAGTCAGGAGTGGGAAACTTCAGGCCCAGATGTCATCCGCAACGTGCCTGGATCCAACCCCCAAGGCTCAGGGCAACACCTGCATTGGGGAGCCTGTGCTGACACTCCAGACCCTCCGCTGCCCCACCAGGGGGCTGGAGCACACAAAATGTATAAGGCTGGGCCCCCAGGCGCTGGTGCACGAGGGGAATGTGAGGGGCGTCTTTCTCTCCTCAGTTTGGCACCAAGTCAATTAGGGGGGTTTTGTGTGCAGCGCTCAACTGATTTTTCTGTGGGTCAGTGGCGCCTGACCCAAATAAGTTCCCCACTCCTGATTTCAGGTAAAAACAGTTTACCTTAAACAGTAATAGGAGTTTAATGTCATCTTTGACTACACAAATTTAAAAAAACAATTCTAATATTGTTTCTATTCATCTAAAAAAAAATTTGTATTTTTCATCACAGATCTTCAAGAACTCAACTTCTTAAAATGGTATTTCTTAATGAAAATGAACAGAGCCTCTTAAGCAGACTCTGAGCATGTTAAGCACACAATGAGCATGAGAGGATGTTGCACACAGCATGCATATTATTTATAGTGCAGAGATATTCTATACTAAAGAAAAGCATTTCTCTTATTTTCAACAAACAATGGATGTGCTACCAGAACCCTTTCATCATCATTTATTGAGTGGGTGAGTGGGCAGGTATAGCTTTTGCGCGCTGCGCACGCGCGTGTGCGTAACTGTCAATTTAAAAATCAAACCGACAACCTACAATAAGTAATGAGACTGGAGCCGACTGCAATTACTACACGGTCAATTTTGGAACTTAGCTAGATTCTAATCATCCACCTCCAGTTGCTTCAGAAATTTTCCCTATGGTCTCAGCACAAGTGTGAACTTTCAGGAACATTTGTTTAGCTGTCTGTTTTATGAATATTTGTGTGGAAAAAAAAGACAGATATACTCATATTTCCTTGTGTAACTAAAATGTGGTTGAGTCCACAGAAGTGGCTTGATTGGACGATTTCATTATTTTAAATTGAATTAAATAAAATTGTCTGCCATTTTAATATGTTAAGATAATTAAAAATTGGTAATTAAAAGATGGGAGAGATGGGTCTTTGTAACACGGTGAGTTCTGTTCAGAACAGTATGTGCTCATAGAACCGAAAGGTAAGGAACTGGCAGACATTCTGGAAGTAGAGCAACCCAAATATTGTCTTTTGTTCAATTAAATGAATGCAAGGGTCCAAAAATACTGCTTTTAACACAGCATTAAGGTTAAGGAATCTAACAATCTAAAGTCAGCATTACCAAATGTTAACTATGATGGACTGTTATAAACAAATAGAGGCATGAGGTATATTTGTCATGGAACCTGGCTGACAAAGCAAAGCAAACCTTAATTTTTGGAATTTTCTGTCCTGAGTTCTTGATTTCTCATCTTGAATGTTTCATTAGCATTAGTAGTTTGCAATTAGTAGCCCAAATTTGCAAAATTTCTTATTAATTAACCAGAATGCCAATCATATTATTGACTCTACATGAATAATGTGCCTCTTCCTTCTAAGCACTTTCAATACTGGTTAGTTCCCCACCATACACTAGAAAAAGCTGTTAAAATTCTCTTGTTTTTTAAAAAGATCATGAAAGTGCCCACCCAATTTAAGACAATGAATTACTGAACTCCACATTTCTTTCAGTAGGATGATACCACATCTGAGATACATGCCTTTCCTCTCCCATAAACCAGATTGTTTCTCCATCTGAAAAATGTGACAAATATTTCCTTCTCCCTTTAAAAATGAGAGTGTACTTGACTTATTCTTGAGATCTTGCTGGTCTCAGCATCAAAGAATTCATACTGACACTGCTCCAAGAAAGGAGAAAATCATGTTGTCTAAATTAAGTAGGACAATTTAAAGCGCTGACAAGAGGAACAAGGAAGGTAGTCAGGGCATTTGAAAACAGTGTGTGCTCTGTTAAATACTGAACAAATGCATCGTGTACAGGAATTTCTTTCATTAATTCATTTTTCCCTCTTAGGTGTATGTCAATTTTTTAAAAACTAACGTGCCATGCAAAACAACACCTTCTGATGTATAGGTACTTGAAAAGAAATGTGCAGATAGGGAGTCCATGTGGAATAGCTTGTCCAACATCAAACCACAGCTTGTCATTTCAACTGTAATAACAGTTTGGAGATCAGTGACGGAAAGGTATTCAGATTTGCCAGCCTTTTCTTTCCTTGGTTGAGAACCAAGGTTTTTTGCTGTGTGAAGGGAGAAAAGAGAGAAAGGAGAAGATGGTCCTTGAGGCTCTGACCACTCCAAATGGCACTGGGATCAAGTTTCTTTAGCAAGAGTGAAGATTCTTTTTCTTAGCATGCAGTGATAAAAATGTAAGAATAGCCATACTTGGTCAGACCAAAGGTCCATCTAGACCAGTAGCCTGTCTGCTGACAGTGGCCAATACCAGATGCCTGAGAGGGAGGGATCACAAAAGGTAATCTCACGTGATCCCTCTCTTGTCACCCACTAAATGAGTTACAATGAATACAATGATATAAGTTAATATGAAAAATGCCTTTTGTATGTTTTTAACCAGGCTCATAATACTACTTAAACGTGAGGCTGTGAATATGAATAATTACAGCTGTCATTTCTGAATCATATACTAAACTTCTTCATGGAGGCCATGCAGCTTTTCTATTCTTCATAGAATTAAGGAGGCAAAAAGAGATATCTGTAAGGCATGCTTGTGGACAAACTATAATACGAGTACCAAAAACCTTGACATTTTGTTTTGACAAATGTATTTTGCAATTCTGAAAGCACACATTTAACTAGGGAGATGAGTATGAACAGGTGAGGATTTCCAAAATTGCTTAAGCAAGCTAGGCATCCAACACACATTGAGCATCAAAGGAAGCTGGATGACTGGCAACTCTGAAAATTCCACCACAGAAAGAACAGAAATAGAAGAGGTGGTATCCACAAAAGAATTAAGTATAAAAGTACATACAGCATTTCAGCTTCAACTTGAAATTTTCTTACCAGGAGGACTTAAAGAATCTCTCGCACACAAAAATACATAAGACTACAAAGAGAAAGAAACATTTTCCCTTCATTCAGTCGACTCTCCAGTATGCTACTCTTCACTTTTACATAAAAAAGTATGAACATTAATATGATGATTAGGAATATGAAAGTTTAACTGTGTAAACGGTCAACTGATAAGCCTGAACTTAGTATAAAAGTACATACAGCATTTCAGCTTCAACTTGAAATTTTCTTACCAGGAGGACTTAAAGAATCTCTACACAAAAATACATAAGACTACAAAGAGAAAGAAACATTTTCCCTTCATTCAGTCGACTCTCCAGTATGCTACTCTTCACTTTTACATAAAAAAGTATGAACATTAATGTGATGATTAGGAATATGAAAGTTTAACTGTGTAAACGGTCAACTGATAAGCCTGAACTTATCAATTAACATTCACAGTTACACACAGGCTCCCACCCCACTCCTGAGGAGCCAGCTGCCACCCAGTAGCAGAGGTAACAGCACGGGGGTGGCAGCCAGCTTCCCAGAAGCATGGCTGCAGGCAAGAGTCATGTACGCCAGGAGCCAGCTTAAAAGCTGGGCGCTGGTGCACATTGGCTCCCAGGGAGTCAGCTGCCACCCCACACTGCTGCCTCTTTATCAGAGATAGCAGTGCAAGGGTAGCAGATGGTTCTCTGGGAGCAGGGCAGCAGGCAGGAGTACTGGGAAACAGCTTTTAAGTCGGCATCCACGCCTGGGGAGCCAGCTGACGCCCCACGCCTCAGGAGTGAGTAACCATGTAGCTGCTAGGTTTCTCTCAGTGGTTACACGCTTACCTAATTACTCACTTTTTAACATCTCTAGTGATTATCTATGTCCTCTTTCCTAATTCTGGAGAACTCAGACTTTTTCTGTATGCTTTATTAGAGCTTTTTTTAAATGGCCCAAAAGGAGTACCACAAGAATGTCTCTAGTTTTAACTGGCATAGTTGCAATGACCATGAGACAAATGCAATAGAATCTCTGTATGCTTCTCCATAGCCAGGTTTTTGAAATGTTTTATTATCTTACTAAATGAGTGGATATGAACGGAGAAATGAATGATATTGAAATGGTCCTCTCTCACTAATTCACCTTTATTCTACAGACCTTTCTCTGTTGGCCTGAATCAATGTCTACTGAAGTTACTGGAGATACTTCCACTGAATTCAGTGTTCACTGCATAAGACCATATACAGATAGGCCCATAAATGTGTGATTTCCCCCATACTTTGTGTATTTAACCCTAGAATAAACTACATACAGTAAAACTCCGATAGTTCGGCATCCAATTGTTCGGCACTCCCGTTACTCCGGCATCAAAATGTCAAGTGCTCCTGTCCAGCTGATTAAAAAGCCTGCCGTTCAGCACACGTGCTGGCTGTACCGGGACCGCGCATAAGGTTTGGGGGGGAGGAGGGGGAAGAGTGGGATCGTGTTACAGTATGGAGAAGAGCGTTTTGCTTCAGCGAAGGGGAAAGGAGAGGGGAGGTGATTGGGTTACAGCACGGAGAAGGAGAAGGGAGGGGGAGGAGAATCAGGTTACAGCACGGAGGAGAAGCGAAGAGGAAAGGGGAGGGGAGAGGGAAGGAGATTGTCCCCCCGGCCAGCTGTTAAGCCGTGCAGCTGTACCAGGACCTCCTGATACACCGGCATATCTGATAATACGGCACCACCAAGGTCCCAAAGGTGCCAGATTATCAGAAGTCTACTGTATTATCATAAATCCTGAACTTTGCATGTGAATGTTTAATTGGTTAACTGGTAAGCCTCACCCTTAATGGGTGAGACTTACCGGTTAAAGTTAAGCAGTAGGGGCTGCAACAGCCTCTGTCCATGGCGGGCCTGGGCACCCCACAGGCAAGGGTTACTCCAGCCTCCAGAACAGCCCCTGCCTGTAATGGGGGAGGGAGCACTACAGCACAGCTGGAGTGGAGCTCTCCCCCCCTCTTTTAATCCGTTAACCTGTTAAACAATATGTTTAACCAGTTAACCAATTAAATGGAATTTTACATCCCTACCCTGAACCCTAAATAAAACCACATAGAAGATAAACTCATTCACTAGGCCTCATTGAGATTTTACTTCACCACTCCCCCATGATGTCTCAGTGGTGAGCATTCCCTCACTCAGTAATATACTGCTGGTAGGAATTTGGCTCACACACTAAGGCCAGGCAGCATGTGACTGTTTCTTGTGATTCAGGAAAGGGAGGTACGAACTCAGAACTAGCACATGTCATAGTTATTCCCTTCAACGTTTATACAACAAAGATCAACTGACATACAGCTAGTATTAAATCAGAAAAGAAAAATAGTTGAAATTTTCTTATAATAGGCACAAATGTAATCAATATATGGTTGTCCCTAAGAATTTAGACAGTAATCAAAATTGAAAAGAAACAACTGCTATGTTTTTATTACTGCTAGTTTGTCCTCAAGATATAATTTATCAGTATCTAGTCAACGTCAGAAACTTACAGAGTTGGGGTAGGTTCCCATAAAAATTCAGCACAGAAGTTAAATGCAAGACTATATGCCAAACACATATGCATACAAAGTACATTACATACAGTTAAAATGAAAGCCTGGAAGAGATTGTATTTAAAACCTGTTTTATGGACTTCAATTTTCTTCCCCTATATAAAATTGTTACTGCTGAAAAGCAGAGTTCTGGTCACATTTTGTCAGTTTCTGGGTCAACCTTCAATCACTCTGCACAAGTTCGGCAGCCCTCATCCAAACATAACAGGCCATTATAATTTTTTTCACAGCCTACCAACAGTAATTAACAGTTGCAACATCCAGCTACTGTAATATTTAGCGCAGTTTTAACGAACATCAAAACATTCATAACAACATATTTCATCCCTAAGTCTGCTGGGAAAGGGAGATGATACTGGTTTTGGTGGCAGACAGCATATTAAAGTAAGTTATTTTATAGTCCAGAGTGCTGAATACAATTTGCTTTGATCTAGATGCTGCCAGCTGCTCTCCATGAATTTACTTGTGGTTTAACAATGGCTCATCTAATAAAACCTCTTTCAGTTTCATCAAAATGAAAAAGAATACATTTTCAAGTAAGAGAAAAGATCTGTCAAATAATGTGGTATCTTTCCAGATATGGATCAGAATCAGCATGAGACCTCACAAGAGCGAACCTATGGGCAATGCAATGAACCTATGAGTAATACATTAGCATGGCATTTAAATTTCAGAGGATGTACAACGAGCACTCAGATTGGGGTTTTTTTTTTTAATTCCATCACTTTCAAGGGACATAATTTTTTACGTATTTCTTTCAATGGACAGAAAACTGAAATTCTTGCTTCACTGCTCTGACCTTATCTGAATATTAGACATATAACAAAGTACAAATGAAAATTTTTTGTGAAAAAAGTACAAAGCTTTGAGTTCTCATATGAATGCTTCCACCTATAATGATGCCAAAACCAGGAAAGGCCTGCCGGCCTGCCCCATTTCCCCAACAATTAGTTCTCTAATCTCTCAAATTAAATGGACACAATCCCTGTAATTAGCAAACACTGCACACAGATGAACTATTTAACATGTTTTCTTCCCTTCATCCTTGCCTTCTCTCCCTCAATCCCTGCCACTGCTCACTGAACCCCTTTGCTGCCACTTCTTTAACTTAATTTGTAAAGTCTTCAGGGCAGGGACTTGCTTGCACAACATGAGCAACATGAGGACTAATGTGGTGCTTTCAGAGTAAAAAGTAAGTTATTATTAATATCATACTCAATTTCTTATCAGTGATGTGGCCCACTTGTCCAATAAGTAACATTACAACACATGAAGGAGATATAAGTCCAGAAACTGCCCGTCCTACTCATCAATTCACAGCAACTCTCATGCACTTCACACAGCATACACCATTTTATTTCTGTGCCCTTAAAAGCAATTCAGAGTAATCCTTCTGAGCCACTTCAGAAAATTTTCTGTATCTGATTTTATCACAGAAGTTTATGACAGAGCTGAAAAAATACAGTGCAGCACAATTGTCTCAATACGTACACATCTATTAGTAAAGGGAAATTCATTCATTATAACATCCTGTTCCTCAGTTCTGTGTATGTGACCTTTCTGATAAAGTGAAAGTAAAGACGTTTTTCAGAAAGGGACTGGTCTTATGCGCAAAGCATCATGCATACATATGGTACCATACAAATACATAAGATACAAAAATAGCATGTGAATGAGTTACAACTAGCGGATCCAAAACAGAAGTATAGAATGCAGAATTCTGAATTTATAACATATAAGGATTTCATTGTTCTGAACACAAGTACACTTCTCAAATAGCACAAGGAGGTCATTTTATAAAATAATTCCAATACATGTTAGAAATGTAGTGCCCTTTAAAAAGTTTTCTCCAAGAATTTTGTAAAGAAAAATCCATTATATAGGCGGGATTTCATCCAGACACCAAAAACCCAAACAAAATCTGCCATCTCCTCCTGCAAATGAACTTAGCAGTTAAGCTTGGCAGAGAACAGGCAAGTTCTCCACGTGAAAGAATCATGCACACATCAATACTCTTCTTTGGCCATCATCCACTGCCAGCAGCAACCAGACATTAACACTCCCAATGGAATAGTGTCAAGTTGATTCACATAGGAAAAATCTTAAGTGTTGTATACTTATGTTCAACACCTACAATGAAATCTACAGATTAAAAATCATGCAAATGCTAAGCATTCCCTATTATACACTGAAATTTGTTTGCAATACTAGCGTATATATTCTTCTTGCCATAAACTGCTCCTTCAAAAGGACCAAAACATATTATTTGATTTTTCCCCCTTTGGTATGTTTTTGAAGCTTCTCCTTTTGTCTGTACTCCAAATTAAATTGGACTCCAATCAATTAACTGACTAGGAAGGCACCCAGCTACAAATCTTCCCCAAAGGGTTTCACTTTTCTCAGTATAGCCCTTTTTACTTGTTTATCCCAGTTCAGGTGATCTTATAATTCTCTACTTCAACAGTTTTAGAATAACTGATCAAAATAAGCTACTAAACAAAATAAAACAAAACACTCCAGCTAAGCCTCTTTATTGCAGTTATTCAAGCTGTAAGTTTATTGTTTTCTCATGGGCATGTTTCCTAAAAAGCAATATGTTATTCAGTTTGAAGGACAGAGTTCAAATCTCTCTTTTTGCCAATGGTGACTGTGATGGGTTGAGTTACAGAGATCCCCTTGAGACTGGGCTGATCATACCACTGAGCCCACCTACCTGCTGTCTGGGGTGTCCCATCACGCTGTCCTAAGCCAAGCCAGAAGCTCTGGTCTCCCCCAGTAAAGGCACAGAGTTGGGGTAAAAGCCCCCAGCGGAGTAACACAGACAATGAGAACTCAGCTCTGGGAAGGCTAAGTCACAGGGACTTGACACAGGCACCCTGATGCACAGCCCCAATGGGACCAAAACCCTAAATAAATCCATCTCACTAAAGTTTATGCAGAGTGAGCTCATAAGATGTTCACCCCCTTTATGAATGAAAGAGATATGCACAGATGTTGTTCTCCTCCAGGTAACAATTATATACACTGGGTTTGATAAAGTATTTTATTAAGTATGAAAAGAAGGATTTAAGTGGTTGTAAGTGATAACAGGCAAATCAAAGTAAGTTACTAAACAAAATAAAACAAAACACTCCAGCTAAGGCTAATACACTAAGAGAAGTTGCGACAAATCAATTTCTCACACTAGTTTTTATTTCAGGTAAAGTTCATCTCAGGCCAGAGCTGAGATTTTTTTTCTGATCTGGATCTAGCAGCTTCTTTCCACCCCTGTTCTTAACATTTTTCTGTTTCCAAGTGTTTTCATGTATCCTCTCGGGGCGGGTAGCAGTCTGTGAAGCTAGCTAAAGAACATCATTGTTTGCTTCCCATTCCTTAAACAGAATTTCCCAAGTGTTTACTCAATTCTCTCCACCCCTGTGAAAAGTACAAAATTCAAAATGGATTCCAGTATCAAAAGGCATGGTCACATGTCTTTGTAGGACTAACCACAATCTAGGCTTACAGGAAAAACATGACTATTTACAGGTCATTGTCTTGAGTACCAGGCCATGACATTCCTTAAGCACCTCTAATGGCTTTCAATAAAAAGTTTTACAACTCATGTTTAAAGTTAAGATTTTGTCATGGCTATTTCTGTAAAAGTCACAAAAAAAACCTTTGCTCTGGCACTGTGTGGACAATTTTGAAAAACTCTATATGCTTTACATTGCACCAATTATAATACACACACAAAGATGGTGCTGCAATGAGAGTTTTGAAACTTTTAGAGGATTTGCAGCAAATAACTAAAACATTGGTTGAGTAGAATGGTTTCATTCTGAAAAGGCAAATGTAAGCATACCACTCACTGATTGTGACCTATCAATGATAGCTTGCCACACTGGAAGGCTGACGTTTTAAAGTTTAGTTGTTCGAATTAGTAAGAGGGCATTCCTGTCCCCACCTCAAGCAGCTGAATGGATTTCATTTCAAGAGTCCAATAACATTCATCTTGAAGCTAAAAACAAGTATGGACAGGTTCAGCCCAATAGATATATTTGAGAAAGTTGAGAGTGAAGAACAGAGAAATATATATAAAAGTTACTATCTCAAAGTGTAGATTTTTACTGCCAATATAATGCACAATATAACTGAGTTATTGCTGTTGGGAGAACAATACATTTGAATTCCCTGACTTTTGTGAGTTTAAAGTGTCAGCTATAATGTTGCAACATGGCAGTTTAACGCAGTAAAAAAGAAAAAGAAATTAAGAGTAAAGGAAAAAAGCTCTGGTTATGTATTTATAATGCAGGGAAGAGCATTATTTTCCACTGAGATTATCTCAAATCCCAATGGCAATAGTTTTAATTGTATCCATTAAGACAGACATTAGAAAGGAGCTTATTCCCTCTGTCTGAATACCTACTTCTCCAAGACAACCACAAACTCAACAGGCCCCTCTCTCCCACCCCTGTTTCTTATTATCAGAATGTGATTGTAAATGCTTCGGAGCAGTGACTGATTCTTACTAGGGGTGTAAGCGACTAGTCACTAGTGTAAGCAACAAGTCACTGTCTATCAGAGGCAGCAAAGGGAGGGAAGCAGGAGCCGGTGCTGGGGGGAACCATCTTAAAAGCCGGTTCCCCCCAGCACCATCTCTATGGGGGGCAGGCGAGGCTTGCACCCAGTCCCAGACACTAAGTCTCAGCTTTTTAAATCTATTAAGAGCCTGCTGCCTCTTAATACATTTAAAAGGCTGGTGAGCAGCAGGGAGGAACTGGCACAAGCTGGGAATCAGCTGTCCCAGCTCGCACTGCGTCTCCCCTGCTGTGCTTCAGTCTTTTAAATGTATTAAAAGCCTACTGGATCTTAATAAATTTAAAAGACAGAGCTGCAGCAGGGTTAGCTCTCAGGGCTGGGAGCTAACCCCGCTGTGGCTCTCCCACTTATTGACTAATCGATGGAAAATCCATTGACTAGTCGATTAAACTAAATTTAACATCCCTAATTCTTATTTTATATTATTTATTATTTGTATTGTGATAGCATCTACAGGCCACTGCCCTATTCTTTCAAACTTAACAAAACATAGGCACTACCCCAAGAGTTTGCAGCCTACTAGGTAGAGGCGAAAGCATAATGAGGCCTTCACCACAACTGGAGCTTTTTGGTGCTGTTGTAATAAAAATAAGATCACAGAAAAGAATATTTTCACTTGGACTGCACCAGAGAGCACATTACAAACATTAAGGAAGTTCAAACAGTTCTGTGAGACAGAGAAATATCACTCTTTTTACAGATGAAGTAACATTAAGGGAACAGACAAACAGATTAATTCTCTGAGGTACTGATCTTCACGAGCCTCAAAAGATTTTTCCAAGGTCACAGCTAGTAAATAGCAAGTCTAGAAACATAATTTAAAACCCCCATCTTCTCCCAAACTACAAGACCACAAGAGTTACTGTTGTAACAATATAAGAATCATTAAAGATGCTTTCAAATTTTATGAATGTTGAAGATGCCTTCTCACAGCAGTTTATTAATGAAAAGAACAAAACCTATTTCAAAAGTATAAAGCCAAGTACTTATATGTTCAATATTCACTCCCTAAAAGCAATGTAGGACTGAACCACACATTCATTAATTTCATTTTGATTATGTTGTCTAATCAGCTTTTCATTTTTATAGGAAAAAATGAAATGTCATTATGCTTCTCCTGAGAATAACAAAGAGGGATGTACTGCACTAATCTTGTTTCCATAGCCATTATAATACACTAGATATTTCATTACAAAAAAAGTTAAGATGGAAAAACAGGATCCTTGCTTTCAAGTTCTTCTAGGAGGCAAAAATTGTAAGAAAAATTCATGAACTGCAATAAATGGTATAAAATGTACTAAACCAAACCAGTATTATATATACTATATATCTGAGAGTTTGTGCGTGTCTGTCTGAGTTCGTTTGTTCAAGAACTCCTCCCAAACAGTAAGAGCTAGGACCACTAAATGTGGTATGCAGCTTCCTTTTATCATAACTTAAAGCAAAGTAAGGGTTTGGTTATGCCAGGACAATGGGACATGCCTACAATTCGACAGTTTCTCAGCCCAGCTCTATACTAAAAAAGGAGAGTCAAATCAAAACACACAACTCCAGCTACGTTAATTACATAGCTGGAGTAGATGTACCTTGATTCGAGTTTCCCAGTCATCCCCACAGTGGATGGCCAATGGGAACAAATGGTCCCGTTAGCTTCCTTTACTCCTCGCAGGAGCAGGAATACCGGCCACCAATGGGGACGTCCTCTGAGTTTGCTTTAGGTCTGTAGTAGACCTGCTAAATCAAACCCCAGAGTGAAGACATGGCCTCATAAAATGGAAAGAAAAGGGTCTGGTAGGAGGGATAATTATACTGCAGAATGACCACAGGGGTGCATCAAGGGGCCAGAGATGGGGACAGGGACAGCTATAACCCATTGGGCCAGGACGGGGCAGAGGTGGAGAAAAAGACAACTATCTACTATATATTTCAGAGAGTTCGTCTCTTTGTCTGTGTTTGTCCCCCCAGCCAGGAGAATGCATCCATCCCCAGATGTGCCCTCTGCAGCTGCAGCAACTACGGACAGACCCTTTTCAATTGGCCCCAAGCTGCTGCTGTGAGAGAGGGCTGGGATTGTACTTTCTCCCCTGGACAGCCTGCATCCTGAACCCCTCATCCCCAACCCAGAGCAATTATTTAAATGAAGAAAAGCAAATCTTATTTTAGTTAAGGAACTGAGCAAGGCAAGGTGAATACATGAAAGAGAGAGAGAGAGAATAGCCTACTAGTTTAACAGGCAGTTACTATTTTTTACAGGAGGTTTATAGTACAAAAAAAAGTCTGTTACATTACAAATCCATTCCATTCTTGTTGAGAGTTTAGGATGATGGTTCTATAGGGCAATGATGTTTTGAAAGTGGTTTAAGCCAGGGCTACTCAACTTTGGAAGCCATAGGGGCCACAATGATACTCACAGCACATACCGAGGGCCGCAGCTTAAGTGTGGTTGCATATACATTCAAATATATATGCAAATAGCTTCTTTCACACACACACAGGCATGAATACAAAGATAAAGGCAAGACTACACAACACATGCCCCATTTAAGTTAGTTCTGCTGATATTAATAAAATGCAATATTTACCCAACTTCCACCCATATGACAGCACTTATAAGGAGCAATAACAGTCCAGGAATTTAATACTAAAACACATATCAACAGAAGACCATTATATTGACTCGCCGTTGTGGAACGTGTTCCCAGTGGAGGCCATGTTCAAAGGATTCCACCTGTTGGCCGCATGTTGAGCCCTGCGTAAATCCAAACCGCACCGTGGGCTGCAAACAAGCGGGTCATGTGTTGAGTAGCCCTGGTTTAAGCAAAAGTTGTGGCTCATTATATACACCAGTCAGGCTAGAGAGTCTGAAAATGCCCTAGGACTGACTACAAGAGTGGCCATAAATTTAACATAGCCATCACTTTATGTGTAGAGGAAAAGGAGTATCTTGACCCATGACTGCACAGTTGCTGCTAAGGCCAAAGACTAAGTACTTCATCGCGTACATAAGGAGGCAAAAGTGCTTGAGAAAACAACTCACTAATCAGGGAAAGAATGACAATTCTGGAATACGGGAGTCAACAGTGTAGACTGGAAACAACTACATATGTAAAAACAAAACAAAACAAAGGTTTTTAAACTGTAACCAGATTTCCTTCCTCTTGCTCCAGCCACAGTTTGTCAGAATACAATTACCAAAGCAATACCAGGTAATTAATAGCTAACAATTAAATACACTGTTCATTTTTCCTCTCACTTTTTATGGTCTTATTAGCTGTCTTAGTAGACAGGAAAGAACAATGATTTAGACACCAAGAATCAGTGATGACTAAACATTTACTAGCTGGCCAAAGGGGACATTCTGCAAATGTCTGATACAGTAAGTATCTGACCGATTTCTACTCAAGAAGCAGTTCTCCCCTTTTTACAATGAAGAATATTGTGAATGGGGAAAAGGGGGAAATAATGATTTATTACAAAATCTCTTCAAATGCAGGAAATAACCCATCTAGAACAGTATGCTCTGAATTAGGAAAAAAGCTTAACCTGCAATGCTGGAAAAATAAAGAATCTATTAGATATTCTGATACTTATCCTTCTGAGACTCAACTTCAAAAATCTTTGTTTCAAGTACTAAATAATGAATTCCATTCAATTCTGATTTATGAGCTATTAGCTCTATGCTTCAAATATATTTTTATAATTGAAATACTAGTATGAAACAACTTAAAGCAAAAATGTACTCTAAATATGACAGAGTAATGATTTTAAAGTAAGGATGATCTACTGTGAAATAATATAAGGTCACCTATTCTTTGCTTAAGCTTAACAATAAAAACAATCAAAGCCAAGAAACTACTTTCAGAAAAGTTTATAGCAGAACTTCAGAGTTACCAACACCCGGGTTCAAAATTGGCCACTTAAACACACACCTTATTTGAAACCAGAAGTACAAAATCAAACAGCAGTGTGGGGGGAAGAGAGGAAGCAAATACAGTACAATACTGTGTTAAATGTAAACTATTAAAAAAGGGAATGCCATATTTTTTTCTTCTGCATAGTGAAGTTTTAAAACTATATTAAGTTAATGTTCAGTTGTAAAATTTTGAAAGAATAACCATAACATTTTCTTCAGAGTTACAAACACTTCAGAGTTACAAACAACCTCCATTCCCAAGCGTTCATAACTCTGAGGTTCTACTGTATTTTAAAGGTGAAAAACAGATTCCTAGAAACACTATTCATTTTTAGTTTTAGTTTTCTAAAATGCAGAATCACATTTTTTCTACCATAGTGGTTCCAAAGATACTGCAATATGCACTTTGCACACAGTACCTCTCATATTCTGTAATATTCCATTTAAAAACTGCATCAAGAAACATTAAGATTTTATTTTTAAGCATCCATAAGTCAGTAATTGCAAACCTTAACACTGCTCTTGTGTGCATTATAATATGATTGTTAATTACAAGATCAAATTCTATTTCTCAGATACAATCTTATAATTTTTTCTACAATCTTAAACACCAGCAGAACTCATCAGGAACTTTTGACAATTTTGCCTAAAATTTAGGAGCTTTTGTTCCATTTTCAGGAGATACTTAGGCATTTAGAAGCCTAAAGTGACACTGATTTTTCATATAACTCAGGCTCCTAGGTAACTCTTGAAAATGGAAATTATTGAAAATTTTACCCTTTGTAATTAACTTATTCTTTTAAACTTACTGTTTTCATTGTGATAAAAACTCAGAAATATCTTTAACAGACTCTTATCTGAGAACAAGGTTTTCCAAATGGAGCCTGTTAGAGTGGACGCTTCCCCGATAAGATTTATTATGTGAAAAGGAGGTAAATACAAACACCCTCAATACTTAAAGATTTACTATATGTCCTGAAAAATCTCTGTAAGCCAGAATTAGAAAGCCACTAATTATTGCCTACTTCACTTTGTCTTATCAAATCACTCAGTGTAAAACTATATTAACTAGAAAGTAAAGAAATTAAATAAAAAAAATTCCAGAGTGCTCTCTCTCACAGTTTTTAAATTGTTTTCAAGTTTACAGACACACTTTTAGAATAAAATCTCTCAATGTGTTCTAAAAAGAAAATGCAGTCCAGTAACGGATATTGAAAGAATACTTTCTTACCAAGCTTCAGGAAGCAAAAAGGAATACTCATGTGGTGAGGTGGTTTCTGGAAAATTAGAGATAATTGCCAGCCAATGCGGAAGCAAGTCTGAACCATGATACGTAAACAAGATCTCTAGGGCTCTCACGTTGCTTTCCTGCATAGGAAAATATAAAATACTCTGTTTTACACATGAAAACAGTTAAAGAATTATTCTGCTTACCAAATATAGCTCAGCAAATAGTACAATTCTGACTTAATTATGCGCTTTTAAATATTTTAGTCACTTATCTTGTTTATTTAAATTTAAAGGTTTTCATAATCCAGAAGCTTGACAAAGCAATCTTGTTGTTTTACAATGATAATCAAATACAACATTCACTATTCCTGTTTTTAAAACCTCTCATTTTCAAAAATGCAATAAATTGGATTAATTTCAGTATATAGTGATGGGGAGTTAAACAGTGTTAACAAAAACGGTTATTAAACTTTTAGAAAAAAATTAATACCCGAGCATATGTTCTTGCTGAAAGTACAATATTCTGATTTCGGAACTTTTTGAAGAATTCAGCATCATATCTCTGCTCTGCTGCATGAGGTCCTCCAAGTATTTCCTTAAAAAAAAAGTTTAAAAAAAAATTATTTAAATATGTTGATAAAAGTCATATTAAAAGTCTTGCATCTTAGATTAGGAGCGGAAACTTATATTAGCCAAAAATTAGTATAGTTCAGTATGTTATTCCAGAAATGATTATCAATAGAGGCAATGTATGTTAATTTCTATCATTTACATGGTTATGCTGTATACACAAGTATAACATTCATCTCTGAAGTCTTAGTAGTTAGTTAGGCAATTAAGGTTTAAGTCTAAATATTTTTTGAATAAAGCGATACCTGGACATGTAATAGGTACACACTTAACTTTAAAAAGACAGTGCCAACTTCAGAAAAGGCACTTTTGGTTCAAATGTTTGCTTTTTTGCTTACAATTGTTGAGTCACCTTAAATTTTGTTTCATCAGTTTACTCTGTACATTTCACAGTACTCTATATAATCATTTGCAATGCTTCCCCACAATACTCATTACTCTCCCTGTCATTTCTTTATTTTCTATATAGTAACAAAGGAGAGAAAGATGTTGAAAAGAGTTAGCTAGCATGACTGTACATCCACACCAAAAAAACCACAGAGATACACACACAACATGATAGGACCAGTTGTCCTGTCTGAAACTTTTTACTGTTTTTTTTAATATTATTATTAGTCTCTAGATTTCAAGTATATGGTATCTGTTTAAGTGAACAAAATCATTAGCAACTTTTTAAGCTTATGAGGGACAGTTGGGAATTTAATTGTCAATCAATTTGGATTCTATGCAATTCACTATCTTTGTGCAAACTAAGTGAAATTTAATATACTGGAAAAAAATTTTGAATGTTTAGTTTGGGGTGGGGAACCTCAGGTTCGAGGGGCCAGATGCAGCCCCTGGATTGCCTGGATCCGGCCCCCGAGGCTCAGGGGACCCTCCAGAATTAGGGAGCCAGTACTGGTGCTCCAGCTCCCCTGTTGCCTCCCACGGGGCTGGAGCGCATAAAATCTACTAGGCTAGCCACCGTAGGTTCTGGTGTGCAAGGGAAATGTGTGGAGTGTCTTTCTGCTTCTCAGTCAGGGGCCACAGTGAGAGGTTTTTTCCCCCCCTCACTTCTGAGTTGTGTGCAGGGCCCGACTGACTTTTCTCTGTGTCAGTGGCCTCTGATGCAAAAACGGTTCCCTATCGCTGGTTTAGTTGCAAACCTCAAAAGACCATAGCAACTCAACACTTCTAAGTTTTAATTACTACCTATGACAGGGTGGGCATACCCCACACTAGAATGGGAGGGGTGAAAATCCTGTGTGTGGCGGAAGTCCCACCCCTTCAAGCAGACTGGGCATGCTCAAAGTGCTGGGGTAGTATAAAAGGCCAGGGAGCAGCTCAGTCTGAGCTGGACAGCGAAGGGGAATGTTCTCTAGATCAGGGGTGGGCAAAAGGCCTCCGCGGGCCATATCCGGCCCGCAGAGGTCCTGCTGCTCCCCTGCCCCCAGGCCAATTGGGCCTGGGGCCGGGGGAGCATGCCAAAGCCTCCTCCTGCCCTGCCAGGAGCATGTGGCACTTTGAAGTGCCGCACACTGCTCGCAGGGCGGGGGAGAGCGGAGGAGGCTTTGTGTGCTCCCCAACCCCCAGGCCCTATTTGTCCCAGGGGCAGGGCAGCGTGGGAAGTCTCCTCCCATGCAGGGGCATGGGCACCTAGGGGGAACGTGGATGGTGGGGAGGGGGGCAAAGGCACTCCCTCACCCCCAGACTAATGATTGTCTGGAGGTAGGGAACCCAGAAGTATCTTCGCCCCACCCCTTCCTGTGCAGCTGGGGGCCCACTTCAAACATTTCCGAAATGGCCCCCAGCAAAAAATTATTGCCCACCCCTGCTCTAGATCGAGCTCCAGCACTGTTACAGCCCGCGGTCCAGATACAGGGAGCTGAAGGGCCAGAAGACAGCAACTGCTCAACCCCTACGGAAACCCACGGAGAAACCACAGCCGGGGAACTGGGAGACCCAACAGCTACATGGGACAACACCCCAACGGGACTGGAAGGAAGCAACCCAGAGAGGGTACAGGAGCCGCCCCTCCCACCCAGGTATTCTCGGCATGTTTCAGCCGGAGACCCCGCCAAGAGGGAGCAGTAGGCAACCCCTACACTCATAGGGCCCTGGGTTGGGACTCGATGGAGCAGAGTAGGCCTGGGTCCCATTACAAGGGGCAAATCCCCGCCTCACTGATTCTGGCCATTGGGCCCTACTGCCCTGAAACCAGGGGCACTCATTGACTCAGGCTATTAGGCCCTACTGCCCTGCAACCAGGGACTCTCCTTGACTCTGGCTATTAGGCCCTACGGCCCTGCAACCAAGGGGCACTCAGTATGGAGTGTCCAACCAGGGGGCACTTTGGCCATTGGGCCCTACTGCCCTGAAACCAGGGACATTCATTGATTCTGACTATGAGGCCCTACTGCCCTGCAACTGGGGCACTCAGTGACATGGGCTGTTAGGCCCTGTGCCCCGAAACAAGGGAACCTCTCTGACTCTGACCATTAAGCCCTACTACCCTGAGGTCAGGGACACTTATTGACTTCGGCCAGTAGGCCGTTAAGCCCTGCAAATCGGACTACCTATGGACTGAGAATTACGCACGGGGCGAGTGAGTTATGGACTAGCCAGTCGGCCTTGGGTCCAGTGACCAATCAAGTGGCAACCGCACTTCAGAATAGCCACAGACCCATGCCAAGGCGAGCGTACACCGCCACACTACCATATAAGTTTATTGTAAATATTAAGGTATTTTGCTTCTAGTAGAAGCAAGCATAGCTACCAAGTTCACATATCTGTATTTAAAAAAGGTATATTGGTATTTGGCTGTGACTTGGCTTTTGTCTTTAGTTGCTAGTGTAGACAGTTCTCATACATTTCTGCCAGTATCTCATGAAAAATGCTCAGAGCAGATGAGTTGGATCTGAATGGTTGTACATAAACTATTACACTGTCTGTAGCACTAACACAGGGGTCTAGTGAGGCGGTGTGGCCTCCCTCCAGCCCAGAGGGGGGAAGAACCACCTTCTCTGCCTGGGTAGTGGAGCAAGGCCAAGCTCAGCCCATCCACAAGTAGGACCCTATGACTAATTCCCCAAACAAGTGATGTGAGATCCCAGCGATATAGTGAGGTGGCGTGGCTCCTCCTCCTCTGACCCAGAGAGAGTCACCAAGGGAATGGTGACTGACCCACAACAAGGGCCATGTGATAACCCATTTTCTTCACTCACTATGTTTCCCTAAAGACACATTAAGTTTCCCATTTTCACAATCAAAAATCTCTGTAGTATAATTCCCATTCAATTATTCTAAGCACAGCAGGTATATTTTTAAATTACTGCTAACAGATAGAGGATAAAACAACAATCAATAGAGAAGACTGAAAATAGAACAAAATCAGTCAGAGAAACAACATAAGCTGTTCACAAGACAGGATCTAAGGACTCAACCCAATCTTCTCACCTCATAAGTTGCAAGTCTATCTAAATAGGTTAATAATTTCAACCTGCTTCGAGAAAGTTCCTTTTGTTCCAGTGTTAGCCTGTTTTGAAAGAGAGAAAAAGATCACTACATTTTCAAGCTTGCTATAGCACATTCACATGATAGCCAAACTTTCAAAATTAGACTTCTATGGAAACAAATATTTATTCAAAGACAACAAGAACACAAGAGAAGAACAAGAAAAGAAATGTTTTACCAGATCCATATATTGGAAGCACAACAGGAAATTCAATAAACTGAAAACTTTCATAATAGAATCCTGATTAAATTTTTAACCACAGTCCAAAGTAGTAGTAAAATATATTTAGACAATTATGCATTTAAAGCCTATGAATTTAAGCAAACCTAGATCTGACATATTATTTACTTTGAAAAGTTCACTGATAGAAGCAGTTCTTGATGCTTCCTTGCCTCCCTTTCCTTTCTATTTTCTACTTCTTCATCAGGTGACAAAAATTCTTCATAGGGGATTTCATCAATGTCCACTTCACCTGGTAAGATAAATCTGCAGAAAGAAACGAAAATCAATGTTGATAAAAAGATATGAAGAGCTGGTTATTCAGTCAGAGGTTACACAACTTTCCGTCTGTACCTTCTGTATCTGAATTGATTTTTATTGAAACTGGTGACAATGAATTAATTACTTGGAAAACAATTTTGCTATTCTGAGCTTGAGTGATATATTCTTAATTCAGAAATACCAGGGAGGGCATTGTTCACATTTACTTCAGAAAATGCACAAGGTTTTCATTGGTTAAAAGTTTACAAATCCAACAAGTTGTCAAGTTCCTGATAATACTGCCGGAGCACATACTGATATACATGGCAGTTATTACTGGAGATATAATAGTGCAGACAATTAAACGATTATCCAATAGCATTAACCGATAAGCAAAAGCTTATTGGTTAATGCTATGGACTACATGCATCCCACCCCCCACCAGTAAAGTTTTTAGAGGGCTGGCTAACAGTGTGGATCAGTCCTGGCTGGCGCTAAGTCCCCAAAGATAGCCCCGCTGCAGCTCTGCAGGGAAAGTAATTTAGGGGCTGGGCAGGCAGGCAACCTGTCTCAGTCCCGGCTCGCATTGGGTCCCGGGAGCTACCGCCGTTGTGGTTCTGCATTCAAAGTATTTTAGGAGCTGGGCGGGCAGGCAGGCAGGCCGGCTCAGTCCCGGTTTGTGCCAGATCCCAGGAACTTGATCTGGCTGTGGGGATAGCTCCCGGGACTAGATGCAAGCAGTGATTGCGCCAGGTTGCCTGCCCAGCTTCTAAAATACTTTCAATGCAGAGCCACAGCAGGGGTAACTCACAGGACCCAGCATAAGCCAGCACTGAGTACTATCCCCTTATCAATTAATCATGTAGTCGAAAAATATTTTGTCAACTACATGATTAATGAATTACATGTTTCTTAACATCCCTAGTTATTGCATATACACTCACGTAGTGATGTGAATGGTTAACCAGTTAACTGGTGCAAAAGGAGGCCTGGCCAGGCTGGAGGGTGGGGGCTGCTCCCAGCTTGGCCAGTCCCACCATGCTCCAGGTGGTCCCACCTCCACAGTTTAACAGATAAACATATCATTTAACTGGTTAACTGATTAAATGGGATTTTGCATCCCAAACTCAAGAAGAAATTATATATCACCATTGTATTGAATTATTGGGTGCTTGGTACTGCCGTGAGGGCAGAGGACTGGATTTGATGATCCCTTGAGGTCCCTTCCAGTTCTAGTATTCTATGGTTCTACCAACAAAAATGACCATCTTGTGTGTCTTCTTCAATCTTCTGTACAGAAGACAGAAGCAGACTACGTTCTGTTTCCCTGGAGTTTTGTTTGTTTGTTTATTTGTTTGTTTAACCTACACAGCTTAAGAATTAAGGCAAAAGCAGCCTTCTGCCTTAAAAACAGGCCATTTCAACACTTAATCCTAGGGGAATTCTGTGCCACTGCACATGCACAGAATTAATGTGCTATGCAAAATTGTCATTTCCCTCCCTGCAGATGATAATTCTGACAGAAAGGTGCTAGAGCAACACCTTTTGCCACTCAAGGGCCTCTTTGTGCCAGAACAGAGAGCAATTGCTCCTGGAACAGCTCACTCTACAGACAGGGACAGTGCAGAAGCCACCTTCTTCATAAAGTTGGAGGCATGAGATATGGGGGCCCAGACAGCTTGGGGCATGCAGGGCTGCTGGGGTTACAGACTGCAGTTCAGAAGGGCTAGCGGGTGGAACCAACTGGGGTAGGGACTGAATGGGAGTGAGGCTTCAGAAACACAGAGTGATGGGATCATTGAGTAGGATTGCATGACTACAGGATGGTGGTGAGATGGCTGACTCACAGAAAGACTAAGAATCAGCCAGGGTATGCATGGGAAAGGTTCCCTAAATCTCTTTCTTCCCCTCCACTCCTAACCCTAAAACAGTTCCATACTTCTCCCACTTACATGCAACAACGCTTCAAGTTCACACCCAGGCTCCTTTCCAGAAATACTTCTTTCTTCCTCAGATCCTCCATGACTCCCCCAAGCCTTTACACTATTTCTGAGGGCCATGGAAAATGTTTCTGAATTGTAGTTTAAATGAATTACTCAAAATTCTGTCTCAATATGCATAGTATGGAATCTATTTGTCAAAAAAAAAAAATCTTGAATCCTTTTTAATGTCTGTATTGTTACAGACATAGTGGCTAGCAAGTATCTTGAAATAAATTACCAAAATAATTGAAAATGGCATGATTATATTGTATTACTTTGAAAAAATACCCATATATTTAAAATACTTTGTACAGAAATTTTAAGATTTCGAGCTGACTTCCAAATTATTGTCTATATATTCATTTAGTCACTATTGCATTCAGCTTCAAAGATCACAATTTACTTTATTTTCATTCACAGGAGAATTTGACTGCTATCTTTACTACTGGTTACAATTATTCATATGGGGAAATATTTTAAACCGTGTCATGCAAAATCTCTTAAGACTTCAGCTTGTATTTAAATGACGAATTCACTGCATAATTCCTAAGTGCTGGATACATAAAAATTATCCAACAAACCTGCCACCATCTTCTCCTTTTCCAATAGCTATGAGAGCCTCCAAGTCTGTGCCCTTTAAACCATATTGCAGCAACTCTTTAGCAGCATCCACATTCTCAGGAACTCTTTCCAGGCATTCATGAAGAACCCAGGACCGCTTCTTAATTTTACTCTACCCAGATGAGAAAGAGAGAGAAGTAAGCATGGGGCAATATGTTATAACCCACCAAAGCACTGAGATCAGTGTTTTCCAATCTGCCTCTCTTCCATTTAGAATCTTGTCAATTTAATCTGGTAATGGGAAGACTCAATGTGAACTGAACAAGGGAACGAACCAATAGAAAGAAGCAAAGAAAATAGATTTTATTTTTGCTTTGAAAATTGCAATTTCCTTTTATTTATAGCATCTCCTAACCTGTCAGTAAATGAACTGCAATGTATTGGTTAGGATTAATTAGCAGTAGGACATCACCTTTAAATTATCAGAGGCTTATAAGCCAACAAAATACCTTCAACCAAGAGAAGAGTGAGGAGGGATTTGCTAACAATGTTCAACTACCTGAAAGAGGCTTCCAAAAAGGATGGAACTAGGCTGTTCTCAGTGGTGACAGATAACAGAACAAGAAACAATGGCCTCAAGTTGAGGTAAGGAGATCTAGATTGGATACTAGGAAAAAACTATTTCACTCAAGGGTGATGAAGAACTGGAATGGATTATCTGGGGGTGGGGGAGGTGGAATCGTCATCCTCAGAGGTTTTTAAGGTTTTTTTGACAAAGCCCTGACTGCAATGATTTAGTTGGAGTTCATAATGCTTTGAGCAGGGGATTGGACTAGATGACCTTCTGAGCTCTCTTCCAAACCTAATTTTCTAGGAGTCAATGAAATTAGCCCCAACTTTGTTATATAAATTAGAACATGATTTCAATTTCTATTAGGATATTAAAAACATGACCAATGAGGGAAGACTGAAAGAACTGGGCTTGTTTAGTTTAGAAAAGAGAAGACCGAGAGGGGACGTGATGGCTGTTTTCAAGTATCTAAAGGGGTGTTGTTAGAAGGAGGAGGAAGAAAAGTTGTTGTCCTTGGCCTCTGGGGATAGGGCAAGAAGCAATGGGCTTAAATTGCAGCAAGGGAGGTTTAGGTTGGACATTAGGAAAAATTCCTAACTGTCAGGGTGGTTAAACACTGGAATAAATTGCCTAGGGAGATTGTGGAAGCTCCATCAGTGGAGCTATTTAAGAGCAAGTTGGATAGACATCTATCAGGGACGATCCTAGACAGTGCTTGGTCCTGCCATGAGGGTAGGTACCTGGACTTAATGACCCCTCGAACGGTCACTTCCAGTTCTAGCATTCTATGATTCTATATTAAGAAATTTCTTTCAACTTAAACACATACCAGGTAGTCTTGAATAGAAGCAATGTTAACAGTTGATTTCCTCCACTGTCTTTGATATACAAGATCAGAATCTAGACCATATGCTTGAGCCAAAGATAAAGCTTCACCATATTCTTCATTATCAATCTAAAACAAAGTACATGAATATAAACATCTTTTATAGAATGAAGCTACTTTGTAGTTATTTGTGAATTGGAGTGGGGGGGGGGGGAGGTCAAAAGAGAATGAGTGACTACAGTTGTCTAATTAAATAGGGACTGAAAAAGAAAAACGTGCATGGAAGAAAAAAAAGTCTCAAGATCTCATTCTCCACAAACACTAAGGGGCTGTTAAGAGACAGTCCCAAAACACAAAAAGGCATGTACATATTGGAGCGCTAAAAACTCTCTTCCTCAGTCAAATATACTGACTATCCATGAGACTTCAAGGCTAATGAGAGTTTTACCTGAAGAAAGATAACAGATTTGCAGGATTTTTCATGCAATATTATACATATTAACACACACAACTGAGAAATACATGGCTAGATCCTTGTATTAACAGGAAAAAATGGGAAGATATTAAACCTGATCTTCCTAAAACAATGAAAAACGGGTTTTTTTTGTGAAACTTCACCGTTGTCCTAGTCTCATGTCTCACCTTCCTCTGGTAAAGCTCCTCTGGGGTTGTGGATCTTAAACTCACAAGGCGATAATGCTTTGTAATAGTACGCGGACGTTTTCGTGGAGGAGCAAAACGCTCCATTTCTGTCACAAAATACAAGCCTTGCTTTAGGTAACTGAAGTATCTGGCCTTGGCAGAAATTTCGTCATCTGAGTCAAAGTCATCTTCTCCTTCGTCTTCTTCCCCAGGCCTGCTTTCCAAGCGTAATCTTTTTGAAGCCAGTTTTATCTCACACTACATGGAAAAGCAATATGTTGTTAAACTGTGTTGTTACTCTACTCCAGCCTGATTCTGGGAAATGCTGAGCATCCACTATTCACATCAACTTCAGGATCAAGGATCCCCAAACTCTCCCCTCATGAACTTTAAAACATTAGCTTTGTAACCTGTAATTTGTACTTTAAGGCTGCGTCCTGGCTCCCCTACAGAACTGACTCAAATCCCACTGACACAAACGACTTCCATAAATCGAAATAGGCTACCAGTCAGACTCTGTGTCCTTTAACAAAGGCAGGCAGCCATACAGACTGGGGAACTAAGAGGCAATCCATATCAGTTCTGATAGCAGAAAAAGTAGGTAACATGAGTTAAGCAGTATGCATACTGAAAAGTCACATATTTAGTCATTATTTGGAATTTTGTATCAATGTACTAAGCTTCTCTTTGATTAATTGAATGTTAACATCCTGAAAGAACAGTAAGAAACTAGTGATAGGAAGCTTTTCAGGTCTTTCAGTTAACATTATTTCTACACGGTACATGCTACATGTGATCAAACCTGTTTATATTGCAATCATGCTGTTTTGAAACAAGTAACTGTGAAATACAGGTATTGGCCACTGTGGGAAAGACAAGTTACTGGGCTAGATGAACCTCTAGTCTGACCCAGAATGGCCATTTGTATGTTCTTATGGTGTAAGACCAACATGTCATAACAGTTGTAAAGGGTAATCAAAGGTTTAGTTGCTTGGATTGAAATAAAATTGTAATTATATATTACAGAGGGCAGGAAGCTTTTTAGCATAATTTAAATACATAAAAAACTTCTTAAAAACCACATTATACATAGTTTGTTTTTAATAGCATTTTTTCTTTTCTGAAAAAGGAATAAAGACTGCATTCCCCACTTAAGTAAAACATACCAACTATCCATTAGACTTCTAGGCCAGTAAAGAGTTTTACATGAGGAAGGATAACAGATTTGCATGATTTTTCATACAATCTGATACATATTAATACACACATGAATTGCCATGGTTGTACACACTTATAAATAATTTTCATATATATCAGAAAATGAAAAAAATTACATACATATGGACAAGATTTATTCTTCCTTCTGATTAAAATAGATTGAAGAAAACCCATTTTCTCCAAGTAACAAAAAACTGAATCAAAGAATCTACACAAACTAAGCAAATATCTCAATAGAATGTGGCCTTATTTAGTTAGAAAGGAAGCAACTAAAAACAACAACAATTTTAAACTAGTTTGTTCATTTGACCAATGTTGCTAGCTTCCATCATTTAGGATAGTCCTGCAGAGTACATATGACAAAACAATTTGTAAAAACAACAACACAGTAAGACAAGATTTCATTTAGCATCTGTTATTAGGGTGGGAGAGATGGTCAGCTTTTGTATAAACATTTTAAGTTGTGCATATTAGCAAAATAAAAAAAGAGAAAGGTTTTATTATACTCCAGTCAGGTTTTTTTGTTTAGTATTGTTAGTATATGTTTTACCTCCAGGCTTAGAAATCCTCCATCATGAGAAGAAGTGACCTGAGGGGAACTTTCAAACCATTCACATGATTTCCCCAATAAGTTTTTTAATGTTTTCACAGAAGACACAGTCAAAGCACCAGAGCAGCGAGCCAAGATCACAGCATTTTCTGCCCACCAATTTATATCCATTAGTGGGTAATACAATTCTTTATCTAAAAGGAGAAAACAAAAGACATTTCTAACAGAAAAACAAGAGCTGACGTGTCTTCAATCATTAAAAGACCTCATGTGGTGGCCCAATTTAACAAACACTAATCAGCATCACATGCAAACTCATTTAACTAAATTTTTATTGTACAGCAATAGTATTTTAATTTAGTCAACTCTGTATAAATAAAAGTAAAACTAAACCATTATAGATTGTGACCTAACTGCATTACTTTTTATATGCTGCTTGAAAAAAAAAAACTAATCTACAGCAAGCTAATTTACTTGCACAGCATATGATAGGTTTTCAACATTTGATAAAGATTTGGTCCACCGCTCCTTAGGACAGCTGGGAGTGAATTTCTTTGGCAAATGAATAGAGAATTACTGATGGAACCCAGAAGAAATTGCATCCAGCTGCAGGACATGCCACAAGTGAATGCAGAACTCCTTGAGGATCATCCAGGGAGAAAATATAGTTGTGAAGATGACATTTTAAAAAGAATTACAATCTAAAATTCTCCAAGGCAACTATTTGCTTATGAAGTTAGAGGCCAATCTTCACAGAAGATAGACATCACCCTATTTTCTAAATATTACAACAAACTCTCATTTCACTCCAGTCCATTCTTTTTACTTTGAATTATTCTCATTTGAACTTTATTACCTACATAATTCCAATATCAGAAACTGTGTAAGTATGGGAATGTCAGCTTTTAAATTGCAGTTATATTTTATCAACACACTTTCCTTGGGCTCTTCTCTGATTCGGAATGCTGATCTCTCACTACCTGGCAATGATTTTACACAACAGCTGAACTGTTTAGCCACACCAGTCTTCTCAAAACAAGGCAGATGCTGTTATTTCTACTGCAAACTATTCTGATCATGTTAATCACCATCTTAAGGACTGTGTCATCAGGTGACGAGGACGAAAGGTGTGTAGGTGGAGGCGAATCTGTTGTTCACTCTGTACCTTTTGTAATGTCAACTTTCTCTTCATCCTCTGAGAAGTAGGCACGGTCAGGTGACTGACCAGGGGGGACCTGAGGCTGGGTGCCTATGGCAGCTGCGGCTGCTGAGGTTGTTTAACTCTCTATGCAGCCCACGGGCCCCAATACAGCCAGTTGGCTGGCAGAAACCATTCTGGCTGTTGCCACTGCTACACTTGCGTCGGTTTACGCGACGAACTTCTGGGAGTATGTGTCTGTATAGGTTCATCGTTGTCATCGTCACTCATTATAGGTGGTGTCAAAGCCGGTGTTGAAGAAAAATTGCATTTAGAGGTATGTGAGGTGCCATCTGTGCCAAAGAGTGGCATTCCCGGTACTAATGCCACCATCAATTCTACTGTGGTGGTAAACCGAGACAGAGGAAGTGAGGGGAGCGGGATGGGCACTGGAGGCATTTGTAGTATCGACACTGGCATTGAAGCTTGAGCTGGTGCTGGCTGCTTGTAGGGTTGCCAGATAGTTTCAACAAAAATACCGGACACACTTGACATTACATCACAATCTACATTACATCTTATTTAGAAAATACCGGACATTTATATTTTTTCAATTTGTTTCCCGAACAGAAAGCTCAAATACTGGACTGTTGGGTTCAAAAACCGGACACCTGGCAACTCTAGCTGCTTGTTAAGCGCGTTCGTGCGTTCAGTCGGTGCCAGCACTGTAGGCACTTATATTTAAAGCGCTCAGTGCCAACACTGATCACAATCATGCTGATGCTGGCGCTTTCGCCGGTGCCGGTGCAGAGCTCCTCTGTTTCAACTCCATGCTTGGCTTCACGGAGGACGGTCGGTCCTTCTCTTTAGGGCCCCGGCTTTTATAGGTGCTGGCCCCTTACCCAGTCTGTTTCTCTAGCCCTTTAGCTACAGCGGGTGCGAAGACACACTTCTTGCTTGCCAAGTGCTTCCTCGGCAGAGAATTGGACCCCACCAAGGAGTAGACCTCTTCTTGGGTGTTTGAGCCCTGTCCTGGTCCCTGGGGCTTCAGCAAGGAGCAGTCCCTTTGTCAGGACCTTGCCCAGGGGACGTAAGTCTGCGGGCGAAGTTTTGGCTGACTCCGAGGCAGCTCTTGAAGCTTTCGAGCTGCAGTAGTTTAAGTTGGAGTGCCCAGGCTCTCCTCCTCCTGCCAGTCAATTTCAGGCATTGCGTGTACTGTTCAGTGTTGTGGTCCTGACTAAGGCAGGGACACATTCTGAGTGTCCGTCAGATTCTGAGATTGACAATTTGCAGGATTCACACTTTTAGAATCCCGGGGAACCAGGCACATCCTGGGAGACAGGCAGTTTTAAAAAGGTCTCTAAGGCTTGAGACCACAAGTCTCTGCACGCAGTGTAGTAACCGCACCTCCCAATAAACAGAGGGAAGGATTTCTCCTCCTTTCTTTTTTTTTTTTTTTTTTTTTTTTTGGTATATAACAAGTAACAGCAGCTAATCTAAGCTAATTAACACTAAAAACTGAACTATTAACACTAAACCTAAAAATAGTAGGAAACTCAATTGAGGACAACTGCTCTGCTGCGACCGAAGCCAGCAGCGGTCAGAAAGGAACTGAGGAGGTGTGGTTGACTGTGCACGCGGGATGGTCATTTCAAAGGCATGCACAGTCGACCGGAGGGGGAGGGGGGAGGAGGCGGAGGGAGGGAGAGGAGGCACTGCTGTCAAAAGTCTTCGTGGCACACCTCAAGGTGGAGCGCCCACAGGGACACTACTTGAAGAACTATACTGAAACCCTGCATTCTTGGAAGATTTCCACTCACGGATCGCAGGCAAACATGGTGTCAAGTAGGGATGGAAAAATGTGTTTTAAAATGTAACCGCGTAACTACTAAAAATCTGAGCGCACACTGTGGGCTCTGCTGTATAACACTTAAATAATCTTTATGCTACAGAGCCTGCAGTGAAGCCTCCCTGGGAGCAGGGCCAGAAAGGGCTGCTGCTGTCCTCGCTCCTGGGGGTTCTGCTGCTGCTCCCACTCCAGAGAAATCAGCATGTAACCTGTGATGGGGGGAGGGAGGAAGGGATATGGACAGGGGCTGCTCCAGCGGGCTCAGCGAAGCTGGAGCAGTTCCCTGCCCGGGTGGGCGGAAAGCTGCTCCAGCCCATACCACTTATCTGGAACCGGTAGGCCTCACCAGTTCAAGGGGAGGCTTACTGGTTAACTGGTTTACCTTTTACATCCCTAGTGTCAGGAAAGGTTTTGTTGGTTTTAAATCAAGTCATGTAATTGGGCAAAAATAACTTTATTCTCTTGTAACTGGACTGTTCCATCTCTGTCCTAGATAAATCTTTACTGTGATTGTGCATACAAGGTCACTTAGGGTGCGTCTACACAGCACCCTAGACTTGAAATAAGATACACAATTTGCACTATACAAATTGCGTATCTTATTTCAAATCTATTTCAAAATAGGCTATTTTGAAATTTGGCATGTCTACACGGTGCCAAATTTTGAAATAACATGCTATTTCGAGCCATTCCTTATCCCTCGTGCAACAAGTTTTACTGGGATGGTGAAATAGCGTGCCTGTTATTTCGAAAAGAGGTGGCTTGTGTAAATGCAGGGTCTCCTGAAAGAGCCGTGCAGTGCAGACATACCCTCAGAGTGTAACCTCTAATGGCTAGGACCACAATTACCCTCATCAAATGTAGTCCTCATCTATGATTGAGACCAAGAGGTACAATAGCAATACAAATAAATTAACAAGGAATATCAGTGGAAGCATGAAGCTAGTAGCTCTTTTGCATTGAAAACTAACTACTAGATTTGTAGACATTGTTCTGATACCAATGTACAAGCATGGCATTAACACTGCATTTATTAAAGGAAAAACATTAAAACATGCTATCATCTAAAATATTAATAAGACAAGAAGGCAGACCAACCTCCTACAGTGTTGTAATTTGTTCCTGGCCTTTTAAAATTCACCATGCTGATGTGGAGGGGAAAGACTGAATTAAATATGAAATCTGTATTCAGCACTATGAACTCCAAGGGTACGTCCACATGGCATTATCGAGCCTGTGGGAGCTAATCTTCCTTAGTAGGGCTCATATCAGCATTGTACAAATAGCTATACAGACAGCACTTTGAAGTTGCAGTTCAGGCTAGAGCTGGGGTTCTGAAGTCCACTGATCTCCATAGGCTTCAGAAAACAAGTTCTATGGATCATGTTCATTCTAAGGGATGCAAAATATCCCAAGAGGCTCCCTGGGGCACTCTGAAAATTTCTGCCACATACTATTTATTGTTTCCATATTTCCAAGACAAGCAGATTTTTTGCTGAGCATTAAGCCTTCTATGAAGCCAGGATCCACAACCTTCTGATTCACCATGAATGAAAAACCCCTATATTATCTGTAACCATAAATAAAAGGATATTTCAACTGCAAAGCGTGTCTATCAGATTATTTTAAAACATCTGCATGGTGACATTCATTAAGGTAGGATGAACTGCAAATTAAAGAAAGATGCACATTTTTGGCAACTATACTAAGCAAGATTTTAATTAAAACTTATTTTCTTTAATCAATGTATTTTTTTCAGGACATCAATGTTTAAAATAATAATTTGACTACACCACTCACCTCTTATTTTCTTTCTTTTTTCAACAGAAAGCCTCCACTCTGGATTGATTTCATCATAACCTGGCTAAAAAAAGTAGGAATGTTACATTAAATATATTAGTAAGTAATCATCTTTAAAAAGCAAACATTTTGCCCCCTTTATACCTAGCTACTTTTCACGAAAGATAACGCCTTCTATTTTCCATTCTTAAACTGCTCTTTTATCACTAAGACTACATCCATATAAATTCAATACTCACTGGAATGAAATTCAAACATCCTCCAACAGGTCAGATGTACAAGTTGGTCCTTTTCTACAAATACTTATTTTAGAAATATAGGAAATGCACAATGGATGAGACACATGGTCCATTTAGTACAGTAACCTGCCTAGGACAATGCCTGCATAAGAAGCCACGATCAAACAACAGTTAACCCAATGACTCTCTGATTTAGGCAACAGTCTAGAGCAATGATAGTCCATTAATTTCTCAAATACAGGATATCCAATTAAGCTGACCACTTTCCCAAACTACATGTGACTTGTTTAACCACAGGTGTTCTAAGAGATCAACTACTAGTTATAAATCAGAGAAAGCAAATGTTACTGTGAATGCCCCTGCATTTTAGGAACCCACAATCATGCTTTATAGTCAGCTTATCTTCGTATCATTTCCCTTGCAAGACTAGTGAAGCAGAGGAACCAGCAGCATTTAGTAACCTCTGCGCACATAGCTCCTTCCTTTGGGCACTGAAATATACTTTTCTTCATCTTGGAAAGAGCATACAAAGATGTACTGTAAGAGAGTGATGGTGACTCTCACACGGAGTGCCATATCACAAGTCACACACTATGTGAAAGAAAAACAACTTATTTACTGAATATGGTCTGGATGCATGACATTGTCAAGATATAGTGGCTGAATCCCAAGCAATTTGAAACACCAAAAGGACATCTTTCAACACCTGAAAAACCCAATAGGGTGAAATGGAAAGTTTAGCATTGGGAAGGGGGAGGTTTAAGTAGCATAAAAGCTCACTGGGCCCACCCTTTTTTGTTTTGTTTTTGCAAGCATGTTATCACATTTTATGAAACCAAAATGATACTCTGTAATATAGATAAAAAGCATGTATTACTGAAATGTTTTCTCCTATAAAAACTATTATTAACCTTTCTGCAACGGTTGCTCTTCAAAGTGTGTTGCTTATGTCCATTTCACATTAGGTGTGTGAGTGCAATGTACAAAGTCACTGGAGATTTTTCCCTCAGTAGTGTCCATTGTGTCGGCGCTAGCTCTCAATGGTGCCTCACACTCATGCACCAGTATAGGGAGGAGGAGGATGGGTCATGGAATGGGCACAAGCAACTGACACCTTACAGAACAGTTACTGAAAGGTTAGCAACAGTTATGTCTTCTAGTGCTTGCTCACATTCATTCTGCATTAAGTGATTCCCAATGGTACCTGAAGAGCTGGACTCGGCATTCATGGACACATCAATTGCAACACTACTCCAAGGTGGACATCATTTCTAGCCTGCTAGGTGATGGTGCGTGGGAGGATAACATACGTACTGATGACCATGTCACTTCTCTGCAGATGTTTTGGATTGGAAACTGGAACTGAAACATTACGGATGAAGCCTGAGCTCTCACTGAACGGGCTGTCAGGATGGCAGAAGGTGGGACATCTGGCCCGCTCATAGCGATACAAATACAGGAAATGATCCAAGATGACATTCTCTGAACTGAAACTGATAGGTCTTTCATCCAGTCTACTACTGCCACAAAGAGCTGTGCAATTTACAGAACAGCTTGGTTTTCTCACTGTAGAAGTCCAGGGAACACTAACATCCCACCTGTGGAAAAGCTGCTCCTTCATATTTCTGTGACGTTTTGGGAAGAAAACGGCCAGGAAAATAACCAGATTATTATGCAAACTGCAAGAACACTCAATGAATGAGCATTCTTCTCCCTGCCACTGATGTAACACATGGCTGCCGTGCTGTTCATGAGCACTCTCACTACTTTGCCTGTGATCTGAGGTAGAAAGACCCAGCACGCGAGGGAGACTACTCTGCGTGATCTGATATTTATGTGCAATGAGGTGTTTGAAGTGAGCCCCCAACCTAGAGCAGACATGTCCAAGATTAGGAATACTGATGTCTAAGAAGTGACACAGAACTGTCCATGCTCACTGATCAGGGATGCCTCTACCAGTTGTGAGAAACAAGAATCAGAGTGGTAACTGAAAGCACTGAGTCCAAATGATGATGGCTCAGTAAGTACACCAAGGAAAGCCAAGCTTAAAGGGCTCTGCGGTACAGATTTTCATGCTATAGCACATAAGAGCATGCAGCTATGTGACCTAAACATTTGAGCCAGAAACAGGCAGCTGTGACACTGTGAGCCTTCACCTTCAATATCACAACCAACGTTGTAGGTAAGTGAGCCTCTGGGAGGAAGGCTCTGACCCAAGTAGAATAAGCATCTCTGGACAGCAACAAGAGTCGAGAGACAGTTTGTACTAATTTATCAATAAGCCCAGGGCTCAGACCAGATAAAAGCTGACTCTCAGTTGTGCTTTGGAGCAGCCCTTGATTGGCTAATCATCCAGGTAAGCACTAAATTGAATATTTTGCTTTCTGAGTAAGGCTGCCACCATTACCATGCATTTTGTAAAAACCCTGGCCACAGCGCGAAAAGGACAGTAAATTGGTAATGGGTCTGAGGAACCTTCTGTGGCCCTGGAAAACGGAGATGTGGAAATAGCTGTCTCAAGTCGAGAGTAGCGTACCAGATCCCTGAATCCAGGGAGGGAATAATGGAGGCCAGGGAGATCATGTGGAACCTCAGTTTCTTGAGCTAACTGATAGGTGTAGGATAAGTTAAAGATCCCCTCGGACCTTTGGGATTAGGAAATAGCAAGAGTAAAACCTATCAAGTTCTGAGGCACCCTCTTCACAACTTCTATCCAAAGAAGGGATTGTACCTACTGAACAAGAAGCTGTTCATGAGAAGAGTCACTGAAGAAGGATGGAAATGGGGGGAGATGAAGGAGGAAAGAAATCTGACAAAAATCTTCTTCTATCATATTCAATGCCCAACAGTCTGAGATGATGAGGGACCATGTCAAGGTGAGATAGGAAAGACAGTTTTACAAAACAAAAAGGGGAGGCTGTATCAGTTTCCAATACCAGATCCTATGTCCTCAAGCGCCCCTTCAAAAGTTCTGCTTCAGGCCTCCCCAGTATCTGTACAAATCCAATAATAAGGCTGAGGTGGAAGGGGACAGTTCCCTGCACTTACAAACCCTGCTCCATTTCTTAAACAGGTGTTGGTAATGTAGTGGTGCAGAGAGGATTAGCTGCTGTGCTTGAAGTGCTTCCACAAAGGTGACAGAATATCACAGAATCATAAGAATGGAAGGGACCACAAGAGGTTATATAGTATAGTGCCCTACACTCATAGCAGGATTAAGCACCATCTAGATCAGGGTTTCCCAACCTATGGGTCCGGACCCAAATATGGGTCGCCATTACATTTCAAAAGGGTCACCAGGTGTCTCCCCAGGTGGCTCTTAAGGAGCCATTCACACATTTTTTTAATTGCCCTGGGGTCACCAAGTCTTCCTGAATTGTCAAAATGGGTCCCCATCTGGAAAAAGGTTGGGAACCACTGATCTAGATCATCCCTGACAGGTGTTTGTGCAATCTCCATCATTGGAGATTTAAGAGCAGGTTAGACAATCTCCCCAGGCAATTTATTCCAGTGCTTAGCCATGGCAGTTAGGAAGTTTTCTCTTATGTCCAACCTAACCTCCCTTGCTGAAATTTAATCCCATTGCTTTTTGTCCCATCCTCAGAGGTTAAGGAGAACAATTTTTCCCCTCCTTTTTGTAACAACTTTTTATGTACTTGATTTACTTGTTACATTACTTTTTGTCTTGTTTTCTCCAAACTAAATATCCCAATTTTTTTTCAAATTTCTCCTAAGTCATGTTTTCTAAACCTTTAATCCTTTTTTTGCTCCTTTCTGGTCTCTCTCCAATTTGTCCACATCCTTCCTGAAATGTGGCACCAAGAACTGGACACAGTATTCTAGCTGGGGCCTAATCAGCACTGAGTACAGTGGAGGAATTACTTTGTGTGCCTCACAACACTCTTGCTAATGCATCCCAAAAATGATGTTTGCTTTTTTTTTTTTTGGCAACTGTTGTTATTCTGTTGACCCATATTTTGATTGTGACACTATGACTATCAAATTCCTTTCTGCAATAAATGATAGTCATTTCCCATTTTGTATGTGTGCCGCTTATTGCTTTTTACGTAAATTGGCATTTGCCCTTACTGAATTTCATGCCATTTATTTCAGACCATTTCTTCAGTTATTCCAGATGATTTTGAAGTGAGGAGAGCTATCCTAGATGCACAGTATTAAATCGGATCAGTGCATCCACTATATGTCATTAAGCATAAATAAGTCCACCCCCAGGCATGCACATGAACAAAAGCAGAATTAGAACAGAACTAGATATGAACTCTGGTTTTCAAAAGCAGGTACTAGATGTACAGACAGTGCACTCCATTCTATTAAATGAATCAATGTATGATTTTAAAAACATTTTTAAAGACACTGACTGAAAATCATGTAAGAGTAACAAAGCTTCTGTCAGTATCTAATATTTAAGAAACTGTTTCCAAAACCAAGCAGAAATCAGAGTTCTTTGTGTTCACAATTCCCAGATCTGTCACTTTTCAAACTATAAGCAGATGCCTTTTCATCATTAACTAAAAACTCCAGCTCGCTGTAGGGCTGACGCAACAAGGAGTTTATTTAGGATTTTCATGTGGATAATCCAACTTGCCAAACACTGGAACTACTGTACCAGCACAAACATGAGGTAACAGTATGGTTGTCCCTATTGCACTGAACTTCATATTTACAAAACTAAGACAAATTGTGTTAGGTACAGCATAGCTTTTTCATATAATTTGAGAAACAAGCCTTCTGGAGTGTTAGTGTGCAGAAGAGAAATAGCCCTTTGGAGGGATAACACACTAATGTCTTAACCTACAGCATCAAATGGTGCCTCAGAACTATAATCTGAAAGGAACATGCTTGACTAATTTATGTTTTGGAACAATGACTGTTTCAGTTTACCTGCATCTGTTTAACTCTCTCCACACTTAGGACTCTTCCCAATAAATATTATTTTTATCATTTTCAACTTTTAACACACTCCAATACCACCTTTTTTCCAACTCAAGGGCCTCCCCACTTCAAAGTTGAAGAAGACACTAAAATTAGAGCACCAGAAAAACAGAATACCCTATGAACAAGCAGATGAATGGAAAGAAATACTGATAGTTAACCTGACATATCCAGAACATCTCTCAATCCTTAGAAATGCTAAATTAAAGATTAAAATATTTATTATTATTTAAATGTACATGTACCTGGTCTCTTTGATCCCATTCTCCTTGTTGTCTGAGAGACGGGATTCCCCAGATGGTCAGTTTTCCTGAGAAGTGGATAGCTGCTAGAAGAGTTCCATCAGGAGAAAGGCTCATTCTGAAAACTCCATCCTGCCCAACCAGGAGTAAAAAGAAAATTGTTTTGCAGTAAGAATAGACTAAAATCAGTTCAGCAATAGAGTAACTTTTCCTTTTATTTTATTATCTGGGTGTTTTAAACTGAAAGCTTTGAGCATACTGTAAATTTGAAATATTTCATTTTCAAACATAATGAATATAATCAAATAAAGTTTAATAATACAGGTAGAAAGGAGCCTTTATACCTGTGTTACTGAACATCTTCGTTTGTTAATCTGAGGACCAGAATAGCCCAAGATACAGTAAGTAAGAAGCAAACACTGGTGTAAGTCTTTTGACTACATTTATCATAAAAGAGGAGAAAGAGACAGTTCTTCAATTGGTGTTTGGCAAATTAAAGCTATAATGGGATGGATTAAAAATTTCTTTTTTAATCAAAATAATCTTATTTGAATCATTTTTACTATAAACTAAATATATTTTTTCTTTAAAAAAACTTCCAAAATTAAATTGACAACCTATGTTAAAGCCTTAAACATGCTATACTCTTAAAATTATTTAAATTACATAAAAATAATAATATTCAAGCAGTACATGTTTTCTACAGAAATTAGAGCAAAGTTAACCCACTGTAATGGTGGGAAAAATCACTGGCTAACCACCTGATTCTGTTGAACTGCTAAACCAGCTTTTGATAGCAGAAGCTTTTTCTGCAGGTACAGAGAGAACATTATCTCCATTTCAGTTTATTCAACTAGTTCAGCCCAAGGACTAGTTAATTCAAAACTGAGAAACCAATTAAGAGTTGAAAAAGTAGGAAAGCCTGTTTTCCTCTTCCAAGTTATTAATAAAAATTAAGTGTGTGACCTTGAGAGCTACTAGTTTTACAATCTTGAAAGACAGTTACCAGAAATCATTAGTTCCGTTCACTAACTACAACAGAGAACACTCCATTTGTTTAATAAATCAGTTAATTTTAAATATAAAACACATTTTGATATTTTTCTCATGTGTTCTGCATGCTTAAGTGATTTTATTTAATTAAAAAAAACTAAAATCCTGTTTGGGGGCATTTTTACTTGATTGCCATCAAAATGCAGTTTGACACAAGTCACAAATAAGAAGTTAAGGTTAATCATCCAGTAAATAAGTAATGTGTCATTCACAATTTTCTAACATAAAACTTCAAAAATTAAGAATCTGAATAAATATATATTGAGCCATATAATTACTTAAATGTGTATAGATTAATCGGCAGAAAATAATCAAGACTGCCCAGTTATCATTCATGCCCTTCCAGAATGTCACGGTCAGCAAAACTCAGACCTTTGAAAACCAAGAAATACAGGGTTAAAGCAGCACAACCCCTCGAGCTGGCTGGGAATTATCCCAAGGCACTCCTTGGGATAAGTGTTAAATGAAAGTGCACTGCATGGTGGAAAATGAAAGTGTACTGCATGGTGGAAAAATAAATTTGAGCAACTTGAAAGAGATGATGTGATATGAGATCTCGGGATCAGTTTGAGGAGCACCCTAAAACTGTGAGAATACCAGGATCTGAGGTCCCAAAGGAAAGAAGTGCATGTGTACTATGAAGTTCTAGTCTGTATCACTTCAATACAGAATTGTTTAGACTGTGTCAGTAGCAGGGAAGGTTTGAAACAAATGTAAGAAAATACTTCTTCACACAATCAATCTGTGAAACTCATTGCCAGACTTGTTGTGAAAACCAAACTATAACTGGGTTTACAAAAGAATTAAAATAAATGAACGGAGGTCCATCAATGACTGTTAGCCAAGATGACCAGGAACACAACTCTGAGTCCTGAGTGTCCCTAAGACCCTGATTAGCAGAAGCTGGAAATGGATACCAGGGAATGGATCACTCAGTAAAATGTCCTGTTCTGTTCTCTTCATCTGGCACTGGACACTGTTGGAAGACCCAGTAATGGGCTACATGGACCACTGGTGCAACCAACTACGGCCATTCTTAAAATAACGCTTACAGCAGAAATTAACTATGGACATGATCGGTGCCACATATGATTGAAATTTTAAGTCTAGCGTCTGAAGATCATCAAGAAGCTACAACTTTGAAATTTCAAATGAAAAAAAAAATTTAAAGGTCTTTCATTTTTAGACCAGCTTCTGTTTTACCTCTAACTATTTAAACTGTACATTTTGTTCACTAGTATATTGAAAACTAGCTTATTAGTTTTACTTTCAGTTCTTATGCATTATGTTGGGGCAGTCAATAGGCAGACTATGGGCCAAGTGCAGACTATTAGATGCTTTTGAATGGGCCGTGAAATCTTTTTATTTATCATCATTGTTATTTTTTTAATTATTTTCTCTTGAATCAGGACCTTGTCTCTACATTGACAAAAATTAAAATGACTATCCTTGTACTATGAGTTTGACATATGAAATATTATCCTTTAAAGTTAAAATAACAAGCTTTTATTAAAAATTAAAACCTGATCATGTCTGGTTAACAGTAGATTTTCACTGTTAAAAAACAACTGGTATGAGAGCACTAACATTACTGCCTGACGCTTTCTGTTTTCCTTTGCTAAAAGTTTCAAAGCTACAAATGGTGCTCTCCTTTTTTAGATTTATTCACAGAAGAGAAAGGTGGATATGAAATTGCATGGAAGTGTAAAATAAAAAACATTAATTCCCTACTTGCTAGACAAAGAGTCTTTCTTAATATGTCATCATTAGCAAACACTAAGACAGGCCACTTTGAAGGCTAATATATAACTCAGGGTATATCTAAACTACATCCCTCTGTCAAAAGAGGGATGTAAATTAGGCAAATCAAAAGTGCAAATGAAGCAGGGATTTAAATATACCGCGCTTCATTTGCATAATTGCGTCACAGCAGTCTTTCGAAAAAGGGTATTTCAAAAGTGAAAGCACCATTTAGACGCAGTTCTTTTAAAAACAACAACCCCTTTTTCAAAAGATCCCGTACTCCTGAGGGGAATTTTTTTCCAAAAGAACTGCGTCTAGACAGCGCTTTCACTTTCGAAATACCCTTTTTGGAAAGACCGCTGTGACGCAATTATGCAAATGAAGCACGGGGTATTTAAATCCCCGCTTCATTTGCACTTTCGATTTGCCTAATTTATATCCCTCTTTCGACAGAGGGATGTAGTTTAGACATACCCTCAGAAATCAGTGCAACTGCTGTTCCTTTAGATGGCCATTAGATACATCACACACCTCCAAATCTAGCCTCTCAAAAGATTAATGTGTCCTTTCTGCTACCCAAGTGAAGAGTTCCACCCTGAGGGTAACTTCATAACTAAGTGTAGAAAGCTCCTGTAGACTGGCATATCACATCTAAGTTGAGAACAGCTGTCTCCACTGAAAAGTCCTTTCTGAAAGCTGGAAAAAGTATTAAATTTCTTTTTTAATCTCCCTTAAATCTCAATAAAATTATACTTCTGGTAATTAAGAACATAAGAACGGCCGTACCGGGTCAGACCAAAGGTCCATCTAGCCCAGTATCCTGTCTGCCAACAGTGGCCAGCACCAGGTGCCCCAGAGGGTGGACCAAGACAATGATCAAGGATTTGTCTCCTGCCATCCCTCTCCAGCCTCTGTCAAACAGAAGCCAAGGACACCATTTTATCCCCTGGCTAATAGCCTTTTATGGACCTAACCTCCATGAAATTATCTAGCTTCTCTTTAAACTCTGTTATATTCCTAGCCTTCACAGCCTCCTCTGGCAAGGAGTTCCACAGGCTGACTACACACTGTGTGAAGAAGAACTTTCTTTTATTAGTTTTAAACCTGCTACACATTAATTTCATTTGGTGTCCTCTAGTTCTTCTATTTAGGGAACTAATAAATAACTTTTCTTTATCGGCCCTCTCCACACCACTCACGATTTTATACACCTCTATCATGTCCCCCCTCAGTCTCCTCTTTTCTAAACTGAAAAGTCCCAGTCGCTTTAACCTCTCCTCATATGGGACCCGTTCCAAACCCCTAATCATTTTAGTTGCCCTCTTCTGAACCCTTTCCAAGGCCAAAATATCTTTTTTGAGGTGAGGAGACCACATCTGTACACAGTATTCAAGATGTGGGCGTACCATAGTTTTATACAGGGGCAGTAAGATATTCTGGGTCTTATTTTCTATCCCTTTCTTAATAATACCTAGCATCCTATTTGCCTTTTTGACCGCTGTGTGGAAGTTTTCAGAGAACTGTCACGATAACTCCAAGATCTCTTTCCTGATTTGTCGTAGCCAAATTAGCCCCCATCATACTGTACGTATAGTTGGGGTTATTTTTCCCGATGTGCATTACTTTACACTTATCCACATTAAATTTCATTTGCCATTTTGTTGCCCAATCACTCAGTTTGGTGAGATCTTCTTGGAGTCCCTTACAGTCTGCTTCTGTCTTGACTATCCTAAACAGTTTGGTATCATCCATAAACTTTACCACCTCACTGCTTACCCCTTTCTCCAGATCATTTATGAATAAGTTGAACAGGATTGGTCCTAGGACTGACCCTTGGGGACACCGCTAGTTACCCCTCTCCATTCTGAAAATTTACCATTTATTCCTACCCTTTGTTTCCTGTCTTTTAACCAGTTCTCAATCCAAGAAAGGACCTTCCTCTTATCCCATGGACATGTAATTTACACAAGAGCCTTTGCTGAGGACCTTGTCAAAGGCTTTCTGGAAATCTAAGTATACTATATCTACTGGATCCCCTTGTCCACATGTTTGTTAACCCCTTCAAAGAACTCTAATAGATTAGTAAGACAGGATTTCCCTTTACAGAAACCATGTTGACTTTTGTCCAACAAATTATGTTCTTCTACATGCTTCACAATTTTATTCTTTACTATTGTTTGACTAATTTGCCAGGTACTGAAGTTAGACTTACTGGTCTGTAATTGCCGGATCGCCTCTAGAGCCCTTTTTAAATATTGGTGTCACGTTGGCTACCTTCCAGTCATTAGGTACGGAAGCCGATTTAAGGGATAGGTTACAAACCACAGATAATAGTTCAGCAATTTCCCATTTGAGTTCTTTTAGAACCCTTGGATGAATGCCATCCGGTCCCGGAGATTTGTTAACATTAAGTTTTTCTATTTGTTCCAAAACCTCCTCTAATGACACTTCAATCCAGGACAGTTCCTCAGATTCATTACCCACAAAGGACGGTGCAGATTTGGGAATCTCCCCAACGTCCTCAGCCGTGAAGACTGAAGCAAAGAAATCATTTAGTTTCTCCGCAATGGCTTTATCGTCCTTGATTGCGCCTTTTATAGTTCGATCGTCTAGGGACCCACAGGTTTTTAGCAGGCTTCCTGCTTCTAATGTACTTAAAAACATTTTGTTATTTCTTTTGAGTTTTTGGCTAGCTGTTCCTCAAAATCTTTTTGCTTTTCTTATTACATTTTACACTTGATTTGACAGTGTTTATGTTCCTTTCTATTTATCTCACTAGGATTGGACTTCCACTTCTTAAAAGATACCTTTTGTCCCTCACTGCTTCTTTTACATGGTGGTTAAGCCACGGTGACTCTTTTAGGTCTCTTGCTATGTTTTTAATTTGGGGTATACATTTAAGTTGGGCCTCTATTATGGTGTCTTTAAAAGTTTCCATGCAGCTTGCAGGATTTGGCTCTAGTCACTGTGCCTTTTAATTTCTGTTTAACTAACCTCCTCATTTTTGTGTAATTCCCCTTTTTGAAATTAAATGCCAGGGTGCTGGTCTGCTGAGGTGTTCTTCCCACCACAGGAATGTTGAATGTTATTATATTATGGTCACTATTCCCAAGCAGTCCTGTAACGGTTATTTCCTGGACCTGATCCTGCGCTCCACTCAGGACTAAATCGAGAATTGCCTCTCCCCTTGTGGGTTCCTGCGCCAGCTGCTCCAAGAAGCAGTCATTTAAGCCATTGAGAAATGTTATCTCCGCTTCTCTTCCTGAGGTGACATGTATCCAGTCAATATGGGGGTAATTAAAATCCCCCATTATTATAGAGTTCTTTGTTTTGGTAGCCTCTCTAATCTCCCTCAGCATTTCAATGTCAGTATCCCTGTCCTGGTCAGGTGGTGTAATATATCCCTACTGCTAATTTCTTATTTTTGGAGCATGGAATTACTATCCATAGCGATTCTATTGAACATGTTGATTCATTTAATATTTTTATTTCATTTGATTCTACATTATCTTTCACATACAGTGCCACTCCGCCACCCACCCGGCCTGCTCTATCCTTTCGATCTATTTTATATCCCGGTATGATTGTGTCCCACAGATTTTCCTCATTCCACCAGGTTTCAGTGATGCCTATTATGTCAATCTCCTCATTTAATACTAGGTACTCTAGTTCACCCATCTTATTAGTCAGACTCCTAGCATTTGTGTAGAACTAGCATTTGTGTAGAAGACGGAATTCCTGAAATGGTACTGAAACTTTTGAAGATGAATGAACAAAATAGTAATCTTTTCTATTTTAAAATTTAGCACTAGCAAGAGCAAGTAAACCTAAAGTTTAGTTCAATTCGATACTAGCCTTTCAGTAAAAATTACTTGAGCTTTTTTTAGGCTTAGGCTCTATAGGACTGACAAACCCACCATGTTAGTTTTTTCTTCTTCTTAAGTTGTTTAGTTTTACTTAGGCTTAATGTTTGCTTCTATTGTCTTTCTAAAGTTTTTAATTCTCCATTTTCTCCTATATTCTGAGGAACTTAGAACACTGGTCTCTTTTGGAATACCAAAGGCAAGGTTTGTTCTTTTTCTCTTACCACCAGAGTATCAAGGAAGGCTGTATGTATGTTAATCTAGAAAGCATTATAGCAGAATACTATACTATCTCTGGAATAATATTTACTTATTTGTAAATTTATTACTATTCCTTTGGATTATTATTCCATTATTTTAATAAAAATCTTTAAGGATACATTTTGTTTTCAGGGAAAGTGTACCTTCTCATTCATATTGAGCAGAGGTTGGCAATAATATATGTTGGGGGGGGCGGTACTTCAACGTTTTGGTGAGTGGTCAAGGGCCACACCTTTCTATGGAGGGGATGCCGAGGTCTAGGACCAAGATTGGGTGCAGAAGGAAGCTCAAGGTAGGGTATTGGTGTGCAAGAGAGGGTATGGGTGTGAGAGGGAGCTGGGTGAAGGAGGGAGTTGTGACCTGGCGCAGAAGAGGATTCTGGCCTGGAGGAAGGATGGAGGAGGCAGTGCAGGGTCTGGGAGGGAGTTGTGACCTGGGCACATGGAGTAGAGAGGTACTAGGTGGTGACCCAGAGCAGGAGGGGGTGGTGACCTGTGTCAGCGAGCTGGGGTGTATGAGGGAGTGGGGTGCCAGAGATAGACTCTGGCCAGGAGGCGCTTATCTAGGCACTCCCAGCCAGCAGTCCAATGGGACCCTGTGCCAGGTTTCCTGCCTACCACAGCCCCGGAGCTCAGAATTGACTGTTCCACATGCCTCTCTGCACCATAAGGGTGGGGGGAATCTACATGCACTATCCCCTGCCCGCAGCACAATCTCTCAGCTCTCATTCCCTGGTTCCAACAAATGGGAGCTAAGAAATTGTAATGGAGGCATGGGCAGTCAATGTCAACCAGCCAATGAGAGATGAATGATTGTGCTGGGGGCAGGACAGCACACCAAGGTTCCCCCTCCTCCCTGCACAGAGAGGCAGAAGTAGCAGCCCCTCTGAGCCCTGGGCTACTCCCCGCCTGAGGGTCCTGGCGAGGTGACCACAGGCTGGATTGAAAGGCTTGGCAGGCCATATCTTGCCTGCCCCTGGGCTAAGGAATTGCTCCTCTTAATGATTTAAACATAATAAAATACCAGTGAAACTGAGTGTTACAGCTATTAAAGCCCCATTTGTCACATCAAATTGGGACCCAGGCTGGAGAATATCATCAAAAATTCAGATAATCAGAAGAATGAGGAAGTGTGAGGGTGCAGTGCCATCTAGAGGCCACAAGAGGAATCGCCTGCTTCTGGCCCTGTGTACACTGGTTGTTGGGATAACATGGAAAGCTGCACAATGGAAGATTGGAAGAATGGGACTCTATTGCACCCCCTTATCATTTGTAATGACTCCACATAATAGGACCCCTCATATTACACACTGCTGATAGTGACACTTTCACACGGATCCTCACAGCTCCCCAGCCTCCATAGCCAATGGGCAGGTAGGAGAGGATTGTTAGACTCAACTGACAGAGAATTAGAAATGGCTCAAAGCCAACCAATGCAGAAAAGCAAAACAATTCCCCAAGCAGATGATTGGTTCTGGCTCATTTGCTAGGACTTAAAAGAGAACAACAAAGTCCTGATTCTGCTCCCTGTCAATGGCCCTCTAGCTCATCCAATCAGCACTGAGGATCTGAAGGGGAGAAGCCATGGGAAAAGGGAAACGAAAAAGACAAATTCCAATGTCCCCAGGGACAATAAGGGACAAAAGCCTAGGTACGAAAATAATTCTCCCAATTTAACTTAGTGTTTTCCACGCCTTGCATTTGGCCAGCTCTAAGTGGATCAGGTTGCAACGGCATCAAACCTCTCACAGGCTCTTACCTTCTCCACAGGGACATCTGTCTTCTAGTTCAATTAGTCCTGAGAAAGGAGAACACTCCTTGTGCTCATGTCCCTTACCCTGAATCCTCTCTCAGACTTCAAGGGCAGACCTCAAGAAGGACACTCCCTGCAGCAAAACTCAGGGGTCTCTGAGATTGCCCCAGCGCTGCAGCCTGTCCTACCTGGCCATTGTCATGCACTCTCTGTGAGGTCACCACCTCCCAACAGCCTTTAACCAATAAGCTGAGGCGCTGCAGAAGGCTCTGTGACATCACTGGCACACCCACCCCTACTCTCCAGGACTAATGTCCTGCGGCCAGCTGCTGTGCCACTCCCACTCACTCAAAGTTAGTTCTGGGAACAAGCAGGCTGCACATGGAAACATCAAAGGCTGCTCAGTGGGATGTGCAGTTTGCATTAATTTGCAGAGTATAAGGCCAGAAGAGATTGTTAGATCATCTAATCCAAGGGTGGGCAATAATTTTCACTGGGGGGAGGAGGCACTTCACGAATTTTGATACATGGCCGCAGACCAGGTCTGGGCCACCCAGAAGGGACAAGGTTAGAGGCTACAGAGATAGACAAAGAGTGTGTGAAAGTGAAAGAATTTCACTCTTTGTGTGAGAGAGACAGACTTTGAGACACAGACTGAGTGTATGTGCAGTGTGTATGTGACAGTGACTCTGTGTGTGGCACAAACTGGAGGAGGAGGGTGACGGTGACAGTGACACAGAATGGAGGATAGATCCAACAATGGGTATTAGACAAGATGGGCAGAGATGCAACACAATACTGTGACTGACTGAATCTGGGAGTGGACAACAAGGGATGGATCACTCGATTGCCTGTTCTATTCATTCCCTCTAAAGTACCTGGTATTGGCTACTATTGAAAGACAGGATACTGAGCTAGACAGATCATTAGCCTGACCCAGCATGGCCACTCTTATGTTCTTATTAAAGGTGGTAGCAATAAGTATCTTTTCTGCAGTAGGTAATTTATTCCAGGCTTGACAGTGAGGAAGCTTTTCTTAACGTCCAACCTAAACCTCCATTGCTGCAATTTAAGCCATTGCTTTTTATCCTATCATCAAGAGTTAAGGAGAATAATTTCTCCCCCTTCTCTTTATAACAACCTTTTAGGTACTTGAACATCAATTAGATTCCTCTTTCATATAAACCCAAATCTAAATGAATTACAAAGCTATTAGTGTCAAGGAGGAACATATTACCTGTTCTGTTCCTTGTCTGCTGTAAAATTGGAAATTCATAATCCTTAATAATCCACTTCTCTTTGCCTGTTAAAACAGGAGTGTATAGCACAACGTAAGATTAAAGACCATCTTTGATTTAGGAGGTAAAAACTAAATCAATCTAGTGGGTGATGAAAGAATGGAGTAAGAATACATTACTGTGCAACATTCTCACAGCTTTATGAAAATTTAAAAATACTCATAAGAATTATTTTATTATGGATGTATTAAAATATCAGTTCACATAACGGTTGCAACAGGTGAAATTTGCTTATGAATTACTTTATATATGCATGTTTCCATGCAAAAGCATAATCAGTTTGCAACTAAATTATACCATTTTATATTGCCAAGTATACACATTAGAACTTTTCACATGTATTAAGCTTAATTGCTACAAGTTAATTATAAATGAATTTCAGTGTACCCATGCCGGGTACACCAATTAAACTTCAGTGAGTTTAATTATGCCAGTCCAAGTTTTGTGTATGCCGCAGCCCTAAAAAGAGGGTTAAAATTAAGGCTTATTTTAACTCAGCTGTAACAGACTAAAATATCCTTGAAATATTTTAGGTGAAAAATAACCTGATCCGTGACTAGTGTTCCTAACTGCTCTGCAACATGAATAGCTTTCACTTTCTGTCTTAAAACTTTGATGAGCCTTATTTTTAATAAAATCATGTTAACATTAATTATATTCCTGCATTCATCAGCTGAAGCTTGTATCATCTTTTCTTGTATCATCTTCTTTTGCTTGGGATTGATTTCAAGCTGCACTCTTCTGTTATTCAGGTCATCCTGCTTGAATACAGCACAACAATATTACTGTCTACAATATGGAAACCATGCTACGGTTTCCGAGAAGAAAGCAATCTGCATAAAAGCTTATCTTCATGTAACTAGAGCAGTGTTTCTTAAACTGTGTTTGCGGCACACCGGTTTGCCACGAGGCAGTCGGAGGTGTGCCATGGAGAACAACAGAGTTCAAAATGGTCGCCCTTAAAGGAGCAGGTGACTTTTTTTTCCCCTTCTTTTTTTGCTCAATAACTCCCAGCCTGTCTCTCTTTTGCTCAACAAAAAATCCTTGGTGTTCCTCATTAAAAAAAATTGTTCGGTGTTCCTCCGTCTTAAAAAGTTTAAGAAACACTGAACTAGAGTATCTGTAATATCCTTCCAACAGCAAAATTAGAACTCCAAAAGCTACTTACTGTCCCTGTATCCTCTTCATAACTAGTGACCTGTTTATATTGCGGGAATCCAGAAAGAACTCTCCAAGCAGATATCCCACACTTAGTTGCTTTAGATACTCCATTTTTATCTGTTTCACAGCCACCCACAAGCAAAAGCCTATAAAAACAAAAACTTCTATTACTGAATGCAGGTTTCTGCTTTGTTTTGCCCGCTGCAAGAGTCCAAACATAAATTCTATAATTTCAGAAAACAGTAGCATAATAAGTTTTGCCTGAATGAATAAAACCATGCATTAAAATAAAATTTAAAATCTCCAACTAAGGGTAAGCCTACACTGCAAAGTTAACCTGGGTTCTTTTACTTAAGTGCTAGCCATAACCTCCCCATATTGTGCACACAGGAAATAAAATACAAAATAAAAAACCTCTGACTTGGGTTTGGAGACTATTTAAACCTGGGCCAGATGACAGTGGATGAGGATTAGAACATGGGTTCCACTCTAACTCTGGCTGGAACCTGTCCACTTTTCAGTAATGACACAGGCTAAATTACGTGTGAAGTGAGGACCCACGCAAAATCACCCAATTGCTGATGGTCCTCCGATGCCTTTCCCACAATCCCTCTGTCCATTGGTAGTGAAAAAATGTAAAGCATCTCCTCACAATGAACCTGAAAACCAGGTAAGGCTTTACAGCTGGAACATTCACACCGAAGCTGAGTAAACCTAATTGTGCAGTGTTGAAATATCCTAACACTGGAGTCCCACTGTGTTTGTTTTGTATTGCACCTACAAACAGTAAGAAATGGTCATTTGCCCCAAAGAATCTGTAATCTAAATAGACAAAACAGATTCAGAGAAAGGAAGTATTATTTCCACGTTACAGATAAGAAATGGAAAGACACATTTTATCGTACGCACGTGCTTATGTGGGAATAATTATAACAAAGTTAAATCAAGCAAGTCTTTGCATGAACAGGGTAGGGATGTTAAAAGGCGATTACTTTCCTAATCGATTAGTTGACAGATTTTCTGTTGACTAGTTGATTAGTCAATAAGTCGATACAGGTAGGCAGTCCCAGCGCTGAGTCTGGCTAGCGCCAGTTCACAGAATAACCTCCCCAGCTGCCACTCTACATTGCACAGCCTAGGGAAGCCACACGCGAAGGTGCTGAGTTGGTCCCTGCTCCACACATTTCTTTTCATTTATCAGCACACACAGAGACAGAGACACAAAGCTGAATGAAAAGAAACACGTGGAGCAGAGACTGACTCAGAGCTTTCACATGCCGTTTTCTCTCAGCTGTACAATGCAGAGCGGCAGCTGCGGGGATGCGACTAATCAATAGTGCTAATTGATAGGCACCTATTGGTTAGTCGACTAGTCGCTAACATCCCTAGAACAGGGCCTAGTTGACTTCTTCCTTGTCTCTGCAGCATATTTTCTGAGATGGACATTGCAGCCCTATGTCCTACGTCTCAGCACAACTTACACACACAAAACTCTCTTTTCATCTCTGTGCTAAGTTAATTTCATTCCTTGTTATATCTCATGTGACGTTAATCAAATCCACCAAAGATGAACTAGACCCAATCCAATATATGAGTTACTCATCTATTCTGATACATTTTTCCCATCTCTGAGTCCCAAAATAAAACAAATTATATTTCCCCCAAAAAAGTTAAAAAACGCACACACATCCAAAGACTTGAGATTCTTTAACAAGAACAAGTAACAAAAATGTACTTAAAACATGTTGCTGGTCCAAATATCACTAAAGAGCTTACAATACCATACTATTTTAATATTTAGTTACTAATTTATAAACAAAAATACAAAACCATAAAAGTAATGAACAGCCTATTCTAGAAACAACTACCTATTCTAACTGTACATAACATTTCGTATTAGTATGATGTATAACTTACACATCACTGCATGTATATTAGTTAGTAATACTGTTAACTACAGAGTAGAAAACATGAAGACATTAAAAATACCATTTTAACACATTACAAAACATACAACTAGTGCTGATTACTACTAAAAGAAAAAACCACTTTTTCCTTTAAGTCCCTATGATTACTGTTAAACGAGGAGTTTCAGTTCTTTAGAAACCAGTAATTACTTTGAAAAGAATTTTGAGAACATAGCCCTATGCTAGTATTTTTATTATGAATATGACATTTAAAAAACAAGCTGTCAAAGTAAAAATATTTGTACAGAAAGAACAAACAATCTGGGAAAAAATTAGTAAAAAAATTAACAAGCTAGGTAACAACCATATATATCCTCAATGTTCAAGATGTGTTACCGTTGAAAGATTCTGCCACCTAGTGGCTAAGATACATATAAAGCTTGTTCATGGTTAAAATGAATTCCCAGATATGTTTTGTAACAAGAGCCACCAGAGATTATGCTCAACTTTGCTTAGATATCTCAAAATAGTAATTAAAAGTGAAATCTTCTTAAGTTGAAGATGGTCCAAGGGATGTTCTTATTAATTTGTAAAATTTAAATATTATCTAAATTAATTTGGGCTAATCAACCAACATTGAGTACTATTAGATTACAGACTAGAAAGAACATGTCTTTATTTTATTGTTAACTAGTAGTCTAAAAACCTTTCACTGATTCAGCATCATGATAATTCTCCACAGCCTTGGAATGGAACATCATGATCTTCTAGTTGCTGCTTGTAACATTAAAATTCTTGTTCATCCACTGATTTTTTTAGATAGATTCTTGCACGTTAAACAGAAGTTTAAGCACAATGGATGCTCTGTACCTCCTTTCCTATTGTGAGGAGTCTGGAATAAATACAGTTATAGATACATTTTATATTGCAAAAATATTTATGTAGCAGCAACGTTTACTAGCCATGTCTAGTGTTAAGTATTTGTTTATTGTTGTACTGTGCTGCTTCTGTTTTTGCCAATGATTATGTCATTTATGAAATTAGAGAAATAAGGGTTGCCCCACTAAAAACAGAATGGGACACCTGAAGTGATCCTTTGCTTGAGTGTGTCAATTAAGTCACAGTTTACACACAGCTCCCAAAAGACTGTCTGAATTTAGTTGTTAATTGAAGTCACCTGCATGAATCTGAAGTCTCATCACTGAAAGGGTAATTCTCTTCTTTATATTATATACTTTATTTTCTACTTGACTTTGCCTTTCAAGGGCTAAAATTGAAATTATTCAAATATTTTGTTTATAACTGTACACATTTTAGGCGTTTACTGTCTAAATAAAAGTTTGGTATAAATGCATATGAAAGCACTTTTAACATGCAGCATTTTTATTTGTAAAATGAGCACTTAATACAACACATAACAGAAACATAGTATTTAACCATTTTTGCCTCCTTCCAAGAAGCAACAAGAAGCCATATTCTTCCATCATAAGTACAGGTTAAAATTAGGGATGTTAGATATCGTGTAATTGAATAGTCATGTAACTGCATGAAATCTTAATGGTTACATGATTATTCGATAGTCCCCAGAAGCGGAGCCAGCACCCAGCGCTATCCCAGCCCCACTCCCAGGGAGCCCCCGCTACCTCATACTGCTGCCTCTGTAGCAGGGGGCCCTCTGATACAGAGGCAGCAGGGTGGAGTGGTAGGGGCTTCCAGGGAGTGGGGCCTGGAGTGCCTGTACATGGGGTACGAGCTCCCAGCAGACAAAGGCTAGTCCGCGGCAACAGCCTCTGTCCTCGGGGAGCTCAGATCCCCTGCAGACAGGGGCTGCTGCCACAGACCAGCCTCTGTCCATGGCAAACCTGGGGCATCACGGACAGATGCTGCTTCATGGCAACCTCCTGTCCTCTGATGGGGAGGGCAGGCTGCACTGCTTAAAAGCCTAGCACCAGCTCCTGCCTGCCTCCCCTCGCTGCCTCTGTAGGAGGCAACAAGGGGTGGGGCAGGTGGGTCTGCCAATCGGGCATGCGTAGGGAGCCTGCTTGAAAGCCAGATTCCCACATTTATCGGCTCTAGCCTGCCCGCTCCCATGCTCTGTGCTGCTGCCTCTCTATTAAAGGCAGCAGCACGGGGAGTAACCAGGGAGGAAGGGGAGCTCATGGGGAGCCAGCTTAAAACCAGTTCCTCACAAGCATCAGCTCCCGCTCCCCCTGTCCTTGCTGCCTCTGATACAGAGGTGGGGGGAGTGCATATAGTTGACAACATTCACCGATAAGCCTAGGCTTGCTGGTTAAGCACGTGGTCAACTATACATTGACATCCCTAGTTAAAATGGAAAAAGAAACAGAAGGACCTTGCATCATGCCTGAAAGTCAGCTTCTCGCTATATCAGAGCAATGAGGAAAGTCATAAAGCCTCTTGAGGATGCCTTGCCACAATCGCTTTAACATTTACACATACTGTTAGCATGAGCACTTCAAATGACCTCCATTGCTGCAACAGCTTGTGGAGTGAAACAAATTTTCAGAAAGCCAACATCAAGTGAGATGTAATAATTTAGGGCCCTCTACAGTGAAAAAACTTCCTTTGAATTCCATAGAAGTTTGATCAAGCCATTTTAAATTTAAAAAAAAAAAAAAATCAATACCCTGAATAGCACTTGGACTCAAATGAAGCCCTTGGATAACAACTTAAACTATATCATGATAATGGGGAATGAAGAGGAAAGAAAAAGGAAATTCCACAGAAGTACGTGAGTGCACAATGTTCTTCTAACAGGGTTCTCGTAGTTTTTGCTTTGTTTTTGATATTTAAGATTTGGGTGGTGTTATTTTTCCTACTTTTCAGGGCTTTGGGGATGGGGATTGAATATAGTTTCCTAATTTGTTTAAGGAAAAACAAACCCAAATTCTATTGTTTACTACTGCAATGATCTTCCCCATCATGGATTGCGAACAGAGTCAGTTAACAGTGAAGTTTCAAAGGGAGTATCTCCAGATACATACTCTGTGCTTTGAGGAAATGAGAGACAGAGACAGAGTGTGTGTGTGTAAAAATGAATAAAAGAGTAGCTGGGCCATATGTCCCTGTGTATGTCCTTGGAGCCTTTTTTAAATGCTACTTACATTCCTAGTAAAGACAGAGATTACACGCACACACATACAAAGAGAGCACAAATGAAAGAAAAGGGATGTTGAATACATTTCAACTGATACTCTATTTTAACAGTGCAATTAAAACTGTGATCAATTACAATTAATTTTTTACCCGAGGTTAATTTTTTTAGTTAATTGGATGAAATAACTGTGACTGGCAGCACAAGTTATTAACCAAATATAGTTGATAAAATAATAATATTTGGTCAGTCATTTTGCTGTGAAAATCTACTATATGCTTAAGAGAGTGCGTGTGTCTGTCTCTTTGTTCAGGAACTCCTCCTAAATGCAAGGGCTAAGACCACCAAAATCAGAATATTGCTTCTTATCATAACTTAAAGCAAGGTATGGGTTTGGTTGTGCCAGGAAAATGGGATGTGCCTGGAATGAAAAAATAGAAAACCATATAGAAAAGAGACAGAAACACCAAACAGGTGAAAGGGCACCCTGCCAGGGATGCCCAAAACCCTAAGCCTCCACCTCCTGGGCACGCTTTCAGGAGGGTGAGGAAGGCTAAAGCTTCCATCCCGCACTTCCATGAGAATGTTGCTGGCTGTTGCCCTTTGTCAGGGAATGTGGGGAAAGTGCACAGTTTGTTATATTTCTCACTCTGGCTGGGGAGTGCAGGGTGCAGATAAGTGTGGACCTGCCTAAAATGGGGAACATAAGAATATAAAAACAGTCATACTGGATCAGACCAAAGGTCTATCTAGCCCAGTATCCTGTCTGCCGACAGTGGCCAATGCAAAATGTCCAAGAGGGAGTAAACAGAACAGGTAATCATCAAGTGATTCCAGGCTCTGACAAACAGAGGCTAGGGACACCATTCCTACCCATCCTGGCTAATAAATATTGATGGACCTAATCTCCATGAATTTATCTAGTTCTTTTTTGACCCCTCTTAAAGTCCTGGTCTTCACAACATCCTCTGGCAAGGAGTTACACAGGTTGACTATGTGCTGAATGAAAAAAAAATTCCTTTTGTTTTAAACCACATAGTCCTCCTCTGACTAAGCTCCCTGGAGCTGCAGCAGCCATGGAGAGGAGCTTCTCACCTGGCCCCAAGCTGATGCTGTGAGAGAGGGCTAGGGTAGTCTTCTCTTCCAAAACTTCAGTCCTACCCCAGGGAAATTATTTAACTGAAGCATGTACATTAAGCACCTGAGCAACGCTGGGCTGGAACATTGTGTCCAGTTCTTGTGTCCACAATTCAAGAAGAATGTTGATAAATTGGAGAGAGTTCAGAAGAGAGCCATCAGAATGGTTAAAAATAGAATAATCCCTATAACGATAAACGAAATAGACTTAGCTATTTGAGTCTCACAAAGACAAAGTTAAGGGATGAGTTGATTGCAGTCTGTATTTAATAATAGACTATTGAATCTAGTGGTGAGACATAACATGATTCAATGGCTGGAAACTGAAGCTGACAAATAAGGTAGGGATGTTAAATATTGAGTAACTGACTAGTTGAATAGTCAATGCATTTTGCAGCGACTATTCGATTAATCGATAGGGCGCCTCCTCCTCGACTTTCAAAGGCGAAAGCGCCACATGGAGCCCGGGATCAGCTGGGGACTCCCCTGCTGACCCCGAGCTCAATGCAGTGAGGAGCCCAACATCGGGCTCCTCGTGGCATTTCAAAGCAGCAGTGCCACGTGGAGCCCAGGATCAGCTGGGGACTCCCCCGCTGACCCCAGGCTCCACACGGCGATGCCGCTTTGAAACGCCACGTGCAGCCTGGAGACAGTCCAGCTGGTCCTGGTCTTCACGCAGCGTTTCAAAGCAGCAGTGCTGCATGAAGCCCAGGATCTGGCCCCAGGCTCCACGCAGAGCTGCCACTTTGAAGCAGCCACCATGCCCACCCTTGCTGCCTCTTTCTGATATACACAGCAAGTGGGGGGAAGCAACTGTCGACTAGCCTGTCAACTATCTAATAAGCATTTACTAGTCAACTATCCAATAAGCCATTCACATCCATAAAATAAGGTATACATTTTTTAATGGTGAGAATAATTATAAGAACAATCTGCCAATGGTCCTGCTGAATTCTCCATCACTGACAATTTTTAAATCAACATAGGCTATACCTTTTAGAAAAACAGCCAAGGAATTATTTTGGGGAAGTTCTATGACCTGTGCTATACAGGAGGCCAAACTAGATGGTCATGCAGTCCTTTCTGGCCTTCAGATCTATGAATCATTAGTTACTACATCCAGGAAAGTGAGTAGCCATATTCTGCTCCAATTGCAAGTCTCTAGTGGTCTCTATAATGCAGTAGAAGTGTCTGCTGTGCAATACTTTAACTTAAAAAAAAAAAAGTATAACATCATTTTGACAAGACTCCAAAAATGCATCTGCTTTCCTTTTAAGACATTTATGACGTTTGTGCATTTACCTTACCACAAATACCTAAAAGCTTAGCTCAAAGTTAATATGAAATTCAGTACCTAATCAAAATATTGCTACTTTAATGGTGCAGGGAAACAGATTTTTCTATGAATAAGTAATGCTTCTCATTATGCAGTGAATTACATGAAGAGATTTTCACCAGTGAATTGTCAGATTATTGATCAACATTCCCTTGCACAGATCCAGATAGACATGGCTCTGAAATGTTCATAAATACTAAAGAACACTCGAGTTACAGGCTCCACCTCCAAATAACATGCTAGCAATGTGCGAAGACTGCTTGAAGAAAGCCATTTATCTAGCAATTACATACAGAAAATCTCCATTTAAAACTAGTTTGAACTATTTTGGTTTTTAAAATTGACACCAATAATTTGTTGGGATTACACACACAAATACTTACTTTGTTCTAGTCAACTGAGTTAGTCTCCTGCAAAAGATACTCAGCATTGGAACTTTCTCCTAATGGAACTCACGGGTTAAAAGCATGATGTTCAACATCATATTCAAGCAGAAGTTAAAAATACAACTAAGGAAAGCAGAATTCTAGCCCCCAAAATTTGTATTAGGAAGCAGTTATTCTGGCACTCTTTCCAGAGGCTGGCCCAGACCCCAGGAGCCAGAGTCTCAGGAGCCAACAGGGAAGAGCAGCAGCATGGGAGGAGAGAGAAGACAGTCCAGGCACATTGCGTCTACTCCACCTCCCATTTTTTCTGGAAGCTGCTTCACAAAATTTGCAAGCTGCTCCTGTGTGGACCCGCTCTCCCAAAGACCAATTTGTGCCAGGAGTCTAACCAGCAAGCGGTTCCCTAAAAAGCACAGACCAGCATGGCTTTTCTTCAGCCCTCTAACATCAGCTGACGTAAGATGCTGCTAATGTATGAAAGAAATGATTATTCAGAAAAAAGTCTGGAGAGGTCACTGGAGGGAAAATGGGGAGTTATCAGTTAGATCAGGGCGGGCAAGATATGGCCTGCAGATGGGATCCAGGACACTGTTTTAAGCGGATGGCTGCTCCCTGTGGCTCTCTGCTCCAGAAGGAGGGAGAGGCTTTGTGCGCTGCCCCCCAGCCAACTCTCTCATCTCCCATTGACCGGCCAGTGGGAGCTGAGAGATTTTGCTGGGAGGCAGGGGCAGCACACCAAGTCTCTCCCTCTTCCCAGCACCCAGAACAGAGAGCCACAGGGAGCAATCAGTCATTTTGAGCAGCCTGGGAGTGCAGAAGGCAGGAAGCCTACCTCGGGAGCCTGTGGGGCTGCAGGTCATGAGCCGCCTAAGGTAACTACCTCCCAGACAGAGCCTGCCTCTGGAATCCCAGCCCCTCCCTTCTCCAGGCCATCACCCAAACCTTCCAGACCCTCTATGCCCTCCTATATCCCTTCCCAAGGCCAGAAACTTTTCCTGCACCTATACTCCCTCCCTGACCCTTCACCCCATTCCCCTGCCCCAGATCACCACCCAAACTCTCTGTATACACACACACACACACACACACACACACGCAGGTCACAACTCCCTCCCAGTACCTGCACCCTCTTCTGTACCCACACCAGAATCCTATCCTGCACCAATACCCCCACCCAAACTTTACACTAGGGATGTAAAATCCCGGTTAATCAGTTGACCAGTTAAACATTGCAAGAAACATACCACAGTTCTGGGCATTATATAAATAAAGGATATTAAAAACTCTAAAAATAATAATTCAGCTAGAAATAGAGAAAAAGAGAAACCTGCACCTCAAGGGTCTGTGGTCATGGAGGAAGTGCAATACTGCTCTCTCTTCCCTCCTGCTACTCAGTGGTCCCTGCTGAGCATATGCTCCTGAATACAGGACAGGAGCTCCCCAATTTAGAAAGCTCACATTAAGGATGGGTTTTTTTGTTTATTCTTATACCGCCAAAACTGTCTAGAGGATGGAAATAGTGATTTTCAAAGAAGTCTACTGCTCAGATTTCAAAGAACATGCAAAAAGCACATTTCCAGTCAACTTTAAAGGCCTGCTGCAAACAGGGGAAGTATTAGAGGGCCTCAAAAAAAGATCTCAAACTTAAAATAAAATGTTGGGAAATCTAAATATAGCAGTCATTACCAACTCCCTGCTAGAAAAATTATAATCTGTTATCATATGAGAAATTGAACTAGAGACAAGCAAGAATATCAGATTCTGCAATATGTTCAGCATGCAAACTTCTAATTCATTCTAATGGCACTGATCAGGATGAACAAATACAGAGCTAGGAAATCAGGTGGTCTGAAATTCTAACCCTAGTGCTGACCTCATCTCACTGTGGACTTTTGACGCCTTCCTGTATAAATTTCCCTGGCTTTAAAATGGATACAACAATACATATACATCTATCTCTCTTACGGGGGCTATGGAAAGGATTATTTAAAGATCTGCTTATGTATTTAACACTGTTTTGGGTGGCACTCATCCCAAGTGTCTCCTTGGCAGAGCGTGTGTGTAGGACTGAAGGATGAAATTGCCCTTTCAATTAATTATATCTACTAATGTGATGTTATGCTAACTGATGACTCATGGTCATACAGTGCCCTGGGGTAGTGGGACAGGACAGGATCTATGAACTAAAACACATTAAAAGATGGGTGCAAAACTATAGAATTGGGTCTTTCGGTTTTACAATCATCCTCCAGCAGCACCAGTGCACACCAACATGACCTGGCTCCTCTCCTCATGTCTAGACCACCTGGCCAGCAGAACAGCACGAACTGAGACTGGTAATTATACCCAATCTGTAGAACTGTGCATTTAAGTGTGTGTGTGTGTGGTGGGTAATTTTAGTAGCAAGGGCCAGTAAACAAATTCTGTCTTCACCATAAATACAGCATATCACCTTATCCCCCAAATAAGATACTGCTAATTCTATTTCTACAAAGTGCAACATATGTACCTGCACTTTCTCTCTGCCTTGCAGTGCGTCTTCAGTGACTTAACCCTCCAGCCAAGTCTTAGACATTCTGTATGTGAAATAAAAAGCAAACTCTTCTGGTGTACAAGTCCAACAGTGACCGCTCAGTGCTTTCTGTAATATCTCCATCTGCAGCTCTATCCTTGGAATCCAGCAGCGCATTTAGCAGTATTCTGGCTCCAACTGTCTCAGCCCATTCTGAGCTCTCTCAATTTGTCCCTGCAGTGCCCAGGATTTCCTCCCTAGAGGAAATATCTTCACCCTCTCAGTCTCTTTGGACCCTGGTCTCCAGCTGGGCCACTACAGTTCACTTCCCTTTCTAGGGGTGCCTTGAAGTTCAGACCATCAGGGGTGCCTGATAAAAAAGTGATACTTGTAAACTCAAATAGAGCCACAACAAAATGTGTACATGTTTAATATCAGCTCTCATTTACCAAGCCAAAAAAAAAATCACTAAATTAAAGTAGGAACATCTCAATTATGTCAAAGTCCTAAAATTCTATTACAATTGACAACACTCTGTTGACAGAGGTAAGTAATAGCCCAACTGTGGCAGGAGGACCAAGTGAAAAATAGTGAACATTAGTAACAACAGAAGCTCTGCTCTGTTTGAACTAAGTTTTAAACACTCCATCCAATTATATCATTTCCCTGGGATTTTTGGAAAAAATTAGCACATACAGTGCAAGACATTTATAATTTAAAAGTTTCTTCTCAGAATAGATGGAACTCAGTGGCAGCTGGAATGAAGCTGCCATATCATGTTAGACAAAAAACCTTCTCCCAAGACAAAAGACCTTCTCTCCCAGGATTGAAGAAAAATTCATCATGGCAACACATACTTAAAATTTTAAAAAGCTCTTCATAGAGACAGCAAAATGCAACAGCAGGAGCAGAAGCTATTAAAATCAACAGATTCTACTGCTACCAAAAGAACCTTAAAGCTCTTATGAGAGCCATAGAAAAGGCCTAGATCTATTTACAAATTATTCATTTCTTTCCAGAGCTGGACAGAAGACTCAAAATAATAAAAAAAGTTGACAAGTGCCTGAGGCTGCCAAAAATCAAAATCATTTGAGTCAAATGTACTTAGCTTTATATATGCAGTGCTTTAGTAGCCATGTAGGTCCCAGGACATTAGAGAAACAAGATGAGGGAGGAAATAACTTTAATCAAAGCAACTTCTGTTGATGGGACAGGGAAGCTTTTCAGCTTACATAGAGCTCTTCTTCAAATCACCTGAATTATGCTTTTACCTACTTCAGGTATTCCTATTTCTTTCTCTCATTCTCCGAAAACAAATTGCCAACTCCGTCATTCCTTCCCCGTTTGCTCTTTCAACATGAATTGGGTGCGACTCTCATAAAATTACACTACAAATACAATAAATAAGAAACAAAGTTTATAAATTCAGAAGAGAGCAGATATCTATTCTTACTGAAATAACCCAAGGCATACGATTTTACTTAATGATCTAGCCCAACAGCTAGGCTGTGTCTAGACTACATCTCTCTCTCGACAGAGAGATGTAGATTAGGGACGCCAAAATTACTAATGAAGCTGTGATTTAAATATCCCACGCTTCATTAGCATAAACATGGCTGCCCGCTTTTTTTCAAAACGGAGCTTTCAAAAAAACGGCAGTCTAGACGCGGATTGTCGAAAATAAACCCTTTTTCAACAGATCCTATAAACCTCATTTTTTGAGGAATACAGGATCTGTCAAAAAAGGGTTTATTTTCAACAGATCCGCATCTAGACTGCCTTTTTTTTTTTTTTAAAAAAAGCTCAGTTTCGAAAAAAGCAGCAGCCATGTTTATGCTAATGAAGCGCGGGATATTTAAATCCCGGCTTCATTAGCAATTTCGACGTCCCTAATCTACATCTCTCTGACGACAGAGAGATGTAGTCTAGACACAACCCCTAGTGACTGAACTAGACATTAGAGCAGGGATGGGGAACATAAGACCTGGGGTCCGCTTGCCTGGATCTGGCCTTGAGGCTCCGAGCTCCACCTCAGCACTGGGGAGCCCATGCTGGTGTTTCAGCGTGCCCCCCCCCACCTTGTCCTCCTTTGGGGCTGGAACATACAAAATCTACCAGCTTGGGCCCACCTAGGTTCTGGTGTGCGAGGGGAAATGTGGGGAGTGTCTTTCACCTTCTCAGTTGGGGGCCAGGTTAGTGAGTTTGTTTTTTTTTTTTTTTTTTTTTTAGGAGCGGGGGTTGCTTTTCCATTATGGGCGGCCCCCAATTGACTTTTCTGTGGGTCAGTGTCCCTGACCTAAAAAAGGTTCCCCACCCCTGCATTAGAGCTATGGTAGGCAAAATACAGCCCAGGGCCAGATGCAACTAAACATTTTCCTTTGGGCTTCTAAAAGTCCCACCACATAGCAGGGCACTCAGGCACACTGCCTGCCTGTTGCAGCACTGGAGACACGGCTCTCAGAAGCGGAGACCTGCTACCTCACTCCTTGTAAGAAGTGCACAAAGAAACGTTTGCCAGCAGCAATTGGCCACTTTGAGTGGTGTGAACCCTCCATGGCATGCAGGCAGCCTACCTGCCTGAGTGCCCCTCCAGCTGTGAACCACCTATGGTAAGCGCTTCCTGGATAGGGCCACAGCCTGCACTTTGCACCCCCTTCCATACCCAAACACCCTGCTCCAAGTCAGAACCCCCTCCTATATCCAAACTCAATCCCAGACTCTACACCCCCACTCCATGTGGCCCATGACCACTTACCAAAATTCTTGAAGTGACCCCCTGTAAAACTATTGCCCATCCTGCATTAGAGCATATCTTAAAAGTAAGTATTTTGTGTTTCTCCAAGATTTAACAAAAAACCCAAATATCTGAGCAGATCTAAAGCTAAGTGTTGCAAAGGGAAAATGGATTTTCTGCCAGCTGGTCTTGCTGGCAGGCCAACCGGTGTTGCTGGCAGGCCAACCCTGGCAGGATACCTGTTCTTATATTACACTCGAAATCGTAGAGTCTGAACACCTCCCAGAAGTACATTACTTAAGGTGGCCAACAATTGTCTTTTTCTGAGAAAAATGCCTGAGAAAATTCTGTGAGGGTTTTATATATTTTATGTCAGCTGTACTATGTGCTTTTATTTTTTTACTTAGACATCAAACCAATATTTTGCACTCAGAAAGGAAGATGGTGAGACTTGCTCCTGCAGTAGCTCACTCTACAGTCTTACACGGGTCTCTGAGGAAAGCAATATCTCCTGCAAAGTTTAGCTTCACCCTTTCACCCTATAGCTCCATAACAGCTGAGGAATGGCAGTATTGACCAAGCACTGTGCTGAAGCTTCAAGTGGTCTTTGAGAAGGGGGACAATTAGGGTTACCAACATCTGGGAAGCCACAGGTGTAGATATTGGTTTTGTTATCCATGAAGCACTCGAGAATTTGTAAACCTCCTCTATCTCTTCTCCTTGCGAGAAGCTGATGAAGTAACTTCAAAATCTGAGGGATGGATTTTAATTCCTCTGCTTGCACCCAACCCATTTTGGCAATGAGATACATTACAGAACTCAACTTCAAACATGGACATCACACTGAACAACAGACAAGTTTAATGTGTCTGCTAATATTATCAGCAGTGAAACTTCAAGGCTTACGCTATTCACATAGCTGTTTTAAACTGAACTCAACTGTACAGTATTGCATCAGTCTATATGTATTTTAATGTTTTTTGTAATTACTGCATCTTGATTCTTAAAAATTGTTTTAAAATGAAAGTACAGACTCTTAAGCACAGTTTTGTGGTACTTTAAAAGTGAACTTCAGTTTTGTAGCAAAGTACAGGGTTATATGATTATATTATACATATGCCAATGAATTAACCACTCTGGTTTCTCTCTGACACACACACACACACACACACACACACACACACACACACAATGAAATGCAGAAAGACAACAAACAGTAAATAGAACAGTGGCATGTAAATTGGACTTTTCAAGTTCTTACCATTTCAATAAAGTAAAGTATTTACATAGGTCCACAATTAGACAAATTTTAATCCAGCTGTCCCCATTTAAATTCTTACCTTTTGGACAATAAGAATAACTTCAATAAAGGGCTTTGCTTATGAATCTTAAGCTCTCTGATGTCAGGAGTCTAAAATTTTGTCGCCCAGACTGAATACAATATCAAGAGGAACAGAGGATTTGCCCATCCACAGGGTCAAAGTGGTATCTGTTCCATAACCTTCATCCACTGAATTACAAAATCTTTTGAACACTGATTTTTTTTTTTAATACTACTGAACACCAGTTCTTCCATCTGTTCAAGATTTAATAAGATACTGTTATTGTGAATTTAGGTCCACAGCTGAATGCTGATTAACTTCTAAGACTTTTTCCAGGAGTAAGTAAAGTACATTTTTCTTTTTATGCCAGAAATTCACTTATCCATAGAACAGAAGGTATTTATGTAACATATACAATTGATAAAAATTATTTCTTCATATTTCCTATTAAGGCAGCCATAAATTGCTAATCCTCTGAGTACTGAACATTTCTAACAACAAAAGGAAGCTGATTACAGTCTGCTACTTATACTTATAAGTAAAATAAATAAATCAGTCAGACAAAAGACTTTGACCAATCCCATTGGGATAAGGAACACTTTTTATGCAATAAGCATTTTATTTATCTCAAATTTTTCCATGCATAGTTTTGACAAGATTGCTTTGTGTACAAGTAATTGCATGAGTCACAGCTCTATTACTCAACTGTCAAGTGCATCAATTGATTTTTATAAGAAATTCCATAGCAGCTAACATACCTAGTATGTATGAAAAAAACAAATGTAATGATGTAATTTTTCCACAATAAGAATGAAACAGCCAAGAATGGCCAAAGTAACATTGGATCAATCACACACATGAACTATAAGCTAGTGTATTACCCAATATTCTTCACAGTACAGTACAATTAATTCTGAAGGTTTAATCAAGTCTCATCCACAAAGCTGGCAGCAGGAAAGATGGCCTTTTTAAAGATTTGGGAGCAAACACAGTAAATGTCAAGAGTTAATACACTTGGCCTAAATGAGGCCCAGTGCAGCCAGGTGCTGTGCAAGTTTCTCCATGCAGCCCTGCCAAAGCTTTTTAACTCTGATCTATAACACCCTGGATCTCTGAAGGAGGCTGTCAGTTGTGCTGAATTTGAATCATGCCAAGTTTACGTGATGTGAACAAATGAGTGAAAAGATGACTAAAATCCTTCACTTCAGACCAAAGCCAGGACTAACCCACTAAATCAGTTAACTTCAAGATGTAAGTCTCCTACTTAAAAGACTGTAAACTAGAAGGACCAATGCTCTCCTTGCTAAGGAAAAAGCTGTTTGCTGGGTTGTAAGCATGGCCATCTCACTGAGCATGCATAATCAGAGTAGAAGTTCCCAACTCTGCCGGTGGAAGAGAAAACATGCTTAGCTTCATCTCAGAAAATGACACCTCCAATTCTGGCAGTCTCAAATGGGAATAGTGTCAGTTCTCATAGCAGAAATTCCACCTTCCAAAACCAAAGATTAGGCTCTCATTCTTAGACACTGACACTAAAGAAAAACTGAAAAGAAAGCTAGGTTTTTTTTAAAGGGATTAATACAAGAAGGAAATATTTGTTTTAAAGAAACAAGAGTACTGAATAATTAAAAATAACTTTGAAAAAAAACAGGAAAAAAACAGAAATGGATGCCAGCTCCTACCCCATCTAAATACAAATGAACAGAAGCCGATTAGCCAGTCTTTCAAGTCCACTATCTGTGCCTGACACATTACAAAATAAAACCAACATAGAAAAGCTTTGAATATCAATGCCTGACAGTTCTATTCATGTAGTTGAAAAAATTCAAATACGAAGAAAAACTATGCATGAAAATTTTTAAAAATCGTGTTTCAAACTATATAGTGTGTACATTTTGCATGAATCTGATGTTACCCAAACAATGAAGAATAGAGCATGATCTCCTCATTCTAAGGTTTTATCCTTAATTTGATGATTGAATTCCTCTCAACATTTCTGGCATTTGGGATAATACTGTTTCATTTATGGAACAGTAGATTTTTCACATCTGCAAGTGTCCCTACATCCCCTCCCATGAACAAAACTTTGTCAAAACAAACTGGAAACCTGGAGTAGTAAACAAAAAAACCCAAACACCTACTTTGGATAACTTAAATGGATTTAGTGTTTTCACCCCCAACAAATTCCAGAGTCATTGACCCACAAACATAGTCATTTTGAAACAGAGAATTTATCACAAATCATTTAACAACTGGCACTGCTGGATTAGTAGGGCCAACTTTGATCACACACCATGATGTTTTACATTGGAATAAACCCATTGACTTCAATGCATTATTCCTGATTTACATCTATATAAACAAGAGAATAAGACTCAGTATAATGTGAGCTTCTTTTGACCAAATCTATGCAGCAGAATGCATATTATTTCATTTCTTTGTCACGGATTAAGGATGTTAAGAGTTGGGTAATTGGCTAATCATGTAGTTGATACCATTTTTATTGACTACACAATTAGTCAATAAGGGAAGATGCTCAGTCCCAGCTCGCACCGGGTCTGGGACCTACCCCTACTGCGCCTCTGCAGTTTAAATGTAGTAGGAGCCAGGCAAGCCTAGGCTTATTGGGTAGTCAACTATTCCCTTACATCCCTAGTATGGATCAACCAAAAAGTTACAGTACTATAAATAACTAATGTGTGGTTAGGGATATTTGATGCAATAATAGAGGACTTCATCAGTCAAGTTCAGTAGTTTATGCATTTCACAATTACAATGTAACTTTAAAGTATTCTAAAAGCCATTTCTCATATAAGCCAGTGAGAACAGAGTCTCTCTAACAGAGTGTTTAACCAACACCGGTTTGGAAGTATTAAGTAATGCCACAGACTTTGTACATTCCTTGTAAATAAACAAAATTGCATCACAGAAAACAGACTTCAACAAATTAAAATTAAAATTGGAACGATCAACAGGGGCTCAAATGTTGACTAGCCACTCAGAGGCAACAGTATTTTATAAGCCAAATTCTAATGTAATGTGAAAAATACTTTGTTATGATTAGCATAACACTGAATACTTAATTTCTTCTAATAAATAACTAATCATCACATAGAAGTAGATTTCGGTTGGAAGTACAGAAGAATGGAGAGAAAGTATATCCAATTTATATGCATGGGAAAGCAGGGAATTATAGCTTTGTATGCTAAACTCCATTTTAATAAAAACTTCATGAGACACCTAAACGCCTGATCATAATGAGAAGACTCTTGTTGACTTTAAGATCATGCCCTAATAAAGCTGAATTACAAATTCAGATCCTGATCCAGCAAATATGCATGCAAACTGTTCCACTGAGTTCACAAATTTGTAGGATAGAAGCCACAATGACCATCAAGTTCCCCTAACTTTCCCACACATTCCAAAGAGAAATGCATTCTTGCAGTTGTGCTCTGCATCATGAACTATCAGTAAAACGGCACCATCAACCCAGAGATCATTGACAGTTATAGAGAGTAAATCAATAACAGATATTTCTGAGAACCATTGTGTGAATGCATGTAACTATACGCAGTGCTCTTAGGTATTTATCACTGCAATGATTGTTCACATTTTATTCAGTCTGATCAAATGCTTACCTGTGCCCAGGATGATAAACCACTGCAGTTATTCCATAAGCATAATGGCTGCTGAAGTTGAAACTATGACTCTCTTGGAAGCTTTGGTTTGTTCCAACACTAGACCAGAAAAAAAAAATACACAGTTTATATTTTATAGAAAAAAGGTACTTTCTTTGTTCTGAAATGTACCACAAGTGTCTGTGTTTATGTTTACCTTACTAGGTAACTTTTCAGTTCTCCACGGTAATTGATGACTAGCAGTTCGGCTGACCACTGGACACTTGCTTTATATTCTAGAAAGATCAATCCAGCAATAGCGTAGCTCAAATCTCCTGGAAAACTGGTTGTCTTTCACCAAACAACCCAAAAAGATAGACATTTAGACGCAAAAAACACAAGAAAGCAATTAAGCTCAACTAATAGAAATAATTAATACATTGCATTAGTTCCAGGGGAAAATGAGTTTGCCCTTCACAATACTAAAGAAAAAGTAGTCATGTTAACACAAAAGATGCTTAGACAATATGTTAAAGAGAGATTAAAAGGTATCGAAAATGTTAGCTAATCATAACTTATCCTTCAACTGTGAAAGATTTACTGATTTTAATTCTGAAATTATTATTAGCTTGCCACAAATAGCATTATGTTTCCTCAAATAAAAAGATCATTTTGTTCAGATCCCTACAACACTAACTTCGGATTTTGATCAAATAAGAACAGAAGTTGCACAGTGACATATCTGATGAGTACTTTCATGAGAGAAAAAAATGGAAGTTCAAATTCTACTGTAGGTAGTGATGCTGACAGTGTTCCCTAGGATCTGATGCCTCAGCAAGGTGGTAGAGGCCACCAAAACCTGTTGGATCTGCCATATTTTTGGATTAAAGTAAAAATAAAGATTTGGATAGCTGTAGGCTTTAAAGAGACATTGATATTTTTAGCAAGAATAGCAAGCAGGAATAATGTATTTTCTTCATTTGATACTTGTAGTTCAGTTGTAATTAGTCATGAAAAATGCCTCATACTAACTACTGCTATTTTTTGTAAAAGGAACAGGCTTTGTAAGATAAGTACTTGTACTCGAATACCTTGCTATTAAATCTCTGCAGAGGAGTGAGTTGAGGCAGTCATTTGTGTGCATACCAGTTATAAACGGTTCTACTGTAGAAAACTTTTTTATATAAAGAGGATAAATACCGGAGAAATGACAAAAAGCTCACTGCCCATCAGGTCAAACACTCTCACAGTTCCAGTGCTTTCCGCATAGGCAAGCAATGTGCAGTCATGACTCCATGCCACTCGTCTCCACTGTGCGTTAGGGTCTTTTGGAACTACAGAGAAGGAAAACATAATGGGGATTCATCAAAAATAATATGGTTGTGGTTTCAATGGTTACATAATAAACTATACTCAACTGTTTCATCTATCAAACTTTTAAAGTTTGAATTAGGACAACACAAAGTTTTGTTAGATTAAAGTAATGAATCTTATTGTAACTTATCCACGGTAAAGGAAAATCTTGGTACTAGGAGTCTGAATTTCCTAACTTTCGTACAATAAAAATGTCATTCTTAACACAGCATCAATGTATGCTTGCATATGTGTGAATCTTTTTAACAGCTTAAAAATAGAGTGGTACAAAAAACTGAAAGAGCTAAAACACAAACTCTACCTCAAATTCCTTTATTACACATATAATAACTTGTAACTTTGTATAGAGGTATAAAGAACATAATGAGTTCAATCATAGTGTGCAGTTATTATTATTGTCCAGCAACAATAACTAAACATCTTACCACCTGAAAAAAAGCATCCACTGGGATCAAAGAGTAAAAAGAAGACGGCATCCTATTCCATTATCTAATGGCTAGACTGAAAATTTAAATTAGCAGAAGAAAGAGACTGATTAGCTTGGTACGTACGGTAGAAGCCAAATATAGCTCCTTTCATTTCCAACACCATAGCATTACCCTATTGCAGTAGTTCTCAAAAGTCCAAGGATTGCAGCCCAGGTGGGAGCCTATAAACTGAGCTCTGTTGCCCGGGCTGCAGCTGAAGCCTGAGTCCCTATTGCTCAGAGCTTGAGCCCTTGAGCTTTGGCCCCAGCCAGTGGGGTTCAGCTTGTAGCCCAGGGTCCAGCCAGTCTAACGCCAGCCCTGGTAACCCCATTAAATAGGATTGTGACCCATGTTGGGGTCTGACCCACAATTTGATGACTGCTGCTCAAGTGAAAATTGTAATAAGTTTTTGGAAGCTTATTCTAATATTCCATCTGTCCTACTATCCTATAGCATTGATATGGGTTTTTTTTAAAAGCAATAGCTCCCTTCTTAAGACTCAAAAGATGTCACAGTTGGACAGGGCATTTAAACACAATGGGTAACCTTTTCAAAAGCACCTGTCAGTTTCAGAAGTGAGTTAGGAACCTAAGTCTCACTAAAAGTCAATGAGATTTAAGTGCTTCTGAAAAATTTCCCCAGCATGGCAAAAGGAAACCAGACAAACAGGATAAAGACTCTATATGTGAGTTATGGAACCATTAAAAAAATTGAAAGGAACCACTCACTTCAGCTCTTATTAGCTTTTAACTGGACTTTGGTAGAGGACAGCTGAACCACTGATATTTGTGTACACACCAAGATAACCCAGATACTTGTGTACAAACTAGTGCCTGTAGACTGTTTACTTTTTTGATATTCACCTTAAGACCTCAACATGCCCTGTTAATTCTACCCTCCCCACATCAGGAAGGAAAAACTGGGGAAGGGGGAAGCAAAAAGGTATCAATGTTATTAAAGTTATTTCCTTAAAGGGCCTATGAATAATCTCTCAAACGCAATAAGCAAAACTTCCTTGCCATAAAAAGTTTGCAATTTTGCATACCTTGACATTTTCCAACAATTGATCCGAAGTCATCTTTTGCAGACCTAAAAATCATGAACACATGTAATTAACTGAATTTGCATGAAGAAAACTGACACATACTTCAGCATTTATAATATTTATTAGCATTTATTAAAAATACTCTATTTATTCTCTAGAATAATTAGAGGATTTGTACATAGTTAATTTACTTTATATTAGGACAGACAATTGATTCCATCCTCAGACTGCCAAGGTGGCTTAAAATGTATTTCAGGATCTCTTTCTTTCCAATCCATAGACAAAGCTCCTCAAAAGAAGTGGAAGCATCTATTCCACCAGATTATATTAGTAACTGACAATAGCTCGAAACAAACAACGAATGGTCTGATAGCACTTTATAGACTACCAAAACATGTAGATGGTATCATGTGCTGTGCCCACGAAAGCTCATGATACCATCTACATGTTTTGTTAGTCTATAAAGTGCTATCAGACCATTTGTTGTTTTTTTCTGTACAGACTAACTCGGCTACTCCCTGAAGCTTCTGACAATAGCTCGGTATTCTTTAAGGCTAGTATTTCAGAAACAGTGCAAGAATTCAGCCAGTTAGAGCCATGCAGTGCAAACATCAACCTTACATTCTAGGAAGTTTGACATTTATGATGCTCTTGTTTATTTTCATCAAAGTTTTCATATATTTTCTTTTTACATATAGAAAGATTGATATTCCAGCAGATGGATTTTTCTGAAGCAAGCAAATTCTCTCAGTCTTTATTAGTTCTGTAGATAAGTGGGGTGGTTTGCTAATGAACTTACAAAAGAAGGTGGATTGGTTGGCTTTTTAGAGGAGAGGAAAGTGAAAATCTCCACATCATTTTACTCAGATCATTATTATTCATATAGCATTATTAGTTTGCAAGGCACTTGACAGATAAGCAAAATGACCGCTCCTTGCCAAAATCCAGTAAGATGCCAAACACCACTTTCTCCTTCCCCAATGTATCTTCAGTGGGAGATGAGGGCATTCAGCACCTCAGAAGTTGAAAGCCAGAGATTACTTAAAGGGCAAACAATGAAAAACAAAGGCAAGATGGAGACGCAAAGGAGGATAGAAGCTTAGTGACGTTCATCCACCTTGCTCATTTCTCTTTAGATGTACATTTTTTTAAAATGTAGTGTTTGTGTTTATGGCCTGTGTCACAAATAAAGCAGAGAATGTAAAGCTGCTGTTTTTAAAGTTAGTAGGTTCAAGACCATTTTTCTAGACCATTTCCCAAATTCTGATGCCTAAAATACAAACAAAAGTTTAACTTTACCTTTAAAATATAATTTACTAGAAGTTTTACGCAGCATTGATTGTGCCCTTAACACAATTAATTTTTATGTTTTAGAAAATAAAATGAAAATGTACACGCTTCATTTAAATCATTGTTCTCCGTTGGAGCTTGGGAGGAGGGGTTCAGTATGCAGGCTTTCCCAGGAAAGAGAGGACTAAGCCAGCCCTCTGTCACTGCAGCAGTTTCAGGCCAGGGGAGAAGTGCCTCTCCATGGCTACTACAGCTCCAGTGGGCACAGCCAGAGGAAACATGCACGTCTTCCTAGCTGGGGCAGGTCCAGGTTTATCCTCCCACTGAACTCCCCAGCCAGAGTAAGGAATGCAGCAAACTGTGCACTTTACCCTCATTCCCTAATGAAGGGAAACAGCCAGCAATGTTCCCTTATGAATCGCAGGGATGGGTGGCCGGAGGGAGAGCTTCAGCCTCCTAGTCCTACTGAAAGGGCACCTAGGGAAAGGGAGGCTCAGGGCTGGGGCAGTCCTGGATGGAAAAGGTGTGCCCCCAAACAACCCCTTTCACCTGACTGGTGATTCTCTCTCTTTTCTGTATGGTTTTCTAAAAAGCAATCCTATTCCAAGCACATTCCATTTTCTTGGCACACTCAAACTCCTACCTTGTTTTAAATCATGATAAGAGGAAGCTGTATACCGAATTTGGTGGTCCTAATTCTTGCTGTTTAGGAGGAGTTCTTGAACAAACACAAGATGGACAGACAAACGGTCTCAAATATATAACAGATAAATCTCTACCTCCATTTTCTTAAAATATTCCATGAAATTGGTAGTAAAATGATAGATAATACTGAATTACCTGATTTCTACACACTGGTCCTGGACAACTGCCAACAGTTTACCATTACTAAAAGGGGGAGAAAAACATTTCCATGTGAAAATTCAATTACAATAAAAACTTGCTTTTTTGAAACATGGGTCACACAACTAGTTATCACTTTCCAAACTCAGCTTTAAATTCTGCCTTACATTCCAAGTGAAAAATAATTGGGTAATGATGTTTATTAGAACATACTAATCCTCAATATGTAAGTTAGCATAGTTAGTAGACTCCATATCACACAGTGCTATTAATATCTCATTTTTATTAGCCTTAAATGCACAAACTATTTTAAAAAAAAATCTACAATTATTGTTCCAAGAGAGGACAAAGTCAAACACTGCTGAAGGACAATGTTAAAGGCAGAAATATTTGTAATTCTACCTGCTAAAAAAAAAAGTTATCGGGATGTCAACTGATCACTACTGGGCCAGGAAAGAAATACCTATCTTGCCTCAAAAGATACAGCATTGCACAATTATATTATTGAGGGAAGAGGTCCCCTCTTCTGAAGAATCAGGCACAGACCATTACTGTTGGTGAGATGCCATATGATACTATGTTTGAGACACACAGTAAAACGCCTTGAGTAAAGTTATTACAAACTAATATCAGGCCATACAAACCTCAGCCATGTATATGTATTTGATTTAACTATTGCAAAACAGCTATTTTCAACCCCAGAATTTTTCCACACATTATAGGCCAGATCTAGAAGGTACTGAGCAGATCCTGAAAACTACACTACACTCACTACGCACTAACTTTCATAGAACCTGATGACACAGCATTTTGCAGGTTCTAGACCATTAATAAAGCAAGCCTTGTCAAGTTATCCAATAAATTCTCAACCGAAGATTTATTCTACTCACCATCTTGGTGGGCAAATTGAGCTCACGTTCATGGGTGAGGAGGAGGAGTAAAGCTTTCATGCAGTTCCAAACACAGCAAACCAAACTTTGAAAACCCCAGTATATGAAACAATGTGTGATTCAACAACAACAACAACAACAAAACAGAAAGAAAAATGATACTCCTCTTACCTTGCAAGAACTAGATGCCAGTTGATCTGCTTACTAACCAGACGAACAAGCCCAGCAGGGAGGGAAAACTTTGCAGGACTAAAATGTAAAGTATTTTTAAATTAGAATCTTTGGAAATGTTTGTTTTTAAACAAAAAAATACATACATTTTGAAATCTTAAAAGAAATTTTCCATAACATACACAAATAAAGGCCCCTAAGTCTGCAAATGGTTCAGTGCAAATTGACCTAAATACCTCCTTGGAGTCCAATGGCTTCAATACGCAATATATTGGTGTAAACGTTCCGCCTTGTCAGATCCAAAACCATAATCAAGACCAATTGTGCACACTTTGTTAGAAAAAGTGCATACAAACTTAATTGTGTTTAATCTAGTACTATTTGAAAGAAACATCCTGCCATTCAAATGGTATCAGAGGGATCCAGACAATCAGAGATATTAGAAAAATAAAAAATTTAGAATGACTCAATGACAAACTAAATATTGAAATGATTTTAAATAATAAAACTTACAGTCTAAGATTGTCACATATGATCTCCTAATTGGAGAGCTTTCTAGAACATTTAACTTTAAACACATTATACTGAATTGCAAACTAAGATAAGCAATGACATGACAGTCTAGCGGAAACAGTGGCTCCTCCAATTCTGGAATCTCTTATATTTTTCTTTATTTCTTGAAACAGAACCTAAGCTTACATTTTTATTTTGTTCGTTATTGTACAAGTTTATAAGAACAATTATTACTGTGTGTTTTATGAAACATGTATTCCTTCCCTTCAACCCCTCTGCCATTCCCAATTACTAATAGGAAAAGTTGTTATTTTACAAATCTGACAAAACTAGATTACAATTTTCAAGTGGACACATATAATCCTTAAATAAGTGACTAGTTCCTTTTCTGAATGTTGGAATACTGTAAAAGCCAAAAGCAAGTTACATAAGCATGAACTAATTCAGGATATAACTCTGTTTGTTTCAAGTTTTGTATACAAAACAAAAATATTCTGCACTTTTAGAGAGAACTCTTTTGATGACAAACACAGCTAAGCTACATACATAAGTATTATTCCCTTTTACAGATGTGAAAAATAAACTATGAAGAGGCTCAACAATCACTTTACAAGTCAGTAACACAGTGCACAACCATAGAATATCTAGGGCCCTAACAAATTCACGGCCATGAAAAAACGCATCACAGACCATAAAATCTGGTCTTTATACGCTTTTACCCTATAGCAGTATTTCTCAATTTTTTTTTTATAAAGTACCCCTTTAAAAAAAAAAAATCTAAGTACCCCCAGTACCTACAGTTTTCAGACACACAAATTTTTTTTCTACCATTGCAACACATTTGTTTAAACAACTTAATCGTAGTTGGGCAAGCGATGAAATTTTTGGGTGTAAAAAGTACAAAAATAATAAAAAGCTGTAAAACTTACAACAAAAATTGTGTTTTCTCCAAATTTCAATTGTGGTGATGCCCCCCCAGACTTCTCTCGAGTATTCCTAAGGGTACTCGTACCACTGGTTGAGAAACACTGCCCTATAGTATAGGGATTTCAAGGTGGAGATCAGGATTCCTCAAATTAGAAGGCGGTGACTATTGTCTAATGATTTGAGAATGCTCACAACAGGTAAATATCATAAAGTACATATTAGGAATGGAGAAAAGTAGTAAGTCTGAACTCAGCACACTAGGAGTGTGTCTAGACTACAGGGTTTTTTCCAAAAAAGTGGCCTTTTTTCAAAAAAACTTCCCCTGCATCTAGACTGCCGCCACGTTCTTTCAAAATTAAATCGAAAGAACACGGCGGTTTTTTCAACTGCGGTAAACCTCATTTTACGAGGAAGAATGCCTTCTTTCAAAAAAAGGCGTTCTTGAATGCAAACAGGGCTTTTTTAAAGGACAGCATCCAGACTGCCTGGGTGCTGTCTTTCAAAAAAGCGGCTTGCTTTTTCGAAAGAAGTGGTTTCAGTCAAGACACTCTCTTTCAAAAGAGGCTTGTAGTCTAGACGTACTCTTAATGTTGCAGAACTGAGAAGGGAGGGAGTAGAGGCAAGGAAAGAAACTATTTACAAATCCAACGAAGAAGTTGAATACATCTCATAGCACAGATAGCATGAAGTCCAGAGAGTGTACAAGCTCAAGGAAAAGAAAACCATTTGAGTTGAAAGAAAAACATTATTGTCCATCAAATCATACAGACGTATGGCCCTCAAACCAGAGAAACAGAAGTTTTCACATCCATTAAAACAATGTCCTGCAAAATCTCAGAATGACTGGCATAACTGACAGGGTCACTTATCTGGTAGATCAGCAGATTCTTCCCAAGTGTATCAAGGGACTAGCACACATAGAAGTCAACCATTCCCATGGGGTTAGAGATGCTGCAGCTTTTCATAATTAAACTTCTGATCACAGTCCTCTTTACACAGAATCTTGCACTTGCTATTAACAAGAATAAGATGACCATCCATTTTCCCTTCCAATTCCTTACCTTTGGGGTCACAGCAGGAATGGTATGCTTCATTTTGAGGAGTGGGGAACCGGTTTTCTCTGCCGATTTTATAAACAACAGTATATTCAGCCAAGTGTCAACACATGGAAAGAGACCTCTGCACCCACAGAGCCAGTAATAAAAATCCACTTATACAGGCAGTCCCCGGGTTACGTGGATCCGACTTAAGTCGGACCTCTAGATACGAACGGGGGGGGCGCAGCTAGTGCGGGGTGCCTCCCCACTGTTGCCGCCTCCGGCGGCGCGGGGGGCGCTTCCCCCAGCAGACCAGGGAGACGCGGAGCAAAGCCGCAGAGGACACGGGCGGCGGGACCGCGGCGCGTCTCGGCGGTCCCGCCGCCCGCGTCCTCCGCGGCGAGAAAATCCGCTCCGCGTCTCCCTGGCCTGCTGGGAGTCCCGCCGCCCGCGTCCTCCGCGGCAAGAAAAGCCTGGTCTGCTGGGGGCAGCTGGTGCGCCCCAGCAGACCAGGCTTTCTCGCCGGCGCCTGGGGCAGAGCAGCTGGGGCGCTGCCTGGTTGGTCCCGCAGCGCCGCTCCTCGGCGCTACTGGACCAACCTGGCAGCACCCAGCTGCTCTGCCCAGGCGCCCTGATTCAGCTGCTGCTGGTCAGTTTCAGCAGCGGCTGAATCAGGATGCCTGGGGCAGAGCAGCTGGGGTGCTGCCGGGTTGGTCCCCGCAGCGCCGAGGTGCGGCGCTGTGGGGACCTACCCGGCAGCGCCCCAGCTGCTCTGTCCCAGGCGTCCAGATTCAGCCGCTGTTGAAACTGATCAGCGGCTGATTCCAGGAAGCCCGGGGCAGAGCAGCTCTGCCTCAGGCTTCCTGTAGTCAGCCGCTGGTCAGTTTCAACAGCGGCTGAATCTGGACGCCAGTTCCGACTTACATACAAATTCAACCTAAGAACAAACCTACTGTCCCTATCTTGTACGTAACCCGGGGACTTCCTGTACTGTTTATGACTCAGCACTTTGATACGGCATCAGAGAGATAAACATGGAACCTTGCAACTAGAGCCCTGCGCAGATACAAAATTGGCATCTGCAAAAATGATCCACAGATATCCACATTCACAGATATGGATACCCACAGATATAAAGCAGAAATCTGCAGATCTGCATGGCTCTAGTTACAATGCCATTTAGTTGTTTACAGAATCACTTTTTAGTGCAGAAGCTCATTTTAGCCAAATTCTGATCTCTTACTCCTGTTGGCAACTTCAACAAGTCCCATTAATTGGGTTCAGTAGAACAGCAATTTTCAAGAGAAGCTGGATTAAGTTTGGAGGGATACCTTTACTAGCATGGCAAAAAAAAATAACCTACTAAAGTAAAAATGTTTTGATGAAGAATAATATTTGGCAAACATTTGATGTTCTTGTTTCCAACTTCAAACCTACCTGTACCAGATATACTGAAGCAAAAACAACGCAGGACCTATGAAAAGAGAAAAACAATAAATTGAATCACAACTTTAACAGCTAAAAAACAAAAATTTAATGCTCAAATTATAGCAGAAAATAGAAAGCAGCCAGTGTGTCAAACAGGGCAATCTCCTGCAATATCTTGAATAAACTTTATTGAATTATGTTCAATATTATTGAGGTTCATTTATTAAAAATGCAATTGTTACTGGGTTATTGAGGGATCGTATTTATTTTCATGGATAAAGTAAGATGGGAAAGAGGCAATAGTGAGGAGCCAGAAACCTAGAGTGGATGCACTTGCTGGATCACAGAAGGGGAATACAGATGCAGTTGCCCTGTATTATAACACTGAGAATCATCATTAAAATGTATTTCAGCATAAAAATGAACATTCTTTGTATTTCTACTTTACCACTAAATCTCACATTTTATGAAATATCTAAATACAGAGTTCAAACCTCATGCAATTTTGAAAACTCAATGAAAAATATCTGAGAAAAAATTATTAACATGCATGTAATCATAGTTATAACAGTGTGCCATGATTTTAAAAACCTTGTTGTAAAAGAGTCCAAAAATCCTAACTAAAAACATTAGGTCTGTCATAAGCACGTGCCAAAAACTCAAAATCATTCTGCAGTAATACAGATGCCTGTCAGATGCATATTTTATTAGTGTTTTCCATGTGGTACTATCTAGCCAGAACACACACACAAGAAGATACAGAGGGGAAAATCATAAAAAGCTGTTTCCGAATTATTGATACATAGTATATGTTCCATTACACTAGACCCATCACAATACCAGGCATAGCAAATCCTCTAAGCAGAACTTACACACACACTTCATTTGAGCCATAAATAGAAAACCAATCAACAATCCTTCAATGAAAATAAGTCATATTTACCTGTAATTGCTCTAGTGATGATAAATGATGCACCATGCTTTTTGTTGCCTCTCGGCTGCAATTAAAACAATAAGTTCATCATGCAATGTCTGAATAATCCAATATTCATGTACAAACAGCAAATGCACTTGATAAACCTCTAAAAACTTCTCAGTTTTGACTATTCCCAATTCCATATTAAATTTCAAAAGCTTAAACTGTATAACTGAACATTCAGTATGTGCCAAACTGTAATAAAAACAGAATATTAGCACAGGAGCCAATAGTTCAACATACTATCATTGATGTATGACATTCTGATTGTGCATAAGAAGAAGTCTCTCACTTAAAATTATTATGTGAAAGAGCCAGAATTTTCATAACAGGTACCTTTCTAGATGTATTTCTGCTCAGTAAAATACATATTCAAAGACTATTTTCTCTCCCTAGTGCCCTTCTACCACCTTTTCTTCTCCCACTCAATCTCACTAACACTACTTTTGTAGCAATGCCACTACACTCCATTATGCATCCATTGCATGGCATGCATAATACACATGGTTTATAGCTTATGTAGAAAGGAGCAGTTCATCCTTTTGCTATGCAGGTCTCCTGAAGTGATATCAGCCCAGCACAAAAGACACAGGGAGAACCAAGAAAGGAAAAAATATATGCAACCAAAAGGGAGATCCAAATAGAGGGGAGAGATGACAGAAGTTAGGATAAGTGCTCTTGTCCATAACAAGAGGATGAGACTACTTCTCAAAAAAGGGGGAAGGAGGAAGAGATCAAAACTAGGGATGTGAATGTTTAAGTAGTAAACTGATAAACCTCACCCTTAACGCAGGAGCGAGGAATCTTTTTTGGGTCGGGGCCGCTGACACACACAAAAATCAGTCAGGGGCCACACACAAGCAAGAAGCAAAAAACAAAAATAAAAATCCCAGAAATATGCACTGCCCCCAGTCTTTAAAATGCTACATAGTCCTGTATTTTGTTTCAACTACACCAGACTGACACGGCTACATTTCTATCACTATTCTACATGCAAGGCACTACATTTAGCTGTTTGGAATGGAAATCCATCAACCATATGAAGAAACTTGCACAGATACAGACAGACATCATCTTTCTATCCAAGTGCAAGAAGATGGACATCAAAGGACTGAAAGTGAACAATCCATTAAGATCAACATACTATACTGACTACAGTGAAAAACTCTGCCTCACACTATCCAAGAAATTAAGGAATCACCTGATAAGTATTTTATACAAGAAACAGAAAAATATCAAGAATGACATTTCTAACTTAGAGAGTCTCATCTCAAGACAAACATCCACACCGACTGACACCTTGCAAGACTTTTGTTCCACCAGACAAGAAATCTACTATACACACTTCTATTCCCTACAACAAAGAAAAGACAATAAACTTTCTAAACTGCTCCACACCACAGGCCACAACAGCAATTACCTCAACCCACCGGATAATATTGTTAACCTCTCCAGCTACAAACTCAATCCAGCAGAAGAGTCTGTCTTGCCCCAGGGTCTCTCTTTCTGCCCCTCATCCCCCACAAACTGGATACAATTTGTTGGTGACCTTGAAGCTTTTTTTCGCCGCCTCCGCCTCCGAGAATATTTCCAAACCACCAATGACCATCAATCTGACCTACCAGATCCCCCCTATCAACACAAAAGGAAAAATAATTTTATATGGACTCCCCTGACGGTCGGAATTACAATCTGGATTTCTATATACAAAGCTTCCAACAACACACAGACTGACATTATTAGCGACAACAAGCGACACACAATCTCAGCGCTGAACACCATGCCATCCAGAGTCTCAAAAACAACCTGGACATTATAATCAAACCAGCTGACAAAGGTGGTGCTGTGGTCATTATGAATAAGGCCGACTATAACCAGGAGGCAACCAGACAACTCTCCAACACCACATTTTACAAACCTCTCTCCTCTGATCCCACCTCAGAATACCAAAAGAAACTACACTGTCTCCTTAAAAGCCTCCCTACAGCTAGAACAAATCCACACAGAAACACCTTCTGACCCCCGACCAGGATTGTTCTATCTGCTTCCCAAGATCCATAAACCTGGACACCCCGGATGTCCCATCATCTCTGGTATTGGCACGCTCACTACTGGTCTATCCAGCTATGTAGACTCTCTCCTCAAACCCTACGCAACCAACACCTCCAGCTATCTCCGAGACACTACTGACTTCCTAAGGAAACTACAAAACATCGATAACCTCCCCAATAACACCATCCTTGCCACCATGGATGTAGAAGCTCTATACACCAACATCCCACATGAAGACGGATTACAAGCAATTAGAAACACTATCCCAGAGGACACCACTGCCAACCTGATAGCAGACCTATGTAACTTTGTTCTCACCCACAATTATTTCCAGTTTGAGAACAACTTATACCTCCAGATCAGCGGCACAGCCATGGGTACACGCATGGCCCCACAGTATGCTAATATCTTTATGGCTGACCTAGAACAACGTTTCCTCAACTCCGTCCCCTTTTACCCCTTCTCTACTTACGCTACATCGATGACATCTTTATGATCTGGACGCGTGGCCAAGAAACACTGGAGACATTCCACAGAGATTTCAACAACCTACACCCCACCATCAACCTCAGCCTGGACCATTCTACATGAGAGATCCATTTCCTGGACACCACAGTACAAATCAACAATGGAAAATGAGACACCACCCTCTACAGAAAACCCACTGACTCATACAGTTACCTACATGCTTCCAGCTCCCATCCAGCACACACCATACGATCCATCATCTATAGCCAAGCCCTTCGATACAACCGCATCTGCTCTAATCCCACTGACAGAGACCAGAAACTTCAGGATCTCTACCAAGCATTTATAAACCTCAACTACCCACCTGGAGAAATAAAAAAGCAAAATTGAAAGAGCCAGATGAATACCTAGAAACCATCTTCTTTAAGACAGACCCAAGAAAACCAACAATAGAACACCACTTGTCATCACCTACAGCCCCCAACTTAAACCTGTCCAACACATTATCAATAAACTACAGCCTATACTGGAACAGGATACTAAACTCCAAGAGGCTCTGGGAGACAGACCCATAGTCTCCTATAGACAACCACCTAACCTCAGGATGATTCTTACCAACAACCACAGGACATACCACACTAATACCAACCCTGGTACCTTCCCTTGCAACAAACCCGTTGCCAGCTTTGTCCACATATCCACTCTGCTGATACCATTATTGGACCTAACCAAGTGAGTTATAAGATCAAGAATACATATTCCTGCGCATCCAGAAATATAATTTATGCTATCATGTGCGAAAGTGTCCGTCTGCTTTGTACATTGGACAAACGTCTCAGACACTTCGCCAAAGGATCAATGCCCACAAAACAGATATTAGACAGGATCACAAAGAAAAACAGTTTCTTGCCATTTCAACCAGAAAGGACACTGTCTCAACGACTTAATTACCTGCATCCTGCTTCAGAAGACTTTTAAATCTGCACTTGAAAGGGAATCCTCTGAACTGTCATTCATGCTAAAATTCGACACTCTCGCGTCGGTCTCAACAAAGACGCTAACTATCTTACCCATTACAAAGATAGCTTCCCCAATTATCACCTCTAATACCATTAGCTCACAGACATTTACCTTCCCCCTTCTTTTCTGAAATGTGATTTGTCCTTTTCATATGTGTTCATTTTTTTTAATTGTATCCTTTGGTATATATGGTTGTGACTATTTTCTTCCACTATTTGATCTAAGGAAGTGGGTCTGGCCCACGAAAGCTCATAATCTAATAAACCATCTTGTTAGTCTTTAAAGTGCTACATAGTCCTGTATTTTGTTTCATCTACACCAGACTAACACGGCTACATTTCTACCCCAACTGAGGAGACACACTCCACATTCCCCTTGCACACCAGTGTCTAGAGGGGCCAGGGCAAATAGATTGTGTGTGCTCTAGCCCTGTGTAGGCTCCCCAATGCTGAAGGGGGAGCCCTGAGCCTCAGGGGCCAGATTCAAGCAATCCATGGGCTGGATGCGGCCCCTGGACCTTAGGTTCCCCATCCCTGCCTTAATGAATGAGACTTGCTGTTTAAGATTAACCCAACAGGATGCCACAGCAGTCCCTGCCTCTTGGGCACCAGGGCCCGCTGCTGGAAGGGGCTACTCCGACAGCTAGGCCAAAGCAGTCCCACAAACAGGGACTGCTCCAACCAGGATGCTGGAGCAGGCCCTGCCTGTGGAGTGCCCTGGCCTGCCACAGGCACAGGGTGCTCCAGGCCTCCGCCCACCCTCTCCTTTAATCAGTTAACCAGTTAAACAATTAAACAGGATTTTACATCCCTAATTCAAACCAAAAGAGAAAAGATTTTAATTAGGTATGAAACAGGGGGACAAAACAGATAAAGAGAAAAGGAAGACATCCCCAAACATAGTTTAAAGCAGGGATGGGGAACCTCAGGTCCAGGGGCCGAATGCGGCCCCCAGTTTGCCTGGATCAAGCCCTCACAGCTCAGGGCTCCTCCCAGCATTGGGGAGCCCATGCTGGTGTCTCAGCTCTCCCACCTCCCCCTCCCCGCCCAACTGCTCCACCATGGGTCTGGTCTGGAACACACAAAATCTACTAACCTGGGGCCCCTAGGTTCTGGTATGTGAGGGGAATGTGGGGAGTGTCTTTCTCCTTCTCAGTCAGGGACCACATCAGTAAGGGTTTGTTTGTTTGCTTGCTTGCTTGCTTCTCACTTGTGTGCAGCCCCCAACTGATTTTTCTGTGTGTCAGCAGCCCCTGACCAAAAAAAAAAAGGCTTCCCACCCCTGGCTTAAAGCAACCATTTTCAATCTGTGGTCCAAAGACCCCTGGGAATCCGTAGACTGTATGTAAGATTCCAAAGGAGCGTGTGCATCTATTTAAAGTTTTTAAGGGGTCTACAAATGAAAAAAAATGTTCAGACCCACTTGCTTAAAGTCGTTGTCGTTTTCTGGTCAAAATCTCACAGCACCATAAACAGAAGTCAAATGAAGGAAATACAATTACTACCTATTGATATTCACAGGTTAATTACTAGGTTAATGGAGCAGGTGGTTTTACAAGAAGCATGTCATGACTAAGGTAAAAATATTTTAAAATAAATATTTAAGGCTATGATTTTCACAATGAGTCCCTAAGTTTGGTTTCCATGTTCCTATTTTGAAGTCAAGGAGAACTGTGGGCTATTGTGCACTTCTGAAAAAAATCAGGCCACTTGTTAGATGTAATGAATGCATAGTCAGATGCCTAAGTTCTATCCCAGTGTGATAATCAGAAAGTAGATTTTCTTTTTATTTAAAGTTTCCAAAGCAGATCAAAGAAATATTTTCCATAGTGACAATAGCTCTTTAGAATGCCTATTTGTTGGGTCTCAGTGGGGATGAACAGAAAGAAGTACACATAACTGCCCTCATACACAATTTGCTCAATTAAGGTTTATCAGACAGGCAGAAGTTGGGCCCCAGTTTCTATACAGCATACAGTAACAATAAATGAAAAAGTTAATTTTATTTCTCGTATTCATCAGATTTCCTGATGTGCCCAAGGACACGAGTCCCACTGAAACTTCTAAGGAATCATGAAAAGCTCCTAGATTCCACAAGCAATTTTGAAAGTCCCCTCTGCCCCCAAAAAACTTTTTGAAGATTTACACTATCCACTTCTATACTTGAACTAAAAAGCCTCTTTCTTCAATTGTTTTTAATACCTAAAAGTAAGTCATTTACTCTATTAGGAACATTAAAATTTATTCTCCCTTTAATGTATCTCCACTGAGCCTTACATGCACCATGCAGTTACAGAGAAACCCTTCTTCCAATCCATTAAGAAACCTCCTTTTATGATACATTCATATTTGACAGACAAGCTTCAAATTTTACTGTTAGAACACTTCAGAAATAAAATCTATATATGGCTCCTATCTACTTTTGCAATATCTATTAAGCATTGATGTTTTTAAGCTGCCTACCACACACATTAAGGTTACCCGGGCAATCTTAAAATTCAGTCTGCCTATGCATATGCATTATCATGCAGTCTTTAATTATATGATTTTAAACATTTTTCCCAAAGGTGCTCCTAACTATGAAGTGGGGTCAGGGAATGTGTGTGGAGGAGCATGGTTAGGGCAGGGTGCTTTTCCCACTCTTCTCTGCAAGGCACTGCCAAGCACCCTGCCTCCACCACACTCCTCCGCAGGAGTACCCCATCCCTCTTCCCAGTAAGCACCAGGCAGGACAAAGCAGGAAAAGTACCCATGTAGAGTCCTTTTTCTGACAAGGCTGCAAAAAAGCAAACATGATTCTGGGATGCATTACTAGGAGTGTTGTGAGCACAACACAAGAAGTCATTCTTCCGCTCTACTCTGCCCTGATTAGGCCTCAATTGGAGTACTGTGTCCAGTTCTGGGCACCACATTTCAAGAAAGATGTGAAGAAATTGGAAAAGGTCCAGAGAGAGCAACAAGAATGATTAAAAGTCTAGAAAACATGAGCTATGAGGGAAGACTGAAAGAACAGGGCTTGTTTAGTTTAGAAAAGAGAAGACTGAGAGGGGACATGATAACAGTTTTCAAGTATCTAAAGCGGTGTTACAAGGAGGGGGAGAAAAATTGTTCTCCTTGGCCTCTGATGACAGGATAAGAAACAATGGGCTGAAATTGCAGCAAGGGCAGTTTAGGTTGGACATTAGGAAACACTTAACTGTCAGGGTGGTTAAACACTGGAATAAATTGCCTAGGGAGGTTGTGGAATCTCCATCACCAGAGATATTTAAGAGCAGGTTGGATAGACATCTATCAGGGATAATCTAGACAGTGTTTGGTCCTCCCATGAGGAAGGCAACTGGATTTGATGACCTCTCAAGGTTCTTCCAGTTCTAGTATTCTATGATTTACACATCTGCTCCAATAGCCACAAAAATTAATTAGAAGCGAATACCTATAGATATCAGCGGAAACTGCAGTACTCTATTCTTGAAAAGTGTTCTTAGTATCCATGAACTAGAAAGTGGAAATTAAAACACTGTTTGCTCAGTTATTTCCCTAATGAAATTTTTCATGAAGTATCTGTGTTTTAACTAGAAATGTGTGTAGTTGACAAGACTAACCAATAAGACTAAGCCTATCGGTTAATCTTATAGTCAACTGCACATTGACATGCCTAGTATTGGGGGGAAGGGTGTGTGTGTGTGTGTGTGTGTATTTTACACACACAAACACAATTTGAAATCAAAACATAAATACAAGGAACAACTTTACAGCAGAAATGCAACCTCTAAAATAGAAGACAGACAGCTGATTTAGCACTAAGTGGAAAAGAACAGAGAAATGGAAGATGAAAAATTTGTCCCCGAGGATACAAGGGCTCCACTACTCACCAGCCACTGAAAACAAGGTTTCTCAGTGGCTCACACAGAACAAACAGAACTTCAACAAATTACAATCTTCCAATTTGTAAAGTTGAAATAATATCCAACTTTTGTGCTTTGATGTCTACTTATAACATCCTCTGTAAGACACACAAAGTATTTTATGTTCTCCCCATTCAGTATACGCTGTAGGTCTACCAACCAAGACCTGCCATAGCTTTAATAGGAAATAATTTCATTTTGCATCATACACTGTTTACTTGACAGAGGGCCTGGTTTTCCTAAGTGCAACCCATACTGACTCTTTTGGCGCTGTTAGCTAACCTCTTCTGAAGATCAGGCTCAAAGTAAATTGCACAACGAATACTTCTACCCCACAGCCTTCTGTATATTTGCTAAAAAGCAAAAACCTCACCAATATTGGTTAATGGTATAAAAAGCAGAGGGACAGCAGCAACCCCGGCTTGAAGCGGTTTCCATCATACAGGGCACACAGTGGTGTCCAAGGGCTCTCAGCACCCCGCTATTCCGGGACTGCAGCAGCCCACGTGCAGAAGTGAGGTGCCAAACGGGAGGGGCTGCCTTCCCCCTGGCTGAGCGGCACACGCCAGGGGTTTGGTACGTGCCCTGGATGCTCCTTAAGGTTTCAGGAGCCGCTGCCTGCCAGGGTGGCCCCAGCAGCTGGGAGAGAAGAAGGCCCCTCGCTCGGGACGACGGGGGGGTCTCGCCCGTGGAAGGTGCCCCCAACGGGAGCACCAACGGGTGCCCCCAACGGGAGGACAAGGAGACCGCGCCGTGCGCCCGCCCTCCCGCGCCTTGCAGGGAGCTACGTGGCCACTCCGCCCCCACCTGCGGTCACTCCCACCCAGCTGGGGCAGACTGACCTGCACCTCGGTCTCCGGCGGCCACTCGGTGTTGATGAGCAGGTCGTAGAGGATGTTTTCCTCCTCGTCCCCGCTAGCGGCAGCGGCCGCCGCCGCCTCCCAGCTCCCACAGGCAGCAGCCATGAGACACCAGCTACGGCGCCCGGCTGCGGACAAACCTCTCACTCACTCCTCCTGGCGGGGAGGAGGGAAAGAGGTGTTTAACCCTTTCCGCTCTGCTGCTGTCTGCGTAGGGCAAGTTGCGGCCACGGCCACTCAAAAAACACTTAAAAGAACAACGAGTGGTCCTGTAGCACCATATTTTTTGTTACATAGGATCAAAAAATATATATAGTATCATGAGCTCATGATACTATAATATATCAGGGGTCTGCAACCTATGGCTCTAGAACAAATTTGGAACCGAAGATGGCCCTTTTGTCAATCCCAAAATGCACACTTTTTAAGTTAAAATGAAAAATTTAAATTTTTAAAAACGTGTAATTACTCATGTCAAGGTGATTTGTTTTGTCTATTTCACCTTTAAGTGTTCATTTTAACCACACTCTGCACCCTCCCTTGCTCTTGCTTCCTCCCTCCTGGCCAGACACCCTACGCCTAGCCTGCTTCTGCACACTACCTCCCACCCAGATCCTGCACCCGCATCCCTATCCCACTCGCTGGCAGCCCATCCCGCACACTGAAACCCTCATTTTTGTCCCCACCCTAGAGTTGTGGAGCGTCTCAGTTGGGAGCTACATCACTGAGGGTTGGAGTAGTTCTTCTGTTTCTCACTTGTGTGTTCCCCAGATGATTTTTCTGTGGGTCAGTGGCTCCCAACCCAAAAAAGGTTCCCCTCCCCTTCCATAAATAAAGAAAACATTGAAACCTTTTGTTTTGGACATAAATTAATACTTTATTTAAAATGAAGTTTGATAAACTAACAGGAGAAAGTTAAAACGCTTAATCTGTTTAATAATTTAAATTAAACCATTCTCCTTAGCTGCAGGACTTGCAAAATGGCTCGGGCATAATTATGTAATTAACTCTGAATTTCCATTGCAACTGGTGGTCTGCAGAAAGGTCTTCATTGAGGCAGGTGGTCCACAGACCAAAAAGTTTGAGAACCACTGTATTACAGGGTCAGCACCCTCGAATGCACAATCATTGAGACAAATAATGTTAATTTAGGAGAAACACAAAGAAAATAATAAACTAAATGGTATTTTTTTAAAATGTGTGTATAGTATTTTTTGTAATGAAGACTTCTTACAACAAAAAGAAGATCACACTTTACTGCTAACCTTTTCTATTTTTAGTATTTTAATAATCTCTTTTTAAATTTGCAGTCAGCTATGTGGTCTAGTTTTAGATACTGACAAAAGTGTGGAATTACAAAACCTAGCACTCTATGCCATAGACAGTTTAAGTTAAACATTACAGACATAGTGCCATTTGAGAAGAAATTTCTACTGGGTTCTGATTGTTTCTTTAGATTAATATTTTTAATTTATTTATGTTTTTCAAGGTAAAAGGGTGACATCAGCAGTGCATCTGTCCAATGTTCACAATTTATAAGAACTATATGAGGTTCACAGTACATTTTTCCTTTAGAGTTACAGATCTGGCAAGAAGTGCTTCAAGGGCTTCACATGGGCACCTCAACTTTTTTTAAAATAATTGCATTAGTATAATATTTTATAACTCCATTGAAATGTAAAACATGAAGATGATGGATTAGATAGAAATGAGTTAAGGACTGTAATGTACAAAGAGGAGCCAGAAAATAAACATCATATAAACAAACTATATTAAAATTGGTCTGATCTGAATATAATGCAAAGGTGTACAGCAGAGATGAAACTGATGCCCATTAAAATATGGCCTTGGTCTTTGGTTACTAATGAAAGACAGCTAACAAAAAGGATCCAAAACCCCACTGGTGACAAATGAAATCTGGTATTAAAGTACTAGAATATTTATTGCATTATTCCTAATACTTACCTTCTCATATATCACCAGAATAAGTCAGTAACAGTTAATATGCCCTAAATGGTAACACACTTGGACAGAAGGTGCTGAACTCAATTCTCATGACAGGAATTAGTTTAGCCATTATTCATGCTACTGTGCAATAGTACATGTTGCCTTGTTATAGAAGCTGTCCTTTGGATGAAATCTACACCAAGGTGCTTTCTTCTTCTCTCTGGGGAAGTCTCAATGGAATTTTAAAAGTTCTGTGCATCATTTTGACAACAGGAAGGAATCACCTTGATGCTCTACTCTCATGCTTTCTCTTTGATAAACTAGTTTATAATTGGCCAAATTCACAAATAATGTGAAATGTTGGAGTTACACTTGTTTTGTTCCCAGTCTGACGTTAATCCTATATTTACAGTTCCAGAGCCAGAGGTTTTCACTCAATAGAGGTTCTTGTCAATAGGAGTTTGTTTCAATAGAAACAGAGCAGACACTGAGTATATTTGTGTAAAAGTTGAGTAAGGACTTCAGGAATAGATTACTAAAAATAAGTTAGAACTGATTATTATTCCATATGTGTAAGTAAAGATACTTTCAAACAAACTTCTAGAAGATTAAATAACTATGAAACCAGGCTATACCAATCCACTTGTTTAGAGGTGACAACAACTGTATAATTTAAAGATAAAATACTCAAAGTAAACAGATAGTTTGGGCTTAGGTTCAAGTCAAGAGTTCAGTTTCAGTTTTGGATTAAATGAGCAGTGTTACTAATTCTCTAAGGGTGTGTCTAGACAACAGCGCTATTTCAAGACATCCCTGTAAACCTAATTCCACCACGATTTTGTAATAGCACACTATTTCAAAATTAACTCGAAATAAGCTATGGAATTTACATAGCTCAAATTGAGTAGCTTATTTTGAGCTAAGGGTGCAGTGTACATGCACCCTAAATTGTACTGTAATTCTCATTCTATTTGGTATTTGGTATTTTTGTTAAAGTTGCAGCAAGATCCTGGCTCTGTCCAAGAGAGTTGATGACTTGGAAGTCTAGAGTGAGTAGCCTTCTTGGAGCAGAGAGCGCAGTCCCTTGAACCTGTGACAAAAATAACCCAAAAGCGGCAAGGAGTCCTGTAGCACCTTATAGACTAACAGAAGCATTGGAGCATAAGCTTTCGTGGGCAAAGACCCATTTTGTCAGATGCTTTTGCCCATGAAAGCTTATGCTCCAACACTTCTGTTAGTCTATAAGGTGCCACAGGACTCCTCGCCACTTTTGCAGATTCAGACTAACACGGCTACCCCTCTGATACAAAAATAACCCAGATTTTCAAATGAATAATTTCAGATTTGAACACTTGGTGCGGACAACACTGAGTCTGAATGAGGATTCAGAACTTGGGTTCAGTTTGGCTCATGGTCTCAGGTTTACTAGCTGGGTTACAATTCACATCATGATCTTGATCTGGTCAGTCTCTGTGTGGTTTCAGATTAGGTACACTGTATGGGTTAGGGATGTTAAGGACTAGCAAATGCGTATCAGATAGTCTCTCGACTAGTAAACTAGTCGATTCCCCACCACCACCACCCCGCTGCCTCTATGAGATAGAGGCAGAAAAGGGGGGGAGTACTTCAAAGCGGCAGTGCCACACAGCTGAGCCGGGGATCAGCTGTGCGGCACTGCCGCTTTGATGCAGCATTTCAAAGGGGAAGCCACTGCACATCTGATCTGCAGCTCAGTTGTGCGGCACTGCCCCTTTAAAACGCCGCTTCCATGGAGCCCAGAGTCAGCTGGGGACTCCCCAGCTAATGCCAGGTTCCGAGCAGCATTTCCCCAGAACCCAGGGTCTGGGGAAATGCCGTTCGGAACTCAGGATCAGCTGGGGAGCTGACCCTGGATTCCAGGGAAATGCTGCATCGAACCCGGAGTCAGCTGGGGAGTTCCCAGCTGACCCCTCCATGGCTTTGAAATGCACAAGAGTCCCCCACTGGGGACTCTTGTGCATTTCAAAGGAAGCCACCCACATGCAGTCTGGAGTCAGTAGCTGTACGCACTGGCCCCAGGCTGTACGGGGAGTTCCGCATTCCTCCTTTGAAATATACAAGAGCCCCAGTGGACATTTAAAAGGAGAAATGTGGACGTGCCTATCAACTAGTTGAGTAGTCGATGGAAATTTCATCGACTATTCAACTAGTCAATTAACCACATTTTAACATCCCTAGTATGGGTCAGTCTGGGCTAATCAGAGTTAGTTCTGGGCTAGTCAGGCTAAGAGTTCCTACTTAGTTTGGGCTGGTCAGGGGTAAAGATGTTAAATTGTAGTTAACTGATTACTCAAGCTAGTCGATAGGCACTTCCGCATTCCTCCTTTGAAATGTCCGCTGGGGCTCTTGTACATTTCAAAGGCTCTTGTACATTGCAGAACTCCTTATGCAGCCCAGGGCCAGCAGGAAGTCCTGATGATTCCGGGCTGCAAGTGGCCTGCCTGCTTTGAAATGTACAAGAGTCCCTAGTGTGGGCTCTTGTGCATTTCAAAGCCATAGAGCCCGAGTCAGCAGGGAACTCAGAGTCCCCTGCTGCCCCCAGGCTCCATGCTGCTCTGCATGCCGTGAAGAGCCCGGGGTCAGCTAGGGACTCCCCAGTTGACCCCAGGTTCTGCGCGGCACTTCCTCAGAACCCGGGGTCAGCTGGGGACTCCTCAGCTGATCCCAGGTTCCACTGAAATACCATGTGGAGCCTAGGATCAACTAGCAGCATTTTAAAGGGGCAGCGCCTTGGCATTTTGTGGATCCTGGGGTCATTTGGGGACTCCCCAGATGATCCTGGGTTCCACTGAAATGCTGTGTGGAGCCCGGGATCAGCTGAGGAGTCTGCAGTGACTCTGGGCTCCACTGCGCACTGCTGCTCCTTTGAATCACCAAGGCGGCGTTTCAAAGGGGCAGCCGCCACACAGCTGAGCGGGGAACAGCTATGCAGCGCTGCCCCTTTGAACACCACTTTGGTGTTTCAAAGGGGCAGCGGCTGCACAGCTGAGCTGGGGATCACCTGTGTAGCAGCTGCCCCTATGAAACAACCCCTCAGCATTTCAAAGGGGCAGAACCATGGAGCCCAGGGTCAGCTGAGCAGCATTTAAAACACTGAGGTGGCGTTTTAAAGGGCAACGCCTCAGCATTTTGTGGATCCCGGGGTCAGTTGGGGACTCCAGCTGACCCTGGGCTCCACAGCGCTGCCCCGTTGAACACCGCTTCAGGTTTCAAAGCAGCAGTGCAACATAGCTGATTCCCCATCTCAGCTGTGCAATGCTGAGGCTTTGAAGTACCCCTTCTCCCCCCCCCCTTTGCTGCCTCTATGTGATAGAAGCAGCAATGGAAGGGGGAGCGACTAGTCCACTGACTATCCGATAAGCATTTCTTATTGGATAGTCGACTACTCCTTGACATCCTTAGTCAGGGGCAGCCTGGGCTGTTGAGGTGGTGGTTCAGTGTCAGTCTGGGCTAGTCAGGGTGGGTTTCGGGGTCAGCTGGAGAAGGTCGGGGTGCGGGATCAGGCTGTGTGGGATGGTCAGGGTAGGTTTGGGAGGCAGTCAGTCTGGGAGAGGGAGGGGGTCAGGCAGGGCAGGGCTGCTGCACCGGCTCCCGGGGTTAGACAGAGGAGGGCAGGGTGAGGAGCTGGGCTTGGGATTGGTCCGTAGCCAGCGATCCGGGTCGCAGCTCAAGTCACTGCCTCGCTCAGGGATCAAGGCTCAGGACAGAGACTTTGGGGGCTCAGGTCGGACACCCTCGGCCCGGGCGATTTTCGCAGCCGGAACCGGGGCGGTCGGGCCGCGGAGCAGCCCGGAGGGATAAAGCGGTGGGACCGGCCGTGCGCTCTTTGGGCAGCGGGTTGCTAACGCTGCTGTCTGCGTGGCGCCGAGATGGCGGCTTTCTCCGGTATGTGGCCCCTGCGGGGTGGCGGGCGAGCTGGCGCCAAGGGCCCGGGTGGGGTGGGGTGGGGACGAGAAGCCGCAGTCTCCCTCGTTACACGGGCCCAAAGCGAGCCAGGTGTCGGTGTCGCTGTTCCCCGGGCAGGCAGGATCTGCTCCTGTCCGGTTGCTCTGGGGCCTACGGCCGCCCGCTTTCCTCGCGTGCTTAGCCCTAGGGCAGGTGAGGCTCCCAGGCTGCTGCTCTGGCGGAGGGGATGGGATGGGGCCTTGCTGGGTGTCTCACAAGATTGTGATGAAACAAGAAAATAGTAGCAGCTGGTGTTAGTAACAGCTTCTTGTAGGACACCCCCCCCCCCACACACACACACAGATTGGGTTGCGGATGAGGAGCTTTTCTCAGGTCGTAACGGCCTAGGCCAGGCTGGCAGGGGATGGGTGTGAACAGTAAACTTCGTTATATAATTTGATTTGGTACAAATTAGTGTTAATTTAAGGGGGCAGCTTTTCATATGAACCTTGAAGGCCTAGGTTGGGTTCTTTATGTTTGTCAAGTCCTCCCCACCCTGTGACTTTACTGTTCTGTAAATGGTGTTTTGTAAATAAATTGCACGCTACAGTGGACTGCAATAAAAAAAAATACTAATAAGTGTCAACTCCTGGTCTAATCACTCTTTCAATACGTGATTGTTTGCAATGTTAATAATTGTTTATCCTGACAGATGAAAATTATCAAAAACAAAATCTTATGCACAAGAAGGCTTGATATTTGGCACTTTAGTTATACCCTGATCCCACACTCAGACCTTCTCCAACTGACCCTGAAATCCACCCTGACTGCGGAGATTTGCTATAGACCCCTTCAGTGAAAGTGTTCACGGTTCCTTATAATGCTATATGGATCTTTGACACCAAAGTATAGATGAGAAATTCTTCTCCATATCATGAAGTTTTCATAGTATTAATTTAGGAATTAGACTTCATGATACAAAGATTATGCCATAATGTCATGACTTTATAATATACTAGGGATGTAATCGACTAGTCAACAAGCAAAAGTTAATTGGCTAGCTTACACACTAGTTGCTTTCCCCCCCCCCCTGCTCCTTCTATCAGAAAGAGGCAGCAGGGGGAGCCAGTGCTGGGGGAGCTGTCTTAAAAGCTGGTTCCCTCCAGTTCTGTGGAGGGAGCAGGGGTGCAGTGGTGACGTTCCTCCTTTGAAATGTACAAGAGTCCCCGCTGGGACATTTCAAAGGTGGAACATTGCGCGGCACTTCCGCCTTGGAAACATTTCAAAGCAGAAGCGTCCTTACTGACTATTCGAATAGTTGATGGAATTTCCATCAACTGTTTGATTAGTTGATTGATCTAATGTTAACGTCCCTATAATAATACTTTACAGTAGGAGTTTAGCTGAAATAATTATGGCTATTTTGAGGAAGGGAACTCCTTGCCAAGGGATTGGGTGAAGGCTAGGATTTTAACAGGGTTCAAAAAAGAGCTAGATAGATTCATGTAGGTTAGGAAGAGAGAGTAAGAGACTTGGACTCTTCAGCTTAGAAAAGAGAAGACTAAGGGGGGGACTATGATAGAGGTTATAAAATCATCACTGGTGTGGAAAAAGTGAATAAGGAAAATGTATTGACTTATTCCCACAATATAAGGACTTGGAGTCACCAAATGAAATTAATCGGTTGCAGGTTTAAAACAAACAAAAGGAAGTTTTTCTTCACTCAGAGCACAGTCAACCTATGGAACTCCTTGCTAGAGGATGTGGTCAAGGCTAGGACTTTAACAGGGTTAAAAAGAGCTAGATAGATTCATGGAGGTTAGGTCCATTAATGGCCATTAGCAAGGATGGGTAGGGAGGGTGTCCCTAGCCTCTGTTTCTCTGGAGGTGGGTGATAGGGGAGGGATCACGTGAGGATTACCTGTTGTGTTCCCTCCCTCTGGACCGTCGGTCTGACCCAGCATGGCCGTCCTTATGTTCTAAGGGGAAGGCTACCACGAAGCTTCATTTTTTGAGACTGCTACATTATTTATGTAGTTTTCAATGGATACATTTCAGATAAGAATTAAACTAGATACACTTATTATAGTGTTTTGGTACTGTAAAGCATGGCCGTTCCTTGCAAGGAGTTTGCACATATTTCTTGAGTAGTTTGCATCAGAATTCTTATATTCCACATCATATTTTGTGTTGAAACAACTAGCTACCAGAAGTTTGAGCAGGAAACTTGAAAATATAGCTAGAATTTTCAAACTGACAGCATTTTATTTAGCTGTTCAGGAAAATAGGATCAGTTCTTTAAGGCTTCATCTTCATTGCCAGTTCTTCTGGCAGAAAATATGCTAATGAGTGACTCATTAGCATAAGTCATGATCTCATTAGCATATTTTCTGCTGTTGCTTTTTGCACAAGGGGTTTTTTGTGCAAAAAGAAGCAGTGTAGATGTGGGGGTTTTTTTCCCACAAAAAACCCTTTTTCCGCAAGATCGGTATATCTCCTTTTTTGGAGCATAAGGATCTTGCGGAAAAAGAGGTTTTTGCGCAAAAAGAAAACGTCCACACTGCTTGTTTTTGCACAAAAACCCCTAGCACAAAAACGGATTGGCAGAAAATATGGAAATGAGATCGAGAGTCATGCAAATGAGTCCCTCGTTAGCATATTTTTTTGCTGAGAGAACTCATAGACGTAGCCTAAATGTTTAAAAAAAGACATGTAGGCTGTTTAACTTAAAAGAAAAGTACCTTCCTTTAAAAGGACACTACTTAAACATATCAGTAAAATATGTAAGTGGCTTACTGAAATATCACAGAAGTACTGAGATGCAACAGTGATGGGAATAGTTGGGGAAGGGGGGAAGCATTTTAAAATGTTGGTGTGAGGGGGCATTTTTTGCTGCTTAAGTGTCATGGATAGGTCAACAATGGCTTACAGTGAAGCCCCAGTTAGGCAGGCCCTCCTTTCAGAAAACTGTCTGTACCTCTGGTTCTCAGCCTTGGAAAGTTTGGGCACGTGTTTAGATGCAATAGAATTAAGCGCAGAACACTTTATTAGAAAGAGGTGGGCCAGCAGCTGAAGAATCAGGTTGACATTATGGTGAACTGATGGTTTGGTAAAGTCTTTGCACCTCGTTTGTTATATTGAGTAGTAGATGCTAGGGTTCCAGCTGGCATGAGAGAAGGTAACAGAGTTAATTCATCAATTTATGAGTGTGCTTATCCCTGTTCATTTGTGCATCTCATAACCACTAGACGTTGGTGCGTCTGCTAATAGCTTTTTATTATTTCTGTAGCATAGTTAGAAATGGGCAAAAACTTTATTAAAGAATTCATTTTGTGAATGACAGTGGTAAACCCACTGTTGTTTAGTTCCTGTCTTCATGCTGGGGTAGAGGAAAGGATTAGACCGTGCATTACTAGACTTTAGTAAGGCGTTTGATACGGTCTCGCATGATAGTCTTATCAATAAACTAGGTAAATACAACTTAGATGGGGCTACTATAAGGTGGGTGCATAACTGGCTGGATAACCGTACTCAGAGAGTAGTTATTATGGTTCACAATCCTGCTGGAAAGGCATAACAAGTGGGGTTCAGGAGTCTGTTTTGGGACTGGCTCTGTTCAATATCTTCATCAACGATTTAGATATTGGTATAGAAAGTACGCTTATTAAGTTTGCAGATGATACCAAGCTGGGAGGGGTTGTGACTAATCTGGAGGATAGGGTAATACAGTAGACTTCCGATAATCTGGAATTTATGGGATTTAGGTGGTGCCGGATTATCAGATATGCCGGACTATCAGGAGGTACTATACGCAGGTTATATATATACACTGTATACATTATATACTGTATATAAAGTGTTCTTAACCCTTTTTATTGTACATACTGTATACAGTAATGTTTTAGTTTTTAAGCCTTTTTACCCTTTTGCTCAGTTCAGCTGCCGCTGTTACCTTGTAACTCATTTTTGGCCGAAGCTCACTCACTAGGCTCTTGCCCTTTTGATGCCGGACTATCAGGAGTGCCGGACTATTGGATGCCGGACTATTGGAGTTTTACTGTAATTCAAAATGACCTGGACAAATTGGAGAAATGGTCTGAGGTAAATAGGATGAAGTTTAATAAAGACAAATGCAAAGTGCTCCACTTAGGAAGGAACAATCAGTTTCATACATACAGAATGGGAAGCGACTGTCTGGGAAGGAGTATGGCAGAAAGGGATCTAGGGGTTATAGTGGACCACAAGTTGAATATGAGTCAGCAGTGTGTTGCTGTTGCAAAGAAAGCAAACATGATTCTGGGATGCATTAACAGGTGTGTTGTGAGCAAGACAGGAGAAGTCATTCTTCCGCTCTACTCTGCGCTGGATAGGCCTCAGTTGGAGTATTGTGTCCAGATCTGGGCACCGCATTTCAAGAAAGATGTGGAGAAATTGGAGAGGGTCCAGAGAAGAGCAACAAGAATGATGAAAGGTCTAGAGAACATGACCTATGAGGGAAGACTGAAGGAATTGGGTTTGTTTAGTTTAGAAAAGAGAAGATTGAGGGGGGACATGATAGCAGTCTTCAGATATCTAAAAGGGTGTCATAAGGAGGAGGGAGAGAACTTGTTCATCTTGGCCTCCGAGGATAGAACAAGAAGCAATGGGCTTAAACTGCAGCAAGGGAGGTTTAGGTTGGACATTAGGAAAAAGTTCCTAACTGTCAGGTTAGTCAGACACTGGAATAAATTGCCCAGGGAGGTTGTGGAATCTCCATCTCTGGAGATATTCAAGAGTAGGTTAGATAAATGTCTATCAGGGATGGTCTAGACAGTATTTGGTCCTGCCATGAGAGCAGGGGACTGGACTCGATGACCTCTCAAGGTCCATTCCAGTCCTAATATTCTATGATTCTATGATTGTGTTGAAGAAATGTTTTTATTTTGTGGGTGTGACTAAAAATACTCAAATGGAGCCTCTTGTTACTTGGCATTGAATTGGAGAAAGCCACCATAGAGTCATGGTGTTTCCTATTTTATGGTTGAGCACCCTTCAGTGCCAGTATTGCTAGCTTAATCTCTCATGATGCTTGCTATAGGAGAAGTAAAGGTCTGAAACTAAAAAACGGATTACTTGTATAATATTGGTAGCTTTGCTCTTCAGAAAATCTGTGTGTTGCTGTGCTCAAGAGTTGAGATTTTTGGCTCATAGAAAATTCTGCCCTCTGATATGCATGTGCAATTCACATTGATGACCAGAGGAAATACTCCTACATATAAATGGCAATATTTCGCACTTAAAAAAGGCTAGGCTCAAGAACTCTGAGTTCTTGAATATCTTCACTTTATTGTGTTAACTGCTTGAGACACTTTACTGTGTCAAGCACTTGTGACTTCCCCCATCTTCATCCCTCCCCCATGTTCACCTAGAGCAGGGGTCGGCAACCTTTCAGAAGTGGTGTGCAAAGATTTAACTTATTTATTTCTATTTATGGATCTGCCTGCTGGGGGGAAGGGGCAAGGGCAGGCTGGGTACAGTGACTGTATTTTTCTGAACCAGCTGCAGCTAGGGAGAGCAGTTTAATTTAAATCATTAAACAAATTAGGTGTGTTAACTTTCTCATGTTAGTTTACCAAACTTCATTTAAAAAGTAAAATATTAATTTATGTCCAACACAAAAGGTCCCCACATTTTATTTATTTATGGCAGTGGTGGGGAATCTTTTTTCGGTCAGGGAACCACTGACCTGTAGAAAAATCAGTTCAGGACCACAAGTGAGAAGCCAAAGCAAAACAAAAAAACACCACCTCCAAAACTCCCTAGCCCTCTCTGATGTGGCTCTCAACTGAGACGCCTTATTCTTCTGGCTCTACAGCCCCATGGGGTGAGGGGAAAGGAAAGGGACGACTGAGATTCAGGGCTTCCCATAGGCCAGATTTAGTTTTCTGTGGTTCCAGAGTTAGTGGACCCCCTTAGGCTCTGGGGAGGGGACAAAAATGAGCGGTTCGTTGTGCAGGACAGGGATGTCAGTGAGTGGGATAGGGATGCAGGATCTGAGTGGGAGCTGGGGTGCAGGAGGAGGTAAGGAGGGCAGGGTCTGGAAGGGAATTTGGTGGCAGGACAGGATGTGGGGTGGGAATACGAGAGGGAGCTTGGGGTGGGAGAGGTTGGGGGAGTAACACAGAAAAGGTGAGAGGGTGAGAATGCAGCCAAATAGCTAGTTGGGGCGGGGGGAGGCAAGGAAGTGGGGAGTAAAGGAAAGTGCATCTTCAAAGTAAAATTGTATCTCTCCCTCCCCCCCATCTTCCCTCTGCTCCAGCCTCGGTCTGGTCAACCCCTGCAGCCTGATCCCCTGCATTGCCCCCTCCCACTCCCATCCAGCCCCCACATCCTCCTACTCCCATATCTGTGCCCCCAGCATGCCACCTGCAGGGCAGCAGTGCTGGGACTCGCAGCTCCCCTGGGAGCAGTGCCAGGGCGAGGAGGAGCCGGGGTGCGGGGGACAGAGTCACTTCCATGCTCAGCCTTTTGCTGGGGCTCACCCCTCAGCTGCAGGCTGCAGCTCTGGGGCTGGGGTGGGTTGCTTGGGGCTGGTTCTAGCCCGGCTGGGCGCAGAAGGACCCTGGGGAAGAGGCTCCCTGCCTCTGCACACACCCTGTGGGAAGCAGCATGGCACAGCCCAAGTGCTGACGCTGCATGGAGGTGGCAGCAGCTTGTGACCAGATGCCCTACCTCAGAACTGCAAAGCAGCTCCAGCCCTGCCCGCCTCCTCCCAGAGCAGGGAGCAGAGCTTGTAAGTGGGGAGTGTTAACCCCTTAGTTCCTGGGAGTCACACGCCCAGACTGGGCAGAGGTAGCCCCAGTGATACAGAGCCCAGTGAAGGGTCATGCTGCCAGCTCCACTTGCCCAGCTGCCCCTACATACCCACGCCGCGCCCATGCCTCCTCTGCCCTCCCGCTTGCCCTTCCAACAGGAAGCCGGAGGTTGTTCTCTAGCCTGCATCTGCACGGCAAATGCAAGGCTCCCGCTGCCGTGTGTGTGGGGAGGGAGTGGGGTTGAGCTCCTGCTGCGCATGCCACTCAAAATTGGCTCATATGTCACTTTGGGCACACTTGTTGTAAGGATGTTAAAATCTGGTTAATTGACTTGCTGACTAGTAGATGGAATTTCTATCAACTAGTTGATAGGCACTTGCACATTCCTCCTTTGAAATGAGGAGGAGGAATGCGGAACTCTGAGTACAGCCCGGGGCCAGCGGGAAGTCCTGCTGACTCTAGGCTGCATGCGGGTGCCTACTTTGAAATGCACAAGAGTCTCCAGAGGGGGCTCTTCTGCATTTCAAAGCCATGGAGCCCGGGGTCAGTGGGAGACTCAGTCCCCTGCTGACCCTGGGCTCCATGCTACTCTTCATGTCTCTAGGATCCTGGGGAGTCCCCAGCTGACCCCAGGTTCCATGGCAGCTGCCCCTCTGAAATGCATGGAGGCGGCAATTTAAAGGGGTAGCTGCCTCTGGCGTTTCAAAGGGGCAGCTGCTGTGGAGCCTGGGGTCAGCTGGGGACTTCCAGCTGACCCTGGGTTTCACGTGGCACTTCCCAGCTGATCCCAGGTTCCGGGGAAGTGCTGTGTGGAACCTGGGGTCAGCTGGGGACTCCCCAGTTGATACAGGGTTCCAGGGAAATGTCCTGGGGAACCTGGGATCAATTGGGGAGTCCCCAGCTGACCCCGGGCTCCACAGCTGCCCCCTTTGAATCACATGGAGGCAACATTTTAAAGGGGCAGCCTGACGTGCAGCTGATCCATGTATCAGCTGTGCAGCGGCCACCTTGGGGTTTCAAAGTGGCAGCGCCGGGGGGTCGCAAGCAACTTAGATGGAGGTTGCAAGCAACTTGGGGCGGGGGGGCATGGTATCACAAAGTTTGAGAACCCCTGGATTAGGGAACATAGAATCATAGAACGGGAAGGAACCTTGAAAGGTCATCAAGTCCAGTTTCCTGCTCTCATTGCAGGCCCAAGCACCATCTAGACCAGGGGTGGGCAAAAGCCACTCAGTAGGCCGGATCTGTCCCACCTAGGGCTTTGTTCCAGGCCTCTCCTCCCCGTAGTATGTTGCCTGGGAGCCAAAGCTGCGCAAGCCCTTTCAACAGCTTCTGTTTAAAGGGCTTGTGCCTTCCCTGTGGTTGACCGGCAACAGCCCCAGGGAAGGCATAAGCCCTTTAAATAGAAGCAGTTGAAAGGGCTCATATGTCTGCTCCCAGCCTCACTGCTAGCATGTTGCCTGGGAGCCAATGAGCCTTTAAATAGCAGGAATTGAAATGGCTCGCAGCTCCCATCCCCTGCTAACGTGATGCTGGGGAGGCGCAAGCCCTTTCAACTCGTGCAGTTTAAAGGCCCTGCCCTTTCCGGGTGACCCGCAACCACTTCAAAAAATTTTGAAGTAGCCCCTGCTCAAAAATTGCCTGCCCTGGTCTAGACCATCACTGACAGGTGTTTGTCTAACTTGCTCTTAATTGCCAATTATGGAAATTCCACAATATCTGTAGGCTATCTATTATTATTTTCTTAACCACCTGGACAGTTTGGAAGTTTTTCTAATGTCCAAACTAAACCTACCTTGCTCCAATGTAAGCCCATTGCTTCTTGTCCTATTTACAGAAGTTAAGGAGGATATTTTTTCTTCCTCTTACCTGTTACAAGCTTTTAGGTACTTGAAAACTATGTCATGTCCTTTTGGAGTCATTTTTCCAAACGGAACAAATCCAGTTGTTTCAGTCTTCCCTCATGTATTATTTTCTAGACCATTAATCATTTTTGTTGCTCTTCTCTGGACCTTTTCCAGTGTGTCCATATGTTTTATGAAATGTGATGCCCAGAACTGAACCAGGGGTGTGAATGTTTAACTAGTGGCTGCTGGACTAGCCCCCACTTGCAGGGGGGCCTACCATAGGCTGCTCTGGTGTCCTGGCTGCAGGAGCATCAGTCGGCAGTGGGCCCAGTCTCCCTACAGATGGGGCTGCTCCTATGGCGGTGGGGGGGGGGGGGGAGGAAGAAGAGGGCTACTCCAGCCCAGTGGTCAGGCCACCCTCTCTTGCCCTCCCCTCTAATCGGTTAACTAATAAAATGGCATGTTTAACCAAGTAAACAGGATTTTACATCCCTAAACTGGACACAGTATTCCAGTTGAGGCCTAATCAATGCAGAGTAGTGCAGAAGAACTATCTCTCTTGAGTATTGTAAACAAGACCTGTTAATACCACCCAGAGTGATGTTTGCTTTTTTTTTTTTTTGCAACTGTTACACAATGTTGACTCATTTGTAGCTTGTGATCCACTATGACCCATAGATCTTAGTGCACGAACAATCAGTTAGCCGTACACACACAAATTGGGAAGTGACTCTCTAGGAAGGAGTACTGCACAATGCATTTATCCTTATTGAATTTCATCCAGTGTACTTCAGACTGTTTCTCCAGTTTGTCCATATCACTTTGAATTCTAATCCTGTTCTCCAAATCACTTGCAACCCCTCCCATCTTAGTATCAGTTGTAAACTTTATAAGTGTACTCTATGCCATTATCTAAATAGTTAATGAAGATATCGAACAGAACCTGTACCAAAATTGAGTCCTGCAGAGCCCCATTTATTATGCTCTTCAAGCATTACTGTAAATTATTGATAACTACTCTCTGGGTACAATTATCCAATCAGGAAGTTGGGTACAATTATCCAAAAGGAAGTTTTTCTTCACTCAACCTGTGGAACTTCTTGCCAGTGGAAGCGGTGAAGACTAGGACCGTAACAGAGTTAAAAAAAGATCTAGACAGAGGTTAGGTCCATCAATGGCTATTAGCCAGGCTGGGTAGGAATGGTGTCCCTAGCCTCTGTTTGTCTGGAAATGGGTGACAGGAGAGGGATCACGTGAGGATTGCCTGTTGTTCCCTCCCTCTGGGGTATCTGGTATTGGCCACTGTCCGCAGACATGATGGGCTAGATGGACCTTTGGTCTGATCCTGTATGGCCGTTCTTATGTTCAGTTGTGCATCCACTTTACAATAGTCCCATCTAGGTTGGATTTCCCTAGTATATTAATGAGAAGGTCATGTAAGACTACCAAATGTTTTACTAAAGTTTAGTTATACCCTATCTGCCACTTCTCTCTCCTCCGCAAGACTTGTTTGTTATCCTATCAAAAAAGCTATCAGTTTGTTTGACATGATTTGTTCTTGACAAATCTGTGCTTACTATTATTTATCACCTTATCTTTTAGATTGTGGTGGGCAATAATTTTAGAAGGAGGGCCACTTTACAAATTTTCTGGAAGGGGCGGAGCGAGGACACTTCCTGTGCTCCCCTGCCCACAGACCCTGATTGGCTTGGGGTTGGGGGAGCTCATGAAGTCTTTGCCCCCTTGCGCCTAGAGAGACATGCCAGCTTTTCAGAACAGCTGGCGGTTCCCTGTAGGTGCCATGTGCCCCTAGTAGTGCGAGGAGACTTCATGTGTTCCCCCCACCCCAGGCTAATCTTTGCTCCCTGTCCCCGCCCTGCAAGGGATGCACTGCGCCTAGAGTGCATTGCTAGCTGTTCTGAACAGCTGGCGGTTCACTCTAGGCGTCGTGTGCCCCTGGCGAGGGGAGGAGACTTTTTGCGTGCTCCCTCCTCTCCAGATCTCGATTGGCCTGGGAATAGGGGAGCAGCAGGGCAGCTGCGAGCTGGACCATCTGGCTTGGTGGGCTGGATCCGGCCCACAGCAGCTCTCCTGCCCATCCCTGTTCTAGATGTTTGCAAATGGATTTCTTAAATTTGCTCTATTATCTTTCCTGGTACAGAAGTTGTGTTCCCTCTCTCTGGGGCATCTGGTATTGGCCACTGTTGGCAGACAGGTCTCTTCCAGATCTCTGGTTCTATGACAGGATACTGGGCTAGATGGACTTTGGTCTGACCCAGTATGGCCATTCTTATGTAAGTTAACATTCATAATAAATTTTATTTCATGCAGAACTTTTTGGTGCTTAAAAAGAAGAGAAGCGTTGGCATTTGAAAAGAATGCTATAAGACTTACGTTGAGATATCTAATGCTTTTGTTTGTTTCTGATAGAGATGGGGGTTATGCCAGAGATAGCTCAAGCTGTGGAGGAGATGGACTGGCTGTAAGTATGAGTACTTAGATATCAAGTAAGCTGGAGATAATCATCAAAATTTTGTTTTCTTTCAGTGGCATATAATTGAGTTTCTGAAATACATCTCTTGTATTCTGAACTACATTTTCCTGGTGTAGCTTGGTTTTTTAAGTCTTTAAATTATTACTCTGGTGCGTGGTTGAGGATGAGGGTTCAGTATGCAGGCTGCCCCAGGGATAGAGGACTACCCCAGCCCTTTGTAACCGCAGCAGCTGGGGGCAGGTGAGACGTGCCTCTCCATGACTGCTGCAGCTCTCGCGGGCACAGCTGGGAGAGGGAAACATGTCCCTTGTATGGGGGAGAGACACAGGCAGTAGAGTCAACTACTCATATTACTTCTCTCTCTTCCCCCGCCTCCGATATAGAGCCGGAGCCAGTGGAGAGTAGGAGCCGATGCTGTGGGGAGCCAGCTTAAAGCCAGTTGCTCCCAGCGCTGTCTTTGCTGCAGTCCCAGCTCATACCAAGTCCCTGACCTACTCCCTCTGTGGCTCTGCAGTTTAAATGTAGTAGGAGCTGGACTGCCTGAATGCCTGGCTCCTCCTACATTTAAACTGCAGAGCTGCAGCGGCCCCTTATCAACTAATCATGTACTCAATACAAATTGTATTGAGTACATCATCAGTCATTTACTCGATACTTAACATTAACTTAACCTTAATTCTGCTGCCATTGAAATGGATGGTTGCATAATTGTGGCTTCTCCCTGTTTCCAGCTCATAGCTCAGTTTTCCGGTCACTGAGCTGATCACTTATATGTTTAATTTTGAGATCTGATTTGAATCAGGGTTCAGAATTTTAATGGAGTTTCTTTAGAATACATTTCTACCAGTGTGGACAAAATTCATACATTAGAGGTTTGAACAGTTCAGGACACAAACTAAACTGGTTAATTTTACCTCTTTTTGTGGATGTAAATTGTCTTCCTGTAAACTGATATGGAAGGGGATTGATACTTTACTCTGTTAGCTCTTGTGTTTTACATGGGGGGTTTTGTAGTCTTCCCACAGATATTCAAGCTGAGTCTATCCCATTGATTCTAGGAGGTGGCGATGTGCTTATGGTAAGTATATTAAAATGTTCAGTTTGCATATAAATAAAATTCATGGCCTTAGCATTTTACATGTACAGTAGAGGGTACACTTACATTATTTGGTAAGTAAGAACTGACAAACTAATTTGGAATATATTAAGTGAAAGCTTATTTACAATATGCATTTAATCTTTATCAGGAGGTATAATTGACTATCCCATTTACTCAAAAATCACTTTTTTTAATACATCATGGATTGTATTGCAACACATCTGTGTAAAATAGCATTTAATTTAGGGCTGCAAATTAATGGCAGCTATCAAGTGGTTTTAACACACAATTAACTAGATTAAAAATAATCATGACTAATTGTGGTTTTAATCACACTAAACTGAACATCACTTTAAATATATTTTGGGAAATTTTTCTACACGTATTGATTTAAATTACAACACATTACAAAGTACAGTGCCCACTTCAAATTTTTTATTACAAGAGTTTGCACTGTTAAATAAAGTAGTAATATTTTTAATTCACATAATATAAGTATTGTAGTGCAGCAGTTCTCAATCTGGGTAGAGACCCGAAAGTGGGTTGTGGCCCCATTTTAATGGGGTCGCCAGGGTTGACTTAGACTTATTTGAAACTTATATGAAACTCTTGGACTTAGGCTTCAGTCTGGCAGGGCTTGGGTAGGCTCAGGCTTTGGTTTCTTCTGGTGTTGAGAAATAACTTTCAGAAGGGGCTCATGTTGCACTGAAGTTTGAGAAACCCAGCTGTAGTTCAATCTCTTGGTCATAAAAGTGCAATTTATAAATGTAGAATTATATTTTCATGTAACTCTTCACAAAAATAAAACCTCAAACAATGTAATACCTTTAAACAATGTAAAACTTTAGAGCTTACAAGTCAACTCAATCCTACTTCAGCCAGTAGCTAAGACAGACAAGCTTGTTTACATTTGTGGGCAATAATGCTGCCAACTTATTTACATTAGAAGACATAATGATGTACTCAAAAACACTAATGTTTTCAGAGCTTTTACATTTAATGGTGAAACAAAAGCAATAATAATGGTATCAGCCCTTTATATTTTATATCATCTAAAGGACACAAAATATAGATTAATTAGAAATAACATATATGTCCTCTTTTAATACACCACTATTCTGGGTATTTTTTTTTCTTGGGCTCTTAATTTTTTGTACTTTAAGCATTCCATCCCACCTTTAAACTAGTTAAAATGAAGATTAAACTCTAAATTTAAGCTGTGTCAATGTAGTTATGCAAAAGTGGAGTACTTTCTCACAAGCAGTATTGTTTATCCCCCTAATGTGCACAGTTCCTCCTAAGGATCTTTAGTAATACTGCATTACACACACACGTAGTGGCTTTCATCCTAAAGGGCACCAAACCACTTCACAAATTGCATGCATGCAATACAACAGCATTGAGCAACAGACACCTTGAGTGGTGAATGTCAGAAAAATAGTACATAGCAGATGGCATTATAGTGAGGAGGAGAGCAATTAAACAGCTGCATTTAGGGGAGTTGTCTTTTGGATTACTTTATCAGGTATTGTAAGGCCTTACTTTTTGAGAACAGTTCCATCATAACCAGATCAATACATAATGTTTCTTTTACCAAACAAATATCCACTTGTCAGCAGTTCTATAATCAAGGAAGAGAATTGATTATAATCAACTGGAAATGTTACTGACTAGATCTGGAAGCACATAACTAATACTGATGTGTACTATAGGAAACTTAAGTGGTGAAGGCATAAGTTTAAGGGAATGTATTGCAAATTGTAAGTAAAAGGTATACATGTATTATTTAGTATCTGAAAAACTGTTTTCCTCCTCACAGGCTGCAGAAACTGGGAGTGGAAAGACTGGTGTAAGTAAACAAGCTTAATTAGAGTATGTAGACTAATACAATTCAGATATGCTAGCTGTGTCTCGTCTTGGTGTCCTGGAGTGTTTGTTTTCCTAAGAATTAAACATTTCTATTAACAAATAAATAAAATGGTTTAAAACTAGACTAGCTTCGATTTTTAAACGCAAGGATTGGAAGAACATATTTCTTATATTCATAATTTATCTTTTGTGGCTTAGCATTTTATGTGTTGAGTATTAAAAGATCTTTGCTTTTTAGGCTTTCAGTATCCCAGTTATCCAGATCGTTTATGAAACTCTTAAGGACCAGCAGGAAGGCAAAATGGGGAAAACAACCATCAAAACTGGTGGGGCAGGTAATTCTGTTTGCTTAACTCCATAATTCTTGTGGCATTTGAAATGTTGTCAAAACTGAATATACATCATTCTGTTTGTCACATTTTTGTTAACTACAACTATTTAAAAAAAATGGCATTTGGGTATTTATTCAACCAAGTCCTATTTATAATGTTATACAAAATGTGTCAGAAATCCCCAGGACTGAGATTTGCAGGGGTGACTTTGGAGCTCTCACAATGTGTGTGTTGCAACAGTTTTCAATCTCCAATTACAATTTGAGCCCCAGTTGCTCTAGGTATATTTCAAGTGCATTGGGGAAAACATGGTACTCCTGAAATAACTTGGTCTAAGAACCAAGCCGCTTCAATGAACATGGAAAGGACTTGTAGACCCAATTGCCATGGAATTTTGTTGTTAAACTTATTCTTAATGGCCAACTTACACTTGCAAAATACAAGATCCCTTTACATTGTACTACATGTACATTCTGAATATAGTCAGAAACTTGATGTTATAGTTGTCTTTGAACAATGCATTAGAATATTCTACTCAGTGATATTTTCTTTAGCCAATGAAAGCTATTTGAAAAGTAACTACTCAGCATATACAGCAATAGCATTCAAAATTCCTTGTTTTTAGAATATTTTCTGTACTGCCAAAGTCATGATAAAGCCAGAAGGGTTGCAAGATCTGTGCCTAACAGTTCAAGATCTTGCTCTCTAAATTGAAATGTAGTAAGTAGGGATGTAAGCAAGAAGTCGACCATTTGACTACCTGATAAGCATAAGCTTATTGGGTACTCGAGTAGAATACTCAACTACTCACCTCCCCCGTGCCCTCCCACCCCCCACTAGCTTCATTTCCATAGTGCCACTTTCTTCTCTCCTTCCCTGCCCCCCATCTCTATTATAGGCAGCGGGTGTGGGGGTTAGAGAATAGGGGAGGCTGCTGCATAGCATTCTCTGCCCATGGCGTGCCAAAACTCACTGCGGGCAGAGACTGCTCCTGCAGGAGCCCCTGTCCGTGGGAGTCCCAGCGGAGAGATGGGGGGGGGCCCCCACAGCCTGGACTGGCCCCGGGCAGGGGCTGCCGGACCCGGAGAGAGCCAGGACCAAGCAGTCCTGGCTTTCGCTGGTCCGGGACTGCTGAACCTCTGCATTTTAAATGTAGTAAGAGTTGCTGGGCTCTTACTACGTTTAAAATGCAGAGCAGCAGCATGGGTGGGTACTGGAGCTGGCGCAAGCCAGGACTGAGCATTCCTGGCTCAAGCTGGCTCTAGAGCTACCCCCTCTGTGGCTCTGAAGAGCAGCCCCCTTATCAACTAATCATGTATTCGATACAAATTGTATCAATTACACGATTAGCTATATAACCACTCTTTAGCATCCTTAGTAATAAGGCCATGTAACAAAATGCCATTGACTTATGAATCTGCAAGGTGTAAATACTTAATGCTAGCTGTACTGACTGACTTCTACTGATGTGATCATTATTTTTAATAGTGCTTAACAAATGGCAGATGAACCCATATGATAGAGGATCAGCTTTTGGTAAGTGCTCATCTTAGTGCTGTGTAACAAATATTATTAAATTGTAATATGCAGTTAGTAAATATGGGTATATGCTCCCTCTCCCTCTCTGCCTGCGAAATAAACAGCCTAGGCCTTCATCTTTCCCCAGTGAGTTCACTCACCTGCTTTAAGGGCTCCAGGATTCTGACCAAAATCTATAATTGTTGGGTATCAGCTGTAGGACTTGTTCTGGGGTGGAGTGGAGGCATGTTTCTGAGTATTGTGTAGGGGTTTTATTTATTTCTGCTGTTACTTTTAACATTCTTAAAGTAAGTTTTTGACTTTTTATAGACTCCTTATTCTGATTTAGAAAGAGAGCAGGTAGGATGTGGTCCATGGAAAACATTCAAAATATACAACTTGATCTTTAGTACTTCTTTTTAGAACTAGGCTGTAAAAGAGTAGTCCAGTCAACTACTTGCATTCCCTCCTCCCCCTTGCTGCCTCTATAACAGGAGAAAGCAGGAGCTGGTGTTTGGGGGGAGTTGGCTTAAAAGCCTATTTCTCCTCTCCTCCCCTCCCCCCAGCACATCTCCGGTGCAGGGGGGCGGGCAGGGGAGGAAGAGCCGCAGTGGTCTGGACCCTGTGCAAGCTAGGACTGCAGCAGTCCTGGCTTGCGCCAGGTTCTGGACTTACTTCCACTGTGGCTCTGCTGTTGAAATGTAGCAGGAGTCAGGCAGCCTGCATGCCTGGCTCCTACTACATTTAAATGGCAGAGCCGCACCAACCGCTTATCGACTAATCATGTACTTGATACAATTATTAGAGGTTTGGAATTGTGCTTAGAATTTTTTTTTTTTTTTTAAGTTTTGTCCAAGAGAAGGTTGAGATGTGGTTAATCTGAAGTGCCTGATTTCTGATAGCAAATGTTTCTCCTTCTGTAATCTGGTTTAAAAAAAGTAACATAACTTTTAGTGCTTGGAAGATTATAGACAGGTTCAGACTAGAAATAAGGTGAAAAATTTTAACAGTGAGTAATTAACCATTGCTACAACTTGTCTAAGAGTGTGGTGAATGCTCCAGTATTTAAATCTCTTTTTTTGTCAATCTAGGGCCTGGTCTGCACTAGAAAATTAAGTTGCTTTAACTAATTGCTCAGAAGTGTGAAACATCCCCACTCCTGAGGGACCTAGTTAAGCTGGCCTAACCCCATGGAGATAAGCACAAGGTTGATGAAATAATTCTTTCTAACTATCATTCTCAAGGAGGTGGATCTACCCCGACAAGAGAATCTCTCCCATTGGCTGCTGCAGCGCTTATGTAGCATCTTAAGTGTAGTAGACATACTTTATAGTTCAAACAGAAAATTATGGGTTTAATATGGAGATGACTAGGTGAATATCTTTGGTGTCTGTTATGTCAGAGATGAGACAAGAGAATTATAATGGTGCATTCTGGTGTTTTAAAAAAAAAAAATCAATAAATTACTCTTCTTAAAATTGAAGTGTCAAAGGAATGATCGCACGTGCTGTAGCCAGGAGCATTTCTCCATATGAGGTCTTTGTAAAAGGCTGAATCAAGTTTCCATTTTCATTGCAGTTTCTTTAGATTGCTAATCTGTGTTTCAGCAGTGTTAAGTGCTATAATTTTTTTATAAAGCAGTATAAATGTAGGATGTAAACTCTTCAGTCTGACGCTTGACTTCTGTATTGATTTTGTCTATTGCCAACTTGACCTAGATCAAAAGGAGCTAAGTTTCAATATTTTTTTTTTTTTCATGCTATGCTTGTTGCAAGGCTGACCTTTTTCTTTGCTAAATGAATGTATAATTCTGTGTGCTAGGGTTCACGTATTCTGCGCAAGCATAGATAAAACCAACAAGAGAATTCTTACAGATAATATCATGTTAATAAAGATTCAGACAAGTTGTGATGAATTTTTGTTTTCTTAACAGTTGCAATATAGGACACGCTAAAACCATCAGACCCCTAACGATTTTTAGATAGGTTGGACCTCCCTGGTCCAGCCCACCCTCAGGACCTGAGCTGTCCTGAACCAGGGAGTTTGCCAGACCAGGGGAGGTTAGTGCTCCCCTGCTGGCTGCACTGCTCCCAGGCTTCGGCATGGGCTGTCACGCTGCTGCCCAAGGGTCTCCCAAGATTCCCAGCGGGACCCTTGGCTGCTGCCAGTCCTGCTGCCACAGTGTTTTCCCCGGGTTCCTGACTGGGGCCACCTGGCCACCGGCAGTCCTGCTACGCTAGGGGTTCCCCAGCCAGGATCACCCCACTGCCACTGGGGATTCTGGCCACCCACCTCCACCAGCCCTGCTTCAGCTGGGGAGCTCCTCAGTCACCCTGGCCTCGCTGCCACTGGGGGTTTTTCGGAGTTCCTGGCCAGGGCCGCCCAGCTGCCAACAGCTCCGCTGCAACCTGGGTTTCCCCAGTTAGGGCTGGGACCTCTCCTTCACATGGCCGAACTAATGCTGGGGGGTTCTCCGCCTAGGGTGGGAGCTCCCAGCCACTGCCTGGCCCCACTAACGCCAGGGGTTCCCCAGCCAGGGATAGGGCTCCCCAGCCACCTTGCTTTGCTAATGGGGGTTCCCTGGCCAGGGCAGAGAGAGCTCCCCAGATGCCACCTGTCCCAGACAGGGTTCCTCAGCCCATGCGTTTCTCGCACCTCCGGCGCTCTTTGGTTCAGCAACATCTATGGCCCTGCTGGACCACGGATGTTGCCGGACCAGAAAGTCCTGGATTTGGGAGGTTCAACCTGTACAACATACTTGCTGTTCCTGGTCACATCTGAAAATGACTGCAAAAATATGGTGGTTAATGTCCAGTTAATACAAAATATCATTGAATTATGGTGATCTTTCAAATGATGGATAGGAAGTTGGTCAATATTTAGTGACCTTTTTTCATTGGGAAGGAATAGAGAATAGATTAAATTAGATTTAATTTGGGGGCAGAATTGCTTTTCAGATCTATGGTCTTGCCTCTAGAAAAGAAACACTTATATGAGCTACTCTGAAATGTTTAAATTCTCATTATTTTGTCTTGTTCAGCAATTGGATCAGATGGTCTGTGTTGCCAAAGCAGAGAGATAAAGGAATGGCATGGATGCAGAGCAACTAAAGGAGTGACTAAAGGTAGCTATAAAATGATGATTATTTTCAAAATATATACTTAAGAGTTGCTGAATCATGAATAACTTTGATTTTTCTATCATGTCAACTAACCTCAGTGTAAGTTGGTTGCATTCAGAATAGCCACTATGGATCTGGGCAAAGTTACGCTGGCCTATGGTTTTATATTGGTGGGAGACTTTCGGAAGAAATGTACTTTTGCATATTCAAGTTTAGTTTTTAATTATCGTACAGAACATTTTTTGTCTTTCTCTTGAAATAACCAAACTGATCTGGCTTCATGAAACTGAAATGTAAATGTTGTATATGTACTTTTTTTTTTTTTTTTTTTTAAAGGAAAATATTACTATGAAGTATCTTGTCATGACCAGGGCTTGTGCAGAATTGGGTGGTCCACTATGCAGGCTTCATTGGATTTGGGTGAGTTTTCTTCATAAAATACAAAATTCTGAAGTTCATCTGGTCTACATGACACAGAGGGCAGCTAATCTCCTGTTCCAGTCATCTCTTTTTTTAATTCATAACCCCTCATGCTGGGAAAATTGTGGTTGAGCAAAAAAAAAAAAAGACACCGGGAACATTTTGTTGCGGCCCCTTTTTTTAATGTAAAGTGCCGATCCGCTCCCATGCCACTCCCCCTGCCCCCATCGGGCACTGAGCCAGGAAAACAAAATGGGTTTTGCGTACCGCTTTTGTAGAGAACAAACAGAGGAGGGCATCAATGGGGCTTATAGAGGGGACATCAATAGGGATTGCAAAGGAGAGAGAGAGCGAGGCCATGGGGATGTAGCTGTTTTCACCCAAATGCTACTAAAGAGGCAGGAAGAGATCTGACTGCAAAGGGGATACACAGGTTCTTTGTTTCTGTTTCCATAATTTATTAAAATGGAGATGAAGAGTTAACACGCATCTAACAGATGGTGTTTGAGAGTGTACCAAAGTAATGAAAATTATTTTAGAGCAAGTGTTGTTCCCTTGCATAATGGAAATCCAAAGAGTTGACTGACATGGTTTGAGATGGTACTCAGAAAGGATCTGAGACTTACAACCTGAACAATAACAATTATATTGTTTAACTTGTGTTTTAGGCACTGACAAATTTGGCTTTGGCTATGGTGGAACTGGAAAGAAGTCACATAACAAACAGTTTGACAGTTATGGTGAGGTAAGTTTCAATCAGTAAGTGGCTAGAACTGTTGTTTAACAGAAATGGCATTAGGTTTTAGAAATTAAATAACCATGTCATACTATATGTGTAACTGATTTAAAAGCCAGGCATTGAATTGAACAAACATTTCAGATTTGGGCTATATTTACACAAATGTATTGACCCAACAGGCTTGCATCTTAATACTTGCAGCTATATACAGGTGAAGAAATAGTCTCCTATCCTGGACTTGTTTCTGGGACTTCTCTTTTTTCATTGGCCTCAACAACTGACCTGCTTATAACAGCCACTATGATGGGAACTTTGTATTGCATTGACCAATAGTTAAGAAGTTTTTCACATTGCCTTATTGCTTCACTTACTGCAATCTTTATCACACTGTACCTGTATAGTGAAGTCAGTCAGACCTCTAACCCTTTTGCATCTTAGCTGTTCAGTGGGGAATTGGATTTTTCCCCATTAAAACTGCTTTTGCCTCTTCTTCTGTTTTGCTTATTTTAAAATTGCAATTAACTTCTGAAGTTTGTATGTTTATATGAAATCCTCTTATGCAATTTTTATGAATTCAAAGAGCTTAACAGTCTTAATAATTTACTTCTAAAATTTATTGGTGAACTGTCCACAGGGGTTTGTTTTTTTTTACATACACATAAAAATATGCTTTCTAAACTTGAAATGGTTTATAGTAACCCAGGCATTATTAAAGGTGTTGCATCAAATATTTTTTGAAAAATGTCCAGTGCCATTTCTTGTTTGTACCTGTATTTAATCTCTTATAAGTTGTCATAGAAGTAGGCTTGCATGATGTTTGTCATAAACTGAGGTTAAGATGATGTAATCTATATTTTATGCACTTTAAGTCCATCATACCTGAATGTGATCCAAAATACATTTTTGGTTTTATGCACAAATTATGTGAAATCAAACTTTCTTGTAACAATACCAATTCTGTCTATTCTAACACACTTTTAGTTTCAAGACAAGAATGTGCTGTTCAGAGAAGAGTTTTTAAATCAAATTGAAAACTATGTCTGCTGCTTTTGAAGCTGTTTGGTTAGATAAACTACATTCTAAATCAGTTTGCTCTGTTCCCCATCTGCCTTCCATTGTAGGAATTCACTATGCATGATACAGTTGGATGCTATCTAGATGTAGACAAAGGGCAAATTAAGTTCTCCAAAAATGGTAAGTTCTGACAGATTTTTCTTAAGGAAAAAAAAAAAAACTGAATATTTCAATCTTAATTGTTTTTGTTTGTTTGTTTGTTTTTTAATGTATTACATTCTCAGGGAAAGACCTTGGCCTTGCATTTGAAATCCCACCACATATAAAGAGCCAAGCACTTTTTGCATCCTGTGTTCTGAAGGTATCTTATAAATCTGTTGCATTTTTTTATCCTATTCTGTAACTACTTTTATATGAAATTTTATTCATCCTTGCCTCAGTTACTATCTCCACCTCGTTGGCCATCCTGCCCCTTGAATCTTTGCTAGCAATGATCGTGTGCTGAAAAAGTTGTCCTCTTGTAGAAATGGAGTACTATGTGGAAGGGTTAGGCTTTTAATTTTTCTCAGTTGAGAAAATGTGCTTCATTTATTTATCTTTGGTAAATAAAAGCAAACTTGTATTAATCGTTTAACTTTAATGTTGCAAAATTGAGTGTGTCAGTATTTGTCCGCTTACATTGTAACTGCAGTAATTTAAGTTAAAAGAATAGCCAGAAGTGCCTGTGTTTAATGTGGGTGAGAATTCGGCAGGGAATCTTAACTCTTTCATTTAAATTCTCAATCCTAATGTTACAATGGTGCATTAGTGTAACATTCTCCAATTATTGTGACTTTATTTAATAATTGATTAAAGTTTTTATATGATGTCTGTCAAATGTATGAAGTCCTTTCTAATGGAACTTTTCGTGGCAGTCAAAGACTTAAAGATGTGATTCAGTCTGCAGTTTAAAAGGCAGTACTACTCAATAAATTGGATATGGAAAAAATATTGATATTCACAAGGTGCCTACCTCCATAGTTTTAAAATTGGAGACCTATTGATACAGAAAAATATCTTAAACACCCCACAAGTAAAAGCAAGAAATAGACAGACAAGTTGTCTGATGCATTCATGTTCAATGTTGTTTACAGCTCACTTTTGGGAAGATGTGTTTTTAAAAGATGAAAAAGCTTTTCTGTTTTTACTATTGGCCTGTAGCAGACTCACTGAAATGTTTTATGCAAGTGATTCTAGATATATATTGTCTTTCCTCAACCATGTTTGAAATGTTTTGTGAAACTTTTATTTCAGAATGCTGAATTGAAGTTCAACTTTGGTGAAGAAGACTTTAAATTTCCACCAAAGGATGGCTTTATTGCTCTTTACAAAGCACCAGATGGCAATGTTGTGAAATCGCAGCACACGGGTATGTTTGGGGAAGGGGGATTAATATTAGAATTGTTCAGAATCTCCAGGTAAACTGGGATTTTTTCAGAAGGGCTTTGAATTGGCTTAATTTGCCTATTAAAAGCACTGGATGCTTAACCTAATTCTGCTTCATCTGAAGTCAGTAGTCAACAAATTGGAGCACTTTTGCAAATCTTTGTCTTAACTCTGTACACTCTAAAGATTAACGTGAAGTTAGATATTCATAGACTAAATAGCAGTTAGCCTTTTTCAGCTAACTTAAGGGAATCTTACCTACACTTGGTAGAGGATATCCACTTCAAGAATTAGTAGTTTTCCTTAGGGGATGGTTTATACCATATGAGTAATATGAACATTTGTCATAGTCTGATTTGTTTTTGAATGGGGAAAATACACTTGAGTTCAAAATGTACATGTGGAGGTGAAAATATTGACTAGCTGCAAATGAATAATGTTGCTGCTGGCCATAGCAACGATTTAAAGTGCATTCCCAGTTTTCTAGATTTTTTTTTTTTTTCTCTGAGTTTTAAAAAAAAAAAAAATCTTATTTCCAACAATTAATTTAAAAATGTGAAATTTTAACTTTCTCTCAACTGCAAATGTTTTCTTTTCTAGGAAGTGCACAAGTGGCTCAAACAAAGAACCTTCCTAATGCTCCAAAAGCATTAATTGTGGAACCATCCAGAGAGTTAGCAGAACAAACTTTGAACAATGTAAAACAATTCAAAAAATATGTTGATAATCCTAAATTAAGGTAATGTCTCCAAATTTTGTCTGTGATCCAGATAACATTCCAGTTACCGTCTGTCTGTGTGGATGATGTCATAACATGCAAATAGGTTATATGATTTCAGAGTCAGCCTTCTAATTCATGTGCCCTCAAGATGAAGCAGATGGACACTGGTGCAGATTGTAGTGTTTAGGGGGAAAGTTGCAGCATCAAGGATAGATCATGAAACAGTTGGGTTTTTTTTTTGTTTGTTTTTGGCCAACTCCCACTCTCTCAGCAAATCATTGATAACTACTCTTGGAGTGTGGTTTTTCAACCAGTTGTGCACTCACTTTATAGTAATTTCATCTCAACCATCTTCCCTTAGTTAGCTTAAGAGAACGTAATATGGAAATGTGTCAAAAGCCTTACCAAAATCATGATGTAATACATCTACTAGTCTTCTTCCCCGCAGTACAGTAACCATGTCGGGGAAGGAAATTAGGTTGGTTGGCATACTTTGTTTCAGTTAAATCTGTGCTGATCGTTCCTCAAACTCATCATCTGGGTGCTTATAAATTGTTTTATTTGTTTTGGCGTATTCCCAGGTATTGAAGTTAGACTGACCTGGCCTTTAATTCCCTGGGTCCTCTTTATTCTCTTTATAGCATGTATCAGTGTTTGTCCTTTTCGAGTCCTCTGTTTCAGCTAGTTCTTTAACTATTTTGGTATGAATTTCATCATGTTCTGCCAACTTACCTATATTTAATTTAGGTAAACATTCTCTCCCTATTTTTGCATGTGTTCCTTCCCCTGTTTAACGTTAATTATATAGATTAACTGGCCACCATCAACCTTTTCAGATAAGACTAAAGAAAAATAGGCATTAAATACCATAGTCACCTTTAAGTTCTCCTTGTTTTGCTTTTACAGGTTACTATATCCCTCTTAAAAATGAACTACATGTTGAACCTCTCTAAATTGGGACTCTGGTACAGCAACAGATGTTCCTAGGCCACAGAGTCCAAGTTGTAAGAGGTCCAGTGGCTGGGAGCCCTGCCAGGCTAGTGGCAGCGGGGATCAACAGCCCTGCTGGGGGCCAAAGCCCAACCAGGCCAGAGGACCAGTTGGGTCGGTGGTTGGCATCAGAAAGGCCAGCATTCACCTGCCCTAGTCAGGCAAACTCCCTGGTTCAGGACCTGTCATATCCTAAGGGTGCTGGACCAGGGAGGTCCAACCTGTAGTTCTTTAGGCCTATGGCTTTTTTTTTTTTTTGCTCTAGTGTGATCAGAGCATAAATCTTGTCGTTTGTATGTGGATGTTTATTGTATAACTATGTAGGGGGGCTTCAGTGTAGGGTGGTTTTTTTTTTTTTTTTGTTTGATCAAAATATTTTATAGGTTTAAAAAAAAAACAAATGAAGAAACATTAGAAAATTCAAGACTACCTTTAAAAATAGAATTTAATTGTAGAGCTGGAAAATGTAATTTAGTTTATGTACAGCTCACTACATTCCTAATGAGGCATTTGTTTCGTGACTTCTGAGAATATAACTTTATCGCATGTTAAATTATATAGTGAACGTTTAATCTTTTATAAACTTATTTATTTTTTTTGGAAAGGATAAGAATGTTTATTGTATTTGTCACTCTTACTCGGTGTTTATAGCCATGTTGGTCCCAGGATATGAGAGAGAAGGTGGGTGAAGTAATAACCTTTTGTTGGACCAGCTTCTGTTGGTGAGAGACAAGCTTTCAGGCTCATGCAGAGCTGAAGAAGAGCTCTGAGTAATCTCCTTAAATGCAGCTCTCTAGCTTGAGGTACATATAATGGTGTATAAAATACCAAGTCAGCTGGTTTAGTTACTCTGCGGAATATGCAAAGACTTACAGTCTGGAGAGTAAGTTGTGTCTATACTGTATAAATATAAAAGTTTCAAAAATTCAGTTTCATACAATTCTATTTTAGAGAGCTCCTAATTATTGGTGGTGTTGCTGCAAGAGATCAGCTTTCTATTCTGGAAAACGGTGTAAGTGGTATTCTTATCTCTAACTTAAATTTTATAGTTTGAGGCATTGTATAGTCCAAATTGCATTCCATAAAGCTTCTATAAGTCTGATGAAATGAAATGATTGGTATGTTGCCCAGCTACTGTGGTATTCTAGTGAGTTTTTTCCTACAGATAGTTCTTAATTTGTTCAATTTCTCTATTTGCCTTATCTGGTTTAATTTTGTATTAAACCTATTAATTTTGGTTATTTCGGTTCTGAGGAAGGGAGAAACAGTTATTCTCCAAAAATCTGAGAGAATTCACAGTTGTTGTGCTGTGCCCCAAATCTAAATATGTATACTGCTTTCAGGAATTGTGTTCTGTCTCCAGATCAGATTAGTTTAGTTTAGTTTAGTAACTGCATCTCTAGTGTTGTGTTTTTTTTTGTTTTTTTTTCCTCCCCTCCTCACTCACTCACTCACTCTTGTCATTTCCTTGTCAGCTTCCCCATTTTGTACAGTAACAGCCTTACCTAAACAGGAATGGTAATACTACCTTACTGTAATAATGCCCAAAGCAAAAAGCTATTAAGACACTTGAGCATAAAAAACTTAGGTCAGGTCTACACTGGTGAAGAAAATCCAATGTAAGATACTCAACTCCACCTACGTGAATTGTGAGGCTGGAGTTGACACCTTGCATTGATTTCTACCCCTCCCCTCCTCCCCCTTCCCCTGGGGTGGCCCCCACAGTGGAAGGTTCATAGGAGAGACATTCTCGTTGACTTCCCTTACTCCTTTCGAAAGTGAGAAGTACCACGGTTGACAGGGGTGCCCTCAGCGTTTGATTAAAACGTCTTTACTAGACCTGGAAGATCTATCACTGGAGTGTCAATCCTCCACTATGTGGAGACAGCCTTCAAGAGACTTAATTATATGTCTGGAAACTAGCAGAATTAAACCTAGGCAGGGACACAAACCTTGTGTTCCTTAAATGCACCTGCTTTTCTTATAAAGTAATTCATAGACCAGAATCAGATGGCCACCAATCACGCTCATGTCAGGTGGTCTGAGCTAAGCATCATTATTTTTGTATGGGATGCATTTAGGAAAAATTGAGGTGACTTTTCTTTCTGGATTGGATCAGAACCTGAGCTCCAGCATGGTATTTAAACATTACTGTTAATGTTACCATGTTTAAATGAGTTGTAAAAAAACCAGACAAGGTCTTGAGCACACATAATAATTAAAGGTCTATAGTGCTTTGCTAACATAAGATGGGCATTATTAGTGTCCTAAAGGAAATCTTACCTTTACTATACCTGCGTTTCAGACTATTTATTGAAAACTTCTTTCACTTTTTCAAACACAAGTGATTTACAAATTAGACTCCTCTTCCTGGTGCATACTAATTGAGACAATTTCTAATATTTTATTTACGAGTCAGGGTTGGCAACCTTTCCGAAGTGGTGTGCCAAGATTTAACTCTCTTGCCCAGGGCCATGCCGCTCTCCCGTGAGCCTGAGAGGGGCTTTCTCCATGTGCACCCTGCTTGGTCTCTTGCCTGGGCTCTGGTCCGGCTTTCCCTGTGGGGAGGGGAGGAGCAGGGTGCGCATGTTTCCCCAGAAGCTGGATGCAGCGCAGAGCATCGAGGCTCCCCTTCTACCCCTCCCCCACAGGAAGTTGGCACTGACTCCAGCTCCAATCTATGGAGGGCATGATGCTGGATCACCAACGCAGGCTGTGGTCAGGGTGGCGAGGGGGTCAAAGAAATGGGAGAGGTGGGGGTGGTATTCAGCCCTGCTGGAGGCAGGGTCCTGTGGGCTGGGGTCTGGTCCATGGCGCACTCGCCTTCCTGCTAGGGACCCAGGGCCAATGTGGCTTTGGGTCAGGGAACCCCCACACACACTTTCTTCCCTCAGCTGTCCCTGCCACCGCCCAGTCCCAGAGCCGCAACCTAGGTAGCACTCACCCTCTAGCTCAGTGGTTTTCAAACATGTTGGTCCATGAGCCACCTGGCTCAATGCAAACCTTTTTGCAGACCCCAACAGTTGCTAATGGAAACTCATAATTAATTACATAATTACGCCCGAGCCATTTTGCTAATGCTGCAGCTAAGGAGAATGGTTTAATTTAAATTTAAACCAAACAGATTAAGCATTTTAACTTTCTCATGTTAGTTTATCACACTTCATTTTAAATAAAGTAAAATATTAATTTATGTTCCACATGAAAGGTTTCAATGTTTTCTTTATTTATGGGAGGAGTGGGGGAAAATCAGTTGGGGACCACACTAGAGAAGCAAAAAAATTACTCCCAAACCCCCCAACCCTCTGAGCCTGACTCATCACACTGCAGTTCCCAATTCCCTCATTACCTCCTCACCCCGGCCCCCGCTTCCCATGACTGCACCCCTCCCACGGGGGCGGGGGGGAGGGAGTCTTGGCTGTGTGTGCAGTCCCTGTGCCACCTGGTGGAAGCAGGTGGGAAGCTGGGGCAGCTCTCGGGGGTACTGGGGCAGACTCCCCCCACCCCATTGCTTCTTTCTTGCCCAGTCTCCCCTTACCCCCACTGCTTTATCACCCCATAGCCCTCAACACCCTAGATTCCCCTTCTCACACGGTGGCAGCTGCTCAGGGATGGTCCCGGCCAGGCCCTGGGGGCAGGGCAGGCTGTTCCCCACCCCCCCCACCTGATGGTCCCCGCATGCTGTTGGGGCTGGGGTAGGTAGAGCAGCAGCAGCATGCATGCGCAGGTGGGACTTCAATCCCGCAGCTCTGTGTGGGGTCCCTGTGCTGCCTAGTGGAAGTGGGTGGGGAGCCAGGGCGGCTCTCGGTGGGGCACCAGGGGTGGACTCTCCCACTGCATTGCTTCCTCCTTCTCCACTCTCCCCGCATGCTGGTGGGGCCAGGGCAGGAGGATTAGCAGCAGTGCACATGTGGGGGAAAGAGAGGGGGCCTCTATCCCTCAGCGGTAGGGAAGCTGTCCCTACTCTGTGTGGGGTCCTTGTACCGCCCAGTGGAGGCGGGTGGGGAACTGGGATGGCTCTTGGGGGACACTGGGGGCGGATACAAGATGGGGCTTTCTTTTACCTCCCCTTCTCCTGTGCGCCTGGAGGCAGTGGAGCTATTGTTCCAAGCCTCACGGCTGTGTGGGTTCCAAAGGGGGTGGCTGAGCTCCTGCCATAGTCTCTGCTGTGTGCCACATGTTGCTAACCCCTGACCTAAGTGTTCCCTGCAGTCGTATTTTCATTTTTTTTTTTTTTTTTTTTTTTTTTTAATTGTGTCCCTCTCTGGCTGAGGCAGGCTGTTTGGCCTGGTGCGGTGAGTTGCAGTGGAGCTGGCACTCCCTCATTAGACCTCACCGCAGAACTGGCCTGAACCTAGCCAGCTTTTGCCTCCCTCCTTCTCTTTTCCCCCTTCCAAAAACAGAAATAAAACTGTGCTCCTGGCTGGGAACCCCAAGTTTCCCTCCTCCAATCCTGCTGGGGCCTGGAGATTTTTTTTCTTAGCAATTTGAAGGGGGCATCACCATTGAAAAAGGTTGAGCAGCCCTATTCTACTGGCTGTAGACCATTCCATGCTCTCATCTGGCCCCATATCCCGTTATCACCTGTCCAACTCCCATCTCCACATTATTCTCCAATCTGCATTCCTCCTCCTTTTACTTGCTGCCTGTGCACTAGCATTGAGAGCGAACTAATAGAGATGCTTTTGGTTCCTGTGTCCAGTACCCCAAACTGCCCCAGCTGATTCCAGGAGCAATTGTAAGGAAAGCCCTGATGGATGAAATATATTGTTAGAGGCAAAAATTCTCTCTCTGACCCCAAAGATGATTCTCTCTCTCTCTCTCCACCTACAGCCTCACCTGCAAAGTATCAATTCTCTCCATCAATGCATTGAGAATTTGGAGCTTCTTGATTAGATGACTAGAAGATTTTTTTTTTTTTTTTTTAATGTGGGCAAATACCACTTACTTTTATCAACTTTTTTTATCTGAAATAGCTGAATCATTATAGTTGAAACTTTCCAAAAATATTCTCTCTAAAGCAGACAGTGAGATTACTGCTTAGCAAAGCTATAAGCAATTGAATACAAGGTCTTTTAATGGGAAGAGTTGTGCAACCTTAATTATGACTCTAGCTCTGCATGGAATTTCCTAAGTTTGGTGTTTGTGTTAAATGTTGACTTATTAAATATACTTACCAACCCTTTATAGGTGGACATTGTTGTAGGAACCCCTGGAAGATTGGATGACTTGGTGTCAACTGGAAAGCTTAACTTATCTCAAATTAGATTCCTGGTTCTTGATGAAGCTGTAAGTTGGAAAAAAAAACCAAATTAATATTGTTTGTAAGAACAAAGCTAAAGCTCACCTGTGGCAATTTGATTTACTGTTGGAAGTGACGTGAAGTTTTCATTGCCCTAGAGTTAAAGCAATTATGTATTTGAATGTGATAGTGGTAGCTCAATATTCTTGTGTTTTCAGTATTAACGTTCCTACTTATGTTTTGAGCATGCTGAATTTACAATGCCTGGACTTGCATTACATCCAAGGTGTGGACTGTACCCGTCTTCTCTCCGAAATGGGGAGTCCAAGAGTAGTCATAAGGCTTTCAAAAAGCTTTACTTTCAAGGAAAAACTTGAGTGGCTTCTCTCAGAATCATTTCACTTTGGCTTGTCAGCTGCCTTTCCAGTTGCTTATTACAAAGAATCTTGTATGGAAGTAGTAGCCTCAAAGGCAAAGCAGGTATCACAAGATTTGATGTGGTGATATGATTTAATGCCAAATATCAAAGTGCTATGGAAAATACCTATTTTACTAACTTTGAAAATAGTACATAGTCTGCATTTTATTCAGTAGCAGTCACAAGCGCTAGATTTCTGACTTGTAGTGTTTCATATTCTATAGCTAGCTTTGGCACTAATATGGGTGGTCTGAAGGAAATCAAGAAGTTGGGTTGTGGGGGGGTGTGGGTTTTTTTGTCTTTTTGTTTTTGTTTTTTTAATTTTTTGGAGGTGGGTTTTAATTATTGATTGAAATAAACTAGTCTTCCCTACTGACCTAGTCCCTGCTTTGCCCCCAAAAAAAAAAAAAAAAAAAAAAGCTGGCTTCATTAGCTCTTCCAAACTTGAGCTCTACTCAAAAAGCTACATTGGTGCTATTTCAGGTTTCCTAATTCAGTTTATTTAAGTAGAATAGCCTTGAAAGTGTGGCAGCTGATCTGGAAGGTGGGTTTGTCTCCACATGCTTAGATTTTATTCAGGAGCCACTTTAAATTGGAATTTTGGGATTTTTTTCCCCCCCTTTTTGGTAATGCTGTCGTAGCCATACGAGAGTTTTAAACAGCACATCAAAGTCTATATCCTAATATTTGTCTAATTTAAGAAAAGCTAACTTTTTTTTTCCCCACAATATAGGATGGCCTTCTTCTCCAGGGTTATTCAGACTTCATAAACAGAATCCACAGTCAGATTCCTCAGATAACTTCAGATGGAAAAAGACTGCAGGTATAACGCTTTCTATTGTAGTCAGCAATCATTTCTAACATATTTGCAAGCTGTGTGGAATATAACATTTTATCAGTGTGGTGCACCTCTTTTATTAGGTAGTTAATACTTTTGTGTGTTTCATTTGTTTCAACACTTGTTCACAAATTATTGGGTGGTAGTTTTTATAGATGACTGCTAATTAAAGGTATAATGTGGGATTTTATTTAGAAAGTCAGCAATTTCAGGAAATAGCGGTTTTTCCTTATTAATATTTATGGAAGATACTCCAGGATTTAATCTGCTTGTCCTGTGACTTTCATTGTTGGGCTGAAATACTTGATTATCTTGAATGTTTTAAGGTGCTGGTTTTGAACTACACCAAAAAAAAAATAGCGGAACACAGACTATAAACACAACTGAAAGTAAAAATGTAATGTACTCTTATTAAGGTACAGCTATCTTTTGGTTTGGAAAAGAAAACATTTGTAGACTAGAAACGGCATAAAATGCCAACAAGAACTCTGTACTCCCTCATTACCAAAAAAAATGCATGGCATGGTATTGCCAATATCACTTCTGTGCTGCTGCCTGCAGAACTGGGCCCTCAGTCAGAAGCTGCCTCTGACCGCCTAGCTCTGAAGGCAGTGCTTAAAGATGGTAATAGTGTCACAACCCCTTGCAACTACCTGCAATTCCCTTTTGAGCCAGGACCCCCCAATCTGTATAGTATAGGGCAAAAACACACACAAGAGCAGATTTCACAGGGGAGACCACATATCCCAGTCAGTGATGCATTTTTCATGGCTGAATTTGATAAGGCCCCATGTATATATCTGAGGAATTGTATACTTCAATTGTGCTACCGCTTCCCTTGACCGTGAATGACTGGGCAGCTGATTTATAGAGAACAATGGATTAATTATTTGACTTGGCCAGAAAGAGAGCTTTGGATGGCTGGTTTGCATCAGTCTCTGTAGAGTCAGAAATAGGGAGGCATGACACCACACTGCTGTCACCAGTACAAGACCCTTCCAGACTTTATTCTCTCCACCTAAACTCCTGACCAATAAGAGTCACTCCTTATGGTGTTTATGGTTTTGGGAAGACATCTTGCCTTTTTGAAGTGTGTTTATATTTTTAGGTTATTGTGTGTTCTGCAACTCTACATTCTTTTGATGTGAAGAAACTGTCAGAGAAGATCATGCATTTCCCCACCTGGGTTGACTTAAAAGGAGAGGATTCTGTCCCAGAAACTGTCCACCATGTTGTTGTTCCTGTGAATCCCAAAATTGACAAACTGTGGGAAAGGCTTGGCAAGAATCATGTCCGGGTAAGTAGTTTATAAATGCCTATTACACTGCAATAGATTAAACTTAACTTAACAATTTAGCTTTCAGTTTACACACAGTAATTTAAACTGCTGGAATCTGGACTTAACCACGGGGCCAGCTGCCACTTCAGTCTCTTGAAATGGCTGCATATGTCCAAATATATAAGTTGGCATATTGACTATAGTGATGAGTGTGTGATGTCAGCATAATATAGCAGATCTATTAACACAAATTCTGCAAGATTATTACAATTGCAGTACTTAACTTAAAATCTGGATGAAAGAGATCTGATTGCACCTCAAATTCATTAACATTCGCTAGCAGAGGAATGCATTTAGGGCAGGGCTGAGCAAGATGTGGGTTGGGGGCTGGATCTGGCCCGCCTAACACTTGGATCTGGCCTGTGGACTGCATCTGGCCACTTCCTATTTATTTTCTGCTGCCAGTGCTACTGAATTTCCAGGTGGTGGTTCAGGCAGCAGGATTCTATTTAAATAGCTCTTGGCTCCTGGTCACAGCGCTATGCCGGCAGGGGCCAGAACTGCGAGCCCTTTGCTGTGTATTTACTTCAAAGCCTTCAGCCCCAGACGACTGGGCTGGGGTGAGAGGAGACTAGTCCTCATCCCCGCCCCTTCCATCCAGGCCCCGCCCCTTCCAGGGGTGGAGCTGGCCTGTGCCCAGTTCCAAAATTCATTAAGTGGCCCTTCCTGTGGAAAATTATTGCCCACTCCTGATCTAGGGGTAACTTGTGCATTATCAAGTGGAAGTGTATACCTGATTTTTTGCCATAGTGTTACATAGCCCCAGACAGTGTAGCCTGTATTATGTTTCTTCTGTGATTGGTCAGGAGTCTGTAAACAATCCTTTCTAACATGCACCTTGTTATAGTCCATGCCTTGATTGAGTTAAACTACTCTAATGGGCTCTTCAGATCAAGATTGGCAATATTGATGTCAGTTTTGGCTGATTAATTATATGCTTTTGTTTCAAGTGGACCGGTTTAGTCTGACTCCATGAAGCTTATGGATAGGTGGATATTTTTCTGTAAAGTATAAAGACCAAGAAATTATAAATTTATGCATTTGATGGAATTTTAATACTTAAGACTTTAAATTTCTAATGACACAGGTGAAGCCCTGGAGGGGCAACCACCAGAACACCCTTGCATTTGTTCTATGTGGAGCATGATATTTTGCTCTATAAAATGACACCCTCAATGCAATTGTGTATGCACATCCATACTGTGGGAGGACAAGATGACATCCCTCATGCAGCAGAAATGTTGGCATGCGATTCTGGTGCAATCCTGCCCAACTCCAGCACAAACTTAAGGGTGCATTTCTTCTACAGTGAGAGGTGAACAACTAACCTTATTCCCCATGATCCTGGAAAAAAAAATACAGACACAGTGATCGGTGGTATTCCAGGAATTCTTTATTTTTCATTTCCACAGCCTACAGTTCTTTGTTGCTTGTGTATTTAGTCTGCCCTCTATCTGAGGTCTTTAACTGAGGGGGCTTACACTTTCCTAGATCTACTGGAATTTCTCCTTCAAGTGATTGTTCATGTCCATTCCAATTCAGGTGTATGCATACCATGTGCATGAACGTTGAAAACTTCCCCTAGCAGCTCACGTAGAGTCGACTATGGAGACCCCTAGAGTGGCGCAGCTATATCAGTGCATATATACTACTGCCGACCCTACCCTCCCTCAGTTCCTTCTTACTGTCCATAGCAACATTGGAATTACAGCTAGCTCTTGCTTAGCAAATGCCTCGTCCCCTAGCGGTAGCTCTCATTTTTTGGTCTTCGCCTTATTTTTTCTCTGATCAAGAACTTCAAGCAAATAAATGGAGAGTGAGTAAGTCCCAAACATCTCAGCCCCTTCGGCATGCCTCAGCACCCTAACACCCCAGGTTTTAAAGTATGCATTTTGATTCTTCTTTGTCTCAGGCTATGTCTACACTACAGGCTTTTTGAGCAAGAAGCTTTTTGTGGAAGAGATCTTCGGCAAAAACTTCTTGCGCAAGAGATCATCTACACTGCAAAAGCGCATTGAAAAAGAGTGTCCATGCGAAAGGAAACTGATTGCTATTTACAGAATGGCCACCAGGGCACCTGGGCTTTTTCTGTTGCCTCTTTTTGCACCAAAAAACCCTGTTCCCCGTCCCCACACACCTTTTTGCGCAAGAGCTCTTGTGCAAAAAGGAGTTATTCCTCATAGAAAGAAGAATACCTACACCAGAAAAACCCCTCTGTTCTTTCGTTTTATTTGCACAAAAATGTGCTTGAGGTGTGGGGGCAGAGTTTTGGCGCAAAAACTCGGAAGTGTAGACCTACCCTCAGGCTTTACCTCAGATTTACAATGGTGGGAGAGCAATATCAATTTGCAGTGCTGCCATTTGGCCTTTCCTCCGTCCTCTGAGTGTTTACCAAATGCAGCGGCCTTCCTCAGAAAGAAGGGAGTGCAGGTATTCCCCTACCTGGACGATTGGCTGATAAAAGCACCTTCTAGGGCTCCGCTCCTGACCCACGTAGACCTTGCCCTAGAGCTCTTTGAAATGCTGGGTGTCCTCCTCAACAAGGAGAAGATGGTGGTGAGCCCAGTGCCGAGGATAGAGTTCATGGGGCAACATTAGACTCGATACAAAGGAAGGCACTGTTACCAGAATCAAGGGCCCAGAGCATTCAGGCCCTTGTAGACTCTCTCATGTGGTATCCAATCACTACCACAAGGACGTGCTTCTAGGCTACATGGCATCCTGTTATGTGATCAGAAACGCATGTCTACACCTAAGACGTCTTCAGGGGTGGCTCGCTTTGTTTTATGTACCCACATGTCACAACCTGGACATGGTATTATCCAGGGCTCACTAAGCGGCGGCGAGCCCCACTCGCCGGCCGCGCGGTTCTGCGTTCTGCGCATGCTCAGATCGTTCTGCGCATGTGCAGATCGCTCTGCACCGGCTCTTCTGGGTTGTAATCTACTCGCCATGGGCGAGTGGATTACATTGTCGAGCCCTGGTAGCATCCATTCCCCAGAAGGTGATAGAGTCCCTCAGGTGGTGGATGGTCCCTCTCGATCTGTGGGAGGGAGTGCAGTTTGCCCCTCTGACCCCCACTCTGACTCTGGTAATTGACGCTTCGGATATGGGGTAGGGAGCCCAACGGGGCGACCTCAGGACACAAGGACTCTGATCACCCACAAACATGAGTCTTCACATCAATGTGAAGGAAGTCAGATTGGTATGCTGGGTGTTTCGGGCCCAGATGCAGGGCCAGTGTGTACGGACAATACGACCGCAATGTTTTATATAAACAAAGGGGTGTGAGGTCGTCTCACCTAAGCAACTCCCAGAGGCTATGGCACTACTCTGTGAAACCGAATTCACCTCAAACCCAGTATCTCCCAGGGCTACAAAATATGTTGGCAGACACCCTCAGCAGGACCTTTATGGTCCACAAGTGGTCAATCTGGGAAGACGTGATAAAATCAATCTTCCACAGGTGGCAGACTCCCAGTCTAGACCTGTTTGCCCCTCCAGAAATTAAAAAATGCCTAGGCTTTTGTTCATTCTAGAATCGCTATCAGGGCTCCATAGGAGACACGTTTGCTCTCCACTGGGGAGAGGCACCTCTCCTATAATGCATTCCCCCCGATTCCTCTGGTATTTCGGGTCCTTGTGAAAGCCTGGAGGGACAGGGCTCATCTAATCATGTTGGCACCAGCATGGCTATGCCAACATTGGTTCTCCATCCTACTCAGCTTTTCAGTGAAAACCTCGATAGCTCTTCCCCTGTACCCGGATATTCTGACATAGCGTCACTGATACCTCAGGCACCCAGATCTGCACTCGCTCCATCCAACAGCATGAAAGCTGGATGGTTCGATTTGTTAGAGCTTCAGTGCTCTGCTCAGCCCAGGTACAAGAGGCCCTGTTGGGCAGTAGAAAGCAGTCTACTGGGACGGCATATTTGGCCAAATGGAAGAGGTTTTCCAGCTGGTGAGCAGAGCAGGATGTATCCACTGGGCAGGCGTCTATCCCGGTGGTGTTGGAGTACCTGTTGTACCTGCGATCACAGGGGCTGGCACCCTCCTCAGTTAAGGTTCACTTGCTGGTGATTTCTGCCTTTCACCCAGATTGCTCTCAGCATTCCCTGTTCAACCACCCTATGGTGACGCAGTTCAGAAAGGGGTTGTACCCATATTGTCCACCTGTACCTGCTTGGGACATGAATCTGGTACTCAAACTTTTGGGTCCACTCTTTGAACCAATGGCTCAGTGTACTTTGCTACATCTGTCAATGAATGTGGCTTTCCTGGTAGCTGTCACATCAGCAAGATAAGTGTCTGAGTTGAGGGCCCTATCCTCAGAACCACCGTACAGTCCACAAAGCTTAGACTATACCCAGCTTTCCTACCAAAAGTGGTCTCCCAATTCCACCTGTCACAAGAGGTCTTTCGTCCGGTTCTTTATCTTAAGCCTCACACTAATGATAGACAGAGGGTATTGCATATGCTAGATGTAAGGAGGGCTTTAGCTTTCTACATAGAACATTAGGTCATTTAGGAAATCCATGCACAGTGCATCTCTGCCTGGATAGGGCTGTGCATACACACCTGTTACAGCCTAACTGGGGTCCCTCCCCTGCCAGTCATAGACCACTTGACCAGGGCCCTGGCTTCGTCTGCAGCCTTTGTAGCACAGGTCCCCTTTCAGGAGACCTGCTGGGCACCTACTTGGTCTTCAATTATACGTTCACAGCCCATTACACAATTAATAAATCCTCCAGGGCGGATGCAGTAGTTGGTGGAGCAGTACTCCAGTCTGTGATTCCGAACTCCAACCCCACCTCCATGGGGTAGCAGCTTGGAAGTCACCTGAATTGGAATCAATGTGAACAATCACTAGAAGAATACAAGACAGTTACCTATTCTCATAACTGGTGTTCTTCAAGATGTGTTGTTTATGTCCCTTCCAATATCCACCCTCCTTCCCCACTGTTGGAGTAGCCAGCAAGAAGGAACTGAGGTGGAGTAGGGTCATCATACAGTGCTGATACAGTAGTGCCACTCTAGGGGTCTCCACAGCTGACCCTACGGGAGCTGCTAGGGGAAAAGTTTCCAAAGTTCGTGCGCACAGCATGCATACACCTGAATTGGAATGGAGGTGAGCAACACATCTCGAAGAAGTTACAAGAACAGATAACTGTCTTTTATTTGTTCTGAAAGAGTCAAACCTGCTCTGAGGAGGTGTGATGAATGGGAGGGATATTGCCCCTTTTTGGACTTCTCAGCTATTCAGTTAACTAAATTGCCTGTAAGTGTTAAACCCAGAGACAGTGGGTCTCGAAAAAGTGTTGGCAGGGAGTCAGGAGAGCCAATGGGAAGGGAGTGTGAGATTTGAATTGAAGCAGGATCTGCCTGCTGCAGTCTTGTGTGTGTAGGAGAGGAAGAGCTGAGAGTGGTGGGCTGAGCCAGGAGCAAGGCATAGAATTTCCAGCAATATCCATGCATAGGAAGGACTAAACCTTGGTACAGCAGATGTGAGTAGAATAGGGAATGTTGAGTTAGATACAGTCAGGTTATTTTCTTTATCTTTTGGGGCTTGGTTGAATTCCTTTGTGCTGAACCCATGTGACAGCTCCCGCCCCTCCCTTCCCCCCCCCCCCCCATATACTGTAACTCTTAAACTGAATCTCAGGGTAGCAATTCTCTGTGCTTTTAATCTGTTCTTTTATTCAGTTACTCTGTAACACCTAGCAATCAAATAATGCTTTACCAAGTATGTCATCTTTGTGTTGCTAATAAAACCACTTTTTTTAAGACTGTGATCTGATTCCTGTATCCCACAAGGCAGGAAGTTCTGTGTGCATACGCCTGAGTCTGAAAGGTCAGCTATTAGGAATTAGTTTGTTTTCAAGCTCTCTTCTGACAGTGGGTTAGAGAGCTTGGGGGTACCCCACAGGAAAAAATTCCCAAGTAGGTCTTCCTTTCCTCTCAAAGGGATATTTGCATTTGGGTGGTGGCAGTGAACCACCCAAGATCAGGGAATCTTTGACCTTTGGGAGTCTTTTTAAGCAGAAGCCTTTAGTGTCAGGGTATTTTTAAGGTCTCTTGTGGGCCCGCACCTTCTGAACTCGAAGTGCCAGAATGGGGAACTGTCTTGACAGGAGGCCTCCATGTTTCTTTGGCAAGAGAGCAGACACATTCCTTGACATTTACTTTCATACTTCACAATGCCCTGCCTGCTGTTGCTGGCTAATCTGGGGAAGGCAAAGGTATTTTCTTACCTAGCATTGGATTTGAAGTTTTTATAAAGACTCTGTTTCCGTGATAAACATCTGACCATCCTTAACCTCACAAGGACGATGGGTAGACCCCAGCATTTCCAGGAAGAGGCAAATTTTACTCCTTTGCAAACCATTCCAAGGTTAGAAGAAGCCAGACTGATTTTTGGGAAACTTGTTTGCAGTCTTTGAATTAAGAAGGAAGGTGATGAGAATGTACCTTATTCAGCTGAAGGTACAATGCTTAAACTCACTGAAGTTTGATTCATTCGGTAGCCAATAATCTTTGGTTAGGATATAGAACTTTAACCACTAGAGGGAGCCCATGAATTTCATAAGAATAAACACTTGGTTTTGGTAATACTCATAATAAACTTACCTGTTGTTCTTGTGTAGCTGATCATGGTAGCGGGTATGTGTTTTTGTGTGTATTTTTCAGTATTCAGCTTTTAGGACAGTTGCTTTAGTAACCAGTTTGAACTAGCTTGCCACATTATTTATGACTGACCTCTCTAGCTGAAGATTTTCTCCTCGTGGTATTATGGTTTAAAAATAAATAAAGCTGTTTTTGACAATGTATTTTTCTTGTAGTTTTTAACACAGAATTTTACCTTTTTAATATTAAAGTACTTCAAAATATACTGAATCTTTACTCTTGAACTGATATATGTTGAACCCACTTTCTTCCTGAGACTGTCTTTAGCTCCCCTTTCAGCAATCATACAGAAGCAGTGTAGGTTAGAGAAAGGAGACTGGACATCAGGAACGTCAGAATTTTAATTCTGGCCATGCAATTCATTTTGATCTATGCTCTTGGAGTAGGTAACTGAAACTTAGAGGTAAAACAATACCTATAAAATTAACATTGACTTTTTTTTTTAAGTACTTGGAGAGCTTAGAATGAAAAATTCTGAAACAGTGTGTTACAGGATTTTTTTTAAAAACAAAACCACTAAATTTTCCAAAAATCAAATTACTTTTGACTTGGAGAAGAAAATTAAGCAGAAAATATAGTGTACAAATTTCACTTCAGAGTAAGTTGAAAGCTGTCAGGGTTGCCAGTTTTGTTTGAGGTATTCCTGGAGATTTCATCATATGACAAAGTCTTTCATTAAATATTAACCTTTTTGAAGCTTGTAGATACCAGCAAAATCCTGGATAGTTGTTAACCCTAATAGCAATATTCCCATTGATTCTATTGGATGAGAACTTTACCTCTGGGTGCTTGCTTATATTACACAAGGAGCAGTGGCTGTATCTTATTATGTTGTGTCACAGAACAGTAAATTGTTGGTGCTTAATAACTAAATGCAAATAACAAACTGTTGATGAGATTTCTGCCACTTTTATATGAAAGCACTGCTACAATGAAATGACTAACCTCTCCCCATCCGCCCCCCCCTTTTCTAGACTGATGAGGTACATGCAAAAGATAATACAAGGCCTGGTGGTAACAGTCCAGGTAAGTGACCTTAATACATGTTAAGACTTCAGGGTATCGGAGCAGCGGTTTTTGAAATAAGTATCTTCCAAAGAATTCATGAGGCAGAATTGCACTGTATTAAGAGATGGGCCCTATGAAAATGTTTCACATCTCAGCTCCTAGAGGCAAGCGTTTGTTGTGGGGTTTTTTTGTTTTTTAAAGATCATAATCAAATTTGGGGAGAAGGGGGGCAGAGCTTGAATTTGTAGTCTTGAAGTTTGCAAAGTGGAATATGAATACAAACAACCTGAGTAGCTGAAGGCATGTCTATAGTACTGGTAAATCAGCACTCTGGAGGTCGATCTTCTGGCGTTCGATTTAGTGGGTCTAGTGGGTCTAGTATAGACCCGTAAATTGAACCCTAAGGGCAGCTCCTGCTGGCGTCCAGCACTCCTCCTTTTGCAAGAAGTAAGAGGAACCGACGGGAGCATTTGCATGGTCACTGCCAAGGTTTCGACTTAAGGTAAGCTGACTCCAGCTAAGCATTTTACATAACTGGAGTTACGTACCTTAAGCCGGCCTTTCTAGTCTAGTATAGACCCTGCCTGAGAGCAGGTAACTTCCCCATGTGCAGTTGAGAGGTATTTAACTTTTGTTGGACGGGGAGGGGTTGAGGAACTCTTTGTCTTTGGGGCAAGTGAAGTGAGTGCTGCAGGCCTGGCCCACTGCACCCACCCATACTAGTATGCCTAGTTCCTAGGATAATTGTTCATAGCCACTTTCAGAAAACCATATAGTAACAAATTTAGAAAATAGAATTTTTATAAAGGTGTTGAGTGACCAACATCTCTTGCTTTATACTCAGAAATGTGGTCTGAAGCTATTAAAATACTGAAGGGAGAGTATGCTGTTCGAGCAATTAAGGAACACAAGATGGATCAAGCAATTATTTTCTGCAGAACTAAAATAGACTGTGATAACATGGAGCAGTACTTTATACAACAGGGAGGAGGTAATATTTCTCACTTTGATTGTTCAGGCTTGAATTAGTCTTTCACTTCTGCTTTTTCTTTAAAGAAATCCTGACTCTTGAAGATATTGATGTCAAATAGGGGTTTTTTTGTTCATCTTTCAGAGTGTTTTAGATCTTTAATTATAAAATCTTCTGAAAGCTGTAACATCACAGTTAACCTCCAGTGCTTGACCTGTGGTGTGATAGCATACTATGATCACCAAACTTTTCTTGACCTCTAGGCACCTGAAATCCGTAAAATGTATTTAGATGGTGATAAAACTTAATTGAAATGTCACTTTAAGCTATCTTTTTGGAAGGTATAAGTGACCTTTCCTGTAACAAATAGTACATTACAGTTCATCACATCACAGTATATCCTGCTTGACTATATGAAGCCTCCCTTCTCATACAAATCCTATTTCTTTATGCAGCACCTGAATACTGTCACCCATAAGTTTTGGACTTAAAACTTCTATGTATTTGTAGTAGTCTATCAGTGTGATTATTGAAAGTTGTATATTTGTGTATCTAATATCCTATTGAACAAAGATATAATAACCTAACTTTTCAGGTCCAGATAGGAAAGGACATCAGTTTTCGTGTGTCTGTCTGCATGGTGACAGAAAACCTCATGAAAGAAAACAAAACTTGGACAGATTTAAGGTAATAATAAATATAGGCTATTTCAGGGCATAGCATAGGCTTGATCTGGAACTGCAGTATTCCCAAACCACTACAATAATGGTGGTTATTTCAAATGAGGCTGTACTCCATTTTATGCATACTTTGAGTTCCAGAGAGGGGTGAACAAGTCCTTAACAATGCAGTATGGTCTGTGAAAAGAGGGCTACTTCTAGTAGTCTGCCTACTTAGCTGAAGTTGTAAGCAAATAGTCTGCTTCTGTGAACCGGATAGGACTTGTAATGTCATATATGGTGTTGTGACAAACCTTAAAGCATGGCTTATGACATTATGGCCAGTCCTCCAGTTTTAGGTGCAGCGTCATTAAAATGGCACATCAAGCCAGAAGCCCACAATGTAACTATTCACTATTATGTAAACCAGGAGTTGGCAACCTATGGCACGTGAGCTGATTTTTCACTGGCAGGCGAGCCTCCTCGCCGGATCCGTACGCGACCATACAGGGCCGTCCCAATTTTAAATACTCTGTCCCAGTGTCCCCATCAAGTAATGAAACGTCTAGCGGGGCTTTCCAAGACATTTCACTACTTGTTGATGGGAACACTGGCTTACGGGGACAAAGCGACCAAGAAATGGCTCCGTGTACTGCTCCTCATGCAGTGCAGCAGCCTCCCCCCACTCTGTAGAGTGCATAGGCGGCTCCATTGGAGCTTTGCTGGCGGGCAGCCTTGCCAGCTTCTGGTGGCGTGCATTTTCCGGTCACTCTGCCACCTGCTGTGCTGCCCTCTCCTTCCCCCCGTGGGACTGCCTCTGGTATGTGGGCCCCCGGTTCAGCTACGCTGCTTCCTCCTCCTCCAGGCCACTTGTTGGTACGGTCACCACTGCTAGGGGGGTGAGGTGGGTCCAAGGTAAAACCTGGTAGAGCTGCTCCTGGATCTCTGCACCTTGGAGCTGTCACTTCAGCCCTGCCAGGGCTGAAGGAGTCCGACTGGGGCGGGGTGCGCTTGTGCTCAGCAGGTGCACTCAGTTTGCTGCTGCTCTTTTTTCCCCCTGCCCTTCCCCACCCTGCTGGTAGTGCAGCAGTGAGCCAGGTCTGGTGGAGAAGGTTGGGGTTTCTTCACCCTTCTCCCCCTGCTGTGCTGGGATCCCTGCTGCTTGGAGGTAGGGGCTGAGCTCCTTCCCACTTCCCACCCTCCTGGGGGAACAGCAGCGAGCTGTCCGGAAGCTTTCCCTGCTGCAAGGGGGGCTCAAAGCCAGATAAGAGTCCCCCTTCATGCCCAGACCCCCACAATCTAATCCCCTCACTCCTCTTTCTCCCCTTCCCCGGCCAAGACCCCATGCCCCCCAGCTTGCTCTGACCCTCACCCTGGCCAGACACATATCCTCACCCTGCTCCTGCATCCACCCACCGTTGTTCCTGCACCCTCTCTCCTGGCCTCACTCCGCACCCTCCCTTGCTCCTGCACCCTCTTCCTGGCCAGACACCGTACTCCCAGCTTGCTTCTGCACCCTACCTCCCACCCAGACCTCACAACCTCTCCTTCTTCTGCACCCCACCTCCCTCCCAGATCCTACACACCATCCCAATCCCACATGCTGGTAGCCCTGTCCCACACACTGAATCTCTCATTTTTGTCCCCACCCAGAGACTTAAGGGGGGGTCCATAAAATCTACCAACTCCGGAACTCCAGAAAAGTAAATCTGGCCTATGGGAAGCCCTGAACCTCAGTCCTCCCTGCCCCTTCCCCTCACCCTGAGGGGCTGGAGTGACAAAGGAATGAGGTGTCTCAGTTGGAGAGCCACATCAATGAGGGTTGGGGGTTTTTGAGGAGTTTTTTTTTCTTCCCACTTGTGTGATCCCTGACTGGTGTTTTTTTTTTTTTTTTTTTCTGTAAGTCAGTGGCCCCAAACCTAAAAAAGGTTCCCCACCCTTGCCATAAATAAATAAAACATGGGAAACTTTTGTGTTGGACATAAATTAATATTTTTACTTTATTTAAAATAAAGTTTGATAAACTAATCTGAAAACTTAAAATGCTTAATCTGTTTAATAATTTAAATTAAACCGTTCTCCCCAACTGCAGCTAGTTCACAAAATACAGTCACCGTACCAGGCCTGCCACGGCCCTGCCTCTCGCCCCTCCTTCCTACTCCCACCCTCCCCCACCCCTGACCCCCAAGCACACAGATCTGTGAATAAGTTAAACCTTGACATGCCACTTCTGAAAGGTTGCTGACCCCCTGATGTAAACCCTTAAAAACAATGAGTACGGCACCTTAGACACTAACAAAAATATATAGTATAGGCCTGTCTTGAAGTAGATTCCTGAGTACTTGTCTGGCTCTGTCATTCTGTTTCTTCACTTTCCCAGCTCATCTGGTGACATGGGTTTTGCCTACAAAAGCTTATGATACTATAGTTTGTTGAATGTTTAAGGTGCCACAAGACTGGTCTTTGTTTTTAAAGTTACAGACTAACATGGCTACTCATCTGAGACATCAAACCCTTGTGACATACTGTTCCTGTAATTAATTTAGTGTAATTGACTGCATATAACTTCTAACGACTAGGACCAATTTTTTTAAAGGAACCTGATGTTAGGCTACATGAGTAACACAGATTTCAAAAGATACACTCACTTCAAGGGCCTTTACATAGAGTAAGGTAGCGGTGCAGGAATCTTTTTCAAAACCTGTAGTGTGTTTAACTATGAATTCAATTTTTCCTTAGAAAGGAGATGTCCGATTCTTGATCTGCACCGATGTAGCTGCTAGAGGAATTGATATCCATGGTGTTCCTTATGGTAAGAAGTCTAAATATGATTAATACATGAATTTTAGCTATGTAATGCTGAAAAATCCATAAATTTAAACCAAATATTTGAACTACATTAAGTATATAGTAATGTCTACTTTTTTTAATGCAGTTATCAATGTCACGCTTCCTGATGAAAAGCAAAACTACGTTCATCGAATTGGGAGAGTAGGCAGAGCTGAAAGGTATGCTGGAATTATCAGTCCTATGAGGTTTGTTTAATGCTTAAATGTACTTCAGAAATATTTATTGAAATACATTTTTCTAACATTTCAGAATGGGTCTGGCGATTTCCCCTTGTGGCAACAGAAAAAGAGAAGGTAATTCCTAATCCAAAAGCAGAGGCACTGGGTAGAACAAAAGTTGGTTTGTTTGTTTGCGGGGGGGGGTCATGGTTGATACCTAATTTAATCTCTTGGTTTGTTTGTGTACTTAACTTTTGGGTTAGTGCATCTGCCTCTTGCATCTTTATTGAAATGGGGCTTCAGTAATTGAGTGTCCTAGTTCTTGTTCTGGGTTTAATGAAAATAATAGATGTATTAGTATGTGTTTTAAATTGCTGGTATGGCATATTTTTCACTTTTCTAGGTGTGGTATCATGTTTGTAGTAACCGTGGGAAGGGTTGCTATAATACTAGGCTGAAGGAAGATGGAGGTTGCACCATATGGTACAATGAGATGCAGGTAATCTTTCATTTGTGTTTTACTCAAATATCTTTTTCCTTAAAAGAAATAGCTGATACTAGTTTCTGAAGGGTTGAGAGAAATGTGCATTATAATTGTAGTCTAGTTTTAATTGAAATATAAATCATGTTATTTTCAAAATCCCATGAACAAAGACTCTTTACAGATAGTTTCATTTCAAGTGAAAATTGTGCTTTTTGGGAATGATTATATTTCATCTTAATTTACAGACTTTGAAATTCATTTGATTATTCTACTGGTGATAGAAAATTCTTGGATTTTTTTTTTTTTTTTTTAATCCTCTGAATTTGGGCACTGACTTAAATCCAGTGTTCTCACAGATAGAATAATTGACTCCATTGTGCTATGATATTACTAGTGAATGTTTTAATTACACTATATTTAACTTTCTAAAAATTATAACATAGTAGAAAGCAGTATGTCTCAATCTTACAGACTGGTGAGGATGAGTTTGCACATCCATTTCAATAAATTTAGTATCCCCCATACAATAATTCCCAATCAGAATAATAAAGTGCAGCTGATTATGCTGCTATTGCACAGACTGATATGATTTTTTTTATAGTCTCATCTTCCATATCCAGAATAGCAGGCAGATTCTGAATGCATTTTGTCACCTTCCTAACCAATACTGTGAACTGTTATAAAATGCAATTAAAAATCTAATATTGTCAGTTTCATTTACTAAGATACAGCATTCCTTAAGTGTACTTATGTCCATTTTGCTTATCCTGAGAGTCACTTTTATACAAGCACAGATTTTGAGTGGGATATGTCAAATATGAAATTATTAGAAATTCATGGCAACTTATACTTGTGAAATAAAGAAAATTAAAAACTTTGTTTGTAATAAAAGAAGCATTTATGTTCAGCCTGTAAGTTACTCTGTGTGGAGGCCCCATTTAAGTCAATAGGGAAGGAGTTTTCAAACGGGGGGGGGGGGTCATGACGAGTTGAGGTTGCAGGGTGGTTACATGGGGGTCACAAGCGCTGAGCTCTTTGGGGCTGACTGCCCTGAAATCCAACTAAAGTCCCCCTCACTTTTTAACTTATAAGGAGGGATCATAATCAGAGACTTTGAGTGGAAAGGGTGACCAGTGTGTTCAGTCTGAAAACCACTGCAGTAGGGGTCTTGTACTGCTGGAGGCTCTGCCAATATCGAGTTACTTGTAGTCTCAAGGGGCCTCAATTTGTAATGATTATGTTTATTCTGGGATGTATTAAAAGGAGTATGTAAGACATAGGAGGTGGTAATTCCCCTTTCCTCACTGTGGGTGGGGCCTCCATTGGAGTACTTTGTCCACTTCTTGGGCACTACCTTTTAAGAAAGATGTGACCAAATTGTAGAGAATTCAGAAAACAACAAAAATAAAAGGTTTAGAAAACATAACATGTGAGATGTTTGGAAAAAAAATAGGCCCTGTTTAGAAAACAAGAATTGGTAGTGGGGGGGGAAGAAGTCTTCAATAATGCAACAGCTTTTTTTTATAAAGAGAACAGTCCTCAGTTCTCTATATCCACTGAGTGTGGAATAAGAATGAAAAAGCTTAGTTTTTAACAAGGGAAATTTAAATATTTAAATTAGATATTGGTGCTTTGATGTAAGGCTAGGTAAGCAAAAGATTATAGAATCCTTATAATTGGAAAAGTGACAAGGAGTCCTGTGGCACCTTATATCATTGGATTTTTCTAAGAACAGGTTAGACAAACACAGTTGTCAGAGATTGTCTAGCGAGAATCACAGAAGTGAAAGGCTCAAAGGGAAATCAAGCGGTCATCTAGTCTAAGTTAGTATGCATGTACTTCCTTTGAGGGCAACAATGTTCTTGGCTGTATGCCGCTCCTTTTGGAACCACTGAACATAGTATTATATTGTTCTATACCCTTGACTATCTTCTACTTCAGAAATGGAAGAAACTTTCTTACGACTGACCTTTTTTTTTGTTTCCTTTCTTAGTTGCTGGGAGAGATTGAAGAACATCTGAATTGTACTATTTCCCAAGTTGAGCCAGATATAAAAGTACCAGTAGATGACTTTGATGGGAAGGTTACATATGGACAAAGAAGGGCTGCAGGCGGTAAGCAACTGATTAGTGTTCTGTAGTCCTGTGTTATATTCCATCTATAAGCAAAAACATTTCAGAGAATTGCAAGGATAGATGTGCATTTATTTATGGCCATGAGCATGTGTTTAACCTTCACATAAACGCAGTTAAATAAACTGACCTTCTAAACTCTGCTTTATGAAGGGGTTTTTATTGTTTTTTGTCTAGATTAAAATTCTGTTTCCAACTTAGTTGCAACGGATAAGATTTACTCCGTGTGTGGTGAGGGCTGCAAGTTTGCCAGTAGCAAGTTAGTAAGGCTGTAATAGCAAAATTTCTGAACAATTGCAACTGAACATAAGTACTGCTGACAAGTTATTTCAAGCATGTTCTTTAGAGTGTGGTTGTTTTTTGGCAGGTGGAACCTATAAAGGCCATGTGGATATTTTGGCACCTACAGTACAAGAGTTGGCCGCCCTTGAAAAGGAGGCTCAGACATCTTTCTTACATCTTGGCTACCTTCCTAACCAGCTGTTCAGAATGTTTTGAATATGCCACACTTTAGGCAAGACTTGAATAATTAAAAAAAAAGCTCCATATTGAAAATACTGAAATCTTGTGCTGCTGTTCGGCAGCAGTATTTACAATAATGCTAAAAACCAGACACTATTATTGCATGTCAAGCAACTCTGTTCAAGAATATAGATTCCCATGTTTTAGCTGTTGATTGTTGACCTAATAAAAGAGAACTAATCTAAAATTGAGTGAGATGTTTTATATTTTTCCTTCACCCTTGACTGAGTTTTCAGAATTGCTAGTTACATAGGGTTTTGATTTACTAAATGCTAATTTTAATTTACCCTATTGAGTGAGAATTTTAAGTGTGTTTCTAGTAAATATAAAATGATTTGCCCTTGTATTAATTCGTCTGGCTAAGTTCAGTTTTCAATCACAGCCCTGACAGAACCACCAGCCCTGACAGAAACTTTGTTCAGTTGTGTTCTAGTCTCTTTAAAAAATACATTGTAATGCATGTTGTTACAAACAACTGTGGCTTTTCACAAAGTACATTGTTTTAAAATAAATACTGTAGGAAGAATCCGTGAAGTTTCTTTTAAATATCTTAGGAATTTTAGAGGTTCTGTCTTGTAACAAAACCATTGATCTTTGGTCCTCTTATATCACTTAGCTTTGAGTATTTCAGAACATGTGAATATAGCAGAAATGCAAAACTGCAGAATAATGCATATGTACTCCAGTGTTTGTTGCGGAAAGGCAATGAACGCTGAATTCACTTTGCTAAATGGAAGTCACAGGAACCAGGAGCTTGCAGCATTCATAAGCATTTCAGAGCTTATAAATACTAATAGTTGATGGTGCTACCAGAGGTTTTTCCATAGTCACTACAAATTGCATGCACACATCTTTCAGGTACAGTCTATCTAATGGCATTTTATTTTCAATGTTTGGATTACTTCAGTTTTGTGGCTTCAGTTAAAAACCTGAATGTTACTTTTAAACTATTTTCAGTGGCTTATTAAAACAGCATTTGTCTTGTTAATTAAAAAAATATCAAAAGCTATGGGAAGTGTCTGATATTGTATGTGGAGGAGCACGTGTGTCCTATTTCCCTTAGTATTTTTTCCATTCTTGTTCCCAGAAAACGTATTTCAAGAATTGCAGTGGTGTGCCTGCTTGCTAGAATGGAGGAAATGGTCCCGTGTGCATTGGGAAAAGAACCCCGCAGCCTACGTTTGTTTAGTTGTTATACCAAAAAAAATAAGTATTTCAATGGAAAGACTACGTTGTAGGAGGAGGGCTGGGAAAGAGAACTTAGTTATTTTGTCAGTAACTTAACCTGCAAAAACTGAGGAAAGATTCATTAGACTGGAAACCATAACTGAATTGTGCATTGGCCTAGAAGTTCTTTTATCTCTGAAATTTTTTCTAGTATTCTTTTACTTGATACATGCGAAAGTGCCACAGATCAGGCAGGCTCTCACCAATGTGTGTTTCCATTGGGCACTGGAAGCCTAACATGTCTTCACATCAGTAAAGGAAATAATGATTCCCCTTCTCCATCCTCAGTATGACATGTACACTAAGATGATGGACTGTGCTCATATATAAGGTGCATTTAACTGAATGGTGTTCCTTAAACCTACACTTCTTGAACGACTTACGTGACATTTTAATCTTGCAACATAAAAATCACTTATACAAACACACAAGCATCAGAATCATTCAGTGAGTGGAGATTTTTTTTTATCATCAATCAAGTTGGTCCTAAATAAGCATATGAAAAATTCTTGAACAGGACTAGCAAAATTGTTCAGACAAGATCTCACAAATATGAGCCTTGGTTAGGCACCAAAATAAAAAAATTGAGGCACTAGACATTCACAATTCTGAAATCCAATCCTGAAACTGAAGATGGCTAAACATTTAAGGATCTAGTTTTTCGGTGTTCAGGTTTGGAAAATATTAACTTTTTACAGTTTGATGCCAACCCCACCGCATTGTTAGCCTTTCCTTTATATTAAAGAGGCTTTTTCTGATTGATAGTTTCTCTAAGTATGTACTCTCAAAGACTGCAACGTGATTTATTTGATGAAGGATTCTTGGTTATTGAATTGGCTCCCTATAGCAATCCTTGAGCCTGGCTGTGTTAAACAGAGACTAGTGCAAGGGGTACACCTTTCTTGGTAGACATTTATGTCTATCATTGCTGGCGGAAAGGGTGTGTGTGTGCCCCTCCACTGTTTGTCCTCTCAGTTGCAAGGGATTAACTATTGTTTGTATTAAGTCAGGCTGCTGGCTAGGTCAGTAGTAGATAAGTAAAAGTTTGATGTTACTTTATCTTGAAATACAAATCAAACCTTTTTCCTAGTGATGCCATAAGGTTGAGAGAGCTGAGCTCAACTAATACTTGGTTGCCTTTTTTTTTTTTTTTTTAATTAACTTTTTTAACTCAAAGTAGCTTATTGACAGATAAGAGGAGGTACTTGATGTTGGCTATAGATTGGGAGTCTCTTTGCCTATTCCCAAAGGCTGATGCTACATAGATAAGCAAGCCAAGCTCTTTAGCCAAAGCCCCAATTAAGTGACTTTTCCAAAAAGGGATTATTTCTGAATCCAGCAGTATCATTTGCTTTTGCATTCATAGCTAAGTGATGATAAAGATGGATTTTTGCCACCAGTCTAAATGTGGAACAGTTCTATTAGTTTTAAGCCTAGACATACCAGTGCAATTGAGATGAGAATGTCTCTGAAACTCAGCAAATAACACTAATCTATCTGAGCTGGCTGAGAGAGCACACACCTACCCATTTACAACCAAAGGGGAGTTGTTTTAAGTTCATTGCTAAAGACCTAGAAAATCTATTGACTGCCTCATGGTGGTGCTAATGTTTCACGGATGCCTAAGGAGCTCAAAATCTAAACTAGTCTGTTACTGCCACTTGGTGTCAATGTTTTTTGGGGTTTTTTTTGGGTCCCTTTTTATAAAAAATTGCTTCAAGCTGAATTTTTCCAATCAAAGATATTGGATCTTCATGTATGGAGTTAAACTTAGTGTTAACAATGAAGAAACTTTGCTTCATTAGCTGACTTGTTTCTGCAACATGATCAAACATGCAATTTAAACTGTCGGAATGTTTTTATCCATCACTAACTATTTAAACAGTCTGTAGCTTGTTTTGGATACAATATGAATTCCTGCTGTAGACTGATCACCTGTACATACCAAAACAGTTTATGTTCTTTGCTGTTCTCATTAAATTGAGTAATCAGCATGGAATGATAAATTTTCATACATGTGCAACCTAGTATGAGTTGCTCTGTTACTGAATGTCATTAAATTTCAGAACTATGAATTAATAGGTGGTATAGATGGCCAGCAAATCAGTACTGGTACACATTAATTGTTCCTGGTCTAAAGTGGGTTGTACTGGATTTTAAGAATATAGTAAAATTTAGCAAAGAATACTAGCTTTCATTTTTCATAAACTTAAGAATTGTTTTCTAAAAACCAAAATTGAGATGAATAAAATGTTGAACTATGTGTTGGTTTAACTTATTTGGATTTTGCATTGTAGTATAGTCAGAAATAAAACAGTGTCTGAAGTACAAAACTGTTGAATGGTATGTCTCATGAGAAATCATGCTCTCATTGGATGATTAACTATTGGAGTATTTATAACTACTGGTAGTTATCTATCTTTGTTTTCCTTTTCTACACTATAAAGGTTCCTTTTATGGAAGGGAAAAGGATACAGATGGTGTTTGCCACTCAGTGTCCAAACTGCTGAGTTGGGGGCCCCTTTTTAGTATACTCTGAAGGCAGGAGTTCAGTGCTCTCTTACACTTTAAGTATGGTTCTATTTTGTTACTGTGAGTGCAGACAAAATTGCTTCTGGCAATACTGGGTTTGCTTCAATGTTCTCATGTTTATGGAGCCACACATGCAAATAAACGTACCTAGTCTACTTGAATATAAACTGGCCTGTGGTGACTTCCATATGTGAATATCCATATAATGCTATGTGTCTAACTTATTTTACTCATACTTTGATAACTGATTTAAAGTAACATACTGTTCCTAGTGGTAGATAGCAAACTGTTGATACAAAATTTGCAGAGAGCTAAAAATGTATATTCTTGATTGGGGATTGCATACATTCACTGTGCAACATTTTAAAATAAGATTTGTATTTATTCGGGGGTGGGGAGATGAGGACTCGAGCTGGGGTAACTGGGTGGATTGGCTGATTTGGTATTTAAATCCTCAGCCAGTCAGTTATACCTCCTAGTCACGTATGGACCAAGTATAACCATGGTTGATGGAAGTTAAACTCTGAAGAGACATTATTAGTACCTATTGTAGGGGTTCCCCTTGACAAGTAAAGTTCTCAATATATTGTATTTACCAAAAATTTCAGCAAAAACTTTATAGACTAGTTTTATAACCGTTTGAAAGTAAAGCCCTAAATTGAAAGCATCTCCTCATAGTCATAATGCTGAGTGATCTCACATAACCTTACAAAGAGCTTTATAAAGGTGGATGAGTGTGGTTAACTATGTTCTTAATACTGAGCTCTTTATGTATAGTAACTGTCATCAATATGTAGTGCTTTTTATCAATAGATTTAAAAGCCTTTTACCAGAGAGATCAGTATTAAATAGTCCCATCTTACAAATGTGGAAATGCATAGATACAGCAATTTTGCCCAAAGGCAGCAGGCCGGTGGCAGAGTCCGGACTAGGAACGAGACCAGTGTTCACTGTACTATCTGCTAGTATAAGGCTATATAGACACTGTCAGTTTTAGACCTATTCTGTCTCTTGGTCTCCTGATTTTTATAGACCCTCATTCAAGCCTGTACACCATGCTCCCTCTAAATGTGATGATCTTACCAAGAATTTGTCATCGTAATGCTTGGAAAATACACACTGCTACCTAAAATATTTTTTCTCTCTAGCTTAAAAAAAAAATCATCTTTGTAATGACCCATTAAAGGCATTTAGCCACTAAATTTGCTCATACCTGATACACCATCAGAAAGCAAGATATTAAAAGTGCTTCAGAAAGCAAGATATTAAAAGTGCTGCACTGCGTTATGAGTGAATATATTAGTAGAAGATGCATGTACATAGGCTGAACTGGAGTTATATGCTGTAATACCTAAGAGGGCATTTGGTCAGTGAGCAAATACTGTTTCTAGTTGGCTGAAGACTGCCTTTGCCTACAACTATAGAAAGAAAACATGTATTAGCAAGAAAAAGTATGTGTTGAACAGGTCGATGTAGGGGACTCTCACACCATACAGAATCTATAAGCTAATAAAAGTATACTTTCCTACCAGCCTTTGCTTCCTGATTTTCATTAGCTGGCTTCTGCCCTAGGCAAAAACACAGCAGCTAACCCAAGCACAACAGGTAGCATCAACATATCTAACTTGAAACAAAACTAATTATCTCTGCTGCTAAGAGCCACACCATGAGCACAGGCCTAAAACACATGATCAGTAAAAGCCCATTATAAACACCTGTTCTCATCACAAGCTATGTTTGTACATTTCTGTTCTACTTTTGAGCACCAGCACCCTCTGAGAATTTATCCTCTCTTTATATAGATAGAATTAAAGAACACTTTTTCTGCAGGATGACAGAAGTGATGTCATGTGTCACTCTGCCTTCCCTCATGCTCCGTGGAGCCATGAGCCATGCAATCTGCCTGCGGCACAGTGGAGAAGCGGAGCTTTGGTGAGAAGGGGCTGTCTGTACCTCAGGCTGCTTCGGAACAGGCAGTGGAGGGGCTGGGCGGAGGAGCAGGCAGCTGGGGAGCAGGGCAGCCTGACTTGGTGTATAGCAGCCGCTTCACAGCCTCCCTTTGCCCGCTCAGTCCTGCGCACCTCAGGGTGTAGCCGGGAGCCACTTGAGAAGAACAGAGGGAGGTGAGGCCTCTGTTTTTTCTCTCTCTGCGAGCCAGGGCAGCACCATGGGATCAGGCCCAGGACGGACGTGCCGCAGTTCGGAGCCTGTAATAGTGCCTATGTCCTCCTGCGCATCCTCAGCTGCGGGTTGCTGGTGAGAGAAGGAGGGGTGGGTTGGCCCTTCGCTTCCTGGTAACAGGACTCCCAGCCCAGTCCCACAATGCACAGGGCACGCCAGGTTCCCTCAGTGCTGTCTGCATGGAAATGCCCCCATTGGGTGTGGGGGAACCTGGGGTTAACCCCTGCACCTGGGTGCCTCCCCCAGATTTGTGTGGCACTAACTGGGGAGTTAGCACCCTCCCTCCCCCCCACCACACACCCCCATCAGGCCTTTGCCCTCCTTTGGACTCAACCACCAGCCCATGTGGCAAACACCCTACGACACACACACCACGTGACCCCCCAACAGACTGTGGCTCAAATTAAGGGAAGCCGGTGCTGGCGCTGTAATTTTTTTGGGGGGGAGGCAGTTTCGAGGCTGGAGTGCCAAGCAGGCAGCCTGAGCGTGGGCCAGGTGGAGGAGGTGGTTTCCTGCTGGGTCCCCCGTCCCTGGCTCAGCCTTGGCCCTCCTCTGGCGGCCAGAGGGGGGCCAAAAGACCAGGGCTGCGACCAGGAAGGGAGGTGGGGGGCCAGAGGGTGCTGAGAGGCCAGGACTGATGCAGCCCTGGCCTTCCTTCCCCGGTGGCTGTGGGGGGGCACCAGAGGCCGGGGTTCACACGGCCCTGGCTCTCCCCAGCAGCTGGGGGGATAGCTAAGCCTGCCTATCTCTACAGACAAGGAGGTTGGTGAGTGTAGCGAGCATAGGACACTGCTTCCTAGTATTATGTAAAATATATCCAAGATACTCTCACTGAAATACTTGAGTAGCTGGCATATTAGCCTCTGCTATAAAGATTCAGTGGCATGGTCTTCATAGACTTTTTCAGAGATGGTTGTAAGGATCAATGTGCTTCACTAACATGAATTAATTATCATAAAACAGTGGTTATGGAATGTATTTGCTGCTTATTAGTCATATTTAAAATCAGCTGTTTCAAAACTCTAAGCCATTAGTGTACATTAGCTGATTGCAGTATTTGGTTCTTTAATGGTAGGTTAGTTTTACCTACAACTGCAACCAAAAAAAGGTCATGACATTTTTGGTGCGATTTAAACTTTTATGCTAGTTTTTTATCATTTAAAAAAGGTGAATCCACATTGTAAGTTACAGCCCAATATAATCTGAAAGAGAATATTAGACCAGAGTATTTGGATTTACAGTAAAGCTATTGTCTTATCCATAACTAGAGTGCTGTTAGCAGTTCTTTTACAGAGCACCAAACTAATGAATAAAACTTTTCCAAATTCAAGGAATAGTCTCTCTACAAGCTTTAAAATGAGCAGAAGCTACTTAAAGTTCTCTGTCAACAGTCCAAATTGCACAGAAATCCTGTTCTGACAGCTTGATGTGCAATATGCTACTTTTTCACTAGTATCCTTATTTAATCCAATTTTCTATAGCACACAGTAGCTTGAAATATGCAGCAGCCCTTAACTTAACTTTCATTAACATCTTACTGACTTTAAAAAATTAAACCAAAAAACTCCCCACCTGTGCTCTTAACCTTCTTAAACTGCTTGAAATGACAGTCTTTGCCTCTAACAATGTAAGAATTGTTACCTTCTATTTTTCATTTGCAAATTAATTTTAAAGTGTAAATACTTTTTATAGAGCTGAATGACTGACCTAAAATTAAAAATAAGTTAAACCCAGATTGACTTTTAGTGCCCCATCTACCTAGACTGCAAACAGCATTCTTGTATGCACTCTGTACTCAAAGGTGCCCTGGAATGCATTTGTAACCAGCACCTGGTGTACCTGAGTGTAGGAGCCTCTACAGCTTGAGCTATGATGCCAGCTAGCTCTGGATGCATCTACACTGCAGCATTTTTCCGGAAAAATAGTAGTTTTTCTGGAAAAACAATACTTGCGTTAACACTGCCATTAAGTTCTTTTGACAAAGTTGAAAGAACGGAGGAGGGGTTTTTCCGATAGTGGTAAACCTCATTCCACGAGGAAGAAGCCTTTTTCCGAAAGCCACTTTTTCCAAAAAAGCCTTTTTCCAAGTGATCCTGGTGGCCACTCCATCCAGACTAATCACAACTTAAATGTGAGAAAGCATTCAATCAATGTGGATGCTATCTTTCGAAAAAGCGCATGGCCTTTTTGTTGCGCTTTTGCTGTGTGGACACTCTTTTGAAATAAGCTTTTCCAGAAGATCTCTTCCAGAAAAGCCTCTTCCGAAAGAAGCCCGCAGTCTCGACGTTGCCTCTTAGACTACTTACAGTGAGAGATTAAAAACAGCTTAGGCTGTAGAGCGCCCTTAAGTGCCATCACGTGGGACAGTGAACCACACTAGGTGTGTGGGTTACACATTATTCTCCAAATTTTAAGAAGCGCCAAGAATGTGGTCAAGCTAAACATTTGGGTATAAGATAACCCAACAGTCAGGGATATGGGTTTGCAGCCAGAACACACATTCCAATTCCATCTTGCTTTTGCAAAGCCCCCTTTAAAAAAAAAAAAAAAAAAAAAAATCCTGTAATACCCTTTTCCTATGCAGTAAGAGTACAGTATCATTCTTGTTTACTTTAGTGACAAAAATCAAGTTAGTTGCCTTTTCCTTCTGTTAGCCTGGTAGACTAGAGCCTGCACTCTGAAGAGAGCAAACAGTACATTGTTGATTCTCTGAACATTTGTTTGCATGGTTCCAGTCAGTTTACATCTGTTGTAAACGAGTTAAGACCCTGTGGTTTGCTCAAGGGTCATTGAAAGCCTAATTTGGCCTGCAAAACTTATTTGTAATGAGTGTGAGAAGGAAAATTTAAAAAAACAAAACTTGCAGAGCCCCTGCTGAGTTTGCAGGGCTGGCAGTTAGAAAACACTACATCTTCTAAACACTGCTCATTGGTAAAAGTTTCAAAAGTGACTCAATTTCCTAGATGTTTCAATTTTTGATGTGCAACTGAAGACTTTTTCAAGGGATCCTGATTTTCAGAAAATGCTGAGCCCCCACCCTCTGAAATAGGTCATTTTCTAATGTCTCTCAAAGGGGTTCCCAGAATCACTAGTCATGTTTGGCAGTAGCCAAGTTTTTCAAACTCTCCACTTGCATGTCAACTTTTTTATAGTCAGCAGAGTCCTACTTTAAGCATTTCATATTAAAGGTAACCTGTCTTTCCTAAGAGCAAGTGAAGTTATACAAGCTCCCTATAGTATAGCTGTGAGACTGCTATCCCCAGATCACATTCAGAAGTCCCAGTTTTAGTTGTAATCTGGCTTTAAACATATTTCATAGTTTGTTCATTGAGAGGTGCCTTTCCAAGCTTTCAAAACCTTCATTGAACAAAATTAGCAGCTTGACTAAGTGTGACCCCCACCTATTCATACTGAAGCAATCAAATGGAGCAGTACTAATTTTATTTATTTTTGTTTATATATGTTTACAAGATGCAGATCAATACATTCTGCCTACAGTGCCAAAAGTTGTATTCTCTCCCTCATCCTGTGGCGATTCCTTAGAATGATGGCTTTGTGCTTTGCACTACTGTTGCTGTACCTATTGGATATTTTGCCATGTCCCATCTTCCCACAGAAGTTTTACTATATCCAGAACTTGCATCTTAATTATTCAAAGAAGAAACCCTAAACTTCACTAGTCTGTGTCCCACATTAAGCTAATTAACCTGAGTGCTGAACTGAGTTCCCACAAGGGCCACTACATCTCCAAATAGAGGACTCTGCAGCTCTCCAACAGCTGCTTAGTGGAGAGAGTTTAAAAAGAGAAGAATGAGTTCATTTATTGAGGTGCTGCTGATGTGAGAAACTACTTCAGGGATCACAAGGCCTCATTATATGGCTTGTCTTAGAACCATCCTTTTAATTTTGCTTTAATGTGAAATTGCCTGTTGTAGCAGCATAATGGCTGTTGGTTTGCTCGAAATCCAGTTGCCAAAAGCTTTTATTTTACAAGTAAATTGTATAACAAAGTAAAATCTGGACACGCTAGCTGTGAAAACAATATTAAGATTTTGCTTTGGTTTCAACAATGAAAAAGTTCCTGTTATGTAGAACAATGGGATCTGAAATAATCAGACATTTCATGGAACTTGGAAAAAATCAGATCTCCAGCCTATTCATACAAGCAGGCCATACTCAGATGGGTTGTCCTGTTGAATTTTGCTACGGATTAAAGCCTGTACGTACTTCAGGCTTTTCTTAAGACAAGCTTTTTCTAATGTGTGTATTCAAGAGGTTGCAATCTAGCCCCTAATGAACAGGGTATTTCCCCATTGATTCATCTGCATTGCTGCTTGGTATTGTACCATTGCCACCTCCCTCATGCATAGGGTGCAGGAGGAAGCCCAGCAGAAGCAAAGAGAGAGAGTGGCCTCCCTGCTCCATTTCTTCCTCTGAGGCCTGCCTTCCACTTGCTTCTCCCCCCTCCCTAGCCAATTGGCTGGCTGCTCTCCACTTCCCTACCCTTCCCCCACTCCCCAGCTGGGTTCCCTCTGATGTAGGGCTGGGCCCGGAGGCACAGCAGCACTCAATGACATGATTTCTCACTAGTGCAGGACAAAATGAGAGCCCAATGTCAGGTGTATGATTTAAAATAGCTGCTGGGCTGCTCTCAGTTACTTGAAGATTGGGCAGTGAGCTTCAGGGAATCTATTCTGTTCTTTATAGTGTTGACCCTTTTTGACCCAAATGGTGAGTCAAATTTTGAAGTCGTCATTCCAGCTGGATGTAAAAATGGATGGACTCTGGTATTTTTCTTTGATGCATTCTTGAAAACAAACAAGATATATACAAAGCCCTGCTCCCCCAAATGTAGGAAAAACCAATAACAAAAAGCAATTTCCTGGTTTACAGCTCTAAACCTCTTTAGCTACCCCCAGACTTAAAAGTGCTCTCTAACTTTTTCCAGGCTCACACTGTGCTCACAGGCTGCTCTTTAGCTTTTCTTCCTTTTTTGCCTCTCCCTCTGTCCTTGTCCTCAAAGAGCTCAGTCATCATGATGCATGTTTTCTAGTGCCTTAAAGTGACACATCAGAGAAGTGCACCTTGCCCTTGTAGTGGAAGTTGATGAGGTTTGTGGTGGTCCTGAATTCCAGAGCAAGTCCTTCCTGACCTGATAAGAAAGTGTGTTTCTTATTCAGCTAAATGTTACCCATCTGGTGGACAGTTCCACTATGTCAAAAGCCATAGTGTTGACCATAGTGTTCTTTCTGGAGCTGTAGTTCAGCTATTAGATATGCTTGGCCCAGGACACTGAATTCCCGGAGAAGATAAGGGCAGAGACATTAAATTTGATTCTGTATTTCATGGGGAAACCAGCATAGGGAATCAAGGAGAGGGTTTGACGTGACCATGGTACCCTGTGTACTGTCACATTCTGAATTAGTTGGGGTTTACTAAAGGGTGATGGCTGGTACAGTGTATTGATGTCATCCAGATGGGGGATGACAAAAGCGTGTGTAAATGAGGTCAGGTCTTTGCCAGGAGAAGTTGGGGCCTCCTAGCCAAGTTGAGATGGCAGAAAGCATTGCTCTTGAGCGCTGCAGTGTGGCAACTTAGCATCAATGAGGAATCCAAGATCACTCTGAAACTGAGAAGTGAATTGTTCAATTGTGGGTTGGTAGGTATGTTCAACCAAAAATGATTGAGCTGTGGCTAATGTCCTCCATCTACACTCTTCTGTGCTAATAGGCGGAGGGGCCTTGGAATCTAGCCCAATGCCTTCTATTTTGTTAGGTTTATTTTTTCTCCTATAGCAAAAGCTAACTTTGCCATAATGCACATGATTTGTAATCACCTAGAAGCAAAATCAGTGTTGAATCTTTCCGTATTTTATTGGGAGTGAGGTTTCCAGGTAAGCGAGAGAAGAGATGTTATTTACAAATACTTAAGAATGAATGTTTCAGGGATCTCCTGACAATAGTTTTTAAAAATATAACCAGAGTTGTTGACTCGAGTCCCATGACTTGAACTCGAGTCCAACTTAAGTTGCCTAGGTGACTCGACTTGAGACTTGACTCGGATTCATGGTTTGTGACTTGAGACTCGACTTGAGACTTGCTAATTTTGTTAAATCGACTTGGTGAAAAAATTGTCCAAAAATGCCGATATTGATGGCTTGTACAAAAGTGACTTGACATTTTTTAAATTAAGACTTGAGACTCGACTTGGGACTTGACTCGAAAGTGACTTTAGGGACTCGAGACTCGACTTGAGACTTGAACTGTAGTGACTTGAGACTTGACTTGGACTTGACAATGGCGACTTGAAGACAATACTGAGTATAACCATGATCAAAGTTGCTTTTCTAATGCTTCATCCTTGTCTAAAGTTTAATTGCATTACCTAGGTGCTCATCAGTGAAGTATCTGAACCATGTTAGAAACACAATCTTTATTTTCAAGAACAGAATCTGAGGATGATAATTTTTAAGTATCTTTCATCTAATCCTTCGACTGCAGCGCATTTAGCCCTGAACTGAACTGAGTCTCAGCTCAAGGCCTAAAGCAGAGTTCAAAACAACTAAGTTGAAGGCAACTGTACTCTGAACTGTAGCTGAGAAATCTGATCTCTCCGATTCATGCTCTTGATGGCATTAGCATTCTGGTAAACCTATCCCTGTCGCTTATTGATGCTTTTCACACTCTGCACCATCTCAGGCTCCCTGTGAACAGCTGAATATAAAGGGCACTGAGAGGTTTGATTTTATACCCAGATTGATAGATTAGGAACAAGAGATCAGCCTGCGTTAGACTGAACTAGGGTCACGGTTCATGCTGAATAAAAATCTCCCAGACATTTTATAAGGGGTGACATTCAAAGAATGTTGATTTTAATTATCTCAAGTGCATACTGATATGTCCTTAAAGAACACAGGGAGGAGGTGATCTGTTTGTAGGGCCAGCAGGACCCCCAGGTAGATTATATGCTTGACTGCTACCATATGTTTAACTGGGAGTGACATTACAGCCTATCCAGGGGAGGAAACCTTGATGTGAGAACCATAACAACCAATTTCCTTTAAATACTGTTGTCTGCCTTATTGCTACATTGAAGAACTCAGCAACAGTTACATTTTCTGACTGGTTTCCAAAAGGATATATTCCAAAAGTGGTTTGTTACTGTTTAACAGGACACTCTACCGTTTGGTAGGCCTCAACATTAATTTACTCCCATTTTATTCTAAAAAAACCAAAACCAAAAGAAAACAAAGCCACAAACCAAACAGCACCTTGCTCTTATCCACTTGCTAAAACAGAATGGTAGAGCAACCCTTCAATAGTAATCTAATCTGCATGTGAAAAAGAGTAAAAGGAAAAGAAGAGTAATAGGGAAATGAATTTGAACTTCAGGTTTCACAATTTTTAAAAGATTAACATGCAAACATGTCAAACTATGTCATCATCCCACTATTTGTAATAAATATTTTAACTGTCACTTGTGCCACTTTGTGGCTATCATCATGGATTCCTGCAGCTCAGGAGATAAATCCCTACTTATCTTGAGCTAGTGAAGTTTTGTGCTATTCCTATCTGAAGGACAAAAACAATCATTTCACACTTTGCTTTCTCGGTAGTGACTTCTTTTCAAGTCACACTGACAAAGAAGGTGGCAATTCAGTATTGTCAGAATTGCCAGATGATGAACCAAAGTGGTTCTATTAGAAATTAAATTGTGCTTTTTTTCATTGCTAAACAAATATTAAAGCAGTTTTATGCTGTAACATGCAGTGGATCATCTTGAAAGAACATGAAACCAAACTATCAACCAAAAAAGAAATGAGAAATAGCATATTTTTTTAGCTGCTGAAGGAATCATTCTTCTACAATGTTTCTTGAAACTTCATTTGCACAAGGTAGGACCACCCACACCTCTTGTTTATGTGCTGGGCTCCTGTGAGGTTGAAAATGGGTGAAGGATTTTCCTTAACTACAAATATAGTCTCTCCATGAAATGTGAGTGCATGGTCAAATTCATACATATTCATCTTCTAGCACATCAAAGAAACTATTATTTTTCTGATGCTTTTATGTTTCTCACACTGTTCAACAATAGTTCTGTGTATTTTAATACTTAAATATTTCATAGCTACAATTAAATTGCATTAAAATAAAGTTAAGGGTCTGACTTAAAACACACAAGGAAAGAAATTTAAACTTCAGACAGAAAATACTAGCCTGTAAAAGGTTTTGCAGGATTTTCTAATAGTCAGATGCCATGCTATTCATCATCATCATATATTCTGTATTACCTAATTACAGAGTAGGAGATTAAGAATGAGCTTTAAACCTTCATTCGGGGTTTCTGTGTTTAAATCAACTCTGTTTTGACTTAATGGGAATTTAGACACAAGACTTCATTTAAATTAAATTGGGGAATTAAAGTGTGTAATAGATATAGAAATACATGAACATTTACCAAATGGGTCATAATTATAGATCATTGTGTAAATATGTTTTTTGTTATTTTATTGTGTTCCTTATTTGTCTAACAAATCATGTCCACTCCAGTGACTGAGGGTGTGTCTAGACTACATCCCTTTTTTGAGAAAGGGATGTAAATTAGGCACGTTGATATTGCAAATGAAGCTGGGATTTGAATTTCCCGTGCTTCATTTGCATAATGGCAGCTGCCACTTTTTTTTGAAATGGGGCTGTCCGGGGCCCGTCCGCAGGAGCACCCCACTAAGCTGGGGCTCCACTTCCCAGATCGGGCCCCGGGATTACTATGGCCCCTGCAGGGCCCCCACTGTGATTCTTACTAGGGACGCTCGCTCCGGGGTCACCACGGCGTGGTGCCCCTGCTTCCCTGTGCCCTCTCTCTACTCTGGGTTGGCCATCGGTTGGTGGGGAAAGGGGGTTTGGGCCCTCCCACTCGCCAAACCCCAGCCCGGGACCCTAGGACGGGGGAACACTTGGTCCCATGTCCTGACTGACAGGGTTGCTGCCCGAAACTCGCCAGCCCTCGGGCTTTCCAGGCCCATCCCAGGCTTCTTCCTTCCCAGTTGACCCTCTGGGAATGCACTCCCCCCCCGGCTCTTTCAGCTCACCCGAGGTGTTACGCCACACTCTCGGTCCATCGCTGCAGGGATGGCTTTAGGAAGTGCGGGGCCCAATTCGAACAATTTTGATGGGGCCCCACAGCAATTTTGGTTGAGCAAAAAGGAAAAAAAAAACACAGCACAAAAAATTCCCCCGCCAACACATACCCCCCCCCGCGGCACAGGAAAACCCTGCGCTAAACTCACACCTCCTGTGTATAATTTTTGGTGGTGCATTAGCCACACCCCTGACCCCATCAACCACCCGACCCCCATTAGCCACACCCCTGACCCCTGTTAACCAGGCCTCTGGAGGTAACACGCTCGGGGCAAGATGGACACATGACCAGAAGTAAAAGGTGTCATGTCACCCCTCTCAAAGGACTTTTCCCACCATCCTCCTACCAACAGGGATTCGTTTGGCCCCCACCAAACCCCCCTCATGCAACTATCCTGCAATTGCATTAACCCAATGGGTGTGACATTAACTGGGGGGCAGAGAGGCTGGGAGAAGTGTTCCCTCTAAGGCTATGTCTATACTCGCGGCTTCTTGCACAAGTACAGCCGTTCTTGCGCAAGAACCCACAGAGCAGCCACACTGCCCGCCTGCTCTTGCGCAAGGAAATTTCCAGTACGGTGTGGGAAGAGAGGGGGTCTTGCGCAAGAGCGACGCTCTTTTCTAACAGGTGTAAGCTCTCTTGCGCAAGAGGGCAGTGTGGATGCTCGGCAGGGATTTCTTGCACATGAAACCCCTATGGCTATGTGACCGTGCCCCCTCTCTTGGTCTGGTCCGGGGTGCGGTCAACCGTTTTCCAAGCCAGTTAATTTATCTCTTCACGTCGAATCCTGCGGCCTTCACCTTTCCCTCGGTTGGGAAGGAAGGGGGGCCCGGGCCCGCCCTCACTCACGGGCCCCAGCCCAGGGCCCTAAGGACTGAGACTGCACTCGAGTCTCGGTCCGGCTGGCAGGATGTGCCCCTAAACGCGCCAGCCCACGGGCTGTTTCACCGCCCTGCCCTGGGCTGTTTCCTTCCTCCCCCACCTCGCCTCGGGGTGTCTGTACTCACGGGGCTGGATCCCCTCTGGGGAGACTATCATGAGTGTGTCCGGGTCTCTCCCCTCCTCTGGGGAGCCCTGGTCCTCTTCGCGTCTCTCCCCCTCTCTCAGGTGGCTGGCGGGCTTTTAAAGTTCTCGCCGACCCGGGAGGGGTTTACGCGTCCCGCCCCCCTGACGTCCGACGCGGTGCGTCATCCTGCCTTGCCTTACCGGTGGAGCTGAGGCTGACTCAGCTGCGCCGCAGCGTCCCTCCAGCTGAGCCGCGGCGCTAATCAGCTGAGCTGCGGCGCCAGAACAACCGGCGCACTGCCGGTATCTGCTCCGCTGTCCCTCGGCGAGGGCGCAGAGTCCCGGGTGTCGGGTGCGGGGTCTCGGCACCCCGTCACAGGCTAAAATGGCCATTGGAGCTTTCTTGCTCAAGAGAGCATCCACACTGCCATGGATACCCTTGCACAAAAGCACAGCTCACACATGGCAGTGTGGATGTGTTCTTGCGCAAGACTTCTTGCACAAGAACCCTTGCGCAAGATGTTCTTGCACAAAAAGCCACCAATGTAGATATAGCCTAAGAGTTTCCTTCCATGAGCAGAATGGATTTTGTGTTGTGCACCTGTACTGAGTTCATGTGGCTTGTTTGGATGTGCCACTGTGGCACCCAAGTTATTAATAAATATTTTATAAACCTTTACCTTTTCTCTCTGCTGCCATGTCTTCTCCCCTTGCTCCATCAGCTCCCCTGGTGCCTGCTGCCCACCAACTCTTCACCCTCCTCTGCTGTCCTGACTCTTGCCCTTCTCACTGCCCTCAGCCCTCCTGCGACCTGCCCCCCTCCACCAGCCCTTCTCTCCTTCCTGTGCCCACTCCTCCAGTAGCCCCACTCTGATCATGTGAGCTACCCCTCCTCATCCAACACCTCCCTCTACACACCTGCCCTGCCTATCTCCTCTGGTGCTGGTCCCTCCCCTGCAGGTGTCTGCCCTTCTGCTTCACCCCAGAATCCCCTGGCACCTGCACTTTCCCTTAGCCCTGCACCCTCCTAGTGCCTCCCCCTTCCATTACTGCCCCTGCCCCCTTTGTCCTCCTTTTCCCTGATGCCCACCCCCTCACCACTCTTTGCCCCATTCCCCTCCTGTTCCTCTGTGCCCTCAAACGTGACTTGCTCCATCCCCACCTTTCTCATGCCCACCCCTTCTTTCAAGCCTTCTTCCAGCATCTCCCCTCTAGCCCCCAATGCCCTTCTCCTCTCCTCCTCCTCTCCTCTCCCAGCATCACCCTGTCCCCTCCCACTGACACCTCCTCCTGCCCTTTCCTCATTGTCTGCACTTGGCCCCTGGCATTTGTCTCTCCTCCACCCTGTCTCTTGGTGCCTTCCCCCTTTCTTCCCCCTCCCCCTCCGCACAAGCCCCTTCCCCCTAGTTTTCCCCCTCCCCTACCTTCTGCCTTCCACTTTGTGGGGCCAGAGTCTGTGCTCGGGCTCTGAACCCGGAGCCAGGCCACGTGACGCAACGTGCCTCCGAGGAATTTTAAAGTCCCGGGCTGTGACGTCACATCACACCTGGGCGTCCTCCCCGTGCCTTCACCTGCAAATGCCGCGTATGGCAGCAGCAGCGTGCGCCGGCAAGGGGGACAGGGCTGAGGGGGACACTCTGGGGGCAGGGTGGGAGGACGCGCGGGGAGGCCGGCGGGGGGGGTCCGGGGCCTGCTCCAGGCAGAGCCGGGGGAGAGACCCAGCTCCACATATTGCTGGAGCAGGGCCCCGGCTCTGAATATTAACTCGCCACCCATAGCGCCCAGCACACTTCCAGGTTCAGGGCGCAGGGCCCCTTTAGGCATGGGGCCCCATTCGGGGGAATCAGGCGACTCGGCCTAAGGCCTGCCCTGCGTCGCTGTCCTCTAGATCCGGTCTTCACCCTAGTGAGGAAGGGAGGCGCCTGTCTCACCCCCTTGGCATTTGCTTCCTCTCCTCCCCCTGCTGTCCTTCTGTTTTTTATAGTCCCCGCCGCCGGCCTCGGGGCTACCATTAATGACATCATGGGACATCCGCCGCCGCGCCCCCCCCCCCTTTTACGTCCGGCGTGGGTGTAGCACTTCAGGCCCTTTGTCCAGTGCTGGCTGCTGATCGGCTGGCCCAATGCTTCCCGCCAATCAGCTGTTCCGCACCGGCTGCCAGACGGCTGAGCGGGCCTGCGCAGTGGGCTCTACACCGCCCGGTGCACAAGTGCAGGGCCATGCTGCCCCCGTCACAGGGGCTTTTTCAAAAAAAAACCCCGGCAGTTTAGATGGGGATCTTTCAAAAATAAAACCCTTTTTTGAAAGATCCCATACTCCTCAAAAAATGAGGTTTCCAGGATCTGTCGAAAAAGGGTTTTATTTTCGCAAGATCCCCATCTAAACTGCTGTTTTTTTCGAAAAAGCCCCGTTTCGAAAAAAGCGGTGGCTGCCATTATGCAAATGAAGCATGGGAAATTCAAATCCCGGCTTCATTTGCAATATCGACGTGCCTAATTTACATCCCTTTCTCAAAAAAGGGATGTAGTCTAGACACACCCTTAGTCAAAAAAACAAACAAAAACCTAGCAATATCAGAACACATTTAAAATAAGTTTTTATTCAATTTAACTTTTTTTTGATTCCATGCACAGTAATGACTTTGCAATCATTTTGAGATAATGAAACCATGAACATGCTAGCATGCACTTCCCATTTCTTCATGAGAAGTGACATATGAATAACTCCATACATGTTGAACTCAGATTATAAAGCCAGAGGGAACCATTGTGATCTGCACTGTAGCAAGCTCCATGAAATTTGGAGGGCAAAGCACAGGTTGCAGTAAAGAAGAGATTGGCAGAAGCACCGGACAGCCACGCTCTAGGCATGAGTTTTGAATGCTAGCTGCAGTTGCATCATCTCTGGCATTAGCTCTCTTAATAAAAAATCTGTCCTTTCATGTTATTATTCATAGTATGTGGTACCAAAAACCTGGTGGAAGCAATCTGTCTAGTTAGACCCATGCTGAGGAAGAGAGTGGAACTAAGAGGCAAGCAAAGAAGAGAAACTGAGCAAAATAGGGACTCTGCACATCAGGAATGTTGGATTTCCAGATAATAAAATTGTTTCATTAGAATGGAAATTGTGGAAGCAAGAATTAAGTATCTGTACCACAGGTGGGCAGTAAGTTTTGCAGCGGGCCACTTAGGACATGTCTATACAGCAGGGTTAAAGCCAAAATAAGCTACGCAACTTGAGCTGCGTCAATTGCATAGCTTAAGTCGAAATAGCTTATTTTGGCTTTGGCACTGTCTACACTGCAGGAAGTCTGAGAGAGCACTCTTCCTCAAATTTCCCTTCCTCCTTGTAAAATGAGAGTTACAGGCAGTGTTTGCTCTAAGTTGTGGGTTAGCACAGTTTCACAGGTGATTAATCAGCCCTGCCCAGTCAGTCTGCTCTGTGCATGGAGCCCTGAGCCTTTGACTGGGTGGGGCTGATTAATCACCTGTGAAGCTGTGCTGCCCTGCAGCTCAGAGGGCACACTGATTACAGGAGTCCGAGTAAGAAGTCCTCCAGCTCAACATTATTTAGATATTGCATCGAAATAAGTGCTTGTAGTTTAAGATGCAGCCTATGTTCTTTCGGAATAATGTCAGTTATTCTGAAATAACACTGCTGTGTAGACGTACCCTTAATGAATGTTGGTACATGGTCATGGGCTGGTTCCACCCTGGAAGGGGTGGGACTTGGAGTGGAAGGGGCAGGACAGGGCTGGGGACTAGCCTCTCCCCTCCCCTGAGTTTTTTGGGGCTGGAGGCTTTGAAATAAAAACACAGTAAAGGGCTTGCACCTCCCAGCCCCACTGTTACTGCATTGTCTGGCAGCCACCCAGAGTTGCTATGGCTATTTAAAGGGCTCCAGGTTGAGGCACTATCTTGGCAGGAGCTGGAGCTACAAGCCTTTTTAAATAGCTGTAGCGACCCCAGGTGGTTGCCAGACCATGAGGTAGCAGCGGGGCTGGGAGCCATGAGCCCTTAAAACAACAGCAATTTAGAGGGCTTGCAGTTCCAGCTCCTGTCAGGGTAGCTCTGTGACCAGGAGCCGTGAGTCATTTAAATGGGATCCTGCTGGAAATTCAGTGGCACAGATAGCAAGATATAAATAGTAAGCAGCCAGATGCAGTCCATGAGCCGGATCAAAGTGTTAGGCAGGCCGCATCCAGCCCCTGGGCTGCATCTTGTCCAGCCCTGCTCTACACAGAGCTGACTAAGGGGGTGATAAAGACGAGAAAATGAAGGGGAATGGGTTTTTTCAGCTCTCCTTGGGAGAAAGGATAAGAATTAAATGCTATTGCCATGAATAAAGACTGAAACAGCAGAAGTGCTAATGTAAGTGTGTTTTGAGTACCATAACAGGAGACAGAATGAGGCTTTAAAGAGAGACTGTTTTTTTACCCCAAACCAAAAAGCAGATAAGGAAATAGATATATTACAGAATGAAAAACTGCCGATATTGGTGAAGAGGACTTGAAATCCAAAAGCTTTGTGGAGAAAACACCTAGACATATTTCTGTGGAAAAGAAGACAGGGGCAGAGCAGGCCCCTATTATACAGACCCATAGTTAGTCTGAAGCTGAGCCACAGACCTGCTAACCACAAGTTGCTAATGGAGACACCACCAGCACCCCACAGACTACTGTGCAAACCTGAGACACGGACCTTTGCTGGCAATAGAGAGGAGGGACACACACAGCATGAAGGTCCAGTTATGTTGCAAGCCAGGGTCTTTCTGAGACTCCAGTCCCACTAGTGAAGCACAGAGGAGCCCAATGCAGAGGCAGGAACTTTAGGTAAGTGTGTGCATGCATTTTCCCTTATACTGTTTAAATACGAAGATGATGCCTGGCCTGCCCCCCGCACATAAGCAGGACACAGGTAACTACATTTCATTGTTTTGCTTATAAGAAGTGGTAGTGGTACAACACAAAGAGAGAGATTTATCTGCTCTTCACTCCCTTGTAGGACTAGGTAGGGAAAGGGGGTGGTGCACTCAGAACAGTTTGTTTATGAACATAAGCATGTCCCTGGTATCCTACTGAGTGATTTTAATAAAACTTTCTTGGAGGTTACAACTCTCTGGGCAGCTCTGTGAAATGGCGGGGGGCCAGTGGATGTGATGTTCCAAACCCTGTCCCTTCTGCCCAAGACCCGGCCCTTTCTGGGAGCATGGAGCTGCCCCTCACATCTTGCCAAGGGGCCTGGCAAGTCTGTCTGCTTCCCTGACAGTTGGTAATACTTTTCTCCTAACTGTGGAGGCTTCCAGTTTAGTAGAAAACACTATTATAGTTACAAAGCAGAACACTTAGTTACCTTATACAGGTTGCACCTCCCTTAACCAGGACTCCATAGTCCGGCAACGTCCATGATCCAGCATGGACCATGGATGTTCCTGGATCACAGAGCCCAGGAACAGGGAGGTCTGGCAACAGGGAAGGAGCACTGTAGGGGGGCACCAGCAACTCAGCTGGGAACCCAGTGTCAGTGGGGAGGTGTGGACAGGCAGTACGGCAGGGAGTTTTGGCCCCAGAAGAGCTTCCTGACCCCGGTGGCTGGAGAGCTCCAGCCCAGCAGCAGCTGTGGAACTCCAGCCATGGCCAGGGAACTCCGACCCCAGCGGCAGACAGGGAGCTCCGGCCCAGACCCCGTTCTGGCTCCAGTGGCCCAGGAACTCAAGCTCAGCTCCAGTGGCAACTAGGAAGCTCTGGCGCTTGCCGCAGAGCCAGGTGGCTGTGGAGCTCTGTCCTGGCTGCAGAGCTCCGACCGTGGCACTCCAGCCCTGGCAGCTGCAGGGCTGGTGGCATCTAGAGAGCACAGGGCAGGTGGAGGGCAGCAGTGGGGTCAGGCTGGAGCTCTAGCCTGGTGGCAGCATGGACCATGGGTGGAGGGACCTTCCCTAGTCTGGCAAATCCCCTCGTTCCAAGGGTGCCGGATCAGCGAGGTCCAACCTGTAGCAAGGAGTACCAATTTATTACATATTAGATGAATGCATGCATCAACTCATAAGCATTTCATAAAGCCTAAACACATTTCTATCTAATTCCTATTTTGACAATACTAACACACAGGTTAGCCAAACTGGTTTCCATGTGTGCAGGTGTCTGTTCAAGGAGGCCTAGGGGCCTTGACATGAGCTGGCTCCAGATCTGCCAGAGTGTGTCCATATGGCCGTTATTCCAAAATAACAATACGACCAATTGCTGTCTACATAGCAATTCTGTTATTTTGAAATAAATTCAAAATAACGGACAGCTTATTCCGACTTCTGTAAACTTCATTCCACGAGGAATAACACCTATTCCAAAATAGCTATATTGGAATAGCAGTAGTGTGGACGCTCCACTGCTGCTATTTTGAAATAGCTCCTCCCCAGGGCCATTCAAAGTAATTACTCCCCAGTGCCTCCTGGGGCTCTAAATTGAGGTAGCGCATCCACATTAGGGGAGCCTGTCTCACACTAGTTTTGAGGCTTTTCCTGTAATGTAGATGTGCTATTTTGAAATAAGCTATTTCAGGGTATTTCTCCCAGAATAGCTTATTTCGAAATAAGTGTGCAGTGTAGATGTACCCCCAGTGTCCCAGAGGTACGCTTTAAATCTTTTTGCAAACATTTGCAGGGATAGTTACCTTATTTTTTCCTCCATTGTAGGACATTTTACCAACCGCTGTATGATGATTTTGGCAGGCACCATTGCAGGCAGGCACTATTGCACCATATTCTGTAAACAGGATAGTAGCATGTGGGGACTGCTGGCTTTGTGACACCAGCAGTAGTTGGGTTCTTGAGAAATGAGATTAGCTATAATCATCCCTGCTGTGGAACATAGAGCTGGTATTCAGGGTTGTTAGCTGCTCTTCAATCTACCAAAAGCACATTGACCTGTCTTATTGTCAAGATGGCCCGCATACGGCTTCATGAGCTAGGACTCAGAGATCACAAGTAACCCTGGGTTTCCCGGGATCAAAATGGTCATTTCAACACTGTCAATGGCAGTCTGCTGGTTGGTGGAAAATGTTGTTCCTTGAAGCTTCCTGAACGGTGCTAAAGATGTACTGCCATGGACATTCCTTGACTAGTCCCACTGAGATCCATGAAATGTCCCTGGTGATCTGTCAGTGTTAATTTAACACTTTTCTGTTCTAACATAAAAAAGTTCTACCATAAAAAAGCCTTTTCTGTTCTACCATAAAAAAGTTGCCATCTTCTGTGGCAAGATGAGCTGGGGTCAAAATAGTAATGTGTGGGCTTTCTATTACCACAACACAGTTTTAGGCTCTCCACAGGGGCAGATCAATCTACAGTGTCCTGCACATTGCCTATGGTCTCAGTCCTGTGTAGCAGGATGCATTTTATGGCCCAATGCATTTGCATTACAACAGCCATCACTTACTTTGTTAAATTGTTGTAGAACAATTGGCAACAATATAATCTGTGTTAACCTAAATTGGTAGTGTAGACAAGGACTGAGGATCTGCACTGACCCAAAACCACTGAACAGAGCTTTACAAATAAGTCACTATCCATTACCAATGATTAAGGAAGTAGTATCTCATTTATTCAGGGCAAGGGTTCGCTATTAATGATGTCAAGAATGGGTTCTGGCATTTGGAGCTAGATAGGCCATCTAGCCACCTGCAAATCTTTGCAGGCACTATTGGATACATACTTCACACTTGGGATTAGAGGCATGCTTGAGACAAGCTTAGAAATGTATTTAGTTTATTGATAAGAATATCACATGATATTCTTATCAATAAACTAGGCAAATGCAACTTAGATGTGGCTACTATAAGGTGGGTGCATAACTGGCTGGATAACCATTCTCAGAGAGTAGTTATTAACTGTTCATAATCCTGCTGGAAAGGTATAACAAGTGGGGTTCCACAGGGGTCTGTTTGGGACCAGTTCTGTTCAATATCTTCATCAACGATTTAGAGATCAGCATAAAGAGTACACTTATTAAGTTTGCAGATGATACCAAGCTGGGAGGGGTAGCAAGTGCTTTGGAGGATAGGGTCATAATTCAAAATGATCTGGACAAATTGGAGAAATGGTCTGAGGTAAACAGGATGAAGTTTAATAAAGACAAATGCAAAGTGCTCCACTTAGGAAGGAACAATCAGTTTCACACACAACAGAATGGGAAGCGACTGTCTAGGAAGGAGTATGGCAGAAAGGGATCTAGGGGTTATAGTGGACCACAAGCTAAATATGAGTCAACAGTGTGACGCTGTCGCAAAAAAAGCAAACATGATTCTAGGATGCATTAACAGGTGTGTTGTGAACAAGACACGAGAAGTCATTCTTCCGCTCTACTCTGCGCTGATTAGGCCTCAGTTGGAGTATTGTGTCCAGATCTGGGCACCACATTTCAAGAAAGATGTAGAGAAATTGGAGACAGTCCAGAGAAGAGCAACAAGAATGATTAAAGGTCTAGAGAACGTAACCTATGAAGGAAGAAAGAATTGTGCTTGTTTAGTTTGGAAAAGAGAAGATTGAGAGGAGACATGATAGCGGTTTTCAGGTATCTAAAAGGGTGTCATGAGGACGAGGGAGAAAACTTGTTCATCTTGGCCTCTGAGGATAGAACAAGAAGCAATGGGCTTAAACTGCAGCAAGGGAGGTTTAGGTTGGACATTAGGAAAAAGTTCCTAACTGTCAGGGTCATTAAACACTGGAATAAATTGCCCAGGGAGGTTGTGGAATCTCCATCTCTGGAGATATTTAAGAGTAGGTTAGATAAATGTCTATCAGGGATGGTCTAGACAGTACTGGGTCCTGCCATGAGGGTAGGGGACTGGACTCGATGATCTCTCGAGGTCCCTTCCAGTCCTAGTATTCTATGATTCTATGAAAGCCAGCCATGAATGCCCAATTAAGAGCATACATGGAACAGTGTGAGGCGTGATATTTTGGCGTTAGAAAAGGTTCAGAAAAGGGCAACTAAAATGATTAGGGATTTGGAATGGGTCCCATATGAGGAGAGGTTAAGGAGACGGGGACTTTTCAGTTTAGAAAAGAGGAGACTGAAGGGGGATATGATAGAGGTATATAAAATCATGAGAGGTGTGGAGAGGGTGAATAAAGAAAAGTTATTTACTTGTTCCCATAAAATAAGAACCAGAAGACACCAAATGAAATTAATGGGTAGCAGGTTTAAAACTAATAAAAGAAAGTTCTTCTTCACACAGCGCATAGTCAACCTGTGGAACTCCTTTCCAGAGGAGGCTGTGAAGGCTAGGACTATAACAGAGTTTAAAAAAGAGCTAGATAAATTCATGGAGGTTAGGTCCATAAAAGGCTATTAGCCAGGGGGTAAGGAATGGTGCCCCTGGCCTCTGTTTGTCAAAGGCTGGAGATGGATGGCAGGAGACAAACTGCTTGATCATTGTCTTCGGTCCACCCCCTCTGGGGCACCTGGCAATGGCCACTGTCGGCAGACAGGATACTGGGCTAGATGGACCTTGGTCTGATCCAGTATGGCCGTTCTTATGTGCAAAGAGTATCGTGATACACAATAGAAGGAGACTCCATAGTCTCATGAAAGCCCAGCCTAACCCTGGGAAAAGGTTAGAACAGACCTGTTCCCTTTCAATGACAGAAACTACATGGTCACAATAGATTACTACTCCTATTTCTGGGATGTGGACTAACTGGAGGACACTGAGAGTATGTCTACACAGCGGGTTAAAGTCAAGTTAAGATACACAACTTCAGTTACGTTAATTGCGTAACTGAAGTCCAAGTACCTTAACTCAACTTTTGGCACTGTCTACATAGCAGGAAGTTGAAGGAAGAACACTCTTTCTTTGACTTCCTCTACTCCTTAAGAAATGAAGGTTACAGAAGTCGGAGTAAGAACCCCGTTATTTCAAAATAATGGGCTTGCTGTGTCAATGTGCACTCTGTTATTTCTAAATAACATGAGTTATTTCAAAATAAGCGTGCAGTGTAGACATGGCCATTTGGAAATGGCCTTTCGAAATAACAAGGTGAGCGTCCACACTACCAAGCCTGTTATTTCAAAATAATGGGCTTGTTATTTCAAAATAATAACTCCTGCTTGTGAAGAGGAATAAGCTTATTTTGAAATAGTTATTTTGGGAGTTACTATTTCGAAATAACTTATTCTGAAATAACCTGGTATTGTAGACATTGCTTTAAGCAAGAACTGTGATAAAGAAACTAAAGATACATATTGCAACATATGACATAACTACCAGGCTATGCTTAGACAATGGGTCACAATACTGTTGTCTGTACTGCAGACTATAATCAAGTCAGCCCTTAATCTTTAGAGCTCTGTAAATCTGTGGATTGCCACTTTATACCTATTGGTATTCACACCCGTGGCTATGGATGCAGGTAGCCTCAGCTCATTTTTGCAGATACAGATGAGGATACAAATTTTGTATCTAGAACCCTGCAAATTGGCAGATATCCGCTTTATATTCATGGGTATCTGCATCCATGGATATGGACACAAATATCCACAGATCATTTTTGTAGATGCTGATGTGGATACGAATTTTGTATCCATACAGGGCTCTATTCATCTTCCCTTTGATAAGCTAACTAGATTGATCTTGAGTCTTTCACTAGAAGACATATTTTCCAATCCTTTAATCATGCTCGTGACTTCCCAGGTTAGAATCCTGCAGCCTGCATTTTTTGTTCCTAGATGTGACTTTTTGTTTGGATGTATTAAAGAACATATTGATTTCTTTCACTCCGCTTAGCAAGCAATCCAGAGCACTTTGTTTCAGTAACCTGTTCTCTTCGTTATTTACCACTCTCTAACCTTTGTATCACCTGAAAATATCAGTCATGATTTATGTTTTCTTCTACATCATTAGTAAAAATGTTCAATAGAGTGGGCCAAGAGCTGATCCCTGCAGAAACCCACTTGTGAAACACATCTACTCAATGATTCTCTATTTTCATTTACAATTTGAGATCTATCCAATAGTTTTTAATTCAGTTAATGTGTGCCACATTGATTTAGTGTATTCTAGAGATTAATCAACAAGCTGAGGTACCAAATTGTGACTAAGTGGGGATTTTATCCACCTTCTTATGTTACATGTGAGATCTGCTGTCCTATAGTAACCCATGTGTGGGCCTCAGTTTCTCTGGGCACTGTACTTTTACCTAGATCGTGATGGGAATTTCGGGTGTGATTGTTTCCCGCACGTACACAATAGCAGATGCCCTTTGTAATCTGAGCCCAGGATGCGGTGCGACCAGCGATACCTTTTGCCCGGGAATCAGGACAAAGGCTGGAAGAGAAGCCTGGCCCTGGGCAGGGCTGGGACCAGGAGCTGGGAATGAGTGAGTTTCAGCTGGCTGGGGAGGCAGGGAGATGGCCTGGGCTCTGGCTCTGAGCCCCACTTCCCCGAAGATGGATTGTACTGACTGCTTCTGATATTGTGCTGACAAGTATGTTCTATGCTGTGTCCCTGTCAACTAATAAACCCTCTGATCTACCTGCTGGCTGAAAGACTCCTCTGACTGCAGATGGGAGTGCAGGGCCCTGTGATTCCCTCACACTTTAGTGACACAAGATGTATGAATCAATCCTTACATTTTAGATTCTAAAGGATGGGTAACAGCATGATATTTGGGTAAGCTTCTAAGTAACACATTGACCTGGGTGTGTGGCAGATCCTTTGTGATCAGAAGATGGCTTGCACATTCTCTTCCACATCTTAATGACTTAACCAATCAACCAAACAATGAAGGTGCTAATGGTTCTTGATGTCTGTGTAGAATCTGGTGTTGGTTCTCTTCCTTTCCAAGTACAAACTAATGGTTCTTATCAGCCTCTTGTAACTATTTAGTCTTTAAGGTGATACAAGACTATTTGTTGTGTTTTAAGCTTTTCCTATTACAGACTAACTCGGCTACCCCTCTGAAGCACCTAGAGGCCACAATCAAGAATCAGGGTCCCATTTCACTGGACACTATATATGTAGGATGTGTACTGATACAGTGGTTCCTGTCTTGAAAAACTGGCAGTCTCTGGATGAGACCAAAGACAGCAGATGGATATAACAAACAGATGGGGGTAGTATACAGTAACAGTAAGTCAGTTTTGGTTAGTGTAATAAACAGCAGTAAAAAACCGACACACCAACTGCCTCACCATTAGCAAGTGTTGTTTTTTGTAGGCCCGACAACGTAGTTTTAAACACAAATATGGTGGTCAGTTCCTGGCCTTATAGAATTCAGTGGGAGTTTTGCCATAGAATTCATTGGAGGATTACCCCTTCTGTTTGCTATTTGCTGAAAAGGAAAATCAGAAATGTAAATATATTAGTTAAGTTCTCCAGCATAAAAATGTCCCTTTAAAAATGCTGAGTGGCAGAGGGAGCGGTTGTCCTGAGACCTGGCGTAGAACCAGAGATTGAGTCAGCATCTTTGTGCGCCGGCTCCTCTCTGTCCCTTTAAGAGCGCAGAGCAGCGGCAGTGTGTGTGTGTGATCGAGTAGTTGATAGTGCTACCTGATGAGCTCCTGCTTATCCAGTAGTCAACTACTCATTCACATCCCTACTTGCCATACTTCCTATCTTTCCTACTCAGTGGAATAGTTTGCTCTAGTGCCCTTAATAATATCTCTTTGAAAAACTACCAACTGTCTTCAGTTGTTTTTCCTCTAAGACTTGCTTCCCATGGGATCTTATATTCCAACTCTCTCAGTTTGTTCATGTCTACCTTCTTGAAATCCATTGTCTTTATTTTATTCTCCCACGTACCATTAATATTGCAATCATGCATCTTATCCCACCAAGTCTCTGTGATGCCAACTATGTCCTAGTTGTATTTATTTACTAGCATATCAAGTTTTTCCTGTTTATTCCCCATACTTCTCACATTAGTATATAGACATCTAAGATACTGTTTTGATTCCCACACCCCTGTTCTGTCTTGTCTCTCCTTTATTCCTGCTAAATTCTGATTATTCTCTCCAGGTCTCTGTGTTTGACTTACCTGTGGGTTTTGGTCACCTGCCCCCTTTGAATTTATTTTAAAGTCCTCCTCACTAGGTTAGCAAATCTATATCCAAATATGTTCTTTCCCTTCCTCGATTGGTGAACCCGCACCCCCCCGACCCCTCCCGCTTAGCAGTCCTTCTTCCTGGAACAGAATCCCATGGTCAAAGAAGCTGAAGCCTTCCTAGCAACATGAACTTCAAAGCCAGGCATTCTTGGCCAGGATGCATCTGAATCTGCCTGAGCCTTTGCCCTTGACCATCAGGACAGAAGATAACACCATCTTCACTCTGAACTCCTTCACTCATACTCCCAGAGTCCTGTAGTCACTTCTGATCTGCTGAGGGTCATACCTTGCAGTATCATTAGTCCCACATGGATGAGTAACATCAGGTAGTAGTCAGAAGGCAGGATGAACCTTGACAATCCCTCCATAATGTCTCAGATACAGGTCCCTGGCAGGCAGAATACTTCCTGGGATGCCATTTTGGGGTGACTGATGGGTGCCTCTGTCCCCACTCTCCTGGGAATGGTGACTGCAGACTTCCCAGTCTTGAGGGTACATGGCTTCTCCTCCTCCAACTTATGGAGTGAGTCCTCATCCTCATCTGTCATTGCCAGGGCAGCATAATGGTTCTTTGTCACCATGGTGGGTAAAGTACTGACTACTGCCAGAGATAACCAGCTGTCAGTGTCCACCCCCTGACAGAGCAATCCCCTCCTCCCCCAGTGGTGTGTCAGTAGACTGCTGTAGCTTCCTCAGCCATGGATGTCTCTATATAAATACTCATGGGCTGAGATGCTCCTCAACCTAACTACCTCCTCTTGTAGCTCTTCCACTGCTTCCTGAGAGATTCCACCAGCAGGCTCCTTTCACAGTGAAGGGTTTCTCCAACCTGGCTTTCTGTGCTTGGGAAAGAAAATCCACACTAGGATCTTGGGTAGAAGCATCCATGGTCAGGTGTCTGTCTAGGTACAGATGCAAGAGAAGGGGACAGAAGCGGCATTGGCATCCCTCCTACAAACTTCTTCTCAAACTCCCCATTGTGGGCCCCTGGTTGTTTAATCTCTGGCTTTTAAGGCCTTCTCTCCTTGGTCAGCCCTTTCCCCTTGTTAATCAAGTAGGGGAGAGTGATCACTATGCTGATCAAAGATGATCAAGGGAACAAAGGCTCAAACAGTCCTGAGACACACAATCCCAACTGACTCAGTAACTGAAATAACTTCAAAAGAGAGAGAAAAACATAGTCAAGCAAGCTCACTCACCCCCAAATTAGTACTTGCACCTTGTTCATTCAGTCGGATTTCTTTTTCCCCTTCTCCAACTCCATTGTAAACTAAGAAAGCATTTTGTTTCCTCTTCCTCCTGCTTTCAGAAAAGCAGGACTTTATACATTCCTTTTAGATAAACAAGATTGCACCAGATATAATATCAGATCCCATCCCATTAATGTATACCCCCAATTGGAACATCCCCATGGCCCCAAACTTTGATTAACTGCTTCGGTCAGAAAGGGGCAACAATACATTGTTCTTAAACTTGCAGAACTAGACACAGGTACAATAAGCAATAGCTGGCAAGCACCATGTTATTTCCAATTTACCTATTTTATTAAATATATTATTAATTTCAAGTAGTGAGATATCTGGTAGAGGGAATAGAAGATAAAAAAATAAATATACTATATATTGCAGCTGAATGATATCATACACTGGGGCACACCATAAATTCACCTTTATTGATTTAGAGTAAAGCATGAATACAAGTAATTAGAAAGACTTAAAAAACAACATATAGTCTTGCAGCACCTTAAAGACGAACAAAACATGTACATGGTATCATGAGCTTTCGTGGGCACAACCCACAAATAATTAAACACTTTATAAGCTAGTTCATATGGATGATTGTATATGACACATAATCAGCAATCAGAGATTTATTCAAGACTGGATTCAGTGAGGCCGTGCAATGTAGATATCTGTGATACTAAACTTTGTTATCTATAATTTGAGGCACTTGGATCCTTTGGCAACACTCTTACCTCTGGAACAGAAATCTTCAGTTCAACTATCATATTGGGGGTTAGATTCAAATGTGCTGACTATGCATCAAAGGGCTGGGATAGTGCTGCTGTGTTAAAGGTACTGGCCTGTTGAGGAGATGTTAAACAGAAATCCAGTCATCCTCTGGCAGTATTTTAAAAGTGTAGTGATAACCCTAGCGTCCACCTGGCCTACATTCCCTGCCTCAATAAAATGGGTTCCAATGTCCAGAACTGTATGAGTTATTGGTGGATGCTTAATATATATATTCTGTGTGCCTGCACAGACACTATATTACCAAGAATTCCCTTGCTATGTTTAAAGCATTTTGTGAACCTTAGTGTAATCTAGCTATGTTTAAAGCAGATTGGGAATCTTAGTGTAATCTGTGCTAGAGAACACTAAATTCTATTCTCTACACACACTCAAAATTCCAGCAAACAGAAAGCTTTCCTCTAGCAGCATGCTTGGTGTTTCCTGATTTGGGAAATAATGATACTAATTAACATCTTTTTTTTTCTCTCTTCCCATTTTAAAGCATACCCATTAAACACTGAAATGCACAACCATTATATGTAAACAGGACTCATGCCAGGTTAACCCACAGGCTGTTAATGAAACCACCATGTGAAGACCCTCCCTAATCTACTCAACCCTCAAGAGATCAAACAGAAAGTTAACAGAGCAGAGTAAGTTAGATGTGATGGATGTGTGTGTGTAAATCACTTCCTCAGAGCTAAACTAAATTGTTCCAATTCACTCGCTGGTAACAAACTGCAAAGCTCACAGATGTAAAACACCTCCTCCCACTCTCAATTGAGGATTATAGGTTGGGATCCAGAAAACTCCTGGGAAACTTGCTAATATAGTGCCTGAGTAAAAAGTAGCAATTCAAATAGGGAATGAATAAAATAAATTAACAGGGTCTTTGTCTTTTGATATGCATTTTCTTGTCCCTTAGGGATTCCTGCTTGAGTTGTATTACTTTAATATGTAATGGGTTGCAGGTAGCTTTACTGATGTATTCCAGGAGAAAATAAAGCAAACAAACAACAGCAAAAAATTCTGACAAAGGAAGAAATAATGCCATGGTTCTTTAAGAAAAGGAAAATCTATGTAGCACTTTAAAGACTAACAAGATGGTTTAATAGGTGATGAGCTTTTGTGGGCCAGACCCACTTCCTCAGATCATAAAGTGCTACATAGTTTTTCCTTTTGTTTTAGCAAGATCAGACTAACACGGCTACCTCTCTATTATTATGGTTCTTTAAGAAGTGACTTGTTAAGTTATGAAATAAATTTCACATGTGAATAATAAAACCACTCAAAAACATTTCTATAAAATGCCACGCACAATTTATAATAAATGTTGGTGTGTTTATATTGTTGTGAAAAACAATTATTTCCTAGAATATGGTGACATGAAGAACATTCTATTTGTGGTTTATTAATATGTCCTTGTAAACCTATGGTTTCAAGGGTCTAATTCTGTAGTTCTTACAGAGGAAAAATTCATTGACTCCAAGATTAGACAAAGCCTGGAAGACCAACTCCTTAATAGTCATAATAGTCACATTTAGACAAATTCTGCTCTCACATAATTATGATTTCATAGATTTTAATGGATCACACCAATGTAGCCAAGAGAAGAAACTGGTGCAATAATTAAATTACCTCATAAATAAAACCAAATCTAATTTATTTACTTTTCTTGGCCATAATTTTCTATCTTTTCCATTTAAAACTGTAACCTACATTTCATTTGTTAGATCATAAATTCTGCTGTTTCTTCACCATTGGCTAGCAGATTTTGTTTTCCTGATATTCCCATTTCATAAGAACATAAGAACATAAGAACGGCCGTACCGGGTCAGACCAAAGGTCCATCTAGCCCAGTATCCTGTCTGCCGACAGTGGCCAGCACCAGGTGCCCCAGAGGTGGACCGAAGACAATGATCAAGCGCTTTGTCTCCTGCCATCCCTCTCCAGCCTCTGTCAAACAGAGGCCAAGGACACCATTTTATCCCCTGGCTAATAGCCTTTTATGGACCTAACCTCCATGAAATTATCTAGCTTCTCTTTAAACTCTGTTATAGTCCTAGCCTTCACAGCCTCCTCTGGCAAGGAGTTCCACATGCTGACTACACGCTGTGTGAAGAAGAACTTTCTTTTATTAGTTTTAAACCTGCTACCCATTAATTTCATTTGGTGTCCTCTAGTTCTTCTATTTAGGAACTAATAAATAACTTTTCTTTATCCCTCTCCACACCACTCATGATTTTATACACCTCTATCATATCCCCCTCAGTCTCCTCTTTTCTAAACTGAAAAGTCCCAGTCGCTTTAACCTCTCCTCATATGGGACCCGTTCCAAACCCCTAATCATTTTAGTTGCCCTTTTCTGAACCCTTTCCAAGGCCAAAATATCTTTTTGAGGTGAGGAGACCACATCTGTACACAGTATTCAAGATGTGGGCGTACCATAGTTTTATACAGGGCAGTAAGATATTCCGGGTCTTATTTTCTATCCCTTTCTTAATAATACCTAGCATCCTATTTGCCTTTTTGACCACCGCTGCACACTGTGTGGAAGTTTTCAGAGAACTGTCACGATAACTCCAAGATCTCTTTCCTGATTTGTCGTAGCCAAATTAGCCCCCATCATACTGTACGTATAGTTGGGGTTATTTTTCCCAATGTGCATTACTTTACACTTATCCACATTAAATTTCATTTGCCATTTTGTTGCCCAATCACTCAGTTTGGTGAGATCTTCTTGGAGTCCCTACAGTCTGCTTCTGTCTTGACTATCCTAAACAGTTTGGTATCATCCATAAACTTTACCACCTCACTGCTTACCCCTTTCTCCAGATCATTTATGAATAAGTTGAACAGGATTGGTCCTAGGACTGACCCTTGGGGACACCACTAGTTACCTCTCCATTCTGAAAATTTACCATTTATTCCTACCCTTTGTTTCCTGTCTTTTAACCAGTTCTCAATCCAAGAAAGGACCTTCCCTCTTATCCCATGGCCATGTATTCTGCTTTTTTGAAACCCAAGGGATGGGAAGACTACATTTTTGGGAGAGGCCCTTTTCAGTATTGTCATATGCTCTATATATTTTGCCTATGTTTGAAAGTAACATTTGTTGAGGGCATTATATTCTTGAGGCTAAAGGAGGACCCACCTGTCACTTATCCATTCCTTTTCATATGTATATGTGTGGCCTGGCAGGGTAGCTTGGGTCCCAGTCCTGTAAAGTGCTGAGCACTTCCTGCAAGGTACTAACTAAACATTCTCAGCTTTGATTCATTGGTCAGTAGTGCTGAGGTTTCTCAGAGTTTTTGGGGAAACACTTGGATCCTTCCAGGCTAAGGACCTAGTTCTTACTCTTCCCTGATTTTTTTAGGAACAAAATCCAGTCCCCAGAGCTTGGAACAAGTATTTTGACTGGATGTAGAGGTAATCTGTGGAAGGAAGAAGGGAAATAATTCTGCCACTAAAACTATTATTGGCAGGAGAACTGTTTGGGAAATGGGGTTCCAGCCCAGTCTGTATAGCTCTAGTGTGCCTCATCTGTGAAAGGAAAGACTGGAGGCTCCAAGTATTGGCAGATTCTCCAGCCCCACTGCCCCCCTTGCCCACTTCCAAAGATTCTCACGGAGCTGCACTCAATGCTACACAGAATGTGCACACTGCATGCCTATTTCCTACAAATATTATTCCTGTGTCCAGCAGGAGAACCTCCCTCAGGAATGTACATGCAACACATACCCCTTGACATTCTCGGGTGCTCATAAATGCACCGTATCCAAAGTTGGAGTCTTGTGCTTTCTCCAGATAAAACATGTTTTCCATGTTTTGTTTCCTTCTGCCAATAATTCAGTTCCCATCTGCTGATCTTTCTGCCTCACTGTGCATTGGCCTCATCACCCTCTTCTTTTGACTTGGTCTTTGTCTGTTCTTCTGACTGCTGGCTACAGAATATTATCAGCGTATGAAAGGCAGCAGATTTGTGTTTGAGTCTAAGTGGACAGGTTATTGTAGAAAAACAGTCAGAAAAATAGGCTTTGCATTTACACCCTGAGTCTGCAAACGCTTACACATGTACTTTATTTTAAACACATTAACCCCACTGAAGTCAATTAAAGTTAAGCACATGCACGCATAAGTGTTTGTAGGATTATAGTCTTAATTACGAATGTGGTTAGTTCTGTGATTACTCTCCTCCTTTGTGGGAATAACTGCCATAGTCTAGGTCCAGCTTCTATAACAGTTGTCTCTGGTGTGCTGGTGGCATCTTGACATCAGCAGAGACTGAAGTCCATTGTGGATCCACTATCCATCATTGATGCACAGGCTTTGGCAACTCATGACTCCTTCAATGTATCTTAACCCAGGTATAAAGGAGTCATCCTTGGAGTGAGAGAAGTAGTTTAGTCTTTATGCACATGTAATTGATGCCGTCTCTACTGCAACTGCCAATAAAAAATGACATTCTTGTCATTTCTCCCTTTCTTGGCTGTGTTTTGAAAAATGTAAACTTCTGAAGAGATTCAAATAACTCCAGGCTTTCTGTTTTACAGAATCATGTCCAAGATGACAATTTGTGAGCTACATTTTAGCCGAATACCATTTGCAACAGCTGAATTTGGCAACAAAAATGCTGAAATCTGACTTTATTATGGACCTGCTGACAGATCCTTTACTACAGCGGCATTAGCAAAGGCTGTTATAACAAGTGTATGGATGAACACAGTAAATTACAATTCAAAGCCAAGCCATGTCATTCCTTCCCTATTCTGTAAAAAACACAAGCGTGTCTTTGTGCACGAGACAGTAATTGGCTTGGCTCAGTTTATTGTCCATTTTTTTAAATCGAACCTCTCGCTCCAGCTCACAGCTTAGTATTAAAACCAACACTTGCTCCTAGCTTTGAAGATTTCATTCTGAGGTTCAGACAAGTCAGTCCAGAGTGCTAAACATGTCTCTCACTTGATCAACTGGTACATCTAGATTTAAAAAAAGTTGATCAAAATAATTGCTCCTTTTTAAAAAAAAAAAAATGTATCTGAAAAAAAGAATTTTGTTGAAATGGCTAAGTCTTCAAAACGCTACTTTACAAAACAGAAATACACTTAAAAGCATGTAATGTTTAGCTGGAGGCCAGGCCGAGTATGTTTCTGATTATGCTAGTGACCCTCACCCGAAAATCTCTTTGTAGAGTGCCTCTGCACTAGACAACATAGTGACTAGCAAATGATCTAACAGATTTCACAGCACATAAATTAAGACCTAATACATTATTCCAAAGTCAGGCTCCCTAATTACATAATCAGTGAAACATTCCATTTATAATTGCAACTATTTAAACAATTAATAAACACAACTAAAGGGAAGCTGCATGAAAATGATTTGATAACTGTTAACACTGGAAAAGCTTCAGAGGGGTAGCTGAGTTAGTTTGTAACTGGAAAAACTTAAAAAACAAACAGTCGTGCAGCACCTTAGAGACTAACAAAACATGTAGATGGCATCATGATCTTTCGTGGGCACAACAACTTTAGTGGGCTGTACTCACAAAAGCTCATAACACTGGTAAAAGACAGGCTACAATTTTAGGATTAAGAAACTGGATAAATTTCACTCTTCAAAACTGGTCCAGAGACAAGGATATGAATGTTCCATTATTCTATTATGTTAGCCTGATTGGAAGTGCTTATATTTATTTTTACTCTTGTTAGATGAAAACACCTAACTCTGTCACTGGTTTTAATATTCTACTATCAGGAGGAAAGAGGTTGCGACTATATGACAAGAATTAGTAATATTAGTATTAACAGCAGAGTCTCACCAATATCTTTTCTGAGGATTTTAAGGGATAGTAAATAAAAGCCTAGATTTTAAAATTTCATGGATATTATAGATTTGGTGTTCTTTGATAGATGAACCTTAATATAGGCATTGACTCTGTGGGTGCTACAGGGCTGGAGTACCTCTGGGGAAAAAGTAGTGGGTGCTGAGCAGACACTGGCATTAAGCTCTCCCCTTCCCCCAGCACCTCTTGCCCATGGGCAGCCCCACTGACCAACTCCTCCCCTTCCCTGACAGTGCCTCCTGCTGGCTCTGAACAACTGTTTTGTGGCATTCAGAATGCTCCCAGAGAGTGGGGAGGAGGTGTGTTCAGAGGAGGAGGCAGAGAAGAGGTGGAGAGGAGGCTTAGGGGAAAGGGTGGATTGGGTGTGGGGTCTGGGTGAAAGGGGCCGGGGGGAAGTTAACATCCTTTCACCTAGAAGGGAAAGTTAGTGCCCATGAACCTTACAATTAGAAATATATATTGTCACCTAAAATGGTTGAACAACTAATACAACAAAATACAGAATAAAAAAATATGGTTTTTCATCTACTTAATGTTTTCTAGACACTGAGACATTTTGGTGACAAGAGTCTGCACTAGTGTAAAAGGAGACATTTCGTTGAATCCTATCTGCATATTGGTGGCAGTGGAGTCCTGGCATCTCATGTTTTCCCAAAGCAGTTAAAGAAAGGGATAAGAGTTTTAATCCTTGGTTCTAGGTTGGAAAGCAACAGATGTTCATGATAACTCTCTCACGTCTGTGTGAGTGAATCCAGTATAGTGTTGCCTCATTTACTCATTTTGTGTCATTGTAGTGGTCAATTGCGGAAGAACTTTGTACGTGCTAGTTTAGGGGTGGTGAGACCTACATTCTTCCCCCCCCCGCTTTTTCCCTACTACTGATGAGCCAGAAGCAAGTCTTTGGGAACATACACCATTGTAGCAAGAACAATTGTAGATAAGGGCAGGAACATAACAATCTTGTTTACCCTAAAGTATGGATCACGTAAACAGGGCCAAAGAACAAGTAGATCCAGAACAGAACCAGATCGATAACTAACAGCTAAGCCCTACATCAGCACGTAATGAGTAATCTCTGGAAACTTCCAAGCTGCCACACGAGGCAGGAAAACTGTATTTAAGGCTGCCTCAAAGCCTAGCAATTTGAACCTCACCGATGGGCTTTGGGTACCAGTGCCTCGGAAGCTGAGACAACCTCCCACTTCATCCGCAACCTACCTGGGGTTCCAGGCTTGCAGGAAGGGACGTAAGATATGCCGCTTCTTTGTTATATTGTTCTTCCATTTATGGGGCACAGCTGTTAGCTGTCAGGAAATAAACTGTTTGTGTTTGACGGATACCTGTATAGCGTCCTTTGTGCTTTGAGAACCCAGTGTCGGACCTTAGACTTACTCTTGCCGACTACAGTCATCAGCACAAAATGGATAGGGATGTTAACACCTGATACTAAGAAAATGAGTAGTATCTGTGTAGTAGGTGTGTGTTCTCTCTTCTTCTGTACCAAGAAAGGGCTATTCATCAGAGATGAGCTTGAATGCTACAACCTTCTCAGTGACCTTGCCGAGAAAAAGAGGTCAGAAACAAGAAGGTGTTAAAAGACAAGAAACTTGATGGTGTCAAGTGGAGGAGACTTCAGAATTATTTAGGGAGACTGATATGATCTCAGATATCCTAAGGCTAGATAGTCTTGCCACCATGTATGAGAAGCAGGGGTTGATATCACAAGGCTGCATATCTCTTCGAGCATCCAGGGCTTATATTTGAATCCTAGATTGCACACCTTCCCTGGTTCTGGATTTGTGTCCTTTGTCCCAGGAAAACCCTCTTTCATCCTGTTGATTTTTACTGACTCAGGAGAAAGACAGCCCTTTATAGGAAACGGTACTTAGGTCTCTGTGTGTGAGTTGATTAGGCAGTTGACTACAGTAGAACCTCAGAGTTACAAAGGGGCCATTCAACTACACACCTCATTTGGACCCAGAAGTATGCAATCAGGCAGCAGCAGAGATTTAAAAAAAAGCAAATACAGTACCGTATTGTGTTAAATAAAAACTACTACTAAAAAAAAGCTGTTTCTATGCTGGTTTCATTTAAATTAAGAAGCTTAGAAGGAGCATTTTTCTTCTCATAGTAATATTTCAAAGCTGTAGTAAGTCAATGTTCAGTGGTAAACCTTAGAAAGAACAACCATAATGTTTTGTTCAGAGTTGTGAACATTTCACAGTTACTAACAACCTCTATTCCTGAGGTGTTCATAACTGAGATTCTACTGTTCATGGAACAGTTCTTTTGATCATCATTTGGTGAATGTGACTGTTGCTGAGAGGAAAGGAATGAATCTAACTAAGTTTTGTTGGTGATCAGTCTTTAAACTGTTTGAAGTCAGAAAACAAAAACTAACCCTAACGTAAAGCCACCAGAAATATCTAACAATTTAATATGCTGCCATATGTGAATTTTCTTGCTTCAACTCAAAATGAAGGACTATTTCTGTTCCATCAGCTCCTGAGGTGCCTCACTTGTTCAAATTTTTCTGTCTGACATATTATTGCTGACTTATCATCCATGAAATTCAAAGAGATTATGTTGTTTTTTTTAAAATTGCAGTTAAAGAGGCCATGATATCTAACAAGGAAATGCTTGTGCAGACAATTTTGGAAGAAATGACACAAATACCTTCTGCATTAGGTAGCTGAGGGCTAACCAGAATTTCATTTACTGTGTTGCATATGATGTCTCCGATTACAGGGTTCTCCTTAAGTCAAGGCACTGGGACTAGATTACATCATACCCCATACATCATACCCCACTGTGGGAGAAATTAACTAATGTGGACTATAGGCCATAAGACTCGTTGCACTAAGTAAGCCCCTGGCTGAACAGGGAAGCCCTCACATCCTTTGCAGGCTCTCTCTTCTGGCACCACAAATGCTGACATAGACGGCAGCGTGGAGATCAAGGCATCCATATTTATTAAAATCCAGTGACTACAAGAATTTATGCAAGTGGGGCAGAAGGGCTGCTGGTTCAGCACGCTAGCTTTGGGTTGAGGGGTGGTTTTCACCTTTCCAACTCCTCTGTACTCTGTTTAGTCCTATGCAAAGTGCATTGTGCTGTATTTCATGGCTTCCCTTATGAAGTAAAGGAAATTATTAAAGGAAACTGCTGGTTCTGGGAGTAATGCTGCCAGGAAGTGAGAAGAAGGTCTTTGCAGGCACAAAGTCATTGTTTGAAGTCATGAGCTCTGTTCTGTGGCAGTGGGGAACAGGCAGACAAATGTGAGGAAAATTTCACAAGGAAAACTTCTCAGAGAAGCTCTTCCTAAGCTCCTATTTGTCTCTATCCCTGGGAAGGGTGATTGGGCCATTAGTTTTCAAATTCTGGTCTGAAAATACTATTTCAGCATGGTAAAATCTTTTGTTGGTCCTACTGCTTATTAAAGTTAGAAAAACATGTAGCCTAACCATTCTGATGGCTTACCACAAATTGTGGGTGTGGGTGAGTGGGTGAGAGTGCTACTGGAACAATCTCAGAATAGCAATATTTCATACAGCTGCTTGAGCTTTTCTCTTCAGCTGCTTCCTTTGTGTGTGCTGCAGCACCTATGTTCTCATCCTGCATTAGAAAGCTGCCTCAGCACTGGTTGGATAAACCAGTATGACACAAACACAAATAATGGCAAATACTTGATCAATAACCCTTTTAATAAAAAATCCATAGAGTCAATTTTCTACATCAAAATGCTGTTTCTAGTGTGGAAATGAATAATTTTTCCTCAGTGTTTGAATAGAAGCTATTTGTTGCTAGTGTGAATTTATTCCAGAGGATTGAATACACATATTTATACATTAAATCATGTAACCACTGAATCATAGAAGATTAGGGTTGGAAGAGACTCCAGGAGCCCATCTAGTCCAAACGCCATTAAAGCAGGACCAACCCCAACTAAATCATCCCAGCCAAGGCTTTGTCAAGTCTGGCCTTAAAAACTTCTAAGGATGGAGATTCCACCACCTCCTAGTGAAATAGCCTTTTCCTAATAGCCAACCTCAGTCTCCTCACTGCAACTTGAGACCATTGCTTCTTGTTTTGTCCTATGCCACCAATGAGAATAGCATAGCTCCATCCTCTTTGGAACTCACCTTCAGATAGTTCAAGGCTGTTATCAAATCCATTCGTTCTTCTTCTCTGTAAACTAAATAAGACCAGCTTTCTCAGCCTCTCCTCCCAAGCCAGGCACCCCAGCTCCCTAATCATATTTGCCCTTTGCTGGACTCTCTCCAATTTGTCCATGTCCTTTTGGTAATGGGGGACCCAAAACAAGATGCAATGCTCCAGATGTGGCCTCACCAGTGCTCAATAGAGGGGAATAATCACTTCCCTCAATCTGGTGGCAATGCTCCTACTAATACAGCCCAATATGCTGTTAGCCTTCTTGGCAATAAGGGCACACAGTTGACTCCTATCCACCCTCTTGTCTACTGTAATTCCCAACTCCTTTTCTGCAAAACTGCTGCTTAACTAGGTAGTCCCGAGCCTGTAGCAGTGCATGGATTTCTTCAGTCATAAGAGCAAGACTCTACACATGTCCTTGTGGAACCACATCAGATTCCTTATGGCCCCCTCCTCCAATTTGTCCAAGTCACGCTGGAATCTATCCCTACCCTCCAACATATCTACCTCTCCCCCCAATTTAGTGTCATCCACGAACTTGGTGAGGGTGAAAACCAACACATGATCCAGATAATTGATGAAGACTTCAAACAAAATCAGCCCCAACACCTACACTTTGATACCAGCTGCCAACTATACATTGAGTAATTTATCTGTGGCACTCCTTGCCAGAGGATGTGGTGAAGTCTAGGACTTTAACAGGGTTCAAAAAAGAGCTAGATAGATTCATGGAGGTTAGGTCCATCAATGGCTATTAGCCAGGATGGGTAGGAATGGTGTCCCTAGACTCTATTTCTCTGGAAGTGGGTGGGATCACATGAGGATTACCTATGATGTTCCCTTTCTCTGGGGCATCTGGTATTGGCCACTGTCATCAGACAGGATACTAGGCAGGGTGGATCGTTGGTCTGACCCAGTATAGTCATTCTTATGTTCTTATGTTGATCACTACCTGTTGAGCCTGATATCTAGCTCACTTTCTATCTACCTTATAGTCCAGTCATCCTGGACATGCTTCTTTAACTTGCTAGCAAGAATACTGTGGGAGACCATAACAGAAACTTTGCCAAAGTCAAAGTATATCATGTCCTCTGCTTTTCTCACAGAACCAGTTATTTCATCATAGAAGGCAATTAGATTGGTCAGGCGTGACGTGTCGTTGGTGAATCCATGTTGACTGTTCCCAACCACCTTCCTCTTCTCCAACTGTTTCAAAATGGATTCCTTGAGAACCTGCTCCATGATTTTTCCAAGGATGGAGGTGAGGCTGACTCCTCTGTCGTTACCTGGTTTCTCCTTCTTCCCTTTTTAAAAGCTAGGCATTATAACTGCCTTTTTCCAGTCACCAAGAGTTTTCAGAGATAATGGCCAATGGCTGTGCTATCACATGAGCCAAATCTCTCAGCATCCTCAATGCATTAAATCTGGTTCCTTGGATTTACGCATATCCAGATTTTCTAAATAGTCTTTCACTACTGAGGGCTGTGTAGTAATCTGGGACCTTGCCTGTGAAGATAGAGGCATTGCCATTGGTTTTTATTGAATTTGTCTTTTTTTTTTTAGCAAATGGAAACATTTTCAAAACAATGGAAATTATGACTGAGAGCAATTTAGAGAAAATTCCTTATCTCCTCAGCAACAGGTCATCTAAAATTATGGAATGCATGATTTAAATATAGTTATCTGCTATATATTTATGGCATTTTGTCTGTTTGTTCATGAAATCCTTCTAAAAGGTAAGAGGCATGACCACCAAATTGGGTGTACGGCTTCCTCTCATCATACCTTAAAGCAACGGAAGGGTTCGGTTGTGCCAGGAAAATGGGGTGTGCCCAGAAAGGGATTGCTTCTTATACAACCATACAGAAAAGAGACAGAATCACCAGGTAGGTGAAAGAAGTTACCTGGGGGTGCATCTCCTCAATGAGGAACTGCCCCAGCTCTGAGTCTTCCCCACTGCTTGTTGTTCCCCTTTGCCAGGGAGAGAGGGGAAAGTGCATAGTTTGCTGCATTCCTCACTCTGGCTGGGGAGCGCAGGAGGCAGATGAACCCTCTACCTGCCCCAGCTGGGAATATGCACCTCTCCCTCGGCTGTGCCAGCTGGAGCTGCAGTGGCCAGGGAGAGGCGCGTCTCACCTGACCCCAAGCTGCAGCAGTGAGAGAGGGCTGGATTAGTCCTCTTTTCCTGGGGCAGCCTGCATACCGAACCCTCATCACCAGCCCCACCTCAGAGCAATGATTTAAATGAAGCATGTACATTTTCATTTTAATTTCCAAAATACAAAAGTTAATTGAGTTAAGGACCTGAACAAAGCCGGGTAAATCTTCTAGTGTTTAGTATTTTAAAGCTTATCATAGGCCTCACTCCCTTACCATGGATTTTTCACATTGGACTTCAGTGTGATTCCTCATGGCCTGAACAAATGATCTCACCCCATGATAGGGACCATATTTAACATTTGTCTGTATATTTGCAGTGGTAGTAGTAAAGACGAGCCAAACTGATGGATCACCCAGATGGCTGGACCTGACCAGGATGATGATAAAGATTGTGAAAAGCTCAGGGAGATTAGAAATTCTAGAAAACAGAATATCCAATAGTAATGGGAGATTTCAATAAGGGATGTGAATGGGTAACTGGTTACCTACTAAGCATCACCCTTATCAGATATTGTTTACCGGGTAACAGGTAAGTGATGTCCGGGAGCAGCCCCTGCCCATGGCATGGGAGCCCAGGGCAAGGCTGGAGGGCCAGGGGTTAATCCAGACAGGCTGGGGCCTGCTTAATCGGTTCCCAGTCAGGGATCCTGCTTAATAGGTTGACCAGTTAAACCTAACGTTTAACCAGTTAACTGATTAAACAGGATTTTATATTCCTAATTTCAGCTATGCCCATGTTGACTGGGAACATGTCATTTCAAGATGGAATGCAGAGATGAAATTTCTAGACCTCAGAAATAACTGTATTTTAGAACAGCTAGTCCTGGCATCCACAAGGGAGACGCAATTCTTGATTTATTCCTAAGTGGCACACTGCGTCTGATCCAAGAGATGAATGTAGCTAAAACCACTGCTGTAGTATATAACTTCAAAAAGGGGAACTATACAAAAAGGAACAGGCTAGTTAAATGAAAATGAAAAGGAACAGTCTCATGAGTGAAATGCCTGCAAACTACATGGCAACTTTTAAAGAAACACGGTAATGGAGACTCAAATTATATGTATATCCAATAATAATTATTAATAAATAATTTAATAGTGAATAAAAGTACAAGGACAAACAAAATACTACCATATCTCTATAACAGAGTAAAAGAGGCAGTTAGATAGAAGAAGACATATTTTAAAAACTAGACATCAAATCCTACTGAGGAAAATAGAAAGGCAAGTCAAATGAAAAAGTAAAATTAGACAAGCCAAAAAGAATTTGAATATCAAGTAATTGCATTTCCTCTAAAGCATCTGTCTTTGGTGACTTTTGGAAGACAGGATACTGGGCTAGATGGACAATTGGGCTGACCGAGTATGGCCGTACTTATGTTCTTATGAGAAATGCTAACTTGTATTTGCTAGTATATCTATTGAGACTGACTTTTATCATACCTATGACCAACATCCATTCAGCTTCCATGACCACAATTATATAAATATGATCTTTCCTCTTTTCCTGCAAGTGCATGTTTTACTTAAAATTGGCACAATATGAATTTCTAGTATTTCTTCATTTTCAAAACAGATTACAAACAATTCATTCATGTGAAGTAGGCAGGGATTATATTTCACAGATGGGTGAAAGGAGGGATAGGAGGGGAAAAGTGATTTACCTGAGGTCAAAGAGTTGTGCTTAGAATTAGGGAGTACCCGTCTTGAGTCACTAAACCTCTCTACATCAACTGTGTATCTCCTTGGGCCTGAGCCAACCCTTTTGAATTAAATGGGAAATAATTACATTAACTTCAGTCAGCTTTGGGTGAACTTGATCTAATTATTACAGTAAAGCAATGAAACCACTAGTAGAGAATTTAAAGAGTATTGTATTGGTAGACATCTTATTACCACATTCTCTAGAGAGGAAATTGTCTGGCAAAACAATAACTGATTATGTTTTATTTCTATAAAATTCAGCTCTTATTGGCTTTGGTGCCCTTTACACCTTAAAACTAGGCTTATGTGAAAATGTTGGGGGGCATTAGGCAAAGACTTGTACTTGAACAAATCATCCCTTTTTATCTCAGCTCTTAGGCCTTGCCTACATTGAGAAAAATTAAACACATAATTCACTACCAGGTTAGACAACAAGGTGGTAAAATGCATGAGTCCTGTCTATATATCCTCTATTGGCATCACTTATGCAGAACTATGGGAGCCCAAGCATTTCCAATGCAGATGCTACCTTAGCTGATTCACATCACTTATAAAGCCTTTGTACTGTCATATGGTGGGGAGGACACAGACAGTGCGTGGATGCCTGGGCTTGGAAAGGCCGTCATGTTTCACAGATTCCAAACACCAAATTCCGACAAGTGAAAAATGCTTGATTTTAAAAAGTCCCACAGCTAGCCTTTTAAAAACACATTTAGTATTTATTTAATCTAGTAAATAGGTTCATTAGCCAGGTTCTAGTCTTTGTAGTTTAAGTAATGGATTTACCATGTGTTTATGCTTTAAAGACTTGTGTAAGGTTGCTAACACCTCTCCACCTCCTGCCTCAGAGGTTAAGACCTTGGTGTGTTGCCAGTTTACTGCTGTGGTCCCTACCCCTTGATAATTACAGTCATTCCTAGGGTGAAGGAAATCCCTGAGCGTTCACTCTAACTAGCCACAATAGTTCACTATAAAAAAGCACTTCTTTAACAGAAAAAAAAAGTAATAAAACTTTCACGTTATTAACTTTTTCCTTTTAAAAGAAGGTTGAAAAATGCCATTGTACCACATTAAAGACCTTTGCATAAGACTCACCATTGGCTAATGAGCTTGATTGTACACTCTACCACATGCAACTGCCTTCAAGTGCTGCTTTTAACTTAACCTTGATGTAGTGCCAGGAATGTGCACAGGATATACTTCGATGGCAGAGACAATCAGCTCCTGTTTGCTACTTTTCCTTATTCATATCCTTTAAAATATGCATGGGATTCATATTTTAACATGGTTACACAAAACAATTAAATTGCATTCAAGAGTAGCTGATTTGAATATGGTATATCCTATAGAAATTAGTCAGCATATTGACTATTTACAATCACAATAATAATCCATTATTAATATTTTATCCTTGTACAAAGTCTTTTTTCCTGACATTACAAAGCACTTTAGAAACATCCTCACAATCCCCCTCTGAAGAAAATATTACCATCACTACTTTGTAGAGCAGTGTTTCTTAAACTTTTTGAGACCAGAGAACACCAAACAATAATATTTTTTTATGCGGAAAACCTATGAAAGTTTTCTTCAAAAAAAAATTGTTGTCAGACAAAAAAAGACAAAACCAAAGAAGTAACAAACAAACAAAAAGAAGAGGTCGTGGCACACCTGCAAGTTGTCCGCGGAACACTGGTGTTCCGCGGAACATAGTTTAAGAAATACTGTTGTAGAGGAAAAAAATTGGCTAAGTGACTTTTCCAGAAAGGAAAAATGCAGCAGTGGTAGAAAGCATGAGGATAGGAGAGCAGAAACCAAAGGTTGCACATATGATACTATAGATAAAAGTTATGTTCATATCTTAAGGATTTCATACTGTTCCTTAAGACATTAACATAACTTTTATCTACATTGTCATGCGTGTGTACATATTCCATGTATATACAAGACAAAATGGATGCATAAACTATGGACATATTTTATTTTAATATTGGTGGTTGTGGGAGGTTATGTGAAGATAAGAGATTGGAAGGATGGAGAAATGTGGATATTGGGAGGGAACACTTAGGCAAGGAGGAAATAGAAAATGGGAAGAGGAGGGTAGGGAACAAAGATGGAGAAGATTAACAGGAGTCAGTCGTGTAAAAGAAAAGATGTTAATGGTGGAATAAGTCTCCTAATGAAAGAGATCATTTGATTTAACTGAAAAATGGACTGGCCAGAGCACCAAAATTACTACAGTCGAGAAAAATCCTGTACTGGATAAGGGATACTTCTTTCCATTGCTTTCTTCTGTGACTCTATAACAGCGATCTGATGTTATATATAAAAATCTTCCATCCAACTTAGTTGCTGAGCTCTGTCTACCAGGTGTTAAGTTCTGGATTGGACTGAAAATGCTTGAGGAAGCTGCAGAAGTTCTGCTGTAATCTAAGATTTTGTGAATTAAAACACAATCTTCAGAAGGGGAAAACTGCAGCTGTGGCTCGTATATGACAAGAGAATTTAAAGTGATACAGGGCATGAGAAAAGCACATATAGATTGCATGAAGCACTTGAGGTGAACTTTGTTCTCTCGTGTGTTGAAAAGTGTCACAGCTCACCAAATAACACAGCTGATGACAAAGCTGCAGAGAGTGAGATTCAGACAATTACAAGAATTAAAAAAGCACAAAGGGAACAGTTTTTGTGACTAACTTGTCTTCACTTTGTCACACAGCTATAGCACCATTCTACTATGACAGATCTGCTTACAATGCTATTGGAAGTATTTGCACAGTTCTGGTAATTATTTTGCTTTACCCAGTAGCAGAAACTGCTGGTTCAAATGTCTTTAAACCATATACTCAGATGTGCTAGGGAGAAACCTTTGTTGTCATTATCTGTAATATTTGAGCTGACAACCTGGCCAGTTGGAAGGGTGCATGGAATAATTTATATTACCGTATCCCTGGTGGCTCACAAAGCAAAGATGTACAAGACTATGTTGGGGGCAAGTATAGTCCATCACACTGCCCTTCAGCACAAGGCATATGACCTAGCAGCCATGGTCAATGGGACCACCTTTCTGTGTAGGGCAACCCTCCTATCCAGGATCTCACTTTTCCTGACCAGAGGCAAGTCAGTCACACACTTAGCCCTTATAACCTATGGTTCCCCTGGACTATTTCCTACCTTGTCTTCCTGCTCTACAGTCTGCAAGTCCTCTGTTTCTCTGGAGTACCGTGCAGGCCAATTTCCCAGTGATTCCTTCTTGTAGGCTTCAATAGACAATTGGGTCTTGACATGTCTGACCTCTGTGGTCTGAGGCTCTGAGAGCTTTTGGGCAGAAGTCTGCAGCACACATCTTCTCTCCTTTCTGGTTAGCCCAAACTGAGCTGAGCTATACTCTTTTATAATCTGCTTCCATTTGGAGCATGCCAAGCATAAGTACGCCCCATCTTAGTCTACAACAGCATTAGTTAGTGTGCTGTATCTGGTCTTAACTTCCCATATTGCTGGCATGAGTTAGAAACACAATTCTATCTGCTGAAGAGGTAGGAAAATAAATTGGACCCTTCTATATAAAGGAGTTATCTGTCTGACATGGATTTTCACATGTTACAATACATAAAATATATGGAGAGAGCTGAGGAAACGTCTGTTGATTGGGGAATGCTGGCACAGTATGGAACCCTGGGATTTAGATAGGGGCTTGGGATGAGCCTCCCCACTCTCCTCCCCACACATTTTGATCTATGGTTCTATGGATTAAAATGCTTTAATAATAACATCATATTGTTATTAATTATTTTATTGTTATTACCTTCATAACAGTGGTTGGGAACCATTAGATACTTGGGGCTGTCAGCTTGGTATCAGGGCCTGGGAACTGTTATTCTGAATTTCAGGCAGATTCAAACCCTGGACCTCTAGAGCTTACTGTAGGAGTCTCTAAAGCTTGAGCTATAAAAGCTAGCTTAGGCTGTAGAGCGCCCTTGTTCTTATCTTTTCCTCTAAGTGGCCTAAATGCCACCACATGGGACAGTGAACCACACTCCATAGGTGTGTGGATTACATATGCACTTCTCTCCAAGCAGTAGCTATGGTGAAGTATGAAGTGCTAAATAATTTACGTGGGAAGTTTTGGATTGCTAAGTGCATGGACCCTCTAGAGATGGGTGAATAATTAATACAAACATTTCTTCTTTTTGCTAGTTGAAAGTGTCCTGACATCTGGAATGTCATGCTGAGTAATCAGAAGAAAGCTAGGGGCTAAGAAGTTAAAAGGTGATGCTTGGTATAAGCTTCCAAAGGTATCCTTCTACTTGCCTCTCTAGGACTTCTTTGATTTACTGTAATTTTGTTAATAAATTCCATCCTTCCAAACTCCTCCTCCCATGTCCCCATTAATCTTTCATTATCATAAAACAGGCATTAAACTGACAGCACTCGTGCCACCTGGTGGCTGACGGTTTTTGTGCTACATTGCACTGTACATGTTAATCCTGGGTAGGCCAGGTAATCATTTAGATTAAAACTGCAGTTCACCAGGCAAGTGGCCCCTACCATAGATTCCCAATTATGAATAGGGGAAGGTGGAGTAGGTCTGAGACAAGAGGTCCAAACACTACAAAGGGCCAGAGCAGGAACAGACCTAAACCCAAAATCTGCTGCCAGCTCCACACCGGAAATACTTACCATATAATGCCAGATTAGGAAGGAAGGCTCCAACAGGTGGAGGGAACAGGGACTAAAGGGGAAGAAGTGGTCTTTAGAGGACTGACCTCCTGGTTCTAATAGAATTGTCATACCAGAGGATGTTGGCTATTGCCAGCAAATGCCTCTTTGACTTATGTGTCTGAAGCTGATGGGCGTACTAGCCATCTTTTTTTATTCAAATTAAACGATGGAGCATTTAAATGCTGCATTGTTTAGAGACAGCTGAACATAGCAGCTATCACCTACAATACTGGGTGACATGGGAAAGCCTAACTCAGGAAGAATAAGAGGGTTTTCCCTGGCACTGACAGCAAACACAGGGTCTGGGCATGTATTGGTATAGAGCTGTGTCAGATATGGACAGGACCAAAAAGCCAGATGAATTCAAGAGAAAAACTGGTGGGCATGTCTACACTAGGAAATTATTTCAAAATAGCTTATTCTGAAATAACAACTCCTGAATTCAAAATAGCGTGTCCATGCTACAGGGAATCCTCAAAATTAGACCAAGGCAGGTGACTTTAACATGGACGCTCTACCTTGACTGAAGCCCCAGGAAGCACTGGGAAGTAATTACTTTGAATGACTCTGGAGAGTAGTTATTTTGAAATAGCAGCAGTGGAGCGTCCACTATTTCGAAATAAGCGTTATTCCTCAAGGAAAGCAGGAGTTATTATTTTGAATTACACTCCCGCTATTCCAAAATAACGGGCTTGGTAGAGTGGACACTCAGCTTGTTATTTTGAAATAAGGGGAATTATTTCAAAATAACTCCCTAGTGTAGACCAGGGCACTGAGGGTAGCCCTAGGAAGGAGCCAGGAGCGAGATCGTTTTTGGGGCATAGGACTGGCTGGGAAGCAGGCATGGATTTCTGAACAAGGAAACTTCCTCCTGTTTGTTGTTAGTGTGTGCAGAAAAACAAGGCTTTGTGGCCATTAGATGTGAATAAACAGGATTGCTTCAAGGAAACAACTGAATCCTATCATTAATTTCTCCTCCTAACAGAGACAACCAGGGCTGGACCGAGCCATTCCGGCACCCTGGGCAGACAGTTGAATTGTGCCCTGGGTTGGGGGAGGGCGCATGCGTGGCCCCGCCCCCACCCGGCGCAGGGGGAGGGTGCGCGGAGCTGGCGGCGGCAGGACACACGTGCCCGGCCTGGCCCAGCCTGGCTACCGCTGCTGGCGCGCAGCCCGGGGCCGCCCGGGGCGGGCTGAGCCTGGCCGTGCAGGGCCCCACGGCCACGGGGGGAAGGGTGCTACTGGCCAGTGCTGCGGGGGTTAACGCGGCCCCCACCCCAGGCAGCCGCTGCAGGGTGGCTGCTGAGAGCTGCTGCAGCCCGCAATCTGGGAGCTGGGTGCGCGGCACCTGATGGCAGCTATAAGGGGCGCCACAAGCCCCTTACAGCTGCCATCAAGCATCCCCATAGGTTGGTGCTCCGGTCAGCTGCCCGGCTAGCCCATGCCTTAGTCTGGCCCTGGAGACAACTCACCAAAGCCCCGAGTAACAACCCAGCAAAGCTAATGGCTCAGGCTAAAAGGGGGTAACAATGTGTTGATTTGTAGTATATGTTCAGCCATTAAATGTCACTCTGTTTAGTAGAAACACCCAGACAGTAGTCCCTAGTAAAACATACCTTCCCTTTCCCAGCCAGCTGCAGTAATAATGTCTTCCACCCCTGTGCATCCCCTCTTCAGAAGATGACAGGATCAGCACAACAGTGATCTCATATTCCTGTATAGCCCATGGCCCACTCCAATGTCCCCCTTTACAGGGACTCATAGGAGACTCCCAGGGAGCTGGGCTGTATGAAGAACTTTTTCTTTTTTTAAAAGAATAGTTTATTCATTGGGAAATAAAGTTTCTACTGACACACAATTGTTGGAAAATTTGACACAAATTCTTTGAATAGTTTTGGCCAGAAATCTTTTCTGGGACTGAAATACCATTCACAAAAGGTAGAAGTGGTGGTAGCGCAGCTGGCCCAGCAGTTGAGCAGCTCACCCAGTCTTAGTGGTGCAACTTTCCCAGAAATCTGCCCTATGTTCTCTCACCATTCACAGTTGAGTGCATTGCTTGCACTGTCAAGGAGGTCTCCAGGGCCATAATCTGGGCATGGCATTATCCTCAAGTTCTAGGATTTCAGGCATCTACTGCCATACCACATCACTGGGTTCTTAGCTTTTTCCTCTGCTGGGTAGCTCCTTTGGTTCTGGCCCATTGGAGACCCTAGGCTTTAAAAGCTGCCCCACTGCTGATGGCAGGTTGCTAGATCACAAGTTTTGCTAAGGGCACTAGGGACAAACACAGTCCTGTGCATCTTTGTACACCCACAAGCCCATTGATTTAAAACAGTGGGGGATGCTCAGAATCTGATGTTTAGAAAATTCTTAGGAAAAATGGAAAAAACCTGCTCCTCTTCCTTAGTGAATTGATCCCCATAACCAGTTTTTGATAACATTTTTAATCTACAGGGTAATTAAACCTTAGTTCCATTCTTTCATTTGATCATATGCACACACAATTCCCTTAGCTTCCATTCACTTTGGCCTCAATTCTAGCCCACAACTTTGAACTACTATATTATTCAGCACCCGTCAAATCCTTACTTTGGTATCAGAGGTCTTGTGTTCAGCTTGTTAAGCAATCCCCCTCTCCCATGCCATCTGAATTACCCAGAAAGGGCTAGATTTTCCTGTGAAGCATAGGCCTATGATGGCATGACGGGGAACATTACAATTGTAGGCAAATTTTGGAAGGCACTGTGCCTCAGAGAGCAAAATTTCTCCCTCATCTGACCAATGCACAGGCTCATTGTTTATTCAGATAGACTTTGACATTCCACTTGACGTTCTGACATTGAATATGATGTGTTAGCTGTTGTGCAACCCATGAGCAATAGCTTGGGTTACCTGTGACTAGCAGTTATTTCTCACCATTTTCTAATTAAAGAGGCAAGTAAAAATTACTTGCAAATGTATCCTGGCAACAGACTCAGCCCGGCGTAATTCTTGTACTTGTGCTGACAGGCTGTGGAACATCACTTTAGTCAGACAGAAGAATTATAAATATACTTTCTGACCCAGAAGTGGCAGTTCTTCAGAACTAGAACACTAATAATTAATTAACCAGACAAGCCAGTAGGAACTTTTCTACTGGTGCTGATTTTCAGTAGAGGGCGCTTCACTTAGCACACCTGACTGGGGATCACAGGTGGTATACTACCATCTTTCTACCCCCTCTGATCCTGGGAGCAAACAGGAGCTGGTTCAGTCACTGGCACAAGTTAGAGCAGTCACAAGGCTGTTCCAATTTACACTGACTGCAGTGGTCACCTGGGAGCCCTTCTGCTAGCTCAGAATTGCTGACTTTCCATACTCCAGGTATGCCACCTATATCCTGCTCCTGACATGATTGTTGTGTGTGAGTGGGAGAAGCATAGGATGGACACAGACAAACACGTCTGCTTTCTGCCATAGGAGGATTTCTCTACATGAGGACTCTCTAGCTGCCCCTCTAATGTAGCTTGCAATGCTGCTGGAGCAGTCCAGAGGGGGCTTAGACAGGGCTGAGGATCTGGCCTCTCCTTTGCTAAGTAAATAAGGATCCTTCATGATGTAAGGCACTAAATACAGGTATTACGGTATCATTACTATAGCTGACCAACACTTGGGATTCATTTTGGAAGATTCAGTTTAAAAAAATCTAGCAATTGCCCTCCCTTTGAAAAAAAAGGCGTTTATAAATGGGTTTCTGTCTAGTTGCAACTAGTAGTAAAAAAAAAAAAAAAAAAATTGTTTTTTCTTGTTTTAAAGGCACAAACAACAGTAGGATCTAAAACTCCTACTTACAGTGGAGACAGAGTGGGACTTCTGTGACCCATTTGTGTTTTTGGAAAATCTCCCTCGGTATCTGACCCAAATAAAAAAATCTGGATAATCATTCTGGTAATATGGAGTGAGATGCTGAGACACCTCCCCTCCTCTCCCCTTTCTCTGCATTGCACTCACCCTAGCAGTGGATTAGTAAAAAGAAAAGAAATGAGTTGTAAAGAAATGTTACCTCCATGCTAAACACATGAAATACAAGAGACAAAGTAGGTGGTGAGGTAACATCTTTTGCTTAACCATTTCCTGTGGATGGAAGGTACAAGCTTTCTAGCTAACGCAAGCTCTTCTTCAGGTCTGGGGAAGCAAACAGAATATCTGCTCTAAATATAACTTGGGACAGACTGTCAAGCAGAAAGGGTACAATGGTGGAGGTGGCCACTTGCCATGAAGGGAGCAATTGAGAGTTTAAGTTTTATGCACAAAAGGTTAGAAGGGGGCAATGAATGGCAGGAGGTGTGGTGTGTTACAAATTGTTGTAATGAGCTATAAAACCAATGTCCCCATTAAGTCCATGGTTTTGGGTGTCTAGCGGAGTTCTAAAGTTCCCAGGGTTGCCTTTTGAAGATGTGGTGCCAGTTTTCTTTGAGGACAAGTATTGAAGTATCAAATATGGAGTGATAAATGTTCATGAATTTTTCTGTGTGAATTCATCGAGAATAACGTTCATTCATTTCAACCACATAGTGTTTGGGGCACTTGATGCACCCGGCTGTGTGAAAGAGGGAGGTAGCAGATAGGGAAACAGGAGAGTATTTTTCTTAAAATAAGATTGAATGTGTGAGGAAGTAGGGGCAGAGGGCAAGACAAAATTGAAATGAGAACTGTCATGTGCAGGTCAGTTGGTTTCAGACCTTTCCCATTCTAAAATGAACAGCAGGATTTTTCCTGGGGGCAGAAAGCAAAGAGATGTTAAAAGGCTCGACCATTGCAAAGGGGCAGATAAAAACGCAATTAGACCTGTTACAAGTGGACAGAGCTCCAGGCCTAGATGAATTACAGCCCTAAGTCTGAGGAAGCAACAAGGGAAGAAATTGGAAAGCCTTTGGCAACATTTTTTGATAGCTTGCCAAAGATGGCAGCGACCCCCGAGTGTGGACAGATGGCTTATTCAGTTCCTGATTGTATGTAATGAATAAGAGATGATACAGGAAACCATTGACCTTTAATGGTGATTTCAGTTGTGGTTAAGATTTTTGGAAACACTGATAATGAATAAGATTATTAATGATTTTTGAAGTAGGTTATTTAGGAAGGGCTGTCTTAAATAGTTTGACAATGCCAGCTGTATTGTAATGTAGACAAACAATTAAAAAGAGAAGCTAACATCTATTTCCTGGCATAGATGTGGACATATAAAAAAGCCTTAGCAGAAAAACACTAAAAGGCAAAGAATGTATAAGAGCTGTAAATTATCACATCATACAAACAAGACAAGATCACAGAAAATCTTAAGTAGTTCAGATCACCTCTGAAAAACGTTGAGGGGGGTGGAGTCAGGAGGGACTGGCAGCCTAAATTTGGAATTTCCTGCCTTTTTCTGATTTGTTGCATCCTTTACATTTCTGTTGTCAAAGGTGGCTAAGGGAGCTTGGAACTTTACTCACAGTGAAAGCAGAACTCCTTCATACAGACCCCATTGAAATCCCAGCCTAAAGTCTATTCTGGCAGTTAGCAGCACGAAGGTGATCACTCTTGTCAAAAGGATTATTCTCACTTGCAAAGTCTCAATTAGGATTTCTTCCACTTAGTAGAATGAAATACTCCGTTCATTGTGACTGACAAATCATTCTGTAAAAAGCTCTTCTGAAGGTAGCGTTTGATCGCATTCGCTTTTTTCTTCTTCTGTGTAAGAGGAAATGGACCGCAAAAGAAGCTAATGAGAAAAAAATGTGCCATGATAAAAATAATCTTTTATCAACTGAACACCTAAATAGTGAAAGTTGCAAAATATTCCTTTCCCAAAATAGTATTATATGTGCAAGCGTGATATTCTTGCTCCAATTCTGGGCAATTGATTTCCAGTAATTATTATTTAAAGCCTCATTAATAAGGATCTCATAAAGATGAGGAAGCAGGAAAACATAGTGGACATTTTATCCTGCTGCATTAATACTCAATGAGGTTATTTACTGTTAATCAGTAAAAGATGCTGAATGCTTTTATGGAAGGGAAGGTAATTCTTCATAACTGAAATATAGTTCCTTGAATTCTTTATTGGCCACCATTTCACAGCAGTTATGATTGATTCAGCAATATATTTTCAACTCGAGAATTTCCTTTATGTTCCTAAAAAAACGCTGCTATTCCATACTTTTTCACTGTTTTTTTGTTGCATTGTTTCCCCCCAACCTCTCTGCATTTTCTCCCATGCCATTCTTTATATATGACATTTCAGTTTGTAATTTTGCCACCATTTAAACTTCCTGAAACTTGGGCCCATAGAATGCTTATAAAAATGCTGATATGATCAAATGGAATTTGTTCATGGGATTTTATTTCCCTTCTTTACACAGACTCTTTTTTTTATAATTATATGTCAATTATGGCTAGAACTGGGTGAATAATGGATTTTTCAGTTTGTTGGCAATTTTGAAAACTAGAAAAAATTTGTATTGGAAAGGACCAAAATAAATTTTTTTGAAATTTTTGGCCACTTGAAAAGTTAAAAAAAATAGTTTTTGAGTTAAATTAAAAGTCTAATTTTTACAACATCGAAACATTTCATTTTCAGAATTTTTTTTCCAAACTACTTAGCAAAGTTGGCACAAATCCTTGAAATGTGTTGGTGACACTGAAGCTGCATTTTTGATTGACGAAAGTTTTGTTTGATTTTTTTTTCTAAGCTCTTATTATGACCGTTACAAGTTACTTGGACTGCAAGAAGCTAAATAATGGTAAAGAAATTTAAGAGGCATAGGGCATTTAACTATCAAAAGAAACACTACATAAAATCATGGAAAGCTCCATTAAATTTTGAATCAAAGAATGAGAAGCATCCAGGGTTTTATAATTGTGTATACAACCTCAGGTATCTAGCATGGTTGTGAATAGGTGGTTATTCTACAAGGCTGTTCTTTTGAGAAATCAACAACATAAAATTACTTATTTAAAAAAAATTCTGTTGATAAAATTTTAGCAACATTTCTGCTGCAGATGGGATAACATTATCATTAGTTGTTCCTGGAAAAAGAAGGAAGGTTCCATACAGGTAATTCATCATCCCAACTCTTTTCATGTGGTGCTTGCAACCTTGAGATCTTTTGCTTCTTCCCAACCAGACTGAATTCAAATCCAATTTGTAACAATAAACTATGACTTTGTATGGATCAATCACAATTCTCTCTCTTTGTTACTTTAATTGAACCACCTTGCAATTACTGCAGTATTTATTTTTAATTATCCCTTCTCTCTTGTTCTGAATGACAGTATTCTGCTTCATTCGTCTAAGAACAATTTAGAAATATAATATAGAAACTTCGATAGGTTTAACTGTGGCAAAATAATAATGAATTTACAAAGTGCATAAAGGATAATGATCATCTCAGAGATATAGCTGTGGAAATGTCAGGGGAAATTATATTGCCAATGGAAAGCATTCTTTTGCATCCTTTAATAAAAGTGTCATTACCACATCATTACTACCCCTAAAGTTATATGTCCTTGTTTGGGCACACAATGGTTCTCACTACAACCTTCTATCTCCCCCTGACTCCAGCTACTCAGGCAGTGATGCATTCCATTCTGAGATCAAGGCTCTGTTCTTCCTCAGTCAGCAAATATGCCAGGGCAGGTATCTGTTTCTACTGAGCTCATAGGTGCTGACTCTGTGTGTGCTCCAGGGCTGGAGAACCCAAGGACAAAAATAGTGGGTGCTCATCACCCACTGGCACTCCTGTGGATCATCTCCTTTCCTTCACCCTCCTGCCTACTGGTGGATCCCACTGATCAGCTTCTTTCCCAGTGCCTCCAGCCCACTTTGATTAACTTTTTTAGTGGCTTGCAGGAGGTGGGGGGAGGGAGGGTGGTTGAGAAGGGAAGGGGAGTAAATGCAGAAGGAGGCAGGAGGCAGAATGGGGCAGGAAGGGGTGGGGGTAGAGATTGGGGGCAGAGAAGGGGTTGAACTCCCCCTTGGGATCTGGGGAAGTCAGCACCTCTGACTGAGTCTTATTAAAGTTTTTCATTGGCAGTTTAATAGAAAAGGAGAGGAAAATGTCTGCTAGATAATAGCATAGAACACATCAGGCTGGCACTAAATTAAAGTTACAAAATATTGTGTGATTCTAGATACATTACAGTATGGTGAGAACTTGTCTAATCTTTCCCACAGCTCCAAACATATATCTGTCAACTCTTGGAGGAAAGAAATCTCTTTTTCTAGAAGTAATGTCCCTTGCCAAGAAAGGATGAGTTTATGTATAGTCCCTTCCCCTTTCATGCGAATCTGTCATTTCTCCTTGGGTAAAGTGTTCACACTGACAATGAGCCAAAGACCATACTTATTTTCCGATGTCATCCTATGCTAAACAATGTCTCTACTTTTTTACCGAGGTAACGACCATTTGAGATTATGTAACGAGTAGACTTGTGGCATCTTAGGGTACGTCTACCTACAGAGAAGATAGAAGCTGCCGCTGTTAATCTTCCAGGGTTCAAATTAGCAAGTCTAGTGAAGACATGCTAATTCAAACTGAGAAGGGCACTCTGGTAGATGCCGGTAGTCCTGCTTCCATGAGGAGTAAGGGAAGTCAAAGGGAAAGTGTTCTCCCTTCAACTTCCTGCAGTGTGGATAGCCCCCAAAGTCGAGTTAAGGTACTTTGACTTCAGCTACACAATTAACATAGCTGAAGATGCGTATCTTCAATTTGACCTTATCCCATAGTGTAGACATACCTTTAGAGACTAACAAAAATATATAGAATCATGAGCTTTTGTGGGTAAAACCTTCTTCATCAGCTGAGTTGGAGTGGAAATAACAGAAACCAAGATATATATATAACAGCAGAAGAAGTACCTGTCAATTGTAGGACCCATGTTAATGAGGCTAATTAAGTGGGCTGGATGTGTCCCATTCATAGCTTTTGATATGAAAATGTGGGTGTTAAAGGCTGGAGAAATTGTCTTTGTAATGAGCCAACCAGTTAATGTCTTTGTTCAAGCCCAGGGTAATAGTTTCAAATCTGAGAATGAATTTGAGTTCTGCAGACTCTCTCTGTAATTGGTTAATGAAGTTTTTTTTGTAGAAGAATGGATACTTATAAATCCATGAATGAGTGACCAGGCAGGTTAAAATGTTCCCCTACAGGTTTATGTGTGTTATCATTTCTGATGTCTGATTTGTGTCCATTTATCCTTTGTTGTACAGACTATCTGGTTTGGCCAATATCCATGGCAGAAGGGCATTGCTGACACTTGATGGCATATATCACATTAGAGTAGGTACAGTTGTATGAGCCCCTGATGCTGTGGCTTATGTGATTAGGTCCTGTGATGGTGTCACTAGTATAGATGTGTGGACAGAGTTGGCAACGGGGTTTGTTGCAGAGCTAGGTTCCTGGGTGAGTGTATCTGAGGTGTGATGTGTGGCTGCTGGAAAGGATTTGCTCCAGGCTGGGGGGGTTGTCTGTAGGTGAGGCTTTGCCTGTCTCCCAAGGCCTGTGAGAGTTAGGGATCATTTTCCAGGACTACTCATTTTTAAAGTTACAGACTAACACAGTTACCCCTCTGAGATGATATAGTTTCTCTCAAAGTGTTCATTTCTCCAAAGTCATGATTTCACATCCATTAATTACTCTGATTACTGATTACTTACTCTGTTATGCTGTTATTTCTAAAACAATATCTTCATAGATTCCAAGGCTGGAAGGGACCACTGTGATCATCTGGTCTGAACTCATGTGTAGCTCGGGCTGTAGGTTTGTGGGGGATATGGGAATATGAACAGCTGGCATGCCCTTGTAGTTCAAGGATGAGAGCTTATTCCCACCCACCATAAAGTAAAAAGATTACATTTACAAGTAATCACAAATGTTTTTGCTTTGCTAATTTGTGACTTTTGATGACATCACATTTCACATAATTAACTCTTTTATTGCAGGCCTGATTTTAATCTCAGTCTTTTTACAAGAGCCTAAGTGAAAGCGAAGCCTGTGATTTGTATCAGTGCAGTCTCAGAAATATGTAACAAAGCATGGCTGTTTGGAAATACGCTGTACGAGCTGAGAGTTTCCTTAGAGGAGAACTAAGTGCTACATGTTTTTCTTCTCTCTGTCACAGTTCTTTAAATTGGATAAATAACATTCCATGTGTCTTCTGAGCCAAGGAAGCTGCTCATCCTGCTGTTTAGGTTAGACATCAGGAAAATGTTTCTTAGCCGTCATGGTAATTAGTAGTCAATGATCAGCCTACAGAGGCAGCTGATCTATTGTCACTAAACTTCCTTAAGTGTGGATTAGGTACAACATTTGAGAGACAAATGAAGATGAAATGCCTCTTCCATGCAGAAAACCCAAGTCCAGATGGTCTTTTCTGTTCTTATCATTTATGATTAATTCAGGGAATCATTTCCTTCTCCTCTTTGACTAACCTGTTTTCTAACTGCTTTGTGTTACCTTTCCTCTAGCTTAGCTCATTAGCAGCATAGTTTCCCCTTCCTGCCTACATGTTTAAATCTCATTTACAGTAATGGGAAATATGCGTGCCTGGCGAGAATAAATACCTTCATATCTGGACTCTTCTAATACCTTTTGCCAGGCCATGATTATAATAATGTTGCAGGAAACTGCATTGTTACGGATGCACCAGAAACACAAGAAGAGGTGAAATCTAATAGTTTTCAGTTCTCCAGACTTTGTGTGGCAAGAATGTGGCAGAGCATGGCCCCATTCCACTCACAGCAAGCCTACCAAGTGTTCCTGCACCCAGGCAGTGCCAATTAGGTGCACCTGGAGAGCATGCTCTAATGGGAGCAGGCAGCTGGCCACTGTCAGGGGAGTCTAGCCCAAGGCAGTGACTAGCCCCTTCCCTCTGGTTTAGGGCAGACACACACTGCAGCCCTGAAAAGGGGCTGGATGTCTGCTCTGCATCAGAAACCTGTAGTTGGACCTGAGCAACAGTGCTGGGGACAGCAAATAATCAAACTCAGAAAGGACTCAAGGGAATGGTGGGCTTGCCTAGGAGAGTGAATTCTGGAGAGGACCCCAGGGCAAGAGAGTTACAGAGATGGTTGCTGAGCCCAGGCTCAGATCTGGCTGGCTATAAGGAGCTGATATGATAGTGGTGAATTTGCTAGCTTCTCAGAAGAGGGTAAATGCTACACATCAAAGGTGTGGCAGCTGCACAGGGCAGGGAGCTCTAAAGCTGTCAACAAACCTCTATTTTCTTGCTCTGGCTTATAGTACAAGACACTGGTCCTACCACTGTATTCCAGAGATTGGAATGAAATTGTTTGTATTGTACCACTTCACCTATAGCCAATTGTGTTTACATTAATGGAGACAACCTGCCAGGTTCTCTATTACATGGAGGTCCCTGTTGGGCACTCAGGCAAACCGTCACGTCAAGGGAATGAGAAAGACAGGTTGGGAGCAGGGACGGATATGGCAGAGTTCTGCTAAACTAATTCTCCAGGAGCATAGAATCCCATAAGGAGCATATGCACAGTGTGCAACGTAGAAGAGCAATTAAGTTGCATCAGATCAGGGCTATGGTCAGCACAGAGCAGCCCTTAGGATTAGTGAGTTGTAATACTTTACTCCATCTCCTGCACTGGGCAGGGTTCTAATGCAGAAGAGGACCCTACCCTGTATTGTCTTCACTATAGGCTAGAATAGAATTGTTGTCTATTTTAGAAAACTCATAGGACTACATCTGTTTGCTAGGTAAATACTAGTTGGAGTGAACATAAAGATTTGCAGTTGTATGTAGCACATTTACTTTGTGTGTACTGAAGCCTCTGAGGTATGTGAATGAGTGAGGCAAGGCTACATTTCTTTAAATCCAGCAGTCTTTTATATGTCCCTAGCACTAGCTACTGAAGTGTCTGTCTTCCCTAAGGCTAGCTACTGGCGGCACAACTATAAAAACAAGGTAACTTTTCACTCCCTTTTATCCTTTCTCTAACCCCGCCCACATGCAAACCAACCGGGTGGGAGAGGAAATCCATAACATTCCTTTTATTGAAGGTAAAAAACAGGATTAGAAAATAGCTTGTATAACTTTCTGCCCTTCTGTGACCTGTAATCCTTGCTAAATCCCCTCAAATACAGATGTTTCTTGTAAAAGAGAACAAATAAAATGTAAATGTTCATATATTAACTCCTGTTTTGGTAAGGGGTATTCAATATGCTGCTTTTTTCTAGGCAAAGAACAGTGTGTGAAGAAACTGAGCCAAAATTGTAGCTACACTGTACATTTGGGATATGTTTACACTGAAGTTAGGCACTCATGGCTGGCCCATGCCAGCTGACTTGGGCACAGGGAACTCAGGCTAAGGGGCTATTTCAGTGGTTCTCAAACTCTTTGTCCACAGCCCACCCTGCTCAATGCAGGCCTTTCCATGGGCCACCAGCCATCCACCCATGATGACAAAATGGGTGCAGGAGTGGTCTGAGGTAGGGGAGGTCTGGGACAAATGTAGCGTGTAGGAGCAGGGTGTGGGGTCTGGGCAGGAGGGGCATTGGGGGCGCTTACCTGACTCCGTGCCTCCCATGGCTCCCAGGCACCATTCCCTGCTGCTCCCATTGGCTGCGATTCTGGCAAATGGGAGCAGCAGCAAAAACCTCCAGGCAAACGGTTTCCTGTGTTGCTATTCCCCCAGCTGGGGGGGAGGAGTGGCAAGCGCAGAGTTGCTTCCTTCTCTTGCATCCTGGATCTGGCCCATAAGGGCCCCTTCCCCTGTAGCAGGAAGCTGGTACTCCACTCTTTGGAGGGGCAGGGCTGGAGTGCCAGCACAGGCTGCATGCTGCCGGGTGGGGGCAAGCCCGCAGCCCACTTGCAAGATGGTTGTGGACCACTAGTTGTCCACAGACTACACTTTGAGAACCACTGGGCTATTTAATTGAGATGTACTTGTTTGGGGTTGGGCTGAAGCGGTGACGCAACCCCGCACTGGGATTGGTCCTGCCTAGAGCAGGGGGCTGGACTTGATGACCTTCTGAGGTCTCTTCCAGCTCTATGATTCTATGGGCAAGAGCCCCCGGAGTACGGGGGAGGAGGGCGGAGAGTTGGGAGCCCTCCCGAGACAGTGGCAGGGGAAACCACCACAGACTCACGCCGAACGATTACCGAGGCAGGCATCCCGGCAGGACCTGCTGAAGGGCATAACAGCTGGAGATCGGGAAAGGGAGAGGAGAGGAGTCTGGAGGACGCCGGCGCATGCACCTCAGGAAGGGAGGGACTGCCGCTGGTATCTGTGCCGCTGCACCCAGCGGTGGCCCAATGGGGGCAGGGTGAAGGTAGCTGGGGAAACAGAGGGGTGTGAGCAAGAAGGGAAGGGCTATAAGAAGAGCCCTCCTGGTGAGGTGGGAGGAAGGACGAGAGGAGTAAGAAGCAGGAACGAGGAGGTAACGCCGGAGAGGGACGGGGAGTGCTGGCCAGCAATTGTGTCCAGAAAACCCCTTTGACCTTTGGGAGGAAGGGCAGGTGAATAGTGGAGGAGTTGAGGAAGTGACCCAGGGCGGGCAGTTGGGAATCTGCCTGCGGGCTGGCGCGTTGCGGTAAACGACCCCCCAGCCAGGTGTATGAGGCGTGCTCACACACCTTAGGGCCCTGGGTTGGGACCTGGAGAGAGGGTGGGCCCAGGTTCCCCTCAAACCCCTCGTCACCCTGGAGGGGCACGGAATTGAAGATGCGGAAGGGCAGTTGACCTCAGGCTGCTCGGCGGCTGTGGCCTCGGGACCCTGATGGGACAAGGACCCCTGTGACATGAGGCTTTAAGCTCCTGCAAGGCAAGGAGTCCAAGATCTTGAGCTGCAGAATGAGACTAAATATCTGTACCACAGCTTAACAGCCCCTTAGCCTGAGCCCCATGAGAAGGAGTCGGCAGGCATGGATCAGCTGCGGGTTTTTAATGGCAGTGTAGACATACCGGCTGTGTCTACATTGGTGAGATCTTGTGAAAAAGCGGCTGCTTTTGCACAAAAACTTGCTGCCTGTCTACACTGGCCGCGAGTTCTTGCGCAAGAACACTGACGTTCTAATGTATGAAATCAGTGCTTTTTGCGCAAGAACTCTGATGCTCCCGCTCAGGAATAAGCCCTCTTGCGCAACTGTTCTTGCGCAAGAGGCCAGTGTAGACAGGCAACACGAATTTCTTGCGCAAGAAAGCCCTATGGTTAAAATGGCCATCAGAGCTTTCTTGCGCAAGAGAGCGTCTACACTGGCATGGATGCTCTTGAGCAAAAGCACATCTCTTGTGCAAAAGCACATGCCAGTGTAGACGCTCTCTTCTGGAAGACTTTTTTGCACAAGAACTCTTCTGCAAAAGAGTTTTTGCGCAAGATCATGCCAGTGTAGACGTAGCCACCTTGTGTTTCCATGACAAGTGTTGTGAACTCTGCATTAGGGAGCAAAAATTATTTTATTCCCACCCCCTCTTCAATAACTCCCTACTCCCTTTCAAGAAAAAAGATCAGACTAAGACCTGCCATTAAGAGTTAGTGAATGCACGTGTAGGCTATACCAAATAAAAAACCCAGCATGATTTAGAAACTTTCTTTGTGGTATTTGTTGTAGTGCGGGTGAAAGCATCACTTAATAAAATCATGACATGGGAGAAAAGGGATCCATTTGGGGGTCAAATAGCCACATTTTAAATAAAATAGTCTGTGCCAAAGTGAAAGTGACCAAAGGGGGTAATTTCAGAACTTCAAGAAGTTTTGACTGTCTTTTCAATTTACTTCATAAGGAGTCATAAAATTAAAAAAAACAAAAACAAACCAAAAGCCTGCTTAACAATTATTTCCTGCTATCTGTGCCTCTTTTCTTGATTTAGAAAATACAAGATCTCTGTGTAACTCTTATTTTATTAATAAAAGTTATACACAGATTGTGTGTGTGTGTGTGTGTGTGTGTGTGTGTGTGTGTGTGACACAAAGCAATCTATACATACAAACTACTTGACCTGGCATAAACATGAATATTGTATTTAGGGCTGGTTGGAAAAAATAATCATGCAAAATGTCATTGACAATAAAATGAAACAAATCACCAACATTTTGCATGGATATTTTAAAAACTTTGTTGTTGAAGACCAAATATTGATTTTTTTTTTTTGGCTGTTAAAGTGCCAGGTTTTCTGTCAAAGGTTTTTGGTTTTATGTGGCTTTTGTTTTTCAGAGAAAAGTGGAATTTTCCATCAAAACCAAACATTTTTCATACAGACATACACAAAAAACTTATTGAAAACTGAATTTTCTATATAAAAAGGCTGCAAGGAAAAGCTTCAGCCAAGCTTTATTTGCCATATATGTATATGCTGGGGCAAGTAGTCTGTTTGTATGGCTCTCTTGTTGTTGTCTGTTAAATGTATATTTTGACAAAAGTTCTTTTGTTGGTTAGTTTAGCCTCCTATGGATGAAAGGCTCTTAGATTTTTTTTCTCTTTTAATGGTGGGTCTTCTTAAAAGAAGACTCTCATTAAAACTGTCATTTAAAATGAGTCATTAATTGCAGCCCGCCCCCTATTAAACATAATAGGGACCTATACCATTAATTCTATGGCTTCTAAATCCCCACATTGCCAGATGCCTAAGTAGGAATGGGACTATGGATTAGAAGACATATGGATTTATTTACAATAGGTAACTTCTTTATTAAAATATCTTAACAGTCATTACAGAGACTTCTTTCCCAAGCCCCTGCTGTCACATACTCAGCTCTGCTCAGGAACACCCTCCACATCTGCTTTTCACATATGCACTCCAGCTCCGGTCTATCCATTCCCCACATGGGCCTCAGTCTCAACAATGTGTCGCTCTCCTTCCTAGCCTCATACACAAACACACATTGGGGATATAGCATTACAAGAAGTACCTGAAGCTCAAGACATTGATTGTCTTGTGTTGAGAGTGTGACTACAGTAGTCACGTTCCAGCATGCATGCTACATGTTCCATCCTCAGCAATAGACTTTAGGGATCACAAATATTATTCAGGAGCCATGACTTTCTGTGACAACTTCACACCTCAGGAGGGTATGAGGTTACAGGATAAGAATGCAATGTGGTATGTATAGTAAGAGCTGGAGACAGATTTTTCAGTGACCACCCCATGAATAAGAGACCAGGAGACTTCACAGCCTATTTTTTTGCTAGAAGAACACAAAACCGCATCGCATCTCACCCTCAAAGATCAAACTAGTACCTAATGCCAAGTCTGGCTAGAGAGACCATTTACAAGGAACTACCTGTTTCTCTTTTCTTGTAAGGTGGCCAGATACAATTATGATAAATATGCTGAAAAGGAGGCACTGCTTTTTTTATTAGCAGAACACACCCCCCCATTCTAACAAAGGATTTTTTAAACTGCTTCCATAGCAACCAATGTTTCTTTTATAAAATGAATCTTTAAGAACTCATCATGGCTCTACACAGTGCTACAAAATCAATGTGCATTCTAATGAATTGTGTTTATATTGCACACAAAACACTACAGTAAAAGAACATTAAAGTCAAGTACCCAAAGTTAAGCACTGGCAGAGTTAAAGTTTCTTTGTTCCAGTCCATGTGCCTCACTTAGCCATCCCCAGTCTTCACCTCCTGGGCTCTTCATCCAGGCTCAAGTCTCCTTGGCATGCAGTCCTAATCTCCCTGTACAAGCACTCAGTCTGCATCTCCTCCATGCTTCTTGCCCCAAGCTCCTTGTCAGCCAATCCTAGTTTTTTCCCCCTCCCATCTGGGATCCTCATCAAGTCTTGTCTCATTCTCTCCTCTGCTTCCATCCCCCACTGTGTCTCCCTGCAGCTTTTGTCCCAATCTCTTTGCTAGGCCTGTCTTCCATAGATGACCTGTGGTAGAACTTGGAAGGTGCACTGTAGCCACGTGCCCTGTCAAAATTTTAATTGTTAAATGGGGTGCCCCCCTACCCTCTCCCTACCCCTCTGGGTGGCCTTCCCTGCACCCCTTCTCCCTGCAGGCACCAATTGTCCTTGGACCCATGGCTAAATTCCTAGTCCTATCAAAATCTTTCCCATCCCCCTCCACTCCCAGTTCCAATCTCCATACCAGGTTCCTCATCCCATTCTCCTTATCCAGCCACTCCTAGTCTTCCCCTCTGCCCTTCAAAGCCCTTGCTCACTCCCAGTCTCCCCCCTCTTCCCTCACTGGCTTCTAATCCCCCCCACTCCTTTCCCTACTTCCTCCCCAGGGCCCAGTTCCAGGCTCCTTCTAGCCCATGCCAGTCTTCGCCTGCCTCTTCACCAGCTCCCATTTCCAATTTTCCCTTCCCCAGACTCAGACTACTTTCTCTGCCACCTCGCCACCCACACCTAGCTCTTGTCCTCTCATCATTTCAGTCAGGCTCTTCCTTCTGTTCCACTGCCTTCCTGCCAGCAAGGAGACACCAGGGCTATGTCTACACTGGCGGGTTGTTGCGCCAGAGGTATGCAAATGAGGCTAAGCGTGGAATATCGCCGAGCCTCATTTGCATACCTAATGAGCCATTTTTGCAGAAGAGGCTCTTGCGCTAGAAGGAGTTGTCTACACTGCCCCTTCTTGTGCAAGAAAAACCCTCTTGCGCAATGCCATTATTCCTGAAAATAATCAGCGTAGCGGCATGCGCAAGAGGGCTTTTCTTGCGCAAGAAGGGGCAGTGTAGACAGCTCCTTCTGGCGCAAGAGCCTCTTCCGCAAAATGGCGGCCTTATTAGGTATGCAAATGAGGCTCGGCGATATTCCATGCTTAGCCTCATTTGCATACTTCTGGCGCAACAACCCGCCAGTGTAGACATAGCCCAAGAGCACAGGAGAGAGTTTCCCTGATTTCCAGTCTGCGTGTTGCTCACGCAGGCCCAGTAGCCATGAGCAGCAACTGCTGAGAAAGGCCTGCTCAACTTGTGCTGCTGCTCTGGGCTGGAACATGATCAGTGCAGATAGGAAACACCAGAGAATTCAACTGGCTAACATCTGGTATGTCTCTACCAGCATGTGGGAACTGAGGTTTTTTTCACAGGTGTATAACTTGGCCAATGTGGGTGTCTTTTTTCTGGTAGTGATGGCAGACTGCACATTCCTGACAGCAGGGCACCCTCCATGCCAAATGTCACCCTCCCTCCTATTTACTATTGTAAAATATGAGGGGTTAGATTTTCTCAACCAAAAGCTTGTACAATTCTTTTTAACGTGGGCAAAACAACATATTTTCCCTTCATCTTGTTTTTGGAAACAGTGAATCATTTTTGCAGGAAACTTAAAAAAAAAAAAAAAAATCAGCCTGGCATAGAAATTTTCAGCTCAAATGGGCTAAAGTTTGGCAAAGTTATAAGCAACTGAAATAAAGGTCTTCTAATGGGAAGTATAGGCAAAAAATTGACTAAATTCCTCTATCTAATCTATCATTTTCAGTAGCATGATCATTATGAAATCCCCTTTTCTCTGAGGGTTTGATTGATTGATTGGGGAAGGTCAGTGAAGGAAGTGAATTTTGCATTTCATTGCATTTTGGTTTGGTTCTGAGTTCTACAGTAAAGAGCTGATGGCTGAAAAGTCCTTGCCCCTTGCACTCATGAGACTCGCCCTCGTTACTGTTAATTGCATTGCACTCATTGTTGTGAGCAGTTATGATTGTGCAAAGAGAAGTGCTTGTGAGTTTGCTTCTCTAGAAATGCAAATTGCTAACTGCAGCCTCACCACTTATTTAGGATAGCAGCTGCCACTGTCGAGAAGGAAGATTCCAAAATAGTATTACTAGCTGTCAGAAATCAAACAAGTAATAAAAGCCATGGTAGGCACATAAGTCTAGCTATAGTCAACTCTCCTACCCCAATCTGATCTAGTGTGAGCTACAGTGTTTGTTGTATCTGCATTTTTCTCCAGGGCTTTTGGGACGTTTCCCTTTTATAAATTATTGCTACAATACACCATGCAGCGTTGAGACTTGGCAAAAATGGCAAAACCTAAAAGCCCTGAATAGGGATCCAACTTGACATTAGGTATTAATAGCATGTGCCTTTGCTTGTCAGTTATGATAGAATGTGTAGAATTAATACTAATGAGTTAGTTCAGAATAAATGTTATTTACCAAAATTGTGTCAAAGCTTTGTAGCACACCCAGGTAAAACCCGTAAACTGCCAACAATAGCAATGTCCAAAAATATTTGACTGAGAATTAGAGTTAGCACCTAACACAGACCAGATGTTTGCCCACAACATCACTGGATACATTAACATCAGCGGTCTTCTGAATGCAGCAGTAACCATTTTTCATTAACAACAAAGTGAGTTGTCACTGAGCTGTACTTATGCTGCTAACTGATACTTCCATGTTGGGCCTTCTTCATAGGGGGTGAAAGCAGGATAGAGGATACAACAGATTTCCAAAGGAAATTCATTAATTCAAACCATTTACAGTTTGTTGACGAGGATAGGTTTACAATGCGGTCACTCAGCTTAGATAAAAGTGGAGGCAGGTTTGGCTGATTCCTGGTTTTAGGAGAGGAAGGAGAACCCCCCCCCTCCCCCCCAAGAATTAAAGACCATCTAATGCCAACAGACTTTAAAAAAAATATTTTACTCTTTGCTGACTGCAAATAAATGTGGTGTTCTCCTAAGGATCTGATGCACATATGGATGATTACCACGTTTTAATGCAGCTTTTTAATATCTTCCTGGGGAACACTTGAAATTCGATATATCAAATTGCAGGGCGAGTGCAATGAGTTCTTGTGTTATTCCACACAATACTGAAATACTAGAATCATCTAATTGTGCAACCCATATGGGACTCCTTGAGTGGCCTCTTGAACTCCTCATGCCAGAGACCCTCATATAATACTGTGGGCTGGTGGTAGTTGGGTGCAGTGAAGTAATAACTATCATACCCTTACATGGCCTTGGTCAGTCTTGGATAGTGGGCCAAAATGCTGCAGGGCTGCCAATGACTTTTTTCTTTTCATTACTTGAGAGAGGTGTTTAAGGGGAGAATTTCAAAGGCTGAAATGGCAGCTGAGTGCCTGACTCCCTTTGGGTGGGTTTGACATCTAACTGCCATTTGCGCCTTTGAAAGTGCCCTTCTAAAATGGCAGCTGTGCGTAAAAGTCTTGTTCCATTGGAGGCCATTGTATCCCACAAAGAGCAGGCACTATTTGTTCCCTTAGTTTTCCCCAGGCGTGACCAGTTCTAGCATATAAGGACTTTGTAGGAGTCCCACTGCTATGGCACTTAGTGAAGAGGTTCCCAGATCTTTACTAGTGCATCCCCCTTCCAGATCTACCAACTGCCCATGTACCCTTGCCCTTCTCATCACTGACACTTTAGTCATTCATCCAGCCATCCATCTTTCACTGATATAGATATAATGTGATGTACACGCTCATTGGTGCTGGAACTAGTGATCCGGGGGAAGGGAGAAGGGGTTGCCTCTTCCTCTTATAACTAAAAGTAAGGTAAGGGTTTGGGTATGTGAGGGGGGAGGGCTGAAGCTCCCCCCCCCCCCAATGCATACGGGGACACACAAAACCATACAGAAGAGAGACAGATTCACCAGGCAGGTGAAAGGGGCTGGCTGGGGGCACACCCTCTGCCTGGGACTACCCCAATTCCAAGCCTCCCACCCTCCAGGTGCTCTTTAGGGAGGGCAGGGGGGCTGTAGATCCCCCCAGTTCATCTAGGAACGTTGCTGATTGATCCATGTCATTAGGGAGCAAGGGGAAAGTCCACAGATTGCTCCATTCCTCAATCTGGCTGGGGAGTATAGGTGGCAGATGAACTTGGACCTGCCCCAGCAGGGTGACATGCAGCCCTCCCCTGGCTGTGCCTGCTGGAGCTGCAGTGGGCATGGAGAGGTGCTTCTCACCTGGCCCCAAGCTGCTGGGGTGAAAGTATCCTTCCTCCCCAGAGCAGACTGCATACTGAACCCCTGCAGTCCACCCCAGTGTAATGATTTAAATGAAGAAAATTCTAAAATCTTGTTTTTTATATAACAAATTCCCACAGCATTGTAAAGCTTTGTATCAGTAGCCAATTACAAACATTCAATAAATAAAAAGAACGAATAAATATAGCCTATCACTACACAATTTCTCTTGTGTCCCCCCAGAGATGTGTCTCATACTCCCAGGGATATGCATACCATAGTTTGGAAATCCCCGACCAAAAGCATCTCCCATGCATCTTAGCCACTTTCCTTCCTAGACCAGTCAGTTTTAGGGCATCATTTATTGTTGAATTATTGCAGCGCCCTGGAGTACCTGTCTTGGTCCAGGGCCCCATCGTGCAAAGTGTTGTACAAAGAACAAAAACACAGTCCCTGAGCAGGGGATGTAGAATAGGGATGTTAAGAGGCGTGTAATTCATTAATTGTGTAGTCAACAAATGTTTTGGCGACTACAGGATTAATTGACAGGGGATAGCACTCAGTCCTGGCTCGTGCCAGGTCGGCATCTACTTTCACTGTGATTCTGCATTGAAAGTAATTTAGGAGCCTGGCGGACAGGCAGCCTGGCTTAGTCCTGCTCGCACTGGGTGCCAGGAGCTACCCCGCTGTGGATCTGCAGAAAATGTATTTTAGGAGCTGGGTGGGCTCAGCCCAGCTTAGTTCCAGCTCACACTGTGTCACGGGAGCTATCCCTGGTTCCTAAATTAGTTTTCATGCACAGCCGCAGTGATTGAGCTGGGCTGCTGGCCAGCCCTCTAAAAAATTTACTGGCAGTGGGGGGGGAGGGGGGGGGGAAGGGAGGGATGTGTGTAGTTGATAGCATTAACCAATAAGGATGTGTGTAATCGATAGCATTAACCAATAAACCAATTATCAGTTAATTGTTTAATCACCTACACTATTACATCTCTAATGTAGGAGCTTATGAGCAGGATTCTTTATTCCCTTCCCATCCAATCCATAAGGACCTCAGGCCGTTGGATCTATATTCATACTAATAGATCATTTTCCCCACCCCTGTTCATCTCACCTAGTCCCCAAACATGTGCCACCCCATGCTGGCTGATTTTTGTCTGTCTGTCTGGTTACCAGATTTGCCTGTGACTTTAGGGTTTGCTAATTTATTATGGTTACTCTTCAAGGAAGGAAGGAGTTGATAATTCTATCAGTGTGCTGCCTGTGTTACTTGTGTTCTCACTGGAACTTTGCTTCTCCCTTCTGCCCGTTTCCTCCCAATGGAGCTCTTCTGCAGGAACTATGTTCCTGAGGGCTCTTCCCCCCCACTCTAGAATCACATGAACACACACCATGTTTGAGGAGACTAGATAATCAGCACTCACAAGTTGACCCCTTGTATGTCCTGGACTCAGTAGGCCAGGTTGCACAGCAAGGCCAAGCTGCGACCCTCATGTGTCCTTGAGCTCAGTGGGATGAGCTAAACAGCACTTTTAAAGCTGCCATCCTCATATATCCACAGGTTCAGCACATTCCTATCCCCACTTTCAGGTCACAACCATTCTGCTGGTAACCCATTTGAGGGTTTTTGAGTGGCACAGGAATCTTTAGTTTAGGTACAAGGAGAGTTGTTGCAGAGAGAATAGTGAAGCAAACCCCCCTTCCCAACTCCATGGGAGGCAGGAAGAAAGAGAGAGAAGCATCCAGCTTAATCATGAAAGTTATTTATTTCCAGATAGTAACAATAAGGGGAACTAAACAAACAAAACATTTACAATATTAATCTAAACTTGATCACAAAAGTGAAAGCTAGCAAACCATAATCATAAGGCAGGGTTAGGAAGCTATAATGAGAGAGAGAGAGGGAGAGAGATGGATCTCACCACTCCATGGAGTCAATCAGGCTTCCCAGGTGGGGTTGGTAGCTGAGGGCCAGAGACCTCCCAGCACAATCAGTCAGACGAAGATAACGTGAATGGAATTGATGCAGAATTTGAATCTAAGCATTAGAACTCCTGCTTGATTATGGGTAAGGAGTTTTACAGGGAAACAACAATGGCTTAAAGGAGAGCACTAGATTTATGTACGGGTAAACCTGGCAGCGATGGGCAACCAGAACTAGGGATTGGGCTACCAGAATGGCCCTCCTTCCACTCAATGAGCCGCATGACCAGTGGTGGGCAACCTGCAGCCCGCAGGGCTCACTGGGATTCCACCTCTGGCTCATGCAACCTCTGTATGCCCCCCCTCCTTCAGATGCCTCTCGTGCACTGGGACACTGGAGTCCTGCACTTACCTGCTTCTCCCCTCCCTCCCAGCACTTTCAGAGTACCATGAATCCTCTGATTTGTGCTCCCTCACCACTCCTCCCCCTGCCTCCCAGAGCTTGAACAGCCGCAAACAGCTGGTTCACAGCATTCTAGAGCACAAATCAGCTCTTAAAGTGCACACAAAATCCCTAGCAACAGTAAAACCCCTAGTGGTTTTCATGGAATCTCTTGCATGTCTCTTTTTTGGGGGATGGGTTCAAAAGTGTAATTAGGATAGGTTATTGAAGGAGTGCAGTTGGTAGGGATTTTGAAGTAAAAGGTTTATTCATATTCATATTGTGAGTGTCACTTACAATGGAAAGTCTCTCAAAGATGGAAGCTTGCAACATTTCCTAGAGATGGTCAGCCTGGATTTGCCTGATCTCCTCAGAAAGATTGTTCTATGTCCAGATCCCCTTGACATCCCCTTTGTTCCAGCTCTCACGTTTCATCCTTTGCTTCAAGATGTGCATTGCCCAAGAGGAGTATAGCATTTGCCAATGGAGGCATTTGTATTCTATTTATAAACTACTGCCAACCTTACCCATGGCATCTGACACAGTTACATCTTGGGGCCTAAGTGGTACAGGAAGCTTTGAACTGGTCTTCTGCACAGGGATGAATCTCACCCAAGAAGTCCCCTTTAGATCACATTTTGAATGTGTCTGAAGAAAAAGGAAAGTATCTCTTGTAGTTCTCTTCTCTATTCTTCACTATTCTTCAATAATACCTTTCTCAAGGATGAAATTAGATGAAAAAATGATGTTTCTTATGAGTGTACACAAAAGCCATTGTTTTTTTTCCAAATAGTTACAACATTTTTCTCTGTTAAAAATCTAGTAGAAAGGGACCAGAGATGTATTTCTGCAATCAATACATAAGTACAAGAAACAGAATAGAATTTTAACTGTATTTAGACTAATTTCCAGGAACTGTACTTTAGTAGAGCTCTTATTGTGCCAAGAAAATGGAAGAATATCTTTTTTTTTTCTTCTTTATAGCACAGAAGTGAAGCTGGGCTTCAGAATCCTTCCTTTTCCACTTTGAATTTTAGAAATATGTGTGGTTCCTTTCCTTTCCTTGCCTTTCCTTTCCGTTCCCAGAGTGAATATATTCTCTTCTGTTTGGAATAGAGCAGTTTGATCCTGGAGCCTGGGTTCTGTTTTCGAGTCAGTTGCTGACTTGTTCTGGGATCTTGACCAAGTCACTTACTCTCTTTGCCTTTTAAGCACTTTAACAGTGGCTATAATAATAATACTAACGTTCACAATGTGTGACTGTCATATTAATTAGTTGATCTTTATAATGTGATTTAAGGTATTCTGATAAAAATGTGGTGTAAAGTATAATTATAATCAATAAGAATGTGACAAATGCAGTTTAATACACTGTACACTATTAGGTATTCAATTTCACTGAGGGTATGTCTACACAGCAGTTTTATTTTGGAATAACTGACATTATTCCGAAATAACATAGTCCGTGTTTACACAGCAAGCAGTTATTTCAACATAATGTTGAACGAGCTGGAGGACTTCTTACTCTGACACCCGTAACCTGCATTTTATGAGGCGTAAGGGAAGTTGGAGGAAGAGTGCTCTCTCAGACTTCCTGCTGTGTAGACTGAGCCAAAAGCCGAAATAGGCTACGCAATTGACATAGCTGAAACTGCCTAGATTATTTTGGCTTTAGCCCTGCTATGTAGACATGCCCTGACTTTCCAGGTACTTAGACACTTCACAGACAAGCATGAAATAGAAGTAACTTATTGAAAACTGCGGGTTGAAGGCTATAGGATTGGTCCTGAACTGGTATAAATTGGCATAGCTCCATTCACAGCAGATGCCATAGACACTGTTCTTTCCCTGCTTACAAAAGCCAGAAGCAGCAGCATATGCAATGAAAAGATTCTAATTCTAGGCCACTAATATGAACTGTGCCATCTGTCTTTGGCCTGATATCTACGCTCAGCTACTGGTCTCCCAAGTAAAATGATTTTGGTTAGTCATCTGGAGCAATGGGAGTTTGTCTTCTCATTGATCAGGTGTGGAGAGTTGGAGTCAGCTAATGCATCTTGTTTGTATTTCCATGATAGTACTATTAGCCATGAGAAGTTTGAATTTGGAATATTAGAGAAATTTAGAGCCCATGAAATATAAATAGGCTAAGCAATCCTGACAAATATTCTCTTGAACACAAAAGATGAACCAGTCACATCTGACATGCTGTCATCATATATATAGTAGCCCAATGTCTGTGACTCTAACGCTGAAATGCTGGCTGTTCCCTCTGGGAGGCACTGTTGCCTCCCTAGCTGTTCCCTCTGGGTGGCGCTGTTGCCTGAGTCACGTCCTTCGCCTCCTGTCGTGGTGCTCGGCTGACTTCTGCGCTGCTCAGCCGGGCTGCCATGCAGAGGTGTAGCGAGGGTGTTATGCACCTGGGGGCAAAGGAAAAATTTGCGCCTCCCCCCCGCCGCCATGTGGCACGGCCCCGAACCTGGTGCACAGCTGAGGGGAACTTGTACCGCATCTTCCCCCACATTCTACAGTCTGGGGCCGGGCTCCCACATGCACTAACCCTCCAGTGGAGATGGAGGAGGTTCAGGCTTGGAGCAGAGAGGAGACTCCAGCTGCCGGTGGCAGGCGGAGTAGGAGCACGTGAGCTGAAGGGATAACGGGGGGAGCAGAATGGGATTAAATTGGAGCCTCCCTAGCATGGTGCCCAGGGGCAACTGACCCCTCTGGACCCCTCGCTACACCACTGCCCCCCCTCCTGCAGATCTATCATCTTATGCATGTGTAAGAACTGTGAGAGCCGTCCCATGAATCTGCAGTTAGTGTCTGTGGCGCCAGCTTCTGGGTGGTGTCCCAATGCTGCCACATTCACCTCCAAAGAGGGGGCTTCCCAAAGCAGGCCCTTGCTGCTGATCCCCAAAGCATCCACAGGTCCAGTCTCCTTTCAATGGGCCCACTTCCCAGGGCTCATTGATCTTGGATCTGGCTTCCATCCCCTCTCCAACCTTTGCAACTGCCCAGAGGTGCTCACCTTCCACCTTATCCATTCCCACCTCATTCACCCCACTGGGACAGTCTCTGCCTCACTTGTCGAAGGGACTATTCTACCAAGACTTAATACAAAGTTTCCATGTAAAAGGACTCAATACAAAGCTAAAAACTTCAATGAGAGAATGATTAATACAGAGATGTGTCTACATCTGCTGCAGGGATACACCTCTGCCTGCCTCCACCCCTCTCCCCCCAGAGTCTACAGCCCCATTGCAAAGCGGGGGAGGGGAAGAAAAGAGGCAGAGGCCCGTCCACTGGGACTGAATCAGTCATGAGCAAGCCATGCCCGGGAGCCATTCTCCTGTCCATTGCTGGTGCTGTGTTGCTTCAGGCATGCTGAAATGCAGTCACCTCAAGGGTGGGCTGGACAGCTGTTTAACACCTGCACAAGGTTTCAGGCAGGGAGCAGTGCGGGCTGCCTTCCTGCAGAGCCCCCATCAGAACTACTGTACCCTCCTGGCTTAGGAAAAGAATAAACAGGACGATTGGAAATTAACCTGCCCAGTCTCACATCCCCTAGGCAGGGACTGAGCCATCTACATTAGGCCCCAGCTGGAGTATCATGTTCAGTTCTGGGCGCCACATTTCAGGAAACATGGAGAAACTGGAGAAAGTCCAGAGAAGATCAACACAAATGATGAAAGTTCTAGAGAACATGAGATATGAGGCAAGGCTGAAGGAATTGGCCTTGTTTACCTTGGAAAAGAGAAGACCGAAAAGGAACATGAGAGCAGCTTTCAAGTATCTAAAAGAGTATCATAAGGAGGAGGAAGAAAAATTATTCTCCTTGGCCTCTGAGGTTAGGATGAGAAGCAATGGGCTTAAATTGCAGCAAGGGAGGTTTAGGTTGGACATTAGGAAAAACTTCCTGCCTGTCAGGGTGGTTAAACACTGGAATGAATTGCCTAGGAAGATGACAGAATCTCCATCACTGGAGATATTTAAGACCAGGTTAGACAGACACCTGTCAGGGATGAGCTAGGGCAACTCAACTTTGGAAGCCCCAGGAGCCACACTGATACTTACAGAACATGCTGAGGGCCTCAACTTAAGTGTGGTTGCATATGCAAGCAAATATATAGAAATAGCTTCTCTCACACTGACAGGCATGAATACAAAGATTAAGGCAAGACTACACAACACACAGACCCCATTTAAGTCAGCTCTGCTGATATTAATAAAATGCAATATTTACCCGATTTCTACCCATGTGACAGCACTTTTCATGAGCAATGACAATCCAAGAATTTAACTACTAAAATGCATATCAACAGAAGATCATTACACTGACTACTTTTTTGTTTTGGCTCCCACTCGCCGCCACGTGTTGATCCCACATAAACCCAAACTGCACCGCGGGCACAAACAAACTGGCCGTGGGCAGCATACCAAGTTATTAATAAATATTTTTAAACCTTTACCTTTCTCTCTGCTGCCATGTCTCCTCTCCTTGCTCCATCATCTCCCCTGGTGTCTGCTGCCCCCCAACTCCTCACCCTCCTCTGCTATCCTGACTCCTGCCCTTCTCACTGCCCTCAGCCCTCCTGCGACCTGACCCCTCTACCAGCCCTTCTCTCCCTCCTGTGCCCACTCCTCCAGTAGCCCCACTCTGATCAGGTGAGCTACCCCTCCTCATCCCCTCTTCCAACACCTCCCTCTACACACCTCCCCTGCCTCTCTCCCCTGGTGCTGGTGTCTCGCCTGCAGGTGTCTGACCTTCTGCTTCACCCCCAGAATCTCCTGGCACCTTCCCTTAGCCCTGCACCCTCCTGGTGCCTCCCCCGCCCTCCCCACCCTAATGCCCTTCCCCTCTCCTCTCCCAGCATCACCCTGTCCCCCCTCCCACTGACACCTCCCCTCCTGCCCTTTTCCTCATTGTCTGCACTTGGCCCCCTGGCATTTGTATCTTCCCTCTCCCTTCCACCTCCGAACAAGCCCCTTCATCTTCCCTCCCCCCTCCTCACAAGCCCCTTCCTCTCCCACCTCTTCCCCCTAGTTTTCCCCCTGCCCTGCCCTGCCCTGCTGTACCTTCTGCCTTCCACTTGCGGGGCCGGAGTCTGCGCTCGGGCCCCAGAAGTCCCCGGACTCCAAACCGGAAGCTAGGCTGGCACCACGCGGCACCAACCACTATTAAAGTCCTGGGACGTGACGTCACGTCACGCCCGGGTGTCTCCCCGGTCACCTGGAAACGCTGCGCAGGGTGTGCAGGCAAGGGGGAGCTGACTGAATGCTGGCATGGGCGGCGAGTTCTATGGCCGCCCCCCTGCCCCTCCCCATCCCATCCCTGCCGTACGAAGCATGCGCGGGCAAGGGGGAGCTGACTGAACGCTGCGCACGGCAGGGATGGCCCGGGGCTGGTGGGGATGGCCATATAACTCGCCGCCCATGCCAGGTGAGCCTGCGCAGTGTGCGCTCGTTCTCACCCCGGCCCGGCGCCCCACTAGCGTGGCGCCCGGGGCCAATTGCCCCCCCCGCACCTCCTTCGCTATGCCTCTGCCATCATGGGGGAGCCAGCGGCGCGAGCGGCCGTTTGGGTGCCACGGTCCCCATGCAGCACGGGGGTGCTGCATGGGGAGCGCAGGACCCAAATGGCCGCTTGCGCTGCTTGCTCCCACGCGGCGGCCCGGCTGAGCGGCGCAGAAGTCAGCCGAGCGCCATGGCGGGAGGAAGGGGGGCGTGGCGGTGACGTACACGGCCAGAGGGCGGGGCCTGGCCATGTACGTCACCGCCCTGCCCCCCTTCGCGCCCCCCTTCGCCTCCCGTCATGGCGCTCAGCTGACTTTTGCGCTGCTCAGCCAGGCCACCGTGGGGGAGCCCAAACGGCTGCTTGCTCCACTTGTTCCCCCGCGGCGGCCCACCTGAGCAGCGGGGGAATGTGAACTGTTACAGAAGTCAGCCGAGCACCATGGCAGGAGGCAAAGGGGGGCGCGGCAGTAACGTGCGGCATGACAGCAGCTCCAGGCCTTGCCCCCTGGCCATGAACATCACTGCCCCGCTCCCCTTCGCTTCCCGCAGTGGCACTCGGCTGACTTCTGCACCGGTCAGCCGGGCTGCTGGGTGGGAGCAAGTGGCAGCGACCATTTGGGCTCTGTGCTCCCCATGCAGCATGGGGAGTGCGGAGCCCAAACAGCCGTTTGGGCTCCGCGGTCCCCCGAGTGAGAGGCAGGAGGGGGAGGAGAAGAGAAAGAGAGAAAGGCAGGAGGTGGAGGAGAGCTGAGAGAGAGAGGGGGGGAGGCAGTAGGAGGAGGAGAGACAGAGAGAGAGAGAGAGAGACTGGAGGCTCAGGAGAGAAGACCGACGTGGAGGAGAGACCTGAAAATCCTGTCTTATGACGGGCTAATTGGTAGTTTTTTTAATATTTACAACTTAGTCAAATGTGCATTGTATTCTATAAAATAATAGGCTAAAGCCTATTGTCCCTCACCCCTACACCAAACACAAAATTGGGTCAATCATCAATAGACAGATTTTTTTTTTCTTCAATAATTAGTAACACAGGGCAAAAAAATTCTCTTAATTTTGTCTGACACTTGTGTCACTTAAAGATACACTAAATCTCCAACCTGATAGAATTTCAAATGCAAATGAACAATGTGAATTTTTTCAGTCACAATATCATAGAATGTTAATGTGAATCAACAGTATTTCACTGTAACAGTTCACATTCACCATGTGCATTCAATATAACAAAAGCAAAAATATAAAGGCATCCCTTCTTTATATTCCCTTTATATCCAGAGGGTCGTGCCTTCTAACATGTATGTTGCGCATGTATTACTTTTAATTCCTTCCTTCTTTTATATTCCTCTCTTACAATAGCTAAGAAATGCTATTCAAACTCTATATAGGAACCAGTCATCACCTGGTTTGGCCGGCCAGTCGAAGCCGTTGCCCGGGGTGTGGCCGCTGTCGCATGCAAACAGCTACGAGGAGCCACAGGTGAGAGCTGGGTGCCAGGTGGGGGCCAAAGGTGGACGAACCACCCTAAAAGGACGCGACATGTTCAGCCACCAGAGGTGCTACCCCTCCCTGACACACCCTGACACCCCGACAACCAGGTGAGGGTAGCCGATGGGCCCAAACCCTCGGTGAGACAGGGAGTTGTCTATCCCAGCATGTGAAGACAGACTCCAGCGGATTGAGTGGATGAGACCAATGGAAGGTCCAACGGTCAAGAAGGCGGTCTCTGCAAGTGTTGTGGAATGCGTAGAGCAGGACAAGACACAGAAGACGTCCTGGTCACCCACTGTGCCCAATCCCATCTCCAGCCGTCTTGACTTTTGTCTTGCTACTGGACCCAGATGGGAATTGGGAAGAGCGAGTGAGGTTGACGCTGCGCAACTTTTCCTCACTTAAATCCAAATCACGCACAAGTCTCGACACCACATTATTACCATCATCATTATCGCAACCTTCGAAGTCCTGTGGCGATGGGTGAGTGACGAAGCGGCAGGTGTGGATACACGGGGAGCTGTAATCACGGACCTGCACACAGGCAGCTCAGGTTTAATGGTCGTTTCTTGCTGATCGAAGCAGCAGTGAAATCCGGCGTCTACCTGGGCGACTGAGCAGTCCTTTTTAGGAACGCACTGCTCACCTCCGTAGAATTGGGGAAAGGGCTAGAAAAGGTGCCCTAAACATTGCCTGCTTCACTACATCCTGGCCAGTTACCGTGGCTGGCGGGAATCCCATTATGGCGGTCAAACAAATACAAATAAACAGATTAAACGTATGGTGACATCGCTCACCATTGGAACTTGGAACGTGCGCACGCTTTTGGACAACCCTACAACAGACAGACCAGAGAGAAGAACAGCCTTGGTTGCCAGAGAGCTTGCAAGATACAATATTGATATTGCAGCCCTCAGTGAGACTCGTCTTGCTAATGAAGGTCAGTTAACTGAAACTGGAGGTGGATATACTTTTTTTCTGGAGCGGTTGTGGCACTGATGAGCGTCGCGATGCTGGAATTGGATTCGCTGTCAGGAATCACCTTGTTCGGGCAATTTGCCAGTCTTCCCAAGGGTGTGAATGATCAGCTTATGACACTACAGCTTCCGCTACAGAATAGAAACCAAGCCACTCTGATCAGTGGCTATGCTCCCACAATGACTAACCCAAACGAGATGAAAGAGAGGTTCTATGAAGAACTGGATTCCTTACTATCAGCTGTGAGTAGTACCGACAAGCTGATCCTGCTCGGTGACTTCAGTGCAAGAGTAGGATGCGACTCAATAGCCTGGCATGGAGTCGTTGGCAGACATGGAGTGGGCAAATGTAACAGCAACGGCCTACTCCTACTGAAGACCTGTGCAGCACACGACCTCCTTATCACCAACACAACGTTCCACCTGCCTACCCGGAACAAGACCTCTTGGATGCACCCCCGCTCTAAGCATTGGCATCTTATCGACTATGTTATTGTCAGGAGAAAAGACAGGCAAGATGTCAGAGTGACCAAGGCCATGTGTGGTGCTGATTGTTGGACAGATCACAGGCTCATTGTCTCCAAAATGAATCTCCAAATTAGAATGAAGAGGCGTCCACAAGGTAGCAAGCCCATAAAAAGAGTTAATGTGGCCAGGCTAGAGAACCCGAGCATAGCCTCAGCATTGACTGAGGATCTAGAAAGCAGGCTTTCCGACTTGCACCTTGTAGGCAGCGCTGCGGACGACTGGGAACTTTTCTGGAATGCTATCCACTAATCTGCACTGAAGATTTTGGGACCCTCTTTGTGCAAGCAGCCCGACTGGTTTGATGAGAATGATGGGGAGATATTGTCTCTACTTGCTCAAAAGCACCGCCTTCATCGTGCACATCAGAACGATCCATCATCAGCTGCCAAGAAGAACGCCTTTGCAAATGCTCGCAGGACAGTCCAGAACAAACTGCGTAAAATGCAGGATGCTTGGTTAAGTGACCAGGCAGCTGAAATTCAGGGGCATGCTGACAGGAATGACCTAAACGGTTCTATGCAGCCCTTAACACTCTCTATGGACCTCAGTCTCTCGGGAGTTTCCCCCTTATTAGTACAGATGGTTCAACTCTGATTACAGAGAAGGCTCAGATCCTGCAGAGATGGGCTGAACATTTTGAAGACGTCCTCAACCGACTGTCATTTATCAACGACGAGGCGATTGAGAGGATTCCCCAGGTTGACATCAACGGCGCCATGGATGATCCACCGATAGTAGCCGAAGTTTCACAAGCTGTTAGCCAGCTATCCAGCGGCAAAGCTCCAGGGGCAGACGCTATACCTGCAGAGGTCTATAAAGCCGGCGGTCACGCATCTCACAGAGAAGCTCACTGAGCTGTTCCAGTCTTTTGGGAGCAAGGATCCATTCCTCAGGAACTCAAGGATGCATCCATTGTACACCTCTATAAGAGGAAGGGCAATTGACAGGTATGTGACAATCATCGGGGAATTTCGCTGCTTTCCATCGCAGGTAAAATCCTTGCAAGAGTGATGTTAAATCGTTTGGTCACTCATCTGGAGTGTGGCCTTCTGCCAGAGTCACAATGTGGCTTTCGTAAGAGCCGCGGGACTATTGACATGATCTTTGCCGCGCGCCAATTTCAGGAGAAGTGTCAGGAGCAGAATCGTGAACTTTACGCAACCTTTGTTGACCTCACGAAAGCCTTCGACACTGTCAGCCGACAAGGTCTGTGGAGGATCATGTCAAAGTTTGGCTGCCCCCCCAAATTCATTCAGATGGTATGCCAGTTTCATGATGGCACGATGGCCAGAGTGCTAGACGGTGGAGAATCTTCTAAGGCATTCCCAGTCACCAATGGCCTCAAACAGGGCTGTGTACTCGCACCTACACTGTTCAGCATCATGTTTACTGCTATGCTGAATGATGCCTTCCAGGACAGCGTTGCCGGAATCAGCCTTAAGTACAGAGTGGACAGGAATCTTTTCAACCTGAGGAGACTTCAGGCTATCACCAAAGTGAAAGAGACTGTTCTGAGAGACTTCTTGTTTGCCGATGATTGCGCCTTGTACGCTGGCTCTGAAGCAGAGATGCAAGTCAGTGTGGACAAGTTCTGCACAGCTTGTGACAACTTTGGACTCACCATCAACAGCAGAAAGACCGAAGTCATGTATCAGCCTGTCCCTTATGCACCGTACACAAAACCAACAATCACAGTCACAGGGCGGATGCTACAGGCAGTGGACCAGTTCACTTACCTCGGCAGTACTCTTTCCCATGCAGCTAACATTGACATAGGAGTCACATGCAGAATAGCGAAGGCAAGTTCTGCTTTTGGTAGACTGCGCCCCACTGTATGGGAACGTCGAGGAATCAGCCAAGCAACAAAACTGAAGATCTACAGAGCTGTGGTACTCACCACCCTCCTGTATGCCTGTGAAACGTGGACTGTGTATCGGAGGCATGCAAGACATCTTAATCACTTCCACATGACTTGTCTTCGCAGAATATTACGCATCGGATGGCAAGACAAAATACCAGACACTGAGGTTCTCTCTAGAGCAAGTTTACCCGTCAGTCCACACTCTGCTGATGAGTGCACAGATTAGATGGGCAGGTCATGTCATTCGTATGCCGGACGAACGTATACCTAAGCAGCTCCTTTTTGGGGAACTCTCTACTGGTAAACGCTCGCGTGGTGGACAGAGGAAATGTTACAAAGACACACTCAAGGTCTCCCTGAAGTCGTTCGGAATTGATACAACCACCTGGGAATTGCTGGCACACAACCACCCTGCCTGGCGCAGTCTCATTCACAAGGGATGCCAAGTTTTCGAAACAAGGCTCATCTCTGAAGCACAACACAAGCGCATGCTGTGCAAGTTCAAAGCTACCCGCGCAACGATTGCAATGCCTACACATGTCTGCCCGACATGTTCCAGGACATTTGGTGCCCAAATTGGCCTGTTAACGCATCTTCGGACACACTGTATCCAGTCTCAAAGCACTTAGTGGTGTTGAGGTCTTCATCGACCACAATGGATGAACAAGACACAGGAACCAGTCTGAGGTCTTACCTGCAACCATATTTCCAAAAGCCATGCTATATAGCTTATATAATTTTTTCCCCAAAAAATGCTCTCTCAGGCTAATAAGCCATACATCTTTTTTCTGAATACCATTTGTCTTTTCTTTTTACTAGTCCTAGGTCTTGCTCCTGTTAAATCTAATGGCAAAAAGCAGGTTCAGGTTGCAAATTTCTTATGCAAGTCCTCAAAGGCAAGTCTTCAGAATCTGGCAATTTCAATTTAGAGTTTGATCATATTGTCATTGGTGTCAGTTGCAAAACCCTGTTGAGACAGATGGTGCTAGATGAGGCCCATAAAGAATCATTAAGGAGGCTAGGATGGAGTAAATCATATAGACAGAGTCTGATACTAATGTACTCTAAGCCCTCTTTGTATACACACTCTTTAGGGTCTTTTAATGGTGTCGAAAGGCCTTGGTGTAAATGAGAATACTGTTAGTTTAGAGAGGCTTTTCTATACAGCACTGTTAATACACGCAAACTGGATGGGCCTGAGCACAGACTGCCATTATCAGGGCTCGACAAATAATGTAATCTACTCTCCCGTGGTGAGTAGATTACAACCCGGAAGAGCTGGCGCAGAACGCAGAACTGCACGAAACCGCGCGGCTGGCGGGTGGGGCTCGCTGCCACTTGGCGAGCCCTGGCCATTATTAAGTTGGATAGGGTAGGAGTCAAGGTTCCCTCTAAGCTGTGCGTTTGTGTGGCCACTCAGGAAAGATTCAAATGTCGACCAGCATATTAGCAGAGCACCCATAGCTGGGTTTTTTTTCTACAGTGGTGCACATTCACACATGCCTTGGTGCACATAAAATTTATTCCACACATGGATGGAAAACATCTGCACATGGATGGAAAAGATTAGCGGGAACATTGGCAGGAGTTGAATGGTATTGATATATCCATGCCCCAGTGGCCCTTAGTAGAATAGTATTTTTTCTACATGTAATGATTTCTCTGTGGCAAAATCTGAGCTTCTAATTTGGCCCTTTGCCATTCAAACTACCACGGAAGTAAAAAGAAAAATGTTATCCAAATTAAGTCTTTAACCTTACAGACTTTAAAACTAATATATTGTTGTAAATCTCAGGAGATCCTTATATAGGAGAAAGCAATTAAAATACAAATTTTAAAAAGCTAAATTTTGATGCATTGTGAAACTGATCCCTCAGACCCAGTTGTACCTCTGATAGAAGGGCAAAATGGAACTCAGTTTCAATTATGGAGCCATGGCCAGCATCTCCAAAGTGACCAAGTATATACAGATATACTAGACAGAGAGCCACAGAGTGAGATTCAAATATATTTATATATATCCTTACTAATGGACATGGCTGATTCTCCACTCTGTTATACAAGTTTTATGACAATGTAACCCCCTTGAAATCAGTGGAGTTACATTAACAATAGAACACTAGTGTTACAAAGTGACTAGCTCATTTCCCATAACAACCATCATTATGAAATAAAATTTGCATATTACCATCTGTTCCCATCCTGTATTTACTGGGAAATGAGAGAAAAATCTGCAGTTATGTCTAAAATGTTACATAGATGGTGATAACACACACACACACACACACACACACACACACACACACACACAAAATCAGTTGAGCCGTTTCAAAACAGCATATGTATTTGGATACCCTCCCTCAGGAAGCTTCAAAAATTCTCAGCCATCCTTCACAGTATTATCTGTAGAACAAATTCAATACCCTGCAAGTATTAATGACTTTGTGTGCAAATTTGTAGGTCAGATTGAAGCCCCTTAAAAATTTAGCACAGAGTTAATATAATTAAATCTGGATCACCTGCTTTAGAATTAGTGTTGTATAGTCTTATATGATGAGAAGAAAATGAAGAAAGAAAACTAAAAGAAGGACATACATGACTATTGAAGTACATTTGAATATAAGCGGTCTTATGGATGAGACATTTTTTTTTTTTTTTTTAAAAAGGTCCAACAGACTCATGGAAATTAGAGGTGAAACAGACAGGATATTAGGTCAGCTAGTCATTCCTCAGCCAGTGCAGCATTGATTCCTACCTTCCATTCACTGGTGATTTGTCTTTTCTCCATTTAAAGGTCCTGAGCAAGGGGCCCCTGACCACTTGTGCTGACCCCATCCTGATTGTTTGTTCTACAATTACAAATATTATATTAATTCGGTTTTATGTTGTACTTTAGACCCTGATCGGGAATTAATTGGGAAGGCTTACTAGAAGTAAAGTTTAGCCATGTGCTTAAGTGTTTGCAGGACTGGGGCCTTAAGCCAGGCCTACACTTCGGGAGAAAGTTGAACTAAGATATACAACTCCACGTATGAGAATAGCCTAGCTGGAGTTGAAGTACCATAGGTCAAATTTCTGCAGCATCCCCACACTGTGGGAGGTCTACAGGAGAACCTCTCCTGTCAACTTACCTTACTCCTCGTGATCCAGAGGAGTACCAGGATCAAAGTGGGTGTCATTGGTGGTCCTTACTAGACCTGCTAAATTGAACCCCAGGAGATGGATCTCTGGAGGGTCGATTTTGGGGTAAATGAAGACAAGTCCTTAGATGTTAAGCTTTTCAAGGAGACATGATCTATTTTACAAAGCACCTACTATTGCTTTTTCTACAAGAGATTTTAGAAACCTGGATTGCTTTTTGTAACAATAGAACTACATTAACTATCCCTAAACATCCATGTTGAAATCTTTTCTCTATATTGATTAAACATCAGAGTGATGCATATGAACCATCAGTACTTTCACATTAACATTTACTTACTCCAACAGACTTCAGTCTCAGAGACGTTTCCCTATAAATTGGGGGTGGTGTGGGAAGAAATATAAATCCTTCATGTAATTAGGGTGTAATGAGTGCTAGAATTACAGTGGAGTGATGATCTCAGAATGGATGCAAAATTCTAGGATGGACATGTTGGATGAATACAAATGTAATGGCAGTCTGAAAGGGAGGTCTTCAGGATAGGACTTTGGCAAGGTAGATCAATTTCTGATTTAACAGCCTTTACAATATGCCTTTAACTAATCTCTTACCCATTAGCACTGATGAGCATGCTGAGGTTTCTTAATCCAGAATATCAGTCATGCCCTGTTGAGGTGAAAGCTCTTAAAGTGGCGGTTTTTTCCCCCCAGTTTCTCAGTGTCTAGCGCATTCTGATTACAGAACAAATGTGGGAAAAGTGCAATATTTCATCTTGGAACTAGACCTTTATTAGCTTTCCAGATATGCCAGAATTGGCATGATTGACATTTCATGTGCCTAGTGAGCCCATATGAATAGACTTCATATAAAATAAAAATTCTGCCAGCCACGAGTAGAGCTACCATGAACTCTCACCATGAAACCCAACAAGCTCCCTAGAGGCACCAAAGTTTGTCCAATTGAGGGCAGCGTTGATAACTTGGCAGAAGTCTGAGTGCTGCATGTCGTCTACATAAAAGGGAGCAGATTGCAGCCTGCAGGGCATAGCACGCTGTGCTCCATTGTCTTCTTATACTAATTTGGAAGCTCTGTTCTCTTCCCTTTTACTGCTTCTTCTGCCACAACTTTCTCATAGCGGATTGTTGCATCATAAAGCCAGACTTACTTTCCTATGCTTACACCCATTGCAGGAGGTGCCGGTGCGCATCCTCTAGAAAAGATGCCACATTTTAAGATAGGCTAGGTGAAATGCTAAAAGGATGCATTTATAAAATCATCATGTATTAAGGAAATTAAGGATTTACTGCAAAAAGACACAATAAGGTTAAATCTGAATGCAAGAGAATAAATAAATACACCAACTCACTGAATTTAATAGTGTTTTCTGTATGTTTAAAACCTTCCAATTTTGCATCAATGTCTTTTACTAACTTCTGGAGTGAAACTATTTTGATGTTTTTTAGATATCAAATACATTATTTGAAAGCAAATAGTGTTTGCCAACAAAGAGGTCATTCTGGATTCTATCAGTTTCCCCTTTGTCTCAATGCCAGGGTCACATGACTTAAAATGGTCACATGCTGAAAATATAGACTGTACAACAAAGACAGCATAGGAAGAATTAATGCTAATCCCTCAATGTAATTGGAATCTAATAGAGAGTGAATGATTGGCATTGTGTATCAGTAATTTTGTATTAAGATTTTAGCATATTACCTGTAGAAGTCTTCTTGAATCTCGTCACTGTTACTTTGAGTCATTTGGTTGTGTAAACTGCAAGCTAATAATACTTGATACAAAGTGAAAATTAATGGTGAGAACATTGTAAAAAACATAATAGAAGTGTTACTTAAACATTTTCTGAAGGTGACAGGGATGAGAAAGGAACTAGTCTGGTAGTGGGAACAATGCCTCTCCTGAATAATTTCAGCAAGCTAATCAGGAAAATAGATTAGATTCTGGGTAAAGATTTTTACACTTGAAGATTATTTGCTATCTCTGGCTGCTGCATCTAAGTATTGCTATACAGCATGGCAAATAAACACTAAGGCCATTAGGGGAAAAGCCATTAGGCTATGTCTACACTGCATGCTTATTTTGAAACAGAGTGTGGCTATGTCTAGACTACATCCCACTTTCGAAAGAGGGATGTAAATTAGGCAGATCGAAAGTGCAAATGAAGTGTGGATTTAAATATCCTGAGCTTCATTTGCATATTCGCATGCGATCGCTGTTTGGAAAAAGGGTATTTCGAAAGTGAAACCGCAGTCTAGATGTGGTTCTTTGGGAAAAAAACACCCCTTTTTTGAAAGGTTCCATACTCCTGAAAAAATGAGTACAGGATCTTTCAAAAAAGGGTTTTTTCCCCCTGAAAGAACCATGTCTAGACTGCAGTTTCACTGTCGAAATACCCTTTTTCAAAACAGCAATGGGACGCAAATATGCAAATGAAGCTCGGGATATTTAAATCCGCGCTTCATTTGCACTTCCGATCTGCCTAACTTACATCCCTCTTTCGAAAGAGGGATGTAGTCTAGGCAAGCCCTGTGTATCTACACAGGAAGCTTATTTCAAAATAATTTTGAATTAACTGGCTTCTTATTCTGACTTCTGTACCCTCATGTCATGAGGAGTAAGGGAAGTCAGAGGAAGAGTGTTCTCCCTTCGACTTCCTGCAGCGTGGACAGTGCCAAAAGTCGAGTTAAGATACTTCAACTTCAGCTACTCAATTAACGTAGGTGAAGTTGTGTATATTAACTCGACTTTAGCCCACAGTGTACATGTACCTTTAGTGTTTTCCTCTGTTAGGGTATGTCTAGATTACATGCCTCTGCCGACAGAGGCATGTAAAATAGGCTACCCGACATAGTCAATGAAGCAATGATTTAAATATCTCCGGCTTCATTAAAATAAAAATGGCCACCGTGCTGTGCCGGCTCAGCTAATCGTTGGCACAGCGCGCAAGTCAAGACGAGGATCGGTCAATAAGGAAAGCCTTTGTCGACCGCTCCCTTATGCCTCGTGAAACAAGGTTTACAGGAGTGGTCGACAAAGGCGTTCCCTGTTGACCGATCCGCTTTTGACTCGCGCGCTGTGCCAACAATCAGCTGAGCTGGCACAGCGTGGCAGCCATTTTTATTTTAATGAAGCTGGGGATATTTAAATCCCCGCTTCATTGACTATGTCAGGTAACCTATTTTACATGCTTCTGTCGGCAGAGGCATGTAATCTAGATGTACCCTTAGTGTGAAATTATTCTCCCTCCCCCCCGCCCCGCCAGAGCAGAAGGTCAGCACAAAGCTTACAGCTCATTTAAATCCTCAAAATAGGATATAATTGGGATTTCTGTGGTGCATAGGCTTTGTTCTGGCCTTCTTCACAGGGTGAATTTCACCCTCACTGAACACTGTAAAATTTCCTGTCCCCTCTGCAAAGGAATGATTGCTGATTTGCACTGTTACAAATGACAACAGAGTTGCAGATAAAATTAGGGTCAGGAGAATTGCTTTGAGACACTAGAAGGATCTCAAGCTTCCATATCTAACACAGAATTGATCTGAAACTTGGTTGTGAAAGTTGAGTACATTGTACATTTTTCCTCTGAACTTTATGATTCTGAAGCTTCAGAGGGCTAGCCAAGTTAGTCTGTAACTGGGAAAACTTAAAACACAACAAATAGCCTTGCAGCACCTTAGAGACTAACAAAACATGTAGATGGTATCATGAGCTTTCGTGGGCACAACCCACTTCTTCAGTTATTAAAAGTCCAGCTTCTAAATAAATAGGGAATGGGGGGGTGGGGAGAAGAAAAAAAGGGGAAATAAATAGTCAATTAGAGTGTCTGTGCTACATGATAAACTCAAAAAACAACAAATAGTCTGGTAGCACTTTATAGACTAACAAAACATGTAGATTGTATCATGAGCTTTCGTGGGCACAGCCCACCTCTTCAGATGACCAGTGTGTTGGATGTCCAGCACTAAAATAAATGGGGAGAAGAAGTGGTAGTGGGTATAAAAATATCAAGGGGAAAGTGGAGCTGGAATGTAACAGGAAAAACAAATAGTCTATAAGCACCTGAAGATTGGATAGTCAAAAAGAGGCAGATAAGAACCATTAGTAGGCAACAGAGAAGAAGCGTACTAACACCAGATACTCTACAGACAAAGAATCATTGGCACCTTCATTGTTTGGTAGGTTGATAATGTCCCAGCCATCTGGTATCTTTATTTAATCCATGCTACATGAAGCTGATAGAGAAGGTATTAATTGTTCTTAAGTACCCATTGTTTGGTTTTTTATGTCATTAGGATGTGGAATGTAGTGGGCCATCCAGCCAATGTCTTTATTCATACAGCTTCAGAGGGGTAGTTGAGTTAGTTTGTAATAGGAAAAACTTGAAAAACAACAAATAGTTTAGTAGCACTTTAAAGACTAACAAAATATGTAGATGGTATCATGAGCTTTTGTGGGCAAAACCCACTTCTTCAGATGACCGGAGTCTGAATATTCATATATTTACTCATACTTTCTGATTCTGATCAGTACTGGAAGGATAAGTGTCAAAATCATGAGAAGGGCTGTCCCATGACATACGAGAAGAAACCACTGCCTGTCTTAGGACCATGTTATTAATAAGGCTATGTAAGGATGTTTAACCTTCATCCCGTATTTCACTTTCTAATCATACTATGACACAGTTACAGTGTGAGAGTCTCCTAGATGATGTCCCTCATTTCTTACTGTCCATGGGGCAGGCAAAACCCAGGACCCACTTTGTCTGGGAGTCTGTTCTCATGAGACTTCTCCTCCATTTTTACGGACCAAAAATTTTCAGGTGTCAAGTCAGAGTCCAGACTCCCTGAATGCAGTGGAACCTCTGCACCTTTTGAGAGTTGCCCATCTCTAGATGTGTTGCGGAATATATTTTGCATGCAGCTTCTTATTGCTGGTATATTCCCTCACACATGTGCTGACAGAAGTGAAAACTAGGGACCCAGTTCTGTCACTTTAGCACCTTACGTTTCATGTGATTAAATACGGCAGAATTGAGCCCAGTGTTTTATTTTGCTCAATGATAGAGTATTAAATAGCAGGCATAGTGACAACAGACTTGTGCTCAGATTTGCACATAGAGGAGCTGATTATCCACTCTGTTATTCACTAGTGAGAGTAACAGAACAACCTCCTAAAAGAAATGATGGAGGCTCCATTGCTTTGGAAGTTTAAAGTCATTTGTTAGACTGTACAGACACTGGCAGGGGACAAATAAAAACTGGCAAGGATACAGAGTGAATGAACTACCATAGCCAGTCTTTTCTCCAATATCTATGGTTTTATATAAATCAATTGCCAACATTTTCAAACTTGGGTGCTTATCAGTACTAAGCGCCCTCCTCACTTAGTCAGAGACGAAGGACAGTCTGATGGATAACGCAGTACAGTGGCATGCAGGAGACCTAGGTTTAATTCCCCTCACTTCCAGAGGCTGCTACTGTGACCTTTGGTGAGGCACTTAAATATTCAGTGCCTTATTTTGCAAGGCAGGGATAATACTGCTTTCCTTCACAGAAGTGCTGTGAAGATAAAGTCAAAATGAATTGGCATTTTGAGATGCCCAGATACTGTGATAGGATCCAAAATAGCCATAGATACTAGAACTGGATACAAATAATTGTTGACCTTCTTTATGATGGAGAACTTTTCTTTACATTGTTACAAAGTTCTGCTTGTGTCAAAATGTTTGGGTTTTTTTGTTGAAAAACAGATTTAGGCAACCAAACCCTTATATTTTCTGGTTTGGTGGGTTTTGGTCTATTGACAAAAATCCCAAAAAGTTCTGAAGGGAAACTTAAAATAAATTGTTTTATTTTTATTTAAATTACTAATTAGAAAAAATTGACAGCTCTAACAGAAGCATAATATCCATGGTAGCGGAGGATAATCAGCATCTCTGAAAATTAGGATATTTATTTAGCAGTCTAACTTAAGCCCTCCAATTAGAAAAGGATAGCCTCTGTCAGACTCTGTGTCTGTTTCTTATACATGGCCAGGGTCAAACATGCAGAATACCATGAATTGTGTCCTCTAGTGAACTACACAGCAAGCCACATCATTTAGTATTAGGAAAGAAATAAAGCAGCCCACAAAAGAATGCTGAAGCTCACAAGTGGTAAATCTATAACCTGTATTCAATTTTATGCATGACTCAGCTAAGTGACCTAGTATGACATTACTGCAGGTTATAATGACCTGACTGTGCCAGTCTGACTGGCAAACAATAGGATACAAAGAACTGTACAGACCAAAATAAAACAATTTATAGGCTTTCATAGAAATGATTCAGTCTCAGAGAAGGGTACCTGACCTTAATCTCCTATTGCCTGTCCTTCAATGACCTTAGGATTTCATATTTGATCTTTAATATAATGTATATGTTCTATAAGTAAAAGAATATAAGTTTGTATAGCTAATTGCAAAGACTAACTCAAATGTCAATATCCTCATTTGTGTCTCAGTGTGCCATTTCTCCTTTATACATTTATTTTAAATTGGTTATTTTCATCATTTTCTTTTATTTGGATCATAGGTGAGGCCATGGGCTCACCCTTTCAGTGGCAGCATGCTCCATAGGCTGAGGGCCAGCTGTTTGAGGAGGCTTGGCCTCCCATATCTGCTTGTCCACAGTGTACAGGCTTCTACACCTGCTAGCTGGGGCTTATTGGCCGGGTATGGACAGATGCCATGCACCTTCTGCTGCACTCTGACTCCAGGTCCAGTCTCTTGGGGCTTTTAGCATCTGGTATGTATTAGACAGTGTAGGGGGCTTTTCCAGTGTCACAGAGCTGGCGGTGAGCCTCCAATGCCATCCATGCCTTGCTGCTGGTAGGGGCTGAAGCCAGGATGCCTCTTTGCTGCACCAGCCCCTGACTGTGCTTTCAGCCATTTGTGGCTGTTGGCAGCTGGTGGAAATAAGAGCAAACCTTAGAACTCTGTGCCTCAGGATCAGATGTTCTCCCTTTACCCCCTCCTGTGAGGCTCCCTGTGTGAGTGGAGCAGGGCCAGGAAGAGGCAGAGGTAGGCTCTCTGAGGAACATGCTCCCACTAAAGGTTGAGCACCATGGCCCAACCTGCACTCCACCTTGGGGCCCCACTGCCTCTCATCCTCTTTCCCCCAAAGCCCTGCCCCACCTCTGCCTCTCTCTGGCCTTGCTCCACTCCTGTGAGGCCTCACAGAACAGGGCAAAGATCAGGTCCAGCCTTAGGGCAAGGCAGTTGCCTTGGGCCCCTTGCCTTCAGGGCCCCACACTGCCCAGCGCCCGCCCACCTGGCTGCTCACTCACTGCCCTGGCTGGAAGTCACCCAACTACACAGTGCAGTCAAGCACAACATGCCACCTTGGGCCCCGCAAACTCTTTGGCTGGGCCTGTCAAAGAGGGAGCACATCTGATTCTGAGGCACTTTAGGACATCCCCCACACAAACTAGCATTTTGTGCTTCTTGGCAATAGTCAAGAACTTGGTCTACTCAGGGTATGGCTATACTACAGTCACAAGGATAACTGCAGCTTGTGAGGACATTCTTGAACTTGTTTTGACCTATCTAGCTTGGGTACTGGAGCAGTGAAATCACAGGAGGATGGGCTTAAGTGAGAGCTGTACAAGCTCTCCTGTACTCCTGGGTTGGCTAGATCATGCAGAAGCCTGTGTTGTTGCAGTTTTGCTCCTTTGATTTAGATGAACACTATCTTGGGCATATCTACATAAGTTGCAGTCACACCCTGTGATTGCATTGGAGACATACTCTGCCAGTATTACCTGACACTCTTAATATAATAGTCAGGACCTGATGCAAAGCCCATTTGAGTCAATGGAGTCCGATCCATAGAAGTCAAGGATAGTGTTCTGGTCACTGTAAGCCAGCTGGCTTAGTCCTGGGCTCCTGACCTGCGCTCAGGTCTATATGTAAAGATCCAGCAGCTCCTTTCAAACCACAGGGCTTTAGGGCAGGGCAGGCAGAAACACGCTGACCCCTCTAGAACATTATGAGATCAGCCTGACAGTCATCAGCTTCCCCTGGGCCACTTCCTAACTCCCCCTCTGCATCTACCTGGCTCCATACCAGTTGCTGGTTCTCAGGTTCATGGTAGTCTGAAGCCTTGGGCAGAGTGTAGAAGGTCTTCTCTTCATAGCAAAGGCTTGGCGGTCTGGGCCAGTCCTCAGCCTCTGCAAAGTCCTCAGGGCCCTCCTAACTTGGAAGCTCAGGGCAGGCCTCTGCTTCCTCTGATAGCTGGGGCCCTACTGAGCTCCTGGGCTGGGCTTTTATCCTACCTGCCCCACCCCTTGGCCTCCATGGAGTTAAAGGGGCAGGACCCAGCTCAGCCCACCCAGGCTTGGAAAGGGGTTTTTCTCCCTCGGGGAGATAGAGCAGCTACCCCTGCTCGATACAGTTCCATATAGAGTCAGAGATTTGGATTTGTCCCTGGTTCTGTAACAACTATTCAAAGTTCCTTGGTTCTTTTACAAGGTACTTCAATGTTCAACAGACAGAGAAGATGAAAGGACAGTAATCGAAGCTTGGAACGAATTAATGTTTTATCTTGAAATCTTCAATATAAAGTCTATACTGTAAGCAGGGTTTTACGGGCAGCATTTATTATTGTCATTTTTCTATTCTGCTTATTTTGGGGGTCACAGGAATTGTCTAACTGGATCCAGACTGGGTAGTTCACTTAGTCCTATATCTGGTCTCTGACAACATCAGGTGTTTCAGAGAAAGTTGCAAGAAATCTTGTAAACGGCAGATGTAGGGTAATCTATCCTCTCCTGAAGGTCTCATCCTAAATCTTAATAGAGATTATTTTAAACAGTGAAGTAGAAAGTGTTAAATAACAACGTTTCTGGAGGCTCTGTATGGATAGTGTCACCTCCTGGTTGCTAGTTCAAATCCATCTGAGTAGTAAATGAAATTTATCTTACTCTTACCTGCTATTTGTTGGTCTTTGTGAAATAAATTGATACTATCAGGCTAGCCTACCCTAGAAAATTAAATTGACCCCACTATATAGCTCAAGGGGGTGAAAAAACTATCATAGTCCTGATGTAGACAGCGCTAGGTTTGGACTGTCTGGGAGGTGGGTTATTTACACTCATTACCTATGCCAAGAGGAATTGGTAACGTCTACCCTGAAGTGCTTCTGCAGCACAGCATCAGCGCTCCAGCTGTGTTGCTGTAGTGTTTCAAGTGTAGACAAGCTCTCATTACAGCTCCTGGTGAATGGGGGTCTGTATCATAAAAACAACTGCAAAATTAAATCCCTTGTTAGCCACAGACTTGATCCGTACAGAAACTGCAGGGCACTCTGTCCTCTAAAGGTGGTTAACACACAGCAATGTGTCTGGGATAGCATGGGAAATATTGGCTGTTCTAATCTGTGATACATAGTGGACTTCTGTTTCCAAGGTTAATGATCTGACATCTTTCACAAACTCCAAATGTAAAACTTCACAATTAAAGGAGTCTTGCACAGGAAACATTTTTTCAGTCTAGTGATGAAAATACTCTACAGCACAGAAATTCCACTGGAAAATGTTTTTTTCTTAAGTTTGGTTGGCACTTACCAACTTGTTTAAAAAGGCTGCTATTTTAACACACAAGAAAAAGGGATCACATTTTGAAAGCAAAGCACATTCAGGCTATTGCAGTCTGGTCAAGTGGGAAAGAGGAAAGAATCTGAGCTCTGGAGTTATGCCCAACCTGAAAATGTTATCAGTAATTTCCACAACAGGGTTTATTCTTGCAAAGAAACTGTTTTCATCATTTGTTTATGGTTTTGCACAGACAAAAAGTGTTGAAAAGCTTAGCTGGAAAGATACCAGAAACACACACCCACCCACCTCTGAACTGCTGCCCAAAAACCTGCTGAACATGTCATACTGGCCACAAAAGCTAAAAACACAGCCCTTCAGCTACTGCTTCAGAACTTTTACACGTATCATATTGGCTATGAAACAAAATACAGTCTCTCAGCAACTATTCCAGTTCTCCATACTAAGCTCATTCAAATTACATGGCATTCATGTTTTTACTTTTCAGAATCCAGGGTGGTAAAGCAGTGCAACTGAAACAAATATTTGACTCAAGATCTCTAGACTTGAGAGCAAAATTCAAGTCAAAGTTAAGGCATGGGGTAAAGTTGACTTTTTAGCAAGAAGAAGGACTTCATTAAGAACATAAGAATGGCCATACTGGGTCAGGCCAAAGGTCCATCCAGCCCAGTATCCTGTCTGCCGACAGTGCCAGGTGCCCCAGAGGGAGTGAACTGAACAGGTAATGATCAAGCAATCTCTCTCCTGCCATCCATCTCCAGCTTCTGACAAACAGAGATTAGGGACGCCATTCCTTACCCATCCTGTCTAATAGCCATTAATGGACCTAACCTCCATGAATTTACCTAGCTCTTTTTTAAACCCCGTTATAGTCCTAGCCTTCACAACCTCCTCAGGCAAGGAGTTCCACAGGTTGACTGTGTGCTGTGTGAAGAACTTTTCAGTCTTTGAAACTGAGTCATGGGAAGTTTATATTGCACTGGAGAGATGAAAGAAGCCAGACAGATAGGTAAAAAAAGTCAGAATGAGTCAAAGGGCAAGGATGAATGCAGCTCTACAAGGATGTTGTAACTAACAATAGCCCTAGAGTGAGAATATGGGGAATGAATCATAGAATACTAGGACTGGAAGGGACCTCGAGAGGTCATCGAGTCCAGTCCCCTGCCCTCATGGCAGAACCAAGTCCTGACTAGACCATCCCTGATAGACATTTATCTAACCTACTCTTAAATATCTCCAGAGATGGAGATTCCACAACCTCCCTGGGCAATTTATTCCAGTGTTTAACGACCCTGACAGTTAGGAACTTTTTCCTAATGTCCAACCTAAACCTCCCTTGCTGCAGTTTAAGCCCATTGCTTCTTGTTCTATCCTCAGAGGCCAAGATGAACAAGTTTTCTCCCTCCTCCTCATGACACCCTTTTAGATACCTGAAAACTGCTATCATGTCCCCCCTCAATCTTCTCTTTTCCAAACTAAACAAACCCAATTCTTTCAGCCTTCTTTCATAGGTCATGTTCTCTAGACCTTTAATCATTCTTGTTGCTCTTGTCTGGACCGTCTCCAATTTCTCCACATCTTTCTTGAAATGCGGTGCCCAGAACTGGACACAATACTCCAACTGAGGCCTAACTAGTGCAGAATAGAGCGGAAGAATGACTTCTCATGTCTTGCTCACAACACACCTGTTAATGCATCCCAGAATCATGTTTGCTTTCTTTGCAGCAGCATCACACTGTTGACTCATATTTAGCTTGTGGTCCACTATAACCCCTAGATCCCTTTCTGCCATTCTCCCTCCTAGACAGTCGCTTCCCATTCTGTATGTGTGAAACTGATTTTTCCCTTCCTAAGTGGAGCACTTTACATTTGTCTTTATTAAACTTCATCCTGTTTACCTCAGACCATTTCTCCAATTTGTCCAGATCATTTTGAATAATGACCCTATCCTCCAAAGCAGTCGCAACCCTCCCAGCTTGGTATCATCTGCAAACTTAATAAGCGTACTTTCTATGCCAATATCTAAATCGTTGATGAAGATATTGAACAAAGCCGGTCCCAAAACAGACCCCTGCTGAACCCCACTTGTTATACCTTTCCAGCAGGATTGAGAACCATTAATAACTACTCTCTGAGTACGGTTATCCAGCCAATTATGCACCCACCTTATAGTAGCCCCATCTAAGTTGTATTTGCCTAGTTTATTGATAAGAATATCATGCAAGACCGTATCAAATGCCTTACTAAAGTCTAGGTATACCACATCCACTGCTTCTCCCTTATCCACAAGACTTGTTATTCTATCAAAGAAAGCTATCAGATTGGTTTGACATGATTTTTGCCTTCCTCTGTAGCATGGGGTACAGATCACAGCTGGAGGATTCTCTGCATCTTGGGGTCTTCAAAATATTTGAAGGCTTCAATATCTGAGATATAAGTGAGAGGATTATTCTAGCAGGGGGTGGGTGAGATTCTGTGGCCTGCATTGTGCGGGGGGTCAGACTAGATGATCATAATGGTCCCTTCTGACCTTAAAGTCTATGATTTGTTCTTTACAAATCCATGCTGGCTGTTCCCTATCACCTTACTACCTTCCAAGTGTTTGCAGATGATTTCCTTAATTATTTGCTCCATTATCTTCCCTGGCACAGAAGTTAAACTAACTGGTCTGTAGTTTCCTGGGTTGTTCTTGTTTCCCTTTTTATAGATGGGCACTATATTTGCCCTTTTCCAGTCTTCTGGAATCTCTCCTGTCTCCCATGATTTTCCAAAGATGATAGCTAGAGGCTAAGATACCTCCTCTATCAGCTCCTTGAGTATTCTAGGATGCATTTCATCAGGCCCTGGTGATTTGCAGGCATCTAACTTTTCGAAGTGATTTTTAACTTGTTCTTTTTTTATTTTATCTTCTAAACCTACCCCTTCCCACTAGCATTCACTATGTTAGGCATTCCTACAGACTTCTCGGTGAAGACCGAAACAAAGAAGTCATTAAGCATCTCTGCCATTTTCAAGTTTCCTGTTACTGTTTCACCCTCCTCACTGAGCAGTGGGCCTACCCTGTCCTTGGTCTTCCTCTTGCTTCTAATGTATTTATAAAAAGTCTTCTCGTTTCTCTTTATTCCTGTAGCTAGTCTGAGCTCATTTTGTGCCTTTGCCTTTCTAATCTTGCCCCTGCATTCCTGTGTTGTTTGCCTATATTCATCCTTTGTAATTTGTCCTAGTTTCCATTTTTTATTACTCCTTTTTTATTTTTAGATCCTGAAGAAGGACCAGAGGAATAAAAGTGGTTATATTTTTCTAGTGGAAGGGAATATTTCATCCCTGAGTTAATGGCTCAGATGCAATTGTATTTATGACATCACTTAGGCTACATCTAGACTGCAAGCCTCTTTCAAAAGAGGCTTTTTTGAAAGTATCTTTTGAAAAAGCCTCTTTCGAAAAAGAGCATCTAGACTACAACTAGTACTTTCGAAAAAGCGAGCTGCTTTTTCAAAAGAAAGCACCCAAGCAGTGTGGATGCTCTCTTTCGAAAAAAGCCCTGTTTGCATTCAAGAACGCCTTTTTCCGAAAGAGCGCTTGCGAAAAAAGGCGTTCTTCCTCGTAAAATGAGGTTTACCGTGGTCGAAAAAACCGCCGTGTTCTTTTGATTTCATTTCGAAAGAACTCGGTGGCAGTCTAGACGTAGGGGAAGTTTTTTAAAAAAAAGGCCACTTTTTGCGAAAAAAACCTCTGTGGTCTAGACACAGCCTCAGATAGAAGAGCTGGTTAGCTGCCAGCACAAGAATTAACTTTGGCTTTTACTCAGATGCTGCTGCTAGCCTCAACCCCCCTTCCTGACCACCTAAAATTCCTCTCAAGTGAGTTTACTTTTTGCCTAGGGTGCTTGGCCCATGCTTGAGTGGAACCATCCATGGCTGGCCCATGTCAGCTGACTTGGGTTTATGTGCTTGGGCTAAAAGGTTGTTTAATTGCACTGTAGACATTTGGGCTCAGGCTGGAACCCAGACTCTAGGACAGGGGTGGGCAAAAGGGCCTCTGTGGGCTGGATCCGGCCCGCCAAGTGGGTTGATCCGGCCTGTGGAGGCCCTGGTGCTCCCCCCCCAGGCCAATTAGGGCCTGAGGCCGGGGAAGCACACGAAGCTTCCTCCTGCCCTCCCAGAAGTACACGGTGCTTTGAAGTGCCATGTGCTGCTCGCGGGGCAGGTGAAGACTCCATGCGCTCCCCAACCCCCCCAAGCCCTGATTGGCCTGGGGCCGGGGGAGCTGTGCGAAGTTTCCTCCACCCTCCCCCTTGCCCTGCAAGGAGCACGCAGCACTTCAAGGTGCCGTACGATCGCACAGGGTGGGGGCAGGGTGAAGGACGCTTCATGCAGCTCCCCGGCCCCCAGGCCCTGATTGGCCTGGGGAGCCCACGAAGCCTCCTCCCACCCTGCGAGGAGTGCGGAAGTGCCGCATGCTCCTGGCGAGGTAGGGCAGGAGGAGGCTTCACGTGCTTCCCAACCCCCAAGCCTTGATTGGCCTGTGGGTGGGGGAGCATGCAAAGTTTCTTCTTGCCCTGCCAGAGGCATGGGTGCCTAGTGGGAAGGGGGGCCAAAGGGGCAATCATAGTCTGGGGATGGGGAAGCCCAGAAGAATCCTGGTCCTACCCTTTCCGGTTTAGGCCACTTCAAAAATTGTTGCCCACCCCTGCTCTAGGACCTTATGAGGCAGCATTCCAAACACCTACACCACAATTTAACCTGTACTTAGTCTGATACCCTGCAAACCCATGTCAGGTGAGGGTGTCTAACTTCAATGTAGACATAACTTGTGTGACCAACAGCTAAAGATAACTGCAGTGAAGACATACCTGAAGTAAGAGGCAGTGATGGACCATTCTGTGTTTGTTCTCTCAGTGTGGACTGACTTTAATTAGGATCTGAAGACAGGAAACAAATTTCAAGTGAATTTGTAACCTTGAAGAAATGTGGGTGGGGTAATGAAAGCTAGGAACAAATGACATCTCATCAAGTGAGGAGGAATTTAAATGCCTTATTTAAATGCCTTATTCTGAGGCAGTCAAGAATCAATGTGTTCTCCCCCACCTCCACTTTAAACACAGTTGAAAATGAAGGAGTATCAGCTGAGGCTGTAGTGGATAATATGTTGAAGAGGAGTGATTAATTGGTGTCAAATAGGAACTAGTAAAAAATCAGCTGATGCTAGAAGAATTAGGCTGCAGGAAACATTTTATAGTTGCCTTTCCCACTGAAAGCATGGCATTGTTGTTCTACAGTCTAGTGCCTTTTCTTGTCAGTCACTGTGAAGCTTTCAGCTGGGAAGAAAAATGAATAATTAGCATTCCATTTGGATGCCTGCAGACCAGCAGTCTAGAATATTAAATAGCTGTGCAAAATGAGGATTGTTTGAAGTGATTCATGTTTCTTTATCTGAGGTGTCTAAAAGGCAGGTTTCATTTTTTTTTTTTAAAGAAAAAGCTTTACTTCTAGCTCCACATCTGCTTTTGACGTTTGAAATTAATCCCTGCAATATTTGACAACAAACTTCTAAAAGGGGGAGGGGAGGTAAGGATAAAAGTGCTTCTGAACATGTTATAAGAAGTATCCAGTGTTACTTGGGATCCAGGCATCATGATGAAAATATGGAGATGCAGGGTTTTGTTAATACCAAGAATTAGGCTTGTGTTGACAAAGGCATATTTCCTCCCATTTGACTATGTTCTATGCATAGACTTTTTAAGGATGCTTTAAATATTTATTCTCTGTGGATCTCAGTCCTATGAGCAATCTTTGGTTATTTCTTTTAGCATTTTTGGCAACCCTGAGATGAATTCTGTAAGACACATGAAGATGTATGTTGTTCCCTCTATGCATTGTTCTTTGAAAGTCAAAAGGGTCAGGAAAAGGATCCTCGTCAAGGTCATGTCAAGGAAACAGCTGGCATGATAACTGTCACTCCACTGTGATTGTCACTACAGAGTTTTTGGGTTGTAATTGCCAGATGTATCTCTTTATCCCTTTTTTTTAAACTGAATTCTGAGAAGAAAGAACCCTCAAGTCAGTGTGATCACTTACTATTGTTTTCTTTTTCAGCTGCGTGCATATGCATAAAGGGTTGAGGGTGAGCAGGGTTATGCTGACATGGTAAAAATGAGCATGAGTTTTTATAAACCTCAGAATCAGAGGGGTAGCCGTGTTAGTCTGAATCTGCATAAACAATGAGAAGTCCTGGGGCATCTTATAGACTAACAGATTTATTGGAGCATAAGCTTTCATGGGCAAGACCCACTTCGTCAGATGCATGGACGAAGTGGGTCTTTGCCCACAAAAGCTTATGCTCCAATAAATCTGTTAGTCTGTAAAGTGTCACAGGACTTCTCATTGTTTATAAGCCTCAGAATATCTCTTGAAGTGATTCTCTGCTGTTTTGTATCTTTATACTGTAGCCTACAGATGCACAAAGTGATTATAAAATGCTTCTACTTCTGAATGGTTTTACACCCTCTTAGTGTAGGTATGAATAACTACACAAAACAGTATAGAATCAGGCCTGTCTTTGGCCCAACTGTTGAAACCACTTTGCTTTGCAAACATGTAGCTGCAATTTTTTCAAGACAGAATTCCATGCAAGATTTTTCTTTACTTCCTTTTCTTATCACCCTTTGCAACTTGGGATAATAGTTTTTGGCATGGTGTCGTCGGAGCACAGAAGTGCGTAGCAGATTTTGAAGTTAGATCTTTTTCAAACTTGTGGTTTCAGTTCAATTCATGACACTAGGCTTTTTGCTGGCTGCCTGTTGGGTTCCAGATGGAATTTAAGTTATTGGTTACGATGCAAGTCCTAGATGACTTGGGACACTGCCTACAAAGGTGTTCATAGTTCAATCATAAAAAGAGAGAGAGCCAAGACAGAGCAACATTTAAGCTTTATTCCTTCCTCCATAAACTGTTCTCTTGCCTCAGACACTTCCTGCCAATAGAGTTATCTCAGTTCCCAAACATTATCCTGTACATAAGCACACTATCACATCCCTTCCAGGGAATCTATCATAGCACTATGAGGCACCTCTCTAAGGCTACGTCTACACTGCACCTCTCTTGTGCAAAAGTCTATGCAAATAAAGCACGGATTAGCATTTTGCCACACTTCATTTGCATAATTAATCAGGGGCTGTTTTTGCGCAAGAAGCTTTTGTGCAAAAAGGAGCTGTGTAGATGGCTCCTTTTGACGCAAACCCCCCCTCTTGCACAAAAGCCGTTCTTCCTCATTTTTTCAGTTCTTGTGCAAAAACGGCCCCTGATTATTTATGCAAATGAAGTGTGGCAATATGCTAATCTGCGCTTCATTTGCATAGGCTCTTGTGGCAAAAGTCGCAGTGTAGACGTAGCTCAGAGAGTTCTCTTTGGGAACTTTTTGTTTCTGGAGCTAGCTCCCACCTAGATTCAAAATAGCTTGCATCAGTCTTTCAGGCATGTCTTTGGAGGGGGCAGAGAATGACCAACTTGGTGAGACTGGGAGGGATTTTTCATTGTTTATTTTCTATCTGGCAATTGTTGGTTAGGGGAGGCAAATGAAATAGAGCAACTTGTGCATGATAACCATTATTTTTTAATGTATTGACAAAGATTCCTAGAGCCATGGAGCTGCACTCCCTTATATTTCTTTTGCATATATAAGTCAAAATAAGTAAATAAAAGTAAACTAGAGAAGGGGAGAATGTAGTGTATAATATGATAAATCTACAGGGCCTGTCTCATTCCAATACTGAAAACAGACTTTATGCCGTCTAGACAAAAAGAATATGTATATGGCACCTTTCCTTTTTCCTGTTTTAACATCCGTGTTTGGAGAGGGACATCCTGATTTTTTTTTTCTAAGTGACATATGAAAACATTATGCAGATCCTTCTGAAAGAGGATAGAAACAGGCTTTTTATCACTCAGGGCTCCCGAAAGGACCATTTGAGTGTAGGCTTCCTGTCCAAAGAGGAAATGGCCGTGTCTGTGACTTGGACCGACTCTGACTTCCAATAATTTTCCAGTGTGGTAACCTATGATTCAGTTTCCATTTATAAGTAAAATGAGTGCTTAAATAATCAACAGTAAAGAGCCAGCAGTAGGAAATGAGCCATCCCTCAAAACAATTCCTCTCTGTTTAGTTTGGATTTCATTCCATTGTTAAAGGATTTCCTTATGTGCAAGGTGTTGGAAATATGCATGCTGAAGCCACTGCATGAGAATTTGTTTAATTTCATGCTGTGTATGCATGTTCAGTATTTATTGCTATAACTTGAAAGTTAAAAGCCCCCCTCACTAGCCCACTGTAGGAGAAATACCCGAGGCAGGATGGGGGGCTATTACAAACCAGCATAAAGTAGAGCAGCTGGAAGTCTGATCTAATTTGTTTTAAGAGTTCAACCAGTCCCTCTGTTCCTTGGGGACTGGGAAGGCACACAGCCACACATGCTCAGATGGACCCAAGGATTTGGATAGTCTCCTCCAGGTATTCTAAATGATCATTGGTTCTGGTTGTCCTCATGAATTCCAGAAGTAAAACCTCACTGTCTCTGCTTAACAAGCATCCGATAAAAGAGAATGCATTTAGCAGCTCAGGTGTGCTAATGCAAAGTTGATAATCCTCAAACTTTCTGCTACCTAGTGGCATTTTTTAGGAATTTTTTTCCCAGTGCTTTGTGTTCGCTCTCATTCTGCATATTACGCCAAAATCCTGAATCAAAATCCTGGATGCAAAAATCTCCAGAGTCAGAATCGGAACCAGGGTTCAGATACCAGATTTATCAGCTGGCTCCTATTTCTCTAGTGATCCATGGCAAAACATTAGATCTGATCATCCCCAGGCATTTGGGCATGTCTGGGTCCGCAGTACTGAGAGTTCCAAGAGTTCAAAGACCATGAGCAAGACTTCAAAAATTATGAGATTGGTATAAAAACCATATTTTTTCTAAAAAATATTAAATGTTGGGGTCTTTTTATTTGCCTTCTGTTTTTTTGATTCCCTCATTTCACATTTTTAGGCTTTTCTCAGCACTCACAAGGGTTGGAAGCTTCCCTTTTATTAAATGAAAGCCGAGATCTTGCAATCTCTGGATTTCTGCTGACGGACTTTAAGGAAAACATCAAATATTATTACAGGTGGGAACTCTATCTGAATGCAAATTTTGTAAATTTTGTAGCTTGAATCTCTCTCTTCTGTAAACATTTCTTGCACAAAATCATTTTCAAGGCCAATAATTTTTTATACTATAGCATGAATTCTAGTTAAATTCTAGCTCAGATATGAAACTCCAAAAGAAACTCAATTCCAACCACACTAGATACATTATGCCTGTTAATTTCCTGAACCCCAAGCTTCAGCTCTTTTAATTTCCAATTTATGTGTTAGGTCTCACAGTGTTAGAGCTGTGTTAGTCTGTAGCTACAAAAACGATGAGGAGTCCTGTGGCACCTTAATGTGGGTTTTTGCCCATGAATGCTTATGCCCAAATAAAATCTTGATGGATACATCTATACTTGCTCCCTAGTTCGAGCTGAGGATGCAAATGTAGCTGACCGAAATTGCTAATGAAGTGGGGATTTAAATATCCTGCGCTTCATTAGCATAATCTCGCCCGCTCGCTATTCCACTCAACAGGTGATTCGAACCAGGAAGTGCGCTCCGGGACGTGTTAGTTCAAATCAAACCTCTTGGTTCGAACTAATGTTACTCCTCAAAAAATGATGTACAGCATATAACAGAAATAATAATTGATCTGCTCTCTAATTTAGTTGGCCATTGCCTGAGATTGGGGGTTGGGAATAGTTCTACTGATTCTTTTAGCAAGTAACCATGTTCTTAGTGTTCTGTTAACTTGCTTGTTTTTCCTGCAGATTATTATTTACACTCATCTACAGTAAGTGATACAGCATCAGTATAAACTCTCTTAACCCCCAGTTGCTATGTCAGATTTGAATTTATTTTCCCACTTTGATAGAAATTTTCCCTGCTTAGTTTCTATGTCATTTGACTTCTACTCTATTTTAAATCTATCATATATCCTGAGAGACAGACTTGTAATTTTGACTGTAATCATTTCTGATCCTCTTGTTTTGACACACAGAGACTTGTCTTTCTGTACCTTTCCTCCTCCCCTTTTTTATTCCTTTTGAATTGTTGACACACAGAGACCTGCCTATTTAACCCTTTCCTTTTTCTAATCTGCTTTCATGCCACACTGGCAGCTAAGAACTTGTCTCCAGTTTAAAATAGAGATATGTCAAATTGCTTTCCAAAAATAACTCTGCCGAAATGAAAATGGTGCAGTTTGAAATCACAGGTAGACAGATTTTTTTCTTTTATTTTGTTCTCAAAGATTCCAGTGGCTTCATTTTGAAATGGCTTCAATTGCAGGTGTTTTAATTAGCTTGAGAGCTTTTTTTAAAAATATGTTTGATATTAAGATTTTCTGGAAGTTCCCCTCTGGTTTTGTGAAACTGCTACAACCACAGCTTTATTATCTTACTGCTGCAGGGTTAGAATCTGGATCCACGTTCCAACTTAAGAAAAGTGAGACTAATCAATTGCACATAGGCCTCCTTTATTAATGGAGATTGCCTATCTCTTAGAACTGGAAGGGACCTTGAAAGGTCATCAAGTCCAGTCCCCTGCCTTCACAGCAGGACCAATTACCATCCCTGACAAATTTTTGCCCCAAATGGTCTCCACAAGGATTGAACTCATAACCCTGGGTTTAGTAGGCCAATGCTCAAACCACTGAGCTATTCCTCCCCCCATCCCTCCTTGTGGCACTCAGCCTGCCTGCTGGCTTTTGGGGAAGACTGTGTATTGTACAGTCCCACTGGAGAAACAGTGGCTAAGCATCCACAGGAAATCACAAAGGCTATGTCTACTCTACAGGGTTTTTGTGTTTTTGCGCAAAAATCCATGGAAGATCCACACCTCAAGCGCGTTTTTGCGCAAGAAAATTTACAGTAGAATGGCAGAACAGAGGGCTTTTTGTAGGTATACCTCCTTCTACGAGGAATAACTTCTTTTTACGCTACAGCTCTTGTGCAAAAAGGTGAGTGTGGATGCTCAACAGGGGTTTCTTGCACAAAAAGAGCCTATCGGAAAAAGCACAGGTGTGCTGATGGCCATTCTATCAATGGCCATCAGAGCTTTCTTGCGCAAAGTGTCCATGCAGTGTGGGCGCGCTCTTGCACAAAAGCGCATCGCTTTTGCGATGCGCTTTTGAGGTGTGGATGCGCTTTTGTGCAAGAAGTTTTTGTGGAAGATCTCCTCTGCAAAAAGCTTCTTTCACAAAAACCCTGCAGTGTAGACAAAGGCAAACTGAAACTGCAGCTTCTGCCATCCTTTGGATTTACACCCCTCTGGGCTGGTCCAAATCCCTATACTTCCACTTTGCCTCCCATGTCAGTTTGGAATTGCTAACTCAATTGGCAGTGCTAGCTGGGGGCAGTGCCTTAATTTCTCATCTGAACTGTGCAGGGGTGAAGGGTTCTTGAGCCTTCACCCCACAACTTACATTAAAATATCTGTATGTTTAGTGGTTTCTAAAGTTTGGTAAAACTCCTTAAGGCTCCCTGTACATTTAATAGATTTTTGTTAATGAATGAGGCTCAGGAACCTCAGCTGTGTGTTAATGCTTCTTTATGACTGAATATTATTTTAAACACACAAGATATGTGCAGAAGACAGTAACTCATAATTTTTGAGCCCTCATTGCTCACTACTCTAATGTCCTGTATGTCTGCCTCTTCTAATCATAGAAGATTAGGGTAGGAAGAGATCTCACAAGGTCATCCAGTCCAACCCTCTGCTCAAGTAGGACCAACCCCAGCTAAATCATTCCAGCCAGGGCTTTGGCAAGCTGGAACTTAAAAACTAATAAGGATGGAGATAGGTACTATGCATAAGCAACCCTTTCCAGTTCTTCACTACCTTCCTGGTAAAATAGTTTTCCCTCATCTCCAACTTGGATCTCCCATATTACAACTTGAGACCATTGTTCCTTGTTTTGTCAACTGCCACTACTGAGAAGAGCCTGGCTCCATCCTCTTTAGAACTCCATTCAGGGAGTTGAAGGCCACTATCAAATCTCCCCACCTCCCCATTTTTCTCTTCTGCAGATTAAAAAAGCCCAGTTTTCTCAGATCGCCTCAGAAGTCATGTTCCCCAGCCCCCTAATAATTTTCATTGCCTTCTGCTGGGTGCTCTCCAATTTGTCCACAATCCTTTCTGTAGTGAGTGAGGAGGGTGGGATGACAGGGGCAAAACTGGATGTAGTATTCCAGATGTGGCTTCAACAGTGACCAATAGAGTGCAATAATCACTTCCCTTGATCTGTTGGCAATGCTCCTAATAATGCAGCCCAATATGTCATTAGCCTTCTTGGCAACAAGGGCACACTGAAGACTCATTAACACTGTAATCCCCAGCTCCTTTTCTGCAGAACTGCTGCTTAGCTAGTCAGTCCCCAGTTTTTAGCAGCGCATGGGATTTTTTCATCGTAAGTGCAGGACTCTTGCACTTGTCCTTGTTGAACCTCATCAGATTTCTTCTGCCCTAATCCTACGATTTGTTTAGGTCACTCTGGACCCTATCCCTAACCTCTAGTGTGGTTTATCTCTCCCCAAAGCCTAGTGACATCCGTGAACGTGCTGAGGGTGCAATCCATCCCATCATCCAGATCATTAATGGGATGTTGAACAAAATTGTCCCCAGGACCAACTGTTGGGCACTCCATTTGATACCAGCTGCCAACTAGACATCAAGACCTTGACCACTACCTCTTGAGCCCAATGATACAGCCAGCTTTCTATCCATCTTCATAGTCCATTCATCCAGGCCATACTTCTTTAACTTGCTGGCGAGAATACTGTGGGAGACAGATGATATATCAGAAGCTTTGCTAAAGTCAAGATATATCATGTCCACTTTTCCTATATCCAAAGAGACAGTTATCTCATCATAGAAGGCAGTCAGATTGGCCGGTCATGATTTGTCTTTGGTGAATCCATGTTGACTGTTCCTGATCACCTTCTTCTCCTCCAAATGCTTCAAAATGGATTCCTTGGGAACCTGCTCCATGATTTTTCCAGGCACTGAGGTGAGGTTGACTGGTCTGTAGTCTTATTGTATCTCTGCTTAGGCACTGATCCTACAAATATTTATGCATTTGAGTATCTTTTGACCTGTGAATCGTCCCATTCAATAAGACTATGCATGTATGTAAAGTTACTCTTGTGCATATGTGCTTGCAGTAGTGTGGCTTTTGACTATAAACTGCTTAGGACAGGAGCTTTTATAGTCTTCTGCACCAGTGAAGTGATGAAGAGACGTTGCGGTGTATATGTGTACAGGCTGCAAATGTGCTGTGCGCATATTGTTCAAGCAGTAGATCGAACCAATATATGATGAATTGACTCCCTCTTCTCTCATGCTGGCCCTTCTTATCTCTTAGCACTTCATTTTGCTACCTGAGGCTTAGAAATTAGCTCCTGTACAGTGTGTGAAAGGGAGATGGAATTAAATACAGACAATGGATGTTGGAAAAAATATCTCAACACACTGGCACTTTCGACAGAGCACAGCGAAGACTTAGTCACATTCTTTCTGAAGGTAAAGAAAGAAACTCCATTTGCTATTTCTGACGCATACTGAAGGAAACCTATAGAAATTACAGTATATTAGGAATGTAATGAGCTGACATGCTTAGCAGAAGAAAAAGGCGAAGAAGAAATATCCACTTGTGGGAACATAAGCTAGATGAAGGAATTTATAATTTGCTGAAGGATTCTGAAGATGTCAGAAAAGAAATAAAAAATGCTGAGCTGTCCGTAAATGCCAGGAGAGGGATCCATGGGAATATTCTTTGTCTATGGATGATATTGACCATTTCAAGGTTATTGTCATCTCTAGGGAAAGTGCTGTTGTTTGTTAGCAGCATAGCAGAGATCTTGGGCAAAATGTCTTATTAATGTTTTTAGACACATCCTTTCTAGGTCAATGTAAAACTGATATTACATATCTAGCTATTTTCATGTATTAGACTTTCACCTATGCATCTAAGCACCTTCTGGATAAAATCAACAGCAAGAGCGAGATTTCTAGTGGACGTCATAGAATTTCTGGCATGTCTTTCTTTTTGGGATCAAGACCTTTTTTTGGAGTTTCTTTTAGATTTTAATAATTTCCTGTTTTTGTTGGCTGGTAAGATTGTAAGGCGAGAAGGAGCTGTCAGTATTACACAATAACAAATATGTTTAGTGATGGCATGAGGACAGGTTTCTAATAGTTTAGATTCATTATAAGAATTTCTTTCAAATTTGGAGCTTTTCAGCTTTCCAGCTTGTTGTATGTGTGTGAGTGTACTACAGAGCTTAACTGTCAAGAGTGCCTGATGGATAAAATCTATTTTGATAATGCAGTGCAGTAGTTATTTGCTTTTACTGGTCATTTTTCTTATCGTATTTTGTATGAAATATTTAAAAAAACCAGCTGACATTCCCAAGAACATAATTCTGAAACCATGTAACAACCTTTTTAGCAGTTGGCAACATTCCTGGTTTGTGATCTTCAAAAGCATTTGCTGTGGCTGCAGATGAAAAGAATGCCAAAGCAATAAGATGCCTGAAAATGAGATATGTCTGAAAAATGGCAGTATCACAATGGTGCCTTCTCACTCAACTGATTTGCTCCTGGGGTGCATTCACAGTAATTTCTGCTAACTGTAATGACTAATCACTTTTCTACTGCGTTGACTCTATAAGCCCCGTGTAGCAAACAGAGAGAGAGTGCTGGATTTTGTTCCATCTTGTGCATCATCCACAGAGCTGTTTACTAAATTCTAACCAGTTACACCAAGACAGATCTACTGAAGGCAGTGGAGATGGATAGGTGTCACTCAGAGCATAATTTGGACTGTAGGCTCATTTTTGTTGGAATTAACATAGAAGAAGAAAACAACCAACCTCCGTCAAAGGTGTTATTTCCACTGGCATTTTTCCCAGTAACTCCTACCATTGCAGCTCCACTGGTGGTAGTAACAGTGAAGGAACTTACATAAACAGAAGACAGATTTTTTTACCCACAATGTTGTTTAATCCTTCCATAAAGACTCTTGACAGGCAACGAACAATGCTGTAAACCTTGGGCTTCCTAATGTAATAACAACAGTTGCCCTTTTTGCATAGGAGAAACTATTTGGGGTGGTGATTTTTTGATCCCCTCTAAGAACATGAGAAGGAGCAATGCTACTTGGTTAGGACAGATTCAAAATGTGTGACATGAAGAGGAATTTGCCCTTTGCCCGGGAACTGTCTTTATGAGGCAGCTGCACACAAAATCACGAGATAATAACAAAGTATGTTTTTTCAATGGATAGTCGAAAATATAGAACTGACAGGACTTCCGTTGTGTAATAGTCATCTGCGGAGTTTGGGATGTGACAATACGTAGAGCCAAATAATCTGGATTTCAGAGAAGAAAAGGCTTGCTGTGGCATTCTGCCGAGAGATTCGGCGGCCTGGGAGTGATCACTTGTGAAGAACATCTGGTTCTGGACTGAAATGTCTGGGGACGCGGGAAGAGAGCAGAGTTTGTTGGCTTCAGCTCCTGCCAGCATCCTGCATTTATAATGAATGAAGAGCTGATTAAGAGGTGGACTGAAGGCCTGGGGCAAGTTTGAATTGGAAATGTTGTAGGGATTGGGAAAGTTGAGAAGAATTGTTATATATTTATTTGAAATTTGAGTAAAGCTTTGGGAGAGAGCGGCATGCTCTAGAGAAGTGAACACACTGCATTCATACTTTCCCTATATGCTGCTGAGTTAGGCCCCAGTCCAGCAAAACACTTAAACGTGTGCTTAACTTTAAGCATGTGAGTAGTCCCATGTGTTGGAAGGAACTCATGTTTAAAACTAAGCATGTGCTTACTGGAGCAGGTCCTTAGCTTTAGCACTTCTAAAAATGCCTTCCATCACATAGGCTTTCATAAACTGTTTAACTGCACGTGGAAAATAGTGCAACATACTCCTACCAAATAATACCTTGTCTATATATGCATTTCTTCCATTTCCCTCCAACCCTTCCTGTTGCATAAGGAAGTCCTGGTTCTGATTGTTATTTCTGATATGTAATCAGAATAGTAAAATTAATCGTGCAGCACTTCCTTTAAACTCACATTACTAGTGGAAAATTGCACTATGTATCTTATTATCAGCCACAACAGAATCTGCCAGTAGACAAATGTTATATAATACTGTTTAACAAAAGGTTGGCTATATCTTATAGTTGTGCGGTTTAATATATACATTTCTGCTTTCAGGTTATAGCGCCTACTTCCAAAGAGACATCCAAATGCATGAAAGGAATGGCAATTTTTAATAGTGAATAATAAAAAGATGGGTGCTTTATTCTTACATAGTACTTTTCAGTTGATGATCACATGGTGCTTTACAAACTCTACTTGATTAGATTCCACAAGACATACATCAGTCAAATATATATTATCTCTGTTTTTACAAATGGGTATAATGAGGCTCAGAGCAATTGGGAATTGATTCAAAGCCCATGGAAAGACTCCCATTGACTTCGGTGGGCTTTGGATCAGGTGCTTGCAAGGGATATCAGGCCCAGATTCTTAAAGACATTTAGGCATAACTCTGCATAGAACAGTCAAGCCTAATTACTTTCAGACTTATCTATATGGCGAGTTAGTGCACGACAAGATGAGGTGTGACTCTATAGTGCACCAGCGTGCCATGCACTATTATCCCATGTGGTCACTGCTATGGTCCATTGGGAAAGTTAATGGTGGCAAGCTTGTGCACTGAAGAGTCATCCGGCTTGTTGTGTAGAAACTTGCCACGTAGATAAATCCTTTGATGGCTAAGTCCAGTTTTCAAAAACGATTTTAGGTATTTAAAGAGCCTAATTCCCATTGATTTTCAGCAACTTGGGCACCAAAGGCTTAGACTCACAAATGTACTTAGGCACTGAAATTCAACATTAAGATGCCACTGACTTTTTCAAAGGCATTGCTTAGCTGCCACCCAACCCCTAAGGCAGTGATGGGCAACCAAGAATAGTGAATGGGCCGCATGAGTGTCCCTCCTTCATCTCAGTGGGACACATGACCAGTGGTGGAAACCTGCGGCTCATGGCCCAATGGGATTCCACCTGTGGCTTGTGCACCCCCTCTCTGCCCCCTTACCCTATGCCTCTCTCATGCATTGGGGCATTGGAGCCCCGTACTTCCATCTCCTTCCCCTCTCTCCCGGCACTTTCAGAGAACCACAAATCCACTGGTTTGTGCTCTGTCCCCGGCCCCCTCCCCGCTTCTCTCTCCCTCAGAGAGTTTGAACAGCTGCAAACAGCTGATTTGCAGTGTTCAAGCTATGGGAGGGAGCAGGGGGAATGGGGACAGAGTGAGAATCAGCCATTCATGGTGCTCTGAAAGGTGCTGGAAGGGAGGAGTAGGAAATGTAGAGTTCTAGTACCCCAGTGAACTAGAGGTGCATGGAGGAGGGGGGCAGGCAGAGGACGTGCAGGCCAGAGGTGGAACCTCAATAGGCTGCATTCAGACCACAGGCTGCAGGTTGCTCACCACTGCCCTAAGCACTTCTTTTTCCTCTGGAAGGCATGCACAAAGCTGCCTAAGCACTGCACTGCTCCACAACTAATGAACTACTTTGAGCATTAATGCAATCTGAAGTCCTGGTGGCCTCAAAGCGTGGTTCTCCTGCTATGCATTCCCCTGTCTGTTTCACCTATGGGGTCCTTAGGCATTCTTCCTTGATGTCCACAGGATTGGGTCTTGCACAAAAGATAATGTGGAGAGAAGTTCTGTGTGCATCTGTCTCCAGAATAGCCAGCGACCTAGTGCTTAGGGACCTCACCTGGGATATTGGTTCAAGTCCCTGATCCAGAGTGAGGTTATGAATCTGAGTCTCTCAGATGAGTGCTGTTCTGAGAGAGTCTGGGGCCTTTTGTGTCCGTCTAGTTTTTGGTGAGAAAGGGCTGATCTGGCTTAGGCCTAAGTCCAAGAGAGGTTTAATGGCTGAGAATCATGAGCAGAGGGAGGTGCCTGTCTTTGACCTGTCAGTCTAGCACCTAAGGACCACTGTGTTTCTGGACCCTTTTTTCTCCATCTTATTCCTGGCCGGCTTAGGTGGCTCCCCACCATCTTAAATCTTTCCATGCCTTGCATCATATGCCTGGGCACCTAACATGGGGCTGAACATTCTACTAAGTGTCATTGCAATGCCTACATCTCTTCATGGAACTAGCCCTTAACTCCTAGGCTGTCTCTACACTGGCATCCTTTTGCGGAAAAGGGATGCTAATGAGACACAGCGCTGGGGATTTAAATATCCCCGCGGCATTTATGAACATAACTGGCTTTTTGCTCGGGGTTTTGCCGAGAAAAGCGCCAGTTTAGACGCGATCTTGCGGAAAATAAACACTTTTCCGCAAGATCTTTATTCCTACTTTTCAAGTAGGAAAGTAGGAATAAGAGATCTTGCGGAAAAGGGTTTATTTTCCGCAAGATCGCTGCCTAGACTGGCGCTTTCTCCGCAAAACCCCGAGCCGAAAAAGCGGCAGCCATGTTCATAAATGCGCGGGGATATTTAAATCCTCATGATTTGCAATTGCGCTGTGTCTCATTAGCATCCCTTTTCCGCAAAAGGGTGCCAGTGTAGACACAGCCCTATTGATTTCAATGGGAATTAGGTGTTTATGTACCTTTGAAGATCTGGGCCACTTTTAAAACTGGGGCTATGTCTTCTGTATTATTCACACTTGACATTTTGGAAATGAGCAACTAAATTCTATTTGGCACCTATTTATATCATTGGATGCTTAAATACTTTGAAAAATCTGTGTCTCAGAGGGGTAAATGTCTCCTTTGATGGAAGAATAGGGCCTCTGTTGGGTTATTTGCACTATTCTTTCATGGCCTCTGAATTCGACCTGTTACCTGGAATTCAGTACAATGAAGACCTACCTGTGGGTTACCTAAGAATGTCACCTTCTCAAAAGGAAACAGAAGAGGTGCATTAGTTTAGAATAGACATAGTGTAGCATGCAAGGCAGAGAATAATAAATCACCTTTAATCGGAATCAGCAGAAGTGTACCAGCTGGCAGCTCTTTTTGCTGAGTACTTCAATTGCCTCAGATTATATGGGATTTCTCCAGTTAGCTTGTATCACAAATACCAGCAAGGGTATATTTGCATAACAGGAACACATTCATTAACAGCTGCAGACAGTAAACTGACATAATGCATCGTATCAAAGATCCCTAATTTAAATAATGTCATATTATGCTCTGAAACAATATAGCTATTACAATTGCTTGTGAAGTGCACATTAAAAGTACTAGCCAGGTTCTACATACTAAGCAAGTCCATTTGTTCTTGCTTACGTACATCTTGCTTACGTACATCTTTACAGTAAATGTTGACAATGATTACACAGCATTGACATGAAGTTGAAATACTTCCATTCATGTAGGATTTAGAGAAAAACAATATCCAACCTAAGAAGAATCGAATTAGCATTTAGGAATTTTTCTGTCTTGTGAATGTTCTCTTTGCAATTTTAAACAGTATTATTTATTTTTGTTCTATTATTTTACTTGTAAAATAATTGAATTTGAAAAATGGTGCTATAGTATTGAAAAAGATCAGTAAACACAAAAATACTTTTCTTTCAAATTTTAATTTAAAATTATAATTTCAATTAACACCAAAACCAACAGTAGGGTCTAGCCATGCTTTACATCAGAAGGAAAGTGTCTGGAAATATTACAGTATACACATAAACTAAATAAACTTTTAATGCTGGATTTAAATGCGGGTATCATTTTAAAGGCTTGATGTATGTATTGTTTCAATTATCCTTTGTCATAAGCATGAATTGGTTTGTAAATTCCCAGAGTACATTTATTTCAGGAAGTCTTGAAACGACACCCAAATGACCTCAAAGATAATGTCTTTTTGTCCTGTTTAATGTGTTAACCTCATATACGATGCTAATAGAGTCAAAAGGCCCAACCTTCCCATGGATGGATCTCTGCCACAGTGAAAGGCATGCACACTATTTCCTGAGTGTTGCTGGCATTTGCCAGGGATCCCTACTGTAGCCAAACAGCCTCCATATGAAGAACCACCCTAGTGGCTGTTATAGTATAAGAACCTCAGGTTAGTCTTTGACTCTTGCTTTTAACTTTCCTCTCATATTAAAGAGCCCCCAAATCATCTACAGTCTATCTAAAGGGGGTTTGCCTGCTTATATGGATACAGGCCTGTAACGAGGCTAATGAAAGAAGGGAAATTGTAGCATGGTGTGGGGAAACAAGGGAAACAAAGGCAGGGGAAGTGGCACTGGCTCTTTTCTAGCAATTTTGAAATGCTAGGCACAATTTCCTACATTTGGGAAGATTTGAAGCTATGCAACAAAAAGCAGGAAAATGAAAGCAGAACACATACTGTTTGCCTTAAAAAAAAAAAAAAAAAAAAAAAAAAAGAAGAATATACTAAATCCGGATGGCTACATATTTTGAACGGTGAAACAGCCTGTCAGTTTGCAAATAACAACAAACATGCACTGAATGATCCAGGTCCCAACATATTCTGTTTCCCTAATGCTGAAGGAACGTTAGGGTCTCACAGGTAGTGCCCAACCTAAAGCCCTATTGCATCACCACTGGATATTGGCAATAACACTACTATCAATGGGAGCAATGAGTGCTTCTGAAAAACAGGCCTCAAATAGGTAGTCACAAATGAGGCGTACAGAATTGATGATCACTTTGGAGTATGTGTTGCTTGTCAAGGGACTGGCCAAATTGTGAGTTCCTGTCATAACCAGTATCTTCTCCTTCCTCATCCTACAATGAAAACAATTCTCCACAGAGAACAATATGTCAGCTGCCAGGAAATACAGAGGCAAAAAGACAGTCATTCTAATAGTATCTGGTATAAATAACCTGAGCTCACCCATTTCCTCCTCAGTACAGTCACCTCAAAAATGAAAAGGAAAAAAAACCTACTCAGATACAGGAGGGAAGAGAAAGGGCAAAGTAGAATGCAAGGGCAGGAAGAGCAACAATGCAACATACCCAGTTATCATGAAGCAGTTCTTCCTTGTTGAAAATATACCCTCTTTTTTTCATTGTACTGTCTCATCTACTTTCCTTCTGTGTCAGAAAGATCTGTTTTCTAAGAGAAGCAGTGAAACTAATGGGTAACCAGTATTTTAACAAAATAGTGATTAAATTTTTGAATGCTCGTAGTGCTGGTCAACCAGGTGTCAGCTCTTGCCAGGGCGGTCAGCATAAGCCTTGACAGATGCAGAGCCAGAAACCAGACCTGCGCCCCTGCATGTTAGTATTGTTTAGGACAGGTGTTTGACTGGTAAGGATGTGTTTAGAGTTTAGACTGTGTAAAATGCTTGTAAGTTGCTGCATGCATTAATCTTATTTGTAATGTCTGTATAAGGTAATCGGCAGGTTTTGCTAGATAAAATTCCTCTTTGGAACTTGTGTACTTGGACAGTAAAAGGCCAGAAAAAGTGGTACTGGTTCTCCCATACATACTACTCTCCAGGCTAAATGGGTCATTATGGAATATCACAACACAAAGGCTGGTTTAAGGGGCCCTCTTACACCCATGAAGGTGCTACGTATGAGAAAGCATGTCCCATCAGCTTGAATTCTGGAAGAAGAAAATAAAGATAGCTGTCATGAAGATATTACAATACTTTTGATGAATTGGACACTTACAAGGGCTGGAGCTATGAAACAAAAAGAAGAGATCTCCTGGATCAACCTGGATTAGCCCTAAAAAAACATTCAGTGCTGACATTTTGCTACATCTCTGACAACCTTTTGGAACCAGAGACTGTGATTCATTTGTGTATGTTGCCTGCTAGTGAATAACTCTCTGATTTTGTTTTCCTACTTTATTGGTATTTAATTAGTTTACTATGGGATTGGCTACCAGAGTTGTCTATGGTGTGAGATCTAAGGTAGAAATTCCTCTGTGTAAAGCAACTTGTCTTTTGGGTCTGGAAGCAACCTGAATATTTTGTAATTTTGGGTGTAATGAACCATTTATCACTAAGTCCAGCTTGTCTGGGTGACAAGACAAGCCCAAGAGAACGGTCTATGACTCCATTGTAAAACTGTTAACAGTGATCCAGAAGTCCACATTGGTCACTAGGTTGGTGAAATCTAACTACAAGTTGAACCTCTTTAGTCCAGCACCCTCTGGACCTGACCTGTTCCAAACCAGAGAATTTTCTGGACCATAGGAGGTCAATATTATCTAGCACCATTATCAACACTTCCACTGCTTACTGGGCTGTTAGAGGACATTTGGGGTAAATTAGAGCTAAATAACAGCACAGAACACTGAGAGTCAGGACTGGTAAATGCAAATAAACTTTATGGGACCACAGGAAACTTGGCCACACCCATGAAAAGTGGACATTTGGCTAAAATCATTCTAGGTGATGGATGTTTCCGGAAGAGGGAGTTCTTGACTAGAGAGGTTCAACCTGTACAGAACATACAACAAGTTTGGGGCATGTGCTCTGATTTTGGGCAATCTTGGTCATGAACCACTCCAGGCAGGGTGACACAGATCACCAGAAGTCACATTGGTAAAGGACCTATAGGTAACTGTAGTTAACTAAATAGACGCCTAATGTAACATGACAGCAAAATAACCCAGCACATATATTTTAGGCTATATCCCTTGCAATCAAGGATGGTGGCAGTAATTTCAAGTCAGGGACAAAGGATAGTGGTTTTTCTCCGTAGTGCTGTTGAGTTGACCTTAAAAGATTGTGAATTCCTGGGGTCCCAGATACCAGAAAGCTATCAACAAACTGAAGTGAATCCAAATAAATGATGGCCTGTTTTATTCAGGAGGTCAGACTAGATCACAATGGTCCCTGTTATGAATTTAAGAAGAACAACAGAAATGAATAAGAGATATAAGCATTGTTCTATGAGACAAGACCCGAGAGAAGAAAATATGTGTAGTTTTGATAAAGTGTAGCTAAAATGGAGTTTGAGAACTGTCTGTAAGTATTTGAAGGATATAAATACACAGCGCTTATTTCGAAATAGCAATTTCGAAATTGGCACGATTCCTCATGGAATGAGGTTTACCAATTTCGAAATAAGCCCTCCCCTATTTCAAATCAATTTTGAAATAACGGAATGGCTGTGTAGACGCTAGGAAAGTTATTTCGAAATAACTGCTGTTATTTCGAAATAACTTTGCTGTGTAGACATATCCTTAGATAACTCAGCAGTTACAATTTTCAAGGTGTTTTCTGATTTCAGGGAGGTGCAAAATAATAGTGCAGTAAGGTAACTCTATATATTTGTCTATGCGCCCGCGTGAGAAATATTTTTTTATAAAACTGAAAATCTAATTGGACCTGACCATACTGAAACTCAGACGAGCCTGCTGAGCAAAGTTGGGCTGCTTTTACATTTTGTGTCGAAACCACACAAGTCTCATACACCATCCCCCACTGCTCCTCCTGTGGAAAAAAAAGGAAGACAAAAGGAAAATTCAAGAAAATCATATACTTTTTCTAGACTTCCTTCATGACCAGATCTGTGATTCAGTTGTATGTGTTCAAAATTAATCTCTGTTTATTAAAATTAAGAAGGAAGAATTAGTATCCTAAAGATGGTAAATCTGCTAATAGTTAGGTTCTGCTTCTGTTCAGTGCTGTCTTTGATTACGTTACTAGAGAATGAGATTTTTATACTGTGTCCATATTCTTGCCACTTATATGAAATTCACATATACTCCATATCGTAACGTGGCTCTATTAACCACATATTAACTGTAATAATGATATTGGATTTCAATTGTAGGTTTCAAGGGTGTATTATCTTGAAAACTATCATTGCTGGATGAGAGCTAAGGAAGAGAGGAGCTTCCGCTTCCTCGCCTGACAGAAACTATAGCCAAAAGAAATGGAGCAACATCCATCTATTTTTTCCGATGATGATTGCGAAGAGACAAGGCAATGGTAACAATACACTCCTGTTTCAGTATTAACAAAGAGCTTTGTAGCCCTAGACTAATATTTAATTCAGACATGTTCAAAAGTGACTGAAAGCAATTACTGATCTCTGTTGCTTCAGTGAGAGCTGCTGGTGCTGACCACCTTTCAACACAAAGCCCTCCCTTATGTAATTTGTGATCTTGTGTGAAATGTACTGGTGGTCTCAGTCCAAATCCCCATTGGTTGGTTATAAAATTATCACTCTAAGGGTATGTCTACACTAGAGAGAAGATTGACCCTCCGGAGGTCAATCTTCTAGTGTTCAATGTAGTGGCTCTAATGTAAACCCATAAATCGAACACTGAGGGTAGTCAGCGAATGGTATTGTTCATTCTTCAAGGAGTAAGGGAAGCCAACAGGAGCTTGTGTTCTTGTTGGCCTCCCACGGTGTGGACGCCATGGTGGCTTGGCTTAAAGTAAGCCGACTCCAGCTACGCATTTTGCATAGCTGGAATTGTGTACCTTAAGCTGATCTGCTTGGCCTAGTATAGACTAGGCCTACAAAGCAGAGGAGTGAATAAACATGAACACTGAACAACCCTCACACTCTAGCTAGGTGGCCCTTCTAGGACAGGGCTTGAGACACACATGAAAGAAACTGTGTCTGGAAGTTTGTATGGATGCCTGTGATTTATGAATATTTTGTGTGGATACAGAATGGTTAACACAGCACATAGTATCAGCACCACAATCAAAGAACATTTACAAATAATTTTTAAAAGTAATAGCAAAACCTGATGTTTTTTAAATAGCTTAGCAAATTATTGTGTTTTCCTTGGAGTGCATGTAAGGGAAATAAAAGATTTAATGAATGTGTTTCATACAGTGACATCATTGGAGAAGCTCCCAGTAATTATCTGCAAAGCAATCACTTTATGCACTCTTAAATTCCTCACTGAAACTGTCCTCTGCCATGATGCCTACAAAGATACAATAATGGTTATACATCAAAATCACGGTGCTATCTCTTGTAATCTTCCTTTCTGTTAGTTGTTATCCACTTATTTTCTCTCATCTTATCCTTACGTTGTAGGAATTTTTTGTTATGTGTTTTGTTTACAATGCACAATAGGGCTGGGGCCTTTAGATGATAAAATAATACAAATAATCAATATATAAATGATGAGATTGGCAAGGTTCAGAGTCAGGATAAGATACATTGAACATGATCACTAGTTCCTGAAACTGAAATTGTTGAAGCTTAGTCATATATAATTAACTTAAAAAAAAAAAGCCTTTTATTAATTGCTTTCAGAAAGATACTGGAATTCACTTGAGTGGCAAGGGTTTGAAAATTTGTTAAGCTTTACAAAGAACACCGATGTGTTTGTGGTGTACATTTTTCACATATGATACTTCACCGTCACTGTGCAGTTTGCAAAAACTATCAGGGACCTTCAGCATATGGCTACTACATAAATACAGCTCAGCATGCTGCCTTCCTTTCCCCCCTTTGTCTTTTACCTAACCTATGGGTTCCCAACTTAGACAAATGTGTTAAACCAGAAGTCACCAAATTATGGGGTGGTGGCACCTTCCTAGGGAAGCATAAAGGAATGTCTGAGGGAGCATGGTTCATCCCCACCCCCACCTCTGCTCTGGTCCTGTTCCCAGTTGCGTCCCCAGTTCCTGACCCCATGCCTGGCCCCATCCCCAGACTCAGTGCAGCTCTGCTTCTAGCTCCCCACTAGCCCCAGCCTTGGCCACTGTCCACAGCTTTGTTCCTGGCCCAGGGCGGAGGCTGGGGTGAGGCCAGGAGCAGAACCACACCTGGCTGTGGGCCTGGATGTCAGACTCCACCACATGCTGCAGTTCCTCCCCTGCCTCTAGTCTCGATCTCTTGTCACAGTCCCACTCTTGGCCCCACATTTACACCCAGCTATGGCCCCAGCCTTGACCCCCTTACCTATGTGTGTGTCCCCTCCTCCCTGAGCTTCAGTCCTATTCTCTGGGAGTATGTCTAGACTGCATCCCTCTGTCAGCAAAGGGATGCAGATTAGGCAGGTCGACATTGCAAATGAGGCAGGGATTTAAATTTATGCCTAATTTGCATTAAAATGGCCACCGTGTTTTGCCGAATCAGCACTTCGTTGGCAAACAACGGCAGTCTAGAGGGGGATCTGTCAAGAAAGAAAGCATTTTTCGACAGATCCCTTATGCCTCCTGCAAGGAGGTTTACAGGATGGAGATTCCACTATGACTCTTGGTAAATGTGTTGGTAAATTGTTGGTAAATAGTTAATTATCATCACTGTTAAAAATAATCCCTAATTTCCAGTTGGAATTTGCCTAGGTTCAATTTTCCATTGTATGTGAAGCACAGCAGCTTCTCTTATTTCCTGGGTTCCTTTTTTTGCCAACAATAAAATGATGACTTAAGGCCTCCTGCAGAAAATTAACAAAGAAGCAGGTAGTGCAAAGCTGCTTTACAGTGACTTAGAAATATAGATGGTTTGCAGTGTGGTTGTAGGTAGTCCTCTTGGACCCAGGATATTAGGGAGACAAGGTGGGTGAGGTCACCTCTTTTATTGAAACAACTTCTGCTGATGGAAGAGACAAGCTTTTGAGATTACATGGAGCTCTTCTTCAGGTCTGAAGCTTGAAAGTTTGTCTCCTTCACCAACAGAAGTTGGTCCAATATCTCACCCACCTTGTTTCTTTAGAAATCCAAAGACATTTTCTCATTCCATTTGGTTTCTTAAATGGAACTCATACCTGTCAATAAGATTTTTTTTTGGTACATATTGTCTTTTTAAGTACCCCTGTTAAGCCTTTAGATTCATTCTTACCTATTTCCCGTGAAAAACATTTAAGCATTCACTGCAAATATCACTCTTCAGGATTCCCCCCCCCTTTTCACATCCTTCTTTCTATTCCTCAGATATATTCATAGGAGGGATGTTAAACCATGTTTAATCAGCTAATTGAGTAGTCGATGGAATTTCCATCAACTACTCGATTAGTCGATAAGGAGGGAAACTACAGAGCCACGAGGGGGGTGGGAGAGGGAACTGGGCACAAGCCAGGAATCAGCTGTCCCAGCTTGCTCCTGGTCCCAGATGCTGCGCCTCCACTTTTCAATGTGTTAAGAGCCACCAGGTTCAACTACCGAATAAGCATTTGCTTATCAGTTAGTTGACTAGTTGATTAGTCACTTACATCCCTAATTCAGTCTGCTCCTTTTTGCATGGAACTGGAATCCTTCCATGTTTTCCTAAGTGGTCACACAATGGTCAACCCAGGTGTCCAAATTAGTGAATCAGGGCCCCCAAATCATTAGATAGGCTTAAAAATCATGCATTTTCAAAATGCATAACTTTTGTGTCTTTTTATTTGCCTTCTGGTGTTTAAGTCTTTCAGGTTCGTGTTTTCCTGCTTTTCTCTGCAGAGGGCTAGAAACTAACTTGATTTTTTTCATGTTTTATTTTTTAGAAGGAGGAGAAGAAGAAGAAGAAGAAGTAGAAGAAGAAAGTGAGATTCTCTTATCTGGTCCCAGGCAATACTTGTGATGCCAAATGTCACCTGACTCAGGGTACAATCGAGCACTGTGGTCATTCAACAATTTCTATTTTATACTTTTCTTAACCAACAGTCCTGTGCTCTTTGTTCTACAATTCCATCCTGACCTTCAGAATTCATACTGTGTTTTCCAAACACAAAGAGAAGCCATATGCATTTGGCTTGAATCCATTTTATTTCAGATTAAGGAAAAAAACAACAAAACAGGACAAATCAAATGTTCATGTGTGTGTTTGTCTTCTGTAAGAGGGTGCAGAAGCTCTGAGAGCAAAATACTCAAAGGTACAGAAGAGAGAAAACAAAGTCATAACCGTAACCAAACTGAATATATTGTACCTATTATGATCTTACCTGCTGTATAGTTTATCCTGTTCTGACTTGCTATTCCATTGACAGTTCTTTACACACAGTACTGACATAAGCCTCACAACTCTCTTGTGAGCAAGGACGATGTCATTGCTGCTTCCAATTCCTGTGTTTAATCCACAAACTGATATTCCCTCTCCCACAACATACAGTATAGTCTATAAAAAGACTCTTTGATATAACTATTTATCTTGCCATGCCATATAATTTATAAAATACAGAACATTCACTTTAGAAGTTTCTTTATATGATTGAGTTTTAACTTTCTGCTGGCAAATTTTTGCTGCGAGGCAGGTTTTGGAGGAGCAGCAGCAGGATATTTTGCTTCCTTAGCTTTGGAAGTCATATCTATTTGTAGGTATTATTTATTATTTCAGTGTGGGGCCTGCAGATCAAATCTATTTCAGGAGTGGCCCTTGCTGTTAGATTCCAGAAAGCCATCTGTTCCCAATGGGGGGGAGGGGAGGTAGCAGGTGAATACTCAAGGCATATAAAAGTGATGCGGACATATAGGAATAGAAAATTGCATACAAAAAAATCTAGTTCAAGAATTGCATTAACAAATTATTAAAAGGATGGACGTAATAAACACATGAATGAAAGAGCTGGGTTTGAAAATACTTGATAATAATGTGCTATTCTCAAGGGTCACTGATTGATGGAGTTGCTTTGGTAGCATAAGTTTCTGATGATTCCATGTAAAAAAGGATAGAGACCCACAGTATAGGTTATGGGAAAAGTTAAATGTTGAGTTGTCAAGCAAGTGTTTCTTTATGAAAGAGTGTAACTTTGATTTATCTCCTGTAGCATTTCTTTCTTTCTGGATCACTATTGCTCCTTTTCTAGTCAGTGACCCTTGATAAAATTATGAGGCACTTGAAAGGCTAGAGATTGAATTATAATCATAGCATATATATGATTCTGCTCAATAGCCTACAGTGGGTTTCCTTAAGTTTCCATTCTTGGAACACAGGCAGAAATTGTTTCATTTTCTCTATACTAAGAGACACTAACATTATTTATTGATGAAAACTGTTTTGAACATCATGACTGTCAATATAACTTCATTGTTTTGGACCAGTCTTATTAAGATTGTCATTTTGTCTTTAATTGTATTACCGTATATACATTATACATATATTATTACACTGACATACAAAAGAGAAGGCTTCTGAGAGAGGAATTAAACCACATTGAGGTACAAAATACCTCATTATCTTATCATTAAAGCACATTATCTTTAACTAGCAGATTTACTTGGCGTTGCTTGAGTCTTTAACTCAGTTTTTGTTTTTCTTCATTTAAATCATTGCTCTGGTAGGACTGAGGATGAGGGATTCAGTATGAAGACTGAACATAAGAACATAAGAACATAAGAACGGCCGTACCGGGTCAGACCAAAGGTCCATCTAGCCCAGTATCCTGTCTGCCGACAGTGGCCAGCACCAGGTGCCCCAGAGGGGGTGGACCGATGACAATGATCAAGCGATTTGTCTCCTGCCATCCCTCTCCAGCCTCTGTCAAACAGAGGCCAAGGACACCATTTTATCCCCTGGCTAATAGCCTTTTATGGACCTAACCTCCATGAAATTATCTAGCTTCTCTTTAAACTCTGTTATATTCCTAGCCTTCACAGCCTCCTCTGGCAAGGAGTTCCACATGCTGACTACACACTGTGTGAAGAAGAACTTTCTTTTATTAGTTTTAAACCTGCTACCCATTAATTTCATTTGGTGTCCTCTAGTTCTTCTATTTAGGAACTAATAAATAACTTTTCTTTATCAGCCCTCTCCACACCACTCATGATTTTATACACCTCTATCATATCCCCTCAGTCTCCTCTTTTCTAAACTGAAAAGTCCCAGTCGCTTAACCTCTCCTCATATGGGACCCGTTCCAAACCCCTAATCATTTTAGTTGCCCTTTCTGAACCCTTTCCAAGGCCAAAATATCTTTTTGAGGTGAGGAGACCACATCTGTACACAGTATTCAAGATGTGGGCGTACCATAGTTTTATACAGGGGCAGTAAGATATTCTGGGTCTTATTTTCTATCCCTTTCTTAATAATACCTAGCATCCTATTTGCCTTTTTGACCGCGCTGCACACTGTGTGGAAGTTTTCAGAGAACTGTCCACGATAACTCCAAGATCTCTTTCCTGATTTGTCGAGAAATTAGCCCCCATCATACTGTACGTATAGTTGGGGTTATTTTTCCCAATGTGCATTACTTTACACTTATCCACATTAAATTTCATTTGCCATTTTGTTGCCCAATCACTCAGTTTGGTGAGATCTTCTTGGAGTCCCTTACAGTCTGCTTCTGTCTTGACTATCCTAAACAGTTTGGTATCATCTGCAAACTTTACCACCTCACTGCTTACCCCTTTCTCCAGATCATTTATGAATAAGTTGAACAGGATTGGTCCTAGGACTGACCCTTGGGGACACCGCTAGTTACCCCTCTCCATTCTGAAAATTTACCATTTATTCCTACCCTTTGTTTCCTGTCTTTAACCAGTTCTCGATCCAAGAAAGGACCTTCCTCTTATCCCATGGCCATGTAATTTACACAAGAGCCTTTGGTGAGGGACCTTGTCAAAGGCTTTCTGGAAATCTAAGTATACTATATCTACTGGATCCCCTTGTCCGCATGTTTGTTAACCCCTTCAAAGAACTCTAATAGATTAGTAAGACAGGATTTCCTTTACAGAAACCATGTTGACTTTTGTCCAACAAATTATGTTCTTCTACATGCTTCACAATTTTATTCTTTACTATTGTTTCGACTAATTTGCCAGGTACCGGTTAGACTTACCGGTCTGTAATTGCCGGATCGCCTCTAGAGCCCTTTTTAAATATTGGTGTCACGTTGGCTACCTTCCAGTCATTAGGTACGATTTAAGGGATAGGTTACAAACCACAGATAATAGTTCAGCAATTTCCCATTTGAGTTCTTTTAGAACCCTTGGATGAATGCCATCCGGTCCCGGAGATTTGTTAACATTAAGTTTTTCTATTTGTTCCAAAACCTCCTCTAATGACACTTCAATCTGGGACAGTTCCTCAGATTCATTACCCACAAAGGACAGTGCAGATTTGGGAATCTCCCCAACGTCCTCAGCCGTGAAGACTGAAGCAAAGAAATCATTTAGTTTCTCCGCAATGGCTTTATCGTCCTTGATTGCGCCTTTTATAGTTCGATCGTCTAGGGGACCCACAGGTTTTTTAGCAGGCTTCCTGCTTCTAATGTACTTAAAAAACATTTTGTTATTTCTTTTTGAGTTTTTGGCTAGCTGTTCCTCAAAATCTTTTTTTGCTTTTCTTATTACATTTTTACACTTGATTTGACAGTGTTTATGTTCCTTTCTATTTATCTCACTAGGATCGGACTTCCACTTCTTAAAAGATGCCTTTTGTCCTCACTGCTTCTTTTACATGGTGGTTAAGCCACGGTGACACTTTTTTAGGTCTCTTGCTATGTTTTTAATTTGGGGTATACATTTAAGTTGGGCCTCTGTTATGGTGTCTTTAAAAGTTTCCATGCAGCTTGCAGGGATTTGGCTCTAGTCACTGTGCCTTTTAATTTCTGTTTAACTAACCTCCTCATTTTTGTGTAGTTCCCTTTTGAAATTAAATGCCAGGGTGCTGGTCTGCTGAGGTGTTCTTCCCACCACAGGAATGTTGAATGTTATTATATTATGGTCACTATTCCCAAGCGGTCCTGTAACGGTTATTTCCTGACCTGATCCTGCGCTCCACTCAGGACTAGATCGAGAATTGCCTCTCCTTGTGGGTTCCTGCACCAGCTGCTCCAAGAAGCAGTCATTTAAGCCATTAAGAAATGTTATCTCCGCTTCTCTTCCTGAGGTGACATGTATCCAGTCAATATGGGGTAATTAAAATCCCCATTATTATAGAGTTCTTTGTTTTGGTAGCCTCTCTAATCTCCTCAGCATTTCAATGTCAGTATCCCTGTCCTGGTCAGGTGGTCGGTAATATATCCCTACTGCTAATTTCTTATTTTTGGAGCATGGAATTACTATCCATAGCGATTCTATTGAACATGTTGATTCATTTAATATTTTTATTTCATTTGATTCTACATTATCTTTCACATACAGTGCCACTCCGCCACCCACCCGGCCTGCTCTATCCTTTCGATATATTTGATATCCCGGTATGATTGTGTCCCACAGATTTTCCTCATTCCACCAGGTTTCAGTGATGCCTATTATGTCAATCTCCTCATTTAATACTAGGTACTCTAGTTCACCCATCTTATTAGTCAGACTCTAGCATTTGTGTAGAAGCACTTTAAAAATTTGCCACTGCTTATTTGTCTGCCCTTCCCTGATGCATTGGATTCCTTTGTACGTGGTTGTTTGTCTGCTCTGGCCCATGGTTTGCCTCTCTCCTCCTCTCTTTCTGACTACAGCTTAGAGAATCTCTATCAATGGATTCTCCTCTAAGAGAAGTCTCCCTCCGATTTACGTGCATCTCCACACCAATCGGCTTTCCCCCATCTCTCAGTTTAAAAACTGCTCTATGGCCTTTTTTAAGACTGCCCCGGGGAGAGAGGAATACCCCAGCTCTCTCTCACTGCAGAAGCTTGGGGCCAGGTGAGAAGCATTTCTCCATGGCAGCTGCAGTTCGCATGGGTACAGCTTGGGGGAGGGCTGCATGTCCCACAGATCCAGGTTCATCTGCCCCCTGCACCCCCCAGCCAGAGTGATGAATGGAACAAACTGGACTTTCCCCTTGCTCCCTGAAAAAGAGGAACAGACAGCAACATCTCCATATTAATGGGGGGGTGGTGTTCAGTCCCCAAAGGGCGAGATAGGAGACTCTGAGCTGGGACAATCCTGGGGAGATGGGGTTGCACCTCTTTGTTCCTAGCAATGTGATAGCGGCACGGGGAGCTGCGAGCCCATTTAAGTTCTTCTATTTAAAGGGCTCACACCTTTCCCGTGCCTGTCAGGCAGCGTTGCCTAGCAGCCACAGGGAACAGGAGAGCCCTTTAAATAGAAACAGCTGAAAGGGATCGCACGTCTCTGGCAGCACGCTAGAGGCGCGGGGAGCTGCGAGCCCTTTCAGCTGTTTTTATTTAAAGGGCTCTCATGTTCCCCGCAGCTGCTAGGCAACACATTGCCTGACAGGTGCAGGGAAGGTACCTGCCCTTTAAATAGAAGCACTTAAAAGGGTTCACAGCTCCCCGTGCCTCTAGCGCATTGCTAGGGAGCCAGAGAGGCCAGCCCTTTTAACTGTTTCTATTTAAAGGGCTTGCGCCTTCCCCGCAGCTACTAGGCAAGGCACAGGGAAGATGAGAGGCTGTTAAATAGAAGCAGTTAGAAGGGCTCGTGCCCCTCTCCCACTCCGAGGCAATGTGCTACGGGGCGAGGCCTTGCGGGCTGGATCAAAGCCTTAGGCGGACTAGCTACCAGTGGGCCTGATTGTCTGAGAAGAGATCTCAGCCAAACTGATTGAAACCACTAGGAAAAGGAATTGGGGTTAGCTATCAAGTAGGAGACAGGGAAATGCCCTCTGAGTTAAATTGTGACATTCGGTTTCCAGTAGTCTCACCGTCTATTACTGGAATTTCTGTTCATTTTTATTTTAATTAATTATGTCTCTCTTAGTACAGTGCATTATGTGGAGGGGTGATCCTGAGTTCAATATAATAAGCTGGGATGTACAATTCCCTTAAGAGCAGAGGATCTGCGAGTGTTCAGTGGAAGAGATATTGGACACTCTGGAGGGTTGTTTGGAGGACTTAGTGGTCAGTGTGCATCTGTTACCACTGGTACAGAGAGACTGAGGCCTGCAGAGACCTGGAAGGCAGTGGTTGTGTTGTGAGATGCTGAGGGAATCAGCTGATCCACAGCAAGTACAGACAGGGGCAGGTGGCAGTGAGGTGCCTCACAACACTGGGTATCCCTGGAAAAGATCACAAAAACCTTGCCCTCCTAACCAAGCTCTGAGCAGGAAGCTCTGCAAGTCGAAATTTGACTCTCTTGAGGTTGGCCCATCACTAATTGGGGCATAAAGCTGTGCTCATGAAGCTGAGCTCAGCTTCTCTAAGTTGCACCTTTGAAGTTAGGTTAAAGTTCTGGTTAAAAGAAAACTAATAAAACTGGGGGAAATGAAGATCTGAGTCTCAATTTTTACAACAAATTGTTACCAGAAAAGAGTGTGTGTGTGAGTGCAGCAAAATGATCTTTCAAATGAGCACTGGGATAATCTCTAAGTCAATTCAGATTGTCTTCTGAATATGGACTAAAATTTTATTCTTGGCTACAACTGTGCAAGACCAGATAGAGTTACGCGGGCTGTAACTGACAGCAGGATTTGCCCTATTGGGTGTGTCTAAATTACTATTATTGTTTTATTATGGAAAAAATATACAAAACAAACCCCTCACCAACATGTCAGAAGCCTGGAGAAGTACAGTATAAAGCCTTCCAGTCCAGCAGTGTCTTGAGTTAGTCTGGCTGAGTCCCGAAGATGTATGTCATACAGTAATGCCAAATGAAGTTATTATAAATAATTTAGACAAATAAAAAGACAGGAAACAGCTCAGTAACCCCCTTTCCAGCCTGAGCTGTGGATGGTTAAAGCATTCCCAGAGAAATGTCACTACGTCGGCAGAAGCAGATTCTTGTGGTTTGGCACACATTCAGCTGAGTTTACAATGTGTCAGAATGTTGAACTGTGTGAGAAAAGAGCAAGGGGTTATTCAGTACGATCTTCTGGCATTTTCTCCTGGGGGTTTTGCTGCATATGCATGTGTCCACAGACTGGGGGAGGTGGAAGAGCTGTAGATTGTGTACAATATTTGAGCTGTTGTGTTTAATAGAAGGCACACACTATTTCCAAATCTTCCTGCATAGCAGTGAAAGACTGTCTCTTGTGTCCTCTGTTGGGCAGTGGTGTCATAGCTTTTCACCATCTCATTCTTCTACAGAAGCATGGGATGACATTACTGCTTCGCTGATGTGAGCCAGAAGAAAGCACGTAATTTCAGATATGCTTTTTCTTATTGGACAGGCTTTCAGCAGTATACTCTGCTGCCAGCCAATAACTTTTAGTCATATTAGTCCCATAAGACTGGACAAAGTCAAAGGCAGTAGCAAGTAGCCTTTATGGATGAGCAGGAGCGGCCCTAGACTAGCTGCCAGCAACTGGCACCCTAGGCGAACCATGCAATCGGCACCCCCACCTCCAAACCCCTCAATGATATTGCGCCACCATTTGGCGCCCCATTTAACTTGGCACCCTAGGCGACTGCCTAGTTCGTCTATATGGACGGGCCGCCCCTGTGGATGAGTTCTGTTCAAGTAAATGAATACGTTTGTCCTCATTATTTACCTGGAATGGTCGAATCTGTCAGACAGTTGCTTAGCCTCTGTGTAGCATTAGCAACATGAGTGAACTGCTAGGACAAGGAAACAGAAGTTGTAGAATCCATGTAATTGTTCTTCTAAAGAAATCTCAGGTCCTTTTATGCTGTGGAGTTTGCTCATCTGTTAAATGGATTATATTTTAATAGAGAAGGTGCTTTGTAGATTGTGTTACAGATCTTCCTTCCTGTAAAACATCCCTGGTGCAGTTACCAGTTTCTTACATTGAACTTAAGCAATAAGAAAACATTTACGTTTCTTTTAACTTTCTTTAATTAGCAGGGATCCTAGTTTTCTGTGATAAATAAACAACATTCTCTAATTAAAAACCACAAAGTTCTGAATTTTTCCATTATTAAAATGAAACACCGAACTTCAGTTTCCCTGGCCACAATATTGATAGATATCAGTTGAACAGAATGTTTTGTTGATATACAGTAGAATCCATTTATTTGTGCCTCCATTATCTGGCTCTTTGTACTAATTGGAGCACCAGATGCCCAGGGCTCATAGCCCAACCCCCAGACTCATGTGGCTGACAGCCTGAGTCCCAGCCCAATCTTAAAATAAGGGATAGAAAGCTCTTTCCCTATTCTCCTGCTTATCAGATTTTTTTGATTATTCAATTTGGCCCCAATCCCAATTAAATTGGCTAAATATAGTTCCACTGTAAATTTAAAAAACGAGGAGTCCTGTGACACCTTAAAGACTGACAGATTTATTTGGGCATAAGCTTTCATGGGTAAAACCCACTTCATCAGATGCACTGGACTATATTGGAGACTCCAATGCATCTGATGAAGTGGGTTTTACCCATGAAAGCTATGCCCAAATAAATGTGTTAATCTTTAAGGTGCCCCAGGATTCTTCATTGTTTTTACAGATATAGACTAACAAGACTACCCCCCCTCCCCGAGACTTATAAATTTAAAGCATATTCAAAAATCAACCACAAGATGAGGAGTTGTGGCACTGAATAAGCAACACAGGTACTTTCTGTAAAATTTAGTTAATATTTAATATATGTTTTTATTTTTTTCAGAATGTAAAAGCTAAACATTTTCTGTTTTTTCCATGGCAAACTGATTTTTAGGATACCTGTTAATTAGATATTAAGAGAGACAGGGCAGGTGAGTTAATATATTTTATTGGACCAACTTATGTTGATGAGACAAATGTATGAGCTACAGAGAGTTCTTCTTCAGGTCTAGAAAAGGTACAAGTTTGAATAGAATGTGATGCTCTATGTACCATTCCCAGAACCTGTGTAGCTCGAAAGCTTGTCTCTCTCACCAACAGGAGTTGGTCCAAGAAAACATATCTCCTCACCTGTCTTGTCTCTCTAACATCCTGGAAGTGACACAGCTAGGAAAGTGGTAAGTATTTTGACTTTTTTTTAAAAAAGGTTAGTCATGCTGTAGCCTCATGTCATCTCCCCTTTCAATAGGTTCTGTTCCCACTTCCCTCTAAATCTCTCCACAAGGGTCTCTGGCACCATATTTCCCCTCAACATCCTATTTCCTGCTTCTCCCAACCCCCCATTTGCACATTCTTCTTTGCTTCATGGTGCCCATAAACATACTACTCAGATCCCTAGGCCTCTTCTCTTCCTTGTCTTCTGGACATACTGATTGCCTGCTTCATTCTGTTCTCCTTTGCTATCTTAGACATTTATTTTCTACTGGTGCCTGGAAGCTCCAGTCCAGATGGTAGCTCCAGTCCCTGCAAAAGAGTCCAGTTTCTGCTCTTCTTCTTTGTGGAACAGTGACTCTCTATAGAAACAGGTAGCTTGGATCTTGTTTCACTTTAGATTTCATGGCAGGCTTTTGTTAGTATGTTTCTCCAGAAGTTAAAGGTACTGCTCCATCTGTTTCAATTTACATTTTCATTCACATATATTTATATTAACCCACTGTGGATCAATTATGGTCCTGTTATATCCCACAAACAGGTCTGAGAAGAGCTATAAGCTACAAGCAGTTTTGTTATGAAGAAACACAGTTTTGAGTAACAGGCTCCTTTGTATTCACAAGACTGGGTGCATGTGTGATAGTGGCTTCTTTTTGTTTAATTTGTTTCTTTGTGGTACCCAACAGACAAGTCCTGTATTTCAACTTACTGAAAAAAAACCATTGCTCATGTTAGTACGATATTCCCATGTATTGGAAACCTGGATTTCTCCAGCTTGCTGATGTCCTCCTGAATGTAGTGGCTTCTTATTTCTTCCTGTCCTGTGGATTGGACTTTCATTCCCTCCCATGATGTGTTGGTAGAGTTTGTCTCAGACAATTTCTTTTGGTGACTTAAATGCTAATGCTTCATGAATCATCCCTGTCAGGTTTAGTTCCTTTGTGTGAACAATACTCAGCACCCTCTCTTTCTTCAGTCTCAAGGGATCCCTGAAGACTTCTTAAACATCATTGCCAAAATGGCTGGACATGAACATTGTGGCATAGTATTTCCTGTTTTATGAAACTATGCGTATGATATAATTATGTCATAATTGAGGTATGCTTTATGCAAGATGGCTCACGTGAGATAAGATTATGATTTACTGAATATGTTTATCCCATTTACATGTAACTATCATTTTGTGCATCTCTTTCTGCTTTGGGTCAACCTCACCACTGACACTTCAGGGACTGCAATGGAAAAGCCACACAGGGCTTGATGGCTCATTAGCAAGAGAAAATGGACTGTAAAAGTCTTCCTGTGAACATGCAAGTCAGCCTGTGAAGAATGGCCTACACAGACATGTGACCATTACCTGATACTGGAATCCATCTTGAATTTTGTACTTCTCCACAAAAGGGTGAGGGGAATCAAACACAGGTTTCCCACCCTATGGAAATTCTATATAAGGCAGGAGAAGAAAACAATTATTGTCTTTGTTTGCTTCTACCTTTGTCTCCCCACCCCAAGGAAATACTTGGAAACACCTGGAAACAAAAATATTGTAACTGAAAGTTGGGGAAAAAGCCCTGCTGGGTCAAGGTCAGAAAAGACAACTATAGCCTGTGAAGGACTTTACCTGAAATAATATCTTGGGTGAAAGATTACTATTTGTAACCAGTTTCTTTGCTCTGTTTGCTACTTCCTTGACCACTTAAAATTCACATTTTTATAGCTAATAAATTTATTTCTAATTAATAATTTAACCCAGGTTATATAATTTCTAATGGGGGTGGGCAGTAAGAGGTTATGTATACCTTCCTTCACAATGAGGAATGAAGTAAACTTCATATCATTAGGTTTGTACCCTAAATGGTGGGATGAACATCTGGGTGCTGGAGTAAATCTCTTAAACTGAGTCTTCCCAGAGCCATTCTCAGTGTCTGTATCTGCAGCTGGTGGTGGCCTTGCCAGTAGGTTTTGCTAGTGGAGGCTGGAGGGCCTAACTCAGCAAGACCAAGTAAAAGGGGGCTCAGTGTTGTCTAAGCACCTCAGGTGACATCCCAGGAGTTGTGACCCATCACAAACATCTATTAAGACTAGCCTTGAAGTCAGATTTGCTGTCTCCTTCTCTTTGTTGTCTTAAGTGAAATATATATCTCAGGTAAGAAGTTGGTTTAGAGCAAGTTGTGCTTTTAAAATATCCCAGCAAAGTTATTGTAGTTCATGTGACCTGGTTCTTGGGAGAAACACAATTTTTTCAGGACAGCAAATGTCTCTTTTCCAACTAAAATTTTTCTAAAGTTAGAAAACCAGCACTTTTGCTTGCAACTTCCTTCAATACGATGGGTATAAAAATGATACCTCAGCTTTTGCACACAAACTTCAAAATCTTTGCTTCTTTCATCAAAGCAGAATGTGTCTATTTTTCCATTTCTAGACATTTTTCCTTCCTTTTTCTTAATTTTAACCAGTGACCTCTCTTAGCTTCTATTTCACTAATCATCTTGCTGTATGTAAGGACCCCATCAGTGCAATGCCAGCAAAGGTACCCTGTCCTTATTAAGTCTTTCTTTACACGTTCCAAATTCCAATCAGTCAATCATGCCTTTTAACTTCACACAAAGGATACAGAATTGACAAAGTAGCATTAAGTAACACGAAAATAAACAAGATAGCACAATGTATGCGTCCTTGTTTGCAAGGTAGATCACGTCCTGCTTTGTTCTTAGTTTTCCAAAGAACCACTGGAACGGTTTCCAAGTGTTCAAATTTCCTTGAAGTTTTCATTTAGAATGTTCCAGGCTTTAAAGAGTCAACACCATGTGACCTTTCAGACCCCCAGTTAATGCTCCATGGTCTACAATGCAGTGGTCCACAGACAAGTTTTGAACTTTTGCTGTATATCAGACACTCAAACCTACTTTGGAGGGTCTATGATGAGATCCTCTCCTGTACCTTTCCTTTCTTAAAAGTCTCATGTCACACTGGCTCTCCTTCTGGGGAGGACAACTGGATGTCAGTCTTATCATCAGTGCTCCTCTGGTCAATCAGAAGGGCCCCTTTGATTAGCACTGGATGCTCCTTCCTTACCTCTGTGGCTGGCTGAGCAATTTGAAAATGTTCCAGGAGCATTCTCTTACTGAGCATATAACTTGAACTAGGGATCCACTAGGTTGGCAGGCCAGCTGCATTCCTATACTATTTGCAGAAGATTTTTTTTTTCTCCATATATCATGGCTTGCCCAGAAACAAAAGGTGATGTTAGCAACACCCTAGTGCTGGCACTGCGGAATCATCACACTGGATTCAAACTAATGACATTTTTAAAATAATTACCTTGGGTCCTTTTTTCTCCTTTGTGAACATTTAGGGCTCATGTTTTTCAGCTTTCCCATGCAACCACAAGGGACATAAATTTGCCTTAAAAAAAAAAAGAAAATAGAAAAACTGAAATGGTCACTTATTCACATGATCCCAAGAGCTGGAGCTACCAGGAAAAACACCAGATTCTTACATTCATAGATATGAAGGCCAGAAAGGACCACTATGATTGTCTAGTCTGACCTTTTGCATAGCACAGGCCATAGACCCTCACCCAGTAATTTCTACACTGAGGCTACATCTAGACTGCAGGCTTCTTACGCAAGAAGCTTTTATCAGAAGAGATCTTCTGCAAAAACTTCTTACACAAGAGAGCGTCCACACTGGAAAAGTGCATCGAAAAAGAGATGTGCTTTTGCAAAAGAGAGCATCCAGACTTCATGGACGCTCTCTCGAAAATAAACTCTGATTGCTATGCACAGAATGGTCATCAGGGCACCTGTGCTTTTTCCTCTTTCTTCTTTTTGTGCAAAAAAACCCTCTTCCACGTCCACACACACCTTTTTGCGAAAGAGCTCTTTCGCAAAAAGGCATTCTTCTTCGTAGAATGAGGAATGCCTACATTGGAAAAACCCTTCTGTTTTGATTTTTTTGTGCAAAAACACACTTGGGGTGTGGATGCTCCGCGAGATTTTTTTTCGGAAAAATGGCCGTTTTCCAAAAAAAACTCTGTAGTGTAGACATACCCTTAGAACATATGTTTTGGAAAGAAATGAATGTGTTCATCAAAACTGAGATACAATACAACTGCGAGAGTCTTAAACACTGTAAATGTCATTGGTTTATCTCCATTGAGTTCACTGGGATAATACAGTGGAGAATCAGGGCTTGTGTCTCTGAAACCCCAGAATCCTAATTCTGTAATAGACCATCTGCTCTCTATGCTCTTTCAAACTGCTATCCAGCACATTGTCACTACTTACCCATGATAAATAATAATAATAGCTCAGTCTCCATAGTGCTTCCAACGGACAACAGCTGACTATACTTACTGCTTCCAGGAAAGAAAAGCCAAGGGGAAAACAAAATGAATCCAAGCATCTGTGGAGCTATTTTTGAAAAGATGGTGAAGTCAGATAGTTGCCTTTTCATGCCTTCAAAGGTGCTATCATCACTCGTCAGGGATCGCCATGTGTCCTTTATATGAAACATGCACATATACCTTTTAAATGAGATGTGAATTAATTTGCTTTTAAAATAATGTATGGAAACTAAGGGATCCAAGCGACTGACACAAGACATGTAACTATAAACAATGCATAGGAAATGAATAATTGTTTTTATTGACATACTGGTGTACATCTACCATCTGGGGTTCAAGGCCCCTAAGTGCCTCAGCTGTTAACACTGAAGGAAGTCCAGCATCAAAACTCCATGACTCAGTGTTACAACTCCAAGGCCTTGTCCCTCAGCACTTACTCCAGGGCAAATGCAGCATCATAACTCCAAGGCCTCTCTGTACCTCAGCTCTGGCACTGATGCAAATGCGGCACTGTCGTTCCAAGGTCTTCGCTGTTGCCAGGGCAATTTAAATGAAGATGATTTAAAGACAGGATGGGTGAGATTTTAAATGTCTCATCAAAGCACACTGCAAACCAGTCTTCATCAAGGAGGGAAAAACTGAAAAATCTGCCTCACACTTTATTCTGAATGACAGAGTCTCCCTCCTTTATAAGTGAAACTTGGCAGTTCTTCCTTGGCTCCACACTGTGGACTTTTTTTATTGTTTGGCACTGAGCCTTAAAGAGACCTCAAAGCAGTTTATATGCTGACCAAGAAACACTTTCTATAAACAGGCAAAGAAGGGTTTATGTTAAACGTATGTTGTTTATCATTGCCATTGTTGCAGTATATTAAGATAACAGGCGAGACAGAACTCTGACAGCTCCTAAAGCCACTGAATAAACTTAAGAATGCACGTAGTCCTCTGCCTGAGGCTGCCTACAACTACCGTCTTGGTTTTCCTCTTGCCTCTGCTTGTTGATTGCCATCAAAATGAGTTAGAAAGCAGCTCATCAGGTCTACATAATTTTATCCACACTTCCTCTCACCTCCAAACCAAAAGGTCAGCTCCTGGACAAACTTTGATTCCACTCCTTTGAAAGAGTCTGTTGTGCTTCATTTTGTTTTGAGTGGAGCAATTATCAGTAATTATTGGGAAATGAGCAGGAGTCAGAGGCAATTCGAAAGCCACCCAGAATAAACTACACATTGTTGGAGGGTCATAGCAGGGCTCCCGGAAACCCCATGTTTCAGAGAATTAACATTCTGCAATAGTTAGAAGTGACAGTTTCCTTTTCAGGGTTGTAAGGAGACCAAGCTTCTACATTACTGCTTTAAGGAGCAGGAGTTCTATAGAGAGAACTTCAAGGAATGGCACAGATTTTTTTGAAGTCCATTTTTCTTTTTGAGAGAGCCTAGCCATATTGCACTTGGTGGATGGATGTGCCGAAAGAATAATTAAATACCAGAAAAATCTGTATCTATGAAAGTTAAAGTTGGTGAAACTTTTTCTTTTTAAACTTTTCTTTCCTAAGGGGAAAAAAAATGGGCCTTTCATTGAAAACGAATATTTTCAGAATTTTCCAATATTTTGATGTGGAAACTACTGAGATTTCCATTGTAAGATGATACACGAGAAGGAAAACATGGAAACTGTGATAGATGTAGGCTTTACATTGTAACAAGGATGAGCACTGAAAAATTAAATTATTAAAATATTTGACAACAGAGTCTTCTCTTTATCATTCTGTTTCTCCTTTGATTTGCACTGGTGGCAATCACTGAAGTCAATGAAGTCACAGTATTGCACAGCTCTCATGACAAAATAATCAGACCTAATAGAAATTAAGAGAAAACCGACAAAAATGTTTTCCCACTACAGACATAGTTAAATAACAACAACAATACAAGAAACGTAAGCAACCTCCACTTTTCGAGCCTACAATTTCATGGGAACAGCTATTTGACTGGCCGACACAATCAGATAGTGAGACATCTGTATGACCCCATCTGCGCCAACAAATAAATTCACCTGCAAAAATGCACACAGAGTCATTTGCAGGGAAGAGCACAATTATTTTAGAAATCATCCCTATAGGTTCTTTATTATTGCTCATTGATATAATTATCATGGCAGCTGATCTCTTACACTGTATAATAGCTTTAGAATCCCCAAAAGATTATAAAAGTCCTAGTCTCCATGAGTAAATTAAAGAATACATTTCAGGTTGCACTGACAGACTTTCTGGGTCCCTGGGCAAGGTGAGGGGCAAGCTGGCTCAGAAGGGCTGGGGCCTTGAGAGAAAGGGATGGGGATAGGACTAGCCTGTCCCCACCAGCCCTTCAGCATCACAGTAGTGGTGGTGGTGGCTGGAAGCCCCAGGCCCTTTTGAATCACTGGATGATGCTAGGGCAGTTGCCCCCTTTGCCCCCACCTGTCGGTGGGCGTGGGTTGCACCAATTCAATCAATTACCAATCAAAAAGGTTGCAAAAGGGGAGCTTGGTAGTTCAAGGGATTGATAGTAGGATACAATCTGGCTGCTGGTTTCACTCTACGCCATATTTAAATTTATGTAGGATGTTTCATGGAATGGTGGTCTGAGCCCAGATCTTAGAGGAAAGATCCACATCACAAATGGCACAAAGTGGGTGAGGCTGAAGCAAGTTTGTGAGGGTAATGTGAAGAAGCTCACACTAGATGGTCTAAATGGTCTAGACTGTACTGGGTCCTGCCGTAAGGGCAGGGGACTGGACTCGACCTCTCAAGGTCCCTTTCAGTTCTAGTGTTCTATGATTCAATTATTCTAAGCCTGGTCCAATGCCTGTGGAAGTCATTGGGAAAATCTCCCATGAGAAGTGTTGGGTTAATTGTGCCTAGAAATTTGCCCTAATTTTGAGCTAGCTGTGAGGAGTGAGTAAAAGTTCATGAATGTGACAAGAATAGTAAATGGGAAAAGGTGTACAAGCAAGACTGGGAATCTGAATTAGTCCATACAAAATGGGGCCTACTAATATAACTCAAGGACTGTGTAGACATCAGGTTTAGTAAACAAGAACAAAGTGAAACCAAACATCAATTAACCAAAGTGGTGTGTTGGAGATTACGTCAAATTGGTGGACAAAAATAATGAGGGGGTGAGCTATTCCACCTATCACTCCCTTTTGGGGGTCCGTAAAAAGAGACTTTGTGTGGAAAAAATGACTACTGCAATTCTGACTGACTGAAAGATGAGAGAAGGAGAAGGTGTGAGCTTCAACACCATGGGATGTATTACCCATGCTACTCCCACTGTCTTCTGGAACCACATACCTTCTTCCTCCTAATAATGAGATACACCCTGATCACACAGGGCTAAGGAGACATGGATCCAGAAGATAACAATTCCCCCGTCTCTGGCTGAATCATAGACACCATCTGGGATGTGGGACCTTGTCTTTCCTCCACTATGCTCCCCTGCAAAAATGTCTTTTTTCTTCCTCACTTCATTTTGTTTGTTTCTTCTCTGTCCTTTTTAACTCTGTTTGATAAGTCTGTCTTAATCAGCCAGGAATCTATGTTTTGGAATACTGCTGTGAACCTGTGACCAGAAAGAGGCACAAATATTTTCCTAAACAGCCCAAGGCTAGTAAAAGTTTGCTGTGGAGTTGCCAACACCCCAGGATTGTCCTGAAGTCTCCAGGAATTAAAGATTAATCTTTAATTAAAGATTATGTCATGTGATGAAACCTTCACCAATACAACTTTGGCAGGTCTCAGAGATGCTGATAGGGCCATGTGCTGTGCTTGTTTCTCTAGCAGCGAGGGTTGCAAGTGAAAGTCAACACCGCTGACAGAAGCTGCATTTTCTATCTTTGCTGTTCTTTCATCTCCCCTTTTATATGTGTTTGTCCTGTTTTGTCTTAGGAAACGTGGACTTTAACATCATGAACAACAGCAGTTCTATGCTGACTCAACTTTTCCCCAAAAAGGACAGTTATTACCATCTTTAATAGTGTCTAAAAACAGTCAAACATGGAATTTCCCCCCACTAAACACTGTTTCCAGCTGGAGAGAAAAGGAACAAGGGATGTTGTTAAAACAAAAGGCTTACTTTATATTTTACATTTCAGATGGGTTAACTGGGTTTTCTTTTTTTTATCTGTATCTTTAATACAAGGTTAAAAGGATTTTAATGGTGTTTTTGCCATGGTGCAAAGCAAGCTGAAGTCTCTGTATATCAAACCCTGAACTTTGTTTAACACTATTTAAAGTTGAACATTAACAAGGTCTTGTTAACACTTTCCACTCACTGGGCTGATAAATGCCAATTCAAAAGACTTTTGGTGAAGTCCACTGCTTTTGCCCAGGCTGTACTTATTTTATGGCTAATCATAAGAGATATAATTGAACTTGGAGCTTACAAATGTGAGGGTATGTCTATCCAGCAGTGTTGTTTCGGAATAACTGACGTTATTCCGAAATAACATAGTCCGTGTCTACACTACAAGCAGTTGTTTTGACATAATGTCGAAATAATGGCGAGCTGGAGGACTTCTTACTCTGGCTCCTGTAACCCTCATTTTATGAGGCATAAAGGAAGTCGGAGGAAGAGTTCTCTTTCTTGGGCTTCCTGCTATGTAGGTAGCGCCAAAAGCCGAATTAAGCTATTTCGACTTAAGCTACGCAATTGATGTAGCTGTAGCTGATTTCGGCTTTAGCCCTGCTGTGTAGACATGCCTTGAGTGACTAATAGCATGTGGTAAAGCCAGGAATAATGCAGACTGGCACCAGTCAAGCTACATAGCTCTGCCAATGTGTTTAAATTCTGGTTTCAGATACTCCCATTGCTCTAGTCTTGGGCCACTTGAGGTCAGAAACAGGCATTTTGCCAAAGTGTTGGTGCTTTATTAGTGGGGAAAAGTGGAGACAAGAATACCATCATTTTCCCATTTTCCTTTCCTTTCCTTTGAGGATTTGTGCTGAAGAGCCCAGAGGCAAAAGGCACTATTAATCCACTACACACCCATAAAAGCATTGATTTCTTTTGGCAAGGTACCAACTTTGAAAGAGTACATGACAGCACCTACAGCTGCCCCTGTAAACACCCAGAAAGCAAAACATAAGTAAAAATACCAGCTTTGCTTGTAATGTATACAATGTTCTTTTCACCTATTAGATTTTATAACTGAAGTTTTTCTATTTTTATGAGTTAAAATATGGGAAGATTTCTTTGAGTTCACTTCCACTTCTCTACAAAATGTATTTATATAAGTTTCATTAGTTCCTTATGCTGTCTCTACCATTCAGATCTAATAGCCAGCCCTGATAGCAGTCATTTTTTTCACTAAAGTCTGAAATCTGCTGCTATAACATCGTCTGTCTTGCTAAGTAACTGACTGAGATGCACTTATTTAATGTTTTACTGGGAATATGCTGTAAAAAGACTTTGGGCTTTGGCCAAAGAAATCACTCCACTTCAGTGATGTTGATTTGTTTGGCTACTATTATGTAAAGCTGGCTCATAAAACAGTTATCTGCCATGAATAAATGTTTGTTAATTGACTCAATATAATGACAGTGTTGGACATTCACTCTACCCTAACTGGTTTTTACAGCTTAAAACAGGGATGGGCAAAAGCCTCTTAGTGGGCTGAATCTGGCCCGCCTTGGGCTTTGATCTGGCCCATGAGGCAATTACAGGCTCCACCCCCTAATTACAGGCCCTGCCGGGGCCGGGGAAAGAGCTAGGCCCCACCCCTCCATTCCCCATGCTGCCGCTGGAGAGGAGGCAGCGCTGGGGCTGAGGCTCCTCAAAAGGGCGAGTCCCAAATAGGGTTGCCAGATGGTTTCAACAAAAATACTGGACACACTTGACATCACATCACAATCCACATTACATCTTATTTAGAAAATACTGGACATTTCTATTTTCTCATTTCTATTTTCTCAATTTGTTTCCCAAACAGAAAGCTCAAATACTGGACTGCCCAGTTCAAAACTGGACACCTGGCAACCCTAGCCCCAGAGGGGCTGCTTATATGGCCACACGGTCTGGGGCTATCCCTGGAGGCTGGAGGCGCCGCTGCCACGGCACCTCCTGCGGTGGCCCCAGGCTGCATGGCCTGGGGTTGCGTGGCTGTGGTGATGCCGGGGCCAGCCCCAAGCCACATGGCTGCAGCAGTGGCACCTCTGGGGGCAGCCTGTGGAGCCTCTGGGGGTGGCCTGTGGCCACGGTGCCTCTGGGGCTGGCCCCAAGCTGTGTAGCTGCAGCAGTGTCACCTCCAGGGCCAGCCCTGGGCTGCAGCGCCTCTGGGGCCGCCTGTGGCCACTGGTTCCGGAGGCTGGCTCCAGGCTGTGGCAGAGGTGCCTCCAGCGTCCCAGGTGGCCTGTGGCTGCTGTGCCTCAAGGTCAGCCCCAGATTGTGTGGCCATGGCAACGGGGCCTCCCTCCGGGGCAGCCAGGACCTTGTGGCTGCAGCCATTGCTGCAAGGGAACACGAAGCCAGGTAAGGTTCCCCCTCTTGTCCAGCCCCCCCCCACTCCGGACCCCAGTCCTGTCATTTCCCTCCTCCCAAGACCCAGCACCCCCAGCTTGCTCTGACATCATCCCTTGTTCTTTCACCCTCTCTCCTGGCCACACACTACATCCTTGCTTGTTCCTGCTCTCTCCACCTGGCCAGACACCCTACTCCCAGCCTGCTTCTGCGCCCCAGCTCCCTCCCAGATCCTGCACCCCATCCCTATCCTACTTGCTGGCAGCCTTGTCTCATGCACTGTACCCCTCATTTTTGTCCCTACCCCAGAGCCTAAAGGAGTCCATAAAATCCACTAACTCCAGAACCCCAGAAAAGTCAATCTGATATATAAGAAACCCTAAACCTCATTTTTCTCCTTCCCTTCCCCTCACCCCATGAGGTTGGGGCACCAGAGGAGTGAGGTGTCTCAGTTGGGGCCACATCAGTGAGCATTGGGGGGTTTTGGAGGAGTTTTTTGCTTCTCACTTGTGTGGTCTCCACCTGATTTTTTGTGGGTCAGTGACCCCAGACCCAAAAAGGGTTCCCCACCCCTCCCATAAAGAAAACATTGAAATCTTTTGTTAGACATAATATTTTACTTTATTTAAAATGAAGTTTGATAAACTAACATGAGAAAGTTAAAATGCTTAATCTGTTTCATAATTTAAATTAAACTGTTCTTACTAGTTGCAGTTGCTTCAGAGCAGAGTTGTTCTCAACCCCACCCTTTCTGCCCGAGGCCTGCCCCTTCCGGGTTGGCCCATAGTCACTTCTGAAATTTGTGAAGGGGCCCTCCTTCCAAAATTATAGCCCACCCCTGGATTAAAACAAACTCACCTGCATATTTCTGTACAATAGTTGGCAACTTAAAATACACTAGTTTGAAATCTTGGAAGAAAACTCTGATGTTCAGCTTTGAGTTTATGATCTTTATGTCTCCTATAAATCTGTTGTAAAACCTTGAACAAATTGCCTTGTAAAAAGAATAAAAGTGCAACCTTGAACAAACTGATAATAGGCAGTGCATTCACATGGGCGACTCCCATTCTTAAGTGCACTTGGCATGGGGATTCGGGGGAGGATGGATAGCACAGGACTGAGGGGCAGGACATCTGGGTACTATTCCAGGATCTCCTATTTACTTCTTGTGAGAGCTCTGGCAAGCCACATCATCTCTGTTTCCTCATCTATACAAATGGAAATAATAGTTTTGTGCCTCACAAGGGTGTTGTGAATTAATCATTGATTGTGAAAGGTGATATGGAAGCACTAGGTATTGTTCAATAGACCTGTAGATTGAGACTAGAGGCTCACAGTGATTCCTTCTGGCCTTAAAATCTATATTTACCAGGCCTCTGTTAATCAGTATCTCTAGCAATATTTCAAAATACCATAGCAGAAAATATTTATCTATCAGACCCAAACTGAGACATCTTTCGAAAAAAAGCCGCGGCCGCCATTATGCAAATGAAGCACGGGAAATTCAAATCCCGGCTTCATTTGCAATTTTGATATGTCTAATTTACATCCCTTTATCAAAAAAGGGATGTAGTTTAGACATACCCTAACTTTCGAAAAAGCAGATTGCTTTTTCGATGCACTTTTGTGTGTGGACGCTCTCTTTTGGAAGTTTTCGGAAGATCTCTTCCGAAAAAAGGTTCTTCCGAAAGAAGCCTGCAGTCTAGACATGGCGTAGGACTGGAACTCCTTTTTCTGAATCTGGTTTACTCATATTTGTTGAAACGGGAGATGATAAATACTATGTTCTGCAAACTTTGCAGCCGCTCACATGTCTTGCCAGCCAAACTCTTCACATCTACAACATTGAGGCCTACTAATGAAAGCTCTGAAGCATATCCTCTGAAGTGTTGTGATGCTTTTTTTTTTTTTTTTAACAAGGCCCTTTTGAGGCTTTATCCTTGTTCCCAGAGATAGATTTAGATTTGATAGCTCATTTGTGTTACCAATATCTAGATCTACCTTTGTATTCCTGCAGAATGGAATGAAGTGCTGGCATGACTTAGCACTCGTCTCTCTGAGATTCATGCTTGGGTGACTTTTACCTTTTGAAACTGAATGCTGAGAAAACATCTTTTGTTTGTACTTCAGTTCACCACCTGGAAGCATTTACTTCTCTGATTTTACACTTTGAAGCTTTAAATCTGCTTTAAGCAGCAGTGACTCAAGTGACCTTGGAGTAATTTTGATTCTGAACTTTCTTTTTTGTAATGCATGTTAATAACATCAGTAAACATTCTTATGGCTATACTCAGACTATAGCTTGTCTTCAGCCTATGCTTTGGTTTCTTCTGCACTTGATTGTTGTAATTGGGTAAGGGCAGGCATTTGTATTGGTTTGCAGGCAGAGTTCACATGCCATGAGGAGGGTGACCAGTGTATATTTTTGTGAGCCAAGTTGTTTCACGTTTCATTTTATAATCCAGTAATTGCATGTTTTCTGAATGACATCAGAAATACAGGGATTGCAATGTGAAATGAACTGCTCACTCAGTTCTACATTTGAAGTAGAACATTTAGCTTCAACACAAAACGAAATGAAATGAAATGAAAACATTGAAATGAATCACTTTGTATATTTCGGTGACTTTCATTCTGGAATTTTTGGCACATCCTGTAATCAAACTTAAGTCATCCATGCTGAGTTATACTTTCCATAAATGCTGTATATAAGTGGCGCTGTCCTTTTATCACTGTGAGGATAAGATATTTGCAGTCTTGTTTTGCAATCTTTTCTCATCAGGAAGTTTTGATAGTATTAGAAGAGCTTTTACAGGGGAAAAGCAGAAGGACTTGCAATAGCTAGTAAGCATGACATCATTAAAAAGCAATGAATGTGAGAAATATTCCTGTGTTCTAATCCAGGCCACACATCCTGCTACCCTGGAACATGTCCAAACCCAACATCCTTTTAGGGTGACAGGGCAGGCTGTAGCCTTTCACAGCTTGCTTTAGTAATCTCTGAATGTGGAATATTCACTGGCAGGCATTACAATAAAATCTAAAATTACTCTATCAGAAAGCTGCTGTTCCACCCTTCCTGCATTCTTCCCTGACACTGAAATTGCCCAAATAGAGCTTTATTATATTTCACGGCTTTATCTGAAGAACTGTATACCACTGATGGGGTTTTTAATAACTGACTGTGAACAGGTTAACAATGTGTTTTGCTGGAGTACTTAAAATATATAGATTACATTAATATTTTTATTACTGGCATAGTAGATCCACATTTAGGACCTAATTTTGCAGCCTTTACTCCATAATCACAGTGGGATTCCTCATGTGAGTAAAGGCTGCAGGATCTGGCACTTTGTTTGCATAGTATGAGCCTTAGTTTTACAATGGAGTAGCTAGAGTGGACCAGATGCTCAGCCCCACTAACTCCTTTTACCCCATCACAGCACAAAGAGGACTGAACAATGCACTAAATGAACAGCTGGGGACTCCCTGCATTGTAGGAAATCCTTGAGTGGTAAAGAGGAAGCCACCTCTATTCCACTCTTCTGCCATAGGCAATGTGTTCGAGGGTGTAGGAGGCAGTAGGGCTATTATGGTAGCAACAGAAATTTCAGTTAGGTTACAGTCCCATTGCTTTAGGCCACTGGTTTTCAAACTTGGGTCGTGGGCCCACTCAAGTAACCCACTTGTAGGCCCGCGACACTTTGTTTATTCAAGTGTCCATAGCCACAGAGCTTCACAGCTCCCGTTGGCTGCTGTTGGCCATTTCCAGCCAATGGGAGCTGTGAGGCTCCTTGGTGACAGAAACTTGAATAAACAAAGTGTCGCAGGCCTACAAGTGGGTTACTTGAGTGGGCCCGCGACCCAAGTTTGAAAACCAGTGCTTTAAGTTTTGCACAAACACACAACAAATACTGTCTCTTTATCTATATGTAACTCAGAGGCACTGAAACCACTGACAAGGGAGACTGATGTCTGGTCTACAGCCTTAGCTCAGAAGTAGGTGGCTTTTAGCTCATGCTGTAGAAGCACATGGCTTTAGCCCCTAAGGTCGCAGGTTTAATCCCACCTGCTGATGATCGGGGTCTGTCAGCTTTACCTTTTGCATTTGTCCTCCAGGCACCTTTCTGGTGCTACAGAACATAAGTAATCCTTAATGATCTTTTTTTAGCCCAAGATGCTTTCCAGTATGTTAAGCAGAGGTGATATAAGAGTGCTAGCATTTAATACCCAAAGTTCTTTGGTAGTGGTTCTGTTGTAAAACAGAGCATGAGCACACTGCAGAGCACACGATGCAAAAGTGCTCAGCGTTGTTATATTTAAATCCATCTGTATAAACTGAGCTATTGTCTGGGAAAAGAAAATATATAGGTTAAGTGTAGTCAGAAAGACAGCAGGAACTGCAATATCCAGGCGTGATTTATAACGAATGGCAGTAGCTTGTAGTCAAAACAACCACTGGAAGATAAGATGAGGGAAATGTAGACATGGGTACAGTGTATTGTTACATTGTTAATCTCATCAATTTTTCATCTTGCCAGTTAGGGTTTGATATGCATATATGAGGAAAGGAAATCTAACCACACTGTAAAGGACACCTTTTGGCTTTTGTCTATGGCTAAATATACAGAGCCAAATCTTACCTCTTTCCTTGGTTGCAGAAAACTTCAGTTGTAAAAAAATGACAGTGGTTCATTGGTACAGGTGGCAAGAAAAGGCGGTGCATGAGTCTGTGCTCTTTGCGCCATGAGGCAGTGCTTCAGGTTGATCTGTGTGTGGCAGCATGAGGGAGCGGTATAATGGGCTGCAGCAGGGAGGGTGGGTGAGATGTTCAGACCTTTGCTCTGCCCCTTTATGACAGCCCCGTACACAAGAATTTCTGTGGGAGGTGCTTTTTTTGTAAAAGTGGACTGCAAGGATGCGAACGTGCCCCTTCATGCCTCCCAAGTAAGAGTGCTCCGGCCAGGGGAAGGCAGGAGCGGTGCACTGCCTGAGCCTCTCTCTCCCATGCTCCGGAAAGCTGGGGGAAGGCTGGGGCTGTTTTCTCTCCCCCTCAGAGGAGCGAGGAGCTGCCTTCTGAGGGCTCCCTTGCAATTGCCAGGGTAGGGAATGTAGTATGGATAGAACTGGGGACAGGAGAAATGTGGGAGGCTCTTAGGATTGCCAGGTGTCCGGTTTTGAACTGGACAGTCCAGTATTTGAGCTTTCTGTGCGGGAAACAAATTGAGAAAATATAAATGAGAAAGTAGAAATGCCCGGTATTTTCTAAATAAGATGTAATATAGATTGTGATGTAATGTCAAGTGTGTCCAGTATTTTTGTTGAAACCATCTGCAACCCTAGAGGCTCTGGGCAGCACTCTGGTCCCTAGGGCAAGCTGGGGACGCTTCCATAAATTAGATTGGCTGGCTATTCTTGTCCCAGAGATTGGGAGGGCACAAAAATGGCTTAGAGCTATGTTAACCACCTTCCCAATTGGCTGTGAGTTCTGAGCTACACCTCAGAGGCTCAGCATAGAATTTTACCCAATCAGTTTACGTTGATATGGGGAACTAGGGAAGCAGTGTTTGCCTTGATACATTACATTGTGGATGGAGAGGACACAATCCCCACCCTGCCTCTACGGAGATTCACTGTGCAAGGCCTGTTTATCTGTCTTTGCAGAGGCCCAGATTTAGTCCATGTAGAGCAGCATAGATCGGAACTTTGTTTAACTGCTAAGATGTGACATGGGACATTTGTATGCTTTGGAAAATATTCAGTATAGAAAACTGCTGTGTAATGTTTCAGGTCTGGTTTAAGACTGTCACAGTGTTATTTCTGAATTTTTGTGTTTTTCATTTCTTTAGTACAAAATGTTAAATTGCCATTTAAATCTCCAGTGCTGCACAACAGTTTTGTTAAAGTAATCTTCTTCCTTGCTAAGATCCCATCAGGAAGTGTGAAAGAGTAACTCTGCAAAGATCTGACATTTAAAAATGCTTTCCCCCTTCTCCACTGTATTAAGACTGCAGAGCAGGTAAGGCTGAGTGAGTAAGTTTTTTAACTCTTGGTTCCTTTTTTGTTTTGTTTTGCGTTCTGAATCATTTGGAGATTTTGGAAGAAAAAATGTCTCAGAGATCCTTGATAGATAAGTGAAGGGATAAATGCCTTCTCATGTGCCAACTCTAAGAGGTACCATGCAATGGCATGAACAAGAATAGTCTGAATGAAGTTTGGAGATTAATATCTTTGGGAAAGGAAAGAAAAGCTCTTGCAACACTGCTAAGTGGTGGCAAAAAATTACTAGCATTCCTGAAAAGACAAAGAGACCAGAAACCTAAGAGTGCTTGGCATGGGCAGCTGACTCAAAAAGCTAAAGCAACTCTAGGAATAAAGAAGAAATACCTATTTATTTCTATCACGAGCAATTCCTTTGTACTGTGCTGGTCTTATGACATCAAAGATATTAGCAGCCTTGAATATTTTAAATAGAAAGGCAGGGTAAAAATATTTAAATAAATAAATAAATAAATAAATTAGTTTTTACCATGATCAGTAACTGAAAGACTAAGGACAAGTAAAACACATCCTGTCCACATTACCACTTTGCTGCATAGGTAACTCCGAGAACTATACTGTGGACATAGTTAGTTTGCAGGTAAACATAAAATACTAAAGGCCACTCCTTCCCCTTTCTTTTTCCTTATTGTTTGGAGACACTCTGCTCCTAGCATGCACAGATGCATCAAACACACCAATGCATCCATTCCCCAAATTCCCATGGAACGTGTCCAGCTACCACAGTAGAAGTGCTCTGATGATCAATATGAACTGGGGTGACCTGAGAAATTCAAGTGCAGGAAGTGTACTAGGGAGGCTGGGTATAGGGAGTGGGAGCATTGGCAACGTCTGGGGAGGGACACAAGGGGGATGCCAGCTACATGACTACCCCTCACATGACTCCTCCCCACTCTGCCCCTCACCTGGGGGAGTGCCCTGCTGCTTCCCACCCCATCCTGCCCCCACTCCACCCTTGCCCCAACCCTCGCCCCTTCTCTGCCTGTCCCACCCAAGTTCCACCTCTTCCCTGCCTCTTCCTGCCCCTCCTTCACCATTGTCCCCATTCCACCCCTTCCCTCAAGCCCTCCACCTCTGAGTGACGTGGACCACGGGATTAGTGAGGGGGCTGGAGCTGGCAGTAGAGGTCAGAGCTTGGAAACCTGGGATGGGAGAAGAGGAAATGGGAAGAGGTAGGATTGGCTAGGCAAAGAGATTAAGGACAAGGAGTTGGGCGGGAGGAGAAAACTGGGACTAGATGGACTAGGACAGTGTTTCTCAACCCTTTTTTATAAAGTACCCCTTTTAAAAAAAAGTATAAGTACCCCCAGTACCTACAGTCTTTCCTACCATTGCAACACATTTGTTTAAACAACTTAATTGTAGCCGGGCAGGTGATGAAATTTTTGGGTGTAAAAAGTACAAAAATAATAAAGCGCTGTAAAACTTAAAACAAAAATTCAGTTTTTTCCAAATTTCAGTTGTGTTGATGTACCCCCCAGACTTTTCTTGAGTACCCACCCCTAAGGGTACTTGTACCACTGGTTGAGAAACACTGGGCTAGGAGTCTGGGAATGGGTGTGGTGAGGGAGACTGGGACTCAGAAAGCAAGTCTGGAAAGGGAGACTAGTACTGGCTGAGCAAGGAGACTGGGACTGGATTAGGAAGCCTGTGGAGATGAGACTGATAGGGATAGGCAAGGAAATGGGGCTAGGGAAAGCAGCCATGGGTGAAGATGAGACAGAACTGGGACAGGGACAGGTTGGAAGAAGGTGTTATGCTGAGAGGGAATGAATTCCTTCTGCCAGGTGGAGCCAACAGAAGTCAGGGCTGGGTTCAATATCTAGGGGTTCTGTGCAATCCATTCAACACAAAACTGGCTTGAGCCCCCCACCTAGTAACCTGGAAATTCACACACCTCCCCTGGAGGCCTCTGGGAGGCGATGCTTCCCCAGTCTCAAGCACAGAGTCTGAGTGCGGAAAAGAAACTTTTAATAAAAGGGAAGGAAAACACCACAAACAGGGGAGGTAAAGAGGCATCTTGCTCACTTTGCTGGTTGGTTGCCATCTACCCGCTCACTGCTCTCTGCTGCTGCCCTGCTGGCCATTCATCTCTCCTCTCTGCTGTCATCCTCCTGGCTGCTCATTACACCTCTCCACCACCACCCTGCTGGCTCTCAGTCACCATCAGCTGCCATTCATTTCCGCCCATCAGTCTCAAATGATTTCAACTCCCAGTGATTTTAACTCTTAGCAAGCCAGGGAGAAGACACACAACTGTCATACAATTAATATAAGAAAAGCGGCACCTAATGATGCCTGTTTAGCTCTGTTCTTTGAACAGTGTTTAGGGAGAAAACAGGTCAAACCAGTACAGGCAAGGGAAACCATATAACCTCCTGACCAGAACAACATTCCTTCCCCCTCTAGGTCTCTGAAAGTCAAGTCCCTGCATTAGCAAGATTCTTTCTAACTGTGAGCCATTTCATTTGGAACAATGTAGCACAGTCCTACTTTTCAGTATTCACACAAAATTGCAAACATTGTTAACTATATTTTAGCTATCCCTGCATTTAATACAAACATAGCTGGTGTTGGGTCACAAATGAAATTGATTACAATGAACAAAATTGCACTCCATCTACTGAATATCTAACAAATGTAAACAAAGCAGGAACAAATTGTATTTACATAGACGCTCCCAGGGGCTCTTCCCACTTCCAGCTTGCTGTCTGTTTTGTTTATAAATGATATTGTCACATTTAGCTCAGGCAGCAACCTGTGGAGGAAAGCCCAGAGTTCAGAGAGAAAGAAAGATGTGAAAACAGTTTGGACATACCAAACTGAAAAGAAACACTGAAAAGAAGTGCTTTTTGGAACACTTTTTAGTCTCTTTGTATCAACCTATTTTTCCTTAAATAATCATAAAAATCAAATAATGTTCAAATAGGCCTCTGTCAGTCTGAAAAAAAGTAATGCAACCTGATAATGTTGACATAACCAACTATATATATATATATATATATAATGAAGATTGGGGGTCCATTGGCTGTTACGCCATACCCAAAATTTACATTGCAAATACATCACTTTTAAAATAAAATGACTCCATTTTATTCCATGGTGGCCCTTGTAAACTTCCCAGTTTGGGGATATTACTGTGGATTTCTGTAATATTTTTAAGTGTAAATTAAACCTATGCTTTCAGAACCACCATCTTCTTCTCAAAGAAGAAAAACACAATGGTTTGTATGGACTGTATATGTAAAATTCTTCACAGCATTTGTGTATATATGTGTGCATTTGTATGTCTAATAGGTGGATGTCAATATTTCAGATCTTTTTTAAAAGGTCAAATAAAAACAACTGAGATAGGGATAAGTTTGGCATTTTTGTTATATACAATTTTCTAATGAATTTTATGTTTCCAAGGCAATAGATAGGAACATTAACTGTGAAGTACTTAAGTATGAAATGTTAATAGTTATTTATCTTAACTTATAGTTCTCTCTGTTTTCAGTTGCTAATCAGTGGTGCAGAAAATTAATTTAGAGCGATAGGTTTTTTGATGGCATAACTCTCAATCAGGGAATTTCTGAAGGCACTCTGTACATTGTTGTTGGTGGTGGTGCAGGAGCTGTAATTCTATAATTACCTTTCAGAATTGATATAGAAGGGAAAGACACACTTCTACTATTAGCTGCCGCTCTATTTTAAGATGGATGATTAGCATAGAACCTAAAATTAAATTGCTGTCAGTCATGAGAACTCACATTTCCATATTTGCATATCTTAACAAAGATCACTTTGATTGGAACAAGGACAAGTCTGAGAGTTAAGGCTCTGTCACTGACTCCCTGTGTGGTTGTGCACAAGTCACTTAACTTTTTCTGTTAATTAGTAAGAAGCAAAATGTTGTGCCAGATCCAATACAGCTAAGATTATTTACACCTGCTGAAGATATCTAGAACAGAGGAAATATGCTCTCTCCATTAACCTGAGTTAGTTCTACATTCAGTTATTGCTTTTATTTATATAGTTGGTTATTTACAGGAATTTTCCTGGACAAAGTTGGTATGGATAAGGTGTAATGCACTTTGCTCTGCTCTTTCTCAGGCTTGTGCTCAGTCTGAGGATACTCTTCCCATGGCCTCTAATACTCCATCCCAGGATCTTACTAGCTGCTCTATCTCTATAGGACATAGCTGTCTTGAAGGATTGTAATGTGCAAGGTGCTCTCCCTGTATATTTTAGGCTGCAAAGAAAACCCATAGATGCTTCTCTATTACATTCACTTTCTGTTAAGGGCTAGGAAAAAACCTACTTAAGCCTCTGAATTCAGTCTGTTTCCAAAGCTAGCATCCAGACTTTCAATGGCTAGTGTAGTACAACTGGATTAACCATGTTTGTTTTGTATCACACTGTTAACAGCAAACTGCAGTATACTAGAATTAGCGTCTATGCTCTAATCCTCTCCCAGTTAGACTGCCAAAGCTTGCTTCCCTTCCTTTGTGTATAAGATGATACTGGGAAGTAATTCAGCTGGCATAGTGAGAGGGAAGCAGTGTGACAGCAGCAAAAAGTTCAAGGGTGTGATTATTTTGTGTTCAAAGAAGGTTCCGAGTGGTCAATTGGGCAACCTCTCATTTTAAGCACGAGTCCCAGACCCACATAGGTGTTTAAGCTCTGAACTTCCATTGACAGGTGCTTAAATGCCTTTGTGCATTTGGGTCTACAATACTACAGTGCTTAGAATACATGGATTTAGATTTTAGCTCAAAAATTGCAGTGAATACTCATACATAGTCCCCTATGGTGTGTATTTGAATTTTTGAATAAAGAAAAGAAAGATCTCAGTAATTTTTAGATATAAAAATTTAGTCTGTGACAATCACTAGCATTTCTGCCCTACCTAGATCTAATCTAGCTAAGGTATTTTTATGCCCCTGTCACCGTGGTGTTTAAGTACCCATAGCTGAAGCATGGGACTAGGAGTCAAAAGTTCTGTGTTCTCCTGGCTCTAGCAAGTCATATGAATTTTTCTCAGAATCAGTTCCCCCATCAGTTCACAAGAGACAATAAATAATTACTAGCTCACAGGTGTGTCTGGGAGTTCCTTCACTGAAGTTTGTAAATGCTTCAAAATTCGCAGACAGGAGGCAGGTAAAGGGTGATGATTGATTGATTGATTGATTATTGGCTTAGAGTTTGAAAAGCAATAGGTGAGTTTGTTGTTCTTCAGTTTTGGTGGGGAGGTAAGTCAGTACACCCATTCTCTATAAATCAGTCCCTTTTATGGATGTCTCTTTGGGCAGCCCAAAACTGAGGCACCAAAAATCACGAGTCACTTTTGAAGATCTTGGCCAATAATAATAACAACCGGTCCTCATTCTTTGAAGGCCGTTAGCACCTTCTGTTTATGGCAGGGGTGGGGAACTTTCTTCTATTGGAGGCCACTGATCCACAACAATAATCAGTCCTGAGTCATACAACCCGCTGCTGAGCATAGAATCAGGGCTTCCCCTGGGTTCCAGGGTTGGGTCAGATCAAATTAAGCAGGGGGCCAGATCCAGCTTGCAGGCAGGAGTTTCCCCACCCTGGTCTATGGATTTTAAATAATGAACGGCCTTTGAGTGTTTTATTGCTACTAGTAACAGGTGATGGGTTTCAGTGGACAAGCTGCTGGAAATCATTTAAAAAGGAGCATGCTCACAATTCCATTTCTCCAAAGTGCCCCTTCTGCATTTCTATTGCTAACTATTGTGTCTGGGGGGGACAATCTCTGTGGAAACACAGAGCTGAAATTACATCTGCATGAAGTTGACTGTGTGGACAAGCTGACGCGAATTAAGTGAAATAATGAGCATGTTTCTCAAGTGCTTACCAGTGTTTTACACTCTGCGCTATAATTTAAACTTGGAAGTGCGACTTACTATGAAAGCACCTTTGTTGGTGACGTGAGAACAGTACTTGCATGTAAACCCATCATTAATATTTTTGGGAGCTGTTTATTGACTTGTCTGCTGAGGGAGGAAAAGAAAATGAAAATAAAACATACTGTGATTATGCTCATTTGACTTGCACATAGCAAAAGGATCACACTAATTTTCCTCCAGCTCTTTCAGTCTCAGGGGAGCTAAGCTTCAGAGTGAAAACAAACAGAGAAAAACTGGTAGCATGATAGGAGACTTAAACAAACAGTGGCTGCCAAATGATTTGCAGGTGTCAACCAAGTCCAACATCTGCAAGAAGCTCCATGCCCTGACCTTGCTGTTCATGACTCCATTCCAGAGCAGCTAATATTATGTAATTGGATCAGCTGTTAATGCTCTAGGGTTTCATATTTCATTATTTATAAAGCTGCAGCAGACTCTCTTTGGTTTCAGGCAATTATGTTTTAAATATATTTCATGTAACTGGTTTACAGAGAGGACTTTAGTGCTATTTGTAGGGAGGGCAGTAGTACGGTTGCTCAGGCATTGTCTTTTCTTTCCAACAAACAAATCATCACTTAAAAACAGTTCTGTGGGTGTCTTCCCCTGTGTCCTACTGCCCCACATTATTGCAAAAGTTTGCATTGCATATTGCACTGGACAAATATAGGAAGCTAGAAGAGGTATTTCATTAAACAAACCATAAACTGAAATGCTGAATGGAATCATTCAAATATGAAAGAATGATTTTAATTGTAGCTTTTACTAGCACATCAACAAAGTATCATATATGGGCAAACTTTGTACTTGTGCTACTTGGTATTTTGATAGCACCTAGAGATTCTAGCTGACTGAGTAGTACAAATGCATAGTAAGAGTCAGTTCCTCGCCTGAAGAGCTAATGTTTTAAATAGATAATGGAGGTATTATTATCCCCAGTTGGAAAGCATAAGAATGGCCATACTGGGTCAGACCAATGGTCCATCTATCCCAGTAGTCTGACACTGGCAGTGGCCAATGCCAGGTGCTTCAGGGGAAATGAAAAGAACAGGCAATCCTAGATAAAACAGGCAATCTTAGGCTATGCCTAGACTGCAGGCTTTTTTTGGAAGAAGCTTTTCTGGAAGAGATCTTCAGGAAAAACCTCTTCCTAAAGAGAGTGTCCACACAGCAAAAGTGCAACGAAAAAACCATTTACTTTTTTGAAAGATAGTGTCCATATTGATTGGATGCTATCTCACATTTAAGTTGTGATTACTTTGGACCGAGTGGCCACCAGGGCACCTGTGCTTTTTCCTGGAGGCCTCTTCTTTTGAAAAAAAAAAACCACTCTCTTCCACATCCACACATGCCTTTTTCTGAAAAAGCTTTTTCAGAAAAAGGTTTCTTCCTCATAGAAAGAGGTTTACCGCTATCAGAATACCCCTCCGTTCTTTTGACTTTCTGTAGAAAGAACGCAATAGCAGTGTGAACATAAATATAGTTTTTGAAAAACTCTGCAAGTGTAGACATACCCTTTGATTCTGACAGTCAGAGAATAGAGAGTCCCAAAGCACAGGGTTGCATCCCTGACCATCTTGGCTAGAAGCCATTGATGGAGCTATCTTCTGTGAACCTATTTTTAGAATCCTGTTATAAGTTTTGGCCTTCACAACATCCTCAGACTACAAGTTCCACAGTTTGATTGCATGTCATGTAAAGAAATACTTGTTTTTGTTTGTTTTAAACACCTAGTTCTTGTGTTATGAGAAGGAATTAATAACTCTTCCTTATTCATTTTCTCCACACCAGTCATGATTTTATAGACCTTTATCATATCCCCCCCTCAGCTGTCTTTTTTGCAAGCTGGAAAGTCCCCCTGGCTGCTGCTGGGTCTGCAGCAGCAGAGATCTTTTAAATCTCTCCTCATACAGAAGCTGTTTTGTACTCTTAATCATTTTCATTACCCTTTCTTAGGCCTGGGGGTGTGAGCTCAGAGGCAGGACCAGAAATGAGGGATTCAGGGTGCAGGAAGGGGCTCCAGGCAGGGGGTACCATGGTTAAATGTCAACTGAGGAGGAAAAGAAAATAGGCTTATGCCATTTTCTTGCTTCTTTATGATGGACAAAGAGGCTCTGAAAGCAGTTCTTTTTTAAAGGGTTTTTTAGCGGCTTGTTTTTGATATTAGAAATGAAGGTCCTGCCTAGGCTGGAAGAGTCTATGGTAACTAGTGAAGGAGGCTCTCATAAGAGTGAAAAGTTAAGATTTTAAAGAAGATAATTTTAATGAAGCTGGTCAGGAATTTTTTTCCCTGAGGAAAATTTCAATGAACATGAAAATATTTTTATTTTGGTTTCAATTTTCCACAGGAATTTTTATGCTTTCATTAAAAAGCCAAAACCTGAAATGTTCTTGGTCCCCAACAACCAAAAATTGCACTTTTAAGTTGAAATTTGAAGGATGATAATGAGGTAACTAACATTTAGAACTGAAGAAGCTTTTGTTGAAGATTCAACATCCTTCTTTGAAGATCATCTTTAAGGCACTGTGCCCTAAATCAGGAAATCCTACTTCTATTCCTGCCTCTGTCACACAGACTTCCTGTGTAACCTCGGTTCGGTCATCTTGGAACAAAATTTTCAAAAACAGTGTCAGTAGCAGTTATTTGCACCTATTGTTTTGCAGATACTTATCCCTTGTAGGCACATGGTAGAATTCAGCCTTCTAATTATCTGATTTCTGAAAAAAAAAAAAAAATAAGAAGAGTAACAGTTAATGATGGTTGATGGTGGGGTGGGCAAATTACCACCCATAGACCTTTCACTCCAGCCCTTGAGTTTCTGCCAAAAAGTGGAGTCGGGGGCTTGCCCATTCAATGTACTATGGCTCTAAGCAGCTCCAGAAGCAGGAGCATCTGGGGGTGGGGTGGGGGGAGAGACGCTCCACAGGCTGCCCCCACCCTGGCGCCAGCTCTACAGCTCCCATTGGCCAGGAACCACAGCCAGTGGGAGCTGTGGGAGTGGTGCCTGCAGACAGGGCAGCACCTGGAGCCACCTGGCTGTGCCTCTGTGTAGGAGCCAGACAGGGGAGATGTCGAAGTTTTCAGGAGCTGCCTGAGGTAAACGCCACCTGGAGCTTGCAACCCTGAATCCCCCCCTCCACATTCCACCTCCCTGTCCCAGCCATGATCCCTCTCCCATTATCCAAACCCTTTGATCCCAGCCCAGAGTTCCCTCCTACATTCCAAACCCCTCATACCCAATGCAACCCCAAAGCCTGAACCTCTAGGCAGAGTTTTCACCCCCCCACACATACCCCTCCTGCCCTCTGAACCTCTCAGTCCCAGCCTTGAGCACCTTTTCCCATTCAAACATCTAATCCTGGCCCCACCCTAGAGCCTGCCTCCAGTCAGAGTCCTAACTTCTTCCCGCATCCTGATCCCCTTCCCCTGTCAGAGCCCTGGGCCTTTTAAATTGTTGCCAGAGCACCGTGCTGCATGCGGGGAGGCAGGGCACTTTCCAGGTAGTGTATAGGGCTGCCTAGCCCCAGTCCTGCCGGTTCCGCCTCAGCCCCTGCCTCTTCCAGGGCATGGGGCCTTGCCCAGAGGCCTGGCAAGGCTGTCCCTGGACTTTCCACTCCCCTCTACTGGTAGCACAGCTGCTCCTATGGGGACTCTGCATTTGGAGTCTACTGGGGCTGCCTTTTCCGGTGAAGGAGTGGGGAGCCAAGAGGTCAGGTTCCTGGAGGGGAGCCAAGAAATCAGGTTTCTGGAGGGGAGAAGGGGATCTGGGCTGTTGGCTGGGAGCTGTATGTGGTGCTGAAAGCCCTAATTCTCAGCACCCTACGCTGTCCCTCTCAAGTCAGTGGAAGTGCTTCTAGTGAGGATACACAACATCAAGAAAAGGAGGATAGCACAGATATGAACCACCACAATAATTACTATGGCGGCTGTAAATTGATCTAACATAGGTCAGCATAAGTTTGTAGTGTGGACATCCCTTAGGTCATTATTTCTGACATAGCAAATAGAAAATAATCATGAAGTAAATTCAGATTTAGTTTGCTAGATTTGAAAAGTGTGTGTTGTCCTAAGATATTGAAAGATGTCAGCAGTGCTTATCCTTACCCACCAGAAGAGTTAGAACTGCCAGAGGTAGCTGGAACTTTTCATAACGGGGAAGCCCAGCTTTGTATTGTATTTACGCACTGTGTGTTCATTTCTTTAAGCTATCAACAGATGTCACAAAAATTCCCAGATGTGTGTTGCATTATTTTATTTGTAATCTCTGCTTTATGTATAGCTCTGTTGCAGGTACCTTACCTTGAATGATAGAAAGAAACTTTTGTTCTCATGCATCATAAATATCCTTGGCTTCTAGAATTATTTCATGTTTTTAGGCTTTTATGTTATCTTTGCATCATATTTTTTTCTTTTGGCAGTATGGCATAACCAATGACTGACTATCTATCTCTCTATCTATCATATTTAACAGTTGAAGTAATGGTAATAATCTCATAGACTCAGAGACTTTAAGATCAGAAGAGACCACCATGATCATCTTATCTGACCTTCGGCACATCATAGACATAAAGCCTCACCCACCCACTCCTGCAGCAGGCCCATACCTTCTGGCTGCGTTACTGAAGTCCTCAAACAATGATTTAAAGACATCAAGTTACAGAGGATCTGCCATTTACACTACTAAACCTGCAAGTGATCCGGGCCCCTTGCTGCAGAGAAAGGTGAAAAAGCTCCATGGTCTCTCCTAATCTGGCCTGTGGGAAAAAAATTTCCTGACACAAAATATAGCAATCAGTTGGATCCTGAACATGTGAGCAAGACCCACCAGCCAGACACCTGGGGAAAAAATTATCTGCAATAACTCAGAGCACTCCCCCAGCTCAATCTTGAAGCCAGTGAGCTTTTTTTGTTTGGTTTTGTTTTTGGCCCCCACCTATCTCCTTAGAAGACTATTTCAGAACTTTACTCTTGTGATAGTTCATCTAATTTTAAGCCTCAGTTTGGTGATAGCCACTTTATATCCATTTGTTCTTGGGTCCACAATAGCACTCAACTTAAATAACTCCTCTCTCCTTCCCTGGAATTTATCTCTCCGATGTAGTTATAAAAATCAAACAAACATGTCTCTCAGCCTTCTTTTCATCAGGCTAAACAAGGTAGGTTTTCCATTTCTTGGATCGTCCTAGTAGCCCTTCTCTGCACCTGTTCTAATCTGAGTCCATCTTTCTTGAACACGAGAGACCAGAATTGCACATAGTATTCCAGATGAGATCCTACCAGTACTTTGATACTAACACCTCCCTGCCCCTACTGGAATTACCTCATCCAACGTATGCTTTAAACAAACATTAATGAGCTCACTGTTACCTCAGGCAGATAAATGTGATCACACTGACATTTAATCTGTCAATAATTCATATGTGACATAGGCAGACAATGCTAAGAGACCTGTGGTTTTTAGGGTATGTCTATGCTGCACTCAGGGTACGTGATTGTAGCATGTATAGATACACCCAGCCAACTCTAATACAGCTAGTGTGGGTACTGTAATAACAGTGAAGCTCACCCAGGATGCTAAATACTTTTCTGGATGGTTAGCTCCTGCTGACGGCTGCACTGCTGTGGCTTCACTTTTGGTAGCAAAGCTAGAATGATTAAAGCTAACTCAGAGATGTCTAAACATGCTGCAGTCTCACCTCTGATTCAGTATAGACAAACTTCTGGCAGTACAGCAGAACTGAGGTGTCTGCTTTGTTAATGCCTTTTGTCAGGGACAACAGACATCAGAAAGGAGGCAGGTTAATTTGCACCTCAAAAGGACTTTGTCTTGGTTGCAACTATGAGCTAAAATCCCCAGATAAAGGTGGATCAACCTTCAAAGGAATATTTGAGTTAATGCAAAGATGGAACACACGCACACGCACACGCACACACACACACACACACCCTCTGAAACTGTTTAGGAAAAAAGCACTAAGTATAATACTGGATGAAATTGTGGACAGACCCAAGATATACCACTAAATGGAGAAGGATTATGTGGCATAATGATATGCCAGATAGAATAATAGAATACTAAAACTGGAAGGGACCTCGAGAGGTCATCAAATCCAGTCCCCTGCATTCATGACAGGACCAAGCACCATTTAGATCATTTATGATAGATGTTTGTCTAACCTGCTCTTAAATATCTCCAATGATGGAGATTCCACAACCTCTCTAGGCCATTTATTCCAGTGCTTAACCAATTTATTGTGCCAATTTATTCCAGATGCTTTAAAGAAACATGACTGGAAAACTTGAGGAGGCTCAAAGCAATGAGGTGTGACTTGGACACATTGGAAAGCTGAACGGGTTAAAGTAGAGAGAGGAGAAAGTCCTTTCAGAAATGTAAAATATATATATTTTTATTCCATGTCACTTAATCAAGGGGGCCCTTACCTAGATGAGCTCTGCAAAGTGTCAGACTAAATATTTCCTGCACACTTGTTTACTTTGTTTCAATCTGATCTTCTCTTGCTATTATTTATTTATTTATTTATTTATTTAATGTAGTGTTACAATATAGCTTAGAGACCACAGCTGAAGCAAATAAACCATTTTGCTAACCACTATAAAAAACCTAACCTAGCTCAGCTTATAAAAATGAGAGGTTGTGGCATCAGGTGTGCCACCAGGTCTACCCACATAAGTTTTTAAGTACAAATGCTTGAGTCTCTTTTGAAATCAAAATACATTGCACTTTGAGACACATATGGTACATCCCACACTATTGTATTCATGACAGCAAAATGTGTTTTTGGCTTCTATTGTGTACAGTGTTGTGAAGCACATTTTCTTACATGTCAGCTTTTGATGCTGTTGCATCTTTCTATTCCCGGTGCACTGTGCACTGACAAACATCACTAGGAACGAAGAGAAAATATAACAGCACAAGGAGGGTAAGCTGTATTTTTATGAGGCTAACTGAGAACTCAGAGCAGAAAAATTATATGGGCAATTGTTGGTACCATGTCCTCACTCAAAGCCAGAAGGCAGAAAACAGTACAGAAAATTAAACTGACAGAATCATTTTGAATTCTCACCTTGTTATACAAATACAGATTGCCGTTTGCAGGAATTAAGGGCCAAACCAGTGCTCCATATGCTATGATGTACTTTTATCATTATATGTTGTGCCCGTAGCCTTGAGCATAATGATGATGGAGTATCGAAATCCTCATTTTTATACCTCTCTTTAAAGTTCCTCCTAAGATGTTGGCATTATAAAAATAATCGCTCTCTCTGTATAAAAAAGTTTTTCCTGACAGATGACAGAATGTTCCTGCTGGGTGACAGAATGACATCATCACATCATCAGTGTCAACAGGCTCTCTCAGCGAAGCGAAAGCGGCCAGAGAAAGGCATGTAGGTGATCGTAGTGAGCAGAGGGCACAGGCCCCTAGTAATTATACCATACACATTGTGAAATCTTATTAAATAAGGACAAAGGATGATACTAAGGAGGGAATTTGCAGTTGATTTTGCTATTTCCTGCAATCTCTGAATTGTACACATGTATTTTGGGTTTATCTAAGGTTTTAAAATACTATTAGAAGTTGTACATGTTCATTAGCATTTTTCAAAAAACATTGTGCTGGGAAAATGTATTATAACAACTTTCCCTTTGGCTTGACACAGTTCATAGCCACTGTATTGAAATGTGCTCCATGTGCCACAATTCCAGATGATCTCCAGCCCTGAGTCTACTCATAGGCAGCCTTTTACTCTTTCATACCAAACTACTAATTATCCATGAACATGTTTCTGAAGCTAACAACTGGTCCAAATCTTGTTTTTTGCAGGTAGCGTCCCCTCTTGAAAAGGTCTTTTTGTCCCATGTGATTACATACGCCCGTGTGCACTCACCACAAGTTTCCTAAATTTTTGTCTGAACTGCTGCATTTCATTAGGAATAGAAGAAACAGATTAGATAAAATAAAAATGTGTCCCCCAAATTAAAAAATTTCTGAGGTCTCAAAAATGTGGATACATGTTTTCTAAGACTTTTCCTTGTGTTGAACTCCCAGGTTTCAGGACTGTGACTGGAATCTTACTGCTAATCTTACTGAGAAAAAGCTGGTTTTCACAAACTTAGGTTCCTATCAATGTGAGTATTGCAAACATCAGTTCAATATATGAGGAGACATAGTGTATATTGGCCACCAACTGCCATGGGGGTTTTAAATGCTGTGTCACATAATGCTGTTCAACATAGTTTTAATCAACACCATACTGAAAATATATGAGTCAGCCAGAGGTCTGTTTACTTCAGGTCTCCCAATGCAGATAACATTAGTAAAACTTAACTCAGGAGTGGGCAATAATTTTTGATGGGGGGGCCACTCCAAGAATTTGGTATATGGTTAAAGGGTGCGGGATCTGGGATGGAGGGTGGATGCAGAAAGGAATTGCGGCTAGGGGACTGGGGTACTGGAGAGGGTGTGGGGTCTGAGAGAGAGTTTGGATGAAGGAGGGGGTTGTGACCTGGGGCAGGGGATTGGGGTGCAGGATCTTGGAAGGGTTGTGAATAGGGTACAGAAGAGGATTCTGGCCTGGGGAAGGGCTTTAGGAGGGGAATGCAGAGTCTGGGAGGGCGTTATGACTGGGGCAGAGGGTGTGTGAAGGGTTTGGATGGAGACCTGGGGCAGGAGGGGACAGGGAGTTGGGGTGCAGGAGTGAGTGAGGTTCCAGAGGCAGGCTCTGGATGGGAGGCAGTTACCTAGGCAACTCCTGGCCAGTTGCCCAGGGGGATCCTCAGGCAGGCTCCCTGCCTGCCAGCAGCCCCAGAACGCTCGAAGTGGCTGGCTGTTCCATGCGGCTCTCTGCCTTACGCACCACCCCTGGCACAATCTCTCGGCTCCCATTTCCAGCCAATGGGAACTGAGAGATTGTGCCAGGGGCCAAGGCAACATGCAAAGCCTCTCCCTCCTCCCCAGCACCCGGCACAGAGAGTCACATGAAGCATTCAGTCCCTTTGAAAGGCATGCAGATGCTCCTTGCCAGAGGATCCTGGCAGGGTGGGATTTGGGCCAAATTAAAAGGCTCAGTGAGTGGTATCTGGCCTACGGGCCATACCTGGCTTGCCCCAACTTAACTGGTATTGAAAAGGGTAGGAAAATTTTGGATAATTTACAGACCCTAAGATCTGATCCTGTGACTTGCAGGCTGATTAAGAACAAGGGAATTTGAGGGCACCTATCAGGTCCTATTTTCATTGTCTGAGCTTAAAATTTAATCAGAATCAAAACTTTTGGGTGCTCCTTTATGTGGAACTTGAACTTCCGAAGTTTTCTCTTCTTGTACCAATTATCCTGCTTTCCCAAAAACCCAAACTGTAATGGGATATTAAGGGGGTGAATATACATAGATTTGTAGAATGAACATGCTTGCTAAATAAACATTATTTCTGCCTTCATGAGAAGTTTCTCTCTCATTCCCAACACTTTCAATTGTAGTCTTCATCGCAAAGGCCATAGATAGGATGTAGGGAAAATGTTTTTAGGTTAACCCCATAATACCAATAGTTTTTTCCTCTCTGTTCAGCTGTGATATGAATTCCCCAGAACTTAATTTAGTGTTTAAAATACACAGAGCATCTTATGTTTATTTTGATCTGACTTTAAGTAAACTGAACTTTAACTCACTTATATGTCCATTAGTGATTGATGCCCCAAAGACGCAATGAACGACATAAGGGCCAGTTGCTTGCTCATTTGCTTTTTCAGGAAGTCAGCTATGGCTCTACATAATTTATAGGTGACCAATCTTTTATTTAACAACAGCTCATTTTACAGAAGGCTTGATACACTTGGGTATCAACCTAAGGAAGAAAAGCCAAATCAAACAGACAGTGCCTGGCAAAAAGAAAGCCTTCTCTGTTTCCTGAAATCTTAGGACCAGGATAGGGCTGTGGTTTTATTTCTTTAAGATAGTGTATGTTAGCAGGATTTATGAGGTACTCAGTCGATGTGATATGCTACCTGAAGTGAGAAATATTTAATTTTTGAATTTGAATTCAAAGAGTCAGTTCTAGTCAATAGTAATTCAAAGGAAAAAAACAATGTGTTTGTAGCTCAAAAATGTAAATAAGGGAGATTATTTTCCTTAATATAAGAAAATGCAATTAATAATTTCCAGCAAGGCCTTCTTTCTGTGAGTGTTCCCTTTGAATTAATCCAGTTTTGAGAGGGTCTTTGAGCCAAATTGTAAGGAAAAAGAAACACTAAAATTACAAGTTTAATTTTCTGTTATAAGGGCTAGATCAAAAGCAAGCACCACAGAACACTGCTACAGATGAAGGATCCATTATAAACAGATTTTACTGGAAGCAGCCAGCCAATAGGAACTGAGAGATTGGCTGGGAGGATGGTGGCAGTGCAAGCCTCTTCCCACTCCTTGAACTGAGAGCCACATGGAGGCAGCAGCCTGTATTTTCAAACGGTCTGGGGTTGCAGCAGGCAGGGAGCCCAGCCTGCCTTGGGGGTGCTGCAGGGCTGCTGACTGGGAGAAACTTAGGTAAGCGCCTCCCAGCCAGAGCCTGCCTCTGGCACCCCTGCCCCTCCTGCATCCCAACTCCCTCTGCCAGGTCACCATCCAAACCCTCTGCACCCCCTGCCCCATGTCACAACTCCCTCCCAGACCCTGTACCCCCGCCTATAGCCCTCCTCCAGGCCAGAATCTTCTCCTGCACCTATATTCCCTCCTTGACTCTACACTCCAATCTCCTGCCCCAGGTCACAACCCACTCCTTCACCCATACTCCCTCTCAGACCTCACACTGTCTCCTGCATCCCAGTCCCTTACCTTGTGTGCTCTTCTACACCCAGCCTCCATCCTGGACCCTGCACCTCTTCCACAGAAAAGTGTGGCCCTTGACCACTTTCCAAAATCTTGGAGTGGCCCCTCACCAAAAATTATGCTCACCCCTGCCATGAAGTCCTTAGGTAAAATCTGGTCTCAATGAAATCAGTGGCAAAACTCCAGTGGGGGCAGGATTTCACTCCAAATTTCCATGAGGATCTGAGAGGATAATTTTGTTGTAAATCTATAGAATAGGCATAGTGGCTATAAGGAAATTCTGCAGTGCTGTTGAGTACATAATAATCATAGAAAAATCTCAGAAGTTTTGGCTCTTTCTGGAGGACTGAACTTATATGCTTTTCTTTGATACAGAAAACCAAGGTGGAAATCTTGTGAGAAGTTTTCTTACAAGAAAGAACATGCCAACAAGAACATGCCAACAGTTTGTTTGCCATCATATTTCCTATGTTATTGCAAATGGGAATTGCTTTGAGATAAAGGAATTAAAATATAGTATGTTAAGGGTTTTATTGTGTATCTCTCTTTGATTGGTAAGCATTTACAATACTCATGAGGGAAGGCGTTACTAATTGATGGAGTAAGTGCTAATCAAAGTAAATAATAGCTATACTCAGAATATTATTATTGCATCATCATTAATATTACTGTTTCTGTTGTGATTTCAGCCAAAACCATGGATATGCAAAAGAAAAGAAAAGAAAAGGTTGGATTTGAAATAGGACTATGTTAGTGCACACGAGGGAACTTTCAGTGCACACCAGCAGGATCAACACAGGCCATTTAGTGTGTGGCACATTGGCACTGAACACAATTTATACTTCACTGCTGCGGACTGGTGCATTGTAGGACAAGTCTTAAATGATTTGCTCTAACTGAACAGGGACTATAGCACAGGTTTCGTAAGTGAGTCTGAGTCCCTTAACCACAGGATCATCTTTCTTCTAAGGGGACAGTTCACTGAGGGAATCTTTACAGAGATTCACCAAGGGAATTTTTATTAAGATGACTTGCCCTTATGCTCCCCCCCACTCCCAAACCCATTTGTTTTCCTGTGGAAGAGGATAATCCAGCCATTTCCATATGAGCTGTACTAGTCAACTCACACAAAACCCTCTTCCCTCAACCTTCCTCATCTCCATTTCTGTGGCCTTACCCTGCATGCACCATTGTGTAATGCAGAGAAATACTTGGTCCATTGTAAATAGATGTATATCCAATAGACTGCAACAGCTGTATTGCCTGTGTGCAGCCCCAGCCTTTACTGTGAACTTTTTGCCTTTTGCTGTGTTGTGTCTCCGTTGCCACATAATTTAAACATTTTTATTTTTTCTAAAGGCCATTTTTTTTGTCCATGAAGGGATACTCCAAATACTTCCATAAGAGAAGCAGAAAATAATAACTCAGTATACACTCCATTGTAACCCTTGTGGACTGAAATGTCTTCTTTGCCTCAAACTCCACTCCTTCCCCCATCCACTTTTCTGGTGCTGCACAGTCTGCTTTGGTGCTGGAGACAGCTGACTAAAATATTATGGGATGGATGAGCTGCATTTTACTTAAGAAAATAGCTTGGCTCTCTGTCACAGAGCGTTCTTACTGTATCTTGGCCCACTCCTGCTCAAAGGTCAGAGGTCACATTCTCATGGTAAGAAAGCTACCAGGGGAGCTTGCTCTGTGGTCAACAACAGGTGGGAAAGATTAACCCTTTCAGAGTCATGCCCCTCAGAACTCCAGGGGTCATGACATGTAAGGTAGGGTCTGTTGTCATCAGTGAACAGTCAAGCCCATTCAAGGCCTTTTGCTAGATTTATTATGTACATCACAAGACACTCAGTGAAATAACATTTTGCTCTCTTCCTCCCATTTCTGCCATTCCCTGGAGCTGATCTAGACAAATGAAGTAGGAAAATGCAGATAACACAGTTTAGCTACTGAAAGCACAATAATCCCATCTCTGACACCTTGGTGTGTTTATTAACTATTGCTAAAGCTATTTTCCCTATGTGTCATCTGTATTCTCTTTGATCTCCTTGAGTTAATTCAAAAACAGATTTGGCACAAGCCTGTTTTCATTTTTAAATAATTTTTACACATACCATTGATGTTTATTTTAAAACATTTTTATTTATTTATATACATTTTTCACAGTTGTGCAAAATTATGGGTTTTAAGGATTTTTTGATAATGAAAATTTTGCACAATTCTGGAAAATTAAGAGGGTTCAGACAATAATTATTTAATGATAGTAAGCATGGAGCTTCAAAAAGGTAAAGTTTTATAACTGTTGAAGCACAAATTATCAATTTCACATGTCAAAATATACAAAATAAATCTCCTTAAATCGAAGACTCTCAAGCAGCATTATTTGTTCTTTACTTAGCTGTAAATTTTGACTATTACAGATGGAAGTATTGTTTTGTCGGTTTGTGGGTGTACAGTTGATAAAAATCTAATTCTTCTAAACTCATTCATAAACTAGTCTTGGGTCTTTTAAAATTCATCTGAATTAAAGACCAGACAATTAAGAATATTTTATCGTATATTATAACCCTTCTTAAAGGACATTTGCCCTCTGCAATATTAGCCACAGCTCTTCTGCAGGAGGTAAAGGACAGTAGTGTGGGTACTCTGTGTCTTCACCTTTCTTACAGGCCAAAAGAGGTCAAGGAGTGAGATCCTGGACGTATTGAAGTCAATGGCAAAACTCAAATTCACTTCATCCAGGCCAGGATTTCACCTTACACAGGTAGGGATTAATTTTGTATTGAACTATGGAGCATGGAGTTGGCTACAATCAAGATAAACATCCTATATTTAAAAAATGTTTCCCTTACCTGTTCCACGTAACATGTTGGATCATTGCCACTGAAAGACTGTTACAAATTGAATGGTTTTGTACAAATGGAACCTCCTGGAATTTCATTCCATGTAGGCAATGAAACCTTTTCAGCTTTTCTGATGAACTATCACAATACTGCCATGTTTGGGTTTTCTAACACTAACACACACACACACACACACACACACACACACACACACACACACACACACACACACACACACACACACACACACACACACCAGTCCCCTTGAAATTATCTGTGTCTTTAAAATGCTTAATTGAAATATATCATAGTAGATGTAGCTTTATGAAACTTTACATTAAAATGGAAAAAACCCTAAAATGTAAATTTACATTGTTTTGCAGAATCCTTTAAAGGGAACCCATCAACTTAAAATGATTGACTAAGACCTTGAGATTGACTAAGGGTAAAGGAAATTAATTAACCCACTAATAACAAAGAAAACTGACCAACTAAATGCAAAAGAAGCAAATGTCCAACTGAAAAAAATGGATGCATCTTTCTCTGTGATAGGTCTGATACAGCTCCCATTGGGATCAATATCCAAACTTGCATTAACTTCACTGGTACAAGCTGAAACCTTTAGTATTTTTAGGTGTAACTTTTCATGAAAGCAGGTGAAAAATATTCAGTCAGAGGTTTGATTTGAATTCCCCCTCTATTTTCAGTCAGCATGAATATGGCCGTTATTTCCCTTTCCATTCTCAAAATGTTCTGTTGTATTGGTGCCTACAGTTAAACAGCTGCTGCATCAGACCATCGAGGTGCCACATATCAGGACGTGATTATAGATATCTCTCTATATATTAGAGTGTATATGTATGTGACTCTGTCTGTGTATATCTGTGAGTCTATTTGTTCAGGAATGTCAATGAGAATTTTGCAGAAGTAAGGATTGCAGAATTTGGTCATTCAGTTATACAACCACTAGAGATTTTTCAGATTGAAAGATTTGCTCTAAATATATGAAAAATTGGGTATAAAATGCACATTTTCTGCTCCATAAAAATTCTTTATTGGAAGGTTCTTAAACTAGTGGTCCACAGAGCATTTACTGGGGGTCTGTTGACCATTAGCTAGCTAGTTCCCCCTTCTCCTCCTCTTCTTTCTCTTTATGTCTTGCAATTGCATCAAAAATTACTAAAATGCAATAGATACTTTCTTTCGGGTGCTTTTATATATCAGGTTACCAAACCATAGTATCTGATTGTGAGTAAGAGCCTGGAGTAGATAGTCTCTGAACTCAGGAATGGGAGAAGTGATCACAATACATTTAAGATGTGCTTGGCCATGCAGTCCCTTGCCAAACCTTGGAACAAACACAGGAAGGTGACAAAGCCGCGACAACAAAGAGATACTTGTGTTTACTTTCTCCTGTGTTAGAAATGATTCATTTCCTGAATAGGAAGGGGAAAGAGCCAATTGTTACAGCCTGTTTCAGCATAGTAAAAATCCAGCTTACCTGTGAGATGTTTAATTTTTTCACTCTCATTTCAGTGTACAGTTTAATTGGAGGCCTGATACAAGCGATTATTCCAATGAAACTCTGTATGTGAAATTCCTTCATGGGGGCTATCCCATGGCACTTAAGAACATCCTTGCTGAAGCAGGACCAGAGTGCTCAGCACCCTGCAGAATGAAGCCTCCTATACAGACTTCCCATTGATTGTAATAGGAGTTCCATAGGTGGTGCAACTACAAGATTGGACCCCAGTTTTGCAGGATATTGAAGCATGCGTTGAGCATTAGGCATGTGAATATTGAAGTCAATGGGGCTACTCATGTAAGTAGAATTTAGCAAATGTTTCTATGTCTGTAGGATCAAGGCTCCTTTCTTGTCTAGGGGATAGAGCCAGGCATAGCTAGGTGCCACAGGACTACTCATTGCTTTTGTGGTAGGATTGAGTCCTAGAACATCATTTAAAATCTAATCCAGATCATTAGTGATGAAACATCATTACTATCCAGTGATTGCCGCTCTGTGTTTAATGAGTGAGTGGACACAGAATGGTTTGTATTAGTTATATGTGACCAAATACAGAATTAACTGTTCTGTGCTATGTTTGATTCTGAACAGGACCACACTGTGGTTAGCTGTGCTAATTGTGGCTCTAATCCTGCAACTGGGTCAGGCTGCATAGAGCCAGACACCTGCAGAAAGCCCCACTAAGTCCGTTACCGATACACATGAGTATAAAGTTCCATCCACAGGTATCTGGACCTACTTTGGCAATAACACATGGACTAAATCAGAAATGAGGAGTGATGCTGGCCCCTTTGGTGACCATTGGAAAGTCACTTAAACTCTCTGTCCCTTAGCGTTTCTGTCTGTAAACCGGGGATAACAATACTGACTTCCTGGTAACCACTTTGAGATTGACTCATTAAAATGCCATCTAAAAGCGAGAGATTACTACAAATTATACAAGGAATCTCAGAAAATTCAGAAGATGGATTTGCTCTACATTTACATTATGCAAATATACATTACCATAATCCCAATATACAAGGGAAAAAAGGCCTTCTAATACTTTTTTATTTTGTCCAAAGCTGATTTCGTCTCTGTCATAGACAGCTATTTTCTCTTTATTTTGTTCTTGTATTTTATTAATTACTGACACAATGCTTATGCATGCATTTTGGAAATAGGGTATTATTTACTCAGTAAATAATTTGTAGTAGGTATGTAAATCCTCTTCCAAGCACTGTAAAATATTTACACTCTCTGGGTATGTCTACACTAGCCCCCTAGTTCGAACTAGGGAGGCTAATGTAGGCATTCGAAATTGCAAATCAAGCCCGGGATTTAAATATCCCGCTGATTTGCATCTTCCAGATCGCCATTTTTGAAATTTACAAGTCGGACTAACTGCTGCGTCTACATGCGTAGGGACCCGGTATTTCAAATTAAAGCCCCTAAATCAAACTACCTGTTAAACCTCCTTGCAGGAGGAACAACAGGTAGTTCAATTTAGGGCTTTAATTCGAAATACCGGGTCCCTGCCACGTGTAGACGTGGGCAGTTATTCCGGACTTGTAAATTTCAAAAATGGTGACCGCCGGGAAGATGCAAGTCAAGCGTGGGATATTTAAATCCCGGGCTTGATTTGCAACTTCGAATGCCTACATTAGCCTCCCTAGTTCGAACTAGGGGGCTAGTGTAGACATACCTTCTGGAAGGTTAGAAGACATACAAGCTGTTTGCATTGTATGAATAACAACAATGTATCCAGAAGTACAGAAGTCAATACATTCAGAATGTTCACCAGGTTTAATAGTTCACTGTAACTCTTTCCCAAATACAGTGATTTTTTTTCTTTTATTCTCCTAGGTGGTAGATTGTGCTTTCCTTTTTGTGAAGCTTTTGTGGTTTGACATAGTTTTGTCTTTAGCAGTTCAGAGTATGAATGAAAAATAATGTGAGTTTATTGTCTCCTTGCATCATTCAAGTTGATTTAGCTGTAGATCTATGTCTTGGACCTGCAAAAGGTCGAACCAGCATTAGTTTAGTTCTCCCTAACCCTCAAAATAAGCAAGGGAGAGAATTGTTTCAGCTCTCACATACAAACCTCCCAAATAAAGACTGGGCTTTTGTTTCAATCTGTTTCAAGAGCTTACAGATGTTCTGAACTGTACAATCTGAAATGCCGGTCATTGTGAACATCGTAGCATCCAAGCCCATCCGGAAGTCATTTGAATCTGGAAATATTTATGAAAAAGACCATCTGGTGAATCCTTCACTTCTCTGAGAGCACATTGATTTTTACTTTATCTTTATTTATTTGACTTTATTATGGCTCATCACCCAATATCAGACTGCAATTTCAATTGCAGCATTCTTCATTTTCTCTGCTAACCTAGAGTAGAGTTACTTTAAATAGCTGCTGAATTCTACCCTAGCAGCATTCTTCAGAATGGTTAGTGGTAAAATATATGTTTTATATTTCTAAATTAATGTTGTTTGATTATGTAAGGATATATACTGTGCTGTTGTTTTACACCAGAAGCAAAGAGAATTTCTAGACCCCCTTGCTCAGTCAAGTAGGACACGCCTAGATTTTGGATCTACATTTGGTATGGTGTAGAAGCCTAAGAAAACCCAGCAAAAGGATTGGGGGTAGGGAATGTGAAGTTGCAGAAGTCAAGACCAGATAAAAGCAGGGTCTGGATAAGAGCGTTAGAACTAGGACTAGGGGTAAATGAGAGTACTAGCAACTGTAGAAAAAGTAAAATGGCAGGATAGTGCTACAAGTACTGATAAGGAAGAAAAGTTTGGCAGGAAGCTAAAGATAGATACAGACTAGAAATTAACTACATATTTTCAACAAAGGGGTCAATTAGCCACTGGAATATTTTATCTGGTATGCTGGGGGATCTTGTGAGGGGGCCGACTCACCACTGCAGCATCACCAGCTGGCTGTCCTAGGAATTAGTTCTTTCACGCCTTTGCTGGGTGCCTTCCTCCAGGTGGTATCTCCCCTCTTTCTCCCAGTCACAGCATCCTTTTCAGGACACTGCCCTCCAGCAGTGCCCACACCAATCTCTGGGCCCCCTTCCGGGGGTAGTTGTTACTCCATGGGCTGTGTTTCAGGCCCAGCAGCTGGGGAGCTTACTTGGCCCGAGCTCTCCGCACCCCGCTTTGCTTCCCCAGCGCTGTTTTCACTCCAGGTAGCCTCCTGCTCCCCTAGCAGCTAGGCCCTCCCTGCTCTCCTCCCAGAGCAGCAGCCCATCCTCCTCCTCATTCCAGGAGTCCTTCCTTTTATAGGCCCCAGCTGGGCCCTAATTCATGAGGCCTGCCTCAGCTGGGGCGTTACTCCCAACCCTTGCTCCGGGCTGGGGTTTGCCCTTAAAGGGCCAGTGCAGGGCAAGCACCCTGCCACAGATCTCCATCCCTTGAAGTCTTTAAATCAAGACGCTGTTGTTCTAAAAAGAAACAACTCAAACATGGGCGTGGTTCAGAAATTACTGGGTGAGCCTTTGTTGTGTAAGAGAAGGTCCAGAAAAATTATCATAACCGTTTCTTATGGCCTTAAACATTGATGAATTTTTGAAGAAGAAAGAGAAAAAAATTGCACCCCGGACATGTGATTGTAGAGGAGGGTGCATAGCAGGTTTGTGAGTCCATGTGGAGAAAGAAGGAAGAAGAGTCTTGGCCAGGAAGATAAGTAGGTTCAGTTTCTGTCTTGGTGAGTTTGAACTAGTGGTGGGATATCCATGAAAAGATGTTATAGAGGCATTCAGAGACTAATAAGCGTACAGGTCAGGGTGAAACATAGTCTTTCCTTTAATCATAAGGTTGTAGCAAACCCTTGTTCAGTTACTTGCGAGGTTTTGCAATCTCTCTTGAGACTCCCTGTCTGGATCAGGAATCCAGGAAGTGGAGTCAAAAATGAAACTTCCAAGCAGGGAATGGGGAATGGTCTACCTATTTATACCTATACGCATACACTTCAATACAAATGGTATAGATTTCATTTTATCCCTCTTGCCAACATCTTTCATCCCTTGCCTTAGAATACAAGCTGTACGGGGCTGGGATAATGCCACTTTCTCTGATTTGTCCAGTGACCAGCACAATGAGCTCCTGATTCTGACTGTGCCCTCTTAGTGCTAACACCATATAAATTATAATGGTGGGAGAGGACAATTAGGAAATTCAATCTCTGCTTTGGGCCACAGGCAATGGAGAAAGACAATGGATAGCACTCTGGCTGATGGAGTTAGACTCTGTTTGTAACTCTAGGGCTCCTAGATGAGTAGTATGCCACATAACATAGGGTGCATAGGTTATGGCACTCCTACGTTCTGTTTTTAATGAGCAATGTCTCACTGTGTGGCTTTGATTAAGTCACTTAACCTCTTTGTGTACCTGTCTTACCATCTGCCAATATAGCAGTTATAGTTACCTGCTAAATTGGGGTGTTTATGAGGCTTACCTAATATTTGTAAAGGGTTTTTGGGATCCTTCCACGAAAGATGCTAGAAAAGTGTGGCTCAGTTGCTTTGGATCTAGACACTACCTACTAGAATATGTATGATATTATTCTTGTTACTAATGTCCAGTGCTTTTCATCCTTCTGCAATTCTGATCCTAATACCAGTGATGCACTCTCAACAGCAAATAACCCAGCATATTGTCTTTATACCAGCTCACTATGCATTTGTGATAATGTATGGATTTCTTAGGGAAAAGTTGATATGCAGAGTCAAGCTGAAATGAAATTGTCCCCAGTATATTAGATGATCTCAACATCGAAAGAAGCAATTTCAAAACTGGATTTGTTTAGCAGGCATTCATTTGGGGAAAAATTAGCATTGCAGATAGAGAAGGAAAAACAGTGACTTTTTTCTTGTGCATTCATTGTCTTGAATCAGCCTATTGTCTGGATCTCTGACGTTCGTGTATGTGGGAGTGCAAGTCACTGATGGCTGAATTCTCCTTACAGTTCTTTCAGATGTGTGTTGAGACTCTGATTGCTTATATTTCTGTCTGAAGTTCTAATACTGGGGATATTTTAGGACAATGTGTTCTGCATTTTCTGCATTGTTGAACTTTCAGCAAATTCTTTTTGCATAAACCACATATGATACCCATAGCTCATTGATGTGTCAGAGCCTCCACAGTGGCTCTTGGGAACATTCTTTATCCTATCCTAATAAATGTGCATATGCCAAAAATAATCTGCATTCATATAGTACCCTACATCTGAGGGACCTCAGTGTGTTTTATGACCATTAGATAAGCTTCTACTCTTTGAAGTGATCAAATATCATGTCCATATTGCAGATAGGTAACTGAGACATAGGTAGTTTAACTGTAATGCCCGTGGTCAAAAGTATGCCAGTAGCATAATGAAGAATGGAACATAGGCATCCCAAGAAAACTGTCTCCATAGCTAACTACGTCTCTATTTCTGTTTCTATTACCTTAAAGGTGCTTCTCTTTCCTCATGTAATATATTCCATCTTCCATACATTCAAATGGGTGTATTTTAGCAGAGTCCTATAGACTTAGCAAACCATCCCAAGTACATGCCCTGTCTTGGGAGTATCTGGAAAAACTTGATCAATTGACTACAGGAGTACTAGCATTTGATGAGGTCAGATGGATTTTGTGTGACTCTTGACCTGGATAGAGATGTGTCATTGTAACACCAACAGACTCTGATCATTGGGAGGTAGAATCAAACCAGGGAACTTTCAGAGCTAACTGCATGAGCTTCAACTGCATGAGCTAAAAGCCAATACCTCTTAGCTAAGGCTATCATAGATTCATTAATCTCCAAGTAGTGTAAGTGCCACTAGAGAGAGACAGAGAATCACACCTAGCAGACATGGGTTACATCATGGGAAGGTTTTTACCAATTATTCATCATTAAGCATGCTATTTGCTGTACCCGTTGCCAGCTCTACATTAAGTAAAAAGAGCAAAGATCAGCAGACATAAATCCTCTGTTGGGAGTTCAGAATCCATAGAGATTTAGTTATATGAGATGCAGTGCTAATGTATTTGAATGATGTTGCTTATTTTTAAGTATATATACACAAATCACATTATTTCCTAATGAAATACATGCTTTTAGTGTTTACCTAAGGATGATTTATTAATTTATACACTATGGAGGCATTTTTCTGAAGAGGAAGCATTCATAATAAGAGCAGCTCAAGAGTAGTGAATTGAAACCAGGGCTACAAAACCTGATTCCCATTAGTAAAATCATGCTACATAATTTTCATTTCTTCTCTGCTCAGCTCATACAGTAAATCACAGAATGTGACTTTGTTTCATTTTAGCCTACATTGGCACTGTTCTGGCTGATGATATTTTCACAGTGCTGATTGCTAACTGGATGAATGTGGCTAGCAGCCTGGATACTCCTGCTTTGCATGGAATATCAGAAACTAAGGTGTTGAACTCTCATCTCCTGAGGAAAAAATATAGCTGATGTCAATGCATTTAGGCACGGGAAAATTGGTCTAGTAGTGAGGACAAGACAATGGGACTCAAGAGTCCTGGACTGAATTCCTGGCTCAGCTGCAGAATTTATATGTGATTTTGGATAAATTGCTAAACCTATCCTGTGCTTCAGGTCCCCAACAATAAAATGGGATTGACCTGTCAATGTGATAGTGGTTGTGAGAAGATAGAACCTCGTCATGATTGTGAAGCATATGAACTCTAGAATTCTGAGGCCCATATCAGCTGAAAGAACCAAACAGGCTGTCTGTACAGAGCTGTATCATTTAATTACAGGTCCGATAGGGGAGGCAATTCAAAACAAAAAACAAGCCATGGGTCAAGATTTTCAAAATTAACTAGTTACTTTGTATGCCTCAGTTTTTGGTTGCTCGATATCAAACAGTTTAAAGGGGCTTGCTTTTCAGAAGTGGAAAGGTTTTTTTTTAGCATTTTCTAAAAATCAGTCCCCGTATGATGTTTCAAGATGGGTATACCAAACCTGAGATGCCCAAATTTACCAATCACTTTTGGAAGACTTCATCTAGATTGTGTACTTGTTTGTAGAGAGGCTTATTTATGCAAATATATTCAGTGTTTAAATTCATTCTATGGTTGTTTTGTGCAAACAAATTTCACCATATGTAATGCTTGAAAACTCTCTAGTATGCATATGTGTTCTTCATGTGACAGCCTTCAGATATTGTTTTTGTTTCCTTATTGATCTAACCTTTTGAATCTACTTTCACTTTTGCTTGAAATGAATGAATATAGCATAGTTGTACCAGAACAAACTCCTAGCCTGAAATCCTGTCCCTACTGAAGTCTATGGGACCACTCACACTGATTTCAGTAGGTCCAAGATTTCACTCCTAGCACACAGAAGGGAAATTGTAACTTGCCCCTATTTACAAATCAGGGTAAACCACATCTGTGCAAATAGCATATTTCCTTGTTTATGTTAACACAAGTGCAGCTACACCACTGCTTGCTAGTCATTTATGGTTGAAATCAGGTTTGACATACAATATGCCCTACAAAATAAAAAAAACCCCACTGTATTTGATAGAAGCCTTTAATAACATGAAGTTCTATGTCATGCAGAATCCATCAATAACTGTTAACAAATAAATGTAATGGAACATAAAAGGCAACATAAAGTAATTTGTTATTACAATGTTTACCATTGTCCTTTATTTCTAAATTATGTTGTACCAGTGCTGGTTGTCAATGCTTTATTTTGTAGTGGTTGGATTTTACATAAGAGATTATGATAATGATTGAGATCTTTTTATTAAAGGAATGACTGGAGAGATAATGAAGGTTATAGATCATTAGCAATGCTAAGGAGTCTCCTTCAGACATTAGAGGAACTGGAGTTATATAACAGAATCTGAATGCATCTCAGATATTACATTAATGTTTGCCACTGATGAACTTCCCACTCTGTGGGAGTATTGAATAATGGATTCATGTACCCATGCACATAAATCCCGAGAGACAAATTCACTGTGTTTTTGCATACTCTAAATATTCCAGAATTCAATTCTCAGACTGGCAAAGATGCAGTTGTAAGGGGGTGAGAAATGAATGACAATACAATCAAAACAGAGAATACTATAAAGGTCAAAGTAGCACAGAAGTACATACCACTGAATAGAGTAGGCATTCACCAAATCCCATTGCCTCATCTTAAAGAGGAAGACTTCTAAGAGATATTATCAAGTGCTATTTTATAGTTCTGAATTCTTTGAATGGGGTTCACTCTAGTTTTGCCAAGGAGACAGAGAGTTCTTGGTACAGAATACATGCTGCTTAAGGGTACTTCATATCCCTGCTTGTTCCTCTCAGGAAATATAGGTGTCTAAAAGCAATTTTAGAAATACCTGTCTGGTAAGATTACTCCCTCTCTACTCAAATATGGACTTGGCTGTAGTTATTCATGACTTAGTAATAGTGAGGCTGACAGCCACCGTGGCCCCCAAGGCAAGGAGGGAGAGGGCCTGGCTACGCACCCCTAGAAGCCTTTAGTGCTTCCTTGGCCATAGTGCTGGCTTCATTCCTGTCCTCAAAACTGCACGGAATGTCAGAGTGGCCCTCCCACCACAGTTCAAAGGGGCCTGGAGCTCTGAGTGGTGGCCAGGAGCTCTAGACCCCTTTGAAATGCCTGGTCCCTGTGCAATTTTCCCCTTTGCTCCCCCTGTCACTGGGCCTGCTTAGTGACCTCTTATCTGGTATATAACAATACAATATATATCGGGCACCCATTGAATTTGGGACAGAAACTTCAAGTAGCACAGAATACAGCTGTCTATCCGCTAGGCTGCGTAATCCATAAGGTTCATATATTATTAATTATCTGAAGCCTAGTGGTTCCTGAGTGTCATTCAAAGCATGCACAGCTTCTTTGTCAGCTCAGAGACCATCTCTCTCCTTATGTAATCTAGCACCTCTAGACTCTGCTCTCTAATGCCTGGTCTACACTACATGGGAAGGTTGAAGTAAGAGACACAGCTCGAGCTAAGTAATTTATGAAAATTATGTAGCTAGAGTTGACATATCTTATATTGCGTTTCCGCCCTATCCACACAGCTGGAGGCTGATGGGAGCAAATTCGGTATGCAGCTTCCTCTTATCATAACTTAAAGCCAGGTAAGGATTTGGCCATGCCAGGAAAATGGGATGTGACTGGAATGGGATTGCTTCTCATAAAACTATACTGAAAAGAGAATCACCAGGCAGATGCAAGGGGCTGGCCAGGAGTATGCAGCTCCCGCTCCCCCGATCAGGACTGTCCTAGCTCCAAATCTTCCTCCCAAGCCCAAGTGGGTGGGCCGAAGCTTCCGCTCCCCTCGATTTGAATGGGGACATTGCTGGCCGTTCCCCTTTATCAGGGAGTGAGGAGAAAGTGCACAGTTTGCTTCATTCCTCACTGTAGCAGGGGAATGTGGAGGCAGACGAACCTGGATCTGCCCCAGCCAGGGGTTACGCACCCTTCCCTGGCTGTGCCTGCTGGAGCTACAGTGGCCAGGGAGAGGCATTTGTCACCTGGCCCCAAGTTGCTGCAGTGACAGAGGGCTGAGGTAGTCTCATAGACTCATAGACTTTAAGGTCAGAAGGGACCATTATGATCATCTAGTCTGACCCCCTGCACAATGCAGGCCACAGAATCTCACCCACCCTCTCCTAGAATAATCCTCTCACCTATATCTCAGATATTGAAGCCTTCAAATAGTTTGAAGACCCCAAGATGCAGAGAATCCTCCAGCTGTGATCTGTACCCCGTGCTACAGAGGAAGGCGAAAAACCTCCAGGGCCTCTGCCAATGTACCCTGGAGGAAAATTCCTTCCCGACCCCAAATATGGCAATCAGCTAACCCCTGAGCATGTGGGCAAGACTCACCAGCCAGACACCCAGAAAGTTCTCTATAGTAACTCCTATCATCCCTCCATTGACCTATTTACCACTGACAATGAATGGTCAATTAGTTACCAAGATCATGTTATCTCATCAAACCATCCCCTTCATAAACCCATCTAGTTTAATCTTGAAGCCAGATAGATCTTTTGCCCCCACTACTTCCCTTGGAAGGCCATTCCAGAACCTCACTCCTCTAATGGTTAGAAACCTTCGTCTAATCTCAAGTCTAAACTTCCTACTAGCCAGCTTATATCCATTTGTTCTTGTGTCCACATTGGTATTAAGCTTAAATAATTCCTCTCCCTCTCTGGTATTTATCCTCTAATATATTTAAAGAGTGCAATCATGTCCCTCCTCAGCCTTCTTTTGGTTAAGGTACAAGCCAAGCTCCTTGAGTCTCCTTTCATAAGACAGGTTTTCCATTCCTCGGATCATCCTAGTGGCCCTTCTTTGTACCTGTTCTAGTTTGAATTCATCCTTCTTAAACATGGGAGACCAGCACTGCACACAGTATTCCAAATGGGGTCTCACCAATGCCTTGTATAATGGCACTAACACCTCCTTATCCCTACTGGAAATACCTCGCCTAATACATCCCAAGACCGTATTAGCCTTTTTCACGGCCACGTCACAATGGCGGCTCATAGTCATCCTATAATCAACCAGGAATCCGAGGTCCTTCTCCTCTTCCTTCCAACTGATGTGTCCCCAGCTTATAACTAAAATTCTTGTTATTAATCCCTAAATGCATAACCTTACACTTCTCACTATTAAATTTCATCCTATTGCTATCACTCCAATTTACAAGGTCATCCAGATCTTCCTGTATGATATCCCGATCCTTTTCTGAATTGGCAATACCCCCCAACTTTGTGTCATCTGCAAATTTTATCAGGACACTTCCACTTTTGGTGCCAAGGTCAGCAATAAAAAGATTAAATAAAATTGGCCCCAAAACTGATCCCTGAGGAACTCCGCTAGTAACCTTCCTCCAACCTGACAGTTCACCTTTCAATATGACCCGCTGTAGTCTCCCCTTTAACCAGTTGCTTATCCACCTCTCAACTTTCATATTAATCCCTATTTTTCCAATTTAACCAATAATTCCCCATGTGGTACTGTATCAAATGCCTTACTAAAGTCGAGGTAGATTAGATCCACTGCATTTCCTTTATCTAAAAATCTGTTACTTTCTCAAAAAGGAGATCAGGTTGGTTTGGCACGATCTACCTTTGTAAAACCATGTTGTAATTTGTCCCAATTGCCATTAGCCTCAATGTCTCTAACTACTTTCTCCTTCAAAATTTTTTCCAAGATCTTGCATACTACAGATGTCAAACTAACAGGCCTATAGTTACCCGGTCGCTTTTTTCCTTTCTTAAAAATAGGAACTATATTAGCAATTCTCCAATCAAATGGTACAACCCCTGAGTTTAGAGATTTATTAAAAATTTTTGCTAATGGACTTGCAATTTCATGTGCCAGTTCCTTTAATATTCTTGGATGAAGATTATCTGGGCCCCCTGATTTACTCCCATTAAGCTGTTCAAGTTTGGCTTTTACCTCGGATATGGTAATATCTACCTCCATATCCTTAGTCCCATTTGTTATGTTACCATTATCCCTAAGCTCTTCATTAGCCTCATTAAAGACTGAAGCAAAGTATTTGTTTAGATATTGGGCCATTCCTAGATTATCCTTAACCTCCACTCCATCCTTAGTAATTAGCGGTCCTACTTCTTCTTTTTGTTTTTTCCTATTTATATGGCTATAAAACCTTTTACTATTGGTTTTAATTCCCTTTGCAAGGTCCAACTCTACCTGACTTTTAGCCTCTCTCACTTTGTCCCTACATGCTCTAACCTCATAAGGTAGCTTTCTTTACTGATCCCTCCCGTCTTCCACTCCTTATATGCTTTCTGCTTTTTCTTAATCACCTCTCTGAGATGCTTGCTCATCCAGCTTGGTCTAACACACCTGCCTATATTTTTTTTCCCTTTTCTTGGGATACAGGCTTCTGACAGCTTCTGCAACTTTAACTTAAAATAATCCCAGGCCTCCTCCACCTCAAGATCCATAATTTCTTTAGTCCAATCAACTTCCTAACTAATTTCCTTAATTTATTAAAGTTAGCCCTTTTGAAATAAAAACGCTAGTCTCAGATTTATTTTTGTTTATCCTTCCATTTAATTTGAACTGTATTAGCTCATGATCACTCGAGCCAAGATTGTCCCCTACAACCATTTCATCTATGAGGTCCTCGCTACTCACCAAAACCAAATCTAAAATAGCATCCCCTTGTTGGTTCAGCAACTACTTGATGAAGGAATTCATCAGCTATCACATCTAGGAAAATCTGAGCCCTATTATTATTACTAGCACTTGTTCTCCAGTCTATATCCGGAAAGTTGAAATCTCCCATGATTACGCAGTTTCCATGAGTACTTACTTCATTAAAAACATTAAAGAGGTCTCTATCCATATCCAGATTGGATCCTGGTGGTCTATAACACACCCCAAGCACTAACCCAGGGGGGAGGATCTGATAGTTTTCTTCCCCAATGTGATTTTTGCCCAAACAGACTCTGTCTTCTCCATTCCATCACTTTTTATTTCTTTACAATCTACTTCATCTTTGATATACAATGCGACTCCACCACCTTTACCCTTATTTCTGTCTTTCCTAAACAGCACATACCCTTCAATACCTGTACTCCAGTCATGCCTAGTATTCCACCATGTTTCTGTTATTCCTATAATATCTGGTTTCACTTCCTGGACCAATAGCTCTAGTTCCTCCATTTTGTTACCTAGGCTCCTCGCATTGGTGTACAAACATCTTAATTTTTGCTGTTTGGCCTCACTCACATTCTTTACCCAATTTGGCACGGACATTGTACCTCCAATATGACCTATTAGACTAGTATCCACCCTACCCTTCCTCATGTACATTCTCCTACCCCAGCTATATCCTTTCTTACTTCGCTTTCCTCCCTCTCAGTGTTAAAATCTGGCATAGAGATTACCTGGACATCTCCCAACCGTCTCCCCAAATTCCTAGTTTAAAGCTCTCTTAATCAGTTGAGCCAGCCTCCATCCTAGAAGTCTATTTCCTCCCTACTTAGGTGAAGTCCATCCCGAGAGAACAGTCCTCTGTCCATAAATGCCTCCCAGTGACCATACAGCCCAAAGCCCTCCTTATAGCACCACTGCCTAAGCCATCTATTGATCATCATAATCCTGTCACATCTTAGTTGCCCTTCTCTAGGAACAGGCAGAATGCCACTAAAGATCACCTGAGCCTCAATTTCCTTGAGCCCTCCCCAGCCTAGCATAGTCTCCTTAATTGCTCCAGCGAGATTCTAGCCGTATCATTTGTTCCTACATGAAGGATGATCAATGGATTCCTTCCTGCTCCTTAATAATCCTCTTCAATCTCATTTCCACATCCCGTATTTTAGCACCTGGCAGATAGCACACCCTTCTATTCTCTGGATCAGCTCTGGTTACAGGCCTATCTATTCTTCTCAATAAGGAGTCCCCAATCACGTAGACCTGCCTTTTCCTAGTGACAGTGCGATTCTCTGGTCTATCTCTTGCTTCCTCTGGCTGCAAGTCCTTGCCATTCCTGTTTTCCCTTGTAATCCTCTTTAACTCATCCTGTATCCTCCTGATGCTCATTATTGGTATTGTCTCCATTAACTCTTCCCCTTTATCTATGGGACTAGCCACTCTTCTCTTCTTCCTTACCCTTCCATCTTCATTATCTACCTGCTGTACCCTTCTTCATTCTCCAACTCCACATACCTGTTCTTGAGCTCTATTTTTCCTTCACTGACCCATCTTTTCCTCTGCCTGGTTCTCTTAGTCACATGCTTCCACTGTCCATTTTCTTCGCCCAGCAGTCCCCTCTGAGGCCCTTGATCCTGCTTCCATCTGCATATCTAAACTTTCCCTTCAGCCACGTCATGCCTTTGCTCCATCATCTGCTCAAACCCCTTCTAAACTCGACCAGAGTTTCCACCTGCATCTCCAGTCCTCGGATCTTTTCTTCCATCAGCTCTATCAGGTGGCACTTCATGCAAACAAAACTCCTTTCAGGTAACCCCTCCAGAATCATGTACATACCAATCATCCAATCATCCTCCTTGTGTTCTCTACTACTTGGGCCATGGCCACTACTGCCTCTGTGTTTTATCTACTCTCTCACCAAAATCCTATTAGTCCGGTGAACACAAAAACAAACCAAAACACCCCCTCCACAGCAAAAACAAACCCCAAACAAGTCCCAATATCCAAACTCCCTTTACAAACTCCCACTCAAACTCCCCTCTTTACAGCTCTGTTTGCTGGCTCCTGTGCCGCTGCAACTATCTATGCCACTGCCTAACTAGAAGGCGACCTTTATAGGACCCCTAATCAGTGAAGCCCGGCCCCCTAATCAGGGCTCAGCTTCTCTCCCAGCACACTACCCCTACAAGCCTCTACATATACAAACAATACAAATACAAAACCAAATACAAATTTCTCCTCCAACAGAACTCCCACTCAAACGCCCCTGTTTACAGCTCTGTTTGCTGGCTCCTGTGCTGCTGCAGCTATCTAGTCCTCTCTCTCCAGGTCAGCCTGTATTCTGAACCCCTCATGATACCCCAGAGCAATGATTCAAACGAAGCATGTACATTTTCATTTTAGTTTCCAAAAAACCAAAAATCAATTGTGCTAAGGACTCAAGCTTTACACTGGGTAAATGTTCTAGTATATTAGAAATGGAATATGAGCCAACAAAATGGTACAGTTGTGAAAACAGCTAATATCATTCTTCATTTTATGTCCCTTGCTAGGTGTAAGTTTATGCCTTAGGCTTTCTGATTTTGTCTCTACATGGTAGTGTCATTCTTTTGTGCTCCTTAGCAATTCATCCATATTTCTTCTTTTTTGTAGGATTCCTTTTTTTGATTTTCAGCCCTTAAAGAGCTCCTGATAGAGCCCCTTACTATTCTTCTCCCATAATTTCCCCCATAAAATTGCATAGTTTATTTAGAACTAATATTGTTCAGCTGTATTTTCTACCAATGCAATTACTAGCCATTAATCTCCAGTCCAATCTGGTGATTTCTTTAATGTTGCCCTTAATTCTGACATCCACAGGTAACCCCTTGAGCTGTCTTCTCTGCAGGTACACGGTATTCAGCTAGACTGAATACCATGCACCTTACAGAATGTGGATGTTTAGTATTAGACTTTAAAAACAAAGTTCTTATTTAGGATATTGTTTACTTTGTTTGAGACCCATGGATCACCTCATTTTTTGCCACTTTTAAGCTGCTCCTTGCTCATATCATAATGAACATTCTTTTATCTTCTAAAAACTGTTTGATACCTAACAGATAGAGCTCAGGACCTTCAGGACTGGACTGACAAAATCCGAGGTGAGGAGGTGCTAGAAGCACTATGATACTGAAAGGGGGCAGACACATGGAAAAGATTCTCACTGGATATATGTCATTAGAGGTCCATTGACTCCAACTGGGCTGTGCTGATTCACACCAACTGAGAAACTGGCCCATGGAAAAATAACTATATTGCTTTTAGAGACTCTTGGTTCTGCTTCTTAACCAGCCAATAGCAGATGTCTTAGAATATTCTACACGCTACTAATTAAGACTCCGATTCTCCAAAAGGATATGCAAATCCTCAACCTTACATTCACACAAAGTCTTACTTAAGTCAATGAGCCTCCATGGGAGCATAAGGTTCCAGGCACTGTATATCTTTCTAAAGCAGGAGTTATTATTTCAAAATAACAAGCCCATTATTTTGAAATAACAGGCTTGATAGTATGGACGCTCACCCTGTTATTTCAAAATAAGGGGAGTTATGTAGACATGCCCTAAGATTGGGCCCACAGTATGCCATGTAATATGGGATCAGTTCTATGAGATGTTCAGTTCTCTCAACTCTCTCACCCTACTCTATGCACAATACAATGCTACACTGATTCCATTTGCAAGACAAAGTGTTGTAGTCAGTAAGGGCTGGATCGAGAACTGCTGAAGTTGGTACGAAATGTTGCCAATGACTTTGATGAATTGGGCCCTTGATTGCTAAAATACTTTATCAACATACTATGGTCATACTGGGTGAAATCTTGGTTTAACTGATGTTAATGACAAAACTCCTTCTGACTACAGTGGGGCCTGGATTTCACCCACTTTGTTAGCTGGACTATTATACAGAAACTGATGTAGTCACTAGGGCTACATCTATACTGCACAGTTATTTTGGAATAGGTTATTTTGAAATAGCACTTCTACACGGTAGGAAAGCCTCAAAATTAGTCTGAGGCAGGCTTCCCTCATGTAGACATGCTATCTTGATTTAGAGCCCCAGGAGGAATAACCTAGAATGTCCCTGGTGAGGGACCATTTCGAAATAGCAGCAGTGGAGTGTCTACACACACCTTATTTTGAAATAGCTATTTCAGAATCAGCATTATTCTTCATAGAATAAGGTTTATAGAAGTCAGAATAAGCCATTTGTTATTTTGAAATAATGGAATTGCTGTGTAGACGCTCGCATAGTTCTTTTGGAATAACGGCCATTATTCCAAAATAACTTTGCTGTGTAGACACACCCTTGGGGATAACAGGTGGATTAATTTATTTGATTGAGGCTAACACAGGCTTGTTGCCCCTTGACTATTAAGTGTTGCCAGAGTCCTGTGAATCTGTAAATGGCTGCAATAAATATAAGTCAAAAGGCTTAGAGGGCAGAGAGAGATAAAGTAAAAAAAAAAAGATGAACTAGTCAAAGACAACTTAGAAGATGAAAGAAAGATAGCAACATGTGGATATATGGGATGACTCTCCCGGATACCTATAAACAGATAAAGAACAAAGCAACGCATAAATCAGTGGTCATCTAGAAAACAAATAACTGATTCTCCACTCCAATAATTAGTCATCCAAATGATGTTATAACATTACGGAGTCAGCATTTCCAGCAATCTACATTGATAAAAATGCTATATAAAAATGCTGTTTTATTAAATAGATCGGTAAAACTTTTTGTCATTTTACATCTTGCGATTAATAATGTTTCTTTATCCTATTTAACCATGAGTTGGTAGGTTGGCTGACCTTTGACTGGTAAGTGTTGACAGGGTCCCGTGAACTCTGGAAATGATAGCATGATGTTATTTTACTGACGAGGTGCAAACAGATAAAGAACAAAGTAACACATAAATCAACACATCAGGAAAAACAAATACATGCCTTCCCACTCCAAAAATTATTCTGGAGAAGAAAAGAGACTACGGTGACTATACTAGGTGTTAGGAGTGAGATTCAATCAGGTGCTTGAAAATAAAAGTTCAAACCTTCAGATATAATGCAGAAGCATCAATGAAAAAAATCTAGGCATAAGCAAAAATGTACCTCAGAATTAATATTTTGGAAAGTTGAATGATAAATATGTCTTCGGGAGCCCTGTTCTTACCACCCCAGGGAAATATTTTGACAGTATTTTCTTTTCTCTGCTCTTGAGAGGCAAGAAGCTCTAAGTATTGTTACTACTAACTTTTGATCATGTCTAGGGCCAAGTTCTCTAATGATTTGTGCCATAAACACAAAATGGGAAAGAATTCATGATTCCATTCAGGACCAAGAGCAAGTTAACCACCAATCTTGATAACCATCAGAGGCTGTTCTGCAACAGCCTTCCAAAGGAGGTAGTGATGGTAAAAAAACCTAACTGGCTTCAACAAATTGAGTTTGTTAAATTTATGGAGGGCATGGTATTGTAAATGTATGGAGGTACAATGGCATGTAGCCAATCTGTGACTGCTAGCAGAAAATATCTCCAATGGCTAGTGATGGGATACTATATGGGGAAGTCTCTGAGGCTAGTGATGGGATACTATATGGGGAAGTCTCTGAGGGTATGTCTACACTAGCCCCCTAGTTCGAACTAGGGAGGCTAATGTAGGCATTCAAGTTACAATGAAGCCGGATTTAAATATCCCGGCTTTATTTGCATCTTCCGTCGGCGCCATTTTTAAATCTTAGTCGAACTAACTGCCATGACACGCAGCAGTCAAACGTTAACTCGAACTAAGTCCTTAGTTTGAGTTAACTGTTACACCTCATTCCACGAGGTGTAACAGTTAACTCAACCAAGGACTTAGTTCGAGTTAACGCTTGACTGCCGCATGCAGTCAGCGGGCAGTTAGTTCGACTAAGGATTTAAAAATGGCGCTCGATGGGAAGATGCAAATAAAGCCCGGATATTTAAATCCCGGCTTCATTTGTAACTTCAAATGCCTACATTAGCCTCCCTAGTTCGAACTAGGGGGCTAGTGTAGACATACCCTGAGTTATATAATTCTCTATATGTGGGTCTTCCCACATGCTCAGGATCAAACTAATCACCATATTTAGGGTCAGGAAGGAATTTTCCCCTGGATTAGATGGGAAGAGACTTTTTTTCCCTTCCTTGCAGCATGGAAAATAAGTTACCTCCAGGTTTAAGCTAGTGTAAATGGTGGATTCTCTCTACTCAAAGTTTTTAAATCATGATTTGAAGTCTTCAGTAACTCAGTTCCTGATCCATCTCCTTTTGCGGTTTGACTGCTGCTGATTATGATCTGGAAACTAAAGCACTGTCTGCCTAAATGGCACACCCAAATCTGACCAAAGTAAGAAAGGGATCTTTACGTAGCTTTTCTTGCAATAGGAATGGCAGCCAGAAGAAATTTGTTCACTGAAAGATGAAGGATCCTGTTTTCTTCAGTGGGCTTTGAACTATTCTCTGAGTGATCACGACTCTCTTCTGATTTCATGATCATCAGGAAACAATAAGACAGCTACAGATAAGCGAAGGATCTAACCTGCATTTGTTGCTCACATAAATCATTCATTGATATAAGATAAGCACAGCACCTTTATGTAAGTGGCTTGGCATTATCTTCCCCATTTTACAGAAGGAAAACTAAAGAACCTGAAATTTACATGGGATGATGAAAGTACAGAGAATAAAATGAACCCCCATGTAAGCTTACACACTGCTTACACCCGACGAAAGTCGTCAGGACTTAGAGGGGGCATAAACGATACATTGGCCTTATGTTGGTTCTTTGCATGGGGGGACCTTCAGTGAGGATGAGTGGTGGACTTAGGAATAGAACTAGGGTTAAGATAAACATTTCCAAAAGACCCTAAATAACTTATGGGTCTAACTTTCATTGACCTTCAATGGAATTTAGTTGCCTAAGTTGCACTTCTGAACATTTTACTCTTCATCTCAGTCCTCTATTCTAGGCACTCCTTCCCAGTTTAACACTCGATTTGCCATTAATTTTTCTGATCACTAGAAGAATAGTACAGGAGAAGATTTTTGAGCTAAATTGTTTGCTGCTTTATAGCTGTCATTTTGTGCCTGGTTTAAAATAAATACATCTTGTTCAAAAGTTGTGGAAATAGCTATTTGGCTTATCATTTCTGGGAACTCAAAATAAAACATATGATGCTAGAACACAGGGGTGAGCATATTTTCTTCTACAAAGACTGCTCATCAAGACTATAAAGAGAAAGACTATTTAGTCTCTGTTTATGTGCACTTATGTGCACTTCTAGGATGCTTTGTGAGTGCTATCATTATTTTATGAATCAGTCAGATTTTTCTTACCTCTTGCTTTATAGAAAATAAATTTCTTAGTTGGCAGGTCCCATTTCAAATCCAGATACTTAAGATGGTCACTGAGTCCTAGAGTTAGGAGTTCAACTTGACATTTACTTTATTAAATGAACTGCATGTTTTTAAAGTAAAAGCAATAGCATTTTGTTAATGTTGATTAATGTAGTCAGCACCAGTCTGTACATTTTGTGAAATTAATGACAGCTTTTATATAGATGGAAAAACACATGAGAGGTATATATAGTTCTTCTTCAAGCAGTGTCCTGTGGGTGCTCCACTGTAGGTGTTGGGCTTGTCCCGGCACCGCAGATCGGAGATCTTTTCAGCCGTAGTCCGCTGGACTGCGCATGCACAAAGCGCGGCTCGTGCCTTTTCGTGCTGTTTGTGTGCACGCAGTCCAGCTCCCGCCAGTTCCTCCTGACCGTCCTCGGCCGCAGACAGAGTGAACTTCTGTCCTCAGATTCCTGTCAGGATCGAGTGAGAAAAATAGTGTTCATTAGTTAGTGTTCTTGTTAGTAGTTAAAGTTTGTTATTTAGTTAGTCTTAGTCGTAGTCTTAAAAAAAAAAAAGAAGTTTTTTTGTAAATAGTTATTAGGTTTGTCAATCTGATGATGCAACATGCCCGGATCACCCGGATTTAAGAAATGCAGTGCTTGCCGCAAGGCCATGCCCGCCTCCGATGGCCACTCCCTCTGTATAAGATGTCTGGGAGAGGGCCACATAACACAGAAATGTCTCCATTGCTCCAAATTGATGGTGCGAGCTAGAAGGGACAGGGACATGCGCCTAAAAATGCTCTTGTTCGACAGATCATTACGACCACAAGGTACGGACGCCCCCCGCCCTCCTGAGTCTTCGGGGCCCACATCTATCCAACCCAAGAAGGTGAAAAAGAGACCGTCTCCTTCTCGGTCCTTACCCCCCTCGCGGGTAAGTGTCTGAGACAAGCCTAGCACTTCGGGCATGTCCGCTATACGCGGGCCTGACAAGCCCAAACAGAGCAGGAGCAAATCGGCACCAAGCCCCTCTACAATGGGCTCTGCTGCCTCGTTGCCACTGCCGGTGCCCCATTCAGCACCGACGACAAGTACGACCCTGAGCAGGTCACTGGCACCGAAATGCTCCCCGACACCAGAGCGCCCACCGGTACTGAGACGCTCCCTGGCACCGAGAAACTCCCTGGCACCCAGTCGCTCGCCGGCACTGAGACGCTCACCGGCACCGAGACGCTCGCCGGCATTAACCATGCCTCCAGCAACCGTGGTGACGTCCATTCCACCACCATTATCTGAAGCATCAACACGTGAACCTGCTGCTTCTGGAGTACCCCCTGTCTCTACCAGGGTTCCCACACTGATTTCATCTTCACTGGAACAATTTCTGACACACTCAACTACTCATCACAGGGCTCAGAGACTACCAACCCTCTCACCTAGCCGGCACCCTGCACAATTTTCACCGGAACCATCGCCTTCTCCATCTTATTCAAGACGCTCACCAGGGTACCCACGCAGAGACTATTGCTCTCCGCAACTGCGATACTATCACCACCACACACGTTGGTCTTCCACCCACTCCAGACCTTCCAGGGGAAGATCATGATCCCCAAGGTCACCAACCTTCTCAACCCATTCGGATTATTATGAGAGGCACAGGTGGTCATACTATTCCAGATCATACGACTCTCACCGCCATTGCCGGTCACCAATACACTACCATTGTTCCTATTCACTTCATCAACATGTGGTACCACCACTCTCACCGCAGCGCTCTCATTCCTTATTTGCTGAAGAGCGCTAGTCACCACTACCCTCGTCGAGGCCACCAACTCCATCATCCATTACAGCACATATGCAAGGACAGCAACAACCCCCCCTTACACAGGAAGGCTTGCATGGTCACTCACCCACCGACCAATCGTCATCCTCCCCGGATGATGCGGTCTTCCAGGGTGACACTTCCCCCTCTGACGACTTACATCAGTTTCAAGAACTCTTTAAGAGAGTTTCAGACAGCCAGCGAATCTAACTCGCGGAAATCCAATAGAAGCAGCAGCATCTCCTGCGCAATATCAAGCAATCCCATCAACCTAGAATTGCTTTGCCATTGGACGATGCCATCATGGAAATAGCAGACGACATCTGGCAGCTACCGGCTTTGATCCCGCCTACCAACAAAAAGGCGGATAAAAAGTACTTTGTTCCGTCTAAGGGGATGGAGTTCCTTTTTACTCATCCACAACTGAACTCCTTGGTTGTGGATGCAGTACAACAAAAGGCAAAGGCTCCTCAACACAAACCCACTGCTGCTGACAAGGACAGCAAACGTTTGGACTTGTTTGGCCGAAAGGTATATTCTTCGGTAACATTGACCTTATGTATGGCCAATTACTCGGCGTTACTGGCCAATCATAATTTTGATAATTATGTGAAGCTCATACCGCTCCTGGAGCACGTGCCCGACGCAAAACGAGACATCTTAAAGGCAGTAGTATAAGAAGGCCACGCAGCCTCTAGAACGGCTATGCATATAGCCCTAGATACTGCCGACACTGCAGCGCGCACTACAGCCATATGAGTAGTTATGTGCAGGGCATTGTGGCTACAGCCATCATCTGCTCCTAAAGACCTCCTGTCAAATTTGGAGGCTCTCCCTTTTGACAAGCAGAACCTCTTCTCCAAAAAGACAGACCAACTCCTTCACTCCGGGAAGGACTCCAGGACAACCCTAAGGACTCTCGGGATGTATACCCCGCCATACCACTGGAAGAGATATACCCCATATCAGAGGCAAAGACCATTCCCTCAGCAAGCACCTGCATACAGGCACCAGGAACAACAATGAGGGAGAACGCCAACAGAGGAGATGACTTCTGCCCAAAGCATCTACCCAGCAGACCACCAGGCAACAGGATTGATGCTCCCATTGAGGGACTGAGAACCATCCCCCTCAACAATTCTGGCCGGGCTACGAACACATTATTCCACCATCGCCCTTTCTCCAACGTTGGGCATATATCACCACCAACAGATGGGTTCTTCAGACCGTCGAGCTAGGCTACACCATCCCTTTCACATCGTTACCTCCTCCTTCCCCTCCCACCCCGTCCCTTTTCAGGGACCTATCTCACGAGCCCCTTCTCAGGCAGGAGGTTACTCATTTACTCAACATCGGGGCAATAGAAGCTGTCCCAGATGAGTTCAGGGGCAGGGGATTTTATTCCCATTACTTTCTAACAGAGAAAAAATCAGGAGGTTGGAGGCCGATACTAAACCTACGAGGTCTCAATCGATACCTTCGGAAACAGCGATTTCGCATGGTCACCCTAGCTACTATCATCTCGGTACTTCAAGGCGGAGACTGGTTCATGTCCCTCGATCTCCAGGATGCATATTTCCACGTGGCCATCCACCCAGCTCACAGACGGTTTTTACACTTCCAAATCAGTGCAGACCATTTCCAGTACAAGGTCCTGCCCTTCGGTCTCTCGTTGGCTCCCAGGATTTTCTCCAAGACCCTAGCAGTGGTCACGGCATATCTTCATCATCTTGGTATAATGATATTCCCCTATCTGGATGATTGCCTGATCAGAGCTCCGTCATCGGCAGAAGTGCTTCATGCCACAAATACTACAAGCGCAGTCTTTGACGCGTTGGGTCTGATCCTCAATGTCACAAAGTCAACTATGATGCCTCAACAGTTGATTCAATTCATCGGCGCCCAGCTCGACTCCATCAGCATACGAGCATTCCTACCAATAACCAGATTTCAAGTAATCCAGGACCTTATCCAGGTACTTCTCACCAGCCCCAGAGTTTCCATACTGCAATGCCTGCAGCTTGTGGGTCATATGGCTTCCACCACTTACGTTGTCGAGCACGCGAGATTATATTTTCAGTGACTTCAGTATTGGATGGCAACAATATTCGCCCCAAAAGCTCATGATGCTCATAGAAGGGTAACGATTCCCCCTTACGTCAGGAAATCGCTAGTCTGGTGGACAATCCCCAAGAATCTGTTGGCTGGCATACCTTTCCACCGGCCACAGCTGACAATGCAGCTCACGACCAATGCATCACTTCTCAGATGGGGTGCCCACCTGAGACGCTAGCAGGCGCAGGGTCTATGGTCTCCTGAAGAACCGCTGATGCACATCAAACTTCTGGAGTTGAGGGCAGTATACAACACCTGCCAACACTTCATGTCGCTTATCCAAGGCCAAGTCATACAAGTCCTCACCAACAATATGACTACAGTGAATTACATAGACAGATGGGGCCGGGGGGCTTGATCTCGAGCACTTTGCGCGGAAGCGATACGCTTGTGGAACTGGTGCAACCGCCGCAAAATCTCCCTCATCACGGAATACTTACCTGGCCAACAGAACTACATAGCCAACGCTCTGAGCAGACACTTCTCGTTCAACCATGAATGGGAGTTACACCCCGAGGTGCTTTCCACAATATTCCGCCACTGGGGGTTTCCGATAATAGACCTATTTGCCAGTTATCAGAATGCGAAATGCCCCCAGTATTGCTCGAGGGCAGGGATTGGGTGCAATTCCAAAGGCAATGCTTTCCTATGCAGTTGGAGTTGACACCTTTCATAAGCGTTCCTTCTCATGCCTCTAATCCCCAGAGTCCTAGAGAAAATACTCGTAGATGGAGCCACAATAATTCTAATAGCCTCCTTCTGGCCACGGCAAACATGGTTCCCTTACCTGTACCGTATGTCAACTCGTCCTCCATATCATCTACCCAGGCGTCATGACCTGCTTACACAGAATCATCGCTCCCTGCTTTATCCACAGATTGACCATCTGGCACTGACGGCCTGGTACCTGGTTGGTTCCAACAAACAGAGATAACCTGCTCACAATCTGTCAAACATATTCTTTTACACAGTAGAAAATCAACCACACATACCACTTACCATCAAAAATGGGCTCGTTTCTCCTCCTGGTGCTCGACAATGCACCTTCACCCTGACTCTGCACCTATCCAACAAATCCTGGATGACCTGATACACCTCAAGGACTCCGGCCTTACCTGTGCTTCCATCAAGGTGCTTGTCGCTGCAATCACGGCTTTCCACCATTCAGTAGATGGCTATTCGGTATTCTCATACCCGATGATGAAGAGGTTCATGAAGGGAATGCTTAACCTCTTCCCACAACGCACTCGGCCAGCGGATCCTTGGGACCTGGAGCTGGTCCTGAACGCGTTGATGGGCAAACCCTTTGAACCCTTGGCAACGTGTGACTTCCACACCCTCTCCATAAAGGTTATCTTCTTGTTTGCAATAACCTCTGCAAGAAGAGTTGGTGAACTAGCTGCCCTATCAGCTTCATCTCCTTACACGGTGTTCACCCCTCACGGAGTCATACTACGTCCTCAACCACCTTTCATCCCCGAAGTGAACTCACAATTCCACATAAACGAACCAATAATCCTTCCCACCTTTTCCCCCAAACCTCATTCCTCGCCTGAACAAGTACGTCTGCACACCCTTGATGTTAGGCAAACTTTGGCTTTTTACATAGAGAGAACTAGACCCTTTTGGAAATCAAACACGCTTCTAATTTCCATGGCTGAGCGTTCCAGGGGTCACCCACTATCCACGCAATGCATCTCCTCCATCATTGTGGAATGCATAAAGAGATGTTACGGCCTCCGCAATAGATCATTACCGACAGCAACCAGAGCCCACTTAACTCAAGCAGTAGCAGCTTCCACCGCCTTTCTCAAAGGCATGGTGCTAAAAGATATCTGCAGGGCCGCCACATGGTCTTCAAACTTGACTTTTGCCAGACACTGTGCCATCTCCAATCTTCTTATACCAGACGCTGCAGTGGCATCAGCGGTGCTCTCCACAGTTACGGCATGATAGCTCCGACCCCTCCTCCTGTTCAGGAGCTACTGCTGTAAATTTACCTACAGTGGAGCACCCACGGAACACTGCTCGAAGAAGAAGTTACTCACCTTGTGCAGTAATGGTGGTTCTTCGAGATGCGTGTCCCGTGGGTGCTCCATGACCCACCCTCCTCCCCTCTTCGGAGTATCGTTATTTTTATGTCTTTCAGACCGAGAGGTTCAGGAGGAACTGGCGGGAGCTGGACCGCGCGCACACAAATGGTGCAAAAAGGCACGAGCCGCGCTTCTCGCATGCGCGGTCCGGCAGACTACGGCTGAAAAGATCTCCGATCTGCGGCGCCAGGACAAGTCCGACACCTACAGTGGAGCACCCATGGGACACGCATCTTGAAGAACCAAGAACCATCGTTACTGCAGAAGGTAACTTCTTCATTTTCATACATGGATGTATAAGTGGGGCATGCACTTATTATGTACTTATTTATACCAATCCTGCTTTTTTTCCTGTCTTTCAGCATTACAACTTTTCTGCACCCACTGAATTATGATCTGCTAAATTTCCCACCAGCATTTAACATGCATTGACCGTAAACCCAAGTATTGATTCATCAATGCATTACTAATTATTTTTGTTGTAGGAGGTGAGAAAAAGCTCTCAGGATCATAGGGGGACAAAAGCAGATGAGTTAAAAAAATATTTTTTGTTCTTAATTGTGCTGTGGCACAGTCCCGGCAACCCAATCCATTCTAAATGAAACAAAAGACAGGACTATGCAGCACTTTAAAGACTAACAAGATGGCTACATCTCTATTACCATTCTAAATGAAGTAGCTAGCATGAAATATATTCTGCAACAACCTGCCAATTAGGATTTGTACCATGTACATGTGGGCATGAAATTTGGAAATGGCTCTCTGAATTTAAATAAAAGGCTACATCACAAAAATGCCATTCCAGTTCTGTGCACCCCACTAGAAGCTGTTACTGAAGTTGTTCTGATTGTCACTGTCCTTTTTGTACTCTCGACTGGTCAGAAAACTTGTGCAAATGCAAATGCTTTTATAACAGCCTCTATCCTAAACCCTTAGATGGTAAAATTACTTTCTTTTTCTTCACAAGATTTAAGTAAGTATGAATGGTAAAATGGGCACACACCTTGTTTTCTGCATGTCTCTTGAAGTGTGAATGATCCAAGCCCTTTCTGATGTCAAAAATACTTTGGGTGAAATCCTGGTTCCATTGAAGTCAATGGGGGTTTTGACATTGACTTCAGTGGAGTCAGGATGCCTTTTCACCACGCCTCACTTCCACCAGAGTCACATCTGCAGGGAACATGGAAACGCTTTATATGATGAATACATGGCATGGTGCCTCCATCGCTTTTCCAGGCATAGCATTTGTCCCCTCTGGTGGTGGGGTAAATCAGTCCCATTTTGGAGAGTTTTTATTCCTCCATATTTACAAGGTGAATCTAGTGTGCACTAAAGGCATAGGCCCAAAAGTACTAAGTTGATAACATAAAAATGGGAATATCTTTTTGGCCATTGCTATGCTGGCCTCTGGCACTAGACCTTTCCTCAAACAGTCCATTAGTGAGGTTGCTTCCCCTGTAAGTTGGAGAACAACATTCCACCAGGAAAAGTCTTTTCCCCTACTGCCATTAGCCCTGCTTCAGCATATCACACATTTCCCCTCCCACCTTTTTCACTAGAAGAGGGGTTTTTAAAGGTTACTGGTGGCCCTTAAATGGTCATAGATGTCTCTGGTTAACCTGAGGTAACCCTTCTTAAGCTCATAGGGAACAAGGCCTTCACCATTCTAGGGCTGATATATCTGCCTTCCACCTCTCCCTTATATCTGTCAGGACTGACTTTGTCACAAGAAAATGAGCATTTCTAATCTGACACAAGAGAGAAAGTAATAGATCCATTTGGGATGGTTCATATTGGCACTAATGTCACTGTGTTGTAGGATAGCTTTAGGGAACTTGGAAGCATACTGAAGAAGAAGGAGAATGTCTAAATGACATTCTCTGAGAATCTTCCTGTCCCATGAATGAAGACAGAAGGTGGAAGTTTTTGCAAATAAATGTCTGGCGAGGTAAGAGGTATATGGTTTTGGTTCTGTGGAACATTGGTCCACTGTCCATAGGAGGAGACTGTACAGTTTAGATAGGCTTCACCACAGTAGAAAAGGAAGCAAACTCCCACGAAACAAGCTGGCTAGCAGAAAGCTGATGAGTATTCAGGGGAGCATTAAACTAACACCAGAAGAGAGGGTAAAAAGAGGGAAGATATGAGCATGCAGCACATAATGGAGATGTTAAGAGCAACATTAATGGTAACAAACAAGAAGAATGTGAATTGGTTATGTATGAGAATAAATGTGATCTAGTTGATTTGATGGAACCTGGTGGGTTGATTCACATGACTGGAATGTTAAGATCAATGGTTATAACCTATTCAGGAAGATTGAGTGGGCAAAATGGGAGAGAGGGTGGTACTCAGTGTCAAAATGGCATTACCTATTCCCCAGTCATTGACCATTCACTCTTGAATGTTTATGGATAAATGTTATAACAGCTTATGCACAAAATGGTGTATTAAGTATCTGCTACATACCACCAAATCACATTAGGGAACAAGATGACCATTTTTTTACACATCTATCAAAAATGAATAGGGAAAGAAAAGGCTGTGTGCTCATAGGGGACTTCCCTTTGAGTGACATATGCTGCAATTTCATTTTCCCAGTACTAAAACATCCCTGGAATTTTTAAATATAATAGATGAGAATTTCCTAACTCAAAAAGTGTTGCAATCAATATTGGACCTTGTCTTAAGAGATAAAGAAGAACTGATCACAGACATAAAATTCAATAGTTGCTTAGGTACAAGTGATTCTGACTTGGTCACAGTTATGATGCACAAGCATATTAAAGTCCAGACAAGAAATATATGTAATTGGTGCTTTTGTAGAGCCTATCTCACAAAGCTGAAAACAGCTGGGAGGAAGATCAGGGTTGTAGTAGCTATGACCTTGTGGCAGTGTCTTTTCACTGAAAATTATTAGTAGTGTTTTTTCTGGGATGCTTTCAGTTCTCAATAGGACATGAACAGAGTGGCTGTATCTCCCTCAGTCTGAAAACAGTGTTAATATGGCATACACAGTGAACAGGCAGTCAGTCGACTGAAAAGAAAAGATAAGCATTTAATAAAAAATACTATTTTTTAACAATTTGAGTGACTATTTTTAATATAACCCATCCAAATATGAAAACCTTTTACCATCTCCAAAGGTGATTAATAGCTGAAAACATTGATGTGACAATTCCACCAACATTGTTGAGGATTGTCAAATTTTCAAATTTAAATGAAATTCTTCAATGAAACATTGAATTTTTGAAAACTTCAACCGTATTTAATCAGAATTCATTAGAACATCCAGTGTTGGCAGGTGATTTTTATTGTAGTGGGAGAGCAAGTAAGAATCCATGGTTATTTATTAATAGTTCTACTGCTGTCGCTCCCAAGACCCCATTCGTGGTCCAGGATCCCATTGTTCTAGTTGCTGTATTGTTATAGAAGGCAGTTATTGCCCCAAAGAACTTAAAATCTGGAGCATAAAACAGGAGAGAACAGGCATATACACACAGATGGAAGCAAAGTAATTGTTAACCACACAGATTACAGAGACAAGGTGGGTGAGGTCATATCTTCTATTGGACAAACGTCTGTTGGTGAAAGAGACAAGCTTTAGAGCTACACAAAGCTCTTTGTCAGATCTAGGAAAGGTACTCCAAGCTAAATATAAGATTAATCAGGTAGTTTAGTATAAGTTCCTTTCCCAGACCTAAAGCTTGTTTCTCTCACCAGCAAAAGTTGGTTCAATAAAGATCTCACTGACCCATCTTTTATCTCTAAAATCATGAACATGACGTGATATAGCAATGCTGCATACACCCAAACAGACCATCAAGCTACCAATAAGAGTAGGGGAATAAGTTGCATCCTGTAAAAAGGACTAAAACCTGTGCTCCTTCTGCATACCTGAGAATTATAATAGGCATGTTTCAGAGCCTCCCTGAGGTTCATGCCTCCTTATGTTCTCCCTAAAGCAGTACATCTCTTTACCACAACTTCCTAAGGGATGTGCCTTAAAAGTATGCTTGGGTGACTAGCATCTTGCTACAAGAAAATACTTTGGTTATATGGAATCTGGTCGATGGGTAATTAATCATCTTTTTAGAGAGCCTTTGCCTGCTGCCCAAGTGCATGAACTGATGAGATAAAATATGATTTCTAATTTTGTAGTCACACCTTAGAGCTCTTTGCATAACACCCACCCTCATAAATTTACCACACTTACATTTCCTCCTCTGATCATCTTCAAAGGCAGTTTCCTGTCTCCTGTGTGTTGCCTAAAATGTAGTGTGTCACTGCAACTCTTCAGTTGTCTAGGCAGAGTTGGAATGACGACAGCAGTCTCTCTCAGTCTGTGTCCAAAAGCTTCTGACTTGGCAGCAGAAAGAGAAATCTGGTCTATGAGTCCTCTTGGTCAGCACAGTGTTCTGAGCCAACCACTGACGTATTGTGCTCAGTTCCAGTCTGCACAGCTGATTCACTGAGCTTCATTCCAGGAACTCTTGGCTAGAATCAAAGTGATACAGGTAGTTTATGTATTTATTTGGCACATGCAATCTGGTCAAGCCCCAGCTTTCTCATCAACAATGTTCAAGGCATGAAGATCTCCCAGAAGTTGAGTCATTTTGCAGTTCTCAGTAATAAGTGCCATGGTACCTGTCTGCCCACATTGATATATTACAGTAGTTCTCTACCAGAGGTATGTATACCCCTGGGAGTATGCGGAGGTCTTCCAGGGGTACATCAACTCATCTAGATATTTACCTAGTTTTACAACAGGCTACATAAAAAGCACCAGTGAAGTCAGTACAAACTGAAATTTCCTACAGTGATTTGTTTGTATTGCTCTGTATGCTATACTCTGAAATGCAAGCATAATATTAATATTCCAGTTGATTTATTTTATAATTATATGATAAAAATGAGAAAGTAAACAATTTTCAGTGTGCTGTGACACTTTTGCATTATTATGTCTGATTTTGTAGTCTTCAAGGGTATGTCTAAACAACTACATTATTTCAAAATAACTTAGTCCACGTCTACACAGCAAGCAATTATTTTGAAATAATGTTGAAATACTGTCAAGATGGAGGACTTCTTACTCTGACTCCTCCTGTAACCCTCATTGTATGAGGAGTAAAGGAAGTTGGAGGAAGAGTGCTGTTCAAAATATGTGCTGTGTAGAGGCTCCCAATTTCGAAAGAAGCTATTTCAAAATAAGCTACGCAATTGACATAGCTCAATTTGCATAGCTTATTTCAAGTTAAGCCCTGCTGCGGATACACACCCTAAATTATATGAAACTTGAGGATACAGAGGAAATATCTTGAAAGGGGTATAGTAATCTGGAAATGTTGAGAGTCACTGACATAAAGGCCTATCTCTAAAATGCCATTGAAATTCCACTTCAGCAAAAATTCCATGTCCGGTATAAAATTGATTCAAAAGGCTCCACTGATTTTGTGGTTAATGAAACCCAGATTGAAACTCAGGATTTGAGACAAGATAATTATTTGTCCCTTTTTCTGTGGACCACACAGCTTGCCATGGGTCCTCTATTGTAAATCCCTCACCTGGTAAACTTATTTATCCTCAATGGTCACTGTGAGGGCAGATGACCAATTGGTGAGTTAAACAAGTCTTTAATTAATGGTAGATATGGCATATCACACAATTTTGTTGCATGCACGTAAATCGGAGGGAGACTTCTCTTAGAGGAGAATCCATTGATAGAGATTCTCTAAGCTGTAGTCAGAAAGAGAGGAGGGAGAGGGCAAACCATGGGCCAGAGCAGACAAACAACCGCGTACAAAGGAATCCAATGCATCAGGGAAGGGCAGACAAATAAGTGGCAAATTTTTAAAGTGCTTCTACACAAATGCTAGGAGTCTGACTAATAAGATGGGTGAACTAGAGTACCTAGTATTAAATGAGGAGATTGACATAATAGGCATCACTGAAACCTGGTGGAATGAGGAAAATCTGTGGGACACAATCATACCGGGATATAAAATATATCGAAGGATAGAGCAGGCCGGGTGGGTGGCGGAGTGGCACTGTATGTGAAAGATAATGTAGAATCAAATGAAATAAAAATATTAAATGAATCAACATGTTCAATAGAATCGCTATGGATAGTAATTCCATGCTCCAAAAATAAGAAATTAGCAGTAGGGATATATTACCACCACCTGACCAGGACAGGGATACTGACATTGAAATGCTGAGGGAGATTAGAGAGGCTACCAAAACAAAGAACTCTATAATAATGGGGGATTTTAATTACCCCATATTGACTGGATACATGTCACCTCAGGAAGAGAAGGAGATAAAATTTCTCAATGGCTTAAATGACTGCTTCTTGGAGCAGCTAGTGCAGGAACCCACAAGGAGAGGCAATTCTCGATTTAGTCCTGAGTGGAGCGCAGGATCAGGTCCAGGAAATAACCGTTACAGGACCGCTTGGGAATAGTGACCATAATATAATAACATTCAACATTCCTGTGGTGGGAAGAACACTCAGCAGACCAGCACCCTGGCATTTAATTTCAAAAAGGGAATTACACAAAAATGAGGAGGTTAGTTAAACAGAAATTAAAAGGCACAGTGACTAGAGCCAAATCCCTGCAAGCTGCATGGAAACTTTTAAAGACACCATAATAGAGGCCCAACTTAAATGTATACCCCAAATTAAAAACATAGCAAGAGACCTAAAAAGAGTCACTGTGGCTTAACCACCATGTAAAAGAAGCAGTGAGGGACAAAAAGGCATCTTTTAAGAAGTGGAAGTCCGATCCTAGTGAGATAAATAGAAAGGAACATAAACACTGTCAAATCAAGTGTAAAAATGTAATAAGAAAAGCAAAAAGATTTTGAGGAACAGCTAGCCAAAACTCAAAAAGAAATAACAAAATGTTTTTAAGTACATTAGAAGCAGGAAGCCTGCTAAAAACCTGTGGGTCCCCTAGACGATCGAACTATAAAAGGCGCAATCAAGGACGATAAAGCCATTATGGAGAAACTAAATGATTTCTTTGCTTCAGTCTTCACGGCTGAGGATGTTGGGGAGATTCCCAAATCTGCACCGTCCTTTGTGGGTAATGAATCTGAGGAACTGTCCCGGATTGAAGTGTCATTAGAGGAGGTTTTGGAACAAATAGAAAAACTTAATGTTAACAAATCTCCGGGACCGGATGGCATTCATCCAAGGGTTCTAAAAGAACTCAAATGGGAAATTGCTGAACTATTATCTGTGGTTTGTAACCTATCCCTTAAATCGGCTTACCAAATGACTGGAAGGTAGCCAACGTGACACCAATATTTAAAAAGGGCTCTAGAGGCGATCCGGCAATTACAGACCGGTAAGTCTAACTTCAGTACCGGGCAAATTAGTCAAAACAATAGTAAAGAATAAAATTGTGAAGCATGTAGAAGAACATAATTTGTTGGACAAAAGTCAACATGGGTTCTGTAAAGGGAAATCCTGTCTTACTAATCTATTAGAGTTCTTTGAAGGGGTTAACAAACATGCGGACAAGGGGGATCCAGTAGATATAGTATACTTAGATTTCCAGAAAGCCTTTGACAAGGTCCTCACCAAAGGCTCTTGTGTAAATTACATGGCCATGGGATAAGAGGGAAGGTCCTTTCTTGGATTGAGAACTGGTTAAAAGACAGGAAACAAAGGGTAGGAATAAATGGTAAATTTTCAGAATGGAGAGGGGTAACTAGTGGTGTCCCCAAGGGTCAGTCCTAGGACCAATCCTGTTCAACTTATTCATAAATGATCTGGAGAAAGGGGTAAGCAGTGAGGTGGTAAAGTTTATGGATGATACCAAACTGTTTAGGATAGTCAAGACAGAAGCAGACTGTAAGGGACTCCAAGAAGATCTCACCAAACTGAGTGATTGGGCAACAAAATGGCAAATGAAATTTAATGTGGATAAGTGTAAAGTAATGCACATCGGGAAAAATAACCCCAACTATAACAGTATGATGGGGGCTAATTTGGCTACGATAAATCAGGAAAGAGATCTTGGAGTTATCGTGACAGTTCTCTGAAAACTTCCACACATGTGCAGCGCGGTCAAAAAGGCAAATAGGATGCTAGGTATTATTAAGAAAGGGATAGAAAATAAGACCCGGAATATCTTACTGCCCCTGTATAAAACTATGGTACGCCCACATCTTGAATACTGTGTACAGATGTGGTCTCTCACCTCAAAAAGATATTTTGGCCTTGGAAAGGGTTCAGAAAAGGGCAACTAAAATGATTAGGGGTTTGGAACGGGTCCCATATGAGGAGAGGTTAAAGCGACTGGGACTTTTCAGTTTAGAAAAGAGGAGACTGAGGGGGATATGATAGAGGTGTATAAAATCATGAGTGGTGTGGAGAGGGCGATAAAGAAAAGTTATTTATTAGTTCCCTAAATAGAAGAACTAGAGGACACCAAATGAAATTAATGGGTAGCAGGTTTAAAACTAATAAAAGAAAGTTCTTCTTCACACAGCGTGTAGTCAGCATGTGGAACTCCTTGCCAGAGGAGGCTGTGAAGGCTAGGACTATAACAGAGTTTAAAGAGAAGCTAGATAATTTCATGGAGGTTAGGTCCATAAAAGGCTATTAGCCAGGGATAAAATGGTGTCCTTGGCCTCTGTTTGACAGAGGCTGGAGAGGGATGGCAGGAGACAAAGCGCTGATCATTGTCTTCGGTCCACCCTCTGGGGCACCTGGTGCTGGCCACTGTCGGCAGACAGGATACTGGGCTAGATGGACCTTTGGTCTGACCCGCTACGGCCGTTCTTATGTTCTTATGTTATGTTCTTATGCTTTGCTATGCTTTCTTCTCTGGGAACACTGGGCGGCGCAGTATTACAGAGAATTGTTAACGGTGGTAGAGGAGTACATTTAAGTGTGCCTGAAATGATACACATAATTAAATTAAGTTGTCCATTAATCTTCTTTGTGTGAGATAAGCAAGTCCATACTGGAACTTCGTACTCTGCTGCTAAATAGCAAAATATCAAGGCTGATCGGCATAATTTTTGGGCATTGGAGCCCCATGTCATTCTGACCAGCTTTCCAACTAGGGTGTTGCTTATTTTGACGTTAGTTGCTGTGTTTGTAGGATGGTCACAATAAGTGAGAGTTCTATGCAGTGTGATGCCTAGATAGACTGGATGTGAATCACGCTTTATTCACTGACCACTGATAACTATGTTCAACGCTCTGCGTACTTGTTCATGATGTAAGTAGAAGACATTTGACACAGTTTTACTTCCACTTGGTATCAGGCAGCACCAATGACAATAATTGGTCATAGCTGCCATATTTCCTTCAGAACACTCTCAAATCTGTCATAAGAGTGTGAGTGAGTGAGTACCAAGGCATATGTTGTTCAGATAAACAATCTCGTGAGACCCGGCATATGGTACATAATTCAAATACAAGTTGAATAACACTGGAGGTAATTCTGATTCTTGTGAGAGGCCATGCTTCTAGTGCCTTCAAGCACTTGTTCTATCACCAGTATGCACACAGATATGATGATTTCTCAAAAACAGACATTGTACATGCTAACTATCTTGGCATTGTTCTGGACAATTTCACCAAAAGGCCCATGGGCCAGATTGTTTTGGATATTGTGGTCAAGTCCAGGAAAATTGAACCAGTCTTCAACTTACAGGTACAGGTTGAACCTCTCTATTCCGGCACTCTCTGGTGTGGCAACATCCATGGTCTGGCATGATTTTAGTTAGCCGGATGTCCACGTATCATGGGTGTGGCCAAGTTTTCTGCAGTCCCATAAAGTTTGTTTACAGCCAACCAGTGTTGGTAATACTGTTAGATCAATACATTGATCCCCTGTTGTTCTGCAAATTCTCTAGGTCAGCACTGGTCAGGTCCCAAGGGTGCCTGACTCGAGAAGTTGAACCTGTACAGGTAGTGAGACAATCTAATTAAATCCCTAGATTTCTGCTGTGCTCCCACTTACTTAGAATACTATCTTTTCCCAGTAAACCCAGAAGAACTGGACAAGGGATTAACAGATGCCCAAAACTGAGGCCTTTTTCATTAACCCAGAAGGATGCTCAAAATAAGGTAGACAGCTAAACATGGCTTTCATAAGGATCTTTGCCTATGTGGTCACAAAAACTAAGCTCAAAGCCCTTCATCAAGATCCATAAAAGAAAAGGAACCACCAATGATTTTTACAAGAGCTTTCCTATTGGATTAGGGCTGGAGGATACTCTCAGCTATAGTCAAAATAATATAGGTGTAGGGTACAGAGATTTCAAAGTGAAAAACTGGGATGTCAATGGGCCCTTGGGGAAGATGAGTCTAGTAAAGCTCATGGGATATACCCAACTCAGTGAGACCTCACAGGTAACCACAATCAACACATGGGATGTGATAGCCCAGGACACTTTAGGAGTCTGTGACAAATAGAGAATGTAGTAACCAAAATTAGCCATATTAAAATACAGTTCTGTTTAATCCTAACATATATAGGATGTCAGACCACATGATTGCACTGTTCTCTTTTGGCCTTGATATCTATAAATCTATGCACACGGGAACGTGCCAGTGGACTGTGTAGAGGAGGCTTATGGTAGATGGAGGGGAGCTGGAAAGGTAATTGAAAAAGAACTGGAAATGTTAACTCATCCATAACTTAGCTTTGCTATTTCTGTTTCATAAACATTTACATTTCCTAGTGCCAACCCGAAACAAGAGTTATGAAATATGAAGAAAAGCTGGTCGTAAGAAGTTCCAGTTTAGTCTTGCCTATGCAAGATTCAGATAGCTCAGATAAACATCTAACATTCAGAGTCCTTTTCCAGACCAAAAATACAACTCAAAAATCTTATGAGGTTTGTGCATCATTATGGCAAGACCTAGTCTGCTTCATGTGTTGTGAAACCACCTGCATACAAGTTACAATATAATCTTTATAGCGTTGTAGCTGTTAGCAGTACATCTGATGCAAAGGAAAGCTACATTTGGCAGTACAATTAAAGTAGAGCTGATTTTCAAATGATGTTTTAAAATGCATTTGGCTGTAGATTTTAAAACTAAACATATATTTGATTATAGATTTGTTACTACAATTATCTATTCCAGTTCACTTTAACTGTGAAGTACTCAGTTAAATCCAAGCTGTCAGCTCTCTGGATAACAGTCTAAAGTGATTTTTGTGTTTTACCAGGATGTCTTGGTAAGTGAGAAGAGATTCATTTCTCTGGCTAATATATCGATCACAATAATGAGTTCATTCTAAGGTGAGTTTAAGATGGTCATAGTAACCCCCATAGAAATGCTATATTTTTAAGATGAATGTGTGGGGCGAAAAAAGTCAGACTTGCGTTTGATCTTTAGTAATCAAGTAAACAAACCATGTTGTGACTTTTAAGCTCAGCTGAAAACTCTTATGTATGTGTGAACAAACGTAAACTTTGCAAAGAATTTTTCACTGTCATACTCAAATATTTCATCACATTCATCCTCACTGTATTATAAGTCATTGCTAATTAATGTATTTCACTGCTGTATTACCTGATGCACTGGTTACTATGCTGCCGACACAAGCATCTTGTGACTTTCTGAAGAATGTAGAAGTTAATGCTTGGAGACTTGGGTAAATCATTAAAACCTCAATCTAGATGCCAAAAATGAATGTTCCAGCTCTAGCTTGACTCCTTAGCACCAAGTCAGCGGCAGCATATGACATTCCAGGGTGCATTCCACACTGGTGAGGGGCTCTGCAACCGGGGATGCTTCCCAGTGCTTTGCTGCTATAGCTCCCAAACTGGGCTCCTCACAAACAGTATGCCCTGAGCATCTTTCTATGGCCACACTTCCGGTTTAGCAACTTTGATCCCAGCACCCTGTCAGCAAATGCCAGTTCGCACTCTGGCTCCCATCAATGTTGGCTATTATTTGTAGAGTGATCTCAATACACTGCCAGTCCTGTATTCCTTCCCTTCCCAGCAATGTGTGTTCTGCACTGTCCAGTCCTTTCCTTAACAGTTCTGATGCTTTAGGTCCATTTTCCCTGAAAGGGTACATCTACACTAGCCCCCTAGTTTGAACTAGGGAGGCTAATGAGGGTGACCGAAATTGCTAATGAAGCATGGGATATTTAAATTCCACAAGGTTTAACAGTTAATTCGAACTAAGGGGTTTGTCTCGGAATTCTGCTTTTCTGCCGCATGTAGACGCGGGCAGTTACTTCAGGCTAGTCAGTTTCCAAAATGGTGACCGGCCCGGAATATGCTAATCAAGCGCGGGATATTTAAATCCCGCGCTTCATTAGCAATTTCGGTCACCCTCATTAGCCTCCCTAGTTCGAACTAGGGGGCTAGTGTAGACGTACCCAAAGGGAATGATATACAACAACTTGCCACCTTCAGTGGAGTTATCCACACAGTTCACAATGCTGGATTAATTTTGATTAAAGAGTAAGAAAATTTATTTAACTACAAAAAGACAGATTTTTAAGGTCAGAAACAATTACAAGAAAATTAAAGAGAAATGCTTCCTTCTATTAAAACTTTACAGACTAGTCCTGGTTCAAACTAAAATTCTTACCCCATGCTCCCAACAGCCTTGCTGCCCAATCTTCAGGTCAGGATTCTTCCCAAAGTCAAGAGGTGGATCCTTTTGTCTTCTTAGGTTCATGAGAGATGGACAGCGGAAGATAAATTGGGGTGTTTGCACCTCACTTTTATAGTTCAGTTCCCCTCATAAATTTCTTTCAGTTGAAAGCAGAGACATCATGTCTGGTAAGGGAAGTTTTCATCCTGTTCCCTTTCAGCCTTCTGTTGGTGGAGACGCAAAGTTTCTTTGTCTTCCTCCTTCTTTCTCTCACTGCTTTAGGGATCTGTTTACAGTTTATAAACAAACAGAGATAAACACACACCTCTTTAAGACCTGCTTGACTGGTTTTACCAAATGGGGGTTCATGTGAGTCTCAACATGAGCCATTAAAATTATATGGGGGTGATTTTATAACTCTACACATGTTGCTACATGCATTGTACCATGATATACTGACCAGTGAGTTATTAGTTTTCAAATTATACTTCACAAGGCATATTTTGGACAAAGATTATTACAATATGTATAAGGTGTTAATCAGAGTGCAGTCCATTACAAACCATCTGTGTATAATTTCCTTTTGGGGACAGAATGCCAAATGACAGTTAAAAGTCCTAATAGATCATCTAGTTTACCCTCTTGTATATACAGCACAGTTCTCTGCTACATAGTGCTTTTTCCAATCCAATTTTATAACAACCAGGTAATGTTTCTTCCACCACTTCTGTTAGCATACTAGTCCATATTTTAAGGCTCCATCTACAATACAGCTAGACCAATGCTCAGGTGATCGCTGCACTCGTAGTTGATTTAGCAGGTCTAGTGAAAACCCAGCAACTCAACTGTAGATTGCTCTCCAGTTGACCCTGGAATTCCATTCCAAATAAGAAGAGTAAGGTAAGTTGATGGGAAAGTGTCTCCTATTGATCCAGTATGGTGTAGACACTGCAGGAAGCTAGGTTGACTCCAGCTATAAGTTGATCTAAATTACTCAGTGTCAGCTATCTTAACAGCTGGAGTTGATTAACTTAGATCAAACTTACTGCTGTAGTATAAATGTAGGTTAATTAATCCAGGATTCAAAAAAATAATTGATAACCAGTCTGTATGTTTATTTTCTTCATTTAATCAAAATGCTTCTAATATTACCTGCTTTCTTAGCCTACCTTTATTATTTGTATTATAGTAGCAATTAGGACCCTGCATCTGAGATTTGCAACCCATTTTGTTAGGTGCTGCATATGGATATTGTAAGATACAGTCCCTGCCCTGAAGAACGTACATCTAAACACTCAAGACAGATAGAGGATGGGAGAAATGAATTGCTATTATCCCATTGGGAAATGAGGTGCAAATATCTTAAGTGACTTACCCCAGGTTACAAAGGAAAGCTGTGGCAGATCCTGGAGTTGATTCAGTGTCTGACTCACAAGATCATCTTTCGTCTCTCCCACCCCACAAACTTCTTTCCATAGTTCAAGGATCAAATACCTACAGAATTTTGTCTTTTCTTTTGCACTGAATAATGCATATTGCTTCATCCATGGTTGCTTGTATACAGGATCAGTGAGCCACTGTGCAACTGAAGTTCTAAAGAAATGTGTGTGGGTTTCTTATAGAAGAATAACTCTTGTGAATTTATAAAGCTCAAGGCTGAAATGTTTCCTCCTAGTAAGTATATATATTGGTGGGATTCATGGCTAATGAATATCTGTATGTTATGCATCACCCTTTGAGATAGGTGGTGCTTATTGTACCAATCTAATCATGAATCTTTCTATTATTAACTAGTTAATAACTAGCTTGTGATGTAGGCAAACCCTAAACAAGGATTAATTAAGGGGTTTAGCAGACATACATTAATGTGTGTGCACCTAGTACAAACATTTCACGCATAAAATGGATTAAAGCCAGGCTATATGATAGGTTTTAAAATGTAATAGTAAATGGGGAATTGTCATCAACCATGTTTGTTTCCGGGGGGGAGGGGTACTTAGCACTATTTAACATTTTTGTTAACAACTTGGAAGGAAACAAAATTTTTATTGATAAAGTTTGCAGCTGGCACAAAAATTGGCTGAGTGGTAAATAACAAAGAGGATAGTTCAGTGATTTGGATTTTTGTTAAACTGCTCACACACACACACACACACACACACACACACACACACACACACACACACACACACACACACACACCCTATATCCACCATGATCCCCAGGAGGGAATCTTCCATTATGTAAATATGATCTACGTTTTTTGTTCCTATGTATATAACTCATACACCTACTGGGTGTGGTTCACTGTCCATATATATGAAACTCTGTGTAGGTGTAGACTTTGCAATTAGGCCTATATAAAAGTAAGATTTAAAAATAGCTAAAGAAATATAAAAGCAATGGAGGGAAAATTTAAAAAATACTTTTCTTTAGAATGATTTAGCCCCAGAATCACTTTTATTAAAGGATTACTGTAAAATGAAAAAAAAAATCTGAGGCTGTGGATTTTTCTTAGAATAAGGGAGTTGGAGCTAGACAGCCTCACCAGTTAATTCTCCTATAACTCAGGACTGCCAAAGCCTGATGTGACTATAAAGACCTTCGGTTTCCTTTTGTGATTTGAAAGTTATCAGAACTTCCTTCTTTCCAGCCATGTGTTTATTTTGTTCTGTCATGATATATTTACTGGTATATAATGCATCAGACTGACCCGAAGTGGGAGACACTACCTCACATGGGGTGAGTCAGGAGAAACAAGTCTGACAAAGAACCTCTAAAGCAACCTCATTAGGAACAAAATGTTCCTGACAGTTTCAACTGTGGCGGTAAAGTCAGAGGGGAGGTAGACTTGGTCTGCAGTGTCGGGCTTTCATCAACAAGTTCTGTTCAAGTGTCCCGAGATCCCAGCTAAATCCTTCAAGCCTAAAGACAGGGACAATACACTAAAGGCGCTTTTACCCTCTAGTCGTAGGAAAATGACCAATAATTAAAGCTGCTTAAAAATAACAAGTATAGCCTATCAGAGGTTTTCTTTAACATTCATTCTCCTAAAGAGAAAATATTTATGAGAGCTCATACTTGCATTTGTCTGTATTTAACGATCACCAGGCCTGATGTACATTTTCACTAATGTCTATTTGTACTCCTCTAGCACTGAAAATCATACCTTAAAATGGCCATAAGTGTACATTTAGGGAGAGGAAGGTAAAGGAGCTATAGTGTAATGAGATCAGGCCCCACTTTGTACTCCCTTGTCTGTTCTCAGTTCTTGACCAAAAGTCCATATGGCCTTGTTTTAAATAAGCAATTAGCAGTAAGTACTACAGTGGCAATACCAGAAAATGCAGTAGCAACCAGCCATGGATAACATAATGTTTTTGACACTGTAATTTTTGTGTTTGCTTTCACAGGTATAGTTTGTAGGTAAACCCTCTGTACTTAAGGAGCTATTTGAATCAAACTAGAAAGGTTGGGGAATACACAGAACTTACTGGTGAATGCAAAAGTTTCTTAAAAAAATGGAACCATAGCAAACAAAACACCTTTCCAAGGTCTAGCTTCATATGCATTCAATTAAACACAGTTTGTAGGATTATGATTTTTATTGCTGATTGTCAATAGCATTAGATACTTCACATTGCAAACATCTGTTGACAAGCTTTGCCACACAATTGTAATACAAAAGAGATTCTGTAATAATGACATTGAGGGACTGCATATTTGTTCCTTCCCAATTACTTCATTACCAACATGGTTCAGTTTATGATTAGAATCATAGAATGATAGAATCATAGGGCTGGAAGAGACCTCAGGAGGTCATCAAGTCCAGCCCCCTGCCCAAGGCAGGACCAGTCCTGATTGTTTAAGCACTGTCAGCATACTCTGCACTGTACAAGCATAAAAGATACAGTCACTGTCCCATGGAGTATACATTCTAATGCAAAATCCTGTGCTTTTTGTCTAAACCACAAGAAGGAGTGGAGTGGCTCACAATGGGTCCCTGAGCCTTCTTAACAGTGTAGAGCAGGATAGGAATGGGGAATGCATAATGTATTGCACATCACAGTTATTAGATAGATTGATAGGTAGATAAACTTATACCCCATTAGGTTGATTAAGACAGTGCTACTCAACCCGGGTAAAGGTTGCGGAATCAGGCAAACTGGCAGATGACACTCAGAACCCTGAAGTGCCAATGGCTGCAACCTGCTAGCACTCAAAGGAGAGGCAAAAGGTACCCTGCCCTGCCGAGGCATATGTGACACGAATGGTGTATTAAGCCCCCCCAGCCTTTCACAGAGCTAGACTTCTAAATCCAGGCTGCAAAGAGGCAGCTATGTCTGCTGGGGATTCTCAGCTGTGATTACTCTTGGGATTTAGGAGGTTAGGGCATTAATCTACAAGGCAGCACCTCAGTAGGTGGAGGGGGGATTTGAATCAGGAAATATCTGCCAAGCCTACCCTAATCACTGGATGAAAAGTTAGATGGGAGAACATAAGAACGCCCATGTTGGGTCAGACCAAAGGTCCCTCTAGCCCAGTAGCCTGTCTTCTGACAATGATTCCCTCCGTCCTCCCACAAGTTGTTCTTGTGAACTCATGTGCAGGGCCTGATCCTGTAAGTGTGCTCTGCACATGCTGTTGGCTTGGGCACCACTCTTGAAATTGGAAGCTGAACACTGTCTTTCCCAGTTTGTGAATTGTTCTGGAGCTTAGGAGGGAGATAGGCATTCAAGATGCCTATAATGAATCAGCAGTGCACATACCTAGAGGCTGAGGAAACGATTACTGGAAAGTAGACATCGAATGAGTTTAGGTGCCTTTCAGATTCAGTGGGAGTTCTGTATTGCAGGAGAGCCTAAAACTGGGACTTAAGTGCCTAAAACTAGATTTAGGGACCTATAAGTAGTTTTCAGGCACCTAAGTACCTTTGTGAATATAAGCTATACTGTCTAAATGAAGTGACAAAAGTAGGGTAAGCAATGGATTGATTATTATTATATTACCATTATTTATTTTTGCAGCGTGAGAGAGTGTGTTGGGCATCTTCTAACCAAACCTTGTCACAGGGTCTGAAAACCATGTTGTGTCCTTCTCCCATTACAAACTCCAAAAAGTCTTTCACTGAGAATTCTGCTGATGATACACAAAGTGGTATCACAAAATTCAGACTTTTTTTTGTTAGTACATTATTGTAAGGAGATATGACTGAAATGCAGATGTGAAACCAAATATTGAATTAGAAGGGATCGTTGTCGAAGTTATTTTGTGATGTCTCATTTAAAGATACTGACCAATATTATGTCATTGTTTCCCGGTGCTCCTTCTATCTGTCTGTCACCGTTGTGTTAATTTTATACTTTAAATTGTAAACTTTTCAGGGCAGGGAGGATCATGTTGTTCTGTGTTTGTATAGAACGTAGCACAGGGAGGTTCTGATCCAAGACTGAGACTCCTGGGCTCTACTGCAATATAAATAGTACAAATGCAAATCAAGACCGAATGCTTAGTGGAAGGTATGCTTTTGTCACACACAAGTCATTGAGCTAAATACAGGGACAAGGAGATGAAAATCTATGCCTTTTGTTCTATGGGAGGCTGGGCACTTCTGGAAATAAGAATAAGAATAAAGAACAAGAACAACATACTGTCATCAGTGCAATTAAACAGCTAGAGCAAAAATCTCATTTCATTTAAATTTAAGTTAAGAGGCTTTGAGGAAAAATAAGGGGGCCGGGAAATTTCATAGGAAATATGAATGTAATATGGGCAACATTCATGAAAAGGCCTTATTCTAAGCCTAGACCTGGCTGAACTCCATTACTGAAACAACAGAAAAAAATCAATAAATACCAATGAGTGAGACTCAACACCAGTCTTTTAAAGTTATTAATTTAACTCAGGGATGCTCAAATGTTGCCATACAAGGAATAGTTACAGGGATGTACTTAATGTGTTGGTGTCAGTCTCAGAATATTAGACACAAGGTAGGTGGCAAAATAAGAGGCATGGTGTTTTATTGGACTAACTTCTGTTGGCGAGAGAGACAAGCTTTCAAACTTACTTAGAGCGCTTCTTCAGATTTGGGAAACGTTCTCAGTGTCTCTGTTAAACACAAGAGGGAACAGATTGTTCAGCATAAGTGGTTAACATAATTCACAATAACTGGTCCCTTGAAATATGTGTTAACTACTTATGCTACACAATCTGTTCCACCTTGTATTTAGTTGTAACACTCTGAGCATGTTTTGCAGACCGGAAGAAGTGCTCTGTGTAAACTCAAAAACCTTTTTTCTCACCAACAGAAGTTATTCCAATAAAAGATACTCTTTGACCCACCTTCTCTCTGTAGTGCTTCATCTGAGTATTCAATTACATGATTTATAAATTAGAACTACCTGTTTAATAGGTGCACCAGCAAGTTTGTTGGTACCTTATTGAAAATGTGTTTTTCAGTTCAACATCATCATCCAACCCTCAAACCTCCCCCTCCCCACCCCAGAGCCTGCAGTCCTCATGTACATTAAAATGGTGGAAACCATTTGGTCTCTAAGTTGCTCATTTTGCATCTTTGGTTTAAGCTGGCAGTGTTTTTTGGTAGCAGAGATTATTTTAGGTGCTAGAATTTCTGATCCCCCAAAGCCAGATCATGCACTCTCAAAGTCCCTCTGGTTTGTTTCAGGCAAAAGCTTTGTCTTGCTACAATCCTGTGGCCTAATGAAGGACTGTATTTATTACTGAAAGTTTAAGAACTGGATTTGCACCAGGAATTTCTAGTGTATCTCTTGAAAAGATGAAACCCACTCAAAGTACTATAGGAAATAATTCATCATTCCATCTATTGTGTACAATCAATAACACTAAAAGACTGTCTTGTCATCTTATCAGGCTACATGGATTTTAGCAGTTCCTTTATTAAGCCTGGAAAAGAAAGCAAGAAGAGAGGGATTCTTTGAACATCCAAACACAGTGTCACACTGAGTGTGATCCTGACACTGCCCAGGGAACCTGCTATTCCTTTGTTTACAGATGGATCTGTGATAACCTGACAGCTCAAATGGAAGGTCACCCATGAGGACAAGCAGGGGGTTCTTTTCCATCATCTCTGAACCCTGGAAGTGGCTTTTTTGACCACCCTCAGTATCCGGGCTTTCAATTAAATCCTACTTTTCCTGATGACAGAAGTATGTGGAATGTGATCAGGAGACATTCTGGTAATTTGTCTTGTATTACAAGCAGGGGAGGAGTGCCAGGGTGAAAAGCTATCCTCACAGCTATCCTGAGAGAATTCTCTCTGGATAGCAACAATGGCAGCCACTGAAGTGATACAAACATTCAAATGTAGGGGTGTATTTTAAAAAAAATAGAGCCAACCATTCGTGCTGGACTATGCATTTGTACATGCCACTAACTTTGATGGAGACAGACATCCACCATACGTTTCCAATTTCTTGCAGATCAGTGTTGCTATCTCCTTATCATGAAACCCCAGTCCTCACAAAGGGAATTAGCCAAACACTGGAAATAATACGCAAGCCAAACCCTGCAGTCTTCCAAGGGTAGAATTCCATAGCAACTGTCACACTGACTCAGTCCGGTGGTTTATTTAGCCTAGTATCCTGCTTCCAACCGTGGCCAAAGTGAACTACTTCACAGAAAGGGGCACGAAAACCATCAGTTATACAATAACTTCTCTGCAAGGCAGTTTCTTCTTAATTCCAATACTTACTAGTTGTCTTAAACCCTAAAGCACAAGGGTTTCTGACTCTTGTCTTGTTAAAAGTCCTGAGATAACTAGACAATTTTCTGGATAACAAGCCTATCCAATCATTTGCTGACTCTTGCTAAGCAGTGGGTTTCAACTGTATCTTGTGGCAAAGAGTTGCACAAGCTAATAATGTGTTGAGTGAATAAAACAATGAGCAGTCCCGGTGGCACCTTAAACACTAACACATTTATTTGGGCATAAGCGTTTGTGGATGGAAACCACTTTGTCAGATGCATGGCGTGGAAATTACAGAGATAGGGATTTTTATAAATCTGTTAGGGTATGTCTAAACTAGCCACCCTAGTTCAAACTAAGGTGGCTAATGTAGTCAATCGAACTTGCAAATGAAGCCCGGGATTAAAATATCCCGGGCTTTATTTGCATGTTCCCGGGGCGCCACCATTTTTAAATGCCCGGTAGTTCGAACTCCCTGCCCGCGGCTACACGCGGCATGGGCTAGGTAGTTCGAACTAAAGCCCCTAATTTGGACTACCGTTACTCCTCCATGGGCTAGGTAGTTCGAACTAAAGCCCCTAATTCGGACTACCGTTACTCCTCCTGCAATGAGGAGTAACGGTAGTCCAAATTAGGGGCTTTAGTTCAAACTACCTAGCCCGTGCCGCGTGTAGCCGCGGGCAGGGAGTTCGAACTACTGGGCATTTAAAAATGGTGGCGCCCGGGAACATGCAAATAAAGCCCGGGATATTTTAATCACGGGCTTCATTTGCAAGTTCGAATGACTATATTAGCCACCCTAGTTCGAACTAGGGTGGCTAGTGTAGACATACGCTGAGTCTTTACATTTGTTAGTCTGTGATTTCCACTCCATGCATCCGATTAAATGGTTTTGACCCATGAAAGCTTATGCCTAAATAACTCTGTTAGGCCATATCCACATTACGCGAAAGATTGACACTGCCACAGTCGATCTTCCGGGATTCAGTGTAGTGGGTCTAGTGGAGACCCACTAATTTGAACTGAGAGGGTGCCCCATTAGCACTGGTAGTCCTACTCCTCACTAGGAGTAAGGGAAGCCAACAAGAGCATTTGTGCCCATTGACCTTCCGCTGTGTGGACAGCGAGAAAACAAGATTTAAGATACGTGGATTCCAGCTACGTAATTAATGTAGCTGGAGTTGCATATCTTAAGTGGACCTTCCCCTTTAGGGTAGACCTTGCCTTAGCCTTTAAGGTGCCAGAGGACTCTGTTTTTGTAGATACAGACTAACATAGCTATCCCTCTGAGACTTATGTGAATAAGGTATTTCCTTCCATGAGTTTTGAATTTTTTGTCCTTCATACTTACAAATGTATCACACACACACACACATGCACACACAATTATACAGGAAATTCACTTTGTGAGAAATAGCCATGATTACCCTGTTTAATAACTAGCTTACTCTTGTCATTGACATTTACTTGCACCTACTTTGTTCTTTTTTCCCAGCACACATACAAAGCACACCATCTGTGAATGTATGCTTTAGTCCAAAGGAGAGCCCCCCCACAAACATTCACTTGACACAGTTTTATTGAGTCACGGTTGGTTTCATATTTCTTTTGCCTGCATTGCATTTAGTGTACCATGACCTAAGGGCAACTGCCCTCCAAAGTCTGCTCTTTTCAGCTGAGGCATCTGTACCCAATGAAGAGGCATGGGTAGCAATAGTATCAATGACAAAAGGAAATACTCAGGCAAAAAGGAGAATTATAGCTTCAAGAGCAGCAAGAATATCATCAAGAGGTCACAGATAAATTTGAGAGGGCAAGTTTACAGTCAGCAGCAGAGTTTGATTATCGCTGGGCACCTCTAAACAATTCTGCATGCAGCTGGCCTTAGAAGTGATGCTGCAGAAGAATATACGACTAATTTGACATGAATAAATAAGCAGATGGGAACTGAATAACCTTGTGAGGACAAAAATGAGGAACAGGTTGTCCCCACGAGGCTGTGCTGTGGATAAAACTACTATAAAATTTGAAGAGTATGGTTTTTAGTGATGTTCTTCCTGGTTATTTTGACAGAGACGAGTTCATACTCCAGATACAAAGAGCAAAACATGCACTGTACTTTTAGCATAAGATGGTCCCATTCTTGGAAATGTCAATCTGCGATATCTAAAAAAACATAAAGAACCAGTTACTTAGTCCATGATGAGGCATGTGGAAGATCTTTGGACCTCAACTGTTCATTCTGAAAGTTAATTTCACAGGCTGATATCTGAAAAACTTTGGTTCTCAGAAATGTCATGTTTCACAAAATGTTGAAGATGTCACTGATCGGATGTGTGTGACAAGTCTGGTAAGGCAATATCTTGTATTGGACCAACCTGGACAAGCTTCTGAACTACACATATCTTGAGGTCTGGGGAAGGAAATCAGAGTTTTTGAGCTAAATACAAATGAGCTCAGATTGTTAAGCTCAAAATTAGCAGATTTTTCAACATAAAGCACAAAATTAACAATCTGTGCCAATTCGTATTTAGCTCAGACTATTTCTTTTTTTCTCAAGATCTGAAGAAGAGCTTTGTATAGGTTGAAATCTTATACCTGCCATAAAGAGAAAGTGTTTCAATGAAAGATACTGCCTTACCTACTTTGTCTCTCATATCCTAGGACCAACAGAGCTATAAAAACATTGCAAATTGACTTCTTGTATTACTTCCTCTCACTATTGCTTATTTCCCCGTCTATTTTTGTTTATTATGTATTTGTACAGTACCTAGGACAAAGAGGCCCCAAACTTGGTTGAGGACGGTAGTACTATAAATACTAGTGCTACACTAATGCACTACACATCACCATGCCTACAAAAACTTGACAATAGTTAGTAGCTGGTTGTGATGTGACCATCTCTTTGTAGATCTATCAGTCATATCACAGTTGCCTTCTGCTCCATCAACAGTTTATTGTGTAATCTTTTGTAAACTGTTTGGAGCAGGTCCCATATTTTGTCAAGTGTGCATACTGTGCGTAGCATAGTGTGTTCCTGATACTGGATTGAGGCCTCTGGGTGCTATTGCAATACAAATAATAACAAGTAATAAGCATGCTCTAATATCCTCTAATTTAGATGCAGGATAACTCAGATTACTTCCCAACAGGAGCTGAGTGGCACAGCAAATATTGCCACAGTTGGAGCAACTCAAACAATTGCCATCCATCTATCACATCTCTACATATCTTCTTAAAACATGAATTGACTTTGAACTTAATCTTCTGCCTACCCTAAGGATTTAGGATCTAATGATAAAGAATTTTGAATGCACTTAACCCACTTCTTTTAAAAAGGTCATCAAAGCAAGAGATGAAGGTTTGATTTGGATAGAGTTTCCCTGAGTTTGGGATGGACAGGTTTCACTTACAATAATAAAAGGAGCACCATCCATACAAAGATTATTTATGAACAATATATATATATATATATACTTTTTTCTAAGAACTGCTTCCACATTTTCTAAGCTTGGGTGATATGTATTCAAAACCCAGAATTTTGGATTACTACAACAGTAATACATAACTATTTTATTGGGAGAAATCTTGGGAACCTACAAAAACAGCTTTGCTAGCATAAGATTTGATAGTGTTTCCTCTGATAAAATGTCATTGGCTTAACCTGTCTTTTTTCTGTTTAATCACTTTCAGAGGTTCATTAGACCAAGAGGAAATAAACTTTAAAACTCAAACCACATGCCACATTTCAAAGAACAAAAAAGTTACAGACTGTTTCCACTCGCAGTGGCAAGAAGTATTTCAGTTTTAAAAAAAGTTAAAAAGGTGTTGGAAATGCCCATTTCAAATGGAAAAAATGCATGTGATCTCAAGACTTTGGAGCCTATTATTCTGCCTATAATGGGATTTCTCAAGGATAACGTAATAGTGAATTCATGTCTTTTAAGGACTTAGTCTTCATTTTATTAATAATGAGCATCATTATACTTGAGATTTTCCAAAATAAGAACGTGCTGTATAAATGAATAAAATAATATGGAACTCTTACTGAATGATAGAAGTAGATAGACAAATACCTTATGTTAAAGTCTCAGAGTTCTCTGAATTTACAAATTTGAGCAAAACTACTTATATTATGGAAGCATACAGTAAACTCCAGCATCAACAATATGAATACATATGAGCCATTCTCCCCATTGCAAAACTATACACAAAATCTCATAGGAAACTACCAATAATATTTGAAATAGTGGTGCAACAGATTCAGAGGTTCTTTAGATGAGCATCCAAAACACTGAATTCATGTCTGAGCTCCCCATAACCATGGAAGAGTCCAGCAGGCTCTTCAACAATCTGTTCCCCCCAATAATCCTAATGTTCTCTATGTGTATTTGGACAACACCTATGTGATTATGCAGCACTTAATAAAATGTCTTTAGGACCAATTGCAATATAGTGGAGAAGATCCCAAGCCACACTGGTGGACTTAGGGAAGGCAGCAGGGCTACACAACTTTCTGTCATGTTCCAAGATTATATAGCCTTGTCCTGTGCACTCATAAGATGCCTAGGACTTTAAACCTCACACACATCACAAAATCGTATACCCACATGCTTTCAGGACCTTTCCTGGCTCTTCATAGCCCCACTTCCTTCATCTCCAGATAAGCTTGTGGCTCTTCCTGGATCCCTCCACGTTTAGGCCCCATGCCCTTCCCTGCCTACTTTGGCCTTATGTTCTGGTGTCTCTCCTTCCTCCCCTCCCCCCCCCCCCAAATTAGCCAAACTCCCCCTGGTTTTAGCTTTATTCCTGCAGAACTATGGTTTTTATTTTATGTTTCTTTTCAGGTAGTGAGTTGGCCCAATCATGTTTTCCTTATGAGATCTGACAAACCATAGACTTGGGTGGTCATTTATACTCTCAGTTTGTAGTCTATTAAAATGTGGATTCTAATACAAGGGTTCCCCATACTTTATGCTGTAGTTCTAATGACTTAGGCTCCAGTCCTGAAGTTCCACGTGTATGCTAAGGTTAAATCCAGAAGTTGTCCCCATTTTTTTACCTTCAAGTGTTTGCAGGATCCAGCCCTTTGACATTAATGATTTGCTTTCCAATTGATAAATAATAACTTCATAGTGACAGCACGCAAAATCTCCAGTCAAGATTGGGGCATCATTGTTTTGGATATGGTGCAAACATATTGGAAGATATTGCCCGTGTCCCAAAGAATTTCTAATATAATTGAAAACAAGACACAACAAATTTGGGTAATAAAAGTAGAAAAGAGGAGAAAGGAGAATGAAGATAACAGTGACAGGATCCCTTAGCTTCTCTTTTTAATGTTAAATATAAAATCTAAATAAACATACAATTAAATAAGCTAGATGCAAGCATTCCTGATGGGCCATTAACATAGCCATTGCTAGCTGGCACTTTGCATAGCTCAGGATAGGTTATTCCTACAACATAGTGTAGTCGAAGAGTGTCACACATAACCTCTACATTTTCAAAATGTTCCAGGGGATTTAAATTAAATTCAAAGAGATGTGCTTAGCTAAAATCCTCACATGCTCTTTTGAACATTTTACCCCTTAGTACATTTTCAAGACACAATTCAGGCAGCAGTCTGAAGGGCAGAAGGGGAAGGCAGGCCCATTCCTCAAGATACATCACTGTGGTGTTCAGTAGGACAGGCACCTCTTCACATCCAAGGCAGAGTGTCAATAGAAGCATATTACTATGCCACATTACACAGGAGATCTAAGAGGTTTAGTGCCCTAGAATGTTTGGCATCCCTTTTAAGCCTGGAGATCCAAAAAATTTTCTAAATCCCCTTTGTTTATTTGAATAGATGTTGGCAGGATAATTAAATGCCCCCTTCAAACATCCTGTTTGAAATATTAAACAGTAATTAGCTTGCTCAACTTGTTGGTTTTGTAAGAAAGGAACCACCTGACTGCCTGCTTTCGTTTGCCTGGACACAGATGCAAAGGCAGTGGTGCATTTCTGTGCGGTTCACACATCTTTTTCCCATGAGAAAGTAAGCATTGTTGTTTGAAGCAAGGTATTTCTCCCAACTTACACACACAGCCACTGCTTGTTTCAGAAAGATGTTGACTAATTTGAACAACCTCTCCAAATGACTCTCCAAACAGAAATGTCTTTCATAAGTTTCCAGGTCAGCGGCCCTCAGTAACCCAGGATGACTATTCTAGGACTGAAGGGACTAAAATAGCTCCTTATAAACAGAAACAGTTTCTATATCACATTGTTGCCTCAAGCGCAGTATTCAGCACCTCTCTGAACATTAAAATCTCTCTCCATGAAACAACTTACACAAAAGGATGTCTCTTCCCATTTGGCGTCTCTTCGGTTTGTTGATTTGCGGTAATTTGATCACTTGACTTATAGCAATGTCTATTTTTTGCTCTAGTTTGGAGTTTTAAATGGTCAATTGTAATAGAGCATATGGAAGGCCTCTTCTCCCCCCAGTCCATTCATATCTCAGCAGAAGCTGAAGAGCAGCTACTAGAGCCTCATGAAGTACCTCTATTGTATGGTGCTATTTGTGAGGGGAAAATGGTATCAAATCCCTTTTCACAATGGTATTCAACTCCACGATCCTCAAATTTGGTTTTTCTGTCTGTACGACAAGCAGCAGCACTGGAGAAACAAAAAATATACTGATGGCACTTCAAACTCATCTCCTCTAATGATTTTGGGCCCAGTCCAATGCCCTTTGAAGTCAATGGAAGTCTTTCCATTGACTTCAATGGGCTTTTAATTCAGCCTTCAACATACCCACATACACAGCATTATTATTAGGCCAAAACTTTCACAAATGTTTTCAAGTGGACATAGTTTATGTCTAGAGTATGGAGGTACTGTGGTTAGAAAAGGCATACAAGTACGGGTGGGAAAGTTGTCTCCCTTTTCAAATTAAGATAAAGCTAGTTCATAAAACAAACATTTCTGACTTTCCTCTAATCTGCTTTCCTCACAGTTTCCTTTCCCTTTACTTGCAGAACTAATTAGGTGGAATCCTGCCCTCACTGGAGTCAAGGGGAATTTCTCTTTCAAAGGGGAATCAGATTTTTATTTATCATGTACGCTAGAATAATGGAAACAAACATATAAACTGCTACTGAAGAGGATTATTATGTGGTTTGGTTTCCTAAGTATATAGTTTTCTGAAAATGTTTGCCAAAACCTGCTGTTTACAAATACTGAAGCAGTTCAGAGATGCTATTTAATCTGGACAGTTTGCACTATGTTTGGAACAAGTACTTTAAACACATATGTCTAGAATATGTTTTGGGCAAAGCACTGTAAAGGTGGGATTTTCAAAAGCACCTAAGTGGTTTAGGAGCACAGTTCCATTGACTGTCAATAGAATTTCTGCTACTAAATCACCTACATACATTTGAAATCCCACCTTAGATGTTTAAGAGCATAATTAATAAATCACACAATTTAAAATATTTTCTCCAAAATGGATGAATTGGTATTTGTTATGTGAAATACATTCTGGTCCTGAAGGAGGGAGTTTGCTGGACCAAGGGAGATCAAACCTCCAGCTCTTTCGGGGCTCCCTCCTGGCCACCATCCTGACCAGTGTGCTGTTGGTGAGGGTCTACTCCAGCTACCGCCCCATTCCAGTCTGTGTGGGGCTCCTTTCCCTTGGGCTCCCTGCCTTCAGCCAGCAGGAGCATTGCTCCTCTGGCCACAGGGTCTCTCTGCCTCCAGCTGGCAGTGGCTCTGTGCTCCCAGCCGGCACAGGCTCCATGTCCCTGGCCCCTGGACTTCCCTGCCCACAGCTGGCAGCAGATCCACACCCCCAGCTGGCAGGGGCACTGTGCACTGGAATGGGTTACTTAGGGAGGTGGTGGAACTCCATCCCTAGAGGTTTTTAAGTCTCGGCTTGACAAAGGCCTGGCTGGGTTGATTTAGTTGGGACTGGTCCTGCCTTGGGTAGGAGGCTAGACTTGATGACCTCCTGAGGTCTCTTCCAGCTCTATGATTCTATGATTCCATGAAAAAGCTCTTGAAAACTTTTGAAAATTCTGTTTTGAAAAAAAATGGTCATATGTTTGGAGCTAAGGACTTGTCTACACTGGGTCCAGGATGAACTCCAGGATGTTTCCCACAATGCCCGATTAGCCACTCTGGCTGCTGCTTTTAACTCTGCTACTCTGCAGCCACATAACAGGTGAATAGAAATGTGCCTCTCTCACCTGCAACTTGTGTAGTGCTTCTCATGGCATCTTCTCCGAGAAACAGGGGTGGCTATCACTCAAGATACTTCCCTTAGTGGGACGTTAAGTTTCTCTATTGCAGCCATGGGAGTGAGAGCGGGAGCAGTGTCCCTGGAAGTTGCTCTGTTGCAGCTGGGGTGGGGTGGGGAGATGGGAGTGGTGATGCGGGACGACTGGAGGCTGTATTTCTGTGAACTGGCTAAGCCTTGCCTGGCTCTGCATTACATCCAAAGAGGGCATTGATGTACACAGAAATATCAATAGAATCTTGCTGGGACATGGTGTCCTGCGGTACTTCTTAATTTTCTCATGGAGATTCCATACCAGGGCTGCCATTTCCTCACTGCCATGGTACGACACTTTCCCAAACCATTCCTCAGACTGTGCTGCTGGAACCAAGGTAGCACAGAGTTAGACTGCATAACAAGCACAGAGCCCCCGGCTCACATCCAGAAGCAGAGTCTGGGTTTACCTATTAACTTTCAGCTGTGATATGTCAGCCAGAGTAATGGCAGCCTGTGGACAGTTGTAGGTTTATTACATATTGTTTCCATGTACATCTGCCACATAAGTGTGGACTGTATTTTCTTGGGCCCCTTGCCCAACCCTTCTTCCCCCCCTCCTCCCATCTTTAAAACTCATCATGATCAGAGTGTCTGGAAAGTTCTGCATTTGTCTCTAGGGTAACAAGAAAAGTGGCCGGTTTTGTTTAGAGACGTGCATGTTGGTGAAATGTTACAATTTTTATCAGGAGCAGTACAGTCACTCTATTGTTGTTAGTTACTTTTCCAGGCCTTGAGAAGTCAGGCATGCTACCCTGCTGACAGATTCTGTCAACTAAGGAAAAAATCTCCAAAGACAAGAGACAATCTAGTCAAGAATGTTTTGTAGCATTCAATGCTCCAAACATAGAAAAGGGAGGAAAGGAGGGCCAGGGGAGATAAAAGTTAGAACAGAAGCCACTGAGCGCATGCTAATGTTCATGGAAGGCCAAACCGAGATTCTGAAGTTACTAATCAAGATGCAGAGCGAACAGAACCAAAAGCCTCCTTGTTAGCATGTGCAGAATTCTTTTCACAGAAACCCCTCCTTCTACACCCACACAGCAGCCTCCAAGGCCTCACATGGAAGCCTGTAATATCCCTTGGTTTCATGGGAATGCCTCACTCAGGATGAGCAGTGGAAGGAGACAGGGAAGCAATCCCAATATACAGAAATGTCATCATCCCTTATTGTCAAAGTGGTTCCTCAGAACCTCCCTGATATTTATGGCCACCCTATGGGCTTCTCTGACAGCACAAATGTCTGGCTGTTCAAACTGTGCACCCAGGCGCTATGCCTCAGTGTTCCACTCACAGGCAAAAACTTCATCCTTACTCTCACACAAATTATGTAAGTGACAGCATGCGACCACCACCTTGGGGATATGATCCTCCAAAAGGTCTAGCCTGCCATAGAGACACCTCTATCTCCCTTTCAATCTGCCAAAGGCACATTCAACAACCATGCAGCACCCACTTAGCCTGTTGTTGAACTGCTCCTTACTGCTGACAAGACTAAATTGAAGAAAACAAAAACACAAGAGAAAAACGCACTGCTTTCAAACAAACAACTGAACGGGAGAAGCAATTGTCGTGAAATCTGCCCTCCCAAATTATGCACTGTACATTCCACAAGCATTGCCTTCTTATTTTACTTCTTTTAGCTGTTTAACTTTGTAAGATGCAAAGAGGTTGGATAAAGTTTAAATGACTGTACTGCCCCTTTCACATAAAAAAGAACAGAAAGAACTACTGACACTGAATGAAGGCGCTGCTTTTCCATCTGCCTGTCAGGGTCTGGTCCTAGTGGCATGAAAGAGCTTGCATGTTGATGAAAGAAGAACTTGGGTGGGACTACAGTAAACTGCTGCCCCATGTAAAGCTATATGAGCCAGGTCACCTAGGATCACTATAGGCATTTCCACATCCCTCACTGTAATTTTGAGGTCTGTAAAGAAAGTCCTAGTCTACAGCTTTCTGTGTGGGCCACTGTTCCTGAAGATGCATGCATCATGCGCCTTTCCAGACAACCTCACATTTACGTTTGTGAAATACCCACAGTGATCCACAAATGCATGAAGCACCATAGAGAAGTGTCCCCTTACAACTGATGTACTCTAAGACAAAGTGGGGTGGTGCTATAATGGGAGTATGCATGCCATCGATTGCTCCACCACATTAAGAAAGCCCTTTTCAGCAAAGCCAGCTGCTATGTCATCCACATTTCCCAGAGTCACAGTCTTATGCAGTAAAATGCAATTTATTGCCCTGCACGCTTGCAGAAGTGCTGCCCTGATGGTAGACTTCCTCACTCCAAATTGATTTGCAACTGAACGGTAGCAAATGGGAGCTGCCGACTTCCACAAAGCAATGGCAACACAGCTCTCTACTGAGAGGGCAGCTCTCATTCGGGCATCTTTGCACTGCAGTTCAGAGGCCAGCTCAACACACAGCTTCAGGATGGTTGTTTTACGCATCCAAAAGTTCTATAGCCACTGCTCTTCATCCCATGCTTGCATGACAATGTGATCCCACCACTCAGCTCTGGTTTCCCTAGCCCAAAAGTGATGGTCTGCACTGCACAGCTGCTCTGTGACAGCCCAATGCCACTTTGCTGCTGTCACTGTCACTCACATTGTCATCCGCACCTGAGCCTTCTTCCTCTGATACTAAGGGTGTGTCTAGACTACAGTGATTTTTTGAAAGAAGTAGCCTTTTTCCAAAAAAATCTTTACCTGAGTTTAGACTGCCACCGCGTTCTGTCGACAGTAAATCGACAGACCGTGGCAGTTTTGTCAATGGCGGTAAACCTCGTTTTACAAGGAATAACACTATTTTTGACAGAGATCTGCCGAAAAAAGGGAAGTGTGGATGCGGGGAAGATTTTTTGTCGAAAATAAAGGCCTTCAGGAAGAAGCCCTGGTGGACACTCCTGCCAGACCTTTCATCTCTATTTTCCTGCCTGTAGCCATCTTTTAAAGCCACAGGCACCCCGGAGTAGCATTGTGGCAGCAAGCCACCTCCAAACAGGACCCTGACTGCTCAGCTCTTCCTGGTAGGGCCATTCAGAGCCATGTCCCAGGGACGAGCCCCCCAAGACCCGCCTGGCCCTTCTAGGGACAGATCCCTACAAGAAGCCAGGGGCACCAAACGCTGGGCACCCTCCTGGTCTGGCCCCGAGATCAAAGCCCTCTTGGGGCTCTGGTCTGAGAAGGAGTCTCTTCAGGCACTGCAGTCCAAGAGGAGGAATGCAGACATTTATGCCAGAATGGCAGATGGCCTTGCCAAAAAAGGTCACCACCCCTGCACACTAGAGGGGTATGTTAGAGCCCGTGAGTGCAGCTCCCACACTGGGGAAGCACCACACTATTGTGCCTATTATGAGGACCTGGAATGGATTCTGGGGGCAGAGAAACCCCTGCCTCCCAAGAGCGTTGTGGAATCTGGGGTGGAGACCCCTGTGCAGCAGCGGCTGCAGCTCCAGGGTGAGGACCAGCAGCTCCAAGAGGCGGCGGAGGAGGAGGACACCAGCAGGAGCACAGTGACCCTGACCCTGGAGCCAGACACCCAGACACAGGAGGCCTCCCAGACAACTTCGGACACCGGGGAGGGAACATCAGGTGAGTGCTGTGAGGGTCCAACACACACAGGGCAGGGGAGGTGGGAGCAAAGTGGATGGTGCAGTGCTGTGACATGTCATGCTGATCACAGCCTGGAGGGGGCCCCACACATGGCCGACCACAGGAAGGGCTGTCCTACCCCTGCACCCGCATGGCTGCGAGGCACCACCTGCTCCTGCAGGCAGTGATGCCAGGTGCAGGCATGGGTTGGGGATGCTGGGCTTGCCACACAGCTTCAGGCCTCTCAGCAACCTGTGGGAACCCCAACTGTGGCCTGACACTTGTCTGTGCTGCTTGGCCATGGGGTGTGTGTGTGGGGGCAGGATGGTGGCCTGCACACCTTTTGGGCTCCAGGAAGGCCGTGGCTGCTGGCCAGGCCACACCATGCCTAACTGAGACCACATCAGCATCCCCTGACCCTAGAGGACAGGCACGGACTGCTGAGAAGGAGGGCATGCCCTCTCAAGGAAAGTGTGAGCATGCATGAGTCCTCTGTCCTGGCCGCTCTGTTCCACTCACTCCCCCAGTATGGTGCCTCTCCGGCCTCGGTGCCTGGGGGAGGGGAGGGGTTGGTCCCGTGGCTCCTCGGTCGCCCGGTCCAGGAGGGTCTGCCTTGCGGGTTCCGGCCGCCCACCTAACTCCTCCTCTCCTTCTCCCCTTGGGGCCAGGAGTCCTCTCTTTTAAAGCCGGCGCCTTCTTCCCGGGATGCCGGCGCATGCACTTCCGGGCCCCCTTCCCCCGGCTCGCCGGCTGGGGGAATCCCCGCGCCAGCACAGGCAGTGGCCGCCAACCAGGCTCGGCAGAGCCACTTCCGCACTGCGGCACCGGGGCCCTGCACCACTTGGGTGCGGGGCGCGGGGCTTAACCCTTCAGCCCCGGCCGCCGCGTCACAGAGCCCGATTCAGATGAAAGCTAAAAAGTTCCCTGCTCACATCCAGGTGTCCATTGAATGGCTTCATGAGCCAGGGCATAAGGGGTATGCCGCATCGGCCACAATGCACGTAGGCATCTGCACATCCCCGACTGCATAGTTTCGCTCTGGAAAGAATGTCCCAGCCTGCAGCCTGCGGTACAGGTATGAGTTCCAGAAGATGCGGGCATCGTGTGCCCGGCCTGACCACCCAACACAAATGTCTGTGAATTGTCCCTGGTGGTTGACCAGGGCCTGCAGCACCATAGAAAAGTAGCCCTTTCTGTTAATATACTGGGCTGCTCGATGGGGTGGTGTGCAGATTGGGATGTGCATCCCGTCGAGTGCTCCACTGCAGTTCGGAAATCCTAGCCCTGCAAATCCGGCCACGATGGTATCCAGGTCTCTGAGGCAGACAGTCCTGTGAAGCAGCTCTGAACTGATGGTCGTCACCACCAGCAGAAAGGGACAAATAGAAACACACATAACAGGACATTAGAGGAGTTGCATGAGCTGATGAGAGGTGCTTCCCCACCCCTCCCCTCCCAGACCCCAAAAGTCCTCCCCCCTCAGACAGCCCCCTCTCCCTTCTGCCCCCCTCGCCCCGCACCATGGCAGGGTGAGGCCAGGAGGACTTCTACACTGCCACTCCCATCCTCCATTCCCTCTGCCTGGTCCTGACTGCCCCTCTTATTTGCCCCCCCATGGACTGTCCCCAGATAGTGACTTACCTCCATCAAGATGGCCCCAACAGTAGACCTCCCCATACCAAACTGGTGTCCCACAGAGTGGTAGCTGTTGGGGGTGGCCAGCTTCCAGAGGGCAATAGCGACACACTTCTTCAGGGGGATGGCAGGCTGCAAGTGGATGTCCTGGAGTTGTAGGGCAGGGGCAAGCCAGGCACATAGCTCCTGGAAGGTGGACTTCCACATACGGAAGTTTTGGAGCCAAGCCTCGTCGTCCCACTGCTCCGTAATAAGCTGGTCCCACCAGTCTGAACTGGTGTCCAGCCTCCAAACTCGCCTCTGCAGGAATAAGTTTGGCGGCAAGGGTAGTGGGGCTGCAGCCTGAGTGAGGGGCTCAAAGCTGGGCTTTGAATCCAGCTCTGCCACAAACATCATGATGGTCTCATGAAGATGCAGCAGAACTTCCAGCATCACAGTGTGGGGCCATCGCCTGCCCAGGGGCAGCTCAGGCTCCATGGCCAAAAACACAGTGAAAAGCAGAAAAAAACCCTGAAAATAAACTGCTGTGGTGTCCGAGGAAGCAGGGCAACCAGAGCAAGCACTGCAGCAGCTTTGCTTTCCCTCCAGGAGGTAGGCAAGCCAGAAGCAGGAGCAGAACAATGGCTGTCCAGGGGGATCCCTTTCAGCACGCGTCTCTGCAAAGAGCATGCAGCAGCACCTGGAAATAAAGGCTGCCCCCATTCCCTGCCAGAAGCACTTCCGGGTGCCTTTTTTTTTTTCGAAAGAGGGTCCGGCAGTCTGGACGCTCTTTTTTGAAAAAGCGGATCAATTTTTTGATCCGCGTCATGCAATCTAGATGCTCTTTTTCGACAGAGGCTTTTTCGAAGATACTTTCAAAAAAGCCTCTGTCGAAAAAGGCATGTAGTCTAGATGTACCCTAAGTACATAAGTAGCTCTGTTGCAATGTGCAATGTCCTAAGCACATTGAACATAACACAGGAGAGATGTCTGTGATCCATGATTTCTCACAGCAGATGCTGGAGTATACAGCAAGGACTATCAGTTTCAAATGGCATGAAAATAAGCCAAAAGCTCCAGAAAGGCTGGGAAGCAAAGAAGTGGCTGATGGGACAATTTTCTTGTTCCCCAAATTCCTAGAGCTACCTTGCACATTCCCACAATGCCTGCAGACTGAAGGAGACATCAGGCACTGTGGGATGCATACCCACATTGCTTTGTTCTTTCTGTTGATGAGGGGAGCTAACAATGTGGCCATGACATGTTGACAGAGTGTGGCAATGTAAGCATGATTTGGCTACTTTCTTTTTGAGGATTTATCAATGTTGACAGTGCTTTTGTTGCCAAATCTTTCTGGAGTAGACATAGCCTAAAACTCTGCAAAGATGAGGAGGAGAGGCAAGTAAAGTGAAAATGGTTCAAACTGAATTGTTTAGGTACTCTTACAGAGGCATACAACTCTTTTCTCCATACAACAAACTGGGTCTAAGTAACACTGGTGTTTCAACTGTGTGCTAATTACTCTACAATACTTGAGGTGGCTGAAGTCAACACATCTTGAAATTAAATTAGATACTGTGCAATAATCATAAATTGTGTGAATGGAAAAAGCAAAGAAAGTGAGGATCATTTTTCATAGTCAAATTACCTTTGGATTGCATTAGTATTCCAACATTATAATTACTAGCTACTTCGTAGATCAGCAAAAAAGGAGCACTGCAACATCCCATGCAGCAAAATGGAGTCCAGAGTTTTGTATGTAATTATTAATGATTTGGAAGAAATAGTGGACAACCAAGTGGTGAAATTCATCAGTGACACACACCTAACAGTTCTGCAGGATTTAATCAATCTGAGGGATTTCAGAAAGCACAAAAGAAGAAGTAATGTAATTTAAATAAAGGCAATGCAATGTATCTTGAAGAAAATCCTGCAATCCACAGTGTTATTGATTTAACAATTTAATAGAATGAGTACACTCCCATTAACAATGGGAGTCTGGCATGACTAAGACAGCAGAATCTGACCCAGATTGACTAGTAAATGAAACTTTAAATTTACCCTGATGACCTTTAATTAGTAGGATTTTGATAAGGAACAGATTTTGAAGGTCAGATGGCTAGCCAAATACTGATGTGCATTTCAATATGTAGCTGTGGTATAACATAGAAAACATTAGTGTGACATTATCCAAAATGGTTATTGAACAAATATAATATAAAAAAATTCCTTGAAGACTATGTTCAATTTTGATGGAAAGAAAAAATGGATTGAAAAATATGAAGAGGAGCTCAACAAAGCAGTTAAGGAGATGTCAATATAATTGGGGCTATATTTTCAGAGAAGTAGTTTTTGTTATTTGGCATTAGGGTTTTAATGATTCATAGCTTTTAAGGCCAGAAGAGGCCATTAGTTTATATAATGTGTCTCAGTTCTGCAAAAAATTGAAAGAATATTCTGCAAGGGACAAACAAATGGGCAACAGGACAGCACATTGTCTTCCTTGAACCATGAGATGTCACTTTAAGATTTGCGAGGCTGCTGAAGTCAATGGGCCAAGAACCATTGGCAATGGTTCATTTTGCCATAAATGACACTGCATTGAAAGATATCTCATAAAGGATGACATTAGAGAACTCAGATGTTTGCTGAAAAAGAAAAATGTCCAAGTGATCTTCTCTGAAACCCTTCCTGTCCAACAAACCAAGGAAGACAGAATATTTTGGAAGTGAACCACTGGCTAGATAAGTGGTATAGGGTGAAAAGTTATGGTTTTAGGGAATATCGGTGCACCTCTGTGAGGACAGGGGGTATAGTCTGGATGTCCTCTGCTTCAGTAGAAGAGTAAGCAAGTGCTCTGGAGACAGGCTGGCAAGAGTAGCCAGGAGGGCATTACATTAATAACAAAAGGAGAGGGCAAAACAAGGGGGACACGAGCAATCATTTAGCACAGAATCAAGGGGTTGAGAACAAAATTAATCAAGGAACCAAAGGGGAAGAAGTTATTTAATTGCCTATCAATCTATACTAGGAGCCTGAATAACAAACTAGAAGAACTGGAATTTATCATTTCTGAGCAAAAGCTTGATGGACTTGGTATTCCTGAAACCAGATGGGATGTTATGCGCAGTTGGAATGTTACAAATCAATGGTTATAACCTGTTTAGGAAAAATCAAGTTGGCAAAAGGGGAGAGGGAGCAACATTTTATCTAAAAAAATGACATTACCTATTTCCCAGTCACTGAAAAGTTGGAAAAGCTTTGGCATTGAATGCTTATGGATCTATGACCTAACAAGATGTGGTATTAGTTACTGTCCACTGCAGAATACCAAACCACATTAGAAAACAAGATAACTGGCTCCTTATGCAGTCTTATGTTTTGGGGGGGAAAGCCATGTGATCATGGAGCACTCTGAGTGAGATATGCTGGAGGGTTCATGCTGCCTGGGCTATCATAGCCCTGGAATGTGTAAATATTATAGATGTCAGTTTCCTAACTCACAAAGTGTTGTGACCAATGCAATGGAATTGGATATTAGATCCAGTCTTGACAGATAAAGAGGAACTGATCACAGAATTAAAAAATTCATTACAGCGTCAGCGATCATAATTTTGATCATATTTATAATGCGCAAACTCCAAAGCAGTGATAATTATTTAGTGCTTTAAAGGGGCCAGTTTAAAAACTGAAACAATTATGATCAGAAAAATATAAATGATCATTCTGAATAATTTAAGAAAATTTATTAAATGCCCCAAATGCCAAAATCCCACAACCAAAGATGAAGGCTGCATTGATTAAAAATGAACAAGTTTTAGAAGGCAAATGAAGGCTTCTATAAAAATAAAGGGCAATTTAAAAATGGAAGAAAGCAAAAGCTAATAATAATGAATATAACCAGAAGCTAGAATTTATTGAACATTGATAAGGTAAGCAAAGGAACACAAGGAGAAATCTAAGGCCAGCAGATTTAGGAACAATAAGAAAAGATTGTTCTAAAGCAGTGTTTCTCTAAGTGGATTGTAGGCTCACTTTGAGTACATCTAGACTACAGGCTTTTTTCGACAGAGGCTTTTTGGGATTGTGACCTAGGGTAGGAGGGGATTGTGATCTCGGGCAGGAGATTGGGGTGCCAGATCTGGGAGGGAGTATGGGTGCATGTGGAGTAGTGAGGTAGGAGTGAGGGGACAGAGGGTTGGGGAAGGGAGGGACTGGGGTGTCAGAGGCAGGCTCTGGTCAGGAGACTTACCAGCAAGCAGGCAAACCAGCCTGCCTGCCTGCCTGCAAAGCTAAAGGCTTGCAGAGCTTTAAAATGTTTCTGCCTGCTCAGCCACGTGCTTGAGTGAGTAACTGAGCAGAAGGGGGGAGGGGGTTTTGAATCGTGACTGCCTGTTATTCAAACAAGCAGCTCCCATTGGCCAGTTTCTGGCCAGAAACTAGCCAATGGGATTGTGCTGGGCGCAGGAGCAGCATCTGAATCTTCTCCCCTCCCCTCCCGACTCATAAAGAGAAAGTGCCCTGCAGCTGCTTTTCTGAGCGGCGTGCAGGGCTGCAGGGCAAGCAGGGGGAGCCTGCCTGGGGCTCCCCACTTCCTCCGTGGTCTAGATCCGCTGGCTTGGTGGGCTGGATCTGGCCTGCAGATGGTATTTTGCCCAGGCCTGCGTTACATAAACAAACCATAGCACATATTAAATGGATTAAAAACTGGGTTCTATAACCTTTTGTTAAAGATTTTTTCCCCATCATATGCACATACCAGCTTGTTGTTTGTTTGTTTGTCTGTTTGTTTTGGTGCTCAGATCCCGTGTTCAGTGATGATAGTTTGTTTTTATGTTGTAGAAAAAGTAAGCTCTGAAACATTTGCTTTGGGAAAAAATATACAGAGAACTACATGAAATTGGGATACATATGAGGAAAAAACCCTCAAGAGAGGTCAAATTTTAGATCTGCCAACAATAACAGCAGCCTTTAAATATTATCTATACTATCTGCTGTGGAAAAGCCATCTGGGGCAGCAATGCAGTATCCACCTTTGGGTATCATTACAATGACCAGAGACTTATTTCTCTATTTGTTTCAGCTAAATGAATATTTAGCTATCTGCATATTTTTAAACACTGACTCACTTTGGGTCAGGTAAAATTAAAGGTAATTATAGAAACATTATAGGGGCTTGCACAAGCTAGGGTACTAAGAGCAAACCCAATAAAATATTTGAGTATATACAGAACAGAAAATTAAATTAGATGCAAGAACGTTAAAACTATTATGATAGCTCATTTCTCTTCAGCATTCCCTCATGGCACACACAGACTATATCCTCCCAAGTACGGTCTAACATGTTAAACACCTATTTCTAGAACAGGAAATATCTATTCTATATTTTGGTTTTGCTACAGAGCAGAGTTCGTATTTCTTTCTTTCATAGGATGGAGTCCGGCTCATAGAAAGGAGAGAATTAGGGAGAGGGAGCCGTATATCCTGTTGACTCAATGTTGAGCCTGCATGCCGCAATCTACAAAAAACATCTGGATAAAATTACAAATGAGAGTGTTAAATTACCAAACAACACATCTTTCTGGCAATTCCATATTCTAACTTTGGTTATACTATTTGTACAGATTGATTAGACATTTTATTATTATTTTATGGGGTAGTTCAAGGAACAAAGTCAGCCTGCTTGGAATTTTTACAAGAAAATAGTTAATAAAAACATATGAAACTTTTGGCAATACCAAAAAATTCGCACTGTGTCTGGGAACATGAAGATGTGAGCAACAACATTGGCTCAGTGCATCAATCAGTGCGATTATAATGTTAATGTCGAAGTGGTAACACTTGGGCAAGAGTGTTGGGACAGAATTCAGGATCTTACAGAGTTTTTCTGTTTTCCTGTGGCAGCTGCTGTCCAGATCAAACCACTTTTTTTTTTTGTAGTAACATTTATTTTATACCAGGATGGAATTACAATGTTTAAGACCAGAGAAGTCAGATTGAGTTTTATTCTATCTGCTGAAAGAAGTCCAGGGTTATTTTAAATAAATGTTTATTGTGGTGAATTCTGATATTGATAAAAACATTTTCATTATTTTTCCTTGAAGTTAGAGCTGCCAGAAATGACTATGCAGAAAGGTCAGACTGACCTCTCTCATTTACAGTACCACTTGTGATGATAGAAAAGTAAATTTCCCACAGATTTCTGTGTTCCACCTCAGAGACCTGCACCCAAAAACCAACCTCACGAAACACGCTACTCCTGCAGCAAAAAACAAATCCAGATTTTCTTCATTCTTCCAAACCTGCCTTCCTTACACTCTGAGAAATTATACTTTTTCAGTGTGAAATATTTACTGTACATTAAAGATAAAATGCAAAATAAAGTATAGCAAGTTACTTCTCCATAGGTGTATATAACGGGAGGAGGGGGGAGCAATAACTCAGTTATGCTAAATGCCTCCCTGGTAGATTTAAAAAGTGAAGATCCCTTCTTCCCCTCCCAAGTACCTTTGCATAAAGGGTTTCTATCTGGTTTTAGGGCTGACTAAAGAACTCTACACAAGCTTTGCTCCTAGACCTTGGTATAGGGGACAGATTCATGTATTCCGAGGCCACAAGAGACCTCAACTATCATCTACTCTGACCTTCTGCATAACACAGACCACAGAACTTCCTCAAGATAAAATCTCTTTGAATTGGAAAACATCTTATAGAAAAACATCCAGTCTTGATTTTAAAAATGCCAATGTTAGAGAACCTACTAAAAGCCTTGGTAAATTTTTCCAGTGCTTAATTACTAATGGGTCATTTGCTTCACTGAGGAAGAAGAGGGGCCAGAGTGTCCTGCTATAATGATACTGCTTTTCTGTGCTTCTTAGGCTGTAACTTACAAGGCCTCTGGCTGCCCTAAAATACAGAATTCATACAGGTAGTTGAAGATGACCTTTTCCCCATTCATGTTCCCAAAGCAGGAAATGAGTCATTGGGAATCAGGGCCAATGTGGGTCTGCACTGTACTGGGCTATGTCTCAACCTGGAGTAGCAGCTGTGTCCTGCACACAGAACACAGAAGCATAGTAGTATTCATGGATATAATCAACACAAATACCCCACTGCAAAGTATCATTCTCTATTTAGTGAGGAAATAATGTGTAGCTTCCACAGATACCCTTTGGTTCTGAAACAGTCAGCTATCTCTAGTCTGTGTCTTGTAGAAAGTGAACTCCAAAGAAATTTTTCCAATTAGAAAATGGTAAGAAAGAGTGAGAATTTCCTGGTAAAAGTGTTCTTTCCGCATTTCAACAAATCTTCTCACCATTTTGTTCCTGCGGGGGAAAAAAAGGAGAAAAAGTATAAAAAAAGAAGGGAAAGAATAATGCTGAAAACCTAAACACTGAAAATGGAAAACCAAATATTTTGGGCTCCCAAAAGCCAAAAGGTAACGATATTTTAAGTAAAAACTAAACTATAAATATTGCTTCTTTTGAAGTGTTGATTCAAATGAAAACACTTGAATTCTGAGTTTCAGATTGGAATATTGAAAATATTCTTGAAATTGACATTTTCCTACAGCAAATACCAATTTCTATGTTCTTGGATGAAAAAACTGTTTTAGTAAAATACTTGTAGCCAGCTCTATTTCCAATCAAGTGCTTACTGTCACAGTTTTTTCAGAAGAGGTAAGAGTTCTGTTTCCATTGTTCTTTTTATATAATGAAATCACCTTCCTGTATCTCAGTACTTGTTCCTTAGTGTCAGTGAGACAAAATATATGAGAAAATTTACAGGCACTGAAAACTCAAAAATACCCCTACTTCGTAAATGTACCATGCTGTCGAAAGTATAATGTCTATGACTTGGTCATGAAGTAATTCATTTAAACGTCAAGTTTAATAATTGCATTCCAGTGAATTAATGGTACCCAGCATATGGGCTGCATGTAGCAAATATCACCTGTTAGTAATGAAATACTAAATTGGCTTAAAGCAGAAAAGTTTGGTTACAGAACTGGACTTGGATACAAACTTGCCTTGTGTTCTGAGCTGTTTGATTTCAAGGTTTTGGTTTAACCTATCACTGAAAAAAAAAGAATCAATTGCAAAGCTCAGATCAAGGGAGGGCTGCCCTTAAAGAAAGTTCTGTATAATTGAATATTGGTTAAACTATTAGCATTCTCTAGAAATTGAATAAGATTCTCTGGAAATTATTCTGAAATGCTAATATTTAGGAGATATATATTTTTTGAGCCCGCTATACAAATTTATTGCCAGGATAGAATTCTCTATTTTATCCGTTAGTAAAAGTATATTACATTCTACAGTACAATGCTATTCCATAAAGGTGGATCTTAAGTTCCTTTAGTTTGGGGGCATTTGGATCAAGGTTTTTGTTCTGGATCAGATTTCCTAATAGTTATTTTGAAATTTAGGGAGTAAGTTTTGCGCTATCAAATTGAAATTATTTGCAAACTTCAGACTTCAAGGGCTCCAAATGTTTCTTAACACTCTTCCTCCCCCCCAAAAGTAGCTGATTCCCCTGTTCTGGCTCCATGTTGATCAACTGATTCTTGTCAATGTCACCATCCTTTAGAAAACCAGACATTCCTTGAGTGCATGAGTTAGGGAAAGAAGGGCCAACAAGGGTAAAAGTTTCTTTTAAATAAGTCATTCTACAATTTTCCTAATCTGAAACTCCTTTTGCTTATACTTACATACACTTGTGGTGAAAATTACATGCACCAGTATTAGCCAGATTTGTTGAACCACACTTGCTGCTGTTTGGCTTGCTTTACTAATAACTGACAAGCATTGCAGCAAGGTTCTATGGCAAATCATATCCAAATCATACTAAGATTATATGTGTTCTCTTCTTATTATCTGAAGACCTATGGACTGTAGTATGTAGGAAGATAGGAATGCTGATCATAGTGGTGCATTATAAACAGAAAATATGTGTGGAAGAGGAGTTTAGAGCAAATGATTAGTTGGTAGAAAAGAAAATAGGCCCCATAATTGAGGGTGAAGAAAGCAAAGTGTCTTGCCATTAATAGAGATATAGAAGAACGTGCTGTCAGCGGTTCCCTTGGCTCCTAATCGATTTTAGAATCTTGGTCTACACACAATTAAGCAGTGTTTCACTAGTAATAAGGGATATGGCTGGAAGTCTGGCAGAGATGTAGGAAAGAGATTTTTACTGAGCAAGTAGAGATGTCAGTGTTACATTTTGACAGACTTGTGTTTTTCTGATAGCAACCTGGCCCAGCTTGCATTCCTGAGCCCTGCTGCTACATCAAACTACATCCCATCTGAAACCTAACCCTCTTTTTCTAATTCCATTCTTCATGCTACAAAAAGCATTTCCAGCGTATGTCATTCTACACCAGTGGTTCCCAAACTTTTCGGCATCATGCCCCCTTTTTGATTTTTTGAAAACCTCACGCTCCCTCCCCCCCCCAAAAATAGCAGCAAAACTTGTTGAGCAAAAAAAAAAAAAAAAAAAAGGAACTGACCGGGGCAGCAAAACTTGATGGGGGAGGCTGGGTTGCCTCCCAGCCCCCCCCCGAAATTTCTTCACGCCCCCCAGTTTGGGAACCCATGTTCTGCACCAATCATGGGTAGAGAGGAAGGCTTCTCTGATTAGGGCACTGGCCTACGATTTGAGAGATGTGTCTTCAATTCCCTTCTCCCCATCAGACTTCCTGTGCAAACTTGGACACGTCATTTAATCTCTCTGTGGCTCAGTTTCCAAAGTGTACAATGAGGATAATAGCACTTCCCTGCCTCACAGGTGTGTTGGGAGGACAAATACATTAAAGACCATGAGATGCCTGCATAATACAATGATGGGGGATATTTAAGTGCCTCAGATAGATACATAAATTTATAGAATCATAGATTCAGAGGGTTGGAAGAGACCTCAGGAGGTCATCGAGTCCAACCCCCTGTCCAAAGCAGGACCAACCCCAACTAAATCATCCCATCCGGGGCTTTGTCAAGCAAGGACTTAAAAATCTCTAGAGATGGAGATTCTCCCACCTCTCTAGGTAACCCATTCCAGTACTTCACCACCTTCCTAGTAAAATAGTTTTTCCTAATATCCAACCTAAACCTCCTCCACTGCAACTGCTCCTTGTTCTGTCATCTGTCACTACTGAGAACAGCCTCTCTCCTTCCTCTTTGGAACCCCACTTCAAATAGTTAAAGGCCGCTATCAAATTCCCCCTCACTCCTCTCTTCTATAGACTAAATAAACCCAAATCCCTCAGCCTCTCCTCATAGGTCATGTGCTCCAGACCCCTAATCATTTTTGTTGTCCTCCGCTGGACTTTCTCAAATGCATCCACATCCTTTCTGTAGGATTACCATATTTGAACTTTCAAAAAAGAGGATACATCTGAGAGGGATTGTATTTGTATCAGTATCTACCAACTAACATTGTTTTAATGTGTTATGTATAGATACTGATACAGATACACTCCCTATCAGGTGTGTCCTCTTTTTTGAAAGTTCAAATATGGTAACCCTACTTTCTGCAATGGGGAGCCCAGAATTGGACGCAATACTCCAGATGTGGCCTCACTAGTGCTGAATAAAGGCACTTCTCTAGATCAGTTGGAAATGCTCCTCATAATGCACTCTAATATGCTGTTGGCCCTCGTGGCTACAAGGGTACACTGTAGCTTCATAACCAGCTTCCCATCCACTGTAATCCTGAGGTCTTTTTTTGCCTAACTGCTGCTTAGCTAGTAGGTCCCCAGCCTGTAACAGTGCTTGGGATTCTTCTGTCCCGAGTGCAGGATTCTCACTTGTCCTTGTTGAACCTCATCAGATTTCTTTTGGACTAATCCTCCAATTTGTCTAGATCACTCTGGACCCTACCCCTGCTCTCCAATGTATCTACCTCTCCTCCTAGCTTAGTGGTTCCTGTCTTACATTCTCAATGTAAACTAATTTCTAAAACACCCATCCCCAGCTCCAGATACCCTAATAGTTATTTAAAATAACAATCCATGCTAGAATAAACTCTCAGCTGCCTAACCAACTTTCCCCTCACCTTGAATTATCTTCAGTTTTATCAAAGGATCTCAAAAGGGGTTGTATAGCAGAACATCTGTGCATTTTTGAGACCCTATGTATGAGTCTAATTTTTCTCTGACTTGTTTTCCTAGCAACTTGAAAATTGCAAATACAGATGTACAACAGCTGGTACTTACGTATCAGCTGAAGATCAAGACAAAACATACACTTAGGATGTGTCTAGACTACAGGTTTTTTGAAAAAGTAGCCTTTTTTCGAAAAAACTTCACCTGTGTCTAGACTGCAGCCGCGTTCTTTCAAAAGTAAATCGAAAGAACACGGCAGTTTTTTCAATCACGGTAAACCTCATTCTACGAGGAATAATGCCTTTTTTTGAAAGTACTCTTTCGAAAAAAGGCGCTACTGAATGCAAACTGTGCTTTTTCAAAAGAGAGCATCTAGACTCTCTTTAAAAAGAGCGGCTCGCTTTTTTGAAAAATCTGCTTGTGGTCTAGATGCTCTCTTTCGAAAGAGGCTTTTTCGAAAGGTTCTTTCAAAAAAGCCTCTTTCGAAAGAGGCTTGTAGTCTAGATGTAGCCTTAGAGTGAAAACTACATGCACCAATATGTGCCAGAATAGTTGAACCACATTGCTGCTGTTTGGCTTGCTTTACTAATAATTGACGAGCATTCCAGCAAGGTTCTCTGGCAAGAATAAACCAAAGGAAGTGAACCAGAAAAAGAGTAATCAAAAAATGTAAATGACAGAGGGTCTTTGAACCTTGTATGAAACATAGACCATTTTCTCTAGCAACTCTGCAGGTGGAGGAAGAGGCTCGATGATCTTAAATGATGAGGGAAGAGAGAAATACAAGGCTTCACACTGAAACAATGGGCCGATGTTCTGAAGACATCGTTTTGCTCTATGATTTTGTGTAAAGGTTCCTAAGCTTTTTTGATTAGTTGCTTCATTTAATAGAAATAAGGTTGCATGAGGGCTGAGTTCTGGTCCCACTGAAAACTGTAGACTTTTTGCCATTGACAAGTGTGACCATGATTCGGCTCTTCATACTTTACACATGCTGTTTGAAAACTGCTTTTCTATATTACACATAGCATCTGAACACCTTACACTACTATGCCAGTGTAAAAATGTTGATAGTTTTGGGGAGCTCTTCAACTTATAATAAATGTGGTGAGGAATGTCTGAGAACAGAATGGTCAATATGGACAACATAGTTTCCAGCTCTCCATCATAGACTTGCTCTTCAGTATTGAATTGTGTTATTCCAGTGTCCTACTTTGCCAATTTCTTAGGTCTTGTACTTGCCAGTGATCTAATGGGAGACTTATGACATAAATCCAGGCAGTGATGAGCCTAGAAAGAGGCTGTGACATGGAAATGCCAAATATTCTGAAATTAAACTTTGTGTTATACGTGTTGAACCTCTCTAAACCAGAACACTCTGGTCCAGCAACATCTGTGGTTCATCAAAACCACGGATGTTCCAGGACCTGATGGAGGGCTGGTGCCTGGGAGCCCTGCAGGCTGGCAGGGCAGTGGGCTGCCAACAGTGAGCTGCCAGCAGGTCCACGAGCCTGGCATGTGACAGCGGGGCTGACCAGCATGGCCAGGAACCGTGCATGTGATAGCAGGGCTGCCCGGTGGACACAGGAAACCCGGTGGGGCTGAAGAAGCTGCCAGGAAACCAGCAGTCAGGCAGGGCTTGGGGGAGGTGGCAGGGGGACCAGAAATGACCTCCCTGGTCCAGCAAAATCTTTCACCTGGGACTGCTTAGGTCTGGAGGGTACCAGAGAAGGAAGTCCAATGTATAGTAATTAATTTATTACATTAAGGCCCAGTTATGAGCACTCACTTGAGTAGCTCCATTGATTACCATGGGACTCTTTGTATGATAAGGTGCACACCAAGAAAGGGTTCCATTATTGGGATCTTGTTGTGTGCACACTGGGGGGACATGTAGTAAGGCCTATTCATCATGCCCCCTTTCACTCTGGGCCTGTTTTTCCTGAGTGCAACACTGCAAATGAGGAAGTAAATAGCACTGTGCTCATTGAGATCACTGCAGGGATGGCATCTAAATGTACTTTTTGGTTGAGTTTAAAGCTATTCAACACATTTGCTTTGGTATAATACATTGTTATGTGCCAAGTGCCAGATGAGATGATTGGACCCAGTGCAAACTCTCTAGGAACAGTTCCTGATCCATGCATTCTCTTTATGTAGGACCTCCAGAGGCTGGCGTAGAAACAAGAACATCTTCATCAGTCTCTCCTCTATGATTAATTAAACAAGTGTAATCTGTCATTGCTTTATCTTCAATAGCACCTACCTCAAGTCAGCACCATATCAACAGAGATAAAAAAGTTTCAAAAAGAATTAGATAAATACATGAAGAATAGGTTCATCAATGATTATTTGATTGTCATGAGCTAAGATTACCAGGGATGCAGATTAGGCAGGTCGAAATTGCTAATGAAGCGGGGATTTAAATATCCTGCACTTCATTAGCATAAAAATGGCCCCCGCTTTTTTTTGGCATGGAGCTTTGTCAGAGAAAAGTGGCAGTCTAGAGGAAACCTTTTCCGATAGATCCATTATGTCTCGTAAAATGAGGTATACAGGATCTATCGGAAAAGGCTTTCTTTAGCAAAAGATCAGCCTCTAGACTGCCGCTTTTCTCCGACAAAGCTCCGTGCTGGAAAAAGGCGGCGGCCATTTTTATGCTAATGAAGCGTGGGATATTTAAATCCCTGCTTCATTAGCAATTTCGACCTGCCTAATCTGCATCCGTCTGCCGGCAGAGGGGTGCAGTCTAGATATACCCAGGGAAAACAATCAAAGCTGGCACCCGTTCTGCTACTGTTGAGGTGAAAAAAGGATCACTTTGAGATTGTGACTAGCAACAGATGAGCCATTGGAACTCCTTCCCCATAAATGTTTCATGTGGTGCAATGATAACTGATTAAAGAAACCTTCTCAAGTCAAAACACATACTCCACCACAGAATAACATTAAGGAAAGTTGGAACCCATAACCATTTAAACACAATTTATAAGCCTAATTTCCTGTGTGTCACTCCCAGATAATAAATACTTTTCTTTCAGCTTGAAAAGGCTTGGTGAAAAAAAAAAGTTAATTTAAGGCTCATTAGTTTATTTTTAGTAGCTCGAGATCTGAGGGATTTGAAAACATTTCCCTTTTCTAATAGAACATGCCTTCCTGTGTACCAAGGATGTCCATTGACCTCACTCCCTGCTGGAAGGTGCCATTGATCCATGACAGAAATCCTGTGAGAGCTTTGAAAGCTAAATAGGAACCAGAAAAAAGTATTATCATGCTTAGCTGATTATAGCATCGGAAATAAAGTTCAACTGTGAGTTTGCAGGGAAGAAGGAGTAGGGGTTGAAACAAACAAGCACTTCCTGTGTTTGCCTGGAAGAAGCCAATCATCCCTCTGCTTATATAATAAGAACATTACTGCTAATTTGCCATGAGCTGAAAGGGATTTCTGGCTTTAGCTCTGGGTCTGTGGCAACTGTTTTCTTTTAAATGAAACGTAGATGGGAACATACAGCTAAAAAAACGTCATGCTATAATTGAGGTGCATTAATGGTAATTACTTCTTTCTTTCACTCATCATTTTGACAGAGAAATCCATTACCCCTTCATCTCCATGTTTCCACAAATTGCTCTTCCCTGTGGATGTGCAGTGACTGAAGGAAATCATAGTTTTGTTCCATAAAATGTTCCTTAATGCAGGCCTGTTCTCCCTGTACTTTTTTACCTGGGGGATATAACAGAATATATCAATAAAATCTATAAACAGTTTTCTACTTCCATGAGGATCAGAGAACAAACCTATGAACGGTAGTGGAACTGCGAATGTCAGCTTCTGGGAATTTCACTGAGTTTGGTGTTGCTTTTGGCCAGGTAGCAATTATGCTGATGTATTTCATATAGCACTGTTTTGCCAATGAGAGAAACACAAATCAGAGATACATTTCATAGGGTGAAATTGCTTTCAAGGAAACTGTCATTCTGCATGAAACCTTTACATTTCTTTGCTTAGACTCTTTTCGGTGGCAGTCACAGTAAGGAGGCCACATAATGAATGGGCATGGAAACCTAATTATCCTCAAAGCCCCTAGGGCGGTCAAAGGGGAAGTACCAGTGTTGGGAAACACCAAAATTGGAAAAGTCTTAAGAAAAGACTCACTGTCTACAATGTATCTGCTTACAGTACACAGCTTCAGTGACCAAGGCCATTGTCACACCTGCTAGATTCCCAGTGAATGTATTTAAATGAAATCGGAATTGAATGAGGTGCTGGCTTTTAGCTGGCCCAAGGCAGAGGGGTGAATTCCATCTCAGGTGACTTCCATTGGTGCAGAAGACAATGTGTGTGGTAGAAACAAACTGCTGCTTATTGATTTACATTTTGGGGGAGTTTTGAATTAAACTGATAATGAAAGATCAAATATTTAAGAACATAAAAATGGCCATATTTGATCAGACCAAAGTCCATTGATGGAACAGCCCTCCAAGAGCTTATCTAGTTGTTTTTTGAATCCTGGTATAGTCTTGACCTTCGCAACATGCTCTGGGAATAAATTTTACAGATTGACTGTGCATCCTCAGACAAAGAGGGAAAATACATTTAAAAGAGATTTATTAAGGAAAAGACATGGTTTAGCTATTGTGGATGGGGCTCTTGTACCCAGTGAAAATACATAAAAATATTTGGACATTTTAAAACCAACAAATGAAAGGACTTCAAACAACCAGCAGCAACAGACTTTTGGAGCTGCATTTTCCAAGTTACTCATATATATATATATTGGTGTAAGGCACATTTATGTGCACAAATACCAGATTTTAATGAACCAATCAGGTATTATGGGACTGGTCCAAAGACAATTAAAACCGGTGCAAGTCTTTCCATTGCTCTCAGTGGGCTTGGGATCACACCTTACATATATAGCCACTGATATGCTTGATTTTAGGCTATGTATACAGAGAAGCATTATTTCAGAATAACAGAATCATAGAATCATAGAATACTAGAACTGGAAGGGACCTTGAGAGGTCATCAAGTCCAGTCCCCTGCCCTCATGGCAGGACCAAGCACCATCTAGATCATCCCTGAAAGGTGTCTCTCTAACCTGCCTTAATCATCTCCAGTGATGGAGATTCTACAACCCCTCGAGGCAATTTATTCCACCCTGACAGGCAGGAAGTTTTTCCTACTGTCCAACCTAAACCTCCCTTGCTGCAATTTAAGCCCATTGCTTCTTGTCCTATTCTCAGAAGCCAAGGAGAACAATTTTTCTCCTTCCTCCTTATAACACCCTTTTAGATACTTGAAAACCACTATCACATCCCCAACTAAACAACCCCAGTTCTTTCAGTCTTCCCTCATAAGTCATGTTTTCTAGAGCTTTAATAATTTTTGTTGCTCTACCCTGGACCTTCACCAATTTCTCCACAGCTTTCCTGAAATGTGGTGCTCAGAGCTGGACACAATACACCAACTGAGGCCTAATCAGTGCAGAGTAGAGCAGAAGAATGACTTCTCGTGTCTTGCTCACAACACTCTTGATAATGCATCCCAGAATCATGTTTGCTTTTTTTGGTGAAGGTCCAGAGTAGACTGTTGACTCATGTTTATATTGTTGTCCACTATGACTGTTGACTCATGTTTATCTTGTTGTCCACTATGACCCCTAAATCCCTTTTTGCAGTACTCCTTCCTAGACAACCACTTCCCATTCTGTAGGTGTGAAACTGATTATTCCTTCTGAAGTGGAGTACTTTGCATTTGTCCATATTAAACTTAATCCTGTTTACTTCAGACCATTTCTCTAGTTTGTTTAGATAATTTTGAATTTTGACCCTATCCTCCAAAGCAGTTGCAACTTCTCCCAGGTTGGTATTATCTGCAAACGTAATAATCGTACTCTCTATGCCATCATCTAAATCATTGATGACGATATTGAACAGAACTGGCCCCAAAACAGACCCCCTGTGGAACTCCACTTGTTATGCCCTTCCAGCATGATTGTGAACCATTAATAACTACTCGCTGAGAATGGTTATCCAGCCAGTTATTCACCCATCTTATAGTAGCCCCATCTAGATTGTATTTCCCTAGTTTATTGATAAGAAGGTCATATGAGACTGTGTCAAATGTCTTACTAAAGTCTAAGTATACCACATCCACTGCTTCTCCTTTATCCACAAGACTTGTTATCCTATCAAATAAAGCTATCAGATTGGTTTGACATGATTTGTTCTCTACAAATCCATGCTGACTGTCACCTATCACCTTATTATCTTCCAGATGTTTGCAGATGAATTCCGTGATTACTTGCTCCATTATCTTCCCTGGCACAGAAGTTAAACTGACTGGTCTGTAGTTTCCTGGGTGGTTCTTATTTCCCTTTTTAAAGATGGGCACTATATTTGCCCTTTTCCAGTCTTTTGGAATCTCTCCCAACTTCCATGATCTTTCAAAAATTATAGCTAAAGGCTCAGATACCTCCTCTATCAGCTCCTTGAGTATTCTAGGATGCATTTCATTAGGCCCTGGTGATTGCAGACATCTAACTTTTCTAAGTAATTTTTAACTTGTTCTTTTTTTATTTTAACTTGTAAACATACCCCATTTCCATTAGCATTCACTATGCTAGGTATCCCGTCAACATCCATCTTCTTGATGAAAAATGAAACAAAGACATTAAGCACCTCTGCCATTTCTGAGTTTCCTGTTATTGTTTCTCCCTCCTCACTGAGCAATAGGCCTACTCTGTCCTTGGTATTCCTCTTGCTCCTAATATACTTGTAGAACATCTGGTTACCCTTTATGCCTCTAGCTAGATTTAGCTCTTTTTGTGCCTTTTCCTTTCTAATCTTGCCTCTGCATACCTGTGTTGTTGCTTATATTCAACATTTGTAATTTGACCTAGTTTCCACTTTTTATATGATTCCTTTTTGATTTTTAGATCATGTAAGATCTCCCAGTTGATCCTTGGTGGTCTCCTGCCAGACTATTTATCTGTCTTACGCAATGGAATAGTTTGCTTTTGGTTCCTTAATAATGTTCCTTTAAAAACTGCCAACTCTCTTCAGTTGTTTTTCCTTCTAGTCTTGCTTCCCATGGGACCTTACCTACCAGCTCTCTGCGTTTACTAAAATCTGCCTTCCTGAAATCCATTGTCTCTATTTTGCTGTTCTCCCTTCAATCATTCCTTAGTATAATGAACTCTATGATTTCATGATCACTTTCACCCAAGCTGCCTTCTACTTTCAAATTCTCAACCAGTTACTCCCTATTTGCTAAAATCAAATCAAGAACAGCTTCCCCTCTAGTAGCTTTCTCAACCTTCTGAAATAAAAAAATTGTCTCCAATGCAATCCAAGAACTTACCGGATAATCTCTGCCTTGCTGTGCTGGTTTCCCAACATATGTCTGGATAGATGAAGTCCCCCATCACCATTAAATCCTGTGCTTTGGATGATTTTGTTAGCTGTTTAAAAAAAGCCTCATCCTCCTCTTCTACCTGGTTAAGTGGTCTATAGTGGACCCCCTAGCATGACATCACCCTTATTTTTTATCCCTTTTAACCTAACCCAGAGACTCTCAACAAGTCTGTCTTCTATGTCCATCTCTACCTCAGTCCAAGGGTATGTCTACACTGCAGCGTTTTTCTGGAATAACAGCTGTTATTCTGGAAAAACAATACTTGTGTCCATACTGCTATTGTGTTCTTTCGACAAAAAGCTGAAAGAATGGAGGGGTTTTCCCGATGGTGGTAAACCTCTTTCTGCGAGGAAGAAGGCTTTTTCCAAAAAGGTTTTTTCGGAAAAAGGTGCGTGTGGATGCAGAAGAGGGAGTTCTTTTGAAAAAAAAGGACTCCAGGAAATAATACAGGTGCCCTGGTGACCACTCCATCCAAACTAATCAGAACTCTATAGTTTCTGTCTCCTACCAGCTCTTAAAGCTGCAGGCACCCAGGACAAGCCTTTTGGCAAGAAGCAAGCCCTGGGAGCTGCACTCACTGCATGGCTCTGACTGCCACACTGCTGCAGAGCTATGGCCCAGCCACAAGCCCTCCGAGATTCCCCTGGCCCTCACAGGGAGCATGACCAGGACTCCCAGGACCCAGCCAAGGGCCAGAAGAGGCGTGTGCCATTGTGGTCTGGGGTGGAGATCCTGGCCTTCCTGGAGGTGTGGGGTGAGGAGGAGACCCTGCAAGCTCTTCGCTCCCAACGGCACAATGCCAACATATGCAGCTGGAAGAGCTCTTCCGGAAAAGCTTATTCTGAAAGAAGCTTACAGTCTAGACATCGCCCAAGTGTATTCATTTTTAATATATAAGGCAAAAACTCTTCCCTTTTTTCCTTGCTATTCTTTCTGAGCAAGCTGTACTCTTCTATACCAATATTCTAGTCATGTGTATTATCCCACCAAGCGTCTGTGATACCAGCTATGTCATAGTTGTATTTATTTACTAGCACTTCACGTTCTTCCTGCTTATTTCCCATACTTCTTGCATTTGTATATAGGCATTTAAGAGACTGATTTGATTGGTCCAGCTGCCTGGCCCCATTCCCAGGGCTTCCTACTGACCGTTTTCTGTAGGGTCACAGGGTGATTTTGTGGGACTTTGGGGAAGTTGAAGGGTTGCTGTGCTTCTCAACCTCAGGCCCAAAATGATAAACAGATTAAGAATCCCAATGCCCTAGAGTCTCAGTCCACAGTTCCAGGAGCTGGCACACAGCGAGGGGGGTTACAAACGTATCTAAATATGGGCTAAGCAGCCATCCATTTTTGCAAATCTTGGCCTTATTATTCATATAGCACCCCTAATTCTGAAAGGTTCCAAAACACATTACAAACTTCAATTGGAATACAAACTATTCAGAGGGCTCCCTTACTCTGTGACTGAACACTCCAACTGAGGTTTAACATGTGAATTGTTTAGCAGCACACAGCGACACCACAAAACCATTTTGGGAAAAGAACAATATTATTTTCAATTGAAACTGCAGGCAGCAGAATGTAATTACTTGAGATGGGATTGAATAACATCCAGGATCTTGGATAAAAAACCCTACAGTATCTTTAATTATCATGATGTTGATTATGTCTCAAATAAAATACATCACCGCTAGCAACAGAGCAGTTCTTAGCACAGAGCCGGCCCAAGCCATTCTTGCGCCCCGGGTGCGCGGCGCATGCGCGGCCCCGCCCTGCCCGGCCCAGCAACACTTTGTGGCACCCCTTACAATCAGGCGCCCTGGGCTATCGCCTGGTCAGACCGTAGCTTGGGCCAGCTCTGTCTTAGCACAAGGCTAAGTTGCAGGTTTAGTGCTGACTCAGAGTGAAGAAATATACCAAAGTACCAATGTCATTTTTTTGTAGTTGCTAGCTTTATTTATTGATGAATTTATTGCGGGTAGCATTTTCAAAAGCATGTAATTCCCATTGTAAATTATATATTGGACGTAATTGTGATGGGGTGCGGTCACAGAAGCCCTTTTGGGATTGTTCCCCAGTTTGATACCTGCCTTCTTGCTCTCTGGGGCTGCTCACCACCCAGTCCTGCTGGGTCAGATTCTCTAGTCTCTCCCTGACAAGGTACACAGTTGGGGTTACTGCCCCCCTGAAGAGCAATGCAGATACTGAACCACTTCAAGTCTGGGAGAATGCAGTTCTAGGGCAGAGCACCCTGGAAACCAACCCTCAAAAGAGATTAAAACCCCATATAAATTCATCTTTCTCTGAGTAAAAATTTCACAGAGGGAAAGTTCATGAGGATGTCTGTCCTCTTTACCAATGAAAGAGAGATTTGCACATGGGGCATTCCGCCAAGGTAACAATTGTTTACTCTGGGCTTGATAGTAAGCAAAAGTGATTTAATTAAGTACAAACAGTAGGATTTCAAAGGATACAAATGAAAATGGATAGATCAAAGTAAGTTAAAAATAAGTTAAAATGGAAAGAAAACACATAGTCTAATTCACTAAAAACATATTGCAAGCAAATTCTTATCCTAAAGAGCTGTTCTTGTTCTAGGCATAATCTTTAGGTCAGACAACCTCTTTTATCTTGACCTAAGTGCCTAAGTCATTTAGCTGCTTAAGACATTTAGTTGCCTAGCCCTCTTAGGAGTGTGTCATGGCAGCCAAAGACAAAGGGCTGATAACTTTCCCTTGCTTAAGTAGTCTTCTCCCTGGGGTGGGAATCTTTTGTTCTACATTCCTCCTTCCATGGAAAATTACCTGAGTCAAAATAGAATCCCAGTGCCAGGTGGTATGGTCACATTATGGTCTAGAGTGTACTGGGTCCTGCCGTGAGGGCAGGGGACCTCTTGAGGTCCCTTCCAGTTCTAGTGTTCTATGATTCTATGATTCTATGTCTTATTAGTCCCATCACCTTTGTACAGGGCAAACAAGGCTGTTTATAAGTTGTTAAGTTGATCAACAAGTCATTAAGTCATAAAGCACTGGGGTGGGGAACAGTCACAGCAATGTCAAAGTCAAAGGTATTTAGGCAACTAAATGACTTAGGCACTTAAAATGATATTTAGGTTCCTAAATCACATAGGCTTTCTTAAAAGTTTTCCCCTCTCTCCTTTTCTATTTTATTCAGGTTTCTATACCATATTAATCACCCCTCCATTTCAGTACATTATAGAGGCTTCTGATCCCAATACTGACCTAATCTTTCTAGGATTAGACTCAGAAAAATGACAGGAGCATGGTACCATGAGGCAGAGATGACAGGCCTTCTTCAAACCAGGGTGTTGTGGTTTTGCTACCTCTTGCTTTAGGTACTCAAATCATAGAGATATGTGTTTCCATCACTGAACACAGGAACCCAATCAACAAGCATTCTCATGCTCATACTGAAAGAATAGACCCTTCCACAGTTTATTAAAAAATAGTAGGAAAAATTACTGAAGAGGCCACTTCTGCTTTAAGGTCTCACACTTCCATGAGAAAATCTGTGTCAATGTATGTTCCAAACACACAACTTTCAGTAAATATGTAATTGCAGACATATACAAACTTAAGTTATATATTCTGATGTCCTTTTAACTCCAATTTATACATATAAATTTCATGCCACTCATTCAATTAACAGAAATATTCTATTGTATTTGTCAGTCTACAAAATACTAGACATTTTTCATAGTATGTGTTTTAATATTAATTAATTTATCACAAATACAGATTAATTTTATTGTTTGTTGTAGATGAACACCAATGGATAAAGGTATAGAGGTTTTGATGGGATCCTGTCACTGAATACATGCTTAGAGTTAAACATGTGTTTAACTGGTTTGCTGAATTGGGGTCTGAAGGTTTAGGCTTGCAAAGATGTCACAGGCAGTTGAGCATGCCAGAGGGAAATTATCAGCACAGTGTGGGATGAAGGATCAGATTTACCAGTATAGTCAGTTGCCTAGTGGAATTTACAAAAATGCCTGAGCAAGGTAGGTACCTAATAACCACTGACAGTCAGGCTATTTTTAAAATCTCACTCAGTGCCTATCAGCATCATTAGGTTCCGATTACCTTTGTAAAGCTAGTCCCAAGCCTGTTCCTTCTTCTTCTGATGTCAGTGGCAAAACTAGCAATTTTGTGATGCAGGACCAAACCTTTACACGGTAATTATTTCATCTATCACCTCAACCCAGCTGGCTGGGTAATATTTTACATGTCTTCTCTGAGACATATAATGAGTTTTATTTTCTGTATGGCCTCCTTCTTGAAGAGAAATATTTCAGCTCTTTCATGACAGGGTCACAGATGTATTTTTTAATTATCTATTCTAAATTGTTCTTTCTTGTCTTACACATCTCTTTCCCTACCTACTGCAGTTCCTACAGGAAACAAGTTTCCTCCCACAGTCACCCACACTCCTTCTGTCCCACCAAACAAACAGAAGCTGAATTATAACATTCGACAAACTAACAAGAAGAAATGAAAAATACAGAATAACCTGCTGGCTTCCATTTATTACAGGTAGACTACACCCTTTTGAGACCGGTCCTTGTTACCAGTCCTACGCCTTGTCTTTGGGTTCCTCTGACCACTGCAAGATCACTAATGGTACTTACACAGCCCTCATTACTCTCATTGCATTTTAGCACCTCTCAGTTTTTAATGTAGTTATCCTCACCAGATGAAGTAGAAAACTGTTGTCCATATGTCACTACAAGGAAAACAGAGGCAAAAAGTAAATAACATGCCCCAGCACTCACAGAAAGTCTGTGCTGAAGTAGGGACTTAATCAAAGTTCAAGCTAGCATCCTAGTCACTAAAACATCCTTCCTTTCAGCAACAGTCTAATTGACATTCATTTGCACAGAACAGAGCTAGATTTCTGCATTCTCTTGCATGACAGAGGATGGGGGAAGGTGCCAGATTCTATGGCAAGGGGTTGGAAGAAGGTAAGAGCACAGTGAGGCATCAGAGGCAGAGAAGGTTTGATGGGGCACTTGAAGGATAGGGAGGGAAGAAGGATAGGGATGGCTGGTGGGGAGAACAGAAAAGGAGTCTCTGGGGGGAAGGGGATGTGTGTTCAACTTCACCTTCCATTTTAAGTGTCTATTGTTGTTTATCTTATTAATTTAGATTGTAAAGGGCAAAGACTGTGTCTTTTTGTGTGTTTGCATAGTGATTCACACAGAGTTAGGCAGCTGGTGTGATGTGACCACCACCTATCATGGTGACCAATGTTGTTTCATCAATCCCTTGTACTTCCCCATCTGTCTGTAACCATCTGCTGTTTTCCCTATACTCAGATTATAAACTCTTTGATTTTTGGGTCATCATTAACTGTGTGCTGGTATGTTGCTTAGCACAAGGTCCTGATCTTTTAGTGGTACTCATAGGTACTGTCTTAAGACAAATAATAAGTTACCATCATCATCATTTTGGCTTCTGCAAAAGCTGAAGAAAAAGTTTTGTTTATGTTAGAAGTATGTTTAAAACTGACAGTGGTGGAATCTAAATAAAGCCTAGTCTACACTAGAGAATTAGTTTGGTTTAACTACATTGGTCAGTGGTATGAAAAACCACACCCCTGAGTGGTGCAGTTAAGCCAACCTAAGTTTCCATGCAAACTGCATTGGGCTGATGTGAGAATGTGCCTGTCAACCTAGGTACCGGCTCTCAGGGAGATGCATTACCTAACCAATGGGAGGAATTCAGTGACCACTCTTACCAGGAATCAGGGCCTGCAGCATAGCTAGTTTCCAGGGTGACTCATCATTACAGCTGGCCTGCAGCAGGCTGCCTGCTTACCTCTGAAATTTGACTAGCTGCCAAGGTCATCAGTCTGGGGCTTAAGTCAGCAGCAGGTGCAGTTCACTGGCTTCTCAGTGCTCATACCCAACACTGTGCCTGCTCCTGTGTAATTCTGGCAGGGGAACCCTACCCAACCAGGGACCTCTGGAGCTTAGTGCATGAGCCTGTAACGCTTGATCTAAAAGCCAGCTGGCTGATAGCTAAGGCTGTAGAGCAAACTCGTTCTCTCTCTCTCTGTACATTACATACATGCCACTACACGGGACAGCACACCACACCCAGAAGGTGTGTGGGTTACATACTTCCCCTAGAGGAGGAAGAGTGTTCCAAGCTTCAGAGACATCCCAATTGAAAATCTGTCTGTCTCCAACACTCTGGACCCTCAGCTACCATCCATCTGGGAACCCTGATTATTTCAAGCTTCACAAAGTAATGAAATCTCTCTTTCTCTCTCTCTCTGGGTACGTCTACACTAGCTCGTTAGTTTGAGCTAGGTAGGGTAATGAGGGCAAACGGAGTAGCAAATGAAGCCCGGGATTTAAATCCCAGGCTTCATTTGCATGTTCCCGGGCGCTGCCATTTTTAAACCCCCCTTAGTCCGAACTCCGTGCCCGCGGCTACACGCGGCATGGAGTAGGTAGTTTGAATTAAAGATCCTAATTCGAACTACCGGTACTCCTCATTCCCGATATTTAAATCCGAGGCTTCATTTGCAACTCCGCTTGCCCCTCATTACCCTACCTAGCTCGAACTAACGAGCTAGTGTAGATGTACCCTCTGTCTCTCTCCCCATGCCCCTCTCTCTAGGTATAGCTTCCTGACCCAGGCTTATGTGATCAGTTATGGTTTCCTAGCCCTAACATTTGTAATCAGATTTAAGTTAGATTTAGGGTGACCATATTTCTCTGTGACAAATATGGAACTCCATGGTGGGAGGGGCTGCTGGTGCTTGGGGCTTCAGCCCTGCAGCTGGGGGATGGGGGTGGCACTCAGGGCTTCAGCTGAAGCCCTGAGTACCCATGTTCCATCTTGGGTCGGCACCCTTTCCAAAGTGGCATACCAAGATTTAACTTATTCATGGATCTGTATGCCGGGGGAGAGGCAGGCTGGGTATGGTGACCACGTTTTCTGAACCAGCTGCAGCTAGTGAGAATGGTTTAATTTAATGGTTTAATTTAATTTATTAAACAGAGTAAGCATTTTAACTTTATCATGTTAGTTTATCAAACTTCTATTTTAAATAAAGTAAAATATTATGTCCAACACAAAAGGCATCAATGTTTTCTTTATCTATGGCAAGGGTGGGGAACCTTTTTTTGGTCGGGGGTTACTGACCCACAGAAAAATCAGGTGGGGCCCACACAAGCGAGAAGCAAAAACACTCCTCCAAAAACCCGCAACCCTCACTGATGTGGCCCCCAACTGAGACACCTCACTCCTCTGGTGCTCCAGCCGCCACCCCCCCCCACATCTTCTCTCTGTTCCAGCCTCGTTCTCCTCTGCCCCAAGATTCCCTCACAGTCTGATTCCTCTGCATCATCCCATCCCCCCTCAGTGCAACTCCTGCCCCTCTCATCCTGCCCCCACACCCTGATCCTTCTACACTGCCCCATCCCCTCATTACAACCCCCACCCTCCCATCCTGCTCCCACAGCCTGATCCCCCTGCATCGCCTCATCCCTCCTGCAGTACAGCCCCTGTCCCCTCCCATCCTGCCCCCGCATCCTCCTTCACCCTCCTTCAGCCCCCACATCCCTGTGCCCCCAGTGCACTCAGCAGCAGGGCAGCAGTGCTGGGATGAGGAGAGGGTGCACAGTCTCTTCCCTGCCTGGCCCAGTTCTTTGCCTGCATGCTGCAGCTCAGGGGCTGAGGCAGGCAGAGCCCGGGGCTACCAGGGCTGGCTCCAGAGGGGCACTGGGGAAGGGGCTCCATGACCTCACACACTGCCCGCATGGAGCAGCCCAAGCCTGGCACACCATGTGTGCTGGTCACCCAGCCTGGCTCTGCAGAGCAGGCCCAGCCCTGCCCCCTCCTGAAGCAAGAAGCCTGTAGCCAGGAGGAGGGGTTAACCCCTTAGCTCCTGGGAGCTGCTCACCTAGCCCGGGCAGGGGCAGCCCCAGGGATGCACATGCGCCTCTCCCGCCCCAGCAGAAAGCCATAGCTGTTGCTCCAGCCTGCAGCTGCATGGCTAAGGCTGGAGCTGCAGCATGAACTCCCAGCTGCGCGTGGGGAAGAGGCGGGGCTGAGCTCCTGCCTGTGTGCCACAGGAAATCGGCTTGCGTGCCACTTGTGGCACATGTGCCAAGGGTTACCGACCCCTGGAGCCCTTCTGAGTGCTGGCGGCTCCTCCCAACCCCCTGCTGCAGGGGAAATATGAGACAATGTGCCTGTTTTAAAAAAAAAGTCAGGATGCTGGAAACAGCCCTTAAATATGGGACTCTCGGACGGATGGTCATCCTAGTTTGATTTAATATTGTAACTGTTTTGGTTGTTTGGCTCCCCTTGTATGGTTACTACTTGGAAATAAATAACTTTCATTGTTACGTTGGTCTTGGGTGGCTGATATGCTAGGTGGGGGAAGGCATTGCCTTCCCAAACTGCCAGCCTGGCCCTGGTCACACTCTGTCCCTAGAACATCTACTGTAGGAGTACTGGGCGGCGGGGGCAGTGTTACTGGCCCTGAGTATCCACCCTCCCTGAGCTCCAGGGCTGGGGAGACTGGAGCCGTGTGCCCCCTTCCCTCTGCATGCTTCAGTGCTGGGGAGGCTGGAGCCATGCACCCGCCTACTCTCCCCATGCTGAGGGGGGTGAGTGGGGCATCTTGGCTCCCATGGGGTGCAGGGCCTCCAGAGGAGGGGCGGGGCTGAGGGTGGGGCTAGGGGCTTGCCTGCCCCAGCCCTTCCTTTACCCACTTCCCATGGAGCTGTTTTTTTCTCTCTCTCACTTTCTTGCCCTCAGAGGTGGGTGTTGTTTTGGCTTCCCCATTCACTCTGCATCAACACTCCTTGTTCCTAAGCTAAAGATGTCAGTATTGCCCCCAAATCCTGTGGGGTTTGCTCATCAAATGAGTTACTAGCAGAACGGTTGTGACTTGAAAGTGTGAACAGAGGGGTTCTGAACCAGGGGGGCATATGAGGGTGGCAGTGTAAGTGCTGTTTAACCCAGCCCATGAGTCCAAGGGCACATGAGGGTCACAGCTTGGCACTGCTATGCAACCCAGCTTACAGAGTCCAGGGATATATAAGGGATCAGCTTGTTGAGTGCTGATTAACTGATCCTCTCAGATGTGTTCTGGTAGTAGTTGTGTGTGTGTGTTCAACTTATTGTAGGGTGGAAAGAACCTAGTCCTGGGAATTTAGATCCTGCAGGAGAGCTCCATTGGAAGGGAATTGGCAGAAGGAAGAAGCAAAGCTCCATATGAGGGCACAAGTAGCACAAGTAGCACACTGATAGAATTATGAACTCCCCCTCCCCATAAGAGTAGCCCTAAGAAATGAGCATACCCCAGAATAGCAGGCAAATTCCTTTTAGTTTAAGAGAACAACATGCACAAAGCTTAAACACACTTCATTAGATAAAACAATAAAGGAAGTGTATTAACTGCAAAGAGAGATTTCAAGTGAGTACAAGCAATGAGGCATAAAAGTCAGAAATGCTTACAAGAAAATTACAGATAAAATACTTACTGAGGCCTAACTTAGCAAACTATATTAGAGTCAAAGCTAAGTGTTCCCACCACATGCTTTCAGCACTCTTACCGAACAAATACTTTAGGTCAAGATTTCTCCTCCAGAGTCCAATGGCTGCTTCCTCTGTCTCTTCAAGTGAATGTGATGGGCAGGAAGAGTGAGAGGGGTGCCCTTTTTTCAGTCGCTTTCCTGAAAACATTTCCAGCTGAGAACTGGGAGGCAAAGAATTTATGTGGACAGATATTTCCCGCTGTTTTCTTTGCCTGCTTGAACTTCCTTTGTCTTCCATTCCTGCTCAATGACGCTGTTTACGACTTAATTGAAATTAAAGCAAGCACACGGTCCTGTGTTTAGGACAGACCTGTTTGCCAACTTCTGTTTGGGCAGGGCTGTGGAGTTTGGAACATGTGTGAATCACACCATACAGGGAAATCCTATAACTTCACGTACAGTGTTGCCACACACATTTTATCAGGACAATACTGATCAGTAAATTATGACTTTTCAGATGATACCTCACAGCACATACTGGGTACAAAGATTATAACAATGGTATGTCGGGTGACAATACTGGTGATGTTTTCTGTCACACCAGTATCCAACTCCTACTCTCCAGGTTGACATTTGGCTCTGGTTGATGATAACAGTGTCTGGCTCAGCCCTGGGATCTGCTATCCAATTCCTGATTTCTTTGTTGATCCTTGACTTTGGTTCCTGACTATAGTCTATGGATCAGACTTTAGCCACTAGGCATGATACCCACTTCAACCACTAGGCCTAACAACTGCTTCAACCACTAGGCTAGACCACCCTCCTCCTGGCTGTCTGACAACAATGAAGTGCTACAGCAGCACAGCTCAGCCACACAACTATGCTGCTACAGCCTTTGAAGTGTAGACAAGCCTGAAGTTTCCCCTTTTTGTGAAAGCAGGGGAAAATGAATACCCATTGGAGGTTGCTTTGTACACCACATTTACTATACCACTTTACCCCACCCCTGGCTCAGTTTCTAGTGACTTCTACAGGAGTCTTTGCAGAGACTTCAATAGGCAATGGATCAAGTCCTAAAATCAGTTAAATTCAGGGCAGACTGTGACTAGAATAAAGCTATCAGCTTATATGGCACACACCATATTCAGGGCTGCTGCAATTTGAATCTACAGAAGAAAATAATAGAGAGAGAAGGAGAGACTAAACCTTCTGCTATTAGGAGCAGAGAAAAACCAAATTCCTTGGTCCACAGGAAAAATAAAAGGCTGGTTCTGGCACCAGAACTGTCTTAATTGTGCTTTACACTTGACATCTGTTTCCTTATAATCTAAACCTAAGCTCCAAATCCTTGGAGCACAGAAATGAAATTGATTTAATGCTCAAAGTGTGTTTTGTTCCACAGCACAATGTGAATAAAATTTACAGTTCCTGGAGGTCAAAACCCACACATTGTAGCTGACTTCTTGTAAATCTTCTAGATAATATTAGGATGGTTACTGTTATTTTTGTAACCTTTCTTTGAACCATAACTTCCTCATCAGGTACTTCACAATCTATGTTTGAAGCACAAAAGCCCCTAGAAACTAAACTATTTCTTTCAGGTCTTCAAAGTGCAAAGCATGACTCCAGCAATTTCCAGGATCATGCAATATTGCAGCCTTTCGTGTTGGTTCTTTGGCGCTCATTCTTAATAATTTTTCATGCTAAATTGACATAATCTACCCCAGGAGCTACTAGCTGCATTCCGCTTTTACTCAGGGCACAAGGGCATACAAGCAATTGGCTACCAAATTCAGTTGAAACTTTGAATGTAAAGTCAAGTTAAGATAACAGCCATTACATTCATTGTATAATATGGTCTGAGAGTCGGGACTGAAATCCAGACAGTACAAGCTTTGCAGTCAGCCAACAGGCTGAACAAACAAACAAAGTTAAAGCACATGGAAAGTCAAGGGATGAAAAGCAGACCTGGCTACAAAGCTGAAAATTACAATACTTCGCAAGTACCAAGCGAGAAGAGTTAGCGCCCAGTGACTTACCACAAAGAGAGCTCTCCTGCTGCTAACACTACAGAAAAGTAACAATAAAGTAGGACTAGTCAAATATTTTTATCAAACCTTTTCTTTGATGGGCATTTTTGTTTTGTTTTGACAAAGCAAATGTTTTGAGGAAAGTGTGATTGCAAAAATGTTCACATTTGGATCCACATTTTTCAGTTTGGGGCAATTTTTGGCTGAAAACTAACATTCTTAATTTTTTGTGTTTCCAGTATTTTGACCAAAAAATTATCAGTTTAGAGCAGAAATATAACCCTTCTGAGCAGCTCTAATTTGCAGTCTGCCAGGTGTTACCTTGGAAGTTGTAAAATAAATAATGCTAATAAAATGTGTCCTCCTAGTACTCTTGTAAGCAGCATTTTTCCAAAGGGTCTCAATGACATCTGAAAGGGAAAAGAAATGGGGAAAAGAAGGTTACATAAAGTGGTTATATAGTGAAGACAGGTTCACAAATTAGTGCAGTCCTAGTCTGCCATAGCACATTTCTTGCATCTGGTTGTGGAAAGCTGGGAGAATTGGGTGAGCTGAACAGGTGGAATATCTGATGAAGGACTGAGGATGACCCGTGCCTTTAGAAATGAGGCAGCTATCCCTAGTTGAACTAGGAGGCTTAATGTACGCATTCAAAGTTGCAAATGAAGCCGATTTAAATATCCCGGGCTTTATTTGCATGTTCCTGGTTGCCATTTTTAAATTCCACTAGTCCGAAGTAACTGCCCATGGCTACACGCGGTTGTGAAACGGTAAGTCGAACTAAGTCCTTAGTTCGAATTAACCGTTACACCTCATTCCATGAGGAGTAACAGTTAATTCGAACTAAGGACTTAGTTCAAATTATCGTTTCACTGCTGCGCGTAGCCGCGGGCAGTTACTTCGGACTAGTGGAATTTTAAAATGGCGACCGGATGGGAACATGCAAATAAAGCCCGGGATATTTAAATCCCAGGCTTCATCTGCAACTTTGAATGCCTACATTAGCCTCCCTAGTTCGAACTAGGGGGCTAGTGTAGACATACCCTTAGATCTCGCCACCCAAACGTATATTTGTTTATTATGTGAATTAGCATAGCATGTAGGACCCCTAGTCATAAACCAGGACCAAAACAAACACAGAACCAAAATACAACCTCTGTCTTAAACTATGTACAATCTAAGCATAAGATAAGAGACAACAGATGGATATAGACCAATGGAGCAGAACAAGAAATCAATGAGACAATAGCATGAGACACAGTGGTTGCAGAGAACCAACTACCTAATCATGTGTTGATTAGGCACTGTACAAACACACAGAAAAACCATCCTTGCCTTTAAGAGTTTACTATCTAAATAGACAAGAGAAATAGAAATCAATAAAAAAGTCAAATTAAGAAGGATATACACTAGCAGACTGGTCAGGTACTTCAAAGTTGCTCACCATAGAGCAGACTAAGGCTACGTCTAGACTGCAAGCTTCTTTTGGAATAAGCTTTTCTGGAAGAGATCTTCCGGAAAAGCTTATTTTGAAAGAGAGCGCCCACAGTGAAAGCACAACAGAAAAGCAATGTGCTTTTTCGAAAGATAGCGTCCACATTGATTGGATGCTATCTTGCATTTAAGGCCACCTGGAACCAGTTCAGGCAGGGCATTAGGTCAGCTGTTGCTTCCGGGTGCTGTTGCCTAAGGCTAGCTGAGACGCATGCTTAAAGGAACCCCCCCGGACAGCCATTTCTCTGCTTCTGCAACTTGCTTGCCTACCTCTCTGAGGGACAGTAAAGCTTTAGCAGTGGATGCACTGGTTGCCCAGCTTTTGGACGCTACAGTTTACTCCTTGCCATAAAGCTGGAGCTGCCTCTGGGCATGCGATAGCCCCACGCTGCCATGTTGCAGTTTCTGCAGCAGTTTGTGCAGGCTGCCTTCAAGGCCCTGCACAAGCTCGACAGCAAGATCATCATTGAGACTCTCTCCCTGTGTGCGGGAGGAAGACCCTTGCAACTGCACCCCACAGTGGAGAGACGGATTTTGAGGCTGGAGACAAGTTCCAACTGGTGGGACCAGCTGGTCATGGAGCGGGTGGGATGACCAGCAGTGGCATCACAACTTCCGTATGATGAAGGCCACCTTCATGGAGCTGTGTGCCTGGCTTGCCCCTGCCCTTCGACGACACCACACACAGATAGGACCTACCATCCTCCGTTGAAGTGGGTCACCATCGCCGTCTGGAAGCTTGCCACCCTAGGCAGCCATGGGTCTGTGGACAACAAGTTCGGCATGGGAAAGTCCACCGTTGGGGCCCTCCTCATGGAGGTAAGGCACTCTCAGGCTGCAGTCCTTGGAGGGGTGGGGAATCCTGGAAAGGGGGACCCTAGGGAAAGGGGGTTGGGGGAGAAGCCCTGTCCCCGGCAGGTTCTGCCTTCCTGCCCTCACACAGCCCTGTGGTGGAGGCCTCATGGGGGGGATGACTCCTGGGATGTTTGAGGGGGGAAGGAGGGAGGGACTCGGGGACCTCCCAAGGGCTCAGGCATATCCTTTCATTCTCTGTTTTGTGTATTTCTTTGTCTCCTTCTGCAGGCGAGGGCCATCAACTCCATCCTGCTGTGCAGGGTCATCCGCCTGGGAGAACTGGACCCCATCGTAGCTGGATTTCCTGCTCTGGACTTCCCCAACTGCAGAGGGGCCATAGATGGAACCCATATCCCCATCCGAGCACCACAACATTGAACCGCCCAATATATCAACCACAAGGGCTATTTCTCCATGGTGCTGCAGGCCCTGGTCGACCACTGTGGACAGTTCACGGACATTTCAATGGGTGGTCGGGCAGGGTGCACATTCTTCCCTCAGCTTGACTGTCGGGTTGGGGATGTGCAGATGCCACTGTGCATCATGGGGGATGCGGCCTACCCCCTCATACCATGGCTCATGAAGCCATACCCCGGCCACCTGGACCCCAGCAGAGATCAATTCAATGCCTACCTAAGCAGGGCCCGTATCCAGGTGGAATGCACCTTCTGGCGCCTGAAGGCGTGGTTCAAGTGCCTCCTGACCCACCTTGATGTGGGGGAGCACAACATTCGTGAGGTGATCTCGGCCTGTTGTGTTCTCCACAACGTTGTGGAGAGGAAGGGGGAGGTCTTCCTACTAGGGTGGTGGGCAGAGGCTGGCTGTGAGGGAAGAGCCTGTTAGCAGCTGCGCACAGCTGCCATCCACCAGGCTCATCAAGTGGGGGTGAGCATCCGGGAGGCTCTGAGGGAGAGTTTCACTGAAGGACCCCAGTAACTCTCCCCAGGGCCTCTCCACTAGGGGCCCGTGCCTTGCCCCCCTATGCCTTTCCCACAACAACCCCTCCCTTCCCCTTCCTTGTAGAGTCAATAAAGACACCAGTTTTGTGTTGAAAACCAAGAACTTTGTATTGTTTTTCATAATAAAAGTAACTGGGGAGGAGGGGGGGCTCAGAACCTGGATAGGGGCAGCGAGGAGGGGGGCTTAGGGCTGGGAGTGGCGGGTGGTGTGGCTGGAAGTGCCCCCTTGGGTCCGGGGACTTTGGCGACCTTGGGGGTGGGTGGGGCTTGGGACAACAGGGAGATAGGCAGGAGGGGGGTTGGAGCAGGGTCAGGCATGGCTGGGGCAGGGGGAGGGGGCGTGGCAGGGGGAGCAGGAGCAGGGGGGTCAGGAGCAGGGATAGGACACGGGTGTGTCATCATCTTGTGGATAGCGGCACACATGTTTTGGTCCTGCTGCACCAGCTGAGCCCACATTTGGATCCGCCACTGAGCGTCCACCTGGACCTTCTGGGCCAGGGTTTGTTGCATGTCCAGGAGGATAGCCATGTGCTGTCTCATCAGGTCCTCGTGGAACCCCCATGTCTCTCTAGGCCAGGGCTACTGAACTTTGGAAGCCCCGGGGGCCACAATGATACTCATAGTACATGTCGAGTGCCGCAACTTAAGTGTGGTTGCATATACATGCAAATATATATGCAAATTCCATCTCCCAAACAGGGTTCATCCAACAAGTTTCTCTTCTTTGTTGCCATTTGTAATGCTTCTTATTAAAAAGAAAATTGTATACCAGTGTTTTGGGTGTTTAGCTTGAAGCTTCAGGTTGTGTGTTTCTTGGAGTGATTTTACTCAGAAAAAGTTTCCAAGCCAGAATGCTCCAACCTGCAGCAGGTGGGGAGCTGGGCGAGTCCAGCCGGACACAAGAGACAAAAAAGGACAGGTGCTCGAGATCCCCGTCCTGGATTCTCAGCAGGGCTGATGTCCCCACGCGGGAGTCTGTTGCTTTCTGCGGGATGGAGGCAGGGCTGCCCGGCCATGGTGCCAGACCCAAACATGGCCAGAGTGAGCCAGTCAGCACCTCTCAGGCTCTGCCCACAAGGCTACGCAGCCAGCACTTCCCATAATGCTTCGGCTAGAAACACTGACACCCTGTATCCATCTGTTCCAGCCAACCCGTCTGCTTACGTCTTTCAATGCTCACCCCACTTGAGAGATGCCTCACCCTTGTGAAGTGTGTTCCCAGTGGAGGTCATGTTCAAAGGATCCCACCCACAGGCTGCGTGTTGAGCCCTGCGTAAACCCAAACCGCACCATGGGCCGCAAACAAACAGGCTGTGGGCTGCATACGGCCCATGGGCCACATGTTGAGTAGCCCTGCTCTAGGCATAGCTTCCTGACCCTGCCTTATGTAATCAGTTATATGGTTTGCTAGCCCTAACATTTGTAATCAGTTTGAATTTAGATTTAATATTGTAACTGTTAGATTTACTAGTGTAACTGTTTTGTGTGTTTGGCTCCTCATACATATATATATATTCACTACCCAGAAATAAATTACTTTCACTGTTAAGCTGGTTGCTTCTATCTCTTTTTCTTTCTCTCTCACTCACTCTTCCTCAGGGATGTTGTTTAGGCTTCCCCATTCACTCTGCAACAACACTTCTTGTACCTAAGCTAAAGAACCCTGTAGTGCCCCAAAATCCAGTGGGGTTTGCTCATCACGTGGTTACCAGCAGAATGATTGTGGTGTTAAAGTGGGGATAGGGAGGTGCTAAACCTGGGGGCATATGAGGATGGTAGCTTAAAGTGCTGTTAAATCCAGCCCACTGAGTCCAAAGACACATGAGAGTACAGCATGGCATTGCTGTTAAACCCAGCCTGCTGAGTCCAGGGACATATAAGGGGTCAGCTGGTAAGTACTGATTAACCAGTCCTCTCAGACATGCTCTGTTAGTGGGTGTGAGTGTCCTTATGTTTCTAAGGTGGGAAGAGCCCTGTCCTGAAGAATATAGTTCTTGTAGGAGAGCTCCATTGGGAGGGGAATTGGCAGCAGGGAGAATTCAGCTCCATATGAGAGCATGAGTAGCACAGCAGCACACTGCTCCCCCCAGCCCTGTAAGAGTAACCCTAATAAATGAGCATACCCCAGAGTAATGGGCAAATCTGGCAACAGAGGGTGACCCCCTGCAGGGGTCAGACGTCTGTGTGGACTCCCCAGAGCCGGTGAGCAGGAGCCCGGGGGTGCTCTGGGGCTGCCTCCTGTGGCCACGTGGCGCATACTGGCGCTGCACATGCTTCCACGAGCACGGAGTGCAGCATGATGTCCAGGCTGAGAAGGCCGAGCGACGATCACACCCTATCCCCTCTGCGTCCGCCTCCCCCACCTTGTGTGTGTGAAAAACTGAGAGCACTCACCTGATGAGCCCTCCCTACCTTAAGAGGATGCCTGGGAGATATCCAGGCCCTGGGGTACTGGCTCCAGGGTGAGGGTGACTGTGCTGGCCGTCTCCTTCTCCTCCTCCTCCTCCAGCCCATCCTCGTCCTCCTCCTCCTCCTGCCCAGGGAGCCCCAGGCGGGCGACGACGGGCGACTCCAGTCCTGAGTCAACGATCAGGGATGGGGAAGGGGCTGCACCATCCTCCAGGATGTGGTGGAGCTTTTTGTAATAGGGGCAGGAATAGGGTCCTGCCCTGGAGCGAGAGCTTTGCTCCCTGGCTCTGGCATACCCTTGCCGCAGCTCCTTGACTTTACTCCAGACCTGCTCGAGGCTCCGGGGGTGGTGTGGCCCCTCACAGCCAGGGCCTTGGATATCTGGCCATAGATATTGGCATTTCGATGTCTGGAGCAGACATCCTGCACTCCACACCTCCAGGAGGGCCAGGATCTCTGCCCTAGACCACAATGGGGCACTCTTTTTGGTGCCCCTGGCAGGCTTCTGGGAGCCCTGTGCATGCTCCCTATGAGGGCCGATGGGGGGTTGAGGCTGGGCCATAGCTCTGCAGCAGTGTGGCAGTCAGAGCCCTGTGGTGAATGCAGCTCCCAGGCCCAGCTTCTTGCCACAAGGCTTGTCCCAGGTGCCTCCAGCTTTAAGAGCTGTCAGGAGACAGGAACTATAGAGTTCTGATTAGTTTGGACGGAGTGGTCACCAAGGCACCTGTGTTATTTCCTGGAGGCCTCTTTTTTTGAACTTCCTCTTCTGCATCCACACACACCTTTTCCCAAAAAAGCTTTTTCAGAAAAGGCGTTCTTCGTCATAGAAAGAGGTTTACCGCTGTCGGAAAAACCCCTCCGTTCTTTTGACTTTTTGTCAAGCAGCCTAAGATTGGGATGAGAAGGAGGAGACAGAGTCTAGTTAAATGAGGAGAATGGGATGAGATAGGGAGCCAAGGATGGGGAAGAGAAAGGACCAGGACAAGTACAATTTAGACGGAAAGGGGCAGAAACAGTAAAGCTTGGAATGAATGCATAGAAGAGTCTGTGCTCATTAGATCACATTACCTTCCAGAAACCCACTGGCAAAGTGCCCCATCTCCCCTCGCGTGTAGTCAAAAAAGAATTACAACCTGCCATTGCTATCATTTACTCCTTTAACGCAAATGACAGAGGTTTGTATGGTGGGTCCAAAGATTCAAATCCTGTTGATGACCCATGTAGGTGTCAATAGGATGCTACATGATGGAATTTCTGTTTTTTCTGTTTGCTTTTTTTTTAAAAAAGGAAACAGAAAAGTAAACACAAAATATTCCATTAAATTAAAAGATTGCAAAGACAAACACTTCAAAAATTAGGAAAGGCCAGAATTAAGGTTGCCTGTACAACCTTAATCCAGTCTCCTTGTGTGTGTGCATTATGAGAGGGTCTTTAATTACATGGTCAGATTTTATTTTCTTCGCAGGACCCAGCCCTCATTCTGTGCACGAGATGGACTTGCTCTGGTGAAGGAGACTTTCATAGGAACCATGACTCATTTGCTGCAGAAGTTGGGAGGTGAATAATGGCAGAGCAAGGAGATTGTAAGGAGAAGAATGATTAGCATATGGTGACAGCAGCTGAACACTGCTTGGAGAATAGGATTCTATCTCTATCTCAGCTATAGAGATGCTGCACAAAATTCTTATACTAAACTCTTTGTTGGTAGACACTGTGGGTACGTCTAGACTACAGGCGTTTGTCGACAGAGTTCTGTCGACAAAGAGCGTCTAGACTACAGCCAGTTCTGTCGACAAAGCAAGCCGCTTTGTTGACAGAGAGTCTAGATGCTCTCTTTTGAAAAAGCACAGTGTGGATGCAATAGCGCCTTTTGTCGACAGAACTCTGTTGACAAAAGGTGTTATTCCTCGTAGAATGAGGTTTACCACCGTTGACAAAACTGCCGCGTATGTCGACAGAACTCGGCGGTAGTGTAGACGCAGGTATAGTTTTATTGACAAAAGTCCACTTTTGTTGACAAAACCCTGTAGTCTAGACATACCCTGTGTGTTCCTTGTTTTCTGGTTGCTATGTTTGAGACCCTGGGGGCTGCTGTGTAAAAGTGCTGATGTGTGCACTACAAGTAATATCAAGGGGATTTGAACATGTTCAGTGGTTTAAGCACTCTGAAGAATCAGATCACAGGCATCCCACTTTGGGCACCCACTGTTAGTGGATATTTTTCACTTTAAATCTTCCTGAGCCTCAGTTTCCCTCACCAAAATGGCTCTATGCCTAGATCAGTTTCACTGTAGACCAATTTATATTTTATCCACCTGAGATATGATCATGTATTCAAGTGAAGTGAAAGCCATTTTAGAGATTTATCTTTTTTACCCTTGAGTATTTAAACCAGAAAGATCATCAAAAGGGAAACATTAAGAAAGAGCTAGCAGGGGAGAGGGTAATAAAAGGTAGGGAGCATTCTCGGTGAATGTGGAACCACTCCAAGGGCAAATTCTCAGTGGGCCTTCTTAATAGTCCTTGTCATATGTGCACAGACATCAGGTTTGAGCGCAGAATGCATGAATTTACAGGTTGTGGGTGTAATTAAGGAAGCCCACTGAAAATTTGAGCCTATCGATGTGAAAAAAAAATCTTTTTTTCTCAAGTCTTTCTTTAAGTACAAGCTTGAAGTACATTTTATTCTGTTTTAACAGCCTTTGTTTACCAGGCAGATTTGTCTAAATTCTTGCAGAGTAGTTCTACCCTCATGTCCTCAAATTAAATTTTTTAGAGCTGGACAATTTCCCATAAGCACATTTTATTCTACAGTTGTACGTCTAGACACTGAGCAGTTGAAGCCTTGAGAAAGTGACAAAACCAGAGGTTCTTATTTTCTCCAAATAAAACTACATTATAATATTTGATCTTTTCTGAGCTCATTTTCATTGGTTTGCTTTCAACAAACAGAAAAAACAGTTCAGACATCCACATGATTGCTCTATCCTTCCTGCTATTCTCCCTTTTGTGATCTGCCTCTTTATAGAAATGCCCTTTTTTCATACAAAAACTTTTAGCTTAAATCATCATGACTGAAATACTTAAGACAGGCATAGAAATCCTGACGTGCTAGAAACTGCACCATTATTCTCAAGGGTAAACTCGATGTGTCATATATCCTTAGAAAACCCCATCACGTATGGAATATCATCCCAACTTTTCGATTTTAAAATAGACTGAGGATTGGACTATTTGTGAAATATCAGAGAAGTTTTATTACTTAAAAATGAAAAATAGCTCAATAGTCATTGAATGGCTTCCAAATAAAATATTAGACCACCAATCCCACAAAAAAGTAATACTACAATAGTAGGCAATATTGACTAATGGTTAGATGGAGGTATTAAAATATGGGAATATTGGCCAGTCTAAAACTATTAGCACACACCAAAACCTGATTCATAAAGGTCTCTAAAAATTCAGTCATAATTTTAGTATTTTCCTTTTCAGACAGTGACTCTCTCACTTCCCCATGCATTATGCTTCCCCCAGAATATGAATCTCTGTAGAGTGTCAATCATTAAAATTATTCTCCTCACATACACACAGTCAAAACTCTCTGCTATGCTTATTGCTTACATTAAGCATATTAATTCTCATACATTGTTCAAATATGAAAGCCAATATAGGTTTCCTAGTTTTAGCAAATGGAAAGTCTTTTAACTAGACTTTTAACTTAAAACATTTTAAAAAATATTTCTGCATGAAGCATTTATTTTATTGCTCACTGCCATGATTGTTTCACATATGGATTACATGTCATCTTAAACTAAGTGCTGATCCTACAAAACACTTATGCATATGCCTAGATGGCAAAGTAAAATCACTGAATTCAATGAGACTGCTTGCATACTTAAAGTTAAACATGTGGGGTGTGTCTAGACTACAGGGTTTTTTTCGAAAAAAGTAGCCTTTTTTCAAAAAAACTGTACCTGCGTCTAGACTACCGCCACGTTCTGTCAACAGTAAATCGAAAGAATGTGGCGGTTTTGTCGATGGCGGTAAACCTCATTTTACGAGGAAGAACGCCTTTTTCGACACAGATCTGTCGAAAAAAGGTGTGTGTGGACGCGGGGAGCCTGTTCTTTTGAAAAAAAAGGCCTCCAGGAAGAAGCCCTGGTGGACAGTCCAGCCTTTACATGCTGAGCACCTCTATGGTTCCTGTCCCCAGCCTCTTAAAGGCACAGGCACCCAGATAGGCATTGCTGTCAGGAAGCCAGCCAGAGCACCCGAGCCAGCCGTGCTAGCCATGTCCCAGCCTCAAGGCCCCTGGCCCTTCTCGGGACAGAGAGGAGAACCCACTCAGGGGCACCAAAAGGCGGGCACCAGCCTGGTCAGGGCCAGAAATTAAAAACCTCCTGCAGCTCTGGTCCCAGGAAGAAGCCCTGCAGGCCCTGCAGTCGTGCCGCAGGAATGTGGACATCTATGGGCGCATGGCCCAGAGACTGGCCAAGAAAGGGATCACCCCTGCACCACGGACCAAGTGAGGGCCAAGGTGAATATGCCAAGGAGCTGCGGCAGGGATATGCCAAGGCCCGAGACCAGAGCTCCTGCACCAGGGCAGCCCCACAGAGCTGCCCTTACTACGAGGAGTTGGAGCAGATCCTGGGTGGTGGGGAAGCCCAGACTCCACTGCGTGTGGTGGAGTCTGGGTTACCCCACCACATCGTGGACCAACCCCTGAGGGAGGAAGATGAGGCAGGAGAGGCGGAAGAGCTGCACCCGGAGGAGGAGGACGAGGAAGAAGAGGAGGCAGCAGGGACCCTCTCCTAGGAACCGGTCCTCCAGACCCCAGAGGCCTCCCAGGCGTCCATGGACAGCGGGAAGGGATCATCAGGTGAGTGCTTTGAGGGGTTACCACACATGGGAGGGTTGGCAGTGTGGGGAGCCATCTAGTCCCATTGCCACTGTGGGGCCCCTGTGATGCTGTCAGGCCGCTGCCCAACTCACACACGGTGTCACGTGTAACACCCCTGAGTCTCCTGTCCAAAGGAGAGCCCCTGACAGCGACGGCATGCCCTCGAGGACAGCGGGGGTGCACACAGACATTGATTGTCTCCTCCTCTTTTCCTCCACAGCCAGACCCTCTACTCAAGAGAGGAGCACCACATCCGCCCCACCACCATCCTGGACCCGTGGCACCCGCAGGCACTGGTGTGTCTACTCAGACCTGCTGAAGGAGCACGTAGTGGCCCTGCAGGACCCTTCAGCAGAGGACGGAGGCAGAGGCTGAGTGGCACAACAGGCTGCTGGATGAGCTGGTCCAGCAGCGCACTTCCATCTGTGCCACTATGCGGGAGGTCCTAGCCTTGCCTGCCCTGTCACGGGCACCACTCCTCCTGCATGCCAGGCCCCTTCTCCCCCAGTCCTTCCTTCCCCCCCAGATCCCCCTTTTCCCCTAGACCCTCCAGCCTCTCTTTCCCCGCAGCTCCTCCTGCTCCCGAGCCCTCACAGGCCCAACAGCTGGCTCTCCTCTACCCGAGCCCAAGGCCGTGGCGGTGCCAGGATGCAGGAAGGTGGCAGGACCCTGTGATCAGGGAAGCAGCAGCCTACTTGAGCCCCCTCCCCTCCAGGTTTCCAGTCCCCCTCCCTCCTCCAGGTTTTCAGTCCTCTACCACCCCAGTTAAAGGACATTTCAGTTATGTAACAAAATCTTTATTTTTGAGTGACAGATTTACTTTGTTTATAAACAGTTGAGCAGTAACAAGAGAAAGGTGGTTTATACACAGTTATCACATTTTCTGTACTGCTAGTGTTTCTAATAAAAAAACAATGTGTGTTTACAAAGAAAACCGGGCGTGTATGTATTCTTTACGGGAAGAGAGTGAGGGTTGTGGAGGGAAAGGTAGGGGTGGGCCAGGCCAACCCCCCCATGGGGGAGGCCTTGGGGAGAGTCAGTGGGCTCCTTCTGAGAATCTCTCCCTCAGGGCCTCTCGGATTCGGACACCAGACCTGTGCGCCTGGTGGATGGCAGCCGTCCGGGGCTGCTCACATGGCCTCTCCTTGCCATCAGCACCTGTCCCCCACCCCAGCAGGAAGGCCTCCCCTTTCCTCTCCACCAGGTTATGGAGGGCGCAACATGTGGCCATCACCTCCGGGATGTGGTGTTTGCCCATCTCCAGGCATGTGAGGAGGCAACGGAACCTTCCTTTCAGATGGCCAAACTCGCATTCCACCTGGATGCGAGCTTGGCTAAAATGCGTGTTGAAAAGCTCCTTGCTCGCATCCAGGTGGCTGGTGTAGGGCTTCATGAGCCATGGCATCAGGGGGTAGGCCACGTCGGCCACTATGCACACTGACATCTGCACCTCCCCGAGCGTGAGGTGCCACTGGGGGAAAAATGTTCCTGCCTGCAACCTGCGGTACAGGTAGAAGTTGCGGAAAATGCGGGCATCATGTGCCCATCCCGACCACCCGACACAAATGTCTGTAAAATGTCCCCGGTGGTCGACCAGGGCCTGCAACACCATGGAATAGTAGCTTTTCCTGTTTATAAATTGGGCTGCTCGATGGGGCAGTGCGCGGATTGTGATGTGTGTCCCATCGAGGGCTCCTCCACAGTTTGGGAAGCCAAGGACAAAGGATGTTGTCCAGGTTCCTGAGACAGATGAGCCTCTTTAGCAGCTCCACATTGATGGTCCTCACCACCTGCAGCAAGAGACAAATAGACAGACAGAAACCAGGGAGTTAGGTTACCTAAGAGCTTGGGAGGAGATCCCTCCCCTTGTCAGGATGCCCCCTTCCCCACATCAGCTCAGGGTTGGCCGAGGAGCCGCCTCCAAGTGCCACTCCATCCCCCACTCCCTCTTGCCCTTGCCTGGCAGTCCCCCTTACTCAACCCCCGCACTCAGCAGGGCCTGTTCCCCGAAAGTGACTTACCTCCATCAAAATGGCCCCGATGGTAGACCTCCTCACACCAAACTGGTGTCCCACGGAGTGGTAGCTGTTCCGGGTGCCTTTTTTGTCAAAAGAGCGTCCAGCATTCTGGACGCTCTTTTTTGAAAAAGCAGATTGATTTTTCGACTCGCGTAATGCAATCTAGACGCTCTTTTTCGAAAGAGGCTTTTTTGAAAGTATCTTTCGAAAAAGCCTCTTTCGAAAGAGGCTTGCAGTCTAGATGTAGCCATACAGACATGGTTGCAGGATCAGGAGCTGAGACTGCAAATACTTTAAGTCAATCTTTTACCATATTTCTGTACCGACAGTACCTGGCAGAATGGTATCCCAAAATTGGTTGTGGAATCTAGGTGACCTAGAATCTGTCTACATTTCAAGCAGGGTAGGGGAGCAGAGAGTGAAAGAGGGGTTGTGTGTAAATTTGTGAGTGTGGTTCCCTTTTTAAAGAGGCATACCTGTGATAGCTCTGATTGAGAGCTAATGTGCTAGAAGTACAGGGCTGCTGCAGCAGCAGAAGTACATGTCTACGGGTTCAGATGGCCATGTACTTGAGGGAGCTAGCCCAACCTGTCTCTTGCTCTGCCCTGCCCATGCTTTACTTTTAGCATATTAGTTCCAACAGAGCTAGCATGGGTATATCCTCCTGAACTAGAACTTACCCCACAGGGTATGTCTCTCTGCAAATGAAGGTGTAATTGTAACACACTACATTTACATATTTTAACTTTAATCTAACTTTTATGGGTAAAAGTGGCAGTGAAGATGCAAAAACACAGACTCTGACTTGGGTCAGCAACTCAAGTACATACTCACGTCCCTGGCAAGGGTGTCTGTCATGTGCTGATATCTATGCTGCCACATGCTCCCTATTATTGTTACCTGCACTAGTGAGATTAAGGCTAGCAAGATATGCCCATCTGTGCTACAATTACACCTTTATCAGTGCTGTGGAAATAGCTTAAGTCCCACTTTCAAGAATGAACTGGGCACACAGGGCCAGACTTTCAAAGGCAGATAGGTGTCCAATAGGATTTTCAGAAATGCCTAATCATGCTGGGCACCCAGAGAAGTTAGGCACCTTATCTGCTTATGCACTTCTGAAAATCCCAGTAAGTACCTCTCTGAATCACCTCTATATCTTTGAAAATCTGCCTCCAGTCACTTTTGAAAATGGGGCTTACATAAATTTGAAAATTTTACCCTATCCTTTAAATCAGCTTCTGTACCTAATGATTGGAAGATAGTTAATGTGATGCCAATATTTAAAAAGGGCTCTAGAGGTGATCCTGGCAATTACAGACCAGTAAGTCTAACATTAGTACCAATTACTTGATGGTTACCTTTTCTGTTCATGCCCTCTGGGGCACCTGGCATTGGCCACTATTAGAAGACAGGACACTGGCCTACATGGACCTTTGTTCTGACCCAGTATGGCCATTCTTATGTTCTTGTGTTTATATTAGGCACCCTAGCTGCTCCTGTAACATAATGCAAATAATTGACACACAAACATTTTCTGGTATTGTGGGTTTGTGTTGTTCTGGGAATTAATAGGAATTTGGGCCTTCTCTAGTGCTTGTACAAGAAATATAAATGGAATTTTTCTCCTTCAGTGGCTAATGACAGTCACGTTGTCCATTTCACAAGACAGGCATACTACTGTGATAGTTTTAGCATGCTGGAGTAGGAGAGTGGGGGCAGGTTTGTCAAAGCTACTAATTTTAGCAGGGTGGCATTTATCATGTACAGGTTAGCAAATGGCTGAAATTCCTGTCTAAACACAGAAGACTTGAACTCTTTCAGTAAACATCCCATTAGAGATAAAAACTGTATAACATTGTTTTACTTAAACCTCAATAATGGTTTTTACTTTTTGTTTCTGGGTAGCTTTGGTCATATCATTATGTGTTTCCTTAAAAAATAACCATTTTGAAATGAAAGAAGGAAGGAAACATACCTATTCATTCCTGATTTTGCCTATGCTTCAGTCATTTTAATGTTTCCGAATTACTACTCAGAACTGAAGTGCACACAAGAAGAATCCAGCACAGACCATAGGGGTGCTTGTGTGTGGACACACACATGAAGATGGTTTAAAGTTCCATTTGCCTGACACAGAGCCTGAGCCACTTGAGCACTGCACAGGACCCCCTGGCATAAATCTGCTCTAACTTTTACCAGCTGCTAGAATATGGCAGAAAAAGATAATCAAACCACAGCTATGTCCTCTTTTCCACAGCCATCCCCCGAAGTGTAGGAGCTGTCCAGTCAGATCAAAGCCATGCAAGAAATCACTTACAAGAGGGACTTCTATGACCAGATCCACCGGGCTTTCAGTGTTGCTTTAAACCAGCAGACTGGTACAAAACAGCCAAAGCAAGATTAAGAACTGCTAAGATTCAAAGATTCATGGATTACGTGCCTGGAGACTGTAGTTATTTATGCCATTATTAGAAAGTGTTATGCAGGAGGTCCCCGACTTGCAATGTGGTTGTTTCCGGGGGAAGCATCGCAAGTCGGGGGTGTTGTAACTTGAACCCTCATTTACGATAGGTGCTGTGAGTCATTGTAAATGCGGGCTGAGGACGTTTTTGGTCCCTTCTGCACTTACAAAAATGGTTGTAAGTGCGGGGGGTCGGAACTCGGGCAGTTGCAAGTCGGGGGCCTCCTGTATATAGAATGATTTATTTGTGGATAGAGGGTCCATTAGGTTCTCAATCTTCAGACCAGTAAGTTCTTCAGAGGGATGCAGGACCATGCTTGAGCCTTCTTTACCGGTATGAATTTCTCCCTATATGAACTTAGCTAGAGCATAAAGTGTGTCATCATGAGACTCATATTGAACTGCCTGCCTAACAGTGATTCAGAGAACAGCTCAATCTGTTCTTAACTGGAACAAAATGTTCAAAGAGTCAGCCTGATTAAGTTCTTCACTATTAATGCAGAGCACACGTTTTCTAAATAAAATACTTTTTTTTTGTTTATGATTCAGTGAATCTATTTTCCTTATGCACAAATGCTAAACTCTAGTAGGCATCTAAGTATCAGGACTATGTATCTCAAAGGATTGTGGTTCAATGTATGTTTGCTAGCATCCTGACGGCTTATTGACAGGTATTCAAACCTACTCTGAGGGTACGTCTACATTATGGGACAAAGTCGAATTAAGATATGCAACTTCAGCTACATGAATTGCGTAGCTATAGTTGAAGTAGCTTAACTCGGCTTTTGGTGCTGTCTACACAGCAGGGAGTTGAAGGAAGAACACTCTTCCTCCAACTTCCCTTATTCCTTGTGAAATGAGGGTTACAGGAGTTGGAGTAAGAAGTCCTCTAGCTTGCCATTATTTTGAAATAATGGCTTGCTGTGTAGATGCGCATTTTGTTATTTCAAAATAGTGTCAGTTAGTCTGAAATAACGCTGCTGTATGGACGTACTCTCAGATTTCTACACAATGAATCAGCAGAGAAAAGGAGTATCATTGAAGTTTCTTTCTTGAATCTCATGCCATCCCTAGATATTCCTGTATGCACACTCATTTACCCTCAAAAGTGCTACATCGTGTCGATGCACCCTGCAGAATGCAGGCTGAAAACAACTGAATCATGATGATCTCAGTTTCAGCTGAAAATAAATAATATGTTTGCAGCTTGCTATTGGGAAAGAAGTACATTAAAATTGAGATAGGTTTTCACTCAAAATAAAGGGGTGAATGAAAGGCCAGCACTCTTTTGGGGCCTTTCCAATAGTTATTAAGATGGAGAGGGATCTTCCTTCATGTGTCATTTTTGGGCTATATCAGAATGAGTAAAGGACAGATTAAACTTGAGTGGTTTATAGCTAACACATGAAAAATGCCATCCTTGATGAGCCAAGTAATAATCTTTGCAGAAAAAGCATGTGTAGTAAGATTGCTTTAGAGGACAAAATGGATGGCTTATTGGAGGGATAATGCTAGGTGATATGAATAGAGTAAGGTCAATATTTATTAACAAATAATTTGATAAATTTCTACAAATTCACAGCAAACAGATTGTGGTTTTCTGAATGTTGCTTTTCCTATTCAGAATTATTTGTCAAACTGCTGATGGATGATGGGTGATATTTGCACTTAGTTCTTAGGCTATAGTATGTTTGCAAACAGAATATGAAATTCAGGCTAGTTTGATTAGATACAGGTTGTGATATTTTTCTGTATCCTGATCACATGAACACAGTTCTTACAGTCAGCGTTCTGGTAAGAAAACTCGTGATTACAAAGTCAAAATTTACTTTCACAACTGGCAAAAGGAGCCTAGATCAGGTTCAATATTGCCAATCCACTGTAGCATTAATCTTCTGTATTTTAAAGTGATAACTTGTGTCCATCTGTGTTAATAAAAATATCAAATTACTGGCTGTCATATTCGGAGGTGTCATTGAGACCCATCAGGGGTTCTGTCATTACTGGCCTTGTAACCATCGGTGCCTTAAAATGCTCTGCTGGTGTAGCTCCCTTGTCTGAATGCTCCCAGTCAGCCTGCAAGCATGCACTGAGCATTAGTGATAAGCAACCCTGGGCCAGGAGCTCTGACTCAGCAGTCTGCTTGTTTTAACACAGCCACATTCTGGCCTTCAAAGTCTTGATTACACCTGGCAAGATGATTCCTACCACTCCCTGGTCCTGAATTCTCCCATGACTATATGCTCTACAATGCCCATCCCTCTCCTGGACCATTAAGAGGAATAATAAGATTTGTTTACTCCTCTAAAGAGACAAAGTGCATAGCATATCCCTTTAACTGAAGTTAACTAGCACCTCAGGTCAAACACAGCACTGGCTTGGTTTAGATTAAAACTAAAGCCAGTTTATTAAAAAAAGGAAATAGAATGTAAGGGAACTGAAGTATAGAGGACAGGGTTAGAAATGGATACAAGCAAGCAAAAGTAAACACTTTCTAGAAATGAAAACTTAACAAAACTACAATCTTGGTTTAAGATAAGATTTTTTTCACCACACTTCCTCCCTGCAAGATGGTTGATGACTCCTCGGTCAGGACCTCCCATGAAGTCTAAAGTACTTGGTTCCTTTGTCTTCTTAGATGCAAGATAACTTGGGGTTGTTTACCCCTCTCTTTTATTATCCAGTGAACTTTTGAAATGGATTCTTTTGAGGGGTTACCCCCAGAGTAAAGTTCATTCAAGGTGTGAGAAAGGCAACAAGGAATATAGGAATAAGGCAGTTCTATGCTGGTTTCTTGCCTTGCTGGTGTTTGCTAAAAGCAATTGATTTGTTCCTGAAATCTGCCATGATGCTGAGTCTTTATCTAATCCCCTTATCAGCTTGATGGCTTAGTTTACCTTTTTATGTAAATACATTCCCATTGTCTCTTAATACGCATTGGAAGTATTGTCAAGGTGGCTGAACCACATTCCTTTGTCTAGGGTGAGGAAGCTTCAGCCCTGCCTGGCTGACACACTTAATGAACATAATTCCTAATCTGTTTGCAATTTTGAATTTGTCCTGTGTGCACCTTGCAATGGTATTAATGATCTGTACAGTATTTGCTTTTTATTGATCTCTTACGTAACACCTTATAGATACAGATGATGACCTTAATGAGTTGGGGTACACTGAACTGCTCAAGCTAGCTAAAACTGACTACCTGATACAATAAAAACTTAAAAAACAACAAATAGTCTAGTAGCACCTTATAGACTAATAAAATATGTAGATGGTATCATGAGCTTTCGTGGGCACAGCCCACTTCTTCAGATGACCGGAGTATAAGAAGTCCAGATCCAAGAATAAATAAGGAGGGGGGGGGGGGGAGAGGAAAAAGAGGAAGGGAAGAAGAAAAAGAGAGACACCTCCATTGTTTGTTTGTTTAAGTCATTAAAAGGTGGAAGATAGTGTAGGAGCCATTCTATATCATGGTTCAGACCATTAGCATAAGAATTAAACATGTGAATGAAGTTAAGTTCCAGTCCTTCTTTGTGTATTTGGCTTGTTGAATTGGTGTGAAACAAAACAGAGACTTGGAGATCCATTAATGAGTGTCCAGGAAGGTTAAAGTGTTCTACAACAGTTTTTTGTGTGTTGCCTTTACAGACTCACTCAGTTACCCTCTGAAGCTACCTGATACAAGCGAGCCCTTTGCCCTCTTCTGCTCGGATGCTTTTAGGGTCACTGTGGCATAAGGGTGGAGTCAATAACAGTGGATATTGTATAGAACTATTCCTTTCACAATGAACTTTCCTGTTGCCAATTATCTTAACAAGTAACTTTGTTTGGCATTATGATAAATTAATCATTTTTTCTGTAGCTATTATGTATCATAACCAAACTTTGCCTAATGGTAAAGAGACAAATGAGATATTAATAAGAAATAGCTCTCCAGTAATATACAGAAATACCATTTCTGCATGACTTAAATATGATTAGTTCAGCTTCAGCAACAAATTACTGTGTATACTCTTTCTTAGGTTATGCAGCTGTTTGAATATAATTAGTGACAATTAAAATAAAGTGATAATTACTTTGTTTACTGTAGACACAGGAACAGTCTTTAGTTTCGTGTGTCTTTGACGGGAGTGGTATGGAACGTTCAGCCTCAGTTAAGAGAATGGATTTGGGTTTATTTCCTGGTTTTGTGAAAAAGAAGGAAAATTTCAAAGGTACAATCTTTGTTTGTTTTCAGTATAAACATTTTTTTAACAAAAACTACAATGTGGCACTAGAGAAAAGTCTTGTGGAAGATCCACACATTAAAGAAGCATTTTCCACAGACTCACTTATCTAACCTCAGTGGAACTGGAGATATGGCCACAGTAATTACAGAGCTAGATGAACATTTTCTTACCAAAGTTTTCCATCAAAAAATTCAATTTAATGTAATGCTCCCACAAGAATGCGTTTCTTTTAACAAAATGTTAAAAATAAGATAGATGTGAGGCAATGATAATATTGAAATGTCCTACTTCGATATTTTCTCAATGGAATATTTTAGTTTTTCATTTGAAAATCCGTTTTGGTTTTGAAGATTATTTTATAAGAAATAAGAAGTTGAAAGTAAAACAAAACATTTTCAGTTGATTTTTTTCCTCAAAAGTCTTACTGCATGGGAAATTTCAAAATTACCTTTTTCCATTCCAACAAAGTTTGAAATTATAGTATTTCCAGAAAAGTACAAATTCCAGTTCTTTCCCAACCCTAGAAATAAAGTAAATACATGATGAAATTGTGGCAGCTACCAAAGACTCTAAGATGATGCTAATGATATGAGCATCATTTCACTTATTTTGACAGCACTCATCACATGCTTGATTGGAAATATTACTGGGAAAACTTCTGCTCAGGACCAGAGCAATAAAGTCAATATTTCTCCATTAAAAGAGACAGACGGAGCAATATGAAGTCTGTGTCATTGTGAAATAATAGCAAAGAAAGCGTTTTCTTCAGCTTTAAATGGGACTGTACTCAGCAAATAAATAGATCCCAATAGCTCTATTTCAATCTTGACATCTGATTTGGATCAAAGTCATATCTATAGAGAGATTCATGCTCTGCTTCCAGTATACCCAGATACTTATAACTCCTGATATTGTTTCATGCACTGAAAATTTGTCTGCACTGTTATCACTACAAAGGATATTGTCCTATGAAGACAGATTAATTCTAAAATAATCCCTTTTGTAGAGGAGCGGGCCAGTAACAGATGAAGCGGTTATGAATGTTCTGCCTCTCTAGGATGTCAAACAGCCATAATACAGAATTCAAACTCTGAACGTAAATAAGGCACTTTCATGACCCAGAGGCCAGAGTGCTGCAATATGCTTCTATTTTAGTTCATGCTTTAAACCCAATAATAGTTTGCTGCTACTGTAGAACAGATCAGAGGAAGAGTCAATGATGCCTACATTCTAAGAATTGTACTAGATACCTCTTTTCCTGCTAGGACATCTCAAGGCCCATTAGTCTTTAAAGCTGTAGCAGCTGTTGCTCCTTATCTCATTATTGCAGGAGGAAAACCAAAACATTGATCCCTGAATTTAAGGGAAGCAGATTCAAGATCACTTAAAGGTTTGGGTCATGAAAAAGGCTGTAATCTCTTTTCCCAAACTGTGCCACAGAAGATTTGTGAGGGCCATGGTGGAACAGCTGCAGGGTACTAGTGGCAGTGTAGTTACTCTGAACAAGTAAATTGTATTGACCAGGCCAAATCCCAAAAGCCAAATGGAGTTTGATATTGACTTTGGTGTGACCAGGGCCTGGCACATTGTCTTTAAGAAAGGAAATTTAAAAAATAAGAGCCATTTTCCACCCTGAGATAAATTCCACACAGCTTCTTTTGAAGCCATTTTAATATTTAAATAGAAATCGACAATCTTCTAGCAAAGCTTGGGGAATGACATTAATAAAGTTGCAGCAAAGTTAATTTACAGAATCAGAAAGTGGGGGAGACAGTTTGCACTAGCTGTTATTTCCAGCAATATTGGGGGAATATCCCACTTTTGCCTTAAAAAACTACCTTTAAGTTTTAAAAATCAGCAACCTGTTAGATGTACTACAATATGAAATGGCACTATTTCTTCAGCTGAGGAAGGCTTAAATGTTTGTCCTACAAATAGCTACATATTTAGGGTTCATCTTTCTCCTCAGATGTGTGGAAATGGCTCTCACTGAATAAGTGGAAGTCATGTGCTACTAAAGGTTCAATTAGTCCCTTCATGTAAAATGATAATAGATTTGTTTTTATTTTTCTTCCTCGAACTTTGAATATTATCAGATTAAAAAAAGTTAAGTCTTTTGTGTTTTAAGTTCTCAAAACAAACAACACACTCACGTAATGAATTCTTAGCTTTATTGGCATAACACCATTGTACAGCATAATCATTCAGGGGAAAAAGTATTTTAATTAAGAGATCTGCTTTGGTACATTTTCATGTGTGCTGGTATTACATTTCCCTTCCACTATATGTTTACTTAGCTCTGCCCAGAGTATGCTCAACTGTTTGTACAGTAACAGAACTCCATTTTTCCAAGAAAGATAAAAGAGTGGCTAGTAACAGAAGAACTCAGCTGATAAAACTAACAATGGATATAAGGCAGTTTTGCACTTAAAGGAGGTTTCCCCCGCCGCCCCTCCAAAATGGATTAGATCTGTCAGTTTACCTGTTCAGGTGTGTATATTGCACAGCCCTGAAATGGAATAAAAAAGAAGTATGGTATGTAGCAAGGCCTCTGTGGGTTAAATAAATGAAAGCTTAACCAACTTAGCCATATGCAAGTATTCATTTGTATACGGGCACTTGCTCTGCTTTGACATTTAAATCTATAGCTAGATATTAAAAAGCAGCGAAGCAGTTCTGGAATGACTTCCAATCCCAATGAATAAAGAGCACCATGAAAAAGGAAAGATGCTCCAGTGGTTAAGATGCTTGCTTTGTGTATGAGGGGACCTAGATTCCATTTCTGCTTTGCCCCAAACATCATATGTGATCTTTGGCCTGGTTGCACAAAAGGAATTAGGTATGATCCTGAGCACCACAGTACCTACCTGTTAGGTGTCTGGAAAAACACTGTGATTCTCAAAGCCTGAGTCAGGTGTAATGCCTAAGCCTATGCTTATGGGAGATGCTGATAACCCAAGTGTGTGCTAAGCCTGGCCTCTCCCAGGGAGATTGTTACTTATACCCAGGCTGTAGGAAGGCAAATATTTCTGCTTTGGATTCAAAGCTTGGAACCTTCTTCAGAGTTTGGCTTTGTATGTAAGTGCCTCAGAGGAAGAGGTATCCGCCCTTAACATTTTTGCACCATGATTAGATCATTCACATGGGATGCAAGCGACCCAGGTTCAATTACCCACTCTGCCAATAAGGACTTCATCAGGGTCTGCCACCTCTCAGAAAAGTTCTCTAACCACTGACCTATGGGATACCCTGATGTGGGCACTCTTAGGACAGTTGTACTACAAGGATGGGTCTATCTAAGCTATGTAGTTTGAGTTACGTTAGTAGCGTAACTCAAATGGCTTACATCTGCTTACCATGGGGTCCACACTGCAGGGGGTTGACCAAAGAAACCCTCTACTGTTGAATCCCCTTACTCATATCATTCTGCTGGAGTACTGATGTTAACAGGAGAATGATCTATGGTCGATTTAGTGGGTCTTTACTAGACTCAACCACTAATGGATCAATCGCTGCAGCATTGACAAGCCCGTAGTTTCTCCTGTTGCAGCTGTTCTACTGTGAATAAATAGTGCAAGAGTGACTGGAGCAGCAGTACTGGAACCAGGATCTCCCAGCACACCTTTGGCACCCTAACCTCAGGACTAGAATCATTCTCAGTTCTCTCTTTCTGATTCAATAAGTGTTCTACAGTAGATAAATACTTAAATAGTCATTGAACCAGAGAGTGAGCCTCTATGAGTTGGCTCCTGCTCTATAAAAAGGAGATAGCAGTACTTCCCTACCTCACAGAAACACTATGAAGTGCTCAGATACATGGTGACCATATAAATACCTAAGGTCACTTGGTAGGTTTTATGCTAGTTTCTGTCCTGAATTGTCACCTCCAGTAATGATGGAAAATCTGGATTTGCTGTTAATGCTGTCATTTCTAGAGGATTATTTGTGGGGATGGTGACACTTCCTGGAGTGAAGTTACAGGATACATGTGACAGTCCAATCCAGCAGACTTTATCAGTTAGAGTGGTTGTACTGACATCAGTGGTTTTTCTTAGAGTTAAGGTTACAGAAATCTGGATCTTTGTTTGCTTCCATTAAAGCACAGCAGTGTATTACAATGGGGCCACAAAACAGTCCTGTGAATACTGTTGTGTTTGGGAGAATAACTGTACAATATAAGAGTGAATTTACATGTGTAATAGCACAGGAATCTGGCTCTGAAAAGTTTAAGTAAAATGTTCTCTTATTGTGTAATAATTTGTCACTTTGCATAGCTTTCCATCAAAGGTAATTTTAAAGACTATGATGCATTGGAATATTTCAGAGACTTGAGGCAAAAATAATCAGTGAGTTTGAAATCAAGGATATTCCCAGTAATTTACACTCTCCTCCCCTCCCCTGCACCCTTGCCCCACACAAGAGTAAGAGCTATGGATAGAATGCTAAAACTAGTTTTGTATTTTGTAGCTCTTAGAAATTTTTGTTAATCGAATCTCAACGTAATTTTTCATATGCACTACTTCTTAGCACCTAATTTTGCATATTGTTAAATATTCACATATCTCTAAGCTGTTGTAAGCATTATCTCATATTTAGTAGAACTAGTGTTGACACTACCTGTACCATGTAAGGGCACTGGAAACTCAATCTGCTGTACTTGCTATGCATCTGAAACAACCTTAAGTTGCCACATGTGTTCTTCCTACTGACCCTTATAAACTAACAAAGGACAACTGCTTTGCTAAGATAATGATCTGCCATTGGTGTTTTGTTCAGTATTCTGCTAAGATTTACCTTAGCTTTTGAATAATAACTTCACACTGTTGAACCCTTTACATGGAAAATATTTTTTTAAAAATGCGTAATGTCTTTATATATGCTTCACATGTGTATCTCATTAGAATTTATGAGCCCTTCTGGTCTTAACAAGATTTTATTAAAAAAAAAAAACTAACACAAGCACCTCTGAGAAAGGAGCAAGCAGCCTGATTGCTTTTTCAAGTGTTTCTGATTTTTTTATTTGCATGGAGGGGAAAAAATGTGTTATGAAAAAAATAACATCTTCAAGATCCACTGTTCCAGGTACAGCCATAGTACAGTAGCTAATTTATTCTCCTGGAGTGGAAACTGAGCATACTAGTATTTGCAATGCCAGATATTTAAAACTCAGAAATTCCCATAGCTTTTGAGGCTTGCCTCAAAAATTCTTAAGTGGCCTACAAATATGCAATTTGAAAACCAGTAAATTGTGCTCTTCCTATTTGTCTTCTCTTTGCTGAGCATTTAGGGTGCCCTTTTGTCACCTTTTCAAGCTTTGTCGCACAACTTTCACTGTGTAAAAAAACTAAGTTGAGATGAATTCCAGTCAGGATTGGGGCTGCATTGTGCTAAATTGCATTATGCTACACAAATCCATACAATCATAGGCCTGATTCACCACTGTGTTGTTCTAGTTTTAGTGGCTGTTACTTGCCCCCAAAGAGATTAGAATCTACCCTAAGACTACAATACCATGTGTGAGCTTAACAAACAGAACAGTAGGAGTGAAGCAATAAGGAGAATGAAGTCAACAGCGATAATAATGTCTTTATGTCACCTACAAGGGAATATCCCCAAAGTATGCGCAATTTGGGGATTTTCTCTTTTGATTTCAGTCCTCTGAAATCAATAGTGTTATACCAGAAGACAATGTGGCCCTTAACATTCACATTCAGGTGTGTAATTTTATATGTAATGTGTTTTAATAACCTCTGTCTTCTCTTTCTTTCTAATGTATTTTTATTCTAATATATTTTTTCGAACTGCTTCCTGTTTCTGCATTCTCTCTCCTAAACTTCTGCTTATTGCTATCACTTTTTTCCCCTCAAATATCTGTTTGCTCTTTAAAAATCCTCTGTTTGGAGTTGGTATTTTAACCTCTGCTTTTTCAACATTAGGCATAATCTCATAGCACTGGGCAGGTACTGGGCTGTGATTACGTCTCCTGACCAGCTAAAAATAAGGCACACTCAAGTATTTTTGTTATCCTGTCTCCCATACCCCCTACCCTTGCTTACTTTTTGTCTCATTCTCCTGTTATGTCTTGTAAACTGTAAAATCAACAGGTCAAGGACTGTTCTTTATGTTTGGCAACATCTAGTAAAATTAAGCCCTGACATTAAATTAAATAGATATTTTAAGGAAGGAGAGGGAGACAAGATAAAGGGTTAAAATAATTTCACAAATAAAGAGAATAGAAATAGGTGGTGTTAAAATATTATCTATTGTTATTAGGGTAAATATTTTTGTTAAGCTCAGCAAGGTGTCTGTCTCAGATTTCTCTTGAGTTGTTTCATGCAGTGAGTCTTGTATCTCATCTCCATCATATGAGCAACAATGCTGAAGACATTCCCTGTGCATCAGAGGGCATTCCCAAGAAGCCCATACATGAAAGTGATACAGTTTGGAATTGGCCTCATTACATTTCAACTATTTCTGTGAAACATTGGAGGCTTGCTAAGTAAAGGAAAGGTGACTCCTAATTAGTAAGGATACAAACATTAAGTCAAAGGGCCAAATTCTGCCTTTAAGCCATGCAAGCAGGATGCCATTGAAGTCAGTTGAAGTACCACAAATAATATGAGAGAAGATCTGGGTAAAAAGTATCTTAAACAATATACAAGTCCTGTTGCAAAAGTACAGCCAATGTCTTAGAGGAAATGCACAGGAATTTAATTTTCAGTGTAAGAAAATAAAATCTGAATAGCACCCAAAAACACAATAATTTTATATTTGAATCATCATCAAATACATACACAGTGGCATTTCCAAAATCCTCAATCTTGAGCTAATTTTCACTCCATGGAGGTCAGTGGACGAGAGCAGACTTAGGTCAACACTGAGCACGTCTGAAAATCCCAGTGCTCTAATATGACACTTATCCTTTAAGCGGAAGCTGATCCAGTGTGCCTATGCTGCATCAGATGACCCTGGTTAAGCTTTGAAAAAGGGCACTTGAGTCTGAGGAAGGAAAGACCCAGTGAGTCAGAGCCAGGAAGCAATGGAGAAGAAGACTGCCAGAATTCCCTGGCTGGGAAGGTAGTGAGAATCTGAAAGGGAAAGGGGGAAAATGCCCTGGGGGTGGGACTAATAGCCCAAGTTGAACTAAGGAGAAATTTTTAAGTTTGGATAATAAAACTACCTCCCTGAAAAGCTGTGAATGCAGTTGTGTCTCTTTGGTTGCTGGGAGAACACCAAACTTGTTGGACCTACACAAAATACTTACAAGAGGAAGATTTTTGAAAATGTAGTAGAAGTTAGAAGGTTAAATTCCCCTAGTTATTTGATGATGATTCCAAATATAAAATTATTGTGTTTGTTGGGTGCTATTCAGACTGTATTTTCTTACACTGAAAATTAAATTTCTGTGCGTTTCCTCTAAGACATTGGCTGTACTTTTGCGATAGGAATTGTATATTGTTTAAGATACTTTTTACCCAGATCTTCTCTCATATTATTTGTGGTGCTTCAACTGACTTCAGTGGAATCCTGCTTGCATGGCTTAAAGGCAGAATTTGGCCCTTTGACTTAATATTTGTATCCTTACTTATCCCTTGGGGCACACTAGATTTTACATGCAGCTTTGCACAGTCACTTACATGTGCAATTTATGCAAATTCAGCTGGTATAACTGACATGTGCAGGCCTCAATGTGTGTGAAAATGGAAAAACATACACACGCACAAAATCCACTGGTCTGTTATTCATACACAATTTCCCAAATGTAATTGGAATCTATAAGTTCTACCCAATTGGGTTAAAAAGGAACTGGGTGGGATCAAGTAAAGTGCTGTGCAAAGCGATTCAATTCTCCCATTCACTGTAAGCCTGGATTCAATTTTCAACCTTCTCCTTCCATCGGTGTCACATTGCTTTAAATTGTGATTTGCGGTGATTTGGTCCTCTGATGTTTAGAGGAAGCAAGATTTCTTGATCTGTTGGCTGTCCCTAGGGTTGCCACTTTTGGTTGGCTTCATTCCTGAAGGTTTCATCACATGACACACAGTGGGACCAAAGCCATTGGGGATCCCAAAAGGGGTGAGGCCAAGAACACAAAGGGTGGGGTGTAGGGCAGTCAGCCCTTAGTAACACCCAGACTATGGCACTATGTCCCTTCCCCCAGCCCTCAGTCCCATGTGGAGTGCCACTGCTGTGGCAGTTCAAAGGAGACTGGGGCTCCTGCCTCCCCCATGTGGCTGGGAGCTCCAGGCCCTTTTGAAATGCTGGGCCCCCTGGCCAGTGCCTCCTTTTGCCCCCGCCTGTCAGCGGGCCTGATGACACAAAATCATGACTTAACGATTAATTTTTAATTCCTGGAGATTCCAAGAGAATCCTTGAGGGCTGGCTTCCCTGCTTCGGACACATCTCTTAGAATGCCTCACTCTTTCAAGGATTATCTCGGTAATACAAACACATAAGTTCTCCCTATGTGACCTTTCCTTGCTAGCTAGTCCAAAACTCAAGGGGGCTGTATCTAGACTGGCAAGTTTTTCCGCAAAAGTCAGCTGATTTTGCGGAAACACTTGCCGCTGTCTACACTGGCCGCTTGAATTTCCGCAAGAGCACTGACTTCCTACTGTCTGAAATCAGTGCTTCTTGCGGAAGTACTATGCTGCTCCCGTTCGGGCAAAAGTCCCTTTTGCGCAAAAGGGCCAGTGTAGACAGCTCAGATTTGTTTTCCTCAAAAAAGCCCCGATCGCGAAAATGGCGATTGGGGCTTTTTTTGAAAGCGTAGATTGGCACGACGCTTTTCCGCAAAAAGTGCTTTTGCGGAAAAGCGTCGTATAATCCCAGACGCTTTTTCCGAAAATGCTTTTAACGGAAAACTTTTCCGTTAAAAGGATTTCCGGAAAATCATGCCAGTCTAGACACAGCCAAGCAGATTAGTTGTCTAACCTGTTAAGGTATTTTTCATGGCAATATGCACACTCTGGGCTTTACAATTGATTCAGCTGCTGCTCAGTCAAGATCTCTTCATGCTACTTGCTGCAAATCTTTCTAGTTTTAGATAACATTTCCGGAGCTCTGCAATTCAACTAACACCATGTCTACATACAAACTTGTACCAACTTAATTAAAACTAGAGCAACCCCTTATATGGGATTTCTTATTCTGGTTTAAGAATGGTTTCTTTTGGTTTTGCTAAACCTGTTCCTAATTTCTTAAGTAAAATTGAAAGACGTTTGATTTAAATCAAAATAAGAGGAGTCACACAGCCTTTTGCAGGAGGGGCATGACATTTTTCACAGTGCTACCTTTCTATTGTACATCAACCTTGAGTCAGTTTAAAAATCACAACTTTAATTCATATGGTGCAACTCCATGTTAGACAAACCCTAGGCTGCGTCTAGACTGGCAAGATTTTGCGCAAAAGCGGCTGCTTTTGCGCAAAAACTTGCCAGCTGTCTACACTGGTCGCTTGAATTTGCGCAAGAGCACTGACTTTGTAATGTACAAAATCAGTGCTTCTGAAATACTTTCCCGCTCCTGCTCAGGATAAGCCTCTTGGCGCAAGAATACTTGCGCAAGAGGACCAGTGTAGACAGGCACCTTAATTTTTATAAGAGAAAGCCCGATGGCTAAAATGGCCATCGGAGCTTTCTTGTGCAAAATTGCATCTATACTGGCCACGGATGCTTTTGCGCAAAAGCACTTTTTGCGGAAAAGCATCTATGCCAATCTAGACGCTCTTTTGCGGAAATACTTTTAACGGAAAAACTTTTCCGTTAAAAGTATTTCCGCAAAATCATGCCGGTCTAGACGCAGCCCACATGTCTTAAATGACTAAAGGGTTGTCCAGATTAAGAAGATTTGCTCAGATAGGTATGTTGGCACCTGGTGTACACCTACTGCAACAATGCAAAATGGGACATGTATGCAATGTGTCCACACTGATGTAGTTAACGCAGTGTGAAAATTTCCCACAGCTAAACAAGCACTATGGTCCATATGAATCCGTGCGATGCAAAACAGCATGGAGAAAAGTGAAGTGATTTCAAAACTGGAAGCATCATTGATGTTCAATCTTTTACAGATCTTGGAGGGACAATGGACGTGCAACTAAAGGGAGTGTTTCCATCTTCCCCTGCACTCACCTATCAAGTTTGCACTTTTCTGGCCAGGTTTCAGAACCACAGAAACTACCCTGAGTAGGAACATCTTGCCTGTATTGTTATCTGTGCATCCCTGTGTTTTTACATCCATCTACACTGCAAAAGCAATAGAAGGGGCTAGAGCACATGGCTTGGACTGTCTCACACACTTGGGATTAGTTTCATTCCTATGTAAATCCACTAAAATCAAGGGCGTTGTAGTAAGGAACAATTTAGTCCTTATCTTTTGTGCATTTCAGTTAAATACATAAATTAATAAAATTAATTAAAAAAATCATAGCAAACCATTCTTCCTGGGAGAGGAGAGGAAGGATTTCAGATGATATTTAGGGAAAAACTTTAAAAACAATGAATAGTACTGCAGCACCACTGTTTTTAAAGTTTTTTCAATTACAGACGTACACGGCCACTCCTCTGAAAATTTAGGGAAAAAACACTTCTTAATTGAAAACAAAACCCCGGTTAAATTAAAGCAACATCTTGGGTGGTTTGCTAATCATGTTAGCAATTTGGGGCTTGCTGACCATTTCTCTTTCAAAGAAAGAGAGAAAACATTTGGGCTTTAAATTCAATCCCCAGAGGAAACTTTCTGAGCAGAGGACACAAGCCAGCTCCTCAGTTGGGGAATTCAGTGGTGGGAACAGTAGCTAAGTGAGGGAGCAGCTGTTCTGAGAATATACAAAGAACAGGTAAAATGGTTCATTTCATCCAGAATGTGAACATAAGAACATAAGCTAAAAAAATAAAAACATAAAAACATCTAAATATGTAGTTAAAAAAAAATAGAGTCTGCTCCTCAGCTGATGTAAATCAGTGTAAATCAATATGCACCAGCAAAGGATAAAAATATTTCATTTACTTCATGTCTAAACTACACCCCTCTGTCGGCAGAGGGATATAAATTAGACACATTGGAAGTGCAAATGAAGCAGGGATTTAAATATCCCGCGCTTCATTTGCATAATCACGTTCGGGCGCTGTTTCAAACAAGCGCCATTTCGAAACTGAAACCGTGGCTCAGACGCGGTTCTGCTGACAGCAGGTTGATTTTTCGACCAATCCTATACTCCTCATTTTTTGAGGAGTACAGGATCTGTCAAAAAATCACCCTGCTGTCAGCAGAACTGTGTCTAAGCCACGGTTTCAGTTTTGAAATGGTGCTTGTTCGAAACAGCACCTGAACGTGATTATGCAAATGAAGCATGGGATATTTAAATCCCCGCTTCATTTGCACTTTTGATGTGTCTAATTTACATCCCTCTGCCGACAGAGGGGTGTAGTTTAGACCTAGCCTTAGTGTGATATCAGAGCTGTGATTATTCAGGCTTATTTTGTGTAAGATGTGGAGAGTATAATGGAAATGCCATAGGTAAGATGTAGTATCTAGGCCTTATTTCATAAGGGTTTTGTATTGTTTTGCAAATGCTGGGTGACAAAGCCTCAGCAACTTACCAGTAAAAGTAGATGCTAGAGGAGGGCAAGGGCGCAGTGATGTTTTATAATACAGACTGCAATACAATTTTATCTTTTCCCTCAGATTTTTGTGAACATAGGGTAAATATAGTTTTATGAAATGACTATTCGCTAAAAGCTCATGTTGCTGTGTACTATTCTTTCATGAGAACAAGGCCAGTTTTGGTCTTTGATTAGATATTTGTCTACTATATTTTTTCTCAAAGAAGAGGTTCATCTGAACAAAAATAGCTAGTTTCCTTATTGCCACAGGTAGTGAAAGTTGTGGGCCAAATCCCTAGTATGAGGTCATGTTGATTTCTACATCTGAGTATCTGGCCCTCTGGTTTTACCATTATAAAGAATAAAAAGAAAGTATACCATCATGTATTCTTAAAGGAATTAAGCAGTTCAATTGTTCTGAGCAAAATTATTTAGTCTGGGTTGCAAATGTTTATTCTGCACTCACCCCATGCTTGAATCCTAGTTAATGTTGACAGGTAGCATGAGCACAGATGTAGGAAGTCTCTGTCATTTACATTGTGCAAATTGGAACTCAATCCATGAATCCCAAGGGAATTATATTGGTGCCAGTGAGAGGAGAAGCAGGCATAAGAGAGCTACAACAAAGACCAGAGGGGCAATTGGACAGAAAAACAAATCTTTGGGCCCAATTCTTCAAGGTGCTGAATGCCTTTTCTGCAGCACTGAATGATTTAATAGGCTCATAGATTTTGAAGGCCAAAAAAATCAAAGTCCTCCTGTATAATCCAGCACACGCAATCTCACTTAATAATCACTACATGAGGACCACTGCTTCTGTTTGATATAGCATAGCTTTTAGAAAGATATCCACTCTTGTTTTTAAAATGCCAACTGATGGAGAATCCACTATGTCCCGTGATAACTGTTTCTTGTTGTTAACTGCCTTCAGTGTTTAAAAAAAAGACTAATTTCAAATCCTCCTTTAATTCATTGGGATTTGAAGGCACTAAACACCTTGCATATATTGGCTTTTTTGAGATCTGCAGACCATTTCATTTTTCCAGAAAGCTTTCATTTTTATGGGACTTTAGAACTCATTAAAGTACTGGACAGGCAGCATACTATATTCTAACTTGTGTCCTGATTTGTGGATTTCAGTATTCCCAGTGTTTGAAGTGTTGTAGTCTAATGTTCCGGTTTGGGTCCATTTGTACTGAAAAGGGATATTTTTAAAGGAATATACTGTTGACTGGTTGAACTTCTGGCCCTTGTGAATATCATCCATTCATTTTCCTTGGTCATTGTTTGCCTTATCATTCCAGCTGGCTTCTTGCTCTTTAACTCCTATTACCTTAAAGAAATGGATACATATTCTAGCTAACATGTATTGTAGAAATATCCACTACTGCTTAAAAGTCAGTTTTCTTCACAATTTGCAAGATCAGGGCCCATTGTGTTATTTGCTATACAAACACATAAAAGAGTATACAATCTAAACAGACCTGATTTAGGCTCCTAAGTGCCTAAACCCCAATTGAAAATGTGCATTAGAGTCCTAAAGCAGCTAGCATTTCAACATTGAGTGCAACAATGCCTAAATACCTTTAGATATCTGGGTTGGTCATTTACCGAAAGTCACAAAAAAAGCCTGTGCCAAAGTAGGATCTTGAACTCATATCTTCTGAATCCCACTTTTAAGACCATGTGTCATCTCTTTCAATGTAAAGTGTCTGGAAAGTCTGAAAAAGACACAGGACGTTGCCCTTACAAGGATCAGTGGAGAATAAATATAATGTGTATGTGTCTGTGCATGCGTGTGTTTTATACTGGTATTCTTTTGCTTTTGTCAAACAGCAGAGATAATGCTAATGACTAAGTTCCCTGCTTGCACTAGACTGACTCTGCTGTTATGAAGCTTCATAGGGGTAGCCGTGTTAGTCTGTAACTGGAAAAACTTAAAAAACAATGAATAGTCTAGCAGCACCTTAGAGACTAAAAAAACATGTAGATGGTATCATGAGCTTTCATGGGCACAACCCACTTTTTCAGATGAAGAAAAATTCATGATACCATCTACTTGTTTTGTTAGTGTCTAAGGTGCTGGACTATTCGTTGTTTTTTAAGTTTCTGCTGTTATGAAATATCTCAGTTTCAGTTTCATCCATGCATCTGACAAAGTGGTTTTGACCCACAAACGTTTATGCCCAAATAAATGTGTTAGTTTTTAAGGTTCCACTAGACGCTTTGTTGTTTCAGCTTCAGATCACAGCCAACTGCCCCTCCCCCGATGACACTTAATTATATGTGCACTTCACTGCCATAAACTTTAAGTGCCTCATATTAATGTTAAAGACATCCTAAATTGCCTGTCCTTTTCCAGAGCCTTCCTCCAGCATCCTGACAGCAGTGACTTAAATAGAATTTTTCCTACAGTCAGTTCTCTTTTAACATAGCTTTCAGGACTATTTTAAATCTTGCTTTACGGTAGCTTTATATAAATGTATATAGAGTTACCTTATTTTACCTCAGTATTCATGAGAAGAGAAAAGGGATCAGTGCACTTAAAAATGGCTGAAGTGATCTGTTAACTTTTTAAACTAGGAAGTGCAGATGCAGTCATTGCTTGCAATAGCATGCTCCTGCAGTAGCAGCTGATGTCCCTAATATCTTTGGCTAATATCTCCCACAACTTATGTTGGCTGAGGCTGTGCCACATTGACTTTAGTGGGGCTACATTAATCTACACAACTGAGATCTGGAACACATTGTATCTATCAGCCAATCAGAATGTACTTCTCCCCTCCCCTTGCCTCTTGTGAAACATCTAGTCTAGTGGTGATACTTCTGAACATGCTTTTCTTTACACCTGAAAACTTTGGACTCTCTTGTAAATCCAGTGGTTTTTACTGGATAAAGAACTAAATTCAAATGCTAAATGTCTCCATAAAGCAGCTAAAACCACTTACATGAAGTCACTTTCATGTAAGCTGTAGATCTTCTTACTACTTGTACATAAGTCATCTCTGGGGCTAGAGAGTTTGACAACCACAATTGCAGCTTTCATTTCTCTCTTCTTAGGAGAGGTTTGTTTCGTGGGAGGTTGACTGGAGGAGGATTTTCTAGCATTGAGCATTAAGGATGTATGATTTTTAGAGGTACAGGGCAAAGAGTTCTGTTGGTTTGGGAAAAAGTCAGATGATTTACTCCTAACATATGATGATGAGATTCTTTACATGCCACCAGAAGCTGGGATGACATTAAAGAGCAGCTACTGAAGTTAGATATTATTTAATCAGAGGGACTAAATAACTTGCATTGAAGACTTTTAAAAGAGCTGGCCAACAAGCTCTCTGGATCATCAATGTCTATAATAAGTCTTGAAGTTTTGGATAAATTACAGAGGACTAGATGAAAGCTAATGTTGTGCTAATATTTTAAAAAGGATAACCCCAGTAATTACCTGACAGGGATCACTGGCAAAATAATGGATCAACTGATATGGGACTGAATTCCTAAAGAATTAAAGGAGGTCAATATAACTAATGCCAAACGCCATGGCTCTATGGAAAACAGATCTTCTCAGACCACTTCGGTATAATTTTTTATGAAATTACAAATTTGGTTGAGAAAGATACTTACTGGTGTAATATACTTACACTTCTGCAAGACAGTGGTCCTGCCTCACATCTTGATTAAAAATTCAGAACCATAGCAAATTAACACGGCACACACTAAATGAATTAAAATCTGTCTGGCAGGTCTCAAAATGTAATTGTAAATGGGAAAGCAGGAGCTGACGGAGGAGGTATCTAAGCTACTAGCTATCATCTTGGAAAAGTCTTGGAAGTCAGGAGAGATTCCAGAAGACTGGAAGAGGGCAAATATAGTGCCCATCTTTAAAAAGGGAAATAAGGACCACCCAGGAAACTACAGACCAGTCAGTTTAATTTCTGTGCCAGGAAAGATAATGGAGCAAATAGTTAAGGAGTTAATCTGAAAACATCTGGAAGATAATAAGGTGATAGGTAACAGTCAGCATGGATTTGTAAAGAACAAATCATGTCAATCCAATCTGATAGCTTTCTCTCATTGGATAACAAGCCTTATGGATAAGGGGGAAGCAGTAGATGTAGTATACCTAGACTTCAGTAAAGCACTTGATACAGTCTCGCATGACCTTCTTATCAATAAACGAGGGAAATCTAGATGGGACTTTTATAAGGTGGGTGCATTACTGGCTGGATAACCATTCTCAGAGAGTAGTTATTAATGGTTCACAGTCATGCTGGAAGGGCATAACAAGTGGAGTTCCAAAAGGGTCAGTTTTAGGACTAGTTCTGTTCAATATTTTCATCAACAATTTAGATAATGGCATAGAGAGTATGCTTATAAAGTTTGCAGATGATATCAAGCAGGGAGAGGTTGCAAGTGCTTTAGAGGATAGGGGTATAACCCTCAAAATGATCTGGATCAACTGGAGAAATGGTCTGAGGTAAACAGAATGAAGTTTAATAAAGAGAAATGCAAAGTACTCCACTTAGGAAGGGACAATCAGTTTCACACATACAGAATGGCAAATGACTGTCTAGAAGGGAGTACTGCAGAAAGGGATCTAGGGTGTCACAACCGAGATATGAGTAAACAGTGTGACACTGTTGCAAAAAAAGCAAACCTGATTCTGGGATGCATTAACAGGTGTATTGTGAACAAGCAACAAGAAGTAATTCTTCCACTCTAATCTACACTGATTAGGCCTCAATTGGAGTATTAAGTATTCTGGGCAGCACATTTCAGGAAAGATGTGGAGAAATTGGAGAGGGTTTAGAGAAGAGCAACAAAAATGATTAACGTTCTAGAAAACATGACCTACGAGGGAAGACTGAAAGAACCGGGTTTGTTTAGTTTGGAAAACCGAAGACTAAGAGGGGATATTATAGGGGCTTTCAAATATGTAAAAGGGAGTCACAAGAAGGAGGGAGAAAAATTATTTTCCTTAACCCCTGATGACAGGAGAAGAATCAATGGACTTAAATTGCATCAAGGGAGGTTTAGGTTGGACATGAGGAAAAACTTCCTGTAGGATAGCATTGGAACAAATTGCCTAAGGAGGTTGTGGAATCTCCATCATTGGAGATATTTAAGATCAGGTTAGACAAACACCTGTCAGGGACGGTCTTGATGGTGCTTGGTCCTGCTGTGAGGGCAGGGGACTGGATTTGATTACCTCTCAAGGTCCCTTCCAGTTCTATGATTCTATGAATTCTGCCTTTGTTTATGTGGCTATACCTGTTCAAGTTCATGGGCACTGCACCACTGAAAATGGGAAGAGGATTGAAGTCAATAAAGGAATGCTGATTTACACTAACTGATGAATTGTTCCTATGTGACTAGCACACTAATAACATTGTTTAAATATTAATTCAAGTTACTGTGGGTACTAAAGACAATAGGTGAGATCTTGATCCTGCTAAATGTCAAAAATCCTATTGACTTAAATTTATTTATTTTATTATTGAATTTCTCCTCACCCTAATGTAAAGCCATTTAAGAAACCATGGTTGGGACTATGGGGAATATTTGCTCATGTGAATTAAAAAAATTAGGAAATGGAAAAAGCTCCATTGACTTAAAGCTTTAGTTTGATGCACCTCTGGAAATGTAACTTTAAAGAAGTCCTTGTGGCACTGAATTCCAAACATATATTTCAGCCAGTTTCAAGGAGATTAAAGCAAAATTTCCTCAGGGAAAACAATACCTACAGCAGTGATGGAATTCCACTGGGGGAGTCCCAGGTGCAAATATACCAATAACCTTGAAAAGAGTGAGTCTTGCACATAGTTTTGAATAAAAAGGGCTTAGAACAGAAAAGGCTTGATTCTGGTTACATTCATGTGTAAAGCCAGAGAAACTCCACTTCCCTCAATGCAGTTATTGCAGATTTATGCCTATGTAACTGAGATCAGTCTGTATATTAGGGGGAGAGGAGGTAGAAAAGTGCCACCATTTTTTATTATCATGACTGTTACAGATCAGTTATTATAGCAGCAACACTAGTATTCCTGTGAGTCTACTGATTGAAATGTGCAGCAGAGGGGGTGGCCGGAGCCCTGGGCCCTTTAAATCGCTGCAGGAGTGCTGTGCAGAGTCCTGTGGCTGGCTCTGAGGGGCTGGGAAGGCACCATGCCTTGGACAGCATGGAGGGCTGGCTGCCCCTGGTGCTGCTCCTTTTGCCCAAGGTCCTGCCCCTTCTGGGAGCACAGAGTTGCCCCCCAACCTTGCCCAGAAGCCTGCAGAGGCTGTCAGTGCCCATGGGCCTGGCTTACCCAGCACCTTAATAAAGCCAATTCACTACTATAAGTCATGTGGTAGAATCCGGTAAAGCAGCTCCATTGGGACTGCAGGAAATCTACAAAGAAATACTGGTACTCACTGATTCAAAGCCCGAGTGGGATTTGGTGGAAAGTGATGCCAAGAGACTTACACCTATGGGACATTCTCACTGGTTGGTAGGAGGAGAATTAGATGGACTACTGCCAAAATTACTGGAAGGGAGTTGTATATAAATGGTTGTATTTTCCACATTTATAAGTGCTCTCTTTCTCCTGATAAATATGTCCTTGTTTGTGCATGCTCTCAGACTGGCTACATCTACACTGCACATTTATTTCAGAATAAGCTATTCTGGAATAGCTATTCTGAAATAGCTTATTTCAAAACAGCACGTTTACACTGCAGGGAAGCCTCAAAATTAGTTCAAGGCAGGCTTCGCTATTGTAGACATGCTATTTCAATTTAGAGCCCCAGGAGGCACTAGAGAGGAATAAGTTAGAATGGCCCTGGTGAGGGGCTATTTCGAAATAGTAGAAGTGGAGTGAAATAACTATTTTGGAATAGGCATTATTCTTCATAGAATGAGGCTTACAGAAGTCGGAATAAGCCTCCCATTATTTCGAAATTATTTCAATATAACTTTATTACTGTGTAGATGCTTGCATTGTTATTTCGGAATAATGGTTGTTATTCCAAAATAATTTTGCTGTGTAGACATACCCAGAGTGGGGTAGCTAACCATGGAGGCTGTGTTTAGTTTTCCCAGGTTTCTAGGTGAGCCTCAAGACAATTTCCTTATTTGTCAAGAAGGACCCTAGATATATAAAACCTGATAATTTCTGCTGCTATTAACCCTTTGGCAGAAGCACAATATATATGCTACTGGATGCCAGAATTATTGATTTGGAACCTAGCTGCAAAAATCAGGTTATGTCATTGCCAAATAAAAATAATATTTTAAACATAGAATAACTGTTTCCAGTATAATGTAAATGTATATTGGAAGACTTTATTTTGTAGTGGTATTGTCTGGAGTCAGGACAATGGCTAGTCAACTACCACAAAAAGTTTATTCTGTATTTATCTTCATAATATAAAATAGATGGAGTGCATCTTTGGCCGCCTCAAGGCAAGTTTCCAGTGCCTGCTGACCCACCTCGACATGGGGGAGCACAACATCTCCGAGGTGGTTGTGGCATGTTGTGTCCTCCACAACATTGTGGAGAGGAAGCGGGAGGCCTTCCTCCTGGGGTAGGAGTAGACGTTGGTCACGAGGGGTGAGCCTTCCAGCAGCAGTGGACAGCTACCATCCGCCAGGCCCATCAGGCCGGGGTGCTCATCTGGGAGGCCCTGAGGAAGAGGTTCTCTCAAGGACCCCAGTAACTCTACCCAGGGCTTCCTCCCTATGGGCCTCTGCCTTAAGACCCTACCCCTACCCCTTCCACACCACAACCCCTCCCTTCACCCTTTCCCTGACCTGTCAATAAAAACACCTGTTTGGTTTTCAAAAAAATGCAGTCTCAATTAATGAAACATTCTGAATAGGTGGGCAGGGGAAGGGGGGCTCATAACTGGGAGGGGGAGAGGGCGGCACAGTGTGTCACCTTGGGTGCGGGGACCTCGTCAGGTTTGGGTGGGTCTGGGGAGAACAGGGGGCTGAGTAGGAGGGGGGGTTGGAGCAGAGTCAGGGTTGGCAGGGGGGACAGGAGGAGGGGCCATAGGCATCACTTGGGGAGGGAGCAGAGGCATAGCAGGGGGCAGGCAGAGGGGGAATGGGCATAGTAGGGGGGCAAGAGGGTGGAAGCCAGGAGCAGCGGCATCAGGTGGGTGTGCTGTCATGTAGAACATGACGGCACACATGTTGTCACAATGCTGCATCAACTGGTCCCAGGCGTGGTCCCACCACTCCAAGTCCACGCAGACCTTGTGCGCCAGGGTCTGGTGGATGTTGCGAAGGACACTGATGTGCTGGCACATCAGGTCTTTGTGGACCCTGGTGTGCCTCCGGGTCCCCCAGGCTCTGGCGGGTGGCTGCCTTGGTGTGGCTCAGCCCTCAGTCCCAGCTTTGGAGAACACACAAGAGGAAAAGGTGGTCCAGTCATCCCTGCAGACACTGTCCCTGAGGCTGTGCCCTCCTCTGTGAGCAGCGACCAACAGTCCATGGCCCAGAGGAGGGGGATGTCCTGGGTGCAAGGCCATGCCTCACAGGGGCCCCGATGTGCCCAGATGACTGTGCTGCTCGCTTTGCCCTCCACCCCCACCAGCCCATGGACAAGCAGCCAAGGGAAGTGTCCAGCCACAGTGAGATCCCCTCATGGGCAGCAGAGGAGCCGGGAGCAGCCTGGGCCTCCCTGGGGTCTGCACACACAGGTGTGGCTTGCAGTGCTGTCTGTGGAATAGGCTGCTGCCTCGCACGTGCAGGCATTCCCGTGTGCTAGGTGCTGCACTCCTCGGTCTGTGTGGGGTCGTGACTGCACCCTTGTGGCTAGTGTACTCCCAGCTGTGGCGGCCCCCTCACCCCAGTGGCAGGACATGTGTGGCCTCCCCTGAGCCTGGCAGCAGGATCCCACCAGTGCTCAGGGTCTGCCTGCTGTGTCCATGTGCCGCACAGTAATGCAGCATGTGGTTGCATGTGCACGGACCACAGCATAGTGTCCAGCCCAAGCAGCCCGAGCGACACCCCCCTGCCCCGCGTCCTGTGGGCCCGCCTCTCCCATCCTGTGTGTGTGACAAAGTGAGACCACTCACTTGAAGATCCCTCCCAAACATTCGAGGAGGCCTGGGAGAAGTCCTGGCTCACAGGCACCAGCTCAAGGGAGAGCGTCATGGTGCCCGTCTCCTCCTCCTTCTGGCCCTGGCCGCTGGCTGGTCCTGGCCCTCTTGCTTCTCCTCCATGGAGACCTCTGGCTGGGTGATCACAGGGGTCTCGAGGCCGGAGTCAACAAGGATGGGCGGGGAAGATGTTTCCCCATCTGGCAGGATCTTGTGGCATTCCTTGTAATAGGGGCAGGTGTGGGGTCCTGCCCCTGAGCATAAGCTGTGCTCTGTGGCCTGGACATATCCCTGGCAGAGCTCCACCTTATTCCGGATCTGTTCCAAGGTCTGGGGTGAGTGTCCGCGCTCTCCCAGGGACTCAGCCATCTGGCCATAAATGTCTGTGTTGCAGTGGTTGGCCCGGGGATCCTGTAATGTCTCCTCCTTGCCTTGCAGCTCGAGAAGGGACTGGATCTCTGGGCCGGACCAGGATGGGGCGTGCCTCTTGGTCCCCCTGGTTGGGTCCTGGGACCCCTGGAGCTGCTCCCAGTGAGGGCCAGGAGGATTGCAGGGGGCTTTAAGGCTGTGCCATGGTTCTGAATGCCTGTGGCAGGGAGAACTGCGCAGTCAGGGTGCTGCTCTGAAGCCGGATTCCTGCCACAAGGCTTGTCTGGGGTTCCTGAGCTTTAAGAGGGGCCAGGAGACAGGAACTATAGAGTTGTGATTACTTTGTATAGCGTGGCCACCAGGGCACCTGTGCTATTTCCTGGAGACCTCTTCTTTCGAAAAAAAACCCTCCTCTCCATCCACACACGCCTTTTTCTGAAAGAGCTCCTTTGGGAAAAGGCTTCTTCCTCATAGAATGAGGATTACCGCTGTCAGAAAAAGCCCTTTGTTCTTTCGATTTACTATTGAAAGAACGCCATTGCAGTGTGGATGTTCTTCAAGTTTTGTCAGAAAAACAGTCATTTTTCCTACAAAACACTGTAGTGTAAACATACCCTATGATTCTATAATGAGTTCTAAGACAACACTAAGAACTAAGAGTGTATAGCTTCCAAGGCAATTTACGAATAGTGTGTGAATTCATCATGTTTTCCTGATTCTGTTGGGAAAAATTGTACATTGTGCATACCAGAATACTATTGACTGTGCTTCTGTAGATTTTTTTTAGTTCCTTTGTACATCAGTAAGTGAACTTGTTCTCAGTTCCCATGTTTTTAATGGGCACACAGATGAAGGAAACAGCCTTTACTGACAAACGAATCTTCAAAGTTTTGCTAGTATCATACAGCATATAATCACATTTATCTTTCCAAACCCAGTAGCTTTCCTACAAGCTGTCAGTATGTCTCATGACAAGCACTAAATTAAAGTGCTCCCTTAACTGTTTGTTCCAGTGGCATTTGTGAACTCAGGCACAGTGGTTTTCTGTACCATTATGCTGTGGAAGACAGTAAGGTGGCTATTTGAACATGTTTAGCCAGTCCAAATATTTGAACATAACTAAAAATGAGTATGACTGGTTAAGGCAAAAAATCCCCATTTTCTTCATCTTGTCTGTTTTAACCCGTTAAATTTATTCCATTGTAAAGAGTGGAATTGGCAAATTCCTAGGAGATATTTGGTTAGTGATGCTATGTGCCATTACTGGGTGGCTGGTGTGTTCTCTTAAAAAGTATGCTGCCATTTTAAGAAATACAAATTAAATCCCTGCATCACCTTAATGTCATCTGAAAAGACTTTCAGTGCTACTTTAGCTCTTAACATACCCTGAGTAGGGATAAGATTTAAAATCTATTGAAATTAGTAGGAATGTATTTCATTTCCTAGTGCTGGTGTTTCAGGCAGTCTGCAGTCTGAGGATGATAACCCTACATTTGTTTTATAGTGGGTTATACTTGTTTCTTTCTCACAAGCATCAAGGCTAGAAACATACTTAAAAAAAAGAAAAGAAAGTTTGTGTGGTACAGCATCTGAATCTGTCATGGTGCTAGACAAATAGCTGAAGTGATACAGATCCCCAATGGCTTGAGTGTTTGACACCAATGATTTACACTATTTCCCTTTCATGTTACAATAATTGTCACAAATTGGATTTATGTAGTGCCATTTCCTGTTCTAGCTGCAATTTCTGTGGCAAGAAAAAGATTTTAGAGCTTTAATGCCTCTACTGTTCTTGCAAAGATAACAGTAAACTGGCCTATTGTATGATTTCATTGCTTGGCTATTCATGCTCTTTTTTTCCCCCTATAGCCTTCAGGGAAGCTAGGAGGGAAAGGAGAGACAGAGAATTGGCTTGCCATTGAGAATACAAAGAGTCTGATTGTTGGCTTTCGAAGAGAAGAGTGAATAGGGGAAAACAGGCTCCCAAAATTACTCCAGAACAGGAAACCCTAAAAATACCTTCTATCCTTCTATGAGATCCATGTTCATTTGCAATGTGAGCAGCAGAGAAAGTAGATGTTGCATAGAAGATGCAAAATTTAAACACTGCTAATGCAGTAACACAGCTTCTTTATACCCAATATACGTCAGATTGCTATTATTATATAGTCAGCCATTGACCCACTGGTTCATGGTGTAGATGTAAAAGGTCTAGTTAGATGCCTGATGAATCCACTTATGGCTGACAAGCCCAATTTGAGAGCAACCCAGCTTGATACAAGTTTCACAGATCCAGGTGTTATCTGAGCGGGAGTTCAAGATTATAGCACATGGCTTTCTTCTTTCTCGCTTTGCTTCCATCGTCGGGATCAAACCTGCTTCATGTTGAGCTGCACCCAGCACCAGATGTTCCCTCAGATTGAACAGGATTCTACCCACTCCTCCAAGCTGTCTTCACTGATGTTGAATGACTTCATATCATTTTTCCACATATTGTCATATCACCATAAAGGGTGACCTCTACTTTCTAGAAAATATTCTTGAGGACATCATCTCCTCTGATGCTCCTGACATGATCGTGCCATTACAACCTCCTCTTCTTGATGATAGTTTCTAAGTATGTCAATCCTGCATGCTCCAGCACTGCTGTGTTTGGTATTTTGTCTTCCAAATTTATTTTCAGAATCTTACACAGGTACCTCACGTGGAAGTTGTTCAGTCTCTTGATGTGCCTAGCATATATGGTCCATGTTTCAGAACCACGGAGAAGAGGTGACAGCACATAAATCATATAAATTTACATCTTCAACAGAACTGATCATCTTTTACTGTTATTCCATGTGTGTGCTTCTATAACAGCCTGAAATTCTGAGCTGTTTTTCCAATTCTGTTAGTTCAATTTAAAAGTCAAGAGTCATGAGGGTCATAGAAACCAAGTAGCAAAAGCTGTCAATGACACCAAGAGGTTTACCCACCAGAGTAATGTCAGACATTGGTTCTTCCAATGAACACACAAACACTGTCGTCTTGAGACTGATTGTCAACCTAAAGCTCTTGAAAATCTGTCCAAGACATTTTGCAGAGAAGATTCACTGTGGTACCCAAAGTCTCATCCTCTGAAAAGAGGAAATCTCTCCGAAAAATCTCATTCACATTGGTTTTCACAAGGGCTGTCGATTAATAAAAGACAACTCATGTGACTAACTCAAAAAATTAATTGTGATTAATTGCAGTGTTAAACAATAGAATACCAGTTGAAATGTATTAAATATTTAACAATTAATTGTGATTAATTTTTTAAATTGCATGACAGCCCTGTTTTTCACACTAAATTTCATGATGTTAAACAAGCCTCCATCTTTTCTGATTTGAAGATAAATACCATCGTTGTTGTCCTTGAAAGCACAGACAAGCAGGAATGAAAAGTAGACGTTAAAGAGCATGGGAGATAAGACACACCCGTGTTTCACCCCACTATTGCTGTCAAAGGTATGTGATTCTTTATTGTCATACACTACAGTTGCCTTCATACCTTGATGTAATGAGTAAATTATATTCAACAGTTTACAGGCACAATCTAGTTTGTTCAAAGCAATAGAACAGCCGTGTCCATTGACAATACCAAAAGCCTTTGTCAGAAAGATGAAGTGGTATAGAGTGGTATACATTTTTCTCTATGCTTGTCTTGCAATTACTTGATCAGAAATAGAATATCAATGGTGGAGCATCATGAGCATAAACCAAAAAATCTAGGCTATAGGTATTAGTTAAAATGCGAACTACTTCTATGCACAGTGTCAGCCCAGGATGTCAACAGAAGCAGGTGGACAGTTAGTATAGGAATGGAAATGAGTAACTGACAGAAATGCAACTAATTGATAATTCAGCAAAGCCTAAATAGGAATATGTACATACTCCACTGCGGTGAGACATGCCTCGTGCTGTAAAAGTTAACTTTTATTGTAACCATGCATGTCTTTAACCTCTGGAATGACGTTTTTCAGGTTGGTCCATGTATTGTAGGAAATGTGCTCATTTTTTGAATTAACTGACACAGTGAAATGAACAGTAAACAGTAAATATTGGTCATTATTCAATAGCTTGTCCTTGTTCTATTCTATCTAGGTTCTTATGCTGCACTTGTTATCTGAGCATCTACCAGGCATGCATCCTTATTAATATGACAAGAGCAGTGCATATCAAAGTTAAAGTTGTATTAATTTATTTTGACATTAAAAGGTATCTTTCCAACTCTCTGCTCTAAACACTTAATTAATAAGACAATATAATCTCAGCAGCAATAATAATTCCAAACATGAACTCAGCTGTCCATCTTATAAAAAATCTTGTTCTACACCTTCATTATTGTACTAAATACTCCCTTGCTCAAAACTCCTGTCAAACAGATATATTTTGCAGCATGTCCAGGTATTCCAGACCAAGGAGTGGAGCAAGCCCTCCCAACGTCATGGAGCCCTCAAAGAGAATGCTCAGACAGAAGTTTCTTTTTTTAATAATAAGGGTATCCATGTTAGGCATCCCTGCTGACCTCAGCTGTGGCAGTATGTCATGGAAAGAGAGGGGATTCTCAAGAAGGCCATTCCCATGCCATTTTAATCTTTATAGATAATAACATAGGGTATGTCTACACTAGCCCCCTAGTTCGAACTAGGGAGGCTAATGTTGGCATTCGAAGTTGCAAATAAAGCCGGGATTTAAATATCCCGGGCTTTATTACATCTTTCGTCGAGCGCCATTTTTAAATCCTTAGTCGAACTAACTGCCCCTGGCTGCGTGGCAGTCAAGCGTTAACTCGAACTAAGTCCTTGGTTGAGTTAACTGTTACACCTTGTGGAATGAGGTGTAACAGTTAACTCAAACTAAGGACTTAGTTCGAGTTAACATTTGAGTGCAGCGTGTAGCCGCGGGCAGTTAGTTCGACTAAGATTTAAAAATGGCGCCGATGAAGAAGATAAATAAAGCCGGGATATTTAAATCGGCTTCATTGCAACCGAATGCCTACACTCTAGTTCAAACTAGAGGGCTGATCTACATACCCCCTCAATTCCACCCAGGGTACGTCTACACAGCAGTGTTATTTTGGAATAATTGACATTATTCTGAAATAACATAGTCCGTGTCTACACGACAAGCAGTTATTTCAACAAAATGTCAAAATAATATCGAACTGAAGGACTTCTTACTCTGACTCCTGTAACCCTCATTTTACAAGGAGTAAGGGAAGTCAGAGAAAGAGTTCTCTACCTCAGACTTCCTGCCGTGTAGACGACGCCAAAAATCAAAATAAGCTATTTCAACTTAAGCTACGCAACTGACGTAGCTCAAGTTGCATAGCTTTATTAGGGTTTAGTCTGCTGTCTAGACATGCTCTTAGAGACGAAGAGGTGGCTAGTGCAGATGAACAGACATGTGGAGCACTGGTGTCATATCCTTCCAGGGAGATGTCCCATGCACTCTGCGAGCCAGTGAGTTCTGCCCCAGCATCATTCTGTGAATAGTTTTAGAGTATATCCCTTTGTAGTGCATACTTCAGTAGTCTAAGCTTGAGGTTACACAAACATGGATACCTGGCAAGGTCCACATCTGAAAGGAGCTGTCTTCACATCATTGAGAGATATAGATGTTTATTATGAACTCACAAGGTCATCAGACAGCAGCTGAGGGTTTAACCATAGTTGTGAATCCAAGTATCTAATGGCAGCTGTACTCCCTCAATAAAAGGGACTAATAATACCTATGCTATCCTCACATCCTGCCATCTACCTCCTGAGGGAATTCTTCAAAGCTATAGACTTTTATAATGATACAGTATCTGGTATAAAGTCACTGTCTATACTGATATTTCTGTTATTAGTTGGCTGCATTAATGGGTGTACATGTGGCAACTAGCCTGTTACTCAAGCATCCCATGGGGCAGCTCTGAGATATGAGTAGCAAAATGGGAACTAAATAATTAGTAACTATTTGTTGTACGAGAACTCTGGGCTGTCATGGACATGCCTTTCTCAGTTTGCTTTAGCTAGCAGCTTTTATAATCAGAGCTGCTGGTTTTTGGCCATGGGTTAATTCATATGCAGGGGTGTGTCTAGACTGCAGGGTTTTGTCGACAAAAGTGGACTTTTGTCGACAAAACTATACCTGCGTCTACACTACTACTGAGCACAGCAGTTTTGTCGATGGCGGTAAACCTCATTCTACGAGGAATAACAATTTTTGTCGACAGAGTTCTGTCGACAGAAGGCGCTATTGCATCCACGCTGGGCTTTTTCAAAAGAGAGCATCTAGACTCTCTGTCGAAAAAACGGCTTGCTTTGTCGACAGAACTTGCTGCAGTCTAGACTCTCTTTGTCAACAGAAAGCCTCTGTCGACAAAAGCCTGTAGTCTAGACATACCCCAGGTGATCATGCCCCATCCACATGTGGATTGCCACCTTCCCATAAGTAAGAAAGGTTCTGAGTCTGGTAGATTAAGACACCCAAACTGATCTGTGCTCTTCTGGTCCAAAGAGCAGGCAGCCCAGGGGAGTGTACACTGTTTGCCTCTGAGCCCAGCAGAGACAAGTTCATGATGGTGGAGTAATATTGCATAAGTCCCTTCTTCAATGGATACTGTATCTACTCTCTCTCTGTAGGAAGTCTTCTATGAAATAAGATCCTGTTTCCCCTTTGTTACTTCAAGAGGTACAAAGGGGAATACTTTTTATCCATAAATCACATTTATTTGTTTGTTTGTTTTTCCTCAGTAAAATCAAGGGAATTGCTGCCTGTTGGCTTGCCTATGACTTTGTGCTCCAATTTTACACCTCCGTAACTCTACTTATTTCCCTGGAATGATTCCAAAATTACATTGATATAAGTGAGAGAAGAATCAGATAATGTAGGCTACATTTTCAGGGCTCAGCTCCCATTTAAGTTCCTGACCTAAACAAATGGTAGCATTTTTCTGGAGGATATCAAATGACACTCCATACTTTTATTTATATTGACTTTTGGGGAAGGGCTGCTGCCAACAGAGCTTTCCTTCCCAGAGAATTTGACGTGTGCCAGGACTTATGCCTGTGACAGAGGCCTGAAGAGTGAGGCTGGCACTCTTTTGTGTAAAAAATCTCTCACAATGAGAAATTCAGTCTCTGTCCTAAATGAAGTGGCCAGATTTGCATAAAGTGCTCAGCAACCAGCAGCTCCTTTTGAGAAGAATCAGAACAATTGAGTGCTGAATTCTTTTGCATGTCCTTAATGAGCATGAGGCATTTATACATTTATTTACTTTTGGACTGATCACCTTTATGTCATAGCTTCACCCCAGTGCTGCTTGAGCAGGTGGAGTCACACACCTTGTGAAACAGGTTTGGGAATGGAATTGGCACTTGAAATGACCCTTAACTGGAGGACAGTGAGAATGACACAACATGCTACCTCCTTGCCATTGCTTAGCAGCAAGAAAGGGGGAAAAAATCCTGATTTTTTCCAAACTGGCAAGATAGTTTCCTAATTATCACATTTGCTGGAACAGATGGGAAAGCATGTGGAGGGGCTGCTTGAAAAATGGTGGTTTCTACAAAAAGAAAGTTGTACTTAACTATTATTATTCAGGTTGGCTGGGAGGTAGCACTCTGAGACTCCTGCATCTGATAACGCTTACAGAACTTTTCATTTGTTTTTGCTTTTTACTCTTTGCTCATCAGATTCCATTTTAGCCTTCAAGGCCTCCATTGAGCAAGGTATAGCTGGGATAAATGGGTCTCAAATGTTCTAAAGTCATATGCTACAGTACATAGTTGATTTGAGACCTAATTTCCATGTTGCCTCTTAAAATATAGAATTTGTGGGGGAGGGAGGAACGTTCTTCTGTCTTCATTTGGGCTGCATTTCCACTTTCTGAACAATACCTGTTTGGCTGAAAATCTCTTCTTGAATATTACAGTTCGCCCATACTGTCTTTTGTTTCTCTTGCCTTCCTGCTTCTTTTTTTTGCATATTTTCTGGGACTCTGCCACGAGATGCAAGGCACAAAGCTGAAGACTTTAAATTTTTCCCCTTTTCATTTTATAGACGTTTTTGAATGGATGAGCAGCTGGTGTGCTAAGTTCATTGCTTTTCATGCTGGCCAGTATTGTCTCATTGCTTCCTTGGGCTGCCCTGTCTGTCTGCCTGTATCTACCTCTTTCTTGTCTTATTGTAAGCTCCATGGAGTAGAACTGTCTTTTTGACCTGTATTTGTACAATGCCTAGCACAATGGAGATCTGACCTATCAGTAGTGCCCCTAAGCTTTACTGCATAAAACAAACTGCAGTTTATATCCTCCTTTCTAAATTTGGTGCTTCATTAATAGTCTTTGGAATGACCTCCCCGTCAAGGATTTTGAAGTTGACTACATTTTGGTCACTCAGGCTATGTCTACACTACAGAGCTTTTCCAGTATCCCGGAAAAGCTCTGCCACATCCAAGGCAAGGAACGCATCCACTTTTTCAGAAGTTTCTGAAAAAGCGGACATGTTCTTTTGGCATCCCTGTATTCCTCATTGTTTGAGGAATAAGGGATGTTCTGAAAGAAGAGGTTCTTCCAAAATTTGGCCCCATGTAGATGGGCCAAATTTTGGAAAAGTCTCTTCCGAAAAAAAAAGCGGAAAAAGATACGCAAATTGCTGTTTGCAATTTGCGTATCTTTTTCCGATATAACCCTGCAGTCTAGACATAGCCTCATTTATTGCTGCAAATATATTTGTTCTTTGAACCCTCTCCTGAGAACTGCTTAAGATTAAGAGAATAACCTCTTGTGAGGGCACTCGTGCTTGCTGTTCCAAGAAGCATTCATTTAAGATGTCAAGATATGGCTTCTCTCATCTGACATTTAGTCAGTTTATAGGTGGGTACTTGAAACCACCCATTCTTAACATTTTATGAGACAGGGTGTTATTTTTTTGATTCTTTGATATCCCTCAGCATGGTGCCTACTTTAGGGATATATTTAGACACATGCCTAATTTTAAGCATCTGAATAGTCCCACTGAAGTGAATCCTGAGAATGATTCCAGTAATGTATAAACCTGTCTGTGTACATGCATTTTTTTCTGGGTTGGGATTTGAATATGGAGATAGATTCTTCAGTGTGGATCTCTCCACTCAAATACATTATCTTGTTAAATTCTCTGCAATTGTTCAAGTAGATTGATACACCCCCATCTCTGTTACTGAATCTACCCGTCCTCTAGAGCTTACAGCCTGTATCCCTTTGTTTTGTTTGTTTTAATATACCATATTTCATTGTTGTCTGAACCTTCTTCCATTGCCAGTTCACTAGTTATTGCTTTGGAGCGTCTCACAGTAGAATGCAGACACTTATCCTTTTTAATTTTGGCCATGTGTATATTTTTATTTAATTCTTTAGTCTGATACTGTATTGGATTTCTGCAATGTCTATCCACGGTTCCAAGCTTCCCTTCTTCTACATCAGCTGTAATTTCTGTCACACCCAGGGCATGTCTACACTAGGAAATTATTTCAAAATAACTCATTTTGAAATAATAACTCCTGAAATAAAAATTTTAAAATAGCGTCCACACTACAAGGCAGCATCGAAATAGCTCAGAATTATTTCAAAATGGAGCATCCACACTGATTGGAGCCTGCATTGGATTTAAAGCTCCTGGAAGTACTCTGGGGAGGACACCAGGAAGGTGGACACTTCCTGTGGCTGCTTGCTGAGGCTAGCTGAGACACATGTTTACTGAGGCTCCTCTCTACAGCAGTGTCTCACATGCCACTCCTCCACTGCCTCCCCCCTTGTGGGACAGCAAACTCACGCCATGTGCTCTGGTTGCCCTTGCAGATGCCACAGCACTTCCAACATGGAGCTGGAGTGCAAAGCAGTGCCAGGCTCACGGGCCTCATGCTGTGCCTCATGGCGCAGTTCATCCAAAATGCCTGCATGTTGCTCCAGCAGGATGACGACCAGCCTGAACCAGATGACCTCTTCATTTAGGTCCTAGTGCTCTTGCTGCAGCAAATGATCCTCAATCCGCTGCACACCATAAAATGCCACTTCTGGCAGAAGGAGACCAGTTCTGATGGGGGGGGGAACCACATCGTCCCACAGAGATGGGATGACCAGCAGTGGCTCCAGAACTTCTGCATGCAGAAACTATCTTCCTGGAGCTCTGCGAATGGCTTGCCCCTGCCCTCAGATGACAGGACACCCACATGAGACCCACCAGCCCCCCTGTAGAAGTGCATCACCATTGCCCTCTGGAAGCTCGACAACCTGGATAGCTGCCACTCCGTTGGGAACCAGTTCGGCGTGGGGAAATTCACGATTGGGGCCGTGCTTCTGCAGGTAGTCCAGGCCATCAATACCATGCTGCTGTAGAGGGTTGTCACTCTGGGCAACGTCAACCCCACTGTGGATAGCTTTGCCACCATGGCCTTCCTCAACAAAAGGGTGGGGGGGGAGGGAATGATAGATGACACTCATATCCCATCCTGGCTGCCGACCACCATGCCTTGGACTCTATCAAGAGAAAGGGGTACTTCTTTATGGTACTGCAGGCCCTGGTGGACCACAAGGGACAGTTCATGGACATTAATGTCAGCTGGTTGGAGAAGGCGCACGATACCTGCATCTTCTGGAACTCCTGCCTATTCCAGAAGATGCACACCAGCACTTTTTTCCCCGACCACACCATTAGGGTCAGGGAAGTGGACATGCCAATCTGCATCCTGGGCAATGCAACCTAACCCTTGCTCCCCTGGATTATGAAGCCTTACATGGGCAGCGTGGACCCCAGCAAGGAGAACTTCAATGTCAGGCTGAGCAGGTGCTGTAGGGTTGTGGAGGGTGCCTTTGGCCACCTAAAGGGGAGGTTCAGGAGTCTTCTCACCGACATGGACATGAGTAGGCACAACATCCGCTACATGGTGGTGGCCTGCTGTGTGCTCCACAACCTCTGTGAGAGCAAGGGGGACACTTTCCTGCCATGGTGGATGGCAAAGGCTGAACAGCTGGCCAGGGATAATGAGCAGCCAGACAGCAATGCCATACGGAGAGCACACCAGGAGGCTGTGCTCATCTGGGAGGCCTTGAGGGAGAGTTTCAGCTAAGGCCACTTGTGAGACTCTCAACTGGGCCTCTCCACAAGGGGCCTCTGCATTCCCTCTCCGTGCCTTTCCTCCCCTACTCCTCCCTTTCCTTGCCCGCCTTTCTCACCTTCCCCCCCTCCCCTGCAGAACAAATAAAGAAACCTTTAAAAAAAAACCCTGTGTTTGTTTATTGTTTCTATACAACTGCAGAGGGACTGGGGAAAGAACCTGGAATGGGGAGGAGGGAGCAGCTTGGGACTTGGGCTGGGACTGGCACCTGTCTCAGGTAGCTCGGGAGGCTTTGGATGCCTGAGAGGTCCCACTGCCATATGTTCTAGGGCCCTGGTGGCCCTTGGAGGGGCCAGGAGGGGAAGCCAAGGGTAGGAGGGGACAGGGAGTTGGGGAGTGGGGACAGGGAGGTGGCTGGTGACCTGCTCCATGCATGCAACCATGTGCTCCGTCACCAAGGTGAGGGAGGAGCACATGGCCTTGTGATGGCATGCCAGCTTGTCCCAGATGGCCTTCTGCTGCTCATGGTCAGCAGGTGTACCTGCTGATCAGCGGCCCACTCCTGGTGCTCCTCATTGAGCCCTCGGAAGAGGGACTGGAGGCAGGCCACAGCAGCTCTTCCTGGGTTCACTTCCTCCGGTGGATCCCACGAGTTAGGAAGATGGTGTGAGAGGTGGTGGATGCGGCACACTCACAGCTGGCTCAGCTGTGAAGACATATGACAAGGGCAGTCATCCCAGGAGACACTGTGCATGAAGCCTAGCCCTAATCTTTGTGCCAACATGGAAGGTCTCAATTCAGATGATGGCGATGTGCTTCAAACAAGGCCATCTGATGCCTAGACAGCTGGCACTTTCCTGCAGGGGCACAGATGTCCCAGGGGAGCATTGGAACACCCTCAGCCTGGGGACAAGCAGGCAGGGGAAGGTGCCAGACTGCACAGGAGGGCGGGGAGGAGGGCGGGAGAAGAGGTGGATGGGGCAGCAAAACTGCCTTCTGTGTCCCGCACATGTTGGGTCTGGCAATGGTGGCATCCCGCAAAGAACTTCTTGTGTCCGCTGGAGAAGAGGGGTGCATGTGTTGGGGGAGGTGTGTGTGAGCGGCAGAGGCCATTTGCCACAGAAAGTGTTACTGGGTTCCCCTCCTCTTCCTTCCCCTGGCAGACTCCCATTCATGGGATCAGTCTCCTCCACATCACTGCGCTTGAATAGAAGTGGATGGTGCCTGAGTGTGGGCATGACCCTGTGCCTTGTGTGGCACTGCTGTGTGTTTCCATTACCCCAGTCCTCTTAGTGGTGGCTTGTCATGGGAAGGTGTCCCACCATGGAGGCTATCACACAGGAACCTTGTGAGAAGAAGCAGGGGGTTCTTGTGTGAGAGCGTTATGGAGCTGAGTGCTCTGGGCTGGCACTCCACATATACCCACGAGCACAGGCTATTGTGTGACCCACCCCCACAGGCAGCTGGCCATCCAGCCATAGACACTGCATTCCTCCTCCTAGTGCGGAGATCCTGAAGGCTGGTCTCCTCACCCCAGACCTTGATGAGGTCTAGGATCTCCGCAGTAGTCCATGCCAGTGCCCTCTTTTGTCCCTGGCCAGGGACAGCTGAGGGTGCTGCGAGAGTGCTGGCAGACTTGGGGGACTGGGAGAGAGCACTGGTGCCGTGCCGGGACTGTGAAAGGTCCACATGTTCCACAAGCCTTTTCCTTCTGCCTGTTGCTTTAAGCTCTGCAAGAGAATGGGAGCACTGCAGATATCAGGTGTGGTGAAAGCGGCCACAAGTGCAGCTGTGAGAGGCCTCTGGAGGACATTTATTTTGAAATAGTAGCAGCTGAGCATCCACACTCACACTATTTCAAAATAACAATTTCAAAATAAGTGCTAGTCCTCATGGGAAGCAGGAGTTATTGTTTCAAACTAACCAGCCCGTTATTTCAAAATAATGGGCTTGATCGTGTGGATGCTCACCTTGTTATTTTGAAATATGGGTAGTAGCTAGGCTCTAATCAGGCCTAAAAACTCACTACACTTAACACACTACTTTTATAGTATTTATCTCTATATAGTGTCTGTAAGGTATCAAAGCAGGTGACATACTGGTCATCATGGGCATTGTGAGATGTATGTATGGATAACATACAAGGAGTTGGTGTATCTACTCAAATGTGATAAGCCATGTAACCAGGTAGACTTGACAAACTAGTTTTCTGTCAGTCAAAGCATGCCTATTTTAAATGTCTTTGTCTCTGATGTAAATTAAGCATTGTAAGCCAAACACAAAAGGGCTTACATTTGCATTCCAAGCCAACATGAGGATGAAAAGATAACATAGGGAGGACACTGGAGACTAAACTGTGGGGACTGTCCTGTGTTTGGTGTGCAAAGATAATAAACTTTAGGGTATAAAAGGAAGACAAAAGGACCCCTGTTTTATCCTGCACCTTGAGAGTAATGGAGCAGTGCTGTTATGTTGCTATATTGGAGATGATACTCATGTAACCGTCTTTTTCCTCCCCGGATTGCTCAGGAGCAGGTCACACTCACAGGTGTGCCTGAGTGCCTGATGGTTTTAACATAAAAGGAGATCCTGAGTACCCCAGTGGTGATGTTGTTTAGTTGGGGATTCCCTATCCACCCACTTGCTGCAGTCCCTTGCTCATAAAGAATATACAATGGCGGTGCCTCCACCTGGCTGGCCCTATACACACTTAGGGTACGTCTAGACTACATCCCTCTTTCAACAGAGGGATGTGAATTAGACACTTCGAAACTGCAAATGAAGCCAGGATTTGAATTTTCCCCACTTCATTTGCATAATCGCGTCATGGCATTCTTTTGAAAAAGTGGTATTTCGAAAGTAAAACTGCAGTCTAGACACGGTTCTTTCGAAAATAGAAGTCTTTTTCGAAAGATCCTGTAAACAGTTTTTTTGAAAGAACGCCATGACGCGATTATGCAAATGAAGTGCGGGAAATTCAAATCCTGGCTTCATTTGCAATTTTGAAGTTTCTAATTTACATCCCTCTGTCGAAAGAGGGATGTAGTCTAGACACACCCTTAATGGTGTGCCTTGGGAGCCTCCAGAAACAAAATTATTCCAGCCATAATATGGATCTAACTCCAGAACAACAATTACAAATTATAAATAATATACATCTAATTGATTACATTAGAATGAACACACCTTTACTTAACAACTTAAAGAAACGGGGTTTAACAGATTAACAGTGAATACAATCAATTAACAAAGTACACAGAAGTAATAGGAACTTATCTAACTGGCATTTGCACTGCCACCATCTATCCCACCCCGGAGTGTGCACTCCTCTGGACTCAAGAGTCCCAAACACCTGCTTGCATGGGAGCACTTGAAGATCTGCAGCTGGAGTGGAGGTTCTCTGTAGGTTGTGCGTGTGTAGGTCCAAGCTATGCAGCCAGCTGCAAACTCCCTCTGCCACTGGAGCAGGCTCCACCAAATGCCAGCAGTTCTGGTTCCCTGGGTTGGACACTGTGCCTCTCTTTGTACCGAGTTAGTCTAAATCTCTGAGGTCTGTCCCAGGCAGCACTTTCCCAAAGAGCCCATTTACTTACAGCCTCCTCCTGTGTGCTGGTTGCTGTGTAGTCCTTCTGAGCCACAGGCACAGCCAGAGTCTCTCCCCTACAGGGCAATCAGCTGCCCCAGAAGCAACCTGCTAGATCCAAGTCCCAAAGGCTCTCAGTCCCAGGCTGTAGCTGCAACATAACAGCTCCTGGACTGGATAAGGCTCCTCCACAGCAGCCTAGCTCCTCTCCCAAAATGGAGACTCCCAGACTCTGAGACCCTCCACATGGAGCGCCCCAAACCAGCCTTCACTTCCTTGTTTCCTCAAGGGCTCATGGGAGTTGTAGTCTCTATGGCTAGATTGCAGCACTCTGGATCTTCCCAGAAAAAGTCAGAGGCACCTTTAGTAAGGGGACTACACTCAGTTGACTTTGTATGTACTGTCTCTTTGGGGATAGCTTACCTGGTAATTTCTGTGAGTGTCCAGTGCAAAGGGGAATGAGTAAGGGGAAGCTGGAGATGGAAATGTATCTTGTGTTAACCTGAAAAGCAAACTTAGGGTTGGCATAAGTCCAGAGGAGAGTGACTGAATTGCTGAAGGGGCTAGTTAGCTCAAGAATGATTTGTTCTTGCTGGAGACAGAGTAAGTAACAGGTGAGTTTCAGTCCTTGGTATCCAAGAAAGTGTCACAGTGTTAGTGCCTCATGAAGATTTCTTCCCTAGACCCCCCCATGGATTTTCTGAGGGAAGTGGCAAACCATCCTCAACTCAGCAGCCTTTTCCTTTCAATATTGAATTCCCACTTCCATTTGGTGGTGCATAGTACTTGTGGAAACCACAGACTCCAATTATCCTTGCACTGCAGATTTAGGGAGCATAATTAGGGATGACAGGATGTGATTTACACTCATCCTGTATTTGGAGTAATCTTTGTATAAATCCCCCCCTCCCCTGTGCATCTTTCTTACTTCAAATAGGATGATTAGGTCTCCCCAAAGCCCAATAGTAAGAAAAGCCACAGAAAACATAATGGAAAGAAAAATATAATCAAATTTCTTCCCCCCCCCCCAGTGTTCTGATATGTGCTACACATTTCAGATTACATGAAAAGCACAACAGCTGACAAATGTTTACTATGGAAAAGACTGACTAGAGGGAGGAATGAGTTGAAACTTAAGAAAAAGGTTTATGTGAGGATACCTAATATTAGGGATTTTAAAAACAAAATGGACTTTCCTCTCTTAGCACTGGTCTACACCAGTGTTTCTCAACCTTTTTTCATAAAGTACCCCTTTAAATAAATTATAAGTACCCCCAGTACCTATAGTTTTCAGACACACACAATTTTTTTCTACCATTGCAACACATTTGTTTAAACAACTTAACCGTAGCCGGGTGGGTAATGAAATGTTTGGGTGTAAAAAGTTCAAAAATAATAAAGGGCTATAAAACTTAAAACAAAAATTCAGTTTTCTCCAAATTTCAATTGTGTCAACGTACCCCCCAGACTTCTCTCAAGTACCCCTTAGGGTACTTGTACCACTGGTTGAGAAACACTGGTCTACACTAGTAGTTATTTTGAAATAAACTCCCCTTACTTCAAAATAACAAGTGGAGTGTCCACACTACCAAGCCCATTATTTCGAAATAAGGGGCTGGTTATTTCAAAATAATAACTCCTGCTTACCATGAGGAATAAAGCTTATTTTGAAATAGTTATTTCAAAACAGCAGTAGTGTGGATGCTCCACTGCTGCTATTTAAAAATAACTACTCAGAGTCATTCAAAGTAATTACCCCGTGCTTCGTGGGGCTCTAAGTTGAGGTAGCACGTCCACATTAAGGGAGCCTGCCTCGGACTAATTTTGAAGACATCCCCTGAGGATTTTATGTGGCTCCCCATCACTGAATATCTCACTGTCTTCATGTAACACACCCTGAGGTAGTGATGTGCTGCTATCTGAAGTACAGAGGATAAGTAACTTGACCAAGGTTATACATGAAGTTTGTGGTGGAGTAGGTAATTGAATCTGGGACTTCCAAGTCCTGGGTTAATGTCCCAACCATTGGAGCGTCATCCTTTTCCCTCTCGGGTAGACAGCCAACTAAAGTGTACAATGCTTTGAAGAAATCTAAACAGTGTGCTTGTATCAGTCACTACTATGAAGAGCGGCGAGGAGTCCTGTGGCACCTTATAGACTAACCGAAGTGTTGGAGCATAAGCTTTCGTGGGCAAAGACCCACTTCGTCAGACACATCCATCTGACGAAGTGGGTCTTTGCCCACAACTGCTTATGCTCCAACACTCGGTTAATCTATAATGCCACAGGACTCCTCCGCTAACACGGCTACCCCTCTGATACTATGAAGAGTTATCCACTATTTTGCCCCATGCTTCAGCGGTTAGTTGCCTTTTCACTCAAGCCTTTGAATATACCTCCTGTCCTACAATTTAAAGTCTGAGGGGGGAGATTTCACAGTTCTCCATACATTCTTTCATTCTCCCTTCTCACATGGAAGGATCACCCTTGTGACAACCACTTCAGAACCCACAGAGAAAAGATAGGGACATAGTAGACTGGGGGGAAATGATTTGCACCAAGACAATTGATCTTGAGTCTTGACCACCAGCAAGGCCCAAACACAGTACACCAATCTAACTGAGAGCCAAATGATTACTGTGTTGTGCATGAACCAAAGCTATGGCTCAATCAATAAAGTGTCTAACTTCTGGTATGTGATTAGCCCCCATGATGTCTATGTGACTATACATGTAATTCAAATGAAGCGCTTGGGAACCATGTCACCTTCCCACTACAAACAACAACAAACTTCAACGTAAAAAGGGTAGATGAGCCCTGTATAAGAGTCTATTTATGGAACTTGTCCAAGTCCTGGAGCCAACTGTGGTATAAAAGTGCACTGCATAGACTCCTGTGCCATAGATTCACTGCCTGTGTTCGCTGGAAATCTCAGTCAGAGCTGGTTTTTTGTACAGAAAGCATATAGATCCTTCACATAAAGATTCAGATTTACTAACAATGTCTGTGGTTTGGAAGTGATTTCAGGACTGAAGAATGTTCTGCTGAGGCCTGATTAGATTCGGGGGTCACATGCTGCTGAAGTAGACTTTATGTTCTTTTGGGCTGACCTCTAGAAATAATAATAATAATAAAGAAGAACCAGGTCAAGGGCTGCAGGCTAGTACCACTCGGAAACTGATTACAGCTCTGGTTGTGCACAGCACTAAAGTTTTCCCTTGTAGACTGCAGCTTTGATTTAGTTGGTATGTTAATACGGAAGTCTAAATTAAATCAGGCTTGTGTCACTGGTATTGAAAAGGCACATTCACTCAGCCCTGCTGTTTTATAAAATGCAAAGCCAGAAAACCATATGGCAGATTAGGGCAAATTGCTTTAATATTGTGGCCAAAAGCCAACAGACAGAAAGCTCTTGTCTGTGTAAAATGTGCTCCACTTTCCCTTTACTGCTTTACATTCACAAAAATCACAAGTTAGCCAAGTGTGAGGTTGTAGAGGCTGGATGCATTTAATGCTGTAGTTGAGATATTGAGAAATGTGTTCACACCAGTTTTAAAAAGTTACAATAAAGCCAGGCATTATTGGTGGGCATTTGAACATTCCCTTGTGCTGCTGGAAACTGGACCCATGATAAGCCCACTCTAGTGTAAGCCCAGGATCGTCAGAAAGGGGAAATTAGCAGATACTATGTCAGTGAGTGAACAGTCTAGTCTATTAATTATTATTATTATTTTATTCATTTTGTCTAATGTGGTATAATCTCCATGCTGCAAGTGGGGACTGAGACCCCAAAGCACTGTAAATAATATATAACCATAAGATAGTCCCTGCCCCAAGAAGCTACATGGTGTTGTAATAAGCAAATAAACAGGCAGACCAGTGAAAAGTAAATGACATTTTAAAGATTTTAATTCAAATGCTCTTCCCCTAACAGGCCTTGTTGCTTGCCATTTTCTCCTTCAGGCTAAAGATGAAACACCCTCGTCTTTTCCGAAACATCTTCCTCTGAACCTCTTTTCCTCTTTCCTACCCCACCATCCTGCAAATGACTCTCCATAGGTTATCCCTCGGGAGAAACAACTACATTGATTTGTGAGGCTGGAGCCAGGGTAGATGGGGAGGAGCAGGAGCCCTATTGCACTCTACAATACTGTCCCCTGCACAATACCTGATCAGTAGTGGATAGTGAAACGAACACAACTCTAAACTCCCCATATAACACTTCCACGTTTGCTCCTGAGCCTGCTTCTACAGGCTTCTTAAGCAACTGGAGAAAAGGGGCCAGTGGAGCCATCCATGCTGTCTTCATGTTGCTGGATGTGCCTATTCCTAGCATCCATAAGTTTAGGGTGCATCTGTCCTTTTATATTCTGCAGATCCCAATTTCCTCTTCCTAGAAGGTGTGCCGTGCACAAAATGCTATGGATTATCCTGTCTCTTGGCTGCATTTTTCATGGTTTTTTTCAATCTGGACCCTTTCCCTCCCACCCCTGCAAAAAAATCCTCATGCCTTTTGATTTAACTGACAAATGTGCATTGGGAGACCAAAGTCTTGAGAAATGAAACTGTGCTGTATAAGTGCACATGGAGCTTCTGAACAGATATTGCTGTTGTTTCCATGGTAACCCTTCTGTGTGCATTTATATCCTCTTACTTAAAGCTTTCATTAGATTTAACATTTAAATAGGCATTGATTAAAACATGACATTTGTAACTCACTGAAAAATTCATTTTGTACAAAACCCCATTATGTAGCATAGGCAAACTGGTGGATGGCCAATTTAGTTAATAGGGCTTTTCAGCTGACATGGGATCAGACCACAAAAACCTACATTCTCAAAATGTTAAGTGCTAACTGCACCCCACACGACTAGGGGATTTATGGAGATACATGGTGCATATGCACATCAGGAGATATTACAGGTAAGGTAACACTGCTGTGTGCAGAATTCCTACAGTATTTAGCAAAATCTACCTCCAGATTCTACCTCATTCTATATCTAAAATCACGTTAGAAATATTTGGATTCCCTGGAACCAGTGGACCTACTCCCAGCAATGATGACTCAGTCCTACAACCGTTCTAGGCATGTGCAGTAAGTTTTCTGCAAATTCTAGCCTGTGTGTGCATCTGTTCAAATGAAACTTTTGAGTCTGTAGTGGAGCAGAATGAAAAAGACTTATCATCAAATAAAGTGTCCCTTACTGCAAAATTCAAATAATGCCAGAATTACTCCAGGCCATGAGGTAACACAGTGTCCACAGTTTATCAATATGTAGGTATAAACTCAGAATATAAAGAATTGTCTAACAAGAGTAAAGATCCTGTGCCAAATGCTCACCTGGTGTACACTGGGACAGATCTGTTGAAATCAGCTAAGGAAGTGGTTGCATGTGGGTAATCACTTCTGGTTGCTCAGAAAATGTTAAGGAAAAAAACTGAAAATGTAAAAAAGGAAATATTTGTGACAATCTTAGTAGGTTTTTTTTTTCATTTTTGGACCACCTTTTGTGACTCCTACACAACATCAAATTATCATTCACTCTTCTATACAGAAAAAACCTTAGGTGAGCCTTCCACTGTGAATATATATACCAGCTAAAATACAGGTTACTAAGAGCTATCCAGTCTTAATGTGAAAGAAGGGGTTCTAATACTTCATGGTAGCCACAAGAACCATATTTAAGTCATGAGTAACAACACCAGAAGCCTGTGTTGTATTCCTTATATATTATTTTTATAAAACTATAGAACAGAAGATTTACAAAGATATAAATCCTAGCCTGCCTTTTTGATGGGCAGAACTTTGCACTTGAAAACATTGTCCATGTAATAATTACAAGCTCAAATTATACCAGTTACATCACAAAGTATTGTGCTTGTTGATGGGACCATATCAGTTACTCTCAGATGTTCACAGACCTTGTCTAGTCCAATGGCCAGTGAAGTCAATGGAAGGTCTTCTGGGAAGTTGTGTCTCTGAAAAGAGTTCAGGGTCATGGTGGATAATCAGCTCCTGATGTGATGCTGTAACCAAAGGAGCCAATGCAATCCTTGGATGCATGAACAGGGAAATCTCAATCAGGAAGAAAAAGGTTATTTTACATCTGTGCTTGGCACTGATGTGACCACTTCGGGAATACTGTGTCCAGATCTGGTGCCTACAAGTCAATAACAATGCTGAAAAACTGAAAAGGGTTCAGAGAAGAGCCACACACAATATTAAAGGATTAGAAAACACGCTTTATAGTAACAGATTCAAGGTACTCACTCTATTTAAGTTTAACAAAGGGAATATCAAGGGGTGACTTGATTACAATCTGTAAGCATCTACATGGGAAACAAATACTGAACAATCGGGTCTTCAGTCTAGAAGATCAACCATTCCAACCTGATCCAATGGTTGGAAGTTGAAGCTAGACAAATTCAGACTGGAAAAATGATATACATTTTTAACAGTGAGAATAATTAACCACTGGAACAATTTACCAAGGGTTGTGGTGGATTCTCCATCACTATCAATTTGTAAGTCAAGACTGGATCATTTTCTAAAAGATCTGCTCCAGGAGTTATTTTGGGGGAGTTCTCTGGTCTGTGTCATACAGGAAGCCAGACTAGTGATCACAATGATCCCTTCTGCTTGGGAATCAATGAATCTATGACCTTGTTGGGTACTAGGCTAGGTGCTAAACATACAAAATCACAGACAGTACATAGGGCTGATGGAGAGCCCTTTAAAGTCAGTGGGAGTCTTTCCTTTAATTTCAGGGGCTTTAGATTAAGGCCAAATTTTACAGATGAAAATAGCTTCCATTTTTGCAATTTCAGTTTTCCGAAAACCTGAGCTCAAATATCCAATTTTTCATTTTAAAATGTTTTTGATTTTATAAATTAACAATGGTCTTGATTTTAAAAGCTATATGGAGAAAAGGTTTGTCAATGAGACAAGGTAGTCATAGAATATGACCTAGAACAGTAGTTTTAAATTGTGCAGTATGCCCCTCTAGGGTAGGAGAGGGGTGCAACAAGACTATCAGGGGCCATAAGGACCTAAGTGGGTTTCCTGCTCCAACTCCTGCTGCTGCCGCCAAGCTAAAAGATGAAGGACAAGAGAATGACAATGTGTGAGGGACCATGGGCAGCAGGTGGTGGAGTCATTCCAGCTTTTTGCATTTCCAGAGGCAGACACCCATGCACCCTCTTGGAACGAATCCCTCTCTTCAGGTACATCTAGACGACAGGCTTTTGTCGACAGAGGCTTTGTCAACAGATACTCTCGACAAAGCTTCTGTTGACAAAGAGCGTCTAGACTACAGCCAGTTCTGTCGACAAAGCAAGCCACTTTGTCGACATGAGAGTGTAGACGCAAAGGACAGTGTAGATGCAATAACGTCTTCTGTCGACAGAACTCTGTCGACAAAAGGCGTTATTCCTTGTAGAATGAGGTTTACCGCCGTCGACAAAACTGCCGAGTTCTGTTGACGTTATGTCGACAGAACTCGGCGGTAGTGTAGACGCAGGTATAGTTTTGTCGACAAAAGTCCACTTTTGTCGACAAAACCCTGTAGTCTAGACACACCCTTCCTGTGCAGGCTCTTGCCCAGCCATGCTGGGGATCATGGCAAGGCCAAAGAAGCCTGCAACTTTTGAGTGATTTTGGGGGGCTCCCAGAGCTAAGAGCATAAGGAGAGTGATAGAGCCTGGCTGTCTGGGTCCTACTGGGCCTGCCAGCCTGGAATGCATCCTGGAAGGCGACGCTTATGGGCTCGGATGCAGCAGTTTTCCCTGGCCAGGATGGGCTCCCACACCCCAGCATCTGTACATAAGAACATAAGAACGGCCGTACTGGGTCAGACCAAAGGTCCATCTAGCCCAGTAGCCTGTCTGCCAACAGTGGCCAGCACCAGGTGCCACAGAGAGGGTGGACCGAAGACAATAATCAAGCGATTTGTGTCCTGCCATCCTTCTCCAGCCTCTGACAAACAGAGGCCAGGGACACCATTTCTATCCCCTGGCTAATAGCCTTTTATGGACCTAATCTCCATGAAATTATCTAGCTTCTCTTTAAACTCTGTTATAGTCCTAGCCTTCACAGCCTCCTCTGGCAAGGAGTTCCACAGGTTGACTACACGCTGTGTGAAGAAGAACTTTCTTTTATTAGTTTTAAACCTGCTACCCATTAATTTCATTTGGTGTCCTCTAGTTCTTCTATTATGGGAACTAATAAATAACTTTTCTTTATCCGCCCTCTCCACACCACTCATGATTTTATATACCTCTATCATATCCTCCCTCAGTCTCCTCTTTTCTAAACTGAAAAGTCCCAGTCACTTTAACCTCTCTTCATATGGGACCCGTTCCAAACTTCTAATCATTTTAGTTGCACTCTTCTGAACCCTTTCCAAGAACAAAATATCTTTTTTGAGGTGAGGAGACCACATCTGTACACAGTATTCAAGATGTGGGCATACCATAGTTTTATACAGGGGCAGTAAAATATTCTGTGTCTTATTTTCTATCCCTTTCTTAATAATTCCTAGCATCCTATTTGCCTTTTTGACCGCCGCTGCAAACTGTGTGGAAGTTTTCAGAGAACTATCCCCGATAACTCCAAGATCTCTTTCCTGATTTGTCATAGCCAAATTAGCCCCCATCATACTGTACATATAGTTGGGGTTATTTTTCCAGATGTGCATTACTTTACACTTATCCACATTAAATTTCATTTGCCATTTTGTTGCCCAATCACTCAGTTTGGTGAGATCTTTTTGGAATCCCTCACAGTCTGCTTCTGTCTTGACTATCCTAAACAGTTTGGTATCATCTGCAAACTTTACCACCTCACTGCTTACCCCTTTCTCCAGATCATTTATGAATAAGTTGAAAAGGATTGGTCCCAGGACTGACCTTTGGGGGTCACCACTAGTTACCCCTCTCCATTCTGAAAATTTACCATTTATTCCTACCCTTTGTTTCCTGTCTTTTAACCAGTTCTCAATCCAAGAAAGGACCTTCCCTCTTATCCCATGGCAATGTAATTTACACAAGAGCCTTTGGTGAGGGATCTTGTCAAAGGCTTTCTGAAAATCTAAGTATACTATATCTACTGGATCTCCCTTGTCTGCATGTCAAGAACTCCTGTCAAGTCTACGGCCCACCCTTCCAAAAGGGATGCTAATGAGACAGGGATGCAATTTCCAAATTCTGAAAGTAGGAATAAGAGATCTTCCGGAAAAGGGTTTATTTTCCATAAGATCCCTGTCTAGACTGGCGCTTTTCTCCGGCAAAACCTCGAGCCGGAAAAAGCGGCAGTTATGTAATAAAATGCCGCGGGATATTTAAATCCCCCATGATTTGCACTCAAGTGTCTCATTAGCATCCCTTTTTCGGAAAGGGGTGCCAGTGTAGACACAGCCTAATAGATTAGTAAGACATGATTTCCCTTTACAGAAACCATGTCGACTTTTGTCCAACAAATTATGTTCTTCTACATGCCTCACAATTTTATTCTTTACTATTATTGTGGAAATGCCTTTTCAGAAAGAGGGGATGCACATGGGAGTTGAATCTCTGAAAAGCGTAGGGAGGCAGCAACAACAAAATTAGGAATCTCTGATCTAAACCTCTCAGCTATGAAATCTGACTATTTCCTATCTTCAGCTGGCTCTTTTTAGGGAGGAATTACACATCCAAACCCTAGTGAAATGCAGTTGGACTTGGGTGTCTAAGTTCCCTGGGGTCCTCTGAAAATCCCAACCTTAATATTTTAAACTGCGTACACAGTGCCTGTGGAGTAGAGACACTACATACAACTTATGCCTGTATTAACAACTCTTCCAAAGGGGAAGTTTTAAACAAAATCGCATTAGAAAATCCTGCATTCTCTTTGATGGATAGCCAGGGGGATATCCTGGCACAACCAAAGAATAGTGGCCAGGCATACTTAATCTTCCTGAACTGCACCCCAACAAATATCACTGCTCTCCCATAAATAATAACCATTGCCCACTCATGAGATAGGCCTTCCATAGGCCTTTTTATAAGTCTACTTCAGAGTTTTACTCTGCCACTCAGCACTGTAACATTTGATCATCTTCCATGTAAAATCAATAGCAATTCCTAATGGACTTCATGAAGTCTTTGGCATTTTGGTGTCAAAGCTCTGCTTGCTGTAGAGTTTTTGTTTGTTTTTTAATATAGGTTATTAACTTCCTCTTTTTTATTATCTTTTGGGATAGAAGGGACTGTCAGCATTGTCATTCTTGTGCCAAAAAGGTTTTTTTTAAAGATTTTGCAGTTTCCTAAAGACAGACTATGAGTCACTTTATTTTCTCTGAAATGTTATGTCTGAACACATTTGAAAAGATCATACAAAATTAGTGGTTTAGGCTTAAGTAAGTATGTTAAAGAAATTGTTTAGATAATAGCAGTAATGTATGGTGCATTTATTTAGCTCTTTTTATTTGGAAGGATCCTAAAGTCCTCCATGACAATGCTCATACTGTACATAAGGTAATTTTATCTTCCTCAGTGAAATGAATCTACACTGAGGTAGATTACAGTAAGTGCAGCAAAATTACACGAGAGTTTCAGACAGGAAACAAAGAATTGAAATTGCAAAAGGAATTTAGGGAAGCAACATTATCCAGCGCAGGGCGACCATACATTTTATTTTGGCCAGAACAGTCTCTTTTTTACACACTGTCCTGGCTGTCCCCACTTTTTTTTTTTTTGCAAAACTAGGCATTTGTCCTGTTTGCTCTTGCCAGTTTAACAGTTTGGCCAGAGCCAACAGGATAAATGCTGCTTGTGTCAAAAAAGTGGCTTGCAGAGGAACCTTCCGGGAAGGAGGGGATGAGTGGCAATGATAGTCCTGTGCAATGAGGGAGCCATGGTTCAGGTGGAGCTAGGTGAGCAGCAATGGCAGCACCACATCAGGAGGGGAAGGGCAGTGCCTTCCTCAGATTGGGGCAAGCAGGCCACCCCTAAATTGGGCTGCTTGGACATCTGAGCTGCTGAGTTCTTCCCCATCAGGATGGGTGACCATTGATCACAGATCTTCAATGTGTATCCTTGGGTAAACCAAGGAAGGGGAAGATGTTGACATAGTCCTTCTCTCTCGGCAGGGACTATAAAACTCCAATGGCAAGACGAAGGTCAAGCTGATTGGCATAGGCCTGCCACAGCTTCTAGACAGAACACCACCCCAAGATGAAGGAAGAACTCACTTAATTGCTTCTGCAATGGTGCCTTTTCTGGGTGAGCATGGTCTCAGTAGCGTGGGTACTGTTGGCCATCAGGATTCTACTTCATCTGTTACCTACCAGCCCTGTGCTTTTGGGAGCCAGGGAGTGACATTCATGGAAAACCATCCCCTTCCCTCAGGCCTCTGCTAGAATCAAAGACAAAGCAATGAAAAGGCCGGGGAAGACACACCTAAACTGCTTCAGACAAGGGTGATACAATTAAGAAAACACCCCAGCCTCATTTGCATTAAAGATGGAACAGAGGGACATCTCATTAACATACAGAATGGAGAGCAGCGGTTCCAAGGCAGGAACTGCAGTGAACTATGGGATACCGAAAGCAGAGAAGCACTGCCTGATGGGAAATCTCTACTCCAGATGCTAATAAACCCAGGCCTGCTCACACCCAAATTAGTCATTATCAGACCAATTCTAGTAACGATCCTATTGACATCTAAAATACTGAAACTGCCTAGTTGCATTGTGAGCTCGTTCAAGGAACATCACCCATAACCAGGGGTGATCAATCTCTATTGTCTTTCCTCTTTCTCTTTGAACTATCCCTATAAAAATGCCTATCCTTGTCCCAAGAAAAACTGTTCTAATACCTGGATTTAAACTGCATCAGTTCCATTGAGACTTTTTCATCTCCTGTCTGATCGTGCTGGGGGCTCTGTTCTGCTTGTCTCCTGCCCTCTGGACCCCCGGCTACCATCATCATCTGGGAACCCCGATCAGTGCCAGCTCCATGGAGTGGTGAGGTCTCTCTCTCTCTCTCCTCCCATCAACTACCTCTCTAAGCATAGCCTCCTGACCCTGCCCTATGTAAACTGTTATATGGTTACCTAACATTTGTAATCAGTTTCAATTTAGATTTAATATTGTAACTGTTAGATTTAATATTGTAACTTTTGATATCTATTCACTACTCAGAAATAAATAACTTTCATTGTTAAGCTGGTTGCTTCTCTCTCTTTCTTTCTCTTTCACTCACTCTTCCTTAAGGGGTGTTGTTTTAGCTTCCCCATTTGCTCTGCAACAACGCTTCTTGTACCCAAGCTAAAGATCCCTGTAGTGCTCAAAATCCTGTGGGGTTTGCTCATCATGTGGTTTACCAGTGAATGACTGTGGTGTGAAAGTGGGGATAGGGGGTGCTGAACCTGGGGGCTTATGAGGATGGCAGCTTAAAGTGTTGTTTAATCCAGCCCACTGAGTCCAAAGGCACATGAGGGTGCAGTGTGGCATTGCTGTTAAACCCAGCCAGCTGAGTCCAGGGACATATGAGGGGGTCAGCTTGTGAGTGCTGATTACCCAGTCCTCTCAGACTTGCTCTGGTAGTGGGTGTGAGTGTCTGTGTGTGTTGCTAAGGTGGTAAGAACCCCATCCTGAGGAACCTAGTTCCTGCAGGAGAGCTCCAGTGGGAGGGGGAATTGGCAGCAGGGACAATTCAGCTCCATATGAGAGCACAAGTAAGCACAAACAGCACACTGATAGAATTGTTAACCTTTCCCCAGTGCCATAAGAGTAACCTTGATAAATGAACATACCCCAGAGTATTGGGCAAATCTGGTAACACATCTGCTTTTCTGTGGCCACTGCCTTCACCAGGGGGGCTTACTCTATCCTTGGGAGCCATTGGGGCTTCCAAGAAGAGACATATTTATTGACTGATGGCTGTCACTTGCTATTGTGTCATGGGTGCACAATCTATGTTGAATTCCAGAAGTATCAGACAGACTTTCATGGTAGATGCTACCATAGCATGAATAAATAATAATTAATGTCTCCTCTCTTTCTTTTTGTCTTATTAGTGATGCAGTCACATATACTATATATTTTTCCTCAAGAGGTGTCTGAATTTTCTACAGACATCACTAAATAGAAGGAGAGGAGAAGAAAAAAGACAGATTTTTTCACTTGCTCACACACCACTGCTTTATTTCTTGATCACATCTTTCATGTTGTCTTTACTTCTAATTGGGCAGAAAACAAGTTTTGCCCAATTGCAAGATCAGTATTGGGCATAGTATGAATATAGCTCAAGATCTCTTATCAAGTTTTGAGCTGTTTAGCTTGGAGAGTTCAAATGGTTGCCATTCATTATGTCACAGCTGTCCTCTCCCAGAGTACAAAGAATCCGTGAGTTTCAGTACAAACCAACACTTACGTTTTTTTGGCAAAAACACTTCTGTTGATATTTTTCAATAGAGTTGAGTGAGAGGAAAAGAAAACAGAGTTTCACCAGATGGTAAGGACAGACTGAAGGCTGCTTATCCTACTTTAGAACATCCGTCAGACTCAGTGCCAGAAATGTGCTTTGTTGGGGAATGTTGTTTCTGATTTTTCAAAAAGAAATGTGTAATTTTAAATTTTAAAATGATCTGATCTGAACACTAAACCCATGAGTATATCATCCAATGAGTGCCCTGGAACCCTGAACCAAGCTTTGGCCCTGGAGGTACAGTAGGCAGGTTAGATTGCACACAAATGAATGGAGGAGGACAGCAGTGACACACTGTAGCCAGGCACAGAGACCCCTCATTAAGGGAGATGCTGAATACTCTTAACTCCTGTTGAATTCAGTGGGAACAGAGAACATCCAGCATCTCATTTGCCAAGTCCTAAAAGCTCAATATCTGCAAACTTAACTCACATTGAGTAGCACTAATGCAAATTAATCTTGTTTATTTCAGGAAGACTATTCTCACAAGCCAGTGCTACTCTAGTGAGCTAAGGCTGTGGCACTGGGCCCTAAAATATAGGGAGGGGTAGCTTGGAGCATCAAGCACTGAAGCATGGCTTCCTATTACTGGTGTGCATGCCATAGGATGGAAATCCCTTGCACATGTGTATTTAAGCCATGTTTTCTGCCTGTATTAGTTAGGCCTCAATGAGAAATTTCTTTAGGGCACTAAACATTCTACCTGATTTTTGTGAGCGTATAAGGTTTTTGGTTTGGATCTATTAATAGTAGCCAAATTAGAAGCAGAACATGAATATTTCAGGCCCTATCTGTCTCCAGGGTTGTTCCCTATGAACTGGAATTACCTATGTTTATTAAAGCAAGGCAAATGCTGGTTGAGTGTAGCACACACCTTTGTTTCAGTATGTTTCCATGAATCATTATTTGTGTTTTGCTCTCACTTTTCTCTCCTTCTTTCTTTTGTGTGTGCTGCGTGCTGTCAAAGAGGCTCTTGACCTCTATTTCAATGGATAGGTATGCTCTGTTTCCTGTAAAGTTGGTGCCAATGCTTCTTCACGGATTAGTTAACAGAGGAAATTTTAAGAACAAGCCAACTGGCACTTTGTCTGTCAAAGGCTGTCTCAGTATCATCTTTGTATGCCACTCAGTGGAACATAAATCCCAATGTCCTTGTCCAAGCTGCATGCATGGCAACTCACAGCTTTGTTGTCTTGGTGTATGTCTGCACAGCAACATTTTGAAATAACTAGCGTTATTTCAAAATAACTTAGTCCACATCTACACAGCAGGCAGTTATTTCAAAAAAATCTGTCAACTACTGTCAAGCTGGAGGACTTCTTACTCTGACTCCTGTAACCCTCATTGCACGAGGAGTAAGGGAAGTTGGAAGAAGAGTGCTGTATTTTGAAATAAGTGCTGTGTAGACACTCCCCATTTCGAAATAAGCTATTTTGAAATAAGCTACGCAATTGACATAGCTCAATTTGCAGAGCTTATTTGGAGTTAAGCCCTGCAGTGTAGATGCACCCTTGGGCTAGCAGGCCAAAGAACTGATGCATTACAGAAAAGTGTGCAATAAAAGTGAAAGGCTGATGCGTAGTATACTTTAATTTAACTACTGCTTAAAGTTCTGCTTTGACTGACCTGTTTCGCTGTCATTTTTTTCTGAGTTAAGATCACATCTAACTGAAAGAGATTAGAGATAAAATGCCTTTCTTTCGTGTATTTTAGTTCATTTTTGGTGGGTTTCATAAAACGTTGTATGTAGCCAGGATCACAGTGTCCCAAGGATAGGTGGAATTAATTTACTCTATTCTGTATGTGGATCTTTCACAAAGGAACAGGAAAGAGAAAACCTTTTTAAAAATAAACCATTCATTCTTTGAAGTTCCCTGGAATAGATAGCTTTCCAGCAGATCTCTACAAAACATTTTGTAATCACCTATCTTTTATTCTTTCAAAGGTCTTCACTGAAACATTTCTGAAAGGAACCCAATCTCAGGTTTTGCAAATAATAACACTGAATTTTGTTATGGATAGGCTATTTCCATCTTGTGCACACATTTTTTTTCTTTGTTGTGTGTTTATATTTATGTAACCCCCTTTTTCCTTGCTGGATTACTCAGGACCAGGCCATGCTCACAGGTGTGCCTGAGCGCCTGGTGTTTTTAACATAAAAGGAGATCCTGAGTACCCCAGTGGTGATGTTGGATAGTTGAGGATCTCCTATCTACCCCTTTTTCTGCTGTCCCTTTCTTCTAAAGGAATATAAAATGGTGGTGCCTCCATCTGACTGGCCCCTGTACACACTTAATGGTGTGCCTTGGGAGTCTCCAGGAATAAACTTATTCCAGTAATAATCTGGATCTAACTCCAAAACAACAATTATAAACAATATACATCTAACTGATCAAATTAGAATTAACATACCTTACTTAAATAAACAGAGTTTAACAGACGAAAAGTTGATAAAATCAATTAACAAAGTACAGAACAATGAAGGAAACTTATCTAACTGGCATTTACACTGCCACCATTTATCCCACTCCAGAGTGTGCACTCCTCTGGATCACAGAGTCCTAAATGCTTGCGTGGCCACGCTTGAAGATCTGCAGCTGGAGCGGAGACAGCACTGAGCAGGTTCTGTCTGTGTGTGTCAGGCCATGCAGCAACAACTGCAAAAACCCTCTGCCACAGGAGCAGGCCCCACCAAACACCAGCAGCTCCGGTTCACTGGGCAGTTTGTCTTCTGTGCAATAAGTACTTTCCCAAACAGCCTGGTTAGAAGGTAGTCATAGTACCTTCTAACCAGGTCCTTATCAGTCACAGGCACAGCCAGGATCTCTCCCCTTCAGGGACAATCATCAACAGCCCCTGGAGCAGCCTGCTAGATCAAAGCCCCAGAAGGATCTCAGCAGCAGGCTCTAGCTTCCAGCAGTAGCTCCTGACTGGAAAAAGCTCCTTTCTCCAAATTGGACCTCTCCCTGCACTGCCTGGAAGAGCAACAGTTTCCCTCCTTTTTCCCAAGGACTCATGGGACTTGTAGTCTCTAGGGCTAGGCTGCAGCACCAAGGATCCTCCCAGTAAAAGTCAGAGGTTCCTATAGTAAAGGGTGCCTACATTTATATAAAAACAAATAGAAATAAAATTAAAATAACAAACAAGCCTTTAGCTACTTATATAAGTAACTAATTAGTATGGTTGTTGTTACCTTTAGTCTCTTTAATTTGGTATATTTGGGTTGGTATTACTAATCTCAATGATTAGTAATGCGTATCTGAAATCACAGTGACCTGTGCTGACTCTAAATGATCTGAAACAGTACCATATCCAGATTAGCGAGGTGAGAATCACCATTGGAAATATTAGGTATAAATACTCTAGGAGCACATGAGGAATTGTGCCAACATGTCATATGCTCACAAGTTTTCCTCATTTGTGCTTCCACACACAACTGGTTTTTCATAAGTGTCTTGTTTCTCATAGGTTACCTTTTGGTTCCCCTTATTCTCATGCATCAGTGAGTTACTATAGAAACATATTACCTCACCCACCTTGTCTCTGTATAATAACTTAGCATACGGTAACCTGCGGTTATTACAGAATTCACCAAAAGGTTACTACTTGGAATTTTTGTGATATTAATGGGTGCATTGCAGTATAGTTTCTACAATGTTAACAATTATTACAATTTTCATTGTAATCTTATCACTTTACTGGCACATGCTTATCCTTCAGCCAACTAGTCATGTCAGACCAGAGGCCTTCTATGATCAACCTACATTTCTTATAGGTCTAAAATCTGTAGTCTTATAGGCAGTGCTCACCAAGCCGTGGCGAGCCCCGCTCGCCAGCCGCGCGGTTTAGCACACTGTGCATGCGCAGACCGTGCTGCACATGCGCTGATCGCGCTGCGGTGCCATGCCGGGCTATAATCTACTCGCCTGTGGCAAGTAGATTACCTAAATTGTTGAGCCCTGCTTATAGGTCTAAAACCTGCAACCTTTCCTTACCTGTCCTTAATCTACAATCTAAACTTATTAACCACACATGGGTTATATATAAATTGATTGCAAGTATAGTAAAATATATGTATGCAAAATACAATCAATCACATCAAATGATTACCTACACCACCCTACTCTCACTTATTCATCACCCTAAATCTACAGTTACAGGCCTTTCTACCTAGAAAATTTTCAGAGGGGAAGCCAAGTTGGTCTGTAACTGGAAAAACTTAAAAAACAAAGAATAGTATAATAGCACCTTCAAGACTAACAAAACATGTAGATGGTATTATGAGCTTTTGTGGGCAAAACCCACTTCTTCAGATGACTGGAGTATTAAAAGTCCAGATCCAAGAATAAATAAGGGAAGCAGGGGCCGGGGAGGGGAGGGAGAAAAAGGAGAAAAAAGACAGTGAATAGATTGTTCAAGTTACAAGAGGCTGATAAGAACAACTCCATTGGTTGGTCATAAGGATGGGAAGGTAGTTTGCCAGCCAGCTGATAATTCTGTTCATTTCAATCTGATAAGAATAAAACGTGTAAATGAAGTTAAGTTCCAACTCTTCCCTGTGTGTTTGGCTTGTGGTATTGGCCTGAAACAACGTGGTGACTTAGAGATCCATTAATGAGTGCCCAGGCAGGTTAAAGTGTTCTCCAACAGGTTTCTGTGTGTTGCCTTTTTGGATATCTGATTTGTGTCCATTAATTCTTTCCCGTAAAGACTGTCCAATCTGGCCAATATACATTGCAGTGGGGCATTGCTGGCATTTGATGGCATAGATCACATTAGTGTAGTCGTGGCCAACCCGCGGCTTATGAGCCACACACTCTTGCCCCCCAAAACTGCGGCTTGTGAAGCCGCTCCTGCGCCCCCCCCAAATGGCCCCCGTGCCCTTCTACCTTCCCCCCCCGGCCCCCAGCTTCCCTGTGCTTACCGGGTCGGAGCTGCAGGGTTTTAAAAATGGTGCCCAAGATGGCGGCCATCTTAAAGGGGCAGCCTCCTTTAAAAAAAAATTTCTATTGTTTTTGCTCTGTTCTGGGGGGGCATTTTTTTTTGCTTGACAATTCTGGTCAACTTTTTGCATTTTTTCTGCCACTATTTTGGCTCTCTTTGTTAAATGGGTTGGCCACCCCTGCATTAGTGGATGTGCAATTAAATGAGCCTCTGATTTGGTGGCTGATGTTGTTGGGTCCAGTGATGAAACCACTTGTGTAGATGTGTGGGGAGAGTTGGCACTGGGGTTGATTGCAGGGGTGGGTTCCTGGATGATTATGATGGAGGTGTGTTGCGTGGTTATGGGAAAGAATTTATTTGAGGTTAGGGGGTTGTCTGTAGGTCTGTGAGAGTGAGGGGTCATTTTCCAGGATAGGTTGTAGATTGTTGATAATGCATAGGAGGGGTTTAAGTTATGGGCTGTAGGTGATGACAAGTGGAATTCTGTTGTTTTCTCTTTTGGGCCTGTCTTGAAGTAGTTCATGTCTGGGTACACTTTTGGCTCTGTCAATCTGTTTTTTCACTTCTCTGGGTGGGTATCTGGAACCGGTTAGCACCTTCAGAGTACTTTGGATGTGGGCATGATGCTTATATACAAGAAGACTTGCTTCTTTCTGTACTATCCTGCTGGCACTGCCAGCACACACAAAGACCTCATTCTTGCATAGATACACACAATCAACAAACAGCCTGGGGTGGCCTCCTTACCTTGTGCTCCCTGGCATGTTTCAGCCATGTTATGACCAGTGTTCCCTCTAAGCTGCAGGGCAGCAGAGCTTCACAGGTGATTAATCAGCCCCGCCTAAACAATCAGCTCAGTGCATGGAGCCTAGTCATAACATGGCTGAAACATGGTTATGACTGCTTTGTGCATAGTACAGGGATGAGGAACCTCTGGCACGCAGGTCGCACTTGGGTTAGCTGCTGATGGGCTGCCAGATAGTTTGTTTACCTGCAGCTCCCAGTGACTGTGTTATGCCATTCCTGCCCAATGGGAGCTGGGCATGGGCTGGGCAACCACTTTCCAGAGCTCCCATTGGCCAGGAACAGCAAATCATGGCCACTGGGAATGGATGCTCAGATAAAGAAACCCTCAGGCAAGCCTCCAGAGGCTAACCCTGACCAACTGCATGTGGCACACAGGCTGGAGGTTCCTCAACCCTGGTTTAGGTGAATTAGGAAATTCTCTTTGGCAAATTCATGCAGGAACAATATGTGATCTATAGCAGTTCCTTACATCCCCCCTCTCCTGCTTGCAATGAAATTCATGGCAAGCACACCTAGTCTTCAACAGGATCAGGGTCTCTTTGCAAGACAGTGAAATAATTAAAATAACAGTGAATTAGTGTATTACTGAAGTACAATTATCATATCTGTGACAAGCTCTAATTAGCATAAGGCCTGGCACACGGTGTTCTCAGCCAGCTGCTCTGAAACAAAAAACAGCTATCAGTTTTCACTCCTGTGATACTTAATAGGGAACATAGATATGATGGATTTTAGACACTGACAAAGAGAAAGATGAAAAGTAGCAACCTTTAATTAGGTTTCCTTTTCTTCGCTTCAGGTTTAACAAAGCAGCAATTCACAGCTCAATAGCAAATGAGAACTAATCAGAAGAAAAATGTGTGTTATTTCACATATGTTTGTGTCTTTCTTAACTGAGACTCTTAATATTGTTTGTTTTCAGTCAGGTAAAATGAAGGCAAGACAGAAGAATTGATTTTGCAGATAAACAAATGAGATTTCAGTATTCAGAACATCCAAGCTTTCATTTTCATGCACTGAGAAAGTATGTGGTGAAGTTAGATGCTGAAGTTGTAAGCTCGGAGGTGTTCATTTATTGACAAGAAGGAAGGGAAGACAAGGGGCTAAGTCAAGGGTGAGAAACCTTTTTTGGGTAGGGGGCTGCTGACCCACAGAAAAATCAATCAGGGGCCGCACACAAGTGATCAGCAAAGAAAAACCAAAAAACAAAACAAAACAAAACCCCTCCCTTATTGAGAAGGAGGAAGACACTCCTCACATTCCTCTCACACACCAGAGCTTAGAGGGGACCCGGATTAGTAGATTTTGTGTGCTCCAGCCCTGTGGGGGGGTTGGCGGGGGAGCTAGAATGTCAGCGCGGGCTCCCCAATGCTTGGGGGACCCCTGAGAGCCAGATCCAGACAAGCTGGGGGCCGCATCCAGCCCCCGGTTCTGAGGTTCCCCACCCCTGGGCTAAGTCTTCCCCTGTATTGCAATTGCTTTGTATTGCACTACCAGTGTAAAGTTGCTCCCAAACTGGCACATCTGTCCACAAGAGGCAAGCACCTGTGTAGGGGATCTTTGGGTGGTGTGGACACAATTGACTGAAAGTGTCGAGGTCATGGATGTGGAGTAGAGATCATCACTAAGACTTCCCTGCAACCTAGACCCATCTTTTTTGTATGAGTCCTTGGCAGCCAGTGTATGTTATTATGGCAACATTCAGATGTTCTAACTTACCCCGGGGACTGGCAAGATTTCAGCCAATAATGAACTGAGCTAGAAGATAACTTTGCACCTCTTGCCCTTTCCCTGAGATAGTGATCATGGCTGAAGGTCTTGGTCAAGGGTTTTTTACAACTCTGAGAATGTGATCAAATTTGTTGGTGATAATTTGTGGCTCCTAAATGCTTCATAGGAGCCACCTGGATATTTCAAAAAGTGAAACACACTCACTTTAACTTGTAAATTTGAAAGTGTCTATGGAATCACTGTACATGTTTTGCAAACATTCTATAGATCAAATTGTGTTCTTTCTTACACAAATGCAAATTCAGGGTAAATCAAATTAAGTCAACAGAGTATTATCGATTTATATTGGTGTAACTCAAAATAGCATTTACATTTCTAGCATTAGATACTGCTTCTTTAAGAACAGCTGCTTGTTGAGAGGGTCTTGAAACTGGAAATTATTTTGTAGCTCAAATCATGGTCTGTGATACAGCTTATTGTTCAGTAGGAAAGCATCTGTTATTATTCAAGCAATAAACGATGAGTAGAAAGAGGAATGCTAATGGGTAGAACTGAAAATACAGGGATGGGAAAGGTGACAGTACTCTTTCAAGCCCTCCCACTAAATAAACTCCACCTATGTGAAGCATCAAAATGAGATGCTGTTCACATCAGATCATACAGACAATTATTTCAAGTATGATTGTGCAGCACTCCGAGATCCGCAGGGCTCCTTGAATTTAACTTTCACTTAATGGGACTTGAATTTGTGCAACTAATCTGCTAGGTCCTATCTTGACTGGAGGAAAGTATTATATGATATATCTTCCAAACAGTACTCCACTGGTAGCAGCTTGGGATGGAAGCAAGTAGTTGACTAGTTAACTACCCGATAAGCTTAGGCTTATCGGGTAGTTGAGTCAACTGCTTGCATTTTCACCCCCTTTGCTGCCTCTATATCAGCAGTGTGGGGGGAAGAGGAGAACACACTTGAGGCTGCTCCAGTAGCAGCCCCTGTCCATGGGGGGTCCCAACTCCCCACTGAGACCCTTTCTCCTCCCCCCGCCTCTCCTCCCCTCCCGACACAGGCTGCCCGGCAAACCCCACTGCTCCTCTGCAATTTAAAAGGCAGTAGGAGCCAGGGGGCAGGCTGCCTGACTGCTACAGCATTTTAAATTGCAGAGCTCCAGCAGGGTTTAGTCCTGGCATGAGCAGGGACTGAGCCATATGCCTTCCCCTACTGACTAATCGGGTAGGCGATAAAAAAATCTATCGACTACTAGATTAGTAAAATAACCACATTTTAACATCCCTAGTGGCAGAATCAGGGGACACGCTTGCTGTAAATTATGCAAGTCTGTGATCCTTCTCCTCTTTTCTTACACAGGGAATGGAATAGTTAACAGTGTTGACATTTAAATTTTCACTGGGCATCAGATTTAAGCCATCATTCAGATGACTGGGACAATTCTCCCTCTCAGAACTATTTTTGTGAATTCTCTGTAGACACACATAGATATCATTGCATTACACTCCATTCATATTTCTAAGTATTCTTCATAAACATACAGGATAGAGATTTTTTTCTCTTAAATCAAATCTGAGATTCTGGAGAACAAGCTACAGTAAAAACCTGTGTTATCCAGCTCGCTCGGGGATTAGGGCATTCCAGTTATCTAAAAATTCCGGTTATCTGAGGGTCCCATCAACCTAGGGAAAAAAATGGACAATAATAGGAAAACTCAAGTTTTTAATATTGGTAGTTTTGTAGTGTGAGGCAGTTGGTCTCACATTTCTATTTTGAGTTAAAGATGATAGTACTTCTTAAATAAAAAACTGTTAAGCCAATCATGGTAAACCAAGCCAGGCCTGTGCACCTGAAGATGTGACAGTATTGTGGCAGGGGGCAATGCCAGTTAACAAAGTTTTCCGGTTAACAGAGTGCCGGATAACAAAGGTTTCACTGTAGTAACTTGCCTGAGGTGTCTTATGCCACCTGAATTTGAGCTCTGAGTATAAAAGTGTATAACTAGGCATGAAATTAAATGGGGAATAGGGAACATATTAGGACAGTGGCACAACACCTTTCCAGACTATAGCACCCTTTTCAGGAGTCTGATTTGTCTTGTGCATCCTCCAAGTTTCACCTCACTTTAAAACTACTTGCTTATAAAATCAGACATAAAAACAAAAGCGTGTCACAGCATGCTATTACTGAAAACTTGCTTATGTTCTCATTTTTGCCGTATATTATAAAATAAATCAATTGGAATATAAATATTGTACTTAGTTAAAGACTTATCTGGCATTGTCCCGGTCTTTCAGAGCAGGGGGCCGGCGGTGTGGAGAGTGCAAGAATCAGGACACGACTGTGGGGATGTGGGGGGACTCAGGGCTGGAGGCTGGGGGCATGCAGAAGGAGCCAGAGGGGGCTCCCTCCCCCTTAGCTCCTCCCAGTGTGGGGGGGCCGCTGGGGGCTCCCTCCCTCCTGGCCCCTCCCAGGATGGGGAGGCCGCTGGGGGCTTTCTCCCTCCCCCTGGTTTCTCCAGGGAAAGGGGTGGTGTTGGGAGCTTTCTCCCTCCCTCTGGCCCTGTCTTGGATGGGGGGGGCTTCCAGAGGCTTTCTTCCTCCCAGGGTGGGGAGCCACCAGGGGCTTTCCCCTTTACTCATTCCCCCTCCCTGGGTGGGGGACCAGTGGGGGCTTTCTCCTTCTCCCCGTCCCCCTCCCAGCTGGGGGGGAAGGGCAGCAGGGGTCTTTCTGCCTCCACTTACCCAGTCGGGTGGACTGGCAGGATGGCAAGCCATGTCCCCAGCTGGCCCCTCTCTGGTGGTCAATCTGCAGTATAGCTCTACCCTGAACTCACTTCCCCCAGTGGTCACTATGAGTATAGCATTTCTCCGAACACCCTCTGCCTTTCCATGTTCTGGAAAACAATCCCATTTCCCACACTTTCCATTTTCCTGGGACAACCAAACCCTGATCTTGCTTTAAGGTAGGAGAAGAGGAAGCTACATATCAAATTTGGTGGTCCTACCTCTTACCATTTAGGAGGAGTTCTTGAACAAACAGACTCACAGAGAGACAGACAGATGCACATTTCTAAAATATATAGATATTTCAGTGTATAGTATATAAAGCTATATAATCAAGTCTGTATGAAATTATAGTTTGCATTGCCTTCACTAGATGAGTTGATCTACCCCCTGCAAGACCTCTGAGTACCCCTAGTTGAGAACCAAGTGCATACGGAGAAACCTTGTGACTCCACAAAGTATTGGCTGTATGCTAGTTAAAGTTACCATGCCTGTGATTTTGAAAACTAGACTGAACAATAGTTCAAAAACTATTTTGCAATCAGTCGTGTATATATACTAGGTGATTAAACAGGGCTTTTCTAGCCCCAAATTTTATGACTGTATGATCATTTAACATTGACATGACAATAGCTACATTACTATAACATTTTTCTACTCCAAAGTCTTCTTCCTACAATCCCTAAACCTTTCATTCAACAACTTTATCCCCTCTACCATGATGGACAAGCACTTTCGGTAGTACTATGCAGTCAGTGGGTGAAATGGAATTTTATGGCACATTGGCCAACACATGGAAGTTGAAATGTTAAAGAACTCAGAAAGGATTCACTCCATGGGGTCAGATCATTTAACAACAGAGGGTTGCCATTATTTATTGCTCTGTAAACACCCCACTGTTCAGTCACAGGCCTGCCTTCCTTCATGTGGCGATAGTTAAACATTTTCTTGGTGTGATGTGCAATCATTAACACTGAGACATGGGACATATTCATTTTCTAATATGAGCCTATGAAAAGCCAGGTTTCTTTCTTTTGCTAATATAAACAGCTGCTTGGGTAGTTTGCAAAATTTTAAAGTATTAATTCCCCCAAAGTGCAGCATATGTTTAAGCCCCTCCATTGTAGAGTCACACCACAAAACAACTTACTCTGCAATGACAATGGCCTCTTTATATGTAATTTAGCTAAAAGCAATCAAATATAGACATCCAGAACGCAAAACTGGGTATGATACTCTATTGTGCTCTGTCTTCTTTGTGTTGCTTACGGCCAGATACTGGTCATAAATGGCCAGCAGAGAGTGTGCTACTCCTGTAAGGGGGGGGAACTTCCTATTAGGGTAAGTGCTGATATGAGAAATGTGGTGAGGAGGGAGGAAGGGAGTGTGACAGAGTTGCTGCAGTAAGGTTGCTAGGGTGCTTTAGTCTAAGGACGTGGTGGCAGGGAACTAGAACTGGTCTCTGCAGCGGAGAACTTAGCCTTATATGCACGACTTGGATACGACTTACATACAATGGACAATGTGCGTGATTTGTTAAAAGCTTTGGAATCTTCAAGGTTAAAAGGAATCATAGCAATGTAAATGGCTAGAATGAGCCTAGTCCTGTAATGCATAGATGGGAAGAGGATTCAGGGTCTTATCTACACAGGGATAGAAAATCTGTGGTTAGCCTGGGTGAGATGTCTCAGGCTGGGCTTCAGCGATCAAAAACTGCCATGTAGACACTTGTGTTGAGAGTTGAGCCCTAGCTCTGGGACTCTGTGAGGGTGGAGGGTTGCAGAGCTACAGCCTGAGACTTAACGTCTATGTACCCTTGGGTGGGCTAGACTACACTTCATTGAGGCTCAGTCTCCTCACATTTAAGCCCCAAAAGAAACTAATGAAATGTATTTAACTGAATAACTATAAAATCGCATGCTGAAGAAACAAATAATAGTCTATTTTTTACTAGGGATGTGAAAGGTTAACTGGTAATCTGGTTAACCGGTAAGCATCACCCTAAATGGGTAATGCTTACCGGTTCAAGTTAACTGGTAACTGGTGGGGTCTGGACTAGCTCCCCGCCTGCCCTGGGCAGGGGGCTGCTCCAGCTCCACAGGGGGCCGACTGTAGACAAGGGCTGCTCTCATCTGGTGTCCGGAATAGCCTCTCTCTGCTGGAAGTCTGGGTACCATGCAGGCAGGGTTCAGACATTATCTTCATAGTTACAATAATCATAAATAGAAAAAAGATTAAAATTTGAACTGTTCGGTCCACACAGAGCACAGTAAGAAGAAACTGAAAGATCCCAAAGAGCTTAGGTTTAACTCGCCTAACTCTCAGTGAGTATCTTTGATCACCAAATCTTCACAATTTGCTGTGTCTGAAACGCCTTCCCTCCACTTGCTTGTAAGAATCTTCAGTTGCAATCTAGGCAGATGTAAAACAGACGGGTGGCACTGAACCTGGGATCCTTGAAGCTTAGTGCTTGAGCTCTACAGCTGGAGCTAAAAGCCAGCTCAGTCTCTGATAAGGGTGTAGAGCAGATTCATTCTTTCTCTCTGTAAGGGTACGTCTACACTAGCTTGTTAGTTCGAGCTAGGTAGGGTAATGAGGGCAAGCGGAGTTGCAAATGAAGCCCGGGATTTAAATATCCCGGGCTTCATTTGCATGTTGCCGGGCGCCGCCATTTTAAAATCCCCCTTAGTCCGAACTCCGTGCCCGTGGCTACACGCGGCACGGAGTAGGTCGTTCGAATTAAAGATCCTAATTTGAACTACCGTTACTCCTCGTGGAATGAGGAGCTAGTGTAGATGTACCCTAAGTGCTCTAGCTGCCACTAGTTGGGACAGTAAAATACCAATAGGTGTGTGGGTTACACAGACTCTTTCTCTGCTGTGGAACATTTCTAGCCAGTTAGCTAACTGGTTCACCAGTCACTCAGTTAAGTCACCAGTATATAGATTTAAAGAAAACCCTGCTGCAAAATGCTTCAGCATTAGGGACAACAGCCTGCTTTCTGCTCCTGTGCTCAGTTTGTCCCAACTCACACAGGGCACTTGGCCCTTAGTGAAGCAGCTGCCCTGTTTGCCCCCATGGAATCTGACTCCTGCAACAAAGACTCTATTGGAAACTCTCCACATGAGTCTCTTAAAGAGATATCTCTGTATTACAGTGGCTCCCAACCTGTGATCTGCAACAGTACTGTAGGGGGTCCACAGAAAGTTTAGGTAAGGAAAGTAAGGATCAGGCCCACTGCAGGACTGTGACTTTCTGCCAGGTGATTCTCGCCTGGAGCTCATCATTTGCGACCGGCCGCACGCATTCAGCCTCCCGCCCTTGGGATTGGTACCTCAGGAGGCACCATTCCTCCTCCCGCTGCCAGCTGCGCTGCCGTTTATGCTCCAGCCCTTTCTCCCCTCCCAGTTTGTGCGGTGGGCCCAATCCTTACTTTTCTTTTCCTTTTTTTCCCCCTCCCCCAGGGCTCCATGCCCAGCCAAGGCTGGAGTGCCAGGGCAGGAATTGCCTTTTGCCATGAGATCACCCTTGGTGTAGATGGGCAGGAGGTGGAGGGGGCAGGAGCTGAGGAAGCAGCATGGGCCACTGGACATGCTGGCTGCCGCTTCCCGCCACTCCCCTTGGGAGGGGGTCCATAAAATTTTAACAGATTGAAAAGAGGTCCATGTGCTCGAAAAGGTTGGGAACCATTGCTGTATTAGATACATGGGTTATATTTACATAGCAATTTTTAACCCCATAACCTGGCCCAGCTGCAACAGTGGGCAGGGCTCTTTTCCCTGTGTAAACATACCCTCAAGAGCCATGTGTAATCTTGGTCATTTGCTCCCAACAAGCAAATAAAATAGCATGGACAGAAGCACAGATTCACCCCCTTCTTCTGGCCAGAACTGTTCCTAAAATGCAGGATGAAGCAAGATGCACCATGCTAAATGGTATTGCATTGCTGTGTGCTATCCCCCAACACTGTGCTCACAGCGGCATTGTTCCTGCTACATGAACAAAACTTGCTATGAGTTTTCTTGAATGAATATTCTTTCTTATGAAGGCAATGGCAAAGAGCCTCAATCTAACCCACATTAGTGTTGTTGTCATGGTTTACTTTAAAATGTAGGTATTTTCTAGGAATGAACCCAAAGTAATCTTCCAAAGAGGCACATCCAAAATATGCATTTTCCACCTACTGATCAGAAACCACAGCTACTATGAAATAGCTGAGCAAGCTAAAAGAGTTTACTGGGTTCTAATATGCAACTGAGTTCACCAAACTTCCCACTCAGCTTCAAAAGTCTTATACTGGATATTATCACAAGTAGCTTTTGAACAGGAGGTTTTAGTTGGTCCACATGAGTAGTTCTGAAAATAAATTTCACCCCAAAGATAGTTCTGAAGAGAAAGAAAGGAAAAACAAAACAACCCCCCACTTCCTTATAAAAAAAATCCCCATTTATTAAAAAAGGCACACGAGATCAACAAAGTCAAATTATTCAAATATTTTAAAATCCAACTCCCTCTTATTTTAAGCTCCCCTTTTTCACTGAAATAAAAGAAAGGAAGTGTATATGTGTGTGTGTGTGTATGCATCCTGTTTTCTCTCTCTGATTTTGATTTCTTGTGTGCTATAAGAATTTGTTTTGTTTTTTCTGAGTGTATACTGTGAACGTAGCATTTGTTATGGAGTTACTTAGACTGTGGAACTTCTACATGCCTCAAGTTTTTCCAGCTGCCCATGTGGGCTTTATCTGAACCTATTTAACTTCTGGAATTTATGAAATCCATCATCTTTGCCAGGAGAACATGTAAATTCCTTGATCCTGGACCAATGCTAAAATGTATGCAATCAAAATATACAAAAATACTCATGTTTGGAGTTATCAGAAGCATTATTTCTTGCATCATTTTGTATGAGGGGTTTCCAAGTAAACTAAGTACCAACCAGACTTGACCTTGCTTAACTGGCAAATTAGGGGATCACAGTGGAAGTGCTGCTACAACTTGTACAATAATTGTGCATACATGGGAGTGTTACTTTATTGCCTTAGACATGGGTTTCTGGTGTTGTGCTACTTGAATCTCTTCCCTGAAATAAAACCTAGAAATGCTTGTGCTAATTACAATTGCTATGAAAGGAACCTGTTTGAAGATTTTCTTAAAATCATATTTCTAGGTGAAAGGAAATAGCATCTTCTCAGTCAAGCTATAAAATGAGTACATGCTTCCATGTAAAGTGCTGCTATCACACCAACAGTATGTGTCAACAGTACAGATCATGTGACCATCCATTAACTTAAATGAAAAGAAGTGAGCAGATCTTTGGATGTGATTCACAACCCACGTGCATCTGTTTTTAGCATCACAAATGTAATGATACAGTTGTCAATGTTTCTAAAAATAGAGAAAAAGCAACCACTTGAGAGCACAGGAAATGATTATTCTTGTAATCAACACACATCAACAGAGCACTACACTCCACCCCACCAACACACATCAACAGAGCACTACACTCCATCCAAATATGCACCACATACCTTGTCTGCTTCAGACATTTACACTCTACACAGATCTTTGGAAAATAACTATCTTCTTTTATCCTGCTAAGGATGCCTCACCAGACATGAAAGAAGGCTAGAGGTTCATCAAAAATTGAAGGGAGATGATAAGATTTGAGGATAATAGTGTGACAGGACATTTTTAAACAATCTATAGCAAAATTCTCCTCACCAGTGTGCAGTGTGCATCGTTTATTCGTAGTGCAAATTTAAATTACCTTCTCTGCACTTATTTCATATTAAGAAGCCCCATTAATGTTCCTATTGATATAAATCAGAGTGCAATGGAGTCCAAGGAGGGGCAGATGGTGGGTAGCACACCCAGGATATAGCCTCACCGCTCAGCAGGAAGACCATTCAATCCAGTTACTCACCCATGTTTGGTTTTTTTTTTTTTTTTGCTTCCCCTTGGGTTTTCCCCTTGCCTTCTTTTTACTGGGGAAGTGGATTGCTGGTGAGATTTTGGCTAAGGATGTTAAGGACTAGTCGACTATCTGATAAGCAAAAGCTTATTGGATAGTCAGTTGACTAGTTGATTCCCCACCCCGCCTTGCTGCCTCCATCAGACAGAGGCAGCAAAGGGGGGGCAGTGGGTACTTCAAAGGGGCACTCTTGTACATTTTAAAGATGGCACGCCGCGTGCAGCCCAGAGTCAGCGGGACTTTCCACTGGCCCTGGGCTCCATGCAGAGTATCCTAACAACTAGTCGAGTAGTCGATGGAAACTAGTTGTTAGGCACAAATGCAGAAGTGCCTAACAACTAGTTGAGTAGTCGATGGAAATTCCATCGAGTACACGACTAGTCAATTAACCGATATTTAACATCCTTAGTTTAGGTCCCTCCAGATGCAGGTGCAATCGATCGGGGAGCCTGGACAAGCCCACTCCACTGGAATCTGACCAGGGCCCCATGAAAGTAAATCAGTGGCTGACACCTTGGAGTTCCCCCCAGATCACTTCCTACCTTCTGTCTCTCCCCATGGCTCCAAATCCAGTACAAGAGAACAAAAGAAAAAGGAAAGACCATTAAACCATCAGCCCTATCTGGGTTCAGCATTCAGTTCTATTACTTACATGAAAGCTTCTTCAGAACCCTCATTTGGGAGCCTGCAGGGTAGGTCTGTCTCCCCAATTCCAGCCTCATCCTTCTGAGCTGTGTTACTTTTAAGCAACTGTCCAGTTGAAGCATGCTCTGCAGATCTACCTCGACCCAGTATTGTCTTTTAAACCTTTTGATCCCAGTGTGGAGTTTGTACATCCCATCACAGGGAGTTCCATACACACATCTTATGCACAATCTTAGATGAATACATTTTTCTTCCTATACATGTGCTTAGCTGCTCTTAAACCAGAATCTATATCAATATGCCATATTACATCCATATGCATCACAGCCTCTTAAATACCTTAATGAATTCTTTGAGAATGTCTTGTTCAGTATATAAGTTGAATACCAATTTGATCACCAGCATTTACAGATTGCTTTTCCACCCGAAAACACAGATGTCTTTCTGTTTAACTGTTTCAAATTCTGCTGAGTGGTATCTACATTTATGCGTATTTGTCAGTGTGTGCTGACAATTGGATTTAGTTCTGGTTTACTACGTGAAACAAGAGAAATTTTAATTTTTCAACACTGGACTGTTACTAATCTTTCTATATGATTGGTTTGTATACATTGTGCTCCACTTCAGTAACTATTGTGAATTCATATTTTTTTCCTCTTTGATTCCAGCACCACAACCAATCTGTTATGAAAACTTGCTTCGTACACTTCTTTAACAACCCAATAAAGAGCATCAGACTTCAAAGCTTTGTCCTCTATCTGTAAGTCTAGGAAAGTATTTTGTTTTGTATTTCTTTGCAATTGATGCTGATAGTTACATACCTTTACAAAATGGAACTTTTATTACATGCAAAACACCTCAATCTTTAGCTGTTCTGATAATTTGTCCTAAAAAATTACCCTAATTGTGAGTTCAGATGTAAAAAGTAAGTTCATAAGATATTACGATATCCTATAACAACAAATGCTGATGAGAAATACAAAAATAAAACAGTCTGAACTAGTCCAAGTGAAAAGGCCTATTCATACAATTCAAGGACTATAAGATCACATTTGGTAAACAAGAAAAAAGTGTGGAACTAGAAATCAGTGAACCAAAATTGGTGAATTAGAAATTGGCTCACCTAGAAGGGAAATAATAAGAGGATGGGCTATTCCAATCAACACTTACATTTTGGGGGCCTTAACAGAAGAAACTTTGGGAGAAAAATTGGCTAGTAGAGAAAGCCTCACCATCATGGTTGCTACTCCCCACCATCTCCTGCAACTGCTGGCCTTTGCTATCCTGATCCTGAGAGAGGTCCTGACCAGACTACACCAAACTGAGTGACCAAGATGACATAATTGCTTCTAGGAGCTCTGGCAGAATCTCAACCACCCCTACTATGTCAAGACTTTGTCAGAACAACCAATCAAAAAACCTAAAACAAAACAAAAAGCCATAATCTTTGTGTGCTCTTTTCCTTCACCACCTTTTTCTTTCCTCTTACCTATCACATACCAATTTCTACCTTCTAATTAGAATCTGGCTTAGCCAGCCAAGACAGTATATTTTGCATCATTGTGATAAGCCAGTCACCAGAAAGAGGCAGCAAATGCAATGTTGTAAACAACCTACTGCCTGTTTGCCAGAACCTGGAGTGGCTGATAAGACCATGTGCTATGCCTGTGCTTTTCCAGCAGGAAGGCTGCAAGTCAGAGTCAACATCAAAAGCAGAAGCTATTCTTTACTTCCCTTTTCTGTGTGCTTGTTCAAAAACAACAAGTAGTCTGATAGCACTTGAAAGACTAACAAATTTATTAGGGTATTAGGGCATAAGCCTTTGTGAGATCAGATCACTTCCTCAGATGCTGAAGAAAAAAAGAAAAAGGAAAATAGAAAAGGAAGGGATACGGAGATGGAAGTGTGACATCGGTGCTAATTAAATCAGAGTGGATGTGGTCCATCTTCAACAGTGATGAGAAGGTGAGAGTACCTGGAGGGGAAATTACCTATTGTAATGTGAGAACCACTCCATGTTTCTTTTTAAACCTTTTTTCAGGGTGTCAAATTTGCACATGAATTCCTCCCCAGCCGTGTTTGGTTGCAGTCTTGTTTTTGAACTGTTTTTGCCTGAGAATGGCAACTTGTAAAAGAGGCAGCAAATGCAATGTTGTAAACAACCTACTGCCCGTTTGCCAGAACCTGGAGTGGCTGATAAGACCATGTGCTATGCCTGTGCTTTTCCAGGGGAAGGCTGCAAGTCAGAGTCAACATCAAAAGCAGAAGCAGAAGCAGAAACTGTGTCCAGGTAGGTTAAAGTGCCCCTCCACAGCCATTCGTACTTGCATGGCCCCACAGTATGCTAGCAGCCTTCCTCCCCCTCCAATAAAAGTTAATCTTGAATAGTCTCAGAGGGAGGGGAAGCCCCACTGCTTGAGACACAGTTAATCAGACTGAACAAAACACTAGCAGTTATACAATACTGTTCATACTGTATTCATCATCATGGCATTGGAGCTTCTGAAGGACATGATTGTGAAGAAGAATCACATGTCACTTCCATCTCATATTTCTGTGATCTGCTGATGTTTAAAATGAACAAATCAGAATGGTTAGTAACTGAGGGTATGTCTACACAGCAACATTATTTTGAAATAACTTAGTCCACGTCTACACAGCAGGCAGTTATTTCTAAATAGTGTCGAAATACTGTCAAGCTGGAGGACTTCTTACTCTGACTCCTGTAACCCTCATTGTACGAAGAATAAGGAAAGTTGGAGGAAGAGTGCTCTATTTTGAAATAAGTGCTGTATAGATGCTCTCAATTTCAAAATAAGCTATTTTGAAATAAGCTATGCAAATGATGTAGCTCAATTTGCGTAGCTTATTTTGAGTTAAGCCCTGCTGTGTAGACACACGCTGAGGGAATTAACTGAGAATCCCGTAATGTTATTTGTGCAATTACTCTTCAGTGTTATTTTCCCCTACATGATCTCAGTGAATATATGGGATGGGTCTATTTACAGATTTGACAGATGCCTAAATTCACATACTGTATGACTTCAGAAACAGACCATCAAATGTAGAAAAAGATTTTTTTTCTTTCTTGTCTTAAGTGACAAATTAATAGACAGAGTTAGATTCATCCCTTGTGAATTTCTGTTTAGTTCAGTTGACTTAAATTGAGTTATACCAGGAATAAATTGTCCTTTGACTTAACATAACAGATAGCAGATTTTCACAAAGCATCTCTCAATATCTCTTTTATGTGCTTCTCTTTTGACACCTAGAAGGATAAATGAACAGCCCAGATATAAGCTGCAGGTACAGCAGTTAGTACATTTCAGGCACCTTCACTGAAAAATCACCAACATTCAGCAACATTGGCTGTTTTGTATTTATAGATGTGTCTAAAGTAACAGGACTGCCTCAGTTCAGTGTTCAACTTTTCTGGTTGTGGTTATCTGCCTTATTACCTAATCAGTCAAGATTCTCTGAGTGAAAAATGTTTTGACATAAACAAAGCTACATGAGTTAAACACAAAAGAAACTGTGTTAACAGTCTTTCCAGGCTAATGTTTCTTTAGGCTGGAACAGGTTCTTTCTTTTCACATCTTAACTGCTCTTAAGATTAAGTACCTATTCATTCAGTATCAAATATGTCCTTTACATGGTGGCTGCCAGTTTTTGCAGGGAGCATATAAGTAATTAACAGATCTTTTACATCTTTCTGCTTAAAAATAAAAATAAAACAAAAAAGCAAGGGTGGAGGTGGGAAGGGGTAACAACCTTTGATTGATCTTAAAAAACATGTACAGTTTTACAGGATACAACATTACATCTAGGTGTAAATCCTTCTCATGCACCCCTAACACAATTAACCAGAGATATCCATTTTTAAAGCCAGAAGCAGCCATTATGATCATCCAGTCTAATCTCCTGAATAATACAGACTCTTAAACATCACCTAGCTATCCCTGAATTTAGTCTAATAACTTTGTGTTTGGTTAAAACATATTTTTCAGAAAGGCATCCTGTCTTGATCTGATGACATCACAAGGTGGAGAATCTATCTCTTCTCTTTATAGTCTGTTTCACTGGTTAATCACCCTTATTAATTGTGTCTAATTTCTAATTGGAATTTATCTGGCTTTAACCAGTGGTTCTTGTAATTCCTTTCTCCCATAGATTAAAAAATCTTTTAGGTCTTGGCATTTTCTCCTTGAGACTGTACTTACACATTTTTGATAAACTAAACAGATTGAGCTCTTTAAGTCTCTCTCTCTCCATCCCTCAAATAATTTTTGTGTTTATCTCCATTTTCCTCCAAACTTTCAACTTCTTTAAAATGTGAACACCACAACTCCACTATAGGTTTCAGCAATGCCAGATGCAGAGGTAAAATCACCTCCCTACTCTTAAACAATGAGAAGTCCTGTGGCACCTTAGAAACTAACAGATTTATTGGAGCATAAGCTTTCGTGGGCAAAGACCCACTTCGTCAGATGCTCCCTACTCTTACTTACTATTCCCTTATTTATACATTCAAGGACTGCAAAAGCTCTGTTTTTGTCACTGTATTGCACAAGGAGTTCATGTTCAGTTGCTTGTTCACTATGACCCTTAAATCCTTTTCAAAGTTACTGGATACAGCCTACCTGCACATTCTGGCCTATATTCCATGTTCCTTCATGTATAACTTTGCATTTGGCTGTATTAAGACACATTTTGTTTGCATGGTTCAGCTTACCATATCACTTTGAGTATTTGCACTATTCTTATTAGTATTTACCATTCTGACAGTCTTTGTGTCATGCGTAACAATTTATTAGCAACAGTTTATATTTGTTTTCAGATCATTGATGAAAGTCTTGGGTAGCATCAAGCCTACCACTGTGGAACTCCACTAGAAATACTTCCATTCAGTGATGATTCCCCTCTGACAACTACTTTTTTGAGATGTGTCAGTTAGCTAGTTTTTAATCCATTCAACATATACTTTATTAATATTATATAATGCTGATATTTTTATTAGAATGTCATGTGTATTTTAATACAAATGCCTTACAACAGTCTAAGTATATTGCATCTATGCAGTTACTGTTATCAACCAAACTTGTAATCCCGTCAATCAATGTTGATTGGAATGAATTATATTCATCTTCTTTAATTCTCTTTCAATTAAATCCTGCACCAGCTATTCCATTATTTTGTCTGGGACTGATGTCAGGTTAACCAGACTATAGTTCTTGGGTCATTCTGCTTCTCCTTGCCAAATATTGGCAGTATAGTAGCACACTTTTAATCTTCTTGAATTTTCCTATTATTAAAAATTAATTCCAGCTGGCCAAAGATCTCCACAGTTAACTCCTTTAGCACTCTATCTGGCCTGCTGGTTTTAAAATGTACATCCCTAATAGATAATATTTAACATCCTTGTTAGTTATTCATGGATCGGAAAGTATCTTATTTTCCTCATATGTTCAGAGTTCATCACCCTTTTTCTTTCCAAATAGTGAACAGACATACTTACTGAACACCTTGAAGCTTGACAAATTCAGATTGTAAAGAAGGAATATCTTTTTAACAGTGAGGGTAATTAATCATTGGAACAATTTATCAAGGATTGTGGTGGGTTCTTTGTCACTAACAATTTTTAAATAAAGATAGGATATGTTTCTAAAATATATTCTCTAGGAATTATTTTGGGGATGTTTTATGACTTGTATTATGCAGGAGGTCAGACTAGATGATCACAGTGGTACCTCCTAGTCTTAGAATCTAAGGATTTATGTAAGAAAGACCACTGCCATTTGTAAGTATAAAAGCATCACCACTGAGCATGTCTCCAGTGGTGGCAGCATAAGAACTACCGGAAAAAAATGTGGGCTGCTGACAGAGGAGTTAATGACTGCCAATGGGAAATTCTACGAGTTCTGCCAACACTGAAATTTGCCCCAGTGTGAAATAGTTCAGGAAATATTTTCACATGATTAATCTATGCTCAGCTGGGGCCAGCAAATCTGGTATGGCTGGCAACTGTATGTGTAGCCTAACTGAGAATGAATGAGACTGAGTTTCAGTGACAGCAGCATCAGGTCCAGCATGTATATCATTTAAATGTTAAGCACCTACAGACAGTTTTAAAACCATTAACTAGAATTAATCAGATAAATTTACATAGTTTTTTTTTTCAGAGATAAAAGCATATGCAAACATTTGCAAAGAATTTTGTTCCCTGACTTTTAAACATTCTAAATCCTCTTAGGGTGTGTCTACACAGCAGGGCGTAACTCGAAATAAGCTACGCAAATTGAGCTATGTCAATTGCGTAGTTTATTTCGAAATAGCTTATTTCAAAATTGGGAGTGTCTACACAGCACTTATTGTGAAACAGAGCACTCTTCGTCCAACTTCCCTTACTCCTCGTAAAATAAGGGTTACAGGAGTCGGAGTAAGAAGTCCTCCAGCTTGACAGTATTTCGACATTATTTCAAAATAACTGCCTGCTGTGTAGACGAAGTTATTTTGAAATAATGCTAGTTATTTTGAAATAATGTTGCTGTGTAGAAGTACCCTTAGAGACAATGAGGTCTTCTAATGCATAGCATCTTCAAGCTCTTCTTTGGCAAATAAATTGCTCAAGACAATAATGCACCACACTATAGAGATAGCAAGAGCAATGCCATCTGAATTGTAAGGAAGTCCTGCTGAATATGTCCTGATCTTGGCAAGCTGTATCTCTGTGTCTGTGCTTTATATTTATGTGCATGCTGCATTGATCTTTTAGCGTAAGAGATGTTAATGTAGATTTAAATACTCAGTTTGAAAGCTCCTCCAAACACGTTTGAGTCTCCATATTTAGCTGGAAGTCTCATCAGCTTTCCAATACTTTTTGTTTCCAATATTAGTGCAACAAAAGTTTTACATAGTTTTATTTCAAGTTTTCCAGTCCCAGCTGGATCCTTGAAGTGTAAGAAGATATAATGCCAAAAACATCCAAAAAAGTTTGCTTCGAGTTCAGTCTTAGATATGATCCAGATCTGGAAAGGAAACTGACATTTTCTAAACTAGTGCTCACCTCTTCTATTTTCATTCCCGAATAAATAAGAAGACAATCTGCTTAATCATCTGAAGAAAGATAATCACTACAAAAAGATGGGAATCACTCAATAGACATACAACTCTATTTCCAACACCAGGCAGCGAAAATATGTGCAGGCTTTGGCATGCAAACAAGACTTCTGTGTTTATACACATATTGTAAGTATTAGGTGCTAGTGAATTGTATCAAGCAGATGTAGAACATCTGGATGCTATGATAAGTGGTGGAAAAGGCTTGATGATTTTTATGGAGTTATGTCCAGCTTGTTTTCTCATGTGTACTCCAGAATACAAACCTTTTGTAGGTTGCAGAGGTTGTCTTTTATGGTACGTCTAGACAGCGGCGCTATGTTGGGATACTTCCAGTATCCCAAAATAGTTATTCCGCATCTTTGAAACAAGCCCGTTATTTCCAAATATAATGGGCTCACTATTCAGACGTCCCTGTAAACCTTGCTCCACAAGGATTAAGGGACGTTTTGGAATAATGGTTTATTTTGAAATTTGGTGCGGTATAGACAGCGCCAAATTACAAAATAAGCTATTTCAAAACGAAATAAGCTATGCAATTTGTGTAGCTCAAATTACGTACTTATTTCAAGCTAAAGATGCAGCGTGGACGTACCCTTACAGTCTGCACAGACTATTTAAAGGTAAAGGAGAAGACCTACAATCATAGTAGCTCATGGCTCCTAATATTCAAGTTCAATGAGAAAAATGAATAGGTGCCAGAAACAAAACCCAGGATCCAAACAGCACGAAACATTATAGAAGACCAAATCTGGATTCAAACTTTGCAGGTGACCCTTACATCTGTAGAAATGGCCAGAATAAAACCTGATCTGAACACCCTTGCACTTTGGGGGAGTTTGGCTCTCTATCTGAATTTTGTTGCTCTGACCCCTAAGTTTGAAAAGGACAGTAGAGTCAGATTGGTATAGGATACCTCAAAATCTCACACATGTAGTTTGTAAGTACCTATCACATATATTCTATATATTACCCATGGTCCTGTCACTTACACAATCTGATTTAACTGGTACTATCAGAGACAGGATAGCATATTTCTTTTTTGAGTTAGATTAACAATTGCTCCTTTCCCATGTGAAAAATGTGGCTTTCCAGTTTATTTCTTCAAGAAAATGATGTGAAAGTGATTATACTTTTTTTCCAAAACATAGACAGAAAATAACATCTGAGGTCCTGAAGCAGCACGTTTTAAAGCTTTGTATTATCTGTTTAAGGTTTTCATTCTTTTGTATGACTAGCTGCTGCAACGTTTATGCCAGATGCTTACTACTCAAATGTATGTAGGTGGCTAGCACTTTTTCCTGTGCTTCCCGATGACAGGACTAAGTACAGAACATTTATCAGTTTGGTGCATCTCTAGAGTCAGAAAAAAGAAGACTGGAAAGAAATAAAGACAAATAAAATATAAACTGGCATTAATTCTTTATTATACAGGCTACACATGTGTTAGTTTGTTCTAGATTATTATACCACTTTAGCTTTATGAATGCCTTTACCCTGTATACCCTATATTTATGTTCTACCAAAAGTGAATTACAATTACGTATTTTTTCTATAACACCATGAACAGTAATTAAGCTAAGCATTATCCTTTATTACAGAGATAAAACTGAAGCAACACATTGGATCTAAACGTCACTATGTTTTGGGGCATCCAGGTGAGAAGAGCATGATTTTCTTTTCACTTAAACTGTACTCTATCATGTGGAGGAATTCCCTTTAGATCAGTGGAGTTACTATGATGTAAAAATCAGCCTAAAGTGGGAATCAGGCCTATATATTTTGTACTCCAGGCCTATTTCTTCTCAGGGCTGGATTTTAATCATGACAGTGAGCAGTTAGGACTGGATTTAATGTTCATTGAAGTCAATGAAAAGCTTCCCATGGATTTTAATTGGTTTTGGATCATGCTCTTACTCAGTAAATGCTAGATTGGGGCATTGCAGTCACATATATTTCTAGCACTCCAAGAACAGACCAGAACAGAGCATGAACTGTGCCAGAGGATGTCTACACTGCAACCAAAAGTGTGACTACAGCATATGTAGACACACCCGACCAAGCTTTGATCTAGCAAGCTTGAAGAATGCTAGTACCCCACATGGGACCCTGAGTCTGAACACAAGAGGCTAGCCTATGCTGCCATGGCCTGAATGCTATTGCTGAAGCTAGCTAGACCAAAGCTCGTCTTGCTTCTGATTGCAGTAAAGCCATACCTTCAGAGCCTGGCACAGTTCATCTCCTGCTGTGCACTGATGAGCTGCCCCCTGCTGAGAGAGGTCACACAGCTCTTTTGATCAGGGTAAAATTACTCACTTCATGAGGTCCTTGTGCAATCCTACCACTATTTCACTGATAGGCAGTGCTTTTTTTTGTGATGATACTACCCGGTATGCAGTACCGGCACCTCCAGATCAGAGCTCAACAACTTTTCCCCTGGAGTACTGGCACTTTTTTTTTTTTTTTTTTTACAAAAAAAGCACTGCTAATAGGTAAACAGAAGAATGTAGAATTGAAACCACCCACCTATTTGTAGTGCATAGAAGAGGGTAATAATCCTTTAAATAGTTTGTGAGACTTTGTGAGACCATCCTTGTGATGCCCACTGAGTTTGTTCACAGAAACTAAGCAGAGCAACAAAAAAATATATATATAGCTAGAACTTGCATGTTATATTTGTACCCCCTTCTGTTCACTATCTCAGTGTCTCTGGGTTACATATTAATATGCTAAACATTCATATGTCTTTTCATGCTTCGTCTATTATTCCAAAGGACAGGTTTCCATGTTGATGATGCTTTTTAAAGAACTGCATTAATTACATTTGTGACTGAACTCATTGAGGGAGAATTGTATGTCTCCTGCTCTGTTTCCACCCACATTCTGCCACATATATCATGTTATAGCAGTCTCAGATAATGACCCAGCACATATTCATTTAAGAATGCTTTTCCAGCAGATTGGACAAAATGCAAAGAAGGCACCAGTGTGAGATTTCTAAACATAGTTACAGAACTTGACCAAGGTTTAAGAATAACAGTGAAAGGTTTAAATGCTATCCAAAATCTAGGAGGTACAAGGTTTGGAGCATGCTTTCAGAAGTCTTAAAAGAACAACACTCTGATGCAGAAACTCCAGAACCGAAGCCACCAAAAAAAGAAAATCAAACTTCTGCTGGTAGCATCTGACGCAGATGATTAAAATGAATATGCATCAGTCCACACTGCTTTGAATTGTTATCAAGCAGAACCCACCGTCAGCATAAATGCATGTTGCCTGGAATGATGGTAGAAGCATTAAGGGACACAAGGCAGCATTATTTCCTGCAAATTGTAATTAAGCTTATTTGTCTGGGTGATTAGTTGAATTAGAAGTAGGAGTGTGGACTTGTAAATTCTAAAGTTTTACATTCTTATTTTTGAATGCATTTTTTGTATATAATTTTATATTAGTAAGTTCAACTTTCATGATAAAGACACTGCACTACAGTATTTTTATGAGACAAATTGAAAATTTTTTCCGTTTTTACAGTGCAAATATCTGTAATCAAAATATATGTAAAATGAGCACTGTACACTTTGAATTCTGTGTTGTAATTGATAATTGTTTATTTGAAAATGTAGAAAACAACTAAAATCTATGGTATTCTATTATTACTTAATTTTGATTAATCATGTGATTATTCACCATTCATTTCAAACTGTGCAATTAAACATTGTGAAACCTTTGTGATTATTGCTTAATTGCTTGACAGTCCTATTGATAATAATACTCAATTAGAACTTCTGAGTTTTAATTCTGCCTCTTATATTGATTGTGTCTATGGACTTGGTAAATCACTTAACTGCTTTGCCTCAATTTCTCAATCCATAAACCAAAGAATAATACTTATCTGTGTCAGTAATGTTGCAAAGTGCTTAGAAAGTGAAAATTACCAAGTATTATTATAATACTTAATGCTGTGTAGTTTAGAAAATAATGGCTGGTGAGACTTCATTCATAGACTAAATGAATCTCCAACATAACAAACATATCTTCCCCCACAATTGTTCCATAGTATTATATAGGGATTTAATATCCTGTTCAATCAGTTAATTGGTTAAATGTTAATGTTTAACTGGTTTATCACTTAAACAGGATCCTGCAGATGGGGGGCCTGGCTGGGTTGCTCTGGCTAGGCCGAGCCTGCTATGAGCAGGAGCTGCTCTGGCCAGACTAGGCCGGGCCCCATTCTGCGAGGGGCTGCTCCAGACCGGCAGGGCCATGCAGGCAGGGGCTGCTCGCGCAGGCTGGCCTGAGACATTGCACCGCGGATGGGAGGACTGCTTTGGCCAGGCTGAGCGTAATGCATCACAGATAGGCAGGGAGCTGCTCCAGCCTGCCTGGTCTGGAGTCCCCCCATCCGTGGCATGGCAAGCCCACCTGGTCTGGAACAAGAGCCCCCAACCAATGGTGAGGTGGGCCTGGCTAGGCTGCTAGTTAAACTGTTAAGCAATAAGCATAGAATCATAGAGCTGGAAGAGACCTCAGGAGGTCATCGAATCCAGTCCCCTGCCCAAAGCAAGATCAATCGTAACTAAATCATCCCAGCCAGGGCTTTGTCAAGCTGAGATTTAAAAACCTCTAGGGATGGAGATTCCACCACCTCCCTAGGTAACCCATTCCAGTGCTTTACCACCCTCATAGTGAAAGAGATTTTCCTAAAATCCAACCTAGACCTCCCCCACTGTAACTTGAGACCATTGCTCCTTGTTCTGCCATCCGTCACTACTGAGAACAGCCTTTCTCCATCCTCTTTGGAACCTCCCTTCAGGAAGTTGAAGGCTGCTATCAAATCCCCCCTCACTCTTCTTTTCTGCAGACTAAACAAACCCAAATCCCTCAGCCTCTCCTCATAGGTCATGTGCACCAGCCCCCTAATCATTTTGGTTGCCCTCCACTGGACCCTCTCCAACACGTCCACATCCTTTCTGTAGTGGGGGGCCCAGAATTGGACACAATACTCCAGATGTGGCCTCACCAGTGCTGAATAAAGGGGAATAATCACTTCTTTAGATCTGTTGGCAATGCTCCTCCTAATGCAGCCTAATATTCCATTCATCTTCTTGGCTACAAGGGCACACTGTTGACTCGTATCCAGCTTCTCATCCACTGTAATCCCAGGTCCTTTTCTGCCAAACTGCTACTTAGCCAGTTGGTCCCCAGCCTGTAACAATGCTTGGGATTCTTCTATCCCAAGTGCAGGACTCTATACTAGTCCTTGTTGAACCTCATCAGATTTCTTTTGGCCCAATCCTCTAATCTGTCTAGGTCACTCTGGACCCTATCATAGAATCATAGAGCTGGTAGAGACCTCAGGAGGTCATCAAGTCCAGCCCCCTGCCCAAGCCAGGACCTATCCCTGCCCTCCAACGTATCTACCTCTGCTCCTAGCTTAGTGTCATCTGCAAACTTGCTAAGGGTGCAATCCATCCTCTCATCCAAGTCATTAATAAAGATGTTGAACAAAACAGGCCCTAGAACCGATCCTCAGGGCATTCCACTTGAAACTGACCACCAATCTGACATCGAGCCATTGATCACTACCCGCTGGGCCTGACAATCTAGCCAGCTTTCTATCCACCTTACAGTCCATGTATCCAATCCATACTTCCTTAACTTGCTGGCAAGAATATTGTGGGAGACTGTATCAAAAGCTTTGCTAAAGTCAAGATATATCACATCCACTGACTTCCACATGTCAACAGAGCCAGTTACCTCATCATAGAAGCTAATCAGATTGGTCAGGCATGACTTGCCCTTGGTGAATTCATGTTGACTATTCCTGATCACTTTCCCCTCTTCCAAGTGCTTCAAAATGGATTCCTTGAGGATCCCCTCCATGATTTTTCCAGGGACTGAGGTAAGGCTGACTAGTCTATAGTTCCCTGGATTGTCCTTCTTCCCTTTTTTAAAGATGGGCACTACATTTGCCTTTTTCCAAACAACCGGGATATCTCCCGATCTCCGTGAGTTTTCAAAGATAATGACCAAAGGCTCTGCAATGACATTTGCCAGCTCCTTCAGTATCCTTGGATGCATTAAATCCGGACCCATGGATTTGTGTATGTCTAGGTTTTCTAAATAGTTCTTAACCTGTTTTTTCTGCACCAAGGGCTACCCACCTCTTTCCCATACAATGTTGCCTAGTGCAGTAGTCTGGGAGCTGACCTTGTCTGTGAAGACGGAGGCAAAAAAAGCATTGTCCCACATCATCTGTCACTAGGTTACCTCCCTCATCCAGTAAGGGCCCCATACCCTCTCTGATCACCCTCTTATTGCTAACATGCCTGTGGAAACCTTTCTTGTTACCCTTCATATCCCTTGCTAGCTACAATTCCAATTGTGCTTTCGCCTTCTTAATAACTTCCCTTCATTCTCTAGCAATATATTTATACTCCTCCCTAGTCATCTGTCCAAGTTTCCACTTCTTATAAGCTTCCTTTTCATGTTTAAGCTCACCAAAGATTTACCGTTAAGAGCGATGCTTACTGGTTAACTGTTTAATTGGTGCGTTCCACAATATTATAGCAAATAACAGATAATATGTCCCTTATTCATTATCTATTCATTTAAATAATTTTTTTCCTTTTTAATCAGTGCTTCTGTCCCATATAAATTGCTTTATAGGCCAGGACATTAATTGTTAACAATTTTTGTAGCAGCAATGTTTCTTATTTGGCAGTTATGTTTTTAACACTAACTCAGCAGTAGGACAATCATTTCATGTGATTTCACTTGAATTTTGCTAGAAACAGGCTTATCACAATTGCTTTGCCCTCGGAGGCCAGCTTGTCAGCTCTTGTAAACCATGGCACTAAGCTGATATATACCAGCTGAAGATTTGGCCCACAGTGTGTATTTTCTTCATCATTAGTCACATCAGCTCCCTTTCTCTTTTCATATCTCAGCTGTGTTCACAATAAGAAGTATGCCACAAGCAACAGTGCCACCAGCTTGGAAAAAAATCAATATTTCCAGATGCAGTCATCAATGGAGCTTCAGAAATGAACAATAACCTTCAGAATAGGATCATTATGTTTCTCCATACAGTGTCATGAAAAATTGGTGGAGGAGATGAAGTACAACATTATCTACAATCATACCCTTTGGGTTCCGACAGCTAGAATCCCATCCAACCCCACAAGAAGCATATACTCAGGTTCAGTCAATCCTTGGATCGGAGATCTCATGGGAAAAATCTTGCAGCAGCAAGTAAGTAGTGACAGTTTTGTTATGATTTTTATATAATGCCAAAAGTGTGCTGAGCGAAACACAAACAAGCAAGAGGACAAACCCAATGCCCACAGATCTTGTAATCTAATTAGACAACATAGAGAAGAGATATATGATGAAACAAAATATTGAGCACTGAAGTTTAATATTGGTACCTGCTCTGTTAGTGCCACCAACAGTCCAGTATGATTACATACCCACCTGTGGCATGTGAATTTCCTGGAATCAAAATCTACTGCAAAGTAATTTTCTACTACATTCTAGAGCAGTGTTTCTGAAAGTGTTCTGCAGAATCACTCTAAGAAACACATTAACTGGCCATCTCAGTTTGTTTATTTACCGGTGCCACGGCCACGGAGCCTCACGGCTCCCATTGGCTCCATTTCATCCTTTGCAGCCAAGGGGAGCCACGAGAAGCAGCGTGGGCCAGGCCACCACTTCCTGCGGCTCCCATTGGCTGCAAAGGACAAAATGGAGCCAATGGGAGCCGCGAGGCTCCATGGCAGCGGCGCTGTAAATTAACAAACCGGGGGTGGCCAGTTAATGTGTTTCTCAGAGCGATTCTGTGGAACACTTTCAGAAACACTGTTCTAGAGGGCTTTCCCATCTGGGGAATTGTGGGATTGTGCTGAAGAAGCATCTGAAACTCTACAATTCAGTAGTTTCCATTTGGAAAAGGCACTATATCTGAAATGCAGTTTGCAAAAGTATGCAAAAAAAAATTGCATTGGCAGCTACAACACAAAATAATCACGAGATCCCTGACTCCCTAGGAATCAGTGGAAATATTTCTGAACATTTCAGGGGAACAATTCTTTGATTCTGGTTGATATTTAGTGAAGAAACTTTCTGTGCCTACAAATGTAGTTATTAAGATATACAAAGAGGCATTAAAGGTTCAAAGAGTAAAGGCAGCTTGTTTTATCTGCATGCAGGAAACAGTTTGCTGTCAAGAGAGTTACAGAGGTGTTTCGGGGAATCTTTTACTGTTGTTGTCACAGAGGATACACAAAAACAAGGGTTACATTTTATGGATTTTTCTAAGCATTCTTCACATTCTTTTATCTCCTAGTGACAGTGACACTAATAGTTTGACCAACACATTCCTTTAACAAGCAAACAGATGGCTGGTGTTTAAATCTCTACCCCTCTGTGTGCAGAAGAATCAGATTCAGCACTGACACAATGAGTTATACCTTATTTGGAGAGACCCTAGCAGGACATTGAGGACACTGGAAAACATTTGGAGATTTTTCTAACATTTCCATTTCCTCTCTGAAAAGTTGTTCTTCTTTAAATTGTCAGTTTTTCACACCAGACATTGTCAAGTGTGGCAGTGTATTTGCATTTTCAGCACAACTCAGATCTTGATAAAGAAGTCCAGCTGGTGTTGGACAAGTTCCTCATCCCCTCAGCTTTGGTCAGACCTTGATTCTTCTTTGAAGATCAAAATAGTATTCACCATAATATTGAAGAGCTGTATGCTGCTCCCTTTACTCACATGGAGTAGTATTTTAAATTGTGATTAGTCCCAATCATTGGGTCTACTCACAGGGGAGGGTATTAACAATGAATATTGGTGGTAAAATCCATTCATAAATGAGTATTTGGGTTACTGATACCAACAAATAGCAGGGATGGGCACACAAACACAAACACACACACAGAGATTTTATAAGCTATGTTCAACATTTTCAAATTTGGGAGCCTAAGGTTAAGCATATAAATGGCCACTGTCTTAGTTTCCCTCTTTGCTAGGTAGTTTAATTTAGCCCTTCAGATAAACTAAACCATCCTACAGTAGAATGGTCCACCAAACTAGACTAGTCCATTCACACCTCATTCTGTCTTTCTAAAGTGTCATAGTAAAATCAATAAAAAATAAATTTAGCCCTAAGTAAAGCACTACCTCCCCTGTCTCCTCAGACATTACAGGTTCTCTGCTGTAGGCTGGTTTGAAAGTCTCCAAATTCTCTGCATTTTCTGGGACCCCCTAATGCTTCCCCCGCTTTACTTGTACTCAGCCTCCCATCTCCCCATATATAGTTATATTGACCTCCACTACTTGGCAGGTAAGTTGAGCCCCCTCTATAGGAAATCTTTGGTTGTGTCCCCGCTCCAGGGAATGATCAACCCAACAATGTTTTGGCTTTGGGCTGAACTGTTTTGGCTGAGTTGAGATTTTGGGTTCATACAAACTAAACTCAAAACAAAACTCAACAGGCACGTGCCCATTTGAAATTAAACAGAATTCACATGTGAAGCTGCTCCCCTGCTCAGCTGTCACCTGACTCAAGCCCTCTCTGGAAAACCATTTATCCTGACTGAAGAAGCCCGAACTATTCAGAGGAAAATTACTCCATTAACCTTATGGTGAGCTTTTTGTGTAGAACCAAAACCCTGCTTTGGGATAATCCCATGCTTATAATGTCGGCCATGGCCTTGTTTTATTCTGAGACTGGAGATGGGACAGATGAGTCAGAATGTCAACCCCAATTTGAGAGCAGGACTCATTTTTGCTCATTCTGGAATAAGAAAACTTTTCAACTACTTTGGCCTAAAACTCCAATTCAGGAAAGTAATTCTGTTTAGCAAAGCACACAGGCATGCTTCTTTAATAACACACGCATAAGTGCTTTGCTGAATAGGGATGGCCTTAAGAATGCGCTAAAGAGATTTTGTGAATCAGAGCCTCAGTGAAACCAAGCCAGCCACAGCCACACCAAAACTTCAACAGGTGCATCTTAAACATTATTTGATTTTAATCTGTTCTTTAAAAAAAGACACAATTGCTTATCTATGCAATCTTTCTTACAAAACCAGTGGTCTTTCCTTCTGCTGCAGCATTGTACTTACTTTTGAAATACTGGGGCCCAACTAACGTAGTAAATATAATTATACAGTTTTGCATCCTACATCGAAGAGAGTATAGCTGTACAGCATATTACTCACTGCAAATCTCACTCACACAAGTAAGTCTTACTCTTGCCAAAGATCATTAATTTTCTGTATATTGGTTTATCTCAGTCCCAATTTAAATATATATATATATTAATCCATACCGCTGATTACAAGGCTTTTAACATTTAAGATACTGTAGGGTTTATTTATTTATTTATTTCCCTTGGGACCAAACCTGGGTCTTTACTCAGTAAGAACTGCAAACTTTTATGGTGTGAAATGAATAAAAATATCACAGAATAAAATTTGAATGCCTCTGAAGAAATTATTTCAGTCTCTAGAGTAAAGATGTAATTAGGCAGTTTTGTAAAACAGCTTATTTATTACCCAAGAGAAAAGGTGAAAAAAATGTTTAAGGTCTCTTGGGAAATTGGCAGATTTTTTTTTAAATTCTACTATACACTCAATAGTTTAAGAAAGCATTCTTGGGGCAGTTTGGTCCATTTAATAAATGTGTTGACTTTTTTAAAAATAAAGAAAGGTGCATGTTCAATAGCCTATCCTCATGAAAGGAGAAAATGACTCTTTATGATAACAACTTGCATTTGACTATAAAGTAGCATGCAGTGGTGTGGACTTGTTTTTGTACTATTATATCTTAGCTATGTTCTAACATCAGCAGTATTGGATTCTCTGAGATATTCTATGAAAATTCTTGTTGTGCACATTAAAGCAGGTGTTACAAAAACCATGGAAAGCAATGTTAACAATTCAGTGGATGAAAGGAAGGCACAATAAAATCAAATTGCACTATGACTGGTGCCATGCTGGATAGAACTAGCCTTTTGATAAGGTCCCACTGCAGTTAAAGTTGTGAATGGACTAGGATGAACTAAAAAGCTTTCCTACTTGCCAAGATATAATCTTATATTGAGCTAATGTTCTATTCTTCTTATTGGCTCTTGTCAATTTTTTTCACTGGACTTAAAACAATAGTATTTCAATAAATAACTTTTTGCTTTCTGTTTTAGTGTGGGAAAGCTAAGACAAATGAGGGAGGTTTGCTCTTTGTTCTGAACCTGGGCCTACTGGTGGTTATTTCAATGGTTACAGGAAGGAGTCCCGAGGTTGTAAACTGGGAATAAGTTCCACAGCTACTCTCTGCGCTCACAAGTCTGACCCTTATAGTGGCTGTCCCATTTTTGCAAATTTGTTTTATATAAACATATATCTAAATATATAAACATATTTATATTGGCCTATAAATCAGATTATAGATTGCTCAGGAACTACTAGATGCAACCATTGCTTTGTGTATGAGCGGTTCATGATGGTATATTAGAGTATTAGTTTTACACCCTGACTTGCATTCCCAAACATACAAAATGCTTTCAAGATGATTGCACGAACCTTTCTGGAATGAATACTAAAAGGAATATGTATACACACATTCATATACACAATAAAAGGGTTGTGAACGCCTAAGTATGTTTGTGAATATTTTTCTTTATGTGCTTAGAACCTTGATCTGTGACAGAGTCCCTGCCCTTCCCTGCACAGCTGCTTACTTTGTTCCCCTTCGGCCCCAAAAGCCTCGCTCAGTACTTGCCATGGAGGACAAATGATTTCAGTCAATTTCAGAGTAAGCAAACCAATTTATTCAAAAGCCACATCTATACTAGCTGCCTCTGGCAGCAGTCCCCTGGCAACAGATATGATTTAAAACAACTCAGTTTTTCCCCCTTGGGGAACTTACTGTCTTCAATCCACTGTTCTTTGGAGAATACTTCTCCATCTGAATCCCAGAAACTGACTGGAGCAACACAGCTTTATCTAGCCCAGGGCTGCTTAACTTTGGAAACCCCAGGGGCCACAATGATACTCACAACACATGCCGAGGGCCACAACTTAAGTGTGGTTGCATAAACATGCAAATATATATGCAAATATATGTAAATAGCTTCTTTCACATGGATGGGCATGAATACAAAGATTAAGGCAAGACTATACAACACACAAGCAAAAATGCAATATTTACCCGATTTCCACCCATGACAGCACTTTTAATGAGCAATGACAGTTCAGGAATTTAACTACTAAAACTCATAACAACAGAAGACCATTATATTGACTCACTGTTGTGAAGCGTGTTCCCAGTGGAGGCCATGTTCAAAGGATCCCATCCGCGGGTCGCGTGTTCAGCCCCGCATAAACCCAAACCGCACCGCGGGCCGCAAACAAATGGGCCGCAGGTCGCATGCAGCCCATGAGCCGTGGTCGCATGCAGCCCATGGGCCGTGTGTTGAGTAGCCCTAATCTAGCCTCACCATCTGAGCTTGCCCATCTTAAGGGGGAGGAAGTGAGCTAACTTTCTCTTCCACACATACATTATTCCACCTGCTTCCAAACAGTAGATGGTCACCATCACCTTACAGTCTAGATCTTTAGCTAGGCTTTTGGTAGTGTATTCAAGTAACCAATGGAATAATGGAGTTCGAGTTCAAATTATGAACTAGTAAAGTTATCTTGCAGATTTTTACTGCCACTCCTCACCTCAGTTTGCAAACTCTTTCCAGATAAAATCAGTAGAAATCCCTAGTGAACTTGATGGCATCTATCTCTCCAAATATCAGAATATAAGTGAAACTTTAGCAAGGTACCTTTAGAAATTAACAGAGGTGTACAGCTGACAAGATAAAAAAAATTAAAACACCTAACAGGCGCAAATTGCCTCTAATATTTAAAACTAAGATGGGAACTAAAAAACGAATTTTCACTAATGAAGGGAGAGCATGGTGAGATAAGGAACAGTACCTTTTCTTCCTCTAAATGCTATTAAAGATAATTTATGTCTCTAGCTCACAAATTATACTTGGAAAGCTGTGTGTGTATTTGTAAATGCAGCTGTTACGGACTGAATTGTTTATTCTATTGCTTATGCCTTCCTGGATGTAACCAGTTGCAACCAGCTGTCAACCAGTTGTCTTTTTTTCTGCTCCTCTCCTGGAAAAATTATAACCTTGCTGATCAGCAAACTTCACAGAATGGTTATTACTATCTAAAAATATGGCAAGAGTCAATAAGCAACTCCCAAAGTGAATTACCAAGCACAGAGTTGCACTATCAGTCTAAAGATTCTGTAAATATTCTTTATATATTTGTGTTTTAGTATGTTTGCACATTGATTTCAATGGGATTGATCATAGCATTTAAGATATGCATATGCTTAAGCAGAGCCGATGCATGTGGTATACGGGGAGGAGGAGTGTCCCATGCCCCAGAGGTTTCTGACTTCCATTTAGCGTAGACGTTTTCAAACTGTGGGGTGCGCTCCTTTATGGTTTGAAAACCGTTGCCTCCTGCCTGAGCAGGAGCTGACAGATCAAAAGCTTGTGGGAGCCACCTGGCCCACTTTGGCACCTGAATCTCTGAGCTGTGGTAGCCTGAGTGCTGGCTGGCTGCCTGGCAGCCTTCTTTGCCTTGCTCCCCGATCTCCTTCTCTTTTCATATATCCACCCATCTCTTCTTTCCGTTCTCTTGCTCCCCTTACTCTGCTTGTCTGCTTCGTTCCTCACATTCCCACTTGTCCCTTCCTTCTTTGCCCTCACCAGTATTCCACTGTCACTCTACTCCTCTCTCCTCCCTATCTCTTTTTCTAAGAAGCCCACCTCCCTTTTTCTTTGTTCTCTCTTTTCATTCCTTGGGACACTGTATAATTTACCCCCTGAGAAGTCTGCCCCTTTCTATGCCTTCTCGAGAGTTCCTGAGAAAAGCTGATGCTATTTAAGATGGGGAAAAGCCTTCTATCCTGCCTTGTCTTCTGTCTCCCTCAAAGGGGATTGTAGGAACTGAATAGGCCTGATCCAACTCCTATTCAAGAAAATGAGTATCTTTTCATTAACTTCCTTAGATGCAGGAACAGGCCCTCTGTGCATATTTTTTATTATTATTATTATGGATTTGTATGGCATTAGCATCTAGGAGGTCCAATCATAAATCAGGGCCCCACTCTGCTAGGTACTGTACAAAAAATATCACTCATCTGCAGTAACACACGTATTGACCCTTGTTGTGGCGCTATCTCGTCCCACATGACATGCTACTCAGAAACAAGCTGGCAGGGCGAGATCATAATTTCCACAGCAATTCCTCCCCCAAGCGACTATGGGCTGATTTCAAACCTGCTAAGGAGATAGCGAAGGCTTCCTTTTCCTCAACCTGCCCTTCTTGACTCCTGCTGGCTTCTTCTTCTCCTCTCAGGAGGCTCTGAGAAGCATCAGCAAGAGGAGGATGGAGGAGGAATGATGTGCATGTGGAGGGATGATCTAATGGGGGAACAGAATTAAAGTGAGAGGACATGGACTCTGTGGGCCCCAAATTCCAGACTTGGAACCTATGATCCTTTTAAGATTTTCCCCTATTCACCAATTACTATCCTATCCAGTCTTTCAGTCATTTTACAGAATTCTGGATTTTCAAAAATTGTCAAATCGAAAGGCCTTTTCAGGGGAATGAGGCATCATGATCATATTGGCCATATTCTAACAATGTATAGTTTAGTGTTTCTAATTCTCATCATTTTATGAAGTCTTGTGATATTTGGTGTTCTACTTAAATCCTTAGCTCCTGAAACATGTGACTACTTAAATGATCTCAGCTTTCAGTTTTAAAAATGAAGTACATTTGTAACCTTTTTGATTCTGAAGACAAGCTTGAAAACATAACCCCAGTGCAACCTAAAGATCAACACCCACAAATAAAAAACCCTGAATAAAAAAAATCTCGTGATTTTCAAGCCAATCTCAGGATTTTTGGGCGGGGGTATCTGACTCATGGTATTAAAATGTTCAGAGCTAGCAATACTGATCTTATCTGGCAATTACGAATCTGCTTCCCTCTGTATGTCATATATGTAATTTCATAATCTACTTGCAACCCACTAATGATATATTCCAGAATGTGGCCTTTCTTGGGCCTATTTGTAGAGATAGTTGTTAATGTAAACTCCTCTTTTTCCACAACCTGAAACTGTTGCTAAAAATTTAGAAATTTAACTGTTAAAGCCCTAAACACCTTCATATTATGTTGACTGAAGGAAAGACTTTCCTGCAAATATTGATTAATGGGGGCAGGGTGTTTAACCTCTCTGTGATAGCTAATCAAATAGATAATCAAAGCTTTGTTTTCTCTGTTACTTCGCAGGCACAGCTACTTCTGTAGCAGGATGTTAACCTCTCATCCTTTCCTAAATTGCTTTAGCGCTTTGTGCTCACAAATGGTCCAACATTAAACCTAAAGAAACATCAACATTATGCTACAACATTCATGGGCTACAGAAATGCAGGGAAATACTATTCAGGGAAAAGGTTTTTATGCTTGATTGATGATTTATAAGATCATAGCCAGTGTATTGTATAGATAAAGTTGGAAGAGATAAGCCTGTAGCACAATCAATCCCTCTGGAGGGAAAAAAGGAAAAGTATAATAAGATGCAAAATGAAAGAAGACGTTGGCTTAAAATTAATGCCTGTTTAAATTGTAGAGGTGGAAATATGCCAGCTTTTTAAGTAATTTGGAAGAATCCTATTTTCCCCATGTAGTTAATTACTGAAAGAATAGGCTGTGCATTTTGTTAAGCTTTTATCAGTGATACTTACCTGAAAGAAGAAATCATACATTTGTTCTTCAACTCAGCTGAACATACTATGCTTGTAATTCAGGATGATTTGTCATAATTCATAATTCAGTATGATTTATCAGAACTATTTGGCTTGTGAACTAGTATACTCTGAAAGGGACTTATGGAAGACAGCAACTGTACTAATATAGTAGGAATTTAAATTCAAATGTATTTGTACTGTAAAGTACAAAAACCATTTTTGTTAACTACATTCCAAATCTTCACACAACAATGCCGCTGTAGTCACTTGCTAAATGCTAGTTGTTGCCTTTCTCAACCTATAGGTCACAACCCAAAACTGGTTCACAATAATGTGTCGAAGAGTCATAGAGCTGGCTCACCCTAGGCATTGCAGCTTTGTGCACGGAGTCCAAGTATGACTCTGGTATGACAGCCTGAGGTGGTTGGCTGGAACAAATTTGAGTGAGTGGCATTGAAACCCAATGTGACAGATTGTAGGGCTGGATCCCGTTCACCAGGGTTAGCCATTGCTGGGTCACCACCGCTATATTTACATGAGCCTCCAGAGGTATGAGTGAATGCAGCTCCTGTTGGCTGTTCCCAGCAAATGGGAGCTGCGGGAAGCAGTGTCCTGGTCTGCACTGCTTCCCGTAGTTCCCATTGACTGGGAATGGAGATCTGCAGCCAAAAGGAGTGGCAATCACCCATACCATGCAGAGGTGCAGTTAATATAGCAGTGACGGCATGCCCGGGGTTAGCCCTAGTGAATCATTGTTGTTTTATTGCCTACCCCAATCTAGATTCTTAGCTATGAGTCCCCCTCTCCTTCCTTCCTAATGGATCCTGGTGGGGAAGGGGGAGGTCATAAGATCTGGGAGTGTCTCTTGGAATCTCTGCATTGCAACATGCCAACAAAGTTGATAAATGGGTCCTGAGCCCCAAAATATCAAGGTAGAATACACTGTATAAGGATGGCTAACTCAGACCAAAGAGATTAGAAAGAGAAAGAGATCTTGGAGTTATCGTGGACAGTTCTCTGAAAACTTCCACACAGTGTGCAGCGGCGGTCAAAAAGGCAAATAGGATGCTAGGTATTATTAAGAAAGGGATAGAAAATAAGACCCAGAATATCTTACTGCCCCTGTATAAAACTATGGTACGCCCACATCTTGAATACTGTGTACAGATGTGGTCTCCTCACCTCAAAAAAGATTTTGGCCTTGGAAAGGGTTCAGAAAAGGGCAACTAAAATGATTAGGGGTTTGGAACGGGTCCCATATGAGGAGAGGTTAAAGCGACTGGGACTTTTCAGTTTAGAAAAGAGGAGACTGAGGGGGATATGATGAGGTGTATAAAATCATGAGTGGTGTGAGAGGCGGATAAAGAAAAGTAATTTATTAGTTCCTAAATAGAAGAACTAGAGGACACCAAATGAAATTAATGGGTAGCAGGTTTAAAACTAATAAAAGAAAGTTCTTCTTCACACAGCGTGTAGTCAGCATGTGGAACTCCTTGCCAGAGGAGGCTGTGAAGGCTAGGAATATAACAGAGTTTAAAGAGAAGCTAGATAATTTCATGGAGGTTAGGTCCATAAAAGGCTATTAGCCAGGGGATAAAATGGTGTCCTTGGCCTCTCTTTGACAGAGGCTGGAGAGGGATGGCAGGAGACAAATCGCTTGATCATTGTCTTCGGTCCACCCCCTCTGGGGCACCTGGTGCTGGCCACTGTCGGCAGACAGGATACTGGGCTAGATGGACCTTTGGTCTGACACAGTACGGCCGTTCTTATGTTCTTATGTTCTTATAGAAAAGCAGCAGCAACAGAAATTTCATGACACTGTAAATCCTGCAGAATCAATTAAAAAGTACATCAAATATATTTATTGTTGAAATTTATCTCATTGCTATATTTTCAATTTTTAACTCTATAGTTTGACTAGCAATAGTCTAAATTTTGAATTATGTAGCTTTGTTATGACTGGATTGATAGGTCACAGGGCATTGCTTCTGTTCACTGCTTGGTTGAGTGTGCAAACTTTCAGTACAAATACTAAAAATTGCACTTTGTGAACAGTGTGGCTGTAAAATGTAGATGAAAAGAAAACACTCAACAGTAATGAACATGGGCAAAGAGCATCCTACAATATGAACACAGAACAAAAACAGAGGGTTTCTGTCCCCCAAAGAATTTACAATCAAAGTGATAATTGTTCATCATTATAAACTGTTGCTTAGTGCAATTTGGACAAAACCAAAATTATTGTTCATTTTGCAGTAATGCTTAGATGCTCCAATTTAAATCAGACCCTCATTAGGCTTTGCTCTTTAAAAATATACAATAAAAAAGAATTCCTGGCCTGGAGTGGTGATTACCTGAACAGACAGGGCAAACAAAGGATGAGAGAAAGGCAGTGATATAGATGGGGAGCTAAGGCAAAGAGAAATTAAATGCCTTGATTATGTTTGTCCAGGACAGCTGAAAACTAAACCTAGATATCCTGAGTCCCATTCCAACCCTTTAAACACAAGAAATGAATAATATATTTAATAAATAAACATAAGCAAATGCAAAAATATCACTTAACGAAAGTTCATTTCTACTCTAATTGTTATTTTTTTTCCCTGAGAATAAAAGATTAAGTGATTTTTTTTCCAGTGACAGAACCCAGAATCCTCTTAACTAATTTGTTGAGGAAATATGCCATAGTGGAATTCAGTCTGACTGATTAAAGTATGTTAATACATTTTCCAGCTTTGGGTCTTGAGTCCCACTGCCCTATCCATGACCTTTCTTACTTGAGAATTATGTTGCATCTACTACTGCCAAGCATACATCCGTGCCCCAGGATAGAATGTTTGAACAGAAATTATTCAAAGCGTAGGCAAAAAACAAGAGTGTGTGATACTGTGAATATATATATATATTATTGGATACATCTACATAGGAGGATTCAGATATTACTTCCAACAAATGTCAAACCACATGGTGTATTTTTCCTGCTGCTGTATAGATTCACTGAGATTTACATGGTTGATCACTCCCATTAATACTATAGATTTATTACAACTGTATACATAGCACCTCCAATATCTTCTCCTTGGCTATTTAAGGAGGTATTATGTGGTGGACAAAAGCAGACTGAAAAATTCCATTCCATGAGGTTTAACTGTTAATTCGAACTAAGGGGTTTATCTCGGAATCGCGCTTCTCTGCTGCGTGTAGACACGGGCAGTTACTTCGGGCTAGTAAGTTTCCAAAATGGCGACCGGACGGGAATAAGCTAATCAAGCGCGGGATATTTAAATCCCGCACTTCATTAGCAATTTCGGTCGCCCTCATTAGCCTTCCTAGTTCGAACTAGGGGGCTAGTGTAGACGTACCCTTAGTCTCCTCTTTTCTAAGCTAGAAAGTCCAAGTCTTTTTAATCTCTCTTCATATGGGACCCGTTCCAAACCCCTAATCATTTTTTTGCCCTTTTCTGAACTTTTTCCAGCATTGCTAAGATATCTTTTTTAAGACAAGGCAACCACATCTGTATGCAGTGTTGAAGATGTGAGTGTACCATGGATTTATATAGTGGCAATAAGATATCCTCTGTCTTATTCTCTATCCTTTTTTAAAAAATGATTTCTAAAATTCTGTTTGCTTTTTTGACTGCAGCGGCACTTTGACTGGATATTTTCAGAGAACTATCCACAATGACGTCAAGACCTCTCTCTTGAATCTTAATAGCTAAATTAGCCCCCATCATTTTTTAACTATTTAACTTTCACCAATCCTCTTAATAATGTGATCAATTAATTTCCAAGATTTGTTAATTTGAGTTTGATGCACAGCATATCTCCCTTTAACAAGTCTTAACAATCATCCATGCCTGTCTTCTTCCATGCTGACATATATACCTGAACATTCATTTCCAGAGTCATCTTCCGTGCAGAAATGATAGCAACGGACCAGACAGCATAGTCTGAGGCTACGTCTAGACTACGCTCTATTTTCGAAAGAGATCTTCTTTCGATCTCACTTTCAAAAGCAGATCTTTCAAAAGCGAAAGTAGTCTGGACGCTTTTTTTCGGAAAAAAAACCCTTTTCCGAAAAAAAAACGCTCTTCCTTAAAAAATTATGTTTACGTTTTTTTCGAAAAAGGGTTTTTTCCCCAAAAAACTGTGTCCAGACTACTTTCACTTTTGAAAGTGAGATCAGAAGATATGCAAATTCACACAGAATTTGCATATCCTCTTTCGAAAATAGAATATAGTTTAGACGTACCCTGAGTAGCAGCAAGAATCTCCATATACTAGCCTAAGGGATAAGGCCCATCTCCAGCAAATATTTGAGTGTATGGTTGACTTTAAGCATTTGAGTTATAGCAGAGCAAAGCAACCTTAGTGGAAGTCAGTATGTTGTGCTACTAGGCTTTTAAGCAATTAATAGAATCCTATTTCATTTCCATAGAAATCTATTGATGACATTGCTCTTGAATTTTATAGGGCTTTATTATAAACAATACACCATTAAATCCCCCTGGTTCTCTCACTTGCAACTATTTCAACCCATCCCCCTTCCCTAAAATCCTATTGCAGTTAAATGTAAACCTCTTTTCCAGGCACCAAATTCCCCAGTGTTATAGCAATGTTCCAGTTCTGTGAGCTGCCTTGAGTATCCAAGAGGTAATTCCTCCCATTCTCTGGAACTCTGCTCCATCACTGTCCTTTAATTCCCTGCCCAAATGATGATGTTGGCCACTTACATCTGATTGAAGGCAGCTTTACACAATCCATGTGATGTAAAGTGGTCTCTGTGTAAGTAAGAGACATACAATTCAATTACATTAGACCTGATGGTCAGAAAGCTGCTTGGTGCAGTGAAATCTGTCTGTCTCTCTCTCTTGAACCTCTAGTCCTATTGCTGCTGCAGCATTTACTGTTTCCTTTCTGAGATCAGGACAATTTATGGCCACCCCAAGGTAAACTGGAACTCCAGCTCCATGTGGCTTGGGGCAGAGGGGGGAGGCATCTGAGACCATCTGCACTGTGCAATTTCACTCCTGCTGCTGAGGGCAGCTTTTGAAAGAAAACTTTTTGTGCTTCTTTTCTTACTATGATTATCACTCATTGTATGCATAACATTGGGCAAGCTATTTTTGGAAAGTAAGACAAGATTCCTATTATAAGTGTCTCCAGTCACAGGAGGCTTTTCTATACAACATTTAAGCTTGTACTACTAGTATCAACATCTGGAGGACTGAGCCTTAGGCACCATTACAAGAAGCAAGAGATTTGGACAGGATACGTTTAATCTTACTTTAATGATATGATATTCTGCCAAGATAAACTTCTAAGCTTTAACATATTTTAGTTTGAAAAATGTTATCGTCAGGTGTAAAGGAAATTTCTCTTCACTAAGGAGAGTTCTGCAGTAGTATATCCAATGACATAATTACTATATGTCTGTGTATTTCATGATTGTCTTTCCTGGCCTGAATAAATAAGAAGCAACTACAAGTTTTTCTTCTAACATGTCTGTACAAATCAATTTTAAACAAAGGAATAAGGATAGTAGACAAATACTCTTATCATGCACATGATTTGGAATGGGATTCTTTTCAACAGGGTGTTGAATCAATTAATGTTAATTAGGGAAAGGAGCAGGGGATCTTCAACAGAATATTATGTAATGTACTTGCAAGCCTTCTGGAGAAAGTTCTGTAAATCAAAAGGGATTTCTTATGTAAATATAGAGATACCTTTGAAATTAGGGAAGTAATCATTATTTTGGGAAAGTACACCTCTTTCTACTGTCAAGGCAAAACCCAAACCAAATCTGGTGTAAGGTTCTGAGAGATTTGGACAATTTTGGCAGGTGTGCGATTTGTATTTTCCTCTAGCTATGTTCTTTTGCGTTCCTGATGACATTGGAAGTGAAATGCCACTAGATTGTTTGTTCTCTTAAGGGCTCAATCTTATAAAGTTCTTCACACCTTTATTTCCCACTGACCATTGCAAGCTCACACCCAAGAGTTGAAGTGCTGGAAACTGCATAAGAGGGCTTGTTTTCCTGAGCTATGCAGACCAGTTTTGTAGACTCATTTGAATCATAATTGTTGGAATTATAAGTGCCAATCATCATTGTAATAATATGTTCTATTTTAGCATTATGGTCTGTAACTTTTAGCCTATATTCACATTGAGCATGCTTAGCAGAAACGACCTTTAGCTTGAATTTGTACTGAGCCTGTCAACGTCTGACCTATTTTTAGTGGCTATGTGAACTTTAGCCTACTTTTTTTCTGCAAAATCAAGTCTTAAGTTTGGACTGAACCCAGCACCATGGGGATCCTGAGAGGGACCTGCCATCCTAAATGTAATATAAATATTAAACAAACATCACCCATGTGCTGCTGTTCTGGTTCTACTCACATTAGTTATTCTTCTTGCTTTAAGTCTATTCCTTTGAGAGTGGAAACAATGTTAGAGTCCCAATTGTTGATACCTTGGGTTAGTTACAGATCAGATCTTTAGCTGGTGAAAGTCAACAGATCTCCATGGAAGTCAGTAGAGCTAGGGTGACTCAAGCCAGTTGAGATACAGGCCCTATATCTGTAATGGTATAGATGATATAAATTAAAACCAAGTGGAAGGGGAGAAATCTAATGTATTTTGGAACCTTAGCAGATAGGAGTGAGTTAAAATAGCCACATAATCAACAACAACCAAAAGTTCCTCTCCCTCTGCATTTTCCTGGAAGAATATTTGTATAGAGAAATATTCTTAGCTTCACCAAAATCATAGACATGTCATTAACTATCATCCTATACAGCCCACAGTCTTCTGAACTAAACTAGGGATGTCCTCAGTGTGATAGTCAAAAATCCACATTCCAATAGATCTCCTGACACTGTCTCCTGACAATGCTGGGTCATCCTTGGATCCATACTCACATTCACCATAAATGTAGAAAATAATACCTTCCATTTCAAATCCAGTTGTAATGCTTATATTTCATGACAGGAATGTTCCCACAGGAGAAGTATTTGTTATTACAACTCAGGAGTAAGTTCATTCACTAAAGCAATAGATTGCAGAGCTCCTGGGAGTGGCCAGCTTCAGATAACAAGGCCATTGTATTAAATATAAGTTTTTACTTCATCATTTCCTTTATCTTAATCCAAATCCTCACTCCCTTTTGGCTGCTGACTGCAGCACTCTTCAGCTTCTGGCACAGAACCAGTAAAGGAGGTGCTGCAAGAGATGGTAAATCAACTCAGTCAGTGTTCTCTCTCGCTTCCTCTCTCTGAGGTCAAATGTGTTTCCAAATCAGTAAGAGAAGTGAAAGTTGCTTAATGTCTGGCTTCCAGCAAGGCAGCACAATAGCCAGCCAAAAAAGCAAAAGGATTTCCAACAACTTCTATTTCTGAGCATGAATTTTTGACATCTAGTTCTTCAGAACAGACTCCCTTCTCTGCACTATGGGCTGTATACTGACACTAGGTGACCAGATGTCTTCCTCCCTGCAAATAACCCATTAGGTGGAGTTTTGGCAAGGAGAACTGGGAATAGTTTGATGATACATGTACTCATACATTATGTTTCATCATCCATTCTTCCTTTTCACTAATTTCCACAATCCAAATACAAGAAAAAAATAACGGAAGTACTGTACAACTGGAAATATCTACCCATATTTCATGAACAAAGGCTTGTATAAACAGTAGATGCCTAGCATGAGTTAGTTCCTGTGAATAAGTTCCACATTCCAAAACATATTCAGAACCTTAACTTTTAGTATCAGGTCCAAAACAGACCATTCATCTAACTCTTCCAGAAATAAATGACTGAAGATCTCATTTGCAAATCCAATAGATAGAACTATGTGATGGCAGCGAGGTCACACTCATGTGCCTCTTTTTGATCAGGCATGGTGAGCCTTGCTTCATTTCCCTTCACCTGAGTTATAAACAAGTCCCAGCAGACCTTTTTAAAACAAAGAGCAGACTGCTTCCATGGGCCTCTTTTATTAATGGCAGCCAGAAGCACAAGTCACATTCTGAACTGCCCTGCATAGAGCTAGAGTCACTGCACACTCAAGACTTGCCTGTCTCCTGTGTGAAGCTAGGGCTGGCCTCACAGTTTGCTTGAATCCTGCCTATCCCTACGTCCCCCTGAACTTGGCCTCTACCCCTGCATGAGCATGGTGTTGCCACTCCCCACTGTAGCAAGTTCCTCCACACCCAACTTTTGATCAAGTCAGCAAGGGTGTGTCTAGACTACATGGCTCCGTCAACAGAGCCATGTATATGAGTGTACTTGGCAAAGGGAAATGAAGCGGCGATTTAAATAATCGCCGCTTCATTTACATCAAAATGGCCGCCGCGCTGTGCCGATCAGCTGATTGTCGGCACAGCGCAGTAGTCTAGACGGGGATCAGCCGACCCCAGATCCCTTTGTCGTCAGATCCTTTATGCCTCGTGAAACATAGGGGAAATTTTGGTTATAATAGTAATACATAATATATATAGACTTAATAAACCCCAGCAATTTATCATTAGTTCTTTACATCGACAAATCGTAAAGTGATTTTTCAAGGGAAGTTATATTTCATTATAGCCATTTAATAGCTGGGAAACTGACACACAGAGGAGTTAAGGCCTATATTTTTAAACTTTGCCTAGAGTTAGGCTCCTAAATCTATATTTAGGCATCTTAAATTAGAGGCCAGACTTACAAATATGGTAGGTGCCACATGACTAGAATGTGAGCGGTGTGTGCTGAGTATCTCAGGAAACCTAAATATGGATTTAAGGGCTTAATATAAGGCAGGGGTATGGATCATATGGATCTGGCCCCTGCCTTACTTTGATCCAGCCCTTGGTTAGACATAGGCTTATCCCCTCATGGGGTGAGGTAGAGCATAGTTCCACCCATGCAGCAAGTCTCCAAGGCTCAGTATATAATATTTTAGTCTCCTGTGGGCTGTAATATTTTGGTCTAATTTCAGTTGTTGGCTTGTAGATGCTGGGAGGTCTGGCTGATCTGTGATATGCAGGAGATCAGAGCAGGTCATTTGGTGGTCCCTTCTTGCCTTAAACCCTATAACTTTCTAACACATTTTAAAAAAATCAACCTAAAGGTCATCAAGTTAATGAAGAGTATGAAAGGGAATTCAAATCTTTTGTCCGTCTTAGATATGCAGAATGTGATCTGAACTGGAATTTGGTCAAGACACAGGATTTAACATTCCTAACGTATAAAAACATGCTGTTAGATGTTTAAAACACATGGCCTGGAGTTTGCTATCAGACGGATTTTTAACTATGGCTTCTCCAATAATGGTGTGCCTCTTATCACAAGCCTGGGACATTATTTTGGCTTGGTGTCAGAAGAAACACTTCCAACAGCTTTATATGGGGTTCATTAGAGGGCTCACATCCAAATAATAGCAACTGAACTCAGGTCATGAGATCAGGTAGAATCACAGCTCAGACTAGTGTGGCTATGAGAAACATAATACACAATGAACTAGAAGAAATAATATTTTTAAATGATTTAACAGACTTGTCATCTTTATTCAGCTAAATTTTCTATAAGAGAGATAGAAAACCTTCAAAATGGAATTCACAAGAACATATTGTGTTGACTTCTCTGAAACATGCATAACAGAGTTACTGTTTTAGTCAAGCATCCTTTCTATGAATCCAAATCAAATAAAAGTAAATTGAATAAATCAAAGGAGATCATGGCAAAATATCCATCTGTCTATCCATCTAGGATGTAAAATCCCAGTTAATCAGTTAACTGGTTAAGCGTTAGGTTGACCTAACATTTAACTGGTTAACTGACTAAGCAGGATGCAGGCTGGGGACCACTCCAACCCAGCTGGAGCAGCCTCCAGCCCACAGGACTCCTGGCTCCAGCCCCCGGCTGGGGCTAGCTGCCTTCTCCCAGCCCTGTGCTGAGGCTGGAACTGCCACCAGCTGCCAGCCCCCTCTGGAGCATCTCCCTATCCAGTGAAGCAGCCCCTGCCTGTGGTGTGCCCAGACTCCTTATTGACAAAGAACAAGAGCAAGGAAGAAAACTGAACAAGGAAGAAATAGAACAAGGAAGAAAACTGGCAGAATATAACCTCCAGGAGATGAAGGCCAACTCAGGTATCCCCAATTCCACTAGAGGTAAGTAACCGCTTTCAGGCTCTCTGCACAGGCACTGCGCAGTGGAGAATGCTTTGGCAGGGACCTCTCAGGGAGGAAATCAGAAGGAGACACCATCTACCAGAAGGCATGGGATATGAAGTTCTAGAGATGGGGGTTCCACAACTTCCTCCCCCCTCCAAAAAAAGAAGAAGATGCGTGGTGGTGGTCGGGGACTCCCTCCTAAAAGGGGACGGAGTCATCCATCTGCTAACCAGACCAGGAATCTTGAGAAGTGTGCTGCTTACCAGGAGCTCAAATTCAGGATGTGACCGAGTCTTTCAAACCTGATGAAACCTTCGGATCGCTACCCCTTCCTTCCTGCTTCTCCATGTGCGAACTAACGATATGGCCAAGAATGACCTTCAGCATGTCACTGCAGATTATGTAGTGCTGGGAAGAAGGATCAAGGAATTTGAAGCGCAAGTGGTGTTCTCATCCATCCTCCCTGTTGAAGGAAAAGGTACTGGTAGGGATTGGCAAATTGTAGAAGTAAATGCACGGTTGCGCAGGTGGTGTTGGAGAGAGGGCTTTGGCTTCTTCGACCATGGGACTCTGTTCCGGGCACAAGGATTGCTAGGAAGAGATGGGATCCACCTAACCAAGAGAGGAAAGAGCATCTTTGTGGGCAGGCTTGCAAACATAGTGAGGAGGGCTTTAAACTAGGTTTGCTGGGGGATGGTGACTTAAGCCCTGAGGTAAGTGGGGAAGTGGGATACCGGGAAGAAACACAAGGAAGGAGCAACAAAGGAGGACCCCGATTCAAATGGACAACGTAGGGCAATCAATTGGTTATCTAAGGTGTTTGTACACGAATGCAAAAAGCCTGGGAAACAAACAGGAAGAATTAGGAGACCTGGCCCAGTCAAAGAAATATGATTTGATTGGAATAACGGAAACTTGGTGGGATGATTCACATGACTGGAGCACTGTCATGGAAGGGTAGAAACTGTTCAGGAAGAACAGGAGGGGGAGAGAAGGAGGAGGAGTTGCTCTGTATGTAATAGAGCAGTTTGATTGCTCAGAGCTCCAGAATATAGAGGGAGAAAAGACTGTTGAGAGTCTATGGGTTAAGTTTAGAGATGGAAGCAACAGGGGTGATGTTGTGCTTGGCGTCTGCTATAGACCACCAGATCAGGTGGATGAGGGAGACGAGGCATTCTTCAGACAACTAACAGAAGCTTCCAGATCACAGGCCCTTGTTCTCATGGGGGATTTTAATCACCCTGACATCTGTTGGGAGACCAATACAGCAGTACACAGACAATCTAGGACATTTTTGAAGAACATTGGGGATAACTTCCTGGTACAAGTGCAAAGGAACTGACCAAGGGTCATGCATAGATTGACCTGCTGCTCACAAACAGGGAGGAACTAGTTGGGGAAGTACATGTGGGTGGCAATCTGGGAAGCAGTGATCATGAGATGGTAGATTTCAGGATCCTGACAAAAGAAAGAAAGGAGAGTAGCAAAATACACACCCTGGATTTCAGAAAAGCAGACTTTGACTCCCTCAGAGAACTGATGGGCAGGATCCCCTGGGATGCTAACATGAAGGCGAAAGAGTCCAGGACAGCTAGCAGTATTTTAAAGAAGCCTTATTAAATGTACAGGGAAAAAAAATCCCAATGCGCAGTAAGAAAAAGCAAATATGGTAGGCTACCAGCTTGGCTTACCGGGGAAATCCTTGGTGACCTTAAACACAAAAAGGAAGCTTATAAGAAGTAGAAACTTGGACAGATGACTAGGGAGGAGTATAATATATTGCTTGAGAAAGTAGGGCAGTAATCAGGAAGGCAAAAGCGCAACTGGAATTGCAGCTAGCAAGAGATGTAAAGGGTAACAAGAAAGGTTTCTACAGGCATGTTAGCAATAGGAGGGTGATTAGAGAGGGTGTGGGGCTCTAACTCGATGAGGGAGGTAACCTAATGACAGATGATGTGGGAAAAGCTGAAGTACTCAATGCTTTTTTTGCCTCTGTCTTCACAGTCAAGGTCAGCTCCCAAACTACTACATTAGGCAACACAGTATGGGAAGGAAGTGGGCTGCCCTCAGTGGAGAAAGAACAGGTTAAGAACTATTTAGAAAAGCTAGACATACACAGACCCATGGGTCCAGATTTAATGCATCGGAGGGTACTGAGGGAGTTGGCAAATGTCACTGCAGAGCCTTTGGCCATTATCTTTGAAAACTGATGGAGATCGGGAGATATCCCAGTTGTTTGGAAAAAGGCAAATGTGCCCATCTTTAAAAAAAGGAAGGACAATCCAGGGAACTACAGACCAGTCAGCCTTACCTCAGTCCCGGAAAAATCAGGAAGGGATCCTGTAAGGTGGATAAAAAGCTGGCTAGATTGTCGGGCCCAAGTAGTGATCAGCGGCTCGATGTCAAATTGGTGGTCTGTATCAAGTGGAGTGCCCCAAGGATCGGTTCTAGGACCAATTTTTTGTTCAACATCTTTATTAATGACCTGGATGAGGGGATGGATTGCACCCTCAGAAAGTTTGCGGATGACACTAAGCTAGGGGGAGAGGTAGATATGTTGTAGGGCAGGGATAGGGTCCAGAGTGACCTAGGCAGATTAGAGAACTCGGCCAAAAGAAATCTGATGAGGTTCAACAAGGACAAGTGCAGAATCCTGCACTTGGGACAGAAGAATCCCAAGCATTGTTACAGGCTGTGGACCGACTGGCTAAGTAGCAGTTTGGCAGAAAAGGACCTGGGGATTAGAGTAGATGAGAAGCTGGATATGAGTCAACAGTGTGCCCTTGTAGCCAAGAAGATGAATGGAATATTAGGTTGCATTAGGAGGAGCATTGCCAGCAGATCTAGAGAAGTGATTATTCCCTTTTATTCAGCACTGATGAGGCCACATCTGGAGTATTGTGTCCAGTTCTGGCCTCCCCACTACAGGATGGATGTGGACACATTGGAGAGAGTCTAGCAGAGGGCAACCAAAATGATTAGGGGGCTGGAGCACATGACCTATGAGGAGAGGCTGAGGGATTTGGGCTTATTTAGTCTGCAGAAGAGAAGAGTGAGGGGATTTGATAGCAGCGTTCAGCTTCCTGAAGGGAGGTTTCAAAGAGGATGAAAAGAGGCTGTTCTCAGTAGTGATGGATGGCAGAACAAGGAGCAATGGTCTCAAGTTACAGTGGGGGAGGTCTAGGTTGGATATTAGGAAAAACTATTTCACTATGAGGGTGGTGAAGCACTGGAATGAGTTACCTAGGGAGGTGGTGGAATCTCCATCCCTAGATGTGTTTAAGTCTCAGCTTGACAAAGCCCTGACTGGGTTCATTTAGTTGGGATTGGTCCTGCTTTGGGCAGGGGGGCTGGACTCGGTGACTCCTTAGGTCTCTTCCAGCCCTAGGATTCTATGATTCTATGAAAGGGTACCGAAGTCCACCATGGACAGTGGGTGCTCCAGACGAGAGCAGCCCTTGTCCATGGTGGGCCCCCTGCAGGGCTGGACCAGCTCCTCCAGCCCCCACCAGTTACTGATTAAGATACCTTCTCTCTCTCTCCCCTGCTTGTTTGGAGTGGCACTTTTTTTCCCCTCTAGAGGTGGGTAGGCCAGTTAGAGATTGATGGTATTACATATATGTCTGTGTAATTTGAGGGTGGGCAATAAAACAGCTGTGATTTATGAGGGTTAGCCTCTGGTGGGCCACCGGCGCTATATTTACCTGCACCTCCACAAGTACTGGTGATTACAGCTCCCATTGGCTGGGAATGACAATCCAAAGCTAATGGGACCTATGATCCCCATTCCTGTGAAGGTGCAGTAAATAAGGAGGTGTGGGGGCCCACCAGGGGCTAACCTTGGCAGACCAGATATGGCCAGAAAGCCGGTATTTGCCTACCCCAATGTAATATTATTTTCTCTGACTATTATGGATATACTCTTATTTAACTAGATTCAGTTGGCTGGCATTCCATGTACCTTTGTTACAGGATGGTTGGCTGGTAAAAGAAAAAAGAATGCCCCTTTTCCTAATTATACACAACTGGCTCTTGTTGTGTGATATTGCTTCTAGAGAATTTCAGGAATTAGTCCATAAAGTGTCATGAGTCATTGAGAGCAGGATTCTGTCCAGCCCAGGGCTGCCATTCTGACTTGCTTCTGCCAAAAACAAGTCTTTACCACTGCTGTACAAACCTTGGCATAGGAGATTTTCAACGTGGATTTATGCTGATTTGGCTGGCTTTATAAAGAATGCAAGTCAAAGGAGCTGGAATGCTATTATCATTCAGCTACTACCTTGCCAAAATGCTAAGCATTTAGCACTCTGGGGTTGATGTGATGAAAGTTGTTGTAAGAAGTCAATGTGTGTAATCTCAAGATGAAAATAAAATATAATAAAATTCCTTGTCACCACTTACTTATTCACTTCCTTTAACATAAACTCCAGTTCTTTTAAAATAATGCACACTTCTGCTTTCTGTAGACAAAAGCATCTGTATACTGCACATCTGTGGACTATGTAGAAATATGTACACAAGTATCAGGAACATTCTAGTAACAAACATATTTAACAATAATCGGTTTTAGTGATGAGTTATGGTCCTGTGAAAACAAATATCATCATTAGTGCAGAAAGCCTTTAGCCAGATCTCAGCTATAACTGGATCATACATATTAGAGCACTGACAGGCAAAACATTTAACATGTGATGACTGATCTAATTTAGTACAGTCTTACAGTACCGAAGCAGAATTACAGCTCTGGTTAATGGGACATAAACACACCTATTCTAACCAACATACAATAAAAAACCCACCCTTTTAAATTAATGAAGTAGAAGAGTAAAAACAAGTACCTGCATTTCAAATCCTCCAGGGTCATATTTTCTAAAGGTGTTTTTCAGTACACTCTACAACCCTGGCATGTTTTAAATAACAATATTGTTTAAATGTTTTGATTGAAAGTACAGTAGATTTCCGATAATCCGGAACCTATGGGACTTAGGTGGTGCCGGATTATCAAATATGCCAGACTATCAGGAGGTACTATAAGCAGGTTATATATATACTGTATACATTATATACTGTATATAAAGTGTTCTTAACCCTTTTTATTGTACATACTGTATACAGTATACTGTAATGTTTTAGTTTTTAAGCCTTTTTACCCTTTTGCTCAGTTCAGCTGCTGCTGTTACCTTGTGACTCATTTTTCACCGAAGCTCACTCACTAGGCTCTTGCCATTTTGATGCCGGACTATCAGGAGTGCCGGACTATTGGATGCCAGACTATTGGAGTTTTACTGTACTATCTCATTTTAATTTCCACTTCTGCTACTGATGTTTCAAATTTCCTAATAAAAAATTACTATAAACCACCAATTAGCAGAGGCCCTGTCAAAAGCCAACCCTGAAAATCTAAGCAGCTTTCATACCTTAATTCAGGGGCTCTCAAACTTTGTGATACCGCGATCCTCCTCTAACTTGTTCGCGACCCCCCTCTAAGTTGCTTGTGACCCCCGGGGGGTCAGGACCCACAGTTTGAGAAACGCGGCCTTAATTGTATGCAAAAGTCTGGGGTGCATATGCCCCAGATGTCAGAATGTTCTCGCTGCATCATGCCCTCGGTCAATCCACCTGATATGAAGACAGAACCATTCAGGATAAGAGGGACATGTCTCCCTGAAACTTTTGACTCCCCTGTTGATCATCTTCACTGGCTACGGTGGTTTCACGCCTTATCCCCACAGCCCTTTTTCTTAATATGGCTACAGCTCTAACTAGCTTCCCACATACCATTATTTCCAATTCTTGTTTGTTCCTCTCCACTTGCCCCAATTACTAAAGCAGCAGTAATGGCTGTATGAGGTTGTGGTAGCAGGGAAAAGTGGTCAGGCACTCCAGTGATGGGCAGTCATATAACATCCCAAGATGCGTAATAACCAGGACCAATCCTACAAAGCCTATGAGGTTCACAGTGAAATGCTGCAGCAAGTAAGAAACCAAATGTCAAGCATAACACATCTCTCCTAAAAGAAACATCTGGTTACTTGTTGCAGAGAAGAGACATTTACCATTAAGCTATATTTTCTGCAAGGTTTCTAAAAAGCCATAGAGCTAGAAAATAATTTTATTTAAAGCTTGGCTATCTGCAGACTATAAAATAATCATATGAGGACTCTGTTATACAATGACCAGAAATGCACAGAATTTGGCAAATCCCTTTTTCACCTTCTATTTAGCTGAGAGATTGCTTTCTTCAGAGCTAGTATTTTTTGTTTCAGTTGATTATAGAGTAAGCAGGAAAACTGATCTCAGTAAGCAGGAAAACTAGTTAAACTTTGCAAAGGAGCATATTGTACGAATTTCCAAAATAGATCAGGCTCTAGGTCCAACGAGTTCAATATCCTGGTCTCACAGGGTACATCTACACAGCAGGACTAAAGTTGAATTAAGCTACAAAACTTCAGCTACATCAATTGTGTAGCTTAAGTGGAAATAGCTTAACTCAGGTTTTGGTGCTGCCTAAACAACAGGAAGTCAAAGGAAGAACACTCTTTCTTTGACTTCCCTTACTCCTCATGAAATGAGGGTTCCCATGAGTCGGAGTAAGAAGTCTTCCAGCTTGACATTATTTTGAAATAAAGGCTTATAGTGTTGATGCGCACTATGTTATTTTGGAATAACACCAGTTACTCTGAAATAATGCTGCTGTGTAGACGTACCCACAGTGACTAAATGTTTTGGAAGAAGGTGATAATAATAATAATAATGCAACCAGGCCACATTTTTCAAAATTTGTGTGCCTAATATTTGGAAAGAGTGTCTAGGATGTTAAAAAAAGTCTAGGAGGGATAGGTGCCCAACTCCTGTTGATGATCAATAAGAAACTTTAAGTTTTTTAAGACTGACTGTGAAGAAAGAGGAGGTAATAGGACATGCATAGCCTCTGCCATCTCCTTTCAATACATCTATGGTAAAACATAGAGATACACCAGTAATTGATGTGACATGTAAATAAACAAAATGTCTGCACTGATTTACTCAAGCTGGACAGGCAATAATAAAGTCATCAATACCCCATAAAGGAGTTTAAAGTGTCTGAGGGTACTTTCATTTCTCCAATAAGTGTAATGCAGTTTCCCTTGTATTTAAGAGTTTTTATTGCAAAGCTTTGAAGAATGTTCCTGAGGTTATCAGTATGCATCTATATGTTGCATGTAAAATAAGAACAAACAAAACAATCCCGAAAATAGCTTTTAAGTTGTAGTCCATGTTTACATCTGGAATCATGATTGGTCTGCTCTTCTGCTGGTGTACATCAGAGTAGCGCTAATGTCTTCAAAGGAGCTACACTGATTTACCACAGCTCAGGATCTGGCCTGATATGGCTATTTAGTCAGGCTTAAACAAAAAATTCTCAGGTCCCAGACACCAATACCATTCTGTGCAGCCACTAATAATCCTTGAGGGTTAATGTTCCTGTTACCTTGTGTTTGAAAATGAGTCTCAGATGCAGGAAATGAAAGCCTTCCTCTTAAACGTAAAGCAGATTCCAACTGAAAGCTAACGGAGTCACGCTTCAAACCACTCCATGATGATGTCTTTTTCTATTTCTAACATTTGGACATGTTTGAAATGGAGGTAATGAAGACAGGTTTATGAGACTGGTTATACGTTTATGTTCACGACTGCACATTTCAGATTTATCTATGTATTATCTGATTAAATACTTACTTCATCATTGATTTGAGATAATGAAACTTTAAAAAGGGAGGGGACTAGTGAAATGTTCTGAGCTAAATTTTCAAAATAAGCATTAATTTGAGCCTTCAAAATAACACAGAAAAACAAGCAATTCCTCACTCATGAAGAACATTTAAAAAAAGGTAAATGTAAAACACACCTAGACATTAAAACGGTATAATATTTCAAACTATCTCAAAATATGATGCCTAGGCTCAAGGAAAAGCCTTATGCACAAACAGGAGAAGCAGTCCTCAGGCTTTTAGAGCAAGATTTTCCAATGTGATCACCACCTATCCTTTCCCACTGTGATGCTTAGGGCTAGATTTTCAAGGAGGCTTAGCTCCCAGCATGAAACCATGAGCTCTTTAGAAAATCTAGCCACATGGTGCCTACACATGAGCAGAGTTCTTTTGAAAAGTCTGGCTGTGGGGCTCAGGAGTAGCCCCCTTTTGATAAGATTCACAAAGGGACTTATGCAGCGCAACATTCAGTGTTGTAACCTCTTACTTTTAGATACCTAGAAAAATCAAGAGGTGGGAGGGACTGGATCCAGGGTCTCCCACTTTCTGGAGTCTTTAGCCACCAGGCTATGGAATCAATCTCATGCATACACACTGGGAAAGAATCAAAATAGTCGTTGGGGATAGGGCACTCACCTGAGAGGTAGCAAATAATTTTTCCCCTTCAGGTGGAGGGGACCTTGAACTAGGCATCTCCTACATCCCATATATCACCGCTAAGTTTTGAAACACAATCAGTTCCATGTGCACTTCTCAGGAAGATTGCCCATGTGAATGGGTGTGTGATGGATAGGAGTGCTGGCCAGCATTCGGTGACTAAAGGGTTAAACTCAGGTAGCTATCGGGTGTTGGCAGGAAGCCAGAGAAACCAATGGGATACATTGCTGAAATTTGAATTGTAAAGATATACTTGCCTGACATTTTCCTTTGTGTAAGTTTTAAGCCAGGAGCTAGGGAAGCAGGATGGTTTAAATCCAGGCAGGACTACCATGCTTCCAAGGAATACTGGGCACGGGAATGGACTAGGCCTTGAAGTGGCTTGTGAGTAATAGGGAAAATGTATGTTTAGCAGTGATCAGGTTATTTTCTTTGTTTTGTTGTTTAGTTAACTCCTCTGTGTTAATCCATGTGCACCCCAACCCCCATTCATTGTATCTAAGATGCAGCCCAGAGAGACCAGGTTTCTCTGTGGTTTTAATTTGTTTTTCTTACTTGCTCTGTAATACCTATCAACCAAATATGCTTTATTATTATATCTTTGTTTTGTTAATAAAATCACCTTTTTTGAAGGTGATGATTTGATTCTTGTGTCCTGAGAAGTAGCAGGACGTCTGTGTATGCGTGCCTAAACTGAAAGGTCAGCTATCAGAGATTGCAGTTTGTTTGGTTTTGTTTTTTTCCTTTTTCAGGCTCTCTTGTGGTAAAAGAGCTTGGGGTACTTCTCTGGAAGAAGTTCAAGTGCTTCTTCATGGGTTTCAGAAGAAGGAGTTTTTACACTTGGTGGGAGACTATCTCCTAAGGCCAGGGAATCTGTAACCTTGGAGAGTTTTTTTAAGCAGAAGCCTATAGAGGCAAGATATTTAAGGTCTCTTGCAAGCCTCCAGCCTTCTGCACTCGGAGTGCCAGAGTAGGGAAGAGCCCTGGTAGGGTGGGACAAAATTCCTAACATGGAAGTCCTTAAGCTGTGTGGTGTCATGGGCATGGAAGCAATGCTTATGAACAAACAGTTTTACTGGATTGGTCATGTTCTGAGGCTGGATGATACATGGATACCAAAGATGTTCTTCTATGGCCAGCTTGTTCATGGAAAGCGTTCTATTGGTCAGCATAAGCATTATAAAGATATCTTATAGATCGATGAGAAGTCATGTAGCATATCTCAGATTGTTCTGGCAGCAAACCAGTGTACAGGTTCTCAAACACTTTGAGAGTCAATGTATCCAGACATTACAAGAAAAGAGTAGGATCTGAAAAGAGTGTACAGCACCCTCAGATGGCAGATTTTTATGTGACATCTGTAATCAGACTTGTTGATCGAGGACTGGCTTAGTCACTCACCAACGGCATCATAGAAAATGATCAATGGATACATACACGCACATCCTAGGTGAATTAGAGGTTCTGGAACAATTTGTATAGGGGGTGATGAAAGCCATAGAACCAGAACTGTAAACTCTGTACATTATGGAAACCACTTTAAGCCACAGGGCTGTGGCGACACTGCTAGCTCCAGCATCTATGGGTGAATGTCCTAACCACTGGGCTAATGTTATGAAAAAAGTCCTCTTTCTCCTTCCTTCCCCTGCTGCCATCTTCGTTGGGGTTAGATTTATTCAGAACACCCCTACCAGATAAGACACCGAGGCAAGAGAAAGACATGTCTTCCACAGTTCATGCATCATGCTGGTACGTGGGCCTCTGGATGCCTAGAGTAAAGCAGCAGACTGCATCCTCAGACACAGAAACGTAGATGCTTAGGGAGCAACTAGTGCAAAAGCTTACATGCTGTGAGTTTAGGCCTCTACGGGGGTAGGTGGCAACTGAGCAAGGGTTTTGTGAATACCAGCCTTGTCTAAATGTGGAGCATAGAGGTATCCAGGGGCAATTAGGTGCTTAAACATCTTTAGAAATTTCCCTTTGAGGGAAATTTAATGATGCTGCTCAGAGGTCCTCAAAAACAAGTCACAGTCACGTGTCCACTGTGTCTGCTACCAGCAGCAGATCTTGCAGATCAATTTTGTTTTCCTTCCACCAAGTTGGGGCTCCCTTTTGCTTGGGTATCTGCAACTGAAAAGGCTGGCTATGGTAGGCTGAATGTATTTTATCATTTGAATCCAATGAACCCGACAGGTTTTGAAGCAGATTTTGATTGCACAGGATCACTCTCTTGACCCCCAAAGGAACATGGAAATGCAGACAAAGGTTCATATTATAAACCACAAACAAACCCATCTCTGGGCAAAACCTGGCATTCAAGAGTTGGCTGCAGTATACATTTAAAACATCTTTGCTTGAGACACTGAGCACAACTAGTGCAGGATAAATATTATTTGTTTGTATTATGACAGTGCCTAGAAGCCCCAGTCATGAAGCAGGATCTCCTGTGCTAGACATCATATATGCATAACAACGAGATTCTACTTGTTTCACCTTTTATCTTCCATAAGGGTATGTCTACACTACAGAGTTTTGTTGGAAAAAAACAAAACTAGTTTCCATTTAACATATATTAGAGTCCAAATTCTATCTCACTACCCTGCAACCAGCCAATGAGGTATACTTGTTTTGACACAGCAGTTGCTTGGCAATGCATTTTGTATGGCAACAAAATTTATGCTCTCACCTGTAACTGTGCAAACAGGAATGTAACTGGAGAACAATCTACCTCGGGAAATATGTCACTTGTGGTGACACTGCATTTGTCACCTAAGCCAGCAGCAAACAATTGACAGTGATTATCAATGTGTCACATCAAGCTGAGGAAGGTTCATGGGTAAAAAAAATTGAAATAGGAATTATTCCTGACAGTTGGAACTACTGTGGAAACTGGACTGGGCCTCAAAATAGTAATACAAATGGTGGGGCAGAGTTTATGTTGTTTGGATGACAATCTTTGGGAATTTTCTTTTGCAGTGCAGTGCATGTGCAAGAATTAAGGCTGCTGTCAAAACTGTTTATGTAGCCTTAGCTTGTTATTTCCATAATTTGTAAGGTTCTGGTATTTGTTAATTTATGTGTTTAGTTTCTATGCTTTTAATACCTTACACTTAGTAGCTTTAACTTCATGAAGTTCCTTGTTTTAAAATACACTGTAATATACCAAATGCTTACATGTTTGTTGAGCCATATATAGAGTTTGAAAAATCTGTTGAGAGTAGGATGCTAGGATGGCATCATGCCATCAACTTTTATCCAAGGGGGAAAAAAAGGGCAGGGGGGGCGGTTCTAGCCTTTCTGGTTTGGATGACAATTTTTGAAATCCGAGGAGTTGGCTACGTTTCAGTTTGGTGTATGGCAAGGCAAGGTATGATTCATACATAACTAAATGTGTAGAGTCTGCTACCCAGAATTTTAATGCACAGAGGGAAAACTGGATACCTTGTAGGGCTGTCCTGAGCCCTGCATTTGCCCCATGAAGGGCCACCCTAAGCCCCCTTGCCTCCTGCCCATGTGGGACCAGTTCAAGTTCCCCCTCCTCCTGCAAATGGGGCTGGCCCAAGCCCCCTGCTGCCTGCCCGTGCAGAGCCATCCTGAGGTCCCCCCTCCATCCTTTGCACATGGGGTGGCTCCAGCCCCCCACCATTTGCCTGCCCTGGGCTGACCCAGCTTAAACTGTCTTGTGGCCCTCTCCCATGTGGGGGTGACACTGTTGCCCACCCTTTCCCCCACGGATACACATTCCTCTATGCACAGGTAAGGGTTGCACCCCTCTTTTTATGGCAAAATTGCATTTGTCCAGTTAGCTCTTCCCAACAGATGGTCAATTGGCAAGAGCAAATGGGACAAATGCCTAATTTTGCTAAAATGTCAGGACAGCTGGGAAAGGGCTTAAAAGGGGACTGTCCTGGGTAAAAGGGGACATATGGTCACCCAAAGTAGGTTGCACACAGCCAACTAGTGTGGAGAAAGCTAATGCACTATAGATACACAGCCTGGCTTGCCATACACTAAATTGCCACATAGGTGAGCCCAATGGACAGTAAATCAATGCAGCACAGCCTTCCATTGTCTGCAACAGACAGCTCCACTGCCATCAGCAAAAAGTGAAAACTGCTACTATCGTGAACCCTCCAGGTACCAATAGGGAACCTATGGGGAGGAGGAGGAGGGAAAGGAAGAGTAAGAAGAAGAAAGGTAGGAAAAGAAAGGAGATAGAAATTATAGATGAGAAGGAAGGACCCACAATGTAGAGAGGAAAAGATATCAAGAAGGGGACCTTATTGAGCTAAGAGCTATACAAATGTTCAGGAAGACATGACACTCCTATTTGACAAGGCGTCACTAACATCCAAATGTTTCCTGTTAACTAGTGGCAGTGGAGTGGAGTGGGTATAGGTGAAGTGACTCAGGTTCTCATGTGCATGCAAGGCTTTGAACACATATTGTACTGCTTAAAGTATATGACTAGTTTTTGAAAAAAATCAAGTACTGTAATAGGAACCACTGTGAATTTGGCACCCTTACCAACATTTTCAGCAGAGACACTTCTGGCCAAAATATTCACGACCACTGAACTATTCTGTCACATCCACAGTAGTTCCACATGAAAGAAGCATACGGAGGGGCCAAGTGGAGCAGCATGCACTGTCTTTACAGAAAAAGGATTGTCCAGCAATGAAGATGCTAGGCTAGGCCTTGGGAAATCAAGTGTTAATTTCTTTCCCTGAAACAGCCTCCCCATGTGTCTTGAGGAAGTCATTTAGTCTCTAAAATGGGGATAATAGCACTTCTTTATCCCACAAGGTGTTTTTAGTATAAATTATAAATACATTGTAAAGATTATGTGGTGCTTGTAAATTGCATTGGTGGGGGCCATAAAAGTACCCTAGATAAACAGAAAAATTCAGTCTCCATTTCTGTAAATCTAGCATTTTTTATAAAGTAAAAAAAACAAAAAACCCCACAAGTTCTTATCTCCAAACAGCTAACCAACCCAAAAATGTTATCCATTGTCATACAACAGATGCAAAGTCCTCCATTACGTGAAATAAAGTAGCCTACATATCATACTACCTGGACTGCGAATGTTCAGACTCAGGCCCTTATTAGTCATGGCACAGAAGGGTTTGCAATTTATTTTTGTGGGTTGGAGGCAAGGAGGTGGGAATGAGTTATTTCAATTACATAATGGTTTCATGAAATACGCCTTGAATACCTTGTGACTAAGGAACAGTCCATTCACAAGGGAGAAAATAAAATAAATGTAGTGTGCAGTCAGGCACAAAGAAAATTGTTAAGTGCAACACGTGCCAAAATCTGGGTGGCTCTAGGAGAAACAACTTCCAGCATATCAGATAATATTGTCCTGGTATATTCTGGTTTTCTGAGCAGGGAGAAGGCTGGGAAGCTGGTGGAATATGTGGGAAAGAGATATATTTGGCCACATAAAAAAGTTTTCATTGCATGATATTCATTAATGAAATTAAACTGTATAATATCTATCATGGCTAGCATCTCATATACGCAGGTGCATGTGACTCCAGACTCCGAAGCCCTGAGTACAAACAATTTTATAATTTGTCATGAAACCATATTAGAGACCGCAGCTCCTGCTCTGGCTCTTGCTACTAAATTAAGTCGCAAAAGTATCTTTTCCCCTTGAGTAATGTAAATGATTTTGTGATGCTAGCAGTCTCATCAACTGTTTTTTATAACTGTTGAGACAGTAAATCCAAAAGTCTGGGAAACAGTGGATAAGAGTGTATACTAGTTGGAGGCAACAAGAGAAGGATTAGCAGACTTAAAAATCTATCCTGCAACAAAGAAAACCACACACAAAAACTGCAATAACACTAAACATTCTAAAGTTCATTGTTAGTTCTCACAGCATGTCATTGCATCTTCTCTGCCTTGATGCATTTAATTAGACTGCAGACTTTCAAGGGCAGAAACTTTGTCTTCTTACATGTCTGTAACACATCCAGGACCAGATCATCAAAGATGCAGTATTTAGGTGACTAACTTCCATTAATTTCAATGTTAATGTAAGCCAAAAGGAAAACAAATTTGTGCAGGCATGCCTATGCTTCACAGAATATCCAGCTGGTAAGACTAGATAGAAAAAATGAAAATGATATTTTTAAAATATTTTTACATCCACAGAGCTAGCACCAAATGCTGAATTAAATAAAGAAAAAATGTTTTTTAATAAAAGCCTCCTTACTCCAGTAACTTGAGTTAAGATAATTTCTTGCAGGGCATCCACTGTCCTAAGACCTTTATAGAAAACAAAAGAGAGAAATCTCTCTTGAGCAACTGACCAGGCAAAGAAGCAGCAAAAATGAGTTTCTAGCACAGGTGGTCGTTAACTAAAGATTGAACAAAACTGCAATGGAAACCCTAGGGATACTTTAAAACAGTCACTCACTTAAGAGGCAGCATGCAATGGGTTTTGTCTGAAGCTTTTTGAAGTCAATGGAAAGACTTTCATTGACTTCAGTGGGCTTTGACTCAGTGAACTGTTGCTGGCTTTTCAGTGTCTTTATTGTTTTTGCCTCCCAATAGGGAGGTAATGTTCATAGAGCATCAACTAATGGATCAGCACTACCCCTTATTAATGTTCATAATCAGGTATGACTGTTCATACAAGAGTTAAACATATATGTTATTATCATCCTTGACCCAAAAGAAGAGTTGATCACCATCTCTATAAAGAAGAAGACATCATAAAAAAGACTACTGAGAAAATTCATTTAATATAGGAAGTGATTTCTGAACAATCAGATGTCATCCAGTGTCCACCCCAGGGAAAAAAAGTGTATGAGGATTCTAGAGCATGTGGGAGACACAAATAATGAATTTAAAGGACCAAGCCACATATAATTACTTAAAATTGAGTGAGCACGAATAAGAAGCATGTGAAAAGATTGCTCCAACCTGAAGATGTCTTAAACAAGCTTTGTCACTAAAAGCTACTGATATGAAAGGAGAAAAAATAAAAATTAAATAAAACCCATCCACACCTTTTAGACCAGACAAAATAATCAAACTAATGTAAATTAATTATACTTAGACCTTTTATGGGACTTCACACCTTCAGAATAAGTGCATTAATTAATTAATTTCCTACTCTTGACTCCAAAATATGCTTTTAGAAGAAGCTAAGGCAGGTAAGCCCCTGACTGTGCACTCGTAGATGACTGGTGCAATTCAAATCCTGACATAAGTCAATCAAATGTTCAGCTTATTTTTTAACAGAAAATTATTGTGTTAGTTGTGGTAGAATGAAGATTCACTGCGGCTATCCCTGCCATCCCTTCTGGGTCTTTTAACACAATGGAACAATTTTCTATGTGGTCGTGAAAAGTGGCCCAGTACCACGTTTATTGTGATGGTATTTGAAGTACATCATCAGGATGTAACATAACATGTTGATGTGATGTTGTACAACAATGCAGAAATTACAGGAGGACATGCTAAATGTGGTCTGGAAAACGAAGTCTGAAGTGTGATGCTTTTACAATGCAATGTGCCAACTGAAGAGGCTGCGGAGGAGGTTTCCCTGCCTCTAATTAGGCTTCACCCCTGTCTGGAAGTTGCTTAACCCTTCTTCTCAGGAATCATATTTATTCCTCATTATAAATTACTTGCTGAACAGTAGTAAGTGGTTAATAGACTAAAGGCCAGAACCAACCACCATCTTGTCTGACATCCTACATAACACCAGCCAGAGAATCTCAGACAATAATAAGTGTTTTGATTTTGGAATATAATGGTTGCAGAAAAAAGGCCAGATTTCAAAATAAATGTTCCAGAATAAACCCAAATCCCACCTCCCTTTGCTTGAATAATGTGAGCGAGGCTGTGAGGTGGTGTCACAAGGGGTTACACATCAGGCAAAATAAACCAACGAACCTTGAGCTGGGCCATGGAGAGGTGCAATTTAAGTGCTGTCTTACCATAGCTACTGCTCCCAGATTCTGAGGGCAGACCCCACACTGTTCTCAGGACACTGTAAGCGCTCCCCTTTCTCACCCACCTATGCAGGATACAGCTCTCTCCTGAAGTCAAATGAGCACCGCCCACCCCCTCGTCCACTCTCCTCCTTCCCTTTTAGGGCATTCCCAGCTAGAGCCGCTCCCCTCTCCTGCACTGCTGACCCTGAGCGTGTCCGTGGCTGCGAGCCAGCCGTGCGCGCTGCTCATAGCAAATGCGGGGCACCTCCTGCTTGCGTTGTGCTTCTGCTCCCCCTGACCTCCGCAAGGTGTCGCCTTTTGCAGCGGAGAAGCCTGTGCAATCACGCTCTTAATTATTTATTTACAAACGGGGGAAGGGGAAGGGGCAGGACTAGGGAGAGCCCCTGTATTTATTTACTTTGCAATCTGCCTCCCCCGGGCAGCGCCGCCGTGGTGCTCCCGCCTTGCCCGGCGCCCCCACCGGGTTGTTGTTATTTGCACAACACACAACCAATCCGACACCTTGGATTGAACCGTCTCCATAATGACTTCCTTTTTGTCCTGGCCGTGCTTGCAAAGCTCGCCGCCTACGTCTTCCCTTCGTATTAGCAACTGCTGCAAAATCAATCGCGCTGGCAAGCCTGACTGATACAACTTTCTTAAAAACGAGGTGGCGGGGAGACATGCAAAGAGGGAGCTGCATCCTAAAGGCACCCACCCTGCTCTATGCAAAGCCCTGAATAGGCACATCATTGGTGCAATCACAACCCCTTGCAAAGTGCGTCCCTTCCCCAATTCCTCAGGGTGGCCGGGCGCACGGCTCGGATTTTGCATTCTTTTAAAATTCTTCTTCTTTATTTGCAAAGGGAATTGGACCTAATTCTCCTTGCAAAGAATAAAGAGCAAAGGGGCTTTTGGCGCCAAATGCCAGGCACCTCCCCTGCTTTTATGGAAATTAGGGAGGTGGGGTTAAGCCTCTCTCTCCTCTCTCTCTTTCCTTCCCGGGTGTGTCAGGGTGGGATTTTTTTTTAAGTTAATAATATCCAAGAGCTTCAAAGCCAGCCAGTGACAGTCATCTGTCTGCAAGCAAAGGGTGAATGTGGAGGCTTAAGCCAGCCTTGAGGGACGAGCAGTCTGGCGCTCAATAAAGTGCAACATACAAGATCATCTGCCTCTTTCTTTTTCCGCCCCTTCCCCCCTTTGCAACACCCATCACCAAGGAGGAGGTAAGAAGAGGAAGCTGTAAGGACCGCGTCTGTAATAAGAAGGGAGGGCAAAACCAAATAAATAAATACAACCCCACATTGTATTGGAGCTGCAAAACTGGCGAGGATGGGTGAGGGGGGATTGCAGGGGCAGTTCAGTGATTTGTGTGGGGTTTTTCACTGATCAGAAAGCAATCTTCAAGGTTCCTAAGGCTGTTGCTTGGAGCTCGCAGTGTATTGTAGGAGCTGTTTCATTGCTTTGATTTATTTTAAACGGCTTAATAGATTTTTGTAAGTAGAAAAATGGTACAATAGTGGAAGCGGTCAGGGGGCGGGGCAGGGAGAGAGCAGCTGAGCTGGGCTCGTTTCATTCCATTTCATCATAAGGCTTTTTTTTTTAATGGAGATTTTCCTTTTGGTCTCAGTTTAAATGTCAGCTGTTGGAAATCCAGCAAACCGATTTTCCTCCGTCTTGCACTAGGTGAGGTGAACGGGGACACTGCTCGCCTGTTCCAGACTTAAATCATTTTAAATATCAGATGCAACCGGGCTCCGGTGCTGGAAGGGGGGTTGTCGTGGAGGGCACAATTTAAGGCATCTTGCTCCGGAGGGGAAGGGGCTTGGACGCTTGTGTTTGTAGCAGGTCTCATCGAATGTAGGGCATGGCAAAGTTCCCTTGTTGCATCTGCTGCCGTTCACCTCTTTGCCCAGGAGAGAAACTTCCTGTACCTTGTTGGCATATCAAAGGGCTTTGTTGTTGATGCCGGCTTTGTTTAAATTGAAATTATTAAATAAGGTTGCTGCATTTTGCTACTCCCTATCCCCCTCCCCTCGAGTTGTGTGCGGGTTTTTTCTGAGTAGCTTTGAGTGAATGAACTGGCAAGTTGCAAAGTTGCACTGTCCCCTTTGCAACCGTTCCTGCGGACGACAAAAAGGTGGAAACTTCCTCTACTTTTGTTGGTATGTTAAGAGGGCTTTCTGGAGCGATTGCGGTATCAAGCTTTGCATATGGGTATAATGCAATGGTTGGGTTACTCTGGTCCTTTGAAGCAGTTTGGAGAGCTTACAGTGTGTAAAGCTGCACAGAAACCCCATTGCATCCCTCCTATACCTTCTTGGCTTGTTTTGTTTTCTTACACAGCCCAGGCTTAAAACAGAAAACTTTGCATGTGTGTGCACCGCCTGGTTTTTTGTTTTGTTTTGGTCTGAGTGGATTAATCAGCATTACAGGAGTGAGATGTATTTCTCCAGATTTGCACAGTGCTTCCTGCCTTCCTCCTGTATCTTAATGATTGTGGAATTTGGGTTTTTTTAATTGGGAGGAAAAATATTGTATAACAATTCACGTCTAAATGTATTTTCTCTTGTTTTAACTTGTTGCTTATTTTTTATTTTCTTTCAGGTCTTGGAAGAAGTGTCTTTCGGTGGAAGCACGCTGTCTGTGCAGTGGAACCTCCCTCTAAATAGCAGCCCAACTGAGAAATCAGCAAAAGGAATCCAATAATGCCAGGGATGGTCAGTAAAAACCCAGACCTCGAGTTTGACTCTTTGCAGCCCTGCTTCTATCCAGACGAAGATGATTTCTATTTGTGCGGTCCGGACTCTGCTCCCCCAGGAGAGGACATCTGGAAAAAGTTTGAACTGCTGCCTACCCCTCCTCTGTCTCCCAGTAGAGCAGGACTTCAGGAGAACCCCCCAGGAGGGGCCCCACTGCCATGGGGAGGGGTGGCTCTAGGGGGATTCCAAACCCGTGATCCTCTGGACTGGGCATCTGAACTGTTGCTGCTGCCCCCTGAGGCTGACCTTTGGGGAAGCACGGATGGAGGAGACTTATTCGAGACAGGCTTTGAGGAGGGCAACAACCTCAACTCCATCATCATCCAGGATTGTATGTGGAGTTGCTTTTCTGCCCGTGAGAAGCTGGAGAGGGCAGTGAGTGAGAAACTGCAGGGCAAAGTGGGAACAGCAGTGGCCTCCGTGACAGCTGGTGCACCCGCTACCAGCAGCAGCCCTGGGGGCACCACCAGCAATAGCCGATCAGAGCTCAACAACTCTGTGTCGGAGTGCGTGGATCCTGCAGTGGTGTTCCCCTTTCCCATCCACAAGAAGGAGCCAGTGGCAGCAGCCCCAGCAACAGGGGGAATGGCTGGCATACGGGTGAACATTAGTGGGAGCAGTGGGATTGCACAGGGGGCAGCAGCTGCCACCCAACGCAGCACTCGCCACACAAATGCCACCAGAGCTAACAGCAGCTCAGGAGATGATACTCTCAGTGACTCAGGTAAATATTCTTATCACAGATTGGTTAGCCTGTGTACAAATCCCCAGCAGTATTTGTGTGTGCAGGGTCGCCCCACCCTCAATACAGCTTTGTGGGCAGCATTATCTTTATGATCCATCTTCCCCAAGCAAAGGCATAGCGGGAAGCAGAGTGAATTCATTAGGAGCAGCCTTGCAAAATTCAGTTCACATGGAGTGAATGTTAGTTGCTGGTCAAGCATTAGTTGGTTTTTATTCTCATCTTGGAAAGGTGGGTGAGAAATGTTGTCCCTGCTAGGTCACTGGCAGTGAGAAAAAAAACAAGGGGTGGTCTTTCTCTCTTCACACTTTCCTTCCTGTAATCAAAATTAAGCCCAGTGTTTCCCTTCTCCACCCCCCACATGCACCCATGTGGTCAGGAGACCAAAGAAAATAAATCCATGATCCTAGGTCATGCCCTCTTTCTTTGTTTCTTGCATCTCAGTGAGTCAATAAAAAAAAGATTGAGGGAAAGTTGGTTGCCATATGCCTTAGTGCTTGAGGAAGCCCCCTGCCTTGAAGTGCTTGGGCAGAGGGGAGGGGGGTAAATAAAATGGCAGATGAAGCGTGGGGGGTGGAGCTGGAGAAGAGCAAATATTGCACAATCAGTTCAGTGTAGAACATGACAGTGGTGTGAGCCCTTAGGGCAGGGGAATCCCTGCTGTTCAAGAAAGGGGAGGCTGGGCAGAGTCCATTACCAGGAGATTCAGAAGAGGTCAGATGGATATCCCAAAACTAATCTGGAAAAGGGGAAGGTTATAAATCCCAGACCACTCTCATTTGTTTTTCTTTGTTGATAAAAACATAACCAGGAACAAAACCCAAAGCGCTCCATGTGAGTTGTGTGCCTTTTGCTTGCTCCGTCCTGTTTTAACTGATATATGGATTTGCCAGTAGGTGGCAGCGTTCTTGCCCTAGGACATTGTCATTTGAAAAGGATTCCTTGAAAGGACCCTTTTGCAGGCAGCTGATGATAAAGCAGACAGTGTAACTAAAGGACATCCTGTCTTGGGCATGTTTTTACTAAACAGCTGCTGGGTGAAGTTTGACAGGTTTTTAAAAAAAATTCTGTTATACCAAAATGTACAATTCATTGATATGGCCAAATAAAATGCAGTTTATGCAAAATGTATTGTGTAAACAGTCCATTGCTGATATAGTAAAACATTTTTAGTGTAAAATAATCCTGCCTTGTACATGGTTTTGAAATGGCTAGGCAGTCTAATAATTTATAAGAGAAATGTTTGATTTTGGGTCTATGAATTAAGACAGGCAGAAGAAAATCTAGATTACTAAAAAATCCTCCCATGTAAAAAAATTCCAACTGTAGTTGGAGAGAAGTCCAGTGCAATTGTAAACACAGTTTCTCTTATGTAAATGAGTAGATCCATATGACCATCATCATAAAGTTGATGATAAGCCTCTTGTTTCAAAAGGCTGACTGTCCCTTTAATGTCTGTGCCTTGACAGCTTTCTGTGAGGAAGCACTTCCTCCCAACAGCTGTCTTCTTGGCAGTAAACCAAAACATTGGCTTAAAGGGACTTTCAGACTGGAACAGCTTCACATTCTGCATCAGAACAAATCCTGTGATTGTTTAGTTTTCTGGCTCTGTTTTGATCAAGCAAGAGAGGTGTTGTGATTGTGTGTGTGTGTATGTGTGTACATGAGTGTGTTCTGTTCCCCAGTTTGATGGTTAAAGTATAAATTAGGAAATTTTCTTTAATACTGTTTTCTCTCCTGTGTTTATTTGGGTTGCAGCTTTATGGATCCTCCTGTTGTACAGCTTGAAAGTGCAGAAAACTATCTGTTCTTACGGTTATAATTTTAATTTTGTAGAGATACCCACTTATGTCTGGGTCTGAGTGTATGTATGGTGTGTGTATGTTTATCTATGTCTATCTGCAGATAGTATATGCACCTTGTTTTTGTGCATATTTCAAGCACTTACATATTTGTGAGTTCTGTTTGTCCTAAGAATTCACACAGATAGGTTGCTAGCTTTTAAATTTCAAAGTCCTTTGTGAATATTTTTTGGAGAGAACAACTTACTTTATTTTACATTTTGTATTTCTAAAGATGATGAAGAAGAAGAAGAAGAGGATGAAGAGGAAGAAATTGATGTCGTGACAGTAGAGAAGAGGCGCTCTTCCTCCAACAAGGCTGTTACTACTCTCACTATTACCGTGCGCCCTAAAAATGCCACCTTAGCATCAGTGAGAATGCAGCAGAATGAACTGATTTTAAAGCGTTGTGCCCCAATTCACCAGCAGCATAATTATGCTGCCCCTTCTCCATACATGGAAAGTGAAGATGCCCCACCACAGAAAAAGCTAAAAAATGAGGTGCCCCGTCCAATAAAGCCCATGATCCAACCAAAGTCTAAGAGTTCAAGTCCTCGAAACTCAGATTCAGAAGATAGTGAACGTCGACGCAACCACAATATTCTGGAACGTCAGCGGCGTAATGACCTGCGATCTAGTTTCCTCACATTAAGGGACCATGTACCAGAACTGGTTAAAAATGAGAAAGCTGCAAAAGTGGTTATCTTGAAAAAGGCCACTGATTATGTCCATTCTCTTCAGGCAGAGGAACACAAGTTATTGCTAGAAAAGGAAAAATTGCAAGCCAGACAACAGCAGTTACTAAAGAAAATAGAACAGACACGGACTTGCTAAACCTTTTTTTTTTTTTTTTATGTCTGACCTGGACAGTCACTGCCACTTTGCACATTTTGATTCTTTTAAAAAAATTGTGTTTTTGACGTTAAGAATGTTGGTTTTACTTTCAATCCAGTCCAAGTAGTTAACAACTATGTTATCCGGGTACAGAGCACATGGATGTTCTTGTAAGGAGTTCAACAGACTGCCAAACAATGATGGACTGCCTTTCTTAAGTATTTCTTCTTAAGAACTATAGATGTTCTTTAAAAGTTGTGAGCATTTGGAGCTGCTGATGACACCTAGTTGAGTTTAAAAACATTCATTTCTATTTTTTAATGGTGCTTATGTTCTAACAGATGTTACTTTAGGGGTTACCATTTGTACCTCTGTGGGAATTTTCTGTAAATACCATCTACACACTTGCCTTTTGTACATGTCTTGGGTTATGAGAGGTAGCTCTTGCTACCAGTATTTGACTGGAAGTTCATACCTAAGTACTGTAATACCTCAATGTTTGAGGAGCATGTTTTTGTATACAAATATATTGTTAATCTCTGTTATGTACTGTACTAATTCTTACACTGCCTGTATACTTTAGTATGATGCTGATACATAACTAAATTTGATACTTATATTTTCGTATGAAAATGAGTTGTGAAAGTTTTGAGTAGATATTACTTTATCACTTTTTTGAACTAAGAAAACTTTTGTAAAGAAATTTACTATATATGCCTTTTCCTAGCCTGTTTCTTCCAGTTAATGTATTTGTTAATGTTTGGTGCATAGAACTGGGTAACTGCAAGTTCTGTGTTTAATTTCTTCCAACGATGTACATTTAGTGCTGCGTCTTATAGCACTTTGAAATACCTCATGTTTATGAAAATAAATAGCAATTAAATGATGTGCTCTTCACTATTTATTTATAAATGTAGTTATCCTGTTTTATTATAAGTTCAATAGTGTCCATGAGACATAAAGACATAATTCCAGCCCCTTCCCCCTCGGCATTTAATATCACAGGATAGAGCTTACACTTCAGGAGGGGTGAAAAGCCAGCAAATTACCATTTCTGATAATAAAGTAATTATGGTGGGAACAATTATAATGTATTCATGTTAATCCGCATACCAGATCTCTCCTTTGATATAGTGATCTCTCTGTGAGCCTTAGCCAAAGCCCATTGAAGACTCCCATTGACTTCAGCAGTCTTTGGATCAGTCACTGAATGCACAGCATTCTTAGGGGTAGGATACAATGTTGTTTTCCACCAGCTGGTGATCTGGGCATATAGCAAGAGCAGTATATCAGTGGAATGAACTGACATAGGGAGGAAAGAGAAGTGTCTGTCTAGTGGACCAGGATTTTAGGATCTGAGCCTAAGGCCTTGTCTATACTTATCGGTGGATCATTGATCTTCTGGGGTTCGATTTAGCAGGTCTAATAAAGACCTGCTAAATCGAATTGGAGGGCACTCCTGTCGACCATGCTACTCCTTGTAGTTGCAAAAAGTAAGGGAAGTCGAAAGCCCCAGAAAATCAATGTAAAGTACGTAGACTCTAGCTACACAACTACCACAGCTGGAATTTCATATATTACATTGATGTTCTCTGTCAGTGTAGACCTGGCCTCACTCTGATTCTGTTCCTTCTTATTGTATCAAAAGCCATATCTCTAAGGTTAGCCACTATTTGTTAAGAGAGGCAAAATTTGTGTTGGTCTGTGGTTTGTATTCTGTCTTAATGCCAACAATGCTCAAAAATCAGTTAAAAATCCCACTTCCCTTTATAGACCAGTCTTGCAGGGTTATTTAGTACTACACTGTGCTATATCTCAGCACTGCCATGGCAGGCTTTAATGTTGCAGAAATGTCGCTTCTGAATCCAGGGAGTGAGGGGAAGAAGTACTGAAGCCAAGCAGTGTATACGCTGCAGAATCAAGATTGGCAGGTTGCTTTTTCCTCAGGAGCAGGAAGGGAAATTTGTGGTTGGCACGGGGGTAGGGGTCTATGAAATGCACTTGATCACTATACCACAAACTTTTCTAAGGAGGCATTAGGGGTCTTAAGAGCTGTTGCAGCAGTAGGCTTTGCAGAATTCAATATTTATTTTAAATAATTTCAACAGGTAGTACTGATGTTTTATAAGCACTTTTTTATTTTTTATTAAAATTTTCGTAAGTGCAAGAAATTATAGGGAGGGATCAGACAATAAGGAGAGGGTCAGACAAGTATTTATAGACAGCACATATTGAGATTCAAAAAGCTAAAGCTTTATAACCATTAAAAGTTGCCAACGTCTCATGTCAAAATATCTGAAGTAAATGTCCTTAAGTTCTAAGAAGCTTTGAAGCATCATTCTTCTTATTTTGCCAATCTATAAATTTGATTATTATAGACTAAAATATTTTTTGTAAGAGAAATCAATCTTTCCCCACATTTACCAGTAAAAATCTAATCCTTCCAATCCTATGTATCATCCAAAATGGCCAAGTGCTCCACCTCCCTTCACCCCCCCACACCGTATTCTGCAATTGCATGGAGATTAAGGATTTCCATAGTCTAACCAAACTTTTTATCAAAGGCAGTGGGAGTTTTGCTTAATAAAGTCTTCAGGAGTTGGAAGTACCTATATGTAATTGAGTAAATATATAGGGGCCAAAGCTCATCTGGTGTAAACCAATATAGCTTCATAGGCTTCATGCAAGTCTACACCAATTTACACCACCTGAGGATCTGGTCTATATATATTAATTCAAAATTGTCAATTTAAACTTGTTTAAAAACTTTATTCCATAAATACAAGTCTCAATGAAGTGAGGGGAGTTTTGTGAGCTAGGGAAGCAGGATCAGGCCTTGATCAAAGGCACAAAAGCTGAGGGAATGAAAATCCCTTCATTAAATGAATAGCGAGTTCCATTTTAAGTGTTAAAATTTCTTTCAAGAAGTCTGTTCTGAACTGCAGTTTCTATTTGAATGCTTCATTAGTTATTGAAAATAACATTCAACATTGGTCAGAAATAAGTAAAGAGTGACATAAAGAAGTAAACCAATTATTTTCCCCTGCACATTACTTTGGTTGGTTGTGATTTATTTAGGGCCTGATCCAAATCTCATGGAACTTAATGAGGGAGAGGGGTCCCTTGAGTAAGTTTACTGAAGCACAACCATTCCAGCAACACAAAATGATATTATTTTAAAAAAAAGTTTGAAGACAAAAAAAGGACAATGACTGTTCCATGCTGGAACACTTAACTGTACTAGCTAGCTACAGCTAGTTTGAAAACCGTTCTCAAACCATTTCTACTAGCAACTGTTAGAATATTGTTCTGAAGCACTGTAGGTAGCAGGGGTTTCATTCTCATGGGGGAAGAGGGCTTTTTCAGCCAGCCAACTACCCAGACATTCTATTGCCTTCCCATTTCCACCAGCACTGTTTCTTCACATTAATATGTAACCACACTGAAGATGGATAACAAAAAATTTTACAACTGTAACCAATGGAACTGACAGTGCCCATTTACTGGATATGCAATATACAGAAATATTTCCATAATTTATCAGAAACAGTTGTGATCTGTTCATATGTCATGCTCATTGCTGAGTGATCAGGGATCAAGATGAGTGTTAAACTAAGATATAATGTGTTTGATTAAAGATTCCTCACAACCTCCCATTTTTAAGTGTCCTTTTTTGGAAAAATGGGGGCCTGATCCTACTTTCATTTGATTAAACATTTGGACCAGCATGATTGATCAACAGTCTTCTCCATAGCACTATCACTACCCATCTGAGGGTATGTCTACACATCAAAGTTAATTCGAAATAAAAGCTGTTATTTCCAATTAACTTTCCTAGCATCTACTCAGGCAAAATGCTATTTCGAAATAAAATCGAAATAGCAGGGCACTTATTTCGAATTTGGTAAACCTCATTCTATGAGGAATAACGCCAAATTCGAAATAGTTAATTTGAAATAAGCGCTGTGTAGATGCTTATTCCGAAATAGGGGCCTCCAGCCCTTCCCAGTTTCCCCTGATGGCCACTCTGGGCCAAACCAGGAAAACTCTTCTCCTCTCCCCCAGGCCCGGAGCCCTTAAAGGGGTAGACTCTGTCCACACTGTATGCCAGAGCCAAGCCTGCCAGCAGTCGCTGCCCCTCACCCAGTGGCCAGAGAATGAGCTGGGCAGCAGTGCCAGCCAGCTGTCCCCTGCCCAGTCCCTCAGCTCCCAGGAGCCAGCCAGGGGCCGGAGACGGCGGGCGCCCTCCTGGACTACTGCAGAGATCATGGACCTCATTGAGGTTTGGGGGGAGGCCTCCAATGTCCATGATCTCCGCACTAGACGGAGGAACGCCGCCGTCTACGGACACATAGCTGGCACCATGGCCACCAAAGGCCACATGCACACACAAGAACAGGTGCTCATGAAGATCAAGGAGCTACGGCAGGCGTACGCCAGGGCCACTCAGGGCAGCTCCTCAGCAGGGGCAGACACCTGCCCCTACTTCGATGCCCTGGACTGCATCATGGGGGGCGGGACAGTCAGTGCCACCCCGGGGGTCAGCGATCTGGGAACGAAGGGCCCTGACCAGGGCGCAGAGGAGGAGCCGCCACGGAGGGTGCCACGCTGGCCGGACCCCTGAGCTGTCCCAGCAGCGGAGTCACCAGGGTCATCCGGGGAGACCACACCATGTAAGTGCCATCACTGTGTCCCCTTCACCTCGCAGAGGGGGGGCTGGGCTTCACCCACTGTGTCCCCAGGGAGAACTGACCACTTCTCTTCTTTCTCCACAGCCGCACCAGCTGCGCGTTCTGGGAGACAGTTGGCCCAGCGAGAACCACACCCCTGAGCCCTGAGCTTCCCCACCCCTTTCTTCTCCTTGCTTCCCCCTTCCAGCTCCCTCCTCCCAGTTTTCCCCCTCCCCTCTCCCACCCTCTCTCCTCCCCTCTCCCACTTCCTTTCCCCAGTCTCCCCAGAGTTTCATACTCCCCCTCCCCCCAGTTTTGTTAAATAAACAGAGTTTATATTCTTGAAAATACATGTATTTTATTTGACATCAGGAAGGGGGGCTAGGGAGGGGTAAGTGGAAGGACGTGAGGGAGGAATGTGGCATAAGCCCCCCAGTGGGGCAGACCATGGAGGCTCTTAGTGCTCCTCAGGGTGGAAGCTCTCAAGCAGGGCTTCCTGGATACTGACAGACCCCCGATGGACCTCCCATATGGTAGCCTGCAGAAAGTGCAGGCAGGCTCGCAGCAACGCGTCCACGAGAAACACAAGAGTGCCCAGGGGCAGCTCTGGCTCCATGTTGCAGAGTGCTGTGGTGCCCCGAGTGAGGGCAACCAGAATACACAGAGACAAAATGCTTTGCTGTCCCTCATCGAGGTAGACAAGCAAGCAGGGAAACCTGAGAACTGGCTGTCCAAGGGGTTCCCTTTAAGCACAGACCTCAAATAGCCTCAGGCAGCAGCCCCACACAGTAAGTCCTGACCTGGTGCCCTGCTGGAACTGGTTCCGGCCAGCCTTAAATGCGATTCAGAGTCCACTCAGTGTGGATGCGCTATTTCAAAATAGCAAAATTCTATTTCAAAATGCATTTTGTGTGTAGACGCATTATTTTGAAATAAGCTATTTTGAAATAACTATTTCAAAATAAGATATTTCGAAATAACACTGTAGTGTAGACATACCCTTTGTCATTTTTTTCTTTTAAATTACTTTTAGGTGTTCATAAACTGCCTTTCAAAATTGGAATAGCTGGCAATTTGGAATGGACAGATTTTGTGCTTGTTTTTACAAAATTTGAAATTTAAGTTTTACGAACTTTTAGGTAAAAATGAAATGGAAGTTGGTTTCATTTGGATGCTTTCTTGCATACAAACTTTGTTATTTAAATAAAAATTTGGAAAGTCATGATACAGACCTATGCTGTTGGAATGTTACTTTGGTTGCTTGAAGAGGGCTTGAGGTAAAACAGACAGATGTAGAAAATATGTGTTTTATTTAATAATAGTTTCATGAAGATCCTTATGCAAATGTAGACAATAGACAAAACTACTCTTTTATGCAAGTCTGCAGAGATTAGAATCCCTAAATAGTCATTCAAACGTTATATACAAATATTCTATCCTAATCTGTTAATGATATGCACATTATATTTTCATGGCCTAATTTCTCATCTACGAACTCATCACTTATAGGCGTCCAAGGGGAAATCTTACTCGGAGAGAGAGAGAGAGATTTTCATGACAGTCCACAACATAGCAGGAGAAATGGTTACAAATGATCAGGTCTGTTGAACTGCTAGACAAGTGCCAGTGTAAGAGACAAATTCCACTTTCCAGTCAACCCTAGTACTACATTTAATGCAGAAGGTAACCGTGACTATTATGTGGTTTAAGATAACATTTTCTAAGGGCAAGCTATCCCATAAATGCTTACATATAGGTTTTTGCACTTTCCTTTGAAGCCAATCTGGCCAATCAGAGGCAGGATGCTGAACTACATGGCCCTACTACACCACTTCCTAGGTTTTTGTTTATAGAACACAGATGTACCATTACTGCTGACTGAATAAAATGGATTTCTCCCTGGTATGTATTACCTGAGTTAAAATATACCCCAAAGGACACTCCCCAGCCCCCAATTTTCTGTTTATTTAAAATTATCATTAAAAAACATGGAACTTCAAACACTCACAATGAAATGGTCCCCCATAAAGCAGTATAAGTGAAAATTGACCATTGGGAGAGCTTAAAGAAGCTTAAAGAGGTGAAATGTGTTAACAGTATCATTATCACTAGGTCACCTGTTGCCAATAACACTTGTGAAAGTAAATTTCCTGGCCCCCAAGCTGCAGTTATAGAAACTTATCACCAAGTTATGGCAGAAATTGCTTGAATGTCCATGACATGTATTATTCACACAGAAGGCATTGTTTGCACTATATCTGCTAACGAGCCTAAACATGATGAAATTATTTATAAATGATTAAGCATTGTCTTCTTTGCTTGACTTGTTACTAGTTTAAATCAGAAGATTAAAGTTGATTAAATATGTTTTTGTGTGAATTTGCTTCTCTTTGATTTAATATTGTTTATTGTGGTCTTTCAAATCTCTAATCAGGACTTTTTAATGTGTAGTCCCCTTACTAAAGGTGAACATAAGAACATAAGAACGGCCGTACTGGGTCAGACCAAAGGTCCATCTAGCCCAGTATCCTGTCTGCCGACAGTGGCCAGCACCAGGTGCCCCAGAGAGGGTGGACCGAAGACAATGATCAAGCGATTTGTCTCCTGCCATCCCTCTCCAGCCTCTGACAAACAGAGGCCAAGGACACCATTTTATCCCTGGCTAATAGCCTTTTATGGACCTAACCTCCATGAAATTATCTAGCTTCTCTTTAAACTCTGTTATAGTCCTAGCCTTCACAGCCTCCTCTGGCAAGGAGTTCCACAGGCTGACTACACGCTGTGTGAAGAAGAACTTTCTTTTATTAGTTTTAAACCTGCTACCCATTAATTTCATTTGGTGTCCTCTAGTTCTTCTATTTAGGAACAAATAAATAACTTTTCTTTATTGGCCCTCTCCACACCACTCATGATTTTATATACCTCTATCATATCCCCCCTCAGTCTCCTCTTTTCTAAACTGAAAAGTCTCAGTCGCTTTAACCTCTCCTCATATGGGACCCATTCCAAACCCCTAATCATTTTAGTTGCCCTTTTCTGAACCCTTTCAAAGGCCAAAATATCTTTTTTGAGGTGAGGAGACCACATCTGTACACAGTATTCAAGATGTGGGCGTACCATAGTTTTATACAGGGGCAGTAAGATATTCTGGGTCTTATTTTCTATCCCTTTCTTAATAATTCCTAGCATCCTATTTGCCTTTTTGACCGCCACTGCACACTGTGTGGAAGTTTTCAGAGAACTGTCCACGATAACTCCAAGATCTCTTTCCTGATTTGTCGTAGCCAAATTAGCCCCCATCATACTGTATGTATAGTTGGGGTTATTTTTCCCGATGTGCATTACTTTACACTTATCCACATTAAATTTCATTTGCCATTTTGTTGCCCAATCACTCAGTTTGGTGAGATCTTCTTGGAGTCCCTCACAGTCTGCTTCTGTCTTGACTATCCTAAACAGTTTGGTATCATCTGCAAACTTTACCACCTCACTGCTTACCCCTTTCTCCAGATCATTTATGAATAAGTTGAACAGGATTGGTCCCAGGACTGACCTTTGGGGGACATCACTAGTTACCCCTCTCCATTCTGAAAATTTACCATTTATTCCTACCCTTTGTTTCCTGTCTTTTAACCAGTTCTCAATCCAAGAAAGGTGCCTCTGCTTATTCTCTGGGAAGATCCTGTGTGCTGCAATCTAGCCCCAGAGACTACAATTCCCATGAGCCCTGGAGGAAACCAGGAAGGAAGTGACTTTTGTTTGGTAGATCTGAGTCTCTCTACCTGTGTGGAAGAAGACTCAGCAGTCTGTGGACTCTTCCCTCTGTTTTTGGAGCAGAAAGGGAGCCAGGCTGCTGTGAAGGAGTTTGATCCAGTTCAGGAGCTGTTATGTTGCAATTACAGACTGGGATCTAGCAGGCTGCTTCTGATTGCCCTAGAGGGGAGGCCCTTTGGCAGTACTTGTGGCTAGAAGCCACTCTGCATCCAGCACAAATAGGGAGACTGTGAGTAACTGAGCATCTTTGGAAAAATGCTGCCTGGAACAGACCTCAGAGATACAGACTAACTCTGGGTTCAAAGAGAGGCAGAGAGACCAACCCAGTGAACCGGAGCTGCTGCATAGCTTGGACCCACATACACACTACCTACAGAGAATCTCCACTACAGTTGCAGTTCTTCAAGTGCACCCATACAAGCAAGAGTCTGGGACTTTGAGTCCAGAGTTGTGCACACTCTGGGGTGGGATAAATATTGGCAGTGCAAATGGCAGCTAGATAAGGGTTCCTTTTACTTCTGTATATTTTGTTAATTGATGTTATTCACTGTTAATTTGTTAAATCCTGTTTCTTTAAGTTGAGTAAAGGTTGTTCATTCTAATGCAATCTATTAGATGTATATTATTTATGATTTGTAATTGTTGTTCTGGAGTTAGATCCAGTTTATTGTTGGAATAAGTTTATTCCTGGAGGTTCCCAAGGCACACCAGTAAGTGTGTTACAAGGCCAGACAGGTGGAGGCACCACCATTATATGTTCTTTATGAGCAAGGGACAGCAGCAAGGGGCTGGATAGGGTTTCCCCAACTAAACAACATCACCACTGGGGTACTCAGGATCTCCTTTTATGTTAAAACCATCAGGCGCCCAGGCACACCTGTGAGTGTGACTTGCTCCCGAGTAACCCGGGGAGGAAAAAGGGGGTTACAATGAAAATAATATTTTGTATTTCTTTAAGGAACAAAAAACAATAGCCACACAGCACCCTTGTAAAGTGAAGCCTAGTCCACTCTTAGATATCAGCGCTGTGGGGATTGATCTCCCAGGGCATTTAGCAGATCTAGTAAAAAAAAAAAAAAAAAACCTGCTAAATTGACCACTGATCATGCTTGTGTCAACTTCAGTACTCCACTGAATCAAGAAGAGTAAGGGGAGTCGATGGGAGAGTTTCTCCCATTGACCCCTCTTAGAGAAGATTCTACAGTAACTGGATCTAAAGTACATGGCTCCAGCTATGCTATTCATGTAGCTGGAGTTGTGACCTTAGTTCAACATTGCTTTTGTAGCCCTGGCCTGAGTCTTGATTGTAAGAAGAACTGTGGCTGTATAGTACTTCTGAAAATTAGATCTTGAATGCCACAGCAAGTCTATGGCAAATCTTGACATAGTGGAATTAGCGGGACTTTGCCCAGAATATACATCTTCTGATTCCTAGCGCTATGCCTTAACCAGTGTGCCATGATTTCCTCCCTTCCATTTTAAATCCATTACTCGTGTGTGTGTGTGAGGTCAGCAACATTGGGCCTATAGAAAATAAAATGAATTAATCATCCATATATTATTATATATTTTGTAAAGATAATTGTCATATGTTGATTATCTACCACAGCTCATTTAAAAGTAAGTCCATATCCAAATAGGTAAGTACAATGACTAGCAGCAGTTGGTCTTTTGATGAAACCATGAGGCTGTACTTCTTTGTATATGTGATTGCAGTATGAATCTCAAAAATAACATATGTAAACCATACACACATAAGAAAAATATGTTTTTTGTTTCAACCTCAGATAGGTGTGTATTTATTACCCACTAGAATTACCACTGAATTACAGAGATCACCTATGTAAAGAATCAAGTTAATGTTTTTATACTGCTACATCTTGGCAGTCTGTATGTCTGCCGTGATGCCCACAAATCTCTACTATCTACCATTGGTTATGCATGTGGTGAACAGGACTTCATTTTTAGGACAAATTGAATTGATACCCTATTTTCCTGTTTTAGCTGTTTGTTGCTTTCTGCCTGGCATAGAGTCATAGAATCACAGAACTGGAAGGGAACTCAGCTGGTCCTCAATTCCAGTCCTCTGCCCTCATGGCAGGACCAAGCACCATCTAGATCATCCTGGACAGGTGTTTGACTAACCTGCTCTTAATAATCTTCAATGATGGAGATTCCATAATCTCCCTAGGCAATTTATTCCAGTGCTTAACCACCCTGACAGATAGGAAGATTTTTTCTAACGTCCAACTTAAACCTCCTTTGCTGCAATTTAATCCCATTGTTTCTTGTCCTATCCTCAGAGGTTAAGGATATTTTTTTCTCCCTTCTTCTTGTAACAACCTTTTAGGTACTTGTAAGCTGTTGTCATGTCCCAGCTCAGCTTTCTCCATTCCAGTCTTAATAAACCTAGGTGTTTTTTAATGTTCCTTCATAGGTCATTGTGAAAGGACTTGTTAGTCTGGTCTGGTCCTCTAGTTACTGGCCCCATCGGGCCTCGTACGGCTACTCCCCTGGCTGCCACCGCAGACGCTGCTCCAGTTGGCTGGGGCAGTAGGCAGTAGAGGAGGGGAAGGGGGACTTGGGCCTGCTGTCTCTCCGAGTCCTGACCCAGGGCCCTAAGGTTGAGGGGCAGCAATGCCTCCCCCTGCGACCTGACTGACAGGGTGCTGCCCCGTAACTCGTCAGTCCACGGGCTTACCTCCCTAGCCCTGCTCTGGGCCGCTTCCTCCCCCTCTTGGCTCACCAGGCTCCACGTCCGCTGGGTGTTCTCTCCCGGCGTCCTGGACGCGCCACACCCTTTTTGTCCGCGGTCTCCCGCACCCTGGACCTTTCCTGTCCTAGTCCCTCTTCAACTCCTTCTTCCCTTCTCTGTGTGTTCTCCTCCTCTCCTCCCACGTCTTTGTCCCCCCCGTGTCTCCTCTAGCCTCCCTTTTATTCCCCTAGCCTCTGCCCTGGTTCGTCCTTTGGCGCCCCTGCCGACGTCATCCCGCCTACGGCCTGTGGGTGACGTACCGCGCCTCCCTGATCGGCCCCAAGCGCGCCGGCTCTGTCAGCTGGGGTGGCGTGCGGTTGCCTGGCAACACCGGGCGGGCCGGCCCCTTGTGCGGCGCCACCAGCGCATGCACCGGGCCTCGCCTCCCAGGACTCCCCAGCCCCGTTTGGTGGGACTGACGTTGAGCCGTTCTGCTTCCCCAGCTCGGCTGCATGGGGCGCCGGTTTCTGCCCCACATTGCTCTGCTGCCTGTCCCCCGTAAGGAAAGAAGGGCTGCAAGTGCAGGGCTTTGCTGCCCCGTCACAGTGATGTTTTCTAGACCCTTACCAATTTTTGTTGCTCTTCTCTAGACTTTTTCCAATTTGTCCACATCTTTCCTGAAATGTGGTACAAAAAACAGGGTTATAGTACTCCAGTTGAGGCTTAATGAGGCTTAATCAGTGTGGAGTAGAGCGGAAGAATTACTTCTAATTTCTTACTTACAACACTTTTGCTAATTCATCCCAGAATGATGTTTGCTTTTTTGGCAACAGTATTACACTGTTCACTATAACTCCCAGTACTTTCTGCAGTGCTTCTTCCTAGACAGTCACTTCCCATTCTGTTTGTGTGTAACTGATTGTTCTTTCCTAAGGGGAGTTCTTTGCATTTGTCCTTATTGAATTTCATTCTATTTATTTCAGAAATTTCTGCAGTTTGTCCAGCTCATTTTGAACTATAATACTATCCTCCAGAGCACTTGCAACCCCTCCCAGCTTGATATCATCCACAAACTTTATAAGTGTACTTTATGCCATTATGAAAATCATTTATGAAAATATTTATAGAATCATGGGGTTGGAAGAGACCTCAGGAGGTCAGTGAGTCAAACCCCCTGCCAAAACAAGACCAACCCCAACTAAATCATCCCAGCCAGGACTTTGTCAAGACAGGACTTTAAAACATCTAAGGATGGAGATTCCACCACCTCCCTGGGTGCTTCACCACCCTCTTAGTAACATAGTTTTTCCTAATATCCAACCTACACCTCCCCCACTGCAACTTGAGACCATTGCTCCTAGTTCTGCCATCTGTCACTACTGAGAACAGCCTTTCTCCATCCTCTTTGGAACCTCCCTTCAGGAAGTTGAAGGCTGCTATAAAATCCCCCCTCACTCTTCTCTTCTGTGGACTAAATAAGCCCAAATCCCTCAGCCCGTCCTCGTAAGTCATGTGCTCCAGCCCCGTAATAATGTTTGTTGTTCTCCTCTGGACTTTCTCCTTTTTGTAGTGGGGGCTCCAGAACTGGACGCAATACTCCATATGTGGCCTCACCAGTGCCGAATAAAGGGGAATAATCACTTCTCTAGATCTGCTGGCAATGCTCCTCCTAATGCAACCTAATATTCCATTCATCTTCTTGGCTACAAGGGCACACTGTTGACTTATATCCAGCTTCTCATCCACTGTAATCCCCAGGTCCTTTTCTGATGAACTGCTACTTAGCTAGTCGGTCCCCAGGCTGTAACAATGCTTGGGATTCTTCTGTTCCAAGTGCAGGCAAAAAAAACTCTGAGTACTTCAGCTTTTCCCACATCATATGGTCACTAGGTTACCTCCCTCATGCAGTAAGAGTCCCAAACCTTCCCTGATCACCCCCTTATTGCTAGCATGCCTGCAGAAACCTTTCTTGTTTCCCTTCACATCTCTTGTTAGCTGCAATTCCAACTGCACGTTGACTTTCCTGATTACATCCTTACATGCTTGAGCAATATATTTATATTCTTCCCTTGTCGTCGGTCCAAGTTTCCACTTCTTGCAAACTTCCTTTTTGTGCTTAAGCTTACCAAGAATGTCACTGTTAAGCCAAGCTGGTAGCCTACCATATTTGCTTTTCCTACTGCGCATTGGCATGGTTTGTTCCTGTGCCTTCAATAAGGCTTCTTTAAAATACAGCCAGTGTTCTGGGTTCCTTTCCCCTTCATGTTAACATCCCAGGGGATCCTGCCCATCAGTTCCCCGAAGGAGTTAAAGTCTGCTTTTCTGAAGTCCGGAGTTTGTATTTTGCTGTTCTCCTTTCTTCCTTTTGATAGGATTCTGAAATTGACCATCACATGATCACTGCTTCCCAGGCTGCCACCCATATCTGCTTCCCCTACTAATTCCCCCCTGTTTATGAGCAGCCTGAAACAAAGCTTTGGGTTTGAACACTCCTAACTTTAGATAAGATATAAATTTCACAGCAGCCATACTTCTATAATAAGATAAATCAAAACCCTAGTTTTAAAAGCCTGTGAAAAACACTAGGAAAGTTTGAATCAGAGCATCTCTAAAGTGCGCCAAAGGTCTGAATCCAGATGGACCTGGATCCTAAACTTGGCCATTTGGATATTTTTCTAGTTTTATTATAAGGGTTTGGTTCAGGTTCTCCTGAAAGCTTCATGAACTTGGGTGAAACTGTTATATTCATGGTATCCAAATAGAGAAATTTCTTTCTGAAAGGCTGAAACATAACACTATTTGGCTTCTTAAAACCCAGAAACTTGACACACAAGAACAAAAGCACAGAGAAATTGGACTGCCCCTTAAGACAGAGCAGTACAACTCACTCCACCTTGCTGAAAGCTTGGTCTTTGCCAACTGACTATTCAAATGCCAGATGTCATGCCTCCCTACGAAGGCCCTTAGTCTGAAAGCAGGACCAGCACACTGCTTACATTGAAAGTCCTAGCTTGAATTTCAATATGGTTTTCAATATGCCACAGAAATGTGAAGCCAAATAAGTGTCTCATATTTTCCAGTTCTGTTTAATTATATTTGTAATGTACATCCTATCTCCAGAAATCTGCGGTTCATAAAGCTCTCGGGTTTCAGATAGTCTCCTGCACTGCTGGAGGCACATACCTCATGGGAGTTCCTGCAGCCCTCTGGGCCAGTCTAGATGACACAAAAATACCCTAGATGGGTATGTGGTCCTGGAACAACTTCCTCCTGCTGTATTTTCTCATGGTCCACGATCCTTTCCCCATCATCCTATCTCCTGAAATCATCTCTATGTAGGTCCCTTATGTGTATAGGGACAGTGTAGAAAACTGAAAAGGAATTAAGGGAGAGGGAAGACAGAGGGACCAACCCTATTTTCAGAATTAAACCTATAGTGTGTGGCTCTCTCATTCAAATTCCCAAGAAATTCTCTGATATAGGGGGCAACAAAAAAAGGACTCTAAGTATCAAGGCCAAAATCTGCCCATATGTACCTGTACATACCTATTCCTGTTTTGCCTGTCCCTGTCTCCCTGTTTGCATGAGTCAGGCCTGAATGAGTGAGCCTTATGACTGTTGCTAACACCATGTTGTTTATTGTACATTGGAATGTTTTCCATACCCCCACACAAGAATGTGAGAGGTCATAAAAATGGCCTCTTCTCCCCAGTGGGGATGCACCAGGATAGTTGAGAGAAGCTAGGCAATTGGGTTGTATTCTGCCTTCAGATGCTCAGACATAGTTTTTGATAGTTTCAGTGGAAGTCACGTGTGTGCAATCCAAGGCAGAACATAAGGTGTTAAAAAGGTGAAAACTATTTTAAAAATCTTTTTTGGGGGGCGAACAGTAAGCTGTGGAAGGGAAACAGGAGGGAAAGTAAGAGTGTTTTAGATGATCAAGTTTGCCAAATCTGATCTTGTAGCAGCAACAATCTAAATCTGAATTTCAAGCAGCTCACCGAAACCACAGTGAGGACTGTTCTGAATTTCACAATGCAGTAATTCAATACAAACCCAACAGTGCAAAATGTATGTATTACTCTTAATGAATGAGGGCTGTAGGTTTTAATTCTTCTGCTGGAAACAAAGGATTCGATTCACTGCATAGTAATTCAAGAGGATTTTTACTGCTCTTAGTAGTAAAAAAAATTGCCTAGGCATGAGATCTTATTATCTAATTTGCAAAAGCAAAAGAAAGCTCTTTTTAACACTGAAAATCTCTCAAACATGGTAAAGCCTGCCTTGGTGCTTCTTTTTCTATGGCTAAGAACTAGTTTCTTATCACAGGGAAACATAACATCACAGATTGCAAGCTCTTTGGGGCAAGAGAACCATATCTTCCTTTTAGCATCAACAGCACCTAGCTCATTTGTTTATAAAAAGTATCTTTACTGCAAAATGGCATAGCTTGATTTTAATGTAGTTTTTTTACATTTGCGTGTAGAATAGAGATAGCCATGGAAATCTAATGCACTAAAGACAGATCTTCAAAAGTATTTAAGCTTCAAACTTCCAGCAACATCAGTGGATGTTATGAACCTTTTGAGGATCTGGGACCAAGAGCTTAACCCTGCAGTACTGGATTCAATAGAAGTTTTTGCCATTCACTTCAATGGGTGCATCATCAGGTCCAAAGAAAATCACTCATGCACCTATGACTTATATCTATGATCCTTGCTTAGGCAAAACTCCCAGTCTGCTTAATGGGCATGGGCAGCAGGTGAAGGCCCAGCTGAGGAAGGTAAGCCCCAGCCCCACCTCTTCTGCCTGAGGCCTGTCCCTGGAGCCAAGCCTGGCCCACCCCTAGCCCAATTCTTCCTGGCCACCTGAAGGGTTAGGGCTGCCATGCTGTGGCCCCAGCCTCAGTCCTCCCCAGTGGCCAGGGAGCAGGGCTGTTGTGACTCTGCCCCAGCCCTCCTGATGGCTAGGGTGCCGGATTGCTGCACCATGGCTCCAGCCCTCCCTGCTGGCTGGGGAAGCTGCACTATGGCTCCAGCCTTCCCAGTGGCTTGGGCATGTTGGCAATTTTGGAAGGCAGTGCCTTCCCTTACTACATTACTAGCCGCCCATGTTAATGGGACTTTTTTTTTTTTTTCTCGAGGAAGGTTTGCAGGATGAGGCCTGCACATTAAGAGAGATTCAGATTGACTTGGGAAAGTTGTTCTGCAGCTTGCAGGCTCAAGCCCTAACAGGGCAATGCCACCTACTCCCTTAAGCAAACAGACACTTGGACAAATAGAATGAAATGGCATTCCCAGATAAACTTTGCTTCATGAAAAAGGGTGTTTTCTGTTAGTAACTTATTTGATGCTCAGCTTACAAACACCATGCAATACTGACAGTGTAAATCACATTTTGTACATTTTTTTTACTGTAGTTTTCACTCTATTATATACTGCTTTGTAGAGTAACACAGAGAAAACAGGTAAAGTCAAACTAAACATGAAAATAAAAATAGTAATGGAGTACTAAAACTGTATTTTTAATATATTGAGGAAGGGTGTTACAGTGGTTAAAGCAATAGGTTACAAGTCTTTGGTTCAGTTCTCTAGTGCACTATATTTATATGACCTGGAACAAGTCACTTGGCCTGCTGTTACCCCAGGTCTCCATCTGTAAAATAGGAATTGTGACATATGCTTTATGAAAATATGCTTATGATATGAATATGACATAAGTGAGATATGTTTCATGAAGATGGCTCATGTAAGGTATCATTTGAAAGGTTATGATTTACTCAATATGCTTATCCCATTTGTAGGCATATATCATTTTTATCTGAAGTTAGGAATATTGGACTGTTTATCAGTATTTCATATTACCTGCTTTGGGACACTCCCACTGCCGACAATTTAGGTGCTACAGTGGAAAAAAGCCAGACATGGCTGGTGGCCAGTCAGCTAGACTAATGGACTGAATAGGTTGCCCTTCCAGTGGACATTCCATAATGCTACTAATTGATGGGTAATGAGGTCGGGTGCTGTGGTCATCTGATAATAACCTGCATCCTTCACACATACAGAATGAGAAGCGACTGTCTTGGAAGGAGTACGGCAGAAAGGGATCTAGGGGTTATAGTGGACCACAAGCTAAATATGAGTCAACAGTGTGATGCTGTTGCAAAAAAAGCAAACATGATTCTAGGATGCATTAACAGGTGTGTTGTGAACAAGACACGAGAAGTCATTCTTCCGCTCTACTCTGCGCTGGTTAGGCCTCAGTTGGAGTATTGTGTCCAGTTCTGGGCACCACATTTCAAGAAAGATATGGAGAAATTGGAGAAGGCCCAGAGAAGAGCAACAAGAATGATTAAAGGTCTAGAGCACATGACCTATGAAGAAAGACTGAAAGAATTGGGCTTGTTTAGTTTGGAAAAGAGAAGATTAAGAGGGGACATGATAGCGGTTTTCAGGTATCTAAAAGGGTATCATAAGGAGGAGGGAGAAAACTTGTTCATCTTGGCCTCTGAGGATAGAACAAGAAGCAATGAGCTTAAACTGCAGCAAGGGAGGTTTAGGTTGGACATTAAGAAAAAGTTCTTAACTGTCAGGGTGGTTAAACACTGGAATAAATTGCCTAGGGAAGTTGTGGAATCTCCATCTCTGGAGATATTTAAGATCAGGTTAGATAAATATCTATCAGGGATGGTCTAGACAGTACTGGGTCCTGCCATGAGGGATAACCTCTCGAGGTCCCTTCCAGTCCTAGTATTCTATGATTCTATTATTTTGGACTGCTGAACTGTTACACAGAGGCATGTGGTGGAGGAGGAAGGGGGGAAGGGAGGATCAAACAAAGGTTTCCTGCCATATGGAAATTCTATATGTAGTTTGTGTGTGGCAAGGAAAACAGCTTGCCTCCTCTCTGCCTCCTCTTCCTAAGAAAATACTTGAAAACACCTGGAAGCAAAAGGATTGTAACTGAGGGGGAAGAGGGAAGAACTGCTGGACCCAGGCTAAGAGATACCTGGCCCATGAAAGACTCTACTTGAAACAATAACTAGGATGAGAAATTATTACTTGTAACCAGTTTTTTTTTTTGCTCTAGTTTGGATTGTGTGCTTTATATTATTTTTCAGTAATCTGCTTTGTTCTGTTTACTACATTTTTGACCACTTACAATACACCTTTTCTTAGTTAATAAACCTATTTCTGGTTTATAATATAACCAAGTGTGTATCATTTCTAACTGGTGGAAGAGGCTGTGCACACTTTCCTTCACATTGAGTTTGTACCCCAAGGGTGGGGGATGAACATCTGGGTGCTTCTGTAGTAAATCCCTTAAGATGTGTCCTCCCAGAGCTGATCTTAGTGTCGGTATCAGGAGCTGGTTGTGGCCCAGCTTGTGTACTTTGCCAGAGGAGGCTTGAGAGCTTGGCTCAGCAAGACCAGGCTCACTGGGAAGGCAAGACTCAGTGGTATCATAAACATCTCAGTTGGCAACCCATGGGTCCCAAAATGTCACAGGAATAATGGTACTTCTTACCTCACAGCACTGTATGAGGATAATTACATTACAGATTATGAGGGGCTCAAATAATATACTAATGGAAGCCATATAAGTACATAAACTTCATTAAAAAGTTATATACTTATGACTGGTCCCTAGCTCCTAATGCAAGCAAAACTCCTGTTAAATTGGCAGGTTTGTAGAATGAGGCCTCAATTGTTTTCTGAGCCATTTCTTGCTACCACATATGATACAATATGATGTGATATGATAGGAGATAGGTGATATGATATGATATGATATGATATGATATGATATGATATGATAAGCAGGAGTATTATCATAAATGAAATATGAACAGATAAATAACAGAAAAACAGACCAGGGAAAACTAAAACATAGCAAGCCTGATCCAAGCCCAGTGAAGTCAAGGGGAATCTTTGTCATTGACTTCCATGGACTTTTGATTTGGCCCTAAACCAGAATAAATTTTCTTTCATACTAAGATACCCTTGTTTTAAATATGCAGTGCATCCTTTATGGTATTATTCACAGTGTTTCTTACAGGTATAAGGAAAACCTAAATAAATATATATATATATATATATATATATATTATTACTTAGTGTATTACTCTATTCTCAAGCCATGTTTGTACATGGTGTAAATCACCAATGCTTTTTGAAGTCTACAGAGCCATGATAGTTCACACAAAATGAGGTTATACTCATTCATCTTCAAATTGCTTTACAGACGTTAGCTAATTACTTTATACAGTATTCTTATATCCATTTTACACAGGTTGGAAACTAAGTGTACATCTACACTACAGAGGTTTTTTTCAGAAAAACGGCCATTTTTCCCAAAAAAACCCTTCAATTATGCCCACACTGCAATTGTGTTCTTTTGAAAGAAAATCGAAAGAACAGAGGTTTTTTCCGGCATTGGTAATCCTCTTTCTACAAGGAAGAAGCCTTTTTCCAAAAGACCTCTTTCAGAAAAAGGCATGTGTGGACGGGGAAGAGAGTGTTCTTTCAGAAGAAAATGAAAGAGGAAAAAGCACAGGTGCCCTGGTGACCACTCTGTCCACAGTAATCACAGTTTAAATGCAAGGTAGCACCCATTCTGTGTGGACACTATCTTTGGAAAAAGCAGAGCGCTTTTTCGATGCACTTTGGCAGTGTGGACGTGTTCTTTCGGAAGAAGATTTTCGGAAGATCTCTTCCGGAAAAGCTTTTTCCAAAAGAAGCCTGCAGTCTGGACGTAGCCTAAGGCAGCAGGGTTAAAGTGACTTGCCCAGATTTACAGAAGAAGAAAATGTCAGGATTACAAATCCTGTATCCTAGTCCTTTCTCCAAACTTCATCCTTTTTGTATAACAGTATTCTTCCATCATTCTATTACAAATAGACAAAGCAGATTTTTGAACTGAAAACACCACATGTTGAATCATGTCAGGTTATGATGAAACATTGTTTTCCATTTTAAAGGTATGAGTTTACCAGTAGTCTATCTAATTGCACACATAGAATTTGAAGTTCAGACATATTTCTATGCAGCCAATCTTGCAGTCTTAGGTTATGTCTACACAGCAGTGTTATTTCAGAATAACTGATGTTATTCCGAAATAACATAGAGCGCTTCTACACTACAAGCCTTTATTTTGAAATAAAGTTGAGCTGGAGGACTTCTTACTCCGACTCATGGTAACCCTCATTTCACGAGGAGTAAGGGAAGTTGAAGGAAGAATGCTCTTCCTTCGACTTCCTGCTGTGTAGACAGCGCCAAAAGTCGAGTTAAACTATTTCAAATTAAGCTATGGAATTGACATAGCTGAAGTTGCATAGCTTAATTTGACTTTAGCTCTGCTGTGTAGACATACCCTTACTGTATATATAACATTCACCTTGACAATGTGAGAGCTCCAGGAGTGGACTCCAGAAGGAGAAGAAAGCCTTATTCACTTTTCAATAAAGGTATTTTTTCATCTTTTTCACTTTTTAAAATAATTTTGTTATTGGAGTATAATTTCTTAGAACCAGAAAAATTAACAATGGAGTTCATCGAGTTCTTACTGAAGACCTTGACACATTTTCCATTGATTTTAATAGGATTTAGATTGGATGCATTAAGATTCCATGCATCACACAGTTCAGGAAGTTCTTTTCAGTGTGTTTCTTAGTGATATTTTTAGTCAAATTTTAGATTTCCTATAACTAAAGTTTTATTAGCACCAAAGGAATTATATTTCTTAACATGCCATAGTAAAAAGACAATTAGATTCTTCCTTCTCACTGATCCACACCGTTGGTGATAATCAGTATATATGCAAGATGATGGCCAAGGGAGCATTACCTATCGGACATTCTCATGGAGGTGGGATGAGAGGAATAAAGTTAGATAGACTGACAAAGTTACTGGAGGGAAGGGTTTATATTACTGTATTACTATACATTCTCTTGCTGTGCGCACCCAAGTTTATGTTCTCTTTCCCTTCAAAAAGATATCTTTGCTGGTAAGCAGTCTCAGACTACCTGTTAGTGGGGAGTGCCTTGTTAAAGGCAGCCAGGGAAAGTACATTTAATTTTCGCAGGTTTCATGCTGAGGGCTGGAATAAGTTTACTTTCTTCTCCAGAGAGGGACTTCAGATATACTGAACTGGTCCCTTTTTGCTGCCATTAACAACCACCCAGCAGACAGGTTGCATATGAAAGCAGAATCAGGTCCAACACTCCTAAATTTGGATATTTTACATAAATCAGGGAGGGGCTAAAGCAATTCCCCTCCCCCATACAAATCCTCCTTACTGTTGAAATCCAAATCCAACCTCTTCCTCCCAGATCCAGCTCTAAAATCAGTTATCTATCAAAGAAATCACTCACCTGCAAAAGTGCTACTGAAATTCTATTTCCTGTGTTTTTTACAGGAATTAATTTTGAATTAATTTTAATTTAAAATTTAGTCCCAGAATTGAGTCTCAGAATAGGTGGCCAGTAAATAAATTAAGTAGGAAGGAAAGGAGTATCTCAGAATTAAAGTAAGTCATTAAATAGCAAGGGGGAATTATTTATGGTGGCATAGGATAATGCAACACTGTCTTATGTTGTCTGGTTTTTATATTTCTTGTACATCTTTTCTCTGATTTATACATATTCTTTTTTTCTTTATATGGAGGTGGAGAGTCTGGCCTTGACTGGCCTGGGCAGCAGGGACCTTTCAATAAAGTCTCACATGCTGGATTTCCAGTTCATTGTTCGGTTTCTAGTTGTCATGGAAACAGGAGCAGCTGCTAGATTATAGGCCCTAGTTTGTGTTTCCTGGGCAGCTCTATCTGCCTGTGTGTCCAGTTCATGTGATCTGCCAGCCATTCACCCTCCCGCTGTCGATGGTGTCATGCCAGACTGTGCGAGATAATGTTTACTAACATCAGCCACATGGCTCCCTTTTTACCACAGCTCTGCCCAAAATATGTCAGTCCTAGTGGATTGTCAGGCACGGTGCCAACCTGTCTGCAACACGCTGAAAAATCTGTCACCAGGGGCTGCAACCAATGATCTTTTGCCATTGCTAGCAATCTTTCTTTCTTTAGAAGAAAGGACAGTCAATGTGAACCTCCATGGGTATTGTTTAGCATAATCTGAATGATCATCTAGAATATATATTTAGTCATGTTAGAAGCTTATTAAGAGCTACCAGGTACAGAAACATTATTGCAATTGAAATTGTGCAGTTCTTTGTTTACATGGCATGCTGCAATTTTTCTTGTGGTTCAAAAGTTTCCATGAATGTAGCATTTAATGCTATTGATAACATTGACGAGGCAGAAGGAAATGAGTACCCTAGTGCAGACAACATTGTTAAATGCATACTATGACTGGTGTGTTGTTCCTCTAGCAGATTTACAGCAGGAGATTACTGCAGTAGCTGACCTTTTTTACTTCAGTCAGAGTAATGACTTCAGTCAGTTGCAATTTAGATGTTTTGCTTCTGTAGATATGTTCTTTAGTATTTAAAAGAGCAGCCCGACTCCTGGGAAAGCCGTTTGTCACGCTTATATGAAACCTGAATAAAAGCTTTTCTTGTGGAAGCTATTGAAATAGTCAATAACAAGTCATAGTACATTTATACAGTATAATTCATCCTAAATCACTTTATATCTTTACAAAATATGGACCAGAGCCTGAGTGGATGTTTATCAGTGTATCTTTAGGGAGCTATGTTGATTTAGACCAATGCCCTTCTTCTTCTTCTAGAAAGTGCTTGAAAAGTATCATGTGTTTAACACATAACAATACACAATAGTTTAAAACAAGTAGTGAAGAATAACATAATCAACTGAAATGACAGGGGCAATTCCTGGTGGGTAATGTGTAATTGCACAAGTTAAAATGTGCCTAACACCATTATCTTCCTAAAAGTATCATGGACACTTTAAGTATACTTGACTGGTTAAGACTCCTCAACTGAAAATGTGTTTTTTCCCCCCCCAGAAACACAGGGCACTCTAATACCATCATGGGGAACTAATTAAGGATAGATTCTGAAAAGAGTTCTCCCTGCTAAAATGGCAATGGCCAATCATGTAGCACATCGTTGTTCCTTGGGAGTCTGCTTTTCAAGTCATGTGACTGAGCCAAACCTGCTTACATCCTGAAATATGATAACATTAGGATTGCAAGTATTATCTGTTTATATTCCTTATGAATAAAACATTGTGTATAATTAGTTTGGATTTTAAGTTGGAAGTTTAGCTGTAAGATATGAGAAAAAACTTTCCCAATGGGAAAGTCCCTCTCTTGAACTGTTTAAATCCACAATCTCACCAGTGCAAGAGATAATTGCTAGTAAGAGTGGGAGGATATACATGAGGTTAAGGCATGGAACTGATATTTAGAAGCACTTCTGAATACAAATCATAAATCCAAAAACCACCCAAGGTGATGACAAACACAGATTGAGGAAGATACTTTCTGAAGGGAGAACAAGACACATTTAACACTGAATTATTTATCCTCAGAAAGAAAAATAAGTAATGATTTTTAACATTCATCTTAATATAGAAATGTTCCTACACTGGAATTGAAGAAACACAGAAAGTGGTTTCAAAATATGAAACAGAACAATACTGAGGTTGCACAAGCACTTGACAATGAAAAAAATGGTGCTAATATTATGGATTTAAAATGTTGTTATTCAAAAAATAGTTTCACATAATGTGTAAAATTGGGAGGCTTTGCATTATTGTATTAATAGAAAGAAACTAGCATAGGGAGAAAGTTTTCATGGTAATTTGTGAAAAAAAAATTGGTTTAACTAACCTTGAAGCAGAACCTTTTAAAAGTATCTCTTTAATGCTGCTTCTTGCTACAGAGAGACCATGCTCAAAACACAAAAGATAGTAGATGGGTTCATAATGTTTTTGTAGTGAGCATAGAAGAAACCTATACAGTTACATTACTGAAAAAAGCAACAGAATAAGTACATTCAAATAAAAATAAACTCATGCCATATCTGGACTCAATCTATGACTCTAAAGTCAACTTTTGTGCTATGTATGCAAGTAAAATTCTCCTCAGAATTCCTCTCCTGCCCAAGACTGGCTGGAGAACAAGAACTCCATCTTGAAAAAAAAATTCTAGGTTTCAGTATTTGTTTCTGCTCCAATGTGGAAGGAAACCAAGAACTTTCAACATTTTTCACAAAATAAATGTGAGCCCCCTTGTCATGTTCAAGACCCTGCTCTGTATGAGTCAGACCAGGCACTTAAAACTTGAGTCTGCCACATCTCATATAATTGCTTCAGCTATTCTTGGGTTGTTCTCACTTTCTCTTGGTTTTTGACCAGAAATTCCAACCTCAGTCTGAGAAACTTTCCCAACTAAATTGCTGTGAAAACAATATGTTTCCATGACAAGTTTTGCTTTCAATGAATTGCCACTTTCAAAACAACAAACAAACATACAAACACATGAAATTGCTAAAAAGATTCCAACCACTTCTACTCCTGTCCTTGACATCATAGCAAAGTCTATTCTACCTGTTAGTCATATAGGGTGTGTCTAGACTACAGATTTTTTGTTGTTGTTTTTTTAAAAAAAAGTAGCTTTTTCTCAAAAAAAACTTCACCTGAATCTAGACTGCAGCCACGTAAGTAAATCGAAAGAACGTGGCAGTTTTTTCGATCGCGGTAAACCTCATTTTACGAGGAATAATGCCTTTTTTTGAAACTACTCTTTCGAAAAAAGGCACTATTGAATGCAAACTGTGCTTTTTCGAAAGAGAGCATCTAGACTCTCTTTGGAAAAAACGGCTCGCTTTTTGAAAAATCTGCATGTAGTCTAGACACTCTCTTTCGAAAGAGGCTTGTAGACTAGACGTAGCCATAGGGATTATTGTTAGAGTTTGCAAATATACTCCTGCTCTGAACCTTTTTGAAGGCTGGATTGTCACTTACAATGGGACAATACATTTCAAGAAGGCAGACTTTAGCAAATTCAGGAAGTTGGTAGGTAAGATACCATGAGAAGCAAAGCTAAGGAGAAAAACAGTTCAAGAGAATTGACAGTTTTTCAAAGATACATTATTACAGGCACAAGATCAAATTATTCCACTGGGTAGGAAAGATAGGAGCTATGGCAAGGGACCTTCCTAGTTTAACCAGGAGATCTTCAATTCTCTAAAAATCAAAAAGAGACTTACAAAAAGTTTGTATTAGGTAATATTACAGAGGATGAATACAAATAAATAGCACAAGTATGTAGGGGCAAAATTAGAAAGGACAAGTCATAAAATCAGATAAAACTAGCTAGACATAAACGATAACAAGAAAACATTCTACAATTACAGTAGAAACCAGAGAAAGACCAAGGTAGGATAGGACAGGGTAAGACCATTAATCAATGAAAAGGGAAAAACAATAACAGAAAATGTGGAAATGGCAGAGGTGCTTAATGACTTTGTTTCTGCTTTCACTAAGCAGTTTGATGGTGATTGGATGCCTAACATAGTGAATGCTAGTGAAAATGGGGTAGAATCAAAAGTTAAAACAGGGAAAGAACAAATAATTACTTAGAAAAATGTCTTTAAGCCATCAAGGTCAGAAGACATGCATCCTAGAATACTCAAGGAGCTGACAGAGGAGATATTTGAGCCATTAACTATTATCTTTGAAAAGCAATGAAAACAGTAGAGATTCCAGAAGTCTGGTAAAGGACAACAATAGTGCCAACCTATAAAAAGGGAAATAAAGACAACCCAGGGAATTATAGCTTAACTTCTATCTGGAAAGATAATTAGAGCCCAGCACTGATACAAAATTGATATCCACATCTACATCTGAAAAAATTACCTGCGGATATCCGTATCCACATCTGTATCTGTACTCTTGATATAAATTTGCATAGTTCTAGATACAAAATTTGTGTCCATAGTTTTCATCTATATCCTAAAAAATGAACCGGAGATATCCTCATCCACATCCACGGATAACCGCAGATATAAAGTGGATATCTGCGGATTTGCAGGGCTCTAAAGATAATGGAACAAATAATTAAGGAATCATTTGCAAACATCTAGAAGATAATAAATTAATAAGTAACAGTTAGCATGGATTTGTCAAGAAGAAATCATGTTAAACTAACCCAATAGCTTTCTTTGACAGGGTAACAAGTCTTGTGGATAGGGGGAAAATGGTAGATATGTGGTATATATAGACTGTAATAAGACTTTTGATACAATCTCATTGACTTTCACATTAACAAACAAGGGAAGTACAACCTAGATGGAGCTACTATAAGGTGGGTGAATAACAGGTTAGATAACCATTCTGTTTTCAAAGATTAGTTATCGATGGTTCATAGTGATGGCAGAAGGGCAAATTGTGTGGGATTCCACAGGGATCAGTTCTGGCAACAGTTCTATTCCATATCTTCATCAATGATTTAAATAATGGCATAGAGAGTATACTTTAAAGTTTGTGGACAATACCAGGCTGGAAGAGGTTGCAAATGCATTGGAGGACAGGATGAAAATTCAAAACGACATGGACAAACTGGAGAAATGGTCTGAAATAAATAAGATGAAATTCAATAAGGAAAATTCCAAAGTGCTCCCTGAGAAAGGAACAAAATGGGAAATGACTGTCTAGGACATAGCTCTGCAGAAAGGGATCCGGGGGTCATAATCTAAATGAGCTAAATATGGGTCAACAGTTTAACACTGTTGCCAAAAAAAAAAAAAAAAAAAACATCATTCTGGGATGAATTAGCAAGAGTGTTGTAAATAAGAAATGAGAAGTAATCCTTCCACTCTACTCCGCATTAGGGTGTGAGCTGATACTTTGGGAAAGTGGAGCCAAAGCTCCTCCTGTTCCCAGCCAATGGACAATGAGTTATATGGATCAATGATGCCCCAGCACCAGGAATGTTCCTGGCCCAAGATTGAGCTCCACCAAAGTTTGGGGCCAGGTCTCTCCTCAGTTCCACCAGCTGTCCCCATGTGTTCTTACCACTCCTGCATGCTTCCCACCGTGCATCCTCTGGCCCTGCCTGCTGCCCCTGAGTGATTTAAAATACCCCAGGAACCTTTCCTCCCCTCCCCCCGCCACTACCACTAGCAGTGCAGCAGGGCTAGAAACTGGTGGCACCCCCTTGCAGCTCTGTCTGTGGCATAAAGACACCTCCCCATTCCCGTCCAGGTTTCAGAGACTCAGATCATAGCATATCATTTGGTGTCTGTGTTTTTCACATTCCCAACTGGCCCTCTACTCCACTACGATTTCCCTTCCCTCCCCTAAGAAAACAAAAAGAAGCAAAGAAGCATTTTTATTTTTACACACACACCCACACCCTCCATATAAATGAATAAATAAAGGGGTGTTTAGGTGTTATTACAACATAGTATTGTGTGTCTTGTTCTGCTTCACACTTTCACAAGCTCTTTCTCCTTTCACTGAAAACTTGGGTTGCTAAAACCATGGATAAAATTGGGACTAAAATGTCACGTGACAATGTTTGGAGTTTACTCTTGGTACCTAGTTTCCACACTCATGGTGGCGTAGCAATTGAATGAGGGAAAGTTTTGATTTTTTTCTTTTACTTACACTGATAATAAATCAAACAGCTGCGTGAGAGGAAAATATATTCCCTCCCCCCCCATCTTTTGGCAGAAGTACTAAAAAGCCAGAATATATAGGGTTTTTTCCCCTTTTGCTTCTAGCGTGAAACTTGCCACATAGACTTCAGAAGGAATATTTCTCCTTTGATTGTAAGCATTTGCAATCCCGAGGCAAGCCTAACAGGTGAACTGAGGCTTGCAAAGCCAGGGTATTTTAAGAGAAGCTTCTTCACCAACGTTTTAGGTCTCTGGGGAATAGCTCACTGCAGCTCTGTTTATATGGACATATGGTGTGAAGAACACTAATACAGTTGTCTCTGCACAACTGTAACAAACAATCTGCTTATTGTGTATTTTTTTAAGCAACACTTCATGCTGTCTAACAGGTGGCCCAAAGTTACAATAGACACACTGTTGGGGTAGAACAAGCACATTTACACAAGTGCCTTGACTGGAGATAGTGACTGAGGCAGGCCGAAAAATCAACCTTAGAACATTATTGTTTAAAACACTGTAAATGCTACAAATCTCATATGAACTTGAGCCTGGCCTCACATAGCCTCCTGTTGCCCTCAATCTGTCTCTGGATCAGTAGAGTTAGTGCCTCCTAAAGAAAGAATGTCTAAGCAATAGTTTAAAATCCTTTGCACTTCATAAGCCTCAGGTTTGTAGATATAATGTTATATGATTTATTCAAGAGTTGGGGCTATATTATTGTACTAATCTGCTTAAGGAAGTGCCTCAAGTTTAATTATAAATATTGGGTTCATTGGGAGCATGCTCTTTCTGTATTCCCTCAATGTTTAAATGTGGTGCCCTATACTGAACATCTGGGCTGTGTCTACATTGGCATGATTTTGCGCAAAAGCGCCCGATTTTGCGCAAAAACATGCTGCCTGTCTACACTGGCGGGGAGTTCTTGCGCAAGAACACTGATGTTCTAATGTGTGAAATCAGTGCTTCTTGTGCAAGAACTATGATGCTCCCGCTCAAGAATAAGCCCTCTTGCGCAACTGTTCTTGCGCAAGAGGCCAGTGTAGACAGGCAACATGAATTTCTTGCGCAAGAAAGCCCGATGGCTAAAATGGCCATTGGAGCTTTCTTCTGAAGAGAATCTAGCATGGATGCTTTTGCACAAAAGCACATCTTTTCTTGCAAAAGCACATGCCAGTGTAGACGCTCTCTTCTAAATACTTTAACGCAAAAACTCTTGCGTTAAAAGTATTTGCGCAAAATCTTGCCAATGTAGACGTAGCCCTGATGTTTTAACACGGGGAAAACTTATGTTAGTTCCAACAGAGGCATGGGAGTCCCTCCTATAATCTTAGAAGATTCTTTCATCAAAACTCATCTGTAAAGAAAAACTTTCTCCACCTCCCTGAAATATTTCATACTCCCCTGAATTCTTTGTCCAGTGACTGCTTTCACTTGCTAATATTTCTCTTTTTGGTTAGGCAGCCTGGAGCCTAACAATTCCATTTGGAAGTGGGTATCTTCTGTACAGGAACTCAGTGATGTTCAATGTAACCCCTCTGAAGGACTAGATACATTTAATATCTCCACAGCTTATTCTATTTTTTTTTTTATTGAAGGCCTGATTATAAAAGAAATCAGGAATCCCGCTGAATTCCATTACCTTTAACAGGAGCTTGATCAGTTCTGAAATGAAGGGCATAAATAGTGGGAAACAGGAATATAAATGAGCAAGGGGTTGTAGATCAATCTACAATCACAAATACAAAAGAGTTTCAAAATCTGATGACCATCTGCACATGTAAGAGTAGAGCAATAACTTACAGTAGATTAAAAAACATGTACAGTCCCAGTGTTTCAGCTACACTTGTTTCAGCAGGTCTGCCTGTTAGTGCCTCTACCTGAGTGCTTAAAATGTCTTTTTTGAAATGCTAGTGCTATGGCACATCCCTGCAAGATGCAGAAAGATGCAGAAAGTCTTCTCTGAGGTCTTTGAGTTCAATGAGAACTAATGGTGATGAGTATTAAACAGAAGGCATGAAGAATTTCAGTGGATTGACTCTTAAATGATTCATTTAAGAGTTTGTTTAAAATTTGGATGTGTTTTATCTTTAAAGCAGGATGTAAAGAGTGTCATTGTTTTGTTTTAACTTAAATTGGTTATTTGCAGAGAGTTACTTGCTCAGTTAAATGTTCATATTATTTCTTTACAATTTTGTCTTCTCTTTGTCTTCCATGCCACTTACAAAATGCTGCTCCATTTTGAAACATGAACATATTTTCATATTGGACCACATCTGATGAAAATCTCCACTCTACAATACTGAAATTCTCACCTGTTCTGTGGTGGATTTCTTTCAGGATAAATGCCACTGAATAACCAAGGCCTGGTCTATACTAGACCAAGCAGGCTGGCTTAAGGTACACCATCCAGCTATGCAAAATGCATAGCTGGAGATGGTTTACCTGAAGCTGAGCCATGCTGGTGTCCACACAGTGGGAGGCCAGTGGGAGCACACACTCCCGTCAGCTTCCCTTATCCCTTGCAGAACTAGGAGTACCAGATGCCAGTGAGGGCTACCTTCAACTTTTGATCTACGGGTCTATATTAGACCTGCTAAATCAAACACTAGAAGATCGACATTCAGAGGGGCAATCTTCACGTAAGTATAGACATGTCCCAAGAGTGCCTATGAAATCAGCATTCATTTTCTGCAGGATAGGACAGGTTCAATGGGAATGTTTACAATAATTTTTTGTTCTAATTGCGTGAGTAGCTTCATTTTCATTTTGCTGAGCCTTTTCAGTTCTTATTCATTGAGATCTGTGAGCCTACTGGCCTTTACCCAATTCAAACACAAGTCATAGTGACAGCCATCTTGGATTAATATGCATGAAATATTGCTTCAGTCCTTCAGAGAACCATGTTCTCTTTCCATAAAAATAATGAACCTGTGGGAGATGCAAACATGAGCTTCATGAGGTCACCACACAGGGTTAACTCAGTATTAGATCTAGTTGACTTTTTTTTTCAGATTGTCAATGAAAAAAATGGCATTTTTTTAAAGGAACTTTTCACAAATTGCCCTTTTTATGGGCAAGGTTGTACATAAAAAACTTGCCCCTTTTTTCCTTCAAAAATCCTTAACCAGTTTTTTGCCACCTCTGTTTTATCTGCAAATCCCAAAGGGTTTGGAAGACTATGGATGTATCTTGGGGAAGGAGGTATCTGGACATGGAATGCTTTTGCAGTAGCTCCAAGCCTGCATTCCAACCCCGGTCTGCACACTTTTCTGGTAAACTCTTAAGCTTCTCTCTTCCTGGAAGCCAGGTGTGAGCACAATGTCTCCCCAATGCTTCCCTGGTAACTGAACCCCCACACACTCAGAGGGCTGAATCTGTGGAGGCTGGATTCTGCTGGTTCTACTGGCAAAAGCAATCAAGCAAATGGCCAATATAAATGCATAAGGAATAGTGTGGGTCCATCCCAACTCCACTCCAGGCCAATGCACCCAAAAGTATATTGTCTCCTTCCTAGGTGGTTCTCACAAGGAGGGGCATCTGCTTTGTCTGGAGTCAGTGGATATACTCTCTCAGACAGTATATCAGTGGGCCTCATCTTTTTTTGCTGGAGCCCCTCATCCTTTCATTGACCTGAGATCCCAGTACTGTTCCCTCATGCTGTACCCCATTTCCACTTCCTCTGTCTCAGCTTGTTCCCTGCTCTCTCTCTCTCCCTCTCTCTCTCCCCTTGTATACTTCTGTTTCTTCTTGTTTTTTTAAACAAAAAAATCTGTTTATTTTACCTTATTTATTTATGTAGCTCTGTATCTTGTTTTTGGCTTCCAATCTCATCTTCTTTCCCTTGGTTACAGTTCTTTTCTCCTCCCTGCCCCTCTTGTTTCCCTATGTCCTCTTTGCTCTCACAGGGCTACCTAAGGTTGCATTACATTGGTACAGTCTCCTGCTTGCCTTGGAATGAGACAATATTTTCCCTGTGCTCTGAGGTTTGTGGTTCAAACGCTCTCCTGTCTGCCCATCTAATGGGGTCAGAACAGCTCCATCTATACTAGACTATTTCTCTCCAGGGTAATATGCTTGTGTGTGATGTTCTGAGAAGTCTTACATTTCATGGAGTCAGAGAGAATGATAGCATTTATTAAACACTATTTAAAAGGTGATTATCATGCACATTTGGAAATACGACATGAAAATGTAATATGCAGAAATCTTACTACTAAAAGGCCCTTTAAGGTGTTCTTCATAATGCCTGGGAAATGCGGTTACACAGGAAGATAGTATAAAACACAGAGACATCAGTTCTTGGAATCACTGCCTGCCTTTTGTCTCAGGAGCTGACAGGGCTAGAGGAAGACCAAAGGCAACTACCTGGCTTCTCTTCCTTCTTAGCTATTTATCTCCTCAGGCATCACATCATTCACTTTTCCCTTTTTCTGGAGTCCTGTTATGTCTATTTCTGGTCCATTTTATTTGAAACGCCTTACCTTTTTAGTATGTGGAAGTTTATATGTGCCTCAGTGTTGGCCTTCATTCTGTATTTTGGGTATCACATCACTGGCAGGCAGCCTGCTTCTGCCTTTAGACAGCCTGAATTTCAAGATGATGGGTGTGTCCTGACATTAAGGGAACTTCCATTGTTGGATGTTCAGTTTTCACACTTGATCCTTCACTATAGCGAGTGTCCTTGGCCAAAATTTTGTATCTTCTTACTGTTGCGCAGCATGCTATACTGCAGTTATCCATATAGTTCCTTCCCTCCACCCCAGAAATAACTGCATTTTGATAATGTTCTAATATATATAAGTCCTTGAGCTTTTTGCAATCTTTTGGGTTGAAGGCATGTTATAAATTATATAACATTCACATAAAATCTCTTGGTGTGCACATGTGGTAAGCAATGCTATAAATAGTTAAGTAATACTCGTATATCAATTTGGCTTCAAATTTCAGTCCATACAAAAATATTAAAATTGTTACCTTTGTGTGCAAATGACTGTACATACACAGGTATCTGCTGGCAATTTTTAATGCAGATAACTGTTGTGTATTCCCCACCTTCCCCCTCTTTTGTAAAACATTCACCAGATTTTTTTTTTTTTTTTTTTTTTTGTTAAATGCCTTGATAGGCTACTAGTAATCTACCACTAATCCTTTCTCCTCAGTACACACATAAAGAAATAAAAGATGCCAGTTTGTGGCTTAGCTGCATTCAGGAAAACCTCCGTATTGCTGCCAAGAACTGCCATCTGCCACCTACAAACGCAGGTGCCAGGGAGTCTCCTCAGCACACAAAGCATAATAATATAACACAAAGGACCAATGTGCACTAATAATTGCTAAACACACAGAAAGAGGGGCCAGAACATTTTTATGAAAGTTTACTTAGTCTGTGGAGATTTGCATACAGATGGCTAGGTCAGGGTGCTGTGTATGCTGCCTGGGCCACTGTGGGGTAGGACTGTCTTCAAGCAGCCTTTATAAGCACACACGGCTTTTACTATAGCATAGTGTTGTGGAGAGACCTCATTCTGCACACACTGAATAGTCATTCAAGTAGCTTGCTTTGAAATGAGAAAAGACCATGGATGGGGAGGGGGCAGCAAATTCTTTTCTTTGTGAGACAGAGGAGGAGTGTTGGGAAAGGGGCCAGAGGACTTAAAGAATGTGGGTTAGCAACGAGGAATTAGAGGAAAGTTTCTGTGGAGACACACAATTAGATATGTGGCATTCACCCCTCTCCTTCTAGTGGGCAACAAGAGCAAGCACATTTCAAAGGGTTCATGGTCTGCATGAAACAAGGAGAACCGGAGAAAAAACCCTAATTTTTAAAGTATAAAGAAAAGTGAAACTGTCTTAAAATAAAACAAACCAAGAGGTTAAGCAGCAAGAAATGTCCCTCCGAGTAAGAGGATGACGGTACAAACCCTGAGTTTACTGGCTTTCCTGTTTTTTCATGCCTGTTAAAATCGTGGGATGTCTTAGACTGAAAGCACTGAAAATAGAGATTGCTATGAATTTATGGAACTTCTTATTTCATTATGTTATCCTGAAATGGGGCTTAAGTTTACTTACAAGCAATATTGCCTCTTTCCGGAATGCTGATGGCAGGTGTCAGGGCTTAGCTACAAAGGCGATAGGTACCAGGCCCTCCGACAGGGAAAGGGGCAAAGGGGCAAAGGGGGGCAACTGCCCCGGGACCTGGCAATTCAAAGGGGCCCTGAGTTCCCTGCCGCCACTGCTGCTACTGTGGCAGTGGTGGTGGCCAGAGCCACAGGCCCTTTAAATTGCCACTGGAGCCCCAGGAAGTGCACTGTAGAGCCCTGGATGGCACTTTTTGGATGGTGCTGACAGGAGACATGGTCCGGGCAGCACTAAGGGCCAGCTGCCCCAGCCCTGACCCTTCCACCTGTGGCCTCACCCCTTCTAGGCTTGGGGGGTCAGACTGTGGGTGGATGCATGGAGGTTTGAGGCTCTAGACTGAGGGGTGTGGGCTCTGGTGTGGGGCTAAGGATGAATGGTTTGGAAGGTGGGAGGTGGATCAGGAATGGGACAGGAGGTTGGGGTGGGGACTCAGTGGTGCAGGTTCAGGGCATCACTTACCTCAAGCAGCTCCTGGAAGCAGCAGCATGCTCCCCCTCCAGCTCCTAGTCAGAGGCACAGCAAGTTGGCTCTGCATTGCATGCCTCCCCATCTACTGGCACTTCCCCCGCAGCTCCCATTGGCTGCAGTTCCTGGCCAATAGGAGCAGCAGAACCAGCGCTTGGGACAGAGGAGCATGCAGAGGGTGTCTTTACACATAGGAGACAGAGGATGGAAACGCCACTGATTCCAGGTGCCACTCAGCACCAAGGCAGGCAGGAAGCCTGCTTTCATCCCACTGTGACACCAACCACGCTTTTAATGGCCCAGTCAGTGGTGCTCACCAGAGCTGTCAGGTACCCTTTTTGACTGGGTTCCAGCCAAAAACTGGACACCTGGCAACCCTAGTGGAGCTCAAGTTCAGGAGAGGCAGGGAATGAGTGGGGTTGAGGAAGGGTAGGACTATAGGCTCCACTATGAGAAGGATTCTTGCCTTCCCCCCCACAAAGCAGGCCTACACAGGCTTCTTCAGGCATTGTGCTGCAGTATCATCCACTGAGCCAAAACACTGGACTCATGTGACCATTTTCTTCACTCCTTTTCTCAGTAAGTCAATCTGAGTAGCAGTATCACCTGTTAAGGCTGAAAAATTCTTGTTTATGCTCTTAATGCCATACTTTTTACAAGGCTCGTCTTTCCCCTTAGGCTTTGGGAGACTGGGAGTGTTGGATGTTGTGATTGTAGCGGTGTGAAATTGCACAATGGATTCATGGTCAGCTATCTTAACTATCTCACTTGGATTTTTAAGTGATGTCAAGGTGTATATAGATGGGAGCATAAGGATGGGACTCTATGGCTATGTCTACACTACAAGGTTTTTGTGCAAAAACAGCTGTTTTTGCACAAAAACTCGTGGAGCGTCCACACCTCAAGCGCATTTTTGCACAAGAAAATCTGCAGTCAGTCGACAGAACAGAGGGCTTTTTGCGGTATAGATATACCTCCTTCTACGAGGCATAACTCCTTTTTGCACTACAGCTCTTGCACAAAAAGGCATGTGTAGACACTCCGCAGAGGTTTCTTGTGCAAAAAGAGCCTATCCGGAAAAGCACAGATGCTCTGATGGCCATTCAGAACTTTCTTGTGCAAGAGCATCCATGCAGTGTGGACGCTCTCTTCTGCAAAAGTGATGCACTTTGAGGTGTGGACGCGATTTTGTGCAAGAAGTTTTTCCACAAAAGACTTCTTGCACAAAAACCCTGCACTGTAGTCATAGCCTAGGGGTATGTCTACACACCAGGGCTAAAGTTGAATTAATCCATGCAACTTCAGCTATGTCAATTGTGTAGCTTAAGTCAAAATAGCTTAACTAGGCTTTTGGCATTGTCTACACAGCAGAAAGTCAAAGGAAGAGCATTCTTCCTTCAACTTCCCTTACTCCTCATGAAATGAGGATTATCATGAGTTGGAGTAAGAAGTCCTCCAGCTTGTCATTATTTCAAAATAAAGGCTTGTAGTTTTGATGCACACTATGTTATTTCGGAATAACATTAGTTATTCCGAAATAATGCTGCTGTGTAGATGTATCCCAAATTTCAAAATAAATAGGCTGTCCATTACTTTCATGAAATCACAATTTTGTTTAAAAAGGGAAATACACTTGAATTGTCTGTGTTCAGTAAAAAGCTCAGTTCTTTCTTTCTTTCTTTCTTTCTTTCTTTCTTTCTTTCTTTCTTTTCCTTACATTTTATGTGGCCCACATTCCACAAGGTTTTGCTTTCTGAAGCCATTTTGGCTGCATGGCAGATTTGTAGCCCCTCTCTGAGAAAATAGTTCCCCTCCTAGTTAAGAGCTAGACATTCATCCAAAGAAATGAAAGAAATAAAGTGGGCGACTGTCAGTCACTCAGCAACAGTGTGTGGCTGCTGCCCCAGGTATTTTCTAGCAGTTGATTCAGTACCAGAGGCTGTGGATGCCAGTTTTGAGGTTGAATCACACCATTAGTTTCAATTTGTCTCCTGTACAATTCAAGGTGCTATTATATGAATGGCTAAGTAATACAAGCATGATACAACCAGATAGACCTTCTCTCAGGATCATCTCATATGCTGTGGTGGGAATATTTTTAAACAATATAGCTTCTCATCATTTTTAAAGGTAGGACTTACATAATCATAAAGCATTTTACAAACTTTCTGGGTGAAACAGAACCAAATAAGTAAACAAACAAACCAACAAAAAAAAAGGGAGCAGTGGACACCATCCAAACTCCTGAATACCAAAACTATGAAATTTCCATATAAATGAGCCCTTCAGGAGTTTGGGTTTTACTCTGAATTCCTTCTTGGTCTACGAGGTCGGAAATTATGCCAGTCTTAGGAGTTCCAGGTATTTTCCATAAAGGCTTCTTTCCAAATTCTTTCAAAGTAATTGCAGGATATATAAGGATGTTCTAACCATTTGCTCCTGGGCATCCTATGACACATGGAATGTTAACCTTTTAATCACCTCTCTTCATTGCAACTTACTTATCATATATCACAAAAGCCTCTTCAACACATGTATTGAAATGTACTTCAAGATTTATTGCTGGATAACTGGGAGGAGGAATTATGCTTCAAATGTATTTACAAAAAACACATCGTAAATGACATCTTAGGAAAAGTTACCACAAAGATTTCTTGAGACATGCCCCTATTGCAATCCCAAATCTTCATCCCCCAGTGATTTGAGGAAAAATTTGATTCAGAGTACATCTTTGGAGCTCATGGCTTTGCAAATAAGGAAAATGTACTTCTCTGTCTTAGGATAGAGCAATTAATGATTATGAAGTGATCATACACATATAATATGTGCCAGAGATTCCAGAACGGAGGGAGGCATGCCCTCCTACTTTTACTGGCCTTAAGGGTGAGTGACAGCATGGAGGGGATGGAGAGGAGCAAGAATGGGGAGGTGTCTTGGAGAAAGTAGCAGTGGAAGGAAGGATGCTCAGGGAGAAAGGGCAGCACACAGGGTAGGCATTGGGGAAATGGGTGTTGTGAGGGTGCTGCCTTGAGGAAAGGGGCAGTGTGAGAGATGAGACTTGGGGAGAAGGGAAGGTGAGGGGGCAAAGCCATGGTCTCCACTTTTAGGGACCTTCTGCCACTCATGCAATAGGAACAATATGATTATCTTATAGGTCAGGATCCAGATAGTTCATCTTTAACACTATCCAGGAGTGCTTGGAAGCATGGCTACTTTCTTTGTAGAATAATGGGTCAGCCCAACAGCTCATCTTCCTCATAATATATTTTTATTTATATCCATGTGTTGGTGTTGGAGTTGATCTAATCCTTCAGAAGAAATCATACTGTACAGTCACATTTTCTCAAAGGTGACTTGCAACGGGGTTTGTGTAATGGGGTCTACAAACTTAATCCTAAGCACACAGTGGTGGGAGTAGAGTCATTCCTGTTTATAAGCAAGCAGCTTGAGCACCATCCCCCTGTCCCCCCCCCCCACACACACACAGCTGCAAGAGCTGCTAATCCCAGAGGCAGGCACCCAAAGATGCAACCAATAGAGAAAACAAGGCCTAAAGGAAAGAGCATAGAGAAGGAAGGGAAGGCAGAAAGGCCTGGGGTTGCCAAGGGGTGTCAGCACTGCACCAGGTTGCCTCTAAGAAAACAACCAGGAGACTGAAGGAGACTGCAAACTCCAAAATTGTAGGGGTGATAGACTTAACTGGAGGTGATAGTCCAGGAAGTGAGCTGACTGAGAACAAACTAAGGAGGAGAGGAGAAGGAGAAACTCCCACTCAAAAGACCACACTAAGAGACAGTGATAATGTGACACCAGAAGTGGGATTGCAGTTAAACACCCCTACAGAAAAAACACTGCTCCAGTATTGGTGCTGTGGACACTCACCTGTGAAAGTGCCTTTAAAAAAATTCAAGGCCATGCTCTGAAACCACCCAATGTGGTAAAGCCTGAACTTTGAGAAGAAACCTGAACCGCAAACACATGCATCAGAGTTAGGACTAGAGGTAAATGGAGAAAAACACCTAATACCATATATCAGCTGGAAACTCTTCCCGCATGAGAAATATACTCAGTGATTAGAAAAAAAGTGCTTGGATGCCAGACAGGTAATAGACAGCCTGTGGTACTACTTCCTAGAACATGAGTTCATACTAGTCACTGACCATGCTTCTTTGTTCTGGCTAAATGTGTTGGATAGAAACCCGAAGGGTATGGGATGGTGTCTACTGCTACCATCATATGTTTTTCTATGTAGCAGTGTGTAGGAAGTTCATAGACTCATAGACATTAAGGTCAGAAGGGACCATTATGATCATGTAGTCTGACCCCCTGCACAATGCAGGCCACAGAATCTCACCCACCCACTCCTGGAATAATCCTCCCACCTATATCTCAGATACTGAAGTCCTCAAACGATGGTTTAAAGACCCCAAGATGCAGAGAATCCTCCAGCAAGTGACCCGTGCCCCATGCTACAGAGGAAGGCGAAAAACCTCCAGGGCCTCTGCCAATCTACGCTGGAGGAAAATTCCTTCCTGACCCCAAATATGGCGATCAGCTGAACCCTGAGCATCTGGGCAAGACTCACCCAGAAAAAAGTTCTCTATAGTAACTCCTATTATCCCACCATTGGCCTATTTACCACTGATAGTGAAAGGTCAATTAATTGCCAAGATCATGTTATCCCATCAAACCATCCCCTTCATAAACCCATCTAGCTTAATCTTGAAGCCAGATAGGTCTTTTGCCCCCACTGCTTCCCTTTGAAGGCTGTTCCAGAACCTCACTCCTCTGATGGTTAGAAACCTTCGTCTAATTTCGAGTCTAAACTTGCTGATAGCCAGCTTATATCCATTTGTTCTTGTGTCCACATTAGTATTGAGCTTAAATAATTCCTCTCCCTCCCTGGTATTTATCCCTCTAATATATTTAAAGAGAGCAATCATATCTCCCCTCAGCCTTCTTTTGGTTAATGTAAACAAGCCAAGCTCCTTGAGTCTCCTTTCATAAGACAGGTTTTCCACCACCACCATGCTGATTTCCTGTACGGGAAGTAGCCTATGCCAACCAAGGCTGGACCTCAGCCTTGCAGAGAGATTATGTAACAGGGTCTACAAACACCATAGACAAAGCTCGGAGGAATATCTCTCCTGCTGACATGCAGGCAGCTTGATCATATACCCATGCAGCAGCCAATCATGAGGGTAGGTCCCACAGATGAAAAATTGGTTTTTCATGGCATTTCATTGTTATTGCTTTTTTTTAAACAAATACTGAATGCAGATCTTTAGAGTGGTCTGTCTTTAGCTGGAAAGATTTTGTAAAGGTGTGGAGGTTTTCATACAGATGAAGAATTGCAGTTCCTGATACTCCAGAAGTGATGAGTTACCAACAGGGCTGCCAACAGGTGGGGACAAGAGTGGCAGCTGTCCCAGGGCCTGGCAATTTAAAAGAACCTGTGGCTACAGGACACTGCACCTGGAGCACTGGATCCTTTAAATCACTGTTGGCACCCAGCACTGAAGGTCTGACAAGGGGAGGCTAGCCTCCAGCCCTGCCCATTTTGGGGGACCACCTCCCCACACCTTGCCCAGGGGCCCAGCAATTCTCTTAACAGCTGTGGGAAGAGGGAAAAGCATAGAGTGTGAGGGGTGGGAGGGAACTGAAAGGGGCTGGAGGAATAATGAACAAAAAATATGGAAGTGGGTAAATATGAGATTAGAAATTCATAGATTCCAAAGCCAGTGGTGACCATTGTGATCATGTGGTCTGACCTTCTGTGTGAAACAGGTCATAAAACTTCCTAAAATAATTACTGTTAAAATTAGAGAATGTCTTTCATGTCTTTAAAAAACAAATCTAATCCTAATTTAAAAATCACCAGTGAGGGAGAATCCACATGACCCTTGATAAGTTGTTCCAATGGTTAATTACCCTCACTGTTAAAAATTTACGCTTTATTTCCAATCTAAATTTGTCTAGCTTCAACTTCTAGCTATTGGATCTTGTTATACCTTTCTCTGCTAGACTGAAGAGCCCACTATGAAATATTTATTCACCATGAAAGAGCTTACAGTCTGTGATCAAATCACCCCATTAACCTTCTCTCAGTTAAGCTAAATAGATTGAGCTCCTTAAGTCTATCACTATAAGACATGACAAATATAGAAATAAAGGCAGGCAAATGTCTTTACACCAAAGGAGAATGCTGAACCATCAACACTTAAACACAGCCTGAAATGTCCAAAAAAGTCATTTCTATGCTTCCAACATGTCTATGCATCCTGCAATATTTCTGCAGGGACTGAAGACATAGTTCTTGAAAAAATGCAAGAAATCATGTTCTGATATTCAAGTCCAATTTTAATTTCCAAGAGGTTTCCAATGTTTATATGTATCACCCGCTATCTAGGTTTTTGTCCATCACTATAATAGCAGAATACCTCAAGGGGCTAATGAAGAACAATAAGAAAATGGAGAAATAAGCAAAACTGTTCCTGAGACCAACTGTGAATCTGAAATCCATGGCATAAATGATGTATCTACATTTTAATGCAGTGATGGCCTTCTTCATATTCTCTTACTCCAAAGAGAGGTTTGCTCTATTTGCTCACCATATTCAAACAAGGGCCAAGCATTTGATAAACTGTGTATGATTTGGCCAACATAAGGGCATCTGTGCACATCTCTCCCAAATTCTACTGTGTCAGCTCTCTGAAATGAAGTACATGTTCTTCTCTACTAATATGTCATCCCTTTGAAGTAAAATAACATAATAAAGGATGGAGGTATAACAGGTGGGTAAGTGGATTGAACTGGGGTCAGTCATTTGGTTTGTGACCCCACTAACCAAACTCTCCTCATATGACTCCTATACTGTGAAGACTGTCAGGCTACATCTAGACTACGGGGTTATCCCGGAAAAACTCCATCGTGTCCAGGGAATGCATCTGCTCTTCTGATTTTTTTTTTTTTTTTTGCAGAAGAGCAGACGCGCTCTTTCAGAAGCCCTGTCTTCCTCATTCCACGAGGAAGAAGAGCTCTTCCGAAAGAGGAGGTTTTTCTGAAATTTGGCCCAGTGTAGATGGGTCAAATTTCGGAAAAGCCTCTTCCTACAAAACTATTGGAAAAAGGTACGTAAATTGCATACCTTTTTCTGATAAAACATTGTAGTCTAGACATAGCCTCAGAGAGAAGGAGTCAGGCAGTAACATGTGTACAAAAAATACATATGAGATTCTCATACTACTACATATTGGATGAAGCCCTTACGTGGTGTAAATCAGAATAGCTCAATTGAAATCAATGGTCTGTCATATGTTAACTACAGTGTCCTTTGTAATAAATCTTGTATGAGCTTTCCAAATTAAAGGTATTATCCATTCCTTTTCACTGCAACCTTAGATATGGGGCTAAAATATTAGCTGAACGTGGCAATAAATTGGTGATGTATAGATATGTCCATCCATTCCATAGGCGGATCCACTGATTCCAGCTCTGCCAGTAGAGCAAAGGAGTATTAGAAATAGGAATTACTGATATCATGGTGGTGCAGAGTGTTATTGTAACAGCTCACTCCCATGGATCTTTCCCATAAGCAAAGCCTATCTAAAGTCATACATTGTCTTGGTGACTGGCACCCACGCATGCAACAGCAGTGGCTTGTTGAGGGAAGAGGAAAAAAAACACATCAGGATTTTGATGGTATCAGGTCAAGCAAATCTAGATATATTTTTGCTTTTTCAACAAGTTCTATCCCTCATTTTGCAATTAAACTTTTGTGCATTACTATTATAGTGTTGCTTTCATTCTGACTTGGAAAATATCTTGGTCTTTTTCAGGAACTTAGTAAACATGCAGTTCCCAACAAACTCTTTGCAAAGTGTGCTGAATAACATGGGAGCTATAAAGATATGACCCTCAACTGCATTTGATAGTGGGTTTTTTTTCAGCTTCCTAATATATGTAATTATAATTATAGGAATCTGAATGTGCAAATGTTGACCTTAACATCTTGTCTTTTTGGAGAGTGGGGATAATAATATGGACCTACCTCCCAGAAGTGGTGTAAACCCAGTGCACTAATGTTGGTCAAGTGCTTTGAGCTCCTTAGATGAAAAGGGCTATATAAATATAAAATATTACAGTAAAGCTTCAGAGTTAGAAATACCTTGGGAATGGAGGTTGTCCATAACTCTGAACAAAAGGTTGTTCTTTCAAAAGTTTACAACTGAATATTGACTTAATACAGTGTTGAAACTTTACTGTGTAGAAAAATAATACTGCTTTCCCTTTATTTTTCTAGTAGTCTATATTTAACACAATTCTGCGCTGTATTTTTTCCTGGTCTCTGCTGCTGCCTGATGGCATACTTTCGATTTTAAATGAGGGGTGTGGTTAACTGGTCAATTTGTAAATCTGGTGTTTGTAACTGCAAGGTTCTACTGTATTCTACATGTGCACTTGCACAACTCATTTTATAAAAAATCCCGTTATTTATATGCATGGTCCATCTGCAATTAAATTGCTGGTTTCATTTATTTGTTGCTTTCAAATCGTCAAGAGAGTTAATAATGGGAAGTACCAGTTATTAGATGGCATTAGCTATGATGGTTCTCCTAAGGGTTGATCCAAAGCTCACTGCAGTGAACAAGGAGTTTTTTTCCCCATTGGCTTCAATAGGCATTGGATCAGGTCCCTTGTCTATACAATGAGTGAATGTCATTACCCTCAGAATAGGCATTCATCAGATTTTCTTTTCTTGCAATGCGCACACCTTATTTTAGCAGATTAAAAGGGAAACTCAACGAGTTGTTGTTAATGATTTGCCCAATACACACAGGCAAGTGCTACCTGCAAAGGTAACTAAAAAAATAACTGTGGAGATGCCAATTTTATGGTAATTAAAAAAAAAGCAACTCCACTAATCAGCAAACCCTTTGATCTGTTTAACCTTAGAGGTCAAAACACCCTGACCCCATCAATGTTCTTGTTCGAAATTTGCCCTGCTTGGGTCATTTCTTCCTTTGTTTTATTCAGCCCATATTAACTTCAGACCGAAGGAGCAGTGTTCCTGTGTACCTAGCAAATCCTCCTGCTCTTACAATGAAGTGAAGGCCCATTGTTTCACTCCAAATCAGTTCCCTTTGTGCCTATTCAGCAAAATCGTTCATTTCCCCAGTCTAATGACTCCATCCTATTCCAGGCTGTAAGCATTTTGTCATTCTGACCACAGAGGTTATTTAAGTCCTTTGATCTTACCTGTTATTGCCCTGATTTTGAGCTACTGAGCTGACAATATAGGGCACTGTGTTAGCTACAAGCAAGACAAGGTTAACATTAGGAGTGACTTTATTTCAGTGTGTACAGAAATCTGTGAATTTATTGAAATAAATGTGCAAAACATATACTTATAAATATATTTAACTGAGTATGATTTTCTAAAAAGTGCTCAGCCCAGGCCTAATTCTGCCATTGAAAAAGTTATTGGCCTTTACTGATGTCAATGGGGGCAGAGCTAAGTGTTTTTGAAAATCCCATTGCCTCTAACTAAAAAGCCGCTCAGTGGGGTTTGACTATGACTTTTAGCTGGTGTCCTGTATTGGGCATCCTAGCACACAGGAAGAGGGCAGTGGGTATAAAGGTGCAGATGTTCATCTTGTTCGACTCTCCTTTGCAGTTTGCCGGCTTCATTAGCAGAAGAGGATCAAAGTGTGTGGTGGGGAACTTTTTTGATGTAGTTAGATTATGTGGTGTCTTACTGCTGCACTAGGACATCAGCTGTGGCCATGCCATGTGGCTGATGGGGACAATAAGACGTGACATTTAGTATAAAAATGTATCATAAAGCATGATGTGCAAGGGATTTCTGAGTAATGCACATTTCTTATTCATGAAAGCAGTGGCTCTCAGACTTTGGCATCCCTTTCAGGAATCTGATTTGACTTGTGTACTCCCATGTTTCACCTCAATTAAAAACTATATGCTTACAACATCAGACATAAAAATACAGAAGTATCACAGCACACTATTACTGAAAAAAAGCTTATTTTGTTATTTTACCATGTAATAATTATAAATAAATTAGAATATGAATATTGTACTTATAGTTCAATCAATAGTGTATAGAGCAGTATAAACAATTCATTGAATTACATTTTAGTTTGTACTGACTTCACTATATGTCCCTGGGTTCAGAACCACTGCAATCATGGAAAATATGTTAGCCAGCCATACCTTCATCGCTCTCCATTTCTTTTCCCAGAGCCACTTTTTCCAAGCTTTTTTCTACCTAGTGCTTGTCTATTAGCAGAACTCCAAGAAGCCTTTCATAGCTCTCAATGTTATATATATTTCATGCCCAAAGCCCTGAATACAGGCCATAATCCTACAGGCTGAGGAGGTTTGGATGGGATCCCTATCAAAAGGAAGGTCTCCTTTTTCACCTGCAATTCCTTAAATTGTGGCTTTTTGACTGGACAGCTTCTTCTTGAATCTCATGCTCTGAGAAGGGTAGAGAAGGAACAGAGGAGGGTCAGGCTGTAGATGCAAAATGTTAAGGTGTGCATGCAGCAAGACATTTATGGCATGTGCACAGCCCAGCTAACTACTGCTGGAAAAATACCTGATGTGAGGTACCAGGACAACCTGACACCTTAGGCTACATCTAGACTGCATTGCTTTTTTGAGATACCGGAGGTATACCGGAAAAACACTGCCGCGTCCAAGGAACGCGTCTGCTTTTTCAAAATAAATTTGGAAAAAGTGTATGTGCTTTTTCACCATCCCTGTAAACCTCGTTCTATAAGGAATAAGGGATGTGTCAAAAGAGCACTTTCTTTCAACATTTGGCGCTGTGTAGACGCGTCAAATTGAAAGAGCATCTTTCAAAAGCAAATCGGAAAAAGATACACAATTTGCATACTGCAAATTGCATTTGTTTTTCCAATTTAACATTGCGATGTAGACCTAGCCTTACAGTAGAGCACCCACAGAGGGACACACATCTCAAAGAACCATCATTAATTCACAAGGTAACTTCTTATTTCAGTCTTGCATTTTTCTCTCTATATATTTGCATTTGTTTCTATTGTAGCATGTGTAGATTTGTACTTAAGCACTTTGAAAGAGTAGCACTGAGAGAGTATGTGTCTTTTCTGAAAATCAAGTAAATTTGAGTGAGAAATTCCACTTTATTTATACAGGTGGATTTGGTGAAATGTTATACTGCTTCCTCTTAACAACTATTTCAATGTTCTTTCCAATATATTTATCTCCCCTGCACAACAAAGTAGCACATACTATTCCATTTTGGGCAGAGACCACTGAGATATTCTAAAATTCACATTATGGATTATTTTGTTTTGGTCAAACTATTAATTTAGCTGAGCTTCCTTTTCCTCCTCAAAAAAGAAAAGAAAAAAAAAAGCAAAACATTTGCAATTCTCTTGGGCTTTTTAACCAACTCTAGCTTTGGGCATTTGTCTTTAGTGAAACAGTTCTGAACGTAGCAGAAAATGATCACTTTGTACCAGATTCTGTCGCCTTCATTCAGGTTGAATAGCACTTCCCTTTGCGAATAATCCCATTGATTTCAATGGGGCTACTTGTGGGGGGAAAATTATATTCAAGCTGGATAAAAGTGACTCAAACCAGACTTTTAATTGTAATTGAAACAGGTTTCAGGTCTGTCTGTGGTATTTACATTGAACTTATAGGAACTGCTCCTCAGAGTAGCTGAGCACTTACACCACCCATTGGTTTCAGTGCTTCTTTGGATCATCGGTTTTGGGGCATAACATCTCCTCATTCTGCAGTGGGGCAAGTTTTACCATGTAAACCTGGTGGTAAATTCCCTAACAGGAGCATCATTGAGTTTTCTGACCCTCCTAGTATGTCACTCTCAGGGTTTCACAGAGAAGTGCTTGGTTATTTAAAGGGGTTGGAGAGCAAGGTATCATGGCACTGTACTCATCCAGTGGCAGGGAGGAAAGATGGATAGGACCTATTTAAGTTAAGGGCTAACACTGGCACAAGACCTACTTTAGGCTTCAAATTAGAAAAAAGGTGTCTAACCATCTGGGGAATGAAGTTCTGAAACTGTCTTCCAATGAGAATAATGGGGACAAAAAACCCAACTTGTTTTAATACTAAATTTGATATGGTTATGGCGGGGTTGGTATTATGAAATTACCTACGATGACATATGGCCTAGTCATGACTGCTGTTAGCACATATCTCCAATGGCCAGAGATGGGACACTAGATGGGAAGTGCCCTGAATTATTACAGACTATTCTTTCTCAGGTATCTGACTTGTAGGATTTACACATATGTTTAAGGTCAAATTGATCACCATATTCAGGGTTTGGCAGAGACCATGGAGATTTGGGCATAGGTCAATTGCTTGTTTGAACTGAAGCAAAATGGTAGATTCTCTGTAACATGACAGTTTTAAATGAAGATTTATGGACTGCAGTGACTCAGACAAGGGTGTGTCTCACAGCAAAGTTATTTTGGAATAACGTCCGTTATTGCAAAATAACTATGTGAGCATCTATACAGCAATTCTGTTATTCTGACTTCTGTAAACCTCATTCAATGAAGAATAATGCCTATTCCAAAATAGCTATTTTGAAATAAGGCATGTGTAGATGCTCTACTTCTGCTATTTCGAAATAACTCCTCACCAGGGCCATTTAAAGTTATTCCTCCTGGGGTTCTAAATCGAGATAGCATGTCTACATTAGGGAAGCCTGCTTCGGACTAATTTTGCTGTGTCACTGCAGTGTAGACGTGTTATTTTGAAATAAGCTATTTCAGAATAACTATTCAGAAAAACTGTGCAGTGTAGACGTAGCCTTGGAGTGGATGGCTAAGATTCTGTGGCCTATACTGTGAAGGTAGTCAGGCTAGATGATCATGATGGGCCCTTCTGGGCTGAAGGTCTATGAATCTATGAATGCTTATGAGTCCATGGGAGATATCACTGTGGCTTAAAGACACAGTCCAGAGTCTTGAATGCCTGACATAGGTCCAGGGTCTTGCATATCCCACTTTCTGTGTCGTAATTTCCACAAGTGTCAACTGGGTGGAAAATGCAACTAAAACAAAGTGGTAGCATTAGTAGTACTCTTTACCTTCATGCAAATGACTACACAAGATGCAGGAGAATCTGGCATAGATTCATAATAAATGGGCCAAATTCAGACAAGAGGCGAGAGAAGGATCATCACATAAAGCCAAGTGGTGGCTCACTGCCATGCACATCTTGTGACTTATTGCTGTAATGGGCTAATTGCTGGGTGAAAAATTACATGAAATTATGTGCAAATTTGAAGGACTAAAGGTTAGATTTTGCCAACCTGCTCATGTTGAGTAATTCCAGGAAATGTCCCATTATTTCTGTTCACACAAGGCCTGATCCAAAGCCTACTGAATTCAAAAGAAAGACTCTCAGCTAACTTATGGGGTTTAAGTTAGGTCGAGCATATGTTAGTACTCAGCACGAAAGAGGGTGGCAAGATTGTTACCTGAACAGATTTGGTGTAACTCACATATCTAAAGAGTATTAGCATAAAAGGCCAAGTTTCTACTGCTAAACTTGCTGCTACACATGTGTCCAGGTAAATGAATTCCCATTTCCACACCTGTTGTATTTGTGTACATGACATGAACACACAATGAGCTGCATGAATGGGGCTGTATGAATATTTTACAGATGTCTGAAATCTTCTCTCCAAAATGTCTTGCCCAAATCTTTTTAAAAAGAAAACCTAAAACCTTTCTCTATACCCTATTGCATAATGACTCAAAAATGCGCTACACAAAAAGTGTTTGGTTCTTTGATTTTCCCCTTTATACATGTGTAGAACAAATTTAAATTGATCAGTTTCATTAATGACATGGTATTACAGAGCTCATTGTCTGAGAACACACTGAATTATTTCCACAAAGCACATTTCTCTTCTGATCTACGATACTGATACAGAAATGAATGCATTATTTTAAAGAAGCAAAACCTCCCAAATTTCTTCTTTGTGGATTTGTTTATTTCATTTTCTCTCTCTTTTGCCTCTCTATTTTAACTGGATGGCTTTTTCAGGCTTTTCATTTGGGATTTTTTTTAAATGCCAACTTCCATAATGCTGGGAATTTAAACATCAATTTCTTTGTTATACAGAGGAAATCGTTCTTTGTAAATTAAGTCATCTTCCATCTCCATTCCTTATTTCAGGCTTTAACTCATTTTGGTTTATTGAAATTAAAACTATTACTACATCTTCTCAGATACATGTTATTGTTTCTGAAAACTGACCAGTGACGGTGAAAGTGGTAATACCAATCTCTATAACTACCAGGATGAAAGTATTTTGCACAGATTTCATGCTTTAATGGTCAATTACAGACTAATGAAATCTTATCTCCGGATATGTGAGTCATGTTGTAAGGCTCACATGTACAAAGCTTTGTTACTAATTACCATTTAACAATTTTACATAATTGTACTGAATAATACAGGCTGGGTCTAGGCAAAAGAGCTGAATGGCCTAGAACTATTGGCATAATTAGCTTTATAGTGCAACCTGGGAAAAGTCCCATTTTCTTTGCTGCTTGCAGGCACAACACTGATATATAGGGAAGAATGACTGTTTATACATGATAATATTGTACTGAATGTTTGGGTGTACAGGATGTGGTAGTACACACATGTTTGTATGTATAATTATATATACACTATAAGAAATTGCTGAAATACCAATTCTTAGGTTTAACAATTGGCTGCTTATATAGTCTCTAAATGAACTGTATTTTATTCATAGCCATTTTCCCAGCTATTTGCAAATACTTCAGCACATCTCTTATTTTTCTTGCTGGTTGTTGTTAATCTCTGATCTGACAGCATTGCTGTTTAATAGGGCCATAAAATGTTAAAACAACCTGTGACTTGGCAGAATCTAAATGGCATAGAAACTATCATTGTAATCCTGAACCCTAAAGAGTAGATTGTCTTTCCTCAGGAAAAATAAAAATTTTTTCATTTGTTGCTGAAGGAATTGCAGAAAGCTCAGAGGTGTTGCAAGGAAAGAAGGTGCTAAGATCCTTAGGAAGGGTCATAGGAAATGAGTGAATGGTTGCTTAAATGCCTCCTATAGCAATGGGGTAGAAAGGCAGTAGCCTCAGTCCCAAAAGGTAGGCTCCCTGGCTTTCACAAACAAGGACACACCCCTGCAAGTGCTCGTCAGCAGAAAACTTAAACCCACAAAACTACACATCTTTAACAATAAGCATGTGCTTCAGAACTTTATTGGATCAGGGCCAGACTGCTCAGCACCTTGCAAGATCCTGCCCCCAGATGGCAGGTTCTGTGCAACTTGCCATTACTATTGAATTGTATAGCAACAACAGCATGCAGTGTTTACAGTCAATGAAAAAATGGTCCCTTCTTCTCATAGATATTATAATCTCAGCACCAAACCCCACTCCCCTTTCTTATGCACAAAATTCATGCACATGTAGTTCCAAGGCCAACAGAGTTTCTTGCATTAAGTTATAGTTTGACTCTATAGAAATAGTAGGCTACAACAGAAAACAGAGTGGTTGAATGCTAACACCGATCATGGTTCTACATAGATATCTTGATAGACCCTCTCAGTGTAGTGTATGAAAGCTTCACAGTCATTAAGAGATTTTATTCTACTCCTCCCAAGAGATAGGAAAACATTAGTCTCTTTTTAAAGACTAGGTATGGAGGCAGAAGGTTGATATTCAAAGCCATAAATGGCTGGCAGGTGACTAATTCCTGGTTATTTTTCATTTCCAATAGGAAAAAGGCATCATCTATGACTTGCCCAAAGTCAAATAGGAATTGTGTGACAGAGCCAGCAATCAAATGTACAGCTCCTCAATACCAACCTAATGCATTGCCCACTAAAATACCCTTCTTTCTTAGTATGTACTATCACAGCTCTGTGATATCTGTATGGATTTTTCACCTCAATTAATCTCTCTTTGGGTCAAGATACACATATTTGGGGGCACAGAGTCTTACATATAGACAGAAGGATGTGTCAACAGTGCTCAGTTACCATATTTATGTGTTAATACTATATGAAAGTAATTTTCATATCACATTACTGATAATAAACAGAAATAGAGCATTAACATTACACCGATTGAAATCACTGGTACGGGAAAGCTGTCAATTTTGCATGGGTACAGCAAAGCTGTTTCCACCTGTTCTGCTTCTTTCATTGCTTCACTGAAGTTTCAGCAGTTCAAGAAGCATGACATGACAAAGCAGATGTGAAGTATTAACATTCCCATTGCCCCAATTTATTGCCAAAATTAGCTTATTTGGTATGGCTCTGGCATTCCATTTTTAAAAACAGCTAGAATAGTCAGCTAGTCCCAAAACTTCAGTGCATTTCTCGCTTTTCTTGCATTCTCTTTGGGAGAACTAGCAGCAGTTGCACTGGAACAAGATTTATTCTTCCAGAATCTAAATTACATGGTTGCTTCAGCAGATACGGTCTCTTCATCCTCACTACAGAGTTATGCCTAAAAACTGGTCTGCAATACAAATTTTCTAGCACTTGAATATTGTGATTGCAACATTTGGCTTTGTGTATGAGATGGAACAACACCAACTTATAAGCATGTTACTGAGAAGATAAATGAGACGAGAAACACTATGCCCTAATGGATAGATAGAACAGTGGATGTGGAATTGTGAATGTAACTTCTTGAAACAGTTTTAGCTAGCTAGCTAGATAGATCCAAAATTCTTTGTGCCAGTGAATACCCTTTCACTAGAATTTTCATGGAAACAAACACAAAAGGAGTCTAAGTATACTGAAAGCAAATTTCTTTAAGCATTTAAACAAATGCTTGTAAACAATATTTTGCAATATTTGCTTTTGATCTACAAACCTGGGCCAAGATTTTAAAAATGAATGAACCAGTTTTCAGAAATGCTACACATGGAAAGGCTTCTGCTTACGTAAGTTGGGGCTCCTGTGTTCTTATCACCTATGAAAATGGAGCCATTTTGGGGTGCCTAAATATAGACATAGTAGCCCATATTTGAAAATTTTGAGCTTGATCATTACAGGCAGCAGACTTATTCTATAAAATGATTATTACATGATTTGGTCCTGTCCAAACTCTTTAACACAGTCTTACAAAATAATGAATGTTCCAGTATAGACTGGCCTTAACACTGGCTTGGCTGAGAGTCTAGCATTGTTTTTGTACTGCTGTGAATAACCTTGAGGCATGGCAAAAGGGCCAGGAAACACTGAATTGAATGTTAATGTGATGATGAGAATGCTTAGATTTTCAGCATGGCATTTCAAGTTTCAGAAAGAAAGCAGGAGCCATCTCTTAATTGATGTGGCAGGTCTCTGAAGTGGGAATTAGACTGTGCTGCTTCATCTATATCGGTGTATTCATGTGAATTGTTACATGTGTTAACAGTAAACAAAAGAGTCTTCGTGGCTGAGAATAAAATGCAGTACAGAGGGAAATATCCTCCTTTTAGTAGATACTTATTACTTTTTATTCTAATAAACAAATGGACCAGAAATTAAAGGAAGCAAAACATTTCCTGCAATGATGAGATATATTAATTTTTAAGTATATTTTAAAGCAAACTCTGATGTAAATAGTCCAAATTTGTCAGAACATGCTACAAGAAGCATATTTTCTTGGGCTTCTGGTGAGGGATGGATTGAGAGATACATCCTGTGGTCTGTGGCTTAAAGAGAAGTGAAACACTTTGATGTGATTAAATTTGATAACTGGTAGATTAATTTATATCATGGATAAGAGCTGAGCTTGTCATTGTATTTCCGTGATTAACTGGATATTTTAACATGTGCCTAAAGCCACATTGTGCTCTCTTTACACATTTGGCTCATCAACACACCGAGTTTAACGGAAAGGGTGATTTTTTAACTAAATTGGTTAACCTTGTGCAAAAAGCTTTGTTTGGCTTATTTTGTTTTTTACTGGGCTTATTTACATGTTTAAAGCTAAATCAGAATAAGCCACTCTTAAACCAAGATAACAGTGGCTTGCATAGATTTAACTAAACTAGTTTAATGGAAACAATTTTGTGCAATTTTGTTTGTACAACAGGCCAAAGTTTATGCTCCCTTCAGCCCTGCCCTCAAAGCTCACTTGCACACTGGGATACAGGGAAACCCAATGAAGCAAAGTTTAATAACATATAGGAAATGAAGACTGTATGTTTCCTGCAGGATGTAACCTCACCTGTTCTACTGTTCTTGGACCCCAATTCAGTGATTAAAGTTACGCTTGTGTTTAAATATTTTGCCAAATAGGAACAGGCTATAGAGAGCTGAAGAATAGTAGAACTGGTTCCCCATAGCCACAGATTTGGGCACAAGCTTTGCTCTCCTGGGAGAGCAAAATCCCTAATGTGGGGTGGCAGGGCAGGAAAGAGGGAAACACTTAAAGGACACAAACAAGATAGTGCCTAATTTTTCTCAGTTAAAAATACAACTCCATTAGAAATCTATGTTAAGAAATCTGCAAATATAAGTGCCATTTTAGTAATACTTTAACAAATGAAATGATGTTCCATGCTACAGAGTCCCATGTACATAAAGCCTGGTTATTTGACAGATAAGGAGCTACTTACTTTATTGTGCCTGAAAAACAAATGCATATTTCTAAGAAAAAAATTACCACTACAACTCTAAAATCACTAGTGCAATGATTGTGTATACAGCAGCTAAATTTGCAGTGGATTTCTATCCTGCATCACTGCACTGCACTTTGGTTGCTCTGTGCTTTCCTCTGAATTTTGATGTGATTGAAATAAATGCATCTTCTGTTTTTGCACCATTTACAGTGTGTCTTTCTGCCCAGCTGTTTCTGTACCACTATTTTCAAAGCAGTTTAGTGTCTCTGATTAAATTGTCAGAGTACCAGTGGTTGAGCAGCGAAGCTATTGTGGAATTTACTCTAGCCTCTGGATTTTGGTTTCATCCATTTATCAGTTTAACTCAAGTTATAATCCATCTAATGTAAATTGCTTGGAGTCATGTGTTCTATAAATGCCAGATGCTGTTATTTGAGTCCTAAACCTTTGCCTAATGCTATAAAAGATAGCTGTATTTGGCGAGCTACTGTTATTTAAATGAGCTGAACATGTTTTGCTGATCACTTGACTGAAACTAAAGCATTGTGAGTATGTGTGCTTTGTTGTAGGCTGCTAGCCATAGATCAAAGAGACTGAGCTGAACAGTGTCACAAAATCTAATTAATTACCATATACTTGCTTACGTCTCAAGCTGGCATATAAGAAGCCTTTTAAAGTTAAAATAATTGGTACACTCTTATATTTGAATAATAATGCCATATTTCGTTTTCAACTTTCTGCTTCTATGTGCACACTGTTACAATTTTTAAAGGAAATAATACTTTTAAAAAATCTAACCTAATAAAAATAATATTAGTCAATAATGAACTCACAATGCAAATATGATTTTGATCCACCCCATATGATTATTTTGTCTATAAAATGAGAAGTATTAAAATTAAGAACCATATCCCTTTTTGTATAGAAAAAAAGGTGAAATTCAATCCAATGCTGAAACTATGTTAACTTTTAAAAGCAATTACAGATTTTTGCTCTTCTAAGTTGCTGGTTCAAATCTATCCCAATTCTGGGATTTTCAAACAAATTAGGAACCCACATATCCTAGTAAAACAATGAGGCAGTTAGGTCCTTTTCTTCCTTTGGCTCCTTTGAAAATAACCGATTGGAGACATCATTGACTAAACCTTTCCACTGTCCAATTGATATTTATTGGTCTAGGTGAAATGATTTTGCAGATTTACCCCAATTCACAATGGGCAAGTGTCTAGATCACACAAAAGACACCATCATAACTGGCAATAGTTGTCTGGTTGGCATTCACAACACAGAAACCAAAGATTGTATGTGATCAGAAAATTTAGGGCTGCTGAAACATGTTGGTCAAACAATTTGAGGATCTTGCAAAGTTCTTTGGACCTCAAGGCTGTTAGTATGGCATCTTTTACACATGATCCAAAGCCCACTGAAGTTTTCTTTTAAAGACTTTTTAAAGCCCACTTTATTGCCCTGTGCCATAAAGGAAGTATGGGAGTGAAAAACAATGGTTTTCAGAATTTAAGATGAATCTATATTTATTTATTTTGAATGACACATAAAAAGATGCCTAATCAAGTGCTTTAGGTTCGTTGACAGAACATTGAATCACAAACTATAACAACAGATGCAGTAATAATAGAATAATGACTCATCTCCCATTTGTAACAACCAAAAGTGCAGTTAACTAAGGGTATGTCTACACTTGCCCCCTAGTTCAGACTAGGGAGGCAAATGAAGCATACCGAAGTTGCTAATGAAGCACGGGATTTAAATATCCCGCACTTGATTAGCATATTCGCGGCCGGTCGCCATTTTAAAATGCCGGTCGCCCGATTTAACTTGCCACGTATAGACACGATAGTCCGATCCAAAACCCTTCCTCGAATTAACTGTTACTCCTCATTGCACGAGGATATTTAAGTCCCACGCTTCATTAGCAACTTCGGTATTCTTCATTTGCCTCCCTAGTCCGAACTAGGGGGCAAGTGTAGACATACCCTTGGATAGGTTCTTCTACCACCCTATGACTGTAATATTGGAGAACCTTCCAATAGTACATTAAATGAGCTGACTAACATGTGGCCACTTGTGGTTTATTCTTTATCTTACCCTCTTTTCCAGAGTTGTGTGTTGCATGCAGGTTTTTTATAGGTGTGTGTTTGTGTGTATGTGTATGTTTCAAATGTACATGCTGCTCAGTGTTTATGTTAGGAAAGGTAGGTCAAAGAAGTGCACCTTGCATTTGAAGTAAAAAGTGATGAGGTTTGTGATATTTCTTAGTTCCTGTGGGAATTCATTCCACAGAGTCAGACCATCTCCCAGAAAGGTCTATATCCTGCATACAAAAGCTTTACCGTTATAGTAGAAAGCTCTATTGTGCCAAAGGAATTGCATTGTTGACCATGGTGTTCATCCTGTAGCTTAGGCAATCGTTTAGTTATCATGGACCAAGACCATAGATCACCAAGACCTTGAACTTGACTCAGTAGTCTATGGCAACCCAGTGTACAGTGAAGGATAATTTTGATATGCTTTCAGCAGCCTGTGTTGCTGAGGAAATGTCACTGCCATATTTTTGTTCTAGTTGGAGTTTCCTAAGGGCTGATGGCTTAATGCCCAGATACATTTTAGTTGCAAACTCTTCATTGTTTTTCCCTGTGCCCATCAGAATAATATCTGTCTTGCTTGAGATCAGCATCAGCCAGATATTCTTCAACCAGGATCTGATCTCATCTAAGCATTGGGACATCTTGGTGGTAATAGTATGATGAAGGATATGTACATCTGTGTGTCCTTTGTATGTGTCTGGCACCTGAGTCCATGTCATCTGACCAATTCAATACTGGCTGAAGAGGACCAAAGAAGGAAATGCTCTTGTGGTATGCCAACAGTGAAAGGTCTAGTGGTGAAGACACGGTCTAGCCCCCACCAAATAGCCATTCTAAAAGTTGATCCCTTGAAGGTCAACAAATTCAGGCTATTACAGAACTAGGTGCCGAGAAAATTCAAAAGTCAAGGGGCATCCACAGAGAATACATTCATGCTGGGTACATGACATTGACAGATCAAATATCTGTGTGGTTTAAGCAAAACATGATAGTATCTCTGCTCCTAAATTCCCAAAGTAACTAATTGTTATCTTTCTCCAGAAATACACTGTCAACATCAAGAACTGATGGAACATGTTCTAAGCGACACTGTTTCTATAAATGGGTGTTAATGTTCAATATGCAGGACAGCTGAGCGTGGTATGGGCCATGGCAGCAAATGGCCTGCCATGAAGTTTGAGTCTAAAGAAGTCTGTCTATAGCTGTGAAGAATGTGTATGTGTCTTTTGCTTTGATGCTCAGTGCTTTTGCAAGTATGGTCCTTGGAACTGTGATATTTGCGCTGAATTGTTGCTGATCATTCCAAGAAGCTGTAGAAAATCCAATCAGGAATCTTTTAAAAAAGAAATCACAAAATTCCAGGAGGAAAAGAATAAAAAAATGAGATTATATGTGCCTCTATAGCATCCATGTTCCATAGGCAGTACCCTTCAAGATGAACAGTGGTACAGACGAAACATAATGCAACTCCCAATATTTTTCATTGGGCCAGTGAGAAAATAATATGCATTCTTCCATCTCTGCCCTCACCCATTTTGGAACCACACACTTCCTCCTAATTCAGTTCCTGATCACCCACCACCACCCTCAATCTGGGCAGACCACAATCCCTCTGAGTGTGCAGGTGCGGACATAGGAAGGTGCAGATATAGTCGTTGATTGTCGCCCCATTCTATGTGGGATGCAGGGTTTTATTTTTAGCATCAGACATCATGTTCTATATTTCATAAACAGGTACATCTTTGAACAATGTTTCTAGACTAATTCCTTCTGCTTGATATTTAAAAGTTGGCTGCAGGAGAAACCTAAGACCTAATCTTTTTTCCTAACAAAGCAGCTTAAACCAGTTCTTCTTACCCACAAAAGGAATTACCTAGACAGGAACAAAGAACAAACAATAGAAATGCTTTGGAAAAATTCCATGCATGGGTTATTTCTACCATGGAAACTGGAGGAATATGAATTCTATGTAATTCTTGTTCTCTGTACTTTTAAAGAAAGTCAAAAATTGACGACTCTATTACTGAAAGGACATGTGTTTAATTTATTCAGTGAAGATGTGCATATATTAACACATACAGGCCTATTTCTGTGGATTGGGTCTCATACTAGCAGTGCACATCTACTCAGAGCATAGAGGAAGTTGAGATAACTGTAATAGATAACACTAGATTATCAACAGTAATTAGTATATAAGTCTGCTAAAATTAAACTATGATCAGTACTTCCATCATAGATTCTACATTCTTTCTTTCACTCTATTTTATAGAAAAAATATGCCATTGGGACTGGAATAATAGAATCATAGAATGCTAGAACTAGAAGGGACCTTGAGAGATCATCAGGTTGAGTCCCCTGGCATCACGACAGGACCGAGCACCATCTGGATTACCCCTGATAGATGTCTATCCAACTTGCTCTTAAATATTTCCAGTGATGGAGATTCTACAACCTCCCTAGGCAATTTATTCCAGTGTTATTGTTTTGTCCAGAAGGACAACAACTACTACAAGTAGAAATACGGCCAAACTAACATTTTTCTGAAATACCATTTGAGAATTGAGAAACATTTTTGAACAGGAATGAAATTCAGTTCGAACCTCACAAGTGAAATGGGTATTTTAAAATACAGTGATAGCTAGTCAGCCACCACTGCAACCCTGAAGTAGGATGATTATTTCTCTCTTTTTGGGGGGGCAGGGGGCATGAGTAAGATGTTCTATGTTTTGGTGCCACTCTGGAGATTTAAATGTCCCACAGATTTGAACCAAGCTGTGGCTGTGGCAACTACTGCACAGCTGATGATAACAAAGGCTGGTTTCAAGCTCATTGTCATCACCATGGTGTTATACCAGATGAATGGGTGGCATTGATTCTGATTGGCATATTCATTCACATGCATTCAAAGCTCATGAATTTTACTTAACATGTCCCATTGCTTATTGGCTGAGATTTAATTGGAGTGATGTATTGCAGCACTGCTAGATGAAGTGGAACAGTTTCTCTTTCTTTTTTTTTTCAGCGTTCCCTTTCTTCCAAACCTCCCAGCTAGAGATACTGCTGCCTTATTTTCACTAAAGACAGACATTCACATATATGGAACCTAATCCTTAGCTTTATATAAACATTTGCATTTAATACTTGCATTGGAAAAATTAATAGACTTCAGAAGAACACGTACAGATTTAATGTGATCTTTTTATTGGGTCCCCAACCTTTTGAAACGAAGAGTGTTACATTAACAATGAATGGTGCGGGGCTTAGTTTTCCCCATGTTGGTGCAACAAGTCCACATATTTTGCTACACAAATTGAAAAGGCAATAAAATGCATGAAAAACAAATTATGCTTCCGACTCATTGGAATAGTTTTTCTTATGGACAGTAGTTTTCAAAGTATGGTATGCTGGTAGCCTGCTGAGCACTTGCTGGCAGGTCACGTGGATTTGTCTCCTCCCTTTTGTTTACAGCTGCTAAACTGTAATGAAAACAGCTAAAATATAGGGATATTTTTCTATTATTACCTTTCCATGTAAGCAGTTGATATAGCTGCAGCAGGAATTGGAGGGGAGAAATAGGTTGGATGCTGCTGTGTAAAGCAATAGTTCCATTAAGATGTGGCTTACACTATGATAATGCCGGAACACCTCCAAGGTAGAAACTAGGCAAGCCTCAAATACTCTAAATCAGAGTTCCTGCGTGGCTCAAGGGAGCCACCAGACCGCCAACATAGCAGATAAGGGACAACCTGCAGGTTGGGAGGTGGGGTGGGTTCCACTTTATAAGGGTCGTCGTGAAGGTAGAGGTTCCACAGTATAAGGGACCTCCTGAAGGTACGGTGGTGGGGTGATACTGTCTGCTTTATTCAGACAGTATCCATGTTTCTTGTTTTACTGTGTCATGAGTCATGACACATCCCAATTTATTGCCTTTCATGTATTGAATCAAACATCACTGTTTGGAAGTGACATAATTCAGATTATGAACATCTGTCTAACCCAAGTGATTCTGATTATAAACTCAATCCTGCTTCATACTGGATAGAGATGTGCATATAACACAGTGTATCCACTTTTAATGATAAACTCAAAGGCAATAAATAGCATCAGCTTTTATTTATATCTGTATACTCACACTCTCTTTTGGTTTACGTGTTAACAGAGATATTTAGTATTTGATCATCAAATACCACTTCTGGATTAATCAGAAAGAAGAATTATTATTAATGACAAGTGCTACACTTGCTTCCTTGCAATTTCAGATAGCGTCATGAAGTATGAAGGCAACACAAGTAATGTGAGATGACATAACATGATATGATCCAGTAAGTGAAATTTCAAAGATTTTTTAACAGACTTTAGGAGAATTTGATATTTTCTACCAATTCAAACAGTCTATAGCAGCCTGAGTCAAAGCCCAGGGAAATCATTGGGAAATGCATTTGTAGTGACAAGTGAAAATGATATGTGAATGTTAAATATTAATAGAACTTGCAGACCATGAGGCATCCTGGTTTGCTGACCTCCTGAATAATCTTTGTTTATTTGGTAAGTTCTTTGTCTAATTACAATTCAGATCTGAAACAGATGCATTTGTCATGAGAAAGAGTCTAAAGTCTAAGAGACTGAAATAAACAGAAAAATAAAGAAATTAATGGTTTGAGGAAAAGTTGGATTTAATGGGAGTCACAATGCACGTGGGACACATCTCAGGACCAGGCCTTCATAGTTCAAAACAGAGACAATGGTTTAAATAACTTTGACAGCTAATTAATTAAATTTGACGGCAGTTTAAAAACAGCTAATTGTGTTTAGCGTGGTCTATCCTCTTGTGTTCTGCAGAACAAGATTCTGCAATGTTTCATTAATAGTAAGTGATACCGAAGGCAGGCAGAAATCATAGAATCATAGAATACTAGGACTGGAAGGGACCTCGAGAGGTCATCGAGTCCAGTCCCCTGCCCTCATGGCAGGACCAAATACTGTCTAGACCATCTCTGATAGACATTTATCTAACCTACTCTTAAATATCTCCAGAGATGGAGATTCCACAACCTCCCTGGGCAATTTATTCCAGTGTTTGACTACCCTGACAGTTAGGAACTTTTTCCTAATGTCCAACCTAAACCTCCCTTGCTGCAGTTTAAGCCCATTGCTTCTTGTTCTATCCTCAGAGGCCAAGATGAACAAGTTTTCTCCCTCCTCCTTATGACACCCTTTTAGATACCTGAAAACGGTTATCATGTCCCCCCTCAGTCTTCTCTTTTCTAAACTAAACAAACCCAATTATTTCAGCCTTTCTTCATAGGTCATGTTCTCTAGACCTTTAATCATTCTTGTTGCTCTTCTCTGGACCCTCTCCAATTTCTCCACATCTTTCTTGAAATGTGGTGCCCAGAACTGGACACAATACTCCAACTGAGGCCTAACCAGCGCAGAGTAGAGCGGAAGAATGACTTCTCGTGTCTTGCTCACAACACACCAGTTAATGCATCCCAGAATCATGTTTGCTTTTTTTGCAATAGCATCACACTGCTGACTCATATTCAGCTTGTGGTCCACTATAACCCCTAGATCCCTTTCTGCCGTACTCCTTCCTAGACAGTCGCTTCCCATTCTGTATGTGTGAAACTGATTTTTCCTTCCTAAGTGAAGCACTTTACATTTGTCTTTATTAAACTTCATCCTGTTTACCTCAGACCATTTTTCCAATTTGTCCAGATCATTTTGAATTATGACCCTATCCTCCAGAGCAGTCGCAACCCCTCCAAGCTTGGTATCATCTGCAAACTTAATACACGTACTTTCTATGCCAATATCTAAAACGTAGGAAAGAGATCTGTATTGATCACACAGAGAAACTAGTAATAACATCGGACCGGGTTCTGACCCTGGCTGTATCAGTGTAAATTAAAAGTAGTTCCATGGACTGCTGGAGAGTTACTTTCATGTAACTGAGCTTAGGATCTGGGCCATTTTGTAAGCATCTTTTGGAAATAGGAATACACATACTTTGGCCTAGATCAGCAGTTCCCAGACTTTTTCCACCCATGACACAATTTCCAGGTGTATTGGTTCTGGCAGCCCAGATAGCATGGAGGGGGTTGTTTTAAAATAGTGTCCTGTTCATAGTGTGAACTAGCATGTGGTATGTGTGGGGTCACACTGTGCAGAGGATGCTGATCTGCTCCATAAAATGTTACCCTGCGTATAGCATGATTTTGCATGCACCATATGCATGAGGTCATGCTGTGGGGAGGACATCACTTTACCAAACAGCACCCTCTGCCCACACTGGGGATCCCTGTGACCCCATCCACTAATGGAGTAACAGCACTTGGTATCACAGCCCATAGTTTGGGAACCACTGGGCTAGACTGTGGTATTGAATCTCAGCTGTGACCAGATGGCAGTGTGGAGCCCTAGGTCCACTCCTTTGTGGAACTTCTGGTTGCTGCAGTGGGCGGGTGGAGAAGTGACTTACAACATGACGTTTCATCCAGCCTTGAACAAGGGCAGAGCTCAATAGCAGTCTTAGGCCTGGTCTACACAAGACCAGGAAGGTCGGCTTAAGGTACGCAACTCTAGCTATGCAAAATGCTTGTGAATCTGGCCAGATGGGACAGGCCATTCTACAGTTCTCGGGGCTTTTTGAGCTCAGCGGGAGAGCAGTAGAGATGCAAGTTAGGGCCAAAGCGGTCATAGCATACAGCAGCAGGAGGCCTCTCCAAGGCCAATTGGGTCGAATTTCCAGCAATGCAGTGTCTACACTAGTGTAACTTCAGCCAGGCATGGTTGGGAATAGTGTTATTCCTTGCGAAAAGCAGGATGACAGGATTCAACTTCAGCGCCCCCTATAGGCAGTGCAAGAGGCTTGGTAGTGTGGACAATTCACTTAGATAATCGACTGTGGGTGGCTACTTTCGATGTAAAGTCCTAGTGTTGACCAGGCCTAAGATTTATTAGGGCATAAGTTTTCATGGGTAAAACCCATTTCATCAGAGGAATTAGAGTGGCATTTACAGAGGTATTGGTATATATAAGAACAACAAAAGAAAGAGGGTATTTGTGTAAATGAAGCTAATTAAGTCAGGATGGAAGTATCTCATTCACAGCAGTTGATGCAGAAATGTGAATATCAAGAGAGGGGAAATTGCATCTGTAATAAGTGATATGGAAGGCAGGCAGAATTGTAGGAAAGAGATCTGTATTAAGTACACAAAGAGGCAGCATTACATGCTGTGAGGCCAGTGTTTGTTCCATATCAGCCTGACCAACTGCTTACATCCCTGAGGTCATCACACAAAACTAAGTTCCTTCTGAAATCTGACTCTCTTCCTCTCGTCCCACTCATCATAGTACATGTTTAGCAAGTGTTATGGCTCCATGTACCAGGGAGAAAGACAGTAAGACAGATTTACAAAATGTGTGAGTATCTAAGCAAAAAATGTAGGTGTACTGGGTCTAGGTTAAGGGCTTGTCTGCATGGCACAACAATGCACACTAGAGGGATGTGATTTCTAAAGAATACCAACATGATGCACACTAACTAGTTCATGTAGATCTTGTTGGTGTGCACTAAAAGTTCCCTAATGTGCATTAACATAGAGTGTTTCAAACAATGCAACTTGATTTAACTAAGTGAAAACACTAATTGCAGATAGTTAAAACAAAGTTAACATAAAATCAATTAACTGCAGAACAACAAATACAATTTCAGTAAATTTGAAAATAAGTTATCTAATAACTAAATTGTTTGTGGCCTATTTTGAATAAAAGAGGCAGTATTTAAATGAAAAATTTATGTTTTGCGCTTTTTCTTTTTTACAATTTTTGTGACTCTTTAGTCAAAAATGTTATCACTGTATAATGTTATTTTGTTGCTGCTTACTGAAAACCAAGTTTTCTCTAAAGAAACATTTTCATTTACTAAACATCCTGTTTAAATGACTATTTTGATAATGTTTTTTGATAAATAATGTTGACATAAATTTCAAAAAGTTCAGAATAATAAGTCCTTTTCAGATATTGTGAAATTGAAAAGAGCGAGAGAGAAATGCGCTAAACTCAGCTACTGCTGTTGTTTGCTAAGGGTTTGCCAATGCTCAGTTCTCCCAGATGAGTTTCACCAAACTAAAACCAGTGTAACTGAATTAAGAATCAGCTTCCTTAGCTGGCTAATCAATTGTTTTTGTGTCCTTTTTCGTACATTATGCATTTCCATTGAATCACATACAACCACTTTTGAAAAATCAGTGCCTTACGACTGAAACAGGAAGATTCAGAGATGCTAGGAGAAAAGATAGCAAGTTTAGAATCACAAACCAGGAAAATATTGTCACAATTCTCTCATGCTGGTATAATTCAGGATTATCTCTACTGAAGTCAAAGAGTGCTGTGTTGAAAATTTCAGTTTGAAATCAGTGACAAAACTCCCACTGATTTTAACAGAGCCATAATTTCACTCAGGTGTGAGAGGAGAATCAAGCCTATTTCCTCAACTTACATGGTTTAGCATTAGCTAGACTGTTAGAGAATGCTTATGCTAAAATCATTATTTCAAATCCTCTGAGAGCCTTTTGGCTCAAAATAGTTGGAGTTTTAAACAGAATGGGCTAACTTCATGCAAACATAACTCAGCACAATTTCCCATGTCTTGCTGGAAGGATCAGCTCAGAGAAGGCAACTACTGAGTCAATATGAATGCTGGTTTCATTTCTCCACTAAGAAATTTTCTCTACTGAGCCAAAGCTAGATTAGAACATGTTAACACTGAGCACATTAGTTGGGTACTGGAAAGAATCTTACACTTTCTACAAAAGCTCTGTGTGGACAGAGGAAAGCAAGTCTCTGAGCAGGCATGAACATAATGTACATCAAAATAATGTGAAACAAACTATAAAGATCACATTTCTGCTAGAAACTAAAAGGATGAAATTTTATTCTTCTGGTTTATTTACACTAAGAAATATTAATTATTGTTCCATAGATAGATAGATAGAATTGATTTACTTTATCAGACTTTCTATTATATACACTGTACGATATAAACACATATATTTGTAAATGTAGCATATATCTATACCTATATATCTATAAGCACTTGCTTGTATCTTTCTCTCCCCATTTAAATCTGTAGATATACATACAAGTGCATACATCATCATATATGTGTGTGTGTGTGTGTATGTGTGTATACATTTTATAAACTCAATAAAAGCATCACACTACATGTTTCTGAGACAGTGGAATGACCCTGGTTTTCGAGTTCCTAGCCTATGGAACGCTGAATGCAGAAAACATTTTGCCCTTGAATTGAATCTACAATACCAGCTTCCCCTTGACTTTGGCCCCATCAATATCTGCTGAAACTGCTGGCAGCAGTTTAGAATTTGCTGGTGTAATAGGTGAGCTCCATCAGTCATGGCTAATGATCTAAGACAGTTGTGCCTCCTTTTGTTTCCTTTCCCCCTTGAGGATACATTCTGGAGGCATGGCTGTGTTTACCCTGCAATTTTTTTAAAAGTCAGTAATCATGTTTACTTTACTTCCTTCCTCAGCAGTGTTTACCAGCTTTGGTGTGGCCAGATGACTAAGTCAATATATTTTAAGGAATACATAACAATGTTGTAATGAGAATTAGTGGTACGCTGAAAGGACAGAGACGTTGGCTGCTGTGTTTTGTACTGTTTAGTCTGGGGGTAATGAAGAGCTCACAGATGACCTGATTTCATTAAACTAGGTCAGATTTGACGGAAACATAGCTATGGCTCTCACCCAGCAGTGCAGTCTTTCTCCCCACCCCCAACCCGCTCAGCTCCCCTCCTGACAGCTCAGCATTTGAAAGCTTGCTGGGAATTGGCTTAGAGTTTTGTCAATACTGTAGTTAAATAGCAGCAAAAATAATTGGTTTCTATCTCACCTCTGTGTGTGCTGGGAGATATGGAGGAGAGGATCAACTATGTCTATATCTTCAATGCAAAAAAAAAAAGTGTTTTTTACACCAGGATAACTATCTCTCTGTAAAATTCTAGCACAGACAAGAAATCTGTAGAATTTGCGGTGAGGTAGCCAGGCAAAATCAACATTATGTCCCTGCTCATGGTTGAACTTACCAAGTTTATCCCATGGTAAAATTAAGTGCCTTGTCTCCACTAACATTTACAGTGGGATAGCTAATGTGTGTTAGCGATTCCATTATAAAAATATACCTTTATTAACAGACAGATTTTATCAAACTTAGTATGCCAAGAGAAGCTAGAACAGTACATGAGATCCATTAGCAGCTATATTAGACTTAACAGGCACAATGTTGCAAGGTGCTGAATACCTCCTGCAAATCTGTTCTCATCTTCCTGAACACCTGCCATTGAAGTCAAAGGAAAGTCTTCTATTACCATCATTCGGACTAGGACACTGGGGCTACGTCTACACTGCAAGGTTTTTGCGCAGAAACCCATGGAGTGTCCACACCTCAAATGCACTTTTGTGCAAGTAAATCAACAGTAAAACGGCAGAACAGAGGGCTTTTTCCAGCATAGGTAAACCTCCTTTTATGAGGCATAACTCCCTTTTGCGCTACAGCTATTGTGCAAAAAGGCAAGTGTGGATGTTCCAGAGGGATATCCTATGGGAAAAAGCACAGGTAATCTGACGGCCATTCTGTGAATAGCCATCAGAGCTTTCTTTCGCAAGAGCATCCACATTGAGGTGTGGACGTGTTCTTGTGCAAGAAATTTTTGCGCAAAAACTCTTGCGCAAAAGGCTTCTTGCTCAAGAAGCACATAGTGTAGATGTAGCCACATGTGCAGATACTGCACTCAGTGGTGAAGCTGCTAGATAATTCCCAGGAAACGCTCACCTCCTCACACAGCAGGTCCTAATACTGATATGATGGAACACTCAGGTGGAACACCTTATCAGGAGAGATATTTAACAGGTAAATTTGTGCAGGCTTGCTTTTCAGTTGGTGTAAATTGGTATAACCCCATTTTGTTCGTACTTTCTCACTAACCAGTTCCTCCTGTTTAACAGTTTGATCACTATCTTCTTGCCTTTCTTCCATTTGTCCGTATCTTTCTGGTGATGTGCTTCCTAGAGCTAGGCATAATACCCCAAGTTCACTTACAGTATTTCTGAATGTAAGGTGACTATTACCTCCGCACTTCAAGACTAAGTCTAAGATTATGTCCCCAAGGTTGTGGAAGTCACGGAGTCCGTGATTTCCAGAGACCTCCATGATTTTAGGGGGCCCAAAGCTGACCAGCTGGTGCCAGCAATGGAGGGACCCTGCAGCAGCCGAGCCTCTGTAAGTGGCAGGGGACTCATCTGTGGGTGACAGGATCCCCTCCATCATTGACCAGCCCTCTTCCATTGAGTCGCCCAGCCACCACCACTGGGAGGGACTCCTCCTGCAGCAGTTCAGCCAACATGAGCAGTGACGGATCCCCACAGCTCCTAGTCTCCAGCAGCAACAGCAGAGGGACCCTGGAGGTACTCAGTAGCCAGTGGAGGGGCACAGCTCCCAGCCAGTACTGCCAGAAGCAGAGGGACCCCAGAACTGCTCAATGCCTGGGGTGGAGTGCCCCAAACTTCGCTACTGGCAACCTTCCTACCCATAGTTCCCCTGCTACAAACAGCGGGGGATCCCCCTGAAGCTTCCAGCCCCGAAGAGCAGTAGGTGAACCCCTCTAGCCACTGAGCTGCAGGGATCCCCAGTTACTGCATGGGGTTTGGGGCAGGTGCTGGACTCTCCTCCCTTCCTGTTTTGTCAGGGATATTTTTAGTAAAAGTCAGGAATAGGTCACAACTTCTGTGATTTTCTTTTTTTTTTATTGCTCATGACCTGTCCCTGACCTTACTAAAAGTATCCATGACAAAAATCAAAGCCTCATTCCTGACTTAATGCCTCTGTGTATGTAGCCCAAAACTGCATTTTTTTTTGCTGCCATATTGAACTGTAAACTCAAACTCCATTAACTGCTGCAGTTTGAGAACTGTTATGTTTTCCTGGCTCCACTTCTCCTGTCCGAACTTATTCTGTGTGTGTATCTTTCATGACTTCTGACTCAATTACTTTGTTCTCTCATTCTGCTTAAACACTTAACAGTGGAGGGATCTACCGGTTTCCAGTTCCTTGAGCTTCTTATCCCACAATGTCCTCAGATAGAAATTGGGTGGGATTTTCAAAAGTGCTTAGAGGCTAACTCTTTGCCCATCACATTCAGAGTTAAAATAGAGTTAGGCCAAAATTGAGCACTTCTGAAAATCCCATGATAGGAGAAGTATAGGAAAGAACAGTGTAATTAAACTGGATTTCACCAGCGCAAATGAAATCAGTATCTGAATCATATCTTTCACTTTGCATAAGAAAAAACATGCCTCATTTAACTTCAAAAAGAAACTAGTTGTGTTATATTAGAAGTCTCGTCCCTTTAATCTATGTGACTTAATATGAAAAGAAGTTAGAATGGCACATGTAGGATAAAGGAACAGAAAATTATGAACATACCCAGTAGTATTACACAAGGGATTTGAACCCAGGTGTCCTCACATAACACCCTGTACCATTCTTCCACCTTTGTAATGTCTTGCCACCTGCTCTGACTAGTGTATTGCTAAAAACAATTAAAATGTTTCAATGTTTTAAGCCATTGTTTCAGCTCTAATAGCACTGAACTTCCATAGGATTTGCTCTACCTGGGTGACAACTTGCGTCATTAAGGTGAACTACAGTGTGACTATGAACCACAGTTTTACAGGCAGCTGTACCTATTGTTTCCTTTCTAACTGAAAGATGCTAAAGATGCATGTTCATTGATTTTTTTCAATACCAATTAAATGGAAGGATCTTCATTTTCAGTCTCAGCTTCATCTTTTATAATCTTCAACAAAGACATAATACTTTCCCTTACTAGTGCCCTCAAATCAAAGAGGGGAGATCAAAACCTCCTGTATTGAAAAGATTATGCAACTCAATAGGACCTGATCTTGTTGTATTATCGCATCCATTACCACACCATAGTTCAGGCAGGTGTTAGTTTCAATTAACCTGGGATTCAGGTATTCACAACATCTTGTCTGCCAATTACTCACATAATTACATGCCACAGGACTGTAGAATAGGATCAGCCATCATGCTAGGCATGTGTGATTACTGAAGAAAGGAAGATTTCAGAGGATGTATGGATAAAGCACAGCTCCAATGATCATGGACAAAAGTTGTCTTTAGTGAAGGGAAGCTTATTTACTAGGCTCTTGCTGATCTCTTGAATGCAGGAACTGTGCCAACCCTGTTTGTGCGATACACAGATGCCTTACAGCTGTCCGTTGTTTTTGTATTTCTAATCAGTCAGTAAGTAAAGTGAAAATGTAGTTAGCATTTTTCAAGGCAGAAACCAAGACAAGGAAGTGAACACTACACTTAATGTAGCTAGTAATCAAAATGTAAGAATGAACCAAATCATAAAATGAACTTTCAGAGGCCAGGAAGTTGACTGGGAAAGACAACTGCTGACATGTTGACCTTAAATATCCACTGACTCAAGCAATATGAATACCTTTTTGTATTACTCTGTCACTGTATTACCGAATCAATCCTCCACAGGCCTTCACAGAAAGCTCATCTTAGATCAAAGGTCAAAGGTCATTGGGGGCTTAAATGTCATACAGCTTTGTATTATTTTAAGTATATAATACCATAGAAAAAATATTAAAATTGCAGGTGATTGTTTGGAAACTGACAAATTCCATAAAACCTTGGTCCTGTTTTTATAGCCTAAAATGTTTGGACTTTCTGCTTAATTATGCTAATCTTAAATGTAAGTTTTTAACAGCACGAAGCAATAAAAATATATCCTATTTGTTTTCAAGCAGTTTTTCCCTGGCAAGATAAAGTCAGATTCTGATATCTTTACTTACTAACTATTGAAATAATTCCATTCATTTCTGTGGGGAATACTTCCAGGGCAAACTGCTACACAACACAAGTAAAGGTGACAGAATCTGGTCTATAATTGTGAACATAACTTTACAAAACAAATAATAGCATAAATGTGTGTCGTCATCATAAGAGTGTCATCATCAAGAGGATAACAGGCTCAGAAGTTTTAAAATATAAAATGAATTTTTACACTGCAATTCTTGTGATATATGCAATAACATTTTTTTCAAGCTACATCAATGCAATGGCTACTTACAAAATTCCCCTTCAACAGCTCCTCGCTAAGCACAAATATTTAAACAGAAGAATTCTCCATGGCATAGTCACATAGTGCCTTTTAATTCTTACAAGTCAAATATTTTGTGCATAATAAAACGTATGGTGCCTGCCTAGCTACCACTTTGTCCTATAACTATACATATGTATATATTTATGCAGATATTTAAAAAATATAAATGGTCTAGATGCAGGTATTTTACCTATAATGGGGACTAATGTGCTTCTTACTAAAAGTTCTGAATTATACCAAGGTAAAATAAATTAAAGAAATGCCAGCCCTTTAGGAATTTCAATACTAGGAGATCAGAGACATTTGTCCCACAATGCAGTTTTTAATTGAAGTCATATCAATACATCTTGTACAAATCAGGCCAATAATCTGTTTGACAAATATGGAGCTGGGGCATTATGACAAACTGGAAGCTCAAGATTAATACACAGACTCAGAGACATTTGTCAATGTGAAAATAGCAATGGAGATGTAGTTGAACCATTGTCTGTCAGGAGAGATCAGTTGAAAGATAAAGATACTTCACCAATAGCCCACTGCCATGCCTCGTACCGCATAACATTAAAAAAAAGTTAAAGAATGGGTTGTGACATTATTGGAAGGTGTGTAATTTTGCTGTCGTAGGAGCAGACCAGGAACCAGAGTGTCAGGGAATGTACCCTGCATCAATCCTCTATCTAGGCAGCATACATCCCATGGTGCAGCTCAGCTGGATGACATATTGTGGGTGAGAGGTTTTGGAATCAAGGTTCTATTGGCTTTGCACTCAACTGCACGTGCAGAGGAGTAGCAGCTTGTGGAGGCTGTTCTCTTCCCCACACCGCTGCTCATAACGTGGATAACAGACACAGGGCAGAGCATGTGTGGAGGGTGTCACACACTTCTGCCTCTGCATTGGCTCCTAGGAAAGTCCACAATTATTGTCCTGAGCCAATAATAATGATTCCTGTTCAGTTTGCGGATAAGGTGACTAGGCAATGAGATAGGAGTTCAAAGGCACAAACCCTATGTCACTAGGTTGCATTCTAGATTAGTAGAAACCAAGGTTGTGTTATCATTTCATGGCTTTTATATGTGGCTGTGGTCTACAGGAAATGTGTTTGGTGAACAGTTCCCAGCTGTCAATGTCACAGAAACTACAGCCAAAATTGGCCCTAATTAGCAGCCTGGTTGGCAGTCTGAATGGCTAGGCAAAGGAATGAATGGGCATGATAGGTAGGTGAGCTTAGTAGTATGATCAGCCTATCAGGTAACAGCTCAAAGGGATTGCTATGACCCAACTCGTCACAATCAGCATGTTTTCAAATAAGGGCTCAGTAGTGGTGAGCCCTTGCCAGGATGTGAGGACATATGAGTTCCTTTTGCTTCCCTACACAGGCCACATTACAGAGGCAAGAACAACCCCTATGTGCTTGCTTCTCTCTCCCTTTCCCTCCTTGGCTGACTTCCTCCTTTTTTACTACCACCCAATGACTTATGACTATCAAAAAAGCCCCACGTTTAGAGGGGGAGGTTTCATCCCAAATCACTCTTTATTCTTCCAGCCTTGTTGAGACTTTCAGCTTTGTAATCTAGGCTAGTCTGCAATCCTGCAAACTGTCACTAGTGTGTTTAGAGGCAGGATGTTGGTCACTGCCAGATGCTTGGCACATATCTAGGAGGTCAGAGAAAGGCTGATCTTTTCAGCTCTGTTCGACTAAAAATGAGAAGGCAGATGTGATCTACCTGCCGGAGGGATGCTTGAGACTAGAAGACTGGTCTATTTGTGTTAGTCTTTTGAGCTTGCCTGTCTGTTCCTCCAGCTAAAGAACTTCACTGAAAGCACTAATAAATGCATGTTTCTATTTGTGTCATCTTTGCATCATTTAAAAGAAACTAAAATGAGTCATATAGGAATTGGAGAGCCTTTTGGTGAAAGTCAGATAATATGACACTATCCAGATCAGATACGACATGATAAGAACCCAGACAAATACACTATAAAACAATAAAGAAAAATTATCTAGAGGAAGCCATAGAAAGAAAGCATGAAACTAACCCAAATGATCAATGAGGATGGCCATAAGAATGGTAAAGTTATTTGATTATTTAAACCAATCCAGACCAAACCCTAGAGTCTCCATAAATGTGGAAAGGGAAACATTATAATAGTTTGATTTATCTAAAATCACAGTGCATGTAATTTGATGAAATTAAGGGGAAAAATGAATGTTCCCCTAATTTCCACATGCATATACAGTTCTCTGAATCAGTAGGCATGCAGAACTGGCTCACAGACCCTGTGGCAACTGTCGGAAAAATTATACAAGAGTGAAGAAGTCCACTGAAAGTAATGTAACAGCCAGTTAACCCTTTCTTGCCCTTCCCCCTTTTCAGAATGGACCTTGAGCTGCTATAGTTGATTTTGACTCTACTACAAAAATGTTACAAAATTTCTCAGAGAAAGCAGATCTCTCTCTCTCTCTCTCTGCGTGCGTGTGCATGAATAAGTCTTTTATTTCATAGACAGAGTGCAAATGGAGGCATAGTTAAAATTGTTAAAGAGTGGCTAACAAGGGAATACCAGTCTTTAGGCTAATTTTTAGTGACTATTTCTATTTATTTTTTCACTAAACAAAGTCTGCAGTTGCAAGGATTGTTGTTCTGAAGTCCCTAAAGACCTATAAAGCATGGTAATGTGAGTAAGTTTTCAGTATTTAGTAAGTCTAGCTCTGGGATTTTACTATTACCTAATGTTTCCATTCTATGGTACTGTGAAAGCATTATAAATGGCACCTTTCATGAACCAGTTCTTCAGAGACTAGCAGGATGCTTCTGCAAATCCGCAGCATGCTAGTGGATCCTTCTTTAAGTATACACACACACACACACACACACACACACACACACACACTTTGAGCGCGCCATGATGACAACTTTCATATGAAAGCAGAATTGTCCCACTCATAGCCATTATATCTGATGACATTCTTAATACTTCCTATAGTTTGTAGAAGAACCTATTGTCTACTCTTGCATATCTGCTGACCAAAGCACATGTAATAAGCATAGCTTTGGATACACTGAGCCTAGCCCTAGGGAACACTTACCACTGAGCTTGTTTGAATGTCCTGATTCACTGGTGTTCTTCCAAAGAGGAAATGTTCCCCATTATGTAAGGATTGCAGTTTATGTAAATTTGAAAAAAAAATTGTTCTTTTGTGGCAATAAAGGTGACGAGACTTATTCACAGGCAATTAGAAAGACAATATTAATGAAAAAATATTTTAATAGGAATTCTGTTTACTTGATCAGGATGATCTACCTGAGTAAGCTCTCTTTCCAATAAGTGCTCAGCTGATGTTTTTAGAGGCAAAACTTTAAAAAAAAGAAAATATGGTCTCCTATCATTTACATGTGTTTTCTGTGCACACATAGTACTGTAGTTTCATCATGGCAAATCATTAGGAAAAATCACATGGCAGTCCTGATGGAAAAGGAGAAGCCCTTGCAAAGTTAGTTTCAAAAAATCAAAATACACAGGCTTTGTATTGGGCGTAACTGACCAAATTCTTAACTGTGTGTACAAAGGACCAAATTCTGCCCCCAGTTAGATTGATGAAAATTCAGAATATATCAGGATGAATTATAGATTGTGAATATATTCTCCAACAAACATGGTACTTTTTCTGTTTCTCAAGTGCTTGCAAACAAATTCTGATTTCTGTGACTACATATGTTATTTGCAAATATTCATCAAAGGGTGTGTGTGGGTGGGTGAGTATGGGAATGTATAGACACATATAGAGTAGTGTGAGTATTAGTAAGAAAAACTGCTATCCTCAAAATAATGAGGTGGGAAGATTCTCAAAGCCCTGTTTTGACCAGCCTGAGTGAAGGAACACTTAACTGGATGCTCAGGACAATCCGGATGATCTCCCAAATTCCACTATGGTTTTTCAAATTGTAAAGATTACTGTATTGTCTGCTACAAACTAATACAATCTAACACTTTAATATTATTATTTGTTTTGCATTAAAGTAGTGCCTGAAGGATCAAACCAAGCTTAGGGTTCCATTGTGGCAAGCCAAATTTTCATGGATAGAAATAAGCAAAATCTAGCTATTGCTATTATACATTACTCAGCTATCTAATGTGAAGTGAATTATAATATGTGGCAGTTGACTATTTCATTTTAATTTTAATGAAAATGATTTTGTCATATTGTGACTTGTACCACAGAATGTATTAAGTTAATTGTAGCAAAGAAACTAGTATATTTTGTAAGAAAATAAATGTGCGTATTTCAAACAAGAAATGACCTATTCGGCTGTGATTTAATGTGATATACCAGATTTTGGTCTGGACTTACCCATTTTGTTTCTTAGGGATGGTTGCATTCCTTGCATGTCCTATAGGCAGATCCAATAACACTTTTACTATTTCTCGGCCATAAATATAGCTGTCTATATTTCACAAGTTGGCAAGGCCCTGCATTGTCTTTGTTTCCAATTAGATGGCTTTTAAGATGTCAGTGAGCAACTAAGTTATTTTCAGGGAATTCCGTATTGCCTAAAGACTTTTATGAATTGCCATGAGATTAAAAAGGTATCCAAAGCTATTTAAGAATAAAAGAAAATATAAATACCAATATTGTGTATCTGTGCACGTCAGTCATATAGTGAGTCACTTGCACCATGGCGAGGGAAAAAGGGTGATCAAGACAGAACACAAGATGAGAATTAAGATAAATTTGGGGATTTTCAGGAGGCTTAATCCATCGCTAACTGCTTCTCCTAGGATAAGAGACAAAAAGTATTCTGAGGAATTTGGGGGAAAAAAAGTGTTGATGGAACAGTTTTCCTACAGAACATTCCATTTGGTCAGAATTGAAATCCTTTATAGGAACATGTCATTTCTGCCAAAATTTTTGACAGATTCATTTTGAAATGATTCCAAAGCAAAATGGAATTTTTATTTTGAATTTCTCATTTTATTTAATTTTGAATTTCTTGTTTCATGTTGTTTCATGTTGTTATGATTGGGTAATTCTGCTTTGACTTTTAATTTTTTACCTTTGAATTGATTTTAATACTATATTAATATATTTATATTTATTAGAGTCTAATGCCAGAAGGTATCACCAGATCATGCAGTCAGTAAATTTCACCTATACCCATATATTTCACCAATATACACATATATTGATCACAATGACTTTAGATTAAACAATTCAGTCCAAAAGAAACTAAACTGTGTGAGAAAAGATGGGGAGGGGAACCTCACACTCCTTGACAATCTATCTTTGGGGGAAATTCCTTTCAAAACTCAACTCTGGAGACCTATTTGTCCCTGAATATGTGGCAACCAAGATAGGACTTGAGCTCATCACCAAGATTAAGCAGCCATGCTCTAGTAACTGAGCTAGCGAGGCACCTGCAAAGGCACAGAAGTAAAATGACTTGCCCAGGGTTACACAGCATCTCAGTGGCAGAGCTAGGATTACAGTTCTCCCAACACTTCAGTCCAGTGCTCTACCTACTAGACCACCCCACCTCTCCTATGTTGTAATGTTTCAACATAATCAAAATGTAATGCTTTGATAAGGTTGCTTTGATGAATAAAACTATGTCAGAATTTCCATTTCAAGAAATATTTTGATATTTTTGACTTTTCAACTCATGTCAGCTCATGTCAGAATTGGAATTCTGCTGGGAAGGAAATACTGTTTTTTTGACCTCATTCTAGTATTTTGATTATCTGGAGTCTCACAGGCAAACTGGACACTGTTGTGGTTGAGGAATGGTTTAATTCCCTTATAATCATAGCATTACCACTTGCTGCTTTGTTTCCTTTAAAGCCTTTAATTTGTATTGCCGATCAGGTGGTGAATCAGTGTTTGCTTATTTCCAAGAGTGAAGGAAAATAGTACTTGTCTGATGCAAAATATGTGGAAACTCATTTGCTTTATAATGTACTTTCAATTAGGAATTGGCCTGAGCCATAACATTCAGATCTAGATGCAAATTTCAAACCCATACAAGGTTCCGCATTATTCAACAGCAAAACAGAAACCAGAATGCAGATGTGGGTTCCCCTTTCCTCCCATACTTGCCCCACTCTAACATAAAATAAGTAATGTCATTTGAGATTTTGGTTTGGGACCACCTCTGTGGTTGGCAAAGAGGAAGCATGGAGAGGCCATCAATAGAAACAGCTAGTTGTGTAGAATGCATCAAGTGCAAGAGGGAAATGAACATCCTGACCGGTCCCTTAATTTCAGTGACTGTTTTGTTTAAATTATCAGCATTTGGTATGAGGGGCTGGGATGCCAACAGCAACATATTTAAGAAGAGTGGCAGCAAACCATTCTCAAGAAAATGGGTCTGACTGTCCTTTTAGTTACACTGGAGTAAGACAGGGAGTGACTCCATTTAGTCAGTAGCATTATGTCAGTGTAAAACTAGCATGAGATCAGAATTAGGCCTATTTGATCTATCGGGGGTACGTCTACACTTGCACCCTAGTTCGAACTAGGGATGCAAATGTAGGCGACCGAAATTGCTAATGAAGCGGGGATTTAAATATCCCGCACTTCATTAGCATGATCTCGCCAGCGCGTTACTCCAAGGGGTTTGGTTCGAACTAACGCGTCCCAGCGCGCACTTTCACTTTCGAAACAGCTGTTGAGCGGAGTAACGCGCCGCCGGCGAGATCATGCTAATGAAGCACAGGATATTTAAATCCCCACTTCATTAGCAATTTCGGTTGCCTACATTTGCATCCCTACTTCGAACTAGGGTGCAAGTGTAGACGTACTCTCAGTGTGTGAGGAATGAGAGTAATTGATCTTTTTTGTCACGATGCCCCATACCACTAAGCCATCACAATTAAGTATAAGCTACATTTCAAAGGGATTTTGTTAATATTTTACCCATTGCCCTCTCAACATTTAGCCCAAAATGTAGATAAAAAGTTATTGCTCTATGTCTGCACCATGGTTCAAACTCTGTAGATGAATTATGTAAATAAATGATCACATGTATCAGTAAGTGTACAACATGAACAGTCTCAGGCCTGTTCAGCATGCCACATGGTTGACTGAATGTGCTGCCAGTCGCACAGCCTTCTAGCCACATCCCTGAGGATATCTAGGTAAAGGCCACCAGTATCTTCTTGGAATAACAGCCATTATTTCGAAATAACTTTCCTAGCGTCTACACAAGCCAACTGCTATTTCAAAATTAATTCAAAATAGCTGAGGGCTTATTTCGAAATTGGTAAACCTCATTCCATGAGGAATAGCACCAATTTTGAAATTGCTATTTCGAAATAAGTGCTGTGTAGACGCTTCTTTCGAAATAGGGGGCCTCCAGCCCTTCCCAGAGTGCCCTGCTGGCCACCCTGGCCACAAGGTAATTTCTGACCTGATGCCCTGCCGGAACCAGTTCTGGCTGGCCTTAAATGTGATTCAGCGTTCAATCAGTGTGGACGCGCTATTTCAAAATAGCAAAAAGTTATTTCGAAGTGCATTTTGCGTGTAGAGGCGTTATTTCAAAATAAGATATTTTGAAATAACTATTTCAAAATTAGATATTTCAAAATAATGCTGTAGTGTAAACATACCCTAGAAGATCAAATTCATGCAGGTCGGCCCCCCCACCCGGAAGAGCCCTGGTCCTGTCAGCCCACCCCAGCCACCTGGATAATGGCGGCCCCTGCTCAGCCCCAGCTGCCCCGTCAAGGGGTCCCCGAACCATGTGATAAAGGCAAAGGCAGCTAATTCCCACTGGAAACCAATGAGAACTGGGTACCAAAGGACAGATCTGCATGGAAGGATTTCCAATACAGCTGTACCAGCAAACCCACCTACTGAAGATGCAGCTTCTATTGATTGTCGTCCCCCCCCCCCCCAAAAAAAAAAAAAAAAAAAAAAGCTATTTCTGGTATATCTGAATATCTTATACCAGTTTCCCAACCAAAATCATCTGTACTTGCAAAAATATTTTTATGATGGTGTAATTGTGTCTACACTGGGGTTTTTGGAGTATACTAATATTGTGAAGTAAAAAGGCACCCCATTCAGCAGACACTAACATGCCAGCTAAAATTTCTAGGCGATTGTTGGCCTGACTCCATTTCGTGCCGTTAAAAAACTCTCCCTAAAAACCTTGGGGCAGATCCTCAGCTGGGGGAGGCTCCCACCAAACAGAGAGGGAGGAGAATGGGCTTGCTGGGGCAGCCGCCCTTCACTCAATGCTTGACCCTGGTGGTCTGGGCAGCCACGCATCACGTGGCGCTTGGTCCTGGTAGCTGGGGCATCCGCCCTCCACATGATGTGCTGTGCTTGGCCCCGACAGCCAGAGCAGCCACCCTCCACGGCGCAGGAGCTGGAAGCAGGGCCATGGTGAGGCTGCCCCATTTTTGTTATTAATATAGGGATGGGAGAGCCTACCTTGGTCCTGCCTCTGCTCTGCTCCAAAAATTACTCAGAGATCTTCTGGCCCAGCAATTACTGGTGCAATTTATTTATACAGTAAAATTCACCAGATATTTCTGGGGGTTTCCAGCCTTGGGTGGGGTCTTCTCTTTCTTGAAGCCAAGGTGAGCACTCTCCCTCCCTGCTTCCTCCTGATTGTAATAAAGACAACTTGAACTTTGTTGAGATGTGTAAGTGGGGACAGACCCTGCTGTACATTTGGCAGGGAACTAACCTTCATCTTTGACCTCAGAGTAGGTTAGAGGAAACATCACTTGAGGAACAGTTCAAAAACATGGGAACCTACCTCCAACAGATGCTGTCAGGAGGTTGGCCTATGCAAGTATAGTCATGAGGAAGACGTAAAGACCCTGAGAATATAAAGCTTAATTATATCCACATTTAGGCAGCTTTCTCTGGCAGCCTTTCCACGTTGGCCTATGATCATGCCAGATCTCATAAGCTCAGCAGGGTCCAGTGAGGTCAGTGCTTGATGGAAAAACTCCAAGGAAAACCTTCATTAGGAAGTGATGTTCATGACTCAGTGGGGAGCAGTCTTCCCTCTCAATCATTAATGAACCCAAGCCCCAGGACTGTGCTAGATGTATTGGGCTGTTAAAGGCAGATGTAAAGATAAGGTCTTGGTCATTACAGACCCAGTTGCACTTTTTATAAGACCAGTGGCATTACCCTTGGAAATGTGGCTGAATTTAGAACCACTTAATTACATTCTACTCACCTAAATTCCTCCCTTCCCCGTATAATCTTTAGATACATTTTAGTGTGTGTCTGTCTGTGTGTCCGTCTCCGAGTCTGTTTGTTCAAGAACTCTCCTTAAATGGTAAGAGCTAGGACCACCAAATTTGGTATGCAGTTTCCTCTTCTCCTAACTTAAAGCAAGGTCAGAGTTTGGTTGTGTGAGGACAATCGGAAGCCTCAGGAAAAAGACTGCTTTTCATCACATCCAAAGAGGGGGGTCGCGGTTTGGAGGGATGCAACATGAGAGTGGCCACTGGGGACAGTGAGTCCGTAGCGGAGAGCTAATATTAGCTTTCCTGCAGAGTGTCCACTGGGGGCAGTCGTACCACCAAGGGAGTAGCCAGCAGGTCTGGTCCTCTGCCATCATGCCTGCCAGCACACTGAATAAGTAGCCCTCCTACCCCCAAATCCTGGCTCCCCCTCCCAGTCCTTAGCTGCAGTGCTTGGGGGGAAGGCCCCTGGATGCTTGGGGAGGGGTTGGAGGGAGAAAAATGTCCCTGGCAGCCAGGGGAGGAGTTGGGGAAGAGAAAAAGGCCCCTGCAGGATGGGCTCTTCCCTGAGCCCCTCCTAACCCCCCCCAACCCTTACTATTGCACCTCCCAACCCCCAGCCTCCTTCACTCTCCTCCCCCCCATATCTCCAAAGCTCTGCCCTGAGTCCTGCACCTCCTACTCTGCCCTGAAGAACCTGGGTCGGTCTGCTAGTAAATAATATTTCCTTCCTGCCAATAGCTGTTATATAATATTGCCATGCACTGGTGAATAGTCCCCATGTTCCATTGCTCAGAGAGTGGAAGCGAGTCTTACACAGAGCTAGGTGTTCAGACATGTAGTAGAAACCCTTCACTCCAGCTCTAGTTCTTGAGAGCTCATGCTTAATCCCTTGTACTTTTCATTCCAAGCATTGTCTCTCTGGCCCTACTCCCCTGAGCATTTTTCTCCCTTTTTCTGCCCTATTTCCTCCATTTTAGCTCTTTCATTTTCACCCTTGTTTGATAATCCCACTGTAGGCTCTCTGAAAGACATGCTCTGGTTCTGGTTTAGGAAAGTCACATGTACAGCTTGAAAGAGGTTCGGTGCCAAGCAATCAGCACCTCTTGTCTTTCTACTACAATGTCTCAGACAATCTGGATTGTTCCTCTTCATTATTATTTACGTAGTCCCTTACCTGGAAATGACATTGGATGGAACACATCAAACATGTGATCTGTGTTTTACCAAGTATAACTAAGCAGTTTCATGGGCTGCAATAAAGGGCCACACGGTGAGGCAGCCATCAGACAGATGGCCATTGCTCCATAAAAGAACTATGTTTTCAGGAGGGATTTGAATCCAAGGTGGTTCAGTATTTGGGATGGAGGGGGTTTGACAAGCCAAATGTATCCCATGGTAAGAGGAAAGTTAGAAAAAGCTGAGAGTATGATAAGGAAATAAATGGAGCAGAGGAGCTGGGAGAAAGTGAAGGATGATGTTAGAGCTCTGACCAAATTCATACAAAGTGCCTTGTTTATCATAGTTCTATAGGAAATATGACTCCCCAGGCATGCTTATATTATGCACCCAGATGACCATGTATGTGTTGGGAGGAGTGTAGAACTTGTATTTTGAATTCTGATTATTGGAATCCATGGTGACCAAGTTTGTCCCCTGGTGATATTGTCAGCTATAAGCCTGACCTCACACAGAGTTTATATATGCCTTCTGTAGTTTTATATATAATACATATTTTGACACCTCATGTTGTCTTAGGAGATTTTCCATGTGCTCACTGCCAGAGTTTTCTTTCTGGCAAGAGCTCATATCCCCATTTCTTATTTTCTTCCTTGCCTCCACGGTTCAGATGGCTCATAGTGCTAGCAGGTATAGCCAACTAAAGAAATATCTGGCACCAGAGCCTTATAGAATGGTATTTGTAGGGAAAAAAAAGAGTACCTCCTTGTCTTATTCAGGTTCACCAAAACACCTTGCTTTCCTTTGCTTGGTGTCAGAATATGCCAAATGGTATAACGCAAGCCTGAATCAGCATACAGCATGTCTGTAGGCAACCAAGAGAGCTATGGCCACATGGGATATTTTTGCTTAAGGCAGAATCCTCTAGAAATGATGGAATGTCAAACCATCATCAGAATCCAGACTGCTAGTGAAAGAGGAACAATGACAGTTCAGCTCATGGCTAAGTTCATTTTGATTAATGAAGGAAAATGAGGACTTGAGCCTGCTGTCTTTCAGTAGGTGAAGAATTGGGGCCTATGGGACTAAGCCAAAGGTGCCTAACTCCATAGAAAGTCAACGGGAGTTCGAAACTTAATTCTTAGCATTAGCTTCCAGACCTGTGTCAGCCAAGCAATTGATTGTGATAAATAATACATATTAGTCAAACCTACATTACCTTGTCTGAGTTTAAATACATCAGCACTCAGGAATCCTTAGGATTATAAGAAGGAATCATTTTTGTTGTACTGATACTTAATTTATTTGTCTTAAGGAATGTCTTTGTTATATTATATTAGACTCCAGAAATACTTTTGCTAAACATGTTTAGGCTAATCTCTATTTGTCTGCCATTCAGGTTCATTGTCTGGTTTTTCACCAGAATTGCTTATCGTGTTACAGACAGACTTGCTTCGCCTGGCCAAAAATTAAAATACACACACAATGCCAGATAAAAGTCTAGGCAGTGGGTCCAATGGCAAGGGAAGTCAGGACACAGGAATTTCATTTGTACTTCTACCACTGACCTGACCTGCCCTGTGACCTTGTGAAAGTTACCAACCCTCTGTGTTCCTGTCTGTCCAGATTGTAAGTTCTTCAGGAGAGGGATAACCTTCTGTGATGAGTATTTGTAGAGCACCTGGCACAGGGTGGTTCCCATATACATGCTATCCAACTGAAAATATAATAAAGTAATAATAATTAATAAGAAGAATTCCCAATCCTAGAAGGGTGTGAGAAAGCAGTATCTCTGTCTTAAAACATATTATCAGAGAATGACTGAATAATCACTACTATGTTAAGGTGAAAACAGCATTAAAGTTTGGAAAGTGTTTTGAAGAACTAGTGTGTGAAAAAGTGATATAGGATGTAAATGATTAAAACATTATGTTTCACCACAATCCTTAAAGTTTTATTGTAATAAACTTTCTGAAGAAAGCCACATTTTTAATTTGCTGCTCAGAAATGTATGTGTAGGTTAATGTGCCAGCTCCTACAAGTGGAGCTTAAATGATCTGTAATGAAATGAAAACTCACAGCTGTAAATCTAATTAAAAGTAGGTGAATTTCCTTTTTAAATAGTTTTTTAATTCACTATGAATTTTAATAATAAATAATAATCCTTTCCATTTCCATGGTTCCTGCCTTCAAAGGATTTCACAGTGCTTCACAAACATTAAAGAATTAATCCGCCAACACTTGTTTAGAATTCTGGCCTTAGTAATTTATAAGTAACAGGCAGTCAGCAGTAGAGGTAGGAATAGAAACCTGAGTTTTCCTGGCTCCTATGCAATCACAAGTACCTTTGCAAGAGCCTTACTAATGGCTTTAGTTAATTAACTTGCCTTAACAATCTCTTTTTTGAAAAATGAATGAATATTGTGATAGACTGTGGCTAAGCCAGAGCTCTGCCACTACAGCCTGGCTGAAAAGGGCAATGGAAGCCATCTGAGCAAGCCCATGCCTGAGAGGCTAATGGGAAGCTGCTGTGGGCCTCATTAGCCAGAGGGCTATATAAGGCAGCGAGGGGAGGAGCTAGAGACTGTGCCCTAGCCAGAAGGAGAGGCTATCTGAGTTGCTGTGACCAAAGCTCTGCAAATAGAAGGTGGTGGGGGAATTGGCATGGACAATAAAAGGCATGGGTGATTGCACCAGAAAGGGCCTCTGGTTGATATGTGCAGGGCACGACAAACTATACTATCTACTCGCCCGTGGCAAGTAGATTTCAGCTGCGCGCCCTGTTCATTTGCGGCACGCGCATGCGCAATGTGGCTCTTATGCATGTGCAGTACAGGGCTGGTGAGCGGTTTTTGCCGCCCGTTTGTCAAGCCCTGGATATGTGGATTAAGAAGGGATCCCAGGGTGAGGGGCCTAGGTGAGGACCTTGCCACATGTGGTGTTAGGAGTGGGATCCAGTGCCAGTGAATGTAGTTGGCAGCCCAGAGATGGAAGAGACCCTGCAGTGGCTCACCAAACAACAAGAACAGACTAATGGGAAGCAGCTGTGGGCCTCATTAGCCAGAGGGCTAGATAAGGCAGTGAGGGGGAAAGTAGAAGGGAAGAAGCCAGAGAATGTGCCCAGCCAGAAGGAGAGGCTAGCAGAGTTGCTGTGAACAAAGCTCTGTAAATAGATGGTGATGGGAAATTGGCACAGACAATAAAAGGTTTGGGTGATTGTGCCAGAAAGGGTCTCTGGTTGATTTGTAGATGAAGGGGTCCCAGGGTGAGGGTGTGGGTGAGGAACTTGCCACAATATATGCATTTTAAATGACCAACCTGCTAGTAAGGTTGGAACTTTCGAATGTAGAGGCAAATGAATAGACACTGCCTGCGTTTCCTCGGTGAGGGTCTTTCTGTCCCATTGTCTTGGTGTGGTGGGGAGTCTATGGCTATATCTACACTGGCGGCTTCTTGCGCAAGAACATCTTGTGCAAGGGTTCTTGTGCAAGAAGTTTTGCGCAAGAAAATGTCCACACTGCCACGTGCGAGCTGTGCTTTTGCGCGCAAGAGCACCCATGGCAGTGTGGACGCTCTCTTGCGCAAGAAAGCTCTGATGGCTATTTTAGCCATAGGGCTTTCTTGCACAAGAAATCCCTGCTGAGCATCCACACTGCTCTCTTGCGCAAGAGCTCCTGTGCAAGAGGGCTTACACCTGTTAAAAAAGAGTGTAGCGCTTGCGCGCAAGAAGCCCTCTTTTACCATGCCATACGGTAAATTTCCTTGCGCAAGAGCGGGCGGGCAGTGTGGACATTCTGCGGATTCTTGTGCAAGAATGGCTGTACTTGCGCAAGAAGCCGCAAGTGTAGACATAGCCTCCATGAAATCAGTTGGTGTGACGTAGTGAGAGGATGTGGGCTAAGAGGTGGGCTGGTTGAGCTATTTGTGGCCATTGCAGCATGATAGCTGTCCTTAGCTTATCCAACTCACTGAATTATCCCTTTGTAAGTCAGGCCAGAAAAAAATCAAAAGAACAGAGGGTTTTTTTCTGACACTGGTAAACCTCTTTCTATGAGAAAGAAGCCTTTTTCTGAAAGAGCTTTTTCTGAAAAAGGTGTGTGTGGATGGGGAAGAGGGAGTTCTTTCGAAAAATGAGGAAAAAGCACAGGTGCTCTGGGTGCCATTCCGTCCCTAGTAATCACAGCTTAAATGCGAGATAGCGTCCATTCAGTGTGGATGCTATCTTTTGAAAAAGCAGATCGCTTTTTCAATGTGCTTTTGCCGTGTACACACTCTCTTTTGGAAGTTTTTTTGGAAGATCTTTTCCAGAAAAGCTTCTTCCAAAAGAAGCCTGCAGTCTAGACATAGTGTCAGTGTGGTGGTTTTATCAGGATAATAAAGCTGATAGATTTTAAAGCCAGAAGGAACCACTAGAGTCATCTACTTTGACTTACTACATAGCATAGGCCATGGAACTTCATCCTGCAATTCCAGGATCAAATCCATAACTTACAGAATGAATTTGAACACCAGTATTGACATTATGGGGGCAGGGGACTGGACTCGATGACCTCTCGAGGTCCCTTCCAGTCCTAGTATTCTATGATTATCCCAAAACACTTTGATATCTCTGCACAGCACTTTTGGGGTGCCGGATGTTATTATTAAAGTAAGGTCATATGGATTCAACCACATGATTGTAATTTCTTCGTAAAAATGTGTGTAACCCACACAAATACAAAGTAGAATGAAATAAATATAATGTATGAGAACGAGTGGTGAAACACATGTTTTATTTTAACAAGTTGGTAATGAAAACCTAATGAAGTACACAACTCATTAATTTAATATTACTTTATGCCAATTTTTATTAAATGTTTTTATTGGATTTAAACTTGCCTTTAGGTATTATGTTTAAAAATATACTAGTGTTTGCCTAGTCTCAGAGTGGGCTTAAAATTAAAATAGGCTTATTTAACATGTAGTATTTATGTAATTTATCTTTCACCATTTGGCATATTCTTTACCGTCAAACATTTGGCATCAAATCATTTCTTACTCTGCAGTCAGAGATTAATGATCACTCCATAAATTTTCTTTACTATATAGTTAAATTCCTGAGCATCAAGGGCTGTCACTTACAATTTTTACTGTAGCACACTGTAAGTGGCATTAACAAATAATAATTTTGGGGTGTCATCCTGAACATGACTTCAGTGGTGCTAGGCCTTGTTATTTCTTGCATTTTCTAAAACTTATCTTGATGCAAACTGTATATCAATGAATTCAATATAAAAAGGCAAGCTTAACAGAAATTCAAGAAAGCCTTTTAGGTCTTCTGGAAAAATCTAAGCTCTGGTCTACACTAGAACTTTATTTTGAAATAACCACCCACGGTCTAATTTATAAGTAGAGTGTCCACACTACCAAGCCCATTATTTTGAAATAACAGGCCATGAAATTGAAAATCTGCACTCCTGCTTTTCATCAGGAGTAAAGCTAATTTTGAAATAGTTATTTTGAAATAATAGTATGGATGCTCCGGTGCAGCTATTTCGAAATAATTACTTCCCAGGTCTTTCTGGAGCTCTACGTCCGAAGTAGCATGTCCACATTAATGGAGCCTTCCTTAGACTAATTTTGAGGCTTCCCGGTAATATGGACACAGTTCGAATTTGTTAAATCAAGAGTTAAGTTGAATTTAGTAATTTTGAAATACTTTCCTATTGTAGGAAATATGGCCTTATATACCATGTTATAGCTCTGGGTACATCTAAACTACATCCCTTTTTCGATAAAGGGATGTAAATTAGATGTATCGAAATTGTAAATGAAGCTGGGATTTGAATTTCCCGTGCTTCATTTACATAATGGCGGCCGCAGCTTTTATTTTTGAAAAGCCGCTTTTGAAAAAAAAAAATGCGGTCAACCCTCTTGAGGGTTACAGGCAATTCTGTTGAAGGATCCCCGTCTTGACTGTGGGTTTGTTTTTTTTTGAAAAGCGGGTTTTCTAAAACAAGCTGCGGCCACCATTATGTAAATGAAGTGCGGGAAATTCAAATCCTGGCTTCATTTACAATTTCGATATGACTAATTTACATCCCTTTATCGAAGAAGGGATGTGGTTTAGACGTACCCTCCGTCAGTCCCAGGGTCAGTGCAAGAAAAATTAGCACTGTCATAAGATTTTTCATTTCTTTAGATAATGCTTATGGGAAGACTCACTTTTTTGGGAGTGTTTTTGCCTCTGCAAAGTGTCAAAGTCTGTAAATCAATGGATAAGAAAGGGAAGCCATCTCTGGTGTCAGTGTGAGATACTCAGCTTTAGTAAAGATTTTATTGATCAAAGTACTGGCTAGTATTAAAATGTATATTGTGTGTGTGTTTGTGTGTGTGTGTGTGTGTGTGTGTGTGTGTAAGTAAGTAGCACATGTCTTAAGACATTTAGGAATTTAGGGAACAGAGAGAAAAGTGGAAAAAAATCCATCCTTGTTAGTGGTGCTTTTAAACATTTTAAAAGTATATTAAACAAATCTGACCCCTGATACATGCAAATTCCATTGACTTCAGCTGAAGTTGCAAGGTTGTATATGAAGGGAGAATTGGTCCTTATTTTCTTGATCAGCTTGAACAAAACTACTATATGCTAGCTAAATTCCAACATAGATGACTACATTCTGCTTTCATAAAATCATCTCCTAGCTTTTATTTGATAAGGAGTTTTTTGCTTCCTATCCTAAACAATTGTGCAATGTTACTATGCATTGTTACAAAGCCAAGGTGGATGAGGTAATATCCTTAGTTGGACCAACTTCTGTTGAGAAGCTTCAGGGGGTATCCGAGTTAGTCTGTACAGGTAAACTGAAAAAACAACAAATTGTCTGGTAGCACTTTATAGACTAACAAAACATGTAGATGGTATCATGAGCTTTTGTGGACAAGTGGGCTGTGCCCACAAAAGCTCATGATACCATCTACATGTTTTGTTAGTCTATAAAGTGCTACCAGATGATTTGTTGTTTTTTCAACTTCTGTTGGTGAGAGAGAAACTTTTGTGCCACACAGAGCTCTACATTTTTAGAATCCCAGAACATGAGCTACATGGTAGTTGTACTGTCATTATTCTGAAGTTGTACATTTAAATTCATACACGTACTACACCAAATTCTTCATCTTGAAGTTTAAATATAACCCTTTTCCTATGTGCAAGTTCTTTGTACTTACATCTGCAATTGGAATCTGTTATTCTTTAATAACTAGCCAACTAGCCCATCATAAAACGGGATTTTCAGGTCTCTCCTCCATGTCGGTCTTCTCTCCTGAGCCTCCGGCCTCTCGCTCCGTCTCTCTCTCTCTCTCTCTCTCTCTCTCTCCTCCTTCTCCTACTGCCTCCCCCCCTCTCTCTCTCAGCTCTCCTCTACCTCCTGCCTCTCACTCGGGGGACCGTGGAGCCTAAATGGCCATTTGGGCTCTGCACTCCCCATGCTGCATGGGGAGCATGGAGCCCAAATGGTCGCTTCCGCCACTTGCTCCCACACGGCGGCCTGGCTGACCGGCGCAGAAGTCAGCCGAGCACCACGGCAGGAGGCAAAGGGGGTGGGGCGGGGCAGTGACGTTCACGGCCAGGGGCCGGGGGCCTGGAGCCGCTGTCATGCTGCACGTCACCACCCCGCCCCTCTTCCCCTCCCGCCGTGGCGCTCGGCTGACTTCTGCGCCGCTCAGCCGGGCCACCCCATGCAGCACGGGCCGCCCAGAGGGAACAGCCAGCATTTCAACATTACAGACATTCTCAGACATTGGGCTACTATATATATGATGTTTTGGGACTTCAGTTGTTTTAATTGTCTCCAAACTGTTCTTTCATGCATCTAGGGTATGTCTACACTACAAAGTTAATTCGAACTAACAGCCATTAGTTTGAATTAACTTTCATAGGTGCTACACATGCAAACCGCTAGTTCGAACTTAATTCGAACTAGCGGAGTGCTTAATTCTAACTAGGTAAACCTCATTCTACGAGGACTAACGCCTAGTTCGAATTAAGTAGTTCGAATTAAGGGCTGTGTAGCCACTTAATTCGAACTAGTTGGAGGCTAGCCCTTCCCAGCTTGCCCTGGTGGCAACTCTGGGCCAAGCCAGGGGAAACTCTTCTGCCCCCCTCCCAGCCCCGGAGCCCTTAAAGGGCCACGGTCTGGCTACAGTGCCCGTGCCAGTTGCAAGCCTGCCAGCACCCAGCCAGCAGACCCTGCACCTGGCACGGCACGAGCCAGCCACCCGCTGCCACCCAGCCCTCCGCCTCTTCCCAGGACCAGGCTGGCGGCTCACAGGAGCCTGCCCGGGGCCGCAAGAGGTGGGCGCCTGCCTGGTCTAGTGCGGAGATCGTGGACCTCATCCAGGTTTGGGGGGGAGGCCTCCAATGTCCACAATCTCTGCACTAGGCACAGGAAAGCGGTCATCTAGGGCAGGATAGCTGCCAGCCTGGCCACCAAAGGCCACATGCGAACCCAGGAGCAGGTTTGCATGAAAATCAAGTTGGTCCAGTGAGACCCCCGACCCTGAGCCCTGAGCTTAGAACATAAGAACATAAGAACGGCCAGACCAAAGGTCCATCTAGCCCAGTAGCCTGTCTGCCGACAGCGGCCAACACCAGGTACCCCGGAGGGGATGGACCGAAGACAATGACCAAGCCATTTGTCTCGTGCCATCCATCTCCAGCCTTCCACAAACAGAGGCCAGGGACACCATTCCTACCCCCTGGCTAATAGCACTCCATGGACCCAACCTCCATGACTTTATCTAACTTCTCTTTAAATTCTGTTATAAGAACATAAGAACATAAGAACATAAGAACGGCCGTACCGGGTCAGACCAAAGGTCCATCTAGCCCAGCATCCTGTCCGCCGACAGGATAGTTCTAGCCTTCACAGCCTCCTGTGGCAAGGAGTTCCACAGGTTGACTATTTGCTTTGTGAAGAAGAACTTTCTTTTATTAGTTTGAAGCCTGCTACCCATTAATTTCATTTGGTGTCCTCTAGTCCTTATGTTATGGGAACTAATGAAGAACTTTTCTTTATGCACCCTCTCCACACCACTCACGATTTTATATACCTCTATCATATCCCCCCTCCGTCTCCTCTTTTCTAAGCTGAAAAGTCCCAGTCTCTTTAGCCTCTCTTCATATGGGACCTGTTCCAAACCCCTAATCATTTTAGTTGCCCTTTTCTGAACCCTTTCCAAGGCCAAAACATCTTTTTTGAGGTGAGGAGACCACATCTGTACACAGTACTGAAGATATGGCGTACCATAGTTTGATACTTCCCCTCCTCCTTCTTCCCCTGGCTTCCCCTTCCAACTCCCTCCTCCCAGGTTTCCACCTCCCCTCTCCCACCCACTCTCTTCCCCTATCCCACCTCCTTTTCCCAGTCTCCCCAGAGGTTAATCCCTCCCCCCCCCAGTTTTGTTAAATAAAGAGAGTTTCTATTTTTGAACACACATGTCCTTTATTTTTTACATCAGGAAGGGGGGCTAGGGAGGGGTAAGTGGAAGGAGGTGAGGGAGGAATGGGGTACGAGCCCCCGATGGGGAGGACTGGGGTGGCTCTGCGGGCTCCTCGAGGTGGAAGCTCTCCTGCAGGGCCTCTTGGATCCTGACAGCCCCCCGATTGACCCCCCCGGATGGCAGCCTGCGTCAAGTGCAGCGGGCTGATGTCCGAGTGCTGTGATGTGCAGTGAGGGCACTCAGGGCCTCAGCAGACAGGACTGCTTTGCTGTCCTCAGGAGGAGTAGACCAGCAAGCCTGAGGGAACCCTGAGGGAACTGTCTGTCCGGGGTGGGGTCGGGTCCCTTTAAGCACAGCCTCGGCTAGCCTGAGGCAGCAGCTCCACACTCTAAGTCCTGGTTCCAATGGCCTTAACTTTGTTTCAGGGTCCACTCAATGTGGACATGCTAGTTCGAATTAGCAAAACACTAATTTGAATTAGTTCTTAGGTCTAGATGCACTAATTTGAATTAGCTTAGTTCGAATTAACTAATTTGAATTAACTAATTAACTAAATTAGTTTGAATTAGTGCTGTAGTGTAGACATACCCCTACATAGTAGTTTCAGGTGACTATTTTCATTTCTTATGTACTTGCATAAACCTGAATAATTAAAGGTGTGTGAGAGTTGGAAACAATTATCCAATTCCATGAAATTCTCCCAATCTGCCTTACTGCAAATCTGAGACCTCTAGTGTGCGTGGATTTTTTGTGTGTGTGAAAAGTCAGATAGCAAGAAAGACAGACAGATGCCAAACCTACCTCAGAGTAGTCTAGAAAGTAAGTAACCTAGGAATAGGTACCTGGGATGTGGGGGAATGATGTTCAAATCCATATTCTGCTTGATTCATAGTGGAGACTTGAAGCTATATCTCCCACATCCTGAGTGCACTAATCATTAGGCTGCTTGTGAGGTTGATTTTGCTCACTTGCTTTCATTGTGACCAGAAATTTCATCCTGGACTTTAGAAACCTTTCCCAAAAAAACTTTAATCAAAACTGACCTTTTTCCCATTAAAGGTTTATTTCACCAAATTGGGTTTTTCTAATGAAAACCTAAGAAATAAGTATCGAGGCTTGACACCTGTCCCACTCTATGTAGTACCATCAAAAGAGAATAGAAAGTAGAGACTTTAGAGAACAAGAAATAGACTTCAGAGAGCTAACTTTGGTTATAGTCTATGTCAGCAGGGAGAAAATATTGTTTCCATTAGCTCCATATTCTGATTTTCAATAAATAGAAGTGCATGTACCCAGGAATGTAGAGAGAAATAATTTGTACATTGGGGCAAAATTGTGGCAACCATTGAAATCAAATGCAAAACTTCCTGGATATCAATAGAGCCAAGGTTTCAGTCTGGAATTTCATCTTAATTTCAAAGGAGTAGGTAGGATGTTAAAGTCTCTCTAGAATTTTAAGTTCAAAGAGAAGGTTTTGGTGTAATTTCTAACGTTCCATTTCAGATTTCTTTGTATCTGATATGATGGAATAGCTCACATTAGTTCTCATGAAAGATTCCCAACATGCTTATTTTGAAAAGCTGCTTTGAAACAAGACTTCAAAGTGCAAATAATTATAAAGATTTACATTGTTCATTTTGCCGATAATTGAGACATCTTTGTTACTGTAAAGCAGAAAGATAAAATGCAAACAGGATATTTAAAGCTGCTTTATTGATGGATCATTGACAGATTTGTTTTTTCTTTCATTTGTAACGTATTTGGGGTGAAATACTGGCCCCACTGAAATCAATGTAAATTTTATAATTGATTTGAATGAGTCAGGATTTCACCAGTGTTGTTTTGCAGAATGGTTGTTTCTTTTTAAAAGCCATTTGAAGAGGATCATCCTTAACTTTCTGCTCAATTTTGCTGGGGGAGTCAATAACACCAGCAAACATAAGCAAACCCACTTTCAATATAAAATTTCCTCTGATTCTACATAGTGAGGTGTATTTCATGCACTAAACTTGAAAGAAGTGCTGTAGGTTGGATTTTCAAAAGTACTCACCATTAGTTTAATCATCTCCAACTAAAATCAATGGGAGCTTTACCTTTGATTTCACAAGGAAAATCACAGCCACTTACACTTTGACATGGGGTATAATCCAGTTCTCTTTGAAGCCAATAGAAAGAACTCTTACTGACATCAGTGGAAGCTGGACTGTAGATTGTATATCAGAATATATAGTGACCCTCCAATTATATACATATTTTGATTGAGATTTTCTGTGTATTAATTAATATAAACAAATGGTCTGATTCTAATCCCTGTACTACACAAACAGTTCTATTAATTTCATTGTAGCTATTAATGGAATAATATATCATCATATGTAAAAAATACCAATCTGGCCCACAGAGAAAAGAAAAAAATTATATCTCATAAAGCTTATAAAAATAAACTACGAGAGCTTAACTTAACTCATAAAATATATTCACTATTATATAGAGAAATGTTTGATGTAAGCATGAAATTTATACCTGTAAAGTCCTATTTTTTAATCCAAAACATCAGGCTAATTAAAATTTTTAAAATGTGTAATTACTTTCCTTTTTGCTGCACTGAAAATAGTAAAGAAAAAGTCATGCACAACTATAGCTATCATGGATTGTTTTACCATACTATACAAATGTTAAGAAATGAGTACAATCATTTTGCTTTACCATCTTTATTGCTTGCTGTTATAGCTTCATTTCTGTAGGTTTCATGTAAAATTTCCATTACACATGTTAAACTTATGAAAACATTGTCCTGTTCAAAATGGTTGATTTTTCTTTCCACATGAAGTATATTTTTAGAATTATTTCATTAAGCATATATATCCCATTCTTTGAACCAGCATATTAAATTGCCTGTTGGGCAACTAATTTTTATATTTTCCAGCCGTTTCCTGCCTGATTGTAATATACACTTTAATGCCTGCCTTTAGTGAAGGCTAATGATTAACAAACAGCTGTTTCCTCTTTTTTTAATTTTACAATTTTATTCTAAGATTGCATGGAACCATCCAACATAGTGTCTCACTAACAGTAAATGGACTTATACACCTAACACCCTGGAGAGACAGAAACACTATTTTCATATTTTAGCAGGGAAACTGGGGCACAGAGCAATTAAGTTACCTAATATATTTGACCAGTTAAATGACCCAATGTCTAGGGCATGGATAAGCAGCTAGCTTGCTACCTCTTACCTGAGACAAGGCAGATATTATTTGTGAGCTGGGGGAAGGAGCAAGAAGAGTTGGAAGAAAGTATATCCTTAACTTTCTGCTCAATTTTACTGGGGGGATCAATAACACCAGCAAACATAGGCAACCGCACTTTCAATATAAAATTCCCTCTGATTCTATAGAGAGAGGTGTATTTCATATACTAAACTTGAAAGAAGTACTGTAGTACTCACTGAGGGAGTCCAACTACTGTTTGCAAACAGGTGATAATTCAGAGGTGGCACCGCAGTAGCCATCTGTTCATACTAGTGGCTGCCACTACTATGAACAGCTCGATGCCATCCTGGGAAGGGGGCTGGTCACCTCCCCCACCATGATCGAGTCCATCCAGGACATGCCCAGCGTCAGCCTGCAGGAGGGTAAGGTGGCAGAGGAGGATGAGGAGGAGGCCAGCCGGGTGACCATGCCCATAAGCCAGGTGCTGCTCCTGACCTTGGAGCCCCCCCACCTCCCAGGACATCTCTTAGGCTTCCGGGGAAGGCACTTCAGGTGAGTTTTCTAACTTTCCCTATCTACAGGCAGGGGCACGTGAAGGGCCTACTTGGCCTGGGGTTGCACAATCTCTCGGCCTACTTGGCCTGGGGGTTGCACAATAGCTTGTTCATGTGTGTGCACATGGAGTGCCAGTCTGGAGCAGTCAGCTTCATGACGCTGTCACACAGCAACCCCTCGGTCCTTCTCACAAGGTTCCTGGAGAGGCCTGGCTTACTCCAGCCTCCATGGTGGGACACTTTCCAATGCCAAGCCACCACTAAGTAGTCTGGAGTCATGGAACCACACAGCAGCACTGCACACAGCCCAAGCTCATGCCCGTACTCAGTCAATATTCACTCCCAATCAGGCACGGTGATGAGGAGACTGATCTCATGCATGGGAACCTGCCAGGAAGAGGAACCTATTAGTGCTCTCTGGCAAGCAGCATCTGCTGTTCCCCTCAGCTCCTTCCCACTCCCCCGCTCTAGTGGGCAGAGATAGAAGTTCTCTTTGGAACGCCACCAAGGCTGGACCCACCATATGTAGGACACAGAAGAAAGTTGAGCCACCCCCTCCACCTCCTGGCCGCAGGCACCTGGCCTAGCCGGCACCTTCTCATTCCTGCTTGTCTCCAGGCCACGGGTATTGCGAAGCTCTCTGGGACGTCTGGGCACCTGCAGGAAAGTGCCCACTGTTTAGGCAACAGATGTCCTTGCTTGAAGCACATCACCATTAAGTGAACTGAGACCTTCAGTTTCATCTCAGAGATTAGGACTAGGCTTCATACAAAGTGTCTCCTGTGATGACTGCCCTTTTAACTTTTCTTCACAGCTGGGCCAGCTGTGAGCTTGACACATCCCCCACCTCCCACTCCAAGTACACGACTGAGCAGGATCCGCTGGCAGAAATGCTCCTCAGAGGAGCTGAACAGATGGCCTATTTGCAGTCCCTCACCTAGGCACTCAAGGAAGAGCTCCAGGAGTCGGTCGCTAACCAGGAGGAGTGCTGGGCTGACTGGGAGCAGAGGGAGGCTGCCTGGGACAAGCTGCTGCGCCAGCACAATGCCACGTTCTCAACCCTCACCTTGGTGATGGAGTGCATGGCATTGTGTATGGAACAGGCCACCTGCCATCTTCCTACCTGCCCCAAGACTTTCCCTCCAAGGCTCCCCAGGAGACACCATGGCCCCAGAACATGGGGCAGTGGGACCTCTAGGGCAGCTGGAACCTCCAGACCTCCCAGAGGTAGGTGCCACTCCCAACCCCATCTCTGAGCTCCCCTCCCCCATTCCAGGTTCTATTCCCATTCCCTCCCCTGTTGTATGTTCTTCAAATAAAGCCCCCTGTTTTGTTTTGTTTTTTCAAAACAGATGTCTTTGCTGTGCAGGGCCGGGGGAAGGTGGGAAGAGAGAGCATAGGAAGGGAGGGGTGGGGGATTAAAGGCACACAGGGAATGCAGGGGCCCCTTGTGGAGTGGCATGGGGAAGAGTCTCAGAACTGGCCTTGCATGAAACTCTTCTTCAAGGCCTCGCTGATGAGCACAGCCCCTTGCTGTGCTCTCTTTGATGGCACTGGTGTCCGGCTGCTCGAACTCCCTGGCCAGACATTCAGCCTCAGCACCCCCTTCCCCCCCCCAACAGAAAACCTTTTGCACAGGTTAAGGAGCACAGAACAGGCTGCCACCACAAAGGGGATGTTGCGCTCGCTGAGGCCCAGACGGGCGAGGAGACTCCTGAATCTCCCCTTTTAAGACCCTAACACATACTCCACGACCATTCAGCACCTGCTCAGCCTGTTGTTGACTCCTCCTTGCTGGGGTCCAGGTTGCCCATGTAGGGCTTCATGAGCCAGGGGAGTAAGGGGTAGACTTCATCACCCAGGATCACAATGCGCACGTCTACCTCTCCTACTCTGATGGTGCTGTTGGGAAAAACAGTGCCAGCGTGCAACTTTCAGAACAGGCAAGAGTTCCGGAAAATGCGGGCCTTGTGCGCCTTTCCCAACCATCCGATGCTGATGTTGATAAAGCGTCCCTTGTGATGCCTGAGGGCCTGCAGCACCGTGGAGAAGTACCCTTTGCAGCTGATGTACTCTGAGGCATCCTGGCTGGGGGGCCAGGATGGGGATGTGCATGCTGTCTATGCTTTCCCCTCCCCCCACCCCATGATAGGGAAAACCCATGGCAGCAAAACCGTCAATGATGGGGTCCACGTTGCCCAAGTGACAACCCTCCATAGTAGCATGTGGTTGATAGCCTTGGCTACCTGCACAAGCACAGCCCCAACTGTGGATTTCCCCACACCAAACTTGTTCCTGACTGAGCAGTAGTTGTCTGACTTGGTGAGCTACCACAGGGCGATGGCCACGGTCTTCTACATGGGAATGGCAAGTCTCATGGGGGTGTCCTGTCACCTGAGGGCAGGGGCGAGCCACTTGAGAGCTCCAGGAAGGTGGCCTTCTGCATACAGATGTTGTGCAGCCACTGTTGATTGTCCCATCCCTGCCAGAAGTGGTGTTCCATGGTGCCCAGGGGACTGAGGGACATGCGCAGCAGTAGGATGCCAGAACCTGGGTGAACAGGTCCTGCAGGTCATGATGTCATTCCTCCTTCTTCTGGAGTAGTATGCGGGCAGTTTAGAAGTACTGTGCCATGAGGCGCAGCATGAGGCTTGTGAACCTGGCCCTGGTTTGCAGCAGCTCTGGCTCCATGGTGTGAATGCTGTGGTGTGAATGCTTCCAGGGACTCTAAGTCTGAGGCAGGCTCCATTTGAATGTGGACGCACTATTTCAGACTAATTCAAACTAATTTCGAGGCTTCCCCATAGTGAGGACACTCTAGTTTGAATTTGTTACATGAGGAGTTAAGTCAATTTTAAGTATCAGAGGGGTAGCGGTATTAGTCTGAATCTGCAAAAGCGACGAGGAGTCCTGTGGCACCTTATAGACTAACAGATTTATTGGAGCATAAGCTTTCATGGGCAAAGACCCACTTTGTCAGATGAAATGGGTATAAATGAAGTCAATTTGAAAGTAGAAGGGCTAAAGTTAAGCTCATGCTTAAGTGATTTGCTGAATCAGGATGAATTTAAGCATGTGCTTAAGTGCATCTGACGAAGTGGGTCTTTGCCCACGAAAGCTTATGCTCCAATAAATCTGTTAGTCTATAAGGTGCCACAGGACTCCAAGTCGATTTTAGTAATTTCGAAATAGTTTCCTGGTGTAGACATGGTCTAAGAGATCAAGGTGGCTGATCATCTCAGCAGGAGCGCTTTCATGATTTAGGTCCCAATTTAGCAAAACACTTAAGCATGTGCTTAAATTACAAATGTATAAATGAAGTCAATTTGAAAGCAGAAGCTCTAAAGTTAAGCACATGCTTCAGTGTTTTGCTGAATCAGGATGAATTTAAGCATCCTGTGCTTAAGTGTTCTGGTGAAAAGTGGTCATTTCAAGCGTTAACTCTCCAATAATATCGCATAAGAGCAGGAGTGCTGAACCCATGACCTGTGGGTAGTATATAGCCCACCAGAGAATTTCATAGGCTCATGGCCTCCTTCGACACAATATACTAACAACCAATTCATTAGCATCACATAATCACATTCAAATTGTATGCACTGATTTATTTGTTTTCAAATAGACAATACTGTACATAGGTTGTTTCTATCTAAATGCATATGAAACAAGCTGAACTTAAAATATAAATCTATACAGGTGACTTGAAATCTTATTAAAATATGGAGATTCTGTTTGGACCCACAAGGCTCTGCTTATGTTTGTGACCCTCTTGTGTAATAAGGTTGGGCACTACTGATTCAGAGCAGATTGCCTCAGTAGTTCAATTTATCGTACTTGCTTTTTGCTATCACTTTTGCTGATGAAGTTCGCCTGGCTTTGTTTTGGAGGAGAGCTGTTTACTGAAGCTCTCTGCAAATGACTTTAGAGAGTAATGTAACCTTTTGACATCTTCCCTAAACATTCTGACATTGCTCACTTGCTGATTAGCAGGTTGTCTGCCTGAACTGTGCTTTATTTTGGGAAAGACTACATTCAAACCATATGCAGTTTATCCTGTGACATTGTGGTGGTTCTTTATCTCTGTAGAGAAACGAGAGAAATCTTGGGTCCAGAAACCAACACAAAATGGATCCTACTGCTCAACACATTGTTTTCCTTTCTGATTATAGTAGTAATAAATGTGCTTAATAAGTGATTTCATGACATCTGTTTGCCTCTCCATCTTATCATTACCCCACAGTTTTGTGGAGCATCCTCTGACTTCAGTGAACTATATACCCTCAGAAATATACACAATTTCAGACTGATTATCTACTGGGAAGAAAATATTAGTGTCTTTTAGAGGTCTCCATATTTCACAGGCCATAGTACTATTGTACTTTCAGTTTCTACAACAACAGCAATTATTCTGTTGGCGTTTTGTGAGAGACCAGAGCATAGGTAGTTATGCCTAGTGGTTACTGCTGGGCTGGTGACAGAGCAGCCATAAACTGGTGGCTGGTGAGCAGGACTCTGGAATTGTGAGAAGCAAAAATCAGTGGGCAAGAGTCAGGATCCAAGTCAGAACAATGTAAAGCCCAAACATCAGAAGTAGCTACCAGACTGAAGTCGGGTGACCAAAGTCAGGCGAACATCAGACACCAAAAGGCAAGGTGAGGAACCAAAGCAAGTCAAAAGTCTGTGTGGTTTCCTGAACAACTTCCTGGGCCACACTTCATGATTAAATAGTATGTGTCATAAGGCTAAGTCATAGGTCTTCAGGGTACTGTCTCTATAGCTCTTTTTGGCTGTACTTCTTGTAGCATCTAATCTCCACAATGCTCCTTGGATATAGTTGTGCATTGCCTTCTGGCAGTGAAACAGGAGTATCAGCTGTCCAAGGTGCTCTAGTAGGTGTGGGGAACTTCTGGCAGGCTGGATGCGGTTTGCCAACATTAGCCACTGGTGGGCAGACGGCCTCTTTGTTTACCTGAGCATCTGCAGGCATGGCTGCTTGCAGCTCCCGTTGTCCATGATTCACCATTCCTAGCCTATGGGAAGCAGCTTGGGCCTCACCACCACTTCCTGTAACTCCCATTTGCTGGGAACAATGAACTGCAGCCACTGGGAGCTGCAAGAGGCCATGCCTGTGGACACACAGGTAAACTAAGTGTCTGGTGGCCTGCCATCAGCCAATCCTGATGAATCACATTTTGCCAGCATGCTGAAGGTTCCCCACACCTGCTCTATTGACCTAGATTATAGTCCTATGGGCCCTTACACATTGCTCGCTCTCTCAGTCTCGTTTGTTTTACACTGCCACCCATATCCATGTAGCTGAGTGCCTTCCAAGAAAAATCAGTATCAAGAGCAGACCATTTGGTCTCCAGTTGTGCACACCTGCTACCAGCAATAAATAACTGCTGTTATTGGTCCTGATCTCGCAGATACTTGGATAATCAGACACAAATAAATAATCCCTCTGAAGTGACTAAAGCTGCCCAAATACAAAAACATTTCCAGATCCAGGCTATGGGTTGTAAGACACATTACTTCATTTTAATTAATTGTATTAAATATTTGTGATGGTTAAGTGGCACTTAAAACAGATGTCCTAGCCGACTGCAGAAATTGAAACCATCAAACAATTAATTAAATTTCATTAAATCTACATTAATGCAGAGTGGAGAAATTACAGGCATCAAGGAGAAGCCCACAGCAGCTGTTGTGCAATTGTTTTCTTACAGAAAGATTTGTGAATTAAGTTTTTAACCAAAGTCAGACACTGATAGCACTGGCAAGAGCCAGACACAACGCAGGCAGATGCTTAATAAGCTTCTGCCAATGCACAGACCCTAACCTGCAACACTGCAGCTGTCCCTGTTCATGCCACGTTGTGTGGTGGTAGTTTGGGGACTTAGAGAAGCGCACTTTCTGCACAGACACACGTCAGGTCTCAGAACGGTAGTGGTTTAATGCACTTGTACCACTTCCAGTGTAATGAAGGTTCAAATACTATTTTCTATATATAAAAGCCTCCTGTTTATCAGCGTGCAAAGTGACTGGTAATTAATGCTACGATTCTTTCATGGAGGTTGTGGAAGTCACAGAGTCTCTGTGAATTCAACCCCAGTGGACTGGAGCTGTAGGCTGCCTCGCCATCCTGCAGCTTCCTACTGCTGCAGGATGGGGACATATTCCCAAAGATCCCAGTCACCACAGATGGTGGGGGTATGCCATGGGTGGTGGGGCCGCAGCTCCTGGCTGCTGTGAGCGATAGGGGCTCTCTAGAAGTTGGAAATGAACTGGGCGGCAGGGCCAACCAGTGCTCAAAGTTGCTGCAGGTAGGGGTAGCCTCATAGCTCCCAGCAACTGTATGCTGTAGGTGGTGGGGTCATCCCAGAGCTCCTTGTTGCTGGGAAGAGGTATGTAAGATCTGCAATGTTTTTGAAGCCCTCGCTTTGATCTAGTCTTTTCTTTTCTGCCAATTCATTACAAAGTCAATATTCTTGATTTAAAAACTGTCCAGTTTGGTTTTCATAAGCTTGTTCCTAGACCTTGGTAGGTGCATTGTACCCAAAGAAAGCAGCTCTCTCTGAGGTTTAATGATGTAGATGTGAACCTACTATGACCAATGATTTGGGGTTCCTCAATGCCTGGATGCCCAATTTATGACAATGGGGATTTCGAAAGCTGAGAATCCAAACATCCCTAAAATCTTGGCTGAGGTCTTTGATGTTGATGGATCCTGATTCAATGAGAACCTTTCAGATTAACCTTGAATTATCACTGCTGGTGAAAGGGTAAGTGCAGAGTGTTAAAGTGACCCATTCTCAGTGGCTTGTTTCTCTGAGGATCAAGTTGCCAGAGACAGCACAAGTTGTACCCTCTTTGTTTGTTTTTACCAGATATAGTGAATTGCCAGTAATATGAACATGAGAGATTTCTGTTGTTTATCACCATGAATATAGATTCTGCAGATATTCTCATGGACTCCTTATTGATAGATTAACACAAGCAGGCAGAGTCCGTGGAATGATGATACAGAAGTGAGCTTGCTAACAACAGAACATATTTATTACTGCCGAAGAGGACTGAAGCAGTACAGGGTCCCTCCCCTCTGAAATAAAACACACTCTTTAGGGCTGTCCTGTCTGTGAATGTGCCAAACACACAGACTTAGCTAGCACAGGAACTCGGATACAATTCATTAAATCATTTACATATAAACAAGCACAGGAAAATAGGAATTGCCACACTGGGGCTATGTCTACACTGTGTGGTTTTCCCAGGATAACATCCCGGAAAAACTCTTCCACGTCCAGGGAATGCATCTGCTCTTCTGCTTTTTTTTTGCGGAAGAGCAGACAAGCTCTTTTGGAAGCCTTCTCTTCCTCCTCCCACGAGGAAGAAGGACTCTTCCAAAAGAGGAGGCTTTTCCGAAATTTGGCCCAGTGTAGACCTTTTTCCGATAGATCCCTGTAGTGCAGACATAGCCTGGATCAGACATGACATCCATCTAGTCCACTATCCTGTCTCAGACAGTGGCCAGTACCAGAGGCTTCAAAATAATGTGTAAATACCCCTTAGTAGGCAGATGAGAGGTAATTTATCCCACAGATTTGGTCTCCTGATCTCAAATATTTTGAGATTAGATTTAAGCCCTGAAGCATGAGGTTTAATATTCCGTCAACAAAAATAGCTCCAGATATTCTTGATGTCCATACAAATCTCCAGACTAACAAGACTTGATATCCATATAGAAATGTGAACTAATTATCTTCAGACACATTCTTTTCTGATCTGTTTGCAACTTGGAAAACGGGGTGCATTTGTCACATAAATTATTTTCAACTAATAATTCAGCAAAGTAGGAGCTATATTTTCCTTATTAATGTTGACCATTAAAGAGCCAACATAAAGACAACGTGAAACCTGTATAAAATACTGAATCTTTAAATGTCAACTTTGTTGCTATTAAGCGTGTCCTTTGGATATGAGTTATCAATGGGTGGGTGAGAAAAGGATATTTGTAAGTTTTTTGTTTATTTTCTTGAGGACCAGGTCAAGCTAGGTCAAAAAAAAACCTTTCCACAATGAATTCCACTCTTCCTTTAAAAAGAAAGGATTGATTTTTCATTGAGCATTGTTTCTGATTCAATATAGTCTATGACCTTTAGTTCACAGTTAGTGAATGGGGTTTAGTCTTTTTCATTTTAGATTTAAAGACTATCATATTAAATTGTAATACATTGTTAGAAACCAAATTAATGACAGATTATTATTGTTATTTTTGTGTTACATTAAGGTCTAAGGCAGCTTTTCTTAAAGTGTGGGGGCATGAAGGCCAGGCCAAGTCTGTGTGGATAGAATTCTCAGTTGTTCTCCAGTTTCAACTGTCTTTTTTTTTTTTTTAATTAATGTCTAGCTTTTGATGGTTGCCAAGAGAACTTCTAAACATGACCCAAATGTAACTGATCAAGCAATGTTGGAATCAGACTGAATTTGCAGAAAGCCTGCAACAATCTATGAGGTATTAACTGCTCCGTTAATTTCAATGCTGCTAATTCATATGCTAGTGATGCTACATTAAATGTCATATTTGTTAACCTTTCTGCTTCTCAAAGCATGTAAGTAGAGCTGGTCAAAACAAGAAAAAATTAGAAAAGGAAAAGATCAGCCTTACATGTCAGAAAGCACAAGTATTATATTACAAAGATCTGCCTCTGTGTTTTCCCAAGTGTGGAGGAGTGTCCACACTGGGTGCAAATTGGAAAAAGGGTACATGGAAGATGTATGCATTAAGGCTACCTCCACACTACATGCAAATCCTGATCACATACACATACTCACACTAGCTCTGTGAGAGCTAGCCTGAGTATAAATAGCAGTACTGCTACAGAGGTGGCACAGCTTAGACAAAGACAGATATGTCTTTGATAACATTGCAGGATTGCAGGAAGGGGTAAGGGAAGGGAGGTTGAAATTGATCTAACTTTCCCAATTAAAAGTTCAACTTTTAAAATTTTAGGAAATTCTGTCTGAATTATCCAGCTGAGATCAGGATCTCATGTTGCTAGACAATGGTACAGATACATAGTAAGAAGAAGTGCCTACTCTTACAGTCAAAGCAGACAGGACAGACAGAGGCTGCATCTAGACTGGCAAGTTTTTGCGCAAAAGCAGCTACTTTTGCGCAAAAACTTGCCAGCTGTCTACACTGGCCGCGAGAATTTGCGTAAGAGCACTGACGCTCTACTGTGCGAAATCAGTGCTTCTTGCGCAAATACTCTGACGCTCCCGCTCAGGAAAAAGCCCTCTTGTGCAAACGTTTTTGTGCAAAAGGGCTAGTGTAGACAGGCAGCTAAGACGTTTTGCTCAAAAGCAGGCTAAACAGAAAAAAGCCCTATGGACGCTTGGAGACTCCGTAGCCACAGTCAGCTCCCTGGACTTCCTGGTAACCCGAGCCCCCTTAAAGCAGACGCAGGCTGCTGAGCTCGCATGGCAGGAGCCTTCCTCAGACCTGTGGCCAGAGGTCTGCCACGTGGCCCCTGCTGTCCAGCAGACACCCCTAAGCACGATGGCAGCTCCAGGGGGATCAGCCACCCGCACCCCCAGCGCAGGAGGCCCCCAGGGCCAGAAAAAGAAGGGCCCCATCCTGGTCCTCGGGGGAGCTGGAGGCACTGCTGGACCTCTGGCAGGAGGAGGAGGCCCTCCACAACACCCGGTCCCGTCGCCGCAACGCCGAGATCTTTGCCCGCATGGCCCAGGCGCTCGCCCACCAGGGCCATCCAGCCTGGACCCTCGAGCAAGTCCGGGCGAAAGTAAAGGAGCTGCGCCTGGGCTACGTGCGGGCCAGCGAGGTCCAGGGGGCAGGAGCCGACACCTGCCCCCATTGCCGGCGGCTCCACACCATCCTGGGCCAGCCAGTCCCGCAAGCCCCGGACATCCCGGTGGACAGCAGCATGCGCCCTCCGTCAGCAGGACCACTGAGGCGGGGAAGGAGACAGCAGTGTGTCGGAGGACGAGGCCAGCGCTGCCACCCTGCAGGCCCCCTGCGGCAGTCCTGATGTCTCCCGTGCATCCTCAGAGGCCGGGGAAGGATCCACCGGTGAGTGTTACACTTTGCACTCACAAGGGCAGTGCGGGGGGGAGCCAGGTGCCCGGAGGGGGAGGGGGACAGCACATCACTCAGGCCGCGTGAGCTGCATGCTGTGTAGCATTAGGCAGGAAGCAGCACGTGCAACCATGTGCAGCCTGGTGACCGAGCGGGATGTGGCCATGGCAGGCAGCTGCAGGGCATGCCTGGGACCGTCCTGCTCACACACATCCGGCAGGACCAGGGGGGAAGGGTGGATGCTGGCTGGAACCAGCCAGGGTCCCAGGGACTCAGGCCAGAGCCCGCACCTCCGCAAGGGTGCAGCACACAGAACGGCACACTGTCCCATGCCTGGCTGTGAGGCACAGCCAGCTGCTCCTGGGAAAACCGCAGCGTCACAGCCCTGTGAGCGTGGCCCCCACTGAGCCCCTCGCCTGCTCCCAGTGCCTTGGCTGGCTCCCCGAGGGAAGTCCCCACTGCGGCCACACATGTCCCTGGGCTACGTGTGTGAGGGCTAACGGGAGGGGAGGGGGAAGCGCTCGGGCCGGCCCTAGGGCCACCTGAGTTTTGCTGCAAGGATGGTACACTCCCCAGTCACCCCTGGGTCTGTCCAGGAGACATCCCACACGATGGGGATCTGAGAGCCCAGACCACGTCTGCCAGATGTGCTCCCAGGCACTGTGTGGGGTTTCATCTCGCTCCCTGTCAAACACCATTGATTAGCCCAAAGCCTCACAGCCTCCACCGGCAGGGAGTTCCACAGGTGAACACAACACAAGCGCCCTCCCACCCTCCACGGGTCCAGGACACAGACCAGTGGTTACAATACATGGAGGAAGACCCTACTCTGGGGCAGTCCTGTATGCAAACATACAACACGGGGGGCAGGAGGGTAACTGAGTGGGCCCAAGCCACACTACTGTGGTGTCACCTGGGCTCAGGGGTGGAGGGCATGAGGTGTGGGGACAGTGGTCGGGCTGCCTGACTGACCCATCCTTTCTTCTCTTCCCTGCAGCGGGACCAAGCACAAGCCAGGGACCCTCTAGTCCTGCAGCAGCAGCGGCAGCAGCAGCACCCCCAGCCGCCCAACCACCGAGGCAGCGGCTCTGCCACCGGCACCAGCTCCTTCGGCGCCACGTGCAGGCCATCGAGTGCGTCGAGGCAGCCATCACGTGACGCGTCGAGGCAGATGTGCAGTGGCGCCAGGAGGCCTGGGGCACCTTCCAGGCCCAGTGCGTCCGCATGGCGGATTCGATCGCCACCCTCACCGCCCACATTGGCCATGCTGTCCACTATGGCATGGCCTTGCCCCACGCCCCCGCCATCCCTCCCCTAGCACTGCTCCTCGCCCCTCCTGCAATGGCCCCTCCTGCCCCTCCTGCTCCTGCTCCTGCCCCTGCTCCTGCCCCTGCTCCTCCTGCTCCTGTCCCTCCTACTCCTGCTCCTGCCCCTGCCCCTCCTGCCCCTGCTCCTGCTCCTGTCCCTCCTGCTCCTGTCCCTCCTGCCCCTGCTCCTGCCCCTTCTGCCCACCTCCCCGTGCAGCCTGCCCCGACGCGGCCTGCCCCCCATGTGCAGGTCCGCCCCCGCAGGAGCGGTCACAGGGGCCACCCCTCCCAGGAGTAGCTCCTCCCCCTCCCAGTTGAAGGTCTCCTCCCTCTCTCCCCCTTGTAAATAAAAACATACAAGTTTTTCTGTTGAAATCAAAACTGTGTTTATTGGGAGGTAAGGGGAGGGGAGGAGGAGGGGCAAGGGGAGGGGATGGGAGGGAGTTGTATGGGGAGACCGAGGCGACCCTACTATGGGGCCTGTGCGAACATGCCCATCAGGGCCTCTCGGATGCGCACCCCATCCTGGTGCGCCTGGCGGATGGCAGCTGTGTGGGGCTGTTCATAAGTCTGGCCCTCGGCTGCCATCCATGCAGGGAGGAAGGCCTCCCCACTCCGCTCCACAACGTTTTGGAGCACGCAGCATGCGGCCACTACCTTCATTGCATTCCGCTCACCCATCTCGAGACGGGTGAGCAAACAACAGAAGCGGGCTTTTAAGCGGCCGAAGGCACACTCTACTTGATTCCGGGCCCGGTTGAGGTGGTCGTTGAACCGGGCCCAGTTCTGGTCCGGCCGCCCTGTGTAGGGCCGCATTAGCCAGGGCAGCAGGGGGTAGGCCGCGTCCCCGATGATACAGATGGGCATAGGCACATCCCTGACAGTAAACTCCACCGGGGAAGTAGGTGCCCGCCTCCAGCCTGTGAAACACTCCGGAGTTGCGGAGGATGCGGGCGTCGTGTGCCCTGCCGGACCAGCCCGCATAGACGTCCAGGAAGCGGCCACGGTGGTCCACGAGGGCCTGAAGAACAATCGAGCAGTACCCCTTCCTGTTCATGAAATGGGCTGCTCGATGCTCCAGGGCCCGGACGGGGATGTGGGTTGCATCCAGGGCTCCTCCACAGTTGGGGAACCCGAGGGCAGCGAAGCCGGCCAGCGTAGCGTCCACGTTGCGCAGGCGGATCACTCTTGGGAGCAGGACATCGTTGATGGCATGGACGACCTGCAGAAGAGTGCAGAGAAACACAGGGGAACACATCACATAAGGCAGGGGTGAGTGTGCGCTCCCTTGGCCCCCGCCCCCTGTGATTCCCTCTGTCCTCACGCACACACACACACGCACATGCACACACACACCACAGCCCCTCGCCCTACGGCCCCCCCCCCCCAGCAGGCCTGTGCGAGGGAGGGACGGCCCAAACCCTGGGTGACCCAGCCTGGAGTCTTGGCTGCCCCTGGGCATGGAGTGCAGCACCCTCCCCACCCCTCCCCACTCCCCCTGGGACTTACCTCCATGACGATGACACCGACGGTGGATCTGCCCACCCCGAACTGGTGTGCCACCGATCGGTAGCTGTCCAGGATGGCCAGCTTCCAAAGTGCGATGGCGACCCTCTTGTTGACGGGGATGGGTGCCCGCAGCCGGGTGGTGGTTCTCTGGAGTGCAGGGACGAGCCAGGCACACAGCTCCAGGAACGTCCGCTTTCGCATGCGGAAGTTCCGGAGCCATTGCTGGTCGCCCCATTGCCCCAGGACCAGCCGGTCCCACCAGTCCGTACTGGTGTCCAGTCTCCACAGTGGCCTCTCCACCTGGGGTGGGATGCCACAGGGACGCCATGGCCTCACTGGTGAGGGAGTCCAAAGCAGTCTGCACCTCCTGGTCCTGGAACAGGAGGGCACCAGCCTGGAGCACCAGCTGCAGGCACTCCAAAATGGCCGGCAGGGGCCAGAGCAGGCACACAGCCACCCCTGGCTCCATGGCAGACAAAACAAGGCAAAAGAAAAAAAAACCAGGCTAAAGCACTAGGTGGCAAAAGGCAGTGGTGTCCAAAAGGCAAAGGGCAACCACCAAAACTGCTACGGCTGTCAGTCCCTACAAGAGGTACTAAAGCACGGAGCAGGAAAGAAACGGCTGTCAAGGGAGATCCCTTTAAGCACGTGTCTCAAAGGAGTTCCAGCCCCGGCCCCCGGAAAGGGCTGGTGCCCTTTTGCCCTCTGCAAAATGGTTCCAGGCTTCTGCTTTTGCTCAAAAGCGCGCTGCCAATGTAGACGCACTTTTGCGCAAAAGCACATCGTTATAACGATAACTCCGTGCCAATCTAGACGCGCTTTTGCGCAAATACTTTTAACAGAAAAACTTTTCCATTAAAAGTATTTGCGCAAAATCATGCCAGTCTAGACGTAGCCAAAGGTTTGGAGAGGAAACAAAGGTGAAGTGGCTTGCTCAAGGTACAGAGCAAATACTAGAACGTAGGATTACCTGAATTCCCACCAGCACCTTGTGCACACAAGCATGCTGCCTCTCACCTGACCTATGTTATCGATAATGCATTAGAGAATTTAAACTGAAAGAAATTTCAAAATCTTATTTCTGGGTTTATGGGCCCATATCAGCAAGGCACTGATTGCCACTGGACAGAAACTGAATTAGCTAAATTGTTGGCTGACAAAATGATTTGAAGTACTGCTTATCACCTATGTAGACCCCAGCTAGGCTACAACCCTACCACTGAGCAGCATTTTAAAGACATTGAATTGCATCTGCACTAGGTGCTAAATGTTGTTTCAAGCTGTGTTAGATAACTTCATTTTATAAAGTACATAAACTTTTAAGGCCAGGAAGGAATCCAGACAGACTCAATGGGAACAGAGGGCACTTGTCAACTTTCAGGAAGGTACTTGAGCTCTCTATTTATTTATTTATTTATTTTTGAGCTTTACTGTTCTTGGACAATGAAAACTCTCTGTTTTGTTTCTAGTCATTTTCAAACTCTGGATTTCACTGATAAGTAGAGTTGAGTAAAGAACCCACAATATATAATTTAACTAACAAATTGCAATATTCACATATTTATTGGTTTTTCAAAATTGTGCATTTTTTTTCTAAATATTTTTTCTTTCACCACTGCTTGGTATCAATCTGTGCAGTTCCTTAAAAATCCTGTGGCACTGAGTTTCAGAGATTGGATCAATTGACTCAGGCTCACAGGGCTAGGGTTCCAGTGCTAAAAATGAGTGTAGACAGTTGGGTTCAGGGACAGTGACCGTGTAATGCCAACAGACAGAATCAAACCTTCAGCCTCTGGAGCTTAGACCATGAACCCCCTCTGTTAAGGCAGTAGAGCACACTCATTACATGCTTTCTAAGTGGTCTTGGTGCTAGTAGATGGAACTGTGCACCACACCCAGTAGGTATGTGGGTTGCACTAGGGAAGGAGGTTTTAGAGTCAGGGCTCTAACCTAAATTAAATGTTTACACTGAAACGGTTAGCCCTGCAGCATGAGCTCTACAAGCATGTTAGCTGATCCAGGCCCTGAACAGCTGTGCCATATGTCTTTTATTGCACTGTAGTTATACCCAATGAGGCTCTGTGTGCGGTAGAAGAGTGAGCCGAGACAGATCCAGAAAAGAGGGAAAACTCTCCATGGTCATAATGCTCGTAGGAAAACTTCACAATGGTTAGGCGGCTGATGGCCTAAACTCAGAGATTTGTTTGCCAACATGATTTGGAATGATAGAAAATTTCTCAGTAAATTGGAGCTCCCCTGAAAATTTTGATTTGGAAACACTGAAATCTAGTGTTCCAGTTCTAGCAGGGACTCCAGAGGTTGCCAGACTCACCACTGCAGAGCTGGTGATCCTGAAACTCGCCAACAGAATTTTGAAGACTGTTTTGTCAATTCTGCTGTAGACTCAGCAAAACATTTCCCTCCAGCAAATCAGCATTTTATAACTTGTCAGAAAATTTCCAACCAGCTCTATTGCTTAGACAACTGCCTATTATGCAGACCAATTGATTTATTGTTTCCTTGTGCTCTGTTTGCCTGTAACCACTTGTTGCTTTTGTCATGTTCTCTTGCAGGCAAGGACTGTCTTGTTTGTAGGATCTAGTTATTATTTCCTTGCTGGAGATCAGGGCATCAGCAAACTACCTACATCACAATGGACTGTCACTGGACTGCAGCATAAATGAAAATTGTCAACAGTGTTTTTCACAAATAACATTTCACACACTTGGCTCGAATAAATCATCTTTTTTTAATGGAAAACATTTTGCGAGAGGCCAGCAGAGTGATTCAATGTTTATCTTGGTTAACATCAAAGACAGATAGATATGTGTGTGTGTGTTTGTGAGATTAATGATTTTTTCTACATGTTGCAAACATGAAAAATGTATATACAGATTGCTGTAGGCACCAGTATTAGAGCAGTTTAAATCCCCCAGCTTAATATAGTGGAGAATTATTTTTATCCAATTGCAAAATATTTTACTATCTCTGAAAGGATCAAATAAAATGGTTTTGGGGCTGCTAGAATATAAACACGGGCCAGTTCATCATTCCTCTTAGAATAGAATTTGCTAATAAATAGCACCTTTCCCATGGTACATCACATTGTGAAAGAGAGTTTAATCTCTCAGAGATCGGACTGCTTGGGCAAACATAGTAGCTGTAAGTTTTGAAAGAAAACTCTTTGAGACCAGGATGTCAGTTACCTCCTGTTCATTTTCTCTTTAAATCTTCAAAGTCTGATCTTGCTCGCATTGATGTCAAAACCCTAAGTTTTTCTACTGACTTCAGTGGAAGCAGAAGCAGGACCTTAACATAACATCTTAGATTGATTGCCCAGGAAACTTGCATCTTTACTTCACCTAGACAATGCTTGGTTCTGCCGTGAGGACAGGGGACTGGATTTGATGTCCTCTCGAGGTCTCTTCCAGTTCTATGATTCTATGATCTATAGAATAGGAATAATATGGGCAGCATGAGTGCAAACTTCCTAGGCTGCTCTCAGGCAGTAGACACAGTAGGGTAGTCCCTAGTAGATACATAGGGACTCAGGAAACTTGGGCTTATTCCTGGCTCTATCACTGTTCTCCTGGATGACCTTGAGCAAGTCAGTTCCACCTTGCTGAGGCTCAATTTCTCCATCTGTAAAATGAGCATAATGACACTGGCCTACTTTGCAAAGAGCTTTGAGAGCTATTGATGAAAAATTCTATATAAGAGCTATTACAAATATTATTATTAACAACTAAAGGGCTGCACCCGCTACTCACTATGCTCGCCAACCCCCTTTCTGGTGGCTTTTGCAGCCAGACAGCGTGGTGATGTCATTCTGTCACAGGGCAGGACAAAGCTTTTTGATATATATAGAGAAATGTGTTTTAACCCTGACCTAGAGAAACTAGCTCTGATACATTTATTATTATTTGTATAGCAACATAGGTATCCATAGCAGAAAGAGGCTTACAGTTTAAATGCAATGTAAACAAAATAAGGCTATAAGGGTAATAACGTTATGGAAGTTACAAAGAAACAAGCTTGTATAATCATATGCCTTTTGTGAATGTGTCTTTTACATTTCATTGGGGTGGCTGAAGACAATGTCTGCCAAGAATCCACAATGTAAAGATCAGCTATAGGATAGTAAGATGTCTGTGTGACAAGGGTGAAGCTGTGTAGCAAGGAGCTCCAGGAAGCATGTTTCAAGCACAGTGGGCAGTATGGCAAAAGCGATGGATCTATGACATCCCCAGCTTTTGAGGTTTAGCACATAATTCATTCTTCTGACAATTGGTTCCGTTGTATCTGTGTTTGAATTCTGTGACTGGAAATTCCTGGGGCTGTGTACAGGGAATGGTTTAGTAGTTATTCTCCTCCTAGAACACAATCCATTTTTTCCATTAATTTCAGTGAGCACTTGTTCTGGTCTGGATTGGGACATTCATATATTGTTGTCCTGCAGGGCACTCAGACCTTCTTTGTTGTTATACTAGGAGAAACTATCAGCACTCTATAGCTCAATTTGTGGTGCAGTGCAAATTGGCCCATTGTTCTTTTACTTTGCAGGATCAGCTAAGGTCTTGCCAATGTGCATTTTATACCAAAGTATGTACAGAACTCAGAGAATGGTGCAATTTTATACACTGAATAAATAACAGCCTCCCTGACACTTAACTGCTTTCATCTTGGCACATTAACACTCTAACAACAGTTGTTTTAATAACATTTAGCTAGGAAAGTTCAACATGTGAAGCATTAACAGGATATATATTTCCTTTTTGCAAATCTCTTACTAATTTTACACCAGATGAACTAGCAGCTTAACAGTATTGATATAAATACATGGTGCTTATAAACGGGCTATTGAAAAACACGTGACAATCTATCATATGAGATAAGATGTATAAAAGCACAGCTATGTTCAAATACATTATTTCATTTATTCTTGTGCTGTCACTTTTTCATGTTGTCTGTTGATGGAATATAATTTGTACAAAGCAAGGGAAACAAGAACAATGGAAAGGGCCAAGGGCCAAGGCAAATGCAAGAGATCTGAGGCAGCCTCAGGGTTAACAGGAATTATAATGGGCTTTCCAATGAGGCTGCATCTAAGGAAGAACAATGAGCACAACATAATAGTGTCCATTCCAAAGAGTTGTTTCTCCTACTTGCAACAGTAATGCACATCCCATGACACCAAACAGATTACTCAAAATTGAACCAAAAAAGCTATGATGATGAATTTAAAAATAAATCTTTTATTTTAAGGATTATAAACTGACCTAGAAGAATATGGGTGTGAGGATCATTGTTATAAAATAGCTCTGTGTTATGGGTGTTTCCACAGTAGATGTAGAAGTTGAAAAGCTGAATATACTGACCTTCCTGAACTTGATCTATTCAGATGAAACCATTGCCCATAGATGTACTTTAATTTCTGGCATGTGTTTTAATAGCCCCTTTTTAAAACAGAATTTTAGGAGTAAAGTGAAAAATACATACTGATTACTCAGTTTACAATTTTAGGTGCTTATTTTCAGAATTAGAGCTCAGGCTCCAATTTTGTAGATGGAATGTTGTTCCCACAGTTAATTTTAGATGTGATTACCAACATTTAGCTGTCAAATGATCCAATTTGCAAATTCACTCAGTGCCATAGAAATTTTGCAACAGTAAAAATGGAGGCTGATTTTCCAGATCAGAATCTGAGGCAGTGCTATATTTACCCAGTAATGAGGACTGCTTCCCCAGAAAAAAAGACACTTTCAGTATCCTCCTTGTGCTTTATCTTCTACTCACGCATTTCTCCTCCTGCCTGTCCATCATCCCTCAGCAAGTTATGCAGAGATCAGCACCGCACTCCTCCAGAAGGGAGAGAACCAGCACTAACGAGACTAGTAGGGCTCCATGCAGCATTCTTTCCAACAGCTGATAGACTAGTGACCCTTCAGCAAAACAAATATAAGCACAGCTTATAGGTTGGTTTTCCAACATAAAAGTACTCAAAGAATGGCTTCAAACTAGCTAAGGAGAAACCACAATTAGAGAGGCACAAAGCCAAACGTTAATAAAACCAACAGAATAGGACAGTTGGGCCAGCGGATGAGATGCACTCAGCTGTCTGTTCACAGGCTGCTCCTCAGTTAATCAGTTCTGCCAAATTAAATTTATTTAAAATAATCTTTTCCCATGGTGACTTAGGGTATGTCTACACTAGCTCGTTAGTTCGAGCTAGGTGGGCAAATGAGGGCAACGGGAGTTGCAAATGAAGCCCGGGATTTAAATATCCCGGGCTTCATTTGCATGTTCCTGGCGCCACCATTTTTAAATCCTTAGTCGAACTAACTGCCAGCGGCTAGGCGTGGCAGTTAAGCGTTAGTCGAACTAACTCCTTGGTTGAATTAACTGTTACTCCTCATTCCACGAGGATATTAACGAGGAGTAACAGTTAATTCGAACTAAGGAGTTAGTTCGAATTAACGTTTAACTGCCGTGTCTGGCGAGCAATGTCGACTAAGATTTAAAAATGGTGGCGCTGAATATGCAAATGAAGCCCAGGATATTTAAATCCCGGGCTTCATTTGCAACTCCAGTTGCCCTCATCTGCCTACCTAGCTCGAACTAACGAGCTAGTGTAGACATACCATTAGGGACTTGTTGAATGAGACTGAAAATTCTGCAAGGGCTGGGGAACTGGGACAGTGAAAGAAATGTACAGAACATTGGGATTTCATTTCTTCCTTCTACTACTACTACTCATTTGACATCTGCAGTATCTGTGTTTGTTTCATTAAGGCCTTGTCTATATTAACCCCCCTACCTCCATATCTGACCTATGCAACTGCAGCTATGCAAATATTTAAGTCAACATACTTAACATGATGTTTTCTGTGTAGTACGGTCTGCGGGGGCTGCTTTCCTGTTGACCCCAGCTACTCTTCACATCCTGGTGGGGTGCCAGAATCAATGGGAGAGTACTTGGAGATCAATTTATAACATCTAAGCAGACATGATAAATCAACTGCTGATGGATCGATTGCTGCAGTGTAACCAACCATGTACTGAAGACAAGCCATTAGACAATTAAGTCTGGCTAACACACAGTTTTTACATTGTTATAACTCGGTTGGTTGGTTTGTTTTTTACTGGCGTAGTTAAAATGATGCAATCCTAATCATGTGGACATAGCTAAATCAGTATGAACGTGTTTGTAGTGGTATAACTGTATTCACAATACAGATATTGTACCGCTTCAATTATACTGGACTAGGTAAAGCAGTACAACTTATAGGTGTAGACAAACCTTTAAGTAGTTATTACACGTAACAATATTGGCATAAGAACAAATGGTTATAAACTGGCCAAGAATAAATTCAGGCTGCAAATTAGAAGAGGGTTTCTAATCATCAGAGGAATGAAGTTCTGGAACAGCCTTCCAATATGAATAGTAGGGGAAAACAACCTAACTAATTGTAAGATGGAGCTTGATTAATTTCTGAAGGGATTGCCTATAGTACTGGGGACTGGACTCAGTGAGCCAGCAGATCCTGTCTAATTCTATGTCCTATGTCCCTTTGTCCTTGTAACTCTTCCAAAATTACTGCATACAGCAGATTATTCAAAACAGAATGATGAGTCTAGAAGAGAAAACATTTATTTTCCCTTAATTATTTCAAATCCCCAGGGGTTGTGAAGGGAAGGAAGACTGGAAGTGAATTAGGAATGAAGAAGAGGTTCAATTGCATTCAGTGATAAGACACTATTTGTGGTGAGCAGGGGAAGGAAATTTCACTAAAGGTGAGATTTAAAATGCCAATATTTACAGGAAAAAGTAAACTATCAAAGAAAATGTGGAAGCCTCACTACTAAATAAAGACAAAAACTCTCTGACTTAAAAAGTGTTGTGCTACATGGCAACAGATTCAAAAAGCATTACAGTTCTGGAGCCTGATCTAAAAGTCCATTGAAGTCAAGGGAAATATACTCATTAACTCCATCAGACTTTAAATCAAGCCCCTAATGAACTGTGCTGCTTGCTTGGCTTAGTTGAGAACCACTGGCTCTCAGAGAACCACAAAGCTTCTCCTGTGGGTTGTTTGGAATAAGGTAACCTTACAAACGGACATGGGGAACGACATGCAAGCAGAGGAAAATGTTCATTTCTTATGTCAGATATTCTCCATCTAGCTTCACAAAGTTTTGAGTATCTAAACACTTTCTGAAATGCCAGTTGACTGAGAAGTGTCAAAGAAAGTGGTTCTGAAAATTGGTGTCTGTGTTAGTGCATTTGCTTGATCGGGGTTCCTAATATGGCAAATCTCAATACAGAAGTCAACAATTTCATACATTACCGCTTTGAATATGCAAGAGATACTCAAAGCAGTTTGAATGTCCATTTAAAAAGGACAGATTGCCTTTATTGTGTGGCTTGTTTGAGGCCCTGGCAATTATGAGCTGAATGACTTCCTTTTAGCTGGTGATGGGTAAAGTTTTGTGTTTTCCGTTCTTTTGTGGGGGGTGGGGATGTTTTGTTTTTGTTTAAAGGAAAGTGGAGACTGTGATAAAACAACAAAAAGCTGGCAGGTCATGATCACAAAAGGAAATAACCATGCTGATGCTACTTTTTATTGACGTGTAAATGACCTCGTTAAAATAAAAGTTACATTCAGGTAGAGGCAGTGCATGTGGGTTTGCTACTCTAACCATGGCTTGTGTGATTTATGCTGTAAACACTGAAATTAAAATGACAATAATGGCTTAGAAGCTGAGCAAATAGTATCAGTTTGCTTTTACTTAGCATATTATTGGCTTTGCCATATGAAGGATCACTGGCTAATTAAAAAGCACTTTCAGACACAAAGCTGGACCATCCTGTGTTGGCTGCACACGAAAGATACAGATTTGCGATGTTGTGTTCTTTAGGACAGATTGGAAGTTTAGTAACATCCACAGATGTTTTTAACATCCTAGTAAATTAACACATCAGGTAAAAAAGAATGAGCAAATGTTTGTGGCATCACCACACTGATTATCACAACTTAATGTGCTGATATTTCTGATATTTGGATTGCCTTGCTATTGCATGGATTTATAGGCATGGACCTTCAGAAGTAAATTAACATCAGATTAATGGGCTTGAGAAAAAAGTTTCCTGCAGGCAGCTTACTCCATGGCTGCCCACCATAGGATTACACTTCTACCAGCCTTTGAAGCAGTTGGTTTTGGCCAGTCGTTGGCACACTCAACTGAAAGTTACTTTATGCATAGAATTCCCTATGCAAGATCTCTAGTAATCTAACTAGTCCTACAGGACTAAATGTATTTCGAACATAAATGCTAATTCCAAAAGCAACAGAAATAAGAAGCGGAAGCTGAAATAAACAAATACCATAAACTATAAATCCTTTAGATGAGGAATGCATTAAAAATACATGTATTTTTAAAAGCAGGATTCCTTTTGTTGTAGTAAACCAATAAATGAGACCTATTCATCAGAACAACCATTGACTTGCTCTTTTGTTACTGGTGAAAAACTTTCAGAGGAAATTAGAACTAGATAAAATATGATTAGAAAAGAATAGTGCTACTAAATACAGGTTTTAAAATGCCTGAACCAGAACCCTGCCTGACAGATCCAAATGTAAGCTGAAAAATACAGGCTTGCTCTTTTGAAACTGAGTGCGTTTTACCTTTATATTAGAAGGCAAAATACTTGCACAGAACCTGGTTTCATATTATCACATACACTATAATATCAAACCACCTTTCGAGAAAATACATATTACTTTGCCATGCCTACCTAGAGGACTACCATATTTAGCTGGTAATTCCAAAAATTTAGCCCTTTGGGCAGGAATAAATAAATTAGATATGAAATCATGATAAAAACTTGAAGTTGAGTTGTATATTAATCTCAATGTTTTTACAATATTGCAAGTTTCCATCAGAGAACTGCAGGTGAGAAATAGCAGTAGTGTAAGTAAGCCACAAATGTAGGTTGAAGGAACTGGAGGGTTACAGTCACAAAAAATGGATGTGCTAGCTGCACTGTATAGGTTATCAGGGCAGTTTAAATCCATTATATTCTCTAAGAAGAGTTTAGGTTTCCATGTATTCCCTTTAAACCAATCAGTTCACAGGGTCTACCTCTTTTCACTCATAATACTAAAATAATATAATGGTTGATGTTTATATACCACTCTACATGTTAAAAATGTTTTTCAAACATTAGCAGCTTTGGCTAATTAGTCTTTACAATACTCTATAACAATCCCCATTTCACGGATGTGAGAATTGAAACATCCAGGCTCACTCAGTGAGTCAGTGGCAGAACTGGGATTAATATTCACAATTCCAAACTCCCAGCCCTAAGCTGATTCTTCTACATTATGCTATCTTCTATGTGTTTGGCCATAGCCAAGAGATCAAAGTGGTCTAGATTATGCTTGCTCACAGTCAAATCTTCAGGAGAGAAGCCAGAAGGAAGACATTGCTTTCAAATTCTTCATCTATTCTTGTTGCTTTTATAGTACCTAACACTGTAGTTTCTACCACTTGATAGGCAGATTGCCCTGTCATTCCCTCCTGTCCCAAGTAAAAAAGCTCCCAAACATTTAGGTGATGGTTAGAATGTGACTCCTGTCCTTCAGATCTGTTCTTGGCCCAATCCCTTCTTATGTGCAGAATCCTGGGTCCCATAGAGGGTGGTGGTGACTGAACAAGAGAAGGCAGTGTTGTGACTCTCTTGGGGGTAAATAAGAAGTGTGTAAATAAGACATGGTTGTACTTTATCAGTGATCAAATGAAAAGTAAAAAACTAGAAGTTAACAGCTATTCACTAAGTTATGTAATCGACCCACTCCATCTAAGCCATTATCCCTATAGAGTATTTATCCAAGTAAGCCAAACTTTTTCACAGAACTAATTAATGGCACACACATATGTACCCAGACACACATGTACATCATAATCACACAAATTTACATAATAGAGATGGCTGGTCTTAATAAGGTTGCCTGACACTGCCCCTTATAAGACCCAGTTTTCAGTTGCTTATTTCTTTGCCAAACTTTAAATATTTGGACTGAAAATGTGCATGGCAAATATCTGTCTCAGGCTCAAGTTTTCTGAAAAATTGCATCCAAACACCTCAGCCAGTTCTGAGGAGAAGGCTCTGGGAATATATGTTGTTTTGTCCTTGTTAGAAATTATCTTGAGACTTTTTTGAGCTGCTGTAATGCCTCCAGGCTTTGGGGGGTGGGGGTGACGGAAGGGCTTCAAATTTGGCAGGGTTGTGGCTTTGTCATGGTTGTGCTTTTGTTGTCCTGGTGAAAATCCACTCAAATCTGGACAAGTTGTAAGTGTTTGAAAAATCACATGCTCAGACTTGTTCAATTCTAACAGTTAAATCTGCTCCCAGCACTTCCCCCTCGCTGCCCACAGACCAGGTCTCAGGGCCTCTGGCTAGAGCTGAACTGGCTTCAGATAAAGGGGCAGGTAAGACTGGCTTCAGGGAGAAGGCATTGGCAGGGCCATGGCCTGGGCCAGTAGAAGCTTAGCCTATCCTGGTCTATGATACCCACTGCACATGGATGACTGGCTTGGCCAACACCAGGAGAAGACTGACAAGGAAGTTCCATTACTTAGTGGGACCATAGATGGGTTGTGCAAAGATCAGGAGATACAGGAAGAAGTGCAGCCAGAACCTCAGGAACAGGTTCTGGAGGAGCTGGAAGAAGAGCTACAACCTGACATACTCTGCGTAGATGTGTACCAGGTCTCCCTTTCACTGCAGAAAGGACAAGTTTTGGAAGAGTTCATGAACTGCACAAGAGACATCTGTGCTCATGGATCTATGATAGCCCAATTGTTCCGTGGAATCAGAGTGCAGTACGCAGTGCTGGATTACCCAATAGGCAGTCTAAGCACATGCCTAGGGCACCAGCAAAGCAGGGGCACAAAAAAAAAAAAAAGAGATTTTACGGTATGGTATTGTTTTTATTTTGAATTACATATGGAGGGACACCATAATCTTTTCAGTGCTTAGGGCCTCTAAAGGTCTTAATCAAATGCTAGTATGGCACACCATATGCAGAATAAGCAGCTGTGTAGGGCACCTGAAAATTTGGGGCACCACTGGGTCTTAATGTCCACCCACCCACCTATTCCTACCTCTGTTTTGTGGCTTTGCTTCTTCCAGAGAGAATCTAGTTGATTTAAAAGTAAAAAACCCTGCAGCCCTTTTAGCAGGACATTGAACCTGTGAAGGAGCCATTCAAGTTGTAATTAAGCCACTTAAGAAGCATTTGCCAAGCCCTGGTATATACTGTCAGTTTCTCAATTTACCATGTTAGTCTACAGGATCTGAGTTTAAAATGTCTTTAAAATATGTCATTAGTGTGTTGCTGAAGATTATAAAATGACATCTGTAAAAAATCGTGTAAAAAATCAGCCCCTGCTCCAGGCTGCGGTGGAGCATAGGGGCATCAGTTTAATGATCTTGCGTAGGGCCCCATAAATCTTAAGGATGGCCTTTTTGGCCCAACAGAGTTCCTTGCCCTCCTTAGGTGGCAGCAGGTCCTGGACAAGGAATTGAATAGTGTGAAGGCAGACGTTTCCTGGACACAGTTCGGAGGTGGACCAGCTAGACTGCTTTCAGCTAGTTCAGGTTATGTGTTGGAGGTGGCTGTGGAGGCTCATGTGGTAGATGTTTGATGACAAATTCTGGATGGCTGTGGTAAGAGGTGGGCAGTAGCCCCATCCTGCATGAGGAAAATGAGAGAAGCAGGAGGCAAGGCTGACCTCACCTCCTGGAGCAAACGGAAGGAGAGATGCTGGGTGGGCAGACCCAGGCATTGGCTGAAAGTCACAGGGTTCACTTAATTCCTCTGGCTGTATTTCAGAAGGTCTCAGAATCTAGTGCCAGCCAAGACTTTTCTTTGGTGCATCCAGGGGGACTCCACCATTGGCAGCTATATCGTTAATGCCACATGGAGTTGTAATAAGAGAAAGGATGGTCTCATGGTTACGATAGTTGAATGCTGCCCTGGAGAACTAGATTCGATCTCTGCCTCTGCCACAGAGGTCCTATATGACATTGGGCAAGTCTCTTAAATCAAGCTTTTCATAGGTGGCCACTAATTGTGTATCCTTTATTTTCAGGGTACTGAATGTGAGATTCTGGGATCTGAATTGTAGATATGCTACTGTGCACACATGGCTGCAACTAAAGCTAATGGGAGCTGTGATTTGAACACATAAAGTGCATTTCCTAACTCAAATTCTTGATTTTGAAACCTAAATAACATTCTTTTAAATCTTTAGTTCAGTGTATCTATCATATACATAGTACACACTCAGAATATACTGGTTATTGGGAAGAAACTATATATAAATATCATCACCTTTGATGCAGTATAATACAGGTCTGTAAAAGTGATCTTGTTAAAAATCATAAAGAATACTTTGAAAGACCTTAGAAAACCTTTTGAAATTCATTTGCATAACTTATTTTTAGAACATTAATTAGCAAGAAATGCTGTTGTTTTTCTGCCTGTTTGTATTTTATTTTCCAATGAAAGTACAAATTAGGAAATGATATTCCTACAGTATGACAAGGACTAATAGTTAAAGCCAATTTTCATATTGCTGAAAGTTCATGTAATGGAAATTTTTGATAATATATATTCCACAGCAATGAGAAAATATGCTTCATTTGGCTCTGATGAAAAACACAGATGAAATTCTGACCCGACTGAAGTCAATGGGAGCTTTGCTACTGACTTCAGTGGAGCAAAGATTTTACCCAATGTACAGGTCAGGTTTTAGGCAAAATTCTTGTGGCTCTTCTCTGAACCTGCTCCTATTTGTCATCATCCTTCCTGCATTGCAGGCACTATAACTAGATACAGTATTCCAGCAGCAGTCACGCCAGTGCCAAATACCAAGCTAGAATAATCTTTCGACTCTTGAGATTCCCTTGTTGAGGCATCACAGGATTACATTAGCCCTTTTGACCATAGAGCGACCAGGGGCGCTCTTACTCAGGTGATTTAACCACCAGATCTTTTTCTCAGACTATCTCTATCCTATCTCCCTAGGATAGCATCTCCCAGCGTGAAGTGTGGCCTGCATTCTTTACTTCTGGAAGTCTGTTATTTACATGTAGCAGTATTAAAACACAGGGGCTGCGTCTGGACTGGCATGATTTTCCGCAAATGCTTTTAACGGAAAAGTTTTTCCGTTAAAAGCATTTGCGGAAAAGCGCGTCTAGATTGGCATGGATGCTTTTGCGCAAAAGCGCTTTTGCGCAAAAGCATCCGTGGCCAGTCTAGAAACGGTTTTATAAAAAGCCCCGATCGCCATTTTTGCCATCGGGCCTTTTTTGCACAGAACAGTTCTTCGCTGTCTACACTGGCCCTCTTGCGCAAGTATTCTTGCGCAAGAGGGCTTTTTCCTGAGCAGCAGCGTCATTGTATTTGTGCAAGAAGCACTGATTTTGTACATTACAAAGTCAGTGTTCTTGCGCAAATTCAAGCGGCCAGTGTAGACAGCTGGCAAGTTTTTGCGCAAAAGCAGCCGCTTTGGCGCAAAAACTTGCCGGTCTAGATGCAGCCATTGTGTTTGCTTCTGCCCAGTTTACCAAGCGATCCAGATTATTTTGAATCAGTGATATCTCCACTTTATTATTTACTACAGACTTACCCAGCGTTACCTGTGTCCTTCAGAGCAGGGCCTTGGGGATGTGGGAAAGTGCAAGAGGATGGGGGGCAATGGGCCTGTTCTCCCCAACTCCCAGCCACCCTCCCAGCCTGTATGGGGCCTGGTTTGCACTCTCCCATCCAGCCACCCTCCTAGCCTGCCCGGGGCCTGGTCTTTCCCCCTCCCCAGTCACCCCCCTCTCCAGCCTGCCTGGAGGCTGGCCCCCAATCCCAGCCAAACCTCAAACCTACCTGGAGACTGCTCTTTCCTGCCCCCGACTATCCTCTCAGCCTGCCCGGGACCAGCTCTCCCCCTGCCCAGCATCCCAGCCCACCCAGGCCCTGTTATTTCTTGCCTTCAGGCTACCCGCCCCCCCCAGAATGTCCAAGGCCTATTCTCTCCTCCCCAGGCCACCCTGAGTTTGGGGCAGAGGGACTAATTACTGGTGTGGCGGCAGTCAAGATGGTGGAGCCCCAGCCCTGCTGGCCACTCCCTGGGTGGTATGACTCCCCCAGTGGCCACTCTCCTATCACATCCCTCGGAGCAACAGCCTCTCCTTTTTCATTGTATGGAAAATTGTCCTTTCCCCAGAGCTTCTGGTTCTCCTGGCACAACCAACTCCTGTCCTTGCATTAAGTTAGGAGAAGAGGAAGCTGTATACCAAATTTATCAGTGATGATTTTATTCTTTCTTCCAAGCTGGTGATCAAAAATGTTAAATAATGTAGGGTCCAGCGGCGGATATAGGGCAGGGGCAGCGGGGCGGCTGCCCCGGGCCCCGTGCTTCAATAGGCCCTGCGCCAGCGCCAGGGGCGGACTGGCCCAGCAGGATACTGGGAATTTCCCGGTGGGCCGTCCGCCGAAGGGCCGGCGGGCAGCTGCTGGAGGAGGAAGGGGGGGATTGTGGCGGGGCGCCGCAGCCCCGCACTTTTGAAATTCCCCGGCGCCGGCCAGTACGGGCCACGTGGGGCTGAGGGAGCGCGTGTGCGGCGTGCTGAAACGCCGCGCAACAGCTGAGAGGGGAGACTCCCGGGCATGGCGTGGCGTGGCGTGACGTCACGGCCCGGGACTTCAAAACCACGCGGCCCAGCGTTGCACCGCTCGGTTCGGCACATGGCCTGGGCTGGGGTCGTGGCCGCCCTGCACACTGGAAGGCAGAAGGTGGATGGCAGAGGAAGGGGCTTGTGCTGAGGGGAGGAGAAGAAAGGGGAGGAGAGACAAATGGCAGGGGGCAAGTGCAGACAATGAGGAAAAGGGCAGGAGGGGAGGTGTCAGTGGGAGGGGGACAGGGTGATGCTGGGAGAGGAGAGGAGAGGGGAAGGGCATTGGGGGCTGGAGGGGGAGGTGCTGGGAGAAGGCTTGAAAGAAGGGGTGGGCATGAGGAAGGTGGTGATGGAGCAAGGCATGTGTGAAAGCATGGGGCAGAGGGTGGTGAGGGGTGGGCATCAGGGAAAAAGAGGGCAAAGGGGCAGGGGCAGTGAGGGAAGGGGAGGCACCAGGAGGTGCAGGTGCCAGGGATTCTGGGGTGAAGCAGAAGGGCAGACACCTGCAGGGGAGGGACCAGCACCAGAGGAGAGAGGCAGGGCAAGTGTGTAGAGGGAGGTGTTAGGAGAGGGGGTGAGGAGGGGTAGCTCACATGATCAGTGTGGGGCTACTGGAGGAGTTTTTTCTCCAAAGGGGGGGGGCCCGTGATATTGTGCTGCCCTGGGCCCTGCAAAACTCTCATCTGCCTCTGGTAGGGCCAATAAACCCAGTCCCTTGCTGACGATTACCCATTTACAATGACATATTAAGACCTATCAGTTAGCTAATTTTAAATTCTTTTAGTGTCTCCCATGTCAATTTTATGTCTTTCTAGTTTTTCTATCAAAATGTCATGCAGTACCAAGTCAAATGTCTTACATAAGTCTAATACGATAACATCATATGATTTAACAAACTTAACTTGTAATCTATTTAAAATAGATATCGGTTTAGTTTGGCATCTGTTTTCCATATTAAGTTCACATATTACTGGTCCGGATTTTATTCTGCTTGCACATTATTAATGTGATCCAGCCATGATCATTTGTACCCAAGCTAACATTAATTTTAAGTATGTAATCAGTTCTTCTTTATTAATTAGAGAAAAAAGTATTGAGTTAGGAAATGGTCCTCCATAATGCTTAGAAATTTCACAAGAATGTACTATGCCAGTAATGATACACCCAAGAAATTGGATTAAAGATGCTTTTGAAACATGAAATAATAAATTGTATGTACTTAATCGAAACATTGTTATTTTAGTGTATTTTAAACATAACACCTAGTAAAAACAGTCTTAATTTTTGTAATGTAAACTGTAGTGGAGTTATTGGATTGACAGTTCTGGAGAACAAAGTGTTTTGTTTACCCACAGAATAATGTAATATGAAAAGGCCAAGTTAAAACCCCCAGAAAAGTGGGCTTGATGATACATAATCTACACTGAAAGACTCATAAATATAGCTTTCTGTGTGATGAACTGTAAGAAACCAGGAAAAATAAGGAAGTTTTTATTATACAATGTTTAATTCATGGGAGGATCAAATACATATGCAAATAGAAGGCTCTTTCTATATTAAATACTGTAAATATACTAGAACTATATAGTGTACATAATTACTGCACATAGCTTTATTTTTATTTTTGGCTAACAAGAATGATAGAAGATTTATATGAGCTTTATAATTATGGTATGACACAAAACAATATTAGTGTCTGAAGGGAAAATAGTGTGTTTATCCTTTGTCTTGTGTTCAATCTCTAATTCTAGTACTATGAAGACATAATGTACTTAATAAGATCTTTTGTGTTTAGCAGTTCTTATGGCAAAATATAAATAATAAGATAAGTGACATTTTATAACAAAATATGGCGTATCTTGCACTGTGTATGCTAGATGATAATTTCTACTCTATCTAAGTAATACATTATTGGAGGCAGAAGATTTTATGTTCAGACTTAATTAGCATCTATTTCCAGATTGTCCTCAGGTATTTTATGCTCCAAAAATATAACTGAAGTGTTCAGACAAAACCTCTCTCTCACTCCTTTTACTTATAAGCATGGGAGGACAATGAGGAGAACGTGTGACAATAGCTAACCTTCTTCCCACCTTTTATTAAGTTATTTGACTATTTGCAAATTACTGTATAACAATAGGGCACCCACCCAGTGCTTTAGGTGCTCTTTAATAAATTCTAAACAAATAAATGGACCCATCAATTCCATAGATTATGTTAATAATACTAATAAGCACCTAGGTTTTATAAAGCATTTTTCATCTGTGCATTGAAAAGTGCTTTACAAAAAGATACTTATAATAGAAGTTAATCAACTGTCCTGCCCACACATGGTCCCAAAGTTCCTCACAATCATCTACTGTACTGGCCCTTGTTTTTTAATGGTCAGAGGAGACCAGAGGTCTACCCTGAAGGCTGTCAAACTCCAGTCATAATGATTTTGGGTTAATTAAATTTAAAAAACAGTGAATGAGAAAGGAATAAAACAAACTGGAGATCTTGAGTAGCAAACTTGAGCTGTAATATACAGGTATGTGGTACTCCCAGTAACCTGCAGGATATATCTCTAAATTCCTATGTTCATAGGGTATTCCTATGTCCCTTATAAAGAAGGGTCTCTAAATTAAAATCTTCTACACATATATCACTACAGGAAGTAAATTATGTCTAGGATGCCAACAGAAAACACTCTGCTAGGCAACTCCAGTTGCTCATGTCAATATGACTTGCAGGCACCAAGCAAAACATAATGGAAATTTGTCAATCAAAAATGTCTTTAACCAGTAATGCATGTAACATGTTCCTATATGTTAGAAAGCGGATGGATAAGAAACATTTTTAGCTGTTGGTTCCTAGTTAGGGTACGTCTAAACTTCAAGTTTATTTTGAAATAGCACATCTATACTACAGAGAAGCCTCAAAATTACTCTGAGGCAGGCTTCCCAAATGTAGATGTGCTATCTTGATTTAGAGCTCCACGAGGCACTAGGGAGGAATAACTTAGAATGGCCCCAGTGAGAGGCTATTTAGAAATAGCAGCAGTGAAGCGTCTACACGCGCCTTATTTCGAAATAGCTGTTTTGGAACAGGCGTTATTCCTCATAGAATGAGGTTTACAGAAGTCAGAATAAGCCGTCTGTTATTTACATTTTGTTTTAAATAACGGAATAGCTGTGTAGATGCTTGCATTGTTATTTTGAAATAAAGCTAGTTATCTCGAAATAACAGTGCACTATAAACACACCCTTAGAAAGATCTTCTTTAGCACTTTTAAAAGTTCATATGTTTTCTCAGAGATTTTACTATAGAGACAACTCTTATATACATTTCCAAGACAAATTGGAGGTTTTTAATTATACCTTAATGCTTTCTTCTTTCGCGCGCTATAAAATGTAAATATTTAAAATGTACGTGCTGCTTTAATGATTCAAACTGTCAATTTTCATTGTTGCCAAATTTCACAATTTTATCACAAGTGTCACAATATTTGGAGTGATTATATGAAAATCTCAACTTACATTAAAAAAAACTGTAGCACTTATAGTCACAGGAAAAAGCTTGAAAATGTGACCCCAACTGCATTTTCCAAAAATTGTTCATGAGTTATTTGCCAACCTAATGATTTTTAGGAATTCAATCCTTGGTTTTAGCTCCGGATGGATTTTTGAACAATTTGAACAAGGATGCTGGGTGGCATCCTTGGTAGAAAGGATGGGGCAGGGAGTGACTTAATAGGAGATATGCAAGAGATAAATAAGCAAGGGCAGAGCTCTGAAATGCCTTGTACACCCAGGACAACTAACTTGAACTAGAAATGCAGGAAAATGGGAACCTGTGTAGAGATTTGAAATATGACGAGGCCAAGATGTTGAGCAAGTTAAATGGTCTTAGGAGCTATAGTAAAAAATACCAGCTGTAATCAGGGACGGGTAATTTTTAAATTCTCCATCCTAATTTAATTACTGTTATTAAGAATAACCTAAAGAAGTGTTGACCTTCCAGGTTTTGGAAAAAGTATAAAAAAACCCTCTTCTTAGTTCATACAGCCACATGATAAGTATTTTATAAAAAAGCCAAAATATCTCTCCACCTTTGGGCTACGTCTAGACTACAAGCCTTTTTCAAAAGAGGCTTTTTCAAAAGATACTTTCGAAAAAGCCTCTTTCGAAAAATAGCATCTAGACTACAATCAATACTTTCAAAGAAAGGTCGTTTTTTTTGAAAGAGGAGCACCCAGGCAGTCTGGATGCTCTCTTTCGAAAAAGCACAGTTTGCATTAAATAGCACCTTTTTTCGAAAGAGCACTTTCAAAAAAAGGTGTTATTCCTCATAAAACGAGGTTTTCTGTGGTCGAAAAAACTGCCGTGTTCTTTCGATTTACTTTCAAAAGAACACAGCAGCAATCTAGACACAGGGGAAGTTTTTTCGAAAAAAGGCCACTGTAGTCTAGACACACCCTTGGATACAATGCAAATGACAACATAAGGGGAGCCAGGAACTTAATGGGTACACAATCTGCACAGCATCATATGGAATAATACATACAAAAGGATATAATACAGTGCAAATGAATTACTATCTATAATCTAATCAGTTATATAAGAGAAGAAAGCATCCCGTTCACTAGGCAGCTGGTAACATACCTGTTTGAAAACAATATCACTATAACTGTCATGAGGAATTCTACTTTGATTCACTTCAATTTGCCGGTGTTCCTGTGACCCAATTATAGCTGTATTACAAAAATATTTTTTCTTAATGCATAGTTTATGTGGGCATTGGATTCTCAATAGAGAATTGCTGCTATCCCAGGCAATTTAAAATGACCAAGCTATAGTGAACTCAGGCTTCAGGGGCTGAAAAATGCAATTTTGATTGTTTTCATTTCCTAAGTGAAAAGATCGTATTGAAATATCCCCTTTGATGGCTTTTGTGCATTTATTGTCCTCTGCCTTTATAATGTAAATTATTTATTTGATGAATACATTTGCCAAGAGAGCTCAGTAATATTATCAGAGCAATTCTCACATGAGTATGGGCAGATTGAAAACAAATCCTCCCAAGAGCCCAGCTACTGATGTCTGTGGCCCTTTTATAAGAACAGCTATATCATGCTGGTGTTATACATTCCTTACTAATCTTGCAGTGATTTTTGGTTTGAAGCAATTAAGTTTCTTTGACGAGAGCTTATGTCTCTACAGTAATTAATAATCTATGATCTCTTACAGACATTAGGTTGATAAACATTGCTTCCCATTAGTGACCTTTTATAACCCATCCCTTTGCTAAGTTATTCGTGCTAGTGCATTTCCTCTAGCTTGGGGGGATGGGAGCAGGTCAATCATGAGCTTTCTCTGCAGCTAAAGACAATGAATCTCCTTGATAATCTAGGTTGTTCCTACTGCTAGGGTGCATGCAGAATGTATGTTACAAGTGGAAGGAAATATCATATTAACTGATGCAATTAAAATCAATGCTATTTATTTAGCCCCATTTTTGCTTTAAAGTATGCATAGAAAATGAACAGCAGTTCAGCATAATAATCATTCAAACCACTTATTTAGGAAGCAGCATGTTCCAGGTTTGGGGTGAAAGGATTTGGAGGTACACAGACTCTCTGAATCATTGATTCTACACCAGGTAAATTATTGAAAGCTTGCTATTGCTCCCGATGAACTCTGTGACAACCTCCCGCTAGCTTCAATGGAAAATCCTTCATCCAAATTCATCCCATGTGTAACTCCACTGAATGTGAATGAATTGAGTATCTTATGAGCCAGTGTCACACAGATAAGTAGGTTATAGTAGTATCTGAATGCTGGTTATGTGATTAGCAGAGATAAATACATATGTGTCACTATCCTGTAGATTAAAAAAAATAAACTTTGCAATGGCACAAACACTAGAAAAATTCCAGATGTGCCCTGTTTTACAAAGGGCCAGAGCCTGCCATTCTTATGTGGAGGAAAAAGGGGGGCACTCAAAGATTAGGTTAATATTCAGTATGAATAAGGACTCTGAATGAAGTAGCATATACAACAGCCCATATTCTTGCAGTGTTACATTGATTTCAATTAAAGCCTTTTGTGTCAAAGATCAAATTAATTACCTTAAAGATGAGTTTCATCTGAGAGTTGTAAAATAATAAAAACACTACAAATGCTACCTTTTTCAGGTTAAATTAATATTATTCAGAAACTGCGGTCTTGTAACTGCAGTAATTTAATGTTTGCCAATCTGCTTTTTGTTTCTTTGTTTGTTTTTAAAAGTATCTAACTTGACATCAGTTTGTCACAGGCTCATAATTTATATATTTATAGAAAGATTTCCAGTTTTCCAGGTAAATGAAATGAATTAGAACTGAAGGTAGCCATCCACATTCATAAAAAACAACTATAATTGTAGACTTCCTGGTAAAATCCTTTAATGATGTCATCTATCCTTAACCCACCCACCTCCCCTTCCATTTCAGGATGTGTCCATTTTTCTAGGTATCAGCTCGCTGTGGCAATCTTGTCCCTGCTTATTTAAATGTTGCATCAATTATTTGTCCAGTTTTCTTATGGATCCTATTGACTTTCTGGGATCTGGTTTGCTCAGGTGCCCTGAAGATCAGCTCCTGTATGTCAGCCACTCACATTTAACTGTCACCCTATTCATTACACTAAACTTACTGGCGACGTCTACATTGCGCTCCCCTTGCGCAAGAACATGAATATCATCGCACCTCATTTGCATACTTAATGAGCCGCCATTTTGCACAAGGGGCTTTTGCGCAAGAAGGAGCAGTCTACACTGCTCCTTCTTGTGCAAAAACCCCCTCTTGCACAAGAGCTGTTCTGCCGCTTATTTTCAGGCAGAACGGCTCTTGTGCAAGAACTGCTCCTTCTTGCACAAAAGCCCCTTGCGCAAAATGGCGGCTCATTAAGTATGCAAATGAGGCGCGGCAAGAAAGCGCAATGTAGATGTAGCCATTATGAATCACCAGTTGGCTGCAATTAGAAGAAGAGGACATATCATCTGGTGATTAGTACAGAGGACTAGTCATACTGTGGTCGGTGATACTACCAACTCACCATGTAACACTTCTCTGTAATTTATCTGCTCTGAGTATCAGTATATCCATGATGATGAAATATCATAATATTTATCTGTCTCAGAGCTCTGTTAGTAGGCTTATTTAATGTTTGTAAACTGGCATGCTCAGATCACAGGCACTATGCAAAGGCTAAATACTATTATTTTTCAACATCAAAAAACCATGAAAAACATGCATTAAGATGTTCATTAGAGAATCATAGAAATGTAGAGCTGCAAAGACCCTGAGAAGCCATCAGCACCAGGCCTATGTCCTGACAAAGGGCCATGTAAACCTAAACCATCTCCAACAGATGTCTGTCCAACCTGTTCTTAAAAATCTTGAGGGATGGGGATTCCACAGTCTCCCTGGAAGCTCATTCAAGAGCTTAACTACCCTTATACTTTGAAAGATTTTCTTAATAGATAGCATAAATCTCCCTTGCTGTAAATTAAGCTTTCAGTGGATATATGGAGAATAATTTATCATTGCTTCTTCATAACAGACATGTTTGAAGATGGTAATTAGGTCCTATCTCACTCTTCTTTTCCTGAAACTAAACATGCACAGAATTTTTTAAACTTTCCCCATAAATCAGTTTTTCTAAACCTGTTATCATTTTTGTTGCTCTCCCCTGGACTCTGTCCAATTTGTTCATATCTTTCCTAATGTGTGGTGACCAAGAAAAAATACAGTACTTGAGCCGAGGCCTCACCATTGCTGAGTTGTATGAGCAATTATCTCCTGTGTCTTACATATACTCCTGTGAATACACCATCAGACAATATTAGCCTTTTCTGCTGCTGTATCATATTATTGACTTGTTCAATTTGTGATCCATTGTAAACTTCAGAACCTTTTCAGCAGTATTGAATTTCATCTTGTTGAATTCAGGCCAATTTTCCAAGGTCATTCTGAATTCTGTTCTTGTTTTCTAAAGTGCTTGGAACCCCTCTTAACTTGGTGTCATCTGCAAATTATATAAGAATACTCTCTACTACATTACCCAAGACATCAATGAATATATTGAATATTATGGACCGAGGACTGAGCCCTGTGGAACCATACTATTTACAGCCTACTATTTTGACAGGGAACCATTTATAATTATGCTTCGAGTAGGGTCTTTCAACCAGTTGTGTATCTACCTTATAGTAATTTGATGTAGACCACATTTCTACCTCTGTGCATACACACTGCTGCTTCACTCTTAGCATCTGGATGCTTGCCTCATGTCTAAGCCACAGTGTAATCCACAGTTTGCAGGGAAATAGTTGAAAGAGTACCTATTTTGCATGTGGAGCCCAATCAAAAAAGTGTATCTACTCATGCCTAACTCATAAGAACCGCCATACTGGGTCAGCATAAAAGTCCATCTAGCCTAGCATCATGTCTTCCAACAGTGGCCAATGCCAGGTGCCCCATAGGGAATGAATAGAAAATTAAATCACCAAGTGATCCATCCCCTGCCACCTACTCTAGCCTCTCAGAAACAGAATTAGGGACACCATCCCTGGCCATCTTGGATAACAGACTTTAATGGACCTATCCTCCATGAAGGTATCTAGGTGTGTATAGCCCTGTTATAGTCATGGTTTTCACAACATTCTCTGACAAAGAGTTCCACAGGTTGACTATGTTGTGTGAAGAAATACTTTCTTTTGTTTACACGTATCTCACAAAGTGGGTCTTTGTCCATGAAAACTTATGCCCAAATAAATGTTAGTCTTTAAGGTGATACAGGATTCTCATTTATTTTGTTTGTATTAAATCTGCTTCATATTAATTTCATTTGCTGACCCCTAGCTCTTATTTACTTTCTCCATAGCAGTCATGTTTTTATAGACCTCTATCATATCCCTCCTTAGTCATCTCTTTTCTAAGCCGAAAACTCAGAGCTTTTAAATTTCTCCTCATATGGAAGCTGTTTCATACCCTTAATCATTTTTGTTGCCCTTTTCTGAAATTTTTCCAATTCTAATATATCTTTTTTGAGATGGGGCAACCACATCTGCATGCAGTATTCAAGATGTGGCTATACCATGGATTTTTAGAGAAGCAATATGATATTTTCTGTCTTATTATCTATCTATCTATCTCTTAATGATTTTCAACATTCTGTTTGCTTTTTTGACTGCCCCCTCACATTGAGTGCATGTTTTCAGAGGACTATCCACAATAACTCCAAGATTTCTTTCTTGAGTGGTAACAGCAAATTTCCATGGTTTTATATCTATACTTGGGATTATGTTTTCCAATGTGCATTTCATTGCTTTATCAAGATTGAATTTCATCTGCCTTTTTGTTGGCTACTCACTCAGTTTTATGAGATCTCTTCCCAGTCTGGTTTTGAATTAATTACCTTGAGTAGTTTTGTATAATCTGCAAATGTTGCCACCTCTCCGTTTATCTCTTTCTCCAGATCATTTGTGAATTTGTTGAACAGTACTGATCCTAGTCAGTGTTCCCTCTAATCTTTTTCATCCCTTTGTGGAGTTTTTCCATCTATGTGCAGAATAATTTTATGTGCACTGAGGCATGTGCAAATGTGCACTACCAATAGAAACACAAAGTCAAATTGTGAGCACTCTTCAAATCATCTGGATGACATTTGAATCTCTCCTGAGTGTCTGCACAAGCACACAGCTTACAGGGAACACTGATTTTAGTACAGATTCCTGGGGGACACCACTATTTCCTTCTTGCCATTCTGAAAACTAACCATTTATTCCTACCCTTTGTTTCCTATCTTTTAACAATTTGCTGATCCATGAGAGGACCTTCCTTCTTATCCCATGACAGCTTACTTTGCTTAACAGCTGTTGGTGAGGGATCTTGTCAAAGGTTTTCTGAAAATCTAAGTATACTATATCCACTGCCCAAATGGTTGCTGACCCCCCTCAAAGAATTCTGGTACTCTAGAACTCTACATAGAATAACCAACAGGAGAATCATCACCTTCCTTATATCCTGTAACCCAGTGGTTATTATATTCACCCAGAATGCAGGAGGCCTCAGGTAAGTTACCTCCTCTGCTGGATGAAGGGAAAGGATTTGAAGAGAGGGTGTGGACCTCTGTAGTTAAGTGCCCTAACCACTGAACTAAGGGATAGCCTGTCATGGAGCTCTCTGAATCTCTCCTATTGATGTTGTTCTGCTGGAACTGAATAATTAAATAGTAATTGCACCTGAGCAAGAGTGAGGCTCTCTATAGTCCAACAGATTCCTGTTCAAATCCCCTTTTTCAGGCAGAGGCTAAGCAGTGAACTAGAACCTTCCACCTCTTAGGTGAGTTCCCTGACCAATGGGCTAAAGAGCAAGCCTTTATATGGAGCTAGGCACCTGCCATACTCATTCTTGCAAGATATGGTTGAGGTACCTCAGTTGCCTGAATACAGAATAAGAGATTCCCTGCAGCCTTGTTTTAGGTTCTGAACTCCTGGGGAGGATTAGGACTTATCACACAACTCTCTCATCAATACCCCCCATTGACTATCTTGGGTGACTCCCATCCTCATTTGCTGGCTTTTGTAAATCCAGTTCCTAGGTGCCTCTCTCTCCCCATTGTATACAGAGCCCACATGCCTAACTCAGGCTTTGTGAATCCTGGTGTTTACGTGACACTGAGCATTGCCTAAATCCTATGGTGGATCCAACCTGACCAGCTCAGTATCTCTCAGGAAGTGCCTAGCAAAGCTGGGAATTGAATCAGGTATTTTCCCCAGGGGACCATCCCTTCTCTAAATCAGCAGTTTGCAATCAGTTGAAAGGAACAGCAAAGGTCTGTGAGGCTACAGAATTCATTATGAAGTATTGTTGTGAATGAGGACTAGGTCCTCACAGTGGAGGAGGTAGTGGCAGAATGAAATTTATTTTAAGTATATATCTCAATTGTTCTTCCTTGGAAGCAAGCATTAAAAACTCACTTTGAGGCGCAAGCAGTCCTTATTTTATGTATGTGTTTATTGATATCTGATTCAAAACAAGGTGTAAATGAAATCTGTAGCTGAAAGAGGGAAGAGAAAGGGAAACCTGCAAATTTTATGCTTAACTAGGTCTATTTAAATGAGCTCAGAACTCTAGTCACAGTTGGAAGTCTAGAGCTGGAAGGTAGAGATATAAAAGCACATCAGTACCTGCTTTTAGAGAAGGCTGGGATGCTGACTTGCACATTGCACTGCCTAATGATTTTAGTAAGAAGGAAAAAAATCACTCAGTAATTTATATCCATTTGAGGGTTCCACTCTGGAAAAAGAGAACACTTATAATTCAAATAAGAAAGAGCAAGCCCTAACAGTGTTAGTGGAGAAGGACTAAGCCACATAAATACTTTCTGTATATCTTGCCAGCCAAAAACATTAGCAAAGCACCACACACATGAGTCTTATTCATGTAATTAAAACTTCCCTAGCCACAGAGTGAGCTAAGCTGAGCTCAGTCTATAGTGGATGTGCTGAGCTATGTGGTATAACAAAATGAGAACAAGCTAAGCAAGTGGCTTCGCTCTTATTCAAAATGCAACACAGCGAAGTTAATTGAATTCAGTTATACAAAGTTCCCCAACAGAATAAGTTGGTGAAAAAGAAAGCTTTGGGGTTTGCTTTGTAAAACATATGTTTGTGCAACAGACACTGTGTGGTTTGCTAAATCCCTTTAAAAATATTCTAAAATTACTTCCATATACATTACAAGTCCAAAATTCATGAAATACTTCAGTATTTTAAAATCTGTTTTCCTATCATTGTTACTTTTCAAAATATTTATGGATAGCAAGGTGCATTAAAATGAGCTCAGTTTAAAAGTCACAATAATAAAAAAATAGAATTTAATAGTTGTGACATCTGAACTGATTTAGGAAAATGGGACATTGATTAATAAACACAATGATTATTATGAAGCTTAAACAGCACAAATACATAAATATACCATCAACTCAGTAATAAGAAAACACCTGTAAAGGTAACAAGGGAAATGTAATTCCCTTGTAAAACAATTATTTTAGAGCTGCAGTATTTTGTTTCTGCCCAATTTAAAAGACCAGCCACCAGAAAGGCATGCTGGGAAAAAGTTCCTACCAAAAGGCAATCCTGACTATAAAAAAGTCACTAGTGGGTGAGGCAGTTAGAAAGGTGCTTTAGGGATTATGTCTGTTCATCCTACACAAGCAGCATAAAAATATAAGAGGTGTAGGAATGTGTAAGACATTAGTTTAGTCAACTGTATTTGCAAATACCATCTTTTATTTAAAGTCAAGATTCTCTATGATCAGAAAGAAACCTGTTCCTTCTATGCCAAATTCTTTGTATAAATAATCGTAGCTAAACTTTAAATAGCCACTCTATTCTTTTATAAGACTTTCATGATGAAAGATTCCAAAGCACTTTGTATACATGAATGATCAATAGGGATCACTTCAGTCACCATAGAAAAGCAGGGTAACTTAACAAATATTGAACCTAGAGATTTGACAGAAATGTTATGTATAAGTATCTTCAACATATGCTACCAGACTACAGCCCCTGTAGCAGTACGGCTAATGTTTCCCCTCTTGCCGCATCCAAGTGCCAGGCTCATTTCTTTGACCTACCCTTCTCTCTCTTAAATATATCATAATGTGTGCATTACAAAATAAAAATACATAACGAAAAGTAGTTAAAATTAAAACATTTTGAAAATGAAATGCCAGTGCATATATAACCTGCACACCTACTGGGTGTGGTGTGCTGTTCCATGCAGTGGCACTTAGACCACTTACTGAGAGAAAGAATGAGTTTCCTATACAGTCTTAGCCAAAGTTGAAAGTAAGTGGGTGCGCTCTGGTGTGCAGCTCAAGCAAGAGTTGGCTGAGCTGCCGCAAAAATCAGTAGGGAGCTATTTAAACAGCTGGCAGGGACATAGGTTGCAATAGGACAGTACTCATAAAAAATGTTATTTTCGCTGCTGGCCTTAGCTGAGAGGCAGCTGACTTTTAGCTCAAGCAATTTAGGCTTATGTACAAAACTCCAGAGGTCCCAGGGTTGGTGCAACCTGTCAGCATTGCACATATACTTCTCATCCTGGGAAGAGTATGAATGAACAAATACCACTTGAGAGATGTTGCTCAGCTTGTGTAATGCACTGCTGGAAGGTGCTCAGACATTACAGCGATGAGCACGATGCAAGAACCTAGAAAAGTCAACCATGGCAGTTTAATTGCATGCTAGGTGAAAAATATTTCCTTGTATTGGTTTTGCATTTCTTACCTTTTAATAACAAGGTATTCCGTTGCTCCTTTGTTATGAAATAGGGAAGAACCAGAAGCTCAATTACTTTCTCTAAATCTTTCATTATTGTATATGCTTTTATCATATCACCTTTCACTTGTGTTCTTCCTAAGGTAATCAATCCCAGTCTTTTTATATGAGTTTTACCAGACCTTTCAATATCCTTGTTGCCTTTCTTTTTAAAAGTTCTACAATATCCTTTTTTTTCTAGGTGAGATTGAACCACTGATTTATATAAAAGTCTTAGAATATCTTCTGTATTATTCATAATCCCAGTTCTTATGCAACATAACATATTGTGTTCTTTTCTGATCACAGCTGCACATTGAGGGAGGTCTTCATTGAGCTCTCTACACTTATGATTAGGTCCCTTTCTTGGGCTGCTATAGTTAATTTAAAATCTCATAAGGTGCATGAGTGGTTGACCTTCAGCCCTCCAAAGAGTATTGCTTTGTATTTAGGGACAGTGACTTTCATTTGCAATCACATTTGTCTCCTAGCTTGTTTAGGGTTTCTCTAAAGTTCCTCACAGTCTTCTGTGGTACTGAATAACCACAATTATTTGCATCGTCTATAGATTTTGCTACCTCACTACTCACTCTCCTTTTCAGATCATTAATAAACATATTACACTATACAGGACCTAATATAGAAACCTGAGGACACCTCACTTTTCATCTTTTGCACTATGAAAACTGACCACTTAGCCTTAATATTTGCTTTCTGTGTCCTACACAGTTTTTGATCCAAGATCATGCTTTGCCTCTTATCCTATGATAAGAGTAGTCTCTTGTGCTGGAGCTAGTGGCCTTTTGGAAGTGTAGATAAAGTGCATCAACCACATCTGATTCATCCATTACTTTGTAAACACATTCAAAAAATTATAACAGTTTAGTGAAATAAGAAATACAGTAAAACTCCAATAGTCCGGCATCCAATAGTCCGGCACTCCTGATAGTCCGGCATCAAAATGGCAAGAGCCTAGTGAGTGAGCTTCGGCAAAAAACGAGTCACAAGGTAACAGCGGCAGCAGCTGAACTGAGCAAAAGGGTAAAAAGGCTTAAAAACCTAAAACATTACAGTATACTGTATACAGTATGTACAATAAAAAGGGTTAAGAACACTTTATATACAGTATATAATGTATACAGTATATATATAACCTGCTTATAGTATCTCCTGATAGTCCGGCATATCTGATAATCCGGCACCACCTAAATCCCATAAGGTTCCGGATTATCGGAAGTCCACTGTAGTAGGTTTTTAGCATATTAGGCTCAAAACAAATCCTAAAAAATGACATGGTCCATTACTAGTTGGAAATGGTAGAATTATCAATAAATGCACAAGAGGTAGAAGTATGCCATAAAAAGTGCTGATCTATGTTTGGGAAAAACAAATGGTGTAGTTTGATCCAATGATAATGATGATAACACTGTTTTCATTCTAATAGTAAGTTAAGAGGATTTTAAACAGCAACTGCTAACATTAGACATTTTAACATCAGCAAGTCCAGATACTTTCATCTAAGAGTTTTAAAAGAACTGGCTGATGAGTTTATAGGCTGTTAATATTGATTTACAATGAGAGTTAGAACATTGGAGAAGTTACAGAAGACTGGAAGAAAGCTAATGTTGTGCCAATATTTAACAAGGGTAAATGGGATGACCTGGGTAAATATACGCCTGCCAGTTAAACATCAATCTGGGCAAGATGATGGATTGACTGTTACAGAATCAATAAAGAATTAAAGGAGGAGAATATAATTAATGCCAATCAGCATGGATTTATGGAAAGTAGATCCTGTCATGCTAATATGATATCCTTTAAAATAGGATTATACATTTGTTTGATAAACGTAACAGTCCTGAACATGTAATATACTTAGATTTCTCTAAGGCATTTGACTTGGCACTTCAGAATATGTTGAATAAAAAAAGTAGAATGATAAAAAATTAACATGACCCACTAAATGGATTAAAGGTGGCTGATGCTCAAAATGAAGGTTGAAACTGATAATCATTAGTTATTGGGTAAGTTTCTATTTGAGTCCTTCAGGGACAGATTCTTGGCCCTATACTATTTACAATTTTTATTAATAATGTAGAAGAAAATACAAAATCATCACTGATAAAGTTTGCAGGTGACATAAAAATTGGGGGTGTCACTGATATGGAGTGATATAGATTGCTTGATAAGCTGGGTGCATGCAAACTAAATAGGCAAAGCTCAAATAGGAGTAAAGATGTTGTTTTACCTCAGTATTTGGCACAGATGTGGCTGTTGATGGCATACTGTGTCTAGTTCTGATGTCCACAATTCAAGAAAGATGTTGATAAATTGGGCAGTGTTCAGAGAAGACCCATGCAACTTGTTAAAGGATTCGGGAGCATGTCTTCTAATGATGGACTAAAGGAGCTCAATCTATTTAGCTTAACAAAGAAATGGCTAAGGAATACAGTAGTTTGATCACCGTGTATAAGTACCTAAATAAGGAATAAATATTTGATTATGGGCTCTTCAGTTTATCAGACAAGGACATAACAAGATCCAGTGGCTGGATGTTGAAAATAGATAATTTCAGACTGGGAAGAAAGCATAATATTTTAACAGGGAGCGTAATTAACTGCAGGAAGAATGTACCTAGAATCATGTCAGACTCTCCATCACTACCCATTTTTAAATCAAGATCAAAGAGTTTTTTAAAAAGCTATGGTCCATTTCCAAAGGAATTATATTGAGGAGGTTCTATGCCCTGGGTTATATAGGAGGTCAGACTAGATGATCACAATGATCCTTCTGGCTGAGGAATTTGTGAATGCACGAAAAGAGAGCTAGATACAGTTCTGAACAGGATTACATGATGGAGTTATCTGTAACAGCAGGGGACTGAACTCGGTGACCCATGTGGTCCCTTTCAGTCCTATAAACTAGGACCCTATGTTTCCAAGTAATCTTTGCACATTGCTGTTGGCAAATAGTAGGATAAGACTGTAAATACTATATCCTACATGTTTCATTTTTTATTGAAGTCATGAAGATCAGTGTGATGGACTTCCCCAGGGTGCAACCTTGAACAAGGGTACCACTGAGCCCCGTGACGCACCAACCAGGGCTCTCTCACTCACTGTGATGTGGCAACAAGTGACACCCTCTCCAGATCCTGCACTTCCACACATATTCAGGCAGGGACACCCCCAGGGCTATTACATGAAAGCTTCTCTTAGCTACCTATGAACTAATAGAGAGGTTCCAGCCAGCCCCCTCCCAGGCTGCTTCCCACCCTAGAACTCCAGAGCTGTACCATCTTGCTGAGGTGACAAGTCTGACCAGTTTATTTCCCAGTCCAACCCTCCCTCAGTGTGGAGAGGGCAATGCACTAGCCCCTGCTGTTGAGCAGATTTGCCTTCTGCACTTCAAAATCACACTCATTTAGATTAAGAAATATAAAAGATGTATTCACACAGAAAGATAGACGTTAAGTGATGATTAGTAGTGAGCACATTGATCAAAGTAGATTACCCAAGAAATAAAAGAAAATGCAATCTAAATTCTATATACTACCCAGGATTTGAATCAAATCATCTCGCCCTGATGATAGAAACAGTACAACCATCTTCCATACACAGCTGGGGCTTCTTTCTTTCCCACTTCAGGATATTAATATTAAACAGATTAAGACTTTTAAAATGATACCTCACAAGGCATACCTTGTACAAAACATATCATAACTATCTCACCATAGTAAAAATTGGGGTGCCAAGGTGTTGCTTTGAAGTACAGAATGTAATAATTAGAATATGCAGAAATCTACTATATATTTGAGAGAGTTTGTCTGTTTAAGAACTCCTCCTAAATGAAAAAAAAACTCTAAACACCCTGAATGGTCCTGCAGCACCTTAGAGACTAACAAAAAAATGTAGATCGTATCATGAGCTTTCGTGGGCACAACCCACTTCTTCAGATAAATGAAGAGAGGGGGCCAGAGGCACAAATAAATAGCAGAAAATTTGTACCTCTGGACCACTTACCCCATTCATATGAAGAAGTGGGTTATGCCCATGAAAGCTCATTATAGTAGCTACCTTTTTTGTTAGTCTCTAAGGTGCTGCAGGACCATTTGTTGTTTTTTAAGTTTTTTCACTTACAGACTAACATGGCTACTCCTCTGAGACGCCTCCTAAATGGTAAGAGCTAGGACTTCCAAATTCAGTATACAGTTTCCTCTTATAACTTAAAGCAAGGTCAGGGTTTGGTTGTGCCAGGAAAATGGGATGTGCCTGGCATGGGATTGCTTCTCATAAAACAATACAGAGAAAAAAGACAAAATCACCAGGCAGGTGAAAGGAGCTGGCTGGAGGACTATCTCAGGACCGTCCCAGCTTCAAGCCCCCCAGTTCGTACAGGGACATTGCTGGCTGTTCCCCTTTGTCAGGGAGCGAGAGGGAAGTGCAGTTTGCTACATTCCTCACTTGTGCTTGGGAGTGCTGGGGGCAGATGAACCTGGACCTGTTTCTGCTGGGGAACATGCACCGCTCCCTTGGTTGTGCCCACTGCAGCAGTCATGGATAGCGCTAGGGTAGTTCTCGCTCCCTGGGATAGCCTTCATAGTGAACCCCTCATCCCCAGCCCCACCTCAGAGCAATGAAGCATGTACATTTTCATTTTATTTTCCAAAAAAAAAAAAAAAAGAGTTAAAGATCTGAGCAATACCAGATAAATCTTCTAGTGTTTAATAAATAACTGTTGTACTAAAGCTTAGCATATATGCTTCTGGCCAACAGCAGATACATAGGGTGAAATCCTGACCATTTGAAATTAGTCAAAGTTTTGGGACCATTTTACTTTATTTATACAATCTAACTTGGTATACCTGAGTAGTTGGGTGTTCTGATTATCGTCAGCACCCTCATCCATCTTACTCTCACCTTTAATTCAAATCAGATTGTAAATACTTCCGGACAGTATTTTCCTAGGTGTTTGTACAGAACCTGTCTCATTAGGAGCCTGATACTGATTGGGGTCTTTGAGCTATCCTACAATACCATTAATAATACTGAAAATTGCATATATGAATCTATAACATTTTGAGGTTATTTCTACCCCTTTGCAGGAAGAGGCTAAGGGAAGGGAGATGTCTGTGAGTTGTCTCCTCAGTGGGTCTACCTCCTTGATAGAGCAGGCAGTGGAGGCAGACAGCAAAAGTTTAAATCCCAAAGTATCCATGGGAGGCTGGAACTATCAGCACTGAGGTCTTTGTGCCTTGTTCTTCTGGCTGTATGTCCTGAGCTCCCTCCTGAATTCCCTGGTAGCTTAGCTCCCATGGTCCACTTTGCAATTTTGGGATCTGACCTATTCCATTATTAAGAAATAATGTAGTAAATGACACACTTGGTCCGTGTTGGTTTGCAGATGAAACAGAAGGCTTTTAAAAAAATATTAAAAACACCATGTTACGAACCAATATTTATGTATTATATTTTGCTGGATTGTTTTCTTTCCTTGGTTTTATTACAAGACACATTTGCATGAAAACAAAATTTACTCTTGGACTGCTTATGGATATATTTGCACCTGCTGTGCTGATTACTCTTCTGTTTTGACATCACATTTGCTTTGAAAATGATTGTAGTGTCACTAAGAGAGGCTCTGATAATGAGGCACTTAGGTGAGAAATAAGCAAGAGCAGACTAATGCCTAAGAAATGTAATTTATGCACAAGCATTTATTCTAAAGTAATAAAAAGGAAAAGAAATTTCCAAAAAAATATGATGCCATAATTTAGAACCAGAATTATTTCTAACTAAAAGACCCTTCCAAGTTTTCAGTTGGATGCTCAAAAGGAGACGAGCTCAGAGATGAGAAGAAGTCTGGGATTTCTACCATCACTTCTAAGCTTTCCTTTTAAAGAACAAAGGCAAGGCTTATGTTTTCCTGAAATTATGGACTCATCCTTAATTGAGTCTGGAGCTGGAGGGACAGCATTAGTGTTCCTAAATTTAAGGGATTCCATTAATAAATGAAGGAAACTGTGTTTGGAATATAAGCTTTTTTATTGAAAATGGACAGATTTAGTCATGGAATAAAACTAATTTTTAAAACATTCTTTTTTAAATCATTGGGGATGCAGTCTTTAGCAAGTACCAAAACCACTGCTAAATAGATGAAGAAGAGGATTCAGGCAATAACGCATCCTTGCTTAACCCCAGTTTTGATGATGAAAGGCTCCATCTCCAGGTCATCATATATATAGTAGCCCAATGTCTGAGAGTCTGTAACGCCGAAATGCTGGCTGTTCCCCTCTGTGGGGCGCTGTGGCCTGAAATGCTGGCTGTTCCCTCTGGGCGGCGCTGTTGCCTGAAATGCTGGCTGTTCCCTCTGGGCGGCGCTGTTGCTGAAATGGTGGCTGTTCCCTCTGGGTGGCCTGTGCTGCATGGGGAGTGCGGGGCCCAAACGGCCGCTTGCTCCCCTGCGGCGGCCCGGCTGAGCGGCGCAGAAGTCAGCCGAGTGCCACGGTGGAAGGCGAAGGGAGGCGGGGCGGTGACATGCGGCGTGACAGCGGCTCCAGGCCCTGCCCCCTGGCCGTGAACATCATCGCCCCGCCCCCCTTCGCCTCCTGCCGTGGCGCTCGGCTGACTTCTGCGCTGCTCAGCCGGGCTGCCGCGTGGGAGCAAGCGGCGCAAGCAACCGTTTGGGCTCCACGCCCCCCATGCAGCACGGGGAGTGCGGAGCCCAAACGGCCATTTGGGCTCCACGGTCCCCCGAGTGAGAGGCAGGAGGGGGAGGAGAAGTGAAAGAGAGAGACAGAGAGAGAGGCAGGAGGCGGAGGAGAGCTGAGAGAGAGAGAGAGCGAGAGAGACGGACGGAGCGAGAGACCGGAGGCTCAGGAGAGAAGACCGACCTGGAGGAGAGACCTGAAAATCCTGTCTTATACGGGCTAATTGGCTAGTTACAAAGAACAGTGGCAATCATCTGATCATGAAGAATCATTAGGACCTTTATACATTTTGGAGGGAAGCCAAACCTGGCTAGCATCTTCCAGAGAGCTTTGTGATTGATTGAATCAAAGGCCTTTGTCAAATCAGTGTAGAATATGAAATCCACTTCTGAGACTTTTCCTGGATTTGGTGGGCAACAAAGATCATGCTAGTTGTCTCACAGGATGGTTTGAAACTGCACTGAAATTCCAGCATTATTTCAGGGGAAGTAATACTGGCAGGAATTTTCCCTGCTGTAGATTGTAAGGCACTATGATTTATTTCCTTTCTTATAGACTGTAATGATGTTGGCATTTGTCAAGTCTTCCAAAATCTTCACATTATTCTGCATAAGAAGAAAAAATGTGTGGTACTTTCTTACCAGGTCTTCACCTCCAAACTTGTAGACTTCTGCTAGGATGCCATCTGGCCCTGCTTCCTTGATGTTCTTGTTTTCCATAATGACTTGTATTAGCTCTTCAAGGGTAGAGGGGCCAGCAAGAGATTCTCTTCCATGCCATTGATGTATGGATTTGATAGTGGCATCAGTGACAGATGACTCATGGTTTAGGAGTGACTCAAAATGATTCTTTCATCTGGCTTTAATGGCTTCACTGTCCTTAAAATTTGTCACCATCGAGGGATAGACTTTGGAGACATAGTTCATCACTTCTGTTGCCTCGGTAGCCAACTTCTCAAAATGCAAAAATCAATAGTGAGATCCAGCCTAGGATCCAATGTGCAAGTGCTTCCTTTGGGATATTGCTGCAATGTGTTCTCATGGACTGTGTCCAACAGAATGACACCAAGATCCAGGTCTATAAGACAATTGTTACGCCTGGATGTGAAATCTAGGTGACATATCAGCACTTCAAATCTGTAGAGGTACCACCAATGATGACTTTAGATGATCTTTTCTATCAAATGGGAAGATTGCTGCACTGATGCCAGCATCCTCACTGAAGCCAATATCACCAGAACTGAAACAATGATATTCATGCTCCTTCTATTCCAATATTTTTTGTGATACTTTGTATTAGTCACTAATAGGAAAATAAAATATATTTAAAATGTACAGGCAAAAGCCTTGCCTTACAGTCAAAGAGGAGATGGTAAGGGGTTGTGTAGTAAAAGAGTGTTATCACTGAAAATTCAGAGAGATCCCTTTCCCCTTTCATTGACCAATGACAGACATAGAAGAAGGTGAGGAGCTAGAGGAAGGAAAGAAGAAGTGGTAGATGCATTCTGGCCAGCTCTGTTGGCTGAAAGGAGAGAAGCTAAACAAAGGAGCCTCTGTTGATGAGAAGAACCCAAGCAATACAAAATCTCCAAACTACTGAGAGTATAAGTGGATGCACTAAAGAAGGAATGTAGTAGGAATGGTGAGGAATGGAAAGATTGAGGGTAAAGGAGGATAAGTCAAGGTGGAGGCAAAGTGTTTGAGGAGCGTGGGGTGAGTAGGAAATGAAAGGACTGTCAGAGAGTAGTAATGTGAATGTGCTAGGAGAGCAGACACAATATTGATGGCTCTGGAATGGGAAAAGGGAGAATAGAAAGTGTTATATTTGTGTGTAGACTGGAATTTATTCGGTGGATTTTGTTTCAGTCTACTACTTTCCAAGATGCTTCACTTGCAGTTAGTATTCAAGCCATGTGCAAACAGACTGACTTCCTGGTGTCTTGTCCAAACTCTTCCTTCCTGAAAACTATACTCCACACTCCAAGTTCCATGCAAGTTGCTACACCTTTTTGCCACATTTATTTATATTGCTGGGACCAGAGGTTACCAGTACATAGCCTGCCATAGGTACAGAGTTTTTACTGCCATCCCTTTGTAGCCTGCAGGCTTCATATTCCTTCAAGTTCCAGTTACTGTAGACTTGGTGGAAATTGATAGACTTGGACCCCATTACTATTTTTGCTGCCATGCTTTATGTAAATACTGTGAGGATTTTATGTAAACTCTCTCAAGCTTTTGTTGAGTCCTGTATGAAGAAAAGACTATGCCAGAAGTTCTCCCTGATATAGGGGTACCCCCTATAATTCATGCCCAGGGCCGGCTCGAGCCATTCCTGCGCCCTGGGCAGCGGGCCGCAACGCATGTGCGGATCCGCCCCGAGTGCATGGCGCATGCGCAGCCCCACCCCCTGGCACGCTGCGCACCTTACAGCTGCAATCAGGTGCGCGGCGCCTGATGGCACCTGTGAGGGGCACCACGCGGCCCCCGGACCCGAGCGCGCAGCGCCTGATTGGCAGCTCTAAAGGGCACTGTGCGGCTGGGCGCACGGCACCCCTTACAGCTGTCATCAGGCGTCCCCACATAGGTTGGCGCCCCGGGCAGCTGTCCGGCTAGCCCCCCCCTTAATCCGGCCCTGTTCATGCCCTCCTTGTGAATATTGTTCCAACTTAAGCAGGGCAGCAAGAAAGCCACTGTGAACACCCTTGTCATCAGAGAAGGTTAAGGCTCAGTTATTTCCAGCAGCCTGCTGGCACATACTCTGCTTCTTTTTAGTTTGCTTTCACAGCAGTAGCTAGAATTTAATGGCTATAATGCATGGTAGTAATAATATATATTAGCTTATTGTGATCCACAAGAGCGCACGTGCAATTGAAGCCCTTATGAAAAACAATTACTGTTCATTCTTGTAACAGCTTGTCTGAGGCCTGTAACAGCTTGTCAATTTTTATTTATTTATTTTTTAAATGCCAAAAAGTGAATAGCCCACATTATGGACTAATTGTCTGTGAAATTTTATTCATTAAAATAAAATAAACCATTTCTCACTGGCATACAAAACAGGGATGAAATTAGCTTAAAAATCTATATTTTCAATAGGAAAGCAGAAAACAATGCCCCAAATGTTAGGAATATTAGGACCCTCCTCTAAAGTTCTTATGCAGATACAATAACGATCCATTAGTTTGGGTACCTGAACAATAGGCAGCAAAAATGATTAGCGTTCAAAATGGTGATTCAATTACAATTTGTACAATTCATGTGATTGTTAGCTGTGTTGATTTGTAGTGAGTTTTTAAGAGGTGAATGTAGTTGCATATATTCTTGAACGTTAGGCTTACTGATTCTGAGAAACAAAGAGAATAAAAAAAAGCTCTTTAAAATACAATTGAGGATAACACAAAAGCAAGAAAAGGAGAGGAGGGGGGTAGAACGGAAGGATAGATTCACATAGCAAAAGAAAAGGGAGACGTACAGGAGAAACACACAGTGACGGAAGAAGCCATAACACAAAACAAGATGAGCTGGATGGGTATTGTGGCAAAACTCCGGCCTTGCCTCAAGGAGTCCTGTGCTTCTAGGCAGTTAGTGGTCACCTCAGAGGCTTCCTGTGGCCTTCAGCGTAACCTCCATCCTTTGCTAGAGGCAAGAGTCACAGCCTACTGAGCCATCATCATCACAGGCCAGTCTCATGGGTAGACTCAGCAGTGGTGTGGGGAAGACAGGCAGGAACCCAGGCCCACCCAATACTCCAGGTTCTAGTCCAGGGACACTAAGGCAGTGAGGCATTGTTTTCCTCCCCTCCCAGTGTTGTAGCCTTTTCCCTGGGCCACTTCCCCAAATAACCCCTCCCAATACCTTCTTCTTGGCACCTGAACAAGTCCTTCCTGTTCTCCCACAGCACACTTCCTCATTCTCCATCCTTACCTCCCCCCAGCTCTTTCAGAAAGGAAGCCTTTTACACCAGCTCCAGCAGGCCCTTAATGGGCTGTACGTGACCTGATTAGCTCGTCTCTCTTTTTCTTCAGGCGTTCTCTCAATTGGCTCCAGGTGTCTGTCTGAACTAATTGCTCTCCAGCAGACCCTGCCCTGGTCATTCAGGGAACAGAAAACTATTCATCTAGTTGCCTGTACATTTACCTTCCACCAGGCTACTGTAAGCCCCTTTTTCGGCTCCTCCAGAACCTCTTGTTGAGGTTCTGGCTGCGCTTTTCCCCTCACCTGTTAATCTATGCACACCCCATCTGGGGCCCCACAAAGTCGCGGGACCTCCTGGTCAACCTCCTCCTGGCTATGGCCAAACTGGCAATCTACAAAACCAGGGAGCAGAGGTTGGCCGAGGGTGGAGCCTGTGACTGTGGGGCCTATTTCCATTCCTGCATCCGCTCATGCATCTGGGCAGAGTTCCACTGGGCAGCATCTGCTGGCTCTCTTGAGACCTTCGGGCAGCAGTGGCACCGTCCGGGGTTCTCTGCTTGGTGTCCCCATCCAGTTCCTTCGTTTTAGCCCTTTGACTCTCACGCTGGCCCTGTTTTCTCTTTATTTGTTCCAAGTAATTAGTTGGTTATCTGGGCTCTGTGGACCCTCCCATAAGCTGTGGGGGAGGTCTTTTATATGGTAGAAGCTTTGGTTAGCTACACAAGCTTGAACGAGGAGACTCAGATGGGTCCAAGCCTGGGTGGCTAGTCCAAGCCTCTGCTGTTGCCATAACATCTACACTGCTATTTTTAGCCTGCTAGCTTGAGCAAAGCTAGCTGGAGACTGTCTATCTGTGCTCTGAGCCATGTTCTGAGCTGAAGTGAACTCATACCTTCAGAATCCTTAGCCTCAGCATTGCTGTGCAAGAAGATGCCACCAGTAAGTGAAAACCTCATCTGGGTCCTGGTTTATCATAGCATTTATGCAAGTGTTAAGCCCATCCCTATCCTGTGAAGCAGTTCATCTCTTTAACCTGAATGTGCTCACGTTAGTGAGTAGGACTTTAGCAGCTTTTACAGTTTGTGTAGAAAATGTCAAAATGAACGATGCCATTGTGAGCTGACATCTTGTTCAACAATAATGTTCAAAGCTTTTTGCTCGATCCAAATGGATTTTTTTCATGTTGGTTAGAAAACACAAACACATTCAATCTTGTCTCAAAATTTTGGCTTGTTTGTTTTAGGTCATCCACCCACAGTGCTTAATTTGCGCCTGGATTGAATCCTGGCATCTCTAGGCTTGCTAGGTCATAGCTTTGGCATCCTTGGGATTGCTGCATTAGTTTAAAAGGAAAAAAAATTATTTGAGCCCAGTACCTAATTGCTTGATCCTCAACACCTTTTCTATTACAAATTAAGCACTGGCCACAGAACTGAAAAATCAATTTGCTCAGCAATAACTGAAATATTTTTGTTGTTGATTTTCTAAAACAGCTTTTGTATTAAAATATGAATATCTGGACAAAGTAACCCTGGGGAGGAGGTGTACAAAGACTAAGGTAAAGCAGAGATTTTGTAGGATTGAAGATGAATTTAATATTTAGCCATTTGAAAGGCATCCTAACCAGCCTGTTGCATTAGCTCATTTCAGCGATATTACTTGAATATCTGGAGTCAATCTACAGTATCTTCTCCACTGGAACTTTTTGGTCCGTAGAACAGTCATGTCTAAAGAACTTAGCTACTCCAGTAGGAGGTGCTAATGAAAGCATTTGCCATATATTTCAGACTATAGACATTTATATCCAAGAGTAAGAAAATAAATGCAAAATATATTTCTTCTACAGGTTGTACCTCCAAAATCCAGGACTCTCTGGTCTGGCAGGACCATGGATGCTCCGGGATCAGAGAGCCCTGGAGCCTAAGGGTAGGAGAGCCAATCAGGTGGGACATCAGAGTTGTCAGCCTGGTTAGGGGCAGGGTGGGACCGGGCCGAAGCCCTCCAGCAGCCCCCAGGAGCTTGGGGCTGGGACCAGAGCTCTCCATCGGCCTCCAGGAGCCTGGGGCTGGAGCCCCATGGCTTCCCTGGCAGTGTGGGGCCAGGGCTGGGGCTGCGCAGGGCTGGGGTCGGAGCCTGAGCCCCACGGCTGCTCCTGGCTGCACAGGAATGGAACCCCGGAGCAGGAGCCGGAGCCTGGACCACCCAGGGAGCCAGCAACAGCTAGGCAAGCAGCCCAGCCAGTTTGGGGGAGGGAGAGGCAGGGTTGCCTGCTGGGGCAGCCTGCCAGCAGTGGGTGATGGGCTTGAGCACTGTTGGCAGAAGACCTCCCTGGTCCAGCGAATTCTCTTGTTTGGTACCGGTCAAGTCCCGATAATGCCAGACTAGAGAGGTCTAAAATATAATTGTTTCCATCCCCTCCTCTCCCTTCATGGTCACGCCAACCTAGCTTAATGGGCTTGAGTTTTGGCTAGTGGCATAAGGGGAAATGGACTGTTCTGAGAGCAGTAACACAAGCAGTGTATAAGGAATAAAGTGAGTAAAGATAGGTTCATTAATTAGCTGGCTTTTGAACAGATTGTACTCATTTGTATGACTTGCTGAGCTATTAATGCTCATGTTATGAACTGTCTTATTATTGCTTCTTGTTCTCAATATTGATCAATATTATTTTTCAAAATGAATCAAAAGACCTGATGTTTTTGTGCAGGGGTGGGCAATAATTTTTTGCCAGGGGCCACTTCAAAAATTTCTGAAGTGACCCTGGGCCATATCAGAAGCAGCGGGGCCTCGAGCAGAAGGGGTGGGGCCAGGTTACTTCTGGGTTCCCCACTCCCAGACCATGATTGATCTGGGGTTGGGGGAGCACTTTTGCCTGCCTGCCCCTCCCCCCCTACTTCTCATAGGTGGGGTTGGGGGAGCGTGTGAAATTTCCTCTGCTCTGTCCCCAGCCTGCATGGCGCTTAAAAGCACCACATGCTCCTGGCAGGGTGGGAGGAGGCTTCGCACACTCCTCTGCCCCCAGGCTCTGATTGGCCTGGGGGCGAGGGAGCGTGCAAAGCCTCCTCCCACGCTGCCAGGAGCACATGGTGCTTTTAAGCGCTGCACGCTGCTCACGGGGGGGGACAGAGTGGAAGAAACTTTGAGCGCTCCCCCCGCCCCCAGGCCCTGATTGGCCTGGGGGCAGTGGAGTGCGCGAAGCCTCCTCCAGCCCTGCCAGGAGTGCCTGGAGTTTCCAAGCACCGCGTGCTCCTGACAGGGCGGAGGAAACTTTGCATGCTCCCCTGCCCCAAGGCCCTAATTGGCCTGGGGTGGAGGAAGCGTCAGGGCCTCCGGGGGCCAGAGCCACCCTCTTGGTGGGCTGGATCCAGCTTGTGGAGGCCCTTTTGCCCACCCCTGTTTTTGTGGGATTTAAAAACATTTATTTTAATAAAACCTCTTGTCAGGTTATTTTATTTTATTAAGCCTGGGAAGAAATCCCCTCCCACTCTCTGAGTTATTTCAAGCAAACAGGACTGATTTCTTAAATAGTTCCTGTACACTACAGAAAGTGACATTCTTCCTGCTAGGTGTCCCTTCATTTACCAAAGTCCTGTGCATGAATACTGGCAGATACATTAGTGCACTTTAGTTTCTAATGTCAGTTCACATTTCAGCCTCTTCTTCTGCTGATTTGTAGAAAGACAATTCTTTCCCATTGTTTTTTCGTATCATCCACTGAACATGTATGCTTTTGTTTATTGCCAAAACCAGTCTTGATGTTCCCTATTCAGAGGCAGCAAACTTCAGAGATGTTTTTAGAGAAATTTCCTATGTCAGAAACCAGGAAAAAAAAAGAGAAGTGAAGCATTAGAACAAGAAAAAACACCTCCAAAACCTGGCTTCACCTAGATAGTGTATTACTGGGATAAGTATGGTTATTAGAACCTGGATAGGTAGATTAATATGATAGCATTCTGAAGTAATGCATCCAAAAATTGTACAATGATTATGATTATATTTCATAATATTTCAGACCATTTCTGTGGAATGGTGCAAAATTCAAAGGACAACCAGGATTTAAGATTGAGAAATAAATTAGTAAATAATGACAATAATTTTGAGCAAATTCTCCCAATATAACAATTCTGAGCTACCCAGCTGGGCTATATCAGCCAAAGTGGAATTTGATATGGCATATGTTTAAAAAGGTTTAGATTTACCAAAGGGGTGCAATGCTGTGAATAAGAGAACCTTCAGGCTTCTTATTCAGACTGTGAAACAATAAACTGAGCAAGATAATAGAGCCAATTTGCTAATTCCCTCAGCCAGATAAAAAGGTAATTTGAAAAGCAGTTAGAGAAAAGAAAAGATGGATAAGAAAGATAAAGACTCAATATTTTCTTCAATGTCTAGATCACACTTACTTACGATGGGGTAAATTCATATTTCCAAAGAAAGAACTTCCTGGAAATTTGAAAATGGTGCAATAACCTCTGGATCTTCCCCTGCTGAATTACTTTGAAAGTTCAGGACTCAGATCCAATATTTTAGAATGGAGTTATACTGGTAGCATGTGGTAATATATAAATGCAATCTCCCCCCTCCCTCCCAATGTGGATTCATATGGGAAGATGCATAGAAGAAAAAACCATGGGAAATACTACTTACGTAGCCACTCAAATAATAACTGTAGTTCTGATTACTGCTGTTTCAAGTATCTCTGGGGCTTTAACTTAAAAAGAAGAATATTTATTTCTTGCACATCTTGCAGACTTGAAGTACATTAGCATTGTCTCTGGGAAATTTGAGATAATCCCTATTTAACCACAGTAGCTTTTTCCACACGTTCAGTGTTAGCCCAGAGCAGTGAAAGATAACATTGTGAGTAGTTAGAAGAGTTGATTTAAACACACCAGGACATATTTAAGTAAAAATATAAATATAATTTAAGATTGAACAGGTTGTATTGGCTCATGTGGATGAACAAGTGCTGCATGCTGGTTATTGTTTTTTTTTTCTTTCCATTTGAGTGCAGTGCACATTTTGTCACTATCAGCTACTTTCCATCAAACCAAATACCATGAGACCACATTGCCCGCATATAGATATGTGAGTCAATGCTACAAGACTCCCCTTGCTTGCTCTTGGAGTTTCCTAAAAATCAATTTATGAGCGGAGGATGAGATTTGAGTGGAGACAAAGCAGCAGTTTTTGAAACAGTAATAAATAGCAAGAGCACCTGATTGACTATTTGTCTGTTATACTAAATTCCTCTATCGAGTCATCTACTATACTAGGATACAGCTGTATCAGCCCTTCAGTCAGCTAGCAGAAAAGATTAAAGAATCTGAAGCCCAATGAAGTCAATGTGACTCTTTCAACTACTTTCAACAGGAGCTGGATCAGCTCCATGGTTTATGGAGCTAACCGACTTCAGTGGTATTACAATAAGGATGAATTTGCCTTCACAGTCTTTACATTGGCTTTTACAACTTCAGGCATGACCTTAACAAGGTAATGCTGTTCATTGCGATGGATATTTTCTCCCTCACTCTTTAAAATTTGATTCAAATACATTGGCAACTCCAAATTTTAGTCTGAATTGGTACTTAATCTTGGGTCTTTTCATGGGAGCTGTTTAGAGAATTTGGAAAGTAATTGCCTTTAAAACAAAGGAGATTGCAGCTGCTTTCTAGTGTCTATTTTAAAATTGTGTGTACAAGAGAGAAATAAAGTATTGTGACATTTTACACTCTTTCAAAACATGGCTCATAATGACATATATTAAATAGCTGAATAATTAAGAAAGCTGGTCATGTAATTATTAGCTAAAATGGCACATTGTCCCAGGGAATGTAAATCAACACATTTGAGTCAGTCTCAGTCAAACTATCTCTAGGGTTTAATACATTGCTCTGACAAGGCTTCTGTTGAGAGGTAGTGCTTGTACTACTGTTTGGTTTCAGGGCAGAACACACTCAATATGATCTGGCCTGCGGGGTCACGTCTGTCCTACATACTATTTCTGAATGCAGTCCAACATCGCTAGGTGGCATCTATGTTTTCCAAGGACAACGTGTTGGTGGAAACAAGCAAACAAAAACAAACTCACCAAGAAGATCTGATTCTCCAAGTACTGCTAGTAGTTTATTAAGGCCCAATGGCTCTAACAGCTCCTCTTTGTTATGTGTAGGGTAAACTGAGGCAGCCCTAAATGTGCTAGTAGGCCTCTAAACAGCATGATTCCATCCTGGGATTAGGCCTGGGAACACCACAGTCAGAATAAGAGCTGCAGGCAGTAAAACGACCCTGGGCACCATAGCAACCACATTCTAAGACACTCGGACAATAACACACTTTGCTCAAGATAACATTCATAAAATGTGCTTAACTGTCTTGCTTCACTCCTAGATAATGAGCCTGAGAACCAAGCGCTGCACCAACTCAAGGCCATACCCTCCTGCTATAAAAACATCATCATCTATGCAGACTAAAATGTTATTACTGTTTTGCTGACATGTTTTGGCATTTGAACAGTAACTACCTGTATATTAATTAATCAGTTGTTACTTTGCAATGGGCGGAGATATTATGTAATCTTTAGTAGTTCTATTGGCTTATGTGCTCATTTCGTCTTGCTGCTAGACCTATCAAATCATTTTTCCTCCGTCTACCTGCTGACTATATAACCTATTGTATTGTTTTAATTAACCAGTGTTCACCAGGGTAACCCCTGCATGTCACTCCATGTATATAATAAATCCTCCGCTTGTTTTCACCTGCATCCAGAGTGTCCTGGATTATTTCCAACAAATTGGGGGCTCGTCCGGGATTCAGGCTTGTGAGCTGATCGGGAGCTGGTGACTGAAACCCAAGAGAAGTGAGTATATTTAATTTACCACCTCATTAGGTCTAGGGATTGACATCTCTGGTTTCCTTCAGACACATCCTGATTCTGTTCCCATTTGAGGCGAGATACCTGGATGTGGGTGAACCAAGCATATGAGGCAGGCCTGAAAGAGGGGGGAGGAACATCTAACCCCCCCCGGGGAATGAGCACAAAAGGGTTGTGTACTGTTAGAACTAAGGGGCTCGTTACGGAGAGACTGGATAAATCACCAGGGAGTGATTAAGCCGTACGTTAAGCTCGGGATTGGCCGAGTACGCAAGGCGGCAGGCAGCACGAACTGGTGACCCACTCTCTCATTGCACGTAACATTGTAAGACCTGGCGGACGCCCCAACAGGCACTTAATGTACACACTCTCGCATAGTGCAAATCCCCGCCGGCAGTTGGGAAGGTACCAAGGGGTGCTACAAGGTGCAAAGACCATACGGTATAGGCTGCACACGGAATCTCGGGGGTAAAGGCTGATTCCTAAGGGCACGTCTGAAAGACGTAGCTCTTGAGGGACGACTAAGCTGTGTGTGGAATCTCCGAGGAAAGGAGGTACCAGTGGTTGTGAAACAGGGAGGAAAACCGCACGCAACCTCCATAAGCCCCAGCCGGATCGGGAGCCAAGGCACCTGAGTCTGGGCTGGAGGAGAAGGAACCCAGCGCCTGTCCGGAGGGACTGGGAAGGTTTGAAAGTGAGCTGTAGCTGTTCCAGCTGGAAAGTGTGACCTGCTGAACCTCTTGAGTTCTCCAGACCGAGTGTTGTGTGTTTGTATGTCATACCCTGTCATTATTTGTCAGGGATTAGGATTGCCAGCAACCTATGACTGAGTACACCAATCTGTGGGTTGTTTTAGACAACTACTGGGATTTGGAGCAACCCGAGGGATTGCTCCTTTTCCTACTAGGGATAATCCTATTCCTCCTACTGATAGTGTGTTGGAAACCACGATTATAATCACTCATCTGAATGAATGCAAATTGATGATGTATGAGGAGTGAATGCCGCTGACCAGGTCTGAGACTTAAGCTGACTCCAGCCACCCCAAGACTCCTGTGAGGGGAGACCCGATGACCGGGATGTAGGTCTTGAATGCAAGGGGGATCAGCTGAACCTCGTAACCCAGTGGATATATGAAAGAGTAACAACTCCCTTGTTTTATGAGCTGCGGATAAGGTCTAAACCCGAGACCCAGCAAACCTCTCTTTCAGTGTAAGTGTGCGTGAACAAAAACACAAAGGGAGAACTGAGTCCAATTTTCACAGTAAAATATGGCATCACAACAGGAAGCAAGTGTTAGCCCTCGAGAATATCTAGAATATAAACATGCCCAAACCCGGCAAGTTGCTACTAAAAAGGATGGCTATCCAATAGCGGTATCAGAAAAGGATTTGAGCAGGTGGTGGTCAGAACAAAAAAGATAAGACCGAGAAAGCAGTGATAGCAGTGTTAGACATCCTTACACTAAAGGAAAAGAAAATTAAAGCCCTGCAGGAAGAGATTAATGCCCAAAAGCATAATTCTTCTTCTAACCATATAATCCACACGCTGCAGCACCTCTGTGCCAGGAGGATGTGAAACGGGGAGGAATCAATCTTGCAGTCCCTGCACCCATGCCAACCGCACCTCCTTTGTATCCCTCATTATATCCGGATCCTCCAGAAAAAGCACAGATGATAGTTACAAAAGGCCAAACCACTTTTATGGCCCCAATTAAGACGCAGACTCGGCGAGTCTGAAATGTAAATGAGCAGGGCGACCAGGTCCGAGGATTCCACTCTGAGACTGTCTCAGTGTATCACCCATTTACATCCTTAGAGAAACAAGCTTTTGTAGCTGAGTTGCCTGATTTGAAGCGAGACCACAAGAATACTGAATTTTGGGACAAACTGGAAAGTATGGGGGAAATGCATGGGTTACACAAAAAGGATCAACACATCCTAATTAAATGTAAATGTCCCAAGGATGTGTGGGAAAACCTGGAGGACCGATGGAGAACTGGGGTGTGGGCTGAGGACCCTACCCCGGACCCTGAACACCCCGGGCAAGGTCTCGCAAACGATCAGGAAGGAACATTAGCAGAGTTCAAAGCTGCCCTCTCCCTTGCTCTGGGGGCATGCACCACCAATTGGGGAGCATTGAGGTCAGTCACACAACAGAAGGAAGAGCCGGTCACTACCTACGCAGAAAGAATATGGACTGCCTTCTGCTCCTACTCTGGTCTCGATGGTGTAACAAATAGAGACCATGAAGCATTTTTACAGCTCTTAATGGAAGGGATGTCCGTGGACCATCAGGCTGTGCTATCCTTAGGCATACCAGTGGGGAACACATACGTAGATATAATGAAGTGGGCTTCTGACTTAGAAACTAAGAGAAAGAGGGAAGCAAAAACGACCCCAGTTAATGCAGTCAGGGTAGAAACCACGATCAGTGCCTCAGCTGTCCCTCGTTGCCCCGGTTGTGGAAAATTAGGACACATGGTCCGGGAGTGTCGTAATAAAACCAAACCCCAGTGTACAAACTGTAAATGGTCCGGCCACTTGCTAGAGGACTGCTATCACCCCGGAGGGGGTAAGGAAGGCCAATGGCCGGTAAGACAAAGCCGACACCCGGCTCCCAACCCACAAGGGAACAGAGACAATGTGCAGGAATTAGGACAAGTTAAACAACAAATCCAAGAGATTCTCAAAATCCTGGCTGGTAAATAGGTTGCAGCGGCCTCCGTGGCTGGATCTGAAGGTGACCCTAGGATGTTTCTTAACGCACGTGTGGGAGGCCGGCCATGCAAAATGTTAATAGACACCGGAGCCTCGGTATCGATAACCAGCCAACCTCTTCCCCTCACTCGCTGGCATATCTGGCTTGAGGGAGTAGGAGGAGGAAAATTAAAAGCTACCTTAAGCCAACCAGTAGAAATTGAATTTGAAGATGCTTTTACTGTAAGTCAGATCTGGGTCTGCCCCGCACAAGTAGAGACAATTTGTGGTATTAATCTCCTCACCGAGCTTGGGGGGGGGTCATTAACCCCAGAGCGAGTAATATAGAATGGGCCTCTCAGAAGAGCCAGGAAATAGAACCACTTCGGAACATTGCCCTAATAGCCAGCAGTAAAGTTACCACCCCAGTGTGGGGTGATGGTCTGGCTGAAACTCTGTGCTCGCTATATCCTGGGGTCTGGGCCACTAACAAGCAAGACTGTGGGTTGTTAAGCATAGAACCAGTAGTCATAGAAGGACCCACGCACAAAGCCCACCGACAATACCCTATAAAGCCCGATGCTCTAGAAGCTGTCAAGAATATAGTTCAGGATTTGGAACAAAGGGGAGTAGTACGGAAAACAACCTCTACTACTAATTCCCCAATTTGGCCTGTGAGAGAGCCTGACAGAACTTGGAGACTAACTATAGACTATACCCACCTGAATAGGGTGACCCCAAAACCTCACCCAATAGTGGCAAGTCCTGCCACCATTCTAAACCTCTTAAGGCCGACGCATTCAGTATTCACAGTCCTAGATGTGGCAAATGGGTTTTGGAGCATTCCCCTCGCCAGTAAAAGTCAGGACAAGTTTGCCTTCACCCTTGGACACCAGCAGTACACTTGAACTCGTGTACCCCAGGGATATCATGGGTCCCCTTCAATTTTCCACAAAGCCATGGCAAAGGTCCTAGAGCACTTCCAAACGGAGGGGGACACAGTGATATTGCAGTATGTGGATACCTATTAATTGCCAGCTCTAATGAGAAAGACCATCTAAAAACTTTGAACAGGCTATTGTTAAACCTGCAGGAGGCTGGATTTAAACTGAGTGCTAAAAAGGCCCAGCTACAACAGCCAAAGGTATTATACCTGGGGTATGAAATTTCCCAGGGACAAAAGGCCCACACAGGTAAAAGGCCATTAAAAAATTACCCAAGCCCCGAACAGTCAGAGATGTCCGCAAAATCTTAGGTCTTCTAAACTACTGTAGAGCCTATATCCCTGAATTCTCCGATATAGTTAAACCCATCCAAGCCCTGGTACGGGGAGGAAAACCAGCTAACGACCCAGTATTATGGGAAACCCCTCAGGAGGAAGCTTTCAGAAAAATCAAACAGGCTCTTGCTTCAGCACCCTGTCTCGGCTTGCCTAATATGCAGCAGCCATTCCATCTCTATTGTAACCATAGTAAAACTCAGTATTCCGCTGTGCTGTTACAAACTCACGGGGACCGCCCGCGTCCTGTTGCATATCTGTCCACCCCAAGGCCTCCTGTTTCATGAGGATTACCGGAATGTGTTGCAGCTCTAGACTGTGCCACCTGGGCTGTAAAAACTTGTGAACCATACACCCTCACCGGAATCCTGATTTTACACACCCCACACACGCTTATCGACCTCCTTAACACTGGGCGACTCAAATCCGTAACAGATGCCCCGGCGGGGCCAATGGGAATCCGTCTTGTGTCTCCAGAACCCTAACTTTTCAATAGTAAGAGACAAAGGAATTAACATAGCTGAGTTTCTAAATATTGAAGGGGAAGTGCATGAATGTTTAGTGGATAAGGGAGAAGAAGTACTTGGAAGTGTCAAAGAGCAGCCCCTAGAAACCCCAGACTTAACTTTGTACGTGGATGGATCGAGGAAGTATATCAAAGGGGTACCCTCCACGGGATGGGCTGTAGTGTTAGGGGATGGAACCATAATTGCTGCTGGTAAATTGGAAGGTTCCAAATCTGCACAAGAAGCAGAGGTGACTGCACTCACCGAAGCCCTCTATGCTGGACAGGGAAAAAGAATCACTGTGTATACTGACAGCCGGTATGCCTTTGGAGTAGTGCATGATTATATGGATGTGTGGTCACGTAGGGGCTTCCGCACCACCACCGGCAAACCCATAAATCATTTAGAAGCTGTCCAAAGACTGGTAGAAGCTATCAAGCTTCCTGCAGAAGTGGCAGTGGTTAAAGTTAAGGCACATCGCAAAATTGATAGTGAAGAGCAGAGGGGAAACTACTGGGCAAACTTCCGAGCTAAAGAAGCAGCACAAGTAATGCCACTAGGTGTTAGCACAGCCGGAGAGATAGCCGGAGAAATTAAAGAGGAAATAAATCTTACTGCCCTATACTCTTCCCTAAGTACGGAGGAGGAACAGAAATTGAAATCTCTGGGTTGTGTGTATAAAATACCATTATGGTATGCCCCCGGAGAACAACAGCTTGTGGCACCCACCTGTATACGCAACCAGTTGTTACATGCTATACACTCCCCTGCCCATCTGGGCTGGAGGCAAATGAAAGCTGCTCTGAAACCCTGGTGGTGGCCAACCAAAGCAAGGGACACAGCCCGGTTCCTCAAGCGGTGTATAATTTGCGCCCAGGTCAATGCAGGCAGAAGGAAAAGAATTCCCCTAACTCACCAGCCACGACCAGAGGGGCCCTGGCAACACCTACAAATCGATTTTATGGGACCCCTGCCACCGAGCCGTGGGTATAAATACATTTTAATGATTGTGGACACCTTTACTCGATGGGTTGAAGCTTTACCAACTAAAAACTGTACTGATACCACAGTAGCCCGTATTTTAGCAGAAGAAGTTATACCGAGATGGGGATCGCCTCACTCAATCGACTCCGATCAGGGAACTCATTTCACAGGAAAGGCAATGAAAGAAGCCTGCAAAGCTCTTGGAATTAAACAGCGATTTCAAATTCCATACCACCCTGAAAGCTCAGGGATGGTCAAAAGAATGAACAGAACTATAAAAACTGCTTTAACAAAGGCAGTCCTGGATACTGGAGATAGCTGGGCATGTATGTTACCGGCTGTACTTTACCGGATCCGAGGCAGCCCAAATAGACTAACACAACTGACTCCATTTGAACTAATGACAGGGAGAGCTATGCCGATGCCCACTGATGCACTCCTACCAGCCCAAGAGTCAGGCCCATTTGCCAATCGGTTGCAAGTATACATCAAAGCACTGGATATGGAACTTAAGAATCTATATAAACAAGTAAAGGCAAATCAAACCCAATTAGATGACAACACCTGTTTGGAGAAACCAGCATTTCAGGTCGGGGATCTGGTGATGTATCACATTTACCCTGAAGTGAAGGGAATTCTGAAACCTAGATGGCAGGGCCCAATGTGAGTCTTATTAACTACCAGCACATGCGCCAAAATTGGGAAAAAACTGGGAACATTTTGGAAGCATCAAAACCAATTGAAATTGTTCAAATCCGTAAACGAAACCACTAACATTGTCTCTCCAGTTTCCTCTCCAGGTACCACAGCCACTGACTATGAAGCCACTCCTGCTGAGTCTGCTGCTATCACTGTGGTATCACCGGAGAGGAATGAAAGAAATACCCTGTGAGCGAGTGGACTGGAATTGGATCTTAAACCCACCCCCTCCGGGGGTGCTACGGTTCACTTGCTATACTAACCAAACCCTTAGCTTTTGTAAGTCCCAACAACTAACTCCTACACAGGTTTGGCCGAAGGTAAGGGCCAACCTATGGCTGGGATGGGGTCTGGTTGAACACCAGAAGGTGCTCATTAAATCATATATTAATGCCCATAGAAACAGAGAGACGAGTAATGTCACCCTTATCATCACTGCAGTGTGTCCCGTCCTCCGTTGGTGCCAGGTACCAGAGATATTGGGGCCAGATGGACATACATGGAAGGAGTCATGGGAGTGTATTGCGCAACCACTTAGATCCCTAAACCCAACAGATGATGTTCTTAAACCCTGTTGCGGACCCATAAGGGGGACGGTAACCACAGTAAATAAAACCAGTATTCAGGTTATCTATTTAGAGGGGCAAATAAGAACGGGTCACCATGGAGAATACAAGGCCCTGGGCCAGCCCTCATTCACACATAATTATTTTGCTTACTGCGCCAATACCAGCCCCCGTAGGACCCAAACCACCCAGTCCTCCGTGTTAGAATTTATGTGGGATTTTGTAGGAAAAAAACCAAATACTGGTAGCAAATCCTGCACCAACTACACATATCAAGTGCCCATCGAGGTAGGAAGTGGTGACTCTCCATGGAATATAACACTAGTAGCCCAGACACGGGTTTCCTTAAGTACATGGCAACACTTTCTCAGTCAATGGCCATCATTGACCTGCCCTTCCTTAAATACCATTAACCAGGTCCTAAAAACCAAAGTTGAACCCCCCAACTGTGTATCTTGTCCTGAACAAACCCCCGTCTTACAACCAGGACTTGTGTTAATAGGACCGAAATTATCAGTCCTTACCTCTGTGGTGTTCCATACTTATCAGGTCAAAGTCCAAATCGCCCTAGATAATATTGGGCAACAGTGTGCTAGCCTCACTAAATTAACTACCCAAATTAGTGAACGACTACCCAGACAAAAACGGGGTTTAACTGACACTATTGCAGGATGGTTTGGAGCAGGAAATTCTATTAGTAACACTTTTGTTATAGCTCAACAGTCAGAAGAACGGCACCGCATAGAATCCAAGTTAGCAAATGCAATAATATCAAATGCCCGAGGTGGTTTAGACACTAGCCATGCCAGCCAGCTCATCCTCAGTAGCCTGAGGGAGTTGTCTAGTTCAGTATCAACATCATTAGACATAACCAAATACCTAAATCAACAACTTGTGGAATTGCTCATTAATGGTACGAAATTAAAGGATTTAGAAGGTCAGTGTTGGAGACTTGAGCAAGCCTCAGCTATCATACTCCAGGGAATCGTAACTGACTTACTGGAGGGCCAGGTTCATCCTGCTCTTACGAAAGTGATAAGGCCTCATCTTCCCCAGACAGACCCATGGATATGGGGACATAGAGAATCCATGCGGGTACAGAGACCTGGCTGGACAGGTAGTAGTATAACCTTCCAGCTCCTAGCTCCTCTGGGTGTACCCCATGTGCAATCAGCCAAAATGGTAACTGCTCTACCGGTACCTAAACAGGGTCATGTGGTAAGAGTGGAAGGTATTGCATATTCCGAAGGCCCTGGGGGAGCATTGTTTCCCCGAGATTGCTGTACCCACTCTGATAAGGAAGTTTTGTGCACCTGCCCTTATAACACCATGACAAATCTGTCTAGGTTTGAAGTGGCCGTTACAAAAACACCTGCACATACCAAGCTAATCCAAATAAACGGTACCTACTGGTGTTTAACAGCTCAAACTAACCACTCCATTCAGTTAAATAAACAAATATGCCCCTCCTCATATCCATCTGTGTGCATTGCAGTCCCTCACAGGTCAGTCCTAACTGTAAATAAAACACAACTGTACCGTACACCAGCTATATTCGGTAACTTTACTTGAAACCCTAAATGGCACAGTGGCAGTAAATATATAAAAAAGGGTTTGCTGGCCCTGCAGGCTAAAATAAAAAAGCTGGTAACCCTTGCCAAAAAACGCATTGCAATCGGTCGTCTGTGGTACACACAGTTAGGTAATACCGTAAATCATGCCAAAACTCACTTCTCTAAGGCACTCAACCAGGCAGTGAAGGTCCAACATGTAATCATGGGCAGCGCCTTCACCGGCGAAAAAATACCCTGGGGGTGGATTTGGGTAGTGTTTTGCCAAGTTATGTGGAAAGTTTCCATCATAACATTCATACTTGTACTGGTACTGTGCTGTCGCTTCCAGCGCAAAATAAACACCCTAAAATTACTGTATTTGACCTGGCGGGTCAAAGAACTCTAAGGTCAAAAGGAGGGAACTGTAGGGTAAACTGAGGCAAACCTAAATGTGCTAGTAGGCCTCTAAACAGCATGATTCCACCCTGGGATTAGGCCTGGGAACACCACAGTCAGAATAAGAGCTGCAGGCAGTAAAACGACCCTGGGCACCATAGCAACCACATTCTAAGACACTCAGACAGTAACACACTTTGCTCAAAATTACATTCATAAAATGTGCTTAACTGTCTTGCTTCACTCCTAAATAATGAGCCTGAGAACCAAGCACTGCACCAACTCAAGGCCATACCCTCCTGCTATAAAAACATCATCATCTATGCAAACTAAAATGTTATTACTGTTTTGCTGACATGTTTTGGCATTTGAACAGTAACTACCTGTATATTAATTAATAAGTTGTTACTTTGCAATGTGCGAAGATATTATGTAATCTTTAGTAGTTCTATTGGCTCATTTCGTCTTGCTGCTAAACCTATCAAATCATTTTTCCTCCGTCCACCTGCTAACTATATAACCTATTGTATTGTTTTAATTAACCAGTGTTCACCAGGGTAACCCCTGCGTGTCACTCCATCAGCTGGTGTATAATAAATCCTCCGCTTGTTTTCACCTGCATCCAAAGTGTCCTGAATTATTTCCAACATTATGAATGGCATATAGCCCTCTTATATATTATAGATGGATTGATGCAGGCAATCCATCTATACATCATCATACATTTCAGAGAAGATGCAGTAATTTTCATTGATTACAAAGCTTAAATTCTCTCACACATTTTTGGTATGCAGCCTCTCCCCAACTTACGAACCGGTTATGGACCAAGCAATTGGTCCATAACTCGGTTTGTTCGTAAGTTGGACCCCATAGAGTTACACACGACCGCGCTGTTCGTAAGCGCGGATTGCATTCGTAATTTGGGGTCCGACATTTATGACAGCTTCGGTCGTAAATGCGAACGGTCGTAAGTCGACCGTTCGCAACTCGGGGATCAGCTGAAGCAAAGAGGCACTGATTTTAATGGCGTACTTTGTATCATTTTATCATGAACCACATTTTATACTTGGAAACTGACCATATCATTCCTTTTGATACCATCCAGGTTTCTCTTGGGTCTGTGAGCCTCAAATGTATAATTCTGAGGCATAGCTATACCACACATAGACTCCCAAGGAAATAAATATATGAGTTCAGATTTTTACTGTAGCTTGATTTTTCTTCCAAGAGACTTACAAAATCACCCAAGAATAATCATGATTCTAACCACTGACATAACAAGACTCATCTTTTTCCATTAGATTTATTATAATAACTTTCAGAAAAGAAAGAAATTTCGTCGGGAATAGGATGTCGGGCGAAGTGATTTGATTGATTAACCTCTGTTCCCCTCAAACAAGTTGAGTTTATATGAAAGTACCCATCAACAAGTTACTGAGGAAATTCTTTAAAGTGACATGGGCTGTGTTATTCAGAGATCAGCTATGGGATATGGTGTCTGTTTCAGGTTCAAATCTAACTGAGTTAACAGTGACAAAAATGGTTGCTACTGATTGTGTCTTGCTTAAATAGAGTAGTGGGCTGCTTGGTGTAAGGATTGCCTCTTACTATATGTTTGAGCAGCAGCTACCCCAATGCAATCCCAAGTCTGATGGAAATAATGCAGATGGTTGTTCAGTAGTCTATGAGGAAGGTATTTGATTATCTGAGTCCAGTTCCTAATGCATTGGAGGCTACATCCCAAAACTAAAACCACAATTGGCTCCCTCATTAGTGACATGGCCCTCTGACCCCATAATTAGTTTGTCCAGGTCAGCTCAGTGATAGAGCTGAGTGGGAAGTCTGGCATAGGTCCTGCCTATGCTTATGCCTACTTAGAAGGCTTCAGCCTCCAGAGGTGTCAACTCAGCACCGCTTACATGAACATTTTAAAAGAACTTGAACCAGCCAAACATAAAACCAACCTGCCTTTGTTACCAAAGCGACCTAGTGCAACAAAATGGCAAATGAAATTTAATGTGGATAAGTGTAAAGTAATGCACATTGGGAAAAATAACCCCAACTATGCATACAGTATGATGGGGGCTAATATGGCTACGACAAATCAGGAAAGAGATCTTGGAGTTATCGTGGACAGTTCTCTGAAAACTTCCACACAGTGTGCAGCAGCGGTCAAAAAGGCAAATAGGATGCTAGGAATTATTAAGAAAGGGATAGAAAATAAGACCCAGAATATCTTACTGCCCCTGTATAAAACTATGGTACGCCCACATCTTGAATACTGTGTACAGATGTGGTCTCCTCACCTCAAAAAAGATATTTTGGCCTTGGAAAGGGTTCAGAAAAGGGCAACTAAAATGATTAGGGGTTTGGAACAGGTCCCATATGAGGAGAGGTTAAAGCGACTGGGACTTTTCAGTTTAGAAAAGAGGAGACTGAGGGGGGATATAATAGAGGTATATAAAATCATGAGTGGTGTGGAGAGGGCCGATAAAGAAAAGTTATTTATTAGTTCCCATAATAGAAGAACTAGAGGACACCAAATGAAATTAATGGGTAGCAGGTTTAAAACTAATAAAAGAAAGTTCTTTTTCACACAGCGTGTAGTCAGCCTGTGGAACTCCTTGCCAGAGGAGGCTGTGAAGGCTAGGACTATAATAGAGTTTAAAGAGAAGCTAGATAATTTCATGGAGGTTAGGTCCATAAAAGGCTATTAGCCAGGCGATAAAATGATGTCCTTGGCCTCTGTTCGTCAGAGGCTGGAGAGGGATGGCAGGAGACAAATCGCTTGATCATTGTCTTCGCTCCACCCTCTCTGGGGCACCTGGTGCTGGCCACTGTCAGCAGACAGGCTACTGGGCTAGATGGACCTTTGGTCTGACCCTAGTACGGCTGTTCTTATGTTCTTATGTTCTTAAGTAATCTCTGAGCTGCAAGGTGGGGACATTGGCATTAGACTGAGAGGAAAGCAAATGTGTGTGAGTTCTAGGGTGCATGACTCACTTGCAGTTCTCACTGTAGGGATCAAACAGATTTAACAGACAAGGATTTTAAGGCTGCTGGAGTTCCCAGTTTTTATAGCAGGATTCTGCCCAAGAAAGGAGATCTGGTTGTGTGCTTCAGGAATTGTCATACACATGCTCTTTTAAAACTTTATTTATCTGTCCTGCTGTTGTGCTAGAGTTAATTATATGTGGTGTGTTGATCTCTCTGCCCAATACACCTCTGTGCTCAGGCACTCCATTTTGGCTGCCTTTCCCCTTTTTCTCTGTTTTAATCAAAACGTATTAAATAAACAATGTATGATGACAGAACCGGTACAGCACTGGTTCACAAATGTATATTAATCTTGGCCTCAAGCTTCCAGCTCCATATATGCCCTGGCTTCTCTGATAAGGCTGTCAGTTATTGCCAGCTGAGAGGACATCATAGCTCCTTTTTGATTGACTGTTGGCATTATTATATATCAATTGTTTTCATCAGACTTGGGATCGCATGGTGGTGGTTGCTGCTGGACCATATAGTAAGAGGCAGTCCTTACACCAAACCTCTCACTACCCAATTTAAGCAAGACACAGTCAATAAGGGCATGTCTACATTAGAAAATTATTTTAAAATAACTAAATTCAAAATAATAACTCCCAAAATAACAAAATTGAAATAACATGTCGCCACTACGGGGAGGAGCCCTTGAAATTTGTCTGAGGCAGGCTCTGTTTTTGTGGATGTTCTACCTCACTTAGAGCTCCAGGAAGCACTGGGGAGTAATTACTTTGATTTACTCTGGGGAGTAGTTATTTTGAAATAACAACAGTGGAGCGTCCACACTACCTCTATTTCTAAATAACTATTTTGAAATAAGATTCATTCTCTGAGGAAAGCAGGAGTACAAATTTGGAAATAACCACCCCATTATTTTGAAATAACAGGCTTGGTAGTGTGGACACTCCACTTATTATTTCCAAATACGGGGGTTATTTTGAAATAACTCCCTAGTGTTGACCAGGGCTAAGCATGGCAAGCAATTGGAGGGATTGGCGAACAGAAACGCAGACTCATCCTGATACGAACTTAGCTGAATGTTTTGTGTTTAAACCTTGACTTTCTCTACTCAAGGACAGGTCACACGATCAGGCCAGACATTTGGCAGAGAGTGCCTTTCATGAGCTCCCAAAGGTGAATTACCCCAAACAGGGTAGGGATGAAGTGAGACCACAGTCCTATCTAAGCCTCACCACTGAGCTAGCCACCACCTAAAGATCTGAAAGAGTGATACTGCATCTGGAAGCACACACTCCCTGGTGAGGTGGCTGCATATATCCCACAATGTGTGGAGGATTGTAATTTGCACATATGGCTCTTATTAGAGCTTTGGTCTTCCCCGCTGCTTTTTCAGGCACCCGGGGGTATAGGCTGAATTCCCCATTCCCCAGAGTCTGTGGCTCTCAGTAGTGTAAGTTACCATGGACATTCTATAAATGCAAGTAAAGTGATGTACATGACATTTACCCTGGTATATAGCTATTGAAAGTTAAGATGACTGCCACTGTCAGAGCCCTACCCATGCTTTATCAAAACCCTAAAATCAAGCTCACAGTGAAGTTTTTCTGCGTGAAAAATGACTTAGTTGGTTCTATTGCATATTCACGTATAATTAAAACTCTCAAGCCAGATATCTTCAGTGTGTAACTCAGCTATATTTCTCTCTCCCTTCATGTAAGTTAAATGGTAGGTCATCATATTTTGTTTATTTCCAGCTGTATTCTTATGATACAAGTAGTTTTATATATTTGTGAATCCCAATGTGACCTTTTATAGTACTTGCACTGGCTCCCAGTTCTTCTTGGAACAAACCCAAGATATACTGTATTATATGTGCCACTTCTAGAGAAAACCTGTTACAGCTGGGAAAAAATCACTTGCAATTTGTGTTTGAATTTTTCTGTCTTAATTAGCTTTATTTTGTGAGTGAGAGCCAGATTTTATGACAGCTATTAACAAATCTTATCATCATCCTTCTTTTCCATGTGTACTTAACTGCTGCTGAGCTTTGCATTTTTATGATCAATAAGCTTTCGTGTATTTCAGGATTTGCTACAGTTGTGCTGTGCAAATTAGTAAATGCAAATCTTGCAACATTATTGATTGAAAGCATCACACACACACACTGAGAGGGCAAGATGACAGAACAAACAAACAAAACAAATTAAATAATGTTCTGAAATTATATATTGGCATAAACTAATCACTTTAATTAACTTCTTGCATACTGTAGACATTGTTTCATGAAAATTGCATAATAAAGGCAATGAGTAATGATACACTTTTAATTATCCAAACTCTATATTATTTATTGTTTCTATAGTCCCACCAGTCGGGATTGCACTCAGAGGATAAATTAAACAAAAGCTGTGAGCTATGGATTTACATAGTAGGGGCCTTATTTTTAAAGGTATTTATGTATTTATCTAAGCTGCAGATAGGAGCCTTGTAGGATTTTCAAAAGAGCCTTCCCTTGAGTGCCTAACTCCCAATGCTTTTTACTGGGAGTTAGATGCCTAGATGCTTTTGAAATCTTCACTTTTAGGCACCTAAATACCTTCCCAAAATCTGGCTCCGATGCTGCAAATCTAAAGAGGCCCCTCAGTCTGTGCTAACTTGTGAGATCAGGGTCTAAGTCAAGGTCATGTACGGTGCATGGTTCACATACAGCCTACTGATTAATATCATGAGAAGACTTCGGGTTTGTAAATTAAACTGGCTTGCTATTAAAGGATCTATTTTTAGAAGTGCTGCACCTGACATCAGCATTCAGGTCATGTGCACACACACTAACTAGCTGTGCTTCTTCCAAATTCTGCCCTTCTTCAGACTGTGCTCCTCCCAACTAAGTCTAGGCAGTTTGCTACAGTGCAAAGAGCCTCGTGGAATGTGTGGAGTGCCCTCTTCTCCCATTGATGTCACTTTAACCAGTCTAGGTCCCATTAGATGCTCAAGAACCTCAGAACTTTCCTAGAAATTCGGAACTGGGCACTAAAACTACCATGTTTTATTTAAATGGACAGTGGGCCAAATTATACCATCCCGTATGGGTATATGGCTCCTATTGTCAGTAAAATGCATCTTGATGCAGACTTCACCTCTCTGTTCCAAAGTAATTCATTCCTTTGTAGTAAGATCCATAAGACAAGGTTGCCAGTAGCTATAAAACCTGTTTTCCACACACAGACTTCCTATTTCTAATACTCAATCACTTTGCTAGCTCAGAAATGCATCACATTCTCTTTTTTTTAAAAAGGGAGAGAGAAACAACAAAAGCAGATTGTCTACAATATATATCTTAGGACAAGGGTAGGCAAATACCAGGCTGTGGGCTGGATTCAGTCCACCAGGGCTAGCTCCTGTCAGGTCCCCACCACTAATTTATCTGCACAACCACAGGTACCGGCAATCACAGCTCCTGTTGGCCGCGGATCATAGTTCCCAGACAATGGCGTACTGCCGCCATGTTATTGCCCGCCCCTGGGGACTCTACCTGGCAGGGGCAAGGCCAACAGCCACATTCCAGGCAGTCAGGCTGGGCAGCAGCCTGCAGTGGTCATTGTGGGGAGTTGGGAGGCCTGGGATCTGATGAGTGGGGCTGCGAGGGTCTTACTTTTGCAAGCCATAGGGTCATCCACCACCCATGGATCCCTATATATTAAAGCTGGCAAAGATGGAACTATGACCACATTGCTTTCACTAGAGTAAAGGTACTAGTAAAAGTATGTGTAGCATTCAAGAAAGATTGTAACATAGAATCCTAGGGTTGGAAGAGACCTCAGGAGGTCACTGAGTCCAACCCCCTGCCCAGAGCAGGACCAACCCCAACAAAATCAAATTTCATGCGTTTTTCCTTTCCCCATTACCAAGCTGTTATTCCACATAATTTGATCATTAGGTCATCTGGCTCAATAAGTGACATGTGTGCAGGTCCCAGAGAGTTGCCTTAATATCTTACCCTTTTGTCTGTAACAACTAAAAGTTCTCAAGTCCTGTTAGACAGTAGCACAGCTTCTGAGTAGATGACATGTAGTACTTATGTAAACAGTTCCAGGAACTTTCAAGAACCACCTTGCTTCCACCAGCTTCTGATTCAGTCATCATTTCTGATCTATACTCTGAAGCTATAAACGTTCAATCATGCAGAATGTGTTTCTATCAACATTGTGATCTTTTGAAGGGGTGGAAATAGTGGGGGCAATTTTGCTCGTACAAAACCAAATGTGTTGTGGTGGTTTGATTCCCGTCTCCTTTTTATCTGAGTAACCCAAATTAAATAAGTTGTTTCTCTTCTAGCTCATCATAGTAAATCATGGTGAGAAAAATGCCATTCTAACTCCCTACAGATGTAAGCCTGGCACTCCAAAGCTGCTCTTACATTTATAGTCCTGCTTTAAAGTTTATAAAGCTGTTAAATGTAATTCCTCCACAAATGTAGTAACATTTCTGCCCATATCTCTCTGCTGATGAATACATATTTTGCATCATAAACTAGACAGAGGACTTCCTGGAAATAGTGTGTTGTGATTCTGGTTGACACACAACTGGAATACAATAGGGCCGGGACCAGTAGTGGATTAGTCACTTGGACGATGGGGCCTATGCTCAGGGACCCGGGCCAGTTGGGGGCTCCTGGGAAAATGGGCATACCCTCCTCCTGATTTGCTCCACCCACCTAGTGCTTCTGCCAGAGAAAGGGGGATCAAGGCACTGGAACCAGGGAAGGATTAAGGGGGGGCTAGCTGGGCAGCTGCCCGGGGCGCCAACCTATGGGGGGCGCCTGATGGCAGCTGTAAGGGGCGCTGCGCACCCGGCCGCATGGTGCCCCTTAGAGCTGCAATCAGGCGCTGCGCACTCGGGGCTGGGGGCCGCGCGGTGCCACTTAGAGCTGCCATCAGGCACCGCGCGCCCGATTGCAGCTGTAAGGTGCGCAGCGCGCCGGTGGGTGGGGCCACACATGTGCCGTGTGCCCGGGGTGGAGCCGCGCATGCATCGCGTGCCCGCTGCCCGGGGGCGCAGGAATGGCTCGAGCCGGCCCTGACTGGGACTTGCCTTGCTCTGTCTCTGATGATCCAGCCAGGGAATGAGGCTGGAGAATGGGGGCTTACCCTGCCCCATTTGCCCAGTGCTCCAGCCCAGGAGTAGGGTTGGAGTGGGGCAAGCCCCATCCCCCAACCCTATTTCCCTGGCAGGATTGTGGAGGGAACTGCAGGTGCACCAGGTGGGGAAGGGCCCCAACTTGCTCTGGCCTAGGGAGCCCACCAAACTCTAATATAGCCCTGGCTAGGACACTGTCTTTGAGCATGATTTAATATAGTTAGACCACATTTTAGAACTCCATCTTCTTGTGAAACCAAAATTGTCATGATTTATAATGATGATGATGATTGATGATGATATTTATTCATTATGCAAAAAATTAAATAGCCTTTTAGAAATCTCAAAATTGGGTTGGCTTGATCCATCCCAAATTTTTGATATCACACATTTACGGCATTGTCTCCAAGCTTTCTAAAATACATAACTAAAATCAGCCTCTGTATTAATAGTAGCTGGATAAAGGTGATTCTGGTAGGAAGTGGGAAATGCTTGGAAGAACTTGCCTGCTGTATAACATTTGCTCTTGGATTGTTAATTTGGTTCATAATTCAGGGTGCTTATGTCCCCAATGCTACTGAAAGTCCAGTTAACCATGGTGATAAATCCCTCCAAACATATCCACCGGGAACTGGCCAGAAGATTCTGCTCATTCCTATTCCTTTGATCTTTGCAGGCAACTCAAACATAAAATTGCAGCCACTCACAGAAAGCTCCAAGTAGTACAAAAAACAGGAACACAGACTGCTATGAACTCACTTCTCCTCCAGTGCTCTTGTTTCTATACTGGATTCCATAGATTAAAGAGTCCAGTCCACTTTTTTTTGTCTGTGATATTTAAAGCCACCCATGGATATTGACCTAAGTAATTGAGAGAGTGCCATTTTCTCCATGGTCAGGAGCTCCTATGACATTTACATTCCACCAGAACTATGGATCTGCAAGATCTTTATAGCTGCTGGATTCAGACCACAGACTCACTTCCCCAAGATGGTAGAAAGACCATGGGATTCACTACATTCAAAACAAAGCGCAAATGTAACCCCTGTGACTTGGCTCCCCCACAATGAAGCCTTTACTCACAGATATAAACACATAATTAAAAAAAATACTAAAACTATTTCTCTTAGAGGCAGGGAAGGAAGAACAAGAAGGGTTGCTATTATGTACTGATTTTTTTTCAGCTATGTGAGGTTCTCTGGTACGATAGATCCACTTTTACTTTCACCCACTTTCTCTCTGTCATCCAATTTTTTCTTCATTCTCAGAGCCAAGTCTGGGTGGCTAGAGAGGCCAGGAAGTTAGGGGGGCTGTTCCTGTAGCATAGGTGAGATACTAGAGGTGACACTGCCATCAGTAGGTTAACTAAGAACAGCAGAGACCCAAAGCAAAGACAGCTTGTACTCTTCACTTGCCCAAAGCTGTGGGAGGAAAGTGAACAGACTAGCCGTGCATCCTATGATTGGAAATGGCACACAAGCCTAAATGCCCTGTCACCTAGCAACCAAGTCTAGACCTTCACCTAAATTCTTAATCTCTGTGTCTGTCATATAAGCCATATTCCATTGCCAACATTGCTACCAGCATTTGGAGCCATTTATCATGACTTCAGCCTCTTGCATCGTGCCATGAAGGCTATACAGCTTATATACATCAGACCAGATCCTAGGCTGGTGAAAACTGGTATAGTTGAGGTTTGGTCCCACCATAACCAAATCATTGCAAAATCCCACTTGAAAGATGGCTACACATCAGTGCCAGAAAACCACAGTTCAAAGGCCGCAGCAGGTCAGTGCCATTGGCATATCTTGGAGAACACATGTGATATTAGGAACCACACCATTTTGTATGTCTGCAGGCTAGGGAATGTAAAAAATGAGAGGGAGTAATAAAAAAGTGGTTAAAAAGAGACATACGTCAAAGTATAAGACATCATGGAATTCCCCAGAGGGGTGTACAGAAGAATGATTATATACCATTCGGTGATGATAAACCTCAAGAGAGCTAGAGATTTTAGTATAGATAAGATCCAAGTGTTTGTACTCCTATCAGAAATACCTAATTTCTTCCTCCTTTCTTCTTCCTATCTCTTTGTATCCTATACCACACCTGAATCTGTATGTAAAAGTCCTTTCAATGTGATGTATTCCCAAAATTTCAGGATTGTTTTCCATAGCATTCAAGTCCTTAGCCTTCACTGGCACAAATAAAAAACGGAATTGAAGATTAAGCACTTAAATGTTTCAGTGAAAGTAAATTTAAGTTTGGATATTAGATTAGTTTTGTAGTACTCAGATGTGTCATTCAGAACAGGATCACGTTGTGATAGGCATTGTAGAAACATATAATAAATGACAGACTTCCTCCCAAGTCAGATTGTCAGGTACCTTGGGAAATTTCCCTCTGCAATGCATGGCATGAGTCACAAGATGGGATCATCTGGGTATAGCTCATCAAATCATTTCTCTGCCTTGAGCACGGATGCCTCTTGGTGCCTTCTATCTCATTCTATAGTACAGTAATACAACAGTTTAATCTCCAGAGACCTGATAGCTATAATACTTTTGTTTAATCCTGGTTATTGGGTGGGCTTTGGTAGCCTGTGATGTGAAGGAGATAAGACTAAATGATTCCTCTGGCTTCAAACTCTATGACTCGATGCTAGTCCTTGCTTGAAAGAACTTGGGGTGGAAGCACAAAAAAAATTAGGTGCCTAGAAAATCACAGTACTTCACAAAGCCTGAATTAGGTGCCCCCCAATGGGAGATACTAAACAGAGTGGTCAGGTTTAGCCCCACCTCTTTCAGGGCAATAGGTGCCTAAGAGATGCCTATTGCTGCTAGCAACTCAGACCTGAGAAAGTTCTTCCAGAATTAGGGATCTGTGTAATTTAGCCAAAGGCTGGAGCAGAGGAGACTTCCCTCATAACTTTCAGACCAGTTGTTAGGCTATTCTCTGGAGATGTGGGTAATGCTCAGTTCAAGTCCCACCTATCTTAGGGTTTGTCAACACAAAGAGATAAAATCTTGCATCTGACTCTGATTGGGAAGGCTTGCACTTGGAGGCTGAAAATTTGCTGAGTAGATGTTGAGGTTTGGGCTGTGAGGATGGTGAATTTTCAGAGCTCAGGGTCCTGCCAAAGCCCCAACATATAAATGGCAATTTCTACCCCCCACCACCTGGGCCAGCTGTGGCTATGCGGTGGGTCTTTTATCCCTGTGTAGTCATACCCTTAATTAGGTCATTTGGGCTAGAAAGGGGGAGCAGAAGCATGAGAATATCTCTGTAGCTGGGTGGTTAGAGCACTTATCCTTGATTTGGTGTCGCTGGATGACGTCCCCCTGGTCGTGCTACTGTGTATTTATAGTGTTACTATAGATATAAAGTGTAATCTATTGTGCAGCCTCAATAGGAGATAGTAAGGGAGACCTGCATCAGAATTTCCTACAGCCCAGTGTTTAGGGGGTGGCTCATTACTATTCAAATCCCTTTTCCTACTGAGGCAGAGAGTGGACCTGGATGGACGAGTGTGTGTGTGTGTGTGTGTCACAGCATAGGTGCCTACTCTAGCCAACAAGACACAAATGAAGTTCCCCCCCTCCCTCCAGCTGCCTTGTGTGAACTCACTTGTGAGGCCTGGTCTGGTAGGCCCTCTCTGACCATGCCTCCTGGATCAGGCCTCATACATAACTCAGGAGGCTAACTGCTTGTCATTCTCCGGCTCGTGCATCTCTCTGGGGCCAGAGACAGGGATCTGGACACATAGAATGAGGCAACCATGTACAGGCTCAGAAACTTAGGTGCAGAGAGAAATTTTACTGCAAAAATGTGGGCACCAAGTGTCATTAGCTGCCTGCTAGCTTCTGTTACAGTTTTGTGCATTGCAGTAGATCTTAAAAGTGAGACTTAGGCACCTAAAACAGGGATTTAGGTGCTTGTCATCGAGTATGTCTACACTAGCTCATTAATTCGAGCTAGGTAGGCAAATCAGGCAACCGGAGTTGCAAATGAAGCCTGGGATTTAAATATCCCGGGCTTTATTTGCATCTTCCCGTCCGGGCTCCATTTTTAAATCCCCCTTAGTTCGAACGAACTGCCCGCGGCTACACACGGCAGTCAGAAGTTAATCCGAACTAAGTCCTTACTTCAGATTAACTGTTACTCCTCATGGAATGAGGTGTAACAGTTAATCTGAACTAAGGACTTAGTTCGGATTAACTTTAAACTGCCACGCGTAGCCGCGGGCAGTTCGTTCGAAGCAGAAGGGGGAGAAGGAATGGGAGGAGGAGCAGTAGCTGGGGAGGGAGCAGGGGCTGGAGCAGCAGGAGGCAGCGAACTCTGCTCCAGGGTCAATGACCACCTGGGGGGCACGGACCGTCCTGCCCCCCAGGATGTGGTCAATGGCATCAAAATAGGGCAGGGGTCTGAGTCTCCCTCTGTTTGGGAGCTGCCCCCTGTGGCCCTGGCATACACCTGCTGCAGCTCCATTATTTTCATGCGAACCTGCTTCTGGGTTTGCATGTGGCCTTTGGTGGCCAGGCTGGCAGCCATCCGCCTGTAGACGGTTGCGTTCCTCCGTTTAGTGTGGAGATCATGGACATTGGAGGCATCCCCCCAAACCTGAATTAGGTCCCTGATCTCCGCACTGGACCAGGCAGGTGCCCGCCTTTTCCAGCCCCTGGCAGGCTCCTGGGAGCTGGCAGACTGGTCCTGGGGAGCGGTGGAGGACTGGCTGGTACTGGCTGCCTGGCTCATGCTGGGGCCACTGGGTCAGGTGCAGCGACTACTGGCTCTGGGCTGGCAGGCTTGCAGCTGGCACAGGCACTGTGGCCAGAGTCTACCCCTTTAAGGGCTCTGAGGAGGGGGGAGGGAGAGAAGTTTTCTTGGTTGTGCCCAGAGTGGCCACCAGGGTACCCTGGGAAGGGCTGGAGGCCCTCTATTTCCGAAATAAGCATCTACACAGCGCTTATTTCGAAATAGCAATTTTGAAATTGGTGCTATTCCTCATGGAATGAGGTTTATCAATTTTGAAATAAACCCTCCGCTATTTCGATTTAATTTCGGAATAGTGGTTTGGCTGTGTAGACGCTGGTAAAGTTATTTTGAAATAACGGCTGTTATTTCAAAATAACTTTGGTGTGTAGACATACCCTAAAAGATGACAAGGAGCTAAAACACACACTCAGGCAAGAGATGTGGAGGAGGAGGGCATGGTAGCCAATAAAAAAAAAAACAGAGCCGCTTCATAGGACAGTTCTATGTGGCTGCCCAGTAATTCCCTAGCTTATGTTGCTCAGGGGAAGGGGCTTCAGGCAAGGGGTGCAATGGAGGTGGGAGGGGCTGAGAAAGGGCAGGAAGAGGTGGGGTGAGGCAAGGGTGGAGCTTGGGGGAAGGTGTGGAATTGGGGCAGGAATGGGTCCTGCAGTGGGGGGTTTGACCCGGGGTAGTTGCATTAGGCCCTGCAACCCTTACGGATGGCCCTGCAAAAAATTAAGATGCTTTAGTAAAGGTTATGCTGCCTGTGTGTATAATTTGTAAGTTTAATAAAACAGGTGGCAGAAGTAATCACAATAATTACAACTTGCTATCTACCCACCTGTAATCAGATGGCAGTTTCCTGTTTGAATCACAGCAAAGGCAAGTTTAAGAAGAGATATGAGGGACATGGGCACTCTCCCTCTGCCCTGTATTGAGCAGCATTGGACAAAAAGATGAGACTATTTGTGAGGTTAAATAGGCAATTGGGAGACCTGGGCTAGCACAGTTTGGAGAGCAAAGGTGGTGAATGATGCTGTGATAAGATAACAGGACAGTTAGGTAAGATGGGCCTAATTGTGAAAGGATCAAAAGTTAAGGACAAGGAGTTTGTGTATGAAATCCAGATTTTAAAATTTTCACATTTATCTGGGGCAAAATTTCCAAGATATAAATATGTATTCAACCCCAATGAACTTGAAAATCTCTCTTGGTGTAAATCAGCATAAGTACCACCGGTTGTGACTACACATCACCCTAAATTCCATATAAGATATGCAATTTGCGCAATGCAAATTGCGTATCTTATTTAGATTGAATTTTGAAATTTGAAATTTGGCACTTCTATTCAGCGCCAAATTTCAAAATAACACGTGATTTTGAGCCATCCCTTATTCCTTGTGCAACAAGTTTTACTGGGATGGTGAAATAGTGTACCCATTATTTAAAAAAATATTTCGAAATAATGGGAAGCTTGTGTAGACATGGGGGAGCTATTTCGGGATACCTAGTGTAGACGTTCCCATAGTGATTTTTTGCAGCTGAGGATCTTGTCCTCACAGATGTGGGGAGCCATCATGGGGGCTAGGAAAATAACAATTTGTACTGTATAGGTTAGTTATACAGATCAGCCAATTAGGGAACAGAAACAATACCACTTGACTTAGGTAGCTAGCAAGTGCATAATACTGCTGATAAATGATCTGCATCCCAGTAATTATTTACTGAAGAAATCAGTGAAAATTTTAAAATACTGAATAAATTCAAGAATTCTGCAGTCTTGTCACAAACTGAAAAAATGGTCCATGTGACTGAATATAATCACTAGTGCTTTCAGACATTCACCCATCTCTAGTAATACAGCCCATGAGCCAAATTCCACCTTCCACTGCATGACATTTGAACCGACCCACCACTTTCAGAATATACAGTTAAATCCTCTACCCTGAATTACAAAGGGCCAAAGGAGACTCGGGATCCATTTTCCCTAACTGCAGGAACAGGGCAGGATTCCTACCTAGCACGCAAGACAATGTGCAGGAATGGGAGCAATATGGCCTCAAGGAGGAATGTCAGAGTCTCAGCCAGTTATCTCATAAAAACGTCTGTAGCCTGTACAGTATTAGCTAGGGTCACACAGTGCTACTCTTACCCTTCTGTCAGCAGGATAGCTCTTGTAAAGTTGCATACCGCACTAGTCATCCAAGTATTTCAGCTCCTCTCAGTAATTTCAGGGTTTCACCTGACTATTATTAAAATCACAGTGACTTTCTGAATTGAACAGTCTGGACTTGTTTCAACATATGATCATGATGATTATACAAATGTACAATGTATATGTAAACCTAGTGTAGATCACATGCTTGCATATGCCTACAGAATGCTAAAAGATACAAGATTGTTCTTTTATGTGTGTGTGTAAGACAGACTATTTCTAACTAGTATAATAATCACAAACTTTAATAATACTTTACAAAGAAAGACAGAATCGAGTTCTTCGATGCAACTGGTCACCACTTCCAAAATTTAATCACTTATTTATGAACATAATTACTCTGTGGATTTCACAAACATATTAGGACACCAATTCATTTAATACAAAATTCATGTATGCAATAGATAGGGCAGGTAAAAAGTTTTGATTTAATTAGCATAACCCCTATGATCTTAACAGGCTCTGGAGTGCAAGGGAGTGAGTTCATCAAATCTTAATCCTTTTTGTAACCATTCAGTTAGCTCTATTTTTGAAGGAAATAGCAAGGCACATGTTCTACTCTATGCTCACTGTCATTCCAAGTAATAGATGTTTTTGTTTTATTTGATATGTTTTGTAAAAAAAGAAACTCTATAATTGCTGGAAAAGATAGATACTCACCTTTGAAATATATTGCTGTAAGACATCAGACAAGCAGCTTTAAGTTTCTTTATTATTAATATTTAAAACCAACCTCCCCCCCTCCCGTTTATTTTATAAAGCCCAGTATAGAGTAATCTTATCAGCTGAATTTCCAAATGACTCTTGTTTTTATATTTCTATACTGTTTGTTTTCAAGTGTTGATTTTTTTTTTTAATAGCATAAAAGAGGAAAACAAATCACATCATATATTAACCCATAACCTTTTAAGCTATAGAAACAGACAGGTCTTTTTAGTGTTGACATTCTGCATGTGTAAGAAAAACTTATGTATGTAGATTTCTCTCACAAGAGCTCTAGGGCATAACCCAGACAGAGGAGCCATCACTTTTCCATTCTGTACCCAGGCTGCTGACAAAAGAATTGTGCAAATGAGCCTTTAAATCCTTAAATAGTCACTACACAATGCATGAAAGAATGCAACACAGGACAAAGGGCAATATTCACAGTTTATCTCAGGGTGATGGATCTGAATCGACGCATGAACATGGTTTGTTATGGGATGGAGTAGGCCTCAAACCCCTACTGAGAACCCAGTGGCCACAGTCTGTAATGCAAACAGTCAGGCTAAGTCCTTAACAATTAGAGTAAATTGAACTGGCCATTATCTGAACTTCAACTTGTTCTCATGATTGATATGGGAAATGAAAAGTTGTATATATCTTTAGAAAGACTACATGTTTCTTTCCTGTCTTAATGCTAGCAATATTTTAATATAGAAATTCTATTTACTAAAACTGATCCAGATGACAATTACATTTTCAGTAACAATTACTCATATTTTGCAGTTCACCTGGATTTTTCTCTATAGATGACAGATTATTTTCAAAGTGTATACAGAAAGTACAGATAACAGTTGCAGAAATTCTCTCTCTCTTAATTTATATAAAACTTGAATTTTAAAAAATAATTAGTAATTTAGGGAGTCTCAGTTTACCTAAATGGAGACACCTTAAAGCGGTTTGATTTTCAGAGTGTGTGCACCTTAAAGGTGGTACCCCAAATGTAGGCCATATATTAATATAAATATATACCTCTTACACACACACTATTCAGTAAATTTTTCAGTTACCATTTATTAAAATAATGTTGCAATTTTTAAACCATATATATGGTGAAGTGATTTATAATGGTAAGGAAATTTAAGTTTTTCAGTGTTCAGACTGGGGAGAAGTGATGTATTCTCAGTATACTCTTCCTTTTTCAACTGGCAACAACTTATATGACACCAACCCAGAAAAAAAAATCCACAAAGCATCTATTATCCACATATAATTGGGGTGAGAAGGAAATGCTTACTTATGTTCTTACAAGCTTATTAAAAAATCTCAGAATGAACCAAACTTCTTGTTAGTGGGTATTGCACCAGCTAAAATGCAAGGCTGCATAATGCAGGTAGCACTTTGGCAGACATGATCTATGTGAGTACAGATGATTTCACATAAAGACCCGCATGAAGGCCACCAGGACAGCCAATGAAACAGAGAGACTTCAAGAAACTCTCTTCAAAGCAACCCAATGTATTCAGGAATACATTGCATTCAGGCTGGATGGATTTCCCTTTTGTCTACAGTCATCAGAGGCAAGTGACATCTTGAACGCCTCAAGAAGATTAAATAGCAAAGCTCAGTCGGAAGCTTAAAAAAAGAGAGAGAGAAAAGAAAAGGGCCAACTTGGCCATTATGGAACTGGTCCTTTCTTGTCCGTGAAAGAGCTTTCAATGAGTACTATTGGAAGAAGAAGGCCCAGATAAAGAATACAATGATGGATAGAAAAGGAGAACTCCGAGTGGAACCAGAGGGTGTGGGTTGCACTGAATGAAGGATTAGTGCAGCTTCACAGCAAAGAAAAGGGGAATCCTAGTCAAGATGAAAATGAGGAATTACTTTTTTTGAGACTTCAGTTCACTGAGCAACAACAATGCATGATGGGAGGTACTTGACATAACACTCTTCCAGGCCATGTTTGCTCTCCATGTGGGACCTAAGGGGGGAAAAAAACAACAACAGTGGCAACCAAAATAAAACAGATTTTAACCCAATAAACTTAATTTAGATATTCTTTTATACAAATCTTGGGATTTTTTTTTCATTGTTGAATATCTGCTTACATAGCCAATTATAGGGAGGAGATTAGCTTGCCAGATTTGCATACACTTGTGTGTGTCTAAATAATCTTGTTTTAAAACCAACACATTTTTATTTCAAATAAGAGCAGAAGAAAGGTGCCTGAATTCTTTAACTGTTCCCCGCTACAAAAAATAACTGGCTTCTGGCCTGCCAGCACAGGGGTGAGGGAGTAAGGAGCACTTCAGACCCCTTGTTTTGCTAGGAAGTGTTCCACAGTAGTCAGGCTTACCCTGAGTTTAGGTAGGCCTCAGTGCAGACGTGAATAGGGAATGGCCACGAGTCGCATGTAAATAAGGTCTTTGGGCCCCCAGAATTTCCCCGCATGAATCTTTATCCCTCTTTTTCCACATGTAAGGGATCTACAGTGCCAGGGTTGTCTTACCCATTGTGGTTCAGCCAATATAGGAAAGGGGGATGTGATACAGAGCCCCTGCAGCATCTTATTTTTACAAAAATTACAGATGAAAAATGTACTCAGGGCAAGGGAAGACAGGAGACCCTGGAGCTCTCCCCTGTCATCTTGCAGTGGGATGGACTAGAGTTCATCCAGGAAAACAGAGACTTCCTTCAGCTGCTGCTGAAGCTGCTGTCACATCTATGGGCAAGAAAGATGAGCTGAGCTTCCTCACTTGCTTCCTCAGAGTTTCAGGCTATGCCTAGACTAAGGAGTTTTTCCAGGATTCCTCTGGTATCCCAGAAAACTCCGCTGTGTCCAAGGAACATGTCTGCTCTTCCAACATTTTTTGTGGAAAAGCAGATGCGCTCTTTCAGAAGCCCTGTCTTCCTCATTCCATGAGGAAGAAGGGCACTTCCAAAAGAGGAGGTTTTTCCAAAATTTGGCCCAGTATAGATGGGCCAAATTTTGGAAAAGCCTCTTTCAAAAAAACAATTGGAAAAAGGTAAGCAAATTTCAGAGCTCGATTTGCATACCTTATCCCCATAAAAAGCAGCAGTCTAGACATAGCCTCAGAAATGAGTGATTCAACTTGCTCCCATTTCCAGGTGCAGCTATGTGGTGCAGAAGGCCCCCTCCGGCCTTCCTCTCACACAATCTCACAATTCCTAAGGCAGAACCCTTTGATAGGCCAGAGGGTTTCTTCAGATGTTGCTGGAAGAGCCTAAGCATCAGGATCAAAGAACAAACATCTCCTGAATAATTTGGACTCCCTGGCTGTCAATCTGCAGAAAGAAACACACCCCTTTCACTGGGACATCAGAGACCCAACTTCCCCATGACAATTCTTCAGGGTCCTGCATAGCATAAGACTACTGAGGTGTGAAGTCATAGGCTCCAACTCTGGAAGGGGTATGACAGGTGTTACACATGGATAGAATGTTCTATTTGGGCATGTGAAGGGCTCAGAGAATATGGAGGACAATGTGGGTCATACAGCTTTGGCTGGATCTACCCCGTAAAACCAACAGAGACTCCTGAATTGGAATATTTAAAAAACTTCCTATTATTTACGGATAGTCTTAAAATCAAACTTATGTGACCTTGAGCAAGTCTCTAACCTTCTCTGGTTAAGCCTTACTTCTGTATGGCAAAATGGATCTAATACTGATCTGTCTGACAGCGAGGGAAAAGGTGAGTGAGATAGTATCATTTATTGGGCCAGCGTCTGCTTGTGGAAGAGATAGAGGTAAACTGTGAAATGTCCTATCGTTTTTTTCTTATGACTCTCCATATGGAAGTAGTAGTAGTGGATGGTGGTGTTTTTGTTAGGAAATAATTATTTAAGTCATAGTTGGCAAAAGAATTATTTTAGTTCTCCACATGTTAATATTGATTCTGTTGTGGGGCAGAAGTTCAGTCCCTTTGAGCATGCAGATAATTCAGTTCTAGTTAGGGGTAAGTGATGATGTTGAGGTTTCATGTAGCCTCCATGTGATGAGTCCTGATGGTTTCTCCTGGAAGTAATGTTCTGAGAGTTGTGGGGGTTTTGTGATTGGTTCCATGTTTTGTGGATGTTGATGGCTATCATCATTTCCCCTGTTATGTTGGGTTTCCTGCATTATCTCTAAGTATGTTTCCTGGCATTTTCCTTGCAGAGTGCAGAAGCATGTGATAATTTTTTATTTGAGATTATCCCTTCTGGAGTATGTGAGGTGCTGGAGATGATTTCGCAGTTTTTCTAAAGTCTTTTTGCTTACCTGTTCAACATATTTGGAATTCTATGTAGGGGTCAAAGGGTTATAGATGGTGTATCCTCTGGGGATTATGTTTTCTTTCTTGCATATTCTCAGGAAATAGACATTGCTGTTATGTTTGACTTCCTTTTTATTCATGTTGCGGAATTTCCATTTCAGCTGGCAAAATTCAGTATCTTCCATTGTTGTATCTGGATTGGTCTCAGATGAGATAATATTTTTAGGACCAACTTCTTTTGTGAGACAGACAATCTTTCAAGCTACATGGAGCTCTTCTTGAGGTCTGGGAAGGGTAATTAGTGTGTTAACCAGAGTATTAATTAACTACAGCTTGACTGTATGTCTACAATCCAGGCTCAGCAAAGGGCAGCATATAATGTGCTGTTGGAGTATGGAAAGAAATAGATTGTGAATGTTAAAGTGACAGTCTTGTTTCTACTTTTTCTTGTTTTGGTTAGATACTGAAGAGAGTGAAGGACTGAGAGGGTAAGTAAAGTGCACCAACTTTTTTGCTGCCACACCCTGTTTATGTGCTTGTCTGGTTTATATGGGCACTTTCAATTAGCAGGGGCAAGGCTCTACACATGCCCCAGATCTGCCTGCCAGTGCCCTGCCCACTTGCATAAGGATGGGAGAAGCAGCTTGATGGTGGCTGCTCTGCAGGCTCCAACAGGGTATCCAGGGCAGGGCATAAGGGGATTCCTTAGTCCCCTTTCTTACCTGCATGGACATGAAGAAGCACTCAGAATAGAACCCACAGTAAATCAAATTATATCCAGACTAATCCTGTTGGGTTGTTATTTTATTTAAAAGGGAAAAAAATCAAATTGTTTCTATCTCTCCTTCTGAAATGAACCTTTGTCTTCTTCACACTGAATACTCTTGGCATTGCACGTGACGTTATTATTGCTATTCAGAATGGAGGAAAAGTGGGTAAACAACCTGTGGGGTGGTGAGCCATTGAACTAAACTGTCACCCTGTATATGATGGAAGGAACTTCAAGGCAGGGGGTGCTACCCTACCACCAATATCCCTAGTTCTAGGAGGTTCTTCCTTATTTCCACTATCGGGAAATTAATATGGCAGTATTCCCCAACTATAGCATTCTCAAGTTTGGTTTACAAATTCTATAGGAAGGTAAGGATTCTGTACTCAACTTATCCAGGTGGGCCTGTGACCCAACTTTGAACACTCCTGTACTAGGTGACCTGGTTTGCATGCAGTGGTGCTGGAACAATGTGTACAGTGGGGGTGGTGAGAGCCATTGAACTAAACTGTCACCCTGTATATGATGGAAGGAACTTCAAGGCAGGGGGTGCTACCCTACCACCAATATCCCTAGTTCTAGGAGGTTCTTCCTTATTTCCACTATCGGAAATTACTATATAGTATTCCCCAACTATAGCATTCTCAAGTTTGGTTTACAAATTCTATAGGAAGGTAAGGATTCTGTACTCAAATCTATAGGGCTCTTCCATTGAGACACTTGCTTGACAATGACACTTGCCTGTGTGCACTGTGTTCTTTTGATTTACAGCTCTGTGTCCTGGAATCTGCCTATTAAGAATGCAATACAGCACATTTTTATTTTTTACAGCAGTTGCTTTGTACGGAACATGCCTGACCTGCTGCTAATGATTGCTATTACAAACTATGAAAATGTAAGAATGTAGGGAGGGGATAATTGGTTTTTTTCTTTCCTTTAAAAAAAATCTTTTGTGACATATTATAGCATTGAGACAATGTAACAGCTAGTGACAGTGCAGTGAAAAATAAAGAGCACCTGATAAATACATACAGAAGAGAGGAGTATTTTCTCTCTAAACATGGTAACATTTTTCATACACACATTCAAACATGTTGCATAGACGTGATATGTTTAATATTAAGACCCACTGACTTTACCCACCCAACCATAATTCAAATATGTCAAAAATCAAGCATGTCTCAACAATGTAGTATATGGTATTGACCATGCAACAATGAAATCTAAGAGAATTTTGCCATTGACTGCTATGGAAATAGAAGCAGGTCTATAATGGACAGTTGAGTAGTTACCATATAAATCTGTTCCAGAGCTCATTTGTTCCCCATAAGTAAGAACAAGTTTTGTGGAGATAAGTTAAGGATGCTTCTATAGCAGTGCCAGTGTTAACCTCCAGGGCTAATGGGCAGAATCCAGGAGCATTCTGGGAAGATTCAATTTGTTGATCATCAGTCCCTAAATTGTGCTGCATTTTATTTTAAAAATACAGTGTGTTCAGAGTACTTGATGGTTGAAATCAAAATATGCAATTAAATTATAGTAATAACAACTGAAATAAATTTGAACTGTCCTAATTTATCACAATGAACATCTCAATGCCAAAAGGGTATACAGCAGAGTGAGAGCTTGTGAAAAAGGAAAGTATTTTTCTTGTCCATTTTTTAAAAATTGTTTCTGTTTTGAATGATATTTTTAATAGAAAAGAAAACATAAAAAATATTCCCCTTTTGTCTCACTTTATTCCCCTTTACTTTTTCCATTTCCAGTGGAAACTGAGAAAAAGGGGGGAAAGAGGGCTGGAGAGAGCAGAAAGGAAGGGAAAAAACAAACAAACCCCAAAATAGGAAAGAAAGGAAAGAAAAAAAAATCAGATGTTTGTTTATATTTACATACTCACTCCTGTCATGTCACTCAGCAGACAATTTTATGCTAGCTTAATATAAGTAATGTGATTATTCTAAAATTAAAGGAATTATCCATTGCATATATATGGGCCAATTCCATTAATAACAGATTAATCATTTTAGTTATGCTAAGCTAAAATGAAATAGTCTGCAGACTGGCATGTCAGGAGTTAATGTGAAATTCTGACATCTATTTGTAAGCGCAGATAGCAAAACAAATGCCAATTAACAACAGAACATATTCAAGTTCAAATGATTTTATGGTTGATTAAACAGCATGATATATCAAGCCATGCGTTATGTATATTACGCCAGAGTTTACTGAGATCCTCCCAGAGTCCAAAGAGTGCCAGTGTGGATAAGATCTCATGGGAATTGTCTTTTATTGTCATTATAAAACAGGACAATTTAGCAAAATGACCTTTAAAATGGGATTTTGTTAAGAGTTACCTGTAGAAGAAGAAAAGTTTAAAGACTTTTTTGTGAAAACAGTGGCTCCTTGTGCATGTACAAGAGGCCAGCTATGACAGTGATACCTCTGACGCTCTTTCCATGAGTCTACAGGAGACACCTGGTGACAGCTTTCCAGGATCTGTGACGTTGTGCTGAATCAGTGTATCTCCAAGGGAATGTTTCCATGGCTAGCCCTCCATGAGTACTACCAGACAATGTCTAGCTATATCAACTGACTGTTTGCGCACCCTCCCCACCCTCACCTCCTGTGGAGTGGGTGATTTGGGCACTTGTGATGCTGACATTTTCATTCTATTGTATTTTCCAACATTACAGGACTCAATTTTAGCAGCTGCAGTTGAACCCTAAGCTGTCAAACACACTCGGTTGATTGTGATCTTAGTAGCCTTGCACAGTACGTAGTACACTTGCACTGATTTCAGTGGGGCTAAGCTGATGTAACTGAGAGCACAATTTAGCATGGTTAGTTTAGACCAACAGGGACTTCTTTTATATGAAAATGTGAGATGACATCAAAATTGGTCGCTTAAGCTGTATTTTGAAGAGCAGAGACATTGTACATGAGCAGTTTCAGCTCACACCATATTGAATGTCCTCTATTTTTTAGCTTTATTTCCAAATAGTGGTTTGTGATTTGGTTTGACACAAATACAAAACTTTACAGTCAAATTCAGTAAAATTTTCACCTGATTGTGGGACAGCATTTATAACCATAGAGTCCCATCCACTTCCTGCAAGACTCTGTTCTCACAACTGGCTCAAGCTCTTCCTTAACTTTTGCTGTGTATTCAAGGCATTCAACTAGAGCTCGCTGGAACATTTTCAACTAAATGTTTGTTTTGTTGTGTTGTGGAAACATGGTGCTTTGTCAGGGCTGAAATGTTTGCAGAGACATGTTGATTTTTTTGCCTAGTTTTTGCTGGGGAGGGTTGTGAGGTCCAGCATGGATTAGCTGGTCAGTTCCAAAGACAGAGAGAGAATGTTTACACTGTAGTTGGGAGCATGGCTTCCAGCACAGAAAGACAAACATATGTTAGTTCTGCTTGAGCTAGCACACACACACACACACACACACACACACACAAAGCAGCAGCAGCTTGATGGAATGGGCATGGCAGGATAAGATAGTTGTGGACTGGGGTAACCAGATAGTCAGTGTGAAAAACTGGGAGCTTTTTTTGTTCAAGGGGGTATAATTGTATATAAAAGACAAAGCCTCTAATATTGGAATGGTCCTGTTAATATCAAGATGTCTGGTTACTTGAGAATGGACCCAGAGATTTGGGCAGGCTTGTACTTAGGCAGCTAGTCTATGTTGGCACCCCTACTGCATTGTCCACAATGTTTTTTTTTTTTTAGCACGCTAGTTCTGTCTACCCATCATGAAAGACTTCAACGTAGATGTTCTTGCAGTAGCCTTGATTAAAAACCTGACCTTTTAGCTCTGAAAACAGACATTTCAACACAGTTTTATTTAATAAAAACCATAGAAAGATTTTGATTTTATTCTAGTGTGGAGCAAAAAGAAAATTGGAAGACTTGAAAGTCTTAAAATGGGATTTTCATTCTACATGCAACCTTTCCTCCTCCTCCAACTGCCTCCGTTATTTTTGGATGAAAGACATTCATCTTCATCCTTTGGGGAAGCCTATGAGGTAGATTCACGTTCCATAATCCCTGGAAATAACTTTGTTGAATAGTCTCAGTTCTGCGTGCTTCAAAATCAACAGTATCTCCCAAATTCTGCTACTGAGACATTGACGTTTGACATCACTCTCTTTCCAAAACTTCACAGTGTTCTTACAACAGCTGTCCTTCCCCTGACAGGTTCTAACCAGTAAAGGTGGCTTTTCTTCTACTACACATAAAATCTTCAACAGCAAGGGGGGAATGATGCCAGAGGGAAAGAGATTTGCTCTGTTAGGTCTTAATTTATCTGCTATGTTCCTTGCATGTAGCAGCAAGCTTCTTCTACTGGTATGTAACTAAAGCAGAAGTATTCATGTGTTTCTAGTCTTTTGATTCTACAAGCAACACACTACTTTTGTGAGATCATTTGAGATATTGGTATGTTTCACTTCCTCTTTCATCATGAGACACTGATAGAAGTTATATAGCCCTGATCACCATAGTAACTGAGCCCCTTTGGGCAGCCAATTCCTACTAGATGGGAATATTGTGTAGCCCTTTCACAGTCTACTATATGCTCTTCATTATTATTTCCTCTTTTCATACATTACGGCTGCGTCTAGACTGGTAAGATTTTGCACAAAAGCGCCTGCTTTTGTGCAAAATCTTGCCGCCTGTCTACACTGGCCGCGAGTATTTGCGCAAGAACACTGACCTTGTACTGTACAAAATCAGTGCTTCTTGCGCAAATACTTTGATGCTCCTCTCAGGATAAGCCCTCTTGCACAAGTATTCTTGCGCAAGAGGCCAGTGTAGACAGCAAGTTAATTTCTTGCGAAGAAAGCCCGATGGCTAAAATGGCCATCGGAGCTTTCTTGAAGAGAGCGTTTACACTGGCATGGATGCTTTTGCGCAAAATATGTGCTTTTGCGCAAAAGCATCCATGCCAGTGTAGACACTCTCTTGCAAATACTTTTAACGGAAAAACATTTCCGTTAAAAGTATTTGCGCAAAATCGTACCAGTCTAGACGCAGCCTACAAGTTTGCTCCTTTATCACATTCCAACAACATTATTATGTGGCATAGTTCAATCCCTAGAATTGTCATGGACATTAGCAGTTTTCCTGCTTCACCAGTGCCATCCACCAACTGATCCTTGCTTCCTTGATTTACTGTTTGCCATTCTCAGAGATTTTAAAGTCACATTAATCATGGCTGGAGCATTGATAATGCCTTCCATTTTATGGATAATCTTAAGAAGAAAAGTCTAATTGGGAGACAGTATAACTCTCCTACCTTCCAAATAAGGCTTCGCAAAATGATAGTAACAGCTATCATTTATATAGTGCTTTACACATTCAAAAACTGTTCAGATGTTTGTTTATTCTCACAACAGCCAAGTGATGTACATGGGTAATCATTTTACAGATGTGGACACTGAGAAAATAAAATGGTTTACTCGGCGCCACATAGTGAATCAGTGTCAGAGCCTGAATTAGACTTAAGGATATCCTGATTTCCAGCCCATGCCTGCACACCATACTGACAGTGAAGATTCTGCTGCTATCTGAGCTTCTGAGATCCTTCAGTTCTACCCCAAAAAGATGACTTATGGATTGGTTAATTATTTTTCTCTGATTTGGACTCATTTTATTTATATGAGAAAAGGAACTTTATCTATGAGATTCCATGTATGAATTCTGTTCAGATGGCCAGACATTCAAAATTCTGGCTAGCTGGGTTTGTTTGTCCACATACTTTCAGGCCATATTCATCAGCCCCTTCATTTTCACTCAGTAAAAAATAGTGTTGTTTTTCTTTTGATCTAGAAAAATAGTAACAATTAATACTAGTAAATAATACAGTTTCTAACAGGAAGTAGATTGGCCTCTGCATTCAGGTGTATTATGTTTTCACAGTTTAAAGTGACAGGACATGATAGAACACATCTAAGTGAAGAATAACTGACTCCTTGATAGGAACCAATTTGTTTTCAGTCATGTTTGACTGCAGAGAGATATCAATTCAGATAGCACTTTTTTACAGCTGAAAGATGACGTAGAACAGGTGTGAAAAGACCATTCAGTCTGCACAGATCTCTGCTTCCTGTCAACAGGCCCAAAGCAAACCAAAATGATTAGGGCTTACATATGTTTTCCAGTATAATTTGGTGTAAAGAACCACACCTCAGAATTCATATGAGAAAAATACTCATAGAGTATGTGCAGAGAAGCTGGAAGAAAATTGGCCAGATGCACAGATAACATAAATTAGCATAATTATACTGAAGTTATTGGAATTACATTAATTCATACCTTCTGTGGATCTGTCCCAATGGCTTTCTATAAATTTCTATGTCTAAAGAGGATTGAATTTCTAATACCCCGCGACTCACTACCCACTAAAACTGGATCATTTACCTTTAATGTGAAGAGGTATAGTTTTCTTTGGAAACATAGCTTGATCACGAAGTTATGCAATATATAACATTCATTTAAAACATAAAATCAATTGCAGTTGGGGAATGGATCTATATTATTTCTTATATATGGATTGTCCTCTTGCCCTTTAAATTATAGCTCTCAGACAGAACAACATTTCATACCCGAAATAGTAGTATGTCTTCTTTTGATGGAAAAACCTGCCTTTCCAACAAAAATGTCTCATAGTGCCTGGCCCTCTGGTTACAACTACCTTGAAGATTTTCTGAACATGGAGAAAAAAGGCTGGCTATAAGCTCTCAGTGGGGCAGACTGTCCCTTTGTATATACGGTATGTATATGTACTCTAATACAAATAAAAATAATAAAAGACTGCTTTGTGGTTGAGCATGGATTCCATGTTTGGTTACCCTTCCAACCAAGAGAAGTTCTCCCTGAGTCCCACGCATGTTTCCTGACTGTTTCATGAGTCCTGGCTGTCTCCTATTGGGGCAGGGTATTGTATGAAGGATCCAGTTTTCTTTGACCATTTATATTCCAGCTGGAGAGTTCCACCTTTCCATCACTCTGATGCTAAACGGTCCTGTCCGAGAATCCACTTTCTTTGAAGGCATGTCTACATTATGAAATGTGGCATATGCAAGTTACATGGGCATAAAACAGCCAGGACTTTTACATTGCTCATGCATACGCACACTTGGATGTTTGCACCAGTCCCTGTACTCACCATAATCCTTGTATCGATACAAATTGTGGTACACCACAGGTAGGTGCCTGATTGTGTCACGTGCCGCTGTCTGGCACAATGCCTTCTTGGAAGTTTTCACAGTATGCTGTGGGATAGAAGTGACTCACCCAGGGATCTCTAGAAGCTAGGGGCCAAGTTCTCAGCATGCAAATTTCTCCATCCCATAATGCCATTCATATCCCATAATCTTAGTGTGTTTAAAAAAAAAAATCCCACAAACCCACATGGAACTTTTTATTGTCCATCATCTCTGATGGAAGCACGGAGCCTGTAGAGCTCTGTGCTATTCTCATAAATAATTGCAAATATAGAATTCACGAGCCTCTGGTATTTCACGAGTCTTGTGGATAAGGGAGAAGCAGTAGATGTGGTATACCTAGACTTTAGTAAGGCGTTTGATACGGTCTCGCATGATATTCTTATCAATAAACTAGGTAAATACAACTTATATGGGGCTACTATAAGGTGGGTGCATAACTGGCTGGATAATCGTACTCAGAGAGTAGTTATTAATGGTTCACAATCCTGCTGGAAAGGCATAACAAGTGGGTTCCGTGAGGGGTCTGTTTTGGGACTGCTCTGTTCAATATCTTCATCAACGATTTAGATATTGGTATAGAAAATACGCTTATTAAGTTTGCAGATGATACCAAGCTGGGAGGGTTACATAAGAACATAAGAACGGCCGTGCATCGGTCAGACCAAAGGTCCATCTAGCCCAGTATCCTGTCTGCTGACAGTGGCCAGCACCAGGTGCCCCAGAGGGTGGACCGAAGACAATGATCAAGCGATTTGTCTCCTGCCATCCCTCTCCAGCCTCTGACAAACAGAGGCCAAGGACACCATTTTATCCCCTGGCTAATAGCCTTTTATGGACCTAACCTCCATGAAATTATCTAGCTTCTCTTTAAACTCTGTTATATTCCTAGCCTTCACAGCCTCCTCCGGCAAGGAGTTCCACAGGCTGACTACACGCTGTGTGAAGAAGAACTTTCTTTTATTAGTTTTTAAACCTGCTACCCATTAATTTCATTTGGTGTCCTCTAGTTCTTCTATTTAGGCAACTAATAAATAACTTTTCTTTATCGGCCCTCTCCACACCACTCAGGGTTGCAACTAATCTGGAGGATAGGGTCATAATTCAAAATGACCTGGACAAATTGGAGAAATGGTCTGAGGTAAATAGGATGAAGTTTAATAAAGACAAATGCAAAGTGCTCCACTTAGGAAGGAACAATCAGTTTCATACATATAGAATGGGAAGCGACTGTCTGGGAAGGAGTATGGCAGAAAGGGATCTAGGGGTTATAGTGGACCACAAGTTGAATATGAGTCAGCAGTGTGATGTTGTTGCAAAGAAAGCAAACATGATTCTGGGATGCATTAACAGGTGTGTTGTGAGCAAGACACGAGAAGTCATTATTCCGCTCTACTCTGCGCTGGTTAGGCCTTAGTTGGAATATTGTGTCCAGATCTGGGCACCGCATTTCAAGAAAGATGTGGAGAAATTGGAGAGGGTCCAGAGAAGAGCAACGAGAATGATTAAAGGTCTAGAGAACATGACCTATGAGGAAGACTGAAGGAATTGGGTTTGTTTAGTTTAGAAAAGAGAAGATTGAGGGGACATGATAGCAGTTTTTAGATATCTAAAAGGGTGTCATAAGGAGGAGGGAGAAAACTTGTTTATCTTGGCCTCTGAGGATAGAACAAGAAGCAATGGGCTTAAACTGCAGCAAGGAGGTTCAGGTTGGACATTAGGAAAAAGTTCCTAACTGTCAGGGTAGTCAGACACTGGAATAAATTGCCCAGGGAGGTTGTGGAATCTCCATCTCTGGAGATATTTAAGAGTAGGTTAGATAAATGTCTATCAGGGATGGTCTAGACAGTATTTGTTCCTGCCATGGGGGCAGGGGACTGGACTCGATGACCTCTCGAGGTCCCTTCCAGTCCTACTATTCTATGATTCTATGAAGACCTGCAGGAAAAACCAGAACAACTGGGGAAATGATGACTTCTTTGAGGGCTGATTAAGGGACAGAGTGAGAGACAATTCAGAGTGATAGTGGCATCCATGGAAGAGCTGGAAATGGTGGAGTGCCACTTCTGAGCCTGACCAGTGGGAGGTAGGTTTGGGATGATGGACAGCAGCTGCAGATCTTTCAGTGCTGGATCTGTAGCTGAGTTCACCCTAGCACTCCAGCTCTAGGACATCAGAATGTGAGCTGTACTGACAAGTGTTGGTGGATCATCACAGATGCTTCACCATTATGAGGGTGGGCTGGTCAGGGAAGATGCATGATATTCACATATTCACAGGACTCTTTAGAAAGCTGCAAGCAGGGATATTCCTTCCCAGCAGGCTGGGGCTATTGAAATGCCAGGAGTATTCCAGCCTGCCCCTTGCTTGTGTACCTATACATTGGCTATTTCAACAGCACCAAGAAAAGATTAAACTATTGGTTCAACAGGTGCAGAAGAATGACTGTTGAATGTGGTTTTGGTAGATTGAAGGGTTGCTGGTAGAGTTTACTCACAAGTTTGGATCTCAGTGAGAAAAAAAATCTCAAAGGATATGTCTACGCTACAGAGGGAGATTGAAGATGCCGCTATTATTCTTCCAGGGTTCCAATTAGTGGGTCAAGTTAAGACAGCTAATTCTAACTGAGAGGAGCACTCTGGTCAATGCAGGTAGTTTTGCTTTCATGAGGAGTAAGGGAAGTCAAAGGGAGAACACTCTCCCTTTGACTTCCTGTTGTGTAGACAGTGCCAAAAGCCGAGTTAAGCTACTTTTACTTCAGCTATGCAATTAACGTAGCTGAAGTTGTGTACCTTAATTTGACTTTGTCCTGTAGTATAGACGTACCCAAAGGTGTAAAGAATCACACCTCTGAATTCAGATTCTCCTGCCTTGGGAAGAGGATTGCTGCATATTGTGTCCTGCATAGGGGAGAAAGTTGCCAATCGGGTAGAAGGCATAGATGGAGCAGCTGTCTGCTGATAGGTAGATATGAGAAGAGCTCTATGTGTTTGTTGAAAGCTTTGAAAGAGAACTTGAGCAGTAAGCCACATTAGTTCCTGTGCTTGACTGTGCACTGGCCTTGAAGGTTTGTGGGACATTATTGTGTTGTCTTTGATGTATTTATACATATAAAACTCTGTGCCTTTTAATGAGCCTATGGCTTATGTGGATTTTGGTGTACATTTATAATTATTACACTATGGGTATGTCTAGACTACATGCCTCTGGCGACAGAGGCATGTAGATAAGGCTACCCCGGCATAGGCAAAGAAGCGGGGATTTAAATAATCCCCGCTTCATTAAAATAAACATGGCCGCCGCTGATCAGCTGATCCGGCACAGCGTGGTAGTCTAGACGCGGATCAGTCAGCTGGGGAAGCCTTTGCCAACCGATCCCTTATGAAATGAGGCTTACAGGATTGGGTCGGCAAAGGCTTCCCCAGCCGACTGATCCGCATCTAGACTACCACGCTGTTCCAGATCAGCTGATCGTCGGCACAGCACGGCGGCCTTGTTTATTGTAATGAAGCGGGGATTATTTAAATCCCCGCTTCTTTGCCTATGCCGGGTAGCCTGTCGCCAGAGGCATGTAGTCTAGACATACCCTATGTGTTTCACTGAAACTATAAATTATCTGGTGCTTGCGCGAGGTGTTTTGTTGAATCTATTAGTTCTGTGGTGCTGTACACTTACAGGTACTGGGTGCTTTGAATACTGCTATAGATTCTGTAGTATGTGTGCTGGACTAATAAAGATAAATTTATTTAAAAATAGAATTTTACTGGGTGATAAAAACAGAAAAAAAGAAAATAATAATGTGCATATAAAAATGATAATAAAATACAAACTTCTAGCAAAAATTACTGAACAGAACTTCAAAATTAGGAAGGCAGCAAACATTTCTGTCCATGTTGGTGTACAAATGCGTTGTAATTTTGCCACATATACACTAAACACGCCTCTCACAACTCAATGTATGTGTCCTGACTATCCTCCAGCATGGAGTGGAGGGTAGCAATACAACCCATGATGCGACACAGAAATATTGTGGGATGTAGGGAACTGCTACCATAAAGTTTTCCAATTGCAAGGGATGGCAAACCCATGATTGTTGGGCCTGTAGCTCAGTGAGTGTCTGCAACATTTGTGTTTGCTGCCCCAAAAGCCCTATTAGATCTTGCTGCATCTTCCTCCACTTTTCCTGCTAAGATTCCTGAGTCACCATTTTTCTTGGTCTCTGTAACCCCCTCCATGTAATCTGCAAAGGTGCTTTGCAGTTCGTGAAACACTAGCTTGCTGGATCTCAGTGAACATATTTTCCCTACTCCTCTTCTTTCTCTTCCTCATTAAGGTCTGGTATTTATGTGCAGGGCACACCCTTTAAGCCTGCTCCAGCAGTAACTACAGATAAACCAGCTAGAAATATCATTGGGTTTGCAGCCAAAATGGAAAGTGAAAAATAAATTGCAAATTTCTCTCTCCTTATTCCCTCAGATTTGCAGGGCCTCTGCATACATTGATATTTAGTTCCAGCCATAGTGAGGATTCACTACCAGGGCTGGGGGAGAGGAAAGGAAGAGAGTGTTAGGAGTTTCAGTTGTATGATACAATAGCATTTCAGTCCCTATCTCCTTGAGTATGAGAATAGGGGAATAACACTGAATATTGGCTTTATTTTCCACTGGCATTGGTGGTTTTAGCTGGCATCTCACTCCTGAGGGTAAAAAAGACACAGAGAGAACAGCAACTTCTGGCATCACAAAACTGTCCAGACATATATGCCACTAATTTGTTTATTGAAATGCTATTAGCCGATCTCATTGCAGAGTGGCATGAAAAAGTACCCTAACAGGGAGGAAGAAATAAGACAGACATCCATAGAAACTTTGGGGGTGATGGATTCTTCCCAGTAGTGTGTGGGGGGTGGGAGGGAGACAAGGCCCCACCCCCTCCATGGCCTCAGCACTGCCCCGCCTCCTTACCTGAGGCCCTTCCCCCAGGCTAAGCCAGAAGCTGAAACTGGGCTGCGAGCTTGGGTCCTCCACCTACCCTGGGTGAGGAATGGTGAGAGCAATCCCCAGCTGATGTCCCCACTCTCCCTGTGTCCTCTGCCCAAGGCAGGTAGAGCACCCATGGCTCCCCACAGCTGCATGCATATCTCGTACCCTACCCTAGCCTGAGCTGGGAGCAGGGCCTGAGGGGATGAAGAGCTGTAGCTGGACCATGGTAAGAGCCACTTGAGCAGCTGTGGGGAGCCAGGGACTCTCCACCTTCCCTGCGTGTGGGGCCCAGAGGGCAGGAACACAGGTCAGGGGCTACTCTAGGGCTCTTACTACCATGGACAGGTGGAAGGTCCATGGCTCCCCATAGCTGCCCAGGCTGTTCTTTCCTGGGCCAGAGTCCAGCTTCTGGTCTGGCTGTGGGGCAGGACTTTGGGGGTGATGAAGAGGGGAAGGGGCTAGACCCATGGCAAAAAATTGATGGTCCGAGTCCCCCTGCTTGCAAAAGTAGGCGGGCTATCAGCCCATGCTCCTGTTCTCATCTTCCTCCCCCACCACACATTCTGACACCTCTGCCTTGAGGAGAGGATTGCAGAACAGATCTCTCAGGCAGATACAGGGATAACCCTATGTACATTAACAAATGGCTTTGCATGGTTCCCTGCCCCCCTCTAAATCTACAGCAGAATGTAAAGCAGATAACAACTCTACCTCTGTTTATTGTATTGCTACCTCATCTCATACAAGTAAAAGAGAGGAAAGTCTGTACCTGTGTCCTCTTAATGTGGGGATGAGATGGGAACCATCTTTACACTTAAACATTGTAAGGGGAAATGCTTGCACCACTTCCCCTTCATCAAGCTCATCCATGCTCAGCTGGCAGGGCAAGCTAGATTGTGGTAAAGCCACTGTGGTAAAGACAGGTCCTTGCTCACGGCATAGCTTAACTCTCCCTCTGCAACCCCTCCTCTCTCCTTGCTGTTTAAGGCACCACAGTCTCAGGCTCCTCTGAGGTATCCATGGTGACCTGAGGGGTGGTGATGGGATCTCCATGAAGTATGGCATGCAGTTCCTTGTAAACACAGCAGGTCTGTGGCTCAGCACAAGATTGAGTATTGGCCTTCTCCCCTTGTGGTATGCCTGGTGCAGTTCCTTCACTTTCACACGGCACTGGTGCTGACCCCAGTTGTGTCCCTTTACCTGCCTCCCCAGTGCAATCTTTTCATAAACATCTATGTTCCTATGACACATCTGTAACTGTGCCTACCTAGCCTCTTCTCCCCACAGGCCAAGTATTTCCTGTCTACTCCACGAATGTCTAATGCTTAGAGCTGGCATGGTTAGCTGGTCAGTTGCACATAACAAGGGAGAGCTGGTAGGTCAGTGTTTGCTAAGCTGCGCAATCAGGAAAAGGCATTTAACAATGCACAGGTCATTTTAAGGGGGGGAGAAAGTATCTTCAGCTCTCTGTGACACCCGCCCCCCCGGCAGTGCTGTTCACAATTATGAGCACAGCAATCTGTGTCAGGCATTGTGAGACAGCTGCTGGAAGAGGGGTGGAGTTGACATAGGTCATGAAGTTTCTACACTCACACTGCATTAACCTGTGTAAGTTTAACATGGCTCAATGCTGCTGAGGGAGCTGGTTTTACTATGTCACCTAAACGGGACACTTAAGTTAGCTGGAGACAAATTTGAATGCAGACACATGCATGAATAGATCAGTGAAAAGCAACTTCTGTTGACCTATCTTTGTATTATGAACCAGGCCTGAGCCTGTCCCCAGAAGAGCCATTACAGTGGCAGTTGCACAGAACTTGGATAACTCTGTGGTTTCACATCAATCCCCTGACAAGTACATGATGGAAAATTCCCTCACTTAAGCTCTCAAATGTAAGAGTGAGGCTACATGGGGGTATTTGGAACAGATAGGATACTCTTTGGAAGATCTTCTATACAGTACAAATAGTGGGCTCTGGCTGGGGATGGCACCCCAAGTTATGAAACAAATGCTATTCTAAAACCCCTTGGTTTCAGAGTTCACAATGTTTTTTCTTGCTGATTCCTCCTTAATCCCAGATGAAGCAACATTGAATAGTTGGGTGGTAAACACCATACACTTGATAAGTGGGTTACCCATGCTTCAGAAGCAGACTGGTTTGCCTTCTTTACTCAGCAAAAAGTAAGGGTATGTCTACACTTTGAACTGGGAGTCCAAGAGACATACTACAGTTAGCTTTAATCAATTCCATACACAAAAAATTAGAGTGTAGGCAAGGCAAGGCAAGGAGTGGGAGTGACTAGCCATCCTGAGTATATACTCACGCTCAGGTAGATAACCCCTCCTGTTCTTTGTAATACAGCTACATTCTATTATTAGTGCACTATCTTGATTAAACTAGCATAGGCATGATTCCTCAAGCTAGAAATGATACCCTAAGCTTGAAGGTGATAAACCCTCAGTGACATCCTACCTCTTATTCAGTATGAACAAATGAGAAATCTTTACTTTCTGGAGGGCCCTGCAGTGCGCCACATTATGGCTGGGTAGGAAGTACCCAACCTTCAAGAATGTTTGAGATTTCAGAAAAAAATGTCCATCCTATATCAGTATGAAAAATCAAAGTCTTGAAACTTTGTTGAGAACTGACAAAAATGACAGTTCCATTTGGTTAATCAAAACATTTAATTTCAATAATTTTTAAATATTTTGTTCTAATGTTGTCATTTTAACCCCTTTTTGTGCAAATTAAGTTACATTTCTAAATGATAAGTCAGTTCTAAAGAAAAACTAACAGTTTCAAAAGAAATGTTTCATTCCATTGAAACTTTTTTCTCAACATTTTTCATCTGGGGAAATTTGTTAAATCTGCCCTTTTTCTCTCTATAGTTTAAGTTTTGGCAAAGCAAAACAAAAAAGTTTAGGTAAAAAATGCACAGTCAGAACAATCAGAACAGTACTCAGGACATGCATGTGTTGTTTCTGTGAGACAACATGAATTGTAGTGTTGTTCATGTGAACTGTAGGGCAATCAGATAGGATGTCTGCTCTGGACATGTGAATTCACAGATTTTATCAAAATAAAAAAAAAAACTTGAGCTGACTATTACAGAATGTTGTCAGAGCAGAGAATACCTTTCATAGGAGCAAACACTTATGTGAGGGAGCGTGTACACATCTTGGAATTTTCCCTCAAATATGTGCCTGGTGGTTTGCAGAGCTGGATCTATTGGCCATCTCTAGGAATCCCTCCAGGTTCTGTCTCTCGGTTCACATGCACAAATGTAACAGGGAAAGATCTCACATCTTTGACACATCCACATCTGTACTTGTTTCCTCTTCCTAATACTTCAGAAAGTAGTAACTTAACAAGGCAGCAGTCTTTTGATATTCCCCTACTAGCTATTCAGTGCTTGGTTCTGCTTTGTCCTGCAGCTCCTGGATCTCATGCATATACCAACCAATGTCATTGAAAGGGCAAAGTAATAAGCCATATGCAAGAAATCATAAAATAATGTGTCTCTACTTCCTGCAGTCCAGACAAAAAAAATCACCATATAAGTGAACTGAAAGAAAATCTCACTTGTAAGTAATCTGTATTAAGGGCCTGCTTTTCATTTACACTTAAGGCCCCTTTAACACCAGTCTGGTAGCATATAGAGCCCTTAAAGAGATTCTAATTTATCCCAAGTTAAATGTCCCTTTACACGGAGACTTTGTCTTCCTGAGCGTTTGTACAAGGTCCATCATAATGGGGCTCTGAATCCTAACCGTGAACTCCTGGAACTTCTTCAATGTGATTATTAAATAATTCAAATTAATATAATAGCAATAGCTATATACTTTAAAATGTGCATGTTATATATGGCAGTGACTATAACACTTTATTATGATATGACTTAATATTTCAAATAGTTGCAATGTGGTTTTGGAAATCAGATTTTTTTACCTTTTAAGAATTTTGTGCTGTAAACATGAGGGTTGGTTGTTTCCCCAAAGTAACATACAATCTCAAAAAATGAGTAGGACAAAACAAATTCCTGACATTTATAATCATTTTTAAATTTTCAAAGCTGATTTTTACCAGTATAACTAGACTAAATCGTAGCATCCCTGTACTGTATAACAGTCTACAAATGTATGCATTTAAATGCCAGGTACACAATGTGAAATTTGCTTGCCAAACACACTGTGAATTTTGCAATGTAACCTGACAGTTAACTTTAGCTTGTTGAATACTGGTTTGTGCTACATGAGTCAACACACTATATTAGTGATAGAAATGTAGCCGTGTTAGTCTGGTGTAAGTGGCTCTGGCCCATGAAAGCTCATCACCTAATAAACCATCTTGTTAGTCTTTAAAGTGCTACATAGTCCTGTTTTTTGTTCACACTATATTAGAGCATCCTGGGGATCTCGCACAAAACATAGAAATCATCAGAGCTACAATAGCACAGAACCTACAACACTCCTTGAATAACACTCCTACAACACTCCTACAACACTCCTTGAATAACCATAATTAATGTGATGCTTCAGCCCCTGATTGGCACAGGAAGATAAAACAACCACTTAAGATTTTTATAGTGATCAATTGTGTATATTTATTGGCTGTCAAGATTTTTCTGCTGAGTCTGAAGTATCCCTCGAAAATCTGAGATTCCATGAGATTACCTGGAAGAATATTTGAAGCTGTAACTTCTTGCAAATTTCTGTGATGGAAGTATGCAAACCAGATCAAAACCAGGTATAGGATTAACGTCTTCCATGTTGCAAAATTCTGCCCACTGTGTCCCCTTTTCCTACAGGCAGGATGTTGGCAAAGGCTTTAGCTGCCCTACCTTGCGGCAGTTAGCAACTGATCCTTCTACATTTTCTATAGCAAAAATCCACTCTTTAAAGTATTAGATAATTTAAAGCTGGTTTTATCCCTCAATATTATATCAGAACAATTTTAATTAATTCTTAAGAGTTAAAATAAAAAGGAATGAAGATTTTTGTTTCTGAGGAATGCTAAGCTCTGCAAAAGCTCTCGGCTTTGTTTTTGGCCTGTCATTCTAAAGGAGGTGAGGATGGATTATAATTGCACTGTGGAGCCTGAACAGAGGACCCCTGTAGGTAGAGCAGGCCTTTCAATCTTCTGATCAACGGAGCTGAAACAAAAATGCAGGAGGGCTGTGTTCCCACGTTCTTTGACAGTTTCCTGCTGCAGATAGCGTCCTTTTAAACCTCCCTTATGCTTTCATTATGCTGGCGAAATAATGAATAATTTGCCTCCTTCACTCTTTGATATGCATGGTCAGATATTATTGGGTAAGAAGCAAGGGGGACCTTCCTATAACCTTAATCCAGTTCACACTAATAAAATGATTTAGCTGAGCATTCTTGAGAAGCAATTATTTTTCTTGAAGACAATGACTATCACAATGTCCCTAATGGGCAAAGGCAGATCAGGCCATCTCAGTTTTCCATTTTGTTTTCAACTCAGATGAGTTTAAAGTAGAAGTTCTATTCTGTAGTTTTGCCACAAACAGTCATGACAATTACTGTGTGTATGTAAAAATGAATTTGGCTTTAATTTTATTTATCCAAGTGTGTAGTTCTAGACTGTGAGTTGCCAACTGTCCTGTACAGAAAAAAAATCTTTAAATATTGCAGCTTGGTAGGGTGATTCTAGAAGGAAACATCAGTTTCTTGCTGCTAGTGAGGCACTATCAGAAACTTTCATTCAAAACCTTCTTTTCCTCATGAAATTATCATGCTGCTAGTGGTTTTCTTAACAGATAAACTAATCAATTATACTTGCTAAGCTGGTAAAATCTTTAATGAATGTCATATTTATTAAGTTAAAAATCTCACTTTTAGAATATTAAGTTCTTCTTTTACATCTTAAAAAGTGCAAAGGATTACAAATATATATATCACAACAATAGTAAGCATTATTTAAATACACAATAACTTACATATATAGATACTTAGTATACATACTACCATTGTAACCCAGCTTCTTTGCAAGAAGCAGTTCAACTAACCTCACAAAGTTTTGGTCATATACATAAAGATCCTACACACATTCTAATGTAGGTATTTTCAGAGGGTATTTTCTAATTATCTTCATTATCCTATTGATACAGTGCCACAAGTTTGATTGTCACTTTAAAGGAAAAATTCAAAGACATGAGTTGAGATTTTCTAAGCTATCGAGACTCATAACTGTTTAGTGAAATTATTAATGTTAATAAAAATATGGTTCTAAACGCCTCAGATGGCTTTGAATATTCAAAGCATGATCTTTGCCCCAATGGCTGATTTTACATGTAACACAACTGGTGAGAGAAACAAACAAGAAGAGATTGGATGAGAAAATGAAAAGGCTAGAGTTAAAGTAATGAGATCACATGGTTTAAATGCTAATTAAAATAAAACAGGCATACGTTTAAGAATGATCTCATGTGATATGTATTTACATTAGCAAAATACTGAATAGTGAAAATTGTAATGCAGAGAACACCTTTAGATTGAGCGTATTTTTGAACAGATTTGGAATACAATTTGAACTGATCAAGTATTAAAATGACTATTATTCACCATTGAAATATGCATGCTAAATATTTGTTTTTGATTCAATCTTCAAGTTGAAGAAGGAATGTTAGGAATTTTGTTTGTTTGTTTTCAGTTTCCTGCAACTGAGTAAAAACTCTGTTTTTTCCAGCTAGCTGGGTTTTTTTGCTTTTTTTTTTTTTCAGTTTCTGAAAGCCAAAAAAAGTTATTTTTTAATATGAAATATTTAATAGAAAAAAAGTTAGTGTTTTTATTGAAATTATCATTGATTCTTTTTATTAACCAGTTTTAAAACATCATAAAGCATACTCATAGAAAATTTGCCCTTGACTTATGCCCATTTTGTCATACACTCACTCCAAATATCCTGTTACTTTTTCCTAGAGGTGACATAAAGCAGTTTGGCTTGTTTAAACTAACAAAACAAAGAGGGGGAGGAGGGCAGGAGATATGACTACTCTCTATTAAATACATCGGAGTGATAAACATTCCAAAGACAAAGGAGTTATGTAAGTTAAGGGCTAATGTTGGCTCAAGAACAAATGGTTATAAACTGGCCGTCCACAAGTTCATGCTTGTATTTAGACAAAGGATTCTAACCATTAAAGGAGTGAAATGCTGGAACAGCCTTCCTAAGGGAATAGTGGAGATAAAAAACACCTAACATCTTTCAAGACTGAGATTGATTAGTCTGTGGAGGGGATAGTGTGATGAGGTTGTGCACAATGGCATATGGCCCATCCACAACTGTTAGTAAATATCTCCAATGACCAGAGATGGAACACTAGATGATGAATGCTCTGAGTTACTATAGAGGTTTCTTTCCCAGGTGCCTGGTTGAGGGGTCTGATCCACACACTCAATACTTAATTGATCACTATATTTTAGGCTGGAAAAGAACTTTCCCCATGTCATATTAGAAGTGACCCGAAGGGTTTTTCACCTTCCTCTATAGCATGGGACACAGGTCACTTGAGGTGTTATTTCGAAATAACTTAGTCCACATGTACACAGCAGGCATTTATTTCGAAATAATGTGGAAATACTGTTAAGCTGGAGGACTTCTTACTCCGACTCCTGTAACCCTGATTGTACAAGGAGTAAGGGAAGTGGGAGGAAGAGTGCTCTATTTTGAAATAAGTGCTGTGTAGATGCTCTCAATATTGAAATAAGCTATTTTGAAATAAGCTATGCAATTGATGTAGCTCACTTTGTGTAGCTTATTTCGAGTTAAGCACTGCTACATTCTAACCCTTGCATATTTTAACTAAAGAAAAATGTGGTTTCATTGTTGCAGAGGTATCTAGGGTAGCTCACAAAATTGGATGAATGGGTTCTATTACACAAATGGATGGGTGAGATTCTATGGTCTGAAATGTGTAGATGGCCAGACTTGATGATGAGAATGACCCTTCTGACCTTTAGGTGTATGAGTCTATTTAAATAAAGATTCGAGGACTTCAGAAATTCAGAACATATGGGTCTATTGTAGAAGTGGGAGAGGTTCTGTAGCCTATGATGTGCAGGAGATCACTCTAGATGGTCATACTAATGGATTCTGGCCTTAAAGTCTATGACTCTATGAGAATATATACCATATGAAGTGAGGTTTTTATAGGCAGAGTACCTACAAGTAGAAAAAATAATTAGTGTGTTTGGCAGATCACAGGATATTTTCTGTAAATGTCTCCTTACAAAGGAAAAGGTTTTGCTTCTGATTTTACTCTAATGTTATGATCACTTTTGGGAAAAAATAAACTATCATGTTTTCTTCACTTAAATTAATAAAAACAGCCATATTGGCTCAGACCAATTGTCCATCTAGCTGTCCTTTTGTATGACAATGGCTGGTGCCAAATGCTTCAGAGGGAATGAACAGAACTGGACCAGTTGTCACTCACTGGGAAACTGCTGCTTGTCACCTGTGCTTCAAAATTATCATCACCATCATGGTCAAGTGGTCAGTAATATATTCCTACTGCTATGTTTTTATTTTTCAAGCATGGAATATCTATCCATAGTGATTCCTTGGTAATGTGTGATTCATTTAAGATTTTTATTATCTTCAACCCTGTGCTTTCTGTGGGCCACTCCACCCCCCACTAGTACAACTTTCTTTATCATTCCTATATATTTTGTACCTTGATATTACTGGCTATATCTACACAGCAACGTTATTTTGGAATGACTGACATTATTCTGAAATAACATAGTCGGTGTCTACACAGCAAACAGTTATTTCAACATAATGTTCAAATGATTTTGAGATGGAGGACTTCTTACTCTGACCGCTGTAACCCTCATTTTCTGAGGGGAAGTCAGAGGAAGAGTGCTATAACTTGGCCTTCCTGCTGTATAGACAATGTTAAAAGCCGAAATAAGCTATTTTGACTTAAGCTACACAATTGACATAGCTCAAGTTGCATAGCTTATTTCAGATTTAGCCCTGCTGTGTAGACATGCCCACCATGTCCCATTGATTATCACTGTTCACCAAATTTCTGTGATGCTTATTATATCAATATCTTCACTGAATACCAGGCAATCAAGTTCACCCATCTTAGTATTTAGATTTCTATCATTTATATATAATTGTGTGTCTTTATGTCATATTATTGACTGGGACTCTTTTTCATGTGACTGTTTCTCTTCAGTTCTTACAAATATTTTATCAATTTCTATTCTATCCTTTTTATTAAGCTATAGAGTGTCCCCTTTAATAATTCCTCCCATAAGAGATGTGTCTGTGTAAACCGTGTGCTCCTCTGCACTTGTCAGCTTAACCCCAACTCTTAGTTTAAAAATCCTCTATGACCTTTTCAATTTTACATGCCAGGCATCTGGTTTGGTTTTGGTTTAGGTGGTGCCCATCTTTCCATTTTAGGCTCCTCCTTTTCCAAAAGGTTCACCCATTCCTAATAAACTGAAATCCCTCCTCCCTCACACATTGAGACTCTGCAGCACTGCCATGTAACTGTCCCCGGATGTGGAAATGGAAGCATTTCAGAGAATGGAAGTCTTGGACTTTAATTTTTTACCTCAAACCTAAATTTGGACTCCAGGACCACTCTCCCACCTTTCTCTAGTAACTGGTGCCTACATCTACCACACTCAGAATGGCACATAAGTCTGTCTAAATGTCTTAAGAGGTCTTCAATCTTCACGCCCACCAGGCAATTAGCTATCTCCTGATCATTCACTAAACTAACTAACTAGATTTCTAATAACTTAATCCTGCATTACTGTTATCTGTCTGTTCCTAATAACTAATAATCCCCTGGAGATTTATCCTCAGTGTGAGAGCATGCCATGACATCACCTGGAGGGTGGGTGCCTATGGTAGAATTATTTCCCTCCACTGCAACCAGATGTTCTCCTTCCCTGAGATTTTCATCTTCCTCACAAGCACAGCAAATTAAAAGGTAAAAAATAAAATATTTTTTGTTTAGTGCAAAACAAAACAGTTCATTTCAATTTTTAAACATTTTTGCATTTCTTAAATAAACTAAATGAAAATATGAAACAAAAATTCAGCCTGTGTAACACTTTGAGATAACTGTCACAATTCTGCAAAAACTCAGTGTAATTCCAAATAATAAAAAAGGGGAGGAAATTGTATTTTCCTAGTGAACATTTTACAAGGAGAAAATAAGCTACCTTTGTTGACTACATTATTTGTTGTGAATTACTTGCTTAACTCTACAAATAGCCGATGTGTCTGTGGGTATGTCTAGACTGCATGCCTCTGTTGGCAGAGGCATGTAAAATAGGCTACCCGACATAGTCAATGAAGCGGGGATTTAAATATCCCCAACTTCATTAAAACAAAAATGGCCACCGTGCTGTGCCGGATCAGCTGATTGTCGGCACAGCGCAGCAGTCAAGACGCAGATCGGTCGACAGGGGAAGCCTTTGTCAACTGCTCCCTTATGCCTCGTGAAATGAGGTTTACGGGAGCGGTCGACAAAGGCCGCCCTGTCAAAGGCTTCCCCTGTCGACCGATCCACATCTTGACTGCCGCGCTGTGCCAACAATCAGCTGAAGCCAGGGATATTTAAATCCCCACTTCATTGACTATGTCAGGTAGCCTATTTTACATGCCTTTGCTGACAGAGGCATGTAGTCTAGACATACCCTGTGTGACCAGGATGAGACTTAGTACAAAATTTGTACCCACATTGGATGCTGTTATCCTCTAAAATTAGAAGTAACATTGATATGAGCAAAAATGGGACCTTCTTAGTCCAAAACTTAGTGGCATTTAGATATTTGCAGAGTCTTATTTGGAACTGGAGTATATAATTCACATATGGGGTGAGACTGTGCTTTTAGGCACAGGCCAGAGCAAAGAGAAGTGTGCAAACCATAGTACTCTGGGATAGCCCTGGGAAGCAATGTGACTGTGAGACATCCCTCTGAATCACTATTCCTTTCCTCCCCATGCTTCCATCTTGCTTTGACGTGTTAGGAATTTGCTTCTGGCCTATATCAGCAGCAATTTCTAGGCTGTGGACTCGGGACACCACCCATTCCTCATCCCTCTCTGTCACTATCCACCTGTTTGCTTTGAAGGTGAAATAATCAGGAATGTAGTGCATATTTCTCCCTGCACACCTGGATCCAAACTCTGCATATTCAGGCAAAGGAATGAATATAATACAATCCAGATAGCTGCTTAAATAAACAACTCATACAAACCTACTTGTACTTTGATGTGTCTTTTAGCTAGAATAGAACTCCAAACACATGTTGATCCAATAGTCAAGAATGTCCATGTAGATTTGAGAAATTTACCTGGAGACTGTTACTCCATAACTCAATTAATGGTTATGTTACTCTTTTATAGTAGTTAATTCTGAAGTTCGTTCACAAATAGAGCCAGGGGACAATAAGGCATTTGAGATACCAGGTGTCCATGAATGTTATACCAAAATGTTTGGATGTGACTGTAATTTAATAGGGTGGGATTTTCAGAAACAATCAAAATTGGACACACTCTCCTGCAAATAATGTTATGACTCCAGTGGGAACAAAGTTAGGCTAATGCTAAATACTTTTGAGACTCCAAACTATAATGCCTTATCTCACTGTGACTGAAGCTAATGACAAAACTCCCACTGACTTCAGTGGTGCAGTACCTCTAGCTAATGAGAGTCAAATTAACAAGATAATTGAGCTAATATATCAAGAAAATGTATGTTTGGTGAAACATTTACACAATATATGTTCTGGATTATATAGATTCCCCTCCAGCTATTAGCAAAGAGTGCAAGGAAGCCATTATAGATATGGAGTCATTTCTTGAAATGATTACATTACCTAATATTTCTCTAGACTGTAAGGTTAAAAACCCTTTGCACTGATTTTCATACGTGCATATTTCTCTTATCAACCTTGATCTTGTCATCTTACTAAATTATTTCTAATATGCATATAATAAATGATTGCTAGGGATTTTTATCGATAGAAATAAAACAATTTTTATTCCTTTTAGAACACCAGTCTCCATTATTAGATACCTTTAGATGAATTTTCACCAAGAGGGTCAATAGCATTTCTCCACACAGAAGAAGCATTTGATAGAGTGGATACTTGAGTTGGGAAGCCAAAAGTGAACACAGTATTCAAGCTGAGAGCATATCTGTTAAAATGTTGCAATTGCTTCATGTTTGCTTGTTGCTCTGGGAGGAGGTCAGCAATTTACTGGTGACTTAAAGCAGCAGCAAACTACATCCCTCTGCTCTGCTTGCATAGGCCAGCTCATTGTGGAGGAGAATATTTGCCCTTTATCCACCCTTCACTGACATCCTACTTGTGGAAGGAATAAGAGTCTTGCAATTTCCATTTACTCCTCCATGCCCAGACAAGCCCAGGGCTATAATGGAAGGTTTTTATTCCTTACTCTCTTGAATGTTCTGGGACTTTAAATTTATGGGGGCAACAGTGTGAATGGTCAGATCTTTGGGGCCATCTCTCTAAATCTTTTGAACGTATAGGCATGCTGTAAATATCCAAACTGGAGATATGCTATTATTTATTGTTTATTAACTACTGTGAGTATGCTTTGTACTATATAAACATATTAAGACAATTGTTGCCACAATCAAACTAATTATAACTGCTGACACATTTTGATATGTGATTAAAACATCTTGGATGGAAAAAAATAGTTAATCTCATGGCTGATAGTCAACTACAAAGAACTATTTAATGTGAATATAATCTACATCTAGACTTTAAAATTCAGTTCAGTGAATAGATGTTATCATCTAAGAACAGCAATTCCATGCAAGAAGTTTCCTGACACAAGCTCTGTGATGCTATTTGAAAACAAAGATCCTCTTCAGTTGGTAGCGGAAGAAAAGATGTTATCTGCAACCCAAAGCTGAAGAGTGGTAAATACATGTGGCTGTTGCCATTTCATATGGTGGCAGAAAATCTTGACAGCTACTTGGTTCAGCCAAATTTATATTAAAAGCAAGATATCTGAGGGTGAACCGCCCTAAAAGCTTGAGATTTAGTCAAAGATTCCTTATATAGCAATGTCATTGTCTGCCTTCATTGAGTATTGATCGCGTCACTGTTCTAGTGATGTTGACATAAACCATTTTGAAGTCTTTGGAAGGCAAAAATTGTGTATACCTACTAGACAAAGAATACTACAAACAATTCATAGTGTCTATTGAAATTCACTTGTAACTGGGGTTGAAGCATGCAGGATTGTTTTGGAAAAGAGTAGTAATGAATATTAGGAGTCATTGCTGTATAAGCATCCAGGATACAGTCCTGCATAGAAGGAACAAAAGAGGCCATGGAATCCAGCTATAACCAGACAAACATTAAGAGAGTGCATGGAATAAAGCACTGCCTCTCAAATGAGACTCTGAAGTTACTTTGTGTGGCAGACCAGGAGCGCAAACACAAAAGGAGAGTAGATACATGGGATCACCTATCTAGGCCGCATGGTCTCTTGTGAGCAGCCATGAACTTGGGGGTTTCCTGCTGTGAAACTCATGGTCCCCTCTTCTCCCCCACACCTCAATCCTCTGCATCAATTACAGTTCTAAGGTTGCCATCTTTTTAATGGCTGGCAACCAGACCCCTGAGGCCCTGCCCTCTGCTCTGCCTCTTCCCCAATGGTCCTGCCCCCGCTCCACCCCTTCGCTCAAAGCCTTGCTCTCTTGTGTTCCTCTTGCCTCCAAGGCCCTGCACCAACTCTACCTCTTCCCCCAGATTAAGAAAAAAATCAGTCAGCATGACTTGTCAGCACTTGGACACACAAGCCAAAATCTGGACTGTGCAGATGAAACTGGATGGGTGGCCACCCTGTAGAGTTCTATATGATCTCCTAGTCCTCTGCTGTTGCTGCTCCCAAGTTTTCCAGCAGTCCCTGTAGAGTGAAAATGACAAGTTTCCGGACATGCTCTATGCCATCCTACTGTGAAAGGCAGTACCAAAACAGAGCAGGGTTGCCAGGACACCATGCAGTTGCTTGCAACAGTACCGGCTTCAGGGCTTGATTCTCCAATGTCCTGAAATTGGTTTAGTCATTTACACCAATACAAAGTGGGTGTAAAAGGCTACCAAATCAGAATTGTAGTACTTTGCACAGGTAGAAATAACTACACAGATTGCAGGGCAAAGGAGAATCAGGTCCGCAATCTAGGGCCACCTCAGCTAGTGCTTCTAGCAGCAGAAATATAGACACACTGCTATAAACAGACTGATCAATTCCATTTCTTCCCTTTAAGATGTAAAGAGAAGCAGCAAAATTGATCAGAATGGCATTAATTTAATTCTGCAGCTCCGGATACTTTCAGTGATTCACTAATGAAAGTTAATAATTAGGCAGTGATGGATGAGTTTTCCAAGACTTATCAATACATAATCTTCAACTACTCTCCTAAACTCTGCCCTTCAAGGCTGGTTGAAGATAAAGGGAACTTCTAGAAGCAAACAGATACATTAAAAATCATAAATGAGAAGACACAAACTCTGTTGCCGTTCTGAGGAGAACATCTAATACTGAAGTAGAAAACTGCATAGAAAACCATGTCACCTCCTCAGTTGTTGTCACCTCCTCAGTGCATATGATCTTTAGCTCTTATCTCAAATGTTGATTGATATTAAAGTTCTCTGGCTTGTGTAGGGAGTGTGTTTAAGGCCAGGAAAGTCTTCAACCTATGCAGAGAGCCAGGAGTGAAATCCCAATTTTATTGAAGTTAATTGCAAAACTCCCATTGACATCAGTGTTTTCAGAAAGTAGTATAGCTCCATTGACTACAATAGAGATATATTAGAGAAGCTTAGGATCTGTCCCAGGTTGTTTACTAGCTTGCTTATGGGAGACATTGAAACAAGAACTGATTTCAGTGGCAATACTGTTATTTCTAGTAGAAACATTTCTAAATGTAGGCTGTTGGATGGTGTGGATGGTTTGCATTTTCATATATGACCATTTTTGGCTACTGTTGGATCCCCAGTCTCATTGTTATTGGGGCAGGAATAATGAAGGATTGTTATCCTTGTTGTGTGAACCAAGGGCATCAGAACTGTAACTGGTATACCCAGATAGATGGACTCGCCTTCAACTAAACGTCACTCACTAGACAAGGGACATAGGTTCCAAAGCCCAGTGAGTTGAGAGAGAGAGGATGGGAACAAGCACTTCTGCCTAGTAGTTTGGTCCCCACTTAAGGGCCCTAGACATCATTTAACTCATCCTCTCTCCACTGTATGATAAAAGCGCTAATTTAGGCTCATTTGAGAGTCTTGTTACCATAGAGCTGAAATCACTGATACCTAGGTGAAGTCTAAGTATAAGACCTCTGATGCAGGATGCAGGATGCCAGTGCGTACCAACAATGAAGCTGAAAAAACTCAAAACCCTCCAATAGTCAAGAGTATAAGGCTGACCAATTCCCTTGTCTGTGCTTGGGTGGCTAGCCCATGCCACTGCCCATGCTGCAACATCTGCAACATCTGCTCTGCTGTTTTTAATAAACTAGCTTGAGCAGCACTAGTGCTTGCTTGTCTACCTGGAAGACATGGTCCCAGCTGCATTGGGACAATCTAGCCTTGTTTTCAGCATGGAGACTCACTGAAATCTGTGGGGAGGCACAGATATAGCAAAGGGCCAGTATACACGTATATTATTTACTTTTGTGTTAACTGGTGTGCATTTCAGCATATGATGAAACTAGTCCAGAGCTTCCTTATCCGTTAATCTTCTTACACAAATGCGAGAAATGCCAGGCCTCTGCAGAGCACTAGAGGGTCAAATAAGCCTAAAATAGCAGAGTGGAGGAAGAATTCTTCAGTAGGGTCTGAGAAGAGACAGTGCATGAAAAAAGTGCCAAGGGGTCAGGAGGGGAACACACAGGATAAAATACTTTCATCTATTGTATTGGGGTCAATAGGCTCCCATCAGGAAATCTTGAGCCCAAGATTAATTATTTATTGCAGTAGGTAAACCATTGTGCTCTTGAAGACACTGGGGTGACTTTAGGCATCTTTTAGATTTCTGTTTCACACATTAGAATTTTCTATCTATCTATCTATCTATCTATCTATCTATCTATCTATCTATCTATCTATCTATCCTGTCTGTCTGTCTGTCTGACTGTCTAAACACAATGGAGGCTAACACTATAGTGGTGGGTGGCAATGAGAAGCCTTTTAACTCATTTTAGCATGTCCATCTCAGATAGAAAGGCTGGGAAACCAAAGATTAAATATTGCTTAAGAATTTCATAGCTATTCCAAATGGCACATCAAGATAGTTATGATTCACTATGTAGTTTATATGGCAGGAAATCTAGTTTTAAAAAATTCCCAGTCTTCTTATTTAACATTCTGCCACTGATTCATTCTTGGAACTTGATCATTTTTGTGTATATTTTGGGAACTCTTGTTCTAAAGTTAGACCCAAATCGTGTGTTTGTCAGCTCCCAGCAGATGAGGTCTTGCTGTTAAGCAACAAAACAAATAAAAATAGCCTTTTGGTTCTCACAGGAAATAATGATTTGGGAGATGGGAGGAGTAAAGAAACAAAAACACAATATTGCAGTCTTAATTGTGGAAACATTCCTATTAGGAATTTAAGACAGAAATATTTCAACCCAATGAATCAGTGGCAGAATGTTAAATAAGAAGACTAGGAATTTTTTAAGACTAGATTTCCAGCCTTTCTTTCCGAGCTAGACATGTTTGTGATTAGAATGAGTTAAAAGGCTCCTCCTGAGTTAGCACAGAAAGGGTGGGTCCTTCATTTGCAGGAATGTTTTAATAAAACTTATGCCAATATTTTAGACAAAAATATGAATAGTATAATTGATCTTCACTTCTTGTGCTGAATTGTTGTGTAGATTTGCTTTGCTATGCATAGGTGGCTGAATTTTAGTGACAGATAAAGTGGTGTCTACATACACATCCTTACCTTCCTGGTAGGAGTATTGTGAGGACTAATTAGCTAAGTATTTATTAAGAGCTATGATAGTTCTCTTATTACATCATTTAGCATAAAGATCTTCCTCTGACAAGTTTAAACATTTAAATAGAACACACAATAGGAGAACAAGGGACTTTGTCTTCCTCTAGTGGCTGGTCCACATAACATGAAATGGTGTCCAACGCCTGCTAGCTAAGGGTATATGTCCTATATTTGAGTTGTAGTGAGTCATGCTTTTAGTGCTTGAAGGTGCCATGGTCTAACCCCACATTTAGCCTCAATGTGGTCAGATATATAAACTTAATTATTATTATGATTTCAGGACATTTCATGAAAGCTCAATAATTTACTATCATGTGCACTTTAAAGGAGGAAAAATGAACATTAAAGTCTCGGGAAGGGGGAGAGACACATGATCTGTCAAACCCCTTACTGTGTTAAAGCTCAGGAAATCCAGTCATCTTACATCTAGTCAATTTAACTACCAAAGTATAACTAGTGGTTCTACCCTGCCTTAAAATAATGTATATGCTTCTCCATTTGAAACACAACCTTCTTCTTTCATGAAACATATAATCAATAACATACCTTGATTGCCACTAAAAGGGGCTGAGGGGAGGAAGCCTAACAAACGAAGGTAGAATTTTTCTCGTGTTTTCCTAGTGTGTTTTGTGTTGCTTTTCTGTTTGACCTTTGTCTAACCCATCACAGTAGGCACGGATTTGGGAGAATCCATTCCTGCAATGGTGTTTAGCCTGCTGCAGGGACTGAGGGAGGAGTCCATGTGCCATCCCTAACTGGGAGATGCTTGCCCACCTGCACAGGTGAAAAAGCCAACGACTTGTGCCTGGCTACATTGGTTCTATGGGTACTCTAGAAAAAGCTGGGGCATAGAATTGCCCCATCTGTAATATGGTGAGCTGAACTGGAGAAAAGAGGGTCCAGTAGCAGGTGGGACCAGTTTTGTGAGATCAGTGGCTCAGGTTTGCAAACTGGAGCCAGGTTACTAACACACAAATGTTATATCATTTGCATATAACACTGGTGTCTCAGTATGAGAAATAAGGAACCCCTTCTATGACTCTGCCTGCTTGCTGTATCACTTCTTGCTAAGGAGGCACCTGCTATACACCCCTCCCTTTGGTGCTTGGAGCACCTGAAGGATGTGGGCTTGAAGTCAGCTGTGGTGGCTATGCATTGACTAGGAGGTACTTTGGACCACAGATATCCCTTTATGTCTGATTTGCAGCCACTTTGCATATTTGACATTGCAGCACTTTTAATGCTAATGCTGACGTGTTGTCCCAGATATTTTGTGCCAATGCAGGACCAAATGGAAAGACTCCTATTGAGTTCAATATCTTTTAAATCAGGCCTTTGTACAGGAGGCAAAGGGATATGATTAAATCAAAATGGCCCACTATTGCATAGCCATTTGCTAGCTCTTGCTCGCTGCATAATCAGAGAGCTGTGATTGACACGTACCTTAGTCTTTATGCTCTATAATGTTTAATTGTGTTATACATAAAATTATGGACTTAGGGAAGAAATCCATGATTTCTGAACCCTTGACTTTGATAGCACTTTTCTCACTTACAAGCTGTTCTGTAGCATCTGCTGTGGGAAAGAACAAACACATTCTTAGATATTTTCCTGGTCCAAAGAGTTTTAGACATGAGACAGAGTTACCAGATTCCTAGGAAAATGTTGATTATCATGCAAATAAGGAATGATGTGTGTTGGCTAAAACTAAACAAATAATCAGTAACAAATAATTTATTCAGTGAATTCAGCCTCTCTTTCTGTTCCATGTTGTTCATTGCCATATTTTTTCCACAAATGGTATTAGTTTATCTCCATTATTAACTAAGAGCTCGATTTGGGCTTTGTGTTCAGCACTTTGAATGGAAAGGTATATTGTTAATTCACCCCATGAGCAGCACAGGAAGGCCATTGTGCCTCTGGGAGACCCCATTATTATTATAGCTATTATTGGTATTGTAGTAGCACCTACAGGCACTGATGCCACTGTGCTAGCCCATGTGCTAGCAGCATTTCCTACTGGGGCTACTCCTGGCAATAAAGTTAAGCACATGCATAAATATTTGCAGAATTATGCCCTAAGTATAAGATGAGAGATAATGGATAGACAGAAAAGCACCAAGAAACAATTCCTCTCCTCATTTCCTTGCATATGCCAGCAGTCCAGTATTGTTGCTCAACCTTGTAGATGTTTATTTGGGGCCTACATTTTGGCAGTAAAAGTTCCCAAGGTATGCATGTTTTGGTTTCTGTGCATGAGCACTACAACTCCATTCTAGCTTTCTGGATGTCTAAGCCCCAGAACGATGTATGAACTGGAGGAAGATAACAGCAAATGGTCTGGTAGCACTTTATAGACTAACAAAACATGTAGATGGTATCATGAACTTTCATGGGCACAGTCCACTTTTTCAGATAACCGGAGTTATGAGTTTAGGATGTACACACCCAAAATAAATAGGAGAGGGGGGAAGGGGAGGGGGGAGGGAAAAAAAAAGGAAGGGAGGTGAGAGACAGGGAGCTAGAGGGAATCAGTAAGTATCTGAAGATTGGGTAGTTAAACAAAGCAGATAAGAATCAAAGTCAATAGATAGTATCCTTCCTGACATAAGAGTCTACTCAAAGAGCTGATTGCACCTTCAATGGCTGTTAAGTTGGTAGTGTCCCAACCAATTTTCATCATGATTGAGTCCATTAGCATGTGAATTGAATTTGCAGATGAACTCTAATTCCAATGCTTCTCTGTGGATCTGGCTAGTAGAACTGGTTTGTGAGGCAGTTTGTCTGTTTAACTTGTCTGCATGTAAGCAGGCTCAGAATCCACCTACTGGATCAGGTTAGCTCACACAAAATGGCTGGAGGGAGATAGAGTTTCCTCATAACTCTTAGTCCAGTGATTAAAGTACTCACATTCAGTGTGGGAGATGTCAGATTAAATCTCCCATTCACGAGAGTGAGGGACAGTAGCCGCCCCAGGAATTGAAATTAGGGGGGGGGGGGTTCAAATTTACAGGGGGTGTGTCAGGGCCGATGAGGGGTGAGACCGTGAGGGTGAAGGTGGGCTGTCTGGCACCATAGTTCACAAAACTGGGGAGGTGTTGGGGAAATTCGGGGGGGTATACACCCCCATGGGGGGGGGCGTGTAGGGAAATCCCTGGTGAGGGAAGTTATTTGAATTGGAATCTGCCAACTGTCAGGTAAGTGCCCCAGCCTCTAGGCTCTGGGACATTCTCATATGGGACTCCCTCACAAAATTATTAAACTGTGGATAAATAGAGTCATTGAACCACAGTATTCTCTAGGACAAGAATGACTCTGTAGCCACTTGGTTAGAGCACTCATATGAAACTCTCAAGACCCAAGATTACACCCCTGCTGCAGTCTAGCCCCTATTTGCCCTTTGCATTGGGAATCCCTGAATTTACTTCATCTGTGCCAAAATGAAAATCTATTTCCTTAAACTGACATATGACCCTTTGTGTTTATTCAGCTGTCAGAATTTATTCTCATTCTTTAAAGAGGGGAAGGACCCTGGGAGCTTCTAAATCATTAAAACTGAGGATTAAACTTTAGTCTTGTTAATTTTATCTGAAGTTTATTTTAAAAAAATTTGAACAAAATCTTGCCAGATTAGGCATAATTTACATGAAGTCTGAGGGTCAACTTTTGCACTGAGTTACACTGTTGTAAATCTAGAGTAACTCCATTGCAATCAATGGAGTACATGCAGGGTCATACTTTTTCTGCTGGTTGAGGGCATGTGATTCCTGTTGAAGTCACTGGGAGCCAAGTGCATAAATAATGTGGTGACTGGGCTCTACGTGTATAACAGTGTTATTGAGAACAGAATTTAACCTTGCATTCACAAAAGACAATGTACAAGAGAAATGTTCCTACTGTATGTGTCAGAATGAAGCCACTGTAGAAAGAGCTATAGAAACTCTGTGGCTCTGGGGGTATGTCTAGACTCCATGGCTCTATCGACGGAGACATGTAGATGAGTTTACTAGACATAGGAAAATGAAGCAGCGATTTAAATAATCGCCGCTTCATTTACATCAAAATGACTGCCGCGCTGTGCCGATCAGCTGTTTGGCGGCACAGCGCGGTAGTCTGGACGCGCCACGATCGACAACGGAAGCCTTTGTCGACTGTTCCGTTATGCTTCATGGAATGAGGTTTACCGGAGTGGTCGACAAAGGCTTCCGTTGTCGATCGTGGCGCGTCCAGACTACCGTGCTGTGCCGCCAAACAGCTGATCGGCACAGCGCGGCAGTCATTTTGATGTAAATGAAGCGGCGATTATTTAAATCACCGCTTCATTTTCCTTTGTCTAGTAAACTCATCTACATGGCTCCGTCGATGGAGCCATGTAGTCTAGATATACCCTGGTATATGTGTGTAGAGCTGATAGACCCTTGTCATCAACAGATGGGATTGAACCTGGAACCTTAGTCTACAATAGGAAATTATTTTGAAATAACTTATTTCAAAATAATAATTCACAAAATAACTATTTCAAAATAGCATGTCCACACTGCAGGGTAACCTCGAAATTAGTTCAAGGCAGGCTCCCTTAATGTGGATGAGCTACCTTGACTTGAACCCCTGGAAGCAGTGGGGAGTAATTACTTTGAATAACTCTGGGAAGTAGTTATTTCAAAATAGCAGAAGTGGAGCATCCACATTAATGCTATTTTGAAATAACTATTTTGAAAGATAATTATTCCTCATGGAAAGAAGGAATTATTATTTCAAAATAATGGTCTTGGTAGTGTGGATGCGCCGCTTGTTATTTCAAAATAAGGGTACACCATGACTTAGGGTATGTCTACACTACAGCATTATTTCAAAATATCTTATTTCGAAATAGTTAATTCGAAATAAGGTATTTTGAAATAAGATGTCTACATACAAAATGCATTTCGAAATAGCGTTTTGCTATTTCGAAATAGCGAGTCCACACTGATTGGACGCTGAATCGCATTTGAGGGCAGCTGAAACCAGTTCCAGCAGGGCATCAGGTCAGGAGTTACTTTGAGTGGCTGCTGCCTGAGGCCATCTGAGGATTGTGCTTAAAGGAACCCCCCTGGACAGCCGGTTCTCAGCTTTCCCTGCTTGCTTGCCTACCTTGCTGAGGGACAGCAAAGCATTTTTGTCTCTGCTTGTTTTGGTTGCCCTCACTCGGGACACCACAGCGCTCGGCACCACGGAGCCAGAGTTGCCCCTGGGCATTCTGGTGCTCATTTTGGACATGTTGCTGCAAGCCTGACTGAGCTTTCTGCAGGCTGCCTCGCAGCATCTGCTGCAGCCCGACTCCCATGCCATCCTCTGGACCCTCCTGGGGGATGGGGAGGAGCAGCTGCAGCTCCCGGACACCAGCGTGCCCCGTGGCATCTGGCATCTGGAAACCAACAGTGACTGGTGGGACTACATCGTCCTGGAGCGCTAGGGAGACCAACAGTGGACCCAGAACTTCAGGATGAAGAAGGACACCTTCCTCGAGCTCTGTGAGTGGCTCGCCCCTGCTCTGCAGCAACGGGACATGCACATGAGGCCCACCATTCCTCTCCACAAGCGTGCGGCCATCGCCCTATGGAAGCTCTCCACGCCAGATAGCTACCGATCTGTGGTGAACCAGTTCGGCGTGGGGAGATCCACCTTCGGAGCAGTGCTCATGCAGGTATGGCAGTCTCCAGCCACTGTGCCTGGGGTGGGGGGGGAGAGGGCAAGGAGGTGATGGGCTGCCCCAGGGAAAAGGGAGGGAGGTGGTGCAAGTCCCCTCCACGGGAGGGTTTGGTCTGTCCCACCTTCACTATGGGCTGTCCATGGTGGCCAGGATTTCAGGGGGGATTGCTCCTGAGAGTGGGGGCATGGGGCAGTGGCGGAGAAGGAGCACTCTCAGCCACCCTGGCACCCCAGTGACTCTCAATGGTTTTGTGTGTCCCTCTGCAGGTGGTCAAGACCATCAACAGAGTGTTGCTCCGCAGAGTCATCCGCCTCACCGATGTGGATGCAATGATCGAGGGGTTTGGTTCCCTGGGCTTCCCCAACTGTGGGGGGTGGCAATCGAGGTGACGCACATCCCCATCTGTGCCCCGGACCACCAGGCCTCCCTCTACATCAACCGGAAGGGATACTTCTCGGTCATCCTGCAGGCTGTGTCTGACCACCGGGGCCAGTTCGTGGACATCAACGTGGGCTGGGCTGGCAAAGCACACTATGCTCGGGTTTACCGCAACTCCTCTGTGTGCCAAAGGCTGCATGCCGGGACTTTATTCCCCAACCACCACATCAGGGTCGGGGACGTGGACTTGCCTGTGTGCCTGGTGGGGGATGTGGCCTATCCCCTACAACCCTGGCTGATGAAGCCCTACACAGGACACCTCAACCCCTCCTGACAGGCCTTTAGTGCCAAGCTCAGCAGGACCCGCATCGTGGTGGAGGGGGTGTTCGGACGGTTGAAGGCCCATTTTAGATGCCTCCTCACCCACCTGGACCCAGCCGAGTGGAATATTTCGCACGTGGTGGCAGCGTGTTGTGTGCTGCATAATTTGTGTGAGAGGAAGGGGAGGCTTTCCTGCCGGACTGGATGTCAGAGGCCGACCACTTGGATGGCCTGTACACGCAGCCCCGCACAGCTGCCAACTGGGAGGCCCATCGGGGGGCTGTCCGTATTCGGGAGGCCCTGTGGGAGAGCTTCCTGTGGGAAAGTCTCCCTGGTGTGCCCCACTGGGGACTTGTGCCTCATTTCACCTGCACATCCTTTCACTGACCACTCCCTAATCCCCCTTCCCATTAAATAAAGACACACGTGTTGACAAAAACAAACTCTGTTTATTGAACAAAACTGGGGTGGGGGGGAATGAGGGTGGGAGAGGGGAGGCAAGAGGGTGAGAGAGGGGAGGGGTAAACCTGGGAGGAGGGAGCTGGAAGTGGGAGGCGAGGGGAGGAAGGGGGAGGAGAAGCTCAAGGTTGGGGGTCTTGCTGGTCCCCCTGTCTCCCAGCACTGCAGGTGCGAGGGCCTCAGCGTCCCCGGGGGGGAGTAGGTTTGGAGGGTGGGGCGGGTGGTGGAGGGAGGAAGAAATGGGAGGGGGAGAAGGAGTGGAAGGAGGAGCGGTAGCTGGGGCAGCAGCTGGGGCTGGAGCAGCAGCAGGCACCAATCTCTGCACCAGGGTCTGCAGGTGGTCGGAGATGGCAGGGCCCTGGGCAAGCAGCTCCCGCCAGCTCTCCTGCCGCAGCTGCAGGTCTTCATGCACCCAGTGGTCGAGGGTGCGGTGCTGGCCTCACAAGATCCCCAGGTGCTGCTGCTGGTACTCCTCCTGGTTCCGGGTCAGCCTGCTGGCCCGGGTGCGGGAGGCTGTCCTGGGTGAGGTGGTGTGCCCTGCACTCGCAGCTGCTGCGGCTGTGGAGAAACAAGAGAAGTGGTCAGTTATCCCTGGGGACACAGTGGGTGAAGCCCAGCTCCTCTCTGCACAGCGAGGACGGCAGGTCTCCGCACCATCGGAGCCGATGTGCTTGCACACAGGCAATGTTCAGCATGTCCTGCTATACCCAGGAGTGGGAGCTGGCCCGGGACTGCACCTATGCCCCTGTGCTGTATCTAGTGTGGGGGTGGGGGAAGGGAGGGGACATGTGCTCTGCCTCTGCGTAGAGGGGTCTCGTGGAGGGAGGGCATCATGCAGTGTCCCTCCCTGGGGTCAGGAGCACGTCATGTGCCTTCATACATACACACATGTGGGTAACAGGCCAGGGCCCCTGTGTGGCAGCCAGCTGGGGCCACATGCCCAGGGTGGCACGGCACATGCACAGGTTGCTGCATGCTCTGTGGTCAGCAAGGCCCACATGTGTGGTCCCTGGTCTCCCTCTCCCCGGCCCCCGCCCCGCATAAGAGGACAGTGATGGCACTCACATGTCGAGGCCTCACCGGCCTTGGATGACACTGGCAACAGGCTTGCTGGGACGGCTCGGGGGTCCTGGGTGTGGGGCATGCTCCCTCCAGGCTCCTGAGGCTCCTGGCCATCCTCCTCCTCCTCCTCCTCCTCCTCTTCCGTGTCATGGGCAGGGCCCTCTGCCCCAGGGTCGATGACCACCTGGGGGGCACGGACCGTCTGACCCCCCAGGATGCAGTCCAGGGCATCATAATAGGGGCAGGGGTCCGGGTCAGCCCCTGGTTGGGAGTTGCCCCCCGAGTCCCTGGCATAGGTCTGCCTCAGCTCTTTTATCTTCATGCGCACCTGCTCCTGGGTGCGCATGTGGCCTTTGGTGGCCAGGCTGTGAGCCATCCGCCTGTAGATGGCCGCATTCCTGCATCTAGTGTGGAGATCGTGGACATTGGAGGCCTCCCCCCAAACTTCAATGAGGTCCACGATCTCCGCACTAGACCAGGAAGGTGCCTGCCTTTTGCGGCCCCTGGAAGGCTCCTGGGAGCTGCCAGCCTGCTCCTGGAGAGCAGTGGAGAGCTGGGTGCCACTGGGTTGCTGGCTCATGCTGGGCCAGGTGCACAGACTTCTGGCTCTGTGCTAGCAGGCTTGCAGCTGGCACAGGCACTGTGGCCAGAGTCTACCCCTTTAAGGGCTCTGGGACTGGGAGGGGAGCAGAAGAGTTTTCCTGGTTGTGCCCAGAGTGGCCACCAGGGCACCCTGGGAAGGGCTGAAGGCCCCCTATTTTGAAATAAGTGTTTACACAACAGCGCTTATTTCAATTTAGCTATTTCGAATTTGGAGTTATTCCTCGTGGAATGAGGTTTACCAAATTCGAAATAAGCACTCCGCTATTTTGATTTAATTTCAAAATAGTGGTTTGGCTGTGTAGACGCTAGGAAAGTTATTTTGAAATAACAGCTGTTATTTCTAAATAACTTTGCTGTGTAGACATACCCTCAGGGACTAAAGCCATGTGCCTCAACAACATGAGCTAAAAACCAAGTGGCTCTTAGCTCAGGCTGAAGAGCAGATGTCTCTCTACCTTTCTCAGTGCCTCTGGATTACATGCGCAGACTGATTTTGGAGGTTGGATCATGCCCCGAGAGTTTTGCAGTTAATATTGGATTTGACCAAATTTCTACACTCACAATGTAGCTGAAGCCAGCAGGGGGATATTTTGCATTCTGGAAGAAGTCTAGCAAAGAACTAAAGGGCTAACTCGATACATCTGGTATTCTGCATTGTCTAGAAATAAGGCTTTCCTTGCTCCCCTTGCTTAGATTGTGTCCTGACCATAGAGGTGAGCAGGGGTAATCACTCAGTTCTTTCAGGAGAGAAGTGAGTAGAGAGAAGAAGAAACCTTGTCCCTGACCCCCAAATTGCCAGCCAAACTCTCTGACTGAGTGCACAGTGGTGGGGGGGAGTGAGGGGGAGTTGCTCTGAAGAAAGTGGTGAGGAATTTTACTCCCTTCCCCAGGGGAAGGTGGAAACAGGAGTGGAATTGTGAGTCTTTGAGTAATAAATTACCTCTAACTAGATTGTATCTAGCATGGAAAGTTCACTGATTGCAGTGAGCCAACCAGGGCATAACAAAGGTGTGCATGCAGTGTTGGAGCCAGGTTTTGCAAACAGTGGGGACAGTGGTGGTGGGCTAGAGTGTGATCTTTTCCTGCATGCACCCAGCGATGGTGGCTCCTGTCCAGAACAGCAGGGCCTAGATCCCCACTCTGGGGGATGCCCCACTCCATCATAACTGAGAGGCAGTCAGGCCAAATTTGAGTGAACAGCACTACAACATGGTGCCTGGGAGGGGGCAGAGGCAATTGCCCCCAGGTGTCATGCTAGGCTAGAGGGGCGCCAATTTAGCAGCGGAGGGAAGGATGGTGCTAGAACACCACGGGCACCAGCCAGACAGCAGAAGGAAGGATGGCGCTAAGATCCCACGAGTGCCAGCCGCTTCTGCACCTGCAGGAAATCAAAACTGAGCACGAAGTGCCCGGCAGGGGTGGCACACAGGGCGGGGGTTCAGGCTGAGGATGTGCAGAACACAGCTGGCACACAGACCCCATCTGCGACTACAAGCCCCACAATACCCTTCAGTGCCAGTCAGTCCAAGGTGCTGCCCATTGGGCCACAACATCTGGGTTCTCACCTGTAGCCCGCCCCTCTGAGAAACCGCAGCCGCAGATTGGCCAGAGGGCACATCAGTCTGGCTGGAAAACGGAATGGCCCCATGCGCCAGAGGGAGCCCCATGTGGTGGTGGGACAGGCAAGGGGGGGGGGTCCGGCTGGGATTCGGGGGTGCAAATTTTGCCTTTACCCCTGGGCGCATAACACCCTTGCTACGCCACTGATTCTGCCTATGATATGAGTAGGAGTGCTATAATATTATCTTTCATACCATTAATTAATGGGGATCCCATTTAAAACAGTCCTGGCTCTATTGGAGAAAAAGAATGAAGTGAGCACAAGTTAATGAATTCTGATCTCACAGATGTGGGCTGGATGAGCAGAGAGCAAAGCATGAACAGAACAGACAGGGGTTAAGAGAATAAAAATGTCCCAGCAGTATAAGCATGAACACATGCAAATTACTCCCTAAGTCTTTCAAGATGGATCATTTGTTTTTTAGTAAACCTTATAAAAAGAAGTTTATTCTAATCATAACATGCTAATATTTTACTAGGATATTTATTTTTATTTCAAAAGCCACGGAATAAAAAAGTCAAAACAAATGTTGCTTTCATTTTAGCCAGAGAAAATCCAGAGTAAATCCAACAAAGCCATTAAGAACTACTTTGGGTTTATACTGGTATAAATAAGACAGAATTTCGTCCTTCCCCTCCAACAAATTTGTATGTTTCAAGTACATAAAATGCTAGCACATTGTCCGGAGGACATCCTGCAGTCACAGTACTCTTTTAAAAAATAAATAAATGTAGAATCATAGAATCATAGAATATTAGGACTGGAAGGGACCTCGAGAGGTCATCGAGTCCAGTCCCCTGCCCTCATGGCAGGACCAAATACTGTCTAGACCATCCCTGATAGACATTTATCTAACCTACTCTTAAATATCTCCAGAGATGGAGATTCCACAACCTCCCTGGGCAATTTATTCCAGTGTCTGACTACCCTGACAGTTAGGAACTTTTTCCTAATGTCCAACCTGAACCTCCCTTGCTGCAGTTTAAGCCCATTGCTTCTTGTTCTATCCTCAGAGGCCAAGATAAACAAGTTTTCTCCCTCCTCCTTATGACACCCTTTTAGATATCTAAAAACTGCTATCATGTCCCCCCTCAATCTTCTCTTTTCTAAACTAAACAAACCCAATTCCTTCAGTCTTCCCTCATAGGTCATGTTCTCTAGACCTTTAATCATTCTCGTTGCTCTTCTCTGGACCCTCTCCAATTTCTCCACATCTTTCTTGAAATGCGGTGCCCAGAACTGGACACAATACTCCAACTAAGGCCTAACCAGCGCAGAGTAGAGCGGAAGAATGACTTCTCGTGTCTTGCTCACAACAAACCTGTTAATGCATCCCAGAATCATGTTTGCTTTCTTTGCAACAGCATCACACTGCTGACTCATATTCAGCTTGTGGTCCACTATAACCCCTAGATCCCTTTCTGCCATACTCCTTCCCAGACAGTTGCTTCCCATTCTGTATGTATGAAACTGATTGTTCCTTCCTAAGTGGAGCACTTTGCATTTGTCTTTATTAAACTTCATCCTATTTACTTCAGACCATTTCTCCAATTTGTCCAGGTCATTTTGAATTATTACCCTATCCTCCAGGTTAGTCGCAACCCATCCCAGCTTGGTATCATCTGCAAACTTAATAAGCGTACTTTCTATACCAATATCTAAATCGTTGATGAAGATATTGAACAGAGCCGGTCCCAAAACAGACCCCTGCGGAACCCCACTTGTTATGCCTTTCCAGCAGGATTGTGAACCATTAATAACTACTCTCTGAGTACGGTTATCCAGCCAGTTATGCACCCACCTTATGGCCAGATTCTGCCATCCTTACTCATCCTAAGTAGTATTTAGGCTCGGGTCCTTAAACGTATACAGGCCCTTAACTCTTATTGAGATCAGTGGGAGTTAGGTATCTTTATACCTTTGATGTTCTGGGCCTTGCTCCTTTGAATCACTGGGACTCCTTAGGGAACTAGGTGCTACTTGGAGTAATTAGAAGTGTTTGAACTTGTGTGAACAGTGACCAAGGCATGACAACCTATATATCCATTACCAATCCCCTGCAGTATCCAGTTAATAGAAGTCCAACATCTATAGTTCTCAAAATCTTGTCACAGTTACTCTGTTTTTATTCTAGAGTCCTGTCTGAATTCACCAGGGCTTTTTCCTGAGTAAGGATTTAATAAAACTTCAGGATTTGGCCCACTGAACCTTAATTACTCTTTCTGTAGTTTTCTAAAGTGTGAGTTACTTCTTGATTTAGACCAGAAGTCTGAAGTGATAATTTATCACAGAGCCTAGGCTCTAATTTAATTTTGTTAATGAAGATGCTCTTCAGTTGTTGTGCTCTGGTTTGATTCATTTTTACCTTGGGGAAAAGAAATACTGATTAAATATTGCCACATTTGCTCAGCTCTGTTCTGCTTAAGAAATGGAGCAGGATAAAAGATAGCATTCTAGTGTGATGGAGTGTTCCATCACTGGATCTTGATTTCTGACTGACAGGAGTTCAGAGGGTTAAAGAGCTATACAACTAGCCCTGGTTTTGAAAGTGTCAGTGTAGCCTGTGATCTTGGTTAGGCAGAGACCTGATCCAGCTTTGAAGGGCTTCATCAGCCTGGGACTGATGCTGGCCTGGAAGCCAGGTTTAGGCAGGGACTTGCCCAACTTGAAAGATGTGCTCTAGCCCTGAGACTTTCTCTAGCCTGAGGGCTTGGTTTAGATAAAGGCTTGTTTTCAGCTTTGAAAAACTTAGCTTGGAATCCTGCCCTAGAAAAGGGTCTGCTTCAGTAATGAAAAATGTACTCTAACTAAGGAGTTTGCTGTAGCTGAGAATGATTTAGTCCAGATGGGAGAGGTTTGTTTTAGGAAGAGGACCTGCATCAGCCTGTAAAGATTCTCCCTAGTCTGAAAAAAAAATTTGCACTAATTCTTGTGTGAGTTTTTTTAAACCGTGGGGTTATATCATCAATATGTTGTATGTGAATTTCTGTAACCTTCACTGTCCGTTCCTAAAATTTAAAAAAGGCTATTTTTTCATAGTGCTTCTCCTGAGCCTTTCTCTGCCTCTCTACCTTTCATGGTATTTATGCCCATTACCCACAATTTCTACACCTTAAATTGCTGTGTGACTAGGGTATTGGATCAGACCTTGTACTGACATGATGTCTTTGAGTTTATCTTCCTAGCCTTTTAAAATAGTGTGATTGGAGGCCACTCCCAATATAGGAAAAAGGGTCCTGCTGCCAATGGCACATATTTGGTTATGGAATGATTTCTTTTGTGGCCAATGTTTCAAGAGATCACTTACAACAATGGAACAAAAGCCCATCCCAAATCCTTGCAAAAATCTGTATGCAGGGCAAACCTGTTTATCAGGAAGCCTAAGGGGATATTTGAATATTTGGAATAAATGGGATTTCAGATGAAGGGTAGTTGGACTTTGAGCCAGAAAACAAAGATGCTCTTCACATTCATACCCCACATACATACTGAAGAAAACACTGTGTGGCTTGTTAGCTTAGCTGACCTTCACTAATTAGTTGACCTGATCAGCAGGTGGCTGTACTTCTGGGACTCTTGGGTAGGAGCACAACCCTGGGGACATAACTTTGGTCACTATTTTTTCTATCTGATGGATTATAAGCATTTCAGTAGCACCTAGGAACCCCAATCAGGGCTAGGAACTGTGCAAACACAATGTAAGACAGTCCCTGTCCTGAGGTGACTACCCATTATGGTTCAGCATACTGGGGTTGTGCTATATACTTCTTTAGGCTAGCTTTGAGTGAAGTAAAGTTTGTGACTGACTGAGGGCAAAATCAACAGCCTCACAAGAAGTGTAGAAAAGTCAGTCCATGCTTCTCTGGAGAACTCCCTCAGCACCCTTCAGTTTTGATTTCCTATTTTCAAACTGGCTACTGGCATTTTGGTGGCAAAAAACAAACCTGGATTACAAGAATGAGGGACCTACGCAGCTTTGAACCTAGATCTCCAAAAATGTTAGTGTCTGAGCCCCCTGCGCCATCTAAGTATTCTGAAAACAGCCTCAGGCTTTTTTTTTATAATACATGACTACACTTGGGTTAACAAAGCTCCCTATAGCAAGTCACAAGTGCTTAATAAAATAATACAAAGTGCCAGCTTTAAACCTCTGGTGCAGTAAATGTTTCTGTGATTAGATGCTTTTCAACCATAAAGTTCTTAAATAGGCTTTAGTACGTTCCAGCTTGAAAATTACCAGTGTTGCTGGCCTGCATTTATCCTCCAGGTCAGACAATGAAAGTTCCAAAATGTAATAAATTCCTTCTTACCTGGTTTTGCTGAGTCAGTAGTGTAAAACTGACAGACACAGCATCCTACAAAGAGAGAATGGATTTGATGTATCTGAATTGATTTCTTCCTGTGATCAAAGTCATGCGCATAGATAGTTTTCAACTGTACCATAACTCAGTCTTTTAGTTTCAAACAGATGATGGCATTCTGGCTGCCTCTCAGCATCTCACAGTAAATCAGCTAGAACAGGGAAGATGATCAGAATTGGCAGTAGAGAAAAGTTGCAACATAATTCATTATATCCAGGAGCAGTGATACTTAGGTTTGGGGGGAAATTATTTGCATTACAAGTAGCCCCAAACAAGATCAGGCCCCTTTTTTCTTAGGCCCAGTGCAAACATACTAAAGACAATCCCTGCCCCCAAAGCACTTGCAGTATAAAAAGAGTAGTCAGACAAAGATAGACAAGCAGAAGTGACTTGGGAGAAGACACAGCTAGGAACACAACCCAGGTCTCTCTCTCCCAGCTTAGCTCCCTACCCCCTAAATCACATTGCCTTATTCTGTGTTGAAGGTTTTGCCAGTCAAATTTCCACTCCTTTTCCGGCCTTTGTGTTTTTAGAATTTTAGAAATCAAAACAAAGGCACACATCTGACAGTAGCGCTAGTGCTTCTCTAAGAGACTGTGATTTCCTCATGTTAAACTTCTGGTCAGTTCTCAGAATCTACCATTCAACCTATGAACTGAATTTTGTGGAGGATCACTACCCTTAAATTGTGGCCTGTGATAGTATTACACCTTTTAGTTAGGCCATCTTGGAGACAATCATAACTCCCGTCAGGGTGTTTGCCTCTGCTGATATTCTTCTACACTTTCAAAAAAGTAGCTCAATAATTCAATAAAAGGATGATCACTGGACATAGGCCAGCATTTTTTAACCCTCTGAAAATATTACAACTGCTCAGGGCAGAGAGAAGAACTCCAGATTCCCCAGTCCTGCTGCATGCAGGAAAGCCTGGAGGCATAAAGTCACCTCATTCAGCTTGTAATGTTTGTTTCTACACTTGGCAGGCTCCTAAGTCTCGGGAATGCACATCCTTGAATTAGAACTATCTCTGCAGTGTAGGCAATCATTACATCTGATGAGGAAGCATGAAAAGAAACACACATGTGGTTGAATCCACTCCTCTGAAGTCTGTGGCTTTTTGCTGACAGGAAGGAAATCCTTTTAAAAACATACTTTTTAAAGAGTTCCCATTGTTTTTAAACTATGCAGGCCAAATCCTGCCTTCAATTACACTGATTCATCCAATTGGCTAGTCCATGGGTGTGTACAAAGCTTTGTGGGGAGAATTTAGACTATTTGTTTTGCTTTTCACATACAGTTCTTATTCTTAGAGTGTATATATTTTTGCAAAGAGTTTGCTAGGTCTGAAATGTGACAGAGCTGGGCAATCTGGTGTGGAAACTTTCTATCTGAAAGGTGCAAGGAATGTAGTGTTCCGTTCTACAGTATACATGAGCTAACTAAAAATATTCTCATTCCTCCTTTTGGACATAAGCCAAAGCCCCATTGTCTTTCCCTTGACTCCCGCGGGATTTGAATCAGGCCCTTTGGAATCAGTCTTGCTTTCTTGGCTCTCCTTGAAATCCAGTGTTATTACAAGAAGTTACATTTGACTCTCAGAAGACAGTATTACTGCATATAATATAACAGTGCAGCTTAGACTGTGCTCGTAGGGCTGCTCAGCTGTACTGATCAAAATGAAAAATTGATAAATTGGCAATAAGTAAGGCATAAATATGACCGCTGTGCTCTACAAACCTGTGAGTAAGCCTTTTTTCTCAGAAACCAACATTTTTTTTAATTATGTGATACAAGAAGCGGATAAAACAATTTTGAATTACCTGATCATCTACCCTGGGAGTCCTTTTCCTCTTCTAGAAATGAACCTGTTCCAAGGATTTGGGAATTTTCAGTTAACTTCTACACTGCATTTTTATTTTCATGCATGTCTGTCCAGGATGAGAAACAAAAATACTAAAATATACTTAGACACTGCTTCCACAATATTTCCTGCCTCCCAGAAGCAAAAAAAAAATCCTTTTCATAGTTTCAGCAGAGAAGCTGTTGACAGAAGATTTTCTTTTCAATTTGACAGGTGTAAGACATTCAGGAGAGTTTGGATAATTAATCAGACCTCACTCCAAGGCCTCAATCCTGCACCTTTCCATCTAAAGGGAGTATTGTTTCCATTTCCTCCAACACAAAGAGGCTTAGTCCCCATGTCCTTTGACCCATTACTAGGAAGCAGCTTTTCTGAAATATGGAGACTTCATACATTCTGCTTAAAATGAATCACAAGAAAATACGTTATACTTATTCCCACTGCAAGTCATGCTAACTCAGTTAATTCTGTGGACCAATATCACTGTAGTGACTTTTAGAATGAATTTTTCCATTTTAGGGAAGAAGCCAGTTTAATCATCTAGAAGCTTCTGTATTTCTCCAATGACAGGCATGTGATAGTGGGAAGTGAGCTTGCAAGCATCTCTATGCTGCTTCCTCTGTTGTGAACCACCTCTGACCTGCAGTGTCCGCCGCTAAAGATGAGAGGGCCAGTCAGTCTCCATGACTACTGCTTGGTGAGCAACTGGCAATGAGTAAGTCATTCCAAAAATGCAGCTTTTCTTTCTGTGCTCCACAAAGAGCTTGTGATTTTTGTGAAAGTATGTGCTATTTTTGATAATTATTCATTGTCACGAATACATTTTGGCCTGCTACCTTGCAAATTGCTGACCAAGTAGCTTTATTATTCACAATTCCCACTCTGTGAATGGCCACCTAAGTCCATGCTGCTGCATCCACGATATTGTTTCTGCGTCCAACTGGATGACCTAACTTTTCTAAATGTGAGGAAAGCCTTCAACCTGAACAATTTGTAGCATCATTGTTCTTCTCTGGGACAGGGCAGTGAAGAACTTTAGGGATGAAGGGAGTGGGTAATAAGTAGCACCTGTGAATTTCTGAGCATTTGAAATCACCACTACCCATCAGCAGTGGGGCGGGGATAGGGTGATGTGTGTGTGTGTGGGGAGGGCCTATGGACTATGTGGTATATCCGCCAAACACCTCTAATAATTCTGTGAAGGGTGAAGGGAGGGAGAACAGGGAGGTTTTGTCTGAAGCAGCTTCTGAAACAATGAACAGTGGGTATGTGTGTGGCATGGCAGATACTTGAGGAAGGAATGAGTAGCAACTGCATCCGTACCAGCCTATAGACATTTTTGGTCCTCCTCAGACACTGCTTCAGCAGTAGAGCCTATTTCCTAGGTTCTCCCAACGGCAGTAATGGGGTGAGAGGCTCCTAGGACAGCCAACAAAAGTGAACACAATGATCCTCTGTTGACTAGATTCAGCTCTACCACCAGAAATGGGCTTTCTTGCCTGTGCCACTGAATTGAGAATAGATTAATACTTTTTTTCTTCAAAAAGAGAGGAATTATCACTATTGAAACCAGACTCCCTTGTAGAATCACAGTATTTACAGTGAAGACATGTTTTATTGCTAACTTATCATGCAGTGCCTGGAGTAAGTAAAAGCTATTGTCTACTTTAGGAACAATAGAAACCAGAAGAAACAATAGAAATGCATCATTTTGCTTTCATAGAATTTTACCGACAAACCTATATTTTTGCATTTTTGCTCACCCCCTCAGAATCTTCATTAGTCTCTGTTTTGAGCAAATGTCTATTTTCTCATTAAAATAATCATGATTTTGGGGTGAAATCTATCACCATTTGTAAAATTGGGCTCCCTTCTGCCCTCTTTCACTCAGAAATTGGCTTATTTGCTTCACAAAAATTGTTTCACTAGAGACAATGGTAGTAGACATCAGAGCCATTTTTGCTTTTAGAAGGTATGTTCCATATTAAAAATTTCCACAGAAATGTGGTCCATTTTGGAGTTTGCAAAGAGATGCAAAAAGCCTTGTGATTCAAGTCATAATGCATCTCGTTGCAAATACTTTGCACCATACTCATCTCATCTTATAACAATGTTGCCATTTCATCCAAGTAAGGGGGAAAATATGGTATGTTTTACTATAGTGTCATCCTCTGATACTACATTATCCATACAAGAACTTAGTCTGGGTAGTCATTTAACAGCATATATTATGGCTAGTCAAAGAGGCAATTGTGATGTAGCAAACTGATTCTGCATTTCCTTCCTCTAGTGCAATTTCACTAGCCTTGATGACTGTGTAGCCCTTATTAGCATGCCATACTCTATATACTGTTAATTCTCAGTAAGAGGCTAAGCAGCTGGAAGCTTCTGCAGATTGCCAGTAGGGGAACAAGCTCCCACACACATAGCCTAATGTAACAACAGTCCACAATTATTAACAAGAAAATATTTTTGGGATGAGAGGGCAGGATTCAAGAAGTGATAAATCTTTCTAGTCTCTTGTCAAAAACATCGCTCAAACTGAAGGAAAAGAGGTAGCGTCAATGCCAGCCTCTGACTTTTGGGGGCTTCATTTGGCAAAAGGACCACACTCTGTGTGTCCATTCTCTCCCTCTTCATGCTGTGCATCATTTCAACTGACAGATTTACACAGGAAACCTGCTTCTGTGATGCCTGCCGTAGTTGGTGGCAAACAAGAATATGAGGGAATTAACTTCTGGCCTGCTGACAGTGGCTAAATCTGCCAAAGCAGAGCTGGGTAATTTGGTTTCTTTCCTTTGTTGATTTTGTGCCAGCCCACAAGAGAGGATTAAGCAGCTAAATTCTGCATGGAGAACTCTACCCCTTTCACTCAAATCCTATTGTCTTGGTAGAATGACAGTAGCTGGTTGTGCCAATCTTTAACATCTTGCTGGCATTTCCCCAGAACATATCAGCTTTTGGTCCCTGAAAAGAGGGATTTGTTAAAGAACTAAAGTTAAAAAGAACTAAAAAGGGCCAGACAAGGATGAGAAGCTGTGGAGTAAAAGTTATGCCTCGTATTAATTAAAGGAACAAAGTTCTCTAATCCTAATATAGACTCCGCAGTGAAATGTCAGTAAGTCCCTAACTGTTCTTGTCACTGTAGCACATTAACGGTGTTCACTCTCTGTTATTCACAGTGTTTGATTCATTCAAGAGTGATGTGCTATAGAGCTCCTAGAGGCTCTTCATTCATTTTACTCATTAACTTTGGGTGTGGAATACTCTAAAAAATAAAGTCTTCAGTTCCTTTATAGGCATCAGAGACTCTTGAATAAACTTACTTTAAAAAGGCTAGGGATTGACATAAATTGTTGCCAAAACTGAACTGAACCCAAACCCTCCTTGAGCTTCATACATATTTCTTTAACTGTCCTTTGAAATTTTAATACTAAAATGCTGTGAGAAAGGCTGGTTATTATGTGCTTCTGAACAGAATCACTCATAGATTTAATAATCTCAGAGGGATAGCTGTGTTAGTAACTTGAAAAACAGCAAGTAATCCTGTGGCACCTGAGGCCTGGTCTATGCTAGGACCTTAGTCCAAAATTAGCCCCCCAAGGTCAATTTTCTAAGCAGTGCATCCACAGTACCAAACCCATTATTCCAGAATAAGGGGCCACAGAATTTGATCTCTGTAGTTCTGCTTTTCACGAGGAGTAACACTATTTCCGAACTTGTAAGTCCAAAATAACGTTAGTATAGACATTCCAGTGCCACTAATTTGAATTAACTGCCCCTGGGAGGCCTCCCACAGCTCCCCAGAGTGCTTCCTGGGGCTCTGAGTCCAAGGCATTACTGTGGATGTGCTACCTCAGACTATATTGGATTATTCCCCGTAGTGAGGCCATTGAGCACTGAATTTGTAAAATTGGGTGTCCAGAAGTTGAACTCAGTAAATTTGAAATAATCTCCTAGGGTATGTCTACACTGCCACCCTAGTTCGAACTAGGGTGGCTAATGTAGTCATTTGAACTTGCAAACGAAGCCCGGGATTAAAATATCCGGGTTTTATTTGCATGTTCAGCGCCGCCATTTTTAAATGCCGGTAGTTCGAACTCCTGCCCGCGCTACACGCGGCACGGGCTAGGTAGTTGGAATTAAAGCTTCTAATTTGAACTACCATTACTCCTACTGCAATGAGGAGTAACGGTAGTTCGAATTAGGAGCGTTAATTCGAACTACCTAGCCCATGCCGCGTGTAGCCGCGGGCAGGGAGTTCGAACTATGGGGCATTTAAAAATGATGGCGCCCGGGAACATGCAAATAAAGCCCGGGATATTTAAATCCCGGGTTTCGTTTGCAAGTTCGAATGACTACATTAGCCACCCTAGTTCGAACTAGGGTGGCTAGTGTAGACATACCCTAGTATAGACATGGCCTTCGAGACTAACAAAAATGTATACATAGTACCATGACCTTTTGTGGGCAAACCCCATGATGAGCTTGAGCAGAGATGAGCTTGAGCTTGCAGGTTGTGGTCATATAGTCTGCACTCCTGCACTACATGGACCTTAGAATTTCACCCAGTGATGCCTGCATCAAACCTCATGGCTCAGTGTTACAGAATACCTTTTGGAAGGTCATGCAGTCTTTAGTAAAAGATTTCAAGTGATGGAAGAATCTTCAGTTTAAGATTAAATGTCTTTGGAAAACCAGGAAGGACTAAAAATCTCATGAGGAAACGTGGCTTTCTGGGGAGTTGAGCCTTATATTCTACATATCAAAGAAGCTTTCAGAAGTCTGTAAAATACTTAAGTACTTTCTTAATCCCTCTGAAACTTTTGCAGTTCAGCCTTAAATAGCGCTTGTCTTGCTTGAGTGTGACAACTTGAATGTGGGGGAAGGGGGGGGGGGAAAAGGAAGAGTTAACCAAAGATGGCATGTCCCTTTCCTAAGGAGGAAGCTACAGATATCCTCAACCTTAATATATTTTCCTAAAGTCATTCATAAGCATGATGTGGTTAAGGTATTTAGCTGTATCTAGCAATTTCCACAAACCTTACTCATATATTTCCTCTGTTAAACACAGAGAATACGTTTCCAGGACAGCTTTTTTGGGGGAAAAAAATCATTACCTATAAAAGCAGAGCAGTAGAATGAAGAATACTACTTACAGGAAAGGAAAACACTAAACTTTAAAGATGGGAGGAAAGAAAAGCTTATTAATTAAAAAATCCATATTTGGACATTTTTTTCTCTTTACAATTTGTTCTATATCTTCTGTGGATGTTATAAATATATAATGAAATACTTCACACCAACTCACAGCATTCGATTATGAATGCAGATCTAGATTCATCAGGTTTGAATCTGAGCTTATTCTAAAGTTATTAGGGGCTATCTATGTAATTTATATCCAGATCTATGTTTGGAATTAAAATACCCTCAACATTTGAAGTATCCAGAGCAGGGTTTCCACTTATGCCCATATCTATGGAAAGCAGACTTTTCCTTTTTTTTTTAAAGGAACAAAAATCCAAGCAATATTTTTAGACAGAGGGAATAAAGTGATAAGGAAGTGGTTGTCAGGTAACATAAACTAACTAGGGGCAAAATCCCAAACCCATGAAAATCAAGGACAACATTTCTATTGTCTTTGACAGGGCCAGAATTCCACACTAGAAATTTTTCTCTTATGCGTGAGTTTGTTTTATTGGGATAAGCTAGTGGCACAACAGCAGAGCGCTTTGCTTTCTAGTAGAAAAAGCCAGTTACAAATTTGACTTGGGAGCATTATCATCATATCTTATGAATCTAGGCAGTCACAGCTCATTTTTATCCCCATAATACATAATACATAATCTCACTCACAATCTAGTCTTAGTATGTATAACACATTGGTGCGTTTTCAAGGTACTGGAGAGTCACAGGAGGAATTTCCTGTGTTGGCCTGCTCCCATGGAAGACAACAGGAATTGGACCTCCCTGGTTCAGCACCTTCGGGACTTGACCAGTCCCAGATAAAGGGATTTGATGGACCAGAGGAGGTCCCTTCATGGTCCGTGCTGCCCCACTGACCCTGTGCTAGGACTCCAGCCTGGTTCCGCTGCTGCTGGGCTCCAGCCCCAACTCCCCCACTGCCCGTCCAGCCAGGCCTTCCCAGGCCAGGCCTCTCCAACTGCCACTGGCCCTGCTGATGCTAGGGCCCAAATTTCATGGCTAGGGCCAGAGCTCCCCTAGCCGCTGCCAGAGCTGAAACTCTCTGTCCGCAGCTGGGGCCAGAGTTCCATGGCTGATGCTGAAGCTCCATGGTCAGGGCCAGAGCTCTGCATCTGGGGTCAGAACTCCGTTGTGTTACCCCTGGGGCCTAGATAACATGCTAATATGGCCTGCTGGTAAAAACCCCAGTCAAAAAGAAAACAGATCCGCCCCCTCCCTCAGGGTCTATTACCTGTGAATTAGGCCCATAAGAAAACAAAGGGAAAAGACTCTGATTAAAGGTGAAAACAAAAAGGAACTGTATTAGGGATTGTGTACAAAAATAGGGAAGAACGGGGGAAGAAGCCCGGCGCAAACTAATAATCATCAACAAAACAGTGAAAGTGAACAGTAAAAACCCTCTATGTAATCATAGACAGCGCGAATATAAAGGTAAGTTGTACCCCAACTACAGATGGCTACTTGCTCTTCTTGAACTGGAGCAACAGGATCCAGAGAGCGTTGCTCGGGACCTACAACCCTTAGGCTGGTTGGGAGCCCTCAGGGAGGTACACCGGGAAGTCCCTTGCTGATGGTAAAGAACTCCGGAGAGGAAGGCAGGCAGGTGGTGTTTGCAGGATGGAAGGTAATAGATGGTTCCTCTCCCGCTCTCCAGATTGGTCCGCAGCTGGATCAGGTCTCTCAATACCCACACGAACGCTGTCTCTCGGGTGAACAGCACCCCTCCTAGGCTGCGTCCGAGCTTATATAAACTTTTGGGTGGGAAACCCTCTGAGGTGGTTTGCCCCCCATCCACAAAAAGGCGGGAAAATCCAGTTTGTACTGGTTCTTGTTTACCACTCCATAGGAATGACCCCTCCCTTCCCCAAAATCACGTCTTACAAACTCCATTTTGTCTATGTCAACTCCATTTTGATATTTACCCAAACAGCCCATAATACCATTGAACATCATCAATCTATTAACCTATTTTACATAATAACTATTTATCATGACAGAGGGTCCAGCCTACAGTTGCCAGGGACAGACCTCCCTGGCCAGGGCTGGAACTCCCTGCTGGGGCTGGAGCTACCTAGCTGTTGTCAGGGCTGGAGCTCCCTGGCCACAGCTGGAGCTTCATAGCAGAGGCCGGAGTTCCCTGGCTACCGCCAGGGCTAGAGCTCCATGGCTACTGCCAGCCCACTAGCACCAAGCTGGAGCTCCCCAGCTACTGGGTCCAGAACTCCCCACCACACTACCCGTTCCCCATGACATGGGTCCCCTGGCTGAGTCACTGGCTCCTCCTGCCACCTTCCTGCCCCTCTGACAGACCTCCCTGTTCCTGGGTTCTGTGGTCCAGGAACATCTGTGGTCCTGCCAGACCATGGATATTGCTGGACCAGAGATTTCCAGTTTAGGGAAGTACAATCTGTATTGATTTCAATGGACATAGAGCTAGGTCAGTGCTGTACACTTTAGAAAATCCTACCCAATGGATCTAAAACCTTGTATAATACTTAAAAATATATTCTACCAATTGTAATCTGGCTCCTGTGATTTTCATCTGGAAAAATTAGAGACTATTTTTCTTGTCAAAGTAACTTTAAAATAAAAGCTGAACTCCTTAGTCTAATGCATTGCTTGAGTGGGTTAGCTGTACCCTTCTGTATCCCTGTGGATATTTACCCAGGAGCTTCTGTTGTCCCTTTATATGGTTTGATTTGCCTAAGGAAATCAAAACCTGGATCGTTGGTAGGTAAATATTTCAGGAATGTAATGTTCCCAGACCTTGGAAATACCTATATGCAATGGAAGCAAAACTGAATACACTACTGGGAGCTGCATAACATCCACGCCACATCTGATACTGAAGAGTTGATAATGAGCAGATGGCTAAGATAGAGAGGAGAAGTCTTGGCACTCCAACATCTCTCCATATCAGTGATTGAGTTCATTTTGTCATATAAATAATTGTTTATCTTTTTTTCCCGAACAAAAACGTATTTTTGGTTTCATAATCCCAAGGAGTCTGTATTAAGTCTTCATTAAAATCTCATTCTTAAGTTTTCAAAACTTCTAACTTATACCCACTACCTCCCTATTTTCTCTCACAAACACTCCAATAATTTGTTGTATTTTAAATAGAACCCATAGACGACAACTGAACCGACTACTACTAATGACCTGACAGAGGGATGACAGTTATTTGGTAAACCACAAAAGATGATGCCATATGCAATTCACAGCTCATCATGCTTCTTGTCTGGGTCTCACTCCAACATATATATTTATGTTTCTTAATCTTACCAATAGCCATTTCTTAAAATTATTTTAAAAAAATCCCCACAACCCACCATTTTAGGCATTATTTGATTCTGACCACTGCAGGGAAGAAATCAAATGTCAATTGTTTTCTAGTATTTTAAAAATCTGATAGATCTGAATTCTTGTAGGTCAAATGTAAGTGTGGGGAGGTATTATTACATATAAACAGACTTGCAACCCTAGACTGCATCCCTCTCGTTTTACGAGGCATAAGGGATCTATCGGAAAAGGCTTTCTTTAGTGAAAGATCAACCTCTAGACTGCCGCTTTTCTCCGACAAAGCTCTGTGCCGAAAAAAAGCGGCAGCCATTTTTATGCTAATGAACTGTGGGATATTTAAATCCCTGCTTCATTAGCAATTTCAACCTGCCTAATCTGCATCCCTCTGCCAGCAGAGCGGTGCAGTCTAGACATACCCCTAGTGTCATACATTATATTAATGCTAAAAAGTAAATGCTTTGAAAAATTAAATGAACCATTCAATGATCCACTTGTTGGGAGGAGGGGATTGCTAGACTGACACTCTGAAATGATGTTTGAATTACTTATTTCTGTAACTCTGGATTTTCAAATGTTTTTAATTCTCTTTTCCTGACCTAGCCTTAGGCTGATAAGAAAAGATAACATGAACCTAAGAGCCATGGCAAATTAGTTTATCATCACTACCAACACTACCGTCAAACAATCCAGGAAGCCTTCCAGCAAGGATTAACAGTATAATAAAGTTGCATCTAACATTTCTTGTGTTCATTTAACTTGAATGTTTGCTGGCAATGTTGAGTGTACTTTATTAAAGGTAGCTGCACAATTACCTTCAAGGAATAAAGCTTAAGCCTATTAAGTTACTAAACATTCAAGTTCCATGGTGAATTTAAGAGGCTTGAGTCTGTTTGGAGTGATCTGGGTGTGGATTACTGGCTGCATATTTTATAAACTCAGCAATTGCTCATTCATGCATATGTTTACAATAATGCCTACCCCAAACTTCATATGAGTTTTCAAATTTTGTTAGAACCTCTTGTATCTGCAAAAAATGATTTTTTCCCCCAAATTTTTCATTCACCAACATTTTTTAGACTTTGACTTGTTTGGCTGAATACAAGGCTGGGAAAATTTATCAATATCTTGAAATTTTTCACAGGATAAAAAAACCATTTTTTGCCCAGTCCTACTCTGTACCTAGCAATACCTGACTACCAGAAATGACCCTTGGAGCTATCAATAGCTCTAATAGGAGCTGCCATTGTACTCTTCCTCTAGCTTGTGATGAGAGCTCCTCTTCTGGACACTACAATCCAACCTAACAGTGTTATGATGGGTTGGGCCACAGAGATCCCCTTGAGACTGTTACCTTATAGAGTGATCATACCACTGAGCCCACCTACCTGCTCTCTGGGATGCCCCAACAATCTGTCCTGCTGAGACAGAAGCTCTGGTCTCCCCCAGCGAAGGCACACAGTTAGGGCCACAGCCCACAGCAGAGCAACACAGACACTGAGAGCATCTCAGTTCTGGGAAGGCTCAGTCACAGGGACTTGACACAGCATCCGGATGCACACTCCCAATGTAACCCCCAGAAAAACCCATCTCACTCCAAATAAAAGTTTTATACAACGCAAGCTCATATGTTGTTTGCTCCCTTTATCAATGAGAGATTTGCACAGCTGTTGTCCATTCCACACCCCCTCCCCGGTAAAAGTTATTTATAATGGATTTAATAATAAACAAAAGTGATTTTATTAAATACTAGCAGAAATACCCGGCGTCACCTGGGGAAAATATAGTAAAAGGTGTGATGAATGAACTAGGTCAATAACATTAACATAGCATATTTTATTGGAAATACTTTTCTCTTATATATTACTTTAAGAAATTAACATAGCTAGTGATGTGTTTACAAAACAACAAATCCCATGGGGTCTCTTTTCTCAATCCCCACAAATCAGGAAGGCCCATCTTCCCTTAAAGACTCTATGCAAACCAATGCCTGCAGCCTCCTTGCCAGAAGCCCTGAGAAATGCAGGGGATGTCTCCTGGGCTCTGCAGCAGCAGCAAATCACTGCTCCCCAAGTAGCCACTCCCCAAGTGTCTTCAGTGCATGCTCCATGGGGCAACCTGAATGGACTTCCTAGCGGCAGCTGGACCGGTTGCATTGATTAGACAAAGCGAAAGACCTTCAGACCAGGGGCAATTAGGTGCAGCACCTGAACATACCTGTTCTAATGAGAATAGGCTGTTCTGAATGTACCGTGTCCTCCCCCAGGCTCCGCGGTGCTCAAAACCTTGTCCTCCTACCCACCTCCTCTTTCTACTGTGAGCTGAATCTTGCAAAGTTCAGAATGCCCGTGGTACTTGCTAATAATGCACACAGCCCTGCCAGGAGAACACATGCAGCCCAAAGGAGGGCAAGTGGTGGGATGGCTTGTTTGGGTGTGGGGGGAGGGAAGCAACTTTAATTTCCAGAAGGGGTTCAGTCGGAGCCCGGCTGCATGAAGATGTTGAGAGGCTGTGATAGCTGGAGGCTTCTCCCAGCCACAATTAGCAAGGCTAGACCCCAGCCAGCATCAGCCACATTTGGGTCTGTCCTGGAGACCTGCTGGTGCCCTAGTATAGTGGAGGTTGCTAATTTTCTGCCCCACTGCAGCCTCTCCCCCATGGGCTTTTCCCTTGATGGTGCTACAGGTGCCCACATGCTTTATCCTATAGGATCTCGTACTTGCAGTTTATGTGACACGCTTAACAGAAGAGTCCAGAAAGTGCTTATGATGAGGCGCTACTAAAAGCTAATTATGAGTGGACCCAATTGGGGCTCTGGGGAACTGATTTTGAGATATAACCAATCCAGTGATTGAAGTTAGGAAATCAGGAGCATCCGTGGAAAATGTGTTTCTAGCTCTTACCATTTCGGAGATCTTTTGGAATTATCAGTGGGCCCAACTGGGGCTCTGTGGGAACTGGGGGAACTGATTTTGAGATATAACCAGTCCAGTTATTTAAGTTAGGAAATCAGTAGTGTCCATGCAAAATTTGGTGTTTCTTGCTCTTACCATTTCAGAGATTTTCCATTTTGGAGAGCTTTCAGAATTATCAGTGGGCCCAATTGGGGCTCTGGAGGCTCTGGGGGAACTGGGGGAACTGTTTTTGATATATAACCAATCCAGTTATTTAAGGTAGGAAACCAGTAGTATCCATGCAAAATTTGGTGTTTCTAGCTCTTACCATTTCGGAGATCTTTCGGAATTATCAGTGGTCCCTATTGGGGCTCTGGAGGAACTGGGGGGACTGATTTTGAGATATAACCAGTATTTTTTTGTCAAATAAAAAGGTGCCGGTACTCCAGGGGAAAAGTTGTTGAGCTCTGACTAGAGGTGCTGGTACTGCATCTGGAGGTGTCGGTACTGCGTACCGGGCAGTACCGTCACAAAAAAAGCACTGGATATAACCAATCCAGTTATTTAAGTTAAGAAATCAGTAGTATCCATGCCATATTTGGTGTTTCTAGCTTTACCGTTTTGGAGCTCTTCCATTTTGGAGATCTTTCGGAATTATCAGTGGGCCCAATTGGGGCTCTGGGGAACTGGGGGAACTGGGGAACCGATTTTGAGATATAACCAATCCAGTTATTTAAGTTAGGAAATCAGTAGTATCCATGCAAAATTTGGTGTTTCTAGCTCTTACCGTTTCGGAGATCTTTCAGGACAAACAAACAAACAAACTTTCAGAAATATTTATAAGAAGATAAAAAGTACTTAAGGATATCATAATATAAAATATAAAAAGGATTTAAATGGTTGCAATTGATAACAGATGGATCAAAGTAAGTCACTAAGCAAAATAAAACAGAACATGCCAGCTAAGCCTAATACTCTAAGGGTATGTCTACACTGCCACCCTAGTTCGAACTAGGGTGGCTAATGTAGGCATTCAAACTTGCAAATGAAGCCCGGGATTTAAATATCCCGGGCTTCAGTTGCATGTTCCGGGGTGGGCGCCATTTTTAAATACCCGTAGTTCGAACTACCTGCCCGCAGCTACACGCACGGACTAGGTAGTTCGAATTAAAGCTCCTAATTCAAACTACCGTTATTCCTCCTGCAAGAATATACACATATAGGGAATTACAAGCTCTCCAGAGAATGTGGGGATGCAACATCATGAGTGCACACTGGTTTATAATGGTATAATTTAGAATAGAATCATTATGAGGCAGAACCAGGAGAGGTGGAGAGGTGAGAAAATGAAAGTTGACTACAATTATTTGCTGTGGGATTTGTGCAGCAGTTGAAGATAGTGCAGTAGAGTTGATAGATGCACTTGATCATTCAGTGATTATAAGGCAGTAGAGAAAATAGTGTTGATATGACATTTGGGTAAAATTTTGTCTGTATTTATACTTGTGCATCTCTGTTGGTTTCACTGCCTATAGCAACTGTTATGTGACTGAAATGTGGGCAGTTATGCCCAGTGGTCAGAGCAGGAATTATGTTTAGTGGTTAGAACATGGGTCAGTAGCCAGAAGTTGAAGTCTAGCAGAAGTCAGAGGATAGGTGCTGGAACCCAGGTTAGAGCCAGGTTAGAGCTGAAGTTTGAGTCCAGAGTCTGAGAAGGAGTCAGATGCTGGATCTCAAGATCAGAGATCTCAAGGTCAGAGATCCTTTCAAGTATCAGGACTCGGAGCTGAGGGTCAGATCCAGGTTACTTGGAGTGAGACAAGGCAAAGGAAAGCTGGGAGCAGGTACAGGAGGTATAGCAGCCAAGAGCAAACGCTTTGAGCAGCTAGTGAACTGCTGCGAGACTTAAGAGTAGGTCTGGTAAGTCTTCCAGCCAGTAAGGTGGTATAGACAATCAGACAGACAGCTACAACCCAGCGAGACTAGTTAGGTTGCCTGGACACTGGCACTTGTTCATACCCAGCTTCCACACAATTTCTGCTGCAGGCCCTGTTTCCTGGTAGTAATATACACATGTATTTTGTACACTGATTCACTTGACCATCAACTTCTTCCACATCAACAGAATAAAAACACTCTGGCTGTGTCTACATTGGCACCCTTTTTCGGAAAAGGGATGCTAATGAGACCAGTCGCAATTGCAAATCCGCGCGGGATTTAAATATCCCCGCGGTATTTGCATTACAGCCGCTTTTTCGGCTCGGGCTTTGCCGAAAAAGCGCCAGTCTAGACGGATCTTGCGGAAAATAAACCCTTTCCGCAAGATCTCTTATTCCTACTTGCAAGTAGGAATAAGAGATCTTCGGAAAAGGGCTTATTTTCCGCAAGATCCCCGTTTAGACTGGCGCTTTTTCCGGCAAAGCCCGAGCCGGAAAAAGCGGCAGCCATGTAAATGCAAATACCGCGGGGGATATTTAAATCCCCCGCGGATTTGCAATTGCGACTGGTCTCATTAGCATCCCTTTTCCGAAAAAGGGTGCCAATGTAGACACAGCCTCTAGGTCTAGTTCTGGGAGGTGCTAAGATTCCTATTGACTCCCTTGGAAAGGAGGGATTTTAGCTCTTCATAGGACTGGGTCCTGTATTAGTAATGGCACTATATTTAAACCTGGCACAAGCTAGATGGTGATAGGGCAGCTAGATGGTGATCTCATAATCTCAAGGCATAATCTGGTGACTTCTTTCTTTCTTTCTTCATCCTCTACTGAAACTATTATATAAACTAGCCAATTAGCCCGTCATAAGATGGGATTTTCAGGTCTCTCCTCCACGTCGGTCTTCTCTCCTGAGCCTCCAGTCTCTCATTCCGTCTCTCTCTCTCCTCCTACTTCCTTCCCCCCCTCTCTCTCTCTCAGCTCTCCTCCGCCTCCTGCCTCTCTCTCTGCCTCTCTCTCTCACTTCTCCTCCCCCTCCTGCCTCTCACTCGGGGGACCGCGGAGCCCAAATGGCCGTTTGGGCTCTGCACTCCCCGTGCTGCATGGGGGGCGCGGAGCCCAAACGGTCGCTTGCGCTGCTTGCTCCCACGCGGTGGCCCGGCTGAGTGGCGCAGAAGTCAGCCGAGTGCCACGGTGGGAGGCGAAGGGGGGCGGGGCGATGATGTTCACGGCCGGGGGCGGGGCCTGGAGCCGCTGTCACGCCGCACGTCACTGCCCCGCCCCTTCCCCTCCCACCGTGGCACTTGGCTGACTTCTGTGCCGCTCAGCCGTGCCGCCGCGGGGGAGCAAGCGGTGCAAGTGGCCGTTTGGGCCCTGCGCTACCCATGCAGCACGGGCCGCCCAGAGGGAACAGCCAGCATTTCAGCAACAGCGCCCCCCAGAGGGAACAGCCAGCATTTCAGGCAACAGTGCCCCCCAGAGGGAACAGCCAGCATTTCGGCGTTACAGACTCTCAGACACTGGGCTACTATATATATGATTCCATATATAAATTCCAAATATTGTAAGTATCTGAATGGAAACAAAAACAATTATAGAAATAACTATAGCCATATGGTTATCATTTAATTCTACCAGTAATAGGAAGTAAACTAATGATGTGATTACCAAAAATATAGATTGAAAGTTTTTCTACACCATTTATAAGTTCAAATGCAAATATGGTCCATTTCTAAGATAGCCATTTATATCAGCACAAATTGAGAAAACTCTGTCTTCTATAGGTAAAACACAAACAATCTGCCTCTCACAAAAAGTATGGTTTCATAATGAAAGGTTGTTATCTCCAATCTTCATTTGGAGGAAATCATCAGTAATGCTAAACTAATTAAGGCAGAGCAGTGAACTTCATTCAGTTCAACCACTTTTTTAATGACTTCTGTCTGGTTCTTCTGGCAAATGGGAATGGCTGTTACATTCTAGCCACTTCCCTCTTCTCCAGCTTGCCACTCCAGTTGTCTTAAGTTGGAGAAGTCCAACCACTGGCCTGAGCTGCCCTGGGGACTCTATTACCTGATCTATCTGGGGTGGTTTCAGCTTTAATTGCTGTGCAGGGAGGTCCCTTGGTGTCCCTTAGGTATGCTGTTGCTTTCTCTCTGACTTCAGCCAAAGCTGCCTCAGATCTGCTCCAGCTGCTGCTGCTTTGCACCATCATCTTGAATTGCTGCCACTGCTCTGCACCATCTGACTTCTCAATGCCACCATCCACTGTTCTGCAGCACTCTCAACCTAGTCTTAGAGAGGATTTGATGGTATCTAGGACCCTTAACAGAATCCTGATGACCAGAAAGGCACTCCTAGCAGAAAGTAGCAACCTTTTCTTCTCCTTCTCCTCCTCTCTTTCCCTCTTCTCACCTCTGTCCAGGCTCCTTGAGATTGGATAAGAGTGACCCCAGGCACATTCAGTTTCAATGGGTTGCCCTTTTATTTCCCAGCACAATTATTAACACAAAATCTAACTGTACTTTAGCCAAAATGCCCCACACTGACATGTAACTAACACACACACGAGGCCTGGCCCATTCAGTCAGTTTCCCTTGCTCTGCAAGGGATGCTGACAGAGTTCCTTCCCTGGTGCAGCTTTTCAGCAGCTCTGGGCTGCTATCTCCCATCTCACCAAAAGGTGACAATAGTGAGCTCTCTTTTCTTTAAGGTTTCCAGCCTCAGACAATGAGCGGTGAAGAGGATTAGTTGACTAATCTTCCTATCTGTGCAATGACTATGAATGCTCCTTGCCCACAGGAAATACCAAAACTGTCTGCTGCTGGCCATCTGTCCATGCCAACACCTGTCATCCAGATAGCTGGAATAGTGCCACGCCTGTTGATATATATGCAATGCATGCCACATGCCTACTGACTCTCTTAGGGAACATGGGAGTGAAAACTTGCAGCATAATTAAAGGGGGAAAACCCTCACCCTTAACCTTTTACCTTGTATCTTCCTCAGGTTTTTCCTTTTACTTGTTACAATTCAATGATGCTAAAGGCTCATGAGTCAATAATACTAGATCATATTAACCCTGTCAATGGTTTTCAGATAATTAATTTAGATACCAAATATTTGACTCAAAATTATTAAGGCACTAAGTTATTTGGTTGTTCTATGTCGGGGTGGATCTGGCCCCCTGGCTTGCCTGGATCCAGCCCCCAAGGCTCAGGGCTTCCCCCCAGTACTGGGAACCCCGTGCTGGTGCTCCAGCCTCCCCCCCCCCATCTCCCAGTGGGGCTGGAGAACACAAAATCTACTAGCTTGGGCCCCCTTAGGCTTTGGTATGTGAAGGGAATGTGGGGAGTGTTTTTCTCCTTCTCAGTCAGGAGCTATGTCAGTGAGGTTGGTCCTCGACTGATTTTTTCCCCAACCCTGTTCTATGTAGAGGCATTTTGTAGGAAATAATGGGTAATAGTTAGCTAAAGTACAAGACAAGCCAAATCCAAATATCATACCCCTCATATTGAAATTAGTCATTTCTGGAAGTGCCAGCTATGCTGGTAGGCACTGAGCGTTAACACTGAAGGTCTCACTACACCCAAAACTTGGCTGTGTCATTTTTTGCTTATCTAGCACTTACTTGTGTTAGAGCCATGTTTCCTCTGGCTGCACCACAACACAACAAGAAGTTGAAGTGGGATACAAATCCATGCCTCCGTACCCAGACTAGGACAGTAACATTGAAAGTGGTGACAAGTTTTAGAGGGGTAGCCATGTTAGTCTGTATATGCAAAAACAAAAGCAGTACTGCGGCACCTTAGACACTGCCATGTTTCTACATGGCAGGGCTTAACTTGAAATAAGCTATGCAAATTGCGCTACGTCAATTGCGTAGCTTATTTCAAAATAGCTTATTTCAAAATTGGGAGCGTCAACATGGCACTTATTTCAAAATAGAGCACTCTTCCTCTGACATCCCTTACTCCTCATACAATGAGGGTTACAGGAGTTGGAGTAAGAAGTCCTCCAGCTTGACAGTATTTCAACATTATTTCGAAATAACTGCCTGCTGTATAGACACGGAGTAAGTTATTTCGAAATAACTCAAGTTATTTTGAAATAATGTTGCTGTGTAGATGTACCCTAACAGATTTACTAGGGCATAAGTTTTTGTGGGTAAAACACACTTCATCAGATGAATTCTGTAATTTTCACTTCAATTCATCTGATGAAGTGGGTTTTTCCCCCCAGACGTGTTTTTTCGGCATCCCTGAAACCTCATTCTACAAGGAAGAAGGTATGTTCCTAAAGAGGCTTTTTTCCTGACATTTGGCCCAGTGTAGACAGGCCAATTGTTGGAAAAGCCTTTTTTGGAAGAAAAGCGGAAAAAGATATGCAAATTGTGGTTCGCAATTTGCGCATCTTTTTCCATTAGAACTTTGTAGTCTAGACACAGCCTTAGTCTCTAAGGTGCTACAGGACTTCTCATTCTTGAAAGTGGTGTTTGCAAGAGTGGTATAACACAGCTTTGATCAAAGCTAATTGGATATTGGCACTACTGCATCATTACATAAAATATTGGCTGCTGAAAAGTGTTCTTATCTGATATAAATGTGCAAGTTTGGAGAATTTGTGGATTAGCATGATAATTTGAAAGATATTTCTGGACACATCTTGAATACAGTAGAATTACTTCTGATTTATGAATGGGTTTTGTGGAGTTATACTGAGAATCCAACTTCAAATATCCTCAACAGATAAAATCAATTTACTCCAAAAATGAATTATTGAAATCAACCTCAGTTTCTCTAATCATTCTTTTGTCAGGCATCAATCACATGCAAGAAGCTGATTAGCAGATATACTTTTTAGTGACAGCAAACTACAGCTGTTGGAAATGCAAGACATTATGGTATGAGAAGCCTATAGCATTTAAATGTGTTCCCATATATTAAAAAGGAAGGTATCACAGATTTATCCCTGGCCTAAGCAGTTTCATTTGAACCGACACTGATATTGTTATGTTTTCCTTTGTTAGCAATGAACTTGTCCAATGGTTCCATTTTTAAAATCTTCTTCATAGAATCCAAATGTGGCAAAAATCTAGTTAGAGGAAATCCTGTAAGTGCTAAAGTGGTCAAACGGAACTACAAGACTGTCTAAATTTTCTTCTTGTTTTTAATTCCTTTCCTTCTTCTATTTCTCTTATACTCCAGTCTCTAGCTTCATAGTTTTGTGATGAGGACATATAATTTATTAAGGATGAAATAAATATATTTCTATAGACAATGTTCCAAATTCCTACACAATTTAATATAGAGTAAACCTTCTAATGGATTTTTTTTAACTTTCCCATAGAATTCTACAGGATGGCTAGATTTTTATATGATATTTTAAAAAATTATATTATAATTTTCTATGACATTCTGTAGGCTTTTCCATAAATGATTTTCTTAAATGAGTCCCTTACCTAATGTACTGAAATCTGCAAAATCAATGTGACCACAGTTAAGATTTCTAAAATACCCAAAGAAGCCAAGTATTAGTTATTTCATTCTCATATGTAGTAGGATCCATATGTTAGCCTTTTACTGTAAGACTAAGTACTAGCGAACCCTTTTATCTTTATCAAAGTATAACTGCTGATGTCAAACTGCCAAATATATACTCAAGTGTGAGAACTATGTTATGCCACATAATATGTGTTCTGTGGTGTGTATTTACATGTCAATGGAAGTAATGGTCCAAATGTATTCCTAGTGGAATTTCACTAACTTTGGAATGGGGGAGGCTGATCAGGGATGAATTTGAGCCAGTGAGTCTAGTGGTTAACATACCAACATATCATGGTTCCTGGATTGTATTCCTGCTGCTACAGATGCACTTAACAACTTTGTGTTTCAGTTTTGTCATCTGTAAAATGGTGGTAGTATCTACTTACTTACCTCACAATGCTATTGTGACCTGAGATTTAATTAATTCTATACAGCTTTCTCAGAACCTTGGATGAAATGTGCCTCTCAAATGTAAATTATAACATTCTTTTTTACATCTATTGATCCACCTGTCCAATTTTTCATCTACCTATCCATTATACTGGATGCCATAAAATATGTTAATAATCATGTTCTTATCCTGACAAAACTAATTCTTCACTATACCTCGGATGTCCATTATATAGACTAATTACCAGAGAAATATGATAGGATTTTATAATCATAAAATAGAATAAAGTTAACCAAGTGGACTTTTCTTTGCCGTTTTCAATCCCTATATGATTTTCAAAGTAGAGAGATATAGATATTTCCTTAAATCCAATAGCTTGTTCTATTTTCTATGTAAACATCTCTAAATCTATTCTATTTCAATGTCTATCAATGCTACACACATAACTGGTGAGCTTCCTACGAGCTTTCCTCTGAGCCTCATGTTCTTTACATATATCTGATTTACATGTTTCAGGTCAGAATGGTAAATGGAAAACTCCCTCCTACTCTCTTTTTTATGAGAATTATTTAAAGAACAGTTGCAAGGATTGTATTTCCCCATGGAAATGCTTGAATTTGAATGATTTGAAAAATCTGGCTCAATTAGAATAATCTTTGAGAACTTCCTTTGCTTTTATGCAGGTAAATCATGGATAGTTTAAAAATAAAGTACTTTTAAAAATGCAAGTCAGATTCTTTCATCTTTATGGCCTCATAATTAACTTTCCATTGTGAAATCTCCCCAGGTTATGGCCACTGATTAAAAGGTTAAAGGTTGAGGAGAAAGTGAAGGGCAGAGAATTACATGCTCCCTTTCCTTTAAAAGGCACTTCCTTTATAGCAGGTATGATAAATACCAATCTTTATTCATGTTACAAGTCTGAATTGGTGCCATATGATGATGAATTCCAATACAAAGACAAGGCAGGACCTGATTAGGAGTATATATATGAACACAGATGGAAAGAAATAATTTGAAATTGGAAGATGGCAGGGACAGCTGATGGCATTATGTTTCCAACAAAGGAAGAAAAAAAATTGTTTTGGGGAAAAAAAGAAAACTGTTCCTTACCCCCTGGCGCCCACACTTCAATCTGGCAAAAAGATGAAAGCTTGTTTTGATCCAGTTCTGTGTAATGTAACAGAGATGAATGAATCACATGAAGGAAGCTGTTTTGACTTCTAGCACATCAAAATAAATTTAATCCCTTCACCTACCTTTTCAGCAAATGTGAAATGTTGGGAATACAAGCTTTGAGCGCTATACATTTGCACATCTCTATTCCATAATCCTTACTCCAGAAAAACAAAAAACAAAACAAACAAAACAAACAAACAAACAAAAAACCTGTTGACTAAAATGGGAATTTTGTACAGGGCTGAGGATTTGAGCCCAATATCTTCTGGTTCCAGAAAAAACAATGGGGGCACGTCTTCACTTATTGCACTGGAAATTGATGTTCTGGTATTTGATTTAGCAGGTCTAGTATAGATCTGTAAATCAACTGCTGAGGGCAGCTCCAGCCAATGTCTGTACTGGGAAGCCAATGGGAGCATTTGTTCCCATTGGCCTCCCACAGTGGAGACAATGCCAAGCTCGGCTTAAGGTAAGCTGATTCCAGCCACCTATTCTATGTAGCTGGAGTTACATACCTTAAGCCAACCTTCCAGGTCTAGCGTATGGCTGGCCTCAGGGCTGGAGTCCAACTTTAGGCACAGTCTTAGCAAGGGATAGTACAGAATTTGCATCACCCCAGGAGTAGCCCTCAAAGGCTAGCTGGCTCAGGGACACATTTCAGAATCATCATTCTTCTCTGCTTTATCTTTCCTCTTAAAGAGAGCCATTTATTGCTGGTCTATAGAAGCAGTATTTTACTATTGCTCCCACATCAGCTCAGCTATGTTAGCCAGATAGTTGGGAGCTGGCAGCAGAGATAATTCGCACTCTCCACTCACCTGCTCCTTGACAGGAATAAGTAGCTACAGAGCTCTTCTCTTCTCTTTGTGCACCTGGAATAAAGATCAGGTATCCCAAGTAGTGTGTAATAAAAGTTCTCACTCTCAGGTAGGTCCAGATCCACAAAGATATTCGAAATAGTGCGTCCACACTGAGTGGACTCTGAATCACATTTAAGGCTGTCTGGAACCAGTTCCTGCAGGCACCAGGTCAGGACTTACTGTGTGGGGCTGCTGCCTGAGGCTATCTGAGGTCTGTGCTTAAAGGGACCCCCACCCGGAGAGCCAGTTCTCAGGTTTCCCTGCTTGCTTGTCTACCTCGATGAGGGACAGCAAAGCATTTTGTCTCTGCATGCTCTGGTTCCCCTCCCTCGGGACACCTCAGCACTCTGCAACATGGAGCCAGAGCTGCCCCTGGGCACCCTGGTGCTTCTCTTGGACGCATTGCTGTGAGCCTGGCTGCACTTTCTGCAGGCTGCCTTCCGGGAAGTCCATCGGGGGCTTGGCAGTATCCAGGAGGCCCTGGGAAAGCTTCCACCCTGAGGAGCACTAAGAACCTCCCTGGTCTGCCCCACTCGGGGCTTATGCTTCAATCCTCCCTCACATCTTTCGACTTACCCCTCCCTAACCCCCCTTCTTGATGTCAAATAAAATACATGAATTTTCATGAACACAAACTCTCTTTATTTAACAAAACTGGGGGAGAGAATGAAACTCTGGTGAGACTGGGGAAAGGAGGTGGGAGAGGGGAGAAAAGAGGGTGGGAGAAGGGAGGGGAAAACCTGGGAGGAGGGAGCTGGAAGGGGGAAGCAAGGGGAAGAAGGGAGAGGGGAAGCTCAGGGCTCAGGGTTGCGGGTCTCACCGGACCAACTTGATTGTCATGCAAACCTGCTCCTGGGTTCGCATGTGGCCTTTGGTGGCCAGGCTGGCAGTTATACTGCCATAGACGGCCGCGTTCCTCCGTCTAGTGTGGAGATCATGGACGTTGGAGGCATCCCCCCCAAACCTGAATAAGGTCCATGATCTCCACCCTGGACCAGGAAGGTGCCCACCTTCTCTGGGCCCTGGCAGGCTCCTGGGAGCTGGCAGACTGCTCCTGGGGAGTGGTGGAAGTCTGGCTGCCAGTGGCTTTCTGGCTCATGTTTTGGGGCCACTGGGTCAGGGGCAGTGACTGCTGGCTCTGGGCTGGGAGGCTTGGAGCTGGCACAGGCACTGTGGCCAGAGTCTACCCCTTTAAGGGCTCTGGGAAGGGCGGGAGGGAGAGAAGTGTTCTTGGTTGAGGCTGGAGTGGCCACCAGGGCACTCTGGGAAGGCTGAAGGCCCCCTATTTCGAAATAAGTGTCTACACAGCACTTATTTCGAAATAGCTATTTCGAATTTGGCATTATTCCTCGTAGAATGAGGTTTACCAAATTCGAAATAAGCTCTCCGCTATTTTGAATTTATTTCAAAATAGCGGTTTGGCTGTGTAGACGCTAGGAAAGTTATTTTGAAATAAGGGCTGTTACTTCTAAATAACTTTGCTGTGTAGACATACCCTAAGTGAGGTACTGAAGTACCTTTTAATTGAGCCACAAGAGGAAACATTTGGAAATCAAACATTTCAGGGTATCATGGGGGAAACTGTTCAGTGGGCCTCCCAAGGTTTATGTTTTATAAGTTACCATTTTCTATTGTCTAATCACTGTCAACTGTCACTGACTATTTCTTTCCCAGAGTTAAAAAAAAAAGTAATTACATGTATTTTAACATTAGTGAAACATATTTAATTTAGGTTGGAATATCGCATGCATGAAACACATTTATTCAATTCCCTAGATAAATATGTGAATTGCTCTCCATGTCTGGCATATAACAATTCTCCAGTGACAGCATTTTGGAAAAGAATTATTGCATGTTAGTTTTCTTCCTAAAGTCCTCAGTCATTCCATTCCCTGCTGTTTTATACAATGTATATGAATAAAAGAGAGCCCATAAAAATGATTAAAGCTATTGATCCAGCAGTGAGTACAAGACTTATGGAGAGATTCATAGGTTTAAAACACTGATCATGCAACTGTGGGAGCTGGCAGGGGTTGAAAGAAGACCGGTGACAAGACCCTGCAATGTGTACAAGCCATTAATCAAAAGCCATCTCTTACCACCAGTTAGTTCATCACAATATGTGCACTACTAAAGTTATTGGTTATTCTGAGTAGATGGAAACAGATCCTGTACAGCAGGATCTCTCCAATGGGGTGCACAGTTTTTCCTAGGATTGGGACCATATTCAAATGTTTCAGATATCGTATGAAAGTAATGTGTGATAAGTAATGTTGTGGATTTACAGGTGTATTGGTAATCCTGCTAGGTCAACTGGTTAAGGTAAAGTCTAAATCAGGGATGGGGAACCATTTTTCAGTCACGGAAAAATCAGTTGGGAGCCATACTCAAGTAAAAAGCAAAATCAACCAAATAACAAAAACAACAACCCACACTCAACTGCTCCCATGTGAGAAGTAAAACAAATAAAAACAACCCTCACGTTCAACTCGGGCTAGCCCAGGCTCCCACTTCAGCCTCATCAGGATAGCTGAGGCTCAGGGTTTCCAGCCGATGGTATGGAGATTTGTTGTAGGCCAGATCAAATTATTAGGGGGCCAGATCTGGTCCACAGACCAGAGGTTCCCAACCTCTGGTGTAAATCCTTCTGATTTATTTTTGTTAGTTGGTTGTTTTAGCTGCTATGAGATTTTGTGTTCCATGAAAAATTCTGATACTGTGAGGGCTTCTTATTACATACTGAAACAAACAAACATTTGTTTTGTTTTGTTTTGCTCAATAGCTACCCAGGTTCCTAGATGTGGACTGGGTGTGGAATCAGCTGCCTAGCTCCATGAAAGCTGTCCAGGTGGGTTGCCCCAGTTCTGGAGACAATGGAAGCCCTGTGAGTAGTGTTGGTGATTTTGCCAGTAGCTGCGCTCACTGTGTAGCAGTTCTTAATTCAATCCTATTGGTCAATGCAACAGTCCAGGACTCTAAACAGCTCCCAAAAGGCACAGCTATACTACAAGAGAAGACCAATTCTACTATGCGTGATTTCTGGGCATCCGATGTGGAGAAGGCGCAGGTCCATGTCCTCAATATGGGCCAGAATTGAATGTTGTCCGAGGTAGCATGCCCACTTTTACAGAGCTTGCTGGTGACTCAGAGAGTGAGGCACCGTGGGGAGCTTGGCAGTCCGGGTTATGCTTCCAGTGTCCATTGGATCCAAAACCTGGCAACAGGTGGTTACAGAGGCTCATGTCGGCTGTGTCCCAGAAGACATCCTCTACTCCCTCCCCCATTGCGTGGCATAAAGGGGCCTTTTCATGCTCTGGTGGCCCATGGAATCCGGGGTGCTCTGGCATCCGCATGGGTATCCGCTCATGGCATCCGCATGGCACAGTACTTTGAGAGTGCCTGCATGTTGCTCCACTTGGAAGAGGATGAGGAGGAGAAGAAGGAGGACAACCCTCAGCATGGCACGGAGGCCCTGCTCAGGCAAGTCCTGGTGCTCATGCTAATGCAGCTGCCACTCAATCTCCTGGACACAGTAGAATGCTGGTTCTGGAGTCGGGAGTCAAGTTCAGACTGGTGGGACCGCATTGTCATGCAGAGGTGGGACGATCAGCAGTAACTGCAGAACTTCTGCATGCGCAAGGCCACATTCCTGGAACTTTGTGAATGGCTCGCCCCTGCCGTAAGGCAACAAGAAACCTGCATGAGACCCGCTTTGACCATGCAGAAGCGAGGCCATTGCCCTATGGAGGCTCGCCATGCCAGACAGCTACACTCAGTCAGGAACCAGTTCACAGTGGCAAATTGACAGTCGGGGCTGCTGTCATACTAATAACCAAGGCCATCAAGCACATTCTGCTATGGAGCATTGTGATTCTGGGGAATGTGAACAACATTGTGCAGGGCTTTGCCACCATGGGCTTCCCTAACTAGGGGGAAGGGCGGGCATAGATGGAACATACATTCCCACCTCCCCTACCCCAGACCATCATGCCTCGAACTACAACAACCTCCAGGGGTACTTCTCTATGGTGCTGCAGGCGCTCATGGATCTTAAGGGCTGCTTTACTGACATCAGCATGGGATGGTCGGGATAGGTGCATGACACACGCATCTTTAGGAACTCCTGTCTCTTCCGAAAGATGTACAGTGGCACTTTTTTCTCCAACCAGAGCATCAGAGTTGGAGAGGTGGACATGCCCATTGTGATACTGGATGACCCACCCTATCCCATGAAGCCCTACATGGGCAGCCTAGACACCAGCAAGGAGGAGTTCAATAATGGGTTGAGTAGGTTCAGAATGGTGGTGGAATGTACATTTGGATGTTTAAAGGGGAGGTTCAGGAGTCTCCTAACCTGGTTGGATCTGAGTGAATGCAATATCTTCTTCATGGTGATGGCCTGTTTTGTGCTCTATAACCTGTAGGAGAATTTTTTCTGGCAGGGTGGGGGGAAGAGACAGAGTGCCTAGACCAAAACTTTATGCAGCTGGACACCAGCACCATTGGGAGAGCACAGCAAGAGGTCGTGCTAATCAGAGATGCCTTGAAGGACAGTTTTATGCAAGGCCAGGTTTGAGACTCTTCCACGTGGCTCTCCAAAATGTGCCCCTGCATTCCCTATGTGCCTTTCATCCTCTTCCCCTTCCTTCCCCTGTCTTCCCTATCCTATCCCACTTCTTCAGTTCAACCAGTAAAGAGTCCCTTGTGCAAATAACTGGAGTGTTTATTTGGGGAAAAAACATAGGGAAAGGATTAGGAACCGGAAGGAGATAGGAGGCTCAAGAATGGAAGTGGAACTGCCTCCTGCCTCCTGAGGGCCTGGAGGCACCAGCAGCCCTTGAGGTTCAAGGCAGGTCACCACATGCTCCATCACATCAGTCAGGGTGGAGAACATCATCTCGTGCTGGTGTGCAGTTTGCTCCCTGGTGGGCTTCCTCTCCTGTTGGTCAGCCTTCCTCTCCTCTCACTCCGTGAACTGGTCCTGCCACTCTGCCTGGATCTCCACAATAAGTGAGTGCAGACAATCCATTTTCTGCCTGAACATCTTGACCCTGGTGCATTTGTGCCTGTGTCTGTGAGCCAGGTGGGCAGATGCAGTGGGAGGTGTGAGATGCACCGAGCTGGCAGCTAGCCCAGCTGCAAAGAAAAGCTCCAAGGGCAGACATCACAGGAGAAACATTTTGTGAAGTCTACCCCTAATGTCTTAGCTGACACTGAAGGTCTCAGTGCAGACAATGGTAATGTGTTCTGTGCAAGGCCAAATTTTTGCTTTAAAATGGGCACTTTTCAGCAGATGTCTCAGGGGAGCATCAGAACACACTCGGTCTGGAGGTAGGCAGTTGTGGTAAGGGGACAGCCAGGCCAGGAGCCTGTAGGCAGGAAGGGGTGTCAGCAGAGAGTGGCTTCCCACTGTGTCTGGAACACGCGGTTTCTTGGGACAGTGCAATTTTCCTGGATAGGCCAGGAGTCTGCAGGCTGGAGGAGGGAGGGAAGGAGAAGGTCGGCTTCCCACTGTATCTGGTATATGCCAGGTCTGGCACACACAGCTTGCTGGAGAGAGTGCTTCTTTCCCTGACTGCAAGGGGGAGGGCTGTGTGAGTGGCACTCATGTCTTGCTAGAGAGAGCAAGGTTCCCCACTGCTTCCTCCCACCAGGTTGCCATGTGAGATATGTCTTCTCTAAATCACTGCACTTGATGGGGAGTGACGGTTAACTGAATGTGACCATCAACGTGGGCCTTATGATGCACTGCTGTGTGTCCTACCATGGAGGACCAAATAAACCTGGCCTCCCTAAGAATCTTGTGAGAAGGATCGAGGAGTTCCTATATGAGAGCTTCATGGAACTGAGTAGTCAAGACTCGTGCTTCATCTGACAGCTTGGGAATGAGTTGTTCCACAAACCCTACTCTGTAGGAAGAGAGAGTGTATGACACCCCTCACACCCTGTTATCTGACTCCATTTGTAGGGAGACAAAATTTGAGAACTCACTGGAAGTGCTCTCCCTGGGGTTGTCGATGATCTGGGAGACATCCTGGGAGGAGGGGATCAGCTTCAATGTCATGAACAGCTCCTGGCTCTCAGAGATTGTCATCTGGCTAGTTTCCTCCTCCTCCTCATGTCCTTCTGCCACCCTGCTCTTCTCCTGACTTGACGACCACTCTGGGGGAGCTGACCGCCCCCTCTCTCAGAATGGCATCTGGCTGGTTATAGAAGTGGCAGGTGTGAGGTGCCACCCCAGGTGCTGTGCTCCTTGGCCTGGTGATAGATTTGCCTGAACTCCTTGATTTTCACCCTGCACTTCTGGGCACCCCTGGAATGGCCTTTTCCCCGGAGGCAGGTTATGATCCTGCCGTAAATCTCAGCATTCCTTGTTTTGGTCCTGAGGTCATTGAGGATGACTTCATCCCCCCACACCTCAACGAGGTCCAGGATCTTCTGGCCACTCCAGGGTGGTGCTCTTCTGTGCCCCTGGGAAGTGGAGCCCATGGGAGCAGAAGTATTCGCCGTTGTCACAGTGTCAGAAGGATTTCTGGTGGAACTCATTGTGACGGACCGGGCTGGGTCTGGGCACAGCTGAGGGCATCTGCTCAGGGCAAATTGCTCAAATTCGGGGCTCTCTATAGCCCCCAGACTGGAGACCTTCCCAAACAGGCCACAAACCAGTCCCACAGAGCGCTTCAGCTGCCTGCCTGGCCAGCCAGAAGCCTCACGAGCAAAACCCCTCTGACACTCCAGCAATATCCGTGCCCCAGATGGCCCCGGGCCTCATACACAGGTGCGGGGTTTTAGAGCCCAATCTCACCTTCCCCGAACAAGTTCTGTCCGGTTCCAAGAAACCAGCCACAGATCCCAGGTCTATTTACACTTTGGATCTTACCCACAAACCACGCTGAGCCAATCCTTTAGAATCTAAAATCTAAAGGTTTAATACTAAAAGAAAGAAAAGCACGAGAGTAAGGTAGTTAAAGTATCATACATTACATGCATTGAATCTCCCAGTTCTCGATGCAGGCTCGCAGCAGAGATGTTATAACTGCTGGCTTAAGAGTCCTTGGTGTACGTCCTATGTCAGGATGGGTCCACAGTTCTTTCCGGCTCGTTGATCCCTGCAGTCCTGCATCTGGGATGAAGAGCTGAGCTGAGCACCAAGATGGAGTCAGCCACATGGCATATTTATATCCCCTCCTGGCTTCTTCCAAGCTGGAGAGAGTCACATGGCCAGTGGCCAGGTGTGTCTTTGGCCTCCAGAGGTCCATTGTTCCCTGGAGCTTTGCTCATTAGCATGTCCATGGGCAAACATTCCCGGCCCATTGCTCTACCTCAGACAGAGAATCTTTCAGCATCAACACAGAGTACATATTTATAACTTCACACACAGACATTATACAGTTATATGAAGAGCATATACAGAATCCATAGACAATAAGCTTTTGTTTGACCCCTCATATGGCCCCCTTTGTACCAACTTTTGGGGCAAACATCCCCATGGGTGCAGCAGTGACCTGGCTGCTCCCCTAAAATCCAGTAATGTGACACTCATGTCCACGTGTCCTGCAGTGTGCTGCTTGCTCAGAAAGGGCTTGCAAAGCTGCCCAGATGGGACAGGCCATCCTACTGTTCTCTGGGCTTTTTGAGCTCAATGGGAGAGCAGTGGAGGCGGACGTTGGGGTCAGAGTGGTCAGAGCAGACAGCTGTGGGAGGCTTCCCAGAGGCCAATGAGGTCAACTTTCTGGCAAGCCACATCTACACTAGCATGACTTTGGCCATGCATGCATGGAAATAGCGTTACTCCTGGTGAAAAGCAGGATTACAGGATTCGACTTCAGTGCCCCCTATGGGTGGCACAACAGGCTTGGTAGTGTGGACACATCGCTTAGATAATCGACCTTGGGAGGCTACATTCAGTGTAAAGTCCTAGTGTAGACCAGGTCAAAATGTGGTTTTGATTCTGCAGCCCTTACTGTTGCGTGAGTCTCACTGTAGTCAATTGGATTTCTGGGGTGGATAATCAGAGTGCAGTCAATAGATGAGTATCAGTGTATAGTTTGCATTGCAGATGGTTTGAATCATGAAGGAGATGGAAAATAAAAATTAGTTTGGTTTAGCTTGTGGTGATTATTCCTCTGTGACTTTCACTCCACTTCTTAAGACTTTGTAAAGCTGGTTTATAAAAGTTTACTTTCCACTTCAGCACTTTAGACAGTCATACAAGTGGCTGCCATTGTGCAGTAAAATTACAGACATCATTGGCCATGTACCTGGCTCTTAGTAATCCAGGTGATTCCATTGAAATTCACATCACCGGAGGATCTGGCTGTACAACTAAAATATCAGATATGAAAGCAAGAGCTTGTGCAAAGCTGTGTTCCATGGAGCTTTAGGGGGCAATTTCCATAGATGCCATGACAAAGAAAAGCAACTATTAAAACATTATTTATATTTAGTATTCAAAATCAGAAAAATATTGTGTAGAGTGCAATTAGAGTGCAGTCAAAATACACTTGGATCATATTTTTTTCTTGCTCCTTTTGTTTCTTTAAAACTCTCAATATCTATGGGATTGTTTCTTTAAAGCAAAGACTCATGGGACAGAAGCTCAGAGAGGAAGAGTTTCCTGAAGGTTTGAAGAGCCTATGTGCCCCCCTACTCTGTGCTGAGCCACCTGCTTCGGAGGTGAGTCCATTACTGCTGCTCCCATGCTTTCCCCAAGACTCTTTAGAATAGTTAAAGTAGGCAGCAGCACTAATTCCATACCGTACTTGTACTTAACAGAGCACAAGGATCACATTATATCTGGTACAATGGAGGGAGAAGGCTTTTTTAATCCTTTTCCCTAACCTCCCATCCTCTATTGCTATTTGAAAGCATAAACAGGGGCACAAATTAGGGCTGTTGGAAAACCAGTATTGACTTGCAAGCTTGCAGAAATCACAACTCATGTTCCAAAAACATCAAATTGTCTTAAAATATCATGAGATTTTAAAGATAAAACATTTGGAGTTCTTTTTATTTTCCTTCTGGCTTTCAAGCTTTTAGTGGTCACATTTTCAAGCTCATCTCCAAATGTGAGAGCTAGGAATGTACTTTAAAATATATGAAATCTAAAATTCTGCTATATTCACATGAGTGTAAGGCTTTAAAAAAACACAAATATTGTGAGATTTTCCAGGGAATTGGGCATCTTATTTTTTAATTGCACCTTCAAACAATTGACTTAGACATCCAGCTACAATAATTTCTGCCTGAAATTATTTGCAGACCAAATAGGACTAAAGTTAAAATATTAGGTTTTATGTTCTTTATTTCATTACTAACATTTAACTAAATAATGAATGAGGGTCAAATCCTGCTCTCTTCGCTCATTCAAAACTCCAATTTAAATGAATGGGATTTATATCTGAGTAAAGCAAGTGAGGTCTGACTCCAAATCATTTTATATATTTGTAGAGAGATGGAGAAAATTTTTATGTAAGATCAGAGTGAAGATCAAAAAGGCACAAAAGTAAAAGTCTTTTACATTTAGAACTGTCAGATTTCACAGTTGTCTAATGCAGGTTTATTTTGTAACACATTATTAATAATTTCCATGGATTCTGCTAATTAAACATACCTTGTGTGCACATGCCACATGCATTATTGTCCCAGATATGTCTTCAACACAATCACATTGTCAATAATCTCCTTTAAAGCACCTCTTGTGCTATGTTTAGAAGATAAGAAGGTTCATATAACCTCTTTGAAAAATCTCCACTGGAGTCCTAGCTTGTAGCTACAGGTTTTTGAGGCTACAACATCTAAAAAGGCTATTCCCATAATGAACACTTTTTTGGCATCTACCTAATTAAGTTAAAAGTTAATAAATTCCCTTGGTTGCTCCTTTCTCCAGGAAGTATGTGAAAAATGCATTGAAGCAAGGAAGTTCAAGGTTTCAGTATCTGCTGCCCTTGGTCTTTCTCAGGCATTCTTTAGCTGATTACATGCTTCTCCTTTCAACAACATAAGCTTTGTATCCCATGCTCTGTAAAGGATCATTTCTCTAACCACCCCTTCTAGGGCCACTCTTGGTCAGCTAGAAAAGTTACCATCTGGATGTAAGTATTTCTAACAAATACACTTAAAATGCCCCAGGGAGTGTATTTTCTTTTGATTTTTGATTTTTTTTAACAGAGGTAATCTTTATTGCAGACCTTATGATCTTACAAATGTTTTACTTAAATGCAAGATTTTAAAGTGTTTTGGACATGGCTTTTGCTTTCCTTCCTGAAATTAACCCATCATTCCCTTTTTTATAATCACAGATGATGAACACCAAGAGTTTATATGCACTAAACAATGCAGATGCCACAGAACATTGCTTACCTTGACTGTGGCACATTTAGGGTGTTTTATTTCATAATCAGGACTGGATTTTCATCAAATACCAGTTTTACACTAGTGTTTACAGTGTTGGAACAGTTTCACACTGGAATAAATCCATTAACTTTAATTATGTTATTCCTGATATATGCATGGTAATTGAAGAAACTTTAGAAAAACACACCACACTAAAGGCTCAAACTAAATGTATACCACAAATAAAAATAAATAATTAAAACACATCAAGAGGACCATAAAAAGGCCACTGGATGATTACGTTTCTAAAGGAGCACTAAAGGAAGACAAGGCCACTGTGGGGAAACTAAATGAATTCTGTTCATCATTGTTCATGGCACAGGATCTGAAGGATATTCCCACACCGGAGCCATTCATGTCAGATGGTAAATCTCAGGAACTGTACTATATCAAGGTGTCTGTAAAGAAGGTTTCTGAATACATTAGTAAATGAAACTGTAAATAGCCACCGGAACTGGATGGTACTCACCCAAAAGTTCTGAAGTAACTCAGGGTACATCTTCACTATGGAGAAGATGGACCCTACGAAGGTCGAACTTCCAGTGTTTGATTTAATGGGTCTAGTGTAGATCCCCCCCCAAATCGAATGCTATGAGGAGCCCCTGCCGACATCCTGTACTTCTCATTCTGTGAGGAAAAAGGGAAGCTGACAGGAGTGTGTGCTCCCGTCGGTCTCCCGCAGTCTAGATGCTGTGGTGGCTTGGCTTAAGGTAAGCCAAATCCAGCTACTCATTTTGCCCGGAACTCACATTGACTACAAATTGAAAACCAGTTCTTACTGTTCTAAGTGTGATTCCCATAACATAAGGCATTTAAATCTAGTGTATGCTATTGAACATGTAGGCCCCAGGTCTGATTCTGATTAGAAATTGATGAATCTCAAAAGGTATGGAGGGTCATTGTCACAGAGTGGACTGAGTCTGTTAAAAGGGAAATGGTCTAGACCAGGGTGGGGAACCATTTTTGGGTCAAGGGCTAGTGTCCCAGAGAAGAATCAGTTGCGGGCCATCACACAAGTGAGAAGCAAAAACAAACCACTAAAAACCTCACCAAGCTGTCCCCGAAGTGAGAAGGAGAAAAAACCCTCATTGATGTGGTCCCCCAACTGAGGAACAGGGGAAAAAGAGATACTTCATTCACACAACTCAGAGAACCAGGGTCCCCCTTGCACTCCACCCCCATAGGGGACAAGGCTCAGGCTGGATTAACTCTTCTCATGGAGTTTGTGCGGGCCTCCTAGACTCCAGGGTGGGGCCAAAAAATGAGGGGTTCCATGTGCTGGAGGGAACTGCTGAGGCATGGGCTGGCAGTGGTGGCAGGGTCTGGGAGGGGAGGAGGGAAGGTTCAGGAGTGGGGTGGCGGTGAGTGTATGGGGTCTGGGCGGGGAGTAGGGTGCAGGACAAGGCTGGAGTGGGGGGCAGGGTCTGGGAAGGAGGTAGGGTGCAGGAGCACATTGGGGGTGAAGGTGTGGAATTCAGAGAGAGGTGAGGTGCAGAAGTGGGCTGAGGGTAGGAGACGCAGGGCCTGGAGGAGATATAGGGTGCAGGAACAGGCTGAGGGGTGCAGGGTCTGGATGGAAGGCGGGGTGTGGGAGGGGGCAAGAGACTGGGGTGCTTACCTGGCACAGCTCCTTTTTGGCAGGAGGGGCAGTACCTCCTGATTTCTGGCCAATGGGAGTGGAACCTGCAGGCAAGTGCAGGGGAAGAGCTTCCCTGCATTACCATTCCCCCGCCGAGGGGAAGGGGAATAACAGCATGCAGAGCCGCTTCCTCCCCTTGCCAAGTAGAGCCGGCCACACAGGGGCTTTAGCGCTGGTTCGTGGCTGCTTCCCCCCACAGTGGGGAACCAGCACATGCATTCTAGCCATGTGGGGGAGGGCGTCTGAGCCTCAGAGACTCGTTGTGGGTCTGGAGTGCCAGCATTGGGTCACTTCACTGGTGGGGAAAGCCCCAAGCCTATTTGTGAGGCAGACCAAGACAAGCCAGGGGCTAGATCCTGCCTGCAGGTTGTAGATTCCCCATCTCTGCTCTAGACCTTCCTGTGTCTGATTAGCAGCCTCCCAAATGGGTCTGAGAGAGGGCAGCTGACCTGTATATCAGAGCTAGACACAGAGCTGTGGACAGCCAAAAAAAGGAGCTGCCGAGAGTTAGAAGGCTGTTGCAGGGGCGTTTGAGATCCTTGGTCAGGGAACCTCCAGGCCACAGGCTAGATCCAGCTTCATGCTTACTTTCACCTGGCCTGCAGCAAGTCTCTCTACTGTGGGATGGAAGCCCTGAGCCTTGGTTCCCCCCTGCTGGCCTGGAGTTGTAAGCAGTAGCCCACAATTGATTTTTTTCCCCCTTGGAGTCAGTGGCCCTGATAGGAAAAAGACTCCCCATCCTTGTCCTAGGACGGGGTGGGCAAAAGAGCCTCCCCGGGACAGATCTGGCCTGCCAAGCCAGTTGATCCGGCCCACAGCTGCCCTGCTACTCCCCTGCCCCAGGCCAATCAAGACCTGGGGATAGGGAAGCGTGCAAAGTCTCTTCCCTGCATGGCGCCTAGAATGAGCTGGTGGTTCACTCTAGGTGCCGCATGCCCCTTGCAGAGCAGGGGCAGGGGGGCAAGAGACTTTGCATGATCCCATGCCCCCAGGCCCTGATTGTCCTGGGGGCTGGGAGAGCATGCAAAGTCTCCTCCCTCCACCAAGGGCATGCAGAGCCTAGAGGGAACTGCCAGATGCTCAGAACAGCTGGCGGTTCTCTCTAGACACAGAAGTGGGGTAGGGAAAAAAGACTTCACAGCCTCCCGCATCCTCAGGCCTATCAGGGTCTGTGGGTGGGGGATCACAGGAAGTGTCCTGACCCCACTCCTTCCTATCAAGGTCCCGCCCCTTCCGGGGTGGCCTGAGGTCACTTCAAAAATTTGGGAAGTGAGCCCCCCTTCTAAAATTATAGCCCACCCCTGGTCTAGGGGAACAAGGTAGGACTGGGAGTGACCTGCTAAAAGTAGGGAATTGAGTTGCATTTTATGGACTATTTCTGAGGCACTATTTTATTTGCAACTTTGATCCTAATAAATCTAGAGAGGGATGCTTGCACAGGGAGAAGCTCTGTGTGAAGTTTCCTGAGATGTCTAGGAAAAAGGGAAATGGAGGCAAGCCACTGTAGAGCCACTCTGTCCCCCAAACAGTGCAGGGGTTGTGGCTGCCTTTGATATAGTGAGTTTGAGTTTGATATCAGTATTTGTGTGTTTATCAGATTCAGATATGAACCTTTTGAATCTTCCTGTCTCTTTCCTTTTTTCACATTTAAACTTTGTCTTCCTTCCTAAGCCAGTCTGCCTGCCTCCATGAAGTCCATAATTCTGTTTTTCTGATGCCCATCTCTCTCTGACCTCCATATGCTCTAGCTGACTTCATACAGACCATCAAAAGCACAATTTTCTTTTTCCCTACTCCTGACAAATTCACTCTCTGTAGAAAGTGATGAGTTGTTCCCATGAATAAACACCATTCAACCACACAAGGGCTTGTGAGTTCAGGAGGCTACATGTACATGAGGACTTTTTTTTTTTTTTGCCACTGTTGGTTTTTATTTACCATCTAAGTAAACTACAACCATTAAAGAATAAATGAAATGTAGTCTGGTCATAAGAAGAAAGGTGTCTGCTGATGACAGAAATTGGCTGGCACTGTGGTAAGGCAAAACAAAAGATTCAAAGAATTTAAGAGAGAGAAAAAGACCTGATAAATCTATTGGTATGAAGTACTATCTTTGCAGTCAATGAGATTACTTCTATTCATGTCCCTGTGAGCGAAAGTGCTGACCTTTTTTTTCCCCTCCTGCCAATAAAGGGATGTCCCCTCTGATATATTTAGATGTGCTCACTCTGGTCCACTTTTAAATGACCTAAGTGATATTATTCCCATTACTTCTCCTGGGGGAGTCTTTGCAGTGCAATACCTCTCACTCTCAGTCCTCTTCTTTCAGATTCTAAGGAAGAATATAGCCCTCAGACTTCATTTTTGGTGACTTTCCTAAAGAAAAATTAATGTTTAGGTCTGAGACCTTTTGTACTTATCTGCAGAGAGATGACATTTTTTTTTTTAAAGGCTGAGTTCCTTATATTTGAGATATGAGCTCAAAATGGAGTGTGTTGACAACTTGCAAACTTCCCAGTCTTTTTTTTCAAAATAGGAAACAGATTGAAACTGACCCTTTTCTGCAAAAGGTTTCAGTTTTCATGAATTGGCTTTTTTAAATCTATTTTCTGAATATTCTAATTGAAAGAACACTAAACACCTTTATCATTCTTTATTATACATGCTTGAGTCTTTGGAGTGTACGCTTTCTCGAGCACAGATTCTATTCTATAGCACCACAGACATTTGCAGAGCTATGTAAATAATAAGCTTAATTCATTTGACAAGGGTATTTCATAGGAGATTGCTGCTGGTTTCTGGCAGTAGCAAAAAGGTTAACCTTATGGGAAATTAGATTGATAACAAGTGAAGCCGATTAGTGAAAAGAAGAGCTCAGTCACTGACCTTACAATGCTCCTTTATCTCTTACATGCATCTCTCAGGCTGGATCCAACACTGCAACATAAAACCAGGACTATGGTGCAAGTATTGTATCCCCAGTGAAGTATGGACATGGTTTGTGCATGCTTGGTTGGGGGTTTATAGTGATCTTTTAATTATATAAGAGCAAGTCTTCCCAGATATTTAACAGTTATTTTACATACTGTACTTATTAAATGGGCTCAAATCTGCTTATATTATAGATGTATCTAAAAGGCAGTCTATGGAGAAAGATTAAAATTTCAGCTTTTCATCCCCACTTAAGCTATGAAGAAACGGATAAACACATGGGATATCATTATACAATAAGCACACAGGGTATGTCTACACAGCAAAGTTATTTCTAAATAACAGCCGTTATTTCGAAATAACTTTACTAGCATCTACACAGCCAAACCGCTATTTCATATTGAAATAGGGGGCCTTCAGCCTTCCCAGGGTGCCCTGGTGGCCACTCCAGCCTCAAACAAGAACACTCCACTCCCTCCCTCTTTCCTGGAGCCCTTAAAAGGGTTGACTCTGGCCACAGTGCCTGTGCCAGCTCCAAGCCTGCCAGCCCAGAGCCAGCAGTCACTGCCCCGACCCAGTGGCGCCAAAACATGAGCCAGCAAGCCACTGGCAGCCAGTCCTCCACCGCTCCCCAGGAGCAGTCTGCCAGCTCCCAGGGGCCTGCCAGGGCCCAGAGAAGGCGGGCGCCTTCCTGGTCCAGGGTAGAGCTCATGGACCTTATTCAGCTTTGGGGGGATGCCCACAACGTCCATGATCTACACACTAAACAGAGGAACACGGCCGTCTATGGCAGTATAACTGCCAGCCTGGCCACCAAAGGCCACATGCGAACCCAGGAGCAGGTTTGCATGAAAATCAAGTTGGTCCGGTGAGACCCCCAACCCTGAACCCTGAGCTTCCCCTCCCCCTTTTTCCCCTTGATTCCCCCTTCCAGCTCCCTCCTCCCAGGTTTCCCCCTCCCTTCTCCCACCCTCTCTTCTCCCCTCTCCCCCCTCCTTTCTTCTGTCTCACCGGAGTTTCATTTCCCCCCTCCCCCCAGTTTTGTTAAAGAGAGTTTGTGTTCATGAAAATACATGTATTTTATTTAACATCAGGAAGAGGGGTTAGGAAGGGGTAAGTAGAAGGACATGGGGGAGGAATGAGGCACAAGCCCCCAGTGGAGCAGACCAGGGAGGCTCTTAGTGCTCCTCAGGGTGGAAACTCTCCCGCAGGGCCTCCTGGATACTGACAGCCCCCCAATGGACCTCCCGGATGGCAGCCTGCAGAAAGTGCAGCCAGGCTCGCAGCAACGTGTCCACAAGAAGCACCAGAGTGCCCAGGGACAGATCTGGCTCCATGTTGCAGAATGCTGTGGTGTCCCGAGTGAGGGAAATCAGAGCACACAGAGACAAAATGCTTTGCTGTCCCTCATCGAGGTAGGCAAGCAAGCAGGGTAAACTGAGAACTGGCTGTCTGGGGTTGGGGGGGGGTCCCTTTAAGCACAGGCCTCAGATAGCCTCAGGCAGCAGCCACACAAAGAAACTCCTGACCTGATGCCCTGCCGGACCTGGTTCCGGCCGGCCTTAAATGCGATTCAGCGTCCACTCAGTGTGGAGGTGCTATTTCGAAATAACAAAACACTATTTTGAAATGCATTTTGTGTGTAGATGCGTTATTTTGAAATAACTATTTTGAAATAAGATATTTTGAAATAATGCTGTAGTGTAGGCATACCCACAGTGTATATAGCATTCTGTAATTGCACACTTCTATAGAATTAAGGGCTTGTTTAACTTTAAGGTCTGTAGGTTTGGCAATCTATGCTTTAAAATATTATAGTCTGAAAAGGGGTGAATAAATCATTCATTTGTAACAGGGAAGCTGATTAGTTGGTACATCCAGTTTCTGTATTGAAAAACAAAACCAAAACATGTTCCTATCACTGCTACCATGTCCTGGCTCTGCCCCAGTCCCACTCATTTGGTTATATGTACATTTTTTTTGGCTTGTCATGATTAAATATTGCAAGTAAGTCTCGCTGAACTTGTCCCATTGAAACTTCTTTGGTACAAACTTTGGTTTTTGGTTGAACAAAAATTTTTATGGATAACATCTGCAAAATAAGTTTAAAAAAATTTTTTTGTGGAAAAATTAATAAATATCCAACCCATTCACTTGCAGTCTATATGGAAGAAATTGTCCTTTGAATATATGCTTGTACTTCTATTAGCTTTGAGTCTAAGTTTAAACAGCATGAACAATTGCTATGAAGTGGAGGACATTTTGCAAGATATTCTTTGAAGGGTGCAGGAAGAATAAATGCTTAGGAAAATACTCATTACAGCATTTAGCTGACAAAGTCTGTTAGATTTTTGTATGAAACATAAAGAAATGTATTCCTATTAAAAACATCATAACTCATTTTGTCACTGCTTCTAATAATAACCTACTAATAATTACTCAGTTTACCCATATAATCTCTGCTTTTAAGAACAATTTCAATTTGAGAAAGAGTAAGTGAGTTGTTGATGACTTCTGTATTCACAATCACTCACCATTCTAGCACTGCGGTCCTCTTCCCCTTTTTTCTTATTCCAAATTTGATCAATGAAAGTTGTAGAAATAATGGCCTGTTTTTTTCTGAGCATCCCTGAAAACCAGTATATTTAAATTTTTACTAAAGGTCAGCTACTGACTCATCATTGTGCTGAGTTGAATGTTGCCTGGACTCAAATTCTTTACTCATGTTTAAGATTCTTGCAAGGCCACACAGTCAAGTAATTTGATAGTAATCATTTAGGAGGCAAACACAGGAATATAACAGAGAAACCGTATATTTTAAGTCAGAGTTTTCTGTGTTCTTCATTATTAGCATTCTTTGAAATCTCATTGTTCATGGAATCTTTGCAGAAAATGCTGGAGGAGCTAACTTCTTGGGAAAAGGGGAACAAATTGAGGAAAGTGGTTTTCCTTGCCTGATCTCCTGGAAGATGGTTTGGGCCTTTGCTGCTACTTATTCATTTACCTTTTGTATATTACTAAAAGGAAAACAGCAATAACAAAAATGAAAACGCTCCAAACAGCTCACAATGCTGATATAGTCGATATTGTTCCTGTAATGCATGTCTTTCCTCTCTGCTCTCACTTGGTGTTGTATTGTTTAGTCCCTACTTAGATTTTCTCTTTAGTACAGGGATAGACTTTTATTTTTATTTGACAATGCCTAGCACAAGTGAATCCCATCCCTGAGTGGAGCCTCTGGGCAATATAGATCATTATTAATAATGACAATGCTGGACAGTACTGAGCACCCACTTCTCTCAGTCAATTGCATAGGAGGTGCTGTTTCTCAGCACCTCTGTCAGGCCCTATAATGAACTCATATATAACATAATCACTGTTACAAACCTCAGTGCTGCATGCATAAGCCTGCCCTGTGGTATTCCAGCTCTAACCCTTTGAAATTCCATACAAAACCCACTGACATAAAAATTTCCATTGGTGAAATATTACTGATTTTTGAGATGCTTCAGTGCACCCTGTTAAAAGCTTGCTGGCTTTCCACTGTATCTGGGCAACCCTGGCATGGTGTGTTTTCAGTTCTAGGGCATTTGCCAAATAAATGTTAAATCCAGATCTTGCCTATGGTGTTCCCAGCATGCATTTGACACAGCCCACGAAGTCCTGGCCTGGAAACTGATGCTAGCTTTGTACAAAGTTATTTTTTTAAAAGATAACTCAATCAGCAGGGGACTCTGCTAACTTCCCCCTCCCTCATTTTACAATATGCCCCCATTGCTTGTACGTTTGAATAATCAGACATTTGAGTGATCCTTTCATCTCTTCCAGGGGACCCTCTGAACTGGGATGACAGGATTTGGAACCTGAGAGTGGGTTGTCTTTGTTTGTTGTGGCCTATCATCAGTCAAATCCAGTGTGTAGGTTAATAAGGCTTAAACTTTAAAGGAACGGTGAGCACCTGATTGACAAGTCTGTGAATAAAAGTCCAGTGGGAAGTTCTGTGTGAAGTTAGTATTCATGGAGATACAATCTAAGTTTAAAACAAATTGTAATTAATTATATTAATTCAGGAAATCTCATTAAATGAGTTAATATCAATTTCTGGATGACAGATCATGATTTCAAGTGAAATCCTATGTATTTCTTCCTTAAGTGTGCGTTTCTCTTTGTTTTAATATTGGATGCTACTGATTATTTCTTGACATGAATAATTAATGATACTCAAAATGCCACTGAATCAGTATATATTACTATTAAAAGTCTTTTCAGGCAGAATGGAAATTGAAGAAGTTGTTTTTTCTGTTTGTTTGGTTTTGTTTTGTTTTTTTAGCTCTACAGAGACCTAGAATCGTTAGATTCATTCTGCTATGTCTTAAACTTTGCAAATCAAATACTTTTATTTTTATCAACTGACATTGAGCAAGTGCATATTGAACAATATGGATTCCAAATAAGACTCATTAGAACAATTCTGAATACAAACAAGACTCATTGAACAATATTGATTCCAAACAAAACAAATTACTGTGGAATTTTTAAATGAACCCAAGGGAGCTAGGTACTCAAATCTCACTGATTTTCAATGGGATGTGGGTGCTTAACTCACAGTGAGTTCTTCTTTCATGGCTAACTCTGAAGGAGGATAAAAAAATTAAGTGAAGCAATTCTCCATAAGAAAATGCAGTTTCATCAAAATCAAAACACCAGACAGGAATGTGTAAATTCTGAATAGTATTTTGATAGCAAAATATAAAATTAATTATTTTAACTTTCTCATTTCATTTTGATAACACAAAATCATTTTGACAAGGTAAGAACACCTTGTTTCAACTCTTGTTTTATTATATTTGGTTTTGACATTTACATTATAGTATTAATTTAACTATTATATTATGCATGCATGTGGTTTTTATTATATGTATTATAATTAATATCATATATATAGTAGCCCAATATCTGTAAGGGTATGTCTACACTAGCCCCCCTAGTTCGAACTAGGGAGGCTAATGTAGGCATTTGAAATTGCAAATCAAGCCCGGGATTTAAATATCCCACGCTTGATTTGCATCTTCCCAGCCAGTCGCCATTTTTGAAATTTACAAGTCCGGACTAACTGCCCGCGTCTACACGCGGCAGGGACCCAGTATTTCGAAATAAAGCCCTAAATCGAACTACCTGTTATTTCTCCTGGAATAGCACTCAGCCGAGTGCCACGGCGGGAAGGGAAGGAGGGGCACCTGGCTGTGTATGTCACCGCCCTGCCCCCCTCCCTTGCAGCAGCCCGGCTGAGCGGCCAGCACTCAGCTGAGCGCCACGGTGGGAGGGGAAGGGGGGGGGGAGAGACGCAGGGGAGAGAGAGGCAGGAGGAGGAGGAGAAGAGAAAGGAAGAGTGAAAGGCAGGAGGGGGAAAAGAGAAAGAAAGAGACGGAGAGAGAGGCAGAAGGTGAGAGAGGCAGGAGGCAGAGGAGAGCTGAGAGAGAGAGGGGGAGACAGTAGGAGGAGGAGGAGAGAGAGAGAGACGGAGCGAGAGACCAGAGGCTCAGGAGAGAAGACCAACCTGGAGGAGAGACCTGAAAATCCCATCTTATGATGGGCTAATTGGCTAGTTATACTATAATGTTCCATTGTTATCAAAATGAAAAGTTTTTATCTTATCAACATGAAATATTTTGATGTTTCTAAATAGAATGTTTTTTGAATTTCTATTTCATGAGAAATTTTATTTTTTTGTTCCAATTTGGAATAAAAACAAATTTTAAAATGTTGGGATTTCCCGCAGAATGGAAATTCCTTTTTCTGATTGACGCTCATAAATTCCTGTGTCATCTGAAGAGGAAAAAACAGTTATACATTACAGTGCATAAAATGCTTTTTTGTCGTCTTTGCAAATTATAAATGGAGTGTTCAGATCATGAAAGTTCAACATGCCAGCATGCTTTCTAATTTTCAGTTTAAAAATGATAATAAAGTACAATGATAAATGAAGACACTGAATTGAAAAGAAATACAATTTCTATAGCCATAAACAAACAAAAATAAACAACCCCCCTGCAAGAGTAACAACAACAAGCCAACTAAACTGCAAGATGCTTTTGTATACTGGAAATAGGTTGAAGCTATTGTTGGCTTCCTATAGTAGCTTTTCTGATTCTGAGTCCCTTCAATGTGTCTACATCAGAATTTCGTAGGTCCTTAGCTGTAATCCTCAAAACCAAAGAGTTATTTTAGTTACTTTCTACCTAAGGACTTTAGTTAGTCTTTTAAGCTGCCAACAATCAAAGAAGATCTTTCATTAGGCCTATACAACTGATCAAGGTTGCACCAGGAACTAAGCCAATCTAAAAACTGATTTATATCTGTTCTACAGATAAGCTCAGCAGAATGTAGACATGCTAAACCTCTTTCCTTGAAAATTCCGAACTGATGAAAGGAAATACTTTGTTTATCATACAACACACAGTTAGACTGAGGAACTCATTGCCACTGGATATAATTGAAGAACTCAGCAAGTCTTAAGAAAGGATTGGATACTGATAGGGATAATAAGAATAATTAGTTATAATAATTAATGCTAACAAATTTTGGAAAAGAGATAAAACCTCATGTTCCAGGGATAAGACAGCCTTTAACTATCATGGGTTAAAATGAGACCTTCATGTCTGTCGGACATTATTCCTGTGGGATGTAAATGTGGGTTTCTTGTACATCTGCTGAAGTAACTGGTATTGTCACTGTCAGAGACAGAATGATGGATTAGATGTACTATAAATCTGAACCAGAGTGGTAGTTTCTATGTTCTATGTCACTGCCTGTATTTACTGATGAATGCACTTTAGTTCTTAAAAATGTCTTTGTGTTTTTGACGACACCTTTGCAACTCCTTTCTATGCATTAAGGCTCCCAGAAAACAAAAACATCTGTGCATCAGACCAGGAAATCCCTCCTCTTTGAGTATAAATGAAATAATGCTTTTGGTGCAGCCTAAAATATCAAAGGAACATTCAGTTCAGAATACTGTAATGGCGTTGAGTGCAAGAAACCTCTGGGATAACAGTGATGCTAGACTTTAAAAGGGAAAATTTTAAAACTGTGAGGTAAATGGCTGATTGTAGGCTGAAAAGAAAAGTTTAAAAATAAAATGTTAAAAGCCAGAATGCTATGTAATATGCACATCTGTGGACATGGTTAGTATGAGCCAAAAAACCAAAGTGGTGGTCATGTTTAAGTGAAGAAATAGACGAATTTATTAAATCTAATCAATAAGGAATTTAAAACAGTATAGCTATTGCCCCCTCAGATAGAAGAAAATTTCTCTGGATCATCTACTGTTCCTCTCACTGTACCAGACTCTTCTTCTTCCACTTTTAGAGGGGGAAGAAAACAACTCTGAAGTTTCAAGTCTTGCCAGTTTGGCAGAATAATGTTAAGTAACCCTATGTTGCATTACTAGTTTTGGAATTGAGTGTGGTGGAACAGAAAGGAAGGTTACAACTATGCCAGAGATTACCTGTGTGACTTCAGTCACTTAGTCTGCATTAGTTTCCCATCTGTTTCATGAATAAAAATAATAAAATAGCCCTTTTCTTTTTCACAGGAGCATTGTAAGGATAAATTCCTATTAAGATTATGGAGAAACTACAGCAAGGAGAATCCATGTGGGTACCTAAGAGATAAATTATAGGTAGAGATGCCAGATACATTTGCAGATGCTGCTCTGAGTGCTAGAGAAACATGAGGATTACAAACAAACTCTTCTTGAGGCAAACGATGGGCATTCTTGTAAATATCGCATGATGCTAGCCCGAATGCCCGAATGCTTTGATCAGAGTTAAAGTCTGAGGAGATCAAAACCACTGAGTACCAAAATTCAGTGCCAGCATTCACGTACCACAGACCAGACCTTCTGGTAAGCCCAATGATTTGGTGTCACAACATGTGTTGAGCTTAAACTAATTATCCACCATCTGTGTGATACCTTTGGATTTGGGGTGGTGGATGACCAGTCCTGGGATAGGACTTCTTATAAGAGGGAGCCTATTCAGTCAGAGGGTGGTTATGGATGGATTTTTTTAGAGAGGTCCAGAGTGGATTGACATAGCTCCCCACCTCGGGGGAAATGGGGCTTACTGTCCTAATACTAAGGTCTAAATAGACAGACCTGCAGAGGGCACAAAGGGGGCCCTCTGCAGAACATATAGAGGGGGCTCGAGAAAGAGGTCTCCCTACCAGCCAGAGGAAAACATCTAGTGATAAGATGTCAGATAACTAGGAGACCCTTGGGGGCATACTGAATGGGTAAGCATGGAGAAGGGGTGGGGTGAGATTAGCTTTGAGCTAAATTGTTACTTTACAATTACTATTAGTAAACAAGACCCCAGAAGACAGTAATTTGAACATACCAATGGTATTAGTTTCTATCCTTGTGGAAGGAAGGAAACAGGCTGGGCCTGCTACAGATGGCTTGACCACCAAAGTGGTCTGGATCTTCAATAGTTAAACCAAGGACTCTGATTCATCTGCTCCTCAGAGCACTCAAGGCCTTGGTACTTGAAGTCGGTGGTAACAAGCTCTGGCTTTTAAGACAAGGTGAACCAACCTTGCAAATGGGTGAGATAGGAAACGCAGAGTTCCAGCAGCTTGGTATCAAGACTGCTAGTTTTTCCACTGCTGCATTCATGTTTTGGGAAGGGATGCAGATCCCTATAAATTACCAATATATGCTCAAGGAACTGGGTTGCTTATACCTGATTGTCTGTGGGGTGCTTCACAGCCCACAGGATTGGTCAGGACATTCCTCTCACCCTGCCCTAGGAGGGCTAGGATCCCTCAGTGTAATCCACACACTTCTGGGTGTGGCATATGGTCCCATGTAGTGGCACTTAGATCACTTACAGAGAGAGGAAGAATGTATGTGCTCTATAGCCTGAGCTGAGTAGTAGCTGGCTTTTAGCTCATGCAGTATGGGGTCATGCACTAAGCTCCAGAGGCCCCAGGTTTGGTTCTGCCTGTCGGCATTGCATCAGCCCAGCTAGAGAGCTCTTTTGCACCTTGGCTGACACTTGCACCCTGAAGGTCAGTGCATCCTTTTCATTAAACTGTGGCCTTGACACCAACACCTTTTTGCTCTGGGGCTCTTGCATTACTTGAGGTGTTGCTTCTGTGAGCACATACAATGGTCCAGTCTCACTCAATGTGCAGACAATTCTTTAGTGCTGGCAGGCTTTCCGAGCACATTGTTCCAAAAAAACCCCAAAAAAACAAAACAAAAAAAAGAAAGAAATGAATCACTCATCAGAATGTTTGTGAAAAATGAATAAAATGGACAAATACCAAAAGCAAATTCATGGTTATGCTGTCCACATTATTGACATCAGTCTGCTGTTTGAGGAACACTGAACCCATCAGTGCACCTCCCAAAAATCTATTACCCAAAGGAGTTGCTAGTGTCTGACAGATGTACTTCTTCCTTAACAGGTAAAACATTAACGGAGACTGGCATCTCTGCACAGGTTGCCCACACAACAGCAGAGCACCCTTACTCACTTGGCTTGCCAGAATAGCTTCTTTTTGAAGAAATCTGCTCTATTTTTGTAAACTAATTAGCTTGCAGTAGGATGATATTAAGAAAGGAAGAATGTTATCTGGTGAGCAGAAAATGTCCAGATTGTGTGGACAGACTAGATAAGGAAGCATTATTTACTCCTTCTCATAACACAAGAAATAGGGGTCACCAAATGAAATGAATAAGCAGGAGGTTTAAAACAAACAAAGGGAAGTATTTTTTTATACAATGCACCAGTCAACCTGTTGAACTTCTTGCCAGAGGATATTGTGAAGGCCAAGACTATAACAGGGGTCAAAAAAGAACTAGATAAATTATATCAATGACGCAAGTCTTGAACCACCATTTATCTGCTTCCCCACAAATGTTTATGCACTTTTGAAGCACTTGGAAGAGAGGAAGATGACCAGGAATAGTCAACATGGATTCACCAAGGACAAGTCATGCCTGACCAACATGATTGCTTTTTATGATGAGGTAAATGTCTCTGTGGACACGAGGAAGTCAGTGGATGTGATATACCTTGACTTTAGCAAAGCTTTTGATATGGTCTCCCACATAATACTTGCCAGGAAGTTAAGGAAATATGGATTGGATAAATGGACTGTAAGGTGGATAGAAAGCTGGCTAGATTGTCGGGCTCAATGGGTGATCAATGGCTCAATGTCAGGTTGGCAGTTGGTTTCTAGCGGAGTGCCCTATGGGTTGATTCTAGGGCTGGTTTTGTTCAACATCTTTAAAAATGACCCAGATGAGGGAATGGATTGCACCCTCAGCAAGTTTGTAGGGGAGAGACAGATATGTTGGAGGGTAGGTTTAGGGTCCAGCGTGACCTAGACAAATTGGAGGATTAGGCCAAAAGAAATCTAATGAGGATCAACAAGGACAAGTACAGAGTCCTGAACTTGGAACAGAAGAATCCCAAGCACTGTTACAGGTTGGGGACTGACTGATTAAGCAGCAGTTCAGCAGAAAAGAACCCAGGGTTTACAGTGGATGAGAAGCTGCATATGAGTCATCAGTGTGCCCTTGTAGCCAAGAAAGCAAATGTCATATTAGAGTGTATTAAGAGGAGCACTGCCAGCAGATCTAGAGAAGTGATTATTCCCCTTTATTCAGCATTGTGGTGAGGCCACATCTGGAGTATCGCATTCAGTTCTAGGGCCCCCATTACAGAAAGGATGTGGACACATTGGAGAGGGTCCAGCGGAGGACAACAAAAATGATTAGGGGGCTGGGCACATGACCTATGAGGAGAGGCTTAGGGATTTGGGCTTATTTAGTCTGCAGAAGGGAAGAGTGAGGGGGGATTTGATAGCAGCCTTTATCTATCTGAAGGGGGGGTTTCAAAGAGGATGGAGAGAAGCTGTTTCAGTAGAGACAGATGGCAGAATGAGGAGCAAATGTCTCAAGTTGTAGTGGGGGAGATCTAGGTTGGATATTACAAAAAAAAACCCTATTTCACTAGGAGGGTGGAGAATACTGGAATGGGTTACCTAGGGAGGTGGTAGAATCTCCATCCCTAGAGGTTTTTAAGTCCCGGCTTGAGAAAGCTCTGGCTGGGATGATTTAGTTAGGATTGGTCCTACTCTGGGCAGTGGGTTCGACTCGATGACCTCCTGAGGTCTCTTCCAGCCCTGATTCTATGATTCTATGGAAGATAAGTCCACCAATGGCTATTAGCCAGAATGGGCAGGGATGGTATCCCTAGTCTCTGTTTACTAGCAGCTAGGATTGGGCCACAAGGTATGGATCACTTCACAATTACCTGTTCTCTTTGTTACATCTGAGGCATGTGGCATTGGCCCCTATCAGAAGACAGGATACAGGCTAAGTGAACCTTTGGTCTAACCAACTATGCTATTCTTATGTTCTTACTGTGAGCACTATTAAACTGACAAATAGTCTTGCAAGAGATGTGATAGAGGTCTCATCACCTGAACCTTTCAAAGCTAGATTTACAGCTATTCTTGGCCCTCCGGGCTCATCACAATTCTGTTCCTCCTCAAATATAATCTTGTCTCCCATCACATTGCCTCACCCTTCTATCAATGTTGCAAGCCTTGAATCACCATTTATCTGCTTCCCCCACAAATGTGTATGCACTTGATCAGGGCCACTGACAATGGAGGGAGGGAAAGGATCAACTCTCCCAGGGCCCAGCAATTTAAAAGGAGACAGGGCTCCTGGTTGCTGCTACTGTGGCAGTGTCCGGAGCTCTGGGCCCTTTAAATCGCTGCCAAGGGCCTAGGAAACATGGGTCAGGGCAGTTCTGAAGGGCTGGCATGGGCCAGGCAGTTCTGAAGGGCTGGCTGGGATAGGCTAGTCCTCAGCCCTGCTTTTTTCACCCAAGGCTCCACCCTTTCCAGGGGCCCAGAGCCAGGCCTTCCCCCACCTTGTCCAGGGTCCTGGCAATTTTGTCGGCAGCCCTGTCCCTTATTATGGGAGCACCCTCCCAGAACTTATCCATACGGCTCTTCTCCTTCAGCTCCCACACCAAGTCCATCTTCTGAGGTGATGCCCAAAAGAAGTCAGCCAACTAATGATGGCTAGGTTGATCAGCAGGCAGAGATAAATATTATTTATTTACATTATTTAACAGATGAACAATATAACTGTATGGTCTCATTATTACTCTTCTCCTTAATCTCCATTTTCATCTTATTTGTTTCAATCATGTGTTGTCTAAACAGTTTATGAGCCCTGAGAGTCTTCCTTTGTGTTCATATAGCACAAGAGGGAGCAGCTCCTGACTGGAATTGTTGAGTGCTATCGTAATACAAATAGTTGCAGCATAGAAATGTAAACTGTCTAATTCTGTACTAGCTCCATCTGGATGGAGCAACAAGGTCTCTTCCACATCAAACTTCTGTTACAGTCCAAGTTCACAGTTGCTGCAGGAGAACTGCTAAATATCATAGCCAAATGGTTCTGAGGGCAGCAGCACTGTTTTAAATTATTGTCCGTCCCACTTACATTAGGTACTGTGTTGTTCTGATATAACCTATAAGCATTTATCCCAAGTTAATGCTCATCTACAGTGTATTAACTCTGCTCAAGGCATGTTTTAACCAGTTTTTAAATTAAATAGCTTGGCTACTCTTTCTTTATATTCTTGTTTTTTAAAAATAGTTTCTTTTCAATTTAAGTATCAAAACATATTTTACTTAATGTAATAAAACTCCATGTTTTGCAGATTCATTGGTATTTCAGTTGTGTTGCCATCATGATGAGGGTAAGCAACCATTATCCATTGGTGAATCTTGCATTCTAGGGCTATTGGCCATATATTTTAAACTTTGAAAAACGTCTCTCTTGAGCTGTATGCTGAAGAGTTTGCCTGAAACCCATATTATTTGTGTTCTGGGAACTCATCCTATCCCAGGAATTACTAGGTGAGTTTGCATGTTATGTGTTATGCAGGTCATACCAGATGATCATAATCAAGCCCCCAACAGGGGGCAGGGGAGGAAAAAGCTTGTAGGGGGCAATTGCCCTAGAGCCCAGCGATGCTAAAGGGCCCAGAGCCCAGGCCCTTTAAATTGCCCTGGAGCGCTGAGCAGTGTGCTCCGGACAGCTCTAAGGGCTGGAGGGCGGAAAGGGAGGGGTGCCATAGCATGCTGCAGGTTGCACTGAGGGCTGGCTGCCTGAGGCCCTGTACCTTCTAGGAGTGCAGTGAATGAGAAGCTGGATAGGAGTCAACAGTGCGCCCTTGGAGCCAAGAAGGCTAATGGCAACTTAGGTTGCATTAGGAGGAGCATTGCCAGCTGATCTAGAGAAGTGATCATTCCCCTTTATTCAGCTCTGGTGAGGCCACATCTGGAGTATTGCATCCAGTTCTGGGCCCCCCACTACAGAAAGGATGTGGACGCATTGGAGAGGGTCCAGCAGAGGGCAACCAAAATGATTAGGGGGCTGGAGCACATGACCTATGAGGAGAGGCTGAGGGATTTGGGCTTATTTAGTCTGCAGATGAAAAGAGTGAGGGGGGATTTGATAGCAGCCTTCAGCTTCCTGACGGGAGGTTCCAAAGAGGATAGAGAGAGGCTGTTCTCAGTAGTGACGGATGGCAGAACAAGGAGCAATGGTCTCAAATTACAGTGCGGGAGGTATAGGTTGGATATTAGGAAAACCTATTTCACTATGAGGGTGGTGAAGCACTGGAATGGGTTACCTAAGGAGGTGGTAGAATCTCCATCCCTAGAGATTCTTAAGTCTCGGCTTGACCAAGCCCTGTCTGGGATGATTTAGTTATGATTGGTCCTGCTTTGGGCAGGAGGCTGGACTCAATGACCTCCTGAGGTCTCTTCCAGCCCTAGGATTCTATGATTCTTTACAGAGGTGGCCCCCAGACCTTTCCCAGGGGCCTGGCATGGTTGTTGGCCCCCCTGAACATAATACTCCCTTCTGATCTTAAAATGTGTGGCACTATCATTTAAAACAAAGCACAATATATTTTCCAGTGAGATCAAATATTCCCTTCTTCTCTGGGGATGCAGAGAGCCCCTGACAGTGGTGTACCCATGTTTCCACTGTGCAGTGAGCAAGATCTGTTGTAGCTGTGCAAGAGTTGTACTTATCCACTGCATAGAGCAAGTACTTCCTGCAAGCCAATGTCGAGAGAGAAGGTGGGACCACACCTGGAAATGCAGATCTGCAACCTTGGGGGAAGATTTAATCCCCTTCCCTTTCTAAATATCTCCCCATTTATATTTGGGTGAGGTTCTGGGGTTACATTCTATCTTGTACATATAGATACGGGTTCAACCCTGGTGTGACAATAGTCAGCATTTACAGAGGCCCCCGACAGGGCTTGTGGAAAGTTTTGACTGGACACCCTTTCAGATTTATATACCAAAGAGGCACAGCCTGGGTAGCAGCAGCATAGAGTTCCTCAAACTATAATCAGTGGAGTTGCACAGGGAAAAATTTGGCCTGAATTTGTGGGCTTTCTGCTGAGACAGCTCTTCTCACTGGGAGGTTTTGTCAGACTTAGGACCAGGACTGCAACCAGCAAATTATTTCATATATGTCACAGTAACTAATATTGTGAATACTAGTATTGGTTCATTGTTGGCTTGTGCTTACCCAGCTGTCTGTATCCACCTTTTGTCTCTTGCATTATATTTCCCATCAGCTCTTTGGGGGGACCATCTTTTTGTTCTGTGTTTGTGCAGCAGCTAGCACAATGGGGTTTTCCATGACAGGGGAGCCTAGGTACTGATGCAATGCAAATGTTTAATAACAATTAATACCTTCTTTTAGTAACAACATGACATCATTATCAAGCTGAGATGTAGCCGTGTTACTTGCTCAGACCACTTGCGACTCATTCAGCACTTTGCCAGTGAGTTTCCCCATGCCAGGTATTTTTATGATTCTTCCTGTCCTGATCCGCAATATGGCAAAAGGAACCAAATTGGCATATTTCTCCTCACAGCATACAATGTACTCAAAAGTCTACTCTCCACATAGCCTAGCCTCAGAGGTACAAGCCAGCTTCTTAATTGGTGTAACACCATCAAAGTCAATGCTGATTTGCACCAGCTGAGAATCTGGGGCATTAATCTTCTATTGCCCAACTGACAATGGCTGTGAAAAGTATGAAAAGGAAACAGCTCTTAGAGGAAACACATGGAAGATCGGTTAGAAGACCTTTGAAATCAAGAAGATTTAAGAAACCAGGACAGTTCAATGCAACCAATTAAAAATCATGGAAAGGGGTAACTAAGCTTTTCACTCAAAGACACTATTTTGTATCACATGCATTGTGCATTTCTACACACCAGTAACTGAATTCTAGACATCTTTTGATCTCTGTTGTGTACATCCAGGCAACTCAACCCTGATGGTTTAATCTCTCCTATTTTTTTTTTAATAAAACAGCATAATTTATCACAGAGCCAAACCTTTGACTTTGGCTGTACCTATATTACTGTGCAGCACCACCTTCTGGCTGTTGGGGAAGTCTTAGTGGTTATTTTAATTTTTGAATAGCAATCTGCTTCCTAATTCCTCTATTCTTGTGAAGTTTAAAGTGAAAATATGATAATGGTTTTTATGGCTACCGCTATTATTGCCATCAATGTTTTTAGTAACAGCTGGTTATTTTTCAATACTATGGAGACATTCTGCACAGTCAGGTTGAGCATCTTTCTGCCTTTTTAAGACACAATGTGTATGCTCTTTTTTTATGATCCATAATCACATGCTGGTCCTGGGAACCATGCCATGAGGGCCCACATATGTAAGTAGTGGCAGCTGAAAATGCATAATTCATGAGGGAAACATCGACATCAGGGGAAAATAGCACCAATAGATAATATACTTGATACATCTTATAATTTTTTCCAAGAGTTATTTCCTTTTAAACTAGTGATATATGTTTGAGTGGTTTTTGTTGTTGTTCATTTGTAGACTGGTAAGTAATATGGTGCGGTAGGTTTTCTGTTCTGTTTGGTTTGAAAGAAAGGATATTCTTTTCACCATGATTTAATTAGAATTGCTTTTTATACTATGTGATCTTTGTTCTTTCAGGTCTCTTAGGGTATGTCTACACAGCAAAGTTATTTCGGAATAACGGCCATTATTCTTAAATAACTATGCGAGCGTCTACACAGCCATTTCTTTATTTCAAAATAATTTCAAAATAATAGGCGGCTTATTCCGAAATCTGTAAACCTCATTCTACGAAGAATAATGCATATTTTGAAATAAGCAATTTCAGAATAACTATTCCAGAATATCTTATTTTGAAATTCATGTGCAGTATAGACGTAGCCCTACAGTTTAATGCAACTCCAAAAAGGGCATCTGAAGCAACTTGGCTTCAGAATGAAACTACTTATTTTAAATGCAGTGGAGTTTAGTCTGGTTTCTGAAACTTTGATTCAATTTGGAGTGGTCTCAGGACACAACAGAAATGAGTTGACTATTTCAATCAAGGTGCCATTTAGGTAAAATGTGGACAAGACTTTGGTAAATAATAAAATTTACCTCCCCAGTTTTCCTCCCCAATTTCAAATGAGGATGAAAGATCCATAAAATAATGTTCATATTCTATGGTTATACTCAGCTTGGAGTACTCCCATTGCAGCAAACTTACACAAGAAACAATATTCTCAGGGTATTTCTACTGGAAATAACGTGAGAAAGAACATTCTCATGTTACTTCCAGTCAAAATGCCATAAAAATGCACAATTGATAGTAAGCATTCACATAGCATGTTAAAGGGAGAGTCCTCAAGAAAGCATTTTCTCACGACATTTCCTCTGGAAGTGGGTGGAGCTGGACAGCACCCCCCCTCCTCCACTCTTGAATGTCTCAGGGGCAAGCTGTGTAGTGATATCCAGAGAGGAAGGATTGCAGAGAAAAGAGGCACAAAATCTTAAGAGAAATCTCTCTGTGACGAGAACAGTTATTAAGGGAGGATACTCCCCCACCATGAAGAAAGCATTAAAAGGAAGGTCAAAGATAAGGGGAATTCACGGTGCAGTGTAAATCAGGGATGGAATTATTTACAGATCAGTAAGTATTTTAGTACAATATCCCTGATTAAAGTGTGTCTGTGGGGCAGTGTTGGGGGGCACATTACTCAGGATTATTTTCAAAGAGTTCACACATGCTCACCCCTTTCTTCTCTCTAATTTTGTGCACAGAATCAGCTCTTCTGTACAGTGCTAGCGTGACAGTCTGAAAGAAACAGGCTTTGTCTGAAGAAAAGCAAGAGTGGTCTTCCTTTCTGAGGCATTGCCTCAGGCTGAGGGAGACCCAGGTCAAACTCCTCTCCAAACTTCCTGTATGACCCTGAGCAAGAGAATTGCTTTATGCCTCAGTTTTCCAAGTATAAAAAGGAAACAATATTTCTCAACTGCCCTGGGTGTAGTCGGGGTTAACTGATAAAAGGCAGTGAAGTGCTCGGATAGAGTTGTCATGGGGGACTCAGAGTATCTACAAAAGCGACAAGGAGTCCTGTAGCACCTTATAGACTAACAGATGTATTGGAGCATAAGCTTTCGTGGGCAAAGACCTGCTTCATCAGATGCATCTGATGAAGTGGGTCTTTGCCCATGAAAGCTTATGCTCCAATACATCTGTTAGTCTATAAGGTGCTACAGGACTCCTTGTTGCTTTTGCAGATCCAGACTAACACACAGCTACCCCTCTGATACTCAGAGTATCTAGGCAAGCAACACTGGCAGCAGCAATACAATGCTAGCTACACCAGCCTGTAGTCAGGAGAAGATTGTGTAGTCTCTAGGGATCTATTTAGACCTCACCTGCTCTGCTGAGACTGCCTGTTGTATTGATGGGAAGTCTCCAAAAAGAGGAAACCTGTCTTCCTCTAAAACTCCTCAAGCAGAAATGAGAATCTAGATAGTGAAAGCAACTGAAAGTCTGAACCAGGCATGGGAAATAAGTGGCTTATGGGCTGGACATGGTTCACCAGGGTTTGCTGGTGGTAGGCTGCCAGATGCTTTATTTACCTGAGCATCCATAGGTACGGCTGCTCACAGGTCCCACTGGACATGGTTCACTGCTCCAAGCCAATGGGAGCTGAAGGAAGCAGCATGGACTGGGCCACCACTTCCCACAACTCCCATTGGCTGAGGATGGCAAACCGTGGCCAACGGGAGCTGTGGGAAGTCGCACCTGCAGATGCTCAGATAAATAAGCCATCTGGTGACCCATCAGGAGCGAATCATGGCAAATTGCATCCGGCCTGTGGGCTACTTATTGCCCACCTCAGGTCTGAGCCCTCTCCTCTACAGCAACAAGAAGTTAAGGTAGATCCCTTCCCTGCTTGACATGTGAAGGTAACTTCTATTTATCACTGAAGTTGCTGGGATTATTTAAACTGGGCGATATTCATCACCAGTTCTTGCCAGGATAGGTGTCACCTATGGGTTAATGTGAAATTTCTGCCACTGCCATGCTGGCTGCTCATTCATTGCTCCCTCCAGCTGTCTCCACCAGGCAGCCTGTTAGTGATTTAGCTTTGGTCAGTCCTGCCACAGGTGATTTCAGCTCCAATGGAGCAATATAAAAAAGTCTCTTTAGCTCTGTTTTATGGACAGTGGGAAGAAACAGGTTGAACCAGGCTTGCAGCAGAACCTTGAGGGCATGCAGACTGTTGGTTGGGAGTCCTGCCCTCTTCTCAAGACTGACATTTGAGCCGCTGACCATCCCAGGTTCTTTAAACTGACAAGTTCTTCCCTTTTTTGGAACAGGTTATGCAGTCTGTTTTTTTCTTTTCTGTATTTCCAAAATAATTACAAGCATCGATGACCATATTTCACAATTTCTTCATTATTTAAGCACTAACACTATTTATGACCCAACATCAGCCACATTGATTACAGTGAAAAAAACCACATTACTCCATCAGCTGACTATCTAGCAAATCTAAGCAAAACAGGAACAAGTGTATTTACATCAACACATCCAGAATCTCTTCCCAGCTAGCTCTCTGGGAAGGATTCATTCAGATCCTACTTACATCCTCCCCGGAGATGAGAATTTGTCAACCCACCAAATGCTCTAGATTACACCAGCTACGTGAGGGTCTAAGGAAACCCACTATGGCTGCAACAAGCCTGTGAGCGAAGTGCATCACTTCCTCACTAACCACTCCAGGTGCATTGTATGTTATAACCCTGTTGTGCCTATTGAAAGTGAGCATGGAAGGAGTCATGGGGACTTCTGGGTATAGGAATGATGAGGGTTCCCTTGGAGGTACTCCCTCTACTGTCACAGACCCCTGCATCTCTTGCTCAGATACTGGTATGTTCACAGCTCCTGGGACACCTTCCACGTGTATGCCCACTTCTGTCCTCCAATCTATATATGGAGATATACCTATCTCATAGAACTGGAAGGGACCTTGAGAGCTCATCGAGTCCAGTCCCCTGCCCTCACGGCAGGACCATCCCTGACAGATTTGCCCCAGATCCCTAAATGGCCCCCTCAAGGATTAAACTCACAACCCTGAGTTTAGCAGGCCAATGCTATCCCTCCCCCCATAAGTGTGTCATCAGAGGCTTGTTTTTCCTCTGGGTTATCTAGGCATGGGGAGTAGGACACAGTCGTTATCCCAGGGTTGTCTCATCATTAACGGGAGGGGAGGGAAGTCAGCAACAGATCTAAATACGTCTGCTATGGGATTTAGAACTGAAGAAGTAGAACTCTCCCCATGTTCAGTTGATGAGTCTGGAATCTGGTCTCCATTGTAGGATACTCAATAGGAATGTATGCTCAGATGTGCTACATGAGGGTGGATTAGCCCCTTAGGGCCACTGCACATGTTGGGTAGTTGATTTAGTCCTGCACCCCTTTTTCATCCAGGTCACATGTCATCATCCATTCCACAAGGAGCACCTACCAATTATCCCACAGGCAGTAGGAGGTGCACTGACTTTATTTGCCCTGACCCTGTCTCAGGTTTAATTTTGTAGACCAGCTTTTCCACTACAAGGTAAGGTATTGCCTTCCATCTGTCAGCATTTTTGTGTGCCAACAGCTCCCACATTTCACAGAAACCTCTCCCCTGGCTGGAGTTCCTGTAAACATACCCTTGCATCATATTAGTGCTTGTAATGATCTAAGTTCTTATGGACGGCAGCTGTAGCCAAGTGATAGGCCTCTTGCAGTTTTTCATTTAGTTGCATACTGCATACTGCAGACATGTCTCATAGCTTTCTCCACCCCCTGATACTCCAAAGCACAGGTCTATGGATAATCTTGGCTCTTGCCCAAACACCAAGAGGTATGGGGTGACTCCTGTAGGATCATTCTTCGTGGCACTGTAGACATGCACCAAAACCTCAACATGCTGGTTCCAGGTTGCTTTCTGCTCTGGATGTAAAGTCCCCAGCATATTCAACAGAGTCTAATAAAATCACTTTGTCTAAGGGTCACCTTGTGGGTGCTAAGATGTTATTCTGGACTTGTTAAATTCTGCCATCCGTAGCACCTCTTTCAGGAGGTGACTCTCAAAGTCCCATTTTCTGTCAGAGTGTGTCTAAGCTGGGAATCCATATACTGAAAAACATTTCTCAGATGATACTCCAGCAATGATGGTTGCCCTCTAATCACATGTGGGATATGTCTATGGATACTGGGTGAAATGGTCAGTCCACTTCTAAAGACAAGAAATCAATGCATACCAGCTCCATAGGTTTGCTGTTGATGATATTTTCTAGTGGGCAGAGTTTTCCTTTGAACACATTGGGAGCATGTCTCACATTTCTTGCATACATCCTAAGCCATCCAGGGACAGTAGAACCAATTATGGTAAGTTCCATTCCCAAATGTCCAAAGCTATCATGCAGGCCCCTCATGGCCAGGAGTCTGTATTTTTGTTGGTAGCATTAATTATGTGCATTGATTTGTAAAGGATCTACTGTGATCTTGTGCAGCACTTCTTCTATCAGTTTTTACTTGCTCTATTCCCTTAATAATAGTCTACTCTTGGGGGTAGATGGAATAATTGCAACAGAGTTTTGCCCCTCTCTTTTTGCAAGTAGTGTGTACTGAATGTCAGTATCTTGCAGTTGGACTTTTTGACAATCAGCAGCATTGAGCATAGGCAATGCTGATTGGTCCAACGCTATATAATTCACAGCATGTTATGGAGAAAAATTATGTTATTCCAGCATGTTATGGAGAAAAATTGTGAGAGACATGAATATCCTGCAAGTCTTGGCTTATTTGGATGACCTGATTGTATTTGGAAGGACCTTGGGAGAGCATGAAGAAAGACTCCATAAATTGCTTCACAGGTTGGAAGCCTATGGACTGAAGTTTTCCATTGATAGCTGCCAGTTCATCAGAACATCGGTGAAGTGTGTGGGTCACATCATGCCCCAAGAAGGTGTGATTAGTGATCCAGAAAAAATAGAGGCTCTCACTATATGGCCATACACAAGCAAAAAAGAAGCAACTGTATTTACATAAACAGGGCTTGACAAACAATGTAATCTACTCGCCCGTGGCGAGTAGATTACACCCCGGAAGAGCCTGCACAGAGCGATCTGCGCATGCGCAGAGCGCAGAACCGCGTGGCTGGCGAGCGGGGCTTGCCACCGCTCAGCAAGCCCTGTACATAAATACACCCAGAATTTCTTTCTCTTTTTTCAGTTAGCTTTAGGAAAGTATTCACTGGGGCTATGTCTAGACTTCTTTCAGAAAAAACCTTTTTTTGGAAGAGATCTTCTGAAAAAACTTCTTCTGAAAGAGAGCATCCACACACAAAAGCGCATCAAAAAAGTGATCTGCTTTTTCGAAAGATAGCGTCCACACTGAATGGCCGCTATCTCGCATTTAAGCTGTAATTACTATGGATAGAGTGGACACCAGGCAACTGTGCTTTTTCCTCTTTCCTCTTCTTTCAAAAGAACTCCCTCTTCCCTGTCCACACATGCCTTTTTCCAAAAGAGCTCTTTCAGAAAAAGGCTTCTTCCTTGTAGAAAGAGGATTATCAATGCTGGAAAATCCCTCTGTTCTTTCTATTTATTTTTGGAAGAACGTGATTGCAGTGTGGACGTAACCCAAGTTTTGTCGGAAAAACAGCCATTTTCCCAACAAAACTCTGTAGTGTAGACATACCCTGGGATCTTACATCTTGCTTACGTCTAAATAGTTACTTTGCTGAATAGCTCCTATTCTTATAAAGTACTGATACCAAGGTGCTTTCCTACCTCACGGGGACTTTGGCAATTCCAAAGTTTTCGTTACAGGGAGGCAGTAGAGACGCCATACCAGGCTTCAAGACTGCAGGGTCCCTGGCTCTGCTGGACAACCTTGGACAAGTCACATTCCCTCCCAGCAACTCAGTTTTAGCATCTGTGAAACTGGGTTCATGATCCTAATCCTCCCTGCTTAAAGCATGTTGAGGGCTTAAGATGAGAAATAGGATATAAGGGCTGGACAGTGTTATGGCCATTGCTCCATTGGTCCATCTAGTTCAGTATCCTACCTCTGTCAGTAGCCAGCATCAGTATTCCAGTGGATGGTGCGAAGTCCCAGCAGTAGGCAGAGGTGGATAATGTATTCACCAGGAAGGTGTCATTTTAATCCTTAGTAATTAAGGATTGGCTTAAATCCAGAAGCATGAGAGGCATGTGTTATGATGCTTAATTGATATGTGAAAAGCAATTTGAGTGCTGGAATGGAAAGTACACAGACACTCTGGGCTAAATTATGCCCTTGGATAGCTTTGTAGAACTTGCACTGACTTCCTTTGGGTTTCACTTTGGATATTTATTGCTCTTCAGTGAAGAAGAAGAAGAAGAAGAAGAAGAAGAAGAAGAAGAAGAAGACATTCAATTAAATTTATAATTCATGTAAGCATATTTACTGTATATCCATATTTATATCTCCTCCCAGATGTAGTTCAGTTTCAATAACAGCAGATAAATCTCTCTTGTCGAGCTCTACTGAGAGGCATCATACTCACACAGCCAGGTTGTGCAGTCCTTGCTTAGCTGAGCAATTCACAAGGGGTCCTATTGACAATGACTTCCATGAGCAAGTTGCTCACCAGTTTTAGTAAAGGTTTTACAGTTGTACATATGCCCTTAGATTGCAAAGAATGATGAAATGAGATAAGTATTGTATCTGTATGTAACAAGACTCTTAAATATGTATCTAATTAAGTCAGACTCTTTGTCATGTAGGTATGGAAAACAGACTGCAGCTTCTTTCACATCTCAAGTACTGGTGCATCAAATGAGTTACGAAAAAAAATCAGTTGTGACAGGTATTTCTCTTTGTGTCTGCCATTGGCTGCATAGATATTTCCTCTGACTCTTCAAGATATAAAAGAGAAAATTTGCACATTGACATTAATGTTGAAACAAATCACTTTTATCAATAGACTGGAAAGATGTTTGTGATAATAAATACTATTTATACTCCATCCAAGACCAGGGCCCCATTATGCTAGTCACTGTGGGTATGTCTAGACTACATGGCTCTGTCAACAGAGCCATGTAAACTAGTTTACCCGACATAATCAATGAAACGGGGATTTAAATAATCCCCACTTCATTAAAATAAAAATGGTCATAGCGCTGTGCCGACAATCAGCTGATCTGGCACAGCGTGGCAGTCTAGACGCAGATTGGTTGACAAGGGAAGCCTTTGTTGACTGCTCCTGTAAACCTCGTTTCACGAGGCATAAGGGAGCGGTCAACAAAGGCTTCCCTTGTCGACCAATCCGCGTCTAGATACATAACCCTGTATGGCTACGTCTACACTGCACCTCTTTTGTGCAAAAGCCTATGCAAATGAAGCATGGATTAGCATATTGCCACGCTTCATTTGCATAATTAATTAGGGGCCGCTTTTACACAAGAGGCTTTTGAGCAAAAAGGAGCTGTGTAGATGGTTCCTTTTTGCGCAAAAACCCCTCTTGCGCAAGAGCTGTTCTTCCTGAAAAAATGAGGAAGAACGCTCTTGTGGAAGAGGGGGGTTTTGTGCAAAAAGGAGCCGTCTACACAGCTCCTTTTTGCATAAAAGGCTCTTGCACAAAAGCAGACACTAATTAATTATGTAAATGAAGTGTGGCAATATTCCACTCCGTGCTTCATTTGCATAAGCTTTTGCGCAAGAGAGGTACAGTGTAGACGCAGCCCAAATATACATGGAAAGAGTTTGTCCCTATCCTCCCAAAACTAAAGTCTAAGAAGAGAAGGCAGTCCAACAAGACTTTAGTATTCTAGTGATGTGGAACATAAGCATAGATTTTAAAAATGCTTTATTTACTCAAGGTTACGTGGGAAGCCTGTTAAGCTAGGAAGTGAACTCAGATCACTTGTTACTAAAAGCAAGGGCCTTAGCCACACAGCCATCCTTCCTCTTTAGCCTGAATTCTTTTCAACTTTTTCTGATTAAATAAAACTATGAGCAGTGAGGATCAGAAGCTTGAGAGAGATTTTTCAGTGGCTGCCTAGGGAGAAAACAACAACAAACAAACGTCATAAATATAAATATTCTCTTGGAAGCTGCTTGTGGCCTCTTTGATTTAGGAGGGTCATATGTGCATGTATAATCAAACTAGAGGAAATCATCTCCCACCTTTCAGTCGGGACCAAAGCCAAACTTTTGCTGAGGTTTGAGAGATTTATTTGAAGTATTTTTTTTAATAAAGCTTCTTTCAGTTCTGCACTGCTTCTGGCTGGCACATGATGTGACAAACCCTGAGATGACAGACACAAAAAAGGCTACTGCAGAAGGGTATCCATCTGTGATGTAGCAGGTGGTCATTAGCAGTGGGTTCTCTGGACTGTGATCATGTCCTTTCTAACACATAACCCCTGTACCTTTGCAGAATTTCATTGGCTTCTGTGGGACTCTGAAGATATGAAGTTCTACCAGCACAGAACAGCTTGAAGGACTGGAGTCTTATGTAGTCTGAAAAGGGATCAATAGATCCCTAACATATTTACAAGGCTAAAGTTTGCCATCTTTCATGTTTTTGCCCGATGGAGCCAGAAGCCCAGTGAACCACAACAGGGCTGCTCAGAGGGTCCAGGAGCTCAGCAGGCCATAGCAGGGCTGCTGGGAGGGGCCAGGAGCTCAGTGCACAGTAGCGGGGCTGCCCGGAAGGGCCAGGAGTATAGCAGGGCTGCCTACTAGGGCCAGGAGCTCAGCATGCCTCAGCAGGGCTACCTTGCAAGGCCAGGAGTGTAGCGGAGCTGCCTGGCAGGGCACAGCAGCAGGGCTTCCCAGTGGGGCCAGGAGCACAGTGCACTGTAGCAGGGCTACCTGGTGGTGCCAGGAGCCCAGCATACAGGGAGCTTGGCTGCAGCTGGGCTGCCCAGCATAGCATGGAAGGAGGTGGGGGGACTGGCAGGGCAGTGAGGCTGGTGGCAAAAGGGAGTCAGCCAGGATGCCTGCAGCTGGTCCAGGGCTGGAGGGAGCCAGTAGCAGGGGAGCCAGATATGACCTTCCCTGGTCCAGCAAAATCCCTCATCCAGGACTGGTCTGGTCCCGAGGGTGCCGGACCAGGGAGAACCAACCTGTACTGTGCAACCATCAAAAGGCAAAAGTCCATCGCAGAACAGACAGCCATGAACTCATTTATGAATCCCTCAAGAAAAAGGAGAATCCACCATAATGGGCTGGTCAGAGCTGTTATCTACCTAGTCAACTATCCACCTAACTAGGAATTACCTATCTACTTAACTAGTCATTCCACACTATTTAATATTTGTTTTCTGGTTCTTTGTGTATCTTATTATACAGGTAAAGAAACAATTTTACAAAATCTTTTATTCTATCAACAATGCCTAACAATATAACAAATAATTTTAATAATATTCCTCACTAAAGGCCAGATTTGACTCACAGCTGGTCCCGTTGACTTGAGTAGAACCACTAGTAGGAAAAACATCTCACCAACTTGGAATAAAAGGTTCACAATTTAGCCTGCAAAGACAAATTGTTATTCATGAATTACCACTTGACTGTTCTGACATGATTAATATGAACTCATGTTAATTGGAACCCTTAATTAAGTCTAGAAGAATTGACCTGTCTGTGAAAGTTTAGGACTTGTTAAATGGTTCCTATCAGGTTTGCCTAAAAATAGTTCCCCCTTGCACATAGCACTTTGTAGTTGAGAGAAAGTTCAGGACGCCACAGTACACATGTCCCTATGGCGGTCTTCTTGCCCAGAGATTACATTGCCTGAATGTTTTGCTTCATGTGCCAGCCAGCAGGACTGGCAGCTGACATCACCAGGATCTGGCCAATGGGGGGGGCAGCTTTGGACCCCCCAGAAGGGGTGGGGTCTTGGGTGAAAGGAACAGGGGTAGTGGCAGCTAGTCCACAGCCTTGCCCGGAGACCACACCACGCCTCTCCCATCAGCCCTTAGTGCCATCTGGACAGTGCTGAGTGAGGCTATGGTGACAATTTAAAGGGCCTAGGGCTTTGGCTGCTGTGGTAGTGGCTGGGAGCCCTGGGCACATTTAAATCACTGGCCCTGGGGCAATTGCTCTCTTTCCCCCCTGCCCTGACAATCTGAATCAACTCAGGAGTGCAACATAAAGAAGGCTAATGCAGAAAGCTTAGGAACACATGTTAAAGATGCAGGACCTTAAAGACCTTCATTTCATCTGGATCAAGGGGAGGTGGTTGGCCAGAGCTGGCAAAAAAGCAGGAACGCTGGTCCTCCTGAGTTTTTAGGGATAGACAGTAGTCAGAATGGACATTTTGCATTCGTATGTTTGTTTCTTGTTTGAGTGGTTTGAAGAAAGGGGAGAAAATCCAGCTGTCTGGGTGGTCCTCTTGAGATCAGATTCTTGATGAAATTGGCAAACGTTTTCCTTTATTTTATATCCCCTCGTGGGTTTGGGGAGGGGGAATTAGAGGATAGAGCTACTGAAAGAAGAGTAGTGGGTGCTCCATTTTGTTCTACTCTCTTACCTGGATGTTCCAAAGCAGCTGGGTAAACAAGTGAGTGATTTAAAGGCTCTATTAAAACATCTCCTGCCTCAGCTTCCAATGGATGTAGGTTTGGACTTAATGGAAAGAAAGGGCAATTAATTACATCAGCAGAGTTAAAATAAGAGAGGAGGAAGAGCTGCAACTGCCAGCCTTTGCATAGCTTTCCCTATGATGATGTGAGCAGTTCCCCACACAGATTAAAATGCCATCTACGAAAGATATACAGGCTGATAAGTGCCCCCCATCCCATTAGGGGTTCATTGTATTTACAAAATCAATTAAAATCTAACAATGGCTATTTCCAAAACCTTTCTCCAGTCTCCATCCCAGCCCTTCTCTCTCTAAAAGCGACTCTCTCCTTCTTTACACATAGATAGGGTCATGAGCTACTTGCAAAATGGAGTTAGCAAGTCACATTTACCACTTCCTAGCATGAGCATCACCTGCCAAGAGGACAAGGGTTCAGGATAACAGCACCAGTCTGTTAAGCATGCCTTTTGCTTTGAGGTGCAAAAAGAATGAAATGTGTGCAAAATGCAAACTTCTTCCAAAAGCAGCCCGTAAGTAGAGAAGGGAAGCAAAGGGAAGACAAAGGAAAGGGATATGTGGCTCAAGTCCCTGTCAGAACCCTCAGATTGGCCGATAGGATAGAAATGCTGCATAGACAGATCCAGGGCTTGGCAGGTTTTCAGTGAATGGAGTTAATCCTCACCCATAGCCCACAGAAAACCTGGGGAGAAATATCCCTGGGAAGTAATGCTGTAACTGAAGCATTGATTCCCAAGGGTTCCCACACTGAACATTCACTCTTTGGAGGGCAGATTTTGGCTCAGATGTGTTTGTGAGATGCATATAACAATCAAGCAACTAAGAAAACCAAGCAATCTGGATTTATGGAACACCCTTGCCGCCCTCTGTGCAGGCAACTAAGATCTGCAGGATTTCCGACTGGCTCTCAGAACATGAGTGGTTTAACAAGTAACTCCTCCATGTTGCCTCCATAAATCTTCCCCCTCGATGGACTGATGTGTCAAATTCTGCAAGTTGAAAACTTCCAGTGTAATCCCTATTTTCTCAAAGGCAGTGTGTGGGAAACCTTGGCATGCCCTTAAGTCTCTAAGATCTATGTCTGTTTTTTATGCCCTGTCATCAGCATATTTCATCTTTCTTGTGATACAAGAACTTTTTGTAACTTAAATGTTCTTGTGAAGGCTTGAAACATCAGCATCAACATCTGGTATCCTCCTCTGGTCTCTCTGAAAAGGGAATTAGGAATCAGAGAGATTTCATGTTGTACCCATTGCTTGTTATGTATCCTTACAACATTAGTTGAGACAGAATGGGCCAAGATAAGCACTGGTGTAAGATTCTGCACTTTCATTGATTTCAGTACTGTTAGATCAACTTAGAGAAGAAGTAAATTTGGCCAGCTGTTAAATAGGTTGCAAAAGCCACGCAACTACTTTAGTGCAGAGACATTGAGATTGTGGTTATTTGAGCGAATAGCTGCTATAAATCACTGCACTCCAACATAAAGCTTACTATGACATGCTGTTGCACCGCAAAACAGCATACCCAGTTTTATTGACATGGTAGTTGAGTCAATGTGCACATTTCATTCCCTCCTGCTGCTGGATAGTCTTTTCCCAGGAATGTAAATGTCACATGGTTATGTGTGAAGATTTCCAAATGCCACCCTTTGTGAGTGATTCACTTCCACAGGAAAGGAATAAAACTGCAATTCATCCAAAGATCTCAATGTATTTTTACAAATATTTGTGAATTAAATCTCAGCTTTTCCTCTTCTTTAAAAACAAGGGTAACACTTTTTATCTTTATTTCAGATATGGAGAAACTGAGGCACAGTAGTTGAGTCTGAAGCACCACTGGGCATAGAAGCCAGGGATTGGCGTTTCCATTAGATATTGCTTCTTATTTCACACCTCTTTGTTTCCTCCTTTCCATTATAGTCTCTTTCTAAGGTTACATCTACATTGCACATTTATTTAGAAATGAGCTATTTCGTGTGGGGGCCATGGTGGCCATGAGAAGTGGGAGTAGTGGAGGAGAAGTGGGAGGAACAGGAATGGGAGTGGGGAGAAGGAGTGGGAAGAGGAGCTACAGAAGATCAGGAGTGGGAGCAGAAGCAGGAGCGGGAGCAGGCATCGTGCTGGCAATGAGGGATTGCATGGCTACGCAGATGGTGCGGCCCTGCTCCAGCATCTCCTGCCAGGTGTCTCACCACAGCTGGATGTCTTCCTGAAGCCTGAAGTCAATGTGCAGTGAGGTGCTTCCTCTGGAACTCCTCCATGGGTCACCGGTGCCTGCAGGTCCCTCCGGTTTGAGAGGCTGTGCTGGGTGGTGTTGACAGCCCCCCCTTGCAGCTGGTCCAGCTGTGGCGAATAAAGAGAGATGGTCAGTCGTCCCAGAGGACACTGTGTCTAAAGCCTTGCCCTCATCTGTGAACAGAGGCTGTGAACAGGGAGTTTGGAGAGGAAGTGGGAAGGGGGTGAGATACACTCGCCATTCTTTAAAATCTTTTCTCTACGCTTCTGCCCTTCAAGGACACATTTAATAACTGAGGAATCTCTCAGAAGGAAGCCAGGTATGGATGGTGATAGGTCTGCTGTTGTTACCTGCAGAGCATGTGCCATGTTTGTCTTCCTCCCAGAAGACAGAAGGGATTTCACCTGCACTAAGTGCAAGCTGGACACCATTTTGGAAGAAAAAATTAGAGGACTTGAAGGCCAAGTATCAACCCTATGTTCTATCAGAGAGGATGAAGACTTCCTCGATAGAAGACAGCATTTAATCCTGCAGGCACAGCAGGCTGAAGAGCCAGTCAGGGCAGTACAGGACAAGGAAGAGAACTGGCAGCATTTAACCTCTAGAAGGAGAAGAAGGCCAGCTCAGGCCAACTCCCTCAGAGAACTGACGGGTAGGATTCCCTGGGATGCTTATATGAAGGGGAAAGGAGTCCAGGAGATCTGGCAATATTTTAAAGAAGCCTTATTGAAGGCACAGGAAGAAACCATCCTGATGCGCAGCAAGAAAAGCAAATATGTTAGGTGACCTGATTGGCTTACCGTGGACATCCTTGGTGAGATTAAACACAAAAACGAAGCTTACAAGAAGTGGAAACTTGGACAGATGACTAGGGAGGAGTATAAATATATTGCTCGAGAATGCAGGGGAGTTATCAGGAAGGCTAAAGCGCAGTTGGAATTGCAGCTAGCAAGCGATGTGAAGGATAACAAGAAAGGTCTCTACAGGCATGTTAGATATAAGAGGGTGATCAGAGAGGGTGTGGGGCCCTTATTGGATGAGGGAGGAAACCTAGTGACAGATGATGTGGGAAAAGCTGAAGTACTCAATGCTTTCTTTGCCTCTGTCTTCACAGACAAGGTCAGCTCACAGACAAATGCACTAGGCAATGCAGCATGGGAAGCAAGTGGACAGCCCTTGGTGGGGAAAGAACAAGTTAGGAACTATTTAGAAAAGTTAAGCATAGACAAATCCATGGGCCCAGATTTAATGCATCTGAGGGTACTGAGGGAGTTGGCAAGTGTCATTGCGGAGCCTTTGGCTATTATCTTTGAAAACTCGTGGAGATCAGGAGAGATCCCGGATGATTGGTCAAAGGAAAATGTAGTGCCCATCTTTAAAAAAGGGAAGAAGGACAATCCAGGGAACTACAGATGAATCAGCCTTACCTCAGTCCCCGGAAAAATCGTGGAGGGGATCCTCAAAGAATCCGTTTTGAAGCACTTGAAAGAGGAGAAAGTGATTAGGAATAGTCAACATGGATTCACGAAGGGCAAGTCATGCCTGACCAATCTGATTAGCTTCTATGATGAGGTAGCTGGCTCTGTAGATATGGCAAAGTCAGTGGATACCTTGACTTTAGCAAAGCTTTTGATATAGTCTCCCACAACATTCTTGCCAGCAAGTTAAGGGAATATGGATTGGGTAAATGGACTGTAAGATGGATAGAAAGCTGGCTAGACTGTTGGGCCCAACAGTGATCAATGGCTCGATGTCAGGTTGGCAGTCTGTTTCTAGCAGGGTGCCCCAAGGATCTGTTCTTGGACTGGTTTTGTTCAACATCTTTATTAATTACCTGGATGAGGGGATGGATTGCACCCTCAGCAAGTTCACAGATGACACTAAACTAGGGGAAAAGGTAGATACGCTGGAGGGCAGGGATAGGGTCCAGAGTGACCTGGACAGATTAGAGGATTGGGCCAAAAGAAATCTGATGAGGTTCAACAAGGACAAGTGTAGAGTCCTGCACTTGGGATGGAAGAATCCCAAGCATTGTTACAGGCTGGGAACCGAATGGCTAAGCAGTAGTTCTGGAGAAAAGGACCTGGGGATTACAGTGGATGAGAAGCTGGATATGAGTCAACAGTGTGCCCTTGTAGCCAAGAAGGCTAATGGCATATTGGGGTGCATTAGGAGGAGAATTGCCAGCAGATCCAGAGAAGTGATTATTCCCCTTTATTTGGCTCTGGTAAGTCCACACCTAGAATATTGTGTCCAGTTCTGGGCCCCCCACTATAGAAAGGATGTGGACGCATTGGAGAAGGTCTAGCGGAGGATGACCAAAGTGATTAGGGGGCTGGAGCGCATGACCTATGAGGAGAGACTGAAGGATTTGGGTTTGTTTAGTCTGCAGAAGAGAAGAATGAGGGGGGATTTGATAGCAGCGTTCAGCTTCCTGAAGGAAGGTTCCAAAGAGGATGGGAGAGGCTGTTCTCAGTAGTGACGGATGGCAGAACAAGGAGCAATGGTCTCAAGTTACAGTGGGAGAGGTCTAGGTTGGATATTAGGAAAAACTATTTCACTAGGAGGGTGATGAATCACTGGAATGGGTTACTTAGAGAGGTGGTGGCATCTCCATCCCTAGAGGTTTTTAAGTCTTGGCTTGACAAAGCCCTGGCTGGGTTGATTTAATTGGAATTGGGCAGGGGGTTGGACTTGATGACCTCCTGAGGTCTCTTCCAGCTCTATGATTCTATGATCTGTGAGCTGAGAGGGACAGTTCTCAGCTCAGTTGAAGGCAACATGCTTGGAGCCAGGCCATGTGAGCTCTAGACATTGGGCCCTTTCCCTACAGGGGCCTAGATGTCCCTGAGAGAGGGAGAGCTTCACCATCCCTATTTCCTGGAACAAATAGGCATGCGAAGGTGCTGGTCAGACTGGGATCCTGTGGGCAGGAGACAGATGGGCTTCCCTCCTTGCCACACACACGCCTGGCCCAAGAGTGGCGGCGGCCCACACGGAGAGGAATAGTATCTCTACCTGCTTGAGGAGAGGGGGGCAGAGTGCTTGGGGAGGTGTATGTGAGTGGCAGATGCTTCTGCACCTCACTGCACTGTCCGCGGGCGGGAGTGGATGCTGCCCTGAGAGTCCGGGCATGCCCGTGTGCTGTGTGTGGGACTGCTGTGTGTGTGTATGTGTCTTGATGTCCCCAGCCTCCTTCTAGAGGTGGCTTGTGGATGTCTCACCCCGGTGTCATGAGCATGGTAGGCTCCTTCAGACACCCTGTGGCCAATAGCACAAGGGTCCTCTGTGTCAGCCTCCTGATGCTGTGTGGCAAGGAGCGGCACATTACGTGTTCATATGTGCACAGTCTGCTTCACGATCTCCAGGCCGTAAGGTCCAAGCGAGGAGTGCCCAGTTACCCCTCGCTACCCACCACCTCCACCCCCTGAGTGAAGGGAACATGATGACTCTCACATCCTGTTCCTTCCCCGGCTTTGGACAATGCCTGGGACACATCCGCAGCGTGGGGTACTGGCTCCAGGGTCAGGAGGGTGATAGTGCTGGCCTCGCTCCTCCTCCTCCTCCTCCACCTCCTTCTCTTCATCTCTGTCCCCCGGGAGGAGCTGATGGGCATCTCGAGCCCCAAGTCCATTTTCAGGCTGGCTGAAGGGACTGCCCCATCCACCAGGATGCGGTCCAGATCCTTGCAATAAGGGCAGATGTGGGGTTCTGTCCCGGAGCAGGAGCTTCTCTCAACTGGCACTGGCGTATGAGTGGTGGAGCTCTTTGACTTTCATCACACCTGCTCCTGTGTGCAGATGTATCCTTTTGTGGCCAGACTTTCCGCCATGCGGCCATAGACATCGGCATTCCTGCACCTGGTGTGCAGATGTTGGTCTCATCACCCCAAATCTCAATGGTATACAGGATCTCCACACCAGATCAGGAAGGCGCACATCTCTTTTGGCCCCAAGTAAGGGCCTGGGAGATGTCTGACTGCTCCCTGGGAGCAGTGGAGGGCTGGCTCGGATCAGCAAACTGGCTCATTTTTTGAAAAATCGAGGCAGTGGCAGCTGCTGGTTGGCTCAGGGCTGTCAGGGCTTCCTGTGTTCCACAAGCCCTTCTCCGGAGGATGTAGCTTTAAGGGCTCCAGGAGAATGAGGGACTATAGAGTTTGGCTGAAGGTGGACAGAGAGGCCAGCAGGACACCTTGGGAAGGGCTGGAGGCCCCTTATTTCAAAATACCTGCAGCTGCCCTGTCTACATAGCCCCTATTTCGAAATAGCTATTTCAGAAGAGACATTGTTCCTTGTAGAATGAGGTTTACCAATGCCAAAATAAGCCACCCGCTATTTCAAAATTATTTTGAAATAACGCTATTGCTGTGTAGATGCTTGCATAGTTATTTCGGAATAATGGTTGTTATTCTGAAATAACTTTGCTGTGTAGACATATACCCTAAGAGATCAAATTGGGGCTCATAATGATTTTCTCAAGGCTGCACAACTTTATTGCTGACTCAAATTAACCCACAACATAACATACCTTAGCTGATTGCAGAAGCTATTATTTTGTTTATTGACAATTTAAGTAGTTCAGAGGTGGATTACTTAAATCATAGCCCCTTTAATCAGACACACATATGCTCAAGGAAGACAGCTGTTTTGAAAGTCTCAGCTGGGAAAAATGCCCCCAGCACCTTTATTTGATGCAAACATACTTACTTGATTGTCTACACTCATATCCATCTGCCAGGATGGCACAGTGCCCATGCATGAGCTGGCCAAACCTTTTCCTTGGGCATTGGTATTGAGCAACAGAGGGTTTAGACAAGCAGTCTGCATAACACCGCATATAAAATGTCTTTGGCTTCTCTTCTGAGCCAGCAATGGAACACTGGGAGTTTGGAAACAAATTCCTCCTCACAAGTGATCGTGCCTGTTGGGTACTGTTGTGCCTAAACAAGGAAGGAATATTTGAAAAGTCAAAAAAAAAAAAAAAGTCTCCAATATCACAATGAGTTGCCAACAAGACAGGCTAAATTGCATAGAGTAAATGAAATGTTCATGAAAATTAAGGGGAATGCTGAACACCATGTGTCAGGGAAATGATGGCCACAGGCACTGTTTGTCCAGGCAAACCTTAACTAGTCTGAGACACAGTGAGATAATCTGCATTACAGACAATGAGTCTATCACAGCCTGAAGCACATGGTTTTCATTTTCTGAAAAACGGGAAGTCAATCAACAGCTGTGGGGGCATGAAAATATGGAGGACCAACTCCTTGGGAGGCTTTAAACACTCTGAAGGTAAAACCAGAAGAGAACATATGTGTCCCCATATTACCTATGATCCCTACCCACCTTTGCAAGGGATGGGTCAACTAGATAGGATACAATAAGAAACAACCAAAACCAGCTCCTACAACTCAAATGGAACCCTTTTTGACACAGAAAGTTTGGCTAAATGGCTTAATGTTGCTTTTGACACTGCAGCTCCTGGCCCCCTCCAGCAAATACAGAGGGAGAGGCTGAACATTGCAGCATTTCCAGCACAATCAGAAGTAAAGAGTTGCCTGTTGCAACTGGATTTTAAGACTGAAGCTGTAGACAGGAGTTGTTGTTATGTAATAACTGGACTCAGGAGACCAGTATTCTGTTGCTGGCTCTGCCACCGTCCTGTAAACAAATCGTCTCCCCGCTCTGTGTCCCAGTTTCCCCATCTGTAAAATGGGGATAATGATACTGACCTCTGCTATGAAGTACTTTGTAATCTATAGATAACAAGCACCAGATGGTGTTTGCCTGAAAAAATAAAGAAGGAAATAGTATTTCTATCCTGAAAATTCATTGAAAAATCCACTCTGCTGGATACTTAGGAAACTGATCTAGCAAACATTCAGAGGCTCATCCATCACACTGAAAGTATCGTGATACAGATTTTTCCAGGCATGTAGAGTTTGAAGATCCAGGTTCTAGGATTCCCAGCCTTGCCACAGGTTTTCTGTATAGCCTTGAGCATTTTCCTGCATCTTTCTTTCCTTATCAGGAAAATGGTGATAATAATGCTGACTTAATGCCTATAAGGATATTATTATTAAATGTAACCATGAATTTCATCACTTTAAAACATTTTCTATTTATAATTATGAGCTTTTAAACAGACAAATATTTTTGCACACTCTTTACTCTGTCCTCACAACATGTTTGTCTGGGAACATCATGCAGTTCTGATAGCCTTTTCTGATCTTGTTGCTTGTCTTTTAGGCCCTGATACTGCATTTGGATCCAGGAAGGTAGATTCTTGGTCCCACTTGATGACCTAGAAAAGTCAATGATGCTGTGTGCAGGTGCAAGCTTCACTCCACTTGGATCCAGCTGCAGGATTTGGCTTTATTTTGCTTTCCCTAATGTAAGATTTAAAAAGTCATTCTGCAGCCAATATTTCAGCTTAGTTATATGTTCCTAGAATTTGGCAGTTTTCAATTTGCACAATGACTGATACAAAGTATCAAACAAAAAAATAAGCAATGTTATTTTTCAAAATGTTATTGAAGTGCTCTGGTTTGTCCAGTTTTAGCCTGAGCTAACAGAAGTTCTTACTTCACACGATTACTTTAGTACGTGTCTTCCAGCAGTGCATTAAGCAACATGACTAACCTCTCTCACATGTTGTTCATTCTCCCTCTCTCTCATTCTCCTCCTGGGAAAAAAAATGTAGTGTGCCATGTAATGTCTGGCTGTCGTGGTATTCTTTTGTATTTGCTTTAAAAATACATTGACCCTGCTTTATGTGTATGGTAGTGAAGGCAGGTCCAAGTGCATCTTGCACTAGGAGAGGAAGGTGGTGAGCAATGAGGCTTAGTTCTTATCCCACAGTCTTGGACCAGTCCCCAGGAAAACTCCGTCTCCTGATGTTTCACTCTACTCTTTTGGTAGACAGTTCTATTGTGGCTGAAGAATGGAGCTGTTAATCACAATTCTCAACAAGGAGCTTTCTCTTTTCAGTTTGCTGAGCCCAGGTCATTAAACACCTTACAGATAATAACTGAGAATGTGAACTTGGCTCAAATATTTTGTGGAGGCCTTTGTACAGCATGGAGAACATGTGTGATAAACCGCTAACCCTAAAGCCTGTACTGAGTGCTGTGAGCCAATTAGCACAACTCTAGAACTGAAAGGTAGATAAGGAACTGGTTAAAGGGAAGACTACAATAGACCAAACTGAAAGGTGAACTGTCAGGCTGGAGGTAGGTTACTAGTAGAGGTCTCAGGGATCAGTCTTGGGACTAATCCTATTCAACATTTTTATTACTGACCTTGTCATTCAACCCTGTCATTCTGGTAGTAGGAAATTTGGGGGCATCCAGAGCATGGGATTGTGTTCCTGGCCATCTTGGCTAATTGCCATTGATGGACTAGGAACTTGTCTAGTTTTTTAAATGAAGCAAGTTTTACATTTAGACTTCACAGCATCCCTTGGTAATGAGTTCCACAGAGTGACAGTGTGTTATGTGAAGTACTTCCCTATATTTGTTTTAATTAAACTTGCTGCCTATTAATTTCATTGCATGTTCCTAGGTTCCTATGTTGTGTCAAGAGGTAAGTAATGCTTCCTTGGTCGCTTTCTCCACACCATTTATTTTATAGATCTTTATCATATTCCCCCTCAGTCCTCTCTTTTCCCTATCTTTTTAATCTCTCCTCATATGAAAGCTGTTCCAAACCCCTAATCATTTTTGTTCCCTTTTCTGTACTTCTGATTCCAATATATCTTTTTGGAGATGACTTGACCAGAACTGCATGCCATACTCAAAGTAGGGGCACTCCATGGATTTATACAGTGATATTATGATATTTTCTGTCTTATTATCTATTTCTTTGGTAATGGGTCCTACCATTTTTAGCTTTTCTTGAGTATTGCCTGTTCAGAAGATGTTTTCAGAGACCTATCCACAATGACTCCAGGATCTCTGCTTTGAGTCATAATAGCTTATTTAGACCCCATCATTTTATATGGATTGTTGAGATTATGTTTTCTAACATACATATCTTTGCATTTATAAACATTGAATTTCACCTGCAATTCTGATGCCCAACCACCCAATTTAGTGAGAGCCCTTTGTAACTTTTTGCAGTCAGCTTTGCACTTAACTATTTTGAGTAATTTTGTATTGTCTGCAAATTTTCCACCTGACTATTCACTCCTTTTTCCAGATCATTTATTAATATATTGACTAGCACAAGACACACAGCAGATTGCTGGGGACTCCACTATTTATTTCTCTCCACTGCGAAAACTGAATATTTATTCCTATCCTTTGTTTCATAACTTTTAACCAGTTACAGATATGTGAGAGGACCTTCCCTTCATTCCGTGACTGCTTAAAAGCCTTTGGTGAGGGACCTTGTTAAAGGCTTTATGAAAGTCCAAGTATACTATTCACTGGGTCACCATTACCCACATATTTGTTGACACCTCAAAACTTCTAATAGATTGGTGAGGCATGATTTTCCTGTACAAAAACCATGCTGGAACATATTCCTCAACATATTATGTTAATCTATGTATATGATAGTTCTAGTCTTTACTAGACTTTTAGCTAATTTGCCTAATACTAAAGTTAGTTTTACCAGCCTGTAATTGTCAGGATTCACTTTGGATCCCTTTAAAAAAAATGGAATTAAATTAGCTATCTGCCAGACACTTAGTACAGAAGCTGGTTTAACCAGTGAGTTATATACCAGAGTTAAGAGTTCTGCAATTTCATATCTGAGTTCCTTCAGAATTCCTGGGTGAATGCCACCTGGTCCTAGAGACTTATTTCTGTTTAATTTATCAGTTTATTCTAAAACTTCCTCAACTGACACCTCAGTATAGGACAGTTCCTAAGATTTGTCATCTAAAAAGAATGGCTCCATTGTGAAAATCTCCTTTACACATTCTGCAGCAAAAACAGATGCAAATAATTAATTAAACTGTTCCATAACAGACTCATTTTCTTTGAGTGTTCCTTAAGCACTGTACATCAGTGGCCCTACTGTTTGGCAGGCTGCCTGCTTCTGATGTAAAGATTTAAGGGTCAGGCCTAAATATAGATTAAATTAAAAATATTGTTCTGCCAATATTTTTCAATACTTTTATCACACATTAATGAAATCATAGTCACCAAGGCTTTAGAATAGTTTCAGGTTATCATTGTTAGATAAAACCTTCAGCGTAGGTTTTCATGTGTTTGCATTAGCCACAGGGATGCTGTCAACTTGCTTAGGCTCAAAATTTGATCAACTGAAAAGCTGTTACAGTCAAATGAATAGTGCCCTTTATAGTCTGCCTGTTTTTCTTATCTATTATTTCCCCACGAGATTAACCCTCTGTTCTCGTGACAAGACTTCCTTGGTCTAAATCTCCCCTGCCTTGAACTTCATGGTGATAGTTACATTGCTGCAAAGAAGGGCATAAAACAAAATGGTTGCATTTTACACACAAAATTCACTGGTCTTGTACATATATAACTGACTACACTAAATGCAAAGTAGTGAAGAATCAGACGTTTTACCACAGGATTACATAAGCACTGGCCACTGCAACCATACTTGTATGGCTAAAGGAACTGCATCGTTGAGCACCCACTTCTGTCTGGATGGAGACACATAGAGAAGACACCTCCAGTGAACACTGGTGATAGTTGAATATGCCTGAGGAATTACTTTGTGCTCCAGAGCAGTGGGACAAAAGTAAGTATTGGGTAATGGGAAGGAGTTAAAACCAAACCTATGTGAACCAGCCCATAGTCAGTGTTGAGAACAATGAAATCTGAGTGACTTTTGACTGATTAATTTTTCAGGAAACAATAAGTTCTCGTACCAGTGTGACCATGGGCCAACTTTAATTCATAATTGCCTTTCCTTCTGGACTTCTTGTGAAAGCACCCAGCTGAGAGTCAATATTAAGGTTGATATTGGGTGATTGGATTGGAACCTTCATGGCTTTTATGGCTCTGGGTATTTGATGGTGGTTAACCAAGCTGCGGCCACATTAAATTAAACTGCCCTCAGTAAAGAACATAAACTGCTGGACTCTTGAGTCTATCCTGATCCATTAAAAGGAAATTATCTGTTTCAGTTATCTATATATAAGGTTGACCAAAGTGAATCTAGCACTTTTGTTGAGAAGGGACTGGGATGCAGGTCGGTACTTCTTCTGGCTACAGATTTTCTTTGTGACCATGGCAAGTCACTTACAATTGGTCTACACACAATTTGATGACAAATTTTACCAGATCAGTTTTCAATTTAGCTTAAGTTGAGGGCTGTGTTTGCTTGTGTGGGTGGGTATGTGCACGAGTGTGTTTAAACAATTGAAAGGAATGTTCACTCTTAATATGAAACAAGATTCTCACACAAAGGGTTTGCACCAGTTTAGCTACATTGATTTATGTGCTACTTGTCTGTGTGGACAGACATTTAATCTTTCTGTGCCTAGATTCCTTGTCTGTAAAATAGGGAAAATACTTCTCTGTCTCAGTGGTGCTATGTGGATAATATGCAGTAAAGTTAATGAAGTGTTGAGACCTTATATTCTAAGAGACTATATAACTATCTAAACCGACTGTGCTTGGAAGGTCAGTAAGCAAAGTGTCTGATGATAATATCTACAAATAATGCATACAAAGTGTATTGAAATCCTTGAATGAAAGAATGGTAAAGTGTTTATTATTATTAATTACTATTGTGATTCAGGAAATACATAGTTCTGAGACAAATGTTATTAACTATATTTCCAAGCTACTGTGGTGATAATACAAAAACACAAAGGGAACAAGAGATCAAATTTTTTTAAAAAGTAGCTGACAGCGGCCTTCTGAAAGAATAACTGTTCTTTATTGATATATGTGTGCAATGATGATACCATACCTCACACAGGACTGCCATTGTATATTCATTCATTAGAGGTAATTATTTTTAATTTTTGTCCCTATTGACCTTCAGGCAGATGGTTAGCAGGAGTACCATTTTTATCTGGTCACCAGATCTGGCCAGGCAGCTATCTGATGGGTTTGATCACTAAACTGGCAGCTGCATTACAGACCTGCTCTTTTCTTTTGCTGTCTCTGGAGACTGCAGATTGGATGCACTGAATGTGAACTTCTGCAAAATATGGGCCTTTTAGTCATTTTCACTTTGCTTTCTATTTATGACCATCCGGTAAATGTCAGTTCAGTTAAAAGTTAATCATGTCAGATGGCAACAAAAACAACTTTAACTACAAAATTAGTTTTAATTTATCTGGAGTCTAAGGAACTAAATGATGCTGTAAAAATCCCAAATATCAAGTTTATTCTAATAAGATAAAAAGGAAGTTACTGCTATCAAGAATGCTAATGTAGAGAGCACATGTTTAAACTGAAGTGGAAAGATGTATGTATAATACTATGTTTCACAACAAACTGTGTTAAGTTATAAGACAAATTTCAGAAGTGAGTATAAAAATGGCACACACATCTATTAATCATTTTACTTGCATGTGCACAAAAGTGTATGCACATGCTGATTAAGGTGTATGTATGTATAGATAGATAGATAGATATACTTACACACAAAGCATACACAGGGGAGGGATAGCTCAGTGGCTTGAGTATTGGCTTGCTAAACCCAGTGTTGTGGGTTTAATCCTTCAGGGGGCCATTTAGGGATCTAGAGCAAATCTGTCAGGGATGGTACTTGGTCCAGGGACTGGACTCAATGACTTCTCAAGGTCCCTTCCAGGTCTATGAGATAGGTATATCTCCATTTATTATTATATTTGAATCTGTATAAAAACAAAAGTACACAGCTATTTGTGCATGCCCATTTGAATATCCAGATCTATGTTCATTATGCTCTGATTCTGAAAGAACTAAGATGTGTTTATCTTTAAGCACACAAGCAATCTCATTGTTTTAAGTAGCCCAAGTTAAGAGCAGTTGTACTCAATACCCATGGAAGTCTTTGCAAGATCGGCGATATTTCAGCCTGATCCTCTACTCCTTACTCTGGCAAAATTACCCACAGTTTAATGTGAGCTGTGCCTGAGTAAGGACTGAAATATCCAGCTCTCCATCTATGATCTATGTAGTAGAGATGAAAAGCAAAAGGTTTCATTTAAATATACTGATTATAATGTTAAACAGAGAAATTTTAATGTCCTTTCAATAAGCTGTGGTTTAATGAAAAAGCTTTCCATTGATTGTGGCTAACAGTTGTCCTCTGTCTATAACATGTCAGTGATACCAAGTCCAGAATTGCATTGCTATGGAAGCTGTGGAATAATAATGAAGCATGAGGCAGAATCCCTCCATATAGAACAAATCTCATTTGTTATTGGTTCAGAATTCAGAGGCCAGGTCTATATCATTGCAGAGTACCCCATTAATTTGTGCTAAGTGCAAGTGCCTTTTCATCATTCACCTTCCCATCTCCTTAAAATCTATCTCTGGAATGTAGTGTGATACGTTTATAGAGCTATATAGTAAATAAAACTACCTAGAGTTAAATGCCTCCAAGAATATGAACAAGAATAAGTAAGAACTGAATGATATTTTCCTCTCTTACACCAGAGACTCTTTACATCTGAATTGAGCTTATTTTGCAATGTTTTGATTTATATATTGTGCATTTCAGGTCTTATGAAGGTATGGGGATGGCATAAAGAATCCCTCTCCAACTTCATGCACTTCAGGCTTTGATGTAAGGAGCTTCCAGTATCCTTAACTGTGACCCTGCCACAAGTCACCCATTACCTCTCATCCTGACTTATCTAGGATCATTAGAATGAGGAAATATGTAGTATCACCATCATGGGTCTCTTTCCTTAAGAGTCACTGCTTGAGCCCCCATCCTGAATGAGCTCTGAAAAATGGTGATGAGTCACCTGACAGATTTACTCCGATCTTGACACAAATTCTGATCTTACGTCATTATTTCCTTGTGCTTCCTGTATCTGTCTGTTGTATCCATGTGATGTCTCTTTTTTGTTTTATATTCAGATTGTAAGTTCTTCAGGAGCAGAGACTGCCTTTTTGTTTTATGTTACTACAGCACCTTGCACAGTGCAAGTCCTCATCTACGATGAGGGTCCCTAGATGTTACCTCAGTATAAATGATAGTAATAATTTCCCCCTTTCTGTTCATCTTTTAATTAGAACCATGCTCTTTTGTTATCTCTGTTCCTTTTGTCCTCTCTGCCACTTGCAAACCCAGTCATGTCTCAGCCCACAATAGTTCAGTAAGGTCAAAAATAGGCAAAGTGAGTTCATTCCTGCTGTCCAGAGGATTACATTGCAATGGCTCGTATGATGGAAACTGGCCAAAAAAGATGGTAGGAAGGCATTTAAGGCTGCAAGGGATTAGTATATTTGTGACTACTGCAGTAGAGAAAATTATGTGAGAGCAATGAATCTAATGAAAATATTCTCCCTGTGATATTAACAATGGTCCTATGGGAAAGCTTTTACACTAAAGAGTAACAGAGGCATAGTGTATGAGTGCATCAGTCATTCACCTCTGAACAGTAAAGTTCAAATACATTTTTCTTTTATAGATCAACAGGCAAGTTTCAAGCAACAGGAAATCTGATTTCACCCCAAATAAACTGGCACTGAGATACTGTGCAAGTTGTACTAACTTTTCTGTTTCCAGGGCTGGAGTGGAATGTATCAAATCAAACAGAGAAGGATGTCAAAGCAAAGCCATTGAGATTTCCTGGTCATATAAAGTAGTGTTGGTGGGTGATGTTTGGGAGAATGCAAAGAAGCAGCAAAAATATGTATACCACCAGAGGCTCTACATGCATGTGTTTTCTGCTTATCTTCTTCTGTATGAATGGAAACAAATGTCTTCACTACTGTGTAAGCCAAACTTTGCTAAACTGTCCAGTAGGTCACCAGGCAGAAAGTATTTCCTACTCTTGCTATGACAGTCACTGGGGTGAGGATTCTCCATTTTTCCCGGTCACCTGTGAAATTCAGAAAAAGATATTTTTAGTGTGTTCTTTTCACCCTTCTTGAAATCATCAATAGCTGAACTGATGATTTTTTTTAACCTTTTTAGATTTCTTATGGGGAATCCATGCCACAGAAAATTGCATCCCAAGCAGCAATATTTCACAAAGTTGAGAGCAATTCAATCAGGGAGTTAACAAGGAAATCTTATTAATCCTTAACTACATCAGTAGCTATCACTTCTGTTGTTTACTAACAATAAATCCTCAGAAAATGCAAGTTTATGAAACTGTCTTAATATTTTCCCCATGGTGCTAGGTTTTGTGCTTGCAACTGCATGCCACCAAAGTCATTGTAACATGAAGACTGAACTTGTTTTTAGTTCTTGAGTTTCCCTGACACAGACTGATTATTGATCACACACAAAGTGCAGCCTATGCTTGCATTGCACTTTGGATACCTGTAAAGACACTAAAATGCTTTCACTTTGCAAACAGTTTTATTCACTTGCCTAGGCCATCTCCCACACTGTGAAGAGAAAAATCACCGAACCCTTCCTTTTACATTAATCCCTGACAATATCATGGGAATCATGCCATTTGTACCACACACTTCTGCAAGCTGACAAGCAGTTAGTTCTAAGCTGAGATGTATACAAGTGACCTCATCTCCTGATCTGGTTGTTCAGTGCTCACATGCCAAAAAAACTAGTCATCCCTCCTCCTGACTTCACAAGCTTTTGCACGACTTGTATTTTGCAACAGCTGTTAAAGTTCATCTCTTTGTCAGATGAAAGGAAGCAGGCAGTCAAGGAAGAGGGCAGCAAATTGAAATGTGGGAGTTTGCAGGGGGAAAAAAGGAAAAGAAAGAGGAAATTCATTAAACTAAAATGTTTAAGGCAAAATTTTCTAGTACATTAACCCAGCATGGGGTCTGAGTGTGTGGTGTAGGAGTCCAACTGTGCTCTCTGTTGCTTCATTACTATTTTATTGATTTCAGAGAAGAATATAAAGCCAGGGCAGACTGCTTGACTTAGCAAAAAGCGGGGCTGCCAATATTAATGTACTAGAAGAATGGAGATTTTTAAATAAAAATTGGTTAAAAAGGAGTCTTGAAAGCACTGGGGTTTGTCTTGAGGATAGAAATGGCCATCTCCAGTTTAGATTGCTGCATGCTGTCATTATTGCCTTGTTAACCATTGTAAAGACATTGTGTAAGTCTTAATATAACATTTGCTTTAACAAGAGAAGCTAGTAGCCTACAATAGAAAGCAGTTCCATGGTTTTCCTAACAAACCATGTTACTGTTGCTTATAAAATAATTCTACCCAAAGAAAACATAGTGGGGTAAAAACCATCCTCTATAGCAAATAAAGCCTGTATAATTGCTCATGATCCATCAGCAGACTCTACTGGTAAGGCAGCTATTATTTACTCTATTATTGCTCATCATATGATATGACAATTCCCTATGTCCAGACCCTGGGCTGCTCCTTAAGCACATTCAGCACTGCTCTGTAAGGCAGAGAGTGAAAAGGTTGATTTATGTCACTTTAACCCTCCTCCAGTCCTGGGACTGATGAGCATTTAGCTATTTCCCAGGTGCATCTTAGAACTGAATCCCAAAGATGCCCACCAGTCAGTGTATGTTCTGAATTGCTGTTTCTCATGGTAGCAGTTACTAAATAACAGACCTGAGATCCAGATTACTACCCGGCAGTGAAGAGGGTCTGGCATTTTTAACACTGAAGACTCTCATCACTTTATGAACAACTGTGTGAAGTTTATGCACAAAGGAATGCAATCTTGGTCAAGTCTAACTACTGAATTGGAAGGTGTCTATAATGTTATGTTCTCAAGTCAGAAGTTAACCTTCAATGCCTGTGTCCTAGCTGCTAGTCTAGTTTTCCTAGGTACAACTCTATATGCCCTACATACCGTAGCAAAACTTGAAAATCAATACAATAGGAGAAATGAATATGAAATACAACTGGCATTGTATTAAACCATCTATAATGCTTATATGATCTGTTTACATGATATGTACATAAAACATAGGAATATAGGAATTGCCACAGTGGAACCAGCTAGTCCATTCTCCAGTCTCCAAAGTGATCCTCACCAGGTGCTTTAGAGGAAGCTACAAGAACACTGCAGCAGGCAGATGTGGAATGACCTGTCTTTGCCGCACAGTGTTTCATCCTGATCTCTAATGGTTAGAGACTGACCTGAGCCCAGAAGTAAAATGTTTAATATCCCAATCCAAAATGTTACTGTCATTCATTAATATAACTTTGAGTAATCTTGATATTAATGGAAATATTTAATCGCTTTTGGAATCTTACTAACTCCTGGCCTCAAAAGCTTCTTGTAGCAATGAGTTCCATACTTTAATGACATGGTAAATGAAAAAGCAACTCCTTGTATTGGTTTTGAAGTCCCCACCTTTTAATTCCATTGAAAGTCTCCTTGTTCTTTTATTAGGAGACAGAATCTGCTATTTCTAGACAATTATTTCTTCTGTATATTGGTATACTGTCCTCTCTTATTCATTTTCTTTCTACACTAACAAATCCCAAGTTTTTCAATCTCTCTCCAAATGATAGGTTTCCATGCCCTTGATCATTCCCATTGTTCTTCCCTGACACCCTCTCCCATGTTCCAATAGCCTTTTTTTTAGATGGAGTAATCAGTATTCCAGATTAAATTGACCCATCCATTTACACAAAGGGATTATTCTATCAGTATTATTTTCTGCCTGATTCCTTATTCACCTGACCCTTGTTAACTTTTTGACCATAGTTACACCTAGAGCAGAAGGCTCCATTAAGCTCTCTGTAGAGACACCCAGCTCCTTTTTATGGGTTGTAAAAATTAAATTAGAACCTGGTAGGTATAAACATAATTTAATTTTTTTAACTCCAACATGCATTATTTTGTATTTGTTAACATTCAACTAAATTTGCAATTGTATGTCCATTCAAAAATGAATTTTTGAGTTTCATTTAATCAATCAATAACATAGTGCAGTAGAATGCTTACACCTACCTTTTCTGGTATCAAAATGTTCTTTATATAACATTTTCCTTTCTTCAGATATCACTGTGTTCTGGAAAGTTTAATATAATGCCAATTGTATGTCAAATTAGTTTCTCTTCATAGAGTGGTTCTTAGCTTGGAATGCTTCTGTACTTAGGAAATATAAGGGCTGGTCTACAGGAACAGTTAGTTTGAGGCAAGCTGGGGTGTGAATCTACATTGCATTAGCCTGTCACAAACTAATTGCCCTGATCTACAATAGGGAGTTATTTCTAAATACCTCCCTCTAATATCAAAATAATAAGCAGAGTATCCACACTACTAAGCCCGTTATTTCAAAATAACAGGCTGGTTATTTCAAAATCGGTGCTCTTGCTTTCCTTGGGGAATAATGCTTATTTCAAAAATTGTTATTTCAAAATAGTATTAGTGTGGATGATCTGTTGCTGCTAAGTCAAAATAATTGGCCTCCAGAGACCTCTCACAGCTGCACTTGTGGCTGCTCTGGACACACCTGCCAGCTCCACTGCTCCCCTTCTCCTACAGAGCTTAAAATTCCCGGCTGCAGGAGAAGGGCTTGTAGCACGTGGCCAGCTTGGCAAGCCCCATGCCATAGAGCAGGAGCTGACGGAGCCATGGCAGAGCCCAATGGTCCCTCAGAGCCTTCCATGGCTGCCAGCACTCCTGCAGCACCCTCGGCTGCCACTGGCCAGGGACACAGGAGAGCTCTGGCCTGAACTGGTGCAGAGATTGTGGACCTCATCGAGATCTGGGGGGAGGAGACCAACCTCCAGGATCTCTGGGACCAGCTGGCATGTCAGCATGAGGCCATGTGCTCCTCCCTCACCTTGGTGATGGAGTGCATGGCCTCATGCATGGAGCAGGCCACCAGCCACCTCCCTTCCCCGGGCTTCTCCTCCTAACCACCTTCTTCCAGGGGCCGCCAGGGCACTAGAACATAGGGCAGTGGGAGCTCTTGAGCAGCCGAAGCCTCCCAAGCTACCCAAGGCAGGTGCCAGTCCAAGCCCTCCCCTGTTTCAGGTTCTTTCCCCAGTTCCTCCCCAGTTGTATATCTTCCCTTCCAATAAATGTTCTTGTTTTTGCAAAAAAGAAGGCTCTTTTATTTTCTCTGTGGGGAAGGGGGAAGGTGGGAAAGGAGGGCAGGAGAAGGGAGGTGTGGGGGAGGAAAGGCACCTGAGTGAATGCAGGGGCCCCTTGTGGAGAGGCCCGGGGGAAGAGTCTCACAGGTAGCTTGGCTGAAACTCTCCCTCAAAGCCTCTCTGGTGAGCACAGCCTCTTGATGTGAACGCCTAATGGCATGGGTGTCCCACTGCTCGTATGACCTGGCCAGCTGTTCAGCTTCTGCCCACCACCCTGGCAGGAAAATCTCCTCCTTGCTTTTACGCAGGTTGTGGAGCACACAGCAGGCTGCCACCACAAAGGGGACGTTGTGCTTGCTGAGGTCCAGACTGGTGAGAAGACTCTTGAATCTCCCCTTTAAGTGACCGAATACACACTCCACCACCATGTGGCACCTGCTCAGCCTGGCATGGAAGTGATCCTTGGTGCGGTCCAGGCTGCCTATGTAGGGCTTCATGAGTCAGGGAAATAAGGAGTAGGCTGCATCACCCAGGATGCAGGGGGGTATGTCCGCCTCCCCGACTTTGATGGTGTGGCTGGGGAAAAAACTGCAGCATGCATCTTTTGGAACAGGCAGGAGTTCTGGAAGATGCAGGCATTGTGCACCTTCCCTAACCACTTGACTCTGATATCAGTGAAGCATCCCTTGTGATCCACGAGGGCCTGCAGCAGCATGGAGAAGTACCCCTTTCTATTTATGTAGAATAAGACCCAGAATATCTTACTGCCCCTGTATAAAACTATGGTACGCCCACATCTTGAATACTGTGTACAGATGTGGTCTCCTCACCTCAAAAAAAATATTTTGGCCTTGGAAAGGGTTCAGAAAATGGCAACTAAAATGATTAGGGGTTTGGAACGGGTCCCATATGAGGAGAGGTTAAGCGACTGGGACTTTTCAGTTTAGAAAAGAGGAGACTGAGGGGATATGATAGAGGTATATAAAATCATGAGTGGTGTGGAGAGGGCCGATAAAGAAAAGTTATTTATTAGTTCCTAAATAGAAGAACTAGAGGACACCAAATGAAATTAATGGGTAGCAGGTTTAAAACTAATAAAAGAAAGTTCTTCTTCACACAGCGTGTAGTCAACCTGTGGAACTCCTTGCCAGAGGAGGCTGTGAAGGCTAGGACTATAATAGAGTTAAAAGAGAAGCTAGATAATTTCATGGAGGTTAGGTCCATAAAAGGCTATTAGCCAGGGGATAAAATGGTGTCCTTGGCCTCTGTTTGTCAGAGGCTGGAGAGGGATGGCAGGAGACAAATCGCTTGATCATTGTCTTCGGTCCCACCTCTCTGGGGCACCTGGTGCTGGCCACTGTCGGCAGACAGGATACTGGGCTAGATGGACCTTTGGTCTGACCCAGTACGGCCGTTCTTATGTAGTCCGAGGCCTGGCGGTTGGGGGCCAGGATGGGGAAGTGCGTGCCATCTCTGGCCCCCCTGCAGCTGGGGAAGCCCTTGATGGCAAAACCATCCACGATGGTGTCCACGTTCCCCAGAGTGACAACCCTCTGTACCAGCAGCTGGTTGATGGCCTTGGCTACTTGCAGGAGTAGGATGTGAGATGCGGCCATGGAGAAGAGCCCCTGAAAGTAAGCGTTGCAGCTTGCCTGACCAAACAGCCACAGGAAGTATCCGCCTTCCTGGTGCCCTCCCCAGAGTGCTTCCAGGGGCTCGAAGTCTGAGGCAGGCTCCAGTCAGTGTGTACGTGCTATTTCAAAATAATTCTGACTAATTTCGATGCTCCCCCATAGTGGGGACATGCTATTTTGATTTTGTTATTTCAGGAGTTATTATTTCAATAATAATTATTTTAAAATAATTTCCTAGTGTAGACATGCCCACTGTGGGTGGACCCAGCAGATGCACATTAACACTTTGAGCTAGTCCTTTTTGAACCAAGACTAGATCAAATAGTATTAACAAAGTGCATTGACAGACTGACAACTCACATCAGCTGGGCCCACATACACAGTTAGCCCATACCAAGCTAGTATAGGATACATTCACACTGTAGCTTCCCCAAGAATAAATGACCCTGTAGACAAGCCATTAAGGACAGAGATTATAGTTAGTTTTCTGCATCACGGTAACTTCCCATTCTGGGTAAATATAGAGGTGTATTTTACTAACTCTCTCACACACACACACACGCACACACACACACACACACAAACATCCATACACATTCTGATTTCTCAAAAGTTGTCCAACGATCTTAGGTATTACAATTAAGATACCTCAGAAACCTGATTTTTCAAGGGTAGGTACTCAGAACTTTCTGCAAATTAGCCCCCTTAAATTGTCTCAACTTTCAGAGCAAAAAAATGACCTCTTCTATTCACCACCTCAAGTCACTAGTTACTTGAAAATTTGGGACAATATATTTAAAGTAAATAAAAAAATGGCCTTACCTTAGCCCACATTCCTCCTGTGCTACTGACACATCAGGCAGTCCAGTTCTTCCATTGATTGTGGTCATTCATTGAGTGTGATACTTCTTTCTCAGGTGATGCCAGTGCATTAAATATTCTCTGTCACTGTGTTCTGCCAATCCTTCATTGGCCTTTTTCATTTTTTCTTTCCTCCTTGGGTACTCAATTCAATGCTTCCTTAGCATGTCTCCCACCTTCCGCAGGGTGTTCTAATCATCTGAAACTTCTTTCTTTGGTTATTATTTTCTAGCATGTCCAGCTTTGTCAGCTCTCTTAGGGTACGTCTACACTGCATGCTTATTTTGAAATAAGCTATTCTGGAAGAAATACTACAAAATAGCTAATTTCAAAATTGCATGTCTACACTACAGGGAAACCTCAAAATTAGTCCATGGCAGGCTTCCCCAATGTGGACATGTTACCTCAATTTAGAGCCCCAGGAGGCACTGGAGAGTAATTAGTTTGAATGACCCTGGGGAGGAGCTAATAATAGCTATTTCAGAATAGGCATTATTCCTTGTGGAATGAGGTGTACAGAAGTTAGAATAAGATGCCCATTATGTCGTATTTATTTTGAAATAACAGAAATGCGGTGTAGATGCTCACATTGTTATTTTGGAATAATGGCCATTCTGAAATAATGCTGCTGTGTAGATGCGCCCTCAGTTTCATATTTGTTATGTGGTTTGTCCATTAAATTAGTAGTGTGTTCCATAGCTCAGGGCTTAGCGCATTGGTCTTGTAAACCAGGGTCATGAGTTCATCTCCCACTGTTCAGGGGGGGATTTGATAGCAGCCTTTAACAACCTGAAGGGGGGTTCCAAAGAAGCTGCAGAGAGTCTGTTCTCAGTAGTGACAGATTATGGAACAAGGAGCAATGGTCTTAAGTTACAGTGGGGGTGGTCTAGGCTGGATATTAGGAAAAATTATTTCACTAGGAGGATGGGGAAGCACTGGAATAGGCTGCCTAGGAAAGTGGTAGCATCTCCATCCCTAGAGGTTTTTAAGTCCTGGCTGGAATGATTTGTTGGGCTCGGTCCTGCTTTTAGCAGGGGGTTGGACTTGATGACCTCTTAAGGTCTCTTCCAACCCTATGAGTCTATGATTCTACTTCAGCCACCTCTGATAGGCAACCTCCAATCTCTTTTTGTTAGTCACTGTCATCACCTAAGTCTCTGCTTCATACAGTAGTAGGCTCAGTACAATTACACAGTACAGTCTGATCTTTAGGTTGGCAAGGAAAACCTCTGTTTGACCAGATATTGTTCATCCTTCCAAAAGTGGTGTATGCTTTTCCTAATTTTTTATGAATATCCTTATTGCAACTACCTTCAAATTTATTCACATTCCCCAGTTAGTAGATGTCTTCTACCTGTTTGATTTATTTTCCATCCATGTATGCCTTTACATCTGTATTCCAGGTTCCTACCTTCATAATCTTGGTTTATTCTTCTTTTTTTACTTTCAATTCCAGGCTTTTCTTCTGAAAACATCTCATCCATTGCTTTCTTCATTCTAGTCATCACAATCATACCCAGTACTTTGCCTGGGGTTGATAGCAGCACAATAGCTTTCCAGTTTCATCAACCAGGTCCTATAAAACACTGAAACAGATGCTAAATGCAGTCTTGAATCTGATCTGTATTGCTTTGTCCTTGAACTTTTCTACTGCTATTACAGGATTTGTCTTTGTTCATGAGTTTTTTGGAGTTTAAGTTGTAACACAGCCTCTAAAAGATATTGGTCGGAGACAACATCTGCTCCTTTGCTGACTCTGACATTCATCAGGGAAGCCCATTTCTTAAACGTATACACATGGTCTGTATGGTTGAAATTGCATTGTCAGATGATCTCCATGTGAGCTTGTGAATCATCTTGAGCTCCTGTCTTTAGACGGTGCCACAGAGATTCAAGAGCTGTTTGCCATTATCAGTTTAGATGCCTTTTTCTGCTGTGCCCATAACTCCTTCCCAGCTAGTAGAGTTGTTACAGATTTGTGCATTGAAGTTGCTTACCACCAACTTGGTATCAAGGTTTAACACACCATCCAATACTTGCTGCATCCGCTTGCAAAATAGATTCATTTCATTGTTGCTTGCTGCATTTGTTGGTGTATATACTTGGAATATTGTATACTAGGAACATCTTGTTTAGCCCAGTGTTTATTATTCTGTAATCCACTGACTCCCAAGACAGCAGGGACTTCACTGTGATATTATTCAGCATAATTTCTACACCTCCTTCATGCCTTCCTCCTATTTAGTATAAAAGCGTAGCACTATAACACCCCATCTTGCCACTACTGCCCATCTCATCTCACTGACATCATGTATATTCATATTTTTCCTTTTTTTTCAAGTAACCTGTGCCAGCTTTTTTGACCTATACAAAGGGTATAGATTCCATATACCTGATCACATTACATATTTGGTCATCAGCATTCACCATCTTGACAGCTCAACTCCTGTTGTTCTTTTTCTGAGACCTGTCATACTTGAGTTTTGAGTTTAATCTGCACCTATTTAACCCTTCTGCCTGCTGGATCCAGCAGCAATCAGGTATGAGCTCAATATCTAGGGGTTCCTTTTCATTGATCCAACTCAGAATGGCTCAGGAACCTAACCAGTAACCTGGGAAATTCACATCTCACCCATGGGCACCCCTGACAGGCAATGCACCTCCACTCGCAAGAACAGACTTTGAGTGTAGAAGAAAAACTTTTAATAAAAGGGGGGAAGTAACTCAGTGTTACTTTGGGAAAACACTGCAAGCAGGGTTCATAAACATAAAATGCAAGAAAAAGACCCACCTCAAATATGGTGGTCAATGTCCTGTCCCCCTCAGTTTCTTAAGTCCAGTAACCCAAAAGTCACTTTGATGTTCCCCATCCTTGGCTGTACCCACTCACAGTTGCTGTCCTTGGTCAGTGAAGACTCAGAGTCAAGTATAATCAATATGCTGAAATAAAATAGGACTTTAAATATGAAAACATGCACAAATTATAAAATCCTGGGTAAGGAATGTTAAAATAATTGAAAATTAAATGAAATTTATTTTGCACAAAAAAGGGACAGATTTGAAAATAGATGTGAGGAAGATGCATAGGTATCTATCTATCTATCTATCTATCTATCTATCTATCTATCTGTTGTTATCAGCTACGTAAGAATTTATTAGTAGAATACACATAGCAGGCCATCTAGTCCATCTTTTTCCTATCACACATTGTTCTAAATAGTATATTTGCTATCCACTTTATACACAGGATACAATCTGTGGCTGCTACAAAAAATGAAAGCATAGGTGAAGAAGAAAAAGAGTAATTAAAAAGAAGATGAAGACAATTAAAACCATCTTCCTCAATCTCCTCTTTCCGTTACTCAGGAGCAGGCCATACTCACCTGTGTGTCTGGGCACCTGATGTTTTTAACACAAAAGGAGATCCTGACCCCGGTGCCCTTAAGTACATGAGAACATTGGCACTCGCTGTTCCTACTGAGAAACAGTTTGTATTGAATGTCAGAATAAAAGTAGAGCACAACTTCTGTCATGGGTCAGCTTAGTGTTTAAAAGCTCTGTTTTCAAAGTACTAATGTCCCAAAGAAGGCCAGCTTCTCAGGTAAATGACATAGAAAACCTCACACAATGGCGCTCTCCTGTGTAACTTCCAGAACATTACAATTCATCAGCCTGGACATTTGATGTGCATTTGACACTCTTTCAATACAAGCTCTCCTTTCCAAGTCCAAAAGAGATCAGAGATAGAAGGGAGGAGAAAAATTCTTCCTAAATGACTAGGGTGTAAATGCAGAATAGGTTATTGTACATATATTGGGAAGGAAGGTCATGAACTGAAAATAATCCATGGAAGGGGAACAACGTTCTATATCTGTTTATAAATCCCCTATTTCTTTTCCATGGGAAAACCTCCAGAGTACTAAAGCACCACAGTGCATCCTATAAGTCTCTGATCAGTGTTAAGTGACCATCTGCATTCAAAGTTCAATTATCTGTGGATGGAGATTGATTTTCCTTTTTTGCATGTTCCCTAATGCCCAAGAGTCTGCAATGTATTCAGCATCACAGAATGCACAGGCAGCTTTTTAGACATGAAAAGTGAAAAGAACATCAGGAGTGTCATTGTATTCTGACTCTTCTGTGGCATTCTTCCTGTTTAATTCTATTATTATATGAATCTACCTGTAGGTGATTAGGACACTTCTTTGCTGAAGTTTGTGCGAAGTGTATTAACAGGCTTTTCTTCTCTCAAGCTGTGTCTAAGCTACAAAGAAATGTTGGGAAAAGATACATGAATTGCGAACCGCAATTTGCATATATTTTTCTTTTCTTCCTAAAGAGGCTTTTCCAACATTTGGCCTGTCTACACGGGGTTTACAGGGATGCCAAAAAAAAATGCATCTACTTTTCTGAATTTTTTTTTTTTTGAAAAGGCAGACACATGCCTTGAATGCAGCAGATCTTTTCTGGGCTACCGGAGGTATCCCGGAAAAGCTCTGTAGTCTAGACGTACCCTCAGAGGGAGTAAGATAGGCCTGCATATAGGCATATATAAGCATTGAGTGTATAGTGGAGAGGGGCTTGGGCTAGGTTAGCAAACTTTGCAACTCACAGGGGAAAGGACAATGCAGGTCAGGTATGAAAGGACTAGAGATTACTGGATAGTCTTCTAAAGCAGGGCCAGGTCCCTAAAAGTTTTTTTTTTTAAACTTCTTTTAAATTGATCCTACCTGCCTGAAATCTAGTTTTTTTTTCAATATCACTTCAAAGTAGTATCAGCTAGTATACATTCCTTAGCCTCCCCCTGGCATTTTTTGTAGTTCTATAGACATATGTTCATCTTGTTCAAAATGGCTTTTGCTCTGGGTGGCTGTCTGAAAGGCCCAGAAAATTATCTCAGTAACAGAGTGATCACAGAAGAGCTGTGAGCATATGTGGCACAAAAGCCAGGTACTGAAAAGAGCTCAGAATTCAGTCAGCAGATCCCCTTGTTCCCAATGTACTAATTGCAGTGGGAGCTGGTGATCGCTAGCATTTTTGAAAAATCTGGCTATTTATTTAGGTGCCTATATGGAAGTCGAGACTTTTGGAAAATGTAGCCTTTGCATCTGGTTGGTTTCACCTCTTTCCATATCTTGTCAGCTTCCTCTTGTGTTTTGGGTAGTCTGTGTATGTGAAAACAACAACAAAAAATGAAAACAAAATCGATACATGTTCTTTAGTCTTTCAAAACCTTTGACAATATTCCTTATAATAGTCTGTTAATAAAACAACATTATATGAATCTACCTGTATATGAATCTACCTGTATTGGAATAGAAAGTAAGAACATTATATGAATCTACCTGTATTGGAATAGAAAATAAGAACACCAACATAATGCCATTCCCCAAATAGATAGTACATGCTCACCTTATACAGAGTGCTTAGTTTTGGTCCCCCAGGCTATGTTAGGTAGCCCTCTTCATACTTCCAAGCATTAATATATTTATCCTCAAAATAACCATGCAAGGCAAGTAATTGTTAATGTTTCTATTCTGCAAAAGGGAATTAAGGCACAAAGAGATTAAGGGTGTGTCTAGACTACAGGGATTTTTCGCAAAAAGTGGCCTTTTTAAAAAAAATATTTACCTGCATCTAGACTGCCGCTGCGTTCTGTCGACAGTAAATCGAAAGAACGTGGCGGTTTTGTTGCCTGCGGAAAAACCTCGTTTTACAAGGAATAATGCCTTTTTTCAAAAGTGCTCTTTTGAAAAAAGGTGCTATGTAATGCAAACTGTGCTTTTTCGAAAGAGAGCATCCAGACTGCCTGGGTGCACTCTTCAAAAAAGTGGCTTGCTTTTTTGAAAGTACTGATTGTAGTCTAAACGCTCTTTTTCTAAAGAGATTTTTTTCGAAAGTATCTTTCGAAAAAGCCTCTTTCGAAAAAGGCATGTAGTCTAGATGTAACCTAAGTAAGATATATTTTAACACAGAAAATATTGGGGCATTAACTGAAAAGCAAAAAATTTGAAAGCTGATAAAAAGAAATATTTTTTGTACAACACATGCCTTACCTATGGAACTCCCTGCCACAAGATACCAAGGTCAAGAGCTTAATAGGATTTTTAAGAGCCTTAAACGTGTGCCTACCAAGATACATTAGACAGTATAAATAATTTATAAGGCATATAAAAGCTCATAATACAGGGCATATTTCAACCACTAATTGCCAGAGATTAAGGGGAAAAAACCTTCCCCTATGGGCAGATTATTATGTAATTTAGCATTAGTGATTTTCTTGTACTGTCCCCTGAAGCATCCACTACTAGACACTGTCAAAGATCAGATACTGGACTAGATGGACCTGATTTAATATGCCAATTCCTGGCTTCCCAACAGCTACAACAAAAGATGGTCAGATAACTGAATTTTGAAGTAGATGATGTTGCTTTAAAAAGAACTAATGAATAGAGTGAGATGATTTTTTTTTTCATATGCAACCCTTTTTCCTCAAAAATCTCAGATTCAGGTAGGTTAAAATAATTTGAGATTTAGGGGTCAATGCTGACTAATTATGATTTCATCCAGATAATGTCAAAATGGTTCCAGTCAGCATTTCCAAAATAAAGAGCTTTGATTTTCACTTCAGAATTTCCCTTGATTTTATTTTTCTAAAAAATTATATATTTTTAAACCCTAAAATCAAAGAAAAGCTTTTTTTCCTCAGTTTGGTTCATTGGACATTTCAGAACTTGGTCAGACTGACCCAACATAGTTTTTCCCACGGTTTTTCAAATCTGCACCTGAACCAAATATCCAGTTATTCAGTCCTCTGATCTGTAATGAAAGTATTTAAAATTTCTCACAGGTACAGTTCTATTGCAACCTTAGTCCCTGCCAGTTCTTTCAATAGCTCTCTGCTGGCTTTTGCTACTGCTCAGCCAGTTCTTGCCGGAGCTGCACACCAGGGCGCACTCACTTACTTTCACTTCTGCCTCTGACAACTATGAAAGCTCTACTTCTAGTTTATGATGTACTGTAGGCCTGACACTTACTAGTGGTTATATAGGTTTTATTTTATAGCTTTGTTTTATGTAGTTATATAGCTTTTGTTTCTTAAGCATTGTTTGATAGCAGCTGCTAGGTATTAAAATGTACTTTGTATTAGGTATTATAAGTTAGTAAGAAATTGTTTATAGAATAATATGTTTTTCAACTTTGTAAGAATGTAAAAAATCCTGCCTGTTCTTTTGTGAGAGAAATTGCTTTCTCTGAAATGAACTGTCCTTTGTGTAAGTGGGGAATGTGCGAAGACAAGAGACAAAGACGCAAGAAGCAGATGGTCAGAATGGTTTACAAGGAAGTGTGAATTCGGGTGTCCACCAAATTCAGGATGGCCGAAGAGGGGAAGGATCGAGAACCCTAATGCAAAGGTATGCACCTGTGAACAAGATCTGTGAAATGAAGAATTCTTAATAGTTTTGTCCAATAGTTGCTCACTCTCACTATTGAAACTGTGTGTCTTCCTTCTAGTTTTATTTCTTCTAATTATGCAACCAACTAAAGGTAGCTGGAGAAAATTAGCATTTACTAAATTAGAAAATGGTTCTTTTAGGTATGCAATAGATGAATAATGTAGTAAGTTGAGGGTTAGTAACATGGAGTTAGCAGGCCTAAGGCCTGTAACATGAAAACAGCAACAGGCCTGCAATTTAGTGAGCAAGACTTTGGTTTAGTAACTTAGATACTTATAACTGTAATTGTGTAAGTTAGGACACAGGGAGGCACGGAGAACAGACTGTAAGCGGAAAGGGAGTAAGGGAACATTTTAAGGAATGTCCTGGTACAAAAACTTTCTAAACACGAATGCACATACCGACCTAGGTTTAGGACCAGGTCGGAATTGACAGCATGAAGGATAGTAAGTAAGCCCCCCTTCCGTAAGGTGAGGGGTGGTATCTAAGCAACAGAGGGTGGTAACCCGCACGTAAAGAAATGATGTAAGTTGTTTGTATCTGTCTATAAAAGGACACTGCAAAAAGTGCTCTCCGGCCAACCTTGGGGCGCACTAGGCGCCTGAATGGCAGGTGTCATTGCCTGAACTTACAGAATGCACAGTAGCTTAACTTTAACTAACTGCTGTTAATATCTGTTATATGGCAATAGGCCTGCCTGGTGTTGGTACCTTGTCAACGCGGGCCATAGTGCCCAGTGGTGTAACATTGTACTAATCTCTGTTACCAACTGGTAGAGCTTCGCATTTGACAATAAACCTGCTCAATTAATTTCAAACCTTGCCTGCATCTGTCGTTTCCGGGGCCTCTCAAAGATCTCCTGTGTTGACCCAAGTGCACGGGGTCTAACACTCTAAATAAAGGGAGTACCGATTGTTATGCACGCAGCCAAAAGTTTATTATCACCGACGGAGTAAAGGTCCTGTCAGAAGCGCGCCAAAACAACCCTGACCAAACGACATTAACACTGACAGTCCAGACCACCGAAGGTACCGAGGTACAAAAACACCGAGGTACGACAAATTCCAGATTCCATACTTTTACAAAGTAAAATATTTGAGAAACAAGTGGTGTGAAACGTAATTGATATTTATGAATCATGATCTCTAAGGTGAGACTTGGTGATTAAATTGATAGTGTATGAATGAACATGGATCACAAGTGCCTGGAAATGCTACTGTTGGCCACTTGTGCTTGAATTTGGATACCTGTATTTTTAAATATTTTTCCATAATTTTGATGTTAGCCAGCTACAAATGAATGCCTTTTAAGAGTGATCTTACACTAGTGTTCCATCTGCATCTGGGTCCAATATTTTTATTATACGTTTTTAGTGCTTGTGATAGTCTTGCAAGTATTTTAGATAAAATTTTCCTCAGATACATAACAATCACTGCATCCATACACCTAAAGGAAGAGTTTGGCCTTTTGTTAAAAAAAAGGAGGAGAGGTTGGGAGAACAGAAAATAATATCACATCTATGGAGCAGCTATATTTTGAATACTGTTTGCAGTTCTGGTTACCCATCTTTAAAAAGATATGTTATAACTGGAAAAAGTATAGAGAAGGGCAACAAAAATTATTAGGGTTATGGAAGAGCTTCCATATAAGGAGAGATTAAAAATACTAGGTCTGTTCATCTAAGGAAAGGAGACGACTAAGGAGGGATAGGCTACAGATCTATCAAAACATGCATGGTGTGGAGAAAGTGAATAGGAAACTTATTTACCCCTTCATGTAACACAAGAACTAGGGGTCACCTATTGAAATTAATAGGTGACAGATTTGAAACAAACAAAAGGAGTACTTATTCACACAATGCACAGTCAACCTATGGCATCTGTTGCCAGAACATGTGAAATCCGAAAGTATAATTGGATTAAAAAGGAATTAGAAAAGTTCATCATCTGTTAATGGCTATTAGCCAAGATTGCCAGGGAAGCAACCTCATTCTCTGCGTATCTCTAAACCTTCATCTTCTAGAAGCTAGGACTGGGTGGCAGGATATAGATCACTCATTAAATCCCAGTTTTGTTCATTCACTGTGAAACATCTGGCACCAGCACCTGTCAGAGGCAGGATACTGGGCAAGATTGTTCTGACCCAGTATGGCCATTTTTACATACAGCACAGTGCTCTTCCCAAGACTATAAAGCTGCCCTGTGATCCTTCCTAACACTATTCCTGTTTTTTAAAATGCTATATGGATTGTCATCTGTGTGCCTAGTGACTGGAGCTTCCAAAATGGTCACCTCCATGTTTGCACCTGCAGATTCAGTATTGTGTCTGCATCTCGGTCCTCTATGTATCTGATTGGTCCCAGAAATTGTGTATTTAAATGTCCAAGTAACCTAATAATTCACAGGTATATAACATTGCAGGTGAAAAACTGGGGTCTAGCTAAGACCAGGCTGAATTTTGACAATAAGAGCTATTAGTAAACTTCAGTGAAAGTTCTCGTCCCTTTTTTTTCTCTAAACCATTTGCTTCTACAGCCCATATGAGCATCTTACAGCTGCTTGAATATGTTAACAATTCTGGTGATGAGCATTTAATTTCCAGAGAATGTATATAAAGATGAGCTAAGATGTTTGCTAATTACACTTAGTTTATTGTATTTTTAAAGTCCATGTATTAAGTATTTTATTTGTACTTACTATCACATGTTTTCTTTGGAAGATTGCAGTAAGAATTTACATTAATTAGCTTTCCTCTTAATGGATGACTACTTATAAGGGTGTGTGTGTTAGAGACTGTGAACAATCGTATGCCTTTAAATGCAAGGTATATGAAATATAGAAAGAGACAGGAGAGCAAAGAAAATGAGAGGAAAGCAGCAGAAGGAAGGAAAGAAGAGTGAGTGGGAAAAGAAGACAAAGGAACTGAATAAAAACAGGATGAAAAGCAAGAAGGCAAGAGAAGATACACCATAAAAACTGAATATAAGTCTTTGTCCATTTAAATCTTAGAAATACCTTTTGAGTCTCACAACAGCATTAATAGTCCTCAAAGGCCTAATAATTATTAGCATAACTGTTAATCTGCCATGGTGGCATCCTTTCTGTTCCCCAGTTTACAATGCACATGGTCCCTTTCATTGTGAGCTCTAACCTTTCATGGTTCATTCTTTTGCATACCTTTCTTTTTATGCTCTTCTGCCTTTCTGTGCTAAGGCTCCTCTTTTTCCTCTGTATGCTAAATTTTATCTAACTTTTTACTCCTGTTCCGCTGTCTCAGATATGCGTATACACAGAGTAACTAAAAGATTTCCTCAAGTTCTGGGATCAAGACGCTGTTTGACATCTCTGTGTCTTTTTTGCACAGAGGGACTTTCCTCCATAGGGATAGTGCTCAGATACTATTGCAATGAGCGCTATAGAAGAACCTAAAATAGAACTGACCTAAACAAACTGCCTGAATTCTTTGTTCGAGTCTTAGGCTATGTCTACACTGCTGTTTTTTTTTGCAGAAGAGGATATGTAAATGGTGTGCTCATTTGCATATCTTCTTCCAATTCTTTTTTTGGAAAAGGTTTTGCCGCTAAATAGCCCTGTGTAGACGTGGCCATTTGTCAGGAAAAAACCCTTTTTCACAAGATCCTGGAAACCTCAATTTTTGAGGAATAAGGGATCTTGTGAAAAGGTTTTTTTTCCTCGACAAATAGCCTTAGACTGGTGTCTTAACTACTGGCAACGCTTCTCTTTGTACACTGCCAGAGTGATATAAGTGGGCCTCACTATAAAAGAGAATCAGGCCTTCTGTATCACTTACGCTAAACAGGTGTTTATGTCTTAATCTGTTTATTGTACAGGTTGAAGCTCTCTAGCCTGGCACCCATGGGACCTGACTGGTGCCAAATGAGAGAATTTACTGTACCACAGGAGGCCAATATTGTCTAGGAGCATTATCACCACTTCCACTGCTTACTAGGCTCTTACAAGACATTTAGGAGTAAATTAGAGCTAAATATCAGCACAGAGCACTGAGAGCCTGGACTGGTGGCTGTAAAATCTTTATGGGACTATAGGAAACTTGGACACACCCATGATAAGTGGACATCCAGCTAATTAAAATCATGCTGAACCATGGATGTTGCTGAATCAGAGAGTGCCGGACTAGAGAGGTTCAACCTGTATCTTACTCTTATCCCATCTAAAACAGTTTGAATCCAGGTGTGGATAAACATTATAATGCACAGGAATCATTTTAAACAAGAAAAAAATTTCCTTTTTAAACTCAAGAATCAAAGGGAAATTGTTTCCTATAAACAATCAAAAGGCACTAAGATCACTAATAACAAGAATTCATTGAAGCCGGGACATCCTTAGTGTAAACCAAGATTTTCCCTGCTGGGTGACCTACCTTAACTCAACTAACTGTCAAAGAGAATTAGTCCCAAGAGAAAGTTTTACTTATAGATTTATAAATGTTGACAATAATCCTAAATGGATATTAGGGGAACTGACAAACCTCTGCATTTTTCCTGATACGTGTGTGCCTGAGGGAACTTTGGGGTCCCAGCATTCGTTAACAAGAAGCAAGCCATTGACAGCTGACAGAGAGAGATAGGTAAAACAGCAAGAAAAGTGGAAGCTATTTTTGACACAAACTGTGGAGTAAAATGTAATAATCTAGCAGATATATTTTCTTACATTGTTTCTTCTAGGCTCACCCAAATGGCACAGACAATATAACACACTGTGCTTAGTGCCATAATAAAACTGTTTACACTGTAAATGGCTTCATTAAAGAAATTTTAATGTTGGTGGAAATAATGTAGGCCAGATTACATCTGGGATTAGTTCCAAGGCCAGGAATTTTTTCTGGAGGTCAGCCACATGAGTAAAAACAGCTTCTTTCTGGAAAAATGGGTTTGGAGTTTAGCCTTGAGTCTTATCCTGGCATATTCAAAAAAGGAGGGAAATTATAAACAAAGAAGTTGGAGTGTTTGTTTACAACAGTCTAGTTGATGTGGGTCCAAATGCTGGAAGTCAATGAGGACAACATGCAGGATTTGGCTAGTATTCATTGTATTCATTGAATGAATGCTAGTGTATTCATTCCATTGGCTTTCCTAACCCAGCAGAGCCCATTTAAAATCATTCTTATTGACAGAATACAATAGAAATAACTGAATCATATATGGGCATTTCTCTAGGTGCATGAAAAAAAAAGTTTAACAAAGAGGATTTCTTTAGAGACACTGCCTGGGTAACGCAGACTTGAGAATGACTTTTCAAAAGCTGTAATGGAATCATTGTCATTGTCAGAAAGTTTATAAAAATAAATGTATATATATATATATTTTTTGCAAGCCGCCTTGAATATTTTAAATAGAAAGGCGGGGTAAAAATATTTGAATAAATAAATAAATAAATAGTGCATACATAGGCACAGAATCACACCAAACAGAGTTGGGGATTACTTTTATCACAGATTGTCTAATCCTCTGCCACTACAGGAGTCTTCCTTACAGCAAAATCACAATACTTTGTTGAACAGTAGTCAATAGCCCAAATCATCCCCCATTTCTGTAATCTAATGGATCTAACTATTCCTTTCTTTTGTCTCATTACTTCTAGTTACAAGGAGTTATTATTATTTATTATTATTATTATTACCATAGCACCAAGCAAAGAGAATGTTACCTCATGCTAGATGCTGTACACGTTACCTCATGCTAGATGCTGCCAAAGATAGTCCCTGCCATGAAGAGACTGCACTGTAAATAGACAAAAGGAAAGCATTAATAACTAATTTTACACAAGGGGACTTGAGACAAATTGACAAACTACATGACTTTATCTAGGTCATATAGGAACTTTGGAGCCTGATTCCAAGTCTCCTGAATCCCAGTCCTAGGACTTCATTTCAGGATGATTCTTATACTTTTCTATCCCCTTTTAGCATTTTAAATTGTCTCTGCTTTTTATTTACTTCAATTATTAATAGATTGTTACCATATCCCCTGTTTACACTCAGGGTAAAATCCTGCTGCTCTGGCATCCATAGAAGTTTTGCCATTGACTTCAATGGGGCCAGAATTTCAGGCCCGATTTCCAGTTGAGAAAAGCTATATATTATCTTTACATTTAACCTTCACCTTCTTCATAATTTTTGTGGCCCGCAGTTAGGAACCAAGAAATGACCATGATCTTCCAAGTGAGTTTTTATCAGCACTGTACCTTTCTGTTCAATGCCATGATGTGATTGCAAATTCAGCCCTAAAGTGCTGGCCTTTGAAAGCTGCATTAAAAACTCATTTCTAATTTGCTGTCCACTCTCATTTTTAATCCATCAATATTATTGCTTCCTCTGAATATCTGTGCTTTGGACTATGTTTCCCAGTTTTACTAAGTGACACACAATGTAGTGCATTTTCAACATACATATTTTAATCACTTTGTCTTATTTTTCTTGCCTGGCTACTATTCTCAGTAATTCAGTATTGCATTGCCACAGCTACCTATATTACAGATGGTTCTAAAGTGGAAATACAATCGTATCAGTAAAACCCCTAGTTAACTCTGATTTCCAGTGCCCAGGACAGCAGAAATAGGAAATACTCTGCTTCTCTGTATGACCAGAGGCATGGAACTGCTAATAGTTTTCATAGCCTGATTTAATAGTGACAGCAGGAGGGTAAATGGATATAGTGACACTGTCATGGCACCAGATGAAATTTGGCTCAGTTTTAATGGCACTCGCTAAGTTCTCAAAACGACTGCATATGAACGCAACTCTTGACCCCAGTAATTGAATGAAGTTCTTAACAAAAATTGTGCATAAAAGGTTTATTGTATGTATTTTCTTGAAGTGGAAATTAATAATTGGCCTTCTGAATATTTAGTCACTTCCCTTTTAGGGTTTTATCCTGACTTCTTTGTGGCAAACTATGAAGCTCTCATTAAACTTAGTGGTGCAGGGCCAAAGCATAATGTCCCTAACTTATTTTATCCATGAGCAATGAATATTTACACTGTTTGGTTTTCTTCTTAATTATGTCACTTTCCCTTCCTTCCACCACAAACTATTTTTGCCTTGATGCTAATTTGATACGTCTCTGATAGCTAATAGTTACACATACCCTGTGGCTAATGATAACTAATGAGAAAACAACGTCTTTGCTCCCGTGAAGTTCGCCTCAGATGCCATGTTGCTAAGTGACATAAAAATCATCTTCATAGTGGTGAAATGCATCCATGGTGCAAAGGACTAGAACATGTCCCTCAACATCACTTGAGCCTCATGCAGTCTATGTGGATGTTCCAGGGTAAGGAATATCTGCACACAGATTGCACTGCAGAAAGAATTTCTGTGCTATGTAGCCCTATATAGGGCATTGCAGAAGGCCACAAACTCAATGGGTCAGGGCTAAGACCAACACATTTATGTAGCTGCAGTAGTGCCAGCACCCCATATATCTGGCACACAGGGTTTGTTACTGCTATAGGTGGTGTGTGGCAATCACTCACCCTGGTCCAGGATTACTTGAACAGGAAATGAATTTCACCCTATGGCTACATCTACACTGGCATGATTTTCCACAAATGCTTTTAACAGAAAAGTTTTTCCGTTAAAAGCATTTATGAAAGAAAACATCTAGATTGGCACGGACGCTTTTCTGCAAAAGCACTTTTTGCGGAAAAGCGTCCGTGCCTAATCTAGATGATTTCTTAGCAAGAAAGCCCCGATCGCCATTTTCGCGATCGGGCCTTTTTTGCGCAAAACAATACCACGTTGTCTACACTGGCCCTCTTGCGCAAAAACATTTGCGCAAGAGGGCTTTTGCCCGAACGGGAGCAGCATAGTATTTCCTCAAGAACACTGACAATCTTACATGAGATCGTCAGTGTTCTTGAGGAAATTCAAGTGGCCAGTGTAGACAGCTGGCAAGTTTTTCCGGAAAAGCGGCTGATTTTCCGGAAAAACTGGCCAGTCTAGACACAGCCTATATGTATAAAGCAATGTCAGGGGTGATAAGGAAAATACTTCTGAGGATGATTGCATGCAATGGAAGACAGACTAGAGGCTATTTGCAGTTCTTTCTCTCACAGCCCTCTGTACGTATGTTTTCTCTCCTTTCTCTGAATATTTCTGATGCATTCTAAAATGAGATCAGAAAACAAGACCAAAATGTGCATCAGAAAAATTGTGTCCATCAATTCTTCTGAAGTTTTCTCTCTCTGGAGACACAGCAAGACAGTAGCCCCTTTAAGAAAGGGAAGCATTTGAAGAGATTTTCAGCTGACTACAAAAGGTGAGTAATGGAGATGAGAGATCATTAGAAATGATTGCAGGAAACAGATATCATTATCTCTCCCAAAACCTCACAACAATAGTTACCTGGGGTATACCAGACATTTTACTTTATGTAGCATCTAATTAGAGAAGCTCATTAGTAAAAATTTCCATGATGCTAATGGCAGCTTGTTTATACTGCCCCATCTTGTGTTCTTTCCACTACTGGCTCTCTCCAATATTTGGTGGCTAATTCTCAGATGTATTATTTCACAGAATCAAAGAATCATCAAACTGGAAGAGACCTCAAGAAGTCATCAAGTCCAGTCCCCTGCCCTTATGGCAGGACCAAGCACTGTCTACATCATCCCTGACAGGTGTCTGTCTAACCTGGTCTTAAATATCTCCAGTGATGGAGATTTCACAAACTCCAGCCCCTAGGCAATTTATTCCAGTGTCTAACCACCCTGACAGGAAGTTTTTCCTAATGTCCATCCTAAACCTCCCTTGCTGCAATTTAAGCCCATTGCTTCGTGTCCTATCCTCAGAGGCCAAAGAGAACAATTTTTCTCCCTCCTCTTTATAACACCCTTTTACATACTTTCATAGGGTTTGACCAGGCAATGAATCATGTAGGCACAATACACTGAAGCAAAAATAGTGGATTTAAACCAAGATGGAAGAAAAATACGTTCAGAGGTTTGAACATTCAAAGGAAATAATTTCTTCCATTTAGAAAAAAAAAACACATCCTCCTGCCCCTGAGGCCATAAAATAGGGGTGGGCAATAATTTTTGCCCGGGGGCCACTTCAAAAATTTTTGAAGTAGCCCTGGGCCACCGCGGAAGGGGCAGGGCCTAAACAGGAAGGGGTGGGGCTACCCCATCCCCAGACTATGATTGGTCTGGGGGTGGGTGAGCCTCTTTGCCCCTCTTCCCACTAGGCACCCACGCCCTGGAAGAGGCTTGGCATTCTCCCCCACCCCCGGCCAATCAGAGCCTGGGGGCGGAAGCTTCATCCCACCCTGTGAGGAGCATGTGGCACTTTGAAGTGCTGTGGGCTACTTGCAGAGCCGGGGCAGGACGAAGGAAGCTTCATGCAGGTCCCCCGCCCCCAGGCCCTGATTGGCCTGGGGGCGGGGGAGCACACAAAGCCTTCTCCACTCTCCCCCATGTCCTGTGAGCAGCGCACAGCACTTCAAAGCACCACATGCTTCTGGCAGGGCGGAAGGTGGCTTTGCGGGCTCCCCTGCCCCCAGCCAATTAAGGACTGGGGGCGGGGGGTGCCCAAAGCCTTCTCTGCTCTGCCCCTGCACTGCGAGCAGCACGCGGAGCTTGGAAGCGCTGCGCGCTGCTTGCAGGGCGGGGGCAGAGTGGAGAAGGCTTCGGGCACTCCCCCGCACCCAGGCCCTAATTTCCTTGGGGGCGGGGGAGCAGCAGGGCCTCCACGGGCTGGATCCACCTGCTTGACGGACCGGATCCAGCCCGCGGAGGTCCTTTTTGCCCACCCCTGCCATAAAAGCATACCTGGCAGTCAAATTTGTGCTCTATTGAGACCCAAATGTAGGCAGAATTTAGGAGGGATACTTATTCCCTGCATACAGCAGAACAGGGCACAAAAGTAGCAAACCTAGAACCAAATGACGTAACTCTGAAACCTACAGATGTCAATGCACATTATGGCTGTGTCTACACTGGGCCACTTATTCCGGAAAATCAGCCGCTTTTCCGGAATAAGGTGCGAGCTGTCTACACTGGCCGCTTGCTTTTCCGGAAAAGCAATGACGATCTACTGTATGAAATCAGCCGCTCCGAAAGCTATGCCGCTCCCGCTGGGCAAAAGTCCTTTTTCCGGAAAAGCTTTTCCGAAAAGGGCCAGTGTAGACAGCTTTTCCGAAAAGCAGAAGAAACGGAAAGCGGTTTGGTCGCCACGAGACCCCGTGAGGAGCCCTGGACTTCCTGGTAGGGAGGCTGCTGGGCGACGTGGCAGGAGCACTCGCAGACCCTGCAGCCTGAGCTCTGCCACGTGCTGCTGTGCTGCCCAGCCACACATTGACCGCGCCATGGCAGCTCCGGCTGGTGAGCCCCCTGCACCCCCAGCACAGGAGGCCCCCAGGGGCCGCAAACGCCGGGCCCCATCCTGGACCCCCAGGGAGCTGGAGACCCTCCTGGACTTGTGGCAGGAGGAGGAGGGTCTCCACGACCTGCACTCCAGGCGCCGCAATGTGGAGCTGTACACACGGCTGGCCGACAACCTGGCACAACAGGGACACCCCACCCGGAATGCCGAGCAGGTCCGCTCGAAAGTGAAGGAGCTGCGGCTGGGGTACGTCCGGGCCAGCGAGGGCAGGGGGGCAGGACCAGACGCCTGCCCCTACTATGACCGGCTGAACGCCTTCCTGGGCCAGCCAGCCCCGCAAGCCCCGGACGCCCCTGTGGACACCTGCCAGCGCCCCATCAGACGACCCACCGAGCAGGGGAGGGAGAGGACAGCAGCAGCGCGTCCGGCGCGGGAGGAGGCCACCACCCAGCAGGCCCCTCCAGCAGCTCCTCCGAGGCCGAGGCCGAGGCCGGGAGGAACCCACTGGTGAGTCTTTGCAGTTTGCACTCCCAAAGGGTGGGGGCGGAGGGCGGGGTGGGGAGCCAGGTGCCCAGAGGGAGGAGGGGAGAGCATTTCACTCAGGCCACGTGAGCTGCACGCTGCGCCGCATGAGGCAGCAAGCAGCACGTGCAACCTCGTGCAGCCTGGCGACCGAGCGGCACATGGCCGCGGCAGGCAGCTGCAGGGCACGCCTGGGACCGTGCTGCTCACACATGCGGCGGGACCAGGGGAAGGGTGGATGCCGGCTGAACCGGCCAGGGCCCCAGGGACTCAGCCCAGAGCCCTCACCTCCGCCAAGGGTGCAGCACGGAGAACAGCACACTGTCCCATGCCTGGCAGTGAGGCACAGCCAGCTGCTCCTGGGAAAACCGCAGCGCCACAGTCCTCGCCTGCTCCCGGTGCCTTGGCTGGTTCCCGAGGGAAGTCCCCACTGTGGCCGCACATGTCCCTGGGCTACCGGCCTTGCGGGAGGGATAGTGGGAGGGACAAGGGCCCTGAGTTTTGCTGCAAGGATGGGACACCCCCACCCACTCACGCTCTGGTTACGCCCAGGAGATATCCCACGCGAGGGGATCTGAGAGCCCAGACCGCCTCTGCCAGATGTGCTCCCAGGCACTGCGTGGGGATGCATCTCGCCTCCCTGTCAAACACCAGCGATTAGCCCAAAGCTTTTCACAGTCTCCACCGGCAGGGAGTTCCACAGGTGAACGCAGCACAAGCACCCTCCCGCCTCCACGGGCCAGGACACAGACTGGTGCTTACAATACTGGAGAGGGGACCCTACTCCAGCAGGGGCGGTCCTCCTTGCCAACATACAACACGGGGCAGGAGGGAAACCGAGTGGGCCTGCCACACAACTGTGGGGTCACCTGGGCTCAGGGGTGGAGGGCATGAGATGTGGGGACAGTGGACGGCCTGCCTGACTGACCCATCCTTTCTTCTCTTCCCTGCAGCGGGACCCAGCACCAGACCCGACACCGCGGCAGCAGCGGCACCCCAGCTGGCCAACCCGAGGCACAGGCGGCGGCAGAGAGACCAGCTTCTGCGCCGCCATGCGCGTGCCGTGGAGGCAATCCAGGCCTCCATCGCTGAGCGGGTGCAGGGGACCTGCAGTGGCGGCAGGAGGGCTGGGCTGCGCTCCTACATGAGTGCAGAGGGATGCGACAACCATGGACATGCTCACGGCACATTTGGTCCATGCCATTCATTATGGCATGGCCGACCCCATGCCCCCGCCATTCCTCCCGGAGCACAGCCCATGCCCCTCCTATCCCAGCTCCTATCCCAGCTCCTGCTCCTGCTCCTGCTCCTGCTCCTGCCCCTGCTCCTGCCCCTGCTCCTGCCCCTGCCCCTGCCCCTGCTCCTGCCCCTGCTCCTGCCCCTGCCCCTGCCCCTGCCCCTGCTCCTGCTCCTGCCCCTGCCCCTGCCCCTGCCCCTGCTCCTGCTCCTGCCCCTGCCCCTGCCCCCTGCTCCTGCCCCTGCTCCTGGTCGTGGTCGTGCCCGTGGTCGTGCTCCACCTCCCCGTGCAGCCTGCCCCCACGCGGTCTGCCCAGCGTGTGCAGGCCCCCGGAGGAGCAGTCGCAGGGGCCATCCATCCCAGTTTGAAGGTCCCCCGTCCCAGCTGAAGGTCCCCGTCCCCAGTCCCAGTTGAAGGTCCCCTGTCCCAGTTGAAGGTCCCCTGTCCCAGTCCCAGTTGAAGGTCCCCGTCCCAGTAGAAGGTCCTCCCCTTGTAAATAAACAGTTTTCTATTTTTCTGTTCATTCCTGTGTTGGTTATCGTGTTACTCTAGTAACTGTAGGAAATGATGTGAGATGCCAATTAGCCACTTAAATTTAACAGGGTTACAAACTGCAGACAACAAAATCTGTACTCTATCACTGGGGGCCCTTTTATGCTCATTGGTTTGTGGCGCATAAATAAATACTGAGACTTTTCAGTAAAATGTAAACCACAAACTATATTTACATAGCTCACAAACAAGCAAGAACAGTTAAAAGATGCACACTACAGATAATTAAACATAGTCTAGGCGCAGGGAGGACAATTGGGTAGTGTTGCTGGGCCTCAGGAGAGGAACAGCCAGGAGATCCTCGACGGAAGATGATGGCGAAGCTGGCCACCTCAATCCTTTGGTCCTTCCGGCCTCAGGAGAGGAACAGCCAGGAGATCCTCGACGGAAGATGATGGCGAAGCTGGCCACCTCAATCCTTTGGTCCTTCCGGGCCTCAGGAGAGGAACAGCCAGGAGATCCTCGACGGAAGACGACTGGAATCAGGTACGCTGACTTGAGCCTTCCGCACGACTCCCGAATCCTCGTGGCTGTTCTTCGACAGACGATGGTGGCCTAAACCTAGCCTAAACTAAAAAGAAAACCCTGACTAAGCCCGACGCACCCGACGAACAGTCACGATGACGGCCGATGTGCTTTGACCCGACGCTTTACAATTGGGGAGGTAAGGAGGGGGTGGGGAGGGGTAGGGACGGGCGGGAGTAGTCTGGGGAGACCCAGGCGACCCTGCTACGGGCTTGGGCAAACATGTCCACCAGGGCCTCTCTGATGCGCACCGCATCCTGGCGCGCCTGGCGGACGGCAGCTGTGTCGGGCTGTTCCAAGGTCTGTGCCTCGGCTGCCATCCATGCAGGAGGAAGGCCTCCCGCCGCGCTCCACAATGTTGTGGAGCACGCAGCACGCTGCCAGTACCTCCGTTGCATTCTGCTCACCCATGTCGAGACGGGTGAGCAAACAACGGAATCGGGCTTTAAACGCCCAAAGGCCAGCTCCACTGGGTTTCGCCCGGTTGAGGCGGTCGCTGAACCGGGCCCGGTTCTGGTCCGCTGCCCCGCAGGGCCGCATTAGCCAGGGCATCAGGGGTAGGCGCGTCGCGACGACGCAGATGGGCATAGGCACATCCCCGACAGTCAAGTCTCGCCGGGGAAGTAGGTGCCCGCCTTCAACCTGCGAAACAGTCCAGAGTTGCGGAGGATGCGGGCCGTGTGCCCGGCCGACCAGCCCCGTAAATGTCCAGGAAGCGGCCCCGGTGGTCCACGAGGGCCTGCAGAACAATGGAGCAGTACTTGCGGTTCATGAAATGGGCCGCCGATGCCCGGGCCCGGATGGGGATGTGGGTGGCGCCCAGGGCTCCCGCAGTTGGGGAACCCGAGGGCAGCGGCCGCCATGGTATCATCCACGCCGCGCAGGCGGATGATTCGGGAGCAGGATGTTGTTGATGGCGTGGACGACCTGCAGAAGGGTGCAGAGAAACACAAGGGAACACATCACGACGGCAGGGGTGAGTGTGCGCCCTTGGGGCCCCCTTGATTCCCTCTGTCCTCACACACACCCACACACACACACACACCAGGGCCCCTCGCCCCACGGCCCCCACCAGCGGGCCTGTGCAAGGGAGGGACGGCCCAAACCCCTGGCCGACCCAGCCTGGAATCTTGGCTATCCCTGGGCCTGGAGTGCAGCACCTCCCCATCCCACTCCCTGGGACTTACCTCCACGACGATCACTCCGACGGTTGATCGTCCCACCACTCGAACTGCTGTGCCATCGAGCGTAGCTGTCCGGTGTGGCCAGCTTCCAGAGCGCGATGGCGACCCTCTTCTTGATGGGGATGGGTGCCCGCAGCCGGGTGGTGGCTCTCTGCAGCGCGGGGTGAGCCAGGTGCACAGCTGCAGGAAGGTCCGCTTTCATGCGGAAATTCCTGATCCATTGGTGGTCGCCCCAGACCCCGAGGACCAGCCGCTCCCACCAGTCGGTGCTGCTCTCAAACTCCAGACGGGCCTCTCTACGGTGGGGTGCTGATGCCACACGGTTGCCAGGGCCTCCTGGTGAGGGAGTCCAATGCGATCTCTGCCTCCTGGTTCATGTACACCATGGCACCTGCAGCACGAGCAGCAGGCACTCGACAGCTCCAACAGGGGCCCGAGCAGGCAAATGGCCACCCACGGCTCCATGGCAGACAGAGCAGGGCAGAAAAACTAAACTCAGGGAAAAGCAGTTGGGGGCCAAAGGGTGGTGTCCCCAAAACCCAGAGGGCAACCACTGAACCTGCTAAGGGTGCCAGTCCCTGGCAGAGGTCCCAAGGCAGGGGAGCAGGAGACCAACGGCTGTCCGGCGAGACCCCTTTAAGCACGTGTCTGAATGGCGCCCGCCCCGCCCGAAAGGTCTGGTGGCCTTTGCCCTCTTCAAAATGGCTCCGGCTTCTGCTTTTCCGAAAAAGCGCGCCACGTAGACGCCGCTTTTCCGAAAAGCGATCGTTATAACGGTAACTCCGGGACCAATGTAGACGCTTTTTCCGAAATACTTATAACGGAAAACTGTTCCGTTTTAAGCATTTCCGGAAAATCATGCCAGTGTAGACGTAGCCTACATGTTTAAGTGATTCAACTACTAACCATTTTAGCAGAAAGAAAGTCTTTACTCCAGAATCCCAACTTTTCCCCACTGTCTTTCCAGATACAAAAATATAGCTACCTACATGGAACTTGGATGGAGAAGCACAAGTTATTAGAGGGATGTGTTTGTAGCATGTGAGCAGTCTGTGTGCAATGTCTAAAATGCTAGGTATAGGTACAGGACCTATATAAATAATTTTTTAATAAGGAGCCAGTTTAGTTTTAGAAACATGGAGTCATCTCATGTTATGTCCCAGGATGTAGTACATAAAACACTGTATTCCCATATATTCCCTACCACTCTGTCAAAGCTTTCAGCTTCCCTTCTGATAACTTCAATATCGGTAAGAATTTTCATTACAACATTCTCCTATACAAGAAGCAGTGAGGTCTAGTAGATATACATCACTGGAGTGGGTGTCAGCAAACCTGGGCTCTATTTCAGCTCTGCTATTGATCTGTTGTAGACAAGGCTCTTCAAGTCTTTATGCTTCTGTTACCCCTCCCACATTTTGTCTGTCTCATCTAATTAGACTGTGAACCTTTTCAGGCATGGATTGTTATTATTATGTACTTGTGCAATGTCTAGGACACGGTGGTCCTGTCTTCAGCTGGGGCCTCTGTGTGCTGCTATAACACAGTCATTGAAAATTGAAATCATATAGAAAATTGGAAGTGTGGGGATGGCATAAAGTAATCTCTATTTAATTTGAAAACAAATGGAGGTTACTGTTCTGAGGGTACTAATTATCTTTATCTTTCTTTAAATAAAACCTTTGCATTTAAGAATGTATAAAATTTGTTAATTTTAATTCCAGAGAGCTGCAGAACCTAGGGACTTTGCAGTCCAGGTTACTGCAAAGTACATAGAACTTTGCTCCTGTAAGCATAATTCTCAGGCAACATCATTTGTGTATAATTATGAAGCTTTATTTTTTCAAGGTTTTTTAATAAGAACAATAAGAAAACCATACTACTTTAAAAATGTAAAATGTTGGGGAGGGGGAGAATTTATACCAGACAATATAAAAAAAGGCCTTAAAGACAAGATTATTGCCTATTCATTTCTGCAGAAATAAAGATGTGTTTCAACCCAACTCTAATTACAGTTTTGTGATGCTTTGTCGAGTCCTGCTAAGTTTCACCAGTAAACAGCTCTTTGTTGTTCCTTTACATTCTGTCACCATGGCAACTAGTATTTTCGAGTCTGATTCTAAGAGATGCTGACCACCTGCATCTGTCATTGGTTTTTTGGGGAGATGAATGTGCTAGGCACTCTTCAGGATCAGGCCCATCGCTGGCATCCCTCAGAAGTGTTCAGGGTGTAGAAGAAACTCACTTACTGTATTTAGAAGGAATGGGTATAACTCAGGTATAATTCAGCACATGGCTCTTTCTTAAACCTTTTAATCAACTTTAGGAAGAAACAGAGACATTGTCACTAACAAAATATTCATTCACTGCCAGTACCTTCAGTTCAAACATTGCTGGAAGGGGGAGGAGGTCAAACTTAGGTGACAAACAGCACATTTTCCATCTTAACTCTTGAATCATGCCCAAGGGATTTCCCTTTGTCTATGTTGCTTACATTGACCTCAACCTGTTGGTCTAAGTTGAAAGGAATCATCCAATTTAGTGCTGTGTAGCTGTTTTGCCTTATAGCTCAATTTCCTTTGAATTTGTCTTGCTGTCACAGTATAAAGGGAGTGTGTGTCAGTTGTTAAGCAGATAGTTTCAATTTAAGCAGGTGTGAACATACCAGTTGTTTTCGTTATCTGATGTGGTCTGAACATGTTTTATCTCATCAGATAGCTACTCTCATACCTTGTGGTAAATTACCAGCGGTGTGCTGTTGATCACACAAGTCTCTGCCTTTGGCATTTACATACCTCTGACTATTGTATATGATGACCTATGATATGCACACAAAGCCAAATTCTGTTCTCAGATTCAGTAGAGCTAGTTGGAGTAACTCTTCTGGTGTCAGTGTTTACTCTGTGGTTTCCCTGCTGCAAGGCTTTGCCCTTTCATGATGTTATCCTATGTTTATTCCTGCAGCAGTGAGTAGATTTTCAGAGAATTGGACTCAAGTCACCTGAGCGGAATTGTTTAGATTTCAGCACACAGAGACAATACTGATTTAAACACATCATAGCTGACACTCAATGCAAACATACATGAGATGGGGGACTTAACCCTACTTCTGTGCTGTCTGTACAAATTGTAAGCTCATGGGGCAGGTGCTATGTCTCCCCATGAACACATTCACTACTGTTGCATTTTTTACTACACATTTATGAAGTCTTGTTTTCATGCTATTATTTGTTATCCGGTGCATTGAAATCCAATTACTATCAAAATCAGCTTTCTTGAGCAATACCAGCACTGCAATCATTTGAAGAATGCCAGCATCTCACTGTCTTCCTTCACATGTGCATTGTTTGCTTTAAAAAATGTACTCCCAGAATTTCTCTTTAAGCCTTATACAAATCCTCTCTAACCTCCATCTGAAATAACAAGCAGTCCTGTGGCACCTTAGGGTGTGTCTAGACTACATGGCTCCGTCGACGGAGCCATGTAAAGTAGTTTACTCGACATAGTCAATGAAGTGGGGATTTAAATAATCCCCGCTTCATTAAAATAAAAATGGCCACCGTGCTGTGCCGACAATCAGCTGATCTGGCACAGTGCAGCAGTCTAGACATGGATCGGTCAACAAGGGAAGGCTTTGTCGACCGCTCCGTTAAGCCTCATGAAACGAGGTTTACCGGAGCAGTCAACAAAGGCTTCCCTTGTTGACCGATCCACGTCTAGACTGCCGCGCTATGCCGGATCAGCTGATTGTCAGCACAGCGCGGTGGCCATTTTTATTTTAATGACACGGGGATTATTTAAATCCCCACTTCATTGACTATGTCGAGTAAACTACTTTTCATGGCTCCGTCGAAGGAGCCATATAATCTAGACACACCCTTAGAGACTAACAAATATATTAGATCATGAGCTTTCATGGGTAAAACCCACTTCATCAGATGAGTTGGAGTGGAAATTGCAGAATGCTAATTGAGGCTGGATGTGTCGTATTCATAGCTTTTGATGCGTAAGTGTGAATATTAAAGGCAGTGGACATTGCCTTTGTAGTGTATAACCAGTTAATATCTTTATTCAAGCCTAAGTTCATAGTGTCAAACATGTATGAAGGTGCAACTGGTGAAAAGATGGTAGTTAGTGATTTATGGATGTCTATCATAGGAAGTTAATGGTGCTGAGAAGAAGCAAATTAATGCTTTTGAAATGTGGTGCTAGCAAAGACTTTTGCATATGTCTTGGATGGAAAACAAGATGAATTACTAGAATTAATAGTACTGGAATTAATAATATTCAAAACATTAGAAATATTAGTGGAATGAAGTAGACATTAATATCAAGAATCAACAGACACAAACTTATTTTCTTTGGTCACATTATGTGTAGAAGTGGAAATAATGTCCAGAGAGTTATTATGGAAGAAATGGTAGAGGGTCAACATAGTAAAGGGAGACCAGCCAGGAGATGGTTGGCTGGTATTCACAATTACTGGAAGATCAGCTGCTGAGTGCTCAAAGTTAGCAATGGATTGTGTGGGCTTCTGAGAATTCTGCTATGATGTCACTGATATTCAGACATTAATAAATGAATGTACCTACCTACAAAAGTAAGGACCCTAATTGAACACTAAGTTGCTGAGATGTTCACAGGGCCATTTCCTGCTTTATAGACTATGCAATGCTTTTCTTTCTACCTATCTATTTTAAATCATATATCATCAGCATGTCTATTTTTATGATTGTCATGCTGGCCACTTTGGTAGTAATAAAAAATAAACAGTTAACATCTCTATTAGGAATTAGTAGAGCTGCCTATCAAATCTTCTTTTAGCAACACGCACAATTGGGCTGTAACATTAGATTCAGCTCTACAAAGTATCAGATCTTTACTCTTTAGAAATTAATTGCCAGCTGGACACATGGGTTACTGAGTGACATTCCTCTGTTCAGGGATATTACCCAGTTCTTGTAGAGGAAAGGAAAGATAAAGAGGAAAGACGACAGAACTGTCACACTGCTGTGTACATAGGGCAGAACTTCACACAGCAGGTTGCAAACTCAACTGTCCCATTTCATTATGCTGCTGATGCAGCTCCCTGTGGAGCATTAAGGTTTTAAAATCATTTAGGAAATATGAAGATACGTTGTTATTAAATCTTTTCATTGAACTTCAAAAATGATATTCTAGTGTCCCTTTTTTAAACATGATAAATACTGTCTTTCATTCCTGAAGACTGGTAGGTTAAAATACGGCTGAGTTTTTGGCATAAGAAGATTAGTATGAAAATGAAAACGAACTATACATAATAGCTAAGATGATTTTGTGTTGAGCATGAACTACTGCAGAGTCAAGAAAAAGCTTCCTGAGACTCAAGTATTTATTTTACTGCATGTGAAGGCATAGGTATTTCTACAAGAGGATTTTGTCATTTGTATGCAGATTTTACTCGGTTAATATTGTTACTTCAATGGAGATTTATTCATAACATTTTAAAATAATCATCTATTTCATTGTCTAAACTACTGGGCAAATCTTGTTGACATACTTATGATATTCACATTAATAATATCAAATGGACTCCCCCTGATTAGAGCAGTGTCAAACAATTAATTTTGGTTTTGCAGATTTATGTGAGACAAAATCAATCTGTATAATCTGTCTGTGTTTATATAACATGCCAGGATATCTGAGAATCTGTTTTGCCAAAATGCAAAGTTCTATTCTAAGAGCTACTTGTGGAAAACTACCTTTCACTACCGAAAAGCAAATATTGAAGCAGGAACCAAAAGTTAATGTTTTGGTTGTGAAAATGTGGTTTCTTGTTTTCTATCTATTGCAAAGGAAGTATAGACAATCTGGTCTATCATAAATACATAGCTAGATAAACCATCATTCTTGTTATTTTTTATAATTTTATGGCAACCACTTTTTAATGTAAAACTTACATAGATTTAACTTTCCATAGTACTTCAGTATCTTCCAGACTACATCTTAAAGAATTCCTGGTCTGGTTATCATTGTGCACAACTCATTTATTTCCTGTTCTTGAGGACAATTTGAATATGGAACTGACAGTGTATCCAAAGAACAGAAAGATTGCTACAGTGCACCTAAGGTGTACGATATGTTTAAGGATAGAAGGATGTTGTAAAAATATTGAGCGTATTCACACATTAATTTTTCATAATCATTTGTGTACACAAATTGGGCTCCCTACTGGTCAGCCTTGAAGAAAGTGGATCTTCATCTCCCCTTGATATAATTGGGAGGAACTGGGAGATGCCATGGTATCACAGTCCAGAAGTATGCAGACAACACCTACCTTCATCATAGACATGGCAAGCCTCATCTCACCACCAGACCACTCTCTGGACGAGATCACACTTGGATAAAAGACAGTCTGGTAACACTGCACTCAAGCAAGATGGCGGTAATATTGGTGGTCTCAAAGAGAGAGATGCATTAGTCTGTAACTTTAAAAAAACAATGAGTAAGATGCTACAGGACTACTCGTATTATTGGTGGGTAAAGGGAATGACACTCCAAACAGAACTCTTCATATCGCCTGCCTCTATGGCTCGAGCTGTAGATTATGTGTTAAATAAATTGATTACTGAAAAAAATCCAGTTATTACAGGTTCTTGACCCAAGATCAGGCCCAGTATTATTTACATTATTAGATAGTTGGGAACCCTGAGGTACACAGTTGCAATACTCACACTCTAGGAAAGCTTCTACATTTATAAATATAGTTTATTAACACTTTGAGCACAGTCACAAACACCCCAACTCAGTAAGGTAGACAGATACCACAGAATGTACATGTGCACTTCCATATACTTACACCATCCCTTGCAGAACAATCTGAAGTGTTAGCCACCATCTTCCTCATCACCATCACCTTCCTCATCATCGCCAATGGCCATCATTGTTGCACCTCCCAAGGATTACATCTCCTTCTCCTACTGCCCCTTGGCTGGGATGCCACTTTTATAATATGTCTCAAAGGGGTAGCCGTGTTAGTCTATAACTTTAAAAACAGCGAGTAGTCCTGTGGCATGAGACTAACAAAAATATATATAGTATCATATACACTTTTATAGTATGTTACACTGTTGTATATAATGCATATTTAGTAGGGGATTTCCTCCTTTTTCCATATTTATATTTTTTCACATTATTAATGTTGGAGTGTTTTCTTCTATAGGTTAATTTATCAATTATTTTAACTTATTATCATATGCATCAATGTGTTACCATGGCCCTTTTGTGGCTAGTTACCATGTTTGCTATTTCTGGCCTGGGAATTTTTCTTTTGTATTTTCCAAATTCCAAGTTGTGATATATCTGTTAAGTTTAAAAGGGTGTGAACTTAGGAAGCCTACTATGTCAGCCTACTTCAATGCTTCCTCGGTGTTAAAGATTGCAGCCATATATGACCCCTATGTTTTAGCTCATCACCATCTGTTTAGACAAAAGATCTCATAAGAAAATTTTAAAAACTTTAAAAATTTTTAAAAACTTATAGGCAAGCAGCAGGCTACCCTTAGCTGTATCTCATGTACCTGTTACATATGTTGGTCCATTGCCAGGACATTTCTGAGGTCGAATTATGTACTTGTGGACAGAACTTCTTCTTAAATTCTCTTTTCAGCTACCCAAACACTTGGGGTTTTCTGATGGGCTATTTATCTGTGCAAAGTTCATAGGCCTCAAGTTGTATTCTAACTTGCTGAAGCTAATGTCTTACAGAATATGGGCAAACTAACTAACTGGGCTACCCCTCAATCATAATCTCATTTCTGTCAAAGCCTTCATGTTCTTTGGATCACCTCACTACTGCTAGACTTTCGAAGAACTGCAACCGTAAAAAGTCTTCTTCCCTATGAGATGACGTAGAGGAACATGCCTCATTGTGTCAGACACTGATTTGGTCATGGTGATCCATACCTTTGTGACTTCTAGAATGCCTTACACACTAGCATTTTTCTTAAGTATCACACAACTCAGACCTCAAGTGCAGCACACTGCCACCAGACCTTGAGAGCACATGCCCATACTCTTTTCACTACAGCAGCTTGCGACAGAATGTTGGTTTAAATAACAAGATTTAGTCTCAGGCCTATCAAAGAATTGGCATAAATTATCCTACAGATAGTGTCTCTCTGGCCATGATGAACTATACTGGAACTATGAGTTATCAACCTCCTGGGTGGAGGTTTTCTTGACAGGAGGGCCAAGATCCCAACACCAGAGATCAGACTGGATTGCTTTCTAGAGTACCTGTTCAAGATGACTAAAGGAAGGAGATGACTGCAATTATAAAAATGGCTATTGGTCTGACACCATTTGGGCAAGAATCACATAAGTGGCTATTTAAAGTGTGTTGGACTTATAAAAGAAAATGGTACAGGTTGAAACTCTCTTAACTGGAACTCTCTGGTCCAGCAACATCCATGGTCTGTTCCAGGATCAGAGAGTCCCACTGGAAGGCTAGCACCTGGGAGCCCTGCAGGCTAGTAGGACAGCGGGGCTTCCCAGCAGGCCTGTGGGAGCTCCACGCGCGGCAGCAGGAGCCCTGAGCAGAGGCTGCAGGGCTGCCCGAAGCAGCAGCAGAAGCCAGGCTCTGCAGCGGGAGCCCGGTGAGCAGAGGTAGCTGGGCTACCTGGTAGGGCAGCGGGGGCTGACAGGGCAGCAGGGCCAGTGAGGGGATAGCCAGCTGGGAGGGCAGCAGTCAGGCCAGGGCTGGAGGGGGCTGGCAGCCAGGGGGCCAGAAATGACCATCCCTGGTCTGACAAACTCCCTCATCCAGGACTGGTCAGGTCCCAAGGGTGCCATACCAGGGAGGTGCAACATGTACTCTTGTCTGATTACTGACACCAGCAATATTCTAAACCACTTCCTTGGGATATTAAACACCCTTGGATCTGTAAATGGTCAAGAATGACAACGGATAAGATAACCCACAGACAAATCATCTAAGGCTGTGTATTTATCCCATCTCAGAAGTTAGGAAAGAATCAGGCCTATTAAGAGAACTCCAAGAAGATCTTGGGTGATACAGGAAGATGTATTGTTGATTTAGCAGATGATAATATTCCTTCTGAAAAGATGCCACAGCCTTCTTTGTGAAGCACTGTGATGCTAGAGTCCTATGTTTTGGATAAAATACAACAAGGTTTAACAAGAAGGGTTAACCTGTTCTAACCATTAATTACTTCACTGGGCTTTTTTCAAATTTAAACACTGATTACTGAACCTAGAAGATTCTGTGCATTAGCTGGTTGAGCTAAACACGGTCTTTAATTTAGAAGAAAAACTAGGCTCATAAATTTCTCCACATGGTTTAGACACTAAGAGGGAACAGAGAGCCACACTCTTGTTAGTATGGGGGAGACAAAAGTAGGGTGTTAGCTGTATAATGTTTTTCCTTTTTTCCCATTATTGTTTATTGTTCAGTGTTAAAGTGCACTGGTAAGCAGCTTCTGTATCATAAATTACCTGTAGATGGTATACATTAAATATGTTGAGTGTTTGTGTGTAGATAGATGGATTGATAGATCATTTGTAAACTCCTCCAGGCTATGTTTATGCTACAGAGCTTTTCCAGGATACCAGTGGTATCCCAGAAAAACTCTGTCATGTCCAGGAAACATGTCTGCTCTTCCAAATTTTTTTCCAGAAGAGCAGATGCGCTTTTTCGGCATCCCTGTAAATCGCGTTTTATCAGGAAGAAGGGGCGTTCCGAAAAAGGGGGGGGGTTTCCAACATTTGGCCCAGTGTAGACGGGCCACATGTCAGAAAAGCCTCTTCCAAAAAAAGAAGTGGAAAAAGCTACGGAAATTGCAGTTCGCAATTTGTGTAGCTTTTTCCGGAAGAACAGTGTAGTGTAGACATAGCCCCAGAATGGAAGCAGCAAGATATGTTCATGATAATGATGCCGATGCCAAAAGTATGTCCCAATAGAGAGATAGTCCTAATAGTTACAGCCCTAGACTGGAGGCCAGCGCTGTTGTAAAGCAGAAAATAAAGTAATCTATTTTGCATTAGAAAAACAATATATTTTTCTAAATTTTTTGCTTCTAAAATGTGTCTTGTTTGCAAAAATGAAGGCAATAGGCCTTTCTTGTCTCTAAGTAATTTTATTATATTTCCACCTTTGCATTCAGACTAACATCAATGGAACAGCTTCTGATTTCTGCTTTCTTGTATTTTATAAGAAAGCATTTTGACCTAGTAAATGTAATAACATGCTAGGTCAAAGAGTCGTGATTTTATACCATAGATCTTTCCTGTGTCAGAAGAACTAAACACACTATTACTAAGGGTGTGACATCTTCACCTACTTCTGCAGGCCAAAATTAACAGTGGCAAAGGCATTATTTGTTTCAGAACATTGAAATGGCAACACTGAAGATTCATAGTGCACTACAACTTCCATCTTTTTGCTTTTAACCATACACAAGAGCACTCCAAAGGGAAGTCAGCCTCACAACATTCTGTAATAGAGTTTTCAGCGTTGCCTGATTGCATTACAAACACCACACATATTGAAGCACTCTGGCAGTTTCCTAGTGTTCACAGTGAGGGATCTGAACCTTTTGACCTCAAACATCTTATTAAAGCCTATGCTCGACTATGTCTCCACAAGGGAAAAAAACAAGAAACTACTGGACTTATTCTCTTCTATAATTCATTCAAGTAAGCCCTTGCTGAGTGGAGGACCTTGGCTTTGATGTTAAAGTCTCTTAATTGGAAGGAAGTGAAGTGTTAGCCTGGCAGGCTATTAGTCTCTCATCAAATACGTTAAGAGGTATCAGAACACTGAAGTTCTCACACTGGTGCAAAGAAAGCACAGAGTGGCCTGGTTTTTGTTAAAATGTTTAAACTTTTCATCTCTAACAAAAAGTTTAATACACATGGAGCTATCCCTTGATTTTCTTTCCTTTTATCTCCACCCTTTTCCCTTCAGAGCCTCCATCTTTTTATTGCTTACAGCACCTCATCCCCATTAGTGCTATAATGTCCCAGGCAATACATTATAGCTCTGATTCAAAGCTAACTATTGCATCCAGAGTGGGATCCAACTCATTGTTGTTTGATGAAGTGAAACACCTACCCTGTTAGAGTTTTTCTTCCCATGAAAGTAACCTTGCTAAAGGGTGTCCATATACCCAGAAACCATTACTCTGTGGTGCTAGAGTCTCAATTCAGAACAAGACTTAAGCACAAGATTAATTTAAAGCATATGTTTATATCGCATTGATATAAAGTTAAGCACATTCTTAAGTACCATACCCTTTGGGTATGTTTTCCAGAATTTGTGTGCAGGGACCCAATCCTGAAAGGTGCCTTGTATTCTCGATGGGGCTCCCATATTGTTCCAAAGTGAGTAGGAATGGAAGGCACTCAGCACCTCCCAGAAGTGTGACTCTGCACCTTCCAGGATCATCTCTTCACACTGGCTGCAAGGCAAAGTTCTGTGCAATTTATTTCCCCCAAATTAGTAGTGTCCCCTAGACATTAAATTTAAGAAATATTTGTGAAGTGCTATAAAATTAACTACCAGAAAGAAGACAGCAGAAATCATTTTCTGACCCTCAGAGAAATATGGGAGAAAAGTTGCCAGAATGGAATAAGAAATTAGACACTGTAAAGATTAAATATATTTTAAAATCTTAGAATCATAGAATGACTTGTGTGAATAATAAGGCATGAGTGTTAAAATGGAAAGATTCTTTTCCATCGATTTTGTTATTAATATTTTATTGTAATCTTTTCCTGTCATATTTAATTAGAATTAGTTACAACACATGGGTGGTATAGGAAGGAAGCTTACCCTGAGGCCTGGAGAACCTGAGGCTAAGACTGAGCCTCTCTGGCAAGGAGTCAGGCGATTCCCAGTAAAGAACAGAAGATGACTGCAGCTATAATGGAGGACACTGGCTACGACTAGACTGCAAGCCTCTTCCGAAAAAGAGCGTCTAGACTACAACCAGTACTTTCAAAAAAGCAAGCCGCTTTTTCGAAAGAGAGCACCCAGGCAAGTCTGGATGCTCTGTTTCGAAAAAGCACAGTTTGCATTACATAGCACCTTTTTTTGAAAGAGCACTTTCAAAGAAAGGCGTTCTTCCTTGTAAAACAAGGTTTTCCGCGGTCGAAAAAACTGCTGCATTCTTTTGATTTACTTTCGAAAGAACGTAGCATCAGTCTAGACGCAGGGGAAGTTTTTTTGGAAAAAAGGCCATTTTTTTCAAAAAAACCCCTGTAGTCCAGACGTGCCCTGTAAGGAGAGAGAGAGAAAGAAAAAAAAGGAAAAAAAAATGGGGGAGGTACTCTTGCAGGTCTTTGATATCAGAAAGCCTGTAGTATAAAAACTATGGAGCAGGAGGTTTCTGGTCAGTGGGTGAGTAAACTGGAGTGTGTTTGGGACTTTATATCAGAGCCCTAGTGAGGGAAAGTTGGAAGGACTGGCTCAGAGGTCAGACCGGAGTTGAAGAAAAGCCCTAAAAGGGTAAGAGAAAATGCTGAAGCTAAGTATAGACTTTGCCTTTGTGTTGCTGAAAAGGACTTCCAGTAAACTATAAACGGGTTCCAAACAGGGGTGTTTTATGCAGAGAATCAGCCACAGAATTCTTAAAGGGCCCTGAAGAGAGGGCAAATGGAGTTGGGGAACCTACAGGGCTCTCGTTAGCTAAGGTGGGGTGGGTTGCTCTGTTAGCAGCAGTCCTGTTACAGGGGGAAATCCTTGTTTGTTTGTATGTTTTCAAAAGTTTCCCCTAAAAATTGTAAAAATATTCACAAAAATGTTGTCAACATAGTTTAGACTTTTCACAAATCTAAATTTCCTTGAAATGACAAAAATAAAAGCAACCAGATCTATCTTACACAGGTTTTTTTTATTTGTATGCTTGAAAAGCAAATCTAAAACAGCTAGTTTCACTTCTGTTTACATTCAGTTTGCTCATAAGTTCCCACTGAGCCGTGTTCAGGTTCTTCAAATTGCAGAGAAACATTTCAACTGTGAGAACCACTCCCTAGCTGAGATTGCCCATCACTGAGCTAATGGATAGGTGTTGTGACACTCAGAATCACAATACCTAAGACATTTTGTGCTTCTGGGTCTGCAGGATTGTGGGTTGATCTTCTCACTGGTTGGCCCTCAACTCTAGAGTTCAGCTCCCACATTTCCTTGGTCTGGCAGAGCCTTAACTTGCTGAGCTACAGGGCATGTAAACAACCCTGTCTATTTATGAGGGTGAAGGCATTCATTGGTGTCAAATGATACGTTTCCCTGGGCTTTTTGCTATCTCATTAATATCTCATATGGTATGGCTGCAAGTCTTATGTCCTATCACACATAGTTCCCCTCCCAACTTCCTGTATGGTTTCCTCTCTGGGAGGAGGAAGCTGAATGGCAGGGTGTTCATTTCTGTGGTGTTAGGAAGTTCTTTTAGTTGATATAGTGTCACTTTACATTTTTCTCTTTTAATTGTTGAAATTTGTATTAATCATGTACTCACATCTTTTGATAGATTCTGACTAAAATAAAATATTAATAAAATATAACCAGCTCTGAGATATGTATAAGAACTTCTTAGCTCATTAAAGAAGAAATCCAAACTACTTAAATGCCCAGAAGCCTTTTTTTTTAACACAGCTAAGAACAAATAATTGGTTTACTAATAAGCAGTCATTTACCCATTTTCATAATGTAATAGTGTACATTATTTTCCTCAGATATAGTTCTCAATCCAGATTCTCAATGAGTATACATTTGAGTAGTTCCACCAACTGGAGATGTGTTGATTTATATCTGCTGAGGATCTGTCCCCTTGTATTTAGTTTTATTGCACACCTGGAAGTTATATAAGGTATAGCTCTGTGATACATTTAAGAACATCTTAGTTCATTAAAGAAGAAATTCAAGCAAGAGCATGATGAACTTCCTTCAGTTTTATTTTGTTACTATTATTAAACCCCTAAGGGTATGTCTATACTAGCTCGTTAATTCGAGCTAGGTAGGCAAATCAGGCAACCGGAGTTGCAAATGAAGCCCGGGATTTAAATATCCCAGGCTTTATTTTGCATGTTCCGATCCGGCCACCATTTTTAAATCCCCCTTAGTTGAGCGACTGCCGCGCTACATGCGGCAGTTTAAAGTTAATCGAACTAAATCCTTAGTTCGGATTAACTGTTACACCTCATTCCACGAGGAGTAACAGTTAATCCGAACTAAGGATTTAGTTCGATTAACTTTAAACTGTGTAGCCGCGGCAGTTCGTTGAACTAAGGGGATTTTAAATGGCGGCCGACAGGAACATGCAAATAAAGCCCGGGATATTTAAATCCCAGGCTTCATTTGCAACTCCAGTTGCCTGATTTGCCTACGTAGCTCGAATTAACTAGCTAGTGTAGACATACCCTTATAGTTCTGATTTAGGAAATAAAGACAAATCCCAGAGATACAGCATGAGTTCAGGGTTAGGAAAAGGGGTTGTATGGAAGGGCAAGAGTGTTCCAGCTTTGCCATCTTAGCCCATGTATTAAGTAAAACTGGTTTATCCCATCAATTGCATATGTTCATCTTCTAGGGAGTCTCAGAAAGAAACTGAAGTTCCCATAAGCCTTCTTTGTGAAAGGATGCTCTCATGGTTAAGGCAACTGAATAATACCTGGGAGAACTGAATTACATCCCTGCCTTCACCACAGAGTTCCCATGAGATTCTAGATGAGTCGCTTAAGCCAAACTTTTCACATGTGGCTCTATTCGTATGTTCCTTGTTTTCTGAGTGTCTGACTAGGCTCTATGGTCTAATCGCAAAAGTGTTGAGAACTCACAGCTTCAACTGAGATCAAAATAGGAGCTGTACTTGGGAAATATAGACACCATGTGATGCTACATAATCAGAAAAATCAGATCCTCATCATGTCAGTTTGGAGACCCAAAACTATTGGATACTTTTGACATCATCTCTGTATTAGTTCCTAATCTGTGAAGTGGAGATAATTGCCCTTCATTTCACATGCATACTGTACAGATATATTTATTAATGTTTGTATACACACTGTGGGATCCACAAAGGGACTTTAGCATTACAACACTGAGCATCATGGCACTTAACTGGACAATCCAGGAAAAACCCTGTGATCCACAAAGCCAAGTTAGGCATGTAGGCTCCCCATCCAATGAACCGGGAGAGAGAGGCTTCTAAGAATGTGAACAACAAAAGCACTAGCTAGATGGGGATCTGTCTAAATTAGCTAATAGGAGATGCTGATGTGTGCTCAGACCCACTCCTTTCTTCAAGATAGGCATCAATTTCTGCATAGCTATCCACTAAACAGGCACCTGCTGCCAGTTGTCAGGTTGCTTAATGCATTATTGTGTGGATGAGTTAGGAATCTTCTTCACTCCACACAAAATGGAGATGGCCACCTTACATCTGAGTAGTTAGAGTGATCACTCAGGCTATATCTACACTATGCGAAAGATCAACACTGCTGTGGTGGATCTTCTGAGGTTCGATTAGCAGGTCTACTAAAGACCTGCTAAATCGAACTTAGAGGGTGCCCTCGTTGGCACTGGTACTCTGGCTACTCAGGAGGAGTAAGGGAAGTTGATGGGAGTCTTTCCTCCCATTGTCCTCCCACTGTGTGGATAGCACTGAAACTCAATTTAAGATATGTTGACTACAGCTATGTAATTAACTTAGCTGGATTTGCGTATCTTAATTCGATCTTTCACTGCAGTATAGACCAGGCCTTAGGGCATGGGGGCTCAGTTTCAACTGCCCCTTCTCTGCAAGAGAGGGGGAAAGAATTTAATAGACATCTCCCACCTCTCTGGAATGTGCTTTAACAGCACTGAGCTATGGGACATTCTGAAGTGGGACTTCCCACATCTCTCTTGCAGAAGCTGTTCCACTGTGGCTAACTAATGAAAATATGGTTGGAGCAGAGGGACTGCATTTGGGGTTTTCTGCCTCCCTGGGAGGTGCTGTAACTATTGGACTACAGTGTCCCTCTCCCTTTCTTTGTATATGTCTGTCTCTCTCTAGCTCAATGACTTTTTAAGCATTTACCTATAATAAAGTCACCGAGCCAAAGAAAGGGTCCCTTTATGAATCTACCCCCAAGATTACTAGCAGCATGTATCCAAATGTCTTCCATATGATTTCTATTCTATTCTCCCTTCTTCATTTATTAGAGACTGAAACATTGCAGAAGGCATCTTACACTCTATCTATTGGCTTGGTATTTATCCTATTAAATAATCAGGGTCTCTGCATTTGAAGAGTCACCAATTTCATTGAAGCTATGTTAACCTTTCCATCATCAACTTGAAAGCTGCAGAAAATGGCTTCTTTGAGATGTCAGTCTGTCCCTGCAGGATTTGAAGAGAATGGCTGGCATTCTGAGCAATGAAGGTTTCTTTAGCAAAGAACTAAAGCCTGCTTTGGATGGATGTGTGCAATTACAGTCTCAGCTTTTCTGTATTTTGCACATCAGGATAATAGACCTTTTTATTCAGTGAATCATCAGCAAATGCTTGTCTGTAATAATTATTGGATATATACAAAAGAATTGTAAGTACCAAAGTCTAGCAAATACATAACTTCATTATAAGGGTAAATTTCCATCATAACTCAAATTCACTATATCTACTGGAATATATATTTATATGTACTCAGAGGGCTTTCTACAAAGTAATCAATCAGTCTTTTTCCTCAATCCTCTTATCTTATTCAGTAGTGTCAGGTTTGCTATGTTATAAATTACTATAACCACCAGTCTGTTATGAAATCAAAAGGTATAATAACCTGGCTTATTCAGGCTTAATGCAGTTTGGTATGTTTAATTTGCCACTGGGCTGACTATTCCTCCTGAAAAAGATTTCACCTAGAGTTACATTTCTGCCATGGTATGTTTACAGAAACACTGGATTTTAATCATGAATAAAGTTCTGTAATAGTATTCTATGGAACTGTGGGGAATGAAAAGTCAAAGACTGAAGCCTGTGTACAGTGCGCCATTAAAAATGGCCATTTGCTGCACTGAGGTATTTATCTTTCCCATGGAATTTGCTATATTCCGTATACTTAGATTCGGAAATACTGCAAATACCACAGTAAATTTAACTACTTGTAGTCTTAAATGTTCAGATTTGAATGGCATAGACACTGTATCTTTACATTCCAGCTTATGAGCCAGAGTGTGCCCTCACACACCCATGTTTGCACTGAAGTTGATAGAAGTTGCAGAACTTTCAGGATTTGACTCCATTATTTTTCGTAAGTGTTCTGAGGATTGAATTTGATTTCACACCTCTAACTGTGCCCATAGTGGGCCAGATCTTAAAAAAGGGGGTAAATCTCCAGATTTCCAGATAGCTACAACAATTTACACCAGCTGAGATGTTGGTTTCCAGTTAAATCGATGGAAGCTACTTCTCCATATCCAATAACAGATGTGAATGACTTTTTAATAAGTAAAAAGTGACAAAAGAGCCTCTCAATCAAGTCAGCTGATGGGACAATCAGGCCAAACCGCTTATTCTCAAATTCAGTTTGAGGGGAAAATCAGAATACAATCCTATGCAGAGGTCTGAATTCAAAGGAATTTTTTTCAGTAGGCTTTGCATCAGACTATACTATTGAGTCTGCTGAGTCCCTAATATGGTATGCAGTGTGTGTGACAATAACCCAAAATGAAAAGGGACCCAAATATAGTGCAGGAAAGTTAGCACTGGGAGATTTCTTTTGTTGTCACAATTAACCCTTTCTCTAAGCATAGTTTCATATTTTTCTATTTGTGGTTTGAATAATTTTTCAACGTGAGAATGAGAGGACCATCATATCTGTGTAGAACATGAGGAACTTTAGGACAAAAACATGCAACTTACCTTGCAATGAGGTACACTAGAAAACAGAGCAGTGCTCATAATGAACATTGATGAAAAAGAGAGAACCACTTGGAATGCTCTTATGAATGGTCCACTCAGTTCATGAACAGCTCAGAAAGAAAATAAAAATAACCACATTTAGCAATAACAGAGAAAGAGAAAGCAAGATCATACTTTCAATCACTACATTCAAGGTCTTTGCTCTAATAAAACAAGTTTCATCCACTGACTAAATCAACATAGCGATGGACAATGCCTGCCAGTCTTCAGGTTGACTGATTATTTACTCTGTTTGGAAATAGGCTATTCTTATTTAACTCATCCTGTATTTACCTGTTCTTGTAGATGGTGGGAAGGAAAATGTAAGGCTTTACTCTCTAAAGCCATGTCTACACTATGCAGAAGATCGATGCCGCCGCGGTCGATCTTCTGGGGTTTAATTTAGTAGGTCTATTGAAGACCCACTAATTCAAACTCAGAGAGCACCCCAACCGATGCTGGTACTCCTGCTCCTCACAAGGAGTAAAGGAAGCATTTGCTTCCATCGATCTCCCACTGTGTGGATGGCACAGAAATGCGACTTAAGATACGTCGACTCCAGCTAGGGCTCTTGTGCATTTCAAAGTGGAAATGCCCGCGTGGAGCCCGGAATCAGAAGGACTTCCCGCTGGCCCTGGGCTCCACGTGGTGTTCCAACTTTGAAATGCACAAGAGCCGCCACTGGGGGCTAGTCGACTAGCAAATTAATCACTACTTAACATCCCTACTTAAAACCATTTCTTTCATTTCAGCTGATATTGTATCTGCCACAGAGATTTGTAAAAACAAAACACAAAAGCTATTTGGTCACATGGTTTCAGTTTTTCCCCATTCTATGACTGCCAGATACTTGCTTTTTATAAAAAATATGAATTGTAATAATATCTAATGTGGCTAACTTTCTAGATCCATTAATTTAATGTACACCTACTCCTTAGATTCATGAATGTAGCACACCCACTAAACAGCCTATTTCATTCCTAGTCTGAACTGATCACAACAAAAATATCAGTTTAGTACACCAACATTTTCAGCAATAATGAAATTTCCCTCCGTGTAGTTCGTTCTAGCTATTTCTTTACCACCATACTGGCTTCCTTTTAGATACGTCATTAAAGTGCTTTGCTAAGCAAGTGGCTGTTTTAAAAACCTTATCTTTCTCATATTTACCTTGAACTGCAACTCAGATTTCCAAAACACACAGCTATCCATTATCACATTGGATTTCTTGCTTATTATAGTGAGTAAAACTGTGCTTATTTTCAGAGATACCTTTTACATCTCTTTTCATGGACCATAGGGAATTTTTTTCCTTCTCTCTGTTGCTCAGAATCTTTTCCTGGTCACCGGCTATGTAGATCTTTTCCACTTAGCCTTTTTCAACTTTTCTACCTGCATAGCCCAATTCAAAGCAATGGTGATACATTCCATTCTGATATAAACAGTCATTGAGTTGTGACTGTGTGTTTTCACACAGAAAATGTTCCAGCACTTTCACAAACTCATGCCATTCGATTTAACATGATACATGCTGAAGTTGCTGCCCAGAACTGTCCAAGAGAATCTAAGTAACTGTGCCTCCTTAGCCTTCATGCTCAAATGAATTGTTAATGCCTTTTTGAGCATCACATTTTCTCCTGACAACAGGAAACTCAAGGCCACAAACAGGGCTACTTCTTAAAATCTTTCCTATAATATACAGATTACCCATCTCTCTCCAGGAGCAGTTTCTTTGTCTTTGACACTAACTTTCATTTTTTCTGGGAAACGGAGGGCATTCCATTTTAGCTTGAGCTGTTCCTTAACAATTGCAATTCTCTTGAGAGTGTGAACATTAAATAAATTGCGATGGGCCAAATGCCAAAGGCCTGACTCAGGACTCAGTTGTGTGGTTAAGGCACAATCCTACTTTAGGTGAAATACATAACTGCTCCTGTGAAGAGAGAGCGCTGCCAGGAATTCTGTCTCAGATTGTAAGTTATGTTTTACATTATGGAAGATTCTTCCTCAGGAAACCTCCTTCCTCATTCCTTGGAGCTTTTAAAGCTCAAACACTAATAAATGTATTGTAGAAAATTATCACACACTGGCAGAGAGATGAACTGAATAATCCACCAAAGTATGTCCTTTTATTAAATCAGTGCATGTTTATTTCAGCTTTGCCACCTTTCACGCTTAAAGTTGTCAACTCGATTTAGCATTTCCCTGCCTAAGATGTCAGGACAGTATTTTGATCTCAACTGTTTACTGCAAAATTATATTTGCCCTAGGTAGGTAAGATATAGCATCAAGACTTATATTTGTAAGTGATTCCACTCACACAGAAAAAAAATTGCAACATTGGGACCATAGAAGAAATAAGCTTTAAATGTTTGACAGCATATGCGAATGATCAAAAATTGTTTTTGACATTGTATGCAATCAGTTTAGCATATGGATGAAGATGGGCTGCAACATACAGGCGGTCAAACTAGATGAGCTGGTGGTCCTTCTGGCCTTAAACTCTATGGCTATTTGAATTTTATACAAAACGTCTCATTCACATGAAATGTGAATACATGCAGCTATGTATATGAAGACCTAGTCATGAAATCCTCACACCTTTGAAGTCAATAGGAAGTTTGACATTGACTTCAAAGATTTTTCCCAGTCTCAATGTGAGTGTTATAATCTTGCCTTTCTGGATTCAGAATGCACTAATCCTTTACTCAACAAAATAGTGACTATTTCAAGATATATAGTAAAAGACATCCTGAGTATATTTTTGTATCTATTTAATTTGATAGCATTAGACATCTTTGAGATGAATTGTAAGGAATAAACCTAGTACAGGCCCTTCTCATTATATGTCCAAGATACATTCAAAAAAACTTGGACTTATAGTGAAACCACTTAAAGCAGGGATTTTTTTTTTCCTGTGGCTGACTTCCATTTGTGCAATTTTTTTTTTGCGCGACTTACAAGTGGGGAATGGGAGGACTTATAACTTTAGTGCAAAATGGATGTATACCAGAGTGACTTATAGTGAGGATGCCCTGAATAGCACAATAAAGCATATCTGTAGCCCCAGATTGTGGAATCAGTTCTGTGTGGGCAGACTGCTTAGTACAGAGACAAATTTGTGTCTTTTTTTCATATATTGCGTTACACCATGAAACATATTTAATGATATTATGCCTGTCATAAGCTGTCCCTTTCCCCAGTACTGAAAAGATCCACTGGGACCTCCAGAGTCTCTTGTCAGGTAGTTACTTTCTTGTATATAGGGAGAAACTACTTTAAAAAAATCATCAGCCCACACCTGGGTTTATACCTTCCAGGGTTTTTCCCTCTGAGCTATCACATGCCCCTCCTGCATTTTGCAATTCTCTGACTCACCCGCTCTCCCTTCCCTCTAGGCCCAGCTGCTCTATTTTGAACCTGGTACTCTCTTCAAGCAAATCAAATCCCTTATTCTTACCAAATATTTAATACAATAAATAAATAAATAATCAAACACCTAGTTCTTATAGCATTTTTCCCTTGAAGTCAGTGAGACTGCTACAGTGATTAAAGTTTAGCACATGCATACTTTTGGCAGGATCAAGGACTTGATTTACTACCAATGAGTCTCAAACCAGAAATCAGGATTACACCCATCTAAGAATCTAAAACAAATTAACCCAATTCTGCCATATCATCGCTCTTAAATTATTATAAAGTAGGATCCATTTACCTTAGGCATGTTAGCTGAATACAGCAAAATTTAGCAAAGGTTTACATATGGTTTTCAGTGTGTTGAGGAAAAATAAAAAATAAATCTTTACCTGGTCAGCAGGTGTCCTTTGGTATCTTCTCTTCTGACACTCAAATGTCATTTCAAATTTAATTCCATGTCCTTGTTGAGCTAATGCATTCTGCAGTTCCACCAGATATGGTTCTGTTGGGGTGCATCTACATTGCAGGGCTTAACTTGAAATAAACTATGCAAATTGAGCTAGGTCAATTGCATAGCTTATTTCAAAATAGCTTATTTCGAAATAGAGCACTCTTCCTCTGATTTCCCTTATTCAATGAGGGTTACATGAATTGGAGTAAGAAGTCCTTCAGCCTGACAGTATTTTGACACAATTTAGAAATAACTACCTGCTGTATAGACGAGGACTAGGTTATTTCGGAATAGCGCTAGTTATTTTGAAATAGTGTTGCAGTGTAGATGTAACTTTAGTCACAACAAACCCTATACATTACGGCTACGGCTACACTGGTGGCTTCTTGCGCAAGAACTTTTTTGCGGAAGAGTTCTTGTGCAAAAAATCTTCTACAAGAGCGCGTCCACACTGCCATGTGCTTTTGCGCAAGAGATGTGCTTTTGCGCAAGAGCATCCATGACAGTGTGGATGCTCTCTTGCGCAAGAAAACTCCGATGGCCATTTTAACCATAGCAGCTTCTTGCGCAAGAAATTCATGTTGCCTGTCTACACTGCCCTCTTGTGGAAGAGCTCTTGTGCAAGAGGGCTTATTCCTCATGGGGAGAGGAATAACTCTTCTGGAATAAACCCTGTTTTACAACGCTATACTGTAAATTTACTTGTGCAAGAACGCTCGTGCAGTGTAGACAGCAGGCAAGTTTTTGCGCAAGAATGGCTGTTCTTGTGCAAGAAGCTGCCAGTGTAGACATAGCTTACTTGTTTCCAATGGGAACACTATCTTGAAATCATGTTTGTATGTTAAATTACAACAGAACTATCTCAGAGTCAGAGAAACACCAGTTCTGTTATTGCCTATGACCCAATCTACTTCTTGTACATCTTACTGAAATAAGGTGAAATACTGTATACAGGTTCCTTCACATAATGCTTGCTATTTTCTACATTCAAAATAGCACCACATAGAAAAGGGAGGAAATACAAAGGATCCATGACATTGTATAATGGAAGACTAAAGCCTAATAACAAGAGAAAAACAAGTTGACTAGACAGAAACCAAGACAGAAAATATATAAACATCTTCCTCTCCATACATACCCATACCTGCAAGTTGCCATTCTCGGGGGGAGAAACAGTTTGCAAGGAGAAACAGCTGAGCTGGAATTCATACACAAATTTGACACCTTCAAAAGATGTTTAAATAGAAACATGGAGTGGCTCTCTCATTAGAATAGCTAATTTCCCCTCCAGGTACTTTCACCTTCTCATTACCGTTAGAGGTGAGCCACATCCACTCTAATGTAATTAGCACTGATGTCAGAATCGCATCTCTGTATCCCTTCCTTTTTAATTTTCTCTTCAAGCATCCGAAGAAGGGAGCTGTGTCTCACAAAAGCTTATGCCCTAATAAATTGATTAGTCTTTAAATTTCCACTTGACTCCTTGTTTTTTATATTAGTTGGTTGTTGCCCCTTCTTCTGACATCAGCATCACCCATCTACTAAATGGTATCAGATGCTCAGGGCTTTGAAGGTTGACTTCCCAATGGAGAAGTAATCAATGGTGCAGATTCTTGGCATAATCTAAATATAACTTTATTTAAGTGCGTATATGTCAGTCCTCAAACAGATATACATGCAAACTCTTTTTTCAGGAATCTCAGCCCAAAACCGGTGTCTGGTTCCCAGGCAGCAATACTGCTTCAAAAAACTGACTCCCATGAAAGATGAAGAGGAAAAATTTCTTCTGCTCCTCATACAGCGCCATCTACCCAAATTCTTGTACAACAAAACTAATACAAGCATTTCTTCCAAAACTAAAAACTTGCATACATGTAAGAAAAATAGCTTGGACTGTATAACAATGGTGCCTGTTATAAAATGCCATAAGAATACATTATAGCTTCACTCAGGAGTTTAGAAATGGCCTCAGAAAAGGTTTGTTGAACATGAATAGTTTATAATATTCAGGGTTTCATTGAAATGGCCATGAGCCCTGGAGCCATGGAGCCAGAGTCAGCAGGACTTCCCATTGGCCCTGGGCTCCAGGCGGCGCTCCTGTACATTTCAAAGGTGGAACATTGAAGTGCTTATCGACTAGTCAAGCAGTCTATGGAAATTCCATCGACTACTCGATTAGCAAATTAATGGCTACTTAACACGCTTAACACCCTATTTAAGGAAGCTTAAATTGTCTCGGGAAGCTCAATTTATCTGGATTTTAGATTTGATGATCCATTAGATTTCTTGGGAATTATAAAAAGAAATAAAATGCTAAGCCAGTTAGGCAGATTGTTTGAGCAAGGTCATGTCTCTACCTACCAGATGCCTATTAAAAAGGCATCTTTATTTCTCCCCTAAAGAAAGGATATGCAGATGCAGGAGAAGGTTGTAGAGGGAGTGAGAGGGACTGGGAAATACCTTGATTAGAGTTGATTGGGATTTTTTCTGCAAAAAACATTTTTGATACAAGGTGTTGGGGGCAAGGTATTGGAGTGTATGAGGGGGTGAGGATTCTGGCTGGGAGTGTGGACTTTGGTGTGGGGCTGGGCTGAGGGGTTTGGAGTGCAAGGGGGTTGCGGATTCTGGCACAGAGTTTAGGTGAGGGAGGGGGCTCAGGTCTGGGACAAGAGTTTGGGGTATAGGAGGAGCTTTGGAGTGTGGGCCCTTGGCAGCGCTTACCTCAGGTGGCCCCCAAAAAGTAAACATCATGTCCCTCCAGACCCTATGCAGAAGCAAAGCCAGGCCTTGCGCACTGCTCTTGCAAGTTATTGGCAGTTCTGGGGCCAATCTCTCAATCTCTTCTGTTGGAACTGTTCCATCAGAGCTATACTATCCATAGGATGGTTTGGGGCAGTCGCCCCAGTCACCACGCTTTGGGGGCTCATTTCAGAATGGCCTGGGGGATTATCAGAGAGCTGGGACTAGGAGTAGGGGTCAGGGCCACTCTCTTACTCACCAGTGGTGATGGGAGCCATGGGAAGTGGTGCAAGCCAGCCCCAGGTGGTCTGCTCTGCCATATCCCAGTTGGATTGCTCTACTTCTCTCAGCAGCAGGAAATAGAGTGACCCAGATCCAGACTGCTCCACTTTCCCAAGAGATGCAGCTGGGAGCCAGATGAGCAGAGTGGGCTGGGGCAGTCACTCCACTTCCCAATGCCATGGTGAGTGCAGGGAGCCCAACTCTAGCTGCCGGCTCTAGGCCCCCCACTAATCCCAAAGGCCATGCTGCTCAGAGGAGCGGGGAATGGGTGAAGGGAGGAGTGGCTAGAGCAGAGTTGGGAAGAGGCATGGCAGGTTTGGAGCAGGGTCAGGGCTTGGGGGAAGGGGTGGAGTGAGGTGAGGCAGAGCAGAAGCAGGATGGGGTGAGGCCGTTCTAACCACACTTCCTCTAGGGATAGCCTTGTGTTCTACTTTATATAAATAATTAGGTCAGAAAAAGACCGACTTTACATCCCAGTGGCTATGACACTCATTTGGGATGTAGAAAATAGGGTTCAAGACCCTGATCTGAATCAGCAGATCTCCCATATCCTAGTAACGTCCTAATGAGTAGGCTATTGAGGTTGGTCTTTCTGGTTTCAAGCAGAAATTACATACAGACCTGAGAAATCCTTCCCAACAAAAGTATTGTTGAACCCGATATGTTCTCATGAAAAGTTTGGGGTTTGATTAATTAGCATTTTCTGATGAAAAATTCCCATGCAGTTCTGTTCAACCTACTAAAGGGAATGACTAACACTACTTCCACCAATCAGCCTTTGGATCACATATGCCTCATCTTTTTGTCTGACTAGAATATTCTTCTGGGGAAAAATATCAGCGCCATCTTAGACATGTCAGCAAGATACAAACAAATTCAATACTTCTCTGAAAATATCTTACCCATAAACTTGGATTGCGAACAGATATATCACCCTGCAAATATTGGATGCTGTTTGTTGGTGCTAAAACTAGACTAGAAAACAAGAGTTTGCAAGTTGAGAGGGGAAATTAGTTGCCAACTGAAATAAATGAATAATATACAAGTCTCTGAATCTGCTACTTTCTTTTATGCTCACAGTCTTATCAATCAATATCTTCTCCCATAAAATCCTTGCTGTGTTGACAGTGCAATGGAATGTATTTCATAGATGGGAGGAGAATGGTACAGGTCTTTGCCATGAAATCTTTTTCACCGAGGAACTGAATTAATTGCAGTTTGATCTGGAATTGACTTAGAAATAGAACTACTGGGATCTGTCAAACTGTCTTGGGATGTTTTGAATCCCAGGAAAAACAGAATGAAAGAAGGGTGGGGAGGCCTCAAAGTGAGCTCAGAAAAAAATTTGTACAGAGCTTTAAGTTGTCTAGCCAAAAAACTCTCACTTCATTGTTAATAGCTGTGAGTAAACTTGCCAGTGGATGTTTTCAGATCTGTCTCTCTAATACCCAAGTATTCCTTCTCTGTCTGGAATCACTATACCATGTACTCCAACAATGAGCTTGAAGCTTGCTGTTCTCACTGCAATCAAAGCATGATCAAAGGTTATTAGAAATGCCAATGAGGAACAAGTGTTCTAATCTAATGAAACACTTGCTGTGAGCTCCTGGCATTTATTTTATTTTTTTCTTTGTAAAGAGTGACATTGAGACAAGAGGTATTGGCAAGAGTGTGCAGTAGCCATTCAAGACGTCTATTGTTGGCTCTGGTTCATTAATTTTTACTCCTATACCTTCTACTAAGACTTCTCTATTGGCACCACCAAGCCTCAACTGAATGACTTAGAATCTTTCAAATATGAGGCTAAGTTGCTGCCATAAAATGTAAAAATAACATAATCAACTAGAAATCACTGAGGTGAACAGTCCCTCCTGGCCTAGCCCTCTATTAAAGTTTGACTTGGAAGGATTAGATTTTTGTCAGTAAATGTTGATTTCACCATGCTCACACAAACCCATGAAAAAATATTTTAATCAATAATAAGAATTTCAACTAGGCAAAGTAAAAAAAATGCTGCTTGAGAGATTCTTACAGTCAACATCCAGTGAGTTTATACTCTTTAGCTAGGCTTGTTACCAAGGGACTAGTGAGTGAATCGTAAAACCAGGTATGATTTGTTGCTATAAGGATGTCTACTTTGTGTATTTTGGCATGTGATGTTAACAATGTGTGTTTTAATACTTTATAAAGCTTTAACTTTTTGAGACTATATCTGTTGTCATTAGGTAATTTTCTGCCTGCACCATAATTTCCTGCAACTGCACACAATGTAATGCAATAATATTAAAAAACGTAAACATTGATATTGTCAACCTTAAAACCAAAACTGAATTCTGCCAATCTAGTTTTAGTCAAAGATGCAATTGTAACCCTATGGTCCCTGTCTTGTTATAAGTGCTTAATCAAAGAAGGATGTGAGTCCATTACATAAGATGAGCAAAATTCTTCAACCCTGAACCAACCTTCTTTTCAGTATAAGACAGATTTGCTGACACCTTCGCAAAATCAGTCAATTTTGCTCAATTGCTTTGGTCAGAAAAATATTTTTTCTTTCCATTTTTGAAACTTTTTAAACAAATAATTTCTATAATTTTGAGTCAAAACAACGCTTCTGAAATCCCTTTGAACAAATTATATGCTGTTAATGAAATGATTTGATTCAAACATTTCATTTGATCCTAAATGATTTTTTAAATCTTTTCAATTAACTAAAAATATAGAAAAAATCATTTCTAATTTAACCCAAAACATATTTTTCAGGGTTTTTTTTTTTTTTTTTTTTTGAATTGCCAGTGAATTGAAAAACCTGTTATCCACACAGCCTTATTTAGTTTTTAGGTGAATTGTGGAGATGAATGTACTCAGTTCTAAAAGTTCCTTGTCCAGTCCCTTGTGTAAGCAAAAATGATGGCTTCAACATGTGCTTTAGACAACTGCCAGAAATCTTAAAACTTGTACATTCAGAATAATTCCAATGGGAGAAAAAATAGCTTACAATGGAAAAGGGAAGAAACAAAACCCAGACAAAGGATGCAGAATAGAAAACTAAAATTATGGGACTAACTCATCTCTTTTGCAACTCTACTGAGGGGTGCGCACGTGTGTGTATATAATGCTTTCACTTTATGTCAGAAGACTTATAGTAACCTGCTGTTAATTCAACTGATGCTGCGGCTATGTTTACACTGCAGGCTTCTTGTGCAAGAACTTTTTGCAAAAGAGTTCTTATGCAAAAAGTTCTTGTGCAAGAGCGCATCCACACTGCCTTGTGCTTTTGAGCAAGAGGGGTGCTTTTGAACAAGAGCGTCCATGGCAGTGTGGACACTCTCTTGTGCAAGAAAGCGCTAATGGCCATTTTAGCCATAGGGGTTTCTTGTGCAAGAAACCCCTGCTGCCTGTCTACACATGCCTTTTTGCACAACTTATTCCTTGTAGAAAAAGGAATAACTCTTGCGCAAAAAGCCCTGTGTTCTTCCGATTTACTGTACTTTTTCTTGTGCAAGAATGCACTTGTTGTGTGGACGCTCTGCAAGTTTTTGCACAAAAATGGATGTTTTTGTGCAAAAACTCTGCAGTATAGATGTAGCCTTAAACTTTTTAAGGAAGCCACAGACAACTGAAATATATGTGTTGTGGAGTCACTTATACAACAGATATATGAACAATTTATGAACATTTACACATTTTTTCTCCTTCCTATCTCAAACAAAGTTGTATTTGTTAATTTTGCACACATAAACCACAGGATACGTTTCCCAATAAGAAAAAGATAAGATGACGCGAAAAGATTCCTGATTCCAAGGATGTAGCTTCTGAGACAAGCTTCTCTTATGAATATTTCTGAATACAAACATTTGCTCTTTGCTTAAAATGAAGATTTCCATGAACATTCCTGACTCCTTTGCTAGCAAATATGTGGACACGATAGAAAATTAAGTTACAGTTTCCTACAATTATTTGTGCAAACATATTTGCACAAACTTTTGTAATTTTTAAATGTGTCATCTAATTTAGTTCTGCCACCCATGTACTGGCATGGAAGATACATCTGTACACTCAAGAGAACAGTAGAAGGCAGGCAGGAGAATGAGACCAAAAACAAAAACCAAAAACCCACACCATGCCAGGCCACGTTAGGCCTTTAATAAAGTGGTATCATAAAAGCATTAATAAATTAATTGAATAAAAACAAAACCAGAATCACTGGTGGAACTCCAGGGATATTGTCAACCTTCCATGGGATAGGAAACATCCATAAAATATCGACATACATGGGTTGTAACTTCAGTTCATGTATGTAGACACAGCAGCCTTGACATCAGTGGAATTGTATCCATTTACATCTATTGAGTATCTATCTGCTTTTAGGGTTTTGTTTTGTTTCAGTGGAGGGACTGGCTCCCTTTTCAACTCTAGTTTAGATGGGGATCTTGCCAATAGCTGTAACTCCTGTTCTTTAGATGGCTAACAGCAAAATGAGCAGGAGAGCTGTATGAGTGAAATATACTGCAGTAGCTGCCAATAGCAGCTGAGGTCTGGACCTGCCAAATGTGTCTGTTTCACAAATCATTGACCACTCTGCATGGGAATGTGAATATACAATATTTGTTTACTAGTAGATACTGTGCTGCTTTGTATAAACCACATGTTTTAATGAGTTGATCTTATTTTTCTTGAAATCTTTCTTATGTCCAGATTATGCTACTCATGTTTAGTAATTCACTCCTGATTCATAGCACTACCATTTTTGCGGTTGTTAGTATTGCCTTCTGCCAAATAGCTACCTGAATTTTATTCCTTTTTTTCCCTTATTATGCTGCTACTAAATTGGCTTTGCTTTGCATCTAAATTGAATTATATGTTGTAAATGAAATGATTGGGGCAAACATTTCATTTGATCCCAAATGATTAGAGAATGAAATACTGTAAGAAATTTCTGAGGTTAACTTTATTATCATTTTCTAAGGTCCTGTTGGTGACTGCCAGTTTTCTAATTTTTCTTGTCTCATAAATTGACTTCTCCAGAACTAAGTCACTAAAGTTAAAATTATGGAATATATCTGCTGAGAAGCAGGCATACCTTTCCACGGAGCTTGGGTTGCATCTCCATAGCTTCCAATGTTGCTGGTATGGAAAATGATTTGCAAGTATTATATATTCTTTAATGGATGTGGCTATGTCATGTATAGGGGATATATAACTAATTCCTGTTTGGTTCCCTTGGCTTTCCCTCTTTGGTCTCACAAATACCACAGGGTTATTGAGAGATTGCCAGTTCATCTGTCATGAAATTATTTCAGAATGTAAACACTGTGTAACATGTGAATAGCATTTCAAATGTCTTTGTGCCTAGCTGAGTTTTGGCTTTGTGAACAGAAATACAGGCTGGTGCTTTCTTGAGCTGAATAGCTATATTAGCAGCAATCTTGGCTTCAAGAGAGTACACATATATGGTGTCAAACACAGTAAACTTCATTAATGATGAGGCAGCTACTGTCATGCTTTCTTTCTGTCTTTCTTTCCCATTTAAAACTTAAATGCTCCCCTACTGTATCTCTAGCTTTCTATCATGCACGTCTAAGGAATATTGAGATGTGCTAAAAAAGGTGGCATCTTCGTGTGCAAAGAATACCCTTTGGTCACATTTGAATAAAAGCTCCAGAGACCTTAGATTTTTATCAGAATTCCCCTGTACAGAAGCTGTGCTGAGTATTCTGAGGCATGGCAATCTGCCAGAAAGGAATACAGGCCAGCTGCTGAGGTGGTGTAAGCTGTCATAGCACCATGGGTAAAGCGGTGACACTTTACACCAGCTGAAGATCTGGCCTGTTATTAAGTGGTAATGACAGTGCTTACTTGTCATGCAGGTCTGCACTATGAGATTTGTCTTAAGGAGAGGTGGGGGTTAATGCGCTTCTTTTGACATTTTAATTTGGTCCTAAGATGTCTTATGTTGTAAAGAACATTGAAGATATGGGGGCTTTGATTCAATTATGCTTAGCGTCTTGCAGATAATTTAATTTCCAAATTATTATTATTATTATTAATAATAATAATAATAATAATAATAATAATAACTATTTCCAATAATGATGATTTTGGAGTAATTAGTCTATGATAAAATGTCAGCAGAGTCAGAATTACATGAGTTCGATGTGACAGAGTCTATTAACCTTCTCTGCCCGTGGCTTGAAGCACCAGAACCCTGACAGCCCCACGCTCAAGTAAAACCCAATTAGACTGGACTAACAAGACTTAGTCCTCCAGGGTCCATCTATGCAGCACTTCTGTAAGCCTCCCAACCTAAGTTGACAGACTTAAAGTAGTGGGGCTCAAGCTGGCAGTCTAAAAATTTCCCTGTCATTAGCACTTTGAATTTGGATTGGATCTCAAGCTCTGAAGTCTAGGAAAGGGAGTGGTCTTCAGAGCCCAACCTCCAGCCTGATCTGCAACTTCAAAGCCCTGTCAGAGCACTAGCATGAGCATCCCTAACACAAGTCTGTGTGTTGTGCTCACTCCCACTCATTCCCAAATGCTGTGTAGACGTAGACCTAGAAAGGTCAGCAAGAGGTACTGATCAATCAGGAGCCAACAGTCCAGTAACAAGGCTTGCCTGCCTCTTCTTCTCAGCTGCAGTAGAGGTTAAGACCGGGACTGCGGACAAGGTTCTCGTTGCTAGCCCAAGGATCAGGTCAGTGTCTTTCCCTCAAGTGCTACAACTGAACATTTCCCTTGGAAGGAGTATTTGTTTATTTGAAGGCACAGACAGTCACATTTGGCGATTGTTATTTTGGTTTAACTGTTAGAGACCGAGGCCAAGCTTCAGGCAGGTGGCCATAACTTGCGAACGAAGGCAAAGAGCATCTGCAATTCCACACTTGGCCCTACAGGGGTCATTGTGCAGCAGCCCTACATGTGACAGATGCAGGTACCAGTGATCACAGCTCCCATTGGCCAAATCACCATTCCGAGCCAATGGGAGATCTGGAAGCGGTGTCCCAGCACTTGAAGCCAAGCAGGAAATTATAGCAGCAGCCTACCAGAGTCTAACCCTGGTGAACCATTGCCATGTTATTGCCTGCCCCTGACCTAGATGCTCCTTTTAGATCATCATATACAGAACATATACATATGCACATACATATGCTGTGAAGACGCAGGATATATATTTTGGGATACGCTGGTCTCTGAAATAGCATTGCAATGTAGATGTAGCCCAAATGACCTAAACTGTATCCAAAAATAATTGCAGGAGGAAAAAAAGTGAGGCCCAGTTATGGTAGAGCTTCTTCTTTCTTTTGTATGGTATTTGAAAAACAATGGGCTGGTATTATAAGTGAATCTTGATATTAGAAAACCATTCTAATGCTTCTGGGGTAGCTAGATGCATCCCCTTTATGCCACCATTATGAGAATGAATGGGACAGTTGCCTGTTGTCTGTTATATGTTGTATGTTCCTAAACATAGTCACAATTTGGTGACTATGTTTGATATTTGATTTTTTCCCATTTGTAGAGTTGTTATTTATGCCTTCTCTGCATTGTCTGAATATAGATGAGTGTAATTCACTGCCTATGGGGAAAGCAGAATCTTGGAAATTCTTTTGTTGGATCTTTAATCAAATCTTTATTTGGGATCTCACAGTGTCCCACAGTTTGAGCCAATGTGGGTTGGTATCCTTTCAATATGCCTGTAGTGTTAACACATGAATCCAGAAAGGCTTCTTGGATTTGGGTTTGGAAAGTGGCCATGAACTGAGGTCTTTGTGTATCTACAGGGGTTGGCTAAGATCTTCTTGTTCTTGTTACCTGCTATTAGCTAGCATACTGCTTACCAAAACTGGGAGCCACAGTATTAGCATTGATTCGAACTACTGACAATCCTGAGTGTGGCATTGATTTTAGTGTCAACAAGATTGGTGTAGGAGCTGTGCACCAAATTGGCTTGCAATATACCACCCCTCTCCCCCACTGCTTTTTGAAAGACCAGAGCTTGTACTGACATTCAAAGAATGCATGCATCATTTTCTCAGGGTGTGACAATGAACTTCTTAATGATGTTAACCCTTGTCATTTTCTTCTTGTCGGTGCTGTCAAGGTATTGATGATAACTCAGAATTTATTTGGTCAAAGGTAACCCCAAGGTACAATGGATTGTGCTCATATAATAGAGGAAGACCACAAAAGTCCCCATGGTTATTCAAGTGGAAGGCAGAGACAAGTGTTTTTGAAGCAGTGGGTTTCATTCAGCTGTCAGGAGGTTGTTCATGACTTTTATTATAGAATTCAGAGGTTAGGGATGTCATCTCCATAGAAGAATATACAGGGTGATGTGACTGAAATGTCACTGGTATAGAGACTGAACAGTGAAGGCACTGATATGGATTCTTATGGAAGGCTATTGTTCAGTCTCCATGATTTGTTTGCAGATTCATCAAAGTGTAAAGTGAACCTTCTGTTACTCTGCTTTTGGTGATGAGTCTTATGGTTGATTAGCATGGGAAAGCTAATGATAACTTCAGCTGGAGCCCCTTGTGCCGTACAGTATTGTATGCAAAGAAAAGGTGACTGAATGCTGCTGCTGTTTTTAAATTTTACTGGTAGCCAGATTCTGTGTAGCTGGCTAAGGCCATCATCTGGTCACAGCAGTTGTGACTGGTTACAAATATGGCCTATTCTTTGGGGACCAGTTGCTCCAGTTTTGACTGTAACCTTTTGAGGTAGGAGCCACTTCAACACTTTATGGCAACTGTTAAGGAAGGAGGTGAGCCAGTAGCTTTTTGGGTTAGTAGCCTCTTTCCATTTTCAAAATGGCAAAGATCTTGGCTACCTTCCACTCTTTTGGTATTATGTCAGAAGAGTGGATGTTGCTGAAGAGGTCTGCCAGCCACCTTCTTGGCTTTGGATCAAAGTTCTTCAGGAATTCTGGCTATATTCCATTCATTTCTGCTGTTTTCCCAGACTGAGCATTAGAGATACCCTTAGCTGTTTACTCTACTGTGTAGGGGGCAGAAAGGATTAAAGATAACTGGCACTGGTTTAGTGCATGGTACAGTGCTTTCTCAGCTTGCCATCCAAAATATCCATCTGCAAATGGGAGTTGGTGATTTAACTAAGTGGAGGTGTCATCTGTACTTATCTGAGGAGGTTGTAGGCTGCTGGAACTGCATTGCCTAAAATGCTTTTGGCCCTGTGATGGATAGGAGGAGTGCTGGCCAGCACTTGGTGACTCAAGGATTAAATTCGGCTAGCTAGGGGGGTGTTGGGAGGAATCCAGGAAAGCCAACGGGAAAGGTTGGGGAAAAACACAACAGCAAAGCAAGCAAACAAACAAACAAAAAACAAAACAACTGTTTGGTTTGGATTCTCTGGCTGTGCAAATTTAACCTTCTGTGTGCCTTTTCCCCTTCAGGCAGAAAAAAATAATCCCAAAACTTTCAAACAGCAAAACAGAAAAAAAAGGTGTCTTTTTAAAATACTGAGGTCTGTTTTCCTGGTTCAAAAGTATCCCACCAGTTCTGCCACCATGTCAAGGCTGTTCCCCACTCTGGCATTCTGGCATTCTGATTGCAGAAGATGGCGGTCCACAAGAGACCTTAAATACCTTGCCTCTATTGTGTTCCACTTACAAAAACTCCCCAAGGTCACATATTTCCTGTGCTTGGGAAGTAGCTGCCACCATCAAGTGTAAAAACAAAACCCCTTCTTCTGAAACCCAGGAAGAAGTACTTGAACATCTTCCAGAAGGGTACCCTTCCAAGCTCTTTTACCACAAGAGAGCTTGAGAAAAACAAAACAAACTGCAATCTCTGATAGCTGTCCTCTTAGTCTTAGGCACGCATACACAGACCCCCTGCTACTTTCCAGGACATAAGAATCATATCATCACCTTAAAAAAAGTTTATTTTTATTAACAGAGCAAAAAGATATACTTAATAAAGCATACTTGGTTGCTAGGTGTTACAAAAAGATTGAGTAAAAACAAAGTAAACACAGAGAAACATAATATCTCTGGGTGCAACTTAGGTATAGTGAATGCAGGGGGCACATGGACTTATCACAGAGAAGTTTAACAAAACAACAAAACAAAGAAAATAACCTGATCACGACTAAATGTACATTTTCCTATCTACTCCACAATCCATCTTTCAAGGTCCAGTCCATTTCCATGTCCAGTATTCCTTGTAGGTATGGTAGTTCTTCCTGGATTAATTCATCTTGTTTTCCTCAGCTCCTAGCTTAAAACTCACACAAAGGAACAGCAGACAGGTATATCTATTCAGTTTAAATTTCAACAGTCTTTCCCATTAGCTTTCCTGGCTTCCTGCCAACACCCCCTAACTACGTGAGTTTAATCCTTTAGTCACCGAGTGCAGGCCCGCACTCTTCTTATCCATCACAGGCCTCTACGAATCTACATGTCAGTGAAAGTCAATATGACCTTAGGTGCCTAAAACCCAGTTTCTCAAAGATATTTGGACATTTATCATAGAATCATAGAACACTAGAACTGGAAGGGACCTCGAGAGGTCATCGAGTCCAGTCACCTGCCCTCACAGCAGGACCTAATACCGTCTAGACCATCCTTGATAGATGTGATCATCCCTGATAGATGTTATTACCCATTGCAATCAAAATCACTTTGGAGGGTAGGCACTTGAATGCCTTTGAGGATCTGGACTTTACATCACTTTTGAAAAATTTACTTGTTTATATTTGTAACTTTTATTAAGGGATTCCAAAAGGGATCTTTGGCGGCCCCTGGAGTTGTTTGAAACTTGGCTTGAATGAATGGATTTTGTTGCTGTTTTTCAACAGGTGTGAAGTCTATAAACTATTTGGGGAACAGCTGGTAAAACACATGAGCTAAGTGCAGCTATTGCTGTAGATTTCCTCTAGGGAAAATGCCCAATCAGCACTGCTTGTGTTTGCTTGTTGACTCCAGGAATGTGTCGGTAAGCACACTGAGGTCCGGAGTGAGCTGAGCACGCAGCTACACTTCATCCTGTGCTACAGGGCTCCCTGCCAAACTGCAGAGGAGACAGACAACCTTTTGTGTTAGTAGGCAAAGCCAGGCAAGGCACTTTCTCGCTCACTATAGCAACTGTCACTGAGAGTGATGGCAGTGGGAACTAAACCACCATAAGTGAAACTGAACCAGCTTCTTTGGAAGGAAACCAACATTCCTAGCATACTTACAGGGCCCCGGGCTTGGAAGGAAGGAAAGATCTTATCTAGTTCCCCCACCTCCCTCAGTTAGAATACCAGCAGCACTAGCAACCTCAGTAGTCTCCTTGTCCATAAGTCATTCTGGAAGAGGCAGCGTGAATCTCCATTCCCCACAGATGAACCCCACACCAGTTTTCAAGTTTTCTGGGAAATGGTCACAAGGCATGTTTACCTGAGACCAGGTGGTAGAGCTGCTGCATCTCAAGGTGCTAATGAGGTGGCTGCTTCCTAGCACTCTCAGAAAGAGACATTCTCTGTGCTTGTGAGTACCTGATGCTCCCTTCGGCCGAGGAACACTGTCTTCTCTTGTCCCTTACAGTGCTGATTGCATGGGCTAGGTCGACACTGGCACTTTACAGTGCTGAAACTTTCTGGCTCAGGGGTATGAAGAAACATCCCCCTGCTCCCTCCAAGCACAGAAAGGTAAGGCGCTGTAAAGCACCAGTATGACTCAGTCTACAGCGTGGGGAACCACACTCTTAGTGCAATTAGCTACTCCCTTCATGGAGGAGGTTTGCACAGCACTCTGGGACAGCTCTCCTAGCATTTGTGCTGTGGCCGCATTTTCAGTTTAAAGTGCTGCCACAGCAGAGTGGCCACACCTGTGTTTTAAACATTTAAGTGGAGAGAAAGCCATGGTCATACTGTTACAACTAATTGTGTTGCATTTGTAACACAAATTTCAACAAGCATGCAGTGTGGTTGTTGCAGTTTTGGTTTAGTGAATTAATAGTAGAGAGCAAGCAAGCTGCTGGAAACTGTAAGCCTGCTTTTGTCTTCTGCAGTATGTTTACTTGGGAGGTTTTTAAGAATGATGGATGTTTCTTGCTGCCCTTCAGTATAGGAGTGATTGCACAAGAATGTCTACACCCTCTCTGTGAAGTCCATAGGGGGCTTTCCTGTTTGCTTTAAGGGTGTATCTAGACTACAGGGATTTTTTGAAAAATCTTTACCTGCATCTAGACTGCCGCCACGATCTGTCGACAGTAAATTGAAAGAATGTGGTGGTTTTGTCGACCACGGAAAACCTTGTTTGATGAGGAATAACGCCTTTTTTCGAAAGTGCTCTTTCGAAAAAAGGCGTAATGTAATGCAAACTGTGCTTTTTCAAAAGACAGCATCCAGACTGCCTGGGTACTCTCTTTTGAAAAAGCGACTTGCTTTTTCGAAAGTACGGACTGTAGTCTAGACACTTTTTTTCGAAAAAGGCATGTAGTCTAGACGTAGCCTAAGGGTTGCCAACTTTCCCGACTGGATGCACCGGACACCATTGCAGTGAATGGTGTCCAGTCCATTGAGTCTGGAGAGTGGACAACCATAGTTTGTTTATTTGTTTGTTTATTTTAATGGGATCAATCAAAGTATTCTACAGCTTCTCATTACTGCGTATGTATAATCTAAACCCTAGGAAAATGGAAGCAATAGAGTTATTATTGTGTTATTTGAAAACATAATATGTATGTTCCAGGCTGCATTTTGCTTTTACTATATCCCAGGCTGCCTGATACAATGTCATCAATCACATATAATTAGCATAAGAATAACCAAATAAAATATTCCAAATATTATACTATCTGCATTAAAATATCTCAAAGAGGATCTAGCCAACATTGGGTCCCTGTTGTGATGGGTACTTTACAAAGTAAATAAGAGATGGTCTTGTGCCATAGAGCTTGGAGTCTAGGACTTGTCTACATAGCACATTACTGAGTGACAAGCCTCAGTTTGACTTAACAGTACAGTACAGTAACATCTCATGAGGATACTGCTAGAGTGCACTGAAAGTTCCAGAGTGCATTTGGATATTTTGACAAGAGAAGCTACTGCACTATAGATTACCGTGAGAAAGCCAGGATATGAATGTCCCTTGTAAACAAGCCCAAACTAGACAAACCAGACAAAAAGTAGAAGCAGAAACAGAGGCACAGAAAGATAAAATGACTTGCTCGATATCCCACACAGCAGGTCAGAAGCAGAACTGGATCTCCTGCTTTCCACTTGACCATGTTGCTCTACTTTTACATTGGAGTTAATTGGATGAATTGTAGATATGATCCTGAAATGATCCTCATTATATAAATGACCTCCATAAGGTTTAGGCTGTTATTCTGATGCTGGACTTATGCTAAATATTAAACTATGTGCTTTTTAAAATATGAATTCAAACCTCGTAGCCTGCCAAAAGTCTCTCAGTTTGGGAGGATATGAGAAAAGAAATGTCGAGGAGAACTGAAAATTATGTAGAATTATGTACACAGAGAAATGCACCAAATGTTCAAATATACATATATGTGTAAACACACATAATTACATATAAAATTGTGTGTGTTTATACATATATGTATAAATAAATGTTTAGTTTCATGATTCATTAGCTTACTAAAGAAGAGATGAGGAACAGATTTGTGGGGAATGGACTGTAAGCAACAGGGATATTTTCTCATAACGCTGTGCTAAATTTTCAAAAGTAGGTGCCTAAATTGTGCACCAAAAATACATTGATAGGTGAGTGTTACACAGATGTACGCAATTGGCAGAAAACATATTTTGTGCCTCCAGCCGACATTCCTGTATGTGTAGCTATAGCAGTGTGATGGGACCTACTATCCTTTAGGGCTTAGAATAGCCAAGACTGTGGCCAAGATAGAAAGTCTTCGGATCACAAGCAGAAACTCACAGAGTGTTTAGAGGCTGCTGGGTCTCATCTGCTTCCCTGAAACTCAGCCTGGAACAGAACATGTATAAGGAAAAGAGCATTGCTGGGAAAGGCTTCCCATTCAGTCTGCCAAACACAAGGAAGGAAGTGCTTTGTTTTGCTTAAAGACCACAGGTTGTTTCCCCTTTTGAGCAAGATGGGATCGACATACTCTGTTTTGTTACCTTTCGGCAGCAGGAAGTGATTTGGAAACCATCTACTTCTTTTTCCATTCAGATTCTCTGAATCATCTTTACTGTCCCTCTTAAAGGGAAATGATCCAAGGACTGTGTCTAATTGCCAGTCTGTGAGGGTTCTTTTTCTTCTCATCAGAAAAGAAAAGATTCAGGAACTACATCTGTGCAACAATGTTAGAAACTTTGCCTCCTCTGTTCCATAGTAATCACATCCCCAGTGTAAAGCAAGCTTGGGAGTGTAGGTCACCAAGGCAGAACACAGAGCCTTAGAACAGGATGAATAGCACACGTTGGCTTAAAGATTGGCTTTCTTTCATGTTGAAGGAACCAAGGAGAAACAGCACCATTACATAGGACTGGTGCTGTATAAATAGGGCTCTACCAATTAACAGTGCAGTTTGGTCAATTTTATGGTCATGATCGCAGAAGTTAAGAAGTCAATACTGTGCCTCTCTACAATAACCTTGAAATCCCCTGCAAATCCCTTTTCAGTCAAGACCCCTAATTTGAGAAATATTGGTCTCCCCTGTGAAGTCTGTATAGTATAGGGTAAAAGCACACAAGACCAAATTTTTCATGGCTGTGAATTTGGTAGGGCCGTATGTATAACTAATATAGGCCCCCTTTCCAAGTGAGAAATGTGATTCATGTATGGAAAGTTTCTGGGGCACAGTATGGTCTGCTGCTGGCAATATACAAATCTTGGGAGTTAGCACAAATAACTTGATAGTCATTTAAAATGTGATGGGCTTAAAGGACTTTCTTTGTCAATTGCATTGTCATTAGAAAATGCTGCTTGAACTCCAGAAATAAAGCATCTGTTCTCCTCTCTCTGGGTCTACATTATCATTCCCTGTAAGCCCTCTGTACCAACCTTCCTTCCAAACATCATACTACTAGCTGGTCAGTGAGCAAACACTTTGAAAAAAAACACCCTGCATGCCATATAAGCACAGCTGGACACTAGTTTCTGCTGATTCCTCTGCAGCACACTCTGTGTTGACTTGGAAGAAGTTCTAGAAGGAATGAAAAAAAACCCTTATTTCCGGCTGAGACGAGCATAATAAAGCTTCTTTTGGCTTAGCAAGCGGCAGGCTAATTTTTGGGTTTCCTGGTAGAGCTGCTGCTGCCTGCAGACCACAAAAGGTCCCAGGTTAAGTATAGGGTGTGCTAATAAACAGAACACCAACAGAGTAAATCCCATCTCAGGAAAGGGACTCTGCTAATTAGTTAAGTCTGTTTCAATGTTTGGCCACCTACAGGAATGTGTAATACCAGTGGATGCTGAACAGAGGCAGTCTATTTAAGGTCTTAATTGTATGATTAATTGCATTTCTTTTTTTCTTTTCTTTCTTTTTTTGGATTCTTGTTTTGATGTCTGGTTTTCACTCCCCACCGTGCAACTGCTACTGCATATGTAGAAAATTTTACTTAGTGCAACATAAAGCAGATTTTTCTGTGTACTAAAATCTGATGTGCTTTTGATCCCAATGCACCAGATTTATCCACAGCTGGTGTGGCTTTATTATATATACAGGTGCACAGGCTGTATTTCAATTACTCAAACCACGTAACTCTTCCAAAATATTTTTTAGAAATCCTTATTTTTAATACTCTACTAGTATATAAATGGATTCCCACTGACGTCAATGAGAAGACTCTAATGGACTTTGGAAGCTGGATCAGGGTCTTAATGCACAACACAGCCGTTGCCATTATCGCTATGTATTTCAAATATAGCGTGTATATTATTGCAACATCAAAAGTTTTGTCTCTTTAAAAATAGACTACCAATTCCCAGTATCATTATCAAAATGTGCTTAAAGCCCTCCATCAGCCATTTAATTTGTAAATATCTAAATACACTTATTCAAACTCTCTTCTTAGATGTGGACACAAGGTCTCCATTGACTCTAATGAGAACTATACATGTAAATCCAAGGGCAAAGTTGCCTTTTTCCAGGTGTTTGTGCGTGTGTGTTTGTTTTAAGTCTTGCAAATGTTATCAGCTAACCATAGCTATCACTCCAATGTGACCTCTATGCTGTGACCTGTCACTTAGCCCAGACTACACAGAATCATTATGGTATATATTGAATCACTGGCAGGATTCAATATAATTGTTACTGTAGAATCATCAATGAATGCAGGTGATTCTTGTTGAGTCAAGAGCCCATCCCGGCAGGAACCAATGGTATTCAATATTTATAATAATCATCTTGAAGAAAACATAATCATTGATAAGACTTGCAGATTACCCCAAAATTGTTGAACATGGGTCTTTTATACAGCACAGTCTGGATACCCTGGAAAACTGGATGCAATGAAAGGTGTCATAATATAGCCAAATAAAAGATTCATATATCAATAAGTATTTACGGGAAGCGGGGATTGTGCCTTTGGAAGAAGTGATTCTGATAAGTACTTTGGGATCATAATAAATAGCTAACTGAACACGAACTCCCAGTGCAATGCTGCAGCTAAGAAAGTCAACACAATCTTTGGCCTTCAAGAACGATTCGATGTCTTGAAAACCTGCCTGACAATCAGAGACTTAAGGAGCTCAATCTATTTAACATCTAGAGGAGTGGTTTAAGAGATGAATTTATCATTATCTATAGCTTCCTACACAAAGAACTAATATCTGATATTGGTGGGGTTTTATTTTTCAGATAAAAGTATAATAAGATCAGAAACACTGGAATTGGTTGCCAGGGAAAGTATTAGAATGCCCATCAATGGAAGTTTTTAAGAATAGACTAGACAAACATTTGTATATCTATGTATATTTAGTCTTGCCTCAGCAAGTCTGATGCAGATCACCTCCCATCCATCTCTTGATTTCTATAGACTGGAAATAAGATGCAGGCTTTTAACTGTGACAATTACTAAACACTGGGACATAGTGGATTCTCCATCACTTGGAGTCTTTAAATCAAGATTGGATAACTTTCAAAAAGAGATTCAATAGCTCAAACCAAAAAGTATGGCCTTTGAATGGAAATTACTGAGTTAGATTTTTTATCCTGTGTTCTACAGGAAATCATATTAAATTATCATAAGGTCCTCTGATTTCAAAATGTACTAGTTAGGTTACCTCATGGATTTGACCCAAACTTATATTGTATATTGTTTATGTTGTTTTATAAATTATTATGATTTGTTGCTTGTCTGAGGTCATATTTCTATGTATACAATAATAATGATGATTAAAAATCAAGGATCAAATCCTGCAGTTCTCAGTCAGAGTTTCAGCTGAGGAGGAAGACAGGATAGGATCACAACATTTGTTCCATACAGTTTGAGAGGAGTAACGTTAGTTCGAACCAAGGGGTTTGATTCGAACTAAAGCAGCCCGGAGTGCACTTTCACTTTCAAATCAGCTGGCGTTCGGAATAGCGTGCGGCCGAGATTATGCTAATGAAGCACGGGATATTTAAATCCCGGCTTCATTGACTATTTCGAATGCCTACATTTGCATCCCTAGTTCGAACTAGGGTGCAAGTGTAGACATACCCTAAGAAACTAGCAATTAGGTGAATCTACATCATGGATTGTTTCTGAGTTGTTGAACCTGAGAATTTTTTTCCACAGAAAAAAAAATACAAATGAAAAAATGTTGCCCAGTTCTCATTTCCCCTCCTCTATTATCCACCTACTCAGAAAATTCAAGACAGCATCAAAGATCCACATGTATCAGCATGCTGTTCATCTACAGACTTGCCCAATCAGCTCAAATACTTATTACTTGAAAGCAAAATGTAGACGTACTACTGGAAGTCTTCACAATGGCATTGCACCTGCAATGCAGCACTGTGTGGCTAATCGGAATGCCTATTTTCCTTTTCTGTTTTAATTTAAAGGGATAACCATACAGACACACTAGCAAGAAAAAAGTCTGAAAAGTAACCAAAAATTACATGCATAAAAACCCCACAAGGCACCCAAGAAAGGGTCTATTTCCCAGAACTGATGTTTAAATGTAAAGGTTCTCCTCAGGCAGAACTATATTTCAACCTCTACCAATTATATTTAAGTGTAATGAAAAATAAATACAACTGAGTTTTTTAGGAAAGCTGTTATACCTAAAGTCCTGTCAGCACTTGCATTATAAACCTAGTTTGTTCAGGGGGTAATAAGTGCTGTAAAAATGTATTCCAGTCTGAAACTTGACAGACAAAGGTCCCAGTTTTAAAGCTGTTTTTTTTAAGGGATTAAAAAGGGGGATTGGCTACTTTTAAGCTGTACGATTGGTAGCCATAGGAATTTTCCAACACTTTTTTTGGTGCTCCTCTAATGCAGAAAAGACTGATTTTAAAAATAAAATGATTCAGATTTTTATTAATCCATGATGTGAACTACTTGTATGCTGCTCTTGGTATTTGTATAGGGTTTTGGTTTGAACAGTGCAGTGAGTTCAAGTACCGGTGAGCAGACTAATTACAGTTAGTTTTGTTGAATGGGGTTTGCAAGAGCACTCAGCACCTGCCTAGCACGGTGCCCAAGAGGTATACATCTGACATCAATGTGTTGACAGAAAAGCCACCCATAGTCTTGAGATATCATTTCTCTGCTTTATCTCTTATTCTGTTCCATCCTGAGCCTTAGGAGTAAAGTTTCCTCTTTGCTCTCTTCTTGCTGATGGCCTATACCAGTAGGAAAATAACACCCACTGACCTGGCTAGTGCATTAGAGCACAAGTTATAGGGAGCATGCTACCTCCATTTCTAGCAACTTACTTCTCATCTACTCTCAGGCTACATCTACACTACAAGGTTTTGGCGCAAAAACGGCTGTTTTTGTGCAAAAACCAGTGGAGGGTACATACCTCAAGTGTATTTTTGCACAAGAAAATCAACAGAACAGAGGGCTTTTGCCGGTAGAGTTATTCTTCTCCCCATGAGAAATAACTCCTTTTTGCGCTACAGCTCTTGTGCAAAAAGGCAGGTGTGGATGCTCCAGTGGGGGTTTTGTGCAAGAAACTCCTATCGGAAAAAGCACAAGTGCTCTGATAGCCATTCTGTGAATGTCAATCAGAGCTTTCTTGTGCAGGAATGTCTATGCAGTGTGAACGCTCTCTTGTGCAAAAGAGATGTGCTTTGTGATGCGCTTTGAGGTCAGGATGTGCTTTTGCTTAAGAAGTTTTTGTGCAAGAACTCTTCCGCAAAAGGCTTCTTGAGCAAAAACACTGCAGTGTAGATGAAGTCTCAGAGATAGGGGAGTGAGCCGGTATACAACATCTTCAAATTATTGTGTGCCTGATTCTGAGAATCTGAAGCAGGGACATAAGAGAGATTCTTACCATGTAGTCAAATTTAGAGTCTATATGCTTTATGTTTTTCTTCAGGGTCTCCGAAAATAGTGGCCCTTTAGGGTAAATATATTCGAGGCAATAGAATCACACCAGGTCCCATGTTTTGCTATATGTTTACTAGAGGTATGTGGAACTATCTCATTGCCCTTTAGCAAAGATTTTCATCATAGCAATACCAAGGAGGAAAACAACCTAGGTGAGAGTCCAAAACTTGAAAAGAAGAGAACTGGGACCTTTGTGGCATGCTTTCAATAAGCCTATTAATTGGTTGAGGTCATTCTCTGGAGGCACCCATGATCTGTTGGAGGGAGTCAAGGACATATTTTTTATCAACCTGAATGAACAAACACTATGAACATGTCTTTGAAAATTAATGCAACACAATCCTTGCCCACAACTTTAATTCATTTCCCTAACTCCAACACTTCCACCCTGCACCTCTGTTGCACATCAATGTGAGTGCGAACAAGCAGTGAGGTAATGGATAAGCATGGCAGGGCCACCAGTGGTGGAATAGCTGTGATGCCATAGGATGTTCAAACTGGAGGGTTTGCCTTCCCATTTAGAACCCCCAAGATCCCCAAATTTAGGAATAGATTTCACTGTGGATCCCCTTGGCAGTCTAAGTGCCTTTCTCTCTGGCTGCGTCTAGACTGGCAAAAACTTGCCAGCTGTCTACACTGGCCGCTTGAATTTGCGCAAGAGCACTGGCTTTGTAATGTACAAAATCAGTGCTTCTTGCGCAAATACTTTCACGCCCTGCTCGAAAGCCCTCTTGTGCAAGAATACTTGCGCAAGAGGCCAGTGTAGACAGGAAGGACTGTTTTGCAAAAAGCCCGATGGTGAAAATGGCCACCGAGGCTTTCTTGCAAAATCGCATCTAGACTGTCCACGGATGCTTTTGCGCAAAAGCACTTTTTGCACAAAAGCATCCATGCCAATCTAGACGCGTTTTTGCGGAAATACTTTTAACGGAAAAACTTTTCAGTTAAAAGTATTTCTGCAAAATCATGCCAGTCTAGACGTAGCCTCCATGTATTAGTGAGTGGTGTTTATATGAAGTACCTTGTCTGGGAGGAACATTCCTGCCACTTCTCTACTGTGTTACGTTCATGCACCATGACATATTTTTTTCTTTTATTCTCATAAGAAGGTAAGTTAAGGGCAAAGCATCAGACTGGATTTCATCCTTGCTTGCTCGTTTGCTTGTTAAATCAGCCTCTTTAGCACAACGTTTCATCTCTGGTTTTAACGCTTCACACAAAATGATGATTCATAAAATTCTGGATAGGAGACAGTATTTATTTATATGTCACTTTACTAGTGGCTTACCAGCTCCAATATTCTTCCTTGTACCATTTGTAATTCTCATAAACTATATAAGGATTTTCATGGTTAAGAGAGAGTGGGAGAAAACTGTACTGATTAGACAGAATGAAGAAATGCCATGTTAGGTCAGATCAACACAGCTGGTTTTAACTAGTTGGTTAAAATACCTTATGAATTCTGTTTCCAGATCCTCCTAGAAAACAGGTTGTATCCTTGAAAAGGTCTGTCCCTTCACAGAGGATATTGCACATGCTAAAAGTCCCTATGAAATGTCCATAAGAATGGCTATACTGGGTCAAACAAACAGTTTCCTGTCTTCCAGTAGTTGCCTGGGCCAGATGTGTCAGAGGGAACGAACAGAACAGGGCAATTATTGACTGATCGATCCTGTCATATAGTCCCAGTTGCTGGTAGGCACAGGTTTATGAACACCCAGAGCATGGGATTGAATCTCTCACTATCTTGGCTAATAGCCACTGATGTATCTGTCTTCCATGAATTCATTTAATTCTTCTTTGATCTGAGTTATACCTTTGGCCTTCACAAAATCTTCTGGGAAAATTTCCAGAGGTTGAATGCATTGTGTAAAGAAATACTTCCTTGTGTTTTTAAACCTGTTGCCTATTGTGGTGGGGATAGTTGCCAGACTTTGGTGTTGGATGGGGTTAAACAGACCGGCGGGAGCCTGTACAGAACCCAGCTAATTGGGGACAAGCTTATTGAGAACCAACAGGGAGAAAGCTTGCTGCATCAGCCCAGATTTAAAGGGCTGTTCTGCAGAGCAGAAGTGAATCTCTCTCTGAAGGGCAAGGGAGAATGACAGGCTCCTTTAGGGAGCACTAAGAACAGAACAGAAAAGAACAGTGCTGGGCAAAGTCAGGGGAGCCAGACATAGGCGTGAGAATAGGAGTGCGGGAGATGCTACAGGATCACCAGGTTTTGCACCGAGCTTCCTCATTGCCAAGGGTCAGCCCGACAGCCCTCGATCTCCCTGACTTCCCACCCCCTGGGATACTGCTGCCCGTCATCCCCAGCAAGGGTACCATTTTGGGTGGGTGGATGGGGCTGTTCTGCACTGCCACCATAGAAAAAGCTCCAGCACCACTGGAGCCAGAGGGAGCTCCAGTCTGATAACAGCCAGACTGGGCCCCTGAGACAAAGGGCTGAGAGGCTGCAAGGGCTACAAGGAAGTGGTCCAGGGAAGGCAGGTGGTAGTGGGCAGTGGAGGAAGGCAGTAGGCAGCTGCTGCTTGAAGGTCCCTGGGCCAAGGCTCAGAGTAGTGGGAGGCCTGGGTCCCTGCTTCTGCCCCTGGTCACTGAAGGAAGTGGCCAGCAAAGGACTGAAGTTTGCCCCTGAGGAAGAGGCTAGACTATGGGCGGCAGTCCATCACTGTGGCATGGGGCCAGATGGAGGACTGCCAGTCTTGCCAAAAGAAGAGAGAATGGAGTTGAGGCACAGCTAGAAGGCAGTGCCCTGAAAAGGACACGGTGGTCCAGGAGGGACAGAGATCCGGAGCTGAACTAGTGGACAATAGGGATGTTAAAAATTGCGAAATAGGGTAACCGTATAACTGCTGGAAATCTCAGTGGTTACATGGTTACCCATGCAGCGGGCTCTGCTTAGCTTTATACTTCAGAGCCCACAGCAAAGCCTCCCCAGAAGTGAGGTCACCAGCCGTTGTCGGGCTCCTGGGGAGGAGCCGAGGCTTCACTGCCATAGCGAAGCCTCCTCCCTGGGAGTGGTTTCACTGAGTGTAACTATTAACTGATAAGTATCTGCTTATCGGTTAAACAATTAGTCGTTTACACTCAAACATCCCTAGTGGACAACAGAATAATGACAGGTGAGCTACTCCCCAAAGAGGGTGCACGGGAGCTGCTTGAACTAATTCCCAGAGGACCAGCAGGAGGTTCCCTGGTGGTGAGTCTGCACCTTCTTACATCTATTACACCTATGAATATCATTGGCTAACCCCTGGTGCTTGTATTATGTGAAAAAGGTAAATAACACTGTTATTCAACACTAGTCATGATTTTATAGACTTCTATCATAGTCCTCCTTAGTTGTCTTTTGTTAAAATGAACAGTCCCTGTGGTTGTTGTTTTTTAATTCTCTCCTTATACGGAAACTGTGCTGTACCCTTAGTAAATTGTGTTGTCTTTTTCTGTATCTAAGACTTTTTTTTTGTTGAGATAGGGTGACAAGTACTACATGGCGTATTCAAAGTATGGGTGTACCATAGATTTAGCTAGTGGCATCAGGACATTTGCTACCTTATTTTCTATCCCTTTGTTAATTGTTCCTTACATTCCGTTAGCTTTTACGACTGCTAATGCACATTAAGCAGATGTTTTCAGAGAAATTTCCTCAATGACTCCACTATCATCAGTGGCAACAGTTAATTTAGATATGATCATTTTGTATGTATTGTTGGGATTATGTTTTGCAATGTGCCACACTTTGCTTTTATCAACACAAATTACATCTTCCATTTTTGATTGCCTCGTCACTCTGTTTTGTGAGATCCCTTTGTTACTCTTTGAAGTCTGCTTTGGACTTAACTATCTTATCTGTAAAAGCTGTTGTGGCTTGGAGGATTTGCCCCCACAAGGGGGCAAGTGATGTTTACACTACCACTAATGGGGACTTTTACAGTTGACTAAGGATTCTCTCTATAATATAGGCCACTGCATTGAGATGAATCACCCGTCCCTCAGCCTCACTTTCACGTCCCCCTTCTGTCCATCATTACCAACTCTTCAGGCTGTAATGGCTGCCTTCATATGACCTATGGACTTTCTATGGCCAACAACTATGCACTGGATTGACACTTGAACACCCTTGCTATCTCTTAAGTGGTTTTGGTGATTGTGACAGACCAGGCCACGTCTGGGCACCACTAAGGGCATCTGCTAAGGGCAAATTGCTCAAAACCAGGGCTCCTTACAACCCTAGACTGGAGACCTTTCCCAAAACAGGTCACAAACCAGTCACACAGAGCGCTTCAGCTGCCACTCTGGCCAGCAGGAAGCCTCATGAGCAAAACCCCTCAAGCACCTCAGCTCTCCCTGTGCCACAATCAATCCCGGGCCTACATACAGGTGAGGGGTAATAGAACCCAATCTCACCTACCCCGAACGGATTCTCCGGGTCCCAAAGAACCAGCCACAGATCCCCGGTCAATTTATACTTTAGATCTTACCCACAAGATCACACTTGGCCAATCCTTTAGAATCTAAAATCTAAAGGTTTATTAACAAAAGAAAGAAAAGTAAGGTTGATAAGAAGAATACATTACATACATCAATCACCAAGTTCTTGATGCAGGCTTTTAGCAGAGATGTTACAAACTGCTAGCTTAGAAGCCTCTGGTGTACATCCTATGTCAGGAAGGGTCAGCAATCCTTCCCGACTCCCTGTCCCTCGCAAGGCTGCATCTGGGATCAGTAGCAAGATTGAAGACAAAATGGAGTCAGTCTCATGGCACTTATATATTTCTGGTGTTTCCAGAGCTGGTCACATGATGGCACATTTCACATGCCAGCAGTCATGAGATACTGACCCGTCTTCAGGTTCCAGATGCATTCCTCAGGTGTATATTGGCCACCCCGAGAGCCGTTGTCCCTGGAGCCATGCTAGTTAGCATAGTCATTCATTGGACATTCCATCCTTACAGCAGGCAGTCCAAGCCATTGCTCTGCCTCAGACAGAGAACATTCACGATACCAGCAGAGTCCATGCTCATAACTCCACATACAAACATCACACAAGTACATGAGTAGCATACACAGAATCAGTAGAACATAAGCTTTCGTTTGACACCTCACATGGCCCCCTTTGTACAGACTTTGGGGCAAACACCCCCCCCATGGGTGCAGTAGTGATCTGTCTGCTCATTATAAAATCCAGTAACGTGACAGTGTAAGGAGGGATATCAGGACCAGTTCATCTACTTGGAATCTTAGCTCCACTCTCCCATGTTCTGGCCAGAGTAGCTGGTCAGGCATGAATCAAGAGGTAAGTTGCACTTTTTCAAGTTTCATGAGGATAGTACAGGAGCAATTGTAATTCTTTATTGTCCCAGGACTGATTTTGGAGAGGAGTAGATGGACACAGCTGCTGACTTAATTCCAAGCCTCAGTCTAACCCTAAATCTCACTTCAGACTTTTTTTCCCCTCTAACAGCCACAATTGGCCAGATCTTCAATTTGCATAAATGGTTGTAACTCCACTTTTTCCCTCCTTTGGAGTTAAACTACTGACTTCTGCTTCTATACTCATTCGTCTCTTAAGGAACAAATATCAGATTAAATTAATTATGATCACCCAGAGTGATTTTGGAAAATGGAACTTCCCTTCTTAACCACTCATTCAGAACAGATCCTTTAAGACTTTGCTTTTATTGTGTGCAAGAAAGCTCAGGAATTTTCAGTATAAGAATAAATCCTTCACACTCCCTCCCTCAAGGATGCATCTTACAAAGCCAAATACTAAACTGTTTGCAGCTCTATTGTTATAATGTTCGGTTATGTGATACACTTCTATATTGCATTCTTTAACACTGGGAATCATTAAAAAAATTGAAAATGAATTCAGGAATGTACATAACCCACATTCCAGACAACAGTGTTTGGTGGCATTCTGAGCACTTCTTATGTTATGAGGTGTTACTGAAAGTTTCAGTCGCTTCAGCCTTTTATTAATTCTGCAGTGGATTCCTTACTCACAGATGTTTTAAAGTCGGTGATTCCAGCAAGAGTCCACTTTTTTTGCCAAAAATTTGCAGCTGAATATTTCTTGGCATTCGTGAGCAATGATTTCATCAGAACATGAACCAAGTCAGAGCTGCTGTTGAAAGACATGGTTTCATAATCCAGCATTGTAAAATTAGAACTTTTATTTGCTGCAGTTTGGTTTACATATGCCCAAGCCTCTGATACATACATTGCTTGGGAACTGATATAGAACATATACAGGCCCTTTGTGCAACTGAAAGCCCTCATATAGAATACCATAGTACAGTGCCCTGTCACATAATTAAAGACTTTATAAGGATATCATGTTCTCACTTATATGTACTTTACTCTAACAACCCTCCCTGAGCCATGTTTGAATTTATTATAAATGGGCTAGTGAGGAATGGTACCTCAATAACCCAAGTAGCAAAGCTTAGTTTAAAATTCAAACAATAGCTGAATGGTGTCTGTTTGTTCCTGATCAACACTCTGTTCAGAAAAGGTTGCACTTTTTTTTTAAAGGCCGCAAATGTGGACAAATATTAGCTTTTGAAATTAAAGGGGAAGTTATTCATTCACTTAGCAGAGGTTTGCAAGCTATCAATCTTCCAGGTATTTCTATTAGCTTTAATCATCAAGGTTGTTTATTTGGAGCAATTTCTAAGAGAATAAAGGTACCTTTTGGCTCTTATCTCCTGTCATCAAAGCATCCATTAGGAAATCCAAGCCCTTTAGGTAAGCTCAAGGGATTACTCAAAGAGGTTTTCTTGAAACAGGCAAGAATTCGGGGCTCTCTCTTCAGTGCACAGGAGTTTAGTTGAAAACCATAATCTGAAAGGGGAGGTTTATCTTGGGTTTTATGCAATTTGAAAAGGATTTTTGTTCAAGGCTAATCTACAGATAAAAGCACTTTAAGTGGGTTGAAACAAAGATGAGCCCCTGTTCCTAATAGTGCTATTTCTAACTGCATTGCTTTGTGAAATAGGTGGGGGGTGGGGAGGAAGCTGCTTGGAAGTCTTACAATTATCACAATAGCCATAGGATTGGCCCACCACCCAACTAATTAATATGTTTAAATAAAGAAATGCTGATTAGATATGATCTGGTGGGTAGTACAGACTTTTCACACTGGTCAAAACCTCCAACCAATGTCACTGGAACTTCAGAACAATACAAGGGAGTTTCTTGACAACAGGAGAATTAATGGGGGAGTAAAATGTAAATACCTGTGTACTTTGTAGGTAAGTGAGTCCTTAAATTAGGGATAGATTCCAACTGCAACACTTCACAGGGTGTGCAAACCCAAACTTTGCAAAGTTTTCAGTTTTCAGGTGCATAGTTTTGATATGGCCCATTCTTGAAATGAAGAAGGTGATAGAAAGACTGAATCCACATTTGAACTTATCCTGTGAGGAAAAGTGATTTAGGTATGAAGTTGATTTGAGCACTGCAGTGGAACTCAGAACACCTGTGTGTAGCTATTTACATGGCCAGGAGAAGTCCATTATGCTAGGTGCTGTACAAAACCAGAACAAAAAGGCTATCTCTGCCCCCAAAAAATTACAATCTAAGCAGTAGCAGCAGCAAGACTAGCTGCATTAGCACACCAGTGACTATGGAACTCCAAGGACAATTATTATGCTAGGACCTCTGGGAAAGGAACAACCTTTTACTTTATTCTTCAGGGCAGGAATTTTGCCTTCTTCTGTATTAGCAAAGTGTGTGGTACACTCTGGTCACTGCTAGAATAAAACAATCCTCATTATAATTATATTAAATATATGATAAATAAAACATGCTATAGATACATTATTAAGAACATTTGCCCTTTTCCAAGAAGCAATGGATGGACTCTCAGCCTTATTTTACAGGCTCTGTGTTACTGCATGAGGTTAGTTATTACTCTAACGTTTATGCGCATTGCCTGTGTAACTCCATAGGGTATAATTCCTACGTTGCATAGTACAGATGCAGTGAAGAACACTTTTCTAGTCCTTTCCTCCCACATCAACCTAACCTATGTGCATCTCTGCAGACATCTCAAATTCATGCAGGCTCAACTGCCTTAGCGTCCATCTGCTGCTGTAGATCTTGTTACATGAGCCTGCAGAGGAGACCTATTAAAAACAGATCTGTAGGACAGAATACAGATGATGTTCTGGAAAAATCTTCTGTTTACCAGGCAGTCTATTGTTCAGTTTGTCTTCTTATATGTTCCGCCCCAGTTTCTAGCCCACTGCCAGTTTTTCAGTCTCTGAGAAATTGCAGTGTGTGTTGGCTTTTTGTATATTGGAGACTGCTCATCCATTAAAGAAAAAGTGTAACACAGCATGTTCTAATTCCATTGAATAGAGCAGGGTAATTACTGGCATCTCAGAACTCTTCCCTTTTTTTGACAGAGGATGTATAATCTGGGAAAATAAATTATGATGCAGGAGAACTTCTATGTTTGCAGGACAAGATTCTGATTCTACCACAATTCACAGACTGATTGGATAGAGGAGGACCCAGGAAAGACAGATAGGTCATAGAATGAAGAGCATCCTTCATCTGCCATGTCAGGAATTTTGACACTGACATCAAAGAGAGCAGACTTGGGTAATAGCAGAGCTTTTAAAATGTTCCCTGCAGTGCAGTGTACCATGGTTGCCTTAAGCCATGCTATCTATTACTCTGGGAATCTGCTCATGGGGGACCAGTGCTCTATTAGCCCATCAACTTAAAAACGTAAAAACGGCCATAATGGGTCAGATCGAAGAAGCATCTAGCTCAGTATCCTGTCTTCCCACTGCGGCCAATGCCAGGTGCCCCTAGAGGGAATGAAGAGAATCATCAAGTAATCCCACCCTTTTCAACCATTCCCAGCCTCTGACAAGCAGAGGCCAGGGACACCATTCCTACCCATCCTGGCTAATGACCATTGATGGACCTAACCTCCATGAATTTATGAATGTGCATGAAAATTTCTTCCTTTTTTTTGTTTTAAGCTTGCTACCTATTAATTTCATTTGGTGACCCCTAGTTCTTATGTTATGGGAACTTGTAAAAAACTTTTGGGAACAAATAAATAACTATCATGACATCTTAGTTTGAACCGAGGAGGATAGGGTTTACCCCTGAGTTTCACTGGTTACAGTCTTACTTTTTGTGTCTCCCAAGAGACAGGTTTCTCTGTTCTATTAGCAATTACCAGATGGTGCACAAAAGTTTAAGGGGAAGAGCCCCAGCTAATAGTGCCCTGTGATCATGAGCTGGGAGTGAATGCTGCCACCGAGGAGAATGGGCTGCCACTGCCTTATTCCTGTGATGGAAAATTTCAGGAATGAGACTTAAATTCTACTCTCATTTACACTCCAATATATTTACAGAACTCCACTGTAATCAATGAGTAATTCTGAATTTACCCTGATGCAACAGAAGCATTTTACCATGAGTCTTTATAAAGAGGATTTTGTTTACCAGAGAATTTTTTTCATTTTATTGGTTCCTTCTAGTGTTTTCTGACATGTGAAAGGTACCATAATCCCATAAATGTTGATTTTATTAAATACATCAGGTCAAGAAGCGGTTGGAAAGCCTCTGTTCTGTGTCACACACATCCCTACTAAACTTGGGATTTCTTTTAATCCTGGAACTCTTCAAAAGCATTTCTTTAATGCCATGTCTGCACTACAAACTTCAATCATGTTGACATTCAGCCACTGCTGTAATTAAACTGCTAAAATGCTGGTGCATGTCCACACTGCCATCCTTGTGTCGCTAGAGCACATCCACATTAGCATCAACACAGAAAGCAGTGCATTGTGGGTAGCTATCCATTGTGAGATGCCACCATCTGCTGCAGAATGTTCTGGGAAGGGTTTGCAATGACTCCTGGGGCAGGCTCAGTGTCCCATGATGCATCTTTCTCTGTCCCATCATTCTATAGGCTTCCTAGTACATTTCATACTGCTTCTTAACAGCTCTTATAAACTGTTCACTTGCCATCTCTGTCAGAAGGCATGAAGCCTGCACTGCTCTCCAGTATTGTGATGATCGTTATGAACACAGCGTACTTTTTCCTGCAGTGTTTCTGAGCTGCAGCTCTGATGATGATTGACACCCTGGTGTCTGCCCTGCTGAGTGCCAGAAAGAGAAACAATTCAAGATTGTTGTTCGCATTCAGGGAGCAGCTGCACACAATGGATTGTCAGTTCTGGACTCAAGAAACAAGCACGGAGTGGGGGGATTGCATCATTACTTAGGTATAGAATAATGAGCAGGGGCTGCAAAACTGTTGGCTGCATAAAGCCACCTTCTTGGAACTGTGCTCAGTGCTTGCCCCAGTCCTCTGTTTCAGGGACACCAAAATGAGAGCCACACTACCAATGGAGAAGAGAATGGTGATCTCTGTGTGGAAACTGGCCATGCCAGAACGCTGCTGATCACTTGCAAATCAGTTCGGAGTGGGGAAGTCCACTCTGGGTGTTGCAGTGATGCAAGTATGCAGGACTATTAACCACCTCCTGCTGTGAAGGATTGTGGCTCTGGGACACGGTGCATTAAATGGTGGCTGGTTCTGCAGCAATGGGGTTGGTCAGGTGATACCTGGCATACATATCCTCATTTTGACCTCAGAGCACCTTGTGACGGAGTACATAAATAGAAAGGGCTGCTTTTTCCATGGGTTTGCAAGCATTCAAGGGTCATTTCATTGACATCAATATGTGTTGGTCAGGGACATCTTTAGGGACACAGGCCTGTACAGAAAGCTTCAAGCAGGGACTTTCTTTCCAGCACAGAGGATTACCACTGGAGATGGAGAAATGCCAATAGTAAACCCAGCCTACCCCTTGCTCCCATGGCACATGAAGCCTTACACCAGCCACTTTGACAGCCGCAAGGAGAGCTTCAGCAACTGGCTCAGCAGATGCAGAATGACTATTGAACATGCCTGTGGCCACTTCAAGGGACACTGTCTCTTCAGCAGGCTATTTTTTGAAGAGGAACTTATCACTATGGTTATAGCTGCCCTTGATGATATATGGTAATCAAATGGGAGAATTTCCCCCAGAGGTGGAGTGTCTGTCTGCTTTAAAGGAGCACCCTAACAGAGAGGGCACAAGCAGGTGTATTGCTATAGTATATTTAACCTTTTTGGGTCTGTGCTGTGGTATGGATCTTGTAACAATAACTATGAGCATGTCTACCCTCCAGATTTAAGTCAACCTGTGACAGGTCAATTTACAGTCACCACAGTAATTACTGCAGTAGCTGATGTCCACACAACCGTCCTCCTGTCTGCGCTGTGCATCCTCACCAGAAGCACTTCCACTGACTGAAGAGGTGCAGTGTGTGTGTGTGTGTGTGTGTGTAGGGAGGGCTAAGAGCCAGGGCTCTCAGATCCACACAACTCTTTACTGGGAGCCCAGCTACCTCCCAGGCTCTCAGTTCCTTGCTCCTATCTGGGAGCAGGGGGCACCCACCCAAGCATCTTGCTTCCTTGAGCGGGGAGCCAGGGCAACGGGGCTGCCCAGCTTTCTTGGCAATTGCACACTTCCAGCATAGAGACATGAAATTGACAAGACAGCCCATAACAGCCCATGATATTAAATATACCAGCATAAAACATCTCATGAAGATGGGGGTATTATGTTGGTGTAGTTGATGTAGAACTTTCCTAAGCGGGACAAGGCTGCGGTGTGTACACGCACATACATATATTGACATAAGCTGCCTTACGTTGACCTAATTGTATACTGTTGACCACACCTACTATTCTAACACTGCAAATGCACCTCTTTGTACTGACTCTGTATGTTAGCACTCGTCACGACACACTGGAGAATAATAAAGGTTATCCTCCTCTGCCTCTATTTCCTCTTCCAACACATCATCCTCTGGGTTCACTCCAGTGACCTGCAACTCCATGGGAGTCTTAGCACTGCAGAGGGGCTGCTGAGAATGGTGTGCAGCTCTTTAGAAAAGTGGCATGTCTGCGGCTCCACATCAGAGAGTGCATTTGCCTCTCTCAGCTCCCTGATTTTGCCACAGCACTGCAGCATGGCCTTGTCAGAGACTTTCTCTACTATATCCTCAGCGATTTAGCCATAGATATCAAAGTTCCTGCAGCAGGAGTGGAACTGTGACTTCACAGCCTCCTTTCTTCCCCACACCCAGGCAATCCACCACCTCCCATGTAGTCCAGGAAACAGCCTGTTTGCTGCATGGAGCTGGCATGGTCAGCTGGGCAGTTGGTGTTCATGCTGAGCAAGCAGGAAGGGTAATTTCAGGGCTATTTAGGATCCTTAAAGAAGGAAGGGTGCTTACTTGCGTGTTGGCTGCTGGGCAGCAGAATTCAAAATGATGACCAGAGCAGTCACGGTGGGCATTGTAGAACATTTTCTGGAGGCCACTTAGGATGACGTATGCAGTGCAGTGTCTACACTGACATTATGTTGCTCCAACTATGTTGCTATAAGCTTCATACCTCTCATCCAGGTGTTTTTTTTAGGTCGGTATAGCAGACGAATTAAAGCTTCGGAAAACGTATTGCAATTTGTATGCCTCCATAGTTAGACTGGCGTAATCTGCCTTATGCTGATTTAACTTTGTAAGGCTACGTCTAGACTACAGGCTTCTTTCGGAAGAAGCTTTTTTCCGGAAGAGATCTTCCAAAAAAACTTCTTCTGAAAGAGAGTGTTCATACTACCAAAGTGCATCAAAAAAGCGATCTGCTTTTTCAAAAGATAGCATCATCTGTTTTTTCGAAAGATAGCATCCACACTGAATGGACGTGATCTCACCATTAAGTTGTGATTGCTATGGATGGAGTGGCCACCAGGGTTCCTATGCTTTTTCCTCTTTCCTCTTCTTTCAAAAGAACTCCCTCTTCCCTGTCCACACACGCCTTTTTGTGAAAGAGCTCTTTTGCAAAAAGGCTTCTTCCTCATAGAATGAGGATTACCAATGCTGGAAAAACCCTCTGCTCTTTCAATTTTCTTGCAGAAGAATGCAATTGCTGTGTGGACGTTCCTCAAGTTTTGTCGGAAAAACTGCCATTTTCCTGAAAAAACTCTGTAGTGTAGATATACCCTAATGTAGACATGCCCTCATTTTTCCTAGTATTTCACATGTAAGTGTTTCCTCATTTAGAGATCTCTTATTGAAATCAGGATATATGGTGAATAAAGTGATGTTTAGCAGAAACAATGGGTTTCCCATAGTGATGAAGTGAACGTGATTAGCGAGTAAATCAGATTAGGTTTCTTCACCAGAAACTTCTGCTGGACTGGCAAAAGATTTTAAACAGTTTCTTGGTAATGATAAAATTAAAGAAATGTAATGGATACTCTAGGTCCTCAAATAGGTATCACTTTCAATTCAGGTTCTTTTGAATCTGAATTCAAAGGTGCGGGAACTAGGAGTGGTTCTTGGCCACTGTCTTACACACTGGGGGCTCTGCTGCCAACCCTGCATTCTGGGGCTCTACTGCTGGCCCCATGCACCAAGGTCCAAGGTGCCACCCCTGTGGCTGGGTTCCCGTCTGCCACTCCACGCATCAAGGGGCTCTGCTGCTGTCTCTGCGCCTGGGGTCCCTGCTGCTGGCCATGCAAGCTGGGGCTTTGCTCCTGGCTTCAGTTGGGGTGGAGGAGTAGACAGGAGCAAGGGGGCTGGATTTCAGCACCCCCACTCTTAGAAATGTACCTGCTCCACTGTTTGAATCAGCTTCCTCACTGCTGTGCAGGACAGATTAAAACTGGCCTCTGTCAAAAAAGTGAGAATTTAAAGATCATTTATGCCCCAACAATTTATTTCCTGGTTATTAGTTGTATTGTAGTACTGGTTGAACCTCTTTTAACTGGGGCTCTCTGCTCCAGCAACATCCCTGGTCTGGAAGGAGACCTTCTGGACCAGGGATGTTCCAGGACCAGAGAGTCCCATGGAGGGCTGGTGACTGGGAGCCCTGCAGCAGGGCTGGATCCCAGTGGTGACACTGCAGTAAGTGAAGGCGGGACAGGAGGGGAGTGGGGTTGCCCAGCAGTGGGTCCAGAAACCCAGCAGCAGAGCTGTCTGGCAGCATAACCAGGAGTCCAGCGTCCTTGCTGCTGCCCAGTGGCACAGGTGTGTGGTGAGACTGGGAGGCAGCGGGGCTGGGAGCCCAACCTTGGAGGCTGCCATGCAGTGGGGCCAGGAACCCGAGAATGGGGTTGCTAAGTGGCATGGCAAAGAGCCCTGCAGCCCCACTGCCACTTGGTGGAGCTGCCCAGTGAGGCTGAGAGGCAGTGGGGCTGCCCAACGAGACTGAAGCTTAAGAGGGGCTGCCACCCAGTGGCACACCTGGACTCCAAGAGGGGGCTGCCCCACTGGGCTGGGAGGGCTCTGCTTGTAGTGACGGGGCTGCCACAGTGGCGCTGGGAGCCCTGTGCTGAGGGGCCGGCAGCAGGGGGAAGCTGGCTGGGAGGCTGGCAGTAAGGCCATGGTGGGGGGAGGTCCAGTGGTGGAGGGAGTGGCAGAAATGACCTTCCCTGGTCCAGCAAAATCCCTCATCCAGGACCAATCAGGACCCATGGGTGCCAGACCAGGGAGGTCCAACCTGTAGCAGTAAAGTTCTCCCAGCCAAGCTCTGCGTCCCATCATAGTAGGCGATTTACAGATACATATAAAAAGACAGCCCCTGTTACTGACAGCTTTTAGTCTAACCAGACAAAACAGAGAAGGAAATGTTATTGTTATGGGGAATTAGTCACACAAGCTATGTCTACACTGCACGCTTATTTTGAAATAAGCTATTTTGGAAAACAAAATCCGAAATAGCTTATTTCGAAATAGCGTGTCCACACTACAAATCCCCATTGAAATAGCACTGAGATATTTTGAAATAGAGCATCCACACTGATTGGAGCCTGAATTGCATTTAAAGCCCCCAGATGCACTCCAGGCAGGGCAACAGGACAGCAGTCACTTCCTGGAGCTGCTGCCTGAGGCTATCTGAGGCTCATGCTTAAAGGAACCCCCCTGTACAGTTGAGTCTCAGACTCTCCACCTTGAGGGACAGCAAACCCTTCTCACTACCTGCTCTGGTTGCCCTTGCGGACACCACAGCACTTCTTCCCTGGAGCCAAACCTGTTGGAAATCAGTCGCCAGGTCTTGTATCTGTTGACGTACCTCCTGGTGCAGTTACTGCAGGCTACCCTCAAGGCTCTGCACGAACAGGACCTGCTGCTCCCTGTGTGGCACCTCCTTTCCTCTCTCCACGTGCTGCTCATGGAGCACAACCCCTCCCCATCCCCCGCTGTGCACCGTGCACTGCCGCTTCTGGCCCTGAGACACCAGTTCCGACTGGTGGAACCGGATCATCATGGAGTGGTGGGATGACCAGAAGTGACTCCAGATCACATGCAGAAGGACAACTTCATGGAGCTCTGCAAGTGGCTTGCTCCTGCCCTCCAGCAATGGGACACCACATGCGACCCGCCACCCCCCTCCAGAAGCGGGTTGCCATCACTATTTGGAAGTTCACCATGCCAGACAGTTATTGCTCTATCAGGAACCAGTTCAGCATGGGGAGATTGACCATCATGGTCGTGCAGGTATGGCGCTCTCGTGTTATTGTCCCAGGAGGATGGTGACTGCCTTCAGCTGTCTCAAAGGGAGGATCTGCTATCTCCTCACACGGCTGGACCTCAGCAAGTGGAACATCCCCCAAGTAGTCTCAGCCTGCTGTGTCCTGAGCAATCTGTGTGAAAATAAGGGGGAGATGTTCCAGCCAGGGTGGGGGGCAGAGGCTGAGTGGTTGGCCAGGGTCTTTGAACAGCTGCACACAGCTGCCATCCGGCAGGCCCATCAGGAGGCTGTGTGCACCTGGGAGGCCCTGAGGGGGAGTTTCAGACAAGGACACCTGTGACACTCTCCCCTGGACTCCCAACAAGGGGCCTCTGCACTGCCTCTCTGTGCATTTCCTCCCCAACCCCTCCCATCCCCTGCCTTCCCTTTCCCCTGTTCCTCTCCCTCCCCCTCCTCTTCAGACAAAATAAACCACACTTTTTAGTTTGGAACAAGAAACTCCATTGTTTTTTTAATTTGGGAGTAAATGTAACTGGGTTGGGACTGGGGAAAGGACCTGGGAGGTGGAAGGGGAAGGAGGGGGGACAAGAAGCTCAGAGATGGTGTTGGGACTGGCACCTGCCTCAGGGGGTCCCACCACCTAATGTGCGAGGCCCTCAGCGGCCACAGATAGGGCTAGGGGGAGAAGCCGGAGGGGTAGCAGGAACAGGAGCAGGAGTGGGTGCAGTGGGATCTTGAGAAGGAGTGGGTGCAGGGGTGCGGCTGCTGGACCACTCAATCATGGTGACCATACAGTTGGCAGCAGTGCTGTATGCTGCACATATGCTCCATGCCTCCTGGGACAGCTCCCACCAGGTGGAGCGGTAGAGCTCTCAGTCATCATGGTGCTCCTGAGGTCCGCATCCCACCTCTGTCCCTGCTGGTTCAGAGACCACTGAAGGGAATGGAGGTAGGCTATGTGCCCCTGCTGGAGGCCCTTGCGGGGTTGGTGGCCCCTTTGGGTCTTGCGGGGTCAGGAGGCTGACAAGGGAGACACTGCATGACACTGCATGGTGTGTGAGACACATGTGACTCACACACCACTTGCAGCTGGTCTAGCTGTGAAGAGCAAAGAGAAGGGCAGTCATCCCAGGAGACACTGCATGAAGCCTAGCCCTTATCTCTGAGCCAACACCGAAAGGTCTCAGGTCAGATGAAGGTGATGTGCTTCAAGCAAGGCCATATGAGGCCCAGACAGCAGGTCCTTTCCTGCAGGGACACAGATGTCCCAGAGAAATAAACAGGCATGGGAAAGTGCTGGCCTGGCCGAGAGCCTGCGGATGGAAGGGGGTGATGGGGCGGCTAGGCTTTTCTCCATGCCACGCACACGCTGGATCTGGCAGCGGCTGCATCCCACAGGGAGAGGACTGGTATCCCTGCCCTCTGGGGGAGGTGGGGAGCATGTGTGAGCAGCAGACGCCGTTTGCCAGCAAGGGTGCTACTGGGGTCCCCTCTTTCCTCCCCCTCCTGGCTACCTCCGCTGGATGAGAAACTGTGTCCTCCACCTTGCCACTCTGGTCTGGAAGCACATGCTGCCCCAAGAGTGTGGGCATGCCCATGTGCTGTGTGTGGCACTGCTCTGTGTGTGTGTCTCTGACCCCAGCCTCCTTAGTGATGGCTTGTGGTGGGAAGGTGTCTCATCACGGGGTTGGGAGTAAGGCAGGCTTATGTAGGAACCCTGTGAGCAGGAGCACAAGGTTCCTTTGTGGCAGCCTCACTGCAGCTGTGTGCTCCGAACTGGCATGCCATGTGCACCCACATGCACAGGCTGCTGTGTGATCGCCAGGCCAAGAAGGCCAAGTGAGGAGCACATACCCCCTCACCACCAGCCACTTCTCCCTGGTGTGTCTGGGGAAAGTAATGGGACTTAACTGACAGGCCTTCCTCAGCCTCATCCAAGCCCTGGGACACATCTGGGGCGGGCAGCTCCAGGGACAAGCTGAACCCCTGGCTGGTGGTCATGGTGTTGGTGCTGGCCTCCTTGTCTTCCTCCTCCTAAACCTCTTCCTCTGTCTCCATCGCCACAGCCATGGCTTGAGGATTCTGACAACAGGATGTGAAGGGCAACAAGAAAGGTTTCTACAGGCATGTTAGCAATAAGAGGGTGATCAGAGACGGTGTGGGGCTCTTACTGGATGAGGGAGGTAACCTAGTGACAGATGATGTGGGAAAAACTGAAGTACTCAATGCTTTCTTTGCCTCTGTCTTCACGGACAAGGTCAGCTCCCAGACAAATGCACTAGGCAACCCAGTATGGGAAGGAGGTGGACAGCCCTTGGTGGGGAACGAACAAGTTAGGAACTATTTAGAAAAGCTAAATATACACAAATCCATGGGCCCGTATTTAATGCATCCGAGGGTACTGAGGGGAGTTGGCAAATGTCATTGCAGAGCCTTTGGCCATTATCTTCGAAAACTCGTGGAGATCGGGAGAGATCCCAGATGATTGGAAAAAGCCAAATGTAGTGCCCATCTTTAAAAAGGGGAAGAAGGACAATCCAGGGAACTACAGACTAGTCAGCCGTACCTCAGTCCCTGGAAAAATCATGGAGGGGATCCTCAAGGAATCCATTTTGAAGCACTTGGAAGAGGGGAAAGTGATCAGGAATAGTCAACATGGATTCACGAAAGGCAAGTCATGCCTGACCAATCTGATTAGCTTCTATGATGAGGTAATGGGCTCTGTGGATATGGGAAAGTCAGTGGATGTGATATACCTTGACTTTAGCAAAGCTTTTGATACGGGCTCCCACAATAGTCTTGCCAGCAAGTTAAGGGAGTATGGATTGGATAAATGGACTGGCTAGACTGTTGGGCCCAATGGGTAGTGATCAACGGCTCGATGTCAGGTTGTTGGTTGGTTTCTAGCAAAGTGCCCCAAGGATCTGTTCTTGGACCGGTTTTGTTCAATATCTTTATTAATGACCTGGATGAGGGGATGGATTGTGCCCTCAGCAAGTTTGCAGATGACACTAAGCTAGGGGGAGAGGTAGATATGCTGGAGGGCAGGGATAGGGTCCAGAGTGATCTGAACAGATTAGAGGGCCAAAAGAAATCTGATGAGGTTCAACAAGGACAAATGTAGAGTCCTGCATTTGGGACAGAAGAATCCCAAGCATTGTTACAGGCTGGGGACTGAATGGCTAAGTAGCAGTTCAGCAGAAAAGGACCTGGGGATTACAGTGGATGAGAAGCTGGATAGGAGTCAACAGTGTGCCCTTGTAGCCAAGAAGGCTAATGGCATATTAGGGTGAATTAGTAGGAGCATTGCCAGCAGATCCAAAGAAGTGATCATTCCCCTTTATTCAGCTCTGGTGAGGCCACATCTGGAGTATTGCGTCCAGTTCTGGGCCCCCCACTACAGAAAGGATGCGGACGCATTAGAGAGGGTCCAGTGGAGGGTGACCAAAATGATTAGGGGACTGGAACGCATGACCTATGAGGGGAGACTAAGGGATTTGGGTTTGTTTAGACTGCAGAAGAGAAGAGTGAGGGGGGATTTGATAGCAGCCTTCAACTTCCTGAGGGAGGTTCCAAAGAGGATGGAGAAAGGCTGTTCACAGTAGTGACGGATGGCAGAACAAGCAGCAATGGTCTCAAGTTACAGTGGGAGAGGTCTAGGTTGGATATTAGGAAAAACTATTTCACTAGGGGGTGGTGAAGCACTGGAATGGGTTACCTAGGGAGGTGGTGGAATCTCCATCCCTAGAGGTGTTTAAGTCTCAGCTTGACAAAGCCCTGGCTGGGTTGACTTAGTTGGGATTGGTCCTGCCTTTGGCAGGGAGCTGGACTTGATGACCTCCTGAGGTCTCTTCCAGCTCTATGATTCTGTGATTCTCCCACCCAGAGTCCACAACAAGTGGAGGGAACAGACTGACCCCCCTCCCAGGATAAGGTGGAGCTGGTCAAAGTACTGGCAGGAGTGGGGTGCCGGCCCAGAGCAGGAACTGCGCTCTCTAGTCTTGGTATAGACCTGCCTCAGCTCCTTTACCTTCATGCAGACCTGCTCCTGAGTGCAGCTGTGGCCCCTCTGACCGTATATGTCAGTGTTCCTGTGTCTGGTGCAAAGATCCTGGAGGTTTGCCTCTTCTCCCCAGATCTCAGTGAGATCCTGGATCTCCACACCAGACCAGGATGGTGCCCTCCTCTTTTGCCCCAGGGCAGGGGTTGCAGAGCTGGCTGATAGCTCCCTTGCAAACATGGAGGGCTTGGTGGGAGCATGGGGGTCTCTCATGGTGGCAGGGAAAGCAGAGCAGGCTGCTGGTGTGTGGCACAGATCTAGCAGGGCTTTCCATGTGCCACAAGCCCTTTTCCCTCTGGCTGCACCTTTAAAGGCTGCAGAGGAAGGGGAACTATAGAGTTCTGATGAGTGTGGACAGAGTGGCTACCAGGGCACCTGTGAGAATCCTGGAGGCCAGTAATTTCGAAATAACCACAGCTGAGCTGCGTACACACACCCTATTTCGAAATAACTATTTTGAAATAGGCGTTATTCCTCGTGAAAGGAGGGTTGCAGAATTCGGAATAAGAAGCCCATTATTTGGAAATTATTTCAAAATAACAGGCTTGCTGTGTAGATGCTTGCTTTGTCTATTCACTGATATAATGAATATTAACATATTATTTAAGGTTAACCTCTCTGGTCCGGCAACATCTGTGATCTGACATGATTTTAGTTAGCTGGATGTCCTCTTATCACGAGTGTGGCCATGTTTCCTTTGGTCCCATAAAATTAGTTTACAGCCACCGGTCCTGGTTCTTAGTGCTCTGTGCTGCTATTTAGCTCTAATTTACCCCAAAATGTCTTCTAAGAGTCCAGTAAGCCATGGAAGTGTTGGTAATGCTGCTAGCCCATACTGACCTCTCGTGGTTCAGCAAATTCTCTGGTTCAGCACCGGTGAGGTCCTAAGGGTGCTGGACTAAAGAGGTTCAACTGGTATTAATATTACCACTGTGCCTAGAACCCTAGTTATGGACCAATGCATCATTGTGCTAGGCATTGTGTAAAAACAAACTCCATTCAAATTTTAAACCTATATTTTGTAGCTAGCTCAGAAAGGCCTCAGTCAACTTCCCATCCATATTCCCCCTCTTCCACCTGCCCCACATGTTTTTCCATATTATTATTGATTTTATGACTACTTGGACCCCCCCTATTCATTTAATTAAATACTAGAAGCCAAAATACTATAGTCTCCCACAGGGGTAACAAAATCATGGCAAAGGCCACATTTTCCTATTAAAAGTCAACAATTTTGCAGAGGGTGGAAAAAAACAAGAAAAGAGAAACACCCCCCCCCCCAACTCCTCAAAATTCTATCAAAGCCATAAAACCTGGAAAAAGCATCTGAACAGATGTTTTCCCTAGAAACATTCCAAAAATATGAAAGCACACATGCATACTGATCTGCTTCTTCCTTCAATACATTCTCACTCAGAGACAACAAATGTACCATGTGATGTTGCCATAATAGCCACTTGTATTTTATCGTTGACTGGAGCAGAAGAAACAGTTAATACATCCATGCACTTCCTGAGTATTAGATTTGCTGCTCTGCCAGACTGTACCCCGTGCCATTTGATATTGTTTTTCTTTTGTAACTATGCACATGTAGTATTTTAAACAATATATATCACACTATAGAATGCAGCAAAGGATCATGCAAGTGAAGTGGTGTAGTACCTACAGGGTGAGGTTCTCTTGTCTGCTAAGTCCATTTTGTGCTGTACAACTAGTCCTTCAATCAGCAGAACTGACCCAGTGGAGAGTTTTTTCTGTTCTGGGGGGCATTCTATAGGTAGAAATCTGGCAGAGGAAGCTTCACTGTCTCCTTTGTCAGCTGCCTCTTTTCCACCACCTTGGTATAACAGGAAGGAGGAGTGGGGTGAGAACATTCAGGGGGTAGATTGTGGGTTGGTGGATGGATGGATGGAGATCATGGTAATGATGCTTCTATATGCTTGATTCTTCACTGCAATATGTTTAGGTAACAGCTAACTTGCTCTTGGGCTGTCTGTCTGGTTCTCAGTTGGGAGCCACAACTGACACCCTCCCATTCACTCTGTCCAAATGGAGATCAGATAGAGTGTGGAGAGTCAAGTCCATTGGGATTTCTATGGAAATTGTCACATTTGTTAATTTGAATTGTCTTCAAAACCCAAGTGAGGCAGGAAGAACAAAACAAAAAGAAGTTGAGTTGCACAGGAAATAACTCAGTCATCACACTCTCAGCCACATATCTTAAACATTGGCCTTTTTCCCAGCATTCTTCTGCTAGAGGTTCTACATTACCAAATGTATTGTTCTTCCTTCAACTTCCTCCTGTGTAAACAGCAACAAAAGCTGAATTAAGCTATTTTGACTTCAGCTTCGCAATTGACTAATTTTGTCCTGAAGTGTAGATGTACCCTTAGAGGAGAGTGTACCTTACTTGATCTAGAATGTCACTGTCCAGTGATGGTCCAACTAATTAGGAAAAAGGAGGAAATGCCTCAAATATTTGTTCCAAACTCAAGATGACCTTTTGTGTTCCATTAACTTTTTTTGTTTTCTTTTTTCATTATTTCATTCTTTTGTGCTGCTGCATTCCAGTCAACCTGGGAATGGCAATGGAAAAGACAAAAACATTATCTGATAACTTATTATCTTAAGATTTCTGGTCCAGTCTTGCAATCCTGAAAGCTCTTGAACTTTGGGTGCTTATATGATATTTTACATTTGTTTGCTTCCTTTCATCATGCTGCAAGATCTCAAATAATACTGAAAAAACATACATAGAAAACTACAGAAATGCAAGTATCAGAGGGGTAGCCGTGTTACAGAAATGCAGTAGCACAGAAGTGCACCCAGCGCTCAGTAGAGGGTGAAAGCCAGCTGGCAATACACATTGCAGTGGTGGAAAAAAAGCCACAATATCTAAGAAAAGAAGGGCATAGGACTTACAAGTGTATACTAAAAATAAGTCCAATGCAAATGTGACACAACTTTGGTGATATATCATATAGTTAATTATAGAGACACAAAATTCCAAAACACTATGGCTGCATCTACCCTGCAGGCTTTTCGCACAAGATCCGCTGTTCTTGCGCAAAAACTTGCAGAGCGTCTACACTTCACGTGCTTTCTTTCACAAGTAAATTTACAGTAAAGCATTGGAAAACAGGGCTTCTTGCACAAGAGTTATTCCTTTCCCCACAAGGAATAAGCCCTCTTGCGCAAGAAAGCAGTATAGACGGGCAACAGGGGTTTCTTGCGCAAGAAACCCCTATGACTAAAATTGCCATCGGAGCTTTCTTGCACAAGAGAACGTCCACACTGCCATGGATGCTCTTGCGCAAAAGCACGTGGCAGTGTGGACGTGCTCTTGTGCAAGAACTTTTTCTCAAGAACTCTTGCACAAAACAGTTCTTGTGCAAGAAGCCTGCAGTGTAGACGTAGCCTATAACTTTGTGGATCACTGATGCCATGGCATATAGATGACCAAACCTTCCTTAGCAGGATTCATAGAAACCAGGAGTGCCTTAGCTAGCCAGAAGGAAATCTGAGGAGATGAGTGGGGCTTAAATCCTGCCCCTCAAAGGGTGTTGTGCACTTCCCTCTGCTGAAGATTAAAAGCCATGTACCCACTCCTGGGCTATGTCTACACTGGTGGGTTCTTGCACAAGAACATCTTGCGCAAGAACACATCCACACAGCCATGTGCTTTTGTGCAAGAACATCCATGGCAGTGTAGACACTCTCTTGTGCAAGAAAGCTCTGATGGCCATTTTAGTCATAGGGTTTTCTTGTGCAAGAATCCCCTGCCGCGCATCCACACTGCCCTCTTGTGCAAGAGCTCTTGCACAAGAGAGCTTACACTTGTTAGAAAAGAGCGTAGCTCTTGCGCAAGAGCGGGCGGGCAGTGTAGATGCTCTGTGGCAGAATGGCCATTCTTGCGCAAGAACCCACCAGTGTAGACATAGCCCTGGAGTTAGACACATTTCCACCATAGCTGTGTTTTCTGTGGGAGTGCTCTGAGAATGATTACTAGATGAGGTCTTGAAGGCAATGTAGGCAGGGGAACACCTCATTTGGGAATATGCTCAAGGGTGAATTAGACACCCAATATGAGAGCAGTGTCAGGATTTAGGTGGATTTGTGCATGCCAACTGGCTGAAATGTAGGTACTTAGGAGATTTTACCAGTGGAAATTTAAGTTCTTTGGAGCACTAAGCACCTAGGCTGTGTCTAACAGTTTTCCGTTATAAGTATTTCCGGAAAAAGAGCGTCTACATTGGCAGGATGCTTTTCCGGAAAAGCCCTTTTTCCAGAAAAGCGTCCGTGGCCAATGTAGATGCGCTTTTCCGGAAAAAGGCCCCGATCGTCATTTTCGCGATTGGGGCTTTTTTTCGGAAAAGACTGCTGGGCTGTCTACACTGGCCCTTTTCTGGAACAGTTTTCCGAAAAAGGACTTTTGCCCGAGCAGGAGCAGCATAGTTTTCCGGAAAAGCAGCTGATTTCTTACAGTAGATCGTCAGTGCTTTTCCGGAAATTCAAGGGGCCAGTGTAGACAGCTCACAGCTTATTCCGGAAAAGCGGCTGCTTTTCCGGAATAAGTGGCCCAGTGTAGACACAGCCCTAGAGGGATGGGTGGCAAAGGAGCAGTGGCTTTGTGAATACCCATGGTGCGTAAACATTGGATTTAGATGTGTAACTAAGGGGGTAGGTGCCACCTTGGGAATCTAATCGCAAATATGTTAAATTGAACATCATTTACTAGTCATTTTCTAAAAATTAAAAAAAAATTACATCATAGAATCATAGAATCCTAGGACTGGAAGAGACCTCAGGAGGTCATCAAGTCCAGCCTCCTACCCAAAGCAGGACAAATTCCAACTAAATCATCCCAGCCAGGGCTTTGTCAAGCTGAGACTTAAACACCTCTAGGGATGGAGATTCTACCACCTCCCTAGGTAACACATTCCAGTACTTCACCACCATCCTAGTGAAATAGCTTTTTCCAATATCCAACCTAGACCTCCCCCACTGTAATTTGAGACCATTCCTCCTTGTTCTGCCATCCGTCGTTATTGAGAACAGCCTCTCTCCATCCTCTTTGGAACCTCCCTTCAGGAAGGTGAAGGCTGCTATCAGATTCCCCCTCACTCTTCTCTTCTGCAGGCTAAAAAAGCCCAAATCCCTCAGCCTCTCCCAATAGGTCATGTGCTCCAGCCCCCTAATCATTTTGGTTGCCCTCCATTAGACCCTCTCCAATGTGTCCACATCCTTTCTATAGTGGGGGGCCCAGAACTGTACACAATACTCCAGATGTGGCCTCACCAAAGCCAAATAAAAGGGAATAATCACTTCTCTATACCTGCTGGCAATGCTCCTCCTAATGCACCCTAATATGCCATTAGCCTTCTTGGCTACAAGGGCACACTGTTGACTCCTATCCAGCTTCTCATCCACTGTAATCCCCAGGTCCTTTTCTGCTGAACTGCTACTTAACCATTCAGTCCCCAGCCTGTAACAATGCTTGGGATTCTTCCGTTCCAAACACAGGACTCTACATTTGTCCTTGTTGAACTTAATCCAATTAATTTTGGTCCAATCCTCTAATCTGTCTAGGTCACTCTGGACCCTATCCCTGCCCTCCAATGTATCTACCTCTCTCCCAGCTTAGTGTCATCTGCAAACTTGCTGAGGATGCAATCCATCTCCTCATCCAGGTCATTAATAAAGATGTTGAGCAAAACTAGCCCTACAACCGATCCTTGGGTCACAATGCTAGAAACCGACCACCAACCTGACATAGAGCCATTAATCACTACCCGTTGGGCCCAACAGTCTAGCCAGCTTTCTATCCATCTTACAGTCCATTTATCCAATCCATACTTCCTTAACTTGCTGGCAAGACTATTGTGGGAGACCGTATAAAAAACTTTGCTAAAGTCAAGGTATATCACATCCACTGACTTTCCCATATCCACAGAGCCAGTTACCTCATCATAGAAGCTAATCAGATTGGTCAGGCATGACTTGTCCTTCGTGAATCCATGTTGACTATTCCTGATCACTTTCCCCTCTTCCAAGTGCTTCAAAATGGATTCCTTGAGGATCCCCTCCATGATTTTTCCAGGGACTGAGGTACGGCTGACTAGTCTGTAGTTCCCTGGATTGTCCTTCTTCCCTTTTTAAAAGATGGGCATTACATTTGCCTTTTTCCAATCATCTCTCCAGATCTCCACGAGTTTTCAAAGATAATGGCCAAAGGCTCTGCAATGACATTTGCCAAGTGTCTCAGTACCCTCGGATGCATTAAATCCGGTCCCATGGATTTGTGTATGTCTAGCTTTCCTAAATAGTTCTTAACCTGTTCTTTCTCCACCAAGGGCTGCCCACCTCCTTCCCATACTGGGTTGCCTAGTGTAGTAGTCTGGGAGCTGACCTTGTCTGTGAAGACAGAGGCAAAGAAAGCATTGAGTACTTCAGCTTTTCCCACATCATCTGTCACTAGGTTACCTCCCTCATCCAGTACGAGCCCCACACCCTCTCTGATCACCCTCTTATTGCTAACATGCCTGTAGAAACCTTCCTTGTTACTCTTCATATTCCTTGCTAATTGCAATTCCAACTGCGCTTTCGCCTTCCTGATAACTTCCCTGCATTCTCGAGCAATATGTTTATACTCCTCCCTAGTTATCTGTCCAAGTTTCCACTTCTTGTAAGCTTCCTTTTTGTGTTTAAGCTCACCAAGGATTTCCCCGGTAAGCCAATCTGGTCGCCTACTATAACATGACTCTTAAAAAGACATTATAATTAAACAGGACTTATATGTGGCAGTTTGAATGGATAGAAATAGCTGTGTTGTTAGAGATATTTTCAAGGTCAATTATTATAAACTGAGGAGTATTTAAAGAAGAAAAAGTAAAAATAAGTGCATAGGAGTGTCTCTAGTTTCCTATATGTTAATAGCATTACTGCATTGCACCTCTTTATGTATATAACTTTTGGGTTCAGTCAAGCATGGTTATTATATGAAAAATTAAAAAAAATCTTCTCAAACTTTCACCACCTGTAGCAGCTATTACTTCATGTATTCTTTCTTGAGATGGATTATCCACTTCATTTCCAATGGAGTCCTGGGAGAAGTCAGATGAATTCCAGAGGTACAACTTGTCCTTGTTTTTCCACTCAGTGCTATTATATTGTTTAAAGAACTGATTCATGAAAATACGCTGAGAATGCATTGATGTCATTCATTGGAAGGGGTTTATTCTTCTCTCAATGCAACCATGTAATTCTTGGAAAAGCTAATTAGAGATATAAATACACACATAGGATAACACAGTTTTAAATATCTGATTTTTGCTGCAGCTGAATGGAGACCATGGACTAAATGTTGCCAAAGGAGATGTATAGTTTAGGCCACAGTCCACTTTCCGGACAACTGAAGTGCAGCCCGCATAGCTAGAGGTTCTGCAATACATTCAAAAATCACTTCACAAGCACTGAGTGAAGCTACATTTTTTACTTTAGTTCCAAAATTACTTATTTTCCCTACAACTTTAGTGTTCTGCAATTTTTAGTAACTAAAATAACTTACTTCAGAAATACAATTATGATACTGGGGCTATTGAGAAAATTACTTACAGTAAGGAAATTAATTCAGCCCGGTTTTATGCTTCTGGATGACTATTTCAAATTGTGTCCTACTTTTGGATCCTGGATGAAGCACAGCTATATTGTTTTACATGGCATCACCACACAACAATTTAGAAGAGGGTGTAAAATTTGAACCACTGGAACCACTGAAGATAAGCATTATGGATGTAATTATCTGGCCGAGGTATGTTTTCAAAAGTATCAGAGTGGCACAGTAGCTCAAATCTTATTCACTATAAATGAGGCTTTAGAATCAAGGGTAAAGTTAATTTTGGAACTGGGACTTAGGCACATTTGAAAACTTTACTTCCAGTCTAGAGATCATCCCAAACCAGAAATAGTATCTATGCTGTCCCTTCTCCCTCAACCATTGGATGTTTCAGAAAAATGGGACCTGATTCTAATAAATCATTCTTGAATTTGCTTTTGCAGAACAAAACCTTGACTAACAAAGTTTACAAAGTCAAACATCCTGATTTTGTCCAACTCTATTTGACCTAGAGTTGGTTCCAAACTCCTCACATGTTGGAAGATTTGAATAAATGTAACCCGTATACAGTTCTCTCTTGGATTTATTTTGGTTTAGACCATCATTAGTTTTACACATTTCTAGTCAGGCCACCCTACTCTTGCAAAAAAACACAGTGGCAACAAATGGTGAGAACTGAACCTTTCAATCTCATCTTATACACGGCACTTCAAGTAAAACAGTGCTCCTTCATACTTGATGAAGCATTAGCTCTATGCTGTCTTAGAGGAGAAAATAGCACTTAGGTTAAGCAGTCTTGCTTCCTTCAGCACCAAGATTATTCTTTAGGTATCTTAAAAAAGAAAAACCATTTGCTTGACAGTTTGCAAAAGTTATTTATCTTTCAGAAATACCAATCTCCTTTTCTAAACTATTATCACTGCCACATCTATTTCTGTCTTTAAAAGAAATTGAAGCAATAAGCAATGTGATTTTTTTTTGCATTGCAACAGTAACTTACATTTGTTTATAACAATCTTAGTTGCTATGTCAGTATTTAGAGTACCATAGAGCAGTATATTAGATTAGGTTAGTGGAGTCTCATCAGATTAGTTTTTATTCAGATGCAGATGCACCAATACTTGATGTGTTCAGAGAGGAGAATTTCAAAGGCAGTAACTTATGTGGGAACTGAAAGAGGGTTGGATAGAAGCTGTGAAAGGGCATCTGTTACTGATAAGAACCTTTTTGCAGGCTCCAAATTAGACTCATAGAAATGTAGGATTGGAAGGGGCTTCAATAGGTCACATAGTTCAGTCTCCTGTTCTTGCTAACTTTCTTCATAGGTCATGGCTTCTAGAACATTAATCATTTTTGTTGTTCTTCTCTGGACTTTCTCCAATTTGTCCACATGTTTCCTGAAATTTTGCTCCCAGAATTTCTCCAGCTGAGACCTTATCAATGCAGCATAGAGTGGGAGAATTACTTCTCATCTCTTAGGGTACGTCTAGATTACATGCCTCTGCCGACAGAGGCATGTAAAATAGGCTACCCAACATAGTAAATGAAGCGGGGATTTAAATATCCCCGGCTTCATTAAAATAAAAATGGCCGCTGCGCTGTGCCGGATCAGCTGATCGTCGGCACAGCGCGCGAGTCAAGATGCAGATCGGTCGACAAAGGAAGCCTTTGTCGACCACTCCTGTAAACCTCGTTTCACAAGGCATAAGGGAGCGGTTGACAACTATTTGTGCATCCATCTTATAGTAATTTCATCTAATTTGCTTATGAAAATGCAATGCTGGACTGTTCCACAGCCCTATATCAAGATATATCATGTCTACTGGTTCCCTTTTATCCACTAGGCCATTAACTCTGTCAAAGAATGAAAATTAGGTTGATCTGGTGAGATATGTTTTTAACAAATTCATATAGGCCATTCATTTCAACTTTATTGTCCTCTTAGTGCCTACAAATGATTGTTTAATAATTTGTTCCATTATCTTTCGAGGTATCTAAGTTAGGTTGACTGGTCTATAGTTTCTCCTGTCCCTTCGTTTGAAGAAAGTAAAAGAAAATTCTCTAAAGAGACAGCTCTTTTTCCTGAGAGCCATAACTTACAAAACAGGGATGGAATGCCATATAGATACTATCATGGTGGATTCTATAGAACACAGATGGACATAATGATAAATTATAAATCTATAAGCACAACTACATGGAGAGTTGCTTCTTTAGGAAACTGTTTCTAAAGGGAAGACTAATGCCACAGGTACAAGTTTAGGCATGCAGGATGAAAACAGGCCTACTGGGAGATTAGAACCTTTGCCAGAGGGAATCCTGCATTTAAACGGATATTGTATTGACAGAAATTTATTTTCTTAGTGCACATGCAAAACTTGCAATGTCGCGCAAGATTTGATCCCCAAATAATATTTCACTACACTCCAAAAAAAAAACAACAACCCAGAAACCTGGGATAAATGGAGACACCAGTTCTACATTTTTAAATGAAAAAAAGCAAGTTTTCTGAGGCCTAAAATAAAAGCAAATAGCAGGCTGTACACTTGGGAAAACAAACCTAGCCAAACGCATCCATGTATAGCGAAATATATTCTTCATCTTCAAACATCCTGAACGGTCAAAAGTTCACATTACATATTGGTTAGTGTGTTGCTTTAATAAGAGGTCTGCATATCTGAGATAACAAAAGTACCATGTGCTGGTGCAGATACTACAGTAAAGGCTATTTTTATTGAACAGTACAGAAGATAATCACATAGACCTTATGTAAATAACCAAACACACATTATAGCTACACATTAAATCTACTGAGCTTTCAATTTGCTCCTTCCTTTGTTGCCTAATTTTTCAAGTTTTCTGCCCAACCATGCATTTCTTTTTCCTTTTTCATGACTTCCCTACTTTTTCGCTTTTACTTCTGCTGTTTTTAATGCATAGGAAGAAGTTCCCCTAGCTAATCTAAATAATCATTTTAATCTAATAAAATCTCATTTACAAAGCAGTTTTATAGTGCTAGACAAATGATAATTGCATACATAATGCCCATGATATCAGCACAAAACATGCTAATTTTAAAAAATCTTCTGCCACTTTTATTGTCCCCTTGCCAGATGTATAATATAGTGTGTGTGTGTGTGTGTGTGTGTGTGCGTGCGCGTGTGTGTGCGTGCACATATATTTACATGACCAGATCCTCAGCTAGTGTGATCAGCTTCAGAGGAGCTACACTGATTTACATCAGCTGAGTAAGATCTGAATTTTTAAAATTCCAAGTATGAAAAAGAAATATTTAAGTAATCCATTAATACAAAAGTAGAGGCCTGTTTGCAAAGGTCAGAGGCAATGTGATTGGATTAGGACAGTGCACTTAGAGGCAGGGGATCTGAGTCCTATTTTTTGCTCTACTGTTAACCTGCTGAATTATCTTATGCAGGTATCTTCACCTGGGTCTTAGTCTCCCTCTCTCTGTAAATTTTTCCTTTATAGAATCTGAATTAAGGTTTGTGAATGAAAAGTGATAGAAAACTTCTGTAAGAGCTGAATATTATAATTAACTGGCTGCCTAAATCCCACTTTTTGATCATCAAAGTAGCTCTTATTCATAGCAGATAAAACAGACACATAAATGCCATTTTGAAGCTCTAATTTGAATATTTAGATGTCATAGTCAAAAGCTAATGTTTGAAAATTTGGACCATAGAGTTTTACAAGAGATAACTTTACTCAAAGGGATGAGTTTCTTGACTGGGGTCACATAATTCCCATTGAAGTCAATGAGAATGATGTGTTCATATCTGTGCATTGACAACTGGATCCTAGTCCCATTGAAGTCAACAATCCAAATTCTATTGAAAGAACAGACCAGCAAAGTAACATCAAAATTGATTACAAGCCCCCCATTGGTTTCAATAGGAGCAGTGCCCATCCCAGAATGTGTTCTTAATCACACACCGTTAAACTAATCGTGCTAATTGTTGAAAGAGTTTTCAGCACTAATGCAGAATATTGAGCTAATGGCCTCTGTAAAGGTGAACTCTGCTATTTATCTACAAGAATAGAAGTCACACTGACAGTTCAATATTGCCCTGAAATGAGACCCTATATGATTAGAGGGTAGTTCAGTTTACTTGTCCATTCTATTGTTGACTTCTCTCTGGAGCCTGCCAACAAAGGTGCCAATTAGTACCAATTGGGATGTTGACACTTGCTTCCTGGGTACCACTAGAAACTAGATTAAAATAAGCAATTTGTTTCATATCAATTACTGAACAAACAGTCATCAGGATGTAAGTACATACAGCTAGTACTCATCTGGACTGTAACCAAACTGATGAGCTGAGATGAAAGCCTTCATCTCTTGTTACCAATCTCCCGAGACATACTGTCCCAGTGTTCATATTTTGAAGCTATAATTTTGAATTGATGTCATTATTTAACTATAGATGCTATTACTTCCATGTGTTCAGTAGTTGACAATTAAGTCTCCAGTTCTCTAATCATGTTTACAACACCAATAGTGAAGTCACCATCAGGAGATCATGAGAAGGAAACCAACATAGCATAATTGACATCTGTGCAGAGATTTATGCCTGCTAAGGATCTCTGGTCCTGTGAATTTGTAATAAACAGATAAAATCTTTGAAATACAAGATCTTGCTTTCACGCTGATGTTCCCAAATAAGGTGGCTTCTCTCATATGTTTGTCAAGCAAGAAAATACCCTCATGAGTGCATGAGTGAAGTGGGGGTATTTATGAGTAGGATTGCTAAATAGGACTCCATTAGAGTTTTGCCTAAGAAATCTCATGATACTGTGTGTGTGTGTGTGTGTGTGTGTGTGTAAGTTAACTGTGAGGAACATGGCAGACCCATCAAGGTTGTCTCCAAATAAAATAATTCAGTGTTTTCTAGAAAATATAAGCAAGCCAATTGCCACTCTTGGATGTGATTGTGCAGGACTGTCTCTGACTTCAATTACAACTGTGCTTGTGCTGGTCTGAATGGATTGTCTATGATATTATGAATTAATTAAGAGAAAATGTCCTCTAAGAGCAGTTCTCTTCTGTGTTTACAGTACATCGTGAGCCAATTGGTATCAATCATGGGAGTTATCATAGTAACATTGACTATGGCTTTAAATAATAAGAATAGAAAGATTTAGTCAATGAGTTCAGGATATTTGTTCAAATAGTTGATAGACCGAAATTTATTTTTGCTTCACTTAGATCTCCATTACATTAGAAATTACATGCTCTAGCTTTTTTTCAGTATGTTTGTCTGAGCAAATGAGGCAAACTGCCCAGTGTTTGAGCAGTGACAAAATAACAGTGGTTTCCTTTTCTCGCATCAGTAGCATCGTTAAGTCCAAAATGAAGAATTCCACCAAAGGTATTTGGGGAATGTCAGGATTAGCCAGCTGTGAATCTAAATGTAGATTTCAATGACAGGCACATTAATTCCCCTCTTTCTTGCCTATTCTTTATCTGTCAATCAAAACAAGGGGGAAATAGTTTTGATAGCTGTAAGCACACAGGACCTCCTGGAACATGTCTACACAGCAGCAAACCTCCTACCTTGCATCAAATGCCTCAGGCTAGTGGGGCTTGTGCTAACACTCTAAATATAGCTAGCTAGATAGTGCTTTGAAGTCCTGTCTTAGGATGGAGCTCGGGCTCTGAAACAGATCATCTGCAACTTCAAAGTGCTGACTACCTAGCTATGTTTAGAGTGCTCATGTTAGGCCCACAAACCCAACTCTGTCATTCCAGGTTGGGAGGTTCACTTCTGTGATGTGTGTAGATAGATCCTCTTTGTGCACATACGGATTAGAGCACACCTTCAAAAAAAATCCCAGTGCTGCAGGATGAGTTAGGGGAAGCACAATTTCTTGCCAAGCTCCTGCACACACTGGGGAGCTCAGTTTAATACATCCTTTAGGATGATGCAGTCTTCTCCACCTGTGCCCTCAGTCTAGCTTATGAACAAGTGTAGAAGGAAATGAGCAGTAACCCTTTGTCCCCGAGCCTTTTCTTTCTCTCTCTGGTGTTCTCTGTACCCAGGGGCCACCCAGAGGAAGAGTATCTGTGTTCCCTTGCATGTGGCAATTGCTGTTGTGTCTAATTTTTAGAAAGGTTATGAAAGGGGTGGAGAATCACAATACAGTTTCCCACCTCGCCCACCAAACCTGCATAAGGAGCTGCATACTAAGACCTCTCATTTTTGTAGGCACCCGCATTTGCAAATAATTACATCTGCACCCTGTCAAACATTCACAGATACCAACTGGTTAATTGTGCACCTCGCCAACTCGATGTGTTTGCACAAGTGGCTTCGTGCACCAAAATATTGTGATTAGAACTGGTTGGGAAGTTTTTGACCAAATGTCTTCTCATTGGAAAATGCCAATTTGTCCGAGACTGAAATTTTTCACAGAAATGTATCAATTTTGACAAACCTTTAGCTGAGAATGTTTCTGAGGCCCAGGATAGGTTTTCAGAGTGGAGTGTGAGTGAAAAGGAAAAAATAGCCAACTGTTAGGAACTCTGATGGAATTTGGCAAGTCAAGGTTCCTGTCACTGCAGCACCATAGGCCACAGAGGGACTTGAACGTGGGATTCCCACACAAGTGCCCTAAGTAATGGACTACCTGCTATTTTAGAGGGAGTGGGGTGTGTGTGTGTGTGTGTGTGTGTATGTGTGCGTGAAAGAGAGATTCTCCATTTCTTCTGATGCAGAATGAAAACAAATTTCAGTTTTTCCTTAAACAGAATTCTCGTTTTCCAACCAGCCCTGTTATTGCACAGAGAAGAGGCTCTTTCAAAATATATATTCTATTAACTACCATTAACCTTTGCCACTCAGAATTCCAAAGCAAACAAAATAGCTTTGGTCCACACAAGCAGTACCTATGGAGAGGTGACAAATACTACAAAGAAGATAAAAGATAATTTAACAAGAAGCAAGTTGTAAAGGGTGACAAAGTGTTATTTCCATAATAAGCTTATCTGAGCTTGGGTAAGTTCCTTAACAGGGTGTGGATTTGGCAATAGTAAAGAAACAGGCCACACAAAGAATGTCTGTTGAGCTAATGAATGCCACTGAAGTGGTTGACTTTCATTTCTCTGGTTTGGATCCTTGCCACCTTTACTCTAATGTTAGACTTTGTTTAATTGGCAAATATGCCTTCAAAGGACTGCAGAACTCTCCATGCTGCTCCACAGCCTGTTAATATTTAATTGTGATTTGTTAAAGGTGCACCAGCAGTTGATAAAACTATGTGTCTGGGTACTTTATTGCAGTGCAAACCAGCCACAGTACTTTTGATAGGCAAGAATTTTTTTATAGTGTCTAATCTTAAGTTTCTTGAAAAATAAATGTGACAGACTATTTGAAATAGAGATGGGAAGTGTTAGGGTCACAAAGTAATTCTCATCGCTACACACATGTTGTTGCAGGGGAAACGAATAGATTAGTTAAATAGAAATACAGATAACATTAAAACAATAAAGAATTAGAGCATTTACAAATGAAAACAGAAAAAGCTAACATAGTGAGGGGATTGTAGCGGGAAAGGTAAGGTTCTTTAATCTGAGGCTTCCTTTGTGGATTCATTTAAGAATGCAGCATATGCATTGTTATGCTGAGGCTTGCCCATGCACAAGTTGGAGTAGGTATATGTTACTTGAGTGCAATGGTTTGTACATTTATATTGCACTACTGGGAAGAAATGGGAAACATCCTTAAATCTTTAGTCAGTTAGTCTGAAGCACATACTGTTGGATGAAGCATTTTAAACAATATTTTCAAATTCTGATGCTCATAGTTCCTTAACACTGCTTTCTGTATGTTCCATTCACAAAGGGACAGATCCTGTAGTATTTAGTCCTTACCTGGGAAAAACTACCATTGAATCATGTTGTGATAGACTCTTAGGCTATGTCTAGACTGCAGGCTTCTTTCGGAAGAAGCTTTTCTGGAAGAGATCTTCCAGAAATCTTTTTCCAAAAGAGAGCACAGACACTGCAAAAGCGCATCAAAAAAGCCATCTGCTTTTTTGAAAGATCGCATCCACACTGAATGGATGCTATCTTGCATGTAAGCTGTGATTACTATGGACGAAGTGGCCATGAGGGAACCTGTGCTTTTTCCCCTTTCCTCTTCTTTCGAAAGAACTCCCTCTTCCCCATCCACACATGCCTTTTTCCGAAAGAGCTCTTTCGGAAAAAGGCTTCTTCCTCATAGAATAAAGATTACCAATGTTGGAAAAAAACCCTCTGTTCTTTTGATTTTATTTTGAAAGAATGTAATTGCACTGTGGAAGTAACTCAATTTTTTTCAGAAAAACTCTGTAGTGTACACATACCCTTATGCAGGTGAAGGAGGAGAAAGAAGAGTGAATGAAGGTTAATTCTCTTGCATGGACCAAGTAAATATCAGCCACAACTTCAGTCTCTCCACTTTGAGCAGGGCTACTCAACTTTGGAAGCCCCAGGTGCCACAATGATACTCACAGCACATGCTGAGGGCCACAACTTAAGTGTGGTTGCATGTACACGCAAATATATATGCAAATATACGAAAATAGCTTCTTTGACACTGACAGGCATGAATACAAAGATTTAGGCAAGACTACACAACACGCAGGTCCCATTTAAGTCAGTTCTGCTGATATAAATAAAATGGAATATTTACCTGATTTCCACCCATATGACAGCCCTTTTAATGAACATATCATTAACTACTAAAACGTATATTAACAGAAGACCATTATATTAACTACTTTTTTGTTTTGGCTCCCACCCGCGGGCCATGTGTTGAGCCTCGTGTAAATCCAAACTGCACCATGGGCTGCAAACAATCAGGTCATGAGCCACATGCAGCCCACGAGCCATGTGCTGAGTAGCCCTTACTTAGAGAAACCATATTGTGGTTTTCTCTATATGGCCTAAGGATACACAGAGCCCCAGTATCTTGCGGGAGATGCAGTGACCAATACTACACACTAAATTCCAGATGAGGTACAAAATTGTAGGTTCCAGAGATTTGTGGTGACCACACTAGCTCAGGGTTGTGACTGATGGCATCACTCTAACCCATTGAACTCAAGGGGACTACAAAAGCTGTTAGGCCCTACTCAACTTGATTAAAGGTGGTAGAGTCTAATCCTGAATTTAATGCTTGTGAATAAATCAACTCAACTCATCTCCTGTCAATTATAGAAGTGTTGCACTGACACAAGATGCCACATTTTGTCCTGAATTGTAGGTAGCATTACATTTATCTGAGCCAATTCAGCAAAGCTCATGGGATTATCAGGCCAAGTGACTCTGAAGGAGAAAGAGGGAACAGGGCATAAGAGATAAATGGAGAACAAAGTTTAACTACCAATTCACAAACTCCAGATCAGCATCAGAAATCCAGTTATAGAACAAATTTTCCTAGTGATGAGAACACCAGAAACATCCTGGGCATTAAAAAAAGAAGAAAAGAAAATTCTCAAAGTAGAACTGCATGGAGAAAAGTAATTTCATTCCATGGAGATTTTTGAAATTTGGTTTCAATTCAGAAGAAAATGTTTAAAAATCAAAATTCTCCATGAAAGGGAATGGAGTCCCAGCTTAGAGGCAGTCTGTGTGGAAGGGCACCCTGGAACCATGGTGACCTTGGGTTCACAGAGTGCATGGCAGTCACCTGGCAGGTAGCTAAGGAGCAGGATAGATGATCTGGCAGGAAAACAGACACAATTTAGGCAAAACAGAATTATCTCTCTGAAATGTCTCCATTTTAACAAATTGGCAAATTCTGACCAAAAAAATGTTTTTCGCTGAATTTTTTCAACCAGTGCTACATAAAGAAACCAGAAAGTTGATTCTATCAGAAAGATCAAGTTATTCCACCAGTGAAGTAGATTCTTGAATTGCAGCAGCAATGCAAGAAGTCTTTGCTAGAAGCTTAGGGAAGGTACCATACAGACAACACACTGATACGCAAAGGAAGAATGAAGAGACAATGAACAGAGACAAAATGAAAAGTGCATTGTATTTCTTGTTCAATTAAAATGCTTCCACTTTACAGTTCTCTAATCTAAGATACATGGATTTGGGTTGAACCCCTGCAAATTGTTTTTCTTTTCTAGGAATTTTGTTTCTTTTTTTCCTGCTCCATTTATTTCATTCTAGGACACTGCAAAGGTTGTGTCAGGGACTGACGCCAGTCAAGAAATAACAGAGATTTAACAGTTTGTAACCTCTCCATTTCCAGATAAAATTACCTTTAGTGAACAACATACACTAACCACAGCCCAGAATGACATGTCAAGAATCTGACCATCTCTCGTATCCCAGCTGAAGTCTAAGCACTCAGAATATACTTCCTTGCAGTGATTACCTTTAGGACTCTTTGTGAGGAATGCTTTCTGCTTCTTAGAAGGCAGGGAACAACTGATTTTAGTTAGCACCACTGAATTAATGAAAGCCATCATATTTGTTCTTAAATACCTGTATTGCAGAAAACATGATCAGCAGAAACAACATTTTGCTTAGTTGAGTCATTAAACACAGTTAAGAATAATATTTCCATCTATTTTATTAAGTCAATTTGGAGTCACTACGGCTGCTGCTGCTACTACCACTACTACTACTACTACTAATGTGGATCATGGTTCTGCCTAGGAGCATGACCATGTTCCAGGCCCCCATTGGTCTAGGCACTGTACAAACAGAACAACAAAAGATGGCCTTGCCCCCCAAAATGTAGATTTCCATATTACAAAATGCCTAATTCTCCTTCTTTGGAAGGAATTGGCAGGTTTTGCAATTGATTTCAGTGGGAGAATGGCAGCATTCCTTAATATTCATTCAAATACAGGTCTTGCTACGCACAATAAAACAATGCCTTATAATGAACACAGAATTAGGAAACAAACTCCATTATTGTGTCAAGATATTAAAACACTTTTCAGTTCATAATGGTCAAAACATTCCACAGGACAGATTGTAGCTGTGTTGTAGTTATGAAAAATGCTTTCAACTTTATTTAATTGATTAGATTTTATGTTGACGGTATCGCTTTTAACACAAGAAAGTTATTGCATTTAATGATATGTTTACAGTTTTCTTTTCTCTTTTAGGGTATGTCTACACAGAACACTTAGCTCGAAATAAGCTACGCAATTTGCACTCCGCAGCACCAAATTTTGAAATAAACTGCTATTCTGAAATGTCCCTTAATCCTTGTGAATAGTGCGCCTATTATTTCAAAAGATATTTTGAAATACTGAGTGCGCTGTCAAGACATTCTATTATTTCTGGAAGTATCCCGAAATAGCACTGCAGTGTAGAAGAACCCTTAGATTCAAAACCAGGCAATGAGAATGGTTTTAAAAAATGTAGTTCTATCCACATCCCACACTTTTGCATATCGACCTACCCACCATCAGAGCATGTCGCATATTCAGCTACTCAGAGATCACTCTAGTAATAGGCAAAATAGGCCACCACCGAGAGCATAGGATTTCTTGGGAAAACAATTTTATACGGCAGCCCAGTCTGTCTTTGGGGATATGAATTGCAGAGCACTCTAACATGTAGTACTCTAACTGGCACTAACTAGGTTGATAGCCTCTGGTTGGGTTAAGCAGACTGCAGGGCAGCCTGGCTTGGGGAAGCTTCTATGCACTGCAGGGTTGCCAGATTTGATGGCAGGAAACAGCAATGGAGGGGCACCTCCCCTTTCATAAGCTTGGCAGGAAAAAGTTGGGGCAGCTGGGCACCTAATGCCTGGCCCTGAAAGGAGCATGAGTGGAGGAAGGGATAAAAAGGTACCAGGGATGCTCCTGCCTCTCCACTTTCCTCAGGCACAGCACCTAACAACCCTTCTGTCTCCTGCATAATCTTCTCTGACGTGCTTGCCATATGCGTACGATACCCAACACTACCTCCTCCCAGATAGCCACCACCATCTTCCACCTACCACACACTCCTTCCACCAGCCCCTGCAGGCACCCACGACCACAAGCTCCCTGCATCCCCTCAGATACATTATCCCCAGACTGCTCTCCCCAGATTGTCAAGGTAGCTGGCTGAGCGATCCTCCTCCTGACTCTTGTGGTGGTGGTGTGGGGGACTGCAGGAGTTCAGCTCTGCTGCCTCAGTCCCCTGCCCTTTGGCTGTCTCTGGACCGTGGAGACTCCAGGGAGTCTCCATGCCCTGGAGCCCCGAGCAGCCTAAACTGCAACTAGCCTGGAGCCTCTGCAGTTTCCTATTCCTCCTCCTCCTCCTCCCTTTCTCTCTTCCTATCAGGAGGACCCAGAGCCTGCTCCTGTCCCCCAGCTCTCTGCCTCTCAACACAGTTTTTTCCCACCAACTCTACTTACAGCAGGTAAGATAACAGTGCACTTGTTGAAAGACAAATACTCAGCCGAATTAGGGAATGTGCTCACTCTGTCTCTTGCTCACCATCATGTGTATCTGTAGCACACAGTCTCCTCAATCTCTTGAAATTCAAATGGATTTGGATCTCAGGTTCTGATTTTTCTCTCTTTGTTTTTTTCTTGAAATGCTTTTGATTTAGCAGCATTTTCCATATTTCTGCTCTCAAGCCCTTATCAAAGATTCTGAAATTCAAAGAAAACAAAGTTAGCAAATCAAAGAGTTAAATTAATGAAATCACTCAACAGGGATCATTTTATAAGTTTGAAATTCACTGTTGGGGTGTGATAATCAAAGCATTCCTAAAGTTTTATAGCTCAGCCATGGCTATTAAAAAGATATAATAATCTTCTGGACAAATTTAACACAGTTTTCCTCCTTATTACAAAATGCCAGAGTACTAGAAGGACCACAAAATAAACCACATATCTCACTTTCAAATGGATATAATTATATAGAGAGACACACTGCCCAGTCCAAAATATGATCTGTAAATGGAACGACCAAAGTACTGTTCTGGGCACATTAAAATGTTTATAAAACATGTCAATATATATTTACTTGAATCACGGCAATACTTAAATTATGCATGGATCTCAGTCAATTCACAGACAGTCTGTTAAAAAAGCACTAACAGTGGACCTGTCCGTAAAATCCATAAAAACATGTAGATGTCAGTAAAAAACACCAATCTTTGCAGTGAAGCTGAGGGTCTCTCCCTCCTTGGCCCTGGGAGCTCCATGCTGGGGGCAGCTCCAGAGAGTCTACAATTCCCAGGGCAGGAGCACAAAGGGGAATTCTCCTAATGGTGGCTCTCTCTGACCAGCTGCTGACTAGAAGGGGCTGCTCTTTTCCACCTCTGGCTTTGAATTCTTTGTTGGCATTGCTAGTGTCAGCACAGCAGCAACTTTTGGTGGATGTGAGTACAGCACATGCTCCTACCAAGCTCCATGCAGCTGCAGGGAGGGCTGGGAAGAAGGTACAGCAGGCTGGGTGTAGCAGTCTCTCGCCGGCTCCCCAATGGTAAGTCACAGCAAGGTGGTCACCTAAATATAAGAAATAAACTGTCTATTCCTATGCTAGGAGGATTATTCACTGTCAAAAATGGACCTGGAGAAATTACTAAAGCACTGTTTGTCAGTGTGGCTGCTGCAATGTATGATCACAAACAGGAGAACTTGGAGGATGCTGATGTGGCTAGTAAGTAGGTTAAACAAGCATAATAACATTGAGGTTATAATGTATGAATAAAAACATTAAATATTGTTCACTTTTGCCCTTTTGAATGCTCTTTTTATATTACACAAGAATGTGTCCATAAAAAAGTTTGGCTGTCTGTAATTTTTACTGCCCATAAAAATCAGTTGCAACGCTGATCCCAGTAAATACCACACTTAGAGTAGCATTGTATCAGCCAGTCTAAAACAGAATTAAACCTATTCCTTATCTCCTCCTAAGAAACTGCACTTTCTAAACCAAGCCCCTTCTCTGTCAGAAGAACCAAAGAAATACTATTCTCTGGGCTACTTGCAGATTTCTCCATTTCTTTGCTGAATGCCGGGAAGGAGCAGAGACTCTTTTCCTTGTCATCACTGCTGGACATACTCCCTCTTTTCCACACATCCACTTTTTTACTCTTCTCCCATTTGTGGTGGTGTCCCGGCTGTCCCTCTTTCTGTTTCCTCAGAAGCTTGGTTCTTCTGCCATATTTCCCATAATTCCTAGACATTGCTGTACTGGTTTGCCCAGTATTTCACCCACCCTTCTTTACCAACACTCCAGTTTTCTGATTAGACCAGATAGTACCAATAACAGATCTCTCTGGGAAATGTGCCACTATTTTAAAAAGGACAAGCAATATAACCTGGGTAACTCTAGTCATGTCAGTCTGACCTTGAGCCCAGGCAAGATAATGAAGCTGGTGATATGAGACTGAGTTAATAAAGAATTAAAGGAGGGTAATATAATTAATGCCAATCAACATGGTTTTGTGAAAAATAGATCCTGTCAAACTAACTTGATATCTTGTTTTGATGAGATTACAAGTTTGGTTGGTGAAGGTAATAGTGTTGATACCTACTAACTTAGACTTTTCATTTGACCTGATACCCACACAACATTTGGATTAAAAAACTAGAATGATATAAAATGAGCATGGATTAAAACCTGGCTAACCGATAAGTATCAAAATGTAACTGTGAATAGGGAATCCTCATTGACAGTGTGTGTTTCAAGTGAGGGCCTGCAGGGAATCAGTTCTTAGGTCTCTTACGTTTTTATCAAAATTTTCATCGATAAAGTTTGCAGATGACACAAAAATCAGGGACAAATAATGGCAGACAGAGATCTGGATTGAATGGTAAACTGGGTACCAACAAACAATATCTGTTTTAATATGGCAAACTGTAAATGTATAATCTAAGAGCAAAGATGTAGACCACAGTGACAAAATGGGAAACCTTATCTTTGGAAGTAGTGAATATGAAAAAGATTTTGGGGTCACAGTGGAGAATCAGTAGAACATGAGCTATACCACACTATAGCTCACAGTACCATGCTATAGCCAAAAAGGTAGTGCTCAGATACATACAGTGGGGAATCTCACAGGGTCCAAAAGGTATTAATCTTCCTTTGAGGTACATCCATAATCTACAATTTAAGAAATACACTCAACAGTTGGGAAATCCAACTAATAAAGAATGCTGCAGCATTTTGCCTCAGCAACACAGATTACTGTGAGCATATCATATCAGTTCTCTGCTCCCTCCATGGGATTCCCATGGAATTTTGAATCAGGTTCAAGGTCTTGGGCCTTATTTTTAAGCTTTTCCAGGGCCTGTGCCACCTAAATCTCTGGGATGAAGAACATTCTCAACATCTATGCTCTGTCATAATGGAACTCTCTAAACCAAGGGTAAAGCTCATTGGGGCTGGAAATAAAACTTTCTTGGGGTTGGTCCAAGACTGGAATGAACTTTCTTGAGAACAGTGGACCTTCACAAACCTCACTATTTTCTGCTTTAAGAGCAAGATGCATGTCTTTCACCTATGTTCTCTCACATAAGTACATAGCAACATGTATGCATTTAAAAGAACAACAAAAACATCCCAAGAAACAAAAATAAAATCTTACCAAAACAAGACATTACATTGCACTTTACACACTTTTCTTCCCCTCCCTCCTGAAAGAACAAACACGTAACAGATGTTAGTCACATTGTTTAATACACTACCTCAGGGCACATGGATACTGTGGTGATGACAACAGTATGAGAACCTATGTGAACAGAGCAGATTAGGCAGGAGAAAGTATAGGATTAACCTGTCCTAATTTATCTTGTGCTTTCTCTTGATTGTTTTTACTTTAAGGTAGCTTCCCTATGTTAGTTGCCCTGAGATAAACAAATACACCTTTTCTCACCAGTCAAGACAAGGCCCAAGAAATGTGGGCTATATTGGAGCTACAGAGGGAGTGAACTCTTAAACCAAAGGCTAATCCCAAAGTAGCACCTTTCCTCCAGTCCTCAACTATTCAAATGTAGGAACTGTGGGCTAAGAGTGACCCAGGTGAGTGTGGCTGTCACAGTGGCAATAGAGAGAGTGTGATGTTCTGTCCCTTTGAATGTTGAAGCATTTCCCCATCCCCAGTGTAAAGCCTTACTTGTGTGTTGTTTCAGGTGTTCTACAAGCACAATTAAGGTTTCCATGGAAGCTAGCTGTGTTTGTGTGAGCTCCTTAGTGTCCATCTCTTATTCTGCTAAGTCCATATATAACATTTGAGGTGTGTCTACACAGCAATTCCGTTATTTTGAAATAATTTTGAAATAACAGAGGGCTTCTTCCAACTTCTGTAAACCTCATTCTATGAAGAATGACACCTATTCCCGAAATAGCTATTTCGAAATAAGGCGTGTGTAGACACTCCACTGCTGCTATTTCAAAATGGCCCCTCACCAGGGTCATTCTAAGTTATTCCTCATGGGGCTTTAAATTGAGATAACACGTCTACATTAGGGAAGCTGGCCTCGGACTCATTTTGAGGCTTCCCCTGCATTGTAGACATGCTATTTTGGAAAAACTGTTACAGAATAACTTATTTCAAAATAACTATGCAGTGTAGATGTAGCCTTGGTGATGAAGGATTTCTATTCCAATAGTTCCCAGTGGTGCCTCTGCTTGAAGAGGAAGTTAAAAATGTAAGCAAATAATACTAGAAATAGGGGGGAGTTTACCTGGAAGCAAAAGATGACAGAGTGCTACTTTTGCTGCTGGGACAGTCTGAGCCAGTCAGCTAGAGCAAAGGAATAGGCTGCTACCTGGTGCTATTGCAAAGGAACTTCTCTGGGAAAGTTTCCTGCTGTTGCTGACTTGCTGTTATAGAAACAAAGCAGTGAGGGAGGAGTAAGCAGCCATATTTGTTGAACACTTGCAGGCAGGCAGACATACATCTTAGTCCACACTATGGGTGTGTCTAGACTACAGGTTTTTCTCGAAAAAAGTAGCCTTTTTTGGAAAAAACTTCACCTGCGTCTAGACTGCAACCACGTTCTTTCAAAAGTAAATCGAAAGAACGCAGCAGTTTTTTCGATCACAGTAAACCTCATTTCATACGAGGAATAACGCCTTTTTTTGAAAGTACTCTTTCGAAAAAAGGCGCTATTGAATGCAAACTGTGCTTTTTGGAAAGAAAGCATCGAGACTCTCTTTCGAAAAAGCGGCTTGCTGTTTTGAAAAATCTGCTTGTAGTCTAGACGCTCTTTTTCGAAAGAGGCTTTTTCGAAAATATGATTTCTATACAGCTACAATGATCCTTGGACATCTTCATACCTTGTTTAGCCAATTTGAATTAGCATTACAGTTGGTGAGTGACAATGGGCTTTAATTCTGTTCTGAATAATTTAAAGTTTCCTATCTTCAAATGTAATTCCAGACATATTCTCTGCTCTAGCACATCCTGCTACAAATGGAACATCAGGATGTTTAATATAAGTGCTTAAGCATACCTTAAAAGCTAACCAGTATGCTTTGAGCCATCAGCAGAAATTGGACAATTTCTTACTTGTCTACAGGACAACACCACCTGTTACTACTGAGGAGTCACCAGGGCCGGCCCACAACATTTTGGCACCTGAGGCCGGGAGCTCAAATGACGCCCCCATCCCCCTTTTCTCCTGCCTGCCTGTTATGTTTCTTGTGCCTTTCTTCCTCCAGCACAGCACTCCATCATCTCTGTGCATCTAGAGCAGAGAGAATACATATGCACCAGCATTAGACACAGTTTTCTACACTCTGGGTCCTAGTGGTCCTGTGCGCCCCGAGTCTGGCACCTGAAACATTCTTCTTGAAGTGAACTTTGCATATGTATTGAGACCTGCTGCATCCTGATATTGCCTCACATGGAGCCAAATTCCAAGCCATGCAAACTCATTGATGACATACTTTTCACACTGAAGACTTACTGGGGATAATTATGGTTGTAGAGTGAAATGGGTATCTGGAGAACTTTAAAATGCATGGGATGTGTTTAATTTGTGATAAAACTATCTGATGGTGTTTTATGGAAATAATACATGAACTAGCTGTAGCCTCAACAATTACCAGAGTCCAAAGATGTTCTAGTAAGCCTTTATGATCTTTCAGTTGGACTTGCTTCCATTCCGACTCTTAATTTTGATGACTAGGGGGAAGAAACTGTAGTACTAGATCTAGCTGATTTTATATCAGATCCAGTAGATGCTGTATCACATCCAGTTGATTCCTTGCGACCAAATGCGCTCCTGTACCATCACCACCATGTTATCCCAAGAGAATGCGAAAACCAATTGTGCACCTGAAATTATAAATTGTTTAATTAGTGAGAAGCTAGTTCAAGGCAAAATGATGCCTCACAATGTGAGACTATCTTTTAATTAGGTTATATGGTGCTTTATATTAGCCATGTAAACAATAATGTTTATATATTTCAACGTTTTTGTTTAAAGCTGCATAGCGAACATGATAACCTATCCTTTTAAATGTTTGAAACCTTTCACCTCCCAAGTGAAAAGCCACACTTCTGTGTTGTTTTAATTTTGTTGCAAAAATAATAAAGGTTTTCATGGCATCTAGCTGTGCTTAAAAGAGGTCCTCGGTGTGTGTCTCCTTCTCTGTTGGGTCCAAAAATTCCAGAAAAAGAGAGGGAAACATTTTGATTTCACTTCCCACAATGTAAATGTGGAGTAACTTTGCTGAAATTGGCAGATTAACACCTTTGTAAAAAATAAGTGTGATATCAGAATCATTACCATAGTCTTTTAGATAGGCAAGTTGTAAATCATCCTGGTCTCTTATTTCAGAATAAAGTTTTACATTTGAAACTGTATTACCACGCTGTTATTTAGGTGGCTCTTGAACTAATTTTCTAGTAGTCAAAACAAGGTACTTATGTGTCCGGAGTGAATGGGTCTTAAAATTTTTTTCTTGTTTTTCCCCCTGCAAAATTGGCAGCTTGTCAGCTGTAAAGAATTACAGGCATTTTCAAGGATTTCTGCAGAAAAGGAAAACAATAATAACACGATTCACAGATTTTTTTCCCCGTTAACTTGTTTAACACTCAATACCTTTACTTACCTTTCACTTAATTTCATTAGTTCATTAATTTGTATAAAGATATCTTGGTATTTTAAATGGCTACTTTATAGCAAGGAAGATTTGAATAAACTGTGTGGAATGACTGATATAAAACAAAACGTTTGTTACCTATAGTATATGGGGCCCAAACTTTGCCCAACTGAGGATTATATTGTCCCTTACTTTGATTGAGGGGGTGGACCTTTTGTTTTTGCTGGGTTTAGGCCCACCCTCAGGATTCAAATAGGCTTGAGACCCTAGATGGCAAACTGCCAAGAGCCTGAGGCCTGCATTTAATTTCAAAGAGAACAGCTTGCAAAATGGAACATTGCATGCTGAGTGCTGTGAAGCCAAGTTTTGAGTTGCTTCCTGTTGCCAGAACCACCAGAGCAAACTAGAGAGAGTTCACTATGATCCAGATCTTCATTTTTGAATGTTTTAAGGGAACTGTCCATAAACAAGTGTGACTTCAATGTCAGATGGCTGTCTAAGGAGAGCCATGAATTTTGCTTTTTCATTGTAGGAAGCTAAGGGCACAAATGTTTTCAATGCATGTTAGAGTTCGTAGATTAAAAAAAAAAAATTACCCAAAAAATTACAAAAATTCTCCACATTTTATGATGACCTCTATTTCTCAGAAGTGATAGCCAGAGAATTAAAACTTAGAGGCATGGTTGAAGGATTTTGCTTTCTATCTAATGTAGTATGGATAATATATACCCTTATCTTTATGGCATGTATATGAGCACTTATCATTGTGACAAGTACAATTTTCAATTTAGAGTTGTTTGAAATTCTGTTTTTTTATTAAACATTTTGAAAGAAAAATGAATAGTTTTCATTCATTTGAAATATTTCTTCCTTTTCTTTGAACAAATTTCAAATAACATTTTAAAAACTGAAATAGAACATTTTGTTTCATATTTTAAAGGGTTTTTTTTAACCTCTTTCAGATTTTTTTTATTCAAGTGAAACAAAGAGAAAATAACAAGAAAAACTATTTTTTAAAAAAAAAAACCCTCTTTCACTTTTTACCTGGCTTTACTGAAAAAAGTGTAAAAAAAAATTTTTTTAAATGAGGGGAAGTGTTACTTTTAAAAGGGAACTTATGTTTTTCCTGCTTTTTCCATATTTTTACATTTTTCCTAGAATTTTCCAGATGAACAAAAGAAATGAATGGCAGAATGTTCTCACTTTCATTACCCTTCCCCCCCCCCTTCTTTTTTAAAAAAATGGGGAGAAATGGGAGGATAGGAAAATTTGAAATTTTCTCATTATTTCAGAACAAAACAAATAATAGAATTTTAAAAATTTGACTTCTCCCCCAACATTTTCATTCTTGCTTCTCAAAAAATGTCAATGAAACAGCATCTTCATCATCTTCAAGGTTTTTTTTAAGTTTAAAAAAATCAGTGCTATGTCATGTGTTTCTTCTGATGGTATTTGTAGAACCCATCCCATCATACCCCACAGTTTCACTCCAGAGTCTCACTGTAATGTGAAATTAGATCATAGAATCATAGAGTACTAGGACTGGAAGGGACCTCAAAAGGTCATCGAGTCCAGTCCCCTGCCCTCATGGCAGGACCAAGTACTGACTAGACCATCCCTGATAGACATTTATCTAACCTACTCTTAAATATCTCCAGAGATGGAGATTCCACAACCTCCCTGGGCAATTTATTCCAGCGTCTGACTACCCTGACAGTTAGGAACTTTTTCCTAGTGTCTAACCTAAACCTCCCTTGCTGCAGTTTAAGCCCATTGCTTCTTGTTCTATCCTCAGAGGCCAAGATGAACAAGTTTTCTCCCTCCTCCTCATGACACCCTTTTAGATACCTGAAAACTGCTATCATGTCCCCCCTCAATCTTCTCTTTTCCAAACTAAGCAAACCCAATTCTTTCAGCCTTCCTTCATATGTCATGTTCTCTAGACCTTTAATCATTCTTGTTGCTCTTCTCTGGACCCTCTCCAATTTCTCCACATCTTTCTTGAAATGCGGTGCCCAGAACTGGACACAATACTCCAACTGAGGCCTAACCAGCGCAGAGTAGAGCGGAAGAATGACTTCTCATGTCTTGCTCACAACACACCTGTTAATGCATCCCAGAATCATGTTTGCTTTTTTTGCAACAGCATCACACTGTTGACTCATATTCAGCTTGTGGTCCACTGTAACCCCTAGATCCCTTTCTGCTGTACGCCTTCCTAGACAGTCGCTTCCCATTCTGTATGTGTGAAACTGATTGTTCCTTCCTAAGTGGAGCACTTTACATTTGTCTTTATTAAACTTCATCCTGTTTACCTCAGACCATTTCTCCAATTTGTCCAGATCATTTTGAATTATGACCCTATCCTCCAAAGCAGTTGCAGCCCCTCCCAGCTTGGTATCATCTGCAAACTTAATAAGAGTACTTTCTATGCCAATATCTAAATCGTTGATGAAGATATTGAAGAAAGCCAGTCCCAAAACAGACCCCTGAGTAACCCTACTTGTTATACCTTTCCAGCAGGATTGAGAACCATTAATAACTACTCTCTGAGTACGGCTATCCAGCCAGTTATGCACCCACCTTATAGTAGCCCCATCTAAGTTGTATTTGCCTAGTTTATTGATAAGAATATCATGCGAGACTGTATCAAACGCCTTACTATAGTCTAGGTATACCACATCCACCGCTTCTACCGTATCCACAAGACTCGTTATCCTATCAAAGAAAGCTATCAGATTGGTTCGACATGATTTGTTCTTTACAAATCCATGCTGGCTGTTCCCTATCACCTTACTACCTTCCAAGTGTTTACAGATGATTTCCTTAATTACTTGCTCCATTATCTTCCCTGGCACAGAAGTTAAACTAACTGGTCTGTAGTTTCCTGGGTTGTTCTTGTTTCCCTTTTTATAGATGGGCACTATATTTGCCTTTTTCCAGTCTTCTGGAATCTCTCCTGTCTCCCATGATTTTCCAAAGATGATAGCTAGAGGCTCAGATACCTTCTATATCAGCTCCTTGAGTATTCTAGGATGCATTTCATCAGGCCCTGGTGACTTGCAGGCATCTAACTTTTCTAGATGATTTTTAACTTGTTCTTTTTTTATTTTATCTTCTAAACCTACCCCCTTCCCACTAGCATTCACTGTTAGGCATTCCTTCAGACTTCTCAGTTTAGACCGAAACAAAGAAGTCATTAAGCATCTTTGGGGGGGCTAATTTGGCTACGACAAATCAGGAAAGAGATCTTGGAGTTATCGTGGACAGTTCTCTGAAAACTTCCACACAGTGTGCAGCGGCGGTCAAAAAGGCAAATAGGATGCTAGGAATTATTAAGAAAGGGATAGAAAATAAGACCCAGAATATCTTACTGCCCCTGTATAAAACTATAGTACGCCCACATCTTGAATACTGTGTACAGATGTGGTCTCCTCACCTCAAAAAGATATTTTGGCCTTGGAAAGGGTTCAGAAAGGGCAACTAAAATGATTAGGGGTTTGGAACAGGTCCCATATGAGGAGAGGTTAAAGCGACTGGGACTTTTCAGTTTAGAAAAGAGGAGACTGAGGGGGGATATGATAGAGGTATATAAAATCATGAGTGGTGTGGAGAGGGCCGACAAAGCATAGTTATTTATTAGTTCCCTAAATAGAAGAACTAGAGAACACCAAATGAAATTAATGGGTAGCAGGTTTAAAACTAATAAAAGAAAGTTCTTCTTCACACAATGTGTAGTCAACCTGTGGAACTCCTTGCCAGGGGAGGCTGTGAAGGCTAGGACTGTAATAGAGTTAAAAGAGAAGCTAGATAATTTCATGGAGGTTAGGTCCATAAAAGGCTATTAGCCAGGGGATAAAATGGTGTCCTTGGCCTCTGTTTGTCAGAGGCTGGAGAGGGATGGCAGGAGACAAATCGCTTGATCATTGTCTTCGGTCCCACCTCTCTGGGGAACCTGGTGCTGGCCACTGTCGGCAGACAGGATACTGGGCTAGATGGACCTTTGGTCTGACCCAGTATGGCTGTTCTTATGTTCTTATGTTCTTATCTCTGCCATTTCCAAGTTTCCTGTTACTGTTTCACCCTCCTCACTGGGCTGTAGGCCTGTCCTGTCCTTGGTCTTCCTCTTGCTTCTGATGTATTTATAAAAAGTCTTCTCATTTCCCTTTATTCCTGTAGCTAGTTTGAGCTCATTTTGTGCCTTTGCTTTTCTAATCTTGCCCCTGCATTCCTGTGTGATTTGCCTATATTCATCCTTTGTAATTTGTCCTAGTTTCCATTTTTATATGACTCCTTTTTTATTTTTAGATCATGCAAGACCTCGTGGTTAAGCCATATTTTCTTACGCAGCAGAATAGCATGCTTTTGGGCCCTTAATAATGTCCCTTTTGAAAAACTGCCAAATCATGAAAGACACTGATCTCCTTTCCCATATGAAACCCTCTGATATGCCTCTTTGATATTCCTCTATGCTCTCATCAGCCCATAAAAGAAGTCAGTGCAAAGAAATCATTTTTAAGGGTTATCATGCCACTCACCTATTAGATTAAATTAGGGTAGAGGCCAAAATTCCTCTTGATTTCAGTGCATGCAGGGTCAGACAACAAATGAAGAAATACTAGGTACCAGCAGAACATGTCTTACACTAGTAATAGTTTAGAATTCCTTTGCAGTCCTCCTCATGTCCACTCCTACACAGACAAACTTCCTCAAAAAATTGGAAACCTCTTGAATGAGCCATGCTCCAGGTTTGAATTACCTGGCACAGTATACATTTTTGCACTGACATGTAAAATATGTTGTCCTATGTGATTTCACTGTGCATTCAGCTTTAACACACATTTTCTTTATAGTATGAGGTCCTATTTGAAATGAGAACTCAAAGAGATACTCAAAAGATTGCATGCAGATGAAAACCAAAGAGGCTAACAATGTGTGTTTATCCAGGTAGTTAGGGTAGTTAACTGGGACATTGGAGACCTGAGTTCAAATCCTTGTTCCAGAAAAGTTAGAGCGGGTGGGGGGCTTAATGTTGGGTCACCTACATCCTATGTAACCATCAGGAAAATAGGTGACCCAAACACTCTTGCTATTAGCAGTTCTAGGGCATTGATCTCTCATGCTTTTTATGAGGAAGAGCTAGTAGGGTTGAGCAGCTAACCTGGCTTAGGCACCTAACTCCAGGATCCTGAGTGGAGGGAGGTACCTAAACTCCAGACCAATAGGAGTTAGGCTCTTAAATATTTTTGAGGTACTGGACCTAATTCCCTTTCCTCTATACTTCACTCCTGGCTAGCTTAGGGACTGCTTTCTGGCTTCTGAGAATCCCTTATTTAGGTGAGTAACTCTCCCTATGCATTGTATTGTGGAGCATGAGTACCTAACTCAGGGTACATCTATACAGCACCCTAAACTAGAAATAAGATATGCAATGTGCGCTATACAAATTGTGTATCTTATTTCAATTTTATTTCAAAATAGCTTATTTTGAATTTTGGCACATCTACACAACACCAAATTTTGAAATAATGTGCTATTCCGAGCCATCCCTTAACCCTTGTGCAACGAGGTTTACAGGGATGGTGAAATAGCACTCCCGTTATTTCAAAAACTATTTCAAAATAACGGGCGGCTTGTTAAAATGCAGGGTAGCTATTTCGGGATACCTCCGCTATCCCGAAATAGCTGCACAGTGTAGACGTACCCTCGGGGCTCAGCATTCCACTTCGTTGGTAGAGCACATAGGAGGTGCTACACAGCCCATCAGAGCAAGATTCCCAGTCCAGGTTAACAGACATGGCTAAGTGGGGCTCACACTAGCAGTCTAAAAATAGCTGTTTAGATGGAATTTTGAAGCAGAGAACAAAATCTTTTGGGCGTTGGGGGTGGGGGTTGGAACTGAACTGAATTGTATTTTTTTCAGGGTTATCTGTGAAGGTTTATAAGGATCAGAAATAAGCCTAAAAAGGTCACAGACTGCTTGGTCTGTATATTTATTATGCAATCTGAATGTTCTTTGAGCCAAGTAGTATAGGTTTTCTCTATTTTTCTGCTATTCTGTGGAAAAAATGTCTTCTTATTGTGTTTCTAATTATGATTTCCATACTTACCGAGTGATGGAAACAGCTGTACTTCTCAATAAAGGCAGTAGCCAAAATATTAAATTATATTTTATTGGATTTTATTGTTATTATAAAGAGTGAGAAAGAATAAAAGCCTCACTAATTTACTAGCATCTGTTCCAGAAAGGCCATATTCTTAAACATTTAAAAAGAGATTTCTGAGTGGGAAACAAGTTGCTTGATTTTATGTATTCATTCCACTGTATGGTGATATTGTTGCCTAAAGGCAAGGTGATGTAACAGAGTTATTGCCAAAGAAAACACATGCAGTGTATTATTCACCTTGATTCATCAAGGTACTTAAAGTATGTGCTCACTATGTGGGTATCCCCCTGATTTCAATGGGACTATTAAGGTGATTAAAGTTAGGCTGTTTCTTAAGTAGCTCATTGATGTGTGGCCAGAAAGGATAGGCCAGACTTAAAGGCATGTCAACAGTAGCATCATCATAACTTGAAAGTGTACATACAATGGGATTTCAAAATGCTTTAGTTTGCCTCTTGAATTGGGAAAACTAAGGCATTTGAGGCGAGAGACAAAGGGTTTTAGGAACTTGATGCTTTAGGCACCTAAATCCAAAATATAGATCTTTAAAATTCCTGCTCAGCTGTTTCCTAACTCTGTAAAGTCCATAGACCCCAAATTTCCACTGGTAAAGTCCCCAATGAGCCTACAAATATGCCTAAGAGCATGTTAGATAGTGGCCTGCCTATCTCACACTCAGGGACCAATCTAATAGTTGTCTTCAGGGCCAGATTAAGGGAGGGGGGCTAGCCGGGCAGCTGCCTGGGGAGCCAACCTATGGGGGGTGCCTGATTGAAGTGGGCCGTGCATGCGCCATGCGCCCGCTGCCCAGGGCACAACTATGGCTTGGTCTGGCACTGGTTGTCTTGGATGCTGTGTACCACAAAACAATGATAGACACAGTGCCTCCTTCTAGGCGTTAGTTCTGTGGGTTGTGCACTCACCCACAATGTAGGATCCCCGGGGTCAATCCCCCTCTACCTGAAAGGAGTGGGGATTTGAACTTGTGTCAAACTTAATATTGCCCTCCACTGGAGGAATACATAATTACAGACACTGCAGACACTGAGGGTACATCTACACTGCAACATTATTTCAAAATAACTATCATTATTCCGAAATAGCTTAGTCCACAGCTACACAGTGGGCAGTTATTTTGAAATAGTGTCAGAATACTGTCAAGCTGGAGGACTTCTTACTCTGACTCTTGTAACCCTCATTGTACGAGGAATAAGGGAAGTCGGAGGAAGTGTGCTCTATTTCGAAATAAGTGCTGTGTAGACGCTCCCTATTTTGAAATAAGCTATTTCGAAATAAGATACACAATTGATGTAGTTCAATTTGCACAGCTTATTTTGAGTTAAGCCCTGCAGTGTAGACACACCCTGACTCTAGGACACTACCATAGGATAGACTTTAGACTTTAAGGTCAGAAGGGACCATTATGATCATTTAGTCTGACCCCCTGCACAATGCAGGCCACAGAATCTCACCCACCCACTCCTGTAATAATCCTCTCACCTATATCTCAGATACTGAAGTCCTTAAATGATGGTTTAAAGACCCCAAGATGCAGAGAATCCTCCAGCAAGTGATCCATGCCCCATGCTACAGAGGAAGGCGAAAAACCTCCAGGGCCTCAGCCAATCTACCCTGGAGGAAAATTCCTTCCTGACCCCAAATATGGTGATCAGCTGAACCCTGAGCATGTGGGCAAGACTCACCAGCCAGACACCCAGGAAAAAGTTCTCTATAGTAACTCCTATCATCCCACCATTGGCCTATTTACCACCGATAGTGAAAGGTCAATTAGTTGCCAAGATCATGCTATCCCATCAAACCATCCCCTTCATAAACCCATCTAGCTTAATCTTGAAGCCAGATAGGTCTTTTGCCCTCACTACTTCCCTTGATGTAGGAGAACCAAGTTCTAGTCCCTGCACTCCAATGCATTGTTATTTATACACAGTAGAACAGCTTCACTGGGAAAACTTAAGAGAACCCTGCCCCAGAATATCACACAACCATGTGATTAAAACACTCTTCTGAGACAGAGACCCAACTTTAAAGATATGTTCCATCTCAGACAAAGGGGGAAGTAAACCTAGGTCTTCTATATCCTCAGTGAGGCTAAAGGTTACTAGGTAGGTAGAGGAAAACTCCATTTTTTATTAGAAAGGGCATAGGCACCTTACTCCAGAAGATGGTTTTGCCTCAGTCCACTAGAAAGATCCATAATTACAGGAGCCATTGCAGAGTTTGGATTTCGGTTTGGATGTGAACTTCAGCTCCTTACTTCATGGATTTGCTTGAATCTAGGAATTTAGGCTGCATTCCTCTTTAATAGAAATCTTCCTTAGCCAATCAGATTATTTCCCCATTTCGTAATGTGATGCTACATATATACAAAAATTGAGCGGTTTGGTGAATAAGCAAAGAGGAAGGCGTGATAGAAGATCAGCCCACTAACGCAGGATTTGGCTTTATACGGTACTACAGTTAGCTTAGTTAGTTTTTTTGGTTTCAAGATCACCGAAAATCTCTCTTATTGGGGAGTTACAAAATGAAGCCAGAAGCCAACAAAGTTTTTAATGTAATCTGACTTGGTTTTTTTATAGTTGAAAAATACAAGGTTAGCTATTGTGTGCTTTTGAAAGAATTATGAACAGTGGTTTTCCTCATTTAAGTGAAAGGATGTCTTCCTTCTTTTAGATTTCCCTGGCCTGTCCAGCAAACAATGATTCATATGAGTACTTTTTTTGAAATTCTCCTTCACATAAAGCCTTTTCTATTGCTCTAGGTCGAGAGATTGAATTGACCACAAGCTTATCTCCTCAGAAGTGGTCTCCCCACCACATAACTCTTCTATAAAAGGACAATGGCACTTTTTTTCATCTTGGTGAGAGTTAGTTTAACTAGAGAGGAAAATGTGTCCAAAAATGATAAAAACTTTTAAAAGGACATGTGAATTACAAAGGCTACAGTTTAAGGAGAATAATTGCGTGTTTATTTTCCATCTGCCTGTTTTGGGTCAGATCTTTGATGTAATTCAGGTAATTTTTGTAGATGTCAACTGAGTGACACTGCTTCATGGCAGGAAAAAAAATCTCACCTATGTGCTTTAAAAGTTATGTGTATTTTCTAATTAGACAAAGAATGTATTAGAAATACTAATCTGCTATAAAAATGGATAAAATGGACACATCCTATGGCAAACTATTATTACATTAGCTCACATCAAGAGATCTCATCTAGTAATCAGATAACTTCCATACAGTTTTGGAGAACATTTTATAAATCAACATCAAAATTCTCTAAAAAGCAGATCCTCAGCTGGTGAAAATCAGTGTAGCCCTATTGACTTAATTGGAGCTACATTGATTCACAACATATCTAGAGGAGACTGGTGATGCATTAACTGTTCATGCTAACAGTTTCCATAAAGCTAAATGAAACTCCTGCTGTTTGAGATGGCATGTAAGTACACTTGGAATTTCAGTTAGAAAAAAGTTCTTCTGCTTCATCACATTTATCCCCTTTTCTACCCTGATAAATCTTGCATATTCAATGTATTTATGGGAAATTTACATATATATCCACTTATCATGCATATTTCGTTTAATATTTTGGATCCGAACTAGATCCAAATTAAGGCATTCTCGACCCCTTTTTCCTGTTGAGTGACTATTACTGATGCTTTGTTCATACAAACAGCTGCCTCTTGTTCCATCAGGAACACCATTCCTATTTTCCATAAAAGCCATCTATCTTAATAACTCACCAGATCTTTTTATGTTCCAGCAATGGAATATCAGTCTACCCTTTACAGGGAAGAATTTTACATTTACTACTATATAATAATAAGACTATTCTGAGACTTTGCCACCTCATCTTTTTGGACACATGAAGTGCTGAATAAAATGCTATCGAAGACTGAAAACAAAAACAAATATGAGATAAGCAGTGACAATGCCATTTTTTCAACAGTGCTCTATCAAAGGACCTGAATTTTAACCTGAAGAATGATGACTACCTCTAGTGATGAGAAGGTGAGTCTCCATTCATTCTATAACACTTTTTCAGACTGTCTAAAAATCCTCTAATTTATTGCCAACTGTGGTGTTGAGTTTTGGGATTGATCTTTTCTCCAGTGGAAACTAGACTGAGGTCAAAACCAATATGAATTTCAATGAAACTTTTCTGTACCTCAAAAATGGTTCAGGTTTGTTGGGAGCGTGTGTTAGAGTTTAGATTTGTGCTTATTTTATGTAATCAGATTCTTCCCATGCCATATTTGAATAACTCTTGCTAGCTTTCATTGGAATTGTGTGTACATCAGAACTGGAGTAGCGTCCTTGTGAGCAAATCTTGCCTTCAGATGAATGTCCACTGGAAGCCAAAGGAAAGTGAGGAGAAAAAAATCATATTACTTCCATGTCTCTCTTCCACAGAAATTTGAATATATTCTCAAAGAGAGTGCATCAGCATGAAGTAATACCATCCACTGTGCATGCTAAATAATTTTCAGTAGTTTTGCTTCATGTAGTTTGCTTACTATTTGCTTGTTGACTCTAGTTCTCAGTTTTCATGCTGTTTATACAGTAAATTTCTAAGTTCAAAAATTATTGTAAAACTAAAAAGCATAACAAATATTTAAATAGTACAGGGTTCAAGGCTGCTTTTTAGATCCACATTCCATTGTTGTAAATATGCAGTGTTTTTATAAACCTTTTTAATGGATCCAGTACCCATTAAACCTCTATGAACATATCAAAATCTACACCCATAAATGGCACTGTGTGGTACTCTCACAAGAGGAGTTTAGGACTGAATAATGTTCTTACCCCTATAAAATGGCAGTCATATGTTTTTGTGTAACTCTGTGTGAAATAAAATGTATTTCCACTTCTTTAGCCCTCTATACTAGCTTCCTTCAACTCACATATCTAAGACATACATAATCCCTAACATTATTCCATCATTTTGGGGCAACTCACACCTTTGCTTGTCTTTTAGGTGCCTTTGCATATGAAGACCTCTCTACATGAAGCAGAAATTCAAGAATGAGGGAGGGCAATTTAAGGAAAGCCATCAGGGCCATGGACTGGGGAAGCAACCGTTTTATTTCACACGGAGTTGCACAAAAACATATGACTGCCATTTTATAGAGGCCAGGTTATTATTCATTTTTTAGCCCTATATAAAGTGGTGCCTTACAAGGTTCATGACCCTAAAGCTGCTAGCTACTACTCCGATAACTGGTTTGTCCAGGCTAGGCACATTGACAGGTCAGTAGAACAGTGTTATACCCAAACTGTATCTATCTTATGGAACAACAGAGGATTTCCATCTAAAAGAATATTAGTCTGCTGCCATTGATGAGTACTAAATTTAACAAAGAAAATGCATGTTCTAAAACATTGTCATTTTACATTCCACGTTTTATTAACCTGATTCTTCTCTTGTATCAGTGTTACATATAATTCAGTTGAATTATTCCTCTTTTACACAGAGGTAACTGAGAGGAAATTCAATTGTGATGTGTTTGGTAAAACAAATGCAGACGTATCATCAATAAAACACAGTTATTGCTCAATAAAACATGGTTATTGTGAATCACTAGCAATGTCCCTCCATGTACTGTTACCACTTCTGCTTGCATGGTTTGAAATTCAATTCCGAATGACTCTACAGAAGCTGTGTTTATGTACTACAGTACTGAAAATTAACCTCACTGTCTACTCTAAGCTACTTATAAAATACTAGTAATCTTTACACCCAAGCACACATGATCCACATACAGCAGCCCTTATCTCTGGAAGAAAAATCTCATTTTCCTCAAGGATAAGGATAAGTCTGAGTCATCTGGTCTAGTTGGCGCCAATGTTAAGAAGAGATACTGGAAAGATTATCAGGCTACAATTAGGGATTTTCAATTACCTAATTAAAAGCTAAATCCTCTCAGGCCAAGCCCGAAGGTTCCAATTCAAACAAATAACTGTGAGTAGCCTACGCTAATTGGAGAGTCCTATTGGTAAAGGCCATAATCACAAGAGTGGCCTGGTTTCTTCTGGTCACTTCTAATGAGTCACTGCCCACTGTGAAATCACTATGCCTATAGCGTCAGTGTCATAGTGACTATTAGCACTGACAGAATGGACATTATCTTATAAAATTCTTCCTTGTAACTCTAAATAACCTGAAATTATTTTAGTTATGTCTCTGAGAGGTTACATGTGCGATGACATAGCATAGAAATCCATAGGTCATTGTAAGTTTACAGGGTTTAAATTCCAGCAGTGATGAGTAGATTACACCAACCAAATCTAGGTCCAGGACTATAGCATAGCCATCTGTTGTTTGTACTTTGAACCTGAATACATAAAATGTAGGACAAATCAATCGTCTATCTAAAATATTGACTCTTCAGCTAAGGATAAATAGCCTGTTCAGCAAAAAAGAGCTTCTTTTGGAAGGACAGCTATTGATGTATATTGTCAAATGATTAATCCTATCAGAGAGAACCTTAATTAGAAACATGCTCATTTGCTGTACTTGTCCCAGAAGTACTGAACTTTATACAGTATTAGCTGGCATTTGGCCTGACTGCGTGTCAGCACTGAATGGACAGTTTACAATACACATTGTCATCACGTATAGAAAAATGCAGCGGTAGCGCCAAAAAGCAATTTGAACAGAAATAAATTGATTTCCAATGAAGTTTAAGATTCTTTAGAAACAATTATGGTTGAACTCTGTGCTCCTTAATAGAATTTTTATAATACAAACCCACAAATAAGTGGCAAGAGGATTTGTTTTATAAAATTTTATTAACAATATACTGCAATATACTGTTTGCTCCCGTCACCCTCCCTCAGTGGGGACAGTGCCAAGCTCAGCTTAAGGTAAGCCAAATCCAGCTACATATTCTACATAGCTGGGATTGTGTACCTTAAGCCAACCTTCCAGGTCTAGTATAGACCTGACTTAAGAGTAATGGTTGGCACAAGAACTCCTGATTCAGCACTATCCCACCCCTATATCAGGAGGATTGTATAGATAGCTGTTAGTCTGCCTTGTGCTGCCACTTTCAGGACTTGATAAGACTTCTCTGGATTTAATTTTTGCAAATTTCCCTTTTCCCTATTTATTTCATGGGGGTAGAGATTTCAGAGTTATTCTTCCAGAATTTACCTCTGATGATTTTAATGAAAGACAAACAATCCTGGATTACGGAGTTTCCCAATGGAAAGGCCAGGAGCTGAGCTAGGAGCAGGGAACAGCAGCATGTTAAGCAGAAAAGTTAAAGACAGACAAAGATCCAAGATAGCTGTTTCATGGTGACAGGGCAGTGGTGCCTTAGCTGAGATTTCTGAGTGAAGGAATTGCCTAGGTGTTGTTTTGTCCGTCTTTCTTCAAGTAAATATGGACACTCTACATTCTGTAAACAAACAGCTGACACTCAAAAATACTCTGTGTTTCTGTATTCTCATTCAGTGGGACCTGCTGCAAAGGTACCCTATGTCTGCTATCATTCAGCAAAAAGCCAAGAATATTTCTTTACAAATATAACATGCAACATCAAATGTATTCATCAACTATTGGGCTGCGGAATATGTTGTTTTTTCATATGAGTTTTCTCTTGGCAAACAGCAATCTCTCAACTTGCCAATGTAAATGTAACTGCGGGATACCAACAAAAATTAGTCATAACTAGCAGAATTTTAAACTATTTAAGATTAACAAAGGTCTCCTATACCTATATTTAATGAAATTTGAAATAACAGTTGACTTTATATTTCGGAGACAGATGGCAGACAAAGGGACCATTGCTTACCAATACCATTAAGAAAAATACATAAGTATTTGATTATAAACTTCAATGGAAAATTGTTTAAAATAGGAGTTGAGTGGAGGCAGAAGACTACATGAATCATCTGGTGTGGCTGATTTTCCCCAAACCTTTTTTTTTAAAACAGCAGTACTGTGTCAGTGGAGTGTGGACATATTAGGAATGTGTTTACATTTGAGAATAAAATGGCTGCCATCAAAATCTCCACAACTACTGACCTGTTATTCTTAACATTATCTGAAGGCTGGTCTGTACACTGTTTTGGTACTCATTTAACTGGTTAACTCTGGTCATGGTTTCTAAACTCATATTATTAAATAGGTGCAAATCCCTCATGGACACAGAGCAACATAATGATGCATTTTCAGCCACTGAAAGGAAGGGTGTTCTGTGCTAAGACTCTAGTCTGAGACTTGGAAGGCCTATTTTAAGTCCCTATTCTGCCCCAGACTTAGTTTGTGGCTTGGTGCATGTCATTTATGTCTTATGATAGGACAAGAAGCAATGAGCTTAAATTGCAGCAAGGGACATTTAGGTTGGACATTAGAAAAACTTCCTAACTGTCAGGATGGTTAAACACTGGAATAAATTGTCTAGGAGGTTATGGAATCTCCATCACTGGAGATATTTCAGAGCAGATTAGGGTGAGTCTACACTATGTGAATCTTATTTTGATGCTTTTTCTAAATAGGCTAAATAAAACACTATTTTGAGACATCCCTTATCCCTCATGCAACGAGGCTTACAGAGATGCCAAAAGAGCACGTCCGCTGTATTTCGCAATAGCGGATGTGTTCAAAAGATGTGGGGTAGCTATTTTGGGATACTTCTGGTATCATAAGAACATAAGAACATGCTAGAGTGCTGAGATGAACAGACTTTTTTCTTAATTTTTCAAGCATCTCTGCTGTTTTCAGGGTTACCATGAGGTCATTATTTGAGTCAAATGAGGAATGTAGGCAGCAGAACCTATAAGTTTCCTTTGTGCTGTATAGTAGCACACAGGTGCTCACTCTGTATACCTAATTTTGGGAATGTTCCTTTAAAGCCACAGTTTATTTCAGAGATGTTTGATTGAGCTATACTGCCAGCAGTTGGTGTTATTTTATAAACTCTAGTCTAAGAAAGAGAGCAATGAAACATGGCAGATGTTAATACAAGTTAAGGTATGAAATCAGAAATAGACTCCATATATGGAGAACTCTAACCAATTCTGTAACACTTACTTAAATGGAGTTGGGTTTATGCAAGTAATCCCAGTAAAGTAATAGGCAATATTTGACTGAGTAAATAGTATGCAAAGTGAATAAGGGTAATAGAGCTGGGCCCATAGGCAGAAATAAAAAATAATAAAAAGAAAAAGAATTGTAAACTGTTTGTTGTACACCCAATCATTGGTTATTACCTCCTACTAATCCATAATCTTCTTGTTGCAATGTCTTAATTCCTTCCTCTTTAAATTAAATATCAGGTGAGGAACTGACAAGCCTGTGCTGATTGGCTATTTTCTGTAACCTCCTTCCTCATTCATAGCTTCTGTACCTCAGCTTCACTCTACATCTCTCCCCTTTACCTTCTTCTATGTCCTGTTCTCATCAGCCTTCACTTCAATGTCTCCTTTCACGTCTTTTTTCTTTCTGCATAACTTATTGCCTCCTAACTAAATTTACTCCCTTTCCCGCCTGCTCCCCCACAAAAGTACTGTGGAACTAACACGACTGCTGCATTCACATTCTTCAGTTTGCTGGAGTGTTAAATTATTTTCTTCATCCTGTGTCTATTTTGTCGACTGAGATTCTAAATTCTTCAGGTCAGAGACTGTCTACTACTGTTTGTACAGGGCCCATTCAAGACTGGTCCTTAGGCACTACAATAAAAAAAGCATGATTAGTAATAATGGAAGCAAAAAAAAACCAAACAAACCCCTCTTTAGGGCATTTAGAAGTACTAGAAGGGTTATTTTTATCTGTTTCCTTTCCAAGCATCCTTCATTCTGAACCACAATATTTTCCAATACAAAATCAAGGATGATCATTCCAAGTTTTTCCATGATCCCAGGGAAAAACTTGGCCCAATATGCTTAATAATGTCCTTAATGTCCTTAAAACTGGTTTTAAATTATTTTTCATCTGTATGATTTTTCAATTTTCTATTTAGTGTTTTATAATGCTTATGATACACACATTTAAAATAATCTCTTAAACAATCTATTAAACAGAGAGAAGAAAATGTTCCATGCATTCCAATAAGATTGAAGATACAATTATCATGAAGGAATAGATTGTTTTGATGCCTCTCACAAAAAATATTAACACATCTAGATGCTGAATATTTTATATAGGGCTAACTTAGTATTCACACTTTGAAAAAAGAGCTAGAGAAGTTAAATATCAATAACTGGAAGGGTATTCAGTATGGAGATTTATGATGGGGATAGTCCATGGTCATAAATTATTTTCTAGCATATTTGTGTAGAAAAAATAGGTTTCGTTTTCTTTAGATGACCATAAGGTTTTTTCTAAATAATTGTGGCTTTGATATTCATTGTCTAATTACATCTAGAGGGGATATACTATATTTCCATTGTGGAGGAATTTTCTTTGGCTAGAATAAGTGTTGAGTGTCTTCAGTTCTCATCTTCGGCTAGAGCTCAGCTGGTGTAAATGGATGCAGGTCTCTTGAAATTGGTGGAATTATGTCAGTCTATACCAGCTGACCCCCTTGTATTTATCTTTGGAATTACCCTGCCAGGATATGGATGGGGCAAGTTTTACAATCAGAAGAAATGTTTTATTTTACAATCCTGTTCATAAGAACTAAGTCAAAATACTTATATTACTGGGACTTCCCACAACATATGTATAGTATGTACCCATGATTCTGCTAAGAGTTAGCTATGAAGGCAAGTTCCATTCATTTTTATAAACAGGAAGTCCTCAGAGATATGTATATATAGGGAAGTCACTCTAAATGTGATGCTAATAAATTTGGTGTTGCGTTAACTAAATTCTTTCCCACTTTTTCTCATAGACACCCCAGTGACCTGCATTGCCAAATGCTCATTTGGATAATGACATTCTCCTTACCTAAATTCAACCTCCAATTTCTATTGGGTATTTTTTCTTAATATTTTGACCTAAACTATTATGTAGAGTTCTTGTGTATTATTAAATAACTCTCATTTTTTTACCCCAGATGTGGCGGTGTTTAAGTAGTGAGTGAAGTGATTGTTTCTTGGTATAGATTGAGTTTCAACTTTATATCCTGATCTCACAATCATACTCGTCCAAGGAGTGGGAGTCCCTTGAAGTCAATAGAGCGCCAAGACAGGTGCAAGACATGGCAATCTCCCATGAAGATCCAAAGGCAGGATCAGAGACTAAGGTTGTAAAGTGCTTTGAGATCCTCCAGTACAAAACTCTGTATAAATGTACAATATTGTCTCAGGATAACAAGCAGCTTCCTAAGAGAAACAAAATAGAACAAAAAATGTGTGTCTTTCAGCTTTCAGGTAGAATTGGCAGGAAAGGAACTCGGTGGTGTCTCCAAGCATGATAATTAGGCTAAAGCTGCTGCGTAATGTGTGGCATTTAATGTAGACTTCGTATTTCTTTGTGAAAAATTAAAGATTTGGGAGGAAGCTATTAAAGAGAGACTTCTGGACATCTCTACTTTGTACTTCAAAAACTGTTTCAAAGTCCATGCTCGAGGTGGTTATTATGGCAACTTGTGGGACATTGTAGATGAAGCTGGAATGTAGGGCAGTAAACATTAAAAATCATTTGCAGAGCCCAGCTCACTCATACTGCTCTAATGTATCCAACAGTAGAAGAAAACAGAAAGAAAGTCCTGTATTCAAAGCAGATGTTAATTGCAGAATCACAATACAGGCTTTTAAGGGAAATGTTGCAATAATTAAGGTTCCAGCTTGAACTCAATGTGCTGCTATAAAAATTAAGAATGTTTATAGCCATGCAAGTGTTCCTTAAAATCAGACCTTAGGCCCAATTTTCTGGCAGTTTATGTTCTGCCCCCAGTCAGTACTGCAAGTAGTATTCTAATGGTTTGTAGTCATCAGTCTGTGCTGAATAATGGCACTGTTCTGTGGCACCTTGAAATATTAATCATAGTAATAAGCGAGACAGACATTTTAACCAGTCAAAACATTTTTATTGTGAAAATTCCATACCTTGGAATTATACTTTGCTGTCTTATGAGTTTTGCCATAGTTGCGCTGCATGTCACATTTGGCAAGCTGTATTTTTAAGTACTAATTTTTCAATGTATTTCCTTCTACTCTATGCTAAGTTTTCTCACATATTCTGTTTTCTGTGTTGTTTCCTTCCCTGCTATGTAAAATTGCTTTCATTTATTCTCTGTGGTTAATAACTTTTGAAAGGCCAGTTTACAACATCTGTAAAACACAGAGTGGTGCCTTCTGAGCACATCGTCCCTATTTATAAGGTAGCAAATAATAGCATTGTACAGTGGCTGCTTTGAACTAACCCCATAACAACACCGCATAATATTAAATTCCAAAATTTGCACTGATGTTACATCAAGGGTTTCAATTAAACTTACAGGCAGGAAATGCAAACTTAAAAATGACTTTGTGTAGTTTGAACAAAGTAAAGGCAAAACCTGCACGATAGCATCACAAGAAGAAAAGCAAAAATTGGAGAATGACATTAAGAATTTAATTGTTCTAAGGGTCAAAAGTAGCTGTGATCTTTAAAAATACGCTATCGATAAAGCTCAGCTGAGCAGAATACAGAACTTCCTGGGGAGCAGGCCCCAGACTATTAAATGAATACCAACAGAAATGAAAGATTATCACAATCCTCACCACCTTCCACTCCAAGTGCCAAGGACATTGCTTGGATCTTGCTTTCCCTAACAGAAACACATAGCAATGTGTGTTATTGTGTGTGTACATATTTATTTTTTAATTCAAAAATAAAACTTCCTCTTTCATACACTCCTCACCTTGGGGAGAGGATTAGAGTATGATGACATGATGCATGCTAGTTTTGTCCCTTACTGCGCTACTGGAAGATGCTCTGATTCTGCCATTATCAGGGTGATATAAGGATCTGACTAGACTAGTGATGAGGACCGTGAGTTTCAAAGGTCTACTCACACACAGCAAAATTAATCTCATCACAAATACATGAATCAGTTGTGCCAGATTTGTTCACTTACACCAGCTTTACATCAGTGGAATTACTTCTGATTTACACAAGTGTAAGCAACAGGGGGGATTGAGCCCTTGATATTTTTTAAAAACATATATAAATACCCTTAAGACATTTTAAAGAAGATTTCCTTAACATTGTTGGCAATTCAGTTAAACCTCATTAAATCACTATGTGTACCAGTTATTCTTCCATCTAGATTTATGTAAAAAAACCCTATTAAGCTCCTCTATAAAATAATTAGCTGAAATAAGAGGAGCTACCACCCAAAACACAGGTCACATGCAGGGCTGGAGTATGACTTGAGCCATGAAATCTGCAGTGTTTGGCAAGGGTGTGACTGCACATACAGGAGGCACTGTATTGTTTGATAGAGCTGTGTGTCTGTGAAACAGAAGGAACTGAAATACTACTGAAGCACACAGTGAAAGAAGCAAGGAAAGAGTCTTGGGACAATGAGGGCATGTCTACACTACAGAGTTTTGTCGGAAAAATGGCCATTTTTCCGACAAAACCTGAGTTACATCCACACTGCAATTGCGTTCTTCCGAAAGTAAATCGAAAGAACAGAGGGTTTTTTCCAGCGTTGATAATCCTCTTTCTATGAGGAAGAAGCCTTTTTCCAAAAGAGCTCTTTCAGAAAAAAAAAAGACAGGACTATGCAGCACTTTAAAGACTAACAAGATGGTTTATTAGGTGATGAGCTTTCGTGGTCCAGACCCACTTCCTCAGATCAATTTGTGGAAGAAAATTGGCATGACCATATATATCAAAGTGATACAATCAAAAAAAGTGAACACATATAAAATTGACAAATCAGATTTTAGAACAGAGAGGGGGTGAGGGGGGAAGGTTAGTGTCTGTGAGGTAATGATATTAGGGGTGATAATTGGGGAACCTTGGGGAAACCATCTTGTTAGTCTTTAAAGTGCTGCATAGTCCTGTCTTTTGTTTCAGCTAGACCAGACTAACACGGCTGCATCTCTATCACTTTCAGAAAAAGGCATGTGTGGACGGGAAAAGGGAGTTCTTTCGAAGGAAGAGGAAAGAGGAAAAAGCACAGCTCTCCTGGTGGCCACTCTGTCCATAGTAATCACAGCTTATATGCAAAATAGTGTCCATTCAGTGTGGATGCTATCTTTCGAAAAAGCAGATTGCTTTTTTGATGCACTTTTGTGTGTGGATGGCTCTCTTTCGGAAGAAGTTTTTTTGGAAGAGATCTTCCGAAAAAAGGTTCTTCCAAAAGAAGCCTGCAGTCTAGCCATAGCCTGTCTCCTGTTGTTTGAATTCTTACTCTGTTCAGGACTTGGTGCCTTCTTTGTAAATAAACAGTATTGCATCAATGATATGCCTAACTCTATCGTTTCTCAGCAGCCTTCAGTGATACCAAATATTGGCCACTTATTTGAGTCAAAAGAGAAGGGACTTATAAGCTGTCTCCTAAGACACTTCTCCAGTGGCACTGTTATTCAGGTTAAAATTCCATCAACATTTCTGTTATAGGCACTTTATATTTATTGGATATTTACAATTTGACCATTGAAATTCTCTGTGGGGATGCAATCAGACAAATAGTCATTTCTTTGTTCTGTATTTACACATTTTCAAAAATATTAGTTACTTCTAGAATTAAATAAAGTAGCTTTCTGGATCTAAGTACTTTCTTTGTACTATCAAGATGGAATCCCCACCACGACAGAGGGGGTGTCCCATATTAGTCCCCTTTAGATCTGACTCTGCAAATTCTTAATCGTGGGAGCAGTGATCCACACATAAGTAGTCCCAGTGAAGTCAACTACTCACGAATGGGGCTACTCATGCAAGTAGAGCTACCCAGTGTTTGCCCTTGGTTTAAGTGGATTGGGCCCTTTTGGTGTTTGCAACAAAAAATTAAAATCGATGACTTATTTATTGTGAAAACTAAGCTGAGGACAATCATTTGTGCTCCCCCATATGGTCAGAAGCATGGAGAGACTCTAATAACATACGCCAGACACAGCAGAATCTGCTGCTGACAGCAGTGTACATGCAGCAAATGCATATTCATCAGCATCAAGCCCTGTCATCCAAATGAAATGCAGGCAATATCCAGCTTCCTGAATAGCACTTGGTATTTGTGCTAGTCATCAAGTTTAAGGTTTAGTTTGCCCATCTCTAATTTTTATACTTCTCATTCCTCCTGGCCCAGCTGGAACAGACAGGAGGAACAGAACTGCACAAAGGAAATATTCTTTAAAAATAAATATTTCTGTTGGTTCACTTCCAGTTGAAGATTTGGATCAGGTCTTATTTCTTCAAAAATGATTCTCTAATGGTGCTAACCTAATTTTGTAACCTTGGATAGATGGCAATTTTATATGCCCTTCTGCGTCCCTGAAATTCTTAATGTGGGCACATTTCTGAAGGTCTCTACATTCTCTAGAAAAGGACCTATCTGATGGCAATTCCATAGCATTTAACTGTGATTCATGATTAAATAGAAAGCTAGAGGTTTAGCATTCAAAAAAATATTTTCTTTCAGAACTGGGTGGTTAATCTATAGTTATGTATGATCTCATCTCCCCACCACAGGCAAATGGAAACCTAAGTTAAGCGTGAAGATGTTATGCTTTATTATTTGCTGTTGTACATATGTGAAAAGGGTTTTTTTTAAATATGACATTTCTGAGACAAATGTTTATTGAGTGAGATTAACCTTTTTTTCCCTAGAGTTAGGGCTGTCTGGTATATGGGAACAGGGTGGGGGAAGAAAGGGGAGATATTATTGGATAGCATAAGACAGCTTGGTCTGCCATATCTTAAGCAACGCCGAAAGATTATTCCCAAATAGATCTGGGTGAAAATGCAATATCAGGTCATCTAAAGCTCTTTATCAAAATAATGGGGGAAAGAAGTCCAAAAATTTAAACATTTTAACTTTTTGTTATGAAACAATGTTTCATTTAGAAATTTAGCTAGATTGAAAAAGTTTAGCTAAAAAAAGGTTTAAAACAACACTCACAGTAAAACGAAACATTTAAACCTGAAAAGACTTTTGTTTGTTGTTGTTTTTTCTGCTCAGCCACCAAATTGAAAAATCAGTTTATCCTGACCCAGCTCTACTCTCAAGTGAAACAGACTCCTCTGCCAACAGTGGTTATGTGATTCTTAATCATGGCTTTAATTCTAAACACTGAGCCAGATCCTCGGCTGGTCTGAATTGGCATAGCTTCATGAACTTCTATCTAGCTATGCCAATTTATAGCAGGTGAAGTCTGGCCCAGAACGTGAAATCCCAACCAACATAAATGGACTTTCCTTCCTCTCTCTCTCTCTCTCTCCTTATAGGTCTTTGTAGCATAATAAACACTAATCCCAGATATAGCCTATGCTGCTGACAGATGTCCTCAGTAATTATAGTGTTGTGTCGCCTATTTACTATGTTTAGCATGATACTGACATATGGTAATACTGCTACAATACTGGGGCACAGAGCCAACATTGTCATGTCCTATTTACAAAGTAATATGTTTGCAAGCCAACATGAATTTATATAGGATGGAGCTTTATGATGAGGGCCTTCACACAATGCTTATTAGTGGGAGGAATGATATGTAAATGCAAAGATTAAGTGCTTTATTGTCATTAATCAATTAATTAATTAGGGTCAGGATGGCAGCTGGATAATCAGGATTTAGAATTCTGGAGACTGAGTCAATTGCTTTATCCTCTCAGGCTCTCGACCATTCTCCAAGCCTAACCTTGCTGGTGCTTTCTCTACAGTATTTACAAAATTAGTCCTTTCCTCATCATCCCCCCTGCCAAGATGAACATCCTTGTTCTGATAATTTATCATGTAAACTCCTGCAGCCTCACTTTCCTAGATTTCCTTTTCCCCCACCCCTGCATAGAATTCAAAATACAGCTGCAGAGATAATCTTGCTCTACTTCCACCCCTCACTGGCTCTGCTTGTTCTTCCATATCCCATCCACTTTTCTATTCTTTCCTTTCAACATTCTCCATAACTCTGCCTCCCCTGTCCTATATCCCATCCCATCCCTCCATTATAGCCCCTTCTGCCTATTACTGTCCATTCTGGCTTTCTCTGTTACATTTGTGATGCCCCCCATGCTATATGAAAATAGGCTTATGAATATAACTATGCATAACTCAGAGATGTTTTGAACAAAATACCTCATGTAACCTGTGAATTTTTGGCAGGATCTATATATCCTATTTCTGTGCATGTGTCATTCCTGTATGTAAAGTTAGAAATATGAAGCATGAGATTGTTTATAGGTTTAAATGTGCTAATGTGAGCCATTACAGGTGCCCAGCCTTAATGACTGGGTGAGCAACTTATCAACTTGTTAATAGCCTTGTTTGTCCTGTAAGTCCAAAGGTGATTGGACTAGTAAGACATGTGATTGTTCCGCTTGGTACTGGGATTCCATTTTGACCCTGGTACTTTTCCATGGATGTCGAAAAAAAGTTCCCACCCTGGGGGAAAGACTATTTAAGTAATGGGAAGGTATCAGCCTTTTGTCTTTGGCTGACCTGAAAAACCATGAAAGGATACAAAAAGCACTGGGGACCGAGGTCAGGATAAAAGAGTATCTGACCTAAAGATTATGTCTGAAATAAAAATAGCTCTTTAGGGTAAGAATCTGCTTGCAATAAGTTTCTATTTTTTTTAGTGAAATAGAACTAGCTATGCATTTTCTTTAATTTAAATTTATTTACTTTGATCTGTCTATTTTCACTTGCAACCCTTAAATCCAATTGTTTGTACTTTTGTTTACTATCAGGTGCAGTGTAAGTAAATGCAAGTATTTACACATAGAAAGACAGATTTATTTGGGGTTTTGATCCCTTTTAGAAGCTGGTTTCCTGGGTGCTATGCCCTAAAACTGCATCCTCCCAGAGCTGAAGTAGAACAGTATCTGCATTGCTCTTCAGGGGGGTTGTAACCATAACTGTGTGCCTTGTCTGGGGGAGTCCAGAAAATCTGGGCTAGTGGGACAGGGTGGAGGGGAGGGTGCTCCAGAGAGCAAGAAGGCAGGTGTCAGTGGCCTGATCATACCACTGGGGAATAATCCCAAAGAGACTTCTATGACCACACCCTGTCAAAACATTACCTTCTCCTACTTGGCCTATTCCAGACTTTGTGCCTTCTTTCGTGCTGGTCTGTAAGCCTAGGACAGACTGATCGAAAATAATTGCAAACACAGAAGAAGTGCAACTGAGGCAAGAGTTACAAAAAAAAGACTCCATCATTTCAGATGCAGCTGTTCACTATTGTGACCTTATACCTGATTGAATCCCAGATAGGAGACATTCCTAGGAAACAAGAGGGAACCACCTTCACTGACATTGCACATGCCATTCCTGTCTTCAATCCCAACTCTAAAAAACTGATGACTGATATGCTGTGGACATGATGTGTGGTAGTGGCTGGTAATAATAATATGGAATCTTAATCTGGTCAAAGGTAAGGAGCAAGAAGCTCATACTGAGTTAAATACATAGTTTAATTCTGGCCATGTTTCATTCATTTTACTTGGTTTCATAATTAAACATTAGATCAAAAACTAGGTTTTTGTGAAATATTGATGTGATGGAGCAGAGGAACACTATCATACAGTGAATTACCCTTGGAGCATCTGAATTCAAGCTCTGGCGTTTTCTGAGGAAATTACTTATGTTCAAGAATTTGACTATGGAGTAGCCACATGCCCTGAATAAGGACATTACATACTTGTTATGCCCAAGAGTAGATTAAATTGTGAATTGTGACTAAGAGTTACATTTTAGTCCCTGAGGGATAGCCATGTTAGTCTGTAACTTTAAAGCAACAAATGGTCCCGTGGCACCTTAGAGACTGACAAAGAAATATATAGTATCAAGAGCTTTCATGAGCAAAACCCATTTCCTCAGATGAGCTGAGATAATATGCTCATCAATACAAGGGTCCCCACCCAGACTTTTATATTAAGCCCAAGACTTCCTTGCGCTTCCTTAGCAATGGGGTTCTTAAAAAATCTTATTGCCAGGGACACCCTGGCTAGTGGCTATTTGTGCAACTCCCACTGTAAGATGCAGAGCTCGCCAAGCGGCGGCGAGCCCTGCTCGCCAGCCGTGCGGTTTCACGCAGTTCTGTGCTCTGCGCATGCTCAGTTCATTCTGCGCATGCGCAGATCGCTCTGCGCTGGATCTTCGGGGTTGTAATCTACTCGCCACGGGCGAGCAGATTACATCATTTGTCGAGCCCTGGTAAGATGTAATGGCAATCTTAAAAGAAACACAGACTCAATCTCTATTAACTTCTGCTAATTTCTTCCCGTGGTTTGAGCAGGACAGAAAATCCAAAGGGGTCCAGCTTGCTCCCTGTACTGTCCGCTTCCACTACCACACTCTGGATTTTCAGCATTTAGCACCAGGATAATATTTAATGTAATGATTTGGAAAAGCCCTGGCCAAATTCTTGGTTGACATAACTCCACTGATTTCCCCATAACTCCACAAGTTTGCCAGTATGGCTTAATGCAATCTAGTCATTATACTTCCCACTGCAGAGTTACCATCATATGAAGAAGTCATTTAGAAGCACTCTGATCCTTTGAGCTCTTTGGATCTTATATTTGGGCTTAGTATGTAGACTAGTTACCATGCAACTATCATTTCTGTTTGTACTGGTAATTTTTCTTGTGCCAGCATTGTGTAAAATTGCCACATACAATGAAAAGAATTTAAAATAATAAACAAATGATTATCCCTGGCACATGATTCTCTTTTATGTGATTGAAATTAATGATCTCTTTCTCTGTGCCTGATACAGTTTGTGAGGGTGCAAGTTTTAAAAAGGAAGTTGTTTCAGACAAAACAAGATATACACCCTAGTCTATTACATAAAATATACACATGCGTTTTGAAAAGAAAGGACAATACAGATGAGTATAATGTGCCAAAACTCACCTACCTCCACCTCCATTCCCTGAGATGACTCAGAATTTGTGGGGCCAACTTTCCAGTAGTCCATCGTCTTATAAAAGTCTACATCTAGAAACTGCTCCATTTGGAAATGGTGCATTAGTGTGGTCCAAAAAGTGTATGAATCACTTAACTGTTGCCTCTCAAGTTAGCTGACCTTGCTGAAAGATAGTATTCCCTGTGCTGTTGATCCCAAGATAGACCCAGCCTTTAAGGTAGATAACATATCTTCTCCACAGACACCCAGGCTATGTCTAGACTGCAGGCTTGTTTTGGAAGAAGCTTTTCCAGAAGAGATCTTCCAATAAAACTTCTTCCAAAAGAGAGCGTCCACACTGCAAAAGCACATAAAAAAAGCAGTCTGATTTTTTCGAAAGATAGCGTCAATCTTCTTTTTTGAAAGATAGAGTCCACACTGAATGGACGCTATCTTGCATTTAAGCTGTGATTACTAAAGACGGAGTGGCCATCATGACACTTGTGCTTTTTCCTCTTTCCTCTTCTTCCAAAAGAACTCCCTCTTCCCCGTCCACACACGCCTTTTTCTGAAAGAACTCTTTCACAAACAGGCTTCTTCCTCGTAGAAAGAGGTTTACCACTGTTGGAAAAGCTCCTTTGTTCTTTCAATTTCTTTCCAAAAGAACGTGATTGCAGTGTGGTCATAAGTGAAGTTTTTTCAGAAAAATGGCCATTTTTCCGAAAAAACTCTGTAGTGTAGACATAGCCCCAGATGCCCCTGTTTCACACAATGTCTATTCAGACTCAGATCCTGAAAAGTATTTAGATACCTAACTGGAAATAAAGTGTCTAAATAGATTTGAGGATCTGGGTGGGCCTAAAAGTTCAGACTTCAAACTTGCCTGTCTGTGTGTCAAGTATCTAAATAAGTTTCCTGCTGTTCAGACATGCTGAGAACCTTCAGCTCACTTTAACCGTCCACGTAACATGGGATTGTCTAGCATGAAAATCTAGAGGCCAGATTCTTGGCCTATGTAAATCGGCATAAGTATTGATGCCAATATAGAACTGTGCTGATTAATACCAGCTGAGAATCTTGCCCCCAAAAAAAACCTTCCATTTTTACCTACTTATCTGGTTTAGCTACCTAAGGAATCTAACTATAAGCACTGATGTTTCTAGTTGGGCCCTAAATGAGTTTTTTGCTCATCTCCAAAAGTGAAACACAACCTCTAGGAAGATTCAATATGTTATCAAGTCTGATTTTCATTTCATCAACAAGTAGCATGACAACTGCATTGCCTTGTAAAAGCTGTGAGATTCGAAGTGGGTACTTCAGCACACCTCTTGAAATGATAATGAAAAACAAATTCCATCCAACAACAGTGGAATAGTTTGTTTTGTGTTCCCACAGCAAAGAAGAGTGAAGAGCTTAAGTTTAGTCTTTTGAAAGAAAGAGTGGCTGAAGGCAATAGAGCCAATGTAAAACAATGAACATTGCATGTTCTTCCATCAAAATATTTTGAAGGAAAAGCAGTTCAAGACAGCAATTTGAATCTGGAAAATTACAGCCTTTTAATGATCTCTCCTGATTCTATTCACTGCCTGAAGTTTGACTGGATACCCTTTAACATTGCTTTCTGTGACTGGCCTGAAAACAAATGTTATTGTTCTCTTTAAGGCTACAAGGAAAATCATGTTACTCATTGAGTGAATTTTTGTATAAAAGCTTTTGTCATTGCAGGTGTTTGAGTAGCCCTGTTTTGCTTCAGGTGTTTACATAATATGCATTTTTCAATAAGTGTTTAATTTCTGCAATGATGTCCATGCCATCTCTTAAATTTCTGTTCCAAATTTTGGTCTTAGACATCAGTGATGAAGTCGCTTTATGCCTTGTTGGAATGGATATTTGATGTAGATTCACAACCCCATCTGGGGAATGATCTTCATGCCAAGGCTGGGATCTAAACCCAGGCTCTCCAGCATTTGTGCTATACTTGCTCCTTTTCAGGAATAGCAGCAAAATGAGTCCCATCAACCCATCATCTCATTGTTCCTTGCCATTGCATGGTGTACAAATATGGACTCACACATGGCCAGGACCTCTCTTTCCCCCATCAGTACAGTTACAAACAATAAGGGCTCTGTATGTCTCTGTGTTCTCTATATAGATATCATGTGCCACCAAAACATGGCTGTCTATGGAGAGGAAGGACAAGTGGGTGTTTCACAGCATCCTGTTGCACAAGAGGATAGGGAGTGAAAAACATCACCATCTCAACTTCAAACTGCAGGAGGGGAGCTATTGTGGGTAGAATTTGAGACATGCAGACAGTCATCCCAGTCCCAAATGTGGCTGTGGAGGGAAGTAACTACGTTCCACCGAGTCAGTGTATCATTGCTCTTGAACTTTCTGCACAATTTGAAGCTGCCTCTCATTGGCAGAAGCAGGGAAATTGCCTGGCCTGTGTCAGAGGTGAATCCCCTGCAGTGCCCTACAGAGAATAAGATGAGACACTTGTTCCTCCTTATACCTGCGGGATGAATCTGGTCCATACATTTCAGAAAGATATATTAGTGATTTTAGATCTGTTTCTTTTCTGGCATGCACTTCTACATTTCAGGAGTGGATCTGTATTTTATTTTATTTTTCTAGGACTCAGTTATGACTCAGAAAATGGGCGCACAGAGGGGACCAGGGTGAAGGAAAAAATCCCACGTACCTTTATGTGGACTACCTGACTTTGTCTCTGGCTGTTTAGGAATAAACAAGACTGTGTGTGCTCAGCAAAGCTGATGGTAGGAATTTTGCAGTGAAATGTCTTTCTGTGGGAAAATGCACTTTTGTAAAAGCAACACCTTTTTCAAGAAAAAGTTTTTCTCAGTGAATTTCCCATTTTGGAAACAAAACTTTGAAACCATTGAAATGTCCTATGTCAACGTGTTTGAAACAGAAAGTTCAAATGTTTTGGTTCAAAATCTCTTTTGTCCAAAAAAATGTTCATTTAATTTAAAAAATGTAAAAAAAAATACAAATCAAAATGTGAAAATCAAGAGAACATTTCAAAGTGAAATGTTTCAACTGACCCCCATCTAAATTTTTTATTGGCTTTTCAGGTTGCCACAATTTAAGATTTTGACTTTTAATTAAAAAATTATTTTGAAATCTATCCAAAGGCAGGAGAATTTTTTCCTGCCCAGATGTACTGCTCCCTTCTTCCTTAAGAACTGTGTGGCTATGTCTATACTGCACCCATTTTGCACAAAAAATATGCAAATGAGGCAAAGGATGGAATATTGCCATGCCTCATTTGCATAATTAATAAAGGCTCTGTTTTTGCACAAGAGGCTTTTGTGCAGAAAGGAGCTGTCTACATAGCTCCTTTTTGTGGAAAAACTCCCTCTTGCGCAAGAGCCATTCTTCCTGAAAAATTAGGAAGAATGGCTCTTGCGCAAGAGGGGGGTCTTTGCACAAAAAGGAGCCATCTAGACTGCTTCTTTTTGTGCACAAGCCTCTTGCGCAAAAACAGAGCCTAATTAATTATGTAAATGAGGCTTGGCGATATTCCATGCTTTGCCTCATTTTCATATTATTTGCGCAAAATGGGCGCAGTATAGACATAGCCTGAGTGTGTGGAGAATGAGTGGACTTTGGTTTACCCTTCTTAACTACTAGCCAAAGTAGCTGAACTAGCATGAGAGAAGGGAACAATTTTACTACTGTCACATATCAGCAGTAAATTATTATGCAACCTCTCCCCCAGACATGAGCAAGGAAGAAGTGGAGGAGGCATTATACCTCAGAAGTATACCTCCCCTAATGCTGTTTGTACAGAGAAAAAATTAATGATTTCATTACTTCCATCTCAGCAGAAAGAATAACAAATAATAACTTAATATTAGAGTGGTCCAGTGCGCAAGAAATCACTAATGACCATTTAGTGAATGATAGTGTTCATCACCAAAATCTTCTATTTATCCACAAAGCAGGTATATTTTGCTTAACAGCAATGTATGATTTTCCACACTGTCCTACCAATGCGTTTTCTACCTAACCTATATGGAAAATTTTGAGGTAAGAAGCTATTTCCATCTCCATGCCCAATTATGGCCTGATCCAAGTTCCTTTGGAGTAGGTAGAAAAACTCTTATTAACTGTGGAATATAGCCTAAATTCTAGGTGTCTCTGGTGAGACTGCTATCAAATACAACCAGTTATTGTACTGTTCACAATGTGAACAGTACCAATTGTTCTAGTTTTCACACTGAACAGATGCCTGCTGGGTATTGGACTTCAAACACCAAGCTCATCTATCACAGATCACCAGACCAAAAAAAAAAAAAAATCGACTCCTGGGCTGGATTCAAGCTGGCAACCTAGAAGTGAAAGGTTTTCCTATTTTTCCCCTAGGACCACCAATCTGCCTCCCTTGCATCTCATGTTAATTTACAACATACTTTGTAAATGCATAGCCATTATTTTTTTCCAAATACTAGGAGTTTGTCTCTCTCCCACACTCCCTTTCTAGAATTATGGATAGTATCTTTATATTTAATTTATGAAATCCAGCACACAAGAGCTTTGCTCTGTTGCTCCTCCTTTTCCACAAGTTACTTGATGGGACATCTACTTTGGGCTTGGTAATTGGGCAAGCAGCTCTCAGCTGTGGAGCCAGTGTGTGTGTCTGCCAGCTGGAGTGGTTACAAGAATATTGAAATATGCAGCATCCACCAAGAGGATTTACCCTTTTGGGTAAATTCAGAATTGGTTAATTTTCTCCTCATGCTTTGTTGGCCTGTGGCCTTCTTCTTGAAGTCCATTCCTTCATCTTCTAAGCTGGTAATTACCTCCTGATTTTACAGTGATAATGTCTGAGGAAAGTAGCTGTTCTAACCTTACACTGAAAATGTAAGTGTTCTAAGAACTGATTTGACTATAAATCATCAATGAATCAACAATGTGATTTTCATACAAGATTAAGCACAAAAGACTATTTTAAAACTTATCTGATGTTTCTCACTTGACTTTTGACTCTTGCCATTTTACGCAGGCACTGTGGTAGAGGTTGAGAGCTCATAAGTTACTAGATCTCTCTAATGGGTGAATATAAGTGTGTTACCTAAAGGAGAGAGGAAAATTCTTAATTCTGTAACCCCAACACTTCCAGCTTCACAATGATTTCAGTAAAATTTTTAGGATGTGTCTATGCATGAAATGCTACAACAACACAGCTATAGATAGCACAGCACTTCAGTGTCGACACTCTTTACAGTGATGGTGTGGGTTCTCCTGTTGCTATAGTTAATTCACCTTCCCGAGAGGCAGTGGCTAGGTAAATGAAGGAATTTTTCTGATCTGCACCAAGGGGCTAGCTCTCTATAGCTACATCTCTCAGAGTGTGGATTTTTCACTCTCTTGGGAGACATAGCTCTTCTGATGTAAATTTTCGGTATAGACCAGCCAGAGGTGAAAGTAGGGCATACTGGCAAGAAAGTGGCTCAAGTAGCTTTTTGTATATATAGCTGACATTAAAGTGCTGCTGTGGCAGCGCCTTAACATGGTTGTGTAGTGGCTGTAATAAAACCACCTCAGTTAGGGGAATAGCTACCAGTGCTGGGAACCACACGTCCAGTGATGTAGCACTGTCTATATGCCTCTTTACAATGCTGAAACTTGCATCATTTGGGGGAGGTGACTTCTCACCCCTGAGCAAGGACAGATTTAGCACTGTAAGTGGCAGTGTACTAGTAAGAAATTTAGATTAGTTTCACCCATGAGACCAGCTGTAATTATAACAGTGCAATCCTGCTAGCGTGGATACAGTTATAATGGTATGTGAAGGCTGTTCCACACGCTGGCACTTTGAGTGAAGAAGATGGCAGACCACAAGAGACCTTAAAATACCCTGCCAATAAAGATTTTGGTTTAAAAAAACTCCCCAAGGTCACAGAATCCCTGACTTTGGGTGGTACACTGACACCACCCAAAGGCGAAAATCCCTTGGGAGCTCAGCAAGACACACTTGGGAATTTCTTCCTGTAGGGTAATCCCAACCTCTTTAACCCTCCCTTAGGAGAGAGCTAGAAAAACAAACTGTAACTCCTAATAGCTGACCTTCAGCATTAGGGATGTGCACACCGATTAAAAGCACAGAGAATCGCTTCCCTGGGATTCAGTTTCAGATACAGTGTGGGGGGTATATAGGCTCAGCACAAAAGAGTTTACCGAACCCCAAAATAAAGAAAATAACTGATCACATCTAACTACACATTCTCTACTTTACTTAATTCTGTTATTCCAAGGTTCAGTCCTTTCTCGACATGGATATTGCTAAAAATTCCATGCCTAATTCCCATGACTTACTTCATCACTCCACCAGCTCTTGCTCTGAACTCACACAAAAGACTGAAGCAGGTAGAACCTGTTTTTCAATTTAAATCTCTTACTCTCTTATGATTGGCTCTCCTGTCTCCCCACCAACACTTCCTGGATACCCGCTGTTTCTGGGCAATTTAGTTAACTGAATGTCTGGGATGTCTAGAAAAGGCATCTACCACATGGTATAAGGCACCTTAGCCTTGCTATAGCTACATCCACACAGGGGGGTTACTCTTTCCATAAAAAAAAAATCTCTCCCCTAATGGAAATTGGTATACTGATAAAAAAAATTGTTTAGATAGCAGGTCTTAGGTACCTCTGCAAAGGATTTACTCAACATGTGAACCAGAGCAAATGAGAGCAGACTGTAACACTGTGTACAACTGCTGGTTGTAGGACAGGAAAATTATTTCATGAAACATTTCCAAAAATAGAAGTTGTTTTCAATGTAAAGAAACTCATTTACTTGTGGGAGTGAAGGGGTCAATTTTTTTGCAAATTTATTTCTGATTTTGTTTCAGATTTTTCATTGAAAATATTATTGAAATAATTTTGATGAAAATGTTGAAAATTGAGACATTTTGTTTTGTTTTTCATTTTAAATAATAGACATTTCAAACACTTAAGAATAAACACAACTTTTCTGTTTTATTCTTTTTATTAAAATTGGTCAGTTTGGCCCCTACCATGAGGCCTTAAATATTTGCTATAATCCAGCCCTTTATTTCCAGGAATCTTTGGTTTTTTTATTCTCCCTTGTCCCCCATTTACTGAGTGAGGGGTGTACTCTAATGGGCTGTGCACAGTAGTGAGAGCCAGAAATACTCTGAGAATGAATTCCTAAACTAGATTAGAATAGTTTGAGGAAGGGAGAACACTCCTTTTGCAGCAATTAACTGAAGGGAATCTTTTAATGAATTTATTTTACCAAGAAGGATTGCTCAAAAACAAAAAGATTGCTCATTCTTTATTTAACTCTCCCCTTATTGATGTGGTCATAGTACGACTATTCTAACAAATCATAACTCTAACCTTGTCTTCATCTCTTGTCTTGGACATAAGACTGAGGCTATACCTATGCTAGTACTTTTTTAGGTAAAATTTCTGTCATTCAGGGGTGTGAAAAAACATCCTTGATTGACAGAAGTTTCACTGTCAGCCGATGGTCAGGGCAGTGTGTGTGTGTGTGACACCCAAGTCTTTAACTGCTGAGGCACAAAGCCCCATCGCAGCGGGCAGTCTAGGAGAGACTGAAGGGAGCCCCGAAGTTTAATGTCCGTGACTTTACTGCTAGGACCTGGGTCCCTTCGCAGAGGGTTGCCAACAGGCAGACAGACGCCCCTTGTTAATAGGAAGAGCTTATTACATCTCAGATTTTAGCTGCTAGGATACAGGACCCCTCCGCAGCGGGCAGCCTAGGGAAGACTGAGAGATGCCCCAACGGATCTGTCACCTGGGAGTGACACGATCCAAACGCCCAAGCTCCTCCTATACCTGTCCCTTATGACCGGCTGAAGTTCTTTTAAATTGTGCTTGGTTCTGTTACAGCAACTGAAGGAGTCAGGTTAAAACTTAAACAGTTACAGGTTTATTAAACAAGCTTATAAATCATATGGTTACAATGGCTATTGCTCTATTTCTTAACTGCTAGCAAATATAGATTTTAAAAATGGTTACAAAGAAAATAAAGATAGAAAATAGAAATAATGGTACCAAGTGACAGCTTAATCTTTAAAGAGCTCTAAATCTATGTGTACACTTAAGACAAAGGACCACATCCAGGTACAATTTTTACCCCCTTCTGTGCCTCTCGACTCCAGCGGGTCAAGCCAGGGCTGGTCCCTCAATTCCTAGGAAAGACGAATACGAGGTGGGCTTCCCCGTGGAACCTCAGGAGGTCAAACACCTAACCCGACCAGCAGATAGATGGTAGATTGACACTCAGAGTAAATGTGCTGCTGGACCCATCTTTATACCCATAGGGGCCCGTATCCTCTTTCTTATCTAAGATGCCAGATTGTGTTTGTTCGTCTTTGTGACGCCAGTTCTTACAAGCAAGTTTCAAGTTAATTTACACTTGCAAGAGAGATAACTAAATTGTGAGTACTAGACATTTTTTTTTACTGGGCGAGAGATTCCTCCCCCCGCGGATGGCTGTGTGTTCGTATCAATATGGGTTTCAGTCAAGGACACTCCTCTGCAGCCTCTTGGTCAGTAATTGGCGTATCTCTGTTTACAGCCATTCAGGGTTACAGCAGCCTGCCATATCCAAGCAAGCAAAGATGGATGTTACAGGGGGGGGGTTCCTGGCTGGCTACATTCACAGATAGAAATGCCAGGTGGGCAGCACTATGTCAGCAGGAGACACTCTCCTGCAGACATGGCTACTACTGCTCATTGAGGGTGATTTAATTATATGGACAGCAGAGCTCATACAGCAGCATACCTGCAGTGGTATAGCTGTGCCACTATAAGATCTGCATAGTGGAGACATGGCCTTAGACTTTCTTCTTCAGATTCTCACTCTATAAAGTACAGATAGCCATACCTATGTTTAAGCTGATAATTAAAATGATTACTTAGGTTGGGTCTGGAAGAGACCTCAGGAGGTCACCTAGTCCAATCCCTTGCCCAAAGCAGGACCGACCCCATCTAAACCATCCCAAGCAAGGCTTTGTCAAACCAGGACTTAAAAACCTCTGGGGCTAGAGATTCCACCGCCACCCTAGGTAACCCATTCCAGTATTTCACCACCCTTTTAGTCAAATAGTTTTTCCTAATATTCAAACTAGTCCTTCCCCACTGTAACTTGAGACCATTGCTCCTTGTTCTGCCATCCACCACTACTGAGAACAGCCTTTCTCCATCCTCTTTGAACCTCCCTTCAGGAAGTTGAAGGCTGCTACCAAATGCCCCCTCACTCTTCTCTTCTGCAGACTAAATAAGCACAAATCCCTCAGCTTCTCCTCATAGGTCATGCACTCCAGCCCCCTAATCATTTTGGTTGCCCTCCACTGGACCCTCTCCAATGCATCCACATGCTTTCTGTAGTGGGGGGCCCAGAAATGGATGCAATACTCCAGACGTGGCCTCACTGTTGCCAAATAAAGGGGAATAATAACTTCTCTACATATACTGGAAATGTTCCTCCTACTGCACCCTAATATGTCATTAGCCTTCTTGGCTACAAGAGCACACTGTTGAGTTATATCCAGCTTCTCATCCACTGTAATCCCCAGGTCCTTTTCTGCAGAACTGCTACTTAGCCAGTCGGTCCCCAGCCTGTAACAATGCTTGAGATTCTTCCATCCCAAGTGCAGGGCTCTACACTGGTCCTTGTTAAACCTCATCAGATTTCTTTTGGCCCAATCCTCCAATTTGTCTAGGGCACTCTGAACCATATTCCTACCCTCCAACATATCTACCTCTCCCCCTAGTTTACTGCCATCCGCAAACTTGGTTAGGGTGCAATCCAGCCCTTCATTCAGGTCATTAATAAAGATGATGAACAAAACCAGCCCTAGAATCGATCCTTGGGGCACTCCACTTGAAACCAACCACCAACCAGACATTGAGAAATTGATCACTACCCTTTGGGCCCAAACAATCTAGCCTGCTTTCTATCTACCTTACAGTCCATTTATCTAATCCATACTTCTTTAACTTGTTGGCAAGAATATTGTGGGAGACCGTATCAAAAGCTTTTCTAAAGTCAAGGAATATCACATCCACTGACTTCCCCATGTCCACAGAGCCAGTTACCTCATCATAGAAGCTAATCAGATTGGTCAGGCATGACTTGCCCGTGGTGAATCCACGTTGACTAGTCCTGATCACTTTCTCCTCTTCTAAGTGCTTCAAAATGGATTCCTTGAGGATCCCCTCCATGAATGAGGTAAGGCTGACTAGTCTGTAATTTCCTGGATTGTCCTTCTTTCCTTTTTAAAAGATGGGCAGTACATTAACTTTTTTCCAATCATCCGTGACCTCTCCCGATCTCCAATAGTTTTCAAAGAGAATGACCAAAGGCTCTGTAATGACATTTGCCAACTCCCTCAGTACCCTCAGATGCATTAAATCCACAGGTTGCCACATTGTTTGAGGATATTGAATGAGATCTTCAACTAGTATTAATGGACACCACTAGAATAGAGTGGAAGACAGAAATTCCCTCTCATAAGGGCTTTTTAGATTTTGAAATTTGACTGTTGTGATTTGGAACAAAATCTGAAAATTTCAAAATTCTCCATGAAAAATTCCATAATAGTTTTTCAGGTTAGGTGAACTAATTTTTTTGGTAATTTTGATTATAAATAGATAATTTCACAATTAAATGCTATTTCAAAACAAAATAAATGAAACATATTGTTCTGAAAATGTCAAAACTGAATATTTTGACATTATCAGAATATTTTTTCCTGGTTTTCCTCTGAAATAAAATTTTGGTGAAATGACTACAATTTCGCAAATCATTTCTTTGTTGATGAAACTGCATTCTCATATGGAAAATGGTCCAGTCAAGCTTATTTCAACCAGCTCTTGATGTAACTAGGCATTGACTTGAATAGATCTGTACCCATTTACATCAAATGAGGAGCTTTATTGTAACTTTTTTCCTAGTAACATTGGTATTGTATTCTTAGTTGCTTCTTTGTACACATAAATTCAGGCCTCCCATAAAAAAGGCAACATGAATGATCCTTCCAATATTTTAAGGATTCAGTCCTATAAACCTTGACTTTGCATATTTGGGTCCCAATTTCCTTAGATAAATAGTAGCTATTGTCACAATTCAGGGCTAGCTTCACCTTTGACCCTGTCTCCAATCTGAGTGCACTTTTTAAGGCTTCTTGCCTTTCTTTCCCTGTCTGGGATAGAATCTCAAGTTTTTCCCACTCTCAGACTGGCTGCCAGGCTATAACACCCTGTGTACCAGCTATGATTATTCAGCATGCCTGACTCAATTTTACCAGTTGCAAGACTTCCTTTCAGGTGAGCCCAGTGATTCCAAACAGCCTTCTTAAACAAAGTATTGTTTAATCTTAATGGTGATAGCCCAGTGTAACAAGAGAAAAAAACAAATAACAGAACACCTACATGCATATCTATCTTACCAAAGGTCTTTCCAACTATTGGGGTCTTGCTCACCTTAGCTCAAATCTCTAGTCTCCATCCCTTCAGGAAGTCCATCTTTTTAAATCCCCCTTTCAGTCTCTCCCATCTGTTTAGCCTGGGGGTGATGTAGTCCTGGGGAAGCTGTATCACAGTCAACCATCCTTGGTGTTTGCCAAGGAACTTGTTTGAGAGCCTACTGTCATATACATAGCTAAAGCCTTCTACACTGGTTTACTTTGTGCAATGTTGGTGACTTCCATGGAGTTGCATAGATTATAAATCAGTGCTGAATTTGACACATAGGACATTATTTAGGTAACTACTTAAAGATATTAGCAGGGCAACAATGTCTGAAATCTTGTAATTCTTAATGACACTACATGTAGCTTTGGAGGGAATAAAATGGAGTCTTCCAGAATTGTAGCTGGAAGCATGTACCAAATCTGGTTTGTTTTTTTCTTTTACTTTTATCTAGTTTATCCTTGAAGAGCATAAACTGGAAAGTGTAATTTTGTGGCCAGTAATAATTTGCAATGGAAAGTAGTTCCCTGGCTAGCAAAACTTGCAATAGTATGCCCTTGCTGAGAATGTAATTACAATGTATGCAGTACGTACACTCTATCAAGTAACAAGCTCTGGAAAGTGTTGCTCCATTCCCAGAGCAATGGAAACCCCTATAATTCTTCTGGAATGTCCTGGAGTTTGTCATTTTAACTGAAGCCCTTTATACTATTGTATTTTGAGTCTCAATAAATTTAGCATAATTGGTATTTCATTTTCTCTTCTCTTGATACTTATTTTACAATCAATCAAAAAAATATTGTATAGAGACCACTTGCGGTTTTTTAAAGCAAGAGGCATGTTTCCCTAAAATTGCAGGTTAGATCCAATATATTAGTCCTTTCCACTGTGAACCTCCTTTAGCTTCAAATATTTCTCCTCTGGGCCGTATTATTTTCCTTTGAATAGTAGAACACAAGGACTGCATGGTCTCCTCTCAGGCTGAAGCCAATGCAGTATAGTTCATCATTCAGAGCAGGAAATGAGAATTCACTGAGTTGCCAACAATTCCCTGCTCTGAAAAGCTGTAATGGTGATGTTTATGCTGTGCCTTTCATCTATATAGTATGCAAGCTTCTAGAGAATCACCAAAGGAATGGGCCATCTCACAGCGCAGCAACAGACTGCAGTTCAGCACTGAGTCATAGGATTAATGGTACCTACTCTCATAGCTCAGGGGGAAACCTTTTCTGTGATCTTAACTCCTTTCTGAACCCCTGTACATACTCAATCAGTGGTTCCACCTCTGCTTTCAGTAGTCTACAAGGAGATCCAGGATTCCCCACCTTTCTCCCATGCAGGAGATCAAAATGGATACCCGGGGAACCTCTCTATAAACAAATAACAGATTGGGTCACATTTCATCCCACTCATTTGCCTTCTTCTTTGCATACATTCCCATCAAAAATATCAGTGCCCCACTGAACCTTTCAGTTAAACCATTTGTCCTTGGGTGATACAGGGCAACTTGCTGTTATTCTACCCAACACATCTTCCAAAATTCACTGAAAGTTGGGACATGAAACTTGCCTCATGATCTGATAAGATCTCCTTAGAAAACCTGTGTGGTGAATAGTGTTTAAGTCACTGTAACAACTTCTAATTTGGAGAGAACTGTTTCTCTCTTTATCTAGGAGCATAGTCCACTACTATCAAAATAAAGTCATTTGCATTCTGGATCAACCGGAACATTTGGCCAATAATATCCACTTCCACTTTAAACATATCTCTTTGATCACAGGTGGTAGGTGTGGCAGAGCTTTTGGTGATCCTAGAGCAGATATGGGCAATAATTTTTTATGGGGGGGGCTCTCCGAGATTTTGTTAAGCGGTCAAGGGCTGCACTTTTCTATGGATGGGATCTAGGGTCTCAGATGGAGATTGAGTGCAGAAGGGAGCTTAAGGCAGGAGACTGGGGCATAGGAAAGGATGTGAGGTCTATTTCCCACTGTCCTTCCTTTTTTCCAGGCATAATTGGGGACCTATTTTTACTCCAGGTTTTCACCCTTCTCTTTCGGGCTTATTCTCCCTGAACAGCCTTGCTTGTACATAAAAGTGAGCAAGAGCTGCTAATGACCCTGGACATTCCTGACACACAGCCTTGTGCAGCTTGTAATAGGTTCTGTTCCCTTTCTCTTCATCCACTTTTTCAATTAATCTATCATTTTCTGCAGAAATTCCCCATGACTTAATTTATCAACCTTTCTAAAGTTTCTGAACCTGAGGCACTAAGTGTCTGGAGTAATCTGAAACCATTTTAACAAAGACATTTAAAAAACCTTGTATTTCCATGTGTCACTTACATACATATTATCTGAACACCTGTAATGCTTCACTTGTCAGCTTAGAGAAAAGGCCAGTCATGTTTTGGCACTCAGGAATGTTCTGAATGTTGCAGATTCTTTCAAAGGTGGTCAAACATTCCTGAGTACAATCTATTTCCTTGTTACTGGGACACAATTTGTCCTAACTGGTTGGCTTTTTGGGAAGGATGGATTTACTGCTTGAAGGGTTTGCATCTATGTCTCCAGGATCTTGAGTCAGTATTCCCTCTCCTCAAATGTCAGCACTTTTAGTTCAAAGGTTTGCCAACGTGCTGCTGCTTTGCTTTTCTGCCTCTTTTACTTCTCCGCTTCCCTCTTTGAGGATTTCTGTTCAACTTCCCATGCTTGGCATTCACATTCTTTGCTTTCTCTAACTCCAAACTGATCAGTTGTAACTTCTTGAAAGTTTTGCTTATGCTCATATTTATACTTTCTTTTGTCTTATTTCTCTCACCCAAAAGAAATCACAGAAAAATAACAACACTGTTTTTTTGGTCTGTTTCTGACCTTCTGACTTCTGACTCTTTAAGAATCTAATTTATCAATGTTTTGAGAATAAATTTCAGCCAGCCAGCAAACTGTGTGTAAACCCTGTTCCTAATATGCCACAGTGGAGCTCAGAACTATGAGCGAGCTTGTTATCCTCCTTCCTTAGAAAAAGAGAGGTGTGCAAGAGCTAAAAGGGGTAAGAGCAAGCTGCTAGCTATCCCAGACAAATGTCTCAGGCCTCTTCAAGCTTTTACTGTGTCTTGCAGGTAACAGTTCTTTGAGCTGAGTCACTGACATTCTGTTGTGCTATCCAGCCCCTGTCACTGGACATGAAGTAATTACAAAGTCTACTGCCTCCAAAGAGACAATGCACCTATCTGGTTACTTAAGTCAATTAAGAATTCACATATGATAAAACAAAGTGAAGTTTATTAACAAAGACCGAGATTCAGGTGATACTGAGTAAGGGTTGTAGAAACAGGTATGGTTACAAATATAACAGTATAAAACCCTCATATAAGACAATGGTTACTTTAGTGGATTAAAATCTTGTCTAGCATAAGTTTGTTACCTGAAGCAACTTCTCAGTTTCACCAGCCCCAGAGCCAGGGCTCAACTTTCAATAATACAAGCAGCACTGTCTTTTTCATTCCTTCCAAGACGGTCAACCACAATGTCTTTTTCCCCACTTCATATGTTCCAGGAACCTTTGAAGAGTGTTTTTGCTGCTTATTCCCCAAAGTGGTAGCACCATGTCCCTTTTCTGGTTCTCCTGTTATTCCCATGGTTACATCCAAAAACCTAGGAGAACAGATGCATCAACACTCCTTTGTCTGGGACAAACTTGTTTACCAACCTCTCCCTGTTACACTGTTTGAATACATTTTTAGTATATACCTACAACTTCTTGATTAACAAACATGCTTTCAGCTCACAATGTTTATGGCGACCAAAAAGATATAAGCTCTCACTTGGTACTTCACATGACATTCCTTATAGATAAATACTGTGACAGCAATGTGAAAGGTGCAGTGAGTTTGTCAGGAATTGCCATCACATGTCAGTGACTTCTTTGCCAATTGGACACACCTTCAGGTTTCCTTAGAGATTTCTCATCCAAATATTGACCAGCCTTATTTCTGCTTAATGTGTGACATCTGATTAGATACAGATAGAGATTTGTAGGCAGAGTTTAAGGACAAAAGGGATCATTAGATCATCTAGTCTGACTTTCTGTATCACACAGACCATTAAATTAGACCAAATTACTCCTGTACTGAGCCCAATAACTTATGTTTCACTAATGCATACATTCCAGAAAGGGACCCAGTCCTAATCTGTAGGTATCAAGAGATGGAGATTCCACCACTTCCCTTAGTAATTTGTTCCAATGGTTAATCACCCCCATTGTTAAAAACATCAAATTTGTTCATCCTCAGCATCCATCCCTTGCTTTTTGTTATAGCTAAAGAACCCCTTTGTACCTAGCATTTTCTCCCCAAGAAGGTACATATGCATTGTAATCTAATCACCTCTAAATCTTCTTGTTCATAAGTAAACAGTTTGAGCTCTTTAAGGGTACGTCTACACATCAGGGCTAAAGCTGAAATAAGCTACACAACTTCAATTGCATACCTTAAGTCGAAATAGAGTATTTTGGCTTTAGGCGCTATCTACACATCAGGAAGTCCAAGAAAGAGCACTCTTCCTCTGACTTCCCTTACTCCTCATAAAATGTGGGTTACAGGAGTTGTAGTAAGAAGTCCTCCAGCTCAACGTTATTTTGACATTGTCAAAATAACTGCCTGTAGTATAGATGTGGACTATGTTATTTTGAAATAACGTCAGTTATTCCAAAATAACACTGCTGTGTAGACATACCCTAAGTCTTTTACCTGAAGGCATATCATCCAGAGAGCAAATCATTTCTGTGGCTCTTTTCTGAACCCTCTCTAATGTTTTAACACCTCCTTTAAAATGTGGGCGTGAGGACCTATACACACTAGTCCAGTATGAGTCTCACTAATGCCATAATCAGAGGCAAGATCCCTACTCTTTGGCCTTGTCTACATTTATCAGGAGAAGAACACTGAGGGGATCGATCTTCCAGGGGTTGGACCCACTAAATCAACTGCTGATTGTACTCCCATCGAATCTGGTACTCTACCGAAGCAAGAAGGGCAAGGGGAGTCAACAGGAGAGTTTCTCCCATCAACCCCCTGCTCTGAAGACGCTGCAGTAACTCAAACTAAGGTACATCGACTACAGCTACTCTATTCATGTATGGGGAGTGCATTACTTTTCAGTGATACAATCTGCTTTCCAGGATAAAATCCTCTATTCTATAAGTATGGTCAGCTTTCCTTGTTCCTAGATGTATGACCTTTTATTTGGCAGTATTAAAATATATTGTATTTTTGTATTTTAACAGGCCTATCTTACCAAGTGATGCAGATCACACTGTATGATTGCCCTACCCTCGATCACTCAACAGTTCTGGGCCTCATTGTCATTTTGTCTTATGTTCTTAAGTCTCATGCTTCTCGGATTCAGATTATTGCCAGCAGACATCAGGAAGGGAGGTTTAAAAAAATATCTCCTTCCACTGAAGCATCAGGGATGGTTACTGCTGGAGATGGAACATTGGGCAAGTTGGGCTCAGGGCTCTGAGATGGCACTGAGCATTCACTCTCTTAGGTGCTTGGTTGGGTAGTTCTTGTTCACCTGTTCAGGTTCTAACTTATGACCCCATATGGAGTCAGGAAGAATTTTCCCCAGACCAGATCTGCAGTGACTTTGGAGATTTGATGCTCTCTTTTCCAGTGTCTGGGTGCAGGTCACTTGCCGGGATTATCTGGGTATATCTCTCTTAATCATTTCTGCCATTGTGAGACCTTTGACCACTGTTATTCCTTAGGCCTCCTATTCTCTATCTGTGGCACATAATGGTCTAGTCTCTTGTGCCTTGCTATACTGTGGTCCAATTTGGCTTCTATGTTTACTGTGCAGATGCTGGTTAGTGTTGCTGGCCTATGCTATACAGAAGGTTAGACTTGTTCTCAAAGTTCATTGCACCATGACTGCCTTTTGACAATAAAGTCACTATATGATGCCTGGGAGCGGTATCAGAGCCCAAGCCGTACCAGGTGGGGGAAAGGGAGATTGCAGTATGAGCCCCATGCCCCTCCTGGTCAGGGTGGAGCCTGGGCTTTGGCTAAAATTGGGATGTGTCACACTTTGGTGTCCCGACCCACAGTTTGAGAACTGGAGTCGCTTCTGGCCCTAAACTCTGTTGACACTGCCAGTCTTTGGTTGTCATCCCCAAATTGTATCAGCAATAATTTTATATTTGCTTCCAAATCATTGATGAAAATAGTGAACAGTGTGAGACCTAGTACTGATCTCTGCAGAATCCCACTAGAAATGCCTCCTGAAATAATATCTACCCACTTGCCTAGATCTTGTTTAATTACAACATCTCATACCCTAACCACTGGAACTTGTTTCCTCCCTATCATGTTGTAGCTATTCTTTGAATAAGAAACAGGACAAATTTCCAGATTTGTCAGTCCAGTAACTATCATCAGCCCTCAAATGAACTTTTAAAAAGATCTGAAAAATGAAAATGTCTCTGAATTACCCTCTCTTCCAACTCTACTGTTTATTAATGTACTGGTCTCTAAATCTTAACAACAAATAGAGTGATGGGCAGACCTAGAATGAAACCTGAGCTGAAATAAATAAGGATTTTTTAAAATAGTGTCAGAATAACCTACTAAACTGTTTAGAATTACACTAAGTTTACATTACTCTAAATTCCCATCTTCATCTTTCATTGTTCTAATTAGGTCATTTACCTAAGCCTCCAAATTACTAACGTGCATTGTGCTTAGTTGTGCCATTTTTTACCACTCCCTCCCCCAAAGACTTTTCCTGTTTAAATTGGAAAATTCTCAAATTATCTGGTTGGCCCCAACCTGTTCCAAATTCTCACAAGATTAGGTTGATACAGAGCATCTTTGTTTTGCAGTTGTTAGAGTTCTAAAGCAGTTGTTGAGATATCTGGATTCTGAACATTTGTCACCACTTAATTCTAATCTGAATTATTGGCACTGAAGAGGGCATAGCTCATTGCTGTGGGAAAGTTTTCAGGAGATGAAAGTATTGTGAATTACAGCATTTGCATCAAAGCTGGTCAGATGAGAAAAAAAATCCTGCAGAGAATTTCAACTTTTGTGTGAAAAATTGAAAATAGGAATATTTTTATTTTAGAACCATGGTGCATAAACACACAGTTTGGATGCCTATAGACTAGGCTCCTTTCTCACAATGTACTACTGTCTCCGCTCTTCATAAACTGTTGTGGTACAGCTTGGAAGATAAATTCCAGCTGGGAATCCCTGCCTATAGATGAGATCTGGGCATGAGGCACTTGAACTACAACTCTCATGAGGAACCACATTGAAATAAGTGAGTACTAAGGTGTTTGGTCAACCTTTTCATCTGGTCAAATCCAATGTTCTTTGCAAAACAGCATCAGTGGGAAATTTTTGACCAGCTCAAATATTCATCTGAAAAGGGAATTTTTTAAGTTTGTATTTGTATTTGTGTGTGAACTGTTTTAAAAAATTATGCGATGCTGGATACCTCAACTTTTGGACACCTAACTGGAGTTTATTTAAAGGAGCCTGATTTTAAGAGGTTAGGGTTAGGGTTACACCTACTGAAAATCAGGCTTTTTAAGACATCTAAATTTGAATATCCCGTAATGGAGACACCCATCTAATATTATCAACGGAATGGTTTAGTGTATAGATTCCACAAGGAGTATGATTATTTGTATCTTCATAGGGAAACAAACAGTAATGAGTTTAAGAAAAAAATTACATTAAAATATATGTTCTAGCTCAGAAGCAGACACAAATAATAACTAAACTATAATTTTGGTGATATTTTATTGGGCTATTCAAGACTAATTAGGGATAAGGAACTCAGTCTGGATAAAATGGAAATCAATTCAACCTTTCATCCAAAATGTGAACCGAACACCAATTAGAAAATAATGTTTTTGAGGACTGAAAGTATTTGAGAACTTTTTTCAAGATTATTTTTCACTTTTGCACAGTCCTGTTAAGGCCTATAATAAATAGGGTGCTGGACTAAGTGTTGGGAGAACTTGGTTGTATTCCCGGCTCTGCTACTGGTCTGTAGTGTGATCTTGGGCAGGTCACTTCACTTCTCTATGCTTCTGTTTCCCTATCCAGTGTTTATCTTCACTAGTTATACTGTAAGCTCTTTGCAGCAGGGACTGACTTTTACTGTGTGTTTGTATAGCACCTCCCACAGTGGGACTCTGATCTTGGAGGCTCTAAGTGCTATTATAACACACAAAAATAATAATAATAATAATAATAATAATAATAAATTCTGGCCTGGAACAGGAAAGGCTGCTCTCAAAGTTTTTCTGTCCCACTGCAGATATATTATAGATCTATTGAAAATGTCAGTCTTTTCCAGATGCCCAATCTAGTTTCACGGTTCCTAGACATTAGGATTAGCATCCAGAGTTTTGAATACTTAGCAAATTCTCATGCTTTAACTTTTTTTTTTAAAGAATAACCCTATACATAAAACAGACTCTTGTTTCGCATTCCTCCTTCTCCTTCAAATTACACCTCGGGTTTGGCCTTCACTAAATAGGGCTGTGAAAAAATCCACACCTTGTGCACTGCAGTTAGGTCAACCTCACCCTGCCTCCCCATAACCTCTCTCCACACTAGATACATCTGGGACAAAGGATGAATCCTTTTATCAACCTAGCTGATACCTCTTTTTGGTTGAGGAGTGGGGGGGGGGGGAAGAGAGTGTTTATCACAGTGATAAAAAGAAAAAAAAGAATACAAAAAACATTCTATCACTGTCATGTCTACACTACAGCAGCATAGCTAGAGCAGTGCTTTAATTAAGCTAGTCCTACTAAAGAACCTCATTCTACTGTCAAGCACACCAAATTATAATTAGTAGTTAACTTCATAACAGCCTGCAAAACTCCTCAATATCATGTACTAGCCTCCATCATACCCTTCCTACTGTATCAACATCAGCAAATCAATGCATCCAGAATCATGCCTTAAAGATCAATAAGAGCTCTTTGGAGGACAATGATTTTCTTTTACAGAAGCTTTCAAAGGTTCAAAACTTGCTTTTGTTCCATATTTGAACCAAACCTTTTGAATATTTTTGTGAAACAGAATTGTCTCAAGATATCCATTTTTAAATAAAAGAACTCAGGTTTCTCTGTCTCTCTGGTCAGATATGACCAGAAAAAGCCAGGAACCAACAAATCCTTTCTGACAAAAACTTTCTGACAAAATCCTTTCTGACATTTTGGGTACGTCTCGACTACAGGCTTTTGTTGACAGAGGCTTTGTCAACAGATACTGTCGACAAAGCTTCTGTCGACAAAGCGTGTCTAGACTACATCCAGTTCTGTCGAAAAAGCAAGCCGCTTTGTCGACATGAGAGTGTAGACGCAAAGGACAGTGTAGATGCAATAACACCTTCTGTCGACAGAACTCTGTCAACAAAAGGCATTATTCCTCGCAGAATGAGGTTTACCATCATTGACAAAACTGCCAAGTTCTGTCGACATTATGTCGACAGAACTCAGCGGTAGTGTAGACGCAGGTATAGTTTTGTCAACAAAAGGCCACTTTTGTCGACAAAACCCTGTAGTCTAGACACACCCTTGGTTGAAGCCCAAATGTTTTGCAAAGGTGTCCCAGTTTTGACAAAAAAATCCTGTATTTCAACAACTTTTCATTTTTTCCAAACAGTCCCCATACATGGGCTATCTGAGGGCCAAGGATAGGAGTTTGTGCCAAACCCTGAAGTCCCCGCAAGCTTTACTGTCATCCCTGTCTCTTGTACACTAAGTAGTGCCCAAATCCAGCACTTCTGCATATAATCACTGTGTGTGTGTCTGGCTACTGGTTTATTCTGACAAGATGTTGGGACAAATCCTGACAAATCACGGAAGTCTATCACAGTCTATCTAATGTGGTGGTTGCAGGAAGGAAAGACAGTCCAGTGATTAGGATATTAGCCTAAATCTTGGGAAACCTGCATTTAACTCCCTAATTGCCTCCTGTGTGATATTGAGCACATCACTTGGCCTCACGGGGTCTCCATTCTGCATCTGTAAAGAGGGATAATAATATTACCCTGCCTGAGAGTGGAGTCTTCAGGATAAATACAGTAAATATTGTAAGTCCCTCACCTACTACAGCAGGAATGACTTAAATAATTGCTACTTGGATTGAGGAAGGGGCAGAGAGCTGATTTCTGAGCTAGGATTTGGCCCCGTTTAGTAGCATCATGGGCCAAATTGGTAAGTGGGAAAAGAAGAAGCAAATCCATTTACCTATCTGCTCTGAATTAATTATCTGACAACACCTCTGGAAGCAGTACCGTATTAACATCTTGTTGGAGAAAGTTACACGGGGTCTTTAAAACTGACAAAACCAGAAACTTTGATGAGAAATGAGAACTAATAGACTAAATAAGGATCTGCTTCCCAGCTTATGTGAATCAGCCAATCATCTATAACATTTTGTGCCTTTAGGAGTATTAATATTTGGCCTACCACAGTGACTTCACAGTGACTGTATTTTTAATAATCCAATTAGTCATTCCCAACTGAAGCGTTCTAATTGATTACTTTTCAGCTTCCTCTGGTGATAAATGTAATGGATGTTTTTGTCAAGCAAATTGGCTTCCTCTCAATATCTGTTTCTTGATGTCATTGCCTCTCAAGTTAATGGCCCGGTGTATTTCTATAAATAGATGAGTGGCTGGCCAAGAAAGAGCTGTGTATTTCCTGACAGTGCAAATTTCATACTGGTTTAATTACCACAAATGTACACTCCTGAGCCACTCCTATTTCATGGAGCATTATAGGAATTAGGGAATAACTTGGACATTAACATATCTTGCTTTACAAACAAAAGAGAAATGAATTAAATGCTCCTCTGAACTGTCAGTGGTTTTCACTTTGGGGAATTGGCTTTCTCAGAAGAGGCTACAGCAGAAGCTATGAACTATGTCTGATCTTGAGAGTATTTATGATATTTATTTAGTTCTCAACCCAGGGTGTATTTGAAAAACACAGAGTAAGTTGTGTGCCCATGCGGGGCATGCATGCACACACACACACACACACACACACACACACAAATGAGACTGCATTTGCATAAAATCTTGTATTTTAGCTATGTGTACAGATAGCTGCAGGCAATTTCGCTGCAACCCCTGAAAGAAACAGGAAGCCAAAAGAGGAGAGATAGTTACCTTAAAATACCAGTCTTTCTGTGTCTCCATAAGGGTAATCAATTTTGTGCACTTCCCTCCATCATCTAGAACAGTCTCCATTCCTATCTACACCTAACAAACATCCTGATTCTCATTTACATCCCACTGCAAAATTGGCACTGAATGAAATATTTTTTGTACCTAAAGCAAAGCTGCTGGATTTTTGGCCTTTTACCAGTTCCATATTGGCTAGGAAGATCTTTGGTTTTTTGCCAGAGATGTTTGCATTATTTTGTAGTAGTGAAAATAATGTTGGCAGTCTTTATGGAATGGAATTGTTTAACAACTATAGTACCTAGAAGGTTGAATGCATTCTACACTGGCTGTGATCCTGTCAGATTTACAGGCAAAACGAGCAGTGCCAAGTCTTTGACTGAATGGGAAACCTTTGAGGAAAACCCAGTTTACTGCAATGCCTAAAGATGGTGCTAAGGGCCCTTATGCTTATGCCCTTGGGAGATAGAAAAACAGGGTTCTGACCATTATAGGTGCCTAAAGATCCTATAGGTATTTCTCATAAGGGAAAAGCTGTTAACTTAGCTGTCTAGACCAAATTCCAACTCGCTTCATTACATTCTGCCTTTCTAAATTGCCCTACAATTCAGTAGGCTATATTATTCTTCTTTACTAGCTGTTCTTAAAGAGTATTGCTATATGCTTTCAACAGCTGCTGACTTTTACTTTTGAGATAATGATTAAATGATTCTTGAATTTCATTTCTATAATGGCTTGGAAAGTATTTTGGGATGAAAAGCCATATATGTTAATATAAAGTACAATTATAATAATGAGAGAAAAAAAAAGATGCATTAGATCATGTTGTCCATGCTCTGAAAATGCAAAATATGTCCCCAAACAAAGAACATTTTTGGTGTTAACTGATTCACTCCCAAACTGCCACTGCCTTTAGATGCTCTTAAGAATTTTGTAATTAAACTGGTAACATATTTAATATTAGCCAAAGTAGGCGTGATGGATAGGAGGGGTACTGCCCTTTTCTAAACATCCCAGCCATTCAGTTAATTAAACTGCTTGTAAAGGGTTAAACCTAGAAAGATTGAGCATTCTGGAAGTGTTGACAGGAACCAGGAGAGCCAATAGGAAGAGTGAGAGATTTTTGTATCAAAACCAGGTTCTGCCTGCTTTAGTTTTTTGTGTGAGTTCAGAGCAAGAGCTGAGGGATTGGGGTATGGACTGAGCCAAGAACCAGGCATGGAATTTTCAGCAATATCCATGTCTAGAAAGGGCAGAACCTTGGAACAACAGATGTGAGTAAAATGGGGAATGTTTAGTTAGACACTACCAGGTTATTTTCTTTTTGGGGGGCAGGAGAGTTAGTTAAACTCCTCTGTGCTGAGCCCATGTCCCTCCTTCCCCATACTCTGTACCTGAAAATGAATCCCAGGGAAGCAATTCTCTGTGCTTTTAATCTGCTTTTTTTCAGTTGCTCTGTAACACCTGACAACCAAATATACTTTACCAAGTATGTCGTCTCTGTTTTGTTAATAAAATCACCTTTTTATGACTTTAATCTGATTCCTGTGTCCAAGAAAGCAGGTGCACATGCCTGAAACTGAAGGTCGACTATTAAGAATTGCAGTTTGTTTTCAAGCTCTTTCCTGAGGAAGGGTTAAAGAGCTTGGAGTTACCCCACAGGAAGAAATTCTCAAGTGCATCTTCCTGGGCTCTCAAAGGCTTTTTGCATTTGGATGGTGGCAGCATACCTCCCAAGTTCAGGACCTTGGGGAGATTTATTAAGCGTAAGCCTTTAATGGCAGGATATTTTAATGTGTCCTCCAAGCCCCCACCTTCTGCACTCGAAGTGCCAGGGTGGGTAAGAGCCTTCACAATAGCTATTTGGGAGCTATCATTTACCCTAGCATGAATCTACAGTAACTCCATTGGTTTCATTGGAGTTGCTCTGATTTTAAATTATGTAAATAGGAGCAGAATTAGACTTTAATAAACCAAAACTTTTTTAGGTGTATTTTATTCCAGGATTATGAGTGCTTCAGGGTTTGGGTGCCCTGGAGTTTCTTCATCTTGTGCCAGGAGAGGTTGTGGGTGAAAACTTTTGCACAGAGAAATGGAAGAGATTGGCTTAACTCTTCTCAATATCCTTCCTTTGTCCCTGACCTCTGACTCCTATTTTCTTCTATAATACAAAATATAATATTATTCTTTGAGCACCACTCCTCATGGTTAGGTCTAACTGTATTGATTTTTATATTATTGGTACCAATTTAAAGCAGCTGGGGATCTGGCTCTCATCGCTGAATCCCTACATTCCCCACATTATATCCCCCTGAACTCACATCCTACGTTAGCAGATGTTACTTGCATGGTACACAGTGATCTACATGCTTGGCTTTGCACATATAGCACAAAATTGTACTGGCAGGTTACGAGAGGGTAAAAATTTGGATGGCTCTGAGCATGAAGTGGCCATATTTATTGTTTATTCTGGAAGTTAGGACCTTAATATTTACACACTGAGTAGTACCGTGTCATACACTAAACATAGGTCAAAGTTGTCACTGAGGTAAGCCATTTAGGTCAATGGACTTAGTTGAGGGAAGAAATCTGTCTAGTTCCTGTCAGAACAACATGAGAGCATAAAGAATATTGGCTCACTAGCCTTATAAGTCTAATTCCTGGCTATGTGTAGGACTTCTGGGAATGATGAGGCTACCAAGAAGAGAGGTAGTAGTTGTATACATGGGATATACAGAGGTTAAAATATCACTTTTGTAATCCAGAGCTTCTATCCTATGTAAAATCAAGCTGTGTATGGGGCTTTCCCAGTTACATTGAGCAAGACTAATGGACTAAACACTGTGATGGTCAGCACTACAGAAAGCCCAAAAATAAGCAGTGTTCATGTGCATCTGTTTCCTAGTGTTCAGGGGCTATGGGAGAAGTTGAAAAGGGGAGGAGGATGAAGAAAATATGTTGTAGAACCTGCACAACTGAGCAAGGAATGCTGACTCCAGGAGGAAAAAACCCTCAACCAATGTGAAGGTGTGTGAACAAGCAACACTATGCTTTAAGCAAGCTCATCTTTTGTGGCAGATGAGAAAAGCCAACACTGACCTCACAGGCATTATAGGTATCAAGTTTTTATTAGGATAGTGATTATAGTGGGATTTTTACAAGGAGAGTCTTTATATGGCATATATTTAGAGAGAGAGAGAATGTGTATATGTACTGCACATGACCCTGATCACTGGTAGTCCAGTTTACCACATAGACCAGTGGTTCTCAACCAGAGTTACATGTACCCCTTTGGATACATGGAGGTCTTCCAGGGGAGTGCATCAACTATTCTAGATATTTGCCTATTTTTAAAATAGGCTACATAAAAAGCACCAGTGAAGTCAGTTTACTGACTCTTTACTCTGCTCTATATACTGTACCCTGAAATGTAGGTACAATATTTATATTCCAATCAGTTAATTTTATAATTATATGGTAAAAATGAGAAAGTGAGCAATTTTTCAGTAATAGTGTGCTGTGACACATTTGTATTTTTGTCTGATTGTGTACGCATTGGGTTTTAAGTGAGGGAAAACTTGGGGTACACAAGACAAATCAGACCCTTGAAAGGGGTACAGTAGTCTGGAGAAATGAAAAACCAAAGCCATAGACAACAGAATCTTCCTGGAAGAGAAAGACGCCAGAAAGAGATTTCAGGCCATTACTCCACATTTTAGCCACTGGTGCTTGAACACTTTGAAGCATTAGACAAAAATAAGTATAGCTTCCATATGAGCAATCAAAGGAAAAGACTGATCCTGCAGTTAAATCACAATTAGTACCTTCTACGAAAATGCACAATCATTATGAATTAAACTGTCCACATTTGGAATGTCCATCTCATGGAAATTCAGACATTTAAACATTTGCTTTTGTCCCAAGTTGGAATGAAAAATGGAAATGTAAAGAAAATTTAAATTTCACAGAAGCGCCATGTGAAAAAGATGTATCTGGAAATGTTGAAAAATCATAGATAGATAGGGCAGGAAGCATGGGTGGCACCATTCAGAGTGTCTCCCCAGTCTCCTGGGGCTTCCTGCATTTCAGCCCTGTCAAGGCCAGGCAGAGTGGCCAGACCTCCCAGGGCCTAGGAGGTGCCTGCACTACAGGGCCAGAAAGGGCCATCCACTGTGTTCTGCTCGCCCTCCAGGGCTGGGGATGCCTCTTGCCCTTCCCATGCTCCAGTGAAGGCCTGTCCCTGCCGTATGGGGGCAGTTCCCACAAGGGCTCTGGGCAGAAGGGTTAGGGCCTCAGGCAGCAGTGTGGGTTTAGGGGCTTGCCTCCTAGACCGAGGTTCACCCACCACCCATTGCTGGAAGAGACCTCAAGAGGTCACCTATCCAGCCTCCTCTCTAAGGCAGGATTAGGTATAACTAGATGCTTTCCAGACCTACAGAGATGTGTTTTCCACAAGCACCATGGGTAACCTATTCCATTGCTTACCTATCCTTATAGGGAGAAAGATTTTCCTAATATAGGGTGTGTCTAGACTACACCTCAGATTAGGCATGACGAAATTGCTAATGAAGCCGGGATTTGAATATCCTGTGCCTCATTAGCATAAACATGGCCACCGCTTTTTTTTAAATGGAGTTTTTTCGAAAAAAATGGCAGTCTAGATGTGATCTGTTGAAAATAAAGCCTTTTTTGACAGATCCTGTAAACCTCATTTTTTGACGAATACAGGATCTGTTGAAAAAGGCTTTATTTTCAACAGATCTAGACTGCTGGTTTTTTCGAAAAAAACTCCATTAAAAAAAAAGCGGTGGCCAAGTTTATGCTAATGAGGCATGGGATATTTAAATCCTGGCTTCATTAGCAAGTTCGACGTGCTTGATTTGCATCCCTCTGTAGACAGAGGGATGCAATCTAGACGTAGCCATAGTGTAGTAGTAAATCTTCCTTGTTGCAAATTAAGCCAGTTACTTCTTGTCTAACACTCAGTGGTCATGAAGAACAACTGATAGCTATCCTCATGGTGACAACGTTTTACATATTCAAAGTTTTTAAATCATGATTTGAGGGCTGCAGTAACTCAGCCAGATGTTAAGGGGTCTATTACTGGAGTGGGAAGGCAAGGTTTTGAGGCCTGCGATATGCAGGACGTCAGACTAAATAGTCACTGTGGTCCTTTCGGCCTTAAAGTCTACATCCCCCACCAGTCTTCTCTGGCTTAGACATACCCAGTTCTTTCAACCTTTCTTCTTAGATCATGTTTCCTAAACCTCTTTTATTGCTCTTTTCTGAACTCTCTCCAGTTTGTTCACATCTTTCCCAAAGTCTGGTGCCCAAAACTGGACACCATACTTCAGCTGAGATCTTCCCAGAACTGATTACAGTGGGACAATTACCTCCTGTGTATTACATAGAAAACTCCTGTTAATACATTTCAGAAATACATTTACCTTTTTTTTTCAGGATCATCACATTGTTGACTCATGTTCAATCTGTGACCCCTACAGACTCCCCAGATCTTTTTCTGCATTACTGCTGGCTCACCAGTTAGTCCCCATTTTGTATTTTTGCATTTGATTTTCACTTTCTAGAGTGTTGTATTTTGCACTTGACTTTATTGAGTTTCATCTTGTGATTTCAAACCACTTCTCATATTTATCAAGGGCACTCTGAACTCTACTCCAGTCCTCCAAAGTGCTAGCAATCCCTCCCAGTTTGGTGTCACCCACACATTTTGTAAATGTATTTTGTAAGTTTCATTATTCGAGTCATTAATGAAAATATTGACTAGTATTAGATGCAGGATAGACCTCTGCAGTATTCCACTTGCTATGTCCTCCCAGTGAACCACCGATACCTAGTCTTGGACCACAGTTTTGCAACCACTTGTTCATTCACCTTATTGTAATTTGGTGTTACTGTTTCATAATGTCTTTGCATTTTGTTTCAATTACATTTAGTTTTGGTATTTTCTATCAAAATGAAATTTTTCAACATTCTCCAAAGTAACATCATATATTTCAGTGTATTGACTGACCTGTACTGTTTTGTTTCAAGTCTGTCTATCATTTAACTGTGTTTTTCCATAATGGTGTTTTGACTGAAGAGGCTTTTATTTTGAGAACGTGATGTCCCCATTCTTTGATATCTCAAGGCTGTCAAGGCTGACACTTTTTCAGTTGTGGTGGTGGGGTAAATTTTTGGGAGCAAAAGATAGCTTTATGCCTTCAAAAAAACTTCAAAAACCTGAAGACAAATTTCATGCTTTCAATGCTGTAAAGGAACTCATACTCTGAGGTATTTATCTTATTCCCATTGGTTTCAAGTCAATAGTTTGATTCAGTGGAACTTGAGAGTGGCAATAAAAGAGGAAAGATGGTCTTATGTTTAATGCACTGGATTAGCATTGATTCCAGGCTGGTTCATATACTTCCAATGTGATTTGTAGTCTGTGGTGCTGTTTCTCATCTGTAAGATACTTCACTAATATCATGAATTTACACTCATTAATATTTGTGAGATACTAAAGCAGTGGAGGTCATATGCATGTATGGACAAATAGATAATACCTTCCAGGAAGTATTCGTCACCTGACAGGATTGGAACTAACATTTACAAACTATTGGCAAGTTCACAATATGTGGAGAAAATTCACTTTTTTTTACATGCAGTAAAATAGTTACAAAATCTGTTTTGCAGCATGCATTTGGCAAAAAACAAAATGAAAGATCCCGGATATTTTTCTTTGCCTTCCAACAAGAGACTCAAAGACTAAACACTGCATTGTGACTAAGGCAACTTTATGACACATTCCCACCCAGCCACTGAAATGGGACTTACAAACCCCATCCTAAGCACAGACAGAAGAGAGAGGAGAGTCTTCTCTGCTTACAGGCAACCAGGTTGATCACACTCAGCACAGCTGCCAAGTAATGGAGGCCTGCACCCACAGCAAGGAACTATTAGGAAAACGAGCCCCCTATATAGGAAGGAAAACAGAGAGAGGAGAGGAGGCAGAAAGGCCCAAGATAGCAGGGGGCAACTGCCCCATACCAAGCTACCTCTAAGAAACTGATAGTGAGGCAAAGGAAGACTACAAACCCTGGTGGTTAAGATCTGGCTCACTTAGGTTAAGTTGATGGGCTGGACTAATTTGAGATGAATCAAGGCAGGCCAGTTAGGAGGAAGCTGGGAGCTCCAGAGAGACTGCCCCATGAGCAGTTGACAATGTGGTATAGAAGTGAGGTTGACTTTAAATGTCCTCACAGGAAAGAGAAGCTCAGAAACAAAGAAAGAATTTTGCTTTTGTTGTTACATATGCAAGAGAGCTATGAAAGTGACTCATCTCCTGCAATGGCTGGCTGACTCTCAAGCACAGCAACAACTGTTTGAACAGATGGCATCACACCAGCAACAATTGCTATAACAGATGGCAGACCTCATACTGGCTGCTATTCCTCAGGGCCCCACCATCACAGGGAAAGTAGCCCCTGCACTTCAGGCAACTACTCTCACCACCAGGAAGCTTCCCAAGATGAAGACACAATGACCTAAAGTCCTTCTTGGTAATTTTAAAAAGTGACCCAGGCCTTTTGGTAGCAATCCTGCCCACTGGGCTGAACGCCCTGTCACCATACCGTGGATTCAACAATGCCTGTATTCAAGGACTATGAACAGGTGACAGCTGCCACATTGGACTGGCTAAGATGAAAGGCTAAGATGAAAAAGCCTACAGTTAGCATTTCTGCCACCAGCACTACCTTGCCCCCCAATAACAAGAGAAAATGTAGAAATGGCAGAGGTGTTCAATGACTTCTTTCATGTGAAATGTCTCAGAGGGATAGCTGCATTATTCCATATCTGCAAAAACAATGAGGAATCTGGGGCACCAGAGACTAACAAATTTATTAGGGCATAAGCATTTGTGGGTAAAACCCACCTCAGAACTCCTCGTTCTTTGTTTCCCCAAGAAGGTTGGTGGTGATTGGATGCCTAATATAGGGAATGCCAGTGAAAATGAGGTAGGATCAAAAGCTAAAATAAGGAAGGAACACAATACTAATTACATAGACAAGTTAGATGTTTTCAAGTCACCAGGGCTTGATGAAATGCATCCTGGTATACCAAGGAGCTGATTGAAGAAATATCTGAGCCATTAGTTATTATCTTTGAAAAGTCGTTGAATATGGGAGAGATTCCAGAAGCCTGAAAAAGGGCAAACTTGGTGTCCATCTATAAAAAGAGAAATTAAGACAACCCAGGGAATTACAGACCAGTCAGCCTAACTTCCATACAAGTAAATATAATGCAGCAAATAATTAAGGAATCAGCTTGCAAACCTTTAGGAGATAATAAGGTTATAAGTAACAGCATGGATTTGTAAAGAACAAATCATGTCAAACTAACTGGCTAGCTTGACAGGATAGCAAACTCTGTGGATAAGGGGGGAAGCAGTAGATGTGGTATGTTTAGATTTTAGTAATGCATTTGATATAGTCTCGCATGAACTTATTAATAAATTAGGAAAATTACAATGTAGATGGGGCTACTATAAGGTGGGTGCATAAGTGATTGGATAACCATTTCCAGAGAGTAGTTGTCAGTGGTTCATAGTCATGCTGGAAGGCCATAATGAGTGGGGTTCCACAGAGATCAGATCTGGGACCTGTTCTGTTAAATATCTTAATCAACAACTGAGATAATTGACAAAGGAAATTCCCTTCTAAAGTTTGCGGAGGATATTAACTTGGAGGGGTTGCAAATGCTCTGCAGGATATGATTATCATTCAAAATGATCTAGACAAACTGGAGAAATGAGGTGAACAGGATGAAATTCAATAAAGGCAAACACAAAGTACTCCTAGGAAAGAACAATCAGTTGCATGCAGAGAAAATGGGAAATGACTGTCTAGGAAGGAGTGCTGCAGAAAGGTATCAAGGGATCATAGTGGACCGCACGCTACATATGAGTCAACAGTGTGACACTTGTACACACACACACACACACAAAAGAACAAAATAATTCTGGGATGTATAAGCAGGACAGTTGTAAGCATTCCAAAATGGGCATTATGGTTGCCCACCTGTCAAAGTACCGTTCAAGAGCTTAAAGGCATACTCTGCATACACTCACTGTTGTCTAGTTCAATCTTGGAGAAGGAATTCATATTACAAACAGATGCACTGGAGGTAGGGGGTGGGTAGTCCTTTCCCAAGAAGTAGCTGGAGAAGAACACCAATCATGGCCCCTTGCACTGGCTGAATATCATCAAAGAGATGAACCCGAGGATCAAAAGATGATTCCTGTTCTTGCAACCATACACCTTCCACACAGAACACTAGGCAGGAAATTTGTATGACAATAGCAATTTTCTGTCAGGAGAAGTAGACTTCATCACCCTGAGCCTTGAGGCGGAAGATATGTAATGTGATTTACAAACCCCATAATGAGCATAGATAGGAAGGAGAGGAGTATTCTGGATTAAAGGCAACCAGGCCGACCACACCCAACACTGCTGTCAAAACTATCAGTCATGGAGGCATGGAGGTATGCACAGCTGGGGCCAATAAGGGAAACAAGCCCAGCTATAAAGGAAGAGCAGAGAGAAAGAAGGGGAGCAGTAAGATCTGGGACAGTAAAGGGGAAACAGTTCCATGCCAGGCTGCTTCTAATCAACTGACAGGGGGTCAAAGGAAGACTGCAAGCCCTGGAGGTTAAATGCTGATTGACTGATCTTCGTTTAATTTGATGGACTGGGCTAATTTGAAATGAATCAAAGGAGACTTGTTATGAGAAACCTGGGATTCCTAAAGAGACTGCCCCAGGAGCAGTTGACACCACCCTGTTCATGAGTGGCATCATTGTTGCTGACCAAGATGTAATATATGCAGGCTGCATTGCAAAACAAAGCTATTTCTGTGATTCAATCAGAGTTGGGGATTCCCTCTACCTGTGCTTGAAACATATGTTGAAATGTACAGCATAACAAACCTTTTCCAGATGCCAGCAGTGTATTTCGTGGTTCACAAATATTATGTGGACAACACCCCCACCTGGCCATGCAGAAAAACAGAATAAAATATCAGCTCGCTCTAGAAATAATTTATTGATAAATAAAATCCTTATTGTACACTCAATATTGGAAAGTTTACTATATGCTACTGTGTTAGAGCTGAAATCATACAGGGACAGAAGCTGAGAGATTCAAAGTCATGAATACTGTAGCAACTGCAGATCCCAATACACAGAGCCAGATGTTCACTCACTTATGTTGGGAGAGGATTTGGCCCATAGTGTTTCATAGTACAGTTTAAAGATTTTATTATCTAGAATAAACATATTGTACATGTTAACTTCAATATTTTAATAGCTATATGCAATGTGACTGGATCACATTTCATGTGAGAGAAATTCTTGCTTTTGTTCATGTGAACCAGTTCATGTATGTCTGGATGAGCTCTCTCTGCCATCTGTTGATGTACTGGGGGAATGGATCTCAGGAACAGTCTGTATTTGCATAGGCTCACCTACTCTGCCTAGGCAATCAGCAGCCAGAGATGGTGGTTAGTTTTCCCAGATTTCCAGGTGGGGACTTGAGCCAGTTCTGTTTTCTAATGTTATAAGAGGAACTCCTAGCTATTGAACCTGACCCTTGTTGTTGCTGATACCAGCTGGCAGAAAGGTTACACTCAATTGTAGCATAACAGAGTAGCTAGTGCTGGAGGTTGACCATATGGGACAGTTTGGCTGAGACAATTAATTTTTTAAGCCCTGTCTTGGCCATCCCAACATTTTTAGTAAAAATGGACATTTGTCCCAGTTGCTCTTGCCAACTTGATCAGTTTGCCCAAGAGTCTTTCTTGGGCGAGGGGATTAAGTGTGTGTGGAAGGAAGGCTTGGACCAGCGGCTAGGGCTAGCCCTGCATGAGAGAAGGTGAAAGAGCAGGGTTCAGACCAGTTCACCCAGTGTTCCATTTTTCCTTTGGGAAATATGGTTACCCTATAGAGCTGGGGTTTTAAAACCACATCAATTTAAATGCATGTTTGCATTAATTTCCTGAAAAGAAAAGCTACATGTATTTATATACCTATATAAAAGCTTTGACTAATCAGGCTCTGTGCTGATTAGGCCTTGCCTGGAGTACTGAGTCCAGTTCCAGGTGCCACATTTCAGGAAAAATATGGATAAACTGGAGAAGATCCACAGAAAAGCAATACAAATTATGAAAGGTCTAGAAAACATGACCTATATGGGAAGATTGAAAACATTGGGTGTGCTTAGTCTAGAAAACAGAAGACTGAGAAGGAACATGGTAACAACTTTCAAATACTTGAAAAGGTATTATTTGGAGGAGGGAGAAAAAATATTCTCCTTAAGCTCTGATGATAGGACAAGAAGCAGTAGGCTTAAATTTCAGCAAGGGAGGATTAGGCTGGACATTATGAAAAACTTCCTCACTGTCCGGGTGGTTAAACACTGGAATAAATTGTCTAGGGAGGTTGTGGAATCTCCATCATTGGAGATATTTAAGAGCAGGTTAGACAAACACCTGTCAGGGATGGTCTAGATGTTTCTTGGTCCTGCCATGAGGGTAGGGGACTAGACTCAATGACCTCTTGAGGTCCTTTCCAGCTCTAATATTTTATAGCAGTGATGGTGTGTTCACCTGGTCAATGGCACGGACACATTCTGTCAAACTACCTAGGAAAAAGTAACATGGCTGCACAGAATCTCTCACCCTTTTTCCTTTATTGGAGCATGCATAATGCAGTCCTTCCAGACTACACAGCTATACAAGCAAAGATGTGATCATGTTTTGAGCACTGTTCTCTGTTTGGGTCCCCCAAAAGATTTAGCGGGTGCCATGCACAACCTTGGGTAAAACTCAACCATGTATTGGTTTTGACAAATACCACATCAATAGCTATGCAAAAAACAAGCAAAACAATAAACTGAAACAAAAACTAAACACATTTTAAAAATTAATACTTTTTTAGAGCTCATATACTCACAACCACTAGATCAAGTAACCTTAAATTTAGGATACTAATCCTCCCTGAACTCTCTTGAGGCACACCAAATTTCAGAAGACTGCAAGTAAGCATGTTGACTTAGAAGACTTAAAAAATGTCAACTTTTAAACAGCAATTGTCCACAACTTAATTATTGTGGCACTGCTGCATCACTATGGGTGCATCTACACAGCAGGACTTAACTCAAAATAAGTTACGCAAATTGAGCTATGTTAATTGTGTATCTTATTTCAAAACAACTTATTTCAAAATTGGGAGCGTCTACACAGAACTTATTTTGAAATAGAGCACTCTTCCTCCGACTTCCCTTACTCCTCATACAATGAGGGTTACAGGAGTCGGAGTAAGAAGTCCTTCAGCGTGACAGTATTTTGACACTATTTCAAAATAACTGCCTGCTGTGTAGTCGTGGACTAAGTTATTTCGAAATAATGTCACTGTGTGGACATACCTTATGACAACAATAAAAAGAAAAATTTTGATTAAAGATGTCAAACCTTGCCCATCATTAATGCTGATGCCCAGTAAATTAGGACCCTTACAGCTTTAGCATACAATATGAAGAAAAATTGAACTTTGGAATAGAAAAAGATGCCTATCTTCAAACTAAAGGTGTAATAAACATTCCAGACACACGATTTTGTAATAATTGCTAATACAAACATTAACGAGTATCATAATTATAATACTTGTGTTTAATACTAAATGTGTACATTGTTGTGAAACTCATTTCTCTCCTTCAGCTACTTATTTGTGATTTATTAACTTCTTAATCTCATTTTCTCAAGCTCTAACCGGGAGGTGGTGTCCATAAATCCAATTCAACTCCTATTGAAGCCAGTCCTACTGAATTTTTTCCATTGATTTCAGTGGAATTTGTATTGGGCTCTATATACATAGACTGCCTTGGTTAAATAATGGTGATTGGCTGTCATAATAATAAACAGAATAAAAGGCTCATGGAAATTAGCAATGCAAACAGCCCTAGAAACTCATTTACAATCTAAGCAAGGGTGATACCTACCAAAAGTCTTTCTAGTGCTTTGTCCAGTTTCACTTTAAAGGTCTGTATTGATAGAGTTTTCAGTGTTTCCCTCTCAAAATTATTCCTATCTCACTGCTTGGAAGTTTTTCCTGATATTTAGCCTACATTTTAATTTCTTTAATTTTATGATGATCTGTCTACCATTGTGCACATAATTGATAAGCACATGCATGCAGTCTTCAGTTTCTTTTGAAAGAGAAACAGACAACAAAATCTAGGAATTTAAAATCAATTAGGCTAATTTTATTGACAAAGCAGCTCAAATAAGTCATAATTGGCCTTAGTTAGGATTCCAACAAGCTGTTAATTTATTTTCTTACTGCTGTATTTGGCTTCTGATTTTTGTCCTGAGATCCTTAAGCAGTCTTTACTCTCAGGCCATGTCTACACTAGGAAACTATTTAGAAATTACTAAATTTGACTTAAGAACTCTCGATTTAACAAATTCAAACTAGCGTGTCCTCACTATGGCACCTTTCACATAGGTTTTTTGGCTTCCAAGTCCTACCACCTTGCAGGGACTAATTCTCTAAGCTCCACCAGATTCACAGCTGAATCCCTGAGCCCTATGTCCCGATCCCCTTGAGGCAGAACCCTTAGCCCCAATAAGCCCTGAGCTCCCCTCCCCTGCCCCGTGGCTGAAGATGGGAGCCCTGAGACCTACCTTGAGCTAAGCCTTGGGCTAAGCTTAGTCCGTGGCTAAAGCCTTGAGCACTCCTCTCTCCCACTGTGCCCTGGACATTTTTTAGCACATAAGGGGGCTCAGAAAGAAAAAGGTTAAAGAACCAGCTCTAGAGGGGAGTGAGACAGATACTTTCCCAGTGAGTTTCGTTGATATTTGCTGACAGTAATGGAATCTGTTCCCTGTGCCTCCATTTCCCTCCCTGGCTCCCAATTCCAATCTCCATGCCCAACAAACCAATTGAAATCACCATCGTCACACCTCTGCAGTCCCAGTTCTCCCAACTCCTCTCCTCCACCATTGGTCTGGTCCTTGTGACTTCTGGCTTCTAAAGAGACAGGTTCCTCCTTCTTACTGCTTGGGAGTAGCAAGGGGTGGAGATGTAGTGGACAGGAGCATCTCTCCTTGTTTTTGGTTCCAGGGAGTAGTCCTTCTGTCCCATTCCCCAATGCCAGGCTCATTCTGAGCAGCACAAACCCACCACTGTAGGGCAAATCCTGCTCAGTCTTGGGCTGGAGTCAGTGCAGATGAAATCTTTCGTGAATTTAAATACAAAGTTGTTTCTAGTCTCCTGAGCATGTTCAAATTGATTTTTTAAGAGCTTACAACTTGGCCAAATTTGGGCTGATCTCTGTGGGGTTGACAAAAGACATTTACCTGACACAAAGGTTACTAGGGCATTGACTTTCAAATCCTTGACCTAAAACATTGTTACAATAGAGATTTTCCAAGAGAAGAGAATTCTTTAACATATTTTCCTCTAAACTTTTTTCAGAAGAGCTGAACTTTCCCAGCTGAAATTTTCCAAAAATCATGACTCTGAGGCAGGCACCCACTATGAAAAGTTTGGCCTAAACAATTAAAATTCAGCGAAGTTATAAGCAACCAAAAACAGGGTCTTAGGACGGAAAGTATCAGACAATCTGAGTTGTAGGCAAAAGTACCAGCCTGACTATAATGATTGTTGAAGATTTAACAACATGACTTGAGAGATTTAACAAGCATGTAATATGCAAGAGGCCTATTATATATTGAAGGTGTTAAAGCCCAATAATTGTAATCTTAATAATCAACGGGTATTTATTGGCTATGTGATTGCTTTCCTATTAAACGTAAATTAAACGTGTAATTAAGGTATAGTTCAGACATTTGTTATAATTTGAAGGGTTGCTGATATTTCTTTTCCTATTGGAAAAAGATTACCATTTATTGAAAAGGCAATAAAGCAAATCTGAAAAGCTTTAAGCATGGCGTTCATCTTTCTCACGTAGCCCAGGGCGTCATCAATAAAACATCTTGCGGACAGCTCACTGCTAGGCAGAGCTGAGGAGGACTATTAAAAATAGCAGGTATTGATCATTTTCTGTCCTGACCTGTCCTAACAAATGTTTTACTGTTCACATTGCTCTTGGATCATGTCTCACTTCTTAGGACATGTCAGTTCAGTATCCATGCAGCTGACCTAGCAAGCATTCCTAACATTACTTGAGTCAAGCCTCATGGGCTGAGAGCCATAAAAAGCCACTTTAGCTGACAGGGTACAGTATGAAACTCCCAGTTTGTCTAATCTGTTACATGAAGTAGTTTCTTGGATAGGTGGCCTCGCTTTATTGCTCTTGTAAACTGTGAAGAACAGGGTACAATCCCCCCACAACCCCTAGTGACACTGAATAGCATGAGAGAAGGCGAGGAAGTGGTCACATCTCTCACTGATTTTTGAGTATTAATTCTTATAAATTACTTTGAATTTTCACATATCCCCCTTCCATGTGCAGTGCCTATCACTGTTGCTGTCCTTTGTAAGCCTGATGGTTTCAGTCAGTGTGGATCTCTTTCCACCAAAATCATTTATATGTATTTACTACACCATCCAGAAACAATGCCTTGTTTTTTTGGCTCAGGCTGGGATTGGCAAAGGAGCCACAGGAGTTTAACTCCCTTAGGTTCCTTTGAACATCCCAGCCTAAAGCACTAAAGGTCAAATCTTCTCTCCAATGTACATAATCAGGGTGGGATTACTGTAAACTCCTAAATCACTTAGGGGAACCAGTCCCATTGACTTTTCATTTGCAATGTGAAAGTTAGTGGTCCTGTTTTGCTAAGTATCATAGATGCTTTTGAAAATCCCACCACTGCAATGAACTATGCAAGAGGAAGGGCCCAGGTAATGGACTCTTTCCCCCACCCAACCAGTGGAGCCACCCTGCAGCTTTCAGTGAAATCTCAGGACAACAGTAACAGAATGTTTGCTACAGCTGTACTTATGCATATCCACTGGCCAGGCCTCTTCCTGAACCTACAAGCATACTCCACGCTGACGGCTTGTCAGACTCCAAGGGCTATTGGATCCTGTCTTCTGAGATATGAGGCAGAAGCCAGGGTCCTCAAATGGGCAGCAATAAGCTAATCAACTGTGAATCCACAGAGCTACAATACATCATAGTCCACCACACAGAAGAATGCCGCTCTTCCCAGTGCAAGCTCAGAGGCATCTCCCCAGAAGTAGAATAGTCTCCCCATGTTTGCAAGATCTGTTATTATTCATATTGATATAAAACAATTCCATCTTTTCAAATGTATTGGCACCATAAGCCCAAAGGCGTGAATGAGTAAAAGAACACAGTTAAAAAATAAATTGTGTACCCAAGGATGGATTTGTTTGAAGTTCTGATTGCTTATGTAGCATAATTAAATGTTAGTGTTTGAGGTCTTACTCTGAGTACGTAATGTTCTTTGTGGACATTCAATTTATTTGCAAGTTAAAATCTTGAAAGAAAAAAAACATTAAAAAGCAGTGAGCATCCCAACTACAAAATGCCTTTGAAACAAAATTCCTGCCCTTTCATACATTGTTCTGAATTCAGTTTGTATCACATCTTAGAGACAATAGGATAGCCAAATGGACTCAACTTTTGGAATCATAGAACACTAGAACTGGAAGGGACCTTGAGGGGTCATCAAGTCCAGACCCCTGCCCACACAGCAGGACCAAGCACCATCTAAATCAGTGTTTCTGAAAGTGTTCCGCTAAGTCACTTTCAGAAACACATTAACTGGCCACCCAGTTTGTTTATTTACTGGCACCACGGCCACAGAGCCTCGTGGCTCCCATTGGCTCCATTTTGTCCTTTGCAGCCAAGGGGAGCCGTGGGAAGCGGCGTGGGCCGGGCCATCGCTTCTCACGACTCCCCTTGGCTGCAAAGTACAAAAAGGAGCCAATGGGAGCTGCAAGGCTTCATGGCTGTGGCACCAGTAAATAAACAAACTGGGGCGGCCAGTTAATGTGTTTCTGAAAGTGATTTTGCAGAACACTTTCAGGAACACTGATCCAGATCATCCCTGATAGATGTCTGTCTAACCTGCTCTTAAATAGCTCCAGAGATGGAGATTCCACAACCTCCTTAGGCAGATGATGAGGGACAAAGAGCTCTGCCAAAGCCTGGGATTGAAAGGGAAATCTTTAGAACTTCAGTTTAACATGCTCCCAACTGAGCTACTTTAGCAGCAGCCAAAAGCCCAGCTAGCTGTAGTCTCTTTCATTTGAAATGGTTCTCTCACACTATTTTATGTTTTAAACATTATGTGCATTCAAATGTCTTTAAAATAGTTTATTTTTCTTTCTACTTTTCTGCTGTTTTGCAGTATGCTTTATAATTTTATCTTTGTGTTACCAAATTTCTCCTAAATTCTGATGAAGCCCAATGTTCTTTTTGAGATAGCCATGTTAGTCTGTTTCAGCAAAAACAACAAGGAGTCTGGTGTCACCTTAAAGATTAACAATTTTATTATGCCTTAATAAAATTGTTAGTCTTTAAGGTGCCATTAGACTCCTTGTACTTATGGCTTTTTTAGCTAAAATTAATGTATAACATTTATGAATACAGAAAAGGGCCTTTGAAATAAATGGGTGCGGAACCAGACCCTACATTTGTTATCAAGAACAGCGACATGTAGGGTTTCTACAATAAAACGTCTCTATAAGGATGGTATTGTTTTCTTAAGGTTCAGAGATCATTTCTAGCTTTAATAAAGACCCCTGTGAAAATGTATTTTGTCAGCCAAAGAAGTAGAAGAGGATTTAACATTAAATGAAAGGTGAGGAGGGGTCCTTTTGAGGTAATTGGGGATCAGTGCGGGTTTCATTGAGCCGTAGGGGAAAAGATCCTGAAAAGAATTAGATTTGTTTAGAAAAATAAGGATGGCAAAAATATTGGGTAAAAATAATAAATGCAAAGAGGAAAGGTATGTGGGTCACAGAGCTGGGATGTGGCATTCATTTCCAAGATATGTCTGTTCTGCACTAAAGGGGACCTTTGCGGCATGTTTAAAGAACATAAAAGTTGCTCCCTCTAACCTTGAAGGAAGTTATGTGTAGCTTTTCACAGTCCATAATTTAAATGATCCCATGGGTGGGGGAGACGGGAGTGGAGGGAGTGCATGTGTGAATGCCCTTTGGAGCCCTGTCACTGATGGGAAAAAGATTAGACTTGCTTGCAGAGACATGGAGCAACATGATAGGGAAGATAACTCAGTAGAGACTCTATCCCAAAATGATTTTACAAAATTGCAGCAGTTACAAGGAATGTGCGCCCGAACAGCCCCCCACTAAACTGGGATTAACATCAAGGCTGCAATGTGGGAACAGCTCCAGAGTGACCAGTACTGAAGACAATAGACAATGCTGCTTTCTTTAATCTTATGGCTAGTGAAACAGACCCTTGACAGGTGATGGATTAGCAGAAACTAACACAACTTCCTAATGTCTTCATAGAACACTGTATGGTTTATCGCCAGGCACACTGTAGCCATTATACTGCCTCTCACAGCCCCGCTTTCTCTAATCCTACTCTTTCCTCTTGCTGCTGATTCCTTCTCTTGGTTTATCCTCCCCTCCAAGCCCCCCAGAATCCCCTTAATCAGCATCTAGCCGGCTGCTGTCACAGCAGGAAAATTGATAGGATCTGCATTGCAGATGAATCAGTAGAGCCAGATTAGCTGCTGATGCTGATGATGAGGCGTCCTCTCTCAGCACCGCTGCTCTCTGCAGTTTCCTTTGTCTTCTGCTGTCTGCGTCTGTGTGCAGTTAGTCAGATGCTTTCAGCTGCTGGTGCCAGCTAGTTGCATTCCTGCTGACAGATGGCCCAGCTTCTGATACAGCAGCACCATCTAGAGATCAATACAGGGTATATTATTACAGGTAATTTGCACATCTGCTGCCTGAGGAGAAGCAGCAAAATGGGAAAATAATCAATCTCAGCTAAGGCAGGACCAAGTGTATCTAGACTTTGGTTTCCAATGCAAGGAACTGAGAGAGATACCATGTGTAGTGAGGGCAAATGAATCTGGACACCTAAAAGGGAAACGTGAGAAATGCTGCAGCTCCCAAAGCGTTTTAGGGCCTTTGAGAAAGAAATTACAGTAAAACCTCTGTTATCTAGCATCCAAGTAACCAGAAAGCTCAATTAACTGGCATTTCTGATATCTCCCAATGCAAATCTTCAACCTAGTAACCAAGACTAGTATAATGCCCAGTAGGTTATGCAATTACACATTCTGTACTCTAATGCAAAAGAGCAAGCAAGCTGAAATCAGGGATTTATTTTAAAAAAGCAGCAGCCAGGGTGTGTCACAGGATCATTACAGAGTCAGCCCAATCTCTACACCTTCTACAGCTACAATGATCATTTATATTGATAACGATGACCCTGAAGTACTGCGAGATCCAGCAGCTGTTTCTGAATCATCAAGGAATAAATTCTATTCCGTGTAGCTTTAGTGTTGTGTATTTTTAAATTATCCGAGTGTACGCCATGCACTGCCCATAGTGATAGGTAGGGTCAGAACTACTGCATGGAAAACTTTGCCTGTATACACCTCAGTGCTTCAGAAAACCATCCACTCTGCAGTGCAATATTACTGTATACTGTGTTATATTTATTTACTGTATACATTCTAATTCTTTGAAAAGTGGCATTCTATTGGCAAGTGTCACTCTGTGTTAACCAGAATATTCGATTAACGGGCACCCCCATTCTCCCAAAATTCTGAGTAACAGAGCTTTTCCTATGCTGAGTTGTGTGACTACACAGTTGTAATCTAGAACCTTAAGGGAAGCCTTAGGTGACGGATGTACATCAGAGAGATCTCAGTCAAGAACGTAGGACTAAATAGAGGTCTTAGCCTTTAAGTTCAAAGTACAATTCATTTCAAGCATTTGGTATCACTTTGCTTGTAAGGGAAGGTGAATATCAACTAGGAACTACAGCTGTGTGCCAGTTTTCAGATGAATAGTATATTCTCAGAAAAAGCAGGTTTAGGTCAATCAAAACAATTCATCACTTCAGGCAGCATTCAGCAACAGAGCTTTAGTTAAAAATAATTGATTGTTTTGAGTCGAAAGATTTTGTTTTGTTGTTTTCAAAAGGAAACTGTTCAGCGTTCGAAACAACATTTCATTTAGAAAATTAACTAGATTTCTTAAACAACAAAACAAAACAAAACAAATAGGTAACTCCCCAATCACTGGGCCAGCTGCTTCTCATGCAGCCCTTGCTGTCAGGCTATAGGCAGCTTTCACTCTTGCACTATTCAAACAAACTTCACTTCGGGCTTTGTCTTAGTGTAAAAATACACTTACTTGGGGACTGGGTTTATTAAAGTGAAATAAACTCGAAACCCCAAAATAAAAACCATACACCAAACCCAAGATTTCTCTTCCTCACCTTCGGTTCTTTGCAGTCTGTCTACCTAGAGGGCTTTTCACACTCTCTGCACATTGAGCTACAGCTTCCTGAACTCCTCTGCTGCAATGCTCTTCTCCTTTTGTACTGAAATAACTGGATTCCTCCCAGATAAGGCTTATCCTGCAATAATAGTTGGTTTAGCCCCAGACTTTCCAGCCAAGCCACCCTATTAAAAACCTAATCTCCCCCTATCCCCCGAAATAAACTTAAAAAAAATAGTTCTGGTGGTGTAAAATGTTTTGTTAAAACAAAAATAAAGTATTTCATTTCAAATTGAATTTAGCATTTTTTTTCTTTTCAGTTTTTTGTTTAAGTGAGAACAAGCTGCAGAAAATCTATTTGGGGTCAACCTAAACTGATTTTTAAAATAAGTTTTTGGTTCAGACAATAAACCAAAAAAATCAGTTACACATTCAGCTCTGCAATAGACCCTAAAGTGGGTGACATCTGCAGGAGAGCAGTCCCACTGATTTCATTGGCATTACTCACGTAAAGCTTTATTGCTTATCAGGTGCATGTATAGGCATTATATGCCCTAATCTGTTCCTTTAACTGTTGGTACTGTGTCTGTCACCATGGTATCTGAGAGTATGTCTACACTACAAGGGTATTTTGAAATAAGTTATTTTGGAATAGTAACTCCTGAAATAACTATTTCAAAATCACGTGTCCACACTACAGGGAAGCCTTGAAATTAGTCCAAGGCAGGCTCCCCTAATGTGGATGTGCTAGCTTGATTTAGAGCCCCAGGAAGCACTGGGGAGTAATTACTCTGAATGGCCCCAGGGAGGAGCTATTTCAAAATAGCAATTTCTATATAGGCGTTATTCCTTGTGAAATGAGGGTTTATAATTCTGGAATAAGAAGCCTGTTATTTCAAAATAATTTTGAAATAATGCACTTGCTGTGTGGCTCCTCACCTTGTCACAGGTTGAAATTCTCTTAACCGGGAGTTTCTGATCCGGCAACATCTGTGGTCTGGCAGGACCGTGGATGTTCCAGGACCAGAGAGTCCCAGTGGAGAACTAGCACCTCGGAGCCCTGCAAGCTGGCAGAGCTGTGGGAGCACCATGCCCGGCAGCAGGGCTTCCCAGTAGGGCAGCAGTACCCCACACGTGGCAGTAGAAGCCCACACAGGGGCTGCGGGGCTGCTCGGAACGGCAGCAGGAGCCAGGATCTGCAGTGGGAACTCGGCACAAAGAGGCAGTAGGGCTGCACAGCTCGGCTCTGAGAGCCTAATGTGTGAAAGCAGCAGGGCTGCCAGGCACTGGAGTAGGAGCCTGATGAGCGCACAGGCGGTGGGGCTGCCAGGCGTGGCAGTAGGAGCCTGGGGAGCACAGGCAGCGGGGCCTGACAGGGTAGCAGGGCCAGCAAGAGGGGGGAGCCAGCTGGAAGGGCAGTGATCAAGACAGGGGGCTGGAGGCAGGAGGCAGGAGGCAGGAGGTCCAGAAATGACCACCCCAGTCCTGCAAAATCCCTCATTTGGGACTAGTCAGGTCTTGAGGGTGCCGGACCAGGGAGGTCCGACCTGTATTTCAAAATAATGTTGTAGTGTAGACATGCCCTGAGAAACTAACTGCCCATTACTGTAATATCTGAGCAGCTCCCAAACATTAACCAATTTATATCACAACACACCCGTGTAGAAGAGTTTTACAGATGGGGAAACTAAGACCCACACTGATTTAAGGGATTTGCTCAAGGTCTCTCAGGAAGGTAGTGTATGAGTTGACAACTGAACCCAGTTCCCATTAGTTCTAGTCAAGTACTTTAGCCAGTGCTTGTACCTCTTATCTATCTGGGCAACTAGTAGGTATCCTGCATTGCAAGCATCCAATAACTGTCCAAGTTTCCCTGCCTAGTTGCTTTCATAGGAACAAATGCCCATTAAATACTTTTACAGTAGCTTGGTTTGTATTTCAGAGAAACAGATGTTAACTTCCTGATTTGACCATTTCTTTGGAGCAGTGCCCTATGGTACTTGAAGTCCTCTAGGGCATTGTGCTTCAAACTGATATGTATTAATTAAAGAAAAAAATTTAAACCTTCACCCTCCTCTCTGCACAGCAGTGACTCTACTTTGTGAGCTAAAAAAGCAAATCTGACAGGAAAGCAGGAAGTTCTCAATAGTTTAACTTGGATTATTTCACCAGGTTTCTTTCATGTTTGAAATAATGAGACAAGAAAGACCATGTGGGATTAAACAGAGATGTTAGAGGGAAGAGATTAACAGTGTGATTAGTTACAGGCCTTCAGATTGGGTCTAGGAAAGCTAAGATTGTGTGACAGATTCAAGGAGTAAATGATTATTTACAAAGAGCTGTTTCTAATGTGTAGTTTGTGATTGTGCATGTCACCATGCACTTTAAGCATAGCATAGAAAGGCCGTTATTATGTCCTTCACTTATGTGCTAATATAACTGTGTATTTTCCCTGCAAATACAATTACAAACTATGGCTACATTTCTTTCCCTTGCTTAGTCATAAATCACATAGATGACTCTGTTTTTTCTCTGTCCAGATGAATGGCAGAGGTAGATGATTATTCAGAGGCATAAAGATTGTGATGGAAACAGTGAAAAATAATCCATATGGGTGTGTCTAGACTACATGGCTCCGTCGACGGAGCCACGTAAATTAGTTTATTCGGCATAGTCAAACATTTTATTTTACCTCATTTCACGAGGCATAAGGGATCGGTCGGCAAAGGCTTCCCCAGCCGACAGATCCATATCTAGACTGCCACGCTGTGTCGGATCAGCTGATCATTGGCACAGCGCGGCGGCCATGTTTATTTTAATGAAGCGGGGATTATTTAAATCCCCGCTTCTTTGACTATGCCGAATAAACTAATTTACATGGCTCCGTCGACGGAGCCACGTAGTCTAGACACACCCTACGTGTCCCTTATAGACGTTGATTGAGGTGCCATGTATTTTGCTAGTATTCCCAGCAGTACCAAGTCAAGTATACAAAGGCTAACACTTCTGCGAAATGGAGCAAAACTGATTAATATTGAAGCCAAATCAGGTCAACAGCACTATACAGCTGACAATGTTATAAGTCCAAACTTTCATGTAAACAATGAAAAATGTGTACTGTGACTCCACAGAGGAATATGCCATGATACTGAAGAAGAACGTAAACAATAGCTGGATGGACTAGAAAAAGATATGAAGTGTAAATGAATAGAGCTGAGTCATCTAATCTTTTAAAGGGAAATTGGCCATTTATTTCTGAAAATTAGTTTTCAGAGGATTTCCTTCTAAACTTAGTGATGGCAGGACCTCAAAAGACTCGCAGGGCTGTTTCTTACTAACTACATGAGGAACACGGCCCTCTGTCATTAGTGTCAAATACTTCATGTTTATATTGCATAAACATCCAATAATTATAACACTGTATTCTGATATTAGAAGCCCACCGGCATCAGTGTTCCCTGTGAGTTGAGTGCTTGAGCGACCACCCAGGAGATATTCAAATACCACCCAGCTGATTAGCAGAGTGCCCACAGCCAGCAGCATTTGTTTCACTGGTAGTGCACATCTACACATGACTTGGTGCACATAACAAAATGATTCTGCACATGAATGGAAAAAAAAATTAGAGGGAAGATTGGCCTGCAGCTGTGTCACCTCCAGTACTGCTGAAAGAAGTTAAACAGAGTTGGGATTGATCATTACTTACACCTCAGACTTGTAACAAAAACTCAGGTATCGGTAGAGTTAACTCAAGTATTAGACTTTTCATGGAGGGCCCAGTTCTGCATCACTTTATCTTACTGAAAGTATTTACTTATGCAAGTAATCAGATAGTTTATTTAGGTAAATTGATCTACGTGAGTCAATACTGTGGCAAGGGCATTAAGCATGCACTTCCTAGCTTTCTTCAATCAGGGCCTAATTCCCCTATATGATGTAAAGGGAGCTGTATGACTGGAGGGGTTCTCTTTTGGCACAGTTGTAAATCTGAGAACTTGACAACTGATGCTCATGAAAATTTCCCATGGCATTTTTCATAAGAGCAGAGGCCTGGTAAAATTCCAATCTGGGTAATTATGGTCTACCAAAACCCACACAGAGCACCCACGGGGAAAAATTATTAGCTGTGGAGAAGTCTCCGGTGGCAAGATCCCCCCTCGACTGCCTTCCCCCACACCTCTTGTACTCTGGTGGCCCAACACTAGCCTCCTCCTCCTCCGAGTACTTTTGGAATACAGAGAACAGCTGATTCATGGCATTCAAACTTGAGGAGGTAGGAGTGGGAATGGAGTAGTGGCAGGAGAAGATGGAACAGCGGGAGGAGTTTAGGGGGGAAGGGTGGAGTGGGGGCTGTGTCTGCATTGAGGGTAATGTGACTGTCACTTATGATTTTTTTTTACACTCCAGACTAATATAGCTATCTTGATATAATTTTATTATGTGTAGACCAAGCCTAATGCAGCTCTCCTAGCGCACAGAAAATCCCAATACCTAAATTGCAACTATTCACAGTAATGAGATGAGCAGTATTTATCTCCTCTTTACCTTTATTACTATTAATTGATTGAATTAACATATTACAACCTATCTAATACTATGAAATCTATACCAAAGGAAGGTGAATTGTATCAACATTTTTTCTAAAGACTGGCATAACAAACTCCTTCCCATAGAAGCATTCAGATTTCAGCATTCATATCTGATGACTTTCTTCGGTTCTCTTTTTCCCTGCAGTACGGTTTTCTCATTAGTAATGCAAAGGCAGCACTCGCATCAGTGATTTATTTTTTAAAATCTTGTTAGCTTTATTTTACCTGATGGAATTACAGTTCTGTCTAAGTATGTTTGCTCGGGGAAACCATGGAGTGGCATTTGGAATTTTTTTTTCCTTGGGTTGGAACAAATCTCCAGCTGCCCTATTGTGGACTGTCTCTGAGGATGACCTCACAGTGCTGCAGGAGATTATCCTGAATAATGCTGAGAAAGCACAATTAGAACAGGTTGCTGCAGGAAGCTGGAAGCGCTTTCTCCTTCCTCACCCTTACGCTCTCACATGTGGATTGCATATGATGCTGTGGCCTGCCAAGAACTGTTAGGGACAAAGAAAACAAATGAAGAAATGTGGCAAAAGGGTGAGAGAATATAGCCCCCAAAATCACACTGAACCTTCTAGCAGCTGTTTATTAAACTCTACTCTCCCCACAACATGTTTTTTTCCACAACTGGTTGAAATTGACATATCTTCATTGGCTTCAATAGAATCATGGTGCTTTCCATCAACTGAGAATTTAGTGCTGTGTTTTCCATATTTTCAGATAGTTATTGAGCCGGGGGAGGGTTAAATGAACAGTTTGTTTATAAAATTTTTCAAAGCAGGATATTGAATGCCAAGGCTGCTATACTACTGCACATTTGGATTTAAGTTTTTATTTGAGTTGCTCCTAGTCAGTTTAATATTATTTAGCACCTGACAGTGGCTTTTGAAGCAAGAATGCTGCTAAACATTTAAGAGAAAGAAGAATAAGTTGGAGGAAAGAGATGCAAACAGAGATTTTATTTCCCTACCTTCACAACTGCTTATAATGAGTGATCTGCAAAAGGATTTTCGTCTGTTTATAAGATGGCAAAAGGAGAGAGGAGCTATCTAGCTTTTGTTTAAAAGAGGCCCAGATTGTCTCTGGGCCTTGCATTGATATTTCGTAGACACATTCAGGAAAAATACCTTCCTCCCCGTGTGTGCACTCAATGCTTTGGCGAAGGATCCCAGAACCTGGACTCAGAGTTATGCAAAGACTGTGTGGCCATAGGGACGCAAACCAGGACAAGGAGAAGCATGGAGAAAGCTGAATCTTGGCAATGAATTCCCTGTTCTGGCCCTCAGAGCTGGCCAGGCAGACTATGAAAGCAAACTGCACAATTCCATTTCAACCAGATCCAGCTAGAAGCACTGATTAGCAGATCAATGTACTTAGCTCCAGTCTGATGATGGCAGCAGCAGCTGTCAATAAGTGCAAGGACAGGTGAACAGAACAGAATATCCGAATATACCAGACACAATCAGGGGATTAAAAGCTGCATGTGGTTTCCCCATCTCTGGTTTCTAACATTCCTACTCGAAGGGTCAGAACATAGGATGCTTCCATTCTGTTTATGTCCGTGAGTGCCCCTAGGGATGATCTGGTACATGATCCCGAATAGCGAAGTTTGGACCGGGAGACCAAAAGGTATATAAAAATGTGTTTTGCCTTGAAAAAGCTGATGAAGTTAAAACCTGTCCTGTAGTATCTGACTGTAATCTCTGGGGAATCTGAAGCATTTGACAACTCTTGACTTAGTGAAAGCACAATGTTCATGTGGGACTTAATCCCCTTTCATTTATCTTTAACCTCCACATCAGGTCCATTTTGATAACAATGATGATATGGCTGCTGGTGCTTTGGGTTCCCATCCATCAGGCAAGCCACCAATGGTGTCAGCAGTTGTGAATTCAGTGCTCTCTTTGGGTCAGATTTTTAAAGGTATTTAGATGCCTAACTCACAGTTGATTTCACTGCCAGGAAACACAATAGGAAAATATTCCCAAACACATCCTAGAATCATAGAACCAAAAGGTGTAAAGGGATCACAAGGGTCATCTAGTCTAACCCCCTGATGAGACGCAGGCTTTCTTGTGTCTAAAACATGCAAGACAGATGGCTATCTAGCCTCCTTTTGAAAACCTCCTGTGAAGGAGTTTCCACAACCTCCCTAGGCAGTTTGTGCCACTGTCCTATTCTTTGTCCTACTCTTTGTAAAGTTAGGAAGCTTTTCCTGAGATTTAATATAAATCTGCTAAACTGTAGTTTGAACCCAATGCCTCTTGTCCTGCCCTCTATGGCAAATAAGAACAACTTTTCTCCATCTTTTTATGACAGCCTTTCAAGTATCTGAAGTCTACTATCATGTCCCGACTTAAGCTCCTCTTTTCCAAAATAAGCATACCCAAAAATGTCTTCAGGGCCTGTATTTCTGCAGAGAATTCAATTAAACTGGATTGAATTATAATCTGACAAACTCTTCAGAATTGAATGATATACTTCTAGGGCCAGATTCTCAGCTGGAGTAGATCATAATAATCCCATGAGGGATTGACACGGAAGGATGGAGTGCAGGGTCCTGGAAGAAGAGGCAGAGATGCAGTAAATACACTCTTCAAAATATTATATGGGAAACTTCCTGTTTTGAGTGTGTCTCATTAGGTCTGAAAACAAAACAAAAGAAAGAAAGAAACAAACAAACCCATGCCACCAAAACTACAAATCTTAGACCCTGTAGGGCCTTGTTCCCAGATACAACCCTTTTATTGTGTGTACACAATAACATCAAAGTGTGCACATTTTGAACACCCTGGATCCTTTAATGAAGGTGTTAAAATCTAATAGCGGAGGCGACGTCTATACTGCACCTCTTGTGCAAAAGTTTATGCAAATGAAGTGCGGATTAGCATATTTTTTCAGGAAGAACAGTTCTTGCGCAAGAGGGGTTTTTTGCGCAAAAAGGAGCTGTGTACATAGCTCCTTTTTGCACAAAAGCCTCTTGTGCAAAATCGGTCCCTAATTAATTATGCAAATGAAGTGCAGCAATATGCTAATCCGTGATTCATTTGCATAAGCTTTTGCGCAAGAGAGGTGCAGTATTGATGTATCCTGGGTGTGCAGGTATCTGTTAATAAAGCATTACACAGTCTCAAAAAGGAAGTAGGGGAGATGTTATAGGGGGTCTTTTTTTGCGGATTCTACCCTAGTGCAGCTGTTCCCAATCTTTTTCCATCATGCCTCCCTTACCTGTAATGGAACCTGTCCTCACTTCCTCCACCCCAGCCTAAACCTGCCCCATGACTGCACTCTGGAGCTCTATTCTGCATAAAGAGTCCTTATGCAATGCACAGGATCACTTTGCTCATCTGGTCCATTGGCCTCTGCCCCCATGCAATCCCATGACAATGTTTAAATTGTGCCCTTACATTTTGCTGGATTTGATTGCAGGTCAGCAGTTTCAATGGAGGCTGAGCAAGCCAAACTGATGTGTCAAAGCAAATCATCTCCAGTTTATAGCTGACGGTAAAAGTCATGCCGCATCTAACCCCACACAAGGTGAACTACGACCACACTGCCTATATTGTGAGCCTCCATTACCTATTAGCCACTTCTTTTAGCCATGGTATTAATTTCCTCACAGAGTGTTGTAGGCCGGGGACAGCACCCTCTAGAGTGGGCATTGGGTACCTAAACAGGGAGAGCAGGTTTGTAAAAGTTTTGGTGATGTCCGGAATGATCAGCATCCGCACTCCTTCCACACTTGAGCTAACTCCCTCCTTCCCCAACATATCTAAGGCTCTGAGAGAGAGTTTGGGTGGGGGAAAGCTGAGGGTGGGCAGTTTGGGGATTGGGATGCAGAAGGGATGAAGGGTGCAAACTCTGGAAGAGAGTTTGGGGATTAGGGTGCAGGAGGGGTGCAGATTGCAGGCTCTGGGAGGGAGTTGGACACAGGTGGAAGACTGAGACAGTGTTCCCTGTAAGCTATGCACTTGCTTGCCCACTGAGGAGAGATTCAAATGTTGCCCAGTGGATTAGCAGAGGGGCCACAGCTAGGTTTTTGTTTATACTGGTGGTGCACATTCACACATACCTCAGTGTACATAAAATTTATACTGTACATGGATGAAAAAGATTAGAGGGAACATTGGTCTGGTCCAGGGGTAGGGGTCCTGGGAGAGAGTTTGGAGGTTGGCGGGGGAGAGTGAATTTGGGGGCAGGATGGGGGTAGAGGTGAGAGTGCAGGCTCTGGAGGGAATGAAGTGCACTCCGGGGTGTGGGGGGAGTGCATGGTGCGGTGCCATGTTTACCTGGGTACCCTCCCCTCTGGCAAACCCCTCCTGGGGAGGTGGGGGTCTCTTGGTGCTGCTGCTTCTGCATGCTCCCCCACCCCTTTGCCACCCTGCATGCTCCCCCCATGCGTCCTCTGGCCCTGCCTGCTGCCCTTGGTGATTTATAAGGCCCCGGGGGGCCCTGCCAGCACCACAGCAGGTTTAAAGAAGCTTCTGGCCACTCATCCTAGCTGCCGAATGTGCATTTCTGCGGCGGGGGGAGAGGGGTCTCCTTGCCCATATGTTGCTCAGTGTCCTACCCCTATGCCCATACCCATCTCCCCCCTCCCTGCTGCACCCCCTAGCTCTGCTGGCCACATCCTACCACAGCCCTTCCCCCCACCCTCTCCACAGGGGCTGCCCCTGACACCCAAGCTACCCTTCACCACAGCATCACACTCAGAGGGTGGGGATAGAGCATGGGGCAGGAACAATGGCAGGAGGTGGGGGAGAGGTTGTATCAAGCTTCCCCTCACCATAGCCTCACGCTGGGGGGTGGGGCTTGAGGCTGCCCCTTGCCTAATGTGGGGCAAGAGTGGTAGCTGGAGGTGGGGGAGGACTTCGCAAGACAGACACCCAAGGAGCCCCTGAGTCAGCAGTCGGTCAAGTGCAAGGCCTTCCTCTCCCTTTGCTCCACAGAAAGCCCCCTCATTGTCGTCTCTGGGGGTGGAGTTAGGAGACGGGAAGGGAGGAGGCCTGGCTCTCATATCACATACTCCTTCCTCCTCTCTCCTGCCTCACAGGTACAGCAGTCCGGGGCCACCCTGCTGCCTCAGCATGGCTTGTTTGCAGCTCTGCAGGCAGCAGCTTTCTAACTCCCAGGGAGAGAGGCTGCAGCCACCCTTAAGCAGGGCAGAGATCTAGCTCTAAACATTGCTGGAGCTGACCTGCCATGTCAGTGCCCTCGGCCATCAGAGGTGCTAGAACTAGGGTACTGGGGGTGCTGCTGTACCCACTGTTAAGCGGTTTCCATCATATACAGGGTTTACACTTTGGTTTAGTGACTCTCACCACCCCTACTATACAAATTGTTCCAGCACCCTTTTCCGCTGTTGGATATTGTGCATGAACAGTGCCCAAAATTTCTGAGTTGCTCACTCCAGATGTCTTTTGTTATGTGTTCTCTGAGCATGCCTGACAGATCAGGGCCCACAGGTGGAAACAACCAGCATGAGAATCCCACTAATGCTTAGGCATGAAGTAGGGCTCCAAGGAATTGGTTAGCTGTGGACTTCAAGACTTAAGTGGCTTGGCACATCACCATCAGCATGATTAAGTGGCAGCTGATCACTGGTTTTGAGCATGCCTGTAGAACCTAAATGCTGGATTTAAGTACCTATAGAGACAGAAGTAATAAGTAATAAGTTTGAGACCTTTGCTCAAATGAAGTTTTGATATAATGCAATAAAATGTATGGAATTCATTATGTATAAGAGATCTTTCCATTGAAATTCAGGCCCCCAATGTGCCATCTTTATTCATGTAGCGTAAGAGACTGGGGGAAAGGATAAAATATGATAGATCTATACATTGTAAGTCAATGAATGGAATACCATTTTTAATATTCAAAAACCAAAAGGGACCTCCAGACTAAAATGAAAACAATTTATAATATACATTAATTTTAATGCCATAGATTATTACCCTGTGGAACTCACTGCAACAGGATAGTATTGAAGCAAATAGCTGACTAAGATGTTAATGGGATAAAACATTTAAATTAATAAGGGTAACTTATGTAGCTACACTAGATATAAGAACTATTTTAAAAACTATACCCCATCCTATTTCAAGACCAAAGTTTTTCACAAGCAGAAGTGAGGCAGCACTTCCTCAAGATACAGAATCACAGAATTGGGTAAATTATGGAGATTTTATGTTTTGCTTTGAAACATCAGGTATTAGCTTCTTAGATATATTATCCTAGATGTACCACTGCTGTCTGTTGATATGCCAGTTTCCATAGTCCCATAGAAAGTAATTTAACATTTTTATAAAGCCTCATGTCATCAATTATTTGGAAGCAAGTTACTAAAGTAAATCCAGAGCCTGCTTCCATGAGCATCAATGACAAAACTTCCATTGACTTCATTGGGAATGGGATTGGGCATATAGTCCCAAATTCTGAAATGAACTTCACATGGACCGAGGAACTGGAAGGTACTCAGGCATGCTGATACCTATAGTGTAAGAACTAGAATAGATTTGAATAGCCCACATGGAGTTCATAAGAGGACTGATGATGTAGTCTCATCCATCCATATTTCCATAGAGAAGATGATATGCAAAATCTCCCTTTCAGTAAGAACTTATTTTAATAATAATGAATGCTACTTTTACCCTTTTTTGGATAACTTTTGATTATGTTCCCCAAAAGGAATGACCTTTATAGGAAGAAATATTAAGGTAAAAGGCATACTGTGTTTTAAAGAAAAAAATGTAAGTAAATAAAAGCTCAATAAACCCTTTTAAATGAACATGTTTTCCTTCTTCAGAACTAAATGTCCATTGCATTTTTAAAACCATGACTGCTTGCTCTGCAGAAAGAGCTAGTCTCCTTCCACCCTATAACAGCTCCCCCACTTTTTGGAACTGGTAGCAGCAGTGATAAAGTGAGGCATATTAGAACCATCTCAGAACCTTGCACATTCTAACATTGTCTGAGCCTTTTAGGTGAAAAAAACAAAACCCTATTCACGCTTATCATTTGAGCCCACAGAACTTTACATCAAGCCTGTGTAAATTGATTGATTTCCATAGGAGCAGAAGCAGGACCAATATTTGCAACTTTTCCCTCATGAATTACAATATCCATGATTCAATTACATCTCTCCCCCCACCCAAACACACACACAAACACACTTTCCAGGATTGTGTGACTCCAAAAGGTAATGAGTCACATGACCAGGAGGTGGCGGGATCATTTTCATACAGGAGTCTTGTTTACAAATGCGGGATTGAAACAATGTGTCTTTATTTGTATATGAATACCCTGTTGTTCCATGCAGGAGCATTGGCTGAATAATATTCATCATTATGAAATTCTATCATAGCTGACAACATATTGGCATTGGGGCAGGGTGGAGAGTCAGGATGCTTGAGCTCAGATTTCAAAGACAGGCAGAGGGAATCCCTCTTTTTAGTAACTGTGAATAGTACAGTATACTGTATATAAGAGGGATACTATAAGGCTAGATTATAACTGTACACTGTGGCCTGAACAGAGTGTGGTGCCTAGCTGTACCTCTCTAGAGGAAAGCACATAATAAACTGAGATTCATAATCTGTCTCCTGCCCCACACCCACTCCTGAAAGCTACGTCTACACTATAAGGTTTTTGCGCAAAAACCTGGGGAGCGTCCACACCTCAAATGAGCTCTAGCGCAATGAAATGGGCAGTTAAACGGCAGAACAGAGGGCTTTTTCTGCCGTAGGTAAACCTCCTTTTCTGATGCATAACTGCTTTTAGCGCTACAGCTATTGCTCAAGAAGGCAAGTGTGGTCGCTCCAGAGGGGGTTTTGCGCAACAGTTGGCCTCCAGGGAAGAAAATGGTGGCCGCTGGGACACTCCGGCCAACGCAATCAGAACTCTATTGTTCCTGTCTGCTGGCACCCTTTCAGCCACAGGCACCCTGCACAAGCCTTGTGGCTGCAAGATGGCAGGAAGCAGGAGTCTTCAGGACGCCACTCTGCTGCAGCCACCAATGTCCTCAGAGCAAGCTCCCCGAGACCGCCCTGGCCCTTCAATGGATCAGCCACAGGGGTCACTGGACCTCCCAAGGGGGACCAAGAGGCGTGCCCCCACCTGGAGCAGGCCAGAAATAAAAACCCTGCAGGAATTGTGGAGTGAGGAGGACTCCCTGCAGGACCCTCGGGCAAAGCGCCGCAATGCGGTAATCTACTCCCGCATGGCCGTATCCCTGGAAGAGCGAGGTCACTCTGCCTGGACCATGAAGCAAGTCTGGACTAAGGTGAAGGAGCTCCATCAGGGATACGTGAAGGCCAGGGAGCGGAGGGAGCACTCAGGGGCAGGACCCAAAACCTGCCTGTACTACCAGGAACTCGACCACATCCTTGGGGGGGGAGAACCCTCTTCCCCCTCCATTGTGGTGGACTCCGGAATGGAGCAATCCATCCTCCAGCACCTGGAGCCTGTCCCCAAGCTGGAGGAGACAGTGGGGCAGGTCCAGCCGCCGACGGAGGAGGAGGAGGAGCAGGAGGAGGAGGATAAGCAAGACAGTGGCACCATCACCCTGTCCCAGGAGCCAGTCCCTGCCAGCCTGGATGTCTCCCAGGCCTCCGAAGAGGCTTGGGAGGGAACCTTAGGTACGTTGGCACACACAGGCACACAGGGTGGGGGAGGTGGGTGCACAGGCAGTGGGGGTCACACTGTCACACCAGCTGCTAGGCCAGCACATGCTGCTGCAGTCTGGGCATGTGCCACCACGTTCAGTGGGAGGGTGTGTCACGTGGCCACAGCAGCCAGCCCCTCTACATGCCTGGGAGCCTGCTGCCAGCCTCATGCCTGGCCACAAGAGTCTTGTCCCCAGAGGGAAAGGGGGGACCACAGCCAGCTGCAAGCAGGCTACTTGCAAGGGCGCAGGCACAAGGCCCCCCCACCCCGCACACGCCCTGGAGTGCAGCACACAGCATCTGGTCATGCCTGCACGTGAGAGGCAGCAGCCACTCCCACCTAATATCCCAGCCAGCCACAGGTGTGTGTGCAGACCCCGGGGGAGGGGCAAGCTGCTCACTGCTCCTCTGCTTCCCGTGAGTGGATCCACTGTGGTCGTACACTGCCCTTGCCTGCCTGCCTGTGGTATGTGTGTGGGGTGGGGGAAAGGGGGTGGCAGCATGGTCCTCTGGCCACCTCGGCGCCCCTGTTACATAGGGAGTGCTGTGCATGCCACACATGGCCTTGCACCTGCCGCTCACAAAGGAGGGCACAGCCTCAGAGAATGTGTGTGCAGGGTGGACTGACAGTCCCTCTTTCTTGTGTCTTCTCCACAGCCAGAGCAACTGGGACAGAGGGCCCAGCCACACCACTGCTGCAGACACCACCCAGAGTCCAGACAAGCCACAGATGAGCCAGGCCTGGGGAGAAGCTGATGCGCCAGCACATCAGGGTGATGCGCGACATCCACGCCACCATGGCATGCCACCTGGAGTGTCAGCAGCAGGCGTGGAGTGACCTGATGGTGCACTGTGACACCCTGCTGGACATCCTGTCCCGCCCAGGGGAACAGGCGCCTGCTGCTGCTGCTCCCGCCTTCCACCTTCCTGCCCCCCTGCCTATCCCCATGGCCCACCCGTCTGCCCACTCTGCCATGCCTCTGTTCCCTCCTTTCCCCATGGCCATGGCTCCTCCCCCAGTCATGCCTATGAATGGCCCTCCTATGGCTCCTCTTCCTGCCCCCCTGCCAACCCTGGCCCCGCTCCAGCCACACCCCCCCCCAGCACATTGGGGCCCCCAGAGCCACCCAATCCCTATGACGTACCTGCACATGAGGGGGCTCAGCTATCCACCCCAGTACTCCTCCCAGTCCTCATCCTCCCTCCCAGTGATAATCCCCCCTCCCATTTCACACAGCCCCTTCCCCCTGACCACCCTCATTTTTGTTAAATAAAAAGACTAATTTTGATTGAAAACCAAACAGGTGTGTTTATTGGGCCGTCGGGGTAGGGGCAAGGGGAGGGGGTGAGAGGGGGAAGGAAGAAAGAAGGAAGGGTGGAGGCCCTGGGGAGCTTTACAGTTGTTCCTGCGAGAACCTCTCCCTCAGGGCCTCCTGGATGCACACCCTGGCTTCATGGGCTTGGAGAGTCATAGCTGTCCAGGGCTGCTCAAAGCCCCGGCCCTCGTGGGCGGCCTCTGCCACCCATGCCAGGAGCAAGGCCTCCCCCTTGCACTCCACCAAGTTGTGGAGCACACAGCAGGCCACCACCACCTCAGGATATTCTGCTCCCCAATGTCCAGGCGGGGGGGAGGAGGCAGCAGAACCGTCCTTTCAAACGTCCAAAGGCGCACTCTACCTGGAGGCGGGCTCTGTTCAGGCGGGCATTGAAAATGTCCTTTGTGTGATCCAAGTGGCCAGTGTAGGGGTGCATTAGCCAGGGCATGAGTGGGTATGCCGCGTCCCCCACTATGCACACTGGCATAGTCTGGTCACCCACAGGGAACTCCCGTCGGGGGAAAAAGGTGCCTGCCTCCAGCTGGGCACACAGGCTGGAGTTGCGGAATACTCAAGCATCGTGAGCCCCCTGCCCTACCACCCCACATAAACATTTGTGAACTGGTCCCGGTGGTCCACCAGGGCCTGCAGGACTACGGAAAAGTAGCCCTTGCGGTACACAAAGTGGGCCGTGTGATGGTCTGGGGCCTGGATGGGGATGTGAGTGCCATCGATTGCTCCCGCGCAGTTGGGGAGTCCCAGCAAAGCTGCCCATGGTGGCATCAAGGTCCTGGAGCTGGATGATTCTGCGCAGCAGCAGGGAGTTGATGGCCTGGACAACCCGCAGAAGGAGAGACGGGAACACATACAACAGAGATTGTGAGAGGAGCTGTGTGCTCCCAGTGGGATGTGGCCACCCTCCCTTCTGGCCCCCCACCCCGCAGGAACCCCCCCCCCCGTGCCTACCCCTCCCCACCGACTAGGCCAGTGTGAGGGTGAGAAGGTATCCCGTACAGTGCTCAGCCCCCCCCCACGTCCTGAGGGTCCCCCTTATGCAACACTCCCTTCCCCCATGCAGGGGCTGCATCCCGTGATGTCCATACCTGCATGAGAATGGCCCTGATGGTGGATGTCCCCACCCCAAACTGGTGTGCCACCGAGTGGTAGCTGTCAGGGGCGATAGAGACCCGCTTTTGGAGTGGGATAGCGGGCCGCAGGTGGGTGTCACGTCATTGGAGGGCAGGTGCCAGCCAGGTACAGAGCTCCTGGAAGGTGGCCTTCCGTATGTGGAAGTTCTGTACACATTGCTGTTCATCCCACTGCTCCATAACCTGCCGGTCCCACCACTCCGAGCTGGTGTCCAGCCTCCAAATTCTTCTGGGTATAGTGGGCTGGGGCACCCATAGTGGAGCACCCGCAGCCAGACAGAGGTTAAGGAGGAAGATCGCGGCATCCACCTCCATGAGGAAGAGGGCCCCTGCTTGAAGCAAGCACTGCAGGGAGTGCAGCGTGGCCCTTGGGGTCCGTGGCATGCCCAGTACAAGCCAAGCACCACATGGTGGGGACCAACCCCATTCACCCTGCCCCTCACATCATCTCCATCCAGGGGATACTAAGGCACTGGAAAACTCTACTTTTTTGGCAGACAACTTAGCAGTTAGCTGACAGGAGCACTGTATCTAATTCCTGTATAAAATAAAGAAAATTAAATAAATATTAGACCCACTCAACTCTAACACTACCATATGCTGACATCTTGTGGCAAGGCACTTAGAGGACACTGGTTAGCCTTAAAATGTTAATATATATTCTTACTTTGTTACTAACTCTGTGTAGAGAGAGAGAGACCCTGTCAGGACTCCTGGGCTCCATCTCAGCTCTGGAAGTGGAGTGGGGTCTATTGGGTTACAGCAAGGGGCAGATATATTTCAGCTCTAAATAAGATAATCAAAATGGCCATACTGGGTCCTTCTAGCCCTGTATACAGTCTTCCAACAGTAGCCAAATGCCAGGTGCTTCAGAAGCAATAAACAGAAGAGGAAATCATCATGATCCATCCCCCGTTGCCTATTTTGTTTGTTTTAAATCTGCTTCCTATACATTTAATTGGATCCATTTCTTGTATTATGTTAGTGAAGGAATGAATAACTCTTCCTTATTCTATTTTTCCACACTATTCATGATTTTCTAGACCTCTAACATAACCCTTCACCCTTTAGTTATTTTTTTCCAAGATGAAAAATCCCAGGCTTGTTCATTTCTCCTCATATGGAAGCTGTCCCTTACCCCCAATCATTTCTGTGGTCCTTTCTGTACCTTGTCCAAATCCAATATATCTTTTTTTAGATGGGGTGACCAGATCTGCATACAGTATTCAAGATGTGGGCATACAATGACTTTAGGTAGCAGCAATATGGTATTTTGCCTTATTATCTATACCTTGTATAATGATTCCCAATATTCTGTTAGCTTTTTAGTTTTTAGACTGCCACTGCGCACTGAGTTGATGTTTTCAGGGAACTATCCACAAGGATTCTAAGATCTCTTTCTTGAGTAGGAACAGCTATTTTAGACCTCATCATTTTTGTATCTATAGTTAGGATTATAATTTTCCATGTGCATTACTTTGCATTTAACAACACTGAATTCCATCTGCCCTTGTGTTGCCCAATCACCCAGTTTTGTGAGATCCCTTTGTAACTCTGCAGTCAGTTTTGGATAATCTCTGTTTACCCTTTTTCAAGAACATTTATGAGAAGTTTAGCAGCTGTGGTCCAACTGCAGATCCCTGCATCACAACACGCATTCCTACTCTTTCCCCCCTATCTTTTAAGTGGAGTACCCAGCAATGTTTTCATGATGATCTAATGATCCTTCAATTACTTGAATGCCCAGCCTTTTGTTATTCCTAATCATGTGCCTCCCTCTTTTTATAACAAGCTCCCTGACCCAAAGGCAAAGCTGCAAGTAGTTCAAACTCTTTTGCATTTAAGACCTGCCTCTGGAGTCAGGACATGGGCTTTAAGCAGACCTCAAGTATGAAATCCAGAGGTTCAAACTCAGGAGGGGGCATACTGCCCCCCTAGCTCTTGATAAATGGCACCCTTGCATTAAAGCCAGTGGAATTACATTAACATGTAATTGTTATGAAGGAGAAGTGAATCAGGTCCCTTAAACTGTGTTTACATGGGGGGGTTGGAGAAGGAAAACCCCTCTCTGAACCATCTTCATTTATGGAGTGTGGTTTGCATAAAGTTGTATTGTTCCCTGTTTCAATTAACTCAAAGGCTGGGTTTTTTTTTAAAATTCTCTCCCTAAATCTTATATACTGCCTGTTTGCATTTCATTCTTACTTCTGCTGTGTCTTGTTTCCTTTTTTGGCCTCTGGGCAGGATGTAGCAAAACCTGGGCTCCAACCCCTATGCACATGAACAGCATATCTCTCTTCTGAAACAGCTTGCAAACCACAGGAATGCATCATTACATCAGCACCAGGCAGGCCCACCAGTTTCTCTAAATAGCTCCTTATATCCCTGGCCACTGAGCGAACCACAGGGTGGTGAGGTTGGTGGTTTAGTGTCTGGCCTATGTCAGCAGTAACTCACATGCCCTTGCTTTTACTCTATAGGTACATAAAAAAACCCCAGAAAATAGAAAGCTGTTCATATTGGATTCTGTGTGTGCTTTCCAATATATTTGTGCTCAATGACTTACAGTCTAAAGAGGGAAGGATTTTTTTTCCAGGTAAAATCAGTGAATGCAGAGATGAAAGGAAAGATTTGTTCACATAACTTAGTTTTTATACTTCAACCTGACTTACTAAATCCATCATTATACATACTGGATTTCCTTTTATTCTTGGTTACTTTGATTGGTAGGTAATAATAATCATAAATTTGGCCTATAGGTCTCCCATATTTTACAACATTCCTTGATTACATTAAGTATTGTTACAATTCACATTTGTAAAACACCACTCTCACAGAACTACGAGTGAGGAAGGTGACCCAAATAAGGAAAGTGGGCCAAATTTCATCTCTTAGGTCATTTCATATACTTTAATAGTGTCAAACCTCTGATGAGTGTGGTCCAGCCTACTGTTACTATCCCTATGCTATGCATGGAAAAAATAAGGCAGAAAAGGTGACATTCATCCCAAAAGCTAGCCAAAAGCCTGGGTATCTCTTAAGTGTCATTTAAACCCTTCAGATGTATTCTTTAGTAGTTACAGAGGCATCCAGAAGCCCCAGTCAACATGGAGAGAGACCCTTAAATTTTAACTTAGATTATTTTATTTGAGGGAAAAGGCAAATGGCATTATTTTTTCCTTTACCCCAAACAACTAGGAAGATAGTTAGATGTCTCTTGCACTAATCTCTTGCTCTGTTAAACTAAGTGGCTGTGTCTAGACTGGCAAGTTTTTCCGCAAAAGCAGTTGCTTTTGCGGAAAAGCTTGCCAGCTGTCTACTCTGGCCGCTTGAATTTACGCAAGAGCATTGACTTTGTAATGTACAAAATCAGTGCTTTTTGCGCAAATACAATGACGCTCCCGTTCGGCAAAAGCCCTCTTGCGCAAATGCTTTTGCACAAGAGGGCCAGTCTTTCTTAGAGACAACCCAGCACTGTTTTGCAAAGCCCCAATGGCTAAAATGGCTATCGGGCAGCGTTTAGATTGGCACGGACGCTTTTCCACAAAAAGTGCTTTTGCGCAAAGCGCCTGCGCTAATCTAGACGCTCTTTTCCACAAATGCTTTTAACGGAAAAACTTTTCCGTTAAAAGCATTTGTGGAAAATCATGCCAGTCTAGACGTAGCCAGTTTGTTTCTTTCTGCCATTACCAGAAGAAGATATCCTCACAGTTAAAAGTTTCTAGGAAACAAATCTTTCGGATGCAGGTATCCTGCCAACTTCTATGAGACATAGTTAAATTTCTTTACATTTGATCATGGAATCACTGGGTTAGAAGGGACCATCAGGGGCATCTAATCTAACCCCCCTGAAAAGATGAAGGATTTGTTGCATCTAAGCCATCCTTTTGAAAACTTTCAGTGAAGAAGCTTCAGCAATCTCACATGGCAGTGCGTACCATTATCCTACTGTTCTTACAGTTAGGATGTTTTTCCTGACATCTAATCTAAATCTGCTAGGCTGTAATTTGAACCTACTGCATCTTGTCTTGCAGTATATGACAGAGAAACTTTTTTTGCATTTTTATAGCAGCCTTTCAAGTATTTGAAGACCATTATCATGTCCCACCTTAATCCCCTCTTTCTCAAACTAAATATACCAGGGGGGTTGGGTTTTTTTCAGTTTTTGTTCATATGCCTTGCATTCCATCCCTGTGATAATCTTTGCTGGTCATCTCTGGCTCCTCTCCTGTATCTTTACATCCATACATTGGTGATCAAAACTGGAATCCAGTAAAGGCCTAATCAGTGCTGAGTAGAGGTGTACTATCACTTCCTGTGAATTGCATGCTCTGCCTTTGTTAATGCAACCTAAAATTGAATTTGTTTGGGGTTTTTTTATCTTTTTTGTTTTTGTTTTTTTGGCAGCAGGATTGCATAGTTGACTATTGCTGAGGCTGTGATCCACCACAACCTCCAGCTCCTTCTGACCAGTGCTACTTTCAAGCCAGATATTCTCCATTCTGTATTTGTGCACTTTGTTTTTTCTTCCCTGAGGGTACGTCTAAATTGCACGACTATTTTGGGATACCTCTAGTATCCCAAAATAGTTACCCTACATCTACACAAGCCGCCCATTAGTTCAAAATATTTATTTATAAATCATAGCCTTATCTACAGCCCAGTTCTTTGGTATATCATGATCCCTCTGAATTTTAGCTTTAGCCACCAAAATATTGACACAAAGCTGGGGGAGGAGGGTCCATCTGCAAACCTGATCAGTATGCTTTTAATACCTATCTCCATGTCATTAATAAAGATGCTAAAAACCACTGGACCCAGAACAGATCCCACTTGAGACCTCCATCCAATCTGACATCATTCCATTAATAGTTACTCTTTGTTTGTAGTTGTTTAACCAACTATCCACTTAATGAAAGTTCTGTGGAATCTTCATTTCTCCAGCTTATCAGAATGTCATGTGGGAAGGTGGCAAAAGCCTTGCTGAAGATCAGGTATTTTATGTCCACCACATTCCCCCCATCCACCAAATTAGTTACTCTGTCAAAGATGGAAATCAAGGTGGGATGGCATGGTTTGTTCTTGGTGAACCCATGCTGTCTGCTAGTGGCTCCCCCTTCATCCTCAAGGTATTCACAAACTGAATGTTTTATGCCATGGTCTAATAGCTTCCTGGGTACCAAAGTTAGGTTGATGGGGCTAACATTTCCCTGTTCCTCTTCTTCCCCTTTTTATGATGGGCACTTCTCCAGTCCTCCAGGACTTCTTCTGTCATCCTGTTAAATATAATTGCCAGTGGCTCTGAGATTTCCTCAGCTAATTCTTTCAGTACCTTCAGGTGAATAGCATCTGGCCCCACTGGGGCTGAATTAACTCTTCTCGAGGTCTGGGGCTATTAGATTCTCTGGGGCCCTCTTGGCTCTGGGAGGCCAAAATAGGGGATTGGCGGCTGCAGATTTAGACAGGAGGGTGGGTGAGGGTTCCTACCTGAGGTGCAGTCTCTGGGGTGGGGCTGGGGAAGAGGCAGTTGGGGTGCAGGAAGGGGCTTCAAGCTGCGGCCAAAGGGTTTAGAGTGCTGGATTAGGCTCAAGGCTGGGGCTCAAGGTTGGGGTGCAGGGACTTGGAAGGTGTTAGGGTACAAGAGGGAGCTCTGGGGTGGGGAGTGAGAGGCTAGGATCTGGGAGGGATTTAGGTTGTGGGAAGGGACTCAGGGCTGAGGAAAGGAGCTGGGGCTTGGGGCACTTCCACAATGCAGCTTCCATTTGGTGGAAGTGGATGTGGAACAGGTGGCTCTGTGTGGCCCACGCTGCCCTGTGCTTGCCTGTAGGCACTGCCCCGCACAAGTTCCATGAGCCATGATTCCCAGCCAATGGTGAGGGCAGCATGAGGACAGAGCTTCCTGGTGCTTGAGGCAATGCAACTCCAGCCTAGAGAGGAGGGAGGAATGGCAGTGTACAGAGCCGACTCCTCAAACCCCCTGCGAGGAAGGGATGGTCAGAACACAGGAGCTTAAATGGCTGCAGACCCCAAGTCTTTTTCTGCAGGGTGGATCCCCTAAAGCCCTTGTCTCTCTAGCCTGTCTTCCCAGCAATAACACATTCTTTGAACTGGATTTCCTGATTTTGTCCCTACACCCAGAGTCATCCTGTCCATAGAACAGTTTGGGGCAGCCACTCTAGCCCCATACTTTGTGGGGTCCTGCGGAGGACCCGGGGTCAGCAGCAGGGGTCAGGCCTGATCCCACACTGATCTGTGGTGGGAAGCGGAGTGGCTTGACCAACACCACTCCACTCCCATGGTTCACAGCCATGTCAGTCATGGGAGGTGGCTTGGAGGAAGGGGTGGAGCTGCCTCCAGCACTCACCAGCAGCAGTGAGAAGTGGAGCAATGCAGCTGGGAGTCAGCAGAGCTTATTGGGTAGGGCCTCAGTCCTTCCCCCAAACCCTCTCCCCTGAGCAACGTGGCCCAGGGTATTAGAGGGAGGCCTGGTTCTGGCAGCAGGGCTTGGTCCACCCCTGCACTCACCAATAGTGGCAACAGTAGAAAGTGTTGCAACTGATCCCAGCCTGCACCACTCTCCTGACTCCTAGGCAAGTTGTTCCACTTCCCACCATTGGTGAGTGCAGGGGGCGGTTCCACCACTTCCCCTAAACCCCCTCCCTATGTGGCATGGCTGGGAGACAGTAAAGCGGAGTGGCCTGGGGCCAAGTTGCTCCTCTTCCAGCAGCCACTGGTGACTACAAGGTTGGAAGAGACCTCAGGAGGTCACCAAGTCCAACCCCCTGCTAAAAGCAGGACCAATCCCAACTAAAGCATCCCAGCCAGGGCTATATCAAGCCGGGACCTAAAAACCACCTCCCTAGGTAACCTATTCCAGTGCTTCACCACCGTCCTAGTGAAATAATTTTTCCTGATATCCAACCTCAACCTCCCCCACTGCAACTTGAGACCATTGCTCCTTGTTCTGCCATCTGTCACCACAGAGAACAGCCTTTCTCCATCCTCTTTAGAACCCTCCTTCAGGTATTTAAAGGCTGCTATCAACTCCCCCTTCACTCTTCTTTTCTATAGACTAAATAAGCCCAAATCCCTTAGCCTCTCCTCATAGGTCATGTGCTCCAGCCCCCTAGTAATTTTTATTGTCCTCCACTGACTGGACTCTCTCCAGTGCGTCCATAGTCCAAATCCTTTCTGTAACGAGGCCCCAGAATTGAATGCAATACTCCAGATTTGGCCTCACCAGTTCCGAATAAAGGGAAAGTGGGGAATGGTGCAGGCTGGGATCACTTCCGTAGATCTGCTGGCAATGCTCCTACTAATGCACCCCAATATGCCATTAACCTTCTTGGCTACAAGGGTGCACTGTTGATTCATATCCAGCTGTAATACCCAAGTCTTTTTTCTGCAGAGCTGCTGCTTAGCCAGTCAGTCCCCAACCCATTACAGTGCTTGGGATTCTTCCATCCCACGTGCAGGACTCTCCACTTGTCCTTGCTGAACCTCATCAAATTTCTTTTGGCCTGATCCTCCAATTTGTCAAGGTCACTCTAGACCCTATGCCTACCCTCTAGCACTGTGGGAGATGACTGGGTGGTTTTAGGGGACAGGGATATATAGGAGCTGAGGCTAGATGATAAGGTAGCCCCATCTGACCTTAACCTCTATGAATATCTGAATTTCCCTTTAATATTTTACCTAATTTCCCCCACTTCATATAGAACCCCTTTTATTTAGATGTAAATAAAGTAGACAACACTCTTCCCACATTAATGTTTTTTCTCTGCAGCAAAGCTCTTTATGAACAATTTACAGCTAATTTATTTTCATCCATGATTATGGAAATTGTCTTATTTTCATAATGTGTATGATAGTTCAAAATGTCAGAAGTTCTTCTCTTTATAAATGAAAAGGATCACATCAAGAGATTTTTTCTTTCAAAACAAATTGTGTAGTTTTCCTTTGAGAAGGCTGTGATGCTCTTATTACATCTTTTCAGTGTTTTGAGCTAGTGTTGTTACTTGAGGATGGACTCTAGATTTTGATCCTTCTTTTCCCACCCCATGTGCTAATCTATTTCTCAAATTGAACTGTCGAAACTATTTCTCATTAAATGAAATAAACTGTCACATTTTATATAATTTCCTCTAATAAAAGTAGAAAATATCATAGATATCTGGAAATATTAATCCATATGCTTTGGTTTTGGCCAGTTAATCACAATTTACTGGAGTAGAAACTAAAGAAATGCAGAAATTTAGCAGAAGAATAACATCTCGATGAAGAAAACGTAAGCAAAATTCAAATTTTCTGTGATCTTCAGGTCTAAACCCCATTCCTATAACCTTGCATCTGTACTAGTGACTTTATTTGAATGTAATTCAATGTTGCCATCTAGTGGGTGGATCAGAGTAAGAAGAAAGAACTGACTACTAGGCCCAGATCTGGGACATCTCCTTCAATTCAGCCAGAGAGATCTGTGCTTGTGGAAATGAAATGAGTGAAATCCTGGTTCCATTGAAGTCAAAAGCAAACTTCCACTGACTTTACTTGGGACAGAATTTTACCCCAGATGTATAGACTTGGCTCTCCAAGTGCATGTAAGATTTATCTCATTACTGTGTTTGTTGTCCATAGCACATGCTTTTATTATACTGCTGCTTCCTTTCCCAATCTCACCTTTCCTAATTGCTCTTTCACTCTTCACTCTATCTCCTGCTCGAACCATATTTCCCCTGCCATTCCAGTTAACCCTTAGCTAGAAGTTCAGATGGGTTCGCATCTTTTCCAAAATAACTTGGGAACAATGGCCATAATATTTGATATAAATGATTGTGCATTCTCAGATAGACACTGCAAAAGGCAATTTAATAAGAGATGAGCGAATGATTAATTACTTGGTTCTATAGTTACTTAAAAAAACTTGAGAAAAACTGGAGAATTTTTTTCCTCTCAATTGGAATTTTTTCCCCTTCACTGAAACAAACAAGCAAACAAACAAATTCATTTCAGGTCAAACAAAAGCTTTTGTTCAATCCAAAATGAAATACTGCCTTTCATTTTGAAATATTTTTATCTTTTTAAAAAAACATAATTCTAGCTAAATTTCAAAATGAAATGGTTTTGAAACAAAAGGTTTCACTTAAAATGTTGAAACAAAGCATTTTCAGCTTTTAGAAACATGTTTCTCTTATTTTTGCCTGAAACTAGTCATCAAATTTGATACAACTCGATAAATACTTTTGGTCACTCCAGTGCTGCATTTTTTGGCAAGTAAACTATTCATTGGCAAGTAAGCTGCCCAGATTTAAATTGAATTCCTTGGGTTTGGGTATTTTAATATTTTAAATAGATTATGGTAATCACAATCACCCATGTGTTACTTTAGTCAATTTTGTGATCAACCTATGGGGAAAGTAGGTACGAGAAAGTCAATAAACCAATATCATTACATAGTCCTTGTATACATTTCCAGACAGGCAGAATAAAGCTCCCCACATAATGTGATTTGCAGCACTTCCTAAATTATCTCCCCTCTGGAGATGGGATTCATTATGCTGCTCCCACTCTGGGTAGTGAGAAAGTAAGACACTTGGATGGCTGACAGACTTTCTTTCTCTGGAAAAAGGTTGGTGATGGAAGAAATGAAAGTAGACCAGGCTTTGTGGATCAGACCCTAAACTGATATAAATTTTCATAGTTCCATTGAAGTCAATTGACACCAGCTGAGGATCTGTCCGTATGACTCTTTCTTCTGTATTGATGAGCTAGCACGCAGAAACCTCAGTCACTTGAGAGACTCTTGGAGATTTGTTTCAATACAGCTATCACTTCCTGAGGACTAATGAGCAAAGCAAAAAACTAGTTGAATGATCACCAAATGGTGGGCCAACTTAAAAAAAAAACCTGATGTAGCTATGCTTTTCCTACTATGAGTGTCTCATTATTAGAATAACTTGCTAGTGTCCTCGGTACATTTTAATACTTTAAAAAAAATCTTATCACCCTTTAATATTTTCTTCTGAGATACAGAGCAATATTCTTTCTACTTTGGATCTGACTACCCTCATTTACATTGATGTAAAACTGGAGTAATGTTACTCTCTTTGTCTGGAAATGGACGACAGGAGAGGGATCACATGATGATTACCTATTGTGTTCATTCCCTCTTGGGCATTTGGCATTGGCCAGTGTCCTCAGACAGGATACTGTGCTAGATGGACCTTTGGTCTGACCCAGTATAGCTGTTCTTATGTTCTTATGTACTCAGGTTGACAGTCTTTTATTGGTGTACTGCTGGCAGGGGGAGAAAAATCAGGCCCATTGTTTCTATGTATTAAGTAAAAGCAAAATTGTTTTGCAAAGCCTCCTGAGTTTATTGTATAGCTCTAGAGGCTTTTTGTGAAACCCAAAACGTCTTTAGGTTCCCGTGTCCTTAGTTGTTTGCATTCACATTCAGATTTCACTGCATAAAGGGCAAGGAAAGTTTACTGAATGGAAAGACCTTTGGGTCTACAATATCAAACAGTGCAGTGACCTCAAAGGAAAACATATTTCATTTAAAAAAAAAGGTTTCCTTGCAAATCCTGCTTGTTTTACCCACCCAGCTCTGACTCTTTGCTGCCTCTGTGATAACACATGTTTTATATGAATCAATATTAAGATGAATTTTAACATACAAATAACTAGATGCAGTTATGCAGTAGGAGGGAATTCCTACAGGATGATGTCAAGTTTTTTAAGCAGTAAAATTAAAAATAGCACATAAAACCTGACCAGTCAACTTGGCTTTGAACCAAGTCAACACATTTGGGAAACATTATCAAGTTTATCAGGGGTAATGTATCGCAGAAAATCTGCTTCTGTTTATATACCATTTATTATTCATTTTTGACATTTTCCTTTTTTCCTTCAACCCTTTTCCCCCCTAAGCAAATCTATGTTAGACTGAGCTGAAATATGAGATAGCAGAATGGCCTCTCTTTTCTTTTTCCTTCCACATGCGATGAAAGCAGATCTGACTAGAAGCAGAAACTCATAAGTGAAAAGTTATGATTTGCTATTTTTCCCTTCTAAGAAATGTAACAGCAGGAAGCAAATTTGAGTTGACAGAGGGAATATCACTTGGCAATAAAAGAGAAAATGGACTGTGAAAAAACTGACAAAAGTCAAAGGCTGAGGTAGGTGAGACTGTATAGATCATAGTGTATAATATTCAGTAGCATCTGTAGCAAATGTTTCTTTTTCTACAGTGGACCAAATTCTATCCTGCTCTAGGCAACAATGTACTGTATGACTTGCACAAAGCTCATTGCCAACCTCTTGCTCATAGGAGTATTGGCATATTTTAGTCAAGAGGTCAAATTCTCTGCGGAGATAAGTACTTGAAGGTCAATAGACCCTGGTCTACATTAGGACTTTATTTTGAAATAACCACCCAAGGTCGAATTTATAAGTGGAATGTCCACACTACCAAGCCCATTATTGCTTCGAAATTAGCAATCTGTACTCCTGCTTTTCATCAGGAATAACGTTAATTCAGAAATAGCTATTTTGAAATAATGGTAATATGGATGCTCCAGTGCCGCTATTTTGAAATAATTACTCCCCAGAGTAATTTGAACTAATTACTCTCCAGAGCTTCCTTGGGCTCTGAGTCCGAGGTAAGGCTATCTACCTTAACATAGCCTGTCTCAGACTAATTTCAAGGCTTTCCCGTAGTGTGGACATGCTAGTTCGAATTTGTTAAATTGGAAATTATTAAGTTGAATTTAGGGATTTTGAAATACTTTCCTAGTGTAGACATGGCCTGGGGGTATTCCAGTAGAGAATTTGGATCATTTGTTACAGGCATTTTACAATAAGAAAAGTTCCGAGGAGACAGGCCAAAGTCAGGGCAGGATGTGACCCAATTAAAGGAAGTTACCAACATGGTAAATGCCTTATTGAGACTGACTACAGGGTGCAGTCTCACAATTCTTACTCAAACACATTCCCACTGAGATGAACTTTCAATAGGAACTTTGCCTTGCTGAGATTGAACCCTCAGATTTTATAGTAATCTTCTGTTCAGACTTCTAGTAGAGCTGAATGAAATAAATAATTCAGTGCCCTTTCCAAAGCCCTTGGAATTAACGTGAGTCTTTATATTGACATTGTCTAGACTGAGATCAGGTCCTTAATGAATTTTGCATATTTTCCAGGAGTTTGTCCATCAACAGATCATAGTTTTCTTCAAAATTCATAATATAAAAATTCACTAATTTTTATAAACAATTATTTGACTGTAGCTTGTTTGTGAGTATTTTATTGCTAATGTCCAATATTCAACTGTCAAATTGGAGAGCATGATATATTCCCTGTTCTCTGACTGGATGAGCAGATGTCTTAGAATCAGGTTTTTTAAGCAGTTTCTCATAATTAAACAATTAAAATTCACTTTCTAAGGTATTATAAAAAACACACAATACATATTCTCATCCACAGACCTTCCTAGAAAGATAAAGGAAAGTATATACATCTAGGGGCATGAAAATGGCTGAGGCCAATTTATTCTGAAATTCAAACAAATATTTTCATAACATATTATTCAATATTTGCAACTCGATTGAATACTGTGGGCATGGATTAATACTGGGTTTTAAAAAAATCAGGAATGAGCATAGTTCCTTAACTAATTTACTATGATGTATTCTCTTTGCTTAGGGGAAAAATAGATTTTACCTGATTTTCTACATTTCTTTTTTTAAATCAGAAAAAAATTCTCAAAGATTCTTACAGTTATGATGTGTGATGAGTGTACACATTCTGGTTCAAATTGCCATTTGGACTATTTTTGGTCAGCTCTAACCAATTATGGATAGATATAAAACTTGTGCTGAGGCAAATGGAACATGTCTTAAAACATAATAGCATTGGAAAGGATCTCTGTTCAAAGTGGATACAGATGGAAAAGAGACCCAAAGAGACTGAGTGAAAAGGAGTTCCAAGTAACCCAATAAGGATGAACTGCTGAACCCTTCTGGAGAAATTAGCATTGCTGGTTAGCCTGTCAGGTAGCCTGTGGCCACCAGAGAGAAAAGGAAGATTTATCGGGATACATAAGTAATAAACAAATATGTTAGAACTTGAAATAACTGCTTTTTAGTTTTGTTTTCTTTTCAAGTTCAGAATAGGCTCAATCCAAAACACATTGGCTTCAAGGGACTTTAGAACAGATCTTGAGCTGTTTACAATAGGAGAGCCAGGTGAGTGGCTTTAATTGCATTGTTCTCCCTGTGATCTGATGAAGTGGGTTTTGCTCATGAAAGCTCATGATACTACATATATTTTTGTTAGTCTCTAAGGGTATGTCTACACTAGCCCCCTAGTTCGAACTAAGGAGGCTAATGTAGGCATTCGAAGTTGCAAATGAAGCCCGGGATTTAAATATCCAGGGCTTCATTTGCACCTACCCGGGCGCCGCCATTGTTAAATCCCCTTAGTCCGAACTCCATGCCCGCACACGCGCACGGAGTAGGTAGTTCAAATTAGGATCTCAATTCGAACCACCGTTACTCCTCATGGAACGAGGTGTACCGCAGTTCGAATTAGAGATCCTAATTAGAACTACCTACCCGTGCGCGCGTAGCCGCGGGCACGGAGTTCGACTAAGGGATTTAAAATGGCAGCGCTGAACGTGCAAATGAAGCCCAGAATATTTAAATCCCGGGCTTCATTTGCAACTTCGAATGCCTACATTAGCCTCCCTAGTTAGAACTAGGGGGCTAGTGTAGTCATACCCTCAGGGCATGTCTACGCTGCAGGGCAAAAGTCGAGTTAAGATACGCAACTTCAGCTATGTCAATTGTGTAGCTGAAGTCGAAATAGCTTAATTCGGCTTTTGGAGTTGTCTACACAGCAGGAAGTCAAAGGAAGAACACTTCCTTCAACGTCCCTTATTTCTTGTGAAATGAGGGTTACAGGAGTTGGAGTAAGATGTCCTTGAGCTCGACATTATTTTGAAATAATGCCTTGCTGTGCAGATGTACATTTTGTTATTTTGATATAATGTCAGTTATTCTGAAATGACGCTGCTGTGTAGACATACCCTAAGGTTCTACAGGAGTACTCCATGTGATATAAGTACCTCTTCTTTAGCAGTTGCAGTCATCTCAGCCTGATAGGGCCCAGAGTATGATGCACACATACACCAAACATTTTTGGTGGGTTGGTGGGTCGTGTGTATGTCCAGGGTAGATGAGTTTGCAGTCATGGTACATTTTTCCTTTGCTTGAAAGAGCACACTCAAATCAGTCTAGCTTAAATATTTCCCTAATTTCTCATTGATGCTAAGACTTACATAGCATTATCTGTATGTAATACTTTCTACCATCTCTGCTTGGCTAGGAAAGGAGATTCCATCCCATCCTAAATTATACACTTTGGTTACCTCCCAACTGGACTACAGCAAAGCAATGTACCTGGTCATAAAGCTGTCAACTGAGCAAATTCCAACTGTCTCAGAATGTAGCAGCACTTCTCCTCAGCTACTCAAGCTACCACAGAACATCAGACTTGTCTCTTACCATCTATACTCTCTTATGGAATATCAATTCAAGTTTAAGATGGCAACCCTTACTTTATCTGGGCCCACCATATTTAAAAGATCAACCAAAAGCTCTGGAATGAGAACCACAGCAGAATGACTCTGCTTCTTTGGGCTCAACGGGATTACCATAAGGATAAAGCTCAGCTGTGCAGGAGACAAAGCTTTCTCAGAGAGAAGTCCGAGATTGTGGAACAATATCACAGTATTTCACAGAAACTCTCATAATAAGCCTGCCCTTCATCTGCTGCAAGTCCAAGGTGCACGTCTTTGACATGCCATCACATATATGCAGAGTAGCATATATATGAAAAACTAAAAAGCAAAACATCCCCATCAAAATTTAAAAAAAAAACCACTTCAATGTGCACATAATTTCCTCCCTGGGAAGAGAATGATAATAAAGATGGTTCAGAACATGATTAGAATGAAAAAGAAAGGAGGAGATGGCATGAGAAAGGAGAGAGGTGATATTTTTACATTCATACAGATACTTTGATTACACATGAACATATCTTAGTGGATCTCTTATTTAATTATTATGATTGTAAATAACAGATAAGAAAGTACTAACAATAAGAATGGCCATCCTGGGTCAAACCAAGAGTCCATCTAACTCAGTACTCTGTCTTCAGGTGGTAGCTGGTGTCAGATGCTGAAAAAAGAAAGAACAGAATTGTCCACTCCCAGCTTCTTGCAATCAGTGGTTCAGGGCAATCCATATAATGGGATTTTGTCCCTGACCATGTTGACTATCAGTCATTGATGGGCCTGTCTTCCGTGAACTTACATTTATTTTAACCTAGTTATACTTTTGGTATTCGCAATATCTACAATACTTCTTTATGTTTGATATAAGCCTGCTGCATATTGATTTAATTGCATGACCCCAATTTTTTGTGTAATGTTAAGGAGTAAATGACACTTTCCTATTCACTTTCTTGATCAAGGTTCATGATTTTATAGACCTCTATGTATCTCCCCTTACTCATCTCTTTGAAGCTGAAGTCACAGTCTTTTTAATCTCTCCTTGTACTGAAGGTGTTTCATACACCTAATTATTTTTTGTTGTCCTTCTCTGAACTTTTTCCCAGTGATGGGGCAAATGGAACAGCATGCAGTATTCAAGGTCTGGCCATACCCATGGATTTATATAGTGCCAATATGACTTTTTTGTCTTATTGTCTTTATCTTTTTTAATAATTCCAAATGCTAGCTTTTGTGACTGTGACAACTGCTGCACATTTAGCAGATGTTGTTTTCAGATATATCCATGGTAACTCCTAGATCTCTTTTTTGAGAGGTAACAGCTAAGTTAAACCATATCGTTTTAATGTAAAGTTGGAATTATGTATTCATATATGTATTTCTTTGCTGTTATACATATTGGAATTGATCAGTTATTTTGTTGCCCAATCTCCCAATTTAGTAACAACCTTTTATAATTCTTCAGTGTCAACTTTGGACTACTTACGTAATGTTGTATTGTCTACCAACTTCACCAGCTTCCTGTTCACCCCTTTTCCAAGATATTTATGAATATATTGAACAGCCAAGGTCCCAGTACAGGTCCCTGAGGGACCGCTATTTACTTTTCTGGATTGTGAAAATTGACCATTTAGTCTTACCCTTTATTTTTGGCCTAGACCCTTTTTTGTCTCATGAAACCTTAGTTTGCTTTGCAGCTTTAGGTGAGGAACCTTGTCAAAGGCTTTCTGGAAGTCCAATTACACTATATCTACTGGATCACTCTTGTTCATGTGTACATTATCCCCCTCAAAAAATTCTAATAGAAGGGAAGGCTTAATTTCCCTTTACAAAACCCCAACAAATCATGTTCATCTGTGTGTCTCATAATTCAATTCTTCACTATAGTTTTCAATCAATTTTCCTGGAAGTGAAATTAGGCTAACTGGCCTATAACTACCGGGATTGCCTTAAGAGCTTGTTTTAAAAGTCAGCATTACCTTAGCTAGCAGTCATCTGGTACAGTGGCTGATTTCAGCATTAGGGGACATTCAACAGTTAATAGTTCTGCATTTCATATTGTATGGTGTATACCATTGGGTCCTAGTGATTTTTTACTGTTTAATTTATCAATTTGTTCCAAAACCTCCACCACACACACATCCTGTGCAGTGAAGAACACATTTAGGCTATGTCTACACTACGCGCTTTGCTGGAAGAGGCAATGCAAATGAAGCGCAGATTAGCATTTTCTTTCGCTTCATTTGCATAATCTCGTCCTATCCATTTTTGCGCAAGGGGCTTTTGCGCAAAAACAAGCAGTGTGGACATTTCCTTTTTGTGCAAAAACCCCTTTGTGTGCAAGATCCTTATTGCCTCTTCCAGCAAAGCGCGTAGTATAGACGTAGCCTCAGCTTCTGTGCCCGGCCTTGTCTTCCTGGTGTGTTCCTTTAGCACTTTGATTGTCCAGTGACCCCACTAATTTTTTAGCAGGCTTCCTTCTTCTGATGTGTTTAAACAGTTTGCTGGTAGTTTTCTGTGCAGCTTGCAGGCATTTCACTCATGTGGCTATTCCTTTTAATTTCTACTTAACTAGCTTCTTCATTTTTGTGTAGCTCCCCTTTTTTGAAGTTAAATGCTACTGTGGTAGGTTTCTTTGTTCCCTCCCCCCACACATAAGGATGTTAAATGTAATTATATTTGGGTTCTATTATCAAGTAGATCTGTTATATTTACTTCTGGGGGGACGTCTAGCCTGCGAGGATCTATCGGAAAAAGATACGCAAAATGCACTCTGCATTTTGCATATCTTTTTCCAATACTTTTGTCAGAAGAGGCTTTTCCAAAATTTGGACTATCTAGACTGGGCCAAATTTCAGAAAAAAAACCCTCTTTTGAAAGCCCTTTCTTCCTCGTGGAACAAGGAATAGAGGGGCTTCGGAAAGAGCGTGTTTGCTCTTCCGCAAAAAAAAAAAGAGAGCAGAAGAGCAAACACGTTCCCTGGACATGGCGGAGTTTTGATAAATTAAACAGTAAAAAATCACCAGGACCCAATGGTATACACCCATAATACGAAATGCAGAACTATTAACTGTTGAATGTCACCTTAGGCTGAAATCAGCCACTGTACCAGATGACTGAAGGCTAGCTAAGGTAAACCCCCCCAGTCTAGCCGTCCCCTATGACCAGAACTTGTGCTCCACTTAGGACTAAATCAGGAATTGACTGTCCCCTTGTGTGCACCACAGCTAGCTGCTCTAAGAAGCAGGCATCATAATGGTGTTTGGAAATTTCTCTCTACATCCCATCCCGAGGTGACATGTTTCCAGTTAATATGGTGATAGCTGAAATCCCCCCGTCAAACTGAGCTTTTTGTTTCTGTGGTCTCTCTCACTGTCGCACCCGGAGGGATCTGAATGGACAGAAAGATTGAGAGGAAATTATGGAGGAAAGAGCAGGAGTTGTCAATGTTCTAGCTAATGAGTCTATGGGCCAGTCTGCATCAACCCCACTGTAAGCACTGCTGTTCCCCTAAGCCAGGGCTATTCCCAGCCCATGGCCCATTTGTTTGCGGCCCGCGGTGCGGTTTGGGTTTACGCTTGACACAACACACAGCCCAAGGATGGGATCCTTTGAACATGGCCTCCACTGGGAACACGATTCACAACAGCGAGGTGGCCCCCCCAGGCAGGGTGAGCATTGAAAGACACAAAGGGACGGGCTGGCTGGAACAGATGGGTACAGGGTGTCAGCATTTCTAGGCCCCAGGAAGGAGGTGCCAGGAGCACCAAGGCATTGTGGGAAGTTCTTTGTATTCATGCCTGTCTGTGTGAAAGAAGCTATTTGCATATATATTTGCATGTACATGCAACAACACGTAAGTTGCGGCCCTCAGCATGTGCTGTATCATTGTGGCCCCCGGGGCTTCCAAAGTTGCGTAGCCCTGCCCTAAGCTATCCATGCTCCCTATGCTGGGCTGGAGGAGGAGCAGTTATCACAGGACTATGTGAACACTTAGAATGAGGTTTAGCTGGTTTGTCATTTTATTATTTATACACTAACTCATGCAGTGCAGGTCCTCCTCCTTTTATAAAACATTCTACCTGTGAGAGGGCCCAGCCAGAGGTCCCTTCCCTTGTTAATCTGGTCCCAGAATGAGTGCTGAGCCCCCACTGCCCTCCCTTCACCCAAAGGTTAATGGGGTGAGGATAAGGAAAAACCCCATTCCTCACCTTCTTGAGGAGATGGCTTGCTTTAATCCATTTCTAATTCCAACCCCCACAGGAACAAGTACCTGCTGTGGGCACATGCCCAGGTCTCTGGGCTGCATAGGTGAAGGGAAAAAACCTCCACCCCCAGACCAATCTGTCAGTGAAGAAAAAGTCCCTTTCCAGCCCCCAAAAGGCAACTAGCATGATGCTCACAGCAAGGGGAATAAAAAAACCCCAGCCCTACTGTAATCCCAAGGAGGCAAAGTTTTCATAAGCCTTCTCCTTGGATGCATAGGAGCCAATAGAATCATAGAGCTGGAAGAGACCTCAGGAGGTCATCAAGTCCAGCCCCCTGCCCAAGGCAGGACCAATCTTAACAAATAGATCTATGCTGAATGCTTCTGTCCAGCCAATCAGCCTAAGTAATCACATTTCTCAAACTGTGGGGCAGGACCCATAAGTGGGTCACAACCCCATTTTAATTAGGTCACCTGGACTGACTTAAGACTTGCTGGGACCCAGGGCCAAAACTCAAGCCCCACCTCCCAAAGCAGAAGCAGAAGCCACAGACTTCAGCACTGGTTGGTGGGGCTCAGGTTACAGGCCCCTTGCCTAGAGCTGAAGCCCTTGAGCTTTGGTTCCTTGCCTGGGGCGGTAGGCTTCACCTCCTGGGGTCATTTAGTAACTTTTGTTATGAGAAGGGGACCTACGCCATCTTTCTCAGGCCCATGAGGAGGAAAATAATGGTAGGGGTGCAATCTTTAGAGAAATCTGGATTTTTCTCTGCCAGACTGACCCAAACAAAGCCTCCCTCCCTCCCCCCGAAGGCTCCTGGGGGAGCAGCCCCTTCCCAGAATTCTGCTGATATTGCATATAAATAAAACAAGGAACAATCACATTTAGGGTTCCCCCTTTCGTGCTGGGAATCATATGCAATATATTTCCCGTTATGTCTTTTGCTGGCAGCATTTAGAAGTCTAAGCTTCTCAGGGTTCACTCCAGTTCCATTGGACATACTGCAAAACTGGACCTGGGAAAAATAGCCCTGCACCAAATGGATGAGTAGAGAATAAGTCAGGGAAAGAGGTTTTATTTTCAAGCTTTTAAGTGAGGGAGGAGGTGGCAGCTAGTAAAAACAATATTAAAGCCCATTAAAAAGTAGTTGAGAGAATGTCTTTTTAACTGCCCTAATACCAGCACTCAACCATGAATTGTTTTTATACTGCTTTAGAGATCATGGAGGTAAATGGCCACCACTGCAGGGGTTAACATGCTATCTTTCATTTTTATGCTTCTTGACCTGGGAAGTCAATAAAAGCTATGTCAAAGGAATATACGCAGTAAGAGGCAGTTACTATTACCGTAGCACATAATACAATGGAACAAGAGTTCCATGAAAAATGAGCTTCTGGGGCACACAAACAAAGAGCCTTTAAGAAACTTTCTGCACGAGGCTAAAAACTGCGATTTCCCTGGGAGTTGTGACTGCTTCTTCAACTTGTTTCACATTGAATCTGATAAGATATAAAAGAACCATCATCTGAGTTAGTTCAAATACAGCAACTCCTGTATGGCTAATGAGTATCTATTCTTCTAGTCTGCTTGCTATGTTTCAGTTAACATGTGTAAAAAGAAAGCAAAGCTGAAACTTTCATTCAGCTTATTGGTTTATTACTTGTAGGCACTCTCTGTGATTGATTATAAGGAAGGGATGAAGGAAGAGAAGCAAGGAGCTCTGGGGAGTAGTAATTTTATTTTTTTCACGGTGTACAATGATTTTCACAGAAAATACTACCAATACTGAATTACAATCCTAATTCAGAATAATAGCTGCTGACTGTAGTGACTAAAAATAAGGACTTGTGTCACAGGCTTCACTAGTTGTGTCTGCACCCCACAAATTAACTGTTCATTAGACCACTTTGTGTCAGTCCTGTTTCAAAGACAACTCTGTCAAAGTGTTCTAAAGCAGTGTTTCTCAACCGGGTACTCGAGAGAAATCTGGGGGGTATGTCAACACAACTGAAATTTGGAGACAACTGAATTTTTGTTTTAAGTTTTTACAGTGTTTTAATATTTTTGTACTTTTTACATCCAAAAATTTCATCGCCTACCCAGCTACGATTAAGTTGTTTGAACAAATGTGTTGCAATGGTAGAAAAAAAATGTGTGTTTGAAAACTATAGGTACTGAGGGTACTTATAATTTTATTTATAAATTATGGGTAGCACGTTTAAAATTAATAAAAGAAAGTTCTTCACACAGCATGTAGTCAACCTGTGGAACTCCTTGCCAGAGGAGGCTGTGAAGGCTAGGACTATAACAGAGTTTAAAGAGAAGCTAGATAATTTCATGGAGGTTAGGTCCATAAAAGGCTATTAGCCAGGGGATAGAAATGGTGTCCCTGGCCTCTGTTTGTCAGAGGCTGGAGAAGGATGGCAGGAGACAAATCGCTTGATCATTGTCTTCGGTCCACCCTCTCTGGGGCACCTGGTGCTGGCCACTGTCGGCAGACAGGCTACTGGGCTAGATGGACCTTTGGTGTGACCCAGTATGGCCGTTCTTAAGTTCTTATTTATTTTTTTAAAAGTGGTACTTTATAAAAAAAAAAGGTTGAGAAACACTGTTCTAAAGAGCTATTAACGTGCTTCAGAACAGTGCAGGTGGTTTATTCATCAACAGCAGTCAAATGTAGAGTAGACTCACACTGCAGCTTGCTGCCATCTGAATGTACAAGCCCTAAGTGTTTACTCTGCTGTACACCCAGAGGTGAAAGTAAGCTGGTGCATCCCACTGTGCCACTCTGGTAAGAAAGAGCTGGCCAGCTAGGGCACGTGGTGGCAGGAGGCAGCGTGGTGTGCTCCCAGCTGGGCACCCTGAGCTTCTGCTAAGCAGCAGGCAGGCAGGCTAATGGGACCAGCTGGGTGTGTGTTTCCCCACCAGTCAGACTGCCCCAACCCCTAGCCACATTCAAGGTGCCATTGAGGCTGTGTGTGTGTGTGGGGGGGGGACCACACTAATGCCCCCCATTCATGAGATACATATGGGGATGCTGATTGCTGTTCCTGTTCCCTCAGGGAGCGAGAGCAAAGCACATAGTGTGTGTGCAATCCTCTCTCCTGGCTGGGGAACGGAAGGCAAGGGACAGGAGTAAGTGACCCTCGCTGAGCTTCCCTCTTGATCCCTTAGAGAGACAAAGGGGAACAGCAAGCAGGATCCTGGTACAAAAATTAAGAAGCTTGAGCCCCTCCCATGTTCCCTAAATAGTATCCTTGCCCCCTGCACTCTCTGCATCCACACATCCCCATCCAAGTTCCTGCTGTGACTCCTGCACCCCCACGATAAGCTGGGTGCTTGTGCAGCCACCCAGGAGAGATTCGAATGCCGCCCAGCTGATTAGCAGAGCACCTGCAGCTAGGTTTTTGGTTTCTACTGGTGGTGAACATTTGACATGTCTTGGTACACACAAAAATTATTTTGCACTCAGATGGAAAAGAGTATAGGGAATATTGAATGCAACCCCTCCAATAAAACAGTACCCCTGTAGAAACGTAAGTTACTTCCATCTTTGTTTACTCCTGTTCACTTTGCGTAGCCAGCACATGTACGAGAGAGTAAGCTGGATTGTTGTTCTTCTTGTGCATTACTCAGAGATTTGTTTATTAAATTCCAGTCAGAGCTGGACAAACCCAATGAAGGCAAAAATGCTTTAGCACTTTCTCATAAGACCCAGTTGTCATTCTAAAGTCTAATGATCTAAAAATTTAATATAACCTATGGAAACAAGATTATTTTATTGTCAGCTAAAAGGCAAATAACTACAAGGAGATCTTTAGTCACATCGGGAACTAGAGCCAGTGTAAATCAAAATATTACCACTGATATCAATGGCTAAATGTTCTTTGATTTCAATGGGACCAGGAACTTACACTATGTAAAATGGGTGTAAATGAGAGAATTAGGCCCTATACATCCTCATGTGTACTAGACTCTCGCTCTTCGGGGGGGGGGGAAGGGGGGAGGAGAAGCAGCTCTTTATTTTTTTATTGGTTTCCTATCTACCATTCATTACCAAATGCAAAATCCATGACATTGAATTATCCCGAGCTGTTCTGATATGAATCATTGTCACTCTAACATAAAAAAAGGCTGGTGGGAGCTGGTTTAACCTCAAACCAGCTTAAATTATTTGAGTCAAATAATCATCTGGTGTAAACTGTAACAGCTCTATTCGCTTCAATTGCACAAGAGCAATTTGCATCAGTTGAGGATCTGGGCAATTATGTCATGAGTGATAAAATAAAGATTAATTATTCAAACTTAAATGCATATTTCACTACATTAATTAAAATTATAGCTGTGCAAGACACCAGAATGGTAAGCCTAAATGTGGACATGAACCCATTGAACAAAGAATCTTCATTAGCTTATTTAACTTGTTAATTAATAAAACAAATGTCATTATGACATTAAGCTGAACAAATGTGGCACTTACTCTATAATTTTAAAGCACAGCTACATAGAATTGACTGAACAAGTAGCTGGAAATAATCTTCAAGGGTATAAATATTAGGATATTATGGACATCTATTTTAATAAAAATGTGTGTAACCTAAAACCATCACAATGAATACATACTTGTCATCTAATAAGGTTGGTTTCAGGTTCACAACAGTTTGCTTACACAATTAGTTATTAATTTCAGAAGCATTTAAAAAGGCTGCCTTCATCATGACATCTAGCAGCTGAGAAAGCATAAACTAAGACACAAATGAGAGTAACTGAGACCAAATATATTGGTTTCTATAAAACTCATCTATAGGTCCTGGTTCAAACCCACTCTAAGGAATCCTGTGTTAGAAACCCTTCTATTGGGTTTGTGACCAAACAGATAGTATGAAACATTGGGATGGGGGTGGAGATAATAAGTGTTTATGTAAGACAAAGCCATGAATATCAAGGCTGTTTCTATAAAATTGGGATATCTAGTCACATTATATGGGGAGGATGATTTCTAAGGCCAAGGGTATTTATGCTTTATTTAAATGGAACTACTACTATCTCTGTGTGGACTAAAATATAAAAAATGAGGTAAATTCAGGTATGGACAAAACTGGCTATGTCTACACTGGGCCGGTTTTTCAGAAGAGGAAATGCAAATCTCGCGCTCTCATTTGCATATTCTCTTCCAATCCTTTTTGTGGAAGAGGATTTTGCAATAAAAGGCCCTGTGTAGATGGGGCCATTTGTTGGAAAAACCCTGTTTTGTGCAAGATCCCTTATTCCTCAAAAAATGAGTTTATAGGATTCTTGTGCAAAACGGGTTTTTTCTGACAAATGGCCCCGTCTACACAGGACTATTTATTGCAAAAACCTCTTCTGCAAAAAGGATCGGAAGAGAATATGCAAATGAGAACATGAGATTTGCAAATGAGCGCTCTATTTGCATTTCCTCTTCTGAAAAACTGCCGCAGTGCAGATGTAGCCACTGAGTTGTAACAAGCTGGAGCAAATTGTGTTGGTTGGGGACAAACAGTGTTAAAACATGTTTTAACTTATGTCTGACCTAAGGATGGGTAAATAGTGTGATAGGCCAATCCAAGTGCTGCTCATAAAGCTGAGGCCTATTCAGTTTTAACAACTCAACAGGGAAAAAATATGAACTAAAACAGAGAGGAAAGTGAAGGCAACAGCATCACAATAAAGAGAAGAGTTTGTGAACAAGACATACCTGCAGAAGTGGCGAAGAGAGGTAGCTGGAAAGCGGAGAGCAGATAGTCTAATTGGGTACAGCTGGTCAAAAACTTTGACAATATGAAAAGTGTTTTTCACAAAAGTTTTACTAGAAAAATCTTAACTGTGTGTTGAAAAGTGGCTAAAAAATTGTCAGCAGCCAAAACCCAAATTTTCAACCAAAAGCATTCTGCAAATGTAATTAAAAATAAAAAAAGTTTTATTTCAAAATTGAAAACCTAACCAAATTTTCTAACAGAAATAAAGTTCTGTAAAATAAATAAATGGAAACTTTGACAAATCTTAGGGCTCAGACCTCTAACCAGTATAGTCAAGGGTGCACTGTTAGTTACAGCAATGGGTGCAGGCTCAGTTCACTGGCAGGAAAGCAGCAGGGATTCAGCAAACACAAACCCAGATCTACAAAGGAATTTAGGTGTCTCAGGCTACATCTTCACTGCCTCTTTTTTGTGGAAGAGGCAATACAAATGAAATGCTCATTAGCAACTTCTCGTGCTTCATTGGCATAATCTCTTCCAGTGCTTTTTGCGCAAGAGGTTTTTGCGCAAAAACTAGCAGTGTAGATGGGCCCATTTTGCACAAAAAAACCCTTTTGCGCAAGATCATTATGCCTCAAAAAAGGAAGTATACAGATCTTGTGCAAAAGGGGTTTTTTTTAAAACGGATCCATCTACACTGCTTGTTTTTGTGAAAAAACCTCTTGCGCAAAAAGCCTCGGGCAGAGAGTATGCAAATGAAGCATGAGAAATTGTTAATGAGCACTTCATTAGCATACTCTCTGCCAGCAAATGAGGCAGTGTAGACATAGCCTTAAGTGTGAGGCTAAGACACAGGCATAGGATCCTAACTTACAATTTTGACTCCACCACAATGCACAACACTCCTGTCAAATCATGCAGGTGCCCAAACTTACTCAGTGCCCAAGTTCTCAAAGCAAGAGTTCCCTTGATGTCTATGTTTCAGCCTTTGTGTGCGCATCCTCCTGCCTTCCTTTGGATGTCCAGAACTCCAGATGCCTCTCTCCTGCCTAAGTCCCAGAGCAATTTGAAGCCCAGGGAAAAACAAAGATTCAGCTGCCTAAATCACAGGTGGGATCTGATTTGGTAGGTGTGCCCTGAGGCCACCTATCTGATCAGGTTTTATTTAAAAACAAAGATGAGGTTGAGGTGCCTGCCCTTATAACATTTAGCACAATGGTTAGAGCCGGTAGCTGGGATGTGGGAGACAAGTGCAATTCACCCCCAAATGCCACCTAAGAGAAAAACAATTTGAGAAGGCACCTATCTGTGATGTGAGGGATCTGAGATAGTTTGACAAGAATCTCCTTCCAATCTCTCCTGTTGAAGGAAGAATGAGAATGATTCCGCAGCCCAGTGGATAACACCCTCTGCTGAGAAGTGGAAGATATCAGTTAAAATCCTGTCTTTCCTTATGGTTGAGAGGGCAAATTGAACGTGGGTCTCCTACAGCCCAGGCAAATGCACTAATCTCTGGACTAAATATTATAATGTACGTATCTCCTCTGGCCATTTCAAGTAGAGCAAAGCAGACTCCTAACTCATTCCTCAAGAAGCACTTTAGGCACCTGACACCAGGCAGCTGGTTCACCTGATTGAGTAGTTAAGCATCTCCCTGAAGCCTGGATTTAGCTTTGCACACATTCTGTTGATTGGTATCACCTATTGAAGAGTTTAGGTGGCATCCCACCTAGTGTGTTGGCTTTTGTAGATTGCAGTTTTAGGGATCCCAGAAGCCTAATTCAGCTTTGTGGATCAGTACTGTTCACGTGATTTTTTTGTGTGTCAAAATTTTGGTGTGGTCTTGCTCAGCCTTGCAATATCTAGCCCCCTTTGTGGATCTCATCCGTGGTCCTCAGCCTGAAATATGGCACAACAGTTCCAATGGGCTATACAGAGCTGCTGTATTCTCTGAACTAGCTTAAGAAAATGTTCTCTCTGTGCCCAATTGAGAATTTAGTGTTCCCAGACAAACCAAAACATTAGAAAATCATTCTAGATGAAAGGAGATTAATGTTTTCTGCAGTTAGCACCCAACCAAATTAATATGGTAATCTTGCTTTTGTCCAAACAAACAATATAGACACTAAAACCAAAACAGGATTTGAAATGTGCTAAAAAGGCAAAAAACACCCCCCCCTTTCCCAGTTTTTGTCCAAGCAACATTATAAAATAGAGAGAGGCAAATACCAGCTCCAGTTAACTGGTAGGGGCTGAAGCAGCTCCCACCCGCTCCAAGCAGGGTGTTGCTTCAGCCTCACAGGGCCCCACACAGACAGGGGATGGTCCAGTCAGAGCAGACCCTGTTTCTGTTGGGCTCAGACACTGCAGGTTGCAAGCAGGCTCCCTGGGAGCGAGGCTACTGGCCCCACTCCCGCAGAATTTGATTCAAAGCCAGCAGCAAAACCTCCCCAAGAGTGGGGCCGGCAGCCCTTGCTGGCCCTGCTCCCAGGGAGCCAGCTTTGCTGCAAGCTCTGCAATACAAACCTTATGCATAAGCTTTATACAGGAGGCCCCCGACTTGCGACGCAATTCATTACAGAGGAAGTATCACAAGTCGGGGGCGTCGTAACTCAAACCCACATTTACAGTAGGCACCGTGCGCCGTCGTAAATGCAGGCCCCTTCTGCACTTACAAAAATGGTTGTAAGTGTGGGGAGTTGGAACTCCAGTTGCATCTCAGGGGGCCTCCTGTACTGCAGAGCCTGCAGCACATGTAACGCTAGATTTTTAGTGGTTACACGGTTACATTTTTAAACTTCTCACATCCCTATTACCAGGGCTCGCCGAGCCGCAGCGAGCCCCACTTGCCAGCCACGCTGTCCGGCGTTCTGCGCATGCGCAGATCGCCCGAACCCAGCTCTTCCGGGATGTAATCTACTCGCCACGGGCGAGTAGATTACATAGATTGTCGAGCCCTGCCTATTACAAAACAGGACATTTTTTAACCGTGGTTCTTGCTTAACTACTTTACAAATCAGAATAAATAAAGCATTTCCCAAATTTACATAAGTTGGACCCTAAATTTAGATCAACTGGAAAAAAACAGGCTATCATCTTCATTAAACTCAGATTCATTGAGTCTAGTTCAGCAAATAAAGGATTTTTTAAACATCTATTAATTTTTTGAAACATTTGCTTGATAGTTATTTTTAGATTCCATTTCAGAGTAAAAGATTTCAACAAGATTCTCATTATATACATTGACCTGCGTTAACAAAAGCCTCAGTTGTATTAATAAAAGCAAGTAAAAAGGAAGACCATGATGGAGAAAACACAAAGCATAGCATTTATATTAGCCTCAATTAGAATTCTCTCACTGGAATCAACTCAGTGACACTGGTGTGAAACCAATGTGAGAATGGAATCAGGCTTATAGAATTTTGATAATATTATAGTCATACACTATTATATTTAGTCTATACAGTAGCCATTAGAGTTGATAATTACTTTGGCTAATTATCTCTGAGGAGAATTGGAGTCATATTTCAATGCAACCAAAATGGTTTTCATTCACTTATTTGCAAGTGGAAATCTTATACTGTTTCAGCCCATTGGTTCCCATATTGTACTGCGTGGTGTGTAATTACAACCATGGAATCTGGAATTCTTCTGCATTCCAGGATTTGGCTTTTCAAATTCCCATGCCTATAGAATCCTACACTTTTGAGCAATCTCTTGGCCAGGGACTATATGTAATTCTTTCAGCGTACATAATAACAACACTGTCAAGAGGTGGATTTGTGAGAGGCCTAGAATTTGGGAACTCCGCAACTCTAATCCTTGGTCTGACACCACCTTAGTCCCTGGCATAGAGCACGTCTCACCCTTCAAGCCTTAATTTCACCACCTGTAAAATAAGATTGAAAATTTCACTTATGGATGCTGTATGGCTATTAATTAATGCTTGCAAAGTATTTTACACATGGACATTAAGTATCATACAGGTAAAAATGAAAAAAGACACCCCCCAAGATTGCCCAATTTATTGCGCACACCTCTGTGTCATTATAGTTTTGCTACTAATATACTGAAAAGCTGTAAATGATCTCCACCAATTCTACCATGGTATGTAGCTTTAATCCAGGTGGTGATGGCTAATGGTTGTGTACTGCCCATAGTTCATGGACAATGTCCCATTTATTTCAGTTATCCACTTGAGATAGCACCAGAAACCAAGTAAGCCAGCTGGCAGGTCAAAACAAAAAGTCAAAAGAGAGAAGAGTTATTAAAAACCCAGCAAAGTATTTTTTATCATCATTCTTCATCTACCCATAAAAATACAAAAATCACAGAGCACTTCAGTCTGCTCACTCATCTGTTTTTCAGCAGAATAACCCAATTTGCACGGGTGAGGGATCAGTCAGATCCACATGCTTTGAATTCAGTGTGTGGGGTCGGCTAATTTGTTTCTACATATCCTAACCACATGCTTCTAAATCTACACAGAAAGAGAGGGGGATGAGAGAGTGAAGCCCATCAGCCAAGCCATCATTCACAAAGGGAGAGTCTAGTAAATGACTCTCTCATACAACAGAATATCACATGGAATCTTTCTGCTTGGATTGCTAGAAAAGAGCCAGTGCTGCTTCCCCTGCCTTTGTTTCCCTTGTTTCCCCACACCATGCTACAATTTCCCTTCTTTCATTAGCCTCATTATAGGCCTGTATCCATATAAGCAGGCAAACCCCCCCTAGATAGACTTGTGTAAGCATCGAGTGCACTGAAGGCATGGTCCACACTCTTTCCTGATTCTCTTTTTCACTGTCAAATAAAGAGTATAACCTCTTCCCTTCCCCCTGTTCATTCCCTTCCTTCATGGGCTCTGGAGAGAACAAGAACTCTGCATTGCCTTTATCATGTCCATAACGCTGGCGGGTCTGTATTTAGTCAATTACTACAATCGAACCTCATGTTTCAGTCACCTGCAAGGGTCAGGAAGGATTTCCCCCCCCCAGTGCACATTTAGCCAGCTGCAATCTGGGTTTTTTCGTCACCTTCATCTGAAGCATAAGATATTGGCCAAAGCTGAAATCAGGCCAAAGGATGAGATCAACCAATGCTCCAAGGAGGTACAGAGAATCCTCTCCTATATATTTAGCAGAAGCTTACATGCTCAGGCTCACACAGATTACTTGATATGGTATCAGGAAAGAATATTCATCCAGGTCAAATTGCCAAAGACCTTGTGACTTTTTAACCTTCTTCTGCAACACAGAACACTGACTCTGCAAAGGTTACCTGGGCACGTCAAGTAATCAATTCCCTGCTGCCATAGGGGCCTCGGGCATTTGTGGGATATGTGCCAGCTTGTAACAAGTAGGGATGCAGGAGGGGACACAGTTGGAAATCCTCAATGAGGACAATGGAAGGCCCTTCACCCTGTCTACGGTCATGATGAAAAGCTGGGTAGACCTGGAGAAGGTTAGGTAGGCTCCAGATAAAATGCCAATGCACATCTGACATCCAGGGCATGCAGCCTTCTTTCCTCACCTGCGATGTGCAGCTTGGGACAAAACATTGTGAAGAAAATATCGTGCTTAACATGGCAGGAAGACAACATCTTCAGCAGTAATGCTGGATGGAGTCACAGCTGAACTTTGTCCTTGTAGAACATTGTATATGGCAGCTCCAATGTCAGGGCTTTAACCTCTGACACTTGTCTTGCTGATATTATTGCTATAAGGCAAGTGACTTTCCATGACATGAAGGAAATGCAGCAGAAGTCCAATAGCTCAAAAGGTGGCCTCAGGAGCCTAGACAGAACCAAGTTAAGGTTCCACTGTGAGACAGAAGCCCAGGCCTTTGGGAAGAATCTCTTAAGGCCTCTCAAGAATTGGACCAAGTGAAAGCTGATGCCTCCACTGGCCACAGTTCTCCCTCATTGATCAATGGGAGCTGCAGGAGTGGTGTCCGCTGGCAATCACAGCCTGTGGAGAACCCCTGCTCTGACCTTCTCAGGGGGCTGCAGGGACATGCCAGCCACCTCCAGGAGCACAACCAACCATAGGGGTAATTACTCCAGACATGACAGGTTAGGCATTTTAGTACTCTAAGAATTAAAGTTGAGTGTGCTCCTCTTGCCTATTGATGTTGAGGCTGTATTGTCTATCAACACTCACCACCTTGCATGACATATGTGATAGGAAGACCTCACAGACTGAATGGACAGCTCTGAGTTTTGACATTTTTGTGCAATGTCATGTCTACTTCTTCTGGGTCTGGAGATTGCTGAGGTGTGCCCCCCAGCCAAACTCAGAGGCATCTGATATCAACTTGATTGACAAGGACTGTCAAATCGAACTCTTTCCAGGACTGCCTTGGTGTCAGTCTACCACTGCAGCAAGGTAAATACTGTTGATGGGATAGTAACCTTTTCCAGGTGATCTCTGGACTAAGAATATACTGCTGCCAGCCACTGCTGTAAGAGGTGCATCTGGAGCCTGGCACAGCAGACAACATGTACATGATGCCATGTAGCCCAGCAGGCATAGGCAAACCCTGGCTGTGATCAGAAGGAATGAGGAAACTCCTGAAATGAAGTCCACCAATGCCTGGAACCTCTTGTGTGGTAGAAATGTTCTGGCAAAGGTGAAGCTGAGCAGAACTCCAATGAACTCTGTCTTCACCAGAACTAACATCAACTTTTTGTCATTTACCAGTAGGCCAAGGGATCAGCATGTGGCCTGCAGCACCATGACATCTCTCTGGACTTGGGATATGGAGTAGCCTTTGACAAACCAGTCGATGAGATACAGGTAGACTTGGATACCCCAACACCAGAAATAAGCAGCTACCACTGATGTACACTTGGTAAACACCATAGATGTTGTTGCTCGGCTGACTGGGAGCTGGAGTCAGCAGGTCATCAGGAGGACCTCTGCAACTGCAGGGATCCACGTCTTGGCGGGCAAGCAATCAGTGGCTCCAACCAGATTGGTCATGTGATCAGTGCCAAGGCATTGGAGACCTAAAGGGCCAGTCTCAATGCTTTTGCCAGAGCTTGCACCTCCACATGTCTGCACCAAACTACCAGCAAGCCATGCTTCAAGTCCCTCTGTCAGTGCTCTGGGTCTGGAAACTGAAGAGGTCTTCACTGATACTGCCTCTCTATTTCTGAGGTGCACTGGCTCCATACAGGCGGGCATTTGGGGGATGTCCACCATGATGGCGGAGACACACAAGAAGGTTCCGAGGCAGGTTTATCCTTGCACCAGGTGACTGCAGAACTGGCAGCTCCAGCAATGTCAGGATCTCCTGTCTGCAGTGCCTTGGGTGTTGACCAGACATCTACTTGATAGAGGCCCTCATCGCTGTCCAGCATGGCAGGCATGGAATGGACTAGGCTGGACGGCTGGAGCCCAACTCCCTGATTGAGGCACTGAGCTGCCCAGAACAGGTGTTGGCTCTCCTCTCCCTTACAAGGAGTGGGAGATCTTCCCTTCGCAATCCTTCCAGGGATCCATGGGGGCGGCAGGGGTGCAGCAGGGAAACGGCACAAGAGGGGATTGAAGCAGACCCCCACTTGCACCAATTACCACTATGGCTGCTTCAGCCTTTGAAATGTACAAGAGCCCCACTAAAGCAGTTGCAGTGGGAAAATGGAGGAGCGGGGGACTGCTTGAGTCCACGCTGACCACATACTCCCTGCAGCGTACACCCTTGCTTCCTATATGAGAGGCAGCAAGGGGCCGGGGAACATGTGCTGGTGTTGGGGGGGAGCTGGATTAAAAGCCGGTTCCCTCTTATACGGTCTCCAGGGTGCCGCCTGCTCCCCCCATGCTGACTCAGAGGCAGTGGGGAGGGGGATAGAGGAGGCTGCTGCAAAGTAGCCCGTCTGCAGGGGTCCCAGTGGAGAGCTGCCCCCCCTTCCATTGACAGGGGCTGCTGCCACAAAGCAGCCCCTGTTCGCGGGAGCCAGGGTTGGCATCGGGCAGGGGCTGTTCCGGTAGCAGCTCGTATCAGCAGCCAGCCCTGGCCGCTGTGAACAGGGGCTGGTGCCAGAGAGGCCTCTGTTTGCGGTGGCCAGCCTTGTGCACTGGGATCAGAGGCTGTTCCAGCACCAACCCCTGTTTGCGGCAGACAGGGCTGTCCATCGCAAACAGGGGCTGCGGGACTCAGCGCGAGCCGGAACCGAGCAGTCCCGGCTCACGCTGATCGCTGCGCCTCTGCATTTTAAATGTAGTAAGAACCCAGTGGCTTTGACTACATTCAAAATGCAGTGCCACAGCGCAGGTGGCTTCCAGAGTCAGCAAAAGCTGGGACTGCTCAGTCTTAGCTCGAGAGGGCTCCTGGAGCTACCCTTGCTGTGTTCTGTAGAACGGTCCTATCAACTAATTGTATAGTTGATACAAATTGTATCAACTATACAATTAGCCTGATAACCATATGTTAACATCCTTAATCCACACAGCACCAGAGCCAGTCCCCGATAGATACCACTGGGGGAAAAGCTTCCAGCACCAGTGCATGTGGCAAGCACAAACACAATGGACATGTGCAAGTACTTGAAGAAGGTATATTATATATTCCTGGGGAAATTCTGCATTAAAAAAATAAAAATTTTGTGCACAATTTTATAATTCTGCAAAATTGTGAACATTTTACTTGTCAAAATAACACTATATAATTATGCCAGATTCAATTGTTTTGGTAATTTATTTCAAAATACCTGTCAGCAGCTATGTCCAACAATACAGGCACACACACAAAATTTCCAAGGAGCGGAGAGTTAAGGAAACACCTACAATTCAGTTACTATTTCTATACCCTCCCCTAGAGCTCAGCCTGGAGGCGAGACACCCGCAACCCTTCTTCCCAAAGGCCAGCTGCAGGTTCCTTCCAACCCAGACTCCTAGAACTCTTACTCTCTAGAGCTCACCTGTGCCCCCTCAGCCCAGACATTTACATGCACCTCCTATCTCTCACCCCACACCAATCCTAGGGATCCAGAGGGAGAAACATCCTGATGTGGGTTCTGGGTTTGTATGGAGTTTCATTTAGGCTGACTCCTTCCTTCATGGCATGGTGGGAACTGTGGCTGCCAAGAACCCTTCAGATCCCTCTCACTCCCTATGACAGTGTCTTCTATTTGTGAGTTGGAACTGGGTATACCACTCCCTAATGGCGGCCAGCAACTCAGAAGCCCATTTCTGTTGGGGGAAATGGAAATTCTGAGCCTAACATTTAGTTTCTGCGCAAATTCTTTATTGACCAATGATGCATAATTCCCCCAAGAATATTTATATAGGGTACATTCAACCAGCAGAACTGTTCAAGTATCTAACAACTGTAGTATCTGTACTATTACTGATATAAAAGGTATAATCTTTTTATAAATTGGGTATATTTGGTGATATTAAATGGAACATTCAAATGTCAATCCATATTCTCCTTTCTTATTACCCATGTAAATATACAGACAACCCAAATGTTGTGAATGTACCAAACTTTTTATTACTTCAAACAAACTTCTGTACAAAAAGCCCTGTCACACCAGGCAAAGAAATGCATTGACATTTGCAAACAGCACATCACAACTTTAAGACTGCTTTAGGTTTACGATTTTCTTTACTACACAGCCCTCCTCTTTTGGCTCTTAAAATATTTTAATGTTTAACAATTATAATTACAGATAGACAAGTATTAACTTTAGCAGATTTAGCAAATTAAAAAATCCACCAGAACCACTGCAAGATCTGCAGTCCATTTAGCTGACAATGGTGAAAGTACTCTTCCCCCCCCCCCTCCAAGTACATTTGGTAAATATCCCTATATTAAACAGTAATAGGTCTTAAATACATTAGGGACATTATTAGGTCTGGGAAAAACCAAACCACCAAGCTATTCTGTTTCTGATGACTTTTGAGTACTCAGCAGCAGCAGTAATATATTACAGTCATAAGCATTATTATCTGTATTACATTAGTTTCTAGAGGCCTCAATCAGAATTGAGGCCTCAGAGTAATAAGTACTGTGCAAATATAAAACAGAAGGCAATCCCTACCCGAGGGAATTTACAAACTAAATACTGCCTAGGAATCAACATTGATAAATAGCTTTGTAGCAGTGCAGTACAGTTTCTAGTACATAGCATTACACCTCCAAAACATTTAAGAGACACATTTTCTGAAGTACATTCATGAAAACTCCAGTTACTGCAAATGTATACAGATACATAAGTCAGGGTTTATGCACATGCCTTAAGAGTTTACATGAAAACATGTAAGCCAAGCATGAAAAATTTAGTGCACATTTTTGAAAATGTGATCTTCACTAGAAAATTCATAGCTGCTGCAGGTCACTCAGACATTCAGAAGAGTATTTTGCTGGTTTTGGCAAAAGACCTCTAATTCTTCAACAGGAAGAACTCAACTTCTTGAAAGTATCAAATGTGTGAAAACACGGGCTAAGTAAGCAACTGAAAGTCTCAGTTTTCACGTTTTCAGTTGATAAAAAATACTATATAGGAGTATGACTAAACGAGTTCACAAATAGCCTAACTTTCAAACAGTCAAACTCTCCTTTGTATGATTCCTGATCTACTGACACCAGGTCTGCGCTAGAAACTTGCTGTGATGTCAGGTAGGGGTAAGAGTCTTAACAATATTTTTATACGAGTACAAAGCTCCAGTACAGACAGTTATACTAATAAAAATGCTTTTGGCCCATTTAAGGTATGTCTATACTACAACAAGAGACATGCATCTGGCCCACATTGCAGGGATTGGGACTAGAAAATTGCAGTGCAGGCATTCGGGCTTGGGTTAGAACCCAGGGTTTGGGACCTGTTGAGAGGACATGGTCCTGGGCTCCAGGTCAGGACCCAACATTTACACTGCAATGTTACAGTCTGCAGCTCATGTGCTTTAAGACTGTAAGCTGATGTGGGCCAGGTGCAGGTGGTGTGTTTCTCCCAAGTGTAGACAGACCCTCAGAATCTATTTGGGGAACTCACATAAGCTATATTGGCAAAATAATTCTTTAATTGGTATAAATTGTCTCCCTATTAGGGTAGTTCATTGTCATAGCTACACCACCAAACATTTTCTAACGAACATAAGGCGTTAGTATTTCTCTATTCTCCAAGCTTCAGGCATTAGGTTTCATTAATACAAACTTGTTGGATTCAAAGGACAGTCTTCAACTGCATTTTACAAGAAAATACATTGAACCTGAAACAGCATATTAATTTCTCCACTGTGGAATGACAAGGTTTACGTAATAAACCAAAGAGACAAAATGTCTTCTGTGGCAAGAGAATTTGTTGGTTGTCATCTGCCAGGCCAGAATCAGCAGTAAGTAGCCCACATTGCCTTCTAACAGAAAATATGTTAGGTCTCATGCAATGGTGCTGAACAGTCAAATGACTTTCACTCCAGAAAAAAAAATAATGGAGAACTTTTGTAGTTGGAAATTTAGTTTTAAATGGCCCAGTAAAAATGAATAGACAAGATCACTTTTATTTTAATTCATATTAAAATTTCTCCTTCAAGGTTGCACACCTATGGTTTAGTCTATTTGACCTTCATTTTGTCCTTACTGCTGCTTATTTTTGTAAAAGAGACAGCATATATGGATAAAATACAAACAGACTATTATAGCATGTAGCTGAAGTAAAATGTCAAAAGATAAGAATGATATGTAAATGGAGATTGTGCTATATAAAATCAGTCATGTAATGAATAAGATTAATAGATTTCAGTGACGTGAAGAACATACAAGTATTAACATCAATCTGTATTAAATTATGTAAACATACACATCTTCTGTGATCAATACACAAGTTCACTTGTCTCAGAAGAAACTATTGAAGCATAGCTCGAATTTGCTTGGAAGTAGATTCATCATTCAGATGTTTTGTAGTGAACCTAGGAATTATGAATATAAAGTGAATGGTAATATACAAAAAGTGAACATGAATTAGGACATCTTCACAGTTTTGTTAGCTGTACTTCAAGTTAAATATGAAATGTTACTAACTGTAGTAGGTTTATGTATATTAAACATGGTTTCTTCAGCTTTCATATGAAAAACAAAGCTACTGCTGGAACATAAAATAGATGTTGTAATTGTATGGTTTGATATTAATATTTTTAAAGACGACATCCAGTGGTTCCATTACCATTCATGCATTTTATCTCCATGCTCTCAAAACAATCTCATTAATTTTGCTTAGTAATAATCAAAATTTGTAATCCTCTTTTAGTACATCTACCTACCTTAGGTATGTGCATGTGTCTCAAGCCCTGCATGGATACAAATTTTGTATCCACATCCATATCCATAAAAAACGAGCACAGATATCCGCATTCACATTCACAGATGTGGATATCCGTGGATATAAAGTGGACGTTTGCAGGGCTCTACGTGTCTTCCTTCCTACCATATGGCCTGAGTACTTCGTGCTATACTATTGTATCTACTGCTGTACATACCTGAGAGCATTCAGAAGGCCTTCCACTGTATCCGGAGGCTGTTCCTTTAAAACTTTTATGCAACCCTTCATCTGGAAAAAAAATATATAAATATTGAAAAGTCCAATAAATATTGAGAACAGGTGAAACCTAACAAATGCAGCTTTCTTTCCACGTCTCATATAGCCAGTGAGCATGAAATGTCAGTAGAATGTCATTACATTGAACAACAGGCAAAAGTAGAGAGTCCCAAAATTCATGCTCTAGCCTAAGCCAGAATATCTACATGGCAATTCTTAGTCCTACAACCCACATATGGTTCAAAAGCTCCTCCCTCTCACCAAAATATATGGATCCAGTGAAAGATGCTACCTCATTCACCTTATCTTTCTAATATCCTGGGACTGACATAGCTACAGCGGTGATGTGTCTATTTCTCTAAAACTCTAATTGAGAAACTTTTGGTGGGGGGAGATTACAGTTTGATGGTTTGGGCAGTGCCTGTAATGCGGAAACCCCACCCAATACAGAACATAATTTGTCATCCCAGATTACTTCAAAATCAGCCAGAACAGGTTCTTGAACCTGGGTCTCCCACATTCCAGGTCACTCCCCTAGCCACCACGTGATAGACATAAAAAAACCACTAACTTTTTCTCCTAACAATTCTGGTTTTTCCAACATCATTAAAAATATTGTTTTTGTTCCATTGCAGAACAATAACAAATTTCAAAATCTGCTGGGAAACAGAATCGTCGTCTTCTGGACATCCCTACTGCTGAGTCCCATTGCAGAGTTTTAACCACAGGTCAGTCTTTCCTTCCAAATTTTGATAAACATGTGTGTCTAAATCTGTAGGTAGATAAATGGAGTTAAGCACTTCCTAGACTCTTAACTAATGCCAGGTCTATGGATTAGATGATCTGGAAAATGTCTGTCTCAGTCTTTACCCACTGACTAATCAAATCGACATAGCCAGTTGCTCATTCTCTCTGTATGGGAAATCCAGTACAACTATCAGCCATCCATAGACAGATGGGTGCAGCCTCAGGCAGAAGTTATGCCACAGTCACCCAAATTGATCAGCAGGAAAGTGGCTTTTCTCAAGAACAGAAACACTCAGAAGCTAGGAGACTTGGAGGATAAGAAAGGGCTCATTGGCTCCACTGTCTGTAGGGTGCTCCAAAACTTTCTCCAAAAGATTACTGGCTTTTAGAGGAGAATTGCCTTCTGCAGAAAACTGACTTCATTTGAATAGAACAGTATGAAATAATGGACATATTCATGCTAGGACATGCGCTTTACACTTGAAATGAAGATTTGGGTCCCCTTTGCATACTGACTTGCATATCTAACTGTCCACACTCTTATAAATTTGGATTACAAAACACGCAAAGAGCCCCCTTCATTTGATAACTGCATTGTGAAACAATCATCATATTTATTACAAAAGGTAACATACAATGGGGCTTTTGGCAACATTTCAAGTGTTTTATTTTTGTGGCAGCATGATCCACTGGAATCAGGAGACCTGGTCATAGCTCTAACACTGACCTACTTTGTAACCTTGAGAAAATAAATTCCCCTATTGTGCCTCAATTTCACCAGTGTAATATGGAGTCAGTAAAGAGCTTTTTAATATGCTTTAAATACTAACTATATCAATAGTATAATAAAAGTATATGCACAATTTTTTGAAAGTAGTCAGTTTTTTATATGTGAGAGGGGACTGATAGGGAAAACTTTTTTGTCAGTTGCAGTTTAATTGTGTTGAAGATTAGCTATTTGAGTGTTGATTTAAATTTGTGAAAAAACTTTGGGCAAATAGGTGGGTACTTTTTCAAATATATAACATTAAATGTTGATTTCACTTCATGACTATGCTCACTAAAACTTTAGCTGAAAGCTTACATTAGCATGAAAAAGAAACTTTAGGCTTGGTTTGGGTTTCAACCAAAATAGTAACTACACAAAAAAGCTGGTTATTTAAATTAGAAACAATGACAAAAAAGTGAGTTTTAAAACTGATGAATTACAAGGTTAGTGAAAGAGAAATTATGACAATAGAAACACTGCAGAATGTCAACACCACAAGTTATTTTACTGTAACAGAACTGCTAGCAAAGCAACAGAACTGGCTTAAAGTAGGACAAACGAACACTAGTGTCAGACAGGATTCAAAAACAATTGCAAAGGATTGGTATAAAAGCCTAAACTTCATGGAAGAAATCTGTAGATAAATATTTTCCAAATTTTCCAATATTTTCGATTAAAAAGATCTTCTTTGTAAATTATGCTTACATCAATCTTCGATGTCTTTGAAAAAGCTCCCACAGGATGAACGTGATCATAGAGAATAATAACACCCACCATTACTCTCATGCAGAACATAAGAGTCTTTTCACTGGTGAACCGACTTCTGTATTCTCTGCAAAATAAAAAAATTAATCTTGACTGATACTGTATAGCACAATTTTATTCTTTCATGTGTTTCACAGGAGAATTTTATTCTCAGACTGGAGTATCAATGCAAGGAAATCTCAGATCTGATGTAAGTGTAAATCGGTAAGTTTTAAGGAAACCAACATGAGTAATGATCCTTGAATCACCAACTTGGCAATTTAGAGAGAGAAAAAAAAAAACAGAAAACTGATTTTCTACTACCTCTTCAAAGGTCATATTAATGCCTTTATCAAATGATCAATCTTGGACTTTTACCTGAGATCTCCAAAGATATGGAAGGTTATAAAAAGGTTATATATCTTCATAATTCATTTCCAAAACAATAGGAATTCAAAGTCATGTTACTCCTATTTAAATATGAGTAGTGAACAGATAACTCTTAGAAATCTGAGAGTTCATTTGCTTTATAAATGGCAGCCTCAGTATGTGGATGGCAAAGTTAAACTGTCACTACAACAGTTATTCCTTGAAATCATCATAATCTGGGAGGTGAAAAATGAATTGAGCAATAAAGAGGCCTGAGACTAGTCCAGCCAATATTATGGGCAGCAAGCATTCTTGTATGTGGCGAATAGGTCTACTGTCAGGAACCACCAATTCTTGAAGAGGTAGGTCAGCAGAATTTGTTAAACTCCTGTACAGGTGGGTTCATAGGTTTAATTCCCATTTGTGATTTTGTGGGAACTGCCTGCTCAGAGTGTCAGCAAGTATGTTGTCCTTGCCTGGGAGGTAAGCAGCAATCAGGTGTATGTTGAGTGTATTGCCCCATTCCCACAAACGGACAGCCTCTTGTCATAGCTGGTAGGAGCGTGCTCCTCCCTGTGTGTTGGGGCACATCTAAACTACATTCCTCTTTTGAAAGAGGAATGTAAATGAGGCAAATCGAAAGTGCAAATGAAGAGTGGATTTAAATATCCCGCACTTCATTTGAATATTTGCATCTGAGCGCTTTTTCGAAAAAGGGTTTTTCAAAAGTGAAAGCAGTCTAGACGCGGTTCTTTTGGAAAAACCCTTTTTCAAAAGAACCCGTACTCCTGGTAACAAGGGGTTATTTTTTGAAAGAACCTCGTCTAGACTGCGCTTCACTTTCGAAAAAACCCTTTTTCGTAAAAGTGCTCAGACGCAAATATGCAAGTAAAGCACGGGATATTTAAATCCACGCCTCATTTGCACTTTCAATTTGCCTCGTTTACATTCCTCTTTCAAAAGAGGAATGTAATCTAGACATAGCCTTGATGTAGTACATCGTGGTGACATTTTCCGTGAGTATTTGGACTGTTCTGTTATATATTATGGGAAGGAAATGTAGGCATGCGTTTCATACCACCCTTAGTTCTATGTGTAATCTGATGTGCTGCCTGGACTTGTCCTGAGTCCATTGTACTACTCTGTGGCTCAGGTGTGCTCCCAAGCCTACCAGCAATGCATCTGTTGTAATAGTGACTGATGGAGGACTGTGCTGGAAAGGGATGCCTACTCATACATTGCCTTGTAGGGTCCACCATGTGAGAGAAGAGTATCCTGGTAGGTAAAGTGAGTTGCTTGTTGAAAGGATGGATTCGTGGGTGGTAGGTCGTGTGTAGCCATGCTTGTAATGGTCTCATGAATAAGTGGGCATGGGACACTACGAAGGTGGCCGCTGCCATATAATCCAGAATTTGTAGGCAGAGATGTGCCATTATCACTGGACTGGTCTGGGCTGTTATAAGGTCCCTGAGTGTAGGACGGTAGTGAGGCCCTGGCTTCTGTGCAATCTAAGTAGGCCCTTTTAAATTCTAGTGTCTGAGTCGGGATGAATGGGCACTTGGTTATGTTATCTGTAGACCACGTGCATCGAAGATGGTTCTTGTTGTTGCTACTGCTGTGATGTGTCCTGTTGCATAAGGCCTGTTACTAGACAGTTGTCTAGGTAAGGAAAACACTCGTGGTGCTGTCAAGAGCCCAAATAGTAACACTCTGTACTGGAAGTGTCTGTGCTGTATTAAGCAGCAGAGAAATCACCTGTGTGCTAGGTGCATTGATATATGAAAGTGAGTGTCCTGGAGGTTCAGGGTAGACAACCATGCTCCTTTTTCCAAGGCAGGGATAACTGTGGCAAGGTTCACCATCTTGAAGCATTAGTATCTGACTAAGCGGTTTAGTCTGTGAAGGTCCAGAATAGGTCTCAAGACGCCAGACTACATGGTGGAGAGAAAATAAAGGGAGTAGAAACCCTTGCCTCTATTCCTGTGGTACTTTTTCTATAGCACCCAGCTTTAGGAGAAGTTCCGCCTCTTGTACGAGCACATGTTCTTGAGAGGGGTCCCTGAAGCGGAACAGGCAAGGGGGGCTGGGAGAGAGGAATAACTCAAAAAGGGATGCAGTAGCTGGTTTTCACAATTTCCAGAACTCACTTGTCGGTGGTGATGGCAGACCATGCTGGATAAAATGCGTCTGGTCTGCTGCCAAATATTGTGGATGTTTCAGATTGATGCTTCAGAAATGTCAAGGTTGTCAGACCCTCGACCAGAACTTCAAAACTGTTGTCCAGATGTTGAGGGTTGTGGCAGTGACTGTTTGATGAACTGCCTACACCTGTTTTGGCATGGCCAACGTCTGTTGTTATAGTGTCATTGCTGCTGGTTGAAAGGTGCTGGTCTGTATCTCTTAGTGAATGAACAGCCTTTTTTTTCTTTTTGTGACAAGCACGTGGATGCCTAAAGTTTTCAGAGTATCTCTGGAGTCCTTCAAGGTATGTAGTGAGGTGTTCAAAGACTCTGCGAAGAACTTAGTGCCCACAAAGGGCAGGTTCTGTACTGTGGATTGGACCTCTCTCAGAAAGCCAGAGAGCTGGAGCCAAGACTCCCACCTCATCACCACTGCGAAGGCCAGGGATCTGGCAGCTGTATCTGCTGAGTCAAATGCTGCCTGGAGGAACCATTCATGATATTAGTGTGCCCTCTTTAATGTTTGCCTTAAACTGTTCCTTTTTTGGGGGGGGGAGGAGGATAGCTCAGTGGTTTGAGCATTGGCCTGCTAAATCCAGAGTTGTGAGTTCATTCCTTGAAGGGGACATTTAGGGATCTGGGGCAAATCTGTCACGGATGGTACTTGGTCCTGCCGTGAGGAAAGGGGACTGGACTCGATGACCTCTCAAGGTCCCTTCCAATGTTATTTTTATATATAAAGAGAGAGAGAGAGAGAGAGAGAGAGAGAGAGACACACACCTATTTTTTTGTTGTCTGGGAGTGACTCAATAAAGGATGTTAACTGGTCGAAAAGGTGATGTGTGTATTTTGCCAGTAATGCCACAGAGTTAGCTATTCTGAGTTGAAGACTCACTGACAAATATGCTTTCCTCCCCATTGTGTCCAACCAGGAGCGGCCCATGACCCTAGGTGAACTAGGCAGTTGCCTAGAGCGCCGCCGGCCCGGGAGTCCCGTGATGACATCACGGCCATGGACGGCCGTGCAGGCGGGGGCGCCGAGGGGGCGCCAATTGCGCCACCTGCCTGGGGCGCCAGCTGCCACAGCCGACCTCGGGCCGCTCCTGTGTCCAACCTCTTCCAATCCCAGTCAGGGGATGGTACGAGTGGTCTGCTGCTTCCCTCTTTGATTGACCGCTTCAACAAGCAGTGAGTCTGGTGTGGAGTGGGAGAAGAGGAATTCTGCTCCCTTAGGGAAACATAATATTTCTTATCAGCCCTCTTGAAGGTTGGTGTGATTGTGGTGGATGTTTGCCAGATGTTTTTAGCAGGGTCCATAAGCACCTCATTCATGGGGATTGACAATTTTACCTGGGGAGATGCATTCAGAATGTTTGTCAGCTTATACTGTGTCTGAGGTACGTCAGACAGCGAAATATCTAAAGTCTCAGTGACTCTCTTTAAAAGGTCTTAACACTACCTAAAATCATCCCCATTGATTGGTGATGAGGGCATGGTTGTGTCATTATGAAGTGAAGACGACGTACGTGTATAACTTTTGTTTACTTTGGTTCAAGCACCAACCCTATGCCTAAGGCTCTCTTTCTTTCTCCTACATCTCCTATCCTGCCGGTACTGCGGGGAGGGAGGGGGGAGGTCTGAATTTCCTGTGGATGGGCTGCTGGAGCAGCCTCTGCAGCCAGCCCAAGCCACCACAGAGAGAGGCTACTTCACGGCAGCCTCTCCTGCCCTTCCCCCCCACTCCAGCCTCTGTCTGCAGGGGGAGGGAGAGGGGCTGGTGCCAACGCCGGACTGCTGCCTCTGTATCAGAGGCAACAGCGTGGGGCAGCAGGCAACCAGTCCGTGAGGGAAGCTGTTTTTTAAACTCGGTTCGCTCGTGGACCAGCTCCCACCTGGCACCTCACGCTGCAGCCTCTGATACAAAAGCAGCAGCACAGAGTGGCAGGGAGCTCTCCATGGGGCCGGATTGTGCTGGCTGCCGGCCTCACCCCCAGGGACTATCAAATAGTCGACTAACTAGTAAGAATTTGTGCGGTGAGTCGACTATTCTATTACCTGCTATCTAACATCCCTAGTTTCTAGCTCAAAGATTGTCTTAATCTGACTGGAAATGAATACAAATTGGTGGAGGGGAGAAGAACACAAAGTAGCAAGTGACTATAATCATCTTCATAAGCCATGGTGTCAGTACAGCCATTTTACAGACATCAAAGCAGAGGAGCATTTGGACTTTTTTTTTTTGTTAAAGTTCATCTGCGCTTTCTATTTAGATACACCTTTTATATAAACTGTTGCATTGAAGGTAGAATTGGCCAAGCATCACAACTGGGTTGGTTTACAGCAAAATGGTGATTACATTTAGACAAGTTTACTGATCAAGAAAAAAAACAAACCCACAACACACACTTCTCCATAAATATCTCTGTTGCCATCAGTTTACCTATACAAACTGCACAGCTCACAGAGAAATATCTGGTTTTGTGATATAAACTATACCAAGATTTCCCCATATAGAACAGTATGTGGATCTTCTAAGTAAATGTCCAATGACTTCCAATCGGGCAAAACAGAGTATGTGTATAACTTTATGGATGAAGGTAGTCCCACATAGTAGTACCAAATCTATCACTTTGCTGAGAACCTCCCTGGGCAAAAATGTTAATTTATTAATGAGAACTATTCATACAAGTCAAGATAGGAGGCATGGCTGCTTATATGCTACTAGGGTGGATGCTTTATAAAAAAATCTAAGAATTAATTTACAGTATACATACAGACTTAGGTTTCAGAAAACTGCTGACAGTTCATGGCTACTTAAACTGACCAAAAAAATGGAATAACTAACTTACGGTGTTTCCAACATGACTTTACATACACTGGCCATAGTACTTAAACAGTCTGTTGTATTCTCAATCGGAAGGGTTTTGTTCTAGAAAAGTTAAACACAATCAATCATTAAACCAACTTGTACAATGAAAAGTTACGTTTTTTGCACTATTTTCTAGCACTTACTTCTGATACGAAGTACGTTGTGGCATTGCTGAGAGTTTTTAGCATTGGTGTGGCTTCTGCATAAAACAGAGACATTCTGTTGGCCATTTCATTATTTACCTCATTCTCAATGTCTATCTGATGAAAACATGAAGAACAAGTAATTAATAAATGACACTTTTCAAAATGTTACCAGCAGGCAGAAACAAATAAAATGAATACATGTACTCATTGCAGCCAAAGATACAACTTTTCTGATTTAACTGGAGTGCTCACCAATGTAACGAGTTGACAATGTGGTTTTAATGTAGATAGCATGTAAGCCAAGCAAAAAAAAAAGTGCCATCAATGGTGGGAACGCACATCCACGAACTTCAGAGTGCAAACAAAATTCCCAAGTTCCATTTACTTACATGCATATTGTTTATTCTGTTGCGATTTATTGTCCGTCTGTAGTAACTGAAATCATTTTGAATGGCTGGGTTTCTCATCTTAATGGATAAAAAGAATCAGTATTCAACACTTCAAAATACAAGGAAATGTTTCAGTGTATATGTAAAAAAACATTTCTAACCTTAAGCTCATCAAAGCGGAGAGTAAAATGCAAGATTTCTGCAAACTCCTTGGCTAGAGCCTGTTCTCGTTCTAGGTGTTGAGTTGGAGTATAGGGTGGACAGGTCAATGATTCCAGTAAGCTCTGTAGTGCTTTCTCTAAGGAAGATAAAAAGTCCACATAAACAGTGCACTAACTCATGTCTTCTGCATTTTAGAAACAATGTCACATTTTATCTTGATGCTTTATGCCATTATATAACTATGTTTGTAAATTGATTTTTAAATAAAATTCTGTCAAGGAGCAAGGGCTCCACAGGTCATAGATGACCTAAGGACATAATTAGTAATTGTCTTTAGGAATCTAAAATGAGATATGTGAGAAAACAAAGACAGTGGCTCCTCACTCTCTGTCATCACTCACAATTATTCACATCATCCTGTTATTCTCTCTCCTCTCTCAAAAGAGATCTTCCACCTCCCTGATATTCGACCACAATTCCCCATACACAAATACTTAAGATATATTGCACAGAGTTCCTCAGACTGTTCATCCACCTTTCCTTCCCCATTCTTTCCCCATAATGGTCACCATCCCCCCTTCAATACAAAGATGCTTCTGGGATCTCTGCCAAAAAAGAATTCACCCTTAGTCACCAAGGTCACTGGGATCCAACCTGAGAGTTACAAATGCAAAGTGTGGAGTCTGGCAATACAGGATGCAGGGATAATCTCCTACAAAGGCTTCGGGAGAGCAAAGCTAAGCCAGGTGGACATGACAGTTGTCCATATTTGTTACCCATTCCATATAGGAGTCCTAACCCAGACCCCCTTTCCCAGTTATTTCTAGACCCTTAACTCAGGAAATTAACCAGTACTGATAGTGAAAACATATTTAAGGGCTGCCCAGAACTTAACATGTTAAAGTATGTGGCTTCATGCGGCTTTTAATAAAGTGGAAAAATTACAGCAGGATAAATTTGCGTTCAGATTTGTGCAAACAGAATCTACAGGCTTCCCAGAAAAGAGAAATCTAGGCACTGTAGTCAAATTAGTGGTACGAATTACTATTCAACTCTCTAAGCTTTCAGAAAGAGAGAATCTTTGGATATCTGCATATATAAAAAATTCTGTTAAACCAAATGCAGAGTAACTCACCTAGCCTAATTGAAAACTCATAAAACTGCTTCAGCCTCAGAACCAGAGGGCACACTGAATTCCAAGCTTTTTCTTGAAGTTGGATATCATTTGGGTTTTGTATTGCCTGCAATGACAATATTACTGTAAATAGTTGTAGGACACTGGGATAAAGAACCAGGCTCTTGTGGATGTACAGATACAGGAAGATTTCAAGTATGGTAGGTTTAAAATAATATTTCTTAAAATAAATCTAGAACTGTAAGGGAAAAAAGCTGTTGGATAAAAGGAAAAAAAAGGAAAAAATACTAGGTCAAGGGCTTTTTCAAAAAAAGAGCAAAACAAAAATATCAAGACATCTGTTTCAGCTGTTATGGAAACAATACCATTTAATGAGGTCCTGGGAACTATTTTTAAACTATTCATTCAAAATGCAGCATCCACATCTAGGAACATGCTTCGGAATGGTCTTCTAGATTAAAGGATCCATAGTAGAAACATTAACAGAGGCCACTTATACTAAATTCACACTAAAAGAGGTTTACAGGGTCAAAGCTCTATCATTTCACAGTGAATGGGAGTTGTGTCACTACTTTAAATTAGATTTTGGCTGTTAAGTAACCAACTGCTCTCACTAATGATTACCATGAATATCTTATGTAAAAGACAGACACACCTATCTTCGCAAACACCCTAGGTCAAGTGAAAGCTAAAAGGAGACAAACAAATTCTGAAGGTTAGCAGATAGTTACAGGACTTCAGAAGCTTAAGGAATACATATGGAATTGTAACTAGTGTATTTTATAGTATCATTTGACAGTACATAGAATACAGAAACTATACATAGAACAGAAACTCTTTTGCATTTTCTGACTTTACAGAGCCTTAGTGATATTTAAATATTTTTCTCAATATGCATATTGATTTACTCCTCCATAAATGTGTTTTTGAGAAGCAAAGTATTAATAGTAAGATGTTTAAATGAAACACCACTGGCAGCACTATAGGTGTCATTGAAAGACCCCTTGCTCCAATCATCTGAACCTCATGATACTATCGATATTTTTTGTTAGTCTCTAAGGAGCTGCAGGACCATTTGTTGTTTACATTTTTTCAGTTACAAACTAACACAGCTTACACTTCTGAGTCACTGAAAGAGTTAAAGCAATCCAATGTATTTTATAAGTAGTTTTACTGAGTATTTTTAACAAAATAATTTTTGTGAACTGTCTGCATGCAAAGTAGAAATAAATACTGCAGGCTATTACTTGATCTTTTCTTCAAGAGAATTGTCATTGCTATATTATCATACATCTCTTATTTCTTGTCCAGCTCCTTTGTAAGCCTGAAGATCTGCAAGCAAGCTTTCAGAATCCTGTAAGACTGCATTGATCTGATTCCATACCTCCCTTTCTCCATCTGTCGGCTGTGCATCTACAAAATATAAAAAGCAAATACACCTCACATTACAAATGAAATACAAATGTCAACATAATTCATTTCTATTTATGGAGTTAACATCAACGGGATAACTCATAATGGATTCTTATTTTATTGTGGTATGATTCCACTAACTTCAAAGTAGTTATTCCTTTGCATCAAAGGAAAAAAGATCAGAATCGGGCTGTAATCCAAAGCTGATTCAAGTCAATTTCTATTGATTTTGGTGAGCTTTGGATCAGATCCAGTCTCTTCGCTCAATTCTCTCCCTGCCCCTCCCAAGTCAAGACACTCAAAACGTTCAAAATATTTAAGGAGACAGAAGATGAGTGTGGTAATCTCTCTAACGGAACCAACTTCTGTTGGTGACAAAGACAAGTTTTCAGGCTTATACATGAAGAGCTGTTATTCAGGTGGAAGCTCAAAAGCTTGTTCGTCACCAACAGACAGTGATCCAATAAGAGATAAATCCTAACCCACCTGCAATTGTGCAATGTCCACTTTATATCCACAGGTATCCGCATCTACATTGTCATCTGTGAATAACTGCAGCTCATTTTTGAGGATACAAATTTTGTATCCACCCTGAGCTCTACCTTTCAGTTATTGGCAGTAGGAGAAAGCTCCATCCCTGAAATTTCCTTTAGTGAAGACAACTGTCATAGCCCAGATAATTCACTGCTACTTTGCTAAATTACAGATCCTGTTAAATATACTTTGAGGGGGGAAAAGGACAACCATTTTTCTGGGAAATTTCCCATCAGGATACAAATCCAAATCTTCGGATGTTGATAACCATCTCTATTCTGAATCATCAGTGTCTCTCCAGAATGGGCCAGATCTATGGCCTTATTATCGAAGAACGGAAATTCTAATAAGCAGATACATTTTCCTTATTTATCATATTAAGATCCGTGACAATAGCATTTTCACAGCAGTGTCCTTAGGATAGGAAGCACGATCACCCTTTGAATACGGGCATCCAAGCAGACCCGGCCAAAGGGTTTGCGGGACCCAAGGCAGGATGCTGGGAGCAGGGCTCCAGGCCTAGCTGGTAGATGGTGAACACTCAGCAGCGCAGGGCCCCAAAAGCAAGGGGCCCAAAGCATTTGCATTGCTTGCCTTGTCCTAGGGCCGGGCCTGCATCCAAGATTAAGTATATTATATTAAAGAGAGCTCTGAACAGATGCAAAATGTACATCCGTATTCATCCATGAGCCACAAAGTTTGCGGATATCCACAGATTTGCAAGGATCTCTCTATAGTCTCCACTCCTCACTTGAGTATACCTAACTGGACTTGATGACTTATTGAGGTCCCTTTCAGTCCTACACTTCTATGTCTCCTCTAGGTTCTAATGCATATAGAACAGTTCTGCCCCAAAATGGCATTAGCTAAGGACCAATACGTTGAATTTTGGTTAATTTATGTACATATGATCAAACAGTCACCTAACATATTGCACATGACATCAATTCCTCAAGATTATAAGTTCTTCTAAGGACTGCACTTTGAAGCTTAACAGAAGAAAAAAAATCTCTCGCATTTACTTTTGGAATGAATATTCTGGACAAGTGAGAACTATCAGTCTGATGTCAAGTAGGGAGATTTCTCAGTACTTTGTAAAGTCATGACTGAAGACAGATTTACTTTAAAAAGACATCTCCTCCAAGGGTTCAATCCGGTGGTGCTGTATGGAGGTAAAAGAAGTTTGCCAGGCTGTGTGCTGTATCTCTGGAATAAAGGGTTCTTGTCCCAGGGGAGTAGTTAATGGTGGGATTTATATAAAACTTCCATTCCTTTCATATGCTGATTAATATTATACTACAGAAGATTGAAGTTTTTGATTACACACTTGCAAATACTCACAATATGGAGGAACTGAAGTCCATGTTTCACTTACTTAACGCTGTTGTTAACTATGGACTTTGCATGGCCAGATATGGCTGGTTGGGAGTCATGATTATAGCCCTGAGGCAACTGAGGTTAGCTATTGTTTAAAAGCCTGAAATTTTCTGTTGCACTCTGTGAAAGGTGAATAGAGGAAACAGTGCTAATTTTAAATTATTTTCTATTAGAAGTCTGTCCCAATAATCTTGTTTCAGAAGGATGGTGGGTGTGAGTGGAATAAAAGTGGGCTCAGAAATTGTTGGAAATTTATTTTAAGTAATCTCAAAAGACCATTTCCACATAGGTCTTTTTGATGACTCTCAAGGAAGGCATTGGTTTGAGGATGATTTCTTTAAAGTCCTACTCCTTTCTACTGCACTCGATTTAGGGATGTTCGTGACTAGATAGTCGAATAACCACTCAACTAGTCGCTTACCCTCCACACTTGCAGCCGGGGGGGGGGGGAGGAGGAGGAGGAGCCTGTACTGGGGGGAACTGGCTTTAAGCAGTTCCCCCCAGCACCTTCTCTGAAAGAGGCAGGGGAGGCAAAGGCACAGCAGGGAAACGCCATGAGCAGGGACTGCTTCAGTCCCCGCTGGCGCCGGTTCCCACTGCTGGTGCTTCTAATTTTGAAATATACATGAGTCCTGTACATGGTTGCCGCCATGGACAGATGCTGCTCCGGCACCATCCCCGTTGGTGGCAGCCAGGGCTGGCAACTGACAGGGGCTGCTTGACTCAGTGCGAGCCGGGACCGAGCAGTTATGGCTCACGCTGATCGCTGCACCTCTGCATTTTAAATGTAGTAAGAGCCCAATGACTCTTATTACATTTAAATGCAGAGCAGCAGCGCAGGTGGCTCTGGAGCTAGCTCCACTGCAGCTCTGCACAGCAGCGCTTATCGACTAATCGTATAGTTGATACAAATTGTATTGACTATACAATTAGGCAGATAATCACATTTTAACATCCTGACTATGCTGAGCTCACGTTTCTCCTGGACGCTAAAGCTTGGAAAATTAATAAGTACCTCAGATATAGATGTGGAAGCATTAGAATGGAATAATTTCTAAAGAGTCCCTTATCACACTCTCCAGTATTGGCAGTGTCTATGATGGGTCTAACGCCTTCTTTCCTTAACCTATAGGGAGAGGAGCATGCATTCTGCAGCTAGAAATATAGATGTTGGTGTAAGTTATAAAGCCAAGTACATCAACCTGTCACCTGGTGTACAAACTTTCTGGTGTCACTACACTCACAGAGATGAGGAGAGTCAAGCTTCTAGCCCCTACATGCTGTTTTTCCGAGTTCCTTTCCAGATTGGGAGAACGGGATTAAGGTCACCATATCCAGCCTAAGATATTGCCCAGCAGAGATGGCCTTTCCATATTTGCCTTTCTGTTTTCTTGCCCAGGTAAGGCTTAGGTGACATGACCCAGACTGTACTGTGAGGGAAACTGTACTGTGCAGATAGGGCTGGCCAGTCCCTCTCATCCCTTCCCTTCCCTCCCTCCCCCCTCCCCCACACGAGACCCCTAATAATGAAGGTAACAGACCATTCCTCTTTCTTCTCTAGTTGGCCTAGCTCAATCATTTTGAATACTGGAGAGCACTAACCACTGCAAAATGTTTCACAAGAAGAAGAGGAGCAGAGGGGGGACACTCTCCCCATAGCAAATGCAGCCTGGAATCAACATAGGGAATTAGACAGTACTGAGCCAATGATTAGTCAGAAATTATCTGCCTCCAGCAGAAAATTGGAAGGTAGATAAAACTAGAGAGAAATCCAAGGGTGTGTATTCCACTGCTGCCAATGATTAATGGGTTGGCTCTGCCCCAAGATGCAAACAGGCAGACACACTCATAGTAATGAATTTGTGACCTCTGCACAAACAAGACATTAACATTTCAATAAGCTCTTTTGAGCATACTGGAAACAGCAGACATCTTGTTGAAAAGTGACAGATCATGAAAATAGATGGCTGGACTGAGTGCAGTGTCCATTCAAGTAAATGGCTACATATTTTTTTAAAGGTTAAGCTAATGATAAACAGAACATTTACGAAAAAGGTGCTAATTATTAATACACAAGAGAAGAGATTTAAGTATTCCATTTGTGCATGACAAGTGTGTGGAACTCAGACCTTTGGACCACCGGACACAACAATTAATGGACTCCTCAGAAGTTTTGTAATTTAGTTTTTATTTCACACTTTGTTTTCTATAAAATTGCTTCCTTCCTATCCTACACCCCCCCCCCCCCCCGCCCCGGACACACACACACACACACACACAAATCCATGCTCTGTAGGCAATTAGCCGCTTTCAGATTTAAGTAGGGAGCTTAGGAGTTTCCAACATAGCTGCTATCAATTGAAAGCTTTTTAAAAGCTTTTTAAAGCAACTCTTTAAATCAAACAAATGTCCATAATGTACCTCTGAGTGCAGCCTCAGGAGACAGATTAGGGGACAAAGAGCTGCAGGCTTAACTTACATTTTCAGAAAATGCTTTTTCTTTTTGAAAAGTAAATGTATATTTAAAGTAAGAGAAAACAGAGTGATTCAGTTTACTTTTTCTATCCTGCATTTTATGTACATATGGTGTATGATTACTTGTTATGTAGACAGATGATCAAGACAGACCAGGGCCATGTTTTTCATGAGGATGACTACCAAAAGTAAAGTAATATCATTGAATATACTACATTTTCCTCTGAATATATTTAATTAAAATTTAAAAAAATCCACTCAGATTCAGGCCTTCAACATTTAAATTGCCTTCAGTGCTGATGGATAGGAAGCTCAGGGTACGTCTAAACTACATCCCTCTTTCAAAAGAGGGATGCAAATTAGTCATATTGAAATTGCAAATGAAGCCAGGATTTGAATTTTCCGCACTTCATTTTCATAATCACGTCATGACGTTTTTTCGAAAAACACTATTTCGAAAGTGAAACCGCAGTCTAGACGCGGTTCTTTAAAAAAGAAACGCCTTTTCCGAAAGAATCTGTCTTTCGAAATAGCGTTTTTTGAAAAACACTGACGTGATTATGCAAATGAAGCACGGGAAATTCAAATCCCGACTTCATTTGCAATTTCAATATGTCTAATTTACATCCCTCTTTCAAAAGAGGGATATAATCTAGACATAGCCTCAGTGCTCTGACTCAGAGTACCAGGTATTCCTGAACCCCAACCTAACATTATAGGCCTACTCCTTGACAGGTGATCTTCCTTGGACTTTTTTATGGGTGAAACAAGCAGAGGACAGGATGGCAAATCTTAGAACGTTTTCAATCTTCTTCAGTCTTTGTGAAAACTAATGTCTACCTTTCCTTAAAAAAGCTGCCTCCATTATACAACAGATCCTAGAGTTGCTACTGAATCTCCATAAATAGTAGAACTACAGTTTTATCAACACCAGAGTTATGAACTGACAGGTCAACCACACACCTCATTTGGAACTGGAAGTACATAATTAGGCAGCAGTAGCTGGGAAAGAGAAAGTAAACAATACAGTACTGTGTTAAATGTAAATTAATTTAAAAGGGAAAGTTTGAAAAAGATTTGCCAAAATAAGGAAACGTTCTGTGCTGGTTTCATTTTAAATGATTAAAAGCAGCATTATTATTCTGCACAGTAAAGATTCAAAACTTTATTAAGTTAATATTCAGTTGTAAACTTCTGAAAGAATAACCTTAATGTTTGGTTCAAAGTTGTGAACATTCAGAAATATGAACTTCCATTCCAGAGGGTGTTCATAACTCCTAGATTCGACTTTAAAATTTTGATAAACACAGCCACAGCCATGAGAGCCAGCAAGAACCTGTGCTAGATGCAACTGCCCTCAATGACACACCATCACCATCACTTGAAACACCTGCACTTAGTCTGATTGCCGACATGTTTATCACTGAAAGTTTGCTACTTCTCTCTTCCAGGAAATAAAATAGACAAAGAAGTGAGCTCTTCTTCACCAGCTTCAAGTTTTGCTTGCCTAATATGAATTACAATTACTATTAACTGGTAAATCCTGTATCAAAACACTGCTTGGCTAATTTGGCTTTGCTGGGGGGAGGCTGTAAGAGGCAAATCATCTTGAGGAAGGTGGAAAACAACTAGTGCAACCCCTTGAAAGAAGATACTCTGTCAGTCCCATTAGAGATAGACAGGGAGATGCAAGGATGTTGTTATTCAACCAACTAGTCATGAACAGGATGGTGGTAATCACTTACCCTATGTATAGGTGCGGCCTCTATGAAATGTGCCTCAAAATGCCTGCCATGGGGTTCTAACGGTCTCTAAAGCAGAAGGGATAATCCATGCCAATTTACCTATAAACCATGAAATCAGACGTTTCTGGAGAAAAGCTCACTGTCTCCTCCTCCTACACAGGCGGGGTAGAGGGGACAATTTGCCCTCAGTTTTCTCAGGGTGTAATATTCAGGATTCAAAAGATCTGCCTCAGGCCATGCAGTAGCTGGAAGTGTAGCAACTGCTACATATGCATCAATGTTAGCTGTGTAAATGCCACTGTCTAGCAGGGCTTTGCTCATCAGTCAAATATACAAAGGATTGTGTTTATGGTGAAGCTGGTACAAATGACTGGATATCACTCAAATTATAGGCTATGAGGATAATAAAGCCAATCAATAGATCTTGCTGTTAAGAATTTGTATTGTGGACAAAGAACAGAATAGAATGCAAGATACTGTATGTATGCTGTAGTCATAAATTTTAACATCACAGCAACATTGATTCCCCTCATGTATCAAAAGAATTAGACAAAAGATAGTTTTAGTTAACCCAAGAATATTTGTCATAGCAAAGAGGACTCCAAATTACATGAATTTCTTTTCCCCAAATTAGTTTATTAGTCAAATAAAACCAAGCTACTTGAAATTTCTTGTGTATGATCATGTACAATGGGAATTTTTTTGATGTTTTCAGCAGAGGTATCCCAAGGATGTATTTACAAAAAAAGTAAGAGGTAACGATTCCCCTTTTTCTGGCTCTACCTCCAAACAAAGCGTTCCCAATGAATTCTGATTTTGTTGGTCTTGGCAAGGACCAATGCACCTTTTGCAAGGATTTTTTTTGAAAAGTGAAGAAAAACTTAAGGGAGAAATTATAGTCACTTAAAAACACTTTTATGTATGTTAAAGGACCTTACACGTCTGTGTTTCAGAGTCTAGGAAGTCTACATCACCTGCATACCAATTTCTTGAACTTTAAGTAGCTCCGGTACCTCCACTGAATAGAGGTACCCAGGAACCCATTAAGGGAACACACTATAACCAACATTACTTCCTGGCTACAATGCTTTGCAAAGTAACAAAACCTGGGATTCATGGGATAACCAGGGCCGGATTAAGGCATGGGCTAGCTAGGCAGCTGCCCGGAGCGCCAACCTATGGGGGGGCGCCTGATGGCAGCTGTAAAGGGGCATGCAGCCCCCCTTATAGCTGCCATCAGGTGCCGCGCGCCCGGCTCCCAGATTGCGGGCTGCAGCAGCTCCCAGCGGCCACCTGGGGCGGGGGCCGCGTTAACCCCCGCAGCGCCGGCCAGTAGCACCCTTCCCCCCGCAGCCACGGGGCCCTGCACAGCCAGGCTCAGCCTGCCCCGGGCTGTGTGCCAGCGGCGGTAGCCGGGCTGGGCACGTGCGTCCTGCCACCGCCAGCTCCGCGCATCCTCCCCCAAGAGCCGGGTGGGGGCGGGGCCGCGCATGCGCCTTCCCCCAACCCGGGGCGCAATTAAACTGTCTGCCCTGGGCGCTGGAATGGCTTGGTCCGGCCCTGGGGATAACTACATTCCTCTGTGTGAAGCTACAAATGTGCAAGCCTAGGTGAAGGACCGGGTCAAACCTGTTCAGAATCTGCACGCTCTCCAGGCTTCATTGTGTAGATATGAGGGGAGTAGAAGGAGCGCAAGTTCCAACTATGTTAAGATGCTAGACTGATGTACTACAGATATCTACTACTACATTCACTGAGATATGAATAAAAAATGTCTTGAAAACAGACTACCAGTTGTTGGTTTTTTTGTTTTGTTTTTTAAAAGGAGTTCAGAAAAGACAAATTTTAAGACTCTAGTATCTCAAATTAGGCACATAAATTCCCATTTAGGCAGCTAATCAGCCTGCTTGATTTTCCAAGATGTTGAACACCCACAATTATAATTGGCTTGGAAGAAAAAAAAAAAAATCAGGCTGATTACTTAGGTGCTTAAATACAGAACTGAGACCATCTAATTTGAAAGTGTGTGTCTTAAGTTTAGCATGTCTTGGGAATAAAATGGTTATCTATACTAACAGCCCTAAATGCTCTGGGCTGTCATTCCAAAGTTCATCATATTTTATGAAAGCTATCTGAACAGAAATAAGAACAATATTGGCTAACAGTTCAAAAATGAAATGCCAAGTTCAGTAGGGCGCTGTTTAAGTTACATTGAGTTCCAGGATTTTGGAAGTTCCCCTGCTTTTAAAAACAATGAAAGGTATTTTTAAAGGGGGAAGAGGAGAAGCAGTACATGGGAGAGGGGACCTGCTCAAGAAAAAAAAAATCCACAGTAACATGCACAACTGCTATAAAATAGAACTCCTTCCATGTTCAAAATTGACTCTTTGTTACTTTAAGGAGACTCCCAAGTATACCTAAGAATTCCCAACAAGTTTTTTTTTTTGTAATGCTTTCTTTGTACTCCTTGAAGAAGGGCCTCCATGGGCAACAGTAAAGTCTGGCAATAAATCCTTTATGAGAAAGAAAAGTCAGAGCCTGCTGAGAACAGCCTCAGGTACTCAGGTTCAGTCTATTAGCCATTAATTTAAACTTGGCCAGACCCAAACAGTACAATGCCCCTTGAATTAACAAAATACATATCAGGGAATTCACCATAAGTGCCAATGAAAGTCTTTAAGTTGTGATACCCAAGAGTCACATGACCAATAGGAAGCCATATGAGTTGCGGCTCTGTATAATTTATTCCATTAAACTCAAAATGTGGTGGGATAAGGAGAAGACGTATATGAGGTGTATAATTAATCCAAGTCCAAATCTGTCTGAATGAGAAAGCTTGCATCACCAATACCTCGTGTTTCAAGAACGCTCATTTCTTTTAATGCTGGAAGTAAAGATAGATTATACTGGCAGTCGTTTATCAAAATGATATGGCTTACATTTATCTGGTCTGCATCCTACATTTACAGCAGGGCTTTTGAAAGGACTTTTTCCCCCACTCATAGGAGACAAGACTTGCTTCCTGAAGTGGGATAGCACTGTCTTGGGCACTGCTATTTGATTTCAAGTTTGGAGTGAAAGATGATAATGGAAGCTGCAGAATCAACTCAAGTGTTATATTGAGGTATGTGCTGTGATTAAACAGCTTTAATTTTTGCCTGTCTACGATTTTAATTTGTCTAGGTTCTTTTGGCACTGATCGCAAATCACAGTACAGTAAACTTCCGATAATCCGGCACCTTTAGGACCCAGGGGGTGCCAGATTATCAGATATGCCGGACTATCGGAAGGGGGCTATGAGGGTCTAGGTGGTGGTGGGGGGAATGCCACCCCAGACCCCTCATAGCCCCCTTCCGATTGTCCGGCTCTGCCCCGGGCTTCCCGGAGTCAGCCGCTGGTCAATTTCAGCAGCGGCTGACTTGGGGATGCCTGGGGCAGAGCAGCTGGGGTGCTGCCGGGTTGGTCTGGTAGCGCCGAGGAGCAGCGCTACTGGACCAACCCGGCAGCACCCCAGCTGCTCTGCTCCAGGCGCCCTGTCAGCCACCCGCTGAAACTGACCAGGGCTGACTCGGGAAGCCCGGGGCAGAGCAGCTCTGACTCGGGCTTCCCGGAGTCAGCCGCTGGTCAGTTTCAGCTGCAGCTGACTTGGGGACAGCAGGGGTGCTGCCGGGTTGGTCCCGCAGAGCCGAGGGGCAGCACTCCACCTGCTCTGCCCCCAGCTTCCCCGATTCAGCCGCTGGTCAGTTTCAGCAGCGGCTGAATTGGGGAAGCCGGAGGCAGAGCAGCTCCAATGGTCCAGCTGCCCGGAGCACTTCCGGGTTCCTGATGGTGCCGGACCATCAGGAGTGCCGGACCATCAGATGCCGGACAAATGGAGTTTTACTGTACCTGCCTGACTCAGGAAAACTACTCCTGTGTATGCTGAACTCCCTTTGCTTGCAAAACACTATTACACATAAGTAAAATGGCAATTTTAAAATATTACCCTCATAGCTCTTATTTCTATCTGCAGGTGAGAAGTACGCTTCCTTGTGAATATAATGCAGGCACACACACACAAAACCCCCACATAAACTAGCTATCTGATCAGTTTAGGTTGTGTAAACAAAAAAAAATTAGAGAGGTAAAGATTTGTCTGTATCTGAAAGCCACAGATGAAAATTAAGAAAATGGAACTGGTCAACTTTTTTTGTGAAATGTTGACATTTCAACACCGCAGTGCTGTCACCTCACCAGCACCTTTACTACAGAGCAGCTGCAGACGCTTTAAGCAGCAGGCTGCTAATTGCTAAGCAGTTTGGGCAAGGAGGAGAAAGTGTCACACGCTGTCCCCACCCAGTAGCAAAAACTCTCAGCTCTCATTGGCCAGTTTCCTGACAATAGGAACTGAGAAATTTTACTGAAGACAAGGGCAGTGAATGAAGCCTCCTCCCTCCCCTCACCCTTCCCCTCCCTGTGCTGAAGCAGGGCCACATGGAGCAGCCGCCCAGCACACAAGCAGGGTTCCTGCAGAGCTGCTGGCTGGGAGCCACCTAGGTAAGCACCTCCCAGGCAGAGCCTGACTCTGGCATCCCACTCCCTCTATCCATCCAACTACCTGCCCCAGGCTATCCTCTCTCCCTACTTTCTCCAAGTCACAACTCCCTCCCAGACCCTGCACCCCCTCCTGGATCCCCCAGGCCAGAATCCTCTCCTGCACCCATAACCCATCCTGGACCATTCACCCCAAGCCCCTTCCCCAGATCATAATCCCCTCCTTCACCCAAACTCCCTCTCAGACCTCACTCTCTCCTACACTCCACTCCCCTATCCCAAGCTCCCTTCTACATCTCACCCGTTGTCCCAGACTCTGGACAGAAGTGAGGCCCTTGACCACTTACCAAATTCTTGGAGTGCCCCCCCCCCATTAAAATTATTGCCCATCCCTGCTTTAACCCTATTTTCAGTCAACTGTAGAGCTAGATAACATTTTACAAATTTTGATTTGAAAAGGGCTGTGTTGTGAACTTTCACACAAATATTCAAGAGTCCCCAGCTCATTTTTCAAATAGCTAGCATAACAGAATCAAGTATTTGAGTATCAAAGTATCAAAAAAAGAATTTGAGACACAGAGGACAAAAAGATGTAAGGAGTAGGTGGGAGATAAGTGATCCAGACAAAAATAAGAGCCTTCAGCTGATGAAAAGGAAGAGCAGTTGGAAACAGATTGGAGTCCTCTGTGGAAAATTACATAGTAGGATTTTTCAATTCCTTAAGTGAAGATGCCCTGCTACTATCAAATTATAGAATGACTGGTCAACCCAGAAACAACAGCTATGGAGAATCAATATTTAACAAACATATCATATTACTTTGCTGCAAGAGGATACGCAACTGATCCCTACAATTAGATGCCTCAAACTTATGGACAGCTCACAATAAGGATGGAAAGTACAGAACCCTGCTGTTCTTTGGTTTCTCTTCCCCAATTAAGATCCCTTACCTTTTCTCTGCACAACTTTTGACCAATAGTTGCCCGTTTCCTGTTTAGAAGTGGGGCAATCATGTAGGCCATAGTTATATTTACTTTCAAAAAGATTGGTTTGATAAAGAAAGCAACAGGGATTGCAATCTTTTAAGACAATTTGAATCCATGACAAAGTGATATGCACTCTTCATCTGACATATCCTGAGGCCTAGCGAATTGCAAGGTAAATTACAAACGATATATATTTCTGAGTTGATGCAGAGATTACATGCATTTATGAAGAGAGGACAGTATCTTGCTAAGTCCCAAAAAGCAGAGAACAGAATCTGCTGTCCCGAAACACCATTTATTTGACAAATAACATTCTAATCTAATAATTCTCAAGAGTGTTGCATATTTGTCTGCATAGTAACTTCACACCAAAGAAAGTTACCGAACAGCAGTTATTCTATGAAATGGTTGAAATAATATTTGAGACTCAGTTGGACTTCATTTTAACCACTACAAGGAAAACAGAACCCAAGGAAGGAACGTACTTAGCTAAAACCTGCCCCTTCTAACCAGAATGTCTGACTTTAGAGATAGCACAGAAGTGATATGTGCCTGGAATAATTTCTTGTAAATACATACATGCAGATTATCCTTCCTTTAAATGTATTTGAGATTCATCCAATCTGATATTATAAAATGTTTAAAGAAGCTGATTACTAATTTGTCCTATTTTATACATTGTATTTTATACTGAATCAACTGAGAACCAATACTGAACTGATTTAAATACAAGCACATAACTGAAATAAACGTTTTTCCTGTGACAGGAGTTTCTCTTATCAAGAAAGGAATCTTTTCAGTTCTGAGAAAATTAAGCTAGGAGCCAGGTGGCACCAGGGTAGAGCCAAGAGCCTGGTGACCTGCTGACAGACCCCAGGAGAATCCGGAGTCCACCAGCATAGGGGCCAATCTCCCTTATTGTGGCAAACACCCTTCTTTGGTAAAACAAAAAAAGCAGTGATGTAGCACTTTAAAGACTAACAAGATAGTTTATTAGGGGATGAGCTTTTGTGGGGCAGACCCACTTCTTCAGATCATATTCTGAAAGTGAATTGGCATGACCATTATATAACAGAGGGAGACAATGAAAAAAGTAAACAAACTAATGAATCAGCTACATATTTCAGAAGGTGGGGGTGAGGGGACATGGAAGAGATAAGGAAGGAGGAAACTGCTTATTGTAAGAGTCAATTAAGTGGCTAATCTGGAGTTACTATGAATATCAAAAGGTGGGGAGGCGATCTTTATAATGTGTAAGGTAATTATCTATATTAAGGCCCATTGGCAATGTGTCAAATTTTAGCATAAATAAAAGTTCTGAAGTCTCCCTCTGTAATCTGGTGTTAAAGTATCTTTGTAGTAAGACACAATGTTGTCAGGTCTTTAAGGGAATGGCCGGTTTGATTGAAATGCTGGCTGACAGGTTTCTGTGTGTGGAGATTTCTGATGTCTGATCTGTGAGGATTGATTCTCTGGGCAAAGTGACTGACCAGTTTGTCCAATATACATCACAGAGGGACATTAATGGCACATATCACATTGCTGGACGCACAAGAATATGAGCCCTTTATCATGTAACTGACATGGTTAGGTCCAGCGATGGTGTTTCCAGAGTAAATATGTGGACAAAGCTAGCAATGGAGTTTGTTGCAAGGGAAAGTTCCAGGGTTAGTTTTAATGTGGTATGCCCTCTGGTTGTTAGTAAGAATCTTCCTGAGGTTAGGTGGTTGTCTATAGGAGAGTATAGGTCTGTCACCCAGAACCTCTCGGAGTGTAGCATCCTGTTCCAGTATAGGTTGTAGATGACTGATAATACATTGGAGGGGTTTGAGTTGGGGGCAATAGGTGATGACAAGTGGTGTTCTACTGTTGATTTTCTTGGGCCTATCTAGAAGTAGCTGATTTCTGGGTATTCGTCTGGCTCTTTCAATCTGTTTTTTTACTTCCTCCAGTGGGTAATTGAGTTTTACGAATGCTTGGTAGAGATCTTGACGTTTTTGGTCTCTGTCAGTGGCACTGGAGCAGATGCAATTGTATCTAAGGGCTAGACTATAGACGATGGATCGTACGGTGTGTCCTGGATGGAAGCTGGAGGCATATAAGTAAGGGCAGCAGTCAGTGAGCTTCCTGTAAAGAGTGATACTGATTTTGCCATCAGTGATTTGTACTGTGGTATCCAGGAAATGGATCTCTTGTGTCGAATGGTCTAGGCCGAGATTGATGGTGGGGTGTATGCTGTTAAAATCTCTGTGGAATTCGTCCAGTGTTTCTTGACCATGGGTCCAAATGATAAAGATGTCATCGATATAGCGTAAGTAAAGGAAGGGTAATAGGGAACAGGAGTTGAGGAAACATTGTTCTAAGTCAGTCAAAGATTTTAGCGTACTGTGGGGCTATGCGGGTAACCATGGCTGTGCCGCTGATCTGGAAGTATAAGTTGTCCCCAACTTGGAAATAATTGTGGGTAAGAACAAAGTTACATAGATCTGCTACCAGATTAGCTGTGGTAATTAGCCTGGGATAGTGTTTCTAATCACTTGTAGTCCATCTTCTTAAGAAATATTGGTCATTCCAATTCACTTTCAGAATATGATCTGAAGATGGTCTGCCCCACGAAAGCTCATCAACTAATAAACTATCTTGTTAGTCTTTAAAGTGCTACATGATCACTTCTTTTGTTTTAACCAGATCAGACTAACACATCTACCTCTCTGTTACTTCCCTTCATTGGGATTGATTAGGGAGGTCCAACCTAGGGTTGTAAATGACTAGTCAAATATACGATTAGTGACTCAACTCGTCACTTCTCCCCGCTGCTGCCCTCTATCAGAGAGGCAGCAATGGAGGGGAGGGGGAGAGAGCAGGAGCCAGTGCTGGGGGGAACTGACTTAAAAGCTGGTTCTCCCCAGCATCGTCTCCATTGGAGAGGCAGGGGCACAGCAGGGAACTGGCAGCGGTTCTGCCTTTGAAATGCAGCGAGAGCAGGGCTCTTGCTACATTTCAAAAGCAGAAGCGCCGCGGAGAGCATGGGGAGAGTGGGAGATTGCTTGAGTCTCCCGTTGGTCCTGTGCTCCCTGCTTTTGAAATGTACAAGAGCCCTGCAGGGGAATTTCCATTGACTATTCAATTAGTCGATAAGGGCGCCTCCGCCGTTGAACTGTAGAAGAGTCCTCCAGGGCTCTTGTACAGGTCAACGGAGGAGGCGCCCTTATCGACTAATTGAGAAGTGGAAATTCTATCGACTATTCAATTAGATAATTAATCTAAATTTTACATCCCTATTCATATAATCATAGAGCTGGAAAAAACCTCAGGAAGTCATCAAGTCCAGCCCACTGTCCAAGACAGGACCAATCCCAACTAAATTAACCCAGCCAGGGCTTTGTCAAGCCAAGACTTAAAAACTGCTAGGAATAGAGATTCCACCACCTCCCTAGGTAACCCATTCCAGTGCTTCACCATCCTCCTAGTGAAATAGTTTTTCCTAATATCCAACCTAGACCTCTCCCACTGTAACTTGAGACCACTACTTCTTGTTCTGCCCTCTGTCAATACTGTGAACAGCCTTTCTCTGCCCTCTTTGGAATCTCCCTTCAGGAAGTTGAAGGCTGCTATCAAATCCCCCCTCACTCTTCTCTTCTGCAGACTAAACAAACCCAAATCCCTCAGTCTCTCCTCATAGGTCATGCGCTCCAGCCCCCTAATAATTTTGGTCGCCATCTGCTGGACCCTCTCCAATGCGTCCACATCCTTTCTATAGTGGGGGGCCCAGAACTGGACACAGTACTCCAGATGTGGCCTCACCAAAGCCGAATAAAGGGGAATAATCACTTCTCTGGACCTACTGGCAATGCTCCTCCTAATGCACCCTAATATGTCATTCGCCTTCTTGGCTACAAGGGCACACTGTTGACTCATATCCAGCTTCTCATCCACTGTAATCCCCAGGTCCTTTTCTGCAGAACTGCTACTTAGCCATTCGGTCCCCAACCTGTAACAATGCCTGGGATTCTTCCGTCCCAAACGCAGGACTCTACACTTGTCCTTGTTGAACCCCATCAGATTTCTTTTGGCCCAATCCTCTAATCTGTCCAGGTCACTCTGGACCCTATCCCTGCCCTCCAGCGTATCTACCTCTTCCCCTAGCTTAGTGTCATCTGCGAACTTGCTGAGGGTGCAATCCATCCCCTCATCCAGGTCATTAATAAAGATGTTGAACAAAACCTGTCCTAGAACAGATCCTTGGGGCACTCTGCTAGAAACCGACTGCCAACCTGATATTGAGCCATTGATCACTATCCGCTGGGCCCGACAGTCTAGCCAGCTTTCTATCCGTCTTACAGTCCATTTATCCAATCCATATTCCCTTAACTTGCTGGCAAAAATATTATGGAAGACCGTATCAAAAGTTTTGCTAAAATCAAGGTATATCACATCCACTGACTTTCCCATATCCACAGAGCCCATTACCTCATCATAGAAGCTAATCAGCTTGCTCAGGCATGACTTGCCCTTCATGAATCCATGTTGACTATTCCTGATCACTTTCCCCTCTTCCAAGTGCTTCAAAATGGATTCCTTGAGGATCCCCTCCAGGATTTTTCCAGGGACTGAGGTAAGGCTGACTGGTCTGTAGTTCCCTGGATTGTCTTCCTTCCCCTTTTTAAAGATGGGCACTACTTTTGCCTTTTTCCAATCATCCAGGATCTCTCCCGATCTCCACGAGTTTTCAAAGATAATGGACAAAGGCTCCACAGTGACATTTGCAAACTCCCTCAGTAACCTTGGATGCATTAAATCCACCCCCATGGATTTGTGTATGTTTAGCTTTTCTAAACAGTTCCTAACTTGTTCTTTCCCCACCTAGGGCTGTTCACCTCTATCCCATTCTGCGTTGCCTAGTGCATTTGTCTGGGAGCTAACCTTGTCTGTGAAGACAGAGGCAAAGAAAGCATTAAGTACTTCAGCTTTTCCCACATCATCAGTCACTATGCTACCTCCCTCATTCAGTAAGGACCCCACACCCTTTCTGATCATCCTCTTATTGCTAACATGCATGTAGAAACCTCTCGTTATCCTTCACATTCCTTGCTTTCACCTTCCTGATAACTCCCCTGCATTCTCGAGCAATATATTTATACTCCTCCCTAGTCATCTGTCCAAGTTTCCACTTCTTGTAAGCTTCCTTTTTGTGTTTAAGCTCACCAAGGATGCCCCTGGTAAGCCAATCTGGTCACCTACCATATTTGCTTTTCTTACTGCGCATCAGGATGGTTTCTTCCTCTGCCTTTAATAAGGCTTCTTTAAAATATTGCCAGCTCTCCTGGACTCCTTTCCCCTTCATGTAAGCATCCCAGGGAATCCCGTCCATCAGTTCTCTGAGGAAGTCAAAGTCTGCTTTTCTGAAGTCCAGGGTGTGTATTTTGCTATTCTCCTTTCTTCCTTTGGTAGATTTCAGGATCCTGACCATCTCATGATCACTGCTTCCCAGGTTATCACCCACCTCTACTTCCCCTACTAGTTCCTCCCTGTTTGTGAGCAGCAGGTCAAGCTGTGCATGGCCCCTGGTCGGTTCCTTCAGCACTTGTACCAATAAGTTATCCCCAACATTCTCCAAAAACTTCCTGGATTGTCTGTGTACTGCTGTTTTGGTCTCCCAACAGGTGTTAGGGTGATTAAAGTCCCCCATGAGAACCAGAGCCTGCAATCTGGAAGCTTCTCTCAGTTGTCCAAAGAAAGCCTCGTCTACCTCATCCACCTGATCCGGCAGTCTATAGCAGACACCAACTACAACATGACCTCTGCTGCTTCCACCTCTAAACTTAACCCATAGTCTCTCAACAGTCTTTTCTCCCTCTAAATACTGAAGTTCTGAGCAATCATACTGATCTCTTACATACAATGCAACTCCTCCTCCTTTTCTCCCCCACCTGTTCTTCCTGAACATTTTATACCCTTCCATGACAGTGCTCCAGTCATGCAAGTCATCTCACCAAGTCTCTGTTATTCCAATCAAATCATAGTTCTTTGACTAGGCCAGGGCTTCTAATTCTTCCTGTTTGTTTCCAAGGCTTGTTGCACTTCTGTACAAACACCTCAGATAACCAGTTGATGGACCTTGTCCATCCGAGTCAGGGGTCCTCCTTCGTTGCTTGTTCCTCCTTGTGTTCCTTCCCGGTATCCGACTTCCTCACTTACCTCAGGGCTTTGGTCACTGTCCCCCAACGAACCTAGTTTAAAGCCCTCCTCACTAGGTTTGCAAGCCTGCCCGCGAAGATGCTCTTTCCTCTCTTCATTAGATGGATCCCATCTCTTCCTAACAATCCTTGTTCCCAGAACAGGGTCTCATGGTCGAAGAAACCAAAGCCCTCTCTCCAACACCACTTGTGAAACCATGCATTTACTTCCTCAATTCGACAATCCCTACCCGGACATTTTCCTTCAACCGGAAGGATGGACGAGACCAACACTTGAACTTCAAATTCCTTGATCTTTCTTCCCAGAGCAACATAATCTGCTGTGACCCGCTCAAAGTCATTCTTGGCCGTATCATTAGTTCCTACATGGAGAAGCAGGAAGGGGTAGCGATCCGAAGGTTTAATCACTTTTGGAAGACTCTCGGTCACATCCTGAATGGGTTAAGGTTAGGGTAATCCCGGTAAGCAGCACACTTTTCGAGATTGCAGGTCTGGACAGCAGAGGGATGACTCATTCCCTCTTGGGAGGGAGTCCCCAACCACTACCACCCGTCGTCTTCTTTTGGGGGTGGTGGTCGTGGAACCCCCATCCCTAGGACTATGCAGCCCATGCCTTCCGGTAGATGGCATTCCTTTCTGATTTCTTCCCTGAGAGGTCTCTGACAAAGCATTCTCAACTGCAGTGCCTGTGAAGAGAGCCTGAAAGCAGTTACTTACTTCTACATGAATTGGGGATACCTGAGTTGGCCGCCTTCTTCTTCTAGAGGTTACAGGGTTTCCTGAGGTCCCTGAGGGATTGTTCGGCCATTCTGGCATTGATAATTTGTAATGGATTGCTTCAGCACCAGGTGAAATCAAAAGGAATGAGAAGAATGTCTGTGGTAGATATACAGCAGGGCAAGCTAGATGGTCATTATTACACAGTTCTTAGAGGATTGTTTCCAAATTGTGATGTTCAAGTGAAAACTGACAGTAATAGTGAAAACTTAAAAAACATTAAATGGTCTGGTAGCACTTTATAGACTAACCAAACATATAGATGGTATCATGAGCTTTCATGGGCACAGCCTACTTCTTTTGATGACCAGAGTCCGAACTCCGGTTTTCTAAAGAAGTGGGCTATGCCCACAAAAGCTCATGATACCATCTATATGTTTGGTTAGTCTATCAAGTGCTACCAGACCATTCGCTGTTTTTTAAGTTTATCCTGTAAAGACTAACTCGACTACCCCTTGAAGTAATAGCAAAGTTTGTTGGTAAGCTATAGATCTTCCCACAATGGCGCTTCCAAATAGAAAACCACATGCCTAAAACAAATTTAGGATTAGTTTAGGGTCTCACTGAATTACATTTTATTTTTGCAGTTTTTATATAGGTTTTTGCCTCAATCATCCCATTTGTAACTTTTTTTAAAATGTTTCTTCCTTGTCCTGTACTGCCCTGACTGGCTCTTCAGCCTGCTGTGCCTGCAGGATTAAACGCTGCCTTCTATGGAGGAAGTCTTCATCCTCTCTGATGGAACGTAGGGTCGATACTTGGGCCTCAAGTCCTCTAATTTTTTCTTCCAAAATGCCGACCAGCTTGCACTTAGTGCAGATGAAATCCCTTCCTTCTTCCGGGAGGAAGATAAACATGGCATGTGCTGTGCAGGTAACAGCAGCAGACCTATCAATATCCATACCTGCATTCTGAGAGATTCCTCAGTTATTAAATGCCTCCTTGAAGGGCAGGAGTGTAGTGGAAGATTTTAAAGAATTGCAAGTGTATTTCACACCTTTCCCAGTCCCTCTCCAAACTCCTGTTAGCAGTCCCTGGTCGCTGACTCACTCCTTAATAAAGCCCTGGACTGCCTGATAATCAGCGGGAGGGGCTAAGACTCAACCAATGAGCAGAGGCTTCTAGATTTCAAACCCTGATTAGAAGCTCACAGCTTCCACCTGTCAGCCACAGCGCACACTCTGTGGGGGGGAGGGGAAGAGGAAGAAAAAAAACCAACCCAAACCCCAGACAGACAAAACACAAGCTCAGCACACAGCAATAAACCCCCAAACACAAACACACACTACCGACAGCCACTTCCCTCAAGGGTCCTGTATTAGCTCCTTTTCCACCTGGAGAACTCCCTCTCCAAACTCCTGTTGGCAGTCCCTGTTCCCAAGCTCCCTGGTCGCTGACTCACTCCTTTATAAAGCCCTGTACTTCCAACCTGTACTTCACTCATTGAAAGGTACTTCACTGCATTTACTTCCAACAAGCCTTAAATCTTTAAATAAGCAGAAAGAAATGTGATACCCTGCGTACCCAGCTCCCTATCTCCACACCATCCTCTTTCAAGACCCCAATCCCTCCTTATCCCCAGTCCTTGTCCTTGCACTGCCTCTTACCTGCAAGACCCAACTCACTACTTGCTTATCTCCACTCTCTTCCCCTTCTCAAGACAGCTTGCTGCTGTGGGCGAGAATTCAGAAAGTGGTAAAAGATGGCTAAAGGATCACATCCCAGATATGAATTGGATGCAGATCCACATTTTTGTATCTGCGCAGGGCTCTAATAATACAATCACAAAATAAAGTAACTTTACCAGAGGCAGTTGTCCTAAACAAAACTAATATTTACTAAGAGTGCAGTAAATCAGACATGGAATCAGATTCTTCTTAATGCATCCCAGGATCACGTTTGCTTTTTGCGCAACAGTGTAACACTGTTGGCTCATATTTACCTTGTGGTCCACTATGACCCCTAGATCCCTTTCTGCAGTATCCCTTCCTAGACAGTCACTTCCTATTCTGTATGTGTGAAACAGATTGTTCCTTCCTAAGTGAAGTACTTTGAATTTGTCCCTATTAAACTTCTTCCTATTTATCTCAGACATGTCATTACATTATTTGTCGAGCCCTGGTAATCTACTCGCCCATGGTGAGTAGATTACAACCCGGAAGAGCCGGCGCAGAGCGATCTGCGCATGCGCAGAACGATCTGCGCATGCGCAGAGCCGCGCGGCTGGTGAGCGGGGCTCGCCACCGCTAGTGAGCCCTGGTCATTACAGTACACTGACTAGTCATTTCTGGACTTGGATGATTAACTAGGTTTAAGAAAAACACAGAGGATTGGGTTTATGATTTCAGTTGATACATTTAAAGTAACAGCAAAGTAACCAAAAGATAATATTTAAAGCCCTTCCATACTGATTTTCATTATAATCTCTAAAGCAGTAGAATATGGTCACACTTGTTGAAGTCTCAGCACTCTTAAAATTACATATCAGATATGTAGGACAGCCCTGAAAGTGCAAACTGTTTTTATTGGCTGTTACACAGCAATCTCACTTTAAGAACTATAAATCTAAAGACAAGAATATACATTCACTGTGTGTATACATGCTATATTCAAACCAGTCAGACAAATCATAGACTCCAACAACTGGAAGGGACCTCAAGAGATCATCAATTCCAGTCCCCTGCCCTCATGGCTGGATCAAGCATCACCTAGATCATCCCTGATAGATGTCTATCCAACCTGCTCTTAAATATCTCCAGTGATGGAGATTCTACAACCTCCTTTAGCTATTTATTCCAGTGTTTAACCACCCTGACAATTAGGAAGTTTTTCCTAATATCCAACCTAAACCTCCCTTGAAGCAATGGGCTTAAATTGCAGTGTTTCCTATTATCAGAGGCCAAGGAGAACAATTTTTCTCCCACCTCCTTGACACATGCTTTTAGATATTTGAAAACTGCTATCATCTCCCGTTTCAGTCTTCTCTTTTCTAAACTAAACAAACCCAATTCTTTCAGTCTTCCCTCATCAGTCATATTTTCGAGACCTTTAATGATCACTTTTATCATCACTTTTCTATTGTGCACCTGTGACAAGCAGGAAGGTCTGTGACACAGAGCCTGTGTTTGCATCACACAACCAAGTGTGAAAAGAGTTCTGACTTTCATAATATAAACATTTCAACTTCATAAGAATTTGAAAGATTATTGAACACAACTGTTTTCAGATGTAAAATTATATTATTTTGAAAAACAGCTGTAATATATACTATATATTAATAAAACATAAAACATGTATCATACAAGTCCTGTCATATACAATGAGGGGGGATGGAGCATAGAAACTGTAAGGAGGTGTGTGTTAATTTGATAGTTCTATTTTTCTTGTTTCTATTTATATTTTGAGTGAAAATTATCTTATTATTGAAATACATGATTAAGACTGTTTTCACTGTAAGGGACCAACAACAACTGGTTGCAAATCAGAGGTGGTCATTTAACAAACATGAAACAAAAGCACACAATATAGCCCCAATCCTCTAACATTTATGAATGCATTTACCACTATGAGAGTAGTCCCATAAAACTGACAGGATTATTTAGACTTAAGTATGAACATAAGTGCTTGCAGAATCAAGGCATATATCTTGGAATTCCTTGGGTGGGTCTAAGTGAGGGGATTCTGACTAAGGGTAATATCTTGTTTCACTGAGTATCAAAATAAACAGGCCCACCTCGCAAGTCCAGAACTATGGCAGATGAGTTTGCAGTAATTTTACAGTTTGCAAGCTCCCTCCAACAAAATTCAACAATGCAAAAGACAGTAAATTGGAGGGCATTGGTTATTGTGTAGAAATGCCTTCTGAAGTATCATCTTTGGTGGCATTTTAATTGACTTAAACCTAAAACTACAAAACAAGGCCAACAAAGTACATTATTATGCATGCACATTAGTATAAGAGCCTCTTTTTATGCTATAATGGGGTAAATAATGTACATCTAATCATGCAGCTAAGGGACTCTTCTGTTGTACCTATTTGATACGTTTTAGACTTGATCCAATAAAGATTCTACATGATTGGAACAGTAGCAACAAAACCATAACATTTTTAAACTTTCACTCAGCAGTGTCAAACAAATTAAAATTTGTAGGCACTTTGGCTTGTCAATAATTGGGAGTGCCAGACAAATGTGTGCATATGCCTAGAATAATTGTTTGTTGCTGTCCTCAGGGAATGGGTGTTCTCTGTGTTACCCCATTTCATTGCTTGTTGGCAACGTACTTCAGGAAAAATCCAGCTCCAGAGCCAAGATTTTAAAATAGATATTTTTTTCCTTGAAGACCTACTGCAGCCAGACCACCTGCCTCCTGCCAAGTCTGCAGTTCTGGCAGAAGTACCTTTTTTCCAATCCATGACATGATGGTACTGATTAAACAGTTCATCCCAAAGGCAGAAAAAGGCCTTTATAAAAACAAAGGCAGGTATAGAGCTCAATTAGAATACTCTGAAGTTTGGTAGACCAGATTACAATATCTGGGACAAAGGTTTGACACCTCAGTTTTACAATAAAAAGTATTCACAAGATTTGGACAAAGGAAAGAAAGATACAAGGTTTATAAACACCAGTCTTTGTGTGTATTTATTTATTGGAGCTAACAGATGAAACTCTACAGGTAGTATCAGCGGGATTCTTTAAACTGTATTAAATCAAGGTGTAGGAGGGAAAGTACTGCATGTCCAAATAATACTATTTCCAAGCTGTAGCCTCAATTCACAAAAGCACGCTCAAGTAGTTTCTTGAACAGGCATTGATTTAAGAATATGCTGACCTAAGAGTATAAATTTGTTTTTTGTTGAGTATTATAACTAATCATTGGATCACTTTTAAAAAAAAATCTAATTCTTTAAAAATATGACTTTAGAAAAAAGGCGGGTATCAGATTCTTCAAGCGGAGTATTTTAAGATAAGTACAAATTTGGATTCAGACTGAAAATCCCCTTTTCATTCTTTCAAATTTGATAGACATTAATTATTTCTGCCAGTACCATGCTCAATGAATGTATTTAAATACTCTTCCAAGAAAAAAAGCCATGCCAACATGCATTGGTATCATTTAAAAAGGCATTTCACATAAGTAGCAGAATTAAGATTCAATCTATGTTAAACAATTTGATGGCCAATTTTGAAGAGAATGTCTAGAATACATGCAGCAAAACTAACCAGCAAAAATAAAAACAAAACACAAAAAAAGATCTTGCATCAAGGTACATATGTAGTTAGGAGATTAGCATGCAACACATTACATTTTGCAAGCTGACAGACATCTGACAAAGAGATGCAATAAAGCATATATACAAACCATAGTTGTGTTTTAGAAGTTATAAAAATAACCCAGTTTAATCAGTATTGAATAATGCAAATAAAAGTGGCATGTGTTCTAATTATGGATATATTTGGTCCTTTTAAAAAAGACATCCTTCATATAATGAAATGATAAAAGAAAATATTGCTTAAGGCAAATGAAGGTTTTTCCATCAGAAACATTAGTATGTGTGCATCTACTTTCAAGATTGATAGTATATATATTGAAATCAATTTAAGACTTTACTCTTACATTTATACTCTTTGCCCAACAAGAATTTAGCTATTTTATATAGTAAAATACTTCACAAGTATCGGAACTCAATATTAAAAAAGAAGCATAAATTAATCTATTTGCAAATCTCTTGAAATATTATATGCTGCATAAATCCATATATTATTAGGAATAAGGCAGCAAACCAGACAAGAAGCTATATTCATTTTCAAAGTCAAGGAAAAAAATTGGCCCCTGACCAAGTTCCATGCAACTGAATAGTTTTGAAGGTTTTATTTCTTGTTACTGAAAAAGAAACAGAAAGCGCATCTTGAGTGAATGATCTTGGAGACATAGATTTAGATAGTCTGACTCTGCTGGAAACTTGTCACTATATTCAATCATGAAAAAGTTCTCAGCCAGCTTTAAATTCATGGAAAAGATTCACTCATTGTTTTGTAATTTTTAAAACTTACTTTCAAAATCCAGGAAAAAATGTGGATAGTTTTCAATTTCCCTGGTAAGGACCTTAAGAAGATTACCCATCCCAGCAAACCTAGTGAATGCAACAAAATTATAAAAAGTTACATATACAGAATTAGAAAGTTACAACTAAGGGCTTGACACAGTCTGCAGCATCTATTAAGTTTCATGGTAAATTCTGAACTTTTCAGAAAGTGTTTATTATTAATTGTGTGGTATTTATTTACATACCAACTCAGAGAGAGGCCTTGTCTTACATTTGGGAATATCTCTGATTGATGACCAGCTGTCTCCCAATCAGGGAAGATGCATTTGTTTTGACCCTTAAACTTATGCAAAGATGCATTGGAATTACTTCTCTTAGCAAAACTGACAGACCCTGAATTGCTGAATCAGGAATATTCCAAAAGAAAAAGCAAGGCCTCAGTCTTGGATTTGTATTTAAAAATAGAAATGCAAGAAGTCATCTGAAAAAAGCCACCCTTCATTAATCTAAGAAATAGAATAAAAAAGTTGCTTTTCTTTATGTTTCTAAAGATAAAGAGATTTAAATATCATCATCATCAAAATATCGGTTACAAAAACTGTTGAAAAATCCTTTACCCCTTCATCATAATACATTTTTAAATAGAAAAAACTTTAAGCCTCAGATGCATCTTTTAGTGATTTCAGAAATACCTAGACTCCATCTTAATGAGGGGCGGGGAGAGAAAAACTCTCATTGTCAGAGAAGTTGAAAGAAATTCCTGAAAAAGCTAGTGTTTCATTGACAGATACAAAAGAGGAGCTCTATATGGCCATGTCTTTGCTGGAAAGTTTTACCAACTATACCAGTAGAATCATTCTACAATAGAGACTCTTATTCTGGCAGAGTATAAAAAGACTTTTTTTTTCCAGTTTAACTTAACTCCACTTCTCAAGGGAGAGAGACAAGCTGAACTGAAAAAGGCACACTTATAACAGGAGAGAGAAAGTGTTAAACTAAGTTACACACACAAAAAAATGTTTAGACAATGCCCACAGCGATCCAGGACCACAATATTTTCCCATTACCTTCATTCTATACAAGTACCTCTTTCAGAAGTACTATATTAAAAATAAGTAGGGCACTACATTAATGACAATCTAAGCATTGCAAGTACGTTTGTCAAACCCTATCACCTATAGACCTTTAGACTGGCACTGGATAGTCATCTATTTTTCTGTTTCATCTCTCTCCTCCTGTCTTTTTTAATTTAAAGGCGTATTAAACCAAACATGACTCTCTGACTTATTAAGAGCTGCTACAGAGTTTCTTCTATAAATATTGTGAGTGAGGGTGACATGACACCTTCCTGTAACACATTTAAAGGATGTTTTTTTCATAACAAGAATGAACAGGAATAGCCTCATAGTGGAATGTTTCCATGATTTTAAAGCAGTCCTGTTTATTTCATAAAGTGTTATAACTTAACAGTCAAAGACTGATGATCTAACTTGTTTTAGGGAAGTCACATTAGGCTTAATACAGTTCTAGATTGTTCAGAGAATTAAATTATCTGTAAGTGTCCTTTTCAAAATCCTCTAAAGTGCAGACTGTCAAGCCCTTTATAATTAGCAACATATTGCATTCAAAATATCAAAAATTAGTTTTTCAGAAAGTTATTACAATGCATACACAGAAACACCAATTTTTTAAAAACTTTCCAAGTGAGATCTATCATATCTACTGAGTTTAACTTTTCAATTACAAAAATGAACAAAATGAAAATAAAACTATTAGTTCATACAGTAGAAATCATGTAGTTAGTCAGCAATGTAATATTTCATCCCCACAACAGTAACAAATTGCTATCAGCATCATGCAGAAAAGACATTATGTAGATCACATTTTTTTCATAAACAAGGAAAACAACAATGCACTGTTACCGAACATTTGCTTTAAGAAAGCAGATAATATTACTCAGTCCCATTTCAAATTCCTCTCATTTTAAACTGTCTTACCTCACCCTTCTGACAGCATCTGATGAAGCGATTTCTTCTAGTTCCAAAGTCAACACTACATCCAAATATTGGCTTGGTTGATAGCATGCTAGAAACAGCAAGAAAGCATTTCCCTTTGCCAAAAAACAAATGTGCTAGTCTGAGACAAACTCCTATCTGATATTAGGTATTTTAGGAATAGTCCTGGAGTGTTGCACACCAGAGCTAAGGGGAAAATATCAAAATGCATTTCATTTAAGTACATTTTCCTGGATATAAGTTACATATACCTGAATTTCCACTTTACATTTATTTTCATTCCCTCATTTGGAATAGTCGGGTAATTTAATTATTTTCACCTCAAGTTTCATTTGTCCCCTGTCACAAAAAAAGATAGGTTAGCAAAGTATTTGTTTCACAGTGATAATTGTTGATGGTCATGCTGCCACCTCTGGCATTCAACATCCTCTACCTCTGGTGTCTAAAGCTACCTAAATAAAAACACAAAAACAACTTTTATATCTAAAAATTTGATGAAGTGGATTACTAAATGTGGCTTCTTGTTTTGTAGTACTAATATCAAAGGGCAATAAACACAAAACAGTTGTGAGATTTTTTTCACTCGTCTCAAAGTACCGTACTTAGAGGTTAAAATGCAATGTTCAACGCGTTCTTAAAGGTTTCTGTTCGTGGATTATTTAAAAAAAATTAAACATCCCATTTCCCAATCTTCACATTGCAGCCATTCTTTCCTTCTACATAGTTCTCCATTTCCTCCACTATGAGAATAGTAAGCCAAATGGAGTTAGTAATAGGGATGTCAACTTGTAGACAACTTTAACCAATAAGCCTAGTCTTATCCATTAATCCTGTTGACTACATGCATTCCCCCCCCCCCTTCCTTTGCATCAGAGGCAGCAAGTGGGGGAGGGAGTAGAGAACCAGTGCCCATGGGGAACCAGCTTTTAAGCCATCTCCCCATGAGCACCGGATCTCCCCCCTCCCACTCCACGTGCTGCTACCTCAGATAGAGAAACAGTAGCGTGGAAGGTGGGGGGGGACAGGCAGGAGCCAATACACACAAGGAGCCGAAATTAAAGCTGGTTCTTTGTGTGTGCTGGTTCCGCGGACCCACCTACCCCCTCTTGCTACCTCCTACAAAAGGCAGCGGAGGAGGGTGTAGGCAGGAGCTAGCTCACTCCAGCACCAGCTCTACAGTACTGCCTACCCCTCTCCCAACTGATAGAGGCAGCAGCACGGGGGTGAGAAGGGTGCCAGGGGAGGCTGCCACAAGCAGCCTCTGGTTCATGGCAGGCCCTCAGGGGGGAGGGGAGGTGTCGGGGGTCTGAGCTCCCTGAAGACAGAGGCTGCTCCGGCATCCCATGGAAACTAGCACCTTGTTATTATCTATTCTGTTAACCAAACCTCAAATATATAGCTGCTCCTCCTCAGAGAGGCTATAAATCTTCAGGGATAAGAAACATTATGTATCTGTTGGAAATACTTGCAAAGCCTGCCTAGCCAATGAGTTTTTGAAATTCAATTTGTATTTTACGCAGTCTTCTTAAGATATGTTCAATGTGCTCAATCTCACATTGTGCCTGGTCTTACGTTACCCATCATACTAAGAGATGAAATTATACTAGGAACAACTAACTATAAGGAAGGTTCTGCACAGTTTTCAGGGATGTGTACAGAAAGATTTTCAACAAGGAAGTGGGTGGGGAGAAAATAGTGTGTCAGGATCCATCTTGGATCCCCTCTTAGGGTACCTGCCTTTTGTTTATGAATTAATGTCATTCAAAAATATGTATGTGCATATAATATTGAATGACAGGATGGTAAAAATGGCTGCAACTGTCTGAGCTGCATTAAACTATAGTTTTCAATGTTGTTTCCAACAAAGTAAACATTTTACAATATTAAGGCCTATTCAGGAACTTTCTGCAGGGAGGGGAAACTATGGCAGCATGAGTGTTGTTAGCAAAGGGTGAACTGCTGTGTTAACAGTTAATAAATACAATACATTAATCTCATATTTTGCAAGTTGTAGCACACTCCTCAAACAAATGTGTGTGGAGAGCTGAATGCTCTACCACATTTTAGGGTATAAAATACAGAATTTCCACAAAACTGCCACTGGAAAACATCAAATGCAATATTTTAAGTTTTGTCATGAAGGAAGATGTAGAAGTGCGAACCAGTTGTAAACTTTAACATAATAAAGAATCTTTTGTGGTAGTGGTGAACTCTACAAAATAGCAGCTAATTACTTCAGCTCAGGGGTATGAATATGATTTATCTCCTTAATCACTTATGTGAAAAGCTTATAGACTAGCAAATCATGTATAATCATTAGTTTTAGTAGAGCACAATGTTCCATTTCACTAACCTGGAAAGTAATTGCTCTCTAATTCTGTGGACTCATTTTAAAAGGTGAGCTCCAGCACCACATACACAGGACTAAAATGCATGTACTGTAATACTCCTAAATGGGGTGCCAAATTCTGTTTAGTGTCCAAACCACTTAAAATTCTAGAAATAACTTAACTTTTGGTGGCATGCTTTAAATCAATCAAGTGCTGACATCAGACTCTCAGCTATATATTTATGCTTTCTTCTGCTTTCCAAACTATTCAAGTTTAGTTAGGAATTTACACAAGCATGTAGGGAAAAAATCTTTTCTATTCATTTACATAATTTTTTAGGACAGCATCAAAATTTTTAGGACAGCATCATAGCATCAAAACCCCATTTATTCCTGAGGTGTTCCAAATTTGAAGTGCTACACACACACAAATAAAATACACCCTTACATAAGTGCATCAGGGATCAGACCCGAAGAGGAGCTCTAAAAGCTTGAAAGCTTCTCTCTTTCACCAACAGAAGTTGATCCAATAAAAAATTTTACCTCACTCACCTTGTCTCTCTCTATTCACTGAAACCAGTGTGTGTGTGCGTGGGGAGGGACGGGAGAGAGAGAACAAACCTTACTGGCTAATGCTTTGCATGCATGGGGAAACGGATGAAAATAGCTAAATTATACTGGAATAGTTACTTCAAAACAGCTACACCAGTCAATTTCCCTGTGTAGACAAGCCCTCATATACTTTGGATCCGACCCTTAGTCCATCAGCTTCAACCCTATCACAGCAGTTAACATTGTCTGAAAGGTTTTTCTGAGGAGTTCTTAGGATAAAACTCTATTATCAGAATCAGTAGGTCCCACGATGCAAAGGAATGATGTGTTTAACTTTATACATGAGTAGTCCCACTGAAAATAAATTAAGGGTGTTGCATGTAAATCTTTGCAGGATTGGGGTTCTTAGTGAGAATATGCTCTCACATGTACAACAGGCTTCAGGGCACTATGTGAAATATACCTTTGTTCTCATTCGTTTTAAAATAAAATTTGTTTCTAATTTTATAGTTTAATATATCAGTAGCAAAATATACCAATGTCCTATGAGTAATAATGAAGGGAAAAGTGATCATTACATCACCCACTCTAAAAATTAGGTAATAATGACTCAAGAAGCCTACTTGTTAGACTTCTAAGAATCCAAACACACCAAAGTATACTAGGGATGTTAAAATGAGTTTAATTTACTAATTAAGTAGTTGATAGAAGTTCTATAGACTACTCAATTGGTCGATAGACAGCCCAGCTCAGTTCCAGCTCGCCCTGGGTCTGGGACCAAACCCCACTGCAGCTCTGCAATTTAAAGGCAGGAGGAGCCGGGCAGCTTGCCCTGTCCCCGGCTCCTATCGCTTTGCAGCAGCCTCCCCTCCTCTGCACTGCTGCCTCTGATAGACCAGCGGCACCACGGAGATGGTGCTGGAGGGTTGGGGGAGGGAAGAAACCGGCTTTTAAGACGGTTCCCCCCAGCACTCGGCTCCTGCTTCCATCCTCCTGGACAGAAGCGGCAAAGGGGGGGGATGCAAGTTGGTGAGCAGTCAACTGGATTAATCGATAAGCCTAGGTTTATCGATTAGTTGACTACTTGACTACCTCGCTTACATCCCTAAAGTATACATTACTTCCCCCCTTTTCATTCAGTTATAGTTAAAGCACATGGAAATGTTCTGACAAAATAGTGATTACTCAAAAAATTCTGTTATGGGAATGCTTCAGTTTCTCAACAAAAGTTCCATCAAGAAAGAGATCACAAACTAGCTCGTGTGGTTAGATCACTCACTTGGGTTCAAGGCCCTGTTCTGTCAGATTTGGAGGGACTTGAACCTAGGTCTTCCACACCCCTAGTGAGTGCCCTAGCCACAGGACAACTGTCCACTTTCTCTCAAAAAAGTGGAGTGATCTCAGTTTCATCCTGGTGAGACTTTTTTGAAATCTTGAAAATTTCAGGCAGGGAAAAAAAAACTCTTTTCCAACCCAGTTCTAGTTTCTATGGATCTGAAAATTTAACTACCGCTTGAGAGGAGAGGGAAGACCTTATAGTTTGTTTGGTTTTTTTAAGAAACCCCTCTAAACTCTCTGCCATAATAGTACACTGTGGAAGGATATTCTTAAACTCCTATCAACACCTTTGTATAAAATCACCAACATATTTTGTATGCATCACTTATTTTACATAAAAGCCATTTTAGAGTTTTAAAATGCAATTTGGATTACTTTTATTTAATTTCTTCAGGCTTCTCTGTTCACCATAAATCCTGCTGTATGGATCTCATAGAAATATTTTATATTAAAAAGTTTTTAAATAAAGTTATCCTAAATCAACATAAAGACAACAGTGTTGAAATATTAGGAATGGCCCCAGATACACGTGTCCTTTTAAAAAACTGGAAATAGGAATTCATTTTTCAGGAGTATAAAGCTTCCAATCCTCATAAATTGTCAGCTACTAGATTTTTAAACTTGTTACTCACCTAGGACCAGCTATTCTCTATCTGGGCCAGGAACAATAGCTATGAGACTTGTGAAATGCCTCATTCATCTTAATGAGGTGTCAACAGTAACTATTTCAAAAAATGGCAGATTCAGATTTTCCTCATTTACTGAAAGTGATGTCTATTTTGGTGCACAATCAGGTAGGATTCCCCTGAGCTTAATCACTGTACAGTCAGTCAGTGCAGGTCAAGAAGGAGCCCAATAAACAAGCTAGTGAGTATATTCAAGGTAAGACCAACTGAAGGAACTCAGAGACCGCACAAGATCATATTTTGATGAACAATTATTCACACATTCAGCATTTAAGGCCAGAAGGGACTATTAGATTATCTAGCCTGACTCCCCGTGTAACACAGTTCATAGAATTTCACACAGTTAAGCCAAAGCATATCTTCTGGAAAGACATCCATTCTTGGATATGACATCAGGAGATGAAGAATCCACCACTTCCTAGATTTCCAATCTGAATTTATCTCCTAACTTTCAGCCATTGGTTCTTGGCATACCTTCCTTTATTAAATACTCCTTTGGTACCTGATTTTTTTTCTCCATACATTGTAAATCGAGATACCTCTCAATCTTTTTGACAAGCAAAACAGAGAAATTTGTCTCCCACTAGTAGACATCTTCTCACATCCTTGTATCACTATCATGGGTCTTTCGTGCACCGTCTTCAGTTTTTCAAAACCTTTTTAAAAATGTTGACAACAGTACTGGATTGAGCTTTCCAGTATTTATCTTACCAACACTATAAACATAGATGAAATCACCTATTTACTCCTACTTCCTAGAGTCACTGTTTTCCAGCATATCCCTGCATTCTATAGGAATGGCCTACATTCTTTTTTCCTAGACTTATGAGGGTAGAACTCTACCACACTCCTCCCCTCCACCATCTAAATCTGACTTCCAGATTTCTAGGCAATTTGAGAATTTTAGCTGCAGGTCTGAGGTACAAAAATTAGTGGTCAAGTGAACACACTGAAAGGTGAATACCAGCTGCAGTCTGTCACACTATTACAGCAGACATTTAACAGCTAAGGTTGCAAGTAAGTTTTCATTACAAGCCTGGAACTGATTCACTGTACAAAATCCATACAAAAATGTGGGCTTTTTGCCTCAAAACTGCTGTATCAAATCTGAAGAACAAGTAGAATTTCTCAACTGATTTTGAAGAGAATCCAGGAAGGGACATTGATTTATTTTGTGTTCAACGACTGAGGTGCAAGAAAGAGATCACACATGGCAAAGAACCTAGAAGGGGGTAACATGTATGATGGAGATTCTCCAAGATATTTTTGTGAACTAAAAGCAGCCAGAATATTGCTGTATTGATTAACAAGAGCTATCAGTAACAGCTGAAGAAACCAGAATACAAAAGTGGGTTACCTTCTAAGAGATAGAATACTAGTCATATGTCACCAAAACAACACTGGAACTAATTCCTACAATGAGCATGCATTTCTCCAATAGGGCTAGAGGCACTTACTAATGAACTTTTGTTCTGCACTACATATATCAGGGGGTGGGCAATAATTTTTGATTGGCAGTCACTCCAAGGATTTGGTAAGTGGTCGAGGGCTGCTCTTTTCCATGATATTAATGGAGGAAGTGCAGAGTCTGGAATGGAGATTAGGTGTAGAAGGGAAGTTAGAATAAAGGACAGGAGTGCAGGAGGGTATGTGGGATCTGGAAGGGAGTTTGGGTAAAGAATGGGGTTATGACGTGAGGCAGGGATTAAGAGGCAGGTTCCAGAAGGGGATATGGGTGCAGGAGAGGATTCTGACCTGGAGAAGGGATGTACGGATATAAAATCCCATTTAATCAATTAACGGGTTAAACATTGCAATTAAATGCTTAAACCAGATCCTGGGGGGGGAGGGGAGGTGTACTTTGCGCACAAACAGGCAGCCCTCACTGGCCAGTTTCTGGCCAATGGGAGCTGCAAGATCGTCTTGGGGGTGGGGGCGGGGGCAGAAGCCTCTCTCGTTCCCCAGGCTCACATCACAGCATTCACAGAAGCACACATGGCCCCTGCAGCCCGCTTTTCTGATTGCCATGCAGGGGGCGGGCCCTAGCTAATTTTCCAGTTGTGCAGCTTGTACTTTGCCCAGCCCAAATCTACATGCTGAGGATGCAATACAAAGATCATTCTGAATACATGCCAAAGGCAACACTATTACTCATCTCCAAAGAAGAGAGTCATTTCAGCCCCATATGACCCATAAATATATCTTTTCTAAAAGAACTGCACAATTTTTGTTGTGAAATTATTTAACAATTGGGAAAGATTTACCCACATCAACTGATAGCAAGGGTGTAACATACCCAAATTACAACAAAATAACAAATGAAAAAAAGGAAAGCAAGGCTGTGAGATCTGTATGGAGGCGGCCACAAGATGGAGAGTACAGCTGGATGGGAAAATACATCAGTGCTAAAGAGTAAGTTGCAAACAATCCCAAATATAAGCACAACAGTTCAAACTGCCTTACCAAAGAGGTAGACAGGTAGGGCTTCAGATCTGAATCCACACACAGACTCTAGGCACACAATCAGGAGACAAAACTGCAAAAGCATTGTACAGATATGAATGGGGTTAGCATATATATCACTGCTTAATAATCATGTCCAATAATCAAATAAATGTCCTTGATTACATCACACCACACAGCATTGCAGCACTGCCAGAGCCTGCGATCCCAAAGACTGAAACACAGACTCCAAATGTACCTCATCGAAATAATGAGCTAAAGAGGGATGCTTCAGACTATATGGCATAAATTTTATCTTAAATTCTCAGTTGGAGGTCTCCTGACTAGTAACACCACCTGAAAAAAAAAAAAAAATTTTTGTTCTACATTCAACCCACTCAGTGTATGTTTTGTCTTGAGGTCCTGCAAAATTTGGACTTAGCTTTCTGAGACACTGCAGCCTCCTATCTTGATGGAATGGCAAAGAGGCTGCTGATCATTTCTCAGGATCAAAGTAAGCAAAAGCCTTTGATAGGAAAACCCAATATTCCTTTTTCTAATTCAAAATATTCCCCTCTACAAAATCAGATAATGAAGGATAGGCCCATCAATCAGAATTAGCCAGCATGGGCAGGGATTGTATACCTACCCACTGTTTACTAGGAACTGGAAATCAGTGATGGGATGGATTACTTGTGGATTAGCTGTTCTGTTCATTCCTTCTGAAGCACTTGGCATTGGCAACTGTCCCAGACAGACCTAGTATGTCCATTCTTTTGTAACCACACTGTATCTACCTGTGCTGAGTGAATAAGCTAATACAGAAGACATCATGGGATGTTCCTCCACTTAACCCACAAGATCAAGTCAAAGAGGAGGGAAGCCATCTCAATAAATACCCCCAGAAATTTGCAAGTTTAACTGCCTGAGTATTTGAACTGGTTTATTTGGGAATTATCCCATAGAACATGCAGAGGCTGAAAATGAAAGTATGCCATTGTTCATCACACATGGCAAATAAGTATAGAAGAAATTAGGATCAGAAGCTCTTGCACAGCATTTTAATAGTGTAGCCATTCCTTTCTCTGCTTATCTCATCTGCTATTCAAGCTCTTGATGGTGCTTTCTGGAGTATACTGAGCAAATTCAATACAAATATGTGAAAAGGTTTTTAAAGTCTCTCAAAACTCTAAGGAATCTTACCCTAGTTCTACATAAATGAATATTTTATCACCATTGTTCTGTATGTGTCAAAACATCAAATCTAATTTCTAACATGCCATATCAGTCTTGAGGTAAATGGTGATGTGTACTTCAAATGTAAGGATTAAGAGCATAATGCCTGTATTATTCCCCAGTCTATACATGTGCATTACTTTATTTTTTTCCATTTGTAGGATTTATGGATATGGTAAAGTATGGAGCACAGATCTGAACTAATCTTTGCAAGTATCCCACTGACAAAAGAAAACAAGCATCTTATAATGCTAAGCAAGCAATTAGTTCTGCCAAGAAATTCTGTGAAAAATGGTTATTGACACTCTGTATGCAGAAATAGTAGGCGGCTATAAAGACTACCCTCTCTTGACTTAAGTGTTTTAGTATGCCTGGGTTGACTATATTTAACAGTTCTGTTGCATAAAATAACAATGATCATTGACTCCTGTAAAACATTACACTTTCACTTTCATATTCCATTGACATTCCCAGTGATTATAATGAATTATTCGACAACATTGCAAACAGGTTAGTGGAGAACTTAGGTCATATATATATTTTGACTGCTACTATGAAAATTTTAATTCACCTGGATTTTCAAATTAGCCAGTCCAAGGCCTGGCACCATTTCCGAGTGATAGCACAGGAAAAACGAGAGCAACAGAACACATTCGTATTATTTATTATTTGTATTAAATTAACGTTCACAAACCCCAAAAGTGATTGGTGCACCACTGTCCCATACCAACAAATTAGGCTGTCGCAGAAGATTTTGCAGCCTAATTTAAAATCAATACACAGCACTAAGTATAATTAGCACTAGAAAGGAATGGGAAGGATGGCAAGACTAGGGAGAATAAGAACATGAACTACCTTAGGCCAGATAGACTTTTTTTAAAAAGAAGATATGAATAACAAATATAAAGAGACCAGGTAAATGGCTGGCATTGACATTATTGCTTAATTTATAAAGAGTACCTGAAAGTTTTTGTACTTCACTCTGCTTTTTACTTCAGAAATATCAGAAAAAGCGATCTAGATTTTTAAAGGAGGAACAGAAATTCTTCTACTCAACTCTGTACTGATTAGGCCTCAACTGGAGTGCAAATTAGACCTCCTGGGTCCCACACCTTTGGAATCTGACCAGTCCTGGACAAGGGAGTTTGCTGGACCAGGGAAGATATGGGAGAGAGTGTAACCAGCCTCTCCGCTTGGCTCCTCTCCCCAGTTACCTGGAACTGCTGCCCTCAGCCCCTGGCTGCAGCAGCCCTGTGGTCCCACAAGCTCTGGTGGCCCCAGCACCCTCGCAAGCTCCGGTGGCCATGCCAGCCCCAGGAGCTCTGACAGCCCTCCAGATGCTAGTGGCCCTGCCATCCCTGCCGGCGCTTGCGGCTCCATGAGATGCAGCGGTCCTGCCAGCACTCGTGGCCCCGCCAGCTGCGGGCTCTGCCGCTCCACTGCCCTGTGGACTCCAGCGATCCAACTGGGTTCTTGGCCCCACTGGCTGCAGTCTCTGTGGCTCCCCCATTCCACAGGCTCTACAACTTTACCACGCTCTAGCTGTCCCACCAGTTTCCCAATCCAGCCAGCTGCAGGTCCCATGGGCATTGCTGTCGTGCTGGCTGACTCTGCTCCCCATCGCCAGCAACCTCTGTGCTGGGGCTCTCTAGTCCAGCAACCTCCATGGTCGGGCCGGACCACAGATGATGCTGGAAAAGAGAACCCCTGACCTCAGAGATTCAACCTGTAGCACATCTAGGTTTGGGTACCACATTTTAGGAAAGATGTAGACGAAGTGGAGAAAGTCCAGAGAAAAGCAATAAAAATTATAAAAGGTCAAGAAAAGGAAGACTGAAAAAATTATGTTTGCTTAGACTGGAGAAGAGATGATATAACAGTTCACAAGTATCAGAGGGGTAGCCGTGTTAGTCTGAATCTGCAAAAGCGAAGAGGAGTCCTGTGGCACGTTATAGACTAACAGATTTATTGGAGCATAAGCTTTCGTGGGCAAAGACCTACTTCATCAGACGCAACAAGAGTTTACAAATACATAATCTGGGGAGGTTGTGGAATCTCCATTATTGGAGATTTAAGAGCAAGTTAAATATACCCCTGCCATGAGTGCAGGGGACTAGACTAGATGACCTCTAAAAGTAAAGTGCAGTCCTACAATTCTATGAATACCTACCGGATGTCTCAAAATGTACATATTGTTTACTATCACAATTTGTGGATCAAGTTATTGAATCTTACAAACTTTCTTCCTCCAAAACGTTAGCCAGCCATTCAAGTTAAATAGGTATGAAGAACAGCACCCTCCACTCTGCCTCCAAAATACAAAGTTTTAGACAGTTTAACTCTTCCCCCCCACCCCAACTTCAAAAAAAAATCCAGCAGCTTAACAAATACAAAGCACAATGTTGTCACAGCACACAATCAGAATTAACAACCCAAAGCAGGAATGGAAAATCCCATTTAACTGGTTAGCCAGTTAAATGTATTGTTTAAACGGTTAAGTGGGGATAGACGCCAGAGCAGCCCCTGCCTGCAGAGCCCCCAGGCCTGCCATGGACAGAGGCTGCTCCACATAGAGCAGCCACTGTCCACAGCAGACCCCACAGGACTGTAGTAGTCCCCTGCCTGTGGTGGGTGGGGAGCTGCTCCAGTCCCCATTGGTTAACCAGAACTAGTAAGCATCACCTGTTAAGGGTGAACTTACCAGTTAACCCAGGGGTGGAGAATATAAGGCCTGAGGGTCGGATGCAGCCTCCAGCCCACCTGGATCCAGCCCCATGGCTGAGGGTTTTTTTTCAGCATTAGGGAGCCTGTGCTGGTGCTCCAGCCCCACCATTGTCCCCCTGTGGTGCGGGAGAGGAGTGTGGGGAGCGTCTTCTCAGTCGGGGATCATGTCAGCGAAGGGTTTTTTTTTTTTAAATGCTTCTCGCACTTTTTTTTGCCTCAGACTGATTTTTCTGTGGGTCAGTTGCCCCCAACCCAAAAAAAGGTTCCTCACCTCTGGGTTAACCTTTCACATTCCTAAGTGAAACTTGTCAAAATGGTAACGGAAACAAAATATGTTGTGAGATAACCAAGACAAATCACAATCAGACATTGCTGTTAATTTAGCTTTTGAAATTACACCATTTTATTAAGGCAATAAAATTGATAAAGAATAGAATTTATGTTCAAGTTCAACTTTGTTATATGGTATTATATTAGCTCTATTCACTACTATTTGGTCAAATTGGTAGTAAATAATCATATAAACCCATTTATAATTTTCAGTTTACTCCTTTCATATTACAAAATGCCCATGACCAGAAATCTCCATTATATAAAGAAAACAGAGTATTGTTCAGTGACGTGAGAAAAGTTAAACACATGCACAAAAGTGGACATTGTGCAGTTGTTTTCACAACCCTGCAATGCTACTCAGTGGATTTCCTGTGAAGGAGACATTTCAAACTCAAAGGCCAATCTATAGACATTTGTTCATTCAATATGGCTTCATATGAGAAAGGATAAAACAAACTTAGGAAGGGACAGTTAGTGAATACATACCACCCTCTACTGTTTGCAAGGACAACTACAAGGAAGAGACAAGTTTCAAGTATTTTGCATTATCCCAGTATCACAACTGGGACACAGGAATGACATACAAAAAGTCTTGAAATGTGAAAACTGACACTCTGAAGAGAATAAAAATGGTATGGCTGTCCTTTTTTTAAACTAAACAACTTCCACAAAACTCAATCAGTTTAAAGGTGAAAAAAGTCTTTAATCAGTAACTCATCCCAGGTTTTGAAAATCAAGTTGATTTTTTGCTGTTGATGAATCAAAAATTCTGCAGTTGAAACCTAGTACATATTCCAGAGACCAATGAAATAATTCCCACCCTTCCAAAACACACACCCCAAACCCTAAACAAAACAGAACAGCTAGGCTCATGAGAAGCAGTGGAAATGTATTCTGGAAAAAGGGGTCTAGACAACCCTAAAAATACCACCAGCACATACAATTATATTCAAGACAGTACAGAAAAGGAGTGTAACTTCTCTATTTTTTTCCTTCTACTAGGAAGTATGTTTCACAGTGCAAAGAATATATTCCCTAGAAGCCACCCAAGCTTCTTCTTTTTGTTTTACAACATTTAGTTAGTTTAAAAAAAAAGGGGGGGATGCCTAAAACTAGGCAAGGAGAGTTTTCAGGTGTTCAGCAAAGCAGAAATATCAGACCACTTATTTCAGCACCTAACAAAGGATTTAAGAGTCCAGATTTTTTTTTAAATTAGCTTTAATAATCAGAAGCCAGCCTCTTATAGTACTAATATCAGGGTGTGTATATCGATTAGCTTTCATGCACAAGGTCAAAGGAAGAATGCCTCTCTCTTATCCCAAAGTATCTGTGCAAACATGGGAAGCAGAACAGAGTCAGTATTCTTTCCTATCATGTTTTGTTCCTCCAATAAGCCTACCCTGCCATCGCATAAGTTGGTTTTGCACTTTTTTTGTGTATGGCAGTGGTTCTCAAACTTTTTGGGCTCCAGAGCCCTTTACATGCATAAAAATTTATGCGGAGCCCCAGCGGTGTGTGTTAATTGCGTCAGTTCGAGGCGATTCTCAATTATGCTTTTGAAGGCTTTCCAGTTTGTCAACCTCGCGGAGCCCTGGGGCTCTGCAGAGCACAGTTTGAGAAACACTGGTCTATGGCATTCTATCATGTTCGCCTTCTCGTCACAATCATCATTTATTGTAGCCAATCCTATACTGATTTCACATTCTATTCTGCTTCTAACGATTTATCTTAAAATTATTCCATTCACATCTTTCAAAAAACATCTCATTTTTACTACTTCCAGCCTTATGATGTCTGTTTCATTTAAAGCAGCTGCTTCTAGACTATAGCATAATATTGTTAGTACACTTTAGAACCAAAATGAATATTTATAGCAGCCACTATTTTGTCAATTTCAATGCACCACTGGTAGCTGTAACCCAGCTCTTAGAACCTCATCCCTTATGGAGCCATTGGCAGTGATCAAGCTTCCTAATTACACAAGACGTTACTGTTGATGATTTCACTACTGTTGCATTCGACACAGTCTACTGCCCCCTTCCCAAGATGCAAGCACTTAATCTTCTTGGCATTTATTGTAAATACAGGTCAAGTACAAAAACTTCCCAAAATAAAATATCTCCAATTCAAACATGCCTTCCAGTTTTACAGTACATAAGCTAAGGAACTCACCTCTATATCATCTAACGCTACCCCTTCCAACTTTTTTTTTTAATTTTGCCAAGTTGATTTCATGCCCCAATGCCTTACAATGAACTTTGACTTAAACCAGTTGCTTCATTTTCCGTTAATACTTTCCACACCACAAGATCCAAAACTGCACTGTTCCTCACCTATTGCTTCCCCATAAACTGGCCTTAATCTACTCATGATGATTTTCATCATGATTTTGACACATCCAAATCTTATAGTACAACTTGTTCAATACGCTGGTATACGTTATTGCTCTGTAGGCCATGGACAGTACTGGAGAACATAGCTCAAAAAGCAAGCACTGCTGCACTGAAGTGATGCAATAGTGCATCTGATCACACAATTCTGTGTTTAGAATAAATTATTAATTTGATATGGAATCTAGAGAGATGTCTAAAGTAGGATTTCATTTGAATTTGAAATATTTTATTTTCCCTCAAATCTCTTCTCCATTAATAATGTACTATTCTCTTCTTTTACCAAGGAGTCAAAAATAAGAGAGTTTGATTTTTCTTACTTCATTCCAGTTCTGGGAAACAATTTGTTGTTCACTCTAGGTGTTTGGCAAGTCAGCCATCAATCCTTTGATTACAGAGCTTGAAAGTGACCAATTTATGCAACTCAGTTGTTCCATGTTTTAAATTTAGCTAGATTTAGAACGTTTAAAATTTACTCCAAGTTCTCTATTTCTCAATTTTCTCACTACCTCGCACAACGCATATGGAGTTACCCTCACACAGAAAACAGAGCCATTACATAAACAATGAAGTGCTGAGCAGGCACCAAGATGTGTTGTATTTTATTAAGATAGCTGGTATAAAATAGACATTTTGTACATAGTCCTTTGCATCTTTTATCTTAACAAAACCTCTACTTTTCTAAGGCATTTCATACAAATGTGTTTCAAATTCTGTAAAAAGTAATTATCTGCACTTTTGACTCCACTTTATTTAAGCGATGTGTAAACGAAGAACATCAATACATGTTGGACTTGTGTAGTCTTTGAAAAAGTGCCATCTTTATCATTTATTTTATTTCTAGATAGAACATGACAGTATTAAGGAGCCATAACTTACTGTAATTTAATTCTGCAAAAGAGGCTGTAGTGTTAGCAGTTATCCACTAAGTGGCATATTTTACATGACTATAGCAATACAACGATAATTTATATAGACCAGGGATGGGGAACCTCAGGTCCAGGGGCTGGATGTGTCCCGCAGCTTGCCTGGATCCAGCTCCCAAAGCTCTGAGTCCCCCAGCACTGGGGAGCCTGCACTAGCACTCCAGCCTCCCTCCTCCCGCTGCTGGGCTAGAGCAAACAACATCTACTAGGCTGGACCCCTCCCCCCCAGGCTTTTGGTGTGCAAAAGGAATATGGGGAGTGTATTCCTCCTTCTCAGATGGGGGCCATGTCAGTGAGAGGTTTTTGAGGTTTTGTTTTTTTTTCTTCTCACTTGTGTACAGCCCCCAACTGATTTTTCTGTGGGTCAGTGGCCCCTAACGTAAAAGTGGTACCCCACCCCTGGTCTAGGCAGAACAACAATATTTTGTATAATTAATTTCATGTATTAATGTCAAAGATTAAAGAATTATTCCACTTAACAGATTTCAAGTTTATTAACCTTACACCACCAGGTTCTTCGTTCAGTCCACACAATTGTAAAAACATTGCTTTGTGACTAGACACTTTTGCCATCATGAGAAAGATGCAAAACAGAAATGTCATATCATGCTGTGATAATTTATAAATTGTACTGATGGATTTCCAAGTTATGAACTATGTTTCTGCATGAGGCTGTAAACTCCATTTCAAATGTACAGCTTTTTCACTGTCTGTTACCTGTTTGCCTCCCCATTGGACAGACCCAATATGTAGAGATACATGGCTGACAAAGGGTAGCTAAGTACCTCACTACTGGAAATCTAGAGAGAAGACTCATTCCTACCCAGAAAGACAAGCATAGCCAGGGGGAGGTCATCTGGACAACAAAGTCATCTCACAGGGTTTGTCATGTGGGAAAGCTGGCAAGATTGTCAAGTAACTCAGGAAGGGAAGGGAAAGTTTTTAGGAAGGTAGAAACTGGTTTGCTTGCACAGGTGGACTGAAGAAAAATGGCCCAAAGGAAAAGCAATCCAGCATGTGCCAGCTATGAGCCAAGCACGATCTCAGAAGCAAATCTGGATAGCTTGCTACAGGCCAAAGTGGTGTGGGACACAAGTACAGTGTTTGTTTTCTATCATCTGCACTCTCCTAAGCATTGAATAATAAAGTAAAAGATCGTGTGTTAGAGATATAACTTTGCACAGTCTTTCGATAAATTAACTGATTCTCTACTACTGTGTGCCCCTGTGAGAGCTGTAAATGACAAGTTTCCTACCTTTTGGGTTGAATTGTTTAAGTGGTGAGGAATCTGTTTGCTGCTGCACACAGAAGGAAAAGAGAAGGCAAGTTTCTGCACTCCCAAAGGGGGTATCACACGGAAGTTCTGTATCCTGAAAGTATTCCTAGAAACCCTGGGAATAGGGCAGTGACTAGAATCTAGTTTTGGGGTTTTTCTCTTGGGGGTGGGGAAGTGGAGACTTAAAAAAACAAAAAAAACAAAAAAAACCCACACACATCAGGAATCCAGAGCAGCAAAGGCTTGGATTCCCTCAGAGTAGAGTTAGTGAGGGGCAGGAAAGGGGATACTCATTAGGATTACTTAGAAGAACATACTCCTAAAAATCCTGTCATGGAAATTCAAGTCTGAATCAGTGTAACATTAATACAATGGAAGCAGAGTGTTTGACCAAGGACTGTATAATATTTTCATTCACGGATACCTCAAATTTAGACACCTAGATTCATACCAAGGCATCTGTAAGAGTGACTGATTTTTCAGAAGTGCTGAAAATTCACAACTCAAATTACTTCAAGTTGTGTGTACAAGTTCTAAAAATCATGCCAGCTATTTAGATGGCCTGTTTGAAGATTTTGGCCCTAGTATTTCTAAAAGTTATTACCTAAAAGTTATGTACCTAGTGTAGGTTAACTGGGTCTACTCAACACTTTCAAAGGTGCTACAGTAATTCCTCATTTAACACTATAGATATGTTTCAGAAAATGATCGTGTTAAGTGAAAACGTGTTATCCGGGGTCAATTTTCCCACTGAAAATAATGGAAAAGGTGGGGGTTGCGTTTCAAGCGGTGGTGTCTGTTGGGACTGGGACATAAGGCTGGGGGAGAAAGGGGACTGGGTTACAGCAGGGAGGGGAGGTGTTTGGCTCTGGGTAAGGGGAAGAAAGGGGAGATGGACTGGGTTGGGAGTATGCCCCTGTGATAGGTCTGCCGGGACCCGCACTGCATCTGGCGAGGGGCCGGGGGGGTCGCCGGGGAACGGCACGGCGAACAGCGAACCCTCCGCTGCTTTGCAGGGAGGTGGGGGAAGCCCTGCACAGCCACTGGTGACGGACCGACTGGGGAAATCGTGTTACTCCGGGGGTGGTTGTGTAATTCAAAAAACGTTCCCTTAAAAAAAAAAAAAAAAAAAAAAAAAAAAAAAAAAATTGTGCTACCACAAAAACGTGTTAAGCGGGCACGTGTTAAATGAGGAATTACTGTATTTAAACCATAATTCTTGAATAAAAACACTTAAATTACTGCTCAAGGGTAGGTTTTCAAAATGCTGTTTAGATTATTAATGCACAAAAAGTATTTTCTGATTGACTCATATGCATTCAGAGTGTTTAAGGCAAAGTGCTAGTAGAATAAACAGTAGAATAAACAGCTTCCAAATGAGCCTGATTTCCCTTGTGTAGTTATTTACACCTGTGAAGAGTGAGTGCAATTACGCACAAAACGCTACTGCTTAGTTTTGTTGGCACTCTATGTCCATTTCACACAACAGTAAATGACTACACAAGGCATGGACAGAAGGCAGCAGAGAATTTCCATCAGTACATACAAGAGCACAATTTCAGTCTTGGATGTGGCTTGTGGATTAAATAATGACTTCCTTATTTAGGCCCCAATATTGCAAGCACATAAGCATGAGCTTTGTGCACATGTATAGTCTAATTTGCATGCTTACGCACTTGCAGGAGTGAAGTCATTCTGTCCTTAAAAAAAAAACAAGTTTTCTTGATTTGTGTAAGCACAACAGAGCTCACACCTGGCCAGCAATCTATTTTCCACACCCACCTACCTTATACATTTGGTACACATGATCGAATCCATAACCAATTTTTCACATCAATTAATTAAAGAGCTCTTTATAAATGTTTCTTTGCTCCAGATGGAAAGTGAAAGACAAATGGCTTGTTGCTCTCTTTCAGTTCTGACCTTTAATTTCAGGAAGTACTGTGCTTGAGGAAGAAGTCAATGAGTTATGTTAATGGACATGAACACCACAAAAACAAGTGTCTTTAGAACATATTAACATGAATGCTGTAAAAAAATTAACACTACGCTCACTTCTTATGGCCTCTCAGTTTGCTTCTCGTTCAAAGCCCTGATCTTACAGCTTGAAAAAAAAGAAAGAGCCAATGGAATGTGTGCCCCTAAATCATGAACATGATTCTGAAAACCCTACTCATATGTTGACCCAACAATAGGTTGGTCACAAAAAGCTTCAGAGAACACCTCCCCATTCACGTACTCTCCCTTGAGAGTATCAGTTAAGGCTAGCACAAAGGTATTCTCCAGTTTGGGCATTTGGCTGTGGAACCACCCAGCACAGAATATAAAGTTCTAAATCTGCCTATTTTCTAAAACAACAAACCTTTTAACAAAATCCCTCCTGCAAGTAATTGTAATTCCTTGTCATGTGTTACAACTCCTTAACATTCATGTATGTCACAACGCTGATAGAACATGTGACAGCAGCTAGGCGGGATGTGTAACCTGAAAGCTATTTATTATGTATTTGTATTGAAATAGCACCCAAGGAGTTCCAGTAACAGTAATGAGTCACAGTGGGGAAGGAAGGCAGATCATGGAATGGACATGATGAACACCACATCTTGAAGAACACGTTACAGAACAGGTGAAAAACAGTTACATACCTTTTGTAACTATTGTTCTTCGAGATGTGTTGCTCCTGTCCATTCCAAGTCACACGTATGAGCTCTGTGCACAGTCATCAGAAGGTTTTTCCCATAGCAGTATCCAGAGGTCAGCTGTGGAGATCCCTAGAGTGGTGCTGATTCAATGTGGTGGTATATATAGTCCACTGCCAAGCCTCGCCACGCCCCCCCCCCCAGTTTCTTCTTTCCTGAATTTGCCAACAGAGGGGAGGGGTATTGGAATGGACATGAGCAACACATATCAAAGAACAGCCATTACAAAATGTACATAACCATTTTTTTCTTCGAGTGATTGTTCATGTTTATTCCAAGTCAGGCAACTCCCAAGCCATTATACTGTGGAGGAGGAGGAGTTCACCGATCTGCTGACTGCAATACTGCTCGGCCGTGTCCTCTCTTGCTTGATGCTGAATTGCATAATGAGACCTAAAAGTATGTACTGAAGACCAGGTAGCTGCTCTACAAATGTCTTGGATAAGGACAGGAGCAAGCAACACAGCTCAGAAGGCCTGAGCCCATGCTGAATGAGCGCACAGCAAAGGAGCTAGAATGGAGATAAGGGGCTGACTACATAGGGTAGGTTGGGGAAAGAGAGGGTGGGTGGGTGCTGGCATCTGTGCAGTGAGATGGAGGCAGGGGTGTTTGACTAGCTGTCTGACTGGGTTGAGTGGGGGAGCAGGCTGAAGGGAAATGGTGCATGCCGGGACATTTGCGTGATTGCATTTCAAACAAAATTTGCATAAGGTGTTAATGGCTTAAGATAAGGAAGAAAAAGATTCTTTTAACAGAATGTTTTTGGAGTGTTACCAATATCTAAAACTCTGAACTTAACGATTTTTTAAAAATCTGTGTTACTAATTAATACATGGTATACTATATTGCATTAAGGCCAGATCTTTGCTATTTGGTAGAGTTCTGGCTCTTATGAATCAGGAGTAGCAAGTACTAGCTTGAGCCGCTAGAAAGGTTGATACATGTACTCCAATGGAGTGTTAATTTTCTTTATTTAATTTCATATTAAATATTGTATGCATTGCTCAGTATTAAATATCCCTTGTTTTAATATACTGCCTTCCATACATATGAATTGCTTAAAATTGTGTGTGTTTTGCTTGCATTGGTGGTGCACATCCACACACCCTCAATATTGGTGGTGCACATAAGAAAAATTCAACCCGCGCAAGGATAGAAAACATCAGAGGAAACACTGATGATGTCTGTCCAAATGAAAACACACCTGCCACAGGGTTGCTCACAGGTTTTGCAGGCTAAACGCACCACCTGTAGCTCCTTGATGTTGATATGCAGGGAAATTTCTGCTGGTGACCACAGGTCCTGTGTTCTGAGCTCAGCCAGATGGGCTCCCCAGCCCAATGGAGACATCCATGACCAATGTTAGCGAGAGGTTGAGTGCACAGAACAGAACCCCAGTGCACCCAGTGGCTTGGTTTAACCACCACTGGAGGGAGTTGAGCACCAGCGGAGCTAAGGTGACTACTCTAAGTGGGCAACAACCCAGTTTCTAAACTTGAGCCAACAATGCCTGCAGAGGCCTCAATGCAATCTGGTGAACTGAACTACCTAAGTACAGGCTGACAAGTGTACCACGAGCCTGAGACAGGTTCTGGCCATGGTGGTCGGGAACACTAACAGGCTGTCCGACAGGCTGGCTCAGTCCAGGCTTGTGCCAGGTCCCAGAAACTACCGCAGCAGGGATCCAGCTTGAGCCAGAACTGAGTACTTTCAATGATAACCCTTATCAATTAATCACGTAGGCAACAAAATTTTTGTCGACTATTCAATTAACAAATTACAGGCTTCTTAACATCCTAGTGGAAAGCATAGATGACAGCAAAGTACAACTTGACAGAGGAGTGTGCTAGACCACTGTTCTTGAAGTTCAGTAAGTAGTCAATACCAATTGCACGGAAGGATGTAAGGGAGAGATGCCCCACTCCGACACCCAGCAGGAGAACTTTGCCCACTGGCAAGTAAGTCTCATTGAAGGCTTTCTTGTTCCCAGGAGAACCTGCTGGACTTCTTCTAAACAGGGGGTTCAGCCATGGAGCATCCATGTCGTGAGATGTGGAGACACCAGGTTTTTATTGGAAACAACAGAACAAATAACCAGGGCTTGCAGAATTTCCGCAACACCAGTATTTCAAAGAAAAAATAACTGCACCACAACAGCCCTTATAAGCCATAACCCCGATATTTAACAAAATAAAGACAACAGTGTTTTGAATTTTGGTTGTAATGTTATTGTTTAACTTTTTATTTAATAAACTTTAAAACACCCATCATTAACTACATCTTATGCTTGTTATTCCTCATTACCCCTTCCTATCTTCAATCCATTTTTATTAGAGATCAGATGCTGTGTTAGACCCGCTTCTCTTTTCTTCTTCCTTCACACACCTGTATCCTCTCCTCTTAGATCATTTTGTTCTTATCCTCTTCCTTCTCCTCCTCGTTTCACTTCCCCCCCAAAGATCTCTCTTTCCTTTGCCTTAATTAATCCCTCCTCTTCTCTCATTTTCTCAATCCTACAGACACCCCTACAGCTGCAGCCATTCACTCACTGGTTCATTCAATTTCCTCTCCCCCATTCAGTTAAGAACAGTGACTTTCTGGATGCACAGGCCTTCGGCTCCTGTCTGTAAAAGCGACAGCAACACATGGGCTGCACTGCTACTCAACCGTCATTCCCTCTCATTCTTCAAGAGTCCTGGAATTTAACTAAGGGCAATTCTCTATACTCTTTCTATATGTTTATGTTCTTTATACTTTAAAAAAAACCTACAGAAATCTACCAGTGATTGTTTTCTATTAAGTTGCAGAGGATTTTTTTTTTTTTTTTTAAGGAGGGATCTCTCTAATATGAACTGATTACATCTCAGGGTGTATTTATTTATGGACTTGGTTATGTCATTTTACATAGTACAGAAGAATACGTTCTTACACAACAGGACTTAAAGTGAATCTTTAATTCTGCTGATAGTTCTATTCTGTTTCTTTTATAGCACATCTATAATATTAGCAGAGTTCTCTGAGTTTATGTGAGTGTGACTGAACCATATCTGTTTCCTTATATCCTCAGTGACACAGACTTCTAGCGTGATGAACTGAGACTGATTTTTCTTTTGATGTTTCTTGCTCATGCCATGCCATGCTGGATAATGCACAACAGATGCCCTGTTGACAGAATAGGAAAGAGCTATCCTAAAGATTCTTTTCCACACATCTACAGGCTCTCTCTTTCTGTTAGGAACCATTAGCCCCAATATGACCTCTGCTAATGATCCTTGTCCCACATAAACACTATGCCAACAAAATTTGTCCCTCCCTTTATGACTGACAAGAGTTATTATCTGAGGGACAGTCCACGGCAAACTCCAACATCTACCAAAGTTTTCAAACAAGCTAAGAAGAACTAGTGAAGAGCAGCTCATCTAAGTCAGATCTGGTCAGAACAGTTCTGTGGCATGCTGCCATGGAGATCTAGAATATTTCTTATCAAGAACTTGTACACTGTTAATAGTGCTAAAAGGAGCATTATATTTCTCTCTTGAGTTTGTATTCTCCTCAGGGATGGACATCAGTAGAGTAATAGCAAGGCTTTCCCCCATAGATAAGTGTGATAGGAGAAAGTCATCCTTCTGGACAAAGTACCATGGAATCTGTGGAGTCCTTCAGATTAGGCTCCTTCTCGCTCATGATGCCTCAGAAGTCTTTTCTTGGAGGGAGATCAAGAGATTATCTATACAGCAACTTAGTGTGTAGCAAGGTGGACTGTAGCTCTGCAGTGCTCTAAAAATTCCATAGAATACTTTAACTGCCAGCTGTTTCAAAGTGCAGTACAACAAATCGCACTAGGGACCTTAATCTAGAGCACAGAAAAAAAAAAAAGCCCACGTGGCTGCTTAGTGCCTATCAAGGTATAGTGCTGCACATTTACTCCCCAGCTTGCCAAACATTAATTCTTCATATAGACATGCTCTAACACTTCAACTCAACAAGTCATCTCAATCAGAGCATATTACTGCTGTCTCATGACAGTGAGGACACTATATTCATCATTTGAGAAATGCAGGTACATCCAGCAAAGCCAAGCACATTTAACAAAAAATACTCTACAATTCTACATAATGCTACCTTTCATAATACTGTACATACCTTTCATTTAACACTGAAGAGGAAGACTTATAAAGCGCACACACAGCAATTTCTTACCTAGTAAAGTAGTATTTCTAGTTCAGATTCAATAATCTGGAATCGTGGAGTTAGAGGCTCAGCATCCGTCTGTCACAAAAAACCACACAGGATCACTGTGCTTTTCCTTTCTTTCAACTTTGCAGATAAGACTTCTCTAGCTTAAAAGAAAACAAGTTGGGTTAAGCCTGTTCTCATTTTTTTAAGTGAAATTTGGAACTTTGTTAAAATAGAACAACAATTTTAAAAGATGTAGCAGATCTGATTTCTTTACAAATATTTAGTTTGGATTTTTATTCATGAAAATGTTCAATTATTTTTTAATTGACTCAATAAGGTAGTTGGGATTAAGGTGATGAATTGCTGCCAAGATTGGTGCAGGTGGTTTTTATGAAGCTCAGGCATGTGCATTATCTTAGGAATTCAACTAAATTATGGAAAATGCAAGAGACACGAGTCTTGTCAAATTTAGCTGCTTGTCATAATGCCTATGTGCATTTAAAACAAAAATATTTACATAAACTGGAACTGTTTTTGGCCAAAATCCTTTGCATACTGGAGGATTTCAGAGATCAAATTCTTATACATTCAGAAAGTTACCAAAGCTTTAAAAACGTGTTAATACAGGGGAAAACAAAAGTAATCAGAAACAAGGGTTATTTCTAGTATATCATTATCACTTTCTTAAGACTAAAAATCCACCACTTGTTCCATATTCAAACTCAAGAATGGCTGCACAGGTTTGTTTGTTTGTTTTTTTCTTATGAAGTTAATTTTGAAGACTCATGCTTTACCAAGAACACAAGTGATATCACCTTTAAAAAAATGTTACAGTAAAACTCCAATTGTCCGGCATCCAGTGGTCCAGCACTCCCAATAGTCCAGCACCAACTGGAACCCGGAAGTGCTCCAGCCAGCCGGACAATTGGAGCTGCTTCCCCAAGTCCGCTGCTGCCGCTGCTGAAACTGACCAGCTGCAGACCTGGGGAAGCCATGGGGCAGAGCAGCTGGGGTGCTGCCAGGTTGGTCCCACAGTGCTGCCCCTCACCAGCACCCGGTTCGCCCCACACCGTGCCGTTCCCTAACCCTCCCCCCCTCCCCAAGACCCGTCACAGTCTTCCATACTGATACTCCGGCATATCCGATAATCCGGCACCCCCCTGGATCCCGGAGGTGCCGGATTATCGGAAGTCTGCTGTACTAGGTACAACATGAAAGCTTGGAATTAAAATACCAGCTCACCCATAACCACAATATTTCTAACATGGCTGTAGAAAATAGAGTTCTCTCCACTCTGAATCCAGGTTTACTATTTCCTTTGCTGAGCAAGTTTAGAGGCAAATAAATAACTGGAATAAAATTTGGCTCTTGAAATCCCAGAGATGAACTTCTATAGCTACAATTACTACAGGATCTAAAATAACTGTTTCCAATCTAACCTCAGGTTTTCATTCTCTGAAATTTTTCATGCTATATCTATGCCTGAAGGTGAATTTTGTTTTCAAAGTCTGAAGGGAAAATGGTTTCGCATTTTAAAAATAGTTCCTGTTTGGTTAGAGATGACTAGTAGAACTGCTCAAGTTGAGAAACTCTCTGAAAAGACTGTCATATTTTTATAGAGTCCTGTATCAATACAAAATTTCTATCTGCAGCCATAAAAGTGATCCATGGATATCTGCTTTGGATACCCACACATTTGCAGGGTTCTAGATAGAAAAAAAATACTACCACTATTTCAAAATAACTATTTTGAAATAGTGTTATTCCACGTATAGAAAGCAGGAGTTATTATTTTGAAATAATGAGCTTGGTAGTCTGAACGCTCTGCTTGTTATTTCGAAATAAGGGGAGTTATTTCTAAATAACTTCCTAGTGTAGATCAGGGATTATTGAGCAGTCTTATTCTGCACCCAGTTTAATTTAAGGCAGTGCACACTGACAGTTTCCTGCTGTTTAAGAAATGATGAAAGCCATGTAATCAGTATTAAATACTACATAAATACTGAAGTAGTTACATGTACAGAGCTAAGCAAAGTAGAGTCAACATAGGACTGCAAAATTTGACTGTTGTAGACCACAGGTAAAACAGTATGCAATATAAAGAACACACCAGATTCTAAACAAGGTCACTACAAAATTACCTCAAATCTCAGAAATTCATTACTTAAGGTACCAAGTTTCATAGTCTAAAATGAAGTTACATGTTCCGGATTTTGATTTTAAGAAAAGTACAGATGCCCTTAATCTATGTTGCAATAATATGGGTTTATGGTTTCAATAAGGTAAGGATTTGTCCATACCAGATATGTATTAATTATTATGCAAGATGAAAGTGGATAAACCCTGCATGGTTAGAAGTCTTCCCTCAGGTTAAGTTTGTCCAGTGGTCTTAAATTTAGCAGAATAAAAAGCGATAAGAGCATCCCCCGAGAAGCAGGGAGACTCTGTAGTGGAAACAGTAGCAACAACCACACTTACACGTTATGTTTGTGTGTTGGTTCCATTATTTTAGTTAACTACAAAGTAGGGATGTTAGCAAATAGTCGTTTAAATAATTAACCAATAAGCCTGAGGCAGTAGCGCGGGAGGTGGCAGACAGGATGCTGGAGCAGCCTCTGCCCATGGGGAGCTAGGGCCTCCCACAGACAGGGGCTGCTGCTGTAGACCAGCCTCTGTCCACGAGAATGCACTGGCTGCTGGCTCGCCCCAGAAACAATGAATAATCACTAACCGATAAGATCTGGTGTGGTTACACGATTATTGAACATTTAACATCCCCACTACAAAGAAAGTAGGTGAATGGGAATAAATTTGGACTTGAACCAGGGTATGTATCCTTTGCTCAGAGCATGATCAAAAAAAATCTATTAACATTATTATAAAGTTAAAAAAGTTTAGCTCTTAGACTAGAAGAATTTTTTAATTCTAGAAAGCTCTCTCAAAAGGCTAGCTGTACACAAAACATGCCCCGAAGAGACCACTTGCATAATATTGAGTCCCTCAATGTGTTTTTAATACGAGTATTTTTTTTTTCCCAGATGTCACTTCTTGCTTCCTGAATGTGGCTAGAATTTCCCCACAGCAGGTGGAGAAGTTTGAAGATAAACTTGCCATAGCTTATCCCACAGCATCAATGGAAAGTTTGTGAATCACACTCCTGAAAAGTGATGCTTCTCAAAATACTCTTTTGTGTGAGGGTTGCTGCAATTCCATTTCTGGAGACATTGCTGAATTAAACAATACTGAAATTTTACCACAGCAAACCATATTTTTTAAGTTTCCAGGTGTGCCACAGGGATACTCAGCAGCTCCTTGCTACATTTAATCACATTTTTAACTACAGATTTGCAATATTTTGTTAGATAATAAAATATAAAGATCTTGATCCTCTGCTAGTGTACATCAACCCATGTATTTCAGTGATCAAAGACAACAGTCTCCCACATTTTGGCACTATGGGGAATATCTGGAATTTTAAGTGCATTTTATCATAGAAACCTGAGAACTCTTGATCTCTGTTTAACAATAAAAGATAACTAGTGTGCCCACTTCAATTGTGCCTGCACACATGATTCCTTAATTCTAATCACCCTGGATTGCTTCCAACACCAGAAGAGACTCCGGACCAGATTGTCAGATGCTGTAATTTGGTATAGGTCCACCAGCTTCAATAAGATATAAGAGAAGCTGACAATATGACCCTCCATCTCTCCTCAGATTAGGCTGGCTGGTTGTTATCTGGGGAGTCTGGAGAAGACACTTAATCTCTTTGAGAAGAGAATGTACTATACAAAAAAAAAAAATCACGAATTTTAGGAGGTTGTATGTTTGCTACTGCTTATGAATTACGTGGGGAAATTACTGATGTTTTGACTTGTTTCCAAACAAAATTCTCTAGGTATTCAAATCAAACTAGATAACTTTTTTCTCCTAAAACAAAAGGCACCAAGATCTAGATTAGGGATGTAATCGTGTAGTCGATTAACCGATTAGCAAAAGCTTAGGTTAATGCTACAGAATACATGCACTCCCCTCCAACCCCGGACTGTAAATTTTATAGCAGGCTGGCCAGCTGCCTGGCTCACTCCTGGCTTGCAACGGGTCTGGGACCTACTCTACTGCAGTTCTGCATTTAAACCTTATTAGAAGCTAGGCAGGCAGGCTCAGTCCTGGCTCACGCTGGGTCCAGGACCTCCCGCCCTGTGGCTCTACATTTGAGGTGTATTAGGAGCCACATGGGCAGGCAGCCAAGCTCAGTTCTGGCTCACGCCTGGTCTGGGAGCTCAGATGTCCCCTAGAGAGGATCTGCTACCACCCAGCGCTGCTGCTTCATTATCAGAGGAAGCAGCACTTGGGCAACAGGCAGCCTGTCTGCAAGGGGAGCTGTTTTTTTAAATGGCTCCCCTTGCGGACCAGCTCCTGCCTGGCACCCCACGCTGCTGCCTCTGTAAGGAGCCCACTTACAATCTGCACTGCTGACTCTGATACAGAGGCAGCAGTGCAGATTGTAAGTGGGCTCCTCAGGAATGAAGCCAGAGCACACTGGCTGTGGGCCCCACCCTCAGGGGGCCCCACCCTCAGGGACTATAGAATAGTCAACTAACCGATAAGAATTCATGAGGTTACTCGACTATTCAATTAACCGATATTTAACATCCCTAATCTAGATTAAGATTTTAATTTCATAGTTAATACAATAGTTTCCCCTCAATTTTGATTAAAATAAACAAAACAAGGACTCTTTAAACACCATGAATAAGGTGTGATTTTCCAGTTTACATAACTGGCTACACCAGGTAAAAAGTGGGTATAAAACACTGCCTATACTCAGAATGAGCAAGTGTCTCTTCAATGCGTCTCCTGCAGCTATTTTCCACACATGATATTAAAACACCAATTGAATGATTAGCTAATCAGGATACTTTTACTACATTAACTAATTGATCAGTCATTTTATTTAGAATAATTTTTATATTATATACATAAGCAATATGACACAGGAAATATTTAATAAGTATGAATATCTACTAACGTAAATTAAATTATGTATTCACACTACTGTGGCTCTTTTGGATAATGCTGCTCGCTAATTTAGCTCATGCACCACTGAGGTCTGAGTATCACTGGCCTAGTCATGTTTTATACCCGCTTTGCATATGAGTACATTACACAAGATTGGAAGGCAGTAAAGAATCTGATCTTCAATGTGCAATTTATGTGCAATTTTTGCTCATACAAAAATAGTCACACAATGAAATGATTTTCTACAACTCCCTTTATACCTGAAGGGGGTTCCAAAGAGGATGGAGAGAAGCTTTTTTCAGTAGTGACAGATGGCAGAACAAGGAGCAATGGTCTCAAGTTGCAGTGGGGGAGGTCTAGGTTGGATATTAGAACAAATGATTTTACTAGGAAGGTGGTGAAGCAGTAGAATGAGTTACTGAGAGAGGTGGTAGAATATCCTTCCCTAGAGGTTTTTAAGTCCGGCTTGACAAAGCTCTGGCTGGGACGATTCAGTTAGAGTTGGTCCTGCTTTGGGCAGGTGGTTAGACTCAGTGACCTCTTAAGGTCTCTTCCAACCCTCTAATTCTATGATTTTGCGCTACATATTTCAAATTGCTGGTCTATTTTAGCTCAAAGTAGCCAACACAACAATGCTATTGATAATGTTGCATGGTACTCTGCAAAATCCAAAAGGTTCAGGGGGTAGCCGAGTTAGTCTGTACAGGATAAACTTAACAAAAACAACAAATAGTCTGGTAGCACTTTAAAGACTAACAAGTGATTCTTAAGTGACTGTGCATGTAGACCGTCACTGGCACAGGATGAATATCTTCTGGAGAGGTGTTCCCCTCAGCCCCAGGAGAAATTTTCCAGCAAGTTTTAGAAATGGCTTGGTTAAGGAGCTATTTACCTTCCACCTTCTTTACACCCAGTCCCCTAACAGAATCCTCTCATATTAAAAGAAAAGAAAGAACAATTGAGCCCTTAATTCACAGATATTTAATATAAAAATTATTATTTTTGATCAGAATAAAGTATATTTCAAATTCTTCAGATGTTCACTAAACTTGTTACTAATAAGTATTCCCGAGAAAAGTTAAAGCTGTTCTTCACCTACTACCTCTAGGGCCTTTAAAAAAAAAGAATTGAGATGCACAGCACTCAGGGGTGGGAAGGAGACAAGAGACACATGAAACAGAATTCAGCAAGCCATGTAACAGAATAAGCTTCCTAAAGCAACTTTAAAAACATGCAGTTTTTGCCTTGTGATTCTCTCCAGTACAAGTCATATGGCAGTGTTTTTCTCCTTTTATGGTCAAAAGAACAGAAGGAAGTCAGCACCACTACAGAGACTGCTCCCTTCAGTGCCCGCATATGAATTTGTTGTGAGCTGCTGTGCTACTCATTCATTTCTACCTCAGTGTGTGTGTGTGTGTGTGTGGGGAAGAGGGAGGACAAAAACAAAACAAAAAAAACCACATAAACACATACCCTGAAAGTACAGACAATTTCTCCAATGTATATATACACTAATATCGGTCACAAAATGTGTCAGTTTCAGATCTACCCTTTAAAGACTGTATTAAAAACTAAAGGATGCAGGATATGCATTGTATTTGCTTATATAACAGTCCCTTTTTGAATTAATGCCATATCATTAGTATATGAATTTCTCTTTTGGAATAAGATGCACTGACAATGACTCAAAGCTTCAATTAAAATGCAAAACTGTATAATAGAGTATTTACTGTTCTACAATCCTGTAGGTGTTTTATAAAGTTTTTTATACAGTGAATTAGGAAACAGATTAATAATGTAAATCACAAACATTTAGACTTCTAGAAAACATTGCCAACTTTTTAATGCACCAAACTGTAGTAAGGTAAATGCCATTCCACATTGTTGTAGCATGCCTTTAATGAGTTTTGTTGCTCTGCCTTACTAACAAAACAAAGTTCTGTTTGGGGTCTCAGTAACTTATACAACAATTAGGAAGCCTGGCCCAACTCCTGGCATGCATACATTCTCCCAAATACAATTTCTTATACAAATTATTTATAGGACCAACCTATTCACCAGCCCCATAGGATGTGGGCTGCAGACTCATCCAAAATCCACCTTGTTGTTACTCAGCTATTTATACTTAATATTGTAACAGAGCTGTTCCTTGCTTTCTTGGGCACTTATGCAGCAAACAAAGTTCACCAAGGCAAAGTGTTTGCTGGATCACAGGCCAAGTTTTCAAGTTAAGAACATGTGTAAGCATTTGAATTAGCAGAGCCTTGGTCCTTAAAACTAACTGCCTTGTTAAAAGTTTGCATCTCTTTCACACTGTTGGATAAAATATTATTAAAAACACAGGATTTTGTAATCAAAAACAAACAAAACAAAACAAAAACAAAAACAAAAAGTTCTTGGGGTTTTCTGCAAAACTATCTTTGCTAGTACATGAGACCCTAACAAAGAAATTTGTTAGAAACTTAATCATTTTTATTGCCATAGAATTTTCTCTTTGCATTTAGCAGAACAGTGAAAAATGTTTTAATTTTGTTTAATCACCAAATACTATTTCAAATGTAAGCAAGGAATGGGTGGCTTAAAATGTTAAGCTGACATTTTATTTAGTTGATTTATAAATAAAGCAGATCATAATAAATGTAACTGCATTCACCAAAATACAGACATTTACTACAATTTTGGTGACTTACTCTGCTAGGATTTGGGAATCAACAGGATGCTTCAGTAACAAATGAAAAGGGAATTTTTTTAGGTAATTTACTTTTAGTTCAGTTAAAAAAAAAATCAATGTGTGTTTGTGACATAATGAATAGTCAGTCATATCCCAACCATGCTTGTTAAAATGTAACTACAGGTTAACCTTCTATAAAACTGGGAGACTGGTCTGGCGCTGCACCACAGATGTTCCAAGCTCACGGAGTCCCAGCCCGGTGCAGCAGGTGGGGACATAACGCAGGTGAATACAGACAGCTCCTATTTCCTCTTCTATGCAGGAAGAGCCTCTACTGGACACAATTATGGTGTCTCTGCCTGGTTTCTAGCTGCTTCTATGGGCATCCAACCCTTTCAGATCTCAAAATAAGGAGCAAGCAACATAAAACCTCCTCTACAGAAACCAGCAGCAGCATACACCACAGTTTGAGAACTGCAGAACTACAAAACTAGGTTCTAACATAATGAAATGACATTACACTGAAGGTGGGATTATCATGCTGAAGAAGCATTAGATGCTAACAGTTTCTAGAAATAATGACAACATGGAAGAGAAACAATCCTGCAATTTCAACTTCCACACTTTATGCAAAGGATCCAATCTAGAAAACAAGTCATTTAAACAAACAATAAATGTCATAAAAACAAAACCTTCCTCCCTGTTTCCAAGTAACTCAGAAGAAAATCTCAAATGCTTATGAATACATTTCTAACTGTTATATCACAAGATACGGTCTTAGTTGGTGTCTATTACAGACCACTCAGTCACAACAGGGAAAAGAATAACCACCTCCTTATGCAAGTATATATAATGTGCAAGAGAAAAGATGTGTGATCATGGGAAGTGGGTTTCAATTTAAGTGATATGTTGGAGGTCTCATGATGCCAGTTCTAAAATCTCTTTGGAATTTATGAACATTACAGATTACAGTTTCGTGACTCCAACATTTTACTGCTAATATGGGGAAAATCTTTATTAGTTTAGAATCTGTTTTAAGAGATAACAAGGAACTGATAACAGAACTAAAAATAAATGTTAGCTTAGGTACAAGTAATCATGATTTGATCATATTTATAAACATCCATACCATTTATATAGATTTGTTGCTTTAGCTATGCCAATTTCACAAAGCTGAAAACAATCTCGAGCCAATTAGCTACAAAGAAGAACTGACTCAGAACAGTGTAAATGATAATTTGGAATCATCTAAGAATATCTTGACAGATTCCCAGAAAGCCACAACCTAACAATTAAGGAAGAAGACTATGCAAAAAAACAAACAAACAAACAAAAAGAACAATCTGGCTTGGAGGGGAAGTGAAGAAAGCTAAAAACAATTAAAAATAATACTAATAAAATGTAACAAAGGGAAAGCCGATAGGAAGGAATATGAACTGGCAGTTAGAAATCACAGACATCTGATCAGGGAAGCCAAAGAACACAAAAGGGGGGAAAAAAGACCAGAAGAATAGTGAATAACAACATACCTTGTTATAAAAATGCATTAGGAACAAGAGAAACCTGAAAATAATACGGGTACACAAGACCACTATATAATCAATAATAATGCAAAAATGGCACAAGTGTTCAATAAATATTTAAGTTCTCGATTTGGGGGTAAAGATTACATCATTTCACCAGGAGTAATAATATTCTTTTCTATTCTGCTACAGATTGAACCTCTCTAGTCCAGCACTGGGGGGACCTGACCAGTTCTGAACCAGAGAATTTTCTGGATCATGGGAAGTCAATATTGTTTAGCAGCATTATCAACACTTACTGCTTACTGTGCTGTTAGAGGACATTTAAAGGTAGATTAGAGTTAAACAACGGCACAGAACACTGAGAGCCAAGACTGATGGCTGTAAACAAACTTTATGGGACTGTGGGAAAATTGTCCATACCAATGAAAAGACTAAAATCATTCTGGACGACAGATGTTTCCAGACCAGAGAGTTCTGGACTAGAGAGGTTCAACCTGTAGTACTCATGGAGGATATTAACCAAAATCCAATAGAGGCAAATATTTTTAAATCAGCAAGTCCAGATAACTCTCATCCAATAATTTTAAGAGAGTTAGCCGAGTAAATCACTGAAAATCATCATTATTCTTCCAATTAGACTTGGAGCGCTGGTATGATTTTAGTAAGCCAAAGCCCACTTACCCAGGGTGTGGCCAAGTTTCCTGCAATCCCAAAAAACTCTGTTTACAGCCACCAGCCCTGGCTCTCAGTGTTCCGAGCTGTTATTTAGTTCTAATTTACCCCTATCTTCTAAGAGCCTAGTGGGAATATTGGTAATGCTGTTAGACAATATTGATCTCCTGTGGTTTGGCAAATTCTCTGGTTTGGCAACAGTCAGGCAGCAAGTGGGGGGTGTGGAAAGAGTGCTCAGTACTGTGGAGCCGCCTTCCCCCCCTCAGCTGCTTCCCACAGAGGCAGTAGGTGGGGGGGAGGGAGCCAGCTCCCCCAGGGCACCAGCTCCTATGGAGCTACCTGTCTCCTCCCTCCCCCATGCTGCTGCAGCGGGGGGTGGGAGGGGAGAGGGGACAGACAGGAGACAGTACACATGGGAAGCTGGCTTTCAAGCTGACACCCTGAACATACTGGGTCCTGCCAAGTTGTCTGCTCCCCATTCTGCTACCTCTATCCAAGGGGTGGGTGGGCAGGCTGGAGCCAGTGCTCAGAGATAGCCAGCTCCCCACAAGCATTAGCTCCTACATGCCCATCTGTGTGTAAACTAGGGATGTTAAATTTCAATTAACTAATCGATTAGTCAATGGGATTTCCACTGACTAATTGAATAGTTGATAAGTACTAGCACAGCGTTCCGCCTTTGAAATGTACAAGAGCCACAGCAGGGGCTCTTGTGCATTTCAAAGACTGAAACACCGCATGCTCAAGGCCAGCAGGGAGTTGGAAAGCCACCACTGCGCCCCCGCCCCTTCCACGGAACTAGAACTGAGGGGAACCGGCTTTTAAGCCGACACCCCACAGAGCGCTGCACTTTCCTTCCCCCCCACACTGCCTCCTTCTGTAGTGTATCGACTATGCACTACGCTTTTGCTTACTGGATAGTTGACTAGTCGCTTACATCTCTAGTGTAAACGTGTAACCACTAAAATTTCACACAATTACATGTTTACACACACAAAAAAAGTTAGTTAACATCCCTAGTCCCGAGGGTGCTGGACTAGAGAGGTTCAACCTGTATTTGAATTGGTACTGCATGGTATTTTAACTAAAAACCACAATGATCTACAATTACCATAGTACAAATTCAATGGATTAAAAACCTGTGTAACTGATAGGTGTCAAAAAGTAATTCTCAACAGGAAATCACCACCAAGTGGGTGTTTTCTCAGAGACATCCCAGAAATATCAATTCTTGGCTCTACAATACTTAATTTATCAATGACCTGGAAGAAAATACAACATTATCACAGATAGTTTGAAGAGGACACAAAAGGTCAGGGAGTGGTGAATAAAGAGGAGGGTAGGTCACTGATTCAGACTGATACAGACTGCTTAGTAAACAGGGCACAAGCAAACAATACCCATTTTTAATACAACTAAAAATAAGTACATACATCTAGGAACAATGAATGTAGACCATACTTACCTAGGATAGAGTACCCTATTCTGTAATAACTCGGAAAAAGATTTGGGGATCATGGTGGACAATATGCTTAACATAAGCTCCCAATATGATGCTATAGTCAAAAGCAGTAATGTCACGCAGGAATCTGAGACACACACTCCATAATTTATACAACCATTTAATGTCACACCACATCAATACTGACTTCCAGATCAAAGTAAGAATACATTCACAGAACTGGACCAGTATATTACTACAATAAAGTACTGCAAAAAAAAACAGGATTGCTGATAGTTATGGGTAGCATAGTCTATTACACTAGCAGAATCGTATCTTAGAGTCTAGACAGTTATATACAAAAAGGAATCGCTTGAATATATAAGGCTGAATCCTGCAAAGATTTATAGTGTACTTCGCTTTGAGCACAGTAATTATTCCTACTGACTAAGGAACAAATCCTGCAAGCTGACTTGCATGATGTCACACAACTATAAACTAGGTAGAGAGAACACACAATGAAATCACACTGATTACACTCACTTCTCTGTAACTCAGGCACTTCTAATTAGATAATCATACCTTAGCAGTTTCTGAAGTGCTTTACTGATTTGTATATTATTAAAGCAATTAGTGAAATAAAACTAATTATTCATATGCATCTCACTGGGACTGCCTGATATTTAATTAAGCTAAAATAAAAGTTACCCCAGCTTTTGCCATTTCTAGAGTTCAAAATTAATAAAGTTTACAAACATTTAAAAAATGAGAATTGAGAATGAGTGCCCCTTAATAGTAATTAGATATTCCCCAAAAAAAAAAAAAAAAAACTGTCCTATGTCAGTCATTTGTACTGTGGTAGCATCAAAACTCCAGTTAGGATTTGGCACTGCACAAACATATAGAAAAACAAAACCAGTACTCTGTATTTTCACTGAAACAAAGGACATTCACTGCCTCTCAGTAAAATGACCTACACCCTTCACCATGGAATCCCATCATCTGTCACAGCTTGAATTTTATAACTACAAATAAATCCCCAATATCCTGCATCATGTGTGTAATTTCAGAGAAATTCCATTTTACCCCATTTTTTTCTTTGAGCTTTTGGGTTAGCTCAGTATAAAACATTTTAACTCACTCATTTCAAATTACTTTCTCTATTCACTATACCCATGAACAATATAGTAAGACTGAATGAGACTCATGAAATATACTATTGTTAGAGTGTCAATAATGGGCCAAAATCATGACAGGCAGTGAATTCAGTAGGACTACATACAAACATATATATCACTTGCAGGTTCTGCCTCCCAAAATCCTCATATTTACTATGTATGGTTTATTGTCCACTAGGAACATTAAAGTTAAGGGTTAACAGTAGCATAAGAAGTTTATTTTCAGGATTTTAATATCAGCTCATCAGTATTACAGCTAAATAATCTAATTAAATCCAAAGGGTGAAAATGTTGTGATTTGTTAATATTACAAAATAAAAATATATGAATTAGTAAGTGAATGATCAAACTTCATACATGCAGCAGAAAGGGGGTTTCTGAATCTAGTCATTAAATGGTTTTAAAGAAGGCCACTAGAATTTTGCAGCATGCCCAACACAAATAATTTACATTACAAGCTATAATTACAGGGTATTCAGATGTGCATATAAATATGACTGATGAGAGAACTAACCAGTTTGACATTATTTGTACATCAGCAAAAGGCTTCTATTTTAAGGTGGAAATTTCATTCTAGTCTTGATGATTTACATTGTGCAGCATAGAAACTTTGAGTATGTATTTTTAAACACTAATTTTAAATAACATGTTTATGGGAATTCACATCACCTATATGCAAATCAATACAAACTGTCAGAGTACCAGAAAAGATTTTTTGGCCTGACAAAACAAATGTAGAGCATATAAAGCAGTGTTATGAAGACATACTAAGCTGCAGGACACTGTCAATAAAGAATCTCCCCAGCACTATGACAATCTACTAGTCAATGTTCCCCAATGGTATCCAACTAATCCACATTACTATAGTTTTCCCCTGTGGGGTTGGGGGGTTTTTTTGACTAGCAAGCACTTGACTTTTTAATGGTTACTAATGTATAGATTTTTTTAAATTGAGGGTGGAAGGAAACAGGAATTCAAGAGTTACTATATAAAGGATAAAAGAGGATAGCATAAAAGGAAATTACAAGAAAGTGCACTAAAATATGAAGTACTCAGAATTTAAAAAAATAATAATAAGCAATCCTGAACATCTTAGATACAGTTAATTGCATTTAGGTACAATCTTATAAACCAGATGTGCTGTAGTAGTTGAACAAAATGCAGTATTTGGAAGAATTTTAGCCTTAAACTATTAGTTTCCACTTTTGTGGGTTTAACTCAAGCTCTTGATGTTTTTCTAATGTAATCTATAATTTTCTTTTATAGCCACGAAAAAATTACAGTACTGTATAGCCTGCGTAGGGTAAGAAATTCCTAGGCTCTATAGCTCTTCATAATTTTATTTATTTAAACTAAACACATGGGAAGTCAGGAAAGAAACTCTGTCATCATACAGAAATCATGTCTAAGAAAAATGACAAATTGCTGCTGTACAAATATTATCTATATTTTAAAGGAAAACTTAACAGTATCACACATTACAGAACAAGCAACAAATTAGCTTTATTTTTCTCCATCTGGCATGGAGCTTCAGTTTTGTAGTCAAGTGGTGGGTAGGTAAAATTATTTGCTCAAAAGTCAATCTTATGTCACAAATGCTTTTATTCCTCCAGGTACGAAAGTGAGTTTTCCTCATTGCGAAAGTGAGTTTTAGATTATTATATATTTCTAACTAAGCAGACAGGGAGATGCTGGGAGGAGGGAAGGGGAAAAAAAATCAAAATAAAAAAATAGACAGGACAACATGAAAATAGAAAAGGGAGAGAAGTGCAAAGTGAAAGTCTCTTTCTAGCACTTTATGGAACACACACAATTCTAGCACATAACACAGGAATGTTGAGAGTTTAGCATAATCAAAGCCCAATCACTAAATTGAAAATGAAGAGTACGTTGAAGCTAAACTAGAAAAATAATGAGTGAAATCAAGCGTGGTGTAAGTTCAATGTCAAATACATCACAATACAGAGAGTTGTTTAGGGATTCAGCCAAAAGGGTGGAGTCAGTGTTACAGAAGTCTTTTCCATCCATCCTCATAACTAACTTCATTATTCTCTTGTTTAACCTAGGAAAAGCATTCTCAAAGCAGTTTACAATCAGATGTCACTAGCTGCTAGAAAGAATTTTTTTTTTCCAGTGTAACCTGAGACATGAATTAAAACCAGTATAATTATACTGCTTGTACACTCCACTCTGGCAGTTTTTGCATTTAATTTGTGCTACTTGGAAAGAGAATTAAGCTAAACTAAAGAAAAGCACCCTTATTCTATAATAGAAGTGTCCTTACAGGGCTTATATATGGATATAAGGATACCAGCATGACTGGTAAAACTTTCTCATGCTGTTGAGGCCTGGAGAGTTTCAAGGATTCACAATAGGGCAAAACAAAAAAAAACAAACAAACAAAAGACCTCAACAACAAACAACCATCCCCTCTCCCCCACACACATACACACACACACACACTAAATTTTGCTTTTAAAAGGGTGAAAGGAGCCATTTGGTACTGCTTTACCCTATTTATAGGCAAATGATTGGTTCAAAGGCTAAACCACATTTTGCAGTGTGCTGGATGAATAAAGAATAGCTATAATAAAAGGGAAAATAAAATTACATAAACAGAGCCCAGTGGACACGAAAGACACCTAAATATATGTGCATTTATCGCCTCCTCCCCATACACACCCCCTCCTACTGCTCGCCTTATCCACCTGCTATAGTTTGAAATACATGTATCATCGCTTTAGGGAGAGAACTACCCACCTACCTGCTTAAGTGCCTGTGCGGTGCTAGCCCCCGCACTGGGTCCCGCAGGTGCTCTAGGACAGGAGACCAGGCCCTGCGACCCCAACGTAAGCCCCACCCCAAATGTAACGCGGGGACCTCACATTCTCCCCCAAAGCCCAACTAAGAGTGGCGGCGGGGGGAGCAGCAACGCAGTACGCGGGTAGCCACCCGCCTCCACTGCGAATGCGGGAGAATCCGGGACCCCTGGGAGCGGGTAGCTGGACTCCTAGGCGGGGAACTGCTCGCAGAGGAGAAAGCGGCCGTACTCTGGTCTGCGCCCACCCGCACCATCTCCCAGGGCAACGCAAGAGGCCGCGCGAGCCCAGCGTCACCTCCCCACGCGTCGGGGTGGGGAGGCCTCCAATCGCCCTTCTTACCTGAACCGCTACGCTCCGCCGGCGGCAGGCACCCGCACTAACGCCTCCCCCGCGCGAGACAGGCGTCCTAGTCCCCGCCCAGTCAGAGAAGGCGTAGACTACTCTGCCCCACCCCCCTCCGCCAAGTGACCTATCACGGGCGCCGACCCCAGCCCACTATGGGCGGACACATGTCCCCTCAACCCCGCCTCCTCGCCCGTGACAGACAGGGCAGTGCGTTCCTACCATCCTACTCAGAGCTAACGGGCAGCTGGGACCCACCAAACCCTGCATGGGGGGGAAAGGGGAATAATGGACCCTGGAACCCCCTCCCACAGGGTGAGAGGAGGCAACCTCTAGCATCCTCCCCAAAGCCAGTGCAAGTGGGGACAGCCCCAGCGTAAAGGGGGGAACAGCCCGTGGGACCCACCAATCCCAGTGTAAGGTGGGAAAACAGGCAGTGGGACCACTCGGCCCCAGTGCAAGTGGAGGAGAAACGATGCACTGACCCAGCCTTCTCAGTCACTATTCCCTCCGCTTTTCCATGATAGGGGCTACTTGCATCATGGCAGAGGTAACTTCATTCCATAGCTTATGAGCTCTCATTGCACCCAACATCCACAAAAGCATCCTCATTTTGGCAGCAGTGAAGTTGCTCTTCTCGCTGCCTCATTAGCCACCCTTCTGATCCATACAGCATGAGTGACCTAATCACAGGTCTTGTGGAGCATTCCTATCAGCTCCCTCCATTTCCATCAAGTGCTCTTCCTGTGACTCCTAATATTCCACAGTCCCATTTCCAGCAACTCTGAACCAAGATATTTAAATTGTTGAACTCTATACCCTGATACATTATGTAGTGAAGACAAGACCTATGGATGGAACTGGAGTCGATCTAATGGATAAGAGAAGGGGAGATCTGGGATGCCTATCTTTTGGGGCTGTATAAGATGGTGGGGCAAGAAGGTTGGATCTGCTGCTAAATGGATTATCTAGCCCAGTGTTTCTCAGACTGGGGGTCCTGGTCCAAAAAGGGGTTGCAAGACTATTATAGGAAGTGGGGCCGACAGCTATTGCGGGCCCCGGAGCAAGGCATGTGGGGGCAGCTCCATGCCACTGGAAGGGGCAAGCATCAAGTGGAAGGGGCAGGGCCAGAGCAGCCAGCTCTCAGAGCCACCAGGACTGTGTACCCCTCCCAACTTCAGCCCACTGAGCCACATGGAGCAGCGCTTCAGCAGTGATTCAAAGGGGCCCAGAGCTCCAGGCCCTTTGAATTGCTAGGACCTGAGAGAACTGCCCTCTTGACCACCCTGTCAGCGGGCCTGATAGAGTGGATTGCAAGAGTGATGGCCAGGTATTCAGCCCTGAAGGCAGAACTGCCAGCAGCTGCAGCTCAGAAGTAAAGGTGGCAATAGCATACCAAGCCACCCTAACTATGCCAAGAAGAGGAGTCCTGAAGATGACAGATGATGGAGAACGGGAGTTAGGAATCACAAGTGTGGTGAAAAACACAAAATACTGAAGTTGTAATTTTGCATTTGGATTTACTTACCCTGGTTCAGAAGTCCCCAGTGTGTTTTGTGCAATGAAATTTTGGTCAATAGCAGCCTAAAAACAAATAAATTCCAGCGACATTTACATACATGGAGAATTCTGGATTTTTTTAAAGGAAATTTTCAAGAACTTGAGCAACAGAAATTGTTATCTGTAAATATGAAATTGTTATCTGTAAATTATGACAGCCAAACTCTGAAGGTAGCTTATCCTGTTTCACTTTTAATCACTAAAGCAAAAAATCTCACACCGTCTGGACTCTCTTCTTCTTCTTGAGGCTAAACAAATATGAGAAACTATGATTGGCAAATATGCTGACATTCAGCTAAGATTTATTGCACTATCAAATGACACAGTGAATTGTCATATTGACAACATGTCCAATGACATAAGAGAGCCAATGATGGAAAGGATTCAAAAGAACTAGTTCTTTTCCTTACAGAATCTACTGATGTTTTGTTGGCAGCAATTATTGGTCTATGTTAGACTCATTTGAAAAAAGCATTTGAGAAAAACAGAAAAGAAGATTTTCTCTTCTGCAAGACACTGCTGATGAACACTATGGGAGAGGAAATATTCAAACTTCTTGATGGCTTTATAATGGGAGAACACATTAACTGGAAGAGCTGTGCAGGGATCTGCAATAATGCCACAAATATTCAGTACCAAGCGTAGGCTTCTCAGCAGACTTAAAGAAGTGGCCTGAGAAGCCCAGTGGACACTGGATAATTCACAGTGGCAAGAACATGGATCTCTATCTTAAAATCATTTTGAATCAAACTGTAGCAATTGTTAATTTTATTAAAGCAAAGCCACTGAATTCCTGGTTTTTTAAAAGTCTCCTCTGAGAAATGGGATTGGTGCATAAGCACTTATTACTATACAGAAGTTCTCTGGCTGACACAGGGAGGGTTTCTAACTCATCTGTTTGAATTGAGAGATGAAGTGTGTTTGTTTCTCAAGAAGCCTTTCAGTGATATCAGATGGTTGACAGCACTCAGGTATCTAGCTGATATTTTTGATTGTTTAAATTCATTGAATGAGTAGCATTACAAGGAAAAAGAAACTAACATTCTCAAACTCAATGACAAAATTAATGCCTTAACTAAAAATACTTGGAAATCACAAGTCAACAACAACATTTTTCAAATGTTTTCAACACAGAACGATTTCCTGGATTTCTCATCCAATAGCGTTATCATTGGAGATATAAAAGAAAATGTCTCTACATTCCAATCCCAGTTTTTGAAATATTTTGTTGATTGTAACCTAACCACATTTAATTGGATAAGAAAACCATTTTACTGCCCGTTGCCTTACCTCAAAATTAAAATCTCACCTTGAAAACTCAAGAGGAATTGATTGACATTTTATGTGATTCCATTCTGAAGCAGCAATTCCAATCTCAGCCTCTGGCTAATTTTTGAGTTTATCTAAAAGCAGCCTAGACCTAAATCTCAACTACAGCAAGTAAAGTGCTTCTCCCATTTGCAATCACTTACTTATGCAAATCTGGTTTCTCAGCTTGGAGGTATTTTAAGCAGGTGTGGGAAACCTTTTTTGGGTCTGGGGGCCCTGACCCACAGAAAAATCTGTCAGGGACTGCCAACCACATACAAGTGAGAAGCAAAACAAAAACCCCTTGCTGATGTGTCCCTACCAGCTGAGAAGCAGAAAAAAGAGAGAGAGACAGTCACCTCACACACAATTTAGGGCACATTACTCTTCTGGGGGCCCAGGACAAATAGATTTTGAGGGTCCCCTCCAGTCTCCAGAGTGAGGCTAAAATGAGGGATTCAGTGTGTGGGATGGGGCTGCTGGGGAGCAGGCTGGGGGTACGGTTTTGGGGTCTGGGAAGGAAGCAGGCTGCAGGAGCAGGCTGAGAGTGGGGATGCATGTTCTGATCAGGAGACAGTGCAGGAGTGGGGTAGGGAGGTTGAGGAAGGGAGAAAGCAAGGGATTGGATGCTTCCCTGGGACAGGTGGCTCCATGTCACTTTGCACTAGCTTCCGTGCACTGCCATTCCCCCAGCCAGGGAAAGGGGAAATGCCATAGGAATGCACAGAGCCACTTCCTCCCCACTACTCGGCAGAGGCAACCAACCAGGGGCTTTAGTACTGGCTCCCTGCTGCTTCCCCCCACACTGGGGAGCTGGCACTCATGCTCTAGCCACGCAGGGGGGTGCAGAGGCTCAGAGCCTCACCATAGGGCTGGACCACAAGTGCCATCTCACCCCACTGTGGCAAGCAGCCCCGAATCTTGCCACAGGCTGAATCAAGGCAAGCAAGGGCCTGCATCCAGCTCATGGGCCATAGGTTCCCCATCTTTGACTTAAAGAATAAATACCAAGCAAAACTGATGTAAGGATCTTCCTCAGTTCTCTGGATAGAAAAAAAAATGTGGCCTTATAACAGCACACACAGTGAGTGTCCAGAAACTTGCTTGTACATAGTTGTGTGTAAAGCCACAATCCTTGGGACAATGTTACAATTATTACCACAAATTGGACAATGTTTTGATTATTCCTACAATCACTAAACAAGTCTTCCAGCTCTCCAAACTGTGTCCTGTTGTCTAATTTGCCTTTCCAGAAAATGTGTTTCTTAAATGTTCACATATTTATTCCTGGTATAATGATTACATGTTTCATTTAACATTCTTATGAGTATGTATGGTAATTTGTTATCACTTTTTAGAAGGATGGGTTCATCACAGCATGAAATATTTTTAAAGGGATACCCTACAAAAAAAGTTTGAGAACCCCTTTAACCTTTTATCCACAGGTTTGAGAACCTGCTCTAACCTTTTATCCACATAAAGACAGTAGGTCTTCTTTGCCACATTATGCCCATGGGGGAACTTTTCTTTTAAAACCCCAGATTTCTCCATTATCTAACTAGAATGTATTAAATGAATGGAAGGGATTGGATTATGTACTGAGACAATACCCATCCATGTAAGACATACTTAAATGGTCACCATCATCATAGTATCTAAGCCCCTTATAATCCTTAATGTGTTTGTCCTAACAGCACCTTTGTGAGGCAGACAAAAAAATACTATTATCCACATTTTACAGATAGGAAAGTGGGGCATATGGAGGCTAAGGTCACACAAAAAACAAGAAATTGAACCCTGGCCTCTCAAGTCCTAGGCCAGTATCATAAACACCAGGCCATTCTTCTTCCATATTAAGTTTAAGACCTTGAAATTATGATTACAACACTGCAACTATCTAGACAATCAACAGATACAGAATGATTTCAGTATTGGAGAAGAATGAACACTTTGTATCTGACCATTTGTTTCTGGCAGGTCTTTTATTTCTTACCTAATATTGGCTACTAGAAGACTTACCTGGCATGACTTACCTGGTCCTTTTGATCGGGGGCTAGGCACATCGCTGGTGCAGGAGTCAGGGTTGGGGGGAGAAGAGGGAAGTCGGGCCAAGGGTTGGAGGTGCAGGAGTCAGAGCATGGGGGCTCAGAGCAGAGGTGGGAATTAGGGGTTAGTCAGTGTGTGTGTGGGCTCAGGGCAGGGGACAACACTAGATTTCATTAAAAGTTTTAATTTATCTAGTGAAGTCTTAGGAAAGAATACATTAACAACTAGTGAACGTATAAGTGTCCACACATCCCATGTATGCCAAATCAAAGGAATTGACACAGTTTGAAATACAAATCAACTGAATGCAGTGTTCTGCTCTGAGCCCCAGTTTTTCCCAGCAATACTTTAAAGCAGATTTATCCTTTTTTGCATCTAGTCTTTATATGATCCTTCCAAATAGTTTTGTTAACGAACATAACACCTAAGAATGAAAAATTCTGAACTACATGTATTTTTTCTGTATAGAGATACAGGTTCCATTCTTCCCCAACCTCCGTTTTGTAAAGAGCTTTCCATTTGTTTTACCAGGTGAGAACTCAAATCCCTAAATATATCCCCATTCTGAAAAGCCCCTGAGCACCTCACTGGTTCTCTTCATAGCTATCTTCTAAGTTTGACTCATTAAAAGGGTAATGTCTATTCCTGTATATTGCCTGAGTAATAATTATCATATTAAACAGGTGGGCTCTTTACACTCTGCTGTGGAGTGCCATTAAAAAGTTTATAAATATTCAACAAAGTCTTGTAAGGTTCTATTACTTCAGAAGTCTCTTACCCACCAGAACAGTCTTCCTTTTATTCTGCTTTCTGCTAGTTTATACAGCATTCTCTCCCATAGCATGTCATATGTTTTCCAATGTCCAAAAACCCCCCACTTATCATAAACTCTGTTCTTTATATATTTTGCATTTGTTTCTAATCTTAAAATATTAACAACTATGCATATCCCATTCCTGAAACTGGGACACAATTTGTAATTTCATTTTATTACAAACATTTTACTAATCTCTCATTTATTGTCCTTTCCATAATTTTGCCCACAACTGATGTGAGGATAATTGGTCTCTATACATCAGGTCTGGTTTGTAATTTTCCAAGTTGTTTGTTTGCTTCCGTTATTCTGGGAGTATTCTCTTTCCTCATGTTATTATATAATCTCAACTAAATTATTAAACTCCTTTTGCATTGGATCCTGGCATCAGGATTAATACGTAAATATTGTTTGTCTTCCCTCTGCTTGAAAAGCCTTATTTATAGCTAAGAGTTATACGATTTAATACAACAGTCAAGCAGAAATTGTCAGCCATCCTGAATTTGATGAGTCCCTCTTGATAACCCCAGATCTAGATATCTAACTAGCATTTCTGTAACCAGAGTTCGGAGAAGATTAAAATCTATATTTCTATCAGTTGACATACTTTCAAATTTTCTTATTTCAAATTTGGAAATATACATGTTTTTCTAATAAAAGATGTAAGGAGCCTGTTTGGTGATAGCCACTTAATCTATACCGATCTGGGATTTCATTTTGAGACAGCAGTTTCTGATGCCTTCTGTAATTGCTGTACTCACAGATTACCCACATTGCACCAAGAACTTGAATTGATGTTATTTGAGGATTGTATTTTTGGAAGTGGAGATTTATTCAATTTTCTTCCGCTTGAAACCTTCCTTTTCAAAGATGTCTATGACTGAGGCAGAAAGCTTAATGTTTATAACATATGGAGATTAAGGCTTATTTGGAGTGGATGTCCCATTGCAGACAAATTAGGAAAGGTTACTTCTAACAAATACTGAATATCAGAGAAATCTTCTTTATCATATACAATACAGCTGCCACCCAAAATCTTCAAAGACATTTTAGCAAATGGCCCAAACTTTTGAAATCTAGTTATGAAAATACCTGGACATTTTATTTCCCCATCTGGCTGTTGATGATATTCACAACTGTAGACAGAACTGAAGAGATCTTACAATTTGTGGCTCCTCAGTGCGGGGATACAGTCATTTCTCAAGTATGCTGTCCTGTAAAGTCAGGATTCTCATAGACAAAGCACTCTCCAGTTAACACATTTATGGATTGTGTTTTCTCAAATTGGAAATAATTCCTAAAACATTAATATTGGAACTCTTAGTCACCAAGTATTTTTCAATGAACATCATATGTGGGGTTGTGAAATCTGGAATAGGTTACAGCTCTTCTCTGTAACCACCCCAATTTTTCTATTTCTGGTACACACCTTCCTCCAGCAAATGATGACCTGCAAATTGATTTCTTGTAAGCAATCCAAATGCCTCCCTGCACTTTTATGGACCCACTGATGTAAATGGCAGTGTCTTCTTTTCTCCCGGTACTTGCTTTTCATCGTCAGTAAGCCTGACTATTTCTGATTCCAGTTTCATATATTTCCCTTCAAAGAGAGGATTCTTGGAAATTATTACTGTACCTTAGTGCTGTGCCCCAATTTACTCTAGGGAACAAGACTGCTGTGTTGTGCCAAATATATGTTTCCTCTTTGTTGTCAAAAAATGAAATTACAATTCCTAACCCCTCTAGTTCTGCATATAGGTCAATTTGACAGATCCTCTAATCATTTACTACATGTTTAATTTAACCAGTCACTGCAAATTTATTTATATATGGAGATATACCTATCTCATAGAACTGGAAGGAACCTTGAGAGGTCATTGAGTCCAGTCCTCTGCCCTTATGGCAAGACCAAGTACCATCTCTGACAGATTTGCCCTAGATCCCTAAATAGCCCCCTTCAAGGGCTAAACTCACAACCATTGGTTTAGCAAACCAATGCTCAAACCACTGAGCTATCCCTCCCCATCTGCTGAAGTATTTTCATCCCAAATATTAATGATTTCTAGTTCTTCCTCCTCCAGAGAGAGAGTCCTTAAAATTTGGTTTCTCACACAGAATTCAGCTTTAATGATTTACCATTCTTGTGAAAGTTGGTTTCACTACATATCACCATTTGGTCAGGGCTAGGATAGATTTTATTTTAGCTGTTTCCTGAACGTTCCTCCCCATAAACCAGCAAGAACAATTGGTTCATATCAGCTAAACTTTGATGAGCTTGAGAAATTTTTGTCAGTGCTTCCACAGTTTGGCATTTGTAAATTTAGTTTTTTTTCACATTATCTGTTTGCAAATATTTTTCCATATTACTTGGAAAATTTAAACCTGACAGGTTTTGAGCTATGTTGAATGGTCTGGTTATATCAGGTCATAAAGCAGGCATCTTTGAGGAGTCAGTTGTGAAAGTTGTTCTGATGGTGTGTTCTGAGGTTTCAGAAGGAGTAAATCCTTTTTTTTTATTTTTATTTTTTTTTTAGTTATAAATATTAGCAAGCTTGGGAAGACGGTACTTTTTCCAGATGGAACCTCTTACTTTTATCATCTTTACTAACCTTGTTCTCTTTTCCATTTACTCCCTGAATCAGTGTGCTTTGTTCTGTAGAGGCACACTTGTGTCTGATTATAGCTTCAGTTTCTAGGCTTTGTAATTTAAATTGCAAGGCTAGTGCTAGATCTTGTGGTTTTTTTCCTCTCTTTTTTCCCCAAACAAACTAAATACAGTGAGATTAAATACTTTCTCTAAATTGTCTTCATTTTAATTGGAGACATTGTGAAGTGTAACATGGGGTACTTAGGAAGTTTTGTCCTTTTCTTCTTAAAGGATACATATTGGGCTGTCTAGATTTTTGGCAGTTCCAGTAAACTTTTTCATTTTGGATTGGGAATAAAAAATGCTCTCATTATTGCTATCAAAAACATTATAACTTACTTGGGCTTCTCTGGGCATTTACAATATTTTGCTCTGTCTGTATGTTTTCTAAATTGCTTTTTAAGTCTACATGTTTGTATACATTGATTCTCCTGTTTTTTCTTACTTTTTTCCTTTATTTTGTATTTGAGAAAGTATGTCTGCTCTAATTCTGATTCCCTGGAAACTACATCAGTTTTTAAGGGATATTTATAATCTTTACAGGGTGATCTGCTTTTTGGGTTTAATAACAATATTTATTCTTCACTTTAGTGGAATTTTGAGGTTGTATTAATTGTTCTATTAGCATTATCTAGGAAGATTTCATTTTGTTGGGAAGTTGTAAAGATGGTGTTTTAGGTAGCAAACTGCCCTTAATAGTGGAGGATTTTACATCTGCTTATCTTAAAGAGCATGCACTAGCATCCACTTTGCTGGTGTAGTTAAAGAGAACCTCCTCAATGTTAGCTGTAATTGTAGATCTGGAAATATTTAAACATAAATGTCTCAGTTCTGAGCTGTCTAACTGAGAACCTGTTTGTTTTTCAGTCAAATTATTCACTTTTTCATTTTTAATCCCTTTAGTACATAAGAAAGCTCCTCCATCAGAGCTATTTTTACATTTTTGCTGTCATGGATTCATTTTTATTTTCTGAAAGTGAGCATCTGGTGTTCTTTGTGTTATCAGTAGAGGAAACTTTGGAAGTCTCCACACTGCTTCCATCAGAAGGTGTGGGCGCACATCCTTTCTCCACTGACATGGCTCTGGTTATTGAGTTACCTTCTGTTGCTACCATAGGTTAAATAAACTTTTTGGTACAAAATCTTTTACCTGACTCATCAAACTAATGGAAGAAAAAGAGGCTATATCAATGACTCTTTTTATATGATCTTCTTCTGGAAGGGGCTGATGTTGAGAGAGTTTACTTTTGTCAGATTCAATTTTAGGGGGTCCCTTATGAGTGTGAGATGTTTTCTTTCTGAATAGCTTTTCTTTTCTGGAACAACAGCAGAAGAAACAATGTCACCCAAAACAGGATCCTTTTTTGCAGTGTTCTGCCTGATTTCTCTCTCTTTGTGGAGTGTCACCAAATGATTGATATTTCCTCCTTTTTGCCAGATCTCTTAATAGAAGATACATTTTTCCTGTATCAACAAACTTCTCCTGATAAATATCTAATGTTAGAAGTCACTGATACTGTATAGAATATTAATAAGACCTGTTTTAAATCATGAACACCAAGCCTTTAATTCAACTTCTAAATCAACCATTAAAAATTAAAATAAATCATAGCCCAAGCTCTGTGAATAATATATGTAGTACAAGTATCACGAATCCATTGTATGTGCTGCAGCTAGCAACCAGAGAAATGTCTATACATTTAAGAATTAAATTGTCAGGTTTAAAGTTTTGGGTGAAAGTTAATGGAAACAGGGAAGATAAGAGTACAAAATGGATATATAAGGACTGTTAGGAATTAGGAACAATCAACTCTTCCTTTTTGCGCAAAACCCCCTCTTGTGCAAGAGCCGTCTACACAGCTCCTTTTTGCGCAAAAGCCTCTTGCACAAAAACGGCTGCTCATTAACTATGCAAATGAAGCACGGCAATATTCCATGCCGAGCTTCATTTGCATAAGCTTTTCCTCAAGAAGGCTACAGTGTAGACGTAGCCCTGAAGAGTCCCTCATCCCTACTGTCCAGTTTTTTATTTGGAATTATACAATAAACAAAGGGAAGAGCAGGACTGTCAAATAAGATGTCTAAGGCTATACCTAGCAAATGAGGTCAGCATTGCCAAATTCATATTGTCTGCTGTAGCCAGGACAAAACTGGTAGAGTGGGAACCTTGTATCCTCGAGGTACGAATTTAGAGATCTATGAGACTGTCTAATCCTGTGGTCATTGTGATGGGCTTACTGCGAGCATTCACCTGGATAAGGGACTCTTGTCTATACATGACTGCTCTCCTATCTGACCCTTTATTGGTATAATGGAAAAGTCTTGGAAAGTAAGAATGACACAAATAATGAAATACTGTTCTTAGCTGTGGAGTTAGTACAACTAGATATACATATAGTAATAGTGTGGATTCTGATGAATATAAGGATACTGGTCAATGATAAGACAGATAAAGTTGACAAAATGCTTTACAAATTGGCAGTTGATGTAAAAATCCCTCTGAGTACTCCAAAAGTTAGGTTAAGAGGACTCCAAAAGTTAGGTTAAGAGAGGAATTAAGAAGCAATGGCAAGAAAACTATGGACCAAAGCAAAAAACAAACAAACAAACAAAAGGATGAAGATTCTGTGAAATATGTACTAAACTCGAGGACAATGATATACTTAATAGCTATGATAAATGAAGTGAAGTAACTATATTTAGATTGCCAACAGGTCACTGTGACCTGAATGGCAATTTATATTTACTAAATAAGTACAAAGACTGGTTGTGTGATACATGCAAAGTCCAAGAAACAGTTGAACATCTGCTGTGGCAATACAGGAAGCATTACACAGAAAGATTCTTTATGAAGAACTGAGATGCCTCAAGGTAAAAGAATATAGTCTAAAAGGATTAGTGAGTACCAAGAAAGTGATAGCATTTATAAAGTATTGCTTTTGCTTTTTTGTGGATACAAGACTGGGTGAAAGGAAATTATTTTTTGCTTATGTGAAAACTGCTATAGATGATGCTAAGGCTGTTTTGCTAGAAAATGATTGAAAAAAGAACAGAAGAAGAAAGAAAAGGAGAGGATTGCAGGGGAAGTACTCTGCGGTCACTCCCTAGGAGAAGGAAGATTTGTTTGGGGCTACAGAGTTTGGTAAGAAGTTGGGAAGAGGGACTCAGAGCAGTTACAGTTGTTGCCTGGGAGGAAGGAATTTAGGCTGGCAAATCTAGAAGAGGATAGGGATAGAGAAGGGAAGTAGGAAGGAATCCAGGAAAATAGCAATGGGGTCTGGGAGCAAATAGACTGTAAGTGCTGTACATAGGGTGCCTAGACTGGAACACAACATGGGGGGGGCAGCATTTCCCTAGCTTCCACTTGGAAGGGGTGCCATATGGACAGCTGGTCGAACAAAACTACTCAGTGTGTCACATAATGACCAAGCCAGAAGACTGAGTTGTGAAGAGGGAGCACTACCACAACAGAGTGACCATTGGCAGGGGGGACCATATTGGATGAAAGCTACTACATTTTGCCTCACTTGAAAGTGACTGTCACAGTACCATCCTCTCCTGCTAATATCAATATGAGTTTTGACATTCATTGAATGTGATAAGAGTAGAGAAGGAACCAACAATAAATAGATACTAAGGATACATTTGTAAAATAATTTTAAAATGTGATTGTTTTAAAAAAATCTAGTGATTTGCTAAAATATAGACTTCTGAATGATTTTTGAGTATGAATTAATTGTAATATCATTTTGAAAACATTGGCAAATGACTACCCATCTGACATAACCTTTTCTGTTTGGAGGATAGGAAGCCTTGCAATTGTTGAACTATTTCATTATGCAAAATTGCACCAAGAGGAACATGGGTCGGGTGCAAACAATGGTCCCAGAACAGATGGGAGAGAGAGTTATTTGTGTTTCAGGTTGCAGAACCAATAGATTATGTAAGCAGGAAAAAAGAGTAGGTGGAGCAGCCTGGAGGCTAGGTGACTAGTTGCTAAGTGTGTGAGTTAGTTTTCCAGCTGGCTTAGGAAGAGGGGAATCTAGCTGGCCCTATCCCCAAGATGGGTTGAACTGAAGGCTCCTGATTCTTGTAACAACAAGTCTGAGCTACGCTGTGTCCCTGTCAACGAATAAACCTTCCGTTCTACTTGCTGGCAGAGAGTCACATACGGCTGCATATAGGGGTGCAGGGCCCAGTGACTCCCTCACACTGCGTGACACATCCAGCTAAATAAAATCACACCAGACCATGGGTATTGTCAGAACAAAGAGTGCTGGACTAGAGAGCTTCAACCTGTAGTAGGTTTTTTTTTTGTTTCCTCATTACACAAGATCTAGTATGTGGAATAAAATGATAGCCCTGGTTAATACTCATTTTGCTCCTCTGTGAAGACCAAAAAGAAGTAATATAATTTTAACAAAAAAGACTTAGAGCCTGAACCAAAGACTACTGAAGTCAATAAAAAGACTCATCTGTGTCATGGCCTTTGATTCAAGTCCTTAATCACTCCCTCAGTCTGTGAGGACTACAATTTGTGGTTAAAATGAAAAAAAATGAAGTTAATACTGTAAATGTGATTAAATAAATTATGCTGATAGCTAGCCTGAGCCTGCCAATCCTTGCACAAGTGACATTAGCTGGAAATATAGGTACTTAGGCTTTCTGAAAAAGTGGGCCCGGAGCTATTTTCTGTGGTTAAGGGGCTTGGTTCTTTTCTCAGCACCAGTGATGCAAATCAGGAGTAACTCCAATGAAGCCATGGATAGAATTATATCAATGCAAAACCAATGAATTCTATGTGAGGGATGAATCCATTTTCTGATGTTTCTCAATTATGTGGCACAATTGGCCTATTCCATCTAATATCTCTTTTCAACAATGTAATACATGTTTTCTGTTTCAAAGATACCTTTTCTTGTGTTTTTGTTAAATCCTCTCTCTCTAGTCACAGAGAAACCTATTCCTCGAGTACAAGGGTGAATCCTGAGCTCTTTTCTAGCTTCCCAAAGGGAACAGAACACTTGGATCTCCATTGTTCCCAGTGGGTGCAGATTTAACATAATGAATTCCTAGGCCACTTTGTTTTGAGACATCCAACGTAGGAGGTTAGGAAGGGGCATGGCCATAATGTGTTCTGATAGGCCCTGGATGGCAGCTGCCTATATGGGGCCTCAGTCAGCCAGTATAAAATAGAATGGCCTCATGCATGCTGGGGCCAGGATAAGCATGGCTGCAGCTAAGTAAGCTAAAGATTTCCTGCCTGCTTGGAAGACATGGCAATATTATTTTAACCATCTTCATTATTTTAATCTAAACATCTCTTTTTATTCCTTACTTAACATTATAATTGCAGTAGTTTTTGGATGTATAAATTTGTGTTACTTCCTGAAATATTAAAAACATCAGTTTTTAACATGACAAAATCCAATTCATTCCTCAAGATTTATTCAGTATCCATGTACTGGCAATTTAAACAGCACACATTACCAATATGCATGTTTGTATACATTAATTTCCAATTGCCCTCATCAGTGATTTGGCAATAGCTCATTCCTCTCACTCAGTATTATACAAATTAAACAATTTCCCAGAGGGAAGTGATAATTAATTAAATTTTATAGAGTTTTAAAATAAGCCCCTGTATGCATGTTCAATTTGTAATCATTTAATATTTCTAAAGTATATTATTTGAGTAAAATAAATCTATTTCTTCTGATTTTATTTGATAAACAGGAATAAATAGATATACCACATTAAACATTTTATTATAGACTCCAATGAGTGCAGGTTGAAAGCCTAGGAAAGCACTTTTGTATACTAATTCAAAGCTGTGATTCCACAATGTATGTATGCAGTGACAAAGTAGAAGTAGTGATACTATATATTGCTAGTTTAATTTTTGTTGTTGCTACTGCTGCTGCTTTGGAAAGGGATGTTGCCTTGCAGCCAGCATTAATCTATTGTACAAGACAGTGCATCTAAAGCTGAAATAAAATACTTACCCTTATAATGTGATCCTTCTATAGTGTCACCTACACTGGAAAAGGTTATTAAAGGATTAAAATTACCTTGTAAAAATGTTCCAATTTGCTAGAAATAATGTCACTAATGCAAAAGTTATTTGTCCTATTATTCAGAATGAATGGCCAAATTTTAGTAGCTCATTGAGTATGTATCATTTCACTTACCACTAATAATGTTAATAAGATTTTTTATGAGTACCAAACTATTTTTAGCTGGTCTACACAAACAATTACATTTCCATCTATCAAGATGTATCCTGGCAACAGTACATTTTTAGATTCCTAACAATTTAGTCTTTTCATTTTATGCAAATTACCTGCTATTGCAAGTAATGAGAATTCAAGATGGCTGACTTGTATAGCTCCGAGCTATAGATGGAATTTAGGAGAATGGTATATTTTACATTTTCTTTAATATCACCAAAAACCGAAGGTTTGATTCTTGATTGAGAAGTTACATTCAGCCCTATGTTTTACATAGACAGGCTACCTTAGGTGGTATCCTGAGAAGAAATATTACCGAAAGTCTGAATTCCTTCTGTGCACTCCCTTGATCTGTGGGTGAGAAATAATTTGCTGTAGCTCTTAACATTGTAAAGCGTGTTTTCCCACATGCATAGTTACAGCTCTGCTGGCAAACACATCATAGGTGCAAGATACAGAACTGAAGCTGTACCCATTTCCCATTCTTCTGCATTGCTATCCTGCCCACTTGCTATCAAGGAAAAGTATTTGTCCCCCCGAACTAGTAAGGAATGTTTATAACTTAATGTTTAACCAGTTAACTAATTATGTGGGATTTTACATCCCTAACGTAAACCACTACTGTTCTGATTCAGTAGCACTTTATACCCATTTGCAGTGAGGAATCAGGCTAAAAATATTTTGGTTTCCAATTTTATTTGGCAGCAACTAGAATATACAAGTTTAAATCCCTGTTACATGTGTTTAGTCTAATGATGAGAAGTGAGCTATGAATGACATTTATCTGGAGATGTCTGGAAAGTCAGAAATTTTATGCCTTCAAAATTGTCTTTCCCTTTTTTAGTCAATATGAATAGAAAATTAAAGTATAACACAAAGCATGGTTAAAGTCTTCATCTGAGACTGTGCCAGAACTAGAGCTATTTTAAACCTTTACAGCCTACTAATTTTAAGTGTAATTCCTGATATTTGTGTGTGTGTGTGTGTGTGTGTGTGTGTGTGTGAGAGAGAGAGAGAGAGAGAGAGAGCATGTGTGTGTGTGGGTGTTTTATAGGTCCCCATGTGTACTCATTCACTGACAATAAAAGTTGTTATAGCTAGCAGCTATACATGCCAGCTAAAGATGCAGCCACTTATGCTTTTGGATGTGGTGATCCCCATTTCTGGTATCCCAGTATCACACCTCCACATCACCTACTAGAAGTGGGCCACATCCTCCCTGACTGAATTGACCTCTGGCCTTCCTCTTGATTGGTACTCCTTTCTTTTCTTTTGCCTGTATATTTATACCTGCCTTAGAATTTCCACTATATGCATCTGACGAAGTGGGTCCTTGCCCACAAAAGCTTATGCTCCAATAAATCCGTTAATCTATAAGGTGCCACAGGACTTCTTGTTGTTTTCCCAACATGCATCACATTTCAGATTGAATACCATTTTATTATTTTCTGCCCACCAGGAAACCATGCAATTGAAAGATGATGCCTAATGCAAAAGTTTCTACGAGGTGAGGAATGTTTTATTCAAATAAACATGTTTAGGTCACAGCACTAAGTAAACATTTTCAGCTCTGCTACTCTGGCAGTTTTTATTATTAATGAAGTATCACCAATGTGCACATTTCTCCACAGTATGTAGATGATGACATGCTCTTACTGTATGGTTGCTTAACCTGAGGCTAATGAGAAAAAACAGAGGGATGTGATTACAAAGTGTGTATTTATTACTTGTGGTCTATGAACTTCATGACTTCAGGGTTTTGTCCAGCAGAGTCTGAGTTACTGACAGTCAGCTCATAGCAACTTTTTAGAGGTTTTCTCTCTCTCTCTTCAATGGTAATTGCTGTGTACAGATCTGTGAAAAGAAGCACAGACAGGCATATTCAGTTTTGCATACAACAGCTCCATTCTCACTGTCCTCTCAACAGTCAAGTTCAATATAAGTCTTCCCTCCATTTCTGAACCAGGATTACAGAAAGGCAGAGGGTTTTCTAAAGAAAGCAATTCCCCTGTGAAATGACTCTACCCTTAGTGACAGCTTTCTACCTATAAGCATTACCCACATCATTAATTCAACATGTGACATTCAGAGAGAATATCAGATATTAGTAGGAGCTTCCCCATTTCATCTGCTCTTTGCAGGAATATAGTATTTTACTACTTATAGGTTTATAAGATGAGTAATATTTATATGCTGCAGCTGTGGCAAAAATCAACCCATGTTAATAAGGCTGCATTTTTATTACAACATCTACCATCTTTTAAACAGATTTCCAACATTTTTTCCAGCCACATTCAGCTGCGTTTTCCAATTTATAAATATAACCTTTTATTGCTTGTTTTGCTGATTCTCTGACTCAGTCTTAAATGTCTTTTTTTTCCATTTAATTTTTTTGTTTTGTTTTCAGGGTTTTGAGTCAGCAGCAAGTCTCCTTATAACCCTGGGAAAAATCAGATTCAGTCATCCATATAATCTGAGAGATTTAAATTCATGCATCACAGACTAGAGGCAGGAGAGATTATTTCCTGATTCATAGAGTCATAGGATAAGTCTACACTACATCAGCGCAGCTGCACCACTGTAGCATTTCTGGTAAAGACCCGCTATGCTGATGGGAGAGTGCTCTCCCATTGACATAATTACCCCACTTCCGTGAGAAGTAGAAGCTGTGTTGGGAGGAGAGTGTATCCCATGTGAATAGCACTGGTGTGGATAGAGTGAAACTTTTGTCTCATGAGGTGTGAGGGATTCACGCTCTTGAGCAATTCAAGTTATATCAACTAGTGTAAAGTAGTGTCGAGCTGCCCATAGATTTTAAGGCTAGAAGGAACCATCATGATCATCTAGTCTGACCTTCTGCGTATCACCCACTAACTCCTGTAATAGGCCCATAATCTCTGGGTGAGTTGTTGAGTGTACCACGTCCTCAAAACTTGATTTAAAAACTTCATGTTATGGAGAATCCACCATTTACACTAGTTTATACATATATTCCATGCTGCAGAGGAAGGCAAAAAAATTACCCATAGAGCCTATGCCAGTTTGACCCTGGGGAAAATTCTTTTCCAATTGCAAATATGGTGATCAGTTAGGGTATGTCTACACAGCAGGGCTAAACTCGAAATAAGCTACTTAACTTGAACTACACTAATTGCACAGCTTAAGTTGAAATAGCTTATTTCGAATTTGGGCATATCTACATAGCACTTATTTCGAAATAGAGCACTCTTTCTCCAACTTCCCTTACTCCTCATACAATGAGGTTTACAGAAGCTGGAGTAAGAATCCCATTATTTTGAATTTATTTTGAAATATTGTGCTTGCTGTGTAGACATGCAAGACATTATTTTGGAATAACTGATGTTATTCCGAAATCATGCTGCTGTGTAGACGTACCCCTAGACACTAGACATGTGATCAACACCTACCAGCTAGATACCTGGGAAAGAATTCTCTATAGTAACAAACAGCATTACCTATTTAGTGTCCCATCACTGGCCACTGGGGATATCAAGTTTAGTTTATTCATTGACATAAACTAACTTAGGGTTGGATCCTGCAAATACTTACTGACTCAACAGTGTGTAATAAGCCGAGATCTGCAGAAAACGTTATACAGTCAGCACACTACAGTTGCTATAATATGTGCAAGGACACATGGCAGTTCACTATAGCACTAGTTAAAATCAGCATCCGACCTCATCCTTTAAATTAATAAATATTAACATATAATATTTATGAGCAAATCCTTATTAATCTTTTTACCAGTTTGTGCATATTTTTCCAAGATACAAACATTGCAGATTTGCTTAACAACATTTCATTCTGCTTTCAGTAACTCCTGTTACAATCACACCCCCATTTTCAAATATAGGGGGTTTAATAGAATATTATATGATTAATAAGTAAATGGCCTTTTTCTGAAAAACTACTTTGTATGGGTATCTAACAGCCGTCACAAGCAGGGTATAATTGCCCTGAAACTACAAAATGAGTGCTAATGCAGCACCTGGCTTGAATTCTGCATCCCTATGTTGTGACATTTGGATCCATATAATTGTAGTCCTTGGCTACACCTTTACTCCCCCCTTACATACTTACCCCTGGGCAAGCCTATAGATAATTGATAGGGAGCCCAGCTATGTAGGGGATACATAATGTCCAGTCTTCATCTCTGCTCCCACTAGGCAGTGAAATCTGAGCAGTTCTGTTGCACTGAAGACTTTCTGGAGTCCTTACTAGAGTGTTACCCCTACCTCCAGTTCAGTGGCACAGCCATGGGTACCCGCATGGCCCCACAGTACTCTAACATCTTTATGGCTGACTTAGAACAACGTTTCCTCAGATCCCGTCCCCTTTTACCCCTTCTATACTTACGCTACATCGATGACATCTTTATGATCTGGACCCACGGCCAAGAAACACTGGAGACATTCCACAGAGATTTTAACAACCTACACCCCACCATCAATCTCAGCCTGGACCATTCTACGAGAGATCCATTTCCTGGATACCACAGTACAAATCACCAATGGTAAATTAGACACCACTCTCTACAGAAAACCCACTGACTCATACAGTTACCTTCATGCCTCCAGCTCCCATCCAGAACACACCATACGATCCATCATCTATAGCCAAGCCCTTCGACACAACTGCATCTGCTCTAATCCCACCGACAGAGACCAGAAACTTCAGGATCTCTACCAAGCATTTATAAACCTTAATTACCCACCTGGAGAAATAAAAACACAAATTGAAAGAGCCAGACGAATACCCAGAAACCATCTACTTCAAGACAGACCCAAGAAAAACAACAATAGAACACCACTTGTCATCACCTAAAGCCCCCAACTTAAACCCGTCCAACATATTATCAATAAACTACAACCTATACTAGAACAGGATACTACACTCCGAGAGGCTCTGGGAGACAGACCCCTAGGCTGTGTCTACACTGGGCCACTTATTCCGGAAAATCAGCCGCTTTTCCGGAATAAGCTGCGAGCTGTCTACACTGGCCCCTTGAATTTCCGGAAAAGCACTGACGATCTACTGTAAGAAATCAGCTGCTTTTCCGGAAAACTATGCTGCTCCTGCTCGGGCAAAGTCCTTTTCCGGAAAACTGTTCGGAAAAGGGCCAGTGTAGACAGCACAGTAGTGTTTTTTCATAAAAAAAGCCCCGATCGCGAAAATGACGATCGGGGCTTTTTGCCGGAAAAGCGCGTCTACATTGGCTATGGATGCTTTTCCGGAAAAAGGGCTTTTCCGGAAAAGCATCCTGCCAATGTAGACGCTCTTTTTCTGGAAATACTTATAACGGAAAACTGTTCCGTTTTAAGCATTTCCGGAAATTCATGCCAGTGTAGACGTAGCCATAGTCTCCTACAGACAACCACCTAACCTCAGGATGATTCTTACCAACAACCACAGGACATACCACACTAATACCAACCCTGGGACTTTTCCTTGCAACAAACCCCGTTGCCAGCTTTGTCCACATATTTACTCTGCTGACACCATTATTGGACCTAACCAATTCAGTTATAAGATCAAGAACACATATTCCTGCTCATCCAGAAATATAATCTATATCATCATGTGCCGACAGTGTCCATCTGCTATGTACATTGGACAAACGCCTCAGACGCTCGCCAAAGAATCAATGCACACAAAATGGATATCAGACAGTATCACAAAGAAAAAACAGTTTCTTGCCATTTCAACCAGAAAGGGCATTGTCTCAATGACTTGATTACCTGCATACTGCTTCAAAGACATTTGCACACCAGGCTTGAGAGAGAAACCTCTGAACTGTCATTTATGCTTAAATTTGACACTTTACGCCGGGGTCTTAACAAAGACCCTAATTACCTTACCCATTACAAAGATAGCTTCCCAATTATCACCTCTAATATCATTAGCTCACAGACATTTACCTCCCCGCCTTATTCCCCTCTGTTCTGAAATTTGATTTGTCCTTTCTATATGTGTTCACTTTTTTTGATTGTATCCCTTTGGTATATATGGTCATGCCTATTTTCTTCCACAATTTGATCTGAGGAAGTGGGTCTGGCCCACGAAAGCTCATCACCTAATAAACCATCTTGTTAGTCTTTAAAGTGCTACATAGTCCTGTTTTTTTTTCAGCTAAACTAGACTAACACGGCTACATCTCTATTACTTTCCTAAATCAGCAGAGACTAAGGGTATGTCTACACTGCAAGCTTATTTCGGAAAATGCTATTCTGGAAGATATCTTCCAGAATAGCTTATTTCGAAATAGAATGTCCACACAGCAGGAAAGCCTCAAAATTAGTGTGAGGCAGACTCCCCTAATGTGGACACACTATCTCGATTCAGAGCCCCAGGAGGCAGTGGGGAGAAATAACTTTAGAATGGCCCTGTTGAGGAGCTATTTCGACATAGCAGCAGTGAAGAGTCCACATGCACCCTCTTCCAAAAGAGCTTTCTCGGAAGAGGCGTTATTCCTCTGTTATTTCGATTTTCTTTCAAAATAAAGCAATTGCTATGTGGATGCTAGTACTGTTTTTCCGGAATAATGATCATTATTCAGGAAAAACGGTGCACTGTAGATGCACCCTAAGACTCTAAAATGAATATATGTTTAAGGAAAAGGGTTGGTAAAAGAATAGAGTTTTTTGGCAACCATTTTTTGTTCAAACATACTCTTCCATATTAGCTTTTGAGAATTATTACATACATGACATTTGCACAAAAATATTCAATTTCATATTTTATTTTTTTAATATATTTATATTGTGTTTTAAAAATTTTTGTAAGCTGCCTCGAATATTTTAAATAGAGAGGCAGGGTAAAATATTTTAAATAAAATAAATAAATAAAATTTACTTCAAAATATTTATGGCTAAATTCTGCCCACTGACACATGCCCACAGCTCCTAGGGAAGTTGATGGGAGATTAACGCTTTTCATCCAAGGGAAGGTTCTGGTACTTATCCTTTTCTCCAGAGTAAATCCATCCATGATTTTTTTCCTATAAAAGTTTCCAATTTCTGTACATGAAGTTTATGCCCAGATTTGGTATCTCCCTGCAATGGCGTGCAGCATGTTGTGCCAGAGGACAGTACAATAAATAGGATGACTGTTAACCAGCATGCACTTCCTTCTACACAATCATTACATTTATCATGCTAACTTTCCATATCCTGTAGATGTGACCCTCACCTCAGGCAGGAAACACATGTGTGCATATTTTTGTCATTAAAACAACAACAGAAAATGATGAACAAAATCAATCATAGCTAACAACGTACAAACTAATATTATCATATAGTCACAAAGGTTCTGAAAGAAAGGTTAATATCACAGCTAGCAGGTGGGGAGTTTAAAAGGAATTTTCTGGATGACTATGGATGGCTTTATAATTCTGAAAAAGTCGCAGAGAAATTTATTTCAAGCTGTCTTTAATAGGTCTGTATACAGTGATTTGCTTTGTCTCATTTCTATAATGCCTTCCCTGCCAACGACTACATTCTGCTCTCACTTACATTGAAACCTAAAACAACTCCACTGAAAATAATTTAGCTCTCAATTCACAGTTTGAGTGTACAGCAACCATACATAACATATCAAGGGCCAGATTGCTAGCTGGCATAAACAGAGGTCATTCTTCCGGAGCCAATGCAATGTCAAAAATGTAAACCAGTTGAAGATCTGGCCTCCAGATACTTCATGTATGAAGCAATCTGGGTTCATGGTTTCCAATGTCTTGAAGCACTGGAGAAATGACAGAAGACTGGAAGAAATCTAATGTTATGCTAATTTTTTTTAAAGAATAAATGGATTGATCCAGAAAGATATAGATCTTTCAGCCTGACATTGAGGCCAAGAAAGATAATGGAGCAGCTGATAAGGCACTCAATTAATGAAGAATTAAAGAAGAGTAGGGGCACTGGTACAAATCAGCATGGGTTATGGAAAATGTTCAAATTAATTTGATATCTTTTTATGAAATTACAAATTTGGTTGATAAAGTTATTGTGAATATTTCCCTGAAAACATCCACTGAATGTGCAGTGACAGTCAAAAAAACTATCAGAATTTTGGGAATCACTAAGAAAGGGATAGATAATAAGACAGAAAATATCACTTTACCTTTATATAAATCCATGGGATTTAAATCCATGGCATCTTGAATACTGCGTGCAGATGTGATTGCCTCATTAACTGGAAAAGGGCAACAAAAATGTATAGGGATTCTTCCACTGCCCACAATACAGTGTGTGGTGGTTGTAAAGGAAATTCTAAAAAGATTTGTGGTAGTGAAGATAGGTTTCTACATATTGAACATTTGGGATTTGATTTCAAAGGTAGTACTAAATTAAACGTCATTTAAATTTTAATATATATTGGGAGCTATCATAAATAAAAAATGGAATAAATCCTAGAGAGAACAAGTTTCCCGATGAGAGTGAATTAAGGCCCATATTGAGACAGGCTCTTTACACATGGGTCTCTTCCCCTTGCATAGGCCTATCATAGCTGCAGTCCCTGTAACTGGAAAAAACAACAACATAGGGACTACTGTCTTGCAGCCTGGTGCAACACCTGGGAGGACTCCCATTGGCTTAAATGGATTTTGGATTAGGATCTCAGTTCTTGGTGCCTAAAAGTTTCAAGAGGAATGCTAGGGTTATGGCTCAGACTTCCTGTTCCCTCTGCCCACCAAGGCACTTGATGACAGATTGTGTCTTGAAGAATACTTTCTCCTTAGTGCTTTCCATAGGGCTATGTAATCTGTACCATCCCTTAGTCAGGCTAGCTGCTAAATGCCACAGTATGGCCCTGATCAAATATTCAGTGAAAGAAGTTTTACCACTGATTTCAATAAAAGTAGGAATTAAGTTCTATATCTGTAAGTCCCCCTGAATGTGAAAAAAAAAAGCACCAAGAGACAAGTGAAGTGGAATGTTAGGGTTTTCTTTATCCCTTTCTGCAAAAAAAAACCCCTCAGAAATGGTCAAGAGGTCAATTATGCTATGTCTACACATCAGCGATATTTTGGAATAACTGACATTATTCTGAAATAACAAAGAGCGTGTCTACACAGTTAGCCTTTTTATCGAAATAATGAAGAGCTGGAGGATTTCTTACTCTGACTCATGGTAACCCTTATTTTAAGAGGAGTAAGGGTAGTCAAAGGAAAAGTGTGCTTCCTTTGACTTCCTGCTACGTAGATGGCGCCAAAAGCCGAATTAAGCTATTTCGACTTCAGCAACGCAATTGATGTAGCTGAAGTTGCATAGCTTATTCTGACTTTAGCCCTGCTGCTTAGACGTACCCTTAGTATTTTTTAAACTGTACTACATAACATTCCTTCCAATATGCAAAAATGGTTACTTTGGCCACATGAATGGTCACATCCTGATTTAGATCCTGAGGTTTGTCAGCCAGTTTCCATTTCCTTCCTTCCTCATTGCATTTCTAAATCCCTTCTGCCAGATTGAGAGGAATGTCCTCATATGGTCTCTTCCCTCCTTTTCGGTCCCTCTTAAAGAAGTACTTCTCTTTTTCTTAGGTTACTCCTTGGTTTATAACTTGAGCTTGTGAACTCTGTTTTCTCCCCCCAACAGCTAACAGTTAGGAAGCTGCTATAAATATATAATGAAATATAACAATAATTAAACAGTAAAATTATATTATTACTTTATTACAATGATATGAATACATAAAAACTGTACTGTAACTACCCACTTGGAAGTAAGTGTTAAATAACCATCCAATTATAACTATTTTCAACTGCTGGAAACCTGGCTAAAATATAACTAAACCAGTGATGAATGTTATGCAGGAAATGCAAAACTCGTGGATTTTGCTTCTTTACCAGTTATATGAGAAAACACAAATCAGTTGATTTTAATCCTTTTATAGTGATTAAAGGAGCGCATGGTAAAAGATCACACTTCCTGCAGCTTTGTCACATGATGTTCAGGTGCAGGTGCATTCCTGACTCAGAGTAAATTGTAACACAAACAGCTCTACAGGCAACCAGATACCACAGAGAACACATAACTGATGTGGAAAGGAGAGCTTCCCAACTTCAGGTTCTGTTGTGCGTCAAACATTTGTGAGGCTAGATAAACAAGTCAATTCTTGTGTGGTTTTACTTACCTAAATTTGGACATTGCCATAATGAGATTTTGTTCATAATCACAGTAAAAGAAAGTACCAAAGTATAGGGCTGGTGCCACAACTGCAACCAAAGAGGTTACTCAAGAGAAGGGTTAGCTATTCAAAGACCTGGCAAATTTAGATGTTGGCAGCTGCAATGTTAATGAGGGCTCAAAAGCCTTTACAAAGGCTCTAGTGAAACAGAAGCTACTTAAAAATAAATATATAAATAACTACACGTACTAAAGCACTGGTTGTAGGCAGTGACACTGGGAACATTAGATGTTTGTCTGATAGCCAATGAACACAGCCCTTAAGAGTCAGTGCACGTTTTACAACTGTCGCTAATTTTTTTTTCTTTTTTTTTCTTTGGAGGCCCAGTAATGAAGTCACCCCTGTTACAGCAGAAGTCATGTCAATCAGTGGCAATATTTTACCTCAGCATTTCTCTGAGGTCTCCTTTCCATGCAATTCATTTCATGTTAATAGCGCAACAATATGTTTAAAAAAGAAAGAAAAAATCATTTAGTCTGAAAGTTAAAACACAATCATTTGATACAGCGTGATGTTCCCTTGGGCCAATATACACAGCCTTACCGAGGCAAAACCTGCGCATAGCATTGTGGAGTTATAATTCAGCATTTTCTGCAGCCTCACTAGCCAGAGTGCAGCCTCAGCAAGGGGTTTTGCAGTTACTTCTGTTAAAGAGCACAAGGAGAAATATGGTCACTTAACTAAAACTTCCCACAATAAACTGGGGAAAGGGCAGGGCTTTTCCATGGACTAGGCAAGTCTCCAGCAGTGAGTCTCACTCCTCAGCCTTTTTGTGGATTCAGCAGAACTCCAGGATACCACACAACGACATCAGGATTTAGGGGCTGTTGTAGGGCCATGTCAAATAAGCTGTCAGATTTCAGTGCCCTGTTTCCTATCGCTCCTGCCAATAGCCACTAGATTGCAGCGGTGACATCAAATGTCTTTGAATCATTCTCACCGCAGAAACTATTGTATGGGGCAGAGGTGGGCAATCATTTTTGATGGGGGGACCACTCCAAGAATTTAGTAAGTGGTCAAGGGACGCACTCTTCCAACATTTTAATGAAGGAGGTGTGGGGGTCTGGGATGGAGGTTGGGTGCAGAAGGAGCTTGGGGTACAGGACTAGGTTGTGGGATCTGGGAGGAAGTTTGGGTGAAGGAGGGGATTGTGACCTGGGGCAATGCACTGTGGTGAGGAGTGGGTGCAGGGTCTAGGAGGGGAGTGTCACCTGGGGTAGGGGTGCAGGAGGGGATGCAATGTCTAGGAAGGTGTATGGGAGCTGGAGCAGGGGTTCAGAAGGTTTGGGTTACATGGGGTAGGTGGGTAAAAGGGGGTATAGGGTTGGGGGAGGGAGAGGCTGAGGTGCCAGAGAGAGGCTCTGACTGGGAGATCTTACCTGGCTCCCAACCAGCAGCCCAGCAGGTTCCTTAGCCAGGTCCCTGTCTTCCAGCCCCTATACTGCTCAGGGGAGCTGCAGATGCCATGCTTACTGCTCTGAACTGAATGCTGTAAGCCCAGGGGCTGAAGGAGGAGGGGCACTTCACATGCTGCCTATCCTGCAATCAGGCAGATGCTATTGGCTTGAAACAGGCCAATGGGAGCTACTGGGGTGGGAGCAGCATGTTTCCTCTCCCTCCAGCTCTCAACATTCAGAAACACACACATGGCCCTGCAGCCGGCTTTCTAGAGTGCTGAGCAGGGGTGGAGCAGGCAGGGAACCGGCTAAGGCTCTCATGGGCTGGAGGGCCCAGTCCTGCCTGCAGATCATATTTTGCCCAGCCCTGGTATGGGGTCTATTTGACATGTGAGATAAATAGCTTGATAATGTCCCCTTCTAACACTCTCACCTACTCATCACTGTTGCAGATGAGCCACATCCACTCTGATGTAATTAGCACTGATATCACACTCCCATCTCTGCATCCTCGCCTTTTATCTCCTCTTTTCTCTTCAGCATCTGAGGAAGTGACTTGTAACTCACCAAAGCTTGTGTCCTAATCTATTTGCTAATCTTTAAAGTGCACTGGATTCCTTGTTGTTTTTGCTGGAACAGACATACACGGCTACCCTTGAGACCTGTCTTCACACCCATAGGGCCTCTGGGCCTGACACAAGCTCTCCCCAGGACACAGCTCCTTGCCTGAAGCCTCATATGTGAAGTGTGTTACAATCTCCCCACACCTTCTGCCTACTTCTGCTTCAACAGAGTCCAACGAAGATGAGGCAGAGTCCTTGCTCTACTGCAGCAGCTTGACCAAGCTTGTATTTGTGCCAGTGAGTGAGGGATGCAGGCTGCAATCAGACATATATTTCTCAGCTACTTTAGTTGGCTCCCAAAGACCTGCCTCATTGAACAGGTCACAAAGGATTCTTTATTACAACAGAGGGAAACCATATGGGCCCTTTTCAACATCTTTATTAATGGCCTGGATGAGGGGATGGATTGCACCCTTAGCAAGTTTGTGGATTACACTAGGGGAAGAGGTAGATACACTGGAGGGCAGGGATAGGGTCCAGAGTGATCTAGACAAATTGAAGGATTGAGCCAAAAGAAATCTAATGAGGTTCAACAAGGACAAATGTAGAGTCCTGCACTTGGGATGGAAGAATCCCAAGCACTGTTACAGGCTGGGACCGACTGGCTAAGTAGTAGTTCAGCAGAAAAGGACTTGGGGATTACAGTGTGTGAGAAGCCGGATATGAGTCAACAGTGTGCCCTTGTAGCCAAGAAGGCAAATGGCATATTAGAGTGCATTGGAGGAGCATTTCCAGCAGATCTAAAGAAGTGATTATTTCCCTTTATTTGGCATTGGTGAGGCCACATCTGGAGTATTGCGTACAGTTCTGGACCCCCACTACAGGATGTTTGTGGACGCATTGGAGAGTTTCCAGTGGAGGGCAACCAAAATTATTAGGGGGCTGGAGCACATGACCTATGAGGAGCGACTGAGGGATTTGGGCTTGTTTAGTTTGCAGAGGGGAAGAGTGAGGGGGGGATTTGATAGCAGCCTTCAACTTCCTGAAGGAAGGTTCTAAAGAGGATGGAGAGAGGCTGTTCTCAGTAGTGACAGATGGCAGAACAAGGAGCAATGGTCTCAAGGTACAGTGTTGGAGGTCTAGGTTGGATGTTAGGAAAAACTATTTCACTAGGAGGGTGGTGAAGTATTGGAATGGGTTACCTAGGAAAGTGGTAGACTCTCCATCCCTGGAAGTTTTTAAATCCTGGCTTGACAAAGTCCTGGCTGGGATGATTTAGTTGGGATTGGTCTTGCTTTGGGCAGGGGGCTGGATTCGATGACCTCTTGAAGTCTCTTCCAGCTCTAGGATTCTATGATTCTATGATCTGGGGAGGAAAATATCCAGTGAGAGTCTGTGGGGGAAGCCTGCTCAGGCTGGTGGGAAGAGAACAAGATCAGCCAGGGACATTTCATGGCCAGCAAGCCACAAACAGAGCTGCCAACTTTCTAATCGCACAAAACAAAACGCTTGAGCCCCATCCCTTCCTTCAGGTCTTGCCCACACTCTGCCACTTCTCTGAGGCCCACCGCTGCTTGCTCTTCCCCCTTGCTCTGTCACTTGCTCCCCCCACACTCACTCACTTTCAGTGCACTGGGGCAGTGCACTGGGACATTGGGCAGGGGGGTGGGGTGCGGGCTCTGGGGTGGGGCCAGAAATGAGGGTTTGGGGTTGTGGAAGAGGGCTCTGGGCTGCCAAATTGCCACTGTGGGCTACGGGAGATACAGCTTTTTGGAACAGAGGAAAAACAATGCTGCTGGCCACCCTGGTGCTCAAAAATCTTAGTTCTAGTCCCTGGCCAGATTCCCCAGAGTGTCTCCTGGCTTAGTGATCTCATTCCTTTTCAGAGGCTGGGCCAGTGGAAGCAGGATCCAGGCACCGACAACTCCGAGGAAGTGGCTGGAGCTGGTGGACAGCGAGTCAGCAGTGGGTCAGGTGGTGACCATGGCTCAACTGAGGGGAGAGAGGGACCAGGTGGGGCTGCAGGAACAGGGCTGGGTGAGCAAGGGCAAGGGGGAAGGGATGGAGGTTGATTGGGGCAATAGAGGATTGGGGGCCTAGGAGCAGGCAGGGGCTTTGGAGTTGCAGTGGGGTGAGAGTCACAGAAAGCTTTGGGATGGGAGAGCAGGGGTTTGGGGACTGAGAAGGGAAGGAGAGGGGGGAGTGATAGGCAGTCAGGGGGTTCGAGGACTTTGGAGGGGAGGGAGGAAAGTGCCTGAGAGCAGGTGTAGCTCCAGGCTGTGGGTGGAAGAATTACTGGGGTCAAGGCACATCCATCACAAAAACAAACCCACCCTAACATCTAGTGACAGGTTCCCTTCTGTCTCCTTGGCATATGGCACAGCCCCCCAGCCTCTCCACACACACACTTCACATAGTGCTCTTGAGATGCTCTCAAGCAGCCTCCAACATGCAGGCCACACCCCATGTGTTTGCATAGCCCCAGCCCTGGGCCAGCAACTTTGACCCCAACCTCACTCATGCTCTTTTGGGTAAGATTCAAGGTATAAATTGACCTGGGACTGTGGCTGGTCCTTTGGGACAGGGAAAACCTGTTCAGAGTTGGTGAGAGTGGTTTTATGACTTCCCACCTGTGTAAGGAGTGGTGCTGGTTGTGGCACAGGGAACACTGGAGTGTTTAAGGAGATTGCTTCCATACCTTCTGGCTGGCCAGAGTGACAGCCAAAGTGTACTTTATGACTTGTCTGGTGCCTTATAGAGGCACCCCACTCTTGGGCTGTAAGTAGCCCTGGTTATAAGAAATTTGCCCTGATTTGACATTCTCAGTGATGCTGCCTGATCAACCGGTTATATTATAGGCCCTCTAAAGGTACACTATACCACACTGTAACTTTAAATGAAATGGAGTCACCCAGACACATGCACTTAAACACACTGGCTTAGTAAAACAGTAGAGCAAGGTCATTAACAACAAAGAGATTTTAAGCGAGAAAACCATAAGGCATAAAAGTCAGAAACAATCACAAGAAATATACAAATAAAACACTCTAGTGCTACATTTGCCAAATGATGTTTGATTCCAAGCGAAGTGTCTCACCCTAGGCTTCCCAGTGTTCCTGACCACACATCAGTACATGGGCTTCTGCTTTTGTCTTCTCAGGTGCAAAGAATGAGATGAACAGGCAGGAGGAGGGGGGCGTATTCTGCAGTGTATGCCCATCACTAGTCCGTTCTCCCCACCCCACCTACCCCGGACAAGCATTTTCAGCTGAGAATAAGGATACAGTGTGTCTAGTGTGGAAGGGTGCATCCTGCTGGTCAAGGTTGCCTATGTGTGCTGAGATCCAGATGGTCTTTGTCTCCTTTCCTCCCCCCCTCACTGCCTGAGAACTCTGTTTACAGTTTATATGTAAATTGGAGGTAACTCCACCCCCCCTTTCTTTAAGGCCTGCTTAGTTAGTTATGTCCAAGTGGGACTATGTGAGTCTGTTCCTGCCCCCTGTCCTTGCTGGAGAAGAGCCACTTGCTAGGTGCTGGCCCTTCACTGCTGATGGCACCTGGCTGGGTGCTGATGGTCCTGTGTCTTTGATCAACAGCTTTACCCCTCCCCAGATCGAAGTAACACGCTTCAGTTGTGATTCCAGCTGATGTTCAAAGCTTTCCCTGTAATGCAGGAGGTTCAGCTCTCAGATCTGATGTCAGCACTTCGCTGCTCCTGGTCTGTATCAGCTAATGGGGAAATGCCAAGTGCCCATCTTGGGCATGGCACGGAGGGGGACTCTCAGCTCCCCTGGCTGTGGAGAAGGTCAGTGATGTGGCTGTGGGGAGGTAATTTCGATGCTACCAAGAGTCCCCAGTGTGAGGGGGTTGCTGATATCCTCTGGTACCAGTAGAAACAGGAAGGGCCAATGAAAGAGCAATAGTCTGTGACTGACAGTCTCCAGGGCCAATGGGAAGAGGCCAATGCTACCAATCAGCCCAATTAACAGGGCTGGCAGACAAATGAGGGAGTCAGGAGACCAGAGTCCCAGTGTCCATGTGAGCTGGGGCTGCCTGAGACAGTGTGAGGCAGTTGGTAGGGGACTACAGAGTTAGTAGAAAGTTAGTAGAAAGTTGTATAAAATCTAGCTGATACAAGTGGCAGTTAGACACAATACTTTTATTCCTTTGAAATGAACAGGTTTATTCATACACAAATATGTACAAACTGGTATCTGGCTACTTAACACATGGAATGCTGATGTTTAAGAGACATACCAATTCATTTGTGTTTTTCTGGACATGACCTCCTTTTGGTCCTCTAGTCTCCATCCAGGCAGATATTTGAACTAACCTGGTGCAAGTGGGGGAAGGGTCTTGCTATTTGGGGAACTTTCCTGCCTTCTGCATGACTCAGGGGGAATCAGACAGCAAAGGATCTGGGTCCTCGTGTTCCTGGTAAGCTGAGCACTTGGGTGGCCACCCAGGAGAGTTTCACATGCCACCCAGCTGATAAATATAGCACTCACAGAGCCCACAGCCACACATGCCTTGGTGCACGTAACAAAATTTATTCCACAGATGGATGGAAACAAATTAGAAGGAAGATTGCTAGAGACTGCTCCAGGCTCAACCCAATCCTGCTTCAGTGTGGCTGCAGCTCTCCCACAGTCCAGATCTCTGGGGTCTGTTCTCCCCTTATCTCTACCCTATGCTGCCTCAGGCAGCTCCAGCTCAAATGGAGGCTGGGACTCTCATTGGCCTGCAGCCCTGCTAGTAAGGCTGGAGCATTGGCCTCTTCCCATTGGCCCTGGAGATTGTCAGTCTCAGAATCTCAGACTCTTGCTTTTTCATTGGCCCTTCCCCTTTCTACTGGTACCAGCGGATGCCAACCAACCCTCCCCCACCCAGCTTCAGTGGGAAGTCAGCAGCCTTCTCATGCTACAGACTCCAGGTAGCACCGAAGTTACCACCCCACAGCCATCTCACTGATCTTCTCCACAGCCAGAGGGAGCGAAGAACCTCCGCTCGGCCCTCTGCCCAGGGCAGCAGCACCAGGAGGGGTGCTTGGCATCTCCCCATTGATGCCAATGGGGAGCAGGGAGAATGGGAGCAGGGAAGTGCTGACATCAAGTCTGAGAGCTGAATCTCCTGGTTACTTTGCAGTGGGTTTGGGCACCGAGCTAACCCAGTACTGCCTGGGTCACCAGCCAGCAACAGCTGCACAGAGCCAGGAGAGAAGTTCTGTCATGCCTGGAAAATAACTGACTGGGATCAGAGCACAGGGGCCATCCAGGGCCTGTCCACCACCTAAGTGCTAGTGAGGGTGTTGGTGAGAGTGGGATAAAGGGAGGGTTTGTTACAAACATATCAGTTAAAAAGCTCCTGCAACAGAACACACCCCTGTATTCACACCCCACATGCTGCTGCAGCAAGCTTTGCAGGAATGAGCCTTGTAAAGTATCCTTTGAAACCTAATAACTCACTGGTCAATAGTATCATGGGAAAATAGACAAAACAACATTCTAGGGAAAGTTCTGAATATCAGCTGGAATCACAACTGAAGCGTATTTACCAGACAGTAAAGCTGTTGATTAAAGACACAGGACAAGCAGATGCCTGGCCCAGCCAGGTGCCATCAGCACTGAAGAGCCAGCACCTAGCAAGTGGCTCTTCTTCAGCAAGGACAGGGGCCAGGAACAGACTCACATAGTCCCACTAAGACACAACTAGTCTAGTAGGCTTCAAGGAAGAGGGGTGAGGTGTTTACCTCCAATTTACATATAAGCTGTAAACAGTCCTCGGACAGCAAAGGAGAAAACAGAGACAAAGACCATCTGGATCTCAGGATGCACCTTTCCACACTTCCACACTAGACACACTGTCACCTTATTCTCAGCTGAAAACACTTGGGGGCGGGGAGAGGGGGGACGCTGAACTGTACTAGTGATAGGCACATGCCCCAGAATACACACCCCTCTCAATCACTGTTCATCTAATTATTTGCTCTTGAGAAGACAAAAGGAGCCACCCTTGGGCTGGAGGGGAAGGGATCCTGACCTGACATGTGATCAGGGACACTGTTGGAAGCCTAGGGTGTGTCACTTTGCTTGGAATACCACCTTGTTTGGTAAGTGAAGCACTGAAGTGTTTTATTTGCTTATTTCTTGTGATCATTTTTTACTTTTATGCCTCACTGCTTGTATCTAGTAAGAGATGTAGCCGTGTTAGTCTGGTCTTGCTGAAACAAAAGACAGGACTATGCAGCACTTTAAAGACTAACAAGATGGTTTATTAGGTGATGAGCTTTCATGGGCCAGACCTACTTCAGGCCATCACCTAATAAACCATCTTGTTAGTCTTTAAAGTGCTGCATAGTCCTGTCTTTTGCTTGTATCTAGCTAGCTAGTGTATAGTAAAAGTAAATGACTTCAGTGCCGTTAATGTAATGCTTTGGGTACTGGTGGTACAAGAGACCCTAGCACTGTATAGTCCTGCTACCTGTGCATTATAGCTTGCTTAGCCAACTGGGCTTTAATAATAAGTTACAATTCTGTGCTTGAAAATGACTAAATATTTTCATGCAAGCTTTCAGAAAATGTCCAGATAAGGCATTGCTCTACCATCAAATCTCACTGCTGACGGTAGGAGCTGCATCTGTCTCTATGGGAAGATATCTTCCCTTTCTGTCTGAGAACACAGTCAGAAAAAACTCTGGTCAGAATGCAAATCTCTTGCTCACACAGATGAGCAGTTACTCCCACAAGAAGTTCCATTAAAGTCACTACTCATCTGACTAATGCTTCACCAAAATGACTAAGGGATTCATAACTTAGCCATAAGTGAAACTGTTCTGAGTGGGAGAAAAAAAAAGACTCTTACGAATCTTGGTGAATGTTTTAATGTCAAAATTGCTCTTTCAGGACTCATTACTTTTTTCACTTTATAAAAGGTCAAAAAAAAATTAAAGGTGAAAGAGTAGCATCTGGCTAAGTGAATAATGAAGGTCAAAACAGCAGTAGCTTCTGAAAGGGACAAGAAAAATACTTGGGCTAATAAAGGTTTTGCTGCTATTTGTGATGAATCATTCAAAAAGTAATTTGTCTCCTGTATTCAGAGGAACAGAATTTAAATGAAAGTTCCCAACATCACTCTGGAAGAGAAAAAAGGGTTTGAGTGTACATATGTCTTGTAACCTTTCTACAGCTTCAATGAAATAGAAATTCATGAATTATATGAACCTTTAAAAATAATCTGTTTTTATATCTTCTGCTTCCTTTCAGATCTTCTGTAGTGCAAAAGGCTACTTGCATTTTATTGTGATTTAAATGCAAGTACAGATTCTGCTTTGTAAACCATTATGAAACACTGAATGTGATGCTGCCAGTTTATATTTATTGGAACTGCATCAGTGTTTTTATTTAACTTCAGCCAGATACTAGAACAAAAAAGCACTGATGATAGATAATCTAATTGTCCCTAACAGTTAGCCCTCACAGAAAAGCAGATAGACTCTGGTTGGTGTGATTAGTGGGAGATAGATCCTTGAAATGATAGAAGAACACAGGCAGGCATAGAAAGAGCAAAGGTATGGGTTGGTTTTTTTTGTAAAGTACAGTGAGAAATGGTAGGGTTATTGTCAGAGTGGCTAAGAGGTGTGGTTGTTCTGGGTTTGCTTAACATGAAATAGGAAGTGTTGGCCAGACTATAGAAGGGATGCAACTTCATACTCCAAGACAATGCCATTTGAATTCCTCATGGCTGCATAAGGGTCACAATAAGAGTAAAAGACAGTATAGAGCAGGGCCCCACCAACCCAGGCTGAAACTCTCGGGCTTTGGCCCAGGACAGTGGGGCCTTGGGCTTCAGCCCCACATTCAGCAAGTCTAAGCCAGCCCTTTGGACCCCATTAAAATGGAGTCATGACCCACTTGCAGGTTTGACAGCTGCTGGTATAGAGGTTAGGGTGCTACCCAAAGACCTGGATCCAATTCCCTCCTCTTACATAGATTTCCAGTGTGACCTTATATTAGGTTGGACATTAGGTTAAACAATGAAATAAATTGCCAAGGGAGGTTGTGGAATCTCCATCACTAGAGATATTTAAGAGCAGGTTGGAGAGACATCTATCAAGAACAATGCTTGGTCCTGCTGTGAGGGCAGGAGACTGGACTTGGTGATCTCTCAAGGTCCCTTCCTGTTCTAGTATTCTATGATTCTATAAGGCTACGTCTACTCTGCGAGGTTTTTGCACAAAAACAGCTGTTTTTGCACAAAAACCCGTGGGGCGTCCACACCTCAAATATGCTTTTGCTCAAGAAAATCAAGAGTAACACGGCATAAGAAAGGGCTTTTTCCATCATAGGTAAACCTCCTTTTACGAGGCATAACTCCCTTTTGTGCAAGAGTTGTTGCGCAAAAAGGCAAGTGTGGATGTTCCAGAGGGGTTTCTTGCGCAAGAAATCCCTATGGGAAAAAGCACAGGTGCTCTGATGCCCATTCTGTCAGTATGGACGCTCTCTTGAGCAAAAGCACATAGTTTTTGCGATGTGCTTTGAGGTGTGGACGTGCTCTTGCGCAAGAAGTTTTTGCGCAAAAACTCTTGCACAAAAGGCTTCTTGCACAAGAAGCATGTAGTGTAGATGTAGCCTAAGTGTCTTGGGTCCATAGACTGGACCCATGAGGCTTCCACTACTGTGTTTAGAACTAGCTGTGGAGGCATTGCTTTTAAATAGCACTATGGGCTCTGAAGTGCTTCCGCCCCCGCATGCTTCAAAGCCCAAACTCCAGCCCAATATCTACACAGCTATTTTTTAATGTTATAGTGTGATTCCCCCACAAACTCAAATCTGTCAATCCAGGCTTGGAGACCTGCTGCTGCAGATTGTATAGTCCGGGGGGGAGCAATAATTTTTGAAAGGGGGCCACTTTCCAAATTTCAGAAGTGGTCATGGGCCACCCCGGAAGGGGCAGGGCCTTGGATGGAAGGGCCGGGCATTTGGGTAGAAGGGGCAAGGCCTCAGATGGAAGGGGCGGGGCCAAAAGACTTCTAATGCTCCCCTGCCCACAGACCCTGATTGGCCTGGGGATGAGGGAGTACGTGAAGTTCCCTGTAGGCTCCATGCCCCCCGGCAGTGTGAGGAGACTTTCTGTGCTCCCTCTGTCCCCAGGCCAATCAGGCCTTCCTTCAAAGAAAGAAAGAAAGAAAGTATAAAAAGAAACAAACAAACAGCGCAGCAACATCAGGAGGGTGGCCGAAGGGAGGTTTTCCCCTTAGTTCGGGAGGCGCATTCCCTCCCCTTCCCACGCCATGCCTCCCAGCCACTGAGAAGGGCCTGAGGGCGGGGGAGCGGACATAATCTCTGGCTCCCCCACCCCGCCCCAGGATAACAGTTCCCTGTGGTGGCACACATCCTTGGCAGGGAGAGGAAACTGCGTGTTCCCCTGCCCCCAGGCCAATATTGTGTGTCTGTACATGTGGGCACAGCTTGTTTTTCAGTCTCGGAGATCAACTTTTGTGTCGATCCAGCAGATGGCACTCATTGCTAGGGAGAGAAAAAGGGAAGCAAGGAGGAAAAATATCCACTTATTTGCTGCAAAATCCTGTTTATGCTCTCCTTTTAATTAACAATTATTTGGATGTCATTTTTATGATTCACTGTCACTTCGTACCTGGTGTTACAATGTCTTACACAACCAGCCATAAGAAGGTGTGGGTCTGTTGATGCTGATTAGCAGCTGAAAGCTCATTGAAAGGCTTATCAAGGGCATCATGTTTAGAAACTCTTATAAAGCAGAACCTGTCATTATGCAAGCAGAAAGTATAAAAAAATACATGTTTAGATCCAGATTTTTAAAGATCCAATCAGGGACATGCAGATTTTCTCATTTAAGAAATCTGGCCCTCAATTTATATATGATAGACGGCCCTTACAAAATTCATATAGTGTTTAAGAATATTAGTTATGCTACGTTAAATAAAACTTATGACTTACTGTATGTAGAATTTCACATCTTCATACTATTTTAGAAATGTTGACATATTAACCCTCAGAAGAGGCCTGCAGGGTTAATTTGCTCAAAATTAATGTCAAATATTAAATCCACTCTGATCCATATTTGTGATTATCTTACTTCCCATCAGATTAGGTGTCATATAAAACCATAGGACTGGAAGGTACCTTAAGAGGTCATCTAGTCCAGTCCCCTGCACTCATGGCACCATGTAGGTGGTCCCTGACAAGTGTTTGTATAACTCCCCCTTAAAAATCTCCAATGGTGGAGATTTCACAACATTCCTAGGCAATTTTTTACAGTGCTTAACCACCCTGAGAGGAAGTATTTTCTCATGTGCAACCTAAACCTCACTTTCTACTATTTAAGCCTACTGCTTCTTATCCTATCCTTACAGGTTAAGGAGAATAGTTTTTCTCCCTCTTTTTTTTTTTTACTTGAAATTATATATAGACACACACACGCAAAACCTCCTATATTTGTTTGCTTTGTCTTTCCACAGGAAGACGTCCCTTAAGTCCTTTAGGTAAATGGGGACATGGCAAGTAGATTTTGAGAAGGTTGCTTGCTGGCCCCCTGCCAGTCCTACAGTGTAGTGAAGAGAAGGTCATTCTGCCAGCGCTGTAAAGGACATACTTCTCAGTGAGCATGGAGAAATGAACACTGGATAGCTTTTCAGATGTTCTTTAAAGTTCCCCCCTGAGAAGCTACCCTACAGTGAGCAAGTTGCATGGTATTATCTCAAACTGTAGGTCAGGACACTGACACTTGGAACACCCTTGGGTGCCAATCCTTCCTCTCTCAAGAGTCAAAACTTCATGTTCTAATAACCTAGCCCCTAGGACTAGTGCTGACCCCTCAGATTCCTCGGTTGGTTATACACGGTCTCCCGCAAACTCCAGATGGGTGGGTGCTCTGTATTCCTGATAGGTGTAGCATATAACAGACAGAGAAACAGATTTTGCACATGATCCTGGGACAGTACTCTGCTCTTTGCTCCTGAGATCGAGCACAAGAGAGCACTGATCATCTAGGAAACCAATACCCTGACCACAATGCCCCTGCCTCTAACTTACCCTTCCCTTATGAGTCTTTGAATTTCCACCAGATAAGCAGTATTTTTCCCTCTTCATTAGGCTCCTGCAGCAGACTGCTTTAGCTTGAACCGGTGAAAATGGATGAAGACCCTGAATAGAGCAGCTTCCTCAGGTGACCACAGACTCTTCCCATTTGTCTGTGTTGCCAGGTGACTTCTCCCTTGACAAACTAATTCTGGGTAGAAGCCAGCCTGTTGTCTTGGATGCATATATTTGCATAGGAGACTATCCAAATGTAACAAGCCTCTCTTGTCAGCCCTGTATCACTACCTCCAGGAATTTCAATGCAACATGGAGGCAGAAGGAAAAGAGAAAAAGCAGAGGGCTTCACATTTAAAATGGAGTTTGCAGCTTGATAAAGACACATTCAGAAAAGTTTATAATCTCACACCAAATTCATAAATTGTGCACAGAATCCCCAAATTGTTATGCATTTGTCCATTGGATTGAGGCTCTTAAATGTCTTCTGAAAATGAGAATCAGGCAGCTATGTCATAGAGTCATAAGACTGGAAGGAACCTCAATAGGTCATCAAGTCCACTCCCTTGCATTTCTGGCAGGACCAAACATCATCTGTACCATCGCTGACAGGTGTTTGTCTTACCTGTTTAAAAAAAAATCTCCAGTGGTGGAGAATCCAGAGCATCCTGAGGCTTTTAATTCCAGTGTTCAACCATCCTCACAGTTAGAAAGTTTTTCCTAATATCTAACTTAAACCTCCCTTGCTGTAATTTAAGCCCATTGCTTCTTGTAATTTAAGTCCTATCACCAGAGTTGAGGAGAATATTTTTTTCTCCCTCTATCATGTAATACTCTTTTAGGTACTTCAGAGCTGTTATTCAGCAGTACTCCTTCCAAAGCAGTTATTTTCCATTTTATATGTATCGAACTGATTATTCCTTCCTCCGTTGAGTACTTTGCATTTATCCTTATTTAATTTCATCCTATTTACTTCAGAGCATTTCTGCAGTTTGTCCAGATCATTAGCCTTTGCACTGCTGTCTATTAAGGCTTTGCAATGCTGATCATTGTCAGAAAACCATGTGGCACGCTCCAGGGCAGTTCTGAGGGCTGGGGAGGGCACACGGTGATGTGGGTGGCATTAAGGGCTGGCTGCCTCTGGCCCCTCTCCTTCAGGGAACACGGAGTCAGCCTCCCCTCCCTTGCCCAGGGACCCAACGAGACTGTTGGTTCCTCAGTCCATTCAAAATTAGTTGCCGCCTACCTTCTTCGATTGCAGTGTCTAGTCAACACAGGCTAAATAAATGCATATTTACAAAGCATGCATTAAAGATGCTCTGTCAAATCTGGCATAAAGTGACATTTTAAATCATGACTCTACCATAACATTTATAATGGTCCAACAAAATAGTTAAGCAATAGCTATCAGAGCAAAGAGCATTTTGTGGAGCTTAATGAATGGCCTGAAACAAAGCCTTGGGCCATTAACCCCAGCCAAGTGATTAATTCCCTAGGAAAAGCCTTTTGCTTTGCTCGTTATTGCTATTGTAGCTCACAGCATGTAATTAAATCTGTACTTTATCTTTACTTTTTTTTTTTGCTCTGAAGCAATGGCGGTGCTTTGAAAGAGATAGATTTGCAAGGCCATTGTTGTTGTTGTTTGATTTTTATTTTGATAATAAATCACCCCAACCACAGCTGATCAATTATCACATGACGTGTCAGTTGTCTACCTAGATGGTAATACCTGCTATTTTAAAAATCAAAGAAATAGGAGTAAAAATGCTTCTACATATTTTCCTAAAAATGTCCACGTTCTACAAAGCTACACTGATTCACATTAAATGCTGATGTCATGAAGAAAAGTCTTAGCAGTCCAATGACTAGCTATCATTGGAAAGGTTTTAGTATTTTTCATTTTTCTCTTAAGTTTCATTAAAAATATTCTAATTTTAAGGGTGCATCTACACTGAACCCTTAGCTCGAAATAAGCTATGCAATTTGAACTACACAAATTGCGGAGCTTATTTCGAGTTAATTTCTAAATTGAGCACTATTTTGAAATGTCCCTTAATTCTTGTGGAACATTGTTTACAGGGACATCGGGAATAGCGCACCCATTATTTCGAAAGCTATTTCGAAATAACAGGCACGCTGTCAAGAGGCGGAAAATGCTATTTTGGAATGCTGGAAGTATCCCAAAATAATGCTGCTCTCTAGATGCTCCCCTCAGGCTATGATTACACTGCAGGAATTTGTTGGCAGAGGCAATGCAAATGAAGTGCTCATTAGCATTTCTCGCACTCTCATTTGCATAGCCTCTTCCGATCCTTTTTGCGAAAGAGGTTTTTGCACAAAAAAAAGCAGTGTAGATGGGGCCATTTTGCTCAGAAAAACCCTTTTGTGCAAGATCCCACATACCTCCTTTTTTGAGGTAACTGGCTCTGTGGATATAGGAAAGTCAGTGGATGTGATGTACCTTGACTTTCGCAAATCTTTTGATACGGTCTCCCACAATATTCTTGCCAGCAAATTAAGGGAGTATGGATTAGATAAATGGACTGTAAGATGGGTGGAAAGCTGGCTAGACTGTTGGGCACAATGGGTAGTGATTAATGGCTCGATGTCAGGTTGGCAGTCAGTTTCTAGCAGAGTGCCCCAAGGATCAGTTCTAGGGCCAGTTTTGTTCAACATCTTTATTAATGACCTGGATGAGGGGATGGATTGCACCCACAGCAAGTTTGTGGAGGACACTAAGCTAGGGGGAGAGATAGTTACATTGGAGGGCAGGGATAGAGTCCAGAGTGACCTAGACAGATTAGAGGACTGGGCCAAAAGAAATCTGATGAGGTCCAACAAGGACAAGAGCAAAGTCCTGCACTTGGGATGGAAGACTCCCAAGCATCTATAGGCTGGGGTTGGAATGGCTAAGTAGCAATTTGGCAGAAAAGGACCTAGAGATTACAGTGGATGAGAAGCTGGATTTGAGTCAACAGTGTGCCCTTGTAGGCAAGAAGGCAAATGGAATATTAGGTTGCATTAGGAGGAGCATTGCCAGCAGATCTAGAGAAGTGATTATTTCCCTTTATTCAGCTCTGGTGAGGCCACATCTGGAGTTCTGCATCCAGTTCTGGCCCCTCCACTTTAGAAAGGATGTGGACACATTGGAGAGGGTCCAGCGGAGGGCAACCAAAGTGATTAGGGGGCTGGTGTACATGACCTATGAGGAGACGCTGAGGGATTTGGACTTATTTAGTCAGCGGAAAAGAAGAGTGAGGGAGGATTTGATAGCAGCCTTCAACTTCCTGAAGGGATGTTCCAAAGAGGATGGAGAGAGGCTGTTCTCAGTAGTGATGGATGGCAGAACAAGGAGCAATGGTCTCAAGTTACAGTGGGGGAGGTCTAGGTTGGATATTAGGAAAAACTATTTCACTAGGAGGGTGGTGAAGTAGTGGAATGAGTTACCTAGGGAGGTGGTGAAATCTCCATCCCTAGAGGTTTTTAAGTCTCAGTTTCACAAAGCCCTGGCTGGGATGATTTTGTTGGGGTTGGTCCTCCTTTGGGCAGGGGGCTGGACTTGATGGCCTCCTGAGGTCTCTTCCATCCCTATGATTCTATGAACTATGTAGTATTCTTATTGATACTTTCCCTCCCTCTTATAGGGTGTGTCTAGACTACACGTTTTTTTCAAAAAAAGTGGCCTTTTTCCAAAAAAACTTTCCCTGCATCTAGACTGCTGCTGTGTTCTTTCGAAAGTAAATCGAAAGAATGCGGCAGTTTTTTCAACCACAGAAAACCTCGTTTTACAAGGAATAACACCTTTTTTCGAAAGTACTCTTTCGAGAAAAGGTGCTATGTAATGCAAACTGTGCTTTTTCAAAAGAGAGCATCCAGACTGCCTGGGTGCTCTCTTTTGAAAAAGCAGCCTGCTTTTTTGAAAGTACTGGTTGTAGTCTAGACGCTCTTTTTTGAAAGAGGCTTTTTCAAAAGTATCTTTCGAAAAAGGCGTGTAGTCTAGACGTGCCCATAGTTATTACAAAAGCAAGGGTCTCATGAAAATTTGACCTCATGGCCATGAACAAGAAAAGGTTTAGAAAGACCAGTCTAGAAGGACCTGCTAACAAGAATAAATGATTTCCAAGGAATTGCAAGGGAGTAAGTGCTGTTGTGAGGACACTGAACACAGTCTATTTGCATAAAGTAACTCTATACAGTTTACATTCACTCTGGAAGATCTGGGTAAATATTTTGATTGCACCATTCATTAGAATTTGTGCAGCAAATTAAAAATCTAGAAGGTAAGAGATTTTCTAATTCAAGTATCATTTATTCATATAGTCTAAGAGGTTAGTTCCAGCCTGATAAGAGAAGAGATTATAAAATGTCTATAGTGCCACCAAATGAACCCTTATGTAGTTTGGTTACAATTTCAGGACAAAGCATTGTCTCCTTGCTGCCCTAGCATGATTCATACTAACGTTAGACATTAATCTCCATTTCATTATTGTTTTTTGGCAGAAAAGAGCTGACAGATGAGGGGAAGAAGAAAAGTGACAAAAACAATATGTATAAATAAAGTCTGATAAATGGTCTGTTATTTAGAGGTAACACATGAGATTAAGAATTATATTGAGTGAAATATAAGCCAGGTTGTTTTATACAGAGAATAAAATTGAACAAGCTGATCTCTTTTTTTAAGCATGGTCCTGTAGCACCTTAGGCTATGTCTACACTACCAGGTTATTTCAAAATAAGTTATTTTGAACGAATAACTCCCAAAATAACTATTTTGAAATAAGCTTATTCCTCTTCACAGGCAGGAGTTATTCGTTCAAAATAAGAAGCCCATTATTTTGAAGTAATCGGCATGGTAGTGCAGACACTCGTCTTGTTTCAAAATAACTCCCCATTGCAGACATGTCCTCAGAGACTAACAAAAATATATAGATAGTATCATGAGCTTTCATGGGGTCCAACCCATTTCTTCAGCTGACAAATATGGAGAAAGAGGCACAGAGGTTGAATTATAAGTGAATAAGGAAAAGTTATTTACCTGTTCCCATAATATAAGAACTAGGGGCCACCAAATGAAATTAATGGGCAGCAGATATAAAACAACTAAAAGGAATCTCTTCTTCACACAGCACACAGTCAATCTGCAGAACTCCTTGCCTGAGGAGGTTGCAAAGGCTAGGACTATAATAGGGTTTAAAAGAGAACTAGATAAATTCATGGAGTGAAAGTCCATTAATGGCTATTCGCCAGGATGGGTAAGGAATGGTGTCCCTAGCCTCCGTTTGTCAGAGGTTGGAGATGGATGGCAGGAGATAGATTGCTTGATCATTACCTGTTCGGTTCACTTCCTCTGGGGCACCTGGCATTGGCCACCGTCAGCAGACAGGATGCTGGGCTGGATGGACCTTTGGTCTGACCCAGTATGGCCATTCTTATGTTTCTTATAAAACAGAAGAAGAGGGGAGAAAGGGAGGAGAGAAAAAAAACCTGTCAATTATAGGGTCTGTGCTTAATAAGGCTAATAGAGTAGGCTGTAAGTACCTGATACTTAGCTTTTGATGTAATTTGGGTGTTGAATATAATGGCTCATCCAGTTCATGTCTTTGTTTAAGCTGTGCTAGATAGTATCAAATTTGCATATGAAGGCTAGTTCTGCAGACGCTCTCTCTAGTTGATTCCTGAAATTGCTTTGTAAGAGAACAGCCACCTTTAAATCCTAGGGATTTATGGTAGATCCCTCTTCACAAACCATATGGTTAAGAGGATCCTTAAGGGGCTGGACAGGTTGTTCCCACATGTGAGGACACTGGTACCTCAGTGGGACCTTAATCTGGTACTTACCAAGCATATGTCCCCTCCATTTGAGTCACTTGCCAGATGCTCACTTAAAGATCTCTCCCTTAAGGTAGCCTTTATTGTAGCGATTACCTCGGCACGGAGAGTATCCGAGCTCAGGGCTTTGACAATAGACCTGCCTTACCTAGTCTTCTCAGCGGACAGGGTAAGGTTGCGGCCACACCCGGCTTGAAGGATGAAGGGGTTTCTGGTATCAGCTCAAAGGCTGTCTTCCTGGATCTCCTCATGTATCAGGGAATGTTATGTGTTAGCACATAAGGAACCACCCCATGTTAAGGCCCACTCCACTCAAAGCTCAGGTGTCTCATCGGTGTTTGTGGCACAGGTCCCGATAGTTGACATTTGTAGGACGGCCACATGGTCCTCAGTACATACGTTTATGTTGCACTATGCCTTTACACAGCAAGCCAGGAATGATGTGGCTCTGGGTTCTGCGGTTCTCAGTTCAGTTCTGTTAAAAAAAAAAAAAGAGATTAATGGGTGAATAAATTTACACGTTTAAATTAATAGAAGTAAGAGTATGTGGTTACTTAAGTATGTACCTCTGACCCCACCTTTGTATGTTTCAGCTAGGGAGTCATCTCATTTGAATGCACATGAGCAAGCACTCGAGGAAGAAAAAACAGTTACTTACCTGTGACTGTTGTTCTTTGAGTTGTGTTGCTCATGTCCATTTGATTCCCCCCCTACCTCCCCTTTGTCGGAGTCTCTGGCAAGAAGGAACTGAGGAGGGGGAGGGCTGGCAGGGGTACTTATGCACTGTTATCGCAGCGCCACTCCAGGGGGCGACCTGCCAGCCCAACGGGTACCGCTGGGGAAAAAATGCTCCGGGAACCGTGCACGTGGCGCGCGCGCACCTCATTCAAATGCACATGAGAAAGCACTTGAAGAAGAACTGATGTTTGTGGGACTCCTGTTTGTGATCACATTTTCAGACATATTGGGCCATTTATAATCAATTTAATATATTCCATGTTCATTTTATATCTTTCTAATTTTCATCAAAATGTTGTACAATACCCAGACAAATAGCTTGTAGGAGTCTAAGTATATTACACAGACACTATTACATTTACCAACCAAACTCATAATCCCATCAAAAAACTATCAAATTTGTTTTACAGAATCTATTTTTCAAAAACCCATGTTCATTTGCATTAATTCCTTTATAATAATTATTTATTAATAGAGTCCCATATCAGTTGATCTTTTATCTTGCCGAGAAGTGATATCAGGTTGACAAGTCATTAATTACCCGAGTCAGAAAATATGTCACAACAACATTAGCTTTCTTCCCATCTTTCTGAACTTCCTCTGTGTTCCAAGACTCATTGGGAACCAACATTAATGGTCTAGCAAAGATCAGCCAGATCTTTTACAACTCTTGGATGTAAGATATCTGGACCTACTGATTTAAAAACTTTAGCTTTTTTTTTGTTTAATATCTGTCAGAGATAGTAGGGAAATGGAAAGAGTGTTATCATTAACATATGTTATGCTTATAAGAAAGACATGGGAAAAGCAAATGTGGTGCATTTATTGAAAATACAACATGAAAAGCAGCATATGCATTCATTCACACACACCAGTCCTGCTGATATTGCTATAGTTACCAATCTGTAGCTCAGTCCTAACTAATGGCTGGTTAGATTGAGCCCAAGTGGAGGAACCTTCTATCAGTCATGATCTGATGTTTTTAGGTTTGCAGGAACGAATGCAGAGTCTTTATATTTTTTAAATTTCCCATTTAATGCTATAGATTATGCAATGGGACACAGCAATAGTTAATCCTTAAGTGTACGTCTACACAGAAGCATTATTTCAGAGTAACTGAAATTATTTTGAAATAACATAGTGCACATCTACACTACAAACCTTTATTTCGAAATAATGGTGACTCCGACTAATGGTAACCCTCATTTCACGAGGAGTTAGGGAAGTCGAAGGAAGAGTGTTCTTTCTTCAACTTCTTCCTGTATAGACAGTGCCAAAAGCTGAATTAAGGTATTTCGACTTCAACTACATAACTGATGTAGCTAAAGTTGCGTAGCTTAATTCGACTGTAGCGCTGGTTACAGGGTTACAGAGATACCGGAATAGTGCACCTGTTATTTTGAAATCTATTTCAAAATAACGGGCTGCTTTAACGACATGGAATATCTATTTTGGAATATCTTACCTCCAGTATCCTGAAATAGCGCTACAGTCTAGACATATCCTAAATGATGTTAATCTTGTGGTTTTCCACTGTTAATCATTTGATGATTATTATGAGGCTTCCTATTGTTATCTCTTACTTGTTGTCTTGCCTCATCTCCAAGGTTGTCCATTCTGCTAAGTTGTTTAGCATTGGATACAATGAATGTTTTCTGATTGTCTCCTGCTGTCTCTAAGGCTACAACTACACTGTAGCCTTCTTGCGGAAAAGCTTATGCAAATGAAGCGTGACGTGGAATATTGCCATGTGTCATTTGCATAATTAATGAGCAGCCGCTTTTGCGCAAGAGGCTTTTGCGCAAAAAGGAGCTGTGTAGACGTCTCCTTTTTGCGCAAAAACCCCTCTGGCGCAAGAGCCGTTCTTCCTCATTTTTTTTTTCATTGTGTCTTTTGATTTCCCTTAACAAACTTCTACAATTCCTAGCTCCTGATTTGTATTAATTACTATTAACTTCCTTCTTCTTCTATTTAATACATACATTTTCAAAGACGATTTTTATATTCCGCCTTCTGTTTATATAATCACTCTCAGCAGGTTTTTTTTTCATAAAACAAAGAAAATATTCATGTGAAAATGAAATAAATTGTATATATATGTTGTATACTCATTCATTAGAATAACAAAGCATTTTGGCAATTATATTTGATGCACAGTATTGCCAATTCTCATGTTTGCCTTAAAGTCCAAATTCCTGGAACCATGTGATCACATGAAAATCTCATTTTTCATTAAAAAAAAAAAACCTACATATCTTCCTGGTTGAAGAGTAGTTCTTGAAAATAAGACCTAATTGCTCTTTCTAAGGGCTCAAAATACAGAAGGCATATACAAAGACAATTATTATTTTCATTTTCATTATTTTTAAGTCAAATTAATGACCCATGATTTTTTAACATTTATGCCAATACTGATGTATGCTAATAGACCAATGTATGCTAATAGATCATGAAACTTAGCTGAAGAAAGAAGTCTTTAGCCAGCTATACACACCAAAAGAGAAACTTGATTTGTAAATATGTAGCATTTTGCATGTTTCTGGAGTCTGTCATCTTGTACCATTTCTATGAAAGAATTTTGCAGAAGTTTTCCTTTAAAACAACCACCCAGGGATCCTAAGAGCTGATTTTCTCCAGCTCACACTCAGAAAATTTGGATACAATAAGTCACACATTACTGACCTTTCTCATGAAACATACCAGAAACACTAACTGCTCTGCTTATTATTAAAAATCCTCCTAACATTTTCTTCATAGCGTTCCTGTTTAATTATTCAGCCTAAAACACAAATAACAAAACAAAAAAAGTAGTAGTACAATGCAAAGGCAGAAAATTGTTAATAAATGGCCAGTAGGATCTTTACAGCAGCACCCAAAGATTTGAAAAAAATGTGCATTTCTAATAACCAATCGATCAATTAATGTCCTATAGCTGCATCAGTGATGGCTGATCTGATGAGCTTTTAAAAATCTTTCAAAAGTTTTGTCTAATTTCTTTCTATTAGGAACATAGAGTGAAGGACTTTGAAATTTAACATAAGTGATGTTGTAACTATTTTTTCAGTGACAGAGTTTAAATAATCCAGATATAACAGAGAAACAGCATTTTTTATAATTTAAGATGCCAAGGAAACTTTTGAAGGGCGAAAGAAATATAAGCCAATATAATGTTGTGTTTCTCAATGTAGGGACTGATCCTTTAGAACTTCCCCAGTTGCTCCCTAGCTCTCCCAAGCCTAGTAGGGTATGTCTACACTAGCCCCCTAGTTCGAACTAGGGAGGCTAATGTAAACATTCAAACTTGCAAATGAAGCCCGGGATTTAAATATCCCGGGCTTTATTTGCATCTTCCCGTCCGGGCGCCATTTTTAAATCCCCTTAGTCTGAACTAACTGCCCGCGGCTACACGCGGCAGTCAAATGTTAACTCGAACTAAGTCCTTAGTTTGAGTTAACTGTTACACCTCATTCCATGAGATCATGTGCGCGACATACAGCGCCGCAGTCAACCGCCTGCTCACCGTGATTGAGTGGTCCAGCAACTGCTCCCCTTGCACGCACTGCTTCCCAAATACCCCCCCTGGCACCTGCTTCTTCCCCTGCCAATGCCCCTCCAGCTTTTCCTCCTGGCCCCGCCCCCCCACCCCCGCTGTCTCCTCTTCCTGTGGGAAATAGTCTGCAATTGTGGGCCTGCAAAACCTCCAGGGAGGGAGATTCCGTTCCCTAGGGAATCCCATTCCAGTGCTTCACCATCTTCTCAGGACAATAGTAAGAGTCATATGTGCATGAGCATGGCCCTGACAGTTGATCTCCCCACACCCGAACTGCTATGGAGTGGTAGCTGTCCGCTGTGGAAAGCTTCCAAATAGTGATGGCATCAGGCTTCTGGAGGGGGATGGTGGGTCGCATGTGGGTGTCCCATCACCTGAGGGCAGGGGCAAGCCACTCGCAGAGCTCCAGGAAGGTGTCTTTTCACATGCATAAGTTCTGGAGCCACTGCTGATTGTCCCACTGCTCCATGACTATCTAGTCCCACCAGTCAGAACTGGTGTCCTGGCACCAGATCCGGCAGCGCATGGTGTGCAAGGGAGAGTGGGAGGAGTTGTGCAGCATGAGCAGCACATGGAGTGGGGTGAGGAGCGAACCCCAGAGTGAGCTGCTGGTCCTGGTCTTGCAGTGCTATGTGGGCAGCCTGCAATAACTGCACCAAGAGGTGTAGCATGAGGTCTAAGAGCCGGCAAGGTCTTTGTAGCCGGTCCAGCTTCATGGCTAGAGTTCTGTGGCATCTGCAAGGGCAACCAGAGCATGCAGTGTGAAGAGTTTGCTATCCCTTGAGGGGGTAGGCAAAGGTGAAGAGTCTGAGACACGGCTGTAGAGGGTAACCCCTTTAAGCATGAGCCTCAGATAGCCTCAGACAGCAGCTCCAGGAAGTGACTGCTGTCCTGATGCCCTTCCCGGAGTGCTTCCAGGGGGCTTTAAATGCGATTTGGCCTCCAATCAGTGTGGACACTCTTTTTTTACATAAATCTGCACTATTTCAATGGGCATTTGTAGTGTGGACATGCTATTTTGATTTAGTTGTTTTGTGAGTTATTATTCCAAAATAGCTTATTCCGAACAGAGCCTAAGAGTGAGATTTAAAAAAATTTAGGAACCTACAGATGTATGGAATAGGGAAAGAGATTAATTCCACTTCCGTTCAAGCAACTAGAGCAAGGTTTTCAAATCGATTCAGCCCCTACTAGATATATAATGGCAATTCAATCATACATTCCTTACAATATCCTCAGAGTGTACTATAACAAGATAAAGGATAGCCTCCTTGCTGGACTGCTTCCTTATTATTTGTATTAAAAAAGTGCTATACACAATTTCCAAGAATATTTGGCTAGAGCTTGTTGTCCATTTCCTGTTTCCCAGCTTATGTACGTCTCACAGGACTGGATCACATAGCTGCTTTCCACAGCGCTCTAGCGAATGTTTGTTCCTGTGTCTTGCTCATATCTGTAGGTTGATAAACTTCAGTAAAGAGGCTCTTATTTCCCCCCAATTTATTCTTGATTGGCTCCACAATGCTATGTATTGTCACATCCTCTCTTTTTCATAATTTCCGCATTACTAGTGTAGCTCTCAGTAAGCAATGCACTAGGTAGGGCAATGGTATGCAGCCTAGTAAAGCTTACTTATCAATAACACTATTGCTTTATGATCAGTGGAACTGGACTCAGAGCACCCATGTTCCTTGGAGGGTCTGTTATTGATGGGATCCTATAAGGAGAAGGAATGTGCTGAGTCTGGCTTTCAGCTGGAAGCAGGTCAGCCACATAAAGCAGTGCACAGGGTTTAATCAAGTTCTACCTGTTCAACTTAACCTGCATTCAGTTCTATTCTTTACTAAGCATGGCAGGAACATCGATGTTTGTTTTTGCGTTCAAGCTATGTATTGCTTTACCAATTTGACTAAACCAATATGTAGACTTATAAAAATCCCCCACACTAATTATATCCTGTCTTGGGTGAAAGGAGTTTATTATTTAAAGTCAGCCTTTGAATATTTGAACTAATAAGTAAATAGTGCTCCTATTCAATTAGTATCCTTCTGTTACTAGGTTACAGCTAATCAAGTAACAATTCCAACCAATTAAGAGTGAAATGGCTTTCATGTAAAGGATAAATTTCCTTAAATGGAAATTTGTTTCTTGTGAAAGTTGCTGGGTTGATGGCACTGGAAACTGAAGCTCACTATGAGTGCACAGAAAACAGAGCAGACACAGCATCTGTGTAAGCTCTCCAACACTGCTCCCCTAAAATACCTCAGCCCTAAATTTGAGGGACCACTTCTGGGGATGAAAGTGAAGTTGTATTTTATTACTGCTCCTTTGTTGGCTTTCTTGCTCAGGCAGCAAACAAAGGACAGATGACCAGATTTACAAAGGTATGTGGGATTTTTAGGTACATTAATATCTTTGAAAATATGGTACAGATAATGTCATAGTTTCAGTGGTGGTGGTTGTTTTTGTGCCTGAATTATACAGGTGAGAACATAGGGAGAAAGCAAAAAGGCAGGAAAACCAAAGTGAAGCAACTGAGAGAAAGGGAAATGAGAAATAGAACAAGGGCCAACCTGAATGGGAGGTCTACTGGATTAAGGTGACTCAAAAATATCAAACATTCATTGACTATAACTATTCTATAGAAGGCCTTCAAGTTCAGGACCATTGTTAATAGGCCAGGATCTCAAACCTGCTTATGCCCCCTTTTCTACCACTCCAGGGATAAAAGGGAGTGCCCATGGAAAATTCTCTTGATGTAAGGGAATTCCATGCTGATACAACCTCTATCCCTGTTCCTCACACCTGCTTGATATGGGGTGGGTATAAGGGGCTGGGAACGAATCTTTCAAGTTATTAGTGCATTAAGAATGCTCTGTCAGTTATCTCCCTTAGCTCTACCTGGCAGTGCTTCTAACAGTCACAAAGTTGGGGCAGCCCTCAAGACCAGAAAGCTTGTTCTGAGCGCTAGTATAACAGAGACTCATCTATGTCACAATCAGCACTTTGAGAACTGCAGATAATGACAATGCTGTTAAGACTGGTACCTCTAGTGATGATATCATCCAGTTGGTACCAGTAGCCAGATCTGGGATTTTTTCCAAGACACACTGTGTTCTGGCTTTGTCTGGAAGAATGAGTTTTCCACACTGAAGTTGTAGTAGGAATAAAATTCTAGCAGTCTTTGTCCATTTTCATTTATTTTACCATTTCTGTGTTAGACCAAGATAGCTGGTCCATACTTCACGAATAGCTCCGACCCTGGCATTGAAGTCCCCTGTTAGAAGAACATATTTCTGTTTCAGATGGTGGTGTTCATCTGTTTTTTTATGTCAGAGGACAAAGAGTGTGTTGGGGCATACACATTCTCAACGTTGACTCTGGTCTCAGAGGTGAACATAGTGTTAAAATTCTCTCTGATCCATTTTTAGATGGCTCAGTCATTCCCAGAAGTAAGTTCTTGATGGCAAATCCCACTCCATATTCTTTTGTTTCTTCAGTGCTTTTCCTCACTAGCAAAATGTGCAGTCTTTCCCCCAAGAGATGCACTTGATGATAGCCATGTTTCTTGGAGGATGTAGTAGCCATATTGAGTCATTTCAGCTTGTCATTGATCACAGCAGTTTTAGATGTATCATTGATTTGCTGAAGGTCCTCAGATAATCCAGTTGTCATGGTGTAAACATACCAGCACTATATCTTTAAAGATGTTTTCTTTCTTTTGCTCAATTTGCCTGGTGCACTGTGTACAGTCCACTTGTCAAGTTATAAAATGGTCAAATACCCATTGAAGCAAACAGGGTTATGGGAGAAAACCCTTTTGCCTGGTGGCTGTGCACTTTTTTGGTGGTTGGTCATTGTCCAGGGAGATACAATGATCTCTCCCCCCATTGGTGACAGCCCCTGCCACTCAACTCTATACCAATTGAATAAGAATGTAGAACCAGTGGCTGCTGTTTCCATGTTGTGTCAATGCTTGAGGTGAAGATAGGGTACTTCTCCAGGGTGCAAGCATGAGAAGATAACACAGAGGCCTTGAGCTCCCCTCTTGGTGTTACAGATAAAATCCAGAGGGAGGGAGAACCAGTATAACTGGTACATGTTCGGATGCAGGATTTTCTAGAAGGATACTAAGATGCTAGTTACTGATTGCATTTGGGACACTGTTATGCTGCAGGTTCCCCCTCAGACTTACACCCGCATCATCATTGGGGTTACCACCCCCAATCCCTACGTCCCCAAGTGTCCAACAGAGTCTCTGTCCCTAGGAATCTTTGTTTTCCAACCTGTTACCTGGGTTTACAGTTCTAGGTGGCCCTCGACCTCGCTAGTGATGCTGACAGAGGGGAGGGGGACCTGGGCCTGCCCCATCTCCAGGCCCCGACCCAGGGCCCTAAGGGCAGTGAAGCAACATCACAGCCCGGTTGGTGGGGATGGTCCCCTTAACTCACCAACCCACGGGTTGACCGGTGGTTCACCTTCACCCTGTCCTGGGCCGCTTCCTTCCCGCCACTGGATGTCCTCTGCTAGTCCCGGACGCCCTCCACGTCGCCTCTGTCTTTGTTCCCTCCACGCTGTCTTTGTTCCCTTCTCACCGCCTCTCGGTGAGCTTTCCCTAGCTGCGTCTCCGTTCAGGACCTCTTGGCCCCTTCTCCGCCTCCTCCCCACTCCAGGAGGTCTCCATCTCTCCTCCTCTCGGCGGGCGGCTCTGCACTTTTTAAACTCCTGCGCCGAGTCCCACTGCTTTCTGCAGGCCTCCGCCCCACCCCTGCGTGTCCTGTGGCATCAGCCCATGTCACGCTGCTCATGTTGGGGGCGGCGTCAGAGCACACCATGCACGGCCACCGCGGGGCCGCGCCCTCACCGGCGAGGGCCTCTTCTGGCTGCTGGAGAATGTGGGGCTCAGAGGGCTCCACGGCCACAGAGCCCGGCGCCCCATCACAGGCACCACTCCAGATTTATTGTCTGAGTTTACTCTCACAGCCTTACATAATCCCAAATTCACCCACAAAGCAGTGGGGCTTTTCTGCCAGGGGTTGTTTCCTTAGCGTTACACCCTCCCAAACTACTCACAAAAAAGTGGGTTTAATGAGCCTGTCAAGGGGACAGCCCCCGCAACGGCCTGGAAGCCCTAAAATCGGTGTCCATGCCCACTTTCCGCAGGGCAAATATGACCCTGCAGGCTCAGTCCCAGGGTACGGTTCCCTCTATTAGGGTGAATACAGCCCTACCGGCCTACTCCCAAAATACAGTTCCTTCTAGCTGGGTAAATACAGCCCTGCAGGCCTAGCCAGAAACTCACTCCCCTCTCTCAAGGTCACAATGGCCTAGATGCCTAGTCCAAGGTGAGCCTCTCCCAATGCTAGGGAGCTGGATTGTTGTCGGGTGCGGGGGGCGGGGGAGGATGGAGACCTAGGCCCTGCTGGTCCACCGGGTTCCAGCCCAGGGCCCTGTTGGCAGTGGGGGCTTTCACTGCCTGCTCGGCGGGGATGCCTGCTGAAACGCGCTGAGCTCCCAGGGGACAATCCTCCACCCTGGGCCCCTTCCTACCATCCCCAGTGCGGTGTTCAGCTCTCAGGGCATTGCTCGGCGGGTTGGACCCTTGCAGACGTTTTGCCTGGCCAGGGCTGAGGCTGTGGCTGCCAGGCTTCCTGCTCCTGGGGCAGCTGTGGCTGCCAGGCTCGCTGCTCCTGGGGTGGCTGCAGGGGCTGATCAGGAGCCCCAGCCTGAGCTCCTTCCCCTCTTGTGGTCAGCCCTGACTTAGTGGCTCCCTGGGCTTTTATACCCGGCCTCTCTCTAGAGCATGCCCAGCAGGGCTATGGGGGTGGGGTCTTCTTGGCCAGCTGGGCCAATGTAACCCCCTGCTCCTCAGTGCAGGGTAGATACACCCCGTCATAGCTACAGGTAGTACCATCTCCTTTCGTTATGGTAGTGGGCATAACTTGACCTGAGCTAATCCTCTTTATAACAGCCCTTAACATATTTGAAGACTGTTACCAGGTTCTCCTTCCCCCTTCAATCTTCTTTGAAGATTAAACATTGGGCCTGATTTTTCAACTTTTCCTCCTATGTCAGTTTTCCTAACTTTTTATCACTTTGGTACTTTCCTCTTGTCTTTAATAGACAATAACCCTAATGATGTGACAGCTAGCAGTAGAATCATTTTCTTTAGGTGGAATACACAGAATGACTTAGCTGATGCTTGCAGGTCTATAGCTCACCACCTTTGTTTCCCTCTCAAACTGATATGACATAAGTATCCCACTGCAAAAGCAGTTGCAATCTAATATCCTTTTTAGACTATATGCAAGCATATTGGATTGCTATGTCCTGCTCATAACCATTTCAGGCCTGTGCAGAGCAGTTTTTCAGCATTGTTTTGAGCAAAGCAAGGCACTTTCCAGATAGTTGTGGGCACAAAGTAATTACCAAACCACTGTTGATTCTCAGGTGAAGTGTGTACTGTAGGATTTATTTATGCAGTTGCAGTCAAAAGTTTGCTCCATGTTACTATCCACTACAGAGAAGATCTTCTTTTCTGGTTCTTTGCCTGATACACCTAAAGAAGGGGAGTCCAGTGGTGATTGTGTGCAGTCTTCATGCTCTTTTTAATGTTGGGTGAAGCAAAGACATCACCACATATCCTCTTTCAGGGGTTTTGGTGAAGCTACCCCCAAAAACTCAATCAGAACTGCATCTTTTCCGTAAAGGGATGCAATTAGACACATCGCACTGTAATGAAGCGGATTTAAATCCCCGCTTCATTTGCATAAACATATAAGCTGCCGCTTGGCTCGAGCTTTGATGGAAAAAGCGCCAGTCTAGACGCGGATCTTTCGGAAAATAAAGCCTTTTCCGAAAGATCCCTTATTCCTTCTTTTAAGAATAAAGCCTTTTCCGAAAGATCCCTTATTCCTTCTTTTAAGAGGAATAAGGGATCTTTTGGAAAAGGCTTTATTTTCCAAAAGATCCGCTGTTTGACTGGCGCTTTTTCCACAAAGCTCCGAGCCGGAAAAAGCGGCAGTTATGTTTATGCAAATGAAGCGGGGATTTAAATCCCCGCTTCATTTGCAATTGCGATATGTCTAATTTGCATCCCTTTTACGGAAAAGGGATGCAGTCTAGACGTAGCCAAGATGTTTAACTAAATGTAGAAATTTGGACATTTTCAAAATGTTTTCTTGCTTTTGTTTGAACTGAAACAATTTGCCAAAATCAACATGTAAAATGTTTCGGTCAACCCGAATTTGCTATTTTTAGTGGATGTCAATTTTTGCCTGTGTAGTCAGATTTACTGGTACGCTGAAGCCTTATTTGGAAAGAACTGGTTGCTGAATCTCAGGCACTGCTTTTATCAGCTCGATGCACAGGCCATTGCAATGGATGGAAAGATTCTATTCTATATAGTTACACAGCCTAAACTAAAGCCCGTTGAAGTCACTACGAGTCTTTTCACTGACTTCAAAGTGCTTTGGATTAGACTGAGAATCTTTCACTTTTCCACCACCAGTGAAGGCCCCTAGTTAGACCACGTCAAGGCTTCTTCCCCACTCTGGCATGATAAATGCAGAAGTGGGAGCCCGCAAAAGTACCCCAAAACCTTATCTTTCCAAGCTTTGGTATAAAACATCCCCCCAAAATCTTAAAAACATAGATTTTTGGAGATAAAATCCACTGCCACCCCCCACCCCACCCCCCAGTAATGATAAGAAAATCAGGGGAGAGATCACTTGGGAAATATCACCCCTAAAATAAAAACCAGGACACAAAAATTAATCAATACCAGGTTAATAAAAGAAGAGAGAAAGAACTTTTATTATCAACATAATATTCCTGTTGCAAGCATAATGACTAGATGGAAAAAAGTCACAAATTAATATACTCATGGGGGGAACCCCACCATGGGCCAAGACTTAGTTACAAGGGAGAGCAAAACCCATTTTTAAAAATGCACAGACATCAGATCCCATTTCCCAAACCATAAAACAATAGAACCTAACGGATTTAGCTAAACCTTACCCTACTTACAGATAGTGAAGAGTCTTTTCTTGGAGAGAAAACTGCTCAGAGACAAAGGAGGGAAAAACCAAAAATTCTTTTGTCCCAGTTTGAAATTCCTACCTACATTCCTATTGGCTGACTCTACCTGGCTTAGGTAAGGGACATAGTTAACCCCTTAGTCCCAGGCTGCTGGCTAACCCTCATGTGACCTTTCGGCCACATCACCCGAAAGGTATTTTCCACTGCCAAAGTGTCTACTGTTTTCTAGCTAACCTATGTTGAAAGATGGCATAGGAGTTTGCTAGGATACTTCAAAGCCCATATGTTAGATGTATTAAGCAAGACTTGAGAAATCAACATTTGTGTTTAAAGTTCAGTGTTTTTACAGTATAGAATGGGATTCCTTGGCAGTGATAACCATGGAAGATGCACTTGTCTTTCTAAATCTAAAGCTAATCTGAAATGTTTTATTGTAACTTTTAGTTCATGCACCTTAATAATTAAATTAAATGTCACCCTCCATTTACTGAATACAATATTGTCTTTAAAGAGAGAAAAACTTAAAAAACAACGAATAGTCTAGCAACACCTTAAAAACTAACAAGGTTCTGCTAGACTATTCGTTGTTTTTTAAGTTTTTCCAGTTACAGACTAACTCGGCTACCCCTCTGAAACTTTTAAAGAGAGAGACAGAGGCAGTTATTTTTCTGTATTAAATAAAGCTGACAAAACCTTTTAATGGAACAATTTTCTGTCAAAAATGAAGTCTAATTTAAATTAAAATGTTTTGGAGGAACATTTTGATTTTGATGAAATTATCTATGTGAAAGTGTTGAAATGACTAATTTTGACCATCTCATTACAATTCAATAATATTCAAACATTGTGTGTTGTTTCTATCATTTTGTTTCAACCATATTATTTTATATATTATCACAAAACCTTTGCTATTTAAATCAAAACTTCAGAATTTTTGTTCTATGAAAAATATTTCAAGATTTCATTCATTTCATTAAGAACAACAATTCTGAAATTTTTGCAAGATGGAAATTCTGTTCCCAATCATCTCTACTGTTAAACACAGCTCAAGTTTTCATTGAGCAAAACAAAAACCCTTATTCAGTTGGTGAATCAAATATATGGCTGCATAAGAAATCTAATTAAAATGGCCAATAGAATTTCTGGGTTTATTTGTGCATTGTCCCAACTTTGTTCCCTTAGAATTCCCATTAATTTTAGCAAAAGCAGAGTTAAAAGCACACTTGAAAATTCTTCTGTATAGGAATAACATGATACAAAACTATTGCAGCAGATTTATGACAAATTCCATGAATGTTTCATTAAGCCCACTGTGACTTTTTTTTAAAAAAAAATGCACATTTTTAATCCATAGATAGCAATGGCAATGGAATCATAATGCACTAACTTGTGCTCCCATTGTATATCATCACAACAGTGACAATTCAGCTCACCAAACCCTTTACCGAAACCCTCACAACCTAAGCACAATTCAGCCTTGTGTTCAGTGTTGGTGATTCAGAAGGTGACACTCTTTCCTTTGTTTCTGGGTTAAGCTAATGAAACTCTTTGGTTTTAAGGACAGGGGTGTTGTTAGATGTTCCATGTGTCTGGCAACATACAAAATCACGTTCGTATAGGCCAAAAAGGTAGCGAAAGATATGAACACGTTCTAGTATATTTCATTGTTTATCGTTTTGAGCTTTTGTTTTATTTTGCTTTCATATCACTGTATCTTGATTTTGCAGATGTATTTCATTGTTCTTTATCATTCAGTGGAAGTTACTTAATAGTTAAGAGTATTAATACTAGGCTTTAAAGTGGTACATTTTATCATCTGTATTCACTGAGAAGAATGTTGTACAGAGAAGAATGTACAGAGAAGAATCTTGTGAGTATAGATTTATTGTAAGTTATTGCTCTCTGCACACAGCTGTAAATGCCAATAAAATGCTGTGGCTAAAAAGATTAGGTTCAGCACTGCAGCCAATATATGGGCCAGTTAGCTATGTGGAAGTCAGATTGTTTTATATCTCGTTGATAACTTCCATTTTCTGTTTGCCATTAAACTAGAATCCAATAGGATAATCAGGGCCACAGCAAAGTGTTGCCAGCCCTGAGGAGAACCCTTTTATTGACTCCAGGGAGTGTTAGTTTACTAATTTAATTCTGTTTTCTTCTCAGGTCAACTTTTACTTTAAATAATTTCTCAGATCAAGACATTTGCTTATTCTTAACCAATTTATTAATTTACCCAGAAACACATAACTATGTAATTAATCTTTCACCTCTCAAAAGTGTGCAAACTCTGTATGCTACACACACAATACAGGTCTGCAAGCAATTATCTCAGACTAGAAGCTCAGTAGTTATATAAAAGAGCAATGCAAATTACCAAGATTTGTTATATTTACTTATGATCAACAATTCTCAACTATTTAGCACCTAACATATTTATCACACTTCCTAGGCAACACTTGTCTTTAAACAGTGTGTTTACTTCTCTTAAGTAAATTGGCCCAAAAGGGACAAGCTTAAAATATTAAAACAAATGCTTCAAACAATTCCTTTCAATTTCTCTTTGGCTAATTTGCTTGGACTTATAAAAGTTATATATGTGTATATTCAGGGCTCATTGGAGGGAGACATCCTCTGATTCCTATTTCCAAATGTGGTCTCAGATTTCAGCTTAGTTTCTCTGCTGCTTCCATTGGTATCCAGTAGAGGAAAATAGTGAATAATAAACACATTTTTTGCATTTGTAGAAAGAAGTAGATCTGGCTCACAAAGCCAACGAATGTGTAGCTTGCAATTTTGGATGCATGATTATTCATGGTATAACTGATAAATGAGGAACATAATGCACAGTTTGTAGGCAGTTTGGGATGAAAATACTGCATAGAACAGTAGCATGTGTCCTTTGCTAGGCATTTTTAGCTAGGTTAGGAAGGGTACACACAGCGAAGGGGGAAGGGTGGCTGAAAAGCCGGCTCCCCATATGCACGGGCTCCCACCTGCCCCTCCACACTGGTGCCTCTGATACACAGGTGACTACATGTAGACATTTACACTTTCACATCCAGTTTATACATACGAAAATGAGAGATTCTTGCCTAGAACAGTGGTTCTCAAAGAGTTTTTCATGGACCACTAGTGGTCCGTGACCATCTTGCAGGTTGGCTGTGGGCTCAGATCTTGCCCCCCTATGGTGGGGAGTCTGCGCTGGTGCTCCAGCCCTGCACCCCTTCCTCCCATGAGGTTAGCGTGCCAGTTTCCCACTGTGGGGGTGGAGGGGGGAGAGGGGGGAGTCTTATGGGCCAGATCCTGTTTGCAGGAGAAGGAAGCAGTTCTATGTGTTACTGCTCCCCCTCCACTTGCCTGGGGATCAGCAGCACAGGCAACTGCTTGCCTGGAGGCTTTCCCTGTTGCTCCCATTGGCCAGAATCATGCTCTTGCACCCTCCCTCCCTTTTAGACCCCCCCCCCCCATTCACACCCTCCCTGCCAGCCAGACTGCAAAGTGGATTTCTTCACAAAGGAGAAAAACAGTGGCAATCTCCTTCTCTGTATCCTCTAACCCAGGTCTAAGTGAAAAAGATTGGAACTCTGATTTGTAAAAATTTGATTATTTAGTACATCTCAGACTAGGATTCACTAGCTTCCGGGGGTTGCCGAGTTAGTCTGTACAGGATAAACTTAAAAAACAACAAATGGTCTGGTAGCACTTTATGGACTAACAAAACATGTACATGGTTTCACTAATAGGATTCACTAATAAGTCCTCTTTCATTCTGCATTACAAAGAGATTCTAATCACTGAAGTAGGCTAAAATCAGGAATGCATTAAATAAGGGTGTTTTTTTGTTTGTTTGTTTTTCTTTTTTTTTTGTTTTTAACTTGTAACCTTTGACTTTTCAGTTCTAGAATTTTTTAAGTCTAAGAAGTTTAACCAGAAAGACGTCAACTGGCATTTCTGATTTTTTTTCAGTAAATTTGAGGCAAACTTCAAACAATATTTATCTATTGTATACTATAAAATACTGTGAAAGCCAAAATGTTGCTCCGTTTCTCTCAGTGTAATTTGATTTTGCCTATGATAAATGGCTGCAATTTAATGTCAAAAGTTGTTCATATCCAGCCCTTGAGATGGAAAATGTTTAGCCTTAAGTGGTTATTTGAAAGCCTATATGAAATAAGATTGGTTATCTCTATCCATTTCCCACTGGATGAGATGACCACTACAAATTGGTTTAACAAATGTATTAGTCACAATCTAGCAGTCTCCTTTTCCAAGTATATTTACTCAGGGCTGTGAATGGTTAACCGATTAATCCAGTGATGTTAACCATTTATGGTTAGCTGGCGGGGAACGGAGCAGTTCCCCGCCTGCCATGGGCTGGGGGCTACTCTAGCCCTGCAGGGGCCCCTGCAGACAGGGGGCCCTTCAACCCATCTGGAGAAGCCCCAGCCCATGGTGGGCCCAACCCAGGCACTCCAGTCTGGATGGGGCAGCTCCCTTCCTGCCCCTGTTTAATCAGCTAACCAGTTAAACATAGGCTATGCCTATATTGTGCTCTCTTGCACAAGAAGATATACAAATGAGCCATGGCAATGACTATTGCTGTGCCTCATTTGCATATCTAATGAGCTGCCATTTTTGCATTTACACTGCTCCTTCTTACGGAAAAATCCCCTCTTGCACAATAGCCATTCTGCCTGAAAATAAGTGTAGACTGCTCTTTCTTGCGCAAAATGGCAGCTCATTAGGTATGCAAATGAGGTGCAGTGATATTCATCGCCATGCCACATTTGCATATTTTCTTGCGCAAGAGAGCGCAATATAAATGAAGCCATAATGTTTAATGGTTAAATAATGAAATGAGATTTTACATCCCTAATCTACCCTTCATACTTCTTACAGAGACATGTAGAGAACCCAAACTGAATGCCCTTCCTAGAATGGGTATAAATGGCAGTGTAGTTGGTGAGGCACTGCTTTGACAAGTAAAAGCACATGTGAACCTGTAGGATATATACCCCATGCAGGTTTCTACACAACCCAAACGTATTCTGATATAAGAACAGGCTTTTTTCAGGGTAGCTAAAATTCCTTCCCAAATTATTAGTGGTTGCTGGGATTTTTCTATCAAACGTCTAAAGGAAAACGTGTTTATAAAACTGAAATTTGCTATAATAAAAACTGAACTTCGCTGATTTAAAAAAATATTTTCTTTGTGTGTGGATTTTTTCCATCCGGGTGTAGAATACATTTTGGTATGTGCTCCAAGGCATGTGCCAATGTGCACCACCAGTAGAAACAAAAAAAACTACCCGTGGGTGCTCTGCTAATCAGCTGGGTGGCATTTGCATTTGTGACAGGCCGGGCCGGGTCTAGGCACCATTGAGGTAGTCCGCTCAGAGTGAATTGCTCAAACTCAGGGCTCCTTACAGCCCCTGACTGGAGATTGTTCCCAAATAGGCCACAAACCTGTCACACTGAGCACTTCAGCTGCCAATCCGGCCAGCAGGAAGCCTCACGAGCAAAACCCCTCTCACACCTCAGCTCTCCCTGTGCCACAATCAGCCCCGGGCCTGCACACAGGTGAGGGGTTATAGAACCCAATCTTACCTACCCCGAACGAGTCTTTCTGGTCTCAAAGAACCAGCCACAAATCCCCGGTCAATTTACACTTTGGATCTTACCCACAAGAACACGCTGGGCCAATCCTTTAGAATCTAAAATCTAAAGGTTTATTAATAAAAGAAATAAAAGCATGAGAGTAAGGTTGTTAAGGAGAATACATTACATGCATCGAATCACCAAGTTCTCGATGCAGGCTCTCAGTAGAGATGTTACCAACTGCTATCTTAAAAGTCTCTGGTGTACATTCCATGTCAGGATGGGCCAACAATTCTTCCCGGCTCGTTGTTCCTCGCAAGGCTGCATCTGGAATCAGTAGCAGAATTGAAGGCAAGATGGAGTCTGCCTCTTGGCCTTATATATCTCTCCTGGCGTCCTCCTGACCAGAGCAGGTTACATGGTCGAGTGATCTATCTCTGTTTCACATGCTGGCAGCCATTATGCCCTGGCTGGTTTGCAGGTATCCAGATTTCCAGACACATTCCTCAGGTGTGTATAGGGCACCTTGAGAGCCATTGTCCCTGGAGCCTCACTAATTAGCATAGTCAAACTGAACAATTGTTCTTTACAACAGGCAGTCCAGGCCAGTATCAGCACAGAGTCCATATTCATAACTCCACATACAAACATCATACAAGTACATGAATAGCATATACAGAATCAGTAGAACTTAAGCTTTCATTTGACAACTCACATGGCCCCCTTTATACAGACTTTGGGGCAAACCTCCCCCTATGCGCACAGCAATGATCTGGCTGCTCCCTTTTAAATCCAGTAATGTGACAGCATCTCTTCTAAATGGCCACAAGCATACAGTTTACATGAATACTGCTGTGGAGGCTCCACCGGTAGTCCCACAGGATGACGCAAGGGCGCAGTAGGACTTCTTGAAAAAGGTGGCCAGAAATCTTGATCTCCAAGCTGAAGAGCTCGAGGAGTCCGCACACACCTCTTTTGCCTGTTGGTATCTTACTGCTATGGAATCAGTTTTCATCCGAAACACACGGCTAATCTATGTCCAGTGTCTCCTTGCAATGAGGGTGGTCATAGTTTCTTGGCTGCACCATGTCTATAGATCTTGGTTTGAGATAGTTCCAGGCAAAAAAGATACAGAGGATTTTTCTGAGGCAGGTTGTATGGAATGAAGACAGTTTGGACACGTCATGTGTTCTCATTTCCCAGCATTCTGCATTATAAATTAAAGTTGAAAGTAAGCAGCTCTTTTAAATATGGAGTTTGGTTTTGATGTTGTATTTTGGTAATTTCCAAACTTTGTTTAATCTCCTGAAGTTGTGCCTGGCTTTATTGATTTTGTTCCAGATGTACTGGCTTGTTCCACCATCCTGGCTGATGATGCTGCCCAAGTATATGAATGTTTCTACACTGATGAGAGCATAATCCTCATCCGTTTTGGGGATAGTAAGGCAATGTTAAAGGGTCATGATACCTGTCTTAATGCAGTTGATTTTCAGTCCAGTTTGCTGGCTGAATGCATTGAGATGAGTTGTTTGTTTTTTTCTTATATGCAGTCTTGGTTATGTAATAAAAGAACGAGATTATCTGCAAAGTCCAGGAATGAGAAGGTGTTAGACCAGGACTGAATCTTGTCTGTAAGAACCCAGGTTCTCCACCCTTTCTGTATCTGTGTCACCAGGTATTAAGTCAAGTGAAACTTAATTGACTGGAACAATAATTGCTTTATTAACACAACTGAACTTAACATGACTTGAACATTGTTCTACTCAGCCCTAATGAACATGCAGGTTATCATCTTTTAGACCTGAACTGTGGCACTAAAAATCTGTAAAGGCTCTCCAAGTTCTGGCAATCAAATTGTGATGATATGTAACCCGCGATAATGTTTAAGTACATGTTTAATTTTTTTTTTTGAGAACCATTGACACTGAAGAATGAAGTACAATAGAAATAAATAGTGAACATATAACTATACAATAGAAATACAGATATTAAATAAATCTTCATAGCATATAAGAATTTCTATGTGAATCACGTCTGTTTTACATTCCCCCCAACCTGTTTGACTCTATAAGTCTTTATATTTTGCATATATATATCTGAAGAGAAATATGAATATGAAAGATTGGTGGGACTAGTCACATGAGAAAGCCCATATAATATCTCTTCTCGTAGTACTAATACCTAAGATCTTGTATTGCACTTTTCATTAGCAGATCTCACAACACTTTATACAGGTCAAAACTATTATCCCCTTTTTATAGCTGGGGAAAATGAGGAACTGAGTGAGGATGTAATTTGCCCAAGGTCACCCTGCAGGCTAGCAGCCGAGCTGGAAATAGGAGGCAGGTTTCCTGAGTTCCAGTCTACTGCTCTGTCTGCTAGACCACACTTCCTACTTCCACTGTTAGAACTGTGTGTTTCTCACTCTCTCCCTCCACACACAGAAGATGTTTGCCTTTTAATGTGAATTTTCCAGAATACCAGGCAAGAACTCTGGAAATCTAAAGCCACTGCCATTGTCAGTGACTTCTATGCTTTATACAGATATAGTTTAACTAGAAGACTTAGCCTGCGTTGCCCAGGTCTGGGTATCAGGGGCCACATTCCCCGCCTGCTGCCTTCTCCTCATGGCTGGTCTGGGGTGGTGGAGGCCTGCCACCAGCTTTTCCCTAGGTCCAGCCCAGGGTGTGGGATGGGGGGCAATGCAGGCCACTCACAGGCTTCTCCCTGGGGCCAGCCTGGGGGCTACCTAAGCTGCCCTCCTGCGTCTCCCTGGGGCCACCTTGGTCAGCAGTGGCTGCACAGCTAGGTCAGTAGCCTGGGATGGCTGGTCCATGTGGTATGGTGGCCTAGGGAAGCAGGGACCACATGGTGGCCAGAAGCTGCCTTCCAGTATCATTTGTGAGTATACCTGTCCCCCATGCTTGCAACCCACCTGTGGTCATTTGTTAGTATAACTGTCCCTCCTTTCCGTTTGACACGAAACAATCACATACCACACACATCCCATTATTCTGGCACAACCAATCCCAAATCTTGGTTTAAATTACAATAGGAGGAAGCTGCATACCAAATCTGGTGTCCCTAGCTCTTACCATTTAGGAAGAGTTCTTGAACATATGGACTCACAGGTGGATGGATGGACACACACAAAGACAGACACACTAACACTCTATAATATATAGAGATAAAACATGGACAAAGCTAATGGAACAGTATTTATTTTTAAGAGCATCTTGTTGCTGTGAAGACCTGGGTATTTCTCCCATTTTGCCATTGAGTTCAAGGATTTGGTACTACACTTGCTTGTTTCCAATACATTCCTCATTCATTAATGCTCTCAATTTTCTATCTACCACCCTAAAAATAGAGAGCCAGCAAATGGAAGGCAATGACAACCTGGTTTCAAATATTGGCACAATGATTTTTAAGTCACTGAGGGCTTAATCACATGGATTCTACATTGTTTGTTCTTTTAAAAAGTTTGTGTCCCCCATAGTTGCAAAGAAAATTGTCCCAACTATGAATTGATCCACTGTTGTCTTCCTGTCTGACACCAACGACAGAGATGAGAACTGCCAAGTACTCCAATTAATGGGCATTAGACGTTAACTGAAGATGAACCGTTGATACTTTACCAGCATTAAATTAGCATTTACTTTTCCATTGGTGAGTAAATTGATAGGTGGAATGGAGAAGAAGGTATATTTGAAGAACATGAAATGGAAGTTGCTTTAGAAAAGGAAATGCAGAGAATAAAAATGAGTGGCATAGAGTCAGAGGAGAGAAACAGAAAGCAGGGTGAGGAAAGAAGGAAAACAAAAATCATAAATAACATTTATCAATGATTGTCAGAGAGTCTTCACCACTGTCAATTTTTAAATCACAACTGAATATTTTTTTAAAAGATCTGCTCTACAAGTTATTTGGGGGAATTTCTATGGCTTGTGTTATGCTGCAGGAGGTCCATCTAGATCAGGGGTGAGGAACCTTTTTTGGGTTGGGGGCCACTGCCCCCCAGGCAAATAGATTTTGTGTGCTCCAGCCCCACAGTGGAATGGGGGGGGAGCTGGAGTGCCAGCGCAGGCTCCCCAATGCTGCCGGGGAGGTGAAGCCCCAAGCTTCGGGGGCCAGATCCAGGCAAGCCCACCCCTGATCTAGATAATAACAATGATCCCTTCTGGCCTTGTCATTTATTTATGTGATAAGGTTCTTAACAATAATAATGCTAGTTTTTAAAAATCAATGTGTAAAGATAATTTTTCTTCCTTGATCTTTCTGTGAACCTTTCCATAGACATTAGAGACAGTCATTCTATGGATTATGGGTAGTTAGTGGACTTACATTTATTCCCTAACTCAAAGAATATAATTAAACATAAAATTTATCCTCTTCTCAGAATGGATGGCAAATACAAGGAGTGGAAACAGGGTATAAGGTGTCTCGAACCAATAGCCAGTTCCTTCAACCCTTATGCACATGAGTAACCCTTACACACGGAATAGTGTAATTGAAAGTAGTGGCTTTATTCATAAAATCATAGGACTGTGAGGGACTTGAAGAGGTCTTCTAGTCTGTCTCTCCTACCCCACGCAGGACCAAGCACCATCTAGACCATCCCTGATAAGTGTTTGTCTAACCTGCTTTTTAAAAATCTCCAATGATAGAGATTCCACAACCTCCCTAGGCAATTTATTCCAGTGCTTAACCACCTTGACAGTTGCGAAGTTTTTCCCAATGTCCAATCTAAACCACCCTTGTGGCATTTTAAGCCAATTCCTTTTTTGTACTAACCTTGGCGGTACTAGAAAACTGTTATGTTCCCACTAAGCCTTCTCTTCCTCAGACTAAACAAACCCAATAATTTCATTCATTCCTCATAGGTCATGGTTTTTAGATCTTTAATCATTTTGATGCTCTTCTCTTGACTTTCTCCAATTTGTCCATATCTTTCCTGAAATGTGGCATCCAAAATTGGACTAAATACTCCAGGTGAGGCCTAATCAGTGTGGAACAGAGTAGAAGAGTTCTCATATCTTGCTTACAACACTCCAGATAATACATCTAAGAATGAGGTTTCCTTTTTTTGCAGCAGTGTTTCACTTGTAGGCCCCTTTTTTCTAGAGAAGACTCTGACCTTTATTGGGAGTGTTACACTTGCGACTATCCTATGTGTTGCAGTCCAGTCTGAGAGCTGACTGAGAGGGTCGGCAGTGAGGGAAGGGCCTGCAGAGAGATGTATATTATTTATAAGTGATATTTTTGAGTTAGATCCATGCCACAGATTATTATTAGAAAGGTTTATTCCTGGAGGTTTTAAAGGTGCACATTGAGTGTGTATAGGAACCAGCCAGGTGTAGGCACCATCAATTTTGAATTCCTTTAGAAGGATAGGGGGGATAGAGGGTTCATCCATCACCACCATTAGGATACTCAGGGACTCTGTTAACATCAATAATATCAGGCACAAAGGCACACAGGTGAGTGTTGCCTACTCCTGGGTAACCCAAGGAGGAAAGGGAGTTACACACTGTTGACTTATATTTAACTTGCAGACCACTATGTCCCGCAGATCACTTTTCACAGTCATTTCCCATTTCATATTTGTGCAATTAGTTCTTCCTACCTAAGTGGAGTATTTTGCACTAGTCCTTATTATATTTCATCCTATTTACTTCTGACCATTTCTCCAGTTTGTCCAGATCATTTTGAGTTTTAAACCTATCCCCCAAAGCACTTGTAGCTCCTCCTAGCTTGGTACCATCTGCAAACTTTATAAGTGTACCCTCTATGCCATTATTTGAATCATTGATAAAAATATTAAACAGAACTGGAGCCAGAACTGAGCCCTGCAGAGCCCCACTTAATATGCCCTTCCAGCTTGACTGTGAACCACTGGTAACTCTCTGAGAATGGGTTTACAACCAGTTATGCTCCCACTTTACAGTAACTCCAGGTAGGTTGTTTATGAGAAGTTCATTCAAGACAGTATCAAAAGCCTTACTAAAAGTAAATCACATCTACCACTTCCGCCCCAACCGCCCCGATCCACAAGGCTTGTTACCCTGTGAAAGAAAGCTATTAGGTTGGTTTGACAGGAATTGTCCTTGACAAATATACACTGACTGTTCCTTGTCACCTTATTATCCTCTAGGTGTCTGCAAACGGGGCAATTATTTGCTCCATTTTTCTGGGGACTGAAATACGTAGCAAGTGAATAGTGATTACATACAGAAGCAGAGGCTGCAGCCAGGAATAGGCCATTTAAAGATTTTTCTTCGCATTTCATTTCCCTCCCTCTGCTCTCCATTTGCTGCTTTGCTCTATTTTTGAACAGGTTAAGGAATTAAGAACACTGCAGGAAACAGAGTGCTTCAATATAAACATACATTACATGCCGAGCGAGCATCTGCAAACCAAATGCTACCCTGTCTACTAATCCCAACCCAGGGCTGGAGAGATTCTGTTGAAAGCATTAGAAATCATCCAGTTGGTATGTTAACTTTCATAGGAAGGTAGGGATAAGGATGTGGGGCAAACTCTCTGGTCAACTGCCACTAAATTCAGACTCCTATTTCAGAAACTTGGGCAGATTCATGCCTACATATGTTTGAGGAGAAATGTCATTGTGCAATAAAAAGAATTACATAAAGGGAGGGATTGAGAAACAAAAGTATATGGATGGAAGTAAAATCTTTGTTGTTACTGACAAAATCCAAGAACTGTGACTTCGCTGGTTTGGACACAAAGGGCATGTCTACACTAGGAAATAATTTTGAAATAAGTAAAATTGAAATAATAACTCCCAAAGTAGCAAAATCAAAATAGCATGTCCCCATTATGGGGAAGCATCGAAATTAGTCAGAACAATTTTGAAATAGCGCCTCCGCACTGATGGGAGCCTGCCTCAGATTTAGAGCCCCCAGAAGCACTGTGGGGAGGGCACCAAGAGGGCACACACTTCCTGTGGCTGCTTGGTCTAGCAAGCTACAACACATGCTTTCAGGGGCTCCTCTCTATGACCATGTCTCACACACCACTCCTCCACTGCCTCCTCCCTCACAGGACACAAAACAGACACAGTGTGCACTGGCTGCTCTTACGAATGCCATACCACTCACACCATGGAGCTGGAGCTGCTGCAAAGCAGTGCCAGGCTCAAGGGCCTCGAGCTGCACCTTATGGCACAGTTTTTCCAGACTGCCCACATGCTGCTCCAGCAGGATGATGACCAGCCCAGACCAGAGGCCCTCATCACCCAGTTCCTGGTGCTCCTGCTGCTGCAAATGCCACTCAATCCCCTGGACACTGTGGAACACCGCTTCTGGCAGCAGAAGACGTTTGCTCTGGTGGGACTGCATTGTCCTGCAGTGATGAGACGACCAGCAGTGGCTGCTGAACTTCTGCACATGGAAGGCCACCTTCCTAGAGCTCTGTGAGTGGCTCACCCTTGCCCTCAGACAACAGGACACCCGACTGAAACTTGTCATTCTCATGCAGGTGCGCATCACCATCGCCCTGTGGAACTCACCATGCTGGACACCTACCACCCTGTCGGGAACCAGTTTGGCCTGGGGAAATCCACAATCGAGGCCGTGCTCCTGCAATTAACCAAGGCCATCAGCCGCATGCTGCTATGGAGGGTTGTCACTCTGGGGAATAGGGACAGCATTGTTGATGGCTTTGTCACCATGGGCTTCCTCAACTGCGGGAGGGGCCATAGATGGCACTCACATCCCCATCCTGGCCCCGACCACCGTGCCTCAGACTACATCAACAGAAAGGAGTATTTCTCCATGGTGCTGCAGGCCCTTGTGAATCACAAGAGACGCTTCATCGTCGGGTGGTTGGGGAAGGCACATGGCACCTGCATCTTCCGGAACTCATGCCTGTTCCAGAAGATGCATGCCAGCAATTTTTTCCCCAACCACACCATCAGAGTCGCAGAGCTGGCCATGCCCATAGTGATCCTGGGTGACACAGCTGACCTCTTGTTCCCCTGGGTCATGAAGCCCTACACAGACTGCCTGGACCCCACCAAGGACCACTTCAATGCCAGGCTGAGCAGGTGCCCCATGGTGGTAGAATGGGTGTTTGGTTATTTAAAGGGGAAGTTCCAGAGTCTCCTCACCCTTCTGAACCTCAGAGAGCACAACATCCCCTTTGTGGTAGTGGCCTACTGTGTGCTCCACAACCTCTGTGAGAGCAAGGAGGAGACTTTCCTGCAAGGGTGAGGAGCAGAGGCTGAACGGCTGGCCAGGGCATATGAGCAGCTGGACACTACGCCAGTCAGGGTATGTCTACACTGCAGAGTTTTTTTGGAAAAATGGCCATATTTCCGGAAAAAAACTACACTTACATCCACACTGCAATTGCATTCTTTCGACAGAAAGTCAAAAGAATTCAGGGGGTTTTCTGACAGCAATAAACCTCTTTCTGCTCGGAAGAAGCCTTTTTCCAGAAGAGCTCTTTCAGAAAAATGGCATGTGTGGACGGGGAAGAGGGTTTTTTTTTAAAGAAGAGGCCTCCAGAAAAAAGTACACGTTCCCTGGTGGCCACTCCGTCCATTGTAATCACAACTCAAATGTGAGATAGCATTCACATTGATTGGACGCTATCTTTCGAAAAAAAACAGATCGCTTTTTCAATGCGCTTTTGCTGTGTAGATGCTCTCTTTCAAAAGAAGTTTTTCCAGAAGATCTCTTCCAGAAAAGCTTCTTCCAAAAGAAGCCTGCAGTCTAGACATAGCCTCAGTGAGCACATCAAGGGGCTGTGCTCATCAGGGAGGTTTTGAGGGAGAGTTTCAGCAAAGGCCACCTGTGAGACTCTCCCCTGTGCCTCTCCATAAGGGGCCCATGAATTCCCTCTGGGTGCCTTTCCTTCCCCACCCCTCCCTTCCCACCTTCCCTCTTCCCTGCAGAGCAAATAAAAAAGCCTTTTTTTGTGTGGAAAAAACCCAAGAGTGTTTATTTGGAGGATATATAACAGGGAAGGGACTGGGGAAAGAACCTGGAATGGGGAGGATGGAGAAAGGGGGCTCAGGAATGGGCTGGGACTGGAGCCTGCCTTGGGTAGCTTGGGAGGCTTTGGATGCCCAAGAGGTCCCACTGCCCCATATTCTGGGGCCCTGGTGGCCCCTTGGGGGTGGCTAGGAGGGAAAGCCACAGGGAGGCTGAGGAGGTGAGTGGTGGACTGCTCCATGCATGAGACCATGTGCTCCATCACCAAGGTGAGGGAGGAGCACATGGTCTCATGCTGATGTGCCAGCTGGTCCTAGGCAACCTTCCGCTGCTCCCAGTCAGCGTCCCATTCCTCTTCAACAGCTGGGACTGCTGGCAGGCCATCTGCTCCCTCATTAGGTCTTCCTGGGTGTGTTTCCTCCCGTGGATCCCACAGAATCAGGAAGATGGTGTGGTAGGTGATGGACACACCAGGCTTGCAGCTGCCCCAACTGTGAAGGAACATTACAAGGGCAGTCATCCCAGGAGACCCTGTGCATGAAGCCTAGCCCTAATCTCTGAGCTGACACTGAAGGTCTCGGTTCAGATGACAGTGATGTGCTTCAAACAAGGCCATATGCTGCCTTGACAGTGGGCACTTTCCTGCAGGGACACGGATGTCCCAGGGGAACATCGCTAGCCCCATGGCCTGGGGATAAGCAGGCATGAGAAGGTGCCAGCCAGGCCAGGAGCCTGCGGGCGGGAGGGTGGGGGCACCGGGCAGCTCAGCTTCCTTCTGTGTCCTGCACGTGCTGGGTCCAGCACTGGTGGCGCACCACAGAGAGAGAACTTCTATCCCCGCCTGCTGGAGAGGGGGGGCTATTGGGGGAGGTATGTGAGTAGCAGAGGCTGCTTGTTGGAAAGAGTGCTACTGGGGTTCCCTCCTCTTCCTCCCCTTGGAAAGTTCTCATGCAGGGGATCAATCTCCTCAGCATCACTGCTCTTCATTGGGAGTGAATGCTGCCCAAGTGCAGGCATGACTCTGTGCCGTGTGAGGCACTGCTGTGTGATTCCATGACCCCAGACTCCCTAGTGGTGGCTTGTCATGGGAAGGTGTCCCACCACAGAGAATGGAGTAAGGCAGGCCTCTCCAGGATCCTTGTGAGAAGAACCAAGGGGTTCCTGTATGAGAGTGTAATGGGGCTGAGAGTTCTGGGCTGCCATTCCATGTGCACCCACATGCACAGGCTGTTGTGCGCCCCCCAGACCAAGTAGGTTGAGTGAGAAGCGCTCAAGTTCTTGCAGCCCGTCACCTGCCCCCGTCCTTCTAACACACACTGCTTCCTAAAAGAATAGCAATATGGATGTATGCAAGGCATCCTTCAAACATGAAACTTCTATCAACATCTATATTCTAATACTAACACAGCACTATCCATTCATGAATCTCAAAGCACTTTGGAAAAAAAATCATTAAGGCCATGTCTATACTTATGCAGAAGTTCAATGCAACTTCAGCTACATTAATTGCATAGCTGGAGTCGACATATCTTTAATTTGATTGTTTACGCTGGCTTCACAGCAGGAGGTTGACAGGAGCAAATGCTGTCAATGACTTCCCTTACTCCTCATGAATCGAGGCATACTGGCATTGACAGAGGCGCCCTCCATGCTTGATTTAGCAGGTCTTTACTAGACCTGCTAAATTGAGCGCCAGAATATTGACTGCCACATAACAGACATAGATGTGGCATAATACTCACAGTAGGTAAACATTTTGGAGCATTTCTCCAGCCGAGGAAGTTAAGGTGCTGAAAATAATTATCACTTGTTTAAGGTCACAGAATCAGCTATTGGCAAGGCTAAAACCATAACCCAGGAATTCTGATTTCCAGTGACCTCTATCACCAAAGTGCTCTAAATAAGATTTCAGAACTGTTTGCAGTCTTTGGTGGATCATAGCATTTACTGTAAGGCAAGCATGTATAATGAAGAATCTTTGTATTCTTAATAACTATAAGTTGAGTATGTGAAAATAATGGTCCATCTGAATCAAGCAGTCCCAGGTTTCCATTTTGGAAAATTTGATAGAAGGAATGAAATATAAAGCTTGTCTAGATTTCAATTTACAGTTAGCCCTTGTGCTAGACCAGTACTAAGAAAAAGGTTGAAGGGATATTGACAGCAATATAATCTCTCTAAAGCTGTGATTGATCTAGTCTGCAGCAGGAAGGATGGCAGCAGTGCATACAGATGAAGGAGAAGTCTGTGAAAAGACTGCAGTAGGTATTCTGTATCTACTGTGAAAGAATGTGAGGATGTTAAATATGTATCATGTCCTTCATCTTAAGAAGCCATGTACTGAGGGAAAGGATAAGATAATAGGAGGATGAATGAAGAGGACAGGCAAACGTTGTCTGTGCATGCTCCCATTAATAAAAGAAAACAGAGGAAAAACCTCTAAATCTATCTAACAATGATGGGCAAGACATCAGCCAATTTTTTCCCCTTCCTTTTATGCGATTTTGACCAGTTAAGATGGCTGTGATATTCAAGTTGCAGTAATATTCTTTTTTTAAAAGTTTCAAACATTTGGATTTATTTTCTCTCATTAGATAGAAATCACACATTGTTTGACACATGTAGCAAAATAGTCTGTGTGACTGGTAAAGAAGGCCATTTAATTGGCAGTCAATTTTGAATAATTCTCTTAGGTTTCTCACCAATTTCTAAACAGGAAAATTCATTGTTCAAAAATACATTCTGCTGACAGGGAAACCATATTTGCCTTACTGAACCATTCAGTCCCTATTTCTTATTGCTCTACAAGAAATGAGTTAAAAGTATTCTTTTTTATACCCGGGGTCTATGTCTACACTGCCCCCCTCTTGTGCAAAAAAATATGCAAATGAGGCAAAGCGTGGAATATTGCTGCATCTCATTTGCCTAATTAATTAGGCTCCGTTTTTGCTCAAGAGGCTCTTGCGCAAAAAGGAGCTGTCTACACAGTTCCTTTTTGTGCAAAACCCCACTCTTGTGCAAGAGCCGTTCTTCCTGAAAAAGAGAGGAAGAATGGCTCTTGCACAAGAGGGGGCTTTTGCGCAAAAATGGAGCCTCATTAATTATGCAAATGAGGCATGGTGATATTCCATGCTTTGCCTCATTTGCATATTTTTTTTGCACAAGAGAGGGCAGTGTAGACATAGCCTAAGATGTTCCTATCCCTGTACAGACTGGACAATTGTGTCACTACAAACCTTATCTCTACATATTCAGTGCTCTTCCTGATGATAGATCACCACATTTTAATGCTTAGTCACATGTGAAATGTACATTGTAAAAACTAAATTTGGTTCCACATCCAAATTGTATGATTATGTCCTTGTTCATTGATCTGAACATTTACAGAGATGTAGGTGCTGGCCTGCCATGTGCCGAGCACACTTTGATGGGAGCTCATCACTCAGACAATTGGGCACTGGGGTGCTACTCTGATATTTTGATACCTTCAACGTATTTAAAATGAAATGAAAATGGGATGATTGAACATTTACTTAGCACAAAACTAATATTTTGCTTTATACCTGAGGTATAAACTGAGAAACAGAGCAAAATGAGTAAACCAAAAGGTCATTGATTAATTTGGACTTGAATGAGGAAGACCTGGATCCTAATTGTGAAACTACACTGTTTTCCATGTATCTTTTTTTTTTAATTACTAGCCAATGGCACACTATTAGGCAATAAAGTGCACTGTGAATAATGACCTTACGTCACTATTTATAGGATAAGCTGCTGAGTTTTTTATTTGTTTTCAGATGTCAAATGATTAAAAGTGAGCCCTGATGGCAGGGATACATGCAGTGCTCTGTATGTAATTGATTTCAGCTTATTGATCATGACCCAGGAAATACTGATGCACATTATGATGCAAATGCATCCGTAAGAGACTGTGTGAAGCCTGCAGCTCATGGTGGGTGGCATCCTTTCCCCACACTGATAGCCTATAACATTTCCTCTTTTACTTTGCAGTGGGAAGCAGCCTGTAGGAATGACAGGTGGAAGCTCTGTAAACATACAGTGGCAATTAGGCAGTGGAAAATTTCCTCTGCCCTCTGTTTGGCTCTCCACCCCATTTTGGATGCAAGCCTTCTGTGTTTACTTTTATGTTCATGTCCCTTGGCAGAGTATGGGATGTACAGAAATTCTTCCTGACCTCTTCTACCCCTTGTTTATGTACACTTGGACATCTCTCATCTCCTGTCTTCTATGTGTAATGTGGCCCTCTTTCCCACTCACCCCATTTCCTGTAACAGTCCTGTCCCATTCTTAACACAGGACTGTTGCTTTTGGCAGTTTTTTTTTAATTTTGATCAAAGCAACTAGCTGATCAAGAAGTAGTAGAAATACTGCTAGTACAAAGGGGCTATTATTTGGACTGTCAAGTATTTTCATTGGGCTTCTCTCTCCCCATTGTACTCAGTTGCTTATTTCTTTGTCGTGTGCTTTTCTAACATCAGCACTAATCAATAAAGTGTATTTTAGGTTTGCATTGATCAAAATTTCTAAAAAACTTTCGACACTAGCTTTCAATTTCATAACTTATTTCCTTCAAACTTGGCTTGCTTTGTAGCTTAAAATTCAAACACATGCAAACTAACACTGAAGATTTGTGCAGACTTACTTGTAAACATGTGGCAGAATACATCCTCCACAGGGCACAAACCCCCAATGGTGCTGTCTAGTGGTGCAATATTCCACCAGCACAGAACAGAGGTCAAGATTCAGGTGAAATTAACTAATTTACTAGCAGTTGATAACAATATAAATTAAGACCACATTTCAAGGCAAAAGCACAAGGGGCAGAGAAAAAAGGTGACCTTTTAAACTTAAATCTGCATTTCCTAATTTCTGAGCACTTGATGACAATAAGAAAAGTATATAGGTTCTCATACACAGCACTTTTTTCCATCTGTTGATCTCAAAATGGTTTACAAAGGATGATCATTACCCCATTTTTTAGATAGGGAAACTGAGGCACTGCAGTGAAGTGACTTCCCAAGATCACACAGTAGGTCAGCAGAAGAAGCCGTAATAGAATTCAAGTTTCCTGAGTCCCAGTCTACTACAATCCACTTAACAAATGACAAAATGTAGCTTTAAAGATCACTATGATCTGTAACTTTCTCTGTCAACTTCAAATTCTGAAAAGTTTCTACTTGTGCAAGTGTGCTAAGAACATAAACTCATTTTCCCCAATTCTTAGAGGACAAATTAAGGCCCATGAAAGTGAGCATCTTGCGAGTCACTTTGCAGCTGATTCTGCATTTATCTGGACCTGCAGTATGTCTCCAACATATAGAGAATGGAGCCTCTGCATGCTGGATCTGGCCCACCAAGCGGGTGGTTTTCTCTGGTTGGGGGGGCAAAGACTTCATGCACTCCCCCACCCCCAGGCCAATCAAGGTCTGTGGGCAGGGGAGCATGGAAATTTCCTGGCCCTGCCCCTCCCACCCAAGACCCTGCCCTGCACAGGGCAACCCGGGGCCACTTCAAAAATTTATTAAGTGGCCCCTCTTCTAAAATTATTGCCCACCCCAGCTCTAATTGCTGCTCTAGATTCTGCTGTGTAAGTAACAAACAATTGTCCTTCCCCTTTGACAGAAGAACATAAAAATAGCCATACTGAGTCAGACCAATGGTCCATCTAGCTTAGTATCCTGTCTTCCGACAGTGGCCAATGCCAGGTGCTCTAGAGGGAATGACTAGAACAGGTAATCATCAAGTGATGCCCTCCCTTGTCACCCATTCCCAGCTTATGACAAACAGAGGCTAGGGACACCATCCCTGCCCATCTTGGCTAATAGCCACTGATGGGCCTATCCTCCATGAATGTATTTAGTTCTTTACTGAACCCTGTTAAAGTGCAGGTCTTCACAACATCTTTTGTCAAAGAGTTTCACAAACTGACTGTGTGTTATGTGAAGCAGTACTTCCTTTTGTTTCTTTTAAACCTTCTGCCTATTAATTTCATTTGGTGACCCCTAGTTTTTGTGTTATGGGGGAACGTGACTATTTTTCCTTATTTACTTTCTCCACATCATTCATGATTTTATAGACCTCTATCATATCCCTCCCTAATCTCCTTTTTTCTAAGATGAAAAGTCCTAGTTTTATTCATTTCTCCTCATATGGCAGCCGTTCCAAATCTCTAATTACTTTTGTTGCCCTTTTCTGAACTTTTCCCAGGGCCAATATGTCTTTTTCAAGATGAGATGAATACTGTGTGTAGGTGTACACACAGTATTCAAGATGTGGGCTTACCATGGATTTATATAGAGGCAATAAGATGTTCTCTGTCTTATTCTCTATCCCTTTTAAAATTATTCCTAACATGCTCTTTGTTTTTTTGACTGTTGCTGCACATTGAGTGAATGTTTTCAGAGAACAATCCAGAATGACTCCAGGCTCTCTCTCTCAAGCGGTAATAGCTAATTTAATCCCCATCATTTTATATGCATAGTTGGGATTATGTTTTCCAACATGCATTACTTTGCATTTGTCAACATTTTGTTGCCCAGTCACCTAGTTTTGTGAGGTCCTTTTGAAGCTCTTCACATTCTTCTTTGGGTTTAACTATCTTGAGCAGTTAAGTATCATCTGCAAATTTTGTCACCTCCCTGTTTACCCCTATCTCCAGATCATTTATGACACTCTTCCAAAGCTGTATTTGTCCTTCAGGGCAGTGTAGGTGCTAGCTATATACTCATATACACCATGACATGAAAGAGCCTCAATAATCAATGATCTTACCGTCCACACCATATACTTGGTGAGGTATCATCCCAATTTCATAGGTTGAGAACTGAGGAATGGATTGAAGCACCATTTTTTAAAAACAGCATTTAGGAACTGCTGCACTCAGTGTTGCAACTTTACATCTCATTTTCAAAAAGAAATTAGGCACTAAAGGATGTATATCCTAGGAATGGGTTACCTAGGGAGGTAGTGGAGTCTCCATCCCTAGAGGTGTTTACGTCTCAGCTTGACCAAGCCCTGGCTGGGTTGATTTAGTTGGGATTGGTCCTGCCTAGAGCAGGGGGCTGGACTTGATGACCTTCTGAGGTCTCTTCCAGCTCTATGGTTCTATGATTCTATGATCTCATCAACTGTTGGATGGTGAGAACTTCTTATGAATCACACAGCACCTTCAACACATAAAGGCTTTAGCAGGAGTAAGAAGAACTTTGTACTTCACAGAGAGTGTGAAGAATCTTGGGGTGGGGGGTATGTGGTCCTTAGTGAAGAAGGTATGATAGGCTGTTACCATGACTGGAAATGGCAGATTACTTTTTTCATAGCTTATATGGATGTCTCTGATAATTGCCGAGTCCAGGAGGTTATGTATTAGCAAAGTCATAAAAGCATAGTTGTCATAACAACCAAGGACTGAGCTTACTTAGTAAAGAAGCCAGAGTACATAATCTAATGAATTTTCCCTGATGCTTCAAATCTCTAAGAAGGTCTTGATTAAAAATCAGGTAATAATGAGTCAACACAACAGAAGAGCCATGGAATGGATTTTCTAATGTGGGAGGCATGAGATAAAAATAAAATATGGTGAAAATTTAAAGCTGAATACTGAAGATATTACTCAAACGTATTTGTTAACGTCAGAGCCCAGTGAAGTTCTTTAGACTGGAGAGGGAGTAACTTTAGAAGGGTGTGAGCAAAGTCAGTTTTTTATGAAAGAATGGATGAGAGGGAAAATATGAACCAGCTAGAGGGGCGGGAGGTATTGTAAATGTCTTGGACCTTCCTTCACTCAAACCAATGGTAATTTTGCAGGGGTGCACAACAATTTTTGCAGGGGAGGCCACATCATGAATTTTGTTATGTGGTCGTGGGCTGACTCTACGTCTGCCAGAAGGAGTGGGGCATTGGGCAGAAAGGGAGGGATGGGGGACTAGCGAGAGAGACAAAGAAAGTGTGTTTGTGACAGACACGTTGTGTTTGAGACACAGACTTTGTGACATAGATCAAGCGTGTGCAGCAGTGTGCATGTGAATGTGACTTTGTGTGTGTGGCACAGAGGCAGTGTGGCACATATTGTGTGTGTGTGTGTTCTGGATACTGCTGGATAAGTTTCTAAGAGAAGCCATGCTCTGTCTCTTTAAGGGAAATCTGTCTTGCTCTGTTGTCTCCTCTTTCCCCCTCCCCTCTGCACTCCGAGTCACTTTCCATCCCTGCTTCAGACTGGAGCAGCTCCGCTGTGTGTCTCCCTCTCCCCAAACCCTTCTCTGCATATATGGGGTATAGGGACAGGGTAACACCCTGACTTCAGCACTTCTTCCCCCCCTTTTCTGCCCCTCCCCCGTACTCTAGATCTCTAGCAGGAGAATCCTGGGAGCAGCTAGGCTGCTGCTAATCAGCTGGGCAGGCCAGAGAAAAATGCTTGGCTCTGGACTTGATTTTGCCCACTCCCGGTCTATAGGAATTGGCCTCAAATGCAATACTCAAATGCAATTCCCAGGCCAAAAGTGACTCTGACCATCTAGCTGGACCTCCGAGATAACACAAGCCTTTGAAATTTCTTTGGTCCTCTGATTTATCATAGACAGAGCTATAGGTTGACCAGCACTTTGCTGTTGTTGTTATAAACCAGTTTCCAGTGACTTATAAATGTTTTCAAAGTATATTTGCTCAGTCTAGAATTGTTCTCTGCCTGAAGCTCAATTTTGAAGGGGTTTGTTTTGTTTGCATAAACTGCTTCCTTTCAATAACTTTTGGTGATTGCAATGGCAATAGACAATAGATAGTGATCCAGGGCAAGATTGCACAGATGACACACCAGATCCATTAAAGGAACTCCAAGTCCATCAGAGTAATATGTTGTCTCTTTCACTGTTATATAATCACCCACTTACTGCAACACCACTGTCCTTTCATCTATTAAATCACCCTTCCCCCACCCCATCACATAATACAGCACAATTATTTTGCTTCTGAAATTTCACGCACAAGCTTAAAACACCAGGCCTTCCTCAGTGTGATCAGTCATGCATTATCTTACCTCTTTTCATAGAGAGCATATGACTCATTCTTACAGAACATATGAAAGTAAATGCCAAGTATTATGTCAGGAGAAAGAAACTTTATAGCTGATTCTGTGCTATTCAGGCATCGTGTATGTCAACTTGCATATTTACTTTTGAGAAGGATATAAAGAACTTCTGAAAGGAGAACCATTCATTAGAAGGGTGGCTCTTTAGGCCTGCAGAAGTATTCCATGAAGACAATAAGGGCCAAGAGACACATTAGATGGCACTGTACAGCAAATGATTCTTTTTTTCCAGTTGATGGTGTGAGGAGAGAGAGAACAGTCAAAGAGAGTGAACATCCAAGATTATATCATCATTCTGGACACTTCAGTAAACTGGAGCAATTGTCAGGCTTTGGTAACAATGGCATGCCCAGCATCAATAATGAGGGTATCTAGAAAAGAAAGGTTAGCTCTTCATTAGGTTAACCTAATAAAAAATTCATTTATGTTGGACATTCAGACTTAATGAGGAGCTACCAAATGGTATTGGACTTTTCATGAAGATCCAAAAGGACACGGCATGTAATGTTTAGTTAGCACTCAGAAGTCAGGTTTACTACAGAAGGTACAACACTTGGAAATTTGGATATTAGATAGTCACATTCCTTTCCACCATGTATGAAGTGGGTTTGAAATTAGTCATAATGAGTTTGCCTCTTTGTAGTGATAGCTATTCACTGCTTTCACTCAGTATCAGCAAGTTCAATGTGATTTCCAAATATAACTGCTGAACTTCACTGGCAGGTGTAAATAAAGTGATTTTTAAATGTATAGCACATGCAAATACAGAGTGATTTCCAAAAGGCGCTGTATTATATTCACCATAGAACAGATCAGAAAGCATGATCACTGGCCAGTTCCATTGCAACACAAGGAATTGACCATGGGAAGATTTCACTTTTTGGTGAGCTCAGTGTGGGATGAGAATCAATAATTTATTTACCTTTCTCGGAGCATTTACAGCCACTGTTAACAGATTTGTGCTATTTCTCATTAAAATAACCCAATTTGGTTCACAAACCAACAAAATTACCAGGGGTACCATTTCAGATGTTGGTGTATCTGTGTGCGCCCTGATGGGGAGGTGGAAAGTGAGAGCTGGGGGGCAAACTAAAGACAGTGGCCTCAGCAGTGTTACTGAGCATGCTCAGTACAAGCCAAGCAGCAAATCAGGGTCGGGGACTGTCAAGGCTTCTTCCCCACTCTGGGACGATACATGCAGAAGTGGGCCCCTGCAAAAGTACCCCAAAACCTTATCTTTCCAGGCTCTGGTATAAAACATCCCCCCCTCCCCCCCAAATCTTAAAAACCTAGATTTTTGGGGATAAAATCCGCTGCCACCACCCAAGTAATGATACGAAAAATCAGGGGAGAGATCACTTGGGAAATCTCAGCCCTAAAGTAAAAACCAGGACACAAAAATTAACCAATGCCATGTTAATAAAAAGAAAAGAGAAAGAACTTTTATTATCAACACAATATTCCTGTGGCAAGCATAATGACTAGATGGAAAAGTTACCAATTAATATACTCATGGGGGGGGGGGAACCCCACCATGGGTCAAGAGCTTAGTTGAAAAAGAGAGGAAAACCCATTTCTAAATGCACAGACATCAGATTCCCATTCCCAAACCATAAAACAATAAAACCTAACAGATTTATCTAGGCTTTGCCCTACTTACAGATGGTGAAGAGTCTTTTCTTGGGGGGAGACATGTTGTCTGTCCCCCTCAGTAGCTGGAGAGAAACTGCCCAGGGACAAAGGAGGGAAAAACCCCAAAATTCCTTTGGGTATGTGTACACTAGTCCCCTAGTTCGAACTAGGGAGGCTAATGTAGGCATTCGAAGTTGCAAATCAAGCCCGGGATTTAAATATCCCGCGTTTGATTTGCATCTTCCCGACCGGTCGCCATTTTTTGAAATTTACAAGTCCGGACTAACTGCCCGCATCTACACGTGGCAGGGTGGAAATTAAAGCCCCTAAATTGAACTACCTGTTAAACCTCATTCCAGGAGGAATAACAGGTAGTTCAAACTAGGGCTTTATTTCGAACTACCAGGTCCCTGCCGTGTGTAGACGCGGGCAGTTAGTCCGACTAGAAAATTTCAAAATGGCGATCGTTAGGAAGATGCAAACTGCCAGCGCGGATATTTAAATCCCGGCTTGATTTAATCTGAATGCCTACATTAGCTCCCTAGTTCGAACTAGGGGGCTAGTGTAGACATACCCTTTGTCCCAGTTTGAAATCCCTATCTGCATTTTTATTGGCCGACTCTACCTGGCTTAGGTAAGGAACATAGTTAACCCCTTAGTCCCCAGGCTGCTGGCTAAACCTCATGATCATGACAGGAACTGATTCTATTCACCCTCCCCCCACACACTTATCTCTTCCTAGGGATATTAAGGCACTGGAAAACTCTAGGGTTTTTTTGGCTGATAACTTAGCAATTAGCAGATAGGAGAATGGTATCTAATTCCTATGTAAAAGAAAGAAAATGTAAGTAAATATTAGACCCACGCAGCTCTAATATTAACATTCTGACATTTTGTGGCAAGTCACTTAAGGGACACCGGTTAGCCTTAAAATTTTAATATATATTCTTATGTTCTTACTAATTGCAGAGAGAGAGAGAGAGAGAGAGAGAGAGAGAGAGAGAGAGAGAGAGAGAGAGAGAGTCAGGACTCCTGGGATCTATATGACCTCTGGAAGCTGAGTGGGGTCTAGTGGGTTATAGCAGGGGGCAGATGTATTTGGGCTCTATACAAGGTCAGAATGGCCATACTGGGTCAGATCAATGGTCCAGCTAGCCCAGTATCATGTATTTCAACAGTGGTCAATGCCAGGTGCTTCAGAAGGCATCAAACAGAAAAGGCATCCCCTTTTGTCCATTCCTAGCTTCTGGCACACAAAAGCTAGAGACACCATTCCTGCCCATTCGGGCTAGTAGCCATTGATGGACAAATCCTCCTTGAACTTAATTTTGTTCTTATTGGAACCCTGTTATAGTTTGGGCCTTTCCACCATCTCCTGGCAAAGAGTTTCACAGACTGACTGTGAAGAAATAATTTGTTTTAAATCTGCTGCCAATAAATTTAATTGGGTGAACTTCTTGTGTAATGCTAGTGAAGCAGTAAATAACATTTCCTCATTCTATTTTTTGCACACTATTCATGATTTTCTAGACCTCTAATATATCCCTCCTCCCCCACCCTTTAGTCATTTCTTTTCCAAGCTGAAAAGTCCCAGTCTTGTTAATCTCAACTCATATGGAAGCTGTTCCTTACCGTTAATATTTTTTGTTGACCTTTCTGTACCTTTTCCAAATCCAATATATCTTTTTTAAAGTATGGAGTGACCAAATTTGCACACAGTAGTCAAGATGTGGCCATACCATGACATTATATAGAGGCAATATGATATTTTCTGTCTTCTTATCTATCTCTTTCCAAATTATTCCAATATTTTGTTAGTTTTTTAGTCTTAGACTGCCACTGCACATTGAGCAGATGTTTTCAGGGAACTATCCACAATAATTCCACGATCTCTTTCTTGAGTGGTAACAACTAATTTAGACCCCATCATTTTTGTATGTATAGTTGGGATTATATTTTTCCATGTGCTTTACTTTGCATGTATCAACACTGAATTCCATCTGCCCTTGTGTTGCCTAATCACTGACTTTTGTGAGATCTCTTTGTAACTATTTGCAGTCAGCTTTGAACTTAACTATTCTGAGTAATTCTGTAATATCTGCAAATGTTGCCATCTCACTATTTACCCCCTTTTTCAAGAACATTTATAAGTTTAACAGTACTGGTCCAAATTCAAATCCCAGAAGCACAACACTCATTTCTAATACCCCTCACTCCATCTTTTAAGTACCTGGCAATATTTTCATGATGATCTAACAATCCTTCAATTACTGGAATGACCAGTTTTTTGTTATTCTTAATCACCCGCCTCCCTCTTTTTATAACAAACTCCTGCCCCAAAGGCAAAGCTGCAAGCAGTTCAAACTCTGTTGCATTGAAGAACTGCCTCTGGATCCAGGGCATGAAACTTTAAGTAGACCTCAAGTATGAAATCTAGGCATTCAAAACTAGGGGTGGGGGGCTACTGCTCCTCTAGTTCCCCTAAATGGCACCCTTGAAAATTACATAACCGGCTTTTGCAGCACCATCTTCCCGCATCCCCCACCCAAAACTCACATGCACTCCTTCACTGGGGTTCCACTGGATTCATGGTTTTATTTTTATTTTTTTTTTTGATAGGATGAGAGGGCTTAACACAATGGTTTTCAGCTTGTGGATTACAGTCCCTGTGGAGTCCGCAGACTATGTCCAAGATTTCCAATGGGGTCCGCACATTCACAATTGTATAGAGCTAAATGATAAAAGATTGAAAGTTATTGGATTAGAGCAATAGTATAAAATTCCTCAGAATGGCCTGGTTTGAGGGGACCAATTCTCTATTTCCATGGGAATTCCATTTTTATGTCCAGTCTGTGACTTTTCCTGAGATGCCCTATACAGATGTCAGCTCCAATCATCAGGCTGGCTTTGTAATATGGTTAGCTAGGCCCAAATGGCCAAAGGAACCTAAATACATTTGAGGATCTGGGTCCAACTTGTTATTGGAATGTAGTGAAACTAGAACTGAAGAATTAATGCAGAGTGTTTGCAAACATGCATTTGAATTCTGAAGAGCTTTTAATCAGCCTTGTATTTGTCATTCATTAGATCTGTTTAAAAAAAAATCATGGGAGTTTTTTCAAAATTTTATACTAGATTTTTAATTTCATTGTTTCAGACAGTCACTTTCCATTTTTTCCAATCAGTAAAATATTTCAGTACTCCAGAGCTGGTATAAAAAAAGTTTGTGAAAAATATTTAAATCCTTACATATTTATAATAAATGATGCATGATTTCAATTTATATCTATGCATTTAAATGTTAATCCAAGATATTGAACAATCCAGCAATCCAGAAGAGTAATGTTTCATTACAGACTACACTGGATTCTTTATTTATATGTCCTCATTATTGTTGTATCTATGCACTTCTCAACGATGATAGGAATCTCCAGTTCAAATCCTCTCACCTCAGGCAGAAAAGAAGATTGAACTATGTGCCCTAACCACCAATCTAAGAATTATAAGGGCTCTATCTGCTACCCCCTCTTTGGAGTTCGGAAGCCTATGGGTCCACACCTACTAGATTGAGCCTTCCTAGTAAAATAGTCATTGCACTTCCTATCTTCTCCCAGTTTGTGGATTGTACTTGGGCTTAGGCAGGAAATAAAGAAGTCAGGACACCTATAGCAAGCCTACAGAACAGATGCCAAAGGCAGAAAGGTAGGTTCCCATAGAACTTCTGTAGCAAAAAATTAGGCACTTTAGGCACTGCAACCTAAGCCCAAATTCTACCACTCAGGTAATCCCTTACTTTGGGCCAGCATGGAATTTTTCATTGCCACACATACATATGTTTTATGCTTCCTGAGTGCTGCAAAGAGACCCCTATGAGGCTCATCAATTTGGGCTTTACTCTTCCCTCTCTTTTTGGTATATTTTTGATTAATTTAATGAGTTTACTTAACTAAAATTCTAATCTCCTGGCTTCACTGAAATCAGTGGGAGCTTTGCCACTGACTTCAATGGGACCAGGAATTCACCTATGACATTTTACTTTGGGTACATCTACAATGCATGGCTATTTTGAGATATAAGAAGTGTTCCAAATAGCTACCATGCGTCTACACAAGCCGCCCGTTATTTTGAAATATTTATTGAAATAACGGGTGCGCTATTTTGGTATCCTGGTAAACCTCATTGCACGAGGGTTAAGGGATGGCTCAAAATAGCACATTATTTCAAAATTTTGCACTGTGTAGATGTGCCAAATTTCAAATATAAGCTTTTTCAAAATAGATTCAAAATAAGATATGCAATTTGCATAGTGCAAATTGAGTACCTTATTTCTAGTTTAGGGCGCTGTGTAGACCCTTTCAGAAAAGAAAGTGACACCTTTTAAAATTCAAATGTGAATACACTTCTTTACTCCCCTCCTCCCCACCATTATCTCCTTTATGAAAAAATTGTTATGGTAATGGTGTTCAGAAGTTTTATAAATGAGCATTTACTGTGCTGTGCCTGTTACTTTGTTCATGCACAACTGAGAATCCTATTAGGTAAATAAATAGTATGAATTAATAGTCTATGTGGAATTTAGCTGCCAATTAGTGTATATTTTAGCACTGTGACAAGTTGAGAGCAACCTAGAAAAACATAAATCTTTGAGAAGTTTATTAGTGTATATAAAATAAATCTGCTCAAGATATTTTCCCACCATTTAAAGAAAAACTTTTAATTGCCAAATTACAACAAAACTATGCAGTTGACAGGTATTGAAAACTACTGTGGAATTAATTATTTTGACTTCAGCAGAAATTTGGCTTAATCAGAACCTACTCTCTCCCCACATGTTGGTAATTATCATTGAGCTCATTATAAAATATACTGATTTATCACTACTTCATTTCACAGGAAGCTATGAATATAGATCTTTACTTACAAGAATATTCCTCCCCTCAGAGAGGAACCTACAGTTGATCTGATTTAAAATGCTCAGAAGTTACAGACAACATTGAGAGCCAGCATATTGACTAATTACATTAAGCGTCAAAATTACACCTCTTTCATTCCACTATCTAGGGGACCATTCTCACCCCAGCATTTCTGTGAATTGTCCCACTGAAGCCATTGATTATAATTGTTCATATGATGAAAGGTTGCAGGATGGAGTTATAACCAACACATTTGTTTATCAGAGTTGCTGCTGGAATGGAGGTATGAATGGAAAGAGATGCTTAATGAATAAATATGGGGGCAAAAATATGAGGCACACTCTCCGAATTTATTTTAAAAAACTCCAACAAATGCAAAATGAATAATGGTCAAAATATTATCATAGGCAGAGCTATTTATATTTAAGCTGTCCAACAATACCCACTATAAAACTGTTTTCAGTTGCTTTGCCCATTTTTAACCCTTTGAGCAGAACTTGTCCATGCCAGATATCTGCCTCAGGCTGAATGTTTTTTGTTTGTTTGTTTGTCTTTGTTTTTGGAAAGTCCAGCTACTTCCAAGAGTAAGCTTTGGGAAGATTACATTTTGTCAATTTAAAAAAATTCTAACAACTATTTGGTTGAGATGTTTTAACACCCCTATGCTTTGGAGCAGGGACTTGAAATTTGGCATGGGGGTTGTCTTTGTGTCACAGATGTGCCTTTTGTGGTTCCCATGAAAATATACCAGAATTTGGCCAAGCTAGAAGCCTTTGGCATAGACAGCCTTAATTCTGGCATTTCCTAGCTTTTGAGGGGGGAAAAAACAACGAGTTCTGTATTGTCCAGCCTTCTCATGGACATTTCAGACAGTAAAGTTTGTTGCCCTCTTAAGGAGTCAATTTTCAATAATTTGTTATTTCACATGCCATTACCAAAAGATTCAGTTAAAATACAGCACTAGATTATTTTAGATTACCAAACCCAAGTTTATTTATAGAACGTAGTAATGTAAGTGAATTCAAAGTATAACACAAAGTTAGAAATCATTATCAGCAAATAAGAGTGAAAAGCTTCATCTAGCAAGTTTGGGTTCAAGGCTTTGTTCAAGATGGGCTTTTTTCCCCACAAGTTTCCAGCAAGATGGGTGACTGATCCTCTCCTTGGCTATGTCTACACTGGCGGGTTCTTGTGCAAGAACACAGCCGGAAGCGTAGCGCAAGAATGCTGAGTTCTTGCGCAAGAAAGCATCCACACTGGCAGGACACCCTTGCACAAGAACATGGCCCTGGAACCACTTCGGCCATGGCAAGAGTCACCAGCGGCATCTGTGGGTATGTGCCGGATCCCCACTGGGAAACACGCTTAAAGGGACCCCTGGACAGTTGTTTCCCTGTGGCTGCATGCTTAGGCACCTCCTTGAGGGACTGAGAGCCACAGCCACACCCACGAAATCTCACCTCGAGACACCTAGGGACCACAGCCCCTGGCAAGTGCCCCTGGGCACCCTCGCTCCCCCCCCCTCCATTACAGCCATGGAGCCGGAGGAGGACCCCGGCCAGCAGTGTGCCCTCACAGTCATCATCGAGGCCGTGGAGCAGCTGCACCAGGGAGCCACGCTGCTCCAGCGGGAGCTGGAGACTGGGCAGCACCTGCAGGCCCTCATCATCAATGCTGCAGCTGTGCTCGGGCACCCCCAGCCCACTACCAACAGGTGCCTGTGGAGGCACCACACAAGTAGGGACTGGTGGGAGCACCTGGGGCTGGGACAATGGGGCGACCAGCACTGGGTGCAGACCTTCCGGATGCACAGGGGGACATTCCACGAGCTCTGCACCTGGCTCGCCCCGACATCCCCATGGACAAGAGGGTCACAATCGCCCTCTGGAAACTGGCCACCCCGGTTTCCATGGGGAACCACTTCGGGGTGGGCAGGTCCATTGTCGGCGCAGTCATCCAGCAGGTAAGGCCCTCATGGGACTGCAGGCCAGCCCCGGGGGAGGGAAGGGGCCAGGTTGGGGGCCTGGGGGCAGGGTGAAGCCCCGCACTTAGGGGGTCACACCGTCCCTTCCTCATGTAGCCCTGCCAGCAGGGAGGGAATCCCCGGGGGGGGGCCCTGGCATGTGTGGGGGGAGAGGGTATCGAGGGGCGGCGGGCACGCCCCAAGGGCCCATGTATCCACTGCGTCTCATTCCGTGCATCCCAGACTTCTCTTGAGCTTCTATCATTGGCTGAAAAACACTGGTGTAAGAGATACAGGGCAGAAAACTCCAAGTTCTTTTATAGTTCCCCCACTTGCTTGCTGAAACACAAGTTGGTCTCTTTCTTGCCAACTCCTCTCCCTGTTCTCTTGTTTGTTTTATATATGTAGTTTGAGGGAAATGCACATTGCTGTGTTTAGGATACATCTGTTTAACAACTTCTGCCTAGGCATAACTCAATACTGTTGCTATATGCATTTCATCATCACATAATTGACCGGTGAGTTATTAGTTTTCAAACAAAATCTCACAAAGGCTGCTATATAGAACAATCACTACAATGGTGTGAATTACAGGGGTTCTTTCAGTCAGAGTGCCCCTAAGAACTCAAGGCCACCACCAACTTCTCCTCCAGGCACAAGATATGTTTCTTTGTATCTCTTTCCCCAACATAGAGCAATACATGTTAACCAAAAGGAAATCACCAACAAACTCTGTCTTATGCAACTGCACATATTTCTTCTCTTGTTTTTCTCATCCTCTTGACATGTAGATACTATGTCAATTAAGGCAGTATAAAGAGCTATATAAAACAAAACAGCATGGACTTGTACAGTTAAGTAACATTTAACACCACCACCACCACCACAAAACTGAGACACTTGTTGTTCCAATACTTTTGATAAATATTTTGACTTCATAGTCATAGTTTCAGGTAATGCCTCTTAATCGTTTAGCCACTGCACACTTGCACAGAAGCAGCGTGTCTGGAAGAGATGGGGGGAAATTGGAAATCGTAATTCATAAGTCTCAGTACTTGGTTGGGATCTTGAGGTACTCAAGATCCCAACCAAGTACTGAGACTTATGAATTACGATTTCTTATTTTTCTCTGCTAAAATGGATATATCCAGCCTCTGAAGAAGGGATCCAAATAAATGCCATTATACTTTATATTCTTTCCAACTAGTCTGAAAACAGGAGGGAGAGGCAGGAAGGCTGGGAAAGAGAAAGATTTTCACGTGAATCAGTGTAAATGAAAGAAAAAAAGCTAAACTTGTTACATAATTGTTCCAATTTCATGGTCAGTAATCCTTTTGACTCCTAAGCGTGCATAGGCATCAGACAGAGCTGGCCTCCATTCTTGTGCAGATGCATTCATTTGAACTGATTAAGGTTGGCTTCAGTAGCAGAGAGACTTCCTCTCTTAATTAAACTATGCTCTATCATTTCCAGATCTTTCAGTTGCCATGGTAAGCTTTGACTCACTGTAGGTTTCTTTTTACTGTAGGATTTGAGAAGGAGAAAGTTTCCTGATAATTATTCCTAGCATTTATTTTTCTTGGGGAAGGGGAAAAAGAAGAATCAGAGGGTTTTTTAACTATCCTTTTGTGAAGCTAATGAGCAATGTTTTCAGCACTTATAACACCCCACCCAGTCCTGTCATCCTCAACTGTCAGACACATGCAACTTCTCAGCAGAAAACTGGAGAAGCCGCAGGAAGCTAATGACCAGGAGCTCAGATGCAGAGCAACACAAATTGTTAGAGCTTCCAAGCTATATTTGTCATATATTTCACTCACTTGTCAAAGTGACAGACTCGTTCTGCATAAAACCTAAAGATAGTAAATTCTGCTATTTAATTTTATGCTTATTTATAAATTCATATGCTTTTAATGAGTCCATAGAAAAAAAAATTAAAGGGGACAAATAGGTTTGGGTTCTCAATTACCCATTGTAATTAAATGGAAATTGAGTGCCTAAGGCACTTATGAAAACCTGTCCTTATGAAATAGAGATTTGTTTTTCCTGTGTTCTTTTAATGACATTGAAATACACCGATACTGAGATCATAGATGATACCTACTAGTCATGGGAAGTTCTCAATGGACTAAGGGGAATGTGAAATTGTTTACAACATGGTAGAGGTTAAAAATTCACAAGTCTCTCAGAATACCATTAAAGCTTTCCCTCATCTTAGGCCAGGTTTGCACACATTTATAGTCTGAACTCTCCATGGCACGGGTACCAGCTGTTCCAGGGAACTGAGGAAGCAAAACCACAGGGCATGTACTGTATCTGCCTTAATTCTGGCAATTATCTATTACACCAGTGCCTTGCAGACTAATTCTGTAAATTTCCTACTAAATGTTACTAAACATTGAAAAGGTAACAGAGCTCATCCATTCACATGTATTTTCAAAAGCATGAAAGATCAATGTTAGGACAGGAAAACAGTTCAGAAATAAAAAAAATTGGGAAAACTATCAAATGAAATGTTTAAGATTTTGTTGTGAAAGAATGAAAACATTGAAAAACTTACTTTTATTTTGAATCTGCTCTAACATATCCAGTTACAAGTGGACATCAACTTGGCCTAAATCACACAGAGAATCAGTGGTAAAATTATGATTATAATCCAGGTCTTCCAATGTCAGAGCCATGTTCTACCCATTAGACTCAGTTACCACAATGTTATGTGACATATTTCTGAGAGATTCAGTGAAGAGAAGCAGAGTGACTATTTCCACTCAAACATTTTGGTACTCAGCATGTTTAAAAATGCAGAAAAGCACATGACAGTCTAATGTTTAGATTAAATACAATATTTGAAGTCTGACTGAAATGTGTCAACAGCTCTTAAAATGAGGTTACATGTAAGTATTCTGCAAAGGAAGTCAAGGAAATGGATAAACTATGATAAGACTGAGTCTGCATAAAGGAAAGCTTCCCTTCACCTATTACAGCAGTGATTTCAGAAACTCTTCAGCTGGGAGATATTAGCTAATGTGTTCAAATGCTTCTGAATCAGTCAGGAATAGAAAAAGAGAGAACCTACTAAATGAGCAAGAGAGATGGCAAAAGATTATCACTGCAAGAAGCCAAAGTAGTAGTAAGGAAGATAAAAAAGAAAAGCAGATACATATGGTCAGAGCATTCCCATACCTCTCCTAATAATTAGAGATACCACATCACTTTCTGCTTAAGCTGGATGGAAAAAACTGCTGTATTAGATAGTTGTGCCAGAGTTCTCCATCTCTTGGTGCTTTGAATATCTTAAACTCTGCCACGTTCCAGTGCCTTTGATGCAGACAGACTTTAGATTCCATTTTGTGAAATGGTGTCAGTCTGAATTTCATTCTTTTAATGGGGAATGGTGTCAGAATTGTGCTATATCATATATGGGTAGTAATGAAAATTAAAGTATGAATTCTTTCATCTAATATTAAGATTCAGCATTGTAGACGATGCCACTGTAGTATACTCCTGTGAGAGAATTATAATAATGCAGCAACTCTGTTTCCCCCATTGTCCCTTGGACTGTTCTGGTTAAAGGCATGCCTTGGCCCTTCCACCAGACCACTGTACAGAGTCCAGCTTATTTTAGAGCTGCAGAGTCCTTTATTAGAGAACAACTGCCAAGAACCAAATCTTCTGCCTAGCTGGGATCTGTTGGCAGACACTAACTTCAGCTATGCCTCTGCTGCTCTAGACTCTTCTCCTGTCTAACTGCCTGACACATTGTAGCCTGCCTGAAAGCTTGTGTAAGGCAAGGTATCAGGGGGACAACCATCCAGAACAGAGAAGCCTGCCTGCCTTTTCTCAGGTTGCTTCCCAGAGGGAGGAAAACTCTCCACTACCTCTAGGCTCCTACCCACTACCTGGCCCACTTAAATCTTTATGAAAGTAAACTGCACCTTCCCCACAGCTGGGCTTTTTCTCCGGTTAGGTTTGGTTCATCCTCCAGGTGACACCAGAGGAGTTAATTGGCCTCTCAACCATATTAATTCTTTCACCTGTGGTGAGGTAAACACCTCCCCACTGCAAGCACATATTGCAGGCCTTTATACTTGACACACACTATATGACAGCAAGAAAGAATAATCTTGTAGCTAGAGGATAAGACTGGGAGTCAGGATACCCCAGGTCTATCCTAGGTCTGCCACAGACTCTTTCCCTGACCTGGAGTAAGCCTCCTATACTTTAGTTCTCCAAAATGAGTAAAGATTCTGGGTCAGCTTTATTGCCTTATGTTGATCCCCCAAAAACTGAGACAGTCGATCATTAGCTACTTGAAAAAACTGGGGCACAGAACTTAAGCACGAGGGCTACGTCTACACTGGCATGATCTTGCACAAGAACTCTTCTGCGGAAGAGTTCTTGTGCAAAAACTCTTCCAGAAGAGAGCATTTACACTAGCATGTGTGTTTGCGCAAGAGATGTGCTTTTGCCAAGAGCATCCATGCCAGTGTAGACGCTCTCTTGCGCAAGAAAGCTCTGATGGCCATTTTAACCATAGGGCTTTCTTGCGCAAGAAATTCATGTTGCCTGTCTACACTGGCCTCTTGCGCAAGAACAGTTGCGCAAAAGGGCTTATTCCTGAGCAGGAGCATCAGAGTTCTTGAGCAAGAAGCACTGATTTCATACATTAGAACGTCAGTGTACTTGCGCAAGAACTCCCCGCCAGTGTAGACAGGCAGCAAGTTTTTGCGCAAAAGCGTCTGCTTTTGCGCAAGATCGCACCAATGTAGAAACAGCCTACATTTTCTAATCTATAAAATGGGAACAATTAGAAAGTTAACAGAATGTTCCCCTCCCCCCTTCAGAAAATGCTGAATATTGAAACAAGCATTTTCATGGGACAGGAAAGCCATTTTCTATACAGCTCTATGGGATTGGAAAGCCATTTTCTGTACAGCTTTAGGAGAGGGTCACTTTCTTACCTCATGGAGTATTGAGAGATGCTTAGATATAATATCAGAAAAACTTCAAGATACAAGATGTATACCAATTGCCTCTCTGGGGAGGCATACTTACTTATATATGAAATCTCTTTAAGAATGAGTACTCCTACTACTAGCTAATTATAGTGTATAAAAGAGTTATGTTCATGGCATATGCTCAAAGTAGTTAAATAAAAATATAGCTGCTGGAAGTTTGCCATGTTTTACTATTCTATACCTTAGAATCCAGAACACACCAGAACCCCCAATCACAGAGACAGAAACACAGGTGCTTTCAAAGGCAGAAAGCCATAATTCAACCCACCTTTCTCCAGGCTGGCTCTTTGTCCAACAGACTCCTGAAAGACCCAGATCACATACATCCTTACAAAAGTCCCCTAGTCTGCAAGTAGGAAAACCCTTCCAAATTAAAGTGATAGCTTCTCATTTGAAACAACTTTCAATAAACGACAGAAATAACTTGTGATACTACTATAAGCATAAACCAAGAGGGTACTGGTAAGAGACTACATTTGAGAAGCACATTAGTAGTGTTCCCTTCGCTAAAGTTATTCAGAAAACCTTTCCAAAATCATGTTAGTTTTGAGATAAGGGCCTAATCCTGCCCATGCAGGTGCGGAGTGATAAGGTTCATGAGGAAGTAAAAAGGTAAAAACTGATAAGCAGGATCCAGCATTAAGCATAGCTCTGCCTCACTGCTGCCAAATTAATACAGTTAATGGTGCTCTAAAGGCACCTGTAACTGTGAAGCGTAAATGGTAGAATGGGAGCCCCAGGGTATATCTACACTGCACAATCTCTTACAACAGCATATAGAATACATAAACTGTACATCCTCCGAGCACAGTATAAACAGCAGCATAGACTGTGAGGCATAGTTTAGACATTACAAAGTAGTGCCCGAGTAGTGGCTTAGACATCTACACTGAGTTTGTAACAATATAGCTGTAACCTATGGTGGACTTGAGTTTACCAGCCCTCTCCTAATACTTTATCTCCTATATAAGAGTATGTGAAAACCCAGAATTCAGTCCATAATTATTTCAGTCTTTCCACAATCAAGTCCAAAAGAAAAGCCACAAGAGGAATAAACTTAATTCTTACATACAACTTTATAATGATGAATGATAGCTTAATTTCTATTGAAGAACAACAAGGCTACTTCATTATCCACATGCACTGTCTTCACAGTTACATATATATAAACCCAAGTTTGCGCTAAACAGATCAGTCCCCACAGGAGCACAGTAAGAAGTGACTCAGAGGTCCAAAGCATAGGCTGAATTCACCTAAGTCTTTGATCACCATCTCTACACAGTCTGCTGAGTCAAAAGCACTGGAATATTTTCCCTCATCCTGCTAGTTACTTGCCGAAGTATCCACTGGAACCCACACAAATGTCTCCTCTTTGGCTGGACTGTGGAATCAGTCAGTTAGTTAGCTAGTTAATTAATCAGCCAATCAGTATGAATTGAGCATGTAAATGAATTATCTTCTTACAAGAAAAGGCATAAAACTGATATTAACAAAAATTTAAATGACTTTCTCTATCATCACATTTCAGCAACAGAAAGTTGTTGAAAGATGCTGGCTAAGACAATTAGATTGAAACCTAAGAGATAGTAGAGGAGGAGAGCAGAAGGGTAGGACAAGGCTGCCACCAGGTGGTTAAGACCCAGAGTAGTGGGGGGCCTGGATTGCCCCCTTTCCTCTTGCACAACAGCTAGCTACTAAGGAGCAGCCTTTCTCAACTGTGGCTTGCCCCTGAGGTGAGGGGTTAGACTGAAGCTGCAGCTGGCCACATTGGCAGGTATGAGGCTGAGCTGATACCCTCGGAAGGTAAGTGAAAGACCAGTTAGGTGGGCATTACTGGAGAAAAGTGTCCCGAAGAGGAGTCCTGGGAGTGACAAGTCCAGAGAAAAATGTGGAGCAATGATGGGTAAGGCACCGACCAGAAGGGGTCACTCTGCTGAGGACAGAGCTAATTCCCACTGTGACCAGCAGGAGTCACCATAGCAGGGAGTCATACATATACTAATGAACAATCTTCACTCAGATACTTTTCTCTTAAGAAATTATGAATGGATGGACGAATAGATCTGCCTTGGATGGTTTAGACACAACAAATTCTGCAGCTTGGCAGGGCTTTAGAGTAGATGACCCATGTGGTCCCTTCTAACTCTAAAAGTCTATGAATAACAACAGTTATCTGAAATTGTTTAGACTCATGTACTGATTACAGCTCTGTTCTCACCCCAGCTCTAATGAAAGCCTGCTTCAGCAAATTGACTTCAACAGTCTCTTTAGGCATCTTAGACTCTCCAGTGAACCCCCACCCCTCACATACAAACAAATAAACAATTAGGTTTAACCTTCAATGGAAGCTTTTCCATTTAAAAGCTCATTTACCTGCAATATAACTAATATCCACCCAGTTAGTTCCTATTAAATGACTTTCATGGCTGTTTACATATATCAAGCAGTACTAATTCCACAAGGACTTAGAGCTCTTGGAATATACAAACAAAGCAATTACCAAATAAAATGCTTCATATTTTCCTTCAGTGAGGTCAAAGCTGATGCTAAGTAGCTATTAATCTGTGTTTGTTTTAATAAAGAAATAAACGGTGATACTTTTTAAAAAAGTGTAAGTTAAGCAGAACAATTAAAATGTGATTAACTGTGAGGAACTCTCCAAGTACTCAACTCTACTAAAGGAAATCAAGTGTATTAGTGACAGTTGCTAGAGCCCTAAGAGAAATAAGCCAGGGAAAGCTGCAGCTAAATTTCCACCCATCCAATATTACACAAAAATATGCAAAAAAGTTGGCCTAAATATCACAGCACTCCATGTAAACAGGCCCCTTGCCTCTCCTTGCTGGTCAAAGCTAGCAGAGAATATATTGGTCCATTGCTGAGGGAAAGTGTCAACATCTCCATCAGAAGGGGCATCATACTAATTTAAAACACCCTGTCAATGGGCCTGTTTTCTTAAAAAAACAAAAAACAAAAAAACAACCCTCCATTCTCATTGTGAATGACCTCGTTAAATACCCTCTTCTTTCAAACCTCCGATTCTTAGTCAGTATGGTAGCAAATCAACTCCAATAATATCTGACATCTTCCTAACCTACCTGTCAGCCAAATCATGGCAAAGAAATAACATTCATTGCATCAACAGACAACCTCTTCAAGGCAGTATAAAAGAACAAATTGATGATACTAAAGTTGAAATTTTTGTTCCACAGGAATTTGCCATTTCACAAAAATAAATAATTATAAATGAGAACAAAACTGAAAATGAGAAGTGTTCTCTTTAACAAAACTTTGATTTTTTTAAAATTTTGTTCCATTGAATTATTGTTTAGATTTTTTTAAAAATGTGTTTAGATAATCTTAAAATACAGGTTGAACCTCTCTAGTCTGGCATCCTTGGGAGTTCACTAGCATCGAACCAGAGAATTTGCCTAACCATGGGTGGTCAATATTGTCCAGCAGCATTGCCAACATATCCACTACTTACTGGGCTCTTTGAATCATAGAATACTAAGACTGGAAGGGACCTCGAGAGGTCATCGAGTCCAGTCCCCTGCCCTCTTGGCAGGACCAAATACTGTCTAGACCATCCCTGATAGACATTTATCTAACCTACTCTTAAATATCTCCACAGACGGATATTCCGCAACCTGCCTGGGCAATTTATTCCAGTGTTTGACTACCCTGACAGTTAGGAACTTTTTCCTAATGTCCAACCTAAACCTCCCTTGCTGCAGTTTAAGCCCATTGCTTTTTGTTCTATCCTCAGAGGCCAAGATGAACAAGTTTTCTCCCTCCTCCTTATGACACCCTTTTAGATACCTGAAAACTGCTATCATGTCCCCCCTCAATCTTCTCTTTTCTAAACTAAACAAACCCACTTCTTTCAGGCTTCCTTCATAGGTCATATTCTCTAGACCTTTAATCATTCTTGTTGCTCTTTTCTGGACCCTCTCCAATTTCTCCACATCTTTCTTGAAACGCGGTGCCCAGAACTGGACACAATACTCCAACTGAGGCCTAACCAGCGCAGAGTAGAGCAGAAGCATGACTTCTCGTGTCTTGCTCACAACACACCTGTTAATGCAATAATTGAATATATTCAGAGGTAAATTAGAACTAAATAACCGAAAGCTAAGCTAGGACTGGTGGTTGTAAACAAATTAATAAAGGTATCCCGGAAAAGCAATGACGCATCCAAGGAACTCATCTGCTTTTTTGGAAAATTTTTCCAAAAAGCAGATGGGCTCTTTCACCATCCGTGTAAGCCTTGTTTTATGAGGAATAAGAGATGTGTCGAAAGAGCACTTTTTTCCAAAATTTGGCACCATATAGATGTGCCAAATTTTGGAAAAGCCTCATTCGACAGTAAAGCGGAAAAAGATACGCAATTTGCATACCACAAATTGTGTTTCTTTTTCCAACTTTCCATTGCAGTGTAGACCTAGCCAGAGAATCCTATCGTCATAATCTTTACAGCAGGCTATTAGCCTTCAACTACATTAGTACTTTCCGTCTGAGCACTGTAAGGAGTTTTACCAAAATTAATGCATTTAAACTAACATACTCTCTGTGATGCTGGAAAATGTTATTACCCTTGTGTGATGGCCAGTGCCACCTAATGGCCAGGTGGGAGTGCAGCAAATGGTCTACCTCCCTGGCATTCCTCTTCCTTATTACAGCTCCACTCTGTGGTAGTCTACCCTTTGGCTACGTCTAGACTGGCATGATTTTCCGCAAATGCTTTTAACGGAAAAGTTTTTCCGTTAAAAGCATTTGCGGAAAAGAGTGTCTAGATTGTCACGGATGCTTTTGCACAAAAGCACTTTTTGCGGAAAAGCATCCGTGCCAGTCTAGATGCGGTTTTGCACAAGAAAGCCCCGATCGCCATTTTCGCCATCGGGCCTTTTTTGCGCAAAACAGTCCTGAGCAGTCTACACTGGCCCTCTTGCGCAAATACATTTGTGCAAGAGGGCTTTTGCCCGAACGGGAGCGTCATTGTATTTGCAAGAAGCACTGATTTTGTACATTACAAAGTCAGTGCTTTACAAGAATTCAAGCGGCCAGTGTAGATAGCTGGCAAGTTTTTCCGCAAAAGCAGCTGCTTTTGTGGAAAAACTTGCCAGTCTAGACACAGCCTTTGAGTAACTAGCCCACCACCAAGATAACACTTTCAATTTTACACCTTTCAGGGGACATATAAACAACCTGATAATGGGGAAGACTTCAGAATTTAGTAAGGGATTCAGTATTTTCCTCTTGGGCCAGGGTCTTGTGATCCTACATGAATTGTGTAGCTAGAGTTGATGCAACTTGCACACATTTTCTGGAGTGGCCCCACAGCAGGGGGTCAATGGGAGAAATGTTCCCATTGACTTCCCTTACTCCTTGCGACAGTGAGGAATACTGGCACCAATGGGGGCACCCTGAGCATTCAATTAAGACTGCTTTACTAGACCCATGTAGTCAAACCCCAGGCTATGTCTACACTGGCGGGTTGTTGCGCCAGAAATATGCAAATGAGGCTAAGCGTGGAATATCGCCGAGCCTCACTTGCATACCTAATGAGCCGCCATTTTTGTGGAAGAGGCTCTTGTGCCAGAAGGAGCTGTCTACACTGCCCCCTTCTTGCGCAAGAAAAGCCCTCTTGCGCAATGCCGCTACGCTGATTATTTTCAGGAATAACGGCATTGCGCAAGAGGATTTTTCTTGCGCAAGAAGGGGCAGTGTAGACGCTCCTTCTGGCGCAAGAGCCTCTTCCGCAAAATGGTGGCTCATTAGGTATGCAAATGAGGCGCGGGCGATATTCCATGCTTAGCCTCATTTGCATATTTCTGGCGCAACAACCTGCCAGTGTAGACATAGCCCCAGAGTATTGATCGCCAGAGTGTCAATCCTCTGGCAAGTGGAGACATCACTGAGTTAATCTGCTCTGCTTTTACACTGCCCCTCCAATATGTGCAGACTTTTCAGGTGCAGGGTTTCCTAGGCCCAGAACAGCTCTTTAACAGCTTCCTTTGCAGTGTGGAGTTTGTAAACCTCATCACACTTTGTTGCAGATGGGGAAATTAAAATTCAGAGAGCATAATGTGGAAAGGCTTATCAGAATTATGGATAATGCCCAGCCCTCTTACATCACAGTCTTGGGCCATAGCCAGTGTTTCCTCTAGTTTTTACCACCCTGAGTAGAATGAAATTTGTTATGTTCACCAATATGGAGGCAATGTGCGACACATTGCTTTCATATTGGTACACATAAACTTAATGTGGTGGGCATGGTGTCAATGGGTTCGTAGTGTGGGAGGGGCTCAGGCATGCGACAGAGGCTTGGGATGCAAGGCTGGGAGGGCTCTGGCTGGGGGTGTGGACTCTGGGGTGGGGCTGGAGATGAGTGGCTTAGGGTTGGGACAAAGGGTAAGGTGTAAAGGTGTAAGGACTCCGGCTGGGGGTACGGTCTATGGATAGGGCCAGCTTCTGGAGTAGTTTATGGTGAAGGAGCTTGCTCCAGAGCTACTGCAAGGAGGGAGGACTCCCCATGCTTGCTCTCCTCACAGCAGCACCAGGCAAGGGGGGAGGGGGGGATAGCATACCTCCCCATCATGACAGCTCCAGGGCTGGCCTCCCTGGCTGCAGCAGAGTCAGGGTTGGGGCTCGGGTGCCTGGGCCACAGCAGAGTTGGTCTGGGACTGGGATACTCTCACTGCAGCATAGATGGGACCAGGGCTAGAGCTGCCCCAGCTATGGCTGAGTTGGGGTCGGGGTCACACTGCCCTAGCCATGGCAGGGTCAGGGAGGGTGGGCTACGTGGCAGGTGGGAGCGGGTCAGCCCTCCCCTGGCTGCCACAGCTACCACAGTTTGCAGCCTTCCCAGAGTGATGTTAAATAGGTAGCTGCATTGCCACACAGCTTACAGGAAACTTAGGCCATAACCCCATAATGAGTCTTCGTTGAAAGGGTCAGAATTTGGGTTCAATCTGCATAATCAGACCTTTGGAGGGGCTCATTGCTACTATCACCACAATTAGGATATACATGTTACCACATAGTCCTTCTAACCCACTGTCCTCTGAGTTACCCTTCCTACAAGACTCCTTCCTGATTCATACAATCATATAAGATTAGGGTTGGAAGAGACCACACCTCAGCTCAAAGCAGGACTGACTCCAACTAAATGATTCCAGCCAGATCTTTGTCATGCCTAGTCTTACAAACCTCTAAGGATGGGGATTCCTCCCTAAGTAATGTGATAGTTTTTACCAATATCCAACCTTCATCTCCTCCACTGCAATTTGAGACCATTGCTTCTTGTTCTGTCGTCTGCCACCATTGAGAACAGCCTCTTTGGAACCTCCCTTCAGGTAGTTGAAGGCTGCTATCAAACCCCACTTCACTTCTTCTCTTCTACAGACTAAATAAGCCCAGTTCCCTCAGTCTCTCCTCATAATTCATGTGCCCCAGCCCCCTAATAATTTTTGAAGTCCTCTGCTCAAGTGTCTCAAATTTGTCCACATCCTTTGTGAAGTAGGGGCCCAATAGTAACAGTACCCCAGATATAGCCTCATTAGTGATGAACAGAGGAAAATAATCACTTCCCTTGATCTGCTGGCAATGCTCCAATATGCTATTAGCCTTCTTGGCAACAAGGAGATACTGTTGACTTATATCCAGTTTATTGTCCACTATAATCCCCAGGTCCTTTTCTGTAGGGGGTACGTCTAGTTTACATCCCTCTTTTGACAGAGGGATGTAAATTAGGCACTTCGAAATTGCAAATGAAGTCGGGATTTGAATTTCCCGTGCTTCATTTTCATAATCACTTAATGGTGCTCTTTCAAAAACACGCTATTTCAAAAGTAAAACCATGGTCTAGACGCGGTTCTTTCGAAAAGGGAAGGCTTTTTCAAAAGATCCTGTAAACCTCATTTTTCTAGACCACGGTTTTACTTTTGAAATGGCGCTCTTCCGAAAACACGCTATTACGTGAATATGCAAATGAAGCGCAGGAAATTCAAATCCCGGCTTCATTTGCAATTTCGAAGTGCCTAATTTACATCCCTCTGTCAAAAGAGGGATGTAATCTAGAGACAGCCTAGAATTGCTGCTTAGCCAATCAGTCCCCAGCTTGTAGCAGTGCTTGGGATTCTTCCGTCCCAAGTGCAGGATTCTGCATTTGTCCTTGTTGAACCTCATCAGATTTCTTTTGGCTCCATCCTCAAATTTATCTAGGTCGCTCTGGATCCTATCCCTGCCCCCCACCACAGGTGTCAGCAACCTTTTCAAACCAAAGAGCCAAACTATATAAAGATTCAGAACAAGTGGTCAACAAAGAGCTGTATAAGAATGCCCATTTGCATGACTGAAAATATACACCTTAATATTATTGATAATTGACATCATGATTAATAATAGCATATATTAAACATTGTAGTCAGACTTACTTCAATGGGGCTTCTGCTGCTGCTGGTGAATGCAGTTTGTGGATGTGGGGGTGCAGGAGTCAGGGTTGGGGTGTATGAGGGGCTCAGGGCTGGGGTGTGAGGTGCAGGAGGCAGGGCAGGGCACTGAGGGTGGGAAGTAGAGTATCAGGGGGTGTCTTGGGCCCAGATTACCTTACCTGGCTGGGGCTGGATGAGAGTTCAGGCCAGGATCTCCATAGCCTGATCGTAGCCTCCCCTCCTACCCGTGCCGCACACGAAGGGGGCTATGTTTTTTTTATGTTGAAGAAAACCAGCCCCAGGATCAACCCTTGAGGCACTCTACTTGATACCAGCTGCCAACTAGACATTGAGCCGTTGATCACTACCTTTTGAGCCTGACAATTTAGCCACCTTTATTTAATGGGGATTTATACTTTATTAACATCAGTGCTGGCTGTTTGACACTGGCGGTGATGATGCTATCTTCAGTAGATTGATCATGTTTTTTATTTATTTGTGGTATATAGTACTGGCTGTTTTCCAATCACACAATGTCCTCCTAAATGGCAGCTGTCACTTTTATGTATTTTATTCATTTTTTCATTAAACTGAGATTCTGTGTCATCAGGGTTGCTGATCAGTCAACACACTTGGTATGTTTCACCATATGCTTTCCTCTGCCAACATTGTGACTGGAACATTGTATCATTTTGATGATCTTAGTATTGTCTAAAAGTAATTTATTTTAATATTTTTACACCTGAAACTTTAGTATAAGTACAGTTAATGTCAGACATATCCCAACAATGTTCAGAAATGAGTAATTGCTGTACAAAAATGTCAGTCTTAAATGCCAAGGGAGACCATTTAAATAGAACATTACACGGTGTATAATGTGATTATACAGCATGTAAATTGGTGGATAATTGCAATTTTGTTGTTGTTCAAAATCTAAACTTTCCATTTCCAAAACATCTCTAGACCAGGAGTTCTCACATGTTTACAGTATAGACCACATCTTACCTAGACAGATTGCTTCCAAAGACTGTCTTCCCTCTCACTTGTGATGCTATAACATCTGTATATCAGAAATGAAAATCTCTTACAAGAAATTATTCTCATGGATATATTAGGCAAATATTTTCCCTGCTTTCTTTTAATGTGATTTGCTAGCTGGAAACAAAGAAGATGACCACCAAACCATGTGACAAAACAGACTTTTCAGACCACTATCAAGTGATTAATGGACTTTACATTGACCTATGTCAATCTAATAATGGATATTGTCTGCACTACTAGGTCCCTTCCAGTGACATAACTCTGAGGATCAGTACTTGTATTTCAATGCCCCAATGGTTGTTTTGCACTCTTGTTTTGCCTCTGGGTGCAGCTTTCTGAACAGACCTGTGTTCTTAAGGATGCATGTACCAAGACAGGAAATGGGTACCATTTATTGCCCCACTATATTTAGGGAATCCCCCCTGTAACAAAACCATCCAGTATGTCTTACACATTGCCCAGAGTCATAACCCTTCTTAGCAAAAGGTGATTAGTGGCCCTGCATAATTGGATCAGAGCTAACCCCCCGGTGTATTTAACAACTCCAAATTAATTTCTCACTGACCCATAGTAGTCTGGCAATTTAGTGTTGCTGCACTTTTAGGAAGAGATGTGCTGAAAAGACAGGGTATTTTATCCTTTTTCTGCTGAGAGCTTAGTTAGTCTGAACTTCTGAGAGTTGAAATGTCCAACCAAAATGAGAGTGTCTCCTCTCACTATCCAGTTAGAAGGTGAGGCATCACTTTTGAATTTTTGCAAGTCAGTCTGGAAAATTCTAGTGTTTGTGCAAAGCACTTTCTGTCCTACCAGTTTGTGTAAGATAAGATATGCCGCAGCTTTTCAGATATCAAATGAATACCTGTCAGCAACCTATTCATGTAAGTTACTTTCTGTAGGTCCAACTTTGTGCTCCAGCCAATTTTTCATACTATACTTCCCCAAGTTGCAGTTTCTCCTTAGCACTTTTCTGAATGTTGATGCACCATTGAAATTTCACATACAGAGGGTTTATTTTACAAAGTCTCCCTGAATCATTTGATACTCTTTACACTTGTTTTAACAATCCAGGATACAGTAGTATTGTTACTTCAGCTGTTGTTCCCCAGAAAACTATAAATCTTCCATGTCTATTATCCTTGTTTTAATGAAAATGGTAAGACCTCTGTACATACAGCTGATCTGTGTCTGTGAAATGTTGAGCAAACAGTGACGCATCTGATTATTTGTGTTTGTGATCATGTCTTCTCTCAAGACTTTATTTGGTTTGCACTCTTGATATTTACTTCAGTTTTCAGCATAGGTGTATTTCACTAACTTGTGGTAACATAAACATGTTTTATTGCAAATACTACCCTTAACTCACCACTAATTTTGAAGAAATTAATTTGAATGGAACCCCTTTCTTTTCTTAACAGGTTTGCCCCTAAAGTAAAATCTATTATCAAAGTTTACTATGTGTTGCCCAAAGCTGTATCAGTGTATTTGGTTTTCCTGATACATAATTATGGAATCAAAATAGTTTACTCTGCCTAGTATTCATTATTTACCCCTAACCACTGTATCTGGCAAGATGATATAGTAATATTTCAATTCATTCAAAGTAGATTACAGAAATAGAGAAAATGGAAATTTTTCAGTTACACGAGTGGTGTGGCTAACAAGCCTCCAGGCATTCCTCTGCTGACTTGCATTACAAACTTTTGTGAAAGGCTGGAACAAATCTGCCATTGAATGTTGACTTTCTACCTTCTCAGGTCTTGTTCTTTTTGAAAGTCTTTAAACATGGGTAGTCATAATTAATAATTACTCATACTTTTGGGGCTTTAGTTCCACATCTGGTTGCTTAGAAACTTTAAAAGAAAATCTCTTTGACCCACGCATTATTGTTCTGACACACAAAGAGCATATTGACAGATAATTTGTAATGCTTCATGATTAAGCTGAGAGGGAAAGTTATAGATTTAATAAGATGGTGATCTAATAATGGAAGTTATGTAATTGTTTCGCGTCAAGGATACCACAAAGTGCTTACAAACAAACAAGTTTTGCTGAACTAACCTGGCCAAGATAGCAACCTTTAAAATATTACTAAACTACATCTGTTAAGATGGCAGTGAAGGCAAATTTAAAGCACGTCTAATGGGTAACAAAGCTCTTAGGGTATTTTTCCCACAGCCTATCCGAAACTGGAATTTCCAGATATCTCTCTTGTTCCATACCCACAAATACTTTAGTGATTCAAACCAAACCTATCATGTATTGAATTCATTGTTAGAACAGATTCAGATTTAGGGCTTGATCCATTGTACATTGAAGTCAATTGAAATATCCTAATTACATTGAAATTGATTTCAATGTGCATTGGACTGGTTTCTTAAATCCCATTTCCTTTTGCCTGCCATTAAAGTGAAATAAATAAAGATGCCTATCATGATGGCTGTGGAGGTAGAACTGCTCTGTAATAATGACTGAAAATGGTATGTTTTCCTAGTTATTGAGATATTTACTGTTTATTTCTTTAATAGTGGGCCATCAGGAAAACAAAGCAGGAAGGGAAAATGCATACATCAAGCTAACCCACCCCTCAGCAAACCCTGGAGGGTTGTGTTGGGACAATGGCAGAGCCATTGGTTCAGAAGAAATTAGCTCAACCTCCTGCATAGCCTAAAGAACTAGATTTGTGCAGATGAGCCAAAGCTTCAGAAGAGAAGTCGGAAGAGAGTCTGGATGGATTGTAAGGTGTTCTCTCCAGAGATTAGAAGATTGTTGAGAATTTGGGGAAAGAAGACAGGCACGTTGACACATAGGATCTACTGGGATGTCTGAAGAAGTGACCTTTGTCTATGTCACCATCACATAGGGCATAAGTTAATAGGCGTGCATATAGACTGTTGGTTCGTTTAAATCCTTGCTCTCTATATTTTTGTTCCTATTGTTAAAATAAACAATACTTTCATTTTAAGAAGGATGTCTGGTCACTATATATGCCACTGGTCACAGATGCATAAAGGAGAAAAACCACAGGTGCCCCACCCAATCAGACCTTCTGCATAAGTATAATTAGTATATGAGGACCTGGTGTGAGAGTGGAAGAATCATGTGATTCCACCTCAGGACAGGTAACGGCTTGAAGCCTGGCACCTAAAAGTACATTCAGAGAAACCAGGAAGAGGCCATAGCTGCAGCCACCCCTGCAAACATGACACCTATATTTGGAAATAACGTGACTTCTAGGGGAAAGGAAGAGGTGGAAAAAAAGGCAAAAGGAATCTGAGGATTACAATTAATACTTAAAGGTCTACATCAATGATTAAAGCAGGGGCAATAATGTTTTTTCCCCTGAGTAAATATTTGTTAGACAAAAGTGCCAAAATTCATTATGAGTATTACTTGCAAAGAATTATTCAGCAAGCTCTAGGCAAAATAATGTTCAAAAAGTTCATTAGTGTCAAAAAGAGTCAGTGTTTGGGTTTCAACATGCTCTCTGAGATGAAGCTGTTTATTCAAAATTTATACAAAAATCTTTGGTCTGGCAGACCAATTTAGGTCCCTTTATAAGGTAACTGACACTGCTTTTAGGTCAGGCAGCCTCTTTTGCTAGTGAAGGAGTGGGGAACCTCCGGCCCATGGTTTCTTATGGTTAGCTGCTGGTGTGCCGTGAGATGGTTTTCTTACCCGAGCAGCTGCAGGCATGACCCCTGCAGCTCCCTGGGGCCACGGTTCCCTGTTTCCAGCCAGTGGGAGCTGCAGGAAATGATCCAGCTCTTACTGCTTCCGGCAGCTTCTAGAGGCTGGGAACGGTGAACTGTGGCCACTGGGAGGTGCAAGTAGGTGGGCCTGCAGACTCTCAGGTAAACAAACTGTCTAGCTAATGGCTAACTCTGAAGAACCACATGTAGGATCCCCATCCCTACACTAGTGTATCAGAATTTCTGCTATGGAATGAACAAGAAGGAACCAGTGATTTTAAAAAAGAATTTACGGTTTTTGACCATCAGGGGAGATTCTGTTCACGTGCAGGTTGAGCCATATACAAAATCTCAGAGAAAAAGTGATTTGACCTGAATTAGTTCCACAATGTTTGCTTAAATGATAACATTTGCCTAAAGGTTTATAAAGCAACCCAATATTAACTTATCATACAGGAAAGAACTAATATAGGTACCAACCAAACACAAAGTGGCTTTAACAACACATGCACTGAGTAAATATTTAGTTTTAACATAATCTAATTGAACTATATATTTTCTCAAACACATTTCAAAAATCTATCGCAAGATCTATATCCGATGCATAAATCATTCTGGTAGTCTCTGACTAGCTAACTAATTTGCTTCCTAAATTAGAATTTTAGGGTCCACTACGAGTCACAGAATCTCTGCTGAAGCCAATAGGCTCCTAAACTCACACTTCACCTAAGTTTGTGCACAAAGTTCCTTTGGGCACCTAATGCTGAAGAGGGTTTCCTGACTGAATTACCAGTAGAACAGCCCTTAGATGCTCATTCCTATAAGAGAAGTGGGGCGTAGCACACAACCCTTTGGTAAGCATTGGCTAGCTGAGGTGGGGAGTTGCCTAACATGCTGGCTTTTCTGAATCACAGTCCAAGAAAAGGCACCTTTCTCTCCCCATTTATTGTACAGAGAGCCCTGGCACCTAACTCAGAGTTTAAGAATTACAGCAATGTTCCTGTGATTTTTCTAGGTGGTGAAAAGTTAGGTGTTGTAACTCTCAACTTCAAAATGTCTTTGTGAAAGTAGTGCCTGGCACCTGAAAATACTTTATGAATACAAAGGGCATACATATGCTAAGTCTGCATTTAATGCTTTTTAAAGACTACTTCTTTGGTTTCCTGAACATAATCACATACTACCATTCCAAACAGTCAACGCTAAAATTAGAATTGGAAAAGCGTTATGTTTGTGCAATATCCTGCCTTTTCCAAATACCAAGAAATGTTAAAAGTCAAAGTCTCCATTCACCTGACATTAACACATTCATCAAAGAGAAAAATGCCTACACTGATGTGTGGGATGGCTTGGATTGAAAAGATATTATTATGCAGATGCAAAAACCAGGCAAAACACAAATATAATTGTCAAGGCTACCTCTTAGCAATTGAAAATACAATTGGAAATGTAGATTCCTCCCTAGAATCTATATCCAGATTTTAAGGCAATAACGTTTTTAACCAGTAATGGATCTTTTCTAACATTTTCTGAGACTAAAACAGAGCAAACCACAAAGCACAATACATCAAAAGCATTAAGAAAAGCCCTGAGGGGTACAAAGGATTAGGGAGAATGTAAACCTTTGGCAATGAAACAAAATGCAGCCATTCTATAAAAAATAGGGGACCTCTCTTTTTTTTTAAATTTTAATTGACATAGTGGGCCAGATGCATCTTAGGTGTAACTTCAATGTTCCCACACATTGAACAGGTATGTAGAGAACCTACTATGCTTCCCATCAGCAGGCCTCAACGCAGTGTTACCTAATCTGTTTATTTACCTAGGCCAGGTCAACACTAAAGACGAAAGTTGACTTACGATGCACAAACCCAGCTACCTTAATTACATAGCTGGAGTCAATCATGTTTTTGCACTTTCCATGCAGTGGGAAGTTGACTAGAGCAAACGGTCCCATCGGCTTCCCTTACTGCTCATACGTAGCAGGAGCACCAGCACTGAGGGGGTGCCCTCTCAGTTCGAATTAGTGGGTCTTCACTAGACCCACTAATCTGAACACCAAAAATCGACTGTAGAGTTGATCTTCTGCATAGTGAAGACATGGCCTTATTGGTTCCAAAAGCCTAATTCAAAGCCGGTTGAAGTAAAAAGAAGGCTCTTCATTAACTCCAATGCACTCTGGAAGTGGTATTAAGCTTTGCTAAGATGACAACTTTAAAATTAATTTAGGAGATGGAGAAGGATGGAAGGTATGTTTTTATTCACAGACTTATGAACCTTTGGGTTTTTTTGGAATATCTAGTTGTGACACTGAGCCAAAAAGGATTAAGCAATAGGTAGCTAACCCTAATTCAATCTTGAAAGACATATTAGAAAAAATATATAGATGGTCATTAGGACTATTCCTTATAAATAGCCAACAAAGTAATCTTGGCTATACTAGAGATTTGAAATGCAAACGTGCATTGCTAGAGTATTAGAGGTAAATATTAACTGGCTACGTCTATATTGCAGGCTTTTTGCGCAAGAATGGCTGTTCTTCCACAAAAACTTGCGGAGCATCTACACTGCACGTGTGTTCCTGCGCAAGTAAATTTACAGTAAAGCATCAAAACAGAGGGCTTCTTGCACAAGATTTATTCCTCTCCCCACGAGGAATAAGCCCTCTTGCGTAAGAGCTCTTGCGCAAGAAGGCAGTGTGGACAGGCAACAGGGGTTTTTTATGCAAGAAACCCTTATAGCTAAAATGGCCGTCAGAGCATTCTTGCACAAGAGAGCGTCCACACTGCCATGGACGTTCTTGCGCAAAAGCACATCTCTTGAGCAAAAGCACATGGCAGTGTGGACGCACTCTTGCGGAAGACCTTTTGCACAAGAACTCTTGTGCAAAACAGTTCTTGTGCAAGAAGCCTGCAGTGTAGATGTAGCCACTGTGTTTCTCTGTTTACCTATCTCTTGTTAGATATTAACCAGACAACCAGATGAGCTTGTGGGTCCTAATTCATTTTCATGTCTTAATTAAATTATATTATGCTTGGTTCAGTTAACCTTAAGATCTAAGGTGCAAGATATTGCAGGAAATAATATTGCATACATTGTCCTCAGTTTCAATTGTCTGTGCCACAATGGAATGCCTTGACAATTTGAATGGATAATTGCCTTATGTTAATTAATGCTACTAGTATTCTTGTGTATACATAGAAGGTTTTACTTCAGTGCCACAATGCAGTAGTGATTCTTCATTCAAGAAATGCTTGTTGTGTTATCATGCTCTGAGGAGGCTACAGTAGGCTGCCAGAAATCTATAAAGAACTCTAGGACCTGATCCTATCATCTCAGATGTGCTCCAGATTGGTCAGGGAAAGCAATGAGGTCTCCAGCTCTAGTCTGGATTACTATATTACTTTTTATGGAAGTATTTGAGCACACTATATATAGCCAGCCTTTTTGGAGTATAATCTATGTCAGGGCTACTCAACTTTGGAAGCCCGGGGGGCACAATGATACTCACAGCACATGCCGAGGGCCGCAACTTAAGTGTGGTTGCATATACATGCAAATATATATATGCAAATATATGCAAATAGCTTCTTTCACACTGATGGGCATGAATACAAAGATTAAGGCAAGACTACACAACACACAGGCCCCATTTAAGTCAGTTCTGCTGATATTAATAAAATGCAATATTTATCTGATTTCTGCCCATATGACAGCACTTTTAATGAGCAATGACAGTCCAGGAATCTAACTACTAAAATGCATATCAACAGAAGACCGTTATATTGACTCCTTTTTTGTTTTGGCTTCACAACAGTCCAGGAATGTAACTACTAAAACACATATCAACCCAAACTGCACAGTAAACCCAAACTGCACCGCGGGCTGCAAACAAACGGGCTGCGGGCCTCATGTGGCCCATGGGCCGCATGTTGAGTAGCCCTAATTATGGAATTGATTCCCACCCAATGCCCTGACCTGACTCCTGCACTTCCCACATCTCTGCCCCCTGACTTGATGCCCCCTCCCCACATCTTCAAGTTCTTGTCCTGACTCCTGAACCCTCCACACTCCCAGACCCCTGTCCTGAAGGACCCAAGCAATGCCATTAAATCTTCTAGAACTTTATAATTTTCAGTAGTCTTCATCATATTTGTTTTGGCTGTCTGGGTGGGAACTCAAAGGCTGGGCTGCTTTAAGGGAGTTGTGATTTTGGCTTCTGAGTAACCAGTAAAGTATTACAGAAGCTGTTTTATTTCAGGTTTAGTTAATCTAATTGTTGGAATAACCACCAGCTTTGGGGACTGTCTGCCCCATTCTTTGCAGTTTGCCCTGATTGAGCAATCTTAGGGAACATCTACACTACAGAGGAAGATCAAAGCTGCCACTGTTGATCATCTGGGGTTCGAATTAGCAGTCTAGTTAAGATAGCTAATTCTAAGTGAGAGGGCACTCCAGTTGATGCTGGTAATCCTGCTTTCACAAGGATTAAGGGAAGTCAAAGGGAGAGTGCTCTTCCTTCAACTTCCTGCAGTTTAGACAGCACCAAAAGTTGAGGTAAGATGCTTCGACTTCAGCTATGCAATTAACATAGCTGAAGCTGTGTATCTTAACTCAACTTTGTCCTATAGTGTCAACATACCCTTAGTGTGGCCCATTCAGTAACAACAGTCACACTAGCATTTATTATTCAGAACATTCATTATGCTTTAATGGAGAAAGAGGAAGAGGCCATCTTAAGCTTCACATAGTTCTTGGGTAAGAATGAAGAGTAGATGGTTACTGACATTAATAATAATCTATTCTATCTGAATCAACTCTAAGGAAGAACAATGTAGGGTGTCAAGGTATGTGGCCCCTCGGTCGGAGTCTCCCTGTCAAAGTCCTCTGCAAATCTGCCTATCAGGGCCCACACGGCCCAATGGCTGGCCTCGGCGTAATCGCCACTCCTCTGTCTCCGTCAACCTGGCCCTGCGGCTCAGTCTTTATAAGGCTCCCCTCTTGGGGTAAATACAGCCCCGTGGCACAGTCCTTATAAGGCTCCCCTCTTGGGGTAAATACGGCCCTGTGGCACAGTCTTTATATGGCTCCCCTCTTGGGGTAAATACGGCTCTGCGGCCTAGTCCTCAGGCTTTTGGGCCTTCCTCTGCTCCAGCTCACTGCAGGGGGCAGGAGAGTAGGGGAACCTGGGCCCTCCCACTCCACCGGGTCCCAGCCCAGGTCTCTAGTGGCAGTGGCTCGGTCCACTGCTTGCTCAGCAAGGGGGTTTCTCCCCGAAACCTGCCGAGCACTCGGGGATTGCCATTCCCTACCCTGGGCTGCTTCCTACCTCCCCGCAGTTCTCTGCTGCTGTACTTCTCCCCTCTCTCCGAGGCCGGGGCCGGGGCCGGGGCCGGGATTGTAGTGGCTGCGACATTGGTTCAGACTGCGTGGGCTCCTCTGACTCGGGAGCTGGCTCTGCAGGTCCTTCTCCTTCAGCGGTCAGCCCTGTGTGAGCTGTCTCAGGGCCTTTTATAGTGCTGCCCACTAGGGAGCATGCCCGGCAAGGCCGTGGGGGAGGGGCACACTCAGCCAGTTGGGCCCCGCCCACAGGCTGACCTACAGTGCGGGGCCAGGGTGCCCCGTCATATAGGGTAAGAGGATCACTGATGGTCTCAGGTGGTTCAAAGGAAGCAGATTCTGTCTTTAACTTGACAACTTAGAATACCCCAAGAACCTCTCATCTGGCAAATGGCTGGCAGACCTGATATCTGAAGTCCAAGTGACTGGTTGCAATACACTTCTACCCTCTTCAGCATGAAGCCCAGACATAGGAGAGAATTCACCCCATCATGTATCTGGTAACAAAAGAGATAAAAATACAATGTTTTTAATAAACAAAACAAAATATGCAGTTGAAACCTCTATTAAAATTTGAGGACATTCTTTCCATTATAGAGATAAATAAATTGTTCTTCCCATTAAAATAGCCATATTTTCTCCATATATACAAATGTTTATCAAACAGCTGCTCTGCTGGTGGAATCTCATGACACTCAAGGTTTTTCTATCTTCCCTTTTTTACCTAAAACAAAAGGGAACATTCTAACTTTGAATGAAGAGTGAATAAGCAGAGCAGTCTGTAGATAGATCATGAATGTCAAGTATTCAGATTTTGATTATTACATAAAGGAAAATATCTTTTTCTTCTAAATATTATAAACAGAGCAAATAATTGATTGATAATTAATGTTTCAACAAGTATGCTTCATTTTTCATTATTCTACCAGTGTGCCACTAAATAAACTCATAAATTCCCCCCAAATAATCTAGAATTCATTTCTCCAAAGGTTTATTACTAAAATTTATAGCAAATGTCAAATAAAATAGCAATACAAAACCATGGAGACTGACTCTCATTTACACTAAGGCCAATTTGCGTCACATAGTCAGTGTAAAACAGCCATTTAGAGTGTATGTAATCCATGGTGAACTGCCAAAGTTGTGCAAAGGAGCCATAGTGTACATGGGAATTCAGACTATAGTTTTTTACCATAGAGATGCAAAAACCTTAAGCCAGACAACTGAGTATATCAATAAGAAAATGGAAATTGGTTTTCATTAGCCATCACTGGTGTCTGTAACAGGGAGTAGGATGTGAAGTCTAGTTTCAATCCTGTTTTGGTTCTTAAACTGTGCTCATCACCATAGTATCAGAGAGCCTTCCGGTCATGCATTAAGCATCATGACTCACATCTGGCAAGTCTTGTTCTCTTATCCTCTCGCCTCGGGAGGAATGTCAGCAGTGAAGTGTTTTGTTTTCAAATTTATTTTATCTGTAGATATAAACACACACACAGGTTGCTAGAGGGTTATGTTTGAGAAGGAAGGTATAAGAAATGAGACTTGTACTTGGACCAAAAGTTGGTGAGTTTGTGATGGTCTTTTGTTCTTGTGGGAAATCATTTCGCAGTCTTAGGCTGGCCCCCGAGAAGAGTCTGCCACTGCATTGATCAGTTCTGCCTTTATTGAGGAAAATTCCATTGTGCCAAAGGAGCAGAATTGTTAACCACAGTCTTCATCCGGGAGCTTTAAGCAATTTTTATCATACCCTAGATCCAGGCCATTGAGCTTTTTGAACCACATGGTACCTACACAGATTTAGACTGGAAATAAAGAGCAACTTTTTAACAGAGTGAGTAGTTAACCTTTGGAATAATTTACCAAGGATGACGGTGGATTCTCCATCACTGACAATTTTGAAATTGAGATTGGAGGTTTTTCTACAAGATCTGCTGTAAGAATTATTTTGTGAACGTTCTGTGGCCTGTGTTAAACATTGGGTCAGACTAGATTATGGTAATGGCCCCTTCTGGCCTTAAAATCCATGAATCAGGACTGAGACTATGAACCTGCATTAAAATTCTATGAGAAGCTAGTATAGGGAGCAGATGAGAGGCCTGAGATGTTTGTAACAGACGTTGTTGCTGAAGAGAGACGCTGCAGTGTTCTGTAGCACTTGGTGTTTCCTAAGCACAGAATCTTAATGCCCAGCTATTTCACACTGTTGTAGTCCTGTGAAGAGGTGTCAAAGATGTGAATAAATGAGGCCAGTCACTGTTCTTCAGGAGGGAATGGGCTTTGCTATGGTGCTATGTGAGATTTAGCATCAGAGAGGAAATGAGGAGTTGTGCAAACTTGTGGACATAATTGACTATTTCAGGGTGTGTACTGTACCCCAAAGGTGTGCCAGCTCATACTAGCTTCGTCTTTGGTGCCTCGTTGTATTGTCCCATATTTTATTTGAATATTAAATTCGAAATGGCAAGTGGCATGAAAATGTTCCGCAATAGAAAAGCATTCATACACCTTATCTTATTTCCTTGTACCACATTGTATCTCTGTTTCATAATACTAGTTTTTGTCTGTTTTTGTACTTGCTGAAGTCAAATGCTGAGCTATTGTGAGAATATGTAATCAGGAATTAGCATAGTATAATCCAGCAAGATAACTCCCAACAACAGGCCTGCTGATAGGGGAGGAAAGGGGGCAATTGCCTCAGGGTCTGCTGCTACTGTGACAGCAGGGGTGGCCACAGTGCCAGCCCCTTAGAATTGCCACTGGAGCACTGCTCTGGGTGGCTCTGAGAGCTGGGAAAGGCGATGCTGTTGGGCGGTGTTAAGGGCTGATTGCCCTTGCCCCCCCCCCCCCATGGGTGACAGGTATAAGAGGCAGGGGAATGCATTGCCTTCCCAAGCTGCCATCCCAGCCACATCCACACTCCACACCAAGCTTCAATGTGGCTCCCCTGGTTGCCCCTTCATGCTGAAGATGGGGATGCTGGGGATGTGCTCCAGGGTATGATACTAGGGATGCCTGCCTTCACCATGCTCCTTGGCCAGGAAGACTGGGGCTGCACACTGCCCACCCTTCCCATGATTTGGGGCTGGGAAAGCTCACACAGGAGGCTGGAGGCCTGCCATCTGGTGAGGGCATCTTGGTTCCCATGTGGGAGGGCTTGGGTGGAAAGTGCTGGCCTGGGGGCTTGTCTCCCCCAGCCCAAAGTTCACCCACTGCCCATGGCCCTGCCCCTTCTGCTCAAGACCCCACCCTTTCTGGGGGCACAGGGTCACCCACCCACACACTTTGCCCAGGGTTCATAGTGGCTGTCAGCCCTACTGCCCAACACACACATTTTATTGATATCATGCACACTATTAATGTGCTGTATAGGTGTATGTTTGCATATAGCTTTTATGCATTGGCTAACATCAGAAAAGTGACTGATTATAGCTCTATACAGGAGTTGGTGCTTAGGTTTGATGCAGATTATAGGCACTCAGGACTGATCAAACTGTTTATCATCCTAACTCTGATTAAAATATAGCAAACATATGGCAAAATCTCATGACTTCATATACAGTGAGGATACATACATTTCAATAGGACAGTAATGTTCAGTAGATTATGACTTTTCTAATGATACATCATATAGCATATTTTACACAAAATATATCATCACCATATCCAAGTGGTGAATATGTGTGAAGAGAGTATTATTTTGAGGTAGAGTGTGTCACAACCACAAAGTGAATGGCTTCTATCAATCAAACCAATCAAATCAAAATTTTTTATTTTGGAAATGTTACAAAAAAAGATTCTGACATTAAAAACAAAAAGAGGGAGAAAGAGACTCTTTCTTCAGCTGAAACAATTTGCCAAAATAGACATGAGTTTATGAAATATTTTTGGTTGATCCAAATCTGTATTTTTCAGCAAGGAGTGATTTGACCAAAAAATTTCACTCAGCTTCTGACCATGATAACAATTCACCAGCCCCACAACTCCTTCCTCCCGCCTCCCCATGGTGGAATGCTGCTGTCCTTTGTCATGTTTTAGCATGAGTTCAATGAATGCCATTCCATCCCTCCTCCTTCCCGATCAATAGCTGGGGTCTACCTCTCCAGACCCTAGTCTGAGGGAGTGTAATTTAACCAAATGCTTATTCAAGTGAGTGTAAATTGTGTATTGAAATCTAATGCAATTTTTTTTCCAAATATAGAATTTTTCCTCTGGCTGAAGTATTGCTATATCTAATGCTTCCACAACATCTCGTGTAGATTTTGAACTAGTGTACACTTTTACTCAGACCATCCATCCAGTCACCAATATATGAATCTTGCCCTCATGTGAATTCATAGGTGTGTGAACTAGGGATGGGATGCAGTACTACAGCACCTCTGGCCCACACCCAAGGTCCAGCTCCCAGCTCATCACCCAGAGCTTCACATTCGGTCCCATGTCTGGGGCTCCAGTCATGACCCTTGATCTGGGATCCCAGCTTCTGGCTCTGTGTCCACCTCCAGCTGTGGCCACTGCCTCAGCCCCCTTCCCCCTGTTCTTGTTCCCTGCTCTTGGAGCCACAGCAAGGTATAAAGTTTGGGGACAACTACTGTACAGTTTCCTTAGCTTGTTTTCAGCGCCCCCGCTAAAAAAAGTATTTGAGTACCACTGTATGAATCATATTGGCATCTGGGCATGTAGCTTAGCTTTGAGAGCAGACTGGGCTGCTAAAAGGCGACTTATGGAGGAACTGAGTAATTTTCTGTACATCTTCTAAGCCATCTCCTGTGAAAGATTTGCCCCTCTTTTAGTCTCTGTACATTTACTGCATTGTGATCATACCTTTTCATCTTCATTAAGTCCTTGATGCTGTTTTTTTAAATCGTTAAGGCAGAAAGCTGTGTAATTACAGTACTCAATTAATCCTGTTAATATCCTGTTTATGAAAATGCAAAACCATACCGTGCTTTGTCTCTAGGCATCTGAGTGTAATTTTAATTAACTTTAACCTTAGTTGCATGTTGTTCAAAACTGTTCTTTTATACCAGCCCATTAGAGTTCCAACTGATGCACCAAGTGCCCTTCACAAACTTTCAAGAGCTTGATTTAAGATTATTTAAAAGCACTGAAATTCCTAGTAATCTGGTTGAATGAAAAGTCATTTTGCTGTTAATGACTGAAAGATGCTATGCTGCTATTACCTGGTAGAAAGAGCATGATGCCAAGGTTAAATGCTGAGGCACAGAGTTGTGAGGGAGAGCATTACTCACACTTGGCTTTTTTTTTGGTAAAAAAATCTTTCATCTTGGCAGAATATACAGTATGGCTCTTGAGAGAATCAGAGAACTGTAGGATAGGAAGGGACCTTGGGAGGTCATCTAGTCCATTCCCCAGCCTTATGTAAGGACTAAATATTATCTAGACCAGCGGTTCCCAAACTTTTCCAGATGGGGACCCATTTTGACAAGTCAGGAAGACTTGGTGACCCAAGGCAATTCAAAAACGGGGGGAGGAGGGAGGGCAGAGCCACCTGGGATGACACTTGGCAACCCTTTTGAAATGTAATGGTGATCCATATTTGGGTCACGACCCATAGGTTGGGAAACCCTGATCTAGACCATTCGTGATAGTTGTTTGTATAACCTGCTCTTAAAAATCTCCAATGACGAAGATTACAAAACCTCCATTGGCAAGTTAACTGCTTAACTGCTCTGAGAGGCAGAGTTTCTGAATGTCCAACCTAAACCATCCTTACTGCAGTTTAAGCCCATTGCTTCTTGCTCTATCCTCAGAGGATAGCAAAAATTTATTTTTTCCTCCTCTTTTAACAGCTTTTGATGTACTTGAAAACTGTTATCATATCTCCCCTTAGTCTTCTTTTCTCCTAACCAAACAAACCAATTTTTTCAGTCTTTTCCTCATAGGTGAAGTTTTCTAGTCTTTTAATCATTTTTATTTCTCTTCTCTGGATTTTTTCCAATTTGTTCACATCTCTCCTGAAATGTGGCACATGGGAATTGGACACAATATTCCAACTGAGGCCTATTCAACATGGAGTAGAGCAGAAGAATTACTTTTCATGTTGTACTTACAACATCATGCTAATGCATCCCAGAATGATGTTTGCTTTTTTTCTTTTACAACCATTTTACAATGTTGAATCATATTTACCTTGTGATCCACTTTGACCCTTGAATCAATATGGTACTCCTTCCTAGGCAGTCATTTCCCATTTTGTATGTGTGCAACTGATTGATCCTTCCTAAGTGGAGTACTTTGCATTTGCCCTTACAGAATTTCATCTTATTTACCTCAGACCATTTCTCCAGTTTGTCCAGATTATTTTGAATTTTAATCCTATTATCCAAATCATATGCAATTCCTCCCACTTGGCACCATATACAAACTTTATGTGTACTCTCTATCCCATTATTTAAATCATTGGTGAAGATATTGAACAGAACTGATCCCCCTGGGACCCCACTTGATATGTTTTTCTGGCTTGACTGTGATCCACTAGCTACTCTCTGGGAATGGTTTTCCACCTACTGTAGTTATTCACCCACTTTATAGTAGCTCCACCTAGATTACATTTCCCTAGTTCATTTATACTGGTTATTCATGCCTAGTTATTGCAAAATGGCATCAATGTGTGTATATGATTTACAGAAGCTTTGTTCAAACTTTCCTTTATTCCCACTTACTTTCTTAAACATCTAGGCTGCATCTAGACTGGCAAGTTTTTCTGCAAAAGCGGCTGCTTTTGTGGAAAAACTTGCCAGCTGTCTACACTGGTCGCTTGAATTTGCGGAAGAACACTGACGATCTAATGTAAGATTGTCAGTGTTCTTGCGCAAATACTATGATGCTCCCGCTCAGGGATAAGCCCTCTTGTGCAAATGTATTTGCGCAAGAGGGCCAGTGTAGACAGGAGAGGACTATTTTGCGCAAAAAAGCCCCGATGGCGAAAATGGCGATCGGGCTTTCTTGCGCAAAACCGCATCTAGATTGGCACGGATGCTTTTCCACAAAAAGTGCTTTTGCGCAAAAGCATCTCTGCCAATCTAGACGCTCTTTTCCTCAAATGCTTTTAACGGAAAAACTTTTCCGTTAAAAGCATTTGCGGAAAATCATGCCAGTCTAGACGCAGCCCTAATGTAATTGTACTCTTCCTCCTGAAAGCATTTTTCTTCAGCATCATCTTTTATGGGACCACTCATGACATTGAGTCAAGCTCATGTATAAATATATGCAGAATCTGTGCCTATGTATATAAAGAAAAAATAAAGTAAATGATCATTTTGCAAAGATTAGAGGTGGTTTGGCATCAATCCTGCAAGCCACTGGGAGCTAAGAACTCTCAACATCTCGCAAAATCAAGTTCTTAACCATAGAAAAACAATGCTTAGCTTGAGAATCAATGGGCCAAATCCAGCCCTAATGTGAGAGAACACAAGAATCTGATTTCAGTTCAGCCCATTTCTTTTTGTAGATAAAATCCTAACACAGTAACATTTAAAACAGATATTGTAATCAGCTCAAACAGGAAGGAATCATGTCTCTTGGGCTATGTCTAGACTATGCTGTATTTTCGAAAGAGCGGAGCTTTCAAAAGTGAAAGTAGTCTGGATGCGTTTTTTTCAGGAAAAAAACCTCTTTTTTGAAAAATCTCTCTTCCTTTAAAAAATTAGGTTTACACATTTTTTTCGAAAAAGGGGGGTTTTCCCCCCTAAACACGTGTCCAGACTACTTTCACTTTCAAAAGTGAGATTGGAAGAAGATATGCAAATTCTTTCGAAAATACAGCATAGTTTAGACGTATTCTGATGAACAGCCCAACTAAATGATTGACCTTTAAGAATATCTACAAGGCTCAAGGACACAGGAATTCTCCCGTTGTCTGCTCAAGGCTACCCCGCAGTTTTGTATGCCCTGCAGTAGGTTGGCTCCCCATACATGGGGATTAGATTATGGCTCAAGGATTTTTAAAAGTTCAGCCACTGCCTGCCTCCCATTCCGGCATTCTCTTTCGTTCCTGAGTGTGGAATATGTCAGTGGTTTTGAACTTCTACTCTAAGTGCTTTCTATGCGTACAATATTTTCCTGATCCTGGGTGCCACCTCTGCACTCTTCTCCTTCCTCACCTCCCTTGTTGACTGCCCAAAGTCTCTATGTTTTTGGTTAGGGACTAGTAGTGAAAAGTCCAGGATCTGCTTTGTACCAGTCACACATCACAGAGAAACATATTTAAGCCCATTAAATGTTCCTTTGTAATTTGGCTATATGAGGGCAAACTGTACTATGCTCAAGCTAGAGAAGAAAAACAGCTGCCCCCAGACAGATTAAAAAACGAGTCTACAAAAGCCTAAAAAAGATCTTAAAGCTATGGATTTTAAAAGCTAAAATGGACAGCCATGCTGCCCATGCGTAAAGAGGATGTCTTGAGACAGCATAGCTAGGAACAAATTCCACTAATAATGAAAATCTGTAAGGCATATGTGCTGCATGTAATCACACCATGAAGTAGTAATTTGACAAAATAGCAATTAACAGACCGTAGGAGTAAATCTATCAATAACTCATCACTGCCTAATAAGTTCTTATTACTGTTTTTTTTAAAGGTAGCTATCAATAACTTTGTTTTTGCTAGTGCTTTCCAAGACCACTTAGTAAGAGGCAACTCAAAGGATAAACCTGGGCTGGGAAGTGAGCGTTGCAGGGAAACTTACCTCTGCTGTAAGCCTGTCTTGCAGGTCATTACTATGTGAAAGGGAAATAAATACACACCTCGGAGAACGATAAACAGATGGGTATGTGTTTATGACTGTGAAACCATCTGACCTGGACAGGCAGGAGGTTCATTGGATAGTGACAGAGGAGCTCTCTAACACACGCTGAGAACACTTGAAGTCTGTGATTCTTTCAGGTCTCCTAAATTAAGCAAGAATAGGCCTGCACTTGGAGGAGAGGACTGACTGCAAAGTAAACCTTGACCATTTGAGGAAGCAGTTCTGGTGGTTTTGCTGGGGCCACTCTTCCCTCTGAGTCAGTAATGAATAGGGCTGCACCAAGGCAGCAGAGATATTTTGTGTGGACTATATGAGACCCCTCTGCCTTATTCATTTGCGAGATAATCCCCTGCAGGCTTGCATGAAAGTCTGAGTTCAAATAGAAAATGAACCTCCATTACTCCCCCACTCCAGCCTCATTTCTCAATTGAGAACACTAGACAGAATGTCAGTCTTCCCTTTCCTCATCATTAAGTATTTTTGGGATCTGGTTTGTGTCCTCCCGGTGTCTTGGGGCTTTGCTTCTATGTGACTTTGACCGCCTTGGGTCTTCATGTAGTATCGAGTGGCAGCTTTGCCCTCCGCAGGAATCCCTGATTCAACAAATCTGTCAGAAGAAATTGGATTCCCATAGCCAGGAAATATCCTTTATTCATTGCTGCTAGTCAGGAACTGATTTGGAACAGGTACCATCCATCCAGAATCATTAGAACTGGGTAGCCAAGATACAAGAATAACAACAACCAGGGTATTTTTCCTAATATGTGGTTCTAGGGAATGACTTATTTGAAGAAAGGTCTGAAGGAAAAAAAGGTGGAGGTATGAAAGACTGACTAGGTGAGGAGTGGGATTCCAGGTGAAGGAGAAGAGCATAAAGGGTCACTCAGATACTTCACGATATGGGCATAGTGTAAAAGTTTTGAAAGTCAGAAAATTATATGACATGAGTGGAGTGAATGAAGTCAATGGGAAAGAAATGCGGGACACGAGCAGGAGTAAGGCAGCCCCTAACATGTGCAGCCGCAAAGGCTAGGACAAGGAATTCAGGCTTCCTGTGAAAGGTTAAAGGGAAGCTAGTGAAGAAACTACCAGAAATGACCATCCGCATTTCTGATGGATTAAAGAGTGGTTGCCCTTAGTGACAAGGGCCTGTAGTTGTAGGTATTTTAATACAGATATATAAATATCTCATAATTGCTACTAAATTAGTTAATGGTCCTACAGCATTCTGAATAAGTTACTACAATGCTAAACATGGAGTAATATCATTATTCCATCACTTATCATCCTGTTCGCCCAATAGTTATTTCCAAATGTTAGCCTGACAATCCTACAACCCTTCCACTGAGGTGTACAGGTCTTGCATCTGTTGTAAGCTTTACTCATGTTTTTTAGACAAATTGAAGGAAATAATGTTAACTTGATGAAAGGCGATCTTTCAAACAATAAGAAATCCCTACCTGTTGTTTAAGTGCTTATTACTGGGTGTGTCGAATACCCTCAACTCATTATTAAGCCAATGCAAATGGAGAGTGTTTAGCACCTTACAAAATGAAATTGTTAATTAGAAAAGTAACACACACCTGTTTTTCAAAGCTTCATTTCAATATATTGATTTATGTACCAATACTATATACTAATTCATCAGTGGTGCTGGTCCTTTCAAGAGAACACATAATCCATAATTTCAATAATGGCTACATCCCACGGTAACAATTTTATTTAGCTTAAGCAACCATATCTGTAGCCTAGTGAGAACTATATTAAATTGAATACATGACTAATTACACTGGTCTACAATTTTTTAGAAGTCGTCTGCTTCAGAGATAAAATGTGCTATTTATTATGTATTTTGATGTGCTGAATTCAAATATGACAATCAAAACAACTGATTGGTTACTGTTTCCAAGATATTTAAGTTTTTACATTTTATGTCTATGTATATTGTGTAGATAGTAGAGTTTTAATCATAAATTGTAAACCTAGGTCTTTTCATGTGTTTATGGTTGCTTTATATGATAATATTTCACCTGTCCTGTTTATGTAACACTTTAAAAATCAGCAAAAGGGTTATATAAATAAAATGTATTATGAAACAAAAGGCAAAAAACTATTATGTACATAGTTTAGTCCTATTCAGTGTCTACTCGGCGCTTCTTGGCTTGTTCATTAAATGGAGCATCTCTTGTCACTGTCCAGCAATAGTCTGCAAGCATTAATGGGCTCCATTTGCCCTGATAGCGTTTCTCCGTTGTTGCAATGTCCTGGTGAAATCGCTCGCCGTGCTCGCGCTCACTGCTCCGCAGTTCTGTGGAAAAAATCTAGATGAGAGTGCAAAAATGTATCTTTAGTGACATGTTGCAACCAAGGCTTTTGTATGCCTTGAGGAGGTTTTCCACCAACAACCTGTAGTTGTCTGCCTTGTTGTTTTGAGAAAATTTATTGCCACTAACTGGAAGGCTTTCCATGCCGTTTTTTCCTTGCCACGCAGTGCATGGTCAAATGCATCATCTCGAAGAAGTTCACGAATCTGAGGACCAACAAAGACACCTTCCTTTATCTTAGCTTCACTTAACCTTGGAAATTTTCCACGGAGGTACTTGAAAGCTGCTTGTGTTTTGTCCATGGCCTTGACAAAGTTCTTCATCAGACCCAGCTTGATGTGTAAGGGTGGTAACAAAATCTTCCTTGATTCAACAAGTGGTGGATGCTGAACACTTTTCCTCCCAGGCTCAATGACTGTCGGAGTGGCCAATCTATCTTGATGTAGTAGGAATCTCTTGCACGACTATCCCATTCGCAGAAAACAGCAGTACTTTGTGTATCAGTCTGCAGACCAAGCAAGAGAGCAACAACCTTCAAATCGCCACAAAGCTGCCACTGATGTTGGTCATAGTTTATGCACCTCAAAAGTTGTTTCATGTTGTCATAGGTTTCCTTCATATGGACTGCATGACCAACTGGAATTGATGGCAAAACATTGCCATTATGCAGCAAAACAGCTTTAAGACTCGTCTTCGATGAATCAGTGAACAGTCTCCACTCATCTGGATCGTGAAGCGATGTTGAGGCTGCCATCACACCATCGATGTTGTTGCAGGCTACAAGATCACCTTCCATGAAGAAGAATGGGACAAGATCCTTTTGACGGTCACGGAACATGGAAACCCTAACATCACCTGCCAGGAGATTCCACTGCTGTAGTCTGGAGCCCAACAGCTCTGCCTTACTCTTGGGTAGTTCCAAATCCCTGACAAGGTCATTCAGTTCACCTTGTGTTATGAGGTATGGTTCAGAGGAGGAGGATGGGAGAAAATGTGGGTCCTGTGACATTGATGGTTCAGGACCAGAAGTTTCATCCTCTTCCTCTTCTCGTCTGACTCAAGTGAGAATGATTCTGGTGCATCAGGAACTGGCAGTCCTTCTCCGTGGGGTACTGGGCGTATAGCTGATGGAATGTTTGGATAATGCACAGTCCACTTTTTCTTCTTTGACACACCTTTCCCAACTGGAGGCACCATGCAGAAGTAACAATTGCTGGTATGATCTGTTGGCTCTCTCCAAATCATTGGCACGCAAAGGCATAGATTTCCTTTTCCTGTTCAACCACTGGTGAAGATTTGATGCACAAGTGTTGCAGCATATGTGTGGGGCCCACCTCTTGTCCTGATCTCCAATTTTGCAGCCAAAATAAAGGCGATAGGCTTTCTTAACCATAGTGGTTATACTGCTCTTTTGTGATGCAAAAGTCACTTCACCACAAACATAGCAGAAGTTATCTGCACTGTTCACACAATTACGAGGCATCTCTGCTCACTTTGGCTAAACAGAAATGTGTCCCTTTGCAAAATCAAACACTGACAAATAAGAGAGCACGACACTGTATGATTTCTAGAGCTGATATAGGGCAATTTGTTCAGCAGAGTGATGTAAGCTTCGTTATGATTGCATCATCCATGACGTCTAGGAATAACATGATGCAATTCATATCATGTATGATGCAATACCAGCTTCAGATTGCATCATTCATTGTTTTGCCTAAAAAGCGAGTACTGTCCAAACCCAGTCATAGATTTATTCATAGATCCAGTCAAAGATGTATTTTAGTCATTTCTGGTTTAAATTGAGATCCCTTCCCTTTATAACTCACTTATCCTCCGCCATTCCCAAGTCAAGGGTCGTATATACTGACCCAATAGCATATCTTGAAAACTAGAGCCAATCAACAATTTTAAGCATCATTTTCGTTCTCAGTGACCCAGAATTAGTAAAGTTTGACTACATTTATTTCAGAAGCATTTTGGCTGTAGAGCAGTGTTATGTATCTAATGAAAATAATTTAAAGTAGCAAACCATTTGTACAAAAAACATTCATGATTATCAAAGATTTTTATTACACACACTTCATGTGGCAGCAGCTTCAGAGCTAGATGTTTCATTTGCTAACACCTCTGTGTGTCTGTGTACTTACAGCAAACTGCTATCACTATGGGAAGCATTCTAGGCTTTTTCTTGTATGTACCATTTTCAAAACTCTTTGCATTTAAGTGTTTAAAGTTCTGGACAGAGAAGAGAGATTCCCTCATGGTCAGTTGTTGTGAGTCTTCAATATCTTAAATCACAGTTAAGGGATTCAGATATTTTCATTATTTTGTTTGACCCATATGTTGTACATATTAGCCTCCTCAGTGAATATATGATTTCATATGTGAATATGACATATTAAATTGATACCTTTAATCTAGGTGTTGCACATACGTGACTTTAAAACTATGTCCTATGATGTATATGAAACATACATATTTTCCATATAAAATATTGATGCATGATCATAACAAAATGAATTAATTCAAATATGAATCGTTGTAGCCTATGTTAAAGTCTGCTGAAATACAATCTCAATGCAATATCAGACTGCATAAGTTGAATATCTGAATGGCAGAATAATATATGCACTTAAGTCATGTAGAAATCAAACGTCATTAATGTGTGCAAAACATCAGAATAATCTCTCCAACATGACTATTGTACATCATATTTAAATTATTTTCCTTGAACACTAATTAAAGAAATAATGGCAAACTTTGTTTAGAGATCAATAAACAACTTAACTTTATTTTCCAAATTTGAAGTCTAATAAAATGCATGGATCTACATGATTTTAAAATACGTCTCTATTCAAAAATCCTTCAGTAGAAGGCAGCATAATGTATGTAGTGTTGCAGACTCTAGAGACATTGAAAGATTACTGTGAGCTCCTTTGTGCATTACTGATAGGCCTGCATGCATTTGGGTCAGTGAAAGCAAATCATGTCACTCTGCAGAAGTTATGCTGTCAAACAAAATTGATTGAATTTAGCTGACTCACCACCTCATCCCTTTTTATTTCTATAGCAGATATAACTTAACACAGACATTTCACTTTTGAGCAGTGTGCCTTTGTATGTTTCATAAATCAATTACTTTGATCTTCATGCTGAGTTAATATTTTTAATGTACATTTTGACACAGCATGTGAATTCACTAGAAGCTGAAAAAACTTGGGCTTTATCAGTTATCCTTCCTGAAAATAAGAAATGGTGTCCAACTAATGATCCTGGGACCTGATCTAATGGCAAACAGTGTCAATGGAAGGACTCTGGGGATATGTCTACACAGTGGTGCTATTTCAGGATAGTGTCATTATCCCGAAATAGCATTCTGCACATCTTAACACCAAGCTTGTTATTTTGAAATACATTCAAAATAGCAAGCTTGTTATTCCGACATCCCATAAACCTCGCTGCATGAGCATTAAGGGACTCATCAGAATAGAGCTCTATTTAGAATTTAGCACTGTTTAGACAGCGCCAAATTTCAAAATAGGCTATCTCAAAATCGGCTACACAATTTGCATAGCTCCTTGCATAGCTTATTTCCAGCTACGCACTACTGTGTAGACGTACCCCAGTAGACTTCAGTAGGCTTTGCATCAGGCCTTTAATGAATCCCCTCACAGAGTTTTTTTTATAATGTATCATAGTTTTATTTTCATTTGGAATCTTGGACTGAAATTAGAATGCAGTTAACATTAGTGGAACACCAGAACACTATCCACAAACCCACTCGATTTTCAGTCCACAAAGCATCAGTTAAGATATTTCCTTTTATCACAAAGTCCCAGAAACTAGAGTTTAAAGTCATCTTTTAGTCCCTTCTCCCCATCAGAATAGGATTGTTTCTATAGTATACATTCCAGTGTGTTTCTCTGTTCAATTAAATTACTGTCTCCACTGCTCCATATTTTCTAGTATTCGTTAGTGATATTAATTCAGCCAAAATACTATGGTTAGTCTTTTATGAAAACGATGTTGATTACATTGGAATAATCACTCAAGTGTCAGGGAGTAATAATGAAATATTTTTCTAAATTATATTACACTTTATTCTGTTATTTGGAAAATTCTTCTGAATACTCACAATGAAATGTGTACATTGGCTTGCAGAATTAAAATATGTATTTCTTGATATATAAATAAGGCAGCTGAACACAAGAAGTTTTCATAAAAGTATCAGCTTCTTTCTAAATTCAAATTCATTTACAATTTTCCATAAGTCAGTGATTGAAACAGCTTGAAATTTCACTTGTAATCCATTTGCCTTGTTTCATTTTGGATCTTTTTGAAGTAAATTTAAGTACTCAGTAGAAATGTATATTGAAAGAAATAACAAACTTGTGATTGCTGCAATCAAAGCTGTTTCTCAGGAAGAAGGAGTCTATGGCATAATGACAAAATAGTGAGAGAAAGGACTGTTTTGATTCACAAGTGGCACACTGGTGATCTTTTGAAAGGAGAAATAGTTACACATTTTTATGCTGGGACTTACAAGTCACATGCAGGCATTGATAAAACTGTGGGGTTTCATTGGTGCTATGGAATCTTGATTTTTCTTGTTCAGCACACACAAAGAAAAATATTTAATTTAAAGAGATGTTGTCAATGACTGATAGGAAGAAAACATAAAATAATCAGCTAGACACTGGAGAAGGGAAGAATAGATTAACTAGCTAAGGGTGCAAACTGGTGTAGCTGCATAAACTAGATGAGGCTTCAGCCCTGTAGCTTGAGAGAAAACTCCTCGCCGTTTTTGCAGATTCAGACTAACACGGCTACCCCTCTGTTACTTGACAGCATTTCAGAGAGGCTCTGTACTAAGGCTTGATCCAACTCCCATTAAAATCTGAGGAAAGACTCCCTTATAGTTCAATTACAGTTGGATTGGGCCTTAAATAAGGAAAACTAAGCCTAAAAAATATAATATTAATAGTCAACCCCCTAGTTAAAAGGATTGCCATCATGGAAGGGAATATCTAGAGTCAAAGTCAGGATCATCAAAGTCTCCAAGTCCCCAGCCTATTGTATTGTCAGTATTGTTCTGCTAAGTGTTTTCTGTGTTACAGCAACCAGTTTTAAAGCCATCCAGATATACAATTATATCCCCATATCTGTACACTTGTCTCGGTGTGTGTATATGTTTATTTATGAACTTTGGGGCACAAAATCACCATTTGGATATACTGGAACCAGACTATAATTTCCCTTCTTATGTTTACACTGCACCATTCCTCAGCAATTGGCTCACAGATCTGTAAATGAGATGAAAGGTCAGAGTTTTCATGCTTCTGCAGGTGGCAGCTTACTATGCCAGGGTGAAATTCAATCCTGTGTGAGGACACGGCCTATATCACTCTTAGGTGCCAATGGATAGAGCCCAGCAAATCCATGGATGACAGATGTGGGTGTGGATAGCCACAGCTCATTTTGGCAGATACAGATGCGGATGTGGATATAAGCTTTATATCTAGAACCCTGCAAATTTGGGGCTATCTACATCTGCAGATGTGGATGCGGATATCTGCAACTCATTTTTGCAGATGTGGATACAAATTTTGTATCTGAGCAGGGCTCTACCAAAGGATTCTTAAGTGCTGCTTCACTCTTGTGCTTGCTGTTTGCACAGAGGGGGAATTCACCTTTATTAAATATACGAGGCATCAATAACTGGACTATTTTAAGGTGCATACTTGCTTTCCAAACACTTACTATCCATCATGCCATATGATATAATGGTTACACTGTCAAAGTTAGATGTGCTAACTATGTCATCTACAGTACATTAGATCAAGGGAGGTTCCACAACAATTTTCTGTTGTCCTATGTTTTAGTTATATTCATGGCAGTTTAGTGTTGAAAACACTGTTTTAAGTAGACCTTATATTATATCTTGTTCTGAGCCTTCATCAGACAAGTAGAGTAGGGCAGTGTTTGCATGTTAAGAGCAGTGGCTCAAACAGGACTCAAAATGGAGCATTTCATTAAGTTTGAACATCAGGAGGTGGAATTTGCTGTTGAGAGATGGCCCAAGGATGACCCTCCCAAAATAAGAATCTCACAACAAGATCAGAGAAAATTAGATACCTAATGGCTGACTAATCAAGGTATAACAGCTTGTAAACACAGATAAACAAAACTCTCTTTACATTGGTATATTGCAGCATGTAAATCCTTTGATTTGACTGTTCTTTTCTGACAATCAACAGAAGCAATTGGAAGAGAAGAAAGTGATCAGAAATAGTCAACATGGATTCACCAAGGTCAAGTCATGCCTGACCAACCTGATTGACTTCTATGATAAGGTAACTTGCTCTATAGGCATGTGGAAGTCGGTGGATGTGATATACCTTGACTTCAGCAAAGCTTTTGATATGGTCTCCCACAGTATTCTTGCCAGCAAATTAAGGAAGTATGGATTGGATAAATGGACTGTAAGGTGGATAGAAAGCTGGCTAGATTGTCATAGTCAACAGGTAGTGATCAATGACTTGATGTCTGGTTGGCAATCAGCATGAAGCGGAGTGCCCAAAGGGTTGGTTCTGGGGCCGGTTTTGTTCAACATCTTTATTAATGACCTGGATGAGGAGATGGATTGCACCTCTGGCAAGTTCATGGATGACACTGAGCTAGGGGGAGAGGTAGATACGCTGGAGGGTAGGGATAGGGTCCAAAGTGACCTAGACAAATTGGAGGATTGGGACAAAAGAAATCTGATGAGGTTCAACAAGGACAAGTGCAGAGTCCTGAACTTGGGATACAAAAATCCCAAGCACTGCTACCAGTTGGGGATCAACTGGCTAAACAGCAGTTCTGCAGAAAAGGGCCTGAGAATTACAACAGATGAGAAGCTGGATGTGAGTCAACAGTGTGCCCTTGTAGCCAAGAAGACTAATGGCATATTAGGGTGCATTAAGAGGAACATTTCCAGCAGATCTAGAGAAGTTATTATTCCTCTTTATTCAGCACCGAGGAGGCCACATCTGGAACTGCATCCAGTTCTGGGTCCCTCACTATAGAAAGGACATGGACACATTGGAGAGGGTCCAGCGGAGGGCAACCAAAATGATTAGGGGGCTGGAGCACATGACTTATGAAGAGAGGCTGAGGGATTTGGGCTTATTTTGTCTACACAAGATTGAGGGAGGATTTGATAGCAGCTGTCAACTACTTGAAGGGGGGGTACAAAGAGGATGGAGAGAGGTTGTCTTCAGTGGTGACAGACGGCAGAACGAGGATCTACAGTCTCATGTAGTGAGGGAGATATAGGTTTTCGATATTAGGAAAAACTATTTCCATAGGAGGGTGGTTAAGCACTGGAATGGGTTATCTAGGGAGATGGTGGAATGGGTTAGTCCAATTGGTCCTGTTTTTAGCAGGGGTTTGGACTTTATGACCTCAGGAGGTCCCTTCCAACACTATGATACTTCATAATATCTAATTGTTTGTACTAGTCTAAAAACATGTGAAGATACTGCCCTGTGAAGCTGCTCTAATAATAAAATTAAATGTCACAGCATAAAGAGTTTTATATGTGAACAAAACTGAACCGCTAAGTGTAATGTCGATGAAAATTTAATGAGATTTTATCACTTTCTCAGTTGACAAATGTGACATTGTTCAGATTTCTCCAAGTTTTTATGATATAGTTTGAAACTTCAGTTTGAAGCCTCTAAAAGTCAAAGAGATGCCCCAGGAGTCTAATTTAGAGCCTAGTCCAGCATGCTTTTGATCAGGCAAAACTTCCACAAATTAAAGTTTGTCCTATTATTTTGTATTGCGCTTTAATGTGAAAAACGATATGGTAGGTTGAAAGTACATCAACAAATACAATTAAATGAAGACCTCAAGATTCCCCTCATAGCAGGAAAAATAGCTTGTGTGTTATTTTGTTTTATTTCAAATCATCAGCCACAGCAAGGGTTCTCTACTCTGCCACTATTCTTTTTTGTGTTATCAACATATGAGAGGAGAATGGGCAAGTGTATGTGTACAACTCAACCCTGGCAGCATAACTGCAGTTTACAACAGGTAAGAATCCTCCTGTAATAACACAGTTATTGTAGCAATTTTTATGCCCTGTCTTTAAGACCTTGCAGCCAAATCTGCCCCTCCTACTCGTTTGAAAGGATGGGCTATGCTTCTGTTGTCTGAACACCTGACCTCTCTGAATACAGAGCTTGATTCAAAGGCCAGTGAAATCATTACACAGACCCTTGCTGAGTTAAGTGCCAATAGTGACTTAAAGGGTCCCAGTTCAATAAGGTGTGCATATGATGAACTTCAAACATGTGAATAGCTCCCATCAAGGGAATAGGGCTACTTACATGCTTAAGTCTGCTGATTTGGAGTACAGAGTAGCATTTGCATTGCCTTTATCTTTCTTGCTGGCAAAAGGGCCTTCAACAGCAAAGAAACAAGCAAAAAGGGAGTCAGTTTTGTCTTATCAACCAATTCATCATAGGAGATGAAGGCTGACTGTGCACAATATGTGAGATTGTAGGGAAAATATTGCATCCCTTGAAGCATCTCCCTCAAATTCAGGTTTCCTGCTGCAAGATGCTGAGAGCGCCTTTTTCCGAAGGAGCCACAGCCTGCAAGTTACATTGATCATGGTGTCAAAGTTGTTCAGAGAAATGAACGTAACAGAATCCACAGTGGTAACGTCTTCAACCATGCTGGCTCATTGTTGTCTACTAGCACTGCAGTTCTCTGTCCATCTATTATTTGTCCATGGCAAAGGACAGGTTGCCCTCACATATCAGAAACGATTTAGTACTTGTTACTGTTCCTTTGTATTGAGGAGGTGCCTTTCTTGACAGCACATATTTATGACAAATAGCACTCTTGTAACCTAGCATTGTATTTATAGTGCAAGAGAAATGTCATGCTATTTGAACAAAATGTGCTGTAAATCAGAGATTTATGCAGTGACAGAGGTTGATCTCAGCTGCCACTGAAGTAATAGGAGCTTTGCAACTGACTTTAATGAGTACACGATTGGTCCCTACATGGAGGTTAATTATTCTATTTAAATCATGAATAAAACTGAAACATTAGTAATCTTTTATGGTGTAAGGGTCAATTCTGGAGGGCTGGTGAGGGGGATGCATGTTATAATTAAAAACATGTGTCCTCTCATATGCCTACTCCCAACACCATTACCACGCCGTTGGCTTCCCTCTGCCACATGGGCATCTCTCCCTAAGCTTTCACACGCTTCCTGTTCTCAATGTATAGCCTGATTGATGTCAGTGTTATATTTCTCTGGTACAGTGGAGAGGTTCCATGAGACTGTTTTGAGAGAGAAAATAATAAGCTCAGACCTTTATTGAGTAAATATTTGATGTCACCAAGAGCCAACTCTGATCTTATTTGTGTCAGTGTAAATCTGGTGCTACTCTAGTGAGAGCAATGATGTTAAAGAATAGATCGTTGCTACCCAAAATTAAAAAAATTCTTCTCTGCTAACATTCTCAAGACTCTTTTGATGTCAAGCTTGTCTAAAGAGAAGAAAAGGCAAAACCATTGATGGCCAAGAAACATCTCAGTCTTCACTTCACCCTGTCACAATCTAGAAAGATTTTATTGATTTTTTTTACTAGTACTGCTCAAGCTACTTTTTGATGCTGCACAATTTCAGAACCCTCTTACATAAAGCACCAAATCAGGTATCATCCTGAGGACAGTCAAATGCAAATGAAGGGTCTGGTAAATCAGCAGAATCAAATTGCACAGAGGAGAAAATATCAGTTAGCTCTTGCACAAAAATGCCCATTGCATAAAGATAACTGTAATATCCATCAATGGGGATCATAGCGGGAAAGCTCAATAGTATGTGGTGCTAGAAATGATGAAGTGAACAGCAAACAACTGGTAACATTTTAGTTGGAAAAACCTTACTAAGGTCTAGTCTGAGGTGCTGACATACCATGGTAATGGGTGGGGCCTTACCAAATTCACAGTCCATTCTGGTCAATTCACAGCCAGAGGGTTTTAAAATTGGTCATTTTCACAATCTCAGATGCTTATATCGACATTTAATGGTGTTGTAACTGTGGGGATCCACACAGTGCGGGGAGGAGGTGGTAAGGTTCTTGTAGGAAGGTCCCAAGATTGTCACTCTCATTCTGTGCTGCCTTCAGAGCTGCTTTCTGAAGGCAGCACCGTCCTAACTGCTGCAGTTAGAAGAGGTTCCCAGAGATGGAGGTGGGTAGTATTTCTCTTATGCTGCTGGAAACACCCCAGTCAGGGGCTCCTAGCTGTTAGTCCAGCCAGAGTTAGATTAAGAAAGGTGCCCCTGGCCAATTTTGCCCTCCCCCCAGAATGGGTGTCCCAGCCTTGGAAGAAGTCCCAGAGCAGAAGCCCCTAGTGGGGCCCCCTGACCGCTTGCAGGAGCTGCAGGGGAAGAAGCCTTGAGATTGGGCTGCATTCAGCTCTGGCTGGAGCAGGAGAAACCCTGAGCCTGGGCTTCCCCTGGCTGGTGTGGCTGGGGAATGGAAGTTCTGAGCCCAGGCTTCCCCCAACCCTAGCTGGAGTGACGGGGTGGGTGGAAGGACTGGGCCTGGACTGCCCTGAAACTCAGCTGGAGCTGCAGAGGGTGGAAACCCAAAACCCAGGCTGCCCTGAGCCCCTTCTGGAGCCGCGAGGTGGTTTGAAGTCCCAGGCTGCCCTGAGCTCCAGCTGGAGGGGCTGCGGGGCAGAAGCCCCAAACCCAGGCTTCCCCATCTTTGCTGCAGCTGCCAGGAGCAGAAGCCCAGCAGAAGCCACAAGGGGGAGCACAGAAATCCAGAGCCCAGGCTGTCCCAGCTGCAGCTGCTGGGAGCCAGAGAACCCGCTGTGGGAGGAAACTGCACCTGGGCCTGGACCTGCAGCAAGAGCTGTGGGAGAGGGGGATGATGGGGAGAGAAAGGAAGCCCAGAGCTCAGCTCCTGGGTGGCTGCAGTGGAGAAGGGAGGGTCTGATCTCCCCACCAGAAGCAACCATGCAGGGAAAGGAAAACTCTTGTCTCCCCCATCCTCAATGTGGCTGGACTAACAGCAGGGAAAATCAGATTGCACAGGGGAAGGGTGATTCCACAATCCATGACAAGTTTCTCAAGGCTGTGAATTTGATAGGGCCTAGTAATGGGCATGGTATAGGTGGAAGTTTGCCAGATGAACAGAAAAATCTGCTTGGATGAGCAGCAGAGAGTAAGAAAGTGTTGGAGCCTTTGCCCCACTCCTTTCTCCCAATTCTTGTGCTCCTTGGTGGAAAGAGGAAACAGCACCAGATGTTCCTGGTGGGATAAAATGAAAGAGGGGGAGGCATTGGTCTGTCCCCCTGCACACTGGCTTGTGAAGCTGAGCTATCTGTCTGCAGATGCTCAGTTTGTTGTTGCTCACCTATTGCTCATGCTGAGAGACTTGAATGAGTCACAATGAATCCAAAGACTCCTGTTGAGAATACCCATTCTAACCGTCACATCCTATCAACCTTAATAATTAGCACATGGACTTGTATTCTGGCTTTCAATCTACTTACTTTTTACTTCTGGCTCTTTCTTCAGCATGGCAAAAAGAAGAGAAATGGGTTACTATGCATTGCTGTGTGATCAAAATAGGTAAGCATTTCTAGTTCCCTCAAAATAAATGTGTCATTTTTCCTTTATAGCCACTGACATACATATGTAGCACTAAGAACAAAAGAAGGGCTGGTCTGGGTCAAATCAATAGTCCATCTAGTTGAGTATTCTCTCCTCTGACAGTGGCTGATGCCGGATGCTTCAGAGGGAATGAACAGAAGAGGCCAATTTTCAAGTGAGCTATCCCCTGTTGTTCACTTTGAGCTTCTGACAGTCAATGGGTTAGATACACCTGGAACATGGGGTTGTATCCATGACCATCTTGGTCAATAGTCACTGGTGTACCTACTCTCTATGAACTCACCTACTTCGTTTTTGAACCAAGGACTATCCATAACAGCAAACTCTTTAGTGAGTGGCAACAGCTAATTTAGACTCCAGCATTTTGTATGTAATGTTGGGATTATATTTTCAATGTGCATTACTTTGCCCTTATCAAAACTGAATTTTCCCTGCCATTTTGTCACCCAGTCATCCTTTGTTACTCTTTGCAGTCTGCTTTGGACAGACCTACAGTAATTTGGCATCTGTAGAAACAACAGGGAGTCCTATGGCACCTTAAAGACTAATAGATTTATTGGGCATAAGATATTGTGGCTAAATGACACTGCATTTGACGCATCTGACAAAATAATTTTTACCCATGAAAGCTTATGCCCAAATACATCTGTTAGTCTTTAAGGTTTCACAGGACTCCTTTATTTTTGCAGATACAAACACAGATACCCTTCTGAGACTTAATATCATCAGCAAACTTTGCCACCTTACTTTCATCCATTTTCAGATCATTTTTAATATGTTGTGGCAGGGTAATCCCACTCCTGGGTCCCAGTACCTCAGTCCTTCATCAGGCAGGCTCTGTACTGTATTACCAGCCCTTGGCAGGGTTTAAGCTCCAGTCCCTCAGCCACCAAAGGCATTGGGGCCAGTGCCCCAGGGACAGCCTGAGCTGCCAAAACAGTTCTTTCCAGCTCTCAGCTGGGGTCTCAGGCTGCCCAGAAAAGGTGGGCCTAAAACCCTTGTTTGAAGCTCCTCACAGCCATTCTCTGGCATTGGCATTGGCATTGGCATTGGCATTGGCATTGGCATTGGCATTGGCATTGGCGGCGTTGTTGTTGTTGTTGTTGTTACCTTTCTTAGTCTGCTCAGGTCTCTTCTCATTCCACTTCCTCTCTCTCTCTCCCCCTCCCTGAAAGGAGGGCTTCCTTTTAAAGGCTCCATGGCAGCCTCAGGTAATCAGTTGGTCCTGATTAATTAACATCAGCCCTATCTCCTTTGCTCCTGATTGACCAGGGCTGTCTTTCTCCCTCTTAGTTGTAGTCCTCCAACCTGACCCTGTCACAATGTTGAATAGCAATTGTTCCAGTACAGATCTTTATAGGCTCCTGCTATTTACCTCTTTCCATTGTGAATATTTATCATTTATTCCCATCCTTTCTTTCCTATAATTTAGCTAATTACTGATCCATTACAGCAGGATGAGGAACATTTTTTGGGTTGGGAGCCACTGACCTGCAGACAAATCAGTCGGTGGCCGCACACAAGTGAGAAGTGAAAAAAAACACCCTCACTGTGGCCCCGACTGAGAAGGAGAAAGAAAGACACTCCTCACATTCCCCTCGCACACCAGAGCCTGGGGAGGAGTCTAGTAGATTTTGTGCACTATAGCCCCCAGGCAATAGCAGGGGTCCTGGAGCACCAGTGCAGGCCTCCTCAATGTTAGGGAGGGCTCTGAGCCTCAGGGGCCAGATCCTGGCAAGCCAAGGGCCACATCCAGCTCATGGGCCTGAGGTTCCCCACCCCTGCATTATTATCCCTTGACAGCTTACTTTTCTTTAGAGGGATTTTGTCAAAGGCTTTCTGGAAGGCCAAGTATCCTATATCCTCTGGATCACTCTTGTCCACATATCTGTTGGCACCCTCAAAGAATTCTAATAGGTTCTTCAATCTATAGAACAAGTCTGCTCTCTCTCACTTCTCTAAGGAGGCCTGTTCTGAAATGGCTTAAATTCTGGCATATGGAAGAAGATTTGTCAGCACAGTTTTCCATAGTAAAGTATGTGGATAATCAGCAACCTTAATGCTGCAGTTAGTTCAGTATCCATGACATTTTGCTACCATGAAGTTTGATTGACGTACCTTTGCTGAAGGGACTTAAAGTTTTCAATAGAAACAATGAATCTTTAGCACAGTAAACTCAGGTTTTTAAATACTGTTTAATATAAGCAACTGTTTCTTCTGACCCTTTGTACTCCCATTGAACAGAAATAGAACTTGGAGAAATAAATACTGCATGTACTAAAGGTAAATAACTTCCTGAGACAAGGAGTTAACCTTGGCTCTCTGAACGTCAATTTTTTTCCCTTGTGAGCAAGTCACCAAGGAAATTGTTTCCTTGTCATTTCCAAAGGCAAGTATTTCACATCACCCAAGCTTACAGTCATAGGTGAAAAAAACAAAGCCACCAATCTGTACAAAATACTATTTGAAATTGCCAATGGGGTGGGAGATTAAGAAAGGGACTCAAACAATTTATTTTCTGATCCTAACAAGATGGCAAAGTCTTTCAAGGAAGATAAAGGAGAGCATATTTGTTTAGTTTTACCAAGAAAGTACAATTTGCTTTCAAGACTGGGGAGAAAAGTTCCATCTTTCGAACTTGAGACATTAAGATTGTGTTTGTCAACCTCTAATGGGCTGTTTCTATATTTTAGTCTCCCTTCTGCCTTCTATTTAGTTTTTCACAAGAACCTAAAGCAGGAATGGGGAATCTTAGGCCAGGGGCTGGATGCGGCCCCGACATTCTTGAATCTAGCCCCCGAGGCTCAGAGCCCCCCACCCTATGGCAGGGCAGCCACTGATCGTTTTTTTCTGTGTGTTAGAGGTCCCCGACCCAAAAAAGGTTCCCCACCCCTGAAGCACAGAACATATGACTTCTGTGACAAGAGTATTTACTGGTAGAGCCATATGGTAAATGAGCAGTGACCAGATATCTTCCACCTTGTTCAGTCTTTACATTTTGCTCTAGTGCTGTCGTTGTTCTGCTTTATTAAGGGAGATACGGTTATAGCTGGCTTCTTTGCAAAAGGAAAAATAACATAGCTGCTTTGAAATGGATATAGTAAATGAAGCACATATAGGTGATAGAGCTGCACTGTGCTTTCTTCATTTTGTGAAGAAATGGAAGGGTAAAAAATAAATATAATTTTAAAAAATCTCTGTGCTACAGATTTAGCCATCTACAGACAATATTGCTCCTTTCACTACAATTGTTTCTTAAAAGTAAATTCTAATGGATGATTTAAAAAGGCAGAGCTAAAATTGTACCGGGGAAAGCTGGCAGACCGAGTAAAGTAGACTGAATGCCTTTCATCTGTAAGCCACAGGTCTAAATCTGAATTTCTCTTGAAATAGCTGCCTAGTAATCCAGGGTGTGTCTAGACTACATGGCTCCATCGACGGAGCCATGTAAAGTAGTTTTCTCGACATAGTCAATGAAGTGGGGACTTAAATAATCCCCACTTCATTAAAATAAAAATGGCCGCCTCGCTATGCCAACAATCAGCTGATCCGGCACAGCACGGCAGTCTAGACGCGGCACGGTTGACAAGGGAAGCTTTTGTTGACCGCTCCGGTATGCCTCGTGAAACAGCTTCCCTTGTCAACCGTGCCGTGACTAGACTGCTGCGCTGTGCCGGATCAGCTGATTGTCGGCACAGTGTGGCAGCCATTTTTATTTTAATGAATGGGGATTATTTAAATCCCCGCTTCATTGACTATATCGAGTAAACTACTTTACATGGCTCCGTCGATGGAGCCATGTAGTCTAGACACACCCCCATACTCTACTTACTAATGGACAAGGAAAGACGACTATAATTTGTTATGCTAATAAAACAGAACAATTTCTTATGTTTCTTAATGTATATCTTCACTTCAAGCAACTTTTAGGTGTATCCCACTCTTTTTTATCAAAAAAGTGAAAACATTATTTTCTGATTAATAGATTCACAATGATCCTTTAGTCAGACCTCCTGGCATAACACAGGTTATAAAACTTCCTCACAATAATTTCCATTTGAATTACAGCATATCTTTTTTTAAAACCTCACAATTTTATTTAAAAATTGATACCACAATTCCAGCACAATCTTTGGTAAGTTGTTGGAATGGTTGATTACCCCACAGTTAAAAATATACACCTTATTTTTAATTTGAATTTGTTTAGCTTCAACATCCAGTCATTGTTTCTTGTTATACTTTTGTCTACTTGACTAAAGAGTCCATTATCAAATATGTATTTCCTATATAGGTACTTAAAGATGTAATCAAAGCAGCTCTTAACCTCTTATTATCAAGCTAAGCAGATTGTTTCTCTTGAGTCTATTACTATAATACCTGTTTTGCAATCCTTTAATCATTTTCATGGCTCTTTTCTGAATCCTCTCCAATTTATCAATAGCTTTTGCCAAGTGTCACCAGAACTGGATGCTTTATTCCAGCAGTAGTAACACCGCAGAGAAATAGAGAGGTGATATAACTTCTCTACTCCTGTTCTACATTTACCTGTTTATGAAGCCAAGGTTCATGTTATCCCATTGTTCAATACCATTGCACTGGCCTATTACATTTATCTGGTTATCCATTGTAACCCCCCAACTTTTTTTCTCAGAGTCACCATTTCCTAGAACTTCTAGGCTAGAAGACAGTCTCCCAGCCTCTGAGTATGGTCTATATTCTGTTACCCTTGATGTATGCTTTTCTATTTGGCAGTATTAAAACACACTCTGTTGGCTTGCACCCAGTTTACTAACCAATCCAGTTGAGTCTGTATCAGTGCCCTATCCTCTTCAGTAATTTACCACTCACCCAGTCTCTGTGTCATCAGCAAACTTTATCAGTGATGATTTTATTTACTCCAGGTCAATAAAAAAATTAAATCATGTAGAACAACTCTTGAACCCCACTAGAAACACACTTCCTTAATTATGATTCCTCATTTACAATTACATTTTGAGAGCTATCAGGTAGCCAATTTTTATACCATTTAATGTGTGCCAGGTTAATTTTGTATCATTTAAGTTTCTTCATCAAAATATTATATGGTAACCAAGGAAAACATCATGCAGAAGCATAAGCATATTAAATCAGCACTATTATCTTTATCAGCTAGACTTGTAATCTCATCAGAACACTCATCATGTTGAAGAGTTTGAAGAATATTCTCCTGTCAGGGTACTGGTCTTTTTGCAAAGTCCCTGTGGGTGGTATGGTAGGGCTATGTACTAACTCCTATCACTGAAATAGGGATGTTCAGTAATAACATGATGATGATGGAGTCTCAGCCCTCCAGCTGAATCTCTCTGGGTATTTAACCATTCTGGAGTTCCAAATAAAAAATAAACAAACAAGAAACAGGAAATAGAAGAAATAAGAGGAAACCAACAGTCACTTCCAACCAAGATTCTGTCCTCTCATCCTTCACTGGGGCCTTAAATAGGACTCAATCTAATTAAAAGTCCTCTTGCTCACTGTCAGAGGAAATATGATCTTTGCCTCAGGGAACCTGGAGCATCTTTAGACAAGGGAAAACCTCTGTACTCCACCAGGCCACTCTAGTAGCTGGTGAATTAGCAGTCTACTCACTCCCAGAGGTGCTTGCTACTGAGTTGAGCTTTCCCTCTTTTGAACTCTTCCTCTCCAAAGATGACTTTCAGGTGCAGAAAGACAGCACCACTCCAGCCCAGGGCAACTCTTTAACCCTTTCTTCCTTGGTGCAAGGTTTATATACCTCATCATACACCCTTCTTTTTTCTTTATTAAACAAGTCCTGCAGCAGCTGCTCCATCATTTTGCCCAGATCAATGTCAGGGTGACATGCCTATAATTAGTTGGGTCATTTCAGTTAATCTTTTTAAATACTGGAACAGCATTATCTTTCTTCATCTTCCCCAGTGTTCCAAGATTTCTTGAAAATTAAACATTAATGGTCAAGAGCGTTCCCTGGAGGCAAGTTATCTGGATCTGATGATTTAAATATGTTTTACTTTAGTAGCTGCTGTTTAACATCATCCTGAGTTACTATTGAAATAAAAAATGTTTCATCATCCTAAGAGGGGACAACTTCCTGGTTTTTTCACAAATAGAGAAAAGAAATATTTATTGATATGGTTTTCTGTTTGTTTTAGTAAATAAACAATCCCAAAAATGTACTGTGCACTATGCAAAGCAAAAGTAGGGCTAGCTGAGGTGAGAAGATATATTTTGGCTTCTGCAAGTCTTTGTACTATTCAACATTCTGCTTTTAAAAAGACTATACAAAATCAACATGTAATTAACACTAAAAGGATTTAAAAATCATCTAGGTCTCAACATTTAATTGCTATTGGGAATCTGTCAACAACAAATAGTCATATTTCTAGAGGACTCATGAAGGGACTGGTTCTCAAGCCGGTGATTCAGTTTATCAGTTATATGACAGTTATCTGTGCTGTGCTCCCAATTTCAATTTCAAAATAAGCTATGCAATTGACGCAGCTCAACTTGCATAGTTTATTTCGGGTTAAGCCCTGCTGTGTAGATGCACCCTAGGTTACGAAGTATAAAGCATGTTCTCCAGACTTCAATTCATTCTTTCTATTCTTCTCTGAACCCTCAGAAAATGTTCAAAGTTGTTGAAATTTGAACTAGATATAGTGTTCTAATAGAGGCCTAACCAGAGCTAATATCACTTTCTTATTATCAATCAACATAACCCTACTCAAATACCAAAGATAATGTTAATACCTTTAGCCACAGCATTGCACTGGAATCTCATGTTCAGATGGTTGTCTTGAATGGCCCTTAAGTTCTTTTCAGAGTCACTGATTTCCAGGCTCTATCTTTGCATCCTGTAACTAAAGCTGACATTCTTAGCTTACATATTCCTAAATGTGTTTTCATGCATTTGTTTATATTAAAGGGTGTGTTATTTGATAGAATTTGTACTCAACTCCGACCTATCATTTTCATTATTGCATTCCACTGTAACTTTTATCAGAAATCATCTTATATTTATTACATTTAACACCTTTATGGGACGTTGAAATGTAATCAGATGCCTTTTGGCATACAGAATGCCCCAGCTACCTTACAGAGACTGTTGACACAGTTTGGGGGATTTAAACTTCTAAGCAGTATTGATTTACCTCGATGATGTCAGAGTGTCCTCTCATAATTTTGAGGAACATCTGCAAACTTGGAACCATCAACACAGGCTCAGGTTGAAGCCCAAGAAGTGTCACTTGCTACAAGAAGAGGTAGGATACATTGGGCACAGTGCCTGCCAAATACATTGCAACAATTCCAAATACATCAGAGGAGGGATTAGAGGACCCTTTCTAACAAGATGTGTTACACTTTGTTGGATTCACTGGCTATTACAGCAGATACAGCAAAGGCCACTGCAAAATGGCAGCCTCCTTATTCAGACTAACTGCAGGGGAGACCCATACCAGAAGGAGAAATCAGAGATGTCCTAATAAGATACATAGTTTTCTTTGGACAGAGGAATGTGACCAGGCTCTCACAGAGCTGAAAACCCAGGGGATGACTTCAGAAAGATTGGGATATTGTGATTACACTTTACCATTCATGCTCCAGACAGAGGCATCTACAGAGGAGTCAGGAGCTGTATTGGCACAGGTTCAGTCAGGGAAGGAGGGGATCCTAGCTTTTGCCAGCAGGGACTTAATTTCCTCAGAAAAAATATCCTGCTCATAAAACAAGATTTTTTGGCATTAAAATGGGTGGCTGCAGATACATTTAGAGACTTTCTTTTAGGATACCAATTTACAGTGCTAACTGACAACAACCCACAGACCTATGTTACTACTATTGCTAAACTGGATGCAACTAGTCAAAGGTAGATGGCAAAGCTGGCAGATTTCAACTTCCACATAAAGTGCTGGCCTGGGAGAAGGCCAGTGCTGATGGCCTATCTCTGTTACCCAGAGCAGAGGAGGCTACTATTGTGCGTGCTGGATGCAATCTGTCCTCTGTAGCAACCCTGGGTGAATGCCAAAGGACTGCAACAGACAAAGCTGAGCTACTCCACAGGCCAGGCATAGAATTAATACCAGGCCTGCCTAAGGAAAAATTGAGGAGGCTGAAGGAAACAGATGCAGTTTTCAAACTAGGACCTATCTGCCCAGACAATGGGCACTCACTGTCCCAGGAGAGGTGGAAGGAAGAAACACCAGTGCAGACATTACTGAATCAATGGACAAGTTTGCAGCTGGTAGAGAGGATCCTTTACAGGGGAACAAAAATCCTGGGGGAAGGACAGATCCAATAGGTGGTGCTGCCAGAGGAACTCTATAGAGAAGTGTTTGAAGCTCTGGACACAGATATGGGACACATGGATACTGACCATACAGTGGACCTCATCCGTACTCACTGTTGTTGGCCAGACACACAGTCCCGCATCTAGGAGTGGTTCTTTTCCTGAGGAAGGTGTTGCCCAAGAAAGACAGGGTTTTCTGGAGGCAGAGTTCCACTTGCCTCCATCCATACCAGTAGGTCCCTGGAGTTAGTATGCTTCCACTTTCTCACCCTAGAGAATCATCCCGGGAGTAGGGGGCGGGAGAGGGTCATTAAGAATATCCTTATAGTCACTGATGACTTCACTCACTGTGCTCAGGCACATCCTACTCAGGACCAGCAGGCATCTACTGTGACCAAGGTGATTGGAAACAGTTCCTCAGCCACTATGGCATTCCGGAAAGGATTCATATGTCTGGGGAAGAATTCTGAAAGTAACATACTGGTTTGGCTTTGGAAACTGTTGGGGAATTCAAAAAGCAGAACGATGCCCTATTACCCTCAAGGGAATGGGACTATTGAGCAGTTCAACTGAACGCTCATAAATGTGCTGGGAACCCTGTGTCCAGACCAAAAGGCCACCTGGAAAGACTATGTTTTGCCTATGACTCATGCCTATAACTGCACCCAGCATGAGTCTGCTGAGTTTTCCCTAATCTTCATAATATTTGGTTGGCCCTGGGTTTCCCCCACCAAGGAGGTGAGAGGATAGATGTGGAGGAGTATGTCTCCCTGTTAGGGGAATGCCTATAGAGAGTGTACCATCAGGCTGCACAGGCATCTAAAGCGGCCAAACTTCAACATAAAAAGTACTGTATCTGCCAGACACCGGAAGTCCCATTGACTCCTGGAGACAGGGTGCTGGTAGCCAGGGAGAGGAAAGGGAGACAGATGGGAACAAATTCCCTATATTGTGATCAGAAGACAAGGTGACTTCCCTGTCTATGTTGTACTGCCAGAATCAGGAAGAGGGCTATAGATGATACACCATAACCAAATTACCACATGCATATTTCTATCTATCAGTGAAGTCAATCAAGTAGCAAGCAGGGAATTAGAAATGGAGTGAGCCAAGCCAAAACATGAGGGAAACTTCCAATTGGAGGCAGGGGCAGGAAAATAACTTACTAGGGGCTCTATAGCTAGACCAGGTGGCTATAGGGAAAAGAAAACCAGTAGGGCGATGATGTACACAGGGGATACCTGGGACATGGTGGATGGGCAGTACAATGAAGGGGAGCCAGGTTTACACTGTAGTGAGCTACCAGACATAGAACCAGACCATTTTGGTACAGACTCACAGTACTCTGACCTGGAGGAGCATCACCAAATTATGAGGACCATGAAGGAGCCCAGTTGAACTTAGGAGAGTGTGAACAAACCTAACTAGATTGCAGAAGGGCAGACAGAGTGGGATCAGCTCATAGAGGTGCCCAGAGAATGTCCTTCAGCTCTTAGGTGCTCAACAAGACAGTGCAGGACACCTGCAGAGGGCTGCCTGATGAAAGAGGGGTAGAGACCCTAGGGGTGGCCAGGAAAAAGTGGGTGGCATGTGATTTTTTTACTAAGGAAAGGGACAGGGTCGCCCTTTCAATGAGTGGGGGAAGGATATAGCTCAAGCTCCAGTGAGCTTCAAGAGCAGCTCTGGGATCTACACATTGTGGACTACAGACTCTGGCATGTTGGGGGAACTTCCTGATTCTTGCCAGGATGTGCCCTTTGTCTCCCCACCAGGGTCTTAGCACTGTCTGAGTGGGGAGCATGTAGGCTGCAAGCAGAGAGGAAGTTGCTAAACCGTAATCCTGTTCTATGTTCCTTACAGAATAAAGCCTGTTCCTGGTGATTTGTCTGAGTGGGTCTGGGCTGAGGTGCACACACACTGAAACACAATGAGGAGCATACAAAGAAGCCTCAGGCCTAGTCTTCCAAAGTTGTGTAAAAAGTCAAGGTTTCGCCTCTGTTGAATAATCTCTTTGGCTACATCTACATTGCATCCCTCTTGCATAATAAAAGCCTATGGAAATGAAGCATGGATTAGCATATTGCTGTGCTTCATTTGCATAATTAATTAGGAGCCATTTTTGCTCAAGAGGCTTTTGCGTAAAAAGGAGCTGTGTAGACGGCTCCTTTTTGCGCAAAAACCCCTTCTTGTGCAAGAGCCCTTCTTCCTGAAAAAATGAGGAAAAACGGCTCTTGCGCAAGAGGGGATTTTTGTGCAAAAAGGAGCTGTGTAGATGGCTCCTTTTTGCTTAAAAGCCTCTTGCGCAAAAACGGCCCCTAATTAATTATGCAAATAAAGCACAGCAATATGCTGATCTGTGCTTCATTTGCATAGGATTTTGCTCAAGAGGGGATGCAGTATAGATGTAGCCATACTGGGCTAATGAATTGGGTAGGCTACATTTGCATTAAACTTCCTACCTCCTCATTTCATTGGGTGACTCCTATTTTTTGTATTGTTGGTAACAGTAAACAACACATTTCTATTCACTTTTTCCACCAACATTCATGATTTTATAGGCATCTATCATATTCCTGTTCAGTTGTCCCTTTTCTAAGGTCAGCAGCCCTAATCTGTTTAGTCTCATCTTTGTTGCCTCTCTGAATCTTTCCTAGTTGCAGTGTACATTTTTTTAGATGGGGCGACCAGAACACAATATAGTATTTGAAGTCACACCATGAATTTATTTAATGGCATGATGATATTTTCTATCACCTTCCTAATAGTTGCTAAACTTTTTGACCACTGCTGCACATTGAGCAGAAGTTTTTCAGTGACACCAGAATCTTTCCGGAGTGGTAAGATGGCAGGACTTTTGTCTGTGCAATGATGTTTTTGAAAGATTTTCCCTCAACCGTCCACTGAATTGTTGTTACAGTCATAGTCCTAGCAAAGGCAATACTGACGTCATGTCCTCTCACTATGTTGGGAATCAATGTCTTATGTAAATCATTCTGTTAACTGTCACTGACCTTTTACAGCAGAAGCTTATGTGAATGTTATATTTCACTGTCATGAAACAACCAATTGACAGGAATATTTTCTAGTTACTATGGTTATGCAGCATAAGATATGAATAAGTGATGGAGTCCCCTATTTTTGGCCAAACCACATCCCATTTGATTTCATGAATCAGACATAGGTGGCTCACTATAATTTGTATTACTTTGCAGAAGATGTTGTGGTTTCAGGTGTATACTGCTCTGCATTTCCTAAATAAAGAGATGATTCTGTTTGTGGAAATATACATTCCTAAATTTGACCTCAGGATAAAACCCTTACAAAGACATTCTTTCACTCTCACAGAGTCAGATCCCATTTTGTCATCAATAAATGTCTGCAATATTTAATATTAGTGCAATCAACCAGTGCTTACAGTAAATGGTGCTTTAGAGTCTAGGCTGTGTACCATCACAACTAGCACGTTTATGAATTTTTAGTGTCTTTTAGTACAGTATTTCCACTCTTTTTGCCTGCTAGTGTCAACAACATACAGACTCTTCCATTAACTACAACTGTATATACAACATCTTTTCTCCCCCTTATGTTGCCACATAGTTGTTTTTACTTTTGATTTCCAAGTCCCAGAATAACAGGAGGAAAAGAAGGTCAATCGCATTTTCCTAGATAGGCAGTCCGATGTGATTTGCTTTTGCATTCACCTTCTATCTTTCCTTTTCTTCACACTTGACAGCATAGACTTGAAGTGCATTGTCAGATGTAATGAACTGGATCAAAAAGGACAGAAAATCTGTGTGTGGGGAAAAAAAGGAGACAAACAGATTAAAGGCGCTGCTACAGAGAAATTCAATGAGCAATTTCGAATGAGTATGTGAGGACTGCCTTGCTTTTTTCCCCAATTTCCCCACCAAAATCATGAGTATCAAAAATAACTTCAGACATTTAAAATGTTAAAGTTAATTAATGACTGTATGTGATCCTAATGATTTTATACTCGTGCAGCACTTTTCGGGCATATCTACACAGCAAGGCTAAAGCCAAAATAAGCTACGCAACTTGAGGTGCTATGTCAATCGTGTAGCTTAAGTTGAAATAACTTAATTCAGCTTTAGGCGCTGTCTACACAGCAGGAAGTGAGAGAAAGAGCACTCTTCCTCCGACTTCCCTTACTCCTCATAAAATGAGGGTTACCTTGAGTCAGAGTAAGAAGTCCTCCAGGTCGACATTATTTCAACATTATATAGAAATAACTGCTTGTAGTGTAGACATGGACTATGTTATTTCAGAATAATGTCAGTTATTCTCAAATAACACTGCTGTGTAGTTGTACCCTTGGGGTGTGTCTAGACTACATGGCTCCATCGATGGAGCCATGTAAAGTAGTTTTACTCGACATAGTCAATGAAGCTGGGATTTAAATAATCCCCACTTCATTAAAATAAAAATGGCTGCCACGCCGTGCCGACAATCAGATGATCCTGCCCAGCGCGGCAGTCTAGACACGGATTGGTCAACAAGGGAAGCCTTTGTCGACCACTCCTGTAAACCTCGTTTCACGAGGCATAAGGGAGCAGTCGACAAAGGCTTCCCTTGTCGACCGATCCGCATCTAGACTGCCGCACTGTGCCAGATCAGCTGATTATTGGCACAGCGTGGCGTCCATTTTTTATTTTAATGAAGCGGGGATTATTTAAATCCCAGCTTCATTGACTATGTCGAGTAAACTACTTTACATGGCTCCGTCGACAGAGCCATGTAGTCTAGACACACCCTCAGTGCCCAGGATGGGTTCTTGACAAAATGCTGCCATATTCCTCAGGTCAGAGGCTGTTGTTTGTATAACTTTTAAATTAATTAATTAAATTAATTTCCAATTATCATATTCAGTCTTATCTTGCTCTGACAATTTCCATTGACTTCAGTGGGAATTCTGTATGCAGAGCATATTTTAAGATTGCAATCACCACATTGCAAGTGATGAGAGGGAAAATATATATTTTTAAACAGTGTGAAATTATGTAAACCTTTACCTACAAATTAAAGAGCTCAGTCTGGAAAGTAGCTAGCACTTAATAGTTAGCATGAGCTTCAAATGGCTCAAAAATACCAGTTCTTTTGCTGGCTATGTCATCAACTTGTGTCACATTAAGCAATGTAAAACTTTTTGGTTCAGTCTACCTATTTCTCAGATGGATTCAATAATCCTTACCTCTGAGAGGGTTTTGAGGCACATTTGCAAAGTGCTTTGGAATTCCCCTATGAAAGGTACTATAAGAGAGCAAGCCAGAACAAAGAACATAATGTCACTTAAGTACCTTGTCACCTAATTCTCACTGATTTTAATGAGAATTCGGTATCTGAGCACTTCTGACAATCCCAGTAGGCATCTATTCTTAAAGCTCTGGTGCTTAACCACTAGAAACTGGATTGAGATTACCAGAATAATATCCACATAGCCATCATCTTGGACTGGCACCAGCACCATGCAGGTAGATAATTCAGTATCCCAACACTAATCCCCTTAGCTAATCAGTACCTTCTGGTCCCACCTCCAAATATATACATTTAGGCTCTGCAATTGGAGAACCACAGAACCACAGTGCTTTGCACTTCAAGTCATCAACTGCAAGACCAGGCTCCAAATGACTTCATGAGTCTGTTTTTCTTGTATCAGGACATTTTCTTTATTACTTCCAATTTAGGACCTGATGCTGAAGCCCTAGTTCCCACTGAAATCAATGGGAGTTTTCCCCTGAGTACAGACTACTAAATTGGGACCATAGCAATGAAAAACCCACAAGAAGACTTTTTTTTTGGGGGGGGGGGGGGGGTCTATGAAAATGAACCTGAAGCCAATAAGAGATTTATCTTTACATGTCATATCAAGTACAACCTACTGTTATCCAATACTACAGACACAGAGATGATTACATAGAGAAGATGTGAGCAATTTTTCTTCTACAGCACAACATTACAAAAACAAATTGTCCTCAGGTGCCGTTACCTGATCCCATTTCATTGTGTAATCATATTGCTATTTTTCCAGAAGCCTGGGGATTAGCACATAGGTGTGAAGATAGAGGCAAGTATATAAACAAAGATATTTTAGACAAACACTAAACTAACAAAGAAAAATGCTGAGGTTTCCAGGAACAGACCCAGATTATAAGATCAACAAATCAGTAGAAAAACTGACACAGGATTGTTATTTTTAACTAAACAAGTGCAGAGCTGTCAAAGATTTAGCATGTGCAGATTCTCTTTTTTAAACTTTGTGATTATCTGAGCAGGGAATAAAAATAGGTTCTCTTTTATAGGACAGGATGTAATATTTTAAAGGTGCTAAGTTAGGAAAGACTTTTCCAGCCAATCAAGAAGAGATTTTGGTTTAAATTCTTTTCTGATGTAAGTCCACTGAAGTAAGGACTTACACTGTGGATAAATGTGCTCCATAAGTGCTTTCTGCTAATTGACAGTTTTGATTGTCTGGCTCAGATACCTAATTATGCCAGTTCACGAGAACTTTTAAAATAAAACAATAGATCCAGAAAAAGCCAATTATTCTAATATTTGATTTGCTTCTTTTAGATCATTCCAGCCATGATGGGAAAACTTTATCAGAGAGGTATATTCTGTGGCATGCAATAAAATGTGTCAGTTCCTGGTCTAGTTTAAGTTTCTCTGCAACTAATTTCACACCTCAACCCTATTAAACCAAAAATAGCTTTCTTTCCCCTGTTTCACAGATTGGGATTTTTTTAATCACACGCTCCTACCAGTAAAATCATTTGAAATTTTCAAAGAGCTTCCTGTTACCTACAAGGAGGATGGACTTGTTCTGAAGGCTCTGACCTCAGACTGAGATTTGCATTCCTTTCCTGCCTATGCAGACTTCCTATGTAACTTAGGGCAAGTTGCCTACTCTTTGTCTCAGTTTCCCACTTTAGAGTGGAGCTAATAAGTGTTCTCTCTTTTTCTCTACCTCCCTATGCCTCTTAGACTACATCTAGACTGCAACACTTTTCTGGGATACCAGAGGTATCATGGAAAAGCAATGCCACATCCAAGGAATGCGTCCGCTTTTCCAAAAAAAATTTCAAAAAAGCGGACATGCTCTTTCGCCATCCCTGTAAACCTCATTCTATGAGGCATAAGGGACGTGTTGAAAGAGTGGGTTTTTCCAAAATTTGGCACCATGTTGAAACTGTAGATACACCAAATTTCAGAAAAGCCTCTTTCAAAAGAACATTGGAAAAAGATACGCAATTTGCGGTGCGCAAATTGTGTATCTTTTTTCCAATTTAAGTCTGCAGTCTAGACGTAGCCTAAGTCTAGGCTAATTAAAATCTACATTGTTTAGCAAAAGGGTGGTTTCAAATATTTTTGTGCATAATCTGGTATAATGGGGCGCTAGACTTCACTGGAGTGTAGTTGCTACCATCACATAGGCAACAACAGAAGTAACCACCACTATATAATGAAGGAGCAGGGGGAAGCAGATAACAGCATAATATTCGTTGGTGATATTTCAGTGAAGATCTAATTTATGTTACAGCTCTTAGATATATGGGTACTGATTCTATAAATAAATCCTAACATATGTTAGGTAAATAGAGTCATAAAACTGTTCATTCTTCTTAATCATTACTGCAGCAGGGTCTTCCTTAGATGCAGCTGAGTGGAGAGTCATTTCTTTATTTGGATTGAAGAAAGAAAAAAAAATCATTCTCTCTTTAAGTCTTTCATATTCTTGAAGGCAGTATGGTATTCTTATTTGAAATAAATTAGCGGTTTTGCTACAGCAGCTACTACAATGTTTAGTACCATAACACCACATTCATCTATTACTTTGCATCGTCTCCCGTGCCACACATCCACCTTCCAATGGCCTTTAGGCCTGGGCTGAATTCAAATTAGATGATCTAAGGACACTTGGAAGGAGTTTACTGAATGCAGTCTATAATGATGAAAAGACTTTTATCCAACAGCAACACAAGTGTTTAAATGCTATGGAATGGAAAGTTTATTGGTACCAGAACAACAAGTCAGACGTCAACTCATTGTTCCACTGTGATCACATGAGTCAAATTTCCATTTCCTGTTATTAGTCTGAGATAACACAGAAACCCTTCTTAAAACTTACGGATGATATTTTTCTTATTTTGTATGGCAAGCAGCTTACACTGAGAGAGAAAAGGTAAAGCTCCTGCATTCATTTTTATAGTGCATTTAGGCAGCTAGTTTAAAAGCGAAGATCCCAAATGTTGGTAAAACATTCTGAATAATTAAAGTTCTGTCTCACGCATGCTTTGTCAGTGCTAAGTTATCAATTTTAAAAGTGAATATACACGGTAATAACCATGTTTCAACTTTGGATCTGGATAGAGAATTTCATGAAATGCCCTGTAGTCTAACTTTATCATATTCATATTTGTTCATATTTTTTCATTGCCTTTTTGTAGAATACTAGATGAGAGATTTTTTTCCGTGCCAGATTGATACAAGTGTACCAAATCACCAATTGATAAAGCTGCAGAGTGGGTCTACAAAATTCCTGGCTCTGCCACAGATTTTTTGTGATCTTGGGCCATCCAGTTAGTCAATGTGCCTCAGTTCCCCACAAACAATAACACACGTACAGAAAGAAGGAGAAAGAAGCTTGGGTCTGTCTTGTTCAGTTAGATTATAAATTCTTTTAGAGTCATTCACTAGAGAAGTGAAAGAACATCTCTAGTGCCACAATTGTAATTGCTAAGAGGAACCAAGAAACAACTGTCCTCAAGGGATAACCCAAGTGAGCCTCTCCACATGTGGATGGGCACAGATACAGAGTTAACTGATAGTGATGGAGGAAGTTTACCTGTACACAAGCCCCAAAAGTTGACAAAGGTGATGCCAAAAAAAATAAAATAACAGTACAAGAATCCTCTGAAGAAAAATGGCAAAAGAAAGGGATTTAAATTAAAATTTCCTACTGTGGAAGAGTAGAAATGTTGTAATGTTCAAAACTTCCTAGTTACTTGAAATTAATTGGGTTACATTTCACCTTAACTTCTGTACCAGGAAAGATACTGGAGCAAATAATTAAGGAAGGTAATAAGATGATAAGTGGCAGTCATTATGGATTTCTCAAGAACTAATCATGACAATCCAACCTGACAGTTTTTATGACTGGCTGGATGGGGGTAGGTAGCAGATGTGATATCTATATCTACTAGCCTGCTCCCCGCAAGGTTCTGGTGTGCAAGAAAAATGTAGGGAGTGTCTTTCTGCTTTTCAGGAGCCCACATCAGTGAGGTGGGGTTTTTTTTGTGTTTTTTTTCTTCTCACTGACCCAAAAAAGGTTCCCCACCCCCTGGTATGGAGAGAACCCTCATAAAGTTTTCAGATAATATTAAACTGGGAGGAGTTGCAATGTCTCTGGAATATATGATTATAATTCAAAATTATATGGATAAACTGGAGAAATGGTCTGAGGTACATAGGATGAAATTCAATAAGGACAAATGCAAAGTACTCCACCAAGGAAGGAACAATCAGCTGCATACATACCAAGTGGGAAATGACTGCCAAGGAAGGAGTACTGGAGAAGTGAGGTTAGTGCTGTGGGCTATATTTATGTTAATGCAATGATGATCCAGTGATTAGGGTGGTAACCTATGACCAAGATCCAGGTTCTAACCCATGCTCCGTCAGAGTTCCTGTTTCACTCTGAGAAACTCACTTAGTTTCTCTGTTCCTCAGTTCCCAATAAGAAAAATAGGAATAATAGTAAGCAGAGATAGAGGTCTATCTGTCAAGGAAGGGGAAGAGCATAATTGCATACAGATTGGCTAACCTAGTGAGGAGGTCTTTAAAGGAGGTTGAATGGGACTTGGTAACAAAATCTCATAGATAAATCCAAAACATGGAGACCCGGAAGAAGGCTCAGAGTCTGGGGAGAGCATAGGCCATCACAGCAGGAATAAAGGAAAGACAAGAGAGAAAAGGTGGGGAGGGAATTAAATGTCTTAGATATTTGTATACTAATGTGAGAGGTATGGGGAATAAGTGTGAAGAACTTGAAATGCCAGTTAATGAAAAAGCATCACAGCTTGGTCAGGTAATATACACCTGGAATATTGATAGCAAGGTACTGCATTCTCAGGAAAAAAACAGGAAGGAAAAAAGGAAGGAGATGTTGCCTTATGCATTAAAAATGTACACATTTGGACTGAGTTTAAGATGGAAATAGGAGATAGACTTGTTGAAAGTATCTAGGTAAGGTTAAAAAGGATAAAAATAGGGTGATATCATTGTACGGGTCTACCAAACCAAAAAGAAGAGGTAGATGAGGCTTTTTAAACAACTGACAAAATCATCCAAAGCACAGAACTTCAACTACTCAGACATCTGTTGGGAAACAATACATTAGTGTACAGATTATTCAACAAGTTCATGAAATGTATTAGAGACAAATTTTTAACTCAGAAGGTGTAGAAAGCTAGTAAAGGAGAGGCTGGATTTCTAGATTTCATTGTGACCAGTAGAGAAGATCCGGTTGAGGACTTGAAAGGGAACGTTAGTTTAGGTGAAAGTGATCATGAAATGAAACAGTTCATGATTCAAAGGTAGAATGGAAAACAGCACAATAAAATGGATTCCAAGAAGGCAGACTTCAGCAAACTGAAGGAGCTGGTAGGCAAGATCCCATGGGAAGCAAGTCTAGGGGGAAACAGTTCAAGAGAGTTGGTAATTTTCCCCAAAAAAGACATTATTAAGGGCACAAGAACACACTATCCTACTGTGTAAAAAAGATAGCTAGTATGGCAAGAGACCACTATGGCTTTACCGGGAGATCTACAATGATCTGAAACACTGAAAAGAATCCTACATAAAGTGGAAACAAATTACAAAGGATGAAAGTCAAATTACAAAGGATGAATGTAAACAAACAACAGAAGGATGTAGGACAAAATTAGAAAGACCAAGGTACAAAATGAGATTAGATTAGCTAGAGACATAAAGGGTAACAAGAAAACATTGTATAAATAAATTAGAAGCTGGAGGAAAACCAAGGACAGAGTAGGCTCATCATTCAATTGGATGAGCAGGGGACAGGGCAAAACAATAACAGGAAATGTGAAAATGGCAGAAATGTTACATGGACTTTTTTGTTTCAATTTTTACCAAAAGGTTTAGTAGCAATTGGACATCTAGCACAGTGAATGCCAGTGAAAATGAGGTGGTATCAGAAGTTTATGAATGCTAAGGTGGCATTCTAAGGTATGGGTACATAAGGGTACCTAAGACTGACATAAATCTGGAGCGAAATCACTGACTCGGTTCATTGCCTTGGCTCTAGGCTGATATAAAAGAGACCAGAATCAAGTCTTGGCCTTAATTACGTACTTAAGGGCTTGTCTACACTATGGAGAATATTGGCGCTGCTGCAGTTGATCTTCCAGGGTTCAAATTAACAGGTCTAGTAAAGACATGTTAATTTGAACTGAGAGGGTGCTCCTGTCCGTTCCCATAGTTCTGCTCCTCACGAGGAGCAAGAGAAGTCAATAAGCGCATGTGGTCCCCTCAACCTCCTGCTGTGTGGATGTCGCCAAAACATGATTTAAGATACTTTGACTCCAGCTACATAATTACCATAGCTGAAGCGGTGTATCTTACTTAAGTCAACTTTCCCCTTTAGGTAGAGCAGGCCCAAATGAGGTATGCCCATCAACAACTCTGACTGCGTTGACATAATGTCAGTCCATTGTCCCCACATCTCCCCACTATTTAAAGATGGCTTTCAAGACAGTCTCTCCAAAATCTCTCTGAGGGAGCTGTTAAATCCTGCCCATATTCACCTGTTCAAAACTATGAATATACCCCTGATTAAAACCTTTAAAAATGGACAGTATGTTATATAACAGACAGGTTTCACATGACTGATGTCCTTCAAATTTAATCTGAAATGTCTCTACATGTTATCCTTGTCCACTGAAGGTAGGGCAAGGAGTAATTGGCTTAATCTGCACCCAGGGATAGATAGTAAGAAATACTATCAGACATGTTAAACTCTATAATAGATTTCCAATAGAGATTGTGAATAAGATCCTCCTTATCACTGGAGGATTTTTAGAGTGGGTAAGACAGACACCTGTCAGGAACACCTATGTTTACATGGCCCTGCCTCAGCATAAGGGCCTGCACTTGACTTTTCAAGGTTCCTTCCAATCCTACATTTCTGTAATTCTAAGTCAGTTCTCAAGGACTTAAAATCTAGCATTAAACAGAAAACAAAAAGACATTATTTTCTTTGACTAGTCTACAAGAAAATATTTGCTAAAGAAAAAAAAGAGTTGGAACTGGAAGAGCTGAATGTATGACTCTGAAAGAAAGTGTGCTTTTATCAAATAGATCAGACACACTGTTTAAGAACATCCCATCCTCAAACAACCACTAACCACATAGCATAATGCCAAGGTCAGTGTGACCACAATCTAAAAGGCCAGTCACATAATTTCATTTTAAACTGCTACTTAACTTAGTGGCTCCCACCCTTTTTGCATTGGATTGCATCCTGGCCATATGCCCCATGTTCTCTGGACCCACACCCTGACTTAGTTGCCTTTAATCCACATTCTATCAATTTCTCTCTTCTTCCCTCTATTACTTTTCCTTTTGTGTATTTTTCCTTGATTTTTCATTTCCCATTCCCTTTGCATGTTTTTACTTTTTCCCTTTCTCCCTCCCTCCTTTAATTCTGATAACCTCTCTCTTTCTGTTCACTACATCTGCTTTATTAATGAACTTCAGGTGAAGAAAATCAGCAGAATAGTTTTGTTTGCATATCCAGTAGCTAGCCATCTCATTACATTCAGTTTGAAAATGAAAGCCTGTCATGTGCAAAACTAGCTCATCAACTAACAGCAAAACACACACACAAGGAAGATCTGATCACTGAGAAATTGTGAATCCGGTATTAAAAGGATGGGTTGAAAAAATTGGCTTTTTACCATGAGTTAAAAAAAATTATTGAAGAATTACAGGGAATGAATGTTTCTGTTCATTATATTATATTATATTATATTTTAAGTGATAGATTCCTGAAAATAGATTTAGTTTCATCCAGTTGGCATTCCCCTCCCTCCCTGCAAAAAATGTTGTGTAAAAAAAAATTCCCAGCCAGTTCTATGTAATGTATATTTTAAAAGTTACTTCCATGGGTTTTTCAAGCATATAGAGATTCTTTCTATCCTCAGTCAGTTTTGTTTTACTACTATAACTGTCGCTCTGAGTGCTCTACAAGTTCTTGTTACACTATTAAGCTCCATGGTACATGGTCAAGGATGGGTTTGGGTATGAGTTCAGATACAGAAATATACATTTGTATATATAAAGCTCTCGCTATAGCAGAGGTGGGCAATAAAAAATGGCATACCACAGGGTTAGTCCCTGGCAGGCCATCTCCACTATGTTTACCTGCACCTCAGCTAGTATCGGAAGATCGCAGGTCTGATTGGCTGCAAGTTGCCATTTGCGGCCAATGCGAGCGGCGGGAAGTGTCACAGACCGGGACAAACAGCAATTCACAGCCAACCAGAGCTGTGATCCTCCGATACCTGCAGAGACACAGGTAAACATGGAAGTGGGGTCCCACCAAGGAATAACCCTGCGGATCAGATCCAGCCCCCGGGCTGGAATTTACCCACCCCTGCTCTATCTAGCTGTGTGCCACATGTTATGAGTCAGTCTCTCTCTGAACCTGTATAGGTCAGCATCTAAATATGTTTTCCATAAGAACCATTATGAGCCAAATAGTGACCTGGATAGTGCGGGGAAGGGGAGGGGGAAATAAGATACTCCCTTATGCCCCTGTGCTAGCTATATTCATCAAGGGTATAAGCATGGGACAGGAAGCTGCTAAATTTCACTCCCACTGCTGTGCTGATGATGACAGGGGGATGGAAAAGGATGGAGAGTGGATGAAATTTTGATCTGACCCACCATATATAGAGTTTTGGTTTTTAAGTAACATTATCTTTGAAAAGATAACAAGCATTGTGGATAAGGGAGAAGCAGTAGAGATGGTATGAATATCTAGACTTTAGTAAGACTTTTGATACTGTCTCACATGATATTCTCATTAACAAACTAGGGAAATCGAACCTAGCTGGAGTTACTATAAGGTGGGTGCTTAACTGGTAGACTTCTGCAGAGACCAGTTCTGGGACTGGTTCTGTTCAATATCTTCACCAATGATTTAGATAATGGGATAAAGAGTATAATTATAAAGTTTGCAGATGATGCCAAGATGGGAGGGGTTGTAGGTGCTTTGGAGCATGGGATTATAATTGAAAAAGATATGGACAAATTGGAGAAATGGCTGGAAGTAAATAAGATGAAATTCAATAAGGTAAATGCAAAGTACTCCACTTAGAAAGGAACAATCCATTGCACATTAACAAAATGGAAAATGACTGCCTAAAAAAGAGTACTGCAGAGATTAATCTGAAGGTCATAGTGGACCACAAGCTAAATATGAGTCAACAGTGTGACACTGCTGCAAAAAAAGCAAACATCATTCTAGGATGTATTAACAGGAGTTTTGTAAGCAAGACATGAGATGTCACATGGTTTCTCCCTTAGAGTTGGCTGAAATATTTTAACTGATATTTTTGCTAAAAGATGCAAATTTGGGATGACCCAAACATTTGTTGATTTTGTATGTTGCTTGATCTATTGATTGTGTATTCATTATATAAGACTTCCTAATAAACAATATCATGTTTAGTAGATTTTCAACTGAAGATTGGGCTCCCATATTTTTAAAATTACTATTCAATTGAAAATCTTTACGTGCACGATCACAACACTGACACTTAGGTAAACCTTCTGAATTTGTAATAGTTTTATTAACACAATTAGCAGAGTCACAAACACTCCAACCTAGAAAGGTAAATAGAGCTATTACAGAATCGCATCTGAGTATCCATATATTCCTACCATCCCTGGCACAAAGATCCAGTGTTTGTCATCCACATTATCATTCACACAATCTTTATCATGATCACCACCAGTGGTCAACATCCTGGCAGTGTGGGTTACACTGAGCAAAGCTATTGTGGTACAGGCCTGCTGGCTCATTGCTTTACTGCCTTAACGTATGCCTATGCCTTACTAGCAAATATCTACTACTGTCGGCTACACATATCAATCAATTTTGGCAAATTGTTTCAGTCAGGACAAAAAAAGAGAAAAAGCAAGTTTCAAAATCATTCGTTTTGCTGTTTTCAAATCAAAACATTTTGGTTTTTCAGGCTATATTTACAAGGGGAGTGAGGCACCACTCACAAAACAGGAACAATGTTAATATTGCTCCCCATATCTAACAGGCCAGTGGTTAGGGCTCTCACCTAGTATGTGGGAGACTGTGGCAGAGATGCCACTTCTGATTGCCTCCCAGGGTGTTGTGTGGCACTGCATCATCTCTGCCTCAGATTCCCCCAATGGAAATTTCAGCACACTTCAGTTTAGTTGTGGCGTAGCCTTCCTGCCCACATCTCCAAGTCAAAGCTCAGCATAAACACTAGCCCAGAGAATCTCCAGCCCCCTGAAGTTCATCTTACATTTCTTTCAGGGGGATGCCAGCTGCAGCAGCTTCCCATTCCAAATAGCAGGGAACTGGTACCAAAACCAATAAATAAAGTAAAATAAAAAATAATAGCCGTATCCAGCTTGCCTTCCTACAGATAGTCCTGTCAGATCACTCTTCAGTCAGCTTCTGGCCCCAACAAGGCTTTTCACCCAGCATGGGAGCTGCCAGCCTGTTCCCCTTCGCAGTCATTCCCCAGTTGCCTCTCTTCTATTTAACCACCCCTTCCAAAACTGACAGCTCCTGCAGGTGAAGCGGAACAGACCAATGAAACCCACAGTTTGGTATATTGCATCACAGGGATCACAGGACCTGCAATGTGAATGCCCCATGAATGGCCCAACTATCACGCTATAGAGTTATCCTCTCTGGCTCAAAGAATAATACTTTAAATTGATGGCTACAAGAGATTTAGAAGGGCTGATCTAAAGGCTGTGTCTCCCATTGACTTTGGATCAGGCCCATGGTGATTGTCTACCCTGAAGTACAGCTCCTGAGAGATTTTCCAAGGAAACTGAATATTGTCAGAAAATGCTGTCTCATTGAACAGAACTGTTTAGTCAAATCCATTACAGTTTCAATAAAACTTTGGATGAAGTACAGCCAGATTTGTTGGCGCCTGTCTTCCCCGGAGGCCCAGCTGGAGCCAGGGTTCTCCGAGGTACTTGGCATCCAGCTTGACAGAAAGAGCCCTGGGAGACCCAACTCTGGCCAGGTCTCTTGTTGCTGCTAAACTCTCCTCTCTGCTGTTCAGTGAACAGCAGCAGTAAAACTGACAAATGTGTCAATGTCACATATTGCTTTTTGGGAACATAGTGTTATGATGTTTCCAAAACAATTTTGGGGATGGGGGAGCTCAGCTTCAGATAAGTTATAATTTTCTTTCAGTCCAAATCAGAACCAAAACACATCTAAAATATCAACGTTTCTTTTAAGCTCCCATCCCCATTCTACACTGGTACTCTTAAATTTTTGCATCAACTATATTTTAAGAAAGAAACCTTCTGCTCTCCTATTTGGGATCAAACAGAACACCTTCCATGTCCTCCCCTCCCTTTCATGATCACACTGATCATACACTCTGCTCCCCAAGTGTGCATCAGGACTACAAGGCTAGGTCTACACTGCAGGCTTCTTGTGCAAGAACTCCTGTTCTTGTGCAAAAACTTGTGGAGCATCCACACAACAAGCCCATTCTTGTGCAAGACAGTTTACAGTAGATCATCAGAAGAGAGGGCTTTTTGCGTAAGAGTTATTCCTCTCCCCATGAGGAATAAGGTTTTTTGCGCAAGAGCTCTTGCGCAGAAAGGCTAGTGTGGACGGGAACAGGGGTTTCTTGCACTAAAATGGCCATCAGAGCTTTCTTGTGCAAGAGAGCATCCACACTGCCATGGATGCTCTTGAGCAAAAGCACATCTCTTGCACAAAAGCACATGGCAGTGTAGATGCACTCTTGTGCAAGAACTTTTGCACAAGAACTCTTGTGTAAAAAGTTCTTGTGCAAGAAGCCTGCAGTGTAGACATAGCCGAAGAATTAAAAAAAAATATATTTACTGGTGTTATTAGGAAGGTACATGTTGAATTGACAGACCACCAGTAATCTACAAACCACAATTTGGGAACCTCTGCTGAACATGTTTTTAAATTTTTAATCAACATCGAAGAGGAGGTTGTTTATGATAATCCAGTCAGCTGCAAGTAGGAGTAACCAAATGAAAGCAAAGAAAAGAAAAATTTAGTCGGAAAAGAGTCGTAGAGTTCAAGGGCAGAAGGGAACACTTTATCGCTTAGTCTGACCTCCTGTATATCACTGACTGCCACAAACAGTTGCACACTAAACCCAACAACTGAAATGAGACCAAAGTAAATAAAGCCCATAAGAATGGTCATACTGGGTCAGACCAAAGGCCCATCTAGTCCAGTATCCTGTCTTCTGACAACAGCTAATGCCAGGTGCCCCAGAGAGAAAGAACAGAACAGGTAGCTAATCATCTAGTGAGTCATCCCCTGTCGCCCATTCCCAGCTTCTGGCAAACAGAGGCTATGGACACCATCCCTGCTCATCCCAGATAATACTATAGGTGGCACTATCCTCCATGAATTTATGTAGCTCTTTTTTAACTCATTTAAAGTCTTGGCCTTCACACCCTACCAGAGATTAGAGCACTATGCACCACAAGTAGAGAACAGGAAGGATGGAGATACACCAGTGCTCAAGGCCTCTGCAATGGCAGGGAAATGATTAAGTGAGATATACCTAGATAATCCTGGCAAGTGACCTGCAGCCATAAACTACAGAAGAAGGTGAACACCCACCCCAAAGTCACTGATCATCTGAATTGCCCACATCAGGAAATGGGGACCAGGTGAGCCTGATTTCCTGCTCACCAACACCAGTGGAAACCAAGCCTTTCCAGTTTCTCCCATATCAGCAGAATTTTGCCCATTGATTCCTAGAGTATTCCCTGAACATTTGGAATTGAATAAATATATGGTGCCACAAACCCTCGGTCCAGAGCTCATGTGATTGCTAATGAGCCAGCGGCATAGTATCAGGCAGGAACATAGTTTTTATCACTAAACCAAATGTCCTGCTCTCGAGGGCATGGCTCAGCTGAGAAGCTTGCAGTGCTTTCCTGGCTTGAGGAAATTCACCCTCCCATCCTCCTTGTCTCACAGGAGATGAAGGGAAATAAAACTCATTACGTTCAGTTTGTACAGCCTTGGTCCTCTTCAGCTCCTCACCTTGATCCCTGACTTCCCCACCATCCAGGATTACAGTGTGCATGTTGCTTTTACTCCCGTCACAGAGAAACAGCCCTTGAATCTTCTCTGTTCTCCATCCCCACTCCTATTAATCCTGCTCCCTGCCGTGGCTAATTCTCCCCTTGCTTTCATGCAGCTGCTTCCTCTTTGGCTTTGCTGCTTCCCTTTCACTCCTCTCTAGTCCAGTTAAAGTCCTGCAGCCAAAGTCACCTTCCCCTTTCTTCCTCCCTTCCTTCCCCCAGTACTGATGTGCTCTTGTCATTCACTCTTCCACCCTCCCTGCACGGTCCCCCTGAGCTTCCTGCTACAAGTTCAGACTTCTCCTCACCTGGCTTCTCCATGCCATCTTTGGGGCTTACTAGCCATAAGGACAGTAGCTTTGCCTGCTGTTGCTTAGCATCGCAGAAGAGGAGATTAATAATTGTACCATGTCTCTTTCTCCCCCCTCACCCACTCATTGAACAGCACTGCACAACCTGGGCCCAGAGAGGAGATGAAGCAGAAGAGGAAAGAGTGATTAACTGCAATATGGCAACAGAGCTCACAGGAAAGATAAAAAGAGAGAAGCATCCCATAATCATGAAAGATTTGTGGGATTCAAAGGATGCTTTTAAGTGTTGAAGCAAAGACTAACATATCCATTACTCTGAGAAACAGTGAGGAATGAAAATCTGCAACCACTTTATTTGACAAGATTAATAGAAAATATCTAGGCTATGTCTACACTGCAGGGGGTTTTCGGAAAAAGATAGGCAAATTGCGAACCGCAATTGGCATACCTTTTCCTACTTGGTTTTTCGGGAGAGGCTTTTCCGACATTTGGCCCATCTACACGGGGCCAGATGTCGGAAAAATCTCCTCTTTCGGAATATCCCTTATTCCTTATAAAATGAGGAATACAGGGATGCTGAAAGAACGCACCCGCTTTTCCGGAAACTGTTCCAAAAAAGCGGATGCGTTCTCTGGACTCTGCAGTCTAGATATAGCCCTAGTTGCACTGTCATTAGATGTAAATACCATGTATTGTAACTACACGCAATGGTAATTATTTGGGATCCCAAGAGACAATAGAATCAGAAGGTAGATACAGTGAAACCTGCCTGAGTGATGATCTCTGAGGGAAGACCAACTGTCATGAGGCCATAGAACTTTTCCCCCTATAATTTAACTGTGAGCAAACTGCCATCTGTGATTAGAGACCACATTTTTTTACCTGTAAAAACTAACTTGTAGGAGAAACTGTTCTCTGCTTACCAGTAGGGTCTATATTGTGGAGAAATCATACATTTTTGCAGACTTGTCATGGCATAAATAGAGTATAGTAGCTAATGTCATGAATGAGTTGATACAGTATATTTCATGTCACACTTACTTCTGTTACACACTTACTTACTGCTGCTAGCACTGCCTTCAGAGCTGGGTGTCCTGCCAGCAGCCACTGCTCTCCGGCCACCCAGCTCCAAAGAGACAGTGGAGACTGGTGGCTGCTTCTCAGGTGCCCAGTTCTAAAGGCTGTGTTGCCATGAGCAGCAACACAGAAATAAGGGAGCTGGCAATACAATACCATGTAACCCTTATTTCTCCACTGCTGCTGGGGTGATGGTGTGTTCAGAGCTGGGGGGCCAGAGAGTGGTAGTTGCTGGTCAGATGCACAGATCCCAATGGAGCACAGAGGTAATGGTGGTAATATAGACCAGTTTGCTTTACCTCAGTCCCTGGAAAAATCATGGAGGGGACTCCTCAAGAAATCCATTTTGAAGCACTTGGAAGAGGAGAATGTGATCAGGAATAGTCAACATGGATTCACCAAGGGCAAGTCATGCCTGACCAATCTGATTAGCTCCTATGATGAGGTAACTGGCTATGTGGACATGGGGATGTCAGTGGATGTGATATACCTTGACTTTAGCAAAGTTTTTGATATGGTCTCCCACAATATTCTTGCCAGCAAGTTAAGGAAGTATGGATTGGATAAATGGACTGTAAGATGGATAGAAAGCTGGCTAGATTGTTGGTCCCAATAGGGTGATAACAGCTCAATGTAGTGATCAACAGCTTGATGTCAGGTTGGTGGTCGGTTTCAAGTGGAGTGCCCCAAGGATCAGTTCTAGGGCTGGTTTTGTTCAACATCTTTATTAATGACCTGGATGAGGGGATGGATTGTACCCTCAGCAATTTTGCGGATGACACTAAGCTAGGGGGAGAGGTAGATACGTTAGAGAGTAGGGATAGGGTCCAGAGTGACCTAGACAAATTAGAGGATTGGGCCAAAGAAATCAGATGAGGTTCAACAAGGACAAGTGCAGAGTCCCGCAGTTGGGATAGAAGAATCCCAAGCATTGTTACAAGCAGGGGATCAAATGGCTACATAGCAGTTCAGCAGAAAAGGACCTGGTAATTACAGTGGATAAGAAGCTGGATATGAATGAACAGTGTGCCCTTGTTGCCAAGAAAGCTAATGGCATATTAGGGGGCAGTAGGAGGAACATTTCCAGCAGATCTAGAGAAGTTATTATTCCTCTTTATTTGGCACAGGGGAGGCCACATCTGAAGTACTACATCCAGTTCTGGGCCCCTCACTATAGAAAGGATGTGGACACATTGGAGAGGGTCCAGCGAAGAGCAACCAAAATGATTAGGAAGCTGGAGCAAATGACCTATGAGGAGAAGCTGAGGGATTTGTGCTTATTTAGTCTGCAGAAGAGAAGAGTGAGGGGAGATTTGATAGCAGCCTTCAACTTCCTGAAGGGAGGTTCCAAGAGGATGAAGAGAGGCTGTTCACAGTAGTGATGGATGGCAGAACAAGAAGCAATAGTCTCAAATTACAGTGGGGGAGGTCTAGGTTGGATATTAGGAAAAACTATTTCACTAGGAGGGTGGTGAAGTACTGGAATGGGTTATCTAGGGAGGTGGTGGAATTTCCATCCCTAGAGATTTTAAGTCTTGGCTTGACAAAGCCGTGGCTGGAATGATTTAGTTGGGATTAGTCCTGCTTTGGGCAGGGGGCTGGACTCAATGACCTCCTGAGGTTTCTTCCAGCCCTGATTCTAAACCACAACTGTACTACAATAGACTTGCCACCCATAGAATGGGTTCCCCAGTTTGAGAAATGCTGTGTACTTTTATATAATTTTAGGGTATAATATAGTGGGAAAGTACAGACTTCATGGGGGAGACCATATTGCATGGTCCCTGACACAGTTTTCCTGGCCATGGATTTGGTAGAGCCTACTTATCAGTCTGTTTATGAACCAGACCTGAAGGTTGAACTTGAAATGAAGAAACAGGAATTTGAAAGGAAGATGTGAATGTGTTTAAACAAAATGTGCACACTCCTATAAATTACAGTTTTAAGTTAAAAGATGTCAATATGGAATTTAAAGAAAAAAGGCAAATCCAAAATGTTTCTTACACTGAAGCAACAGCTAGTCACTCATACCAGTTGTCATTAAATTGCTAAACTGTTTTGAGTTCGAAAACCAGTAATACAAAACTTGTTAAGATGGAAGGCAGAAATCCTCACTAAATCAAATGCAAATTCTTTAATTAAAATGAAACACTCCAAAACTTGAAACAAAGAAGTCAATTTTCTCACTTGTAAGTGGTTAAAAGCCACTGTCACTTATCATATAAATGTCTCTGGTTCAAGGTTAAAAGTACAAGCCATGAAATTCACAGAGGAGTTGGAGAATGGGGAGATTACAGCCAGCAGTGGATGGCTTGAATCATTTAAGAAGATGCACAATGTTGCCTTTACCATAGCATTTAGTAACAATGGAGACAATCAAGCTGTAGTTTTTAGATTGGAAACAAAGTTACCTGAACTCATATGGGATTCTCACGCATCTGTTATATACAATATGGATGAACCAAGATTGTTTTTTAAAGACAACAGCATCCACCAATGTCCACAGCGTCAAAGGTAAGCAATGTTCAAGCGGGGAGCATTCAAAGGAAAGAATCACCTTTGCTTTATGTACCAACATGAATGGAGCTTAGGAAAAGCGAATCCCAGTGCCCATGATGTTTTGGCAAGTTGAATATCAAGGAGTTGCCCTTGGAATATGAATTCAACAAATAAAGCATGAATGAACTTGGCACCTTTTGAAAAATGGTTACAAAAATTTGCCCACAAATTGCTACTATAGGGATGTAAAATTCTGTTGTTTGTTGATAAAGACCCGTGCTACCCCTACTTAAACTCAAACATTACACTGCTTCTTTCCCCCAAAGAACATCTTTGTGTTCCAGTCTATGGATGTTGGGTTTATTCAAACCCTAAAATTGAAAAGATAAATTCAAATTTCATTCAATGGAATCTGATGTAACTTCATCAGGTCCAAAGTTTTTTAAAAGAGTTTCACTCTTGGATGCAACACATTGGGTTCACCTAGCCTGGAATGAGACTGAGTCAAGTACCATCAAAAATGCTTTGCTATATGCAGATTCACCATTGCCAAGTCAACTGTGAATTCACCAAATAAAAATGTTCATGCAGAACATGAATATGAGCTCCCTCTTGTGGTAGTTAACGTCTCAATCTTTTTGGTGCACTGATTGAAAAGGAGCTTCAGGGGGTAGCCGAGTTAGTCTGTTACAGAAAAAAAACAACAAATGGTCTGGTAGCACTTTATAGACTAACAAAACATATAGATGATTGAGAAGAGGTACCAGATTGATGAGAACCTTACAAAATTGAAAAAGTCACAGACTGATCAGAGCCTGCTTCAAAACCCCTAGAAAATTTCAAGCCATGTTTTGACTCGCACAGTGACACAAAAACATGCTGCTGATGATGATAAAGGGGATAGCAATGGTGCCTCTGAACTCATGGAAAGAATCATTTATGTGCATAAAGTCAAAAATATGATATAACACATGAAAGCATTTACCATTCAAAAGGGCAACAACTGACTTTGTGTACACATTCAATGTTACAAAACAAAACATGGTAAACACACTACTATTATTGCAGAAACAGACAAGAGTGATTTTTTTTTAATGCAAACTACTGTAGACTGAAATCAGGATTTTTTCATAAGACAGGTATCTGTAACTGTAAAAAAAAAATCTTTTGGCTTCAGTCTTGAAAATAACCATTTGTATTAGTGAACTGAATTTCCTCATTTGATTAACATAAATATTGTAGTACTGCAATAATAAATCCATCAAGATGTTTTTACACTACAGAACTGTATTGCGTACTGTATGTAATGTTCATTTAAAAGGTGATTAAAATTAAACATGAAACATCATTAACTCTAGTAGCCTTTCTGTTCATTGTAAAAGAGCCCATCTTACAGCAAATTTTGAAAACAGACCACCTCTTACAAGTGCCCACTTCTGCTATCTCCCATGAGTGATCAATCCTGGCACATTTTATTGTGCATCTACAGAACTTAATGGTGGTTTCAATCCATAGCAGCTTGTTTTGTTTGTGCTGTTACTTTGGCTTGTTATTTATCTTGAGCCATATCCTCTAGAGGTTTCAATGAGCATAGCTCTATTAGCATCTATGGAGCTGCATCCATTGGGTATCCAACTGAGCAGGTAACAGAGCAGTGAAGACAACACACCATGTATAAACCCAGCATAGACCCATGGCATATATGCAGCCTGCTTGACAGTTCTGATGCCTGGGCTGTGCTGTCTTCACTACTACTGCTACTTGCACTAGCTGGATTCAAGCTAGACCAGATAGGTTGCCTCAGGCACAGCTTTTGCTAGATAGACATACCCACTGACACCAGATGAGGGTCTATTATCATGGTTGCATCAACAATATGCTAGGCACCACCTGCACATAAGGAAATGCATAATCCTTGCTGCCCCGAGGTGTTGAGTCTTTGTAAATAGGCTATATAGGAAGGGTGGAGGAGAGGAGTAACGTGATTTCAAACATTCCATTAACAATTATCAGTTATCCCAGCTGACCCTCCTACTTATATAGGTCCTTCTACTATGCTTATCACTGTAGTAGCTACATGTTTTCCAGCAGCGTCATGGGTTTGTTCTCTTATCCCCTCCCCCCGGTGGAGTAGAACGGTGCGCTGTAGAGTGTTTTGTTATTAACTTGCAAATTTCTTACAAAGTCATAACAGAAGTGGGTTCATGTAAGCTTGCACTCAATGAGTCTTTCATGGTTCCTACCTAAAAATATTCAGCAAGAGATGATAACCAGCAGGTGGAGTGCCTAAGTACAAGACTTACAACAGTAAAAGTTAATGAGCTTGATTATAATTCGTAACTTGTTCCTCTTCTGCATTCAACAGTTAACTCATGTTGATCAGAACTGAACAACTGATAATAAGCAGATAAATGGCCTGCTTAGATCAACCCACAGTATTTTCCCTTTTTCAAGATACTCTGTGTGGTAAAAGGACAGCTACATCTTCTTCTCAGTGGAACCACAAGCATGGAAAGAGATGACTCACATTGGTAAGGGTTGCAGTCTTGAGACTTCAGTTTCTCCATTGTCCCTTTCTCTCTCATGCATTTACCCTTCTTTCTTTATGCTTTTCTGCACTGAAAACCCATTTTACAGATATTGTGCAGTAATGAATAATGGCAAATGCTAATATTCTAGGATGTGTTAGTTCAGCAGCCTAAATACAATTGCCACCAACTCTACTTCCAGATTTTAACAAGAATAATAAATCAACAAATAAAGATTGGTGGAGAAATGAAATAAAATCAGTTAAACATATCTGCTACACTAGCTAAAATAGTAGTGGGTGAATGTGGAAATTCTCATGTTCAATGTGTACCTGGTGTTTCCAGATTACTGAAACCTTTCAGAAATCTATCAATGTGCATAAAACTGTAGAACTAAATGCATTGGGTAAGAAGCATTCTTGACTGCTGATGGTTTCTACTAGATTATACTCAGGCAACAGGATCCTAGAAACCACAAATTCTGTTATAAACTTATGAGCTTAATGCACCGATGGGTGCTATGGCAGCAATTTCACATATCTAGTGTATCCCTTTAGTTAGTAAATTTATAAATCTTAGGGAATGCAGTGAGGTAGGGGCACAGGAGCTGAAGAGGGTTGGAAGGCAAACTGAAGGCAATGATTTTCTAAAATATCATTGTTCTTAATCCACTAAAAAAAACACCATGAGCTCATTATTAGCTCCGGTACCCTATTCTGGATAGTCAGGTATTTTATTGTTTTTACCAACTCTAAAATTACAGTTTCATACCCCAGATAATGTGAGTTGACTTAGCTGGCTTGTAGATATGTAGGATATGCAAATGAGTTGAATTGGGATGTCTATAAAATAAGGTACAATTATTCATTTAGTGTCTTCATTATATCCCATCATTATATTAGCTGCCTTCCTTACGAGATGAATGATAGGCCTTGCTCATGTTCTCATTGCTATTGAAATGATAAATTATACCTTTCACAAACTGGCAATAAACCACCAAAAGTTTATTTCATTTTTGCCATGTCAGCCATTCAGCTTACATAGTCACCTTTTATGATTTTGATACAAGTTTCTGAGCATTAAGTGGATTCAAAACAAATTCCTTTACTCCACTAGGAGAAATAAATTCATCAGTATGAAATCTCCACCCTATAACAATGAGCTAGCTAATTAAAATCTTCAGAAGAAGATGCAGCCTCTTCTTCTGCTTGTACCTATGAGATTTAATCAGGCTTTGGCTATGTCTACACAACAAGCACGAAGCTGCAATACGGTAGATGCTTTCTATATCAATGGAAGGGACTTTTCTTATTGATGCAGTTAATCCACCTCTATCAGAGATAGCAACTAGGTTGGAAAATATCTTCCATGGACTTAGGTGTGTCTGCACTATGGGTTAAATTCACCTATCTACAGTGTTCAGGGCACAAATTTGTTCACAGTTCTGAAAAATGTAGCTAGGTTCATCTTTAGTGTGTAGAACATGCTTTTGTAATGGCTATCAAAGCTATTGTCTTTAACTGTGGCAAATGGGATACCAGAATTCCTGGGGTTTCAATACAATTTCCATATCTGTTTCTGAAAATATTCTTAGCCCAACATCTCTACTTCATTCATAAGATCATAATGTGTTTCCACATGTAGGAAGGCTCATCTTCTCTTTGTGTATCTGTAATTTAAGTTCTTGCAAAGATAATAAGACATTTTAACCTCTTTATTCTGGGGCTTTTAGATGTTTGGATTAGTCTTTGAGGTTGGTGAGTTTTCCATTGATTTTAGTGGACTTTGGATCAATCATCAGCTTAAATCAGTACATGGCTTCCCAGAAGGTTTCTCCATCAAGTCTTCTATGGTGTCAATATTCTTTACATTATCATAGTCTCTGAGACTGTGTTAAGGTGCCAGCGTGAGAAATCTAACACTATGCCATCCTGCTTTCTTTATATTATCATAGTCCCTGAGACTGTGTTAAGGTGCCAGTGTGAGAAATATAACACTATGCCTGGATAATCACAAAACACTTATTCCATGGCTGTGCAGGTTTCTTCACCTTTACTGTAAAGTCCCCAGCTAATTGTTCTATATGGTGGATAGCCTGGTAAGTTCAAGTTGTCTTCACTAATTTAGACATGAGCTTTCTCTCTGGAAAGACTGCCCCAGTTATTGAAACAGCCTTTCAAAACTTTCTACCTCTGTGGCAACACTCAGCTATTTCATGATGACAGGTGCCAATTCTTTTTTGCTTGCATTTCAGACAGTATTCTGAGGTTCTGAGGTAGGGGGAGTTTCAGATAACTGCCTTTGAGCTGAACATTCACAGATTCTTAGATGGTTAGAACCAGAAGGGAAATATTAGTCTGTTGTTATCAGACATTATCAGCAACTTGAGGCAGGTGTCCTCAAATAGGCTATTTAAGCCTATGCTCAGGTTGCTCCCTCTTGAAATTAATAATCAACCAGTACCTATTCTCCCATTTTTTTTAAACAGAGATAATTAATAAGGTTATAGCAAACCATCTCTAGCATTATTTGGAGTTCTGATTTCCTTGACCAATCATTCAATCTCTCCTCGGGTATGCTCCAGGCTTTTCAATATTTGCATTGATCAAATGCGTCCTACACTTGCTTGACCCAACCAGATAGGAGAAGTCGGTGGTCATATAGGGTTTCAGGCTTTAAGGGGGTGCCAAATTAGATGGAAGTGTTTTTTTCCTCTATTTAAAATATATATATTAATACGTTATCACTTATAAATGAAAATATCAAAGATTGTACTTGTAAAGCAGTGAATCATTGCCATGTCAGAAGTAGAGTTATATAATTTATTTCGCATTGGGTATGTCTAGACCTCATCTCTCTGTCGGCAGAGGGATGCAGATTAGGTAGTCAACATTGCAAATGAGGCAGGGATTTAAATATCCTGTGCCTAATTTGCATAAAAATGGCCACCGTGTTTTGCCGACTCAGCACTTTGTCGGCAAAAAGCAGCAGTCTAGAGGGGGATCTGTCGAGAAAGAAAGTCTTTTTTGACAGATCCTGTAAACCTCCTTGCAGGAGGCATAAGGGACCTGTCGAAAAAGGCTTTCTCTCTCAACAGATCCCCCTCTAGACTGCTGCTTTTTGCCGACAAAGTGCTGAGTCGGCAAAACGCGGTGGCCATGTTTATGCAAATTAGGCACAGGATATTTAAATCCCTGCCTCATTTGCAATGTTGACCTGCCTAATCTGCATCCTTCTGCCGACAGAGGGATGCAGTCTAGACATACTCATTGTGGCATATGGCTGTGTTTGTAAACAGTTAAAATGTGTCATGACATATCTTCAAAAGAGCACTGCCTGAGTTTGCTGCTTGGAAGCAGGAGCTGGCAGTTCAGTCACTCTCAGTAGCCCAGTGTTGGCCAACCATACAGTTGAGGCAATATTGCTCGCTGCTTAGTGAAGGCTGGTCAGTGACCTGCCATAGCTTAGTTACCTACTGCACCCAGGGACAGCTGAACAAGTATTTTGTGCACCCTCAATGGAGCCTGATTTGGAGGATTAGATGCCTAAAGCAGTAGTGAGGCATCTTACTCCTTTTGTGAATATAGCCATAAGTCTTTCCTAAGTAGCACAGAACCTCTTTTTCCTGCATGCATTAAAGCATGGTGTTCTTCAACATGTTGAAGACTATGGTTAAAATAGAAAAACTCTGCTGCTGAATGAAATCCTGAGTTTGCTCTATTGCTCTAAATTTACCTGTAATTTAAAAATTATGGACCTCTTTTTCCTTTCCAGTTTGTTATTACAAAATGTCTTCTGTCAACTAAAAGGGCATTGCTTGACCTAAATGAAGTCATATCTGCCTGCGCTTTAAGAAATTACTGCTGCTGGAAAATAGCAACGTAAGTCCTATTCTACACTAGGGAGTTATTTCAAAATAACCCCCTTCATTTTGAAATAATAAGCTGAGCGTCCACACTACGAAGCCCATTATTTCAAAATAACAGGCTAGTTATTTCAAAATCTGAACTCCTGCTTTCCTCGGGGAATAACACTTATTTTGAAATAACACTTACTTTGAAATAGCGGTAGTGTGGACGCTCCGCTACTGCTATTTCAAAATAACTACTCCCCAGAGTAATTCAAAGTAATTACCCCCCAGTGCTTCCTGGGGTTCTAAGTTGAGGTAGCGTGTCTGCAATAACAGAGCCTGCCTTGGACTAATTTCAAGGCTTCCCCGTAGTGGGGACATGCTATATCAATTTTGTTATTTTGGGAGTTATTTTTTCGAGTTTAGTTATTTTGAAATAATTTCCTAATGTAGACATGCCCTTTGGCATAATGTGAATGGTGATTATAACATAGTATCCAATTAAATGATCCTCAGAAGAACCATGAATTAACTGTTTTGATGGAGTTGGTGGCTTAAAACTAGACATCATGCTTTGCTGTTAATCCTTCTGCTCAGATAATAAAGATAATACAGAGGTCCTGCATTAACTCTATTATACAGAGTCCAAGAGCACTGTAGCTCCTTGTATGCAATGTTGTTGTAGCCATGTCAATCCCAGGTTATGAGAGAGACAAGGTGGGCGATATAACATCTCTTATGGGACCAACTTCTGTTATGGAGAGAGAGAGACACGCTTTTGAGCTTATACTGAGCGCTTCTTTAGGTTTTCAAAACTCATTCAAAGTCACAACTAAATAAAAGACAAGACAGATTGTTTAAGTAGTTAATGGACCATGTCACCTTGAAATATGTGTTAAAATCCCTCCAGACATAAGGAGGAAAGGAAGGGCGAGGAGTACGCAGTTGGAGGAGGGCTTGTTAGCGAGTTACAAATTCTTGTAATAAGTCAAAAATCCAGTGTCCCTATTCAGTTCATTAGTTTCAGAGTCTAGCAAAGTTATGAATTTAAGCTGTCAGAGACTTATCTTTTGAAAGTGTCATGCAGGTTTCCTTTGTGGATGAGGACTGATAGATCAGCTAGTGAGTGATCACTTTCTGAAAAGGGTTATATATAACTGCTGACTTTGTGTTTCATAAACCTGGTCCCATATTGTCAAAAGGTTCTAGCCTGGACATAGCCTGACACTGAAGCAATGTAGTCCAAGAAGTGTTCACAGAGTCCGTCTACTGCAGCGCTATTTTGGGCTACGGCTGGTATCCCAAAAAACTATTCTGTGTCTTTTGAACAAGCCCAATATTTCAAAATATCTTTTGAAATAACGGGCATGCTATTCTGACGTCCTTGTAAACCTCATTCCATGAGGATTAAGGGACGTTTTGGAATAGCGGTTTATTTCAAAATTTGGCACTGTATAGACAGAACCAAATTACAAAATAAGCCATTTTGAAATACACTCGAAATAAGCTATGCGATTTGCATAGCTCAAACTGCGTAGCTTGTTTCAAGCTAAGAGTGCAGAGTAGACACACCCATACTGTACTAAACTTCCAGTTTAACTGGAATTCATTTACTGAGGTCTAAATGACAGGTATGAAATATACAGTGTTGTTACTCAACTTGTCTCTTTCATAATATGACATAGTCCTAAAATTTGGCAATTTGTCTCAGAAGAGATGTTGATAGTTTGACTATATAATTCAGAATTCTTACACTGCTACATATTAAATTTCCAAATGCCACATGACAGATAATTAATAATACAAGATATTTTACAATGGATAAAGTTATAAAAATAATCCTTTTTTGCAATAAATCCATATCTTTAATCAAATATGTTCTTACTATCCTTATTTGTTTGTTCTGTCTTATGCTAATGCATAATAGCCTTTGTATAGATTGAATGCACATTTATATCCAACTATTCAAAATGTAATACTGAGAAAGTTAGTAGGAACTGTATTTAGACACAGAAAGATATAATCTTGTTTCATTCCTTAAATATACTGCACACACAATTATGTGCTGATTGTTTTTAAATATGTAAATGTATTTAAAATGAATCTAATTTGCTGAACACATTGCTGGCTGTGGAGGATGAATTTAATGTTCAATAACATTATTTTTTCCTTGTATATATTTTACTTTCCTCAGATTTGTCTGTTCTTATCGGCTGCTTCTGGAGATTAGTTTTTGACTGATTGCTCATTCTCAATGAAATCTAAAATTGCATGGGGCAAATCCTGCGCAGTAAATAAGGAACCCTATCATTCTGTGAAATTATCACGAAGGAAAAAACCAATCAGTTAATGGTATAACTGGTAGCGTGTGAAATAGTGTTTGATGGGATACATTTCATGACTAGAATATTAGTACAAAGGGGTATAGCTCATTCAGGAAGTACAGGCGGGGGAAAGGGGAGAAATTGGTGCATCTACTTCAAGAATACATATACACTTGTTTTGAGGTACAGAAGGAGGTGAAAGGTCAGATCAGTTGAAAGTCTTAGGGCAAAGATAAAATGATAAAAAATGGGGATGATGTCATGTTTGGGGTCTATTACTGACAACCAAGTTGGGAAGAGGGACTTTTGATGCAATATGAGGCATTTTTAGAACCAAAAACAAAAATATCTAAAACACAAAGCCTAGGAGTAAAGAGGGACTTGAATTACCTAGGTGTTATGTCACAGGGTGCCCTAATGCCCGGAGCACCCCTCGTTGCTCCCCACACAGTACAGCCCCTATTAGGCTACTTACGGCCCCTCGGGCCTAGTCCCAAATCTAGTGCACCCCTGTTAGGATAATTACAGTCCCTCAGGCCTAGTCACAAGTCTAGTGCACCCTTGTTAGGATAATTATGGTCACAAGTCTAGTGGACCCCGTTAGGATAATTATGGCCCCTTGGGCCTACTCACGAGTCTAGTGCACCTCAGTTAGGATAATTATAGCCCCCTCAGGCCTAGTCACAAACACAGCCTCACTCCCTCAGGGTGTAAACAGGCTTCCGGCCTATTTCCCAGCTAAGCTTCCTCTATGTTTAGGGCTCTGGATTACAGTGGCACGGGGAGGTAGGGGGACCCGGGTCCCGGCCCAGGGCCCTGTTGGCAGCAACTGCTCTCGCTGCCTGCTCGGCGGGGACGCCGGCCGCAACACGCCGAGCTCCCTGAGGCCAATCCCCCGCCCTGGGCCACTTCCTACCCACCGGCGCACCACGCTGTCCTCAGCATGCGGCTCTGGCCTTCACTCCCAGTCTGGCGACTCCCTTGCCCGGCGCTGAGGCTGCTCCTGGTGCTCCGGTTGCAGGGGCTGCTCAAGAGCTCCTGCCTGAGCTCCTTCCCCTCCAGTGGTCAGCCCCATCTGCCCTGAGCAGCCCTCTTTTATACCCACGCAGCGGGAGCATGCTCAGTAGGCTCCAGGGGTGGGACCTCCCTGGCCCTCAGAGTGGAATTAACCCCTTCTGGCCTAGAGCGGGGGGATTTTACCCCATCACATGTTAGGAAAATAATATGGAAAACAAGGAATTTGCAATAAGTTCTTGTAATGTAAAGGAGACAGGTGTTTTTACAAGTGGAAGACGTCACCAGGGGAGAGACATTTTAAACTTGATTTTAACTAATAGGGAAGAATTGGTTGCAATCTAAAGATGGAAAACTATTTGGGTAAAAGTGATTTCCTGATACTAAGGAGAGAAAAGGAATGAAATCAGCAAATTAAGACAATGGATTTCAAGTGCAAATTATTTCAGCAAAAATGAAAAATCAGATGAACAATTACAAAATGGGGGATAACTGGCAAGGAGGTAATACTGCTGAAAAGGATCTGGGGGTTACAGTTGATCATAAAGTGAATGAGTCAATAAAGTGATGCATTTGCAAAAAAAAGTATAATTTGCTTTTCATGGGTTTTCACACTAATAGTGGAAGAGCTTATGGAAGCTACACATGAAAGAATCACAAACACAGAATAATTGAAATTAACTTTACTATAATTATGGTCCATTTTATGAGTAACCGATTATATATGAGTAAATAGATGTTTTAAATATGTTACAACATAACTAGTATATGTAATAGATGGCTGTCAACACACTGGTGGGAAGTATCCATCTATAACAATAGATTAAAATATGGACGAATTATTTATTAATCCTTTATAAAGTACAGTCGGGGCGGCCCTAGACTAGCTGCCAGCAACTGGCACCCTAGGCGAACCATGCAATCGGCACCCCCACCTCCAAACCCCTCAATGATATTGCGCCACCATTTGGCGCCCCATTTAACATGGTGCCCTAGGCGACCACCTAGTTCGCCTATATGGATGGGCCGCCCCTGACTGTACAGTTGAACCTCTCTAGTCTGGCACTGTCTAGTACAGCAACATCCGTGGCCTGGAATGATTTTAGTTAGCTGAATGTCCACTTACCATGTGTATGGCCAAGTTTCCCATGTTCCCATAGTTTGTTTACAGCAACCAGTCATGGTTCTCAGTTTTCTTCACTGTTATTTAGCTTTAATTTACACCTAAATGTCTTCTAAGTTCCCAGTAAGCAATGGTTGTGTGGGTAATGCTTCTAGAATATATTGACCATCTCTGGTCCAGTAAATTTTCTGATTTGGCATCAGTCAAATCCCAGAAGTGCCACACTAGAGAGATTCAACCTGCATTTATAAATCTAAATGTAACGTTAAATCTGTCTATCTATCACATCTATAGAGCCATTTCTGAAACTGAACAATGTCATACTAGTCATTTTAGAGGAAGATATGGTACGTATGCTAAAGAGCTTAAAATATAGGAAATAACCTGCCCAAGGATTTGAATAGTTAGCTAAACTCTATTTTATACATAAATACCAATATATAAGTGCCTCAGAAATACTTTAAATATATAGAACACTGTAATCAATAGTATTGTGCCATATTTTGAAATTGGAAGATTATTAAGATGTTAGAAAGGGCAATATTTTTCATTATTTCCTGGAAATGTATTCTACACTTTCAATACCGAGCAAATTATGTTTAGCTTTCCATAAAGATTTTTCATAAAATATTATATTGTATTCAAAAGTGATAAGGTTTTCTGAAAGCTGACATTTTTTACTGTTTCTGACAAATTACGAGTTCAGCAATGTCCTCTTCACATAAATGAAACTCGCTTTCATTTAATTTGCTTGTTCTAATGTGCTGCTCTTAGAGATTAATTTCTGATTGATTGCTCCAGCACACTGAAATATAAGTTAGCATGGGGAAAAGCTTGCAGAACGAGTAGGGGATGTTTTATATATCTGTTTAATTAAGGGCAAAGCAATGAATCCATTGAATCAAATATAGCTAGAATGGGCAGCTTTAAGTTCGTAACAAAGACAATGGGGAGAGTTTCTCAGTGAATACATTTTAGGCTAGTAAGTGCTTAAATTCCTTCTAAAAATGAGATTTAGGTTCCCAAATCAGGCACAGCAACGCGTAGGTAGTTTTAAATGTCTGGCCTTTCTATTATTTGTGCTGCTCTCCATTTCACTGATTTGATTGTAGTTATTACTGTAAATTTCATTTTCCCCACCAGGAAGGGCCAGGACACCTGTTTAGCTTTCTGCAGTATGGTTTAAAAGAAGGATCTCCAGCTCTTTTATTACCCGTAAAAATTTAGAGCTATCTCCTCTGCACTGGCCTTTTATGCATTAATGGCCCTTTCCAAAGGAAAGAGCCTTCACATTAAAACCCTTAGCAATTCATCTACACAATACATATACCAACCATCCAATGCTCACCATTCCCAATAAAGCAGACAGTCATCTCCTAAAGGCCAGTCAGGATTGCATCTCTGAGGCCCCAGCTATTGTATGACTGAGCAGGGAATAAGAGGTCTGGCAGCTTTACTCTTGAGTTGAGTCCTAGAGTTAGATTCCAGTGATCTTCTCTTCTGACCCTCATTATATAGTTAAAATGACAGTCCTTTTCCTATACCTTAACCAATGATTTTATGTAAAGCCTAAGAATACCCTATATCTAAAAAACCATAACTTCTAATGGGCTAAAACAATTTCCCTAGAAGCTGAAAAACTTAGTTTCTACTTATTGGCAAAAGCAAATTTAACAAAAATTCACACAAGCACTCAGTAAGAAACTTGCAGAAACTCAAGGTTAGCTTGTCCATACTCCCTTCCATTCCTTGGAATATGAGATTTTACTGTATCTTTCCCTGCTAGTAATGCACCTGTTAGCAGGATCCACAAACCCCCGTTTGTAGATCCAGTGTTTTTAAGTAGATGAAATGCAAATTCAGTGTGATCATGAAGAGCGCTATGTTATGCAGACTTCACTCACTGAAATCACGTGTGATCTGGTCAGCCATCAAATATGTATCTCCAAACTAGCCCACATATTCATTCAGATAAATCACACATTCATCCAGGTTGCAAGATGTATTACAAATCATCAAAACCTTCTCAATATCTAAATATTAAATATAGTCCTGTGGCACCTTAGTATCATGAGCTTTCATAAGTAAAACCCAAAGCTCATGATGGTATATATACCATCATGGTATGGTATATATTTGTTAGTCTCTAAGGGTATGTCTACACTACGGGAAAAAGTCAAATTAATTAGTTAATTGTGTAGCTGAAGCAGCTTAACTCGGCTTTTGGCATTGTCTACACTGCAGGAAATCAAAGGAAGAACACTCTTCCTTCATCTTCCCTTAATCTTTGTGAAAGCAGGGTTACCAGCATCTACCAGAGTGCCACCCTCACTTCAAATTAACTATCTTAACTAGACTGCTAATTTGAACCCTGGAAGAGTGACAGCAGCAGCTTCGCTCTTCCTTTGTAATGTAGACATAACCTAAGGTGCCACAGGACTACTTGTTTTTAAAGATACAGACTAACACGGCTATGCTGAAACTTGTATATATTAAATTACATCTTTTTCATAAGATTTTAATAAACGGCATTTGAAATAAAAATGTTAACCTTTCTATATTAACTTTTGCATTAAAAAGTAAAATAAATGGCAAAAATATTTCAATTCACTGTTGGAAACTGTAGTAGGAAGAGTCCCCTAAACATAAGTTCTTATATCAAGGGCCTGGCATGAGGCCTGAGGCCTGAACTAAAGTAGCGGTCAGAGCTTTGCTGACATAAAGCAAAGTTAAGTTGTGAGCAAAAGGCAGGCCCTGTTCACAGAATCTGGCAAGAACAGGGCTGACATTGCAGAAATGCACATTTCTAAATAGTTCTAGCTACTCATGCAAACACATTCCGGAAGGGTGGTATCAGAACATGTCAATACCAACACACTGACTACAGACAACAGGAACACACTGACCCATCCTAAAGATAAGGTCACGATTACAGTGTGATGGATAAAGATGTTTTGACCAAACCAACAGGTACAGTATAATGGGTCAAACCAGTTACATATTGCTACATCAGAGAGGCAATATGTAACTGGTTTGTATCAAGAGAGAGAGAGCTCTGCCTAGTAGGGCTGCCAGATGGTTGAAACAAAAATACCGAACACCCCTCCCCCCCCACCCCAAAAAACGGGAAAAAATTCTGTTAAAGGGAAAAAAAAGGTGGGGAGGAGACCAAAGTTGCTGACCAAAAAAAAAGGACTCCAAGACTTATTAAGCAAAAAAAAAAAAAAAAAAAAATTAAAATAAAACAGCATTAAAACAGCATGTCCCCTTTAAGAGTAAATGCAGGGATAGGAACAGGGGAGCGGTTGAGCACTAAGACCCAGGGGAAGCATTGCTTCCCCTTGGTTTTTTTGCCGGCAGCCATATTGTGCCGGCAGTCTTGCGGAACCAGGTAAGCATGGGGGCTGGGGTCGGGGGGCTGGGGGTGTTGGGGGTCAGAGGGAGTTCGGCGTGGGGGGGGAGGCCGGGCGCTGAGTGTTTGTAGGGTTGCCAGGTGCCCAGCATTTTCGCCTCCTGGCCGGGGAAAAAACCAGAAAATACCGGACATCTCAGGTGTCCGGTATTCTCTGAATTTTTTTTTACCGGACAGGAGGTGAAAATACCAGACTGTCCGGGTGAATACCAGACACCTGGCAACCCTACACCTAGCCCAAGGAGGAATGGAATGTTCTGCAATTCATTGAGCTGGTCCATTATTATGGGCATACATATATTTGTGCTCCAATAGAATCTGGAGGGTACTCATGATAAAGCTGGGTGCGTGCCTTAATAACCAAATGGATCCTGTATTCATTGGGTGGTTCATCCAAGGTCAGCCATGTCAGCTACTAGCACAGAGCTGGGACAGTATATAGAAGGAACACACACAGACAAACACACACAGGGTTTATATCTTCATCAAGTTCTTTGTTTCATTTGTTTGAAGCCATAGTAACTCAGCTCATTTTTGCAGTACATTGTTATATATCATAGTCCATAGTATGCCTTACTACAAAAAGTAGCATATCACTTTAAAAATATTATTAAGGTGACATATTTCTCTGCATTTATATTTTATAGTTCTCATTTCAGTCATTTATACACTTACTTAGTAAATGGAATAAGTCATAAAAGAGATAATTAGGCTGTTGATTGTTTATGAAAAAGAAACATTAATTTTCTTTAGTTCCAGTACAATTGTATTTTGTGGTTAAAACTTGATTCCTCACCCACGCATTAATATTGCAAAAAGGATATTTGCTGCAGGCAAAGATGTTAATATTACACATTCAATGCAGTCTACAATTTTCCTGTCAGAACATATTACAGGACAAATGAAATTTCAGAATAAATCAGATCCTGGCATGTTGTTGCCATTTACCTCTCTTCAGTTCCCTATATGGAGACACAGAAATGAACTGATATACTGCAGAATTGTTATATAGAGCACAATCCTGCCAAACTGTGAGGGTTTTCAACTTCCACCTAGTTTTACAAAATAACTGCTGTATCCTGAAAGCACAAAGTTTTTAAAAGTTAGTTTAAATGTACTCAATTTTTTCTCTCTCTTTAGACCTGTTCCTTAGAGTATCAGTTTGGATTCATTTGACTGGGCAATTGGATGTTTTAAATTATGTCAAACAAGGGCTATAACAAGGGCTGTTCCAGAAAGGAAAAACAAAAACAAAAACCACACCTTTCCCCACCCCTTACATTCTAAGCCTATGCTCATTTCTAGAATTGAAATCAAACAAGATCAAAATATTTCAATGTTTATTTCCATGTTCTGTCCATAATCCCTGAAATAATAATACTTAACTTTTACATATGGTAGCCTTTTACATCGGTACAGCCTTTACAAGCACTAATTCTCAGAATGCCTCGGATGTAGTATAGATTAGTATTACACCCATTTTGCAAATGAAATAATTGAGGCAGAGAGGTTAAGTCTCCCAAATGCGTGGGAGAGCCCCCATTATCTTCCAGGAGGATCAAATGTGACTCCACCAGATCATGTAGTGTTTCTCATGAAAGCTCCACTCCATCTTGCAGATTCATTGGAAAAGGGTAATTTTAATAAGCATCTGATTTTCCAGGCAGATTGGACCATTTGTGAGACAAGTAATAATTACTGATGGTCTATTTCACCTGCAGATTATTTTGCTTGAATCAAGCCTTTGGTGGTAGAAAGGAAAGCTGCCTATGATTGTTCAGCAAGGTACTGTTAAGCAGAATGTAAATTCAGGTACATACATACTATTACAGGTTTTGTATTGTTTTATTAAGAGAGATGCAACAGTTAATTGCTTATGTAGTCTTACCAATCCTGCCTCCATCCCAGGGACAAAATCCTGGGTCCATTAAAGTCAATGAGAATTTTGCCATTAACTTCAGAGGGGCCAGATTTCACCCCAGTAGTAGTATACTCGCAGTTCTCAGATTATGACAATATCGTGTTCTTAAATAACAGCATTCCATAATCAGCAACTGATTTTGCCACAGCCACAGTCCACTGAATGCTAGAACTTGTCTGGTGATCAATTTGCATCTTGAATTTATGACCTAAAAAATCAATAAAATGGCATGTTTGTTGATTGGGATAATCTGGCATAAAAAATTGTTCAATGCCTCATTTGAATCCTGTCTTCCTTACCTGATGTTAAACACACACATTCACTTAGGACATAAGTAATCAGTTGGATCACTAGGGTCTCTTTTTTTCTAAGAGGTTCTTGTCTTTACTGGGTGTTTGGTTGGATGGTGAATCATAAATGTCATTTACCTCCTCATCCCCCAGAAATGCAATGTGTTATTTTTGGACTTTCAAATACATCCAACAGATTCTGCATCTACAGTTCTTATGAAGGAGAAGGAATAGAATTTATTCATCTTGCTCCAAAATACTAGAGCCCTATTACTTGAAATACAGGACAAAAATGTGCGGGAATCAGCAATATATTGTCCCAGATATAGCATCATAACTATTTAACAGTCCAGTACAGGGTAGTGATGCACATTAACAAGTTCTTTATAGTATTATGTAGATACCTGAACAGTAACTCAGTCTTTTGCTTTTTAATATTAAATGCTACAAGAATACCAAGACAAATCCACAAAGAAAATTTCTCTGATTAACTTCATAAAAAATATTAGCAAACACTAGGACACAAATATATATTAGGAATCAGCATATTGCACTTAATGCTCGTTCCTTAGAATGTACCACTCTTCTTTTGTATAAGGGGACCTTCTCAAGAGGCAGAACTTAGTATCTAGGTTGACAAAAGTTTAAAAAGAAGCTGAAATGACATTTAGTTAGGTGTTCAGTGAATGACAGCTGCTTCTCCTCACTGCCACATCTCCATCCAACTAGCCTACAGACATGATATATTTTGAAATGTGCTTTGGTGGTGATACAGACTGTGTTACCAGATTAACACAGACAGACAGGCAGTTGAAGCACATAGAATTCAGAAATCTACATCTTTTTTTTAGTCAACTTCATGAAGTCTGAGAGGAAAAAAAAGTTAATAGTTTAACTATACCCCCTAAAGAACACTTAACAAAGAAGAGCTTGAATTCATACACTGAATATTTTTAATAAGCAGAAGGAAAGACATATATAAAATAAAAGGATATTAGAAATTAAATCGTGTTGACATCAAAGAAATGTCATCTGAGACTAAAAGAGCAAATGACACTAGAAATAGCAAACATGCTATAAGAAATTACAGAAATATAGTGAAGGACAATAGCCATTTGCACTTCTACACCACCTGTCATCTCAGGATCTCCCAGAGTGCTTAGTAATAATGCCGTCCATTTTACAGAATACCCTAGTGAAGCCCACAGAGGTTACAGTCAAAGTTTTCTAACTGGCTACTGTTTTGGAAGACCCATTTGAGACATTTGAAAACTTCTGTACATCCAAGAAGTGCTGCCCACACACAAGTCCAACTAAATGTTGTGGGAGCTGCATTGCTCAGCACTCAGGAAAAACAAAAACAAACCAAGCAAACAAATATCAGAAACTAGGTGTCTGAAGTTAGATACCCCAAATTATGAATTCTGTGGTTTTGTGTCTTGCTGAATTGCATACCGGGAATGAAGCCAAAGGCAAAAATAGTAGGGTAGGAGGAGGAGAAACACAAGAAGACAAAGATCAGGTGATTAATTGGAAAACAAGATGAAAGCCTAGGTTTATACATCATTGATAAAATCATTTCTGATGTAACATGTTACTTAGCAGTCTTGCTAAGAAATGGAACACTTAAAGGACAATACAGTTAAAAAGAATTTTGAATTTTTCATTTAATCCAAGAAGCAAATAAATATTAATATTTTTATTTGTACATAAATCCTACTTAGGCATTGCTATAAAACCAAAAGAACCATCCCCTAGTGGAAATTCTGCAAATCAGCTTTAATTTTCAATGGGCTTAAAGTCTCATGCCAGAAGGCCTTGCTCATATACTCAGGAGCATTTTTATTTTGTTTCGTTTCCCTGTGTTGCTTTTAAAGAAAGATTTCTTATACTCACAAACTAGGGATGATCTTTCACTCCTCTCTCCTCCTCCAACAATGAAGTCCACACCCGCAGCTTCATTGAAACTACTGGAGATACATCTGCTTACAACAGGAGCATGTTCCAGAGTCTTCTGAAATCAATGGGAGTTTTTCCATTGTCTTTAACAGGCTTTGGATCAAGGCCCAGCTGAGGCTTGGCATGACTATATGGGTCTCTGTTTTCCCCTAAATTATCTCAAGAATCAATCCTTTGTTGCCCATCCCTACCAACAAAATCCTTCTTTAGATTTCATTTCACACCAGGAATACACAACATCTGTCTCTGGTGTTCCTAACCTTCAGCTAACCCTCAGAATTCAGCTGCAACACTCGCTTTTCCTTGCCAAAGCAATCACCATCCTCTGTCTCTCTTCATATTCTTTCACTATCTTCCTGTTCCAGCTCCTCATGAATGTCCCCAAGGCCTTGAAACCTCACGTTGTGAGGACAAATTATAAAAACTGTTGCAGAAATGCAAATTATTTTATGTTTTTTAAAAAGAAACTGAAATGCAATTTTAATGGGAACTAATTATCCAAATTCCCTCAACAGTTTTGAAAATCTGAGGACCTGATTCTCATTTACACTGTTTTTTTGCATGGTAAAGGGACTTTAGTTTGGAAGAAACTGTAATTTACAAGAGCTTGAATATAATTTACACCCACTTCAGAACTCCTTTAAACTGATGAAGCAATGAAAAGTGTCAAGAGTGCACGAGAACCAGGCTTTCCGTTTTAGTGTACTCTTAATTTTTTTGAGAGAATAAAATGTTGGAAAATACATGTTCAGTACAAATGCATTTTCTATGTGTGTGAGAATGGATATCAAGAGTAAATTAAAGATTAGCTTCATGCTGAGGTTTACATTGTTTGAGAAGATGGGAAGGAAAGAAGACACAGAAAAGGTGAAAAACAGATGTAGTGTGGCAACAAGAAAGGCAACATTATTTTATAATGTTTCAGTAAAAAGGCGAGTAAAAACTATTCCATGTACTAGTGTATATGACAAATTATTTAGCTTCTAGATGTATGATAAACTAATTAAATCTTGCTAGGATGTAGCAAATGGTTCATTAAAGAGATCTTTTTAGATGTAGGGGAGATTCCATCCATATGTAACTGACAGCAAACTGAGGCTTGCAGAGAGAGTGAATGCCAGTTTGGATATTTCCAAAACATCCTGCTTCCCTGTTGTCAGCAGCTGCCAGATCTACATGAAGGTCAGAGCTCTCACCGGCTATTGTGTGGTAACTGAAGAGAAAGAATGTAAGCTAATATCAACATGTTAGGAAAATTAATGAATACTGTTAATACAGTAGATTGTCTTGTCACTGTTTCCCACTTATTCTTACAGAATACAGACTGTTTCAGGAAGCCCAAGGATTTCTCTAACGGAAATTATACCTAAGGGCCAAATTTCCTTTTTACTAGGTTAATGTTCCTCCAGGTTCAGGGAAGAAAAGACTGTTTATTTTTCTCATATACTTCCTCTTGTGTAAGTTCTCTTAGCAGCTAAAGCAGGTCTGGGAGGAGGGACAGACTGGAGACTGTCCTTTAAAATAGCTTTTGAGACTTGTGAAAATGAGGGAAAGTACTGAGTCCTGGGGTTCTTATTTGTAACACAGTTCTAACCACAAGACCTAACAGTAAAGGAACTCCGGCCCAAGCAAATTGCAGGTCTGCCTATGGAGCACTGCAATGGGAGAATCCCATATTTGGGACTGCCCTAAATAGTGCATGGCACTTCTTATGTCCTCTTCCCTTTTTTCTGTCACCTTTATTCTTATCAGATTGTCCTCCCTTCCTCACCATCCCACCCACTTCTGCCCCTCAGCTTCCTCTTTGTCATTGTATCTTACAATATGTTCCCAACCATGGTCCTCCTGCGTTGGCTACCCTCACCATGTCCACTCCTCTCAGAATTTATCCACTAGCTTCCCCTCCTCCACTCTATTACATTTCAGCTCCTTGTCACCGTGTTCAAAGCCCTGCATGACTCACTTCCAGCCATATACAATACCAGCTTTTTACCTCTCAGCCCCTCCAATCCACCAAAGAGGCTATGTTGTATTCTATGAAATACTGGCTCATTCATCCATTTCTCAGTTTGTTATACACACATTCCTTTGTATGTTTACATGCTATCTCTTATACAGGGAATATCCTTCCTGAATTCATCTGCAAACTCCTAGTCTCTTTTGTATCCAAATACCTCCTAAACACCCACTTCTGCCAGAAACCCACTTCTGAGGAGTAATGTACAATATTGCAATGACATGACCTAACACAACTCTGAAATCTCAACTTCACCTATATCCCTTTCTCTTACACACTGTCTCTTTTTAGATTGTGAGATATGTGGGGCAAGGGCTTGTCCTTCTTGACTGTCTGAAAATTGCTTACATTACATTAATTGAATTACCAGAAACAAATAATTATAGTAACTAAATAATAATAAAATAAAATAAAATATTAATAGGTGGAATGAAAAATTCAGGAGGACATGTTCTCTAATGACCTTGTTTCTGTGTTCCTTTCCAAAACCCTACAAGCTGTCACTGCTTGCTGTTGCTTTCCATGACAAATAATTTTGACTAAATACAAAACTGTTTTTTAAAATACTGTTTATAGTGGAATCAAAGGTGCCTGATGCTCCCACTGAGATTCCTGTGGAACTACATGAGGGATTTAACCATACCTACTCTATATTTGAGTTTGTCTTTCTGTGAGTCTGTGCATCTGTCTGTTTCTTCGAGAACTCCTCCTAAACGGTAAGAGCAAGGACTTCCAAATTTGGTATGCAGCTTCCTCTTATCATAACTTAAACCAAAGTAAGGGTTTGGTTGTGCCACGACAATGGGTTAAGGGAAAGGGAGGGCTTTGGTAGCAGGGACAGGGGGGCAGCAAGGGGCCAGAGATGGGAACTGGGGCAGCTATAACCCCACTGGGGCAGCAGAGGGCAGCGGTGGAGAAAGGAACAGCTGTCTACTGTATCTTTGAGAGGGTTTGTCTGTGTGTCTATCTGTGTGCCTGTCTGTCCCCAGATGAAGGACATGCACCCCTCCCCCAGCTGTGCCCGCTAGAGCTGCAGCAGCCATGGAGAGATGCTTCTCACCTGTCTCAATGCTGCTGCAGCGATAGAGAGCTGGGGTTGTCCTCAATCCACAGGGCAGCCTGCATACGAAACCTTCAGCACCAGCCCTACCCCACAGCTATGATTTAAATGAAGAAAAACAAAAATTGAATTAAGGACCCAAGCGATATGGGGTAAATCTTTTATAGTAATCAAATAAGTGAGAGGTAAAAGACTATCATTGTGCCAGTTCAAGGTTATTCTCTTGTCTAGACAATATTGATAGCGAAAACATATACTTTTGCATACTTCAAACCAGTTGGAAAATTCATTTTTCCAATTTCTGTGCTCAATGTAATAAACAACAAGAATTATGCTACTGAAGAACAATACATCTACCACAGTTATTTTATGATGTCAGTGATTAGCAACCAGTGCACCTCTACATTCCTATCTGCAATATCACCATTCTCCCTGGTGTTGAAACATATCTTTAATGGCCTTTAGGTGGGCTAATTGTTACTAGCATCATGAAAATTCAGATTCAATTTTCTCAGTGCACAGCAGTTTATTGGAGAAAGAATTATATGATCCATAATAGATTATATAATATGTTTTCTTAACAATCCTCAATTCCCCAAGCATAAACCCACTGTAACTATATTGGCCTCACAGAGTATCCTGATTGGAATACAAAGCAGATATAGCTACCAGACCTAGATAGATCTCTTCTCTTCTCTTCTCTTCTCTTCTCTTCTCTTCTCTTCATCTATCAAATGTCCCCCCCCACCAGGATTCAAAAGTCCCTCATAGCAGGTTTTGGCTACCCTGAGACTCTGTCTTACAACACCACGGACCTCTTCAGATGTGAATTGAGGAATTAACTTCTTCTATTCTTAACATTTATGCCTTCTATTCTCAAAGGAGTCATATATTCTCAAAACATGCCATTCAAAAAAATGAGGTTTACAGGATTTGTCGAAAAAGGGCTTATTTTCGACAGATCCATATTTAGACTGCCTTTTTTTTTTCTTTCGAAAAAACTCCATTTTGAAAAAAAAGTGGTGGACATGTTTATGCTAATGAGGCACGGGATATTTAAATCCCTGCTTCATTAGCAATTTCAATGTGCCTAATCTACATCTCTCTGTCGACAGAGAGGTGTAGTCTAGACACACCCCTGGGTGAGAACAAAGGTCCATCTAGCCCAGTATCCTGTCTGCTGATAGTGGCCAATGCCAAGTATGTAATCATCAATTTATCCTCTTGGAAAGGATAACTTCAGTAACCAACTAGAGAGAGAGTCTGTGGAAATGGCCTTCATATGCAAATATGACACATTTACCAGGGACTGAACAAAGACATTTTGTGGATGGGTGTTTCAACACTCAAATGACATCAAAAGCTAAATATCAGGTACTTACAGCCCTCTCGATTAGCCTCATTTAGCACGGACACTTTGTTTGACAGTTTTTCCTCTCCCTCTCTCCCCTCTTTTTCTGCTATATATTTGTGCCTCTATACCTCTTGCTCCATTCATCTGAAGAAGTGGGTTGTGCTCATAAAACCTCATGATACTATCTATATTTTTGTGAGTCTTTAAGAGTACATCTACACTGCACGCTTATTTCAAAATAAGCTATTCCAGAATAGTTACTCCGAAATAGCTTATTTTGAAATAGCATGTCTACACTATAGGGAAGCCTCAAAATTAGTCCAAGGCAGGCTTTCCTAATGTAGATGTGCTATCTTGATTTAGAGCTCTAGGAGGCACTGGGGAGGAATAACTTAGAATGGCCCTGGTGAGGGGCTATTTTGAAATAGCAGCAATAGAGTGTCTACACATGCCTTATTTCAAAATAGCTATTTTGGAATAGGTGTTATTTTTCATAGAATGAGGTTTACAGTTTTCAGAATATGCCGTCTGTTATTTTGAAATTTTTTCAAAATAACGGAATGGCTGTGTAGATGCTCGCATTTTTATTTTGAAATAACACTAGTTATCTCGTACTAACAGTGCAGTGTAGATGCACTGTAAGGTGCTGCAGGACCATTTGCTAAGCACACCATCCCTGCCCATCCTGGCTAATAGCCACTGATGAATCCATGAATACTTTATACACCAATACAAAAAAATTACATATTACCCCTGCTTGTGATTCCCCTCTTTATGCAACTCAGGATCGCAATAGCTTTTTTGGCCAAAACTGCCCAGTGGAAGCTCATGTTCAGTTGATCATCTACCAAGACTTCCAAATCTTTTCAGAGTCATCCTCATGAGAATCATTTCAAATTCTAAAAGAAACTCAGTGAGTACATTCACTTTTGTTTTAATGACAAGAACCTTGACATAACTTAATTATCGAAGAAAATGTTTTTTAATGTTTACTTTAAAAAGAGGAGAAAATGTTCCGAGGCATGTAGGCAGGGCCAGATTAAGGAGGCGGCTAGCCGGGAAGCTGCCAGGGGCGCCAACCTATGGGGGGCACCTGATGGCAGCTGTAAGGGGCACCGTGCAGCCAGCCGCGCAGCGCCCCTTAGAGCTGCTATCAGGCTCCACGCACCCGGGGCCGCATGGCACCCCTTAGAACTGCCATCAGGCGCCGCGCGCCCGATTGCAGCTGTAAGGTGCGCAGTGCACCGGGGGGCGGGGCCATGCATGCACCGTGTGCCCGCTGCCCTGGGCGCAGGAATGGCTCGAGCCGGCCCTGTATGTAGGAGCTGCAGAGGACTAAGAATAATGTTCCAATTCAGCAGGACCTATCACATATTTAAAACTGGGTATATGCTTAAATTCCTTGCTGAAATTGGGAGGTAATAGAATAAGGAAGCCCTGCCCTAAAAAGTCTGATCTTTGCCTTTTGAACAATAATTTGAGTAATGTCCTATATGTGGGTTAATCATGTGAAAGGATCAGAAATTCCATGGGTTTATTATAACAGGTTATTATTCACATACCTGTAACAGAAAATTCAGCTTCTCAGCTGTGGATCCCAAAGCCCCTAGAAGGGAATTCTGCAGTAGCTCAGCAACAAAGCAGCAAATCCTTATGATCCATCTGAATGGTCTGTTAAGGTGTTAACCTTTATTGGCAATCAAACGAGAATAATTCCTGATTAACATAAGAGGATAGCAAATAGCTTTTTAAAAATGTATAGTAGGTCATCTCAAAGTGTATACAGTAAAGCCAGAGTACATCGGATTATGAGTCAATTAATGTGATATGATCTGAAGTGATAGTGCAAACTGATGCTTGTTCTCTGTTTTACATTAATAAAATGCATGCTCCTTTCCCTGAAATAAGTAATTACTTACAGAACATAGACATTTTAATCCTTATACATTAACAGAAGGATATGACAGTTATTGAGCAACTGCCATATTTATATTTTCCGGGTTTAAAAAGTAATTTAACTCCTTTCAAGATTTAAGGCAATTGTTACATTTTGTTCACCAAACACATACTTGTATGAAAGGTTTATGATGGAAATATTTTAGTGTGTGACATGCCCCAAGCATATTCAAATGTCCTGTTTGTCATTCAAGTGCATTATAATCTAACATGACTGACAATTTGTACTGCAGTTGGTGGAGCTATAAAAAAGGAATATTTTTATAGCTACCACTATACTTGAAATAGTTTGTGCTTCATCCTACTTAACTCATAAGAACCAGCTCAAGTTGTAAAAGCCTGAGTACCATGTGCCCTGAAGGTCACTAGATTCTGGCATTTGCCTAGTTTATATTACAAGTTGTATTAGTATAATCAACATCCTTTTAAAACGAATTACATTAAATCAGTTCAACCTACTGTGTGGACACTGACATCAGTTTAAGCATAGTTTATGTCTATTTAACTTGTAAGGAAGATTTTCGAAGACCCAAGTGAGAGTTTGGTGTCTTACTCCCATTGTTTTCTAACAGGAGATAGATGCCTTTGTGCCTTTCAAGATCTCCCCTTAATTCATAATTAATTTAAATCAAAGTGAAATAAACCCCATTGAAATTGTTTTAAGAATGTCTACATAGGGGAATGTATTAGCTTAACAAAATCAATGAAAATGCAAGGTGTAACTGGGAAGTTGCCTGTTCTGGTTTACAAGGGATTAAAAGCAGTCTGGGAAAGGGCTGTTTCAGGAGCCAATTAGAAAGAGGCATGAGGAAGCCAACTAGAGCCCAGCTGGGCTGTAAAAAAGGACTGCTAGTCTGAGGCAATAAACTCTTGCTCCAGCTTTGGAGGGAGAGGGACCTAGCTGCCTGCTAGCAGGGATTCTTTTGCCAGATCAGTGCTGGGAAAAGGCAGGGTGGACCAGGGGAGCTTGGGCCTGAATAAATCAGGCTGAGGCCCAGAGGGAGGGGCCTAAGGAGGTACTAGGGCTGCAGAAGAGCAACCTGAGCAGGAAAAGGCAGCAGGTCCAACCCTCCTTGCCAATGATGAGTGGTTAGTACAGACTGCAGTTCACCCCTGAGGAAAGGGGCTAGATAAAGAATGACAGTGGATCAGTAAGGCAACATGGGCTTAGGGGTAACTAGGTAACTAGGAAGGAAGAAACCTGGGAGTGGGTATCCCCAGGAGGACAGTACCCAGGCTAAGGGGCATTGTATTTTGAAAGGGATGTGGGTCCTGATGAGTGGTGGAGACAGTAACAGGAGGCAGGTAAGAGACAGGAAAGGCATTGCCAGCAGAGGGCATTCAAAGGCTGAAGAAGAGCTAAGTCCCAGACTGGCCAGCAGGAGGTGCCATGATGGTGAGTCACAACATGCTACACAGAGCGTGTCTAAATAAACACATTGTACCCGTTAAAATGCAGTTTTAAAACCAATTCAAAACATTGCATAGATGCTCTAATATCAATTAAATCTGTTTTATATCATCTTGCATTTACAACAATAAACTACTGTGTCCCAGATTTAAAGAGATATGAGTGTCGCTAGACAAAGTCACACCATTTCATCTGAATCCTGCACTTTTAGTTAAACCAGTGTAGCCTGTAATATAGAGCTGGGTAACATATTCTAAAGTACATACGTGATTTCAGAGATTAAAGGTTTGTCAGTACAAATGGTGTGGCAAACTGCAGTATAGCTCTGCACTAGCATACCACATAGTAACTCTTTATGTGGACCTTGCTACCTTACATGGTTCCATAATGTGCATTGGCATACCCTTATTTGAAATGGAAGTAGTATATCAAGCCTGAAGTCTCAATTTCTAATGCAACTGAGGTACGTAGGAGCCCAATCTCACTGAAACTCAGTGGGACTTGAGTTCTGCTTGGAAACACTGATTATTAAGGTCCAAAAATCAAGACACTTCTCAAAATACTACATAGGGAAAACTGCTAACATGTTTTTGTTTGTAATGATACACAGAGATGACGCTGGACTTTGTGGAAAAATCACCTGAAAACAAAGATAAGAAATGGTGACATAAAAAGGTCATCAAAATTTCCATGTTTCCTCTCATCTGCACCCCATCCAAATAAAAATATACTAGGATGATATACTTACACTAGCTTATATTTAAGGCTACATTTTAGTCACAGGTATTTCTAGTAACATTCATGGACAGGTCCTGGGCAGCAAACAAAAATTCATGGCCTGTGATGTGTCCATGACTTTTACTATATACCCCTGATTAAAATTGGGATGGGGAGTGTCCCAGAGGGGTGCCAATGGTTCTTGGAAGGGATGGCCAGGGAGCACTGCAAGTATTTCACAGCCTGGGAATGGCTGAGGTTGGCAGGGTTGGTTGGAGCAGACTCTCTACCTGGCTCCTGGAAAGCAATGACCTTCAGCTCCTAGTTCCATATGTTGCCTCTGCTCCACCCTGAGCCCCATTTCTGCAACCTCCATTGGCTGGGAAACAAAGCTATTGGGATCTGCCGGGGTGATGCCTGCAGGCAGGGGGAGAACATGGAGCTAAGAGCTGTGGAAGGTCAATCCCTGTTGCCTTTCCTGAAAGTCCCCCAGGTAATCACTGTCCTGCACACCAATCCACATCCTTTAGCCTCCTCACAATCCACCCGCTGCTACTGGAGGGCAGGAGGCCTAAGATGGCCCCAGCAGTGCTGCACTGGTCACTGCAGATGACACAGTGGTCATGGAAAGTTACAAAGTCTATGACTTCCATGACAAATAGGGAGTTTTACTTATGATATTGAAATGAAGACTTGCTAAATAGTAAGTTTAAATGTATTTAAAACAATTATTATTAATTACTAGCAGAAATAGCTGGTGTCGCCCGGGGAAAATATAGTAAAAGGTGTGATGAATGAATTACGTCAATGACATTAACATAGTATATTTTATTGGAAATACTTTTCTCTTATATATTATTTTAAGAAATTAACATAGCTAGTGATGTGCTTACAAAACGCATTTACATTTAACTCATTTCTTGATAACAAAAGGTGTGGTGAATGAACTACATAAATTACGTTAACATAACATATTTTATTGAAAATACTTTTTCTTTTATCATAGGGAAAGGATCTCGTAGTTGCAGTTTATGTGACACGCTTAACAGAAGAATCCAGCAAATGCCTATGATCAGGCGCTACTAAAAGCTAATTAGTGGCCCAGTTGGGGCTCTGGGGGGAACTGATTTCAAGATGTAAACAATCCAGTTATTTAAGTTAGGAAATCAGTAGTATCCGTGCAAAATTTTGTGTTTCTATGATCAGGAGCTATTAAAAGCTAATTATCAGTGGGCCCAATTGCGGGTCTGGGGGAACTGGGGGAACCAATTTTGAGATATAACCAATCCAGTTATTTAAGTGAGGAAATCAGTAGTATCTGTGCAAAATTTGGTGTTTCTAGCTCTTACCGTTTCAGAGATCTTTCGGGACAAACAAACAAACAAACAAACAAAAACTAACAAACAAACAAACTTTTGGAAATATTTATAAGAAGATTATGCAATTATTAATAATAATAATATAACTCAGGCCAAAGTCATGCTGGCATCAGTATGGTTTTGCCAATTCTCCTTGAATTGATGTTGTTGCTGAAAGGATGAGGGTATGTTGTACTAGAAAATATTTTAAGTAAAGAAATACAGAAACCTGAAATGATAAGAAACCCCCTTTCCTGGAAAAACCCAGAAGCTGGATGATACAGAAAGAAAATGATATAAACAGCAAAAGTTGTGTAAATTAAAGCTTGTGTATGCATATTGTAGAGGCTACCAAATGCTTATAATGCTTAAAGGTCAAAATAATGTAATAAGAGAATGTATAAAATGTATAAAACCCCTCAAAAAAGACCCAAATTGGAAAAAAACCCAAAATACTAAAAGAAATTGACTAAAAGATCAAAGTTGGTGATGACCATCATAAAATTATAAACGAAAAAAATTCTCATTGTCCTGAAATATGTTAAGTTGATCCTCCTACTAACTCCAGCTTATTTGTCTAATTTTGGCCCAAATATGTGGTCAAATAGCATAAGTAACAATAATTGAGTGTAAACTTGTTCAAATAAAGGCAAAAATAATGAAGCTTAAATTGGATGAACTTGTAATTATTTAGACTCCCAACAACTCCTAAGATGAATAAAAACTGAGCTAGACTCTTAGATATTCAGACTTGATTGTTGAATTTAAAAGATATATTTTACTGTAAAACGGTATTTCTGGAAGTCTGAGAAACTGAAGAAGATGACTTAAGAAATGAAGAAGCTATTACAATGATAAAGTTTGGTGACTTTAAAAGGGTATTGTTTAATAGCAGCTGCAGCTGGCATGACATGTCATTCCAGGAATGTGTGTAGGTAGAGGACTTTCAAAACTGTTTATTTTCTGTAAAGGAGCATTTAAAGACATTGGGCCAAATCAATGTGTGATGTAACTTCATTGCTTCCAGCTGAGTCATACAAAGAATGAAGATAACTTATTTAGCTTCAGTGGAAAATGTAAACTTGTAATTTTTGAAACAGCAGATATATAAAAGGTTAATGAAAGAATAATAGATGTTATAAAGCATGTAGAAGAGATGAGCAGCAAATGCACAGAATAAGGACCATCAGAAAATCATTAAGATAATGGGATGAAGTAACAAAAACAGCTTCATCCAAGTGAGGAATTAGGAGACATAACAAAAGAAGGTGGCAGGCTCTCTTATTTGGCCGGGCAACATAGCAATCAAAATGAAGGATTTGAAGGATAAAATATTAAAGCAAATATCATGGAGAAGCTCAAAGAAGATTATGTAAGGACAAATGGTTTATATTAACTTGAGCAATATCTTGAGTGTTGCCCCTAATATGACTCCCATCCACACAGAAATCTCTAGCTTAGGTTAAGTGGTGCTTTAAACTTGAGCTAACTGGCCCAACAGGGCTATGGATGGAAGATCATTGTTTGATCTAGCAATATAGCAGAGACAGATACAGATTTCAGCTTCAGTTAGCACCATTCATAACCTGCTAATAGTTACTCTGTGCTGCTAAACAAGTTACTCTGATGAGTTTAGTGCTGTTTTGATGTGTGGCTGTTTTCAATTGAGCTAAGCTAGCTTGAATTACTTCTGTTAACTCTAGCCGTGAAGACAAGTTAAAGCTCCAGATGGTTAACTCTGTTTAATGACGTCCTAAGCACTCTCACTGTGTCTAGACTACTTCTCTCTTTTGACAGAGGGGATGTAAATTAGACACTTCGAAATTGCAAATGAAGTGGGGATTTAAATATCCCATGCGTCATTTGCATAATCGCGTCATGGCGAGGTTTACAGAATCTTTCGAAAAAGCCTGCCGTTTTCAAAAGAACCGCGTCTAGACTGCGGTTTTACTTTTTGAAATGGCGCTTTTTCGAAAGAGCGCATGATGCAATTATGCAAATGAAGTGCGGGATATTTAAATCCCCACTTCATTTGCAATTTCTAAGTGTCTAATTTACATCCCACTGTCGAAAGAGGGATGTAGTCTAGACACAGCATCTAAGTACACCTGTAATGTTCCTCAGCTGATCCAATTTCCAGTGACTGATGCACAAGCCCAGAAGAACTCCAGCTTAACTCTCAGATCTTAGGTTGAATTGCAAATCATGGAACTCCAAACTGTCATGTGTATAGTCATGGTTTGAGAACAACCATATTAAGAACAATAATAAAAAGTACCCCTCAAAAACTCTTCCAATGGAAATATGTCCTTGACACAAATCAAAATACTAACCTCTTCCCTCAGAAAAGACTCCGATTTGTAGATTTTAAGGTCAGAAGGAACCATTGTGATAACCTAGTCTGACCTCCTGCATAACAGAGGCCACAGATTTCACACAATTTTTACTACATCTAGATTTTCATCTTATTTATCATATCTGCAGATGATGTGTTCCAATGGTTGGTTACTCTCATTTTTAAAATGTGCATCTTATTTCCAAATAACTCTGCTGGCTTCAGCTTCCTGTTATTGGCTATATTTGTTTGTTAAGTTAAAAAGCCTCATAGCATCAGATTTCTCTTTTCCAAAACTTGATGGTATTTCTCCCCACCCTAATTAAGACAGCTAATAATGGTCAAATCTGCAAACTAACAATAGTCAAACCAGTTTGGATTAAATAAGAACCAACCTGGGCCTTTCTCCCAAGACAAAGACAAAATAAACTTTAGTTTATATGAAGATAAGTTCTGGATTTGAAACTGAGGTGTTTTGACTAAATGACAAAATCACTTAAGCCACCAAAACAGGGCTCTTCTATAGTGGTCTTTGAACTATAAGCCATAACAAGCTTATCTTTTAGAATATTTTTTAGTATTTTTCATTTCCTGAATAGTACATTTTTCAGTGTCTCCAACATGCTGACTTTAGTTTGTTTCTAACTGATTTATTGTTATTGTGACAAAATAAAAGCAAAAAGATACTGGTGGTGTTTTGGGGATGCCACAGACTTTGCCAGGGATCTGAATATAGGAATGAGGGCTCAGTATGTGCCAGTGATGACTCTCTCTGTTTCATGGAGTTTCATTTTCAAAGTTGGGGGCACGACACTCTTAACCTGATTTCTAGAAATCATGAGATTCTCTCTTGTACCATGCCTCTTCCTCCTCTGAGCTATTTCTTCCCCATAACGTTCCTTTAAAACATTAAAATGAAAAACAGAAAAACCTCTTTCAGCCATCTTTGTTTCCAGACTATCTGTGGCAGAAGCCTATGCTTTTTCTAATTAATTCACATCAACATAAATTTGCCATTAGAAAAACAAGACCACAAAAATATGTCAATCAACTACACCTCCCTGAAGGATATCTAAGCTAACATAGCTGCCTTCCGCAGGCTCACATTTGTATGTAGTCAGTGGCTTTCACCCCCTCAGATAGAAATTCCTACCATTTACACAATCTTCTATTGTGTCTGCCTTTTGTAATTTTAGTCTTATGCACTGCTTTTTCCTTACCCTAGAAGTTCCTGAATCCTATAGGTGCTGAATTGAAGTTTGCCACCCCTGAACACCATATTACTTCCAAATCTTCACAATTCAACATGGAATTTTGCCTGAATAATAAATGAAAACAGGATTTGAAGATTTAGTCAGCAGCAGACAGACTAATATTCCAAGACAAAAGGTGATGTCATAAGGAGGGACCATCTGCAGAGCTGCTTTTCCCCTGGTCTGTGCTCTTATAATACATGGAGAGCTGGGCACTCCTACCTCAGAAATAGTTTGGGGATTTTTTTGCTGTTCATTTTCCTTGAATCTGGAAATGCTAGCTGTACTCAATGCAAACCATCATTGTAGGCCAGGTAAAGAGCAGAAGGGATGTTGTGGATGCTAATATTTATACTCTTAAATGGCACCCCCTGGTGCTATGAATAGAGCACTGTAGATTTGTATTAAAATGCATGGTAAGATGCCTAATTCTTGTTTGTTATCTGTGGTTTTTATGAGTGGCTGAAATCGGTGGGCCCTTACTTCCTTGTGGCTAACGTGGCAAATTGTTTTCAGTATCTTACACAAGAATAACAGCCAAAAATAAAGGAGTTGGGAGGAGAGGGGCTATGGATATGTGTCTCCACCCAGGCAATAATCTCTACCTGACAAAGAGACTCTTCTCCTCCGTACATTTATCTCCAAAGCCCCACTCAGGCCCTTGGCATGAGCTCTATTCTATTGATGATTTGTGTGTGTATCCCAATCCCTCATAAGAGTTAATCAATTCCATTTGTTTTGAATTCAGCAGTGCTGATCACATGTACCTATCCATCCTACACTGCTTATACATGAAGTGAAAGATACGATTTCTAAACCATCAGCTTCGTATCTGCCAATAAGCACAAAACTATTTTTGTTTGTTTTTGGTTTTTGCAGGAAATCAGTGAGCTCTGTGAGATTTAGAAAGTTTTAGCACATCTGCACTCAGGCACCAGCTACAAAGCAGGGTCTTTGCAAGATGCCCAAATTGTCTAGAAGAGGAAAAATCTACAGTTTAGCCAATAATGATGTGTAGTAGCTAGGAATCTTGGTTTATAACATGACATACCTCCTTACACTTAAGAAAACTGCAAGCACAAATGTAGCCAAGAATAAAAGATATTAAATACATTTCAGATATAGAGGTGAGATATACATATTAATTAATATTTTAAGACCCGGCCAACAGTTTAGCATGGGTTGACTGAAAGACAACTAAAAGATGTGGTAAGTGCTCATGTTCTGGAAATGATGCAGCCATAGATAGTACAATGAGCCAGGTAATACAAGATACCCAACATTAACCTTTCACAGGACTGTGTGATAACTTCAAGTTGATATGGTAACTCATTGGCCTAGATGTTAATGAAACAACGAGAAATGGGGCACCCCTAAATTAATGGGGTATGGAGATATGCATAAGGAAAAGGGACCCTTATGCATACATTTGAGCTTTAGTAGGTGTAAGTATAATGTGGGATAAATAGTGCTGTCCAGCCTGCATGCTGAGAGGGACATGTGGGGAGACACTAGGACAGTAGTTCTCAAAGTGTGGTCCGCAGACCATCTTGCAAGTGAGCCATAGGCTTGGGGCTCAGCCCCTCCCTGAAACGAGGAGCTTGTGCTACCACGCCAGCTCCCTCCCCCTTCCTGCCATGAGGTTGGAGTGCCAGCGCCCATTTCCCACTGCAAGGGAGGGGGAAGCCCAGGGGCTTGTGGGCTGGATCTGACTTCCTCAAAAGCTGCTCAAACCAGATTGCATCACACCCATAAATGCCTGTTGGTTGAGGACTTCTCTCGGAAAAGCACTTGCCGTCTCTTTACCAAAGTGGCTTGTGGAGATGATGTGGCGGAATTGCTGTATTTTAGACATACAAAACCCCAAAGGTCTTTTGCCAGTGGGAATGTGCTGAACAAGACCAGGCCTGCTAATCACAAGCTCATCAGGCCTTACATTTTGAGACCATACTAGGATTTAGTGCACAAGTTATTACACTCTGGAGTAAGCTGATGGATCTCTGCTAATAAAACTGCATCAAACATGTGTCCTAGTTGATACCTGTACCTAGATTTACCTCCCAATTTCCTATGAGAGTAATTTTTATAAAGGACTTTTCTTCTTCAGTTATGATACTGCAAACTGCAATAAAGTCTGACATCTATTCTTGGCACATAACATATGACATAAGTTATGATTTCCTTTGTGCTGCCTTTTCTGAAGCTTTCTTTGCTTTGTTTCCATCTAGCTTTGTCTCCATCTGAAACACAATGAGTCACAAAACATGAGAGAGAGAGAGAGAGAGAAAGAGACTTGCTCAGATACTATCATCAGAATAATAACAGCGTCATTATCTGCATTGTGCAATAATAGGATGTGTCAGATCAGTAGTTGTACCATAATACATGGCACACTCTCCTATAGTACCACATCAGAAATTTCACACACCTACATGCACACAAAAGTGGCCTTTTGTCGACAAAATTATATCTGCGTCTACACTTCCTCTGCCTTCTGTCGACAGTAAGTCAACAGAACGCGGCAGTTTTGTTGACAGCAGTAAACCTCCTTTTACAAGGAAGAACGCCTTTGTCAACAGAGATCTGTCGACAAAAGGTGTGTGTGGACGCAGGGAGCCAGTTCTGTCAACAAAAAAGGCCTCCAGGAAGAAGCCCTGGTGGACAGTCTAGCCTTTATAGGTACAGCACCTCTGTGGTTCCTGGCCGCAGCCTCTTAAAGGCACAGGCACCCAAACAGGCCTTGTTGTCCGGCAGCTAGCCAGAGCACCCGTGACAGCCGTGACAGCCATGTCCCAGCCTCAAGGCCCCCCTGGCCCTTCTTGGGACAGAGAGGAGGACCCACCCAGGGGCACCAAAAGGCGGGCACCAGCCTGGTCAGGGCCAGAAATCAAAAAACTCCTGGAGCTCTGGTCCCAGGAAGAAGTCCTGCAGACCCTGCAAACACACCGCAGGAATGCGGACATTTTTTAGCCTGGCCCAGCGACTGGCCACCAAAGGGCATCACCCTTGCACCATGGCACAAGTCTGGGCCAAGGTAAAGGAGTTGCGGCAGGGATATGCCAGGGCCTGGAACCAGAGCTCCTGCTCCGGGGCAGCCCCTGAGACCTGCCCTTACTATGAGGAGTTGGAGCAGATCCTGGGTGGTGGGGAAGCCCAGACTTCACTGCATGTTGTGGAGTCTGGGTTACCCCAGCACATCATGGACTGACCCCTCCTGAGGGAAAAAGACCAGGCAGGAGAGGCGGGAGAGCTGCACCAGGAGGAGGAGGAGGAGGAAGAGGAGCCAGCAGGGACCCATACCCCAGAGGCTTCCCAGGCGTCCATGGACATTGGGGAGGGAACATCAGGTGAGTGCTTTGAGGGGTCACCACACACGGGCACGTTGGCAGTGTGGGGGGGCCAACTAGCCCCATTGCCACTGTGGGGCCCCTGTGAGGCTTTCAGGCCGCTGCCCAACTCACATGCGGCGTCACGTGTAACATCCCTGAGTCTCCTGTCCAAAGGAGAGCCCCTGACAGCCATGACATGCCCTCGGGGACAGCAGGGGTGCACACATAAAGAGATTGTCTCCTCCTCTTTTCCTCCACAGCCGGACCTTCTGCCCAACAGGGAAGCACCACACCTGCCCCACCACCATCCCGGACCCGTGGCACCTGCAGGCACTGGCGTGTGTACACGGACCTGCTGAGGGAATACGTTGTGGCCCTGCAGGACCTCAACAGGACCCTTCAGCAGAGGACGGAGGCAGAGGCCGAGTGGCGCAACAGGCTGCTGGACGAGCTGGTCCAGCAGTGCACTTCCAACTGTGCCACAATGCGGGAGCTCTTCACTTTGCCTGCCCCTGTCACGGGCACCACTCCTCCTGCACACCAGGCCCCTGCTCCTCCAGCTCTCCCAGCCCTCCCTTCCCCTCCAACCCCTACTGCTCCCAAGCCCTCACAGGCCCAACAGCTGCCCCCGCCCCTCCTGCCCAGGCCAGGACTAGTTCTCGCTCCACCCGATCCCAAGGCGGTGGCGATGACAGGACACAGGAAGGTGGCAGGACCCTGCGATCAGGGGAAGCAGCGGCCTACTTGAGCCCCCCTCCAGGTTTTCAGTCTCCCTCCCCCCTCCAGGTTTTCAGTCCCCTACCACCCCAGTTAAAGGCCATTTCAGTTATATAACAAAATCTTTATTTTTGAGTGAAAGATTTACCTTTACACATTTGAACAGTACACAGAGAATTTTTTTTAAACAGCACATTTTCTTTACTGATAGTGTTTCTAATAAAAAAACTAATGTCTGTGTGCAAAGAAAACCGGGTATGTATGTATTCTTTATGGGAAGAGGGTGAGGGTAGTGGAGGGACAGGTGGGGGTGGACCAGGCCAAACCCCCCATGGGGGAGGCCCTGGGGGGAGTCAGTGAGCTCCTTCTAAGAATCTCTCCCTCAGGGCCTCTCGTATTTGGACACCAGCATGGTAAGCCTGGCGGACGGCAGCCATCCGGGGCTGCTGAAATGGCCTGTCCTCGCCATCAGGACCTGTCCCCCACCCCAGCAGGAAGGCCTCCCCTTTCCTTTCCACCAGGTTATGGAGGGTACAACCACATCTGCTCCAACCCCTCAGACAGAGACCAACACCTTCAAGATCTTCACCAAGCATTCTTGAAACTACGATACCCGCACAAGGAAGTGAGGAAACAGATTAACAGAGCCAGACATGTACCCAGAAGCCCAAGACAAGCCCAGCCCAAGAAAGAAACCAACAAAACACCACTGGCCATCACCTACAGTCTTCAGCTAAAACCTCTCCAACGCATCAGTCAGTGATCTACAACCCATCCTGGTCAATGATCCCTCACTTTCACAGGCCTTGGGATGTAGGCCAGTCCTCACCCACAGAAAACCCGCCAACCTGAAGCAAATTCTCACCAGCAACTATACACTGCACCACAGTAACTCTAACTCAGGAACCAATCCATGCAACAGACCTTGGTGACAACTCTGCCCTCATATCTACACCAGCGACACCATGACAGGACCTAACCAGATCAGTCACACTATCACTGGTTCATTCACCTGCACATCTACCAATATAATATACGCCATCATGTGCCAGCAATGCCCCTCTGCTATATACATCGGCCAAACTAGATAGTCCTTACATAAAAGAATAAATGGACACAAATCAGATATTAGGAATGGCAATATACAAAAACCTGTAGGAGAACACTTCAATCTCCCTGGACACACAGTAGCAGATTTAAAGGTAGCCATCCTGCAGCAAAAAAACGTCAAGCGTACAAAAGCAGTTTCTCCTCTCTTGGTGTTCACACCTCCACATCAGCTGCTAGAACTGGGCCTCACCCTCCTTGACTGAATTACCCTCGTTATCTCTAGCCTTACTCTGGCCTGCCTATTGATACCTGCCTCTGGAAATTTCCACTACATGCATCTGACGAAGTAGGTCTTTGTCCACGAAAGCTTATGCTACAATACATCTGTTAGTCTATAAGGTGCCACAGGACTCCTTGTCCCTTTTGCAGATCCAGACTAACATGGCTACCCCTCTGATAGTTGACACCTCCGGGATGTTGCATTCGCCCATTTCCAGTTGTGTGAGAACCTCCCTTTCAAACGGCTGAAGGCACATTCCACCTGGATGCAAGCCTGGCTAAGATGTGTGTTAAAAAGCTTCTTGCTCGCATCTAGGTGGCCGGTGTAGGGCTTCATGAGCCACGGCATCAGGGGGTAGGCCACGTCAGCCACTATGCACACCGGCATCTGCACGTCCCCGAGTGCAAGGTGCCGCTGGGGGAAAAATGTTCCTGCCTGCAACCTGCGGTACAGGTAGGAGTTCCAGAATATATGGGCATCATGTGCCCGCCCCGACCACCCAACACAAATGTCCATAAAGTGTCCCCGGTGGTCGACCAGGGCCAGCACCATCGAATAGTAGCCCTTCCGGTTTATAAATTGGGCTGCTCGATGGGACGGTGTGCAGATTGCGATGTGTGTCCCATTGAGGGCTCCTCCACAGTTCAGGAAGCCAAGGGCGGCAAACCCGGCAATTATGTTGTCCAGGTCCCCAAGACGGACGAGCCTCTTCAGCAGCTCCTCATTGATGGCCCTCACCACCTGCAGCACGAGACAAATAGACAGACAGAAACCAGGGAGTTAGACAGGTTACCTAAGCTCTTGGGGGGGAACCCCAACCCACCCCTCCTATTGTCAGGATGCCTCCCTCCCCCACATCAGTGCAGGGGTGGCCAAGGAGCGGCTTCCAAGTGCCCCTCCATCCCCCACTCCCTCTTGCCCTTGCCTGGCAGTCCCCCTTTCTTAACCTCCCCCCACTCAGCAGGCTTGTCCCCCAAAAAGGGACTTACCTCCATCAAGACGGCCCTGATGGTAGACCTCCCCACACCAAACTGGTGTCCTACAGAGCAGTAGCTGTCGGGGGTGGCCAGCTTCCACAGGGCAATTGCGACCAGCTTCTGCAGGGGGATGGCAGGCTGCAGGTGGGTGTCCTGGTGCTCCAGAGAGGGGGGCGAGCCAGGCACACAGCTCCAGGAATGTGGCCTTCCGCATCCGGAAGTTGAGGAGCCAGTGGTCATCGTCCCAGAGCTGCATGATGAGCTGGTCCCACCAGTCCAAACTCATCTCGTGCCTCCAAATCTGCCTGTCCCCAGAAAAGTTTGGGGGCAAGGGCAGAGCTCCTGCATCCCGGAGGAGGGTCTCCTCGGTGTGGTCCGGGTCCATATGGGGCAGGAGATTCATGACAGAGTCATGCAGATGCAGCAGAAGCTGAGGTATGGCAGCGTGGGGCCATGGCCACATAAAAGGTGAACAGCAGAAAAAAAACCCTTCCAATAAACTGCTGTGGTGTTCAAGGAAGCAGGGCAACCAGAGCAAGCACTGCAGCAGATTTGCTTTCCCTCTAGGAGGTAGGCAGGCCAGAAACAGGAGCAGAGCAATGGCTGTCCAGGAGGATCCCTTTAAGCACGCGTCTCTGCAAAGGAGCTTCAGGGGATAGCCGAGTTAGTCTGTTACAGAAAAAAACAAAAAATGGGCTGATAGCACTTTATAGACTAACAAAACATGTAGATGGTATCATGCGCTTTCGTGGGCACAATACATCTGTTAGTCTATAAGGTGCCACAGGACTCCTTTCGCTTTTGCAGATCCAGACTAACACGGCTGCCCCTCTGATACTTGACACCTCTGGGATGTTGTGTTCGCCCATCTCCAGTTGTGTGAGGAGTTATGAGTACATAAGAACATAAGAACGGCCGTACTGGGTCAGACCAAAGGTCCATCTAGCCCAGTAGCCTGTCTGCTGACAGTGGCCAGCACCAGGTGCCCCAGAGAGGGTGGACTGAAGACAATGATCAAGCGATTTGTCTCCTGCCATCCCTCTCCAGCCACTGACAAACAGAGGCCAAGGAACCATTTTATCGCCTGGCTAATAGCCTTTTATGGACCTAACCTCCATGAAATTATCTAGCTTCTCTTTAAACTCTGTTATAGTCCTAGCCTTCACAGCCTCCTCTGGCAAGGAGTTCCACAGGTTGACTACACGCTGTGTGAAGAAGAACTTTCTTTTATTAGTTTTAAACCTGCTACCCATTAATTTCATTTGGTGTCCTCTAGTTCTTCTATTTAGGGAACTAATAAATAACTTTTCTTTATTGGCCCTCTCCACACCACTCATGATTTTATATACCTCTATCATACCCCCCCTCAGTCTCCTCTTTTCTAAACTGAAAAGTCCCAGTTGCTTTAACCTCTCCTCATATGGAACCCGTTCCAAACCCCTAATCATTTTAGTTGCCCTTTCTGAACCCTTTCCAAGGCCAAAATATCTTTTTGAGGTGAGGAGACCACATCTGTACACAGTATTCAAGATGTGGGCGTACCATAGTTTTATATAGGGGCAGTAAGATATTCTGGGTCTTATTTTCTATCCCTTTCTTAATAATTCCTAGCATCCTATTTGCCTTTTGACCGCCGCTGCACACTGTGTGGAAGTTTTCAGAGAACTGTCCACGATAACTCCAAGATCTCTTTCCTGATTTGTCATAGCTAAATTAGCCCCCATCATACTGTACGTATAGTTGGGGTTATTTTTCCCGATGTGCATTACTTTACACTTATCCACATTAAATTTCATTTGCCATTTTGTTGCCCAATCACTCAGTTTGGTGAGATCTTCTTGGAGTCCCTCACAGTCTGCTTCTGTCTTGACTATCCTAAACAGTTTGGTATCATCTGCAAACTTTACCACCTCACTGCTTACCCCTTTCTCCAGATCATTTATGAATAAGTTGAACAGGATTGGTCCCAGGACTGACCCTTGGGGGACATCACTAGTTACCCCTCTCCATTCTGAAAATTTACCATTTATTCCTACCCTTTGTCTCCTATCTTTTAACCAGTTCTCAATCCAAGAAAGGACCTTCCCTCTTATCCCATGGCCATGTAGTTTACACAAGAGCCTTTGGTGAGGGACCTTGTCAAAGGCTTTCTGAAAATCTAAGTATACTATATCTACTGGATCCCCTTGTCTGCATGTTTGTTAACCCTTCAAAGAACTCTAATAGATTAGTAAGACAGGATTTCCTTTACAGAAACCATGTTGACTTTTGTCCAACAAATTATGTTCTTCTACATGCTTCACAATTTTATTCTTTACTATTGTTTCGACTAATTTGCCCGGTACTGAAGTTAGACTTACCGGTCTGTAATTGCCCGGATCGCCTCTAGAGCCCTTTTTAAATATTGGTGTCACGTTGGCTACCTTCCAGTCATTAGGTACGGAAGCTGATTTAAAGGATAGGTTACAAACCACAGATAATAGTTCAGCAATTTCCCATTCGAGTTCTTTTAGAACCCTTGGATAAATGCCATCTGGTCCCGGAGATTTGTTAACATTAAGTTTTTCTATTTGTTCCAAAACCTCCTATAATGACACTTCAATCCGGGACAATTCGTCAGATTCATCACCCACAAAGGACGGTGCAGATTTGGGAATCTCCCCAACGTCCTCAGCCGTGAAGACTGAAGCAAAGAAATCATTTAGTTTCTCTGCAATGGCTTTATCGTCCTTGATTGCTCCATTTATAGCTCGATCGTCCTAGGGACCCACAGGTTTTTAGCAGGCTTCCTGCTTCTAATGTACTTAAAAACATTTTGTTATTTCTTTTGAGTTTTTGGCTAGCTGTTCCTCAAAATCTTTTTTTGCTTTTCTTATTACATTTTTACACTTGATTTGACAGTGTTTATGTTCCTTTCTATTTATCTCACTAGGATTAGACTTCCACTTCTTAAAAGATGCCTTTTTGTCCCTCACAAAAGTACAAAAGTAGGGGATATGAAAACTCGAAATAAATAGGAGAGGGGAAGGAGAGGAGGAAGAAAAAGAAAAAAAGGAAAAAGGAAGGGGTGTGTGAGACAGGGCATCATTAAGTATCTGGAGAATGGGTACTTAAACCTAAGCAGATCAAAGTAAATAGACAGATGCTAAGACAGGAAGGATACCACTCACATTGCTGTTAGCACCTTCAGTGGTTATGAAGTAGGTAGTGTTCTAGCCAGCCCATATCTCGATTGAGTCCATTAGCATGTGAATTGAATTTGTGGATGAAGTGAGATTCCAGTCCTTCCCAATGTATTTGGCTTGTGGAGCTGACCTGTGACAAGACAGCCACCTGCAGATCTGTTAAAGTATGGTTAGGTAAGCAGAAATGTTCACCAACAGATTTTTGTGTGTTCCCTTTACGTATATCCGATTTGTGTCCATTGATTCTTTCCCGCAGAGACCGTCCAGTTTGTCCAATATATATAGCAGTGGGGCACTGCTGGCATTTGATTACATAGATCAAATTACTAGATGTGCAGTCAAAAGACCCTTTGATTTTGTGGCTTATGTTGTTTGCTCCAGTGATGAATTCGTCAGTGTAGATATGTGGGCAGAGTTGGCATCCTTTTTGGTTTCAGGGCTGGGTTCCTGGAGGCTTATGATGTGGTTGTGTGGCATGGTTATCAGAAAGAATGCGTTTAGGTTAGGGGATTATCTGTAAGCAAGGATAGGTTTTTCTCCTAAGGCCACTGAGAGTGAGGGATCATTTTCTTAAATGGGTTGTAGATTGTGTATAATGTGTTGCAGGGGTCTGAGTTGTGGACTGTAGCTAACAACAAGAGGAGTTCTGTTATTTTCTCTTTTGGACCTGGAAATAAAGGCTGCCTCCATGCCCTGACAGAAGTACTTCTGGGTGCCTTCTTTTGTCGACAGAGCGTCCAGCAGTCTGGACGCTCTTTTCCGAAAAAGCGAATTGATTTTTTGATCCGCATAATGTAATCTAGATACTGTCGACAAAGCCTCTGTCCAAAAAGGCGTGCAGTCTAGACGTAGCCTGTAAGTGTTCTGAGTCTACAGGTTAACTATTCAAAAACATCCAATAGTTGTCTTTTATCAGACAGACTACATATGGATAGACTTTACACAGGATGCTAAAGTATCATTGCTCGTTCTTTAATAGAACAATAAATCCACAGATCTATTCCAAAATAATAAACCCTTCACACATTTCCCTGTTTTCTCACCACCTTGGAGCCTTCTTTGGGCTGGGGTCCAGTTCATCTGGGAACATCAGGGACCTACTGCTGAAGCTCATGTATTGACTTATGAACCTATTCAGCTTCCTTTCTCTGACAATGGCTAGTACAAAGCTAGACTGCCCCCATCCACTTGTCTCCCCATCCCCATCCCTGCTACAGAAGCATGCCTGTCTCTTCTCCTCTTGCCCAAAGCTTCTGCCTGTCAGTCCTTTTTATACCCCTTAAACCGTCTTCTCTGTTCACCGGGATCTGATCCTGTCAGTCTTAGACATCTTCCCCAGGTGCCTCCTTCCCTTCCAATGTTGCCTCTCCAATTCTAAGAGGGTCACTGTGATTCACATTCTCTCTCTCCATTTCCTTCCATTCACTGGATTTTGGTCATGTATCTCTGCCTGCACACCTGTGGTTGATACCTTTCTTTAGTGGCCACAGCAGTAACACTGGGACACTCCTGTCTTTCTTTTCCTGTTTCCAGCATTGTCCCTTGCCCATGCTAACTCTCCATGACCTCTCCATGCAGTCCTTTTTTTCATTGGCTAGGCTTGTACACCAGTATCTACTACCACCCTTAACCTGACTCTTCATCTTGTTTTCATTCAACTTTATAGCCTGACTCCCCAACAGACACACACACACCTTCAGCAGTGTTCAATGTCCATCTTGTCCCTGACCTTTCATTCACTGCATTTGTCTTCTCTGATCTACTAGCCTCTAACACCTATGCATCTCTTTCAGACCTCTTCTATGCACCCTTTCTTCCTTCACTCTCTCTTAACTTCACAGTTCCCTCTTTCCTCCTCATATATTTTAATAACAGTGTTTACTGCTGGCCTGTTCAACCAGGGACTAGCCATCCATAACTCCTATTCATAGGGGAAATACTCCCACAAAGAGCTTTCAATATTTTCCTGCCTACAAATACAGGAAAGGAAGTATGTACCTATTGTTTGGGAAAATGTGAGAGCATTCCAAGAAATTTAACAGGTAACAAATTTCCCGTAATATTAATTCGCAGAAAAGGAATAAAGCTTGCAGAGCTAGGATGGGTTACCCACCTTGCTCTGTCAATGAACCTCAACACTGTCACAGGTGACTGTTTCCAGGGTGACAAGTTAGTTCATTCCCATTCCTTCAGTCCTTGCTGTGTCTCTTGAGAAAGCCAGTTATGATGATAGTCTTTCATGAGGTGCGTATTTGTCTGTTAGAAATGGATGGACATAATAAAGAACTTTTAGCCATTAGTAGTCAGTGTGTATGGATGGAACACACTAATACAGAGTTACTCAACTTTGGAAGCCCTGGGGGCCATAATGATACTCATAGCACATGCCGAGGGCTGCAACTTAAGTGTGGTTGCACATACATGCAAATGTATAAGCGAATATATGCAAATAGCTTCTTTCACATTGACAGGCATGAATACAAAGATTAAGGCAAGACTACACAACATGCAGGCCCCATTTAAGTCAGTTCTGCTGATATTAATAAAATGCAATAGTTACCTGATTTCCACCCATATAACAGCATTTTTAATGAGCAACGACAGTCCAGGAATTTAACTACTAAAATGCTTATCAACAGAAGACCATTATATAGACTATTTTTTTGTTTTGGCTCCCACCCATGGGCTGCATGTTGAGCCCCATGTAAACCTGAACTGCACTGTGGGCCACAAACAAACAGGCCGTGGGCCACATGCGGCCCACGGGCCACATGTTGAGTAGCTCTGCACTAATAGCATGAATGCAATTGTAATTAAGTCTTTACTAGGTACAAATAGAATTTATTTATAGGGTATATCTATGTCACAGGTAGACACCAGCAGCTGGCCCATGCTGCCTCACAAAGCTTAGGCTAAGAGACTATTTAATTGAGCTGCAAACATTCAGGCTCAGGCTGCAGCTCGAGCTCTGGGACCTCTCCCGTATACACACAACTTGCAGGGTCCTATAGCCAGGGCTCCAGTCCTAGCAGCTATACTGCAACTGAACAACCTCTTAGCCTGAGCTCTGCAAGCCTGTGTCTGAAGGCACAGGCCTGTTAGGGGGTTTTAACTGCAGTGTATCTATACCCAGAGGCTGCGTCTAGACTGGCATGATTTTGCACAAAAGCACCTGCTTTTGCGCAAAATCTTGCTGCCTGTCTACACTGGCCGCGAGTATTTGCGCAAGAACACTGACTTTGTAATGTACAAAATCAGTGGTTCTTACGCAAATACTCCGACACTCCCGCTCAGGGATAAGCCCTCTTGCGCAAGTATTCTTGCGCAAGAGGGCCAGTGTAGACAGCCATGTTAATTTCTTGCGCAAGAAAGCCCGATGGCTAAAATGGCCATCGGAGGTTTCTTGTGCAAGAGAGCGTCTACACTGGCACGGATGCTTTTGCGCAAAAGCAAATCTTTTGCGCAAAGGCACATGCCAGTGTAGACGCTCTCTTGCACAAATACTTTTAACGGAAAAACTTTTCCGTTAAAAGTATTTGCGCAAAATCATGCCAGTCTAGACGCAGCCATAGGGTATGTCTACACTACAGGACAAAAACCAAATTAAGATACTACGTTAATTGTGTAGCTGAAGTCAAAGTAGCTTAACTCAGATTTTAGTGCTGTCTACCCTACAGGAAGTCAAAGATAGAACTTTCTTCCTTCAAGTTCCCTTACTCCTCATGAAAGCAGGGTTACTGGCATCAACCAGAGTGCTCCTCTCACTTTGAATTAGCTAGGCCTCTAATTTGAACCCTGGAAGATCCACAGTGACAGCTTCAATCTTCCTCTACAGTGTAGACATACCCACAGTGATTTTCTACTTAAATACTGATTCTGTTCTGTGAAACAAATAGTTTTACTATAGAGGGATTCTATTCTATTAGGAAATGCATTTGTTAAATGGTAAAAGTTCTGTGTCTCCCATCATATTTTCTGTATGTTTTTTTTTCAAAACTAGATAATGAATTTATTTCTGCTAGGTCAATATAAAAACTTGAAAAAGAGAGCCCATTCTGAAACAAACACTGTCATATCCAGTTAAAATCTGCTTTGATTCATACTATTGCAATCCAGAGTAACTTCATTTTCCACGACACACATTTACATTAGTAAAATGATAATCAGAATTTGGACATAATGACTAACAAAGGTGCGGAATATTTGATTAAAGCTTGCTGTGGTGTATAGTTCATCATGCGGTGTTATAGAACTCACAATGCTGAGATGCTCAGAATAATCTTACCCAGTCACTGCTACAGCTTATGCTGTTTACATCAGTCAATAGTAGGGTCACCTTTCAGGGCACCTTGTATGCTAATGATTCACTGCTCTGTAGGCCTTTCTCAAGGTGGCTCTCCATTTGCTAAAGGTTAAGTCAGAGAATCAGAATCAGTTCAGTTCCAAAAGCTCATCAACATAATTGTTTCAAAGAGGGTAAAGCGATCATAAATGTGTGTATATAATAGGTCAAATTTCATGAAATTATCATCATAAAACAGTTCAAGTCCTTAAACTGAGACTTTATTGTCATTTAAATTAGGTGATACATTGAAGGTTCTACATGAATGACAAAATGGCCCTTAATTAGAGTGTATTGTCTAATTTTAATTCTAACATAATGATATATGCCAGATCCATAATGGTAAAATCAATTTACAGCCTATGAGTTTAGCTCTATAGCACATTTCTGGCTGTTCCTATTGAAGTATATGTGATTTCTTGTATAAGTAAGACCTACTCAACGGAGTAAGGGTTGTAAAGACAGTACATTCCTCTCCCCCCCCCCTTTTTTTTTTAGTTTTAGCATTAAACATCTTTATAAGATAGACTAAAAAAGAAATGATCCTCTCAACTTAAGATCAACATTATTTCTTTATTTGGATTCATAACCAACATGGAGTTCCTATCTCCATCTCTAAGCAACTGACAGTTGCTTAAATAAAACGAAACACCTAATGAAACCTAAAACGGACCCAAAGTCAATCCTCAATAAACATGTAACAAAAATATTAAAGAAATATTCCATCATTTTCCTACAAATCATCCCCCAAAGTGTTTGTGTGATTTAAAAATATTTTCCATATCCTTGAATGTGGAAAAAAGCATAAACATAAGATAAGGGGGACAGGAGAAACTACATTGATTGTATGGGATACAGTCAAACATAGATCATCTAGCTACTACATATTGTTAGATCATGGATATAAGTAAAATCATGGATATAAGTAAATTAACACATCATAATCCAAAACCTGTCAAAAACATTGATCAGATGCATAAGATAAACAAGTGTAATATTTTTATGTTCAAACATATTTTTAACATAGCTCAGAGTTCCTCCATAGCCCCTTATATTTCTTCCATTTGTTATGGTCTTTCCTATCATTAGGAAAGACAGGATGGATCATCAAAGGGTATGGATCATCATTCACCAATACCAAGACCAGACCAGGGAAGCTAATGGTCCAATCAGGGGACCAAATTAGGTGATGAATCCTGGTCACGTGCCACCTGAGGCACATTGTGCACACACTAGCAAGAAGTCATCAAGGCTGGACACCATGGCTACGTCTACACTACGTATAGTGCAAAACCCCCTTTTTCTGCAAGATCCTTATGCCCCAAAAAAGGAGGTATACAGATCTTGTAGAAAAAAAGGCTTTTTGCACAAAAAGAAAATGTCCACGCTGCTTGTTTGTGCGCAAAAAACCCAGTGCAAAAACGGATCGGCAGAAAATATGCAAATGATATTATGACTCATGCAAATGAGTCCCCCATTTGCATATTTTGCCAAGAAAACTCGTAGTGTAGACGTAGCCCATGTCTAAGAATAATGAGAAGAATGGCTTTGGCTAGTGAGTATGTCCAAAGAAAGTAGATTAGTCTGAGCATAGACAATCTAGGTTCCTGAAAAATGAGTTAAGGAAATTGGAAATTTACTGAATAAAGCCAACAATTTTAATTGTCAGTACGAGATAAAAGAAAACAACATCCTGAAGGGTTTAAAACTGAGCTTGTAATGATATGGGAATAGGTCTGATAATCCATAATTATACTCTTTGAAGTTTAACATGAGAAATAAATCAGGCAGCCAAAAACAGAAAGCTGGGGAAGAAACGGTTACAACAAGGATTTCTGTTTTCTTGGAGAATTATTTGCTGTTGTAAATCCCAGGAAATGCAATTTCTATAAAATGTCAAATGATCTGTCATTAAACTCTAAGGGTATGTCTACACTTGCACCCTCTTTTGAGAGAGGGATGCAAATGAAGACATTCGAAATGGCAAATGAAGCAGGGATTTAAATATCCTGCGCTTCATGCGCACATTTGCGTTACGGTGCTATTTCGAAATAACAGACGCTGTTAAGACATGGTTATTTTGAGAGCAAACCCTTCTCTCAAAATAACTGGTAAACCTCATTGTATGAGGAATAAGGGTTATTTTGGAAGAAGGGTATTCTCCTGAAACAACCGCATCTACTCCGTGTTTTGTATTTCAAAATAGCGCTATTTCGAAATAGCACCATAACACGATTATGCAAATGAAGCATGGGATATTTAAATCCCGGCTTCATTTGCAATTTCGAATGTCTTCATTTGTATCCCTCTCTTGAAAGAGGATGCAAGTGTAGACATATCCTAAGATGGCTAGAGAATAATTTGTATAAAAATCCAACAACACTTACAAGACTCATTCCTTGAGATGAAAGAAGGAAACAAGTTTAGCTCCGTTTCTGTATTTATTTTGCACTCCTTGTTACAGTTACTGGAGGCCACAGTGATACCTGCAAAACTGCTTGAGAACAGAAAAGCATCTCCTATAGGACTCAAAAGTAAAGCTTTTATGTCTTAAAAGATCTACTGCTGTGATGTGTGACTCTGCACATTAGATGGGAGTTGTTTTTCTTCCCATATGCTGTGCATTTCAGTGGGGAGTTAATTGACTTCACCATATGTTCTGTTGGTCTGATTTTCAAAGGGAGTGCATGACCCTTTCAGGAATCAGGGCCTGAAGCACAGCCAAAGTCTGGGCAATCTAAAGAGTACAGCTGGCCTGTAACAGGCTGTCTGATAGGCTATACTGCCTGATTTGTAAGAAGAGACAGAAGACCAGCTCTTAAGCCCATTAGGAGCAGTAGGCCAGCAGCTGCTCAAAGCATTCAACAATGGTGGTGCTAGCTCCTGAGCCTACTTCTTCTCATCCTTTTTCCTTCCTTGTTTCAGCACTATTTGTGCACCAAGCCCACCCTTCCCCTGCCTTGCCTCACTCCACGTGTCCTGGCACCAATCCTTGGCTCTGAGTCCAGTTCAGATCCTTGGCTTTAGCATCTGACTCTAGCTCTGACCCCGCCCTCTGATCCCTAGCTACCAACTCCTGCACTAACCAGCCACAGAGCACCGCTGCCCATGTTCCAATCAGTGAATCTGATTAGTCAAACCCCATTCCCAAACATGAGGGAACTAGAGCTGATGTGCTGAACATGGAACCCACAGTTTATACCTATCCCTAGAGAAGGAGAGCAAAGATGAAATAAGATTATGATGATTTACAGATGGCTCTGGCAATGGTAGTATAAGGAGGACTTTGGGATGTTTGACCACTGGATGCCATCCACAGAGGGACCTAGAGCTGATGTTCACCTGGTATGGACTCTGCTTACTTAGAAAGGGAAATTTACTTTTGGGATGGAGGTTGGCACAACTGATTAAAGGAACTTCAGATGAGGAATTTGGGTAAGGCAACTGGGAGATACTCATGCAATTCCCATCCTTGATGCTAATATTTCATATGAAAAAACTCAAGCAAAAGAGTATATAGCAATGGAGAAAGGAACAACAGAGGATAGGAAGACTGGATAATGAAAAAAGATAGTTCCAAAACTAGTGATAATTAGTCAGGTAAGCAATGCTGTCAGTAAAATTAGTGTGCCTAACTGGGTGAGGAATCTTGGGCACATGAACCAAAATAAAAGGTCTATACACCAATGCCAGGAGTCTGGGTAACAAAAAGGAGGAGGTAGAATTACTGGTACAGCAGTGGTCACCAACCAGTAGATTGGGATTTACTGGTAGATCCTGGAGCCTCTGACAGGTGATCCTGACTGGTTGGCTAAGAGGCTATCAAGTGCTGGCACTTCAGCTGCCCCTTTCCCCATTGCTGAGCATCTCCTGACCTTTGCCTTGGAGCTGCCTCCCCCCATCCTGGGGAGCTTCCTGCTTGCTGTTCAGAGCAGGGAAGGGAGAGGAGGGGGTGTTGCTGTCAGGTTGCCCCTCTCCCACCCTATATTCTATCGTCATAGAATGGGGGGGGCACAACAGGGTTTGAGATGGAGGGAATTTGCTGGCTGCTTTTGAAAGTGGTGCAGGGCCAGGACAGGGATGAGCCTGCCTCAGCGCCACTGCACCAACACCCAGGAGCCACATGAGGTAAGCAATGTCCAGCTGGAGCCAGCTCCGAACCCCTATCCCAGTCATGAACCTCCTTATGCACCCCAGGCCCCTGTCCTCGTCCTGAGCCCCCTGGATCCAAACTCTCTCACAGAGCCTGCACCCTGAACCCCCTGCTGCACCCCAACTCCCTGCCCCAAGGTTAGCTCAGAGCCCCTCTCACACTCCAAATCCCTTAGCCCAAAACCAGAGCCTGTGCCCCAACCCTCTGCCCCGGCCTGGTGAAAGGAAGGAGGATGGAGTGAGCAGGGGCAGGACCTTGGAGACGAGGCACAAAGGAGGCAGGGCAAGGGTATTTGGGTTGGAGGTAGATCCTGGGTTGCACTTAAATTAAAAAAGTGATCTTGTGCTTAAAAAGGTTGGAGACCGCTGTGGTACAGGATGTGAAATCAGATATTATAGAAATAACATAAATAGGGTGGAATTGTAGTTATGGCTGGAGTAAAGGTATTGAAGGGTATTAGCTGTTCAGATTAAACTGAAATAAAGATAAAAGTAGTGGACTAGCATCGTATTAATGATGAGATATACTGTAAATACGTTAGACGTGATGGAATGGATAAAACAGAATCTGTGTGGGTCAAAATCACTTTGGGGAAGAAAGATAACAGAAAATCCATGGCGATAGTGCTTGGAGTCTACTCCAGAGCCTTAAGATTTGATGTAGATATGTATAGAGAACTCTTTGATACTTTAATGAAATAAATAGTACTGGGAATACTGTGATTATGGGAGACTTTAATTTCCCGTATATAGATTACAGGACAAGTGCTACTATGAATGGTAGGGCCCGGTCACCAAGCCAAGAAGAGGTGAAGAGATGGCCTGCAATTGCACATGAGACATCTATTGCTAGTAGCAAATATATTCAGTGGCCAGAGATAGGATACTAGAGGGGAAGGCTTTGAGTTACAACAGACAGTTCTTTCCCAGGTGTCTGCCTGGTAGGCTTTGACCACATGCCCGGGGTCTAAATGATCACCATATTTGGTATTATGATGGAATTTTCTTCCAGCTCAGATTGGTGAAGACTCCTGCAGTGTGAAGCTACTTGCTGGCTTAACATAGAGTAAATGGAGGATTCTCTGCAACTTCAAGTCTTTAAATGAACATTTGATGACTTCAGTAACCCAGCAAGGGGCCTACTACAGGAGTGTGTGGGTGAGGCTCTTTGGCCTGCAATTTGCAAGAGGTCAGATCAGATGATCAGATGGTTCCTCCTGACCTTATAGGCTATAAGTCTGAGTATTGGGCCAAGGACCCAATTCATCTCCCAATTCTGGTGAGAATTTCTCAGATCCTTGGCATCAAGTCCCTTGCCTCTTTTGCCTATCACCCTCAGAATAATGGGCAAGCAGAGAGAGTCAATCAAATGAGGAGATGTGTTTTAATTGTTTTCTGCGTAACCACCAGGATGACTAGCTCCCCCTCTTTTGCAATACAGATCTCAAACTCATGTAGCCCATGCTTGCAAACTATGGTTTTCATCCCTCTCAAACTTACTGTAATTTTCCTCTGACTGGCTGCTATGTATATAGACTCTTATCTATCCCACATGCAATAGGAATTCAAGGAACAGTTTCGGTCCTCCACAGAAACGTATAAACATCGTGTGGACAAAAACCATCAGGCTGCTCTCAATCTGGTCATAAGGGCTAAGGTGTAGCTCTCTGCATGGAACTTTAAATCAAGTCACCCATCCACTAAATTACACTACAAAAATCTGGTCACCTTCAAGATTATAGAGCAGGTAAAACCAGTCGTCTTTAGGTTACATATTCCCAAATCTTTGAAGCTCCATTCATCTTTCACATTGAACTTTTAAAGCCTTACACTGAGAACCCATACCATCACTGCTATCCATAACAGTCTGAAGACAGGAGTACTTGGTCCACTGAATCCTCAATTTTCAGTGAGTTAGAGGAAGGCTCCAGTAACTGATGACCAGCGAAGACCCCAGTGCAGATGAGTGGTCTTGGAAACTGGTAGAGAACACCCATACCCTAGAATTATTCAGAGTTCCATCAGAAATACCTTGAGAAACTGAACTCTGAGGTCATTAGAAGGTGTCCTTGGGTGTGGACATTACTGTCTCAGGAATCAGATCCTACAGCTGAACCAGTTGGTAAACAGCTGCTTATGATTGGCTGAACAACCATCTGCCTGATTGCCTATGCCACCTAATTGGTAGGAAGAGCCAGCAGACCAATTCTTAAGCCCCAGCAGCAGGAGTTCAGTAGCTACTCAAAAATTTGACTGCAGCATTGATATATCTTGAGTCTGTTTGTTTCCAGTCTTGTTCTGCCCTTGTTCTAGACAGAATGGGCAATCATTTTACATGGGGGGGGGGGGGGGGGGCACTTCACTAATTTTTTAAGTGGCCCTGGTCTGCCCCAGGAGGTACAGGACCTGTGGCAGAAGGGGCGGGGCAGCACACTTCTGTGTTCCTCCTCTCATAGACCCTGACTGGCCTGGGGGTGGGGGAGAACAGTGAAGTTTGTGCCTCCACCCTCTCCCCTGCCTAGAGAGAACTACCAGCTGTTCTGCACTGCTGGTGGTTTCCTCTAAGTATCTGCCCCCTTGCAGGGCAGGAGGATACTTTGTGCACCCCTCCCATCCCCAGGCCTTTATTGGCCTGGGGCAGGGGAGTGGCAGGGCATCCGTGGCCAGATCCACCCACTTGGAGGGCTGGATCCCTCACAGAGGTCCCTTTGCCCACCCCTCTTCTAGACTGTTCCTGCCTTGACCTCAGCCTTGCTTCTGCATAGTCTCACTCCAGATAGCCCAGTTCTGACACTCAGCTCTGATTCCTGACTTTGACTCTGACATCAGGGCTCTGATTCCAATTTTGAACCTCAGCTCCAATTTTTGACTTTCTGACCTCAGTTCTAACCCTAGGCTTGGGCACCTAACCTCTGACTGCAGCTCTGACCCTGGATCCCCTGGCTACTGATTCCTGCTCCAACTATAAGACATAGCTGTCCACATATTTGTTACTAACAGCCCCAATCTCATATTTTTCAGCCATACTTTTGCTGAAACAATATTTGTGAAGCAGATACTAAATGGTCAGATTTTGCGCTGCTTGAACTACATACCACAAAATCATGCAATGTATGTCAGTTTGCAAAGCCCTTTTACATGAGAAATAAAAATATTCAATAGTGGAGTGGATGTGGCAAGGGAAAGACCCCTTTCAGGAGTACTCCCTCTGTAGATAGCTGAGAGAACGCCAATGCCCTTTTTTATGAGATGGATATGGATGACAAGGTAACTTTTTTCTGGTACCCAAATTTATTTTCTACTGTAAGATCTCACATTTATCCAGTTTGGTACCTCAGTCATGCCTAAAAGAAAACATTGGCTGAAATCTCATTATGACTTCTTCAATAAATGACAGCTCTACGAACATGAGAACCCACATGCAAATGACACTTGCTGTGCTTTAGAAAACATTCTATAATTTTGCCAGGATTTAAAAAAAACCCTATATTATTAATCAAATATGTTAAAGATAAGAAATCCACAGTAAAATAGAAATGGCCAGACTGGACAAAACTTGAGGTCCACCTAGCCCAGTATCCTGTCTCCATCAGTGGCTAGTACGTGCAAGAGCCCCTATTGTTACAAGGGACAGACACAAATAAATGAGGGAATCAGATTTTGCCAGCATATTAGTGTAAATGCTGATAGAACAGAGCAAAACTCTATGGAAGACAATGGAGCTATACTAGATGATTGTTTCTCCTCAACACTTTTATTCAAAAACATTTTAATTTAAATAAAGTTACAAGCAGATAAAGGATTTAACTGATACAGTAGTTTTGAGAATGCTATGTTTCAAACAGTCTTAAAACCAACCTGGATACATTGAGAATTGTTCAATATATTGTATGCTTTATTTCCAAAGAGGTTACAAATCAATAGTGTCATTCATTGCTTCTCCAAATACTCTTTCCCTACAGTTTCTCCTCAGGAAAGTTGTAAGACAGTCACAACACATAATGTTATATGTTCAGAATGTCTTCATATTGTCAAACATCTGTGTTTAAGGATACAAATCAGAGCCTAGTAATTTTTGTGGTTGATCAATAAACAGAGTTCCCAGATCAATAAATTATAATTGAGGGATATGACCAGATTCTCTGCTCACATTCTTTCTCTTACTAAAAACTCCATTTTCCATCAAGAAAATCTAGTATGTTGGCAGTAGGTACCCCCTGGGAATCCAGTGCATCTCTAATATATCTTGCTTTGCATATAAATTATTTTTGTTTTCTGGTCTAGGTCAAGATCCCACTTCCCTAGAAAACCAATTCCAATGTCCCTGTATGCTTAATTACCAGACTTGCGGATAAAAATTATTTGGAGAAAAAAGCTAGTAAGATGCATTCTCCAGCTTTTTGTCCCTTTCTCCATCCCCAGCACTGTATAAACCCTCTGGATCCATATATAATTATGAACAAAATTAATGGAAGAGTTATTTTTTATTTGGTTCATTGGGTGTTTTTGTTTGGTTTTGGTTAGATCTGGAAGCTTGACTCCAAACTCTACGGACCCTATCATATAACCTTACTCAAGAAAAAAAAAACTACTATTGAATTCAAACCATAGAAACTAAAGGATTGGGTTCAGTTTATATATAAGTGAATGCTATTGCGCATTTGTCCTTTCAGATTTCAGGTCTTTGCACCTCTCTGATAAATTATGTTATTTAGGGGGTTACAAGTAAAGTTTTCCTTACTATTTTGTATCATAGTATATCAGCTGTCTTCAGCTAGCCTGACAGAGTAAGAATTTACTAAATAAAATACCCCAATGTTTTAAATTCTTAATTATGTTCTTTACTTTCTAAGAAGAAAACCTAAACAGGATAAAATGATTCTTGAGAATGGTAAACCCTTGTATTTGACCAGATATGAATTTAGTTCCCCAAAATGCACCAAAAGTCTCCATAAACTTTAGCATAAAAGGGATAGTCCTACTGGGGACAATCTCTTTGGCTATGTCTACACTACCAGGTTATTCTGAAATAAGTTATTATTTCAAAATAACTCCCAAAGGGTACATCTACCCAGCAGGGCTAAAGTCGAATTAAGCTACGCAACGTCAGCTACGTCAATTACGTAGCTTAAGTTGAATAACTTAATTCAGCTTTTGGCACTGTCTACACAGCAGGAAGTCAAAGGAAGAACACTCTTCCTTTGACTTCACTTACTCCTCATGAAATGAGGGTTACCATGAGTCGGAGTAAGAAGTCCTCCAGCTCGACGTTATTTCTAAATAAAGGTTTGTAGTGTAAACGCGCACTATGTTATTGTGAAATAATACTTCTGTGTAGACATACCCGAAATAACTATTTTGAAATAAGCTTATTCCTCTTCACAAGCAGAAGTTATTATTTCAAAATAACAAGCCCTTTATTCCGAAATAACAGGCTTGATAGTGTGGACTCTCGCCTTGTTATTTCGAAATAGGGGAGTTATTTCGCAATAACTCCCAATAACTTCATAAAGAAGGTGTCAGCCACATACAGAGCTCTCATTTTAGCAGTTCAAACTCTCCCACATTGTTTAAAGAATAAATAATTGATTTAGTTACTTAATAAATGGGAATTAATCTGTAACAAACTTTGATAGGGTGTACTATACATGTCTGTTGAGCCCCATGAAACCTCCGACCAATTACATGTTAAAGCAACTGACAGCTTTAATATCACCTTTGACTTCCATGATACTTCACTCATTCCATGATACTTCACTCACAGCCTGCAAAGATGAGCAAAATATTGTCACCAGAGATTCCAGTCAATGTCAGTTATATCAAATGATAAGAATGTTCTCTAGTACTCTCATGAGAAGCTGGTTAGAGTCTGGTAACAAAGGAATTGGTCTTTGGCTATTGATCCTTTGCTACTACACATTGTGGGTCCTTCTGAGGTTTTAAGACAAGTGAGCTAGAACCTTGTGGCAAAACTCTCCTAATAGTATTTTTAAACTAATATAAATAACCAGAATGTCTTTAAATGACCTACAGACTTCTAAGGGATTTGAATTAAAATGTATCTATCCTATTCCATTTCCATTTCTGCCATTGATTCACTACAACACAAAGGGCAAGTTACAGTCTTATTTTTTTATCCGAAGTATGGGTGCCCAGCATGAGACACTCTCCACCTTTCTTTTCAATAACCTGCTTCCATAGACACATTTTGCTTCTGCAGCTCATCTGATGTCTGTCTGAATGACTTCCAGAGTAGTCAATTTCCAATACTTTGCCGGAGGTTTCCTACTCTTTTGTTTATAAATTAAATAATTTTGAAAACGATTTGAATAAATTGTACCTGTGTGCTATTAATCTCCTTTTTTTGCAGCCACTGAATATTTATTTATTAAAAAGAAAAATCACAACTATGTGATGTTCTTGCTATAGGACCCCATCTTGCAGTGAGCTGCACGCACTTGAATCCCTACTTCCATGTGAAGTTCCTTGAAGTATCAAGTCCTTAGGCTTTATTGTTCATGGATAGATTGAAGCCTCCATCTCTGATAGACAAGGAAGGCAGGGCAAACTGAAAAGTGTAGTCCATATTAGTAGTTGTAGCTACTGGCAAAGCATGAGAAGAAATAAAGGGAGTATATACAACTGTATGCTTTACAGTGGAGATAGCCATACTGTGTGATTTTTCCTGAAAGGTGAGGGCAAGGAAACTCACATTCTATATCATCTTTCATTTTGTAATCCTTTGCTCTTTAGAAATTTGGGGGTGAACACTATATAGATGTATCTGAAGCAAAGTATGAGATTGAAAATGCAGTTTGTTTTCTGTTTGGAAAGATTAAAGCAAAAACCACAAACAAAGAAACCTTCTCTTCATAGATTTCAAGGCTGTGTGTCTTTGATGTTTGGCCTATAACATATGTCATTTTTTTTTCATGGAGGACAATGAGTCAATCTTACTGATAAGAATTGTTTAGATAAAAACTGTAAGGAAAACACTGTCTGGATTAATTTTCTGCAATGAGTATCCTTGAAATTGAAAATGTCCTTTTTTAAGCTTCTCCCCAGTATTCTAATAATCATGTCAACAGCAAGAAGATTGTGTTAGTTTTTAAAACAAGTATGAAGTGGTATTTTCATAAGTATAATGAAAATAAGAATAATGAGTTTAACCAGCTTCTTAGGAACAGCTTCTACAGCCTTTTTTAGCAAGGACATTCTACGGCCACAACTAAACCACCTTTGAGTTCAGTTAGGAAAATATTTGCAACTGGCATTTAATAGCAAATTCTTGAGGGGAAAAGAGGCTTATTAGTTAATAATTCTTCTGATACAAATATTTTCTCCCAGCACAAGGACATGATAATATGAAAAAGAATTAAGAAGATGTTTGACAGAAATAATATTTTGTTTCAGCAAAACTCAACATACATTTTTTTCATAGGAAGATGGCAATTATGGTTTTCTTTTCAATTTTCACATCAGTAAAATGAAAACAAAGTTTTGTTTCATGTTTAGACTTCAAGTTTAAAAGATCATTTTATTTCTGTTCTCCATTTCAGGTTTTCCTTCCCCAAAGACAAAAGGTTCGAAAAAATTTTAAAATCAGAAAAAGTAGAAAAATCTCATTCTGTTCTTCTCTATTTTGAGGTGCAAAATATTAAAATGTGTGAGAAAGAGAATGCATTCTCTCTCACTTTAATTTTAAAGTACTTTTTATATACCTTTCCAGGAGAATAAAGTTTCTCACACTTTAAAAAGAATAAAAATCAAATCACAGTTTGTAACCTTTCCATTCTCTAGGGAAAATGGAGGAAAAAGTTAGAGAGAGAGAGAGAGAGAGAGAGAGAGAGAAGGAATCCTGGAATTCTCCCCACTAAAATAGAAAACTTTTTTTTTCAATTCCCCAAACCAAAAGAAACGTAAAACAGGACTATGTAGCACTTTAAAGACTAACAAGATGGTTTATTAGGTGATGAGCTTTCGTGGGCCAGCCCCATTTCCTCAGATCAAATTGTGGAAGAAAATAGGCATGACCATATATACCAAAGGGATACAATCAAAAAAGTGAACACATATAGAAAGGACAAATCAAATTTCAGAACAGAGGGGGATAATGGGGGTAAATGTCTGTGAGCTAATGATATTAGAGGTGATAATTGGGGAAGCTATCTTTGTAATGGGTAAGGTAATTAGGGTCTTTGTTAAGACCCCGGCGTAAAGTGTCAAATTTAAGCATGAATGACAGTTCAGAGGTTTCTCTTTCAAGCCTGGTGTGAAAATGTCTTTGAAGCAGGATGCAGGTAATCAAGTCATTGAGACAATGCCCTTTCTGGTTGAAATGGCAAGAAACTGTTTTTTCTTTGTGATACTGTCTGATATCCGTTTTGTGTGCATTGATTCTTTGGCGAAGTGTCTGAGACGTTTGTCCAATGTACATAGCAGATGGATACTGTCGGCACATGATGATATAGATTATATTTCTGGATGAGCAGGAATATGTGTTCTTGATCTTATAACTGAATTGGTTAGGTCCAATAATGGTGTCAGCAGAGTAAATATGTGGACAAAGCTGGCAACGGGGTTTGTTGCAAGGAAAAGTCCCAGGGTTGGTATTAGTATGGTATGTCCTGTGGTTGTTGGTAAGAATCATCCTGAGGTTAGGTGGTTGTCTGTAGGAGACTATGGGTCTGTCTCCCAGAGCCTCTCGGAGTGTAGTATCCTGTTCTAGTATAGGTTGTAGTTTATTGATAATATGTTGGACGGGTTTAAGTTGGGGGCTATAGGTGATGACAAGTGGTGTTCTATTGTTGTTTTTCTTGGGTCTGTCTTGAAGTAGATGGTTTCTGGGTATTCGTCTGGCTCTTTCAATTTGTGTTTTTATTTCTCCAGGTGGGTAATTAAGGTTTATAAATGCTTGGTAGAGATCCTGAAGTTTCTGGTCTCTGTCGGTGGGATTAGAGCAGATGCAGTTGTATCGAAGGGCTTGGCTATAGATGATGGATCGTATGGTGTGTTCTGGATGGGAGCTGGAGGCATGAAGGTAACTGTATGAGTCAGTGGGTTTTCTGTTGAGAGTGGTGTCTAATTTACCATTGGTGATTTGTACTGTGGTATCCAGGAAATGGATCTCTCGTGTAGAATGGTCTAGGCTGAGATTGATGGTGGGGTTAGGTTGTTAAAATCTCTGTGGAATGTCTCCAGTGTTTCTTGGCCGAGAGTCCAGATCATAAAGATGTCATCGATGTAGCATAAGTATAGAAGGGGTAAAAGGGGACGGGATCTGAGGAAACGGGAAAAAAATACCAACCCTGGGATTTTTCCTTGCAACAAACCCCGTTGCCAGCTTTGTCCACATATTTACTCTGCTGACACCATTATTGGACCTAACCAATTCAGTTATAAGATCAAGAACACATATTCCTGCTCATCCAGAAATATAATCTATATCATCATGTGCCGACAGTATCCATCTGCTATGTACATTGGACAAACGTCTCAGACGCTCGCCAAAGAATCAATGCACAAAACGGATATCAGACAGTATCACAAAGAAAAAACAGTTTCTTGCCATTTCAACCAGAAAGGGCATTGTCTCAATGACTTGATTACCTGCATCCTGCTTCAAAGACATTTGCACACCAGGCTTGAGAGAGAAACCTCTGAACTGTCATTCATGCTTAAATTTGACACGCCGGGGTCTTAACAAAGACCCTAATTACCTTACCCATTACAAAGATAGCTTCCCCAATTATCACCTCTAATATCATTAGCTCACAGACATTTACCTCCGCCCCTTATCCCCTCTGTTCTGAAATTTGATTTGTCCTTTCTATATGTGTTCACTTTTTTTTGATTGTATCCCTTTGGTATATATGGTCATGCCTATTTTCTTCCACAATTTGATCTGAGGAAGTGGGTCTGGCCCACGAAAGCTCATCACCTAATAAACCATCTTGTTAGTCTTTAAAGTGCTACATAGTCCTGTTTTTTGTTTCAGCTAAACTAGACTAACACAGCTACATCTCTATTACCAAAGAAACATGACATTTTAAGCTGACAATTTTTCATTCATTTTTATGTCAAACTGACATTTCAAAATGAAATGAAACTTTTTGTTTGGTTTTAAAGTGACACACAGAAAACCTGAAATTGTCCAATAGCAAAATTATGAAGAAGCTTTTTTCCCTTTCATAATATCACAGCAAAAATTCCTATTTCCCCCGCTAGCTCTTGCAGTGATGTAGCAGAAAATACAGGTCTATAGTTGTTGCCATGGCTCTTTGGCAACTGTTATAGCAACTTTAAAGAAGACAGTTGACAGCCTCTCTAGAACAAAGCAGAAATACATATTTTGTAGCTCTTGCTTAAACATAATAAGCCAGTTCCTGCAGCTTTTATTCAGTATCTTGGATATCATAGTGATGGGCACAGCAAAAGAAACTAGAGAGGACAGATGACAAACATTCCTATTTGACTGTTGTCTAAGCACTGCAGGGTTTGGCTCTTAGTTAATTGATTATCTATTTCTGTGAACCAATGTAGGGACTTTGCAAATGCTACAGAGTCCTTATTAATCTAACTAGTGGCACTGATTTCAATGGAACTACCCTGTAGCGAGCATTATACTCCATAATAATTGTTTTCAGGATTGCCTTAAGCAGTACAGTACTAGCTACCAGGAGTTCATTTCATTATTTCCTGATTTTCATGATATACTGAACGTACAAGCTCATTATTCAAGTTCTGTACTGAATATTCTGAGAAGTGGAATGAATACAATTCTTTCTCCACGTCACTAAGATAGGAAAATCTACCATTGAATAAGAAACCCCATAAAGACATTTCACTTTAAAGGAATAAAGTAGAACACACCTGCATGTCTCTCCAGGAAGGGCCCGTGTATATACCCAGATATTTGAAACTCATTATTTAGTTTTTACAGTTCTAAATTGAGCATTATCAGATTTTTACCAGAGGCCAAATCCCATAGTCCTTACCTCATTCTCACCACCTTACACAATTTTCAATTAAAGTTCCTTTTCAATTAATTAAGAATTGTACGAAGCATATAATTTTGGATTTTGCTCTAAATCATTTGAACAGAAAGATTTAAATAAAAGCCGTGTTGTAATTGCAATACGTCATAATGGGTACGTCTAGATTACATGGCTCTGCCAACAGAGGCATGTAAAATAGGCTACCCGACATAGTCAGTGAAGCAGGGATTTAAATATCCCTGGCTTCATTAAAATAAAAATGGCTGCCGCACTGTGCCGGCTCAGCTGATCGTCGGCACAGCACGCGAGTCAAGACGCGGATCGGTCAACAGGGAACGCCTTTGTTGACCGCTCCTGTAAACCTCGTTTCACGAGGCATAAGGGAGCGGTCGACAAAGGCGTTCCCTGTCGACCAATCCGCGTCTTGACTTGCGCGCTGTGCTGATGATCAGCTGAGTCAGCACAGCGTGGTGGCCATTTTTATTTTAATGAAGCCAGGGATATTTAAATCCCTGCTTCATTGACCATGTCGGTTAGCCTATTTTACATGCCTCTGTCGGCAGAGGCATGTAATCTAGACGTACCCAATAATACCAGCTTTCAAATTCAACTGTTCAGATAATCATAAAGCTGATACTGTCAACTGATGATTTTTAAAAAAGGGTTTATTCATGCTTGAGAAATTTAACTGAAGGATGTTTCTATACACAGAAGCTGCAAACTACCAGTACTAAGGAAAAATAATGCGTTGTCTATGTATCTTAGTAAGGTTTATGATCTATTAACAACAAACAGGTGGCATACACTAAATAGCCTACCAAATAATGGTTTTGGTATATTTGCCCCATAGTATATAAGTGACCCAGATTTAGACCCATATACTACCTCTTCCAATAAGGAACACAGGATTCAGAACATTCTTGTAGTCTCCTTGGAAGTTGCTGCTTTATTTTTCTGCATCACAACCGATTAGGGGGAAAACTCGCACTAACTAAAGAGGAAGGAGAGATGGCTTTATTCCATAATACTTTGGGTGACTCAGTTATCCCCATGGGTCACCATACTCTCATGTTTATACGTGTGTAGAAGGGATGCAGGCATGGAGAGGGAGTTAATGTTGCCACCAACCTACCTCCTGGTTGGCCTGTCAGCTTTGAAGGGAACATCCAGATAACTGCAGTGTTTACTCAGCTCCACTTCATCCTAACCTTCAGAGAGAAATGCTAATACAAATAACAATACTTATCCCTAATGAATACTAATAGAGAGGAAGCCGTGTTAGTCTGATCTTGCAAAAACAAAAGGAAAAACTATGTACCACTTTAAAGACTAACAAGATGGTTTAATAGGTGATGAGCTTTTGTGGGCCAGACCCACTTCCTCAGATCATATTCTGGAAGAGAATTGGCATGACCATATATACCAAAGGAATACAATGAAAAAAGTGAACACATTATTAAACTGACAAATCAGATTTAGTACAGAAGGTGGGATGAGGGAGAGAGAGGGAGGGAATAGTTATTTATGAGTCAATGAATGGCTAATCAGGGGTGATAAGTGGGGAAGCTATCTTTGTAATGGTTAAGGTAATTAGCATCTTTGTTAAGGCCCATTTGTAAAGTGTCAAATTTAAGCATGAAAGAAAGTTCTCAAGTTTCCCTCTGTAATCTGGTGTTAAAGTCTCTTTGAAGTAAGATGCATGTAGTAAGGTCGTTAAGATTATGTCCAGGTAGGTTGAAATGAAAAGCAACTGGTTTTTCCTTGTGAAGATGTCTGATATCTGATTTGTGGGCATTAATTGTTGTAGGTTATTGATAATGAGTTGGAGGGGTTTAAGTTGGGGGCTATAGGTGATGATAAGTGGTGTTCTATTGTTGGTTTTCTTGGGCCTATCTTGAACTAGATGGTTTCTGGGTATTCATCTGGCTCTTTCAACCCAATCAACCAGATCCTCCCTATCAACACCAAAAGAAAAAAAATTCTATGTGGACTCCCCCTGACGGTCGTAATTACAGTCTGGATTTCTATATACAATGCTTCCTCAACAATGCACAGACTGACATTATGCACAAACAACAACAAGTGACATACAATCTCAGCTGCACTGAATGCTATGCTATCCAGAGTCTCAAAAACAACCCTGACATTATAATCAAACCAGCTGACAAAGGGGGCACTGTGGTCATTATGAATAAGTCAGACTATGACCAGGAGGCAACTAGACAACTCTCCAACACCACATTTTACAGACCTCTCTCTTCAAGAAAACCAACAATAGAACACCACTTGTCATCACCTATAGCCCCCAACTTAAACCCGTCCAACGTATTGTCAATAACCTACAACCTATCCTGGAACAGGATACTACACTCCGAGAGGCTCTGGGGGACAGATCCATAGTCTCCTATAGACAACCACCTAACCTCAGGAGGATTCTTACCAATAACCACAGGACATACCACATAAATACCAACCCTGGAACTTTCCCTTGCAACAAACCCCGTTGCCAACTTTGTCCACATATTTACTCTGGTGACACCATCAATGGACCTAACCATGTCAGTTATATGATCAAGAACACATATTCCTGTTCATCCAGAAATATAATTTATGCCATCATGTGCCAACAGTGTCCTTCTGCTATGTATATTGGACAGACTTCTCAGACACTTTGCCAAAGAATTAATGCCCACAAATCAGATATCAGACATCTTCACAAGGAAAAAACAGTTGCTTTTCTTTTCAACCTACATGGACATAATCTTAACGACCTTAATACATGCATCTTACTTCAAAGAGCCAGATTACAGAGGGAAACTTCAGAACTTTCTTTCATGCTTAAATTTGACACTTTACGAATGGGCCTTAACAAAGATGCTAATTACCTTAACCATTGCAAAGATAGCTTCCCCACTTATCACCCCTGATTAGCCATTCATTGACTCATAAATAGCTATTCCCTTCTTCCCTCTCCCTTACCCCACCTTCTGTACTAAATCTGATTTGTCAGTTTAATAATGTGTTCACTTTTTTCATTGTATTCCTTTGGTATATATGGTCATGCCAATTCTCTTCCAGAATATGATCTGAGGAAGTGGGTCTGGCCCACGAGCTCAACACCTTTTAAAGCATCTTGTTAGTCTTTAAAGTGCTACATAGTTTTTCCTTTTGTTATCCCTAATGAAGATATTCTAACAGTTATCAGTCCTTTAATTCTGATTATTTTCTCCACTGTGTATCTTGGGACAAGAAACATAAAAGGCTTTTGATTTGACTTCCTTCTCCCTATACTCTTCATAATTTGCTATAGCTTAGTTAAATCTCCCCTTATTTCTTTTTAGGCTAAATAATCCTATTCTATCCAGTCTCTAATTTTATGTAAGTCCTGGACTATCACTCACCATTTTGTCACTGTGTCTAGCCATTTTTCACTCTTTGCTGTATACTTATTGAATTGAAGCAGGCAGATAGGAGCCTAGTACTAAATGTTACCATCATTTTATATAATGGTATATTTTCTATCTTCATTTCTCTCTCACTCTTAAGTTCATCCAAGCGCCACACTGCTTTCTAAAACAGTGTACAATGAAATATATATGTGGATGAGTCAGAAGTATCTTTTTGTCTCATTAAATGCAAACGAAGTACCATAATTTTGATTTTAGAGATTTTGCACATTATCTTGAAAAAACACTTTTCAGAATCCACAGAGAATTCTACTTATATCTCTCTTTCTTCCCTGCTGCTTCTTGTTTTGATCTTTCAGAAGCCAAGGCTCGGGAAAATGAAAAATATTAAGCCACTAGCACACCAAGGAGACTTATAGGCTCAGGGTCAAAGAAAACTGCTTTAATCCAAGCAGCGTATATTTCCCCTCTTGAACAAAGCCAAAGGAAAATCTTTGTTCAGTAGTCACTAGGTACAGCATTCTCTCATCAAATGTTTCCATGGAGACATGGCCTAGCTGAGTGAAAGAGTTGAATATCCTCAGCACGAGCAGAGGAGGAGTATAGTCCTATTCCTTAAGAAGCAACATGTTTATTTAAACAATTAATGGATCACATACACATATATAATCTATTTATTTAAAGACTTCACATTATGGGGGAATCAAATGTTAAGATTTATTTATTTATATCAAAACAGAAGATAAATATCAACATAAAAAATCATTTATGGAAGGGTGGGCATGACGATATTTCCCACAATAGCACATGGCCCATGTGAGACAGTTAGCAAATATCTCTGACTGTCAGAGATGGGACACTAGATAAGAGAGAACTCAGAGGGCATGTCTACACTTATGAAAAGATTGATGCTCTGGAGGTCAATCTTCTAGCTTTTGATTAGGCCCCTAAATCAAACACTGGAGGCAGCCCCCATCAGCATCTGGTATTTCTCCTTCTGCAAAGAGTAAGGGAAGCCTACAGGAGTGTGTGCTCCCATTGGCCTCCCACTGTGTGGATGCCACCATGGCTCAGTTTAAAGTAAGCATTTTGCGTAGCTGGAATTGTGTATCTTAAGCTGACCTACCTGGTCCAGTATAGGCCAAGCCTGACTTCTGTGAATTCCTTCCCAGTATCTATCTGATGGGTCTTGTCACTATGCTCAAGGTCTTACTGATCACCCCATATTTGGGGTCAGAAAGAAATTTTGCCCCACATCAGTTTGGCAGAGACCCTGGGATTTTTGCCTTCCTTTGCTGCGATAGGCACAGGTCACCTGCTGATTTTTATTAGAATAAATGGTGGATGCTCTAGTCTTTCAATTATAATTTTAGGACTTTAGAAACTCAGCGAGAGGCTAGGGGGTTATGACAGGAGTAGGTGGGTGAGGTTACGTAGCCTGCGATATGTACAAGGTGAGACTAGAAAATCACAATGGTCCCTTCTGGTAAGTCTGAGTTTAATTACATTATCCTCCCATGTAAATGTGAGATATTTAATATTGGCTCTGTAGAAGCAGCTTGTGATTTCAATTAGGGATGTTATATTGAGTTTAATCAGATAATTGAGTAGTCGATGGAATTTCCATTGTCTATTCAATTAGTTGATGAGGGGGAAAACTTCAGAGCTGCAGTGGGGTTAGCGCCTGGCCCTGAGCACTAACCCTGCTGCAGCTCTGCCATTTAAATGTATTAAGAGTCACCAGGCTCTTAATACATTTAAAAAGCAGAGGCGCAGCAGGGGGCGGTGATGGTGGTGACTGGGAATCAGCTGTCCTGGCATGCGCCCATTCCCAGACACTGCGCTTCTGCTTTTTAAATGTATTAAGACCTTGGTGGCTCTTAATACGTTTAAAAATCAGAAGTGCAGTGGGGGGGACTTGGCGCAAGCTAGGACAGCTGATTCCCAGCTCGCGCCTGGTCTCCCCTCTATGCCTCTGCCTCCCTGCCCCTTGCCCTGCAGAGACAGTGATGGGGAAGAGCCAGCACTGGCTCCTGTTCCCCCTTTTGTTGCATCTCTCTGATACAGGCAGCAGAGGGGGTGGGAAGCAACTAGTTGAGTCACAACTCGACTACCCAATAAGCATATGCGTATTGGGTAGTTGACTAGTTGCTTACATCCCTAATTTAAATTAAGTAATTTTATTTCCACACATTTTACTATATTCTAGATTTATTTGTATCACTAGATATCTTTATGCCCATACTCCCATACAAATATTGTATTCTCTGGCTCCAGCTGATATTAACTCATTCTTCCTTCTGTGATCTAAAAGTGATACTTTACATAATATCAGAATGATAAATTCATGTAAATTGCTGCATGTGAATTACATTTATAACTACAATATAACTCCTGACATATGATAGTTTGGACTGTAGATTTTTGTGTGTTTAATTTGGATTTAGTTTTCAGTATTTTTTTTTCATTATGACATGCATATTTGCTCTCATCGAGTTTTCCAGGCTAAATGGAGAAGCTAATGGAGTATTAAATTTTGAAGGGCTGGAATGCAAGACTCTATGCAGTCACGACAGTTCCGTGTCAAAATTAGGCTTGATTCTGCAGTCCTTATGCAAACAAAACACTCAGGGGTGAGACATTTTAAGTATGACAACTGTCCAGGGAAATGTGTTAATATAACTGGGGTGAGGCACTAGTCATTGGCAAATTCTGGGTGAAATCCTAGCCACACTGAAGTTAATAGCAAAACTCCCATTGAGTTCAATGGGTCACAATTTCATCCTTGATATTTCAATGGTAATTCCAGTACCTTACTCATAAGACTCATTATCAGCCGTTGTAATAAATAACAGAATGGGTGAAGTTGAAGACTTCTTGGAATTATGGGGCTGACTAGATTGTCCTACACAAATTTTCTGAAGTACATTGGTGTATTTCCTAATCCCTACAGTGTAAATAGCAAAACAGAGGAGGCTCACAAGAAAAAAAAGCAAATATGATGATAACTGAGACCTATGTTCTCTCCAAGGGTAAGAATGTGGTTCCCTCACTATTACAGGGGTTTGAATTGACATAGAGGATGACTGGAGGATACAATTATCCTCTGAAAATAAGGGATTAGGAAGAGGGGGGGTGCAGGCTAGTTTTACATTTAACAAACCATTTATTGCATAAAAAATACTGATGTTACTTTAAAGAATAACTGATACATCAAGACTTTCAATTCACTTTAGAAAACTTTATTTTCCCTTGTATTGCACTTCACCGTATTAATACTTCTCATTCTGTTCCAAGTTTTCTGCAGCAATTTAGGATCCCGTCTAGCAAGTGAAGGGAAGGGAAGGATTAGGGAATACTGGGGTAGACAGAGAATCTAGCCCATGGTTTTTCATGGGAACTAGTGCATGCTGCATGGTCATCAGAGAGAAAATATTAATTTTCAAAGAGCTGGAGCTTTGACTACTGTTATCTTCTGCAGCAGGCTGATTTATATCTACCCACGCAGAGAGAGTTAGCAACCATGACCTTCAGTTTGCACAGTTCTGAAGGCAGCTAATATTTTCAGCAGAAGGGAACCCAAGGAAGTTAATTTCCTATATGTTTGTCAGTTTTGTTCATGTAGACTCCTTCCCTCAAGTGTTAACAGCAGTGAAAATGGATTGGTTCACCATGTCTCTTAAAATACTTATCTTGAGCCTTCAACCTTAATTACTATTTACATTCACAGGCTCTTGGCACACAAAAGTAAAACTGTAGTCATCGTTAATGATATTCAGCCAGCACATATGCATCTTTGAGAACCTGAAACACAACTATTCATCTGAAGAAGTGGGTTGCGCCCATGAAAGCTCATGGTACCATCTACATGTTTTGTTAGTCTCTGAGGTGCTGCAAGACAATTCGTTGCTTTTTAAGTTTTTACAGTTACAGACTACTCTGAAGCTTTACATCTATTTTTAATTTGGAATATAACTCTAATTCGATTTTTAAATGAAATTGGGTGAAACTGCCAAAAATATCATTGATCTGGCAGACCTCACCATTCCACTTTTTTATTCACATACTGGCTTTCTGGAGCCTCAGGCCAATGCCTGACCAAACTAGCACTCACCGTTCCACTGTGCCCTGCTGCAGGTTCCCACTGCTCACTGATTTCAGCTATAGCTGGAGAACCACTTCCCCTGCCAACTCTGCCCTCAATTCCATTCCAGTCCAGTGCCATCACCCAAGCCAGACCAATTCCAATCTTACTCTCTTGTCTTTAATTCACTACAGTCCACTTTATTCCCGTAAGCTATCTAGCCATGTTGACTCCACTCTGGTCTACAACATTGTCATTTGGATTCCATACAACTGTAATCAATTCTGGTTCAATCTACTAATAAAACTCCTAAAGAAGTCTCATTCTAGGCTGCTCCCTTTATCACCAGAGCAAATTAATAGTATACAATAGAGTCCACACTTACCTTGCCCCCTAGGCTCAACTAGCCAATCTTAGCTCATTGCCTTTCAGGTTACAGCAACTCACTTTCCCCAAGAAATAAAAACCTTCATAGATTCACACATATACTCTTCCATAACACAACTCCTAAGAACAGAACACAAAGAAACATACATAATACAAGCTTTAAACGCTTTATGAAACTACACTGAAGCATGTGCCAATTCATCTCCAAAGTCTGACTCTAATGTTTAAATTGGGCCAATCTCACGTGGGACTAGAAAATCAGAGCTGAATCACACACTCATCCACCCACCCAATTGGATAAGCATTTTGCAAATACAATAAAATACTTCAAAAATCAGAAAGTCACCATCAGTTCTTCACTACACCTATGGATAATCTATGGTTTCACATCATCTATGTACTGATCGACACCTGATTTATCCAGGAATTAACTAACAGGTGGGTATTATTTACTCTTGAAGGGATTTTCCAGCTCTCTGCTTTTAATTACTCAATATGAAGAATGACTAAATAGGTATAATGTGGCTAGGGCAGATGTATTATAAAATAGGATCCTACCCAACTCTGAGTTATTTCCATGGGACAAGAAGGAACCCATCTCACTGCCCCAGTGTTACCGAGTGAATAGGCTGGGCATGGTTTCTGGCCAGTGGGGAAGGGATGGATCCTTGTAACTCCAGGAGACTTCCTTTTCCCGATGTACTTAGGAAGATTACCAGAGTCTTCCTCAGAATACTCTGGGATTGAGTTTAGGCTGCAAACCAATTGCCCTCTTTCTGAAGCTGCTAAAAAGATCCAGGGGCACTAGAGACTATGGTGAAAGAGCTTCCAGACTGACTTGCCTTCTTATTACAGTATCTCCTCTCCAGTTATTTCTCTAACAAGATAGATTCCTAATAATTAACATACTTTTAGCAGCGTTAGTAGCTTTAGCTTCAACTAGAGTATTAAAAGAGGCACACACACAAAACTCCAAATCAAATTATGCAGTTTTGTCTTCCTCAAGGAAAGCCTAAAAATGGAAGAAACCTTGGTACCAGGCTATAATATTAAGCAACTGAAAGATTTAAAAATAGGCTAAAGCAATCCTGTTCCTACTTCCTACATCCAGATGACAGACATCCCGTAAACAATTTATCCTATACAACCACAGTCGGGGTGCCAACAGCCTCTATGGGCCCATGGGCAAGGTGGAGAGAGGTGAAACTATTTTACTCAGAAACCCATTTCCAGATGAATATTTTTAGGGAAAAAAAGCCATACACCTGATCTGGGATTCACAATAAAGAGGATTGTATTTAGAACATTTTAAATTACATTGTTAATCTCACTCACACTGACTACCTCTCATATGTCTGCCTTTCAGAGATATTTTTAGGATTAGTTGTATAGGGCTTTAAGATCCTTGGAAGAACTTGGTCTACCAATGCAAGTCCAGTTCAACCAGCATGGGTGCCTATCTCCTGGTGAAGCCTCTGGCTGCTTCCAGAGGTTTCATCTTCCTAAAAAAAAGCATGCATTGCTTTCACCAATTCCAGGAATGTGCTGATTAAATAGTAACTCAGATACTCATAAATTGGCTTTGAATTTCCAGATTAGTTGCTGATTTATTATTTGTATGCAGGGACTCTCTCATATAGTTAGCTTTACATTCACAGCATGAATTGATCCTGTTGCTGAAACTAATCAGACACAGTACTCGATTTTTTTATTTTTTTTAACTAGCAAATTTACCTGGCATTGCTCAGGTCCTTAACTCAATTAAGGGTGTGCAATTTTTTGGAAAATAAAAGGAAAATACATGCTTTATTTAAATGATTATATTTTTCAGATAAAATGTTATTTTTATGAAGTTAGTATTTATTTTGGATGTCTTCAAAAAAAGGATTGTTAAAAATTTTCCATTTAATTGTTTTTAGTGATTTTTTAAAAAAATGGGAATTCTATCAAGTGTATATTTTTTCTTTATCCCTATAAACTCTTGTCATCTCCCCAACCAGAGTCAAGAATGCAGCAAACTGTGGTAGTGACAAAGGGAACAGCCAGCAATGTCCCTGTTTGAATTTGGGGGTGTGGGAAGCTTCAACCTCCCTCCGCCCTCCCTCATGGGTACTTGGGTGGTGGGAGGATCAGCGGTGTGTGCCTCCAAATAGCTCTTTTCACCTGCCTGGTGATTCTCTTTTCTGTATGGTTTTATGAGAAGAAATCCCGTTCCAGGCACATCCCATTTTCCTGGCACCTCCAACCCCCTACATTGCTTTAAGTTATGTTAAGAGAAAGCTGCATACCGAAATTGGTGGTCCTAGTCAGTGTTCCCTCTAAGGCACATGGCTACACGGGGGCGCATCCAGAATTTCAGGTCCGCCCACCTCCTGAGCAAAGCCGTGCAATGGCTACTCAACTTTTAAAGGGTAGGGCCACATGGGGGCTGACCCATCCCAGGAGCAGCAGGGTAGCCCCCATGTGGCTCTGGCTGTAGCTTCAGCCCTTCCCCAAAGCTGGAGTCAAGGGCCGTGTGGCGGGCAGCTTCGGCGGCCCTGGCCAGGCAAGAGCCACAGCTGAGCCTCATGCGGTGGTGGTGCTTGCTTCAGCATCCCCATCCAGGGCCAGAGCCGCATCGTGATCAGCACCTGCTCTAACAGCCCCGGCTGGGGCCAGAGCCATGTCCCAGGCAGCGCCTGCTTCGGCGGCCCTGGCCAGGCCAGAGCCGCAGCCAAACCATGGGTTGCGCTTGTTCTGTCAGCCCCGGCCAGGGTCAGAGCCGCTTGGTGGATGGGGCATTCCAGCGGCTGCTCTAGTAGCGAGGGCAAGAAGGACAGAGCCAAGGCTGTGTGGCCTGGGGTGCTCTGATTCCAGCACCACTAAAGGGCTCAGTCTCAGAATCTCAAAAGGTAAGTCTACAGTTATCTGAGGGTTAAAATAGATGGCAGATGACTAGAGAAATGTTCTGTTCCCTGTTCATATTTATTTAGGAGCCTAAACCACATAAAGGAGAACGGTTCTCTCTGATCCTCTATATTCTTGCCACTTTTGAAGGCATCGGTCATGTCAATAGAATTGATTGTGCCAATGACTATTTTTCTCCCCGTGGAAGTTATTTCTCTCAATCTCTCTCACTCTGTCTCCCCCCCACATACACTGTAGGTAGAGGCAACTAAAATTTTCTTAATGAATATTGATTATTTTGTACTGATTCTAAATCAATATGCAGTTGATGATGCCATATTAAAGGGACTTTTCTATGATTCGCAGGGTCTAAAGCATGCAGATACTATAAGAAACATAATCAATAATTAGATTATGTCCTATGTACAGTGTAGTAATGTGAACACCGAACAAGTGCACATGACATCAACATTGGTGCACAAGAAAAAACTCTCTCCGCTCACAGATGGAAAATCTTTGAGGGAACACTGGGAGTCCTAGCCCTTAATGTGTAGGTGGACCTCTTGAACAAACAGTCAAACAAACAGACAGACAAACTCTCTAAAATATAACGTAGACAAGTGTTACGCTATTCTACCTCCTTCCAATTTTATTTCTCACTTCACTAATATAGTGTCTCTTTGTCACTTGCAGAAAGCAACAAGAGAACTGGTGAAATCTATGACTTTGTATTTATTAGGAGCTCACAGGATCAAGTGTTTTCTTGCTTGCTAACAAATGGACTGATCCAAAGTCCAGTGAAGTCAATGGAAATGCTCAGATTGACCACTGTGGGCTTTGGCCCGTGCTCTGAAAGTACTCTTTCCATTCCAAAGTCTGAAGTTACATAGACTGTCGGGTTGTAGTCACTAAATTACAGTTAACAGTTAACAGTTAACAGGCTAGTGTGTCATATCCTAGCACTCGAATGGAGAAAAAAGTCAAGTGATTAGAAAAGACTGAAAACTAAAACTTGCAACATCATATTTTAGGCTAAACTCTGTTAGGCTGCATCTAGACTGGCAAGTTTTTCCGCAAAAGCAGTTGCTTTTGCAGAAAAACTTGCCAGCTGTCTACACTGGCCGCTTGAATTTGCGCAAGAACACTGACGATCTAATGTATGATTGTCAGTGTTCTTGCGCAAATACTATGCTGCTCCCATTCAGGAAAAAGCCCTCTTGCGCAAATGTATTTGCGCAAGAGGCTCAGAGACTGTTTTGTGCAAAAAAAGCCCCGATGGCGAAAATGGCGATCGGGGCTTTCTTGCAAAACTGCATCTAGATTGGCACGACGCTTTTCTGCAAAAAGTGCTTTTGAAAGCATCCGTGCCAATCTAGACTCTCTTTTCCACAAATGCTTTTAACGGAAAAACTTTTCCGTTAAAAGCATTTGCGGAAAATCATGCCAGTCTAGACGTAGCCTTAGTGTATACCTAACACTTACAAGTGCCTTAGATTTTGTGATCAAGGCATCTAGTCACATTCTGCTGCCACACTCCTGACATGGGGAAACAACAATAATGAAACTGACATGAAGTTAAATACTGTTTGCCAATTGCTGCATTTGAAACAGAGAGAGCAGAATCGAAGGAAGCAGTCTAGTGATTACTATTGAAGTATGCACATGGTCAAGAAAGCATAAAAGCATTTTAGAGAGTAGTAATGCTGCTGTTAACGAGATTTTTGAATTAACCCCCTCTAGTAGAAAACTTTTTTGAAAACCAAACAAAAAATAATACTTTGTAGAATGTATGGTTAGCACGAAGAAAGAATTGAACTGATTACTGAAGCCCTATAAATAACAAATTTCAGTAGGATAATTTCCTCATAGTCAAGAACAAAAAATAAAACCATAGTGACAAAAACTATGCTGACCTAAGAAGTGAACTCATGAAGGAGAGAACAAAGAGAGGTGAACAAAGAAATTATTGTTTCCTTGTACTTGGTGATTAGTAGCCACTGCAAGAGTACTCTTTTTTAATGGCCCCAATAGCCACTCTAAAAATATACTAGAGTGTTTTAAATCTCCATATCCCAGTGCACTGTTAAAAGTGTGGTCAGAAGTCAATTCATGACAGGCAATTACATTGTATATTCATTATAAGTCTGTTTTTGAAGTATCATTCATGAATATACAGTCATGCCTTACTAATGATCTGAAGTCAAATCCTAATACTCTGGTTTTATTAATCTAGAAATTTTAATTAATATAAATCACCAGCCAAGTACAATACAACTCCAATAGTCCGGCATCCAATTGTTCGGCACTCCTGATAGTCTGGCATCAAAACGGCAAGAGCTAGGCTGAGTGAGCTTCGGCAAAAAATGAGTCACAAAGCAGTAGTGGCAGCAGCTGAACCAACCGAAACTGGACAGGACCGAGTCAATCTGCCACTTGCATTGTGTGACTCTGGACAGTGCTTGTGCTACAATAAAAAGAGTTAAAAACAATTTATATACAGTATATATATATATATATATATATATATATATATATAAAGATCATAGTACCTCCAGATAGTCTGGCATATCTGATAATCCGGCACCACCTAGGTCCCAAAGGTTCCGGATTATCGGAAGTCTACTGTACTTGTTTTGGGTCATTGTCCCAATGTTTGTCATAGGGTACGTCTAGACTACACCTCTCTGTCGACAGAGAGATGTAGATTAGGCAAGTTGAAATTGCTAATGAGAAAGGGATTTAAAGATCCCGTGCTTCATTAGCATAAACATGGCCACCGCGTTTTTTCGAAAGGGAGCTTTTTTTAAAAAAAGCGGCAGTCTAGACGTGGATCTTTCAAAAATAAACCCTTTTTCGAAAGATCCTGTATTCCTCAAAAAATGAGGCTTACAGAATCTTTCGAAAAAGGGTTGTATTTTCGAAAGATCAGCGTCTAGACTGCCGCTTTTTTTCAAAAAAGCTCCATTTCGAAAAAAGTGGCGGCCATGTTTATGCTAATGAAGCACAGGATATTTAAATCCCTGCCTCATTAGCAATTTCAACGTGCCTAATCTACATCTCTCTGTCGACAGAGAGGTGTAGTCTAGACACAGCCATAAGGATAATATTAAAGGAAAAGCCAAAGACTTGTTTATAATTACAGAAGTCTTTTATGTATCTTTGTGTTTATGGATGAAATAAAGAAAAAAGACTAGAAAAGCATATTCTAGGCAGCATTCTAGTTTTGGTTTCTTTTTTCTTCACTTCTATGAACTAAGTAATATGCAACAGTAATACAGATCTTCTAATCTTTCATCTGAAAGTATAACTGACTCTGAGTATTTTAATTGTCAGCTACTGATTTATATAGTTTATGTTATTTTGGTTTATATCATGGATGGGACTACTTCTTAATGGTAGAGAAGTATTACCTGGAAACACATGTACAGCAGCTAAAACATTTGGAGGTTTTTTCTCCCCGATTAGGTTAATGAGCTATGTTTCAAAAAGTTAACAGATATAATAATCAAGAGCAGAGATCTTCAAAACTGCCTTAGGGAAACACTTTTAAGGGTACCTAAGCAATTTAGGAGCTTAAATCCCACTAACATGTCAAAGTCACTTTTGAAAATGGGACTAAGCTCCTGAATTGCTTTAGGCGCTCCTGAATTTTACTCTAGGACATTTAATCACCTATTTGAAATTAAAGGGAATATTATATCCAAATCTCATAGTGGCTCTGAAAATCTCATCCTTGAAATGTATTTGCATGCACCTTGTTAGGATTCTAATATTACTTCCAGGCTTTTGGCCTATATTAGTGGTTCAGAAGTGACGTGATTTCTCATACAATAATTGGTTTATAATGACTGATATTACAATGATTGATATTCAGTTGTGTACCTAATACACATCAAGCCCAGTAAACCTTCAATACTGAAACATTCACACCTATTTGATGACAACACTTACTTGATGCCTATACAGTAAGCAGAAAGCCATGCCAAGGAGTCTCAGAATCAGGATCTTCAGGCTCAAGCTCATAATTTGGAACTAAAAATTGATGTGCAGATGTTTAGGCTCAGACTGGAGCTTGGGCCCAACCATCTACTCAGCCTTTGTTAGTGACATAGCCAGAGCCTCACAAGTCTGAGTCTTTGAACCCAGTCTCTAAAACCACATCTATACTTACCATGCCAGAGATCAATGTTCTGGCATTTGATTTAGCAAGTCTAGCAAGGACCTGCTAAATCAAATGCTAAAGGTGCCCTTGGTTGATGCTGGTACTCCTGCTGTGGAGAACACTTGATCTCATTGATACCTTCTGTGGATATGGCACCAAGCTCAGCTTCAGATACGCCAACTCCAGCTACATTATTTACGTAGCTGGAATTGTGTACCTTAAGCTGACCTTCTGGATATAGTACAGACCTGGCCAAAGACTCTCTGTTCGGGATTTCTGCTTGCCATATAAACACACTCAAATAAATTCAAAGTCCCAGAGCCTCAAGCAAGCTATTCTGATTCACCATGTCATTTTGTGCAGATAGTATATTTTCAGTTTTCTCAAGCATATTTTAAATCTTGTTGGTAGTCCATCGTGTCCAATGATAACGTCTTGAACTTGCACAGGCTCATCGGTTGTGGACTTGCATGTAGCTGAGGAGTCCAAGCCTTGAACGGCTTGGGCGTTCACAGTGGGGGCAAAGGAATTGTCCTGGCTCTGTTGGTGTGGCTGCTACTGTTGCTTTTCTCCTCTCATGAGCATCAATCAGATGTATGCGTCGCTGCTCTTCGAAGTTGTCATACACGTGTCGTACGAGAGCACGCCAGCCTGTTCGGTCTTCTGCATACTGCTCTAACTGCTTTGGCTTTAATCCAGCATGAGCAATGTTGGCCTTTATGCAGTCTTTATACCTCTTGTGAGGCCTACCTTGATTCCTTTTGTCCTGGGAGAGTTCACCATAAAGGAGTTGCTTAGGAATTCCTGACTCCTCCATTCGAATGACGTGCCCTGTCCAACGAAGCTGGGCTTTCAGAATCATGGCTTCAATGCTTGTGGTTCCTGCTCTGTTAAGGACCTCCAAGTTCGTGACTCTGTCCTGACATCGAATGTGCAGTAATGACCTCAGGCTGTGTGTGTGGAAGCGTTCCAGTAGTTTCACATGTTTTCTATACAAGGTCCAGGCTTCACATCCTTACAGGAGGCTTGTCAAGACTACAGCCCTGTACACTTTCAGTTTAGTGGACTGTTGAATATTGTGCTGATTCAATACTCGTGATCTCAGATGTCCTAATGCCTGATTGGCTTTGCAGATCCTGGCATTGATTTCTTTGTCAAGGGAGCCATCATTGGCTATCACACTGCTGAGGTACTTAAACTCGTCCACTGTTTTTAACTCTGTTCCTTCAATAGAGATTGAAGGGGGGAGAGCAGCAGATCCTGGAGCAGGCTGAAACAGTACCTATGTCTTTCCTAGGCTGATGGTCAAACCAGAAGCGAGTGGCTTCAGCAAACTTGTTGATGATAAGCTAGAGATCAGATTCCTCATGTGCCATAAGTGCACAGTTGTCAGCAAAAAGGACTTCAAGAATGAGCCTCTCAAGCGTCTTGGTTCTAGCATTCAAACAATGAAGGTTGAAAAGTGACCCATCAAGCCTGTACTTTATATAGACTCCATGGTCCAGGTCCCTGACTGCGTGGCTGAGGACACATGTAAAAAAGAAGTTGAATAGCACTGGGGCCAGCACACACTCTTGCTTCACGCCATTGGATATCTCAAATGGATCTGAAAACTCGCCATTCAAAAAAATGAAGCCAGTCATGTCATCATGGAACAGGTGTATGAGGTTGACAAATCTTCTCGGGCAGCCGAATTTTAACAAGATAATCCACAGGGCTTCTCTGTTGATGGTGTCAAATGCCTTGGTCAGGTCTATAAAGATGGCATATAGATCCAAGCTCTGCTCTATGCACTTTTTCTGGACCTGTCAAACAGCAAAGATTATGTCAATGGTACTGCGGCCTGGACAGAAACCACACTGTGCGTCTGGTAGGTTCTCCTCTGAGATGCTGATGATCAGATGGTTAAGGATGACTCGAGCCAAGATCTTCCCAGAAGCAGAGGGAAGGGAGATGCCCTGGTAATTTCCAGTCAGCTTTATTGCCCTTGTTCTTAAAGAGCGAGATGATTGTGGCATCCCTAAAGTCTTTGGGAATGTCTTCTTCTTCCCAGATGCTGGTCAAAATGCTGTGAAAGGCTTCGAGTGACACTGGTCCTGCTGCCTTGAAAATTACAGCAGGAATACCGTCCATCCCAGGGGCTTTGCCAGAGCTAGTCTGGCTGATTGCTTTTTTGACCTCATCCATTGTTGGGGGCAGGTCAAGACTGTCTATCATGGGTTTCTGAGGGATCTGATCTAGGGCCGCAGAGTTGACAATGGAGGGCCTATTGAAAAGGTTGCTGAAGTGCTCTCTCCACCTATCATTGATGCTGCTCTTCTCCCTCAGGAGGGTCATGCCATCTGCAGACAAGAGTGGTACAGTACTTGGCTTTGAAGGGTTATATTTTAAATAAAGGCAGCAAATCTCTCTAAACAGTTTAAAAATTTACCTTCAAATAAAGGCATCATATTTTGGTTTTAAAACAGAAAGCCCAAATCACAAGTTTAATAAACACATTATTTTTTAATGAGCATCATCAGCATGGAAGCATGTCCTCTGAAATCCTGGCTGAAGCATTGTTCAGATGAGCCAATCTTATCAAGTTATCCAAATTGGTCTGCATACCAGACCCGTTGATTATTTATCACTCCACCACATTTTGTGTCATCCACAACTTTTACCAGTAATTAATAACATTGGCCAAGAACTGATACCTTGAAATATGCCTCTGAAAACAAGCTTATTGGATAATTAGCATCCACTTACATTTAATTTTTCTGATCTGCCAGTTAACCAGTTTTAAATCCAGTTATATGGGATAACAAACAATTTATATAAAGTTAATGTGGAAAAAATCAGTGTTATGAGGAAATGTCAATTGTTTTACCAAAGTCTAAGTATGTTATGTCAGTGCAGTTAACATTATTACCCAAATTTATGATCTTAAGAGATATTTGACAAGACTGATTTTTCATTAACTCATCCTGATAGACTAGCCTTCATTTTCTCACAGATCATGTCCCATATCAGCCTTTTCACAACTTTTCCCTTGGATCAGTGTCAGACTAAGGGTGTGTCTACATAGCTCCCTAAACTCGAAATAAGATACACAATTTGCACTACGCAAATTGTGTATCCTATTTCAAAACTATTTTGAAATAGCTTATTTTGAAATTTAGCATGTCTACACAGTGCCAAATTTCAAAATAACTCTCTTTTACGAGGCATCCCTTATCCCTCATGCAATGCGGTTTACCGGGATGGCGAAATAGTGATCCTATTATTTCAAAAAATATTTTGAAATAATGGGCAGCTTGTGTAGATACGGGGTAGCTATTTTGGGAAAGAGCCCTGCAGTATAGACATACCCTAATACAACTATAGTTAACCAGTTAAGTTTTTTTTTCTACACCTCTGGAAGTTCCCCAGGTTTTAAGATTTGTTAAAAATCAACACCAGTGGTTCAGATAGTTCAATGGCCAATTAATTTAATACTCTCTGAGTGCAAATTATCTGGCTGTGTTTAACAATGTCTCTCATTGCTGTTGTAATAGAAAGTGTTTTCTTATCACATCACTCTGCTCCTTTCCAAATACAGGACTGAACACTTGCGCCTTTTTTTGTCTCATGACTGACAATTTTAGAATATATATCTAGTACCAGACACAAGCTACTACTAGGATTTCATTTGGTCTTGATATATCTAAATAATTTCTTTTTATTATTCTTAATCCTACTGGTCACCAAGTTTTCATTAATGCCTTTAGCTTCTCTTAACCGTTGTCTGTATTTCTCAAATGCTTATTTATATTCATCGCTATCAACTTTTCAATTTTTCCATTTTTTTATTGTTACTTTCTCCTCTCCACTTAACTAGAATGGCTTAAACAAAGGAATAAACAAAAAAAACCCTTCTTTCTTTATTGAAGAACTGCAAGTTCTTTGTGCATATAACAAAACACTCTTTAAACATTCTTTTACATTTTAATTTTTTTCTCCTGTTTTTTTTTCGGTATTGGAAAACTGGACTTTTTAAAGCACCAAGAATATATTACTGAACAGAACTATATTCTTTTTCACAGACTCATAGAATACTAGAACTGGAAGGGACCTCAAGAGATCATCAAGGGGCCTCGAGAGGCCAGACCCTACCCTCATGGCAGGACATAATAAATTAAATTAAACTGTGTTCAGTCTCACATAGGCAACTATGAATGTTTGAGTGAACAAATAATTTTTATCAACTAACATTTGCTCAAATATACAATCATTCCAAGTTCAGTGCAAATATTTTGAGGCATTCTTGTCTAATTTTCTGGAACTCCAGGGATGTTTTATTAGTCGCAGCATGTGTCCTCCAAATTCTAATCCCCCGTAACACATTTTTTCCCCCTGTAAGCATTTAAATAAGTGATCAGCTGGTCCCCTCATCTATAACTGATCCTCACTGGCAGTCGCTCTTATTATTCATTAATTAGTACATTGATACACAAGAATTCCAGGTTCTATCCTTCTGAATTCTCATTAACTTAAAAGTTTATAATGCCGTCTTTGACAAAGGGGAAAAGGGGGGATGCCCTTTCTTTTTGAAATAGGATGACCCAGAGATTTTACTATTCCAATTATGTGAATTATTTCACCAAATTCCAGTAACATCACATTTTTATAGTATTATAATTGTAACCCTTCTGCCACTGACAGCAGCCAGGGCCAGGTTCAATATCTAGGGGTTCCTTTTCATCCGTCTCACATAGAACTGGCTCGAGCCCTCACCCAGTAGCCTGGGAAATTCACACACCCTATGGCGCCTCTGAGAGGCAATGTTTCCCCACTCACAAGTACAGAGTCTGAGCATAGAAAATAAACTTTTAATGAAAGAGGGAGAGAAGTAACATGGCATTAGCTTGTGAAAAGACCACAAACTGAGTTCATAACCAAACCACGAGTAAATGTCCCAGCTCAAATGGACTGAACAATGTCCTTTGCCTCTCGGGCACACAAAGCCAGCAAAGTAAGTGTCCCATTCACATGCCCAAACTTTCTCCGTACCCCACTCACAGTTGCTGCCCTTGGTCAGTGCAGACCAGAGCTCAGGGGTGATTTTCAGAGCTCACTTCCCACCCTTGTGGGGGAGGAGGGTATAGGAGGCATCTCACCCACTCTGTTGGTCACTCTTCGCTGTTCCTGCCAGCCACTCTCACCAGCCACCCTGCTGGCTGCCTGCCACTATTCCTATTGGCCGCCCATCAGCCAGAGGCCACCCTGCTAGCCACCCTGCTAGCTGCTGCTTCCACGATGGGTCTGGCTCTGGGTCAAACCTAGTGATTTCAGCTCTTTGTCAGTTTCTCTGTGATTTCAGCTCTTGGCCCACCACCTAGGCTCGCCAAAAGATTCTAGCTCCCACTGGAATAATATTTCAAAATAACAAAGGGACTCCTTATGGAGTCTGTTTTAGGTCTATCCTTAGAACTGGGCAGGTTGAACCAGTCTTACAGTTCACGCCTGAAGAGCATGTAGCCTGCTGGTTCTAGCTCCTTCCCCCCGCAATCCAATCCACTTGAGTCTGGAAGGGAAAGGCTTGTCCATCCAAGACTCTTCGCAATGACAGTGTCCCTCCTGTAAGCATTGGTGTTCACAGTTTATAGCTCCTACATCTAGAGTCAACATTGCCTGTGACACCCATAACAGCCAAATTATTTACAATACACAACATTCCATTCTAACAATTAACCATCCATCAGGCCTATAGCACTGAGTGAACTGGATTTACATAACTACACGCCTGATTCCTTCCCAGCTCAGCATGAGCTGTATTTACATATCAACAGTTGAATACCTTGCAGGGCTAAACAACAGAATGAGCATAACCACACCCAGGACTCCTCTCCCCGTTCAGCTGGCTGCATTGGAAGCAGTGGTTCAGACCCTGCGTACATAATTACTATGGTTTCTAATTGAATGAGTTTTTTAAAAAGGTATGTAAGAGTTATTAGGAGATGTAGATTAAGGGCAGTGCTGTTCTTTAAGCTGAGAGGGAAACAAATTCACAGAAAAAAACCTAAGTCCACATTTGAACGGTTGTTGTAGATGTATTGGTTCCAGGGTATTAGAAAGATAAGATTCATGAGGTAATACCTTTAACTGGACCAAATTCCGTTGGTGAAAGAGACAAGATTCTGAAGAAGAACTCTCTGTAAGCTTGAGAGCTTGTCTCTTTCACCAACGGAAGTTGGTCCAGTAAAATATATATTATCTCACCCATCTTTTCTCTCTACATTTGAAATCAGAATTATAAATGCATTAGAAATATTTTCTAAGAATATATTGGAATTCAAATCCCTTCCTGCATTAACTTTTTAGACCGTCAGCATTAGTCTGCTATAATAAATTTGTATTCTTCTTTGTGCCACCAGGTTTGGCTTTCATGGTATTGCAGTGTGCTGCTTCTGAAAGAGTACAGCTTGCTAGGTAGAAAATTTAGTTGCTAGGTGTCTATTAATAGTGCAGATGTTGCTGCTTTAAACATAATAATTTAGGAGGCGTGTCAGCTGGCTGTCTCCCTGTCAGAAGTTCAGCATACAACCTATAGAGCTCACACTAAACTGCACTGATAGCAATTTGCAAATCACTTTTTAAAAAGAGAATCAAACACACCAAGAGTCTGAGTAGTGAGCAGTCAATGGAAATGTTATTAAAAACTGCAGTGTGAGTTTATAAATGTTAATTGACAAAAGATTTCAATCACTCAGGATTTTTGTCCCAGGTGGTAATAATTCAGGTAATAATTCTTATTATGGGTTCCTGGCTAGTTTCTGGTGAACTGCTACACACAAAATGGGGAAAACATTTTCATAAGTCAGTTCAATGATGTGGGTGAACATAGTTGCCACAAAGGAGGGCTATTGTTTTAAATTCTGCTATCAATCCTAAAAATGTGTTATTAAGAGTTAGAAAGACAGTAGTTTGAATGCCTGTAGGCTAAATTCACTTGTTAATATTGCATTCTGAATCATACAATTACAAAAATATAAGGTTGGAAGGGAGCTCAAGGCAGATAAAACAATATGGTCCTCCAGCCAAAACCTAGGTACACGTCACCATTCAGGCCACTCATGAATTTGAATTATGTGGATGGAGGGGATTCCCTGGAGGTTGTTTTGGTCTAGGGGTGTGTGTGTGTGTGTGAGAGAGAGAGAAGCAGCACAGAAGGAGACAGAGCAGACAGCAAGGATGCACCAGACAGAGCCACAAAAGCATAGGTAGTATGAAGCTTATAAAAAGGTAATAGACAGCTTTTGCATTAAGTGCTGTTTGAAAAAGGTTTGAGACTGTGAGCAAAGAACCTGTTGCTTGTTCACTTCCTTCCATGCTAAAGGAAGCAGAATTTAGAGCATTCTGCATTCTAGCTAACTGCTTGGGTCAATATGCTTAACAGTATAATACTTATTATATACGGGGCACATGACATATTCAAAGCACTTTACAAGCATTGTGACTCACTTGCATTTTTCTCTCACTACAGTTCTCTGAATCAGGACTATCCCTATTGAAGTCAGTGGAATTAAAGTGAAAATTAAAGTGACGTAAAGCCAATGTGAGCACAGAGTCAGACTGATTAATTTATCCTTACAACACTCCTGTGAGGAGGTGTAGTGTACTAACTCATGCCACCTTCTCCAGCACTGCACTAGTATAAAGTGGCATATTTCACTTGACTCTATATCAGTCATTTGGCTCCATGAATTAAAACCAAAAACAAAAACCCAAGGCCTAATTCTTCACTGCCTTTTACCTTATAAGCTCGTTTACGTGTGGACATAGTTGGGTGCAGTACACTACTAGATCACAATGGGAGCATTTTACATCCACTTTTCACAGGCCCACAGGATTAGTCCCAAATCCACAAAGGAACATTTGTATTCTGACACCTAGAACACCCAGAAAATCACTGGAACTATGATGAGATCACACATCTAGCTCTGCTTATACCATAAATGGGAAAGTCAAGGCGCCTAAGAATGGCATCCACAAAAGCTAGCAGGCTAGCTTCCACCCCATCTATGCTAGCCAAAAAGAGAAGTGTGTCCTGAACCCTCTCCTCTGAGGGAGATAAGCACTCATGTTCAAAGTTGTTGTTCCTTTGTGTATAACAGGGGTTCTTAACCTTTTTACCTTCACACCTCCCCTGAAAGTGAACTTCATGTTCACACCCCACTGGGAGCCATTTTGTGCACAGCCTAACCCCGCCCCCTCACCTGACAGGCTATTGTAGTGTGCCGATCTCTAGAAGTTAATAAGAAATTAATGTTTATAATTTTAATTCATAATATTAATTATGAAGAAATCTAAACTTTAGAATTTTATCCAGTGAGAAGGCAATTGCGATAAATTTTCTGGGAGGCACCTCACACCTCCCCTATATCCCCCTCACATCTCCCTTGGGGAGGCACACCTCACTGGTTAAGAACCCCTGGTGTATAATCAACTGAATAACTACTGAAGCAGGGTAAATAGACCTTAGATCTCCCATCTGGGAGGTGAATATCCTAATGACCAGAGGACATTTTCTCTCTTGTCTGCCTCTTTCTGGCCCAGTGACTCTTTAACTATACACAATGGAACTGCTTCAGCAGGAGAGACTAAGGGAGCTCCATAGAAAAATATCCCAGGCCATATCTACAATACAGATAAGATCAAAGCAGCTGCAGTTGATCTTCCGGGGTTCAAATTAGCAGGGCTAGTGAAGACACGATAATTCGAACTGAGAGGGCGCTCCCATGAATGCTTCTAGGAGAATGTAAGGGACATTCTAAGAATGTAGTCCTGCTTCTAGGAGAAGTAAGGGACATCAAAGGGAGAGTGTTCTCCCTTCGACTTCCCACAGTGTAGATGGCACCAAAATTCAATTTAAGATACTTCAACTTAAACTATGCAATTAATGTAGCTGAAGTTGTGTATCTTAATTTGAACTTATCCCCTAGACCAGGAGCTATAAATAAAAGTACTCACCTGAAACATGGGAGAACTCTGTTTGAACTCTATTTCTCCCCTTCAGGTAGAGGGAGGAATTGAACTTGTGGCTCCCAGGTGAGTATGCTAGTCAGGCTGTATCTAAACCACATCCCTTTTCTTGAAAAAGGGATGTAAATTAGACACTTCAAAATTGCAAATGAAGCCGGGATTTAAATTTCCCACACTTAGTTTGCATAATGGCGGCCACGTTTTTCTCGAAACGGGGCCTTTCGAAAGAAAAATGGCCATTTAGACGGGGATCGATCGAAAATAAAACCCTTTTTCAAAAGGTCCTGTAAACCTCATTTTTTGAGGAATACAGGATCTTTCGAAAAAGAGTTTGTTTTTCAACAGATCCGCATCTAGACTGCCGTTTTTCTCGAAAAAGCTCCGTTTTGAAAAAAGTGGCGGCCATGTTTATGCTAATGAAGCGTGGGATATTTAAATCCCTGCTTCATTAGCAATTTCAACGTGCCTAATCTACATCTCTCTGTCAACAGAGAGGTGTAGTCTAGACACAACCCTACGGTACAGCTACACAGCAACATTATTTCGAAATAACTAGCATAATTTTGAAATAACTTAGTCCGCGTCTACACAGCAGGCAGTTATTTCAAAATAATGTTGAAATACTGTCAAGTTGAGGGACTTTTTACTCTGACTCCTGTAACCCTCATTGTACAAGGAATAAGGGAAGTCGGAGGAAGAGTGCTCTATTTCAAAATAAGTGCTGTGTAGACACTTTGAAATAAGCTATGCAACTGACATACCTCAATTTGCGTAGCTTATTTCAAGTTAAGCTCTGCTGTGTAGACGCACCCCTAGGAAATTTTTACAGCATAATTTTAAATGCCGGGTGAGTTAGATGTTGATAGGCTTAGGCATCTCTCAAGTCAGGGTTTTGTGGATTGTCATGATATTTAAATCTGGGGTTTAGGAAACTAAATTCCTATGTGTATTTGGACCTAAGTGACTAAACTAAATTCATGGAATGAAAATCAGACTCAATTCTATTCAGTGGCAGTCGAGGTTAGAATGGGTTTATAGTGTTGAAATTCAGAACAGAATTTGGCACCACGTTTTTGTTTTTGTTTTTTTCAAATTAGGAGGTATTCTTCCCAAATGTTTAGGAGTATTTGCTGATTAAAAGAATATGTTGTAATATAATGTGCTCTCTGATTGTGAATCATCTTTAAAGTACTGGTTACTGTTTAAAGTTGGCTTGTCATTATCCATACAAAAGTTGAAAAAAATGCTAACTTTGAAGATAGTCTTTTCCTGTCTACATAATTTGTTGACTTACTGAATACAAGGGGGCAGTCTCATGTTTCAGTCCTATGCCACTAATAATTCAATTATAAAAATGATGTTCAAGAGGCAATACTCACTAGGCATACTAAAATTTCATTTCTTGTTACATTATCTGTGAGAATAATTTATCCTATGTCACCTTTACTTTTTGCCTAAAGGTAGCTGAATCAGTGCCATGAAAGCATAAGGTAATAGTTACAGAATCCCTCAGCTACTGGAGCATAAAACTAATTATAATACACATGACTTGCTTGGCCCAATCCCATTCTGACTATCAAGCACAAGAAAAATCAATAAATCTATGAATATATTTTCCATTGATGTGATCAATATAACTGTGACTGAGATGATAAAAGATCTTTAAATATGTATTCTAGTTAGCATAACGCTAGTCTCTGAGCCTTGTTTGAGTCAAACATTAAGGATATGTCTAGACTGCACCCCTCTGCCGGCAAATTAGGTAGGTCAAAATTGCTAATGAAGCGGGAATTTAAATATCCCGCACTTCATTAGCATAAAAATGGCTGCCGCTTTTTTTTGGCATGGAGCTTTGTTGCTCGGGGATGTGCAGATGCCGGTGTGCATAGTGGCCGATGTGGCCTACCCCCTGATGCCGTGGCTCATGAAGCCCTACACTGGCCACCTGGATGCGAGCAAGGAGCTTTTCAACACACATCTTAGCCAGGCTCACATCCAGGTGGAATGCGCCTTCAGCCGGCTGAAAGGGAGGTTCCGTTGCCTCCTCACACGCTTGGAGATGGGCAAACGCAAAATCCCGGAGGTGGTGGCTGCATGTTGCGCCCTCCACAACCTGGTGGAGAGGAAAGAGGAGGCCTTCCTGCCGGGGTGGGGAACAGGTCCTGATGGTGAGGAGAGGCAATTTCAGCAGCTCCGGACGGCTGCCATCCGCCAGGCTCTCCAGGCTGCTGTTTGAATCCGAGAGGCCCTGAGGGAGAGATTCTCAGAAGGAGCCCACTGACTCTCCCCTGGCCCACCCCTACCTTTCCCTCCACAACCCCACTGTCTTCCCATTAAGAAGACATATAAGAGCCGGTTTTCTTTGTAAACAGAAATTTGTTTTATTAGAAACTCTAGCAGTAAAAAAAATGTGTGAACTGTTTAACAAAACTTTCTCTTTTTACTGTTCAACTGTTTATAAACAAAGTAAATCTGTCACTCAAAAATAAAGATTTTGTAACATAACTGAAATGTCCTTTAATTGCGGTAGTAGGGGACTGAAAACCTGGAGGGGGGAGGGAGCTCAAGTAGGCCACTGCTTCCCTGATCACAGGGTCCTGCCACCTTCCTACATCCTGGCATCACCACGGCCTTGGGATCGGGTGGAGCGAGAGCCAGTCCTGGCCTGGGCGGGGAGGGCAGCTGTTGGGCCTGTGAGGGCTTGGGAGCAGGAGGAGCTGGGGGGAAAGGTGGGCTGGAGGGGCTGGGGAAGGGAGGCTGGAAGGGCTGGGGGGGGGGCTGGAGGAGCAGGGGCCTGGCATGCAGGAGGAGTGGTGGCAGTGACAGGGGCAGGCAAGCCGAGGACCTCCCGCATTGTGGCACAGATGGAACTGCGCTGCTGGACCAGCTCATCCAGCAGCCTGGTGCGCCACTCAGCCTCTGCCTCCATCCTCTGATGGAGGGTCCTGTTCAGGTCCTGCACGGCCACTACGTGCTCCTTCAGCAGGTCCATGTAGACCCACCCACCAGTGCCTGCGGGTGCCATGGGGCCGGGATGGTGGTGGGGCAGGTGTGGTGCTCCCCTGTTGGGTAGAGGGTCTGGCTGTGGAGGAAAAGAGAAGGAGACAATCAATGTTTGTGTGCACCCCTGCTGTCCCCGAGGGCATGCCGTGGCTGTCAGGGGCTCTCCTTTGGACAGGAGACTCAGGGGTGTTACACATGACACCGCGTGTGAGTTGGGCAGCAGCCTGAAAGCCTCACAGGGGCCCCACAGTAGCAATGGGACTAGATGGCCCTCCACACTGCCAACCCGCCCATGAGTGCTGACCCCTCAAAGTACTCATCTGATGATTCCTCCCCGCTGTCCACGGACGCCTGGGAGGCCTCTGGGGTCTGGAGGACTGGATCCTGGGAGAGGGTCCTTCTGTCTCCTCTTCCTCCTCCTCCTCCTCCTGGTGCAGCTCTCCTGCCTCGTCTTCCTCCCTCAGGGGTTGGTCCACGATGTGGTAGGGTAACCCAGACTCCACCACACGCAGTGGAGTCTGGGCTTCTCCACCACCCAGGATCTGCTCCAACTCCTGGTAGTAAGGGCAGCTCTCTGGGGCTGCCCCGGAGTGGGAGCTCTGGTCCTGGGCCATGGCATATCCCTGCTGCAGCTCTTTGACCTTGGCCCTCACTTGTGCCATGGTGCAGGGGTGATGCCCTTTGGTGGTCAATCCCTGGGCCAGGTGCTCATAGATGTCCGCATTCCTGTGGCATGTCTTCAGGGCCTGCAGGGCTTCTTCCTGGGACCAGAGCTCCACCAGGTTTTTTATTTCTAACCCTGACCAAGCTGGTGTCCACCTTTTGGTGCCCCTAGGAGGGTCCTCCTCTCTGTCCCGAGAAGAGCCAGGGGGGCCTTGAGGCTGGGACATGGCTAGCACGGCTGGCACAGGTGCTCTGGCTAGCTGCTGGACACCAAGGCCTGTCTGGGTGCCTGTGCCTTTAAGAGGCTGAGGCCAGGAACCACAGAGGTGCTCTACATGTAAAGGCTAGACTGTCCACCAGGGCTTCTTCCTGGAGGCCTTTTTTTTTTTGTTGACAGAACTGGCTCCCTGCGTCCACACACACCTTTTTTCGACAGATCTCTGTCGACAAAGGTATTCTTCCTTGTAAAACGAGGTTTACCGCTCTTGACAAAACTGCCGCATTCTGTCGATTTACTGTCGACAGAACGCGGCGGTAGTCTAGACGCAGGTATAGTTTTTTTTTTAAAAAGCCACTTAAAAAAAAAAAAAAAAAAACCAACCTGTAGTCTAGACACACTCTCAGAGTCAATTGATTGACCATAATGACAGAGGTAGCCATTATAATGCACCAAATCAAATGTTCATTAACAATATCTAATGAGCTTTGGAAATTTGATACATGGCTAATTTTAGTATTGTGATTAGACATGACCTACTATTACTCCCATAGTATTTTAGAAGCATGCCAGCATTAAATCAGACTGGGCATCTTCCCATCTCTTATTTGAACTTTGGCTAACGGATAAACTTCTTCAATTTTCTAATTGTCTTTGAGACCAATTCACCACTGCCTTGTATAATCATGGTTACTTTGTTTGCTTTATGCATCCTTTGCTTTGGTGTAATCATTTACTCAAAGGGCTAGTACAGTCTGACACTAACTTATGGTTAACATACTTCCATTTAGAATGGGTTAAAGGAAAAACTCTCACAGCTCTGCTTTCCAATATAGAACAAATATTGTAAGTAAAGTCTGCAGTAGGCTTGGAAGTTGAAGACCGTGAGTGATAGCAGAAATAATTCATACCTGATAATTTTTTTTTAAGATTTGCATGAAAATCTTACTGGGTTTGAAGAAGCAGAGCTCTCCAACCTGAAGAAGGGTCTGTCCTACGCTGCCATTTGGAACTGAAACAACCTCAGCGCAAAAAGAATTGCAGCATATTATAGACTCATAGACTTTAAGGTCAGAAGGGACCATTATGATCATCTAGTCTGACCCCCCTGCACAATGCAGGCCACAGAATCTCACCCACCCTCTCTCCTAGAATAATCCTCTCACCTATATCTCAGATATTGAAGCCTTCAAATAGTTTGAAGACCCCAAGATGCAGAGAATCCTCCAGCTGTGATCTGTACCCCATGCTACAGAGGAAGGCGAAAAACCTCCAGGGCCTCTACCAATCTACCCTGGAGGAAAATTCCTTCCCGACCCCAAATATGGCGATCAGCTAAACCCTGAGCATGTGGGCAAGACTCACCAGCCAGACACCCAGAAGGTTCTCTATAGTAACTCCTATCATCCCTCCATTGACCTATTTACCACTGATAATGAATGGTCAATTAGTTACCAAGATCATGTTATCTCATCAAACCATCCCCTTCATAAACCCATCTAGTTTAATCTTGAAGCCAGATAGATCTTTTGCCCCCACTACTTCCCTTGGAAGGCCGTTCCAGAACCTCACTCCTCTAATGGTTAGAAACCTTCGTCTAATCTCAAGTCTAAACTTCCTACTAGCCAGCTTATATCCATTTGTTCTTGTGTCCACATTGGTATTAAGCTTAAATAATTCCTCTCCTCCCTGGTATTTATCCTCTAATATATTTAAAGAGTGCAATCATGTTCCCCTCAGCCTTCTTTTGGTTAAGGTAAACAAGCCAAGCTCCTTGAGTCTCCTTTCATAAGACAGGCTTTCCATTCCTCGGATCATCCTAGTGGCCCTTCTTTGTACCTGTTCTAGTTTGAATTCATCCTTCTTAAACATGGGAGACCAGAACTGCACACAGTATTCCAAATGGGGTCTCACCAATGCCTTGTATAATGGCACTAACACCTCCTTATCCCTACTGGAAATACCTCGCCTAATACATCCCAAGACCGTATTAGCCTTTTTCACGGCCATGTCACAATGACGGCTCATAGTCATCCTATAATCAACCAGGACTCCAAGGTCCTTCTCCTCCTCTGTTACTTCCAACTGATGTGTCCCCAGCTTATAACTAAAATTCTTGTTATTAATCCCTAAATGCATAACCTTACACTTCTCTCTATTAAATTTCATCCTATTACTATCACTCCAATTTACAAGGTCATCCAGATCTTCCTGTATGATATCCCGATCCTTTTCTGAATTGGCAATACCTCCCAACTTTGTGTCATCCGCAAATTTTATCAGGACACTTACACTTTTGGTGCCAAGGTCAGCAATAAAAAGATTAAATAAAATTGGCCCCAAAACTGATCCCTGAGGAACTCCGCTAGTAACCTTCCTCCAACCTGACAGTTCACCTTTCAATATGACCCGCTGTAGTCTCCCTTTAACCAGTTGCTTATCCACCTCTCAACTTTCATATTAATCCCTATTTTTTCCAATTTAACCAATAATTCCCCATGTGGTACTGTATCAAATGCCTTACTAAAGTCGAGGTAGATTAGATCCACCATATTGGTGGTTCCTCTTACATGTTCAGGGGCCAATACACTCTCAAAGGAATTTGTATAATCGAAAAAAAATCACTACAACTTTTTTTTAAAAGGTGAATTTACTGCTTGTAGACGGTGGCACATGGACTGTGCATGTTTGAAAATGAAGTCCTCTGATTTCTATGCAATGGGTACGCAACAAAGGAGGATACTGAAGTAACAACTCTCTTAATTTCACCTCCCTTCTTTGACTTTTTGCAATTTCTCTTTTCCTCCACTTCATTGAGACTGCTCTTTCTGGGGTCACTATTTCTCTCTTCCTAACTAGGGATGTAAAATGTCATTTAATCAGTTAACCAGTTCAATATTACAGTTAATTGGTTAACCACTTAAACAGGAGTGCACTTGGGGGCCACTCTAGCCTCCTGCCCGAAGCGTAGCATGACAGGCCCAGTAAGTTACTCCTGTTGGTGTAGTTCATCCACATCCCCAAGACCTCAGCACAGTGAGGGTGACTACAATACATACACAGCTAGAGGAATAAAGATCAAAACAGAGAAAAAGCAGCATATGCTCCTGATTCCTGTTAGATGCAGGCTTCCGTTGACTTTACCAGCCACTGAGAGCACTCAAGTGACTCACAAGATCAAACCCTTCAAGAGGGGAAGACAAATCAGTTCAGCAGCACTGAAATGTAATGTAAAAGCACATGCCTTGCTTATGCTGCCTTGTAATATATGCTTTGAAGCATGTTTTCTAGTCCTAACTCCAAAAAGCCACTGGTGGGTTTATTTGGCGAGACCCCTTGGAGGAGATGTACGTGAAATGCTATTTTCAATAACTAGGAAAAATATAACATTTCCCTCCTTCTGTCTCTATATTTGACAATACTTATCATTGCTCATCAGTCATTTGACTTAATAGAAATCATGTCTTGACATTTTAGAGCAGGAACTTACTCATCAGAGGTGGGACCTTCTGGAGACATTTAAGTTGGTAAAATAATGATGGGTCAGTTTCAATCCAGCACAGCTGAGTAAACAAGTATAATTGCCATGGAAACTGCTGGGGCAAACCTAGTGTAATTATACCTCACCTTCTTCCCACTCTGTCAGTTTTTTCTTTTGGCAGTTGCATGTTACCATTTTGCATTGCATGAAGGAGCATATTGCGACTACTACAGGTAGGTGAATGCTATAAATAGTAATCTCCAGTATTGTTCAAATGTGAGCCATCTGCTCACATTTTCCTACCTTTTTCTCCCAGTGATTTCTCCATATAGACAGTAAAACAATTAAAAAAATGTATGGAGGGCTTCACATGTTCAGTTGTAGGGTGGGTAGGGAATCTTCCAATCAGGAAACAGCAACAATGCTATGTGGACAATCACAGTGTGAACAGAAAATTATCCATAATGAGTACCTGACATCTCAATGAATCACTGCAGTAAGTTCATCACCTGAAAAATACTTATAAACCATTTTTTGAATTTCTGAATATTTGGAAATAGAAAACATAGTGAAATTGGTCCAATTGTTGTGAATGGCTTACCCATCATTAACATTTAATAATATACAATGAAAGATTTCTATTATAAGTTGTATTTTATATAATGTATCAACAAAGTTTTTTCTCTTTAAAAATTATGAAAATATTATAATTAACACTCAATTTTAAAACAAAACTCATTTCTCTGCAGTTTTATGACAAAGAATCATCTTATTTCAGGGATTCTCAAACCTCAGAGAGTCATGAGGTTCCTACATGGGGGATCTCAAGCTGTCAACCTCTGCTCCAGACCCCGTTTTGCCTCCAGCATTTATAATAGTGTTAAAGTGTTTTAAATTTATAAGGGAGGAGGTCACACTCAGAGGATTGCTATGTAACAGAGGTAACCAGTACAAAAGTTTGAGAACCACTGTTTTAACTGGTAGTCATTAAATGGCTTTGATTACACATTGTGTCTGATTTGCTTTTCATATACACAACAATGAGCAAAAGCACTTTGGAGATGAGTCTACTGTATATGTGCAGACTGAATTTTCTCTTGGGTGACTTGAAACATTAAACATAAAAAGAGAAGAAAAGAACAAAACATTTCTCTGAATACTTCACTTGCTTTTAGCATTCAAAAGACATGCATCATAAAGTGTAGCCCAAATATAAACACATGAACAGAGTTATGAGTCACCCAACCCAGAAAACTTGATCTTGGTCTAATTATTTTTGAAGGTCCCAGAGTTCTACACTATAATGGAGAATAGATCTTCCCTGTGAAAAGGTTACTGCTCGCTCTTCTGCTGATACCAATTTATGTTTCATCATTTTTCAAATTCTATTACAGTCCCTTCATTTTTTGTAATATCTTCCAACATGATTTGGTGTACAAAAGCTAAATACATTCTTATAGTTTTAGGGAAAATTGTACCATCTAACAAGTACAATGTGAAACAGTTACATACAATAGAAACTGTGCGGAGAGCATTATCTGCCTTTCAGGGCTGGCCCTTCAGCCCTGATCTTTTTATGTTCTTTGTAGCCTCCAGTTGGTTGCTATTTCTCTTGTAATGGACAGTGGTTAGACTCCTGCCCTGACTGCAACTGTCATTACTATTATTTCCATTAAGACAGTACCTAGGGGCCTCAACCAAGATGAAGGCCCTGTTTTGCTAGGTGCTGTGTATATACCTTGTACAAGTGTCTGGCTCAGCATCTTACAATCTAAATACGCAAGACAAACCAAGAGTGAGGAAAAGAGACTGTTATTATCCCAATTTTAAAGAAGGGGAACCAAGGCCCAGAAAGATTATGGGTCTTTAGACACATATTTAGACACATAAGTGAAATTGATTTCAATAGGAGTTAGACAAGTAAATGCTCTCAAACCTCTTTAATCCAGCAACCTTTGGAAAAAGGTTATGCTGAATTATGGAATTTTCCAGACCACTGCTGTTAGAATCATAGAACTGGAAGAGACCACAGGAGGTCATCAAGTCCAGCCCCCTGATTCCACCACCTCCCTAGGTAACCCATTCCAGTACTTCACCACCCTCCTAGTGAAATAGTTTTTCCTAATATCCAACCTAGACCTCCCACACTGTAACTTGAGACCATTGCTCCTTGTTCCGCCATCCGTTACTACTGTGAACAGCTTTTCTCCATCCTTTTTGGAACCTCCCTTCAGGAAGCTGAAGGCTGCTATCAAATCCCCCCTCACTCTTCTCTTCTGCAGACTAAACAAACCCAAATCCAATAGTCTCTCCTCAAAGTCATGTGCTCCACCCCCCTAATCATTTTGGTTGCCCTCCGCTAGACCCTCACCAATGCGTCCACATCCTTTATATAGTGGGGGTCCCAGAACTGGACACAATAGTCCAGATGTGGCCTCACCAGAGCTGAATAAAGGGGAACTTCTCTAGATCTGCTGGCAATGCTCCTCCTAATGCAACCTAAAATGCCATTAGCCTTCTTGGCTACAAGGGCACACTGTTGGCTCATGTCCAGCTTCTCATCCACTTTAATCCCCAGGTCCTTTTCTGCAGAACTGCTACTTAGCCAGTTGGTCCCCAGCCTGTAACAATGCTTGGGATTCTTCCGTCTCAAGTGAAGGACTCTACACTTGTCCCTGTTGAACCTCATCACATTTCTTTTGGCCCAATCCTCTAATCTGTCCAGGTCACTCTGGACCCTATCCCTGCCCTCCAGTGTACCTACCTCTCCCCCAGCTTAGTGTCATCTGCAAACTTGCTCAGGGTGCAATCCATCCCCTCATCCAGGTCATTAATAAAGATGTTGAACAAAACTGGTCCTATAACCGATCCTTGGGGCACTCCACTAGAAACCGACCACCAACCTGACATCGAGCCATTGATCACTACCTGTTGGGCCCGACAGTCTAGACAGCTTTCTTTCCATCTTACAGTCCATTTATCCAATCCATACTCCCTTAACTTTCTGGCAAGAATATTGTGGGAGACCATATCAAAAGCTTTGCTAAAGTCAAGGGTATATCACATCCACTGACTTTCCCATATCCACAGAGCCCATTACCTCATCATAGAAGCTAATCAGTTTGGTCAGGCATGACTTGCCCTTTGTGAATCCATGTTGACTATTCCTGATCACTTTCCCCTCTTCCAAGTGCTTCAAAATGGATTACTTGAGGACTATTGTCCTTCTTCCCTTTTTTAAAGATGAGCACTACCTTTGCCTTTGTCCAGTCATCCGGGATCTCTCCCGATCTCCACGATTTTTCAAAGATAATGGCCAAAGGCTCTGCAATGACATTTGCCAACTCCCTCAGTACCCTCAGATGCATTAAATCCAGACCCATGGATTTGTGTATGTTTAGCTTTTCTAAATAGTTCCTAATCTGTTCTTTCCCCACCAAGGGCTCTCCACCTCCTTCCCATACGGTGCATTAGTCTGGGAGCTGACCTTGTCCGTGAAGACAGAGGCAAAGAAAGCATTGAGTACTTCAGCTTTTCCCACATCATCTGTCACTAGGTTACCTCTCCACACCCACTCTGATCACCCTCTTATTGCTAACATGCCTGTAGAAACCTTTTTTGTTACTCTTCACATCCCTTGCTCGCTGCAATTCCAATTGCGCTTTTGTCTTCCTGATAATTCCCCTGCATTCTCGAGCAATATATTTATACTCCTCCCTAGTCATCTGTCCAAGTTTCCACTTCTTGTAAGCTTCCTTTTTGTGGTTAAGCACATCAAAGATTTCCCCGGTAAGCCAATCTGGTCACCTACCATATTTGCTTTTCTTACTGCGCATCAGGATGGTTTCTTCCTGTGCCTTTAGTAAGTCTTCTTTAAAATACTGCCAGCTCTCCTGGACTCCTTTCCTCTTCATGTAAGCATCCCAGGGGATCCTGCCCATCAGTTCTCTGAGGGAATCAAAGACTGCTTTTCTGAGTCCAGGGTGTGTATTTTGCTACTCTCCTTTCTTCTTTTGGTTAGGATCCTGAAATCTACCATCTCATGATCACTGCTTCCCAGGTTGTCACCCACCACTACTTCCACTACGAGTTCCTCCCTGTTTGTGAGAGCAGGTCAAGCTGCGCGTGGCCCCTGGTCAGTTCCTTCAACACTTGTACCAAGAAGTTATCCCGAACATTCTCCAAAAACTTCCCGGATTGTCTGTGTACTGCTGTATTGGTCTCCCAATAGGTGATTAAAGTCCCCCATGAGAACCAGGGCCTGTGATCTGGAAGCTTCTCTCAGTTGTCTGAAGAAAGACTTGTTTACCTCATCCACCTTATCCGGTGGTCTATAGCAGACATCAACCACAACATCACCCCTGTTGCTTCCACCTCTAAACTTAACCCATAGACTCTCAACAGGCTTTTCTCCCTCTATATACTGGAGCTCTGAGCAATTATACTGCTCTCTTACATACAATGCAACTCCTCCTCCTTTTCTCCCCCCGCCTGTTCTTTCTGAACAGTTTATACCGTTCCATGACAGTGCTCCAGTCATGCGAGTCATCCCACCAAGTCTCCGTTATTCCAATCAAATCATAGTTCTTTGACTGGGCCACGTCTCCTAATTCTTCCTGTTTGTTTTCCAGGCTTCTTGCATTTGTGTACAAACACCTTAGATTACCAATTGATGGCCCTATCTTCTCCATTCAGATCAGGGGCCCTCCTTTGTTGCTCCTTCCTCCTTGTGTTTCTTCCCGGTATCTGACTTTCCCACTTACCTCAGGGCTTTGGTCACCAACCCCCATGGAACCTAGTTTAAAGACCTCCTCACTAGGTTTGCAAGCCTGCCCGTGAAGATGCTCTTTCCTCTCTTGGTTAGGTGGATCCCATCTGTTCCTAACAATCCCTGTGCCCGGAACAGAGTCCCATGCTCAAAAAAACCAAAGCCCTCTCTCCGACACCACCTGTACAACCACACATTTACTTTCTCAATTCAATGATCCCTACCTGGACCTTTTCTTTCAACTGGGAGGATGGATGAGAACACCACTTGTGCTTCAAATTCCTTGATCCTTCTGCCCAGCGCTACATAATCTGCAGTGACCCATTCAAGGTCATTCTTGGCCGTATCGTTAGTTCCCACATGGAGAAGCGGGAAGGAGTTGCGATCCAAAGGTTTGATCAGTTTTGGAAGAGTCTCAGTGACATCCTGAATTCGAGCTCCTGGTAAGCAGCACACTTCTCGAGATTCTAGGTCTGGACAGCAGATGGATTACTAAATCCCACTTAGGAGGGTGTCCCCTCCCCCCATCTTCTTCTTTTGGGGCTGGTGGTCATGGAACCCTCATCCCTAGGACTATGGGGGGAGGGATAGCTCAGTGGTTTGAGCATTAGCCTACTAAACCCAGGGTTGTGAGTTCAATCCTTGCAGAGACCATCTAGGGATTTGGGGCAAAAATTTGTCAGGGATGGTACTTGGTCCTGCTGTGAAGGCAGGGGACTGGACTCAATGACCTTTCAAGGTCCCTTCCAGTTCTAGGAGATAGGCAATCTCCATTAATTTATAAATGTGTGCATCCCATGCCTTCTGGTAGATGGTGTTCTTTTCTGATTTCTTCCCTGAGAGGTCCCTGCCAAAACATTCTCCACCGTAGTGCCTGTGGAGAGAGCCTGATAGTGGTTACTTACCTTTACAGAAATGGGGGATACCTGTGTTGGCCTTCTTCTTCTAGAGGTTACATGCTGCCAGTTCTCTTCCTTGTCCTGTACTGCCCTCACTGACTCTTCAGCCTGCTGTGCCTGCAGGATTAAATGCTGCCTTCTATCAACAAAGTGTTCATCCTCTCTGAAGGAACATAGGGTTGATACTTGGGCTTCAAGTCCTCTAATTTTTTCTTCAAAAATGGCAACCAATTTGCACTTAGTGCAGATGAAATCCCTTCTATCTTCCAGGAGGAAGACAAACATGGCACATGCTGTGCAGGTAACAACTGCAGACCTATCACTATCCATACCTGCCTTCCTTCTGAGAGATTCCTCAGATGTTTCATCTTCCCTTACTCTTTGTGAAAGCAGGATTACAAGCATTGACTGGAGTGCCACCTTCACTTTAAATCAGCTATCTTAACTACACTGCTAATTTGAACCCTGGAAGATCAACGGTGGCAGCTTCAATCTTCCTTTGCAGTGTAGACATAACCTAAGGTGCCACAGGACTACTTGTTTTTAAAGATACAGACTAACATGGTGTGACGGGGCGAGGCAGCCCTGCACTGAACCTGCAGGGCCCAGCCAGGGTTACCTGGCTGCAGAGGCCCTTCCCCCACAGCCCTACCGAGCATGCCCGGGCTGTAGCTCCACTATAAAAGCCTGGGGAGGGACTCAGTCTGGGGAGACAGCTGGAGGAGAAGGGCTGGTGAAGGGGGCTCCTGCACAGCTGTTGCCAGGGACTCCAGGAGAGGCTGGAGGGGATGTGGAGGCGAGCTGGTGCAACCCAGGGACTGCCTGCCAAGGAGATGCTGGCCTGGAGCTTGCAGCAAGCTGGGTGAGTACAGGGGAAGGAACCCCAGGGAACCAGGTAGGAAGTGGCCCAGGGCAGGAGCGGGAGCTGCCTTTCCTGCCCAGAGAACCTTGGTGTGTTTTGGCTGGATTGCCCCACTGAGGGAGTGACCCGCTACCCAGTCTCTCACAGGGCCCTGGGCTGGGACCTGGTGGAGTAGGGTGGGCCTGGGTCCCCCTACCTGGGGTGCTTCCCTGCTACAATCCTGAACTGCGTTATGGACTCAGGCCGGAGGGCCTTGGCCTTGTCTTAAAGGGCCAGCTTTAACTGTTGCAGACTCAGGCCAGAAGGCCTTGGACTTAAGAGGGCAGGTGGGAGGGGCCTGCCACACACAGCTATCCTGCTGAAACTTGTATATATTAAATGACATCTTTTTCATGAGATTTTAATAAATGGTGTTTGTACAGTGCCTAACACAATGGGGCTTTAATCCAGATTAGTTTCCATAGGTGACTCATGGTAGCACACAGGGGGCATGTCTACACTAGGGAATTATTTTGAAATAATAATGATTTTGAAATAGCAGGTCCACACTACAGGAAAGCCTCAAAATTAGTCTGAGGCAGGCTCCTTTATGTGGATGCGTTTCCTTGACTTAGAGCCCTAGGAAGCACTGGTGAGTAATTACTCTGAATGACTTTGGGGAGTAGTTATTTCAAATAGCAGCAGAGAAGTGTCCACATTAATGCTATTTCAAAATAAGCATTATTCCTCATGGAAAGCAGGAGTTATTATTTCAAATTAACCAGCCAGTTATTTTAAAATAATGGGTTTGGTAGTGTGATACTGCACTTGTTGTTTTGAAATAAGGGGGGTTAGACCAGGGCAGGAAATGCCAAAATGTTAATTGTCCCCTCATGCCCCCTCCCTGTTTCTCTGGATGGCCTTCCTTGCACTCCTCTTCTGCCTCCTCTTCTCTCCCCACCCCTTCAGGCATCAGTTGCCTATGACAGCTTCTGTAATGTAAGTAAACAACAATATAACAGGAGTCTGGAGATGCCAGCATTAGTTCTCCCTGTTATGAAAACTATTGCTGAGGTCTTTGGTTGCATGAATGCAGATTGCATATTTGCCTGTTTTTTAAAGCAGCCTGCTTTTAAGCAGGCACTTTTTCAGTTGTAAAACAAAGAACTAGATGTGAACACTTTGCAGAAGAGAACAATTTTATTATCCTTTTTACTGCTTTTAAAATTTCAGAACAGAGCCATTTATATTCCCCTTTCACAAAGAAAATAAGCTTCTGCAATTTGAAAAATAGGGCCCCAATGTTCTATGATTTACTTCTGGCAAACCCACACCTCATGGTCCAGCAGATGCAAGAAGCTTATTGGCAGGGAATTCTAGCTCACAGATTCTGAGAGCCCTCTTTACTGGGTTCATTGACCAGAAGAACCATTTGCAGAGGCTCCTGTGAAATTTGAAAAGAGCTGTTGAAGATCTTAAAAGCTTTATTTTTTAGAACAGATTGTAGGAATCTTTGAAAACACTTACTTGCCTTATATCCGATTCTAATCTATTTTCATATTACTGTTGGTTTTAAAACATTGTGTGGCTACTCTGACAATCTATTTAGCACAATGAAGTGCAATGTCCTGGGGCATGTCTACACTAGGGAATTATTTCTAAATTAAAAAAAATAACTCCCAAAATAACAAAATTGAAATAGCATGTCCACACTACAGGGAAACCTTGAAATTAGTCTGAGGCAGGCTCCCTCAATGTGGATGCTCTACCTCGACTTAGAGCCACAGAAAGCACTCGGGAGTAATTATTTTGAATGACTTTGGGGAGTAGTTATTTCAAAATAGCAGGAGCAGAGCGTCCAAACTAACGCTATCTCAAAATAACTTTTGAAATTAGTGTTATTCCTTGTGGAAAGCAGGAGTTATTATTTCAAAATAACTAGCCCCTTATTTTAAAATAGTCTTTGGTAGTGTGGCCGCTCCACTTGTTTCAAAATAAGGGGAGTTATTTCAAAATCACTCTCTAGTGTAGAGCAGTGCCTAGAGAACAATGACTCAACCGTTTTCCTTGAAAAAACAGGGTGTGTTCTCTGACCAGGAATCAAACCCCAGCCACAATAGCAAGAATACAGAATACTAGCCACGAGACCATCTGGGAGCTCTTGCTACTGCTGAACTACTCCCCATCATTCTTGAGACTGCTCATGGAACATACATATGTAGAGCAGATTATCAGTATTAACCCAAGGTGTTATATGCTGGCCAGGGAAAAGCAGTGGTCACTATATACAACTCAAGAGACAATAAATCTTTATCACTGAAATAAAAAAATTATCCACACACACACATAGCCACATAAATTATCAGTATCACAGCTGAAATTCCAAAATCTCTGAATTTGTTATGATTACTATAAATTTCAAAATGTTACAGTATTTTTAAAATCAGTAGAAAGCTATTGGAGTCAGTGAGTATATGGGTGACATGTTTTCATTTTGGTACTATGAAGGTGTGTGGCATTCTGAACCAGCTGCAACTTTTCCAGTCCTGATGTTTTCATAGCAAGGCATGTTGTACAGCAATAGTTAATTTAAGAGGTAACCTGGCATCAGTTCCATGTTATCAGCAGAAAGACTGAGTCACAGTCCACAATGCTTTATCTCACCTAGTTTGCTCTAAACATAGAGCAGGGGTGAAGGATGGATGGATGCAGCCCCCAACTTGCCTGGATCTGGCCCCTGAGGCTCAGCACTGGGGAACCCACACTGGCACCCCAGCACCCCTGCTGTTCCACCACAGGCTGAAACACGCAAAATCTGCTAGGTTGGGTCCTTCTAGGGTCTGTGGTTCTCAAATGGTGGTCCATGATGACTTTTTCGGTGGTCCATAGGAACACTGTCCAAAGTCACATGGTGTGAGCAGGCACCGTCGTTAGGCTGTTTTACACCATGTTCACAAGCATGCGGCACGTCATCCATAGCGTCACCTAGGACACAACTGTGTTGTGTTGCCAGTAACTTCCGTCTGAGGCTCTGAGCATCAGTGTAGCTGCCACCGTTGTGCTGAGCAGTTGCTGTGTCGTTCGCCCTGTGCTACATGTGCTGTTTTACAGGTGTGGTGTAGTTTGTTTATAATGGCAACGACAGGAAGAAATGTCAAGCGCAAGTATTCGGAGGACTAAATCAAATTCGGCTTCACTTTTCAAGAAAAAGAAGGCGTGGATTTGCCACAATGTGTTACTTGTTTCAAAGTCTTGGGGAATGATTCAATGAAGCTGGCACTCCAAGTACCGCTCCAAACATTGAAAAGCTTGTCAGTGAAAAGAGAATCCAAAAATCTCTTAATAAGAAATACATTTCAAACCAAAATGTTCGTTGTCTGCTCTTTTTTTCATGTCTCAAAGGAGGTGGTACACAAACATTTTTTGATCGGCCTGGTGGTCCGTGGACTCAAACGAGTTGACAACCGTTGTTCTAGGCTCTAGTGTGCAAGGAGAATGTGGGGAGTGTCTTTCTTCTTCTTGGTTGAGAGCCACATTAGTGAGGGGTTGTTTTTGTTTTTCTTGCTTCTCACTTGTGTGCAGTCCCCCGACTGACTTTTCTCTGGGTCAGTGGCTCCCAACCCAAAAAAGGTTCTCCACCCCTGACATAGACCAACTATGACAATTCCAAGACAGCAAGGAGTTGCTCTACAAGTAACTTTAGTGAGTAGACTCTACAATTTGTAGACAGGAATTATTGATGGCAAGATTTATTGTGTCAACAGCAAGCTTTTCAAAGTGTTTCTGCCTGCCAGCAAAATCTCCATCTTCCCTGGTTTAGCTTTAGCCAACACCTTCTTGGGCAAGTGCCAACATTAGCCCCAGAGATGGTTCTGGATAAAGCTGGTAATTACTTATAATGTGAAAGAAATATATAATCTGAATATCGTTGCCATTGGGGACCATGAGGACTCAGTTTCTCCTAGACGATGGATACAGATAGGACAGAGGAGAGAGATTTGATTCCACATGCCATTTCAGGCTTCTCTTGTGGCCCACTAAGTGTTATAGGGACAATAGAAGCATTCTAAGACAGATTGTGTAGAATGTTGTAGAGAAGCCCAAGGGTATGAATGCAGATCTTGCTGTTTTTACATTCAAGATTTCTTTAATGATTGAGGCTCATACAATGACTTTAACTTGCACTTATCATACTGGTTTCTATTGAATTAGAAATAGTACTGTTTTCAAATACTGTGGGCAGAACTGGTAAATGCATTTTATTTTCATGCTATAGAAGGTATTTCAAGTAAAAGAAAATGGGAGTAAAATGCACTATAAGAAAGTATCCTCCAATAACAAAAGAGTCTATAGTCATAGGAGTCTATAGCCTTAGGAGCTAAGTGAGGCTTTCCCGGTTTTGAGCAAAGGATTTTCAAATAAAGATTTCATCTTTTTTTCCTTAATTGTCAAAGTCTTTGGGTTTTGTAGGTCTTGAGGGCCCAATATATAGTTTTATAACCATCCATCAAGACTGAATTATTGTCTCCCATTAGTTTTAGTCCTTTTGCCCTCCAGCAGATCTGGCTTCATGAAGAGGTACAGTTTAATAAGAAGTCAAGTTTAATACAGTCTTTTCTCTGACTCTCAGCAGGGAGAAATGCTAGTCACTCACATGAAGTGCCACCTACCTAAAGTGCTGATTTGCACAGCAGGGTCTGGCAGTGACATGGCAGCAAGACAGGAGACATTTAAAGTCTCAAATACAGTAAGAAAAAGAGAATGTGAATGGAAAGAGAAAAGAACAATATTAGGAGCTTGAAACTTGGAAAAGTAACTGAAGAGAATGGAGAGCAGAAAAGAAGAAAGGGCTTAAAACTAAATTGCACATAATACTGTTGAACAAGCTATAGGGAACAGCAATGCACTGGGATACAGGTGGCCCCCCAACTTGTGATGCGATTGGTTCCCGGGGAAGCGTCACAAGTTGGAAGCGTTGTAACTCGAACCCTCATTTACTATAGGCGCCATGTGCCGTCATAAATGTGGGCCGAGAACATAAGTAGGGGGTTTTGGCCCCTTCTTCACTTACAAAAATGGTTGTAAGTATGGGGGAGGGGGGTGTTGCAAGTTGGGCGGTCACATGTGGGGGGGTTTCCTGTCCCTAACATAATCTTTCTTTGTGTTTTTTTTCTTCTACTCTAGGACTAAAATTTTAAGATGTGAAAGTGTAAAGAGGCCAAGTGTAGACCCCTTCCAACCTAAAGGCCAAAGGAGCTTTTCCTTAGGGAAACCCTATGAGAGATCCAGGATATTGCACGTTTCAATATGAGGATCTCTGAAAGGATAACTCCAGGAGGACATTCTTAATTAACACCAAACCGCTCTCCTATTTATCAGAAATAGATACTAATGTTAAGCTCCACAGAGAAGTCTCATGGATCTTGAGAATATCCACTCCAGTCCAGAAGATTCACATAAATAATTAGAACCACTGAACTACTTCTTAGGTGCTTGGTAGGGTGGGCTCACAACATCCTCTCAAATACCTCTTGTGGTGGGCTCACAACATTCTCTCAAATTGATTTTCCAGAAGGAATGAAGTCCCAGTCATGCACTTTGCTGCCTTAACACTAAAGACCTCAAAAGTACTGACTTTATGCAAAAGTTGAAGGTGAGGAGGTTGATACTGTTTAGACTCCACCCTCATGCCCAAACAAAAATTAAACCACTTCCTTCACTTCCCATTCCATCCACAGGAGAAAAAAAAACACCAAAGATTATCTGACACTATATGTGTACAGCCAGATGTACAGCTTCATGCTAATTGTTGTATTGCATATATGCTGAAACTGTAGACTGCAAAGGGACACAGAGATGGTGCAACTCCCTTGGCCAAACAGAGGGGGGGAGTATGGCTCTGGCTCATTCAGCTCAACAGGGCTTTCAGTTCATTCCTGGGGTCCAGGAGTCTGGAAAGCCTTTCTGTTCCACCCACTACACTGTTTTCTAGCTCAGGGCCCTCAAGCTACACAAAGATAGTCAGGGTTTGCGGTCTCTGGTAGCTTACCGCTCAGTCTAGGCAGACGGACATGCACACTCAAACCCCGTTCCTTCCCAGGATACAAGATTCAATTCATCACCTTAAAAAGGTTAATTTAATAACAAAACAAAAGATATACTTGATAAAGCATACCTGATTGCTAGGTATTACAGAGCAACTAAGTAAAACAAATTAAAACAGAGAAAATCTCTGGGAACAACTCTTAGATGGTGAATGGGGGAGAGGAGGCATAGATTCACACAGAGCAGTTCAAACCAAACCACAAAAATGAAGAAAAATACCCTGATTGCGACTAGATACACTTTTCCCCTTTATTTACTCCTGATCCCTTCCTGGTTCAGTGCACTTCCATGCCTTGAATTCCTTGAAGGCATGATAGTCCTGACCTGGATTTAAATCATCCTGTGTGTCTCAATTCTTGGTTTAACTCTCCCACACAAAGAAAACTCTCCCACACAAGGTATCTTATACAATTCAAATTTCAGCATTCTATCACCATTGGTTCTTCTGGCTCCCTGCCAACAATCTTGCTAGCTACGTGAGTTTATCCCCTTAGTCACCAGGTGCTGGCCAGCACTCCTATCCATCACACCTCTTTACAAGATGCTGTCCCTGGGTGCCTCTCTAATAGTTGGTGGACAGAGCTCCTTTCTTAGTGCCTGCTCCTCCCTCTGTTAGATGCCTCGCTTTTCCACTTCCCAGCCCTTTTATTCTCCCAGCTGCCTTAGACTGCCTATCAGCAGTGGCTGCCAGTGCCTGTATTAACCCTTTGGTTGCTGGACTAGTGGAGGATACATACACCTTAAGCCCTGGTCTACACTAGGGAGTTATTTTGAAATAACCCCCCTATTTCAAAATAATAAGCTGAGGGTCCACACTACCCATAATTTCAAAGTAACAGGGGTTTTCGACAAATGGCCCCATCTACATGGGGCTTTTTTGGAAAAATCCTCTTCCGCAAAAAGAATCGGAAGAATATATGCAAATGTAAGCATGATTTGCATATCCTCTTCTGCAAAAAAACGGCAGTGTAGCCGTAGCCAGAGAATGATGAAAATTAGCAATTTATCAGTATACTTATCCACTCTGGGAGAAGTCCCTTCTTTGTCAGCAAGTCAGCAATGGCCACTGCTATAAATATTCTCCTAGGAACAGAAAATAGCCATAGAAAGTGTTTGTATTGGTGACTGATTGCTTCATATTCTTTATATGTGACTTCCCCAAATGTTGTGAGACCCTATTGTATTATTTTTCACCTCCAGTTTAATCACAGAACTATAACATATTCAGCTTCTTTTTTACATGGGTGCATTTTGAAATAATACATTTAGAAGTCAAGAGTCAAATTTATTCATGGTGCAAGTTCAATGAATTTGGTAGAATTTTATCTGCTGAACAACAGCCAAATTTGTTTCAAATAGTCCTGCTTTGGGGTTCCTTTAAGCCTGGATCTAGTGCATTTTGGGCTAACACCAATTGTGTGTTGGCCCTATTTTCTCTTAGGGTATGTCTACGCATCAAATTTAATTCAAAATAACAGCCGTTATTTCGAATTAACTTTAATAGCGTCTATACAGGCAAACCGCTATTTCAAAATAAAATCAAAATAGCGGGGCGCTTAATTCGAATTAGTTAAACCTCATTCTACGAGGAATAATGCCAAACTCAAAATAGCTAATTCGAAATAAGCGCTGTGTAGATGCTTATTTCGAAATAGGGGGCCTCCAGCCCTTCCCAGGGTCCCCTGGTGGCCACTCTGGGCCAAATCAGGAAAACTCCTCTCCTCTCCCCCAGCCCCGGAGCCCTTAAATGTGTAGACTCTGGCCACACTGCAAGTGCCAGCTACAGGCCTGCAAGCACAGAGCTGGCAGTCACTGACCCTGACACAGTGGCCCCAAGATGAGCCGGGCAGCCAGCCCTCCACCTCCCAGTTCCCCAGCTCCCAAGAGCCAGCCAGGGGCTGGAAAAGACGGGCGCCATCCTGGACTAGTGTGGAGATCATGGACCTCATTGAGGTTTGGGGGGAGGTCTCCACCATCCATGATCTCCATACCAGACGGAGGAACACGGCTGTATACAGCCGCATAACTGCCACCATGGCCACTAAAGGCCACATGTGCACCCAAAAACAGGTGCACATGAAAATTAAAGAATTGAGGCAGGGATATGCCAGGGCCACATGGGGCAGCTCCCCAAGAGGGGCACACACCTGCCCCTATTTCGAGACCCTGGACCGCATCCTGGGGAGCGGGACGGTCGGTGCCAGCCCAGGGGTCAGCAAGCTGGGAGCAGAGGGCCCTGACCAAGGCGCGGAGGAGGAGCCGCCATGGAGGGTGCCACGCTGGCCGGAGCCCCAAGCTGTCCCAGCAGTGGAGTCACCAGGGTTGTCCGGGGAGGCCACACCATGTAAGTGCCATCACTGTCCCCTTCCCAGAGGGGTGGGGAGGATGATCAGGGACTGCGTGCATGGGCCTTGCTTACCACGGATCACGCAGCAACCTGTGCACGTGCAAGCACGTGCCGTGCCACCCCTGGGCAGGTGGCTCCAGCTGCGTGCCACACGGGCTTTGGCCTGATAGCCACACGCGTGTGTGCAGAGACCTGACATGCTCCTGACCCCGGGACGGGACACAGCAGGACGTCCTCCCTTCACAAACCCCCTCTACACAGAGGCATGGGACATCTCCTCCCCACCTTGGCCACACTATACACAGCACAGGGGCATGGGTGCGGACTCGGGGCAGCTCCCGCTCCCGGGGATAGCCGGACATTCCGACCATGGCCTCTGTGCAAGCACATCAGCTCTGATGGTGCAGGGCACGGTCATCCTCACCTCGCAGAGGGGGGTTGGGCTTCACGCACTGTGTCCCCAGGGAGAACTGACCACTTCTCTTCTTTCTCCACAGCCACACCAGCTGCGCGTGCAGGGCGCACCACCCCACCCGGGACATCGTCTCGCACCCAAAAGCTCAGCAGGTCCACTGCAACACTGCAGGGTTACCGAGACCAGCAGCTGGGTTCCCTGCGAGACCCACCTACGAGACCATGGAGCAGTGGGTGCAGGATAAATGGGAGTTCTGGCGGGAACTGCTTGCCCAGGGTCATGCCATCTGTGGCCATCTGCAGACCCTGGTGCAGAGCGTGCTGCCTCGTGCTGCTCCAGCGCCTGCTGCCTCCCCAGCTCCCGCTCCTCCTCCCACTCCTTCTCCCCCTCCCGTCTCTCCCTCCTCAATCTCCACACACCCCACCTCAACCTCCACACCCTCCTCCCCATCCCCGGGACGCCGAGGCCCCCGCACCCGCCGTGCTGGGAGACAGTTGGCCCGGCGAGACCCCCACCCCGAGCCCTGAGCTTCCCCTCCCCCTTCTTCCCCTTGCTTCCCCCTTCCAGCTCCCTCCTCCCAGGTCTCCTCCTCCCCTCTCCTGCCTCCTTTCCCCAGTCTCCCCAGAGGTTCATCCTCCCCCAGATTTGTTAAATAAAGAGAGTTAATATTTTCAAAAATATTAACATTTTATTTGACATCATGAAGGGGGGCTAGGGAGGAGTACGTGGAAGGACTTGAGGGAGGAATGAGGCACAAGTCCCCAGTGCGCAGACCAGGGAGGCTCTGAGTGCTCTTCAGGGTGGACGCTCTCCCACAGGGCCTCCTGGATACTGACAGCCCCCTGATGGACCTCCCGGATGGCAGCCTGCAGCAAGTGCAGCCAAGCTGATAGCAACGCGTCCACGAGAAGCACCAGAGCGCCCAGTGGCAGCTCTGGCTCCATGTTGCAGAGTCCTATGGTGTCCTGAGTGAGGGCAACCATGGCACTCCAAGACACAAATGCTTTGCTGTCCCACAGCGAGGCAGACAAGCAAGCAGGGACACCTGAGAACCGTCTGCCTGGGGGGAAGGGGAGAGTGTCCCTTTAAGCACAGGCCTCAGTAGCCTCAGGCAACAGCCACACAAAGACACTCCTTACCTAATGCCCTAACTCTGACCTGGTTCCGGCCGACCTTAAATCCAAATCAGTGTCCACTCAGTGTGGAGGCGGTATTTCAAAATAGCAAAAAGCTATTTCGAAATGCATTTTGTGTGTAGACGCGCTATTTCAAAATAACTTATTTCAAATTAACTATTTCTAAATAAGATATTTCAAAATAACGCGTAGTGTAGACATACCCTTAGTTTTTCAAAACTGTTTGAATAAGCAACAGAAAAGACCACAAAAAATCATTTGTGAATAACTAGCTCTCCAGTTCCCTATTTTACATTCCTTCCCGTGTTTTGTGTTTTATTTTCCACAGCCACATCCAAGTACAGTGAGTAGCTACGTTATGCAGATACAACATTATATATCTATTAAGTTATAATTTTAAAATGGAAATCAATGATGCCCTGAACAAAAGAGAAAAAACTTTAAAAAAACCCAAAATCTTGAAGCACCTTAGAGACTAATAAAAATGTAGCTGGTATCATGAGCTTTCGTGGGCACAACAGACTTCTTCACAAAAGAGATTTATTCACAAAATTGAATTTTTTAGGACTGCTGTACTTCAAATTAAAGTGGAACTTTAATGTTACAGTAAGGTCAGAAGAGGGATGAATCTTCAAAAGTCTAATTTCTTGAAATCCAAGATCAGTTTCCTTGGCTCAGTCCTTGGCAGTTTCTACCTAGGGGTAAGTTTTTTATTCAGACTAAGTCTTCATTTAGTTTCTACTGAAATGTTTCATATTTGTTGTTTTTAAAATTTTGCATTTAGCTATTGCCTTTTATCCCCAGGGTCTCCATGTGTTTTAATATGTATAAACTGGAAGTATCACTTACCACTGTAAAGCAATCTTGAGCTGAAATGTGCAGTGTTTTAAACAAAACAGAAAAAAAATATAAGACTTTTTTGTGGCTAAAAGTGAAATTGTCTCCAACTAAACCTGGAGGCTGAATTTCAAACAGGAATGGATTTATACAAAAAAATGAGGGTTAACATAATCTTTACTCTCAGAAGGAGTGCCATGGGCTCCTTGAACATCACAGGTAGTCAAGAATTTGGATGCACGCCTCATTTAAAAGGCAACACATTTATCATCATTAAATTAGAGGTCCTAATATTGAACTACCACCATCCCCTGGAACATCTGAGTTGTTTCTTTTTTGTTAGTCTCCTATTTTGTCCAGCTTGGGAGAACTGTGATGAAAAACAGCATAAGGTGGCAACGCTACAAGCCATATTCGATTATGGTATGAATAAATTAAAGGGGTTGTTTTTATTTTAAAAATTAGGCTGAGTAGGAGTTCTGCTTTCAGAAATCTTATCCCAGTACCAATTCCTAGACAGCAACTCCACCTCAAGAACTAAATGCTCTAACACCACTGCATAAAGTAGTCTCCCTTGCTGCTCTCACAGCTACCTCTCCAAAGACCACTGCTTCCATGCACAACTTCCCAGAAAAAATCTATTACCATTTCTTCCCATTGACAATTTTTTTTTCACATTCTAAGAAGAAACAACTGTGAAGATTATGTGACACCATCAGAATGGACGTGGACTGGATCATTCATCACCAAAGTAATTTTCCACTTTAGGTATGATCACCTTCTTATCCACAGTAACTCTGAGGGTATGTCTACACAGCAGCATTATTTCAGAATAACTGATGTTATTTTGAAATAACAAAATGTGCTTCTACACAGCAAACCATTATTTTGAAATAATGTTGAAATGGAGGACTTCTGACTCCAACTCCTATAACCCTCATTTCATGAGGAGTAAGGGAAGTTAAAGGAAGAGTATTCTGCCCCCAGAACACCTATGGGGGGGGCTAGGTTGGAGTCACGTGCCCTTTGACCTCCCTATGCTCCAGGGCCAGGGAGGCTGGGGCTGTGTGCCACCCATCCTCCCTGTGCTACCGGGCAGGGAGGCTGGGGCCGTGTGCTGCCCCACTTCCCCGTGATGCCGGGGGGCAGAGCCTGGGCAGAAGAGGGTGGGAGGTTGGTGCAGGGTTGGGATTTTGCCTCCCCCAGCCCTACCTTCATCCACTGTCTGTGATCATAATTAAATCACCACTTAATCTTTTCGATAAATTAAACAGATTAAGCTCCAAGTCTGACTGTAAGAAATTTGTGTTTATTCCTTAAATAATTTTTATGGCTCTTTTCTGACCTCTCTCTACATTTTCAAAATCCTTTTTACAATATTGACACCAGAACTCTGTACCGTATTCTAATTTCAATCTCAAAGCTGCAGAGGTAAAAATCACCTTCCTACTCACTATTACCTCATTTATACATCCAAAAAGCTCCTTAGCCCTTTTTTGCCCCAGCATTCCAGTGGGAGCTCATGTCTACTATGATCCTTAAATCCTTCTCAGAATCATTGCTTTCCTGGATATAATTGCCTATTTGATAGATTGGCCAACATTCCTTGTTTCCACGTGAATAACTTTTCACTGACTTTATTCAGATTCATTTTGTTTGAGTGTTCCTATCTTTCCATGAAATCCAGAATATTCTATCTGACTGCTCTGTCCTTCTCTTCATTAACCAATTAAAATTGCTTAATACTTAATTCCACTAAGTATCCTTTCTAGTGGGGCTCCTGATTAATAATTAATTAATACTTGCAAGTACAAAAGCGTCAGAGAGGTAGCCGAGTTACTCTGTAACTAGAAAAAATTTAAAAAACAACAAATAGTCTAGTAGCACCTTAAAGACTAGCAAAACATGTAGATGGTATCATGACATTTCATGGGCAAAACCCACTTCTTCAGATGACCGGAGTATTAAAAGTTCAGATCCAAGAATAATATTTCTTTTTAAAATTTTGTTAGTCTTTAAGGTGCTACTAGACTATTTGTTGTTTTTTAAGTGAGTGAAGAAAAACTTCCTTTTGTGTGTTTTAAACCTGCTACCTATTAATTTCATTTGGTGACCCCTAGTTCTTATATTGTGTGAATAAGTAAATAACTTATTCACTTTTTCCAAACCAGTCATGATTTTACAGACCCCTATCATATCCCCCCCGCTTAGTCTCCTCTTTTCTAAGATGAAAAATCCAAGTCTTTTTAATCTCTCTTCATATGAGACCCGTTCCAAACCCCTAATAATTTTTGTTGCCCTTTTCTGAATCTTTTCCAATGCCAATATATCTTTTTTGAGATGAGGCGACCACATCTGTATGCAGTCTTCTAGATGCATGCGTAGCGTAGTTTTATATAGAGGCAATAAGACATTTTCTGTCTTATTCTCTATCCCTTTTTTAATGACTCCTAACATTCTATTTGCTTTTTTGACTGCTGCTGCACACTGAGTGGATGTTTTCAGAGAACTATCCAGAACGACTCCAAGATCTTTTTCTTGAGTAGTTGTAGCCAAATTAGTCCCCATCATATTGTATATATAGTTGGGATTATTTTTTTCAATGTGCATTACTTTACATTTATCAACATTAAATTTCATTTGCCATTTTGTTGCCCAATCACTTAGTTTGGTGAGATCTTTTTGAAGCTCTTCACAGTCTGTTTTGGTCTTAACTATCTTGAGCAGCTTGGTATCATCTGCAAATTTTGCCACCTCACTGTTTACTCCTTTCTCTAGATGTTTTATAAATAAGTTGAATAGGATGGGTCCCAGGACAGACCCTTGGGGGACCCCATTAGTTACTCCATTCTGAATACTTACCACGTATTCCTATCGTTTGAATCCCCCCATTACTAACATCCTATCGTTTGAATCCCCCATTACTAACATCTGCCTTTTCCTAACGGCTGGAGTTCCCTCCCCCAGAGATGTATCCTCAGTGCAAGAGGATACCATAACTTCCTCTGGAAGGAGGGTCCCAACTATGGGATCATTTCCCTCTGCTCCAGTTGAATGTTCTCCTTCCCTGAGCCTTTCATCCTCCTTAACAGCACAGGGGCTGTCTGACCAGAGGTGGGACAGTTCTACAGTGTCCTGGAAAGCCTCATCTATGTACCTCTCTGCCTCCCTTAGCTCCTCCAATTCAGCAACCCTGGCCTCCAAAGCCCATACGCAGTCTCTGAGGGCCAAAAGCTCCTTGCACCAAATGCACAGATATGCCACCTGCCCATAAGGACATACATGCTACATTGAGTTCAATAAACAGGATAGCCCCCATTCTGCTGCTGGGCTTCTGCCTGCATTCTCTCCTACAGCTACTTAGGTTATTGACAGGGTTTTAATTAAATCAGGAAGTTTTGTTTTTAGTTTAGTTTAAAAGTTTTAAAGAATGGCAAGTGTACCTCACCCCCTTCTCACTCCCTCTCGAAACTCCCTGTTCGCAAAGCTCCCTGGTCATTTACTCATGGGCTTTTTAAAGCCCTGACCTTTCTGATAGCCCCGCCCCCGGCTAAGGCTCAACCAATGAACAGGTTCTAGATTTCATATCCTCGTTAAGAAGCTCACAGCTTCCAACTGTCAGCCACAGCACACGGTCCTTGAAACAAACATCTCAGCACTTGAATCTCTAAACAGACAGACAGACAGACAGACAAACACAAGCTCAGCACACAGTTTCTTTTCAGGCAACTAGCAAGTAACCCCCAAACACAAACACACACTACAGAAAGACACTTACCTCAAGGGTCCTGTATTCGCTCCTCCTTCACCTGGAGAATTCCCTCTCAAAACTCCCTGTTAGCTGCCCCTGTTCTCAAAGCTGAATGGCTTGTATGGAGTGTGAGGAGTTAAGAAAGCAGAAAAGATTATAATTATCCACTATTTCAGATGTTGCTACAAATGCCATTTGGAAAAAAAAGACAAACTTTAAATTTATTCAAATGGTACCATAAACTGTGTTCTAATGCAAGCATATCAAAATTAATTGAACCAATGTGGTTATTTATTAAGTTCCACTACAAAAATTGATATAATAAATATGAATTTAAAAAAATCGAATTTATCCAAATAGGAGATGACTCAAAAAAACTAATAATGAATTACTTATGGTCATATATAATTTCCAATTTATTAAATGTGATGACAAGAGCACTGATGTCAGAAGCCATGTACTGATTCCAATCTAGAATATGCTGATTGTGTTAATTTCCTGGCACCCTGCATAGGCCATCTGTTGGAGTATGCACAAGAGGAATGTTTAAGAAATTGAGGCTGTGAATCTGTGGTAGTGTGAGGGATGGAGATGTTTTGGTCTGCTGTTTGATGCTTTGATAAGACTGGGCAGAGAGGCAAAGAGAGTACTGCTGCTGTGGGTTACTTATACTATAAACTCTTATTTAAAACTGCATCAGAGGCATTTAGATGGATGTCACTTGAAAAAGAACATACGAAAGGCCATACTGGGTCAAACCAAAGGTCCAGCTAGCGCCGCATCCAGTCTTCACATGGTGGCCATTACCAAATGCTTCAGAGGGAATGAACAGAACAGATAATCATCAAGTGACCCATCCTGCCACCCATTCCCAGCTTCTCTGGTTTAGGTACACTTCAAAGCATTGGACTGCATTCCTGCCCATCCTAATAGCCATTGATGAACATATGCTCCATGAACTTCTCTAGCTATTTTTGAACACTGTTATAATCTTAACCTTCACAACATCCTCCGGCAAGGAGTTCCACTGGTTGACTGTGTGTTGTGTGAAGAAATACTTCTTCTCATTTGTTTTAAACCTGCTGCCTATTCATGTCCATTTGATGAACACTAGTTCTTGTATTATGAGAAGGGGTTGCCCTTTTATGTACCTTTTCCAATTGCAATATGTCTTTTTTTAAAAGATGGGACAACCAGATGTGCACACAATTTTCAAGATGGGGCATACCATGGATTTATATAGAGCTAATATGAGATTTTCTATCTTATTATCTATCCCTTTCCTAATGATTCCCAACATTCTGTTTGTTTGGTTGTGTGGGGGAGAGGAGAGTTGACTGCTGCTTCCCATTGAGTGGATGTCTTTCACAATGACTATCCACAATGACTCCAAAATCTCTTTCTTGAGTGGGAACAGCTAAATTAGAACCCATCAGTATATATGTATAATTGGGATGTTTTCCAATGTGCATTACTTTGCATTCATCAACACTGAATTTCATTTGCCATTTTGTTGCCCAGTCACCCAACTTTGTGAGATCCCTTTGTTAACTCTTTCCTTGGATGTTGACCTTTGCAGTGGAATTCATTCAGATGAAAGTAAAAAAGAACCAGCATATCTAGGCTGGTGTTTTACTGTGGGAAAATTTGGATTGAACTCTTTAACCCATGTAAAGGTTACATCTTGAGAGGTGACAAGTAGTTATGAGGGTTAGGCCCAGAGCCTGCAAACACTAACCACAGAGGACCAGTAGAAGAGTATCAATGAAATGATTATTCTCCATTGTAGTAACTAAAATTCCCAGATGCTCCTTTTGTTGTGCTGCAAATAGCAACACTGTATTGTACTGGAGTTCTGATTAGCAACTTTGATGAAATTATACCCACTTAGATTGCTATCACTAAGAAAAATATAAGGCATGTAAATGCAGCTGAGTGCATGTTGGTCATTCTTCAGCCCCACTTGTCTGAAAATTTCAGGTTGACATTTAAATGAAATTCAGAAATATATTCTACAAATACTGCAGCAACCTATCCTTGCGGTAAGCAAGTCCTCCACATTTAACAGCAGGCAAACTGATTGTGAGAAAGTATGATGCACTTGGAAATGTTGAGGTCAGCATTAGCATGACTGATCTACTGAAGACTGAGGACTGATGCAAATTGAGCCCTGCCAGTGCTGGGAAGATGGTGATGTGGCAGTAGCCAGCTCTCTTTGTGGGCCTTTGCACACGTAATGATGATTTCAGAACACCCTACTCATAAATATTTATTCCTTTGAGAAGATTGAGAGCAATTTGCTCATTTATTTCAACAGCCCATAATCAGTGTATACATGATCAAGTGATGTTCCTCACAGATGAGTTCCAAATAGCGTCAGTCATAATTACAAGGATTGTTTAAAAAGTTCCTCTCTCCTTAGTGGGTTTTTGCACACCTCAGGAATAGCTGCTGCACACATACAAAAAAAGCACTCGAATCAGTTTATCTTTGAAAAAGTTTAGAGGAGTCACAGGTATTTTTGTCTGGTTTATAAGGGTTCTTTTATAAATGTCACACTTGTTAAAAAGAGAAGTAATGTTAATTTGCATAAGTCATATAAAAAGTTTCCTGAAAATACTAGTAAATATCAGGACTGATTACTACACCATTAATTCATTAAGCTACCTTTTGAGGAATTGTTCCTTTATAATATTGTACTGCTAGAGTCCTGAATGATATAGCATGATAATCTGAGACATAAGCACCTGATTCCACAATGTACTAAGCACATACTTAACTTTAAACACATTAGCTGTCCCACTGATTTTTTTTTAAGACTATTGAATTGGAATCTAAGGATATGTCTGCATGGCAATTAGACACCTGCAGCTGGCATTAGTCAGCTGACCTGGGCCAGTTGATGGTGTCTAATTGTAATGTAGACATATTGTAAGTGACTAAGAGTCTGAATTAGAATTCATTGAAGACAGTTCACATATTACCATTCACTTCAGTGGGTTTGGGGTGAATCCCTAGAAGTAGTATTCTTTAGAATATGAAAAAATAACATGAAAGGTACTTCGTTATCAGAGAGGTAAACATATTTACAATATGCCAGATTTGTTGTAACACAATTACCTGAAAATTTCATCATTATCATTGCAAGCACCAGTGACTCTAGAACTGAATAATGCTGGTTTCTAGAAAATTGCTTCCAGGCAATTCCATTGGGCCTAAATATTATGTATGTTCACAGAATAAATTACGGAGGAAGAAAAAATAAGGAGAGAACAGTAACTCAAAGGATAGGTGAGAAACAGCAGTGCAAACACTACAAATATAACACTATTCTGGTGCTTTACTATCTCTCTTGTCCTGAAAAGAGGGAGTTGCATCTGTTTTGAAAACAGAAACTTAGTGACATTCGACGGAATTGATCCTGGGAGCAGGGATGGCCGCTTTGCAAAAATGCTGGTGATGTCCAGAATGGCCAGAGCTCACACCCTTCCCCTATGCAAACTCTCTCTCCCTCCCACCTGCCTAAGACTCTGGGAGGGATTTGGGTATTGGGTGCAGGCTCTGGGCTGGGTCAGGGGATTGGGTGCGGGGGCAGGATGCACATTCTGAGAGGGACTTCGGGTGCAGGAGAGGGTAAGGGATCAAGCTTTGGGAGGGAATGTAGGTGCAGGAGGGAGCCTGGGGTGCAGGCTGTTGGATGGAGCTTGGGTGCTGGGCGCAGGCTATGTGCTGGGGCAAGGGTTGAGGGGTGCAGGTCTGGGAGGGAGTTTGGAGCCTGGAAGGGTGCATGTGGAGGGGGTGGAGATGTGATGAAGGAGAGAGTTTGGGGGGCAAGAAGGAGTGTGAAACAGGGGTGGGAGGGCAGGCTCTGGAAGGGGCTGAAGGTGTGGGAGAAGGAAGCTTGGGGTGTGGCGCTTACCTAGGGCATCTCCTGTCTTGCAGCAGCTCCTAGGAGGGAGGGCAAGTGATATCTGTGTGCTGCTGCCCACAGGCACCAACCCCATAACTTCCCATTGGCTGCAGGGGTACATGGGGTGGGTACAGTGTGCGGAGACACCCCCCGTACCCCAGGGGCCACAGGGACATGCTGGCAGCCAGATAGAACAAGCAGGAAGGAAGCCACTCTAGCCCTGCTGTGCTGCTGGTGGTGGCAGTGTGGGCCCCCAGGCCATTTTAAATTGCCTAGGGGTGTCAAGCAGACCAGGAGACAACTGGCGGTGCTGGAAGAGCCCAGGGACAGCAGATGCGGCTGCAGGAAAGACCCGGCCTCAAACTTTGATGGAGCTGGGTCCCTGAGCCAGGAATATTATTGATGCCTGGGCACCACAAGCCCATATAACTCGCTGCCCATGCCTGAAAGATATTTCTTCAGGCCTATATGCATAACAAGACATCATTTTCAACAAGACCAATTTTCTATCTCAAGCAATGTGGTAACATTCAGGAGGTGACCTGCCCCCCATGCACCACCAAGATTTAAATTGCTAAATGGGGGGGCACATGCCTCTTCCTTCCCTTTACTGTGGCTTTCCCTGCACCCTCCACAGACACTAGTCACCCCTACAAGCCTCTTAAGGAAATTATAAATGAATGGAATGGAACAAAATTCAATACATAAAGCTGAAATGCTAGTTTTAAATGTAGGTTTCTGGATGTTTGAATATTCAAAACTTCAGAAAATTATTTCTGAGGATCTAACTTCTTTACAAGAAGTAACATTTTTCAAATACATTTTCTTGAAGGCATATATGCAGTGGTGTCCCAATGAGAAAAAGCAGATTCAGATTAATCATAGAAATCATTAAAAATACTAAGTGGAGGTGTAATGGCAACACCCTTAATAATGATAATGATTTCAATATGCTTCTGCTTCTCCTTTGTAATGTAGGCAGGAATCAGATCAAGCAGTGACATTTTAGAAGGAAAAGGCAGAGGAAGAGATATTATGAAGTCCTCTTGAAGAACTCTGAGGATATATCTACACTGCAGGCTAAAGTTGAGTTAAGATACGTAACTTCAGCTACGTTAATTGTGTAGGTGAAGTCGCAATAGCTGAATTTGGCTTTTGGCACTGTCTTCCTTCAACACTCTTCCTTCAACTTCCCTTACTCCTTGTGAAATGAGGGTTACACAAGTCAGAGTAAGAAGCCCATTATACTGAAATTATTTATTTGCACAATAGGGTGTTGATATTTTGAGCAGCCACAGGCTAGCAGTATTAGGACCAAAGTAATACATTAAAGGAATTTGGAAGACTAGTATTGTATTGTGCCTAGCAATTGTGCCTGGTAAAGGGATTCAACCTTGTATGGATTTATATGATGTAAGTCATGGTGAATGCACAGTCATTGTTCTCTGGAGAGAAGCTAGTTCCTCCCTCTGACAAAATGGAAAAAGGGGGTCTCTTCCCTCAGTGGGAAGGGATGTGACAGTTGGAGGAGAAGAGGCAGATGGTGAAGGGAAAGTGGCAGGAGTGGGGGAAAAGCTTGAGAGAGGGACAGAGAAACAAAGAATCTGAGACTAATAGAGAGAAAGAGGGAAAAAGTCAGCTACAGGGATGGAGGGAAATCAGGACAGAGACAGCAAGAGTGAGGAGAGAGGCTAAAACTGGGCTGGACAAACAGACATGGAGGAGAGGGTCTCAACAATAGAAGGCTGGTTGCTCAAGAAAGTCCATGTTTAATCACATGTTCCTGAGTGTCCCTTCAAGTATGTTCTGAGCAGCACTTCTAGTCATTTACGATCATTGAATCATGTTGTCTCAGAAGTCAGTAAAAGGAAAACTTAAGGTCATTTGGATTCCAGGGATTTGATCTAACGTTCACCCCCAAAAAGCAAGCAGCACTGGAGTCAGCTCCATCTCTTTAGGAAGTCACCAATGGGATAAAAAAGCAACTGGAAGCTATGCAAATGATACCACATGTACTACAATTACAGGAGTCAGTCCTTCATTAGGTAAACACTTGATCCAATGTACATTAGTCAATGCAAGGCACCATTAGATTTCTGTTGGCATTGGAACAGACCCTACATTAATAATGTGCCTGTAGATCTTCACTTGTTTAATAATCAGGTATTTGCAGTAAGCAGGAACTTTTTCCTATCCAACTATGTCTGGTCAGGAGTTTGCAACTTTTTTCCTCAGATATAGACCTTGTAACCCAGGCTTCAAGAGTAGACTACATTAGTGAGATTTATGTGGGGCTATATTTCTCTGCAAGTCCCAAAGACCATGCCTCAAATAATGACCTCGGATCGTCCCCATCCCAGTAACTTTGCAGTTCTCACTACAAGGGTGAGGGAGCAAAATATGTTTGACACATTTTCCCACAATGATGTGATAAATAGCTCTTCTTTATAAATTTCTTTTAAAAATCCAAAGGATTTGTAGAAAACCTTGGAAACACCTCACAAAAATAGATCAGAAGGAAGCTGCAGATTTTATGGACAAATGTCATGCATATTATCTGCTATCTTGGCACAGATTATGAATCAGACACTATTCATTAAACATATGCTACACAGAGAAACACATACATGTGCAAGAAAACACTGATGGATTATGTTAGGACAGCCCCCAAGGCAACTAAATGACATGTTGAACTCTAGTCTCCATTGGCTGTTAACTAGAAATTTATAGTCATGCCTTAGAGATGGAGTGATACTCTTAATTCTTCTTCAAGAAGAATTTAGCTGGGCAACTTTTCATCCACTTTGGCAAATCTGAGGCTACCAAGGAAGTTGTTCTGGTCTTGACTAATAACAGAAGTGTGTTGGGGGGCGTGGGGTAAGGAATAGAATGACTATGTACTGTTTTCCAGTGAAAGCTAGTGGTTGGTCTTGCCTTCTGATTAGAGCCAACAACATTCAGTCTGCAAGAATCTCATGGTGCAGCATGAAGAAAGAAGAGAGGGATGTTATTTTGAAAAGTGCAAGACACATTTTACAAAAAGAGATAATAAAACAGCATCTTCTCAAAAGACACTGCAGAAAAATAGCAATATCCAAGTAGGAGAACAAGTCCATGAAACTAATATGCAGGTTTCAATAAATGTGTCAAGATGAGTTTCAGTTTTGGGCCTTTTGATTATTTTTAGGCATCACAAAGATCTTTTTAGAGCTCTTCACTTTTCTGCATGGATGCGTTTTATTTTTTAAAACTAAACATTCAAATTTCACTGATGCAGAGAACAAGCGTACCTAATCTTAACTCCCTTGTCCTGCTATAGCTTTAAGCAACTACTCATATGATATTTGGTAGAGATGTGTTTTGTGGAGTTGAATGTTAGTGAGATGGGAATGTTATCAGTCATCAGTATTGTGATGCCTGGCTCCCACTATTGTAATTAATTTAGGGCCAAGGTCTGCTACTGTTACCAAAACTGAGTAATTCCATTGGAATCAATTATTTGCAAAGTAAGGTGATATTCAGCATGAGTAAGGATCGTACGGCCTGTAGTAATAAAATAACAGTGTTACTGTTTATTATTATGTCTTACATATATTAGCTGTCAAGAAAACTTGAATTTTGTGCCAGTCACCAGGTTGCTTTCTTTCTATTGTCATACCTGCCAGACAGAGCCCTGTTTTATAAAAATGAATATTGCACACTGATGTTACTCACTGTTTTTAATTAATAATTTTCAGTTCTTCCACTGTATTATTGAGAGACTGCAGCTGAAACAAGTCCCTGATCTATGAGTGTTTTGACTGTATTGTTCCAGTTTGAAAATGTCTTCATTGATTACTAGTGAGTTCTTACAACATTTATAACTTGATTTTTTTATTATATGATAACTTAATAATACATACAAATATTGACATTCTAAGCAGACGACATTTGTGTGCCCACGGTGGGCCTGGTTCTTCCCTCACCAACAAAAGGGTAAAATCAGGAGCAACTTTATTGAAGTTACTGGAAAAGAGCCAGCAAAGCAGGGAAGATTTAATGTGATGAAGAGACTTAATACCGAGTTTGCATTCTGTCTGTACTGGTCCCAATTTCCATTGCAGAGAACAGTTGTCCATGACCCTGCTCATCTGACATATCACTTATCTCCTGCAGCCAGTGGAGATCACTAAAACATTCAAGCTGAAGTTTCCCAATATAAAAATCAAAGAATTACTGGCAGGACATTCCCCACAGGTCCCTAAATTTTTTTCAGCTAATTCCCTAACTTTGGTCTGAAATAGTTCAAAGTTTTGTTGTTGTTGTTGTTTGTTTGTTTTACCTTCAGGCAAGCTGCAAATCTCTTTTTTTTTTAAGGTGGCTGTTAGGGAGAGTGATGTTGCCAAAAAGTGTGGATTTTGGCATAGAGGTGTGCAGGGTTATGTTTTAATTCATTTACTCTATGCCCCAGAGCAAAGGGGCAAGGATTGTGGGAAGAGAATTGCAAAATATTTGACATCACCTCAGATGATGCATAAGGAAGCAGCCGTGAGCCAGCATGGGAGAGTGGGCATGCTATTTTCTGTCTGAATAGGCCAGCAACAAATTACTATCTCCTGGAGCAAAACAGCAGCAGCATAGCTTTCCAAGCAATAATCCCTTCTCTAAAAGGCCATACTCTAGCTCTAGTCCATAATCCAGAACATTAATTCTCTTAGCCCTCTTCCCTTTCCCACCTACATTATTCCAGTCATTATAGGAAACCAGGTTTTCCTCTCACTGCTCTCCTCTGTGTCCTCTCCTTGTCTAAGCTGCGTTTTGTTCATGCTGCAGCCACAGTGCTGAATGCTGATGAGACTAAGCTCTGACCAACCCCAGGCACTCATTTCCGGGTAATTACTTAGTACCATAGCAACACTTACAGGCCTTCAATTTCCTGACAGAGATGCTTGTCTGAAAGACAACAATAGATAGTCACAAGTTTGTTTGTTTTTCTGTTTAGTCGGAGAAGCTTGTTAGGAAGAATCATTTAACTATGGCTGGACAGGGGTGGTACACAGAGATAACAGCAACAGTGAGAAAGAACATGGATTGAAGGAAGCTGTAAAGATGGGATGAGATGTAATGTAAAATTTCTCTCCCCCCTACCTATTTAAAACATCCAACACTGGTACCATAGAGCTGCATGTGTTATCCAATGTGTTTTCTACATTTATAATTCAGTAAAATGCATCATAAATTAATAAACCACAGTCAAAACAAAGGAATTGCTAAACCTACAAGGCTGCATGGAGAATAGATTATTAGAAATGAGAAGCAGCAATATACCCATTTAGTTTACACTGCAATACAATCCTCAGTTCAACATATGTGCCTTCAGTTATGAACTGAAATATCTAATATTGCCTCCTTCTGAGGTTTCACCCTTCCCCCCTCTTTCCTTAGGCACAAAGAAAGATGTCTGAACTATAAAATCACCTTTCCTACCACTCCCCCACTGCCTGCTTCAGCACCACATCCCTACTGTATACTAAAGTCACAGTGAAGCATCATGACTCTGGGTTATGTGCAAACATCAGAACTAGGCAGGTGATGTCCCACAATGTATTTAATAAATGAGGAAGCTAAGGAGCAGCTATTGAGCACTAAAGAACCAGACATGTTGGACTTAAAATCCAGGAAGGATGAACCAGATCTATCAGAAGGCCTCCTCGTCAAAAACTTAAATCCAGGCCTGCAGACGGAAGGGGGGGCACAAGGGGACACTTGTCCCAGGACCCAGAAATTCAAAGGGGCCCAGGGCTCCTGGCCACTGCTGCTGCAGCACTGATGATGGCCAGAGCCTCAGGCCTTTTAAATTGCCACTGGAGCACTGCACTGTGCAGCTCTGAGGGCAGGGAGGGGTGCACTATGCTTTGGGTGGTATATAGAGCTGGCTAGCCCCGCCTCTTCCATCCAAGGCCCCGCCCCTTCCAGGAGTGTGGAGCCACGCCCCACTTTGTCCAGCGGTCACACAGGCTGTTGGTTCCCCTGCTTAAATCAAATGTGTTGGCATTCAAAACGGGTAATTATTCTTTTTTTCCTGTACACACACAGGAAAAAATAACCCTCTGATGTAACACACCTGCAGTCAACGGTGTTGTGCCAAGGAACAAGTTCGGCCAGTTTCTTTAAAAAAAAATGTAATGGGGTCTCACTTCCTACAATGTTGAAGTTAGCTCTGCTGTCCGATTCCACACTCTTGGATGTGCCAATAGATACACTAGATATAGGCAAACAATATGTGTTTTATATGGAAATAGAAATACATGTAGCTAGGAAAAAGATACTTACGTAATGGGGGATTCTATCCTGAGAAACAGTAAATTTGAAAAAGATACAGAGGCCATGGTAGATAATCAGCTGAACATGAACTCCTGGTGGGATGCTGTAGTCAAAAGGGCTAATGCAGTCCTGGAATGCAAACATGGGGTAATCTTGACTAGTAGCAAAGAACTTATTTAGGACTAGTGTGACCGCTGTCCACAATTGAAGAAGGATGTTGAAAAATTAGAAAGGATTTAGAGAAGAGCCACAAGAATGATACAAGTTTAGAAAACACGACCTATAGTGACAGACTCAAGCACTTTAATCTGTTTAGCTTAGCAAAGACAATGTTGAGGTGACTCAATTACAAGTATTACACAGGGACCAAATATTTGCTAATGACCTTGTCAATCTAGCGGTGAAAGATATAACATGATCCATTGGCTATTCAGACCAGAAATAAGGCATACATTTTTAACAGAGAGAGTAACCACTGGAACACTTTACCAAGGGGCTATGGTGGATTCGCTGACACCAACTATTCTGAAATCAATGTTTCTGCTTTTCTAAAAGAGCTGCTCTAGGAATTATTTTTGGACATTCTGTTGCTTGTGTTGTACATAAGGTTAGACTTGATACTCACAATGGTCCTTTCTGGCCTTAGAATCAATTTATTCTTGTGTGTTCAAATGATTATCCCTCTGGCCAAACCAAAGTCTGACCTGCCATCCCAGAGGTAAGCAAAGAAAATCCAACAATAAACAAAGGAGATGTTCAGCACACAGAGTTTCGGTTTTATGTGTTTTTTTTATAAGGGCCAACATAAAGGGAAAAGAGGTGAGGATATAGGAAAGGCAGGAAAACACTGCTAAGTGTACCATGCTAAAAAGAGGTAGCTGTATTAGTTTGTAACTTTAAAAAACACTAGTAGTCCTGTGACAACGTAGAGACTAATAAACAAATATATATTTTCCCCACCCCACTATAGAAAGGATGTGGACGCATTGGACAGGGTCCAGTGGAGGGCAACCAAAATGATAAGGGGGTTGAAGCACGTGACTTACGAGGACAGGCTGAGGGATTTCGGCTTATTTAGTCTGCAGAAGAGAAGAGTGAGTGGGGGATTTGATATCAGCCTTCAACTTCCTGAAGGGAGGTTCCAAAGAGGATGGAGAGAGGCTGTTCACAGTAGCGACGGATGGCAGAACAAGGAGCAATGATCTCAAGTTACAGTGGGGGAGGTCTAGGTTGGATATTAGGGAAAAAACTATTTCAGTAGGAGGGTGGTGAAGTACTGGAATGGGTTACCTAGGGACCGTGTCCATCCCTAGAGGTTTTTAAGTTCTGGCTTGACAAAGCCCTGGCTAGGATGATTTAGTTGGGATTGGTCCTGCTTTGGTCAGGGGGCTGGACTCGATGACCTCCTGAAGTCTCTTCCAGCCCTAGGATTCTATGATTATATATATATATATATTATCATGAGCTTTCATGAGCTTTTGTGGGCAAAACCCATTTCTTCATATGGGATGATCTTGTAGCATGCTGTGCACTGAGGCTGCTGTGGTACAGAGAAGATTGCAGGTGTAGTTGGAGACACAACCAGCCTTGTACTGGCAGAGATCACTAACACTTGCAGGCAGTTGGGCAATTGAGGTGATTGGCTTAGTAACTGGGTGGGAAGACATGTAACTGGGAGAATGAGGAAATAAAGGGGGAAGTGGGTGGAGGAGAGAAGCTGGGTGAAAGACTTCTGCTCCTCTTGTACAATTTGATGAGTAGCTTAAAGGTATTCTTTCAGGCTAGCTGTCCTGAGACTCCACTTTAGAATCCAGGGTTCTGGATGTGATCTCAGAGTCTGACATCTAACAAACACCTAACATTATATCTGTCGGGGAAATGAACCCTGATGAATCACTTTTACTATAGCTCAATAAAGATTTTTCAAATTAATTGATGGAATTCAGTCCTCAGAAGAAAAAAATGCATGTCTTCAAATTTGTGGAGTGTGAAATAAATCTAAGAAAAAATGTCTATGCTTCTTTGGCCAGAATAATTACCCTCTCTCCTGTTACAGCCTCCAAGAACAAGGGGCAAATTCTGTTTGCATTAGTCATGCAGGAGCCACTGTGACAACTCTGAGTCACACTGAAAGTACTTCCTTGATAGTTCCAGCTTTATATCTCCATTTCATTTAACCTGATCAATGTGGCTGAATGACTTACTTAGGGTCAGAGACTGGTGCTTGGGTGAGAGCCAGTAAGCTGACACTGAGCGGAAGCAAATCTGAAGAAGCACTTATAGTTTGATTTTAGCTTTAGAAGACCTGGTGAAGGTTATTTCAGCTAACAAAGGATTTCTGTTAACATAGATGTGTGTTGTAATGAACAAGATTCTGAGATGGATAAAGAGTACTTATAATTTAAATACATTCTGTGATTGATAAGAGATATTTATTATGGCAGATGTTTTCTGTGATTTATGAATTAATGATCCACTGGAGGATGTTTTTAACTCATTAGAAATTGCTTGATTACACAGATGTTCTTATTCATAAAGACTACGTTAGAGATCTCTTCCATCAATCATGTAAACTAGTTTACCAGATAAAAAGTTCCATAAATTATTAGGTATATTGAGAGATGGAAAACAGTGCACATAAGGATCAATTGTGGAGAAGTGTTGCCTTGGAATTTTGTAACTACAGGAAACCCCCGTGATGCGACAACCCACGTTGTGACCCTCCAACCCCGTGCACTAACAGCCATTTTTGTAAGTGCGGAAAGGGCCGAAACCCCCCGACTTACGTCCTCAGCCCGCATTTACAACAGCGCACGATGCCTATCGTAAATGAGGGTTTGAATTATGACGCCCCCCCGACTTGCGACACTTCCCCAGGAACCGATCACGTCACAAGTGGGGGGGGCCACCTGCAATAAGTTAGTTAGTTATAATGAATGTATGTTATAGCCTTAGGTTTGGATTAAACATAAACACAAGATGTAGGCCTCAGACAGACCAGGCAGCTTTGTTAACTTAGCTCCAGCTATGTTTGATATTAGCATGTTCTGATGTTAAAGCAAAGGGATGGAATATTGTAATATATATTGATGTTACTATTAGGCAAGGCCTTGTAGTAGATAGAAAGAAGTTTAATGTTGAAAGACTTTGTAACTTTTTTTAAGTGACTAGAAGTACCCTTTTGTCCCATACTGCAGTTGTGTAAATGTATTGTTTGTGTGAATGAGAGAGAGAGAATGTTTTAGGAGAGATAAGCGTGAAGTCACTGCATGCTCAAATGGTCAGAGGAGGGCCCGGAGACTCAGAAGCACCAAATAATTATCAACTAAGCGAAGGCACACTGAAGATGCAGACGACCGGGGCAGACTGACGAAACCTGAAGTTAGTGGCAAGCATCCCTTGATAGGGAACAGGTAACAACTTTTGCCAGAAAGACAAAACCTCCTAAGGGTCATCAGCATATGGATATCAAATGACTGTGAGAACAACTTCTTTCCAATAAGCATATGTCGAAGGAAGATTGATTGTAATGCTGAGTGACTGATTAAGGCCTAACAAGGCAAAATGCATAGATTTACATGGAAGGAAAATCCTATAAGGATGGGGTGTCTTGTATGATTCTTTGGGTTCCCATCCTACTAATGGAGCATCAGTCTGGACTGACAAGAACCCGGCTCCTTCCTCACACCTGACCTATCTGGCCAATAGGTTGGGCCAAGCAACAGACTGGTAACTATTCCATCAGCAGGGCATGCTTGTGTGTGTGCGTGTGCGTGTGTGTAAATGCATACACTACTTTGTTATATTATCAATAAATGCGGTGTGTTGCCTTATCCCGCTGAAAAAGATCCCGTGTGCTTCTTTTAAGCATACCAGAAGTGTCTTCTCTTCACCAAAAAGGAATATATTGGTCCCACAACCTATAAAAGAGAAGAAGTTTGGGAGTTTTATTGGAAGTGGACAAGTAGCTATCACTACACCATTTACAGAGGCTTTGCTAAAGTATGCTATTGACTATTAATTTCAGTAAATAATACCAAGTGAGCTGACCTCTCATATTGTTAATATCATTATTAAATACGATAATGCAACATACTGGTTCATAGCCTAAGGAGCTCTATGAAGTACAGGCCACTCCAAAACTTCTTCTGTCCTCCTGTTAAACTGCAGCAAGTCAATATTCATTCCTTTATTGACAAGCTAGAGTTATGGTGGTGTGTCAATTCCATATCAGTTGGAACATTTTGACTAATTTTCCCAGCTACTTCTGGATTGCCAGGTAACCAAAAAAAAACCCCCACTTTTTAAATCTTCACTAGGCTAGAAGTGTAACTAGTCCAGTTCACTTGTAACTAGAGATGAACAGAAAAAAGATTCCATTTTACAGCAACTTTGAAGGTTTTGAAATTCGTTTTTGTTCTGCGTTGGAATAAAAACACCACCTTTTGAAGGTTTTATGAAACTGAATTGGGTTGAAATGTTATTTTTCTAATAAAAAAAGACTAGGTCTTTTCCCCTCCATTGCTCTGATTCAGAAAATTCACTCTGACCCTGAAAAAAAACATCCTGTCAAAACATTCATCAATATCAATGTTTTCACCACATATTTCAGTTTCAACAAAATGGCTGTTTTTGATGACAAAACATTTCATCAAAAAGTTTCCCACCAGCTCTATTCATAACTTTTTCATCCAGGTGCAAGATTTATTACAGATATCCAGGTCTGTCTCACATCAAAAGCTGAATTGCTACAAAGTGCTCTGGCTACTGGTACATCTGAAGAGCACTAGAACTTTTGCAAGTTACTCAGAGATGCCTCACAGCTGTATTCCATGAGTTGCACTGATTGCCAATTTATTCTGAGGTGCAATTCAGTTTGCTTCACTCTGTGATATGACCCCTGCTCATCTGTTTCTTAGGAGTGCTATAGTCCATTCCACTGGAGTCCAAACACTTTTTTCTCCCATTAATTTCAGTGGAACCTGAAAGTGCCTACATAGACAGGTAAAATATAACATTGGAATCATTCATTTTAGTGTCAATGCATACTACACATGTATAAGAAAGTAGGAATGAGAACATTTTCTTACCCTCAGAGTAACAATTGACAGCAAAATCAAAGGAAAAATGAACCTTCGGTTTGGTGCAAGAAAGATTCTGGGGCCTGTATCCTTTTAATACCATCTTGTTTCCTTAAATTATTATCTAAGACACTCAAATTCTAGCAGCAATTCTAGCTTTCATTCTCAAAAGTTTGTGCAGCTGAATAGGGCACAGCTGTATTGATTAAAATTCCTAACTTACACAAGTGGTCATCACATATGAAGAGCCATCTGTTATACCATACATATAGCTTTGCTAGCTGTAATTGAGTCATGAGACATGATTTAAGATATGGATGAAAAAACCATGGAAAAGATATCTAAAAATCCTCATTTTCCTTTAACGTGTTAAAATATCAAGACTTTTGCAGGTCACCAGCAATCTCTTTCTTTTTACTAACTGCTAAAATGGGTTCTGTATCAAACGGCAGCAAATCAATATGTATCCCCTTATTGCCAGAGTGCAGTTACAGTGGATATGAATGAACTGCATACCAATTATAACATCTTATTTCCCAGGAGATCCAGCAATGGGTTGTTACTAAGACATTATTTTCAATGGGGATAATCACCTGAGAAATGGTAAAATGAGTTAATCACTTCTAATTAGGGCACTGACCCTATTTATGCTGGACACTTTTATTCCTACCATTGGTAGGAGAAAATTCTAATGATAGGCCAAATTTACCCACAACATACTTCCACCAAAGCCATGTGAGTTAGGCCTAGGACATGACGAATCTGACTCATTGTTGGTTGTGAATAAATTAGCTCAAGTTATGTATTTTTGGAGAGACCACGTGTTCTGCTGACCTAGGAATGCTGCAAATTACTTTCATTGTTCCATTGCTATTATTGCCAGTGTTGCACAAGGAGGATTTCTTGGCACTAAGCAGAATATAAATCTTTTGTTGTTTTTGTATATTTGTGCAACTCATTTATATATGAAAAAATAATATTTAATGTTTGCTAACAGGATATGGAATGAAGAAATGGCAAAAGGAGTCAAGAATATTAAGATATTCTGCACAGTGTGGGCTTGAGTCTGAAAGTCCTTGCATGGCTGGCAGCAACACACACAAGGTTGTTCAAAGTACAGTGCAAGTGTGAGCAGAGGCTACACTTGTGCATAAGCAATGTAAAGTCCTAACTGCAGCTCTCCTCCCACAGGGGGGGAGGGCACAAATGTCTCATGCATCTGCTCCTGTTAGGAAGAGAAAGAGATGCAGTTTATTCATGCCAAAGTCGTACTCTCTATGTCCCTGCACAATGAGAGGAGGGAGGAAGCAGCAGGCTGAGCTCTTCTTGCTCCTTCTTCCCTCCCTCCCCCACCATGTAGGGCTGCTTCACCAAGCCTGCTGCTGGAGTCCCAATGCTGCTGCTTACTTTGAAGACCATCTACTGGTGAGAGGAAACCCAGCAGTACGGAAGGTGAAGAAGCCCCATAGAGAAGGAGGAGGAGCTCAATCTGCTGCTTCCTCTCTCTCTAGCTGCAGGGGAACACGGACAATGATGCTGCCAGAGGGAGTGCTACCTCCTCGCTGCTTGGCATACGTCCCAGAGGTGTGTGGAGCAATGGGCCGGGGGGAGGGCGGCACATGATCCTGCATGCCCCACCCATGCATTGCCTGTGCCCCCATGTTCCACTCAAAAGCATCCAGCAGATGTGGACTGCGATCCACCCATGGACTATCCTTGTCCTAGATACTGAACCAGGCTCTTGCACCACCTCCCCCCAGCCACCACCTGTGCAAGCAAACTGAAGCTAAGCTGGCCTTGTGCTTATGCTCTGAGTGATTCCTGGGATCCACCACCCTCCAGCCTCATGCCTCCCACCACAGAGTGGTCCCGAGAGCCTACCCTCCAGCCTCATGCTCCCCTCACTACCGAGTGGTCCCCAGAGTCCATCCCTAGCCTCATGCTCCCCCTGCACCGAGTGCTCCCCAGAACCCACCTCTTCATCCAAGAGCTGTCCTCTGAACTCACGCCCCCAGCCTTATGCTGCTTACCCCAGAGCTCCCCACACACTATAGTCTCTGGCCCCCCACTCCTGAGCAGTTCCTAGAGCATCCCCATTCTGGTCTCATGTCCTCCCCCAGCCAAGTCCTTGGAGGCCAGTACCTGGAGCCATCTCCAGCTTCCCAACTGCCCCTTTCCCTCCACAGTCTGCTTCTAGTCACCCATTTCTGCCAGATCCCAGCCTCTCACTGGGGCTGCTGTCTGGAGTCTCCTTGGTCCCCCTGCTACCTGGAGCCTCCTTCCTCTCCCTTTTCTACCCCAGCCCTCAAAGGCACATTGGACTGCTAGCTGGGTCATAATCCAATAGCTTCACCTCCCAGCTCAGAAGTACTCACACACATTCATATGCTGCTTTACTGCTCTGATCTCAGCCTGCTTTCACCTGCCCCTGCTTGCATCTCTTCTCTGCTACTTGGCTCAAGTGGGGCACAGTGGAGAGGTTTTGGGGCACAGCAATGTGTCAGCCGACGGTCAGGGCAGTGTGTGTGTGTGTGTGTTTCCAAGAAAAGGTTTAACGTCCGTGTCTTTACTGCTAGGACCGGGGTCCCGTCACAGAGGATAGCCAGCAGGCCAACAGACGCCCCTGTTTATAGGAAGAGCTTATTACACCTCAGATTTTAGCTGCTAGGATGCAAAAATCCCTTCGCAGCGGGCAGCCTAGGACAGACTGAGAGGTGCCCCAACGGACCTGTCACCTGGGAGTGACACAGATCCAAACGCCCAAGCTCTTCCTATACCTGTCCCTTATGACCGACTGAAGTTCTTTTAAATTGTGCTTGGTTCTGTTACAGCAACTGAAGGAGTCAGGTTAAAACTTAACAGTTACAGGTTTATTAAAAGGCTTATAAATCATATGGTTACAATGGCTATTGCTCTATTTCTTAACTGCTAGCAAATATAGATTTTAAAAATGGTTACAAAGAAAATAAAGATAGAAAATAGAAATAATGGTACCAAGTGACAGCTTAATCTTTAAAGAGCTCTAAATTTATGTGTACACTTAAGACAAAGGACCACATCCAGGTACAATTTTACCCCCTTCTGTGCCTCTCGACTCCAGCGGGTCAAGCCAGGGCAGTCCTCAATTCCTAGGAAAGACGAATACGAGGTGGGCGTCACCGTGGAACCTCGGGAGGTCAAACACCTAACCCGACCAGCAGATAGATGGTAGATTGACACTCAGAGTCAATGTGCTGCTGGACCCATTTTTATACCCATAGGGGCCCGTATCCTCTTTCTTATCTAAGATGCCAGATTGTGTTGGTTCGTCTTTGTGATGCCAGTTCTTACAAGCAAGTTTCAAGTTAATTTACACTTGCAAGAGAGATAACTAAATTGTGAGTACTAAACATTTTTTTACTGGGCGAGAGAGATTCCTCCCCCCGTGGACGGCTGTGTGTTCGTATCAATATGGGTTCAGTCAAGGACACTCCTCTGCAGCCTCTTGGTCAGCAACTGGCGTATCTCTGTTTACAGCCATTCAGGGTTACAGCAGCCTGCCATATCCAGGCAAGCAAAGATGGATGTTACGGGGGGGGGGGGGTTCCTGTCTGGCTACACAATGCCAGGTGACTAAGGCCAGCATCGTGCAACTTGTTTTCAATTTAGGGAAATATGATCACCTACCTCTCTGGGTGGGAGAGTGGGGGGAGCTGGCAAGCAATAGGAGTGCTTGGGGAGGCAAAAGGGGAGTTATGGGACGGGAGCTGCATGGGGAGCTGGTCCTTGACTATATCTTGACCAAGAAATTTGGACCTTGTCAAAACATAATTGAATAACCATCATCTATGGGTTCCTCCTAACAGTACAAAACAGCCAGCTGAATCTCCCACCCGGTAACCTGGGAATACTTTGTATCTCGTTTGTGAAATCTCCCAATGGTAGATTCAGTATAAATAGTGAAGAAAAACCTTATATGCTGGTCACAAGAAAGAAAAACTAATGTTCATTTACCATTATTTCTCATGGAATAGATAGAGGCTTCTGCACATTCAGTGCCTATTTATATTAACATTTCCTGGCCACAAGCAACTGGTATTTCCCTAACATCTCCAAAATGCTGAATACAATGACAGACAAACGTTGTTTTGGTTTTCTTACTATATCATAGGGCAGTGTGTGATAGTTCAGCTGCAGCTAAAATGGACCCTGCTCATTCATTTCCTATTACGTTTTGCACGAAGGCACTGTAATCCCTAGCTTTACCAGCTCCAGGGAGAAAGCAAGTAAGATTTGGATCCTGGTCTAAAGCCCGCCCACCAAAAACAATGAAAGTCTTTCCAATTTTTTACTGGACTTTCAATCAGGCACTTTCCCCCTATATCCTTTCAAGCAAAGAAAGGTCTCACTAGACTACATGTGGAAAATACAGACTAAATCCTGCATTCAGTAGAAACACTTGCTACTAGAGAGGTTTGCTCTGCATGGAGATGATATAATATACGATTTGTCGCATCAAAAGAAACAATTATTCACTTCAGTTACTGATCTTCTTGTTCTAGTAACATTGGCATCCTCTCAAAATGAATTTTGGACATGACTTTTTTTTTCTACAAATATGAGGCAAAGCTATAGATAAGACTGTAGGATCATCTTAGGCTGAATTTTCCTTGCCTCGTATCCCCCTCATCCTTCCAAATACCCCACACTACATATAGAAATTATGTATGTTATGGTGGAACTGTACCTCAGAGAAATATTCCTAAGTCTAAGAATGATATATGAACTATTATTTAAATGAGCTTTCTTTTCCATAAAACATGGCTAAAAACCCAATACATTTGGCAAGTTTCATCATCAACATTTCAACAAAAATGTAGGGCCCCACACTCATTTTTTGGACCAGCTGTGCTGTGTGCATATATTTTACAGCTATTTTTTCACATTAGCTTCAAAGATAACAAGGTAAGAGCTGGGTGAAGAAGGAAACAACGGGAGAAAATGGCAGAGATATTTCCTTTCTTGACTGTGATGACATTTTCACCTTTCATTACTCACATTGCTTACAGACGGAGGCTGCTGCACATAGGCCCTGCTTCTGTTCCCACTGAACTCAATGGCAAACTCCTACTGAAGTGCAGGATCAGGATCAGGCCCAGAGTGCTCAGTGGAGTCGAGTTCAGTAGAACGATTTTTACAGTAATTGGGTATAATTTGAAATTACATTCAGAGGGGGTATAAGAACTCCAAATATTCAATTAACAGCTCTATATAGGACATAGTAGGTCCCAACACAATTCAAAGATAATCCTTAATAAACATGAAAAGGAAGGAGGTAAAATCCACATACCTCAGGAGCATCCAGGGCTCTGTACCTTACTGTGAAAGTTTTTTGTCTGAAGAATCAATTTGACATTATACTCCAGGATCTACAGTGGGAGAACAGTATTTTGAGATATTGCTCACTGCAGGGGGCTTCAGTATTTACTAGATGTGACAGCTTTTGAGAAGTATGTTGCAGTTAAGTGTTTTATCCTTTCTTACTGGAAAAGTACATGCCTCCCAGATACAATCCAATGAAGAGAGTTGTCTAGAAAGTGTGTTGTAGATATTCGAATAAATTCAACACATACAAGGCCTCTGACATAATTAATGAGGGTTTCAGACATGGGGAAATTATACTAAATTATTCTTGATGGCATCTGAAACGTAGATGTACAAACTCCGATTGCCCCTCAGGCCCAGATCCTCTGCTGTGTGCAGGCACCTAATTCCTGCTGATTTCAATGGAAGTGAGAAGCCTTTGAAGAACTGGCCCTCACAGCTTTCCTTCTGCTGTGACGATCTGAAGATAACTTATGGGTTACTGTACTTCCATGTCTGTTATATGGTTTATTTTATGTGTCTTGTCTTGGGGAGGTCATCCCACACAAGTCACAAGCAAGTTAGTCTGGGCCAGAAGGAGGCAAGTAATCTCACATGCTGCACCTAAAGGGGAGCCAGGGCTTGATAAAGTCTCATTGAAGACAATGCCCAGTTGTGGGAGGAGCTGGTAGAAGATTATGAAGTCAGGAAGTAAGAACAGAAGGAGACTGCAGGGAAGGGGGTTGCAATCACTCTCTAGAGGGAAAGGGAGTTGGTCAAGTAAACAAGGAAATCCAGGGAGATAAGCCCTGGGATCCTGCCTGGACTAGGGAGTCTGATAAGAGGGGTGAAGTAGCCAGGGGGAGTCGAGAAAGCTCTGGTGATACACGCAGATAGATCAGCGGAATGTGGTTAGAAGGAGCCTAGCAAAACAGCAACAGGACTTGAGCCTGAGCAGACCTGGATGCAAATCATAGACTCTTCATGCTGGAACCAAGTTTCAGGATGTCCCAGGTCTGCCAAACAGCCACTGGGGAGTGGCACGGGGCCCACCGGTAGAAAAGAAAACCATCTAAGACAGCATCCAATCAGCATATGTTTGATACCCCAGAAGGGAAGACTGTATAGTGAGCTGGACAGAGGGTTTAGTCATGAAATAACAGCATGAAGAGAAAGATGGACCACAGCACAATCTATCAACAACAAGGGGTGTCATGTCATGCAAGACAAAAGTTAATTCCCAGACCTACCCTCAGGGAGAAATACCTGCAGATAGTTGAGTCCTTGACACTGTGTGAAGATCTACTAGTAATACTAGTAAAAACTATAGTGATTCAGACCATTACAACAACCTATGACGGACCGGGCCGGGTCTGGGCACAGCTGAGGGCGTCCGCTCAGGGCTAACTGCTCAAACTTGGAGCTCCATACAGCCCCAGACTGGAAGCCCTTCCCAAACAGGTCACAAATCAGTTGCACAGAGCGCCTCAGCTGCCTGTCTGGCCAGCCAGAAGCCTCACGAGCAAAACCCCTCTGACATTCCAGCTCTATCCGTACCACAATCAGCCCCGGGCCTAACACACAGGTGAGGGGTTATAGGACCCAATTTCATCTACCCCGAACAGGTTCTCCGGTCCCAAGAAACCAGCCACAGTTCCCAGGTCAATTTACACTCTGGATCTCACCCACAAGATCACACTGAGCCAATCCTTTAGAATCTAAAATCTAAAGGTTTATTATTAAAAGAAAGAAAAGCATGAGAGTAAGGTTGTTAAAGGATAATACATTACATGCATCGAATCTCCTAGTTCTCAATGCAGGATCTTAGCAGAGATGTTATAAACTGCTATCTTAAAAGTCTCTGGTGTACATCCTATGTCAGGATGGGTCCACAGTTCTTTCCGGCTTATTGTTCCCTGCAAGGCTGCATCTGGGATTCGGAGCAAAGCTGAAGACCAAAAGTGGAGGATGCCACATGGCACTTATATACCTCCTTGGTCTCTTCCAAGCTGGAGAGTCACATGGTCAGCGGCCAGGCCTATAGCTTCATTCCCCAGGCGTGTCTTTGGCATTTAGAGATCTATTGTCCCTGGAGTCTCGCTCATTAGCATATCCATTGGCTGAGCATTCCTTGCCCACTGCTCAACCACAGACAGAGAAGCTTCCAGCATTCATACAGAGTACATGTTTATAGCTCCACATACAGACATTATACAATTACATGAATAGCATATACAGAATCAGTAGAAGGTAAGCTTCTGTTGACACCTCACATGGCCCCCTTTGTATACACTTTTGGGGCAAACACCCCCCATGGGGGCAGCAATGATCCTGGCTGCTCCCCTTAAAATCCAGTAACATGACACAACCTATCGGATTTATTTATTTACTTGAATGTATGGGGAAATATCTTCTTAAGTCCTACTCTGATCTTATCAGGAAACTATAACTAGTTGATACAAATGGCAACTTTTAACTTTTTTGAAATCTCATAGAATAAGAAAAGAGGGAATCTGATTTTATTACTTCTAAGAATGTAATTTTACAGTCCATAGTTAAAGATGTATGGATTGTGAAAACAGATGCTACTAGTTTGGAGATAGTTAAAAAGGAGATGGTAGGTAAATTGGGGGGAGAGGGAGAATCTTTGACAAAATAAAGTTATTTGGAAGTAGACAAAGAGACATTAAAAGTTGAAAGACTCTACTGCAATGATAAAATTCACTTCATAGAAGCCAAGACTGAGGGATCAAGGTTACAGGGTTGGCTAAAAAACTGGGAAGTTTAATACTAAAGTATATCATGTGCAATCATTATGTGTCACTGGAGCACTCAGGTGTATTTTAGCAATCTTCTGAGAAAATCATAATTTTGTTAAACAAAAAGGAAAAAATAAAACCCCAGTCTGCTGTCTGCTTGCTTGGTCTTTCTACATAGACTCAATTAAATGTTGCCCATAAACATCTTGGCATACCAAGTGGACACTTCCCCATAAATGTGTTACTAATATATTGTGTCAATACTAACTTAGTATATAATTATTTTAATTCTTAAACCACATCATTATGTTCACTACAGTTCTTGTGTGGCCCAGATGCTGTGCTTTTGGCATGATAATAACTGGATGGTGGTAGGTTGGTCTGAGATCTCCGATGGAGTTCTAGTCGTGCTAAATGGGAATAGTTTAGGGACTCTCAGACCAAAATTGGGTTAGAACTGCAGACAGTGGTCTAATATTTACTTAAGTCAGGGGGCTGGACTTGATTTCTCATGGTTCCTTCACTCACTATATTTCTATAATTATTCCTGAGTTGGGCTAGACAAAATTTTTCCATCAAAACTGATTTTTTCACTGAAAATGTAGTATTCAAAGAAACAAAATTTTGGAACCAATGTCTGTCTTTTGTCAAAATTTTGTCAAAAAAAAAAAAAGAAAATCCAAAGCATTTGGGATTTTATTTTCCTTTTTTGTTTGACAAAATTACAATTTTCTCAGAAGATTGCTAAGATACCACCTGAGGGCTCCAATGAGAGAACAGCAGAAATTTACAACATTTCACAGAAATTTAATCTTTACCTGGTGGTAGCTGATTTGCAGAAGCAGAAGATACTTCAATAAGCATGCCTTTCCAATGTTTATCAGAGTTATCAAATTGCTGGAAAAAGCATACATCATTTCAAATTAAGTATGTTCATCCACAAGCTTTTCTAGGTTCACGCACTGGACCAACTTGATGCTACAATTCATCATGTTTGTGGTAGAAGCAAGAATGTATGATATGAGAATGATTCTGAAATAACTATGCCACTTTTTTCAGTGTTTGTAAACCTCATTCCACGAGGAATAACGCCTCTTCTGAAATAGCTATTTCGGAATAGCAGTAGTGCAGATGCTCCACTGCTGCTATTTCGAAATAGCTCCTCCCCCAGGCCATTCTAAGTAATTACTCCCCAGTGCTTCTTGGGGCTCAAAATTGAGATTGCACATCCACATTAGGGGAGCCTGCCTAGGACTAATTTGCAAGCTTCCCTGTAGTATAGATGCGCTACATCGAAATAAGCTATTTTGGAGTATTTCTTCCAGAATAGCTTATTCCAAAATAATCATGCAGTACAGATGTAGCCTGACAGTGCTAAGACTCTAGTCCTTGTAAATAGATTTGTCATTGCTGCCATGTGACAATGAATCACAGGAGAAAGTACTTTTCTTTTAACTCTGAACAATGAACACTTTCAGAAATGAGGCATGACATTATGATCCCTGAGGTTACACCATCTCTTTCTCTGAACCACTACAATTTCCTTCCTCAGAATCTACCTGCTATGGTTTTGAATAAATTCACAGTGCAGAGTGCACACAGCCCTAAACTTCCCTCCCATTTAGTCCTTTGCACGATCAGTCGTTCTAGGACAAATGGAGGTAAAGATGGATTTCTCCTCAGGGACGTCACTTCTAATTGATCTGTACTGCAGTGAGAGCTCTGAACTGGACTTCTGTGCACCTGCAAATGGGAAGGGAGAATAGAGCAAGTGATGAAAATATTTACTCATATTTTTAGCTTACAAAAGTAGTTTTGATAATAAAACGAATGAAAAAGGCCAACCAAAGGACTGGATGTAAAAACTCTGCAAACTACTTCTCTACACCTTTAAACAGGGTAACTGTAACTAGATGTAACATTCTTTATACCTAGAGTGCAATCATTTAAAGCAGCGTTTCTCAAACTGTGAGTCATGACCCCCAGGGGGGTCGCGACCAACTTACAGGGGGGTTGCAGCTGGATCCGGTTTTTTTGTTGAACAAATGTGCGTCTCCCCGTGGGCTCCGTCTGGTAAAAAAAGGGACAATTTTCCCCTGCTGCGTCTGGCAGGGGTGGGAGAGTGAGGAGCCCCGCAGAGTCTAGTGAAGAGGGGGCAGTTGCCCGTCGCCAAGCTAGGGGGGCGCCGGAGCGTGCGCTGCTCTCTGGCCAACGTGAGCAGCAGAGACCGGCATCTGGCCACATGATGCCTCCCCTACAAGCTGTGCGATGAGGCAGCCGGCTGGGAGGCAGGAGCAGCCACTTTAAAAGTAAGAGTTTCCTCGGTGCCTGGCTCTGGGGGGGGAAGCGGGGAGATTAGATTGGAGTGTGCTCCCCACGCTGAGGATGCCTGCCTCAGGGGAAGGGGGGAGTGCACTGGGATGGGGGCGATAAGGGGCCTGCCTCAGGGGAGGGTGGAGTGCACTGGGATGGGGCGCTAGGGGACCTGCTTCAGGGGAGGGGCTGCACTGAGATGGAGGGTGCTGGGGGCCTGCCTCAGGGGAGGGGAATGCACTGGAATGGGGTGCTGGAGGGCCTGCCTCAGAGAGAGGGGGGAGTGTACTGGGATCGGGGGGCACTAGGGGGGCCTAGCTCTGAGGCAGGGGTGAGTGCATTGGGATGGACAGACTGGGGGGGCCTGGCTCAGGGGGAGGGGTAGGTGCAGTTTCAAACTGGACAAAGTGGTGCAACTTATGCTTAACAACTTTGGCTCCCTCCCCCCCCCTTTTTTTTTTTTGGCTTAACAACTTTGGTGGGGGGGGGGTGTCACACAAATTCATTTAGCATTTTATGGGGTAGCGATATCACAAAGTTTGAGAACCCCTGATTTAAAGAAAAATGGAGTACATTTGTTTTGCCTCTTTTTGAACCTATTCCAACATGGTAGGTTTGAAAGCTCAGATCTCATTTATTGGGTTTGGGTTACTATGGGAAAAGAAACAAGAAAAATTATCAATATTAAACATGGAGAAAATGGATTGGAAAACTCCAGAGAGACTGTGGAATTAGGAGGGGGAAGAGGGAAAAAATGGTGTGAGTTGAGCTACATACTTTCTCAATCTATGTGCTGACTGTTGGAAAGTACAGAGTCCTTTTTACCGTACAGTTCATTATTTAATACTTTGGCTTTTAATTCAAGCAAAATATTTGAAGACAGGTGACTTCAGACAAGCCCTTTGTGTAGATCAGGCCTGAGACACTTGTCCAGACATGAAAGAGAGCTCTGTGAAGCTCAAATGCTTGTCTCCAGTACTTTAGCCACTCCTACATGGTAGACAAAGACATAGTTCAGGCAGTCAGTTTCCTCTGGGGCCAGGTCTACACTAACAGAGAAGGCCGAATCAAGATACGCAACTCCAGCTATGTTAATTATGTCGATGGAGTCAACATAACTTGATTTGAGTTTCTCTGCCGTCCCCACAATGGGAAGTCAATGGGTGCAACGCTCCTGTCAGCTTCCCTTACTCGTCACAGGAGCAGGAGTACCAGCTGCCAACGTGTATGCCTTCTAAGTTCTATTTAGTGGGTCTTTACTAGATCTGCTAAATCTAATGTCAGAAAATTGATCGCAGCAGCATCAATCTTTCACTTAGTGAAGATATGACCTGGCTCGGGTATTCTGGAGTGCTTTGCTCTGTCATTATTCTTATTTACAGGTGGGGAAACTGAGACCCAGGGAGAGTAATTGACATGCCCAAGGTCACCTAGCAAGTTAGTGTTAAAGCTAAGGCTTGAACCCTCCCATCTCCTGAGACCAACTCCAGTATTTTAGCCACCAGGCCACACTGCCTCTCTGCTCATGCTTTATAGTACATTGTGAAACAATCAACAGCTTCAAAGGAATGTTTTCATTGAATTTTCATAGCTTATCATCTAAGCAATTTTTGTCTCTATTCCCACTTAGATCCTCCTAGTTATGCCTTTGAGAGCTGCTGCTCAAACAAGCTAAGCTCACTTTCACCCCACTGTGATGCAAAGTATGGTTTTGGTATGACAAACAAACATGGTTTTTCTTCTTCTTCTTCTTCCAAAAGGTTATAAAAAAGAGTCAGTATTTTTTGCCCTTGCCTTAGATGCAAAACTTCCCTACCATTTTCACAGCAAATAGTGTTGATATCCTGCTACATTGTCCATCTGGTGACTGCCTAGAATTTTCTTCCCACTGTCTGGTCTGAGCCCTGGTCTACACTAGGGTGTTATTTGAAAATAATCCCCCTTAGGTCAAATTTATAAGCAGTGTGCCCACATTACCAATCATGTTATTCTGAAATAACAGGCTGCTTATTTTGAAACCTGTACTCCTGCTTTTCTTGTCTCTGGTCTACACTAGGGAGTTATTTCGAAAGAATCCTCCTTATTTCGAAAAAACAATTGGAACGTCAAGACCACCAGGCCCATTATTTCAATATTAAGGGCTGGTTATTTCAAAATCTGTACTCCTGCTTTCCTTGGGGAATAACACTTATTTCAAAATAGTTATTTTGAAATAGTGTTAGTGTGGACACTTTGCTGCTGCTATTTTGAAATAACTACTCCCCATAGTAATTCAAACTAATTACTCCCTAGTGCTTCCTGGGGCTCAAAGTTGAAGTAGCATGTCCACATTAATGGAGCCTGCCTCGGACTAATTTCAAGGCTTCCCATAGTGGGGAAACACTATTTTAATTTTGTAAAATTGGGAGTTATTAAGTCAAATTTAGTTATTCCAAAATAATTTCCTAATGTAGACATTTCCTAACTGTTTAGAATTACTTTCAAAGCATGTAAACATTCATATACTGTCTTTTCCTCTCTCTCTGTCTCCCTCCCTTCCTCTCTCTGTTTTACTTTCTTGTGGATAGTTCCATTCTGACTCCTTTGTTGCTCTGTATATGCTAACTTTTGACAACCCTATTCCCTCCCCTTCCCCCACTTCTCAGCCCTCCAGGAAGCAATACAAGGTATGTATTATAAAGTAAAAAGGAACAAAGAGCAAAATGAATGACATACCTTTCTTAATTTTAAGGCCAAGTTTTCAAAAACGAGTTCCTCACAATTGTATTTGGAAATGAGCATTTGCCTACACAAATGGACATTTGTTCTGTGAAGATGTTTGGCAAACCCAGCTCCCACTTCTTGCTGCTTTCTGGAGAGGTGGATTATCTGAAGTGCTAGGAGAATCTCTCCCATCAGCAGAAGTAGCATTGACACTGAAGCACTACAACTCGGCAGCTTCAAGTGTAGACAAGCCGTTAGTGCGCATTAGGCCTGAGACACTTGTCCAGACATGAAAGAGCTCTGTGAAGCTAGCTCAAAAGCTTGTCTCTTCATCAACCAACCTTTGTCAAGTAAAAGATATTGCCTCACCCACCTTGTCTCTGCAAGCAGCCATACCAATACTTGCAAGACTCTTTTTTTTTCTTTTTGCAGAAAATCACTCCTTAAGGAGATCATACTTGTTTCTGTAAAAGAAATGAACTAGGTTGTGAATCCTGTCTATGTGACTTTGCAATTTTTATTAAAATGAATGTTCATAAATACTTTCATTGAAGCATTTTTGTCTATCTGTTCTTCAAACACGAATATTTTGGGGGTGAAAAAAGTCCTGCAATTCAAAGTCCAACCTACTTCTTAAAAAAATTGCTGTAGTGCCCTCTCTCTCCCCTATAGCATGGATGATAAAGAGGAGAATGTTTCCAATTCCATGTTTCTTGAAGATCGTCCTGTGCGTGAAAGCTACCATTGATTTCAAAATGGCTGGGCAGAAGTTTGCCATATTCAAAAATGCTTGCCTAGCATTCCAGTGTTATTGTGAATAGGGCCTGTGACTTATTTATTGTGCTGAATGTTACTGTACTTGCTTTAAAAAATAATGTTCTCTCCCTCTAGTTGTCCAGCATAGACATGAGAAAATGACTAGGCTTTGTTTGGATGTAAACACCTAACCTTTCCTACCAGACTGCCAAGAGAACTGAGCATCATTCATAAGAGCAACATGCTCAGGGTAAGCATTGAAGCAAGTAGAGAAGAAAGGTTGGAGAAAGGAGTCAAAGCAATCAGATTCTTAAGCCTGGATAAGAAATTCAGGATTTGACTGTTGCTATTAATCAGTGAAAAGGGAGGATTTTGAATGAAGTAGACAAGCAAATAGTCAGATACTGTTTTAAGGGAAGTCACAAATGTACCAGTTTTCTGCCATTTGGCTCATCTGCTCTTCTCTGCCTCTATACTGTTCACCAGTACATGTTGCATTTACGTATTCCTGCTCTAGAAAAATCACCCCACAATCCCCTTAGATGAGACTGTTTATGGCTGTTTACAACTTCCGTGGTTTAGTTACAGGAGGCATTTCATTGAAAGGAATGCCACTTTGCATTGAGTGTGTTATGAAAGCATAAGCTTGTCATCCTACATTCAGGATTTCAGTTAGAATTTGTCACTTCAGCTGCTGGTTTTGAACATTTGCCATTATTTTGCACCATATCTACAAAAACCCAGCTCCATTGATTTTGAAATGCTTCCTCTCCTTTTCAGTTATCATTCAAAGCAGTTTGTTTATCTTCCTACTGAACTCCTAAGGGTGTCGTTTATTATAAAATGGAATGTATACGCATTACAACCTCAGCTATCCTAACATGTAACTTCCTATTGCCTGAACCAGTATCATGCTCCTTCAGCTTCAATCTATTGCTTACTACAGCCAGTCCCTTCCCCCTTCCCCCCCCCCCGCAAAAAAAAGTATTTCCAGAGAATCTGTAGCACAAAAATTGTATTTTTTTCAGATGATTTTTTTTTCACAAAAAACTGGCTGGATCTAATTAATTATATTGAAAATGTCCCCAGTTAGGCTCACTGTGGCCTTCACGTTGCAAACTCCTAAACAGCTAGAAAATTGTACTCAGATGAGCAATCTCATAAAATGAAATCCTGAGTCCACTGAAGATAATGGGAGTTTTACCTTCAACTTCAATAGTATCAGGATTTCAACCATAGAGCACAATGTGAGTATTTAATCAAGTAAAACTATGCAGTAACTCAAGTGTCAGCATATATTCCCAACCTAGCAATGTTCTCTCATAGCATTCTACTAATACTGATAATATAAGACTTACAGATAAAGTAGACACGGAAATTTGAAGTTAAATTTTTAATGCTTTCATATTTTCCTGATATTCCCTGTAAATTTGGATTTAAAGTTTAATAATTTCTTCATCTATCTTTTTCTATGTTGTCTTTTGAATAATAGGGTATGATTCCTCCCTATCAAATATTCTAAGGTTTTTGCATCAAACAAAAGCACTTGAAATTCCAATCTGTGCCAAATTTTCAAAAGATCTCTGAAAATGTGCCATAATATTCACAAGGGGATCTCTTTCCATCTTCCATTACTAGCTCCAAAGTCAAGTTTGTTCATGAACAAATAGGTTTATAAGTATTCCAGTCAGAATAATAAAAGTCCCTTGAAAATCTAGACCTGTGGCTCAACTCTTGTCCTCAGGTATAGCTGTGCCATCCCACTGTATTGCACAGCCGTGGATGGCATAATTTGGCATTGTATATATATTGTTACTACAAGAATATGTGCTTACCTGTATGAGAGAGGTGTTTATATGGGATTTGGTAATAACAGAAATATAGGGCTAAACAAAGTTACCCCGTCCAGTCTCTTGCACTAAAGCAGGATTAGGTACTCTAAGACCATACCTGGCAAGTGCTTGTGTGACCTATTCTTAGAAACCTCGGATGATGGGGGTTCCACAACCTTCATAGGCCATTTATTCTAGTGGTTCACTATTCTAGTTAGAAAGATTTTTTCTAATATCAGACCTAAATCTCCCTTGTGCCTAATTAAGCCCATTAATAAAAATATGAACATCATCAGATGTCCCAGTTTTGTTGATTTTTATATTTGAGATGTTTTCAATAACTATATGTTTGTTAAAATAATCATGGCAATTTTCATTTCTGAAACCTCAGACCTTCCTACCTTCACGTCATTCAAGCCTGACTTTTTCAGGCAGAGACCATGTGAGAGTGTGTGTTTGGAGACAAAGCCCCACAGTTTCCTCAGGTGAGTTTCTCATCTTCTCCTTAGCTCTTTGCACATAGTGAAGAGGCTGAATTGGTATCAAGGGGCCCCATTTCTGGCCTGGAAGAATTCTCTGGCACAGGCACAGTAGAAGACATTTTTGTAGCTGACTGCAGAGGGCTCCCTGGCTAAATGTGAAGTATGGGGCACACCAGAGAGTGGGAAGGATGTCTCAGAAGTGATGCGACAGCAGTGTGGAAATTCCAAGCAGTACTGTCACCTCCCGGACAACCCCAGGAGACTTCTGTTAATAGCCTGACAGGCTCTCTCTGGGTATGCCTACACTTTGAGTTAGAGGTAAATTCCAGTTTGTGTCAATATTCCTACACTAGGTCTGATTGAACTAGGATGCTAAAATAATATAGTATAGTCATGATGTTTGAGCAGCAGGATAAGCTAGCCACCTAGGTACATAACTAAAGTCTTGGTCAGGCTTGTGCAGGGTGGGTCATTCCTCCCAACACTATCATTGCCTTGGCTACGCTCTACTTTTAGGGCATTAGCAAATATGACTCTTTGAGTTGGAATTTACATCTCCAGCTCAAAGTGTAAACATCCCCTCAGTTACGCTTTGGATTCTCATGTCTTCAGAGAAGTCCTGGATTGGCAGGGCACCAAAGTGATTTAAAGTAACCACTGATGCTCCTCTCCCTTGTCTGTGAGTGGGGTGCTGTGTCTTTTAGAGGAGACTCTCACCCCAGAAGTATAATGCAAAATGCTTTTTTTAATTAGTCAGTAAAACTTAGAAAAACAAACAAACAAAACCCAAAAAGAATAGCACCACCCAACTGAAAGACAAACTACTTTATATTCTTATAAAAGTTCCAACTTTTTTGCTGCATGGTGGAAAGTGACTAAGAATTCCCATTTGTTAGATGGTGCCAGTAAGATAATACAGCCCCACTATATTTTAGTTACAGACTCTTACCAATGCTTTAAGCAATTTCTAATGAAATTAAGATTTAAAAAATAAGTATATAGTTATGGAAAATTACCATGAAATCCATGAACACATTAAAATTAAGGTAACCAAATAATAAGTATGATAATCTCAGTAAAAAATTTCAAATTTGGAAAATGCATTAGTACTCTGTAATAACCAAGCGATTATCATTATTTCCTTGAAATATGAATAAGGGATTGAAGTCACTGGCCAAAAGAATGGACAATTACAGCTCTTCATAATTTTTCATTGAAAATCTTTATGAAACATTGACATGTTTAAGAATGAAAATTTGCAAATTCTTGATTTTTTCAGTAAAAATTGGAAACCAATTATGAAAAAAAACCTTTGGTTTTTCTTCCTTTCTCATTCTTTCCTTCCTCTCTTTATCCTCTTATTTCCCTTTTTTTATTTTGTCCTGGATGCAGAAGGCAGAGAAAGAAGTACAAAAAAACTCTCAAAACCAATTTTAAGATATAGTAGTATTGAAAATTTGGGGGGAAAAATCTAATTTATTTTGCAAATATATTTGAACAGAAAATGTAAACCATTTTCTTTTAATGGATTTTAAGACATAGGTTTTATCAGCCTTTAAGATAATGTGTTCTTAGAAAGGACTCAAAGGAACAGTTTGTGAAACCTTGAGCAAGGCCCATCATCTCTGTGTTGCAGTTTCCCATATTTATAAGAGGGGGGTAACTTATTTGCCTTTCTAAAACACATTGGATCTATGGATGAAGTTAATAATCATTAGCTCATATATAGAATTATTCACTTTGAAATATGGGAGAAATCACTCAAAGTAGGATTTTTGCGCTGAGGGTATGTCTGCACTGCAACACTATTTTGAAATAACTAGCATTATTTCGAAATAACTTAGTCCGTGTCCACACAGCAGGAACAACCCGGACATTATAATCAAACCGGCTGACAAAGGGGGTGCTGTGGACATTATGAATAAGGCCGACTACAACCAGGAGGCAACCAGACAACTCTCCAACACCACATTTTACAAACCTCTCTCCTCGGATCCCACCTCAGAATACCAAAAGAAACTACACTGTCTCTTTAAAAGCCTCCCTACAGCTACTCGGGAACAAATCCACACAGAAACACCTTCTGAACCCCGACCAGGATTGTTCTATCTGCTTCCCAAAATCCATAAACCTGGACACCCCGGACGTCCCATCATCTCAGGTATCGGCACGCTCACTACTGGTTTATCCAGCTATGTAGACTCTCTTCTCAAACCCTACGCAACCAATACCCCCCAGCTATCTCCGAGATACTACTGATTTCCTAAGGAAACTACAAAACATCGATAACCTCCCCCGATAACACCATCCTTGCCACCATGGACGTAGAAGCTCTACACACCAACATCCCACATGAAGATGGATTACAAGCAATTAGAAACACTATCCCAGAGGACACCACTGCCAATCTGACAGCAGACCTATGTAACTTTGTTCTCACACACAATTATTTCCAGTTTGAGAACAACATATATCTCCAGATCAGTGGTACAGCCATGGGTACACGCATGGCCCCACAGTACGCTAACATCTTTATGGCTGACTTAGAACAACGTTTCCTCCGCTCCTGTCCCCTTTTGCCCCTTCTCTACTTACACTACATCGATGACATCTTTATGATCTGGACGCATGGCCAAGAAACACTGGAGACATTCCACAGAGATTTTAACAACCTACACCCCACCATCAGTCTCAGCCTGGACCATTGTACACGAGAGATCCATTTCCTGGACACCACAGTACAAATCACCAATGGAAAATTAGACCCCACTCTCTACAGAAAACCCACCGACTCATACAGTTACCTACATGCCTCCAGCTCCCATCCAGAACACACCATACGATCCATCGTCTATAGCCAAGCCCTTCGATACAACCGCATCTGCTCTAATCCCACTGACAGAGACCAGAAACTTCAGGATCTCTACCAAGCATTTATAAACCTCAACTACCCACCCGGAGAAATAAAAAAACAAATTGAAAGAGCCAGACAAATACCTAGAAACCATCTACTTCAAGACAGACCCAAGAAAACCAACAATAGAACACCACTTGTCATCACCTACAGCCCCCAACTTAAACCTGTCCAACACATTATCAATAAACTACAACCTATACTGGAACAGGATACTAAACTCCGAGAGGCTCTGGGAGACAGACCCATAGTCTCCTATAGACAGCCACCTAACCTCAAGATGATTCTTACCAACAACCACAGGACATACCACACTAATACCAACCCTGGGACTTTTCCTTGCAACAAACCCCGTTGCCAGCTTTGTCCACATATTCACTCTGCCGATACCATTATTGGACCTAACCAGTTGAGTTATAAGATCAAGAACACATATTCCTGCTCATCCAGAAATATAATTTATGCTATCATGTGCCGAAAGTGTCCGTCTGCTATGTACATTGGACAAACGTCTCAGACTCTTCGCCAAAGAATCAATGCCCACAAAACAGATATTAGACAGGATCACAAAGAAAAAACAGTTTCTTGCCATTTCAACCAGAAAGGTCATTGTCTCAACAACTTGATTACCTGCATCCTGCTTCAAAGACCTTTTAACACCAGACTTGAAAGAGAATCCTCTGAACTGTCATTCATGCTTAAATTCGACACTTTACGCCTCGGTCTTAACGAAGACATTAATTATCTTACCCATTACAAAGACAGCTTCCCCAATTATCACCTCTAATATCATTAGCTCACAGATATTTACCTCCCCCCCTTATCTCCCTTCTGTTCTGAAATTTGATTTGTCCTTCTCACATGTGTTCATTTTTTTGATTGTATCCTTTGGTATATATGGTTGTGCCAATTTTCTTCCACTATTTGATCTGAGGAAGTGGGTCTGGCCCACGAAAGCTCATCACCTAATAAACCACCTTGTTAGTCTTTAAAGTGCTACATAGTCCTGTTTTTTGTCAAGCTGAAAGACTTCTTACTCCGACTCTTGTAACCTTCATTGTATGAGGAATAAGGGAAGTCGGAAGAAGAGTGCTCTGTTTTGAAATAAGTGCTGTTTGGACACTCCCTATTTCGAAATAAGCTATTTTGAAATTAGATATACAATTGATGTAGCTCAATTTGTGTAGCTTATTTTGAGTTAAGCCCTGCTGTGTAGACGTACCCTGAGACTAGGTCTACACTACAGAGGTTTTGGGCAAAAATGATCATTTTTGCACAAAAACTCACGGAGCATCCACACCTCAAGCGCATTTTTGCACAAGTAAAACAAAAGAACAGAGGGGTTTTTCCGGTGTAGGTATTCCTCCTTCTATGAGGAATAACTCCTTTTTGCGCACAAGCTCTTGTGCAAAAACGTGTGTGGGGACAGGGAACGGGGGGGTTTGTGCAAAAAGAGGCAACTGAAGAAAGCTCAGGTGCCCTGGTGGCCATTCTGTAAACTGCAATCAGAGTTTCTTTTCAAGAGACCATCCATGCGGTCTCAACGCTCTCTTGCACAAAAGCACATCGTTTTTTCGATGCGCTTTTGCAGTTTGGATGGGCTCTTGCGCAAGAAGTTTTTGCAGAAGATCTCTTCCGCAAAACGTTTCTTGCACAAGAAGCCTGTAGTGTAGACATAGCCTGAGTGTTATTGTAGAAAGGCATTGTTTTACAAATAAAATATATTCTGTGAGAGGGACCTTTATGTCTGCTAGATGACATTTGAGAAGAGGCTCTGTATTGCAAATTACAGGATGCAGGCTCAGGTTGCATAGTCTACCTATGGAATTTTTTCTTATCTGTCCAACAACACAGACAGAATACAAATAACACTATCTTCTGCAGCAGACCTATGGGAACAACTGGCAAAATCATAAAGCAAAAGAGGCTAAAGTCTAGATAACTATAAAATGGGATTTGACATGAGATTCCTACTGCAGTCTTTTTATAAAACTTAAAAAAAACCCATTTAATAGGAGGTGAGGACTGAAGGTAATGTCATAGCCTTAAGGGGAAAAATGAAGAAAAAGGTCAAGAACAATTTAACAGCTGTGAAGATGAACAGATAAAACAGGATGTGTATCAATTTTCTGCAGTAACAAAACAAGGACAATTGTCCACATGAATGATAACAAGCAAGCTGTGGGTGCCAGCAATCTGCAGTAAGCTGAAAATAAGTGAGGTATTTTTAAAACAGCAGGTAAACGGATGCTGAAAGATTATATAACATCTAGCATCAACTAATGTAATCTTGACAATTTATTTTATCTAAGAATAAGTTGATGGCATTTAAAATCAATGGACCACCCACATGTTTAAAATTAAGTAAATACAAAAGGATTTTGCTGAATCAAGAGCTTAGTGTCTCCTCTGTACTATCCACACTCTCACTTATGGACTGTCTCTATGGCAGAAGCTGCTAATTAATTTTGAGAAAGAAGGAGTCTTTCCACTTTTTCTCTGCACAGACAAGTTGTCTATCAGTCACAGTTGTAACTCCTGGTGTTATGCTTAAAAAAAAGTACACAGGACCTTTTTCAGGGGAATAAGGTAACACACCGCATTTATTGATAATATAACAGAGTAGTATATGCATACACATACACACACACACACACACAGATATACACACACATGTCCTGCTGATGGAATAGTTACCAGACTGTTGCTAATCCCAACTTATTGGCCAGATAAGTTGAGCACGAGGGAGGAGTCGGGTTCTTGTCAGTCTGGACTGATGCTCCATGGTCTTAGCAGAACAGAACCCAAAGAACCATACAAGACAATATAAATCCTTTATAGGATTTTCCTTCCATGCAAGTCTATGCATTTTCCCTTGTTAGGGCTTAATCAGTCATTCAGCATCACAATCAGTTTTTCTGCGACATATGTTTATCTGGAGGTTGTTCATGCAGTTATCTGATATTAGTGTGCTGACAACCCCTCTGGGGTGTTGTCTTTCCAGCAAAAGTTGTTATCAGTTCCCCATCATGGGGTGCTTGCCACTAACTTCAGGGTTTGTCAATTTGCCCCGGCTGTCTGCGTCTTCAGTGTGCCTTCACTTAGTTGATAATTATTTGGTGCTTCTGAGTCTCTGGCCCCTCCTCTGACCATTTGAGCATGCAGTGGACTTCACACTTATCTCTCCTAAAACATCCTTTCTCTCATTCACACAAACAATTCATTTACACAACTGCAGTGTGGGATAAAAGGATACTTCTAGTCACTTTAAAGAAGTTATAAAGTCTTTCAACATTAAACTTATTTCTATCGATTACAAGGCCTTGCCTAATATTAACATCAATATGTATTACAATATTCCATCCCTTCACTTTAACATCAGAACATGCTAATACAAACAGAGCTGCAGCTAAGTTAACAAAGCTGCCTGTCTGAGGCCTACATCTTGTGTTTATGTTTAATCCAAACCTTTTGCTATAACATACATTCATTATAACTAGCTGACTTATTACTTACAAAAAATTACACTGGTCTGAAACAAGTACAATATCTGCAGATCAAAGTGGCAGATTTGGAAGGGTGGGTTTCACCTAAACCAAAATGAAATCAGATAGCTGACATGTAAAATTAAAAATATCATAGAGGGCTTCAGGAAAGCCAACGGGTGCGAAGAGGACGCAGTTGAGACAAATTTTGTAAATGTTTATATGCAAATGCTATAACTTCAAATACTAAAAGGGGTGAACCTGTTATTATAATATTGATAAAATAGGCATTATGGAAACTTATGGGAAGTTAATAATCAATAGGATACAATAATACGTGGGTACAAAATATATAGAGCAAAACAGCATGGGTGGCGTGTATAAGAGGGAGAATAAGGCAATGCCTTCCTAAACTGCCAGGGCTTGGGGTACTATTAGATGGTCACATAAGATCAATGACAAGAAGAGGCATGACAAGGCCTGGTATTTGTAGGGAGAACTGGATGGGCCAACAAGAATCTTTTCATTGACTTTAGTAGCCATTGGTTCAGGTCTTCAGTGTCACTGCAGTTTCAAATAATGTCAAATGCACATAAAACCCTAGAGATCTGCCTTTCTCCTCCCCCTTTTTATATTAGTTGTAAGTAGAAATAAAATAATCATGTGTAGAGCCCCTGCCCCCACCTCACTTCCTGGTGTATATGTTGTCCTTCCAACACATGGATATGGCAGAGATTCAGATATTTTTTCAATTTCACTCTACCAATAATATATTCAAGTGTTGGTCAAAATGGACTTTATCAGCATACTTATCTACTCCTGTGAGGAATACAAGTATGAAGGACTTGACAGAATTTATTTTCTCAATTAAATGGCTTTAGATTCCCGACAGAATTCAATTTATACATAGAAGTGTTTTTCTTGAGCTTCAATCATTCCTTATCTGAAAAATAATATTCTAATTTCACAGGCAAGCACAAAAGCAATTGGACAAACTACAAACTACTTCCTTCTCAATAAATGTCATTGTGTCAACAAAAATCAATGCATTTGATTGTCAACATTAAGTCTGGAAACTAACTCTGAGCTTTCAACCTCCCAACCAAATTTATTTTCTCAGATGCATGAATCAATCCTCTAGGCAGACCTCTCAAACCATACATGCCAAAATAAATAGAAACTGTCATTTCAAAAATGCCAACACTACTAAATTAAAGACCTGAACAAAGACCAGAGTAAAAAGATCCAAAGATTAAAACCCAACAAAAAACATGCTTTGGTTTTAGTCTCAAAATGCTGTTATACCCTGCCAATAAAATCAAGATTTTTGCTCTCTTTTGATTTGCAAACTTCTCTGTCATGGCACACTCTACTCACTGCTAGGAATGTGCCTCCTTCTGGTCTCTCTGGGGACTAGCTCACAAGATTAACTCCCCTTCCCACAATTACATATCATCTCTCCATCCCTCTCCCTAAGTGTGCATCCCCTCTCTTAATCCACAAGTTGCACATCCTCTTCCATGACTTAGCCATCCAGCTAGGTCACTTTTTGTGTTTTCCCTCTTCCAGGATACCAAAGTCTTCTTTCAGTAATCCTGTGTAGTCATCTCATTTACTGTCACATAGTAGTTGGCAGAAGAACTGTGGCCCATCCTCTACTTCAGCTTCCAGCTCAGGGACCCTCAAGCCAGCAGCCATGGTCTGTTCTCTCCTCACTGCTTTCCCTATGTCCTTTCCATATCATCTACCAGTCTACTCTCTGGTTTTGCCAGCTTCCCAACTCCCTCCTCACAGGGAACAACCATAGGCTATCTGTCTCTGATGCCTCCAAACACTTCTCCCATGGAATAACTACAGTCTATTTCCCAGTCTTATCCATTCCAGCTCATTCCTCCTCACTTAGGCTTCCTCGTTCATTGCTTACACCACCTGATCTCCTCAACAGTGGCCTGTTTGGGGAATTGGCTTCCTTCTAGCTTACAACAGGGTGGGGAAACTCTAACGTGCTGGGCACATGTGAGTTATCAGGGCTAGTTGGTTACAGGCTGCTGGACAATTTGTTTACTTGAGTGTCCACAGACACGGAGCTCTGCAGCTCCTAGTGGTAGTTTGCTGTTCTTGGCCAATGCGAGCTGCGGGAAGTGCTTCTCAATGCTCCCATTGGCCGGGAATGGCAAACCAAGGCCACTGGGAGCTGGGAGCAGCTGTGCCTGTGATCCCTCAGGTAAACGAGCCATCTGGTGGCCTGCTAATGGCCTGCTCAGGCCAGAGGTTCCCCATCCCTGGCATACAACTCCTCCTTCCGGGCAAGTATGTGGCAGACAATCAATCATACTCTCCCATTAAAAATCTAAGACTATGAACAAAAAATCAAACAAATGGGTGGAGAGAATTGGGTCTGTCAGATGAAGATGCAAAATAAATGTTTGACAGATATTAAAAGAGCCCCTCCAGCCCTTCACAAAGTAAACAAGGCCAGATTTTTACTGGAGCCCTAAAAGATAAGCAATGATAAAAGATTAAGTTAGTCTCCCAAAACAATTAATGGGGGATGTTAGGTACTGCACCACTGTCATCCTTTCTATAATCCCCCAAAAGGGATGGTCAATTTCTTTATGAATTTAGCCTTCTGTGTGCAGAGCATAGGGACTGACTCCATTGGTGCTCTGGGGCTGGAGTACCCATAGAAAAAATAGTGGGTGCTCAGCACCTACTGGCATTTCTGCTGATCAGTTCCCTGTCTCCTATGGCCTCCCACCTGTCACAATCAGCTGTTCAGCATGCTGCAGGAGGCTCTGGGAGTGAGGAGCTTGGGGGAAGGGATGGAGTGACACAGGAGGTAGGGCACAGCAAGAGTTGAGCACCCTGAGAACTGAGAAAGTTAGTGTGTATGGTGCAGAGAGTTTAGAGTCAGGTCACATTGTTGGTGCTAAAATTCTAAACATTCCAGCTAGGACTGGGTGCATTCAGAATTAGGAAGAGAATTCTGCTCATGTTTCTTTTGCAACTGGAACTACAAACATGGTTCCTGTCTGACACTTTCAGGAGCATCTACGGTCTTCCAGCTTTAGAGAAGAGTGAGCACTGCACAACATGCCCCATTCCCTCCACCTTCTTTATGGTGTGGAAGGTTACCCCAACTCCTCCATTCTATATTTCAGGGACGAAGGAAGGAAGGGTGTATTCTCCCCAACCCTAAATCCAGCGAGAGAGATTTCTGGTATGAGTGGCCCACATCTGATCGAAGTGGGATCAGGAAGAGCTGAACAAACCCTTTTTGTTCCTTGGGTTTGCATAATGCATGTGTTTAAAGTGAATTCTTCCCCTCTGGGTGACCCTTGGCATGTTTTCCAGGAACTCCTGAATTGTAATCCGACTTCTTGCACTGATTCACACTGTGATCTTGAGCAAGCCACTGAACTTCCCTGGCACTCTTCTTCCCTACTATTTATCTCACTGAGCATTTGTGACATAAAGATCAATTCTTCGTATTTGTGTAAAGCCCTTTAAAAATGCTAAATGTTCAGGGATGTGATGATCTGTGAGTGTAATAAGGATATTTATTCCACCTGCTCGCATGTATTCATTATTGTATATTATATTCACATATTTTCTACATGCACATGTTCATGTTCATATTCAATGAGTTCATTTCAGCCTGCTAAGCTCATCACTCTTAACCCCAACCCAGCACCCTAAAACAACTGGTTTCTTGCCTTGATTCCAATCACATAATCCTCTGTGGCCACAAAAGACTACACAGTTGAGGAAATTGTGACTGGCTTTGTGGGTTACAGGTAGAAAATGAAATCTAATATTTCAGTTAAATCAGCCAAATCATGATTAGTTTCTGAGATCAAAGAGTCATTCATTGCAAAAAATTTGCTCAGTTCTAGTAATAAGAAAGGTGTGAAAAATTAATAGGTAAGAGAGCACATTCAAAAAAGTCATAAAAACTGAGAAGTTAAGCTTTCGCCACACTGGTAATCAGTGAAAGTCTAAAACTTTCAGATCTAGGAGATACATGTTATTTTTCTCTTCTGACAGTGGTTTTCAAAGGTATCTTTTTTCATATACAATATTAGGCCCATCTATTGGCTTTTGGAATGAAGTGCATTATTACCTACCAAGGCCCGTACCTTTTTCATGGTCGTATAGGTATTTTGCTGCCAATGTGTTTCTGATGAGGAGTGTGCAGAAATGCTAGCAGGCAACATAAGCCTCTGAGTTGCTATGTTTGTTTCCAGTATGAACAATGATATCAGTCTTAAAAGGCTAGAGAAGGGAATAGATTTAATCTCTCAGAAATCGTGGAGGGGGAAAAACATTTCAGAACGTGTTTATTGTTGTTGCACTGTCAGTCTTTTCCCCTCTCTTGGAATTATGACATTTTTCACAGTCTTATATAAGGTAATCATTTAAGGTAGAATTCAATTTCTCCTTGTATTTTAAAGCCTCAATATTTTTAAAGGGCTGCTACTCTATTCTATATAGCTTTTTCAAACTGCTCAAATGTATATTATATTTTCTATAACACCAACATGCATTTTACAGACATCTCCTTGGTTGGCTTAAGCCTCATTTAAACAGTTATGACCTTCATGCCTCATTTAAGATACCTCTAAGAAATAGTTAAGCACCCCCCCCCGCCCCGCCCCTCCCATCTCCCTGGCAAAGGGGATATGTGACCCCACTCAGTACCTTTTGCTACATAGGCAGAGAGCACCGCGCAGCAAATTGTCGTTGGATATAATGATATGTGGAGGAGGCGAGCAGAGATGTGAGTCAGACTGATAGACACAGAGTGAACAAGCAGATGCAAGCAGAACTGGGAAAAATCCTGAGGAGAAAATATTTAGTGGATGTTGGCTGAAAATGATGTATGTGCTGATGAAACAATGACAAACACTGGTAGTCGGCAGACAGGATTAAACCTAGGCTCTCTGCAGCTAAATGCATGAGCCTTTACATCATGAGCTAAAAGCCACATGCATCTAAGCTAAGGCTGTAGAACTGACTCATTAACCTCTTTCTATGTGGCCTCAGTACTACTAGATGGGCCAGAACACCACACCCAAGAGGTGTGTGGATTACATTGTGCCAAGGACACTGTCTCTTGTTTAATCGAAGTGTTGGAGCATAACTCATGCTCCAACACTTCGGTTAGTCTATAAGGTGCCACAGGACCCCTCGCCGCTTTTGCAGATTCAGACTAACACGGCCACCCCTCTGATACTTGTCTCTTGTTTGATTCCTTCTGTGTTCAGAGAAGTAAGACTGTGTATGATGTTTGTAAATAAACATTAAAGGTCCAGACTCCATGGTTAATATTTCCTTCCAACTAGAATGATCTGCCAGGCCCTGAACTTTGACTAGCTACTTGGGTGAAACAGGGTAACATGAATACTGTTTGTTCATATTGCCATAGAACCCAGAAAGCCCACAATGTTCTGCAAATACCTAGTACAACACAGTACCTCTCTTGAAGAGTTTATAGTCTAAGGTCTGGATCCTGGAATGAGATCTGTGTGAGCAGAGCTCCTGGATATATTAGTGCCAAAAGAGATAAGATAAGGCAGAGGAGGTATGGGGGCATGAAAATTGATCAGTGAAATAAAGCACCTTCCAGACTATCTCATGACCACAATCTTTGTGTCAATTATATGTTCCTTCACGTTTTCTATGTATAAATAGTGGTCATTGATATTTTCAGTAATTATTATTTACATAGCACTGCACAGAGGCCCCCACTGAGCCCAGGGTCCCATTGGGGCATTGTACAAGCATAAACTAAGGGTACGCCTACACTGCATGGCTATTTCGAAATAAGCTATACCTGCATAGTTATTCTGAAATAGCTTATTTTGAAATAGCACGTCTACACTGCAAGGCAGCGTCAAAATTAGTCTGAGGCATTTGAGGCTTCCCCTAATGTAGACGTACCATCTCGATTTAGAGCCCCAGGAAGCACTTGTGAGGAATAACTTAGAATGGCTCCAGTGGGGGGCTATTTTGAAATAGCAGCAGTGGAGCGTCTACACACGTCTTATTTTGAAATAGCGATTTCAGAATAGGCGTTATTCCTCGTAGAATGAGGTTTACAGATTTCAGAATAAGCCGTCCGTTATTTTGAAATTATTCTGAAATAACGGAATGGCTGTATAGATGCTCACATTGTTATCTCAAAATAACGCTAGTTATTTCAAAATAACGGTGCGGTGCAAACGCATCCTAGGAGACAGTCCCTGTCATGATCAGCCTGTATTGTAGAGTGTGGGAAGAGAAACCAAGGCTCAGATTTGCCCAAGATCATAGAGGATGCCAGTAGCAAAGCCTAGTGTATAGGCCCAGGCTAAACATTTGGCTCCATGGAAGTTAATAGGATTTTAAGTATCAGAGGGGTAGCCGTGTTAGTCTGAATCTGCAAAAGCGACGAGGAGTCCTGTGGCACCTTATAGACTAACAGATTTATTGGAGCATAAACTTTCGTGGGCAAAGACCCTGCATCTGATGAAGTGGGTCTTTGCCCACGAAAGCTTATTCTCCAATACATCGGTTAGTCTATAAGGTGCCACAGGACACCTCATCGCTTTAATAGGATTTTTGTAAGTTACTTAATGGACCCATGATTTCACTCCTGCTCTCCTGAGTCCCTTTACATTGTCATTCCCTCTGGATCAGGCTTCCTCATCCCGACATGTTACTTAATACTTCTCTGGTGATTGCAAATTATAGGCCATTTTGAGGGAAGGGCTGTGTCATGAGGTGTATACGTAATGCCAACAGATGGAATCGAAGCAGGGACCTCTGGAGCTTAGAGCATGAGCCTCTAACATATGAGCTCAAAGCCATCTGGCTGGTAGCTCAGACTCATTACACTCTCTGTAAGGGGTTTTAGTGCCACTACATGGGACAGTGCACCACACCCAGTAGGTGTGTGGGTTACATATACACCCCTTGCTAGCCCAGTAACCAAGGGGTTAATGCAATTACTTCCAGCCATGTCAGAGCTGTTTGGAGACCCAAAGAGCTGGCAAGCAGAGAGGTTGGGCAGTTGTACAAGGAACATATGGTCTGGAGATGGGAAATCCTGCTAACAAACTGCTCAAAAGCTTCTCAAATAGAGCACATTGAGAAGGCATGACCCACCAACAGGCTGCAAAGCCTACTGAAACCAAGGGAGATAAGAACAAGCTCAGAGTGCAGACAGAGTTGTTGAATCCTGATTTGGCTGGTCTGACTGAGCTGAAACCCAGTGGAAAGGGTGGAATCTACCACCGGAAGGACTTAAGAACGACGGGCCTTCCAGAGCCCCCAGGACCGCACCAACTAAGGATGCCATAATCCCAATAGGGACTCAGTGCAGGGGAACTGAATGACCATCCCACCAGATCAAGTGAACTCTGATGCAATCTTCCAGTGCTCTGGAATTTACCCATTGTTCCTAGATTTGTTAAAAAACAATTGAGTTTAGAGAGCTCCCCAACTACTAGCTCGTTACTGAAGCTAGGTAGGCAAATGAGCGACGAGTTGCAAATGAAGCCGGGATTTAAATATCCCGGGCTTTATTTGACATGTTCCGTCGGTCGCCATTTTGAAATTTCACTAGCCGCACCGCCTGCGCGGCTACACGCGACAGTGAGTTCGGGCTAGTGAAATTTCAAAATGGCGACCAGACGGGAACATGTAAATAAAGCCCGGGATATTTAAATCCCGGGCTTCATTTGCAACTCCAGTCGCCTCATTTGCCTACCTAGCTCGAATTAACGAGCTAGTGTAGACATACCCTAATACTTTTGTGTACAAGCTGTCCACTGCAACTTAACAGGAAAAACTTCTTTTATATCTAGAGAGATGTTTGCAATGGAACAACTTCAACAAGGGAGACTAAGGGAGCCTTGTGACCTCAACCTAGAGTAAGATCCTACCCAGCATTCCATCCCCATTCTCTTTGAGTGGTTAGCCTATTGCTGTGTTGACTACAAAAAATTTAACAGTCAAGCTTCTGGGATGCTGAGACAAACTATATTATCTCATTGTTTATGTGAGGCACTTTCCTGTCTGTCTGCTTTCTTATACTTAGACTATAAGCTCTGTGGGACAAGCAGTATCTCTTTTTCTGTGTTTGAACAGCACCTAGCACAATTGGAGTCCTGGTCATGAGCAGGGGGGACTATGATACTACATTCAAGGAAGTGCTTAGAGAGTTGGCTGATTGTGATCATATAAAATAATTGTTCAAGTTCTTCTACCTTGTGGCCCTCATTCACCATTACATAAAAAGGTGATAGCTTGGAATATTTTATCTTCATTTACGCCATGTATGAAAACTGTCTCCAAATCTGTTACTGCAGATGTTGCTGCAGCTGTCACAATTGCTGTCCAAAGAAGACAACACACTTTGATAGTCACTGTTTTTTTGTGCATTGTATGTTTTGATAGACATTCTTCCATTGCCAGAATACAAATTTCAATCCATACTGAAATTTCTACCGCAGAAGATCAAAATTACTTCTCGGTTGTTCAGCAGCAGTGACATTCCTTAAAATGAGACTGTAAAATACAGCTAAGTGTAGATCAAATTCCTTATGTCTCTCAATGGTGATTTCCTTCATAAATATTTCATGTCTGGAAATCAAAGGGTAAAAATGGGATTGCAATGTTCATTTCCATAGGACATGTTTGTGCATAAGGTGTGCCAAGAAAATGTCTGCTTTGTGAAAGATGCTTCTCAGGAATTCTGCCCACATAAAGAACAAGTTTGATGATTCATTAGCATGCACTGCACAAATAGAAACTTTTTCATTGTTCAAATAAATGCTTTCATATTTATGGTGTTGGCTAGAGCTGCTTAGCTAAAATTTAGCAAACCAACTTGTCAAATGAAACTTTTGAAAAACATTCCCCCTTGATTTTTTTGTATTATGCAAAGACATCTTCAATCTCCGTGCATACATTTGTTATTTATAAATATTCACTTACAATGTCTAAGAAAATCTAAAGGTAGGAGTACTGAACTGAAATTAATATAGATAGACTGCTCAGTACCTCATTTCTCTGAGCATTTCATACAGTTGAACCAAAATATTCACATTACAGATTCTTACCTTCTAAATAACAAAACCATTCTATTTCACTTTCCCGAAGACTTACACTCATTTTAAACCTACCCCTGGAAAAAAATCTCTACACACAGTTTTCAAAGTTTAAGTGTCAAGTCCAGAAAATGTAGAAAAATCTTATATAATGAGCCTAAGGTCTAATGGGGAAGGGGGGAAAGGTTTCTTTGCAGACTGATTTCAAAAAAGTGATGTTTATAATACTCCAATTACTCAATCTCTTCCATGAATTTAAATCTGTCTTGGTGTATTATTTCTTTTAGATCAAAATCAAGGTCAGCCTCACTTAGGAGATGCCATTGGTGCTGACAGGCAGCCACTGACTCTATGACTTGACTGTAGTTTCTCACTGCATATTGTGTTTCATTTGACATGAAATACAGAGGCATGCTAATTATTTTAGATATCAGGGGTTCAGTCTTTTTTTCTTAATTGGACCCTTCTTCTTCAATTCATGATCATGTGGAGCAGCCCTCTAACAAAACAGTCTTCGTACATTTTTTCTGGAAGTGCAGCCACTTTCATCTGCTCTACTTCCCTCATTCATTTCATTCCCACTTTTTGCTCAAGAAGATCTTTTTCATTTTTCTTTTTGTTTCCCCCAAACACAAAATAAAACTGAGGGTTTAAACAAAATGCCCCAACCCATCCCATAACACAAATGCAAATTCCATTCCACCAACTCTCCTTTCTCCCCCCAACAGGTGCCAGCACAGATCATCTTTGCCAGAAGAGCTCCTGACTACTGGCAGATCTGAAACAGTTCTGAGCTGCTCTTTTCCCATTTCACCAAGATGTAGTAGCCCTGTGCTCCCTTTTCTCTTGGGCGTCAGACCCTTGGGCTTGTACATTTTCATGGAAAGAGATCACAAATTATGACCGTCTCAGAACTCTAAAGACTAGTAGTCTGAGCTCTTTTCTTTCTTTCTTCAGCTACTTTGCTCTGACTTGTGAGCGGGTAGACTGAATAGGGGATACACACTATGTTTTAGTTATGCCAGACTATTTCCTCTGCTCAGCATCCAAGTCTGGAATACCTGTGCATACCATATCCTGTTTCCAAGTAGGTACACATGTTTGAAAACATGAGCCAAACTGCAGTCCTGACAGCATACAAATCATAGGCTGTAGCCTCCATTAGAATTCCTGGGGGTCTAGAAAACAATCTTTGAAACTTCCACTACAATATATTTACTTAATACAAATGATCAAAATTCCCATGCTCACTGTCCCAGCCTATCAAGGGATGTCGGGAAATGAAATGAACCACATTATTTTCCCATTCTTTGCCAGTGGGAAAATATCGTTCCAACAAAGACATCTCAGGAACTCCAGCTGAGGAGGGGAAGTTGGAGCCATTCTTTGATACTATCTGAGGACCTCACAACAGCAGCTTTCCATCAAAGTGAACAGGATGTACCTTTCGGACAATTAATATTGCAATGCCGAAGCCAAGTTTCCACAGAGGAATGCTTTATTTCAATAATAAAAATGACTGTGCTCCCAAAGAATACGAAGTACCCAGATTTTGCATCAAAGCCTAATAAAAAAGCTTAGAAAACTCTCACAAAAGAATATTTTAAAGAGCTCCCATTTATCTGAAAGAAACAGGCACTATTTTATTCCATATATTTTCTTATACAATGCTTAGCACCAGAATGTATATGCACCCAAACATAACAGAAAACTGAATGCCCAGCAACAATATTTCAAAATGCCTCTCCTGAAGTCAGGGGGGTGGGTTGCCTTTCTAGGTCAGGGATGAGACTGTGGAGAATAAAAGTGGTACTCAGACCCAGATTTATGATTAAGTAATTTCCTCAGAGACTGAAGCCTGAGAGAAGTTTCTACTAAAATGATCAGCAATGAAGCAATTAATAGTAGAGGTAGTTGCAGATTTTCACATTTTTAAATTTTTGGCAAAAACAAAAATCAATTTTTGACCAGCTGCAGGTAACAGTGCTGTCATTTCAATTCTTCTTGCTTGGTTTCAGAGTTAACACTCCCTCTCTCCCTGGAGCTTACAAGGCAACTCTAACCTCTTCGAGCTGCGCTTCTATCAAGGGCTGTAATGAGGCAACAATACATAGATTCATATACAGAAAATTGTTTTTGAAATTGTTCGAATGGGTCCATTTTTTAAAAGAATGTTCAGTTTCTCAGAAAAACAATTTTGGTAGCACATAAGTGCTGCTATGCTGTACCATGGTATCCTGCCTCAATCTTAGAATCATAGAAAAGTATGGCTGGAAGGGACCACAAGAAGTCAGTTCATTTTACACACACACACACACACACACACACACACACACACACACACACACACACACACACACACACACACACACACACACACACACACACACACACACACACACACACAGGTATACCTATGCTATCCCTGACAGGTGTTCCTCTAACCTATTTTTAAGTCTCAAGTGAGATTCTACAACCTCCTTAGGTAACCTGTTCCAGTGCTTAACTATCCTTATACATAGAATGCTTTTCCCTCTATCTAACAAAATCTTCCTTGCTGCAGATTAATCTGATTACTTCTTGTCCTACCTTCACTGGACATGCAGAATTATTGATCACTGTGCTCTTTGAAACAGCTCTTAAAACAGTTGAAGATTGTTTTCAAATCGTTCCTCAGCCTTTTCATCTCTAGGATAAACGTGTGTAATTCTTTCAACCTTTCCCACAGGATTTCTCAAGCCTCTTATTTTGTTGCTTTCCTCTGGATGCTCATCAAGTTGCCCAAATCTTTCTTAAAGTGTCAGCCCAAATCTGGACACAGTACTCAAGCTGATACCTCACCAGTACTGAGTACAGCAGAACTATTACCTCTCACATCATACATACAGCATTCCTCTTAATACAGTCCGGAATGACATTTGGGTTTTTTGCAGCAACATCAACAACTTACTCAATTTGTGACCTGCTAAAGCCTTCCACCCCAGGTCTTTTTCTGCAGTACTGCTGCCTAGCCAGTTATACCCAATATTGGAGTTTTGCATTTGATTTTCTTTCTTAAGTGTAGTACTTTGCATTATTATTACTATACTATTACTATAATTGTGTCAGTTTCAAGCTAATTATCCAATTTGTCAAGATCATTCTGAATTATTATCTTGTACTCCAAAGAGCTTGCAATCACTCCCCCCACAGCTTGTTTAAATGCAGCCCATTTTGTTTAACAAAAGTCAAGAACTGAAATCCTGATCTCTGTAAAGCCAATAGCAAATCTACCAGGGTTCTTCTTGCAGTGTTCCACTGTAAGACAGAAGCACACCAAGCATCTACTAGCAGCAGTTTTTAATTAACATGGATAATTTGTGTTAGATTATATGGATTTGTCAACAATTAGCAATGATCTGTTTATATCAAAGAAGTTATGACTTCACTGTGGCTATGTCAACACTACAATGATCTATCGAAAAAAAGGTACACAAATTGCTCTCCGGAATTTGCGTACCTTTTTCCGATAGTTTTCTCGGAAGAGGCTTTTCCAAAATGTGGCCCATCTACACTGGGCCAAATTTCAGAAAAGCCTCCTCTTTCAGAAGAGCCCTTCTTCATCATGGGAGAAGGAAGACAGGGCTTCTGAAAGAGTGCGTCTGCTCTTCTGCAAAAAAAAAAAAAAAAAAAGCAGAAGAGCAGACACGTTCCCTGGCTGCAGTGGAGTTAAAACCCCGTAGTGTAGACACAGCCTGTGACAGTATTGCTAATGCCATAATACTTGCCCAAAAACATACTTCCTACGCAATGCCACTCATTTGTACCGGCATCTGCAGAGGAGAGCTGGATTTGATGTTTCTTTCACAGCAGGAACTCCTGAGGCAGCTTCCTTATTGTGACTCAAGTGATTCCCGACAGTCAAAACCAAACTCAGGTACAAGTATATGAGAAAACTGTTTTCATTTTTCAACATCCTTCTCACAGACAGTCACTGCTAGGATCATAGACGTACTTTCTAGTCTCATTTCTCAAGTGTCAGTAAGTCTTTCAGAGTCTGTCCTAAAGTAATGAAAAACAGGAAATTGAAAGTGAAGAGTGACAAGTCCCAAGCTCCTTTCTTGCCACTGTGCCAAAAATGAGGGACAGCAATAGATAAGCATTGTATTTTCCCCTATACTCAGAATACACAGAAACATATTATTTAGCAGGTAGGGTATGTCTATATTGTGGTGATATTTCAGGATACTTCTGGTATCCCAAAATAGCTATTCTACATCTTTTAAATAAGTCCATTATTTTGAAATAGCTTTCAAAATAACGGGCTCACTATTCCGACGTCCCTGTAAACCTCGTTCCATGAGGATTAAAAGATGTTTGGAATAGCACTCTATTTCAAAATTTGGCATTGTGCAGACAGCGCCAAATTTCAGAATAAGCTATTGGGAAATACACTTGAAATAAGATATGCAATTTGTGTAGCTCAAATTGCATAGCTTATTTCAAGCTACGGGTACAGTGTAGACGCACCCTTAGAGATGGGTTCAAAGAGCATGGACTCAGGGTCCATCTACACCAAACCCGTAGCTCAAAATAAGCTACACAATTTGAGCTACGCAAATGACATAGCTTATTTTGGGTGCATATCAAAAGAGCTTATTTCTAAATTTCAAAACAGAGCACTATTTCAAAACATCCCTCAATCCTCATAAAAAAAAGTTTAAGGGACATCAGAATAGTGAGCCCATTATTTCGAAATAGCTTTGAAGAGCTTGTTTAAAAAAACATGGAATAGCTATTTCCGGATACTGGATAATTAACCATCTTGAAAGGATTTTGTGAATGTTAGTTAATATTTGTAAGACACTGAAATCATTAAAAGAAAGATGCTATAAAATGTAAAAATATATAAACCCACAAGTACTTAAAAATACCTATTAATCAAAAAGAGCTGAGTATGTGATTAATTAATATTGATAAATAATAAATAAGACAGAATATGCATTCACTCTGCCTGGTTTAGCAGTGTTTTTTCTTTTATTCCTTTTGTAGGAGTGGAAGAGAGGATGGAATGGATTATATTTTTCAGCCTGTGATTGTTTTTCTTTAGGTCTCAAATTTAATACTTAACTGGAATTGTGAGAGGGCCAAATCCCAGAAAAACAATTTTGAATTCAGAGTTAGCTGCTACTGTAAAAACGTTCTCAAACCAAAAGATGGGAGAGAGAGATAAGAGAATAAGTGACTTTTTGTTTCATTTGCCAAACAGAAAAAAAAATTCAAAAAACATTTTAGAACCAAAAGATTCTTATTTTCCTCAACAAAACAAACCTCCTCCGCCCCCCCCCAAAAATTATTTGGTTGAACAAAATCTTTCTAATGTTAAAACAAAACAACATTTCTGAAACAAAATATCAACATTTTGTTTAGAAAATGTCATTGTGAAAACAAAGGGTCAAAATATGTCATTTTGACATTTAAAAATATAATTTTTCAGCTGAAACTATTTGTCAAATTCTACCTGAATTCACAAATACATTTTGGAGCACTGAAAAATGCAATTTTCAGCAACATTTGTTTTTCCTGTCACTGTAAAAATGTTGCCCAGCTCTAGTTGTATGTGAATAAATACATTCTCTCTGTGCATAAAGAACCCAGAATACCAAAGTGTATGATATTCTAGCTACTTCACTCAACCCTTACAGTCTCCTAGCCACTTCCCTGCTGTAATAAGAACTGATACCTGTAAGTTGGGCAGAAACACAGCAGATTCCAAGACTGAAATCCTGGTCCCATTGAATTTATTGGGAATTTTGTCACTGATTCAATGGAGCAAGAATTTCACCAACTGACCTAAGCAAAGATAGGGTTGCCAAAAGTCCCTTATAACAAGGGAAATCCCTTATTTTTTTATGGCTGTAGAACAAGATCAGGTTTTGCTGAGGACTGCAAAAAGCAGCAGGAAATAATAATTATTTTTGTTATTAATGGTGATTATAATGATAATATCAAGAGGATAGGTGGCATAGGGGTGTTACGAAAACAGTCTCTTATTTTTGAAAGGCGGTGTTGGCAACTCTCCTGAAGAATGATCTCATAGTCAATGGTGATGATATAAGGCATCTAGTAGGGGTACGTCTACACCGCATGCTTATTTTGAAATATGCTATTCCAGAATGATGCATCTGACGAAGTGGGTCTTTGCCCACGAAAGCTTATGCTCCAACACTTCGGTTAGTCTATAAGGTGCCACAGGACTCCTCGCCACTATTCCAGAATAGTTATTCCAAAATAGCTTATTTCTAAATACACTGCAAGGAAGCCTCAAAATTAGTCCAAGGCAGGCTACCCTAACGTAGACATGCTATCTCAATTTAGATCCCCACGAGGCACAGGGGAGGAATAATTTAAAATAGCCCTGGTGAGGGGATATTTCAAAATAGCAGCAGTAGAGTGTCTACACATGCCTTATTTTGAAATAGCTATTTCAGAATAGGCATTCTTCTCGTAGAATGAAGTTTACAGATTTCAGAATAAGTCGTCCATTATTTCGAAATTATTTCAAAATGACAGAAAGTCTGTGTAGATGTTCACATTGTTATTTAGAAATAATGCTAGTTATCTTGAAATAACAATGCAGTATAGACGCATCGTCACACAGCTCTGAACCATCCCTGTGCTGGCAGCATTACTTGGGAGCCCCCCTATACATGCTCAACTGCAATAAAGGGGTTGCAATAAGCCTAGAGCAGTTGCATAATGTGGGGTTGATCCACTTTCCTGGGCCTAGGATGCCCTGTAAAACCTTCATCTTTGCTGGTTATCATTTCAGTTTGGAAGTACTGTAGAATACTTTCTGAGTGCTGCTTGCATGCTCAGTGCATTTCCCCTGCTGGTCACCCTTCAAACAGGACTTTTTCTAAGTGGCATGCTAACCAAAGAAAAAATTGAACTTGTTATAAACCTTGTGAGAGTGAAAATTCCCCTCCACCCCAGCTAGTAAAGGTATAAAACAGACAGGACTAATTACATCCTGAATTTTGAAGCCTGAATATAAAGTATTTGAAACCTTAGATGTTTTTGACATACATTAGCCCTATCAAAGAAAAATATTGCTATAAGATATTACCGTTCATTTTTTTACCCTCTCCTGATTAAGAACTAACTGAAGGGGTTTCTCCTTTTGTCTCTGAGACCAAATATTAGTATCTAGAGCATTTTGAAACTGATTGACTTTGGCTGAAAGTTTGGTGTCAAAGTTCTGTTTCAATCAATGGAGAGAGAGTCACTCAAATGTAATTATTAATAAAAAATAATCCTCTTTCATATTATTGCTTTGAAATTTAGAAGTAAAGCAAATGGAAGAAGAAAAAGTGCTTCAAATATTTTCTGAATACATTACAAATTGGATTTTCAAAAGAAATCAGTATTGGCTTCTCTCTCAAAGTCAGCTGACTTCAGCAAGGACAGAGTTAGGCCAACATTGAACACTTTTTTATATCTCGCAGATACATACTTATGTAAGTACCTCACCAACAAAGTCTGTACTCAGTTATCTCAGTGTAAGAATACATTAAAGAAAAAAAATTAAAACTGCCTACATTACATTTTCAAATGTTACGCAAGCTCATAGGAGTCTAAGTTTCATTGAAAAATCAATGAAACAGGATAACATTTTCAGAATCACCAAAAGTGGGGGTAGGCGGGCCTCCAGCCTGTGGGCCACATGCACTTCATGAGGGTTAGCTGCTAGTGAGCTGCCAGATGGCTTGTTTACCTGAGCATCCACAGGCATGGCTTCTTGCAGCTCCTAGTAGCTGCATTTCACCATTTCTGGTCAATATGAGCTGCAGCAACTGGCAAGGGCTAGGTCACCACTTCCTGCAGCTCCCATTGGTCAGGAATAGTGAACCACAGCCAGTGAGAGGTACAGGGCTCCATGCCTGCAGATGCTCAGGTACATAAATTATCTGGTAGTCTACCAACAGCTAACCCTCATGAACTACAGGTGGCCAGCATGCCAGAATTTTCCCACCCCGACCTAAAAGTATGTCTGCACTAGAAAAAAATCTCTGCAGTAGCAAGTCTCAGGCTATGTCTACATTGGAAAGTTTTTGTGCAAAAGCGGCTGTTTTTGTGCAAAAACCAGTGGAGTGTCCACACCTCAAGCGCGTTTTGCGCAAAAAAAAAAAACACCAAAAAAAAAAAAACCAGTAAATTGACAGGACAGAGGGCTTTTGCCAGTAGAGTTATTCCTCTCCCCACAAGGAATAATTCCTTTTTGCGCTACAGCTCCTGCGCAAAAAGGCATGTGTGGACGCTCCACAGGGGTTTCTTATGCAAGAAGAGCCTATCACAAAAATCACAGATGCTCTGATGGCCATTCTGTTAATGACAATCAGAGCTTTCTTGTGCAAGAGTGTCCACGCTCTCTTGTGCAAAAGCACATCGCTTTTGCAATGCACCTTTGAAGTGTGGACACACTTTTGCGCAAGAAGTTTTTGCAGAATATCTCTTCCACAAAAAGCTTCTCGCACAAAAACCCTGCAGTGTAGACAAAGCCTCAGAAATCAGGTCAATGTTTTGTGCTATGGAGCTAAGAATACCTGTGTAGATATTCCCATTTGGGCTGGAACTCAGTCTCTGGAGCATGGTAGGGTTTGGGGGTATCTCAGAGTCCAAGCTCTAGCTTGAGTGGGAGTTGTCTACATGGCTATTTTAGTGCAGTAGCATGAGCCTAAGTCTATAGGCTCTGAGACCTGCTGCCACAGGATTTTTTGTTTTGTTTCCCAGAGTCAATGTATCTTAACAGACTTAAGATCTTACTCTATTAAAGGTAACTACATTTACACTAGTGTAACCAAGAGAAGGAATCGCCCCAAATTGAAAGAGAGACTTAGTCCACAATTAACTATGACATAGATGAAAGGGAATAAAACATCATGGTCTTATTACCTAATGAAATTGTTCAATTGATATTACTGGTTTTTAAAACATGCTTTGATAAAATAAGGAAACCTCATGGTTTTATGGCTTTGCTAAGAAATTTTAAAAATGATAAACTAACTTAACAGTCTAGAAAGTTAGAACAATTTAATTATACATTGTATTTATTAACCTCACTGACTTAAACCCTTTTTTCATACATCATTATGTAATAAATAACAAATCCAACAGGCAAATCCAATCATTTAATCATTTATATGGCTATTTCTGTGCCCAAATTATAACTAGAACTATGACTACCTACTGTGAACTAATGGACTTAATATGGTCTCAAAATCTGTTAGGTCTGTCATTACTCTTAATCAGTTTATAACCATATTTAGGCATTAATTAGCTTGTTTAAATGTCTTCCTGATAATTATTAATATACAAAGGAGCAGATCTTCAAAAATTGGAATTACAATTGGAAAAGAATGCTTAAGCTCAGAAATTGTAACATCTGATGCGATCCTTCATCATTCTATCTATGGACAATAGAATATAAGAGAAATACTGGCAGCAGAGATGACAAGGTACACTCTCAGAACAGATCACTAAGGGTTTGGCTACACAGCAAAGTTATTTCAGAATAATGGCCATTATTCCGAAATAACTATGCGAGTGTCTACACAGCAATTTCGTTATTTCGAAATAATGGGAGGCTTATTCCAACTTCTGAAACCTCAATCTATGAAGAATAATGCCTATTGCAAAATAGTTATTTCGGAATAGGAGCTGTGTAGATGCTCCACTTCTACTATTTTGAAATAGCCCCTCTTCAGGGCCATTCTAACTTATTGCTCCGTTACTTCCTGGGGCTCTAAATTGAAATAGCACATCTACATTAGGGAAGCCTGCCTTGGACTAAAATTTTGAGGCTTCCCTGCAGTGTAGACGTGCTATTTTGAAATAAGCTATTTCAGAATAACTATTCTGGAATAGCTTATTCCAAAATAAATGTGCAGTGTAGACATAGCCTAAGACACGTCATGCTTGAAAAGTTACCTTACAGCTTGCAATTGAACAGCAAATTACTGGAACAGAAACTGAAAATCTAGAAAAAAATTATTCTGGGCAACTGAAACATTTCATTTGGATAATTTCAGAATGTTTCATTTCAATTTTGAACTTTTTTACTATAATTAACTGAAATTTTGAAAGTGTATGTCTCATTCAAAACAATTTACTAAAGAAACAAACTACCTTCATCTTCCAGACCCTACCTCATCTGAAATACTAGGGACACGCAGAAAGATAAGGAAGAATCCCATTGTGATTTGGTATTTTTAATGAGTTTGGCTCTTGCAGCATTTTTCTGATGAGTGTGAAAAGGAAAATATGTTGTTTGTGATTATAATATACTTAAGAATGGCTAGGCTACTGCTGGGCTGTAATCAATTATAATAATACTGGTAATTATCCCATGGTTAATTTATTCTTGTGTCTGTTGCCTCTCATCTCATACTTTGACTGTAAGCTCTTAGGGCATGTCTACACAACAGGGCAAAAGTCGAATTAAGCGATGCAACCTGAACTACATCAATTGCGTAACTTAAGTCGAAATAGCTTAATTCAGCTTTTGTCACTGTCTACACAGCAGGAAGTCGAAGGAAGAACACTCTTCCTTAGAGTTCCCTTACTCCTTGTGAAATGAGGGTTACAGGAGTCAAAGTAAGAAGTCCTCCAGCTCGACATTATTTCGAAATAATGGCTTGCGGTGTAGATGAGCTCTTTGTTATTTTGGAATAACATTAATTATTCTGGAATAACGCTGCTGTGTAGACATAGCCTTAGGTAAAAGGGAGCTTTTTTTCATTGAATCTGTGTACAACACCTAACCCAAAGGGACACTGATCCCTGACTTTGGCCTCTTGCTGCTGCCACCATGCTAGTATTTAACAGTGATAATGCAAGGAGGCTTCTCTCAGTCTGAACCAACACTCTGATCTTGACAAGACAAGACTTGGAGATTCATACAAGACACCCCATCTTTTATAGGACTTTTCTCACATTCATGTCTATACATTTTGCTGCTTCAGCTCTTAATCAATCACCATCGGTTCTGCTTAACATTTGTATATCTGGGAGTCATTTTTCTTTGTCATCTGGTATCAGTATGTTGGTGCCTCCTTCCTGGCATTTATTTAAAAGGGCTGTTTGCTCTTAATTCCGAGGCTGCCTGTATGTCCTGCACTGGTCTGCCTTATCATAGGCCCAATTGATGGCACCTTGGTGTCTCTGAGTCTTACAGCTACTTTGACCATCTGGACTCTGAAAGTGCTGAGCCTACAAGTTGTTATCTTTCTCCAAACACTCACATTCCAAACTCATTCACTCCCCAACCCCCAGGAACTATATAATTGTTACATGGGAAAAGAGATACAATTGCCTGTACAAAAGGTTTCAATTTACTTCCGATACAAAGCTTTTATTAGTACAAACTTTTAATCATTCATCATCTTTTTTTTATAACACAATCTACATTCTAATTATTCCTAAGAGCAACAGTGTGATCATGCTGAATTGCAAGGATCCTTCTGAACTCTTTCTGCTATGACATCAGATACAGGCTCTTTATTAAGTTCCCAGAACACTGTTTTTCCCTGCTAACCAGAGAAGGGTGGACGGTAAAATTATAGGCATTTAACATTTATTCTCACATTACCCATTAAGCACATTACATAAAACATTATAAAACTCTGTTGTCTACAATCCCAGCTCTTTTGGTAAAGAAGAATATCCCATCTTCACATAAAAAGTTACTTACTGCAATATCCATGGACAGCATGGTATGAATCTAAACAAGATACAATTGTCAATGAACATGACTTTAAGCCTCAAATATCTAAAGTGATTTATGCACACCAATTCTTGCTTATGGAATGTTAGCATAGTAATATGGACAGTGAAACAATTCAGACACAAGCTGTCACATTATATTTTGATTAAAATTTATACTCAAAGGAAGCATTTCCTACTGGTCACTGCACAGAATGTGGAGTCTAGAATCTCTTTTAAATTGTAAAGATTCTGTATACTTAGCATCTCCCACCAATAGATGGTGCTTAATCTGTACCTTATTCTTAACTTTTAAAAAAAAAAAATAGTATATTGCTGTAACTTGATCTGGGGAGGTCAGTCCTGCTCATGCTGCTGGAGTTATTTGCTGTGTTCCAATACACCCTTTAATTTCTATAAGCTGATAATGCAATAGGTGCCAGTGGGTTCATGATGGCAAAGGCACTTTGGCTTGAGAAGAAATGTATAGTAATTATACAGTACCTAGCAATGTTTTTGGATGGTCACAGCAGAGCCTTTTGCCAACAGTTTCCCAGACAGTGCTCCCACACCACTACCACCAAAAATGGCCCAGAGTTTGGAAGAACATCTGGCTGAAGATGAACATAAGCAAGAGAGAAGTGATGCTGATGAACAGAGGTAAGCATTTTGAAGTCTGCAGTCATGGTGCAGTCTCCAGTGGTTGAAAATACACATCCACCATTGTTTAAGAGTGATCTTGCTGATGTCAAGCTATCACATAGCAGCATCCATGAGTAATGATTTCTACCATCTTCACTAAATTAGGAAACTCCATCCCATCTTGGAGGATGAAAACTTAGCCTCGATTATTCATGTTTCATCACCTGTCAGCTGGATTGCAATAATGCAATTCACATGTGCATTAAGCCATCAGCACCTTAAGACACCCAATGAGTTCAAAATGCTTTAGCAATGCTGACTACTATGAAGATATCATAAAGCTGCCCATTATCCTGTACACTGGGTACCCATAGAATGTATAATTAATGGCAAGGTCTCACTACTTATCTTCAAAGTGCTTCAAACCCAGGGCATTTAAAAAACTGTTTAAACCTCTGGGACAAAGACTGTGATAGATAGCTACACGTCTCTGGCATATCGGAACTATCAATAGTAAAAGTAAAGTTAATCTGTGTAGGAGACAACAGCTTCACCAGGGTGGCATGATAATGTGGAATAAACACCCCTGAAAATTAAGGACTATCACAAATTTCACCACTTTCCGCTTGCAGTGCAAGGCACTTTTATTTTTACTCTGCTTTCTCTAACAAACACATGGCAACCGGTTTTTGTTTTTATTTTTGTTTTTCAATAGTCATGCTGCCAAAACAAAACACTCCACTCCACAGGTTTCTCTGCATGGGAATAGAGTGAAAAAACAAACACATGATGATAGATGAGTAGTCATGCTGCTTAATGCACTACTGCAAAGCAATCAGATGCCACAATGAGTGCAGCATAAAAAGACCTAACTAGAATACAGCAGAATCTAGTTCATTATCTTGACTCTGACAGAATCCAGTATCAACCTCTTCAAATGAAGATGCTAACGAATCCTACAGTAATAGAACAATAGACCCTCAATTGTTTTCCAGCAAGGGCTAGATATTGGCTTATCCCCTTATGCATAAAGGGTTATATACTCTCTAAAATTCTTGCTTTTGTGTTTTTTAATTTCTTCACTGTAAGTTTACATATACATTTCCTACCTTTTTTTAATCTTGTAATCATTTTTGTTGCAGTGATATATGTGGGAGTAAGTTTCACAAGTTAGTTATGCATTGCAGGGAGAAAGTTTATTAAGTTTAAAACTGCCACCTAATTTTATTGAGTTTCCCTTTGTTTTTTTTTTACTATGTAAATTTGAGAGTAGATGTTCCTGGTGTATAGTCTCAATTCATATTTTCTGTATTGTTATCATAGCCCCTCTTCTTTGTATATAATATGAGATCAATATTACCTTTTCAATCTCTGTCTTTTTATGATTTTTTCTCTCTCTCTGTTTATTCTTTTGTCTGTCTTTGACCCAAACTGATATCATTATTAATTTTCAGTGTACTTCTTATTTGAAAACTGTTCACTGACTATCTCTTACTCACTTGTATGTTAGTCATCTAGTCACCACTACTAGGAGGGAATTGTAAAACTATTAATAATGATGCAGAACAGGCCAAGGTGTTCAATAAATATTTCTGTTCTGCACTAGGAAAGAAACAGGACAAAGTACTTCACACTCTATTAATAAAGAAAGAGGACATTAAATAACTTCTATTAGAAATAAACATTTTTAAATCAGCAGACCTGCTCAACTCACACCCAAGAGTCCAAAAAGATTCAGCTACAGAGATCTCTAGCCTACTGATATTAATTATTAGTTAACCAATCTTGTAATACTAAGGAAATTTCAGAAGACTTGAAAAGTGCTAATATTGTATCAATATTGAAGAAGGGCAAGCAGGTATATAGGTTACTATATACATGTTAGCCTAACATCAATCCCAGGCAACATAATGGAAAAACTGATATAGGATAGAATTAAAGGATAGGAACGTAATAAATGCTAGTCGATATGGTATTATGGAAAAAAAAGAAACAAACCTGATTTCATTGTTTGCCCACAAAGTTGATTGATAAATGCAGATGTAATAGATTTCTGTAAGACTTAGTACCACATGGCTTTTTGATTTAAAAAAGTATTGCATAATATCAATGCACACATTATAGCACACATTATATGTATCAAGACGTGACTAGCTGACAGATCTCAATAAATAGTCATTAATGGGGAATAATCAGTTAGAGTTTTCCAGTACGGTTTCATAGAGATTAGAACTAGGCCAGATGGTATTCACCATTATTAATTATATGAAAAAGAATAGAAAATTACCGTTGATCAAATTTACATATGATAAAGATTGGCACATGGTAACTAATGATGAGGACAAGGCATCTATCTAGATAGAGCTAGATCACTTGGTAATCTGGGTTCATTCAAACATAAAGCATTTTAAAGTAGACAAAAGAAAAGTTACACATCTAGGAGCTATGAATACAAGTCTTAAAAGCTATGAATTTAATATGGTATTCTTTTATATTCCTTGTCTGGATGACACAGACTTTTAGAGGAAACTATTGAACACAGAGCAATAAATCATTCACTTTTGTAATGAAATTTTGACAAACATAATCTGGTGCGATGATTACTGAAAGTTCTGAGATTCTTGTGCATTTTCACAAATACCCAGCCATAATGCAACAGGTAATTCAATACATGTGTATAATAAACACAAATTACCCTACTGATGGTGAGAAGACAATCTCAGGGCTTTTACCTAAACAAATATTTATTTCTTTGATCTGTTCAATCACCCTTTTCTCTGTCTCACTGCAATCATTCTTCCTGCTCTCTTTTACTTTCTTTCAGCACCAATTTGCAGTCAGTTCCTCATGTATTTCAACATTCTCTTTTCTCTTCTTAAAGAGAATGGAATGGTGAAAAAAATCAGACACCTCTAACAGCTACTAAAATCTGTTGCAGCCTATTTCAGTATAACAATTGTATAATTATTGAATTCTATCATTCTTATAATCTTATAGTTCCCAGTGTTTATGTTTTAGTTGATAAGACTCTACAGTATACAAGAGCTAGGTAGGCCACACAATAGGGACTAAATTACGTCGAGCTAAGTTGTCTTCTACTTGGGTCCTGCTGACAGAAGGAGAAAATGAGAGACCCCGCTGTCTAGCCTCCCACTGTAGTCCCACAGCTGAGATTTAGTGCCAGCCTGACAGCTGAACATTTATATGATTACTCAAGTACTCTCAGGGTTATGAATATTGAAAAGACACCATAGGTTCTTTAAAGGAACTAACTTTAATGCTGCCCAGCATGATGATACAGTCCCCTACAGAGTCTTCAACACTCACGTAGAAAACATCATTATTATAATGCTTGTCTCTGGAGACAGATGTGAAAATGACACAGAACTACTATGAAGGGTACAGAAGGAAGCAGCCTGCCTCCTTAGCAAGAAAAAATAGTGAGAATGCATCATGCTGGTGATCTGCACTTTCCACTGGCTCTCAGTGAACTTATAGTGCCAAAACAAGATTCTAGTCTTAATCTTTAATACCCTTAAAGCAGAAGCCCAGTTACCACCTTCTCATGCACAACCCACTAAAACAGCCATACTCCTGTGGGATAATACTCCTGACAGTTCCCAAAGTAAGGTTCTTAAAAGAGAGACAAATCATTCTCCATCAAAGGAGCTTGACTGTAAGAAGACCTCCTAGAGGAAAAATGTCTAAATTAACCCACAATGGCTGAAGACAATTCATTAGTGCAAGAACAGAGATGTAAAGGAAAAGCTGCTGAATGTGACAGACTTTAGAAGTGCCACCCATGATAACGTCCAGTAAGCACATCACTATGTAAAACTGAATACCACACCCATGCGGTATAGTAACAGGCATCCTTAAAAAAAAGCAAGCAAAAAACCCCCCCACACATATCCAAATAAACATGAAGTGTATGAATTACCATATGAATCAGATCATAAGAACTCTACCACAGGAAGACATATAGCTTCAACCACGGAACATTTTGGAATAATTTTCCATGGGGAATTTTCTTAACACTAGGGAGTAACCAGCTGGCCTAGGTTCTGAAACACGATGGTTTATATCCCTTGAACATTTTCATCTTAGCTAGTATAACTGAAGAAATTTTTATCAGCCATAAAATATCTAATCCTTTTAAAAATCCTACTAAGCCTGAGAGAATAGGCTTGAATAGTATACTTATTTTCTCCATAAATGTAACACACAATGCATCCAGTCTATGCACATAAAACAATGCTGAATATTTTCACATAGAGTTGTATGCAAAACAGAATAGGAGGTTGCAAAGTGAATCACTCAGAGGTCTGGAAATGTCAATAGTAACATTGCCCATGGAGCCTTACTGAATTATGATAAATAATTAAGAGGTCAGTTCAATATTTATTTTTATCATGCTAGTCAATGTACATGGGTCACATTTTACTGTCAAGTAAAATAAATCCCACTTATTATTCCCTTTTCAAAATTAAATTCCTTTATTTGGATCACTAACAGCACGTAAGGCTCTCTATCATGGAAAGTTCATAACATTTGATTTATGCTATTTATGCTGTTTGTTTGCTTTTTTGCATTTCACTCAGCTTGTAGAAGAAAACAGACAAGTCAGTTCCACTTTCTGGTAAGAAAGTATCTTCACTTTAGCCCAGCATGGTCATCCTGTCAGTAACTGAGAAGCAAACTAACAGCCAATCAGGGCTTCTTGCTTAGGTGCTGTGACAAGTCAGCACTCAACGGAGCCAGTAGTGAGTTAGCCCTCGGGCACACAGCAGCAGCCTATCACAGAGCAAAGCCTGGGTCAGATGGCTCAGCCATTTCCAGAGTCCCAGCAGAGCTGCAGATCAATCTGAACAACGGTGCTATTCAGCCAGAAACCCTCCTGCTGCCTAGCAGTGCACCAGACTTCAGCAACTCCCAGCCTGCTCTTGCCCTAACCTTGCCAAAACCCTGTGTTTGCCCTAAATTGGCCTAACTCTAGTCTTGTCATCAACCTTCTATAGTCTTGCCTCCCCACCCTCCCGAACTCTCAGACTTTGACTATCCGGTTTTGAGCTCTGGTGTGTATCCCATCACTGGATTCTGTATCAGCTTGGGTTGCCTTTGGACTCTGACCACCTGCCTCTGCACCCTGGTTACACTTCTGATTCTGGTTTGTCTACAATAGTGGTTCCCAATCTGTGGGTCAGGAACCCCAAATGGGTCACATCTCTGTTTTGATGGAGTCGCCAAGCCTGGCTGACACTTGTTGTGGCTGAAGCTGAAGCCCAAGGGCTTTGTCTTTTCCAATCACCTCCACCAGAGACTGCAGGGCTCAGGTGGCTTCAGGCTTCAGACTGGGGTCATGTAGTAATTGGTGTTGTCAGAAGGAAGTTGCCATGCAATGAAGTTTGAGAGTCCCTGGTTTACGGACACTGAGCTCAGTTTTGACCCGCGGCCTGCCACAGATCTTGATCCCAGGACCACCCTTGTGGAGGCCCAACCCTACACCTACCTGTAACCCATGTTCCAACCACTAGACCTGATTATTGGAGGCCATGCCTGACAGTAATTTACAATGTCAGATTTAATCATCAAGTACCTTCAATTTCTATTTTTGCTCTATAACATTGCTGACTGCATCTGAATTAAAAACCACATCTTTTGGCCTTTTGTCCCTCATTAGTAACAAAAATGGGAAATGTTTTGAATTATAAAATGGACGGAAATCACGTGTATTTTTTTTGAAGTAGAGAGGAATGTTAACAAATTAAATCCTCTTGTCTCACTCACAATCTTGTCTCACTCACTTCGCTAAATAGTATTTCTCCTAGGGTAACAGAATAACTTTGTTTAAAAAGAATCAACTACGAAGTGAATCAGTTAAGTGATAAATCAGCACATTTGTCTCTAAAGGGTTTTTTCAACTGGCATTGGTGGTTCTTTAAATTTGTGTCTGAAATGCCTACAGAACACTGGGTTGGGAAGGGTCCTATGGATCAATAGTACAATGTGAAAAGCAGTGAAAGATGCCAACAGAGAGGCTATGTGATCATTCTTTGCATGTTATAATACCCTTGCAGCAGACATTTGCACAAGCTGAAGTTTGGCTACCAATCTATTTGGCAAGCAGAGCAATACAATAGCTTAAACTCGAGGAGATAAAAGCAAAGGTGAGCTTCCCAAACAGAGTCCCTGAGCAAGGATTCATCAACAACAACAATGAAATACAGCCCAAATTCTTCCTAAAGGAATATCAGTCTTGGTCTACACTAGGGAATTATTTTGAAATAACTCCTCTTATTTCAAACTAACAAATGAAGCGTCCACACTACCAAGCCTGTTATTTTGAAATAATGGGCTCATTATTTCAAAAAAATAATGCCTGCTTTCCATGAGGAATAACACTAATTTTGAAAGTTATTTTGAAATAGCAGTACTACTCCCCAGAGTAATTTGAAGTAATTACTCACAAGTGCTTCCAGGGGCTCTAAGTGTAGGTAGCACATTCACATTAATGGAGCCTGCCTCGGACTAATTTCAAAGCTTCCCCATAGTGTGGACGCACTATTTCAAAATTATTATTTTGGGAGTTACTATTTCAAAATAAGTTATTTTGAAATAATTTCCTTATATAGACATGCCCTTAGTGAGTGAGATTCTATACCATGTATTGACACATCAATTTATCGCTTTCCCTTCCCAGAGAAATCAAAAGCCCGGAGGTACAGGAGTGTCTAGGTTCTTATACTGTACCATTAGCAACAACTTTTGCGGCACCAGCGTAATAGCGCCATCGTACTAGGAACCAGATCGCCACACATGATTTGCATGTTAATTTACACAATATGGCAGTCAATAAGAAAAACACAGTACTTTTGTTTAGACCATACACATGTACAGTGTCCTCAACAAAATTCTTAGGAAGACAAACATGCTTAGATGGCTCCATCAGGAGAATGTCATTACTGCTCTGATATCAACTTCTTAACATGTAACTTTGTTAGGCTAGCCTCTGCAAGGTGGCATTCCAGTCTGAGTATATTAGGCAATTTAGATTTGTTCAGATCGATAGTCGAAGATTCAAATATAAAGTAGTCCCTGATGGGTTTGCATAAATAGCAACCCTCTCTAAGAACTCTGGCTATCTGTACTTGACTAACATAGGGTATGTCTAGACTACATGCCTCTGTCGCCAGAGGCATGTAAATTAGACTACCCGACATAGTCAATGAAGCCGGGATTTAAATATCCCCTGGCTTCATTAAAATAAAAATGGCTGCCGCGCTGTGCCAGCTCAGCTGATCGTCGACACAGCACAGCAGTCAAGACATGGATCAGTTGACAGGGAACGCCTTTGTCGACCGCTCCCTAATGCCTCGTAAAACGAGGTTTACAGGAGTGGTCGACAAAGGCATTCCCTGTCGATCAATCCACGTCTTGACTGCCGTGCTGTGCCGACGATCAGCTGAGCCCGGCACAGTGCGGTGGCTATTTTTATTTTAATGAAGCTGGGGATATTTAAATCCCGGCTTCAGTGACTATGTCGGGTAGTCTAATTTACATGCCTCTGTCGCCAGAGGTACGTAGTCTAGACATACCCATAGATACTATTTCAATACGTTTCCTCTTAAAGACTTGGATTGTAGCAATGTAAGTTAACACATACTACCCGAATTTCAGCATCAGCTGAAAGCAGGTTGACAACAATCTAGAGCATTTAATATCCCATTAAAAGTTTCTGAACCACTGATCAAGCAATTCTCGATATTTCTTGATTTGTTCAGCATAGCAGTAAGTTGGGATATGACTCATATTTCCCGAGACAAAGTGGGAAAATTTATTCCACTAAAAATGGAAAGGAAAAATCTTTGCAGTTTTGTTTGGTGGGATGCTAACAGTCAACCTAGAACAAGCTAGCTGATTTTTGCCTTGTAATATTAAGGTATTTAAGGGAGATACAGTATTTGAGAGAAAGTCAATCACAGACAAATCATTCTCTTCCAAAAAATACCTTCAGTTCTTTCATAGACAAAACTTATCCAATTTTTTTCAGAGCTGACCGATCGAATTCCAGATCAGTACAGCAAATCACTATTTTCATAGGAATGAACCCATCCAGAATCCTGATGATGCTGTAGGCTTCCCAGTTTATCTGATACATGGTTTGCATTTTTGTTTGGCTGGGCTAGAATTTTTTAGTTTCTACCTACTTCAAGTTTGTGCCTGACCAGACAAAAATACAGGCAGCGTACCCGATAACCATCTGAAAATCCTTCAGTAGCTACTTACTGCCAGAAGCAAGGAGTGAACTGCAGGTGAAAGGGAAGAGGAGGAATCAGCATTGACATAGCTACCTGCCTACCCTTAGGTTAAAAATGAACTAGAACAGGGGAAGCAAGTGAAGGGAAAGCCCTCTAACAATATATTTTGTATAAAAATTGTTGCTATTGTCTCAGTGGCAATATAATTTATATAAATGGTCATATTTCAGTTGTAGAAGCATCACAATAGCTTTGTACATTCTTTGCACTGAAGTCCTGTTTCATTGAACACAGGAGAAGTCACACAGCAGTAGATATTTTCCTTGCTTGCAATTCCAAGCGTCTTTCATCCAAAACTCAGTCCCCTAACTTCACTCTCTAGGCCATTTCTCAGGTCCATACTTGCAGAGTTTGTTCTGCTGTCTCCTTGTCTTTCTCTTTCTCCCTCTCTCTCATTCTCTCCGTTTCTGTGATGTTTCTCCTTGCTTCCTTCTCCCACACAGACACATACCAAATTAATTCAATCAATCCTGCACCCTTGAGTTCATCAGATCACCATGGAAGCAATTTGACTAACCCCTATTCCATCCTTGCATGTGGCTTTGTTTTGGGCAGAGGCCACTACTGTTTCAGATATCTATTTCATAAAGTAACCTGATTACTTTTTACATTTTCTCTGAAAGAAAGGAGGCAGTTACACCCACCAACATCAATGTTCATTCCAACCCATAACAACTGTCCTGAGCAACATCGACTGGCATCTTTACCATTAGCTAACGGTTCACTTGTATGCTGCTCCCTCTTGTTTCAGGTTGAATTGGGCCTGCACTATACATTTTCTCTTCTTTAAAGTCACTAAAGCTTTCAAAACAACTATCACCATTTTCTGAGGAGTACAGGATCTTCCGAAAAAGCCTGCCATCTAGACCGCAGTTTTACTTTCGAAATGGCACTTTTTCGAAAGAGCGCCATGATGTGATTATGTAAATTAAGCGCGAGATATTGAAATACCCGCTTCATTTGCAATTTCAAAGTGTCTGATTTACATCCCTCTGTCGAAAGAGGGATGTAGTCTAGACACAGCCTTGAAAACAAGTACAGTTAGGAAGAATCCCACTATCACAGCAAATATTGTCTTTATTTTTTTACCAAGAATATTTGTGTGGCAACAGAATCTTTGTTTTCTGCGTCTCCTAATATATATGGATTTTCCCACACATGACATTCTAAGCCTCTACACTGCTGATATTGGAATAGGTTGTCATATAGAAATGTCTCTCATAACTCAGTGCTCTACTCATTCAACTAAATAGCAATACCTGGGTTCTAATAGACAATTATGAATTCACTGAGAAAATATTCAATAAAAGCAAGATAAAATTTAAAAGACAAATATCCAGGCTTCCTTTCAGATTAATACTTTAAAAAAAAATCAGAATGTGAGTTATAGATAACATTAGTTGTTTATTGCCTATTTTAGCATAATATTTGGAAACGTTCTGCATAGAACGTGATGTAGGTACTAGCTACTTCTTTATTGCTTTTCCTTGTGTTAGAAAAGGAAAAAAAGCCTATCAGTTATTACAAAGAGAGACAGCTCAGATAAATAATGTCATTCTGATTTCTAAAGAAAAAAATGGATATTTAAAATTTGGGAATACATACAGTATGGGTGTGGTAACTTTGCCACTGCTATATGAAAGAGGTGCTAGTAATGAGACTGGTTTCAGCTTTTTCTTAAATTAGGAGATGCAGAGACTGTAATTGCAACTGGAAAAATATTGGGTGGTTCCTAGAAAAGGGTACATTGATAGGTAGGATATGTTAAAAGATGTCACATCACTTTGCATTTTGCTGCTTCTAAGAGTTTGCATTAAGTGGAGTCACCTTAACTGTCTTTGAGTGTAATATAGAATAGCCTGACCTAGTGTCCAAGTTACGGTATGAAAAATATGTATTTATCCTCAGTGCTCTAATATGCGTGAATTATACTGAGCTAGAGTAGAAGGGGATATTGTTTTAAAATATAGAAAAGTATCCCAGTATCCCAGTATCCCAGAGACTATCCCAGATAGTCTCATCTCTATCCATTGGTAATTGTAAGAAATGCATATTTAATCATTAGAACATTCATTTCATTATCTTATTCAGGGGACAGACTGTTGGGATACATGATACCCCCTCCCTAACACAGACAACAGGAAAGGGCTGGCTGTTTCCTTCTTTGCTTGGGGTCTACACATTTGCAATTACTGATAAGCAGTGTAGGCTGCAGAACAGTGTAAGAGAATACATTCAGTGAATGTCCTGGGAAGATATGTAATACTGCTGCGCATGGGACAGTGGAACTATGTAAGACAGCTGTTTCACAAACCTGCTCTTACCTTTTCCTAGTTTTAGAAGCCTGCTTGAATTTAATATCAGGACAAGAGGATTTGAAATCATCATAAAGGGGCCAAATTAATAAATATGGAGAATGACAGCATAACATAAAATTAACTCCAGTGGTTATTAACCTATAAATATTGAAAATAAGTAAGAGTGTATTTTATGCCTGTTGGATGAGGGAGTACACAGCACCTATAGACCATTAAGTGAGACAAGGATCTGGCCACAAGAGACAAAAATGGGAAAACCCATATACACATGCATGCAGTTACTTGATGTCAGTGTAACAAATAAATGAAATGTTTGATATAATATTCTAGACCATGAAGATGAAAAACACGATGTTGTGCAATGGTGAAAAGAATGTTTTAGAATATGTACTGCCAACTAGTGATGCAGTCAAAAGTGAGTCGTGAAGGACATGCTTAATGAGTGCTGGTTACAATTTTATACTTCTTCATACCTTTTGAATAGACAATAAATGTGGTTACAGACTATTTAATATATGTTTCCAAGTTTCAAAACTCTATATTCTTATGTTTCCAAGTTTCAAAACTCTATATTCTCAAATATGTTCATTAATGTCATCATCCGAACAGTTATAAATAGCAAACCGATTTTGGGGAAAATACTGATTTAGGAATATTATTTGAACAGACGCGAAGCCAGAATCTGACAAATAAATTGTTCTTAGCAAATAGTTCATAACAAATAGCACAGCAGATCTATTGTCTATGTAAATATGTCATTTTTATCCCATGTCTCTTATGGATCAAGTTTTTAATTGGATTATATTACATTCGTTTAATCCCTTCCAGCTTCATACCAACCCATGAAAGTTATCTAAGTCATTGCTCAAAAACGGTAATATAAAAGCTAGAACACATCCTTGAAAAATTACACTTGACAAAAGCTGCCATGTTAACTCTGAACTGTTAATTTCTATTAGCAGTCAGGAGTTTGATCTAATTTTGCATGTGTCTCCTCCAAATTTCACTCGCTTCCATGATTATGTCATGTGGGAATAAAACAAATGCCTTTATAAAGTCTGGACATACCCCCATTTATTTCACATCTTTTATTGGCAGGGGAATGAGACTATATGCCTTGTTCACTCAAATTTCCATTTCTTCAGGTAGGAGTTTTAGTGTTCAAGGCAAGCAAGGTGGGTCCCCAGAGCATGTTATTCACTAAAGCTGAGTTGGCTTGGTCTAGGGTCATATTAGTTTCAAATCTATATTGAATATTACCAGCTTCTCATTTTCCTCAAAATGCTAACACATGTCTGCTCTGTGGACAGGAATTGAATTTAAATTTATTGGTACATAATTCTTTTGGGCCTAATTAAACAGACTGCCTATCTGGAATTCCTACTGAAGCCAATGGAATTCCTACTGAAGCCAGTGGAGCCTCTGTATTTCTCTGTTTCTCTTTCTTAAAGAAAAGTATTCTGTTGGCCTCTTTTCAATACCCTGGCTCTATCCATGAGTTCTCCAAAATATTTAACTACTCCAAACTACTTCACTCATGATCTTTATTAATTTAAGGTGAATTTTCATAGGTTTTTATGACCAGAAAACACCATTTTCTTTAACTCCTCTTTAAAAATATAATTTGGCACAGTTAATCTGAATACATTTAAATGTGTTCTTTAGCTGATACCTTCACATTCTCTCCATTTTTTTGTTAACTATTATTAAGGCAGTGAGTTTCTCATGCAAGTTTCAAATTCCAGAACTTTCCGGACCCTATGTGACTTTTGCAGTTGCAGGTGCAGCTGGCCTGGGAACCATCTGAGCAGCTCAGACTACCCCTGGGCCAAATATACCAGCTACTACTGGGGCAGTTTTGGGCCACTGCATCCCCATCCCTCAGAAGCAGTAGGAGTTTGGGTGTGGGAGGGGCCTGGGGACTGGAGTACAGAAGAGGATGAGGGCTCTGGGATGCACTAACCTTGTAGGGGGCTCTCCAAAAGCAGCAACAGGTCCCTCTCTCAGATCCTAACCCTGCCTTCATCTGCAGGCACACTCCCACAGCTCTCACTGGCCAAAATTCTTGGCCAATGGGAACTTTGGAGCTGGTGGTTGGGACAGAGGTAGTGCGCAGAGCTAGGAACTGAGGGACATGTTGCCACTTCTAAGGAGCTGTGTAGGTAACCCGCCAGCCCCTCCAGGTCCCCATCAGCACCAATGGTGGGTCCTGGACTACTCCAACACAAGCAGCAACCTTGAGCCTTCCCCCTACATGAATCCCTAGCATCTCCCTGAGCTGCCTTCTCACGGACCCTCACAACACCTCAGGTCACCTCCCCTCAAGATTTAGCTGGGTATATAGTGAAAGGTCATGAATTTTTGTTTACTGGCTGTGACCTATCAGTATTGTATGTTTCATTTAAATCTGTAGAAACATAGTTTAATTAATCATTTCAGCCTTTTCCTTGTAATCTGTTATTCACAGTCCTATCTTGGAAGGATATTATTTTCTTGTAGCAGAATGTGATTAACTGAGCCGAAGAGATATTTTGGGTGTGTCAAAGCTTGGAAATGCCACGGGTTGCATCTATTTGCCTGTCAGCCACTTCACTCATACAGCTTACTGCAAAATACCAATCTTTATGGGATCATGCCATTTATTCTGTAATTTTACTACCATTAGTTTGGGAAATTGTTTTTATTACATACAAATTAGACTAACCCCACGAACCTCAAGAATGTGTGTCTGTATCTTCTGGGAGTGCATGAATAGCCTTTTTATCTATTAATGAGGGTTTTAAAATATATTCTTGTTAGTTTAAATGTTAATAAAAGACTGAAAGTAAGTTCTTTTCTTTGTCATCAGAGTCAGTATAGCGCATGAGGGAGCAGCAAAACCTGTCCAACACTGCCCTACCAACGTGCCTCAACCCTGGTGTGACGGGGTGTACCAGCCCCGCACTGTGAAGGCTGAGCTTAATCAGGCCCACCTGGCTGAAGCAGCCCTGCCCTCGCAACGCTACTGGGCACGCTTGGGCTGCAGCCCAGGTATAAAAGCCTGGAGGGAGGCTCAGTCTGGTCTGCTGCTGGAGGAGAAGAACCTCAGAGGAGAGCTCCTGATCCACACCAGCCAGCCGCCCAAGGGGAGGACAGTGGAGACTCTAGTGCGATTTGAGGCATCTACACCACCGACTACAAGGGAGAAGCAGTCCCCGAGGTACTAGAGGACTTTGCAAGCATGTGGGAAGCTATCCTGCTGGATCAGGTGGAAGTGGTCCAGGGAGGGTGCAGGAGCAGCCTCTCCCACCCGGAGATCCCCAGCGCGTTTCGGACGGATTCCCTGCCAAGGGAGTGGTGGGCCATCCTGCCACTCACAGGGCCCTGGCCCAGGACCTGGTGAAGTAGGGTGGGCCTGGGTCTCCCTACTGGGGCACAACCCCACCCCATGACTTGGCTCAGTGGGCCACTCAGCCCAGCCTTAAAGGACCGGTGAGCAACTTTGGGTTATTGCCTCTGGCCATCTGGCCATCCAGCCCCGAGGGGAGGGGCCAGTCTACAGATTGTTTACGGAACATGCGGGGCGGGCTGTGGGCCCCGATAGCCCTGAGACACCTGGCTTGAAGAACACATCTCTAGGGGTGTTTCAGTCTCTGTACACTTTCAGTCTTTGGTTGCTGTGATGAGACCACTATCAAAGGTGTGAGTAAGTATAATACCTTCTCATCAGTGGCTTTCCAAACACTTTCCAACTATTAATGAATGAGGAATGTATTACTGTCCTCATAAAAACTCACTATTCACCCAGTATATTGAGTGCTAGCTCCCTTCATCCCTTTATTTCTAAATAATTGAGTGCTCCATCTAGAAATACTTCCTTTGATTTCCTTTCTCCAATTCAAAGATTGCAAGGCTAGAAGAGACCCATGTGAGAACAGGCCCCAGAATTTCACCAAGATAATTCCTGGAATATACCTTTTGGAAATACACCCAAATTTGACTAAAAAATTGTCAATTATAGCAAATCCACCATGACCTCTGCTTAACTGACAGCAGTTAGCCATCTTCTCTGTTAAAAAAGGTACACTTTAGGCCCAATCTGAATTTGTCTAGCTTCAATCTTCACACATTGGATTAAATTATTCCTTTTTCTGCTAGGTTGATAAGCCCTTTATCAAATTGTGTCCCCCATGTAAGTACACTCTGATCAAGTCTCCCTTTACAAGGGTAGAGAACTGTCCAGTTCTGATATATGCCAATAAGTGCCAGCAATGCCCCTCTGCCATGTATATTGGCCGAACTGGACAGTCTCTACAACAAAGGTTAAATGGATACAAATTAGATATCAGAAATGGAAACACATCAAAACCTGTAGGAGCAATTATGACCTACCTGGGCACTCATTAATGGATTTAAAAGTAGTCATTCTTCTACAAAGGAATTTCAGAAATCAACTAGAGAGAGACTGCAGAACTGGCCTTCATATGCAAATTTGACATTGTCTCAGACCTTTATCAAAGACATGAACTGGATGGGCTATTATCTTCAACACCCAAATGACATCAAAAGGTAAATATGATACACTTACAGCCAACTCAATTAACCTCATTAGTATTGGCACTACAATTGACAGATATATATTTCTTTTCCTCCCCTTCTTCCTTCTTTTTAAATTGGGAGGTTCCCCCCTTTTTTCTCCACTCATCCAAGGAAGTGGGCTTTGCCCATGAAAGCTCATGATACTGTATATATTGGTAAAGGGCTACTTGTTGTGTATGGCGTGGGTTTTTTGTTTTGTTTTTTGTTTTGTGGTGTTTTTTTTTTTTTAACAGAATAGCAGGCTGCCCAGACCATTGCCAGTAACTGGAATATCAATTATTTTGCTTACTGCCAAAATCAGCTAAGATAGTCGGCCTTTGCAACAGCCTTAGCATAACTAGACAGACCAGGTGGGGATACAGGGTGACCATGAGAATTGAGCATTGTTCTATGGCATCTTGTTTTGCTTTTTTTCAAACTGCTGAAGCATGCGGCTTTGGGGGTGTGTGTGTGTGTGTGTGTGTGTGTAAAATATTTGTATAGCTAATAGCTTGGGAAACTTCTTGCTTATCCTTTAAATTGCTAGCTTAACAGATTTTATTTTTGACTGACATGTTATTATGATACTAACAAAGGTAAAAGTGGAGGTGGGGAGTCTGAGCTCGCTGGATACTTTGTGGACACATCTTAGAATCCCCAATAGCAGACGTAAGAGTGGACATCCGAAGGCTATTGTTGTGCCTCTCAAAGACAACTACAGACTTTGGTAATTATTGATTACCCAGTTTTTTATCCATTTAATGTGTGCCATGTTAATGTTATATCATTCTAATTTTTTCTAAATCTATTATACCATAATTATTACCTTCAGCAGTCAAATTTGTGATGTCATCAAAAAAGATATCAGGGTAGAAAGGATCTCCATTCCATAAACCTTATGGATTGATATTACCCTTCTTTAATCTTTTTTAACTGAGCCCTGTGCTTCTCCTTTATTTTAAGGGGATCAGCATCAGACTGACAGGCCCAGAATTAGTCATGTCAACTAGTACATCTTTTTTACATACTGGCACAATATTAGTGGTCTTCCAATTCAACTCTAGATAATTTATTATTTTAATACAGTATTACCAAGGAACTCCAATCAAGGATCAATATCCAATTGTATAAATAATTAATACAAATACCAGTTCTTGCCACAGAGATCATATGCCAGCAGACCATCTCAGTGTCCCTCACTTTTCATGCACTAATCCCAGTGTAAAGCTCTTTTAGATTTGCAGAGTGATACAAAGAGGCATTTGTATAAATAAATATCAGGTCTATCTTTCTTAGTGATACTTGTGATGACATGTTTTAGAATGTGCACACACATATCCATAGGGAAATGGACAGAATAGCAACTTATTTTGCTTAGCATAGGCCAGCAAATATATAGAATGATAAGTGCTGCTGAAGTACTAGTGTCATAAATGCAACAGACAAATGTTTGATAACAATACAGCTAGACTTACTTTCAGCTCCATTTGCTTTAATGTAGTTATCGCAGTCAAGCGGAAAGTAGTTCTCCAACTACTCCAAAAGTCAACAGGGATGAAAGCCAGATGTACCTATATGCATTCCCATTCATTCCATAAAATCTTGACCCTTTTACCTCTTTATGAATTCCTATGAGTTATGACGTGGGCAAATGTTCCACTGAAGTTTTCCATGCATCAAAAGTAGGTCTGAGTGAAAACTGTAAATAAACATAATATTCAATTTGTTGGATTTAGTTAAGATTTGCCTTCAGCTGCCAGCATTTAAGTAATGAAGTTTAACACATCCAAATCCTCACAAAAAGAAAATGTTAAGCTCTCATACAAGTTCACAAGAGAAATGGTGTATTTAGAGACAGTTTATTATCACAGTATCCCAAAATCCATCAACAGATTGCCAGCTGACACAGACAAACATCCTTCACTTCTAGGACCACAAATACAATTATTTTGTGCTAATGCAATAAGAGAAAATTAAATACTATGAACATTATTTTCCTAGGCACAACCACTTTAGAATTGCCTATCTCTTACCAGGCCTAGAAAGGAAAAGGAGAAAGTTTGCAAAAGCTTCCTAATCCTACTTACCTGCTCATCGGACCCAAATCCTCCTTGGCTTCCTTAAACTTTCCTCAACTTGAGAAGGTGGAACCAACTACTTATGAATTCAAAAGCAGCCTTTTCATTAATTTCCTTGGGAGATGGAATAGGCTATATTGAGTTAATACTTATCCAGCGAAGGAGCAGAAACTATATAATATGACCAATTGTAACCAAGCAACAGCTCAAATTTCTCCTGCCAAGTACTTGTCATGGATAGCTTGTTATCAAGCCATAGAGAAAAATCTCTGAACATTTGTCAAATAATTCCAAAGAGATCATTTCAATATCCAATAAATAGTAAGGAAAATGATAAGTTCCTGATGGATATTTCATGGGTAAAAAAGGAAGCTCAATTAATCAGGCAAATTATTCACTGAACACTGATGATGATTACAGGACTCAGACCTCAGGAGACAAATTTCAAACCTTCAGAAACTCAAAAAATGATCTAATTTGACAAGGGAGTACAAAGATTCAGCCACTTCTTACAGAATCATAATCCACAAACAAAAGAGAGTGCAGAAACACACCCTCCATTTTTAAGTCTGTCTCTTATAAAACTGTCTTATAGGCAGCAGAGAGAGAGAGAGAGAGAGAGAGAGAGAGACAGCTGCTCCAGTCAGACATTTTCTTGTAATTAATTCAAAAATCCCTCCAATGTAAACAATTTGTGTAATATTGCAAAACAGTATTGCCTAGTGTTTAAAGCAAATGACATCTGTGTTTTGTTTCCCATTCTGCTATTGACTTGCTGTAAGCAAAAACTTCTGTATCTCAGTTCCACGCACACCTGCAGCCACTGGGAGACAGACAAAAAAAAAAGACATTTGACTACCCAGATTATAATCATTTTATTATAATATATTATTTCTGTCATGGTAGCACTTACTCATACAGGTGCCTATAGTGCTAGGCATTATAAAAACACAAAGTCAGTGCTTGCCAGGAAGGATTTAAATCTTTCTTAGTATAATGAAAGTGGATACAACAAGCAGGAGAAGCACAAAAAAACACTGAGACAATTTAATAAAAAAATTTGGTTGATAAAGGTACAGATTGAACTTCTCTAATCCAGCACTCTTGGGACCTGACTGGTGCCAAACCCAGAGAATTTTCAAACCACTGGAGGTCAATATTGTCTAGCAGCATTACCAACATTTCCACTGTTTATTGGGCTCTTAGAAGACATTTGGGGGTAAAGTAGAGCTAAATAACAGCACAGAACCAGGACTGGTGGCTTTAAACGAACTTTATGGGACTGCAGGAAACTTGGTCACAGCCATGATAAGTGGACATTTGGCTAACTAAAATTATGCCAGACCATGGATGTTGCCAGACCAGAGAGTGCCCGACGAGAGAGGTTCAACCTGTTGCTGGACCAGAGAGTGCCCAACTAGAGAGGTTAATATATTAATGTGTTAATATATTCATGTAATATTTAGATTTCTCTAAGATATTTAATTTGGTACCATGCAAATTCTGGAATGATACAAATTAATATGGCACCCATTAAGAGGATTAAAACTGGCTAACTGACAGGTCTCAAATGTATTATCAATAGGAAAAACAATGAATGAGAGTTCAGTTGAATCCCAGAGGGCTCATTCTTGCCCCTACTCTGTTTAAGTCTCATCAACGACCTGGAAGAAAACATGAAATTATCGCTGTTAAAATTTGTAGATGACAGACATGGGGTGTGGTAAATAATGAAGACAAAAGGTCACTGATAGAGCAGTCAAGATTGCTTCTAAACTAGGAAAAAGACAAATAATATGTAAGGCCATACATCAAGGAACAAGAAATGCAGTCCATACTTAACAGGATGGTGTACTCTATCCTTCAAAGATGCATGGGTGCCTGTAAACGAGCACAAACGGGTACCCCTCCGGTTGTCCTTCCCAGTGCACGTCCCCGTGTTCCCCCCACCACACCCGGCGTCCTCTCACGTCCAAGTTTGATCTAGTCTTGGGCCTTCGGGCCCTCGCTGTGCCACAGCGTTGTCTACTCCGCCTGGCATTCACCTCGGCTGCACCGTGGAGAGAGGGGGATCCGGGCCCGCCCCCTCTCACGGACCCCAGCCCAGGGCCCTAAGGACACGGACTCTGCTGCAGTCTGGTCCGGCTGGCGGGGCGTCCCGCCGGAACGCACCAGCCCTGCCCGCCCTGGGCTACTTCCTCTCTCCGCGGCCGGCGTCACTGCCAACACCTTTCCTCATCTCCTTGCCTTGGGTCCCATCCACCGTGGGTCCTGGTCGAGGAGTCTCTTGCCTCCTTCTCCCCCCTCTACCCTCACACCGGTGTGGGCTTAAATCCCCCAGCCGGCATCCTGCTCTTGGGGCCTCGCCCCTTCTTCCGGCCTCCCTTTCGGGTTGATGGCGTATGCCGCAACCCGATGTCGCCCCGCCCCCGCGACACTCCGGCTCCCTGGGCGTGCGCAGGGATGTGCCGGTGTGGCGGCAAGTGAGCAGCTGCCGCACCGCCGGTATTCCGCCCCCAGCGCCGCCAGACAAGCGTTGATCAGCGGAGCTAGAGTGCGGGGCGTTTCTGCCCCGTCGCAGTGCCATTATGGGTGTCCCCATAGATAAGAAGCTGAACATAATCTCTCAGTGCAACTGTGTTTATAGAGTCACATAATTTAAGGCTAGATGATCTAGTCTGACGACCTGAATATCACAGGGCACCACCAGCTGCACACTAAACCTAACTACCAAAACTGGACCAAATTTCTACATTACACAGGGATTACAGCATTATGCAGAAGAGTTATATTTCCTGTCTAAGCTCCTTTCTAACAATTTATATATTAGAGCTGGTTGAAAAGTTAACAATTATTTTTCACAGGAAATTTCAAATTATTTTTTTCTAAATTCTCCAGGAATTCAATTTTTGCTTTCTAGATTTTTAGCAAAAAAAGAAAAAAAATCAACACAAAAGAAATTTTTCTGTAAAAATGTTTGCTTTGGTTGGAACAGCCATTTTTGGGAACAAAAAACAACCTTTAACCAGCTCTTCTATATATGTATTTTCCCTCCCTCTGACCAGTCACCTGCACACTAGGTTATACTCTATACTGATCTACCCATGTTTCTTCCATGCTGTTCCTGGAGCTCCAGTGTTTCTGGACCAGTATAGATTTTTGTTTCAGCAGCCCTTGAAGTTAATCATAAAGAAAGACCACAGGCTCAACTCAGTGGCAGAGGCTCAGCCAGATTTATTGTTAACAAAAGGGACTCATATAACACATGTATGCCAGTGACAAGACATCAAGTCCATTAACATATTGTTCTTCCCTAAGCTAATACAATCATGTCATTTCTTTCACTCTTTTTACAGATTGACACAGACAAGTTACATATAACATTCCAGATATTCGTTACCATCCTTGTACATTGTACCTGATAGCTCCAACAAGGCCTCTTCGTCCATTATCCCGTCACTCTATTCTTATCTTAAAAGGGGTCTGTGTGTTTCTATACCAGTGTCTAAGGAGTGTATTTACATAGTTAGTTGACACATAGTGCTAGTGTTCAAACAAGGCCTACTTTGGTTCATAGTTTACTTAGTTTTATACTTTGGGCTCAAGCAAGGCCTACAAGTTCCATTGTAAATGAGATTGCAATTGATGTAAGTAAGTTCAGAATCTGACCCATTGTTTTCAATGAGTATGACCCTTATCTGCAACTGGTTTTGAAGGTCCCTCTGACATTTCTTCTGATCCCAAAGTCAGAGGAACTACGTCACAATTATTAATTTGAGTTTACCAATTGAACAGACATCTGGAAACACGGTTTAACTTATGCACCATGTTCAGTATAAAAATATCGTTATACAAATATGGCATAACTAAGATACATTTTATGCAAGATGGGTCATGTGAAATATCATTGGAAAGGATATGATTTACAGAATGTGATTATCCAATTACTATGCATGCATGATTTCTGTATCTAAAGTCAGGAATATGGACTATGCAACAATTACAATTGGCTGATAGGAAGACACCCACCAGATAGTAGGCCATCAAACTTGATGGGCCATTAGGGAGAAACAATAAGGCTACATCTAGACTGCAATCCTCTTTTGACAGAGGCTTTTTTGAAATATACTTTCAAAAAAGCCTCTTTCGAAAAAGAGCATCTAGACTACAACCAGTACTTTCAAAAATACATTACTTTTTCAAAGAGAGAACCCAGGCAGTCTGGATGCTCTTTCAAAAAGCACAGTTTGTATATAGCTACTCTTTCAAAAGCACTTTGAAAAAGGCGTTATTCCTCATAAAACAAGATTTTCCATGTCAAACTGTCGATTCTTTCGATTTACTTCAAAGAAACGCAGCAGCAGTCTAGATGCAGGGGAAGTTTTTTCAAAAAAAGGCCACTTTTTCCGAAAAAACCCTGTAGTTGAGAGACAGCCTAAGGCTGTGAAGATACTAATCTCTCTCCTTCCTGAGAGGTGTCCTAGAATGCAAGTGTGACACTACTAGGTGAGGTGTTCCTCTCACCTGTTACTAAACACCATCTTGGACTTCTCGTAATTTTCCACTAAGAGAAGAGGAAGGTCAAGACTGGAAAACAGAAGATTCCTACCTTATAAAAAACGTATTTACGGTTGAAAAGTAAACTGATCAGGGTTCTCTCCTCTTCCTCTCCACCTACAGAAACACTGAAAACACCTGGAAACAAGAACTGAACTGGAGGGGAGAGGAGAATAGTTGATCCCAAGCTGGACGGGTGCCTCATTTGTGTGTCATAATACCTGAGGTCTGAAAATGCAATCCAATTCAGTTGCCTTTCAAGGCTTTTGGTAATCTGTCTGTAACAATATTTAGGGTGAGGAATTACTATTTGTAACTAAATTTCTTTAGTGAATCAAGCTTCATTTGTGTGCTTTGTTCTATTTGCTTAGTAATGTGCTTTATTCTGTTTGTTATCACTTTAATTACTTAAAATCCACCTTTTTCATCAATACACTTTTTTCTTATTTATAATATAACCCCATCTCTGCAATGCATACTGAGCTGGGAGGAGGGGGAGGCTGTGCATACTTTTCTTTACATTGAGGGAGGGGGCAAATTTCATATAACTTTGGGTCTGTGCTCCAAAGGAGGTAGACAACTGTGTGCTGGGACAAGTCCCTTAAATTGAGTCTTACCAGAGTGTCTTGTTTTGCAGTTGTATGTGGCCCGTGTGTACTGGAGGAGGATTAATAGCATGGCTCAACAAGACAGGAAGAAAGGGTGCCCAGGCAGGCTCAGTGGTATTTCAGTACAACAGGTTTGTAACTCAGGGTGGGAAACCTGTCACACATGGATTCTAGCAGGCTTAAGCCTGACAGTCACCGACAGTGATGAAGAGATCTTTGACCTTGGACAACTGAAAATGACTTGATGACAAAAATAGAAATATTGATGAATAACAATATTTTAAGAGTTCAGAAGAGGTACTGAAAAAATTGAAGCTGCTGCATCTTTTTTTCAGTCTGTTTCTGTGGTTCTTTATTACTTAAGTAGGAGCTGCTGTAGAATGGAACTCGACTGGATATTCTGTAGTCAAATTCCTTGTCAGGAGTGTTGGAATGCGCTTGCATGTTATTTTGTGAGAATTCATCTTTTATTCAAGGGGGGAAATGTCCTATTACCACTTTTCCATTCCAATTTCTATCACATTTTTCACAGGGCAAGTGGAGATATTTTGATCATGTCACAAACAAACAAACAAACAAACAAACAAACAAACAAACAGGTCACGATATTTGTTTGGATGTGAAAACAATATATAAACATCTCTGAAACCCCAAGTAGGAAGGTGGTTCCTTGTACTATTCCTCCAGGTCTCATCTAATCCCTTCCGAATTCCATAAAACATTCATTCTCAAGAGCAATGGGAGTGCAGAAAGTAATCTCTGGCAATACCTACTAGTGTGGGGCTCTAATTATATATTTACTTCTGATTACACTTTTATTTAAGCAAACCTGAAAGCCTGAAAATTTAAAAGTAATAATAAAAGGAAATACTATTTATTGAATAGAAAATTAGTCAGCAGAACTCATTGTCACAAGGTGACATGAAGGATAGAAGGTTGTAAAGAACTCACAATGAAAATACATACCGTTATAAAACTAAGGATTAAAACATAAAGATGCAGAAATTGGTGCCATAATTTTGGAAGGACTATAAGCTGTCAGGCTTTGGGCCACAAGCCAGTCCTTGAGGAATGGGGTTTTAAAAGAATATTCAATAACTGTATGCTTCAGGGTTCTTGGACTTCATTTTGCAGTTCCTGGTACAGGCCAGTATGTAGGACAGGACATTGGACTAGCTGGACCCCTGATTTAATCTACAATGCAATGCTTATTTTCTTAACTGGAAAGAGAAAATCTTTACACTTGTACATGTCACGTTTTGATATATGTGGAATTCTCTAGCCTTACTGTGAACATTTTTCATTCTAACAGGTAACATGTTTTTTCATTCTTTTTAGCTGTGATGGCCTTTGGCACTCCAGAGTTCTACCAAGAACAGGTTTTCCTGAACATATCACTGAGAATTAACTCTACCAGTTGAAAATATATTAAAGAAGAAAAAAATCTCATTGCAATGGATCATATAGTCAGCATGCTGGTATTCAGCCCTAATGTTTTGGGAACATCACCTCCCCACATCCTGCAAAACTTATTCTCTTTAGATTTCCTGCCCCTCCATAACTGGTGCCAGACACCATGTGGTTCTCCTTCCTTTTGGCTTTCTTAAGTTGACTACTGACACAGAGTAGCCTATCTTCCAGGTTTCCTTGGTCCTTCTCAAATCTCTGTAAATCTTCCAACTTGTCCCTCAGAAAGCCACAGGAAATTCTAGATTCCTAGCTAAAACAAGCTGGCTACATGCTCTCTGTCACCTCTGGCTGATAACTTTCCACATAGAAGAAGGGAGGCCTAAGGGAAGGAATTTCAATGTGGAGTAAGGAAAATCTTGGGTTGGGGTTAAGCATGGAACCTCCAGACCATAAAGGGAGATTATAAGAAAACCTGAAATGGAAAACAGAAGCCACAAAAGTAGTGCACAGGTAGGAAAGGCCAGGTCTGAGGAGAAGCTGAAAAGCAAAAACTGTAGACAAATAACAACAAGCCAAGAAAGTGAGGTGGAGAATACCAGGGCAGAAGCAAATCAGGAAAAGGGGAATGAAGGAACAGGAGTCACCCCCATAAGGACAAGCCAAAAAAAGGTGGAAGATGAACCCACCAGACCACAGTTATGGGGCCCAAAGGTGGAAGCAACCCCTAAACAGGATCAGAGTTCCATGAAGATAAGGGGTGAGTTTGGGAATAAACCCAAGTGTGGGAAACAAAGGGAGGGGAATGTGTGACAGGTTGCTGTTAACCACTTCCCTTTGGGCTCTATGGAAGCCAGCACCCTGGTCACTGAAATTATCATAGCATTAAGAGGTGGTTACACCTGTTGGTAGCCTGATAAGGTAATGAAGTAATTAGCTCAACATGTGGTAGCCCAGAAAGGATGCTAAGCAACAAAAAATCTAACACTAGAAGCAAGAGGGCGCTCTGTATTGTACCTGGAGCTTTAAGAAGTAAACAAACAATAACCACAGGTGATTAAATTACCTTGCTGAACCTTTGTGCTGTTTAATTCACCAAGAGGGCTTACAAGCTAACATACTCCTGGAAAGGAAGGGGGTGTCTATTCACAACCCTCTAAAACAGAGGCAAAATAATTTCATTCAGTTACCCCTGTGACATGCCTGATAGCTATAGAAGTCTCTCTGTTAAACACTAGCACCTTCAAATACAAATGCTTGAGCTTGACTTGCCAGTCTCGCCTCAATGTTTCTTCCTTATTATTAATTAACAATTAAAATATATGCTTATAGCACTAAGTACTAACCACTAGACCTGAGCAATTTTTTTTGGATGAAATCTCTTTCTGTGTGGGTTGGGAAAGGGTAGAAACAGGTAGACAAAAATGTCAGATTCAGAAACATTTGGCAAATTCACTGGCAAATTCATGTTGATTTGACAATTTGTTTGAAAAATTTGGTTAAAAAAAACTAAAACAGTTCTGAAAACTGGAACAATGCATACTGATTTTTCAATTTAAAACAACTTTATTTTAAAATTTCCTTTATTTTATGCAACTGTTCAGTGAAGAACATGAATGCATTTCAAGGTCCTTGAGTATGGACAAGAGGCTGAAATGATGGCAGAACTTAACTTCAGCTATTAAGAATAGGGTACTGAGATGGGAATACCAATTCATTTAACCAAATAAATCATGATGGAATGATTTTGAAGGGAAGAATAGACAACAATCTTAGGGCCAGATCAACTACAATGGGACATCTTGTGGCATAAGGTACTAGTCAAATGTGTAGAGAGTCTGGTCCTTGGTTAATAAGGTTTCCTTCTCAAGAAAATAAAACTATTTAACATATGTATAAACATTTTACAAGATGGTGACCCAGTACCGTGATCAGAAGAAGTGCACCTGACTTTCCCAAATCCATTCTCCTGTTTATATCTACCAAGAAGCATGTCTCATAGACCTTCCATTGAGTCTTTTGCTTGAGGAGGGTCAAAGCTGACCTGGAGTTAACTCCCTGTTCGCTGACTACCAACTAATACTCCTAAATAACAATCACACAGAAGTAATCCAAATCTGGAAAAACAACTGATTCATTTTGGCTGAATGACTGAGCCAAATTTGGGTGAAATTTTGTTTAGGCTGATGGCAATTTTACCCAGCCCTTATAAATAATAAATCCCTTCCACTACAAAGATAAATATACCAGAATACTACCATTGTTTTACTGACAGAAAACAATATTTAAAGATAAATTGGTAGTAAAAATCATGGAGGCTGAAACAGAACTTTGGAGGAGCCTCACTGGCCATAATTAATTGGAATAGATTCAGAGAGAAAGGATAAACTGGCCCTTTTAAAGCAGACAGGATGATAATAGCATTAACATAGTGCCAGAGGGGACCACCAGATGCTCAAGCCTATTATATCATGGCCCCATGATCGTCACAAGCCACCAGCAGCCCTAATAAAGCTAAAAAATGAACTCATGCCAGGATCAGTCTGACAAAGAAGGTCGTTCAAGTCCCTCCCAATTACAGTCTTGTTAATACGCCTGGGCCTGAAGCCAGAAGAAAAACATTTCACAGATGATATTTGGAGAGATAAAATTGCAGATGTTCTCAAATAAAACTTTTGTGTTTCTTAAGCAAATAGGGTAGATTGAATTTAAGGTAATGGAATCCACAATTGTACAATTGTGTTTCACCTAGTAATATTTGTTCATGAGTGGACAGGAAGATTTTCTTCAACATGACAAAGGAAACATATTCTAATGCACTAATATAAAATACGGTATGTCCTCTAAGTCACTGAAGAAGATAAATAAAAAAGGAAATGAAAGGCAGAACTCAGGGCAATATAGACAATATATATGATACAGAGGAAAAAACAACTAACTGTGGAATGTAACCTATCACTTAAATCAACTTCTGTTCCAGGCTACTGGAGGAGGCCTAATGTGATACCAATTTTTTTTAAAAGGCTTTAAAGGTGATCCTGGCAATTACAGGCTGATCAGCCTAACTTCATTATTAAGAAAATTAATTGAAACTATAATGAAGAAAATAATTATTAAACCATAGATTAACACAATTTGTCGGAGAAGAGTCATCACAGCTTCTAAAAGGGAAATCATGTATTATAATTCTTTGAGAGAGTTACCATCATGGACAAGGTACTGCAGTGGATGTAGTGTACTTGGACTTTCAGAAAGCCTTTGAAAATATCCCTCACCAAAGGCTCTTAAGCAAAGTAAGCAGTCATTAGATAGGAGGGAAGGTCCTCTCGTGGATCAAAACTGATTAAAAGATAGGAATCAAAGGGTAGGAATAAATTGCCAGTTTTCACAATGGCAAGAGATAAATAATGTGGTCGAGAAAAGGTATAAAGTGATTGCAAAGAGAAGGACAGCTCATCACCTTATCCAGTTTATCTTTGGGGGTGTTTTGTTTGTATTTTTCTAAAAAATACATCTGTAATCAGAATTTTCCTTTGACCTTTAAGAAATTAAATAAAAATGATGGTTTCCCTCCTTCAAACATCTGGGATGTCAAAAATTAGTTTTATTGTATCAATCAAGTATAATTAAAAGAATGACCTATTAAATGTGTTATTAAAGTCTTCCAAATGCCTTTTATGTCTCCTTACAATCTTTATGTGACCAAGGGACTTGTGAAATTAATATTTTACAAATATAAACTCCATCATGTAGCTGGTGGAGTAAAAAAGCTGATCCATAATAAATACAAGCAACACTTCTGAATATGACTGATTGCTGAAATAATTTCATACCCTTGAGTCTTTTGAATGAGCACAAAGCAGAAAAATCAAAGATACATTTTTTAAAATACCCATACCTGGATTCCCTTGAACTGTCCTCTGTTAGAGCCATGGAACAACTAGTACCATGCAGGCTTCCCCCATACTCTGTCCAGTGTGCCACTTCTAGCATTGAGAGGGAGTTCTCTTTCCATGTCTTGAAATGTCTGCTAGGACTGTCAGACAGGGTCTCAGTAGTGTCATCTGTAGGACTGATCCTTATGTGGTTGCTTGTTCACTGGGACCTGGACTGCATCCAGACATTTTGCATAAGATCTCAAAGCAGCCTTGAAATTATAATGGCTTCTGGCCAACATGATGCAAACTGGTGACAGATGTGAAATGCTAGGTCCCATGCACAAAGTGGGATGCAGTATAACATCTCCAAGGAAAAGCCATGAAATAGGAAAACCAACTTATCCATCTGTTTAACAGATATGTGAATATCTGTAGCTATTCTCTATCTTGTGCAAGCAGCTGGGGTCATGGTTCCCCATGCTGGTGAGATCCTCAAGATCCACCCAGGGCCATCCCTATAGAGAGTCAGCCTTTGTTGTAGGCTGCTCTGCAGGCTCCCTTTCTCTGTGTCACTAAATGTTCACTCTTTTTCACCTTAGTGAATGCATAATAAAAACCACAGCAGTGACTTATATTTGCATTAAAAATATGGAATTACACTTGGAAATCCCTGAGATCTGGTGCCACAGGTGTCATACTACTGCTCCTTGGCTTTCTGCCCTCTTGTTCCCGCATAGCCAGTGAAGGCAGAGGGAAGGTCACCTGCAAATGAGGATATAATTGTTCATCTGTATTGCTGAATCTTCCTTGAGGTGGTTCTCAAAGGATCAAAAGAAAAATCTACTTTTGCCTAGCAATTAACCCCAGTGTGCTGAGTGCTGAAATGTCTCTCCTCAAAGAGTTACACAAAAGGAAATTGCAGGAAGCAGTGTGACAGCACAAACAACAGTGACAGCTTTTCCCTAAGAAGACATATTAGCCCAGGAGCATGCTGATATTCACACAGGGAAGGATACAGTTCATTCAAAGCTGGACTAAAAATACTCCTGCAGTATATTGCTGGAGAGGAGGGGGCAGAGGACCAAATGGCGCCAGCAGCCGCATTGCTATAAAAGGCGACTTTGTTATGAAGCTGAGACTTGAAGAGTGGTGATGACAGTGGCACTGTTTGTCCCCTTTTGGCTCTCGAACAGATAAGCCTGCTGGCAAACCACTGGCCTTAACACTGCCACCTTCACCTCATGCCATGATAACAGTTATTAAGTGAGACGTTTTAGCTCTTGCATGAAACCCCACAAGACAGAGCTTTTGGGACCTACTGATGATTTCTGCTCTGTGTGGGTGTGTTGAGAAAAAGGAGCCATCCTAACCATAGCCTGATCTTGCACCTCTACTGATATTCTGCACAAAGTCAGCCCTTAAGACAGAAATCCCAAGAAAGAAGTATTACTGCGAAATGGCGCTAATGTTTTCAGTGTATGTTTCATATGCAGCAAAGGACACACTCATGGAAAGAAGTTTAGTGGATTTGGGGTTTCCCCCCCCCCAAACTAAGGATATTATACACTTATGCATGTGTAACCCACACCCTACTTCCTGGGTGTGGGTCACTGTTCCACATAGTGGCACTTAGACCACTTAAAGAGAGAAAGAACCAATGAGCAGGACAGTCATAGCTGCAAGGCAGCTTGTTTTATAACTCAAGTACGTCTACATTGGCATGATCTTGCGCAAATACTCTTTAACGCAAGAGTTCTTGCATTAAAGTATTTGCGCAAGAGAGCGTCTACACTGGCATGTGCCTTTGCGCAAGAGATGTGCTTTTGCGCAAGAGCATCTGTGCCAGTGTAGACGCTCTCTTGTGCAAGAAAGCTCCGATGGCCATTTTAGCCATCGGGCTTTCTTCGAAAATTCATGTTGCCTGTCTACACTGGCCTCTTGCGCAAGAACAGTTGCGCAAGAGGGCTTATTCCTGAGCGGGAGCATCATAGTTCTTGCGCAAGAAGCACTGATTTCACACATTAGAACGTCAGTGTAGACAGGCAGCAAGAACTCCCCGCCAGTGTAGACAGGCAGCATGTTTTTGCACAAAAGCAGCCGCTTTGGTGCAAGATCGCGCCAATGTAGACACAGCCAAGCTGTAGAGGCTCATGTACTAAGCTCCAGAGGTCCCAGGGTTAGTTGTGCAGTGGGCGTTACAAGTGGGGGCTTGTCTGGAATTTCAACTGTGTCTCTGAAGCTCCAGGACCTGCTTAGTCAGCTAGAGAAGTATGTAACCAACACCCCTACCGAGTGTGGTTCACTGTCCCATGTAGTGGTACTTGGACCACTTGCAGAGAGAAAGAATGAGTTTGCTCTGCAGCCTTAGCTGAGAGCCAGCTGGCTTTATAGCTCAAGCTGGAGCGGCTCATGCACTAAGAGGTTCCATTTGGTTCCACCTGTTGGTGTTACATAAGCACATGTATCTAGCCACTCACAGGACAGTGCTGAGTAACTGATAATACTCCCTAAGAGCCCTCACATGTAGAGTCCATCACATTCAGTGCTCACGTGGAGACACTTGGATATGGTGTGATATTTTGGAATGCAGTGCCATCCATGTGCTGCTGAGTTTTACCTCTAAATCTCTTTGTCATCAAACCCAGATTTCACAGTCTGATTACTTTCCCTGAGGTCTGACAAAGATAGGGATCTAGATAAAAACCAACTGTCTGAAACTCCCCACATCAGATGGAACTGATGCTTAGTGTCAGGGAGAGGAATTAGTGAAATGGTTAGACACTGCGGTTGCATCTTCTATTAAGAATGCATGGTCATATTTAATTGAAATAGTGCAGAGCTTTATGGTGCTGTTGAATTCATCACTGCTCCTGGGTTTTAGGGCATCTAGATTGGATGTTTGTGCCTTTAATTATTTATTGTTGGTCTGGAGGAAAACAGTAAGCCCTCTCAACAATGCAGCGTTTACAATAGGAACTCGTGCTTTTGTCACATGCAAGTTTAGGTAAGTCAGTAAGGGTGTGATATGCACAGGAGTGCAACTAAGAGACTGGTCCTCATTTCCTGGCCTCCAATCACCTGACATGAATCAGGCTATCAAAGGTCAAGAGCCTTGTCATGTGAGCTGATCAGAATATTTGATGAAAATACATTTAATCAAAACTGAGAAAGACACTCAGGCTGGGTCTAAGAAAAGGGTGTTTTATGGGTATAGATATGCAGTATACTAAGTACTCCGAGTGTGGACTTAGCTACCTTTCCTAGTATAATCTGTTCCAGCCCTTTTGCCCTAAAATATGCTATCCTGATAAAAGCACAGCTTTGCCAGAGTAGCAGCATCCACAATAGGGATGTTTGCTGATACAGCTACATCAGTCAGACATCAAACCTCCTTACACCCCAACAGACAGACATGCCAATAAAAGTCTAGGCACTAGACTGTGATGTGGGAGAACCACGTTCACATCTCTGTTCTGCCTCAGAATCACTTGGGATTAAAAAAAGTGCTCTGAATCAGGCAGGGATTGGAATTTGTGCCTTCTATAGCTTAGCCCAGTGCCCTAACCACACACCTTTCTTCTTCCTGCACCAAAACTCAGGTTTCAAATCAGAAAACAAGTTGGCACAGCTCATGAAGGCGTTCCAAAGGCTTAGGTTTCATTCAAATGCAGAACAAAACCACATTTTGAAACTTTTGAAACTAATGTTGCTGCAAAATGAAACTGATGTCCTCTGGTGAGCTCCTGCCAGCACCCACTGATCGCACTTAACATATTATCTAATCCTACACTATGTAGAGTTGCAGTGGAGATCACCCAAAAGTTCCAAATGGGGCACAATATACTTACCTCTCCTTGAGTGAGAGGCTTTCCTTCTGCAAAGGCTCCTGAAAATTTTGGGGTAAGTGCACCTTTGACCCATTCTCTGATCTACTCAAGGGACACTCTCTTAAGTCCATCCTCTAACTATCATTTCCCTATAGGCAGAGTCCCACAATCCTTTCCCTTCAGACTGGGATTTTAGGCATGCAACAGTCCTGCAAGTCATTGAGTATCTCAGCAATCTGACCTATCTAGGCACCTGCAGTTATGTGCGTACTTGCGCTCTGGCTCTCTTTCTCTCAAGGATTAAGATAGTGGCTTATCAGGCTAGCCAGACTTTAACAAAGCACAGTTCCTTTCTTTTGGAACACAGTTATAGAGAAAACACCATCAAACACTGAAAGATCTAAATGTTTACTAAAGCTTACCAGGGACTGCCCATCTTTCACAAGAGGTCTGGTAAATGAAAAGTCTTCAGAGTTTTCAGGCAGGGTTTGCCCCCTTGGTTATAGGTTCATGACTGCTTGTTAGATCAAAATGAGGGCTTCCTGGTTAGTTCAAGCTGCCACTTTACACAGTTGGGAGGCCTTTGTTTCCCAAGCCACCTGAAACAGATAAAACTAGTTAATGCCCCTTTCTCCACGGGATGACACTCCAAAAGCCATGTACATGTGTCACATATATTGGTGTTTTATATTAGGAAATGCATTCAGGTTTTGTCTGCTTAACACAGCTTTTATCGACACAGCCATGTTAACATGGTCATATCACTATAATTCAATCAATATAAATGCTATAATGTCTGGGAACTCTTTTGCCAACAAAAAAACCCAAAAAATTAAAAAGCAAAACTTCTACCCATCGCAAGCAGCATTTGCTTCGTTGGCAGGAGAGCACTCCTGTGGACAAAATACTGTTTACACCAGCTCTTAGGGTGTGTGGGGGGGGGAACAAGTGAATGACAAGTTGCCAGTGCAGACAAAGCCTTAGTGAGCCAGGAACACACACATCCATATAACATTTAGCAGTACAAAGATCTGTGATATTCTATAGGGCCATATCATTTGTCACATTCCAATATAATAGGTTGTGACATCTTCATGCTTTCAAGGTCTGGCTTACATAAATGCAGATAACATTTATAAAGTTGGTACAATAGTCTCAAAGATATGGCAATGTTCACCATATCTCTCACAGCTTCCTCTTATGGTGAAATTCAAGGTATCAGGAGAATCTTTAAAGTCTTGAAAAGTCTGGGATAACAATTATTCCAGGGATCAGGCTGTAATCTCATAGGCCATCTCCACAGAGAGGCTCTTGTTATTAAACCTTCCCTGACTGACAGAAGAGCTCTCTCAGCAGAAAACCTTCCTCCTGCTTTTGGATTTTTGCTCTCTTTGCATATCTAGCCAGTTTCAGAATACCATTCAAGGCTATTTCGTTTAATATTTGCTTTGCCTGTATTGCTATTAGTGTTTCTCTGGGTATTTTTGGGTTTTTTGAATTATGTAGCTAATATTCTAACTGCTATGGTGACAGATGCTTTAAAAGCAATGCAATAAATAAAGAACAGATTGGAATTCAGTGATTCTGTTCCCTCAGCATCTTTGATTAGAGAAAAACACTCACAAAGTTGTGATAGTTGGGGGGTTGGCTCGTTTTCTGCTACTTTGTTTCCTTTGCTGAATTTCTGTTATGTAACAGTCTCATACAGTAGAGCGCACAGCTTAACAGCCTGCATGACTCTGCAGTCTATTCCTGAAATTACTCTAACTCCCCTTTGAAATTATTTGGCAGCTCACCATCTGTAGAAAAGGACAGATTTCAAAAACTGCCTATTCTGAAGTTTTGCAGGGTCTATGATTAAACTATTTAAGTCCAGAACATCACTCAAGGAAACTGAAACTCTCTAATAACTAATGGCTATTGTGTCCACTCATGTCTCTGTTGAATTCTGCTGCAAGGTTTGGATGCAAAAAGAGTCCAGCGTGTAGGGGTAATTAAATCACTGTCAGCATTTAGTGAGAGCTGACTGTTTGAGGTTAGGGTTCATAAGTATCTTAAACACAGATTCTTACAGAAACTACTTTAACCCTTTCCTTCTTTGCAAAATTTGGCTCCTAAAAACAGGCCTTCTTGCAAGATTTCCAGCATTTCTGTTTCTGGTTACGGCCACAAATGGCTGCAATAGCATTCTTCTTCATCCTATTATACAGTACTGCATAGAGAGTGTGTGGGTCTGTATGAACATGCCAAAATCTTCTGGTGGAAGTAGGGCCCTACCAAATTCACAGACATGAAAAATGTGTCATGAACCATGAAATTTAGTCTCCCACTGTGAAATCTGGTCTTTTGTGTTTTTACCCATACTATACAGATTGTACAGGGATACCAGTGCTTCTCAGGGTATGTCTACAGTTCAGGGAATGCGTCTGCTCGTCTGAAATTTTTTTCAGAAGAGCAGACACACTTTTTCAGCATTCCTGTAAACCTCGTTTTATGAGGGAAAAGGGATGTTCCAAAAAAGGCTTTTTTTCTGACATTTAGCCTATCTACACTGGGCCAAATGTCGGAAAAGCCTCTTCTGAAAAAAAGCAGAAAAAGCTACACAAATTGCGAACCACAATTTGCGTAGCTTTTTCCAGAAGAACAGTATAGTGTAGACATAGCCTTAAATTGGGTGTCCTCACCCAAAAGGAAGTCACAGGGGGATGCAAGGTAATTTTAGGGGAGTTGTGGTCTTACCACCCTTATTTCTACACTGTCTTCAAAGCTAGGAGGCTGGAGAGCAGCAGCTGTTGTTTGGGCACGCAGCTCTGAAGTCAACGCCCCACCCATAGCAGTGCAGAAGTAAGGATACCAATACCATACCGTGCTAGACTACTTCTGCACTGCTGCCTTCAGAGCTGAGTGGCTGGACAGCGGTGACGGCTGCTATTGAATTACTCTCTGATGACATTTGGGTGCTCACTACTTGAGAAATCCAAGATGTCTTTCAAGCAGGGCATCGAAAATCAGTGGACACTTTATAAAGTATAAGTGTGAATCTATTGGTTTGTTTGTATTGCAGACAAAAGAATCTGTCAGATATACCTATCTCAGAACTGGAAGGGACCTTGAAAGGTCATTGAGTCTAGTCTCCTGCCCTCCTAGGAGGAGGACCAAGTATCATCCCTGACAGATTTGCCCCAGATCCCTAAATGGCCCCTCAAGGATTGAACTCACAATCCTCAGTTGAGGCAACCAATGCTCAAACCACTGAGCTATCCTTCCCCCCAGCAAAATCATTACGCTCTTACTCATCTTTCCGTTCCTTCTCCATCTTGTAAGCACCATCTTTGTCCCTTCAGCAACATTTTCATAATCCTCTTCAGGACAATACCAAGCAGACTCAATTTTCCTTTCCGGTGCTCACATACCAGGGCCTTTCTGAAACTCAGTCTTGTAATATTAGCCAATACATGGCTCTTCATTGTCTCTCCTTTCACTTCTACCAGGCATGGTACTGGCCGGCTTCCTCTGCCCAGAACTCAGAAACCTTTCTATTCATTCAGGGCCCTTTATCTCTCACTGCCTGACCCCTCAAAACTCACCCAGTCAATCTCTCAGTTCTTCCAGCAGCAAGTTACTGAAATAGCAGGTTACAGACAGGATTTTTTTAGACAAGCTAATATATATTGAGTGTTTTTCCTTATATTTGTTTTGCATTAAGTGAAATACATCTTTCAGCTTGAAAATGGCTTGTTTTATTTATACATATACAGGACAATATTCTGACCTCATTCTCTTCTTTGTGTTTAATTAGGGCAAAATTTAATCAAATCCTTTTTAAGCACATCTATGATGTCTATTTACTCCATCTCACATGGTTACTATGAAAAATACAAGGCCAAAACATTCAAAAGAAGGCACATTGACTTGATACAGCTTTGAAAAATTACCATGCAGAATGAAAATGCTGCTTTCCTTATTTTTTCATTGTTTATGTATAACATTGTACTATACTTTTGGTCTCTGCTGCTGCCTATTTGTGTACTTCTGTTTCCAAAAAAGGTGTGTGGTTGACTGATCAGTTCATAACTCTGAGGTTCTACTGTACAGCTTTCAAGAATTTTCATTTAACTCTCTGGCTACATTTAGAGAGCGCGCTATTTCAGAATACCAGAAGTATCCCAAAATAGTAGTTCTGCATCTTTAAACACACTCATTCTTTCAGAATATATTTCAAAATAATGGGTGTGCTATTCCGGCATCCCTGTAACTCTCATTCCACAAGAGTTAAGGGACTTATTGGAATAGCGCTTTATTTAGAAATTTTGAAATAAACTATTTTGAAATTACCTTGGAATAAGCTACACAATTTGCGTAGAGTAAATTGCATAGCTTATTTTGAGGTAAGGGTGCAGTGGAGATGCACCCTCTGTGTTTCTCTATGCCCTGATCTATACCAGGACATTTTTTTGAAAAAAAACCCCTAACGTCGAATTTATAAGTGGAGCGTCCACACTATCAAGCCTGTTAGAATCATAGAATCATAGAGCTGGAAGAGACCTCAGGAGGTCATCAAGTCCAGCCCCCTGCCCAAGGCAGGACCAATCCCAACTAAATCGACCCGGCTAGGGCTTTGTCAAGCCGAGACTTAAAAACCTCTAAGGATGGAGATTCCACCACCTCCCTAGGTAACCCATTCCAGTGCTTCACCACCCCTTGTGAAATAGTTTTTCCTAATATCCAACCTAGACCTCTCTCACTGTAACTTGAGACCATTGCTCCTTGTTCTGCCATCTGTCACTACTGAGAACAACCTTTCTCCGTCCTCTTTGGAACCTCCCTTCAGGAAGTTGAAGGCTGCTATCAAATCCCGCCCCCTCACTCTTCTCTTCTGCAGGCTAAAACCCAAATCCCTCAGTCTCTCCTCATAGGTCATGCGCTCCAGCCCCCTAATCATTTTGGTCGCCCTCCGCTGGACCCTCTCCAATGCATCCACATCCTTTCTATAGTGGGGGTCCCAGAACTGGACACAATATTCCAGATGTGGCCTCACCAGAGCCGAATAAAGGGGAATAATCACTTCTCTAGATCTGCTAGCAATGTTCCTCCTAATGCACCCTAATATGCCATTAGCCTTCTCGGCTAGAAGAGCTCACTGTTAACTCATATCCAGCTTCTCATCCACTGTAATCCCCAGGTCCTTTTCTGCAGAACTGCTACTTAGCCATTCAGTCCCCAGCCTGTAACAATGCTTGGGATTCTTCTGTCCCAAGTGCAGGACTCTACACTTGTCCTTGTTGAACCTGATCAGATTTCTTTTGGCCCAATCCTCTGATCTGTCCAGGTCACTCTGGACCCTATCCCTGCCCTCCAGCGTATCTACCTCCCCCCCTAGCTTAGTGTCATCTGCAAACCTGCTGAGGGTGCAATCCATCCTCTCATCCAGGTCATTAATAAAGATGTTGAACAAATCCGGTCCTAGAACAGATCGTTGGGGCACTCCGCTAGAAACCGACCGCCAACCTGACATCGAGCCATTGATCACTACCCGTTGGGACCGACAGTCTAGCCAGCTTTCTATCCATTTTACAGTCCATGTATCCAATCCATATTCCCTTAACTTGCTGGCAAGAATATTGTGGGAAACCATATCAAAAGCTTTGCTTAAGTCAAGGTATATCACATCCACTGACTTTCTCATATCCACAGAGCCAGTTACCTCATCATAGAAGCTAATCAGATTGGTCAGACACGACTTGCCCTTCATGAATCCATGTTGACTATTCCTGATCACTTTTCCCTCTTCCAAATGCTTCCAAATGGATTCCTTGAGGATCCCCTCCATGATTTTTCCGGGGACTGAGGTAAGGCTGACTGGACTGTTGTTCCCTGGATTGTCCTCCTTCCCTTTTTTAAAGATGGGCAATTCGAAATAATGGGTCTCTTACTTTGAAATCTGTACTCCTGCCTTTCATCAGGAATAACACTAATTCTGAAAATTATTTCAAAATAACAGTTGTGTGGATCTGTTGGTGCCACTATTTTGAAATAATTGGCCTCTGGAGGCCTCTCGGAGCTGCAACTCTGACCACACTGATGACATCTGGCACCTCCATTGCTCTTCTCCTCCTGCAGAGTTCTCAAAGTCCCAGGAAGAAGAGAAGGGCTTCTCTCATATGGCCAATTATGTATGAGAGACCAGGACCCGAGTCAGAAATGAGGGACCCCAATATTCCCTTGGACTCTCCAACAGCTGCCAGCACTTCTGCTGTTCCCATGGATTCCACTGCACAGAGATTCAGGAGAGCTCCAACCTGGACTTGTGCAGAGATCCTGGACCGCATCAATGTGTGGGGGGAGGAGTCCAACCTCTAGGATCTCTGCACCAGGAAAAGGATCGCCACCAGCCTGGCCGAGGTAGGGCACACCAGCACCCTCAACCAGGGACACATGAAAATAAAAGCTGCGGCAGGCCTACCACAAAGCCAGGGAACAGAGCAGACACTCTGGGGTGGCACCACATACCTGCCACTACTATGACCAGCTTCATGCCATCCTGGGGCAGTCACCCCCTCCTGACATCATCATTGAGTCCGGCCAAGACACACCTGGCATCAGCCTTCAGGAGGGCAGGGTGGTGGACAAGGAGGAGGATGACACTGAGGACGAGGAGGCCAGCCAGGTGACCATGCCCACCAGCTATGAGCTTCTCTTCACTTTAGAGCTGGTCCCCCTTCACAGCACATTGCCATTGTTTGAACCAAGACCTTCAGTGTTGGCTCAGAGATTAGGGCTAGGCTTCATGCACAGTGTCTCCTGTGATGGCTACCCTTGGCTGCGACCTTGGCACACCCCCGACCTCCCATTCCATCTACCTGACTAAGTGGGATCTGCAGGCAGAAATGCATCCTGATGGCCTGCCCGCAGTTCCTCGTCCAGGGACTCGAGGAAGAGAGCGAGGAGCGGGCCGCCAACCAGGAAGAGTGCTGGCCTGACCAGGAGCAGAGAAAGGCCAACTTGGATGAGGTGGGGCACCAGCATGATGCCATGTTCTCCACTCTCACCTCAGCGATGGAGCACATAGCAGCGTGCATGGAGTGAGCCATCAGCGACCTCCCCATCTGCCTAATGGCTTCTCCTCCAAGGCTCCCCAGATGGTGCTGGGGCCCCAGAACATGGGGTAGTGGGATCTCTAGGGCAGCCAAAGCCTCCAGATCACCCAAAGGAAGGTGCCACTCCCAGCCCCATCCCTGAGCCTCCCACCTCCATTCCAGGTTCTTTACCCAGTCCTTCCCCCGTTGTTGTATGTTCCCCGAATAAAGAGTCCTGATTTTTCAACAACACTTCTATATTTATTGTTAGTCTCTAGGGTGCTACAGGACCACTCATTTTTAAACTCTCTTTATTGTTTGCTCTGCAGGGAAGGGAGGAATGTGAGAAAGCAGGAGTAGGGGATGAAAGGCACACACAAGGAATGCTGGGGCCCCTTCTGGAGGGCCATGAGGGAAGAGTCTCAGAACTGGCTTTGCATAAAACTCTCCTTTGAAGCCTCTCTGATGAGCACAGCCTCTTGTTGTGCTCTCTTGCTAGCACTGTTGTCCAGCTGCTCAAACTCCCTGGCCAGATGTTCAGCATCAGTTCCCCACTCTGGTAGTATAGTCTTCCCTTTGTTTTTGCACAGGTTGTGGAGCACACACGAGGCCACCACTACAAAGGGGACGTTGCGCTCTCTGAGGTCCAGATGGGTGAGAAGACTCCTGAACTTCCCCTTTAAACGGACGAATGAACATTCCACGACCATGGGGCACCTGCCCAGCCTGGCATTGAACTTCTCGCTGGAGTCCAGGCTACCCATGTAAGGCTTCATGAGCCAGAGGAGCAAGAAGTAGGTTGCGTCTCCCAGGATCATTATGGCCATGTTCATCTCCCTGACTCTAATGCTGTGGTCAGGGAAAAAAGTGCCAGCATGCATTTTTCAAAAGAGGCAGGAGTTCCAGAAGATGTGGGCATTGTGCGCCTTTCCCAACCATCTGATGTTGATGTCAGTGAAGCGGCCATTGTGATCCATGAGGACCTGCAGCACCACGGAGAAGTACCCCTTCCTGTTGATAAAGTCCAAGGCATGGTGGTTGGGGGCCAGGATGGGTATGTGTGTGCCATCTATGGCCCATGTACCATTGGGGAAGCCCATGCCAGCAAAGCCGTCGATGATGGTGTCCATGTTTCCCAGAGTGATGACCTTACGTGGCAGCACATGGTTGATGGCCTTGGCTACCTGCATGATCATGGCTGTGACTGTGGATTTCCCTATGCCAAACTGGTTGCAGACTGAGCAGTAGCTGTCCAGCATGGTGAGTGTGATGGCCACATGCTTCTGCATAGAGATGGTGAGTCTCATTTGGGTGTCCTGTCACCTGAGAGCAGGGCTGAGCCACTCATAGAGCTCCGGGAAGGCGACCTTACGCATGCGGAAGTTCTGCAGCCACTGCTGGTCATCCCATCTCTGCAGGACGATGTGGTCCCACCAGTCTGAGTTTGTCTCCCTCCATGGCATTCCACGGTGTCCAGGGGATTGAAGGCATGCACAGAAGCACGAGCACCAAGACCTTGGTGAGCAGGGCCTATGGATCATGCTGGGGTTCGTCCACCTGGTCCTTGTCCTGCTGGAGCAGTATGCGGGCTGTTTGGAAGTACTGCACCATGAGGCACAGCATGAGGCCCTTAGCGCCATGGTGTGAGTACAGTGGCATCCGCGTGGGCAACCAGAGCACAAGGAAGTGCGTGCCCACTGTGTCCCTTTTGTGTCCTGCGAGGGGGGAGGCAGTGGAAAAGTAGCTTTTGGGATGCGGCAGTAGAGAAGATCCCCTGTAATCACGTGTTATAGCTTGCCAGACCAAGTATCCGCCCTTCTGGAGCCCTCCCCATAGTGCTTCCAGGGGCTCTAAATCCGAGGCAGACTCCATTCAATGTGGCCGCGCTATTTTGGGCTACTTCAAACTAATTTCGATGCCTCCCCATAGTGAGGACTCTCTAGTGCAAATTTCTTAAATCAAGAGTTAAGTCAAATTTACTAATTTCAAAATAGTTTCCTAGTGTAGACATGGCCTATGTGGCAGCTCACATTTTCTATTCTCTTTATTTTCAATTACCATGGAATTCACTATTTATTCACTTTCTCTAAGCATTCTGTTTTTCCAGTGCCATTCTTGTCACTAGTTTTCTTTACATTTTCAATATCCCCAAAAGCAAAGTTTAGGCTTTTGCTTTTAGTCTGGATTGTTTTTAATTTCAGGCTTAGCAAAACAAAATTTTAAAGCAAAAGAGTGCAGCTTGTAACTCACTCTAACAGCCATCGCCAATGGAGTTCCAGCAGTAACACATGGATGCACCTGAGGCCATGTCTAAATCACTGTTTCTCAACAAGTAGTATGAGTACCCTTAGGGGTACTCGAGAAAAGTCTGAAATTTGGAGAAAACTGAATTTGTTTTAAGTTTCACAGCGTTTTATTATTTTTGTACTTTTTACACCCAAAAATTTCATCGCCCACCCGGCTACGATTAAGTTCTTTAAACAAATGTGTTGCAATAGTAGCAAAAATTGTGTGTGTCTGAAAACTGTAGGTACAGAAGGTACTTAAATTTTTTTTATAAGGGGTACTTTATTAAAAAGATTGAGAAACACTGGACTAGACTACAGGCTTCTTTCAGAAGAAGCTTTTTTCGAAAGAGATCTTCCAAAAAAACTTTTTCCGAAAGACAGCGTCCACACTGCAGAAGTGCATCGAAAAAACGATCTGCTTTTTTCAAAAGAGAGCAACCACACTGAATGGACACTCTCTCTCATGTAAGCTGTGATTGCTATGGATGAAATGGCCACCAGAGCACCTCCGCTTTTTTCCTCTTCTTCTGAAAACTCCCTCTTCCCTGTCAACACATGCCTTTTTGCGAAAGACCCCTTTTGCAAAAAGGCTTCTTCCTCATAGAATGATTACCAATGCTGGAAAAAACCCTTTGTTCTTTCAATTTTCTTGCAGAAGAACGCTATTGCAGTGAAGACATTCCTTAAGTTTTGTCAAAAAAATGGCCGTTTTTTCTGACTAAACTGTAGTGTAGACATAACTGTACTTTTAAATATAAGGGTAACAGTAAAGAGCATCAACTAACTGCCATACATCCATGTTTGCATATCTGCCTAAGTGGGAGTCACTGACGGCACCTGTTTTGACTCTGAATGCTAAATGGAGCAGATCTTTTAAGGGAGAAAGTGAATAGTCACTTGTCATCTGTTAAAGGAGTGCAACAGGCTGACTGTACATGATCTTGACTTCCTCTCAGGGCAGTCCACAGCAACTATGTATGTTAATATAAATACTAATGGAGATCTTCATATTAAGTAGTAGAGATCTGTGGGTCGCTATGGATAGTCTCTGGTTCAGTGTAGGGCTGCCACCTGCTCAGTTTTCACCCAGGAAGCCTGAGTTTTGGCTTGTGCCCAGGTGCCACTTGATAAGCCCTAATGTCTGTGAGGGGTATCTGGAGGGCAAGGGAGAATAGGAGTGAGACTTGGGGGAAGTGGCAAAGAAGGGAGCAGGGTAGGGGCAGAGGCAGAGCAAAGGACAGGGCATCAAGGGTCTTAACAGCCATTAGAAAGGTGACAACCTTAGTTCAGCCCTTTCTGACGATGTATTTGACCGAGGTTCATTAAAGTAGGCTGTATGAAGATCTTTGCTATTCCTCTAGCAGGTCAAAGGGTTCCACCTTCCTGCTTTGCAGAGACAATAAGTACAGTTCTAGTAGGAAAGTGACCCATTACTCCATGAAATTCTAAGTAGAAATGCAAGACTCCCTGCAAAAGGGGTGAGAAGGCGAGTTTATGTAGTTATGTAAATGTTAGGATTTGTTTTGTCTGCTGCGACTTTCTCCAGTATGTTCCCCCCCAAATCCTAGGATAAGGGCCTCTACATTTGCTTTCTTTTCCTTCCTGCTCCGAGGGAAGTGGGAGAATCCCAGTAAGTCTCCTTTTCTACATATCTTTACTAAACAAAATGGGAATGCAATTGCATTGGTGTTTAGGGTCCAAATTTGAATCCACCATTTTAAAATGAGTTCAAACTTAAGCAAAGTGATTTTCTACCATTCCTATTGGGCCATTGCTGCTTGATGCAAGTTTGGACCTGTTGGATCTGGTGATTCCTGTGCTGTAATAGGTGTAATTTTTTGCTCCTATCTCATGAAAACTAACATCTTCTTATGGCTCTTATACCTACATGTCATACCCAATTTCGGTTAAGCTGCTAAAAGCAATTTCAAATATAGTAAGAACCCATTTGAAAACATTTGCTCCATTTCATGCAGTAAAATGATTTGCAAAGAGTTCTACGTGACTGCCTATCTGTACCCATGTAATCTGTCAGCTATTCCTACAGCACCTATCACTTTTGTCTGCAAGTGCTATAGAAAATTGTGAAGAATAATGTTCAAGAAAAAGTTGCTTTTTACTCTCCATTTGCTTGAATTGCAGGGATTGTTCCCTCATTTAAAACAAGAGCTGAGACACATATTTTATATAAATGAGGTGCTATGTGATTCCCAAACAATATTGTACAGTGAAATACTCAACTGATGTGTAGGAAAATACTCATGCTAATAAATAATACTAACAAATGCTGTACTCCTTATTAACAAAAAGTAGCTTTTACATGCATTTAGGTAAATTTGAATACAAGTTGTAGGATTAGCAGCATGTTTGTCTTCTGTGATTACCCCTTTTAAGAAAATGGATTGTGTCGATCATTATAGAAGCTTATTTTCAAACAAAGGAAGCTATTACATTAGTTTATTCCTAGAATAGCAGAAAACAAAGCTGATAAATAATATGTTCACCATTTGCGGACATCACTATTTCAGTGGTGAAACATAGAACAATGAAACATTCTTAATTTTTTAACCAAAATAAAGCATTCTCAAATGAATGCAGAGATAATTTCCAACTCCAACAAGGGATATCTGCTGCAAAAACAATAAATTTCACCCTGTGTATATTTACATAGGAGTTACTAAAACAGATTAGTCAAGTGGTCCATCTAGGCCAGTATTCTGTCTGATAGGCCAATGTCAGATGCAATATACATCAGAAAGAGAAAGATTTCTCATAGTAGACAATAATGGAATAACCTCCCCATAGAGAAGATTCTTCCTGACCCACATCAGTTATTGGTTGGCTTACACCCTGAAGTGTGAAGATTAATATCCCTTATAATTTTTGTCTTATCTAATTCACCAGTGAATATTATCTGCTCTATGTTTAACTCTCCTAAGGTACGTCTATACAGCAACATTATTTCAAAATAACTAGTGCTATTTCAAAATAACTTAATCTGCATCTACACAGCAGGCAGTTATTTTGAAATACTGTCAAGCTGGAGGACTTCTTACTCCAACTTCCGTAACCCTCATTGTACGAGGAGTAAGGGAAGTCAGAGAAAGAGTGCTCTATTTTGAAATAAGTGCTGAGTTGATGCTCCCAATTTCAAAATAAGCTACGCAATTAACATAGCTCAATTTGCATAGCTTATTTTGAGTTACGCCCTGCTGTGTAGACAAACCTAGTGAGCTGTTGGCCAAATGATATCTTGAGGAATGAGTTTGACAGTTACTTGTTTACTGTGCAAAAATTGTTGTTTGCTCTTATCAGTGTTAATTGTTTTGCATTTCTCTTTGCTCTTTTACTCTGCGAAAAGGTAAAAAGTTGTTTTCAATTCAATTTCTCCATAGCATTCATGTGTATTTTTACATATCTCCTCATTAATTTCCTCTCTAATCTAACCAGTCCTAATCTATCACGTTTTTTCATCAGAATTTATCTTCAGAGACTCACAATCCTTGCATGTCTATCCATATTTACAATTACGTATTTGGTTGGCGGTGAAATTTCACATCTATATTTACCATCAGAAGTGCTGAAAGTGCACTGTGAATCAGTTCATAAGTATTGAAAGGGGTCACAGAACATCCATTTTTTTAGTATGAATGCTTGCAAAGCAAAGATAGCAGTTTCGCAGAGTGCAAATTGAATCCAAACAGCAGCTTCAAAGGAGAACTGACCCATATGAGCAACCAGTTAAGAAAAATTTACTACTGAAAAATATTGAGTAGTTCTGTGGCACCTTAAAGACTAACAAAAACATATGAAAAATATGTTGAAGAATCTAGCTCTAGCAGGCTGTCACATGTAACACTTTGCTGCAGTTGTTGTCAAAGACAGAATTGAAGGAGGGTGTGCCAACCCAATGATACAAGGTAGCAAGACTAATGGACAAAAACGGTATATGAGAGCTGATTAAGGCCCAGAGAATTACTCCAGACTGCTGCTCTACAATAGCGAGTGAAAGGGTTAATGGAATATGTGATGAGGCCCTGATTCTGATGATGCCTTTTGGTAAATTACATATTCACACTGAGGCCTAAATCTGCCATTGAGCCTTAAAGACTCTAAAGGGACTGAGCAAGTGTAACTGGGTGTAGAGTTTAGTCCAACAAAGAAAATCCTAACACCCTCCTAGTTGTCCCAGAGTTCATTAGCCCCAGTGTGCTTGTGGCATGAATGTAGCTCAGGCAACATACAAAAACCCTCACAGGGTCCATACAGCTCTGAGAAGCTGTAATCCCCATGCAGAGGATTTTGAAGGTAAGGTGAGCACAAACAGTGTATCCATGGTCAGGTGAATCCAGCAGCCAAAACAAAAAACCAACAACCGGTGATGGGGAACAGAGTAGCCAAGGAGGTGTACTGGTATCTCTGCTGTAATTCTACAGCTTGGTAGGGAGGATTCCTTCTTGCTGCCCCCTGACCATCTCTGAGTATAATGTAGTATTTAGTGTCTAGGAGCTCATTCCTGCACTCTAGCACTGATTTGACCCAGTGACCGAATTGTGCTTTGTAACTGAGCAAACATTTACAGTGGATCTTTTCATCTCTACCCTTTCTTGCTCTTTTAAATTATTACTTATTTTCCCCCAAAAACACTTTTTTCCTAAAATTGTACCTTGTTAAATGTCTTCTGAAGTGCTTGTGGGGTTTCTTCTCCCATTTAAATAATTTCCTTTCTATCTTTCTTACAAAAAACTCACCTCCCCCCTTCTCCACCATTTATACTGCAGTCTCCAGCTGTCTGGTAATCTGTCCTTCTTCCTATTTAAAACATTTTGCCCTATTATTAATTAAACAAAATATATTTCCTCCCAGCCTACTCATTTTGAATTGCCCAGTTAATTTTACTATAGCCTACTATCACATTGCCTAGCAACCTATTTCATCCTTCACACTCATATTGAATTGTCAGAAGATATAGATTTCCTGAGGAGAAAATCAAGTCCTGCTGCTCGTTTTTCTTCAAAGAATAATATTCAGTCTTTTCTCTATTTGTTACATTAAGTTAGTAAGGCATAGTAACTCTCCAATTGCATCTGGCAAAAGCTGCACTGTCCATAAAGAAATGGCTGATATGCAAATACCTATTATGTCAAACTAAGGCTAGTTAAGTATTTATTATTTCAAACCCAAAGGGGTTAGGAAATTAAATTGCAATATAAACAAGTTTGATCGGTCTAAGCCTGGATGTGCCTTCTGGACATTTTCTTAACATGTCCACAGAATACTTGATTGCCCTTAGCTTATGAACTGCATTTCAAAGCAGTTCAGACTTTGACACTGTCACAAATGTGTGTTGTAATCAAATGAGAGGGAGTCACAGAAACAACAAAAAAGACCTATCCGGGGGGGAAAAACCCAGCAACTATAAGCAGAACTGATCTTCTTTCATATGTTGGAATTATTTGGAAAAAAAACAGTTACAGGGGAATTAAGTGATCATAATAAACAAATATAAAGAGAGGAACACTCAAAAACCAGCTGACATTATATTGTAACATTTACTGAAGGCAGGCTGGATTGCTGTGTGACAATGAAGACAAAGGCATAGTATTAAATATTTTTAAATGCCTTTGAGCATATTATTTTTCAGCTGAATGGAAAGCTAGTTTCTCATATATCCTATTTCTCTTCCTTTAGATCAAGTGGTGAAAATTTGAGTTTTACTCTTGATTGGCCTCATTCTTTGGTTCTAATGCTCATTTTTGTGTCTTCCGTATAAACTTTAAGTTCACCAGGACACAGGTGTCCTTTTACTAGGGGTTAGTCTTTGCAAGCCTTACAGTGTTGGTAAGCATTTACTCACACACAGGTAGTCTTATTGACTTCAAACTATTTCTAACCCTATAGGCAAGATCCTGATACTATTCAATGAGGCTACGTCTACACTGCAGGCTTTTTGCGCAAGAACAGCTGTTCTTGCACAAAAACTTGTGGAGCGTCTACACTGCACGCACGTTCTTGCACAAGTAAATTTACAGTAAAGCATCAGAAGAGAGGGCTTCTTGCACAAGAGTTATTCCTCTCCCCACAAGGAATAAGCCCTCTTGCGCAAGAAGGCAGTGTGGACAGGCAACAGGGGTTTCTTGCGCAAGAAACCCCTATGGCTAAAATGGCCATCAGAGTTTTCTTGCGGAAGAGAGCATCCACACTGCCATAGACACTTTTGTGCAAAAGCACATTTCTTGCACAAAAGCACATGGCAGTGTGGACGTGCTCTTGCACAAGAAGCCTGCAGTATAGACGTAGCCTGAAAGTATGGAGTATCTAAACCCATATGTGGGCCCACTAACTTGTATGGGATTACTTGTGGATTAAACTCATATTAAATATGATTTGAGATGTCCACACAACACCAAACTCCGATATTCTGATCCTGACTATGTCATCTATGTGCTAAGCAATGCTAAATATTCTGAGAAACAAATAAACCCATGCCTCAGTTATTTTAGCTACGTTTATAGCAGCATTTTATATGCATTATTGCTTTGATAAATAAATGCAGTCCTTGAAATGAAATCTCACTTTCGTATCCTGTGAACCCTGGGATGTGGGGAGATCCCTTTCCACATAGCTGGTCCAGACTTCGGTCACACTGGGGATTCCACAGCTTCTTCATGGGTTCAGACAATTCTAACACTACATCTACACTACGAGCCTCTTCCGCAAGAGGAAATGCAAATAGAGCTCTCATTTGCATATGTCGCGCTCTCATTTGTATTTCCTCCTCGGATCCCATTTTGCACAAAAAAAGGGGGAGTTGCGCAAAAAGGAGCCGTCTACACAGCGCTTTTTTGTGCAAAACCTCTTGCACAAAAGGGATTCGAGGAGGAAATGCAAATGAGTGCTCCATTTGTATTTCCTCTTGCGGAAGAGGCTCGTAGTATACACGTAGCATAAGATCCCATATGGAAACCTCAGTTTTATGTACCGTGATTCCAGAGGTCGTTGGAGGGGGCCACCTTCTGAGTTTTACTGGCCTTTTGCCAATAGGGTGCTTTGGGTTTCAGCCCTTTCAGTGCCTTTGTTACTTCTGTCATTATCCAGTAGATGACACATTTCTTTAATCCTTTTCTTATCAGAAGCATTTTATGTTGGGTTCATGTCAAGGATTGTATGTCAGTATTTGCCCAGGCTATTAATTGGAAATTTATCCTTTTAAAGCATTTTCTTTTAGAAAGTAAAAGTTATACTCTTGGTAGGAATGATATATTTCCACCTTCCTTTTGGTGCTATATAATGCTTATTGCCTCTAAAGAACAATAGTCATTTATCAACAAAATAAAACAAAAATGGCAACATTGTGTGGATATACTCCATGCGTTGTTTGACTAGGTATAAGTATTTCACATTATTTAAGACGTACATTATCCTGAGACACATTATTCACATATACAGAAAGAGCATTTTTTCTGACATATCAGGCAAACAAATGTGGATCTTCTAATTTCCAGTGACAGGCAAACTGATGGAACATAGCTATCATGGCATATTTGATTTATAAGACAAACAAATGTATGGTTTATAGTGTGGGGTGAAAACGTACGGCTTGACTTCTTGGGTTAATAGGCAATTTGCCCTATTTGACCTTTAATCTTACGGTTATTTCTTGTTTGGGTAAGCAGCTTCCCCATCCATTTCTTGATTCTCTCATCAATAGTGTTACATTAGACAACACCACTTTGGTGACTTCCTGGTGTTTTTTAGCTACATTGGGAGAACAAAGGATGCTTTTTCCATGTGCAAATTGTGAGAGGTTCTTGCCTATGTTATTACCAATAATTTCATTTAGTCATCTTAAGGTACATCTCCATGTACAGCTGTGCAGCTGCATCTGGTGAAGATGCCCTATACACATGGGAAACAGCTCTCTGGTCAGCATAAAAAACCACCTTTATGAGTGGCAAAAGCTATATTAGCAGGAAAATCTCTCCCACTAATATAGCACTGTGCACATTAGAATTTACTTCCACGAAACTTAGGTTGCTCAGGGGGCTGAAATATTCACACCCCTGAGTGGCACATGTTTTGCCAGCATAGGCTGTGCTATAGATACAGCCTTAGTTTCTATTCTTGGTGAGTTAAATTCTCAATCTTGGATGATCTATGATCCTTAGACAAAGTGTTTCATATTATATCATATTTTCTTTATCTTTTAGGTGGCTCCTATTTGCAGATAAATAGAGGTAAACAGTATTTCTAATTTTTTGTGAGCAGGAATTAATTATTAATTTTATAGAAATATCTATCTTCTTTACCCCTCATAATACCCAACTTTCACTGAATCCCAATATGAGTGGTGCATCTAACTTTTCTAGGTGTCTTGGAAGAATCACACTCTCAGTATGTCGACTGGCATGTTGTTTACTTCATTCATCAAGAGAGTTTCTGTGCCTGACCCCTCAACAACAGATTTTGCTGATTAATGACTGCAGTAAACTTATTCAGGTATATTTAACATTAAGAGACAATATCACACAGGGGAATGATAATGGCTCTTCACAATTTAGGAGCTAAAGGTTTCTTTAATCCTGGATTTTGGCATGTTTCTCCTCCATTTTCCCTTCTCTAGCGTTGAAGTCTAATAATTTGGAATTTTAAGAACTACTACAAAGAAAATTTTGCATAGAAGCCATGTTGGATTGCCGACAAAGTGAACGGTCTAGTAATCTATTAGATCAGACTCCCACCATCTCAGTGGGACTCAACACTCATTTGTAGGGGTCCTGTAGTGTAGATGCCATTCCCTATGTTCTTTATCCTGCATAACTCCACTGTATATTGCACATTTAAATATTTTTTTTAATAGATAGCTTTGGAAAAAGGAATGGGGATAGGTCTCCTCCTGGGTAGGAAGTGATAGAGTTAGAAAATCTCAGAGCTACATGCCAAGATGTTTCTGAAGGAAGGAAAGGATTCACCTGCCGAGTCACCAACTATCTGGAGTATTTTAATCTCCAGGAAGCCAAACTAGAGCATATAAGAGGAAGTGCATGCTATCACCAAAGGACAGGGGCTGGCTGAATGCCCAGTGGATTTACGCTGTGTCTACACAGCAGTTATTTCAGAATAACTGACATTATTCCGAAAAAACAGAGTCTGCATCTACACTACAAGCACTTATTTTGACATAATGTCGAAATAATGTCGAGCTGGAGGACTTCTTACTCTGACTCCTGTAACCCTCATTTTACGAGGGATAAGGGATGTTGGAGGAAGAGTGTTCTTCCTTTGACTTCCTGATGCGTAGAGGGCACCAAAAGCCGAAATAAGCTACACAAATGACGTAGCTCAGGTTGCGTTGCTTATTTTGGCTTTAGCCCTGCTGTGTACACATGCCCTGATTGACAGAGGGAAGTGCTACCATCTGTCTGGTTTTCAATCAGAAATTGTGGTCAAAAAGGAGACCTGGCAGTGTCTGGTCAGATGTACTGACTGGACACAAAGTAATTTCACGGGTGCGGTAGGGGAGGCACTGCCAGGTCATCAAGCCAGGCCAATCCCTGCTCAGCCAGAGCTACATACTATCTGCATCATGCCCCAGCCATCTGCAAACTCTCCACCAACTGCACTATAAACCAGGCTTTCAATGCAGATCAGAAATGTCGGTTTATTGAGCTTGCCTGGTGAAATGCCAGATAAAAGGAATTTTACTGTACCTACATTTGGTCTATCAATAGGATTTTCAAGGATATTTAGTGAGTTAAACACCCAAATACTAATGAAATTCAATGACAGAGTGCCCATTTCCTTTAGGTTCCATTTCTGTACTATTAAAGGGTGCCAGGATCCTAGCACTTAACACATTGCAAAGGTTAAATACTGCTTGTTCCAAAGGTTTTTCTTCCAATATGGGGAAGGAAGAAGCCTATGACAGGGCTATGTAAATAAGTGTAGTACCCAAAAGGTCCAAGTGTATTCTAAAGTGGGTAAGAAGTTGCTTTGTTATGTCTTTAGACATACCCACAGTAATACAAATAAATATACTACAGTGTTATTTCGAAATATCTTATTTCAAAATAGTTAATTCCAAATAGCTTATTTCAAAATAACACATCTACACACAAAATGCATTTCGAAATAGCGTTTTGCTATTTCGAAATAGCATGTCCACACTGAGTGGACACTGAATTGCATTGAAGGCCAGCCGGAACCAGGTCCAGCAGGGCATCAGGTCAGGAGTTTGTGTGGCTGCTGCCTGAGGCATTCTGAGGCTTGTGCTTAAAGGGACCCCCACTGCGGGCAGCTGGTTCTCAGCTTTCCCTACTTGCTTGCCTACCTCGATGAGGGACAGCAAACCATTTGTCTCTGCATGCTCTGGTTGCCCTCACTCGGACCACCACAGCACTCTGCAACATGGAGCCGGAGCTGCCCCTGGGCACTCTGGTGCTTCTCGTGAACGCGTTGCTGCGAGCCTGTCTGCACTTTCTGCAGGCTGCCATCCAAGAGGTCCATCGGCAGAGCTTCCAGCCTGAGGAGCACTAAGAGCCTCCCTGGTCTGCCCCACTGGGGGCTTGTGCCTCATTCCTCCCACCCTCCCAGCCCCTCTTCCTGATGTCAAATAAAATACACGTATTTTCATGAACACAAACTCTCTTTATTTAACAAAACTGGGGAAGGGGGGAGGGCTAGGGGATGAAACTGGTGAGACTGGATAAAGGAGGTGGGAGAGGGAAACTTGGGAGGAGGGAGCTGGAAGAAGGAAGCAAGGGGAAGAAGGGGGAGGGGAAGCTCAGGGCCCAGGGTTGGGGGTCTTGCCAGACCAACTTGATTTTCATGCAAACCTGCTCCCGGGTTCGCATGTGGCCTTTGGTGGCCAGGCTGGCAGCTATCCTGCCATAGATGGCCGCGTTCCTCCGTCTAGTGCGGAGATCATGGATGTTGGGGGCATCCCCCCCAAACCTGAGTAAGGTCCACCCTGATCTCCACCCTGGACCAGGAAGACGCCCGCCTTCTCCAGGCCCTGGCAGGCTCCTGAGAGCTGGCAGGCTGCTCCTGGGGAGCGGTGGAGGGCTGGCTGCCAGTGGCTTGCTGGCTCATGTTTTGGGGCCACTGGGTCAGGGGCAGTGACTGCTGGCTCTGGGCTGGCAGGCTTGGAGCTGGCACAGGCACTGTGGCCAGAGTCAACCCCTTTAAGGGCTTCAGGGAAGGAGAGGAGTGTTCTTGTTTGAGGCTGGAGTGGCCACCAGCACACCCTGGGAAGGCTGGAGGCCCCCTATTTCGAAATAAGTGTCTACACAGCACTTATTTCAAATTAGCTATTTTGAATTTGGCATTATTCCTCATAGAATGAGGTTACCAACTTCGAAATAAGCGCTCCACTATTTCGAATTTATTTCAAAATACCGGTTTGGCTGTGTAGACACTAGTAAAGTTAATTCAAACTTTACGGCTGTTATTTCGAATTAACTTTGATGTGTAGACATACCCTGTAATAATAGGAGCTCTAGTGATAGACAGTATAACATCTAGCACAATGGGGTACCAAACACAGAACAGAACAAAAAACCCATTTCCCATCCCAAGGATCTTGTAATTTATGTGTAAGATGAGATGCAAAGGAATATATGCAGATAAAGTACAAGCAAACAGTGAGGTAATATTGGTCAAAGTGATAGGCAGTGGTTCTTTTTTGTCCTTGTATTCATTAGTTTCAGCAGCTTTCAAATGAAAGGATTGTTTTAGCAGGCCCTCTCCCTTTAAACTGCCAATTTTTTGACCAGCCACACTTCTCTTTCGATCACAGAAATTCAATTCCTTTTGAGGAAATTGCTACAAATGTAGCGCTTGTGCTTGTTTACTGACTAGAGCTGCATGAATAATTAAAAAGATTTCACTCAATGCATTCAGAAGTGTTCAAATGATAGATATTATTCATTCCATGTTATTTAACCAGCTCCATCACTGACTTACACCCAAAATGTCACTTGCCCTAACATTTATTTCAGGGTGTAAATTAGCCATTATTTAAGCCATTCGAAGGTTGATGATTACATTAGTTCCTAGAACTAAATAATCAATAATACTCAGAGTAATACCAATAATATTTTGCATTTCTATTGCACCACAATTAGAAGAGCTTATATTGCTTTTGTAAACATTAACTAAGTAAGCCATGCAATGGCTAAGTAAGTCCTGCCACAAGGGCAGGGGACTGGACTCGATGACCTCTCGAGGTCCCTGCCAGTCCTAGTATTCTATGATTCTATGATCCTTTGAAGGAGGTAAAGGATATTATTGTGTATTGAAATCTTACTGCGACAATTATTCAGGAGAATGAAGAGACTGGAACAGTGCACTTTACTACAGAATATTAAAATGAAGGAAACACAGAATATTGTAACCAATTAAAACAACATGAGGAGATGAAATGGTCATCCTGAAGTGTCCAACTTTACCCATCTTTATCTTTCAGTAATATTTGAAATAACACAATCATTTCCCTTGAATAAGGTATTAGCTGCTCTGTCTTAAGGTACATCTACACTGTGAGCTGATGTCCAGTTAAGATATGCAACTTCAGCTACGTTAATTGCATAGCTGAAGTTGAAGTACCTTAACTTGGCTGTTGGTGCTGTCTGCACATCAGGAAGTTGAAGCAAGAACACTCTTCCTTTGACTTCCCTTATTCCTCATGAAATGAGGGTTACAGAAGTTGGAGTAAGAAGCCCATTCTTTTGAAATAACGAGCTTGCTGTGTAGACACGCACTCTGTTATTTCAAAACATGAGTTCATAACATGAGTTATTTTTAAATAAGTGTGCAGTGTAGTCATAGCCTTACACATCACTGTGTGATAATTCTGGACAATGAATGACCTTTTAAAGACAACTACTATAACTAACCCCTTCTGGAATTTGGCTTAATACCTGGGAATTTAAAAAAAGATCTTTAATGATCACAAGTGACCAAGTGCCAGAACCTAATTGTATCTCAACAGCAGCACACTATTCCCAGTGCCATCCCAGACTATGTCTACACTACAATGTTCTATCAGAAAAAGGTACACAAACTGCGCTCCACAATTTGCGTATATTTTTCAGATAGTTTTTTCAGAAGAGGCTTTTCTGAAATTTGGCCCATCTACACTGGGCCAAGTTTCAGAAAAGCATCCTCTTTTGGAAGAGCCCTCCTTCCTCATGGGAGGAGGAAGACAGGGGCTTCCAAAAGAGCGCATCTGCTCTTCCTCAAAAAAAAGCAGAAGAGCAGATGTGTTCCCTGGACCTAGCCTCAGAATACTCAGTTTTTATCCAGAAGGAAAGGTGCCTATCACTGAATCATCAATTCTAGGTCATGAAGCACCTACATTCTTTGGAGGTGACCCACAGAAATACTAATCATGCCAGATCAGGGCTGGATTAAGACCTTTAGAGGCCTAAGCACTGAAAAGATTATGGTGCCCCCCCATATGTAATTCAAAATAAAAACAATACTATACCGTAAAATAAAAAAAATTCTCTCAAAATGACAAAACTTACATGTATGCTGAAATTAAAATAGCTTCTTTCTAGATTTTCTGATTGCAAAATTCTGGATAAGTTCATCGAAGCTGACTCACCGAAGAATGTCTGCTTCCATACACAATAGGGAAAGTGAATCACATGTGTCCTGACACATTGTTCTTCTGAGGGTTTTTTATTCTTTTCAGCTGAGAAAAAGAGCGTTCTGATTTTTCCCATGACTACTTCGATACTTCAAAAAAAGTATCAAATTTTTCCAAAAAAAACAAAAAAACAAAAAAACCTCTCTTTTTTTTTGGTGCCACTGCTTTGCTGGTGCCCTAAGCACGTGCTTAGTCTGCCTATTGGGTAATCCAGCCCTGTACCAGATCCTTTGATAAGTAACCCTGTGTAAGTCTTGTGAGCCACTAAACCAGGGTGGCTTACTTTGGTAATGATCAGGCAAACAGAATTTCACTAACATGGTAAGGTTGAGCAAATTGATTTTGTGATTGATCATATTGGCTATGGTTTTCATTACCTACTAGTTGGAATTTTCTAGAGTTAGACCTACAAATCCTAATCAAGTTCAGTAAGAGTAGGATGCCTAACTACCTTTGGCTCCTCTGAATATATCAACCTTAATTACATTGTAATCATAACAAACCAAGAAACCATAGTCCATAGTATGCCCTGGTTGTAACCTGTATGTTCAATATCAAAATCACGGAGGGGGAAAGCTCAATGGTTTGGCCTGCTAAACCCAGGGTTGTGAGCTCAATCTTTGAGGGGGCCATTTAGGAATCTGGGGCAAAATCTGGCAGGGATGGTATTTGGTCCTGCTGTAAAGGCAAGGGACTGGACTTGATGACCCTTCAAGGTCCCTTCCAGCTCTGAGATTGGTATATCTCCATATTATTATTACAGATCTGTGCCTCATGAGATAAAGGACAATTCTTTGGCTCAGATGCATTGTTTAGGTACATTTACAGCTGCCATCACTGTATAATATGAACACCTCCTAGTAGATTTATCCTCACAAAATTCCTTTAAATAAGTATTATTCCTGTTATAGATGAAGAACGTAGTCAGAGAAATAAAGTGACATACCCGAGGTAACATGGGAAATCTATGGCAAGGGTACCAAAGTTATTCTGATACCCAGTCCAGCAGCCTAATCACAAGACAATCCTTCCTCTTCACTAGGCCAGTCCTAGTGGAGGCCAGTCCTAGAAAGGGGATGGGGCCAGTCCTAGAAAGAGTTGTGACCACACTAAAGAAACAGATCACATGTTTTTTCAGACCAGGAACCTCGTCTGTAAATGGCCTACTTTGCTGTGATAGCTACATCAACAACAATACAAAACATAGAAATTTAGATCATATAAAAGCCAAGATTAAATCTTATTATATAGTTTAGAAATGTGCACCTGTCTGTCCATCTGTCTGTGAGTCTGTTTGTTCAATAATTTATCCTAAACAGTAAGATCTAGTTCTACCAAAATTGGTATGCAGCTTTCTCTTATAACTTAAAACAAGGTCATGGTTTGGTTGTGTCAGGATAATGTGATGTGTGGAATTAAATTTCTCTCAAAATGACCACAGAGGGCAGCACTGGGCCATCATGGGGTATGTCTACACTGCACGGCTATTTCGAGGTATCCCGAAATAGCTACCCTTTGTCTACACAAGTCACCTGTTACTTCGAAATATTTTTTGAAATAACAAGCGTGGTCTTTTGCCATGCCGGTAAACCTTGTTGCATGAGGGATAAGGGATGGCTTGAAATAGCACGTTATTTCAAAACTGAAATACGTTAATAGCATGTTAATTCAAAATTTGGCACTGTGTATCTGTCCAAGAGAATCAACAAGGACACATTCCCCTGTCTATCTCCCAGCGTAGGTCATCTACCAGGGCGACCAAGGCAGTTTCAGTTCCAAAACCCAACCTAAAGGCTGAAATGGATCTAAATCTATTTCTTCCAAGAAAGCTTGGAGTTACAATGCTACCACTGTTCAAGTACCTTGCCCAAGAAGGGAATATTAGCAACTGGGCGACAGTTATTTAAATCGTGTGGGTCCAGATTGTAACAAGCCCCACACCACTCGAAACAGTTCCACTGGACGGCACTGTGCGGATGCGATATGGGTGGATGTAGCCAGACAGGAACCTCCCCCTGCAACATCCATCTTGCTTGCCCCTTTTAGGTGCCTCAGAGCGCACAGGGCACAGAGCAATAAAATCAGCATAGTCTTTGAAGCCTTGATAGAAGGCCCGGATATGCTGGCTGCTGTGACCCTGGATGGCTGTAAACAGAGATACTCCAATTGTTGACCTGCAAGAGGCTGCGAGAACTGCCCTTGGCTAGCACTGATATTGATACAATCACATGACCGTCCTCGGGGAATCGTCCGCTGAGCAAAGAATGTCAAGTACTCCCAATTTAGTTATCTCTCTTACAAGTGTAAATTAAGTTCACAACTCCCTTGTAAGAGCTGGCATCACAAAGACAAACCAGCACCATTTGGCACCATAGATAAGAAAGAGAATATGTGACCCCACAGGTATAAAGATGGGTCCAGCAGCACACTCACTCTGAGCGTCAATCTACCATCTACCTGCTGGTCGGGTTAGGTAATTGCCTCCCGAGGACCACATGGGGACGCCCAGCCTTGTATTCGTCTTTCCCAGGGAATTGAGTGACCGGTCCTGGCCTGACACGCTGGAATCGAGGGACGCAGAAGGGGGTAAAAATTGTACCTGTATGTGTCCTTTGTCTTAGTGCATGCATAAAACTAGAGCTCTTTAAAGATTAAGCTGTCACTTGGTACCGTTACTTTCTATCTTCTTTTTCCTTTGTAACCATTTTAAGACCTGTACTTGCTAGCAGTTAAGAAGTAGAACAATAGCCATTGTAACCATATGCTTTACAAGTCTCTTTAATAAACCTGTAACTGTTTAAGCTTTTAACTGACTCCTCCTGTTGCTGTAATAGAACTAGACACAACCAAAAGAACTCCAGCCGGTCATAGGGGAAGACACAGGCAGAGCTGGGCATTTGGGTTCTGTCGCCTCCACGGGACAGGCCCTTGGGGCACCCATCGGCCTACCCTAGGCTGCCCGCTGCAAAGGGACCTTGTGTCCGAGCAGCCAAAGACTTGGGTGTAATAAGCTCTCCCTGCAGACTCTTGGGGCGTCCGTCAGCCTCCAATAGTTGAAGACTCGGGTGTATAACACACACAGACCACACGCACTGCCCTGACCATCGGCTGACAGTGGAAAAGTAGCTTTTCTTCGCTGTTAGCACAGCTACAGAGTAAGCTCGCAATTCAGCTTTAACCCGTGATGTTACATCTAATGGTCATTCCTCTTAAGCAGTCAAGGGTCATCACTGAACTTACATGAGGGCCCAACCTGCACAACTGAAATCCATATCTAGGTTTTTAATTTACCAATGCTTCAAGATTTTAGTGATGTTTCAATCCAGACTTTTGGGTCAGCCAGTAGCTCAGTACATATTTCAACCCTAGAGCTCAGTTCAGAACTTGAGCTTCTGCAAACCTGTGGTATTCAGAGGCATAGCGCTGAGTGGGGCCCATCTCTCCTTGCAATTGGCAAGGAAAATGAATGGCAGAAAGAAGAGAGAAATAAAAAAAAAATCACCAAAACAAATCCAGCATTATTGATGCCTGAAGCTACTGGCTCCTCTTTTGCACTAATTTATTCATTTTGAATGTTGTGCATGTTATACACAATGATCTGTTCTATGGGGAAAATGATCAAAACTATAAAGTAAGAGATCAAAGAAAATCTGTAATTTAAAGGAACATAAAGGATGCCATATTTTCATTAATTTTAATACTGAGATTTTCCATTTACTATCATCTTCCCATGAAATGACCCCACCATTTAACTACATTAAAGATTTTTTTTTCCCCTCTTGGTGTTCTTATCACAAGTGCCTCTGATACTCTGGCAACTATCTTTAACTACTCATCTTGAAAGGACAAAAGAGAATTACGCATAAAAAGTAGACCTTTTGCTTCTTTGTTTCAATAAAAGCCTATTTTTACCCAATCATGAACACATCAAACGAGTTGAAACTTGGCTACGTCTAGACTGCAGAGTTTTTGAGCAAAAACCACTGTTTTTGCGCAAAAACTCGTGGAGTGTCCACACCTCAAGCGCATTTTTGCACAAGAAAATCGACAGAACAGAGGGGGTTTTGTGCAAGAGTTATTCCTCTTTCTACAAGGAATAATACCTTTTTGCACAAGAGCTCTTGCACAAAACAGTGTGTGTGGACAGGGAACTGCTTCTTTTTGCGCAAAAAAACCTATAAAAAAAGAGCACAGGTGCCCATTCTGTGAACAGCTATTAGTGTTTTCTTTTGAGTGCGCATCCATGCAGTCTGGAACCTCTTGTGCAAAAGCGCATCACTTTTTCGCTGTGCTCTTGCTGTGTGGACACGCAAAATCTCTTCCTCAAAAAGCTTCTTGCGCAAGAAGCCTGTCATGTAGGCATAGCCCTTTTGACAGATAATTTAATGGAATTTAACTATAAATCAGTCAACCTGTTTTCATTCCCACTAAAGTCAATGTGAATTTTGCTAGTGACTTTACTGGAAACAGGACTGAGTTTATTGTGACCACATATATAAATGTGCCTTTTAATAGGTCTTCAAAGGGTGAAAGACATGCATGCACAGATGTTTCATTGAATAATCAATATGAATAATTTTTAAAACCCCGAGGGCCTGATCCAAAGTCCACTAACATCTTTCCATTAATAAGAACTTTTGGTTCAGGCACTTCATGCTTGGGGCCAAATTTTCAAAAAATTTACCTAAACTACATCCATGGGCAAAGACCGTTATCTGTGCACTCATCCCCCCATTTTGTTCCACAATCAAATGCATTACATGCACAATTACAGTTCTGAGTCTGCCCATGCTTATTTTGGAAGGCAACTTAACCACTTAATTTTTGAAATTGCTGCCTCTTACATGTGTGTTATGCATTATCTGAGTTACATAAATTACAATTTAAGAATATTACCTGATACTAAAAGATTCTGAGTACTCAGCACTTATTGAGACCACACAAGTGCTACAATCACATAGAATCTGATGGAATCAAACCCCTAATTGTGCGATTTGCTATTTGAGCACTTTCTAGTTCAATCAGTTCACAGGAAATACACCATCATTATTGTAAGCACAGATATAAAATCCATTCGGATTCTCTTGCTGCTTAGTTTCAGTTCCAGTGCTAGCATTATATATTGAAATTATGTTTTTTTTTTCTCCTGCGCTACTCAAAAAAATAAAAATTAAAAAAGTCCCCACCTACAATTTCTGATCTTTCATCTCTTCTGAAAATTCACCTTGCTGGTAGCTATCTTACACACAAAATGGCATGCACAATCTTGGGAGAGTTAGCTATGAAACCTGCACTGCAGGATGCTCGTGGTTGGTAAATAATGGCTGACATTCTGAATACAGTGAGACTCTGCCTACAAACATCTTATGATGGAATGAATCATCATTACCTTTGCCTCTCTCTTACTTCATTCAGCCTTGGCAGGAATAGTAGCATCTGTTACTGCATAATGGATCAATGAAAAGTCACTGCCACACATTTCTGAGAGCTTCCAAACTGCTTGCCAGGTTTCTATTGCCTGGAATGTCTTCACCTACATCAGCATGTTGCAAGTGTAACTAGGGCTTGATTCAGGACACCCAACATCTACAGAGGCCCACTAATTCATCTTTAAAAACAGTGAACAGTTATTCATCTTTGTTATTTATCTAGCAGCATCGATGTGCATGACTCTCCACTACAATTCATAAAAGCCAGGGAGCCACCTAAGCTAGCCACTGAGAGATGCCAATAAGAAGGGGGTGTGGTAAAACCCCACCCTCCCATACACAATAGTGCCTAAGTCCAGGCTGCAGGGTGGGACCTATTTCTCTGGTAGTGATTCTCCACTGTGAAAGCCTTCTCTGGAGGTGGGTGCCTTTGCCATTTTAACAAGAAATCAAGGGAGGGGGGAGTTCCTGCCTAGTCACTGGGCTGAAAGTTAGAGTGCACACCTGGGATGTGGGAGACTCCTAGACCAAGGCCTCCCTCCACTTGAGAGAGAGATGGCATTTGACTAGGGATCTGCCACTCATCAGCTGGGTGCTCTATCCATTGGACTATAGGATAGTCACATCAGAGGCTCCCTCAATCTCTCCCAAGGAAGCTGTTGCGTTCTTTGTAAGTACCGGAGGAGTCATGGGGGTTGGGCAGGGAGAAGAAAGAGAGCACACACAAGCATGAGAATGATCATAGCCAGCTAGTTAGAGCGTTCACCCAAGACTTGAGAGACCCAGAATCTAGTTCTTCTGCTACAATGATTATAAATGAAATACAAGCCTCCTCTTTTCCCCAGCTGCTCTGTGTGAATTCAGGTGTGGGGCTTGATCTGATAGAATCCTCTGAGCATGCCCACTGGATCAGGTCCCATATGCCTCAAAGGCAGCTGAACATCTATCTTCCCTGGTCTGCGTAATGTTTTGGGACTTAGGCAAGAGATAGAAGGGGTTATGAAATCCTTAGACGCAGGCAGCAGTAAACATGCTCACAGGCAGAAACATAGGCACCAAGGGAATTTTTACTGCAAAAACTTACACACCAACTGTGACCTACTCACCTAAAGTGGGGACTTCTGTGCTTACTTCCTTTTGTGCATCCAGGTCACCTTCTGTTTCTACATCTGTAAAACAACAATTCAGACTGCCGTGTGAAGTGCTTAAATACCTATAAATAAAAAAAGGTCCTAATATAAGAGCTAGCTGTTATCCTCCTCACTCCTGCTATCCTTTTTAAAATTCTACCTGTCCTCTATGATGAATACCACTAATTAACTTTAAATTCCTGTTAAAAAGGCAGGATTATACCAGTGCAATAAATATATTTGCTGGCTCACCATGATTTGAACTCATTCCCAGAATTTTTGTTTTACGAAAGCAATACATCTAGGAACAGTATCACAGTGTCAACTATCCCAGTGCTATAAAACTCTTCTTAGAAATTCCCTGTTACAGCAACAACATTTTGGGACGTCTTGGAGCAACGGGAAAGGAACAATCTCTGGACAGGCAACTAACACATTATCCCCTGGAACAATATTATTATTTATTGTGTATGTATTATCTGCATGCAAAGGCAACAGTATTGCCAGATAAGTGAATGTGTACTGTTCAAACATGAAACTCTGGCAATTCTAAGATTTTATTTTGTGGTTAGATATTGTCGTTCCATGATGTGTGTTAGTTTAACTTTCCTCTGCAGAGCAGGGAGCCACATGAAGATTTACTAAATGTAGTTTCTTTCTGCAAGCTGGTGAAGCCACAAACATTGATGTTATAACAAAACCAATCTGCCACAACTCTCAGACAATAACAGGGCAAGGTAATTATTACCATGAGATGCATATAAATTGTAGCTATCTATGTAGTCATTTAGTTAAAGCAATGGGTCTCTACAGTTTGCAGGCAGCTGTTGTATTAACAGAGAGAAAAAAGTCCCTCGGGATCTTATCTCATTTCTGTACCTATGAAGTATCCCACAGATTTTCCTCTCCCTTCTCAGAGCATTGATAATGCCTATAAATGTCTACCAAACCAGTGCAATAACTAAAGATTTTTTTTAAAGTGTTTATTTTTCAGGTATTAGTGCTGGGAGATTTGTTTTTAACCATTACCAGGGGTTGTCTTTAAGGTAAGAGCACAGAAATGGCCATACTGGGTTAGACCAATGACCCAGTATCCTGTCTCTGAACGGGCTGGTACCCAGATGCTTCAGAAGAAACAAACAGAACAAAACAATTTTGAGCTATCCATTGCCTATTGTCCAGTTCAAGCTTCTGGCATTCAGAGGTTCAAAAACACCCAGAGCATGATGTTGCATCTCTGTCCATCATGACTATTAGTCACTGATGGGTATAAGCCAGCTGGCTTAGTCCTGGGCCCCTGACCTGTGCTCAGGCCTGTTAGTAAAGGTCCAACATCTCCTTTCAAACCACTGGGCCTGAGGGCAGGGCAGGCTGCAAAGTGAACGCAGTCCCCCAGTCAATAAGGCCCCAGGCCCAGGGCAGGGCAGCAAAGTAAACTCAGTCCCACAGTCAGTAAAGCCTGGTCCTGGTCCAGGGCGGGTCAGCAAACAAACACAGTTCCCCAGGCATAAACGAGGAATGGGGAGAATGCTACCCGGTATGTGCGGTGGCAGGGAAGGGGGGCGCGATGCAGGCCCTCCCTACTCCTCTGCATCCCAGCCCAGGGCCCTAGCAATGGCAGCAACATGCTGACACCCTCTAAAATGTTATGAGATCAGCCTGACAGTCATCAGCTTCCCCTGGGCCACTTCCTAACTCCCCCTCTGCATTTACCTGGCTCCACACCGGCTGCTGGTCCTCGGAGTCATGGTAGTCTGAACCCTTGGGCAGGCTGTAGAAGGTCTCCTCTTCAGAGCAAGGGCCTGGCCATCCAGGCCAGTCAACAGCCACTGCAAGGTCCTCTGGGCCCTCCTGGCTTGGGAACTCAGGACAAGCCTCCCCTTCCTCCAGCAGCTAGAACCTTACTAAACTCCTGGGCTGGGCTTTTATTCTTCCTGCCCCACCCCCCTGGCCTCTGTGGAGTTAAAGGGGTAGAACCCAGCTTGGCCCACACAGGCTTGGGGAGGGGTTCTTCCCCCTCAGGATCAGTGAGCAGCCACCCCTGCTCACCACAATGGGCCTATCTTCCATGAACACATCTTTTTTTAACCCAGTTATACTTTTGACCTTCACAGAATCCCATTGCAAAGAGTTACACAGGCTAAATCTGCACTGTGTGAAGAAATACTTTCTTATGTTTGTTTTATACTTGCTGCCTAGTAATTTCATCAGGTGACTCCTAATTTTGTGTTGTTTAAAGCAGTAAATAACATGTCCTTAATATTATTTTTCCATACCATTCGTGACATTATTGACCTACATCATGGTTCCCCTTTAGTCATCCCTTTTCTAAACTGAACAGTCCCAGTCATTTTTAATTCTTCCTCCTATGTAAACTCTTTTATACCCATAATCCAACTCATGTTCTACTGTCCTTCTCTGTTCCTTTTCCAGTTCCAATATATCTGTTTTGAGATGGGGTGACCAGAACGACAGTCTGTATTCAAGAGATGGGTGCAGCATTGATTCACATAGCAGTATTATATTTTCTCTCTTATCTCTTCTCTAATGGCTCCTCAGTGGCAGCTTTTTTACTGCCACTGAGCATTGAGAAGATGTTTTCAGGGAACTATCCATGGTGATCTCCAGATCTCTTTCTTGAATGTTAACAGTTAGTTTAGAGCGGACCATTTTTGCATGTATATTTGGGATTCTTTTTCCAGTGAGCATCACTTAACATTTAACAACATCAAATTTTATCTGGCATTTTGTTGCCCATGCATTTTTGTGAGATCCTTTTCTAACTTCACAGTCAGTTCTGGACTTAACTATCCTGAGTAATTTTGTATAGTCTGCAGTTAGGAAGATAATGCTGGTTGCTACTGAATTGCAAAACCACATTTGGAAGGAAGGCCAGGTGGTTCTGAAATCATCTCTGAGACCCTTCTAGCAGAAGTAATGGCCATCAGGAAACTCATCTTCCAGGACAGATAGCACATTGCCAGCAATTCAAATGGGAGTCCTGTCAGTCTCAGTACTACTTAGTTGTAATCCAGGGAGGGACATGGTTGCTGTACCAGGGGTACAATCTCTCAAGACCCTTTAATAAACTGGCTACAGATGAAGTTTGAGAAAGCAGAACAGCCATTCGCCTATGGGTGAAAGCCAAGATTGTGGCCAGATGGACTCTAACAGATGACATGGCTAGTCTTTGCTCTTTTAGGTGGCATACATCGTGTGGAATTGTAGCCTGGGAAGGATTTATAGTGGAATTTAGGTAGGTAAGGTTTGCCAATCTGATCAGAGATTCTAAATTTGTCCTCCCTATCTCAGGTTACAAGCTGGTGGAACAGTAAGATTCCACCTCAGGAGGGTCAGCAGGCCCAGAACAGTCACACTTATAGTCAGGATATGCCATTAAGATGAGCTTTATTGTCACAAGAATTACTGTGGCAAACACTACAAAGAATATGGCATGATTCAGCGGGATTCATGTGGGGTTCAGCCATGAAGCTTCCAGTCCATAAAACGAAGGGACTTGAGTTTCAGATGGCATATGAAGCCAGGGTCCTGAAAGATCATATCTGGAAATGGAGTTAGATTAATTGAATCTCCTCTGTGGATAACATTAACAAAATCTATGTTATAAAACTGGAGTTATCTAAGTATACAGATTTTAATTACCTAATAGAATTTCATACTCACAGATTATTCTTCCCCAACGGCTGGGCGTGGAAGGACCAGCCTCCATCTGCCTGAGGGACCATGGTGCAGGTGGAGTATGAAATACTTAGAAGCAAGATTTAAACAGAATAAATGAAGCAAGACAGAAATATAAAGATTGAAAACAGAATGAAGTTTGGTTTCTGACCTTGAGAGAAAACAGTGTACACTCCAGAGCAGGCTTAGCAGCAACAGCCGCAACAGCCCTGACTTCCTTAATTTCTAGGCCTTTATCCTCTTTTTGGCACGAAAATGTCCAGGATATCCAACCTCCTAACCAAAGTTGCACCTGGTACCCTAAGATTTCTGTGGGTACCTGTAGCTGATCGGGAGAGATACTGGGGAGGGGGGAGGGTCTGTGAATATGCATAGGAAAACTACTTGATGTCTCCTTTGCCTGATTCCCAGAACAAAAGCAGGTGGGAAATATTGCGGTTAGATAACAGGAAATCTGTTCTTTCAAGTTTTACTAGGATTTGCAGATTTGACTTATCTTTACTCACACAATATTGAGTAATGGTCCCAAACTAATTGTAAATTCTAACCACAACGGCCTTTCATAATCCTTACACAATACATATCTCAAAAATAACAAGAAAAAAGAAATAAATTTAACCCTATACTTATCACAATACTCTTGCTAAAGCTGATTCATACAGGATAAATTAGGTCCTGTAGGCCTTGCATTACTGGCATACGATTAAAATATATTAAGAAAAGGATAGGATTGGGAAAATATATCTTAGCAGACTACAGAATGAATGGTTGTGTTGACAGCACTGTTGAGACACATTTCTGTGTAGATCAGATGGTTAACATTTACCAGCTTTCCAGGTAGCTGGCTCTAGTGGATGTTTTGTGCTCCCTAAAAGCACCTCATGAAACAGCCTCAAGCATGGTTCAGCGGGGTTCATGTGGGGTTCAGCCATGCAGCTTCCTGTCCATGAAGTGAAGGGACTTGAGTTTCAGATGACATATGCAGCCATGGTCTTGAAATATCACATCTTGAAATTGAGTTCGATAAATTGGTGTTTCCATTGAGAGATCTAGGAGCATGAGGAATCAGCGCTAATGGATCAGGCAAGGACTATCAGGATGATCTGCACTTTGTCATTTCTGACCCTCAGCAAGACCTTTGTATGAGAGGAATAGGAGACTGTAGAAAAGATTACCTGTGCCAGCAAGAAGGAAGGCATCTACCTGTTACCAAATCTTGACTGACCCAGAAAGAAGCAGAACTGGAGATATTTCTTGTTGTCTTTCATCTGGAAAGTGACTTTGTGATATCTGAAGAGATGGACCACTCATGCTGGTTGGAGACGGATTTGCTGAGGTGATCTGTTAGTTTGTCCTGCAACCACAGCAGATAGGAGGCATCAAGATGGCTTAAATGGGCTATGCAGAATTCCAACAAATGGAGTGCTTCCTGGCACAGGTAAGAGGAGTGCAATCCACCCTGTCTATTGATATAAAACCTCTCTCATGTTATCTGTGAGAACTAACACACACTTGCCCACAACATGGGACTGGAATAACTGGCAGGCCAGATAAGCTGCCCTGAGCTCCCTGACATTGATGTGCAGCCAAAGCTCTTCTGGAGAGCAGAGGCTCTGAGTTCTGAGGAACCCCAAGTGAGCTCCCCAGCCCATCGCAGAAGCACATGCGATGAGAGATGTGTAATGGTTGGGGTCTTGAGAAAGGGATGCCTGCACACATTGGACTGTGCGTCAAATCACCAATGGAAGGAGATGATCAATGATGGGGAAGTGATGACCCTGTCTATGTGGTTTTGGAATGCTCACCAGCTATTCCTGGAGAGGTTTGAGCTGAACATGCTTTTCCACACAAATGTATGATGTCATGTGGCCCTGCAGCTTTAAGAAGTTTCTCACCATAGAGATTGGTTGATTTATGAGGCACTCTAGAAGTATCCCTATTGCTTAGACCCAAGCCTTCCTCTGGGTTGAAGATCTGCCCAATATATTCTATTCTTTGAACTGAGGAGAGAGTAGACTTCTGCAGATTTATTAGCAGAAGTCCTAGAAAGTTGACTCTATTAATTTTACATCACACTCTACCTGGACTTTAATCTGATCTCTGACCTCATTGAAATAAAGGTAGACTTGACCTCTATCTCCTCAGGAAGGCCATGACAACTGCCATGCACATCATGAGCATCCAATAAGTCACAAACAGGCTGAACAGGAGCACCACTAATACATAGTGCACTTGGTTCATGATGAACCTGAGAAATCTTCTGTGTCTCTGAGGATTGAGATATGGAAGTAAGCATCCTTCAAGGGCAGCATTCCAGTCTCCTGGTACCAGTGAGGGGATAATGGGAACCAAAAAGAGCTTGTGAAACTTTGGCTTCTTCATGAACCTGTTGACATTTCACAAGTCCATAATTGGTCTGAGACCACCTTTGGCTTTTGAAATTAAGAAATAACGGAAGTAGAATCCCTAGCCTCTTAACTCCAATGGGACCTCCTCCATATCTCCAATCCTTAAAAGTAATTTCACTTCTTGGGCTAGAAATTGCTCATGGGAAAGGTCCCTGAAGAGAGATGAGGCAGCAGACAACAAAACTGAAGTCAAGGATCACCCCTGATGTACTCTATGCTTTCAACCAGGGAGAGAGTAGACTTCTATAAATTTATTAGCAGATTTAAATCCTGGAAAGCTGACTATATTAACTTAACATCATACTCTAGGTGCTCCAACCTCTGATTAGTCAGTTGTCGAGGTAAGGGTAGACCTAAACCCCTTGTTTTTTTCAGGGAGGCTGCAACGACTGCCATGCGCTTCATGAACTGAGTGACTCTGCTACAAAGGAGGTTGAAATGCTGTCTCCATTAGGATAAATCTGAGCCTAATCTTCCTCTACTTTTGGCGAGGGGAATTCTTTGCTGATATTACAGCACTCCTGCATGTAAGCTTCTCTCTGGCACTTAAAAGAGCTGAAATGGGGGGCACTCACAAGCAGAGGAACTGGGCCTGGATTAACACTGCTGAGCAGGATTCACTAACCTAACTAACTCTTTATCTTACAAGTGAAATGTAACAACTACCTTCTGAATTACTGTTTCATTGGCTGCTGGGTTGGAACCCAGTGAGTGGGAGGGGAGCCTAGTACCGTGACCCTAGTACCGTGACTCACACCGCTAGTCATGGTGGCCAGTGACCCTTGCCACTGAATGCTATGGCTACTGACTCTCGCCATTTGGTAATATAGCGACTTTAGCCACTGAGCAAAGTGGCCATATACTCCAGCTGTTAAGTAACATAATCTAGCGTACCACTGCCACCTGGTCCTGGCAGCACCACAACTGAACCCCCACCTTCCTCTAACGCTCCAAAGGAATTAATTCCCAAAGAGGTAGTAGGAGATTTATTATTTCTTACTCTAGGTTTTTTCCCCTGTTCTAGTAGCTAAGTGATTAAATTCACTGCCTGGCTTTGCTAGCCTACCTACCCCTTCCTCAGCCATCATTTATCTGGTTTCATTCACTCTCTGATTCTACCCATGCCCAATCCATGTTCTCTGCTTCTACAGTCTCCTAACTGGAGGACCTGCCTCAGGGACTCACCAGTTCCTCCACTGGAGAAAAGCTGGTTAAATGTGCCCTTTGTGCTATGCCAAGGCAGTGCTACTTGCTATTATAGAGGAAATAATGTCCACTAGCAGTAACCATATTAATCCCTAACACTAACTTTAATAAAATATCCATCACTAGTGCATTCTCTCTTACTTTCTGAGGAAGCCTTTTGCAGCTGTACTGTACTGAATAATAGATTAATTCTAAGGGCATATGTAAAAAGTCTGTAAAGCAATTCACTCAGAGAGTGAGATGAATCTCTCTCCATCTGATTAAACAGAACGATATAACAACTTCAGATAACTGCAGAGCATCAATTTTGTCCAGAACAACTTTACTAAACATATAGCTCACAGAGGGAGAAATTCAACAGACTCTAGTTAAAAAAAGCACATTTACTTCCTCTTTTTTTAAACAAAATGAAGGCTTTCTTTCAAATCCTTTTCTTGGCTAGTGAGTCATTTAGAGATGTTTTTTTTCCTCAGAGAGGCTGAGGTTTAACCATGGAGCAACCAAGGACGTGTTTCCTTCAGGCACCAGATTCTTTCTACTGGATCTTCCTTCATTTGATTCACTTCAGTGATTGTATTATCTGTCTAGTGTTTTTTCTTGTGTGATTTCCTTTGAATCTTTGCACATAGTGAAAAAAATCAGAGATCTTAAAATAGATTGAGATGCATTATCGTCTGAATATAGAACACAGAATAGCAGACAAAGGACAATTTCTGAAATCTAATTTAACAGTACATTGGTTAATGCTTAGATGCTGCCAGCTTCTGCACTGCTCATTGCAGTCTGTTGTTTTTCATGAAGTACTTGCTTAGGATCTGCAATGCAGTAGGCGTCCTTTTCACTTCACTGCAATTTTCCTGACATTTGTTTTTACATCCCAGTAGAGCTCTCCACATATGGATGCAAAAAAAAAAAGTTACATTTTCTTTTTGGATCACAATTTAGAGGTGTTAATTGTTAATGAATAATGTAGTCAGACATATTTAAATAATTAGCACATTAAAATAATTGAATAAGCAGTATTTTCTGCAGAAAGAATTCACTGAAGAGAAAGAGCCGTTTTGAAATTCATGCTATTCTTATGCTGCACCTAAATGAACTCTCTCAAGATAGAGATTGGATGGAACAGGATGCTCCAAAGTGCTTCAGTACTGTAGCTCTCAGTCTATATGTCCCACCAATACTTAATACTTTATACATATTAACGATTTACTAACATAAATCACTAGAAAGTGGATTTTTTTACTGGCAAAAATAATTCCCATTACTTTACAAAACATATCAATTATGACTCAGACTAAGACAACATTATTTTGAAAATTGTATATTACAAATTTAAAATATGAAGTAATTATTTTGGTGTACATATGCTGGTTGAGGGTGTAAGCTTGAAATCTAGCTGAGAATTCAATGACATTCAGGGTATGTCCACACATATTCTCTGTCTACACATATCCCTGCATTTCCCCGCCTGTGTCCCATACTCCTCATTTTGCCAGGAGTAAGGGAAGCCAACGGGAGCATGTGCTCCCATCAGCCTCCCACAGTGTAGACACTCTGGTGGCTTAGCTTAAAGTAAACCAAATCCAGCTACACATAGCTGGATGGTGTACTTTAAGCCAACCAGTTTGGTCTAGTGTAGACCTAGGCTCAGAAATATGGTAGGAAAGGAGACAAAACTTTGTGTAAGGGGAAAAAAACATAGAAGAGTCGGGAGCCCTGATTACTCCTGAATGTATGCACTGTGCTACTTAATGATGCCCATCCATTTAGCCTGCTAAATGTCAAATTATTTTACCATATAAGATATTTTTCATAAAACTCAAGCGTCAAATTCCAAATGAACTCATGGGTGCAATCAAAGTGACTACTTTCTTTGGGTTTTACATGATTTTCATGAGTTATAGTATTTCTGTGTGACAGGAAAGATGATCTTGTGATTTAAGTATGAGACAGATACTTCAGTGATTTGGGTTTAGTTATTAGGTTTGCCACAGACATTTCATGTAACCTTGAGCAATTCATAATCTGTTTCTCATCTGAAAATAGGAGCAAAATATTTCCCGTCTTTCACTTTTTACTGTCTTGTCCATTTAGACTACAAATTTATCAAAGGTAGAGAATGTTTATATGCACGGTGCCGTCACACCACTAGACCCCAATACAGTGGGTAATTCACACTCGGGGGCGGGGGTGATTTCTTGAATGCGGTAACTTTTTGCACTATAACTGGTTCATGTGGACCCTGCTGGTAAGCATGAAAGGTTCCTCAGTGTGCTTTAGCATACAACATCTATAGAGCACACAGCAAAGTCTACATGGATCAATTAGTGTGTGATATGTTAGTGTAACCCACACACCTAGTGGTATAGTTCACTGTTCCATGTAGTGGCACTTAGACCACTTACAGTGAGAAATAAGAATGAGTGAGCTCAACAGCCCATGCTGAGAGCCATCTGGCTTTTTAGCTAAGCGGTCCCAAGTTCAAATCCACCTGGTGGCGGTTACATTAGTATGCTTTAGAAATCAAATCTCTATGGAGCACACTACCCCACTGTGTAGACATGTTCTCACCTGGGGCCCTTAGGTGCTATAATAATAGGTCGACATTTATTAAAATAAGACATACAATTGAACATTTATATTTATATATATATATATATATATATGCTAATTTGCAAATGCTCAGCTATATTTGGAAAAATAAACAGCATTTATTTTCCTTACTAGACAGTCATGTCTGACAGTTTGAATTCAAATCAGACTCTTTGCTAAACCATTAATCATATAGAAAAGTGCTTTAAGCAACAGAATACAAGTTTAAAACTGAATAATTCTCAGAGGAAGAGAATCATATTTTAAATTTATACATATATACCCAAGACACTTTTCCAAAGAATGGATCATATGCTGAGCCGCATTATATAACAAGCATCTAAAATGTAAATCCCCTTTGACGGAGTATAATTAACAGTCCTCTCACTCTAAAAGTGGGAACATTTAATACTGTACACAAGAGCCTATGTTGGAAGCATTAGGGTTTGATTCAACTTCTAGCTATGGCTGAACATCTTAATGCCTTTGTCATCAATGGGATTGGAATAGGGCCCTTAGTTCTGATTTCAGCTGGTTGATTCCAGAAGGTGTATCACAGCTCTCTAGATGGATCAGCACTGGAGATGAATCAGTGCTGAAGGATGCTGTTGGCTATAGTACTCCTGACTCGTACCATCCAACATCTACAAAAAATATGGTTAACGAGGCAGGTGATTACAGGGAGAAAAAGGTAGGTCTCATAGTCCTGGTTTTTGTTCCATTCCCGACAGGCATTTTTCCAACTGTTTTTTGAAAGCTCCAAACGAAGGGAATTCCCTATAACTTCCATAATCTATTGAATAGATTAGCTATCCTTAAACTTTTTAGGAATTTTTCCGAATATCTAGACTAAATATCCCTTGCTGCAGATTAAGTCCATTATTTCTTGTTTTCCTTTCAGTGAACATGTAAACAAATTATTACTATCCTTTTAAACCCTCACTTAACATATTAGAAGACTGATCAATTACTCCTCACTTTTCTTTTCTTAAGTCAGGTTTTCTAAACTTTATCATTTTGTTGCTCTCCTCTGGACTTTCTCCAATTCGTTCACATCCTTCCTAAATTATGGTGCCCAGAGATGGCCACAGTACTCCAGATGGGGCCTCACCAGTACCGAGCAGAATGGGAAAATTACGTCCCATGTCTTGTATATACAACACTCCCTTTAAGGCAACTCAGTAAGATATTAGCCTTTTTTTGCAATTGTATCACACTGTTGACTCATTCAGTTTGTGGCTCATTGTAAGGCACACATCCTCTTCAGTAATATTATTACCTTGCCAGTTAGTCTCCATTTTGTAGTTGCACATTTGATTTTTCCTTCCTAGTGGAAGTATTTTTCATTTGTCTTTATTCAATTTCATCTTGCTGAATTTTAAACCTTTTCTCCAAAATACTTACAGCCCCTCTCAACTTGGTGTCATGTGCAAATTTTATAAACATACTCTATTCCATTACCTAAACCATTGATGAAAATATTGACGAGTATCAGACTGAGGATTGACCTCCTGTGGGACCTCACTAGGGCCTGGTCTACACTATACAGGAAGGTCAAAGTAAGATGCGCAACTCCAGCTATGTGAATTATGTAGCTGGAGTCAACGTACCTTACATAGGCCTCCCGCTGGGTGGACAGCACAGAAATACAATGGGAGCAAATGTTCCCATCAGCTTCCCTTACTTCTTGTGAGGAGCAGGAGTAACAGCATCAACAGGGGCACCCTTGAGTTTGATCTAGCAGATCTACACAAAGTCCACTAAATCAAACCCTGGAAGATCAACCGCAGCAGCATCGATCATCCGTATAGTGTAGATGTGCCCTAGAGTACGCCACTAGAGTACTCCAATTGTGCACTTACCTCTATAGTAAATTCATATAGACCAACAGTTTTCAAACTTTTTAAATTCATGGACCCCTAACAAATTTTGAATGGAGGTAGAGACTCCTTTGCAAATCTTTGATTTTGTTTGCAGACCCTCTGGGATTTATAGACTACAGGTAGAAAGCCACTGTTCTAGACCACATTTCTCTACTTTGCTTGTGAGAATGTCATGTGGAGCTGTGTCAAGAGACTTACTACAATCAAGGTCTATCTCTTCTACTGCATTATCATAGAATCATAGAACCACAGAGCTGGAAGAGACCTCAGAAGGTCATCAAGTCCAACTCCCTCCTCTAGGCAGGACCAATCCCAACTAAATCAACCCTGCCAGGGCTTGGTCAAGCCAAGACTTAAACACCTCCAGGGATGGAGATTCCACTACTTCCCTAGGTAACCCATTCCAGTGCTTCACTACCCTCCTAGTGAAATAGTTTTTCCTAATATCCAACCTAGACCTCTCCCACCACAACTTGAGACCATTGCTCCTTGTTCTGCCATCTGTCACTACTGAGAACAGCCTCTCTCCAGCCTCTTTGGAACCCCCTTCAGGAAGTTGAAGGCTGCTATCAAATCCCCTCACTCTTCGCTTCTGCAGACTAAACAGACCCAACTCCTCAGCCTCTCCTCATAAGTCATATGCTCCTAAATAATTTTGGTTGCCCTCCGCTGGACCCTCTCCAATGCGCCCACATCCTTTTTGTAGTGGGGCCCAGAACTGGACACAATACTCCAGATGTGGCCTCACCAGAGCCGAATAAAGGGAATAATGACATCTCTGGATCTGCTGGCAATGCTCCTCTTAATGCAACCTAATATGCCATTAGCCTTCTTGGCTACAAGGGCACACTGTTGACTCATATCCAGCTTCTCATCCACTGTAACCCCCAGGTCCTTTTCTGCAGAACTACTACTAAACTGGTTGGTCCCCAGCTTGTAACTGTGCTTGGGATTCTTCCGTCCCAAGTGCAGGACTCTGAACTTGTCCTTGTTGAACATCATCAGATTTCTTTTGGCCCAATCCTCCAATTTGTCTAAGTCACTCTGGACCCTATCTCTGCCCTCAAGCGTATCCTCTCCCCTAGCTTAGTGTCATCCGCAAACTTGCTGAGGGTGCAATCCCCTCATCCAGGTCACAAAGATATTGAACAAAACCGGTCCTAGAACCGAACCTTGGGGCACTCCGCTAGAAACCGACTGCCAACCTGAAATCGAGCCGTTGATCACTACCCGCTGGGCCTGGCCTTCTAGCCATTTTTCTATCCATCTTACTGTCCATTTATCCAATCCGCATTCCCTTAACTTGCTGGCAAGAATATTGTGGGAGACCGTATCAAAAGCCTTGCTAAAGTCAAGGTATATCACATCCACTGACTTTCCCACGTCCACAGAGCCAGTTACCTCATCATAGAAGCTAATCAGATTGGTCAGGCATGACTTGCCCTTTGTGAATCCATGCTGACTATTCCTAATCACTTTCCTCTCTCCAAGGGCCTCAAAATGGATTCCTTAAGGATCCCTTCCATGATTTTTCCAGGAACCGAGGTAAGACTGACCGGCCTATAGTTCCCTGGATCGTCCTTCTTCCTTTTTTTGAAGATGGGCACTACATTTGCCTTTTCCAATCATCCGGGATTTCTCGATCTCCACGACTTTTCAAAGATAATGGCCAAAGGCTCCTCAATGACATTTGCCAACTCCCTCAGTACCCTCAGATGCATTAAGTCCGGACCCATGGATTTGTGTACGTTTAGCTTTTCTAAATAGTTCCTAACCTGTTCTTTACCCACCACGGGCTGTCCATCTTCATCCCATCTTGAGTCACTTAGCGCAGAAGTCCAGGAGCCGACCTTGTCCGTGAATACAGAGGCAAAGAAAGCATTGAGTACTTCAGCTTTCCCCACATCATCTGTCACTAGGTAGGGGCTGCACACCCTCTCTGATCACCTTCTTCTTGTTAACATGCCTGTAGAAACCTTTCTTGTTATCCTTCCCATCCTTAGCCAGTCGCAATTCCATTTGCGCTTTCGCCTTCCTGATAACCCCCCGGCATTCTCGAGCTATACATTTAAACCCCTCCTGGTCATTTGTCCAAGTTTCCACTTTTGTAAGCTTCCTTTTTGTGCTTAAGTTCACCAAGGATTTCCCCGTAAAGCCAATCCGGTCTCCTACCATGTTTGCCTCTCTTGCTTCGTGTCGGGATGGTTTCTTTCTGTGCCTTCAATAAGGCTTCTTTAAAATACTGCCAGCTGTCCTGGACTCCTTTCCCTTCATATTAGCATCCCGGGATTCTGCCCATCAGATCTCTGGGAGTCAAAATCTGCTTTTTGAAGTCCAAGGTGTGTATTTTACTCTCTTTTCTTCCTTTGGTCAGGATCCTGAAATCTACCATCTCATGATCACTACTTCCCAGGTTGTCACCTACCTCCACTTCCCTATTAGTTCCTCCCTGTTAGTGAGCAGAAGGTCAAGCTGCACGGCCCCTGGTCGGATCCTTCAGCACTTGTGTCAAGAAGTTATCCCCAACATTCTCCAAAAACTTCCTGGCTTGCCTGTGTACTGCCGTATTGGTTTCCCAACAGATGTCAGGGTGATTAAAGTCCCCACGAGAACCAGGGCCTGCGATCCGAAGCTTCTCTCAGTTGTCGAAGAAAGCCTCATCTACCTCATCCACCTGATTCGGTGGCCTGTAGCACACACCAACCACAACATCATTGCTGTTGTTTGCTCCTTTAAACTTAAGCCATAGACTCTCAACAGGTTTTTCTCCCTCTTTATACTGGAGTTCAGAGCAATCATAGTGCTCTCTTACATATAGTGCAACTCCTCCTCCTTTTCTCCCCTGCCTGTTCTTCCTGAACAGTCTATACCCTTCCATGACAGCGCTCCAGTCATGCGAGTCATCCCACCAAGTCTCTGTTATCCCAATTAAATCATATTTCTCGGACTGGGCCAGGGCCTCCAGTTCTTCCTGTTTGTTGCCCAGGCTTCTCGCATTAGTGTACAAACACCTCGGCTGTGTCTACATTGGCACCCTTTTCCGGAAAAGGGATGCGAATTGCAAATGCCGGGATTTAAATTTTCCCGCGGCATTTGCATGAACATGGCTGCCGCTTTTTTCCGGCTCGGGGCTTATTAAAATCAGGAATAAGGGATCTTCCGGAAAAGGCTTTATTTTCCGCAAGAGCCGCGTCTAGACTGGCACTTTTTTCCGTCAAAGCCCCGAGCCGGAAAAAAGCAGCAGCCATGTTCATGCAAATGCCGCGGGGAAAATTTAAATCCCCGCGGCATTTGCAATTCCGACTTGTCTCATTAGCATCCCTTTCCCGGAAAAGGGTGCCAATGTAGACACAGCCCTCAGGTAACCAGTTGATCGCCCTATCTTCTCCATTCGAAACAGGGGTCCTCCTTTCTTGCTCGTTCCTCTCTGCATTTCTTCCCGGTATCCGACTTTCCCACTCCCCTCAGGATTTTGGTCACCGTCCCCCGACAAACCTAGTTTAAAGCCCTCCCCACTAGGTTTGCAAGCCTGCCCGCAAAGATGCTCCTTCCTCTCTTGGTTAGGTGGATCCCATCTCTTCCTAACAATCCTCGTGCCCGGAACAGAGTCCCATGGTTGAAGAAACCAAAGCCCTCTCTGCAACACCACCTGCGCAACCACGCATTTACGTCCTCAATTCGACGATCCCTGCCCAGTCCTTTTCCTTTAACAGGGGAGGATGGACGAGAACACCACTTGCGCTCCGAGTTCTTGGATCCTTCTTCCCAGCGCTACATAATCCGCAGTAACCCACTCAAGGTCATTCCTGGCCGTATCGTTAGTTCCCACGTGGAGAAGCAGGAAGGGGTAGCAATCCAAAGGTTTGATCAGTTTGGAAAGCCTCTCAGTCACATCCTGAATGCGAGCTCCCGGTAAGCAGCATACCTCTCGAGATTCCAGGTCCGGACGGCAGAGGGATGGCTCAGTCCCTCTTAGGAGGGAGTCCCCGACCACCACCACCCGTCGTTTTCTTTTGGGGGTGGTGGCCGTGGAACCCCCATCCCAAGGACTACGCATCCCATGCCTTCCAGTAGATGGTGTTCCCTTCCGGTTTCTTCCTTGTGAGATCCCTTCCAAAACATTCAGCACCGCAGAGCCTGTGGAGAGAGCCTGAAAGCGATTACTTACCTCTATAGCATTGGGGATTCCCATGCTGGCCTTTTTCCCCTTCTAGAAGTTACATGCTGCCAGTTCTCTTCCTGGTCACGTTCTGCCCTCTCCGGCTCTTCCGCCTGCCGTGCTTGAAGGATTAAACGCTGCCTTCTATCAAGGAAGTCTTCATCCTCTCTGATCGAGCATAGGGTCGACACTTGGGCCTCCAGCCCTCCAATTTTTTCTTCCAAAATGGCGACCAGCTTGCACTTTGTGCAGATGAAATCTGTTCTTTCTTCCGGGAGGAAGACAAACATGGCACACTCCGTTCAGGTAACAACAGCAGAACCATCACCATCCATCCCTGCTGTCCTGGAGAAGGGATTTAAAAAGAAAGGCAAGAGAACCTCACCCCCTTCCCAACTCCCTCTCTAAATTCCCTGTTAGCACTCACCTGTTCGCAAGCTCCTTGGTCGCTTGCCCAAAAAGCCTTATAATGCCCTGGACTGCCTGAAAGTCCTTCCCCCTACCAAGGCTCAGCCAATCAGCAGAGGCTTCTAGAATTCAAACTTTAATTAGAAGCCAACAGTTTCCACCTGCCAATCACAGCCAATCACAGCACCAGCCAATCACAGCCAATCACAGCACACACTCCATGAAGGGGAGGGGGAGGGCAAAGGGGAAGTGGGGAAAGAAAAAAAAAAAAGCCTCACTCACAAACACAGGGGAAAAACAAACAAACAAAAAAAGAACACACACCAACCCTCACTCACAAACACAAGCTCAGCACACAGCAAGAAAGCCCCAAACACAACACACACTTCCCTCAAGAGTCCTGTATCTGCTTCTCCTCTACCTGGAGAACTCCCTCTCTAAAGCCTCACTCAAAAACACAGAGAGGAAAAAAAAACAAAACAAAAAAAACCACTACCACACACCAACAAACACAAGCTCAGCACACAGTAAGAAAGACCCAATAACAACACACACTTCCTTCAAGAGTCCTGTATCTGCTTCTCCTCTACCTGGAGAACTCCCTCTCTAAACTCCCTGTTAGCACTCACCTGTTCGCAAGCTCACACTTACCTGTTCGCAAGCTCAGGTTGCATTTTCCCCACCCATCCACTAGGTCAATAATCCTGTCAAAGAAGGAAATTTGGTTGACATAATTGGTTCTTGACAAATCCATGCTGACTATTCCTCATAATCCTATTATACTCCAGCTGCTTACAAATTGATTGTTTAATAATTTGCCCTAGTATCTTGCCAGGTATTGAAGTTAGACTGATGGGTCTATAATTCTCCATTGTACTTTGGGTAATGTCACAATCTGGACTCTTGGACAGATGTGTCTGCAGAGTTCTGCAGGATGTCTTTTACATTGCTCTCACAGTGAAACAACCAATCCTGGCCAGCTCACACCCAGTCTTCAGCATATAAAATAGCCCTACCAAAGCTGCAAGAATACGAGAGCCAGACAGCCTGCCACACTTGAATTATACTGCAAAGTTACACCAGCAAATTCCCACTCCCACACTTTCTTCCAGGAAGGTGTATCTTGTACTGCCCAGTACCCTCCTGGACAATACAGCCTCGAATAAGGCTGTTATGTCATTACATGAAAATGATATGTACAAAAATTTGTATGTCAGATGAAGTTTCCCAAACACTTCAACCCAAAGATAATTACTAACTATTCCAAGGTTGCTTCAACTAATTCATTAAGTACTAGGATAAATTTCATCAGGACCTGCTGACACAAATACATTACACTTATATGCATATTCTTTAACCAGTTCTTTCCCCGTTTTGGCTTGGATTCCTTAGCACTTGGTAGGGGTGCTAAGAGGCAATGAACCAAACTGTAAACCCTGTATATAATGGAATCCAATTAAATCCAAGGGGTATGGCAGCATTTCCAACATTCACACTCTCAGGACCTGTTCCTCTTGCTTTAAATATTAGTTTTGTTAGGTTTCTGGTCATCATTTACCTTTTTAGTGAAAATTGAAATAAAACAGGAATTGAATTAAGCACCTTAGTTTTCTTGGTCTCTTCAGTTTTTAAGTTCTCCTTCCCTGCTAAGTAGAGAGCCTCCACTTATCTTCATCTTCCTCTTGCTCCCTTATTTAAAGAACATTCATATTGCATTTTATGTCTCTTACCAGGTACAACTCATTTTGTACCTTGGCCTTTATGAGTTTGTTCCTATGTATTTGTGGTTTTGATTTCTTTTGTATCTTTTCTAGCAATTTGACTATGTTTGCCCTTTTTGTGGAAGTTGAATGGTATCCTGGATTCTTCGATTGTATCCTTGCCTCTACTGCAGAGATCCTATATGATGCTGGGTGAGACATGTAAACCAGACTTTACATGGGTGGTCATTAACTGTGTTCTTCAGTTTCTGAGTGCCTTCCTTAAGACAACGAGAAGTCTATAAGGTGCCACAGGACTTCTCGTTGTTTTTGCAGATTCAGACTAACACAGCTACCCCTCTGATACTTGTACCTTAAGACAGTCCCTGCGGTCTTATTTCCAGAAGTGCTGAATACTTACAGATGCAATTGAAGTGAATGGCTGATCTACTTTGAAGACGTGAAGTGCAATATCATGCTAAGTTCTCTGAAAAAAAGACCACGCGTCTCAACAGGGGCACTCGAAATTAGTGGATACTTGTAACCTTAACGGCTATGGATCAGTCCCATCTATGAACTAGGGATAATAAATTCTCTGCACCTAACAAGACTGTTGTGAAGAAAATGTAATCAGTATTTCTGAAGCATCACACAATAGTGAGGAGTGCCAGGGAATAACCCATGAGAACATTAATAATTGTGTCTTCAGAGCAAGGTTTGAGTAGTGCATAGTAAATAACTCCTAAGGCCATACATTGATCAATGAAAATTAAAAAAATATTGAATAACTGCTCATTGGAGCCATGTCTACACTACGTGGAAGATCAACTCTGCTGCTGTCAATCTTCCCGGGTTTCATTTAGTGGGTCTAGTGAGTACCCACTATTTCAAACTGAGAGGGCACCCCTGTAGGCGCTGGTACTCCTGCTCTTCACCAGGAGCAAGGGAATCTAATGGGAGTGTTTGCTCCTGTCAATCTCCTACCATGTGGATGGTGATTTAAGATACGAAGACTCCAACTATGTAATTAAAGTAGCTGGAGTTGTGTATCTTAAGTTGACCTTCCCCTTTAGTGTAGACCAGGCCTAAGCGAGTACCATGTATCCTGCACCCTGAATGAAGGTAGGCAGCTGTGGCAATGTTGTTAAAGGCTTACATAATGCATATGCATAAGGGGAGCAAATTATTGTCACACAGGCAACCTTCATTCTGGCCTTTCTTAACTTTTAATATTTGACTTTAAAAATCTTGCTGGGTAATTATGTAACAAAATTGATCTGTTATAGCCAAGTCACTGACATACCCGCTCTGGGGGCCAGATGAGTTTCAAAACTCAGGCATGTAGTAGTTAAGTCAAATAAATCTCATAACTATTACAACTGTTCTTTGTGTGTGACCACCAACAGAGGCAACATCATTCCCCAATAATTCAAACACAGCTCCTATTCAACAATGCAGACAAACTCATGAACCTGCACAGAACTCCACTCACTTCAAATGTTGCTTTACCTGTGAAATTCCAGTTAGATTCAGGGCCAAAGTCATTACTGTTTCTTCCTGTAGAAAGAGCTACTATTCAAAGAAGTTTGAGAAAGGCTGGGATTGAGGCAAATAGATAAGTATGAAGGATTTCTTTAGAAACCTCAAAGCCTAAGGGTTTAATTACTGAATGAATTTATTTTATGCAATAAAGGGAATGGTAATTAAGCAGAAGTGGCAGATAATGAGTCTAAGTGACTTACCTCACTTGTCTTCAAGTGGAAATGTAAATGTGAAACTGAACTTGAAGTGACATTGTTGGATAGCATCCGGAATAGTGTTTGGATTATTGTTACAAAATCACCTTGCTCAGTCATGCTAACATGTTTTCTTGCTGCTTCCAAAACAAAACTCTCAATCTATTGGATGGAAGCTTGTGAAAGAGACTAATTATGGATTTAATAGAAGTGAACTCAATTGCTGGCCACCCTAGTCCATTAATTGTATGGATGTGGCAAACTCAGAAGAAATATCCCTAAGAATAAGGGCACATCTACACAGCAGAGCAAAAGTTGAATTAAGCAACACAACTTGAGCTACATCAATTGCATAGTGTGATGGGGCGCCAGTCTCCGATGCAGCGGAGGCCTCGGCCCCCCCGCACTCTCCGACCTCCCGCGGAGACGGGGGGGCGGAGACGGAAGCGGGGAAGCTCACCTGCACGACGGGGGAATCCCCGTTATCCCCGAGCGGGATCCGGGCGCACCGCCAGCAGTGGGGCTGGGAGTGCCGGCTACGCCGGGACGTCTGCTGACGTCATCAGCCCGCGCCCCGGGGGCAAGGAGGCGGGGCTAAGGCTGGAGGGAGATTCAAAAGGCCCGGAGGCCGGTGAGGAGGGGGAAGGAAGGAGCGAGGAAGGAGCGAGGAGGACGGAGGAGCGAGGAGGACCCTGGGAAGGGGTCAACGGGACCCCAGAAGGGCTCGGCCAGTGGCGGGGGAGAAGCCCGCTCGGGAAGGGAGCGACCGGGCAGGTAGACAGGCCCCCACACCGGAACCTGGACAGAGGTAGCCCCCGGATAGTGTCCGACCACACCGGGGGGAGAACCGACAGACTGGTCAAGCCACCGGGTAACGCGGAGTGACCCTTGGGGGAACCAGGCACTTGAGACTGGGAACAAGGGAGCACTGGGGGTAGTTAGGGGCAATTTGGGGGGGGAGGCAACCCTGATGATGATTGGGCTGTAGCCTGAGGGAGAGCCCGAACCCTGACACATAGCTTAAGCAGAAATACCTTATTTCGGCTATTTGCACCGTCTACACAGCAGGAAATCGAAGGAAGAACACTCTTCCTTTGACCTCCCTTACTCCTCGTAAAATGAGGGGTTACAGGAATTGGAGTAAGAAGTCCTCCAGCTCACCTTTTTGGAATAACATCATAGAATCATAGAATACTAGGACTGGAAGGGACCTCGAGAGGTCATCGAGTCCAGTCCCCTGCCCTCATGGCAGGACCAAATACTGTCTAGATCATCCCCGATAGACATTTATCTAACCTACTCTTAAATATCTCCAGAGATGGAGATTCCACAACCTCCCTGTGCAATTTATTCCAGTGTCTGTCTACCCTGACAGTTAGGAACTTTTTCCTAATGTCCAACCTAAACCTCCCTTGCTGCAGTTTAAGCCCATTGCTTCTTGTTCTATCCTCAGAGGCCAAGATGAACAAATTTTCTCCCTCCTCCTTATGACACCCTTTTAGATATCTAAAAACTGCTATCATGTCCCCCCTCAATCTTCTCTTTTCTAAACTAAACAAACCCAATTCCTTCAGCCTTCCCTCATAGGTCATGTTCTCTAGACCTTTAATCATTCTCGTTGCTCTTCTCTGGACCCTCTCCAATTTCTCCACATCTTTCTTGAAATGCGGTGCCCAGAACTGGACACAATACTGCAACTGAGGCCTAACCAGCGCAGAGTAGAGCGGAAGAATGACTTCTCATGTCTTGCTCACAACACACCTGTTAATGCATCCCAGAATCATGTTTGCTTTCTTTGCAACAGCATCACACTGCTGACTCATATTCAGCTTGTGGTCCACTATAACCCCTAGATCCCTTTCTGCCGTACTCCTTCCCAGACAGTCGCTTCCCATTCTGTATGTATGAAACTGATTGTTCCTTCCTAAGTGGAGCACTTTGCATTTGTCTTTATTAAACTTCATCCTATTTATCTCAGACCATTTCTCCAATTTGTCCAGGTCATTTTGAATTATTACCCTATCCTCCAGATTAGTCGCAACCCCTCCCAGCTTGGTATCATCTGCAAACTTAATAAGCGTACTTTCTACACCAATATCTAAATCGTTGATGAAGATATTGAACAGAGGCAGTCCCAAAACAGACCCTGCAGAGCCCCACTTGTTATGCCTTTCCAGCAGGATTGTGAACCATTAATAACTACTCTCTGAGTACGGTTATCCAGCCAGTTATGCACCCACCTTATAGTAGCCCCATCTAAGTTGTATTTACCTAGTTTATTGATAAGAATATCATGCGAGACCGTATCAAACGCCTTACTAAAGTCTAGGTATACCACATCCACCGCTTCTCCCTTATCCACAAGACTCGTTATCCTATTAAAGAAAGCTATCAGATTGGTTTGACACGATTTGTTCTTTACAAATCCATGCTGGCTGTTCCCTATCACCTTGCCACATTCCAAGTGTTTACAGATGATTTCCTTAATTACTTGCTCTGTTATCTTCCCTGGCACAGAAGTTAAACTAACTGGTCTGTAGTTTCCTGGGTTGTTCTTATTTCCCTTTTTATAAATGGGCACTATATTTGCCCTTTTCCAGTCTTCTGGAATCTCTCCTGTCTCCCACGATTTTCCAAAGATGATAGCTAGAGGCTCAGATACCTCCTCTATCAGCTCCTTGAGTATTCTAGGATGCATTTCATCAGGCCCTGGTGACTTGCAGGCATCTAACTTTTCTAGGTGATTTCTGACTTGTTCTTTTTTTATTTTACCTTCTAAAACTACCCCCTTCCCACTAGCATTCACTATGTTAGGCATTCCTACAGACTTCTCGGTGAAAACCGAAACAAAGAAGTCATTGAGCATCTCTACCATTTCCAAGTTTCCTGTTACTGTTTCTCCCTCCTCACTGACCAGTGGGCCTACCCTCTCCTTGGTCTTCCTCTTGCTTCTAATGTATTTATAAAAAGTCTTCTTGTTTCCCTTTATTCCGTAGCTAGTTTGAGCTCATTCTGTGCCTTTGCCTTTCTAATCTTGCCCCTGCATTCCTGTGCTGTTTGCCTATATTCATCCTTTGTAATTTGTCCTACTTTCCATTTTTATATGACTCCTTTTTTATTTTTAGATCACGCAAGATCTCGTGGTTAAGCCAAGGCGGTCTTTTGCCGTATTTTCTATCTTTCCGACACATCAGAATAGCTTGCTTTTGGGCCCTTAACAATGTCCCTTTGAAAAACTGCCAACTCTCCTCGGTTGTTTTTCCCCTCAGTCTCGATTCCCATGGGACCTTACCTATCAGCTCTCTGAGCTTACCAAAATCCACCTTCCCGAAATCCATTGTCTCTATTTTGCTGTTCTCCCTTCTACCCTTCCTTAGAATTGTGAACTCTATGATTTCATGATCACTTTCACCCAAGATGCCTTCCACTTTCAAATTCTCAAGCAGTTCCTCCCTATTTGTTAGGATCAAATCTAGAACAGCTTCCCCCCTGGTAGCTTTTTCAACCTTCTGAAATAAAAAGTTGTCTCCAATGCAGTCCAAGAACTTATTGGATAGTCTGTGCCCCGCAGTGTTATTTTCCCAACATATATCTGGATAGTTGAAGTCCCCCATCACCACCAAATCTTGGGCTTTGGATGATTTTGTTAGTTGTTTGAAAAAAGCCTCATCCATTTCTTCCACCTGGGTAGGTGGCCTGTAGCAGACTCCTAGCATGACATCACCTTTGTTTTTAATCCCTTTTAGCGTAACCCAGAGACTCTCAACATTTCCGTCTCCTATGTTCATCTCCACCTCACTCGAAGTGTGTTCATTTTTTATGTATAAGGCAACACCTCCTCCCTTTTTTCCCTGTCTATCTTTCCTGAGTAAGCTGTACTGTTCAGTTATTCTGAAATAATACTGCTGTGTGGACATACCCTAAGTGTGCTACTAAAACTAGTAAATTTACACTGGTTCATTGAGAGCAGAATTAGCCCCTCAGTGAAGAGAAAATGCTTATCCCTTTGTAGGTTCATTACAGTACAAAACTTTAGTATGTGGTATTCAGATACACACAGGACTGAAGACAATGAAATGTAAAATGAAATTAAAAAGTAAAATTTGACAGTTTAAGTAAAGGACGTTTAGCTCAACATAAAACAAAACTGTAGGAAGGCCCAGATCAAACACAACTGAACCACTAATAGAAGCAGATGAATAGTGAACTTTATTAAAAGTGATACAAAATAAAGTTGTATCTGTGCCAACTATGTCAGCCTGAATGAAGTAATGAAAACTGTGTAATCATCTTATTCCACGGTGACTTGAACTACATGTTCCATGTGGCTTGACAGCCCAGTTCTAATTAGAAAAAAAAATAACTGTAAATACACTTGTCAGCTCTCCAGGGTCAAGTAATTGCAGTCAGCCTGTACTCAAGCTTCCTTTACAACCATTCCAAGAACACTAGATAGTCAAAGTTCACACTAACTATATTGCATCCCAGATTAACAGAAACAGCAATAATTAATTTATTTTTTCAACTTAAGAACATATTGTAAAACCCATATGTAATGGGAAAACTTAAAAAACAATGAATAGTCTGGCAGCACCTTAAAGACTAACAAAACATGTAGATGGTATTATGAGCTTTTGTGGGTACAAACAAACCACTTCTTCCAGTTACAGACTAACTCAGCTCCCCTGCTGAACCATATGTAATGGTTCAGTTTCAAATGATTAATTTCAATGAAACAGAAAAGAGGATGAGAAGGAGAGAGAACTGTTTTCAGACAAACAATGTTTTTCAAACCAAAAACTGTGTTAAGGAGACTCAACATATACATTTTTTTCAATTAATTACATCTCTGCAGTGCAAACAAATTACTTTTTGTTAATATAACATGTCAACTCCAGTTCATAGTGCTTGTTTCTAAACAAACAGTTCCCTCTTCCATTTCCATTACAACAACCCTAGTTATTTTACCATATCAGAGCCCTGTAAATTCTGCTAGCATTTTTTCTATACATTCATGTATTTAGGTTTATAAGTTTTATTTAATTAGGATCCCACTTTTAGTGGTATATTGAGTAACAACTGAGAATATATTTGATATTCCACAGAACTCTACACAGCCACAATGGGACCTCTCAAATATCAAACACCAGACCAGAATAATATAATCACTAACAGGAACAAGTATTCAGCTTCACACTTTTAAGTTTACACCCCTCCATTTAAAAAACAACACCACCAAACAGTAGAGATAGATACTAACCAGAAAGGTCAATGATTTTGGCCTGATTCAAAGCCAATGATAACTAATGGTAGTCTTTCCATAGACTTAAATCTTACTCTTCTGTCTAAACCAGGGGTCATTGACCCACAGAAAAATCAGGGGGCCACACACATATGTGAGAAGCAAAAAAAATCCCAATGCCAACAGCAACAGAAAATGCTCACTGACCTGGTTCCCAACTGAGAAGCAAAAGAGGGGAAGCATCACCTGTGGGGGGCACTGAAGCTCAGTGCTGGGCTCCTGCTCCAGACCTGTGGGGTGGGAGGTAGACTGAGGGTCGGAGACTTGGGGCTGGATCTGACTCACAGGCTGTAGGTTTCCCCACCCGTAGTCTGGATTTTTAAAAATTGCTTTTGTGAGTGAAGGAAAGAGCACTGAAGAATTAAAATCCTTCATGGAGGAATCTATCAGATCATATAGGAAATTGGGAAATCAGCATTGCAATACAATATACAAGACTGTTTTCATCAGTCTCCTTCAGAGCCTGATCTTTAGCTTTCATTTTTGGCTTCAATAAATTGAGATGTATTGCAGAGACCACTGGGAATATTTCTGTGCTTGTGTGTTTTCAAAGAAAAAAAACCAAAACAGCTATCAATCTTTGAAGTAATTATCATAATGAAATACAAAATAAAAATGTCTTCAGTCCAGGTGGGGCAAGCTGGAAAATCTCAGCAATTTTTAGGAGTCATGTGCATGCCCCTGGGGGTATATCTACCCTGCAATTAAAAGAACTACAACTGACCTGTGGAGGGTCCAAAAACTGGAGCAGCAGCCCAAATCCCAATACTACACTGCTGTGAAACATCCCATTAGCCCAGCCAGCTAACGTGGCCCAGCTATAGATGTTTAATTGCCATGTAAGCACACCCCATGTGTGCATGTGGTCAGTGGAATTAGATCAAAAGGGAGCTGTTAGGGGAGCCAAGTGGAAAAGCCACCACAGTAACCTAGCGCCAGAGCAGTCCAACAAACATTTACACGCAATAACTAGGTTAATAGCTGTGAAGAGGCAGCTCGACAACCTCTGCCCTGGTGACAGAGCTGTGTTGCCGAGGCTGGCAGCCTAGAGAGCAGAAGACACAATTCAGTTAAAAGATCTGGCCTGCAGAAACGTGGGGGAAGGAGAAAAAAAAGCAGTTGTCAGCTGCTGCAGGCTGACACAGTGACTGAGGGGACCAGGGTCCGCAGCAAGCAGGCTTTAACTTGAACCCCATGTGAAAGGGCGGGCATCAAGGTTAAGTCATGTCTATTTAGGGGCTTCAGGGGACTGCCTAGAGAAAACTGTGTGCTGATAGAGAAATAAATTTAAAACGGCAGAGAGGCCTGAGCGCTGTTTACCTCCTGGCAAATGAGTCACCCCTTGTTTTAGAGAAGCTGCTGCTGTGCTATGCAGGCTCTAGGAAGCAAACTCTGGCAGGTGCCTAAGTCATTGGGCCTGCTATGCACCAGGGCGGGTGGCCGGAGGGCTGTAACTTGGAGCAAGGTGAAGTGGTGGGAGTGCAGTATGCCACCCACAACAGAAGTGGAGGAATGGGTCTGCTATTTGAAATGGATGCTCTCAAGGGACCAGAAAAGGGTCTCAGATGGGGAACAGGCTCTCTAACACCAGGAGGAAATGTCCTGAATGCTTCAGGAATTAATGGTGCACGACAGCCAAATGCAAGTTGGTTTTCAGTGGACCAAGTCACCACTATCAATCTTCGTGGGAAAGAATTTTAATTTGGAAATCTGTGGGCTCTAGTCTATGCTAGAAATTTATTTCAAAATAATGCCCTCCAGGATGAATTTATAAGCGGAGCATCCACAGTACCACTTAATTATCAATCCGTACTTCTGCTTTTCATCAGGAATAACACTAATTCCAAAATAGTTATTTCAAAATAACGGTAGTGTGCATGCAATGGTGCTGCTGTTTCAAAAGAATTAGCCTCTGGAGGCCTCTCCCAGCTGCATCCCTGACCACTCTGGCTACACCAGGCATCTCCGCTGCTCTCCTTCCTGCGGAGCTCTCAAAGTCCCAGCAAGAGGAGAAGGGCTTCTCTCATGTGGCCAGCTGCATGAGCCCTGTGCGAGAGACCAAGACCCGAGGCAGAGATGAGTGTCCCCAATGCTACCTGGGGTGCCAGCACTCTGATGGCTGCCAGCACTTCCGCTGCTCCAACAGCAACCACTGCACAGGGATGTAAGAGAGCTCCAGCCTGGACTGGTGCGGAGATTCTGGACCTCATCGAGGTATGAGAGGAGGAGTCCAACCTCCATGATCTCTGCACCAGGGAAAGGAATGCAGATATCTATGGCAGGATCCCTGCCAGGCTGGCCAAGAAAGGGCACAACAGGACCCACACGCAGTGCCTACCACAAGGTCAGGGAGCAGTGCCTACCACAAGGTCAGGCTGATGCTCTGGGGTGGCACCACACACCTGCCACTACTAGAAGCAGCTCAGTTTCATCTTGGAGGGGGCCGGTCACTTCCCCACCATCTTCGTCAAGTCTGGCCAGGACATATCTGGCATCAGTCTGCAGGAGGGCGAGGTGGTGGAGGAGGATGACAGTGATAAGGAGGAGTCAGCTGACGCCAGCCAAGTGACCATGCCCACCAGCCAGGAGCTGCTCTTCACTTTAAAGCCTGTCTCCCCTTCCCCCCCCCCCCGCTTTCCAGGATGTCTTCTAAGGAACCTGGGGAGGGCACTTCAGGTGAGTTCTCTAATTTTCCCCATCTACAAGTTGGGATGCAGGGGATGGGTTGCAAGGGGCTGTGTGTTCCTCTCTTGGACTACTTGGCCTTGGGGGGAGGGGAGGGGGGGCACAACAGCCTGTTCACGTGTCTGCACATGGAGCGCCAGTCTGGAGCCCTCAGCTCCATGATGGTCTCACACAGGAATCCATTCTGGCCTTATGGTGGGACAGCTTCCCATGCCAAGCCACCACTAAGCAGTCTGGAGTCGTGGAACCACACAGCAGTGCGGCACAGGACACAAGGTCATGCCTGCACTCAGACAGCATCTGCTCCCAGTCAAGCACGACGATGCAGAGGAGACTGATATTGTGCATTGGAACCTGTGAGGAGGATGAAGAGGAGGGGAACCCATTAGCACTCTCTTCGGCAAGTGGTGTCTGCTACTCACACACACCTCACTGAACCCCGCCCCCCACCCAGCGGGCAGGGAAAGAAGTTCTCTCTCTGCAGGATGCCGCCACTGCCAGACCTGGAGTGTACGGGACACAGAAGGAATCCGAGCTACTCCATCCACCCCTCCTGCCCACAGGCTCCTGGCCTGACCGGCACCTTCCCTTGCCAACTTGTCCCTGGCCGTGGGTGTTGCAATGCTCCCCTGGGATGTCTGTGCCCCTGCAGGAAAGTGCCCGCTGTCTAGGCCTTGCTGTAAACACATCACCATCATCTGAACTGAGACCTGTCGGCTCAGAGATTAGGTCTAGGCTTCATACACAGTGTTTCCTGTGATGACAGCCCTTGTAACTTTTCTTCACAGCTGGGAAAACTGTGAGCTTGGCACATCCCCCATCTACGACCCCATCTACCTGACTCAGCATAATCTGCAGGTGGGAACACACCCAGAAGAACCTCATGAGGGAGGAGATGGCCTGCCTGCAGTCCCTTGTCCAGGGACTCAAGGAAGAGTGCCAGGAGCAGGCCACTGACCGGGAGGAGTGCTAGACCAAACAGGAGTGCTGGGCTAACTGGGAGGAGAAAAAGGCCACCTATGACTAGCTGTCATACCAGAACAATTCCATATTCTCCACCCTCACCTCAGTGATGGAGCTCATGGCATTGTTCATGGAGCAGACCACCAGCCCTCTCCCCACACGCCCTATGACTTCCCTTCCAAGGCTTCCCAGAGGCTGCCGGAGCATGGGGAGGTGGGACCTCTAGGGCAGCTGAAGCCTCCAGACCATCCGGAGGTAGGCACAACTCCCAGACCCATCCCTGAGCCCTTTTCCCCCATTCCAGGTTCTTTTCCCATTCCCTCCCCTGTTGTATGTCCCCCATCCTCCCTCCCCCCCACACACACATACAGACTCCTGTTTTTTCAACAACACTCTTTATTGTTTGCTCTGTAGCGGATGGGGGGAAAGGTGAGAAGGGAAGACAGGGGAAAGGAGAGGTGGGGGATGAAAGGCACACACACAGGGAATGCAGGGGCCCCTTGTGGAGAGGCATGGGGGAGCGTCTTTGATGAGCACAACTGTGGATTTCCCCACACCGAACTGGCTTCCGACTGAGCAATAGCTGTCCGGCATGGTGAGCTTCCAGAGGACGATGGCCATGCACTTTTGCAGGGGGGATGGCGGGTCTCATGTGAATGTCCTGTCGCCTGAAGGCTGGGGCGAGTGGTCCCACGAGTCTGAGCTTGTCTCCCACCACCAGAAGTGGCATTCCACAGTGTCCAGGGGATTGAGGGGCATGTGCCTCAGCAGGAGTGCCAAGACCTCGGCGAACAGGGCCACCAGGCCACGCTGAGATTTGTCCTCTTCATCCTCATCCTTTTCGTGTTGGAGCAGTATATGGGCAGTTTGAAGTACCGTGCCATGAGACACAGCACGAGACCCATGAGCCTGGCACTGCTTTGCAGCAGCTCTAGCTCCACGGTGTGGGTGCTATAGCGCCCATCTGGGCAACCATAAGAACATAACATAAGAACATAAGAATGGCCGTACTGGGTCAGACCAAAGGTCCATCTAGCCCAGTAGCCTGTCTGCCAACAGTGGCCAGTGCCAAGTGCCCCGGAGGGGGTGGACCGAAGACAATGATGAAGCAATTTGTTTCGTGCCATCCAACTCCAGCCTTTGACAAACAGAGGCCAGGGACATCATTTTTATGGACCTAACCTCCATGAATTTATCTAGCTTCTCTTTAAACTCTATTATCGTTCTAGCCTTCACAGCATCCTCTGGCAAGGAGTTCCACAGGTTGACTATGTGCTGTGTGAAGAAGAACTTTCACTTATTAGTTTTAAACCTGCTACCCATTAATTTCATTTGGTGTCCTCTAGTCCTTATATTATGGGAACTAATGAATAACTTTTCTTTATTCACCCTCTCCACACCACTCATGATTTTATATATCTCTATCATAGCCCCCCGCAGTCTCCTCTTTTCCAAACTGAAAAGTCCCAGTCGCTTTAGCCTCTCTTCATATAGGACTTGTTCCAAACCCTTAATCATTTTAGTTGCCCTTTTCTGAACCCTTTCCAAGGCCAAAATATCTTTTTTGAGGTGAGGAGACCACATCTGAACACAGTATTCAAGATGTGGGCATACCATAGTTTTATACAATTATGTAAGGGGCAGTAAGATATTCTGTGTCTTATTTTCTATCCCTTTCTTAATAATTCCTAACATTCTATTTGCCTTTTTGACCGCCGCAGCAGTGTGTGGACGTTTTCAGGGAACTATCCACAATAACTCCAAGATCTTTCCTGATTTGTTGTAGCCAAATTAACCCCCATCATACTATATGTATAGTTGGGGTTATTTTTCCCCAATGTGCATTACTTTACACTTATCCACGTTAAGCTTCATTTGCCATTTTGTTGCCCAATCACTTAGTTTTGTGAGATCTTTTTGAAGTTCTTCACAGTCTGCTTTTCTGTCTTGACTATCTTGAACAGTTTAGTATCATCCGCAAACTTGACTACCTCACTGCTTGCCCCTTTCTCTAGATAATTTATGAATAAGTTGAATAGGATTGCTCCTAGGACTGACCCTTGGGGGACACCACTAGTTACCCCTCTCCATTCTGAAAATTTACCATTTATTCCTACCCTTTGTTTCCTGTCTTTTAACCAGTTCTCAATCCATGAAAGAACCTTCCCTCTTATCCCATGACAATGTAATTTACACATGAGCCTTTGGTGAGGGACCTTGTCAAAGGCTTTCTGAAACTTTAAGTATACTATATCTACTGGATCCCCCTTGTCCGCATGTTTGTTAACCCCTTCAAAGAACTCTAATAGATTAGTAAGACATGATTTCCCTTTACAGAAACCATGTTGACTTTTGCCCAACAAATTATGTACTTCTACGTGCCTAACAATTTTATTCTTAACTATTGTTTCAACTAATTTGCCCAGTACTGACATTAGACTTACCGGTCTGTAATTGCCAGGATCACCTCTAGAGCCCTTTTTAAATATTGGTGTCACGTTAGCTATCTTCCAGTCAGTACGTACGGAAGCCGATTTAAAGGATAGATTACAAACCACAGTTAACAGTTCTGCAATTTCCCATTTGAGTTCTTTTAGAACCCTTGGGTGAATGCCATCCGGTCCCGGTGATTTGTTAACGTTAAGTTTTTCTATTTGTTCCAAAACCTCCTCTAATGACAACTTCAATCCAGGACAGTTCCTCAGATTCATCACCCACAAAGGACGGTGCAGGTTTGGGAATCTCCCCAACATCCTCAGCAGTGAAGACTGATGCAAAGAAATCATTTGGCTTCTCCGCAATGGCTTTATCGTCCTTGATTGCTCCTTTTGTATCTCAATTGTCTAGGGGACTCACTGGTTCTTTTAGCAGGCTTCCTGCTTCTAATGTACTTAAAAAACATTTTGCTATTGTTTTTTGAGTTTTTGGCTAGCTGTTCCTCAAAATCTTTTTTTTCTTTTCTTATTACATTTTTACATTTAATTTGACAGTGTTTATGTTCCTTTCTATTTAGCTCACTGGGCACAAGAAAGCGCATGTCCACTGTGTCCCGTTTGTGTCCCATGAGGGGGGAAGCAGTGGAGGAGAGGCTTATGAGTCATGGCCATAGAGAGGAGCCCCTGTAGGCACATGTTGCAGCTTGTCGGACCAAGCAGCCACAGGAAGTATCTGCCTTCCTTGTGCCCTCCCCAGAATGCTTCCAGGGGGACTAACTGTGACACAGGCTCCATTCAATGTGGACGTGCTATTTTGGACTATTTTGAACTAATTTTGAGACTTCCCTGTAGTAAGGACACACTAGTTCAAGTTTGTTAAATTGGGAATTATTAAGTTGAATTTAGTAATTTTGAAATTGTTTCCTAGTGTAGACATTTTCTAGGAAACTGGAAATGGTAGAGCTGGAAACTATAAGAATGGGAGCACTTAGACTGCCTATGTTTTGAAAAGAGAAAGGAGCAAAGAAAGCACTTGTTTTCTTTCCATTTTAAAGCACCCTTTGTAGTAGGATGCTCATTTTAAAATTCATTATAAAACGGACCAGAAGAGAACCTCTGTGTAGCTCAAAAGCTGCCTCTTTCACCACAAGAAGTTGGTCAAATTAAAGCTACTCTGACCCACCTTGTCTCATTTTAAGTCAGTTATTTTAGATTCTGTTTTTGATAATAGTCAGCAAGAAATAATATTCATAAATTACTTAGCGGATACTAGGTTTTAACAAGATTAGGGTTTTAGCCAGAAGAATCCTAATGCTAAGGTGTTTTATTCTACCTAGTTCATAGATAAAATTATTATTGGTAGAAAAATTAGGGTACAAATACAGTCCTGGATTTGGGTGAGCATTACGTTAAGCAAAAAAAAAAAAAAGAGTCAAATGAGAGCTAGGAACCCACACTGTATTTCAAGGAATTTCCACTATGGTTGATTAAAGCTGAAATTAAACTGCCAGAACTGTAGGCTGATGAAGATAAATTGCTTTGAACTGAGAAAAAAGAGAGAGGATATAAGAGGAAAGGAAGAGACAATTGAGACAACCGGGAGAGGGGGGAAAAGAAAATCTTGTGCCCTTTCTCAGGCATTACTAGCATGGTTTATGTGAGCTTGGCTTTCAATAACTAGTTATCCTGTATTAAAGCCCAGGAATTAATCGCACTTCACAGTACTTGAAGTGAGTGCATGTGGGTAGGAGGAGTTTTTAAATCAACAAAGTTTCTAAAAGGTATAGTTAATTGACCATTGTCCTTACAGATGGAAAACTGTATAATCTAATAGCAGCTAAGGGTTGTACTAATGTTTTAGAAGGGCACTCCTCTCCATTAATTATCATTCCAGACTAGGAACTAATCACAGGCAGGTGTAAAGAAACAAAAAGGTCTTTTATTTATCTGTCACTTCTATCAGGCAAGCAAAGAGCAGCCTTCCTCAGCATTAGCAGGGTATATCAAAAACCAGTAGTCCCATAACAGCCCTGCTTTCTTATAGAGAGGCTTTACCAGTCCGGTGTCTCTCAAGCACTTAGTGAATTGCTGTCCTCACCAGTCTGCCCCAAACTGAGCTGTGCTCTCTCTTTTTTTAATCCTTCCCCCAGCCTGGCATCTGCTACAGGTGTAGCAGGGTAGCGTTGATTGAGCCTACAGCATATTGTTAACCCTTTCCTAGCCAATGTGCAATGCTGTTTCAAAAAAGGAAAAGCAGAGTTATAGCATGCAAGTCACAGGAGGCAATAGTACCACTTTACTCAGTAATGGTTAGGCCTCTGCTGGAGTACCAGGTCCAATTTCAGATGCCAATGTATAGTAGAGTTGGTAATTTTGGTTGGATGTACTCAGTCCTGAAGGTTTCATTACATGACACAATCTTTAATTAAAGATTAATCTTTAACTCCCGGAGATCCTGGGACAGTCTTGGAGGGCTGGCCACCCTAATAGAATCATACAACTGGAACGAACTTCAAGAGATCATTAAATCTGGTTCCCTGCACTCATAGCAGGACCAAGCACCATCTAGACCATCCCTGACAGGTGTCTGTCTAACCTGCTCTTAAAAATCTCCAATGATGGAGAATCCACAACCTCCTTAGGCATTTATTACAGTGCTTAACCATCCTGACAGTTAGGAATTTTTGCCTAATTTCCAACCTAAACCTCCCTTGCTGCACTTTGAGACCATTGTTTCTTGTCCTATCCTCAGAGACCAAGGAGAATACCTTTTCTCCCTCCTCCTTATAACAACCTTTTAGGCATTTGAAAGCTATGTTATGTCCCCTCTCAATCTTCTCTTTTCCAGACTAAATAAACCCAGTTCTTTCAGCCTTCCCTCATAACTCATGTTTTCTGGACCTTTAATCATTTTTGTAGCTCTTCTCTGGCCATTCTCCAATTTCTTCACTTCTTTCCTGAAATATGGCACCCAGAGTTGGAGTGGAAGCCCAATCAGTGCAGAGTAGAAAAATTACTTTGTGTTTTGCTTACAACACTCCTATTAATACATCCTAAAATGGCGTTTGCTTTTTCTGCAACATTGTTACACTGTTGATTCATAGTTAGCTTGGAGGTCCACTATGGCAGCGGTGGCCAACCCATTTAACAAAGAGCCAAAACAGCGGTGGAAAAAATGCGGAGAGCCACACCAGAATTGTCAAGCAAAAAAAAAAAGAAGCCCCCCAGAACAGAATTGTCGAGCAAAAACAAAAAAATTAATTTTTTTAAAAAGGAGGCTGCCCCTTTAAGATGGCCACCATCTTGGGTGCCATTTTTAAAACCCAGCAGCTCCGACCCAGTAAGCACAGGGAACCCAGGCATCGGAGGGCAGGTTGGGGCGGGGCGGAGCCACTTTGCGAGCCGCACTTTTGGGGGCAGGAGCCACATGCGGCCCGTGAGCCGCGGGTTGGCCACGGCTGCACTATGGCCCCTATATCCCTATCTGCAGTACTCCTTCCTGGAGAGTCACTTCTTTTGTATGTGTAAAATGGATTATTCCTTCCTAAGTGGAGTACTTTGTCTTTGTCCTTGTTGAATTTTATCCTATTTACCTCACACCATTTCTCCAGTTTGTCCAGAGACCTTCTGTGACAATGTTAGGCTTGGTTCTGTTTTATAGATGCATATTATAAATAACATAAGTTAGCCTTTTAACACAAAAAATCAAAAGGAAAAAGAACAGTGGAGTAGAAGGGAAATAAAAGTAAAACAGGACAAGAAGATGGGGATGGAAGGGGAAAAAACCAACACTTGTTAGGATAGGAAGGGCATTAACAATGAAAAGTTCAAAATCTCTCTCTCCACAAGCGACAGAAATCAACTTCTAGGATGCTTGTAAACTTGCAGGGCCAACATATCTTGCTCCTTTCCCTGGCATGTAGAATGAAGAATTTCCAACTGTAAAAGAAGATTCTTCACACTGGGAAACAATCTTATCTTTGGACATTCTGAGGATTATCCTCAAATAATAAGGGAAATAAATCTGAAGCAGTAACATTGGTGTCCATTTGGATCAGGAGCCATTTTTGGAAATCAAATATATCTCCAAAGTTTGTGGCTGTTTAGATCTGGGAATTTTGTTCAATCCAATTTCCAGTTGTTAAATACCAACCACAGTAAAAAGGAAAGAAGAAAACAAACTAATTAAGCTGGGAACACTTTAGAGCATTCTGCATAATTGTGGAACATATTTCATTTGGAAAGTTAAATTTCCAATGCATTAGCACTTAATAAATAAAGATGCAACACTTATATTTTTACTTTGAAGCAGAAATGGGATACTACAGCCAATGACAAAGTCACTGCATATTTGATTTCTTGTTCATGATAGTCGACATCTGAAACACAGTTAAAATTGACATGCAAAGCTCTTACGGATTCATCAATTTGATTTTCTAGTGTGGCCGTATTTGTGATAGAACGTGCATATATCCCTGTTGCCGTGGGCAGAAACATATTGAATATGTGAAGAAAGTGTAGGGGTTGAAAACTGAAATCAAACTGAAAATTAAAAACGCGATTTACATTAGGTCATATATTAGGTATTAAAACTATCACCGTCCAGATACTAGAAAGAAGAATAAAGGTTCAAATTATTTAAAGTAATGATTACAAAAGTCTGTGCAAGCTTGCAAAGGCAGCTTGTTTACTTTCATATACCTCCCAGCTAAGCAACAATGCCAGGATCATGTATGGATGATCAAAGGCACTGAAGCTTGCATTCAGCTTTAATGGAAGCAACTTACAAGGATTGTGTGTGTAATTAAGGACTTTTTTGTCAGTTCCATGTATTACGCTGGAATCCTAGATAACATTTTGCCAGTATCAATTATCTCTTTGCCTTTCAAAGAACAAGAACAAACCAATTTTGCTATAACTTAAATATGTCCTTTCTCAGAACGTAAGACTATAAGAATGGCCATGCTGGGTTAGACCAAAAGTCCATCTAGCCCAGTATCCTGTCTGCCAACAGTTGCCAATACCACCAGAGGGAAGGAATACAAGAGGTAATCATCACATGCAAATGCAGTAATGCCCTTTTCAGAGTCCGTTACAGTATTCTAAACCTTGTAACTTAAATTCCCCTTCTCTGGAAGAAAACAGGCAGAGTAATATCTCCACATGGGGCATTTACAGTGAAGGCCTGAAAAAAAAGTTCCTCATGCTGTGGTTGAAATAGGTAAGAAGGAACTGGAAAGCTACTTATTGACCATATGTAGTTAGAATTTACTCAAGTGCCTGAGAGAGCAAACTATCCATTTGCAATTATCTGAACTAAATTTATAGCTGGCCAAGTCATGTGTGTGTGTGTGTGTGTTTTCTCTCCCCATTTAAAAACAATGCCACAGGGAAAGTGCCTTGCCAAGTTATCCATGATGCAATTAGATTGTATGCTCTGCGATGAAAGGGTACCATTAAATATTTACAATGTAAAAAAAGTATTCATTCATTCTGTACCACCATACAATAATCTTCATTATCCATGCCCAGGGCTTCAGCAATAATCTACAATAATTCTATTTTGATTAACTCTGGTTTGATGATAACTGCATTACACAAAACGACATTTATTGGCCTAACATGGAATGCTGGCTCCCTATTAACAATTAACTACTTGAGGCATGGACTTTTATAGCCATCAGTATTGCCTCCCATTTCAGTGTATATTTCTTACATCTTCAGTTTAGAAAATGTGGAGTAACAGAGCATGTTTCTGTCACATTAGCAAGGCTGCAAAAAGCTGTTTTGCAACTCACATTTTGTCAAGGGTCTTTTCAAAATAAATACATTTAAAAAAGCAGTTGAATTTACAAATTAATTACACTTTTCCAAAAAGAAAAAGTACTGAAAATAAGTGCATATAAGAACTAAGTCAGTGTCAGTTATGACTATTAATACTAAAGCAAACAGTCTAGTTATGCTTTCTTGTGGGGTTACATTTTCATCCCATCTACTGTCTCTGCTTTGATAGAACTATAAATTCTTTGTATGTGTGGGGAGAGGACTGTATGTAGTTTCTTCTACAATACATAAAACAAATACAGCTAGAACTTGTAGAACACACGCAAGGGCACTGCTTTGAGAGGAGAGATACTTTCGGATCTGATTCTCATTTACACTAAGACCTCTACACCACTCTAGCAACGTAAAGAGGAATTAAGGTTGCAGCAAATTTATATATGAGTGAAAGCTTTTATAGAAGTCAGAAGCATACTGGGTCTTTCATATAAAGGAAGAGTTGAGACCTTTTAATCCCCAGAATGACTACTGAGCAAATGAGGATTTTGGATAGAGGAAAAAAACTTCTCCCCAGTAGGTGGCCCTCAGGAGATCCATAGTGCCCTGGGAAGCTATTCTGCTCCCCATATAGAAAGGGGACAGAGCAAGAAGTCTAATCTATGATTAGATAACTCACCTGTTGATGACCAATGTCGGCAGTGGATGAAGCCAAACCAGTGTTGAATGCTCTTTAGCAGCAAGTTCATTCAAGTTCCAGACAGAGCTTAGTAAAATTTTCAAAGCCATACTTACAACCTCCTCCCCTCAAAGCAAAACACAAAGATCCTTCTGCCGCAGCCCAGTAGCTTGATGTTACAGTCTCCACCCCTATCCTTTGGCTCCCCCTGCCTGCTGGTCTTGTGTGACTAGTCCTTGGGCCCATCCTGGAGTTGTGACCGCAAGCGGAATCCAAGATTCAGATGCATAGGATGATGGAGACTATCCTGTAGCAATATGGTATTGTAAGAATCATTTTATGGTAGCAGCAATTTGAATTTAATTCCAGAAATACTGCCTATGAAATGCGTTTTACTTTTACTCTGCCTTCCTTAAACCTCAGCAATCTTACCAATTAATACATTTTTCAGACCACATTTTTATCCACTCAATCTGCAATTTATGTTTTATTTTGTTTGCCTTTTGCAATTAAAGGATGGATCTTCCATATGGATAGTGAGTGGAGGTATTCTTCTCATCAATGGAGCTAGCTCTTCAGGCTGTCCTTTCAATAGCTCACTGAACCAGATTTCAGTCTTTTTTCTATTACATTATTTAATCTATTTAGAATGATTGCCAGGTAGTACCTCTCCCTATAATTAAGGCTTCCATTATAAGCTAATATTGGGTCCCCCATTATACAAACTATGGAATATTACTCTAAAGTTACATCTACACAGCAGTGTTATTTCAGAACAACATCAGATATTCGGAAATAACTTATTGCAGAAATACACAGTAAGCCTGTTATTTCAAAATAAGTTCGAAATGACAGGCTTCTTACTCCGACTTCTCTTAAACCTCACCGTATGATGAGTGAAGGAAGTTGGAGGAAGAGTGCTCTATTTTGAAATAAGCGCTGTGTAGACATGCCCAAATTCGACTTAAGCTATGCAATTAGCGTAGCTCAAGTTGCGTATCTTATTTCGAATTTAGCCCTACTGTGTACACGTACCCAAAGCGCCACATGAGGTTTGCGACCAAGATAATATTAGTTTACCAGATCTGAAATAAACTGGCCCAGAGACATTAAAATAAGAGAGGCTACAAGTCTAAAAACCTCCAGACAACATATAATGAGAAGGAACCAGTCAGAATGCAGAACCATAAGGGATTGTCAGACTATATAATCTTACCTGCTATATATCCCAGACCATTCATATATCACTATATTGAGCCCAATAAGAACACAAGAATGGCCATACTGGGACAGACCCAAGGTCCATCTAGCCCAGTATCCTGTCTTCCAACAGTGGCCAATGCTAGATGCCCCAGAGGGTGTGAAGAGAAATAATTTACATTTGATTAAAGCATATCTTCCAGAAAGGGATCCAATCTTGATCCATTAAAAAAACCCTAAGAGATGGAGAGTGAGGGTTAAAATATGGTTTACTGTGTTTGCTTGGTCTAAATAAACTGCATGGGATCAATATTTAGTGATCAAACTGAAATTTTAAAAGCAATAGACTTTTTATGTGCTATCCAAATGGCTCATAGGCACTGGATGCCTGAAATGAGGGTGTTGTATGATTTATTACTGATGTTATGGGAGCTGAAGATGCACAGAAAATCACAGGAGATGTTCAGTTTTGGAGAAAAAGGGTCCATAAAAACAAAGTTAGGTGTAAAACCAAAATGGGTTTTTCTAAAAAGCCTCAATAAAAATATTAATACATACACTATATCTTCCCAGCAGTCAGCTGAACTAAACAAGACTTGAAGATTTTATTTACATATAAGCCTGAATACTGTAAAACATAATCCCTTGAAAGCAGCAATTCATAAAAACATTTAAAAGGAAGTCTTCCACTCACAATGATTTTTATTGGAAAATACATCTTCATACACTATAGTCTCAAAATTCTATTTTCTGTGACAACCATCTTAGAAAGACAAAATGGTTCAAAAGCACTGGGAGGTGAAGTCGTTTATTTCTTTAGAAGGCAAAATGATGAAAGAACCCTCTATAGACTGTTGTCTGCCAAGTGACAAAAACTACTTGCTTCACTCAGTATTTTGGTGTCATTATGGCCCCTCCTCCCGATCTTTAGGGATTTCAATCTCTACAACAATTCCTAGCCTTATCCAGTCCAAACCACAGCAGAATAAAGTGAAAACAAAGGTGCACATTACAGTCCCTACACTAACCCATGGACTGGGTGCACTGTCCATGCATGGGCCAGGAATAATTTCAAGCTCTGCACTCAGGGTAGAAGGGTCAGCTCCCTCCATGCAAATACAGGGCCATAAATTGCCCAATAGGGTTGGGTTGCGCCAGAATCCACCACATTCTATACTGGCACATAGAGCAGTCTGGATTCACCTCTAGAAGTAGGTCTGGGTGATCAAGGGTGTGTCTACACAGCACCCTAAACTCGAAATAAGATATACAATTTGCACTACACAAATTGCATATCTTATTTTAATTGAATTTCGAAATAGGCTATTTCAAAATTAGGCACATCTACACAGCATCAAATTTTTAAATAACCCGCTATTTCGGGACATCCCTTAATCTTTGTGGAACCAGGATTACTGGGATGCTGAAATAGCGTGCTTGTTATTTTGAAAAATATTTCACAATAACAGGCGGCTTGTGAAGACACGGGGTAGCTATTTCAGGTTACCACCAGTATCCCACAATAGCCGTGCAGTGTAGATGTACCCTTGGTGTAGATTGTTTAATTCCACCTGCAGCTCACTCAGAAAGAGAGAGCAATGCAATGCCAGATCCATGTTCTGGGACGCAAGTACAGAAGACTGAATGTGAATTTTTTCAGTTTGAGGAACAAATGGAAAAAATAATTTTAGAAGACTCATGTGAATCAAAACCATTTTTGGATATTTTGTCAAATAAAAATTAAAAAAAATCATGCCAAATCCATTGAAATGTTTTCATAGAATCATAGAATATTAGGACTGGAAGGGACCTCGAGAAGTCATCGAGTCCAGTCCCCTGCCCTCACGGCAGGACCAAGTACTGTCTAGACCATCCCTTTATATAGTCTAGACCATACTGTCTAGATCATCCCTTTATACTGTCTAGACCAGCCCTTTAATAAAAACAATATTAATACACTGACTTTTTTAAATACCAAATTTTAAAGTGAAATGCCATTTCAAAAACAAATTAGAAATGGAATACTATTTTCTTCAAAAGGGAAAAAACCTCAAATTGGAATATTTCAAAATCACTGAAATGAAATGTTTTGACCGAAGAAACAAATTTTCCAGGTAGGGTTAAATTCAAGGAATAATTTCAAGTTTGTAAATCGTTTCATCCCCAACCCCCAAAATTTCCCTTTACCAAAAGTACATCTACAGCTAGGTAGATACAAGTTAGTCTAAAGTGCTCTTTTTTGAGGGATGGTCAGAAGAGATCACTAGCTACCTGGTAATACCAGTATCTGAGAGATTCCCCTACACGTGAAATCTCTTTATATGGAGCTCAACAAGAGATATTTGGGTGTAATTTCAGGATATGCTAATCTGAAACATACTAGTTCCAGAAATAGTGACAAAGGTTGACAATATCCCTGGCTGATCTGGCTAGCCTAGTAAAAGGTTTTTCTGCTGTGCTTTAAAGGCTCTATACTTGATCTTTGCATAGACAACAAATAAAGCAAACAAGCCAATTTCCTAATCCGATCATTTTACCAACAAGCATTACATGATTGCAGCCTTGCTAATCAGATTCCTTCCAAGTTCTTTACACTTGCAAATCCTCACCAACAGATCTAAATAATGCTAAACTCATGTACTAGAATTTTTACTTTCCATATAATGTGACAATATTAATAAAGGATCATATTTCATTTACTTTTCAGGTGAGAATTTACAGAGCTATGGGAGAAACTGCATTCATACAGCACCTTGATTGCATCACTTGAGACCTGAAGTAGTTCCTGTTGAGGTCATTGGGAGTCTATTAACTATAGTGTGCTGGGTCAAGTCCAGGGTCTGTGTCCATATTATCTCTAGGAACTGCCAGATTGGATCACACCAGTGCTCCAGCTAGCCTGCCAGTACCAGAAGCTTCAGAAGAAATACAAGAATCCTGAAGTAGGTAGATGTAGGATAATCCCCATATATTATAACAGGCTAAACCTCATACATTATAGATTTACTAGTTAGAGACTGACTTAAGACCTGAAGCTGAAGTTTAATATCCCTACCATATTTGAATTAAGACAATTCTGGATGTTCCTTATAACCAAATAAGTATCCAATACCTTTTTGAATCTTGCTAAAATTCACCAGTTTCCTTGGACAATGAATTTGCTAATACATGAAACAAAAATAATAGCCTATCCGGATCGATGTTTAAATTAATTTTCATGATAAACCAGATTTTTACTCCCTACTTCCATAATCTAAACTAAGGATTATGACTCTAACCATTTAAAGGCTGACAAAGGCTGACAAACCATTTAAAGGCTCAACAAAAAAAATCCTGGCTGCCAGGGCCCCGCCGAAACTGTTCAAATTGGGCCCCACACTTCCTAAAGCCGGCCCTGCCAATTGCTACTATGCAACAGTATGTTCATGTATTGAATTACCTGTGGCTATACCACTGCAGACCAACTTAGTGTTTTCAAATATATTCCCACTCTTCAGCTACTATCATCTTACTAAACTTTTGCTTCTTTTGCTGTTCTAGTCTGAATCTGTGGGTCATAGTCTAGTTCCTACCAAGTAGGTGTCCACATAATCAAAAAACGCCACCACAGTAAGGAATGGAATCATCTGTCCATCTTAGTAACATAGTAGCTGCGTTTTCCCTCAGCCATGCCAAGGATGGGGAGAAGCTCAAAGACTAACTTTCCTCTCATATATTGAAATGGTCCTTCTAAGCTATACTGGCTCTTTGTTGACCACTTGTTCTGAATTTTGATGTAGTTTGGCTCTTTGGTTTGAAAAGGTTGCCGACCCCTGTTCTAAGGGCACATCTTCTGCAAGTCTCAAAGCCTGGGCCAACAGAGTTGGGTTCATGGTATAGCCAGGCCTGCTGACATGAAAACAAAGGGACAATTGTCCCAAGGCCCAGAAAGTCAATAGGGCAGCAGCGGTGGCCAGGAGCCCTGGGTCTTTTAAATCAACATTGAAGCACCGTGTGGCATGCTCCAAGCAGTGCTACGGTCTGGCTGGGGGTAGGAGAGGTGCAATATGCTCTGGGTAGTGCTGAGGGCTTGCTGCCTCCAGCCCTACCCCCTCTGCCGAAGGCCTTGCCTCTTCTGGGCGTGCTGAGCTGAGCCACCCCTCCCGCACCTTGCCAAAGGGCCCAGCAAGTCTGACAGCCTCCCTGCTTATAGCACTGAAAGCCAGCTGTGCAGACTATGAGACTCAAGCTCTGGAGACCAACATCCCTGGGCTTTAGAACTCAAGCATCTTCACAGCTGTTTTCAGCACCACAACACAAACCCTAGAATCCCAGATCTATCAGCCCAGGCTCCCGACTCACTGCCATAGGTTTCTAAATGCTCCAGGGGATGTCGATCCAATCCCTTTGCTCAGAACTACAATACAGTAAAACAAACCTCAGCTGCCATAGAACTGCCCCATCTAGAGTACTTTCTTGTGGCAGGCAGTGGCACAACACATGCCATGTCAGTTTCCCCTCAGGTAATCCAATGTCTCCATTTCAAGTTCTCTTCCTTCAGCAAATTCCATTTTTGGAGGGGAGGGGGAGAACTTGATAATAAAAACCTTGTACTAGTCAGAAGATTTCCATCAACCCCCATGAATGTAAGTTCACAAAATCCCAGAAATCTCACTCACTGATATAACACATTCTGCCATCTTCCACCACACATCTTTTTGGGTCCTTCTCTGTCCTGTCAGGACAACCATCCCAGCCCTCCTTGTTGGAGTGTAACTGTACTATTCCTGGGAGGACACCCCCAACACACACACAGCCTCTCTGCTCATTGTCTTCACTAAAGGAACTTCCCTCACTCCCTCTGGCCCTCACTGTTCTCCTGGCATAGCTCTTCAGCATGGAGATGTCAGCAGGTAAACCCCCCTGCCTTCAGCTTTGACTCACCATCTTAGAGCAAGCAGGCACCTCCTTACTTCAATCCACAGACCTCAGCATGGAGAAATCAGACAGTAAAACCCTCTTGCTGTTCTTCTTGCCTTCAGCCTCCTGTCCAGGAAATACCTTCTTGCTCTGCAGTTCTTATCAGTCTCACTCACCAGGTCTCCCTGGTCTTTCACAGACCTTCAGGTACTGCCCTACCCTCTTAACTGGCCAAATGGAAGCACCTGTTGTGGCACAGGGATACTAGGCCTCTTTCCTTTACTGTGGCCAATCAGTGGGCCCAACAGTTTTCCTGGGGCTGTGGGTAAGGTGTGTGTATGGGGACTACCTGCCCTCAGAAGAGTGGGGCCTCAGGCACAAAGGTCAGGGCTGGGGCTTGCTTCTCCCAGACAGCCTCAGCACCACCCAGAGTGCACCGCATGGGGCTCTGGTGATGATTTAAAGGGTCCAGAGCTACAGCTACTACCGGTGCTGCTCTAGCGGCAGCAATAGCTGGGAGCCCGGGGTCCTTTTGAATCACAGCAGTTGCCCCCTTTTCCTCTTTCCCCCCTCACAGGTGGGCTTGAGGCCAACCACCCTGTGATGTATGCCTTTCCTCAACTGCTGTTATATCATACTCTGGCCACGACAGAGAATATCCGATGACAAGTGCTTCACTTGGAAACATATATTCACTATATTGCTTCTTTAAATCCAATTTGTGCTCAAAGTCAAGGAAAGAAGTGCAGGTGGAATATTACATCTTTGAAAAAAAATAAGGCAGCTAATTCAACTAAATTGAATTCTAGACCCCCCGCTTTCCCTCCCCCCGCAGCCTCCCCTCCCCTCCGCCTCCCTTCCCCCGTGAGGTTGGAGTGCCAGCATTGGCTTCCTGCTTAGGACGGGGACAGGGGGAGAGAAAGCCCCGAACCTTGCTGCACGATCCTGTTCACGGGGAAGAAGTGCTCCCCCACCCTTGGCTGCAGGAACAACAGCAGCACACAGGCACGCTGCCTGGAGGCTTTCCCCACTGTTTCCGTTGGCTGGAATTCAAGCAATGGGAGCAGCAGGAGGCCGAGCCTGGGAGTGGTCTAGGGTGCAAAGATGTGTAAGTGCCCCCCAACCCTCTCATACCCAGGCCTCACACTCCCAGCCCACTCCTGCACCACAACCACCACCACCCCCGGCCAGAAACCCTACTCCTATCCTGCTCCTGCACCCTCCTTCCTGGCCTCCTTCACCACACCTCCCGACCAGACACTGCAGCCCCATTCCGCTCAGTGACAGCCCTGTCCCGCATGCTGAACGCTGCATTTCCTACTCCGGAGCCTAGGGAAGTCTACAAAATCCACTAACCCTGGAACCCCAGAAGAGTAAATCTGGCCTATAGGAAGCCCTGAATCTCAGTCCTCCTTGTTCTTTCCCCTCTCCTAATGGGGTTGGAGCACCAGAGGAGTTAAGTGTCTCAGTTGGGGGCCACGTCAATGAGGAGTTCGGGGGCTTGGAGGGTTTTTTTTGCTTCTCACTTGTGTGGTCCCCAACAGATTATTTTGTGGGTCAGTGGCCCCCAACTCAAAACAGGTTCCCCATCCCTGCCATAAATAAAGAAAACATGGACGCCTTTTGTGTTGGGAATAAATTAATATTTTACTTTATATAAAATGAAGTTTGATAAACTAACATGTGAAAGTTAAAGCACTTAATCTGTTCAATAGTTTAAATTAGTATTTACTTTCTTACTGGTTAATTTAAATTGTTCTCCCTAGTTGCAGCACTAGCAAAATGGCGTGGGTGTAATTATGTAATTAACGACAAGTTTCCATTAGCAACTGGTGGTCCACGGAAAGGTTTACATTGAACTATACATACAATATGATGGGGGCTAATTTAGATACAACTAATCAGGAAAGAGATCTTGGCATTATCATGGATAGTTCTCTGAAAACGTCCATGCAGTGTGCAGCGGAAGTCAAAAAAGCAAATAGGATGCTAGGAATTATTTTAAAAGGGATAGAAAATAAGACGAAGAATATCTTACTGCCCCTATATAAAACTATAGTACGCCCATATCTTGAATACTGCGTACAGATGTGGTCTCCTCACCTCCAAAAAAGATATTTTGGCATTAGGAAAGGTTCAGAAAAGGGCAACTAAAGTGATTAGGGGTTTGGAACAGGTCCCATATGAGGAGAGGCTAAAGAGACTGGGACTTTTCAGTTTAGAAAAGAGGAGACTAAGGAGGGATATGATAGAGGTATATAAAATGGTGAGTGGTGTGGAGAGGGCGAATCAAGAAAAGTTATTTACTTGTTACCATAATAATAAAGGACACCAAATGAAATTAATGGGTAGCAGGTTTAAAACTAATAAAAGAAAGTTCTTCTTTACACAGCGCACAGTCAGCCTGTGGAACTCCTTGCCAGAGGAGGCTATGAAGGCTAGGACTATAACAGAGTTTTAAAAAGTGCTAGATAAATTCATGGAGGTTAGGTCCACAAAAGGCTAGGGGCACCATCCAGGAGGTAAGGAATGGTGCCCCTAGCCTCTGTTTGTCAAAGGCTGGAGAAGGATGGCAGGAGACAAATTGCTTGAGCCTTGTCTTTGGTCCACTTCTGGGACACCTGGCATTGGCCACTGTCGGCAGACAGGATACTGAGCTAGATGGACCTTTGGTCTGACCCAGTATGGCCATTCTTATGTTCTTATGAGCCAGGCGGGCCACGGGCCAAAATGTTTGAGAACCACTGTTCTAGGGTTAACTCAAACTTATATCTGAATGCAAAGTGCAGCAAACATCGAAGAGTGTTTACAAATTAAAGTTTTTTTTGTCAGAATGAGATTAACATATTTAAGATTCAGAGGGGTAGCTGAGTTAGTCTGTAACAGGAAAAACTTAAAAAACAACAAATTGTCTAGTAGCACCTTAAAGACTAACAAAACATGTAGATGGTATCATAAGCGTTCATGGAAGCTCATGATACCGTCTACATGTTTTGTTATATTTAAGATTGTTATATTTAAGATTGTTAGTCATTCTAGGCTTGTTTTTTCCCCCAAGACATATTGGTATATTTAATGTCAAGTTAAAATGATTGCACAGATTCTAGATTTAATTTTATAGCCACTGACTTTCTAAATTAAAGGGGAAAAAATCTCCTAAAAACTGACTTTTTACCCTTTCCAAAATAATTGCATAGGAGGAATTTGGAATCCACATTATTAAACAATTATGTTTGCTACCAAATTAATTAGAATTTCACAAAGTTATGATATCTTAAGAATAACTATTTACAAACATCATGAGATGTTTCAGAACACAATTTGCATTTCATAATCAGCTGTTTCCAGTTAGCTGAATTTTTAAATCCTCATATAGACATTTCAAAAGCCAAGTTTACAAGAAGGGCTAGTATTGCATGAAATGGAGTAGTCTAAGAGAGAGGGGACTCTACTTCTCAGGAGGCTTGGGACCCAGTCCTGCGTGAGCCACTCATCTGCTGGGTCACCCATAGCAAGTCACTTCACCTCTGTTTCCTCACTTCATGTTATATATTTAGAGTGTAAGCTCCCTGACACCCAGACTATGTCTTATTGTGTGTTTGCACAGAGTCTAGGTCAATGGGGCCCTGATTTCAGTTGTAGCTTACAGGTACTAGTGGGATACAAATAAAGTAACAAAACTGCTAAGCTATGTTTCCCAGTCTACGGAGAATATAAATTAGCCCTCGAGGAAATGGGGTGAAGTGTAGTGATGGGTAGTTGTATGACTCCCCCACTCTAACTCCCTCCTGCAAATATGCCATTGTAAGTAAAACAATCTCCTTGGTTTCCAAAACTCACTTTCAGCACATGCATCTACCATAGTTCATAACTCTTTTGGACATAGGAGCAGCATACCCGTACTGATCTGCAAGTTCAGGAGGCAGCCTGGTGTTTCAGCTCTCACAGGGTATGTCTACACTGCAACGCTATTTCGGGATACCAGAGTATCCCAAAATAGCTATCCCGCATCCTCACAGGAAGCCCATTATTTCAGGCTTGCTATTCCGACCTCTCTGTAAACCTCATTCTACGAGGAGTAAGATGTTTCAGAACAGTGCTTTATTTTGAAATTTGGCACTTTGTAGACAGTGCCAAACGACGAAATAAGCTATTTCGAAATAGCATCGAAATGCAATTTGCAGTTTATAAGATGCACCCACAGCATTCAAGTCAGGTGCAAACACATGTATCCTGACATAGGCTATGTCTAAACTACACCCCTCTGTCGGCAGAGGGATGTAAATTATATGTATCGAAAGTGCAAATGAAGCCGGGATTTAAATATCCCACACTTTATTTGCATAATGGCGGCTGCCGCTTTTTTTTTTTTTTTTTTTAAACGGGACTTTTGGAAAAAAACCCAGCAGTTTAGACGGGACATTTCTGTACGAGGATCTTTCAAAATGGGGCATTTCTGTTGCAAATGCCCCTTCTAAACTGCCGGGGGGGCTTTGGAAAAGCCCCATTTCAAAAAAAAGCGGCGGCCACTATTATGCAAATGAAGCGCAGGATATTTAAATCCCGGCTTCATTTGCACTTTCGATACGTCTAATTTACATCCCTCTGGCAACAGAGGGGTGTAGTTTAGACGTAGCCGTAGATACTCATGTCTGGACACTCTCTCCCAACCCTGAGTTCCATGTATTCTTTGCTATGGCGGTCATAAAAACAAGATAGGGCACACACTCACATACACTCAAAGGAAAGGAAAAGGGATCAAAATAAACAGGACAATATGAACAGAAGACAAAGCCAGAAGGGGGAAAAAGAAAAGAGAAGAGAAAAAGAACCGACATAGGGGAAGAGGGTGTGGAAGGGAAATATAACAATTGTGCCAAAGCCTGGAACAAGAGGAGTTAGGAGGGTGAAGGCCACTGGGATAATCTAGAAGGAGAGATGGAATGTCTCCACTCATGTCTTATGCAAAAGTATTTTTCTGAGAGGGAGTGAGCTGCTCAGATTCCCCATGCACATCTGCTGATGTTGCTGTGAGAGGGAGTAACATGGCTCTGTGTAAGGACTGAAGTGTTGACAGTTGTTGAACCAGAGCCTATGTAAATGAGATGCTGCACATTTTGAAAGTGAAGGGCTGGCAGTAAAACCTCCATTGCTTTTCACAGTCTCTGACTCAGGTGTCTGGAACAATTTCAACAATATAGAAAATCAATGCAGATCTCATTTAAAGTACAGGGACCCTCACTTCATCCCACAGGATCTTGGTAGAAATCCTGAGCTGACGAATGAGCAGGGGCCTGCCTGAGGGACAGAGTGGGGATTAAGTGCAATGGAGAAGAAAGAATCCAAATTCATATTTTGGGGTTTTCTCCAACACACAGACAAATGGGCAGGGGGGGGAAGTCCCAATCAACAGTGGCATAATTCAAAACTCTGGGCAGCTCCATTTTGCCTTCTAATGATAGAAAGTAAATAAAATCTCTCCAGCAAGGAGTTAGCCATCCCTCTTGACTCATAGCCATCATCATCCAATGGTACAAAAAAATGCAGTACATTCAATGCAACGGAAAAATCACTTGCACTCTATCAATTGGTCAGAGTGTGGAGGAAGAGATCAGACTTTGTATTTCATTGTACATGCTTAAGAATTCTTTTTAAGAGTCAAATTTTTTGTGCTAATTAGAAAGTTATAGTCCTACCTGCATTTATTGATCTAGGGTCAAATATTGCCACCAGTGTGTATTGTGGTTAATAACATTTTCAGTCAATAATTTCATTGAAAATCAATGGGCTCTCTCACTGAGTAAAGTACTACTCACCTTGAATAAGCGTAGTAAACCCGGCATACAGTGAATAAACTACCCCCTAAATCTGTGGTGTCCAACACGCTAGCCACTACCCACCAGCCACATGTGGCTTTTTGGCCATTGGGTGTGGCTAGTTGCCTTGAACAATGTGGCTATTTGGCCGGTTGAGTGTGGCGAGTTCGCTATATCAGTAGCCACTATAGTGGCTAATGCTTCAGAACTGGTTGGACACCACAGACTTAGGGGGTAGATTGTGCCATTAGTCACAGCTCTGACTGCACCATCCCAGGATTAGCATTAGGTGTCATGCGACTCAGAAACCTCTCTGAAGCGCAGTTCCCAATCCTGAAGGCTGGGAGCAGAGGAACCAGAATTTCCTCTTGGTCAATGCCCCCAGCAAATTGCTAAGTAGTTGTGCTGACTAGCATTCTGAGGAGGAGCAAGAGCTTCATCCATTCTCCTTCCATATATTACTACAGGTTGGTGGTGGTGGAAGAGAATAGTGGATGTGCAGAGCCTCTTACTTCAGCACTCCTGGAACCATAAATATTATTAAAAAATTGTGAATAACTAAATAGTTTTCATGTTCTCCCCAAGCAGGGCACCATATGTTCAGTTCACAAAAGTTTGACTGCCCAGAGTTAGGCAAAGGCAGATAGACTAAAATGTTATCTTATTAGCATTTCTACTCACTTCTATGGCCAGTAAAGGAAATTACCTTTACTTGAACTGTATCAGTGAGAATTTTTTAACTGAGCCCAAGGCAAAGTGGAGGAGAGAGTGTGTTGTATTAGAGTATAATTCTGGTGACTTTAATCTACATCAGATAGAGGAATAATGTCAGCCCTCATTGATGTATTCACTTTATTTGATAATGTGTTAATCATGAAAGAAATCATAGATCAGCCAGATTAAGTAGCGTGTTCAGTATGATTCAGTATTACCCCTTGCTGCATAAACAGAATGCCTAAATTGCTATGGAAAATGTGTGCTATAGACTTAAACGTATGCAGCCTGAGTAAAAGCATTCAGCATGTACATCATATTGATCTACAATAACATGAAGAAACAAAAAAAATTGGAGGGCAGATTCTAGTATTAGCCAAATAGGGCCTTTGTAGTTACAAAATATGCAAGGCTTTTCCCCCCCTTTTGTTTATTTCAGTGGTTATCAAAAGGTCTGGACATTACTGCATAGGAAAGAAGAAGCACTTCATACATGGGATCAGGAAGCACCACTGAATCCAACTGTTTTGATGTTGAACTTAACCTATCCTTTTCTAGGTTCTCCCAAAATGCTAAAATCTTCAAACCACACAGTCAGTCCAACTCTAGTGTTGTCATGTTTCCTTGAGTTCTGCTTTCTTTCTGTAATGGAGTTCCACTTCCAGACTTCTGCCAACTCAGTTTACTATGCAAACCCCAGATGGGTCCAATCTGTTCTGCCTCTTCATCTAATAAAATGCATAATTGGCTAAGAGCCTTAATCATTTAATAGAACTATTAGGAACTTTCCTAGTATAGCTAATGGATTTCACAGTTCGGGAGACTGTCTTCCATATTTCAATATTTGAAGTTTCCCTAAAATGCACTAACTGAGGGAAAGTGGAAATAACAACTCTATAAAAGAAAGCGCAGATCTAGCCAATGTACTGGATTACTTACATTTGGCAGAGGCACAGTTTAAATGAATCATAGAATCATAGAATTATAGCATACTAGGACTGGAGGGGACCTCGAGAGGTCATCGAGTCCAGTCCCCTGCCCTCATGGCAGGACCAAGTACTGTCTAGACCATCCCTGATAGACATTTATCTAACCTACTCTTAAATATCTCCACAGATGGAGATTCCACAACCTCCCTGGGCAATTTATTCCCGTATTTGACCACCCTGACAGTTAGGAACTTTTTCCAAAAATCCAACCTAAACCTCCCTTGCTGCAGTTTAAGCCCATTGCTTCTTGTTCTATCCTCAGAGGCCAAGATGAACAAGTTTTCTCCCTCCTCCTTATGACACCCTTTTAGATACCTGAAAACTGCTATCGTGTCCCCCCCTCAGTCTTCTCTTTTCTAAACTAAAATGGGGAATAGTTTGAGGCCAGAACATGCCTATAAGGCACAGACATTCATTGGATGCAATGCAGAGAACCAGCAAACTGAGAAGAGGACAGCCTAGGCATTGAAGCAGGTACCCAGAACCAAGACCTACCATCAAAGCCTGAGTCAGATACCAGAATCACGGGTTAAGCCAAAAGTCAAGACTGACACAAGCGTGGCAGGGTGTGTAATCATGGGGTACGTCTACACTGTAGGGCTAAAGACGAATTAAGCTACGCAACTTCAGCTACTCAATTGCGTAGCTTAAGTCGAAATAGCTTAATTCTGCTTTTGGCGCTGTCTACACTCTTCCTTCAACTTCCCTTACTCCTCATGAAATGAGGGTTACCATGAGTCGGAGTAAGAAGTCCTCTAGCTCACCATTATTTTGAAATAAAGGCTTAGAGTGTAGACGCACACTATGTTATTTCGGAATAATGTTAGTTATAATGCTGCTGTGTAGGTATACCCATGGTGGTGAGCATGACCAGAGCACAAGCAGCTAGTTACTACTGTCTTAGAGCCAGCTTGCTAGCCCCTACAGCCAATCAGGTGGTGTGGCCAATTAGAATTCTTTAGGCCACCTGTACTGCTGAGGTTACTTGGAGATTAAGTCAGCTGCAGGCCTTGATTCCTAACACAGTGTCCCAGGAGGAGTACTGTGAGCATACACATCCTGGCTATTGTAGATTATGAGGATGGGAAATAGCAGATATGGGCCACTATTCTCTAACATTACAGGCTTGGAGCCATCAAATTTATGCTTGCTTGGAACCTCTTACAATTGTCCTGTTTGTAGGCAACGCTCCCTTGCTCACTCTGATCCCATGCCTAGCCTCTTCTGTGGCACCCTTTCATGGATTTGGCAGCTGTGGTGTCTACATGGGTTTTCCACTGCCTGACCTGCTATCACAGTGGACAAAGATTAGTCCCAATTCATCTGAACCTACACACGGACCTGATCCAACTCCCTATAAAGTCAACAGAAAGATACCTCTTGAGCTTAGTGGAAAATGGCTCAGTCAGTCAACCATGGCAGTATTATTTTATCATTTTATTCCTACATGTTATAGCTATGCAAAATAGCTTGACCAATATTCCTTGGTCATAACACATAGCATGAAGAAATTACATTAATGTGCTAGAATTTCACTGAACTTTCTTTTTATTTCTTTCAACTTGCTTTTGTTTAGGACTGGCTAAATTTATATTTATTAAACCAGTTAATCCATTGTATTTGATTATCAAACCTGACAGTTATATGTATGATTATCATACATATAACTTTGATAATCATACATATAACTGCCAGGTTAGTATGACAGAGTAGATATCTCTTAAATCCACTCCCAAATATTCCAGGATGTTATACATACTCTGCAAGTTGTGTATTATACTGGAATATAAGCTATCCAATAGCACAAAGAACACATTTCAAAATGTAGTAATCTCTGCCCACTTCAATACATATTTCTGTCTCCACTTAATAAGACTCCAGAAGGCAGTCCATTGTCCCCAAAAGCAGGCACACAGTCCGCATCTCACTGATGTAGAGGTGAAGAGTCATTCCTGACATTTCTAATCAGGTAATTAGAATGCACACATTAGCACTCTAAAGGGATTAGTCTTGTATTCAAAGAAAAGTACCTGTTTTTGTTCATAATTTATTATTTGTATATATAACTGACCTGGAAAAGTGAAATGCTCTATGTGTGAAGCATTTTCAGGATTTTTTCTTGATTTGAAAAATTTACTGAGCTGCAGAATATTACTCTTGTCTTTCTTCCCTTTTCTTCAATGGCTGAATACCTGCTTATATAACTTTCTATTATACTCCCATCACATAACCTTTCTTACAGCAAGGCTTTCTTATAACTAAAGAAATCAATTTTGCATCAAGACTGAACACACAGTATTTATCTTTTCTGGTCCCCCCCAGCTATTCCAGTCTCTAAGTCACCACATATGTCCAAATGCAGCATCAGAAACAGCCTTTGTAAAGTAACTTCAACCAGCAAATTAAGCTCTCACTCAAGATGAAAATCTGTCTGAAAAGAAAGGTGCACACTACACATGCTACAAGTGGCACTAACCCATCACTGTCACTTTTGCCAGGGCTTCTCACGTCTTTCTTCTTTCCTTGTGAACCTTGTTATGGTTCAAGTCTTGCAACCTATCAGTCAGGGCTACAAGAAGTTAATTTAAAGTGCAGTTCTAATTTGATAAAGGACAATGTTAAAGAAGTTGTTCTTTGAGTGCTCGGAGTGTCACAGCTGCTAATGAACAAACTGCACAGATCATGAAGTACAGCTAGTAAAATAAAGGTTAAATATAATAGTTTAAATATAAAAACCTATATAAAATGCTTTGGAAAAATCAAGAATGAGACAAGATTTGTAATTAATCTCAGATATCTACAAGAACACAAAATTCATGTTTTTCAGGTTCCACAAACAAATGTACAGGTTGAATCTCTCTAGTCTGGCACCCTCAGGACCTGACCAGTGCTTCACCACGGGAAGTCAAATATTGTCTAACAGCATTATCAACACTTCCACTACTTACTGGGCTTCTAGAAGATATTTAGGGTTAATTAGAGCTAAATAACAGCACAGAGCACTGACCAGGATTGGTGGCTGTAAACAAACTTTATGGGACCGTGAGAAACTTGGCCACACACATGATATGTGGACAACCAGCTAATTAAAGTCATGCTGGACCACAGATGTGGCTGGACCAGAGAGTGCCAGACTATAGAGGGTTCAGCCTGTACTTAATTCTGCTGGCCTTGCTCATGTTCTGTAGTACCACAAGTGATTCATAGCTCCTAGCTCCGGGGCGAGTTTGGGAGCCGTGGGGAGCTTACCATGGGGACCAGGAGCCATGGCTCCTGTATTCGTGAATTTTACCATTCACGGTGATGATGGGAACACATCCACTGCAAATGGTGAGGGCTTCCTATACAGGTCAAATTACATGATCACAATGATTCCTTCTCATCTTGGAATCTATGGGTATATGATGTCTACTACAGACAATAATTAGGCTGCTGGTATACTGAGACCACAGCTTATTTAACTGATCCTCATAAGAACATAAGTATGGCCATACTGGGACAGACCAAAGGTCCATCAAGCCCAGTATCCTGTGTGCCAACAGTGGCCAATACCAGAGGCCCCAGAGGGAGGGATAACAACAGGTAATCCTCACGTGATCAGTCCCCTATCACCCACTTCCAGAGAAACAGAGGCTAGGGATACCATTACTACCCATCCTGGCTAATAGCCATTGATGGACCTAACCTCCATGAATCTATATAGCTCTTTTTTGAATCCTGTTAAAGTTCTAGCCTCATCACATCCTCTGGCAAGGAGTTCCACAGGTTGACTGTGCACTGAGAGAAGAAAAAATTCCTTTTGTTTTAAACCTGCTGCCTATTAATTTAATTTGGTGATCCCTAGTTCTTATGTTGTGGGAACAAGTAAATAACTTTTCCTTATTCACTGTTTCCATACCAGTCATGATTTTATAGACCTCTATCATATTCCCCCCTTAGTCTCCTCTTTTCTAAGATGAAAAATCCAAGTCTTTTTAACCTCTCTTCATATGGGACCCGTTCCAAAACCCTAATCATTTTTGTTGTCCTTTTCTGAACCTTTTCCAATGCCAATATATCTTTTTTGAGATGAGGCAACCACATCTGTATGCAGTATTCAAGATGTGGGCGTACCATGGTTTTATATAGAGGCAATAAGATATTTTCTGTCTTATTCTCTATTCCTTTTTTAATGACTCATAACATTCTATTTGCTTTTTTTCACTGCCGCTGCACACTGAGTGGATGTTTTCAGAGAACTATCCACAATGACTCTAAGATCTCTCTCTTGATTAGTTGTGGCTAAATTTGTCCCCATCATATTGTATATGTAGTTGGGATTATGTTTTCCAATGTGCATTACGTTACATTTATCAACATTAAATTTCATTTGCCATTTTGTTGCCCAAGCACTTAGATCAATATTGCTTTGTTCTTTCCTTATATTCCCCCATCCATTGTCTCTTGTTTTATCCTTAAATCGTCAGCTTCTTAGGGCCAGGACTGTGGTTTTGTTCTGTGTTTGTATAGTGCTTCACACCACTGGGGCCCTGGTTCATAACTGGGGCTTTAAGAGGCTACCACAATACAAATAACAAAAACATTTGTGCGTTAGTATTTTCGATTGTGCAATGCCCTTTGGGCTTTGGCCCAGGCTGTGACTGCTTAATAAATAAATAAATAATCATTCTTATACTTAAAACTATTTGGGAAACATTAGTGAGCTCAAATTTAGAAAGACAAAACCCATATGAGCACTACCTCCTTGAAATAGTTAATACTGACCTTTATTCTAAGGATAGAAGCCTTGTGTCCCAGTGACCCTGAAATTAAACCTTTGTGACAAATGCTTCATAATCACATCTTAAATGAGGTTTCATGACACAAATGCTGGTAAACTTTGACTATTAGATTCTGCATGGGTAGCCACTCTAAAGTTAAGGATGCATCATTTTACCCTGCAAAAAGGTAAGCAAAATAGCTATGAGATTGTCCTGCTATTGCTTTTGGATATGCAGAGATTTACAGCTTTCTGGTGAACAGAATACATAGAATTCAAATCACCCGGAATCTTCTTGCTTTTATGATTTGCAAAGGTTCTGACATTCAGTAGCTTATGGAATATTTTATTGGCTTTTCCAAAAAATGCCTTTTTTTATGGTTGAAAAATCATTTATATTGTGGTGTAAAAACTTTCTAACTTTTCTGTTGATTTTTACAGAAATTTCACCATGGCAGGAATCCTCTCCTGGGATTCAGCGTGTCAAAATACATGCAGATCTGAGTGGACAGCCTTTCATTTTGTATAAGAAGCATGGCTGTTTCCCTGAATTATAAGGATATTTAAAAGGTGACTGGAAATAAAGTACGAAAATGACAAATGGGTGGAATTTTATCCTTAAATACCACAATACCTACAGAAGTTCTCACTGAAGTAAGATAATTATTATTATTTATTTGTAATAAATATAGCACTTAGAAGCCCCAATCAGAGACAGGGACCCTGCTGTGAAAATAAAACAGAAATGGGGCCAGTCCCAAAGAACTCACTATCTAAGTAAATAACCAAATAAGTACATAGGAGACTTCATCATGGTCTTGTCCCAAAATATGTAAAAGATCACCTGAAGCTCCTTGATGAGGCTGGGGTTAACATCTTGACTTCTAAAGCACAATGGAACTATCCACCACAAGGGTAAAGTAGGTCTGTGCAAGAAGAGAATTTTCCCAGAGCGAGGCCACAAACTCCAGAACAAACTTTTAACCATCACCCTCAACCTCACCGCTTTCCTTTCCAACTAATAGGCACATTTCTTCAATCTGGTGTTTGCTAATAAAAACACATCATACAGCACAGAGTGAAACAAAACAGAAATAAATGCAAAAAATGCAGTAGCAGTTTTTCACCTGACTAGAAGAAAGAAGTAAGAAGGAATTATATGTGACAGGTACTACTCCCACCAATTAATGCACTATTAGGAGTTTCTTGAGTACACCACAGTGATGGGAATAGCATAAGAACTTGAACAGGAAGGAGAGGATGCTTCCAGAGAAAATACCCTAATTCATTTAAAAAAGCAAATGAGATCTATTCATATCCTATAGCTGTTGGACCATTGGTTTTGAAAAGTCTCAAAGGGAAAATATGTTCGAAGCATCCATAAGACCCAATGAAGCTGAAAATGAACATGTCATGTAGAGTGATGATTCTTCTCACACTTCCATAAGCCGCATTTAAGATCTGGATGAAAATTAGAATTGAATATATATCCATGTGAATACTCTTAAAGTAATAGCTGGCTTCCTAGTTAAACCTCTTTGCATTATTTACATAGCTACAGAGGAAGGTTTCACCTCAAGAGTAGGGGTGGATAATAAGCTGCCCATGGGCCATATGTGGTTTGCCAAGGTTAGCCCCTGCCGCACCGCAAGTGCTTTATTTATGTGCACTCCTGTTGGCTGCAGATCACTGTTTGCAGCCAATGGGAGCAGTGGGACGCAGTGTCCTGGTCTGCACCACTTCCCGCAGCTCTCATAGGCCAGGAACTTCATTATAAATGCTGGAGGCCAAGTAGAGTTTAGGGTGGAGGTTGCTCATGACCCCCATTTAGTAACCTTATAACCCCTGAGGGGTCCTGACCCCCAGTCTGAGAGCCCCTGAGGTAGAGAGTCCCCACTACAGGGGGCTCTCCCTACTCTGGATTTCTTATCAACTCTTCCCCTTTCCCTTGATATTGGAAGCTTGATATTAGTCAACGAAAAAAAAAATCAAATGAGTTTTAGTAAGGGGCCAACGGTACCCTTATATTAGAATAGCTGTGTTCCTCAGAAAACATTTGAATTGACATGGGAAGTGTAATGTCTTTCAGAAAGTCATATATTGCCTTAAAAAAAGAAGCTGCTGTCTTCTCTCTTTCCTGAGTTAACATTATTTTCAATTATTTTTCTATGAGATCTTTGATTATCACAATCAGATGCTCACTGCAATTAAATCATCTACCAAATTTAGGAACCAGGAGATTGAAAAGCAAAGATTAAACTAAAACAATAATCCTGAACCTTTTGAAGTCTGTGGCAAAATTCTCTTTTTCTCTCACACATACGGGGGGGCCGCCAGACTCGACAGGCCACTGGGCAAAGTGACAGGGCCTGGCTCTGCGCTCTGGAAAGGGTGGGGCCTTGTGTAGAAGGGACAGGGCTAGGGCAGCCAGCCCTCAGTAATGCCTGGACCGCACCTCGCTCCCACCCACAAGCCCTTCAGCACTACCCGAAGTGGCAGCAATTTAAAGGGAATGAGGCTCCGGCCACCGTCCCAGGCCCTTTTGAATCACCGGCTCCTTGCATTTGTTCTTTCCGCACTTCTGTATTCTTCTCAATCATACATCTCTGCTGGTTGCCCCTTCATTATCTCCTTCTCCTTCCCCTGCTTCCTCCCCCACACGCCCGCAATAACTCTCCTCATATGTGTCCCTCTTTTCAAAATTCTCTGTGTTCAGCCTCACTTCATTCTCTTCCTTTCCTATGGCTAGTATCACCCTGTGCCAAAGGAAAAGCACGAGGCCCATATTCCAGTTTCAACTAACATCAGCTTCCTTCTCTTTCTCCTATTTTTCAAGGTTCCACTTCAGGCCAACAGCAGTCAGATTCCAGAGTTCTCAATATAGTTCCATACCCCTTGAGTTGAATTCTTGGGTTGATTACCAGAAGGTGAGACATACTATTGCTTGTCCTTTTCTTCTAAGCATCAAGGCAGAGCATGACCTTGTCTGAGGTCATCCAAGGTCTGAAATTAGCTTGCCAAGTTTGAGAACAGAGCTAATCCTACAGTTTGTAGCAAATCTATTAAGCCAGGTCTACACTAGACCTGGAAGGTCAGCATAAGATATGCAACTCCAGCCACATACATACATAGCTGGAGTCAGCTTACCTTAAGCTGAGTTTGACACCATCCCCACTGTGGGAGGCTGATGGGAGCAAACGCTTCCGTCAGATTTCCTTACTGCTCACAGCTGCGAGGATTACAGACGCTGGCTGGAGCTGCCTTCAGCATTCGATTTATGGGTCTACTAGCTGGATTGACCCGGCGTTGCCGGGGAAAGTGGTGAGGGGGAAGGGAGCCGCGCGCCTGCCGCCAGTGCCCAAGCCCGCCCTGTGCTTCCTTGTCCCTCCGCCAGCCTTAGTGAGTGACTGTCCCCACCACTTCCCCCGGGAAGCCGCTTCTCCCCGCACTGCCAAGCTCCATGCAGCCCCAGGAGAGGCGTCGGTCTCTCATCTCTTCCCCTCCCACAGTCCCTTAAAACCTTCTCCTGGATGACAGGTTATCCCTCCGCCGGCCTTAGTGAACGACTGTCCCGCCGCTTCCCCCTGGAAGCCGCTTCTCCCCGCACTGCCAAGCTCCGTGCAGCCCCAGGGAGAGGTGTCAGTCTCTCATCTCTTCCCTCCCACAGTACCTTAAAACCTTCTCCTGGATGAAAGGTTATCCCATGGAAAGTTTGGTTGCGGTAGCTCTTATAGTGTCCAAGTTATTAGCACACAAGCATACGAACATTCTCCTTTATATATTAGGTACTAGACCCACTAAAGAGAACGCCAAAGCGTTGATCTCCAGTGCGGGAGTGAAGATGTGCTCTTAGGGATGAATCCTATTTCTTGCACCTAGCCGAGTCCAATGGCAGCAGAAACTGTCCACAGCCACTACTGCAGCCTCAGGATTGTGGCACTCATACATAACACTTGTTCCATGGCTTTCAGCAAAGAGAAATGTCTGGTGCTTTTGTAAAAGCATATAAAAATGTTTTGCATTGGAAGGTAACACTGCATGGCTGGAGAAAAGGGAAGAGTAATTATGTTTATCAATAGACACTCTTATTTGTGAATATCTTTTTTTATTGTGTGTTTTCTCCTCCCACGTCCAGGAAAAAGATAATCTGAATAGTTAGAAACATGCTCAGAGCTCAGCTCCTCAACTTACAGCAGCTAAATGCCATAAAGAGTGTCAAGACTGAGGTTCACATCATTAGTTCCTGGAATATAATGTGACCATTAAAGAGCTCCATTGCCATTTGCAGCATCTAGTTTCAATGATTAAAAACCCTGGTTTCATTATTTTTATGCCCAGCAATTCAGGGAAAAAATTACTTTCTAAGACAGATGCCATAATGGAGAACCAGAGTTTTGCACAGAAACAAAATAAAAGGTATACAGGGAAATGATAGGGAATCATGTCTCATAAAAGTGTCATTTTGTCTGCATTTCAGGACTACTGATCCAAAGTCTGGAAGCTGAAATAAGTATAAATAAGTATAGGTACATTTTAGCTGGGATCTATGTTCAGCCATGATGTGATAGATTGTCTAGTCCTTGGATTTTTTAAAGTCAACCTTAGATAATTTCTAAAAGATATGGTTTAGTTCAATCACACAGAACTGGTCTAACTGCAGGAATTAGTGAGTAGGATCTATCATTTGACATAATCATGGTGCCTTCTGGCCTTAAAATCTATAAATAAGTATAAACTACCTGGGAAGAAAGAGAAACTACCTGGGCAGTTTGTCAAGCTGTCTGGAGTGACTCATGACTATGAATACCAACCTCAAGACAAACTCTTAAGAACATGGAACAAACCTCAAATTCATCGTGCAATCTATACTTAAGCTATATTAAGCCACGCACTTAGCACTTATGTCAGACAAACTTTTGTCACTCAGGCTACGTCTAGACTGCACTGCTTTTCCGAGATACCAGAGGTATCCCAGAAAAGCAATGCTGCATCCAGGAACGCGTCTGCTTTTTTGGATTTTTTTTTTAAAGCGGACATGCTCTTTCGCCATCCCTGTAAACCTTGTTTTACAAGGAATAAGGCATAAGAGCACTTTTTTCCAAAATTTGGCGCCGTGTAGACATGCCAAATTTGGAAAACCTCTTTCAACAGTAAAGCAGAAAAAGATACGCAAATTTCATTTCTTTTTCCAACTTATCATTGCAGTATAGACCTAGCCTCAGTGGTGTAAAGTAAATACCCTCCTGAGGAAAATAATTTTGCCAGTATAAGCGCTCATATGCATTGCACTATGTTGATGGGAGATAATCTCCTGCCTACGTAGCCACCACTGCTCATTGAATTGGTTTTAATATGCTGATGGCAGATTTTACTAAGTATCAAGTGTGAATTCTTCAAACACTGTACAGCCTGTACATAGAGCCACACATAGGCTGTGTCTAGACTACAGAGTTTTTCCAAAAAAAGTAGACTTTTTCCGAAAAAACTTCACGTGCGTCTAGACTGCTGTCACTTTCTTTCAAAATTAAATTGAAAGAACACAGAGGTTTTTTCAACAGCGGTAAACCTCATTTTACGAGGAAGAACGCCTTTTTTCGGAAGAGCTCTTTCAAAAAAAGGCGTTCTTGAACGCAAACAGGGCTTTTTCAAAAGAGAGCATCCAGATTGCCTGGGTGCTGTCTTTCGAAAAAGCGGATTGCTTTTTCGATAAAAAGTGCTGGCTGTAGATGATCTCTTTCGAAAGAGGCTTGTAGTCTAGACGTACCCAAAGTCACTTTGGTCACTCTGGTCTATCTTGCCAGCCAGGCAAATTTGCCTTTGATAAATGAGTGGGGTTTTTTGTTTGTTTTTTGGGGTTTTTTATGTGTAAGGGACAATAATATTCAGGTCACTCCCAACTCCAGAGAACCAGTAACTTACCCCACCTTTCACAATGGCTTATTCTGTTTACATTGTGTGCAGAATTGGCCCGTTTGCATGTTAAACCTCTGTATCTGTGTAACTCACCAAAGAGGAAAGCAGCATTAATGAGTGTAAACATTCAATATAACTTTATGCCATGGGGTGCAGATGTTATAAGTGAGATTAGTGCATACAGAATCTTACCAGCATTTCTTCAAGTCTAAACACGTTTTTATAAACTTGACACCTATTTTAATAATGCTAACACATAGGCGTGCCAGAGTGTTTTCTAGCTATGCATTTGTTAGAGTTCAGTGAGGCCTAGGGGCCTGGTCATCAGCTGGCACCTGGTCTGTCAGTGTCACAGTGTGTGATATATCTTAAGTAAAAAAGTATGATACATGCTTATACAAGCCATCTTGTATGGTTTCAGTGTGTGAGGTGGACTACTACGAAGTGAATGTTTTCCAAAAAATCAATAGCTTTAAAAAGCTGAATAATGTTTATGATGGTCACAATAGAGTCTTTTTTCCACTTTGGGAGTTTGATTTTAAGTACTGCTTTTCTTTTAGAGGAGACCCTACTTGATCCAAAAAAGCAGCTCAAATGATATCAGTGGCTGCACAATGTAGTTACATAGACTGCTTGACTCTACAGCCACATCCAGGAACTTTCCCTTTGGGCTGACATTTTACAGTAAAAAATGTCATTTGTTTCATGGTTTGTAACATGCCATGGGAAATTATTTACAGCTGATTTGCAGATTCACAATGTTCATATTGTGATCCACTGGGGTTAATAATAGCACATCATCCTTCCCTTATGTTCTCATTTTCTTTCTCATGCCTTACAGTCATTCAGGAACAAAAGCAATAGCATTTATTTTAGCATAGCAACACAGACGTTGACAAGTCAACCCCTTTATAAGGATCACTTTTGGATGGTTTTCTGAATGCTGGGCATTGTGTATGTTTATCTTGTGCACCTAGGGGAATGTTACATTCCAAGTGCTATTTTTTCCCTTGTTTTGCAAGACTGTGCATTGTTTGTAGAAGCTCCTGTTTCACAAATGTAATCCCATTTTATACTATAGGGACAATGACAAACCTGCTAACCAACATTATAAATCATTCACATTTGAACAAGGAGAGATGCAATGGCATTTTGTCCAGTACTATATTTACTCCTGTAAATCCTGTTCTGATTTTCACTGGGGAAAATTGCTTGCGACTGCATTGAATTCAACAGAGTTAATAGTAAGAAAGTGTTTGGTCCTTGATGCCTATAAAGTATAATTTAGCAGTCTTAGAGATACACCTAAGTTTGAGGCACAATGCCTTATCCAGCACAGATTAAAAAAATCCATCAAGCAAAAGGCTGAAATGAGACCAGAGAGTATAAAGAACCCAGGGCTACACAGTCAATTAGGAGGGAGGAACGGTGGATTCTACCACTCTCAAAGACCAAGAACACTACGGGAGAGGCCATCATTTTTCTCTTTTTAAGTTCTAGACATTTCTTTTATCAGGTGTCTGTCATACAGTATGATTGTGAAGAACTGCACTTGCTAGTTTAAGAACTGATTCTCAGTTACCTCTGAATAAGAAGATACCTTTTGCTGGAAGTAGTTCAAGAACTAGGCTGAAAGAGCATTTTAACTGCAAGCAGTATGCTGGCATACATTTACAAAGAGCCTGTATTCCTCATTCAATCCCATGCTAGTTATGGTCCATTTCCCAGAAACACCCACCTAAAAGATGCTTTGGGCGGACAGTATATCAACATATTGGTGTCCAGCCTCTGTACAATCTCTCTCTTCATTACAAAGATGAAAAATGAAGCAGCGTCCACAAAAGTAATAGCATGCGCTCTGCATTAATTTTTAGAATCTTTGGTGCTTCATTTATCCAACTGGCAGAATTGGTTAGTACAGACCACACATCTATAATATCAGAGAGCAAAGGTGTCATTCTAAATACAAATCAGTATGTGTGATCTCAGAGCCCCAAGGAAACAGGCTCACCCATACCTAAAAGGGTGTTACAAGGTGGAGGGAAAAACATTATTCTCCTTAATCTCTGATAATAGGACAAGAAGTAATGGGCTTAAATTGCAGCAAGGGAGGCTTAGGTTGGACATTAGGGGTATGTCTACACTGAAATGCTATTTTGGGAGTATCCTGAAATAGCTATCCCATGTCTTTGTAGCAAGCCGATTATTTTGGGCTTGCTATTCTGACATCCCTGTAAACCTCATTCTACGAGGAGTAAGGGACGTTTCAGAATAGCTGTGTAGACAGCACCAAATGATGAAATAAGCTATTTTGAAATAGCATTGGAATAAGATACGCAATTTGCGTAGCTCAAATTGCCCATCTTATTTCAAGTTACAGTGCAGGGTGGTTAACACTGAAATAAATTGTCTAGGGAGGTTAAGGAATCTCCATCATTGGAGATATTTAAGAGCATGTTAGATAGGCATCTGTCTACATGGTAATTGGTCCTGCCGTGAGGGCAGAGGACTGGACTTGATGACCTCTTGAGGTCCCTTCCAGTTCTAGTAGTCTGTGATTCTATGATAAGATGCACTCAGCTGCAATTCAAAGGTTGGCTATTTCCATTTGCCCTTGCTTTGATGAATTACAATGTTGTTTACTGACATATGGATTTATGCACGGTTTGACTTACAAACCTCTTGCTATTAATTTGCATTGATAAGTGAAATGTTCACACACAGCACTCAGCCCTAGAAAAACAGGAAACCTTCCAATTATAATGATATCCAGAGCTACATTTTCATTGTCATCATGTGGAATGCTGTGCTCAGAACTCTTTTTCTGTTGCTAATGGGAGTGAAGTCTACAGCTATAAGGGAGTTTTAAGGATGCCTCAAGTATCATCAAACTCTATTCTGGCTTGTGCAGCCAGAGCCTGCATTAGGAACAGGGCATATGCTGGGGGCAGCAATATCAGTGGCCCTTCCTAGAAGCATTCTAGCTGACTTAGCAGGAATCACCAAAGGACTGCTGCTGCAAGGAAAGCAAAAGCAGAAGCAAACTGTATGAGAGTGCACTGCCAGCATCTGCCTTTCCACTGACTTTACTCTTCCAGCCACTGCAGAAGATTGGTTGGGGCCATAATGATATCCATTTTAGTGTCACTGTTGGTGCTAGACTCCCTGATCCCTTTGCAGAAGGAGTATAAGGGCCAAGATTTTAGACTATATGACTGTGTGGGGTGGGGTCCTTCTATCCCCCTTTTCATGCTGCAGATACACCACAATCTATCCCATAGTTGTTCCAGGATCTCTAGGATGGAACTAGAGAGCCTGATGATAGCCTCAAAATTACTGGAGGCTCTTTGCCAGGAAGGATACTATCTATTAACTTTGATTCTTATCTGCTTATTTTAACTACCCAATCTTCAGATACTTACTGATTCCCTCTGCTCTGACTCCCACCCCCTTCCTTTTTTTCCCCTCCCCGCTCCCCTTCCCTTCTCCTATTTATTTTGGGTGTGCACATCCTAAACTCATAACTCCAGTCATCTGAAGAAGTGGGCTGTGCCCACGAAAGCTCATGATACCATCTACATGTTTTGTTAGTCTATAAAGTGCTACCAGACCATTTGTTGTTTTTTTTCCTGTAACAGACTAACTCAGCTACCCCCTGAAGTTTCCTTAGCTCTTCAGTGCTGGTATGCAAGATCCAAACTCCCTGTCCCTCATCATTTCTTTCCCATTTTGGGTTACTAGACCCATTAAATTGAACCCCAGGATATTGATCTCTATAGCATTGATCTCCTGGTAAATGGAGGAAAACCCTCAGCGTGTTTCTTAAACTCTCCACTTTCCTCTCTATGGGCAGTGTCACTGGAACACTTTTAATAGTGAGGAGATGTGCCCCCCCACACACACACACTTATCCCTGTCCACACACCCTCACCACTCCCTAGAGGTCATTCTGGGAGCAGGGCTATTGCTCCGGAAGGACAGGGATGAACGGGACACAGACAGGCATGGGGGGCCAAGGCTGGGGCTACAGTTGGGGGCAGAGCTCTGGATGCAGCCTGGTAGCTGTGATCTCCTGTGCAGGGGAGGGAATGGAGCCTTGTGTAAAACCTAGGGGTGCTGAAGCACCCACTGCATCCCTAGTTCTGGCAAGTATGCCTATGGGCCTAATCCAAAGCCCATTGAAACCAATGCAAAGATTCCATCTGTCAGCTTTGGCTCAGGTCCAATACTGTGCAGGATGAAGTAATGAGTCTTCTCCCCTTTGCACCACTTGTGTGAGGACTGGCTAGGCATGCAGGAACTGCTTTCTCCTCACACCCTGGGGGTGGAGGAAAGGGGACACATGGGTTCAGATTCACAAGGCTATTCAGGCATCTAGTGGGATTTAGAAAGACACCCAAGTAAGGCACCTAACTCCTTTTGACTTTCATTGGGAATTTAGCTCCTAACCTACTCTAAATGCTATAATAAATCCCAGTAGGTGCCTATTTGCATCGTTATGTCCCAAAGAAGACATAGCTTGGTCACAGCATATTATACAGCAACACAGTCAGATGGGACAATATGACACACCCTGTGACAGATACATGTAGTCCCATGTACAGGCTCTGGGGCACCATACTGCTCTAGGAGGAATTCTGCAAAGTGTTCTGCAGGTGCAGCCTATGCTCCACACAGCTGCTTAGTATGTGCTACATGCCACTGACAGAACCTAGCGCTGTGTGATTATCATATACTTATAATCATTCTTACCAAACACAGAAACCAAGGAGAATAAACATAGCAGGAAGAAATTACAGATAATTACAGAATTACACAAGCCTTAAACCAGGCTGCTAGAGAAGCAAGACTTAAAACTTCCCCAGTAAAAGGTTGTGATGCCACAGTGAGATTCTTTACTCACTTAATGGTTCATGCAAGCAGTGCCTCTGAAGACTACAGACCTATATCACTCAGATTCACCAGAACTCTTAGTTGAGCTGATTGAAGATTTTCTGACAGAATATTTTTCTGTCAGAAAATACCATTTCATCAAAAGCAAGCCTTTCTCTCTGGGTACATGTCAACATGATGAAATTTTATTTTGAAATAAAACCCCCAAATGAAAGTTTTGATCATGTCAGACCATTTCATTTGACATTTTTGGTATGAACTTCTAATTTTTCATTTCAGAATGTATTGTTGTTAAGTTTATATCATACACATTTTAAAAAGTAAGAGTCAAAATTTAAATGAAGTGTTTTATGATATCAGAATGAGTTTGTTTGATGGGCCTTATTTAAATGATTTTTTTTCCCTAGAAAATTCTTTAGTTTGAACAAAAAGTTTTCCAATTGTTGAATTTCCTATTCACTAGAACTTCTGCTTCCCACAGTGCTCTCCTTGACAGTAAGAGTATACTAGCTGTAAATGTTGATGATTCATCACATTTAGATATGCATCCAAACTTTTCCAAAGATGATTTGTATAGTCATGTAATAGTAAAACCTTCAGTTTAATTAATCAAATATATGGAACTTGTATAATATCATTACAGGTTGGACCTCCCTGGTCCAGCACCCTTAGGACCTGACTGGTCCTGAACAAGGAATTTTGCTAGAATAGGCGAGGTCAATTCCAGCTCCCTGCCCAGCTCTGCTTTTGGCTGCAGCTGCTGACACAACCCTCCCACCCCCCCGCCAGCCCCTCCATGACCCTGGCTGCCAACCTCCTGGACCAGCTCCACTTCTAGCCCCAGACGGGCTCTCTTAGCCCCACTGCCATCGTCCTCACTTGGGTTACCAATTCCACTGCTGCCAACCCTGCTTGGACTGCCTGTCCCACTCAGGCCACCAGCCCCTCTGCCACTGGCCCACTCCCACCAGCTCTAGTTGAACTCCTGGTTGCTGACCCCACTGCAATTAGCCCCCGCCAGACTTCAGGCCCTTGCTGGGCTACCAGTCACAGGCCCTTTTGCTTCCCAACTTGGCTGGTGGGGCTCTCTGGTCCAGGAACATCCAGCTCCTGTTGTAGACAGGTTCAACCTGTACTGCTTTTCCTAACATGGAAATTAAAGGCCCAAACCTTGTTCGCTTTCTTTGTGCAACCAATCTCCTGCTCATGTGTGAGACAAGCAGGATTTAATCTATGTATCCACATAATCATCATCGCGGCAAGGCTGGTTGTGTCTGGCATATCAACTTGAGAAGGAATCATCTGTGTTGGATCACTTGTAACAGAGTTGTAAATTTACTTGAAAACTGTGGGGTTTTGGTGTTAATCATTAGTATTCCATGTTCCATCTCAAATTCCATTAATTGAAAAACTCACCCTAAGCAATTAATCCAGTGCAGGTTTATGATCAATATCTTGAAATTATACAAATGATAGATCTTGCAGGAAACTACAGTGAATTTATAGAGCTCTTTAGGAAATATAAAAAGCACATGGAACATTTGATTGCCACAATTAACACAAATTTAATAGCACAGAGATTAAATCCAAGTGAGAACCTGCACAGTGCTTGTTGAACATGTTCCTTCTTGCCAGTGCTGGTGATTACCTTTTCCTTTATTAGTGCTCACAGGGCAATGATTTCCCTGAGTGTGTCCCAGTTTGGCAGGTTGGAAAATGCAAATACTCACTTGAGCAGCACAGCTATTCTAAAAGGGGCAGCACATGATTTCTGATGAATATGCCCTAAGATTCCTGCCTCCTGTTTATATTGGCCAGTTGAAATGATGCTGGCAGAGGGGATGCTGAGTATGGCATAGCAAGTTTATCCTAAAGAATCTCAAAGCATTTCACAAGAGATAAGGAACAGCACCACTGAAATGCATGCACTTCTGGGAAGAAGAATATCTGTTAGTCAAATGAAATACAGCATTTTAGTGGGCTACATATGCTCCTGGAGTCTCATAATTAATAATTATATTAGAAGTGGAGGAGGGCAACCTTGTCTGAGGATATGAAGACAACTTACTAGCTTAACAAAAGCATTATGAGATTTTTTGGGTGAAATATCCACACATAATTGTGTGTGCAAACATACTTATGTATTTGAATGTTTAAATTTCATAGGCAAATACAGAACTGAAATTGTGTATACAAACCTGATGATTGCATGTGCAAAATATACAGTTCTCTCTCAAACTAGTCAATTACATATACAATTACTGCAGTTGCATGCACGTATTGTTACACACTAACGTTAGGGATAAATCTTTCATTGGCTGTGCTGAAATGTTGATCCTTAATATCCACAAAGAAGGGAGGACTCTCCACTTTTAAGTTCTTATTCAAAAGACCAACACAGAGTCAACACAGGGCATGTCTACACAGAAGGGCTAATGTCCAAATAAACTACACAAATTTAGCCACATCAATTGCATAGCTTAAGCTGAAATAGCTTATTTTGGCTTTTGGCACTGTTTACATAGCAGGAAGAACACTCTTCCTTCGACTTCCCTTACTCCTCATGAAATGAGGATTGTGGGAGTAAGTCATCCTCCAGCTTGACATTATTTCAAAATAAAGGTTTGTAGTGTAGATGTTTTCTTTGTTATTTTGAAATAACATCAGTTATTCCAAAATAACGATGCTGTGTAGACATAGCCTGTTAGAGTGACTCTTGAACAGGTTTTAATTCTTTCAAGATTCTTTCCTGAGTGCATATTTTAACTTTATAACTGGCCCATAAGCCAGTTTCTTGGGGGAAGGACTCCACCTATGGTGTGGTCATTTTATCTGATGAAACTCTGCAATGACTCTGCAACAGGAAGTTTTCTATTAAATTATGTGGAAAGCAAAGGGCATGTCTACACTGCCCCATAGTTTGGTTAATGGAGTTTGAACAACAGTATACATCCAAGTGATGCACTGGCACAGGAAGTGGAGGGCAGCCATAGTGGTCAGAACAGAGGTAGTCAGAGGCCTGGAACAGAGCCAAGTGTCAGAAAGTAGGCATTAACCCAATGGTCAGAACTGGAGTCAATTGTCCCAGGTAAAGGACCAGGGCTGTAGAAGGACAGAAGGAAGGCATCATCATCATCATCAACAACCATGGGCTCAATGCCCATTGGTGTCCAATGCCTCCCTCTCTATTTCCTTCCATCTTTCCCTGTCCAGTGCGGACTGGCTTAGTTTCTGTAGAATAGCTCCGTTCCAATCTACTATATCATCTACCCATTCTCTGTAGGGTCTGCCTCTCTTATTCGGACCATCCATTATGCTGAATACCAGGGTCTTAACTTTTCGCTCGAATGCTTTCCATTCTGCAGATATGCCCGAATAGCTGTAACTTCCGTTGTAGAATCTTCTGCAGTAGGTTCTCTTTCGGCTGTATCTTCCTATATAATTCCTCGTTGGTGACCTTCTGCATCCATCCTATTCTCAGGATCTTTCTATAACAATTCCATTTGAACCCCAACAGGTTTTATCCAGAGACTAGGCAGGTACAGCTTCCAATCTTCCTTCCTAACACACTGTAACTCCCCTCTGTGGACAGCTTACTAAGGCTGCAGCCCAGGCTGAGGAGCTGTTTGATTGCTGTGTAGACCTCTGGGCTCAGACCGGAGCCCAGGTATGGGGCCCTCCTACCCCACAGGATTCTGGAGGTTTCAAGTCTACACAGCAATCAAATAGCCCCTCAGCCAGAACTGAAAAGCCCAAGTTCACTGGCACAGGCCAGCCACTGGTTTCTCTTTGCTGTGTATGTAACCTTGGGTGGGCTAGACACTAGACCCAGAGTTCAGTGTGTAAGGAATTTCAGCAAGGATTGCCCACTGTCAGCCTCCCTACATTCAAGTTCCAAAAGAAACAGAAGCAATGAATTTAATTAAATAACTTTATAAAAATCTTATGAAGAAACAAATAATCTAATTCTTACAACAGAACACAGCTATTTTATAACCCACAGATATTGTTTGCAGTTACAGTAAAAATAAGTAAAGAGAAAACTAAAAGTAATGTTTGAACAGTTCAGTCCACACAAATACAACAAGAAGAGACTGAAAGGTCCCAAAAGCTCAGATTTAGTTCACCAAAGTCTCAGTTTGTGCCTCTGATCATCAAATTTGTGCTATATGCTAAACCTGAATTATCTCTCCACTTGTTTGTAGGGAATCCTCAGTTGGAGTCCAAGCAGACTCTTCCTCTGCTGTGGATCACTGCTAAGCAGCCAGCTCACTGATTAACTAGTCAGTTAACTCACAAGTGAACAGGCTTAAAGAAACCCTGTTACAAGAAAATACAAAAAAACTGAGAATAACAAAAAAGAGATGACTCTTTCCCCATTACGACATTTACGGAGGAGCTGAAGAATTACACTAACTGAGAAAGTGAACTAAAAGTTTGGTTAAAATCAAAACAGCATTTAAAGCAGACAATTAACACAGAAGTTATTCTTCCTACTATAATTAGCATTGCCCATGTTCCCTGGCAGAGGGTTAACATCATCATTACCTGCTGCTAAGTGAGGAACAACAGTCTGCTCCCTGCTCCTGGCTCAGCTTCTCCCAGCTCACTTAGGCCTTAGGAAAGCATCTGCCCTGCCTCCTTGCTCATGAAGTAGGACCCCAAACTATCACACCCAACTCCAGAAACTTCTGGGTGGAGGCTAAATCTGCCCAGCAACAGTAACACTCAACTCACTCCTACCTCCCACAGGGTCTCTTAAAGAGATAGCTCCCTATTAGGTGCATGGGTTCCATGTAGGCATATCCTAAAAGGTTCCAACTTCATATTAACGTTGTCCTGTGTAAAGAGGTGATATTAATGCAATCTAGGAACCTTTTCATATGTTCCTGCAGTGTCCACATGGGGGAGTTACAGTCCAGCACTTAGGTGCACATTTCTATTCCCCCTACCCCTCCATTCCTAATTGTGGGGTGATGTAAGAGAGTATTCTACATTTAATTAAATTGCATTATGTCTGTTACACGTTGTCTGTTTTTCCTTTTTTCGATACCTGTGAATGTCAAAGCTATAAGAATTTGCCTAAGAGATTATATAGAGGAATTTTCTACAAGTGAGACTGTTTCCTTGTGTTAAAAAATTATAATGAGAACTGACCATTTTTAAATAAAAACTGAAATCATATTAAAGATGAATGGAGTTGAACCCCTCCTGTACCCTCAAATTAAGAACTTACATGACATGTATTATTCCAATAGTGCAAGTTGATTTGGAAATCAGCAACAAAGGAAAAGGGAATGTAGGAGTGATGAGATCATTTATATAAATATGCTGTATTAGGTTGTACACATGGGCAATAGACATTCTCAATGTGAACATTTTTAGCTGCTCTCTGGTACATGATGCAAGTGGTTTTCTTATGTACAAGGAAAAGGCATAAGGAAGAATTATCATTAAAGAGTAAATTCTTCTATATAAACACCAGAGGCTTGGACTACACTATGATCGGGAGCCATCAGACAGGCAGAAGGATACCAGTAACCAGCCTGTGCCTTCTGACTTGGTCCACTTAACTGTGATATAGGCATTTGGGCTCGGGCTGGAGCTGGAGCACACTCTATAGGACCCTATAAAGTGTGTGGGAGGGGGGAGGGGAAAGGAGAATCTCAGAACTCAGATTGCAGCCCATGTCCAAATGTCTTCACTGAAGTCAGCTGGCACAGGCCAACCACAGATTTCCAACTGCAGGCATACATGGAGGGATCTACTCTGCAAATGCAGAAGCATCCAACAGACAATACATGTCCTCACCTGTGACCCCTGATATGCATTATTATTTATTATAGTATCATGTGGAGGCCTCAAATAAGATCTTAGATTCTATATATACACAAAATAAGAGGCAGAGTCTTAAAGAATGTATATGAAAAGACATTACATTAAATAGGCAAGACAAAGGAAGCATTGTCGCCTTCACTTTACAGGTGGGGAATAGAAGCAAAGAGAGATAAAGTGACTTGCTCATGGTCACACAGGAATGTTGAAGCACAGCCGAGCACTGAACCCAGTTCTTATGAGTCTCAGCCCTGTGCCTTAAACTTAGGAATAAGGAATTCCTTTCAAGGGCAGAGTGTCTAGCTTAAAAGCAGCCAGAAATCTGCATTAGAAACATTTTAAACTGAAAATTGGCTTATTTCTCAAAATGGAAAATTCCATAAGAAATGTCCATTTTTAATATAGTTTGTTCAGATTTTTAATTTAAAAAAATGAACATTTTCAGTTTTCAACAATCAAACAATAAAAACACCCATAAAGATATTTTGGTTTTTTGGCTTCTGAAATTAGAAAATGGCAGCCAGTCAAAAAGTGGTGCACAAATGTCCAAAAATTGATTGCCAAAATCCAGCTCCAAAATTATCTTTTTGTCAGTTTTTTTTCTGAAAGGAGAACCATAGATTCCCTGATTGTGGTAGTCTTGCTATTTTTTCCTCACATGGATCTTTTCAAAATAGAATATATATCATAAAAAAACAGAGAAGTTCAGGGAATGGGTTAGCTTTTAGATTATTGTGTTTTCATGTATTAAAATGAAAATTATAGTTTGATCAACTGATCACATCCTACCAATCTGATTATTACTGTTTTGAATTTACTCTTGCAGAAGTAGGATTAGCTATCAGAAGAGAAAGTATACCCATGGAGCTGCAATAGAAATGAGGAATTATAATTCTAGGTTGGAGAGATCAAGGAGTACCTAGGCTCAGAATTTAAATTGCCAAGGAATCTAGCTATTTAAATTCTGATTCATAGGTAATTAACTCATCTCGTGGATGAGAAACAGCAATGATCGTGTGACCTTCTAAACATGCCAAGTCAAGCTGTACACAGGAATAAGAGGAATCTAACCTGAGTGACAAGCTGAAAGAAATTTAGCTGAATTGTTTTCTGCAGAAGATTTATTTTATGAACTAGACTTACATATAATTTTTTCTTTCCAAAAGTCTGCAGAATTTTTTGTTTTCAGAATCAACAAATGAGCTAAGGAGAATGTAGACTCATTCAAATGTATGTTGGCTAGAAACTTGTAGGTGGATTTCTAATTTCTTCAGGCCAGTGGGTTCAAAATGTTTTCATAGTGTGCAAAATATCTTAATGGAGACTTTATCTCTGGGCTCATATTTTGGGGAATCAATTCTTTGGGGAATTTGAACTCTTCACAATAAACGTCTTTATTCAGCTGTCTACAACAGGAGTTACAGGCACATATCAGAGATGGAATTTATGCCTCATTGGCAATACTAATGGATTGTTTATTTATGTTTTATGCTTTGCCATGAGCCAAGGACAGTGTTTGATGTGCTGACCCTGGATCATGTCAGGAGGCAAACTGAAACTGTGAAAGGTCTAATTCACCCCCTGGGTATTTCTTCACACAGCACAGAGTCAACTTGTAGAACTCTTTGCCCGAGGATGTTGTAAAGGCCAAGAGTACAACAAAATAAAAAAAAAAACTGATAAGATCATGAAGGATAGATCAATCAATGACTGTTAGCTAGGATGGGCAAAGATGCAAACCATGCTCTGAAGTGTCCCTAGCTTCTCTTTGCCAGAAGCTAGGAATGGGCGACAGACAATGGATCACTTGATGATTATCTTAAATTTTTTTTTTAAAAACCCTTAAAAACAACAAATACTCCTGCACCATAGGGTATGTCTACACTAGCCCCCTAGTTCAAACTAGGGTGGCTAATGTAGGCATTCGAACTTGCAAATGAAGCTTTGGATTTAAATATCCCGGGCTTCATTTGCATTCAATGAGCGCCATTTTTAAATCCCTTAGTTGAACTGACTGCCGCGGCTACGCGCAGCAGTCAGAAGTTAATCTGAACTAAATCCTTGGTTCGGATTAACTGTTACTCCTCCTGCAATGAGGTGTAACGGTTAATCCGAACTAAGGACTTAGTTCGATTAACTTCTGACTGCTGACTGTAGCCACGGGCAGTCAGTTCAAACTAAGGATTTTAAAATGGCGCCAATTGAACATGAGAATGAAGCCCGGGATATTTAAATCCCGGCTTCATTTGCAAGTTCGAATGCTACATTAGCCACCCTAGTTCAACTAGGTTAGTGTAGACATACCCTTAGAGACTAACCTAACCTTGGTTAGTCTCTAAGGACATGTCTACACAGCAGCATTATTTCAAAATAACTAAGTGAGCGTCTACACAGCAAGCCTGTTATTTTGAAATAATTTTGAAATAATGGGTGTCTTATTTTGAATGTCGTAACCCTCGTTTTATGAGGAATAACTCCTGTTCTGAAATAGGTGTTTCAGACAAGTGCGTGTGCAGACAGGGCAACTGGAGTTATTTCAAAATAAGTGGCCTCTAGGAAATCCCACAGGTGCCCTCCTGGCTGCTCTGTCCACACTCATCAGAACACTGTCGCTTCACTTCCCCTGCAGCCCTTACAGCTGCAGGCAGCAGGAAAAGGGCTTGTGGCACAAAGCAGGCCCTGCTCGCATAATGCCAAATAGCAGGACTTTGCACAGCCTTCCCTGCTGCCATGGCCAAGCCCAGTGCCCCAGCCGAGGCCCCCACAGCTGCCAGCACTGCCTCTGGCAGTTCCCAGGACCCTGCCCAGGGACAGAAGAGGTATGCACCTTCCTGGTCTGGTGCGGAGATCCTGGACCTCATTGAGGTCTGGGGAGAGGAGGCGAACCTCCAGGATCTCTGCACCAGACTCAGGACTGCAGACATCTATGGCCGGATGGACAATAGCCTGGCCACCAAGGGCCACATGCACACCCAGGAGCAGGTGTGCATGAAAGTGAAAGAACTCAGGCAGGACTATACCAAGGCCAGGAAGCGCAGCTCCCACTCCCGGGGAGTACCACAGGCCTGCTCATATTATGTGCAGCTCCAACACATCCTGGGGGGGCAGGTCAGTCCCTCCCCCCGCCCATTGTGGACTCAGGGATGGAGACGCCTGTCATCACCCTCCCAGGGGGCAGAGCCAGTGAGGAGAAAGAGGAGGAGGAGCCAGATGAGGCCAGCACCAGCTCCATGCCTGCCAGCCAGGACGTTGTGCTCATCCTACAGCTGGTAACCCCCTCCCAGGATGTCTCCCGGGCATCATCCGAAGCCAGGGAAGGCCCCTCAGGTAAGTGCCATTACTTTCCCTAGACACACGGGTGGAGGTGGCAGGTCATGAAGGGCAGCTGCGTACTCCTTGCTCGGCCTTCTTGGCCTGGGGATCGCACAGCAGACTGTGCAAATGGGTGCATATGAAGTGCCAGTCTGGGGCACAAAGCCCCAAAGGCAGCAACATAGGACCCATGTTCTCTGGCTCACAAGATGTCTGGAGAGGCCTGCCTCACTCTCTGCACTAGAAGGAAGCTGGGGACTTGAAGACACACACACACACACACACACACACACTCTCAGGAGTGCCGCACATGGCATACGGGCATGCCCACACTCTCGGGGCAGCATCCACTCCCGGAGACAATGCCGCGAGGTGCAGGACTGTGTGTCTCTCCACTCTTCTCCACCAGCCACGGATACAAGTTCTCACCCTGTAGGATGCCACCACTGCTGGACCTGGCGTGTGCATGGCATGGAGAGAAGCCCAGACACTCCATTGCCACCCTCCCACCTTCAGGCTCCTGGTCTGGCCAGTACCTTCTCATGCCTGTTTGTCCCCAGGATGTGGGGGTAGCAAGGCTCCCCCCCGGGCCATCTGTGCCCCTGCAGAAAAGGGCCTACTATCGAGGCCTCAGGTGGCCTTCCTCCAAGCACATCGCCTTCGTCTGACACAAGGCTTTTCGGTCTCAGCTCAGAGTTAGGCTTCATGCACGGTGCCCCCTGGGATGACTGTCCTTCTCTTTGTTCTCCACAGCCAGACCAGCTGCAAGAGAGGAGCAGTTGCCACCTTCCATGCCGTCCTCCAGACCCCAGGTGATCCACCAGCGACAGAAAGCCCACTAAGACCTCCAGAGGGAGCATATCACGGCCCTGTGAACCCTGCAGCATTCCATGGACTGGCAGGACCAGAGACTGAAGGAGGACCTTCAGCTTTGCTGCGACACCTTGCGGGAGCTGCTGCAGCAGAGTTCTTGTGAGAAACTCTCTCAGGGCGTCCCAGATTTGCAGTCCCCTGATGGGCCTCTGCCCCCCACCCTGGCAGGAAAGTCTCCCCCTTGCTTTCACAAAAGTTGTGAAGGACACAGCATGCCGCAGCCATTTGGGGGACATTCCACTCCCTGAGGTCCATCCGGGTGAGGAGACAACGGAACCTCCCTTTGAGATGCCAGAAGGTGCTTTCCACAACATATAGGCCCTGCTGAGCCTGGTGTTAAAATGTTCCTTGATGGGGTCAAGGTGTCAGGTCTAGGGCTTCATCATCCAGGGAAACACAGGGTATCCTACAACACAGACCAGTATGGTCACATCCCTGACCCTGATGGTGCGGTCAGGGAAAAGGTGCTAGCATGCAGCTTCTGGAACATGCTGGAGTTTTGGAAGATATGTTTATCTTGTGCATTCCCTGACCACCCGACATAGATGTCTGTGAACAGTCCACGGTGGTCAATGAGGGCCTGCAGGACCATTGAAAAGTACCCCTTCTGATTAATGTACTCAGATGTCTGGTGGTTGGGGGCCTGGATGGGGATGTTGGTGCCATCTATAGCACTCCCCCACCGCAGTTGGGGAAGCCCATGGTGGCAAAGACAGTTGTGATGGGGTCCATGTCACTTGGGTTGAGGGCTCTGCACAGCAGGACAGTGTTGATGGCCCTCACCACCTGCAGAAGGAGACAAACAGAGAATCACAGTGTTGCCAGGGCCCTCAGGGATCCCCGAGCCCAACTTCCCTCTTCTTCCCACACACAAGGAGCAACCCCGACTTCTCCCATCCCCATCAGTGCTTTGTGAAGGCAGGACTGAAAAACCTCCCGGAGCTTCCACCACCCCTCCATCACCACCCTTTACCTAGGGAGTTCAGTTCACCACCCTCTTCAGACAATAGTACGAGACCACCATATCTGCATGATCATGGTCCCAATGGTCAACCTCCCCACGCCAAACTGGTTCCCCACAGAGCGATAGCTGTCCGGCGTGGTGAGCTTCCAGATAACAATAGCTGCCCACTTCTGGAGGGGATGGCAGGTCTCATGTGGATGTCCCATCACCTGAGGGCAGGGGCGAGCCACTCACACACTCCAGAAAGGTATCCTTCCGCATATGGAAATTCTGGACTCAGTGCTGGTTGCCCCATCACTCCAGGACAATCCAGTCCCACCAGACGGAGCTGGTGTCCAGTTGCTAAAAGTGGTGATGCACAATGTGCAGGGGAGGTCGGGTGGGGTCAAGTTGCATGAGCAGGGAGGAATTGCCCCACAATGAGCTGGGGGTCCTGTTCCTGCAGGGCGTGAAAGCAGCCTGCAGAAAATGCAGCAGGAGGTGCACCAAGACATATAAGACCTGTCAACTGCTCAGAGGCAGCTCCGGCTCCATGTGTAGAGAGCTGAGGTGTCCACAAGGGCAACCACAGCAAGCAAAGAAAAGGCTTTGCTGTCCCTCAATGAGGTAGGCAAAGGAAAAGAACCAGAGACACGGTTGTACAGTGGGGTCCCTTTGAGTGTGAGCCTCAGCACTTCAAGAGTGCTGTCCTGAAGCCCTGCCTTAAGTACTTCTGGGTGGCCTTAAGTGTGATTCAGCATCCAATCAGTGTGGACACTATTTTGAAATAGCTCAGAGCTATTTCAATGGGTATTTGCTGTGTAGATGCACTATTTCGAAATAGCTTATTCTGAAATAAGCATACCGTGTAGATGTGCCCTATGGTGCAACAGGACTATTCACTGTTTTTAAAGTTTTTTTAGTTACAGACTAACATGGCTACCCCTCTGAGACTTGATGATTATCTGTTATGTTAATTCCCTCTGAAGCACTTAACACTGGCCACTATTGGAAGACAGGGTACGGGGCTAGATGGACCATTTGTCTGGCCCAGTTTGGCTGTTCTTGTGGTTTTCTCCTTGCTCTGAGGGGTGAGTGCTCTGCAACATAGCAGCAGGTCTGTGCCTGGAAAGGGGAAGTTACAACTCTGCAAGAGCACATCTTCCCCATAATATTAAGCAAAGGGAAGGAAACCCAGTGGGAGTTTTAGGAGGTGATTTATGCCCATGCTTTCCTATGCAGCAATTTAAGCCAAGTGACAATTTGGCCCTTTATAAGTCACCGGCATCTCTTGCACAGCACTTAAATTGCTGTTTTTCACATAGGATAGTTCATTATATTTGTGCTACATACTTCATTGCAGGCCGTAACTACTACGAATACAAGGACATTGACAAGCAGATGAATTACAGCCTAAACAGAGAAAAAGGGTTAAGGATACAACACAATTTATAAGTGAAATTAAATTTCCATTCTAGTCGCACCCACAATATTTTCCTTTCAGCTTTCACTTCTTTGACTTCTTATTATTACTTTTATTTATGGCAATTAATGTAAACACGAATTACTGACATAGAAGGGTTAAAAGGTTTCTTCTCCTGTTATCAATGCACAAGCATATTACTACCCACTTTAACACAATTAGAAGCTCTCAGCAGATTCAATACCTTGAAATACCATGAAATACCATGAGTTTGCTGGCTAGGGCTAAGGTTTTTTGTCACAGTTTATACAATTCTTGCATAACACTCACCCACACTGTACCTGAGTGTAGTCTAATTCTTCAGCCTTTTAAAAGTTGGAAGCTCTAAAATTAACTATAATCTATAGGCAATGGTCCAACAGAACAAAATCTAGTTTAGCTTGTTCCATTTTGTTTTCTTTATTGAACTGAGCCTTGACACTGGCAGTTATGAAAGAAGACATAATTGCAGTGTTTCATCAAAGCCCACTTCCTATGCAGCTCACGTTTTCACTGGGCTCTCTGTCACTTTATGCTGACAGCCAGAATGGGTGCAAAGATTTACTGACTGACACTGCAAACTTACCGTTGCCAGGGGTGGAAGACACCCTAATGATGTGCAACTGTGCTGAACCAGCAAAGAGAGAGACACTGTTTCCATGGATACACAGCAATATCTCTTATGTACAACATCTTTGATTCATCTTCCCATCTGTGTCCATGCAGCAGATAGTGGCTGATTGTGTCTCATTAAATTATTGAGTGCCTCCCAAGCTATTAATCAGTGAAAATGCAAATAGGAACTTATCTGTTGTAAATACTATTACAAGAGTGTGCTAGGAATGTCTGATGTACAGGAAAAAATGTGTTACTCTGTGTCCATTCCTACCAATTAGGGATGATAGAGGCAGAGAGACCATGAATGTGCCTTGACTAGGCGTCAATGGGTTCAGAAGCAGCAACTATTCTTACATCTGGCTTTTGTTTTGGTGATTGGCAAATAAACCCAGTATAGTACCTAGAATGTGAGTTCTTTGGTGCAATCTTCTTTGTTACATGTCTGAACAGTGCCTAACACAGTAGAAGCCTGAATCTTGTTTGGAGTTCCTTGATGTTACTGAATGAAAAATAACTAAGAGTACTTATTGAAAAATCTGTCAAAGTAATAGGGTGAGAGGATCAGCAAATATCGCTTTATATTTCTCACTGTTATTGGAATGTGGACATCTGAATAAACATCTCCAAAGTTGATAGGTAAAATACTTCAGCCCTGTTCTCTTCTTCTAAGATACAGATGACTGAAATGGGGTCTACTGAGTGTGAGAGACTAGGGTTAACAATGTAGGTTATTCTGAGATATACATTTATGACCTGGTTGCAAACTCTTCTAGATTCAGAGCTTTGCTTTTTTTTTAAAAAAAAAATGTATATTATATTAAAGTCAAATAAATAAATGACAAAAGATTGCATGGGTCCAGAAAAAAAAAACAATGACACTATAATATTAATCTGTTAAGGTTGTTGCCATTAGTCAGCAATTACCTTGCCACCATATCTGAGAGCTCAGTCATCTCCTCATAGAAGTGTAACAAATAACTGGAGCACATTGGACACAATGAGGTGATTGTGGGTAAATGCTGACTTTAATAGTGGCCACTGTATTTGACATTTTATGTGTCCAAAGAACTGTACAAACATTTACTACTCAAATAATTTTTCCACAATACCCAGGAGTTGAGCAAGTAACTAATATTATCTCAATGTAAGAGAAAGGGAAAATGATGCAGAGAAGTTAAATTCATTGCCTAAGAATCTAAGACTCAAATTAGAAATCAGGATTTCCTGACTGCCAACTCTTTGTTTATTCCCTTAGATTCACTGTTGAAAAATCCTTTCAAAATATGAACAACATCTCAATAGAGATTGTCTTGAGGACACCTTGTCTCTAAGGGTGTATCTACACAGCAGGGCTTAACGTGAAATAAGCTATGCAAATTGAGCTATGGCAATTGAGTAGCTTATTTTGAAATAACTTATTTCAAAATTGGGAGCATCTACACAACACTTATTTCTAAATAGAGCACTCTTCCTCTGACTTCCCTTACTGCTCGAACAATGAGGGTTACAGGAGTTGGAGTAAGAAGTAAGAAGTTGTCCAATTTGGCAGTATTTCAACATTATTTCGAAATAGCTGCCTGCTGTATAGATGTGGACTAAGTTATTTTGAAATAATATTGCTGTGTAGACGTAGTCTAAGGTTGGTCAGCCCTGTTTCTTCTCCAACGCTTAGTCTACACTGCAGGGTTTTTGCGCAAGAAACCTTTTGCAGAAGAGATCTTCAGCAAAAACTTCTTGCACAAAAGCGCGTCCAGACCTCAAAGCACATCGCAAAAGCAATGTGCTTTTGTGCAAGAGAGCGTCCACACTGCATGGACACTCTTGTGCAAGAAATCTCTGATGGGGTCAGAATGGCCATCAGGGTCACAGAATGGCCATCAGAGCACCTGTGCTTTTGCCAATAGGGGTTTCTTGTGCAAAAACCCCTCCAAAGCGTCCACACCTGCCTTTTTGTGCAAGAGCTATAGCGCAAAAAGGAGTTATTCCTCGTGAGGAGAGGAATAACTCTAGCAGCAAAAGCCCTCCGTTCTGCTGATTTACTTGCACGAAAACGTGCTTGAGGTGTGGACGCTCCGCCAGTTTTTGTGCAAAAACCTTGTAGTCTAGACATAGCCCAACTGCCTACACCAGTCCCATTATATAAATAGCCCTGGAGCAATTGCTTACATGGAAAATAAATATTAGAAAAGTATGCAAATGTATTTTAGTATGTGGAAAGAAGGAGGGCTAAAGCCATCTGACCAGACAGTTTTGCACTAGATGTGGTTCACACCTTCATGTCAGGGATAATAATGTCCATACAACTTTTGCATTGTGCTTTGAGACTTTTGCATGAAAAGTACTGTACAGTCCCGCCTATATTAAGTGAGTGACCATTAGATGACTTAAATCCATGGTAAAAATTATTTAAGTGCCAGTGTAGATGGAACATGACCATTTCAGTGCAGTTAATGTTAAGCAAAATCAGAAACATCCTGTGAATCTCGCTTTGTTATGGACCTAACCAAATGCAGTTCATTCAGTTCTCAGCTTTATGAAGAAGCTGAATCTCACTCGCTTTACCCTTCTGTCTGAGACTGAGGGTACGGCTAGACTACAAGAGTTTTTCCGAGATAACCCGAAAAAGCTCTTCTGCTTTTTTTTTCCAGAAGAGCAAATGAACTCTTTTGGAAGCTCTTGTATTCCTCATTCCACGAGGAATAAGGGGGCTTCCAAACGAGGGTTTTTTTCTGACATTTGGCCCAGTCTAGATGGGCCAAATGTCAGAAAAGTCTCTTCTGACAAAAGGATCCAAAAAAAGCGGCAGTGTAGCCATACCCTGAGCCAAATCTCACTGAAGACAGTACAGAGACTCCCACTGACTATAGCTCAAGCAGCCCGTTAGAGATTCCTCTAAAAACAAAGTTAAGCTGGAAAGAAAATAAATTTATTTTCCCACTAAATGACAAATCACTCTTCTTCCTGGTGACTCATACCTTACATTCTTTCTCCCTGCAGCTTTCATAATTAACCCTTTCCACAGATCCCAATTTAAAATGTCATAGTCACTGAGTGCCATGTACAGTCTTTTCAGAAGTAGACATAGTACAGGCCTCATGAAAGAAGGGAATGATATTTTGCTTGGAGGTGTGTTTTCTGAGTGGTTTATTGTGATACTAAGCATTAATTCCTTTAGGTGGGAGAGGTCAGTTATTACAATATTCTTGCAACTGCAGGAAATAAAGCAATAGAAAAAAACATACACAAAAAGAGAGAGAGAGAGAGAGATTGGATTCTTGTAACATCAGCTTCTTTCTTTTTCCTCTTTTTGGTAACTCAGATGAATAATTTTGTCAAATGGTAGAACAAGTGGGAAGTCCAGAGCACACAAATGTGATTTGATCTATTTTAAAAGATACAGTTACTGTACATTATGGGTTTTTTTTAAATCCTCCTTGTACAGTATTTGTATGAACTCAGTCCAAAGCCCACTGAAGTCAATGGAAGCCTTTATATTGACTTTAATGGGCTTTAGACCAGGTACTACATATAGTGAAGTTAATAGCAGTATGTGCACATCAAATTCTGTTTTGCTCCTTTGCTTTGTTTAGAATGAAATCCACTTGTTTTAAAACATGTTTAAATGTTTGTGCACATATGTACCATAGAAGACATACAAATAAAAACAGCAGCTTGAGGGAAAATTGTTTAGATGTGAGATAACTGAAAAGGTGTGAAAAGTACTTCCTGAAAAGTACGCATACATTTACAACCCAATATTATTTAAATCTGAATAATCTCTCTGTGATAAGAGCCAGAGACCTGGATTTTTTATACAAGATACGATGAATGGTTGCAGAAGGTATTCATGGCACTAAAATACAAGTGTCCCAGGAGCTGCAGATATGACTTGTTATTTATCAGCCCAGAAAAAAAGAGTTTTTTTCAGGACTTATTCTACATCCCTTACTCATACTGTGTAAGTATTTACCCACATGAGTTACCCCTCGTCTGTGAAGCAACTCGCATGAGTAGTTCCTGCTGAATCGGGGTAAAGGCTGAAGAAGTGTGTTCTCAGATACCAATTCTCTATGGGTATGTCTACACTGCATTCCTCTTTCTAGAGAGGAATGCAAATGCAGCTGAGCAAAATTGCAAATGAAGCGCGGATTTGAATTTCCTCATTTTTTAAGGATAATTAAACCTCATTTTATAAGGAGTAAGGGTAATTTCGAAGAAGGTTTTCCTTCCGAAATAACCGCATCTAGACAGCGTTTCTTTTTTTGAAATATGGTATTTCGAAATAGCGCCCAGACGCGATTATGCAAATGAAGCACAGGAAATTCAAATCCGTGCTTCATTTGCAATTTCGTTCCTCTGCATTTGCATTCCTCTCACGAAAGAGGAATGCAGTGTAGACATACCCTATGTGTTAGGATTGGAAGTTTTATTCTTTTTTATATTTGTATTTCAGGTTTAGTAATGTAGTAATGTAAGGTAATATATAATCATATTTAATATTGTAATAAGTCAAATCCTTTAGTTAAGTATATATCTCCTATATTTCCTTTTTTTAAAGTGTAGTGAGTAAAGAGACAGAGTTTTGGTATTGTCTCTGTGTTAATGAGACTAGAGGGAGGCTGGGCCTTAATTGTTTGATTTACAACACCTCTTTGCTTTGTCCAGTGCAGATATTGATGCTATGCCCTTCCTCGAGAGTCCTTGTAAAAGATTGTTTATGTGTGAAAGTAGTATGTATGTGTCGAGATAAAGGTGCAAAAGTTATTGCTCAGAACCAGATGGCCGAAGAAGGAGGGGTGAACGTGGGTGGAAACTAGACAACCTGGTGTCAAAGAAAAGCCATCTATAACCATCGATGCATACCCCTACTCACAAGATGATTGGATATTGGCAGATTGATGGCCTTAAAGCGGAGCTAGCACCCCTGAAGGACAATTGATTACAGGATGAGCTTTGGAAAATGTTTTGGGAACACTGACACCAAAAAGATAACACTCTGGACACAGGCTGACACAGTGAAATCCATAGACTTCAACAGAGAAAAGGATTATAAAGCAGGGTGCTTTGCTATGCAACTTTGGGTTCGTCTTGCCACCAACTCCAGAGGAGCATCGGATCGATCGACCGACAAAGGCCCTGCTCCCCCTCTGTGTTCAATCTAGCTGGCCACTAGATTGATACAGACTCTGGACTGGTAACTATGACATCATCTGGCAGGACTGTGTATGCATGGTATCTGTGTGTGTGAGTGATTGAAAAGCATATGCAACTGTTGTATTCTCAATAAATGCGGCGTACTGCCTTTTCCCCTATGAAAGATCTCATGTGCTTCATTTAAGCATAACATATGTTATTGAAGACAAATGAATAACCCTGTGAAGGGGATTATCTCCATGCTGTTCCCTTGAGACCCAACAGTAAACTACTCAACCTGTTATGCAGTCTCAATGGTCATTTGCCATCTCTCACAGATCCAGTGCAGTGGTGCTTTTGCCCTCCCCATTAAGGCAGAATGGAGTCCCATCTCTTCCAGGGTATTAAAGTCCAGAGACAAAGTAATGCTAAAACTGCTACAACAAGGTCATTCAAGGAGTCCTCAGCAGGATCCCACACTCTACGCTAGACTTGTCTTCATGAAGCTAGTCCTTAAAATCGGTCTCCACAGGCCAGTTGATCCCATCCACCAGAAGGCTGAAACAAGAATATCCTCACCAAATGGGAAGCATAGCCCAGCTCTCCTTTCTAAGTCAGCCCCACCTGGCCAGTATGGGGCCTGTATGCCCAAGCACATGCTCCAAACTATGCCATATATGCTAAGAGGCACATTGTGCTTTTCACACAATGGTCATGTTTTGTTTTTGGAGGGCACAATCCCTCCTACAGTCCATAAGTGTAAATATGTGGTCAACACATGCACCTCTATATCCAGCTGACTTATCTTAACAAATAATAGAGTAGGCAAAAATAGAGTAGGTGTTGCAATGGGTAAACCTACACTTCATAATAGAGGTTTAAATTCCAGCTTGATGAGGCAAACCTGCACTAGCTCTGATCAAACTAGCATGCTAAAATTAGAATAAAGTCAAAGTGACGTGAGCTGCCTGAAGTACCATCCTATCAGAGATATGAGACACCTTCTGGGACAGCTAGCCCCTCCTGCTGCCTGCACTTACACATCTAGATTTCTCCTTTTGGCATGGTAGCTCAATCAAAGCTAGTGTGGGTATGTCTCCTCAGGTTGGAAAGTATACCTCCTACTCGAATGCAGATGTGCCCTTAGTGGCACTGTTAGGCATATCTTTCCAAGCTTTGCTTCTTAGCATGCGTTGGTTTTTTTTAGTCTGGGGAAGGAATGCTGTGTCTTGTTTTTAGGTCTCAAAGGGGTAGCCATGTTAGTCTGTAAGGCTATGTCTACACTACCAGGTTATTTCAAAATAAATAATAACTCCTGAAATAACTATTTCAAAATGAGTTTATTCCTCTTCACAAGCAATAATCATTTTATTATTTTGAAATAACAAGCCCATTATTTTGAAATAACAGGCTTGGTAGTGTGGATGATTGCCTTATTATTTTGAAATAAGGGGACCTATTTTGTAATAACACTCCAGTGTAGACACGCACCTGGAGACTAACAAATATATATAGTATCATGAACTTTTGTGGGCAAAACCCATTTCCTCAGATGAGTAGAGTGGGAAAAAAAGGGGAAAATCTCACAATTTATAACAGAAAAAGAAGGGAGAGAAAGGGAAAAAATTACTTGTCAATTGTAGTGCCAGTGCTAATGAGGCTAATTAAGCAGGCTGGTCCTGTCCCATACTTAGCTTTTGATGTCAATTAGGTGTTGAATTCTGTTTTTAGTTCTGCAAGGTTCTGAGCAGAGGGAGCTATGTGAAGTGTGTTTGCTTTCTGCCTTAGCCTCTAACTGGAATTAATTCCTGAGGCAGAGTAGGCAGACATTCCTGATAGAGAGGGTTGACTGCAGATTGTTTGTGACCACCTCTGTTCCAGAACTGACGTGTGTAAATGAAACAAGTTACACTTACAATGTACCTAGACTCTACATAACTGACTTTTCCTCCACCTGGAAATTCCCAGACATCTACCGCTTGGTAATAAGACTACAGTGAAACTAATACAGGGTCTAAGCCTCTACTTGTAAAAACAGGCAGGGTGCAGAAATAAATAACATACTGAATGTCAGCCCAAGAGACAGACTTATAAAGAGAAATGCCTCATGCCATAAATTCAATATGTAAGGTGGGATTTTCAAACACCCCTAAGGGTCTCAGCACTATTAGTTTTAAATGGGAGATGGCGGCCTCACTTCTTTTAGATAAGCCTAACTTTTGTTTAAGATCAGTACCTCTGATGCTATTCCCTTGGTACAGAAGATGGCCTTTATGTAAGATTGCACATTTTGTCAGCTGTTTCATTCTAAAATTTTATCAGACCGGTTTGAAGACTGCCAAAGGTGACTTGTTGCTCTAGTGTATCAGTTTAAATCAGTACCTCCTCATCTAACACATGACTCTCCAAGAACATTTCATATTTTTCCATGAAAGGTAGGGCCCAGATTCATGTGCATATATGGGTTCCTTACTTCCTAATGGAAGATTGGGCCTATTCTTTTCCAGTAATGAAGATGAAATACTGCTGGAGAGCGATGTGCTAGAAGAGGAGGTGCTGAAATAAACTGCTATATTAAAGAGCAACAAGTCACCAAAGCTGGACGGGAGCCATCTAACAGTTCTGGAAAAAAATGAGAATGAAGCATATGACAGACTAAGCAATCTTTTAACAAAAATATGCACTCTTGTATCAAAATTATCAACTGCACCAAAAGAATAGAAGGTAACATATGCTGTGCCTACCTTTTAAAAACATACTATGACTCATTGGAGTTGATTTCAATGGATGTTTATAGAATAAATACACTTGTGGATCTGGGCCTGTACCCCTAACATCAGTTGGTTAAGATTTCCCGTGTTTCAACAAAGCAACCCCCATTAGAACTACTTGTTGTACGTTCCTAATGTGGTTCTCAGAGATTAGTAGTACCCAACGCAGCAGCAATTTGGTGCATAGCCTGCTGCCTCCACTCAGGTAATATCCAACACATAATTTAAGGCACATTTGGGAAACAGAGCTGGATAAATCATAAATCAGCTCCAAATTTCTAACATGTATTTGTTGTTTTTACAATACCTTCTTGTATGCCACTTTAAAGACAACAGGCTAAATACTGCAGTGGTGAGAATCCAATGGTACCCCCACTGAATTATCACATGAGATATAAATCATACAAACGTTTAATTCATCAACATTTATTATTTTTTTATACACATCACAGAACCAGGTTGAAAAAAGTAACTTCCTTTGAAGGATAGAATTTTATAGATCATGCCGATAATGCTCTTTCTATTAATTATTCAGGGAGTATCAGTCAGTCCCCACCTTTGGCTGGATTTCTGCACTGCAGTATTGAAATGCTAGCTGCACTGCTGATGCCTTAATATAGAATTTTAAGCCTCATTAACATTGCTTCCTAGTGATTATGTAAGAATATGCTGTTTTAAGACATTCAAAAATGCTGTTTTATTACAAAACCATTAAGCAAGCTGTATGCACTGAAAACACTGGAGTGTCAGATAAACAAATACCTTGGCAAACAATGCCAGATAGAAAGGACACTATGTATTTATGTCCAGTGGCACCATTAGAGATAAGAGTTGGTTGATATTGCTGTTGTAAATATAGTTCTACAGGAGGGATTCTTAAGGTGAACTGATTTACTGGTCAAATTGTGTATCTTATTTCAAGTTTAGGGTGCTGTGTAGACGCACCCTACACCACAACGTTATTTCGAGATAACTAGCGTTATTTCGAAATAATAATGTGAACATCACCACAGCCATTCCATTATTTCGAAATAATTTCTAAACAACGGATGGCTTATTCTGAAATCTTTAAGCCTCATTCTATGAGGAATAACACCTATTGCGAAATAGCTATTTCGAAATAAGGAGTGTGTAGATGCACCACTGCTGCTATTTTGAAATAGCCCCTCACCAGGGCCATTCTAAGTTATTCCTCACCAGTGCCTCCTGGGGCTCTAAATTGAGATAGCATGTCTACAATAGGGAAGCCTGCCTTGGACTAATATTGAGGCTCTCCTGCAGTGTAGATGTGCTATTTCAAAATAAGCTATTTCAGAATAACTTTTCCATAATAGCTTATTTTGAAATAAGTGTGCAGTGTATACATACCCTCAGAGAGTTTAGAGAGAGTATCAACTGGCAATAGCTGCATCTTCTACTGGCCCCCTCAACTCGTTTATTACATACACTGAGATTCTCCTAGATTGTGCTTAGTGTCACCTAACTTATTTAGACTTCTTGACCTTATCTACATAAGAAACACTTGGACTCCAACAATGCAGCAACAATACAAGTCCACCTTTAACAACAGTGGAAACTGTAAGCTACACAGGATGCAACGTTTTCTCCCACCATTTGACCTAACCCTGCCCTTGTTGGAGATATTGTTGTTCTCCAGAGATAGCAGCAGTGAGCCACTGTTCTCAACACATGGACAGCAGAGCTCCCCTGGGCAAGTGGATGGTGCGGAAAGTGTGGTCTTTGCCTGGTGCGTGACTCGTCCCCTTGCATTCAACTCCTGGCTCTTGGCTCAGGCTTGGGCTCTTGCAGTGGGAAAGCATTGAGCTCTGCCGTTTGAAAAGCATGTTTAAAAATCAGGCAATTCACATGCAAGCACTAATAAACATATGGTACCTCTTTAAAATATTTGCACTGCCTGTCCAGAGTGCTTTAGTTTTGAACTTAAGCAGGACTGCCTCTAAGGGAAAGAGGTTGATTCCCATTCAATCTTTCAAGCACAAGCTATAAGTGTTCAGCACCTCTGAAAATTATTATTGACAAGTTCTCACTCATTCCTGACATGAGATGGATTTGAACAATTGACCTGGGCCATATTTAATTCAATTACTTCTACACAAAGAGCTCACTGCCAATCAGCAGAGCCATTGATTTCCCCCTTCTCAAAGATTATAAGTCTGAATTCTTTTCCGTTTCATTAAAATATACCCATGGAATTTGTTTTGTAATGAAAGCATCTGAATAAAAACACACAAGACTCATTAGCTGTCATTTAAAAAACAATGGAAAAAATAATTAAAAATCTCAAAATGTAGAGCTTTAGATGACTGACCTTGACTTTAAGTATCTGGTCACGATACAATTATTTTATCTCTGTTTGTAGCAATAAAAATCAATATATGTGACTGATATTACTATACTGTATATATGTAGTATGTAGGTGCAGATAACAATTCCTCACTGCTATGTTGATGCTATTGACCTCAAAAATAACATGCAGAGATTGTTCATTTCAGTTATGCAATATCATCAGCCGTTAGGTATATGATGTTGTTATTCCCTTAGATAAATAGAGAAGAGAGATTGTACCAAATTAAGGAGAAATATGTCAACTTGGTGATCTAGATGAGAGTAAAATAGTAAGTAAGATGACAGAATTGCTTTATGGATAGAAAATTAACTAAATTCTAAAACGACCTTAAAGACATGCACAAGAAATCTAATTTTAGCAAAAATGAATCTTTGCCATTGTTCACCATCCTTAGACAGCTTAATGTTTGGCTTTATTTCTGGTCTACATCTTGCTTTATCACAGCTGCTCTAAATGGCAGGATGTATATTACAGTAAAATCTGTCAAACTTAACATATAGATTTATTATAATTTACAAAACTAACAATGCTATACCTTGGTAACACTGTTGTATTCTTAAACATGCAAAGAAGGATTACTTGAAAACTCACTGAGATACATTTTCAGTTAGACTTTTACTTTAATATCTCTCCTTTTTTTCTCTTTAGTATATGCCTTATAACCCATATTCTAGCCCACTCCAAAAGGACACTCAAATGAGTAAATGATGCAAAAGCAGCATTATTGTATATTTGTACTGTGATAATTTGAAGACCCTCAATTCTAATCCTTTTAGGGGGAGTTTGCCCATCAGGAGTATGTATAATCTGCAGTGTGCATATATGAATAGGGGACATTTCCAGGTCTAAATCTGTCTGCTTCATCTAGGTATTTATACTATACAACAACATGTCAGTGCCTGAAGGACATGTATACCAAGGACACATTAATGCCATACCATATCAACAAAGTACATGCTAAATAGATTGAGAACTAGCCAACAGATTGACCTCAAAAAAGTAGTCATTGTCATGCTATTTGTCTTTGAAAATCTTTGTTGAATGGGGATGTTTCTACTGTTGCTCCAAGGGGATCAGTACAAGGCCTGTCTCTGTTCAACATTGTTATCAATTATCTGAAAATAAATATAAAATCACTGCTAACATTGGTCCATGACAAAAGATGAGCGAGGGTGTTAAATATTGATGAGACTTAAATGCTATGAAAAATTTGTAGACAAGGTTTCTAATGTTGAGACAACACTTAATGGCTTTTGAACTAAATTTTTTCATGGAGGGAAAAAAGAGAAGTGTTGCATTATACATCAGGAATATACACAGTTGTTCTGAGGCCCAGAAAGAGATGAGAGGCAAACCAGTTGAAAGTATCTGGGGTAAAAAACAAACCATAGAACGTCAAATCAAGAAAAGGAGGTGGATGAGTCATTTCTAGAACCAATAGAAATAGACCTTAACTTCTTAGACTTCTGTTAGAAAAGTCAGATGGCAAAACCCCAAATATTTCCAATTATATCTTGCACTACCAGAGAGAATATTTTGTTTCAAAAAGTGGAGGAAGTAATATGGAATACAGCCAGTTTAAAGTTGGTTTTAACTATCTTTGAGAAACTAGTTGCAAACATGAAGTGGATAGCAATAGGGATGAGGAGGAAAGCTACAGAAATGCTAAAAGATTTTTAAAACCTGACTTATGGGGAAAAGTTGAAAATTGACATGTTTACTCTTGAGAAGAGATGACTGAGAGTGATCTGATAATAATTTTCACATTTAAGGGCTATCATAAGGAAGATGGTGATCATAACTACTGAAGATAGGATGAGAAGCAGTGAGCTTAATCTGCAGCAAGGGAAATTTAGTTTAGCTATTAGGAAAAACTTTGCAGTGTAAGAATAGTTAAACCCTGGAAAAAGCTTGCAAGGGAGATTGCAGAATTCCCATTAGTGGAGGCTTTTAAAGTGAACATCTGTCAGGGACAAGCATATATAATGTATCAAGGATGGGTTAGCAACATTTGGTCCTGCCTCAGCACAAGGGGTAGGACTTGATGACCTATTGACGTTCCTTCCAGTCCTATACTTCAGTGATTCCTTCATAGCTTGTATGAAGAGACAAAATTAAAGTTTAAATTTTTTGTCCATTTTTGTCTCATTTATGACCCATTCTTATGTGCAAGGACCTACTAGAAATTGGCTGTATTTGTGTGTGTTCAATTATGGGGCACAAATTCTGTATGCACGAGTGGAAACAATGCATACAGTTTGCATGTGTCTATGTCCATTTATGTTCAGATGTTTTTTAGAAAGTTATGTATGGGCTTCAGGAAAACATTCAAACAAAAATCACTCCAAGCAGAAAATCATTCCAGTAAGAATTAACTTCGAATGAAATAAAATGAAGGCCGTCTTTCAGTTGGAGGCATGCTCACTAATGTAGAATTAGTTCTCCTTTCTTTCTTTACTCAGTACAAAATGACTTTCTTTGATTATCCTCCCACACTCTATTTTAAACAGGCCCATGAGTTATAAGGCTTTAAAATACCAAGATAAGATATTTCAAAAAGTCATTATTAACATCTGAAAATAGTCCCTTAACATTTTTTAACATTTTGGCAGTTTAAAAATTTAAATTGGGGAAGTAATGTAACATAATTAAGATTATCCAGAGAGAATATTGCTGAATAAGTCTGCCTGTACAGTCTTGTGCATGGGATCATTAATATCAAGGAACTGTCTGAAGAAGTGAAAGGTCAATTTCAGCAATCTTCAGTTTAAATTGAAAAAAGTCTTAATGGAATTTCATGAAGGTATTTTCTCCTACGAACTGTCAAAAGCCCATTTTTCTGTTTTGTATTAAGGACAAACATTATGGACCCTGATTCCAATGAAATAAAATACAGATTTATTTCATATAGATGCTTTATCCCCAAAGTCTTTACACAGTTAAATAATATGATTACAGACATACATCAGAGGGAAAAAAAAAAGAAGTTTAGAGAGTGAAGATATATTTCCAGATGGGATTTGAAATGAGAAGAGAGCCTTTGCAGTTAGACCCCAATCAATCAATGCACTAAAGAATGAGTAATGGCTTAAATTCAGTACACCTTAATATAATATCTCTGCATTTCAACATGAGCCATTTGTTTCAATGGTTCTAGTCTTTTGCTGAAAGCACATTCTGAGATTTTTTTTCTGGATTGAGCTCTTAATCATTGGTTGCTATGGTCATTCGTGGACAGTCATAGTATCTTTTGACTTCCCATCTCAGTCTGCCAGGAAGAGTCAGGTTGGTTTTTTGGGGGGAGATAAAGGGGAAATTATGTTTCTATGCTCCAGTGAGGAATTTTTTCCTTTATGCTCGGGATGTAAGCGAGTAGTCAACTACTCAACTACCTGATACATATAAGCTTATCAGATAGCCGAGTGGAGTACTCGACTACTCGCTTCCCTCACCTCATTCTTCTGTATTAGAGTCAGCAAAGGGAGAGGAAGGAAACAGGAGCCAGTGCTGAGGGGAGCTGGCTTAAAAAGCCATTTCCTCCCAGCACCAGCCTCCTACCCCCTGCTGCCTCTATCAGACGAGTTGCCCCCTACCCTCCTGGTCAGGAGCTGCTGCCACCAATTAGTCCCTGCCCACGGCCAGCCCAGGCCTCTGTGAACAGGAGCTACTGGACCCGGTGCAAGCCTAGCTCGTACTACATTTAAAATAGAGAGGCACAGCAGTTCCAGAGCTGGTGTGAGCCGGGACTTTTCAGTCCCCGCTCACACTGGCTCTGAGAACTACCTCCACTGCGTCTCTGAAGAGCAGCCCCCTTATCGACTAATTGGGTAGTCGATACAAATTGTATTAATTACACGATTAGCCAGATAACTGCTCTTTAACATCCTTACTTTATGCAGAGCTGGATTCAACTTTGTATCTTTGGTATCCTGCATCAGGGAAGCTTGGTTTCTGTGTCCTCAGGAAATGTCAGGAATTGTATACTACATTTCTTCCTTCTCTAAATTGCATAACTCAAGCGCAACTTGCTCCCATACAGTTAAGCTATTTAACTAGTTTTCAGTGTACTATTTACAAAATGGGTTTTGATTTTCCTTAGGGATATATCAGGAAAGCCATGAAGGCTCATGTCATGGCTCACAGATCATGCCCACGCTTTGCCTGTTTGTCCCCAGTGTGGCAGCCCTTCTCGGGGAGCCCACTCCAGTCCAGTGGCAGTGAGACAGCTCTTTCCCAGGGAGTCCACTCCAGTGCAGCGACCCTCTTGTGGGGTGCCCACTCTCACCTGGGGGGTCTGCCCTTCTGCCTCCGAAACAGTGCCTCTCAGGGCCTTCAGCATGCCTGCCTCCGCCGTGAGCCCCTACAGGGGGTCCACTCTCTCTGGACCCTTGGGACATCCAGTCCTAGGGGGAATAGTGCAACCCTGCTCTCTAGACCAGCGCGACTCTCAGCCAGCACAAAACAGGACGGTTTATTGAGCTTTGAATGCAGCAAAGGATCTCTCAGGCCTGTAGGCCTGGGCCCTCAGCCCCACATGTCAGTCTCCCCTGCAGCTAGCTGAGTCCTGCCTGCTCTGCTCTTTGTCTTGAACAGTCCAACAGTCTTCCAGCAGAGCCTCCAATAACCCCAGCAACAGCCCCTCCCCTGTCCATTGTCTTCTCTCCAGGTAACAGGGTCGCCTGGGCCCCTCTCTTCTCCACCTCTCCCCTCCTCCGTCCAATGTTTTCCCCTCAGGGGAACCAGCTGGGTCAGTCGCCAGCGTCTCCCTTCTGCAGCCCATTGTCTGTTGTCTGTCCAGAACTGATTGTATCCTCTGAGCAGGGTCGGCCGGTCACCAGGGCTCCAGACGCCAGGGCTCCAGTGGGCTGTTCTCTGAAACAACAAACTCCCCTCTCCCTTGCCACATTAAACTAGTAGCATCCAGGCACTGAGCACCCCCTCTGCATGCAGCCCCCCTCTGAACCTCCAAAACTCCCCACTTCCTCACAGCTCACCTATTTCATTTTGACTGAAAGTTGCTGTATTAAAATTGTAGTATTATCACTTTAACTGCTCAAGGATTTCTTGGTCCTGCTTGCAGGCTATAGGAAAGCATGCAAGTAGCAGTCAGTGTGCAAACAGCTCTCTCATATTTATAGTAAGGTAGGGTGAGTTGTACTGCTCTAGTTTAGAGAGCAGCCTGCTTGATCTCTCTCGACTTTTATGTTCTTCTGAGTTATCATTCTGATTCTGTTAAATTAATCTATGTTGTAGACTCATAACACAGGGCTGTAAAGGTACTTCAAGAAGTCACCACATCCATCCCCCTGCACTGAGATAGTATCCAATAAACCTAAACAATCGATAAGAGGTGTTTGTATTCCCTGTTCTTGAATTGCCATCCCTGATTGTTTTTCAAAAACAACCTTGGAGGCCTATTTCAGTGTGTATCTACTATTATAGTTAGCAAATTTTCCTGATGTCTAACCTAAATATGTGAATGTAAGTTTTGTACCCTTTGGAGCTCTGTAACCTTCCATTATGTGAGAAAGAGATCAGAAGGATTCTTGTGATTCAGCATGATCACATTGTTGCTCTTAGAAGTAATTAGAATATAGATTGTATTATAAAGAAAATGTGATGAATGATTAAAAGTTTATACTAATAGAAGCTTTGTATTGAAATAGATTGATACCTTTTGTATAGACAATTGTATCCCTTTTCCCATGTGTGAAATGATTGTGTAGTTCCTGGGGCGGGGGAGTGAATGAATTTGGAATGTAAGAGTTTGGAGAAGAGGCCATAAGACTCACAGGTGTCAAGGTACCATAAACTGAGGCCCAAAACAAAGCAGACTGATAAAGGATGTTATAGACAGCCTTGGAGTGTTAAGGGCAAGCATCCCATTACAAACAAGGCAGCCTTGAAATAACACTGGGTAGGAAGCACCAACGTACTGATGTCAGAGTAAAGAATAACTCTCAGATAAACAGATGTTAAATGGAACAGAAGGTGATGGGTTAAGAAAATGACATAGCAAAATGTATAGACTTGAATGGAAGAAGAGTCTTACAAAAGATGGGGTGTCTTGCATGAATCTCTGGGTCTCATCTTGTCAAGATCAGAGTGTCGGTCCGGACCAGAAGAAGACCTCGCTCCTCTCCCTCGCATTTAACTTGCCTGGCCAGTGAGTTATTGTGAGCAACAGACTGGTAACTTTAAGCAAAAGTTATATGAGTATATGGATGTATGTATGAGATCAGGTTCAATCCCTTTTCCATTTAATTCAGCAATATTAAAACCAATATGCGTATGTCTACACTGCATTCCTCTTTCGAGAGAGGAATGCAAATGCAGCTGATCGAAATTGCAAATGAAGCGCGGATTTGAATTTCCCAGGCTTCATTTGCATAATTGCATCTGGGCGCTATTTCGAAATACCCTATTTCAAAAAAAGAAATGCAGTCTAGACACAGTTATTTTGAAAGAAAACCCTTCTTTCGAAATTACCCTTAAATCTCATTTTATAAGGAGTACGGGTAATTTCGAAAGAAGGGTTTTCTTTCAAAATAACCATGTCTAGACTGCATTTCTTTTTTCAAAATAGGGTATTTCGAAATAGCGCCTGGAAGCGATTATGCAAATGAAGCACGGGAAATTCAAATCCACGCTTAATTTGCAATTTTTCTCAGCTGCATTTGCATTCCTCTCTAGAAAGAGGAATACAGTGTAGACATACCCTATAAGTGTTAACCTAGGTTGGTCTTTAGTGAAAATAAGGTAACAACAACTTGCCCTACGTTCAGAGGAAATGGAGTACAATTGTCTACTGTCCTCTTTATAACAATCCTTAGCATACTGAAGACTGTTATCAGGTCCCCCATCACTATCAGGCACTGCCTTGCAAGAGTTACATCTAGTGGTTGGAATGGAAGATCAGGACTGAATTGAGGGTAGCTCTGGAACTGAGATCTGGGGACATGATGGGGTCAGAACTAAGATTAAAGTCCACAGACCAGCCAAAAGCAGTACTATAGACAGAATCCAATTGAAATTCAGAGGTCAAAGCTGAGTAGTTAGAGTTCAAAGGGCTCAGACAATGGAGGCAAGGGTGGAGCAGGTCAGTAGCAGTGCTGGAGCAAGGTCAGCATGGGACAAAGACAAGACTGGAATAGGATCAGGGTGTACATAGATCAAGAGGAGTGGAGAAAAGTGCATCCAGAACGTGAGGATGAAGCTTTGGAGGAGCCAGAAGATGTGCTACAATGTGGTGCACCCTATATAAATGTACACCATGGTCTCCCTCTAACCACACAAGGGGCAGGTGTCTGGAGAGCTGGTGAACCATGCCAGGTACGTGCCTTTGCTCATTGCTCTGTAAGGGAGCCACCAACTAATGTTTCCGGCAGTCCAGGAGATCACAATGGAATATGGACTGTCCCTCCATTGTCCTTTGCCTTCTTGCTTTAGTTTGCCTCACAATCAGTTGTCTTTTGTCTCAAAACTAAAATGCCCATTTTTTTAACCTTTCTTCATTGTTCAGGCTCTCTAAATCTCATGATGTTGTTTGCTGTACTCTGTAATCTCTCCAATTTGTCCACATCTTCCCTAAATTGTGACACCCAAAATTTGACAAAGTGTTCCAGCTTAGAGTTCGCCAGAGTTGGGTAGAGTGGGATAATTACCTCCCATGTCTTACGGATGAGAGCTAATGCACCCCCAAATGATATTAGACTTTTTCACAACTGCATCATGTTTTTTAGCCATAGTCAATTTGTGATCCATTCTAACTCCCAAGCCCTTCTTAGCTATACGGCTGCCCCATTGGTTATTCTGTATTTTCCAGATGCACATTTGATTTTTTTCTTCCCTACTGAAGTTCTTTGCACTTACATTTATTGAATTTCATTTTGTTGATTTCAGACCCATTCTCCAATTTGTCAAGACCATTTTGAATCCTGTACTCCAAAGGGCTCCAAATTGGGTATAGACTTCAAGAGTTGCTGGTCAACTACCCTGATGGAGACAGCAAGGAGAGGTGTTCTAAGGTTTAGGAAGAAGAAAGAACTATGAGTATTTATCTGGTGGACTGTGTAAGTCCCACTGTTGTGTTTAGGTACAGTATTTAACTGCAGTAGGGAGAGAATTGAGCTTGTTCTATAACTCTGAGTCTCTCTCCTAAATGCCAAAAGAGTAAGTTAAAAGAAGTGATGATGGGAAGGAAGGGATGGGTGGTGAATTAGGATGTGATAAGGCACCACAGGTGTGACCAAACGTACATGTCATGAGCAAGAATAGGACGCCCTGTGCATTATTTTTACTATATGAATGAATTGAATGCTCATTTAAATAAAGCAATTCTTTACATGACGCAGCTCAGTAATTTTTGCTAAAGTTAATTATTTACAACTGGGATTTTCAATAAAGGAGTCAAAGGAAAATAAATGGAGTTGGGTTCTTAATACCCTTAGGCCCCTTGAATTTCTTGTTTGGATATCAGCTAGAAAGTACTGGTGATCTTAAGTATTAGAGCTGACCAGTATATATGTAAATGCATGAAGGAAAATAATTAATCCAGCTACATTCCTGACTTTTTCCAATATAAAGTAAAATCCTTGTACTAAATATATTTGAGTAAAATGAAGGTATTATTCATGGCTCTGAAAATGCTGTTAATTTATTTATGAACATTACTATTTTCAATAGGAGACTGTTCAAATAAATGCTACCTAAACCAGAGAAATACATAAAGATCAATTTTCTCTTGCTCCAGAAACTTACGTTAACCACTCACTCAATCCTAGATCATTAGAGAGTACTTTATGGTCATTCATTTCCTAATTATTATTTTTTTACATTTAACATAAAGAGTAGGAAGCAACTTTGATTTGATATGTCTGAAAAAAATACCTTTTAATTCTGCTGTGTTTGAAGCTCCTTCTGTGGAACATTTAGCTGCCGTATTGTTATATTAACTTACAGAGATGTTACATAGCACTAGCTCTGGCTGTGGAATCTCAGTCTTACAATGAATACAGCTTATATGATCTGCATATGAATACATTACCAAACAGAAATATGAAACAAAATCTGATCTTTGAAAACAATGCTCATTTCTAGTAAAATGTTCTCTAATATGCTTTTTTGCCAAAAAGGGCAAAGAGTATTTATTGTTATCTTAATGCATTAAAAAATACAATTCTTACTACTAATAATAAATTAACATAAAAAGATGTGTCAAATCAAAAAACTTGATTCTGAATCCCTTCAAATTGTAACTGAGCCTGCCCTTATGTCATTATTCTTAGCTCAGGACCTATATCAGAAAGGGGCCTATTCCCAGTGTTTCATATAAATTTCAGTCCTAAATTATGGCAATTGCACAGGAACAGCTAATTCCACAATGTTGGCCATTTAATGCTTGAGGTACCTGGGGCATTCTGTCTAGGTACATTGGATATATAAGACTGCTTCTACTACCCCAACTGCAGTATGGAGTTGTGTGATGGGGAATATACAGCTCACATCAAAAGAGCAAGGCCCTGCCCTGCTAGACCGGCTGGATTATACTCACAAGAGAGGCCGAGCTCCAAAAGGCACCACCCAGTTCAGACATGGTGGACAATGTTGTTAGCTCCTGAAGACAGGCTGCAGGAGTACTGCATGGCCTGGATGGACCCTGCTGCCAAGCCACCTAAGTTACCCATGTGGACCAGGAATGATGGGCCATGATTGAAGGAGAAAAGCCTCTGGACCACTGGCAGAGAGACATCCCCTGTATGTCTATAAACTGACTTTGGAGGGGCAGAGGCAGTGGTAGGAAGTTACTCAAGGAGCAGCTTTGGTGGTGTCTGTCCCCCTCCCCAGGTTGTAAAAGTGATCTGCTAATGACAGGGTCCTGGGGGAGATCCAGGTAAAACTGGGAGGGCTGGGTTCCCCCACTCCACAGACTCTCACCACGGGACAATTTACACTCTCACCAGTGGGTGATATGGCCACAGACACCTGCCACTGGGTGAGACTGCTAGACATGGACCGACTACCCCTCCTCAACAGGTTAGAATACCTAGTTTTGTAATGGATTTTGAGAGTCCTTGATCCTGCTCCTATTCCCTTCCCTCCATTCCAGGCCATCAGGGCAAAGCACACTCAAAGCTAGACATCTGGCTATCCAAGAATTCCTCTGGCATCAAGGGATGCTTAAGTATCAGAGGGATGGCATGATGTCCTGGAACAGAGAGTATGAGCAAGGAGCTGGTACAGCCAATCCATCTCCAGCTGTCCTTACAAGTCCTTACCTGTTGAAGCACTTTGAATGATGAGGCTCCTCTGAGGAATCCAGCCTAGCAGCTGGCATTTGAAGGATACAAGTGGGCATAAAAATGGCTTTTAGCCACTTGTGCACCCCGATTTTCAGCTGAGTGGATGATCCCAATGATACGGTCTTATTCAGAGTACCCCCCCCACACACACATCCCAAACCCTTTTAAGAACATTATTATGATTGAGCATCCTGCAGCAGCCCAGTGCTTGCAATTGCAAAGAAAGCATTTCTCTGTTTTAAATGCACCGTGTGTGTGGACTCTTCAAGAAATTTAGCTAACTCAAATCAAAGCAGTCACTTCTGAGCCTATGCAGATTTTCAAAGGCCAAGTTTGGACAGCTGTCAATAGGGATGGTGAAAGGCATGAACCTGGTGAAAGTCTACCCCTGCCCCCAGCCAAATTTCAAGTCACTGCTCCAGAACACATGTGCAGGTGCACTAGAGCTTTTCAGAGAAAAGGGAACTAGAATTTTCTACTAGGAAAAAACAATGATTTTTTTCTCTAGTCTCAGTCTCAGAAATGGTTGAACTGCTTAAACTGCAATTTTGAGATGTGGGGAGGGACCTGTAATAGACACCCATCGGGAAAAAATTTAATCCACTTAAAGTTTGGAAGTTATAAGTAACTGAAAATGGAGTTTTATAATGGAAAGCATCAGGCAACCTTAATAATACAAGACTGTCCCAGCACCAAATACAGTATAAAACACAGTCAATTGTGACTAACCTCACCCATATATAGTACTTTGATTACCTATTTTTCAGTTGCCTTTAAGAATTGGTTTATGATATTTATGTTGGCTTCTTTTCTCATTAAAATGTGTTTGCTGATGGCAGGGGTTAGGAAAATGATGCTGGGAACTGTAAACATCATTACCTGGTTCATTCAAGTTCACCCTTTGCATTCTTTCTCCCTGGTCTGCTCTTCTTGTTTTACCCTGTGGGGACATTTGTTATATTAGACATATTCTGTTACACAGCAAACAGCTACATGTACAATGTAACAATTATTATTGAGTTCATCTGTTTGTTTAACTGTACATGGTCCAAATGTTTGTTAAAACTGGTTTGTCACCAAAAAAACCCAAACCAAAAACAAAACACAAAAACAGTTTTGTGAAGATACATGAATGTTTTTTCACTGTTAAATTTGAAATTGCAACACATTAAACAATATATAATTGAAATATGGAAAAGGAATAGTAATGATAATAGTCAAAATAAAAATAGAGTCCTTTTAATAAAATAGTAATAATAACAATATAGTCCTTTTGTTCATGAAGTGTTCCAAGAACATTTTAAAACACTGAAACAACTCTACCCCCTATCTGTTGGTGGTATGCAGTCAAACAACATGCTTTGTACCAATGAGGGAGGAGCGAGATGTTGCCCACTCAAATCAGGGCAAAATTCTACTCTCATGAAAAAAGTCAAGATCTTTAGGGTCAAAGGTGTTGATTTCTGCAAAGATAAAATAATTTGCCATTATATTTTGGAGCACGGCCACTTGCAGGCATAAGCTATCAATTTTATTACCAGTCTTTATGACAGATAGCATTTACATTGACAGAACTAATTTGGCCAAGATGATTTCTAAGTGTAAACTTTACCACCTGTGTGCACAGATAACAACGCTTTAAGAGCATTTATGTGCACTAAATAGTAAATGAATGGTGTCTGCAAACTGTGGCCCATCATATCTATAGAGCAGTGTGGATTCTGTAAGCTGGTTAGCTTTACCTGCAGGTAATTTGGTTTAAGATCAGCTATTGATTTGTGACTGAGAAGGGACTGTTGAAAAATATGTATCAGCAGGGAAATAGGCATGTTGAAGCACCATAGGGAGACGCTTTCACTACAAAGACACATCAGGACCATATTAAAGTTGTCCTTGCTCTCCACATATATTAGATGTGGATTCCACCACCAGGTACCCTAGAACTACAGCTCTATCTAAAATAGAAGCTGAAAACATGGCTAAAACCTTAATTACCATTTTAACAGAATAGGTTTTCTGGTCACTGGCCTTAGTGCACGTACCCAGGTCACAATCTAGTCCTAGATTTCAGCTCATATACGGGGCCACCAGAAGAAATGGGAAGCTGTGCAGAACGTTGTAAGGTGGCCAAATGGTAGGGATGATGAACCATGTTATGGACAGGATGGCTCTGTCAACACATTTTCCATCCATGTCCAACAATCCTCCAAGTTAATACTCAGGATCCTTCCCAGCAACTACTTCCCTCTCCTTCCATTCCTCTGTTACCCATGACCCCTCCCCCCCAAGACTTTGAACTGCTTCTGAGGGGTGCAGAAAATGTAGTTCTGTAGTGTAATTTAAATGAATTATTACTCAGAGTTCTATATTAATACACTATCAAAGAATCTATTTCTCAAAAAAAGTCCTGAATATTTTGTTGTTGTTGTTGTTGTTGTGTGTATTGTTACAAATATACTTGCTGACAAATATTTTGAAATATATTCCCCAAATAATTAAAACTGGTGTGATTATATTCTGTTATTTTGTCAAATAAAATATGCAGAATCTTAAAATATTGTGTGCAAAATTTTTATTTTTGGCACGGAATTCCCCCCAGGAGTACAGGCAAGTGGTTTTAAAAAGGCAGGGAAGAAAGTACTAGGGTGAAAGAGGGGCGATAGTGAAAGTAGGGTAGGAAAGACTCGGTAGATGTGCTCTTTGAGTAGAGTCCCCTCCTTGAGAAAAGGGCCCAGAAATCTGAAAAGCAGTGCAAAGTTTGCAGCCATTGATATGTATTGGTGGAGAGACTGACAGACTGTAAATAAAGTACACACCAGTGTTGACAAAAAAAAAAAAAAGATCAGAGTTGTCTGTGGTGGTGGAAAACATATGAGAATGGCAGGCATGCCCCATCACCACTGGAGACTTGTCCAGCATCTTGCCTGTATCTATAGGAACGGAGAACCTGATGGAGAAGCCAATGTACAGGTATGGCAGTCTAGGTGATGGACACAGTTGTTGTGTGAAAGATTATAGACTGTGTAACAAAGTTTCTTCATATCTCCCTGATGATATACAGGTATGGGTTAGCATCCGACAGTTAATCTGGACCCTGCAGTTAAATGTATGGAGGTGTTTGCAGAGGCAAATGTTCCCAGTGTGAGACAGCAATTTAAGGGACTAGATCTCAGGAGGAGGTCTGGAGACCCTATGTCTGGAAAGAGCATTGTGAAGAAGAGGGAGGAGCCCCAACAAACTCTGAAAGGCACTCGGACCACTGTGCTTCTCATGTGGTTGTGAAGCACATATAAAAGAGACTGTCTGTACTGGACTGTGGGTTTCCACAGTTTTGTGGTTGGGCTGACACTCACAGACAGGAAAGAGAAAAGAAAGTACCTACTATCTCAACAGTGGTAGGGAGGAGGCACCGCAAGGATCTAGAGGGCACAGCTAATTCACCTTGTTCACTAATCAGGTGAGAGTTAGTGAAACCACACAGGATACTTCCTGGAGAAGGGTCAAAACTGAGTGTGTACACATGGGGACAAGAAATTCTGCCCCATGGCAGAGTTGACCCAGAAAGTCAACATGAAGCTTAGGTGGAAATGTAGAGGTAGTGGACAGATGTAGGCACAGATTGTGTTCTCTGTCCACCCTCTTGGGAAACAAGAAGGTAGACAGGGGCCCCAGAAAGTGAAAATGAGGAAATAAATGTGGAGGAACCTAGGTGTGATATTACAAGCCAAAAGAAGGAGGCAATACAGAAGTCTCAATATTTCCCAGCAGGAAAACAAAGATATAAAATCAAGGGATGGAGATAACAGACTCATCCACTTTGTTAAATAGTTACGGGAGCTCTTTCCTCCAGAATATCAGGAGGAGGCATCTCTGAAATACTTTGGAGGACTTGGTGAAATGGATCCCTAGGAGGTAATAGGGCCAGAGCAAACCCTGAGATCACAGAAAGAGAGCAGAAACAGAGAGAGTAATTCAACAGGTTTCCTTTAATCTGAGGACCTGTGGGTGGAGACAGAGCTGTGGGAGTGATCTCTGCCCACAAAATGTGATTTTTTTTTCAGGTGGAGAATGTATGGGCCTTATAGGAGGATCAAAGATGAGCATCCTGAGAGGAAGAGAAGACATTGCCCTAATAAAACCCTGGTAAAGGATGGAAAGCAGGTGGGAGGAATCTCCCTTCCATTAGAAAGTGGGTACATGCCAGAGAACTGAGAGATGAAGCTTGCCAGCCCTCCAGTTACTCCTACCACTAAATAGGTTTCCCAGAAAAAGACCTAACTGGTCTGGGGTGTGCCTGACTACCAGGCTAGAATGTGGTAAGGAAGTTAATGAGCTAACAGGCAAGTGGTTTAAAAAAGGCACAGGAAGGAAATGTGTTGAGGCATTGATATGTACTCATGGATTGACTGGAGCACTGTAAAACACATACTGTTTTTTTCAAGTAGAAGCTCTGTGTTTGCAGAAGAGAAATGGGTATAATTGTCCGAGCCCTGGCAAAAAACCATAGCTCAAAAGATTGTGGCTAACACTGCTCTAACTGACCTAGAAAGTTGGAGAAACATAAACTATAAGAAACATCAGCACCTCAGCAGAACCCAGAAAAAATAGAAATGTCACATCGTTAGCATTGAATAGTAATGACCCAAGAGGAATATTACATAACTGAATATTAAATATTAAATTGTTTTTCCAACTCAACCTCACTAACAAATTTTAATAACTTAAATCCGAATTACCAACTAAACAAAATCCAAAGACATCCTTCCCACATAGGGGAAAAAAACCAACATAGTGTTGCTAGATAGTGGACAAACTTCTGCACTTGATTACAGAGGAACAAATCCAATGGCTTCCCCAGAATTGTTCCTGAATTTACTGCATTGTTCCGGAATTTACTGAAAGCTGAGTTTAGCCCTTGTCAGTTATTTTTAAGAGCCCATTCGGCTCTTCATTGCTATATTGTGATGTAAGAATGGCCCTGAACAGAATACTGAGTCCAACCCAGTAGCACTGTTCTCTGGGACACTTCAGAATGCGCATGGCTTTTTTAATGGTGAAAAACATAGAGGATATAAGTAGAGAGCCAAATGCAAAGTGGATTAGTTAGTTATTTAAACCTTGATTCAGCAAGACACTTCATTATGCGTATAAGCTAAGGCAGTGTTTCTCAAAGTGGTCTGCAGATACACTTTGAGAAACCTGCTAACTGGCCACTCTGGTTTGTTTATTTACCTGTTCCGCAGCCAGGGCGCCTTGTGGCTCCCATCAGCTCCAGTTGACCTTTTGCAGCCAAGGGAAGCTGCCGGAAGCATCGGCCTGGCTCATGCCATTTCCCATGGCTCCCCTTGGCTTCAAACAGTGAACTGGAGCCAATGGGAGTCACAAGGCTCCATAGCTGCAGAGCCAGTAAATAAACAAACCGGAGTGGCCAGTTAGCAGGTTTCTCAGAGTGGATCCACAGATCACTTTGAAAACACTGCCTTAAGGATTTGCTTATATCCCATTTGTCTTAATTGATTTTAATGGGAGTTAAGGAGCTGCTTAAATGTTTTGCTGAACTGGAGCCTCAAGGCCTGATTAGTGCCAGTGAAGTCAATGTAAAGATTCCCATTGGCTGCAAGTCGCTTTGGAACAGGTCCTTAGACAAATTCAAAGCAGATGTAATAAGCTCTCATTCTGATGTGGTAGCACATAACATCTACTTTGTACTGATGTAAATGGTTATATAAAGTACTAGAAGATTTTCCCAGCATTTCTCAGGTCCTTAATTTTTTGTTTTTGAAAATAAAATGAAAATGTACATGCTTCATTTAAATCATTACTATGGGGAGGGGCTAGAGCTGTGGGTTCACTATGCAGGCTTACCAAGGGAGAGAGAGGACTAGCCCAGCCTTTAATTTTTGTTTTACTCTCTCTTAAATATATAGTAGATATGTTGCAATCTATTGCTAGCAGATGGCTCCCTACTTCATAAAATAAGAACCCCATTGCTCAGGTCCTTAACTCAATTAATTATTGTCTTCACTTAATCATTGCTTTGGGGTGGGGCTGAGGACAAGGGTTCAGTATGCAGGCTGCCCCAGTAAGAGAAAACTACTTCAGCTCTCCATCACCACAGCAGCTTGGGGCCAGGTGAGAAATTCCTCTCCATGGCCACTGCAGCTTCAGCAGGCACAACTGGGGGAGGGGCACATGTCTTCCAGAGCTGGGGCAGATTCTGGTTCATTTGCATTCACCAACCAGAGTAAGGAATGCAACACACTGTGAACTTTCTCCTGAAACCTGACAAAGGGGAACAATCAGCAACAACCCCATACAAATTGGGGAGAGAGCTTCAGGCCCTTCCTATGGACATCAGGAGGTGTGAGGTTCAGGGAAAGGGCAGCCTTAGATGAGGAGGCACACCCCCAGACAGCCTCTTTCACTTGCATGGTGATTCTGTCTCTTTTCTGTATGGTTTTATGAGAATCAATCCCATTCCAGGCAAACCACATTTTCCTGGCACAACCAAACCCTACGCTTCTTTTATGTGATGGTAAGAGGAAGCTGCATACGAATTTGATGGTTCTAGCTCTTACCGTTTAGGAAGAGTTCTTGAACAAACAGGCAGACAGACAGACACATACACGGATGTACAGGCAGACAAACTCTCTCAAATATATAGAATCATAGAATACTAGGACTGGAAGGGACCTCGAGAGGTCATCGAGTCCAGTCCCCTGTCCTCATGGCAGGACCAAATACTGTCTAGACCATCCCTGATAGACATTTATCTAACCTACTCTTAAATATCTACAGAGATGGAGATTCCACAACCTCCCTGGGCAATTTATTCCAGTGTTTGAACTACCCTGACAGTTGGGAACTTTTTCCTAATGTCCAACCTAAACCTTCTTTGCTGCAGTTTAAGCCCATTGCTTCTTGTTCTATCCTCAGAGGCCAAGATGAACAAGTTTTCTCCCTCCTCCTTATGATACCCTTTTAGATACCTGAAAACTGCTATCATGTCCCCCCTCAATCTTCTCTTTTCCAAACTAAACAAACCCAATTCTTTCAGCCTTCCTTCATAGGTCATGTTCTCTAGACCTTTAATCATTCTTGTTGCTCTTCTCTTGACCCTCTCCAATTTCTCCACATCTTTCTTGAAATGTGGTGCCCAGAACTGGACACAATACTCCAACTGAGGCCTAACTAGCGCAGAGTAGAGCGGAAGAATGACTTCTCGTGTCTTGCTCACAACACACCTGTTAATATATAGTAGCTAGAAAAGTTGCCTACTCTCTCTCAAATGTCCTCTGAGGGCAGAGTGACAATGCTGCAATTTATGCCTCTCTGTGCTAGGTTCAGCGTAATTCTACTTCTGGAAATAACGCTGCATTACTGCGGTGCCTCACTTTTAGAATGAAAGGCATGCACCCTTTGGAAGCTTCATCCAGAATGCTTCTGCTTATGCAGGTTTCTCTCATATTTAATTCAGCCTTGCAGGGGTGCTTCACTCTACCATGAAAAGAGGGGGTCTGCTCCTTCTGTCATAGGCAGCAATCACAAAACTGCCTTTGACTTCTGTGGAAACAAAAGCAAATAGCTGACATTCTAATGTGAGGTCAGTCCTTCATGTTTGCAGAGGGGACCTTTCCCCTGGAGACTATTCCCTTTTCTGTTGCCACCATGAGGAAATTAGTAAATTCCATGGAGCTCATTTTCGCTAAGCAGGAAAATATTTAAAAATCAATCACACTGAAACATACGAACAAAGCTGGAAATGTCATCATTATTTCCATTTGCTAGTCTAAAAGATGACAAATATATCTCAGTACTGAGCCTGAATTATTGGTGGTGACTATATTAAAGTTCAGATATTTCTTCTCCTTCCAGCGAATCATTATATAACCAACAAGTATTTTTCCTTTTAGTATTTCTTCCGATTCTCTTCTCCAGCTATCAATCCTCCTTTTGTCCAAACAGGCATGTTATTTCACTTACTATCTCCTCAGGGACATTCAGTTCCCTTCCAGCTGCTGATCTATGTAGCCATTCTTTGAAGAATGCCAAGAGAATTTGCCGAGTGGCAGGTTGTCGGTTTCTATAATTTATGCAAAGTATTGCATATTTCTAAAATTGGTTGTTAAATTTTTGGGGCATTATTCTGTCATAGGCTGGATTTCAAGCATTCTTTTTGCCCGATTTGAAGCTCATGTAAAGATAGTGTAAAGATTCTCATTGACTTTTAATCAAGCCATAATATAGATCCGGATACATCAAAGCACTTAGTCACATGTGTGACTAAGCATGTGAGTACTCCCATTGCCACAAAACCCAGTGCTTCTTCCATGAACTTCAATAACAGCATCTGTATTATTATATAACACATAAGAACAGCACAGCCTTTGAAGGCAAGTTATATAAGGAGACTAAGAAAACTTAAAATGAGATATTATTCAGAGTATATTTAAATCCTTCACCAACTGTTCTTGACATTTCCACTGATATCCATCAGAAATTTGGGTGGTTTTTTTTTTCAAAGCTGGAGATTTGATGTAAACACTCTTCCCAAGAGATCTGGCTTTTTCTGGTATGAAGAGAATGGAATCTGGAGATATTGAGAGCTTAGCATATACAGAAAGAGTTTCTTCAAGTGGTAAGATTCAATAACCTCATCTGGGATTTAGTGATGTATTACTTCTCAGCCTAGTGGTTGACCTACATGAGACAAGGCAGTTGAGAAATGCTTGCAGTCCAGTATGTGAAGCAATTGTACCAGACTCTGTCCCTCACTAAGTGGCATGAGTGTATAATAGGCAAAAAGATAGAGGACTGGAAGTCAGGCCTCTGAATGTAAATCCTGTACTGCCACTTACTCTCTCTCTTTCCTTGGGTAAGTCTCCTACTTTAGCTATGCATCACTTTTCTTATCTACTACTAGTTTGCTCAACTCAAAAGAGTGTTATGAAGATTCTTTAGTTGATGTTTATAAAGAGCTGTATAAAAGAAAGTTCCTCTGATTAGAGGAATTACAGAATTGCTAAATAGTATTATTAGTGTAACCATTTGGAACATCTGAAATCCAACCTGCACAGGATTTGAAGTTGAAAACTCAGTCTTTCCCCTGTGAGATATTCGGAAGCAATTTGTCCAGGGAGCTACATCCAGCAGTCCTTGGATGAAAGGTTCAATTTTTAATGACCTAAAACTGCTGGAGGAATATAATGTTTTGGGGAGGAAGGGAAAATATAGCTTGTATGACCACACCTACATAAATTACTAAATGCATAACATTCTGTCTGTTCCTCGGGAAGGCAGTGTTCTTTTTACTTGGATCTCTCTGTTGTTATTTGAATTCCATTGGGTAAGACAGGAAAACTCCTCTAAGATATGAGAAATATTAAAGGGTCCAGAAACATAGACTCATAGGCTGTGTCTGCACTGGGCCACTTATTCCGGAAAATCAGCCGCTTTTCCGGAATAAGCTGTGAGCTGTCTACACTGGCCCCTTGAATTTCCAGAAAAGCACTGACGATCTACAGTAAGAAATCAGCTGCTTTTCTGGAAAAACTATGCTGCTCCCGCTCGGACAAAAGTCCTTTTTCCGGAAAACTGTTCCGGAAAAGGGCCAGTGTAGACAGCCCAGTAGTCTTTTCATAAAAAAGCCCGATCGTGAAAATGGCGATCGGGCTTTTTCGAAAGCGTCTACATTGGCCACGGATGCTTTTCTGGAAAAGGGCTTTTCCAGAAAAGCATCCTGCCAATGTAGACGCTCTTTTTCCAGAAATACTTATAACGGAAAACTGTTCCGTTTTAAGCATTTCCGGAAAATCATGCCAGTGTAGACGTAGCCATAGACTTTTAAGGTCAGAAGGGACCATTATGATCATCTAGTCTGACCCCCTGCACAATGCAGACCACAGAATCTCACCCACCCACTCCTGGAATAATCCTCTCACCTATATCTCAGATATTGAAGTCCTCAAATGGTTTAAAGACCCCAAGATGCAGAGAATCCTCCAGCAAGTGATCCGTGCCCCATGCTACAGAGGAAGGTGAAAAACCTCCAGGGTTTTACCATTAAATAATAGTAATCTTCTGAACTTCTACAGTACCTTCTGGCCATGTGCTTTATAAACTCTAAAATATGAATTAATGACCAAATATTAATTAATGACCACAAGTGTTATTCTCATTTGGTATATGGGGAAATTGAAATACAGAAAGGGGACACTGAAAAATTTCCCACACTGAAAAAATCTATGACAGGGTCATAAATGGGTCTCAAATACCATGACTTTAACTAGAAGATCATCGCCTACAAAGTTTTTTTATCCCAATTTTATGTGAGCACTGAAGAAACTAAGTCTGATCTTGCCAGCTCTTAAGAGCTTTCTGAGAGGTGCACAGGACCATCAACTCTCATTGACTTCAATGGGAGAAGATAATGTTGAAAAGATTTCTAAAGCTGTGAACATCAGGTCCTTATCTGGCAAAGATATAAAGAAAAACAAATAATGAAGAAATAAAATGAAGTAGAAATGACTTGTTATAAAATGGATTCTATCTTGCAACTGCAAATTAGAATTGCACCTGGAATCATAATGGTACCTTATATCTTTTATTGAACCTTAATTCTGCCTTTTATTGTTCCCTATGAGCTCATTGCTCACATCTGTGCTAGCACACAAAATCTTTCATTTTATGAGCACTGCCTTATGTTCAGTTTGATGCAAAATGCCTGTGCCTTGTATTATTGAGCTTTGTTTTTCAGATCATATTAATGGTGAAAAAGTCCTGCTGTTGTGGAATGGAGTTACCAGACAATCTTGTGAAGCAAACATGATTTGGATGTTTGTCAGATTTCTTCCTCTCCTATCCCTCCCTTTAAAATCATGGGAGAGAGTAATTTTCCCCTAATGTAGATTTTGACTATTTAAACTTCTTGTTTAAACTAAGTGGCTGCGTCTAGACTGGCATGATTTTTTCCGTTAAAAGCATTTCCGCAAAAGAGCATCTAGATTGGCATGGGTGCCTTTGTGCAAAAAATGCTTTTGCGCAAAAGCATCCGTGGCCAGTCTAGACGCGATTTTACAGAAAGCCCGATCGCCATTTTTCGCCATCGGGCTTTTTGCATAAAACAGTTCTTACCTGTCTACACTGGCCCTCTTGCACAAGTATTCTTGCGCAGAGGACTTTTCCTGCGGGGCGTGAAAATATTTGCGCAAGAAGCACTGATTTTGTACATTACAAAGGTCAGTGCTCTTGCATAAATTCAAGCGGCCAGTGTAGACAGCTGGCAAGTTTTTGCGCAAAAGCAGCCACTTTTGCGCAAAATCTTGCCAGTCTAGACGCAGCCAGTGAGTCTGCAGTTGTGGCCTGCCATAAAAAGGTTGGGTGGACCATACCTCACAAAGAGAGGGGTTTTATTTTATTATCTTGAGATCCACGGTAGGCCATATTGTTACACAATGTCAGAAAACTGCCTAAGCTAAATCTAGAGTTTTGATGTCAGTTGCTATGCTGAAAATCCAGTGTAATTCCTCTGACATCAGTGTAATTACTCTGGATTTGTATCAGTGCAACCGAGAGGAGAATCTGGCTCTCTGATTAGAAATAATGGGCAACAAAATTTAATATGGGCTTAGAAAGGAGTTTTATTAAGGAAAGGTGCTTTTTGTAATCTCGTTCATATTCAGGGATTCACCTGTGATTCATTTTGCTGTGGAACTAAAGGATTTTGCCAAAATGCACACTTTAAACAAGTTCTTTCAATAAGTAAAATCTGTTTTGATTAAGAGAGTCAAGTCCTGTCTGAAAATAACTCTTGCCAGTGCTTGAAAGCCAAATGCCCTGTCGGATTTATTCTGCTGAAGAAACACAAGTTCTCAAACCCAAAGCATAAAACAATAGGTGTGACAAAGCATAAAACAATAGGTGTGACAAAGCATGATACAGGACCTTAAAGGTCCCAAAGAGGTCCTGAAGCTCAGCTACTCCAGTTTTCTTATTAAAGAGATAGCATCAACATAGCTATTAGGGATTGAATGGTCTAGGACAGAAGGGAATTCTTCATATGCTTACAGTCTATAAGTACATATATGGGTGATAAATATTCTATAATGGGCTCTTCAATCTAGCAGAGAAAGGTTTAACATGATCCAAAGGCTGGAAGGCTAGACAAATTCAGACTGGCGGTAGAGGACAAGTGAAAATAAGTAACCATTGGAAGAACTGACCAAGGGTTGTGGTGTATTCTCCATCACTAGCAATTTTTAAATCAGATGTTTTTCTATAAGATCTACTCTAGGAATTTTTGGGGAAGTTCTATGGCTAGATGATCACAATGGTCCCTTCTGGCCTTAGCATCTGCTCATTCGTAGATTCCAAGTACCAGCCTGGTGGCATAAAGGCACAAGAGCCTGACTCCTAGTCAGGGGAGCTGACAGGATTGCCGGGCTCCTGGGCAATGTGTGTGTGTGGGGGTTGGGGAGTGGCTCCACACTCCCACAAGGGGGAGGGTCTCAGGGGGAAGCAGTGGGGCCCCAGCTCCCAGTACTTCCCGGATGGCGCAGTGCCCCACCTGCTGACCCTGAAAGCCGGCTGGAGCACACTGCATGGGGCTCTGGAGTGTACGGTGCTTCCATGGCAACACCAAAGGCCCTGAGGCTCTAGTCACCACTATTGCTGCAGTAGTCACAGCTGTGGGTGGGAGCCTCAGAGCCTTTAAAATGGCTGAACCCCAGGGTAATTGCCCCCTTTGCTCCTTCCTTTCAGCGGGCCTGCTCATAGTGAGTCTGATTCATGACTTGATGTAGCTGTCTGCATTACTGATAAAGAGGTCTACATACAAGGTACCATATAGGCACAGAGCAGGCAGCGGGAAACTCCATCCCCAGGCAGCCCTCAGAGGTTGCTTGGGCAGATCTGGGAATCAAGGACTACATGATGTTGTAGCACACCTGACACAGCTGGGCCTGTTGCAGCTCTAAGTTGCCATCTGGCCTTCCTGCTTTTCTTTCCTGAACTGCTCGAGAGCAGGCAGCAGCTTCAATCCACCCCTGTTGCTCATCAGCTAGCTAAATGCGTCACTGGTCTTTCATCATCTGTACCATATGCTGCTACTCTTGGGCCATCCATTTTAGCATCTTCCTTATGCTTCCACTTCCTCAAGTCCTGCAGTTATGAAGCCTGTTATTCGTGCCAGGAGTCAGTATGCTCAGCTCTAGGCAGCCAACCACTTCCTTGGCAACAGGCAAGAAAACCCCCCTTCCTTCTCAGAGAGACCTCACTCTTTCATTTGAAATCATATCAGAACAAAGGAAACCAGATAGAGAGGGTTTACTCAGTGTCTCCAGCAGGCTACTCCATTGAAAGCAGAGTATATTAACCACTAGCAAGTCTCTCTGGATCTTAGCTTCCTCTCAAGTTCCACTGTCCCAATATTTTCCCAAGGTAATATGGTCTTTCTTGATTAGGGAAAAATGGAACTGGATGCCTCATCAGGACATTGATGCCCAACTGCAGGGACTCCAAAGGGCCATACATCACATGGAATTACCTGGAGTCAGAGCCAAATGCTCACTTCACCTCACATGTTCACATGTCACACCTCAGACTTACTTACCCAGGAACCTACCCTTGCAATAAACCCTATTACCAACTCTGTCCACACATCTATACACGTGACACCATCACAGGACCTAACCATAGAAGCCACAACATCAGGGGCTCATACAGCTGCACATGCTCTCGTGATATATGCTATCAAGTGCCAGCAATGCCCCTCTGCCATGTATATTGGCCAAACTGGACAGTCTCTATGACAACAGATAAATGGACACAAATCAGATATCAGAAATGGTAACACACAAAACCCTGTAGGAGCACATTTTAGCCTACCTGGGCACTCATTAATTGATTTAAAAGTAGCCATTCTTCTACAAAGGAATTTCAGGAACCAACTATAGAGAGACACTGCGAAACTGGCCTTCATTTGCAAATTTGACATGGCCTGAACAAAGACATGAACTGAAGAGGCCATTATATTCAACAACCAAATGAAATCAAAACCTAAGTATGGAATACTTCCAGCCCACTCAATTAACATCATTAGCACCAGCACTACCTGACAGGGCCCCCCCCCCCCCTTTCTTTTTCTGTTATAAATTGTGAGGTTCCCCCTTTTTGCTCCACTTTGCTCATCTGAGGAAGTGAGATTTGCCCATGAAAGCTCATGATACTATATAATATAATAAAATAACCTTTTTGTTTTGAAAAACACCTCTCATTTCTTTTATTTGGGGGAATATACAATGGGGAGGGACTGGGAAAAGAACCTGGGATGGGGAAGGAGGGGACAGGAGAGCTCATGGATAGGGCTGGAACTGACGCCTGCCTCAGGTACCGCAGGATGCTTCAGCTGCTCAAGAGGCCCCACTGCCATGTGTTCACAGGCCTTGGTGGCCCCTGGGGGATAGGAGAAGAAGCCAGGGGGCAGGTGTGGGTGCTGGGACATCGGGGGGTGGGTGCTGGGACTTGTGGGGACAGGTACTGAGAGTTGGAGGAGGACGGTTGCCGGGGGAGGGAGGAGGAGGTGGCTGGTGGACAACTCAATAGCTGTGACCAGGCACTCCATCGCAGTGGTGATCAAGGAGCACATGGTCTTGTGCTGGTGGAACAGCTACTCCCAGATTGTCCCCCTCAGCTCCCAGTCAGCCCAGCACTCCGGGCATCCTCCTTGAAGTTCCTGTTCAGGAACTCGAGGTGTTCCTGTCTGAGGTCATTGTGGGATCACTTGCACCTGCGAGTCTTGTGGAGTTGGAAGGATGGTGTGGGAGGTGATCGACATGCTATGCTTGCAGCTGTGACAGCTGTGAAGACAAGTGACAAGAACAGTCATCCCAGGAGACAGTGTGCATGAAGGCCAGCCCTAAGGTCTCGGTTCAGAGGATGATGATGTGCTTCCGAGCAAGGCCATCTGTGGCCTAGACAGCGGGCACTTTCCTGCAGGGCCACAGATGTCCCAGGGGAGTCTCACGGGGACAAGCAGGCATGGGAAAGTGCCAGCCAGGCCAGGAGCCTGTTGGTGGGAGGAGGGGGATGGGACAGCTCTGCTTCCTTCCGTGTCCTGTGCACACTGGGTCCGGCAGTGGCAGGGTCCCACAGAGAGAGAACTTCTCTCCCTGCTTGGTGGAGGAGGGGGGGAGAGTATTGGGGGAGATGTGTGTGAGCAGCAGACACTGCTTTCTGGGGAGAGTGCTACTGGGGTCCCCTCCTGTTCTTCCCCCTGGCGGGTTCCCACACAGGGGACCAATGTCCACTGCATCACTGTGCTTGACCAGGAGCGGATGCTGCCCAAGAGTGTGAGCATGAGCCTGTGCCCTGTGCAGCACTGCTGTGTGTTTCCAAGACTCCAGCCTGCTTAGTGGTGGCTTGTGGTGGGAAGGTGTCCCACCATGCAGGCCGGAATAAGGCAGGCCTCTCCAGGAACCTTGTGAGAAGGAGTGACTGGTACTCCACGTGCATGGGCTGCTGTGTGAGCCTCAGGCCACAAAGGTCGAGCAAGGTGTGCACAGACCCTCACTGCCTGTTTCCTGCCCCTGCATATATGTAGGGAAGTGATAGAACTCACCTGCACTGCCTTCTCCTTCTTCATCTGAATCCTGGGAGACATCCTGGGAGGGGAGAACCAACTCTAGGCAGATGATGAGCTCCTGGCTTTTGGGCATAGTGTCCAGGGTGGCTTGCTCCTCCTCTTTGTCATCCTCCTCCACAGCCCCATCTTCTTGGAAGCTGACAACGGGCATGTCTTGGCCAGAGTTGATGATGGAGGGGAGGTGAAACCAGCTGCTTGTAAAAGCAGCAGGTCTGTGGTGCCGCTCCAGAGGAGGAATTTTGTTCCCTGGCCTTTGTGTAGTCCTGGCACGGTTGTTTAATTTTCATGCACACCTGGTCCTGAGTGCAGCTGTGCCCCTTCTGGGCCAGGCTGGCAGCCATCCAGCCATACATGTCTGCATTGCACCACCTAGTGTGGAGATCCTGTAGGTTTGACTCCTCACCTCAGACCTCGATGAGATCCAGGATCTCCACACCAATCCAGGCTGGTGCCCTCTTTTGCCATTGGCTAGCGGCTTTGGAGGTGGCTGCTGACTTGCTTGCAGCCATGTGGGGCTCAGAGGGAGCGCTATGGTCACTCATGACTCCATAAAAGGAGGTTGCTGTATGTCACGGTGCTGGCAGGGCCGGTGTGGTGCCACAAGCCCTTTCTGTCTGCCTGCAGCTTTAAAGAATGCAGGCGAAGGGGAGTGTTAGAGTCGTCAGGGCTGTGGCCAGAGTGGAGGCCAATTATTTCAAAATAACAGCAGCTGAGCGTCCATACTAACACTATTTCGAAGTAACAATTTCAAAGTAGGCGTTATTCCTCATCAGAAGCGGGGGTTATTATTTTGAAACAACAAGCCTGTTATTTTGAAATTATTTCAAAATAACGGGCTTGCTGTGTGGACACTCACCTTGATATTTCAAAGTAAAGGGGGGACCGTTCAAAATAACTCCCCGGTGTAGACATGCCCTGAAGGGATTTCACCTCTGGCTTAACAGAGTTGCCTCCATTTATCCTCCCTAATTCTCTGAGCTGCAGAAAGCAGTCTTCCTACTTATTTAATAAAGCAAATTCTAGCAGTAAACGGTTCTCCCAGGAAAGCTGTGAGGAGGCATTCCTTGGTCTTTCTCTTGATGTGCTTTTTCACTTACTGTCCTTTTGACTGATAATGGGACACAATAACTTGTCTCCACTGGGACTTCTGTGCCCTCCCTAGCTTCACCAGTGAGTGAAAATTGCATTGCATCAGTGTTAACTTCTTTTACTGTAGGGGTTTCCAATGGTGCAGCCACACTGTTGGCTGGAACGTGAGTGTACATAAGGCTTTTCCATTTGACCTTGCAAATACAAACCAGCCCTATTCCATTCAGACCCTGATGTTTCTTTATTCCCTCTGAACTAAAAGGGAGCAGAGTGCTTATCCACATGCAACATTCAGCTCATAGGTTCTTCCTGTAAGATAAGCAGCGCTCTTTGCTCTGATATTCACAATAGTCCGTAGTTGCTGCAATGATACATTATGTTAATTACAGATTTAGGCCACTGTCTGAGGTTAAAGTGCAATGCATTGAGCAAACAAGCTGCATCTGTCCGCTGGGAAAACCATCTTTTTATAGGCCGTCAAGGCTCCTTCCCCACTCTGGCACGATGAACGCAGAAGTGGGGGCCCGCAAAAGTACCCCCAAACCTTATTTTTCCAGGCTTTGATATAAATCTTCCCCCCCAAAATCTTAAAAACCTAGATTTTGGGGATAAAAATCCGCTGCCACCACCCAAGTAATAATAAGAAAACCAGGGAAGAGATCACTTGGGAAATCTCAGCCCTATAGTAAAACCAGGACACAAAAAATTAACCAATACCAGGTTAATAAAAAAGAAAGAGAAAGAACTTTTATTATCACCACAATACTCCTGTTACAAGCATAATGACTAGATGAAAAGTCACCAATTAATAAATTCATGGGGAGTTCCACCATGAGCCAAGAGCTTAGTTACAAAGGAGAGGAAAACCCATTTTTAAATGCACAGACATCAGATTCCCATTCCCAAACCATAAAACAATAAATCCTAACGGATTTATCTAAACTTTACCCTACTTACAGATAATGAAGAGTTTTTTCTTGGAGCGAGACATTTTGTCTGTCCTTCTCGGTAGCTGGAGAGAAACTGCCCAGGGACAAAGTAGGGAAAAAACCCAAAAATTCCTTTGTCTCAGTTTGAAATCCCTATCTGCATTTCTATTGGCTGAGCAGATACCTGACCAGGTAAAGTTAATCCCTTAGTCCCCAGGCTGGTGCCCATCCCTCATGGTCATGACATAGGCATATATATGAAGGCTGCAAATGATCAAAAATGATTTTCACAGGAGGGATGGGATTTTGTTGTTTGCCTTGTGTTATTGTTTCTGGGGCAGTTCATTGTGTATTCAGTTCAAAAGGGAATGCAGTAACTTCCTGGATACCAAATGGTAACTGTGGGATGCTACACATTGCTATATACTGTGGGGGTGTTATATTGGCTTGGTCAAAGCCAAGAACCATTACAGATCTCCCAAGGAAACCTGCTCTCACAATATTCCCAATATTCCCGAACCAAAGAGGTTCAGATAAATTTGAGATCAGCATAAACTCCAAGATTTTTCTCCTCTGTAAATATATGAGAATGGGAAAAACAGCCCTGGGTTGAGATATTGAGGAAAATAGAATATCACTGTTATTGCACTTGGCTTTCAGGTATTTGAGTCTAACTCTGCCAAAGCATAGGTCATAACTTACTGCCCTTTCAAAGGGCACTAGACAGTAAGACTCAGGAGCACTACTGAATTTAAGCACTTTGGATGAAATCCTGGCCCCATTCAGAGAATTTTGCCATTAATTTCAGAGGGGCCAGGATTTTACCCTTCAAAGCTTTATCAGTATCCCCCAGTCATCTCAACAGAGTGAAAAACAACACAATTGTTCCTTTTCAATGTGAGTCGTCAGGCAGCATGGAGATGCATGTTCTCTGCCAGCATTTGCCATCTTCTCTTACCCATTTATCTGGGTTTTTTTATTCTTTATTTCTTTAAGCACCAGTTGTGTGCTCAGCCCTTCCCATGACACAAATTGACTTTTATTTCCCTGAAATTCACTAACTACTAGATGCTTTTATTGCACCAGGGACCAACTGGGAAGAGAATCCAAAGTAGGAAATACCTATTTGTGGAAGCAAGCATTTACTTCTGAGGGCTGTGGGACTCAGAGGTGTGGCGAGAACTGTACCCATTCAGCTCTAGTACCAAGGGCTAGTCAGTCTGGGCAAGCGCTAAATAAGGAAAGTGCTTGAGAGGCCCACAATTCTTTCTTTATGCTGATCAATGCCATTGGTGTTAGTTTCAAAGGGGTAGTCATGTTAGTCTGTACCTGCAAAAACAATGAGGAATCCTGTAGCACCTTAAAGACTAAAGCCATATCATCACTTGCAGAAAGATTGAAACTGAGGTGTTTGATCTTCCGGCGTTCGATTTAGCACATCTAGTAAAGACCTGCTAAATCAAATGCTGATGGTGCTTGCTTCAGCACCTGTGCTCCTTGCTCTCATGAGGAGTAAGAGAAGTTGACAGGAGCATTTCTTCCATTGGGCTCCCGCTGTGAGGACAGCACTGAAGATCAGCTTAAGGTATGTTGACTCCAGCTAGATTTTTACATAGCTGGAATTGCGTATCTTAAGCCGACCTTCCCCTGTAGTATGGACCTGACCTACCAGATTTATTTGGGCATAAGCTTTTGTGGGTAAAAACCTCTTTGTCAGATACACAGTGACCACAGGGCTCATCATTATTACTGGTGTTCGTGTAGACATTTTTCATTGGATTTTCAAAGCTGCCAATTAGGCAGCTAAGTGAGAGGCACTCTGCTCAGCACCCAGTATGAAAGAGTGCCCTGGGCTTTGGCAACTGCTATAGAGAAGCGATGGACATCTACATTGTGGTGCATTGGTTTCACACTTCATTTATGTCGACTTAGTAACTGAGGGTATGTCTACACTAGCCCCCTAGTTCGAACTAGGGTGGCTAATGTAGGCATTCGAACTTGCAAATGAAGTCCGGGATTTAAATATCCCGGGCTTCATTTACATGTTCCCAATGAGCGCCATTTTAAATCCTTAGTTCGAACTGACTGCCCACGGCTGCGCGGCAGTCAGAAGTTAATCAAACTAAGTCCTTAGTTGGATTAACTGTTACTCCTCCTGCAATGAGGTGTAACAGTTAATCCAAACTAAGGACTTAGTTCGATTAACTTCTGACTGCTGCGATGTAGCTGCAGGCAGTCAGTTAACTAAGGATTTAAAATGGCGCCACGCAAATGAAGCCTGGGATATTTAAATCCCGAGCTTCATTTGCAAGTTCAAATGCCTACATTAGCCACCCTAGTTCAAACTAGGGGGCTAGTGTAGACATACCCTGACAGTCAGCTTTTCTCTTATTTATATCACATTTTCACTGGCATGCTGGGATCATATTTGAAAGTAAAAATTTCTCACACATTATGCATTACGCCTCAAGTTTTGATGAAGGGCTGTTACTTACCACCCTATGTAAAGCAGTCCGATCATTTGTAGTAGATCATACATAAATGGTTGGATTAGACGTGGGTATCAAAGAATCAGTTGAACCTACATTGAGTTACATGGTTCTCTGCAAATATATCTTACTTACGATTTTGCAAAATGGACTTTCTATAGCAAGAATCACATGAAAAATCACATGAAACGATTTCAATCTCGGAGAGTCATAAAAACGACATTTTTATAATTTCCTACATCAAATTTCCACACAATTTTCAATGAATTGTGACTAAAATATGGTAGAAAAATGATAACAAATCCCAATTATTTGGGGCCCAGCCCCTGCAAACTTTGAAACATGTATTTAACTTCATACATGTAAGTGTTCCCATTGCATTTGATAGGACCATTCTCATGCATAATAGCAGTAATGGAAGTAGAACAATTTATAATGTGGTGGATTCTTTATGATTTACAGTTGTTAGGTCAATTTACAGTTCTTTAAGCCATCAAGGACCATGAGATCATCTAGTCTGACTTCCACATTGCACTCAGTTACCTCTGTATGGAACCCAATAACTTGTGTTTGGCTCAAGCACATTTTCCAGAAAGTCATCCATTATTGATTTGAAGACATCAAGATACGGAAAATCCCACACTTAACTTGGTAGTTTGTTCCAGTAATTAATTGTCCTTACTATTAAAAATGTGTGCCCTATTCTGATCTGAAGTTGTCTGTCTTCCACTTCCCGCAATTCATTCTTGTTATGTCTTTCTTCACTGGATTAAAGGGCCCTGACTTTCTTAGACTAAAGATTTGTATACTGTAATCAAGTCACCTTTCCATCTTCCTTTTGGTAAATTGAACATATTAAGTATCTAAGTCCCTCATTGCAAGTTCCCAAATTATGTTTGTGGCTTTTCATTGCACCTCTTCATTTTTTCAACTTTTTAAAAACTGTGGACACCAGAATTAGACACAGTATTCCACTCATCTGGACATTAGTGTTACAACTGCCTTAAAAAGAGATAAAATCACTTCCCTGCTCATGTTCACTATGGCCTAGATTATAGATCCAAGTATTGCATTAGCACTTTCTGCCCTAACATCAGACTGAGAGCTCATGCTGAGTTAGCGAGCCACTATAACCCCTAAATCCTTTTCCAAATCATGCTTTTGAGGATTCAGTCCCCCATTGGGTACGCATGGCCTTCATGCCTTGGATGTATGACCTCACATTTGGCTACATTAAAGCACATTTTGTTTCAATGGGCCCGGTTCACCAAAAGATCCAGATTGCTTTTTGAGATATTCAGTCATCACACATTCTTAAAGCTTCAGAGGGGTCATCTGAAGAAGTGGGTTGTGCCTACAAAAGCTCATGATACCATCTACATGTTTTGTTAGTCTCTAAGGTGCTGCAACACTATTTGCTGTTTTTTAAGTTTTTACATTCTTAAAGCATTTGCCAGTGCTCTGCTTATTCTGTGTCTAGTTCCTGTGTCTGCCTATATTGTTACTGATTCGTCTAGGATTTCCCTATTTAGATATTTCTAAATAAATTGAATCAGTGCTTGTGGTTTACTTCATGCTGTCTACCTATATTTATATATGTTACACAGTGAAGCATATGGCAAACCTGAAGTTAGACTATACATTTTGACTATGAACCATATAAATATGAAAGAAGGGAAATCCAATCTGTTATGCAAACACACATACTTGTCAGTAAATATTCTAATAATGCAGAGAAAAAGCTGTAACATGATTTTATTCTGGTATAGCTCAGTAAATCTGCATCTGTGAGTCTGAGTGTATTAAATACTCTTTGTAGAAAAGAAGCATCCAGCAGAAAAACATTGAAATCCTTAATACTTTTAGATGGCAGAAAACAAATAAAAATAAAACAAAAAATGACCACAAAATGATACAAAATGCATAATATATTTGTGTAAATGATTTAATCCTAATGTGCTCTTTTAATATTGTCCCAATATTAATAAGACAGGTGTTAAAATAAATGTTGTCACTGAATTAATGTTATAAGAAAGATAAATATGAAGGAAGATGTTGCAGTAGCAACATATTTGTAAGGGTGACCTTCTAAAGAGCTGAAAAAATATTGGTGTCTGCCACCTGTATTATGCACCTACTTCAAAAAAGTAAACACATGAAAGAATGTGTAATAGTTTTAATTCTATTTACACTGGGAATGCTCAATTAGAGAGGACAGGCATCACAGGTGGTTTAAATTTTATGAGATAATCAATGGCTCAGGGCTCTTTCTGAATTCCAGGCAAGGAATATGACAGGGAAATGTATCTGTGTGCACAGGGTGCCAAATCTGTGCAGCAAAGTAGGAGACCAAAAGGACAACTGAGTTTATAGATACAAATGTATGGCAGGTGCACTATGTCCTTGTATTGCCATACAAAATTTGCAAAACTGTACCTGAAAGAGGACCTTTATAGTATGGCTATGCACTGTAATAACTTCACCATTACTCAAATTTTAAAGGAGCCCTTTCTAATATGTAGTATACAGTCAGAAGAGGGGTAGAACTGCAAGTAACTACGATGTATGCAGTAGGCTAGTATAATAGAAAATTGTTCTGGCACAGGTTTGTCATCATTCAAAGTGATTTATCATCTGACAGTGCAAACATGCTTTTTGGGGGGATGAGGGACTGAATAATTGTTCCAAGGTCCCTTAAGACAGAAGATATTCTCTTTTTTAAAATGCATCTTTTCTTTACTGTATTGCATTGAAGAAATATGCATAAGGCCCACAAATAATCCCAAATTGTATAATATTTGGTCTTGTTCTAGTTTCTTCTTTCCATTAGTCCCCCATACCTCTTGACAAAGGGACTGAAAAACTGTTTGCAAATCATTACTGTTCTCAGGTGTACTGGCTACGTCTACACTGGCAGCTTCTTGCGCAAGAACTCTTTTGCGGAAGAGTTCTTGTGCAAAAACTCTTCCACAAGAGTGCATCTACACTGGCATGTGCTTTTGTGCAAGAGATGTGCTTTTGTGCAAGAGCATCCATGCCAGTGTAGACGCTCTCTTCTGCAAGAAAGCTCTGGTGGCCATTTTAACCATAGGGGCTTCTTGCGCAAGAAATTCATGTTGCCTGTCTACACTGGCCTCTTCTAGAAGAGCTCTTGAGCAAGAGGGCTTATTCCTCGTGGGGAGAGGAATAACTCTTCCAGAAGAAGCCCTGTTTTACAACGCTATACTGTAAATTTACTTCTGGAAGAATGCTCGTGCAGTGTAGACAGCCAGCAAGTTTTTGCGGAAGAATGGCTGTTCTTCCGGAAGAAGCTGCCAGTGTAGACGTAGCCTGGTGTTTAGGTAGTTCAATCTCTTGTGACAGGGCCTGGTCCAAAGCCCTTTAAAGTCCTTGTTTTCAGCAGGCTTTGGAATGGGTTCTGTTGCATTCTCTTGTACTACCAACTTCATCACCATCGTATCTGAGCACCTTGCAGAAGTTCATTCTGACATGAATAGCATTTGAGTTTTTTGTAATTTATTTGTAATTGATCTAGTTGAAGGTAAGGTCAAAGAAGTCTGTCTTGCACCTAGAATGGAAAGTGGTGAGGTCTGAGGTGGTTCTTAGTTCTTATATGAGTTCATCACATAGCTTTTGACCAGCACCAGAGGCAGCCTGGTTTTCTGCACGCATGGGGTGAACATCCCTGCTGTGCCGGGATGGAGTTATCATCACAGCCATCATCTCCAAGCTCTAGCTCAGTTTTTAGATATCCCAAGCCAAGGCTGCTGAGTACCTTGAAGACAAGGAAGAAGACTTTGCACTTGACTGATAGTCTATAGGAAGCCATAGAAAGGGGAAGAGAGTAGGTTGGATGTACTCACAAAGGCCTGCCTTGCTAAAAGGTGCTCTGTTATGTTCTGAATTAATTGGAATTTTCTAACAGCCGATGGCTTCATACCAAGGATGTACTGAATTGCTGCAGTCTAGATAAGATGATGGAGTGTGTAATGCAGGCCACTTCATCATCCATGAGGGTGAGATGGAGTCTTGTCATCAGTCAGAGATGGTAGAAAGTGTTATTCATGCTCACTGCTGTGTACTACAAAACATCAGCAAGGAATCCAATAGCACACCTGAACTGCAGACTGAATTTGCTGGTTGTGGTCACTTTCCTGCTAAGCCCTAGCTCAACTAGATTATCATGTTGTTATCGTATGTCATGACAGAAAGATGGAACTCATAACACAAATACTAGAGGCTCACCAAATGAAATTAATAGGTAGCAGGTTTAAAACAAACAAAAGTAAGTACTTTTTCACACAACAAACAGTCAGCCTGTGGAACTCCTTGCCAGAGGATGTTGTGAAGGCCAGGACATTAACAGGGTTCAAAAAGGAACTAGATGGAGGCCAGGTCCATCAATGGAAATTTGCAGGGATAAGCAGGGATGGTGCCCTTAGCCTCTTTTTGCCAGAAGCTGGAAATGCGACAGGGGATAGACTTGATGATTATCTATTGGGTTCATTCCTTCTGGAGCATCTGTAGTTGGCCACTCTTGGAAGGCAGGATATTCGGCTAGCTGGACCTTTGGTCTTACCCAGTATGTCTATTCTTACACGATAATGCCATTTTTGCTTTGCACCAAGCAATTCAAACAGTAACGATGGGTTTAGATCTGGGGATTCTAACACCCCCTTCGTGTTTTAGGGGTTCTGAATATGAGGTTCCAGTTCTGGCATAACTGTAGGTAAAAGAAGCCTGAGAAGCAGGCCCACCTATGGGAGAGTGGAGCAGGCAAAAAGGGCTGTTGCCCCAAGGATTCAAAGAAGCCCAGGATTCCCAGCAGTGGTTGCAGCCCCAGGCCCTTTAAATCACCACCGTCCCTGTGGCGTGCTCTGGGAAGCTCTCAGGGCTGGGGAGCAAGGCCCCCCTCACCTTTCCTGGGGGACTGAGTAGGCTGTTGGATCCCCTGCTAAAAAGGTTGAAGGCAGATCATCACAAACAGAAGTCACTGGGGGAAAAAAATTACAGCAATCTTGTGCAATCATTTAGTTTGTCTGGTTTCCAGAACTGCTGTGCTCCAATTTCATAATGATAATAATAATCATACATAGGTGTCTTTGTCATGTCAGGGACTGTAAGCAAGAGAATGCAGCCAAAGGGCTGTAAATGTGAGTGAGAGGTTGTAGAACAGAAAAGGAACTAGAGCAGAGAGTTTCCAGAGATTTGCATGGGAAGCTCACAGCTGGATCTCCTTAACAGCCCTGCACTGAAAATGCTTCCCTGACCAAGTATGTTACACCATTATAATCATATCAGGAGCTGTGTGAGCAGCAGGATGGAAGAGACACTGCAGGGACCCTTTTCTCCCTTTCCCCTGAGTGCATGCGTGCAAAGACCAGACAAAATATAAGTCTATTGCATTTAGAGTAGAAGGGGGAGTCATGGAGCTGGCCATGATAGAATCATCCCAAAACCTGAGGCTCCTCCAGCTTCCATGCCTGCCATTTTACTACACTCAGTGTAAGGGACTGCATGCAAAAACAAAAAAAGGGGCAGCAATAGCTGCTAAAGTGTGTAGTTCTGCAGCACTCCTATAGGCATTTAGCTCTGAAGAGGTACTGCCCAACTGTCCATCTGTGAGCCTATTGGAAGGCTGTGTTTTTTAAAGCTCTAATGAAGGTCTGAATGTATTAATAACACCCCAAACCACAATATGTGTTTTCTTTTGCCTTTTCTCCCCCTGCAAGATTAGAGCCCTGTTGAAAGGGGTACATTGCAGCTCGTCTCTAAGAACTGCCTCTCATGTACGCTCACAGGTTACCTTTCCTCAGACCCAGAGTATGAAGCTTTAATTGCTCAGAGGGTGAGTCAAATCTATGCAAAAATTTCTGGGTTTGATTTGTTCCTCAGAACCAGTGCAAGAGAAGAAATTTGTGAGCACATTTAAAAGCAAAAACTTGACTTCCATAAGCAGCAGCATATATGTGTGTGTGTATTTGTTAGTCTCTAAGGTGCTATAGGACTACTTGTTTTTTTAAAGAGAAGTGAGTTCACGGAAACAACATGCTCAAAATGACAAACAGTGGAACTTGTGATTGGTGCCATTTTGCTCCTGCTCCTTATGGAAGTCAATTAAGCTATTTCGAAATAAGCTACGCAATTGATGTAGCTCATTTTGTGTAGCTTATTTCGAGTTAAGCCCTGCTGTGTAGTTGCACCCTTAGGGTGTGTCTACACTGCATCCATAGCTCAAAATAAGCTACACAATTTGAGCTACACAAATTGTGTAGCTTATTTAGAGAGTACTTCGAAATAGCTTATTTCAAAATTTGGCCCTGTCTACACAGCACCAAATTTCAAAATAGAATGCTATTCCAAAACGTTCCTTAATCCTCGTGGAACGAGGTTTACGAGGATGTCGGAATAGCCAGCCTGTTATTTCGAAAGCTATTTCAAAATAACAGGCTTGTTTAAAAGACACAGAATAGCTATTTTGGGATACTGAAAGTATCCCAAAATAGCACTGCAGTGTAGACGTACCCTAAGGTATTTCAGGACTACTCATTTTTTTTAAGTACCAGACTAACACGGCTACCCCCTGGGACTTTTAAACATGCAAGTCACTTCTTTTGTGATTACGCAGGTATAAATCAGAAAAGACTCAACTGAAGTAAAATTTACTCTGGTGTAAGTGAGAGGAAAATCCCCCAATCTGTGCCACAAACAAACAAGCCTCTAAAAAAGCAACTCAAACACTTGTTAGTATCAAGAAATACCCATGGCTACAGTTTTGATGGGGATTTGCACAAAGCTACTTCTGTTCAAAGCAGCATACAAGAGGAAGCTACAGCTCCAAGGTTAAAAAGTAAACCAGAAATGGCTAACTGTGGCTTTAAAGTTACAGTTTGCACTATCAGATAGTTTTAAAAGCCCAGAGAGAATAATTCATAACCTCCAGAACCTCCAGGGGAATGCTTCCCACCCAAGTGGTTAAACTGCCTTTTAATGTGCTTCACCCTGTATGATGTCCTACCCAGTCTTTATTGGCTGGTGAGGTAGGGTAAGGCTAAATAGGTAGTATGACAGAATTCAACAGTGCAAGCAGCATTCTCCTCCCCCACTAAATAGTGTAGAAATATTTTAAAGGGGTTACCCTCCCCAAACACACCTTTCCTTATAGTGCTTGTTGTGTGACTAGAAAACATGTGATCTTTTGCAGCCCTGCTGGAGTTTATGCTGACTCCTGAGCCTTAGCACCACAGGGGAGTGTGGAAATGAGAGATCTCTTCTCCTCGATGTGTGAGCTCAAAAAAGGCCAGGCACAGCCTGACAGAAAAAATTACTTTGAGTGTATTTTTCTGAGCACTAGAATGCACAAAAATTAATAAATAGGGATCACTGCTCATTTTATATGAAGGAAATGTTTAAAGATTATGTGTCAAGTAACAGTGTCTTTCTTTGCCCTGCCCTGCCCTGCCCTGAAACAGAAAAATAGCCCTTCTGAGTTCCTTTTAGCACAGGGGTGGGCAATAATGATTGATGGGAGGGCACTGCCCGATATTGAAATGTGATCAAGGACTGCACTTTTTTATGGAGTGGGTGCGGGGTCTGGGATGGAGGTTAGGTTTAGAAGGGAGCTTGGGATAGGGAGCTGGGGTGCAGGAGAGGGTGTGAGATCTGAGGAGTTTGGGTGAAGGAGGTGGCAAGGAATTGGGGTGCAGGGTCTGGAAGGGATTATGGGTGCAGGAGAGGTTTCTGGCCTAGGAGAGGAGTGTAGGAGGGCGTGCAGGGCCTGCACTGTCCCCAGCACAATCTCTCAGCTCCCATTGGCTGCTTTCTGGCCAATAGGAGCTGAGACATTGTGCTGGGCATGGGGACAACATGCAAAGCTTCCCCCTACTGTGTGCAGCACAGAGAGCCACAGGGAGCATCCAGCCACTTTGATTGCAGGCTCTGTGCTGCAGTGGCAGGCTGCAGGTTGGATTAAAAGGCTTGGCAGGCTGGATCTGGCCCACCCCTGTTTTATCAGTATAACAAGTTCATTAGCTAGGAAAGCACCTAAGTTAAGTTTTATAAGAGATGCTGGTTAGCCTAACTGGGGTGGCGTAATAGAGAACTTAGTTCACCTGTGCATTGTTAGGGCTCGCCTTGCAAGTATTAAACCTTGACTTTGGGAGCTTAGGGAGAGCTAGGACTGCAGCATATGGATGTATTTATCTATGAAAGGATTTATGTAAAACATTATTTCTCAGAGCCTTGTTTCTAGTGCAGAGTTCAGATGGATTTTAAAGGTGTAATCTGTTTTGTGTGGATGACATTTTTTACATGAGAGGAAAAAATACCTTTTAGAGAAAATACCTGTACCTAAACGATCTAATTTACTAGGTGATAGACTTTAGCATTATCATTTATTTTTTCGCATTATATTAGAACCTGGAGACTCTATTTTATCACGTACAAATATACACTCATAGGAAGCAATGACACTGACACAAACAATTTATCATCTGTTTGTTTGTTTTTGTTTCAAAACCAAAAATCCTCTAACAATCCAACATGGAAAAAAAATTGATATTCTGGTTTTCATTATTTTTTGTGTCTTTAAAAACTATTTTGTACTCTTCCTTTCCTCCTATGGCCTCTTTTAATTTTACTGCCAAATTAAAAGGAACAAAAAGGGAAAAGAAATAAAACTAGCAATTTTTGGGGTGAAGGGGTGCTGAAAATATTGGATTTTTTTTAATTCAGTGCTTGTGAAATATGCTTGTTATTTTCCAACCAGCATTAGTGCTTATACATATTTATGCTAGGTGGACTACACTGTTGAAATGCCAGTAGAAGGGATGCATGGGCAAGTTTGGGGGCATCTCTGCATTCCTTTTCCCCTGTTTGCTAGCACTTATTTGGATAATGTTGCTTGAAACTGAGCAATTCTTATTTTCTTATGCAACTTTCAAAAGTGAAATGACAGGATTGTTTTTTTTTTTAATGTGGGGAAGTGGAATGGTGCAAAACAAAGCAACAGGAAATACTATCGTAGAGTCACTGTCTGGTTTCTGTTGCTCAGTAGTGAAAGACAAACTGGAACTGTGTAAGGGCTGATGAACTATCTCCACTCTTATTCCTCTCCCTGCCTTACGCAATCTTTCTACTGTGTAATAATGTAATGCCAACAGGTGGAATCAACGTTGGCCCTCTGGCTCTGAGTGCATGAGCTTCTACAGCCTCAGCTGAGAGCCAGATGACTTTTAGCTCAAGCTGTGGAGGACTCTCTTTCTCTCTGCAAGTGGTCTAAATGCCATTACATGGGACAGTGAACCATGCTCAGTAGGTGTGTGGGTTACATCAACATGCCAGGAAGCTGTGAAGATGAGCTATGTGCTGTACTGGGGATAGAGGATGTCTGTGCTTCCTAAATCTTTTCCTTGTGCAGCAGAACTGCCCTGACTTTAAACTTCATCTTGGGACTTCAGAATCCCCAGGAGATCATAGCATCATAGAACACTAGGACTGGAAGGGACCTCGAGAGGTCATCGAGTCCAGTCCCCTGCCCTCATGGCAGGACCAAATACTGTCTAGACCATCCCCGATAGACATTTATCTAACCTACTCTTAAATATCTCCAGAGATGGAGATTCCACAACCTCCCTGGGCAATTTATTCCAGTGTTTGACTACCCTGACAGTTAGGAACTTTTTCCTAATGACCAACCTAAACCTCCCTTGCTGCAGTTTAAGCCCATTGCTTTTTGTTCTATCCTCAGAGGCCAAGATGAACAAGTTTTCTCCCTCCTCCTTATGACACTCTTTTAGATACCTGAAAACTGCTATCATGTCTCCCCTCAATCTTCTCTTTTCTAAACTAAACAAACCCAATTCTTTCAGCCTTCCTTCATAGGTCATGTTCTCGTTAATCATTCTTGTTGCTCTTCTCTGGACCCTCTCCAATTTCTCCACATCCTTCTTGAAATGCGGTGCCCAGAACTGGACACAATACTCCAGCTGAGGCCTAACTAGCGCAGAGTAGAGCGGAAGAATGACTTCTCGTGTCTTGCTCACAACACACCTGTTAATGCATCCCAGAATCATGTTTGCTTTCTTTGCGACAGCATCACACTGCTGACTCATATTCAGCTTGTGGTCCACTACAACTCCTAGATCCCTTTCTGCCATACTCCTTCCTAGATAGTCGCTTCCCATTCTGTATGTGTGAAACTGATTGTTCCTTCCCAAGTGGAGCACTTTGCATTTGTCTTTATTAAACTTCATCCTGTTTACCTCAGACCATTTCTCCAATTTGTCCAGGTCATTTTGAATTATTACCCTATCCTCCAGATTAGTCAAAACCCCTCCCAGCTTGGTATCATCTGCAAACTTAATAAGCGTACTTTCTATGCCAATATCTAAATCGTTGATGAAGATATTGAACAGAGCCGGTCCCAAAACAGACCCCCTGCGGAACTCCACTTGTTATGCCTTTCCAGCAGGATTGTGAACCATTAATAACTACTCTCTCTGAGTACAGTTATCCAGCCAATTATGCACCCACCTTATAGTAGCCCCATCTAAGTTGTATTTGCCTAGTTTATTGATAAGAATATCATGCGAGACCGTATCAAATGCCTTACTAAAGTCTAGGTATACCACATCCACCGCTTCTCCCTTATCCACAAGACTCGTTATCCTATCAAAGAAAGCTATCAGATTGGTTTGACATGATTTGTTCTTTACAAATCCATGCTGGCTGTTCCCTATCACCTTGCCACCTTCCAAGCGTTTACAGATGATTTCCTTAATTACTTGCTCCATTATCTTCCCTGGCACAGAAGTTAAACTAACTGGTGTGTAGTTTCCTGGGTTGTTCTTATTTCCCTTTTATAAATGGGCACTATATTTGCCCTTTTCCAGTCTTCTGGAATCTCTCCTGTCTCCCATGATTTTCCAAAGATGATAACTAGAGGCTCAGATACCTCCTCTATCAGCTCCTTGAGTATTCTAGGATGCATTTCATCAAGCCCTGGTGACTTGCAGGCATCTAACTTTTCTAGGTGATTTTTAACTTGTTCTTTTTTTATTTTATCTTCTAAACCTCCCCCCTTCCCACTAGCATTCACTATGTTAGGCATTCCTTCAGACTTCTTGGTGAAGACTGAAACAAAGAAGTCATTAAGCATCTCTGCCATTTCCAAGTTTCCTGTTACTGTTTCTTCCTCCTCACTGACCAGTGGGCCTACCCTCTCCTTGGTCTTCCTCTTGCTTCTAATGTATTTATAAAAAGTCTTCTTGTTTCCCTTTATTCCCAGGAGAGTGTTCACATTCCTTTGCATCTGCCTGTAGTTATTGCCTTTCAGATGGGGTGGCCATAGCCCTCTCAATTTTTAAAGGCCATAACAGCCAGCGATGGGTGGAAGAGAGTGGAGAGGAGCACGTGGGAGTAGAATTTTAGGGGTAATTGAGGGCATAGGAGCAAGGGTTATGGAGGAAGGAACTGGGGGCACATTTTGGGCACTGGTGGCCTCTCACTTTTAGGGATTTTCTGCCATTCCAGTTTTCAGAACTCCAACAATGCATAATTATCACATTTTGTAGGCTCCATGGAAATAATTTCTAATGGGATATGCATAGGACCCTACCAAATCCATGGCTGGGGAAAATGCATTACAAATAATGAATTTGTGCATAGACTATTTATTTGTATAACTGTAGAATGTAGGAGACCTAATCATAGACCAGGACCCCAGTGAATGAGACACGCTCCAAATGCAGAACAAAGAACTTATAGTCTAAATACAAAATGAGAGACAACTGACAGGAGCACATTGGCATGGTGTGGTATTGCCACCCGTACTTCTGCACTGCTGCTTGGAGGGTGCTGCCTTCACAGATGGGCACCCAGCCAACAGCTTCCACTCTCTGGCTGCCCAGTTCTCAGGGTAGAACAGAAGTAAGGGTGGCTATACCACAACTCCTCTGTAAAATAACATTGGAACCCCCTTCAGCTCCCTTTCGGGTCAGGACCCCCAATTTCGGAAACACTGGCTTACCTTTGAAATCTGTTTAGCATACTGTAAAAGCCCACAAAAACCAGATTTCACAGGGGGGAAACAAATTTCATTATTTGTGATGCATTTTTCCTGGCCATGAATTTGATAGGGCCCTACTCATATCCCTTGAATTCACTGAAAGTTTTGGAAGAGTGATCCCTCTAATGCAGGGAGAATTTAACTATAGGGTTTGTAGCAGCCAGTTATCGTAGTCTAAATTTACCCGTACTGTAAAGGGCAATTGCACATGATGAATTTATGGAGAAATCCACTTTAGGCCCATTAGAAATTATTGACAAGGAGCTACAAAATGTTATATTTAAGCATTGTGTCAAACTCATAGATGAGGAAGGGAGAAACCACTATTTTTTCACATTATATTTAATCTAGGTTTTTCAGCCCTAAGCAAGATACATTTAACTGTTCAGTGAGCTTGCCTTCCTTCTGAAAGTCTGGAATGACAAAGAATAGCAAACTACTGTAGTTTAGTTAAATTTATCTGTTCAGTCTCGTCCCTGACTTTGTTATTTCTTCAATTACAAAGGCAATCTCATAAAAGCAGATTTACCATTTTGTCAGTTGTATTTGTTAAAACCATAAAGTTGTCTTTCCTCCCATAAATGGTAAATAGCATGTGAAGGATGGTTTCAAGATCTCCTAGAAATGAACAATTAGAAGATCTATGACTGCTTTGAATCTAGTTTCTGCCACAGTAAACACATATTTAGCAACCTATGAAACAGAATCTCTCTCAGCTGTTTGTTTTGAGCCAGCAATACTTCTATTTTTTTTTAATTGCAGGATACATTTTCCTACATATTCTTATAGGAATGAATGCACAGTCAATTCTCTGCTAAAGATCATTTGTCATATGACAGTCATGCTGGGTCAGTTTAGGTGTTTCTCTTCAACTCGTATAAATCTTTCTCCTTTTACTAAAGATTTCCGTGGTCATAGAAATAATGAAACTAATTTTTAAACAAAATAGTAGGAGGAACTTCAGGATTTTTAGCTATTGCCCTTTTGCTGTTCACTTAAGATTTCATTATTCTCCCCTCACCCCCTGTTTCCTGCATAAAGGAACAGTATTTGGCAGAGAACCTCAGTTTTCATGGAGTTTCCTTCCAATTATTCAGTAGGGTCATGGCTCACCCTCTGCACTTAGGCTACGTCTACACTATGAGTTTTCTTGGCAAAAAATATGCTAATGAGGGACTCATTTGCATGAGTCGTGATCTCATTTGCATATTTTCTGCCGATCCGTTTTTGCGCTGGGGTATTTGCGTAAAAACATGCAGCATGGACATTCTCTTTTTTCACAAAAACCCCTTTTTCCGCAAGATCCTTATGCCCCCAAAAAGGAGGTATACTGCTTGTTTTTGCGCAAAAACCCCTAGCGCAAAAATGGATAGGCAGAAAATTTGCAAATGAGATCGCAACTCATGAGTCCCTTATTAGCATATTTTTTGCTGAGAAAACTCATACTGTAGACGTAGTCTTAAAAGTAGAATTGGGTTCAGTAGACCGTCAAGATGCAGGCAGTGTTTTGGGGCAAAGCACAGGCTAGGATTATGCATCCTGATCCCCGGGGGCCATTATGGCTCCAAGCAGTGAATAAGGGTTTGCATTAGCTTTTCTCCCACTGTCACTCAAGTTTGAGGAGGAAAAGATCCTATACTCAGCATTTGGGTCAGATGTGTGTCTCAATCCCACCAGACTGCACTAAGCCCTTTTCTATACTAAGGAGATATTTTGAAATACCCCCCCTTAGGACAAATTTATAAGTGGAGCATCTACACTACCAAGCCTGTTATTTCAAAATAACAGGCTGGTTATTTTCCAATCTGTACTCCTGCTTTCCTCGGGGAATAACACTCATTTTGAAATTGTTATTTCGAAATGGCATTTGTGTGGATGCTCCAGTGCTGCTAATTCAAAATAATTGGCCTCCGGAGGCCTCTCACAGCTACAGTTCTGATTGCTCTGACCACAACTGGCATCTCTAGTGCTCTCCTCCTCCTGCAGAACATAAAACTCCTGGCAGCAGAGAAGGGCTTGGGCCATGAAGGGCTTGCTTGGGCCATGAAGGGCTTGCTGGTCCTTCAGCTGCCACTGGCCAGGGATGCAGGAGAGCTCCAGCCTGGACTGGTGCAGAGATCCTGGACCTCACTGAGGTCTGAAGTGAGGAGACCAACCTCCAGGATCCCCACACCAGGAAGAGGAATGCAGAGGTCTGAGGCTGGATTGTTGCCATCCTGGCCAAGAAAGCCCATACCCAGACACTCTACCAATGCCGGATGAAAATCAAAGAGCTCCAGCAGGCCTACCACAAGGCCAGGGAGCAGAGCAGACGCTCCAGCGTGGCACCACAAAGCTGCCACTACTACGACCAGCTGCATGCCATCTTGGGGGGGGGCAGTTACCTCCCCCATCATCATTGTCAGGGCTCGACAAATTATACAATCTACTAGCCCATGGTGAGTAGATTGTAACCCGGAAGAGCCAGGTTCAGGCGATCTTTGCATGCGCAGAACGATCTGCGCATGCGCAGATCACTGGACAGCTCGGCTGGTGAGCAGGGCTCGCCGCGGTTCGGCGAGCCCTGATCATTGTGGAGTCTGGCCAAGAAATGTGCGGTATCATCCTCCACAAGGGCGGGGTGCTGGAGAATGCAGAGGAGGAATAAGGAGGAGGAGAAGGAGGATGAGGCCAGGAGACCATGCCCACCAGCCAAGACCTGCTCCTCACCATGGAGCCAATCCCCCCCATCCCAGGATGTCTCCCAAGCTTTGGACGAACGTGGGGAAGGCTCTTCAGGTGAGTTCTATAACTTTCCCTATACACACATAGAGGCAGGCAATGGGCTGCGAGGGGCTGCATGCTCCTTTTTTGGCCTACTTGGCCTGGGGGCCGCACAACAGCCTGTGCACATGTGTACACGTGGAGTGCCAAGCTGGAGCACTCAGCCCCATGATGCTCTCACACAGGAACCCCCGGGTCATTTTCATAAGGTTCCTGGAGATCTAAGTTCCCTGTAAGCTGTGCAGCTGTATAACCGCACAGCTGTTTTCTGAGCTCTGCTCAGAAGTTCAAAGCTCCTGCACAGGCTAGGAGCTCAGCTGACCAGCGGGGGGCAGGGTGCAGTCTCAAGTAGCTAAATGGAGATGCTCTGTGTTTGAAACTAAGCAGCTCCCAGAGCAGGTAAACAAAGGAGATAGAGACAATCAGTGGCTGGGGAAGGGGGGGAGGAGGAGGAGGAGGAAGGGAGAGAGGGAGGAAGTGATTGGCTGAGGTGGAGTTAGAGGGGAGGGGGCTTTGGAGGATCCCATCTACATGAGGAGAGAGAGGCAGTAACTCAGCACTCTCAAGCCTCCTGGGAAAATAAGAGGCTGACTGCTTGGGGTATGTGGGGGGAAAAGTGGGTGGGTGGGTGTTGGCATTGGGGTGAGGTGGAGGTGGGAGGGAGTTTGTTTGTCCTGTGAGGTGGGGGAGGTGTGGATAATTTGTTTCTGCTTTAGCTGGGAGTTAGGACAGGACAGACTGCTGGTGCCTGCTAGTTTGAGAAGCAGCATTTTATCCCAGCCCCCATCTGGGCTGGGAGAGCAAATTGAACAGGGAAAGGGGTTGGGTGGGTGCTGGCATCTGTTCAGTGAGGTGAAGGTGCAGGGGAAGTTTGTTAGCAGTGTCTCAACTCACTTGCTGCAGTCCTCTGTCTAGCTGGGTTTGGGTGGGGGAAGCAGGCTGCATGGGATGAGTGTGCGCCAGGACATTTCCATGATTACAGTTCAAAATTTACATGGGTGTTAATGGCTTTAGGTAAGAAAGAAAAAGATTCTTTTAACAGATGTTTGGGGATGTTGCAGATATCTAAAACTCTGCTCTTAATGATTTTTTAAATACTTTTACTAAGGTGGGGGGGAAGGGATAGCTCAGTGGTTTGAGCATTGGCCTACTAAACCCACAGTTGTGAGTTTAATCCTTGAGGGGGCCATTTAGGGATCTGGGGCAAATCTGTCAGGGATGGTACTTAATCCTGCCATGAGGGCAAAGGGCTGGACTTGATGACCTCTCAAGGTCCCTTCCAGTTCTATGAGATAGGCATATCTCTGTGTATTATTATTAAAACATGGTATATTTGATTTCATATTAAATATTGTAAGCATTGTTCCTTGTTAACTATCCCTTGTTGTAATATATTTTCTTCCACACATATGGATTGCATAATATCTGTGTGTGCATGTGTTTTATTTGTATTGGTGGTGCACATCCACATATTACCTCAATATTGGTGTTGCACATAAGAAATTTCAACCCACCCAAAAGAAAAGTCAGCCTGCCCAAGGCTAGAAAATGTTAGCAGGAACACTTCTGGAGAGGCCTGCCTTATCCCAGCCTCCATGGTGGGACACCTTCCCACAACAAGCCACCCTAATGAGTCTGGGGTCATGGAACTACACAGGAAGACCACTCAGGACCAGATGGCATGCCAGCACAATGCCATGTGCTCCTCCCTCACCTCAGTGGTGGAGCACATGGCATCATGCATGGAGTGGGCCAACAGCCACCTCCATGCCCCCCATGGCTTCCCTGCCTAGCCCCCCCAAGGGGCTGCCAGGGCCCCAGAACACAGGCTGGTGGGACATCTCAGGCAACCAAAGCCTCCTGACCACCCATAGGCAGGCGCCAATCCCAGCCCCAGCCCTGAGCCTCTCTCCTTCCCCCAGTTTGTCTGACCAAGTACCCACAGGAAGTATCCACCCTCCTGGTGCCCTCCCCAGAGTGCTTTTGGGGAACTCTGTGTCTGAGGCAGTCTCCAATCAGTGTGGACACTCTATTCTGGAATAATTCTTACTAATTTCAATGCTTCCACATACTGGGGATACACTATTTCAATTTTGTTAACTCAGGAGTTATGTCAATTTTACTTATTGCAAAATAATTTCCTAGTGCAGACATGTCCTCAGATTGGTTTCTGCACACTTGGGCTATGTCTAGACTCTGTAGAATTTTCGAAAGAGGATATGCAAATTCAGCAGGATTTTGCATATCTTCTTCCGATCTCACTTTTGAAAAAAGATCTTTCGAAAATGAAAGTAGTCTGGACATGTTTTTTTGGGGAAAAAACCCCTTTTTAAAAAATACCGCTCTTCCTTAAAAAAGGAGGTTTACGTGGTTTTTCCAAAAAAGGTTTTTCCCATGGAATTTGCATATCCTCTTTCAATAGACCTGGTAGTTTAGATGTGCCTTTAGGGGAAGGGAATAAGCATGCAGCAGAAGTAATATTTCCTTCCTCGGTGCTCCCCCTTCCCACAGATTTTTCTGATGTTTTGTCCCCCTCATCTTAACAGAGGCCCAGTGGATAATGGATCCCTAAGCATTTAAAAGGGTGCTAGGACCCTTCTCTTTTCTCTACCTGTGTTGGTGGTGGAAGGTAAGTGTATTCCTCCCCAACTCCTACTACTGCCACTGGATCTCTGCCTTCCCTGCATTTACTCATGTAAATTCTCACAGAATAATTCATTTATAATATACATAATTTATTCACCCTTTTGTGTAACTTTTGTTATGTTGCCTGCTTCATTCTTACCCAGGGCATTAGCTGTACAAGTCACAATATGCTCCTAGATATGGGAGTGTTAATATATCATAGCTCTCCTGATTCCCGTGAAGGATTCCAGACTTACACCAATATAATTGATGCAATTTTCTAATGCTCCCAGTAGAGGGCAGGGTTTGTAAGGAGGGTTTAGCTCCCCAAACCCGTGGATCCTAAGGGAGCCACAGTGCAAAGTACATGAAAGAACTTTGCATCCTTATTGCTCCCGGCCTGCCCCCTAGACTGGTGGGGGCACAGTTTCTGCACTCACTGTCCATGGCCTTCCCCATGCACCTCAAAGGTGGTTTCCCATTGACTAGGCTATGATTATAAAACTCATTCCCAGACAGACTAGAGTACATTACAGGGTAAAATGCAAATCTACTTCTTCTGACCTAGTTTTTTCATAGAAGCACTTTATGAATCCTAATGATATTATCACAGGTGTTATGATACTTTTCATAAAGCTCCAACTCCTGAGTCATGTGATTCCACAATAATTTCAACTTTCATTTAAAGAAAGCCTTGCAAGTTTCTAGCCTTCACAGTAGTGGGGGGAAACTTGAAAATGTAATCTCAACGTTCAGAAACCAGAAATCACCCCTCAAATTATTACCTTTTAAATCATTTGATTTAAAGAGGCCTATCTCATGAGTAAGGCTTTGATTTAATCATGGATATCTTTGTAAACGTCACTGATGGGTAACGAACAAAAAACAAAAAAATCAGGGCCCATGACCTGTCCATGACTTTGTAACATATTGTAGCATATTGTAACAAATACCACTTACTAAATCTTACAGGACTGCAACTAAGAGGGTGTCTTGGGGTCTGCTGCTGAGGGGAGGGGGCCAGGGCCAATGGCTCCAGCTGCCTGGGGCTGCTGCCGGGGCAACTGAGCAGCATCTGCTCCAGCTGCCCAGGGACCACTGCTGGGGACCGCTGCCTCAGCAACTGGCTGCAGAGCTGCTTCTGCTTGGGCATCCTAGGGGGTTAGTTATGCTGGCCCTGCAGAGTCATGGAATGTGATGGAACCTATGAGTTCTGTAACCTCTGTAACAAACACACAGCCCTACTCATGTGTTTTGAATGACTGGGATTGACATTACTGCAAACAAAGCTACAAACAGCGTCCAAAGTCAATTGTGCAGTACTGGAACAAAGGTAAAAAGTATCGGGGGGGGGGAGGGAAATTAGGATTATTAATTTATACTGTGGTAGCCTAAAGTCCTCAGTCAGGTCAAGGCTCCGTTGTGCTAGACTCTGTTGAAATATAGAGTGAATAACTGTTTTTAGCTCAGTCTACAAGTCAAAGGTGGGTGAAAGAAGGTCAGATAAAAAACAAATAAGATGGAATAGAATAGGCTACTCAGTACACAGTTCTTAGCCAATCAATAACAATAATCACAATTTACCATCTTTCTAGACATTATCAGATGGATGACAGGTCACTTTTCTGAGGTGATTAGACACCATGGATTTTACAGTACAAAAGCCTGAATAGGTGGATTTGTTGGTGTTATGGCAGGTATCATCAGCTGATGATGTTACAGTCTTCCAAGTATTTTTTTCTTATCATCCAAGCAAAATATTTAATTTAGGAGAGACAAGCTGTCTGGTAGAGATAGTCAAGCCTGTGATGAAGGGGGGGATCTACAGGTGGCAGGGATCTACAGGTAACAAGTGCTCTCCACTTATGGAAGGGAATACTGGGACTTGAGAACACTATTTGGCCCTTCGTGTGTGTATAGATTATCCTGATTCTCTTCTCGCTTACTGTGGTATAAACAGTGTATATTTCTAATGAAGTCAGTGGAGTTATTCCAATATAAATCCTGTCCATATCAGAGGAGAATAAGACCCAATGCACTGACTGCATTTGACATGTTTGAAGGTGAGGTGTCTACTTTATCTTTATCATGTCAATGTAATGCTTTTAAAAACTGACATTTCATATTCCGCTTTAGACAAGCTGCATTTGTACTTGCCCAATACTTTTCAACATCAGTCTTTCCTTTTAAACTTAAATGTCAGCCATGTTCTTGAAAGGCAAATAAATGAATTTCCCACTCCACAGCAATTTCATGGCAGTTCAGGCTTGATGAAAAATCAGAGCTAGCCTGAGGCACCGTGTTTTTGAAAATCTGTGTAGGTTCTTTCAACCTCATACTCTTCACTTTGGAAGCATTAAAACATTCCTCTTTCATTGGCAAAATGCATTGTAATAGTCTGCCTTAAACAGACCCAAAAAAATGTTGAAGCCTGTCTTTTGGCTCTGCTGGAGTCTCTGCTTTCTGGGTGCCTGTGACAGTGATTCTGCATGCAGCAGTCTGACATGTAAACTATACACGATCTTTCTGGACTCAAGGTTTTCCAGCAGACTGTGTTTAAGAAACTAAGATACTTTTGGCAGGTGTTGTATAAGTTATCTCTTGCAAGAGAGGAACCTTTTATATTTTATCTTAACAATGCTTATCTTATGGTATAAGCATTGGTAGAGCTAAGATTTACTAGCGAGACTTCATTACTCTCACTCTTTTTATATTCCAGTTGGACGGACACTTGCATGTGATAATGACACAATCCTATTACAAATTAAGAAACTGAGATCTAGGGTTGACTAGTGGTTGGATTATGGGATAGGATTCTATATCTGGTTCCCACTAGTGTGTACTCTGTGCAAACTTGGGCAATTTATTAGGCCCAAGTTATAGAGTGGAGCCATTAATTTTGGGTGCCTCTTAGTTTACAAGCCCAAGTTGAGACACCAGTGAACCGACTTTCAGATGATCTGATCAACCACAACTCCAGCAGCAATATATTCTATCAAAATGGTATGTAATATTTAGAAGCTCTGATAATCAGTCCTTAATAGCTACCAGTTGTTGAGCAGCCAATAGCAGAAGCATGCGAAGTGTACATATTTTTGATAGTATTTGCCTCAGTTGCTTGAATTGTTAATATAACACTAACCTGACCCAAGATAACACCCTAACTATTGGACTGTTCTTTCCTCTAGAGGTGGCAATTCTAAGTGACACATTTAATGATCCTGCCTCTCTACAAATAGCTACAGTTTGGGCTCTCATAACGCAGGAAAGAGTGTAGCTGCAAAGGAAACCGTCACTACAGATCCTGTTGCTATTCTGTCAATGACTGTAGTTACCACAGCTTCACCTTGTCAACCCAGGTTCTATTTCCCTTTCAGCAAGCATTACTTTTCTCTGGATACAATTACCTTTATTTTCAAATGTAAAAACCCCAACAATTCATGTTACAAACAGTTCATGTTACAAACAATTCATGTTAGCTTCTATGATGAGGTAACTGGCTCTGTGGACGTGGGGAAAGTCAGTGGATGTGATATACCTTGACTTTAGCAAGGCTTTTGATACGGTCTCCCACAATATTCTTGCCAGCAAGTTAAGGGAATGTGGATTGGATAAATGGACGGTAAGATGGATAGAAAGCTGGCTAGAAGGCCGGGCCCAGCGGGTAGTGATCAACGGCTCGATGTCAGGATGGCGGTCGGTTTCTAGCGGAGTGCTCCAAGGTTCAGTTCTAGGACCGGTTTTGTTCAATATCTTTATTAATGACCTGGATGAGGGGATGGATTGCACCCTCAGCAAGTTTGCAGATGACACTAAGCTAGGAGGAGAGGTAGATATGCTTGAGGGCAGAGATAGGGTCCAGAGTGACTTAGACAAATTGGAGGATTGGGCCACAAGAAATCTGATGAGGTTCAACAAGGACAAGTGCAGAGTCCTGCACTTGGGACGGAAGAATCCCAAGCATTGTTACAAGCTGGGGACCAACCATTTAAGTAGTAGTTCTACAGAAAAGGACCTGGGGGTTACAGTGGATGAGAAGCTGGATATGAGTCAACAGTGTGCCCTTGTAGCCAAGAAGGCTAATGGCATATTAGGTTGCATTAAGAGGAGCATTGCCAGCAGATCCAGAGATGTCATTATTCCCCTTTATTCGGCTTTGGTGAGGCCACATCTGGAGTATTGTGTCCAGTTCTGGGCCCCCCACTACAAAAAGGATGTGGACGCATTGGAGAGGGTCCAGCGGAGGGCAACCAAAATGATTAGGGGGCTGGAGCATATGACTTATGAGGAGAGGCTGAGGGAGTTGGGTCTGTTTAGTCTGCAGAAGCTAAGAGTGAGGGGGGATTTGATAGCAGCCTTCAACTTCCTGAAGGGAGGTTCCAAAGAGGATGGAGAGAGGCTGTTCTCAGTAGTGACAGATGGCAGAACAAGGAGCAATGGTCTCAAGTTGTGGTGGGAGAGGTCCAGGTTGGATATTAGGAAAACTATTTCACTAGGAGGGTAGTGAAGCACTGGAATGGGTTACCTAGGGAAATAGTGGAGTCTCCATCCCTAGAGGTGTTTAAGTCTCGGCTTGACAAAGCCCTGGTCGGGTTGATTTAGTTGGGATTGGTCCTGCCTAGAGCAGGGGGCTGGACTTGATGACCTTCTGAGGTCTCTTCCAGCTCTATGGTTCTATGATTCTATGATTCTATGAAACCCCAACAATTCATCCTTAAGAATTACTTGAAAAAAATCAGAAATAAGCATTGTGATATAATGTTTGCTGAGAAGCAGGCCTTGAGCTGAAAAGCTAATTGTGCATTACTGGATTATTTTAAGGAGCTTCTGGATTACAGAGTGAGTCTGAGTGGACAGGGAAAATCTTGAAATGATAACTATCCACTTGGATGACAAGCAAGAGTCTGGTAAGAGGTCTGAGCTATTTTTTTCTTGAAACATCTCATTGGCACATCTCCTATCTATTGGCCTTTTCACACTAGCTACAGGAGACATTGGTTCTGATCCATATCTGCACGGTTGCCAAGTTCAGCATGTAGCCTGGGGGGAATTATGTGTTACCCTCTGATCTTTGGATTTCTGCAGCCAGTTTGTCCTTTGGTGCAGATCACAGCAACCCTAAGGGTTGTGTGTACAGTTGCCCATCACCCAAGTGACCAAGGAGCACTGGACCCCTGACTAAACCCCCTATTACTTTGGAATCGCATCTGGGTTTGGCAGTTTTGGAGAGAGAGGCTATGTCTCGACTGCAGGTTTATTTCAGAAGAAACTTTTTTCAGAAGAGATCTTCTGAAAAAACTTCTTCTGAAAGAGAGCGTCCACACACAAAAGAGCATCGAAAAAATGATCTGCTTTTTTGAAAGATAGCTTCCATTCAGTGTGGACACTATCTCACATATAAGCTGTGATTACTATGGACAGAATGGCCACCAGGGCACCTGTGGGTTTTTTTCTCTTTCCTCTTCTATCGAAAGAACTCCCTCTTCCCCATCCACACATGCCTTTTTCTGAAAGAGGTCATTCGGAAAAGGCTTCTTCCTCGTAGAAAGAAGATTACCAATGCCAGAAAAACCCCTCTGTTTTTTTAATTTGCTTTCAGAAAAACGCGATTGCAATGTGGCTGTAACTCAGATTTTGTCAGAAAAATGGCCGTTTTTCTGACAAAACTCTGTAGTGTAAACATACCCAGAGTGTTCACAGAGCTCTGCACCTGGAGGAAAAGGCTTTCTGTGTCATGGTTATTCCCTGGGGGTAAGGGCAGTATGATGGTGCAAAGAGGACACAGAGCATCCATTAATCAGGCCTGTTGTAGTAATACGGAGTTTTACTCTGCCCTCACACCAATTTTACATAGGTTTTTACTTCAATTTTACATAGTTTTGCATATTCACACCAGTAGAGAGGTTAAAAGGTCTATGTTTAGTATTTGACGTTTCATTTTTAGGTCAAATATTGTTATTTTATGTCCTCGAAAAATAAAAAAATAGGCAATGATTCAATCAAATCTGATTAGCTTGCAGTTGGTATTTGTAAAATGCTGCAATGTTTCTGTGAAATGCCCCGCCCTGTCTGCAGGCATTTGCACTGGCTGGCAAGGGGTTACATGAGTTCTGCAGACTCACTGAAGCAGTTGATGAATTGCCTCCCCTGAATAAAAGGAAGAGGTAAGAGTTTGTCATTGGAAACAAAAGATTAGAGAGAGGGTGAAATAGCCCAGAAGGAGGAACTTTAGGAATATAGAAACCTAGGGAGATAATGTGAGCTGAATTTTAGGTTATTATTGAATTTTCTGTTTGTGGGGTCCATTTGGACTTCAAACAATCCTTACCATTACTGGGGCGCCTGTATTTTAACCCCTGTTACAATCCTAGGGAAGCCAAGACCATTGTAGTTTTAACCTTCAGTTTAATATAAGTTTATAAATATATTTCTCCCCGCTTAGTGTTGCTTCTTTTGATCCAAGCAGTTGGCCGTAATTTGGGTTCTTGTTGATTGTTCCCAAAAGATGGAGTCACTATTTCTTTGATGTAATCTTGTTTATTTACAAAGAGTGCATGTAAAATCCTGTTTCCCTGAACACAGATGGTATCAAGAATAGCAGTCAGTTTCTCTTCTCATTCATCCAAATCTCTTTCTGCCCAGCTCCCTACACAATATCTCTTATCTCTTTCACAAGATCACTTGCCACTGGCTTCTCTGGCTGTTTGAGGGTGATTCCTTACTGCCTTCTCTATGCACTCTGCACCCAGTGCTTCTTCCTCTTCCCTCACACAAAGACCATTCCATCAGACACAACCCAGCCTCCTACCAGCATGCAAACCCTAGGAGAAACCTCTCAGACCACAGGGCTGAGCCTCTGTTCCAGCCTGACTTCTGGCCTGTTTTGGACAATGAGTCCTATTGTCTGTTATCTCTTCCTCAAGGGAGCTTTTAATTGCTTTTTACATGTAACCTGAATGTATGTAATCTGACTGCTATGCTGATCAGATTCAATGGGGTTTCCCCTACCCCCAGCATAACACTGGCAAGACATAGCCGTAGCGGTGGGTGGATTTTCAGAGTAGGACAGGGAAGGTGCTTGCTGAGAAGATTTCACGCCACCTTTTCAGATTAGCCCTTTTATTCTTTGCACAAAACATAACATGCTACACACAGGGGAGACAAAACATTACATATATAAGCACCAAGTGTCATTTGCCAAGAGCTATTTGTATGGGAGGAGAAGATCCTCCATACTTAGAAGAACTGGGCTCCCCAGGAGAAGGAAACCTTAGCAATTGTGGATGGTAAATACAACACTGAGCACGTAGTCTCTGCCTCTGAGAAGAAGAGTAAGCATATGTGGAGAAATTAGTTTTCCATATATATAAGTGGAATATCATACAGACAAATACTAATTCCTGGTCAAGTATAAATAACTAGACACATTTATGGAGCATAGAACCATCCGTGGCTATTAATCAGAAGCTGGAAATGAGCGACAGAGAAATGAATCACTTGATGATTACCTGTTCTGCTCATTCCCTCTGAGGCATCTAGTACTGGCCACTATTAGAAGATAGGCTACTGGGCTAGATGAACCTTCGGCGGGATCCAATATGGCCGTTCTTCTTACTCTCTTGAGCAGAAGACATGCACCAGTCTCATTTACTGGCACCCTTCTGAGCCTGCTTGGATGTGGGGAGTCAAATTTACACTGAGGGTAAGCTGGACTGCAGGTAGGGTGGAGTTGGGATAACAGAGGTATCCCAAAAAAACCTCCACAATGTTCAGGGAACGCGTTTGCTCTTCCGCTTTTTTTTGTGGAAGAGCAAACATGCTCCTTTGGAAGCCCCTGTATTCCTCATTCTATGAGGAAGAAGGGGGCTTCCAAAAGAGGGGTTTTTCCTGATATTTGGCCCAGTCTAGATGGGCCAAATGTTGGAAAAGTCTCTTCCGACAAAAGAATTGGAAAAAGGCACGCAAAATGCGGAGTGCATTTTGCGTACCTTTTTCGGACAAAAACTTGTAGTCTAGCTGTACCCTGAGGGTAAAGGATTGTTATGTGCTTCTAATTTTACCAAAATGCCACAATGATAATGCTAAGGTTACCTGCTGGCTTGGAATGCTGTAAAAATAAATAAACTCTGAAATCTAAACTATTGGCTCTAAATTCCTCTAGGGAATGAATCTGATAGTTTCTGTCCATCGAATTTTAATGTCTCCTTTCTGAAGTGGAGAATATTGTGTAGTTTTTAACTATTAAACTCTCTTAACTTTTTAAAAAAAGCTCTATAGGGCAGCTATAATTTATTGCCTTTTTACTATTCATCCACTTTCATTTGTATGGTTTTTATATGCTGCATTGATTGTAGCAATATCAACTGCCAGCTTTGCACTCTGCTTCTGGTAACCCACATTGCTGCAGTCCTCAAATAAAAGGGAATGTGTCTATCGAGTTCCATTTAAGAGTTTTGGTGAATAAAATAAAACAATAAGAGACAGAATAAATATGCCTCTTCTCCATGTCCCTTGGTAGTTTTAATATTTTGCTAGGAGGCTTATAAAGCTGAGCCATTCTTATCCAGACCTCTGCCCTAATCCCATGGCTCTTGAAATTTGTTTTGCTGCAATGCAGCATTTTGTTTACTCTCAAAGTAATGAAATCCGGGACAATGCTAAGGAGTGACAGAGACAGTTATTAGCATTATAAAACCATAGAATATAAGGCCAGAAAGGACTGGCAGGTCATCTAGTCTGACCTGCATATCACAGGCCACCAGCACCCACACACTGACCCCAACAACTGAAATCAGACTAATGCCTACAGGAGTGTAGACTAGTTTGTGCCACAGGAAGAGAATAAGGCTATGGCCACACTACAGAGCTTGCAGCTGCTCCACTGTAAGCTCTCTAATGGAGCTGCTCTATGCTGACATCAGCTGAACTGTTCCAGTCCCTGTGGCCAGCAGTAGCTATGCCAGTGAGAGAAGCTCCCCTGCGACACAGCATTGTCCACCCCAGCGCTAAGGTCGGTGTAACTTATGTCACTCAGGGAGAGGCTTTCTATGGTAGTGTAGCCATAGCCCAAGAGGTGCTAAGGTCCACCAGTGCCTGACACCCCTGCTATGAGAGGGAAGTAAATATGTGAGACACATAATCCTGGCAAGTGACTCGCTCCCACACACTCCAGAGGAAGATGAACCTTCCTGCACCTCCCAAGATCACTGCCTATCTGACCCGGGGGAAAATTCCATCCCAGCTCCATATATGGTGATCTGTTAGAACTTGTGTATGTGAGCAAGAACCAGCCAGCCAAACTCTAGAAAGTGAGATTGCTTGGTGCGATCTCGGAGCTTTGGCCCTCTCCATCCTGGTTCTCATACCCAGCCATGACTATTCCTGATGCTTCAGAGGAAGGATTTAAAAACCAAAAACAAAAACCAGAAACAAAAAAAAAACCAGGAGTTTTCTCACTGGAAGAGGAGGAAAAATCCTTCCTGACCTATGCTGGTAAGTGGCTGAATCCTTGAAGCATGAACTTAAAGGAACATATGACATGAACCCAAAGTGAACCCCAGGACTGTTGAGCGTAAACCCCATCATGGCGAGTAACCCTGTCATACAATCCCACTCACATATGTGTCAAGCTCTCTCCCTACAACTATTGTTGGGAGGCTGTCGCAGAACCTCATTCCTCTGATGGTTAGAAGCCTACTTTTAATTTCCAGCCTGAATTTGTTCATGACCAGTTTATACAGAAATTTTAAGGATTCTTGCCTTGACTAACCAGCCTAAGTAAAAGGAAGGGGAGGAGTCTGGAGAGGAACCTTAATCCCAAATATCTGCTGAAAGAGAAAAGAGAAAATATAGTTAAAGAAATAAAACTTAGTGTTAAGAGCCATGTGAAAGGGCTAAGAAATTGCTCCATCATTGCTAAGGGAATTCTGAAGTGTTGATCTCTTAGTTGTCGGGACAGTTGTAATTCTACTGTAGACACCTACAGAAGGCAAAATGTTTGCTTACAGAATAATAGACAGCTATGTAACACAGATGGCATTCCATTGTGGAGTTCTGCTGACTTCACCAACCAAGAAATTTGTTTGTATGGAGTTCAAAATGGTTTTATGAATAGGATTTTTACTAAAATGGTTTTATGAATAGGATTTTTATGATTTTGTATATAGATGCTTTAACTATAAAATGTAAAGCTTTTTCATAAAGTTCTAGGATAGCCATCCATTTACATGTATACATGCTCACATATACATATGTGGCTTAATTTTAATAAAACTGAGGATTTTGCATGCACGCAGTTATGGCTGTAGTGAGTGACCATTCACGAGATTTGTTTGGTGAAGTGATTACCCATAACTATATTATTTACTTAATTTCTGTGTACAGTGCTCATGATTTGGCTAGATTCTCCCTAGGCAAATATGAAGATTTCTGTCCGAAAAGGTTGATAAAGTGAAACGAATATCCAAACAGTGAAAAGGCTTGGAGAAAAGGGGATGTCATGGGAACAATCAAAATGTAAAGTGTAAATTAACAGTGAAGTCCTATGTGTATAAGCCCTGGAGCTAGAAAGCTAAAGAGAAAAGAATCTTTCTGAACAACACGCAGGAAAAAAGCTAGCTAGGGCTGGCAAGCATAATTTACATGCATTGTAATTACACTGCAGTGCATTTCTGAACAGTGTTTTATGTTATATTGTTTAGAGGTTTTTTGTATTCTGTTTTGGAAATTACATATGCTGCATATATATATATATATATATATATATATATATATATATATATATATATAAATATACTGTATTTATGGAAAGGAGAACTTATGAATGAGATGCTGGAGAAGTTTAAACACAACTTATGTAAAGAGAAATCATACCTCACTGACAGTGGTTCCCTCTAATTTTTCCCTCCCATGTGAGGAATGAATTTTGTTATGTGCACCAATATGGTGGTGATGTGGGACACATCACCTTTATATTTGTGCACATAAAATTCATGTGGTCAGAGTGGGGCTGAGGAGGTCAGAATGTAGGAGGGGGTTGAGGGCTGGGACAGAGGGTTGGGGAGGGGGCTCTGTGATAGGGCTGAGTGTGAAGGGCTTAGGGTGCCGGAGGGTGCTCTAGGGGTGCACTCTCCCCACAGTGGTATCTGGGCTTGAGTGGGGAGAGGCACCTCACCCTGCGATGGCAGCACCAAGGCTGGGGCCACTGGATTGGTAACCCTCCTCCAGCAGGTCCAGGCTGCAACTGGGTTCAGGCCAGGGGATGGATGCCCCAGCTGGTCAGCACCCCAGCAGGTCTGGACTGTGGCAGAGTTGGGCCTGGGGTAGAGGCACCCAGGCTGTAGCAGGTCTGGGCTGGGGCAGGGTTTGGGCCACTCATTCCCTGGCCGTGGCACCTGTGAGCACCTGTGTATCACCGAATAGGCTGCTGCACAGCTTCATAGCTCTTTGGACTGAACAATCTGAGTAATTTTCCATTATCTGTTTTCTTTGCCATTCCACTTTTTACCATTTTACCAGACCAACAGTTACTCAGATTGTTAAGTCCAAAGAGGATTGCAAAAAGTTACAAAAGGATCTCAGAAGAACTGGTGACTGGACAACAAAATAGCAGATGAAATTCAGTGTTGCTAAATGCAAAGTAATGCATGCTGAAAAACATTACCATAAATAACTATATAACTAACTCTAACTATATATGTATATAAATATTAAATTAACTGTTGTCACTCAGGAAAGTGATCTTGCAGCTATAGTGTATATGTCTCTGAAAACATCTGCTCAATGCACAGCAATACTGAAAATAACTAACTGTTCAGAAACTATAGTAAAGAAACAGAAAATAAAACAGAAATTATCATTATGTCAATATAAATCCATGGTATGTCCAGACTGAGTGAAGTTCTTGTCACCGCAGCTCAAAAACAATATTAGAATTGGAAAACTACAGAGAGGCAGCAAAAATTATTAGCATCCATATGAGGAAAGACATAGTGAGGCTGTTTAGCCTAGAAAAGAGGCAATTAAGAGAGAGTATGATAGACGTCAACATATTTATGAATGGTATGGAGACAATGAATAAGGAAGTGTTATTTTTCCCTTTGCAACACAAGAACCAAGGGTTATGTAATAAAATTAACAGTCAGCAAATTTAAAACATACATAAGGAAACATTTTTCACATAATGAACAATCAATTTGTGGAATTTGTTAGCAGGGAATGTTGTACAGGCCAAAAGTATAACTGGGTCCAAAAAAACAATGTGGGCTAGCCATATTAGTCTGTAACTTTTAGAAAATTAGTAGTCCTGTGGCACCTTGAGACTAACAAATATATAGAATCATGAGCTTTCATGAGTAAAACCTACTTCATCAGGTGAATTGGAGTGGAAATAACAGAAACCAAAATACATATCTAATAGCAGAATAAGTACCTGTCAATTGTAGGACCTATGTTAATGAGGCTAAATTAGATAAGTTCAGGGAGGATAGTTCTATCAATGGCTATTAGTCAGGATGGTCAAGGATACAACCCCATACTTAGGGGGTCCCTAAGTTTCTGAGTGCCATAGGCTGGAATTGGGCCAAGGGGAGAGGGATCACTTAATAATGGCCCTGTCTTGTTCATTCCCTTTGATCCATCTGTCACTGGCCACTGTTGGAAGACAAGCTACTGAGCTAAATGGACCATTCATCTGTCCAGCTATGTTCATTCTTATGTTCTTATTGTCTATGTAAGTTATACATTCTTTATAATGAAGCACTTTAAACCTTTTCCAGTGTCTTGCCTTTATGGATGTATTTCTCCAAAGTACAGATTGGAGATGTAAGTGAAGAATCCTGATTGGGCAGGATTTCACAGAAGATATGAAATAACTTACATCCTCAGATCTAGTAGAAAAGACCTAGCATGCTTTTTACAAGCAAACAAATAGCCATTAATCACTTCTCACATTTGTATAAATACAGCCATGCAAAAATGTAAGACCTCATTTTTTGAAAATTGAACCAATTGTGTCTGTGTATATAATAGTTGCATATCACAGTTATAGATTTAGATGTTTAAATGTTCCTTGGCATATAAAAATGCCTCATTATGCATTGCTTAAACATTTTATTTTATGAAATGTGGGTCCTTTGTGATTATTTTTTCTAAGCATGAATTTTTATCATAAAAAACAATTCTCCACATCCTTGTAATATGTGTAGGCAGCTACAGCTTAACAAGGTGAATGAGTGAGGGTATAAAACACTTGTCAATCCATGGGTGGTAGATGAATGTTTGATGGGGGGAGGGCAGCTCAACCAGCCCCACCCCTTCTGCACAAGGCCCCACCCCTTCTGTGCCCACTGGAGCCCACCTAACTTCCATTATATTGGCTGACCCCTGTCCTCGACCCCCAACATGGCTACTGGCAGGCCCCTGTGTAAGGCCAGTGCACCCCCCCCACCACAGGATGCCAAGTTGCCAGGCAGAACAGTCCCAGCCATCCTCCCAACATGGCCATACATCTCCAACCTTCTGAGCCCTGGACTGCCGGGTGGCCAGGAAGCACAGGTTGCTCAGTCAGATCCAAACCCTGGTTGCCCTTCCCTCTCCAGGGCCAGAACTAGACCAAGAGCGGTCTGCTGCCTGCAGGTAGGAGGAGGCTAGTTGGATCCTTGCCTTCATTACCCGCTGCCCATGACCCAATCAAAATGGTAACAATTATATTCCCTCTGTATACACAAGATGACTTCACAATATGCCAGGCAAAAAAGTCCAGGTCCACAAAATATTATTAAGGGCTATTTGACATGAGATAAACTTGTCACTGTAAGCCTGCACTAATCTGGCTGTGACCCAGAGATAAGTGTCTTTGTATCTCTACAACTCAGTTTCCTAAATCTGCTCTTCTGATTATTTGTCCATATAAATTTGAAATACAGTCACATGCAGGTTCTCAGTCAGTTATGTTATTTTGTATATTTGCCTCTGGTTATGAACTCCCTCCCACTGTTTGAGTTAAAAAAATTACTTGCCTCAGAATTAAGGTTTAAATGATAGATAGATAGGTAGATAGATCAATAATATGGATGTTGTGGAATCTCCATCACTGGAGATATTTGAGAGCAGGTTAGACAGACATCTGTCAGGGATGATCTTGGTTCTTGGTCCTGCCGTGAGGGCAGGGACTGGACTCGATGACCTCTTGAGGTCTCTTCCAATTCTACTGATCTGTGATAGATAGATAGATAAATAGATAGTTAGATAGATTCAACTTAAGCCTTGAAATTTTGATTAGGATTATTTTTTTCTTAATATGTCCCTATAGCTGTTCAATTATAAGTAGTAACTCTTTTTTGCCTTTCATCAAAGACACTTTGGGTTAAGGTTTCTTTTTTACTTTCTAATTCATTTGCTTAACAGTGGCGTTATTAAAATTGTTGGCATCTTTATTTGAATTGAGCTGTGAATAAGTCGTCAAGATCTATTTGGTAAATTAATAATCAATCCTAGATCTTTAAAATGTCCTTTGTTGTTTTCTAATTTACTTTCCTTTTTATTTTCTATAGCTACAAAATTGCTCATATTTTATTCCAAGTGATGATATGAATGTCCTTTGTTATTTAACACTTGCTTTTTCATGTGTGATGTTTTGCTCTATGCTAAACAAAAGAGGTGGCTAAGTACTACACAAAATATCCAGAATATAAATTGATTATTTTTAATTAATTATGTCAGGATTCCAACATAGGCAGTCAGGATTAATGGTCAGAGAAGGGGCAAACCTGAAGTAGGGAGTAGAGAAAGTGCATAGTTGGTTTCCAGACTAGGGTCAATAATAAGGGTTAGAGTTCTTATGATGTTTCAGAGTCCAAATCAGAAGGTGAAGTCTGCAGGGACAATGTAGGGGGAGGGAGAAGGGTCACATGCCCCCCCCCAACATTATGGGAGGGAGGGAGGAAAGAGGAGCTAGCAGATGGAGCCATCCCATCCATTGGATGGTTTTGGGCAATTGTCCCAGGCCCCACACCTGTGGGGTGGGGACCCGCAGGGGCCAGGGCAGACAAGCGACTAGTGGGAGACTGGTGTTTGGAGTAGGGGTCTTGTCTACCCTCATACTCACCAGCAGCAGTGGAAAGTGGAGCAACCTGGCCCCAGTCCGCTCTGCTCCCCCATCTCCTAGTCACTTTGCTCAGGGAAAAGGGCTTGTGGGAAGGGGTGGAACTGCCCTCTCCCACACTCACCATTGGCAGAAAATGGAGTGACATGGCTGGGAGCCAGGGGAACAGAGCAGTTTGAGGCCAGGTTGTTACATTTCTCACTGCCACCACCAGTGAGTATGGGGTGGAGAGGGTGACCCTGCTGCTAGCACCAGCCACCCCACTAGTCCCCTGGGCTATGTTGCCTGGGGAAGGGGAAAAGGGATGGAGTGGGGGTGGGGCAGGGACAAGAAGAGTCAGGGCCTGGGATAGTGGGGGCAGTTGTCCCAGGCCCTGCACCCTTCTAGGGATGGCCCTCACTAGGGGTGGTGTGGGGAGGAGTTGTGTGGGATGGAAGTCGCATGGCTAGTGCCCTTCTTGTATCCTTCCCCAGCAGTTATCACTGGCTCCAGAAAATCCACACTAATGCCTCTACACTTCCTGTAATGTCCCTTTGGTTTATCTAGGGTGAGGAGCCAATCAGGTTCCGTGAGGCTTCTAACTCTTAGACCCTTAAACTACAGACAGTGGAGCACTTGTTCTGAACTGAAGCTATTGCAAATATGGAACCACAGAAAAGCCCTTTACAAGGGTTTGAAGGACTGACTTCTATCTGAGCCCTTATTGAGTTTTGTGGGTGATCTCTGATAAGTTTATTAGCATATGTGTAGGCCCCTTTTATTTTTTTTAATGTTTTCTCCATAATGCTTTTACCTTAAGAATCAATGTGCTTGCTTAAAAAGAGTTGTATGATAATTTGTAACTGTGAGCAATAGCACTGTTTATCCCCTCTGAAGAAAGCATAATGAACAGATTATGCTTACCCATTGAGGCAAACTGAGTGCAAGCAAGGAATTGTGCAGCCTAGAAAAACCCTGGTCAGGAAGGAGACAAACTTGGGTCTCTGACTAAGGCTATATCTACACTGCAGAGTTTTTGCGTAAAAACTCGCCGCAGAGCATCCACATTACAAGCACATTTTTGCGCAAGAAAAGGTACAGGAGATCGTCAGAAGACAGGGCTTTTGCGCAAGAGTTATTCCTCTTTCTACGAAGAGCTCTTGCTCAAAAAGGCATGTGTGGACGGACAACAGGGTTTTCTTGTGCAAGAACCCCCTATCAGAAAAAGCACAGGTCCTCTGATGGCCATTCTTCAGCCTTCCCTCATAGGTCATGTTTTCTAGACCTTTAATTATTTGGGTTGCTCTTCTCTGGATCTTCTCCAATTTCTCCACATCTTTCTTGAAATGTTGTGCCCAGAACTGAATACAATATTCCAACTGAGGCCTAATCAGTGCAGAGTAGAGTGGAAGCAGCCCTGTTTATCCCCTCAACTCATTTATATTCTATGCTTCAATAACATTTCCTGGTAACTTTACTCCAGATGTTTGGAACAACAAAGATTCTTTTGTATTGCAAGGACACTGTCCCCTCTGCCATCTCAGGCCTTCACACTCTTCCACTGATCAAAAGCAGCTCCTCACTTACTCTTTCTTGCCATCTCTCAGTAGCTGCTGGGCCACATCTCTCTCTCTCTCTCTTTCCAGATTCCAAGGGAGCATTTTCTGATACTGCTTGAGTTGATCCCGTTGCTGTTTCAGTTGCAGCACAGAGTCAGTTGGGAGAGGAAGTTCTGTTCACCTTGATTCTATGTGGGGGAGCATACGGCCACTGCAGTGGGGTGAGGGACCAGTTCTTCCCCCCACTCCTACTAAAGAAGCTAAGTTTTGCACCAGGAGTCCCCTGGCCCAATCTCTGAGGGGGAAGGGGCAGACAAAGGAATGTAGCTATGGGTAGGTTTTGTCTGACCATGGGTTGTTGAAAGTAGTGAAGGGTAGAGAGCTGCTTCAAAGGGATGCAGTCCTGACTTATTTCTTCCATTAGTCCAAAGAACTGTTGCTAATAATATTTCCAGGGCAAGTGGGGAAGATTAACCTATTGCTGGGGCAATTGGTCCTTTGAGGCACAAAGGGACAGTCTCTGAAACAGGATGGGAGTGAGGGGACCACATCAAGTTCACACCTAAAGGCTACGGAGCAATAAAGGTCAGAAGGGCATGTGAGAGCTCAGCCCATATGTTCTAAAGAGAGACATGATATAGGACTGTTGTTAATTGGATATGAACAGATTGTTAAATGATGTGTGCTGGCTTGCTAGCAGAATATTTATTATCTAAATAGTTGAAATGTGAAATTATGGAAGGTCGTGGCAGAAACACCATCCAGGGAATAAACCTTTCCAGGAAATAAATCATTGGGTTCCCCATGGATGCCAGTCAAGCATGCTAGTAATGCCCACTTCTACAACTGGGAGACGTGACAGATACAGTAATTTCCTGTAATACCCTTGAAAGACCTTACTGTAATAAATGTATGTATTTATGTTGAGCTTGTATGTAATCTCTCCACAGGGGAGATGTGACAGATGTAAGACCTGGAAGTTTAAAGATTATGTTGAAATTGTGCCAGACAAGTAAAGACTTTTGGGACAATGTGTGTGTCGTGTTTAGGGCACCCTCATGAACCAGCCAGGACATCCACTCTAGACTCCCAGCCATCATACATCTTGTGGGGAAGACAGGCATCATTCCCTTTCTGAAGAGATTTTTCAGGCTGCACAGTTCCCTGCCCACATCGTGATATCACCAGCAAGCCAGACTGCCTGAACAGGCCAACATCTATACTTTGTTTTCACTCCATAGGCGATGAACCACTGTAATTGCCAGCAGTTACAATTTATTACACACTCCTTATAAGCAAGCAGTTTTTATTAAGCTTAATGCATCACAGAAAAAAATCATAACAAAATAAAGAAATCTACACATGTGCTAAAAAGCTTAGTAGGGGTCACTCCAACTCCAACTTCGGGCCCTAGTATGTGTCAGTCCTTCAAAACCACAACTGGATTGTCCCCTGGTTAAAAGTTCATAACTTTCTCAAATTCAGAACCAGATGCACCCCGTCCTTCCATTTCCATATCTTGGATCTTTAAGTTTGGCTTCATGTGACAGGTGATCAGCAGACAGAAAGTCCATTTGTTGGAGCAGAGCTCCCAAATGCTGCCTGTTTGCATAACTGGAGGCTGGAAAGCAGATTGTCAAATGTACCAACTCCTGAAATTACTTTGTGAGCTTTAAATGCATATATTTAGAGTTGTGCCCTGTTATATTTTTCATTTAAAGGAAAATGATAAATCTCTAGTAAGGGGTGTTAGTCTAGCTGTAGGCTCATTGTACCTACTGTTCTGTAACTATGTCTACACTGGTATGATTTTGCGCAAGAACTCTTTTGCGAAAGAGTTCTTGTGCAAAAACTCTTCCAGAAGAGAGCGTCTACACTGGCATGTGCCTTTGCACAAGAGATGTGCTTTTGCGCAAGAGCATCCGTGCTGGTGTAGATACTCTCTTGCGCAAGAAAGCTCTAATGGCCATTTTAACCATAGGGCTTTCTTGTGCAAGAAATTCATGTTGCCTGTCTACACTGGCCTCTTGTGCAAGAACAGTTGCGCAAGAGCGGCTTCTTCCTGAGCAGGAGCATCATAGTTCTTGAGCAAGAAGCACTGATTTCATACATTAGAACATCAGTGTTCTTGCGCAAGAACTCGCGGCCAGTGTAGACAGGCAGCAAGTTTTGGTGCAAAACCAGCCGCTTTGCAAGATCGCACCAATGTAGACACAGCCTAACAGTTTATCTTCACAGTGCTGTTCAGTAACAAAAAATGTTAAACTGGTATGCCTGCCTGACATTCCTGAGAGAGAAAGAAAATCCAGTTATTTCCACTTTTACTATTTAGAGCGTTTCTTTAGAAGAATCCAGCTGTAATCTCTCACAAGGTTATGATCCATAGCAATATTCTAAGTCAGCAGGAAGAATTCTGAAGCACAGAATTGGTAAGTAAATACATTTACTCTCCTCTATGTAGTTTCAGAGGGGTAGCTGTGTTAGTCAGTAACTGAAAAATCTTAAACAGCAAATAGTTCTGTGGTACCTTCTTCAGATGAAGCGGGGTGTGCCCACAAAAGCTCATGATACCATCTACATGTTTTGTTAGCCTCTAAGGTGCTGCAGAACTATTTGCTGTTTTTTAAGTTTTTCCCCCTCTACGTAGGTTACAATAGGACCATATCTCATTGTACCAGGTGCTTTACAAACAAGTAGTAGAAGTGCAGTCCCTACTGCAGAGCACTCACAATCTTGGTTAATAGTAAGAAAAGGAGGAGTCTGTCATGAAAAGGGGTGTTTGCCTAGACTGTCTGTGCACATCATTTTATGTTGTTAGATACTGATGCAATATTCAATAAAGAGCTAAGACTATGAAAATAATGAAAATTTACTGGATTCAGAACCAAAGACCTATAGGCCTTGGCACCTATTGTGTAATTTTGCCTCACTCTTGAATTACCTCGGTTCATCAAATCCACTCCCCTGCTGTCACTGGCAACCCCTTCATATATTCCTATTCACAAATTTATCAAGCGCCATCTTAAAAACAATTAGAGGTAATTTTTTCTACTGCTCCTCCCGAGAAGCTGTTTCAGAGCCTCACTCCCCTAATGGTTAGACACCGCCTTCTCATTTCCATCCTAGTCTACTGCGTGAACTTTATGCCAAAATATCTTTCCTCTGTTCATATTTTATCAGAAAGAGTGAAAAACAGTATTTTACTTTCACTTAACAGAAAAATTCCAGCAGCAGCCTAGCTCTTCTCAATGTGAGAGAGGGCCCTAAAACAGACACCTTTCTGCCATTCATCCCATGTTCTACATTGCCTACTGCGTAACCCCTTAGATTTTTCACTAGATTCCTTAGTGGTTACATGGTCTCCTCAGATTAGGTTGTATAACATTTCATCACAACTTCCTTTAACCACTAAGGCTGCCTAAAGCCTCAATGCGCTTTATTTATAAAAGTGTTTAAGCATAGAGGTACTCCAACAAGGTCAGAAGGCATCAATGAATCAATCTCAAATAGAGTAGATCCATCTATCTGGTATTATCCCAGCATGAGCTGCACTGACCCAGTATTCTACCTCTGCATTTCCTGGTTTTTAGAAGTACTTTTCATATCCATCATATTTGCACCTATTTTGAAATAATATTCATCTTTAGTAAATACCTCATTGCAAATGTATTCTGCAGTAATGTTATGCAGTTAGCCACCCAGAACTTTAACTCTGCCCCTTGTATTGCTAATTGTCACTATTCATAACCTACCCCCAAGATCTACATATGCTTCAAGCTGATGGTGTGTTTGTGAATGTATTAATATACATATGTGAGTACTGTGCCAAGGTCCTTGCTCAGGCCCCTCACCCTGGGACACCTTCTTTGTCCACAAATCTGCCAGAGATCCTTTCTGGTGCAGTCACCCATGCCTTTTATTGTCAGTTTCCCACCCCCCTTCTATTTACAGAGCTTTGGTTTGCAGCAGCCCCTGGAGCACACTCAGCCACCTCCTCCCATTTCACCTTCCCCTCAGGTTGCCTTATATAACCTCTGGCTAATAAGGCTCACAGCTGCTTCCATTAGCCCTTCAGGCCTGGGCTTGCTTAGCTGTCTGCAATTGGCCTTTTCAGCCAGGCTGTAATGGCAGAGTTCTGGCTTAGCCAGCAGTCTGTCACAGTACGTATACCTCACAAGTAGAATAATTATACACATTGTCTTGTGCTTTTGGTACAATCTTCACTTATTAAGAACTGCCCATCTCCATAAATAGTTTTTGTGTATTAACCCTGTGCAGATTGGAAATGAGCTGCCTGCTGTGGGCCTACCAGTGTACTTCTTGCATACACACCAACCAGTGTTGATCAGAAGAACAGGGATTACATGGAGTCAAAGTCTCTTACAGCCATACCTTCACTGTGACTGTGGTGTAAAGGAACCTTAGTGTAAATGAGAATCAGGCTCATACATTTGAAGATCCATGGGGATATTTGCTATTAAGATAATTTTTCTAACCATCACAGAAGGCATAGAATTTCACTGTGTGACTCCTGCATCATGCTCCATTGCTTCTACTCAAATTATAGCATGGATTTTAGAAAAACAATTAATCTTGATTTAAAGACTACAAGTGACAGAACATTTACTAGATCCCTTGTGGAGTTGTTCCAGTGGTTACTCTCACTGTTCAAATTTTCTATGTTATTTCTAGTCTGAACTTCAGCGATTTCAGCTTCCAGTCTATCACCATTGTAATTTCCCTCAAGAGAGATATCCTGTTCAGGTGAGATGGAAACTGGAACTCTTGGAGAATGCTAACAAAATATTCACATATATGGTTTGTAAGAGCTACTGAATGCCTGCCATTTCCTAAAAGTTAATAGGAAAATTAATTTGCTTTTATTCTACTCTTATGAAGCATTTGAAGCACCTGAGAATTATTTCCCTTTCCATTGATAAAAGCTTCCCACTACCATCCTGTCCAAAAGATGCTGCAAATAAATAATCTATATTGGATGATTAATGGCCCAGTAGGTGATCTAACTTAATTAGATGATCCAGGCAGACCAAGTTTCCAACACTATGGCTCCAAATAAAAAAATGGTGCAATTGTGAAGGACATTTTAAAATTGCCCTTTTTCAACTGACCTTGTCTGTATTATATGCTTTGTTAAGCAAGAGCAGACAACATTTTAAATGAATCACAGAGTTCTAATGTTCCCTAATTTTATTAAGATAACAGCAGTTCAGAGATTAGAGTTCTAGGTCTAGAGTCAAAACTATTCTGGCTATTGTCAGAGAATTCCAGCTGATAACTTCTTGGGTAGATTGGTCTGGGCTACATATTTTTTTAACTGTTTGCCCGTCTTTGTGTAGATGAGGATCATGACAGGGTTTTTACAGTATTTTTGTTAAATATTGTACTTGAACTGAAAGAAAATATTTTGTCCCATACCCATAAGAAAAAGAGAGCTTGGATATTATTATTTATTTGTACTACAGTGGTGTCTACAAGGCACCAACAAACAATTAGTTCCCTATTGTGCTAAGTCCAGTATACAGACATGACAAATATATGAGCTGAAGAGCGTCAATCTAAGTATCAGATAAGAGTCAATATGTGGATACAATATGCATAAGTTATGTAGGGGAAATATAATACATGTTCTTCCAGATTTGGGACCAAGGGCGAAAGGGAAAAAAACATGGTAAATGCTTCCAGAAAATGATATTTGTGCATTATGTTGAAGTGTTTCTGATATAACTCACCTAGTTAAGAATTTACTGTGTTAAGAACATCATTTGTGGAACACAGATAGTGAAAGGACCCCATTTACAGCCGATTTAAAGCATAGAGGATTCTGACATTATTTTCATGTACTCAGGTACAGCTCTACCAAATTCATAACCATGAAAAATACAACACATATTGTACAATCTGGTGTTTTGTGTGATTTTACCCTAACTGTACAGATTTCATGGGGGAGACCAGTATTTCTATAATTGGGGGTCCATCTGACCCAAAAGGTCAAATCTAGGCAGCCAGGGAGCAGTGGCTGTTAGTCAGGCACACAGCTCTGAAGGAGGCACCTAAGTAGCAGTAGCAGAGACACAAGGGGGCAATACCACACCATACCACCCTTACTTCTGTTCTTCTGCCCTCATAGCTGGATGGCCAGAGAGTGGCAGCTGCTGGCCAAGGCCCCAGCTCTGAAGGCAGCAGTGCAGATGTCAAAGTGGCAATACCACACCATTCTTACTTCTGGGTTGCTGTTGGTGGCAGGTCTCCCTGTAGAAATGGGCAGCTGGAGAGCAGCCACTGCTGGCCAGGAGCCCAGCTATGAAGGCAGTGTCGCTACCAGCAGAAGTAAGGGCAGCAGTACCATAATCCCCTCTCCTACAATAGCCTGGGAACCCCCACCACAGAACTCTTTTTTGGGTCAGGACCCCCACAATTACAACACTATGAAATTTCAGCTTTAAATATCTGAAATCATGAAATTTACAATTTTAAAAATCCTATGACCATGAAATTGACCAAAACAGACTGTGGATTTGGTAGAGTCATAGATATAGGGCAACTTCAGTGCCACTCTCACTCATTTGGTTGGTACTTCACTTCTATTATATGACTTTATTTTATAATGTGTCTGGTTCTCCTTTGGCATGCTTATTCATAGACTTCTGTTGACATTCGTTTCTAATAGCATGTAACACATTCAGGAATAATAATTGTATTTGGCAGATATTGTCAAGCTAGTCAGCCCATAAGAAGGTGACAAAGATTTGTAATTTTAATGACAGAGGAAGTATCTTACAATAAAATTCATTACTAAAATTCATTACTATAAAATAATGAGGTCACAATATAGTCCAGTCATAGACTGGTATCTAAAAACATTTAATATAGGCTACTTTTGAAGTTGACTGAGGTTATGAGGATAATAAGATTTCACTGGTTTTACAATTATTGCAGACTGAAAAATCCAAGTAAGCTTTAAACCTATAATAAAGATCTTGTTATTTTAAATTGTTATATGAATTGTTCATTGGGGTATATTAGACTGTTCCTTGCTGAACTCCATATTGTTCTGGCTTGCTTGCCCATTTTGTCAAGTGGATTATATTAGTAATTTGGTTGGGCTTTTAGCTGAAATATGAAGCTAATGTAAAGATATCCTATCTAGAAACCTACTGAAGTGAAAATTCTGCTCATCAGCATTGCTCTGAAGCAAGGTTAAGCAACCTTTAAGAAGAGTTAAACTGATATATTTTACAACATACAGTTCAAAACAGTATAATATTAGGTCTTTAATTCACTTTGCTTTGACTGAGACTTTTTGCCATAAAGCAGCTAAGGAAAGGACCAATAAATGGATCTTCCACAAGTTTACATACATATAATTTGGTGTTTATAACATTTCTCTACTCCATTCACAAACAGGCCTTGGTATTTTCTTTTGACATATACATACTAAATCACTCCTGGCAGTGGAGCCAATAGCCTCAGCAGGCCTCTGAGCAAAATGGGGGGACATGGTTCTGTGTTCCCTGAAGGGGTGGGGCTGAGGGTGGAAGAGGCAGGGATGAGGGCAGCCAGCCCTCAGCGCTGGCCAGACCACAGTGCACCTCTCTCCCCAGCCCTAGCACCACCTGGAGCATGCTGGTCCAGTGCAGCACTCTAATGGCGATTTAAAGGGGTTCCTGGCAATTGCAATTGCCCCCTTTGCCTGCCCTCCCCCCGCCCCCCCATCAGCAGGCCTGACTGCTAGACTCAGTTTATGTGCTGCCTAGTAAGAAATTAAAGATTACACAATCCTTTAACACTCTATGGGTGTGTCTAGACTACACTGTTTTTTCTAAAAAAGTTGGCTTTTTCCAAAAAAAACTTCAGCCGAGTCTACACTACGGCCGCGTTCTTTCGACAGTACATCAAAAGAACGCAGCAGTTTTGTTGACAGTGGTAAACCTCATTTTACAAGGAATAATGCCTTTTTTGACAGTGTTCTGTCGAAAAAAGGCATGTGTGGGGATGCGGGTTTTTGTTTTGTTTTTTTAAACAGACCTCCAGGGAAAACTCTTGGTGGACAGTCCATCTGCAGGGAAAACCTCTATTGTTCCTGTCTGTAGCCATGTTTTAAAGGCACAGACACCTTGGGCAGCCATTCTGACAGGAAGCCAGCCACAGAGCAAGCCTGTCAGCACATGGCTCTCCCTGCCTCCCTGACACGTGGTGATGGCACAAGCACAAGACCCCCGAGAACCCCAAGGACCTGCCAGGGAGCCATCCCAGCTGCCCTCCAGGGGCAAGAAGAGAGCTCCAGCCTGGTCAGGGCCAGATGTCCTGACCCTGCTTGAACTGTGGGGAGAGGAGGAAGCGCTCCAGGCTCTGCACAGAAATGCTGAAATCTACAGCCACGTGGCTGAGGGGCTGGCTAAAAAAGGGCACCACCCCAGGACTTTAGATCAAGTAAGGGCTAAGGTGAAGGAGCTCAGGCAGTGCTACGCCAAGGCCCACGAGCGCAGCTCCACCTCAGGGGCAGCACCTCACCATTGTGTCTATTATCAGGAGCTGGATCGCATCCTAGGTGGTGGGGAACCCCTGTCTGCCCTGGTTCTCGTGTAGATGGGGTTGCAGACACCTGTGCAGCATTGCCAGGAGGGCACAGAGGAGACCAAACAGCAGCTGCCAGAAGAAGAGGAGGAGGACCCCAACTGAACCGAGGTGACCCTGACCCTCGAGCCAGTCCCCGATACCCAGGAGGCCTCGCAGGCATCCTCCGATGCTGGCGAAGGAACATCAGGTGAGTGCAGCCAGGGTCACATACACTGAAGGGGGGAAGGTGGGAGCACAGAGGATGCAAAGCAATCTGCACATGTCAAGCTCTTCCTGGACAGCTTGCATCTCTCTGTGCATGTGCAAATAGGCGGTCAGGTGGCCAGGCGGTGGGTATGTGGGTGGGGGCCCTAGGAGACCCAAGCTGCTCCAGGCCCCTGTCCTACGGCTTGTGACCCACTGTGGCTTCACACTTCCCTGGCCTGTATGGCCATGGTGGATGGGGGCTGTTGGGGCGGGGGGCAGACGTTGCCTTAGTCACCTCGGGGCCCCTGTGAGGTCGAGGCAGCTGGCAGGGCCAGACGTGGGCTTGCAGTGACAACATTCCCATCCCTTGTTGTAAGGACTTATTCACTGAGCACAAGCAGGGACAGTATGTGAATTCCTAACACTGATCACTTCTCCTCTTCTCCTCCACAGCCAGACCTGCCACTGCAGACCACTGCAGACCGCTGCAGACCCGTGCCACCACCCACCCGGTCCCATGGAACCCACAGGCATTGGCGGGTGTATAATGAGCTCCTGAGGAGGCATGTGGAGGCCCTGGAGAGGATCGACGAGACCATGGCCAAAAGGGCAAGTGAGGAGGCTCGCTGGCACAATAGGTTGCTGGAGGATTTCCTCCCCCAGTGGACTGGAATGTGTCCAAGCGTGCGAGAGGCCCTGGCTGTGCCAGGTCCTGTCCCCATTGCCACTCATCCCGCTCAACCTGCTCCAGCCCCCTCTGCCCCCCTTCCTCTCCCTCAGCCCCTGCCACCCCTTCTTCTCCCTTAGCCCCTGCCACCCCTCCAACCCTGCCACTCCCCTCCCCCCTGCTAGGGCAGAGCCAGCTGCAGCCCCTCCACACACACACACTGTCCCAGGTCCCACTCGCCCCCAAGGACGGTTAGGTGCACAGACCTGAGGCGGCAGAGTTTTGCAGCCCAGGCGAGACCCTCATCATCCTTAAACTGCCCGCCTGCCCTCCCTCCCTCCTCCAGGTTGACATCCCCCCCCCTCCGCAGTTTTAAAAACAGTTTGATAGTTTCACAAGAAAGTTTAATTTTGAATACATTTCACAGTTTTATTTTTTTACAGTTATTTGCACGTACATTGTTAATAAACATTATGTTTTTGATATTTAACCTGGTCTGTTTTGTGTTCACTGTCCGGAGACTGGTGCAGGGATGGGTTGTGGGAGGACAGGTTTTGGGCTGGGGGGCCCAGGCCCACACGCCCCATTGGGGAGATCCTGGGGAAAGTCATTGGGCTCCTGCTGAGAAGCGCTCACACAGAACCTCCTGGATGTGGACCCCCACCTGATGGGCTTGGCGAACAGCAGCTGTTCGGGGCTGTGCAAACTGCCTACCCTCCACTTCAGCCCTTGCCCCCCCAGCCTGGGAGGAAGGCCTCCCCTTTGCTCTCCACCAGGTTGTGGAGGACGCAACATGCAGCCACCACCTCTGGGATATTGTGTTCCCCCATGTCAAGGCGAGTGAACAGGCACCTAAACCTTCCCTTCAGCCGGCCAAAGGTGCATTCCACCTGCAAGCACACCCGTGTCAGGTGCGCGTTAAAGAGTTCCCTGCTCGGGTTCAGATGCCCAGTGTATGGCTTCATGAGCCAGGGCATGAGGGGGTACGCAGCATCAGCCACACTGCAGAGTGGCATCTCCACGTCCCCAAGAGCAAAGTTTCGCTGGGGGAAGAAGGTTCCAGCCTGCAGCCTTTGGTAAAGGTGTGAATTGCGGAAGACCCGAACATCATGTGCCCGGCCTGACCACCCCACACAAATGTCAGTGAATAGTCCATGGTGGTCAACCAGGGCCTGCAGCACCATGGAGAAGCATCTTTTTCTGTTGATATACCAGGCTGCTCGATGTGGCGGTGCATGGATGGAAATGTGAGTTCCATCGAGCGCTCCTCTGCAGTTTGGGAATCCCAGCCCAGCAAAACTGGCCATGATGGTGTCTAGGTCTCCGAGGTTGATGGCCCTCACCACCTGCAGAAATAGATACATACAAATACACAGAATAGGAAGTTAGAGGGGTTGCCCGACTCCTGGGAGGTCCCCCAAGACTTCCCAAGACCCCAGAACTCCCCACCCCCCGGCGGCCGCTCCCAGCAGTAGGGCAGAGTGAGACCAGCAGCCCTCCACCACCTCCCCTCCATTTCCCCCCGCCCTTGCCTGTTACAGTCCCCCTACCCCTCATGGACTGCCCCCCCAGAGGGACTTACCTCCATCAACACAACGCCAACAGTAGATCTCCCCACGCCAAACTGGTGTCCCACCGACCAGTACCTGTCAGGGGTGGCCAGCTTCCACAGGGCAATAGCTCTTCTCCAGTGGGATGGCAGGGCCCAGGTGGGTGTCCTGTAGTTGCAGGATGGGGGCAAGCCAGGTACAGAGCTCCTGGATGGTGGACTTCCAAGCCTGGTCATCCCACTGCTCCATTATGAGCTGGTCCCACCAGTCTGAACTTGTCTCCAGCCTCCAAAATCGCCTCTCATGGAAGAAGTTCGGTGGCAAGAACAGTGTTGCTGCAGCCCAAGCGAGGGGCTGAAGGCTGGGTTCAGAATCCAGACCTGGCATGAACACCATGAAGGTCTTATGGAGTTGCAGCAGCACTTGAAGCACTACCGTGTGGGGCCATCGCCTCTCCAGGGGCAGCTCCGACTCCATGGCAAAAAAACAATTCAAACCGCAAAACAGAAGCAGGAAAAAAAATGCTGTGGTGTCCCAGAAAGCAGGGCACTCAAAGCAAGCACTGCAGAAGCTTTGCTGTCCATCTAGGAGGTAGGCAAGCCAGCTGCAGGAGCAGAGCAACGGCTGTTCAGGAGCATCCCTTAAAGCAGGGGTACCCAACCTGGGGTACGCGTACCCCAAGGGGGTACGAGAAGCTTGTCAAGAGGGTATGGGGAATATTTGGTAAATAACTAGATTATCCTAATTAAAATATTCCAAAAGTAGCAGTGTTAGTGAAAAAAGTTGTGGATTCTAGAGTCTAGAATTTATTTCCTTTCATATTGAATAGGGGTACGGGAAGGCTTACTAAAAGCCAAAGGGTATGGGGACCGAAAAAGGTTGGGAACCCCTGCCTTAAAGCATGCGTCTCTGCAAAGAGCATGCAGCAGGACCCAGAAGTAAAGGCTGCCCCCATGCCCTGGCAGAAGTGCTTCCAGGTGGCCTTTTTCGACAAAGCGTCCAGGCAGATTGCTTTTTCGATCCATTTAGTGCAATCTAGACGCTCCTTTTCGAAAGAGGCTTTTTCAAAAGATACTTTCGTGTCTAGTCTAGACGTACCCTATCATTGCCAAAATAGAAGACTGCAACAGATAGCAGCTGTTTTTATATGGTCTCAGAAGTGAATGATTTCCTCACCTCCACACTATATTGTGCCTAATCATGAGTTTTGCTTGAATTACTTAAGTGAATACTGATGACTGTTAGTGAACACTATCATTGAACAAAATATGTCCATAAGTACTAAGTCCACCTCTTTAAATGAGAAAATCAAGTACATGAAACTAGGTAGAGAGAAATTTGCTGCAGACTGATCATAAATCACAAAAGCCCCAGTCAATGAAAGATATAGTTAGGAAATCCACACTTATTGCCTCATATTCCAATAGCCTTTTTTATTATTAGCAACAAACCAAACAATTTTGCTGAGAAATATGTGGCCATAAATCACCTTCTTGTGATTGATCTTTGAAAGACTCGACATGAAGGTTCTGCTTTGTGGAAAAATCCAGCTGCAGATATCATCTGCGATTACTTCTACATCAAAGAAACAGATATTTCATGGAAAAAACAGCAGCAACATGACAGGCAACCTCATGTGCCATGTGGTCTGCACATCCCATGAAATACAAATTCGGATCCCTTCCAGTCATCATGGCTAGGAATGGATTGTGCACACAACATTTCCAAAGGTGTTGTCAAAATCATATCAGATGTGTTTCACCCAGCTTCTGGACCTTGGTAAAAAGCAATAAATCTGTTCTCAGCAGGAAAATCTGCAGACGAGTATGTGAGTAATGGAAATATTAATCCTGTCTTGTTATTCATTGGACTAACTACACTTAGGCATACTGGGCAACAAGGGGTTAAGGAACTGCTCTGGGCCCACTCATCCCTGCCCCACCACACATGCAAGAGATGGAGAGACTGGAGCAGGGGAGGGAGCAGCACTTGTAGGCAGATCCGGGAGAGAAAGGACTTTTATTTTGCAGCTCCTGAGAAAAGGGCTAAGGCAGGATTGCTCCCTTAACAACTTCATGACAGTCCCTCTCTGAGGGAAGGGGGAGCCTGGCTTTTGTTATGCTGCCCCCCTTCCCTCCCTCTTCCCTTCCCCCACCCCGCTCCTCTCAGCCAGGCTGGAGTAGAGAAGAGCCCTGCTCAATCTCTGTGTCCCCACCTGCTGCCCCCCAGAGAGTTAATAACACTTGGTGGTGTGAGGGGGAAAGAGGAAGCTCGATGGCAGGACTTAGGGGGTCTGGCTGCTATACATCACAGACAGCAGGTCTCCCCATGATGCGGCAGCCCTCATATCTTCCCTGCTCTCTGAGGATGCTGCTGGGCTTGGGGCAGTGCTGGTAGAGGGTGCTGCACATTCAGCCGCCCTCCCCATCCCCTGGGACCAGGCAGGGGGCAGGGTCCCAGACCATATGAGGGCAGGAATAGCACTGGCACACTGTGGACAGACACCGTGATCAGTGGGTGCTCCCGGCTCCAAGTAAGCTCCTTCGGCCTGGGCCCAACAGACCATCTGAGATCCATTTCCCCTGCCCCATCCTTCTCGCTTCAGCAGCACCTCTGAGAGGAGACTCCTGGTTCCCCCTACCCCATCCTTCCCCTGTCAGCAGCACCCTTGGGGGGAGCCCCCATGTTCTCCCTGCCCCATCTTTATCCTCTCAGTAGCACCCTTGGGGGAAACCCTCAGTTTCCCCATCAACAGACATCATTCCCCCCCTCAACGGCATTACTGGAGGACACCTGCAGTTCCTCTGCCCCGTCCTCCCCTCACCAGCATCCATGGGAGAGACTGTGCCTCTACCATTTCCTTCTGCCCCATCCCTCACCATCACCAGTGCCCCTATGGTCTGTTTCAGTTTGGAGGGTTGGCCTGGTCTTTTGGGGTACAGCTGGTCCTGACCCTAATCCCTCTGTATCTCTGCTTAGGGGGGAAGGACTAGCAAGTATAAATAAAGGACACAGTAAATGAAATGTAAAAAATTATATTTTTATTTTTAAATGTTTTAAACAGTTTTTACATTTGCCCCAATTCCATACAAATATTTAATTCTAGCCCTGGTAGTAGCTATGAGCAATGTGAAGGATAAAACAGTGTGATAGTTCTCTTTTAGTGAATGAAGCACATGGCTGGTGTTTGACCAGCTTTGGCTTTTGTTAGCTGTTTTTACACACATGCATGCTAACACACACACACACACACACACACACACACACACACACATATTGTCTCCCTCACACAGCTCCTCCTCCCCAACGCTCACTCCAGGGCTCCCTGCAACCAAGGTCACAACCAAGGCTTCAGGAGTTGCTGCTCTTGTGCCTTTTCCTTATGCAGCCTAGGCAGAGAAACCAACCTGGACGCAGGGCACTCTGATGTTGCTCCTCACAGATGTGTGGGACAGAGGAGTGGCAGTCCCACAGGGAGTGAGTGAACAGCAGTGCCAGCTGCTTTGTGCATCCAGCTCAGTTTCCCCATGTGGGTGCAGGAGGGGGGGTGCAGGAGTTAGCAGTGTAGGGGTGCAGGAATTAGGGGCACAGGAGAGGGAGCAGGCCTGTCTGTCTGTTTGTTGCCAGTTGCCTTTCCCCTTCCTGATCCCCAATCTAAGCCAGGCATGAGCAGCGTCATAAGCCAGGCATCCCTGTAAAAATCAGCTGGCAGCAGTGATGGGTGGAGGAGCCAAACTGGGCCAGGAGGGATAGGAGCATGGCTGTGAGTCAGGATGGGTTCGCTCTGCTCACCTGGCCTTATTCTCCACACATGCTGTGGGGGATTTGCTGTAGTCAGCAGCCAATGGACTCTGCCTATGGGGCAGGTGAGCAGGCAGGCTAGTGTACAGCAATCCAGCCCCCGCACAAGTTTTGTCCAGGGGTTGTGCCCCTTGACACACTGGGGTTAGTGGGGAACCATTTTATAATCTTGAGTAGGGCCCCATAGATCCTAACGACAGCCCTAACGAGAGAATTCTGAAAGTCTCACAAAAACAGATGTTTGCAACATATTTCAAGCACTCACACTTCAGGCACATCTACACAACAGGGCTAAATCCGAAATAAGCTACGCAACTTGAGCTACAACAATTGCATCGATTAAGTCAAAATAGCTTATTTCAGCTTTTGGAGCTGACTGCACAGCAGGAAGTATGAGGAAGAGCACTCTTCCCCCAACTTCCCTTACTCTTCGTAACAGGAGAGTTACAGGAGTCAGATAAGAAATCGTCCAGCTCAAAAGTTTTTTAACATTATGTCAAAATAACTACTTGTAGTGTATATGCAGACTATGTTATTTCGGAATAATGACAATTTTTCCGAAATAACACTGCTGTGTAGATGTACCCTTCTAGTTGCAAGAATGTCTAGATTCAAGAATGTCTAGATGCAAGAATGGTTTTTCTTGCAGCCCTTCAGCATTTCCACTTCCAATCAAAATAATTTATAAAAACATTTAAGATTATAGAAAAAAAATCCATTTTAATTCTAGGTAGCTATAAACTTTTTTTAAATTACAGGAATTGTTTGTCTCATAAATAAGTCCATTAAATTAATATGACATTCCTTAATGTTTTCTGCAATGAGCAATATACAACAGCCAAGTTTACAGCATTGATGTTCCCTGGGGTTTTAACATAATTCTGTTTTTAACTGTATCTAGTGCATTCAAATAAGGTATTTGCACACATGTAAAGTTATGAACCCAAGCTTTCCCAGCTTGCACACACACACAGCATTTTATCCACCAGTCAAATATGCACAATTTTGAAAACTTAAGCCTGCATGTAAAATTTGCTATCATAAGCCTTGCTTCAGCAGCTATTTTTGACTCGAGCTCTTTGCTCTGAATATGACACTTGCTATAAACTTATTTATTAGCATAGGGAAGATCTTTGAAACAGATTAAAAATCTGAAGGAATGAAGGCTTGTCTATTGCTGTCTATACAACATCTATTATTGCTGTATATAAAAACATCCATTTTCATGTAGAAGACAAAAATTGTGCATGTAGTGTAAAATCCATTTTCACTGTATATCAAAACAAAGCACTCGTTATAAAGGAGAAAAGTAATATGAGTGTACGTCTCTGACCCTCAAACAATGCAATTTTTTATACTTTTTGCCAATAAGGCATAAATTCATTCTTGCTGCACTTCCACTGACTTCCATGTATCTAAGGCTGGCTTTTAATGTAGCATCTTAGCTGGGAATAAGACGGAACTAGCACCATATGGCCAGCAGACTTGCTGAAGACCAGCACCTAGTTCTCCAGAGATCACTGGTGGTCCATAGACTACAATGTGGGAATCACTGGTACAGAGGGGAAAAAAGCTAGAGAAACACAAAACATCTGAAAAATCCATTTTTAAATTACTCTGAAATGAATTGTAGATTTCCTTGTCAATTATCCAGTAAAATAATGGCATACTTTCAGAGTAAGTGTTGTGAATTTTTATTTGAAGAGATACTGTAATATTAACAAGTAACAAAGTGATATAATCCCTGCTTTCAGTGCAAGTCAATACAATTTTAACTATAGAGCTGAGAAACCATTATATAACATAAGAAAAATATTGCTGTTTTCTGGTTAATTATTATCACCTGGACTATTACCTATTGTCTGCCCATTGGAGTCTTACAGTCTCAGAATTCAGTCCTGTACATTGCTTGAGTGGAAGTTGAAAACACTCAGCACCTCACAAGAACTCTTCAGGACAAACCCAGACAAAACAAACCAATCTCTTATGCCCTAATCCCACCAATCATTTAAGTCCATGTTCAATTGTAGGTGGGAAAGTAGGTCCATTGACTTCAGTGGTACTACTTATGTGCTCCAAGTTAAGTATGTGCTGAAGTGCGTTGCTGAATCAAGACCATAATATATACAAAACATGCTCAATGCACTGGGTGATCAAATAACAGCCAAGTCTCAAAACAGAAGACGCTGAGTCTTGATTACAATATCAAACTGTAGAGACTATTTTGAATACCAGAATTCATCAGTCAGCTTCACATTCACAGAGTTCAAAACAATCAGAGATAGGTCATCATAACTCAGAGGCAACTTTTGAGTTCTCTTGGTTTTAGAATTGTATTTAAAGGGAACTACACCCACTTACATCAGGACTGAATCTGAACCAGTATCTTAGACCTTTCAAACTAATGTAGTGAACAGCTAATGTTGAACAACAGTAGATCTCTAGCCCACATTGTTTCTTTCAAACTGCATTTGAGTCCCTAGTATTGCAGTTTTTATTAATGCTTCTTTATACTTTAGGATTACATCGTCATTTTAACACCCACTCTCCTATCCTTGCACAAAACATTCTTCCACTCACATGTCAGAATATTTTTAAATCTAACCATGTTAGGGTTTTATACTGCCATCCATCACCAAAGCATCTGAGCCTCTTCCACATAAATAGCAATCATGAAATTCAAAGGGATTTCACTAACTCTAGCACTTCCCCCATTTTGAGAGTAAAAATTCTGTTTGAGTCAAAGTTTTTGGTTTTGAAAAAAGTAAATCTTTCACTCAAATAATCCTCCCGTCTTTTCCCTTGACCATAAAAACATTTAGTCCTAATGTAGTTATGTTCTCTTAAGCCCATCCCCCTTCTTGCATTAATTCCCATCTGGTTACATTTAAACAGCCAGAACACCGAAAACTGCCCTTATCAGCGTTTATAATGGCCCAGGTTTGCAGGCTGTTAAACTACAATCATTTGGGGGAAAAAATCAATTCCATGGATGGTACTTTTCATGTTTAAATCACATTAAGCTGAGGTCATCCATCCAGTTCCTCTCATTTTCTAAATCAATCTAAAATCTTTCCTGTTTTCATTATGATTTTAGTAATTGCAGTGAATTTTATTTTATCACATTACACTTATGATATTACGCCTTCTTGTGAAGCATCCTGAGAAGCTTCAGTGCTGAACAAATAACATGCATAGATTAAAACTAAAACCACGTTTCCGAATTCCTATGAGATTTTGGTGACTGGAGAAAGAATCAGAACCTGGGTCCTGATCTAAATAACACAGCTGGTCCCCCTTCCCATGACCCAGATTTTTGGATTGGTGTTAGTGAGATCAGACCCCACACCCCCAGCCAGAGTAGGATTAAAGCAAAGGATACCAGCTCCTAATGCCTGGTTACTTCAGAACCTGAGTTTTTATTTTTATTTTTTTTGAGTCCTTATGGTTGTGACGAGAAGTTTGAAAACATGAACAGAGTACAAGAGATGCCGTGGAGCCAGCCTGTATATTCAGACACTTTAAACAAGTGTGCTGATCGATGTGAACTACTGAATGCATCTCAATGGGACATTATCTCAATACCTGCATGTCTAAATGGCCCAAACAGAAAAAGGAATATGTGGCAGAAGAGTGTCCACTCACCCAGGCATGTATTCCAGCTGCTGGGGCTATGTATTAGGAGCCCACCTTTAGCCACTCCTTCCTCCAGGGGTGAGAAAAAAAGAAACCTGACATAAGCTGTCATCCCTTTTGCTCCTGAGGGGAACCATCTACCATTCTAAGTAAGGGGCAGGAACTATTGTGTGGAAAGAGGGCCACAGAGGTCCTAATGCTATAGTGTATTTAGGACCCTGGATTGTCTAAATCTGGCCCTGTTTCCAGCTCACTTGTGTACAAAAATCAAGTATCAGAGGGGTAGCCGTGTTAGTCTGAATCTGCAAAAGCGGCGAGGAGTCCTGTGGCACCTTATAGACTAACCGAAGTGTTGGAGCATAAGCTTTCGTGGCCAAAGACCCACTTCGTCAGATGCATAGTCTGCTTTTTGTGCACAAAAAGCAGACTATGGAAATATTGAGTGGTTGCCAGGAGAGAGACCATATAAAAATACATGTATCCCTTCTGTCAGGCAGAGATAGGAGCAACCAGGGCTAGATTCAATATCTAGGGATTCCTTTTCAACATAGAACCCACTCGAGCACCCACCCTGTAACCTGGGTACCTTAGAGGCAATATTTCCATACTTGCATGCACAGAGTCTGAGTGTAGAAAAGAAACTTTTAATGAAAAGAGAGAAGTCAGCCAACATTAATTAGGGAAAATGCCGCAAGCAGGATTCCTAAACATAAAACTGTGAAGAGGACACCCACCCCAGAGTGCATGGGGCCTTCTGCCTCACGTTCTTGAGTTTTGCAACCAAAAGTTCCTTTTCTATGTCCCTTCACCTCACTTCACTGTTATTGGTCAGTGAGGACCCAAGTTTCAGAGGTACATCTATGTGAGTTCACCTCCTACTTGGGTAAGGAGGCACCTTGTTTTCTCCACCATCTGAGTACTTGCTCTGGCTGGCCTTCCTGCTAGCTGCTGTTTCTCACTGCCTGGATTCCCTACCAGACATTTCCTAGCTGCCTCACCAGCCTCTGTTCCTCACCACCTGTCTATCCCACCACCTGCTTCTGTAACTGCCAGAGAGAAGGTTTGAACCTGGGATCTCTAGAGCCTAGCATAGAGCCTCTACTGCTTGCTCTAGAAGCCAGCTGCCTTTCAGCCTAGGCTGTTGAGGTCTCATGTTCTTATCTGTTGCTGTGGTCTAAGTGCCACTGCATGGGACAGTGAACCACACTAGGGGTGTGTCTAGACTACAGGGTTTTTTCGAAAAAACTTCCCCTGCATCTAGATTGCTGCCGCGTTCTTTCTAAAGTAAATTGAAAGAACGCAGCAGTTCTTTCAACCACGGTAAACCTTGTTTTACGAGAAATAACGCCTTTTTTTGAAAGTGCTCTTTCAAAAAAATGTGCTATGTAATGCAAACTGTGCTTTTTCGAAAGAGAGCATCCAGACTGCATGGGTGCTCTCTTTCGAAAAAGTGGCTTGCTTTTTCGAAAGTACCGGTTGTAGTCTAGACACTCTTTTTTCGAAAGAATCTTTCAAAAAAGCCTCTTTTGAAAGAGGCTTGTAGTCTAGATGTAGCCTAGGTGTGTGGGTTATACTTCCACTTGCCAACTGTTTGCCACTTTCATCAGCCATCCATCATATACTTCTGCTGATACTTCCTCTGTGCTATAACCTCTGCAGGTCAGTGTCTTAATGGCTTTTAGCTCTCAGCAGGCTGGGCAGAAACACTGCCTTATCAAGAGATTTCAGGTGTTACTGAGTACTAGAAATAACAAAAGGCTCCTAATGAAGTCTACTTAGCTCTGTCTTTCAACAGTGGGGAGAAGCAGACTAAACTAGACTGGGGACCCTTAGAGAGAGTCCACATCTCCTAGCTGAGACACCTGTCTCCACCCCTCTTACTTTCAGAGGGGTTTGGCCTTCAAGCCGTTAGCTTAACAAGATCCTTTCAGCTCACTGTGACCCCTCATTTGAAACAGGTGAAGCACAGTTCTGCTCCCCTTTATTCATACAATAAAGATAATAGTACAGGCTGAACCTCCCAGATCTGGGATTCTCTGGTCTGGCAACATCCATGGTCTGGCATGGATGTTGCTGGACCAAAGAGCCCACGAGCGGGAGCCAGCCAAGAGAACGTGGGGTTTGCAGAGTCCCCAGCTGGGCCAGCAGCAGCTAGGAAGAGGAACCAGGTGGTATTGGGGAGCCTCCTTCCTGCTGGGGAACCCTGGTGTCAGTGGGGTCAGGTGGCTGGAGAGACCCTGGCAGTGGGGCTGGTGACAGCCAGGGAACCCTGGGAACTCCCCAGCAGTAGCAGGGCTGGGATGGCCAGGCAGGAAACCCCCTGCGGCAGCGGGGCCAGGCAACAGCTCGGGAGCTCCGGATGGGAAACCCTAGAAGCGAGGCCAGGCGGCAGCCAGGGAGTCCCGGCCCCTGCAGGGGAGCCCCAGCATCAGTGGGGCCAGGCAACATCGGGGAGCCTCCACCCCAACCGGGGAACCCCCAGTGTCAGTGGAGTTAGGCGGCCAGAGAGCCCCTGGCAGCAGGGCCGGTGGTGGCCAGGTGGCCTGGGGCCTGGAAAACTTGAGGAACCACCAGAGGTAGTGGGGCTGGTGGCAGCCAGGCAGCTCTGGCTGGGGAGCCCCTGGAAACTCCCAGAGCAGCCGGTGGTCAGCAGGGCAAGGAACCTAGGCTGGGCAGCGGCTGGGCGGGGAGCCCCAGTCTTGGGAGCCCCAGGGAGAGGAGCTGTCAGCGGGGCAGCCAGCAGGGGAACCTTGACCATCCCTGTTCGATCAAATTCCCTGGTCCAGGACGGCTCAGTTCCCGAGGGTGTCGGACCAGGAAGGTCCAACCTGTAATAACAACATTTCACTACCCTGGCATTCAGTACTAAAGTGATTTGCGGCCCAACACCAATCAAAGTTGATCACGTTGAGCAACTCAGCCCAATCTGCTGGACATCTTGGCAGAATAAGTGTGTTCATGTAAATACAGTATGCCCTTGAAGTCTAGGAGAGCTCATTCAGCTCCTTCTTACATCTATAAGTCAGAGCAATAAAAAGGTTTCCCAGTGGATAAACCTCTAAGGCCTTTTAAGGCGTTAGGAAGTCAAAGGTGCAATAAAGAGGCCGTTTTCCCCTCATTAATTCCTTGTTACTGGCTTGGTGACTTTTTCACCATGTCCCTTCCCACAGTCCCCAGTGTGCTGTTTCTGGCACAGAGGAGGATAGCTGAACTTATGATCCTATGTTCTACTTCTATGGTGTTTTTTTGCACAGGACTTTTAAGAAAGAACAGTTTAATAAACTGTAGATTCCAGCATCACAGCGAATCTGGAGCAAACAGATGGGCACTTGATTGACATAAGCAAAGTTTTATGGATCAGTGGTCAAATACTTAGCTCTGTAAAGGTGACAGGACATTGGGTCACTAGGTAATGTTTTCTGTCTGACAATTGCATTGCATCCAAAATGAACAAATCTGAAAACACACAACTCATTCTGTTTATACATATGGAAAGAATCCCACTACGGTCAACTAAACCAGGAACTACAACAGCAATTCTGCTTTTCTATTATCAAACAATAGTGCCAAAGAAATGAGGTACTACTGAAGTTACACTTTGGACATAATTACATGCTTGACACATAAGACTTCCTTTGTCAGAGATAAATGATCTCAGATGCTAATTTAGATTACTCTATTATTCCAGTCTTCTGCTTCTATCATAACCATATCTCCCTCACACAAAAAAGATAAAAAAATAAAGGAGTTAATTTCGTGTAAGAACTCACAAGGAGCTATATCACAAGATTAACTATTTCCTTTGTCTCTCCCCCTTCTTCGCTGGACCAAGAACATTCCACAGTTCTTTCAACTGATTTCCTTCTTCACTGTTAAAGAAACAGTACACATCAACTGAATTGCCCATCACATCTCCTGATCCTTTCCCCACCCAGCCACTTTCCTTTACAAATAAACTTTCACGTGAATATTAATAGCAAATAGTATGTCAAATTCTCATTTACACTGAAGACTTCTTTACACCACTCTGGCAGACGTTGGTGTAAATAAGAACTCAGGCTAATATATGCAGAGGAAAAGCGGCGAGGAGTCCTGTGGCACCTTATAGACTAACCGAAGTGTTGGAGCATAAGCTTCCGTGGGCAAAGACCCACTTCGTCAGATGCATGTCTGACAAAGTGGGTCTTTGCCCACGAAAGCTTATGCTCCAACACTTCGGTTAGTCTATAAGGTGCCACAGGACTCCTCGCCGCTTTTGCAGATTCAGACTAACACGGCTACCCCTCTGATATGTAGAGGAGTTTCCAACTACACTATTCATTCAGATCTGGTCAACTGCTAGCTGTGAGGAAGTTTTGCCCAGCTGATTTACATAGATGATCAAATCACAAAGGCGTAGGCTCCTTTTCTATAGGTTTAGGACTTGGCAACAGAGAATAGTGAACATCATGGCTCCCTGGCATTGCAGCCTAGCTGAACTACCATCTCACTAAAAATTTCTTTAAAAATCAGCCTCCTCCTTAGTTGAATTATAAATTTAACAACAGTTTTGCAAATGTTGAGGTTAACAACACAACGCTGTCAATGAATACTGTTTGTAAGCACAGATAATAAGGTGATAAGCAACAATCAGCATGGATTTATCAAGAACATATAGTGCCAAACAAGCCGGATATCTTTCTTTGACAGGCTTATAAGCCTTGTAGGTGAGGGGGAGTGATAGCTGTGGTATATCTTGACTTTTGTAAGGCTTTTGATACTGCTTCACATGAAATCTTCATATATAAATTAGAGAAATACAACCTAGATGAAGCTTCAGGGGGGTAGCCGAGTTAGTCTGTACAGGATAAACTTAGAAAACAACAAATGGTCTGGTAGCACTTTATAGACTCACAAAACATGTAGATGGTATCATGAGCTTTCGTGGGTGAAGAAGTGGGCTGTGCCCACGAAAGCTCATGATACCATCTACATGTTTTGTGAGTCTATAAAGTGCTACCAGACGGTTTGTTGTTTTTTAAAGTTTAACCTAGATGAAGTTATTATAAGGTGGGTGCATAACTTGTTGGAAAATCATTCCCAGCGATTATCAACAGTTCACAGTCATGCTGGAGGGGCACAATGTGTTGGGTCCTGCAGCAATCAGTTCTGGTTCTGTTCAATATCTTTGTCAATGATTTAGATAATGACATAGAGAGTGCACTTATAAAGTTTACAGATTATCTGGCCAAACTGGAGAAACGGTCTGAGGTAAATAGGATAAAATTCAATAAGGACAAATGCAAAGTATTCCACTTAGGAAGGAATCATCAGTTCTACCCATGCAAAATGGGAAATGTCTGTCTGGGAAGAAGTACTGCAGTAAGAGATCTAGGGTTCATAGTGGACCACAGGCTAAATTTGAGTCAGTGGTGCAACATAGATGAAAAAAACCCCAGCAATCTTTCTCAGTTGTATTAGGAGGAGTGTTACAAGTAAGATGAAAAGTAATTCTTCCACTCTACTCCGCACTGATTAGGCCTCAGCTGGAGTATTCTGTCCAATTCCAGGTGCCACATTTCAGGAAAGAGGCCAGAGAAGAGCAACAATAATGATTAAAATGTTATGAGGGAAGATTGAAAAAAATGGGTTTGTTTAGACTGAAAAAGAGAAAACTGAGAGTTTTTAAGTACAAAAAAGGTTGTTACGAGGAAAAGGGAAAAGAAATGTTCTTAATCTCTGAGGAGCGGACAAGAAGCAATGGGCTTAAATAGCAGCAAGGGCAGTTTCGACTGGATATTAGGAAAATCTTCTTTACTGTCAGGTTGGTTACGTACTGGAATAAATTGCCTAGGGAGGTTGTGGAATCTCCATCCTTGGAGATTTTTAAGAGTAGGTTAGATAAACACCTATTAGGGATGGTCCAGATAATAGTTCCTCCATGAGTGCAGGGGATCTAACTAGATGACCTCTCATGGTCCCTTTCATAAGAACAGCCATACTGGGTCAGACCAATCGTCCATCTAGCCCAGTATCCTGTCTGCTGACAGTGGCCAATACCAGATGCCCCAGAGGGAGGGAACACAACAGGTACGGTAATCCTTACATGATCCCTCCCCTGTCATCCATTTCCAGACATTTTCAGTCCTATGAGTCTATTTTAGGAAACAGACACTACCTACTATTCCTGGAGTTTCCTTTGATCTGAAACATACACCCTGAATGTCTACCCTGTATGTGCTTCTAATAGCTAAGCAGATCTTATTTCTCCTGTGTTTTCTCTTCTCACACCTGCCATGTTTCTGCCCAAGGAGTTCTAATTATTCTGATGTTCTCTCTTGGTGAAGACAAATGGTTTATACAGAAATAGTGCTGACCCACTGCTTTGCTGCTCAAGCTTATGGTTTTATATATATGTGTGTTCATTTTATGGCTGTGTATATTTGGGATATTGAATATGTTGGTTGTGTTGAAGTGTGGGGCAGTCAATTTCCAGGGTAGGAATTTCTCTGAGCTGCCCTATACCCTTGGTATCTGTAAACTGATGACTTAGGTGAGTGGGGTGGGGGCAGGTACACATTCAGTTCGGGAGATTGATGATGAGTTGTGCAGGGAGGAAATGGGGTGTGTGTACTGTGGTGAAGGGCAGTGTGTGTTTGAGATTGTTGTATAAGTAGTTTTGAAGAACTATGACAAGTAAGCCACCTGTTCCAAGATCTGTGCAATTGCCCTCATATACCCAATGAAACAACTGAATGCAAGTTACCTCTAGTGTAAGGATGATGACTGGCTGAGTTACCTCTGATTTCACAATGGACTAGGACTGTTGGCCTGGCATAGGTACATGCCTATAGCTGTGAACTTAAATTGGGTAGTAACAGACTGAATCCCAGCAATAACTGAACCTAGTGAAATGCTAAACAAAAAGATATCTCAGCCTGTTTCTGTCACTTCACACTTCGTTGAAACTAGATTTCAGCGGGATGCACAGACAGTTAACAATCTTGAAATTTTTACCATGTAGATTCAATCTTGCTCCTAATTGCATGACTTGCACTTTGCCACTGTATTAAGCTTCCTGGTTTGGGATTTGATGATGTGTTCCAGACAGACTGACTATTCTGTTGGCTTAAAGTCTGGTGAAGGGTGTCACAACATCTTAAACACCTCCCTCTCCCTTAATTATGTTGGTTCAAAGTGAATCAACTTCTGACACTGTCTTGTGACAGTAGGCACATGCCTAGGGGCACCTAAAAGTTAAAAGTGGCTTAAAAGTTTCATTTTTTTAAATGGAAAACATGAAGGTCAGCTGTAGGGCAGAAAGGTGCTAAAGATATTGTGTCTAGGGGCACATAAGGGCTACATCTAGACTGGGCAGATTTTGCGCAAAAGCATCCGCTTTTGCGCAAAATCTTGTCAGCTGTCTAAACTGGCCTCAAGTTCTTATGGAACACTGACGATCTCATGTAAGATCGCCAGTGTCCTTGGCGCAAGAACCGCGATGCTCCCGCCAAATAGGATAAACGCCTCTGCGCAAGGGTTCTGGCGTAAGAGGCCAGTGTAGATATCTTCGCAAGAAGAAAGCACCGATACGCAAAATGGCGATCGGGGCTTTCTTGTGCAAGAGAGCATCTATACTGGCACTGGATGCTCTTGCGCAAAGGCACCTGCCAGTATAGATGCTTTCTTGCACAAATGCTTTTAACGGAAAAACTTTTCCGTTAAAAGCATTTGCGCAAAATCGCGCCAGTCTAGACGCAGCCAAGGTGTAAATCCAGCCAGCTATCCTTAAAGCTACTCTGTTTCACTGCTGTGTTTATGCCTTCAAACTTTCTGTAGCATGTCTACTGCTACATATTTAAAGAAACACACATCACCACAAACATGATGGAATGTCTGGTAAACTCATTGTCTTGGTTTTAATCCTTGCTCACTGACAAATTTTAATAGCAAAGGAGCAGAAGAGGATGAGAAACTCTCTAATCCATTGACCAGATTAGGGGAAAAACTCTAGAACTACTGCAGGAAGCTGCTGTTCTATCTTCAAACTTGTTCTTTATCACGAGCCTGCACATGACAATTAAGGGTTTCTGGTCAGGAACAGGCCAAAATTAAGCATTAGAAATAAAGGCTACTGACCCAGTTAGACATAAATAGCAGCCATGAGCAGAGAAGCCAATGACATATCACTGTTCCACAACCTTGTTCTGAAAATACTTTGTTTTAAGTGGGTAAGAGAGGCTACATCTACACTGCAGAATTTTTGCGCAAAAACTTGTGGAGCATCCACACTACAAGCGCGGCGTTTTTGCACAAGAAAAAGTACAGTAGATCATCAGAAGACAGGGCTTTTTGCGCAAGAATTATTCCTCTTTCTATGAGAAATAAGCCTTTTTGTGCAAGAACTCTTGCACAAAAAGGCATGTGTGGACGGACAACAGGGGTTTCTTGTGCAAGAAATCCCTATAGGAAAAAGCACAGGTGCTCTGATGCCCATTCTGTGAATGGCCATCAGAGCTTTCTTGCAAAAGAGCATCCGTGGCAGTGTGGACGCTCTCTTGTGCAAAAGCACATGGCCGTGTGGACGCGCTCTTGCGCAAGAACTTTTTGCAAGCCTGTAGTGTAGACGTAGCCAGACTGGAGAAAAAAAAGAGAAAAGTGATAAAGGGTCAGCAACACTGCAAACAGGATTTTCATGTGAGTTTTTTTGTTTGTTTTATTAGTATAAGGAGACAAAAGAAATAATATTCATTGCTTTGTTCTTTATAGCATCTTTGTAACACCTGAATTTTTGTGGCAGCTCCAGATGACAACACTGCATGAGAAATCTCTTATGCTGCATGAGAAATCTGAAAATCTAAATGAATTGGCGGGGAGGGGACTGAAGCTCTCCCCACCCTGTTCTCCTGCTCTCACTAAAGGATGCCTAAAGTGATGGAAGACTTGGGGCTGGAGCAGAACCAGGGGTGATGCCCCCCAGCTAGCCCTTTTTATTTGCCTGGTGATTTTATCTCTTTTCTGTATGGATTTATAAGCGGCAATCCCATTCTAAGCACATCTCATTTTCCTAGGACAACCAAACCCTTACCTTGCTTTAAGTTATGATAAGAGAAAACTGTATACCAAATTTGGTGGTCCTAGCTCTTACTGTTTAGTAGGAGTTCTTGAACAGACAGAGAGAGACAGACTTTCTCAGATATACAGTAAATACATATATTTGCTCTGTAACAATAATAACCCAAAATAATATTTTCCAATTGACCTCATACAAACACTCTACTGCAATCTCTTTTTTATGAAAGTGCAATTTACAAAGGTAGACTTTACATAATCGTACTCAGAATTAAAATGATGTAAAACTTTAGAAGCTACAAAAGTCCACTCAGTCTTATTTCTTGCTCAGCCAATAGCTAATACAAACAAGTTTGTTTACATTTCTAGAAAATAATGTTGCCCACTTTTTATTTACAATGTCACCTGAAAGCAACATATTTATGTTCCGGCTATGCTAAATATTCACATGCCCCTTTGTGCTTCGGCCAGCATTTCAAAGGACATGCTTTCATGATGATGACTTTTGTTTAAAAAAATAATGCACTAGTTAAATTTATGAGTGAACTCCATTGGGGAAGATTGTAAGTCAACTGGTTTACCCATATTTTGCCATTTATTTCATGTTATGGGAGTCTCAGATGATGACCCTACAAATGTTGCTCATTTTAAAAACACTTTCACTACAGATTTGACAAAACAAAGAAGGTACCACTGTGAAATATCTAAACATAGCTATTGCAGTCAACCCAAGGTTTAAGAATCTGAAATGCCTTCTAAAATCTGAGCAGGAAGAGGGTGGAGCATGCTTTGGGTCTTAAAAGAGCAACACTTCAATGTTGTGTGAAAGTTACATAATCCTCACAAAAAATAAACAAAAATAAATTCTGCTGGTGGAACTTACATTAATCCACATTGCTTAGATCATAAGCAAGCAGAACCCATCATCACCATGGATGCATGTCCTCTAGAATAGTGATTGAAGCATGAATGAGCATACTTCAGGGGACATTGAAAACAAGAAACACTTAGCATTATTTCCTGCAAACGTAAATAAACTTGTATGTCTGAGTGACTGGGTTAACAAGAAGTAGGACTAAATGAACTTATACGCTCTAACGTTTGACTTTTTTTTACAATGCAAATATTTGTAATCAAAACTATGAACTTTGTATTCTGCATTGTAAATGAAACCAGTATATTTGAAAAGGTGGAAAACATCCAAAATATTTGAATAATAGTGATTTAAAATAATGCCATTTAATTTTTTAATGACCTGACCATCCTAATTGTTTTATAGGTTAGTCATTGAATGCTGCGTTACTGCAGATTTTCTCCTTTACCTATGTGGAATATTGGGCAAAGTGATTTGAAGGAGTAAGAATGTGCTGTAGGAGGTAGCCTCTGAGCCTTCTGGTGTTGAGTACGAAAGGAATTGGTGCTGCCTTTCAGTTAGAACATAAGAACGGCCGTACTGGGTCAGACCAAAGGTCCATCTAGCCCAGTATCCTGTCTGCCGACAGTGGCCAGCACCAGGTGCCCCAGAGAGGGTGGACTGAAGACAATGATCAAGCGATTTGTCTCCTGCCATCCTTCTCCAGCCTCTGACAAACAGAGGCCAGGGACACCATTTCTATCCCCTGGCTTTTTATAGCCTTTTATGGACCTAACCTCCATGAAATTAGGTTCTGAAGAACTTTATTCTGGACTTGTGAATAAGTATCTGTGAATGTCAACTACATGAGAAAGATTATGACCGCAAAGCAAACTGTACTAGGATAGGATACATGTGCAGCTCTTTAGTGAGCATATATTGTGCCTACACAAAATCAGGAGCCAGCATTTGTGTTCTGTTCACGTACTTGCCTTGAACTACAGAAGGTCAAAACATAAAATGTAAAAGTATCCAACAGAATTTCAGTAAGTGCATCATTTTAGGCTTTTTCCACAACCATCCGTTTGCATTTTGAGAAACTAGCCTCCTATCCGGAGTTATGTAATATACAAGTTTCTTATATAATTCAGAAGTGATGATTCACATAAGAGAATTTTCATAACAGAAGTCTGCATCCAGCACCATTAACTGTGTGGTTTCTGTGTCCATATTACATTAGTGTTTAAACAAATGCTCCATCACTTTAACGTACTAAGGGGCTGATATTAGCCTTGTAATCTACTATATATTTGAGATAGTCTGTCTGACTGTCCATCCAAGAACTCTTCCTGAAGAACTAAGCCCACCAAATTTGATATATAGCTTTCTCGTATCATAACTTAAAGTAAGATCAGGGTTTGGTTGTGCCAGGAAAATGGGATGTGACTGAAATGAGATTGCTTCTCAAAGCCATGCAGAAAAGAGACAGAATCATCAGGAAGGTGAAAGGGGTTGGCTGGAGGAATTCCCTTCCCCCCCATCTGGAACTGTCCCAGTCCTGAGCCTCCAAACTGCAGGCATCCTTTAGGGAGGGCAGGGGGCTGAGGACACAGCCTCCCCTTCTGACTCATATGGGAACATTGCTGGCTGTTCCCCTTTATCAGGAAGCAAGGGGAAACTGCACAGATTGCTGCACTCCTCGCTCTAGCTGGGGATTGCTAGGGACAGATGAACCTGAATAGGGCTGAAAGTAGTCCCCTCTCCTTGGGGCAGCCTGCATATTGAACCTCTCATCCCCACCCCCACCCCAGAGCAATGATTCAAATGAAGCATGTACCTTTTCATTTTATTTTCCAAAAAAACAAAAACTGAGTTAAGGACCCAAGCAACACTAGGTAAATCTTCTAGTATATTATAGATGCTAGCTGTACATTTACTACAGAATGTCTGTCACATGCAAAAGTTGAGATTGATAATCATCTAACCTAAATTCGATATTTTTACTTAGCAAATATGTTTCTGGAACTTTCATTGTATTCACATATTGTTAAATACTTTGGACGGCTGAGTATAATATATCATTCAAATCATGACACTTTCTGTTTTTAGAGTCTTTTCCCACTGCAGCTCCTGACATTTGGAGCAAACCTTCCTACATTTTTCAGCCACATTTGACACTCTCTTTCTCTGTGTCTCTCCAAATCTTATATGACAATATATCTTTTCTTTCATCTTCATTTCTTTCCCTTGTGTTCCTTACTTGTTATTTTAATCCTGTAACGTGTCTAACTCTGTAAAACATCTGGCAATATGTTTTGCAAGATGTCATACAATAAGTCCTATCTCAGTGTATAATGTCATCTTTCAAATTTTTCTGAGCAGAGCCCCATCTTGCCCAGATTGCAAATGTCAACAATAATTAACATCGATTATCTGGCTACTTAAAAATTCCAGATATACCTTTCAAGCACTTAGAGCCTGATGCTGTGAGATACTGATTAGAGGTGGTTGAAACTTTTCCATCTATATCTGCTTTCTTTGGAATTTTTACAGGAACTGAACACCCCATATTTTGGCTGAAAACAAAAATATTTCATATCATATCCAAAATGTTGCCATGGCGCCTTTCCTGACAGTTGTAGCTCAGGTCCAACATGCCCCCATTCTCATCTATATGGTTGATTTCCCAATCAGACTTTATCTCCCCTGTTATGCTATGGCCATGCAATTTCCAAGATATACTGCTTCTCCAAATGAAGGAGGGCCATGGTGCATCATGGGGTATTTAATCAAAGCAGGAAGTGCACTCTATTGAGGAAGATGGGAGTATGAGGCATCTGAATTACAACTATATTACAAGTGCAGAATAGAAATATGTAGGTGTGTGTGGTGAGACCTAGCCACCCAAACCTCAGTTTTCTATTGGAGGGAAGAGACCGACCCATTTTCTAATGGGCTATTATGTTGACTGTCCTCAAGTCCCATTGAAGTCACTGGGATGTGGGCACTCAGTTCCTCATAACAGGTGCTCAGAACCTTCTGGGACTAGTCTTTTTTATACTAAGGTGCAGTCATAATCTGTGCCCGTGCAGATTACAACAATCCAACATATATTTGTCTGCACAATTTATAACATATTGCAATCATGATGACTTTTACAATTAGTTTCTTACCCTGATTACATTTTGTAATGTCTGTTGATATTAGTGTTCAAGCATTTCAAAAAAATAGGATGTTCACCCCTCATTCAGGGATTAATTATTCGCTCTGCAAATAATTAAGATATAATAGAAATACACTGAAAGCTTTATTATCTGGAACTCATGGGAAATGGGGGTTGCCGATTAATTGAATGTGTCGGATAACAAAGCTTATTGCTTTGCTTCTGCCCCCTACCTGCAAATCAGTCTCCTGGCAGTTTAAAGCAGCCTAAGGGGAAGGAGGCACCTGTTGATGATGTCATCCATCAGTGCCAGAGGCAGGCTGATGGGAAAGGAGAGGCCTGCTGATGACATCAGCTGGCAGTGGTGCAATGTGGATTAGCAAAGTTTTCTAGTTAGCAAGTGCCAGATAACAAAGCTTTCACTGTATTTGCTTCCAGATCTGAGTCTATTAAGGGTGGAGTTTCAAAAGTCCTCAGTTTGATTCATCTCTTATTGCCTTCAGTGGAAACAAAGCTAGCCCAACTTTGAGATGGTTTTAAAAAGTCATTCCCTAAAATAAACTATGGGAGCAGTGCTAATCAGCCATATCATGACAATCTCAGCCTTTTTAATATAGTATGCATTGTAAACTGTTAAAATCCAGTATCTCTTGAAGTTATGACTTCTGTACACAATGCTCCTAAGATTAGGCTGTTTGGTTACAGTTAGTAATCTTCTTAACTAGCTCATTGTCTGAAATTCTGTCCCAGCATCCTAAGTCACAAAGACGTATTAATGTTAATAAAAGCAACTATTATTTTTAGACGTATATATAAATGGAAACCCACAGAAATCCTTAGTTAAATTTGCATATGCATCCCATCAGACTTTAGTTATAGCAGCACCACCTATTGGTAAATTCCCTATAATATTCTTTGTATCACCTTCTCCAAGTGTAAATATCAGTGGAAATAATTAAGGAAGGCTAACACCTTGTGAAAAGCAGCAAGCAGCACTATTTCCCATACAAGCACCCTATTAAAGATCAAAGTAAAGCAAACAAAGGAAATTACTGATAACAGGTGAAAGTTAATGCTGAATTTGATGGATGAACAATTCTACATAATACCAATGAGGACATATTATATGGACATTTTATTTAATTTATCATGCTATAACATATAACCTAGGTCTCTCTGTATCTACATTGTAACAAATGGATGAACTAGTTTAGAACATAATAGGTGTAATGGTAGACACTACCATCATACTGACAGCTGGCAGGTGACAAGACTTGACTTTTGAAAATGATGCATGCAAGGTAATAAATTAGTGATGCAAGCACATAATAGCCCACAATTCACTTATGTCAATAATAAATAGTAAGAACCTAGGCAAAATATTGCTTGATATTGCCCTTGTATTTCTTGACCTATTGCAGAATATGCACTGGGCTGTACATAGTGGAGGATTGACACTGTTGATCATCCAGATTCCCCAGAAGGATGGGTTGTTTTGAGTGGCTCTCAGCCTCCTCAGATAAATGAGAAAAAAGCCACTAGTGATTATATGTATCTGCTAGCTGTATCCAGTTTTATAAGATCTGATTAGCCAGTCACTCACCAAAGATCTTACATCCAGACCATGACTTCTACACAGTGTAAGATGGTAACTCTTCAGGGCTGAAAGTCTATTTACCTATGCCAATTTTACTCTAAACCTACTGCCCCACTAGTCAGAGAAGTTTTCAACCCCTTATTGTTCCCCAATTGACCTTGAAAAAGAACACTAGATGTGCTTAAAAAAAAAAGGAGTATATTATTGTAGCCACTGACATGTTTTCTCTAGATTTCCAGAAATTCTACTCCTCACTGACACCTGAATATCAGGACAGGAAAATTTCTTCCCAAACGCCATGACAAGAAAAGTCAGTAGCAGCAGGTCCGGGTGCCAGTGATAGATTTCAGTTGTGGGGGATAATGTATAAGTTAATAGCACTCTAAGTACTCAAGCTTCAAGATTGACCAAGAGATGCATCTGATTCTCTCAGTGAATTCTACAACTAAAGTGTCAAATGGCAACCTTCATATCAGTTAGAGTATGTCTACACAGTGGTGCTATTTCAGGATAACATCCATTATCCCGAAATAGCATGCTGCGCGTCTTAACAGTATGCCAGTTATTTTGAAATACATTTAAAATAACGGGCTTCTTATTCTGGCTTCCTGTAAACCCCGTTGCACAAGGATTAAGGAAGATGCCAGAATAGCAATTTATTTCAAAATTAGTGCTGTGTACACAGTGTCTAATTTCAAAATAAGTTATTTGGAAATAAGCCACATAATTTGCGTCGCTCAAATTGCGTGGCTTATCTCAAAATATGTGCTACTGTGTACCGTTACTCACATAATCTTTACTCAGACCTTCTTTTTGGTCCTCAGATCACACTACCAACCTTTGAGTATATCTTTATTCTAAGTTATCCTCTTTAAGGATGTGATGTTAAGAGGTACCAAATCTAATTGTCCTTAAGCTTTCTAATTTAATAATCAGAATGAAGTGGAAAGCTTCTCTTTTATTTGAAAACTGAAGTTTTTTGTCTTGATCAATTTGGATGAGAAAATATATTGGACAATATCAACGGTAATTGACATTTTGCATGGTTGACGCTGATCAAGATACATATGGTTAGACAGCTGGTGGTCATTATTTATCACATGGATCATCTCATTGTTGCCTTGCATTCTCTCTGTTTCCTGCTGTTTGTCTCATTTTATAGCTACTGTAAATTCTTTGGGGGAAGCAATTGATAGTTATATATTTATACACAAAAACTCAGGTATTCCCATAATACAAAAAAAAAATGCAGTTCTCAGTACAAAAGAAATGAGCAATGTTCCATGCCTCATTTTTTGAGGAGTACAAGATCTTTCAAAAAAGGGGTTTTCTTTCTAAAGAACCGCGTCTAGACAGCAGTTTCACTTTCGAAATACCTGTTTTCGAAAGAATGCGTGGCTGCCATTATGAAAATGAATTGTGGGAAATTCAAATCCTGGTTTCATTTGCAATTTTGATCTGTCTAATTTACATTCTTCTTTTGAAAGAGAGATGTAGTCTAGACATAGCCTAAGACAGAGCTAAGGTGGAAGATACTCCTGTAATTATAGTAAAAGGTTGTGTTTCAGAACTTCTGGGTGCTGATCCCTGTTTTGTCATTTATTTTTCATGTGTTCATAGACAAAAACACTCCCCTTCCATTTTCCAATTTTCTCTACCTGTCTCCTTTAGAGGTTAGTCCCCAAAATTTATGCAAAGAAAGGTTAATTTATTTATACAATGTTAGAGTGTTACAGAGTTGCCTTTACTGAATTTGAGAGAGGTATTTTCATACATATGGGTGTTTGAAGTGTTATAGCTTATATGTTAGTTTTAATTTCTCAAGATATTCAACCTAAGGAAATTCCTAGGACATTTCTACCTTGTGAACATGTTAGGCCCTATAGTCACGGAAGAGTATACCTCCTTAATTTAAAAAAAAAAATCATCCGTGTGTGTAAACACACAATCTGGAATGCAGCCTTATTATTTAAAATTCTGCTTTATTTTTAAACTGTTTTGGAATATGTATATAAAACATTAATTGTTGTATTTTGTGCTTTTTCTCTTCTTTTAACCTGGATTCAAGGATAATGTCTGTTAAGGGAGTTCATTGGTTAGTTTTTAGGTGGCTGAGGAGCCCAATTCATGCCCTGAAGATTTTCCCAAGGAAGGCTATGTCTAGACTGTAGAGTTTTTCTGGGATACCTCCAGTAATGCCGCATCCAAGGAACGAATCTGCGTTTCCAAAAAAAATTTCAGAAAAGCAGATGCATTTTTTCAGCATCCCTGTAAACCTCATTTTACAAGGAAGAGGGCATGTTCCAAAAAAAGGGTTTTTTTCTGACATTTGGCCCCATGTAGACAGGCCAAACGTCAGAAAAGCCTCTTCCAAAAAAAGAATCAGAAAAAGATTTGCAAATTGCGGGTCACAATTTGCATATCTTTTTCCAGTAGAACTGTGTAGTCTAGACACATCCAAAATGACAGATGTTATCTTGGAGGGGACAAGTTGGCTGGACTATTGTGCCCTTTCTTTCCTTCTTTGTTGCTTCTCAGGTAGAGAAAAATGTATAGCTCGAGAATGCCGGGGGGTTATCAGGAAGGCGAAAGCGCAATTGGAATTGTGACTGGCAAAGGATGTGAAGGATAACAAGGAAGGTGTCTACAGGCATGTTAACAAGAAGAAGGTGATCAGAGAGGGTGTGGGGCCCCTACTGGATGAAGGAGGTAACCTAGTGACAGATGATGTGAGAAAGCTGAAGTACTCAATGCTTTCCTTGCATCTGTATTCATGGACAAGGTCGGCTCCTGGACTAACGGGCTAAGTGACACAAGATGGGATGAAGATGGACAGCCCTTGGTGGGTAAAGAACAGGTTAGGAACTATTTAGAAAAGCTAAACATACACAAATCCATGGGTCCAGACTTAATGCATCCAAGGGTACTGAGGGAGTTGGCAAATGTCATTGAGGAGCCTTTGGCCATTATCTTTGAAAAATCGTGGAGATCAGGAGAGATCCCAGATGATTGGAAAAAGGCAAATGTAGTGCCCATCTTCAAAAAAGGGAAGAAGGACGATCCAGGGAACTATAGGCCTGTCAGTCTTACCTTGGTTCCTGGAAAAATCATGGAAGGGATCCTTAAGGAATCTATTTTGAGGCACTTGGAAGAGAGGAAAGTGATTAGGAATAGTCAGCATGGATTCACAAAGGGCAAGTCATGCCTGACCAATCTGATTAGCTTCTATGATGAGGTAACTGGCTCTGTGGACATGGGTAAGTCAGTGGATGTGATATACCTTGACTTTAGCAAGGCTTTTGATACGGTCTCCCACAATATTCTTGCCAGCAAGTTAAGGGAATGTGGATTGGATAAATGGATGGTAAGATGGATAGAAAGCTGGCTAGAAGGCCGGGCCCAGCGGGTAGTGATCAACGGCTCGATGTCAGGATGGCGGTCAGTTTCTAGCGGAGTGCTCCAAGGTTCGGTTCTAGGACCTGTTTTGTTCAATATCTTTATTAATGACCTGGATGAGGGGATGGATTGCACCCTCAGCAAGTTTGCTGATGACACTAAGTGAGGGGGAGAGGAAGATACACTTGAGGGCAGAGATAGGGTCCAGAGTGACTTAGACAAATTGGAGGATTGGGCCACAAGAAATCTGATGAGGTTCAACAAGGACAAGTGCAGAGTCCTGCACTTGGGACAGAAGAATCCCAAGCATTGTTACAGGCTGGGGACCAACCAGCTAAGTAGTAGTTCTGCAGAAAAGAACCTAGGGGTTACAGTGGATGAGAAGCTGGATATGAGTCAACAGTGTGCCCTTGTAGCCAAGAAGGCTAATGGCATATTAGGTTGCATTAAGAGGAGCATTGCCAGCAGATCCAGATATGTCATTATTCCCCTTTATTCGGCTCTGGTGAGGCCACATCTGGAGTATTGTGTCCAGTTCTGGACCCCCCACTACAAAAAGGATGTGGACACATTGGAGAGGGTCCAGCGGAGGGCAACCAGAATGATTAGGGGCTGGAGCATATGACCTATGAGGAGAGGCTGAGGAGTTGGGTCTGTTTAGTCTGCAGAAGCGAAGAGTGAGGGGGGATTTGATAGCAGCCTTCAACTTCCTGAAGGGAGGTTCCAAAGAGGATGGAGATAGGCTGATCTCAGTAGTGACAGATGGCAGAACAATGAGCAATGGTCTCAAGTTGGGGTGGGAGAGGTCCAGGTTGGATATTAGGAAAAACTATTTCACTAGGAGAGTGGTGAAGCACTGGAATGGGTGACCTAGGGAAGTAGTGGAGTCTCCATCCCTAGCAGTGTTTAAGTCTCAGCTTGACAAAGCCCTGGCTGGGTTGATTTATTTGGGATTGGTCCTGCCTAGAGCAGGGGGCTGGACTTGATGACCTCCTGAGGTGTCTTCCAGCTCTATGATTCTATGATTCTCTGTGTCAGTAGCATGTCTGTTTTCTTTAAATGAGCTGTGGCCTGTGTGTTCTGTTCCACAGCAAGTCCTCCCTGTTTGTTGGGTTGCTGCCTCCCTTTTTAAGTGAACTTTTAGTATGTCATTGAAGTGTTTCCACTGCACTTCATTTTGTGCTTTTTTATAAAATAGGCAACTTAAGTTGCAAACTATAAATGTTCTGCTAATGGTAGAGTGTAAATCCAAGAACTATTTAATCAAAAAGGCAAGCCTCCATAAGAAGGTCTTCTCAAAGACCAGACCACATTCCTTTATCTAAAACAGAATGCTAATATTGAGAAGATTTCTATGTCAAGCAAACACACTTCGTAAAATATGTAAAACAATGCAAGGAGGCTCTCTACTCAGGACCAAAAATAGAAATGTTTAGGGATGTAATAAAGCTAAAAAATAACCTATTAGTTTTATTCCACATAAGGATTCTAGAAATATATAGTCTCAGAGGGGTAGTTGTGTTAGTCTATATCTTTAATAACAATGAGTAGTTCTGTGGCTCCTGAGAGAGACTAACAAATATATTAGATCATAAGCTTTTGTGGGTAAAACCCACCTCATCAGATAAAGTAGGTGTTTCTCAAGAAAGCTCATGATCGAGAAATAAAGTTATCTAAACTGATTTCTTCAAACATTCAAGTCTTTGTTCTTTACACTTCTAAGAGAACATTTATGGTTGGGAAATGTTTTATGGAAGATATTTGTTACTTCTAATTCATGTTTTCACTTAAAGGTGGAAAATTTATCACACAAATGCTCATGCTGATAAACTTTGGGTTTTTTTAAGTACATTTGCAAATATTTGTATCTAAACGCAAGCCTTCATATAATAACTTCCTTATACCATTGTTATATGATCAGATTTTTATGTACAAATATAGCAAGATCACTTTATGCTATAAATGGTTACTAATGTAATAAGCCATTGGAACATAAATGATTTCCCAATTAATATAAATATTTTAATCTAGCAATGCTCAAGTAACTCCATAGCAAACTCCAAAAGACAGAAAGCACCTCTCCAAGGACTGGTAAAAAAGGAAAGACAATGACTTTGACTATTAAAGGTTAAAACATTTCAGAGCTGAAGGAATTAGGAGTCCTTAGATCATTAGAAACAGAATTTCAATTCCTAAACCTTAATGGAACTAAAGGAATCTCAGAAAATGGACCAAATAAGAAAAAGTTAATCCAATTCTAAAGATGTACTGAATGTTTCTAGCCACAAGGACAAAAGCAATTACAACCCTGCTGCATATGCAGTAGGGAGATTACATATTCATCAATTGAATAAAATAAGAAGACTATCCTACAAAGACATTAAGGAAATGAAAGGTGACAGTGGCTGATAGCTGAATCCGACCAAACCCCTGGAAGATCTGTGTTCCACCTTCAGCGAGATTATAAAAAGGAGTATATATCTTTCTGAATTATGTTAGGAAGCCAGACAGCTAAGAGCAAAAAAGCCACAATGTAGTATCAAAAATCAGCAACCTTATAGCCTAGTACAGCCTCTGAAATGTTGTGATATAATAGATATAACAGTATCATTGGTGAGATTGTTTACAAAATTGCAGCTAAAGGATTAAATTTATTTTTTTCTTATAGTAATGTAATGTGATATTGAAATGCTATTTTAAATTTAAAGATGCTAATTATTTTTCTTGTTAAACACCAAATTATTCAGATTGTATTCCTAGAAAGGAGCATAAACTAATTGTGGTAAATAGAAATAGTGGAATTGTATTAGAATACAAGATTCTTAATAATCATTAATTTGCCTGCTCCATCAGAAGTAAAACAAGCTTCATTAGTCTTTTGCTGGAATTCCTTTGCTGGAATTCCTTTGCCTATTGATAAACAGTCTTCTCTACTTCTGAGATAGGATTTGTAACTAATTTGGGGAATGATGCGCTTAGCTCTGATCTTACCTAAAGAAGAATGTCTCCAACCAGGGCAGACTCACTTTCACAGATATAATCTCTGTTGAAAGCTCTCCACAGAGATATATAGAAGAGATTGTAATTGAAGCTTCAGGGGGTAGCTGAATTAGTCTGTACAGGATAAACTTAAAAAACAACAAAAGGTCTGGTAGCACTTTATAGACTAACAAAACATGTAGATGGTATCATGAGCTTTCGTGGGTACAGCCCACTTCTTCAGATGACTGGAGTTTTGAGTTTAGGATGTACAGACCCAAAATAAATAGGGGAGAAGGGAAGAGCGGGGGGATGGGAGGAAAAAGAGAAGGGGACGGGGAAAAAAGGAGCAGAGAGAATGAAAATATCAAAGGGAAAAACAAGTAGGCAGAGCTGGTGTCTATAAGCACCTGAAGATTGCATAGCTAAAAGGAAGCAAATAAGGCTCAAAGGGAACTAACACAAGAATCCACACAGAGAGCTGTTGTCACCTTCATTGACTGTTAGGTTGGTAATGTCCCAGCCATCCATTGTCCCGATTGAGGAGATGATGATCAGAGTGAAAATTGAATTTGTGGATGAATTGTAATTCCAATGTCTCTCTGTGCATTTGACTAGTAGAACTGGTTTGAGACAAGACAGCCACCTGGAGATCTTTTAAAGAGTGATTAGGTAGATTGAAGTGTTCCCCAACAGGTTTCTGTATGTTCTCTTTACAGATATCTGATTTGTGTCCATTGATTCTTTCCCGTAGGGACTATCCAGTTTGTCCAATATATATAGCAGTGGGGCCTTGCTGGCATTTGATCACATAGATCAAATTACTCGATGTGCAGTTGAATGATCCCCTGATTTGGTAGCTTATGTTGTTGGCTCCAGTAATGAATTCGCTTGTATAGATATGTGGGCAGAGAGAATTAGTCAACTATTCTGATTGTTTTGCTTGTTTGAATTCATGTTGTTCCCTAAAGCATGATAAAATGGCACCTATGACTACAACAGTGGGAACCATATCCCTAAATTGGCATTGAAACACAAATAAGGAAGATTTAGCCTGTGATTTGTTGTTTTTATAGACTGCACACTTTCAGTAGCTCTTGAGATATTTGGCACTCAGTTTTAAATGCCCTTTTCTCTTCTACAATTCCTATGTGCTAGTTTCCTTGCAGAGAGGGGTGGTATATTTTAAGATATTAAGGTTTGTAAAGTGCTTTGAGGTCTGTGAATTTAAGGTATCATTATAAAGTTATCTGTATTTATTTTCTCTGAGAAAAATGAAGGATTAACAAAGTGTCAAATAATCTCTCCATTTTAAAAAGATAATCCTGCATTTCTGAATACTACATGTAAGGTAATAAAGTAATAGAACACATGTATTTGTCAATCATACAAAACCAACCCAATTTCTTTTAATATACTGACTCACTTTGTGGATAGGAAAAACCAGAAGACTAGATATATCTTGATTTTAGTATTTTTTACATTAGTTCCAGCCTCAAAAGCAAACTAAGAAAATGTAGTCTAGACTAAATTATTGTAGGATGGGTGCATAACTTGTTAAGAAACCATACTGAGGGCATGTCTACACTGCAACACTATTTCAAAATAACTAGCGCTATTCCAAAATAAATTAGTCTGCATCTACACAGCAGGCAGTTATTTTGAAATAGTGTCAAAATACTGTCAACCTGGAGGACTTCTTACTCCAACTCCTGTAACCCTCATTGTACGAGGAATAAGGGAAGTTGGAGAAAGAGTGCTCTATTTCAAAATAAGATACGCAATTGATGTAGCTCAATTTGTGTAGCTTATTTCGAGTTAAGCTCTGCAGTGTAGATGACCCTGAAAGAAGAGTTATCCATGATTTGCTATCCAAACTGAGGTGTTAGCCATAATCTTCCTCATCACCTTCGCCTTCCCCATCATCACCAGTGGCCATCATTCTGGCATTTCTCAAGGACTACATCTCCTTCTCCTACCACCGCTAGACTGTGATGCCACTTTTATAGTATGTTACGCTGATGTGGTTATGTTTGATACATATTTAGTAGGGGATGATTCCTTTTCTCCTTATTTGTATTTCTTCACCTTACTAATGGTGAAGAGTCTTTTTTCCTATATGTCAGTACATCATTCATCTCAACTTATTGTCATATATGTCAATTCATTACCATGGATCTTTTGTGGTTGTCTATCACATTTGTTATTTCTGTCTTACACGGTTATTCAGTCTGATCTTAACTGGTTATTTCAGGTTTTTCCAAGTAATGATGTACCTGCTAAGTTTGAGGGTATTCTTGGAAGTCCCTATTCCATTGAAGATTGCTTTATCTAGGTGAAAATTCCCAAATATGTGAGCATTGACTTTGCCATTTGGGGGAAGGGTCCCAAGCATGTGCATGTTACCTTTGCTTTAGCTCAACATACAGGATGTGGCCTTTATGTTCCTTGTCTTACAGCCAAACTGCCAGTATAAACCTACTGTAAATTATAATAAACATATAATCAAAACCATAAGGAAATAATAATTCTATAAGCAAACAAGCAGTTTATCCGTTTAGTCTACACTACCCACAGTGCATCACTGTCAGAGTCGAAGGTAGCCACCCTACTGCGGATGCACTCTATCGACCTCATGCACCCCATGAGGACATGTGCTTTAGGCTTTACAAAACCAGATGCTAAAATATTCAACCTTAATAAATTCGACCTAATCTCATACTGTGGACATATCCTAAACTTCTAGCATTAGCGGACGCTGCTTATTCCTTCATAAAACACTGCTTTGTTCTGTAAAATCAATGTCATAACTTTTTTAGTGTGTTTAGTGTCCCCATTTCATTGGAGAATGGTTTAAAGAGTACAATTTAAACAGCAATAATAGGGTTAAGAGGTTGTTGGGGTTTTTGAAACTGCTGCCAGGGATTTACATAATAAATTGTGAAAATATCTAGTGTTTTTATTCATCTTTAAAAGAAATCCAGACTGCAGGGAAACTGGGAAAAATTCTAGGCTGAATCGCTGCAGTGAAGTACAGAGCACAAACCTTTAAAGGTAATGCAGTCCTCCTTGTTCAAGTAGTTCCTTGTTCAGGGTTAAAGGAAAGTGATTGTTTTTTTGCTACTGTCACATAAACTGCAAGGAAGAAAAATAGCTTTTCTTCTGTGCACTATTGTATAATCACAGCTGTGCGTATACAATGTTGCATTGTGGGGAACATGCTTCAACAGAGGAAAGATATAGGAACAGAGCATTCAGTGCCAGACGACTAGAGCAAGAAATTATTTGACTTTTTGCCAATTAATTTCCATATGCTGCCTCTCTGCATGCAATATGATCTGACAATCACTTATACAGAGAAGTCTCTGCCATTTGTTTCTGGAGCTGCAAAGTACATGGGCTGTTTGTTAAGAAACCAATCATGTGTCCCTCTTCTATTGGTATGGAGGGCTATGTGGCATCACAATAGATATCATTACAATGTGCAAGTGGGATATAAAATCAGGGGACATTAGCAAGGTGATTGTCCTTTGTGTGAGTGCAGGGATTCCATATGTATAGTTGGGATGATGTTTTCGCATATGCATTACTTTGCATTTATCAGCACTGAATTTCATCTGCCATTTTGTTGCCCAGTCACCCAGTTTTATGAGATCCTTTGGAAGCTCTTCACAGTCTGCTTTAGATTATACCATCTTGAGCAGTTTTATATCTACAAATGTTGCCACCTCCTTGTTTATCTGTTTTTCCAGATCTTTTATGAACAGTTTGAGTAGGACTGGTCCCAGTATGGATCCCTGGGTGACTCCACTAGTTACCTCTTCACAGTCTGAGAACGGACCATTTATTCCTAAACTTTTCCCCCTATATTTTAACCAGTTATCAGTCCATAGGAAGACCTTCCCTCTTATCCTGTGATGGCTTACTTTGCTTCAGAACATCACCACCAAGACTTCAACATGCCTTTATGAGATGAAGCTGTAATACATTGCCAAGGAATTTCATTCAATTTTTGGTCATTATTCTATAGCCAATAGCTGACTGAGAAACTATTGTAATTTAAAACAGTAATTTAAACACCAAAAATTGTTTAAACAATGTATTTCTGGAGACCTATTAGCTTGCTAGTCACAGAACAGTGCTTTGAGTGTCCTCTTTTGAAGGACCTGACATTAATGCTTTCTTTGGCTGCACAAGACTTAAAGGAAATCGTGTAACAGTTGTGAGGCAGCAAACTTGATGAGCTCCAAACCATCCCTTCCCTTCCCTAATTTTCAGCAACATTTTAAGAAGAGCCTTCCACTGAGACCCAACATGTTTGATTAGACCTGGGGAGTCCAGGAGAGCAGGTGCCAGGTGAGGATAGAGTGGAAGGGACAATAAGCTGGAGGCCTCCCCCCTCTTCTCTACTGACCTACTGGAGCGACATTGTCATCTTTGCTCCATTGGGACATAGAGAAAGGCAGTGGCTTCATCCGCACACCCAAGTCCCTCCTTCCTTAGATTCCCTGAAAAGGCAGTAACAGGAGACAAGATCTCAGTGTTTGCTGGGAAGCCAAAGCTAGAAATTAACAGATGGGCCCTTCATTGTCCCCTTAAAATGGCCTGTAAAGAGCAGGAAACTTATGGGATGAAGGCAGCCTCTCCCCCTTTTTCATCCTAAATACATTGGTACTGCAACAGTCACTAGAAGGCTGCCTCTCTGCCCCCTCCTGGACGCTCACAGAAAACAGTGGTTGTAACAGAATACAGGGCAAGACAGAGGGGTATAGCTGGTGGTTTTATAGTCAATCCATCTCTCACGGAAAAGTGGCCAATGTTTGACAAGTCTGGACAAAAAACAGAAACAAACAAACAAAAACAAAGAAGAGGCACGGAGAGAGAAAAAAAAAGACCTATGGTCACTAAGGAGCTGGAGGCAATGGGGGTGGCTAATAAAATAGCCAGTTCAGCTGTCATATGCTGAAAACCTGTTTCAGGGAGCTTGAAGAAAATCAAGTGACAAACTGGACACAAGAACTAAGTCAAATGAGCTAGCAGCTGCTGTTCCAGAAACAGACACTCAAATTACTAGCACTGAAGAGGAGAGGCAGGGTCAAGAGGAGAGACTTGCAGGCCTGGAGTTGCTGGTTAGACCACTGAGTGAAGAACTGGAAGATATGGAATATAAGGGCCACAGGACAAATGAGAGTTGTAGAAAAGCCCTGTCTGTTGGGCAAACAAGATTAAATTAAATTTGAAAGAGCATACCGGTTCAGGGTACCAACTAGGGATGTAATATAGTAGTCAATTAACCGATAAGCAAAAGCACATTCCCCACACACACACACACACTCCTTGCCAGTAAATTTTTTAGCAGGGTGGCCAGCAGCCCAGCTCAGTCCCAGCTTGAACTGGATCCTGGACCTACCCCCGCTGCAGCTCTGCATTTAAAGTGTATTAGGAACCAGGCGGGCAGGCAGCCCAGCTCAGTTCTGGCTTGTGCTGGATCTGGGAGCTCAGACTCCTCCCCTCCCAGACAGGGGCTTCCCGGGGACTATAGAATAGTCAATTAACCAATAAGAGTTCATGAGGTTGATCGACTTCAATTAACCGATATTTAACATCCCTAGTACCAACTACAGAAATTTGACTTGACTCTGTCCTGTTACACAAATTCAGAGTCCAGCTTTTAATTCTTGATACAGCCAGGAAGATGAAAGAAAAGAGAGTACTGAGTAACACAGTGTCCTTCTATCAAAATAGTTCTGTAGGTTTAGAGAAGAAAGGGGATAAATTTACAGAAGTCTGCAAACTGCTTTGATTTCCCCAGCAATCCTGAAACTATGACAGCTCAAACTTACCTCTTAAGTTCCAGGAAAAGCACAAAAATTCTTGAACTTGGTAACAGAACCAACTGCAGAAGAGGGAACCAATGAAATTCAGGTTAAAACTACATCAAAAGTATCAGAAAGGGGAACTGAGATGAATTTAAATGCAATAAAACAACTGGAAAATACTATTTCAGTGGCAGAAATCTTTAGAGGGTTAAATTTAAGTGAAATGTATTAGATATTTTAAATCATTTTCAAAAAGGCTATGAACAGAAGTAAATGTTAGGAAAGTTTTTAAATTTTAAAGTTATCAAAATGTTAAAGAAAATGGAAAAATGAATAGAATATGTAATGCACTGTTTAAGTTTATATTTATATTTGAATATAAATGCAGGGAAGATGATAAATACTATGTAGATACAGCTATTTGAGAGTTATGTGTGAAAAAGGAGGGAGAAAGCACAACATGGTAATGACCAGGGTTCCCTATAAGGTGTGCGCCTGGGTGGGCATGCACCAAAAATTTCATTCCCACCCACACAGGGGAGGGGTGGGCAGGAGGAAGGCAGAGGATGGAGCAAGTCATGTGTGAGGGAGCAGAAGGGTGTGAAGAGAACTGGGGCAGAGGGTGGTAAGAGAGTGGGCACCAGGAAGGAAGAGGGCAAGAGGGGCAGCTGTTGGGAGGACAGGGGCAGTGAGGGGGAGGCGCCAGAAGGGTGCAGGGGTAAGGGAAGGTGAAGGTGCCAGGGGACTGTGGGGTGAAGCAGAAGGGCAGACATGGGGAGGAGAGTGGGGGAGGGATGGGCACCAGAGGGCAGAGGAGAAAGGCAGGACAGGTGGGTAGAGGAAGGTGTTAGGAGAGGGATGGGAGGGGGGCTAGAGAAGGGGTGAGCACAGAGGGGAAGGGAAGGGCAGGTGCAGGGGTCAGAGAGGATGGGGAGGTGGGGCAAGTCCCAGAAGGGCTGAGGGGAATGAGAAGGGCAGGAGCCAGGACAGCAGAGGAGGGTGAGGGGTGGATGGGAGACATGGCAGCAGAGGGGAAAAGGGAAAGGTTTATAAGTTGGGTGGCACAGTGGCAAACATCCAAACAAGTGCACACAACCTCAATATTGGTGCACAAGACAAAACTCACTCTACTCATGGATGGAAAATCTTAGAGGGAACACTGGTAATAACCACAACATAGTTTGAAAAAATGGATAAAAAAGAAACAAGAATAATCTGGTGCCCTTGGTGTGTTTGAGACTAAGCCACCCAAATAAAATGAATAAAATATATACTTTCCACTTCACAATGGAGATAATATAACTGTCAATGTTTCAAGAAATTTCTCAAAATCAGAGTAATCAAATCTAAAAGGGAATGGGCATCTCATGTATATGGAACTCATTTCAGTTCCCTAAGAGGAATGGATATACTAATAAGTTGTATGGAAATGTAAAAGTATCAAAGTAGAGGTCAGATGGATTTTGGTGCAGGCATGTAGAGAAGGAAAACCTTTTACAACAACTAAACCTTACAACAACTTTTAGTTTACAACAACTAAACTAAAAATTATCTGGCTGGATAACCGTACTCAGAGAGTAGTTATTAATGGTTCACAATCCTGCTAGAAAGGTATAACTAGTGGGGTTCCACAGGGATCTGTTTTGGGACTGCTCTGTTCAATATCTTCATCAACGATTTAGATATTGGCATAGAAAGTTCGCTTATTAAGTTTGCAGATGATACCAAGCTGGGAGGGGTTGTGACTAACCTGGAGGATAGGGTCATAATTCAAAATGATCTGGACAAATTGGAGAAAAGGTCTGAAGTAAACGGGATGAAGTTTAATAAAGACAAATGTAAAGTGCTCCACTTAGGAAGGAACAATCAGTTTCACACATACAGAATGAGAAGCGACTGTCTAGGAAGGAGTATGGCAGAAAGGGATCTAGGGATTATAGTGGACCACAAGCTGAATATGAGTCAGCAGTGTGATGCTGTTGCAAAAAAAGCAAACATGATTCTGGGATGCAATAACAGGTGTGTTGTGAGCAAGACACGAGAAGTCATTCTTCTGCTCTACTCTGAGCTGGTTAGGCTTCAGTTGGAGTATTGTGTCCAGTTCTGGGCACCGCATTTCAAGAAAGATGTGGAGAAATTGGAGAGGGTCCAGAGAAGAGTAACAAGAATGATTAAAGGTCTAGAGAACATGACCTATCAAGGAAGGCTGAAAGAATTGGGTTTGTTTAGTTTAGAAAAGAGAAGACTGAGGGGGGACATGATAGCCGTTTTCAGGTATCTAAAAGGGTGTCATAAGGAGGAGGGAGAAAACTTGTTCATCTTGGCCTCTGAGAATAGAACAAGAAGCAATGGGCTTAAACTGCTGCAAGGGAGGTTTAGGTTGGACAGTAGGAAAAAGTTCCTAACTGTCAGGGTAGTCAAACACTGGAATAAATTGCCCAGGGAAGTTGTGGAATCCCTATCTCTGGAGATATTTAAGAGTAGGTTAGATAAATGTCTACCAGGGATGGTCTAGACAGTATTTGGTCCTGCCATGGGGGCAGGGGACTGGACTCGATGACCTCTCGAGGTCCCTTTCAGTCCTAGTATTCCATGATTCTATGAAACCCCAAATGAGGAGGATAGTTCTTGGGTCAGCATTCCAATAATATGAACAGTCCAGAATTCACAGGTAATTGTGGCGGATGATTTTAATATCTTAACCTAGTGGTTCTCAGACTGTGGGTCTGGATGCCAAAGAGGGTAGCAACCCCCTTTGATTGGGGTCACCAGAGCAGGTTTAGACTTGAGGAGCCCCACTGCTCAGGACCAAAGTCAAAGTCCAAGTGCTTAAGCAGGAGAGAGGCTCCTTGCCTGGGGCTGAAGCCTTGAGCATCAGCTTTGGCCCCTTGCCTGGGTTGTGGGCTCACTTTTTGGCCCACTCATCCAGGGCAGTGGTGCTCAGGCTTCAGTCCTCCTCCCCTCTTGAGAGCATGAAGTAATTTTTGTTGTCAGAAGTAGGCTGTGGTGCAATGAAATTAAGAATCCCTAACCTGATGTGGGACAGACTACCAAATAGGCAAAGAAGCTCCATGAAAAGAAGTTCAAAGAAAACAGGTCATGAAACATTTGGAGATAATCTCTCATTAGGGCTCTGGAGTTCATCTTTTTCCCTCCAAAACTGAGGCAACATATACTAGGATAGATCATTCTGACATCAAAAGATTTTAATCCAATTCTAAGAAGAATTTCATGTAATACATATCTTGAACCATGTAGCTGTCTGTCTAATGACTAACAGAAAAAGGAAGATACTTAAGAATATATTGTAAAACAGACTTTGAATCAAAGGGAGGGAGGACCATATTAATAAAGAATACTCCTACAGGATATATCTCCAAGAACCAGATAATGAGGGAACTTAGGGTATGTCTATACTACAGGACAAAATCAAATTGAGATACACAATTTAAGAACATAAGAATGGACATACTGGGTCAGACCAATGGTCCATTTAGCCCAATATCCTATCTGCCGACAGTGGCCAGTACCAGATGCCCCAGTAATTGCATAGCTGAAGTCAAAGTACCTTAACTCAGCTTTTGGTGCTGTCCATGTAACCAACACACCGAGGCTACATCTGTACAGTAGCTTTCTTGCGGAAAAGCACATGCAAATGAAGCGTGGCGTGGAATATCGCCGCACTTCATTTGCATAAGTATTGAGCAGCCATTTTTGCACAAGAGGTCTTTGCGCAAAAACGAGCAATGTAGACGGCTCCTTTTTGCGCAAAACCCCCCTCTTGTGCAAGAGCCGTTCTTCCTCATTTTTTCAGGAAGAACAGCTCTTGCGCAAGAGGGGGGTTTTGTGCAAAAAATTGTCATAAATGCAGGCTCGAGTTATGATCCCCCCAATTTGCGACGCTAATCCCCAGAGCCGATCACGTCACAAGTCGGTGGTAGCCTGGACCCTTAAATGCCCAGAGAGTGACATAATAAAAGTATCATGAAATGGTCCAACACCACAGAAGACAAACAGTGATAATCTCATCATTACAATTGGGGTAAGTCTTGAACCAGATGTATGCATCTCTGAATTCAATAAAATGTTTAAAAACCACAGATTATTCCCGTGTAAATCAATATATTTCAACCTTCTTAGGCAATGGAATACATATTAAATTACTTATCAAGCAGAGGTAAATACCTAAACCACTTAAAAACTTATCAGATACAGCATCATACAAGCTGATCAAACAATAATATAGTGACATTTTAACTAAAAGACTAACATCCAATTTAGATACCATGCTTAAATTAGTACACCAATGTGAAATGGCTTCACAAAAAGGAAGAAGCAAATTAAGAAAACTTCATCTGGTGATACAGCATTGCAAGTGCACTAGTAATACTACCTATGGGTATGTCTACACTGCAAAGTTAATTCGAAATAACAGCCGTTATTTTGAATTAACTTTAATAGCATCTATACATGCAAACCGCTATTTCTAAATTAATTCGAAATAGCAGAGCGCTTAATTCAAATCTGGTAAACCTCATTCTATGATGAGTAATGCCAAATTTGAAATAGCTATTTCGAATTAAGTGCTGTATAGACACTTAATTCGAAATAGGGGGCCTCCAGTCCTTCCCAGGGAGCCCTGGTGGCCACTCTGGGCACAACCAGGAAAACTTACTCTCCTCTCCCCCCAGCCCCAGAGCCATTGAAGGGGTAGACCCTGGCCACAGTGCCTGTGCCAGCTCCAAGCCTGCCAGCCCAGAGCCAGCAGTGGCCACCGGGGCTCCTGACCCAGTGGCCCCAAAACATGAGCCAGCAAGCCACTGGCAGCCAGCCCTCCACCTCTCCCCAGGAGCAGTCTGCCAGCTCCCAAGAGCCTGACAGGGGCTGGAGAAGGCGGGCGCTCTTCCTGGTCCAGGGTGGAGATCATGGACCTTATTCAGGTTGGGGGGGGATGCCCCCAACGTCCATGATTTCAGCACTAGACAGAGGAATGCAGCCGTCTATGGCAGGATAGCTGCCAGCCTGGCCACCAAAGGCCACATGCGAACCCAGGAGCAGGTTTGCATGACAATCAAGTTGGTCTGGCGAGACCCCCAACCCTGGGCCCTGAGCTTCCTCCCCTTCTTCCCCTTGCTTCCCCCTTCCACCTCCCTCCTCCCAGGTTTCCCCTTCCCCTCTCCCATCCTCTCTTTTCCCCTCTCCCACTTCCTTTTCCCAGTCTCCCCAGAGGTTCATTCCCCCCAGTTTTGTTCAATAAACCCAGTTTCTATTTTTGAACATACGTGTCTTTTGTTTGACATCAGGAAGAGGGGCTAGGAAGGGGTAAGTGGAAGGACGTGAGGGAGGAATGGGGCACGAGCCCCCGGTGGGGAGGACCAGGGTAGCTCTGAGGGCTCCTCAGGGTGGACGCTCTCCCGCAGGGCCTCCTGGATCCTGACAGCCCCCCGATGGACCCCCCGGATGGCAGCCTGCAGCAAGTGCAGCCGGGCTGATGGCAACGACCCCACGAGAAGCACCGGCGTGCCCAGGGGCAGCTCTGGCTCCATGTGGCCGAGTGCTGTGGTGTCCCAAGTACGGGCACTCAAGGCACTCCAAGACAGGACTGCTTTGCTGTCCCTCATCGAGGTAGACAAGCAAGCGGGGAACCCTGAGAACTGTCTGTCCAGGGTGGCGGTAGGGTTCTTTAAGCCCGGAGCTCAGTTAGCCTCAGGCACACTAAGTCCTAACCTGATGCCCTGCCGGCACTGGTTCCAGCCAGCCTTAACTTTGGTTCAGAGTCCACTCAGTGTGGATGTACTATTTTGAAATAGCAAAGGCTATTTCAAAATAGGTTTTGTGTGTAGATGCATTAATTCAAATTAGATTAATTCGAATTAACTATTTTGAACTAAATGAACTCGAATTAACGATGTAGTGTAGCTGTACCCTATGGCTGTAGAGCAGTCTCTGAGTTCAGTAGAATGCCCTTCTTTATTTAGAATGCTGGAGAAATATGGGTTTGGGGAGGCACACTTCCAAAAGAGGGTTAAAATAATCTACAAAAATCTTAAAGCATAATATTGGAGAACTATTTGAATACCATTACACAAAGGAACAAGACAAGGGACTCCTTTATCACTGTTACTCTTTGGTTTAGCTATAGAACCATTAGCATGATCAGAGACACTGAAGAAATTCAGGGGCTAGAAAGCAATTTAATATACACTATGACCTTCTGTTTTTGTAAGAGCTAAAAATAATCTTAAAATTATTCACCATTGTGTATTCATAAATGGTTTAAGTTATTCATGATAAACCAAACAGGATTTCACCTGCCCATGATGTTCTTTTCCCCCCATCTATAAAGTTTTCTTTATGTATGATATTCTGACACAGGATTCACTACTAATTTAGGGAATAAGGTATTCTGGTGCCTTCCAAGGGAAGCCAGCTGTTAAAGGTGTAATCTCACTCCATCAAAGGGAGAGCTCTGTCTAAGACAGGGGTGGGGTTTGGTTTGGGAGCTACTGACCCGCAGAAAAATCAGGCAGGGGCTGCACATAAGTGAGAAGCAAAGTGAGAAGCCTCTGACTGAGAAGCAGAAAGACTCTCCCCACAATCCTCTTGCACACCAGAGCCTAGGGCAGTGTTTCTTAAACTTTCTAAGATTGAGGAACACCAAACAATAACTTTTTTTATGAGGAACACTGAGGATTTTTTTGTTGAGAAAAAAAAAAAAAAAGTTCCGAAGAAAAAGGAGTCAGGGGAAAGTTATTGAGAAAAAAAAAGGTCGGGGGAAAGTTATTGAGAAAAAAAAGGTCTCCTGCCCCTTTAAGGGCAGCCATTTTGAATTCTGTTGTTCTCTGCGGCACACCTCCGACTGCCTCGTGGCACACCGGTGTGCCGTGGAACATAGTTTAAGAAACATTGGCCTAGGGGGACCTAGGCTAGTAGATTTTGTGTGCTCCAGCCCTGCAGGTGGGTAGCAGGAGAACTGGAGCACCAGCATGGGCTCCCCAATGCTGAGCCTCAGTAGCCAGATCCAGGCCAGCCAGGGGCCAGATGTGGCCCCCGGGCCTGAGGTTCTCCACCCCTTGTCTAAGATCTCTACACAGTCTTTTCTGTAGGTCTAACAAGAGTAACCATTGGGGTTTTTTTTTTTAATATTTTCTCTTTAACAGTAGTAATTATTTTGCTGTTTTTAATTATGGTGTCTTTTAAGGCATGTCAAAATTAAAATAGTCACACTCCTGAATTTGCATGGAGAGAGAATTAGTATTTGGATCCGCCATTTCCTGTTTTTCCAGATTACACATTTTTAGTAATTTGGGGGATAAAAATTCTTGGTGCTCAGTTTAACATACCCTTTGTCTCCACAGTGCTCTGGCTGCTGAACTGCCCCATCAGCTTACACAAAAGCAGGAAAACAGAAGCAGTGTCTAATACCAACTTTGGGGATACTGTAATATTCCACTCTACTGTCTTCCTTTGAAGGAAGGAGCTATTTATGTGTTCTGATGGTAGTCCCCTGGGTTTGGCTCCTGGTTTCTCTCTCTCACAGAGTTGAAAAATATGAAGCAGCGTGCAGAGGGCTGTGTGCTGAAGCTCTGCTGGTATAATGGAGTTGGATCAATTTCTCTGAGTTCACCTGGATTTCTTTCCCATCAGATACAACAATATTCAAATACATACTGAAAAGGCAATGGTGTCAGATTGTTAAGTTTTGCTGCACTCAGCTTTGCAACACTTCCATGATTTAACAACCTACAATGTCATTTTGAAAAGGCACAATGTGGGTGAGGAAATATCTTAGACTGAACCAACTTCTGTTGGTGAAAGGGACAAGCTTTTGAGCTGATGCAGAGCTTTTCCTCATTTTCAGAATGGATGTAGGTACTTTGCTATCAATTCCTTTGACTCCGCAGTGCCTAAATCCCTTATTGAAATGGAATTTAGGCTCCAAAATGAGTTAGGCCATGCAATACTGAGGATAATGCTTACCTGCATTTGAAAAAAGTCTGGACCAAACAGCCTTTCTCATCTGTGCACATTTTTATCTGATTCACACCCTGGCAAAGATAGAGATCCCAATGTTTTTCCATTGACAGCACTAAGCCACAGACTGTAAAGTTCAGAATTCAGGTTGATTTATTTAATTTATTTTGAAGAGGGATGTTCATTCAATTCTACACATTGGTGTATTTTTGTCATGCTGTGTCGATGGAGATTAGGGATAAATAATGCATTACACTGATCTAACAATTAATGATTCAATTATTCCCAAAACAAAGACATAAAATGGCATTTCATCAGTCTCACTGATTTCATTATACTTAGTAGAAAACACAAGTTATTGTGAAGATTCATATTCTGACTTTCTTGCTGGAAACAACTGCTAAGCATTAGTATAATGGGAGTATGTTTCAGATGAAGAAATCTGTAAAATGATATTCTGCTGCCTCATTCTTTATTAGGATGCTTGTATAGCCATTTCCCTAGGACTACTTTTACGCCAATAGCTCCCAAAAGACTATACGGTGCAATCTAGTGTCTTAACCACATCAGTACTTCTATCTTTGGGACAATAAAGGGATTTTTCTGCAAGCCAGAGTGACTGTAGAATTTGTACTAGATATTAAAATGTGGCACCATGTTTATGTTTAATAATTTTTATAGTATTGTAAAAAATTGCACGTAAAAATGAAACCATACCAATACATAAAATACCACAAGATATTGTTCTTTACTTTTGTTCATGAAAGCACATGACTATGTGCAAATATTTAGGAAGCCAGAGCTCAAACCTGCTATGGTCTCTTCATTTACTGCAAATTCATGTGAGTCCAATTAAAATGATATGTTAGACCGTAAGCAAAAAGCTACACTACAACAACTCCAAAGAAAGGTGACTTATTGCCAGACTGAGACTTCCTGAGAGGTACATTACAAGAATGTAATGACCAGCACAAATACCATTTGTGGAAAGGGAAAGAAAAATAGATATCTGGAATTATAGAAACTGATAAAAAACAGCTGTTACAGGAAACTTTGGAAGTTCTTCCTTCATCCATCTCATGTTGAGCTGAAGACAGTATCACTATGATGAAGCTAACACAGTATCCTCAGTGTCACTGACATTAATGGGATTATTTTTATTTCTACTAAAAAAGACGTTGGATAATTCCAGCACATGTTTTGGGATTGACAATGACACAGGTAACGATCTTTTGGGATGGGTTGGAGTAAGGGATCCACTGAGTTTGCAAGGATCACTTCATCTTTCGCAGAAACTTTCAATACATTTTAGCAGCGTGAGTTAACAGAAAAATAGCATATTATGGTTTCTTCCCAACAACATAGTTACCTCTCTTGTAAATGGACAGTGCAAGGGACACTATGGCTGTGTCTACACTGGCGCGATCTTGCGCCAAAGTGGCCGCTCTTGCGCAAAAACTTGCTGCCTGTCTACACTGGCCGTGTGTTCTTGCGCAAGTAAACTGACATTCTACTGTATGAAATCAGGACTTCTTGCGCCAGAACTCTGACGTGCCCACTCAGGAATAAGCCCTTTTGCGCAACTGTTCTTGCGCAAGAGGCCAGTGTACAAAGGCAACATGAATTTCTTGCGCAAGAAAGCCCTATGGTTAAACTAGCCATCAGAGCTTTCTTGCACAAGAGAGTGTCTACACTGGCATGGATGCTTTTGTGCAAAAGCACATCTCTTGCGCAAAAGCACATGCCAGTGTAGACGCTCTCTTGCACAACTACTTTAACGCAAGAACTCTTGCGCTAAAGAGTTTTTGCACAAGATCATGCCAGTGTAGACGTAGCCATGTTAACAACTGAAAAAATCTACATTGAATGCATATCTGAATGAACTAAGGGTACATCTAGACTTCAAGACATCCAAGGAATGTGTCTGCTATTTTGAAATAATTTTCAAAATAATGGACGCACTATTTTGGCATCCCTGTAAACCTCATTCCATGAGGAGTAAGGAATGTCTCAAAATAGTGCTTTATTTCAAAATTTGATGCTGTGTAGATGCGCCAAATTTCGAAATAGTCTATTTTGAAGTAAAATCTAAATAAGATACACAATTTGCATAGCGCAAATTGTGTATCTTATTTCAATTTTAGAGTGCAGTGTAGATGTACCCTAAGAGACATTACATTGCCCCTAAGTAATGCACATCATAGGCATGCCTGTAGAAATACAACCAAGAAGCAGCAACTAATTGGTATACAACAGCCAGAGAATAAGGATTAAAAAATAAATTAATAGCAACAAAAGACATACACACACACGATAGGCTAACCTTGTCAATGATATAGATAGACAACTAGACAGTTTCCATTGCTTGGTTCCATGTTAACATATGGCAAGAGCTTTGAAGATGACATTGACAAGCAGATAGCTACTGCCAAAAGAATGTTTGCATGCCTGAATCAGAGCGTTTGGAACCTCTAGTCAGTGTCCATGACAGCTAAAATCCCACATTATATATAATGATTAGTGTTCCCACTTGATGTTATGATTATGAAACATGGATACTGACAAAGCAGCTGGAGCAAAAGATTCAAACATTCACAGTGCAGCGCCTGTGCACATTGTGGCCTTGACAAGGCAGGACAGACTAAGGGCACGTGAACACAGCAGCGTTATTTCAAAGTAACAGGAGTTATTTCGAAATAACTAGGTGAGCGTCTACACAGCAAGCCTGTTACTTTAAAATAATTTCAAAATAACGGGCTTCTTATTTTGAAATCTCTAACCCTCATTTCAGGAGGAATAACACCTATTTTGAAGTAATAGGGCGTATGTAGATGGGGCAGCTGAGGTTATTTTGAAATAACTGGCTTCCAGGGCTTCTCACAGGCACCCTGGTGGCCACTCTGTCCGCACTCACCAGAACTCTATAGTCCTCCTTCCCCTGTAGTCTTTAAAGCTGCAGCCACAGAGGAAAGAGTTTGTGGCATAATGCAAGCCCTGCTAGCATCGTGCCACACAGCAGTGCCCAGCTCTGCCTTCCCTGCTGCCATGGCAGACCCCAGCACTCCACCTGAGCTCCCCATGGCTGCCATCACAGCTGCAGGCAGCTCCCAAGCCCCTGCCTGGGGGCAGAAAAGGCAAGCCCCATCCTGGACTGGTGCGGAGATCTGGATTTCACTGAGGTCTGGGGAGAGGAGGCAAACCTCCAGGATCCGTGCACCAGGTGCAGGAATACTAATGTCTGTGGCCGGATGGCCGACAGCCTCAGTGCACCCAGGAGCAGGTGTGCATGAAAGTGAAAGAACTCAGGAAGGCCTACACCAAGGCCAGGGAGCACAGCTCCTGCTCAGGGGTGGCACCCCAAACATGGCTCTACTTTGACCAGCTCCACCATATCCTGAGAAGGGAGGTCAGTCCCTCCTCTCCCCTTGTTGTGGACTCTGGGCTGGACATGCCCATTGTCACCCTCCTGGAGGGCAGGCCTATGGCAGAGGAGGAGGAGCAGGAGAAGGAGGAGGAGCAGGACTAGGCCACTGAAACCATGATGCCCGCCAACCGGGAGCTCAGCCTGTCCCTGGAGCCAGTACCCACTTCCCAGAATGTCACCCACGGTTTGGACAAAGCTGGGGAAGGCCCATCAGGTGAGTTCCATTGCTTTCCCTAGACACACATGGGGGGAGGCGATGGGCAGTGAGGGGCTGCGTGCTCCTCACTCAGCCTTCTCTGCCTGGGTATCACAGAGCAGCTTCTGCACATGGGTGATGTGGAGAGCCAGTCTGGAGCACACAGTCCCAGGAGGCTGCCACAGAAGACCCTTGTGCTCCTGCTCACAGGGGGTCTGGAGAGGCCTGCCTTACTCCCAACCCTGTGGTTGGAAACCCTCCCACTACAAGCCACCGCTTAGGAAGATAGGGTCATGGACACACACACACAGCAATGCCGTACATGTCAAATGGTCAGTCCCATGCTCTTATGGCAGCATCCGCTCTTGGGCAAGCAGGGCGAGGTGAAGGACACCGAGCTCCTGGTAGGGGAGCCTGCAGGGAGGGAAAGGAAGTGGAGGGCACCCCAGTGTCACCCTCCCTGGCAAGCAGTGTCTGCCGCTCACACAAACCTCTCCCATCCCCTCCAGTGGCCAGGGGTAGAAGTCCTCTCCCTACAGGATGCCCCATTGCCAGACCCAGTGTGTGCATGACATGGAGGGAAGCTGAGCCTCCCCATTGCCCTCCTCCCGCCCACAGGCTCCTGGCCTGGCTGGCACCTTCCCATGCCTATTTGTTCCTGGTACGTGGGGGTAGCGAAGCTCCCCTGAGACATCTGTGCCCCTGCTGTGTAGGCCACAGATGGCCTGCTCCAAGCACATCACCTTCATCTGACCCGAGACCTTTCGGTGTCAGCTCAGAGATGAGGGCTGGGCTTCATGCACAGTGTCTCCTGAGATGACTGCCCTTCTCTTTGTTCTCCACAGCTGTCCCAGCTGCAAGTGAGGTGCCTGCAACTCTTCCACTCCAGCCTGCTGGCCCCGCAAGAGCCACCACGGCAGATGAGCTCATGAGGACCTGGAGGACATGTCACCTACCTGAGTGGCCTCCAGCATTCTCTGGAGCTGCAGGACCAGCAGTGGGAAGCAGAATAGGAGCTGCCCCACAACACCTGGCACGAGCTGGCACAGAGACCCACAGCATGTGTGTGGCATATGCAGCCTCTGTCGACTGCCTGGTTGCTGCCACTGCACCCACCCCTGCTCCTGCCCCTCTGGCTTCTCCCCCACCCTCTCATGGCTGCCTTGGACCCTGCACAAGAGGTGGTGGGACCACCCAAGGCTGGCGCCACTCCCAACCACATCCCTAAGCCACCTCCCCCTTCCCCCTTCTTTCACCTCCCTCCTCCCAGGTTCCTTCTCCAGTCCCTCCCCAGTTTTATTTACTCAAAATAAAAAACAAGAGAATTCGTTGTTTCAAACCGAAAAGTCTGCTTTATTGTATCTGCAGGGGAAGGGAAGGCAAAGAGGGAGGAAGGGGAGAAGGGAAGACAGGGGAAGGGAGGGGTGGAGGAGAAAAGGCACAGAAGGGCACTTCAGAGGCCCCTTGTGGGGAGGCCCACGGGAGAGTCTCACAGGTGTCCTTGTCTGAAACTCTACCTCATGGCCTCCCGGATGAACCCCGATGGACCTGCCGGATGGCAGCTGTGCATGACTGCTCAAAAGCCCTGGTGAGCCGCTCAGCCTCTCCCCCTGACCCTAGCAGGAATGTCTCTCCCTTGTTCTCTTACAGGTTGTGTGGGATGTTCTGGTCACCGAGGTGAACTCTCCCTTTCAAATGGCTGAAGGCGCCCTCCACCATGATGTGGGCCCTGCTGAGTCTGTTGTTGAAACGTTCCTTGGTGAGGTCCAGGTGTCTAGTGTAGGATCTCATAAGCCAGGGGGGCAGAGGGTAGTGCTGTGTCTCCCATGATGCACATCAGCATGTCCCCATCCCTGACCCTGATGGTGAGGTTGGAGAAAAAAGTGCCACTGTGCATCTTCTGGAAGAGGCTGGAATTGCAGAAGACATGGGCATCATGTCCTTTCCCTGACCTCCTCACATGAATGTCCATAAAGTGGCCGTGGTGGTCCATGACAGCCTGCAGGATCATGGAAAAGTACCCTTTCCGGTTGATGTAGCTGGATGCCCTTAGTTGGAGGCCCAGATGAGCATGTTGGTGCCATCAACGCTCCCCTCCCCCTCCCCCGAAGTTAGGGAAACCCATGGCAGCAAAGCCGATGATGATGGGGTCCATGTCACCCAGGAGGATGATCCTGCCAGCAGGATGGCATTGATGGCCCTCACCACCTGTAGAAGGAGACAAACAGAATCACCAGGAGGTCCCTGAGCCCAACCCTCCTTCCCCCACACACCAGACCCAATCCCAACTAACCCCATCCCCCGGCACGGCTTCGTAAAGCCGGAACTGGAAAACCTCCCGGGGAGGGAGCTTCCACCATCCTTCTTCCCTAGGGAACCCCATTCCAGCAGTTTACCACCCTCCCAATAACACAGTAAGAGAATCAGACCTTCATGAGCACAGCCCCAATGGTCAATCTCCCCACACCAAACTGGTTCCTGATGGAGCGATAGCTGTCCAGCATGGCGAACTTCCACAGTGCAATGGCGACCTACTTCTGGAGGGGGATGGTGGGTCGCATGTGGGGTCCCATCACCTGAGGCCAGGATCCTTCCACATGTGGAAATTCTGGAGCCACTGCTGGTCGCCACGCCACTGCATGATGTTCCAGTTCCACCAGTCCGAACTGGTGCCCCATCACCAGAACAGGGGTGCATGGTGTGCAGAGGAGGGCAGGAAGGGCTGTGCTACTTGAGCAGCACGTGGAGAGAGGTGAGGACACACCCCGCAGGGAGCAGTGGAGTCCTGGTTCTGCAGTGCCAAAAGAGCAGCCTGCAAAAACTGCACCAGGAGGTGTAGCACGAGGTCCAGGAGCTGGAGACTGCTTTGCAGCAGGTCCAGCTCCATGGCAGGGGTGCTGTGATGTCCACAAGGGCAACCAGAGCACACAGTGGAATAGGTTTGCTATCCCTCAAGGAGGTAGGCAAAGGAAAGAAGCCTGAGACACAACTGTAAAGGGGGGTCCCTTTAAGCATGAGCCTCAGATAGCTTCAGTCAGCAGCTCCAGGACGTAACTGCTATCCTGATGTCCTGCCCAAAGTGCTTCTGGGGAGCGGAGGGGGGCTTAAATGCAATTGAGGCTCCAAAGCAAGTGGATGCTCTCTTTCAAAATAGCTCAGTGCTGTTTCGATGGGCATTTGCAGTGTATACGTGCTATTTCGAAATATACATTTTGAATTTTTATTCCGAAATAGCTTTTTTCGAAATAACACTGCTGTGTAGACATACCCTAAGAAATTAGGACAGCCAGGCTATGTCTACATAGCAACATTATTTTGGAATACCTGACCTTATTCCAAAATAACATAGTCCGCGTCTACACACAAGCAGTTATTTCAACATAACTAATAATGTCCTGCCAGTGGACTGCTTACTCTGACTACTGTAAGCCCTCATTATACGAGGAGTAAGGGAAGTCGGTGAAAGAGTGCTCTATTTCGAAATAAGTTCTGTGTAGACATTCCCAAATTCGAAATAAGCTATTTTTACATAAGCTATGCAATTAGCATAGCTCAAGTTGTGAAGCTTATTTCGAGTGTAGCCCTGCTGTGTGGACATACCCCCAAAGAACAATGAAAGTGCAGTGTGTAACTGCAGCCATCAAAAGGCACCAATTACAGTCACGTGGTTACCTGTCTAAAATGACCCAGCCCGGCTGTCTAAAATTGTTCTCTCCATGCTAGCTGCCATAGTGAAATGCTGCCTACAATCGAGGAAACAGTGGTATAATGTGGTATATAAAACTACCCAGAAAACACCTCACCAGGCTCAAACAGATTTGGATGGGATCTGTTCATAAACTTGGTCTTATCCAACATTGTTGCTAGAAAAAGCAGATGGTCAACTTCATCCAACACAGAACTGGCTCAAGTCCCCACTCGGTACCCCCTGGGAAATTCACACGCCACCCGTGGGCACCCCTAAGAGGTGATGATTCCCCACTCACAATCACAGAGTCTGAGGCTATGTCTAGACTGAAGGTTTCTTTTGGAAGAAGCTTTTCCGGAAGAAATCTTTCAAACTTCTTTTGAAAGAGGGCGTCCACACAGCAAAAGTGCTCAGTCCCTATTGACTATCTCGCATTTAAGTTGTGATTACAATGGACGGAGTGGCCACCAGGACACCTGTGCTTTTTCCTGGAGGCCTCTTCTTTAAAAAAAAAAAACCCTCTTCCCTGTCCACACATGCCTTGGCTTCTTCTTCGTAGAAAGAGGTTTACCGCTTTCAGAAAAACACCTGCATTCTTTCGACTTTGTCAAAAAAACGCAATTGCAGTGTGGACATAAGTGTCGTTTTTCCGGAAAAGCAACTGTTTTTCTGGAAAAACTGTGCAGTGTAGACATAACCTGAGTGTAGAAAAGAAACTTTTAATAAAAAGGGAGGGATATAACTTGGCGTTTATTTTGGAAAACACCACAAAAAGGGTTCATAACATAAGCCATGAATAAAAGTCCCACTCCAGACATGGTGGGCAGTGTCCTTTTTTCCCCTCAGAAAATCTCAGACGGGTACCTATGGTAGCCTGTAACTTTAAAAACCACAGGTAGTCCTGTGGCACTTTAGAGACTAACTAAAATATATAGAATCATGGGTAAAATTGTATTATTTTACATATTTATTATATTTTAGTTAGTCTGAGGTGTCACAGGACTACCCATTGTTTTCCCCTTGGGTTTGTAAGTCCAGCAATTTAATGTCCCCTTCACATGCCCAACCTTTCTCTTGCAGCCCACTCACAGTTGCTGCCCATGGTCACGGCAGACCCAGAACTCAGATGTACATCCACAGAGTTCACCTCCTATCCTGAGTAGGGGAGGTAAAGAGGTATCTTACTCACTATACTGATGGTCACTCTTCATCCACCTGCTCTCTGCTCCCTGCCTGCACCCTCTACCCTGCTGGTTGCTTGTTCCCTGCCACTGATCTGGTGGCCACTTGTCATACTTCTCCTCCACTATCCTGGTGGGCCCTCATCACATCACTCCACCGCTATTGTGGTGGCAATCAGTCACCATCCGCTTCCATCCACCTTTTGGCTGTGACTTTTGCCCATCAATCTCAAATGATTTCAGCTCCCAGTGATTTCACTCTCAGACTATGTGTACACAGCAGCATTATTTTGGAATAACTGATGTTATTCCAAAATAACACAGTCCGTGTCTACATGACAAGCAGGTATTTCGACATGTCAAAATAATGTCCAGATGGAGGACTTCTTACTCCGACTCCTATAACTCTCATTTTATGAGGGGTAAGAGAAGTTGGAGGAAGAGTTTTCTCTCGAAATAATTGCTGTGTAGACAGTGCCAGAAGTCGAAATAAGCTATTTTGACTTAAACTATGCAATTAGCATAGCTAATTTTATAGTTTGCATGGCTTATTTCAAGTTTAGCCCTGCTGTATAGCATGCCCTTAGCAAGCAGGATAGAAGAAACACAACTCCAACACAATTAACATAATAAAGGGTTATGTTTGGTTTTTAATTATGCCTACTTAGCAGTCTTCTTTGAAGTGGGGTTGGCTACAGGTCAAACCAGTCCAGGCAAGGGAGGGTATGCCACCTCTTGACCAGCATGGCATGACTCCCACTCCCCAACCTCCTTCTTAGAGCTCTGAAAGTCAAGCCCCTGCATAGCAAGGTTCTTTCTGCTGACTGTGAGCCCTTTACTTTGGAACAATTCAGCACCATCTCACTTTTCTGTATTCCCACAAATCTACAAACATTGGCAACCATATTTTAGCTATCCCTGCATTTAATAGAAACATAACTGGTGTTGGGTCACAAATTAAGTTGATTACACTGAGCAAAATATCATGCCATATGCTGTATATATAACAAATCCAAGCAAAGCAGGAGCAAACTGTATTTACATAGCTTCAGGGGGTAGCCGAGATAGTCTGTTAGGGTACATCTACACTAGCCCACTAGATCGATCTAGGGAGGCTAATGAGGGCGACCGATATTGCAAATCAAGGGCAGTGAAACACGGCAGTGAAACGGGATTCCGATTTAAAGCCCTAACTCGAATTAGCTGGTAGACGCGGGCAGTTACTTCGGGCTAGTCAATTTCTAAAATGGCGACTGGCCGGGAACATGCAAATCAAGCGCGGGATATTTAAATCCCGGGCTTGATTTGCAATTTCGGTCGCCTTCATTAGCCTCCCTAGATCGATCTAGGGGGCTAGTTAGACGTACCCTTACAGAAAAAAACAACAAATGGTCTGGTAGCATATAAAGTGCTACCAGACCATTTGTTTTTTTTTTTCTGTATTTACATAGACACTCCCAGGGTCTCTGTCCCCTTCCAACTAGCTTTAAAGGAAACAACATTCCTTCAGATCCTGCTTGCACACAAAACCCCTTCCTGATGTTCATTCATGCAGATCCACTGGTACTAACATGCCACATAATGTAGGGAAGAACTGTAGCAGTTCTTATTCCAGCTGATGCACAGGAACAACTGTGGAAGGGTTAGTATCAATCTCTTCCTGACTCCTCCCCCTCTCCAAACCCCTCAAAATGGCACTTCAACTCTATTGAATTCCCTGAACTATGGATCAGATTGTCCCAGTTACAATGAGAATTAAACAGTGGCCACTTTGTACCTCCCATTAAGTTTGATTACACAGACTGCAAGCCAGATGTGTACTACTGAAGGAGAGAGATGAACCATTTAACTACATTAGTTCATTCTCAGTGAATTGGGCCTTCATTACACTATGAAAATTAGTTTTTCTGCCTTGATGTATTTGTTTTTGTGATTGTTTAAAGTAGATTTTCTGTTGATGTTTGTGCATGCTGTATGGTAACTTGTCTTCAAGTTCTTTAATTCCTAGCTATATTAAATCCCATTGTGCCCATTGCTGCTTCTTCCTAATTACAAAAATAAGCTAAATATCTATCCCATATGTCCTTTGAGAATCTTTGTGTTGCCTTCTTCCTCATTGTGTGAGTGCTCTACACACTACCTTCAAAAGGTCCTATTATCTTCTAGAGTAGAGAAACCCTATAATGAAAGCCTATTTATCTCTTTTGTTTCATAAAGCACCAGTATATTAAGTCACCACCATATAGCACAGCTAGGGAGCACAAATATCAGCAGTATTATCTTTCCCTTATCCACAGAGGATTTTAATTCTAGATAGGATGAGCCATTTTTCTTCATAGGTGCACTGTCTTATGGAGACTAGTACTTTCAGAATGACAGACGAGGCTTGGTTCACCCTGCATAACTCCAGTGTAATGCCACTGTGGAAAAAATGATGTCACACTAGTGTTGCAGCATCATATGCTGGAGAAACAGTGATAAATTAGGTGCTCACCCTTCCATCTGAGTCTCACATATAAATGGGTCCAGAAAATGCAGGCTATGAAAAGTTAGTTGATTATTGTATCATATTAACCAGTATTATTGTATCATATTAACCAAGACACATAATTCTAAAATGCTGATTACACCAAGTATACCCATTTCACTCACTGTGCTGGCAAGCAGTGTGGTGAAGGGAGAGAGGGAAATTGCTACCCCCAGCATGATCTATACAATCATTTTAAGCACACGTCATGTTTTTTAGCACTGTAGCGCAGTAAGGAAGTCTGTGTGCGTGCATGTTCAGTGAAACTGTCACTTTTTTCAAATTAAAAAAAAAATCAATTTGCTTCCAGTCAGGTCAAACAGAATTCCACCCCGAATTGCTAGTGAACTGAAGAAAAAAAAGAGCCAGTTATTCTCTCAGCTCTACATAGAAGCAAACAGTAAAAAAGTATCCAATTATCAGTCCTCTGAAATGGCTCATTCTTTTCAAAGGTTTAGCTGAACGTGTGGCAAGGAGACTGTCTGATAATCTGGTTCTAGGTATAGATCAGGTTTTAGGGCACCCTCTTATAATTTTTCTTGTGAAAATTTTGGCCAGTTTGGGCCATATCCAAACCAAAGGGGAAAAATAGGCTCCTTCGGGTTTGGAGTCAACATAAAATCAAAGTCCTGTGGCACCTTAGGCTATGGTTAGACTATGCTCTATTTTCGACAGAGGATGCATATCTTCTTCCAATCTCACTTTCAAAAGCGGAGCTTTCAAAAGTGAAAGTAATCTGGACACGTTTTAAAAAAACCCTTTTTGGAAAAAAATGCTCTGCCTTAAAAATGAGGTTTATGCGGTTTTTTCGAAAAAGGGTTTTTTAAAAAATGTGTCCAGATTACTTTCACTTTCGAAAGTTCCGCTTTGCTCATGAAAGCTTCTGCTCCAATAAATCTGTTCGTCTATAAGATGCCACAGGACTTCTCGTTGTTTATGCAGATTCAGACCGACACATGAAATCTGATGCATGAAATCAAAGTTATCTGGTTAGTTTCAATTATTCAAAACCAGCCACCCAGCCTGAAATTGAAGAGATTGAGATTTGAGGTTCTCATCAGGCTCATTTCTAATTTTAAAAGGGGATTTGGATTCAAGAGAGAAAAGCAACATAGCTTTTTTAGAATGGAACAAACACTGCCAAGAAGGCATCTAGAATCCTAATCCAAATAATTTAATGGGTACCAGACAGTTTGATCATTTTAAAGAAAATATAAATATTCATTTCAAGCCTACATTAAACCACCTGTTTTGCTGAAGCTGCATTGTTCCTTGATTTAACAGAACACTACCTTCATGGCTATAAAACTGTAATCAGCTGTCAGAACACTGAGGTCTCATGTTGAGACAATTAGCAGTCACTATGAGGTTCCTGGACCAGTCATAATTGTGGGACAAACATAAATCCCACTTTCTGCTGTCTCCTGCTTGGAGTTTACAGTCGTTAATGCACAGGAGTGACCCCTCTTTTAGTGGGCAGCAGGGTTGTGCAAGTGCTGGATCTGAACAAAGACCATTACCAGAATAGCCTCAAAGTGAGAAAAGGGAGCGCATTCAGCTTTGGCCTTGAATGGTTTTATATAAGAGTAGGACAACATTTCAAGGTGCTGGATGCCTAGAAGACAAGCTGAAAATAGGAACAGACCCACTCATCCCACTGCCTGCAACATGTAGCCCATGAGAGACAATGGAAATGGTTTTGTTAGGGCAGGTAGAGCCACTGAAGAAGCAACTGGCAATCTGGCAACAAAGAGGCATTTTTACACCTGGGCTGTGTCTAGACTGGCAAGTTTTTCTGCAAAAGCAGCCGCTTTTGTGGAAAAACTTGCCAGCTGTCTACACTGGCCGCTTGAATTTGCGCAAGAACACTGACGATCTAATGTATGATTGTCAGTGTTCTTGCGCAAATACTATGCTGCTCCCGTTCGGGAAAAAGCCCTCTTGCGCAAATGTATTTGCACAAGAGGGCCAGTGTAGACAGCTCAGGACTGTTTTGCGCAAAAAAGTCCCGATGGCGAAAATGGTGATCGGGGCTTTCTTGCGCAAAACCGCGTCTAGATTGGCACAGACGCTTTTCCACAAAAAGTGCTTTTGCGCAAAAGCATCCGTGCCAATCTAGACGCTCTTTTCCTCAAATGCTTTTAACGGAAAAATTTTTCCATTAAAAGCATTTGCGGAAAATCATGCCAGTCTAGACGTAGCCCTGTTGAAAATGGCACACAGTATATCAGCAGCCTAGCAGAAGTGATAAAACCTTCAGGTGAACTAAGATCCATATTGACCTAAAATATCCTCAGTGCTCCAAAGTCACTACACATTTCAGATAACTAAGGGCATAATAACTGATTTACTCAGGGCAAGAGTGTTCAATGTGTAAAGAATGGATTCTTGGCACATTGAGTCATCCAGTCACCTCACAAACTTTGCTATACCATTTGGTCAGTATAAAACAATGCTTTGGAAACCTCAAAAGGGGAAATTATTAAAAACTACTTCCCTTGACGTTTAAAAAGAGTCACCTATTGAGCAAAGTTCTCTCTAAGCTTCATAGCTAAGAAGCAGTGCAGCTGTGTTCTTAGACCTGCACAGAGGTTCAAAGCTCCTGGCTTAGGCAAGGAGATCAGCTGATTTGTGGGGACTGGGCCTCTGTAAATAGCAGCTAAACCCCCCTGCCGAGATAAGCAAGGAATGAGGAGGAGGGAGTGAGTAATTAATTGGCTTGGGGGAAAATCCTATCTGCTGGAGTAGAGAGACACAGAGAGTGAGCTGGGCTGAGGTAGAAACCCAGCAGTCATTTCAATCCTGAGCTGGGAACAGGTAGATAAAGGGGCTAACTGCATGGTGTAGGGGGGGGGAAAGAGGGAGTGATTGAGTGTTGACATTTGTGCAGTGAGATGAAGGCAGGGGGCAGTTTGTTTGGGGTGTCTTACTCACTAGAGTCCCCTCTGTTAGGCTGGTTTGGAGGGGAGGAGAAAAGCCTGGTAGGAGGACATTTGTATGATTACATTTCAAACAAAGTTTGCATATAGATGTTAATGGCTTAAGATAAAAAAAGAAAAGATTCTTTTTACAGTTTCAAAGGGATAGCCTTGTTAGTTTGTAGCTGAAAAAAAAAATTTTAAAAACAGTGAATAGTCCTAAGGTTATGGAGGATTATTGGTTGCTTTTAATTCTTTTAACAGATTTTTTTTGGAGTGTGGCAGATATCTGAATTCTGAACTTAATATATTTTTTTAAATCCTGTGTTACTAATTAATAAATGGTAAATTGTGTTTCATTAAGGCCACATATTTGCTCTCTGGTAGAGTTCTGGCTTTTATGAGTCAGAAGTAGCAAGTGTGATGCTAGTTGTTTTGTAGGATGAAACTGTATTTGCAAGCTCTTTGAAGCATGCAAATGTCTACAAACCCTGAATCCATGTGTTAATTTGTTCTGGGACTTCTATTCTTCCTCCGATGTAAGAAAGCTAATTCCCTACCTTTGTACAGCACCTTTGTAGTCATTAAGGGTACCTCACAGCAACTAGACACAGGTGTCTTGTTTCAATATATTTCATTACACACATATGGACTGCTTAAAATATATGTATATATGGTGTGTGTGTTGTTTGTATTGGTGGTGCACATTAACATGCTATAGTAAAACCTGCGCTATCCGGAAAACCGTACAAACTGGCAAATTTCTGATACCAGGAAAAGCAAAAAAAAAAAAAAAAAAAAAAGGAAACTGGCCCTTTAAGGCGCTCCTCAGATGGGCATGCAGCACGTACCTGGGGGAGGGGCGAACGGCAGCCAGAAGCAAGCAGCAACCATCTCGGCTCCCCCCGCGGCTCCTGGCACCCCCAGTAGGCTATATTCTGGCAGGCCAGTTGCCCTGTGGCTTCCACTCCCCCTCATCAGGCCGCATCCCGTGTCCCCCCCCCCATAGCTCATGGCCCCCCCAGTAGGCTATATTCTGGCCCCCACCCCCAGATAACCAGAATTTTTAGGTTACCGGCACACCCTAATCCCCAGGCATGCCAGATAATACAGGTTTTACTGTATCTCTATTGGTGGTGCAGATAAGAAAATTCAACCCACCCAAGGACAGAAAATGTTATGTCAGTGGGAACACTGGTATCGAGTCTGAACATGAATTTAGGTTCAGTCAAGTCAAGCTGTACTTACAAGGCCTTTTAACTTATTCAAAGAGTAATGCAAGTTCACTCCCTTGTAACTGCCATATGATTTACTTGGAATAAATCTGTAAATCACATTTGAACAATTTCTTCTTTCTTTACTTTGGGGACTCCGACAAAACTAGACAAAAACAGAATAGTAGCAAAGCAATCCAACTCTACAATGAAGACAAACAAATCCCATGTTCATTAACTGCAGAGGAAAGACACGAGTAAGATCTCAAAATGGGGCTCTGCTGTTGAAAGCCTAATTCCTAGCAGTTGTTGGAACATTGCAGGAGGGTCTTATAGACTCAGGCTACGTCTAGACTATGGGGGTTTTGTGGAGGTATCCCGCAAAAACCCCGCCGCATCCAAGGAATGTGTTTGCTCTTCTGTGAAAAAAAGCGGAAGAGCAAATGCTCTCTTCCGGGGAGCCCTGTATACCTTGTTTCACGAGGCATAAGGGCTCAGCTGAAAGAGGAGGCTTTTCTGCCATTTGACCCCATCTAGCCTGGGCCAAAGGGCGGAAAAGCATCTTCTGCAAAAGAGATCAGAAAAAGCTACGCAAATTGCAGAGCTCAATTTGCGTAGCTTTTTCTGATAGAAGTCTGAAGTGTAGCCCTAACATCACTGTCAGGTGTAGCTCTCTAACTCTGCTCTGAATATAAGAGATGGCCCTGAGGGCAGAGGAAGTTAGGGTGTGAGATCCTAAGGGCTTCAGACCTGGAGAGAGAACTTAGCAGTACTTGTGAATTAAGCCATATCCCAGGAGCAGAGCAAGTTTGACCCTATACGTCATGGGCTGACTATGCACATGGAGCAAGATAGCAATGGCACCTGTTGACAGACCACCTGACCTGCTAGTCCACAGAAGGTAAATAAAAACACTGAGAGGGCTGTCTTCTGTGCATCAGTATGTCTTCTGTGCATCAGCCTGAGTCAGTTCTCAGCGCTGGCTGCTTTGTTGTTTTTTTGTTGTTGTTGCTTTTTTTTTTGGTTTGGGGGTGGGGGGAGGAGGATCTTCTTTCTGGCTGCCTTTTCAAGTATTTTACCATTGGAGAATGCTGGTAACTTTCATTTAAGGGCATAAGGCCACAATGTCCTAAGCAGAAACAAACAACTGTCATCTAAATTAGTGACAGATGGCCTCAGGAAAGGACCCAGACTATTTTAAATGCAAAAGCTAAAACCTCTGCTGGGGGTAGCATTAACCAGTGACAGCTGACAGTCATTAGTCATGTCACTTAATGCACTATTGGCAGGTTCTCAGATACTGTAGTGCAAGAACCTACATGGAATAGAAAAACAGCTACTGATAGCATCAGTCACTAGTAGTAGCAGTTTCACCCCACATATCTGGTCCTGAAGAGTGACATAAATGTGCACTAACTAGTCACTTGATCCTCATTGTAATGGTCTGAGATAGCTGAATAAGTTTTGAGGTACTACAATGACACCCCCCCACACACACACACTCCCCCAAATCTGACCAGGGTAAATAGTATGTGTTATTTAATACACATTGTAATCGGAGATTTCCACATAGTCGCCTACCTCAACATATTTTAACTATGCAGTTTTTTATAAGGCTTAAGTAGATATGAATTTTAATTAATTACTTTATTAATTGGTTTTCACTCATTCTGATGTGTCTAATAAATAGCATGCTGGATTAGCAAAATACTGCGTTACATTTTGCCCAAGAGACGTGAATGATTCTAAAAAGAACTGTGCTGGTCCCTTGACTATGTGATACTAAACAAGTCCCAAGATTTCACCTCAGCTACGTGCAAGGTTGGGAGAGATGAAAGTCCATTAACCCTAACCATTCATTTTAATTCCCTGGACAGATTAACACTTATCACACCAAATGCTGCTGTTCCTTCAAGTTGCTTTGGAAAGCAAGTGCAGAGAATGCATCAATAATTTAGCAATGGTTTATACAGCAGGAAGTTACTATTTCATTTTTTTTCTGTTGTAAGTATTCTCTTGGATTCTTCTATGCATTTTAACAAAAAAATATTACCCCCCCTCCCATGCACAGAAATGTAGTATATACTAGATATAGTGCCCAGCTAATTCCAAGCCAAGGCCCTGTTATGGTATTAGGATTTGCTAGCATGGACCCCTGAACATTCCACTGGAAGTCAGGCTTCCATGCTAGCAGATCCCAATACAGGCTCAAGCCCTGAGGAGAAAGCTGAATAACCTAACAGTTCTAAACACTGCCCCCAGCATGGGCTGTATACTGAATTAAAAACAGCTTGCTTCTATGCCACTGAGCAGCAGTGTTGAGGGCTCCACAGTCAGGTTCTACCTTCAATTCCACCCTCCTCCCCCAATGCTTGGGACCACACTAGTTCTGTGGTAGGCAGGTCCCTCCAAACCAAGGGAGAGGATTTGCTCCAGAACTGAAAAAACATCATGGTGAAAAGTAAGAGGAGTGGCACTGACTCAAGTTATGGGTGAGTTCATCAATACCAGGGGACATGGCCAGTATCGTCCCTCCCTTCTGTTGTGAAATAACCAAATGATCACAGCCCTACCCAAAATATTCTGGCTGCTGAGTGTCGCACATAGAATTCCATAGCCCTGCTTGTCAGTTGCAGACAACTCCAAAGTAAGTACCCCAGAGAAGCAGTCCAAATTACCCCTGAGAGATGCAGCTTCAAACCCAAGGCTACAATTCAGAAAAGCCCTCAAGTCCCACCTATTCGTTTTGAAAAATGATGGATATGGCTTTATATTAAAGTCAGTGGGATTAGTCAACCTAGGCTAAATCTATGCTGACTCTTTATAGTGCTGCAACATGCGTGAGTATGTTTTCACATCCTTGAGACAGAAAGCTGCAGCTCTGTAAAGCACCAGTGTAAACTGGGCAACAGTGCTGAGAGCCATACTCCCAGTTCAGTTATCTGCTCCCCTCATGGAGGTGGTTTACCTAGAACACTGGTGTGGTGTTTTAGATGCTGCTTGTAATTATTAGAACTGGGAGCACTGGCTGTTGGGAGTCTGGAAGCACAGGAAACAGGAAGGAGGGGGGAGGATATGAGCCAGGGCTGAGTGAGAGCTACAGAGGGGTGCAGCAGCAGCTTTGTAAAGAGGTTTCACCTTTGTTAAATAAAGGCCTGTTGAAGTTTGTTAGTACCTTTCTTGCATGATACAACACCTGGGAGAGCTCTTTCCCAGCACTCCTGCCATCGCTATGTTACAACACGGCCACAGTTGTGCTTTAAACCTTTAAGTGTAGACAAAGCCTCACTGAAGACCATTTATGTGATAAATGCCTTATAAGACTTAGCCCTGAAAATAGCAGAAGCATTTACTACATTGTCCCTTACACTATCCATTCTGAAAATATGTCCCTCTGCTTTTTTATTGTGGTATAAATCTCTTTTCAGCCGTGCTGTGGAATTGTTTGCTATCAGGCCATTTGTTAACTGGTACCCCAAGCATTTGCAAGGAGGCTGTGTTAAAGGGGCTCGAGAAACCATAAGTCTGAATTTTGTGACCAAAATTATTTGTCATCTATGACATAAAATTTATTTACCTTGGGGTTATGGGCTTCATCCTACATCCACTGAGGTCAGTGAGACACCTTCATTAACTTCATTAGTACAGGGTCAGGCTGGTAAGTAGTACGTGAGTGTTTGAATACTACAATACATACAGTACTTCCTTGAAGTCTATTTATTTGATACTGAGACTCCATGTGTCAGGTTAAGTGTTTGTCAGTGAGACTAAGCAGCAATTAGAACTGTTGCCTAGGTCTTGGAAAATGTAGGTTTAAGTTCCTGTTCCTCCAAAGTCACTTAGCCTGATCTACACTCTGGCGTTATTTCAAAATAACCCCCTTTATGTTGAATTTATAAGCGGAGCGCCCACAATACCAAGCCCATTATTTCAAAATAACAGGCCACTTATTTCAAAATCTGTATTCCTGCTTTCCTCGGGAAAAAGCACTAATTCCAAAATAGTTATTACTCCCCAGTGCTTCTTAGGGCTCTAAATTGAGGTGGCATGTCCAAATTAATGGAGGCTGACAGACTAATTTCAAGGCCTCCCCATTGTGGGGGTGTGCTATTTTGATTTTTTAAAATCAGGAGTTAAGTCAAATTTAGTTCTTTTGAAATAATTTCCCAGTGTAGACATGGCCTCAGGCTCAGATTTAAAAAAAATAGTAGTTAGACTCCCCTCTCCCATCAATTTTAGTGGGAACTGAGTGCTATTTTTACAAATCTGGTCTCAACCTCTGATTTCCCCATTAGTAAAATAGGGATAACTAGCACTTCCTTACTTTGAAAGAGTGTTGTGAAGATTAGCAACATTAACAGTGATGCGATGATGATATACTACAGCAAAAAGGGAGATGTATATTTACATAATATAATATATGGAGATATACCATCTCATAGAGCTGGAAGGGACCTTAAGAGGTCATTGAGTCCAGTCCCCTGCCCTCACAGCAGGACCAAGTACCATCCCTGACAGATTTGCCTCAGATCCCTAAATGGCACCCTTAAGGAGTGAGCTCACAACCCTGGGTTTAGCAGGCCAATACTCAAACCACTGAGCTATCCCTCCCCCTACATGAGACACACACAAGGACTATGGCTAGACTACGCTCAATTTTTGAAAGAGGATATGCAAATTCCCATATCTTCTTCCAATCTCACTTTCGAAAGCTCTGCTTTCGAAAATGAAAGTAGTCTGGATGCATTTCTTTTGGGAAAAAAAAAAACCCTTTCGAAAAAACCGCTCTTCCTTAAAAAATGAGGTTTACGAAAAAGGGTTTTTTTCCATCGGCATTTGCATATCCTTTTTCGAAAATAGAGCATAGTTTAGACGTACCCAGTGTGACTGCTGGAAACTTTTTTTTTTTAATTGCAGAAGTTGTTCCTGGACATTCCAGCTATTTGGGTGTTGAGGTGAATGTATAATAAGCGAGGACTACAGTCAATACTCCGCATGCACATCTGAATGAGGGTTTGTTAAAGTAAATGTCTCAGACTTTTGCAAACAAATAAATTCATTTTTAGTAGAAACATACTCAGTGTTTGGGAGCCATACCAGGGTGTTCATTTGTAAACAGAAGTCTCCAAAGCTGATGATACATATGTAGAGTTCTGCTTCTATATTAATGGCATTACTATAGGAAGGCAATACAGTGGCTCTGACTGTTTTGCATGTCCTTTGTTTAGCTCTCTGATTTCTTAGAACAAAGCATGGAGGAAATGTAAAATTTCTTATTCTATGATTAATAGAATTTATTATACTTCACTGGAGGGAATGCTATAATAATGGGTCACATTGTGCCATTACGTATTATGATCATCCAAATATCTTACAACTGTTATGAGACATTGATAGAAGGTTTGGAACAGTTATCAAACCATGAAAGATTCAAATAAGAAGGCATAAGAATTAATACATTTTTAATACTGAGGTAGGAGGCAGAAGTGTTATTTGCATAAATAAGTTTGTATATCACACATCTCACTTAAACCACACCATCCTTTTTAAAGGTCAACTATTACCACCCACAGCTAGTTACAATGTTCTGTTCACAAGGCATGAGCCACTTATGAGAGGTAATGCATATAACTTGGCAAGAGCTTGGTGGATGGAGGGTCTAGCAAGATGGAATTATTTTTGTCCACCTTGCCTGAGAAATTAAATATGAAGTGTACATTGCTATGCACTTAAATGTCAAATTTCAATTTAATGGACATGAATTACTATAATCTCTCCTTAAGAACTTTTAAATACTATAAGCCATACAGGATATACTTGCTCACATAGAGCAGTATAGGATTATGGACTCGACTGAAAGCCCACTGAAGTAAAAAGTCCTCTTGTCGACATATAGGCTTGTGTCCTTTAAACAGCTTCATTGATTTCAGTGAGACTGTTTGCATAGTAACTATCAGAAGCAGTTTCTATCACGTTAATCACAACTTCAACCACAACTCCTCAATAGAAACACCAGGCATACATGTAAAAACAACAAGGGACTGATTGAAAAAATACAGCAATGAGCTCAGTTTATAATCAAAACTCTACATTGGTACAACTGGGAATTTGATGATAAATGGACATCATGGTGTGGTTAGCTAACATGTCACCACATGCCCTGTGTCCCCAAGGGGATGCTGTTTGCTGGAAGGTGATGGCATTAGCAGCCAGGGTTAGCTGGCACCAAGTGAGGTCAGTGCTTGGAGAAGACAAATCTCAGTCAGAGCTAAGAGGAACAGTAAGCTTCATCCTTCTAGGTCTTGCAATAGCCCCACTGTCCTTCCTTCCCCAGCCCCAGGTCAGTCCCATCCTTCACTATCAAGATTTCTTGTAGAAAGGATGCATTTGTCTTTCTTGTGAAATCACCTTCACTAAGATAGGTTGCCAAAGCAGACTGCTCTTCCATATTCTCAGTTGCTTCATGGTTGTGGTAGTGTCTGAGCTGTGGGAACAAGCTAAAAATGTTAATATTGAGCCAGGTCTCCAGTTGATCCAAAGTTGCACAGTCCACCTCATGTCCTTGATTGTTTCATGTGACAGAACTACAGCACGCAAAGTAGATGGTGATGAGAGATGATGATTAGTTGAATTTATGTTACAATGGCACACTTAAGAATGACATGAGCTATTGGCCTGGCACTGTCTGCTAGCCTATAACCAGAACAATTAGCTGTGCTGCCAAATAATTAAACTTCATTGAAACACACTTTCTTCAAATCAGGAAATTGGAAGAGCCTTTGATCTGATTATTAAGATCTAGGATAATGGAGTCTTGCCAATGACAGCCTATTTTTTTTAAAGGGACTCTTATTACACTCAAACTCATCCACAGATTTACATAGGCACTCTCAAAATCCCCTATGTACTCAAAGGTCATGTCTGCACTACAAGGTTTTTGCGCAAGCAAAAACCAGCGGAGCGTCCACACCGCAAGCACGTTTTTGTACAAGAAAATCGACAGAACAAAGGGCTTTTGCCAGTAGAGTTATTCCTCTCCCCATGAGGAATAACTCCTTTTTGCACTACAGCTCTTGGGCAAAAAGGCAGATGTAGATGCTCCGGAGGGGTTTTTGCACAATAAACCACTATCAGAAAAAGCACAGATGCTCTGATGGCCATTCACAGAATGGCCATCAGAGCTTTCTTGTGCAAGAGTGTCCATGCAGTGTGGACACTCTCTTGTGCAAAAGCACATCACTTTTGCAATGCACTTTGAGGTCTGGACATGCTTTTGCGCAAGAAGTTTTTGCGCAAGAACTCTTCCGCAAAAAGCTTCTTGCACAAAAACCCCTGCAGCGTAGACAAAGCCAAAGAATAAGTACTGCAAGTTCAGAGATGATTCACAGTATTCTCCAGCCATGAGCGGCTGAATTCCTGCTTTAAATGCTCAACCCTAGTGATGGAGCGATCACCAGCTCCTCCATATCAATCAACAGGTCACACTACATAGAATCTGTGCTATTGTACATGAGCAGTACATGCACTGGAGCACAATAAAGCTGTTGTCTCATTTTATTTTGTGTCTTCACTGCAAATGCCACATGAAATCACCACCAGCTACATGATATTTGCGCTTCTGTGCTATGCACTCAGTATAGGATCTCAAAAAGCAAGTATGAGGCTTCAGAAAGTTTGCAGAGTGCCATAGCCCAACCAGTGGCTCCTAAAGCTTCTGACAGGTGATCCCAACTGGTTTGGCCAGAAGACTATCAAGTGCCAGCATTCCAGCTGCCCCTTCCTGCATTGCTGTGCTACTCCTGTCCTCTGTGCTGAAGCTGACCCCTGGGAGCCTCCAGCTTGCTGTGCAGGGGCGGGAGACAGAAAAGGGGAGTACTGATGTCAGGGTGTCCCCCATGTCCCATTCCTGTACCTGATCTCCACAGCACTGAACCCCTCCTGTACCCCAGTCACCTGCCTCAGGCTCAGAGCCCCTCCCATACACCAAACACCTCAGCCCAAGACCAGAGCCTGGACCCCAGCCTCCTGCCCCAGTCTGGTGCAAGTCAGTGAGGATGGGGATGGAGGCGTGGAGGATGGATGGAGAAGAGTGGGGCTTTGGAGAAGGGGTGGGGAAGGATGTAGGACAAATATATTGGGTTTGAGGTAGATCCTGGATTGCACTTACATTCAAAAAGTGATATTTTGCTTAAGAATGTTGGAGACCACTGCCATAGACTAAGGCTACGTCAACATTGGCAAGATTTTGCGCAAATACTTTTAACGCAAGAGTTTTTGCGTTAAAGTATTTGTGCAAGAGAGCGTCTACACTGGCATGTGCTTTTGCACAAAAGATGTGCTTTGCAAAGCATCCGTGTCAGTGTAGGCGCTCTCTTCCGATGGACATTTTAGCCATCGGACTTTCTTGCGCAAGAAATTCATGTTGCCTGTCTACACTGGCCTCTTGCGCAAGAACAGTTGCGCAAGAGGGCTTATTCCTGAGCGGGAGCATCATAGTTCTTGCGCAAGAAGCACCGATTTCACACATTAGAATGTCAGTGTTCTTGCGCAAGAACTCCCCGCCAGTGTAGACAGGCAGCATGTTTTTGCGCAAAGTGCGTGCTTTTGCGCAAAATCATGCCAATGTAGACACAGCCAAATAGTTAAGGGCTCAGTTGTGCCGCAGTAAGGGGGCAGTCCCAGAAGAGGCAGAACTTCCTTGGTACTATACACCGCACGTTTGCTAGTTTACCACTGTGGGATCCAGCCTCCTGTCCACACCCCTTCTGTGTGGGAGTGGAGTAGATACAGAAACCCATCTCCTGCCTGCCTGCCCCACGCCCTTGCTTGGAATGCCTCATGCTCCAGGATATTACAGACATGACAGTCTCACATAGACCCTTGCACAGGCATGGATCCACATACGCTCTATTCCTGCTTAAGTCCTCTGAGTCATCTTGTGCAATGGGGCATATTGGGGGAGCAGTCCTTGTTTTCTTGAATGCGAGGATTGTAGTTTCTTCCTGGCCTTTAAACAGACTCATAGGGCTGGAAGGGATCTCAAAAGGTCATCTAATCCATCTCTTTATGCCAACATAGAACAAAGTATCCCTAGACCAGTGCTCCCCAACCTTTTGGGGCTGCCGGGCACCCGGGGGCAGGGCCACTCATGCGCCGCATGCCCGGGGCCGGCACCGCGCATGTGCCGTGCGCCCAGGGTAGGGGCTGCCCATGTGCCCGGGGAGAGCACCACGCATGTACCATGCGCCCGGGGCAGGGGCCACCCATGCACCACACGCCCGGGGCTGGCACCACACTTGTGCCACATGCCCGGGGCTGGCACCGCACATGTGCTGCGCGCCGGTGGTGGGGCCGGCCCAGATCATGCAGCGGGAGCACATAAATGCCCTGGCGGGTGCCATGGCACTCACAGGCACCGTGTTGGGGACCACTGCCCTAGATCATCCCTGCTCCATGTTCGTCTAACCTGTTGTTAAAAGCCTCCAATGACTGGGACAGCCTGCGTTCTAATGCTTCTCTATCAGACTACAGGTGGGACCTCCCTGGTCCAGCATCCTTGGGACCTGACTGGAAGATGAATTTTGCCAGACTAGGGGAAGTCTTATCTGGCCCCCTGCTACCAGCCCTCCCCAGCCCTAGCCCAACTGCTGGCCTCTCGGCCTGTCCCACCCCCTGCCGTCACCAGATTCACTGCCCTGTCAGTCCCCTGCCACCATCCACCCGCTGGGCAGCCCCACCCTCACCCACCTGCTGAGTGACCCCTCCCCTGCCTGCTGCCCTGCGAGCCCTCCGCTGTGGTCTGGATGTGGCCAGACCAGAGGTTCCCAGTTTAGAGAGGTTCAACCGGTAGTTAGAAAGCTTTTCCTAATATCTGATATTAATCTCTCTTGCTGCAGATTAAGCCTATTACATCTTGTTCCATCTCTAGTGGATATGGAGAACAATTGAACACTGTTCTCTTTTAGTAACATCCCTTAACATATTTAAAGACTGTTCCCATGTTTCCCACAACTCCACCTCTTCTCTCCTTTGGAGTCGCTATATCCACAACTTTCCTAAAGTAAGGCACTCAGCACTGGACACAGTATTTCAGCTGGGGCCTCATCAGTGCAGGCAGAAAGGGACAATTATCTCCTATATCCTACACATATCACTCCTGTTAATATACCCCAGAACGATAATAGCTTTTTTTGCAATGGCATCACATTGATGACTCATTCATTTTGTGATCCACTGTAACCACAGGTTCTTTTCTGCAGTACTACTGCCTAGGAAGTTATTCCCCTTTGTGCAGTACCTTGCACTTGTCTTTACTGAATTTCATCTTGTTGATGAAACTCATCAAGACTCAGGGTTTGTTTTTTAATTTAACCCCTCTGAGCTTGGTGTCATGCACGAGTTTTGTGGGTCCTCTCCACTCCAACATCAAAAGTGTTGAATAGTACTGAATCCAGTACAGTCTCCTGCAAGACCCCCACAGATATATCCTCCCAGTTTGACAGTAACTTTTTCAGCACCCAGTTTGATAGCTACTTTTCCAGTAGGTCCAGTTTTGCACTCACCTCATAGTCTATATGAACTCGCTAAATTTCTCTCGTTTATGAGTATATCGTGTGCAACCATGTCAAAAGCTTTAATAAAAATCAAGATATGTCAAGTCTATAACTTCTCCGCTATCCACTAACTCAACGATTCTGTTAAAGGAAGAAAATCAATTAGTTTGGCAGAATTTCCTTCACAAATTCATGATGGCTATTACTAATTATTCAACTATCCTGTAGCTGATTACAAATTGATTTCATAATTTGTTTCAGTATCTCTTCAGGTATCAAAATTAAGATGACTGAACTATAATCCCCAGGTTTTCTTTTCCCCTTTTTAAAGATCAGTATTATGTTTTCACTTCTCCAGTTCTCTGAGACTTAACCTATCCCCCATGAAAAAACCATAAAAGACAACTAATAGTCCTGTAGCACCTTAGAGACTAACAGAAAATGTAGATAGTATCATAAGCTTTTGTGGGCGCAACCCACTTCTTTAATCTCAGAGAATCTCAGAACTGTCAGCTATTGTTTAAGATAGTTCTTTATGTACCTAAGGTGCTTTCATCAGACACTATCAAATTAAATACCTTTCAACTATCCAAGTAGTCTTTAATATCTATGATTTCATGATTAAACTCATAGAAGATTGGAGCTAAAGAGAGCTGAGAAGGTCATCTAGCCCAATCCCCTGCTCAAAGCAGGACCAACCCTAACTAAATCATGAACCATACCACTCCTGCTTCAGTACACTCCTTTACATACATGGAAGATTCTGGCCGTAAGTGAATCATCACCAGAACAGCCTACAAGATTTTCCACCTGTTATTTAAAGTTGAGCAGTAGGGAGCTATTAATTCCACTAAAATATAATGGGAGTGAATTCTTCCTAGTATTTATTGATGTGAATATACATCAGTAACAGCCCCATTTGTTACTCATACAATCTAGTACTTAATTGAGCTAACAGTTAGGTTCAAGGCTGAAAAAAAATCACAAGTGTGGTATACCACATTGTATATTTTGATCAGAATGACCAGACTACTCCTAGGCTTGCTGCAGCGGAAGTGTGCCTTGCCTCTTAAAATAACAATCTACCCTTATGTCTCCTCTTCCAGACCTCAAACTCATTTGTAGAAAATGCAATTTCCCTAGCCACTTACAGGCACAATGTTTATGGGAAGCTTTTAATTTCTTTCGGACTTTAACATTCTCACTTTGGAATAACGGAATTGCATTACAATTTCCTTTAAGCAAAGACAGCCAAAAGGATAAATATTGGAGAAATTCTCAGTGCCAGCTATATATTCCTTTCTGGTTTTTCCTTTGGACTATTAGTTAATATTTATACAGCACTTTAGAAAAAACAGTGTTAAGCATTATTCTCATTTTGATTAGAGACTACTATTAAATAAATTCCTATATAGGGCAACTCTAATAAATTACTGCCTGAGTTCTGGTCTACACTAGGACTTTAGTTTGAAATAACCTTCTGCCCAGGGTTGAATTTATAAGTGGAGCATCTACGCTACCAAGCCTGCTATTTTGAAATAACGAGCCACATAATTCAAAATCTGTACTCCTGCTTTTCATCAGGAGTAATGCTAATTCCAAAATAGTGATTTCAAAATAGAGGTAGTGCGGACACACCAGTGCCGCTATTTCAAAATAATTGGCCTCCAGAATCGTCTTGCAGCTGCAGCTCTGACTGCTCTGGCCACACCTGGTATCTCCACTGCTCTCTTCCTACTGCAGAGCTCTAAAAATCCTGGCAAGAGGAGAAGGGCTTCTCACACATGGCCAGCTTTGCAAGCCCTGGGAGAGACCACAACTCGAGGCAGAGAAGAGTGACCCCAAAGCTCCCTCATACCGTCTGATGGATGCTGGCACTTCTGCTGCTCCCTTGGCCTCCACTGCACAGGGATGCAGGAGAGCTCCGGCCTTGACTGGTGCAGAGATCCTGGACCTCATTGAGGTGTGGGTAGAGGAGTCCAACCTCCAGGATCTCTGCACCTAGAAAAGGAACACAAACATCTACAGCAGGATCCCCACCAGCCTGGCTGAGTACTGGACCCTGGACCAGTGCTACATGAAAATAAGAGCTGCAGCAGGCCTACCACAAGGCCTGAGAGCAGAGTGGATGTTCGGGGCCAGTACCACACACTTGCAACTACTATGAGCAGCTCGATGCCATCCTGGGAGAGGGGGCTGGTCACCTCCCTCACCATCGTAGTTGAATTGAGCCAAGACACACCCAGCATCAGCCTACAAAAGGGTGGGGTGGCAGAAGGGGACAACTATGAGGAGGAAGGTGTGGCAGCGGCGACCATCCAGGTGACCATACCCACAACCCAGGAGCTGCTCTTCACTTTGGAGCTGGTCCCCCCCCATCCCAGGACATCTCCCGGCCTTCCGAGGAACACCTTCTTCAGGTGAGTTCTCTAACTTTCCCTATCTACAAGCAAGGGCAGGTGACAGGCTATGAAGGGCTGCTCACTCCTCTTTGGGCCTACTCACCATGGGGGTTGCACAACAGCCTGTTCATGTGTGTGCACATGGAGCGCCAGTCCGAAGTACTCAGCTCCATGATTCTCTCACACAGGAACCCGTTGGTCCTTCTCACAAGGCTCGTAGAGATGCCTGCCTTATTCTGGCCTTCATGGTGGGACACCTTCCCACAACAAGCCACCACTAAATCTGGGGTCATGGAAATATACAGCAGTGCCTCACATGGGTCATTCCAGCACTCCATCAGCATCCGCTCCTAGTCAAGCACAGTGATGTGGAGGAGACTGATCTTGTGCATGGGAACCTGTGGTGGGAGGGGAGAGGGCGTGGAGGTGAACCATTAGCATTCTTTCTGGCAAGTGGCATCTGCCACTCACACACACACCTCTCCCAACACACCCTCCCTCCTCCAGCAGGCTGGGATAGAAGTTCTCACTCTGCGGGATGCCGCCAGTGCCAGACCTGGTGAGATGGAGACATGGAAGGAAGCTGAGCCACCCTTTCCCCCTCCTCCCACCCACAGGCTCCTGGCCTGGCTGGCACCTTCCCATGCCTGCTTTTCCTTGGGCCATGGGTGTTGCGATGCTTTCCTGGGATGCCTGTGCACATGCTGGAAAGTGCCTGCTGTCTAGGCAACATATGGCCTTGCTTGAAGCATATCACCATCGTCTGAACTGAGACCTTCAGTGTTGGCTCAGAGATTAGGGGTAGGCATCATACACAATGTCTCCTGTGATGACAGCCCTGTAACTTTTCTTCACAGCTGGGCCAGCTGCAGAAGGTCCTCCCACACCTGTCATGCCATCTACCTAACTCAGCAGGATCCGCAGGCAGAAATGCACCTGGGAGGAACTCATGGGACTAGATGTCCTGCCTGCAGTCCCTTGTCCAGGGACTCAAGGATAAGCACCAGGAGTGGGCCACTGATTGGGAGGAAGGCCAAGCTGTCTGGGAGGAGCAGAAGGCTGCCTGCAACTAGCTGGTAAGCCATCATGATGCCATGTTCTCCACCCTCACCTTGGTGATGAAGCACATGGCGTCATGTGTGGAATGGGCTACCAGCCACCTCCCAGCCCCACCATGGCTTCCCCTCCAGTGATCCCCAGAGTCCGCTGGGGCCCCAGACCACAGGCTGTAGGACTTCTAGGGCAGCCGAAGCCTCCAGACCAACTGGAGGCAGGCATCACTCTCAGCCTCATCTTTGAGCCCCCTTCCCCTATTCCAGGGTCTTTTCCCAGTCCCTCCCCAGTTGTATGTTCCCCCCAATAACAAGTCCTGTTTTTTCACAAAAGATGTCTGTATTGTTGGCTCTGCAGGGAAGGAGGGGGGAAGGTGGGAAGGGGAAGGGAGAGGTGGGAGATGAAAATCACTCCGAGGGAATGCAGGGGCCTCTTGTGGAGAGGCATGGGGGAGAGTCTCAGAACTGGCCTTGCATGAAACTCTTTTACAAGACCTCTCTGATGAGCACATCCCCTTGCTGTGCTCTCCTGATGGCATTGGTGTCCAGTTGCTGGAAATCCCTAGCCAGACATCCAGCCTCAGTGCCATCACCCTCCCCATCTGGCAGAAAAGTCTCCCCTTGCTTTCACACAGGCTGTGAAGCACACAACATCCCATCACCATGAAGGGGATGTTGCACTTACTGAGGTCCAGGCAGGTGAGGAGAATCCTGGGCCTCCTCTTTAAATGACCGAAAGCACATTCCACATCCATGTGCCACCTGCTCAGCCTGGCGTTGAAGTGCTCCTTGTTGGGGTCCAGGCTGCCCGTGTAGGGCTTCATGAGTCAGAGGAGCAAGGGGTAGGCTGCGTCACCCAGAATCCCTATGGACTTGTCTTCCTCCCCAACTCTGATGGTGTGGTCAGGGAAAAAAGCGCCGGCATGCATCTTTCAGAAGAGGCAGGAGTTCCAGAAAATGCGGGCGTTGTGTGCCTTTCCCAACCATCCCACGCTGATGTCAATGAAGCATCCCTTAAACCATGAGGGCCTGCAGCACCATGAAGAAGTACCCCCTTCCTGTTGATAAAGTCTGAGGCCCGGTGGTTGGGGGCCAGGATGGGGATGTGTATGCCATCTATGGCCTCCCCCCAACTCCCTCTCCCCCCCCCCCCCCCCCCGGCAGTTGGGGAAGCTCATGGCAACAAAGACATCTATGATGGTGTCTACATTTCCCAGAGGGATGACCCTCCGCAGCAGCATGTGGTTGATGGCCTTGGCTACTTATATGAGTACAGCCCCACCTGTGGATTTCCCCACACTGAACTGGTTCCCAACTGAGCAGTAGCTGTCCAGCTTGGTGAGCTTCCACAGGGCGATGGCTACGGTCTTCTGCATGGGGATGATGGGTCTCATGTGGGCGTCCTGTCACCTGAGGGCAGGGGTGAGCCAATCACAGCGCTCCAGGAAGGAAACCTTCTGCATGTGAGAGTTCTGCAGCCACTGCTGATCATCCCATTGTTGCAGGATGATGCAGTCACACCAGTCAGAACTGGTCTCCCTCCACCAGAAGCGGTATTCCACGGTGTCTAGGGGGATTGAGGGGCATGCTCAGCAGCAGCAGTGCCAGGACCTGGGTGGGCAGGGCCTGCATGCCATGCTGGAGTTCGTCCTCCTCATCCTGCTGGAGCAATATGCAAGCAGTTTGGAAATACTGTGCCATGAGGCGCAGCACAAGGCCCATGAGCCTGGCACTGCTTTGCAGCAGCTCTGGCTCCATGGTGCGAGTGCTGTGGTGTCTGCAAGGGCAACCAGAGCTCAAGAAAGCATGTGCCCACTGCATCCCTTTTGTGTCCCACAAGAGGGGAGGCAGTGGAGGAGTGGCTTGTGAGATGTGGCTATAAAGAGGCGCCCATGTAAGCACACATCGCAGCTTGCCAGACTAAGCAGCCACAGGAAGTATCCGCCCTCCTGGTGCCCTCCCCAGAGTGTTTCTGGGGGCTCTAAGTCTGAGGCAGGCTCCGTTCAATGTGGACATGCTATTTTGGACTAATTTGAATTAATGTTGATGCTTCCCCGTAGTGGGGACAAGCTATCTCAAATACGTTAAATCAGAAGTTCTTAAATTGAATTTCGTAATTTTGAAATAGTTTCCTGGTGTAGACAGGCCTAATAGAAAAGGGTTTTTTTCTGGTTTGTTTTTGTTTTTAAATAGAAGCTTTCTATAAACAGTTAGAATTTTTACTTAGCGCTACAGTACATCTGCAGAGGGTTGTACAGATATTAAGCAATCTGCAGAAACAATCCTGTGAAGTACTATTATTCCCATGGGAACAGGAACATGGAATTACAGGTTTAAGCCAAAATTATGAAGCTTGAATATGTAAAGTTAACCACCTACAGTGAAATCATACTTCAGGCATCTAAAAGATATTGTCTCGTTTTCAGAAACTCTGGCCACCCACAGCTCTCATTGCCTTCAACTTTCACTTAGGTGCTTCAATATTGGAAACAAAGTTTTAACCAAAATAACTTATGCATCAAGTCAGAGTCAGATATACAACTCAGGAGTTTCTGGCTTCTCAAATTGTAAGACAAATGGTATAATGTTTACTTTGCAGCTCTTACTTTGGGCAAGACCTTTTTTATATTGAGTAAAACCTTACTGCACAGGAAGTTCCAGTGATTTCAACAACACCACTACCATACTAAAGTAGCATTCAACCTGATTTAAAGGTATCATACTCTAACCCACTGTCTTTTACAGGTAAGTAAATTATGTTGTATTTGAGTATGGCAAAAATTACCATCAGGAAATATTTTAAGTTTTTTTTCTTCCTGTTTTATCTATAAGAACAGTTGTTGGTGTGAGCAGCTCAACTCACAATGTTTCTTCAGCTTTGTTTTAAGGGAATTTCTTTAGGATATGCTACTCGAGAAATATTGGATATCCCTACCATCTAGAGAAGAACAGAAATCCAGATTTAATTATAACTTTTTTTTCCTAGCCATCAAATAGATAAAAAAATAATCATTATTCATGAATGCTTAACAGGTTTCTATTCCCAGCAAAATACGTTTCCAGTAGTTAATGCATTAGGAATTGGGAGAGCACGTTTTAAGTCCTGTTCCTCTACAGACTTCTTGTATGCTTTAGCTTCTCTGTGCTTAAGCACCATACATGTAAAATGGGGATAATAGTGCTTCCTTACATAATGCTGTTGAGAAAGTAAATGCATTTAAGATTGTGAGACACTCAGATACTAAGTACCTACAATAAACAAACTGTCATTGATAAAATTAAATAGGATCGAGTGGGGTCAAGCACTTGGATTGGAAATGGGGTACATTCAGTACCTGGTATTTTCATTTTGCTCCAATATGGTATTAGAATGCAATGTGCTGGTAAAGGTGCCATCTAGAGCTTTGTTGCAGTTTAAATCCTATTTTACATGCTATTCAATGGTGGGAATGTTGAGAGCCATTGAATCATACTGGAAGCCTGTACAGGATGGAAACCACTTCAGGCCAGGGGGTATTGACACTCCCTCAGCACCCCTAGTTCCAGGACCTCTGTTCAATAATATACTTGGCCAAAAAGACTAAAATCAGATGTTACTGCTTTCTGTGGGGTGTCCCCATTTTCAGGGTTTTGTTGGCTTTTTTAAATGTGAGGCTCAACTCCAAAGAGGCACAAAATCTGCACGTTCATAGCTATGCTATATTTTATTCTTCTACCTGCCATACTCCAATTTCCACATGGATCAGCTGTTCAGGAGGTATTCAGTAACATGTACCCTGCAGCTTTCTGAAGGAAAAGCTGAACAAAACAAGAGCACTGATGACAGGTAGTCTAAGTTGATGAGTGCTACCTCCATACAGGTAATCCTGTTTGGAGCCCCCTTTCAGCCAATCAGCACCATCCTCATATTTAGCAAAAAGGTAAGATACTTGTGACCTTTAGCTGGCATAACATCAGCATGGCTATGTGCCACACAGAACTCCTGCTAGCATCAGCTGGTGAACATGCTGCCAGCAGTTTACAGACACAGTTTATAGCAGCCCAAAGGCAGCTGTAGATCACACCTGGCCCAGGAACAATGTAGAGCTGTCCTGAGAACCAGAGAGCTTCAAAATTGACTTCCACTGCAAACATTCTGCCCCATTGTCAATACTAAGAGTACAAGTTTAAAAGAGTTTTCACTACCCAGTCTCTCATGTACTGGGAAACCAGATGTTCAAAATGAGATAACAATAAATCTTTTTGTTTTACAGTAATGCAAACAAGGATCTTACTCTTTGGTTATGGAGTGGCACTAGGAGCCTGGAAGCCTAACTGGAATAATAACATACATTTTATTGTGAAAGTTGGTTCTCTATTGCAAAAGCAAAGGAGACCATTTAAAAAAAAATTACCACAGACTTCCACCCACCTAAGAATCTAGCATGAACAGCTACAAGCATTATTGTATTCCAGGAAACATCACTGGCTGATCCATGAGCCTTAGGGTATTGGAAGAGTAGCCCTTTGCTGGGTTTCCCTTACATGCAACCCAGACAGAAAAAGAGGAAGACACAACATTTCTGGAAGTCTTTAGTAAAAGCAGCTAGTAGGGAGAGTTTCATTCCTTAGATGTGCATTCCTCCTTTCCTTTTTATTGGTGAACAGAACTCAGTATGCTTGTTGCATAAAGTTTGAAGTGTAGTAAAAAGATGTACAACGGTATTTAAGGATAGGAAAGGACGCTGTATTTGCCTATATCCTCTGCACTCTCTAGCATTCTGGATTTACTAAAGTGATTATTTTAAATGTTTTGCTGATTTGGGGATCGTTGACATTCTGCTTCTGAATTAGTACACTTATTAGTCAACTCTGGTCAACTATTAGTCTTAAATGACAGAGTCATTTCATTCACGTCTCTTTCCCCTAATCATTTCTTTACGCACAGACAGCACTCTCCCCTCACACATATTTGAGTAGGAAAACAAAGAAAGAGACAAAACAACCATTTCTCCTGCCAGCTGAGAGACAGACAACAGAATGCATTATGGTATTGTTGTTTCTATTTTCAGACACTTGAGAGACGCTCACACATCACAGAGATGAGGGAGGTAAGCATCAAGGAAGATAGCAACATGGTCTAATATTTACTATATATTTGATTTTGTTTTCCTGTCCATCTGTCTGTGTGTTTTTCTGTTTATTCAAGAACTCCTCCTAAACAGAAAGAGCTAGGACCATCAACTTCAGTATACAGCTTCCTCTTGTCATTACTTAAAGCAAGGTAAGGGTTTGGTTGTGCCAGGACAATGGGATGTGCCTGGAATGGGTTTGCTTCTCATAAAACCATACAAAAAAGAGACAGACCACAAAGCCCCTTTCACCAGCAACCTGGGACTGCCCCAGCCCTGAGCCTGCCACCCCCCACATTTGCCCTTTAGGGAGGGTCAGGGGAGCTGAAGCTCCCCCCATCAGATTTGTATGGGAACATTGCTGGCTGTTCCCCTTCATCAGAAAGTAGGGGTGGGGGGAGCAAGTGAACAGTTTTCTGGATTCCTCACTCTGGCTGGGAAGTGCAGGGGGCAGGTGAACCTGGACCTGCACCATCTGGGGGACATGCATCCCTCCCCCCGCTGTGAACACTAGAGCTGTAGCAACTATGGAGAGGTGCTTCTCACCTGGCCCAAGGCTGCTGCAGTGAGAGAGGGCTGGGTAGTCTTATCTCCCCAAGGCAGCCTGCATACTGAACCTCTCATCCCCAGGTCCACGCCAGAGCAATGATTTAAATGAGACGTGTACATTTTATGTTCCAAAATAAAAAAATTAATTGAGCTAAGGACCTGAGCAATGCTGGGTAAAACTTCTTGTATTCAATAAAAAAAACCTAGGAAATAGACTATGCTACGTACTTGTTATGTGACCTTTCCCATCACTCTGTACAATGCTTTCATAGTAATCTCCAGTATTAGGTGCCTTTTAGGGAGAGGGAGAGAAACTTCATGTATCTTGGCCTTGATTTTCAATCATGCTGACTACCTTCAACTCCAGTTGAAACTGATAGAGCTGTAGATCCTGAGAACCTCTGTGCATCAAACTCAAGGTGGCTGAAGTCAGATACCCAAAAAGGAGGTGCCCAGACTCATTGGACACTGGCTTCTCTCCCACAGATCTCCATATGTAAAATGGGGATAAAAGGACTAGACTGCCTTTCAGACAATTGGTGAGTATTCATTATTTAAAAGTTGTGTATGAACACAGTGTTAACCACTGGGCCCTGATTAGCTACTGCATTACTAAAGGCTTATACTGGTGAACCTCCATTAATATAATAGGAGTTTCAGAGAATCAGGCCCATAGGGTATGATTCTGAGTATAAAGCCTTAGAATGTTGAATATAATAGGGTATGTCTACACTAGCCCCCCTAGTTCGAACTAGGGAGGCTAATGTAGGCATTCGAAGTTGCAAATCAATCTCCTGGAATGAGGTTTAACAGGTAGTTCGATTTAGGGGCTTTAATTCGAACTACCGGGTCCCTGCCGCGTGTAGACGCGGGCAGTTAGTCCGGACTTGTAAATTTCAAAAATGGCGACCGGCCGGGAAGATGCAAATCAAGCGCGGGATATTTAAATCCCGTGCTTGATTTGCAACTTCGAATGCCTACATTAGCCTGCCTAGTTCGAACTAGGGGGCTAGTGTAGACATACCCATACACAGTGTTGGAATGTCTGTTCACAAGAGTGCTTTTTTTAGCTCAGTGTTTATTAATAATGGAGTAACATTTAGACACACATGAACTGCAAATAACAGTTACATATATGCATGGCAAAACACCTTAGATTTTTCACATAGATGAAGACATTATAGTATGAATACTAAGTTCTGTACCACATTCATTACTCACTTAGTCCCCTTACAGATTCTTCTCCCTGTCATTTTAGATTTGGAGGGAATCTTCTCCTGGATGTGTTTTACCCTTTTATAGGTATAAAGGTCAAGCCTATGGTGAACAAAACTGTTTCACACTTCTAGATAAAGTACATGAGCTACCATTCATGCCCCTCTCTCCTCCCCCGCCACTGAAATACAGACATATCCATAACGACTGACTATGCTCTTGTGTCTCAAGATATCCATGAGCGGGTGGGAGAGTGATCATATTCTGAAGGCTTTTCTCAGCCCAAGCTACATTTTTCCAATCTTCATTACCCTCCCACAGAAATCTCTGCAAATACTGGCTGTTGTATAGGACCAGAAACAGCCCTCTCTCTCTCTGTCTCTCTCTCTCTCCTCTCTCCCCCTCAAGCCCTTCCCCCACTCTCAAAGCAGCAATTTCATACCTCCTCCGGGTACATCATGCAGGATCCTTACCTCAACCTATTCCTTGATTTATTATTTTAAAAAAATCTACAATTTGAGCCCTGGAACAAATTCTCTTTAGAATAAAATAGAAAATTTAAAATCAGGAATCCAGGTACTTATTTCACCTCCTAATTACTTTGTTGTGAAGTAGTTTATAGTCAAAAGTTACCACTTTGATAGCAGTGTGTTAGTGAGGTTAGAATCTGGCACCAGGTGATTACATTGGTGTTGAATGTAGCTGGCAGTAAAGGTATAGTGGATTCAAGTTATTATAGCAGAAAAGCTTGTAATGATAGTAGACCGTGTGTAATAGAAGAGAGGATATAATTGTCAGATGCTTTTAAAATGTCATTTCTTTTTCTGCCTCCATTTCTGCACAAACTGTCTCAAGTTACAGAAATGTCCTTCTGACCCTGAGATATTTTGGAAATACAATACATACAATTATGCACTGGACACAAACATTGAATTTTTAAAAATCATCTCAAAGGGGTAGCCTTGTTAGTCTGTAACTTCAAAAGAAAAATGAGTGGTCCAGTGGCATCTTAAGAGACTAACCAAAATATATAGAACTTTCATGCACAAATTTATCTGAAGAAGTGGGTTTTGCCCATGAAAACTCATGATTCTATATATTTTGGTTAGTCTCTAAGATGCCACAGGACATCTTAGTTGTTATTGTATTTTAAGATTAATGTGACCTTTAAAAATGTGAATGTGTCTCAGACCTCAACAGTTGGCTTTGAGTTCTGAAAACCTTTTGAACATTGTCTGAACTATCTGCACATTGCAGCAGTGATCCAAATTGAATAAAACAAATACTAGAAGATGTTCCATGTTAATTATTCTAGATACCGCTAGTTAAGATGCTGGCATATTTTCCTTTTACAACAGTATAATTTCCTGGTTTCAATATAATTAGTTCATAATAGGCAAAATCCTGAGGACTTTGGGATGTCCTTTGCTCTACAGTGGAAAAGTCCTCGTGTCATGCCTGCTTCTGAGTTTGGTTAGGAATACCGTGCAGTAATTAGCACAGAGGTACTCCTTACTTATAACCTTACAGGAGGGTGAGGAACTAATGCAAACAGCCATTTGCCTAAATTTCATTACCATTGTTGACAAGACACAATCCAGCAAGAACACAACCTGATGCTCAGATCCCAGGTTAAGTTTGCATTACTGGCAGATAGCAAAACCACAACTTTTTCCTTGCATTCATATTACATTTGGGAGAAAAATATGAACCTAACAGTTCCATTTACATATTTAAGGCTGAATTTTCAAATACACAGAAGATTTTACACTTCTCTGGTAGGCTGATAAGTCATACCTACCTTAAGGCCCCATTACATTCTTCTGGCCATGTTAAAGGCCTTATTGTAAATCAGACTTTTACCTTTTATTCAGAGTGTGCCATACCTTAAAAATGAAATATCCCAGCACAAGGCAGGAAGAAAGATACTTACAATTCAGGTCATTCCTCCTTCCAGGTCACACGGTGCTTAAAAGATGCAAGTCAGGACAGCTGCAGATTTAATTCTGTTCTGGCTATCATGCTACTCTGGTTCCTTCAGTGTTGTTGTAAAGGGATACAATTTAATACCATGGGTGCACCAGAAATACCAGAAAGTCTCAGTCAACATATAATGAATTTATGTGTTAGTTATGACCAAGTCATGTCAGGTCCTGTAACAAATTACAACACAGGCTCCAATAGGGTCAAATAAATACATATTTTTTGTCAGTAGCCATTGGCTACTATGGTCATATTTCAACATCAACCAGGGTTCAGGCAGACCAACAAAGTCTCACCAGTTTAAAAGGCAAATATTTTAGCCAGAGAAACCAAAGCAAATGCAAAAGTCCTACACTCAGCCCCCCTTTCCCTGGGAGGCATAGGCATCTGTCTTCAGATATCCCCTACTTCCAGGAAGCTCTTCTTTCAAGCAGCCAGTACAAGAGATCTGCTGCCTCTGGCAGTTAGTCCCTTCTCAGCTGGGCTTTTCCCCTTTTAACTCCTCCCTCCAGGCTTGACATCATTCACAGGTGTCATGGCAGCAGGGCTGACAGAACTCACATGCTCTCATTACCCCCTCCATGTTCAGCATGAAGTCTGTATACCACATGATACAGGTGCCAACTAACAAAGTCTGAATATTTGGGGCGGGGGCGGAAGGAGGAGACAAGTTAGGATAAGCACTTAACAGTAAACAAACATAAGTAACTGGTTCATATTTGTCTAGACTCTGCGACTGCTGGGCTAACCTGTCCACAAAACAACCACTTACTCTGTCATCCTGAGAATTGTGTTCACATTTTATAGCCTACTGGGCTGGTAAGTTTGTCTTTTCCTGCAGCAGGCTCAGGCCCAGTGATATACTAGTCTTTTGAAGCTTGAGCTGAACTGATTCTTCAGGTTCATTTTATAGTCATGTTGCAGGTTTTTGCTTTGCTCTATTTTAGAAAGTACATGTTGGACCTCCCCCGTCCGGCACCCTCGGGACCTGACCGGTCCTGAACAAGGAGATTTGCCAGACCAGGGGAGGTCCCTCCCAACATGGCCCATGCTGAACTCTTGACCCCTGCTAGGGCTCCAGCCCAACACTGCTACTGCCTGCCCAGCCATGGGTCCCCAAGCTGGAGATCCCTAGCTGCCGCTGCCTGACCCCGAACTCCATAGCCAGAGCTCCGCAGTTGCTGCCGGACCCCAAGCTCTGCAGCTGGGGTTGGAGCTCCACAGCCGCTGCCAACCCTTGCTACCTCCTGGCCACAGGGAGCAGAACTCTCCACTGCATCACCCACCCCTCTGCTCCCCCACCCACATGGGGCTCCCTGGTGAGTCAATGATGTCACCCACTGCACTCCTGCCCCACGGTCCGACCTGGGCTCTGTGGTCCACGAACATCCTTGGTGTTGCCGGACCATGGAAATTGCCGGACCAGAGAGTCCTTGGCAGTCCTAAGCAGATGATGGTGATATGGGGAAAATTATTATTTATTACTAGCAAGAAACGTTATAATTCAAGAAAGCAGGATTCGTTGCTCTGTTCAGCTTACAATCAAAAGTCCTACGGTGTTCAGTGATTGCACATTGTAGAAGAAGCTCGGAAAAGCCCTGCTTTATTCAGTATCCGGTTCCAACTGTCTGAGAATAACAAGAGCTTCACAGCTCCCCACCCACATTTGCTATCTGAGAAGCTCAGTCCTTACAGTTGCAGTCCCTAAAACCACAGACCCCACTTGTGAGTTCAGTGAAGCTATCTGCATGAGTAAGTGCTACTCACTGGGGGTAAGAGACACAGACTGGCACAAGAAATTGAGACAAGAAGAGGGAGAAACAACATTAGGAGTGTGGAAGAGTGAAGGAAAAGAAAGATCACAGGGGGAAGAGAAGCATGTGGGGGAAGAGTTGTAATAGAGGATGGTAGTGTCCAGAAGAAAGCAGTAAGAAAGGAGTGGGAAGCAAAGGAGGAAAAACAGGAAATTACAGGCACAAAGGCCAGGGAAAGAGACCATTGGCTAGGATGATCATTGTGGTGCACCAGGTTTTGACAGCTCTCCCTCTGTCCGAGTCATCCAAGCTGCACTTCCCTGCCCTCCAAACATAGAAAACAGGAAACCAAGAGGTGCCCCATATGTGAAAAGACCTTCTCAGCAGCTGCAGAATGGTGGGCTCTGTCTCATGTCAGGATCTATAGATGCTTCTTTTGCTAAGAGAAAGAGATCACAATCAGCCTGTTGGTGCATCTGTGTCCCCTGGACACCAACCAAAACTACTCCTATACAGGTCAGGACTGTACAGAATCTAGGACTCAACATGCCAATGCCTCATTAATGAGGTATTCAATGGGAATTATTTAAAAATCTCTCAACCCCCATTAGTCCAATTCAGGGCCTGTTCCTGTATCCTGAGGTAACAGTTACTTGGTATGGAGTCAAGCACGTTCCCTGACTCCACTGCTTTCTATGAGGAAGATGTAGGCCTTTCCCTGGAGTTGCCTTTGCACACCCACTTCCCCTCACACTTCTTCGTGGGCTAAACCCCCAAAAGGAGCTCCTCCCCATTCAGGATCCAGCCCTTGTTTAGAGGATAGTCTGGAAGATGCCTGCATTCTGAAGAATTAAATTATGTATGCAGAGCTTTCTAGTGTTGTTTTCTCTTTTTTAAAACGGATTTGTAATGTTTAGAAGATGCACTTTTTATTAGTGTTCAAGGCAGTATTATACACCAGCTTCCAACATTGTAGAAGCTTTTAGAAACATTCATTATTCTACTAACTGGGGTCCTTTGTAAGATGCAGCACATTAAAGCTATATTGTGCAGCAAAATCTCCTTTGTTATGTGAATTATGCAGACAACTGGGGATGATGAAGCAATGTTAATTGATCTTGAAGTCTTTCTACGCCCTTCCCTTTTACTGACATTGCAGGAGGAATAACGGTAGTTCGAATTAGGAGCTTTAATTCGAACTACCTAGTCCGTGCCGCATGTAGCCGCGGGCAGGTAGTTCGAACTACGGGCATTTAAAAATGGCGCCCGCCCGGGAACATGCAAATGAAGCCCGGGATATTTAAATTCCGGGCTTCATTTGCAAGTTCGATGCCTACATTAGCCACCCTACTTCGAACTAGGGTGGCAGTGTAGACATACCCATACTGGGGTGGTGTATGTATATATCATAGAATCATAGGGTTGAAAGAGATCTCAGGAGGTCATCAAGTCCAACCCTCCTATGTACATAATATAGAAGTTCAAGTGAAAGTTTTGGGAGCTCAGCAAGAGTACCTGGGTGCCCCCCAAGTAAATAAGAGCTCTGTAAGATAGCCACATAACTGCACTGGGAATATATAGCTCAATGTTCAGTGGCTGAAGTGATAGGAATGCTGCCTTATGAAAAGGTGTCTTAATGGAGTAGTACAGGAGTGGAGCCACAGACAGCAGCCAGTTCTGTAACTGTGCCTTCCTTAATTAAAGCCCTTTTGCCTCCATTCCTCTGGGGCAAGGTATGATGCGGTAGATTACTTCCCCTTACAGAGGCACTGGAACAATTTGTATAGTGGGGGTGCTGGAAGCCACTGAACTAAACTGTAAATCCTGCATGCAATGGAAACCATTTCAAGACAGCGGGTGTGACTGCACCCTCAACACATCTAATTCCAGTACCACCCCTTATTGCTGTTCTGAATGAAGAAGGCCTCCCTCTCTGTGGCTCTGACTCAATTCCTTCAGAGGCAGAAGTACCGGAGCAGAAAACATACTGAACACCCATCCATGAAAAAATCAAGGAAGACACACGGAAGGAAGACAACATGAAATAAGTGTCCAAGCTCAGGAACTGAACTATAATGGGAAAAGGGCTGGGTTTGGTTTTGGGGGAGTAGATTTGTGAATCACAAATCAATTTCTGTGATATCTATTCAGAAAAGTAAATGATGTGGCCATTGGTGAGGCCACATATGCTCATTGCACAGGTAGTCTTGTCTATGTCACAGTGTCAACCTTTACCAATAAGGGGAGACACAATGTTCTCATTCCAAAGCTAACCCCTTGACTTGCTATCAATCTAATACATGCACATTGCATTTAAATATTAAATAGTATATAGAAAATATCCGTGTATAATCCCCTAAGAATTATACAGATAGGTTGCCATGCCCACTGTGGCGAGATGAGCGGGCAGGGGGTGTGGAGCCTCCCCGGTTCTCCGCTCACCTGTGCCTCTTTCCCCTCAGCCTCTGCCCCCCCCTTTGCAATGTCCGCCGCGCCCCGGCTTGCTCTCAGCGGGGGGAGGGGAGGGCTCTCGCCCCTCGGCCCCACTCACGGGCCGGCGGCGGGGGTTTGTCCTCCGGCGCGCTCGGCCCTCGTTGCTCCTTGCGCAGGGGGGTCGGGGCCGTCCGCCGCCTGCACCCATCCTCGGATCCCGGGGCGGGTCGTCCCGCTCTGGGGCTGGGCTGCGGAGGTCCGGCGTTCCCCCTCCGGCCCTACGGCGACGCTCCCGCGGCTGCCTGCAGGGGTAGAGGGAATGCCGCCAGCCTCCTCCCCTTCCGGCTCACCCCCTTTACGAGCCGGCACGCCAGGGACGTGCCGCTCCGCCCCTCGCCTCCCGTCCATCTCCTCCCGGGTCCTATCGCCCTCCGCGGGCGGCGTGCCCGCTGGCGCGCGCGCCCGCCCTGCTACCTCCCGGCTCGGCGGCCTCACCTCCTGCTGCCCGCTCTCCCCGGGTCCCGCCCGGCCGCGTTGCCCGGCGCCTCGGCTATGGTGCAGGCGTCAGTGCGGGGAGTGTCTTCCCCGTCACACACCTCCCCCTCCAGCCCCTTAGTCCATTCCTCCCTCGTTTCCGCACCCCCGCAATGCGACAAGAAGTCCGCGTTGGCATGCCTTTGCCCTGCCTTGTGCACAATCAAAAATTTATACTGCTGCAAGAACAAATACCACCTCATTATGCGCGGGTTTGTCTCCCTCATATTATGCATCCACTGCAGGGGTGCGTGATCGGTTACCAATTGAAACACGCTCCCCAACAGGTAGTATCGGAGTGCTTCCACTGCCCAGCGTACGGCCAGGGCTTCCTTTTCTACAGTTGAATACATCTGTTCTCGGGGCAGCAGCTTGCGGCTCAGATACAGGATCAGTTTTTCGGCGCCCCCCTGCTGTTGGGCCAGGACCGCCCCCAGCCCTACGTCGGAGGCGTCCGTTTGTACTAGGAAGGGTTTTGTGAAGTCCGGCTGCATCAGCACCGGGGCGCGGGCGTCAGTGCGGGGAGTGTCTTCCCCGTCACACCCACCAACATTTTGGTCAGACTTATCAGTTTCTTGACGTAGTAATGCAGGCAGGATCACCAACGGGGGGTGGGAGGAGACAAAGAGGGCAGTTGCCCCATAACCTGGCGATTTAAAGGGCCCAGAGCTCTGTGCCGCCACTGACGCTGCCATGGCAGCAGCAGCGGCCAGAGCCCTTGACCCTTTAAACTGCTGCCAGAGCTCCACTCAGCACGGTCCTGGCAGTGACGAGGGTGATGAGGGCTGACTGGGGGGAGGTGTGCCATAGTCCAGGTGGCACTGAGGGCTGGCTGCCACCTGCTTGCCCCTTCTGCCCAAGATCCTGCCCCTTCTGGAGGCCCACAGCTGAGTCCCCAGCTCTGCCCCATTGCTGAGAGCCTGGCAAAGTCTGAATGTGGATGTCAGCTCCTCAGAATGAGCGATGAGGCAAGTCAAAACCACTGAAATGAGGGATGCAATGTGGACATCACATTTTCACTGCAGATAAATCATTGCTATGTTCTGCACATTAAACTGTTTCAACTGCCCTTGGAAATTTCTTGGGAGGTATTTGTCCATAAACTATAAATTGCCGTAGCAGAATACCATGAAAGGCAAAACCATAAACAATAAATTCTCTGTTAGCATTTCCATTACAACTCAATTCTTCACATTTTTCTTAGCTTTCATCAATGTGGGTCAAAGATTTAGTCACATAGTTCTGCAAAGTAAAAAACATGTAATAAACTACACACAGTCATATATATGATTTAGATTATTCCTTTCTTATTTTGAGTGGAAAATTTCATCATTCTAGGCGCCACAAGTTTTGTGCCCCTGCCAAAGCCTGAGTAACTGTACTTTGCATGTTTCATGCCTGCTCTCTCACTCTGCTAGAAGGAACTGAGTTTTCTATAGGCAGCAGAATCCCCTCCCCACCCCCTGCCGCCACCGTCCTGTTCTACACTCTCTCTAGAGGTAGCTTACCTCACCTGAACTGTCCAGATCGTAACCTCATTCATGCTGTTGTCTCAGGTGCTTGCTCACATGCTCAGAGTTTAATTGATCACCATATGTAGGGTCAAGAAGGAATTTCCACCTAGACAGATTGGCTGTGACCTTGGTGGGGGGTTACACCTTTCCCTGCAGTATGTGGGTGCAGATCACTTGTCAGGGTTATCTAGGTACATCTCAATCATTCTCCCTGCCATTGTGCAGAAAGTTGCCAATTCTGGACTTCATTAGAAAGACTGAGTCATCTTCAGGGCAAAACATGGGCGAGGTGTAGACATTTTGTTTACATTGACCATCAGAGCTGTGGGGGATCATTCCTGCAGATGAAAGTAAACAAAATGTCTCACAGGCCACCAATAGATTATCAATAGTCATGTTCCATTATTAATCAATATCCTAATTGTAGGGTTGTCTGTGTAGTAAGCTAGCCTCAGGGTCAGGATCTGCTGCTTCAGTCTCTAAGCTCAAAGTATCCAGATTTCCTTAAGAGGAGTTTAGCTTCCTTGTCAGTAACTCCCTACACCTGCCCCCTAGGCATAGGGAAATCTGTGGTGGGTTTAGGGATCAGGCCATGCTGTTCCATTGGTCCTGGTCTAAGGCCCTGAAAGTGTAACTGCACAGGATAGTCTATGCTCAACCCTCTTCCCGCTCACCTTCCTTGGGCCACTTCTTCAGTTTGGGGCCTGGCTTCCATTTAATCATAATCCTTTGCTCCAAACCTTAGGGTTTCAGGGCCGATGCAGGCAACCCTCTGGTCCCTTCACACACAGTTCTCAAATAAAGACACTGACAGACCTCAGAGCTTCTTCTCCTACTGTTGCAGACCAATGCTCCTCCTGAAAATGACATCTCTCCTCTCCATTGCCTGGGCTGCTGCAGTTCCCTTTATACAGCTCCTTTCTAGGAACACACTTTGCCTTGTCCTCTCCAGCCTGTCTCCTGCCTTGACCTTAGTGTGGGGTTTGTAAATCCTCTCACGCTAATTTAGTCTACGATGCAAGGCAAAAGGCTGAACATGCACCCTATGCTGCATAGTTAAAATGAAGTTGTATTTACAGTATAAATTGCAGACTAACTAAATTGACCCAGTTAAAAATGTTTGACATAAATCTCACAAAATATTTCAGTTTGCCCTATAAGTATCAATTTGATCCTATGTTGTATTGTATTGTATTGTATTGTATTGTATTGTTGTTTTGAACAGGATGGTTTTGTACTAAATTTGACCTGTTTAATTCTACTCTCTTGGCTCCTTTGTTACATTCTTTTCCAAGTTTTGTACATATAATTATGTTTCAGGTACACTGTTGTGAAAATTATGCCTGAATACCTGCTTTAGGATTTCAGAACAGCTCATCAGCAAATTGCTTTTTCTGGTGTCACATCTGCCTAAAACCTTCTAATATGTCAGTTGTCTGATTCATTTATTTATTCACAGGATCGATGTTAATTTTCTTTTTCAGAGAAGGAGATGAATACTATCCTTGATTCTGCCTTCTCATTGTTGTCAGTCTTACTCATCCCATTAGTAATATTATGTAATGTGGCAGTGCCTTTTTGTCCAATTCAATACACAAAAGCTCACATCCAAGAGCTTTCCATTTTAAAAATCTTTCATTATTTTTAAGTCCTATTAAAGTGTGAAGTTTAGAAAAAAATAGCTATGCTACCAAAACTATTTTATAATATTAATTAATAACAGGGATGGACCAAAGAGGCTGCATGTGGAGCTTGGTGCTGAGATTTTAATATTTAAGATCAAAATCAAATCAGAGTTAGGATAAAAGACTTGGCATTAAAAAGCAGGGAGTTTATTCACATGAGGCTTCCTTTGTAAATGGTTCAAGTCTCATGAGATCTGATACTCTTAATATTCTGGTTTTGTCCAAACCAGAACTGGAAAACAGGACCCTTTCCATTTTGAACTGACCTGGGAAGCAATACCATAGGGGGGAATTTGAGTCCAGTGATTTAAATCTGAACTTTCCCCTGGAATTCAAAGTTATTCAGACTCATTTCTAACTTCTGTCCATCTCTAATTAAAATGGAATTATTTAAAATTTAATTTTATAGTCACTATTTTTTCTGTTTGCTTTCTTTTTCATTTCTCTCAGTTTGGGAAATTAATATTTCATTTTTCATTTCTCTCAATTTGGGAAATTAATATTTACTTTTGTTTCACGTTTAGGATGGTTATTTATTGCAGTGTGACATGGTGTACCAACCTCACACTGATAAGGGGGTGTGAGTTATGGAGTTACACAGAAAGTAAGGCCCTCTCACCACTCCTGGGCATGCTCCCAGTCCCAGTGAAGGGGGTGTTCAAAAAGGGAGCAGCTCAGCTTGGTCTGGGATGACCAAGCAGGAAAATGGTTGGGTGCTACAGCCTCCTGCACAGGAGCCACCAAGACTCACAAAGGCCAGGACCACAAAAATGAAAGGCAACCCCCCCAACCCCCACTGATATGGGCCCCCAACTGACACACCTTAATCCCCTGATGCTCCTGCCTCACAGAGGGGGTGAAGAATGAAGGGAGGACAGAGGGCAGGGAGTACCAAGTTCAGGACTTTCCAGGGGCCAGATTAGCTCTGCTGGGGTCCCAGAGTTAGCAAGGCTCTGGTGTGGGGCCAAAATGAGGGGTTCAGTGTGTGTGAGGGGACTGCCAGAGAGTGGGATAGAGATGGGAGTGCAGGAGGGGGGTCTAGGTGGGAGGTAGGTTGCTGGAGCAGGCTGGAAGTAGGGATTTGGCCAGGAGTTTGGATGCAGGAAGGTGTAAGGATGTGAGGTTTGGCCAGGAGGGAGGGTGCAGGAGCAAGGGAGGGTGCAGGAGCGGACTGGGGGTATGGAGTCTTGGTGGGGAGGGAAGAGGGTAACGGGCACTTACCTGGCTTTCCACCCCCCCACTGCTCCCAGGCAGTGCATCCCAGGCACTACCTCCCACTGCTCCCTTTCACTGTGACTCTGGCCAATGGGAGCAGCAGAGAAAGCCTCCCAGCAGTACGTCTGTGTGCTGCCATTCTCCCAGCTGGGGGAGCAGCAGTGCACAGAGCCGCTTGCTCCTCTCTCCCACGCAAGCTGGATCTGTTGACAAAGTGGGTGCTGGTGTTTCAACCACACAAGTGGGGGGGGAACTATGGGGTGGAACAACAGAACAGGCTCCCCACCGGTGGGGGCGAAGGGGGAGGAGGGCTGAGCCTCGAGTCACAGCCCACCTTCAAGGTGGCTGTGGACCACTAGTGGCCCACGGACTACAGTCTGAGAACCACTGATTTAGACTGATTCATGGCCAAGAAGATAAATAAAATTGAAAGATTTGAGTGACTGAGTTATTTTCTTAAGGAAAATAATCCCAACTATACATACAATATGATGGGGACTAGTTTAGCTATAACTACTCTCAAAGAGAGATCTTGGAGTCATTGTGGATAGTTCTCTGAAAACATCCACTCAATGTGCACCAGCAGTCAAAAAAGCAAACAGGATGTTAGGAAAAACTTAAAAAACAATAGACTAGTAGCACCTTAAAGATTAACAAAACATGTAGATGGTATCATGAGCTTTCATGGGCACAGCCGAAGAAATGGACTGTGCCCACAAAAAGCTCATGATACCATCTACATGTTTTGTTAGTCTTTAAGATGCTATTAGTCTATTGGAGTTTTTTTTAAGTTTTTCCAGTTACAGACTAACTTGGCTACCCCTCTGAAACTTTTGAAGAATGTTAGGAATCATTAAAAAAGGGAATAAAAAATAAGACAGACAATATCTTATTGCCTCTATATAAAACCATGGTACACCAACATCTTTAATACTGCGTACAGATGTGGTCACCTCATCTCAAAAAAGATATATTGGCATTGGAAAGGGTTCAGAAAAGGGCAACAAAATTATTAGGGGTTTAGAACACATACCATATCAAGAGAGATTAAAAAACTGGGACTTTTCAGCTTAGAAAAAGAGGAGAGTAAGGGGGGATACGGTAGAGGTCTACAAAATCATGACAGGTATGAAGAAAGTGAATAAGGAAAGTTATGTACTTGTTCCCATAGCATAAGAACTAGCAGGTTGAAACTAAACAAAAAGTTTTTCTTCAAGAACGCACAATCAGCCTGTGGAACTCCTTGCCAGAGGATGTTGTGAAGACCAGGAATTTAACAGGGTTCAAAAAAGAAATAGATAAATTCATGGAGGTTAGGTCCATCAATGGTTTTTACCCAGGATGGGTAGGAATGGTGTCCCTAGCTTCTCTTTGTCAGAGGCTGGAAATGAATAACAGGAGAGGGATCACATGATGATTACCTGTTCTGTTCACTCCCTCTGAGGCATCTGGCATTGGCCACTGTTGAAGACAGGATACTGGGCCAGATGGACCTTTGGTTTGACCCAATATGGTCCTTCTTATGTTCTTATTAAAACATTTTTCTCTTTATTTTATGCTTTGATTTCTGATGAGAGCTTTCTATCTAATACTGAATTGTAATAGTTCGAACATTAAAGTGAGAGACTACAAATAAAACAAATCAATACATAACTTAGAAAGGAGACCTTTTTTCATTGGGAATAAAGGCATAAAAATTATGGGGGAGTTTGTTTTTCTTCTTACATCTTCCCTCTATGCAATATAGTTGGAATATAATTCTCAGTAATAAAACACAATACCTGAATACACTGAAATGCAAGCCCCAGGGCTACACACAGAATGGTTAGATGTTTATACAATATTCCGATTGAAGTCAATAGGATCCCTGCATGTACAGCCCAGAGTAGAAATCATTCTTTGTGATAATGGGAGGGAAAGTTACAGGACACACCTCCCTTCTATATAAGAGCAAATCATCATCATCAGCCTACCACTCAGCCAAAACACCATTCACAGACATCACTGGCTGTGGGGCACCTACACTTTTACCCCTCACAGTTTCTGGATGAACAAAGCAAAGCTGGATTTATATACATAGCAACTGTGGCAGACGGGTTATTTTGGTAAAAAATGTATTCTTTTGTAAGCCTGCTACATTAAAAACCTGGACTCAAATATGTATAGCAGAGCTACTGGATAGCTCAGGCAATTGATAATGAAATAAGGAACCTTTTTGCTTTAGACCCAGGGCAGTTACTACATCACTAAAAACACCATGATTGTCACTAATTAGCACCTCTTGCTTGTAGTTTCATCAGAAAGCCCCAGGATTCCAAGAAAGGGCTGAGGCACTTTTTCAGGCAATATATGGACAAGTCTGAGCTGTCACTGGCCATGCATTCATGCATACACTGTTCTACGCATTCTGTCTCCTTATTGTTCTTACACTTTTCACAAGCGTTAACTTTTCTTTTAACAACAACATTGAATTACTGTATTTAATTTAGGAAAGTGGCTACCACCCATTCTTGTTAATTTCTCAACCATAAAAGTTTCATTTGCATATATTATGCTGACAACAGGTAGTAGCTACATGGCTTTCTCTGAATTTCTATTTAAGGATTTTTCAGGTCAGCATGGACATAACTGTGCACGTTGGCTGCAGAGAGGCCTTGGAATCTATGACGTGCAATATTAGGTTTGACAGGTCTAGCACCAGCCTCTACTTTTATGGAGCAGTGGAATTACTAGATGTAGTTAGAAAGGCAGGTGCTAACACTGCAATACTCACCTGGAAATGAGGATGTAATTCACAACTGTAGTTGATATACTCACACTAGCTGTCATGGAACTAGTGTGCTAAAAATAGAAGCATAGCTGCAGTAGCAGGGGTAGTGGCAAGCAGTGACATGGGCTAGCCCCCTAAGCACAAACCCACCCACATCTAACAGGTACGTAGTTGGGGCAGCTAGCCCATGGTGCTACTCACTGCTGTTCAAAACCCCATTCTTCTAAAGCTGAAGAAAGACTTCAAACTTTGGGCATATATAGAACATAGGTGTTCTACCTTGCCCACACTCATCTTTCTGAACCTCTCCCAGGTTTTATGACACCCACACTGAGGGTATGTCTACACTACAGTGTTATTTCAAAATAGCTTATTTCGAAATAACGCGTCTACACGCAAAATGCATTTCAAAATAGCTTTTTGCTATTTCGAAATAGCACGTTCACACTGAGTGGATTCTGAATTGCATTTAAGGCTGGCTGGAACCAGTTCCAGCAGGGCACCAGGTCAGGACATACTGTGTGGGGCTGCTGCCTGAGGCTATCTGAGGTCTGTGCTTAAAGGGACCTCCCCCCCCCGGACAGCCAGTTGTCAGGTTTCCCTGCTTGCTTGCCTGCCTCGATGAGGGACAGCAAAGCACTTGGCCACATGGAGCCAGAGCCGCCCCTGGGCACTCTGGTGCTTCTCTTGGACGCGTTGCTGTGAGCCTGGCTGCACTTTCTGCAGGCTGCCATCCGGGAGGTTCATCGGGGGGCTGTCAGGATCCAGGAGGCCCTGCGGGAGAGCTTCCACCCTGAGGAGCACTAAGAGCCTCCCTGGTCTGCCCCACTGGGGGCTTGTGTCTCATTCCTCCCACACGTCCTTCCACTTACCCCTCCCTAACCCCCCTTCCTGATGTAAAATAAAATACATGTATTTTCATGAACACAAACTCTCTTTATTTAACAAAACTGGGGGGGGAATGAAACGCTGGTGAGACTGGGGAAAGGAGGCGGGAGAGGGGAGACGATAGGGTGGGAGAGGGAAGGGGGAAACCTGGGAGGAGGGAGCTGGAAGGGGGAAGCAAGGGGAAGAAGGGGGAGGGGAATCTCAGGGCTCAGGGGTGGGGTGGTCTCGCCAGACCAACTTGATTTTCATGCGAACCTGCTCCTGGGTTCGCATGTGGCCTTTGGTGGCCAGGCTGGCAGCTATCCTGGCATAGACGGCCACGTTCCTCCCTCTAGTGTGGAGATCATGGACGTTGGGGGCATCCCCCCCAAACCTGAATAAGGTCCATGATCTCCACTGTGGACCAGGAAGGCGCCCACCTTCTCTAGGCCCTGGCAGACTGCTCCTGGGGAGCGGTGGAGGGCTGGCTGCCAGTGGCTTGCTGGCTCATGTTTTGGGGCCACTGGGTCAGGAGCAGTGACTGCTGGCTCTGAGCTGGCAGGCTTGGAGCTGGCACAGGCACTGTGGCCAGAGTCTACCCCTTTAAAGGCTCCGGGAAGGGGGGAGGAGAGGAGTGTTCTTGGTTGAGACCAAAGTGGCCACCAGGGCACCCTGGGAAGGCTCGAGGCCCCCTATTTCGAAATAAGTGTCTACACAGCATTTATTTTGAAATAGCTATTTAGAATTTGGCGTTATTCCTTGTGGATTGAGGTTTACCAAATTCAAAATAAGCACTCCGCTATTTCAATTTTATTTCGAAATAGCGGTTTGGCTGTGTAGATGCTAGGAAAGTTATTTTGAAATAAGGGCTGTTATTTCGAAATAACTTTGCTGTGTAGACATACCCTGAGAGAATTAAGGGCCGGTCTGTGTCTGCTCACTGAATCTCACATTGGATTTCTCTGTGCATTATGCTCTGTTATGGTCTGGCTAAGTATCTCGCCACCACCATGACCATCACCACCATCTCACTTTATGGGGGATCAGACCACCTCATTAGCCTCTCTGAGCAATGCCTTGACAGCTGATATCTGCACAAAAGTAACATGGTTTTCTGTATATAACTTTTTTAAACAAGCCACTATCACTCATCCTTCTTGTGACAATGCCGGTTTGGCAAGTCAGTATTACACTCGCTCTTTAGATGATCCAAAGTCCCTCCACCTGTAAGAGTGCTGATGATGAGTCAACTAGAGTGGAATGGATATGCGCACAATCACTTGAAGGAGAAAAACAGTTCTTTGAGCTGTCTTGTGCACATCTACATGCCACAAGCCTTGCACATTCCCCACTAATTTGGACATTAGTGAAACAGTGCTTCAAAGGAATGGAGAGGGAGGCAGTGGACATGCTGCTTTGTGTCCTCAGAGAGGCACACCAGAAGAACAGGGATGCATGCACCATATGATGGTACTGCAGGCAGAAGTCTCCAACTCAAGTGCATTGGGCACACATACACCTGAAGTGGAATATATCTGTGTACAACCCACCTCAAAGAACAAGTTACTCTGCAGATAAGTTGTTTTTTGGTTTGCTTGCTTTAAGGCAGGGATTCCCAAACCTTTTTCCCTCAGGCCCACTTGTGAAGCTGAAATAGGCATTAATGCTCATTTTTGAGGAAAATTATTAATTTTAATTACATATCTGTAAATTATAATATTGTGAATAAATGTACAGGTTTCCTTTTCACTATGATGTATGCAATTGTAATTATTGAAATACCTCAATAATGCTCTCAAAGAAATGTTTCAAGTTCTTTGAAACTAGTTTTAGTAAAACTACACTTTAAAAAATGTGGAGAGTAAAATGCAGTGTTTAAACAAGAAAAATAAAATTTTGCATAAAACTGAATGATAAACAACACATTTGTTAACAGTTTTGTTGATCTGAACACAAAATAGTTGTTCAACTCTTAACAGTATCGTGTTTTCAATTTTTGTTAGTATAAAAGCTGAATATATGTGCTATATAAGTAAAGACTCAATACTACTCTCAACTAATTAAAGAAGAATCTAATATTTTAAATACAAATCTAAAACAATGGTTATGAGACACTGAGACAATGGGTGCTCATCCATTTTTTAATGGCTCATTCTGTGTATCTGTAATGGTCTGGAACTTTTTTTATCTTCCATACCAGTTCACATTTCTCATTTTCAAAAAATAAATCCATTCATGTAAGGTTGAAATACTGCTTGCCATTTTTTACAGTTTAAATGGTGGACTGTATATACATTGCTAGGTTAACTAGTAATGAAACCCATTGTTGCACTTGTAAAAATTAAATGACATATTACGCTTAATATTTTCGTAAATAACGTTTTTTTTCCATTCTCTGTCCAACATATACAGCTCAAAACTGAGTGTAATTTTTACTTAGTAAATCTGCAACTTCATGTTACTCATGTAATCTAAGAGCTTGACTAGAGAATGCAATTTGCTCAGGCAGACCACCTGAAACTGTGTTGCAGCCCAACTTCGGGCCTTGGCCCACAGTTTGGGAATCCTCATTTTAAGGGATATTAAATGTGCAAAAATTATGAGTGGCAGATCTACCTTGTTATGCTGCTCTTCACCAGTGTGTTATTTTCACACAAAGATTGGATCTCTCTCGTCTGGCACTCTCGCATCAGGGCAACACCCATTGTCTGGCATGATTTTAGTTAGCCAGATGTCTGCTTATCTTGACTGTGGTCAAGTTTCCCACAGTTCTGTAAAGATTGTTTTCAGCCACCAGTTCTGGCTCTCAGGGTATGTCTACACTAGAGTTTTGTCGGAAAAACGGCCGTTTTTCTGACAAAACTTGAGGAACGTCCACACCACAATTGCGTTCTTCTTCAAGAAAATCGAAAGAACAGAGGGGTTTTTCCAGCATTGGTAATCCTCATTCTATGAGGAGGAAGCCTTTTTGCGAAAGAGTTCTTTCACAAAAAGGCATGTGTGGATGGGGAAGAGGGAGTTCTTTCGGAAGAAGAGGAAAGGTGAAAAAACACAGGTGCCTTGGTGGCCAATCTGTCCATAGCAATCACAGCTTACATGCGAGATAGTGTCCAGACAGTCTGGACGCTATATTTCGAAAAAGCAGATCGCTTTTTCGATGCACTTTTGCATTGCGGATGCTCTCTTTCGGAAAAAGCTTCTTCCAAAAGAAGCCTGTAGTCTAGACATAGCCTCAATGGTTTGTGCTGTCATTTAGCTCTAAATTACCCTTAAATGTCTTCTAAGAGACCAGCAAGCAGAGGAAGTGCTGGTAATGCTGCTAAGTGTAAGCATGTCTTTATGCTTTACTTGTTTCCTGTGCCAATACAGCAAAAGTACGTAAAAACACTAATACTTTGTTATGAAGAGAGCTGATAAGACTCGACTAGGCATATATACACCTTTATATAAAGTGTATCAGTACAGACATACATTATTAAGAAGTATTGCAAGCATGTCTCCATTTATTCACCTTGGTGAAATAAAAATAAAGAGACTCATTAACTACAATATTGACCTCCCATGTTTCAGCACATTCTCTGGTTCGGCATTGGTCAGGTAAGGGTGCCAGACTGGAGAAGTTCAACATATATCATTAATAGATGATAGTGTCAACTAGCCAATAAAAACATATCTTTTTTAGTGACCCCATCAAAAAGTTTTGCTTTTACAGTCTTAAAATATGATATGGAGACACAGTATTTGTAAATGTTTTGTTTTAAACTGTGTACAGTGCACTATCTGTAATAGCTTGATGAATGTTATATGATTTTCAACTTAAGACAGACAAATATTGAATGGCCAATTCCTGCAGTCCGTTGGCTGGCAAAATTCCCATTGAAGTCAGAGGGGATTTATCTGTATTAATACTTCAGGACTGTGCGGCCGGGGGCGGGGCCGGGGGCGGGGGGGCTTAGTAACATTCTGTTTTATATATATGCTCATAAAGTATCCCCAGTTAAAATTATTCTATACTTATGCAAATAAGGATTCTATAAAGTAGATGAACTACTGAATAATGTATATAGACTTCATTTATATACCTCATGGCACCAACACAATACAAGTGATGCATATGGATAAACTGAATAACATTGCACCAACTGTATTTATTCTGGTATCAGTTTTCACACCATGCAGATAAAGTGCAGCTGACCCATACTTTTATAATGGTCATTTATGAACAGAATTGTGTGAGCAATTGTCCTGAGTTAGTTATCTTATTAAGCCCACATAGGCAATGTCAGAGCCACTCCTATGGGGTATTGGGATTTAATTGAACTAATAAATAATCTGACAGTTCTCTATGCCATTTATCTTCATTTTAATATTAAAGGTCAATATCCCATTAATGAGGGATTTTATAAATGGCTGTAATAATAAATCGTCTGTATATTCTACAATCAAAAATAGTTCTGAAGAGAAGTATGCTGAGCATTAATGCTGCTCCAAAGTGTTTATTATTTTAAGATGAGACTTGCAATTTAAGCCAGCCAGGATAAAATAAAGTCCCAGATACTTCACAGCCTTTCTTCTGGGTTTGCTTTTATCTCCAACAAACTCTCAGAGTCAAAACAAATCAACAACTACTGGGCAACAACTCAAGCCCTCCCCAGCTTCGATCAACTGGAAGAAGAGAGGACACAAACTTACTTTATAGTAGCTTTCTTTCCCTCTCCTTCTTCTCTCCTTTTACAATCTAAATGCTGGTGCACCTTCACATTGTGTCACTAAGGCTACGTCTACACTGCAGGGTTTTTGCGCAAAACCAGCCGTTTTTGCACAAAAACCCGTGGAGCATCCACACTTCAAGCGTGCTTTTGCGCAAGTAAATCAACAGTGCATAATCAAAAGCGCATCGCAAAAGTGATGCGCTTTGAGGTGTGGACATGAACCACATCCACTAGGAATTGGGGAAGCTATCTTTGTAATGGGTAAGGTAATTAGGGTCTTTGTTAATTATCACCTCTAATATCATTAGCTCACAGACATTTGCCTCCCCCCCCCTTATCCCCCCTCTGTTCTGAAATTTGATTTGTCCTTTCTATATGTGTTCACTTTTTTTTGATTGTATCCCTTTGGTATATATGGTCATGCCTATTTTCTTCCACAATTTGATCTGAGGAAGTGGGTCTGGCCCACGAAAGCTCATCACCTAATAAACCATCTTGTTAGTCTTTAAAGTGCTACATAGTCCTGTTTTTTGTTTCAGCTAAACTAGACTAACACGGCTACATCTCTATTACACATCCACTAGGTGTGTGGGTTACATAGACATGGCCTAAGAGGTCTTCTTCAATATCATCTCTCATCTATAAACTGGTAAACATCTTTGAGGGAATGTCTGCACTAGGGCTGCCGAGTAATCAAAAAAGTTAATCACAATTAATCACTTAATTAAACCCTTCTAAAGTTCCCCTCCTCTTGGCTTCTGTAACTATGATTTCTGAATATTCTCCTGTTGGTTTTCCAACTGCTCTTTCTATTTCCCTTTCAATGGTTCTTTCTCTTTCCCTGTCTGTCTGCAGCATTCCTCAAGGCTGTGTTCATCCTTCCTTTCCCAACAGCATAATAATTTTCCTTAATCGCCACTCAGGGCATGTTCCTCTTTTGTTCAAATCCATCCTGCTAAGGCCCCTATGCTTCCTGAATCAAAGTTAAAATTCTTGTCCTTGCTTTCAAGGCACTGTACAACATTGTTCTCTGCTACATCTCCACTCTCTTATTATACCTCCTTCTCTCTGCAGATAATACTAGCCTCTCTGTTCCTTTTATTTCCTTGTCCTGCTGTTGTTTTCCTACCTTCTTCCATACTGTGCCCTGTATCAAGCTCCCACTTCTTTTTCATTCAAAACCTGTCTGAAAGGTCACTTCTTTCCACGGCTCACAAACACTAATTTATGTCAATATGATCCCATTGTCTCACCCACTCATAAAATTAAATGAAAAAGTAAATTAAACCCATTCTGAGAGAGCACCACCACCTAGATCACCTCTTATCAGGATTCTATACTATAGGCTCCCTGTGGCATGGATCATGCCTTTGTTTGTGCACCTGGCATACTATCGCTGCTCAACACAAATAATTAGTGATTGATAATACATGTGCACTATGAGAGTGGCCGGTGTTGTGGCTGGCTAATTTCTTGGTATGCATGTAGTGGTGAAGTCTGTGAGATCGGACTTTACCTATTTTAGTTCTTGAACTACTAATTTCTATGGAACTGGGTAAGTAATATCTCCTTGAGTCACTTACAATGCCTCAATAGGAACTATGCTCACAAGTGTGAGAAAGGCAACTACTGCAGTAGCAGCAGGGGCTGGAGCCTCTAGCCCTTCAGAATACACGCGGGGCACCTTGGCAATGTGTGGGGAGGGAAGTGTCACATCATCCTGGCATCACTAGAGGCTGCTCCAGCCCTGCCATTTCACCCAAGGCTCCATTCCTTCTGGGAGTATAGAGTCAGTCCCCGCCTCACATTGCCCAAGGGTTGGCAATCTTGTCAGCTCCCCTGTAATCTGGTAAAATGTAGTAACTGCTGAACTATGTACATAAGTGATGATGCAGGCATATACCTCTGCAGCTTTATATTAAGAGCCATATGACGAGTAGGGAAGATTGCTGATTTCAAAAATAAACATTTTTTAATGTCCTTGATCTCGCAATAGTGCTATAATATTCATCTCATAATGTATTCTCCAAATAAACTATATTGTTCTTAATTAAAACACTGCATAATTTTCACTGGAATCTCTATTTAGCAATAGAATCACAAAAAGGGTCTGATTCAGTGCATGAGATGAATTTAACAACACACACTCTTCTTTGCCATCAGCTACATGTACTCAGCTCTCACAGGCTGTAGTGTCAGTTGTATATTAAGGTGGGATTTGACCTTTAGGGCATTAAAATTAGGAACAAAGAAAAGGCCATAAAGTTCCTTCACAGTTTATTTCTATACTATCTTTTTCCTCTTTCTAGAGCAACATTTACAAGGCCAAATTCTGCCTTCCATTGCACAAGTGTACTTGAATTATTCCTGATTTACACCAGTTTAGTGGAAAGCAGAACTTACCTCATACATGAGTCTCTTGAACTCATATCAAACTTTGTTTCACTTTCTTCCCCAGCTCAGTTATAGAACATGATTAACATCAGACATCAGGTGTCATAAGAGAACTAAATTGAAATGATATCATTATATGTATTACAAAAACTTATTGAAAGGCTCAAATTAATCAAAGGTCCAACTTTTACTACACTTTTCTTACTTTTTTCATTTTACCTTTTTCTCCTAGAAAATTTCTCCAAGGACATTATTTCTCTCAAATATTGCCTTCTAAGTAGTCCAGAGTTATGTTTATGTGATATATTGATGCATTTTATCTGGAGAAGCTATGTAATTCCTATATCTGGAGCTTTTAAGGAACAGATTAGACAAATTCTTGTCAGGGATGATGTCGGTATAATTAATCCTGCCTCAGCATCAGGTGTTAACTAGATGACCTCAACAGGTCACTTCATGCCCTACGTTTCTATGATTTAATTATTTATTAGAAGAAATGTATTTTAAATTAGCTTCCCTACAGCTCTGATTTGATTATAATTTATTTAGAATTTTAAAGTATTTGGTTATATAAAGTTATTGTCATATTCAAAACACGTCTGGTTGGAATGTATTTTGCATTGCTATAAGTAATACATTTTAAGGAGTTTTAAATAAGTTTTGAAGCACAAAACACTAGTTCTTATAAAGATGCACTGTAAACTCCCACAGAGGGAGACCAGAATAGTGAATTTAGGCATAGTAATGTTCAATGGCTAAAGTTTATTATGTTTAATAAAGTTCTATGGAAATGTAGTTTTTCTAACATAAAGGACTGAGAGGGGTAGCCATGTTAGTCTGTAACTTAAAAAAGCAACAATGGTCCTATAGCAACTGAGCTTGGTCTACAGTAGGGAGTTTAACTCCCCTTACTTCAGAATAACAAGATGAGAGTCCACACTACCCAGCCCATTATTTCAAAATAAGGGGATGGTTATTTTGAAATAATAACTCCCGCTTTCCTTGGGGAATACGCTTATTTAAAAATAATTATTTTGGGAGTCATTATTTTGAAATAAGTTATTTCAAAATAATTTCCTAGTAAGACATGCTCTTAGAGACTAACAAAAATACATACATAGTATCATGTGCTTTCATGGGCACAACCCACTTCTTATCTGTCATCTGAAGAAGTGGGTTGTGCCTAGGAAAGCTTATGATACTGTTTATATATTTTTGTTGGTCTCTGAGACTACATCTACACTGCGCATTGTTGCACAAGAAGATATGCAAAGCCACACCACATTTGCATACCTAGTGAGCCACCATTTTTGAGGAAGAGGCTTTTGTGCAAGAAGGAGCTGTCTACACTGCTCCTTCTTGCGCAAAAAACCCCTCTTGCGCAGGACCTGTTCTGCCGCTTATTTTCAGGAAGAAAGGCTCCTGGACAAGAGGGAGTTTTTGCGCAAGAAGGAGCAGTGTAGACAGCTCCTTCTTGCGCAAAAGCCCCTTCCTCAAAAATGGTGGCTCATTAGGTATGCAAATGAGGTGTGGCAATATTCATCATTGCGCCACATTTGCATATCTTCTTGTGCAACAATGCGCAGTGTAGACGTAGCTGGAGGTTATGTCTCCACTATGGGATAAGGTCGGATTAAGATACACAACTTCAGCTATGTTAATTGTGTAGCTGAAGTCAAAGTACTTTAACTCAACTTTTGGCACTGTCCACATTGCAGGAAGTGAAACAGAGAACATTCTCCCTTCGACTTCCCTTACTCCTTGTGGAAGCAGGGCTACCAGCATCGACCCGAGTGTCCCTATCAGTTTGAATTAGCGCGTCTTCACTAGACCCGCTAATTCAAACCCTGGAAGATCAACAGCCACAGCTTCAATCTTCTCTGTAGTGTAGACATACCCTAAGGTTATACAGGACCATTGTTGTTTTTTAAGTTTTTATAAAGCTTTTATAAAGAAAGGCATACACTTGTGAACTGTAAATCCTTCACAACCCATTTCAACTTAATCTCAGAATGAACATGTACATTGATATTTGCCATACCACACAGTTAAAACAGATCTCAAGTGGCAAGGTAACATTCTCTATCATTATAAAATTAAGTTGAACTATTCTCAAGTACTTATAGGAAGTTGACTGACTCAGCTAAGAAAAGCTTCCTACCTGCAATACATTTTATGCATAGATTCCCTCACAAAAAGAAAAAAACATCAGCTGTCTCCTAATATCAGTAAGTAGGGGAGCCAGTGCTAAGTTCCAGTTTTCCCTTCTGAAAAGGTCAAAGGAGATCCAACTGTTGCTCCCCTTGATATCACAAGGAGCAGTTAGCTTCTTGGATCATGGGCCACTACTACCCGTAATGGTTCTCAGATATGAACTATTATCCTTCCTCTCCTCCTTAGGGCCCTCATCCCAAGCCTTTTTGTTTGTTTTAATGGATTTAGAGAAACTTTTTATCTCCTATTAAGAGATCTATCCACCCTTCTTCTCAACATGAAAGCTTTGCTTTCCAACATAACTAAGAACTTCTAGTGTCAAATGCAAGTGCTGGAGAAGTGATAATAGAGTGTAATGGAGTCCTTGGGATGCCACTGGGACAGTGGGACTGTTGTGCCATCTGCCTCACCAACCTAGGGTATCCCTTTCATAGTGTGATGCTGTTGCTAAACCACAAACCTCCAACAGGTGCTGCACTTACACAGACATCCACGTGCATTCCCCAGACATTCATAAGCCAACAATAGAGAGAATCCAGCAAATTGCCCTCAGCTCCCCAAGCTATGCTGTCTTGCTCAGGTGAAAAGCCTGACCAGCATAAGTTCATTACCCAGTGTGCACCTCCTTTGATGTGGACAGGACACACGCTAGCCTTTGTAAACTGAACTGAGATTGCCCAAGCACTTCAACCAAAATACACTGTTTTAGCTAAAATATAAAACAGGTTCATTAACTGCAGAAAGATAGCTTTTAAGTGATCTTAAATAACTAACCTAGAGATCAAAGCTGTTTACCAAGAAAACAAAAATAAATTTTCAGTCTCCATTCTACAAAATAAGCAGGATTTGAATCAAGCAGTGGCTCACCCTGATAGACAGCACAAATGGGTCATAGATTGTCAATGGACATCTGAAAACTATGGGAGGCCCCTGACTTTAGCACAATATTGCTGGTTTCACACATGATACCACCTTTCAGAAATGTAGCTGTTTGCAACAGCAGGATCCAAAATGTGCACATTACAGAGAATTTTAATTACATTGCAGTTTTTATATAGTAAGAAATATTTCTCAAACTATGGAATTACAGAAACCATCACTTAATACAACAAGGACAGATTTTCTAAAGTCTTATTTCATGAATGGACAAAACAACTCTTTTTTTAACTACATCTATAGACTGCAGAGATTTGATTCTCCTCACCCTTAGTTTCACCCAGTTCCATTGATTTTAATTGAGTTGATCCTGATTTACATAGGTGTGAAATCAGAATCAGGTCCCATGTGTCTTGTGTGTCCCCACTATCCACTCTTAATAACTGTCACTTTATGCTATTCAGTTATTGAATTCACTCTTCAGCAGTGACAAGAACTCAGAATGTTGCCCAATGCATGTGATGCAAATCTCCTAATATTACCACTTTCTCTGTTCTTGTGAATCATCAAGCAGGTAGAGTAAGGGAGTAGAGAGAAGGAAGAGGAGAAAGGAAAGTTGAATTTACCATTGTGTTGATGCATTGAGGGCATTGGCCATGGCTATTGGAGACTTTTAGCAAGTTACCACACAGTTCCTCAAAGATACTTAGGCAACTAACTCCCATTGGTTTCTATATTTTTGAGTGTCTGGGCCTTAGTTGCTGATCTAGCAAAGTGTTAAAGCATGTGCTTAATTAAGAGGCTACTCATGTGGTTTGTAACCATTCACATTCATCAAGCTAAGCATGTCCTTAAGTGTTTTTGCTGGATCAGGACCTTAAATTTCTTGTGCCTCCCTTCTTCATCTATAAAATGGGGATAATCTTTTCTACATCACAAGGATGTTGTGAGGCTAAATTATGAATGCATATGAGATGTTCAGCTATTAGAATGGCAACTGCCATAGAAAAGCTGATAAATAACATAATTGACTGTGTTCATCTTGTCTTTGCCAGTAACTTGACCAGTACTGAAAGCCAAGGATGAGCGGACTTGGGTATCCCAAACCTATTGGATTCAAGTACAGTGCTCTAGAGGGTAAGAGTGAATGTGGGATGCTGTGGTAATTGGCTTTGCCCAAAGTTATGAGAAGGTCAGATTTCCCAAAAAAGTCCCTGTTCACATGCAGGAATATAAAGATTTGCCTGCAATAGTGGGGAATCTGTCAGTGACATTGGAAGAATAGATGGGGAATAATGGTCAGAAAAAAAGGGCTCGATTAAGTCTAGTTTTACTTCCTGACTTCCTCATTTTCTTTGCCAATGCTCTAACCTCTTCCTAAAGTCAGATGTTCAAAGTTTGTTAGCTCAGGTCCCCCACAGTTTTGTGCCTGAGCTCAAATGTTACAATGGGCTGAGCATACTATAAAGCCAGCATACTCATTTTCATCTGTTACAATTAGAGCTGTGTTAAACATTTGGCTGAAACTTTTTAATCAAAATTTGCAGATTCTAATTGACCAAAACTTTGTGAATTTGTGTGAAATTCACCAAATTGTTTCTGTTGAAAAAGGAAAAGAATTAAAAAATCAATTTCTTTTTGTCATCTTTTAAAATGAAACCTTTTACTTTTTCAATATAAATAACTTTCTTTTTAAAAGTAGTTCACTTTTATTTGAAAGAATGTAAAGGAAAAATACATTCAGTTTAAATTACATGTTTCATTTTGGACTGAACAAAATTGTTTACCTTACCGGAAACATTTTTTATTTTTATTTTTTTTACTTTTTGGTTCATTAAAATATTGGGGTTTTTTCATTTTGGATTGACCTGAAACTTTTTTTTGGTATAGCCTTTGAATCAAAAAATCAGTTATTCACACACTTGTAATTACACACATCACTTGAGTTCTCAAAGATTATCCACATTCATACCAGATAATTTCAAAATGTACTGTTGAATTTTTGCCATATATATGATGGCAAGGATAAAAACAGGCTGCTAAAAGAAATTAGTCGTAACACCAAGAACAGAGGGAATACCATTATAATACCTTTTAGGCAACAGAGTATGTCTAAATCTCCATGACATAGTAAATTGATGAAACTGAATAGATTGGTACTGGATTTCAATAAGCTCTATCAGGTGTTCCTTGGCTTTGAAATGTTTGAAGATAGAGCCGAAAACCAGATATGAGTTTAGTACAAGTTATTTTTCTGTTTCATTTCTTTGAGATAATTATAATGTAGGAAAGACATAAGAATACTCAAACGTAATTGTAGAGTGGCATGTTACTTCTAACTAGCGATGCTAAATGTTTATTGAAGATGAAAAAATAGTAACAAGAAGTCATGCATACCTGAAGCAGAAGAATATCCTGTTGGTGCCTAACACTTACTAATGAACAGTTCTTATGTCACAATTGTTTCTGTAATGATGACTAGACTTATGGCTTATGGCTAATGTCTGTTTTAGTGCTGTTGGTGCAAGTTAAAAGTTGCTTAGGCTCTGGGGATAGCTTTAGTTTGAGCAATTACCTTCTGAAAAATATCTGAATTCAAACATTAAAGTAAATTACTCTTTTGTGACAGTTTTTTCACTTTCTTCTATTTTTTTAACTCTGCTTAAACTTATGTCCCCAGTTGATTTGAATTGCAGACTGCCAGTGGAGTATAATGATTTTAACTGAAGGGGTTTTGTCATTGTTGTTGGGTTTTTTACTATCCTATATAAATTAGAGAAATAGAATCCATTATCTGTATAGTATTTGGCATAACACTTCTCAGTATATAGAATTTTAGAAACACACACTTATTGCAAGCACGACTATCAGATAATTAGTTTTTCCCTCATTTTTCCACTCCACTAAATTTGAGTATGTGCTTCAGTTTTCAATACTATTTTCACCTAGCTTCACGTTAGGCAGATTCTTAATATATTATAATTCAATAATAGATTGTGTTTAGTGATATGAGAGACTTCATTTTTTAATATTTGTGTTGCTGTTCAGAATTTTAATATCAATAGCACCCTTGCTCGACTGGGTTAACTTTAGTGATTTCCTTAATGAATTCTGTGAGTTGGCTCATGCCAGCTTATTGTAACCTACCTGTATCTGCTACAGTATTACATGTTTAAAAGGTAATGATACCCAAACATTTTTAAAAATCCAATTACATTCCTTTATACGGTGGAATAACTATATTTTACAGACTATGTAAAAATTCAATATTTATTTTACATTGATTTCACGTGCATCAAAGTAACAGACTATAGCACTTTGTCTGTGGAATGCAAAAGAAGTAGAGCTTGGAAGGCTGTGGAAGAGAGGATAAACAATTTCATTTGTTCATAAAGTCCAGCATGAGAGACTATTTATCCTTAAACATATTTGTGTCTTGGGAAAGGTGAGGCATTATCTGAATCTGATCTATCCTGCCTAATTTAATCTTTCTTTTAGATTTATAAATGTAAATATATAGTTTTATTTTAACTTGCATTCCCAGTAGTCCAGACAAAATACATGTTTTCTACTTTATTTGCTCAGCTATGCAATAATTGCAGAATCTCTACCACCCTTACTCAAATTGAATAGTATATTACTCATACAAGAATGGTGTTTATATGAACTTCAGTCAGATTATTCATATTGTCACGGGGGAAAGGGATAGATACCTAGTTCTGAAAATTATTATTTTATTATGTGTAATGCAGTACCACCCAAGCTGTCCAATCAGGATTGTAGCCCAGTTGTACAAACACATTATTAATACCTTCCTCTTGCATAGAATTTTTCACCAGTAGATCTTAAAGCACAGTATAAAGGAAAGCAGTATCATTTCCCTCATTTTATAGATGGGGAAACTGAGGCCACAGAAGTGAAGTGACTTGCACAAGGTCACCCTCAGGCCATTGAAAAGCAAGAAGACATAGCCCTGATCTCTTGACTCTTACTCCAGCACACCATCTGTTAGGCCACACTGCTGCTAAAAGGGATGGGTTCGTAGGAAAAGCAGAGATTATCTGACATTTTCAGGTCAGGGAGGGTCCTATGGCCAGGCTAGCTCTGACTAAATATAAACCATACAAATTATGCTGTGCTGGTGCACTCTGATTGCTAATAAATAGAAAGTTTATCCTGAGCTTATTCTATTTGGCTGCGTCTAGACTGGCATGATTTTGCGGAAATGCTTTTAACGGAAAAGTTTTTCCGTTAAAAGCATTTCCGCAAAAGAGCGTCTAGATTGGCACGGGTGCCTTTGCGCAAAAAGTGCTTTTGCACAAAAGCATCCGTGGCCAGTCTAGACACGATTTTGCGCAAGAAAGCCCCGATCGCCATTTTCGCCATCGGGCCTTTTTTGCACAAAACAGTCCTCCCCGGTCTACACTGGCACTCTTGCGCAAATACATTTGCGCAAGAGGGCTTATCCCTGAGCGGGAGCATCATAGTATTTGCTCAAGAACACTGACAATCTTACATTAGATCGTCAGTGTTCTTGCACAAATTCAAGCGGCCAGTGTAGACAGCTGGCAAGTTTTTGCGCAAAAGCGGCCGCTTTTGCGCAAAATCTTGCCAGTCTAGACGCAGCCTTTTAGTTTACATAGAACTAGGAGATGCAGCTGTGCCACATTTTGTTATGGTCCTGTGAGATTTTCAGGTTAGATCACATTCATTCTTGAGTGGGAGATTATTGAACTAACCCAGGCATGGGAGGTAGGAAGCATTCTGCTGTTGAAGGTGCTACCTTTTTGATTAAATGTAAAGCTAGGGTTCCAAACTGTCGGCACTACTGAGATGCCAAATGACTGCATCTTGTACTGGAAATGGATTCCTGCCACCACTAACTGAGAGTATTTGCAATTAATGTGACAAATTGAAATAAGAAAATATACATGCTTTAAATCAGTAGTCATGAACACATCCATGAAAGGATTATGGAGGCCAAAGTAAACATTTGGAACCAAAACTTCTGAATGTACTTGTTCAGGTCCCTTAAATCCATGACTGGACAAAATTCCCATCTTTCTTCTGTACCAGAAAGTTCCAAGAACAAAACGTCCAACTTTGGAGATGTTCTGGTACCTTCTTGACTGCCCCATCACAAGCAATTTCTGTATTCTCATGAGAAGGGTATCTGAAAAGGGAAGGGCAATTGGAATAGGGTATTTTCTTGAATTATATGGCATAGCTTTCTTCTCTAATTTCTAGAACCCACTGGTCCAAAATAATGCAACTCCAAGCACTAATAAAATGGGCTAGCCAATCTCCAAACAAAGGGTAGAAAGTTCATTAGTAGATGGTTCTCACCTCTTGATCATCTCATCAAATCTACTGTCTGTGATGAGGACTTCACAGAGATAGCCGGCTGTTTGGATACAGACTGCAACTTTTCTTATGATGATTCTGATCTGAAGCTGATATTGTTGCTGCCTTGAGTAGTTGAAAAATAAGATGACTGAAGTAAAATTGACTTTGGTAACAAATGGAAGGAGTAGGCATAGACATTTACTCTGGGAGTGCTCTAGCCCCATAGCACCCACACAAAAAATTAGCTGGTGCTTAGCACCAACCAGCAATCAGCTTCCCCTTCACATCCCCCAGCACCTCCTGTCCACCAGAGACCTCCACTGATTAATTCCTTCCTCTCCCTCCCAGCACCTACCACCTGTTGATGTACCCTAGATAAATATGGGTCTGATCCAAAGCCCACTCAAGTCCATGGGAGTCTTTCTATTGACTTTACTGGTCTTTAGATCAGACCCATAATGAGATGCTAAGTGTAAGTGTCCGCCACAATTGTGGATGAATAGGAAAATCAGTTGGTTAAGCAGATTAATCAAGATGCAACATTTAAGAATTTGTTTGCATGATTATGGAGATTTTGACAATGTTAAAGAATTTGGTAAATGAACATTCTGATGAGTTGCGTTCCTATGTTGACAAAGCAGTTCTGATTGTCATTTCTCTAAATAAAATAATTGTTTTATCTCCATACATATTAAGTGTTGCAAAAAAAGGACTAGTTCTGGAAATGTGTTGAAATTGCTCACTGCATAGAATTACTGAAAATACTGGAGCCCGTGACTGTAGGATTACAGAGAAGACAGCAAATCCTCTTGTTTACATCAGTGTTAGTGAGTCTCAAAGGCTACGTCTACACTGCAAGGTTTTTGTGCAAAACCAGCTGTTTTTGCACAAAAACCCGTGGAGCGTCCACACCTCAAATGCACTTTTGCGCAAGGAAATCAAGAGTAAAACAGCAGAACAGAGGGCTTTTTCTGCTGTAGGTAAACCTCCTTTTACGAGGCATAACTCCCTTTTGTGCAGCAAAAAGGCAAGTGTGGATGCTGCACACTTTTTTTTCCTATGGGAAAAAGCACAGGTGCTCTGATGGCCATTCAGTGAATGGCCATCAGAGCTTTCTTGTGCAAGAGCATCCATGAAGTGTGGACGCTCTCTTGCACAAAAGCACATCACTTTTGCTATGTGCTTTGAGGTGTGGACATGCTCTTGCGCAAGAAGTTTTTGCGCAAAAATGCTTGCGCTTATGCAAAAGGCTTCTTGCACAAGAAGCATGTAGTGTAGATGTAGCCAAAAGGTGATACAGTTTTTCAGGTCACTTTTTTGTTTACTCTTGTATCTTTCTCTCTCTGTCATATGGCTTTCTCTAAAAGAAACAATGCCAATGTGTTTTTCTTTGTTTTTTTAAATATTCAATCTAAAAATGACTTTCTCATAGATACCCATAAATAGTATGCTCTGAATTCTTAATTTTTAAAAAATATAAATTTCAGATATTTACAATAGTTTTTCTGCTCCCCTAGGGTATGTCTACGCTATGTACTTATTTCAAAATAAGCTATTTTGGAATAATAACTCCTGAACTAGCTATTTTGAAACAGCACGTCTGCCCTACAAATCCCATCGAAATAGCACAGAGGTATATTGAAATAGTGTGTCCACACTGATTGGAGCCTGAATCACATTTAAGCTCCCTCCCCCCCCCCCGGAAGCACTCCAGACAGGGCATCAGGACAGCAGTCACTTCCTGTAGCTGCTGCCTGAGGCTATCTGAGGCTTGTGCTTAAAGGGGCTTCCCTCTACAGCCATGTCTCAGGCGCCTCACTTTTGTTTACCTCCTTGTGGGACAGCAAACTCATCTGTGTGTGTGTTGTGGTTGCCCTTACAGACACCACGGCACTCCTGCCATGGAGCTGGACCTTCTGCAAAGCATTCGCCGGCTCTTACGCTTCATGCTGCACCTCCTGGTTCAGTTACTGCAGCCATGCTGCCCACGTAGCACTGCAGGACCAGGACCCACAGCTCAGTCTGGGACAAGTCCTCACCTCACTCCATGTCCTCCCACCCTCCCTTGCACATTCTGCACCACTGCTTCTGGCGCCAGGACACCAGTTCTGACTGGTGGGACTGGATTATCATGGAGCGGTGGGAAGACCAGCAGTAGCTCCAGAACTTCCACATATGGAAGAATACCTTCCTGGAGCTGCACAAGTGGCTCACCCCTGCCCTCAGGTGACAGGACACCTGCATAAGACCTGCCATCCCCCTCCAGAAGTGTGTCACCATCACACTTTGGAAGTTCGCCAAGCCAGACAGCTACCACTCCATCAGGAACCAGTTCGGCATGGGGAGATTGACCATCAGGGCCGTGCTCATGCAGGTCTGACTCTCTTACTCTTGTTGTAGGACGGTGGTGAAGCACTGGAATGGGTTCCCTAGGGAAGGGGGAGTAGAATCTGTCTCCCTAGAGGTTCTGCAGTCCCACTTTCACAAAGTCCTGCCGGAGATGGGGTTAGTTGGGGTTGCTTTTCCTGTGGGAATGGGCTTGGGCTCAAGGAATTCCTGAGGGCTCTGGCAACCCTCTGATTCTATGTTTGTATCCTTCTCCAGATGGTGAGGGCCATCAACAGCATCCTGCTGCATCTTGGGTGATGTGGACCCCATCGTCGCCGGCTTTGGTGCCATGAGCTACCCCAACTGCAGGGAGCCATTGACAGCACTCATATCCCCATCCAGGCCCCCACCACTGAGCCTCCAATTATATCAACCGGAAGGGTTACTTTTAAATTGTCCTGCAGGCCCTTGATGACCACCAAGGCCAGTTCACTGACATCATCATTGGGTGGTCTGGGAAGGTGCATGCGTGTTTAGGAATTCCAGACTCTTCCAGAAGATGCACACTGGCACTTTTTTCCGCAACCACACCATCAGGGTTGGGGACGTGGACATGCTAGTGTGCATCATGAGGGACACAGCCTACTCTTTGAGCCTGTGGCTGATGAAGCCCTACATGGGACACCTGCACCCCACCAAGGACAGTTTCAAGACTCAGCAGGGCCAGTATCATGGGAGAGGGCTCCTTTGGCCATTTTAAAGGGAGGTTCTACTGTCTCCTAACCTGGCTGGACCTCCGCAACCAGAACCTCCAACAGGGGGTGTTGGCCTGCTGTGTCCTGCACAACCTGTGTGAGAACAAGGGGGAGACATTCCTCCCAGGGTGGGGGGCAGAGGCTGAGCAGCTCACAAGTCTCCTTGAGCAACCATTCACCCCTTCCATCCAGCAAGCCCATCATGGGGCTGTGCACATCCAGGAGGCCCTGAGGGAATGTTTCAGCCAAGGCCAGCTGTTACACTCTTCTCTGGGTTTCCCCATAAGGGCCCCTCTATGTTTTTCCTCCCACATCCCTCCCCTCCCCTGCAGACCAAATAAACCAGATTTTTTTGTTTTGAACCAATACACTTTTTTTTTATTTGGGGGTAAACACAACTGGGGAGGGACTGGGGAAAGAACCTCTGAGGGAAGAGGAAGGAGGTGGAAGTGGGAGGAAAGGCTCAGGGATGGTGCTGGGACAGGCGCCTGACTGAGGTGGTCCCACCACCTCATATGTGGGCCCCTTTGTGGCCACAGGGGAGCCAGGGGGAGAAGCTGGAGGGATGGGGGAAAGGGCAGGGGTGGGGCGGGGGCAGGAGCATGAGTGGGAGGAACTTGGGAAGGAGGGGTGATGGGAGGCAGCTGCTGGACTGCTCAATCGAGGAGACCAGGTGGTCAACAATGGTGGTGAATGCCAAACACATGCTCCAGGTCTCCTGGGACAGCTCCTGCCAGATGGTGTGTCGCAGCTCCCTGTCAGCACAGCATTCCTCCAGGTCAACATCCAACTTCTGTTCTTGCACTCAAGAGACCGTGGCAGGCATGCAATGTGTTCCTGCTCCAGGTTCTCGTGGGGTCATCTGCAGCAGCGGCTCTCACGGACTTGGGATGGTGTGAGAGGTAGTGCACACTCCTCACTCACAGCTGGTCCAGCTGTGAAGAAAAGTGACCAGGGCAGTCATCACAGGAGACACTATGCACCAAGCCTGGCCCTAATGTGTGAGCCAGCACCGAAAGGTCTCGGGTCAGACGATAGTGATGTGCTTTGAGCAAGGCCACCTGTGGCCTAGACAGCGGGCACCGTCCTGCAGGGATACGGACATCCCAGGGGAGCCCCGCTACCTCTACGACGGGAGCCTGCAGGCAGGAGGGGGTGACAGGGAAGCTTGGCTTCCATCTGTGCTGCACACATGCCGGATCTGGCAGTGGTGACATCCCACAGGCCACTGGAAGAGAGTGGGGAGGTGTTGCTGGGGAGGGTGTTGCTGAGGCCCTTCCACTTTCTTCCTCCTAGCAGATTCCCATGCAGGGGCTCAGTGTCCTCTGCCTAGCTCTGCTTGCCCGGGATCAGATGCTGCCCCAAGAGTGCAGACATGACCATGTGCCATGTGCGGCACTGCTGTGTGTTTCCCTGACCCCATCCTCCTTAGTGGTGGCTTGTGGTGGGACGGTGTCCCTCTATGGACTTGGGAGTCATGCAGGCCTGTGCAGGAGTTTTGTGAGAAAGAGTGACTGATTCCTTTGTGGCAGCCTCATGCAGCTGTCTGCTCTGGACTGGCGCTCCATGTGAATCCAAGTGCACAGGCTGCTGTGTGATTCACAGGCCGAGAAGGCCAAGTAAGGAGTGCACAGCCCCTCACTGCCCACTGCCTCCCCCCACATGTGTGTAGGGAAAGTAATGAAACTCATCTGATGGGCCTTCCCTGGCTTTGGCTGAACCCTGGGCAACATACTGTGAGAGGGGTACCAGCTCCAGGGGCAGAATGACTTCCTGGCTGGCTGGCGGGCATGGTGTCAGTACTGGCCTCCTCCTCCTCCATTTCTTCCATATCATCATCCTCCTCGTCCATGGGCCTTCTCTCCAGGAGGCTGACAATGGACACCTCCAGGCCAGACTCCAAGACAAAGGGGTATGTGTGAAGGGACCAACCCCGCTCCCAGGATGAGGTGCAGCTGCTCATAATAGTGGCACGAGTGGGGTTCCGTCCCTGATTGGGAACTCGCTCCTTTGCTCTGGTGTAGGCCTGCCTCAGCTCTTTTATTTTCATGCAAACCTGCTCCTGGATGCTCATGGGGCCCTTCTGAGCAAGGCTGGCGGCCATTTGGCCGTAGACATTGGCATTCCTGCATCTGGTGCAAAGATCCTGGAGGTTATCCTCCTCACCCCAGACCTCAATGAGATCCAGGATCTCCACACCAGATCAGAAAGGGGCCCTCCTCCTCCCCTGGGCCAGGACTTCAGAGCTGGCTGCCAGCTCACTTGCAGTGGTGGGGGGCTCGGTGGGAGTGCTGGAGTCCACCATAGAAGCAGGAAAAGTAGTGAAGGTTGCTGGTGTGTGACATGGGGCTAGCAGGGCATTGCTTGTGCCACAAGCACTTTCTTCTGTGGCTGCACCTTTTAAGGCTGCAGGGGAAGGGAAACTATAGAGTTCTGAGGGTTGTGGACAGAGTGGCCAGGTGTCAGAAGCCCTGGAGGCCAATTATTTCAAAATAACCACAGCTGCCCCAACCACACACACCCTATTTCAAAATAACTATTTCGGAATAGGCGTTATTCCTTGTGAAAAGAAGGTTTATTACTCCAGAATAAGAAGCCTGTTATTTCGAAATAACAGGCTTGCTGTGTAGACCCTCACCTTGTTATTTCAAAATAACATTATTTATTCTGCAATAACACTGCACTGTAGACATGTCCCTATTTATGTATAAGGGTCATTTTCAGTTAGTCAGTTTTCCCCCCTTGCAAATAGGACAGAGGGAACAGTTACATAGACTATACATAAAGTATTGTCCAGTGCACAAAATAAATAGAGAAATAAAGGTTGAACCTCCACAATTTGAACTTCCCTAGTCTGGCAACACACCTTGTCCGGCAACACCCCTGGTCGGTAACCCCATGCAAACAGTCACAGGGACAAACCAGAGGGCTGGGGCCAGAAGTGTTGCCGGAGTAGGGGCTAGGGGAAATCAGAGTCCCCAGCAGCTTGTGGAAAGCAGAGACCTTGGTTGCAGTGCAGCCCCTAGGCCATCATTGACCTCCCCCCTGGTATAGAAAATTCCCTGGTTTGGGACTGATCAGGTCCTGAAGGTGCCAGACCAGAACGGTTCAACCTGTACATATTTTTTCAATTATAGTAACCTCGGGATTTATCTGTCAAAAAGAGCAAGATTTTTAAAAGTGACTCATGATTTTAAGTGCCTCATTTTTTACATTTCTAGTCTTCTTCTGCCTTGTCTTGTGCAATTTCCTACTGCTGCTTCCCCCTCTCATGTCTTTTTTTCACCCAGTCTTTGCAGAATGCTACCACCACCATTCAGCTCTCTCTGACCACATCTCACTTATCATTTATTTCTTCCACTGCCTTATGTTTTCCTTTGGATATAAAGTTCAAATGTATACTCTTCGTCTTCAAGGAAATGTCACACCAGACTGTATGCTTGTCTGTTTCTCACCTCAACCTCTTTCTTTGGTTAAGTTTAAAGCAAGTCTCCATCCTAACAGCAATTATAGCAGCTTAGGTACATTAATAAAATGAAATTGGATGTGTGACTGTTGTTGTATATGTTTCTATTTTTTGTCTAAAACACAGCTTAGTGTGTAAATCAGGTGACCTGGCCATTTCCACTATTACCACAGGCTTAAATGACAGTGGCACTGAGGACTTCTAGGGTGTGTCTACACGGTAGCATAACTTGAAATCAGATATGCAATTTGAGCTATGCAAATTGCGTATCTTATTTCAATGCTATTTCGAAATAGCTTATTTTGTCATTTGGAGCTGTCTACACAGCACCAAATTTCAAAATAAAGCACTATCCCTTACTTCTCGTAGAATGAGGTTTACAGGGACGTCAGAATAGCAAGCCCGAAATAAAGATCTTGCTGTGAAAATGCGGGATAGCTATTTTGGGATACTTAGGTATCCCAAAATAGCACTGAAGTGTAGACATAGCCCTAGTTTTCAAACAGTCCCTCTTATCCTTTAGAATTTATCCTCAATCATTAATTCTTACGAACATAAGGTAGAACTCATCAAAATGTTCTGTCCCTGTCATTTTTCCATGGGAAATAACTTTTCTTGATTAAATGGAAAATGCTGCACACAAAAAAAAGTTTTAAAATAGAGTTTCAGTTTGATGTAAGTACAAAGAATTTTGAAGAACATATTGTGAAAATGAAGAAAAAATATTTTCAGCAAAACTTTTCATGGAAAAAATACAACACAATACATGAGATTTGAGTCTGTGCTCACATCTTCTATAAAATGATGTTTCACTAGTATAAGAGAGAAGAGAATCAGGCCGTTAATTTACACTGCTGCAAAAGGATGAAATGAAGGATGCCAACAAAGGATATACCAAACTGAAGAGAGAAATTACATCTATTTGTGACTCAGGAATGTTTTATTCTAGTGGGGAAGCAAGACATGTCAGGTGCAATCACGTTCCACTTTAGTCAGCTACCAATTAATTCCACTTGCTAAACAGTGCTGTTGATCCAAATGCTGTTATTTTATTGTTATCAACATGTGACTTCATATGGATGATTTCAGTGAAGTTACAAATCCACAGACTGATGAACTACAGAACATTTTTGTACCTTAACTGCCCTTTAAGGCCATGTGAAGAAGGAATCAGATGCAGCAACTAAAATCCCTGTCCTTTGGCCATCTCCGAGCAATTATAGCCTTCTGATTGAGAAGCTTACACTGCACAGTTCCCTTTGTGCAGGGGCAGATTTACAATGAAACATACCATGCCCTGGCATGGGCCCCCCCAATGTCATGGGGCCCCCAGGGCCAGGCAGTCCAGCACCGGGTCCGGCACACCCCACCCCTCATACAGCTTGCGGCCACTCTGTGGGAAGGGGGGCAGTCCCTCTGCAGAGGGCTGTAAGACAGGGGCAGGAGAGCAGGGAGGCTCACTGCAGCCTCAGGACAGCCAGCAGGGGATGGTGAGCAGCGTGAACACGGGGTGCAAGTCTTCAGAAGAGCACAGGACAGCCACACAGTTGGCCAGAGAAAAGCAGTGCTCTGAAGTGGTAAAGAGCCACTTCTCTCTGGCCGTAGACTGTGCAGCTGCCCAGGGCTCCTCTAAAGCCTTCCAGCCCATGTCCGTGCTGCTGGCTGCCTCCTGATGAGTGGTGGCTGCCCACGGGGTAGGACAGCAGCTAGCTGTGGCAGGGGTGGGTGCGGCCAGTGAGTGGAGAGCCTGCAAACTACACAGCCGGCAGGAAAAAGCCACACTTTGAAGTGGAAATAAACCGCTTCTCTCCTGCAGCTGGCTGCACTGCCCTCTCTCCCTCAATCCTCCAGCCTCTGTAATGTTGCGCTGCTGTTGGCTGCCACCTGGTGAATGGCTGCTGCTTGAGGGATGAGGGATGGAGATCTTAGGGTGGTGGGGAGGGTCACATGGCTGATGGAACTGTGACCTCCCCCCTCTCCTTCAGGTAGATAAGTTGAATAAGTTTCTTCAGAGGAAGTTAACTCTTATTTTTCCATTCATGTGTCATGTAAACATTTTATTTTTACACATTTTACATGTTAGCTTAATGCAAATACAAGATTTCATCTAGACCAGAAGTGCTCAAACTGTGCTCTGAGAACTCCATTCAGTGGACGAGGAAAGATTACTGTGTTTTTTTATATATAAATTGCTCTTATGCAAAGCACTTTACAATAGTTAGCTAATGGTACAAACAGTATTTGGAAAGATCATTAAGTGGTCCACTGAGACCCTCGGCAATTTTCAAGTGAAAATTTTCAAGTGGTCTGTGAAAAAAGTTAGACTACAAAAACAATCAAGGTACCTCACTTTGTTTTCATTTACTTCTTATTACTTATAATATAGGAAGAGGATAAAGAAAAAAGAATGAACAATGGGAAGGACAGGAAGAGTAAATGTTCTTTTTCTTGTCTGGGTCCCTGGGGGAGAGGGAGGCCAAAACTGAAGCTGAGCGCAGGGCCCCACTAGCTCTAAATCTGCCACTGCCTTTGCATGCCTGATATGCTGGGAGTTGCCTGAGTTGTAGCCTTCTTATGCAGTGGCTGGTCAGAGAGCCTGCTTGTATGTAACTGCAGCTGGGTGGGTGCCTACTTGTATGTGTGCTGGTGAAAATGCAGGTTGGGTGGCTTTTCACCTTGTCACAGGCAGAACAGCGTGAGAGAGAGCCCAGGTTTGTGGCTCAGAGGCCTCACTGGTACCCCAATTCTAAGTGGCACCTCAGGGAGAACCCATCACACATAGTTTTACCCAACAATGAATGCAGGGAGGCAGGCCTTTCCTCAGAGGAGTTCACTGAAGAGGGATTAAAAGGGACTTTAAAGCTCATGATACTGTCTACATTTTTGGTTAGTCTCTAAGGTGCTGCAGGACCATTCGCTGTTTTTTAAGGGTTTTTTTGTTTGTTTGTTTTTTCAGTTACAGACTAACACAGCTACTCCTCTGCGCCTTTTAAAGAGAAGTAGGTAGTTTAGGAAGGCAATAGACTGTTTCCAAAACCACATCCAGTTGCTGCCTTTATTCCAGGCCAATGCCATAGCTCTCAGGTTCACTGTGAACAGGAGCTTCCTCTGATCACTGAGGCTACGTCTAGACTACAGGCTTCTTTCAAAAGAAGCTTTTTTCGGAAGAGATCTTCCGGAAAAACTTCTTCCGAATCCACACTGCAAAAGTGGATGCTTTTTTGAAAGAGAGCGTCCAAACTGGATGGACGCGCTCTCGCATGTAAGCAGTGATTGCAATGGACGGAATGGCCATGAGGGCACCTGTGCTTTTTCATCTTTCCTCTTCTTTTGAAAGAACTCCCTCTTCCCCGTCCACACACGCCTTTTTGCGAAAGAGCTCCTTCACAAAAAGGTTTCTTCCTCGTAGAATGAGGATTTCCAATGCCGGAAAAACCCCTCTGTTCTTGCAGAAGAACGAAATTGCAGTGTGGAAGTTCCTCAAGTTTTGTTGGAAAAACATTCGTTTTTCCAACAAAACTCTGTAGTGTAGACATAGCCTCAGGGACTGTGAGTGTCTTTTATATAGTGTGAGGAAACATCATGGTACAAAAACCTGCAGCTGTTCACATTAGCACAGCAGACCTGCAGCACCATGCCACAGCTCAGGAAGAGCAACAAACTTGAGCAGCATGTCTGAAGCCAGCAAAACTAGACCACACAAGAATGCCAACAAGAGGCAAAGCCGGCCAGCTTCAGAAGTAATTGGCGGTCCAGCATCAGCAGCAGGAAGTACCGCAATGCATAGGCAACTAGTGCCGGTGGGGGAAGGAGGTGCAGGGAAAGCCACTCAGAGGGGGATCCCATTTATCATTTAACATTTTGGTGGGGGCACACTGGGGTGGCACATCTCCCAAGGGCTACCACGAATCACTTATTCAGCAATGCCAGTTGGGCAAGCAGCAGGCAACAAAACTGCCAGCTTGAAGCACAGCAGTACAAGCAAGATGTAGTTGCAGCCTAATATGAACATCAGAAGCATATCACTACCAGCAGGAGACATGTTTGGAAGCACATCATCATCAACAAGAGAAGTAGGTGGCTGCTCAGCAGCAGCAGCAAGAATCACAGTAACACCAGATGAAGTCAGTGTGGGGTATCTCAGCATTACCCACTTGAAGCACAGCAATGGAAGTAGAAGGCAGCTGTTGCAAGCGTGCAACTAACCTTGGCCTAACAGGGATTGGGACCATGAGGTAACGAGCGCAAATGGCTTTAATTGCTTTAACCTACTCTGAAAGGAGGGGGAAGGGAAGGCTCACTCTCACTATCCGCAGTCACACTTACAGTCCAACGAAATGCAGGCCAAGCACCAGGCACCCGAAGGAGTTCATGCTGAGGTTCATGCTGTTGGTATCTGGAACCGGTTCGCTGGCCAGGCGATCCAAGCAGAGGTCACCCCCGGGAGGTCCTGCTTGGTGATCCTCTTTCGGGTTCCCTCTCTCATTGTTGGATCGCTGATGTTACAGGCCATGTGCAGCTTCTGGGTCCATAGGCCTCACTCACTGTCCTTTCTAGGCCGTGTGCACCCTGTGCAGAGGGCCATGTGCACTGCAGGGGGCCGTGTGCACTCTGTGCAGAGGGCTGTGTACATTGCAGCAGGCCGTGTGCACTCTGTGCAGAGGGCCGTGTGCACTGCAGGGGGCCGTGTGCACTCTGTGCAGAGGGCTGTGTACATTGCAGCAGGCCGTTTGCACTCTGTGCAGAGGGCCGTGTACACTGCAGGGGGCTGTTTGCACTCTGTGCAGGGGGCCGTGTGCACTGCAGGGGGCCATGTGTACCCTGTGCAGAGGGCTGTCTGCACTGCAGCAGGCCATGTGCACTCAAGTTCATGTGAGTAAAAGTTCATCACCCATTGCATGTTTGTTTCCCATACAGACCATGCATTCATTCAGGAAGGGGAAACCATAAGGGGAATTTACAGAACCTAAGCCAATAACAATTCAACTTTACACCAATTATAACTTGCAAACATATAACAATGTCCTTCGCCTTCAACAGCAGCCAGCAGTTAAGCATCAGCAACAGGAAGCTCAGGAAAAAACCTGAACAGAAACCTACAAGATTTTTATCAGGCATTCTTAAAATGTAAATACTCACCTGGGGAAGTGAGGAAACAGATTGACAGAGCTAGACAAGTACCCAGAAATCAACTACTTTAAGACAGGCCTAACAAGGAAAATAACATAACACCACTGGTCATCACCTACAGCCCCCAGCTTAAACCCTTCCAGCACATCATTGACATTCTACAAACTATCCTAAAAAATGATCCCTCACTCTCACAGACCTTGGAAGATAGGCCAGTCCTCACCTACAGACAAACCGTGTGTGTGTGTGTATCTTGGCTTCTCTTATTTCCATTCCAGTTCATCCGATGAAATGTGTTTTGCTGAAAAACCCAAGCCTATATGGACTGGGGTGGGTAGCTTCCCAGCTGGCAGCAGAGGCTGGGAGGAGACAGTCTGGCAGCTATTCGACTGGCCACAGGCCCAAGGGCTGTGGGAGAGAGGGGGAAGATAGGGTGGGCAGCTTCTTGGCTGGCTGCTGGTGGGAGTACACACTCACCCAGGGTGTTTCTCGAGAACCAAGCCAGCCATTCTCAGCCCACCCTAGTGTCTCTCTCAGGACCTGTGCCTGTCTCCAACTAAGAGTTACCAGCTGTGGACCACTTAGGGCTGCTTGGAGGGCAGGGACAAAGGACGCATCTCCTTAAGAAAAGTTGCATTTGTGTCTGAGTGAACTTGCAGTTTCACTGCAACCTGGCCCCAGATGCAAACAAGCAGCCACTCTCTGCCTCCTCTCCTAGCCTGAATCCTGCCCATACCCACGCTCCTCTCATACAAGTTCTAGAGCTCCCACCTAATCTCATTCCCCACAGTTCTAATCCAGGTCCCAGTTCAGATTGGGACCCAGGGCTCCCCAGCTATCCCTTTTCCCATATGTGAGGGGACATGAGGGGGCTACACACTGGGGTACTTCTGACCACATCCCCCCTGCGGGCTCTCCCATTGTCATGCCTGGGACTGTAATGCTTGCCCAGCTCAGAGTCATCCCTTCCCCCATGTCCCAGACACTGCAGATCAAGCAGAGAGGACATTTATTTCAGACCCCCGCTCACATCAGCTCCCTGTATCATGAAAGACTGATTCCCTTCCCCTGGATCCATCCCCCCGCCCCAGGAATTTCTTTTACTGCATCCACACCTCTCTCCCTGGTATCAGCTTCAAGCTAAGAGAAGCTGCCTTGCTTCAGGATGCTGGGCTGCAGCAGCCTGATGAAGGAAGCACTTCTCCTCATCGCCTTTGGCCACGGTTTCACCAGCTGATCCCCTCCTACAAAGTTGCAGCGTCTGTGAGGGTGTCACTGAGCAAGCATCAAAGGAGGGGGTGCAGTCCTGGGGAATGAGAAGAGCTGGCACAACACAGCAGGATGAATGAATGGGCCATTTCTGTGCTGGATTGTTGAATTGAATTTCTCTCTCTGTCAGGGTGGGCAGTTTCCAGACTGGCTGCAGGGGGTGGGATTGTGGGGAGACAGAGCTGCTTTGAATGTGTGAGTAGGAGCAGGTGTCAGACAGAGCCACCTGGAGCTGTGGAGCAGAGAGAGATAGGAAAAGGGACACAGATGGAGAGCAAGTATAGGGAAACATCAAAAAGGGGAGATACTGATGATGCTAGGCAGACAGTCAATAACTAGAACTTGAAAGAAGTGTGTAAATATGCTGAAAATAGCCTCCCCATCCACTTGGCAGAGCTCCCTCTCCCAACATGTGCTCCTCGCTCTTAAGTGAGGAGGGGGCAGAAAGAAGCAGGCAGGAGGCATTCAGTGACAGGGCCTAAGGGGAGTGGACAGAGCAGCGACAAGAAGAGGTTGAATGGGAGCAGGGCATTGGGGTAAGGGGCAGAGCCAAGACTGGGCACTCAGCAGCAAAACCAGAAGTCATCACCTATGGAAAAATATATTTGCTATTCTTGTCTTTCTTCTTTTGTGTGTGTTTGTTCTGTTTTGTCTTCTAGGAAATAAGATTGAACTTTGACAACAAAAACAATGACAATTGGACCTAGATGGGCTGGAACTATATAGCTTCATCTCTCTTCCTCAAAAGAGCACTTATATTACTATCTTTAATACCGTCTAAGAAACTGTTAAACAAGGAGGGTTCATTCTAAAAGTGCTTTTCAGCTAACAGGAAAGGTAACAAGGAATATTGTTAAAATGAAAGCCTTATTTAATACCTTATGTTTCAAATGCTTTAACTGTATTTCTGTCATTTATGTAACTTTAATTAAAGATTTTAAAGGATTTGTAATATTGTGTTTGCCATGGTACTAAGGAATCTTAGGATCGGTATACCAATATTTAACATTGTTTAATGTTGGACAGTTTCAGGGTTATGTTAATATGTCTGACTATTTGGGACACATTATTCCATTTCAGTTAATGCAAGGGGGAAGTAGGGGTGTTGAGGGAAGTTGGGATAGGTGCTCTGCACAGGGAACACAGCAAGTCAGGGTATCAGAGTTAGGAAGGGTGCTCTGCATAGAGAGCAGAGACAAAAGGGGAAGCAAAGTGGGTGTTCTGCATCATAGGTGCTAACTTACTCAGATCCCAAGGAGTGCTTGATCCCCACTCTCCCCCCCAGCCCTGCTCCCACTCCACCTTCTTCCTCCAAGCCCCACCCTCACTCCTCCTCTTCCCAACCCCTTCCCCCTCCTCTTCCTGCCCCTGCTTCTCCATCTCCCCCTAGTGCCTACTGCTACAGCAGGTGGAAGGGCTAGAAGGGAAGGAAGTAGAGAGGAAGGGAAAGGAGCTGATTGATGGAGCTGCCAGTAGGCAGGTGATTCTGGGAAGTGAGGGAAGTCCTGTGCAAATTTTTTTTCCATGGGTGCTTCAGCCCCGGACCAGCCATGTAGTTGGCACCTCTGGTCTGCATGGGGAGCAAGGGTAGTAGCCAAAGCTTGCCAAAGGATAAGGGCAGCCAGTTCCAGGCTGTAAAGAGGAAGGTCCATGTGGTTTGTTTCTCCTGATGGGGTAGCTGAATGTACTAAAGCTGCTGGGGAAAAAAAAGCCTTTTATCACTTTTAGTGGTTCCTTTGTCTCTTGCCCCTAGCAGTACATTGCACACTCTGTAGTGACCGTTTCTTGCAGTTGCTGGAAGCAGTGACAAAGCTTTGTCACATTTGCCAGTGCTATACCCTTCAGGACACACCAGTTACACTTATCTGTTAATATTTAAGTTATATTTTGTCAGTCTTGGATTCACCCATTTATTAGTCACATGCATTTATCCAAATGGAATTCAGAAGAGTGCTGCTGGCTTTGAAATCACATAATTCAATAATTCATAAGGCTGACAGAAATGAAACATTAAATTGTTGTTTGTTTAAAAACCATGCATGTCCAAATATGTAATATGATTCAAGAATTTCCATTATATTCTAAGAATATCCATTTGCATTAAATAGGTCATGTTCATACCCACTGCCATAGGAATTTACTTTAAAATCCTACAGAAATTATATATAATCTTTAATATATAAATATTAAAATATAAATATAACTTCTATTAAATATCTACTAAAGATAACTAAAATTAGAAATAATGCTAATTTTAAAAATGTATACCTGATACTGTGACCAATACTTAAGATTAAAAGGTTGCTATACTTTGATAAAATATGTAAAATACCAGCTGAGGATCTGGCACTACTATTTATCATAACAACTCCATTGAAGACAATGGAACTATCCCAATTTTACCCATGGGACAACATTCTTGGCCTCACTTCACTTGCTTTTGGTCAGCATAAACAGCTACCCGGGGATTCTCCAGGTGTAGGTGGATGGGGAATTTCAAAGTGATATAGGACCAATGTAGCATCTATGCCAAAATTCCTCCTGTCTTCCAAAAAGTGGGAGCCTGGCCAGAGAGTTGCTACTTATAGCCCCGTGACCAGTGGAGCATGAAAGTTGTAGTGCAACTTGTCTGCACTGTTTGGTTGGTTGGTTGGTTGGGCAGGCGGCCAGCACAGAATTATGTTCTCTATGTATTTTCCCTGGACACTTTTGCTGAAATCCTGGTCTTGTTAAAATCAATAAAAAGTTTGCCATTGATTTCAGTGAGACAGGATTTCATTCGTTATTCTGAATCAAATGGACTATGTTTGCATTTTTCACCCAAACACTGGAGTAAGCTTTTCATATCAGAATACCAGACACATGGTAATATTATAAAGAGAGTTTATTGTATATTTTATTTTATACTGCTTATTAGATTGATAGCTATGGAGAATGAAGACCTTTATTCACAGAGTAAAGTTTTAACTACAGCAGGAGGAGTTTCCCTTGGTGGGATATCATTGCTCTTATGTGAACAGGAGCAACAACTTCCTTTCAGTATAGAACTTTAATACTGCACTTTTTGTAATTTATGAATGCTTCACTTCACTTCACTTCACTTCACTGTGTTTATGTTCCTCTAACATAATTTTATATGATTATTATTCTGATTTTAAGCCCTTATAATGTAAACAGTTACCTAGCTCTTGCCATTTTACATTAAATAAATAATAATTAATAAATAACTACCTGTCATCCAGCACTTTTCATCAGTAGCTCTCAAAACACTTTTCTAACATGGTAAATAAGATTATCAGTTGAATATTTTACACATGGGGGAATATTCTGGCTCCAATTTGCTTTTAGTCGGCATAATCAGCTACCTGGGGATTCCCAAGATGTAAGTGAATGGGCACTCTCAAAGTGAAACACGGCCTGCGTAGTTTCTCCTAAGCCAATGTTCCTCTTGATTTAAAGAAATGGAGTATGTGATCAGAGAGCTGAGGGGGAAGAAATAATGAAGAAACATAGTCTCATTCTACTCTTACCCTGAAACTAATGCCTATAATTTAATCTCAGGCCTGGTCTATACTATAAATTTTATAAGTATAAAGCGAAGTTACTCACCTTGGTGCAGTAACTGTCATTCTTCGAGATATGTGTCTCTGTGGGTGCTTCATTGTAGGTGCTGGGCTTCCCCGGTGCCACAAGATGGAGATTTTTCAAAGCTGTAGTCGCCCGGACTTTGCATGCATGGGGGTGTCTTGCGGCATTCGCGTTATCCCGCGCTCCGCGATCCAGTTCTAACCAGTTCCTCGAACCTGCCTCAGAATCTGAAAGAGACAGAAAACAGACTCCAAAGCGGGGAGGCGGGTGGGTAGTGGAGTACCCACGGGGACACACATCTCGAAGAATGACAGTTACTGCACCAAGGTGAATAACTTCGCTTTCTTCTTCGAGTGATGTCCCCGTGGGTGCTCCACTGTAGGTGACTGAGTGAATAGCAGTACCCACCCATGGAAAGGAAGGTGGGATTCGGAGGCCTTTCCTTATTCATGGATGAAAGCACTACAGATGCTACGGAAGTATCCGGAAGCCATCTACGCTGAATAGCATAGTGCTTGGCAAATGTGTAGTAAGAGGCCCAGGTGGCTGCCCTACAGATATCGGAAAGGGGAACACCTCTAAGGAATGCAGTGGAAGATGCCATGGCTCTAGTAGAGTGGGCTCTAGAATGTTGTGGAAGTGATACATTACGTATAGCATAGCACTGGGTTATGCAGGAAACAATAATGTTTGCTATTCTCTGGGATGATATAGACTCACCCTTGGAGCGCTCAGTGAGGGAGACTAGTAATTGGTCTGTCTTCCTAAAAGACTTAGTGCATTCTATATAGAAGGCTAGGGCTCTGCGGACGTCTAGCGTGTGGAGAGCTGTCTCACGTGGTGAAGCATGTGGTTTTGCGAGTAGAACCACTGGTTCGTTAAGGTGGAAATCCGAACAGACCTTAGGGATAAAGGCTGGATGGTCCCTAAGGATCACGCTGTCCTTGCTGAAAATGATCTACGGGGGTACCGCCATAAGTGCTGATATCTCACTCGCTCTACGTTCTGAGGTGATGGCGATAAGAGGACTTCATCGTCAATGTCTGGAGAGGTATTGTGGCTAATGGCTCAAAGGGTGGTGCCATAAGAGTTCCAAGTACTAAGTCCAAGGTCCACAATGGAGAAGGAGTGCGAAGGGGAGGGTTCAGGTTTATTAGCCCCTTGAGAAATCTCTCTGTGAGCGGGTGAGCAAATAAAGAAACGCCGTCAATAGGATGTTGAAAAGCTGTCATTGCTGTAAGATGGACTCTTAGGGATGCTAAGGCTAATCCTGTTTGTTTCAGGTGCATCATATAGTCCAGGATGGTGTGGATCGGGGCTGTCTGAGGATCCATATGGTGTTTGGAGCACCAAGAAGTGAATCTGCGCCATTTAGCAAGGTAAGTAGATCTTGTATTTTGTCTCCTACTGTGGATTAGGACGTCCTTGACCTGATCAGAGCACAGAGTTTCGGAGGTGTTTAGCTAACTAGGTACCACACTGTGAGGTGAAGGGTGCGCAGTTGTGGATGCAAGAGAGAACCTTGGTTCTGAGTTAGCAAGTTCGGGATCAGTGGGAGCAGATACGGGGGGTACACTGCCAAGCGTAGGAAGAGTGGATACCAGTGTTGTCGTGCCCATGCAGGTGCCAGTAAATATTATTGTGGCCCTGTCGAGTTTGATTTTCTGCAGGATTCTCGAGATAAAAGGTATGGGTGGAAAAGCGTACATGAGTGGACCACTCTAATCGAGGAGAAAGGCGTTTCCTAAAGAATTGCGACCGAGGCCTGCTCTGGAACAATAACAGTGACATTTCTCGTTGTCGTCGGTGGCGAATAGGTCTATCTGAGGCGTACCCCACCAGCGAAATAGGGAATGGAGGACTCCGCGGTGGATCTCCCATTCGTGGTCTAGTGAGAAATTCCTGCTGAGGGAATCCGCCATCGTGTTGCTGATGCCAGGTAAATAAGATGCCACAAGAGTTGTGCCGTTGGCAATGCACCAGTTCCATAGTCGGGTTGCCTCCGCGCATAGAGTTCGGGAGCGTGCACCTCCCAGACAATTTATATAATACATAGTCGCTATGTTGTCCGTGAGAACGCTCACTGTGCAGTTGTGGATCTGGGCGTGGAAATGTCTGCAAGCATTGGCGACTGTTCTCATCTCCAAGAGATTTATGTGAAGTAAAGCCTCTTGGGGTGACTATCGGCCTTGGATGGAGAGTTTGCCCATGTGAGGGAGGCATCTGTGGTAATATGGCAACGAAGTTGCGGTCGATGAAATGGAGTCCTTGACAATAAGTTCCCATCTTTGGTCCACTTTGGTCTCGATGAAGAATAGCCTGCAGTAGATCTTGGTGGAGATCTGGGCGAATAATAGGAATGGCGGCGGTGAGGCAAATAATCCCTATGGTAGTCATGGCGCTTATAATGGTCATGATGATAGTATGAGGATTGTGAAGGGGAACGCCTGTAGGTATGATGTCTTCTGTAGTCATGTCGAGACGATGATCTCGGTGAACATAAAGATGGGGAAGGAGAGTAGGATCTTCTCCGAGGCTGTGATGGAGAAGCCGAGAATTGATTATAGTATCTGCGGGTATCCCTTGGCGGAGTTAGGAAGGGAGATGGAAGCCTATCCAGAGATGTGTACCTCCTAGACAACCAAGGTGATCTTCTGCTGGATGGTGGGGGTGGAGAAGGTGATGGTGCCAGTGAGAATGTCAAAGGAGGAGAACTGGGGGATGGACTGCGGTAACAGTGCTTCTTAGTGCGTGCCTTTGCTGGTGCCACCCACTCTGGCGCCAAGGATGGTGCTGCTTGTTCCTGTGGCGAGGTTGGTGCCGTTCATTCAGGCGGCGATCTCTCCGGTGCCAAGCATGACTCCGAGGATGTGGAAGCGACACGTATCGGTGCCGACTGCGCACGCGGCTCTGCTGCAACAGACGGTGCCAATGGCTTTGGAACTTAAACCGCCAGTGCTGCCACTGTTGAAGACGCGGCCAAATGGCACAAAGTCGCAAGCGGGTCAATCTTTTTGGCTCGGGAGGTCGAGATTGAGGTGGCATGTGCAGTCATACCCGAAGTGCCTGGCTTGGACCCCGTGCTAATCCTGCCATGGGAAGTTAAAGGCAGCGATCTAGTGGGAGAGGGCTTAGGCTTTCTTGGTGGTGCCGTAGTCGGGAGGAGGCTCTTCTCTTTTGAGCTTGCTGATGGGTTTGAGGGGTAGAGGCTGATCCTTCAGGCTGGAGTGCCTTGTCAAAGAGGATCATACAATGCCTCATTTCTCTATCACGGCGGGCTCTAGCTGTGAGTTTTGAACAATGTACGCACTTTTGTGGTACATGTCCCTCGCCAAGGCAGCAGATACATGCCACATGGCCATCTGAGGCAGGCATGGCATCGCAGCATATGATGCATTTTTTAAACCCTGGAGATCCAGGCATTTTAAAAAAATATGTAGGAATGATGGTGAACTTTATACAACGAGAAGAAGAACAATAACGATAGAAAAGGGGAAAGAAGGAGGACTTTGACTATTTTTTTCTCTTTTTTTTTTTTTAAACTGGGAGGTAAGTAAAACGGGTGAATAGTAACAAGAGGAAGAAGCAATAAGAAGTATAACGAGAGGAAAAAAACTAATTTTGTCTCACAAACTGCTGTCAACGAGAGAGAGAGAATTCACTCCGTCTGCAGCCTGAGGCGGTTGAGAGGAACTGGTTAGAACAGGATCGCACAGCATGGGAGAGTGCGAACGCTGCGAGACGCCCCCACGCATGCGCGGTCCAGCCAACTACAGCTTTGAAAAATCTCCGTCCTGCGGCGCTGGGGCAAGCCCAGCACCTACAGTGGAGCACCCACAAGGACATCACTCGAAAAAGAACTATGTCATTCAGAGATGTGAAAAATCCACATTCCTGAGTTACAAGTATACCATCCTAACCCCCCAGGCTTCACTCCCCACCCGCCACCTCAATCATGTAGTAATTTATATTGTCAGAAGGGGGTTGTAGTGCACTGAAGGTTGAGAACTGCTCTAGAGCACCAGTTCTCTGCTCTAGAGAGAACTGCTCTAGAGCAGTTGAGAACTGCTCTAGAGCTGCAGCATTTTAATTGTAGACCTGCTCTCAGTTTCCAAGTATTGGTCTGATTAGTAGAAAAGAGAACAAAACCAGACAATTCCAAATTTTTCCCAAGAGGCACCATATCCTTCTGTTTAACAGTAAATTATGCTAATGGGAGCATTGACGCACATTTGAGGAACCTCTGAATCCTTTTAGAGGTATCTTGATTTGACAGGTCTCTTCATAGTATATGCACTGAAAGATTGCACTGGTGGCTGCACTCTGGGACTGAACTGAACTTCCTGGACCATAGAATACTGCAGGGGATTGAGGATCTCAATTTGGTGGGCAGAAAAGTGGAACAGAGAGCTACTGCTGCTTTTGGGGTTTGACTCAAGAGAACATGTGAGAGTCTGGTGTTGAGTTGTCAAGGATGAAGACACATGGCCAGGGGCAAGACTACACTACAGCTGACAGCTTGTTAAGAGCCCTAGTTTATGGAATCTTCCACAGGTACATACTGAGAGCAAAAGTTGTGCAGCAGATCTGAATTGGTTTTACAGCCAATTGAGGAAAGAGTGAGTTTCCCCTGGTTTATTTCTCTCGTATATAACAACTGTTATTGCCAGCTAGTACTGTGTAATGTAAGGTGATCACAGTACAAAATTGTCTCATGCCTTCTTGCTTCACCTGGACTGTCCTTCTTGGACTTACAAAGTGCTGGCCTAAATTATTACTCATCCAAGAGATGGAGGAGGGCCATAAACTTAAGAGAGCATGCACATTCAGGCATGGGGTGGATCCATGTATACTGGCAGGAGTGTTGGTTAGGTTTATGTTGCAACTTGCTGTGGAAAGTTGCAACCATTAGCTGAGCCACTGCATTGCCACCTACTGATCTGGTATAGTCATAACAACTTAATCTGTCATGTTAGGATAGCTTTTTAAGTAAAATTGTGTTGGTTTTATTTTGGGTGTTCGTAACCTCCAAAAGAACTACAACGGTATGCAATGCCTGTCCAGATGGTGGCACTGCCAACCATAGATATTCATAGGAGTAAAAGCAGTGTTGCGGAGGAGAAACAAGCAGATTCCTACCTAGTTCACCATCTCAGCTGGGATCACCAGAATCTCCATTATAATACACGGAGATATACCAATCTCATAGAGCTGGAAGGGACCTTGAGAGGTCATTGAATCTAGTCCGCTGCCCTTACCACAGGACCAAGTACCATCCCTGACATATTTGCCCCAAATCCCTAAATGACCTCCTCAAAGACTGAATTTACAACCCTGGGTTTAGCAAGCCAATGCTAAAACCACTGAGCTATCCCTCCCCCCTGTCGCTTTGTTGCTGTTCATTTCTGTTAGAAATACAGTATTTCATCCATGCAGATCACAAGATGCATGTTAAGATAAACAGTAAAAATTGTGGAAAACTTGGGACCTCACTTAACAAGGAAAGAATTGTAATAGCAAGATATAACATATTATTATGGTGGAGCATAGGTTCATTCTATGTTGCAACTAAAGTAGTAGTTCCCTCTTTGTTTTAACACACTCTATCTGATTAAAACTTCGGCATATAATCTTCAGATAAAACTGGAATTTTCTGATGTGAATGAAGAAATAAGTTAATTAGTTTCCCAGTTCTAATCAAGTAACAATTGACCAAAAAAGTTCATATTTTGAGTCTCGTGATCTTTTTGATCACCTATAACTTGAAAATGTCAAACTGTAGAAAGTAAAAAACAGATATATTTGAAGAATTTTGTGGATACTTGGAGAATAGGAACTGAAAATACCTGAGAAGGTGGCACTGAGCCTGAGGAGGGAAGAGACGCTGGCTTTTGGAAGCTGGGGGAGAAGTTGAGACAGGTTGGGCAAAGAGATTGGGACATGAGTACTAAGTTAGACAATAGCTTCACCCAGTTTGAGAGCTATAGGGGAGGCATTTAGGAGAGGATTTCTGTTTGGAAACATTGAACAACTGAACATTACATGAGGTATTATAAATCATAATTTTACTTTTACTTTATCATTTGCTCTCTAAACTAAGTAAGTGCATGTACTATTAAATATACTTAAATCTCATTTAAATATCAGCATTGTTCCAATAATGAATGATGTTTCCCTATTTTATGCATTGCCATAGTTTTCTAGCAATGCAATTATCAGTGGCCAGCAAAATAATATTTTATAAATTGCATTTTTATGCTCCTCTAGAAGACCAATTCCGGGTGTCTTACATATCACCCAGAGACTAATTGATTTGAATTTGGAAACAAAATATAGCAGCAAAATTAATAAAACAAATGGAAATATGTTAATAGATACCTTGATTTTTCATGAGGTACATTTAGAATTATGGTACAAAATAATTGTTGAGTCCAAATTTTATAGATATGAAACCTATATGCCTCCTGGGTGTGGTGTTCTGTCCCATCTAGTGGTACTAAGACTACTTAGAGCAGGGGTGGAGAACCTATGGCCCACAGGCCAGATCATCTAGTCCATGAGGCTCAGGTCTCACTCTCCCTGCAGGGGTGCAAGCAGGCACTGTCTCTCCAGCCTCACATGCGGGAGCACCATAGCTGCAATAACAGCGCTGGCTCCAAAATGTGGAGGGGATGAGCCATGAGGCAAGCTGGGACTTAACCTGGCCTTTGGGCTATGCCTGGCAGGGGGGAGAAAGTGTTCTGTGTAGACATCTTCCACCATTGCTCCCAGTGGCTGGGAATCAGCCAGTCCCTTACCCAAACTCCCTTTTTCATTCAACTTCCATCTCAGACTCTGCACCTCCTCCATTAATATAATAGAAGAATGCAGCCCTTGATCACTTAACAAATTCTTGGAATGGACCCCAACAAAAATTATTGCCCATCTCTGCTTTAAATCACAATCCTCTTTTTGTGGACATCATAATCGGTATCTGTGGGAAATACTTATAATGTAACAGATCATGATCATGATCATGATTATTAGAGGTTTGCTTATAATAACAATTGATCAGATTATTTTAAATGTGTTCTACATATCATGTAAATCATACAGACTATGTTAATATTTTGTTGCATAAAACACAAATATTTAATATTGTTAATTTATTATGAAAATTGAGACTTATTATACACATCAGATTTCTATTAATATTAGATAAACTTTAATAGTGTATTATTTTCTAGCAACATTTTTACTAATGAATATTCATCTTAAAAATGCTTTAGTATCAAATATTCATAAAAGTAGTCCCAAATAAATCACCAAACAGTAATACAATATTAATGTGGAAAAACCTAGAAACAGTAAACATAAACTATCTATATTAAATTTAAAAAACAGTTCAACAATTTTCAGACAAAGTGAGTTGTGATACTATAGTCCAATTATATATTTGGCTTCAATGTTGGTAAATTATTTCAGATATGGGTGAAGCTTTTTGGGCTTAGCTTTTCTCGACAGCCCAATCCTGATAGGGCCACTGCATGTTTTAAGAGGCTGCAGTCTTATAATTTCATGTGACGAAAAGTTTCCTAAATATATAAACAAAAGAGAAGAAATCAATGATGAAAGCAAAAACATATTTACGTAACATGTACATATAAATCACATTTCTTTAAGACATAGAAATCAATCATGGGTACCATACTTGACACTCAACAGGCAGGGTATGTCTACACTGCAGAGTTTTTTCAGAAAAACGGCCATTTTTCTGAAAAAACTTCACTTACGTTCACACTGCAATTGCGTTCTTTCAAAAAAAATCAAAAAAACAGAGAGGTTTTTCTGACATTGGTAAACCTCTTTCTATGAGGAAGAAGCCTATTTCTGAAAGAGCTCTTTTGGAAAAAGGCGTGTGTGGACGCAGAAGAGGGAGCTCTTTCGAAAGAAGAGGAAAGAGGAAAAAGCACAGGTGCCTTGGTGGCCACTCCATCCACAGTAATCACAGCTTAAATACGAGATAATGTCTATTCAGTGTGGATGCTATCTTTCGAAAAAGCAGATTGCTTTTTCGATGCACTTTTGCTGTGTAGACGCTTTCTTTTGGAAGAAGTTTTTTCAGAAGAACTCTTCCGGAAGAGCTTCTTCCGAAAGAAGCCTGCAGTCTAGACATAGCCTCAAATATTATAGAGATGGATACTATAGAAGATACATAGAAAAAAAAATGAAGGATATACAGTTTTGTCTGTACCCATAATTTGGACCAATTTATCTAATATATAAAGGAGAATGTTTGTATGTTATTAAGGACTTCCACAATACTGGAAACAAAGGGCAAATACAGTAGAGAAAATGCTCCTTCCTCTTTCTGCATCTCACCCCACTCAGCATCTTTGAGGTTTTTAGCCACTACATATAGAATAGGAGGTTATGATATGCCCACATGTTCTAAACTCAAAGATAATGTGTAAATGACAGGATACCCCCATGCTAACCAACAATTAAAAAACATATGTAAATTGCTGTGCTGAAGTCAATGGAAAAGAAATAAATAACATACTTCTAAAAATCTTGATAACACTGGAATGTTCTTCATAATTAAAATAACTTTATTTTTACCTCTTTCTTTCTGTAAACTGTTACTTCTTTCCTTCATAAATGAATGAGACAAAAAAGCAGGGTTCCATGGAAATCGATTTTTACAACTTGAATCTTAAAACAAAAGGAAAAATTTCACATTCAACTTTTAAATTGCTATATACAGACAATTCAAAGTAGCAATTTGTACTGATTGAGTGAAGAATAAAAATGTTACATATATGCATAACATATTACAAAATTCTGCTTTCATAAATATACAGCTCTGCATATACATCATTCACTTTCTGTAGTTCTTGTCACTCAGGATATTTCTAGACTGCAGAACATGTCTGCTCTTTCGAAATTTTTTTCGGAAGAGCAGATGCTTTTTTTGGCATCCCTGTAAACCTTGTTTTACGAGGAAGAAGGGATGTTCTGAAAAATGGGGTTTTTTTCCGACATTTGGCCCAGTGTAGATGGGCCAAATGTCAGAAAAGTCTCTTCCGAAAAAAGAAGCGGAAAAAGCTACGCAAATTGCGGTTCACAATTTGCGTAACTTTTTCCGGAAGAACTGTGTAGTCTAGACACAGCCTCATTCTTTTTCAATAAGACACTTATATAAAAAGACAATTTTATGGGTCATTCTCCTTAATTCTTACCCCCTAAATATTATTATACACAAAAAAGCCATATTAAAAGAACATTATTAAGATTGCAAAATCAAGCACTCAAAAGTTAAGAAATGCCAGAATGAAGGTTGCAACCTTAATTCATCTCCCTTGTGCAAATATATTATGAGACAGTCTTTAATTTCATGATAAATTACTGTTTTTCCATAGTCTCCATTCATTCAGTGCACAGGATGGATAATGCTCAAGTAATGAGGAGCTATTCAATATTTAATGTTATCCTTATTATTTGGTGTTTATCTCATGGCTGGGGGTAGGGAACATTTTTTGGGTCAAGGGCCACTAACCCACAGGAAAATTAGTCAGGGGCTGCACAAAAGTGAGAAGCAGCGATTATGGCCAATCAGAGTGATGGGGAAAAGCCTCAAGGTAGCACTTTGCTGCGCTGCCATTTCCCCAGCCAGGGGAGGGAATGGGAGGGATTGTAGCACATCAACCACTTCCTGGCCCCTACCAAACAGGGCCCATGTGTTGCATCTAGCCCTGGCTTGCCTGACTCCAGCCTGTGAGGCTTGGTGCTCTATCCACCCCACTCCCGCCCCACAGGCAGGCACCGGTGCTCCCCATGGAAGGGGTACAGAGGCCTCAGGGCTGGCATGCCAGCACAAGCTCCCTGATGCTGGGGAGATCCCTGAGCCTCAGGGGCTGGATCCAGGCAAGGGTTATAGGTTCCCACCCCTCCTCTAGACATTATCAACCGCACACTATTCAAACTCTACTGTGCAGACAGAATTATTAATTTACTCATGGCACTCATCATTATTCTCACTGAGTGCTTCAGAAACATTAATTAATGTATCTTCACCAAATCTCTATGAGGTGAAGGCCTGTTATAACATCATTGCACAGGTAGACAGCAGAAGCATGAAGAGATTAATGTCAAAAGTATGCATTAATTTGGGGATGTAAAAGTATAATCATTTAAATGGTAAACTGATAAGCTTGGATTATACACAGGCTCCCACCCCACTCGTGGGGAGCCAGCTGAGGCCCCACACTGCTGCCTCTGGTACAGTGGCAGCAGCACAGAATGGCAGCCAGTGTGCACCAGGAACAGGGTAGCAGGCGGGAACCAGTGCATGCTGGGAGCCAGGGTAAAAGCCAGCTCCCTATGCACACCAGCTCCCAGGGAGCTGGTTGCCACCCAGAACTATGGGTGCATGTAACCATGTAACCACTGAGATTTTCAGCAATTGCAGTTACCCAATTACAGTAAAACTCCAATAGTCCGGCATCCAATTGTACGGCACTCCTGATAGTCTGGCATCAAAATGGCAAGAGCCTAGTGAGTGAGCTTCAGCAAAAACGAGTCACAACGCAGCAGCAGCAGCTGCTGAACTGAGCAAAAAGGGTAAAAAAGGGTTAAAAAAATAAAACATTACAGTATACTGTATCCAGTATGTACAATAAAAAGGGTTAAAACACTTTATATACAGTATATACTGGATACAGTATATATATATATAACCATCTTATAGTACCTCCTGATAGTCCGGCATATCTGATAATCCGGCACCACCTAGGTCCCAGAGGTTCCGGATTATCGCAAGTCTACTGTACTCGCTTTTTAACATCCCTAGCAAAAATAATTTAATACTTAGACTTTACAGAGGGAACAAAAAATTGCTCATAATCAAGAATCCTGTGCTGCTACTATTTGGACTCAGTAGTACCCAGACACCATGTCTCAGTAGAACACTCTGCACACCAAATCCTCTGTAGAACACCCATGGAGCAGAGCAGAAAATTTAATTCCAAGTATTTATTTATTCATTACCATATTAGATGATATTTTAAAGTAATTCTGTTTGCTTACCTTCTCCAGGAAGTGAATAGAGCAATTCTTCATCTGACATACTTGAGGGACAGTACTCATGAGGTGCTTCTTGCTTTGCATGTCTATTTAATATTTTTCCTTTAAATGAACTTTGGTTATTTTTAGTTATATTTTGTCCTGCTGTAGTACTAAAGATTGGAAAGGAAATGCATACTTTTGTTTGAGAAACATTTTTTAAATTTTCATCTATGGCTTCAGAATTATTCAGTTCAAGAGGATTTTCTTGTATTGTGTTTGTTTCTACTTTGGGTAGCTTATTTTCATGTTCCTTACTAATTTCATGAAACATACAAAGCTCTTCTAACACTAAATCAAATTTGCTCTTCAGTTCAAATTCAGATATGCTTCTACCATTGTCCATTAGGGATAAATGTGGTGTTAATTTGTCTCCTGAAGCAATGCATACTGCAGATTCATCTTTTGAATATGACAAAATTAAACTAGTTGATATACTTCCATGCAACATCATCTGATTTTTATTTTTGTTAGTTATATAATTTTGCCCGGCACTTATTTCTCCCAACTCTTGTAAATCTTCAAGATTTTGTTTTATAATCATTGGCTTTGAATTCAGTGTGCAAAACTTTCTATCTGTCTGAACATTTTCACACAGAGCAAAAGTCATTGTTTCTTCTTTCTGAACCTTAAAATGCATATTGTTATTAGATACTTCAGAACTTCTTACAGTTTGGTATTGTAGAATGTTATCCATTTCTTCACATTGTTTTTCTGTGTCATTACTCAAGGAAATCCTGCAATGTCCCTCGTCAGCTTTTAGTACTACATTTTTATGTGTAAAAGGACCACAATAGAATGGTGAAGTGGGACACTGGCCATTATCTAAGAAGCAGTGAAATATGTTTCCAGAATTGGAACCAGTATTTGAATAGCATACATATTTTCTTTCATTTTCTAAATGTTGACTATAGGTATTTATTTCTTTGGAATATCTGTTTCTTCTACTGTCTGGTAGTAACTCAGATTTACAATTCACTATAGATGTTGAAAATTCAGGCAAATCACAAATATTTGATGTAGAAAGGACATTGTGAACATTTTTTATACTAGCAACTGTACTTTCTTCAATGCATTTTTCATTATTAGAATTAATTTGCCTTATAAGTGGGATCTGGTCCATTTCCTCAGAATCAGCACTGAGAGGAATTTTTTCATATGTGTCAAAAATAGAAAAAAATTGTATTTTTGAAAGACTGCTACAGGATTTTTTTTTAAATTCTCTACTGTTGCCATACTTATTTTTGTCAAAGTTTACTTTGATAAAGGTTCTTGGATATTTTGGAATAACATTTGTGGCTTCACATGCAAAGTTCATACTATTTGTGACTCCCCTGCTTCTATGTTTTTTATTTTCACGTAAAACAGCATGCAGCGTTTTAAACTTTTCTTTAAGAAAAATAGTATTACGTATTTTGATTTGTTTCTTCTTCTTTTGTTTTACTATAGCTACCTGAATTTGCAGATTTGAACATTTATTATTTAAATTTTTAAATTTCATTTTTGAAATTGAAGGCAAATAATTCAGAAGTCCAAGGTTTGTTTCTGTCAATATTTTGTTGGTACTGCACCAATTTATCTTCCACAAGAAAGAACAATCAAAATTGTTTCTTGATAAAATTAGTCTATTAGCAAGTAAAAGTTGCATTTTAGTATCTTTTTCTTCACTGTCAAATACTGAAATGACACTATTAATTCCTATACTACGTCTGGATAAGCAGGATAGTTTGGCACATCTATCTTCAGGTGATACTTTTCGTTGGTTATGAAACAGTACTATTTTGTCTAGAAAAATCTCTTCTTTATTTTCAGCTATAGTGCTAGAATAATGAATTTTTTTGCATTTACGATGTAATTGAAAACCAACATTTTTTACGAATCTAAGGTTTATAATTTCCTTATATATACCCATATAAGTTATATATTTTTGCTGCGATTCTGTGTTTCCTTTCAAACTATTATTTATGTGTGAGTTTACCTGAATTTGTTTTCTGTAATATAAAGGATTTTTCTCCGCTGGTACTTTTTTTTTTTCAACTGGAAGCAAAAAATATATATTATAGGAAAAAGAAGCAAAGTATGATTTTATCATGTTCACATTTTGCTGTTCTGAAATAGTATCTTGCAAATAAATGTGTGTACTATTGTTATTAATACTGGTTATTAGCTCTGTAATGCTGTATTGTTCTATTGATTTTAAGTTTTCATACAAATGAAACCAGCCTATGATACTGTCATCCTCCTGATATTTAAGCACATCTTTATTTAAAGATCCAGGTCTTGCTCTCAGACCTCTTAATAACATGTTATGAAAGACAATTTTTAGTTTAGTTAGCATCTTCTGCTTCAATATATTGTCAATGTCTCTTGGTTCTGACAAATTCCATGTGGTACTATACTGGCAATTTCCTTTGGTGACAAAACTTTTAGATAAGTATCTTTTTATGTCAAGTATTTTTGTTGTAGAAAGTTTTAATTCTGATTCATGTAAATTCCTGTTACAGTTAGCACAATGCATGTCATAATGTATGTTTAAATTTTGGTTCCTTAGTACTTCTGATATCAATGCAACAATTGTTTCTTGTATATTAAATGTCACATCCTTATAACTGACTTTTCCCCATGTTCTTTTCAAAATATTGGTAGAGTTGCTACAGTTACCGCTTTGAGGTATTCTAGAACCAAAGTGCGTGTAAATACTTAGGTATATACTTGATTCCTGGTCTTCCTCTCCATTTTCTAGCTCTTTCTTGTTGACATTCTTTTTTAGAAAACATCTGATTACACTTGACGCTGTCGATGACGTTCCTGAAATTAGTCTCAGATGCTTTTTCTCCTTTTTCTGCTAAATCCCAAGTCTTTTGCTTGCTAACAGACTGATGGTTACTTTCAATACATTCAGAACAATCACTAACAGCATTCACAGTACTTTTATCATTTTGAAACTTTTGTTTCCCTACTACAGATATGTTTGGGGAACAGTAAGCCTTTTCAGATTGCTTTACATATGTTTGATGTTTAAAATTCTTCTGTTCTATCTCCTTCAAATTAGTTGATATGTTGCTATTTAATGTATTTGAAGCATTAGGACATTTAATTATGTTCCCTTTCACAAAAAAATCAGTTTGGGGGATTTTGAATGTTTGTATTTTTTCAAACAAATTTAATGTAGCAGATGTATTCAGTGTAGCATTTTTTTCTTTATTACCTATTTGTTCAATGGAGTCACTCTCATTACCATAATTATCTTTGTTTTGTTCAGTGGATAATATATTAAACCAGTTATTTCTGTCCTTATTCTTTATTTCACAAAATGTAGAATTAATGCCACATAAAAATGGAACATCTAAAAGCTGGTGTTCTTTCCACTTATCATCAGTGCCAATTATCTGACTTGATGTTTTCTCCTGAAACAAATCTCTGTTTAACGATAAAAGTGAAGCATTTAATTGAAGTTCATTATGATTGCTATTTTTATTATTTTCTGCTATATTTGTGCTGTGCTGTTCACAGACTTGCTTTAATTCATATGTATTTTTGCCGTTTTTGTTTACATTCCATATGTTGTATAATCCTTCTTCAGAAGAATGTCCATTTGCATTCAGTAAACAGTTATCTGTCATAACATTTTGCACTACATTTTCAAGATTCCATTTTTTAGTGGACAGTCTGTTTTCTAATAGTCTGCATTTTAATTTTTCATTAATCCAAGGTTTAAAATCTATAAACTCACACATGCTATTTTTTCTTTCTCTACCATTGTTTTCCTTTTCTACTCTCCATGTATTTTGACTGAAGTTAAGTGATTCTTTGGCTATATATATAGATTTATTTGGTGACTTTCTATATTCATCTATAGAGTATGTCTTTTCTTCTAACTGCTGTTGCTTCTCTTTTGCTACACTTGTATTATTTTCTATTTTAATTCGTTTTGGATATGGATAGCCTTCAGCTTCATCTGATGACATGGATGAAAATGTCTGGTACCATAAACTTTTCATCCTCACAAATACCTCGTATTTGCTTGATATGACAGTCCTGAAATGAAAATAAGTTTTCAATTATTAAAAATAAACCATAGTTTTAAATAATTTTAATACTGTACAGAATACAAAAATAAGTAAGAACTATTTCTCTATTTCTCTAATAAGCCAAAAACACTTATTCATGATATTACCACCTTGCTATTATAAGGAAGTTATAGCAATTTTGCCATATTCATATTTGCTCTGTATCCACCATATGTTTAAGTCAAAGCTAATTAGACAGAAGTTATCTATTCATTACAAATCCAAGATTCACATGATCTCAAAATGGAAGGAGCTATCTCCATTGTGTCAGGAGAATGTCAAGTTTGAAATATTAACCATATTATTATCACACTGAATTTTGCCAAAAATCAAAGTATTCTCTTTTTTTTCTTCAAACAAATAGCCCTTAATAATGAGTTCTTCAGATGTAGAATGCAACTTTCCAGCAAGTCTCCAATTTCCAGGGTCACTTGGGGACTATGTGTATGTGCAGGGCTTTACCTAAGCATGCCAGTAAAAGCGTGATTTAAAGTGTGCCTTATGGAGTGTGCCATTCCCCCCGATTCAAAGACCATGAGGACACCAGAGAGGGCAGATCTCCTACCTCAGTGGCCATGGGGAGAGGTACAAGGTCACAGGCTTGTCAAGGAATGGAAGAGGCCCCCATGGCTCTGAGGTAGGAGAGTATTTACCCTGTGTGGGCAGGAGCAACTAAGTCCTGTCCTCTGTACAGTGAGGTAGTAGTGCCCATTAGTGACACAGCCTGCCTTTCGCTCCCTTCTGTCTACTCCCTGAGGCGCTTCCCCCTCACAGAGGTGCCTGCCACTCCTTCCCCTCTCTGAGGCGGTTTCCCCCTCACAAAGGTGCCCGCCCATCTCTCACCCCTCTAAGGTGGTTTCCCCCCTCAGGGAGGCTGCTTCCACCTCTCCCCTCTCTGAGGCAGTTTCTCCCTCACAGAGTCTGCCCGCCCTCTCTCCCCTCTCTGAGGCAGCTTCCCCTCAGAGGCTGTGCAACTCCCCTCCCCCTCCCTGAGGTGATTTCCCCCTCACAGAGGTGCCCACCCCATCTCTCTTCTCTGAAGCAGCTTCCTCCTCAGAGGCTGCCTTCCCTTCTCTCTCCTCTTTGAGGTGCCTTCCCCATCATGGCGGTACCTGTCCCTCCCTCCTCTCTCTAGGCAGTTTCCCCTCTCAAAGAGGCTGCCCACCCCCCCCTCTCACCCCTCTAAATCAGTTCTCTGCTCAGAGGCTACTTGCCCCTCTCTCAGACCATTTCCCCCGCATGGAGGCTTCCCACCCATCTCTCCCCTCTCTGAGGTGGTTTCCCTCTTGCTTGCCCCTCTCTTAGGCAGTTTCCCCCCTCATGGAGGCTGCCTGCCCCCCCTTTCCTCTCTGAGGCATTTCCCCCCTCATGGAGGCTGCCTGCCCCTCTGTCCCCTCTCTGAGGCAGTTTTCCCCTCAGGGGAGGCTACCTGCCTCTCTCTCAAGCAACACCTGCTTTTCCTGTGCCCTGGACTCTAATGTAAGCCCAGAAGATAGACTGCTTTGGGCAGGAAACGTGCTATGTGAGTCAAATGGCACTACCGTCCACACTAGATCTGGGACCAGTCTGTGCTGGGTCATAGCCCTAATGACTTGTGCTTCCTTGACCACTGAGGAACTAGACAAGTCAGGGAAGCAAAAAGAACCAACCAGATGAAGGAAAGTCCCAACTCTTCTTCATCCTGGAAAGGATGGAATTAGTCTATATATCATCTGTGTGGGTACATCCCTGCCCAATACTAAACTTAGATTTTGGAGTCATTCATGAAAAGGGAGTCCAGCCACTCTTATCTCTGAGGGGGATGAGAGACCCATCACAAAGCCACACCGGGGAGGGGACAAAGTGGGTTGGGATTTGTGTCCACAAGGATGTCAGTTTCAAGCCCATAGATGGCAGGATTAGGAAGGCTAAGGGGAGCCCCAAATCTAACAACGATCAATCTAGATGCCTTCAAAATGAGTTTGCCTTGGGGCCAACCTCTCCAGAATAGAAAATATAATAAAAATAATACCCTTATCACACTGCGCTAGAAACTGGCCCACTGATAATGGGACCCAGAGCTCCTGAGGGAATGGGACATAGGGAACATTCATCCCCTTCCTACCAAGTGATTTTCAAGGGCTCCCAAATTGTTATCAAGAAGGCCATATTATGCACAAAGTTATGCAGTGATAAGTAGTGGAATAGCTGCAGACTGGAGAGTCTTCATCCTTTAAATACATTTTAAATTACAGCAAAATACTGACACTGTAACCAAATTTTACTTTTTAAATATGTAAAATCCAAGGTTTTCCAGGAGCCTAACTAGCTCTTGGATGTCTGGAAAGTTGTTTGTTTGTTTTAAATAGCAACATATAGGGCCACAAAAGACCATCCCCTACTCCCTCACAACCATAACATATTGTGTCCTGTGCCCATAACATACAGTTAGTGACTGACACCAGAAACTGTCTCTCTGCTAATGCACATAACATACTGTGAAGTACACTGAGGACATATTATGGTTTGTTTTTAAAATGGTTCAGTAAAAATAGATATAGTTTTACTAAAAAAGATACAGTTTTACTAAAAAAGTTATAAAATTGGCTTTAAATTTTACCCAAGCCCCATAGCTACAATATTTAAAGGAACCATATTTGAGACATGGGAGACCAGCTCTCTTGCTTTCCTTTTAAAATTACAGCTCATAGCTCATATCTATTTGGGTCCTCAGGGTGCTGCTCCAAAATATATCACTAATAAGACAGATAAAAATCAGATATGGATGTCATTTCTAAAACTCTAAAAGCAGCTTTTCTGTTTATATGGGAGTAATTGTAAACCCCATATACTGAAAATTTCTAACAATTCAGTAAAGGAAATTAAACACTAAATTATACTCTGTTTTCAAAGTTACAATGAAATCAGCTTTGGAAGTGAAAGTTGTATATTCATATCTCCTTGTTACCAGAAGTTGCTGTAGGGCAAATGCACAGTTAGTGATACTAACCGTGCTTTTTTTTTCCCCCCATAAGGGTAAATTTAGAACTTAACAAGGGAAGTTCTTATTGGTTCCTGACTATGTAATCTGATATTTTCCACGAAAGGAGTCCATATTAGTTGGCACTCTGACCATCAATCTTGGATTTCATAGCTGGTTTCCTGAAAGAGTATTATTTATTGTCTGCCACAGTGATAATCTAGAGCACTGGCATCTTCCCAGTGCAATATAATTCTATATTTTACCAGAAGCACTGAAAAGCATCCTAAACGTAGGATCTTTCAAGTAGGAATAAGAGATCTTGCGGAAAAGGGTTTATTTTCCGCAAGATCGCGTCTAGACTGGCGCTTTTCTCCGGCAAAACCCCCGAGCTGGAAAAAAGCGGCAGCCATGTTCATGCAAATACCGCGGGGGATATTTAAATCCCCCGCGGATTTGCAATTGCGCTGTGTCTCATTAGCATCCCTTTTCCGAAAAAGGGTGCCAGTGTAGACACAGCCAGAGAGACTGAAACTAATTAGAAATATATATATATATATATATATATATAAATCAGCTGATTACCTAACTACTATCTTAATACACTTCCCCCTTTTCCTCATATATATTTTTCCCCTGATTGTAAACGCTTTGAGACAAGAATCTCATATTTCCAAAGCTTCTAACAAATGGGGCCTCAAAGGCTACGTCTAAACTGCAAGCTTCTTTTGGGAATAAGCTTTTCCGGAAGAGATCTTCCAGAAAAGGTGCAACAAAATAGCAATGTGCTATTTCAAAAGGTAGTGTCCACACTGATTGGATGCTATCTCACATTTAAGGCCATCCAGAACCAGTTCAGGCAGGGCATTAGGTCAGCAGTTGCTTACAGGTGCTGTTGCCTAAAACTATCTGAGATGCAAGCTTAAAGGGACCCCCCTGGACAGCCGTTTCTCAGCTTCTTCTTCTTGCTTGCCTACCTCTCCTAGGGACAGCAAAGAATTTTCAGTGTGTGCTCTGGTTGCACTCCTTTGGCCATCATAGCACTCCCTGGCATGGAGCCGGAGCTGCCTCTGGGAATGCGAAGGCCCCACACCACCATGCTGCAGTTTCTGCAGCAGTTTTTGAAGGCTGCTTTCATGGTCCTGCATGAGCTTCATGGTCCTGCATGAGACAGTGCCAAAAGCTGAAATAAGCTATTTCGACTTAAGTTATGCAATTGCTGTAGCTCAAGTTGCATAGCTTATCTTGACTTTAGCCCTGCAGTGTAGACATGCCACAACTGCATAGCAAGTATGGTGATATCTAATTAGCTGTAGTGGATCTTAGACATTTTAGCAAGGTAGCTGTCTACATTATGGGTGAGACCTATCATTAAGGTTACCCAATACATCCAATCAGAAGATCCTCTTTTCAATGGATTATAACTTTGTCAACTTTTTCATGATAGGCATCTGCTTCAAATGGAATATTTTTAAAAATTTCAGCCAAAGCGGATCAGGCATTTCTGAGAATGAGTCTAGGAATGGAAAAATGGTATGTGGTTATTTAATTAAAAATTGTATCATAAAGCATATGCATGGGGTCAAATTAAGGTTGCACAAGTCTAGCATTCCTAACTTTTGAATTATTGCCTAGGTAACCTTGATATTTGTCTAATGTATGGACGTTTGTGTTTAATCTGTGTAAAGTAAGATTGTGTCATTTGGACACTACCCTCAATAGGGGTTAGTGTGAAGCTATATTGGCTAATATTCACTGCTGGATATATGTGAAGGAATCAGTCCTTGCAATTCCCTCACCATAATGATGTTTCCTTCCATTTCCTCTTCTTAAGTAGAGCTTTGCTACATTATATGTATTGAACAATTCTTCTATAACTTCTCATGCAAACCATGTTGATGAACTGCATGTGTGTGTAAAAGTAAAGTACTTCTGAATAGCAGGAATCTCAACATCCGTGTTGGCTAAGACAGGTTCTCTAGATAAAGCTTTTTTCAAGGCTATGGAAGCCTGTTCACAGATCTCTGTCCATATTCCCTTTCTTTGTAAGGTCTTTAAAAACAACAAATAGTCTAGTTGCACTTTAAAGACTAACAAAACGTAGTTATGGGAGCAACGATGTCATTGAACCCCTTTGTAAACCTCCTGTAATAGCCAGACAAATAAAGAATTAGAGCTGCTTCTTTTTTTAGGTGAGGCCAGATCCTCATAGCATCTATTTTCAAGAATTCAACGTGTTTAGGAATCCCTGTCATTTGTTGTAGAATCTCTGTCACTGAAGACACCCATCAGGAGTGGTCTGGTTATTACACAGTCCTGCCTTAAGTGCAGGGGACTGGACTACATGGCCTCTTGTAGCACATATTCTATATATTCAGACCTGTGCAACTTTTCAGTTTGCAGTCAGGGAAAAAGCTCTACTTATGTTACCAATGACAAATTTAATATGATATATTTCTAATTATCATAAAATCATAGTATATTAGAACTGTAAGGGACCTTGAGAGGTCATAAAGTCCAATCCTTACCCTGATGGCAGGACCAAGCACCATCTAGTTCATCCCTGATATATAAGAGCAGAATAGACAAACATCTATCTCCAATGATGGAGAGTCCACAACCTCTAAGCTATTTATTTTAGGGTTTACTTACCCTGACAGTTAGGAAGTTTTTCCTAATGTCCAACCTAAACCTCCCTTGCTGCAATTTAAGTCCATTGCTTCTTGTCCTGTCATCAGAGGTCAAGAAGAACGATTTTTCTCCCTCCTCCTTATAACACCCTTTTAGGTACTTTAACATTGGTATCATGTCTCCTTTCAGATTTCTCTTTTCCAAATTGAACGAACCCAATTCTTTCAGTCTTCTCTCATAAGTCATGTTTTCTAGACCTTTAATCGTTTTTGTTGCACATCTCTGGACCTTCTCCACATCTTTCATGAAATGTGGTGCCCAGAAATGGACATAATACTCCAATTGAGGCTTAATCAGTGCAGAATAGAGCGGAAGAATGACTTTTCGTGTCTTGCTCACAATACTCCTGTTAATGCATCCTGGAATCATGTTTGCTTTTTTTGCAACAGTGTCACACTGTTGACTTTTAGCTTGTGGTCCACTATGACCCCTAGACTCCTTTTTGCAGTACTCCTTCCTAGATAGTCACTTCCTATTCTATGTGTGTGAAACTGATTGTTCCTCCTAAGTGGAATACTTTGCATTTGTCCTTATTAAACTTCATCCTATTTACCTCAGACCATTTCTCATTTGTCCAGATCATTTTGAATCATGACCCTATCTTCCAAAGCATTTGCAACCCCTCCTAGCTTGGTATCATCTGCAAACTTAATAAGCGAACTCTATGCCAATATCTAACCGATCCCAAAACGGACCCCTGTGGAACCGCACTTGTTATGCCCTTTTAGCATGACTGTGAACCATTAATAACTACTCAGTGAGAATGGTTATCCAGCCAGTTATGCACCTGTCTTATAGTAGCCCCATCTAAGTTGTATTTCCCTAGTTTATTGATAAGAAGGTCATGCAGGATCATATCAAATGCTTTACTAAAGTCTAGGTATACCACATCTGCCACTTATCCACAAAACTTGTTATCTAATCAAAGAAAGGTATCAGATTGGTTTGACATGATTTGTTCTTTACAAATCCATGCTGGTTATTACCTATCACCTTCTTATCTTCCAGATGTTTGCAGATGAATTCCTTGTTTACTCCAATATCTATCCTAGCACAAAAGTTAAGCTGATTAGTCAGTAGTTTCCTGGATTGTTCTTATTTCTCTTTATAGATGGGCACTATATTTGCCCTTTTCCAGTCTTCTGGAATCTCTCCTAATTTCCATGACTGTTCAAAGATGTTAGCTAATGGTTCCTCAGATACCTCCTCTATAAGCCTCTTGAGTATTCTAGGATGCATTTCATCAGGCCCAGGTGACTTGAAGTATTAGAATAAATTTAATTATTTTCATTATTGTGCAATTTTAATTACCTATAGTATTAATTTTATGTGGCCTTTTCTATCTCCAATTTCCATGATTTTATAATTCTTGCTTTACTTTGGACCTTTAGAACAGCTTTCATTCAATGATCTGAAAACATTTTACTGTCATCAATTAACTAATCCTCATAACACACCTAACAGATATAAAATTATTATATCCAATTTACAATTTGGTAAACTGAGTCACGGGGGAGGCTATGTGACGTGGCTAAAATCCTAGAGGGAATCTGTGGTAGAACAAATTAGAATCAGAAATCCTAACTCCAGAAAAAAATTACTATTCAAAACAATCTTATAAAAAGTAAGATTTGTTTTGGATTTTTTTTACTTTTACAGAAGATGAACACTGAGAAGTCAAGAGAACATAAAAAACAAAGCAAAAGATGAAATAAAGCTGAGTGTTAAAGATCATCAAAAAAGGAACAGAAAATAATAATTGTTGAGTACCTACTAACAAGTCAGTAAATTTGCGACTCAGATTCCTACAAGGTGACACACAGCAATTTTGTGTAAGTTCTTTATTTAATTTCAGTTGTGCAACCTAGCATGATTATTTTCACCAAGGCTTTGCTCACGGTGTCCCCTTTTTTCTTCATAAAGGCAGTAACAAAGCCCAGGTGTACACTAGGGAGTTATTTCAAAATAAGTCACCTTATTTCAAAATAATAAGCAGAGCATCCACACTAACAAGCCCATTATTTCAAAATAATGGGGTGGTTATTTCAAAATAATAACTCCAGCTTTCCATGAGGAATATCACTTATTCAAAAGTGTTATTTTAAAATAGCATGAGTGAGGACACTCAGGGTATGGCTAGACTACAAGAGTTTTTCTGGGATACCAAAGGTATCTGTGTCCAGGGATGAGTTTGCTCTTCCGTTTTTTTTTCCAGAAGAACAAACACGCTTTTGGAAGCCCCTGTATTCCTCGTTCTATGAAGAATAAGGGGGCTTCCAAAAAAGGGTTTTTTTCTGACATTCGGCCCAGTCTAGATGGGCCAAATGTCAGAAAAGCCTCTTCCAACATAAGGATAGAAAAAAGCTACGCAAAATGCAGAGCTCATTTTGCGTAGCTTTTTTAGAAAAAGAGCGGCAGTGTTGCCATACCCTCAGCTGCTGCTATTTTGAAATAATTGGCCTCCAGAGGCCACTCACAGCTGCACTTGTGGCCCCTCTGGCCAAACCTGGCATCTTCAATGCTCCTCTTCTCCTGAGGAGCTTTTAAAGCAGCAGGCAGAAGGAAAAGGGCTTGTGCCATGAGGAGAGCTTTGCCAGCCCATGCCAGAAAGCACTCATTGCAGGAGCCATGAATGACTCCAGCACTTCCTCTGAGCTTCCTATGGCTGCCAGCATTCCTGCAGCACCCTCAAGACCAGAGACGAAAGACAGCACCCGACTGGAATGGTGTGGAGATCCTGGAATTCATCAAGGTCTGGGGTGGAGGTGACCAACCTCCAGGATCTTCACACCAGGAGGAAGAATGTGGATGTCTATGGCCAACCTGGCCAAAAAAGGATACGTGTGGACGCTCAACCAGGTCCACATGAAAATAAAAGAGCTCTGGCAAGCCTACAACAAGGCCAGGGAGCAAAGCGGACACTCTAGGGCCGCTCCTCACACCTGCCACTACTATAAGCAGCTGGATGCTGTTCTGGGAGCTGGTCCAGTCACCTCCCCTGCCCTGTCATTGTCGAGGACAACATGCCTGCCAGCCAGGAGTTGCTCCTCACCCTGAAGCCAGTCCCCCCACTCCCAGGATGTTTCCCAGGACAATCCCAGTGAAGACACTTCAGGTGAGTTCCATAACTTTCCCTGTACACATGTGGGGACAGGCAGTGGGCTGCAAGGGGCTATGTGCTCCTTGCTTGGCCTTCTCTGTCACACACCAGCCTGTGCATGTGGGTGCACATGGAGTGCCAGTCCAGAGCACTCAGCTGCATGATGTTCTCACACAGGAACCCCTCGCTCCTTCTCACAAGGTTCCTGCACAGGCCTGCCTTACTCCAGACTCTGTGGTGGGACACTTTCCCACAACAAGCCACCACTAAGGATTCTGGGGACATGGAGCCACACAGCAGCACCCCACATGGCACAGGCTCCTGACTGCACTCAGGCAGCATCTGTTCCTGGTCAAGCCCAGTGATACAGAAAAGACCGATGAGAACCTGCTAAGGGGAGGAAGAGGAGAGGACCCCAGTAGCAATCTCTCCAGCAAATGGCCTCTGCTGCTCACACACACCTCTCTCAAACCCGCCCCCCTCCAGTTGGCAGGGATTGACGTTCTCTCCCTGTGGGATGCCGCCAGTGCTGGACCCGGTGTCTGCAGGACACAGAAGGAGGCCAAGCCACATCATCCTGCCTACAGGCTTCTGGACAGACTGATACTTTCCCATGCCTGCTTGTCCCCGGGATGTGGATGTAATGATGTTCCTTTGAGACATTCGGGCCCCTGCAGGAAAGTGCCCGCTGTCTAGGTAACAGATGGCCTTGCTCGAAGAACATCACCATCGACTGAACTGAGACCTTCAGTGTCGGCTCAGAGATTAGGGCTAGGCTTCATACACCGTGCCTCCTGGGATAACTGCCCTTGTAACTTTTCTTTCTGACCCAGGTGCGAGCGTGGCACATCTACCACCTCTCACGCCATCTTCCCAACTCTGCGGGATCTGACAGAGGAAGCAAACTTGGGAAGATCTGTTGTGGAATCAGATGGCCTGCCTCCTGTCCCTCATCTGGGGGTTCGACAAGGAGTGCCAGGAATGGGCCGCTGGCCAGGAGCAGCAGAAGATCAAGTGGAACCAGTTGGCATGCCAGCACAAGACTGTGTGTTCCTCCATAACCTCTGTGATGGAACACATGGTTGCATGCATGAAGTGGGTCACCAGCCACCTCCCCACCCCCCCAAATCCCCTCCCACTTCCACCCTCCCCAACTTCCCCTCCTAGATCTCTCAAACACATGGCAGTGGGACTGTGATGGACATCCCCCTCCTCCCCGCTTTAGAAAATGGACTTGTGGACACAGATATGCCTAACTCAAAGGTGCTTTGGACAAATCATCTCATGTAAACCACCATTTTTCATATCACAATCTGTTGGATCTGTAGATCTTATTTTGGTGTATGTATCACTCTTGTATGTGAAGTTAGAGATATTGGGCATAGGATTTTTTTGGTTTAAAGTGTGCAAATGAAAGCCATGAAGGGTGTTCCCAATGCTGGGATGCCTTGGTGTCAGCAATCATATGTAAACACCTTCTTTTCTCCTTTAAGTCTTAGCACTGGTTGGTCCCAGAAAGTCATATGACCTCCCTAACTGGTAGGGACTGGCCAAGTAACTTCCCAGGAAATAGAGAATCTTTCAATACAATAGGAGACGAGCAGGTCTTTGTCTGGCTGGTGTGGCACACCCAAGGGAATGAACCAAAGACCCCAAGGGGAGTGAACGTCCCTGGTTGAAGGTTTAGCTGCGAAAGGAACAGATTTAGGGGGAGTTTGTAATAAGTTTGTACTGAGGTTTTAGGGTTAGAATTAGTGAAGCATTTTCTGTTATTTTAAGTTTGTTATCTACTTTGCTCTGCCTGTTCTCACTTATTACCACTTAAATCCTACTGCTTGTACTTAATAAAATCACTTTTATTTACTATCAAGCCCAGTGTAAATAATTGTTACCTGGGGGAAGCAACCAATGTGTACATTTCCCCCTTTCATTTTTAAAAGGGGCTTACCTAAATAATTCATTTGGGGTTCTGATCCCAGGAGGCTGAGCCCAAAACTGCATTTTCCTTGGACCAGAAGAGTTTCAGTTTCTGTACTGCTTCTTGGGGCAGCTGAGGAGGGGCCAGTGATCTTAGCTCTGTACCTTGGCTGGGGGAGACCAGGGAGCTGGTCCAGCAGTTCAGGGTAGTGACATGCTCCAGAAAGCAGGAAGGCAAGTGGCAGCGGCCTTGTTGGCTCCCTGGGAAGCACCCCATGAGCTCTTCTGAGATCTCAGTCCATGTGCATGGAGAAAGCCACCAGCTACCTCTCAACCCCCATCCTTCCCAGCTTCCCCTTCTAACCCCTCCAAAAACACATGGCAGTGGGACCTCTCAGGCAGCTGAAGCCTCCCAACCTACCCAAGGCAGACGCCAGTCCCAGCCCCATCCCTGATCCTCCCTCCCTCTCCTATTCCAGGTTATTTCCCCAGTCCCCTCTCCTGTTTCATATCCCCCTACATAAGACACTTGTTTGTTAACCAAAAAAAAAAAAAAGGCTTCTTTATTTACTCTGCAGGGGAGGCAGGAAGAGAGGGTGGGGAAGGAAAGGCACACAGGGGCAATGCAGGGACCCCTTGTGGAGAGGCCTGGGGGGAAGAGTCTCACAGATGGTGTTGGCTCAAACTCTCCCTCAAGGGCTCCTGGATGAGCACAGCCCCAATGTGCTCTCCTGATGGCACTGGTATCTGGCTGCTCATAAGCCCTAGCCAGCTGTTCAGCCTCTCCCCGAAGATGTGGATGTCATGCACCTTCCCCGACCAGTCATTGTTAATTTTTGGGAACTCCCCTGTGGTTCACCAGAGCCTGCAGTACCATAGAGAAGTACCCCTTTCAGTTTACATAGTCCAAGGCACAGTGGTCGGGGGGCCACGATGTGGATGTGAGTGCCGTTTATGCCCCCCATGCAATTGGGGAAGCCCAAGGCAACAAAGCCATCCACAGTGGCATTGACATTCCCCAGAATGATGACCCTCCACAGCAAGATGTTGATGATTGACTTGATTACTGTCTTTTAGCGAAAATACCCCGCACCCATATATACCCGGCACCTGAATATACCCCGCGGTTTTTGCAGTTTGAGTAAAAAAAGTCTTGTATACCCCGCCCACGAGTATAACTTGCAGGGTATACAAGACTTTTTTTCAAACTGTTCGGGGAGGAGGGGGAGCTTCTACAGGTCGGGGGGGGGAAATTAGCCACCCTCCAGAGGGGGGAGCACTCACTCCCCTGGGTCCTGCACGGCCACACAACCTCCAGGCGGGGGAATGAGAGTGCTCCCCCGCCCCTTCCTGTGGCTGCGCAGCCAGTCTCAGTGGGAGTGCTCATCCCCCGATTCCTGCGCAGGAGCACTCCCCCCTGCCCCTTCCTGTGGCTGCACAGCCTCTAGCCAGGGAAGCACTCATCTCACGGTTCCTGCACAGCCACAGGAAGGGGCAGGGGGAGCGCTCCTGCCCAGAAACCGGGAGATGAGTGCTCCTCCACCCGGAGCTGGTGGCTGTGCAGCAGGGGAAGGGTGGGGGAGCGCTCACCACCAGGTGAGTTTAAACAAAAACAAAACAACAAACAAAAAGGTATACCCTGCACCCGAGTAGTGGGTGCGGGGTTTGTAAAAACGAATATAACCAGTGGGTTATATTCGCTAAAATACGGTACCTGCAGGAATATGGCCCTAACCGTGAATTTCCCCAACCAAACTAATTCCCGACAGCGCAGTAGATGTTCAGTGTGGCAAGCTTCCAGAGTGTGATGGCAATGTGCTTCTGCAGGGAAATGGCAGGTCACAGTCAGGTGTCCCCTGAAGGCAGGGGCAAGCCACTCACAAAACTCCAGGAAGGTGGCCTTCTGCATGCGGAATTTTGGAGCCTCTGCTGGTCATCTCATTGCTGCAGGACAATGAGGTCCCACCAGTTGGAACTTGTCTCCCTCCACCAGAAGCGGCATTCCACAGTGTGCAGAGGATTGAGGATCATTTGCTGCAGCAGGAGTGCCAGGGCTTGCGTGAAGGGGTCCTCTGGTTCAGGCTGGTTGTCGTGCTGAAGCAGTATGTGGGCAGTTTGGATGAACTGTGCCATGAGGCACGACGTGAGGCTTGTGAGCCTAGCACTGCTTTGCAGCAGCTTCAGCTCCATATTGAAAGTGCTGTGGCATCCATCAGGGCAACCAAAGCACACAGCGTGAGTTTGTGTCCCACAAGGGGGTAGGCAGTGGTGGAATGGCATGTGAGACGCGGCTGTAGAGAAGAACTCTTGTAAGCATGTGTCTCAGCTAGCCTTAGCAAGCAGCCACAGAAAGTGTCTGCCCTCCCCAGAGTGCTTCCAGGGGCTTTAAATCTGATGCACATTCTAGTCAATTTTGAAATAATTCTGAGCTATTCTGATGCTGCCTTGTAGTGTGGACATGCTATTTTGAAATTATTATTTCAGGAGTTATTATTTCTAAGCTAGCCAATTAGCCCGTCATAAGACGGGATTTTCAGGTCTCTCTCTCTCTCCCTGTCGGGGATGCATGAGCGGGTCAGGCAGCACCCTGGGATCTGCACATGCCCGGGTGAGTCCGGCTCCCCACCAGCCGATTCCCTCTCCCCACCAGCCAGTTCCTCCTCCTGATTTCCCATGGCCAGCCTCGCTGCCCCCGACTCCCACCCCCGACCAGCTTTCCTTCCCGCCGGCCGCCCCTCCCCGTTCTCCCCTGGCCAGCTACTGCTGCCTCTGACCTCCCCCCAGTTCTGCTTCCCCCCCCAGCCAGCCCTGCTCCTATCCCAGCCGGTCCCTCCCCCCTCCGATCATGGGTGTCCATTTTTTGTTTGTTTTTAAACACCCTACCCCAGTGACGTACATGACCGGGGCGGGGCCATGTACGTCACCGCCCGACTTCCCCTCTCGCCATGGCGCTCGGCTGAGTGCTGTGCCACTCAGCTGGGCCACGGCGGGAGAACCTAACAACCGTTTGAGAGTCTAAACCGCTCCCCATGCAGTGCTGCATGGGGCGCGGACTAAACGGCCGCTTCCGCCCGCTTAGCTCCCCCATGTGGCTGGCCAGCTGAGTGGCACAGCACTCAGCTGAGCGCCATGGTGGGAGGCAAGAGTGCCCCCCAGAGGCGAGTCTGTAACACTACAGCGTTACAGACTTTCAGACATTGGGCTACTATATATATATGACGAGTTATTTTGAAATAATTTCCTAGTGTAGACATGCGCTTAGACTCTGTATTAGCATATAGCAACTTCCTTTTTCAGAATGGGCCATTTCAAGCCTGAAAGACTGCAGTGGTGCACCATGCTTCTATTGTGGAGAGGGAACTCTAAGCTATATGTTCTCCCCAGAAGGCACATCATCTTGAAAAATTGGAAAAAAAAACAAAAAAACACCCAAAAAAACCCCACACAAATCTGACAACTGCTTAGTATATGTTGAAACCTGCTAATAAGTTCTCAGGCTATTCCTGAGAAAAATTAATCTGTACTAATCGGTTTAGTGTTTTGCATGTGTGCTATCCTTCACCTACACATCATATATATGTGACAAAGTGTAACGGCATTGGGCATATCACACAAATACAGTGCCCTACTTACTTAGACCTCACTAATGTTTAGTCAGGAGCTTCCAACTTCAAATTGAGTGTGTACGGGCAGAAGTGAAAGTGGGCCAGCACAGACCGGAACAGCATATTGGTAAAATATGGCCACTGGTATGGACTGGTACACAACAGATATTAAAGTGCTACCACAGCAGCGTTTTAAGGACTGTACTGGCAGAGCTGCTGAAGGGGAGTAAAAGGGGCAGCTGATTTGGGGTCTGATGATTTTAAAGGGTCTGGGGATCTTGGCCATTGCCACCACTACTATTGTACCAGCGGCTAGAGCTCCAGGCATAGGAGCCAAATCCATGGGTAGTCTGGGGCTGGAGCATGTCAAAAAATTAGGTGCAGAGCACCCACCAACACCAAGTTCCCCCCTTCTGCCCTCAGCCCAGTGCTGAGAACTCCCCTCTCTCCCTCCCAGCACTTCTGGAGCACTGCAGACAGCTGATTCACAATATTTAGGAAGCTCCATGAGGGAGAGTGAGGAGCAGCGATGGGGCTCACTTGGGAGAGCAGGTGGTTCAGTGGTGGAGCAGGGCAGGAAGAGGTGGAGCAAGGCAGGAACTTGGGGAAGGAATGAAGAGGAGGTGTAGGCCTGGAATTGAATGAGGATTAAGCATCCTCTGACAAAATAAGAAGTCGGTGCCTAAGGTCCCAGACATTGCCCATTTTTGACCAGGGAGAGCAGGACTGCCACTCAGGGTGACATGCTGATGGTGGGTGCATTGGAGATAACCTAGACCTGCAGCCAGCCAGCTAGGCAGGAGAGGAAGCACTGCAGCCAGCCCAGCCAGGATCAGGGAGGAACATCTCAGGTAACTCCTCTGGTCTGGTAGGAGCAACAGCAGGGCTAGATGCCCAGGGGAAAGGATTTACCATTCTCCTCAGGACATAGGGCCCCCTATAAAAGCCATGTGGGGAGCATTTAGGGCAGCAGGCTGTGCTGGAAGAGGCTCCCAATCTGGATGGGCAGCTGAGGATGGCTGGGACAAGGGAGGGTGAAGGAGGAGTCTCTGTGCAGCTTTTCTCTATGACTGCGTCTAGACTGGCAAGTTTTTGCGCAAAAACTTGCCAGCTGTCTACACTGGCCGCTTGAATTTGCGCAAGAGCACTGACTTTGTAATGTACAAAATCAGTGCTTCTTCACAAATACAATGACGCTCCCGCTCGGGCAAAAGCCCTCTTGCGCAAATGCTCCATGCTAACCAGGGTTGCCAGCTATCAGTAAATTCACAGTCTGTAAAAAAGAGCAAAAATCGCCTGGCCATAAAATCTGTAAAAATATTTAGATGTCAGTAAAAAAACACTGAGCTTTGCAGTGGAGCTGAGGCCCCCCCCCCCCCACTCCCCTGCCTCACTCCCTTGGCCCTGGGGTGAGCTCTGCACCTTGGAGAATTCATGGGGTCAAGTGGAGAGAAATTCTCCTTGTAGGACCTCCTCCAGCCTGCTGCTAGCTGACAGGGGCTGCTCTTCCCCACCTATGGCTTTGAACTCTTCTTTGGCATCACTAGGATCAGCATAGAAGCAACTTTTGGTGGCATGCATGCAGCACACACCCCTGCCATGCTCCCTGCATCTGAGGAGAGGGGGGACAGGGGACAGCAGGGATAGGTTCTGCACCAGTAAGTCAGAGTGTGGGAGGAGGGCCCAAAAGGGGGATGGTTTGGGCCAGGAGAGGGACTGTAATAGGAATAAGATTGTGTTGATATGCCTGGCCAATATGCTGCAGGGCCAGTTGCCTGTCTTGTGGGCTCCCCTCTTGCCCCAGCTGCCTGCCTGCTACCCAGATGGGTTTAGGTGCCATCACAGTCAGCTTATCTGAGAAGCAGTAGTGTTGCGATGTATGAATAAAAACATTGACTATTGTTCACTTTTGTCTCTTTGAGCCATCGTTATAATTATGTAACAATGTGTCCATACAAAATTTGGTTGTTCACAATTTTTTTCTATACTATCCATAAAAATCATTTTCAGCAGTTGATAACCCTGGGGGCTGCTGCAGCCAGCTTGCTCCCATCCCATCCATCCCATTTCTTCCTTACAGAGGTGATACATGTGGAAATGCACTGGAAATGTCACACTCCCCATCCCCCCCACACACACCACACAATTTTCTGCCAGGGTTTGCCTGCTCAGCTCTTTACTTCTCCCGCCCCTGCTTCTTGCTGGATGCAGTCTGGGACCAGGATGGGAGAGGTTGGGAGGAGGGAAGGGCTGCTGCTACTTCTTCAGCTCTGCCAGGAGAGATTAGGTAGGGAAGAAAGGAACACTTCCCTACTTTCCCATATGGGGACTGGGCTGCCAGCTAGGGAGGTGGAGTATGACACTCAAACTGGGCTGCCAGCTGGGGAGGTGGAGTCTGACACTCAAGCTTTACATTGTGCCCCCTGCTGAAGGTCCTGTCCTCCCTTTTCCCCTGGCTCAGAGTCTTCACTCACTTGGTTCCAAGGGGGCTGCTCCTGCCTCCCCAAAGTGAGGCAGGTGGGTGTACAGGAGATAAATGAGTGTGACTGAAATCAGCTCTCCCATGTGCCTCTTCCCCCTCTGAACAGGAATGGGAATGGGGGCCACAGTGGGGAGTGCTTGCTTGCCTGAAACCCATTTACCTTTCATTTCAATCCCTGATTACTTATCCACATTGTCAGGATTTCATTTTTTAACTATTTCTATTTACGCGACATGTTATTCTTGACAGTATACTGAAATTCCTTGGGGCAGGAGGCCTTGTCTAAACTGTTGGGCACAGTGTTGTGTACATTTCTATACTGCATCAAGATGAAAATGAAGGAAACTTTCTTTAGTCCCATATTAATCCCATATCCTTGATTCCTCCTCTGGAGGTCACTGGGGTTCCTGCTGTTTGTGTGAGGAACTGAGGATAATGTGTGATTTTTGTGACATATTTTCAATCAGGCACTTGAACTGAGAGAGAAATCTGGTAAGATTATAGATTCTGTCCCAACCTTTAACCCCAATGCTTCACCCCTGCATCTCTGGCTTATAAATAGGCTTGGTAGAATGCACTTTTTGTATTTTATAACTCTGATATGTAAAAGAAGTTGTTTTTGTCTTTTTATAATTTTTAATTTTCACAGTTTTAGGAAAGTATGGAGGGAGGTCAGATAATATTTAATAATAATAGAAGATGAGATTCAAGGAATTCAAGATTTAAATCTGTTAAAACAGAAACAGAGAGATAAGATGGGTTAGGTAATATCTTTTTTGGTTTGGGATCAAATTTAGCTGGAGAAGCGTTCTGCGGAATTTAAGGGCTTGTTCTTTCACCAACCAAAATTGATCCAATTGAAGATATTATTTCACCTATCTTGTGACTCTCGTCTTAGTACCAACATGACTATAACAAAACAACAACTACTAAGTAAGTGTCAATATTACATATCAAGATATATAAAATAAATATCCTAAAACCAAAAAATGATTTGTTGATTTAACTATTCATTCACTAGTCCATTTGTAACAAGCCTGATTCAGAAGTTTATATCACTGAATTTTGACACTAACAAGTTCTCAAGACACATTTTTCTTGCTTTACTAATCTGTAAATAATTTAATTATTACTGATAGAACTATTTCAGGATTTGTGTGTATAGTGAAATCAACAACTAATTTCTAAGTTATTTGCAAAAGAAAAAAAACAGGAGAGTTTTCAGGTGCCTAAGTATCCCCTGGAATCACAGTTAAAATTGCATTCCCCTATCATCACCAAAATTTGAAATTGCACCCCAGGTGAGTCAGGAGTGGCCAGAGGGCTTCAGGAAGGCCATGGGCTCAGGCAAGAGGCAGCCCTCATCTGGCACCATAGAGCTCACCTTGAGCTGCTGGCCAAGCACCAGGCAGCTGCCACAGATGCTAAAAGAGTTGCTGGTGCTTCTACAGAGCAGCTCAGACTGTGGATGAAGAATACCTTTGAAGGGCCACTGACAGATTTGGGTTTTTACCCATAGTTTTATTTCACAATCTGATGCCATTCAAAAATAGTGGTGTTCCTTCCGTGTATCATATTTTAGGGTAAATATTTAATCTAAAATAAAATCCAGTCCCCATGTAGCTCTTAAAGGAAGAGCTTTGTTAAGAAGTATTGATAATGACAATTCCCTTTGCAAGGGACAGAGACAACAGGAGACCCTGCATCCCTAATGGCAACATATTTGCTGGGTTTAAAGAGCCATACTGAAAGAGTAGCTTACCCTTTTGCTTTCAAGTTACCTTGCATCTTTCTTGATTTGCAATGAGGAAACATTGGCCAGCAATGTTATGGTGCTGACTACTCTTGATGACCAACATATGAATGTCTCTCATCAAAGCTACAATTAACAGGACAGCTCATATAAGTCTTCAATTTTAATGAAAAGGGTTTTTTTGTTTGTTTTTAAATGTTGATTTGGTTAAAATGACTAGCATAAAATAACCCCTTTTTACTCAAAACTGAAGAGCTGTTTGAACTTTTCCTTGTGCAAAACTCTTTGTGAAATTAAGACATCAGGAATTGCAGTGCTATGAAAAAATCATTTGCACTGTATTAAAGAAAAATATTTCTCAAAAACTTTAATATAAAAGAAATGTGGCCAATCACAATGGAGAGAATAAGGGATTAGGTTGATTGGGGAATAATAAACAGCCTATCTTATGAGAGAAGATAAAGGACTGTGGCTTATTTAGCCTAGGAAAATGAGCGCTGAGAAAGGATATGCGTGATCTTTTTAAATACCAGGGGAAAAACACCAGGGAGAGGGAAAATGCTTCTTAAAGAAAAGACAATGTTGGGACAAGAACAAATGGATATAAACAGTATAAAAATATATTAGAAGAAAGTTGCTGACCATCAGAAAAGTGAGGTCCTGAAGCAGCTTTTCAATAGGAAAAGTAGAGGCAAATGAACTACTTAAAAATTGGAGCTTGACAAATGTATGAACAGGTTTATGTGAAGGAGGTGACTACAAAAACAGGGGACTGGACTTGATGACTTAGAAGGTCCCTTCCAATCTTGTAAAAGGAAGAAGTATACAGAGTTGTACTGTCCTAGTGGGGCATCTTAGAGGTATTCTTTCCTTGGCACATATCATACAGAGTCCTGAAGAAATGCAGGCCAAAGCTGTTCTTTGCTACAACCTTTGAAAAAAATGCAGTATGCATCCCACCCTAACTCCATTCCACTGCCCTAGTCCACCATTGCTGCCTGGTACAGTGCTGATTAGAGATCAGTGAAGATTGCCTGATGCTCTGGCATCTATTAATACCAATAGTTTCCACCCCAATACTGGTCTCAGAGTTAGTTTTGCTTCTTTAGGTATACAGTATACAAATGCTGGATCATACTTAAGTATGTAGGACAGGCTTCTTTAAACTCTGAGTGAATCATACCCTTCTCTGACCCTTATCTTTCTTCCATCAGTATGAACTCCTTACGCCATTACCATGTGCCCTGTATATTTGAAAGTTGTCACTTTGAATCAAACATGTTCTTTATTGAATTTGATGTTTTTGGCACGGACTGTTCCCATCACCTGATGTAGAATTTGATCATGCTGTTCTGCTGTCTCTGCTGCTATGATTATATCATCACCTTTCATATGAATTCTCTGTATGTACCAAAAGATATCCTAATTTTTCCGATAAAACACCTTGTTTGTAGATTTGATGTGGAACAGAAGAAAACAGAAACTGTAATTTGTAACAGAAACGGGGGGCTTACTGTGCAGAGATTTAAGAACTCCTCTTACAATTTTATCTTCCATTATACATCTTTTTCATAAGATAGATGGTGAAGATAGAATTGCCTGCCAAACAGTTCAAAACTCCTTTGTTTTGTGTGGGTGCAATGCTGCTGTATCTGGGTCACATGTATCCAAAAACAATCAGAATGCAGCTTTCATTCATAGTTCTATAACAAAGTAATTAACTCAGTTCACAGAATGCTACCTTTTGGCTAAATCTTTTTTTCTCAAATTATTGCATGGTAACTTTCAGTGTACTGAACAGGGTCAAGGATATCTTCAATTACCTATACTTCTAATACTCTGAAGAAGTGGGTTGTACCCACAGAGGTTCATGATACCATCTACATGTTTTGTTAGTCTTTAAGGTGCAGCTAGACTATTAGTTGTTTTTTAAGTTTTTCCTATGAAAAGTGGTATGACTTTGGGGTTAGCATGGATATACTTCTCTTCTTCAGTCACCAAGGATTTTAACTACATCCTGGTACCTGGTAATTAAGCTTTCCTTTTGATTAACTTGACTATGACTAGTGATTTAATTCGGCCAATTAAGACCTGTTTCCAGGAGCCACAAGGGGCAATGATAGTGACACAGCTTTACAGTTCCCTTCCCTGCCTATTAAAATCTACAACCATCAGCAACTGAATGTCTTTTTTTTATCTAATATTTATCAGTTATTATTGTACAACTCTTTTCTTTTAATTAAATACCGTTATAGTTGCTGCTTTATCTCCAGACTTTTTACAAAATCCTAAAAAGCAGAAGTTGTCAGACAGACTTCTTGCAGCCAAGATGGTTGGCCAAAGAGAGGTTGCCTCTCTGAGACTAGGTAAAATTATGCACTGGCTAAAACAAATCTCAAATGAACAGATCATCTTGAGAAAAATATTTAAAGATATAACAATTCAAATATATTACTAGTAACTATCTAACTAATTTGCAGGGTGTAGAATTCAAACTAGAAAAAGCTGAGAAGAGAATTTCTTCATGGAAGAAGTCACAATGAGCACAGTAAAACTCCATTGGTCCGGCATCCAATGCTCTGGCACTCCTGATGGTCTGGCACCATCAGGAACCCGGAAGTGCTCCGGGCAGCCGGACAATTGGAGCTGCTCTGCGGCCGGCTTCCCCGATTTAGCCACTGCTGAAACTGACCAGCAGCTGAATCGGGGAAGTCGAGGGCAGGGCAGCTGGGGTGCTGCCGGGTTGGTCCCGTAGCGCTGCCTCGGGCTGCGGGACCAACCCGGCAGCACCAGCTGCTAGCCGCAGGCGTCCCGATTCAGCTGCTGCTGAAACTGACCAGCAGCGGCTGAATCGGGACGCCTGGGGCAGAGCCGGACTATCGGAAGGGGGGGCTATGACGGGTCTGGGGTGGCATCCCCCCTCACCCCACCCCAGACCCCTCATAGCCCCCGCTTCCAATAGTCCGGGATATCTGATAATCCGGCACCCCCTGGGTCCTAAAGGTGCCGGATTATCAGAAGTTTACTGTATTATGAATGTACCCTTACAGCAATAGGAAATGACTGATAAAGCATTGCAGGAGAAAGTTAATGATCATAAGAAAAGATCAAAGAGGAAAATCTGAGAAATGTGGATCTATGAAGAGGGGCTGTGGAATTTTTATTCGCTGTGCTGCCAGAATCCTTGTCTCTCTCTGTTGGTCACAATTCATAGAATCATAAAATCCTAGAACTGGAAGGGACCTGAAGAAGTCATCGAGTCTAGTCCCCTGCCCTCACGGCAGGACCAAGTCTAGATCATCCCTGACAGGTGTCTGTCTAACCTGCTCTTAAATATCTCCAGTGGTGGAGATTCTACAACCCCCATAGGCAATTCATTCCAGTGTTTAACCACCCTGACAGTTAGGAAGCTTTTTCCTAATGTCCAACCTAAACTTCCCTTGCTGCAGTTTACGCCCATTGCTTCTTGTCCTATCCTCAGAGGCCAAGGAGAATGATTTTTCTCCCTCCTCCTTGTGACACCCTTTTAGAAGGTTAAAAGGAATCCAGTTATTCCCCCAACTGAGTGTTTTAGAGGTTGGGAAAGTGAGTGACAAAACCATCCCCTTGTAAACTTTCTGCAATTAAGTCCTAATTCAGTTTGGATAAGAGTTATGTTCTTAAAGAGATCTTAGTCAATTTTAATCACTTCATTTCTTTTTCTCAGTTTTCTTAACTTTTTTCCTTTTTCTGGTCTGCCTTATTCCCTTTCCCTCGTGTCCCCCAAGGCAATGAAGGGGAACCCAGATATACTTTTCCTAGGTCTGGAATTAACAATGGTCCAAGCAATAACACTATCCACCTTAATGAGTTGGAGACAAACAAATTTAGGAGGGGGTGTTTGGGGGAGTGTTTAACTGTTTCTCTTCCACAGCCAATGACGTAGCAATGTTATTTCATAAAGGACTCAGTTTACAAATTCTAGATGTAAATCAAGACGAGGAAGGTATATTTTTGTTCTAATGAATGCCAAGAGCTGACTCTATATGGACCCAATTAATCTATATGGACCCAATGAAGATGATCCAAGTTTATTTAAAACCTGTATTACCATATTACTTTATATTCCACTAGAATGAATAAGAGATTACAAGGAAGAATGAAGTTAAAAGATCCATTGTATGTATGCCATACAATAAAGGATTTTATTTCCCCCCCACATTCCACATATTCATGACTTGATTTCTGACTGATTTCTACAAATCTGATAGTTTTAATAATTAATAATGAGATGAAGTCTATCATGATCTCTCATCAGGCACCAGTGACACTAAAATTTTGCCCTCCTGAAACAATGTGGACTCATAAAAGTGAACTCCTCTCTCCTGAAAGATAAACATTTCAGAACTTTGTCACTGAAGAGATTCTAAAAAAGTGACACAACAAAGACAGTGTATCTCATAAGGCATAGGTGACTTGTGGTAGCCCTCAGGAGGTGCACCGTTTCCCTATGCCCCTGCCAAAATGTTAATTACTAAATGGTATGCCCCACATGCCTCCCCTGCTCCTCTGGGTGGCCCTCTCTGTACTCCCTCCCCCACAGGCACCAGTCACCCATGCCATAACGTGAATCAGGCTAAAAGCTTTTCATTAGGGATAGGATAATTTCCTATTCAATAGTAGATAGACAGCTACCCAGGCATGGCTTCTGGAATTAACTGAACAACTTCTAGACATGAATTTAGAATGTACAAACTACTTCACTGAAGAAAATCTTTTAAAATGAATTAGCCTTCAGAATGAAGTAAATAGACTTATTTTAGCACAACCAAAATTTGCTATGTTTAAACTTATACAAACATAGTGAGTGTCAGAGGAAAGAGTGGGAAAAATTCTTAGAATAGATTAAAAGTGAAAGATCAAAGATCCTGAATAATATTGCTCAAATGAAAACAAGGGCAGGTTATTACTAATCAAAAAGAGATCACTGATCATTTTTTGAAATTCAATAGGATCTTTTCAATAATGATTCACAATTGGACACAGAAGAATTCAATGATATTTTAAAAACTTTAAGTTCTAACAAATCTCAGAGCATTGGGACAGTTAGCTTCTCTCTTGCAATTACAGGAAATAATCAAGGCCCTAAAGGAAATGAGTCCATGCAAGATGCTCAGCCCTGATAACCTACCAACTATAATGTTCATAGAATTCTAAAAAAGTCTGTCCCCTAAGTTGTTACTCATTCACGATAATGCCCTAAAGAAAAGTACATTACCTCCTACTAGGAGGGAAGCCTAATTACTCCACTACTAAAACCAGGTAAGGCTACATAAAAGTGTAACTGCTATAGACCCATTTTTAATCAATATTGATAATCACACTTTCAAAAATATTGGCTTAGATGCTTGATAAAGTAATGAGTGATATGGTTCATGCCAATCAGGTGGGATTTATTTTAGAAAGGCCTGGTTCAGATAACACACATCAGTTAGTTAAATTTATGGCATTCCATCAACACTCTAGAAATTCCTATTCAACCATTTTACCTTTGACAGAGTGAACTGGCAATATCTGTTTTTGTATCTTGGGTAAATTTAGGTTGGGGAAATCCTTTATTTCATGGATAAAACTGCGGTATTTCAATCCCAGCTCTCATATCCTAAACAAACAGCACAATATTCCCCCTTCTTTGATCTGTTTCGAGGAACTAGAGAGATATCCCTTCTTCCCCCTTGCATTAGAACCATTTGCAATAATAATTAGTGGGAACACCAAGGTATTCAAGGGATCAAATCAGTAACTCAGTAGGCAAAAATATTTCTATATGCAGACAACATGCTCCTATTTATTAAAATCTGGATCAATATATTCTAAATATCAAAGTTATCTATTATTTGTATGGTAAATTTTCCTGCTACAAGATAAATTGGAGTAAGCTGGCAGAAATAAGATCTCATTGGATTTAGTTGGAAGTGGCTATCCTAGAGGGACATTTAGATGGGAACAGACAAACCTCACGTCTTGGCATCCTGTTCCCTAAAGAAATTAAAAACAGACATGGTTAATTTAGCCCCATTAATCATGTAGCTAGCTAACAATTTAAATAGATGATAGGCACTACTTCTCTCTCTTAGAGGAAAAATAAACATAATTAAAAATGAATGTCCTCAGAATCCTTTATATTGTGAATTCCTTCCCTATACATAGTCCTCCCTTTTATTTTACCAAAATAGAAGATTTTCTTGTGGGTAACAAACTGAAAAGATTATAGTGTAACCCACACACCTAGGCTACGTCTACACTGGCATGATTTTCCGGAAATGCTTAAAACGGAACAGTTTTCCGTTATAAGTATTTCCGAAAAGGAGCGCTACATTGGTCCCGGAGTTACCGTTATAACGATGCGCTTTTCCGGAAAAGCGCTGCCTACATTGGCGCGCGCTTTCCGAAAAGCAGAAGCCCGGAGCCATTTTGAAGAGGGCAAAGGCCACCAGACCTTTCCGGGCGGGCCGGAGCGCCATTCAGACACGTGCTTAAAGGGGTCTCGCCGACAGCCGTTGGTCTCCTGCTCCCTGCCTTGGGACCTCTGCCAGGACTGGCACCCTTAGCAGGTTCAGTGGTTGCCCTCTGGGTTTTGGGGACACCACCCTTTGGCCCCCAACTGCTTTTCCCTGAGTTTAGTTTTTTCTGCCCTGCTCTGTCTGCCATGGAGCCGTGGGTGGCCATTTGCCTGCTCGGGCCCCTGTTGAGTTGCACGAGTGCCTGCTGCTCGTGCTGCAGGCCGGTGCCATGGTGTACATGAACCAGGAGGCAGAGATCGCATTGGACTCTCACCAGGGAGGCCCTGGCAACCGTGTGGCATCAGCACCCCACCGTAGAGAGGCCCGTCCTGAGTTTCGAGAGCAGCACCGACTGGTGGGAGCTGGTCCTCGGGTCTGGGACGACCACCAATGGATCAGGAATTTCCGCATGAGAAAGCGGACCTTCCTGCAGCTGTGCACCTGGCTCACCCCGCGCTGCAGAGAGCCACCACCCGGCCGCGGGCACCCATCCCCATCAAGAAGAGGGTCGCCATCGCGCTCTGGAAGCTGGCCACACCGGACAGCTACCGCCGTGGCACAGCAGTTCGGGGTGGGACGATCAACCGCCGGAGTGATCGCCGTGGGAGGTAAGTCCCAGGGGAGTGGGATGGGGAGGGTGCTGCACTCCAGGCCCAGGGATAGCCAAGATTCCAGGCTGGGTCGGCCAGGGGTTTGGGCCGCCCCTCCCTTGCACAGGCCCGCTGGTGGGGGCCGTGGGGCGAGGGGGCCCTGTGTGTGTGTGTGTGTGTGTGTGTGAGGACAGAGGGAATCAAGGGGGCCCCAAGGGAGCGCACACTCACCCCTGCCGTGACGTGATGTGTTCCCTTGTGTTTCTCTGCACCCTTCTGCAGGTCGCCCACGCCATCAACAACATCCTGCTCCCGCGAATCATCCGCCTGCGCGACGTGGATGATACCATGGCCGCTTCGCTGCCCTCGGGTTCCCAACCGCGGGGAGCCCTGGACGCCACCCACATCCCCATCCGGCCCCGGAGCATCGAGCGCCCATTTTATGAACCGCAAGGGGTACTGCTCCATTGTTCTGCAGGCCCTCGTGGACCACCGGGCCGCTTCCTGACATTTACGGGGCTGGTCCGCCGGCACACGACGCCCGCATCCTCCGCAACTCTGGACTGTTTCGCAGGTTGAAGGCGGGCACCTACTTCCCGGCGAGACTTGACTGTCGGGATGTGCCTATGCCCATCTGCGTCGCGACGCCGCCTACCCCTGATGCCCTGGCTAATGCGGCCCTACACGGGCAGCCGGACCAGAACCGGGCCCGGTTCAACGATCGCCTCAACCGGGCCCAAACCCAGTGGAGCTGGCCTTTGACGCTTAAAAGCCCGACCGTTGTTTGCTCACCCGTCTCGACATGGGTGAGCAGAATGCAACGGAGGTACTGGCCGCGTGCTGCGTGCTCCACAACATTGTGGAGCGCAGCGGGAGGCCTTCCTCCTGCATGGATGGCAGCCGAGGCACAGACCTTGGAACAGCCCGACACAGCTGCCGTCCGCCAGGCGCGCCAGGATGCGGTGCGATCAGAGAGGCCCTGGTGGACATGTTTGCCCAAGCCCCGTAGCAGGGTCGCCTGGGTCTCCCAGACTACTCCCGCCCGTCCCCTACCCTCCCCACCCTCCCCTTACCTCCCCAATTGTAAAGGCCGGGTCAAAGCACATCGGCCGTCATCGTGACTGTTCGCCGGGTGCGCCGGGCTTAGTCAGGGTTTTTCTTTTAGTTTAGGCTGCCACCATCGTCTGTGTCAAGAAACAGCACGAGGATTCTCGGAAGGTCGGAAGGCTCAAGTCAGCGTACCTGATTCCAGTCGTCTTCCGTCGAGGATCTCCTGGCTGTTCCTCTCCTGAGGCCCGGAAGGACCAAAGGATTGAGGTGGCCAGCAACACTACCCAATTGTCCTCCCTGCGCCTAGACTATGTTTAATTATCTGTAGTGTGCATCTTTTAACTGTTCTTGCTTGTTTGTGAGCTATGTAAATATAGTTTGTGGTTTACATTTTACTGAAAAGTCTCAGTATTTATTTATGCGCCACAAACCAATGAGCACTTAAAAGGGCCCCAGTGATAGAGTACAGATTTTGTTGTCTGCAGTTTGTAACCCTGTTAAATTTAAGTGGCTAATTGGCATCTCACATCATTTCCTACAGTTACTAGAGTAACACGATAACCAACACAGGAATGAACAGAAAAATAGAAAACTGTTTATTTACAAGGGGGGGAGGGGACCTTCAACTGGGACGGGGACCTTCAACTGGGACTGGGACGGGGACCTTCAACTGGGACGGGGACCTTCAACTGGGACTGGGACGGGGACCTTCAACTGGGACGGGGACCTTCAACTGGGACTGGGACGGGGGACCTTCAACTGGGACGGGGGGGCAGTTACTGGATGGATGGCCCCTGCGACTGCTCCTCCGGGGGCCTGCACACGCTGGGCAGACCGCAGTAGGGGCAGGCTGCACGGGAGGTGGGCACGACCACGGGCACGACCACCGACCAGGAGCAGGGGCAGGAGCAGGGGCAGGGGCAGGGGCAGGAGCAGGAGCAGGCAGCAGGGGCAGGAGCAGGGGCAGGAGCAGGGGCAGGGCAGGGGCAGGAGCAGGAGCAGGAGCAGGAGCTGGGATAGGAGCTGGGATAGGAGGGGCATGGGCTGTGCTCCGGGAGGAATGGCGGGGCATGGGGTCCGGCCATGCCATAATGGATGGCATGGACCAAATGTGCTGTGAGCATGTCCATGTTTGTGCGCATCCTCGGCACTCATGTAGGAAGGCAGCCCAGCCTCCTGCCGCCACTGCAGGTCCCCTGCACCCGCCGGCGATGGAGGCCTGGATTGCCTCCACGGCGCGCACGTGGCGGCGCAGAAGCTGGTCTCTGCCGCCGCCTGTGCCTCCGGGTTGGCCAGCTGGGGGTGCCGCTGCTGCCGCGCAGTGTCGGGTCTGGTGCTGGGTCCCGCTGCAGGGAAGAGAAGAAAGGATGGGTCAGTCAGGCAGGCCGTCCCACTGTCCCCACATCTCATGCCCTCCACCCCTGAGCCCAGGTGACCCCACAGTTGTGTGGCTTGGGCCCACTCGGTTTCTCCTGCCCCGTGTTGTATGTTGGCAAGGAGGATCGCCTGCTGGAGTAGGGTCCTCTCTCCAGTATTGTAAGCACCGGTCTGTGTCCTGGCCCCGTGGAGGGCGGGAGGGTGCTTGTGCTGCGCTCACCTGTGGAACTCCCTGCCGGTGGAGACTGTGAAAAGCTTTGGGCTAATCGCTGGTGTTTGACAGGAGCGAGATGCATCCCCACGCAGTGCCTGGGAGCACATCTGGCAGAGGCGGTCTGGGCTCTCAGATCCTCGCGTGGATATCTCCTGGACGTAACCAGAAGCGTGAGTGGGTGGGGGTGTCCCATCCTTGCAGCAAAACTCAGGGGCCCTTGTCCTCCCACTATCCCTCCCGCAAGGCCGGTAGCCCAGGGACATGTGCGGCCACAGTGGGGACTTCCTCGGGAACCAGCCAAGGCACCGGGAGCAGGCGAGGGACTGTGACGCTGCGGTTTTCCCAGGAGCAGCTGGCTGTGCCTCACAGCCAGGCATGGGACAGTGTGCTGTTCTCCGTGCTGCACCCTTGGCGGAGGTGAGGGGCTCTGGGCTGAGTCCCTGGGGCCCTGGCCGGTTCCAGCCGGCATCCACCCTTCCCCCTGGTCCCGCCGCATGTGTGTGAGCAGCACGGTCCCAGGCGTGCCCTGCAGCTGCCTGCCGCGCCACGTGCCGCTCGGTCGCCAGGCTGCACGAGGTTGCACGTGCTGCTTGCTGCCTCATGCGACGCAGCGCAGCTCACGTGGCCTGAGTGAAATGCTCTCCTCCTCCCTCTGGGCACCTGGCTCCCACCCCGCCTCCGCCCCGCCTTTGGGAGTGCAAACTGCAAAGACTCACCAGTGGGTTCTCCGGCCTCGGCCTCGGCCTCGGAGGAGCTGCTGGAGGGGGCCTGCTGGGTGGTGGCCTCCTCCGCGCCGGGACGCGCTGCTGCTGTCCTCTCCTCCCCTGCTCGGTGGGTCGTCTGATGGGGGCGCTGGCAGGTGTCCACAGGACGTCCGGGCTTGCGGGCTGGCTGGCCCAGGAAGGCGCTCAGCCGGTCATAGTAGGGGCAGGCGCCTGGTCCTGCCTCTGCCCTCGCTGGCCCGGACGTACTCCCAGCCGCAGCTCCTTCACTTTGGAGCGGACCTGCTCGGCATTCCGGGTGGGGTGTCCCTGTTGTGCCAGGTTGTCGGCCAGCCGTGTGTACAGCTCGACATTGCGGCGCTTGAGTGCAGGTCGTGGAGACCCTCCTCCTCCTGCCACAAGTCCAGGAGGGTCTCCAGCTCCCTGGGGTCCAGGATGGGGCCCGGCGCTTGCCCCTGGGGCCTCCTGTGCTGGGGGTGCAGGGGCTCACCAGCCGGAGCTGCCATGGCGCGGTCCAATGGGTGGCTGGGCAGCACAGCAGCACGTGGCAGAGCTCAGGCTGCAGGGTCTGCGGCGCCTGCCACGTGCGCCCAGCAGCCTCCCTACCAGGAAGTCCAGGGCTCCTACGGGTCTCGTGGCGACCAAACCGCTTTTTCCGCTTTCTTCTGCTTTTCCGAAAAGCTGTCTACACTGGCCCTTTTCCGAAAAGCTTTTCCGAAAAAGGACTTTGCCCGAGCGGAGCGGCATAGCTTTTCCGAAAAGCGCTGATTTCATACAGTAGATCGCCATTGCTTTTCCGAAAAGCAAGCGCCAGTGTAGACAGTCGCACCTTATTCCGGAAAAGCGGCTGATTTTCCGAATAAGTGGCCCAGTGTAGACACAGCCCTAGTGTGGTTACTGAGCAATGCAAGTGGTACCTAGACCACAGCAATAGTTAAGATCAAGAGATCTCTACAGCGTGGGCTAGGTGCCAGCGGGCTTTTAGCTCAGAGGGTAGAGGCTCCTATAGTCAGCTCCTGAAGTCTCAGGTTCAAGTCTGCCCAGTGGTGGTGACAAGAGATCCCTAAAAAAACAGGTGATTTTACATTTCCCAACATTTCAAAATTCTTAGTCAAGCATCCTATGTATGTTGCTGAGCTCCAGCTTGACTCTGTCTGGTTGCTCTTTTACCCCTTTCCAATGCACTGCACTCAAATAACTACTGATTCCCTAAGGAACAATTATAAATTATTGTGGCATCCAGAAATATTTGGCATACAATATCCACTAAATATAAAATTCACCCCCTTCTACATAGCATAACCTCAGTCTGGAGTAACTTGAAACACTATAGCAGGGAATTACAGGGCTTTTGACCATCAGTCAATTTATTGAAAATAATACCTTCTTCCTTTTTACAACAGAAAGGTTCAGTCTAGAGACCAAGAGTGGTATTATATCCACCTTAAACATGCCATCTTCTAAGTGTTTAGCCCTGATTACAAGTATAACCCATTTGTCCAAGACCCATGACAACACTATCTCACCCTAGGCCAGCAAATTTGAATTAAACATGGACTCCTTAAAAAACAAATGAGAAGACGACCTAGGCCAATTATTTTCTGCTAATCAGCTGAAACAGTTTTAGCCAGTGCTTCAGACTGTTCCTTGGACTTTTTTTTTTTTTCAGATTAATCTAGCAGAAAATCCTACAGAGTGGTTCTCAACCCACAGCTGCAGGCTTCATGTGGCCCAATTAGCACACAACTGCAGCCCACCTCAGCTGTGTAGTAAAGGCCATGCAGTAGGCTCCAGGCTGCCAGCTGTTGCCCAGCCCTGCCCAATGATCTGTGTGTCCAGAATCCTGGCTGTCATGTGGCGGGCTTCGGCTGTTGGCTCAAGACTGTGGCCTGGCCCTGCACAGCAGCAATTTTGGAATCCAAGGTGCCATCTGCCACACAGCAGGATCCAGCATTCTGGGGTCCTGGCTGCTTCTTGGCCCCACATAATGGGGTTTGAGGTTAGGGTCCCACCACCTGCCCCATGCTTGGTACTCTACTCCTGACTCCATTCTGTGGAGAGGTCTCTTGGTGGAGGGCCTGGGCATAGGGATTTGTAGAGGAGTTTAAGTGGGAGATACTGTGCAGCCCACAATTATAAACAGGTTGAGAACCACAGCTATAGAGGATACATTGGACTCCTATTCAACTGTTCAGAATAAGTACCACTATGTCAGACAAATCTTGGCCCTGTGATTCAGAAGGTGCTATCTTAACCTCTGTGTTCTGAGACTGGTCTTATCACTATGTTTGGGCAGAACTTAACTGCAGGGTTATCTTTTTCCTGTCAAATAAAATTGTGCTACAAGCTAAACATGTATTTTTAAACTTAATGGATGTTAGTTGGAAACTGGATAAATCTGAAAAACGTTGGCTCAGCAGTGCATTAATAATTGCTGAAAGAATAGTAATGCAAAAATGGAAATCCAAAAAGTGACCAACAATTGAAGACTAAAGCACATGACATTTGTAAGTTTGATCACCAAGAAAAGAATTGTATATCACATCTGGAACAAATCCCATATCTTTGAAAATTTTTCTTAAGCATAGGATGTCATAGATTCACCCTCTAAAATTTGTTTTCCCTACTCTGGAAGAAATAAACAATACTTCATTTACTTGTGAACTTTCTAAATGTGGGTGTAAGACCTACTTATTTAGTCATGAATCAAATGGCAGCTGAGGGGTTCACACTTGCCAGCAAAGGCAGAAAATGTCATAGCTGAAGTGTGTCACCGAGTATATGGACAACTTAGGTACCTGCTATTCATTTTATGAAGTGTCAAAATAGTGTGGCTGTTAGTGTTGAATATGTTTTTTTAAATGCCTGTTTTAGGTTCACAACATTAAAAAAGAGATCTGCTGAATGAGGAAATGAAACTGCTCTTCTCAGCCCCAACTTCAGTCAGAAATTACAGTTTATACACATTATAGTAAGCTTGAAAAACATTATAAAACAAAGGGAGCATAGTTATGTGATCCAGCTACTCTAGAAATTTGAAGCAAAAGACTTTAGTTTTCTTTGGTGCTTCTTGCTGGGGATACATCCAGCAATAAACAATTAGAATTTGCAGGGTGTTGCAACCTTACTCTTTAGCAAGATTATTTATACCACTGGACTTTTCAAAATAGTCTTTTAATGTATTTTATATGGAATTAACTAGACTTAATTTCTGGCTTAATGTGAATACATTGTGTCCTACATTCAAAATGATGACTAAGATTAATGCTGTGAACAACTGTACTGGCAAAACTGAAATTTACTTGAATTTGCAGAGATACCTTTGCCAGCACCTGAGGAAAAAAAGTAAATTATAGGTATTTTTATGATCTATAGCCAAAGCTCCAAATATTTTTCACCTAGGGGAAGCACAATTCACAATTACGCCCTGTTTTTGGAAGGACAAATAATAACACTCAGCATATGTTATGCAGTTTTTCTAAAATGAAACCCAGTGGAAGTAAAATAATATAGCAAATTAATTTTGAACTTACTGAATTGCACTTTTATACTTAAAATCTTTTACACCTAAAATAGCAAACATTAAAAGTACAGGAGCATGTTATACTTCTGTAAAACAGTGCAAAAATAGAAAAAGTACATATTGTGATGTGAGTTGCAAAAGATTTTAGTTGTAAAGAAAGTAAAAATGCTGGCGGTCACCAGCACCCTGTCTACAAGACCAATCCTTTCACAGTTAACACTTCTTAGCAATGGTCAGAATTTTTACACAAAAATGACTAGTATAAAAAAAACTTGCTAGGCAGTAACTCTACAATTTTCAGCAGAACTCTTACAATAGTAATATAATGCCCTGTATTCTTATTTCTTAAAAGTTTTGACAAGTACCAACATATTTGTTTTAGAGAATATTCCCCTGTTTCTTTCACAGGGTTGCCACCCATTTAGGTTTTACTCAGACAGTCCAGTTTTTGGCCTTTGTGTCCTGTTGCCATTCAGAGTTGCCAGGTGCCTAGGTTTCAATCAGAAAATCCAGTTTAAAAATAAAAAGAGGATTTGGCATCTGAACCAAAATCCTGGTTTCTATAGGGCAGGGGAAGCATTGGGTCATTAAGCCATACCAGCCCCTACTCAGGCTCCTTGAGATGATTCGGCAAGCAATGAGGGGGGAGGAGCTAGTGACGGGGACAAGTCTTCAAGGAAAGAGGCAGAGTGTGGTGGGGCTTTGTGGGAAGTGATAGACCAGGGGCAGGGCTGGGGACGGGAGGTCTGGTTACCAGCAATTATGTTGTAAAATCTATGTTCCCATGGACACACAAATATGGGCCCAGGATCTTTTTGTATCACCTCAATGGCTCAAGGACACAATAAAACTGCCCTACATGGGGAACTGAAGAATCTTCTAGCACGGGAGAATTCTCAGTTGGCATATTCTTCTTTATACCAGTCACTCCCATGTTACATGGGGCATGCCATGTACTTATTGAAAAGAGAAGTCTGTTAGCAAATAATATGCTGTTACTGGGAATCCTGGATTCCCTGAAATTGTTATACATTACATTGCAAGTCATAAGGGTCCCCGACAGCCTGTTGCATCAGAAGAACAGAGAGGTGTACCAAGAAAGATAATGAAGCGAACAATTAAGGAATCAATTTGCAAACATCTAGAAGATAAGATGATAAGTAATATTCAGCATAGATTTGTCAAGAATAAATCATGTCAAACCAACTTGATAGCTTTCTTTGACAGGGTAACATGTCTTTTGGATGGGGGAAGCAGTAGATGTGGTATATCTAGAATTTAGTAAGACTTTTGATACAGTCTTGCATGACCTTCTCATTAACAAACTAGGAAAATACAACCGTATGGTGTGTGCATAACGGGTTGAATAACCATTCCCAGCGAGTACTTATCAATGGTTCATAGTCATGCTAGAAGGGCGAATCGAGTGGGTTCTGCAGGGATCAGTACTGTGTCCAGTTCTATTCAATAACTTCATCAAAGATTTAGATAATGGCAGAGAGAGTACACTCATGAAGTTTGTAGATGATACCATGCTGGGAGGGGTCACAAGTGCTTTAGAGGATAAGATTATAATTCAAAATGATCTGGATAAAATGGGAAAATGGTCTGAGGTAAATAGGATGAAATTCAATAATGAAAAATGTAAAGTACTCCATTTAGGAAGGATCAATCAGCAGCACACATACAAAATGAGAAATGACTGTGGAATAGGATCAAGGACTCATAGTGGACCACAAGCTAAACATGAGTCAGCATTACGACACTGTTGCAAAGGAAAAAAAGCAAATATCATTCTGGGATGTATTTGCAAGACACAAGAAGTAATTCTTCCACTCTACTCCATGCTGATTAGGCCTCACCTGGAATATTATGTTCAGTTCTGGGTACCACATTTCAGGAAAGATGTGGACGAATTGGAAAAAGTCCAGAGAAGAGCAACCAAAATGATAACGGTCCAGAAAACATGATCTATGAGGGAAGATTGAAAGAATTGAGTGTGTTTAGTCTGGAAAAGAGAAAAACCCGCACCAGCTCTGCTTCCCGCCGGCCGCCCCTCCCCCGAACTCCCCTGGCCAGCCCCGCTGCCCGACCACCTCCCCGACCAGCTCTGCTTCCCACCAGCCGCCCCTCCCGCCCCCAGCCAGCCCCGCTGCCCCGACCAGCGCTGCTTCCCGGCCCCCCCCTTCCTCCCAGCCAGCCCCGCTCCCCTTCCGGCTAGTTCTTCCCCCACCATCAAGTGTGGCCTTTTTTTTTTTAGATTACCTGGTAACCGTAGCCATGGGGGGCAGGGCGGATGCCCGAGCCGTTGTGCGTGTGGGGGTGGGGCGAGTCCCGGATGGAGCTTTGGGGCCGCAGGCAGCGGGCACGTGACCGAGGGTGGGTGGGGCTGCCCCGCTGCGCAGCGCAGCGGGTTATTTTTTATTTTTACAGGTTGAGATTGGGCTCGATTGGGTCCAAAAGTACCTTAAAACCTTCTCCTGGAGGAAAGGTTATCCCATGGAAAGTTTGGTTGCGGTAGGTCTTATAGTGTCCAAGTTATTAGAGCACAAACATACAAACATTCTCCTTTATATATTAGATTGCCTTAGGGTGGTTGTGGAATTTTAGCTCTGCCGTGAGTTGTGGTTGTGGGAGCTTGGTTCTATCATGAGTGTAGGGGACTGGACTTGATGGCCGCTCAAAGATCCCTCCAGTCCTATGATTCTATGAAAAGGAAATGGGGCTACCAATCAGTGCAGATTTTTAATTTTTACTTGTTGAGAGTATGAATGAGGCATCCATGTTGAAATAAAAGCCCTAGAAACAGTTTCCATAAATATATGGGATTTTGTTTTAGTCCTGTCAACAAATGCTAAATTTGTCAGTGTCCAACCCCTGCTTTGCCTCAAATGTAAACCTGCTGAATTATCAACATGAACAACATATAATCTGGGAAGATCACAGGCATTTCTACACGTAGAAGAAAGCGGTCAGTAAAATTATCACTCTCATTCCCATATACAATTCTGGATTTGCAAGATATCAGTAAAAATCACTAGAATTTTTTGCACTTTTTTCAGAGAAAATGAAAAAGTATAACTAGAGAGCACATAGAAATGGGGTGTGTCGGGGGAAGATGAGTTATCATCTATAAGTTAGCTCAGGTGCCATGGTGATAGATGTTATGGAAAAATACAGACAGATGATTGGAAGGGACTTACCTGCAAGAGAGGTTAGAATTAAACATGGCCTCCCTAAAGAACAGCTGAGAAGTGATTTGGTCATAGCCTACAAATATTAGAAGGCATTTTTGAGAGAAAAACATGTATTGCTCAGATAGTCTTGTAAGTAGGAGTAATGGAATGAAGATGAGCAAAGGCAAATTGAGACGTATTATATATTTTAAAAATTCCCAGCCAGGCCTGTTAAACTACAGTGTAATCTCTCAAGAGAAGTGTCAGAATCCTAACTCTGAAATTATTCAAAAGTAGATGGGACATAACAACTGCCTACTGTACCAACTGCCTAGCAACCTAAACCTCTCTTGCTTCATTTTAAGCCCATTGCTTCTTATCCTATCTTCAGAGGTTAAGGAAAATATTTTTTCTCTCGCCTCCTTATAACAACCTGTTAGGTCCTTGAAAACTGTTATCATGTCCACTTTCAGTTTTTTCTTTTCCAGACTAAACATACCCAATTCTTTCAATCTTCCTTCTTAGACTCTTCTAATTTTGATTGCTCTTCTCTGGAAAGGAGGCAGTGGTAGAAAGGAATTGGGCTAGGTCAAAAGTCCTCATGTAGAGGGACATGGGCCTAGATTTCCTGCAAGGGAATCTGCAGCATCACAGCTCTCTGAGAACCTGCAACCATGGCTGCACTCATTGAGGGACAAAATCCAACTCCAAATTCTGGACATTCTTGTTTTATAGCTAGCATTGTCCACTCCTGGTAGCTGCCTGTTTGGGGGAGGGATAGCTCAGTGGTTTGAGCATTAACCTACTAAACTCCCAGTTGTGAGTTCAATCCTTACAGAGGCCAGCCAGGTATTTGGGGCAAAAATTTGTCAGGGCTGGTACTTCATTCTGCTGTGAAGGCAGGGGACTGGACTCAATGACCTTTCAAGGTCCCTTCCAGTTCTAGGAGATAGGCAATCTCCATTAATTTTGTCTAGAGCCATCAATGTAATTAACACTATCTTTAACTTATATACAGGTGTGTTGAGATCTCAAGATATCTGAATGATTGAAGTAAGGCTGGAATTGACCCATCATCATATACTCAGTCAACCTACCTAAAAGGTAAAATTGGACATGGAGTGCTAGTAGGCAAGGTTATTAGGCTCAAAGGATTTTTTTTTTCATGTGAAAAGGTTGGGCCATTTTGTGTTTTAGGACATCTGTTTCTATGTTTGCACAAGAGAAATTTTGGACAGGAATCACAAAACATAATGATCTAAATCAATGGAAAGCCCAGCAGTTAAAGTATTTTGTCCACTGATATAGTTGTCACTAATCATGATTTAATTGATCAGTAATATATTTTCTCTGATCAGTCCATTAATAATGAACCTCCATGCCAGTAATTGCTCACCAGTTACTGTTAGAGGAGTTATAAAGCACATCTTCAAACATGTCTGAGTCAAAGTGATGGGACAAATTATTTAGACCCAAAGTTCCTTAAATACGTTGCTCCATTAACAGTTAAGTCAATGATTAATAACATTCTTTTCTATTGAATTTTCACTAAGAAAAATTCTGCCTTAGTAGCTCTACAGGGGTAGAAATGAATTACACTGAGATTGATGCTCTCACAAGAAATTCAGACTGAGCCATCTCCATCCACTGCCTATGGAGAGGGTGCAGCACATTTCCTGCTTTGTAACTGAACTACTCTTCAGTCTATTGCATAGGGATCTGGGTCCAGGCATCCTAGCTCACACTTCTCCTTTTAAGACAATTAGCACCCAGGATGTGGTGTGGAAATTCTTAGCAGAATGCCAGAACTACACTTCCACATGAGCTCCCAGCCTGCTTCTGGTTAAGGATGGAAGAGAAAAGGAAACTGTTCTTTGCCTCATCCTTTCTCTCAGGGCGCCCTTTATCTTGCCTCTAGGTGGGGGGGCAGGGACAGACCCGGGACTTGAACCTGCCACTCAAGCAAATGCCCTATCCCTGAGGCCACGCCAGAACCCACCCCAGGGATGATTAGAATCTGGATCTGTTTATTCTGTTATGGAGGTGTGTGCTGCTTTAAAAAAAAGAATCTGAGTGAATATACTGTAAAAATTATGTGAAAATTTTGTGTAGTTACAGATTTCTAACTGCAATGACTAGATTTTTACAGTGGTATTTGTTAGTTATTAATCTATTTTTTTAAATTTACTAAGACATTTATAACTGCTCAAAAACTCAGAACTATTAGGTTTAGAAGAGCAACTGTAAAGTTACATGTGGTATAATATATTCAACATTTGCATAAGAGATATTAGTTCAGCTAAAAAAGGAATGCAAGAGTGTGTTAAATATCTAGTCTTAGGCCTCTATTAGTTTCTTATTTTTATTAACAATCTTCCAACCCAATGTGCTTTCTTTTCTGTGCATATGTATGTCAAGGATACAATATTATATTATATACAGTATTATATTTGCCCTGAGTTAGCAGCAATCTCCAGTCATATTTTAATGAGCTAGAAGCATGGTTCTTGTCCAATTAGTTGTTTTTAAATTAAATTTAAAATCCAATCCGTAATTTTGAGTTAACTTGCCAGAAACTTATGGATTCAATGCTGAATAAAATAGAAGCTGACAATGACTAGAAACATGCCGAACAATTTGAGAATCTGGGTAGATTTCTCTCATACTTTCAGCCACCATGTAAATTATATTCATATGCACAAAATTGGTGATCAAGAAATAATCTGAATGAGTTAGTAGGAAGACAAGCTGTTCAGCAGACCTTATGGCTATGTCTAGACTCCACTGCATCCAGGGAACTCGTCTGCTCTTCTGACATTTTTTGAAGAAGAGCAGACGCGCTCTTTTGGAAGCCCTGTCTTTCTCATTCCACAAGGAAGAAGGGCTCTTCCAAAAGAGGAGCTTTTTCCAAAATTTGGCCCAGTGTAGATGGGCTACATTTTGGAAAAGCCTCTTCTGACAAAACTATCGGAAAGAGGTACAGAAATTGTGGAGCACAATTTGTGTACCTTTTTCCAATAAAAAGCAGCAGTCTAAACATAGCCTATCTTTGGATAATAGATATATTGTATAATTGAATGTATCTGGGGTGAAGATGAAAGCGATTACAAAATAAACTTTGCAGGTTGTACAGTATTTTCTAGTGAATGTGAGATCCAGTGTTGTGACTTTCATATCTATCTCGCACAGAGTTAAGATCCTAAACATAGCAAGGGGATGTGGTAGTTTACTGACAGAAAGAAATGTAAGTATTTAACACTTCTATTTTATAATTCACCTACTTCATTTGTATGAAGTATATGAAGTAATTCAACTTAAACCTTATTTTATTCCTCTGTATTAATTATTACTATTAATAATGTTAATAAATGTTATTGTTACAATACTATTTATTCAGAGCAGCCATATAAGACTGTTTTCCTTCCTCTTTAGTTTACTCTTTATTTAATTATAAGTAAGTCAGACAGAATGTGAGAAAATTTTAAAACTCTCACATACACACACAGTCTGATCATATCTTAACTTTAAGTTATTTTGAACATTTAAAATAGAACACATAAACAGTTATTTCTCTTATTTAGCATGACTTCATTCAATTAGAATGAACTGCCCAGATCCATCAATTACTTTTGTTTTCTGGTACAAAACTGCTTCTTTGAATCATAATCCTTGTTTAATGCAGAGATAAGGGAGGCAGGTTTGGCAGCAAAGAACATAACGAACTCAGTGGAAAAAGATGCAGTGGAATGGCAGAATGCGTATACAGATGTAAGGCAGAGTGGATGGAGTTTGAGGCAACATGAGTGATTGTGTGGGGTTTTAGAGAGAGGGGGAGTTAGCAGGGATTTACAGGGCCTGTTGTGATAGTTGGACATATACATTTATCTTAATTGTAAGCTCAATTGTATAAAGTGAATGAAAGTTTATAAAATATCACATTGCCTGCTTTACTTGTCATACAAGGTGGCGTTTCTGGGAGCGATAACCTTAGCCAGGAAGATATTTGAAATTAAGACCCAGTGTCAGAGCCCCTTTACACTGTTCTATAAAGACAAGGTATAGCTAAGACCTCATCCTGCTTCCCTCATGAAGGTCATGTCACAGTTTTACATTAACCAGGACATATTTCTTCTGGTCTTCTACCCTAGCCGTACTCCCCTGGCAGGGAAGAAGAGGAAGAAGGGCTCTTCAAAAAAAAAAAACCCCAAAAAGATACGCAAATTGTGGTTTAGTTCCATTAAGCTGTTTGAGTTTGACTTCCACTTCGATGTAGTAATTTCTACATCTATATCCTCATTCCCATGTTTAAGAAAGGGGAAAAAAATGATCCAGGAAACTGCAGGCCCATTAGTTTGACCTCAATTGTAGGCAATGTGTTGGAAAATTTTTAAAAGAAAGCACCTAAGGACATACAGGTGAATGGCAATTGGGATAAAATACAACATTGTGTAACAAAAGCTAAATCATTCCAACCTGATCCTCTTTGAAGAGATAATGGATTTTTTAGACAAAAAAAAGTGAATTAGATCTCACCCAGTTGTTCCCAACTACTGGTCCATGGACTGGTGTCGGGCCACGAACCGCTGGCTGCTGGGCCGTGGCACACTGCTAGACCATGCCCACACAGCTTGATGATTGGCTCGGTGGGGTTCCCTGTAAGTGGCGTGGCATCGTGGCCATGCAGCTGCTAATTGAGCTGGTGTGCTGTGGCTGCAGTTGGCGCCGCGGTGAGGCTGTCTCTACTGGGGCAGCCTCACTGGGGCCCCAGTTCCAGCTCCAGTGGCCACTACGTGGCCTGGCTGGCGGGGCTGTGTGGAGGGCGGGCTACTGCTCCAGTGGCCGGGGCAGGGGCCGTGTGGAGGGAGGCTGTTCCAGCGGCCAGGGACAGTGCTGCATAGAGGGCAACTGCAGCTAGAGGAGACACTCCCAGGTGCCCCCAGGCCAGTCCACCACCCACTTCTGACGCAGGAGGAGAGACTGAGGAACCAGCTACCCCAAGAGCCCACTCTCCTCCCGCCCACGCTGGCATGACCAGGCAGTTCCCTCCTCCCTCCCAGCTGTTCCTCCCAGAGGTTCCTCCAGCTGTTCCCAGGCCAGCCAGCAAGCACACACAGGGACCTGCCACTGCCTGGCTGAGCTGAGCCCTGGGGGCTGGCTTGGGGACCCCTGGCAGGGTGGCTGGGGTTGAGCAGGGGCTGCCACTACCTAGGCGGCTGGGGTGGGGCGAGGAGACAAGGTGGGAGAAGCCCTCTGAGCCAGAGTCAGTGCCCTGCCGCTTTCAGCCCAGCCTCTCCCTGGCTTGGTCCCCTTTCGCTCGCACTCCTTGCCCCCTTCTTCCCTTTCCCTTTCCTTCTTCTCCATCTTCCACCAGTTCCCTTATTGTGTGCATACAGATCCAATGTAAAGTAACATGTGACGGCTTAAAATTGATTACCATAATGAATATGTAAATATACAAATAAATTAATTATCGTAACAAATATGCAAATGTTTGTATACCAGTCTGCTACAAGTTTTTGAATGAGTTAGCCAGTCTGCAGTATAAAAAAGGTTGGGAACCACTGATCTAACCCACCTGGATTTCAGTAACACATTTGATACAATTCCACATGGGAAATTTTTAGTTACATTGGAGAACATGGGGATTAATACGAGAATTGAAAGGTAAATAAGGGACTAGTTAAAGGGGAGGCTGCAACAGGTCATAGAGAAAGGTAAACTGTCAGGCAGAAGTGAAATTACTGGTGGAGTTCATCAGGTATTGTTCTTGTGACCAATCTTATTTAACATTTTTTTACTGACCTCAGCACAAAAAGTGGGGGTACGCTAATAAAAATTGCCAATGACAACATGTTGTGAGGTATTGCCAATATGAAGGAAGATCAGAATACCATATAAGATCATCTGGTGACTCCATATAAGATGGAGTAATAGAAATGGGATGAATTTCAACAGTGCAAAATTCAAGGTCATGCATTTCATTTCATTGGGGAGAAGGTGAGTGAGGGTGGTTTTTTTGCTTTTACTTGTGTGTGGTTCTTGACTGATTTTTTTTGTGGGTCAATGATCCCCAACCACAAAAGGTTCCCCACACAACACTTATATTTAGTGACATATGTTAGATATTACATGCTGCCAATATTAAAATATCCTTTAAATTTCTAAACATTATAGGTGACAGTTTCCTAATTCCATTCCAGCCTAATGGAATTCTATGTTAGACCTTTCACTAACAAATAAAGAAGAAGTAATCACAGAACTAAAAGTATTGGAATAATCAGAAGTTACAAAAGACTGAAAGAAAACTAAGGTGCCAATATTTAGAAAGGGTAAAGGAGTGATCCAAATAATTATAGAACTGTCATTCTGACATAGATGTAGGGCAAGATAATTGAACAGCTGATATGGCACTAAACTGGTAAAGAATTAAAGAAGAAGAATATAATTAATGCTAATCAACATGGATTTATGAAAAAAATAGATTCTTTCAGATTAACATGATATCTTTCTAATAGTATTACGAATGTGGTTGGTACAGATATTATTGAAGAAATAAACTTAGAGTTCTTCATGGCATTTGACCTGGTACTGCATGACATTTTGATTAAAAACCCAAAAAAACATAAATTAGCATGGCATATATTAAATGGATTAAAACTTGGCTAACTGATAGATCACAAATGGAACTGTGTATAGGGAATCATCACCAAATGGATGTTTTGCTAGTGGGATCATGCAGGCATCAGTTCTTGTTCCTGTATTATTTAACATTTTTAGTACTGACATGGAAGTAAATAAAAAAAACATCGCTGATAAAGTTTGCAAATACTACTAATTTGGGAGAGTGGTAAATAATGAAGATGATTGGTCACTGATATGGAGCAATGTGGATTACTTTTTAAGCTAGGCTCAAGCAAACACTGTGCATTTTAATAGAGCTAAATGTAAATGTCTTCAACTTGAAGCAAAGAATGTAGGCTGTATATAGAGGATGGGGGGACTCTATCCTGGGAAGTAGTAACACCAAAAAAGATTTGAGGATTGTGATAGATAACCAGCTGAATATAAGCTCCCAGTGGCCAAAAGGGCTAACAAAATCTTTGTGTGCATAACTACTTTTGGGGAAATCTCAAGCAGAAGTAGAGAGAATATTTTACCTCTGTAGTTGGCACTGGTATGACCACCGCTGGAATACTGTATCTAGTGCCCACAATTAAAATGGGATGTAGATAAATTGGTGAGGGTTCAGAGAAAAGCCATGAGAATAATTGAAGGACTAGAAAACATTTCTTATAGCGATAGATTCAATGAGCTCAATCTATTTAGTTTGACAAAGAGGAGGATCAGACTTGATCACTGTCTATAACAAGGATGGGCAAGACACTCTCCGTGGACTGGATCTGGCCCACCAAGCGGTTGAGCCGGCCTGCAACTGCCCTGCTGCTACAATGCCCTCAGGCCAATTGAGACCTGGGGATAGGGGAGCGTGCGAAGTCTCCTCCCCCCACCAGGGGTGTGTGGCACCAGGGGTAACTGCCTGCTGTTCAAAACAGCTGGCTAGTTCCTCTAGGCACCGCGAGCCCCTAGCAGGCAGGGGAAGGAGGTGAAAGACTTTATGTGCTCCCACGTCCCCAGGCCTTCATTGGCCTGGAGGCAGGGGTAGCACACAAAGTTTCCTACTGCCATCAGCGGCGCATGGTGCCTAGAGTGAACTGCCAGCTGTTTGGTTCTCTCTAGGTGCCAGGGTTGGGGGACAAAGACTTCACACACTCCTCCACCCCAGCCCAATAAGGGTCTGTGGGTGGTAGAGCACAGGAAGCCTGCTGGCTCCACCCCTTCCACCCAAGGCCCTTTTCCTTCCAGGGCGGCCCATGACCTCTTCAGAAATTTGTGAAGTGGTCTCCCTTCAAAAATTATTGCCCACCCCTGGCCTATAAGTACATACATAGGGCACAAATATTTAATAATGGATGCTTCCATCTAGCAGAGAAAAGAATAAACAATCCAAGGGCTAGATAAACTACATAAATTCAGGCTGGAAATAAGGATATATCATTTTTATTATTTTTTTAAAATATAACAAATATATTAAAATTCAAGATTCATCATAATACATGAAGTACATAAAGAGGATCAGGATAAAGGGAAAGAAGTAGAAGTTAAAGATCTATCTTCAGTGTCTGCATTAATCACAGACCTCTAAAGGGTCAGCCGAAATTGTTTTGAATTTTTTGTGTATCCTTCTGTGAAATGCAGGTTATTTGTTTGCTGTGGCATTGCCATACCACTGGTGTGCAGTGTTTAGTACAGCACTTTGCCTTCCTCCCAATGTTTTTGTCTATCCCTGGCCCCAGATCTCTAGACTATGGCCTTCATCCAATGACAAAATGGCCTTCTTAAAAAGCTTCTAAAACCTGAGACTTGAAGTGATTTTGGAATGATAACTTGCATTCCTCATAAGGTGCATCCGTGATTTGCAGATAATTAACGTTGAAGTAAAACACAAACTCTGTAAACTGGGGGTTCTTATGATCCAACATTATACCTTGTAGTACCATTCCTTCCACAAGAGAAAGCGCATCATGCTTAGCAGTTTCTTTGTTGATATCTTTGTTAGTAATGGGTAACCTATCTATCAAATTGAGATAAAACACTTCATCCAAGTCTCTTTGGTTGACTGGAGCTTGGGCATGCCAGGCACAACAGCCCATAGGCATTGTCATGCTGAGCCCCTTTAAGGAATTGAATAGTATAGGAATGAGCTGAAATTGATGATCCATCAGCAAGGTAAAATGTCCACTATACAGCAAGGTATGGAACTTTCAAATTCCAAAGATAGAACTTCTTGCTCTATTTGCACATAATTCTCAGGCATAGTGAGTGTTCATCAAGTGAAAGTAATTGGTTTCTCCACGGCATCAGAAAAAATGTAATAGGTTAAGTATTATTATCCTAATTTACTGACAGAAAACTCAAACATAGAAAGCCTATGTGACCTGACCAAAGCTATGCAACACGGATAGGGTAAAGCTGCTGAGAATAGAGCCTAAGTGGGAAGAATTTAGATGATTAGTATTAATTTTATTTATTTTTCCTCAGTTCTTATGGTCATTGAGAAAAAAGCAAATCCTTAGGAGGGATTTGAAGATTTCATAATTATGTGTGTGTAATAATAAAGACACAGATGTATGTAAAATTTAATTATGTAATCAAATGCAATTTGTGTTGATTCTTGATTGTATTATATATAATCTTAAGTTATAATCAAATTGATAACACTGGTCACACACATCTCCCTTTCCCCACAGCATCAATGGTTTCACCCCCTTGAAGTGTGCAGCAGGCTTGGTTAGTCAAAAAGCCCTGAAGCAGCCTTTTCCTAGAAAAGGCTGCATAGTTACATTGCTGCTTTCAATTTGCTGCACAACAGGTAAGTGAATCTTGTGCTTAAAAACTGCTGCCAAGAAAGAGGGGGCAAAGGAGTAAAAGTAAGGAAAATCACTATTAAGACTGCATCACATGCATTTGAGAATATTAGGAAATACACATAAATACACGGTGCTATATTTAATGTTATTACTTCCTGTACAGTACATCTGTGCAGATGGGCTTGCCAATGTTCAATACATAACTGAGCGGCAAATGCAACCACTTAAAAGTGCTTTGCAATTATATTGGTCTGTTAAAACAGGAGGATTCAGTAAAAACAAAACAAAGCAAAACAGCTCATTAACTACAAGCTACCAGCTGAGAGACTGACTCCCTAAAGATCCTCTTGGAAAACTCATGAATTTAGCTCTTAATGGCTGAAGTCTCTGTTTCTTGCAGTTGCTCTGTGTGTTGAAGTGGGGAGGAGGGGAAGGTAGAAGCATGTATTCCCATCAAACTTTGCTCCTTTGAGCATTCTGACATCAAACACCTTGTATTTTTCTCCTCCTTCAAAAAATTCAAAATCCAAAGGTACAATTTCTCACAGCTAATAGAGGGCAGAGATTGCCTGTTATTGTATGTGTGTACAGTGCCTAGCATAAAGGGGCCTTTTACTGACCTATGTGCTACTGTAATAATAATGGTAATAAGAGAGCTGTGCCAGAAATTGAATCTCCTCACCTGCTCCCAGCATTGGTGAAGGGGATGCAATTTATTACAGAGGCTAGAGAACAATGTCAGATGTTACATCTTATGGTGCAGTACATTGGATAGGTGAGGGGAATGCAATTTCTGACACACTTCTGTGTCAGCAGATATGGCTTCTGACACCAGTCCTCTTTTTCTGACAATCAGGAAAAACACTACTTTCTTCCAAATGAATGGACGGGACCACTTTGCTTCAGGGGTCCTCAAACTTCAGCTGTTTAAAGTCATAACCATTTAATGTATTAGATTTTACATCTTATTTAGAGAATCTAAACCAACAGTTCTCAAACTGTGGGTCATGAACTCATTTTAATAGGGTTGCCAGATCTGGCCTAGACTTTCTGGCATCCGAGGCCAAAGCCAAAGCCAAAGCCTGAGCCCCACCACTCAAGGCCAAAGCCCAGAAAGTTTCAGCCTGTATGGTTAGGTACTGACTACAGGCACCCTCCTCAGGGTGGTGGGGCTTGGACTTTGGCTTTGGCCCCCTCACTCAGAGCACTGGGGCTTGGGCAGGCTCAGGCTTCAGTAACTCATCCCAGAGCCATGTAGTAATTCTTTTTGTCAGAAAGGGGTCACGGTGCAATGAAGTTTGAGGACCCCTGAAGCAAAGTGGTCCCGTCCATTGGATGGTTTGATACAGTCACCCCGTGGAGTCCATGCAGGGCCCAGGAGGTCTGGAGGGTTACCTGGGGGCCTGGTGTTGGCAGCAGAGGTTGGGCCCAGCCCCCCACTTACCAGTGGCGGCAGGAACTATGGAAACAGAGCGAACCAGACACAGCCTGCTCTGCTCTGCCATCTCCCAGCCAGGTCACTCTGCTTCACTGCAGCAGCAGAAAGCAGAATGGTCCGGCCCCAGCCCACTCCACTACCCCAAACAAAGCAGCTAGAAGCTGGGTTGGAGGAAGGAGTGGGCTGGGTCATTCCAGTTCCCACCTTCCACATGGATCACATAGCTTGGGGGAGAGAGTTTGAGGGAAGGGCTGCAATGGGGGTGGGAGGAATGGATAAGGGGTGGGAAGAGGCAGAGCTGAGAACAAATGGGGCTTGGGGAAGGGGTGGAGTGGAGGTAGGGTGGAGCAGGGATGGAAAGAGGCAGTGCAGGGGGCAAGTAGGGTGGGGCTTTGGGAAAGGGGTGGTGTGGGGGCTGGGTAAAGCAGAGGCAGGGTGGGAGCAGGCTCTGGGGTGGTGGGGAGGTTGTCCTGGGCCCCGCATTCCTCTAGGGATGGCCCTGCCATGATGTAAACAATTCTAAACAGGAGTAATTTTTGTGAATGATGTCATATAATAGTATAATTTATCAATATTCTGTTTAGAAAGAACGTTGAAGTGAAAAGTGAGAAAGGAGAGTCTAGTGCTGAGGCTATTACCCTGTGACTCTAGAGACACAGGTTCCATGTGCTGCTCCACCACAAATGTCCTCTGTGATCTTATCACTCTGTCTTTCTGAGATTATATACTATCTATAAAATTGGGATAATAGTACTTTATAAGCATAATCTAAGGAATAATATGTTAAAAGATTTTAAGATGCTCAGAACCTATGGTAGTGGGGGTCTATCACAGGAGGGATCAACCCTGCACTGGAGCTGACGGAGTTACCGTGGTCCAGCTGGCTGAGAAGGCCCCACCTTCAGGGAGAAGACACAGCTCCTGTAGGTGTTCTGGGAACAGAGTGTTGCTGCCCCCAGCACCTGCCCTCCCTGTGCTCGAAGCGGGGAGGCTGGAGCCATGTGCTCTCCTCCCTCCCTGGTGCTCTGGGGCCGGGGAGGCTCAGGCTGCGTGGCGTCCTTCCTCTCCGGGGCTGGGGAGGCTGGAGCTGCTCAGCTTCCTACTTCCCCAGCGCTCTGGGGCCAGGGAGGGTCGGGCTGTGCAGCCTCCTCCCTCCCCAGTGCTCTGGGGCCAGGGAGGCTGGGGTGTGCACACACTCACCCCCTCCCCATGGTGGTGGTGGGTGCACGCGCTTGGCCATGCTGCCCTGACTCCTCCCCTCCCCATGGTACAGGGCGGGGCCTCAGAAGAGGGGGCGGGGCTGTAGGTGGGGCTGAGGGGCCTGCCTCCTTCAGCCCTAGCTGCATCAACTGCCCATGGCCCCACCCCCACAGCCTTGCTGGGCATGCTCCAACTGGAGACTGGCTATAAAAGCCTTTGGAGCACCTTAGTCAGGGCTAACTGCCAAGGGGGAAGGAGGTACTGCAGGAGCTCTAAGGGAGGAAGTGCAGCCAGACCAAATGGTGGCAGCTGGGCTGAGAGGGGATAGAGTAGAAGCCACGGAACCAGAGCATGAGGATGGAGAGGACTTCTGACAAGATTCAGTAGTCTTGTCTGACAAGATTCCCCAGTAGCCCAGGGCAGGGAATTGCAACTCGAACGTTCAGCGTGTTGTGGCAGAATTCCCTGCTGAGTGAGCAGAGGACTGTGCCACTGGTAATAGGGCCCTAGGCTGGGACCTGGTGCAGAGAGAGGGCCAGAGTCCCTTTACCTACTCCTTAGATACCCCCGCATAGAGGGAGCTTTTCCTATGATATATGAACTGAGGCTGCTGAGCCATAATACCCTGAATATAGGGGGCGGACATATTGACTGAGGCTGCTGGGCCGTAAAACCCTGAATATAGGGGCGGACATATTGACTGAGACTGCTGGGCAATAATACCCTTAATACAAGGGGAATGTATATTGACCGGGGCCACTCTGTAAATAGACTTGGTAGCTGTTAGGCCACTCAATCAAGAGAGTAAGTTCGAGATGCCTCCGTGGGCCAGCTGCCACTCAACAGAGTCATATAAATCCTAAGATAAAAAAGTAATATGCATCTGGTCTTATATTTATGCTGCTCTCCCTACACATTCCTGTTCTATGAGAAATTCTAATTTATAATAAATATGGAAATTCTGAATCAGATCCTGGCCTAATATAAATTACTATAGACCCACTCTGGTCACTGTAGTCCTTAGTTTCAAACGCATGTTTTAAATTTGCTAAAGGCATGTCTACATAGTGCCACAATGTGCAGCAGAGGGGTGTGAATTCCAGTATGCACCAATGTGTTGAGAGCCAACTGGCAGTACATCTTAGTGGCACCCACAAAAAGTTCTCTGTTGTGAGAACTGGGCTAGATGGAACTTTGGTCTGACTCAGTATGGCTGTTCTTATGTTCTTGCGTTTCAGTTAAAATATGTTAGGTTGTGTTTAAAATAGGGATGTTAAATTTAGTTTAATTAACTAATTAACTAGTTGATGGAATTTCCATCAACTAGTCAATCAGTCTAACCCCATTGCGGCTCTGCTTTTTAAATATATTAATTTCATTTATGCCGGCTCTTAATACATTTAAAAAGCAGAGGCGCAGCATCTGGGACCGGGCGCAAGCTGGAAATCAGCAGATTCTCAGCTTGCGCCTAGTCCCCGCTACCCCTTGTCCCCCACGGAGACGGTGCTGGGGGGAACCATCTTAAAAGATTCTTCCAGCACCGGCTCCTGCTCCCCCACCCTTGCTGCCTCTGATAGGCTGCCTCTGATAGGGGAGGAAGGGACTAGTCAATTATCTGATAAGCTTATGCTTATCAGATAGTTGATTAGTCAACTAGTCGCTTACATCCCTAGTTTAAAACACATTATCTATATATCTATACTAGACATGGAAAAAGAAGGCACTTTTGTGCAAAGCAACTTATTGCCCCAATATATTTTTATCTCACCACTGAAAGAATTCAGGGACAAAACAGACTATATTCTCCACCCATTTTAATGTTCATTAATGGGCAACTGAACTGTGTGAAGCATTTGACAACTTAGTAAAGGTAACCTGAAGACGAAGGAAAATTTAAGTTACAGAAAGCTGGAAAAGGTGATGTTCCTAACAAAAAAAGAAGAAAAAGACTCTTTGTTAGTACCTGCCTTCCCTGTTTCTGTTCTTCTGTCCCCTCTGCAGATATGCTTTCCAGTACCCTCCTCCTGCTTTTTTTTTTCTCCTTTCCATATTTTCACCGTGCCTTTGGTCAGTTGCCCCTCTTCTAAATGTTTGCTCTTCCCCAACACATTTGTGCTTCACTCCCTGTTGTTGTTTTTGTCCCCTGCGTTTGTCCTCCTCATTTTTGTTGGTCTTTTCGTATTTATCCCTCTCTTCTCGCTCCCTACTGTTTTAGCTTTCCTGCTGTTTCCTCTCTAAATGTAATTGCTCCTCCCCCCCCTTTTGTCTCTCTCCGTTTTCCATATCTCTTCACCCTGTTTTTGCTTCTTTACTCTTTCTGCCTGTTTTACTTCTCAATTCCTCCCCTACTACACACACACCTTTTTGTTCTTTTCCTTTCCCCTACCCCCACACTCTGTTTGGCTCATGGATCCGATCTCTGCTGGCAGGTGGGAACAGAAGCAAGGGCAGCAGCCTCGTTGTTGGGAATGCGCATGCTCATATCTCTGGAGGAAAAAAAAAAATCTGACACCCCGTCGGCTCGGGGAAGTGGCAGCGCGTGCGCAGGCAGCTCCATCCAGTAAGGAAGGCTTGAATTTCTCTGGGATTCCCGATCTGCAGTGCAGAGCAAAGCGGAGAAACGTGTGGAAGCAGCTGCTGGGCTCGCAGGCGCTCTCTAAAGGGGATTTAAGCCGCAGAGAGCGAGAGAGGCAGGGACCGATTCACCGATCTGAATTAAATACTCTAAATAAAAATCTGCCCTTTTGAGTCTGAGCCTTTGCGTCAGGTGACAGCAGACAGCGCAAAGTGTAAGTGTTCCCTTTACTCTCGGATGCTCAGTTTGGGTTCATGATGGGTTTGGAATTTCTTGCACCGATGTGTATTCTGCATGGATGCGGCGAAATGCATGGCTACAATAAAATGCTGAGGGCTTTGCATCATCCTGCTATTTGGTAGCAATAAAGGATGAGGGGGCGAACATTTTGTGATGGTGAAAAGAGAAAGCGAATTGCGAAGTGTTTGCCTACGCAATATTTAAGGATTAGGATTACTTTTTAAAGTCCTTTAGGAGGAGAACAGTGGGAAGGAAGGGGAATATAACTGCATATGATTTTCAAAACTATAAATAGAAACCTTTTCCTACATACATACATCGCTTGATGCAGATGGCGAAGTTGTGGTGCTGACAGAAGTGGAGGATAAAATAAGAAGGGTGTAAATTGTCAAACTGTCGGTGCAGATTTCTTTTGCCCAGGAAAAGTGGCAGAGGTGTTTGCTAGTGAAAGTGGATGCACTGCATGGGATGGAAATAGATGCAGGCTTCTGTGCCATATGCTGCTACTTAAAAGCTTAAAGCAATATGTTTATCTCTGCCTCTTTTGAGCGGGTACAAATAATCCTAACGAGCAAAGTTGAGTAACATTGCTTTACCTTTTGTATATTCTTTGTGTGTGGTGTTGTTTTATTGACCAAATGGAGGGAAACTGTGTCTACAACAATCTGCCTTGACCTGTTTTAAGATGAGAGACTGGACGCTATATTGATTAGGATATAAATACCAACAATATCAGAAGCAGGCATTGATCGCTCGCTTATTAATTTGTGTTTGGGCATGCTTTGCTGATAGCCCGAAGCCTTTGACATTTCTGAACATTTGAAAAGCAATAGAGAAAAGGTCATTGTGTTTTCCTGTGCAAACAGCCCAGGCGAAAATTAAGAGGAAGATTCCTGCAAGGTCATCAAACCTACTGTGAAAAAGCAAATTGCTAGAGATCCTTGCGATTACTTTCTTGATGTTCTTGGTTTGTGTGACAGATGTTTCTCTTAAATGGACCGTCCTTTTGTGCATATGCAAGATACAAGCTTTGGAATAAGCGCGCTCATCTCACTCCTCGAATGTGGTAAATTGCTGCACGGTGGATGTGCTGCGCTCCTATTTACTTGGGAATAGGACGAGGTGAAAATGGAGGTGGGTGGAGATAATAAAAGCTGGTGTGCAATCCAAGCCATTTCCCAGGAAGACGTGAGAAGGAGGGAGAGGAGACGAAAGTAGAATTTCATTTTAAGAGATCAAAACAAAGGCAAGTTGAGGCAGATCTGTAGAACTCGCGTGGGAACCGAGGCGTTAAGAAAGAATGTTTCATAAAAGCTGCTGTGGCTGACTGCTGTGCTCTGAAGACATCTAGCATGTTTTATCGCTAAGGGACAGGTCAGTCTCTAAGAACACGTAAGTAGACTGTCTCGATGCAGGTAGTACATACAAGTAAGAATGTGCCAAGAGCAGCAAGAGGAACATGTTAAGAATAACATGTTTTAAAATAATGATGTAGACAACTAGAGGGGAAACATGGGGGTATACCTCAAAGTGGAAAGTTCCCTTCCCCTCTTCCCAGGTATTTGCCAAACTATTAAGAGGCAGATCCCTGATATTGCAACGGGAGTTTGTTAGCACATGGACAACTGGGTGTGCTCAGTGCAGTTGTCGATTTAAAAAAACTGTGTTCGTGCCTGTGTTAAACTATCCAGAATAATGGGCTGAAGGGGGCGGTGTGGTGGTGGAACATTGAACACTCCTGGAAACCCCACATTTCCTAACAAGATTCCCCCGCCTCAATATTTTAAAAGGTGCTGCTAGAAATACATGCCACAGTCCTTAGCGATTCTCCCAACTCCTTTCTGCGCTCACACGGCCCGCCTGCAGCCTCTTAATAAAACCCCAACAAGCCCTTCAACTTGACCTTCCTTTTATTGCCTCTGCATATCCGGCTACATACCCCTCCTCCATTCTGCAGATACCAGGTCTCCCCGCAACCTTCTCTCTGCACCTACCAGACCACCCCCATCCCTTTACCCGAACCCAGCAGCCCCCTCTTTGCACCTACCAGCTTCCCCACCAGCACCTCCTCTCTGCATACTGGCCCCCTCCGCACCACAGCTCCTGCTACAGATTGCCCGTGCAGCTCCCCCTCTTCTCTCACCTGACCCCCCGGCAATCCCCTCTTTGTATACACCGGACTGATGCAGCCCTTTCTGCACAGACTTGATCCCCGCGGCTCCTTCTCTGCGCACAACAGATCCCCTTGCGTCCCCTTCTCTGCACACATCGGAGCCCCCTGCAGCCTTCCACGCGAGATCTCCCCGCGCCCCTCTTGCACACACCTACCACACCCAAGTCCCGCACCGTCTGGAGCTGCAGAAATGAGACCCTCCCGCCGTTCCCTGCCCCCCGCAGATTCCTCGCCCTTCCCTCCTCTGACACGAGCCCTTTCTGCTCTTCCCAATGCGCTTCCCTGCTTTGTCCCTGAGCCTCACGACAATTGAGTCCTAGGCTGATGGGGGTGTGACCCTGCGGAGCGTGCTCCCGAGTGCAGGGGGCGAAGGGGACTCACGCGCCTTTCTGCTCCCCACGGACGCGGGGCCGGGGCTAGTGGTGGGATGCAGCCCCCTCGCTTTATGTCACTGCGGCAGTAACTGGCAGGGCCAGGAGAACTGGGGACGAACCCCGAAACGGGAGGCTGTAAACCGGTCCGCGCTGGGCTCCTTCCGATAGGAGCCCTGCCCAGCCACCTGCAGAAGAGTGTGTGTGTGTGAGTGTGTGTGGGTGGGTTGCTGACAAACGCACAAGCGCCAGAGGCTGAGCAGCCCTGTGTCTCTCTTAAAGTTTGTTGAAAGTCAGACCGTGGGGGTCACGTGAAAACAGCCGCAGCTGGGTGTGTTGTGGGCCTACACCCACACCGTGCGCGCAGCACCACCCTGGCCATGTGCTCTGCGCTCCTAGAGGCAGGTTGAGGTGGGGCCTTGGCTGGTTTTGTGAATCTTAGCCGTGTATGGACTTCCCACTGGTGGCGCGACTCTCCTTGCCCTTCTGGAAAGCCCTTTCACACTGCAGAAAACAGCTAGTCTGGCCTGAGGGGCAGCCTGCAAATGAAGCACCCAGAAGCAGCAGCTCTACTTTTGGCAGCTGCTAGCATGTAAACGCGCTGGGCACTTCTCCAGCAGCTGCAACCCACCCCTCTAAAAATCTTCTCCCCTCTTGAAGGAGGCTCAAGAGCTCATCTGCTTCAGAGAGGTACTATAAAGGTATCCAATTCCAAATTAATTTAGAATCTAAAGATTTTACAGTAAGGCTATTGGAGGAATTAAGGACATCAGGCAATATAATCTTTTTTAATGAAGAAGAAACCTTTTAGATAACAGTATAACATTTTTTAGGGGAACAGTTTACAAGGATCTACCCGTTTTTAATTACAAATGAAACGTGATTATTTTCGTGCTTGTGATATTGCCAGTGACTGAAATACTGCATTGATGCATAAATGCTATCTGTGCCCTTGCCAAGATGTTTGGGTAGTAGATATTTAGAGAGGCTCTTTCCCAATGATTTCAATAGTCACAGTGGTAACACAGCAAACATTTTTGCAGATATCAATTCTGTTCTTATAATTACACTGCTGATCTAGAAGGATCTTCAGTGGCCTTTATGCAGAAGACTAAGTAGTAAAGGCAATTGATTTATTAGGCAGAATATTGTATACAACAAAATCTTCACAAACCAGAGTAACAGAAAGGTGTGAAAACAACCTTGATCTTTGTAAAATTTATTCTCACCAATCCCCCAAAATATATTATTTACACAGCAGTTTGTTTCTATGGCAAGCTCTTTGCTATATACAAATATTTGTACTATGGCTTCTTTAACAGTATATGTTTGTAAAGAACACAATTTAGCAATATTAGTTCAATTGAAAAGCCTTCTGAGTTATCCATTTTAATTTTGGAGACTGGGTAGTTTTAATTCATACGTTTATTACTTTTCTCCTTCCATTCCTAACTCTCCTAGTAAATACATAAATTCATAAAGTAGTCTGAGTTGCTGTCAATATCAAGAAAAAAAGTGTAATGTCTTTAATTTGTATTGCACTATATTCACGTCTTTAAAAAAGGCATGCCCCTACTCCCAGTAATTATACAGGAGCAGGACTGTATAATTGTTCTTATGAATGATCAGATCTTTAAACATATATGCCATGACATCTAACTGCATCTTTCATTTTTCCCTTTGATTTTTAGAAGTAGTCTGTGCATATGTGTGTCAGACAAAGGGGAGTGTTGAGGTAATTCAAGTAGATTTTGGCTGCTCAGATTTTGTTTGTGCAGATGTAAGTCAGTATACATGGGTCCCACATACGCATCATAATATATTTAATGACTGGAATAGCTAATTATAAAAGAAACATCAGAATGTCTTGACTCTTTACTGGTATGTTGCTTATGAATCTATTAAGATGTTCTTTAGTTTGATAAGCAGATTCAAAGCCTGGCACTGTAGTAATCTGTCATGCTATTTCGCCTTTTTTGTGTTTAGTTTGTCACAGGCTTACATAACTGCAGTACTGAAAAAGCAAATGTCAGAAATGTTTTCATTACCTCTTCCCCACCCCCAATCTGTTTGTGTAAATCAAGAAAAAAAAAGCTACAACTTGACATCTTATTGTTTATGTAATACAGACAAGAAGTCAAATCCTATTCTGGCCAAAAATGCAAGGCAAGCTACCTAGGTGGATGGGTACAGACAGTAAGTAGCAAATTAGTTTGCTGTGTTGAAATCCTGCTGGCTAGGGTGGAATTCTTGTGAATAGGTGTAGAGGAATCACCACAGGGCTTACTTTGGTTGCTCAAAGGAGCTGGAAGCACCCCTGGATACAACATCCTGCATCTGTAGCACATACACTAGATGTGCCTTCTTGCTAGAAGACCACTTCCTCTTGAGGGCCTGGTATGTAGACTGCATCACCTGCAGCAGTGACATCTCACCTTTCTTACTTTTGCTTTAAGTGCTTTGGAGTGATATTTCCCTCCTGCTTGTTTTCTGTAACAGCTTCACCCCCAGAATAACAGTGGTCAGGACCTAGATCTAAGCCCATATGCTCTCTATGTGCAGAAAATTTGCTTCCTTATCATTTTAGGTCAGTAAACCTAAATAAAATTAAATTATAAAACTTTCATAGAGAATATTTCTGGACAATAACATTATTGTTTTTAAACACATTGTCTTTGAATTTTCCCTTTTTCATTTGTCTATGTTACTATTTCTGATATTGCAGCTCCAGTTATCAAATTTTCACTGTTATTTTTTTATATTGAGATTCTAATGTTGTTATTTTTAATCCTTTATTGAAATCAAATTATGTGTATAAAGAGGAGAAAAATAGTTATACATACTGCATATTTTATATAGCTTTTTTCTCACATTCCTAATAATGGACCCAATTCTGTATGCCTTAAGCAGGTGAAACTCCCATTGATAATAACAGGTGTTCTGGATGTGCAAAGAATGCAAGATCAGCCTTTAACCATGATTAAAATAACAACATACATTACTTTTGATTTCATTAAGGAAGCTGGAAATTAGAAATTAAATTTAATGGGTAAGCTTGTTTTAAACATAATTAGAATTGTAAATATTGGTCACACATCATGAAAGGTTGAAATTCTCTTCTTTCCATTTTGTTCTGTCTCTTACCTGTAGTGTTTTAAAACAACTAGAGCATTGTTTTTAAACTCCCTTTTTATACTTTGTCATTTTGTAGCGGGGGACTGGACCAAATGTCTTCTTTCCTCTTCCTTTTTAGAGGATTCCTATTGTAGAGGTCTTTCATCATGGTAACTTTATTCTCCCTGGTTCTTCAATTTTTGTCTAAGGTTACAGAACAGAATGATCCCTCTGCAGAGCTCCTCAATCCAAATTTTGTTCTGTAGTTTATTATGGTGCCATCAGACTATTGCATCTGCACCTTTCATGTGTGTCTGTTACTTCTGCATTCATACCATTTCATATTCTGTTTATTTCTTTTCCCACTTTCCACTGTAGCTCAGTTCTTTCCCTTCCAGATTTTGCTTGAATCAGTTCTATTTGCTTCTCCACATACACTCTCTACTGCACTCTTCACTGTTTATTTTCCATCATTATGTTGAAAATCCATGCCCTGTGCTGTAACTTCTGCAGATGGCATTACTCCAGGAGTACTAGAGCAGCAGCATGGTGAAAAGAGATTGTAAGATGGGGAAATACTGTGAATATAGGAAGAGCTGTAAGTTAAGGATCTGGGTAGGATGCAACCACCATCAAGGTATGGGAAAACACTCATGTTGCCATTTTAGTTCAAACTCATTCATGTAGAAAAATGCTTATTATCTTGTGAAATGTCAAAGTGCTGAAAAATGTCAGAGTCTGAGGTTGCAGTGCACTTTAAATAGAATGAAATATATGGGAGCAAGAACATGGCTGCCACCAACTACTGAAATCACTGTTCTTGTTTATCGGATCCAAATTCTTTAGACAGTGTTGCAAATCCATACAATTAGTATTGCTAGTTGATGTTATTTATTTTACATTGGTGCATGTTAATAATTATGATTTTAAAACTTTACGGCAGAGACTATCTTGGGGACATTTCAGTCTATTTCCCATCAATATGATCCATAAGATAATAGAAATGGGAAAAAAATAAAATGAATAAAAATAGGAATGAAGCAAATTGTCAGTGGTGATCTCATAACTGGAAGACTTAGCAAAATAAATGGGCTACGTCTACACTGGCATGATTTTCCGGAAATGCTTAAAACGGAACAGTTTTCCGTTATAAGTATTTCCGAAAAGGAGCGTCTACATTGGTCCCGGAGTTACCGTTATAACGATGCGCTTTTCCGAAAAGCGCTACATTGGCGCGCGCTTTTCCGAAAAGCAGAAGCCCGGAGCCATTTTGAAGAGGGCAAAGGCCACCAGACCTTTCCGGGCGGGCCGAGCGCCATTCAGACACGTGCTTAAAGGGGTCTCGCCGACAGCCGTTGGTCTCCTGCTCCCTGCCTTGGGACTCTGCCAGGACTGGCACCCTTAGCAGGTTCAGTGGTTGCCCTCTGGGTTTTGGGGACACCACCCTTTGGCCCCCAACTGCTTTTCCCTGAGTTTAGTTTTTTCTGCCCTGCTCTGTCTGCCATGGAGCCGTGGGTGGCCATTTGCCTGCTCGGGCCCCTGTTGAGCTGTACGAGTGCCTGCTGCTCGTGCTGCAGGCCGGTGCCATGGTGTACATGAACCAGGAGGCAGAGATCGCATTGGACTCCCTCACCAGGAGGCCCTGGCAACCGTGTGGCATCAGCACCCCACCGTGAGAGGCCCGCCTGGAGTTTCGAGAGCAGCACCGACTGGTGGGAGCGGCTGGTCCTCGGGTCTGGGACGACCACCAATGGATCAGGAATTTCCGCATGAGAAAGCGGACCTTCCTGCAGCTGTGCACCTGGCTCACCTCGCTGCAGAGAGCCACCACCCGGCCGCGGGCACCCATCCCCATCAAGAAGAGGGTCGCCATCGCGCTCTGGAAGCTGGCCACACCGGACAGCTACCGCCGTGGCACAGCAGTTCGGGGGTGGGACGATCAACCGCCGGAGTGATCGTCGGAGGTAAGTCCCAGGGGAGTGGGATGGGGAGGGTGCTGCACTCCAGGCCCAGGGATAGCCAAGATTCCAGGCTGGGTCGGCCAGGGTTTGGGCCGCCCCTCCCTTGCACAGGCCCGCTGGTGGGGGCCGGGGGCGAGGGGGCCCTGTGTGTGTGTGTGTGTGTGTGTGAGGACAGAGGGAATCAAGGGGGCCCCAAGGAGCGCACACTCACCCCTGCCGACGTGATGTGTTCCTTGTGTTTCTCTGCACCCTTCTGCAGGTCGCCCACGCCATCAACAACATCCTGCTCCCGCGAATCATCCGCCCGCGCCGACGTGGATGATACCATGGCCGGCTTCGCTGCCCTCGGTTCCCAACCGCGGGGAGCCCTGACGCCACCCACATCCCCATCCGGCCTCGAGCATCGAGCGCCCATTTCATGAACCGCAAGGGGTACTGCTCCATTGTTCTGCAGGCCCTCGTGGACCACCGCCGCTTCCTGACATTTACGGGGCTGGTCCGCCGGGCACACGACGCCCGCATCCTCCGCAACTCTGACTGTTTCGCAGGTTGAAGGCGGCACCTACTTCCCGGCGAGACTTGACTGTCGGGATGTGCCTATGCCCATCTGCGCTGCCGCGACGCCGCCTACCCCTGATGCCCTGGCTAATGCGGCCCTACACGGGCAGCCGGACCAGAACCGGGCCCGGTTCAACGACCGCCTCAACCGGGCCCAAACCCAGTGGAGCTGGCCTTTGACGCTTAAAAGCCCGATTCCGTTGTTTGCTCACCCGCCTCGACATGGGTGAGCAGAATGCAACGGAGGTACTGGTCACAGGCTGCGTGCTCCACAACATTGTGGAGCGCAGCGGGAGGCCTTCCTCCCTGCATGGATGGCAGCCGAGGCACAGACCTTGGAACAGCCCGACACAGCTGCCGTCCGCCAGGCGCGCCAGGATGCGGTGCGCATCAGAGAGGCCCTGGTGGACATGTTTGCCCAAGCCCCGTAGCAGGGTCGCCTGGGTCTCCCAGACTACTCCCGCCCGCCCTACCCCTCCCACCCCTCCCCTTACCTCCCCAATTGTAAAGCGCCGGGTCAAAGCACATCGGCCGCCATCGTGACTGTTCGCCGGGTGCGCCGGGCTTAGTCAGGTTTTTCTTTTAGTTTAGGCTAGGTTTAGGCCACCATCGCCTGTCCCAAGAACAGCCACGAGGATTCGGGGTCGTGCGGAAGGCTCAAGTCAGCGCACTGATTCCAGTCGCCTTCCGCCGAGGGATCTCCTGGCTGTTCTCTCCTGAGGCCCGAAGGACCAAAGGATTGAGGTGGCCAGCGCCATCATCTTCCGTCGAGGATCTCCTGGCTGTTCCTCTCCTGAGGCCCGGAAGGACCAAAGGATTGAGGTGGCCAGCAACACTACCCAATTGTCCTCCCTGCGCCTAGACTATGTTTAATTATCTGTAGTGTGCATCTTTTAACTGTTCTTGCTTGTTTGTGAGCTATGTAAATATAGTTTGTGGTTTACATTTTACTGAAAAGTCTCAGTATTTATTTATGCGCCACAAACCAATGAGCACTTAAAAAGGGCCCCAGTGATAGAGTACAGATTTTGTTGTCTGCAGTTTGTAACCCTGTTAAATTTAAGTGGCTAATTGGCATCTCACATCATTTCCTACAGTTACTAGAGTAACACGATAACCAACACAGGAATGAACAGAAAAATAGAAAACTGTTTATACTGGGACGGGGACCTTCAACTGGGACGGGGGACCTTCAACTGGGACGGGGACCTTCAACTGGGACTGGGACGGGGGACCTTCAACTGGGACGGGGGCAGTTACTGATGGATGGCCCCTGCGACTGCTCCTCCGGGGGCCTGCACACGCTGGGCAGACCGCAGAGGGGCAGGCTGCACGGGAGGTGGGCACGACCACGACCACGACCAGGAGCAGGGGCAGGAGCAGGGGCAGGGGCAGGGGCAGGAGCAGGAGCAGGGGCAGGGGCAGGGGCAGGGGCAGGAGCAGGGGCAGGAGCAGGGGCAGGGGCAGGGGCAGGAGCAGGGGCAGGAGCAGGGGCAGGAGCAGGAGCAGGAGCAGGAGCAGGAGCTGGGATAGGAGCTGGGATAGGAGGGGCATGGGCTGTGCTCCGGGAGGAATGGCGGGGCATGGGGTCCGGCCATGCCATAATGAATGGCATGGACCAAATGTGCCGTGAGCATGTCCATGGTTGTGCGCATCCTCTGCACTCATGTAGGAACGCAGCCCAGCCTCCTGCCGCCACTGCAGGTCCCCTGCACCCGCCGGCGATGGAGGCCTGGATTGCCTCCACGGCACGCATACGGCGGCGCAGAAGCTGGTCTCTCTGCCGCCGCCTGTGCCTCCGGCTGGCCAGCTGGGGGTGCCGCTGCTGCCGCAGTGTCGGGTCTGGTGCTGGGTCCCGCTGCAGGAAGAGAAGAAAGGATGGGTCAGTCAGGCAGGCCGCCCACTGTCCCCACATCTCATGCCCTCCACCCCTGAGCCCAGGTGACCCCACAGTTGTGTGGCTTGGGCCCACTCGGTTTCCTCCTGCCCCGTGTTGTATGTTGGCAAGGAGGACGCCCTGCTGGAGTAGGGTCCCTCTCCAGTATTGTAAGCACCAGTCTGTGTCCTGGCCCCGTGGAGGGCGGGAGGGTGCTTGTGCTGCTCACCTGTGGAACTCCCTGCCGGTGGAGACTGTGAAAAGCTTTGGGCTAATCGCTGGTGTTTGACAGGAGCGAGATGCATCCCCACGCAGTGCCTGGGAGCACATCTGGCAGAGGCGGTCTGGGCTCTCAGATCCTCGCGTGGGATATCTCCTGGACGTAACCAGAAGCGTGAGGGGTGGGGGTGTCCCATCCTTGCAGCAAAACTCAGGGGCCCTTGTCCTCCCACTATCCCTCCCGCAAGGCCGGTAGCCCAGGGACATGTGCCCACAGTGGGACTTCCTCGGGAACCAGCCAAGGCACCGAGCAGGCGAGGGACTGTGACGCTGCGGTTTTCCCAGGAGCAGCTGGCTGTGCCTCACTGCCAGGCATGGGACAGTGTGCTGTTCTCCGTGCTGCACCCTTGGCGGAGGTGAGGGGCTCTGGGCTGAGTCCCTGGGGCCCTGGCCGGTTCCAGCCGGCATCCACCCTTCCCCCTGGTCCCGCCGCATGTGTGTGAGCAGCACGGTCCCAGGCGTGCCCTGCAGCTGCCTGCCGCGCCAGGTGCCGCTCGGTCGCCAGGCTGCACGAGGTTGCACGTGCTGCTTGCTGCCTCATGCGACGCAGCGTGCAGCTCACGTGGCCTGAGTGAAATGCTCTCCCTCCTCCTCTGGGCACCTGGCTCCCACCCCGCCTCCGCCCCACCCTTTGGGAGTGCAAACTGCAAAGACTCACCAGTGGGTTCTCCCGGCCTCGGCCTCGGCCTCGGAGGAGCTGCTGGAGGGGGCCTGCTGGGTGGTGGCCTCCTCCGCGCCGGACGCGCTGCTGCTGTCCTCTCCTCCCCTGCTCGGTGGGTCGCCTGATGGGGGCGCTGGCAGGTGTCCAGGGACGTCCGGGCTTGCGGGCTGGCTGGCCCAGGAAGGCGTTCAGCCGGTCAGTAGGGGCAGGCGCCTGGTCCTGCCTCTGCCCTCGCTGGCCCGGACGTTCCCAGCCGCAGCTCCTTCACTTTCGAGCGACCTGCTCGGCATTCCGGTGGGGTGTCCCTGTTGTGCCAGGTTGTCGGCCAGCCGTGTGTACAGCTCCACATTGCGGCGCCTGAGTGCAGGTCGTGGAGACCCTCCTCCTCCTGCCACAAGTCCAGGAGGGTCTCCAGCTCCTGGGGTCCAGGATGGGGCCCGGCGCTTATGCCCCCTGGGGCCTCCTGTGCTGGGGGTGCAGGGGCTCACCAGCCGGAGCTGCCATGGCGCGGTCCAATGTGTGGCTGGGCAGCACAGCAGCACGTGGCAGAGCTCAGGCTGCAGGGTCTGCGCTCCTGCCACGTGCGCCCAGCAGCCTCCCTACCAGGAAGTCCAGGGCTCCTACGGGTCTCGTGGCGACCAAACCGCTTTTCTTCTGCTTTTCCGGAAAAGCTGTCTACACTGGCCCTTTTCCGAAAAGCTTTTCCGAAAAAGGACTTTTGCCCGAGCGGAGCGGCATAGCTTTTCCGGAAAAGCGGCTGATTTCATACAGTAGATCGCCATTGCTTTTCCGAAAAGCAAGCGCCAGTGTAGACAGTCAGACCTTATTCCGGAAAAGCGGCTGATTTTCCGGAATAAGTGGCCCAGTGTAGACACAGCCATGGTGTTTAAGGAGGGAGTTGGAAGAGAGGTGTTTTGCTCACTGAGAAGGGGAAAGTTGTGGCAAGGGTAGGCCTGATACGATGTTTTGCACTGAAACTTTTAAACTAACATACATTTATATATAAGTATATAAAGGTATCCATCCAACAATCTTTCTAATAGCTACTTTTCTGAGGAGGCTAGATAACAGATTATTCTAGTTAAAATAAGAAATTTACAATTGACTTCAAGTAAATAATTTTCACATAACTAATTATAAATAAGTAAGTGTATTGTGCTAAAAATAATACTGTCTCAAATTCGGGCACCAGAAACATAGGAGACAGTCATATTCTGTCTGAATGTGTTTGACCATAAATTAAGCAATTCTACCCACAACACATCCCATGTAAGTTACTTTGTGGAGCCAAGACTATACAGAACAAACAGAAGAATTTGTGCTAAGTTTGTTCAGGCATTTGCAGGAACAAGATTTTGTTACGCTTTAGCTGATGTAATTTATTGAGGTAATGGTATCTGAATAATTTCCTTCAAGGAAAAAAAATGCACTTTAAAACACCTAGCTCTTTTGAAAGCAGTTTCTGTGATCTGAGTTAGTGTTACTGTGCTGTTTTTAATGGATGATTAATTCAAAACATTATCAGTGTTTTCATAGAGTTCCATTATATAGTTCACTAAATATTGGGGTCCTATGAAAGGTTCACTATTAATTTCTTCATGCTTGCCCGTCTGCTCTCATTAAACTCAGTGGGAGATTTCCCATTCATTTTAATGGGAGCAGGACTGCATATCATCTTGTTAGAGAAGAAACAGGGAACCCAGGAGCGGATGGGGTAAACGGAACTGCTTTATTGCCCATGCACATTAACCTTGGAAGCCCCACCCCCCCCCCCCCCCAACACAACATTTTGAGTGGCACCAATTTGGCACCAATTACACCCTTTTATTTATTTTAGTATGTTAATTTACACATTTATTACTACTTTCCCTAAACCTTATTTAGTAATGTTAACTCCCATATAATGAATATTATTAATAAGCGGATGATAAATACAATTATACCCACTCCTGTTTATAGTTTACTGTTTTTTTAGTTAAATCAGCATTACATACTATCTTAATCAACAAGTTATAAGGAGGGGGAAAGAATTCTGACCCTGAAACTGTTTTTACAGAACAAGTGCAAAGACAAAACAAAGACACTGTTCAGTGCAACCATCTTTTGAGGCTGCTAGGACAAAGGGGAAAAACTTGTTTAAAGGGCAATGCCTGATGTGACCTCTTACCACTATCCCAGACCCCTATTCATTTTTACATATCCCAACATGTCATTCTCATTCAAATAACAGGGGTTGTGTCCTCTTGTGGCAAAAAGACCAAATCACAGTGAACTATAGTGTGTGGTTAGGTGAACCTACATTTTGACACCTTGCCTTATCTAATTATAACTGTTCTCTTAATTGTCAGACAGTTGTAATTAGAAATGTCTTCCCACCCCACCCTCCCAAAACTCATAAAAACCAAAATACAGTTGTACATTTTCCTTTTACATGAATTTAGTGCTTTTCAAATATACCTGATAGATAGACCTAGAAACCAAAGTCCTTCATATACCCCAAAACCCATTGTGAGACATGATCAGTGGCACTGCATAGCTCTCATAATGCTCCAGCAACATGCTTCCATACTGGCAAGGATAAGTGGTGATCATTAGAGAGTAGTAGAGGCTTCTCTACACTACAGAGTTTTGATGACAAAAGTCAGCTGTCATAGACAAAACTGTGGAGATGTACACACTGCAATGCTCCTTCCAGTGACAAATCTCTCCTTTTGCTGACACAAAGCTACCCCAACAACTGTATAGCTTTTCGCAGCAAAATTATATCGACAGTGTCACTGTGGACACCAACCTTGGTTATGTCACTGTAAATGGCCTCCAGGAGATGTCCCACCATGCCCATCCTAACCGCACCCAGGTACACAGGCAGCTGTCCCTCCCCCTTTAAAGGCCTGAACATTTTTGAAATTCCACTTCCTGTTTGCTTGACATGGACAGCTCACATTCCATCTTTTCAGCTGACCCCATGGTGGCTCAATGCAGCACATGGTCTCCCACTTGGAGCATACCTAAGATGTTGGAGCTGCTTGTACTTTAGGGAGAGGAGGCTGTGCAATCTCAATTCCTCTCCAGCCATAGGAACTACAGTCACATGGCTTGTCGTATGTTTGATAAGGGCTATGAATGGGACAAACAAAAGTGTCCTGCAAAGATAACAGGAGATGTGGAAGGGGTACCAGCAGGCAAGGGAGTCAAGCCATCACTCTAGTGCTATGCCAAAGACCCGCTGCTTCTACTAAGAGCTGGACACCATCCTTGGTGGGTACTTTGGCAGGCTGGAGACATCAGTCAGAGGAATCAACCAAGGACGAAGTCGCAGACAAGATGTTGAGTTGGAGAATGATGTGGAGCACACAGCAGGGTCATCCGATGGTGTGGCGAGTTAACACTTCTTTTCTACATTGGAGGGTGGGGAGTCTAGCCAGTCCCAGAAGTCTACATGATACAGGAGAGGCAAGCTTTGGTAAGTAATCTTTTTGAGCTCATGCTGCTCAGTTTTATGCCACAGCACTGTCCCTTGCCTTGTATATTCTAGAAGTGGGTGAAGGGATGTATGTGCAATGTACAAAACTTGTGTTTGTGTGTCTTTCACATTCTGCTGTGTACCTAAGCAGTGCTGTGGAACAGTATGTAATGCATACTGAGATTTCACAGAAATCCTTCAGAGAAATCTCTAGGAAACTTTCCTGGACATACTTGCCAATCCTCTATTGAAGGTTCCTTGATTTTGTTCCTTCCCCCATTTTAGGAAACATTCCTGCACCAATCCACAATCATTTGTGCAGGGACCAAAGCAACACACAGGTGAGCGGCATAGGGACTGAGTCTGAAGCTGCATTCATGAAGGAGATGCAACCTTGCTGCCTTGCTTACCCTGAGAAGTGAAATATTGGCTTCAGTGACTACTGCCTGTGACAGAATTTACAATATTGTGCCTAGTTGACTACAGTGGTTCCCTTAAAAAAACACCAAGACTCTTTGCCCCATCTTGACAGACACATTCTTGCTGAACTCACCCTGGGTACGACTAGACTGCGGGAGGTTTTCGGGATACCAGAGGCATCCCGAAAAAACTTCACCGCGTCCAGGGAACGGGTTTGCTCTTCTGCTTTTTTTTGCAGAAGAGCAAATGTGCTCTTTCAGAAGCCCCTGTATTCCTCGTTCTACTAGGAAGAAGGAGGCTTCTGAAAGAGGGTTTTTTTTCCCGACATTTGACCCAGTCTAGACAGGCCAAATGTCAGAAAAGCCTCTTCCGACAAAAGAATCTGAAAAAGATACACAAAATGTGCTATGCATTTTGCGTACCTTTTTCTGACAAAAACTTGTAGTCTAATTGTACCCCATGTTTAGGGCCTTAGCCGTGTTAGTCTGTAACTGAAAAAACTTAACAAATGGCCCTGCAGCACCTTAGAGACTAAAAATAAATATACATAGTGATACAACCTACTTCTCCAGAAGAATGGAGCAAGAGGTACAGAGGTACAAATAAATAGTAGAAAAAGAGGGGATGGAGAGGGAAAGAGAAGGAAAAATAATCCTGTCAATTAATGTGTCTGTGATAAATGAGGCTAACAGAGTGGATTGTAAGTGTCTGATACTTAGCTTTTTGATATCATTTGGGTGTTGAATGTAGCAGCCCACCCAGTTCATGACTTTGGTTAAACCTAGATTAAAAGTATCAAATTTGCAAATGAAGGCAAGTTCTGCAGCTTCTCTCTCCAGCTGGTTTTTGAAATTGCTTTGTGATAGTATTGTCACTTTTAAATCAGTTAATGAGTGCCCAGGCAAGTTAAAATGTTCCCCAACAGGTGTCTGTGTGTTATCATTTTGAATATCTGATTTGTGCTTAGGGCATTTGCTGAGCTGCGGGCTTGTTGAAAGACAGTGAGAAACTGATTTGTATTTTTTAACAGATATATTTGACTATAATGATTTGATGTGGTATATGCTTCTGTTTTTTGTTTCTTGTGCTTCTGCAGATGTGGTATTCAGGGGAACCCCCAACGCAATGGTGGAGTGCCTCTGCCAGTTAAGGAAGCAGCCAATGAGGAGTTAGGAGGACATATTTTGAGAGGTACTGCAGTTCTCGGAGGCTGAAAGACAAGAACACAGGGAGTGGAGACAGACTTCAAAAGAATGGGCCAAGAGTGGATGATAAGTGATGGGGGAGCAAACAGAGATATTGAAGTCCCTAATCACACTGCAGGCAGAATTTATGCTTGTTCCATACAACCTGCAGCCAATATAGAACTGCTTTCCATATCCTCCCCAAACTCCTCCCACATCTTCCTTGTAACTTCCTAGCCTGTCTTAGTACCCCATTCCCTCCATCCCCTTGAACAGCTTCCAAAATGATAGCTGGATTTACATACAGCTATAGAGCCCACACTGCCCTTCATTGATATCTCTCTTTCCACCAAGCCTTTGTGTGTGTTATTAATTGGTATTTAATAAAAAAAACCCTACCACTCTCTGCAAGATAATCGGTCTTAGTCTCCTACACTCGGTGGTTGCTGCTAAAATTAATACACAGTGACAATATGGTCATTTGATGAATACAAATCATGGTCAGGAATCAACAAAATGTTCATGCAACATGGCAACTTAACAAAGTATGGCAGTATGCTTTATAGAAACAAACATTACTGGAGTTTATTGTCAAAATGGTGCCTTAAAGCTTCCCTGATTCGAATTGCCCCGTGTTTTGCTTCTCTAATAGTCCTTGTATCTAGCTGCTCAAAATCAACCATCAGGAAATCTACCACCTATACTCCACCCCAGGGAAACTTTTCCCACCTTAAGCCTCACAAATATTATGGAGCTCACTGCTACGGTCACAGGAATATTTTCCTTATTAAGTCTAGCCTGCCATAAAGGCAGTGCACAGGGTGCTTTTTAATGCCCCAAAGGCACATTTCTACAGTCATTCTGCACATCCTTAGCCTATTGTTGAAGCGCTCTTTGCTGCTGTCCAGATTTCCTATGTAAGGCTTCATGAACCATGGGAGTAAGGAGTATCCTGGGTCTCCTGGGATCGTGATGTGCATTTCAGTATCCCCCATTGGAATCTTCTGGTCTGTAAAGAAAGTCCTTGCTTGAAGCTTTCCGTACAGGCCAGTTTTCTCGAAGATGTGTGCACCATACACCTTCCCCCACCACTGTGCCTTGATGCCAGTGAAATGGACATGGTGTTCCACAAGCACCTGCAATACTCTAAAGAAGTATCCATTTCTATTCATGTACTGCATCACAAGATGGTCTGGAGCCAAAATTGAAATACGCGTGTCAGCTATTGCTCCTTCTCAGGGGAATCCTATCACTGCTAGCCAATCTACTGTTTCATTCATATTATCAAGAGTCACAGTCCCACAGTCCTTCATAGCAGGATGCAGTTAATGGCCCTGTACATTTTTGTTAGCATAACCTCTATAGGGGTCTTGCTAACTCCACACTGATTTACAACCATCTAGTAACAGTCTGGAGTTGTCAGCTTTCACATTGTGATTGCCACATGCTTCTGTACCAGGAAGGCAGCTCTCATTTTGGTGTCCTTGCACTGCAGTGTTGGAACAAGTTCTGCTCACAGTTCCAGAAAGGTGGCTCTCAACATCCAAAAGTTTTACAGTTGCCGCTCATCATCCCAGATCTGCATAATGATGGGATCCCGATCCCATCATTCGGTGCTTGTTTCCTGAGTCTAAAAGCAATGGTCCACTATGTGTAGCTGCTCTGTGAATGTCAAAAGTAATCTGGTGCTGTTTCTTTCCAAGGTACACAGCAGGTCATACACCTTCTGATTCCTGTTTAGATTGGGTGTTCATGATATATTGCATGATCAGTTGTGATTTGTTCATAACAATAATCAGAACAGTAGAGAGCAACACAGAATCCATCCTTTCAAACAGAGATGGTGGCTGCACAGTAAACAGAGATAATTAAAAATGCCACAATACTCAGTTGGAAGCCCATGGAATAATGGGATTGGAAAAAAACTTCATCATGCACTGATCTGTTCTGACATTCCACAACTCTTAGGCCATGTCTACACTATGAGATAAGGTTGAATTTATTAAGGTCAGTTTCTTGCCACCTCGTTGTGTAAAGTTGAAGGTCCATGTCCCCACTGTGTGAAAGAATTCAACATAGTTTGAAATAGCGTGTCCCCAGTAGGGAGACCACTGTTGACTTTGAGAGTGACACACTGTGGGTAGCGCAGTCCTTGCACTGCTTTGCATTCTGGGTTACACTTTCAGTGCACACTGGGAGCAAACCTATGCAGCGCTTGGTTCTGGGTTCATGTTGGCAGCATCCTATAATGCGCTTGCCTACTCCCCTGTCCCCCACTTTAGATCAATGGGAAACAGTACTTTTGCACCCTTTTTAGCCCTGCAGATGCAATAGCAGTGCTAGCATGGCCGCCCTCATGGATCCCATTGTGCATCAAAGCATTGTAATGTCGTATGTACCTTGGTGCGTCTAATGATGCAGTATTTCGAGAGCCTATGCCCATCACTCCACCAAGAAGAGGATAAGAATGAGTCTCAAGATCCCATGGACACACTGTATAGGCAAGCCCTTGCACCGAGCAAAACACAGCCAGCGTTCAGTCCTCTGGAAACAGTACAACACCGGTTCTAGTGCCGTGAGACAAGCACAGACTCGGGGGACTGCATAGTGATGCGGTCAATCAGTGGTGACTACAACATTTCTGAATCCTCAAGGCCACTTTCATGCAACTTTGCGAATGGCTTTCCTACCCTAAAGCATAGGGAAACTTGAATGAGACCCGCTCTAACAGTGGAGAAGCACGTGGCAATTGCCTTGTGGAAGCTTGCATTGCCAGACATCTACCAGTCAGTTGGGAATCAATTCAGAGTGGGGAAATCTACAGTGGGGGCTGTTGTTTTAGAAGTAGCCAAAGCAACCAGTACCATTCAGCTACGGAGGGTAGTGACTCTGGGAAATGAAGATGCCACAGTGGAGGGCTTTGCCTTGAGGGGGTTTCCTCACTGTGGAGAGGCGATAGACAGAATGTGCATCCCCATCTTGGCACCCGATCATCTTGCCATGGAGTACATAAACCACAAGGGATACTTCTTGATCCAGGCACTAGTGGATCACGAGCCATTTCATCGACGTCAACATGGGATGGTTGGGAAAGGTGCATGACATATGCATCTTTAGGAACTCCGGCCTCTTCAAAAAGATTAAAGCTTGAATTTTTTTCCCAGACTGGAAAATTAGAATTAGAGAGATGGAAATGCCAATAGTGATCCTTGGCAACCCAGCCTACCTCTTGTTCCCGTGGCTCATGAAGCCCAAACATGAGGCAGCCTGGACTCCAGTAAGGAGCAGTTCAACTACAGGCAGAGCAAGAATGGTGGTTGAATGTGCTTTTAGGCATTTAAAGGGAAGGTTTAGACATCAGTGAGCACAATATTCCCTTTGTGGTGGCAGCCTACTGTGTACTTCATAATATTTGTGAGAGCAAGGGGGAAAGTTATCTGGCAGAATGAGGGGCTGAATCAGAGAGCCTAGCCAGACATTTTGAGCAGCCAGTCACCAGGGCAATAAGGAGAGCACAGCATAGAGCAGCGCAAATCAGAGAGGCTTTGAAAGAAAGTTTCATGAATGGCCAGTTTTGACAGTCGTGCACGTTGCTCTCAACTGGCTCCCCTGCATTCAGTGTATTTGCCTGTAATCCCCTATCCCGCCCCTGCAATACAAGCAATAAAGAGACTGTTGTTCAGAGATCATATATTTTTATTTAGGGAAGACAGCAGAGACAGAAAAGAAGTCCATGATGGGACGTGAAAAGGTGAGGGGAGTTGTGGGGCTGCCCTTGAGTTGCCCACCTCCCACATCCTGGGGCCTCTGGGGTAGAGTCTATGGAACTGTATGAGGAGGGAAAGTTGTTCTGCAGAAGGTGTGGGGGGGCGGGGTTCCTCTCTAGGCTTGCTGCCATGCACTCGATTACAGCTTTGATGAAAAGTTCTTGGCTCTCACTGACTGCCAGCTGGCCAGTCTCCTTTTCCTGCTCCTCCTCCTCCCCTCAGTCACCATACTGTCCTCCATGCTGCTGCCCTGACTGGTTTGGGCGGACTCCACAGTCTGGCTTGGGAAGCTGGTTGAATCCCCTACCCCCAGGATTGCATGCAGCTGGTCACAGAAGTGGCATGTTTGCAGTGATGCACCAGACTGTTTGCCTCCTTTGTCTTGTGATTGGACTGTCCCAGCAACTTTATTTTAAAAACATGGCACTGCTGGGAGTCCCTGGAGTATCCTTTCTCCACCAAGCACTTTGTTATCGTTACATAGATATTGGCATTTCTTTTGCTGTTTCGGAGCTCTGAGAGAATGGAGTCTTCTCTCCACACCTCGATGAGGTCCAAGATGTCCTGCACACTCCATGCTGGCACTATTTTATGTCCCTGGGAACTGGAGTTTATGGAACTTGAACTCATGGAACTCAAGGACATGTGTGATGCTCAGTTGTGCTGCCTGCTCTGAGGTGTGCTCGCAACGCTGACCATATGGGAAATGAAATTCAAACTTTCCCAGGGCTTTTCCTGTTCACCTGGAGAGCAGTAGAGGCGCAAGTTCCGGCCAGAGCGGTCACAGCAGGCCACTGTGGGATCAAGAACATCAACTTTCTCAATGCTGGTTCTACACTATAGTGAATTTGATCATGCAAGGTCGAATTTTGCATTACTCCTCATGAAAAGTAGGAGTTCCAAAATAGACTTTCGCAGCCTTTAAAGTCGATGGAACGTCTTTGGTAGTGTGACTCATTGTTTAGAAAATCAACCATATGCAGCTAAACTCGATCTAAACATCTACTGTACACCAGGCCTTAGCTGCAGAAGGTGGCAAGTAGTAGAGCGAGATAGCTACCTACAGTGCACTGCTCTTTGTCAGTATTAGAGTACAAACTGTGGATAGGCTCTGCTGACAGGAGTGTTGTGCGAACATGCACAAGCCATGTAATTATACCAGTTTTTGACAGTAGGCATAACCTACACTGACAAAACTCTTTAGTGTAACCAAGGCCAGACTATGTGACTGTAAGTCTAGGCACTGTTTGCATTAGATAAATCAATCAGTGTAATATCAATCATTGGAATTAACCTAAGTGTATCTTTTCTGCTTCATCAGTTGAAGCTTTAAACTCCATGCAGTTCCTTTAACTGCCAGTAAGGACGTCAGATACAAGGGTGACTTTGATAAGTTTTAGATTGGTTTATATAGGGGTACTGCTTATCCTTTTGATAATAAATATTTTCAATCACTACTGATTTATGGCTGGATTTTAAGTAGTGAGCTAGAGAGAAAATGTTTTTGAGTCATAAGATTGTTAAAGTTAGAATGGACTAAAATAATCATTTATTCTGATCAGCTACATAAAAAAACCATAGAATTTCGCTTAATTATTCCTATATCTAGCCCAATAACTTGTGGTGGAATTAGAGCGAATATTTTAGAAAAAAAATCCAGTCTTGAGTTAAAGACTCCAAATGTTGAAGAATTTACCACATCTGTAAACTGTGCCATGGCTTAATTACCTTTACTGTTAAAAATTATATCTTATTTCTAGGTTTTGTATTTCCAGCCAGTCTCCAAAGTAATCCTTTTAAAATTAAACTTAACCAGGCCACTTATTTAACACAGTCTCTGTAAAGTGTCTATAACTGGATTTCAGTGTTTTAAGAAGTAATTACACTATGATAGTGTGTTACTGGAAATGAATCATTTAATAAAGGATCAGTTCTACATACTTAATACAAACATTTTTAATCCAAAAGAAAAGTTAAATCATTCCAAATAAAATAGTATTGAATACAATTTAAAGGATATCTTCTTTATGGATGTTGAGAATATCTATGCATTTAATCATGAGTAATTTAAAATTAGAACATCTTGTTGATAAAAGTTGATAGTTCAGAACAGAAGTATATTTGTATTCTTTTTATTAGTTATAGTTTAGAAGAAATAGTAAGCTACTGAAAGGCTTATAAAGAATGAAATAGGAGATACTGTTTAACATAGGAGGCTTTTAGGGATTATTGCACACGGTTTTGATGGAATGTGACATGTAAAAGGAGACTAATTTGGTCATGATGTAATTGGAGGAATTAAGAAAATATAACATTAGACCATCTCAAATCTGCATCACTAGTCACTAGTATCAATAGCTACTAAATATTCATTATGGCTAGCATTGCCCCCAAACTTATTTTTATAAGTATTTTTTACTAACCAGCACATATCTGATTGGATAATGTTGTTTCATTACAGGAGAACATATGCTGTATTTTTGATAAGTGGTACCAAAAATTAATTTTATATGCATATTCTCCATACATACATAAGTAGAGATGTTAAGTAACTCTTTGGAGCTTTATTCCCCTCTCTTTGAAAAGGCTTGTACAGATCTCAATTAAATGCAAAACCATGAATGTCTGGAAATAGAACGTAGTTTGAGAACTAAAATTTAAGGTGCTATGATTTATTTTGACAAGGAGAACAAAAGGGATACAATTTATTTTTGTTCATTTGAAGTAAAACATTTTTAGATAGATGGGGCCAAATTATCAGATGCACATGCTTTGGCATCTGTCTGGATGCATCATTGTCCTTGGGCAAAATCCAGTGGCTGTTGAAGTCAAAGGAAAGCCTCCCGTTGACTTCAGTGGGCTTGGGATCAGGCCCCTAGCATGCATGCATGTAGGGTGGATGACATAGTGTGCATGTGATTTAATGCACACTTTCAGCCCCCGATCTATATCTTTTTTATCTTTTTTTTTAAGTTTGTCTCATGAATTCTCAGGGGATCTGTTGTCAAAGGGTGACAACCTCTTTACCATATTACTGAATGGAAAGTGCATCCTGATAGATCCCAGCTAGATGAGACGGTGGTTCCAATATAAAAAAGGTAGAAAACCACTGACATGCATTTTCTCTCTAGGGTATTTCTAATGTTCATAACAGTTTCAGTGTAATATACAAGTGCCCGAAAGAAGTAATGATAAGGTTCCATCTTCCTCCTCAGATATTGTGAATGGATCATCACTTACCTGTATTTTTTTCATTAAAGTTTACAAGAGAAGCATCTAGATACATGGGGATGTGCTCTGAGTACATGAGACAAGAATTTGGCTAGTTATTTAGCCTAAGCTTTTTCTTAATTTTAAACTGATTTGGGGGGCCAGGGTCTGTGCTTTTGTGTGTGTGTGGACAATACCTAGCACATGACAAGTGCTACTAGAATGCAGATACATGAATACTAAATTCTACATGGTTAAGAAATTAACATTACTCATTCAAGATTCCTGCATAGTTACATTAACATGTAATTTGAAATTGTCAGGCCTGCCTTTGCCTCATCTGCCCTTTTGATCTGTATATTCGTCTGCATTTCTTCTCTCAACAGCTCCTTTTCCTTCCTCCCTGTCTTTACTGCAAACCTTAAGACTATAATCTGTTTGGATCAGGGATCTTGATGGTTTATATGTTCTGTAACATAGTATGGTATGTACATTTATGGTGCTACATAAATATTCATTACATAACATATGATATATAATCATTGTTATTAATAGTATGAAAAGAAAACTATATCCATGGATTCCCTGAAATTATATTAGAATAATCCATATTTGGTAGCAGTGATTGAATCCAGCTTCTGTGTAACTAAAATATATTTCAAGAGCTGGTTTTAGTTGTTGTTAGTTTTTTTTTCTTTTCTTTTTTGTGTGTTTGTTTTTATTTTTTACAAATTGTTTCTGCATATTGCTATTGCCTTCAGAAGGGCTGCTTCTGAAACAGAGTACAATGTCAGAAGTTCAGGTACTGCTGAGTTCTGTCTATCTACAGAGCTCTGCAAATCTATGGATATTTGCTTTATGTCGTGAATATCTTCATCTGTGGATATGGATACAGATATCTGCCACTCATTTTGGTGGATATGGATGCAGATACAAATTCTGTATCGAGAACCTTGCAAAACTGCAGCTTGCAAAACTGCAACTATCTGTTTTAAATCCTCATCCACAGATATGGATGCAGATATCTGCGCTCATTTTTGCGGGCTCTATCTATATCTAGTTCAGGAGCCCCATTGCTGATATTGAGCTACATTCAAAAGCTCTGCTCCTCCAAGCCTTGCACTTGTGTGCAGTCCCAAGACTTGTGTGCAGTCTTGTGGGGCTTCAGGAGTGCAAGGGTCTGCATGTGTAGAAAGCTGATGTCAGGATCGGAGCCTGAATTCCCATTGATATACACACATCAAAATTGCATAACTTCTCATACAATGATAGCACATATAATTAACAGGATATTAATGTTCAACAGACCAAGACTTTTAAAAAGATACCTCACAAAGCACACTTTATACAAAACATATCATAATTATATGACAGTGGTGAATATGGCAGTTCCAGGATGCTGCTTTGAAGCACAGAGTGCTACAGGAATATATAATGAGGATGAAAGGAAAGGAAGATCATTTGGGTCATAGCATTCTGAACCGAATGAAGGAGAAAGAGGAGAGATAAGGAGGCTGAAAAAGAGAAAGTTAGACTCGTTTGAGGTGGGAAGTTACCAGAGCATAGAAATGCATTTTACAATTGAGAGACAGAGATAAGATGAATTTTGCAGATTTGTAGAAAAAATAACTGTTAGAGCAGAAGAAGACTAAATCTAAGGAGTCTCAAAATAGGTACTAGGAAATGGAACGTTAGTAAAGGGGCAGCTTATACTTGTCATTTCCAGTTGAACAGCTTCTCTCCATTGAATCGGTATTCTTAAATGTCAGATTAATGCCAGTTGTTACCAGAGGAGAGACATGAATTGATTCGAGGCTGAGAGGATTAACTGATTTATGTGGAACGATTACAGTAACTAGTTAGGTAAATCATGCTCAAACGTGTGTGTGTCCCTTGTGTGAATGACATGAACATTTACAAATAAATGAAGAATGTAGACTGGAGTAGATGGAGGGAAATGAAGGTGGTACAAAGGGTCCAGGAATGTTAGCTGAGTTATATTTTGCTTGAATGTCAGGATGCATTTCCATACAGAGGCTCCCGTTTAGTGACTGAGTTCTGTGTGAATCCAAGGGATTTTTGGTTTTTTGAAGGACCTTACATGATTGGGACCATACCCATGTATTGAACTGTGTAATGCCTTGTCTACACTTACCAGAAGATCAGCACTGTGGGGATTGATCGATTTAGTAGGTCTAGTAAAGACACGCTAAATCTACCATTGATCATGCTCTTTCAACTCTGGTACTACACCATATCAAGAACCATAAGGATAGTCGACGGGAGAGTTTATCCTGTTGACCCCCAGCAGAGGAGATGCCATGATAACTAGATCTAATATATGTCAATTCCAGCTATGCTATTCACGTAGCTGGAGTTGCATACCTTAGTTCCATATTGCCCCCTAGCGTAGACCTGACCTGAGTTCCATGACTTGGAAATGGGCTGAAGAATACACTGTGGGGAACAACGCTGCATTGAGCAGTCTGTATAGTCTTTGCCTTCAGTAAGTCCTATGATTCTTTGATCATATGATTGTTTATATTCGTACAGTCTTGCTTTTATAGCAGTACAACCCCCTTTCTGATGGGATCATAATTTTGAAGAATTTAAATAATACACATTTCTGACCCTGTTGGATTTGAATGTACTTTTTGTTGTTTATGCCTCGTTGCTCATGTCATTTACAAGCAGGATAATGCACCTGTAGTATTGCTGGTAAATTTCTACAACTTGACATGATCTTATTCACAGCATCCCCATCTTGACATAAAATCCAAGATGACAGTGCTGTGTATGAGCAGATAACAGCAAACTCAGCTTGACTTTCTTACCTTGGGACAGCATTTGAATTTCAATTTCCAGCTAAGTTTCAAGCATCTTTGCTTGAAACTTAGATAGATAGAAATTATAATTCAGGCAAAATCAGAAAATGGAAGCGTAAAACCTCTGGGCTGTAAAATTGGCTTGTCACAGGTGTGAAGAAACTTCCTTTCAATTTGAGGTCAAAAGAGAAGCAACATTAAAATCCAGATTTGTTTTTTTCTGAGTTTCTTGCCTTCCAGTTTGCCAGTGCTATCTTTCAAAAGTAAAACCCTGGTGCCTAAGCATGAAGCAATGCACACATTTTCCACGAGTAGTGGTGTCTTATTGGTTGGGGTAGGGACTAAGCAAAGAAGGAGAAAGCAGTATTGCCAGTTGACATGTGCAGTGTGTGAGTAGGTTGGAATCTGAGAGGCACTCAGAAGGAACAAGTACAGCTGGAAAAGTAATTAGAAAAAATTAATTCCTTTCAGTTTCATATAATTATTCCCAGGCCATACCCCATAAAGATATTTGAATGTATTGGTGATTTTTATAAAGACCAATGGCAGTAGTTCTAATTAGTTGTATTTTAGGGCTAATGTGGAAATACAATTATAGATTTTAGGTCTTAATAATGATATTTTGCATTTATAGTTCAATCTCCTATGAAATGTTGAGATCTGCAAATAAAACTGCTTTATAAAGGAGAAATAGTAGTAGTCCCTTTTCAAAGATGAGGAAACTGGCACCCAGAAAAGCAAAGTGACTGACCCAAGGGCTCACATGCAATCAGTGGTAAAGTTTGGGCATTGAATCCAAGTTTCCTGCCTTCCAGACTAGGGCCCTCCCAGTGCACCACATTGCCGGGTATTGCAAGACAGGTATAACAGCCCCATCCAGTATCTCTGAGGATCATTGTTACAAATTAATGGATAAGTTATGTGTGATTCTGCTTTATGCTGGAGGAGAGGATTACCTCAGCTCTTCTAGGAACTAAAAGATAGTGGGGGATGATTAGGGTGAGTGACTGAGACTAAAAAAACAAAAAAAATCTCCAGAGACAATGAAGAGGCTTTTGATATAAAAGGATGAGCCTGAGCTGACTTGTGGCCCTCTTCCTGATCCAGCAAACTGGCAAGACAGTCTGTCCAAGGGCTAAACCCCTCGCAAAAGTTTGGAAAGACTTTGGGCTACTAGGGCCACTTAAGACTGATGGGTGACCACTGGTAAACTTGTAGTATGTGTCTTGGAACATTTATTATTTTTATTGTAATGCTTGTACCTTAAAAATAAATGTGCTTGTTTAGAAAGAGCTTTGTGGAAACAGGTAAATGCTGGTGTAGCCCTGGGAGAAAGGTTAAGCACAAGCACTGGTCTTTGGGCAGATGGTCTTCCTGGGGATATCACATTGTAAGGCAGAGGTGCCCTATACCCTGGTCAGAAGGGAGTTGTATAAAGATCCTTCCCCAGAGACTGGTGACAGATGGCGTCCTGAGACCTGAGTGGGCATTCCTCAAGTGGAGCAGGGAAGGAAGAATACCTATAGGTGCAGATATCCTGAATTGATGACAACCTTTTGTGGGAGGATTTCAACATGCTTTGAAAAAAAATATGAATCAATGTATTTGAAATCAAAGAATTAAATTGAAATTAGAACACTATTTTATTTGTTAGCTGCTAGGGACCTAATCTGGTACGTCTTTACCAAGGAGACTAGTCCCATACAGCTAATTTTGGGGGTAGTTCATATAAATGAAAAAAAGTGGAAATTCTAAGCATCTTATACTTGGAGTTTAAAGAATTGGGATTCTGATGTTGTTAATTTCTTTTGTCAATAGAAAAAAAAAGTATTTGTAGTAACTTTTTTGATAATATTGAAGAGAAAAAAATATATAGAAGGAAATGGCTAACTTAAACCTAAACTTTGAAATCTGAAATACACAGGATGGTAATAATGAAATAGCCTTTCTAATATGTGTGCTTTTACCTCTCCCTGGAGCAATCAAAGTCATTAGTGACCCCAAGAACAGATACACAATGTCTTAATATGTTTGCAACACAGACTTGTTATTTGGATTCCTTATAGAAGCGGTTTAAGAAAATGTTATGGTATGAAATTATGAACTGGAAGTGAAATGTGTTGCCAGAAAGATACCCTGGAGCCTTCCATAGGACAGTTCAGGATGGTCACCCCAGGTCCCACACTTTGGGAGACCTGGCAGAGGCCACCTCAACCATCCTATGTATGGTCCTGGCGCTGGGCAGCAGCAGGGCTCATCCCCAACCCCTCCCACCATAGCAACAGGAGCTGGAGCTACCTGGCAATCTGCTCTGCTCCACCTTGCTACCCTCTCCCGGCCTGCTGCACACGGCTTCTCCATGATAGCAGGAAGAAGAGCACCCCGATACTGGGATGCTCTGCTTCCTGTTGCTGTGGAGAAGTGCGGTGGGCTGGGAGGGTGGCAGAGTGGAGCAGGGTGCCAGACCACTCCAATTTCTGCTGCTCTCTGGGGGATTGGAGCCACCCCCCTCCTTGCCCAGGGCTCAGCAAAGTCTGTTCGGCAGCCCTGAGGTGAGGTAGCTATTCTCCTTATCCCTAAATGTTAATAAAGCTGTTCCATGTACCTCAGACACTAGTCTGTCCATATATTCTTTTTGCTGTTTTTTGTTTGAAATTCCTTTGGGTTTTTTTTCCTAGTTAGGCCTGTGTTACAATGATATAATAAATGCAGAGTTTATCACTCACAAATGGTTGGATTAAAATTGTATGCAATGTTGCTATAGCTATGTTGATCCCAGGCTATTAGAGAGACTGTCAAAGTGGATGAGGTAGTATCTTTTGTTGGACCAAATTCTGTTGGTGAGAGAGACAAGATTTTGCACTTACATAGTGTAAGTTTTGCCAATTTTGCCAATTTAGGCAAAATTGGAACGATTTTGCCAATTTTGGCTGGCCATCTCCCTGGAGGCTTCATCACATGACATAATTTTTAATTAAATATTAATCTTTAATTCCTGGAGACATCAGGACAAACCTGGAGGCTTGGCAACCCTACAGAGAGACTTCTTCAGGCTTGAAAGCTTGTCTCTCTCACCAAGAGAAGTTGATCCAATAAGGAAGATTACCTCAGCCAAATTATTTCTAGATTAAAATTGTCCCTATGCCAATGGTTTCTAACGTACAGTGGAGGCACAATGAAGTCCCAGGTTATTTTCTCATTTGAGTTTGAACACAGTAGCCATCTGTGGGAAAAACAGCAACAAGTCTGCTCACATTTGTGTTCTTCATGGTAGAATACATACATAGCAGAACTCTCCTGCAGAGTATAGCTGGATGGCATGTCACGCAGGTTTTGTGGCAAGTCATACTTTACAAATAATTCTCCCCTTGGGTAGGGTAAAAGGGGTCTGTTTGAGCATGAGTAAAGGAAAGGGAAATCATAAGCAAGGAACATTTCAGAGTGCAGTTCAATAAACTGGCACAGTTAGTCACCTTCTGGCTAATCCATGGGGAGTGCCTGAGATTTGTCACTGTAATAAAATAGTTGGCAGTAGGTGCTATTATCTGTTCCCGCTTATTTCAGGAGGGAACGGGTGTGACAATGGAAGAATGGCTGAATCATTTAAAAGACATTTTAACAGATAAGTTTCTAGATCGATAAAAAGTACATTCTTTATGACAAGAAGAGCTTGCCTGTTTCGTTCTTTTCCATAGCCACAGGCCTCCCTGTTGCAGTTTGTAGGTTCTTTGGATCTCAAACTGTTCTAAACTAAATCAAAGCCTAAAAGTTATGTTTCTAGTGGAAATGGATTTTAATTTGCCTGGAACTGAATCAGACCATTTGGCTGTACAAAGGGGCTGAGTCACTTGACTCTTGACTCCCATTTCTTCCTGAGGCACTGCAGCAGCACATGCCTGCACATGACCTTACAGTCTCTGATTGATCCAAGCGTAGCAGATAACAGAGAAGACTAAATGGAAAACTAGCTCCTTCCCAGCTCTTTGTAGACAGAGCACATGGATAAAAACCTCTGCCGGTTTTGCAGTCTGGGACAGCCCTGCACCGTGCTGCCCAGAATGGAATTTCTCAAGCCTTTGCTTCACAAGGCCAGTAGATAGCTAAACCAGGTCATGCTAGAAAGGGAGTTAACTCCAGCAAGCAAATGGCAAATACTAGCATTCTTCTGCAAGGAGCTTGTGGAGCAGTGGTCCTAGAGCAGTTTGTCTAAGAAAAGTATCAGTACTGTCAAGCCTATTGAACCTACAATTGCTATTGGTGACCTGTGATCCAACAATGGGTCCCCTGTCTCCAAGTGCAAGGCCATTGAAGGAAGACAAACAGCCAAAGGTCCAGGAGACCACTTAGATGGTCATGCAATTTATCTAGAAGCCAGAAAGTTCAAATCATTTCTACCCCATTCATAAACAGCTGCTCCTCTCCATTTGGACTTCTCAAGCAATATTTTTCTATTCCAGCAGTTCTATAGCTAAAGCATTTAGGAGATAAAACTCATTGTTTGTTTCTGTTCTATCAGCTGTCTATGAAAAGGACAGTGGCCTTACAGTTTTTGATATCTGTGATATCTGAAGTGCACAAGAAAAAGTTTGTCTTTTCCCTTTGCACTTAAGGCAGATTCCTTAAGGGTATGTCTAGACTGCGGCGCTATTTTGGGATACCAGAAGTATCCTGAAATAGTGACGGCACGTCTTTAAACGCTCCCGTTATTTCCCAAAATAGTGGGCATGCTATTCCGGCGTCCCTTTAACATTACAGGATTTGTCGGAATTGTGCCTTATTCTGTACACAGCGCCAAATTTCTAAATAGGCTCTTTCAACCTAGACTCGGAATAAGCTATGCAATTTGCATAGAACAAATTGCGCAGCTTATTCCAACAGAAGGGTACTGTCTAGACGCACCCTAAGAGTAGTAGCAGAGGTTTGAGGGGAGTGATACACTACTTAAGAAAAAATCTTCAAATCAGCTTCCTTACTAAGCATGTATTCCTTTGTAAAATAGTGCACACTGGTTTTGAAAGTCTCTTTGGATGCTGTTTGTTTGTTTTGGAAGGATGGGATGATTTTGCATTCAGAACTGAGGTGAATCAGGAAACAGCCTGTATGTCTATTTAAATTTTGGGTTATATTAAGTTGAGTTATTCTCCCTCCCTGAGTTCTTTCTCTGAAAGCTGCAAATTGTCTTCTGCACACTATGGCTACGTCTAGACTACAGGCTTTTGTCGACAGAGGCTCTGTCGACAAAGAGCATCTAGACTACAGCCAGTTATGTTGACAAAGCAAGCCGCTTTTTTGACAGAGAGTGTAGACTCTTTCTTTTGAAAAAGCACAGTGTGGATGCAATAGTGCCTTTTGTTGACATAACTCTGTCGACAAAAGGCGTTATTCTTCGTAGAATGAGGTTTACCACCGTCGACAAAACTGCTGCGTTCTGTCGACTTACTGTCGACATAACGCGCCGGTAGTGTAGACGCAGGTATAGTTTTGTCGACAAAAGCCCACTTTTGTCGACAAAACACTGTAGTCTAGACACACCCTATATGGCCTGAGGACATTACTGCTTGATAAAGCACATGTACAGAGCATGTGGGATGGTTGTTGGACTAGGAAGGGTGTTTCTATACAGGGAATAGGCTACAGGCTGTCCACTGATGTACCTTGAATTGAGTTTTGGGACCAGCAGTTTCTCAACTTTCATTGGTACCTACTCACTATGGCTACTAACAACTATTCACCTCTTTGTTTAGTCTAATAGAAATAGGAATATTCTTTGCCACAGTCCTCTGACAGAAAGAATCACTATTTGATTCAGTGCCCAAGACCATAACAAGGTCTTTGACAGCAGTGCAAAATGTACACTGGAGATCCAGTCTGACATTTTAGGATAGGTAAATAATTGCTGCATTACTTATGCCTATTCCTTATAGTGTAAATTTAAGTATAGTGACAAAATGCTACTGAGCATTTTTAGTTAATCTAATTTTAGCTTGCTAGGTATTTAAAGAGCACTTGGTTGCCATGGTACCAGGTCCTAGATATGGCATTTAGTATTTATAGCATAGTGCTATACAGACTTTAAGTAACTGTGCTATAGGTAGTCTAAATCTGTATCCTTAATATCCATGAAGCAACTCCTAACAGTTGGGCTTGAACATTTGTTGAAACTGGAGTACTCTGACTATTCACTTCCAGAGTTCACTTCCAATTTCATGTATTATCCTGAAACACCACAAGATAGGGCTGCCAACTGTCTAACCACACAAAACCGAACAATCTTGCCACACTCCCTCTCCCACCCATTCCCTGAGCTCCTGCCCCACTCCTTCTCCAAGGCCCCGTCATGCTCACTCCATCCCCGCTCCCTCCGTTGCTTGCTCTCCCCCATTTTCACTCACTTTCCACCAGGCTAGGGCAAGGGTTGAGGTGCAGGAGCTCTGGGAGGGTGTTTGGGTGCTAGAGAGGACCCAGGTCTGGGATAGGGGGTTGGGGTGCAGGAAGAGGTGTGGGGTTTGGACTCTGGGCTAAGGCTCAAGGCTGGGGCGGGGATTGGAATGGTGGAGGGGGTGAGAGATGCAAGCTCTGGTAAAGAATTTGGGTGCAGGAGGGAGTTTAGGGATGGAGCTTGGGATTGAGGTGTAGGAGAGGGTGAGGAGTTCTGGCTGCCTGCGGGCTGGGCAGGGGGTTGTAGGATGGAGTGCGGGTTGCAGGCAATGGGAGGGTGTTTAGGTGTGGGAGGGAGCTCTGGGATAGGGTAGGAGGTTGGGGTGTGGGAGGGGTAAGGGATGTGGGCTCTGGGAAGGAGTTTGGGAGCAAGAGGGAGTTCAGAGCTGGGGCAAGTCATGATAGGTACAGGAGTGGGTATGGAGTGTAGGGTATGGCTGGGTGGGCAGTTCCCTGTTGGTGGTGCAGTGGGGCTGACAGACAGACTCCCTGCCTGCTCTGGCCCTGTGCCGCTCCTGGAATCAACTGGCTAAACCCTGCTTCCCTGGGTGGAGGTGGAGGGGAAGGAAGCTCTGCGCACTGCCCGTGCCTGCAGGCACTGCCCCCACAGATCTGACTGGCCACACTTCCTAGCCAATAGGAGCTGCAGAGTTGGTGCTTGGGCTGGGTGCAAGCAATGCCTCACTTTTAGCAGCTGAAACCTCCTGGATTGGTTGTAGTAGTCTTTGGGGAGTACAGCCTGATTCCTAGCCAAACCAGGAGTGTCTTAGATGCCTATATACAAATGCAAGAAGTATGGGGAATAAGCAGGAAGAACTTGAAGTGCTAATAAATAAACACAATTATGACATAGTTGATAACACAGAGACTTGGTGGGATAATACACATGATTGGAATATTGGTATAGAAGGGTACAGCTTGTACAGGAAGGATAGGCGGGGGAAAGGGGAAGAGGTTTCGCCTTGTATATTAAGAATATCACTTTGACTGAGGCTGAGATGGACATAGGAGACAGACTTGTTGAGAGTCTCCCAGTTAGGTTAAAAGGGTTAAAAAAACAAGGGTGATGTCATGTTAGGGGTCTATTACAGACCACCTACCCAGCCAGAAGAGGTAGATGAGCCTTTTTTTAAACAACTAACAAAATCATCCAAAGTGCAGGATTTGGTGGTGATGCGGGACTTCAACTATCCAGACATCTGTTGGGAAACTAACACAGCAGGGCACAGATTATCCAATAAGTTCTTGAACTGCATTGAGGACAATTTTTTATTTCAGAAGGTTGAGAAAACTACTGGGAGGAAGCTGTTCTAGATTTGATTTTTTAACAAAGAGGGGGGAACTGGTTGAAAATTTGAAAGTGGAAGGCAGCTTGGGAGAAAGTGACCATGAAATCATAGAATTCATGATACTAAAGAATGGTAGAAGGGAGAATAGAATGGATTTCAGGAAGGCAGATTTTAGCAAACTTAGAGAGCTGCAAGGAAAGGTCCCATGGGAAGCAAGACTAAAAGGAAAAACAATTGAAGAAAGTTGGCAGTTTTTAAAAGGGACAGTATTAAGGGCCCAAAAGCAAACTATTCCACTGCGAAGGAAAGATGGCAAGAGACCACCGTGGCTTAACCAGGAGATCTTACATGTGAAAACTAGATCAAATTACAAAGGATGAATATAAGCAAATAACACTGGTATGCAGGGGCAAGATTAGAAAGGCAAAGGCACAAAATAAGCTCAATCTAGCTAGAGACATAAAGGGTACCAAGAAAACGTTCTACAAATATATTAAAAGCAAGAGGAAGACCAAGGACAGGGTAGGCCCACTGCTCGGTGAAGAGGGAGAAGCAATAACAGCAAATCTGGAAATGGCAGAGGTGCTTTGTTTTGGTTTTCACCAACAAGATTGATGGTGACGGGATACCTAACATAGTGAATGCTAGTGAAAATGGGGTAGGTTTAGAAGTTAAAATAAAAAGAACAAGTACAAAATTATTTAGAAATGTTAGGTATCTTCAAATCACTAGGGCCTGATGAAATACATCCTAGAATACTCAAGTAACTGATAGAGAGGGTATCTGAGCCTTTAGCTATCATCTGTGATCAATCATGAAAAGTGGGAGAAATTCCAGAAAACTGAAAAAGGGTAAATATAGTGCCCATCTATAAAAAGGGAAATAAGAACAATCCAGGAAACTATAGACCAGTCAGCTTAACTTTTGTGCCAGGGAAGATAATGGAGCAAATAATTAAGGATTTCATCTGCAAACATCTGGACAATAATAAAGTGATAGGTAACAGCCAGCATGGATTTGTAAAGAAAAAATCATGTCAAACCAATCTGATAGCTTTCTTTGATAGGATAACGTCTTGTGGATAAGGGAGAAGTGGTGGATGTGATATACCTAGACTTTAGTAAAGCATTTGATATGGTCTTGTGTGACCTTCTTATCAATAAACTAGGGAAGTACAACCTAGATGGGGCTACTATAAGGTGGGTGCATAACTGGCTGGATAACCATTCTCAGAAAATAGTTATTAATGGTTCACAATCATGCTGGAAGAGCATAACAAATGGGGTTCTGCAGGGGTCCGTTCTGGGATGTGTTCTGTTCAATATCTTCATTGACGACTTAGATATTGGCATAGAGATTACGCTTATTAAGTTTGCAAATGATACCAAGCTGGGAGGGGTTGCAAGTGCTTTGGTGGATAAGGTCATAATTCAAAATGATCTGGACAAACTTGAGAAATGGTCTGAGGTATATAGAATGAAGTTTAATAAGGACAAATGCAAAGTACTCCGCTTAGGAAGGAACAATCATTTTCACATTTACAGAATGGGAAGCGACTGCCTAGGAAGAAGTACTGCAGAAAGCATTCTGGACGACTCTAAAGACTGGGAGGGGGCAGTGTGGCATGTTCCAGGCTGTGCTGGGGGCTGGTTGCCCCAGCCTTGCCCCTTCTGTCCAGGGCCATGCCCTTTTTGGGAGTGTGGAGGCCCCCCCTCCGCCCCACCTTGCCCAGAGGCCTGGCATGCCTTTGTTCTATCCTGCAAATTGTCCATGTTAGAAGCTGTGGAGAGGCTTGTTGTTGGCAGCAACATCAGCAGATTTGGTGTGGAATTCTCTGGCTTCAGCCATCCCATTTCTCACAGAGATTACATGTATTTTACATGGAGCATTCTGCATAGGGAACAAATAGAAACTCTGCTTTTGTAGCATTATTATGACTGTCTTTGTTCTGAAATCTAGTATGGTCTAAATGTGGCCTTCTATGACAATTTCTGCTGTAGCAGCACCTATGCAGACCCCCCATCCTGTTAGTTACTGCAGGGGTTGCTTGGAAGCAACTGAGATCAGAATCCTACTTGTCACAATTTTAGGGTAATTGCACCTATGACCCACTCCATGGTCTACTCTGGGAATATGCAGTCAGCTATCAAGTCTCAGCCATCACCTGACTTGGGCAGGGATCCTTGTCCACTCCTTTCCAACCCAGGGATATAATGTGTGTGATATCCCCAACAAGACTCTACCTAACAGCCAACTCCTGTGCATTGCTCTCTCTCCAAGAGCTGCAAACAGTGTACTGCCAGCAGTTACAAATTACCACACCTTCGTTTTTCGGGTAAAAGCATTGCAGACAAGGCATATTAAAACCAATAAAAATTCCTGTACATGTGCTAAAAACTTACCAGTGGTCAATCTCAGTGGACTTTAGCAGCTTAAGGTCTTTCCAACACTTAGGGTACGTCTAGACTACATGCCTCCGTCGACGGAGGCATGTAGATTAGACAGATCGGCATAGGGAAATGAAGCCGCGATTTAAATAATCGCGGCTTCATTTACTAAATAGCTGCCCGCTCTGCCCGATCAGCTGTTTGTCGGCAGATCAGGACAGTCTGGACGCGCCACGGTCGACAAGGAAGCCTTTGTCGACCGGCGCAGGTATGCCTCGTGAAATCAGGTTTACCTGCGCCGATCGACAAAGGCTTCCTTGTCGACCACGGCACGTCCAGACTGCCCCGATCTGCCGACAAACAGCTGATTGGCAGAGCGGGGCAGCCATTTAAATTTAAATGAAGCCGCGATTATTTAAATCACAGCTTCATTTCCCTATGCCAATCTGTCTAATCTACATGCCTCCGTCGACAGAGGCATGTAGTCTAGACGTACTCTTATGGAAGTGTTCTCCACATCATCTTTCCCCACACCCCCCACAACCTTGGACAGAATGTCCTGTTGAATTGATGGATCAGAAAGAAGACCCTGAGTCAGTTTAAACCCGTCTGTTTATATCAAAAGACTTTTCTTTTATCTGTTTTTTTCTGGAAAACCTACTTGGAACCAGAGCGTGCAAGCCTTTCCAGGGGTGGGACCTTCCTAGATATGTTTACAAGCTAATACAGTGATCTCCAAACTTTTGAGGGTTACATCCCCCCTTACTTTTGTTCCTGCCCCTGGGAACTGGGGCCAGGAGAGGGGCTGTGGATTGGGGAGTATGTGGACAGGGGTAAAGGAATTGAAACTGGAGCTGCAGCTGGGGGTGAGTCTGGGTTCAGGAGCCAGGGGCAGGGATGGAGCACTACCTATGGTCTGAGGCATGGGATGGGGCCAGTAGCAGGAGCAGAGCTGCAGCTGGGTTGTGAAGGAGGCTGGCAGCCTGGTGTGTGGGCAGATGAAGCTTTGCTCTCAACCCCACTCCTTTCCCCAGCCATGGTTCTGCACCAGGAGCATAGCTGTGGCCAGCTGCTGGGGTAGTGTTATCCTGGGACGCAGTAACGATTAAATTTAGTCTCCTAATTAGAATTTAAAGGGGCCTGCTCTGACTTTCTGAGATCTAAAATGTCCCAAGTCCCAGAAGAACAGATCGCCCGGGGCAGCCGTATCTATCACTGGTGGTTTTTCGCAGTAAATAACAGCCGGACTCGAAATATGGGGCCAAACCATATATTGTAAATAATTTGAAATAACAGCCCGTAAGATATCAATGTTAAACAATACAGATCCCTCCCTAACCCAGAAGCGAAAGAAGACAGTAAATCCCCGATACATAAGGTATATACAGTACAATAGATCGAATGTAGGCAGCCGGTGCTCACGACCTCAATGCTTTGGCTAGTTGTAAGCCGCGGCAGAGGAGCATTGAGGAGATCCCACGACAGCAGATTACAGGCTTTCCGCTCTGGTCTGGTCAATGAAGATTTCCAGTGGGCAATGGCTCCTGGAGTTAGAGGTGAAGGACCTTCCATTCTCCACTTGTAATCCAGTATACCCAGATTTTCACTATCTCAGTAGCATCACTGACAAGGGACTTCTCCACAAGCAGCTAACTCGAAGACAGCATGTAGCCCACAACGGCACTAATCCAATCTCTCATTCGCTCATGACAAACAGGGATGACAGACAATACACTCACTCAAATCCTAACCCTAAGGACAGGTATAGAACAAACAAGCCTGAAGGCAGACCGAAAGGGAAGGACCCAAACTGGGCTTCAACAGGGGTTTTTATCAACCTTAAGGCGGGAAAAAATGTATGAGGGCTGAGTGCATAACAGTGCTGGGTGCAAAAGGGGGCCGAGTGCAATCCTGAGCAGGATGCACAGCTCCTAGGGCCGTGTGCAAAGAAGCACCTAAGCACTGAGTGCAAATCTGTGGTGAGTGGAAAGCAAGGTGGGAAACCTTTGGCGGGAAACCCTTCTTGACAGAAATCTAAAATGGCATCCCCTCAGACTCCATTTTGAAAGAATAACTAAACATTAAAGCCCAGTCATACTTATCATACTTTTAGGTGTAACAGTAGGGTGGGGACAGGAGCTGGGGACACAACTGCGGGCAGGACTGGAGCAGAGCTGAGGGCAGGGAGGGGTTGGATGATGCTCCCTTCTCCTGTCTTGCAGCCTGCAGCACCCCTGAAGCTTCCTCTCTACCCTCTATTGGGGTGTGCCCCACAGTCGAGGGACCTCTGAGCTAAACGTTTCACCCTAATCACCTTATTGGAGGAGCAATGGCAACTCTTCCTCTTGCAGATGCATATAATCCCTGGCCCTCAGTGGTACTTAATGCAATATGGTCCCCAAAGATATTGCATGTGGTTGCAATATTTGTCACAGAGCCCAACTATGATGAAGCTGTCCCTGTTACTTCATGTAACGGGGTGCACCAAGCCCCTGGTGCCCCTACTAGAGGCCCTGCATTCCTCCTACACTCCGGAAAGGAGCAGCAATGGTGGGTCTGTTAGCCTCCCTAGAGAACCTCAATGGATGCAGCCAATGAGAGCCCAGCTGGTTCAGGTGAAAGTAGTGGCAAAATCTTAGGAGATCAGTGCCTGGCCAGGCTGAGCTGGTTGGGGGCAAGGTGAAGGGAGAGAAGACCTGAAAACTTTAACCCTAAGGTCAGGGGTGAAGGTAGAGGGGCCATGTGGGAAGAGGCCCAGGGAAATAGCAGAAACTAATTGAAGGGAGCAGTAAATGGGCTGCTGTTTTATAGGGTCCCAGGGTTGGAACCTGGAGTAGTGGGTGGGCCTGGATTCCCCCACTGGAAAAGTGATCTAAGCTGTGGGAAAGGGACAAGGGTTGTTTAGAAGCTTGAGCGAAGGACTGATTTTTAAAGACCCCAAGAGCCTGGGCTGGTGAGGGCAGACAGTGAATTCTTTACTACCCCTGAGGGGGATTAATTCAGACTTTGTTACTCAGGTTGAAGGCTAAGATGCTGAAGACCCACGAAGAACTGCAGTAGCACACACAGCTACTACAAGGGGCACAAGAGTAGCTCCATTACACTTCGCTGTTAATAAGTACCATTTACTGTAATCACTTCCATATGATGGATGGATACTCATTATTAGCTTTCTTTCAAAACAGAAAAATATAAATCTTAAATGTTGTTCAGGTGACGAGGGGACTTGCAAAGTTCAGAATTACTTCAGGCACCATTGTGGAACAGTTTCACTTGCTTTGCTTGCTTTTAGCATATGTATTAAAAGCACAGTATGAATAGTTCTTACGTAATTTCTGCCATGTGCTTCTTCACGACTTACGGTAGAGCATGAATTTACATTTGCGCTGTTAAAGCACTGTGGATGGGGAGGTTTTGGGAAGGAGAATCTGTTCACCAGGGCCAGCAAAGCAGAGTATTAGGCATATTTGCTAACTTGAACTTACTGCATTTTTCAAGAAAAACAGGCTTTGTAGAGTTCATTTCACAAGAATGGAAGAGGCAGAGCAAAGGGCTGATGCAAGGCATACGCACACACACCACTGCCAATGACAGCAGAGCTCAAAAGTCTAATTTTAGGTCTTGCAACCTTGGTATTGTGCCTTTCAGTGACATGTGTGATTGGTTTTTTTATATACATAATATAAATTAGTTCCTTTTTCTAGCATTGCAAACTATTTTAGAGAGCAAATTTAAGGACAAAATAAGGATTACTCGCTGAAGACAAATAAAAAAAGTTTAAATAAATCTGGAGTTAAAAGCACATGCACATCCATTTTGATATGAAGACTGAGTAAGAAATCTAAAAAAATTAAATCTAAAGAAATGTATCCTGAAACATGAGATGAAAATATTTATGAACCTGGAGACCTTGAGTCAGATTCTGATCTTGATTAATCTGGCATAAATCCAGATTAAAACTCCAAAGGCGTTTTCCTGGATTAATTATACTGTAATTATGAGTGGAGTCAAGCTCAATGTTTGGGATTAGTTTATGATGTGGTGCATGGGAAATTAAATGCACAAGCTCTAAGGATGAGTTGCACAACTAATTCCGTTTGTAATACAATAAATTGCAGTCTATTTTATTATCTGGCTTTTTCATGACTAAAATTCATACAAAATGAGTACATCAAAAATATAGACAGTTGTACTGAGTTAATTGATACGTCTTTGGTTAAAGGCGTATGTCATACATATTTTGAAAAAAAAAAGTTGTCAGAGCTACTGCGTAGTCTGCTGATTTGGGTATATGAATAGACCATAAAACCTCCTCATACAGTTATTTCCTAAAATGCTGCTGTCCAAAGTGTAGAAGTCAAATCAGACAATTTTACTTCTAGACTTTTTAAAACCAATGGCTCTGATTTCTCTACTGAATGGTTTCAGTTTAATGCCAGTGTAGCTCCATAGTTACCCTGGTATAAAATTGAAGCTCAAACACAGTGATGAATGAGCCTCCTTCTCTTACCATTCCTGATTGTATTTTGTTTTTTCCTTATACAAAATGTATCATTTGTCCCTTACTCTGCACCAGATTTTATGTCCTCTAGAACATTTTTCTTTTCATCGTGTTATACTGTTGTATTTGTTTCAAACAACTTAAGATCTTTCTGTGATATTACCATTATGATGGTTACTTCTCTCTTCCATGTTTAATGCCATATCTAAAGCCAGCACATTTAACTTCCACTCCAGTTCATCTGATGAAGTGGGTTTTACCCTCGGAAGCTTATGCCCTAATAAATCTGTTAGTTTTTAAGGTGCCACAGGACTCCTCATTGTTTTTGCAGATTCAGACAAACAGGGCTACCCCTCTGAGGGTACGTCTACACTACAGCGTTAATTCGAGTTAACTTAATTTGAAATAGTTAATTCGAATTAAGCTAATTCGAATTAATGCATCTACACACAAAACCTATTTCGAAATAGCGTTTTGCTGTTTCGAAATAGCGCGTCCACACTGAATGGACCCTGAACCGAAGTTAAGGCTGGCCAGAACCAGTGCCGGCAGGGCATCAGGTTAGGACTTAGTGTGTGGGGCTGCTGCCTGAGGCTAACTGAGCTCTGTGCTTGAAGGGAACCTACCCGCACCCCGGACAGACAGTTCTCAGGGTTCCCCGCTTGCTTGTCTACCTCGATGAGGGACAGCAAAGAAGTCCTGTCTTGGAGTGCCCTGAGTGCCTGCACTCGGGATACCACAGCACTTGGCCACATGGAGCCAGAGCTGCCCCTGGGCACGCCGGTGCGTCTCGTGGGGTCGCTGCCATCAGCCCAGCTGCACTTGCTGCAGGCTGCCATCCGGGGGGTCCATCGGGGGGCTGTCAGGATCCAGGAGGCCCTGCGGGAGAGCGTCCACCCCGAGGAGCCCTCAGAGCCACCCCGGTCCTCCCCACCGGGGCTCGTGCCCCATTCCTCCCTCATGTCCTTCCACTTACCCCTCCCTAGCCCCCCTTCCTCATGTCAAACAAAAGACACGTATGTTCAAAAATAGAAACTGGGTTTATTGAACAAAACTGGGGATGACCCTCTGGGAGACTGGGAAAAGGAGGTGGGAGAGGGGGAAGAGAGAGGGTAGGAGAGGGGAGGGGGAAACCTGGGAGGTGGAAGGGGGAAGCAAGGGGAAGAAGGAGGAGGTGAAGCTCAGGGCCCAGGGTTGAGGGTCTCACTGGACCAACTTGATTTTCATGCAAACCTGCTCCTGGGTTCGCATGTGGCCTTTGGTGGCCAGGCTGGCAGCTATCCAGCAATAGATGGCTGCATTCCTCCGTCTAGTGCGGAGATCATGGACGTTGGGGGCATCCCCCCCAAACCTGAATAAGGTCCATGATCTCCACCCTGGACCAGGAAGACGCCCGCCTTCTCCAGCCCCTGTCAGGCTCCTGGGAGCTGGCAGACTGCTCCTGGGGAGCGGTGGAAGGCTGGCTGCCAGTGGCTTGCTGGTTCATGTTTTGGGGCCACTGGGTCAGGGCCCCGGTGGCCACTGCTGGCTCTGGGCTGGCAGGCTTGGAGCTGGCACAGGCACTGTGGCCAGAGTCTACCCCTTTAGTGGCTCCTGGGCTGGGGGTGAGGAGAGTAAGTTTTCCTGGTTGTGCCCAGAGTGGCCACCAGGGCTCCCTGGGAAGGGCTGGAGGCCCCCTATTTTGAATTAAGTGTCTACACCGCACTTAATTCGAAATAGCTATTTCGAATTTGGCATTACTCCTTGTAGAATGAGGTTTACCAAATTCAAATTAAGCGCTCCGCTGTTTTGAAATAGCGGTTTGCATGTATAGACGCTATTAAAGTTAATTCGAAATAACGGCTGTTATTTTGAATTAACTTTGCAGTGTAGACATACCCTGAGACTTTTCATCATTTGGCTGTATTTTTAGTTTTCAACTCCTCTTGGCTTTTCCAGCCTGTTCAGTTCAAACATTTTGATTTACTTGGAGAGAGACAGAAGTAAAAAGAGAAAAGAAGACTAAATAAAGATTGGCACATAAAAAAAGCTATTGATTAGGTGTGAATTCTTCACAAGTGCAGTTAGTTTTTGTAAACAAATAGATCATATACAGGCAAAACAGGCAGTCTTTTTCCTGTATACATTTTCCATTTGTTTCCAAATTAAATGTGTAGATGAAGTTGTACAGATTTCAAAAAAGAAGTTTGTAATGTGCATTGCTTTGCAGTTTAAGCAAGTCTACCTCCTATCTGTTTTCTTCCTGGGGGATGCATCAGACTGTGCCTCAAGCATTATGAAATCAGTGTGTCTTACTACTCCTGCAAAGTCAGTCACTGAAGGAAGGGAGAAAGCTCTATGAGGGGAGAATGTACTGTGGATGGGGGAAGAGATTGGGATAAATAGCCAGAGTTGTGGTGCTTGTGGTGCTGAGATGGAAATTGGATAGATAGCCTGGAGTGAGAGAGTTGGAACCAGTGAGACATAGACGGGGCAGGGAATGAGAAGGGTGCAACTGTGGACTGGTTGGGGGGACCAACTGGATGAGGAGTTCAGATGTTAGGGGAACCGGGATGGCAAAAGAAGAGCACTGGGAGTGGGGAAGGAGGAAGACTGGGATTGGTTGAAAAAAGAAATTCATGGTGGGGAGAGGGGACTGGGAATGGCTGGGCAAGGAGAATGGGTCTAGGAACAGAAGAGGGAGAGAGGCAGGGAGTGGGATGAAAAATGTGAGAAGTAGAGACTTGAAATGGCTAGGTGAGAAAAATGGGACTGGGATAAGTTGTTAGGGATGGGAAAAAGACAGGACTGGGACAAAAAGAGTTGGGAGAGGGACAAGACAGAAGGGGATAAGTTTGCAGCGGAACGGGTGAAAGAATTTGTGCCCACTCAAGCACTCTCCCTCCCAGAGCCTGAAATGGAACCCAAAGTTCCTGAGTCACAGTTTACCACTGCTGCTAGTATCTGTGAACCCCACTGTCAAAAGATTTTGCCATCCCCCTCCATGGCTAACTCAAATGGCTGAGGTCTTTACTATGGAGTTAAAGGTTTCATCCCTCCTGATGGTGTCATGATACCACAAGATGAAATTAATGAGTTTGCTTTTTGTGAAAACCAACAAAATTACCCACAAAACCTATGCTAAAAGAATATGACTAAGTTTGCAAAGTCAAGCACTGAAAAGTTAGGAAATGTTAAATTAATTGTATCTGTGCAACCTTCATTTGGCCCTCGTGTGTAAATATGTTATAATGTAATCTTTAATCACATGATTTCATGCTGGGGGGTTTTCTACTGGAATTTTGCCCTAGTTGGTGCACAGATTACGTGGTGCTTACAAAGTCTTGGAAGGATAATGTAAATTTTAGAAACTGCTGAAATAAGACTTCTGTTTCTTCTAGAAATTGTTTCTTGACTCCTGTAAATTCTTTTTGCCTGGCCCAAGTGACCAGTCTACTCAGGCTTCCCCCCTTTCAAACAACAACTTTTATAGATTTCATTTGTTTTAATATTGTCTCTTTGTCCATGAGATTGGAAAGTGAGGAAATCAAAGAGCATCGTTTGGAAGCTTTTCCTTGTTCAGTTCCAGAGGATTTTCTGTAACAGGTCTCTGTACACACAAGCTTCTGTCAATAATTTTAACAAAAATAGTACTACAAATATAATCAGGTCAAATGGTTCCTTGCCTGCTCCCAGCACCCCATGGTGTCTTATTTGATTTACTCGTAGTTCCAATCTCCTGTCGAATGCAATAATAGGTCTTACAATTATTGTGTTTTTTTGCTGCAGTTTTTGTAAATAGTTTTGTTTTTCCTGTAAGCCTGAACTGTGGCTGATCCTACAAAGACAGGTGACCATGCCACCTGCTGCCAGAATCCATCTTGAATTTTGTACTCTGGGACAGAGGGGAAGGGGGAGAATTCAACAAACATTTTCTGCCCTGGGGAAATTCTATTTAAGAGATGGGGAGCAAATAATGATGGTCTTCAGCTGGCTTCAAAGGCAGCTCCTCACCAGAAGGGAACATGCCCGGGAGGGGCATCTCACTCCCTATTGGTTGCCGGGCAGACTCTGAGTTTGCCTTGGCTCCCCCTCCCTACCAGGGACAGTGTGTCTCTCCCTGAGCTGCCAGCAGACAGAGCCCCAGGAATCTAGGTAATCTCCTTGGGGGTGACAGTTGTATTCTTACTATTCATCCCTGCAGGATGAAGCAAACAGTTTTGATGTGGTAGTGGCTGCAGATGTGTGGTGTCCTGTGGTACTAGATTATTTCTGTGGTTTCTCTTGCCCCCTTCCTGCGCCTATCCCTTCAGTCATTGGCTGAATCTTGTTTGGCAGTTGTATAATTTACTAAAATATTAGTACACTGACTCCTAGATGTGGGTGTGCAGCTATTATAGTGTTGTATTACCACAATGACAGAAGCTAACTTTGTTAAAAAAATTGTTCAAGTGCAACGTTCATTGAAGACCATTGAAAGCTCATTTTGCCAGTTATTTGTCATGTATTGAAGTTATAACATACAATCTTTCAGGATAAAAACAAATTCTTTCTGACTATATCTGGGATTTTTTTTGGCCAAATCACTTGTATTATTTATATTTTGAGAAAATGTATCATTATTTCCCATATCCTCTTCAATCCAGAGTTAATTTTAAAATGCTGATATTGATATTGTATATACCTAACAATTTCCAGAGGTATCCTGAAATAGCTACCCTGCATCTTTTGAACATGTCCGCTATTGTGAAATATAGCGGACCCACTATTTTGGCCTCCCTGTAAACCTTGTTCCACGAGGGATAAGGGATGTCTCGAAATAGTGTGTTATTTCAAAATTTGGTGCTGTGTAGACGCGCCAAATTTTGAAATAGCCTATTTCGAAATAGAATTGAAATAAGATACACAATTTGCATAATGCAAATTGTGTATCTTATTTCAAGCTAAGGGTGCAGTGTAGACACACCCTTAGGCTATGAAGGGCATTACGAGGGCTTATGGGCCTGCTATGAAGGGGATAAAATAATAAAGAAGTTCCTTTTTCATGAACAAAATCTCCTTCCAGAGAGTGCTCTTCTTTTGCTTTGGCTTTTTTGCCCTTTTTCATCAATATTAATCTGGATACATTCTGGCTGTGTCTAGAGTACACCTCTCTGTCGACAGAGAGGTGTAGATTAGGCACGTTGAAATTGCTAATGAAGCAGAGATTTAAATATCCCGTGCTTCATTAGCATAAACATGGCCACCGCTTTTTTTTTTTGAAAAGGAGCTTTTCCGAAAAAAAAATGGCAGTCTAGACATGTATCTGTCGAAAATAAACCCTTTTTCAACAGATCATGTAAAACTCATTTTTTGTCCATCTAACCCAGTAGTGTAGATCAGGTAAAAGTACCTTTCTCAGGACTGAGAAAGAGTTCAGTGTAGCTTGAAAACTTATAAGAAGGGCCGTACTGGGTCAGACCAAAGGTCCATCTAGCCCAGTAGCCTGTCTGCCGACAGTGGCCAACACCAGGTGCCCCGGAGAGGGTGGACCGAAGACAATGATCAATCGATTTGTCTCCTGCCATCCTTCTCCAGCCTCTGACAAACAGAGGCCAGGGACACCATTTCTATCCCCTGGCTAATAGCCTTTTATGGACCTAACCTCCATGAAATTATCTAGCTTCTCTTTAAACTCTGTTATAGTCCTAGCCTTCACAGCCTCCTCTGGCAAGGAGTTCCACAGGTTGACTACGTGCTGTGTGAAGAACTTTCTTTTATTAGTTTTAAACCTGCTACCCATTAATTTCATTTGGTGTCCTCTAGTTCTTCTATTATGGGAACTAATAAATAACTTTTCTTTATTCACCCTCTTCACACCACTCATGATTTTATATACCTCTATCATATCCCCCCTTAGTCTCCTCTTTCTAAACTGAAAAGTCCCAGTCGCTTTAACCTCTCTTCATATGGGACCCGTTCCAAACCCCTAATCATTTTAGTTGCCCTTTTCTGAACCCTTTCTAAGGCTAGTATATCTTTTTTGAGGTGAGGAGACCACATCTGTACACAGTATTCAAGATGTGGATGTACCATAGTTTTATACAGGGGCAGTAAGATATTCTGTGTCTTATTTTCTATCCCTTTCTTAATAATTCCTAACATCCTATTTGTCTTTTTGACCGCTGCTGCACACTGTGTGGAAGTTTTCAGAGAACTATCCCCGATAACTCCAAGATCTCTTTCCTGATTTGTCATAGCCAAATTAGCCCCCATCATACTGTACGTATAGTTGGGGTTATTTTTTCCAACGTGCATTACTTTACACTTATCCACATTAAATTTCATTTGCCATTTTGTTGCCCAATCACTCAGTTTGGTGAGATCTTTTTGAAGTTCTTCACAGACTGCTTCTGTCTTGACTATCTTAAACAGTTTAGTATCATCCGCAAACTTTACCACCTCACTGCTTACCCCTTTCTCCAGATCATTTATGAATAAGTTGAACAGGATTGGTCCCAGGACTGACCCTTGGGGGACACCACTAGTTACCTCTCTCCATTTTGAAAATGTACCATTTATTCCTACCCTTTGTTTCCTGTCTTTTAACCAGTTCTCAATCCATGAAAGGACCTTCCCTCTTATCCCATGACAATGTAATTTACACAAGAGCCTTTGGTGAGGGACCTTGTCAAAGGCTTTCTGAAAATCTAAGTATACTATATCTACTGGATCCCCCTTATCTGCATGTTTGTTAACCCCTTCAAAGAACTCTAATAGATTAGTAAGACAGGATTTCCCTTTACAGAAACCATGTTGACTTTTGTCCAACAAATTATGTTCTTCTACGTGCCTGACAATTTTATTCTTTACTATTGTTTCGACTAATTTGCCCGGTACTGAAGTTAGACTTACCGGTCTGTAATTGCCAGGATCACCTCTATAGCCCTTTTAAAATATTGGTGTCACTTTAGCTACCTTCCAGTCATTAGGTACGGAAGCCGATTTAAAGGATGATAGGTTACAAACCACAGATAATAGTTCAGCAATTTCCCATTTGAGTTCTTTTAGAACCCTTGGATGAATGCCATCCCGGTGATTTGTTAACATTAAGTTTTTCTATTTGTTCCAAAACCTCCTCTAATGACACTTCAATCCAGGACAGCTCCTCAGATTCATCACCCACAAAGGACGGTGCAGATTTGGGAATCTCCCTAACATCCTCAGCCGTGAAGACTGAAGCAAAGAAATCATTTAGTTTCTCCACAATGGCTTTATCGTCCTTGATTGCTCCTTTTATATCTCGATCGTCTAGGGGACCCACTGGTTTTTTGGCAGGCTTCCTGCTTCTAATGTACTTAAAAAACATTTTGCTATTTCTTTTTGAGTTTTTGGCTAGCTGTTCCTCAAAATCTTTTTTGCTTTTCTTATTACATTTTACTTGATTTGACAGTGTTTATGTTCCTTTCTATTTATCTCACTAGGATTGGACTTCCACTTCTTGAAAGATGCCTTTTTGTCCCTCACTGCTTCTTTTACATGGTGGTTAAGCCACGATGACTCTTTTTTATCTCTCTCCCCAGCAGAAGTTTGTCCAGTAAAAGATGATACCTCACCCACACGGTAGTTCTAGAAAATGGAGTCTGCTCAGTATCTATGTAAAAGGTGTAGCATGGGCACAACTAGTGAAAGCTTCCCCAACAATGTGCCTCAGTTCTGAAGAATAGGGAACCAATGAAAAGCTCATCAAGTTTCCATGCCCATTCAAACATTGGCCTCTTTGCCCAGAGGTCCAGTAAAGTCCGAATTAGTGCAGTAATTATTATTATTTAAGATTAGAGACCTTAACTGAGATATGGGCTCTGTTGTGATGGTAACTGTGTATACACAGAGTAAGAGACAGCCCTGTCCTTAAAAGCTCTAAATAGGCAAGAAAGACAAACTATTATTACTCCCATTTTACAGATGGGAAATTGAGTCCTAAAAGATTAATTGACTTGCTTAAGGTACCACAGTAAATCTGTAGCAGAAGAAAGATTTCAAGAACCCAGATTTGTACCCAGTTCCTTAAACACAGACCCATCCTTTAATATGAAATGGTTACCTACCTTTCCATTTAGAATTGGACCGAGAAAACAACTTATAACATAGGCCATCAAACAGCTGACAAATGATCATAACTGTCAGTCAGTATCAGCTTGGATGGAATGTGATGCAGTAACCTGGAACTGAAAACCTTTCTCTTTTATTACCAGTCCAAGAGCTATGCAGCCCCCGGGAAGCAATTTTTTTGTCCATCTTTCTCCATAAAAAAGACAAGTTTTCAGGCCTTTCTTCAATTTTTCTTCTCTATTTAATGTTGCAGGAACGTAAACCTTCGGATTTTTTTCTTTTTGAGTTATAAATAATTCTGCATGATTCATTTGTTGACTTGCTTAGCTGAGTAATAATTTTGACCATCTCTCTATGTTTGTCTTTAAAGCATAAAGCCACTCATTTCATCCTGCAGAATTAGGATTTGTCCTCTCGATAATGTATTTTTTCTGAATTTAATCGAGTACCATCGAAAGTAGCCGCAGGGGAAAGTTCTGATGACTGAGTTATAATGAGTGTGGGATGGGTTTTGTACTGAGGGAGCAATAGCCATAATAACGCAGATGCTGTGTTCAGATTTAAATGGTTTTAGTAGAAAAATAAGCCTTAATCTATATTCACACTAGCCACTTCCATTAACAGCTGCTGCATTTACATTCATGTGGTTTTCATTAGTGTGGTTGTTTAGCACAAAGGGTCAAAATCATCAGTTGAAATCCGCTCAGTTACACCAGTGATAAATTTGACTCAAAGACAGTAATCCTACAAAGGTCAGTGTTATTTTTCTTTCTTTTATGCAATAATTGAATGTAAATACAAGACCAAAAATAGTGGAACCTGCTTATTATCTTCACAGTTATGGGGAAACTGTTTATTGAGACAAACCCTGACATCCTTGCTCACTTTTTTAACTCACTCCTTTATTAGGCAAAGATCTCATCACAAAGCAGAGGAGGAGGGGGAGAAGAGAAGTTGTCAGTATTCTGTGACTGGAGATGAGAGTAAGAGCAAATACCTATTCCTAATTTTGCTGTAGCTGCTCCCAGCAGAAAGTGAGAGGAGCAGGACTTGTCTTGCTACACCTGCTTTCCACGGTGGCTTTAAATATTGCCTAGCAGAGACCTTAAAGCAATGTGCACAGCTGCTTGTGCCCTCCCTCTGTAACTGCACTGAGCGGATTCCCTGATGCTGCATCATGGGAGGAGAAGAATGTGTTGCCCAATTGAGCCTTTCCTATTCTGAGAGTGCTCATAGTGACTTTATTGTGGAATATTAATGATCCACATTATCATTGTTGCACTTAGAGACCAAAGTCCCATTAAGCTAGGCACTCCTCAAACTAAAGAGACAGTCCCTGTCCCTAAAGCGCTTGCAACCTACACATAAGGCTATATGTGGACAAAACCGATTGGAGAGCCCAGGAAAATAATGAGATGATACTGTGGGGTGACCAAGGTGAGCAAGAAAATCACTGGTCTCAGCCAGCTGCCTACCACTGTTAAGGGCTGTTTCTGTTTGTTTGTTTTTTGTGTGCATCATGGCAGAGAAGAGTTTTAGAAGGAATATGAAGGGAGGACAATAGAGTAGCTTTGTAGATATTTATGGGGAGCTCCTGTCATTCATGAAAGACAGAGTGGGAGAAAGTGCAAAGGTGCATATTGGAAAAATTGAACACAAGCAATTGCAAATAGATTCATTTAAAGAACTGAGGTGGGAAGCAACCTCTCAATATTGTGTATGAGATGATAGCTAGATCAAGGATAGGCTGTGAAGGGCCTTAATGATGAATACCAAGTAGTTGGATTCACTGGAAAAGGCGGAACTAGTGAAGGGATGCAAAGAGGGGAGGAATCAAAATAGAAGATTCCACTCTACTTACTGTGATCAAATTTTAAGGTCTGTGTTTTGTTTCTACTGACATCGGTAGTGAGGCAAATTCCTAATGAGGTAGCATGAAATGAGTGAGCACTGACAGCTGTAGGATGTGTCCTCCTGGAAGCCTAGTAATGCAACCTAAGTACATGTCGACACACAGAATATTTGTCCTCCTTGCAGGAGTAGCCTGCATGAGGGAAGTCATGTGTGAGGCCATTATACCTAGCATATAAATGCACAAATATACTGCCTTGACAGCATGGGTAAGGTATATTTGGGGAATAATTCCACATGGAGCAGCTTTTGGTTCATATCTTGTGCTTTTAAAAAGTCCTACTATGCATAATCTAATTGGTATTTTGCCAGAATTTCATGACACATACTAATAGAATCTGTCTTTATGATTTTAAGATTGTATCCTAGATTTTTCTCATAAATAATTTAAGTCTCTTGGGCCCAGCACCTGAACTCAGCCTCTGGCCTTAGGCAGTAGACAGGTACATAAAATAGGAGGAATCTTCCTCTCTAGATTGAAACCTCTGAGTTACTCCATCTCAGTGGCTAGAGGAGCCTCCTAAGACTCCTGTACAGCTCCCCATCCTGTGTGAGGGATGCTCTGGGGGCTCTCTGTCCTGCGATAGCACACCCATTTCCTGCCCTCTCCCACCTCTTTTGAGGGCGCTCACCTTGCAGAGGGTTTCACACAGTTTAGGAAGTTTGCACTCCCATGCACTCCTCATCCTCTGTCTTCTCCTCCTTTGTGCACCATAACTGCATTAGTTCTTCATCAGGGGGAACCTCCACACCCAGAAGATAGGGGCAAGATTTGCCTATTAATGCATCTCCTTTCCTGGCTGAAGTAAATAACAGTCTCATAAGCAAGAACCTGTGCTATTTAAGAGAGTTCTCTGTGACACCTAGTAATATCTGAATTAAGTTTCTAATGTAGAGAAATATTGATCAATAAGGGTATGTCTACACAGCAAAGTTATTTTGAAATAATAGCCATTATTTCAAAATAACTGTACTAGCATCTACACAAGCCAACCGCTATTTCGAAATTAATTCAAAATAGCAGAGGTCTTATTTCGAAATTGGTAAACCTCATTCCATGAGGAATAGGGCCTATTTTGAAATTGCTATTTCAAAATAAGCGTTGTGTAGACGCTTATTTCGAAATAGGGGGCCACCAGCCCTTCCCAGGGTGCCCTGGTGGCCACTCTGGGCACAAACAGGAAAACTCCTCTCCGTCTCTCCATACCCGGAGCCCTTAAAGGGGTAGAGTCTGGCTACAGTCTTTTGTGGCTAGCATCAGGCCTGCCAGCCCAGAGTCACTCTGCTGCTGCCCCTGAGCCAGGCTGCAGCATGAGCCAGCAAGCTACTGGCAGCCAGCCCTCCACCGCTCCCCAGGACCAGTCTGCCAGCTCCCAGGAGCCTGCCAGGGGCCGGAAAAGGCGGGCGCCTACCTGGTCCAGTGCGGAGATCAGGGACCTCATTGAGGTTTGGGGGGAGGCCTGCAACGTCCATGATCTCCGCACTAGACAGAGGAACGCGGCCGTCTACAGCCACATGGCTGCCAGCCTGGCCACCAAAGGCCACACCTGAACCCAGGAGCAGGTTCTGATGAAAACCAAGGAGCTGCGGCAGGCATATGCCAGGGCCACAGGGGGCAGCTCCCAAACAGGGGCAGACCCAGACACCTGCCCCTATTTTGACACCCTGGACTACATCCTGGGGGGCGGGATAGTCCGTGCCCCCCAGGTGGTCATCGACCCTGGGGCAGAGGGCCCTGACCAGGGCATGGAGGAGGAGGAGAACGAGGAGGGCCAGCGAGCCTGTCGCCAGTGTCATCTGAGGCCGGGGAGGCAACAACATGTGAGTGCCATCACTGTCCCCTTATGCGGGGGCGGGAGGAGAGGGAGACCAGGGACCGCTCGCGTGGGCCTTGCTGGCCACCGCTCGCGCAGCAACTGTGCATGTGCCCTGCCACCCCTGGGCACGTGGCCCCAGCTGGCCACCACACAGGGGCTGTGGCCTGTTACCCACACGGGTGTATATATGAAGGCACATGACGTGCTCATATGGGTGGGACACAGCAGGACACCCTCCCTCCACAAGTCCCCTCTACACAGAGGCAGGGGACATCTCTCCCCCCACCCCAGACCCACACCACATACAGCACAGGGTCATGGGTGCACTCCCAGGCCAGCTCCCACTCCCGGGGATAGCAGGATATCCCGAACATGGCCTCTGTGCTAGCACATCGGCTCTGATGGTAGGGAGACCTGTTGTCCTCGCCTTGCAGAGGGGGGGCTGGGCTTCACCCACTGTGTCCCCAGGGAGAACTGACCACCTCTCTTGTTTCTCCACAGCTGCACCAGCTACGAGTGCAGGGCGCACCACCCCGCCCAAGACCTCCTGGTTACGGGTCAGCTTGCTGAGTGCCCAGGTGCGGGAGGATAAGTACCAGCGGCAGCACCTGGGGATACTGCGAGGCTTGCATCGCACCCTGGACTTCTGGGTGCACAAAGACCTGCAGCTCCGGCTGGAGAGTGGGCGGGAGCTGCTTGCCCAGGGCCATGCCATCTGCGACCACCTGCAGACCCTGGTGCAGAGATTGGTGCCTCCTGCCACTCCAGCCCCTGCTGCCGCCCCATCTGTCGCTCCTCCTCCCATGCCTGCTCCCCCTCCCGCTTCTTCCTTCCCCCACTCCCCCCCTCCCGCGGGGATGCTGAGGCCCCTGCACCTGCAGTGCTGGGAGACAGGTGGGCCGGCAAGACCCCCAGCCCTGATCTTTTGTTCCCCCTTCCTCCCCTTGCCTCCCCCTTCCAGCTCCCTCCTCCCAGGTTTACCCTTCCCCTCTCCCACCCTCTTGCCTCCTCTCTCCCACCTTCATTCCCCCCCACACACCAGTTTTGTTCAATAAAGAGAGTTTGTTTTCTTCAACACGTGTCTTTATTGTACATCAGGAAGGGGGGTTAGGGAGGGGTAAGTGGAAGGACATGAGGGTGGAATGAGGCACAAGCCCCCAGTGGGGCACACCAGGGAGACTTTAGTCCTCCTCCGGGTGGAAGCTCTCCCGCAGGGCCTCCTGGATACGGATAGCCCCCCGATGGGCCTCCTTGCTGGCAGCTGTGTGGGGCTGTGTGTACAGGCCGGCTAAGTGCTTGTCCTTTGCCATCCAGAGTGGCAGGAAAGCCTCCCCCTTCCTCTTGCACAAATTGTGGAGCTCACAGCACGCTGCCACCACGTGCGGAATATTCCTCTCGGAGAGGTCCAGGCGGATGAGGAGGCATCTAAAACGGGCTTTCAGCTGGCCGAAGGCACCCTCCACCATGATGCGGGCCCTGCTGAGCCTGGCATTAAAGGCCTGTTGGGAAGGGTTGAGGTGTCCCGTGTAGGGCTTCATGAGCCAGGGTTGTAGGAGATAGGCCACATCCCCCACCAGGCACACAGGCATGTCCACGTCCCCGACCCTGATGTGGCGGTCGGGGAAGAAAGTCCCGGCGTGCAGCCTATGGCAAATGGAGGAGTTTCGGTACACATGTGTGTTGTGTGCTTTGCCGGACCAGCCCACATTGATGTCCACAAAGTGGCCCCAGACACAGCCTGCAGGATGATGGAAAAGTATCCTTTTTGCGGTTGATATAGAGGGAGGCCTGGTGTTCCGGGGCACAGATGGGGATAGCCATCTGTGCCCCATCGATAGCCCCCCCCCACCACAGTTGGGGAAGCCCAGGGCGCCAAACCCCTCGATGACTGTGTCAGCATTGGCAAGGCAGATGACTCTGCAGAGCAGCACTCTGTTGATGGCCTTGACCATCTGTAGAGGGACACACAAAATCGAGAGTCACTGAGGTGCCAGGGTGGCTGACAGTGCTCCTTCCCTGCCACTGCCCCACACCCCCTCCCCAGGAGCAACCCCCCCCTGCAATCCTGGCCACCGCGGGAAGTCCTTAGTGCGGGCAGGACAGAACAAACCCTCCCGTGGAGGGGACTTGCACCACCTCCCCTCCTTTTCCCTAGGGCAGCCCATCCCCTCCTTGCACCCCCCCGTCCTGGCACAGTGGCCGGAGACTGCCATACCTGCATGGCATGAGCACTGCTCTGACGGTGGATCTCCCCACGCCGAATTGGTTTCCCACGAATCGGTAGCTATCCGGTGTGGAGAGCTTCCAGAGGGAGATGGCCACACGCTTCTGGAGTGGAATGGTGGGCCTCATGTGCGTGTCCCGTCGCTGCAGATCAGAGGTGAGCCACTCACAGAGCGACAGGAAGGTGTCCTTCATCCTAAAGGTCTGGGTCCATTGTTGGTCTCCCCAGCGCTCCAGGACGATGTGGTCCCACCAGTCGCTGCTGGTGTCCAGACGCCAGATGTGGGGGGGCACGCTGGCATCCAGGAGCTGCAGCTGCTCCTCCACATACCCCAAGAGGGTCCGGATGACGGCTTGGGGGTTGGGCTGCAGCAGATGCTACGAGGCAGCCTCCAGAAAGTGCTGCCAGGCTTGCAGCAACACATCCAAAAGAAGCACCAGAGTGCCCAGGGGCAGCTCCAGTTCCATGGTGCAGAGTGCTGTGGTGTCCCAAGTGAGGGCAACCAGAGCACACAGAGAAAAAATGCTTTGCGAGGTAGGCAAGCAAGCAGGGAAACCTGAGAACCGACTGTCCAGGGGGGTCCCTTTAAGCACAGGCCTCAGATAGCCTCAGGCAGCAGCCACACAAAGTAACTCCTGACCTGATGCCCTGCTGGAACCAGTTTCAGCTGGCCTTAAATGAGATTCAGCGTCCAATCAGTGTGGACGCGCTATTTCAAAATGCATTTTGTGTGTAGATGCGTTATTTCGAAATAGGATATTATTAGCTATTTTGAAATAACGCTGTAGTGTAGACGTACCCTAAGGGAGGCAAGATTATACTTTAGCAAGTAGGACCTAGCAAAATATTTGGTTGCTAAATTAACCACCAGTGTCAGGAACACAGCGTATACTAATTCATGACAGCCTGAAGTCCTGTTAATGATTTATATCTTGTGTTCTGTGATTGTCTTTAAGGAAACATGGGAGCATGATAGCAGTTTTCAAGTACCTAAATGGGTATTACAAGGAGGAGGGAGAAAAATTGTTCTCCTTAACCTCTGATGATAGGACAAGAAACAATGGGCTTAAATTACAGCAAGGGAGGTTTAGGTTGGACATTAGAAAAACTTCCTGTCAGGGTGGTTAAACACATGAATAAATTGCCTAGGGAGACTGTGGAATCTCCATCATTGGAGATATTTAAGAGCCGGTTAGACAGACATCTATCAGGAATGATTTAGATGGTGCTTGGTCCTGCTATGAGGGCAGGGGACTGGGTCTTTTTGATCTCTTGAGGTCCCTTCCAGTTCTAGTATTCTCTAATTCTATGAAATCTGCACTTTGTCAGTAGACTGATTAAAAAAAGAATAAGTAGTTACACAAATAATAATCATAGGGTAGCTTTATTGCTTTGGCACCCATTTTCCCTCCTGCAAAAGTGCTCTGGACACTGTAAATCATTAACACAATAAAATATTTGGTTAATAAAGCCCCCCATTTTTAATTTTTGTACCAACAAAACAAAACCCTGAAGAGGAAGATAATAAATGTGAGTCCAAAGAGTGAACATTTATAGGACACGGGGTTAAAATTGCTTAAAAGTCATGATGAAGGGCCTGATATGGATGTAAAGGAGTGAAACCTGCACTGTAGGGCTCATCACAGCAGAATTCACATATTTAAGACTCAAAGGCATAGTCATAAGAAGTCATACAGTGTTTGAGTATAAACACCTGCCAGGATTAGGCTAAAAGAGGAAGTCTTGAATGTGGCCAAGATCTAAACTGTTCATACCAACAGTGCCAATTTAAAGTAATTTAGCTATTTTGTATATATCAAGTAGAAAGAGCACAGGAATAATCAGGATTGTTCAAACGGTGAGTAAGCATGATGCAAGCAATTCAGATGAACTGCTGGGATTCCTATTGAGAAGAAATTGCAACAATCAAACCTGGTGGTCATGACAGCTTGTGTTGTTTTTTTGTGACGTTATGTTACCACAGAGTTCAAGAAAGAACTAGATACATACATGGAGCCTAGGTCCATCAATGGCTATTAGCCAGGATGGGTAGACATGGTGTCCCTAGCCTCTGTCAGAAGCTGGGAATGGGTGACAGGAGAGGTATTGCTTTAAGATTCCCTGTTCTGTTCACTTCCTCTGGGGCATCTGGCATTGGCCACTGTTGGAAGACAGGATACTGGACTATTGATTTCAGTTGGTGACCCCTATTTCTTATATTATGGGAACAAGTAAATAACTTTTTCTTGCTCACTTTTTCTACATCAGTCATGATTTTATAGACCTCTATCATATCCCCCCTTAGTCTCCTCTTTTCTAAGCTGAAAAGTCCAAGAAAAGAGGAGACTAAGGGGGGATATGATAGAGGTCTATAAAATCATGACTGGCATGGAAAAAGTGAATAAGGAAAAGTTATTTACTTGTTCCCATAATATAAGAACCAAATGAAATTAATAGGTAGCAGGTTTAAAACAAACAAAAGGAAGTTTTCTTCATGCAGCGTACAGTCAACCTGTGGAATTCCTTGCCAGATGATGTTATAAAGATATAGGACTTTAACAGGGTTTGAAAAGAGCTAGATAAGTTCATGGAGGTTAGGTCCCTCAATGATTTTTAGCCAGGATGGGTTGGAATGGTGTCCTTAGCCTTTGTTTGTCTGGAAATGGATGACAGGAGAGGGATCACGTGATGATTACCTGTTGTGTTCCCTCCCTCTGGGGCATCTAGCGTTGAACACTGTCAGCAGACAGGATACTGGGTTAGATGGACCTTTGGTCTGACCGAATATGGCCATTCTTATATTGTAGTTGGATCTTTGCTCTGATCCCGTATGACTGTTCTGATGTTCACAGATTAGAAAACAGAGCAACCATTGTAAGTGCACAACTAGTAGAGAAAAAAACATCCCTTTTGTGACACATGTACATTGTATAGATGTTTTTTAAATCTGGCTCACTATCGCCAAGTATGTACCTTCAATATGCAGGTCACTTATCAAAAAGAGCATCTTTGTAACCAGGACCTCTAACTACTGACAAGAATTTGATTTCATTCAGGGAGGAAAAGGTGTTTTTGATGCATCCAAACATTTCTTCACAGTAAAGACTAAACGTGCAGGCATCCCAGAGCAAGAATGATACAGTTGTGAGACATCAGCGCATTGATGGTGCTCTATCCTGTGTTGTGAAATAATTTTAATCAAGGGGCTAAACATGGGAATAGATCTTTGAAAGTTATCACATATCTAATCTCTCAGGCCTGGTCTACACTAGACCAGGCAAGTCAGCTTAAAGTATGCTATTCAGCCATGCAAAATGCATCGCTGGATTTAGCTTACCTTAAGCTGAGCCACTGCAGTGTCTACCGCAGGATACCAACGGGAGCACGTGCTCCTGTCAGCTTCCCTCACTCCTCACAGAATGAGGATTACAGGACACCATCGTGGGCTGCCCTCAGCATTTGATTTGGGGGTTTACACTAGAGCCGGTAAATCAAACGCTAGAAAATTGACCTCTGGAGGGTCGATCTTCTCCATGGTGTAGACAAGCCCTCAGTGATCATACAAATGTGCAGCAAGATAAGTTGAACATGATCATCTAGACATAACTTGCATCACAGGACAGTTGTGTCAAAAACCACTGAGATGCCCAGTATGACCAAAATGCAGAGGTGACCAGGATCTAAATAATAAAGACTGATGAAGACTGTCTCAATTCCAAAGAAGGCTGCAACCCAGAGTGGAGCCCACTGAGCTTGAAACTGATGTTCAGCTGTAGCTGGAGCTGCTCAACTTCTCCAACTTAGCACATATTTCAGCATCCTGAAATGGTATTTTGAATTGGGGGTGACTCTCTTAACATTTGAAAACAATGCAGTCTGTCCCCTTGGAAAGCAAGTCTTTGAAATGCTATCAGTACTGGAATTACAGCCACCCAACCTGCTTACGGGCCCAAGTTGAACTTGGTATATTCAGGAGACTGTGGACTTGCAATCAAAAACCTGCTGGGAACTGACAGCTTTGCCATGAAACGTTGCAAACTTGTTACCATGGTCAAACTGAATGAGCACCAAGAGTATATCTGAATAATCAGATTAATGATTGCTGAAGTTTAGCTGAGTATTTTTTTAGCATATGAATAAATCCCATGTTACAGCAATAGGTGGTGGAAATGTTTTGAAGTTCTGTTTTCACTTACTATATATGAGGACAGAGATGAGGAGAATATTCCAAATAAGGAAATAGTCATCTTTAAGCTGATAAAATATTTCTATCCTTAAAACTCCGATCAACCTGATGACTACAGAACACTGCAGGTGATAATGGGTAGGCAGTGGAGAAATGAGGCCACTGATCTGCTTGTGTCCTATACTGGGATGATTATTTTCTTTCAGCGTTACCAAAACAAAACACATCTATCCCTTTCATACTTCCAGTTTTATGCCCCTAAACTTTCATATGTGCCAACCTCTGTCCAAAAGAGGAGAGGAAACAGAAAACCAGAAGTGTGTGTGGGGGCAGGACTAGTCAAGTGTGAGCACAAGAGCAAAAAAGGCATCAATGCACTCAATCTGGCCACTTCTTCTGTGAGAGCTTTCTCTCCTGCAAATTTTGCCTTTTAGAACATCCAGCTTTACATCTCAATACCTAGTCAAGTGTGCATCTAATTTCCAGTAGTATCTAAAACCATCTCTCTTTCCACTTGCCTAAACCTCTTACTTTCTCTCTCCGTCTGTGTTTATTATTTAACAACCTAGTAATGGCATTATTTAACTCCTTTAAGGAGTTAAGAATACATTTGTATGACTGTATTGTATAATGTCAGTATTCTCCATTTTCCCCACAAGTAGAGTTTCCATTGTGGGTAGAGGAATTGAACCAGGATCTGATCTCAGCTAAAACTAATACCAATCCAGAGTAACTGCATAAAGTCAGTATAGTTGCACTGATTTACTCTTGTGTTACAGAGACCAGAATCTGTCACACCTGATCTTGTGTGTGACGTGTATTTTGTTAGCAGTAAATGTGGTGCCTAATGCGATTAACTTCAGTGTTACACTGAAAATCCCCATGCATTTATTTTTCTGTAAGGGCTATCGCCTCTGTTTCATTGTGTGGCACAAATGGCAGCAAGAGTGTGGTGTCCTATACTGCTGATCAATACCATGGTGTGCAAAATGTTGTGTGAAGGAAAAGCTGGCAATTCAGGTTCCTTCCTCTCTTCCAAAGGGAAGAATACAGCATATTCTTGCACTCCACAAAGCTGCACAGTTCTGATAAATCTTCCCCTTCTGGGCCATAATGGCGCAAATCCTTTCTGCTCCTCTGTGGCTGCAGGGGACCTTTGGGGAGTAGAACCACTTTGCTGTACCAGTCTTGGGACAAGGTTTGGGGAGGCCATTCTGGAGGTGCCTGCCCCTTTTGTGTAACCTAGCTCTGAAAGTGTTGTGCAGTGGTAATTAGGGGAGAGGACTGTGGCCAGATCCAGCCACTCCATTCATAGAGTTCGGGTGGGAGAACTCCTCTCACATTCAACTCACAGAACCCCCAAGCAACTTCCTGAGCCTGGGTTCTTTGGAGAAGATTTTTGGCCTTGATGTGTGAGTTCTGGCAATAGGGTTCTATTTTTTCTGTGGAACAAGAAATGTATTTGAAAGGATGAATCACCAGGCTGGTTTCACAACCCTGTCCTGCTTCCAATTATTCTTCATGCTGACATTAGAGGAAAGGCAGTGTCGGAAGTAGCCTGAGGAGAAAGAAACAATGCTGAGATTGGTCAGGAGTTGTAGTTATTACCAGGGCACGGCAGGGAATTTGTTGAACAGCCTTGTGGAAAAAAATAACAGGAAAATTGGTGTGTTATTTCAGATTACACCCACAGTTCTGTACTTGCCTAGTGTTTTTGATTTCTGTAATTTTCCATGATATATGATACGGCATGTGTGCAAGGGAAAGACAACTAGTACCTAACTTATATGACTATCAAAGGACTAGACTATGACAGCCTCATTCAGGGAGCAATGGGGATACTCATCTGAGTTTCTGCTACAGATTTGCAATTTGGCACCAAGGCACGGCTCAAGGAGTAAAGTACTACTCAGGAGGAGTAAAGGCATCAGTATCTGTCCTAATGGGATTCATCATGTAGGGAAGTGCTCACCAACACAAGAAGGATTGCAAAGTATAGACCATAGTGAGAGAAAGTGACATTTTATATGAAAAAGTTTGATGCTTCTGCCTAGTGCATATAGAACAGGATTGTGACTTAGGCTACATATTGATTAGGCTAGAACAAGTGGGCAGGAGAGGTGAGCATATTTTTACATGAGGAATCCCACTGACACAGATATCAGTGCCTTTACTCCTCCTCAGTAGTACCTTTGTCCGCATGCGGCACATTGGGGTTATATGTGTGGCCCACGAGACATCTTGTTTACTGTTGCCCACGTTTCCATTGGTTTCCATCTGCATATTTTTTCCCACTAGTATTACTAAGGTGACATGTACTTAAAATAAGGGCATGTGAAGTGAGGTGCGTGATGACTGCACACAACATTAACTGTGAAAGCAGTGTGCTCCCTCTGCATTCAAAGCTCTGCTCTGGTTCAGTTGACACACCCTGCAAATTCTAGGTATGCAGTCTCAAGTAGCAAAACTCCCCTATTCTGGGAGACCATCTTGGTTACAGCAATCTTGTGGCCCACTGAGATGAAGGAGGGCCACTCATGCAGCCCACTCATTAATCTAGGTTGCTCATCGCTGTTCTATATTTGCAATATTAAATCTTGACTGAAATTACAATTACTTTTCATAGAGGTTTCAACACAAAGTATTTCAATGTATATTGCTAGTAGTTTAAGTCAGTGTCTTAGTGATGGTCTTGATTTTGCCCTGGCTGTATTTAATAGACTTTTTATTTTGCTGGCACAGAAGTTTCAAAAAATATTTGTTCAATGCATGTTGCTTAGAAACGAAACATTTTTTAGGTTGGTGTGCTGTGCTTCAGAATATACAGCACTTGAACAACAATGCTTGACCGTTCATATACTAAAATGATTTGGATGCAAACGAATAGATTGAACAAAAATTTTGCTCCACAAAAAGATTCTAATAGTTAGCGAGTGACCTGTCTACTTGAAGGACTTAGCAGTTATGCAGCTGTCCCGTTTCTGCCTAATACATATTAATGGATTTTCTGAGGGGGGAAAAAGCATATTTTGTAAAACATGATTATTATGGCTTATTGTAAAATGTTTTAATTTTAGAAAATTAAATGCATGTTGGCAGCTAGTACATTCATTGCTAAGGACAGATTATACCTATTGCATAATAATAAAAGATGTGAAGAAACCCTAGAAGACTGAACTAAACCTCATGGTTAACTAGAAAAATCTATGAATAACAGATTTCCTGCCAAAAATAATTGGATCTATAGCAATGAGACGCCTCAGCACTCCTTGATGGTCATATGACATTGTTGAGCCTTACTGCAGATTGTAATTCATATGTATTTTGCTAACAAAAGAGCTGGAGGTTGAAAAGAAATGGAAAAAATGAACCGATATAATTACAGTAGAGGATTATACCTGACAGGACTGATCAACTCGTTCAGTTCCCGGCATCAAACAGAGCAAGGCTGATAATGAACTATGTTTAACAAATAAATGAGAATACATACAATTTCAGTCCCAAACTATCCCTTCCTTACCTGTTGGTGATGTTTCACAGAAGCATCATTTATGAAAGTTTTCTGTTAAACTGTTCATTGCAATTAGCAATAATACAATACACAGAGAGGTTCATATTATATGTATGGCAAGATGCATCAAAGGCTGCTGAAAAGTGTTTGAGGCAGATCAGACAATCTGTAGTGGAACAAACAGGTGAGCAAATACTAGGATCAGGTATCACAGAAAAAGACAGAAAAGAAGTGTCTCATTTCTCTGACTACGATGAGGGAAGAGATTATAAATAGATATGTTGGGCCAATAGTTTGTTCAAATACTCTGGTATAAATCCAGAGCAACCTAAAATGTTCAGCCCTGCCCTAGTAAAGCATTTGGAATATATACATTGTCAGCCAGGGGAGCCAACAGCCACACTGGGCCCTAGGCAAGGTTGGTGCAAGGGGGCTATACACTCCTGGAAGGGGTGGTACTGGAGATAGAAGGGGTGGGGCCGGAGTAGCCAGCCCTCAGTGCCACATGGAGTGCACTATGCCAGCCCCCCAGCAGCACTCTGGTAGCAATTTAAGGGGCTCACGGCTCTGGGTGCCATCACCTGGATCCTTTAGAATTGCTTTAGAATTGCTGGGGCCTGGGGCAGTTGCACCCTTTGCTCTCCCCATCAGCAGGCCTGTTGTCAACCTTCCACAACTGCAGGTGTGTATATTAATTTTGCCAAATACAGTTGAACCTCAAGAGTTATAAACAGCAGAGTTATGAACTGTCCAGCCAACCACATGTCTCATTTGGAACCAGAAGTATGTAATCAGGTAGCAGCATAGACTAAGTAAGTAAGTAAATAAATAAATAAAATAAAACCCCAAACCCTCCATGACCTCAAATACAGTATAGTACTGTGTTAAATATAAACTACTAAAAAAAGGGGGGGGGAGTTTAAAAAAGAGATTTCACATGGTAAGGAAACTATTGTGCTTTGTAAATTTAAATTACGATGGTTAAAAACAGCGTTTTTCTTCTGCATAATAAAGTTTCAAAGCTGCATTAAGTCAATGTTCAGTTGTAAACATTTGAAACAACCATAACATTTTGTTCAGAGTTATGAACATTTCAGAGTTACCAACAACCTCAGTTCCTGAGGTGTTTATAACTCTTTCTGCCGTACAATGTATGGTAGGCACACAGTCTGAACGCATATGCCTCACTGTGACAAACATTTAGAGTGACTGTTTCTCCCTTACGCATGTTTAAACTGGCGTAACTTCATTGATCTCAATGATTGAGGCTGTTTTGAATGAGAGTGGAAGCAAAGGCACTAGGGTGGTTTTTTTCCTATGTATTTGTAGGTTCTACTAAAAAATGGATTACTGTTCTACATAAGGGTTATTACAATTCACAAAGAAAATAAGAGATTGAAAATAGACTTCTTTGGTATGCTAATGATTTTTATATAGGAAGCAAATGCAGAGCATGTGTTACCAGGTTTGTCTGCTAGATATTGGCAATACCTAAAGAAATTATGCGCCCAGGTGTATCTGTTACACCTTCAGTTACATCTATGCAGCACCAGAATGTGGTTGTGTAACTGAAGACAGAATTGGTTCCTAAGTCTTTGGAATATTACTGGCTAATAATACTTTAGCTCTATAGGTTACACTATTTTACATGGTCATCCTTGCAGCATTCATTTCCTACCCAGTAAATCTCTTGAAAATGTGCCCCTTTTTCTGGGTGTTCAAAATCTGTGCTTTTTGCTGAAACGTGCTGGCTTGGCAAAGTGACTTGCCAACCGCTATGACTTACCCCTGGGACAAGATGGCTTGGGTAAGATTATTATGGGATGATTTACATGACATGGGCTATGTCTATTCTATGTGGCTTTATCAGGAAAAGGTACGCAAATTGCTAAATTTCGGGAAAAAAAACCCTCTTTTGGAAGAGCCCTTCTTCCTCATTGGAGGAGGAAGACAAGCCTTCCGAAAGAGCGCGTCTGCTCTTCTGCAAAAAAAAGCGGAAGAGCAGATGCATTCCCTGGATGTGGCGGAGTTTTTTTGGGATACCCGGAAAACCCCCCGTAGTCTAGACATAGCCAGAATGGGAAGGGCTATAAAGAAAGATTATTAGCACTTAGGAAGAGCAGAGATGAATAGGCTTTAATGCCATGCTAAGTGTCACTCGGTACACTTGCACAAAAGGATACACCTATCACAGCCACCAATGATGCAAAGCTAGGAAGGCTGGCTAACACTATGGGAGCCTGTGCAAACAAAGGAGGCTGTGAGGACATGGTGGATATGAGCACACTAAAGAGTAGTTCACTCAATGAGAAAAAGACTAAGTATAAAAACTGGGAAAAGTTTGTTTAAAAGCAATTTTGCAGGAAATAAATATTTGAGTGGGGAGGGAGGGAAGGATTGGCAGGTGACTGTAAACTGAATGTGGGTGTGAAAAGTGGAACAGACACCAAACAGTGTTCAGCTGGACTGTAGAAATATAAATGGTCCCGCAAACACCTTTCTGTGCACAGGACACAACTAAGTACCACACAAAATTTTAACCAGTTAGCAAAACAGTGTAGACAATATCATATAAAACAAAATAAAAGTACTGCTGTTTAGAATATGTGGTCCACAAGGAGAGATTAAGGGAAATGATTTTATGAATATGATGGGCTGGATCACATAAGTTTACTTGGAATTTTCACCTGGTGAGCTGATGCCTGTCTTCCTGCCCTCTAGGCCTCTCCAGTATCCTGGGGGAGAAAAGAAAAGAGTGGAATTTTTATATTAAATTATTATTAAAGATAAACATATTAAGGAAATTCTCATATTTTGAAAGCATACTCAGCAGTCTCTCTGAAGGACTTAAGACCTTTAACTGAAAGAGGAATTTCTTAGTTTTTCCCCTAATTCAACTTGACACTTATTTAAATACAGTTTGGCTTCCAAATGAGTAGGGAGAGCATGGGATAGGGCTTGGCTGAAAGCATCAGCACAAAACAAGGCTGTCAGTAGCATATGCCAGCTTGGTTGCTAATCAAGTTTTAAAACAGTCACAGCAACTTGGCTAATTGTATTAATTTGCTTTTCTTAAGGCAGAATGGGGAAACAAAATAGCAAACTGGCCCCTGAAGTGATGGAGGATCTGGTGAAGAGCACGGAGTTTAACGAACATGAACTCAAACAGTGGTACAAAGGATTTCTAAAGGACTGTCCTAGTGGTAGACTGAACCTTGACGAATTTCAGCAGCTTTATGTAAAGGTATGTTATTTATTAGCTTCCTATTCCACAGCCACAAAAAGGGTATCAGAGTGATCCTTCAATATGTGTACAGCAAATTTTTTTCATTCAGATTAAAGTGAATACTGACAAGGAGCAGCCAGACATGTACGTAGAAACTGCTATAACGATCAGACCAGTGGTCCAAATAGATCAGTATCCTGTCTCCAAGAGTGATCAGTGCCAAGAGGAAGGATATAATTTTCTCAAAGGGGAAGATTCTTCCTCCACCTTGTCAACTCAGGGTTGCTTTATGCCCCAAAGGTTGAGGGGTTATGGCCCACTCTTGCAAGATGATCCATTTTGCCAAATCCCTGTAATTTATGCAGTGCTATTGGTTTATAAAATGTGGATGTTCTCATTATATCTAAAGGTCTATTTTTCTTTGGATTCCCAGGCATTTATTAGCCTCAGTGAAGTCTTGTAGCAATGGGTTCTATAGACTATACGTTGTGTAAAAAAAGAAGAAGAAAAAGTTTATTTTTGTATGTTTTAAATTTATTGCCTTTCCTTTTAATTAATCCCCTTGTCCTTGGAGTATGAGAGAGGATATGTAGGACAACTGGCTACCTTCTTTTTAATAATCATTAATTTATCATGGACTGTGTCTTCTTGTTTTGTACTATGTATTTATTCTGTAAAGGGAGAAGCATTGTGGACATTGTGAGACTCAGATTTATATTACAAAAAAATCATTCAAAATGGAACAACTGCCTGAAGGTCAGGGGCTTCAAAGTAATTTTAAGGAAGAAAATTATTGACTAGAGGTGATGAACCGGTGGTTCAGAAAATTACAGTGTTAGGGTGAAGAACAGTAAAAATGCTAGCAGTCAGTTTTATCAGTGCTTTGATGGCCTGGAACTCAATAATGATCTCTGTAGGCAAGGGCTATCCGTATTTATCTGAAATAGAAGCTGCAGTCCCTCTTTCTTGCCTTTCCCCAGCCCTGAACCACACCATCCCCACAAATATTATAAGCAGCCCCCTTCCTGCAGCCAGTGGAGGTTACTGTACAAACACTGCCATCTACAGCATACATGAATTAATCCAACCTCTGTGTACTTTAAAATCTGTACATTGAAACTGTGTCCTGAAAAGTCATACCTTCTAGATGGCTGTGATGCCATAGTTTTTATTTTGTGAGAATCCTGTTCTTACAGCTTTCGAGTGCTATGTTTTGTAGTGAGTGATTGTTGATTGCCTCCATTTTGGACGATGTATGGTGTGTGTCCTACATTGCCTTGCATCTTATTTGTCATGCATGTTTGTAGGAAAAGTAAATAAAGGTTTGCCAAATATGTGTGTAACAAATATATATATAAAGTGTTTTACTGTTGTGGAACCGTTGCTTCCTGTTTGATAAATTACAAATAAATAGGAGAGAATAAAGTTTAAATAGGTATTGATGGGGGATTGTGTGTGTGGGAGAGACAGTTTTATGATGTCATCTCTGAGTCGTGAGTACCTCTCCTTTCCAAAAGTGTTTCTGAGTCATTTCTAGAAGTCATTGTAGATTCCAATAAGGTGCTTTACCCTAGGGGGAAATAGCCCAGTAATAAAATTTAGTTCCATTGTTACTTAGTGATGGTGCAAAGTATAAATCACAGAACATGAGAGTTCAGTGTTGCTTGACAGGATGACAACTTTGATAACACGGTGAGAAGTCAATGTTTAGTTATAGACTTTTGAAAGAACAATCATAACATTTTGTTCAGAGTTACGAACATTTCAGAGTTATGAACAACCTCCATTCTCAACTCTACAGTTTCACTGTCAATGCATCTAACAGGTCATTTCCTGACTCTCTGAGACACTGTTATTCTCCATGTTCTCACTGAGGTTGAATTTTGATGCTTGGAACACTCATTCACTATTTGCTTCTTACTACAAAAAAATAAAATGAAATAAAATAAAATAAATCCAGATTTGACAACTGATTTTTGCAGCAGAGGTCACCACAATAAGTCACAAGACATTGTTATTGGATTTTCTGCATTCCAGTTCTCTGACATGCATATTAAGGGTAAGAACATCTAACATTTATGTTGATTTCTTTATTGATTTCTTTAAGTTGAGTGTGAGCTTCCACTTAGGAGAGAAGTTCACATGTTGAATATATTGGATTTTAGCCAAAAGGTTTCCATAAATATTTTATTGGGATGATGATTACAAGTTTTACATTCACTTCAGTGTTACATTTTCTCTTAGATGTCATCATCTGTTGCTCTCATGGGATTTGTGTTGTGCACTTAGACATGTTTGAGCAAGGAGTGATATTTGCATGTTAATGGCAAACACTGATCTAAGGGAAAAGACTCCTTCTGCACATAGCCAATGGAAAACATCTACAAATGTTACTATCACAAGAAATAATATGTTCTTGTGATATTAATATAAATGACCAATTTTGCAGAGTTTTGCGGTCTGGTGACTTCATTCTTTTTTACAATACTCTGCAAAATTGTAGTAATTGTTACTTAGGATGTTTCAGTGGTTACACAGAGACCTGTGAGGTACTTGTTTTCATTTGATTTTCGCTTTTGTGTTTAGAAGGCTTTGTGGTAGAGTGTTTTCTGCTTTCGTTGAGGTGGCACCAATCGTTATGCCTTATTTTTCACCTGCGTGTTGATTTGGGTCAGCTTGGAATTCATTGCTCCTGGGATTCTTTCTATGACCCTCACTGTGCAAACTTAAGTCGAGTAGTGCTCATGCAACTGGATTTTCTTTGTTTACAGAACTTGTTTTCAGAGCGCTGTATGAATGTGATATGTTTCTGTACATACAAATGTAGACCCTTTAATAGAGCATCTTGTAGTCAAATATTTAAGATTGCCTACAGGTGTAGAGTTATTGTTGCGATTTTGACTCATTTGGTGTCATGGCTATCAAGATTAGACTAGGGATGTTAAATATCAGTTAACTGAATAGTTGATTAACCTCATGAATTTTTATAGGTTACTCGACTATTCTGTAGTTCCTGAGGGTGGGGCCAGCAGCCAATGTGCTCTGGCCCCACGGCCAAGAGGCCCCGGCCACTCTGCGCTGCTGCCTCTGTGTCAGAGGCAGCAGCACGGAGTATCAGGCGGAAACTGGTCTGTGAGGGGAGCCAGTTTAAAAACCTGCTCCCCTCGCAGACTGACTGCCTGTTGCCCTTTGCTGCTGCCTCTGATACAAGGGCAGCAGTGCAGGGTGGCAGCAGCCCCTGTCCGGGGTGGGTCTGAGCTCCCAAACCCAGTGCGAGCCAGAACTGAACTGGGCTGGCTGCCCACCTGATTCCTAATACACTTTAAATGCAGAGCTGCAGCAGGGGTAGGTCTCAGACCCTGTGCAAGCGAGGACTGAGCCAGGCTGCTGGCCAGCCTGCTAAAAATGTACTGGTGGGAGGTGTGGGGGTGGATGCGTGTAGTCTATAGCATTAACCTATATGCTTTTGCTTATAGTTAATTGACTATACAGGCAGTCCCCGGGTTACATGGATCCGACTTACATCGGATCCCTACTTACAAACGGGGTGAGGCAACCCCGCACTAGCTGCTTCCCCCCAGCAGACCAGGGAGACGCTGGCTAGCACCCTCCTCCCAGCAGACCAGGGAGACGCGGAGCGGCTTTTCTCAGCAGACACCTCAGCTTGAGAATAAAGGACTGACGGAACTGAGGTGTGGGAGAATAAAACTGAGCTCTGGAGAAATGTTTGGCTAGAGTTTCCCCTACAATATGTACCAGTTCCGACTTACATACAAATTCAACTTAAGAACAAACCTACAGTCCCTATCTTGTACGTAACCCGGGGACTGCCTGTACTATTACATCCCTAGATTAGATCCCAGACTTTGTGCCCACTAGGGATGTAAAGGGTTAACCGGTTAATGGATTACCTGGTAAACATTTGCCTTATCAGCATGCTTACCAGGGTAACTGGTTAACCAGTGCCTGACCCAACTGGAGCAGCCCCTGCTTTCAGTGTAGTGTGGCAGGCTCTGCCTTGCCGGGCTAGAGCAGCCCTCCCACTCGCAGTGTGGTGCGGCAGGCTTGGTCCAGCCTGGTCAGAGAAGCCTGTCGTGTGGCAGGCCTGGCTGGGCTGGAACAGCCACTTGCCCATGGCATGGTGCGGCAGAGAGCTGTTTCCAATGCAGCAGGCCAGTTAATTTGTTAAACATATAGTTTAACTGGTTAACATTTTAAACGGGATTTATATCCCTCGTGCCCACGTAGCTGAATGAGCTGAATGCTACTGAATAGTTTTAGTAGCACATTTATTGGAGAGTTATATTTATTGTGTTTGTAGTGTATTCATCATAAGGAGTTAATTTATAAAAATACATTCAAATAATATTGGGGACCTGAGTTAAATCAAACAAACATGGGATTTCTGGGTTCATGTTGTGATTTAAAACATGTTATTTTGATTTAAAAGGCCAATTTCATTTTTCTTTAAATCTTGACTTCAGCAGGATTACTTCAAGAATGAACATGCCCCATACTGTGCAGGAATGCATGATGGGCATTGATGATAACAGGAGTTATGTGTGTGTACTAAGTGGAAAATAGACTGCTATGATGTCATACAACTTGAACTTGGCAAGCACATACAGTTAACAGTGAAAGTAAATGCCAATAATCCTTCAAATGGAAAGGAAATATTCAGAGTTCGGATGATGTAATGCACCATAGGATAGTATTAAATAATAAATTGGATTTTAAAGTTTTATGAATTTATCTTATATATTTTAATAGGCCATGTTATTCATCTTAAATTTAAATTGCTCTGGAAAATACAATACCACTTGATTATTTAGTCAAATAATATGTTTGTGGCATATTCCCTTACTGAAATTCAACTGAATTATATTCCTCCATGTTAAGAGTGCATAGAACAAAATAGGTTCTATTCTCAAATATTTATTAAAAATTAGGTAGGTGGATCTATATTCCAGCCCTCACACCCACCCCAAATTCCATTATATGCCAAAATGTATTGTACGAAGTTCGTAGCTCCGCAAAATATTAATTAAAAATACTTGTCCAGCCACTGGCATCTTTGTAGGGTCTTTGGAATAAGACATTCAAATGTATACACAGGGATTGTTGTAGTAGTTTGAACAAAATGAGGGTAAAACTGTTGGGAACAGTTGCCCATCTTGACATCTAGATAACCTGTATAATGAGGAAGGATGTTTCTCATGGGGTGAATGCATGGAATAGGGCTCTAAAGTTCTAGGGTCAATTCCTCAATCTGCCCTAAACAGGTCACTATAGAACCTTGTAAGTCATTTAATATCTCAGTGCCTCAGTTCCTCATCTGTAAACTAGGAATAAAAATACACTTCAGCCTCTTTTTTCAGCAACCTTGGGAAACAGGCTATGCTGGATTATGGAATTTTCTGGATCATGAGCGTTCATGTATACTTTTTGTTTTGAAGGTGAAAGTAAAAACATTTTGTAAAGTATGGACTTTTTATTTCACATGTAACACAGCAATACATACAGGGTCTGGGAAAGGAGGGTGCAGTAGCACACTGGGGGTGGGAGGTCAAGGAGGGAGGGAAGGTACATGAGGGGTAGGAGGTGCAGGGTCTGGGCATGAGGGAGATAGAATTGGGGCGCTTACCTGGCTCTCCACTCCTGGGGGCACACATGGCTCCATGCCACCCACAGCTGCCAAGCACTGCTCCCTGCTACTATGGAGTGGGGTGGAGGGAACCTCAGGAGAAGCATTTCACTGTGCTGTTATTCCTCCAGCTGTGAGGGTGGGAGAGTGGCACCCCTCAGAGCCACTTCCTCCTTCCTCTGCCAGGGACTGAACCACAGGTGTTCCAGGATTAGGGACACCCAGATTACGGAGTTTTAGATGTCTCCCAGTCTTTATCTGTGTTTTATTTTTAGACTGTATGTTTGTTAAGGCTGGGACTCAAGGTTTGCACAGTGTCTAGCACAATAGGGGATGATCACAGTTGGGGAATTTTGACACTACTGTAAAAATAACAATATTTTTATTCAGCAAGACAACCATTTCAGCTGTACAGTAATGCTCAAGGGTAGTATTAAAGGGAAATAGATGAGTATACCAATGTGGGACAATGAAACAGTTTTCCCTGGAGGAGGTGGAGCAGGGGTAGATGTGCACACCACTTTTTTCAGGGAAGTATGTCCTTCATGGATGTAAGCATTCAAAAACAATTCAGCGATATGTAAAGATCACTCCTAAAATTCTGAGAAGCTTCCTTGACAATAGGGCAGTGCATTTGGTAGGATATACTGTATGGTTTTTACCAGCAGCATGTACACACCTAACACGATGTAGTCATAAATCATATTTATATTTATAAATATGACTCAAGGGCCCATGAAGATGATAATTAATATTATTATTTAATGAGCTTTTAAAATAGGAATGGTTTAAGAAGCCATTAATTATTATTGTTTTTACTATTAATTTATTATTATAATTGTTTATTCTGGCAGGAGGCCATTCATGAACAAGCCTTCCTCCCCCCCAAAAAACCCCAAAAAACCAGGCCCTGCCACCAAAGATTTCAGTATCTAGATGACTAGATGCAACAGACAGATAAAAATGCAAATAGGGACCTGTTTGGGGAGAAGAAAGAATAACATTATTGATGCTGTTTTGCATATGGGGAAATTGTTGGATACTTCAAATAGACAGAAAATATGTTAAATGTATTCCCTAGGTACTAAATAAACTTTTGATTACAAAAATGAAATCATTTGTAAGAAATACCTGATATAGACTCAAATTTCTGCAAAATAAATTTATCTTGTTTAAAAATAAATATATACAATGTGTTTAACAAAAAAACCCTGTAAAGCACACACAAAAAGCATAAAAGGAGGCACAGTGGGACATAGAATTATCATAGTGTAGTGTTTTTTTTCAGTATGAAATATATATTTGGCAACTTAATGTTGTATTAAATAGGTTTCTGCGAAACTATGAAAAGAGAACATTACTTGTAGTACAAAGCTAGTTGACATAAAGAATGTATTCCTGGCAATGACAAGATTCTTACTGTCTTACCACAATTTCCCATAACTGCTGTTTTTGTACCTCTTCTTCCTTCTCTAGAGGCACTTTTACACTTCCATGAAGATCGACGCTCTGAAGGTCGATCTTCCAGTGTTCAATTTAGCAGGTCTGGCAAGAACCCGCTAAATCAAATGCTGAGGGTGCCCCCATCGACCCCAGAACTCCTTGCAGTAGAGGAGTAAGGGCTGTCGGCAGGTGAGTTTCTCCCATTGAACTCCTGCTGTGGAGCCCCCTCAGAAAAACCAATGCAAGGTACATTGACTCCAATTACGCAATTCAAATAGCTGGAGTTGCATATCTTGCAAGAGCTGTAGCACAAAAAGGATTTATTCCTCGTGGGGAGAGGAATAACTCTACTGGCAAAAGTTCTGTCAATTTTCTTGCCCAAAAACGCACTTGAGGTGTGGATGCTCTGCCGGTTCTTGTACAAAACCAGCCATTTTTGCACAAAAACCTTGTAGTGTAGACATAGTCATAAAGTAGAAAATTTCTGTGATAACCCATAGAATTTAAAGGCTACCATATCTTTGTGTTGATTTTTTTTATGTGAAAAGCACTAAGATACCATAGTGATGGGCAACCTTAAAAACTTGTTTAGATAGTAGAAGGATAATCCTACTCAGAGCATTTAAAAGGCAGACACATCTATGCACACATTATGTTCCAAAAGATCTTAATGAGGAAAAGCTGTGCTAGGAAAATTCTCCAGATACATCATTATATATAAATTCATTCCAATTTTGAATCTCTCTGAAGATTTCTTTTCGTATGCTTTTTTTTTCTAATTACAAAAGGCATTGTGTACTATTTATAAAGGGCTTTGTTCCATTACAGTTCACCTTTACTATTTGTTGGATATGGGGTGGGGAACCTTTTTTTAAATCGGGAGCCAATCTAACCCACAGAAAAATCAGTCAGGGCCACACACAAATGAGAAGCAAAAGAAAAAAACCCAAACCCCTCACTGACATGACCCCTGACTGAGAAGGAGAAAGACACTCCCCACATTCCCCTCACACACCAGCACTTGGGGTGGGAGGCTGGCTAGCAAATTTTGTGTGTTCCATCCCCACAGTGGGGGAGCAGGGGTGCTGGAGGGCCAGCGCAGGCTCCCCAGTGCTGGGGGAAGGAGCCCTGAGCCTCAGGGGCTGAATCCAGGTAAGCCGGAGGCTGCATCCATGTCCCAGGCCTGAGGTTCCCCACCCATGTGTTAGATCCTCAGAAAGCTCGTAATGCTGAATTTGGAATGTCATAAAACCATGGCAAAACCCTGCGAATCCATATGTACAGGTTATGATTTCCCTGGAGGAGAAAACAGAAGGAAAGGAGCAGTGCAGCTGCAAGGGAGAAAGCGATGGTTAAAACCTAATATCAAAGAATGAAAAAAAACCGCACTGGCAAAGTAGGAGCCCAGTCTTACTGCCCCAACTGGGTCCCCAAATGGAAATAATGGCCCTGTTATGTTATATAAATGGTTCACAACCTTCCTCCAACCATGATCTCATGCCTTATAACGGACACAAAGTTTAGAATCTCCCTTTCTTAATTTTCGGTACCCTTCCCCTCACCCTGCCCTGCCTTCATCTAGCCATACAGAAACCTATTCATAGGAGTTGCAAATTTCATTTTGAGAACGCATGTACTGAACATACCCTAAGTAAGAGGCAAGCTGTTCCCGAAAGTGCTAGTACGCCAAGCTTACATCTACACTGCACAGTTATTTCAGAATAAGCTTATTTCAAAATAGCACGTCTACACTGCAGGGGAGCCTCAAAATTAATCCAAGGTAGGCTTCCCTAATGTAAATATGCTATCTTGATTTAGAGCCCCAGGAGGAATAACTTAGATTGGCCCTGGTGAGGGGCTATTTCGAAATAGCAGAAGTGGAGCATCTACACACGCCTTATTTCAAAATATGTATTTCAGAATAAACTTAAAAAACAAAAACTGGTCTGGTAGCACTTTATAGACTAACAAAACATGTAGATGGTATCATGAGCTTTCGTGGGCACAGCCCACTTCTTCAGATGACCGGAGTTTTGAGTTTAGGATGTGCAGACCCAAAATAAATAGGGGAGAAGGCAGAAGAAAAAAAAAGGAGGGAGGGCGAGAAACAAGGAGCAGAGGTTATGAAAAAATCAAAGGGAAAAACAGGAAGGCAGAAGGGTCATCAGTAAGCACCTGAAGATTGGCCAGTTAAAACTAAGCAGATAAGGATCAAAGTCAATAGATGGGGGGGTTACTAACACAGGAATCTATACCAACATCTGTTTGCACCTTCATTGAATGTTAGGTTGGTAATGGCCCAGCCACCCCTCATCCCGACCAGCCACCCCTCATCCCGACTGAGTCCGTTAGCATGAGAATTGAACTTGCAGATGAACTGTAATTCCAACACTTCTCTGTGTATTTGACTGGTAGAGTTTGTTTGTGATAAGACGGCCACCTGGAGATCTTTTAAAGAGTGATTAGGTAGATTGAAGTGCTGTCCAACAGGTTTGTGTATGTTCCCTTTATGTATATCTGAATTATGTCCATTGATTCTCGTAGGGACTGTCCAGTCTGTCCAATATACATAGCAGTGGGGGCATTGCTGGCATTTGATGGCATAGCTCAAATTACTGCTCTGCTTACTACACCTGCTCTCCATAAAATACTGGATCAGACTGAAGGTCTCAGATCTTCAAGATACCCTACAGAATTGATCCAAAATACCACCGAGAGTGCCTTTCTCTTTGGAGTGATGGCCTCCTCTGAGAAATGTGATTCTTGAGGACAATGAAACTTCAAAGCCAAAGGTAATAGTAGTAAGAGCTGGAGGCAGAGCATTCTTAGCAAAATGTCCTAGATTGTGGAATTTGCTGACTGGAGAACATTATAATAACCACAAATCTCACCATTTTCCATGTGAATTCTGAAACTGTTCTTTGAGTTAGCTTTCCTTCAGGATTGGAGAGAGAGAAGAGTGTTTCAGGAGAATAAGTAGGAAATATGAGGTGACTTTGTTCTTTTTTGTGCAGTACCCATATATGACTCGGGTGGACATTCTTGTGGGAAGGTAGGTTAATAATGAACAGCTACATCTATGTAACCCAGAGGCACTGAGACCACTGACAAGGAAGAGCAAAGTCTATTCTTCAGCCTTAACTGAGTGCTAGCTGGCTTTTAGCTCATGTAGTAGAGGCACATGGTTTTAACCCTTAAGGTTACCGGTTCAATCCCACCTGCAGGCTTTTCTGTAGCATAGTATAAAAATTGGGTGCTAGATTAGGCATCAGTTTAGATACCTTTTATTATAGGCTTTAATTTGAACAACAATAGTCTGTTGTTGAGATTCAGATCAGGTTTCTACTAATCATAGTCTAACCAGTTCCAGCATCTTGGGATATCAACCTTGTTTTTACTCAACGAGAGTAAATTCCCCTCTTTCATGTTTAATTAAGCTCACATGAATTACCTGTTTCCACCAACAAATCTATTAACTGCAGAGTTGAGATGGCTTACTTGGCATGGTAATTTGCTCTCTTCAATTGTATATTTAAGCACAAAAAATAACACCAAAGAAACATTCAGGTTGGAAGATAACCTGAGAAAAGAAAGACAATGTAGAGAAATATATGCTGATATTTCAAGGACTAGTGAAAAATGCTGGACCTTGCATTGTTTTCAGGAGTGGTTTGTTTTGAAACCACACTAGCAAAGGCATTTATAGGCCTGTTGGTTAGAGAGATAGGCCTCTCTTCAGAAGTTTATGTGCAGCCTTTCATAAAATCTCTCTAATCCACAGAAGCAGATGCCATGGCGTAAACCAACACCTCCCTATTTGCCTCAGAGAGGAGTTAACAACAAAACTAGTTAGGATTATTTAAAAACTAACACAACTAAATAAGACAGTCAACCAAATAGTCAAATCCTGTGTGGGTCTTGCTACCAATTTGCAACCTAGTCCATTCACCTATGAGTGGGCTTGAAGGACTAGATTTTTATCAGTAGATATTGATAAACATTGATTTCACTCTACACAAAACCCTATGAAAATTATTTCCATCCAAAATGACAGACGTTTACAGTTAAGCAAAGAAAAATGCTGTTTGAGAACTTCAATAATTACAAGTCTCAGGGGGGTAACCATGTCATTCTATAACTTTAAAAAACAAGTAGTCCTGTAGCACCTTAGAAACTAACAAAAATATATATCTAAGGATATATATTTGTTAGTCTCTAAGCCCTGGTTTACACTAGGGCATTATTTCAAAATAACCCGCTAGGTCAAAACTATAAGCAGTGTGTCCACACTACCAACCCCGTTATTTTGAAATAACAGGTTGCTTATTTCAAAATCTGTATTCCTGCTTTCCTCAAGGAATAACACTAATTTCAAAATAGTTATTTTGAAATAGCATTAGTGTGGATGCTCCAGTGCCACTATTTCAAAACTAGCCAATAGCCCGTCATAAGACAGGATTTCCGGGTCTCTCTTCCACGTCCTATTCCCTTTCTATCTCGCTCTTCTCTCCTGAGCCTCTGGTCTCTTGCTCTGTCTTTCTCTCTCTCTCTCTCTTGCTCTCCTACTGCCTCCCCCCCTCTCTCTCAGCTCTCCTCCGCCGCCTGCCTCTCTCTTCATGTCTCTCTCTTCTCCCCCTCCTGCCTCTTACTCTCTCTCCGCTCTCCTCCGCCTCCTCTCTGTCTCCTCCACTCTCCTCTGTCTCCGTCGGGGATACACGCTCGTCCAGGCCCCACCCCCTGGCCATGTACATCACCGCCCCACCCCCCTTCCCCTCCCGCTGTGGCGCTCGGCTGACTTCTGCGCTGCTTAGCCGGGCCGCCGCGGGGGAGCAAGCGGCACACGCGGCCGTTTGGGCCCCGCACTCCCCATGCAGCACGGGCCGCCCAGAGGGAACAGCCAGCATTTCATCAACAGCACCGCCCAGAGGGAACAGCCAGCATTTCATGCAACAGCGCCACCCAGAGGGAACAGCCAGCATTTTAGCAACAGCGCCACCCAGAGGGAACAGCCAGCATTTCATGCAACAGCGCCGCCCAGAGGGAACAGCCAGCATTTCAGCAACAGCGCCACCCAGAGGGAACAGCCAGCATTTCGGGCAACAGCACCACCCAGAGGGAACAGCCAGCATTTCAGCAACAGCGCCGCCCAGAGGGAACAGCCAGCATTTCAGCGTTACAGATTCTCAGACATTGGGCTACTATATATATGATAACTACTCCCCAGAGTAATTCAAACTAATTACTCCCCAGTGCTTCCTGGGGCTCTAAATCGAGGTAGTGCATACACATTAACGGAACCTACCTAGGGCTAATTTCAAGGCTTTCCCATAGTTGGGACATACTTGTCTCACTTAAACCAAATTACTTTTCTTGGACTACGTTTGACAAGGGATGGTTTGGTGTCTAACTGTTTAAAAGTTTTCAATGTTTGGGAGTATTTTGATACAAGTTTCTGGTTTGATATCAACAATAAAAGGCATGACATGCTACCCAGAAAATATTCGGAAGGAGCAGACACTGAGTTCATTTGCATCCTGGGAACTATTACTGTGTGCAGAGTGAATAGGGAATGGAGGTTCTCTGCACCCACTCCTACTCTCTCATATGATGGCACAATGTGCTGATTTTCATTAAGGTGAATTATTCTTTTCCTTTACTCTCATCTTCCTCTTCAAGTAATGTTTTTCATGTCCCTTTATTTAAATAATCAGCTCTTTCCTGATGTGGTAATTGTATGCCCTAATTTTACAATATGTATCAGCACAGGTAATTAGGTTATGTAACTGACAAGACAGAAAATGATGTAGCCAAAATCCTTCTAAACATCCTGAAATAAGGCATGCAGCATGCACTTGCAGACACCTTCAGAATACTTCCGTCTGCCCACCTGCACTACCAGTAGTTCCTTTAGACAACTGTTTTAATCTAGTAGCTGATCTCAGTGGTGCCTTTGGATAGCTGGGAGCTGGTGCAGTTTGCATCTGGAGTGATGCAGAGCTAGCAGTCACTGTTTCAGTTTGCCTTAGCATCTTTACGTGGATGAGCAAAAGCATAAGGAGGACAATGGATCCTTGCAAGACTCCACAGATGAGAGCTCTGAAAGTGGAGGGGCTGACATACATCATCTGGATGAGGCCTGGGAAGAGAACTGTTGAAGTCTCCTCAGTACAATCCTGCTAATCCCTGCCATGTCTCTGAGTAGGACTCTAGAGCTGATTGCATCAAATGCTGTGGAGAAGACCAGCAATGTGAATATTCCGATGAGAAAGGGGTGAATGACTGTGGGGAGCTACACATTGGAAGTCTCCTCTTGTTGTTTCCCCAACTCATGCTTCACTTCTGCCTCATCTGGGTTGAGCCATGGGCTGTTAGCTGTCATCCAAGCCCTAGATGTAGGAAAGCTAAGTGACTGCATCCCCCCATCTATGCTGCAAAAAGACACAGCTGAGTGTTACCAGCACGCACCCAGAACTACCACTCTGTATCCCCCTGTAGACCATTGGAGCTCAAGGAGGGACTCTTCCCCTTCCGGGTCAGTGGGTGGCCACTCCGCCTAAGTCCACGGAGCCCCTTTTGTCCTGGGTCTAGGGCTGATGTTCAGCCCAGTTCTATGGGCAATAAACCAGTTTGGGGAGTCAAAAGCCCAGGTCCTGGTTTAGGGCAGACGATGTACCATAAGTCCACAGTCCAGCCCTAGGTCAGAGTGGGGCAGCAACACAATCAAATAGTCAACAGTTACAGTTCATAGCCCAGGCCCGGGTTCAGAGTGGGGCAGCAGGTAAACAGTAAGGCCCAAGCCCTGATGCGGGGCAGTAACAAACAGCTTCACTGTTCAGGAGCCCAGACCCTGGTTCAGGGCAGGACAGCAAACAAGTAGTTATATAGTTCAGTTGTCCAGGACCTAGTTCAGGGCAGGGTAGCAAACAAACAATTTCAGAGTTCAAGCACCCTGGTCCTCGTTCAGGGCAGGGCAGAAAACAAACACACTCAGGTCTCCTGGTTTGGGCAGAGATCTAGGGCAAGTAGGCGGATTAGGGTTAGGGTTAGGGTTAGGGTCTGACGTGGCGAAGGAGGAGGACTGCCACCCAAGGACTGGCTGGCAGGGGGGATGCAGGCCTGCCCACAGGGGCGTATGAGAGTTTTGTGGGGCCCAGGGCAGCACAATTTTGCGGGGCCCCCCTATGGAGAAAAAATAGAAAAAAGGCATCCCCCCTCTGCCCACTCCTCCAGTAGCCCCACTCTGATCATGTGAGCTACCCCTCCTCATCCCCTCTCCTAACACCTCCCTCTACACACCTGCCCTGCCTCTCTCCTCTGGTGCTGGTCCCTCCCCTGCAAGTGTCTGCCCTTCTGCTTCACCTCCAGAATCCCCTGGCACCTGCACCTTTCCTTACCCCTGCACCCTCCTGGTGCCTCCCCCTTCCCTCACTGCCCCTGCGCACTTTGCCCTCTTTTTCCCTGATGCTCACCCCCTCACCACCCTCTGCCCCCATTCTCCTCATGCCCCTGTGCCCTCACACATGCCTTGCTCCATCCCCACCTTCCTCATGCCCACCCCTCCTTTCAAGCCTTCTCCCAGCACCACCCTCTTCCCCCTTTAGCCCCCAATGCCCTTACCCTCTCCTCTCCCAGCATCACCCTGTCCCCCCTCCCACTGACACCTCCCCTCCTGCTCTTTTCCTCATTGTCTCCACTTGGCCCCCTGGCATTTGTCTCTCCTCCACGCTGTCCCTTGGTGCCTTCCCCTTTCTTTTCCTGACCTGCCCCCCTCCCCTCAGCATAAGCCCCTTCCTCTGCCATTCACCTTCTGCCTTCCAGTATGCAGGGCGGCCACGACCCCGGCCCAGGCTCCAGACCACGTGCCGAACCGAGCGGTGCAACGCTGGGCCACGCGGTTTTAAAGTCCCGGGCCATGACGTCACGCCACGCCCGGGCGTCTCCCCTCTCAGCTGTTGCGCGGTGTTTCAGCACACCGCGCATGCGCTCCCTCGGCCCCACATGGCCCGTACTGGCCGGCGCCGGGGAATTTAAAGTGCGGGGCTGCGGCGCCCCGTCACAATCCCCCTCCTCCTCCTGCAGCCGCCAGCTGGCCCTTCAGTGGATGGCCCACTGGGAAATTCCCAGCATCCCACCGGGCCAGTCCGCCCCTGGCACTGGCACGGGGCCTATTGAAGCACGGGGCCCGGGGCAGCCGCCGCTCGCCCTGCCCTATGTCCGCCGCTGCCTGCCCACTCCACTGTGTCCCAACCCAGGGCCCTAACAGCAGCAGAGAAGTCTGCTGCTGGGTCAGCAGGGATTGGGACCACAACACGCTGACCGCTGCTGTGGTCCAGGTAAATGATGGCTGGCTATCCCTGGGCTACTTCCATTCCCCCTCCATCGGTACCTGGGTCCCCGACAGGTCTGCTGAGTGATTGGGGCTTGTCAGCTCTGGCAAGTCTGCTGATCCAGGCCAATCCTCAGCCTCTGGCAGGCATGGAGGTTCAGGCCAGTGCTCAGCCTCCCAGCTAGGGAGCACATGGCAGACGTCTGCCTCCTCTGCTGGGTGGACCCCTACTGAGCTCCTGGGCTGGCTTTTTTTAGTCCTGGTCATGCATCCTGACTTCCGGTCAGGTGATGGGGTAGGGTCAGGCTCTGCCCAAAAGGGCTCTTCCCCTTCCAGGTCAGTGGGCGGCCACTCTGCCCAACTACACCCCCTAACTGCCTTGCACTGACCAGAAGGGAACTTTGTGGTGCTCTGTATTTTATAGAATTAAAATATCATAGATTCCAGTATTAGGCCCCCTTAGCTTAAATATTTTAATAAAAATAATATCCAATTTAAAGAAAATGAAAATAAATAAATAAAATAACACTTGACCTGGCAAGGGTTAATTTTCAGAGTTATGATATCTCATATAAGTAAGTAAGAATGCTGTGGCTGGAATCTCGAACAGCTCTTCCCAATTATACAGTAAACTTCCGATAATCCGGCACCTTTAGGACCCAGGGGGTGCTGGATTATCAAATATGCTGGACTATCGGAAGGGGGGGCTATGAGGGGTCTGGAGTGGGGTGGGAGGGGATGCCACCCCAGACCCCTCATAGTCCCCCCTTTCAATAGTCCGGCTCTGCCCCAGGCATCCCTGATTCAGCCGCTGCTGGTCAGTTTCAGCAGCAGCTGAATCTGGGATGCCTGCAACAGAGCAGCTGGGGTGCTGCCGGGTTGGTCCCGCAGCACCGAGGGGCGGTGCTAGGGGACCAACCCGGCAGCACCCCAGCTGCTTTTGGGGACACCTGGGACAGAGCAGCTGGGGTACTGCCCGGTTGGTCCCGTAGCGCTGCCCCTCGGGGCTGCGGGACCAACCCGGCAGCATCCCAGCTGCTCTTGGGATGCCTGGGGCAGAACAGCTGGAGTGCTGCCGGGTTGGTCCCGCAGCGCCGAGGGATGGCGCTACGGGACCAACCCAGCAGGACCCCAGCTGCTCTGCCCCAGGCGTCCCCGATTCAGCCGCTGCAGAAACAGATCAGCGGCTGATTCCAGGAAGCCCGGGGCAGAGCAACAGCTGGTCAGTTTCAGCTCCTCAGCGCTACAGGACCAACCCGGCAGCACCCCAGCTGCTCTGCCCCAGGCATCCTGATTCAGCCGCTGGTGAAACTGACACCGCTGGTCAGTTTCAGCAGCGGCTGAATTGGGACGCCTGGGGTAGAGCAGCTGGGGTGCTGCCGGGTTGGTCCCCTAGCGCCGAAGAGCGGCGCTGCGGGACCAACCCGGCAGCACCCCAGCTGCTCTGCTCCTGGCTTCCCCGATTCAGCTGCTGGTCAGTTTCAGCAGCGGCTGAATGGGGGAAGCCTGTCCGGCTGCCCCAGCACTTCCGGGTTCCTGATGGTGCCGGACCATCAGGAGTGCCGGAGCATTGGATGCCGGACTAATGGAGTTTTACTGTATTGCTTGGTGCTTTAAATTTTTGAATATTTAAAGCAAATATTTGCTGATGCGGTATAAGTATCTTCAGATGAGAGGTTAAAAAGGAAATGTTAATGTACCCTAATTATAAAGATTTTGCAGAACACTACTAGCATAAACCAGCCAACCAATGCATCATTTTTGTGCTAGAGTTGAAATATTGTATGTAACAAGAAAAACCTGAGGAACTGGTGGTTCTAGATTAAAGTTGTAAGAATACAGCGATTGGTGGGACTACTCATGTCAGTACCTGCTACAGAGACAGGTGTGTACTCCACGCTTATTTTTTAAATCTCCCTCTGGGAGTTTTTGTACATAACAAGAGGAGGATGATAGCTATCCACAATTGGTATATCCAGTGGGCCTGATATTCCTTTCATAGCAATTTATATCAGGAATTAGTGATGTTATTCTGGTGTAAAACCAGTATATAACCGAAAGAAGATTCTGACCCATTGTACAGTACTTTTCCCAGATTCACTTTCTGCTTGACATTCCTTCCTGGATTCTTGGGTTACATCTACACAGCAGTGTTATTTCAGAATAACTGATGTTATTCCGAAATAATATAGTGTGTGTCTACACTACAAGAAGTTATTTAGAGACAGGGTATGTCTACGTTACAGAGTTTTGTTGGAAAAATAGCTGTTTTTCCGACAAAACTTGAGGAACGTCCACACTGCAATGGCGTTCTTCCGCAAGAAAATCGAAAGAACAGAGGGGGTTTTCTGGCATTGGTAATCCTCATTCTGTGAGGAAGAAGCCTTTTTGCAAAAGAGTTCTTTTGCAAAAAGGTGTGTGTGACGGGGAAGAGGGAGTTATTTCAGAAGACGAGGAAAGAGGAAAAAGCACAGGTGCTCTGGTGGCCATTCCGCCCATAGCAATCACAGCTTACATGCAAGAGAGCGCCCATTCGGTCTGGATGTGCTCTTTCGAAAAAGCAGATCGCTTTTTCGATGCACTTTTGCAGTGTGGACATTCTCTTTCAGAAGAAGATCTCTTCGGAAAAAAGCTTCTTCCGAAAGAAGCCTGTAGTCTAGACGTAGCCATAATGTCAAAATAATGTCAAACTGGAGGACTTCTTACTCCAACTCCTGTAACAGTCATTTTACGAGGAGTAAGGGAAATCAGAGGAAGAGTGCTCTTTCTTAGACTTCCTGCTGTGTAGACAGCGCCAAAAGCTGAAATATGCTATTTCGACTTAAGATACGCAATTGGCATAGCTCAAGTTGAGTAGCTTATTTTGACTTTAGCCCTACTGTGTAGACGTGCCTTCAGAAAAGAGCACATGCTTTAAATGTTCAGATAAAAGTCTATTTTCTTTCAAATAAGACTAAGCTGAATTTTTAGATACGTCAGCAGCTCCATAGCACTTTAGGAAGAGGTGGAGCTGAAAGCAAAAAATAAGAGGGCAGGAAAAGGGGAAGACCCAGGTAATTCAACATTTCCCCTCAAAAGTGAAATATTTTGTGTTTTTTTAATCTCTGCTTTGTGTGTGAACAAGAGAGTTTTCACAGATGTAAGATGTGTTTCATTTCTCTAAAACTATGAATGACCAAATATATTGGGCTCAAATTCTTTGCCAGTGCAAATAGGTGCTGGCCCACTGACTTAATAGTGTTTCAACCCTTTGCTTCCCACTAATCATCGGATCATCTGGATGCCCACAAGGGTAATGTTACAATTGAGCCACACCCCTTCCCAATCCCAGCTCTTAACAAATAAAAGTAAATATTATTTTACATGAACAAATCTGTTTTAAAACTGCCTGAATTTTTAAGGATTGTATACGAGATCTTCGGTGACACTGTAGCCTCTAACAATGAGAAAATACAATCCTTATCATTTACATAGTGTTTTTCATCTTAAATTTCTATACAAACATTATGTAATCAAGCTCCAGAATAACAAAAAGGGAGGGATGTAAGGAAGCATTATTTTGGCTATGTATTGTAATTATTTTGTCTTATTAAGATTTTCAGGATTGTATCTTATAAAGTAATTATTGTAATTATCATAGAAGCTAATAAAATGTCACACACAGCTTTTTTTAAAATATCAACATTAAGTCAAGGAACTGATTTATAGCCTACTACGGGAAAAAAGAATTTGCAAATTATTTTTCTCTGAAATAATTCTAATAACCATAAAACCTGGATGTTCAGGTATTATGATGATGATGAGAGAGAGAGAGAGAGAGAGAGAGAGAGAATGGTATTGCACAATGTCTGAAGTTCAGCTGGCTCTGATTTTTCTTTATATTGGCTCTCTTCTTCCTCTCTTCCACTTGAATCTTCATTACATTGTTAAACTTCTACACAACAAACTGGTAGACTATATGGGTTGGCATTAGCCTGGCAAACCCACTTCTAGCAATTGTTTGCATTACATCAATGTCAAAGAGTTTACAATGTGAATAAACAAGACTAATGCAGAATGGGAAGAGAACAGTAAGGTTAAGAGATTTGCTACTAAAAGGAAATACTTCTCTGTGATTAGGTGATGTAGCTGATGGAATCTAGATAAAGAGCAACTAAAGCTGACAAAACATAAATTTAGAAAGAAAAAAATCATTAATTCATTTTGTCCAATTATAAAAGATAAAATCTGCTACAAAATGTTGGGAATAGAAAAATTTGTTACTTCTACCCTTTTCAATAATCCAGTTTTGAGATGAGTGAAAACATGTTAGTGTTCAGCAATGTGCAAATACATAAGTCTATGTAAGCTGGCTCCCCGCATGTGCCAGCTTCCCTGCTCCCTCCTTGTGTGTAAACATGTAGCTGTTTTTCAGCAGTTACGTGATTACAAAAATACACGTATTTTAACATCCCTTATCCCACCCTCAGCCAGCCAGTGTCATACTGGAGCGCCGCACTGAGGCACACCTGCTGACTTTCATCTTTGCCTGAGAACTGATGTAAATGGGGGCGCTTAAGTTCCAAGGATTTTTTTTGACAAATAGAAGACATTATATACATGAACAGTATGTGTTTGAAAGGAGCAATTTAATACAAGTATAAGTTTAACACCGTTTTAAACAAACAATATAATGCAGCAGCAAGAAAAGGGAAATAACGTTACCTGCAGGGCTGTGCCCCTCTCTGCTATGTGCATGCAGGAGCAGAGAGATGCAGCTCATTAGTAGGTGGGTAGTGGCCATCCAGCTGAGAGAGCTGCACCAGGAAGGAACTTGCCCCATGACAGGCATAAAGCACCTGAAATGCCACACCCTTGCTGCTGGACACCCCAGAGTGTGGGGCCCCAGGGGAAGCAGCATGGAGAAGAATAGAAGAGGTCATGGTGCCCCATTTCTGCAGCAGCAGCAGACGGTTCTTGGTGCAGGATACACACAGCTGAGCCTAGCGGAAGATTGGGAAGCTCCTCAGATGCAGGTTCGTCTTGCTTTGGGCAGGAGGCTGGACTCGATGACCTCCTGAGGTCTCTTCCTAGGTTTCTATGATTCTAGGTGCCATGCCCTGCTCCTTACCCAATCAGGGGAGATGCTTTTCCGGCTATGCCTCCAGCAATCTCTGGGTGTGTGGGCATCACCACGCATAGGCACCACCCCAGTGATATCCCTGTGCAAGAGGAGCGGTTATCCCCAGCGTGACTTTGCAGCTTGGGCTGCTTGGAGGAAGCATCTGGATTAAGGTGCTACTTTGAATCCAGCCTTGGTGAGCTTCCCCATCTCAGGGCCCTGGACTAGCGGCCAGCTGAAGCCTGCAGAAATCAGTAACCCAGAGAGCTGCCCATTGACGAGGCACTTCATGTAGCTGGGCAAGGGAACTAGGGTTGCCAGGTGTCCGGTTTTGAACCGAACAGTCTGGTATTTGAGCTTTCTGTCCAGGAAAAAAAATTGAGAAAATATAAATGAACAAATATAAATGTCCGGTATTTTCTAAATAAGATGTAATGTAGATTTTCAGGTGTGTCCGGTATTTTTGTTGAAACCATCTGGCAACCCTAAATAGGGAGCTCCTCTTTCCACTACTGTAACTTGCGTTGTGTGGACTGCTGCCCCCCTGTGTTCTTATCCCCCTCGAGTAAAGGGTGGGGAGAGGGACTGGAGTATTGTGTACAGAACTGTATTCAGCTGCAAGACAGCAAGGCAGGGTCTCTGCTGCATAGCCCCCTCAGCTGGGCTAATGGTCTCCCAAGCACTTGGTATAGTGCTCTGTTCCTGAGCTGAGAGGCGGGTGGGGGCCAGGCGACAAAGCAACTGTGAATCGCCCGAGGGTGGATGGGTATTGTGCTGTGTTTACAAATGCACTTTAGCTGAGAGGTGCCCCGGTCTCACCCCACACAGACACAGCCTGCTGCACACAATGAGGCGGGCAAAGAAGCTAGGAAGTGCCTCCAGCAGCAGCAGCCACAGCTTCCCCTCACAAGAACAGGCTCAGCTGCTGACTTTGCTGGGGAGTACTCAACCCCTGCCCTGCTCCACCCCAGGCCTGCCTCTTCCTACCCCCACTCCATCCCCCCCCAGAGTCCCTGATTGCTGTAGCAGGAGACAGGGGGAAGAGGAAAGAGAGAGGTGCTGATTCGTGGGGTCCGCCGTAAGCTGGGAGGCACTAGGGATGCAGAGAAGCTGATGGCGTGGGGGGGAGGGGGACTGCCAGCTCTTCTCCCTCATGGTTAGAAGTTGTGCAGTGCACCCTTATAAAGTCTCTGCTCTTCCAGAGAATCCTGCAAGCAGTGGACAGAGCAACAGCGTTATAAAGGAGCATTGCACAACTTTAAACAGGCATGTTCTGTAATGGAGCTGGGACGTAACATGGGAACAACGCTAAGCGGGAGGACGTTAAGTGAGGAGTTACTGTACATACACAAGTTCAGATGGCTCTAAATTAACACACAGACATGTTTTGATGCTTGTATAAATATATACTTTCATTGGGGGGGGGGGAAAAACCCTGTTGAAGTCAATGGGAGTTTTGCTATTGACTTCAGTTAGGCCAAAACTGTATCCTGTCATGCTGTCCAGAGTGGCTCAGGAGCATGACCATGACTGGCTACCCCAGGGCAGACCCTAAAACAGGACAGACAACCCAAACTGGTGGTATGTTCTATAATTAGATTTAATCAAGATGGGAACAAATGTGAGTCCTATGATAGAGTGACAGTCTCTTTACTCTCCAGTCTATCTTGCCACCCAGGTAAACTGGACTTTGTTGTTTACACCCTGCTCCCCCAAAAAAGTCACACCATATTCATTTTGCTTCCAGTCCCAAGAAATCATCACTTACCCCTGACTGATTGGTACCTTTCATCTTAAACCAAAAACAGTGCCTGTAATAAAGGTTTATTAACTGGGAGTGTTTTTTTTACAGATTAAAGCAAGCAAACATAGACACAGATGAGTTACCATCTAGATTTTAGGAGTGACAGAGTTGTAGGGATGTCAGTTCAAAGTGTCTTTCAGGGTATACCCAGGAAGAAATCCCAGGGGATCTCTGGCTTCCGTTTCAGTTCTTTGACCCTGTGGGAGTTCAAATAACAAAGAGAGGAAAACTATTCACATCCACTATTTTTGTTTCTATCTTCCAGCATTAAGAGCAATGGGACAAGGCTTTCTGCACGTACTTCTCCATGGGTGGATGGGGCAACTAACAAAGCATGACTTAGATTTTGATAGTTCTAGATGGGCAGGCGGTGGGACTGTTCAGAGCAAACCTTTGCCAAGTTATAAAACAAAATTTACATGCTATAGCATAGAATACAGACCTTAAAAGTGAGATTAATGAAGGCAGCAATTAACAAGCATGTCCTAGATGCTAAGCAATAAATACATTCTTATTAGATTAATATCCATTTTGAGCAAAACTAACAGGTGAACTGGACAGGTCACTCACCGTGAGTTTGTCAGTTCTTAGCTAATGCCTGCAATCTTGGCAATAGCCAGCACCCACTCTGCCAGAATCACACACCCATTAAATATGATGGAAGATAATCTATTTTATTGGTAACCATTTGGGGGCCTAGTTACTACAGAGATGATTTCACTACAATTGTCATAATTAAATACTGATTATTGTCTCCATATCCATGTTCTCTATATTGTATGGGTAGCAAGTTGGATAATTGAGGATTAAAGATTGCATTTTGGTTGGAAAGAATTTTGCTAATCTAATATTGCTACTTACTCAGTTTCAAGCTGATTTATAAACATCTGCTTTTTACAGACAAGAGCCTTCCACTTTTAAAATTGTGAGAATTTCCATTATTGCATTTACATGTGGACCAAATAGCTGCTTAGCAACGAGCTGAGTTACTTGTCAAATGTGGGATTTAAATCCCAGGGCTGGAAAAGGAGGGTGGAGTGGATAGATGTGTAATATGCTTAGAATAAAAATGTCTGTTTCTGAAACGGAAGGCAGAGAGAATATCATTATGTTTTGGAGATGTTTTTAAAGGTAAAATAATGTTTGAAAATGGGTTGAAAAATTTGAGAGCAAGTTTATTCATTATGTTTAGGCTCTTCATGCTGAAAACAAAATTAAATGATGTTCAGTTATTTGAATTGATAAATGCTACTACTTGGCTGTCTGACGAACAGCTGTCCACATACAGTGTTAGGTACCAGTATTTCCAAGAGGAATCAAGGAATAAATTACATATGTAATGAACAACAAAAGGATTTCAGAACATGCTTGATTTGTATTTTTTGCCATAGAGGTTTTTGGCTTTGGTTTTGCAGAGGAAGGAGTGTTTGCATTTGAGTGCAAAAAGAGTTTCTTTGTGTTAGTTGCTTCACAAGGACTTGGTCCACTTCCATAAGAACATTTTTCATCACTTCTTTATACACTGGTGGGGTTTTTTTGAAAGGGGGAATCATCTTTGAAATTTTTTGCCCCAAGTTGGTTTAGACAGAGACTTAAGGCAACTGAAATCCATTGCAGATAGCTGAAAACCATGGATTCTCTGTTAGCACTGATGGTGACCCCAGAGATGCTTTCTAATTGCACACAATTGAATACCCCTGCACTGCCACTTCTCCAAGGCTCCAACCCCACTCCACTCCTTCTCTGAAGTCTCACACCTTGCTCACTCCATCCCCTCCCTCTGTTGTTTGCTGTCCCCAGCCCTCATTCACTTTCATCAGTGTGGGGACAGAGTTTAGGGGTATAGGAGGAGGTGATGGCTCCAGCTGAGGGTGTGGGCTGAGATGGGGAGGGAGATGAGGAGTGTGGGGAGCAGACTGAGGCTCCAGGTTGGGGCTGAGGGATTCGAAAGGGGCTCAAGACTGAGGCAGGGGGAGTGGGCTCTGGGGTGGGTTTGAGAATGGAGGGATTTGGAGTGCAGGAGAGGGTTCCAGGTTGAGGCAGGGGCTAGGGTGCAAGAGGAGATGCAAGCACCAGCTGGGGATATGGGCTCTGGGTTGGGGCTGGGGTGTTTGAGGAGCAGGAGGATGGTCAGGGCTGGATAGGGGGTTGGGATACAGGAGGGGGCCGGGGTACAGTTTCCAGGAGGGAACTTGGGTGTGGGGAGGGAAGGGAGTTCAGGACTGGGGCAGGAGTTGGGATGTGGGTGGTGTGGGTTTTAGGAGGGAGTTCAGGTGCCGGGAGGGAGTTCCAACCTGGACAGGAGGTGGGGGTATGGGACGGGGTTCAAGGTGTGAGATCTGGCCAGTTAGTGCTTACTTCAGGCAGTGCCCAGAAGCAGCTGGCATTTCCAGCTCTTAGATGAAGGGCTAGGGAGAAATGTGAGCTGCCTGCGCTCACAGACGCTGTTCTCACTGTCCCCGTGGTTCCCGAGCTCATGTGTGGGGTGGGGGCAGTGCGCGGAGACCTGTGACTGCCCCTGTGTCTAGGAGCTGAATGGGCCAGCCACTTTTGTGAGCCATGTGGAGCCAGGGTAGGAAGGGAGCCTGCCTTAGTGCTGCTGTGCTGCCAACTGGACTTGTAGCAGCCCAGTTAGCACTGCTGGCCAGTGCCGCTAGGGTCTCTTTTTAATGAGGCGTTCTAGTCGAAAACCAGACACCTGGCAACCCTAGGCAATACTAAACTCATTCACATGTAACTTGGGCCCCTTTTACATATTATGATGATCGTGAAGTTGAGGGCCAGGGCATGAATCATTTACATGCCTGTCTGTCGGGAGTCCCCCATTCTCTATTGTTTACAAATGCGCTGCAAATCTGTAATTATGTTCATATTTTTTACGTAACAGTAAAAATACATCTGTCTCCAAAAGCAGCATTAACGTGTCATGGAGTTGTGTTTTAGTATTGTATTTGCAGGGAATCATGCGTATTTGAGGAGGATGGTTTGTATTATGATACTGTGTGTACAATCATATAACAAAAAATCTCTGCCCAAAAGAATTTACACTCTAAATGTAAAGCATAGTGATAACAAGTAGGTATGACAAATAGATTGGGGCCAAAAATGAACAGTGACAGTTCAGAACAATGGAGTAGTTCCTGAAATCACAGGACACCAGCTGCCTAACCAGTGTCAAGTGTTTTGTAGGCATCACCACAGAGGTGAGTTTTAAGAAGAGATTTAAAGGAGAAGGATGCGGTAGCCTTGTGGACTTTGACAGGGAGCAAATTCCATGTATAAGGGACAACATGGAAAGACTCATGATGCTGCTTGTCCATAAATTTGACACAAAAGCTATCAAGGGTGGCATTGTTGGTCCATCAGAGGTGGAAGTCAACAGGACTCCTTGTTGTTTTATCCAAGAAGTGATAGGGGATGGTAGGGATAGGCCAGGAAAGGTCTTAGAAATAAAGGCAAATAGTTTGTGTTTGAAGTGGTGGAGAAAGGGAAGTCAGTGGGGATGTAAAAAAGAGAGGGGTGGAGGAATGTGATTGAAGTGATAAGCCAGGGAGGTAATGTTTGCAGCATTTTAAATGGTACGAAATGGGGCAAGATGGGATTTTTTTTAAAGAAACAGAGAAGGAAGCTGTGAAAACCAAAAATGGTAAGAAACGAGGATGAAACTTTAAGCTATTTGTACAGAGAAGAAAGACCTGATCTTACTGACATACAAGATGCAGCAAGAACTGTTTGGATCTAGTCAGAGGGATGACCCAAAGTCAGTCTCTTGTTTACATACTCCTTTTTTTTTCCCATTGACTTCTCCCACACTTTTTCTTTTTTGAAGACCTTCTTCAACCCTTTAATACACTCTCTTGTTTTAGTAGTAATTTAGTATGGCAATGTGCCAAATGGCAACTGTTAGATACTGCCTGAAAGTTTCAGGGAAGTTTCATAGTAAATTGCTAATATTTCCTGCACTCCATGGCAGCCAACCTCATGGGAACACAAAGTCCTAAAAGGCCATTTTAAATGTGGCTAGTCAAAATGGATCTGCTCTGTTCTTTTTAGTAGTCTTGTTTTTCACAGAAATAATTTCAATGAGGAATTTGAGTTATAAGATAAACACCACTTTCACACATATTATCTGTTCTTTAATGAGTCAGAGGATTTGTTTTGTTAATGCCTGTAAAGGTAGTTGATGTTATTTGAGTTGACATTTTGGCTAAAACATTTAAGTATTGAATAAGTAAAATTATAACACACCTTAGTTGCACTGCTGCTTTCAAAGGCCATGTCAACACTAGAGAGGATATCAAAGCTGCCGCAGTTGATCTTCAGGGATTCGAATTAGCGGGTCTAGTGAAGACACACTAATTCGAACTAGGGATTTAATAGTGTAGCTGATTAACCGTTTAACCAATAAGAAAAAGTTTATAGGTTAATACTATAGAATACACGCATTTCCCTCCCCTCACCAGTAAATATTTTAGCAGCCCAGCCAGCAGCTCCGCTCAGTTCTGGGTTGTACCCCTGCTGCTGCTCTGCATTTAAAGTGTATTAGGAGCCAGGTAGGTAGGCAGCCCAGCTCAGTTCTGGCTTGCACTGGGTGAAGGAGCTCAGACCTCTGCTTAGATAGGGGCTGCTGCTACCCCGCACTGCTGCCTCTTTATCAGAGGCAGCAGCACTGGACGACAGGCAGCTGGTCCACAAGGGGAGCTAGTTTTTGAACTGGCTCCCCTTGAGGACCAGCTCCCGCCTGGCACCCTGCGCTGCTGCCTCTGATACAGTGGCTGCTGGCCCTGCCCCCGAGGACTATAGAGTAGTCAACTAACCGATAAAAATTCACGAGATTACTCGACTATTCAATTAACTGATACTTAACATCCCTAATTTGAACTGAAAGGTTGCTCCCGTCAGTGCCAGTAATCCTGCTCCTAAGAGGAGTAAGGAAGGTCAACAAGAGAGTGTGCTCCTGTCGACCTCTCACTGTGTGGATGGTGCCAAAATTCAATTTAAGATACAGTACTTTGACTCCAGCTACATAATTAATGTACCTGGAGTTGCGTATCTTAATTCGAATTAATCCCCTAGTACAGAGCTAGCCAAACTGATTGATTGAAGACCTCATTTACTGTCTGAACTTCCCCTCTCACCAATTAATGTGATCACTATGGGGGGTGGGGTGGAGAGGGAGTTGAGGGGACCTGTCAGCAACAGATTTTCAGTAGAAGAAAAGGATGGGGGGAAGGATAAAAAGGATGTTGCTACATGTACAACAGAAGCCAGGAGAATTTGCATTTTTATCTTTGAATAATTAATCTCTAGTCATATATTTGTTAGAAAGCAGTTTGACAAGTATTTATGAAAAGAACAGAAAGCGATAGCCAGATTAAAGCAATTGTTCCATCTAATCACACTCTATTTTCCCTTATTTGCAAAGGCACAATATTCAGTATGAATGTTTTCCTTGTCAACATCATCACTACTAAGACTGCTTTCCAGTTATTGTGTCTTATTCATTAACACCTATTAAATAGGTCTAGTTTCATAGGAATACACTGTGCTCACAGTGCTCCTCAGACACTCCATGGCATCCTGCAGACTTGATGAATACACTGGCTATATTTGAGCATCTGCAGAGGTACAAAATACAACACTCACTTATGAAGGGAAGTGCTGGAGTTGCTGATTTTTTCACCACCCTGCAGAAATCTGTGTAGACTTGACTTTCCAGTTCTCATACTGCTCATCACAATAGTACAGGCTGAACCTCTGAAATCTGACTAGGGCTGGTGACAGCGGGGCCGGCACAGCAGGGCGTGCATCCCTGGACAGGACTGGGAGCATAGCCAGTGGCCAGGGCTGGGAGTGGAGCCCAGTGGCCAGGACTGGGGCACCCCAAAAGGGCTGATAGCTGAGAGAGGAGCCTTGACCTCTCCTGGTCCGGAAACTCCACTTAGGTCTCGAGGGTGCCGGACCAGGGAGGGCCAACCTGTATCTGAGTGCCTTCAAGTTGTGTATTAAACAAAGTGACTCACATCTATCATGTGTTTGTTTTTTCATCCTCTGTGCTGTGTGGGAAGGGGTGCAGGCCTCCGGCACTTTGGATGGGCTCTGTGGGGGAGGGGCAGTTTTGAAATAAATTGCCACGCTAATTGAAACTGGCATGATTATATAGTGTCATTTTGCAGAACTTTAAAATACTGTGCAGTAGATCCATCGTCCATGAATTTATCCAGTGCGTCGCGCTTCTTGTCATCACAACTTCCCATGGCAATAAGTTCCACAAGTTAAGCATGTATTATGTGAAGGAATACTTCCTCTTGTTTGCAGCAAACCTGCTGCCTATTAATTTCATAAGGTGATCCTTAGTTTTTGTATTGTGTGAAAAGGTGAATAATACTTCTCTATTAATTTTTTTTCTATGCCCTTCATGATTTTATGTCTGTTCCCCCCGTAATCTCTTTTCTCAGGTGAACAGCCCTAATCTTTTCAGTCTCTCCTTGTATGGCAACTGTTTCACACGCTTGGTGATCTTTGCTCTTCATTGAATCTTTTCCAGTTTATTTATATCCCTTTTGAGATGGGGCAACCAGAATTGGGTACAGTACTCAAGATATTGGTGCGCCATGGATTTAAAGCATGACATTATGATATTTGCTGTCTTATTTTGTATCTCTTGCCTAATAGTTCCTAACATACTGTTAGCTATTTGACTCATGCTGTGCACCGAGCAGAGGTTTTCAGAGAATTATCTACGATCCGTTTCTGGAATGGTAATAGTTAATTTAGAACCCATCATTGAAGACAAATTCAGTGTAAGCAAAACAAAGTAGGATCTATACTTATTCTACTCTGACAGCCTTGTGGTAACAGATACACACATGAACATATAATCACACCTTATGTCATTGTACAATTAAAGACCACACTGTTTGAAATTAACCTTCTCATCAGAGGAGGCTTAAATTTGGTGTGGCGATTAGTGAGGCTCACTACACTACAGGATTATATGTAGACTTAATGTTAGTGCTTTAGAAACTTTACAGGTAAATTTTCTGGGAGCCTGTGGTTCATAGTGCTTTGGTTTATATTAAGTATAAAACATATTATACTTAATATAAACCAAGTATATAATATTAAAGGGCAATGTATTCTCAACCTTCACATCTTTACAACATCTCTCAACAGGGAATATATTTAAAGGTATAAGAAAGAGCAGTGAGCATTTGAATATCTCATTCTGAAAAGTAATTGATATCTCAAGGAAACAGGCTACTTTTTTCCTTTTCTCTTGTGTATTATGATTTGTAAGAGGTCTTATTACTCTTTGAATGACACAACCTGAAGGAGCTAATATAAAATGCTTGGAATAAAGAGATTCTATCTCTGACACCCATAGAGAAAAGCCCTAGGAATAAAACTAAGCCTCCAAAGAATCTTATTATCGTTTGTGCGATTGTAGTTAAGACTATGCTGGCCATTCCATTAAAACCCTCACATGTTGTAGTGTTTGTAACCTAACCGACTGAAATTTAGCTAATGTATCCTGAGGGAACTTTATGTGTGTGATAAGAGTAAGCATTTAAACAACAAGAAGTATGTACCACAAATAAAGGGTCATGTCATCTCTTATGTCAGGAAAGCCATGAATAATAAACTCAACAAGTTTCCTTTTCATGTCTGTGGTCCCACTGAGGGGCTGGGTGTATAGAAGGCAGGGGGGTCCATGCCCCCCTCAAAACTGATTGAAGATGCAACTCCATGCCCCACAGATCTTGTGTGACCCAGGGAGGCCAGAGGCTCTGATGTGTGTGCTCTCCTCCCCACTATGGCTGGGACAGCATGGAGATTACAGAGGAGATTACAGAGGAGCAGCTCTTCAGCTGCCCCCGAATCTGCACGGGGCATATCAAAAGTGTGTTTGAAGAAGCACTTTTCCCTAGGGTGGCTTGGGTCTGGGAAGAGGAGGGGAGGCATGGCTGTGGCTGGCTAGGGGCTCCTTCAGTCAGGTGGGGAAAGCAGGGCTCCTCTGGGCAGAGCCCTCACTTTAATGTTACCATCTTCCTTGTTACTTATGGACAAAATAGATACAGCCTAAACAAGGAGTGGGCAAAGTATGGCCTGCAGGCTGCATTCGGCCTGCCAGACCACTGGATCTGGCTCACAGCCCAGTGAGAGCCCTAGGCAGACTCTCTGACTTCTGCGCCCCATACACTGCTCAAAGCAGCCAGTTGTGGGGGCCATGTGTTCTCTTCATGTTGCACGCTGGGGTGGGGTTGTCTCTGCGTGCTGCCCTTGCCCTCAGCACAGTCTTGCAGCTTCCATTGACCAGAAACCAGCCAATGGGAGCTGCAGGATTGTACTGAGGGTGCAGGCAGTGTGTGAAGTGCCCCATTCCCCAGGGACACATGGGGCACAGAGAACACGTTCCTCCCCCCTCTGCTCTGAGCAGCATGTGGGAGTGCAGCAAGCTGAAAGCCTGCCTGAGAGTCCTTCTGAGCTGTTAGCCAGGAGCCCCCTAGGTAAGTACCTCCTGGCCAGAGCCTGAATCTGACACCCCAGCCCCTCCCTTCCCCCAACACTCTGCTCCCCTTCCTGCACCCTTGCTCCAGGTCACAACTCAAACCTATGCACCCCTGTTCCTGCATCCATATCCCCTCCCAGACTCTGCACTCCAATCCCTTGCACCAGGTCACAGCCCCCTCCTGCCCTAAGTCACAGCCCAACCCCCTGCACTCCTGCCCCAGTTTACAATGCTCTCCCAAAACCTGCACCCCCTCCTACATTCCTCCTCCAGGTCAGAACCCTCTCTTGGACCCATACCCATATAAGCAGGGTCTGAAGGAATGTGTCCCTTACAGCTAGCTGGAAGTGGGGAGAGACCCTGGGTGTGTCTATGTAAATACAGTTTGCTCCTGCTTTGCTTAGATTTGTTAGATATTCAGCTGATGGAGTGGTATTTTGCTCATTGTAATCAATTGATTGTTGTGGGGTAACAAATTATGTTAATACTAAATACAGGAATTTTGAAATATGATCATCGATGCTTGCAATTATTGTGGGAATACAAAAAAGACAGACTGCGTTTAACCCATTTAAAAAAGAGAGAGACACTGTCAATTTAAAGGACCTTGGGTAGACAAGGTCTCCACTGCGAGGGTTCTGTGAGGAGAAAAGGAGAGACCAGTGAAATGAATAAGATGCCTCTTTACTTCCCCCCCACTCAGGATGGGAGGTGAACTCTGGATATACCTCTGAACTCTGGAGCCTGGTCTCTATTAGACCAGGAAGGTAGGCTTAAGCAAAATGCAAATGGAGAAGTACCGGATGCTGGAGGGAGTTGCCCTCAGCATTTGATTTAGGGGTCTATATTAGACCCACTATATTGAACACCAGAAGATCAATTTCTGGAGCGTCGATCTTCCAGGAAGTATAGATTTCCCTTGGGTGTGCACTGACCAACGGCAGCAATTGTGAGTGGGGTGCAGAGAAGGGTTGGGCATGTGAAGGGAACATTTAGATTGCTGGACTTAAGAACTTGAGAAGAAAAGGACATTGCCCAATCTACTTGGGGTGGGACTTTTACTCATGGTTTCGTTTATGAACCCTGTTTGTGGTATTTTCCCAAATTAATTATTTCCCTCCCTTTTTATTAAAAGTTTCTTTTCTAATCTCAGACTCTGTGCTTGTGAGTGGGGAAGTATTGCCTCTCAGAAGTGCCAAGGGGTGGTGTGTGAATTTCCAAGGTTACTGGGTGGGGGCTTGAGCCAGTTCTGTGTTGGATGGATGGAGAGGAATCCCTAGATTTTGAAGCTGACCCTGGCTGCTGCTGGCTCTACCCATGCCCCTGTCCCAGACCCTGCACCCCTTCCTGCACCCCCATCCTCTGCCCTAGGTCACAACCCCTTCTTTCACCCAAACTCCCTCCCAGACTCCAATCCCCTAGCTTGAGCTCCCTTTTACACCCAACCTCAGACTTGCACTTCTTCTGTAGATATCATGGAAGAGTGCAGGCCATGACCACTTATCAAATTCTTGAAGTGGCCACCATCAAAAATTATTGCCCACCCTGGTCTAAACCAAAGGTAGGAAATTCATAGCTAGATGGACAGTTCCAGGGGGACAGAGAAAGACAAGGAGTACTGAAAGGGTAGAGGTGGCCAGAAAATAGTTGGAGGTTTGCATACATATTCAAAGCAACCTTCCAAACTGTGCACACTTGCCTTCTTTTATACTTTACAAACTTTCCTTTTTTATTATTGATTTGTCCTGGTCTCGTATAAAAAAATCAAACCAAACCAACAAACTCATATACCAACAACATTCGCTTTGCCGTTACACATTGTGATGGTGAAAACAGTTTTCCCAGGGAACAGACTTTTTGCTATGTAGCTATGGCCTGCTCCCCTGCTATGTTATGCAACAAGGAATGTATGGTTGTTATTTTGTTGTGCTGAGGGCCCATCATGTGATGTCTGTGATCAATAAATCATGCCTGAGCTATGGTGCTACTACACATCATGCTGTGTTTTTACAGTTCACTGCGCAGAGTGTTTGCTTGGTTTTGTTTGATCTTTCAGGCTCCTCAGTGCCAATTTTGATGTTATTCTCTTCGTTATAATCAGGGCTCGCCGAACCGCGGCGAGCCCTGCTCGCCAGCCGCGCGCTGTCCGGCGATCTGCGCATGCGCAGATCGTTCTGCGCATGCGCAGATCGCCCGAACCCGGCTCTTCCCGGGTTACAATCTACTCGCCACGAGCGAGTAGATTGTATAATTTGTCGAGCCCTGGTTATAATTGTGAGAAAATCCTATTCTGTCTGTTTTGGCTAAAAGAAGGGTCTAGAATGAATGGATGAAGACTAAGCTCCATGTCTTTAACATATCATCTGTGGCTTTGCAAAGGAAACCCAGGCTCAGATAATTGGTATTAAGTAAACAAACTGACTTCCCTACCAGAAGTACCAGTTGTTCACCAACTGACCAGTTAGAAAAACACACACGAACAGAGCTTGTTCATTGCATGCTCTTGGGAGAGATGCTGTGTCTGTCTCTCTTTGTATAATGCCTAACATAGTTCTGGTTTGGATGTGTATGCACAACTCTGATTTAAATAGGAATACAACTTTGATTTGTGCCTACCTAACTCATCCAGATTGTTTCAATGGGGAAAGTTTTTGTCAATATTCTTGCTCCATGATTGTAACTGTGTGTGCTGCTCTGAAACCTAAAATGTTTGAGTCTGTATGAAGTGATTAAAAGAGCTTCAAGCGTGGTTCAGGACTCCTTGTTCAGCATATCACCAGGTTGAGTCAAAACTGGGGTTCATAAATTGTTACCATCCAATTTTAAAGTTTTCAGCCATTTTGACTTTATGAATTACATCCCTTACACATTTCTATGCCACGCTAAGGCCTGGTCTACACTAGTTGTCTTAAGGTATGCAACTTCAGCTATGCAAAATGCGTAGCTGGAGTCAGCTTACCTTAAGCCAAGTCTTGGCGGTGTCCACACATTGGGAGGTTGACAGGAGCAAACGTTCCCATCAGCTTCCCTTACTCCTTGCAAAAGGAGAAGTACCAGACACCGGTAGGGACTGCCCTCAGCGTTCAATTTACGGGTTTATACTAGACTTACTAAATCAAATGCTAGAAGATCGACCTCCATAGCGTTGATCTTGGGGTAAGTACAGATGTGCCCAAAAAGTCCTAGGACCGTTGTTATAGTAGAGGTAACTCAATCAATTGCCAGCCTTACTCCCCGGTTAATTTGCATGCAACGATTTTACTGGTCACATAAAAGAGACTGAACATATGGCAGATTACTTGACCCAACTGCCTCACTTGTACAATAGCTGAGGCTTTCAGCTACTAGAGATTTTTTTATTATTAAGGTGCTGAGCACCCAAATCTCCCATTGACTACTGTGGGAGTTGAAAATCAGCCGTCTTTTATTTAGGTTGCCTTAATTATGGATTTAGGAACCTAAGTTTACCCACTCAGGTATGAAAACATTAGTCATTTATTAATTTATCCTTACTACCCCTCTATGAAATAGATTAAGTATTATTATTCTTAGGTGGGGAAACTGAATCAGAGAATGCATTAGTTATTTCTGCAGTTAGTGTCACAGATGCGTATGCTACTTCACAGATGCCAAAGAAGATATGCTCCTTGCCACAATGGGCTGTGAATGGGAAATCAGAGTGCTCAGCACTACCTTGGAGGCATGCAACAACATGCAGGATGGGCCCTGAGTTAGAATAGTGCATGTCCTAACATATGAGCAGTGTGATTAGTTTAGCTTAGGGCTGTCTCAGGTGTCTTCCAAAAGACTTCTAAAAAATATGTGTGTGTATAGATAACGACTATTTTATTAATACATTTAAGTCTGTGATGTAAAGCCCATAGAAGCATTCAAATATCAGGAGTTCCTGGGTCCCAGCCCTGGGCTCATCCTATTGACAACTAGATTGTAATATGGGTTGTACTGGATTTTATTTCTTATTTGCTGTGTAATATATAACAGATTTAGTATTTTAATCCAGTCTTTTAGCTGCTGTGACAAACAGCTGGATAACCTTTGTTGACCTACCTGGAGTTGTTGACTTAGTCCTCAGGCTAAGGTGCAACAGAATTTTTTCAAGCTCAGTTAAATTGTGAAGCATCTCACATCTTCTTGGACCTGTAAAATGGGAAGGGGGAGTGCTTTATAAATCAAAGTAAAGCCACACTCAGCCATCAGAGTTTACTGAAATGTCCACAAATATTGGGAGTATTATTAAAGGCCATGTATATACTCTTCCCTATAGTTTATTCCTCTATCTGGAGGAATGAATAGTGTGATCTTTCAGACACCATTCCATTTTTTTTCCAACCGAGGAAATCCAGTGGTGTCACTCTACAATCCCCATTGCAAACATCATAACAAATCCAATATCTGTGAACTGCACAGTTTGTATTAGAATATAATTGCTATGATGCAGGGCAATATATTAGTCATAATGACCATGACATTGTAAAATGAATTCTGCTAAAATTATGGCTGAGGGAAATATGTGCCTAGCTACAATATAGCAATGCTTTATTAGAGCAAGAGCCTAACAATTTCATCACTAATCATCACATCTCTTTGTCATTCTTAAATTAATGTGACTGAGGCATTTTCCAGAGGAGAGTTGACTATGCTTTATGCAGCATTTGCCAATCAGTGTCCCAGCCTTAACATACCTCCCCATTTGTAAATCTTCCCAAATCATTTTTTCTTATGTTAGATCATCAGAACAATCCTCTTTTCTTTTCTTTTCTTTTCTTTTCTTTTCTTTACAATATCCTCTGACAAGGAGTTCCACAAGTTGACTGTGCACTGCATGAAGAAAACTTCCTGTTATGTGTTTTAAACCTGCTACCTATTAATTTCATTTGGTGACCCCTAGTTCTTATGTTATGGGAACAAGTAAATAACTTTTCCTTATTCACTTTCTCCATGCCAGTCATGATTTGATAGACCTCTATCGTATCCCCTCTTAGTCTCCTCTTTTGTAAGCTGAAAAGTCCCAGTCTTTTTAATCTCTCCTCATATGGGACTCATTCCAAACCCCTAATTTTTGTTGCCCTTTTCTGAATCTTTCCCAATGCCAATATATATTTTTTTTAGATGAGGCGACCACATCTGAATGCAATATTCAAGATGTGGGCGTACCATGGATTTATATAGAGGCAATAAGATATACTCTGTCTTATTCTCTATCACCCATATTGGGGGGCTGACCTTTTGTCCGTACTGTCAGTATCTGGAAGCTGTACCATGCACATGGTCCCTTCAGAAGAAGAAGCCTCAGATGTTTCCTTTAGTGCCCTCTGTTTCTGAATGTGTGCATTTCTATAAGAGGTAAAGCAGATACAGTAATTCCTCATTTAACACATGCCCGCTTAACACGTTTTCGCGATAGCATGATTTTTTTATTAGGGAATGTTTTTTGAATTACACGACCGTCCCCAGAATAACACGATTTCCCCAGCCAGCCCGTCGCCGGTGGTTGCGCGGGGCTTTTCCCGCCTCCCTGCAAAGCGGCGGAGGGTTCGCCGCTTGCTGCACTGTTCTCCGGCGACCCTCCCTCGCCGGAAACAGTGTGGGTCCCGGCAGGGGCATACTCCCAACCCAATCCCCTTCCCCTCTCCTCCTCTTCCTTTCCCCAGAGCCAAACACCTCCCTTCCCTGCTGTAACCTAGTCCCCTTTCTCCCCCAACCTTATGTCCCAGTCCCAACAGACACCACCGCTTGAAACGCTACCCCCACTTTTTCCATTATTTTCAATGGGAAAATTGACTCCGAATAACACGTTTTCACTTAACACGATCATTTTCTGAAACATATCTACAGTGTTAAATGAGGAATTACTGTATTTCCACAACGAAGAATGGAGCTTGACATGGTTAAGAAGCTGCACAGTAATGCAATAGGACTTTGTTATTTTAAGTGAAATCTAGAGAAACTCTTGAATTTTCTTTTGTTTTCATGCAAGCTCTGAAAAGTTCAATAATATTACAATGGGCATTAGAGATGTAAAATCCTGGTTGAAAAGGTAACCAGGAATGTTTAACCAATTAACCATGATCCTGCGATGCATTTGGCCTTTATGGGCTGGAACATCCCCCATCCATGATGTGGCATGGTGCCACAGGCTGCTCCAGGAAGGCAGGTCTGAATCCCCTACCACTTTACCAGTGACCCCAGTAAGCATGCCAGTAAGATGCATGCTTACTGGTAACCAGTTATCTGATTAACCCTTTACATCTCTATAGATCTTTATAATTATACATGCATGTATTTCCAGCATTTTAAAACTTTGGTATGACATTTTTGTGACCCAGGGGTCTGTTGTCTGTTAAGGCTGTTGGTTGCTTCCAAATCTAGAATAAGCAAGAATGTTGTTTGAGTTATACCAAAGCAGAGGTTTGTATATTTGGCCAATATTTTTCATTTTTCTCCAAGGATAGACTGGTTCTGACAAAGGCAGACAAAATATGTAATGTAATATAAGTGTGATAAGCAATACTACCATCTACTGGTAAAATTGTGATCTTGCATGGATAGATAAGAAATATTAGCAGAATCACACATAGAAGTAGAAAATTTCACCTGTAGGACTCATACTTTAATAATATCAGCTTATTTACCTCCCAGTCAAGAATATATTCTTGACTGGTAGGTAAACAAATTGAAATTTTTAATTTATTTGTTAGGCCTATCCTTGTTTATTAATCGGGAAAGAGTGACATAACCTTCACCAAGGTGACCCAGAAGGTCAGATCTAAAATGAGTATACAAGATAATAGCATTTAAAAAAAAATTTAAAGAGGTTGCTGATAGCACAACCCCCCAAATACTCCATTAATATATCACTTGTCATTCCAGGTATAAGTGGAAGAGCTTTCAGAGGAAATTATTTTGGATAACAAATGACAACCACTTTTTTTTCATGTTTATTATTTGTTCTTTACATGTCGTCGTTACTGAGCAGATGAAATAACCATAGACATTTTGTGAAAAATCACAGTAGTAATGCTACATGGTGCCATAATTTCAAGCCTGGTGAATTATGTTTGAGGCAAGTGTTCTGTTTGTCATTTTTGAGGACTCAACATATGCATACAAATTCTAAAAGGATTATTTAATAACCTCATGTAATAAAATGATGAGTGGCACAAACATTAATCAGTGATCTTCACCTAGACCTCTACACAGCAATTACACATTGTAGCTATGGTTACCAAACCACTGGGTAAAAATGTCCCCTACTTATTCAGTATGCCTGCTAACTATGTTTGAATATCAGATATTTATTGCACTGACAAAACAAGAATTTAATCTTGCTGTCATGCAAGTCAATAGAAGATTGAATTGGATTTTATTTTGTCTAATGGATAGTCAAAAGGAGACAGATTCTGCATGGTGTGGGGTGTCTCCTTGGAGATACTTCCTGCTCTCAGCTCCCTCTGTCTGGGTGACTAATCCAACTCCCATTACAGCCACTATGTATATTAGAGTAGCAACCATATAACCTTATTAGCATGCCCTATAATGCAAGGAGATAGAAAGAGCCCAGCCTGTTTTCATAGCCTGGCTTGAATTTGCAATGTGAACTTGTATTCAAAATCATTATTTCATTCTTCCTTTAGAAATAGCTGTTACACAAAGGAAAGCACCTGTCCCGAGTTGCAGCTTGACACTTTCTGTTCTATTCCAAGCTGTAAAGCCCTGTCCATTTTCGCCGTAAATGGTGGGCAACGTTTTACTACTTCTGCCAACTCCCATTTCCCTGTACAGCAATACCAGCTATTTCACCCCAGTGCTTGGACACATCAACTTTCACGCAATTCGTTGTTTTAAATAGAGAAACGTTTGCAAAGGCAACTTTGAAGGGATTCTAAATGTATTTCCTCTGTGGTGTCCAAATCAAATTTATTAGGACTGTAGCCGCAATTTAAAAGCACAAGAAATAACCCATTCAGAGCTCCCACTCCACCTCTTCCATTCCATAGCCATGCACTGTTTTGGTTCTTACAGGTGGCAAATGTCTGAAATGCTGCAGGGAACTGAAAGCTGACTTAGTAACATCTAGGGATTGGTAGAATGCTGCTGTGTAGGTACTTCCAACTCTCAAATGGAAAGTTATTCACCTCAGTTAACTGCAGTCCCACTGGCTCATCATAGTGGAGTAGATTTCCATTTACCAATGTACAGAAAGTTAAATCCCATGGGGAGAAAAGAACTCAGTTAGGGTCTGTTCCTGTGCTGTCATCTGAAGTCTTACCATTATTCAGAGTAGAAACCTTCCTGTTTCCCTCTCAAGTCTCTTTTTCATTCTTCAGCTGTGTGCAGTGGCTCCATTCCCACAGTTCAGCAGCCGCAGCTGTGCCTGTGCTAAACTGTTTGCCTCTGTTCTCTATTGCTCTTGCCAAAAAGCTTAGGGCCAGGGGCTGGACTGGCATAAATCAGTATAGCTTAATGAACTTCACGGAACTACTGCAGTTTGCACCAGCTGAGGACCTGACCCTAACTCGCTACTCAAGGCACCATGACTTCTGTAGCTCTCAGACATCTTTCCCATCTCTGTCTGTCTTTTGTAAGAAGGATTAAAGCTGTTAAAAAGTGTCCAACTGGCACTAAAGGGAAATGAAGCTTTCTCCTCTAGCAGGAGAAGAGGTGCTCTCTTACGACCCATTCAGTTCTTGTTCTTTCTGCTTAGGCTGTTAACAGAAATGGCAGTTGTGAGGATCTTGTTTTTTTTAATGTGTGGGCCATCTACTCCTAGGAACTAGGCCAGGCCTGGGCAAAATACAGCCCACGGGCCGGATCCAGAACACCAAGCCACTGGATCCAGCCTGCAGACACTGCAAGGAGCCCCAGGCAGGATCCCTGCTTGCCTTACCCCACCCACACACAGCTCAGAAACATGGCCTGTTTCCGTAACAGGCAGCCATGAAGCACCAGGGTCTCCAGAGCACATGGCTGCTGCCTGTTCGGGGCGAGGCAGTCAGCAGCTCTGGACTCCATGCAGGGAGCTGACCGACTGGGCAGGGCTGATTAATCACCTGTGAAGCTGTGCTGCCCTGCAGCTTAGAGGGAACACTGGATGGCAGGGAGGCTGATTCGGGAACAGCTGCTGGCTGGTAAGTCTCCTGGCCAGAGCCTGCTTCTGGCACCCCAGCCCCTCCCTTCCCCAACCCTCTGCCCTCCACTCCTGCCTCCCTACTTCACATACCCAAATCCTCTGCCCCCCCTCCTGTACCCATATCCCCTTCCAGATCCAGCACCCCAATTCCCTGCTCCCAGATCACAGTCCCTTCCTGGCCTAGCTCACAATCCAAATCCCTGCACCCCCTCCTGGACCCTAATTCCCTGCCCTAGGTTATAATCAACCCCCTGTACCCCAGTCCAGTGCCCCAGGTCACAACTGCCTCCTTCACCCAATCTCCCTCCCTTACCCCAAGCTCCCTTCTGCACCCAACCTCCATCCTAGACCCTGCACCTCCTCCATTAATATCATGGAAAAGTGTGGCTCTCGACCAGTTTCCAAATTTTTGGAGTCCCCTCCCCCGTCAAAAATGATTGCCCACCCCAGATCTAGATGGGCTTGGTGCTGCTGTGGGGGCAGGGGACTGGATTCGATGACCTTTTGAGTCTCTTCTAGTTCTAGTATTCCGTGATTCTGTGGTTCTGCCTTCATTCTGTTCAGCAGTAATGCAAGGAACTTACAGGACTTTACCATGTAAGACGTTGGCTTCAGCAGTTAGCAAAAGGTTTAAGGTTTAAGGCCTATGATTTTGGCACAGATAAATGGCCAATGATTACTCCCAAGTTTTGGGGAACGGAGAATAGAGTGTGTAAGGGGGAACTTTGTTCAAATTACCATTATGACACCAGCCAACCACAGAAACGTGAGTTAACATTCACAGATATGTGACCACAAGATTGTCATGGCAACAAATTGACATATATGATCATAAGTAGAGATCATTCATATGCTAACCTATAGGAGAAAGGCACCCTGACATTAATAAGGTGAGTAAATACAAAGAAGAAAGAGGGGGGAGGAACCCACTACTGCAGCCGTGGCCAACCCGTGGCTCACGAGCCGCACGCGGCTCTTACACCCCAAAAGTGCGGCTTGCGAAAATGCTCCTGCGGGCCCCTCCCGCCCCTCAACGGCTCCCGCCCTCTGCCCTCCCCCCGGCCCCTAGCTTCCCTGTGCTTACCGGTCAGAGCTGCAGGGTTTTAAAAATGGTGCCCAAGATGCCGTCTTAAAGGGGCAGCCTCCTTTAAAAAAAATGTTTTTTTAAATAAATGCTTTGTTTTTTGCTCGACAATTCTGTTCTGAGGGACTTTTTTTTTTTTTTTTTTGCTTGACAGTTCTGGTGCGTGTCATCGCATTTTTTCTGCCACTGTTTTGGCTCTCTTTGTTAAATGGGTTGGCCACCCCCTGCCCTACTGGATATGCATTAGACATGGTGATGTCAGCATATTTAAAAGTTGTATCCCAGCCTGATTGTGGGACAGAGAGATGTGGCCCTTGGGAGGAGCCAGAAGGATGGCCGCTTTCTGATGAGGGCGAAGGTGATGTCGATGAAGAAGATGATGGCTAGTATTTCAGGTTATTTTGCAGGGGATGGTGTGAGCATATGGATGTACAGATGTACATTCTGTATTAGCCCTTCTTACATTACTGAGTTAGAGTTTTTGTGACATTGCTATGTGAATTAATAAACTATTGTAAATATAGAAGGGTTCTTACAGTGAGTGTTGCAACTGTGCACATTAGGGCTCCCAACAATTCAGTAATGTCAATTAAACTATAGGTTTAAACAGTAAACTGCCTGACAAATCATGGGTGGAGGGCTGTTCCTGCCCGGTCAGGCTGAAGCACACCCCGTGGCACGGTGTGGAGGGCCCAGCCAGGTCAGGCAGGGCCTGCTGCACTGTGGTGCAGGTGGAGAGCTGCTTCAACCCTGCCATGCTGGAACACTCCTGCCCACAGTGCAGTGGACCTGGGCTGGGTGCCAGTTAACCAGTTATGCTGGTAAGGCAATGCTTACCGGTCAACCGGTTAACCGATTAAACATTTACAGCCCTAATTTCAGTAATATTGACCCTGATCTTGGGACAAGGACCTATCAACGCTCAAGTGACAACTGGGAATTCTTAAGTAATCAATGCAATTAATACATAATCCATATATCAGGTTACGTTCATTAGTGTATAAACTTTCCAAACAGATTGGTTCCACAGACTATCCAACATGACTGGACTTCTGCACCTGTGCAGAGCTCCACTGTCTTCAGTGAAACTCTGTGTGGGATGCCCTCCCCTGAGAGCATGAGGGTCCCGTCAGCTAGAGCAGTTTGAAGGATCAGGGCCTGGATACGTACAAACATCACCCCTGGCATCAGTTACATCTGGCATGGAGCTAAGAGCACCCAGAGCTCAGTATACTACACAACAGTGAGGGAGGGGGATGGGCAATGGGCACAGGGCACAAAAATGCCCAGGCATTCTAGTTTCCATATAAAGCAGACGGGCCCTCAGTTTTTTAGCAGAACGGCTTAGTTTGGCACTAGAATCAAACCTGCCTCCTGTCTGTGACCAAATTCATTGTCGAAAGGCTACTTTAAACATTCCCCTACTTTAAAACATTCAAAATCAAGGGCAAAGGCCAACAAATGAGCTATCCTGAGACTCCAAGTTTACCTTCAATTATGTTTTCAAGTGATTTCCCGTATCAATTATTTTTAATGCTGCATTACTACATTTATTTGTACTGTACTTTTGATACCAGATTCTCAGCTACACACACACACACCTGCCCTGTAAGGTCTGGGCAAAGAAAAAGAGTCTCTTAGTCTCTGGGCTGCTATAAATTAAGCCAACTGCCAATGACCAGGATCCAGGAGTTCTTCAATTCCTTTCCCATTTTATAAAGGTGAGTCAAGGACCCATTTATGTCAGCAAGGGATTTCCCCCCATGAAAGGGAATTGTCAACTTGCCTGATCCATTCTGGTTTTTGGCCCTTTGCCTGGTGGACTCATGTAAAAAAGCTGAGACACAGTCTACCTCATCACTGGAACCCCATGTACCAGATATTTTCCAGTTTAAATTAAAGAAATAAGAGAACTTTAAGCCTTTCTCTCCTTTGCTTACTTACTTAATTATTTTGGCCTACACATATTTTGACAGGAGAAATAAAGATGAAGTGTCACGAGAACTAATCGAGACAAACTGGATTATGCAATTACATTACAAGAGAGGTTCTCTCTCTCTCTGCTAACAGCCCTACTTTTCTTCCAACAGCACATGTAACAGAATTCATAGCATGGGTCTATTCCTTCATGGTGCCTTGTAGCTGGCAATACATAAGAGCACAGTAATTTTATTTCTTTTACATATGTCTGTGCCACGTCTCTCTCTTCCTAAAATCCACCTTGACCAGGAGTCAGGGATGTGACCACTCAAACATCAGTCACATGCTATCACTGCTGCCTGCTGTCATCTCACAGTTTTTAGAATTATGTGCCATACACTGTGGATTTTACTGAGAATTCAGAAGGGCTTTCCAGTTCATTTGAAACCCTTCCATAAGTTTCCTGGAAGGATTGCAGATACCGTGTCCATGGTTAACGACAACATGAAAGAAGGTTTGAAGAGGAAAATAACACCTTAGATTTTTGCCTCATTATAGGAATCCTGTTCTCTGAACTATAGCGCCTGTGTTCAGTTTATATTATTCACTTGGGTAATACAAGCTCTCCATAACAAATCAGATAACCAACATAACCATGCTAGCACCTGTTATTTCATGAGAGATGTTGCTAGAAGAATGGTGCTTTCATTTGTTGTGTTGATATTTGAGTTATTACTTTTTCTGTCAATCACAGTCAGTTGCTTGGGGAAAATGTTTGCCAAGGGTGAAATTCAGCCTTGTGCAGGAGGTCAACACAAGGAATTGGCACTGCATAAGCCTTCCTGTTTGTGCCCTATCTTGGAAATGCAATGGTGAATTTCACCTCAGAGGTATATACTAGTGAAATGGGCCATTTCTAGGGGTTTCTATTCAATTTTCAAACCCTTCAACCAGGGACATCCTTAGGATTTAGCCCCTACACAGTAATATTAAACAGGTGTCCCTATGCCCAATGGCAGCCTGGGGTGGAGAGGTACGACAGTTTTTTAGATATGTGATTTTATAATCTTTAGCAACACTCTAATGAAATATTTTTAAAGCAAATTTTAAACTAAAGTCCTGTTGACTAACACAGTAAATTCAGAAAGTGAGAGTATATTCCTGTGGTTGGCAAATGTCTGTTAAGAACATAAGAACATAAGAATGGCCGTACCAGGTCAGACCAAAGGTCCATCTAGCCCAGTATCCTGTCTGCCGACAGTGGCCAGCACCAGGTGCCCCAGAGAGGGGTGGACCGAAGACAATGATCAAGCGATTTGTCTCCTGCCATCCCTCTCCAGCCTCTGACAAACAAGAGGCCAAGGACACCATTTTATCCCCTGGCTAATAGCCTTTTATGGACCTAACCTCCATGAAATTATCTAGCTTCTCTTTAAACTCTATTATAGTCCTAGCCTTCACAGCCTCCTCTGGCAAGGAGTTCCACAGGCTGACTACACGCTGTGTGAAGAAGAACTTTCTTTTATTAGTTTTAAACCTGCTACCCATTAATTTCATTTGGTGTCCTCTAGTTCTTCTATTTAGGAACTAATAAATAACTTTTCTTTATCGGCCCTCTCCACACCACTCATGATTTTATATACCTCTATCATATCCCCTCAGTCTCCTCTTTTCTAAACTGAAAAGTCCCAGTCGCTTTAACCTCTCCTCATATGGGACCCATTCCAAACCCCTAATCATTTTAGTTGCCCTTTTCTGAACCCTTTCCAAGGCCAAAATATCTTTTGAGGTGAGGAACCACATCTGTACACAGTATTCAAGATGTGGGCGTACCATAGTTTTATACAGGGGCAGTAAGATATTCTGGGTCTTATTTTCTATCCCTTTCTTAATAATTCCTAGCATCCTATTTGCCTTTGACCGCCGCTGCACACTGTGTGGAAGTTTTCAGAGAACTGTCCACGATAACTCCAAGATCTCTTTCCTGATTTGTCATAGCCAAATTAGCCCCCATCATACTGTACGTATAGTTGGGGTTATTTTTCCCGATGTGCATTACTTTACACTTATCCACATTAAATTTCATTTGCCATTTTGTTGCCCAATCACTCAGTTTGGTGAGATCTTCTTGGAGTCCCTCACAGTCTGCTTCTGTCTTGACTATCCTAAACAGTTTGGTATCATCTGCAAACTTTACCACCTCACTGCTTACCCCTTTCTCCAGATCATTTATGAATAAGTTGAACAGGATTGGTCCTAGGACTGACCCTTGGGGGACACCACTAGTTACCCCTCTCCATTCTGAAAATTTACCATTTATTCCTACCCTTTGTTTCCTGTCTTTTAACCAGTTCTCAATCCAAGAAAGGACCTTCCCTCTTATCCCATGGCCATGTAATTTACACAAGAGCCTTTGGTGAGGGACCTTGTCAAAGGCTTTCTGAAAATCTAAGTATACTATATCTACTGGGTCCCCCTTGTCCGCATGTTTGTTAACCTTCAAAGAACTCTAATAGATTAGTAAGACAGGATTTCCCTTTACAGAAACCATGTTGACTTTTGTCCAACAAATTATGTTCTTCTACATGCTTCACAATTTTATTCTTTACTATTGTTTCGACTTATTTGCCCGGTACTGAAGTTAGATGTTAAATGGCTTCATTACCACTTGTATGGCTCTTTCATACGTTCAGTGTTCTGCTAACAGGTCAGGCAGGCATTTTCACTTTTAAGTTGACTAGCTATTCTATGGAGGGAGCAGAGTCACAGAACAGGGATAAGAAGAGGCAGGTGGGTGGACATTAAGACCCAGCGGTGCCCCAAATTTTCAGGTGCCCTATGCAGCTGCATATTCTTTGTATATGTAAAGACGGTTATGCCCACACCCCTATCTGAAAAAGTTTGCATGTTTAGGGAATCTGCAGTTGTGGTTTTTTTGGAGCAGGAGGTTTATTTGGGGTTTTTTTTATGTATTTTGTTGCTTTTAGGAGAAAAAACTCAACATATTACACTGGGTTAGAAAGTGGAATAGAGAGTCAAGTCACAAAAGTAGATACTGGATCAAATCCCTATCTTGTTATACATAACTAACTGGTAAGATTTAAAAACTTAAAAAACAACAAATAGTCTTGCAGCACCTTAGAGACTAACAAAAAATGTAGATGGTATCATGAGCTTTTGTGGGCACAACACACTTCTTCAGATGAATCGAGTTTAAAGGGTCCAGTTTTCAAATAAATAGCACAGAGAAGGGATGGGGGGAAGAGGAAGAAAAAGAAGAAAAAAAAGGGGGAAAGAAATTGTCAATAAGAGTGTCCATGCTAAATGAAGCTGATAAGAATACTTAGTGCCCACTTTAAGTACCCTTTGCTTGGTTTTTTATGCCATTAGGATGTAGAATGTAGCAGGTCATTCCTGTTTAGACTTCTGTTGTAGGAATCAAGCTTGTAAATGAAATTAAGTTCTGTAGCTTCCCTGTCGAGCTGGCTTTTGAAATTGGTTTGAGATAATATGGTAACTGAGATCCATTAACGAATGCCCAGGCAAGTTAAAATGTTCCCCAACAGGTTTCTGTGTGTTGCCTTTTTGGATATCTGATGTGTGTCCGTTAATTCTTTCTCATAGAGACTGTCCACTTTGGCCAATATACATGGCAGAGGGGCATTGCTGGCACTTGATGGCATAGATCACATTAGTGGATGTGCAGTTGTACAAGCCTCGTCCTGTGATGATATCGCCGTTATAGATATGTGGACAGAATTGGCATTGGGGTTGATTGCAGGGGTGGTTTCCTGGATGAGTATGATGGAGGTGTGCTGTGTGGTTATTGGGAAGAATTTGCTTGAGGTTAGGTGGGTTGTCTGTAGGCAATGATTAGTCTGTCCCCCAAAAGGGTTGCGAGAGTGAGGGGTCATTTTCCAGGATAGGTTGTAGATTGTTGATAATGCGTTGGAGGGGTTTAAGTTGGGGACTGTAGGTGATGACGAGTGGTGTCCTGTTGTTTTCTTTGTAGGGCCTATCTTGAAGTAGCTGATGTCTGGGTACTCATCTGGCTCTGTCAATCTGTTTTTTCACTTCTCCGGGTGGGTATTTCTGTTTTAAGAATGCTTTATATAAATCCTGTAGGTGTTTGTGTCTGTCTGTGGGATTGGAACAAATCCGGTTGTATCTTAGGGCCTGGCTGTAAAGAAACTTTCTTGCCCAGAAAGCGACCTATTGTCTGAAGTAAAAGAGGTGAGCTATGGAATTATTGAGATTAAACATGAAATATTGTGACCCACAAAAATTCTTCCAATCATAGGTGCTTGTGCTTCAGGTTTCTTTCACTAGATGCAATGCTAGCTAAATAGTGCTAAAATAATTATGAAAGTTACAAAAAGAATGTCATTCCAGTTCAGAATAGGCAGCAAATCCTCCATAGCTAGGAACTAAGGCAAATAAAAGAACTAGGAGCCAAACTGTCTTTGAAAGCGGAAACAATTAAATCCTCTTTTATGGAGACCTAAAAGTAGCTTGACACATTCACTAAGATTTTTTTTCCCCAGCCGAGCTAAGGTGAAGTGGATGTAGGACTTTTTTCAGAGATAACCTGGAGTATTGTTGAGGAAAGTATAACTCTTTCCTCTCTTGCTGTTTAATATGCTAGCCACCTCTTTTGCAACAGTCCTCCAGGAAGAGGTGTCCCACACAGGATAAATCTAGCTAGCTGAAGAATGCCAGACATGTGGACATCAATAGCTTTATGATCCACCTCTTCCAAAGGGGGTAACCCCTGTGCTCTCTTAATTACCCTGAGTACCCTTGGATACGTGTTTATATTTCAAGAGCCTGTTGGCTAAGCTACACCAAAGCGGGGGACACACTTCCTGACATGTTCATGACCAGACTCAAATCAGGGAAAAACAATATCTTTTGGCTTCTTTTAGTTTGTGCTGCATTTATAATCCTCTTCCTCTCTGTCAGTGTCAGGCAGCATAATAATATTTGTCTGGTTTAGTGTTCACAGAATTAAAACTTGAGAAAGGTGGTACAACTGTAGGCTTATGATCATACAGTCTCTCTCAAGCTGCTCGCTGGGTTCTGGACTGCTACCAAGGCATTTGAGGTAGAGCTGCCAATTCTGCCACTGCAGGAGGTCCACAGGTCATGTGAGCCCCTTTCACTATAGGATGAAACTCCAATGGACTGTTTTCTGTTCAGGCCAGGCCTTAGAGCAAGGCGAGCAGGGTACTTGCCTTGGGCCCCACCCTGCTTGGCGCCCGCCCTCCCAGCCACTCGCTCGCTGCCCTGACTGGGAGCTGCCTGGCCATATGGCACAGCCAACCACAGCATGCCGTCTTGGGCCTCGCAAACTCCTTGGCTGTGCCTGTTCCTGTTGGTGCCTCGGCACCGTGTGGCCCAGACTACAAGCGTCTTCATGTTTTGACAGAATCCTTGGTGGTAACTAGTGTTCCCCAATCCTTTAGGATTTTTCTGTCTTTACTTGTGTTGTTACCAGATTTGCCCAATACTCTGGGGGATGCTCATTTATTAGGGTTACTCTTATGGGACTGGGGGGAGGTTAACAATTCTATCAGTGTGCTGCTTGTGCTTACTTGTGCTCTCATATGGAGCTGAATTCTCCCTGCTGCCAATTCCCCCTCCCACTAGAGCTCTCCTGCAGGAACTAGGTTCCTCAGGATGGGGTTCTTCCCACCTTAGCAACACACACAGACACTCATACCCACTAACAGAGCACGCCTGAGAGGACTGGGTAATCAGTACTCACAAGCTGACCCTCTCATATGTCCCTGGACTCAGCTGGCTGGGTTTAACAGCAATGCCACACTGCACCCTCGCGTGCCTTTGGACTCAATGGGCTGGATTAAACAGCACTTTAAGCTGCCATCCTCATACACCCCCAGGTTCAGCACTTCCCTAGCCCCACTTTCACACCACAATCATTCACTGGTAAACCACACGATGAACAAACCCCACAGGACTTTGGACACTACAGGGATCTTTAGCCTGGGTACAAGAAGCGTTGTTGCAGAGCGAATGGGGAAGCCAAAACACCCCTTGAGGAAGACTGAGCAAAAGAGAAAGAAAGAGAGAGAGAAGCAACCAGCTTAATAATGAAAGTTATTTATTTCTGAGTAGTGAATAGATATCAAACAGTTACAATATTAAATCTAACAGTTACAATATTAAATCTAAATTGAAACTGATTACAAATGTTAGGTAACCATATAACAGTTTACATAGGGCAGGGTCAGGAGGCTATGCTTAGAGAGGTAGTTGATGGGGGAAAGAGAGAGTGAGAGAGAGTGAGAGAGACCTCACCACTCCATGGAGCTTGCACTGATCGGGGTTCCCAGATAATGATGGTAGCCGGGGGTCCAGAGGGCAGGAGAAAAGCAGAGCAGAGCCCCCAGCACGATCAGACAGGAGATGAAGAAGTCTCAATGGAACTGATGCAGTTTAAATCCAGGTATCAGAACAGTTTTTCTTGGGGCAAGGATAGGAGTTTTTATAGGGATAGGACAATAGTTCAAAGAGAAAGAGGTGAGACAATAGAGACTGATCACCCCTGGTTATGGGTGATGTTCCTTGAACAAGCTCACAATGCAACTAGGCAGTTTCAGTATTTTAGATGTCAATAGGATTGTTACTAGAATTGGTCTGATAATGATTAATTTGGGTGTGAGCAGGCCTGGGTTCATTAGCATCTGGAGTAGAGATTTCCCATCAGGCAGTGCTTCTCTGCTTTCGGTATCCCATAGTTCACTGCGGTTCCTGCCTTGGAAGAGCTGGTCTCCATTCTGTATGCTAATGAGTTCTATCTTCAATGCAGATGAGGCTGGGGTGTTTCCTTAATTAGTTTAGGTCTTCCCTGGCCTTTTCATTGCTTTGTCTGATTCTAGCAAAGGCTTAGGGGAATGCGGGGAGGATGGTTTTCCATGAATGTCACTGCCTGGCCCCCAAGAGCACAGGGCTGGTAGGTAACAATGTTCTGGCTGAGGCATGTTAGAGGTTTCTCGTCTCTTTTTGTTTAACAGGAAACCTCTCTTCATTTTCCCTCTACCTCTCTCCTCAAACACTTGCATCACTCACTGAGCACCTTCTATGGAACTGAACTCCACATTTGGAATAGTGAAAAGTTTGGGCGAAAGGTGGAGATAACGTTCCCCTTGCCATATTCCCAAGAGGATATACCTTTTACAAAGAAAGTCGGTTGTAAACTTGATATAAGTTGTAGTTTCTTCATAACAATTACGTATAGCTTTACGTCTTATATTTGCTTTACTTACCAAAAGCCAAATGCTAGGTCTGTCATGGTTACTGTAGTTTATAGTCCTGCTATTTCTGCCTATGTGGCATTTTGTTTATCATCACTGAGTTTGGAACACACCAACATCAAAGATGATATTATCGGCTGGGGAATTCTTAGAAAATGTATCTTATCATGCTGAGCAGTGGCATTCAAAGGCTTTTACCTCCCTATTGTTTCCTTTTCAACAGTGCATCCAGCTTCCTCTTGAGCAAGGTTACACAAATGGCTTTTATTGAGGCCAGTGACAATTTGTTCCTGTCATCTAAAAGAACATTCTGCCTGAATTATTTACACACTGGTTCAAATTCAGCTTTGGCCCATGGATTCTCACTTATGGAAGGAAAAAAGCTGTTTTTTCTGAATTTCTTTTTATTCTCTCAGCTTTTGTATTTAATGCTCAATGGGATCTTTTCTGTCCAAGACTAGCATGGCCAGGCCTGCCTTTCAGATCATACCCATTGTGACGGACCCTCCCTCCCTCCATGGACAGGAATATGCATAACTCAAAGATGCTTTGAGCAAATTATTTCATGTAACCCATCAATCTTCATGTCACAAGCTGCTAGTTCTGTTAATCTTATTTTGATGTGTGTATCATTCTTGTGTGTAAAATTAGACATATAGAGTGGGGAATACGTTACGATTTTTAAATGTGTGAATGAAAGTCATCAGGGGAGGCCTCAGTGTCTGGGCAAATGTGCAAATAGACTTTTGTCCTTAAGTCTTAGCAGTGGTTGGTAGGGAGTGGCCAGGTGACTCCCCATACAATGAGGGAATTCTTTAAAAAGAATAGGAAGGGAGGAGTCTTTTGGCTGGACTGCACCTGAAGAAAGGAGCAGAAGACCCCAGGTTGGGGAGAGAGCCCTGGTTTGGAGGGGCAGCTTGAAAAGAGGTTTTAGGGTGAGTTTGAAGAGTTTGAAGTTTCAGTGTAGAATTAGCCAAGTTTTATTTCTTTTGATTTGTAATCTACTTTGCTCTGCCTGTTCTCACTTACTACCACTTAAATCCTACTGCTTGTACTTAATAAAGTCACTTTTATCTTCTATCAAACCCAGTGTAAACAATTATTACCTGGGGGAGCAAACAGTGTGCACAATCCCCCTTTCATTGTTAAAGGTGGCTTACCTAATTCTTTGGGTTTGATCCCATTTTGGGGAGTGGTATCCCAGGAAGCTGGGCCCTAAACTGCTCTCTCCTTGGACCTGAAGAGGTTCAGTGTCTGTACTGCTTCTCGGTGGGAGCAGGGATCTCAGCTCAGGGTCTTGGCTGGGGAGACCAGGGAGCTGGCTCAGCAAGATCGGGTGGTGAGGAGCCCCGGAGAGCAGGAAGGCGAGTGGCAGTGGCTGTGACCCAAAGGGGTCTTCTGTGACCGCACCCCGTCACACCCATGAATACTGAGCCCCCTAGTTTTTTACTATCTGCGCATTAAGCACTAGGTAGCTGTTGCCATTTATTCAAATCTAAATGCAAGATTATGTATATTTTCCTCTACCTCTCTCCTCAAACACACACGTCACTCACTCATCATGTTTGCCTGAATATTTGGGGAACAATGTGCAACCAATTGCTCATTATTCTGTGTGGAAAAACATCAGTAGTTCCCCCAGTGCACACTAATTATACTGTAGGGCAGGTTGAATTGCATCAGACTGAATTTTCCGTGCTTAGGTAGCGCTTATTAAAGGGAAACAATGATCTTGAAGAGTCTCTCTGTGTTTTGCCTTGCCTATAAATAGACCGCTGCCCTGTAGCTTCCTTCTGGCAAATAGACATTAGATGCCCAGTTTGAGCTCCAGGCATGTAGGTAGTTTTTATGGGGAAGGGAAAAATTGCAGCATGAATGTGGATTATGGGAAAAATCAGTGGTTACCTGTGTACTAAGGAAATGAAAATGAGTATCTGGAATTCTAAGGAGCGACTGTGGGTTCTCTTCACTAAGTTTTCCCCACATCGTTATATAGGGCTGGGATTTTCTTTTCCATGGGATGACTGTGGGGCTCTGCCTCTGTCCTCGTGGCTCATTGAAATTTGAGACACACAGGAATGGCCATACCAAGGTCATGTGCCTCCATCCTGGCTGCAGATCCCCCTGTCCCCCCTTTTCATTTCCAAGCACACTGATTGCATTGGAGCACTCCTGCCAGGCTCCACCATACACATGGTAGCCTCTGGAGTCCTTCCTTATCAATGGGAGCTTCATGCAAAAGTTAATGCATCCTGGCTACGTCTACACTGGCCAGTCTTGCACAAGAACATATGCAAATGAGGTGCAGCAATGAATATTGACGCACCTCATTTGCATACTTAATGAACCGCCATTTTGTGCAAGGGGCTTTTACACTGCTCTTTCTTGCGCAAAGAAAGTGATTTAGCCTATTATTTTTTTCTTTAATTCATAGCTGAAATTTCAAAAGCTTGTATAACTTTGGGCCTGTCAACCTTACTAATTCCCCCAACATCCTTAGATATTAAAAAAGGGTCTAGAAATTATTGACCCATAAGTATTTTGAAAAGCTCTCTCATTTTTTGTTGTTCTATGTAAAAACAGAGTTATAGATGGATGACTCTTCCTTCAGAGGAAACCTGAAAACATGTACTTGGAGTTTCATTACAAAGTCTGACTTTGAGGCAGCTTTGCCAGCTGTGAGGTTACTTTCTGAGACCGTGCTGCTATTTCTAATTGAATACTATTGGACATTCTATACTAGCATTTTTTCTCTGTGTTTTTGGGTTGGTGCAGGCCCAGCATTGAAGGCTCATGTCAATAGGGTAACCCCCCTTTAAAGGGCATTGGTGGAAAAAAAGGAAATACATACTTCACAAATGAGCTTAATGCAGGCAGCAATTTATGAGCAGTTCATAGAGTCTAAACATGAAATACATTAATATGAGACTAATACCTATTTCAGGCAAAAGTAACATATAGGTGACCTGGGCTGGTTTGCAGCTACAGGCTTGTCAGGTCTCAGCTAATGCTTGTAGCATGAGCAAAGAGCTGCATCTGGCCTGTTGGCATCATGGGGGAGTGTGGCATTCTGTCTAGGTTGGATTATAAAAATCAATATCCAGTAATACATCAGCATTTCCATTATACTTTGTTTTTGAGCTCAGCAACCTTCAGCTAGCAAGCTTTATCCTCATGGTAATAGATTGTGCCTTTAAGAGACCTAGTATGGACCCACAGCAAGGATATACAATTAGCTGGGTCCAGGTGTGGTTCCAGCAGAATGATTTCTAGGTGAGTTGTGCTAGAGGTCTGCTTGTGGGAAGCTCCTGGTTGGCTTTGAGGTAGTGGGCCCTGTGATCAGTACCCAGCCCTGGACATTGCTCATCCTGTAGTTACAAATGGCTGGCAGTTTAGCACGCCATGGGTCAGATGTGGCCTCTTTAGGGTCTCCAGGTGTACTTATGGCCAATGGAAAGTAAGAATGGTGTAGTGGCTAAAGACCCTAGGTAGGTTTCAAGAGTGCAGAGTTCAAATTCTACATCTGTTGAAGACTTTTGCTGTGATATTGGCCTTCTAATTTCTTTATGCCTTAGTTGCCCTTCTGTAAAACAGGGATAATAATACTTGGGTACCCTGTAGGAAAGCTGTGAGAATAGATTTATTACTATAAACCTGGCCTTAGGTAGCTAGAGGATTCGAAATGTAAGTGCTTGGAGAGAGCTAGTTCTCATTATTGTGCAGCTCCCTCCATTTATTTGTAAGGAGATTCTCTCAGAATTTGGTGGTCTCCATCCAAAATCTACTCTAGTTTTTTAAACTGCACAAACTGGTGATTTTAACCCTGCTTCTTTGAGAGCTACAGACTGATATTCAAAAGTTGCATGAAACAGCAGGCATGACATTAGAATTAATGCTCTGACCCTTCAGGGCTCACTGGGAAAATAGTCCTTTTCAGAAGGGAAAAGAAGTCAGCGGCATTCTTTAAGGGACAAATCTGCTCTGGATTGGTGCATTCTGCAGGCTGTGTTCCCTGATTCCTGTACAGATAATGTGGTGTCAAACAAAGGGATATTGTAATTATACTGGGCTACAGCTACCGCACAGCTGGACTCTGCCACTGTTGAATCGCTGTATTGTGACTGACCTTGGGTAGTGTAAACCGTGCCCAAATTAAAATAAAGCAATGAAATGCTCCAGTGCTTTCACTCACACGGGGAAGAATAAAACGAAATAGCATTTAATCGGTCCCAGTCCTGGAATAATGCACTAGTCATACTAATTGTCCTGGCAATCATTCTCTGAGATTGATTGTTTGCAGTGGGCAATAACTGATCTGTAAGCATATTGGCTTGTAGCATTACTGAGGCTGTATTAAGTTTCTCATTGTTTAAATCTAATTACAGAAACACAGCGATTGAAAATCAATTCATTTCCTCCTAGTTAATGACTAATGCTCCACCAATGTGAATAAAGAGATTAATTCTCCAAATTGAAAGCTTTTAAATGGTACATCCTTCACATGGGATGGGATGCGTGATAAACAACAGGTAACTTGATGTCTCCCTGTTGCAGGGTGAAAATGTCTTCTCCAGCTGTTTCCTATTTGAATTTCTGTATCTCATCCACTTTATCTGCAGTGGCTCCAATCAATCTTCAAAAAAGGGTGTATTTAGTAAGAATGTTAAATTTAGATTAATCAGCTAAACAAATAGTTGACAGTTTGCATCGACTATTGGATTAGTCGATGAGGGCACCTCTGCCTTTGAAATGTAGCAAGAGCCCTACTGGCAGGGGCTGCCCAACAGGGCCAGGAGCGTGCGGGGCTGCCCGGTGGGGCTGCCCAAAGGGGCACTGCAGCTGGGCTGACCAGCATATCAGGGAAGGAGGTGGGGGGACTGGTAGGGCAGCAAGGCTGGTGGTAAGAGGGAGTCAGCCAGGAGGCCTGCAGCTGGTCCACAGCTGGGGGAAGCTGGTAGCAGGGGAGCCAGATATGACCTCCCCAGGTCCAGCAAAATCCCTCATCTGGGACTGGTTAGGTCCTGAGGGTGCCCCCAAGGGAGGTCCAATCTGTAGTCATTTGATCTAGATCCAATTACCCAAGTGTGCTTATAAGAATGTCATGGAACTTTGTCAAAAGCCTTAATACAGTAAACTTCCGATAATCCGGCATCTTTAGGACCCAGGGGGTGCCGGATTATCAGATATGTCGGAGTACCGGAAGGGGGGCTATGAGGGTTCTGGGGTGGAGGGGTGCGGGGTCGGCAGGGAACTGCGCAGCGTGGGAGAGGGCGGCGCTGCAGGACAAACCCGGCAGCACCCCAGCTGCTCTGCCCCCGGCTTTCTAAGTCAGCCGCTGGTCAGTTTCAGCAGCGGCTGACTTGAGGAAGCCAGGGGCAGAGTAGCTGGAGTGCTGCCGGGTTTGTCCCACAGCGCCACTCAGGTGAGGGTCGGTGCTGCGTGACAAACCCAGCAGCACCCCAGCTGCTCTGCCCCCGGCTTCTCCAAGTTAGCCACTGCCGAAACTGACCAGCGGCTGACTTAGGGACGCCAGGGGCAGAGCAGCTCCAATTGTCCGGCTGGCCGGAGCACTTCCGGGTTCCAGTTGGTGCCGGACTATCAGGAGTGCCGGACCACTGGATGCCGGACAATTGGAGTTTTACTGTAAAGTCAAGCTTGATCACATCTACTGCTTCTTCTCCATCAAAGGAGGAAATTAGATTATACTTAATAATCACATAATACATGTTGACTTTGTTAAATATTAAGAAGACCTCACAGCAAACAGGGCAACAGATATTACACATGGCAGAAGCTATCACATATTTCAGTTCTGAATGTGCAGAAGTATAGATCAGATAACCTAATACATCTTTTCCATCTGCTGTTTCTATGTTAAGCATAATAAGTAATGTACACATGTAGTAACACCAAACTTTCCACAAAGAACAAGTCTTCAGGTCCGCTAATACCTTTGTGGTGAATGGTGTACTAAAACCTAAGAGTCCCACACTGCAAATAATTCAAAGATAATGCACTAATAAGTCTCCCCAATACCTCCAGGCTCAGCAAGAATCTTTTCTCAGGCTGCTTAATAATTATTAGGGCTGATATTCAGAGGTGATGAGCATCCCTGACTCCTGTGGGAGTCCGTAGATATTTGTTGATGATTGTTGGTCATTTTAACTCACATATATAATAGAATCACAAGAGAAGAATATTTTTATCAAAAGTCCCTCTATCAAGGACTGAGAAAACTAGTGTTCCAGTTCTCTGGTGTTGCAAAGGAAGACTAGAGTTGTTGTGTGAAGTCATCACTGAAGTTAATGACAAAACTCGCATTGACTTCATTGGAGCTAGTATTTCATTTGATCTGTCTGACAGTTGGTCTAGACACAACCATGCACCATAACAACCAATGATGCAGTGTAAAACTCAGGCTGTGAGAGGACAAAAATCACCACACAGCAACTTGCCCTGAAATAACTACCAATTTTATGAAACAAGTTCATGTAGATCACTGGAAGTTTGTGTACAAAATAGATCTAAGGACAAAACCAACTCAGCGAGGGGGGGAGGGGCAGAGGAGGTTTAATAAAATCTCTTTCTTGCCTTTCTAGTACAGGGCACTTTTAATAATATTGAGGCTACGTCTACATTGGCAAGATTTTGCGCAAATACTTTTAACGCAAGAGTTTTTGTGTTAAGGTATTTGCGCAAGAGAGCGTCTACACTGGCATGTGCTTTTGCGCAAGAGATGTGCTTTTGCGCAAAAGCATCCGTGCTAGTGTAGACGCTCTCTTGCGCTTATAAGAAAGCTCTGATGGCCATTTTAGCCATTGGGCTTTCTTGCACAAGAAATTCATGTTGCCTGTCTACACTGGCCTCTTGCACAAGAACAGTTGCGCAAGAGGGCTTTTTCCTGAGCAGGAGCATCGTAGTTCTTGCGCAAGAAGCACTGATTTCACACATTAGAACGTCAGTGTTCTTGCGCAAGAACTCCCTGCCAGTGTAGACAGGCAGCATGTTTTTGTGCAAAAGCGGGCGCTTTTGCGCAAAATCATGCCAATGTAGACACAGCCTTACTGTTTCTTATGTCTTTTTTCTAAGCCATTTCTCCACATTATTAAGCTTTCTTGCATCGGAGTAAACATTTCATTTCTGTTATGTATTTGTATTAGCTTATAGCAGAAAATCTGCTATCTTCTGCAATGCAATGTGGCGATGCCACTAACAGCTGATTGTAATACTGAAGTAATGATAATTTCAGTTCCTTACTAAGCACCCAGCACCTTTAAACCAAGTTCAGTTTATATGGAGCCCATTTCATTCACTCTGGATATCAGGTTTCAGATTTCACCAGTGAACATAAAACCAGATCTTTCTGTCTGCAGGGCCCAGGAAGGCTTGGATTGGGGAGGAGAAAGTGGCTATATATCTCAGGGCTGCTCTAGTTTGCATCTTTTGCAATGGCCATCAAAGGACTATTATAATAGCCAAGGATTCTGCAGTAGTGCACTGAGGCTGTGTCACTGCATTTGCTCTCGTCTAGCAGCTTTATGGCCCCTTTGCACCATAGAGGTGCTCGCATGAGAGCCGTAATATAGCCTTCTTTCTCCATGTTATCCATCAGAGACGTGTATTAGCTCTGGGGAATACCCTGGCAGATGTATGACCTTTGAGGATTGCACAGCTTTTCTGCAAAGATGGAATGATTGCAGTAAGGTGCGGGAAGGGGGACATGACCCCAGGTCCTGATTCTGTTGCCGATCAAGTCAGTTGGAGAAGGAACATGGCTGTAACTCAGAAATGGCATCTCCTCCTACTTGAACTAACTACATTAATTTAAGACAGATGAAAATTACATTCTCAGCAATGACTATTCTATCATCTCCTGCCGAAGTCCCGAAGGTGAGCCAATGTAAATGTCATCAGTGGATTTGATAATCTTACTGTTCCTGTGGCTACAGATGTGAAGCTTGCACAGTGAGACAGAAGCCCGTCTGACTGTAGTGTAGTGATCCAAAGATTTTAAAAGGAGTATAAACCCAACCCAGTGAAAATATTTATTCAAATTTGTGGAGATTCTTTTGACTAATAATGATTATGTTTGTCAGGGGCCCTGCAATTAAATGTGGATTCCTACAACTTCACGCTCACAAACTTAACCAGCTGGTGGAGCAGAACTGTAGTGTTTTACAATGTCTATTCCCTGGAATCTTCTTACAGTTATTAGAATGGTTGTAAAATTCTCCATAGAACTGGGCTGCAAATCTGGGGAAAGTCCTGCAAGCATCAGTTGCATACAGGGTGAGCTTCCAACATAGGGAACTGCTGAGATTCCTCTGCATAATAGACTGATGCTAGGAAGTGGGTTAACATCGGCTCCGATCAGGCCTCCCGTATCATGTAAATCTGAACTGTGAACAGAGCTCACTACGCAGACCTGTAGTGATCTGTAGTCACAGCAGCACTGAGGGTTGCCTGCCCCTGCCCCACCTCTTGTGCCCAAGGCCCTACCCCTTCCAGGAGTGCAGAGCCAAGCCCCCCTCCCCATACCTTGTCCAGGGGGTCTGCAAGGCTGTCAGTGCCCCCTGAGAACAGGCCTATCCTGAAGCAGGATCAGGAGTGTTTCATGTAGTGCTTGTACCATTGATTTCAGCTTCCCGGATAAAAATATCCATGGTATTAATGTACTGCAGGCTCAAACAGCTTTGTGCTATTGGTGTATGCAGATTACATGTCATGCTGTGTGTCTAATTCAGATCAATCTATCAACATTAATATCTGAAGTTAGGGATAAAAGGTTGCAGTTGAAATTCTATCCCTCTCCAGAAAATGTTTTACATGCATACCGCGCAGTGTTTTAGCAAAGGCATTTCAAAAGGCTTCCAGTTTATAATCATCTAAGCATTCAAAGTTCAAACAGTGCTGAGCAAATAACTGCCTTAAATCTAGCCCCTTCTCAAACACGAATTCAAATACGATTTTGAGTGTTGGTATCAAACTCAGTATGTCTTTGTTGGTGGAAGTGAGAATTTAACCTGAACACTGCACCCAGAGTGCTGTATTTTTGAGAATATTTTCCCTACATGACTCTTTCACATTTTAAAAACAGACTTTCTTATAAGGTAATATAGATACACAAAGATCATATTGCTCCCACCACCCAATTAAAATTGCTACATTGTTCTAATAGTTAGCACATTCCTAGCACTGGAAAGGAGCAATGTGGATGTTAAGCAGTTGCTTTACTCCAAACAAAGTGTGGGTTAGAAAAGAGATGAGACTTGACAGGTAGAAATACAAGAAATGTTAAATTTAACTTCCCACCTGCCCTTTGGATAACCTGTGGCTGGTCAGCCATGGAATTCAATGTTGCACAAGGTCATAAAGACATACTTTGCTTTGATTTTATAAATGGCTGATTTTATGGTCACTAACATGCATAGTGAAAGTGAGATCCAATATTAATAGAAGTAAATCAGTCTCATCCTCCCTGGTGTATGTTCCTTTTGACATAATGCATTGAAGGTTGGCATTAGGGTTTTTCAAAGACGTCTAAGGGAATTAGGAATTTCAATGTATATAGGCCCCTAATTCCCTCAATCTCTTTTGAAAATCCCTGCCTTGGTTCCTTGTCTGTTTCTGAAACATTAGGTACTGGACCTATGGCAGATTGCCTGACTGGTAAATTCATTTTTCTCCAGATCCATTTATATGCTTTCTAGGGATCATTTCCTTTTCATTTGGACATTATTTTTACATCTATTTTTAAAGTAACATGCACACCCTATGAAAAAGTCAGATGCCGTTTGAGAGAACAAAAACATTTCTATAGTTTTTAACTAGCTGCATACTTGTATGAGGTCTGCACAGGCCTCTTGGTTTCAGACTAATTTATATAGGACTTTTCAAAATTAAAAAAATACTAAACAAAAAAGTTTTTGTTCTCTTACCCAGTGATTTCAATAATAATAATAACGCTTAATTCCTTTAAGTTCCCATGACATTGTTCACATTCTATTTAGAGACAGGTACTCCTGATCTACTGAAAGTAAAAATAAATGCTTAATGTCTAATTTCTAAAAAGCAGGTAAAGGTGGAGTTAGCAACTTTGCCTTTTATTGGGTGGATGTGAATAAACTCTCTTCCTCTTCACCCTCTGCTGCAGATTCTCCATTGAAGTAAAAATCAAGTAACTTTCCCATTTAGGTAATTTCATGTTCTGGTTGCTGGGAACAGACCAATGAGGTTCAGTTCCAGCTGGGAATAAAGCACTCTCTGGAAGTGTTCTTGTTCTCCTTTCTGCCTCTCTAGGCCAATTGTAACAAAGCCTTTTAAATGTACCTTAGTTTGGAAGAGAAGAGCACAAAAGAATACTTTTTAAAATACGCCAAGGAGGGGCCAGGTGCCAACTTTCTTTTAAATAGGTGCTTGGCTCCATTTCTTATATGAAAATCTTCTCAGAGCAGGAAGCCATGCAAAGGAAATATTACTCATGTCTTTTTTCTTTAAGCATTTTTGGCTTGTCTGAAGCAAGAGTAATAGAAATCGGTAGATGCAGGTTTAAGGACTTCCTCCAAGTCTTTCAAGAATCAATTACAAGTTCCAGTTCCTAGCCAGGAAGAGAGCTCCAATTCAGTGATTCAAAGACCTGCTCTTGTATTTCCTGCCAATCAGAGCAAGAAGCATGGCGCTTACCCATTCCTCTCAATACTCCAATTTGGAGTATCTTAAATGCTTTCACGTTTGCCCTGAAGAGAAACATCAAGCTCTTGGCCTTGATGAACTGTCATAGAATATTCAATTCCCAGTAGCATAGGCATAACACAGATTAGTGGCAGTCCTGTTCACACACTCATGTTAATTAGAGACAGACTGATACACAGATGGGTCACCCAGAACAACTTTAGAAAGACCCCTCTTTATTCTTTGTGTACCCTGCTACCCAGAGTCCATTCTAACCCATCCACCTCAATTGTAGGGCTGAGGCCTGCTGTTGGGCTCAGGGTTTCTGATAGGAGGGTAGATGCATAGTTTCCTTAGTAGGGCTCTACCAATTTCCAGACCCACCTCCCCCTGCTACAGGTTGCTCTGTATGACTGGGCAGCAGCCCCAGAAGGTCCTGCAGCTGGAGGCGGCTTATGGAGTTATGTCTGATCTTCCCTGTACTCCTGGGAGCGCCTCCTCAAAGGGAGCTCCTAGCTCCACCTGGGCAGGGGAGGGACAATCTGGCTCTGAAGGCATAAGCAAGGATGCCAGTCTCACGACCACCTACAAATTTTAGGGTTGCCAGGTGTCTAGTATTGTACCGGACAGTCCGGTATTTGCGCGCTCTGTCAGTAAAAAAATCAGAAAATACCGGACATGTGCAATGTCCGGTATTTTCTGATTTTTTCCGGCTGCGCACCAGACAGAAGCCTGGCATGGGCGGGGGGAGCAGCTGGGAGTCCCAGCTGGGAGGCGGGGCCGCGATTGCCGCCGGGAGCCCTCAGTCGGTTGAGTATGAGGAGGAGGGGAAGCCTCCTCCTCGCTCATGCGTCGCTGGGAGCCTGTGCCGGACAGGCAGCAAGTGCCCAGGAGAGTCCCGCTCTCCGCTGCCAATTTGCTCACCTCTCCCCTTCCCGGCTGGCCGGTTCTCCCCCACTTCCCCTCCTGATCTTCCCCGGCCAGCCCTCCTCCATCCCCCCCCAGCTCTGCTTCCCAGTGGCCCGTTCCTCTTCCTGATCTCCCTGGCCAGTGCCGCTGCACCTCTCCCGGCCCCCGCCAGCTCTGCTTCCCGCCCCCTTCCTCCCGGCCAGCCCCGCGGCCCCCGAACCCTCGCCCCCAGCTCTGCTTCCTGCTGGCCCATTCCTCTTCCTGATCTCCTGGCCAGCGCCGCTGCACCTCTCCCGCCAGCTCTGCTTCCTCCCCCTTCCTCCCGGCCACCCTCGCGGCCTCCGATCCCCAGATGTGCTTCCCGCCCCTTACTCCCGGCCAGCCCCGCCTCCTGGCTGGTCCCCGATATCCCGCGGCCAGCCCCGTTCCGCTCGACCCTCCCCTGCTTCCTGCCCCCATTTCCCCGGCCAGCCCCGTTGCCCCCTCCCGTTAGCTGTTTCCAGGCCCCCACCCTCCATGAAACGTGTCTTTTTTTTTTAAATGACTACCTGATAACCCCAGCAGTGATCCAGGTTCTTGGAGGGCTTTTTTTGGTAACAACTTTGGTCTCCTCCTTTTTTTTCCCTTCAACAAAATTTTTTCCCGGTGTTTTTTTTTGGGGCGGGAGGGGGTGTTCGGTATTTTTGTTTCAGCCATCTGGCAACGCTACCTACAACGGGCTTACATTTGCAACCACCATCCACAATCCACTTTTAGGTTGGGACCCTCACAGTTGCAATACCACAACATTTCAGATTTAAACAGCTGAAAACCTGAAATTTACTGATTTTCAAATCCCATGGTTGTGAAATTGATAGTGCTCTAGCATTAGCAGCTGATCTTCTCTGCTTTCCTCAGTGGTCCATGCTCCAGTATCTTCCTAACCCATTTCCTACAGTCTCCATCATTCACTGTGTAGCACTCGCTCTATGGGCTAAAGGGATGCTCTGTGCCTGAGGGCCACGCCAGTGTTGGCACTTCTCAGTACAGGGGAGCATCACTGCACACACGAGTGACTGATGAAACAAGAGACCATTTCCTCATTCTGCTGAAGGCAGTCCAGACCCCCCACTGATGGCAGTCTGCAGTCAGTCCCTAAGGCAGGGGATGGCAACCTATAGTTCATGAGCCGAATACAGCTCTTTTGGCCAAATTTGGCTGCCCTGTGTGCCGGAGCTGGAGTTGGGCTGTGGTGCGGCTGTCCCTCCTGGGACAGCTGCACTGTGGCCCCGGTTCCAGCTCTGGTGGCCACCCTGTGTGTCAGAGCTAGGGCCACAGTGGCCACCCTGCAACTCCACCTTGGGAGCAGCTGGGCAGCCATGACCCAGCCCTGATCGCAGCTTCAGCCCTTCCTCAGGGCTGGGGCTGCTGCCTGGGGAGGCTGCGTCGTGGCTGCCCAGATGCTGCCAGGGTGGGCTGCCCCATGTGCTGGAGCTAGGGCTGGGGTTGCTGGGCAGCTGCTTCCATTGCAGCCTGACCAAGAAGGCCCAAATCGGGGCCCAGCCCCCATCTGGCTTCAGTGTCCTGTCCCTGGCCCCGATCCTGGGGCAGGCCCCATGGTCTGGCCCAAGTAAGGGCTGACAGTGGCCCCTCCCTCCTGCTGCAGCATGGGTAGCCACGATGTAGCAGCCCAGTCCTGGCCAGGTAAGGTAATCCAGCCCCAGCACACATACCCCAAATACTCTATTTCCCACCTCCAGCACCCTGCCCTGAGCCCCTCATACACTCCAACCCTGACTCCTGCACCTCCCACATCTCCCAGCCCTGTCCCCTGAGCCCATCATACACCTGAATCCCCTGCCCTGAGCCTGATACACTCCAATTTTGACTCCTGCACCAACAAATCCCGACCCCTGCCATCAGATTGACAGGAGACAGCCTGAATGTGTACATGAAGCTGCGTTTGACCAGTTATGATGTAAACATTTCAAAGAAATGTGTGAAAAGATGCAGCAGCAGAAGTCCCATTAAATGAAGTCTGTCAGTACGTTTCATTTATGCTATTAATATTATTGATAATTGACATGATTTATAAGTTGCATATTTTGTCATGCAAATGGGCATTCTTATGCAGCTCTTTGTTGATCACTTGTTCTGAATTTTGATGTAGTTTGGCTATGTGGTGTGAAAAGGTTGCTGACCCCACCCTAAGGAATGCCTGGGAGCCCAGGGACTTGTATAGTAAACTGCCGATAATCCGGCACCTTTAGGACCCACGGGATGCCGGATTATCAGGTATGCCGGACTATCGGAAGGGGGGGGCTATGAAGGGTCTGGGGTGGAGTGGGGGGGATGCGCCCCTCGGTGCTGCGGGACCAACCCGGCAGCACCCCAGCTGCTTTGCCCCAGACTTCCTCAAGTCAGCCGCTGGTCAGTTTCAGCAGCAGCTGAATCGGGGGAAGCTGGGGGGCAGAGCAGCTCCAATTGTCCGGCTGCCTGGAGCACTTCCGGGTTCCAGATGGTGCCGGACCATCAGGAGTGCCGGACCACTGGAGTTTTACTGTACTTTACACTAAGGATGTTTGCTGGGAGTAGAATTGTGAAGCACACTTGTGAGCTTCTCTAGTTACATTAGAGGACCAAAAAAAATTTTGTTTTTTGCATTTGTCTTTGTTTTTCTCCTATAGTATTTATAGAGAACCCCCAGGGAAAGTAACAGAGATCTGCCAACTGGTTATCAGCCCCGACTCCTCAACAGCAAGCAGGTTCCTCAACCTAAACATGAACTTTGTAAGACAGCATGATTTTGTGAAGTTTCATATCCTAAACACACACACACACACACACACTCTTTCTCCGTGCTGCCTTGCAAAGCCACGCAATATAGTAACCCTAACAATGTCCCTGACTCACTCTGCAGTAGGCCAGCCAGTAGGATGATGGGTGAGTTTTTCAAAAGCATTTCATGTGAGTTTAACTTTGCTCCCAGAGACTCCAGCAGAGGCAGAATTAGGCTCATTCTAATTGTCTCCAGGGGTTGACTCATCACCAAGCTCTTGTTGAAACAATCAACGTGGAGCAGCATTGCTGTAATATATTTAATATTAGAATGTTTGTGCTGATGGGGTTTGCAGAACTTGTGTGGAATTGCCATAAGGGCTGGCTCTGAGTTTTCATTGCCCCGAGATCCCTTCCCCCCATGTTTATACAAATTGGTACAGTTTTGTCATTTTGTACAATTGTATCTTGGTTCTCAATAGCTGGTGTTTTTCTTAAAGCCTCAGATGCTAGATTTCTATGAGAATCTAGTTTTCTTCATAAACTCCTAAATGGAGCTACTATATGGGGTATATGCATAACTAACTGGAAAACTGTTCCTATACATTAGACAGGCCTGCTGACGGGGGGGCAGAGAGGCAATTGCGTTGCTGCAGCAGCAATGGCAGGCGGAGCCGTTGGCCCTTTAAATTGCTGCTGGAGTGCTATATCATGTGCTCTATGCTGCTCTGAGGGTTGGGGGAGGCAAGCGCCATGTTCCGGGTGGCACGAGAGCTGGCAGCTCCGGCCCCACCCATTTCAAGGACATGGAGCTAGGCAGCCCCACACTTTGTCTGGAGGCCCACTGTTGGCCCTGTTGACAGTAGATTGCTCCTGGCTCCAGCTGGCTTCCTAGCCCAATGCCTGTGACTGACTGCCTTGCACTCAGTGGCAAGAGACAACCTTGAATAGTTTGGGACCACTGCACTATTCCATGGCAACACACATCACAGGCAACATGTTGTTGAGTTCGCTTTGTTCCTAACATAGCTGCTGTCATTATTGGTGGGAGACTGTAATGCCATGCACCATGAATATTTGACAAGTTGAAAAACAGCCTGCTATATAAATATCCTTTAGGCAAACACAAGGAAAGCAACATTGATCATCAGCTCATTCAGCACTACAGCAAAGCGCATGTAGAGGTCAGAATAAAAATAGGGTACCAAGACAATTGCACTGAATTTTTTCATCCAGCTCTGACAAGATGCCTGCTTGAGGCTTAACTGCATTTATGGCTGAAGATTTCAAGCCCAATCCTCCACTTAAACCTTGCATAGCCACTTACACCTATTCAGGGTCTGTGTAATATGCAGCCATTTGGAAAACAGAGAACAGGACTTGTACAACAATGTCTACACTGCATCTGAGAGAAAGCCCCCAGTTCAGGTACACTGACTTGTGATAGTGGTGTTCATGTTAAAATAGCTGTGTAGCTGTTGGGACTGGAGGTGGTGCCCAGCTTCTCAAGACCTCCAGGCCTGAATAACGTCTATGGAGTCTCTAACCAGCTGGCTTTAATGAGAGCCCTGCTAATGTAAGTCTGTGGCAGCATGCTGGGAGGCTCACTCCCAGATGCAGTGTGGACATACTTTATTAGTGCAGCTTTTGGAATGTGAATGATTAAAATATATTGTACTTTGTAATGGTAGCCTTAGCTTTAGCCTGAAGTTATACAAGGTACTTACCTGATGAAGGGCCCACGCGCAAGTGATAAAAATGGCTATTCACGCATGCCAACAAGAATCTTTTAACATGCTCTCTGTTCAGTGAGGGGTACAGCCTAATCCCAGTACACGAAGTAGCAGGGTTGTGCTGGCAGCAGGACAAAGCTTATAAGGAATCCTGTTTTGGCCCTCTCCGCTTCACCCCTGCAACTGGACCTGGAGGACTGCTGTATCTCCAGAAAGGGAGAAATTGCTGATAGGATGTGCACAGCAGGATGTTAGGCCTCTAGATCCAAGGCCTGCCTTGCTCAGTCCCACAACCCTTTTATGCCTTTGAGTGCAGTGTTTGTGACTAGCTCTGTTCTAGAGGGCACAGGCAGCGTATAGTCCCATACCACTTGTACCACAGTATATATATACTACAGTTGCATTCAGAGGTTGGTCTTGCGGTTAAGGCTCAGGACAGGGATTTAAAGCTATTCCCAGGCTGCAGTAGGAGTGCTGGTTCCAAAATGACCAGCTCATATTCAACATTAGTCAAGATGAAACACTGAAAAGGTCTTCTCCCCGTCCCCTTTGTGGTCTTATATCATGGCAGAACCCAAAGATCTCAACTGGATCCCAATGTACTGGGAATGCAAGAACCTAGAGGAAACCCTTGCGATTTGCGGAATCACTATTTGCAGGTCTCCGATCCCGCATAGAGGGAGGCAGGTGGCGGGGGCTGGGAGCTGCAGAAAGCTCGTTAACAGCTCCTAGCCCCAGTAGTGAGTTTGAGAGCTACAGGGAGCTCACTGCAGGACCAGAAGCCACTGCTCCCTGTATTTGCAAATGGAAAAGGTTTCTGGGATGTCCAGAGCCAGGAAGCACTTAAGTTCCATTGTTCTCAATGGGATTTCAACTGAGTTTGAAAACATCCTTTCATAGAATCATAGGACTGGAAGGGACCTCGAGAAGTCATCGAGTCCAGTCCCCTGCCCTCATGGCAGGACCAAATACTGTCTAGACCATCCCTGATAGACATTTATCTAACCTACTCTTAAATATCTCCAGAGATGGAGATTCCACAACCTCCCTGGGCAATTTATTCCAGTGTTTGACTACCCTGACAGTTAGGAACTTTTTCCTAATGTCCAACCTAAACCTCCCTTACTGCAGTTTAAGCCCATTGCTTCTTGTTCTATCCTCAGAGGCCAAGATGAACAAGTTTTCTCCCTCCTCCTTATGACACCCTTTTAGATATCTGAAAATTGCTATCATGTCCCCCCTCAATCTTCTTTTCTAAACTAAACAAACCCAATTCCTTCAGTCTTCCCTTATAGGTCATGTTCTCTAGACCTTTAATCATTCTCATTGCTCTTCTCTGGACCCTCTCCAATTTCTCCACATCTTTCTTGAAATGCGGTGCCCAGAACTGGACACAATACTCCAACTGAGGCCTAACTAGCGCAGAGTAGAGCGGAAGAATGACTTCTCGTGTCTTGCTCACAACACACCTGTTAATGCATCCCAGAATCATGTTTGCTTTCTTTGCAACAGCATCACACTGCTGACTCATATTCAACTTGTGGTCCACTATAACCCCTAGATCCCTTTCTGCCGTACTCCTTCCCAGACAGTCGCTTCCCATTCTGTATGTATGAAACTGATTGTTCCATCCTAAGTGGAGCACTTTGCATTTGTCTTTATTAAACTTCATCCTATTTACCTCAGACCATTTCTCCAATTTGTCCAGGTCATTTTGAATTATTACCCTATCCTCCAGATTAGTCGCAACCCCTCCCAGCTTGGTATCATCTGCAAACTTAATAAGCATACTATACCAATATCTAAATCGTTGATGAAGATATTGAACAGAGCCGTCCCAAAACAGACCTCATGGAACCCCACTTGTTATGCCTTTCCAGCAGGATTGTGAACCATTAATAACTACTCTCTGAGTACGGTTATCCAGCCAGTTATGCACCCACCTTATAGTAGCCCCATCTAAGTTGTATTTACCTAGTTTATTGATAAGAATATCATGCGAGACCGTATCAAATGCCTTACTAAAGTCTAGGTATACCACATCCACCGCTTCTCCCTTATCCACAAGACTCGTTATCCTATTAAAGAAAGCTATCAGATTGGTTTGACATGATTTGTTCTTTACAAATCCATGCTGGCTGTTCCCTATCACCTTGCCACATTCCAAGTGTTTACAGATGATTTCCTTAATTACTTGCTCCATTATCTTCCTGGCACAGAAGTTAAACTAACTGGTGTGTAGTTTCCTGGGTTGTTCTTATTTCCCTTTTTATAAATGGGCACTATATTTGCCCTTTTCCAGTCTTCTGGAATCTCTCCTGTCTCCCATGATTTTCCAAAGATGATAGCTAGAGGATACCTCCTCTATCAGCTCCTTGAGTATTCTAGGATGCATTTCATCAGGCCCTGGTGACTTGCAGGCATCTAACTTTTCTAGGTGATTTTTGACTTGTTCTTTTTTTATTTTACCTTCTAAAACTACCCCTTCCCACTAGCATTCACTATGTTAGGCATTCCTTCAGACTTCTCGGTGAAGACCAAACAAAGAAGTCATTAAGCATCTCTGCCATTTCCAAGTTTCCTGTTACTGTTTCTCCTCCTCACTGAGCAGTGGGCCTACCCTCTCCTTGGTCTTCCTCTTGCTTCTAATGTATTTATAAAAAGTCTTCTTGTTTCCCTTTATTCCCGTAGCTAGTTTGAGCTCATTCTGTGCCTTTGCCTTTCTAATCTTGCCCCTGCATTCCTGTGCTGTTTGCCTATATTCATCCTTTGTAATTTGTCCTACTTTCCATTTTTTATATGACTCCTTTTTTATTTTTAGATCATGCAAGATCTCGTGGTTAAGCCAAGGTGGTCTTTTGCCGTATTTTCTATCTTTCCGACACATCGGAATAGCTTGCTTTTGGGCCCTTAATAATGTCCCTTTGAAAAACTGCCAACTCTCCTCAGTTGTTTTTCCCTTCAGTCTTGATTCCCATGGGACCTTACCTATCATGGGAATAGGATATTTCATAAAATATCCTTTATGAATAAGGATATTTTCTTGCACTGAGCCCATGGGAGAGAGAATTCCAGTGAGTAGGACATGAAAGTTACTGGAGTCCCCACGCCAGGACTCAGCATAAGGAAACATATGTTCTTGATTTTGTACTGCATGTGTGGAATTTGTTATAATTAATAAAAAACAAAAGTGACTGCTTTTTAACAGCAAAAATACTCAATTTAAAAACAGAGTACTGTTCATCTCAACTTCTGGTATATATTGCAACTGTTACAATAATTCCTTCTTCCTTTAACTACTTCTGATGAGCCATACTCTATATAAAGGCACTCACTGTAAAAGGCAGTTATGACCAGAACAAATCTCTAAAATATCACCCTATCATATTTTATTCAAGTCAAAGATGTTTACTTGCCCCTCTCACAAATGTCAGGTATTCATTGCTATTCACCACCACGAGAATTGGAATTATTAAAGCTAGAATAGAATCCACCAGCAACAGAATTGTTAACTAATGGCTGAACGCTGCATTTGATGACAAAACCCTTATTGACTTCATCTGGAATCAGATTAGGGTACATTTTTCAATTGCAGAGTATTACTGAGATCCAGAAAGAACTCAACTTTGGTTTCAGATGACAAGTTACATTTGCAAAGCTGGAAGATAGAAAACATCTCTTTACATATAAACTAAGAAAATTTCCTGTGTAAGTTGCTGCCACAAAACATGGAATGATAGCTCCCTTAGTACCATCATTTTATTTACAATCACTTCTCAGTGTATAGCTGCACTTTAAGAATGATCAGGTTAAAAGTTATCTTTGAAGATAGGGTATTGGATTGGGATAAAATAACAGTAACATTCTTGTGGTAAGCTTTTTTTTTCTTTTTATGAGAAGTGCTCTTAATGCTTTACTAGGAGTCATTTTCTAAGTATTAGGCATTTATACTGGATTATTTCTGATAAATTGAAAATATAACATTATTTGAAAATCACAGTAAGTGTTCATAAATGCTTCATTTTAATATTTTTGTATGAACATTTTCCCATGACCATCCCATAACTACATTTATATTTCATTTTGCAGTTTTTTCCATATGGAGATGCTTCAAATTTGCCCAACATGCCTTCAGAACCTTTGATAAGAATGGCGATGGAACCATTGACTTCAGAGAGTTCATCTGTGCATTGTCCATCACCTCAAGGGGTAGTTTTGAACAGAAATTAAACTGGGCCTTTAATATGTATGATTTAGATGGAGATGGTAAAATTACAAGAGTGGAGATGCTGGAAATTATAGAGGTAAGACACATATTACATACTATTACAAACAATTTGTGTGAATGTTTTCCATAAGGCATTACACAAACATTTCCTGATACAAACACGCAAGGATTGGTATGCTAGCTCATCAGAAGAATTTGTGCACAAAACATAGCATATGCACAAAAAACGTGTATTTCTATACAAGCTGGGCTGATAATACTGAAATCTAACCTAGCGTTAAACAATTTTTCACCAAAGAGTTTGCATCTCAAAACACATTATGATAGTTAGAACGTATCTATCCAACATTGAGTGCTAATTCTATTAGTAACTAGGCGCCTCCATCATAAAAATGTGTAGTCAAAGTAGCTTCTAAAATGTTGCCAAATTAGTGATTACTGGGGTGTAGAATATCAACTTTGAAATGTTAGTACATATAGTAGCTTATTCGGAGTCTCCAAACAGTAGTATTTCCAGTTGAACAAAACTTTCCATTATCTAAAATAGGATATTCCAGTGTCCATTAAACACCAGAAATTTATCCAGACTTTCAGTTGACCTCCATTTTAATAAAGATGTAATGCAGAGCCATCATTTAGTGTTGTTTTTCAAAGCAATTAGCATACTGATTTAAAAAAATGTTTCCATGATTTCTGAGAGTTATGTAGTGTATGCATACCTGTGTGTATTTAAATTTAACAAAGGTACATTTGATAATTTTCTGTCTGTGAAACAGTACAGCTGAACACCTCTAGGCCCTCAAAATAGGAATTCTAAAACTCAGAGTTCTAGACAGCTTAAATCTTTACCTGATGGAAAAATCTTTTCATTCTTGGTCTAGTGTTTAACAAATTATCATGTAATTTCTTACAACACCAAGATGAATCTTGTACCAAAAACAAACAAAACAAAAGAAACCCTAACAGTTGACACACATGATTATAGGAAACGGATCGGTCAAATAGTGTTTAAAATGTTTCAAAGAGCTGAAGTTTGTTAAAAACCTCAAATTCCAGAAATGCATATACATCTGATCCAGAGTATAGATCATCTGAGCTGCAGTGGTGTTCTAGTTTTTTTGAATACTACAGAACTACACGTATATTGGATTGTCATAAATAGAACTATGCATCCACTTGTAACTGGAAACTCGCTTACTCAGAAAATCATAATTTTGCTCTTCAGTTGTTTGAAGAATCAATTAGTTCTAACGTACCAAATGGAATAAGCATTTTTGAAGAAAATTGTATATACAGTATATTAATTTAATTGAAATATTTAGAAGGTTGTTATTCCTTGTCAGAAGAAAATGTATTTGGGATTTTTAAAAACTAAATTTAAGGCATAATCACATTCTCAAACTAGAAAATCATGTCTGCATATAATCATGACACCTAGAACCCACGTACTAACGCCACTTAATTATACTTACTCCAAATTTTGATTTTTAAAAATTATTATTTTCCTTTGCTTTCTTTCTAAAGGCCATTTACAAGATGGTGGGTACTGTGATAATGATGAAAATGAATGAGGATGGTCTCACGCCAGAGCAACGAGTAGACAAGATTTTCAGCAAGATGGATAAGAACAAAGATGACCAGATCACACTGGATGAATTCAAAGAAGCTGCAAAGAGTGATCCTTCCATTGTATTACTCCTGCAGTGTGACATTCAAAAATGAGCTAATGTAAAATGCATTATGGACTGCACAGAAGTTTAGATGTTCCATTCAGTTTGCAGCTATTTCCACACACAAAAATTGCTTGGACTACCTATAAATGGACTTGCTTCTTGTGTTTGAAACACTTGTGTGCATGAGAATGTCATTTGCTAAAGAATTTTAAAAGTATATATTATAAAAATAAACTGCCACAATGTGATCTGTGCAATGTCATTTCATAACAGTCCTATTCCTCTGAAGCCTGTGCAGCAGTACCGTGCTGCAGTGAAATTATACTATTGATTGTTCGTTTTACTGATGCTAGCTATGTGTCTCCTAGCCTGAGTAATGTTAGTGGCACTGACTTCCCATGGTAATGTAACTGTTGATTATAAATCATGTCACCATTCTGCTGTAAAGTAGTACTGGACAGACAGAGGCAAAAGTTCCTCAGTTCATGAGTCTGATCCACACATGTGCTTGTATTGTCAGTGAATATAAATGTAATTCATTTGCATGCCTTTTAGGTTTGCCTTAATTCTTACCTCATTTGCATCCTTTCAATCTGGAAAGAGCTATGTCAGAGGAATGCAGTATAAACAAAGTTAAGTAAATCCTGCTAAAATGTTCCCTTAATTAAAAAGTATATATACATTTAAAATATTGTTTTACTGGAAGTTTAAAAAAGTTTTGTTGGAAGTAGAATGATTTCTGCTTGAATTTTCAAAAGCTTCCAAAGAGGTTGCAATATATGTCCCAAAATAAATTTATAATATTTGACTTTCCCCTAATTCTTATTTCACATTTTTAGCATGTTGCTATTGAGAGGAAAAAATATGATTCAGTCACTACAAGAATCTGCCACTACAAAGCTGGAAAATACTTCATTATGAAAACAATGTAAATTGAACTGGAAATAGAACTTAATTCTTATCCAAACTGCCTTATTTGATGAATCGTCTTATATGAAATCAAATACTGTGGTTCTCAAATGCATCAGTAGGGACAGATTCTCATCTCTACAAGTCAGAAAGAAAATAGCTGGTAAGAACACAAGAGAGCTCACCCTCAAAATTCTTCCTTATCCACAGGTATTCTAGTACAGTAAAACCTGTGTTATCTGGCATGCTAGGGGAATTAGGGCGTTCTGGTTATCTAAAAATTCTGGTTATCTGAGGGTCCCATCAACCTAGGAAAAATGAATGGACAATAATAGTAAAATTCAAGTTTTTAAATATTGGTAGTTTTGTAGTGTGAGGCAGTTGGTCTCACATTTCTATTTTGAGTTAAAGATGATTAGTACTTCTTAAATACATTGTTAAGCCAATCATGGTAAACCAAGCCAAGCCTGTGCGCCTGAAGATGTGACAGTATTGTGGCTGGGGGCAATGCTGGTTAAAGCTTTCTGGTTAACAGAGTGCCGGATAACAAAGGTTTCACTGTATCTGGTCTCCCTAACAATGTGGCACTGTCAGCAAATCTTTCTTTTGCTGAAATATTCATTTCTATAGTATAATTCACAGAAGAAAAAACAGCAATAGGATAGGACAGACAGACTTCCTCAAAAGTTTTGATTATGGAGGAGAAAACTGACAATTGACATACAAATATGAGTAAAGTTCCCCCTCAAAATTAACTCCTCAGGGAGAAGCATCAACAGAGTCATTAGAAGTTTAAGATTCAACAGCTATAAGCACTATTAGGTGAGCATTTTCAAAGCCACTAATTCAAAACTCACATTGGAAGAAAAGGGATTGCTTTATTTCCTGACAATTGTTAAAGTATTGCAGCATTTCACCCAGAAACTGAAAGTATAATTTTAGATTTCTAGCCAGCCAGAATATCAATTCTCTTTTACTTAAATAGTTTTCTAAGCTCTTTCTAAATCAAAGCAGCACCCATTCCCTTGATCTACAGCTGGCCTAACTCTGCCTTGTTTACCCCACATAGCACTGTAACATCAATGAGATAAAACAAAAATAAGCAAAGAGGATAGTAGAAAATCAATGAGAAAGTAGATAAGCAGCTCAGTCATATAATATGCCCATTACGTGGCTGGAACTTTCTGGAATGACTAGAGGTAACATCTCACTTGTCCAGCTCACTAAAACCCTCTTAAGTTTATTAGCCTTTGACTTCTTTTAACATGCTTTACAGGGTTACAGAAACGACAGAAAAATTACAATGCATGCACACTAGCCACGTTTGCCAGTTGGGAGAAGATAGCAAAGCTCTAGTGCCTTTACATTACTTTTCTTACCTTTTGAAGAAGCCACACAGTTCTGTCAATCTGCAAAATCATGCCTCAAAAAACAAGGCAAATAATCTCTGCATTTCTAGACTCAAAAAACCAAGATGGGCTCTAAGCCTGAAGTCATAAACATCTCCAAATAAGTCAATGAATAAGCAGTAAGGCAGGAAACATTGGATTTACATGTCCATATATGTTGAAGATTCTTCACCATAAAATCTTCCCACACTATTAGTTTCATCGCCTTCTGATCAGAATCAATTCAGTTGTCTACCGCTTTGTTATTTATATACTTTGTGCAAAAGCACTATGGAAATAAAAGTCCATAGGGAAACTCTCACCCTCCTGAAGCTAAAGAAAAGTTGGACCATTGAACTTCCTGAATGGAGGTTCTAAAGAGCATAGAGAGAGGCTGTTCTCAGTAGTGACGGATGGCAGAACAAGGAGCAATGGTCTCAAATTACAGTGGGGGAGGTCTAGGTTGGATATTAGGAAAAACTATTTCACCTGGAGGGTGGTGAAGCACTGGAATGGGTTACCTAGGGAGGTGGTGGAATCTCCATCCCTAGAGGTTTTTAAGTCTCAGTTTGACAAAGCCCTGGATGGAATGATTTAGTTGGGATTGGTCCTACTTTGGGACAGGGGGCTGGACTCGATGACCTCCTAAGGTCTCTTCCAGCTCTATGATTCTAAGTCAGATAAAGTAAAATTGAAAAGAAAGCTTTTCTGGACAAATTTAAAATTTGTCATCAAAACGGAAAAAAAAATAATTAAAATAGCTGGTTATTCGAAAAACATAAGTAATTTCTGATCAAAAGCTATTAAAAACTTTTTTTTATTTTTAAAGCAGCACCTCCCTCTACATTGTACAACAGCAAAAGCAAAGCAGTAAGGTTACTGTATAACATGCCTACATGTGTTAACACTGTTCTATTGATCCTACCTATAGTACAAGATCAGAAGCAGAACTGTACAAAAGCAAAAAAAAGTAAACGACTGTAACATTTACAGTGTATTGCACATGGATCTTAATCCTGATATACATTTTAGTAAACATGTTATAACTGTCTTTAATTTTGCATATTTTCGCACATGCTATATAGCATATGTCATTTAAGGTTCAGGGGCTCTGTTCTTCCTTAGTCTGGCAATGCTCCTGGCCCTAGCCATCTGTTTTCTTCCTGAGAGTGCCCCAGCCCCAGAGCACCTGTGAGGTCACCGACAGTGCCAAACCAAGGGTGTTACTGGATATGAGAAATCCAGATTACAGAGGTTCAATCTGTACATGCTTTGTTTAAATAGAATCAGGGATCTAACTTCCTAAAAGGTGATAGTTACTAGTTTTATTATGCTGATGCTCTAAGCGCTTCAAATGGTGTATAAAGAGAACCACTTGGGAAGAGTGAGAGCGTATTTTTCCAGTCAAAGATTATTTTGTCAACAAATTCTGTACTTTTTAGTCATGAGAATATATACTGAAATTTAAGAATCTTGTTCTAGATATAGCAAATCTACTTCCATTTGAAAACTGTACATGTATGTTTAAACTGATTTTTACAAATATAGTAAAAGTGTTCAAATATACTTGGCAGTTAAGTTAGGAAGAGTTTGGTTTCCTTCCATTTAGGCAACAACTTGCCTGGTTCAGAAACTCAGACATTACAGCAATTAAGCTAATGGGTTTTCTCCCATTCTATAGCATCAACAAAGCATGCAAAAACAGCAGTAGAGACCTTTTAACATTAGGATGACAGCTACCTATAGTTAGAGGTGATGCCTGGGCGGTACATTGAAAAGTTGTGTCCTTCCCTCCTCTCAATTTACTTCTTGCCTTGTACTGAACATGCTCAGAAACACTGCTGAAGCTGGCTGCCCTCACTTGCTCCCCCCCACCCCACTGGCAAGCACAGGTTGTCCTGCCTATACTGTTAGATTTTTTTGTATGGATATTTCTGATATTACACCATACACATTTACATTTTGATTGAATGTATTACCTAATAAAACGTCTAACATTATGTAATTTTGGGTGAGAAGACAGATTTTAAAAGAGTTGTGCAAAAATTTCAGTACCTATTTCTTTGTTATACTTTCACATAAGTGGTTCTGTTCTTAAAATATCGAGGCAAAATACTGCAAATATTTCCACAGTTAAATATGTAAACACTGCTGATATACTCAAAACAAATCACAGAAACTGCTTGATAGCCCAATTGTTCTACCCTTGATACACTCAAAAGCAAAATCCAATCTTGAAAACTGAGCATATTTTGTTACATTTTAACATCTTCTTGAACAGTGTTGAAAAATAAAAGCCTAGCAGAATTTATATGTACTTGAACACTTTTTATTTTTAAATATCTATAAATGCATTACTACTTATATCAGTTTTAAAAGTAATTTTTAAATGATTTTTCTCCAGCATAATTATATATAAAATATATTTCAATTTTTCAGAAAAGCCCAAAATGTACATCTCATGTTTGAATCTCCAGTATGTGGCAGCTGAAGAAGAAAGTTTAACAAAATGAATATTTTCATTTAATTTTTTCCAGTGAACCAAACATTTTTTTTAAACTGAATTGTAATTTTACTAAAATTATACCCGTCATTTACATTACAAAACTGTTTCTCTATAAAAATATAAAGGAGCTTTCTCCTCCAACTAGAAATATCTTTTAATTAAATTCTCCTAACCTGAAAGAAGAAGAAAATACATGTTTGGCTAAATGGACTGTGGAACAAAGTGCATTAGGGAAATTTTAGTGTACCAATAGGGTATACACAGACCAACTAATGTACATGTTGGTATGCTTTAGAAATCCTACCCCCACTATGCATGCTGCTGCATCATATGTACAGAGAAGCCCTTAATATTACAGACATATAAATTATATACATTTATACTAAAAAAATATGAAAATTAGGGATAGCATATTAATATGTCAAAATATTTATTAATTTTAGTCTTCTTCCTCTTCTTGATGTCTATGCTGAAAATTTAGCGTTGTTTGTCCTCTTTCAGGGTCTTGCATTCGGAGGATCCGAATAAGGCTACTCGTAGGAAGGGAACTAGAAACAAAACACACAATTTAAACAATTCCCTTTATCAATGAGTTAATGTGTCTGCCAACATGACTCTCTAGCACTGCATTCTTTGATCATATAAAACAGTACCATGGAGTGAAATCCTGGCCCTACTGAAGTGAATAGCAAAGTTTCCACAGATATCAATATGTCCAAGATGGTAACCCATGATCTTTACCTCAAGCGGTGAACTCTCTATATTTTATGTCACAATTAATACCATTTTTATTCCATCCCCTAAACTTTAAAATATAGAAGATTGCATGAGCTGTACAAATGGAATTTTAAACTGAAAGTACAAACTCTAAGAGAAACGAAATTAGTTGTCAAACACCCTTTAATGTATAAATGTCCCTTAGATCCTGATGCTGCAGTCACTCACACATTCAACTTAAGTGCAGTTATGCACATATGCGTATGCACAATCCAGTCTTTAAATTGTTGGCCAGAGGCTGTTCCACAAAATACCTTAACTGTACTTTGGTTTCCATTATATTAGTGTTCCCCAATATTAATACTACAATTAAATGCATATGCTTTAACAAAAATATAAAATGAGACTTCATATAAACTTCACTTAAAAACATATGCAACAATATACCTAGAATAATATAATCAAATGGTAAATTCCCTATATTCCTATCTAAATACGCCACAAATTATACAAACACGTATTAGCTTTTAAAGAAATATTATGACGGAATATAATTGTCGTGTGCTTTTAGGTTAATAATAAGGCATCTATAAAGAATAAATTTCAATGTGAAGGCTTGAATTTCATCTATGTCCTCTGGTAACTTATTGAAGGCAGTGTGTTAAATAGTTTTGTCACTAAACTCAAATTGAACTGTTGTACTACATTACTTGAAAGTTTTAGTGTCAGAATTAAGGTGTGTACATTAGAAAAGCATGTTCACATTCCATATTCCAAAAAAAGTTATTAACATTAATGCCTTTATTAATACTAATTTTGACTTTTTATAATATTATTTTACTTTTTCTAACTACTGTTTATCAAGGGAAAAAGAGTCCCCTGTATTTATGGCAATAACCCACAAAACACTCACAAAGTTTTCCTGATGGGTATGTCAACATTTTTCTTATAGCTACCTAATTTGATTAGATTAAGTTTGTGATCTCCTTTTAGATATACACTATAGTATTTCCTTTTTTACCACATGGACAGTATTCTCTTGAGCTGGGTTTGTAGGGGACTTTAAAATATTAAATATTACATACTTTTAAAAACAAACAAAACCGATCAACCAAAACAAAAACTTCCAAAACTCATTGAAGAAAACCAAATGCTTGATAGAACAGCTATGATACATCTATAACAAACTTGCTCTGTATTCCACCTTAGGCACATTCTTGTGATAAAAAACATTCCTTGTTTTGTCTCCGTCATGTAACATTTATTTCTGCTCACATTATTCAGAGTGACAGACACTAGTCTCAGACTGATGTCAATTGTATTTCATATGATATTCTACTCTCCATTTCCCAAAGCAGGAATTAAAAAAAAATAATACTATGTCCAGCATGTATTTAATTATTAATTTTCCAATGACCCAAGTATGTTATCCTCATCATTAGGGACAGATAGTGCCTCGCCTCACACAGCTGCATACATTAAAGGGAGATGATACAAGCAGTATTCTACACCTGTCTCTTGGGTTCTCGCAAAAGGGCTAAGCACCAACCCAAGTCTTCATGGTTCACGAACAAAAGGGGCAAACATCTTTATTGACACCAGTGTGGCTAGTAACCACTAGGGACGTAAAATACCGTTTAAAATGTTAACTATTTAAACTATATGTTTAACCAGCCCGCTGTGGAGTGGTGGGCCTGGCCAGGCTGAAGCAGACCGCTGCCACGATGCACCATGGGTGGGGTGCTGCTCCAGCCAGGTCAGGTGCGGATTAACTGGTTACATCCTTAGTAACCACCAAATAAGGAGTGGGTTGTAATTAACCTGACTGATTTGACTGAGCTCAGGAGGATGCTCTAACAGAAATTTCAAAAGGGACTCCCAGGTGTTTAATGAGAATCAAGCTCAAATCTTAGAAGTGGAGATACAACAGCCACTCTTTCTGAAACAATTTTACATAACGACACATGAAAACTGATCACTGAAAAGCAAACCTATTGACTCACTTAGACATAAAAGCATTTCTGATACATGGTGGCACAAAAATGATGAGTAATTCCTAGGCATCGAACTATAGGGAAGAAACCTTATCACCAAGGTGGAAGAATATTACAATTGCACCGGTTATCAAATGAAAATTTCTGAGAACAGAATATGTGTATAGCTACAAAATCCAGTCTATAATATTAGTAATAGGGATGAATTAGCAGCTTCTGAATCCAGAATAGTAACTTCAACCATGAGGTTTAGGCGGTTTGTACTCAGGGCGGCTAGTGCTACCAGTGCTGTTACTACAAAATAGGATGCGATTCCCAGCTCTCACAGACATACACTAATTCTCATCTGAGCCAGCTCTCTAAAAATAGCAGTTAAGAATGAGTGATCATAGTATCTTGAAATTGTTGAAGGAGAGTGAAGTAGGGAAGGGCAAACAAACACTACTTAAAATCCCCAAATCATCATGGTGGTCATTTAAGAATGCTTTTGATGCTGATATCCTAGGGGTAATAAACACTATAAAAAAGGTCTACTGCCTTCTTGCTTACATATCTATTTAACATTTCTAGCACACTTAATCTAGGAAGCTTAAGGGAAAATGATTACCTCATGCTCTGAGGTGTGAGCAAAATAAATTGTCGATGACGCTGAGAATCTGCCATCTTGAGCATCATGTCCATTGAAATTCTTCTATTAACCATGTCCTGAGAACAAATGATTGACCAGTTATTGATATGCAACATATTTTATTGTTTAGCATTACCGTACAAGCTATTAATACAACCATCCGTAAAGACTAAACTAAGCTTGAAGATACTTTGCTAAAACAAAAACACATTGAAATTCCATTAAAAAAAATCGACATGAAGAAAACATTAAGGATACAGTCAAGCACAGCAATTCAAGAAGTCAACAGGGGTTGTGTACTGGTCATAAACACTATCCCTTTACATGTGTGTACAGTAACATGATACAGTCTTCAACTGCAAAATCACATACTGTATTTTAATACTTTGTACCTTTTTCTACCACTTTGGATACATGCATAGAACCTTATGCTATCATGTACCATTGAGCATATGCTTATGAGTGCTTGGCAGTCACTTATATACGGCATGCACAATCGGGATGTAACATCCCAGTTAATCAGTTAACCAATTAAATATTAAGTTCACCTAATGTTTAACCAGTTAACTGACTAAATCAGGATCTGGGTTGAGGACCACTCCTTGGACTACCTCTGCTGGCTCCCAGCCCCCATGCAGGGATTGGGGCCACCTCTACTGGTTCCCAGCCCCCACGTGGGGACTGGGACTGCCTCTGTGGGCTCTTGCTGGAGCAGTCTCCCGGCCCCCCCGTGGAGTTCCTGGGCTCCCCACAGACAGAGGCTGCTCCAGACACCAGATCAGTCCCTGCCTGCGGAGTGCCCAATCCTACTGCAGACAGGGGCTGCTCCGGACAAGACACGAAGGTATGCATCAAGGATCAGGTCGTGGCTCTGCAGATTTCCTGGAAAGGCACGTGAGCCAGGAAACTTGCAGAAGCAACCAGGGATCATGTAGAGCATGCTGTCAGAGGTGGTGAGGAGACCTGAGCCCAGGGGTGGGCAAAAGGGCCTCCACAAGCTGGGATCCGGCCTGCCAAGCGGGTGGATCCAGCCCACGGAGGCCCTGCTGGCTCCCCTATCCCCAGGCCCTAATTGGCCTAGGGGTAGGAGAGCAAGGGAAGTCTCCTCCACGCCAGAGGCATGGGCACCTTGGGGGAACGTGGGGTGGGGGCAAAGGCACTCCCTCACCCCCAGACTAATCATTGTCTGGGGGTGGAGAACCCGGAAATATCTTGGCCCCGCCCCTTCCACTTGATGCCCCGCCCCTTCCTGTGCAGCCTGGGGCCACTTCAAAAATTTCCAAAGTGGGTCCTGGCAAAAAATTATTGCCCACCCCTGTCTTAGCCAGATGATAACATGCATGGATAGACGCTGTGATACAAGATGAGATGTGCTGCAAAGAGAGAGGAAATCCCTTCACACGATCCACCATGCCACAAATGGCTGTGAAGACTTGCAGAAAGACTTGGACCAATTGATGTAGAAAGCGAATGCATGCAGTCTTTGTTCCTGTGAGTTCTGGTGAGAGTTAGGGTAGAACACGAGGAGAAAAATGTCCTGCTCAGTGTAGGAACTGGAGACTACTTTTGGACCATGTCCAAACTGTTGCACCCTGGCTATAAATTAATGCCAGCCAAGATTGGAGGGGGGAGAGGCAGAGCCTGGAAAACTGGAGTACATACGTACATGCCACCATGTGGCCCATTAAGTCTGAGGAACATCCGGGCTGTGGTCACTAGGAAATTGCTGAGCAACCACAAGAGCTGGGTCAGCACCTCAAACTGCTGCTTTGGCAGAAACACCTGAGCCTTGGTGGAATCAAGTTCCGCTCCTATGAATTTGATCTGCTGTGTTGGCGCGAGAACTAGGATTGAGTTCTCGCGCCAACACAGAGAACTCAATTAGGATTGAGGAGAAGGCCCAGTCTGAGCAGAGTGAGAAGGCCCAGTCTGAGCAGAGTGTCCCAAGTGAAGGCAATGTGAGATTTCACTTGCTGACAGGAACAGCCCCGTAAGAGCCAGTCATCCAGGTAAGGGTATACTTGAATACCATGTCCCTTGAGGAAGGTTGCTACCACTGCCATACATTTGGTGAATATCCATGTGCTGTAGAAAGCCCAAAGGTGGGGGCATTAAAGGGGAAATTGTAGTTGCCCACTAGGAAACAGAGGAAGTGCCTGTAGGTTGGTTTGATCTCTACATGGAAGTAAGTGTCCTTTAAGTTGAGGGCAGTGTATCAATCTCTCGGATCCAGGGAACGGCTAATGGAGCTCAGTGAGACCATCTGAACTTGTGAGTGGCTATAAACTTATTGAGCTCTCTGAGCTCCAGCAAGGGCCAGAGACCCTCCTTTGCCTTGGGAACAAGGCAGTAGTGGGAGTAAAAGCCCCTACCCATGAAGTCAGCTGGCATCTCCTCCACCTCCCCAAGGTCTAGGAGCTTGAGCACCTCCTGAAGAGGGACAGGCAGGTGGAGGTGGGAAGGCATGAAGAAGAGGAATGGCCAGGAGTAACCCATTTCCACTGTCCAGAGAACCAGTGGAAGCAGAAAAGTTAGTTCGGAAGGGAAGAGGATCCAATGTGATAAGTACTTTGTCATCGGGCGTACCTTCAAAAGGCCTTACACCCCGAAGGATGCTTGAACTGTACCTGGCTGTTATCGGAAGGCGGCCAGGATGGCTTACATCGTGGGCACCTAAGCCGCCAGCGTAAGTAGTCAGACTTGAGGAAAAGAGGGAATGACCACTATGAGGACTGTGGCTTGAAAGTCTTCAGCTGCATGAAGAGCGTGTGCATGCCCAAGGACTTCATAGTATTACAAGAGTTCTTGAGATTATGGAGGTTGGAGTTAGTCTACTCAGCACATAGTCCCCTGCCATTGAAGGGGAGGCCCTGCAGGGTTTGCTGAACCTCAGGGAGAAGGCCCGATGGCTAGAGCCAGGTGACCCGGTGCATAACTATGCCTGAGTTGACCCAGGTTGCTAAGTCCCCAGCATCCAGAGCCTGTAGACAAGGTACAGGAGACCACCCTGCCCTCCTGGACCAATGTGATGAACTCATTCTGAGAGGTCTGGGCCAACGAGTCCCTGAATTTAATTAAAGATTCCCAGGAGTTATAACAATTATGGCTCAGGATAGCCAATTGGTTCGCTATCCGGAGTAGCAGAACCCTTGCTGAGTAGACCTTCTGGCCAAGTTAAGGCATTTAGTATCCTTTAACTTAGGCACTAGGAGCTGGTGACCTTGATACTCTCTCTCGTTTACTTCCTCCACTACCAGGAACAAGGTGGGTAAACAGGTACTCAAACCCCTTGATCGGAACAAAGTACTTTCTCTCAACCCCCTTTACTGTTGGTGGAATAGAGGTAGGGGTTTGCCATAAAATCTTGGCTGTGGACAGGATGTTCTTCCTGAGAGGAAGCGCCCCCACTGGGTGGTCCTCGAAGGCCAGGATGTTGACTATCGGGTCATCCTGTTCTAGGATCTCCTCTACCTGGAGGTTAAGGCTGAGGGCCACCTTGTGGAGCAGGTCCTATAGGGCCTGTATGGAGGTGCCGTAACCACTGCGTCCAGGGAAGAGGACAAAGATGCTGCTGGGGGGGGAAGGGGGAGACGCCACATACTGGTAATCCTCAGGTTGGTCCTAGGCTTGCACCGCGGGGCTAGACCGGGTCTCAGGTGGCAGCATAGCTGAGGGTGCTGGCTCAGGTGGCATCCATCTGACAATGGCTTCTGGGACCCGTGATTTTGACATAGATGACAGGGGCCCAGTAAGCAACATGCTGTGGGCCTGGTGGAATGCCCAGTGTCCAAAATTGTTACTGCACTGGCCGGTAGGGCCCAGCTTGGATCCTGCATGGACAAGAACCCACTGGCATTGAGCTGTCTGAAGCCATTGAGGTTTCCCTCAAAACAGAGCCTGGCGAACCCGAGCGAAAAGGGTAAGCGGTGCTGAGCCCGTTGCCACTGAGGGAATAGTTGGTGCCAAGCACTGTTGCCCTTGAGGTGAAGAACGACTACAGGAAGATCTCTCGTGGGACCGAGATCTATTTGGAGACCATATGTGGCACCTATTGGTTGTATGGTGCTGAGGTGTCAACTTGCCCCAGGAGCGAGGTTGGCATCAGGAGTTTGACCAGTGATCGGAGCGAAGTTGGAGAGGGAAGTGGTGCTGAGATCAAAACCAGTGTCAATGTGGGCTCCTGCACTGTGTGGAGCAGTGCTGGGGTGAGGCCATGTGTTCCAGATGTCTGTGCTCTGGAAATCAGTGCAGAGAGGGTCAAGATGGCAAACTACAGGTGCTGAGAGCCTCTTTGGTGCCTGAAGGCATGGGAGCAGCTGGAGTAATGAGACATCTCTAAGCCTGACCAGGATTTGCTCACCACGGAGGCTCTCAAGCTAAGTTCCCTGTAAGCTGCATACAGGTTGTGCAGCTGTTTTCTGAGCTCTGCTCAGAAGTTCAAAGCTCCTGCACAGGCAGGGAGCTCAGCTGACCGGAGGGGGGAGGGGCGTCATCTTGCTGAGTAAGCAGCTAAATAGAGCTGCTGCATGTTTGAAACTGAGCAGCTCCCAGAGCAGATAAAGGGATATAAGGAGAGAATAAGTAGCGAGAGGGTGAAGAGGAGGGAGGGAAGGAGTGGCTGGGGGGAGGAAGAGGGTTTGGAGTGTCCTGTCTGCAGGAGGAGACAAGCTAACAAAGCTAGGGACGAATGGCACTTTCAATACAGGAGAGCCAAAGTTCCAACAACTGTCACTGGCGGTAAGAAGGAACTGAAGGACAGGGTCATATACAGGGCGTGACAAAGAGGGTCCACAGCTGACCCAATGGGTAGCAGTTAGGGTAAAACTTTCTGGCAGTTGTATACGCAGCACGCATACACCTTAATTGGAATACATATAAGCAAGCACTTGAAGAAGATAGGCGTTTATATTGGTATTTTGGCACTAATTCATCTGTGGTTCAATGGTTTTGAAAGAACTCTGGTGTATAAGCATGGAGAGGGATGTAAACCTACCTCACATTTCCAAGAAGCAACACTAAGCTAACTTTATACTACTTCTACCAGTGAAGGCAAAACTGTACACTGATCAAGTGAGGGTGTCAGCTAGGACCAGAGTTTGGCTAAGCAAATCCTGTTATAAGGAAGTTATGGACTGGAGAAAATGTTAAGAGCCAGAATAGTAAGTTATATGGAATTTATATTTCTGAATTATTTCATTAATTCAACTTTCATTTTGAAGTAGTCAGACTTACTTACACAGACATGTATGTGTCTTATTTCTAGTTACCAACTTAGAAAACCAGAGAGTAAGTTTATGTATTCTCTAATTAGCATCAAGGAAGAAAAATGTTAGTAGGTTTACAACCAAAATTAACTACTATCATCTTTCAAATGAGCTACACTTCATTATTTTGGAAGCTTATCCAGCTAAGCTGAAAGATGTACTTTAAATTTACTTACCATGAAGACATCAAACTCGTCCAAGCATCTGAAAGGAGATTCAGCAATGGACCATAGAGAAAGAATGAAACAAACTGTTGAGAAGGAACGTTCACCTCCTGATAGAGATCTCATGTCATTTAGAGCAGCCTTGTTTATATCTCCAGGCTGGACCTTCAATTAGATGAAGACATTCATTTAATTAGTAGATCATGAGAAGCAAACTGTAATCCTGCAAAATTACAAATGGCAATTTTTGATTGAAGATTTAAATTTTTCAAATATTAAACATTAACATGAAAATCTATCCCTAAATATACACACACATAAACAATGTAGCAACACTAACTTTGATTTTAATGTATATGTAACTTTATGAAATTAAAATAGTTCACTCACTCACAGTTTGGTAAGGGGTAGTTGCAACTCAGCTATCCCATACCTTCATTCAAACGTGGAACAGATTTCATTTAAACCAATAAATCAGCCTGTGACTTCTTGTTTGTCTATTTTTATAACTGTTAAATTAAACAATCAGTGTAGTTATGCTTCTGTCAAATACCAATGATCCCAGAACACAGCTAACTACATCACTACTAGTGTTTTAACAAGAAATAGCCAATCTGTATAAATATAAGAAATGGGATCAAGATTCCTTTGTTCCTTGGATTACAGTGACACCTTGTGGTATCTACATTTTCATTTTAATGGTTATTCTGAAGTGCTTGAAAAAATAAAAATGTTGTTTTAATTAAAGATATTGTAACAAAATATGTGGGTAAACATAAAATGTGTCTGCTGGCAACTTTTTAAAACAAAAGTTATTTTATAATTTGTTTTTTTCCTTTTTTACCTTTCAAGACTAATTTAGATTAGGGATGTTAAATTTAGACTAACTAATCGAATAGTCAATGGGATTTCCATCGACTATTCAATTAGTCGATAAGAGCGGCTCTGTCTTTGAATTGTAGCAAGAGCCCTGTGGGGGCTGTAGTTGCTATAGTTCAACAGTGGAAGCCCCACAGGAAGCGCGGGGCCAGCAGGGGACCCACTGGCAGTGCAGCGCCTAAGTCTTTGAAATGTACAAGAGCTTTGTACATTTCAAAAGGAAACCCTACAGGGAGCAAGCATGGGGCCACCAGGGGAGTCCCCCGCTGGCCCTGCACTCTCTGCAGGGCTTCTGCTTTTGAAATGTACAAGCGCTCTTGTGGATTTCAAAAGCAGAATCACAACAGAACCAGTATGAGCAGAGACTACTTCAGTCCCCACTCACGCTGTTTCCTGCTGTACCTCTATCTCCCCTGACCCACAGGGAGACGGTGCTGGGGGAACTGGCTTTTAAGCCGGCTCCCCCCAGCACCATCTCCTGCTCCCTGCCCCTGCTGCCTCTCTCTGATAGAGGCAGCAAGGGGAGGGGAGAGCAAATAATCACATCACTAGTCTCTTACATCCCTAATTTAGATGTTGAAGCACTCTCCATAATATGTCAACTGCACAGATAAACAAGAGGGGCCCAAAAAAGGCATCAAAGCTGCAGAAAATAAGGTATTCCCACTCCTTTTTAAAGATAGTGTTGTATGTTGCAGGATTTGAAATGTTATACAAGATTCGTATCTTATCCCATATTTCTCCCATCTAGAGAAAAACATTTTCATTACAAGTAATTTATATCATTTTTGTAAAATTATAATTTGTCTTCAACTGTTCAAGTGTCTAAAAATTGTGTAAATCTAGTTAAGTAGCCTAACCACACTATCGTGAGTAACATCAAATGACAAATTACTAATTATAAATATCAGGTGGAATTTACTGGACACTTCTGTAATATTACTTTTCTTGTTTTTTTCCTAGACATCATTTGGAAAGTTAGAACATAGGTCTGAAACAATGCTGAGCAGTTATAAATTTACTAAATCTTCATATTTTACATTTTAAATATATATTAAATGTACACATCTATTCCTGTAATAAATCATCTACTCCTCCTGTTGTTTTCTTCATCTGAAGACATAGAATCAAAGGACTGGACAGGATCTTGCGAGGTCATCTACTTCAGTCCCTTGCACTGTCCTAATCCTCTGACAGGATAATCAATTCATACTAACTGCGATGTTAGAAGATTATATTGTAAGACGTCAGATGAAGAACAGGAAATAGTGAAGTGAGATGACAGAAACCAGATATTTTATTTTCATGCAAAAATCTGTTTTTTAAAAATGCCAACTATCTGAAATATAAAAATGTTCTTGAACAGAATTTTTTTAAAGGTTAAAAATTCCACAAAAGTTAAAGAAAACACAATAAAGAAATAAAGAATAATAGAGAAAATACAATAATGAAGAAAATGCAAAGTAACTTACTGTTATTGAAAGTGTTTCATTCTTGTGGTCAAAACTCATTTTTCCAGAGTAAGATCGCTGTCGCAGTAAGAAGTCAAAATAGAACTTGCATCGTAAAGTAAGGCACCTTTTCAGATAAATTATGCAAATAAACAAATCAATGCTCTTTAAAAACAATATACATATAAAGGTAAACAGGAGTCCAAGTTCCCAAATCAAAAATGGAAGAATGGACTCTTAATCAACATTTAATTACTGCTTCATTTTAACAAATGTAATACCTACACACTATGTAGGTACAATACCTTTGTACTACGTGTTAATGTTGCATATAACATACCTAACAGAACCACAAAACAAGGAAATAAATTGTAATATCTAAAAGGACATGCCTCTTCTACTCCTACACCCCCCCCCCCCCCCCCCATTTTGGGGAAAAAACACATTCACTCAATATTTGGAGAAGGGTTTGGTAGAATGTTGGCATTATTATTAGGGCACAGTTGAAGTTGAGATGCTTTGTGAAGTGTCTTTTTGTTTTTAGCTGTGAAGTGTGGATAGAGAAGTAGAAAGTACCAACTGCTAGAGTTCTTAACTTTTCAATGCTTGTGTTAGTGGTTTTGCATTGACTATAAAACCTACACGCTCAACTCACACACCACACAGCTTTTGGGTATTAATTTTCTACTTTTCTAGATTAAGAAAGGCTCCCCAATGCAGGAATAGCTGCTTTTATGATCAATATCTGCTCCTAAGCCCGGACGGACTTTCATGAAGAGCCTAGTATTATCAAATTTCCTGTTGCTTTGTCACAGAGCCTACCTTCTGTGAAGCTCTCTTGCTAGTTTAGGAAAGAAACTCTTAAGCCAGCTGAACAGTTTAACAAAAGGAGATTGATAGTGACTGCTTTCATGAGCTCTTGTGCTGGCTGTCTGATTTCACAAAGAACAAAATCCTTGACACAATACCAACAGCTTTATCAAAGACGCTGCAGCAGTTTTATGGAGCGCCTAGTTTTCAATAAGCCAGCAACTATTTCACAGAGGATCCTGATTAGCATGAAAACCACAGAGCAATAAGTGTGTCACAAAAAGTCCTTTCTTTGAGAAAGAGGAAGTTACCTTTTGCCGTAATTATGGTTCTTCAAGATGTGTCCCCCTATGGATGCTTCACAGTAGGTGTATGTGTGCCCCTGCGCCTCTAATCGGGGATTTTTGGTAGCAGTGTCTGTTGAACCTGCACATGTGCTTTCCCTTGTGATATACCTCTAGACTATCTAGCACTGTGCGGGCCAAAGCCCGACATCCTTCTCTACCACAGAGTCCTATATAGAACTCAGAACTAGAGAGGAGGAGAGCGGGTTGTAGAGCATCCATAGGGACACACATTTTGAAGAAAGGGAAGGTTACTCAACTTGTGCAGTAACTGGCGTTCTTTGAGATGGGTGTCCTTAGGAGTGCTCCACTGTAGGTGTTTTGGCTCTCCTGTGCTTGGAATCGGAATTTTTTTTAACAGCAGTATCCATTCCCAGGTGTCGGCGTGAATGTTCAGTACCGCCCACACCGTAGCAAATGTGCTGACGTGATGCACTGTCAACCATCCATCCGTTCCTTCTCTATCATGGAGAGATATTGCAACTCCGAAGCAGAAAGGAGGAAGGCGGGTCTTGGAACACCCATCTCGAAGAACACCAGTTACTGCATAAGGTGAGTAATCTTCTCTTTCTTCTTCCAGGAGTGTCGTGACCGCTCCACTGTAACTGACTACGGAGCAGTACCCTCAGCTTTTGGAAGGAGGGGCTTCGGACCTGAGTGGTGGACAGCGGCAAGGACCACTTCCCTGAAGGTGGTGCACTGTGAAGCGTGTCTATAGCATAACATTTTGTAAATGTGTGGACAGAGGCCCATGATGCTGCCCTACAAATGTCCTTGATGGGCATGTTATGCAGGAAAGCCATAGACGTAGCCTTTGCTCTGGTGAAAGGTGCCCACAAATGAGTTGGTAATGGCACCTTATTGACATGGTAGCACTCTTTAATACAGTTTGCTATCCATTTTGAAAGTATCTGTTTTGAGATCACATGACCTTTAAAGCGGCTGTCTATAGAAATAAAGAGTCTAGGAGGGTGCCTGAACACTTTTGTGCTATGTAGAAGGCAAGTGCCCACCGAACGTACAAGGAGTGGATTTATCCTGCATTAGCATTGGATGAGGTTTTTGGTGGAAAAAAAAAGGTAAATATATAGGCTCATTAAGGTGGAATTGTGAAACTATTTTTCGGAGAAATTTGGGATGTGGCATTAAGACTACTTTGTCCTTTTAGAAGGTGGTAAATGGCAGATCTGCCATGAGTGCTACCAATTCGCTGACCCTCCTTGATGTTGTGATTGCTAGTAAGAAAGCAACTTTCGTGGAAAGGTGTATCACAGAACATGTTGCTATGGGCTCAAAAGGTGGGCAGGTTAAGGTGTTGAGAGCGAGGTTGAGATCCTAAGGCGGCACTGCCGGCTTCATAGGGGGAAAAAGATTGTTGAGGCCTTTTAGGAACCTCTTTGTAGTTGGATGCAAAAATATGTTGTGGTGATCCATGATCTCATGCTCACTTGAAATGAACCAGGGAGATGGATCTTTTGATTCATATGGAAAATGCAGAGACAGTAGGGAGAAACTTAAGATATAGCCTTAATTTGTCTTTAAAAAAGGAACTGATAATCTCTCATCCATGTATATCACAGACACATGTATGAAAAAGCAAGTTGGCATGGACTCAAAGGGAAGTCTAGTCAAAGCCCTGAGAACTAGGTTAAGACTCCAGGCTGGTGTGGATGGTGTCACACATGGGAAGAAATTCTCAGTGCCCTTAAGGAATCTATACATCAGCAGGTGAGCAAACATCAAGTATTTGTCTACCTGGTGGTGGAAGGATGTTTTCACTGCAAGTCGTATCTTAATGGAGCGGAATGAAAGTTTTGACCTCTTGAGGTCTCAAGTGTAGTGTAAAATCAGAGAGAAGAAAGAGGAGATTGAGTCTGTGTGTTTAGATTAACAACTTGGAATTGCTTCCATTCTGTAGGTGGACTGGTTAGCTTTTAGCTCATCAGAGAATTCTGCCACTAAGCCTTGGAACAAAGATGAAGCCTCACCTGCATGCAAAAGACGTTCTGGTTGGAGGTAAAGGAGCAGGCCTTTGTACTGAGATATCAAGTGAGGACTCAGCTGAAGGGGAAAGGGAAGGAGGATTGTAGTAGGGAAGGGACATGAATCAAATGGCATAACTTTTCAAAACAACAACAGTTTGGCAATTCGCAATTCTAAACAGTTATGTCAGCAACAAGTTTCTCCTACAGTTGTCAGTCTCTCAATTGCATCTAACCTACTTTCCGGTGGAAGATGCAAACTGTGGGGTGGAAGATGCACAGGGACATCTTTGGTGCAACCATGACAGAATCCTTACAAGAGTTGATTCCTGACTCCCATTGTGCTACCCATCCATGAAGGGGAAGGAGATTTGGAAGGTGGCTCTCTACTGTATCTAGAAAAGGATAAGGAGTAAATTCCTCTAAGAGAAGAGTCATTTTACTCAGTGTTTTATTGGAGGGGGATACCAGAGACTCTCCTTTAATTTGATTTACTGATAATTTAGTAATGTAGACATTGCCACTCCTAACCTCTCCAGGAGAGGTGACTCCAATATTGAGCCTACAGCTAAGTTATTTATTACCATTGTAGCAAGGTCCTCACTCAAGTCCCTTGCCCTGGGACACCTTCTGGTCCACAAATCAGCTGGAGCCCCTTCTGGTGCAATCACCCATGCCTTTTATTGTCAGATTCCCACCACCTTCTATTTACAGAGTTGTAGATTGCAGTAAACTCAGCCAGCCTCTCCTGCTGGTTTGGGAGCACACTCAGCCACACCCTGGCTCCTCTCCTTGCTCCTTTTCACTGCCTTATATAGCCCTCTGGCTAATGAGGCCCAAGCTGCTTCTAATAGCCCTTCAGGCCTGGGTTTGCTCAGCTGGTTCTCTTTTCAGCCAGGCTGTAGTGGCAGAGTTCTGGCTTAGCCAGCAGTATGCCACATACTTATGAACCACCAGGTTCGGGACTGCCCCGGCCCTCTCAGGGTCCCCTACCCTGGCACTTCAGTGCCTCCTGCAGCTGAGTGCGTAGGGCAGTCTGCTAGTCCTTAAAATTCTCTGCGCTTTGGGGTGACTTGTCCCTCTTTTTCTTGGGGTCCTCCTTGGGGAGTTGTCCCTTGCTCTTGGGTTCCCCCTTCCCTCGGCCACTCTGGTCCTTGCTAAGGGAGTCATAGAATCATAAAGCTGCAAGAGACCTCAGGAGGTCATCAAGTCCAGCCCTCTACCCAAAGCAGGACCAACCCCAACTAAATCATCCCAGCCAGGGCTTTGTCAAGCTAAGACTTAAAAACCTCTAGGGATGGAGATTCCACCACCTCTCTAGGTAACCCATTCCAGTGCTTCACCACCCTCATAGTGAAGAAGTTTTTCCTAATATCCAACCTAGACCTCCCCCACTGTAATTTGAAACCATTGCTCCTTGTTCTGCCATCCGTCACTACTGAGAAGAGCCTCTCTCCATCCTCTTTGAAACCTCCCTTCAGGAAGTTGAAGGCTGCAATCAAATTCCCCCTCCCTCCCCTCACTCTTCTCTTCTGCAGACTAAACAAACCCAAATTCCTCAGTCTTTCCTCATAGGTCATGTGCTCCCAGCCCCCTAATCATTTTGGTTGCCCTCTGCTGGATCCTCTCCAATGTGTTCATATCCTTTCTCTAGTGGGGGGCCCAGAACTGGACGTAATACTCCAGATGTGGCCTCACCAGAGCCGAATAAAGGGGAATAATCACTTCTCTTGATCTGCTGGCAATGCTCCTCCTAATGCAACCTAATATGCCATTAGCCTTCTTGGCTACAAGGACACACTGTTGACTCATATCCAGCTTTTCATTCACTGTATAATCCCCAGGTCCTTTTCTGCCAAACTGCTACTTAGCCATTCAGTCCCCAGCCTGTAACAGTGCTTGAGATTCTTCCGTCCCAAGTGCAGGACTCTACACTTATCCTTGTTGAACCTCATCAGATTTCTTTTGCCCCAATCCTTTAATCAGTCTAGGTCACTCTGGACCCTATTCCCTGCCCTCCAACATATCTACCTCTCCCCCTAGCTTATTGTCATCCGCAAACTTGCTGAGGATGCAATCCACCCCCTCATCCAGGTCATGAATAAAAATGTTGAACAAAATCGGCCCTAGAACCGATCCTTGGGGCACTCTGCTAGAAACCAACCACCAACCTGACATCGAGCTGTTAATCACTACCCGTTGAGCCCGATAGTCTAGCCAGCTTTCTATCCATCTTACAGTCCATTTATCCAATCCATACATCCTTAACTTGCTGGCAAGAATATTGTGGGAGACCATATCAAAAGCTTTGCTAAAGTCAAGGTATATCACATCCACTGACTTTCCCCTCGGGGCTTTTTCAGGAGGCTCTTTTGTTCCCTCCCCACAAAAATTACAGTGGAAAGGGCCTGGCCCATATAATTCAGGCATTGCCCACAAGGTCTTCACACCAAATGCACCCCTGTCAGGGCCCTTCCTCCAACACTGCTTCCAACTGCACTGGGGGGGGGGTGTTGGTCCCGCCCCACTTTGTGCAGCACCATCTGTGCCTCAGTTTCCCTCATCTCCCCAACCAGGGCTGATGTCTCCTTTTCTGGGGGCTGCTCTGGGGACTGATCCAATGTGACTCCTCTCTGGGAGGGACTAGGACTACCCATTACTCCCAGACATGCTTCCCATCTTTCTGTCTCCATGGGGTTAGAAGACACCGCCCTACTACGTGTCCTTGTTCCTCACACCCGTAGCACCAACGGCTACGCTTCTGTCTCTCTCGGGGGGATCTCTTGCCTTTCCCTGAGGCTCCCCTCTCGCTCTCTGTGGCAGATTGGTTCCAGTCCTGACCTACAACCACAGGGTATGGTAGCTTGTCCACTACCCCCACCCACTTTCACTGGAATCTGCACCTCGCTTCCAGCGGCACCTGGGCTACTGGGTAGGACCTCTTGTCCCCATGGACACATTCTAGTGTCATCAGTGCTCCAAGCCTCACTAGCCCCTTCTGCACTAGCGAGTGGGCCGACACGGAGTCCATTAACCCTCACTGGACCTTTCTCCCCACCCGTATTGGGACAGTGGGCAGACTCTGCCACTTGTCAGGTCCTCCCACCCGAGTCAACTCACAGAACCCCACAATCCATATTGTCTGGGCAATCTCGCTTTCTATGCCCTGCCCTCCCCCATTGCCAGCAGGTCATTGGGCCAGCCTCCATAGGTGCTTTTTGAGATGCCTCCTTCCTTCCTGGGCCTCTCTCAGAAAGGGCTCCTCCAGCTTCCTCCCTCGTTCCTTTTCCCTGTAGGGTCAGCCTTCTGTCCAGAGGACCTCTGCCTCTGTATATTCCTCCGACAGCCTGACCGCTGTATCCAATGAGTCAAGCTGGTGGCGCCTGACCCACACACGGATATTCTCTGGAAGGGCTTGCAGCAACTGCTCAAATACGAGCGAGTCCATTATTTCATGCACTATGCATGTCTCTGGCCTCAGCCAGCAGGCTGCCCAGTCTATTAACTTTTGGGCAAATGCCCAGGGCCTCACTGCTGCTGTCCATCATGCTATTCGAAACTTCTGCCAGTACTTTTCCGTGGACAGATCCACCCGGTCCAAAATGGCCACTCTCACTGCCTCATAGTTGCGGACTTGATCATCTCCCACGGACATGTAGGCTGCTTGAGCCTCTCCTGCCACGTAGGGAGACAGCCGCAGGGCCCAGGTAGCCCTCTCTCATCCGGCGGCCAAAGCTATCCACTCAAATGTCCCCAAAAAAGCATCCGGGGTCATCTGCTGGCCCCATTTTACAGAGTCCAAGGCCTGGTGTCCAGGTATCATTCCATCCCCCAGGCCTCACCACTTGTTGCAGGAGTTGCTGCTGCACCTTGCTCTGCTCTTTAATAAAATCCCTCAGGCTCTGTTGCTGCTCTGCCAGCCAGGTTAGCAAGTCCTGTCCCTCCACCTGGTGGGACTGCTGGAAACTTTGTAGGCCCTGCTGCACCTGTTCTTGCTGCTTGACAAGCCACTGCAGGGTCTCCTCCATCTCTGGGCCGCCAACCACGTTTGCTGGTGCTGAATCCCCCCCCGACACCACTTGTGGCAAGGTCCTTGCTCAGGCCCCTTGCCCTGGGACAGCTTCTGGTCCACAAATCAGCCGGAGACCCCTTCTGGTGCAGTCACCCATTCCTTTTATTGTCAGTTTCCCACCACCTTCTATTTACAAAGCTTTTTAGATTGCAGCAAACTCAGCCAGCCTCTCCTTCTTGCTTGAGGAGCGCACAGAGCCACAACCTGGCTCCTCTCCTTGCTCCTCCCTCCTGGCTCTTCTCTGGCCACCTTACATAGCCCTTTGGCTAATGAAGCCCACAGCTGCTTCTAATAGCCCTTCTAGCCTGGGCTTGCTCAGCTGGTTCTAATTGATCTTTTCAGCCAGGCTGTAGCCAGCAGTCTGTCACACCATATATATTTTTGCACTAAGTTAGCCACTACCAAGGAACATAGATCCAAGATGCCTGATACAGAGAAGGTAGATACTGGGTCTCTGGATACCGAGACATTAAGTACAGAGACTGGTGTTGAAGTGCAGGGACAGTATCAAAAGAGAAAGTCCGCACATTCAGTATGTAACAAAGGCACTCTAACCAATCAGTATCATGGCTTCCAAAAAAGTCTGGTCATGCTTTTGGCCAAGTAAAGTCAGAAAGTCTGATGAGTAGTCTCTTGGCTCACTGGGCATTAGACAACATGATCTGCACTTAATTCTTCCTTGAGCAGTGTTCCTTTGTACCCATCAGTGAACACTGACTTTATTGTGGATGACTAGGGCCTCTTGGAATTGGGCTGGCAACTTGGGGTGAAATACTGGCTCACCAGTACACTCATGGAGAGATACTCATCAGATGACTGAGATACACCTCTGATTTCCTTCTGTGTCTGTGACTTGTTCAGCTTTTGTGGAGAAAACTTGAGGCATGCTTCTCTAGCTTCTTAATCCCCAACTGACACAGCAAGCCAAAATAATCTAGTCTCACGTGCATGGGGTATAAGTGCCCAAAAAGTGGAATCCTTATGGATAATCACTTGAAGAACAATGAGTCAATGCTGCAACCAACTTGACAAGAGGTCTGCTACAAAACAGCAGCTTCTAATTTTAAAGCCATATTCTAACTTTAGGTGTGCATTCAGTAGCATATTCTGATTTCTGAACTTTCAGTAGTAAAGAATGCATTTGCAAGATGAACACAGCCTTCTGGAAACATCAAGACATAGAACTCTCTCCTAGAATTTTGTGATGGAAATATTGGATTTTTTTAAAACACTTTGCTATACCTTTCCCAATTTCAGTTTTGTTTGGTATTTTTAAGAGAGGGATAAGAAAATGATAATGGTTAGCTAGAATTATTGAAAAAAAATCACATGTGGTATGGAGGCCTAAAACAGGAGTTTTAAATGTGTTGAATACAAAATTTCTTCAGAATGGCCCTGGGAAATGCCTACATTTCCAAAAGCCATCGAATTTAACGAGTACTTTTTATCTGACACATGACATGCATTTGAATTACTAACTCTACATTGAAAATCACACTCACCTTCTGAACTGTTGATACATTTTGTATCTCTGTGTCATTATCTGATCCAGTAATTTAATAAACTTCTTCAAATTCTTCACTTTACCTTCAGCATCATGATATTTCTCCTTTGCTTCAAGAAGCTGCCTGTTTAATCAGTAAAAAAAAAATGAATAAATGTCTAGTTAAACTGTTAGGACCCAAGCAAAAGATGCTTTTAGGACCCAAGCAAATTCTCGATGTTTAATTTAAATCCATGCTGACAACCAAAATTCTCTTCTCAGAAAACAATCTATTACACCATCACTCTAAAACTAACTGTGATGGACCTCCTTCCCCCATGCTTTATGAAATGGACTTATGGACATGAATACACATAACTCAAAGGTGCTTTGAGCAAATTATTTCATGTAACCTATCAATCTTCATGTCATGATCTGCTGGTTCTATTGATCTTACTTTGATGTATGTATCATTTTTGTGTGTAAAATTAGACATACGGAGTGGGGAATACTTTGTGGGTTTTAAATCTGTGAATGAGAGGCAGAGTGTTACCCTCAATGTTTTGATGAACAACTGTTAAACAATCCCTTTTGTCCTTAAGTCTGAGCAGTGTTTGGTAGGGAATGGCCTTAATTCTTTAAAAAAGAATAGGAAAGCAGGGCCTGGGTCTTTTGGCTGGGCTGCACCTGAGGGAAGGAGCTGAAGACCCCAGGGTGAGGAGACGCAATCTGGAGTATTGCATCCAGTTCTGAGCCCCCCACTACAGAAAGGATGTGGACGCACTGGAGAGAATCCAGTGGAGGGCAACCACAATGGTTAGCGGGGCTGGAGCACATGACCTATAAGCAGGGCTCAACAAATAATGTAATCTACTTGCCTGTGGCGAGTAGATTACAACCCGGAAGAGCCGGCGCAGAGCGATCCGCGCATGCGCAGAACGATCTGCGCATGCGCAGAGCGCAGAACTGCACGGCTTGCGAGCGGGGATCGCCGCCGCTTGGCGAGCCCTGCCTATAAGGAAAGGCTGAGGGATTTGGGCTTATTTAGTCTGCAGAAGAGAAGAGTGAGGGGGGATTTGATAGCAGCCTTCAACTTCCCGAAGGGAGGTTTCAAAGAGGATGGAGAGAGGCTCTTCTCAGTAGTGACGGATGGCAGAACAAGGAGCAATGGTCTCAAATTACAGTGGGGGAGGTCTAGATTGGATATTAGGGAAAACTATTTCACCAGGAGGGTGGTGAAATACTGGAATGGGTTACCTAGAGAGGTGGTGGAATCTCCATCCCTAGAGGTTTTTAAGTCTCAGCTTGACAAAGCCCTGGCTTGGATGATTTAGTTGGGATTGATCCTGCTTTGGGCAGGAGTCTGGACTTGGGGTATGTCTAGACTACATCCCTCTTTCGACAGAGGGATGTAAATTAGGCACTTCGAAATTGCAAATGAAGCCAGGATTTTAATTTTCCGCGCTTCATGTGCATAATCGCGTCATGGTGCTCTTTCAAAAAAGCGCTATTTCGAAAGTAAAACCACAGTCTAGACGCAGTTCTTTCGAAAATAGAAGCCTTTTTTGAAAGATTCTGTAAACCTCATTTTTTGAAAACCACCCCGTTTTCGAAAGAGCGCCATTACGTGATTATGCAAATGAAGCATGGGATATTTAAATCCCGGCTTCATTTGCACTTTCGAAGTGCTTCATTTACATCCCTCTGCCGACAGAGGGATGTAGTCTAGACGTAGCCTAGATGACCTCCTGAGGTCTCTTACAGCCCTATGATTCTATGACAGCCCTGGTTTGGAGGGGCATCTGGAAAAGAGGTGAGTTTATAAAGTCTGTACTGAGGTTTCAGTGTAGAATTAGCTAAGCGTTTTTGTTTCTTTTGATTTGTAATCTACTTTGCTCTGCCTGTTCTCACCTTATTACCACTTAAATCCTACTGCTTATACCTAATAAAATCACTTTTATTTTCTATCAAACCCAGTGTAAACAATTATTACCTGGGAAAGCAGTCAGTGTGCACATTCCCCCTTTCGTTGTTACATTGCTATAGGTGGCTTACCTAATTCTTTGGGATTTGATCCCATTTTGGGGAGTGGTATCCCAGGAAGCTGGGCCCTAAACTGCTCTCTCCTCAGACTTGAAGAGGATTAGTGTCTGTACTGCTTCGGGGGGGGGGGGGAGGGGAGAAGAGGGCGGCGCATGGCAGTGATCTCAGCTCGGGGTCTGAGCTGGGGGAGACCAGCAGAGATGGCCCAGCAGGACTGAGTGGTGAGAAGACCCAGAGAGCAGGAAGGCAAGTGGCAGCGGCCATGTGAACACTCGAGGGGGCACCCCCAAGGGGTCTTCTGTGACCCCACCCCCTCACACTAACATGTGTGCACATAAGCTAAATTTTCTCAGGGAAAGGGAAATTATTGTTAATGAAATAAAGTTTACTGTTGGGGGAGAAAAGAAATGTTAAGTTTATTAACTGATATTTTCTTTTCTGCTACGAGTATGTCCCATATCAGCTATTTTCCTTCTCTTCTACTTCCCTTCCATTCTGGATATATATGAACTATTCCCCTCCTGTCTTCAATCCAGCACAAAGCTATAGCACATTTTATGCTAGCCAGATTATTCATTTCAAAGTAAAAACTCGTGGAATGAGAGTAGTAACAATAATTTCAATGTTAGCCAATTAATTGCATACTACAGACTGCAGTCTACAAAAGTCTATTAAAATAAAATTTTGTTCCTTAGTTACTAAAACACTTGAGGGTAAAATTGTGGGAGATATAGCTAGCAGAAAGGAAGTATCACGTGAGGGTATGTCTAGACTACATGCCTCTGCCGACTGAGGCATGTAAAAATAGGCTACCCTACAGAGTCAATGAAGCGGGGATTTAAATATCCCCGGCGTCATTAAAATAAAAATGGTCGCCACGCTGTGCTGGCTCAGCTGATTGCCAGCACAGCACAGCAGTCAAGACGCGGATCGGTCGACAGGGGAAGTCTTTGTCAACCACTCCCTTATGCCTCGTGGAATGAGGTTTACAGGAGCGGTCAACAAAGGCTTCCCTTGTCGACCGATCCACGTCTTGACTCGCACGCTGTGCCGATGATCAGCTGAGCCGGAACAGCGCGGCGGCCATTTTTATTTTAATGATGCCGGAGATATTTAAATCCCCGCTTCATTGACTATGTCAGGTAGCCTATTTTGCATGCCTCTGTTGGCAGAGGCATGTAGTCTAGACATACCCTGAGAGATTTACCCTTTGCAGCCCAGCATCTTCCACAATTCTGATATGCAGAGGAAGTAGACAACAACGAACAGATGTAGGGATCTATGAAGAACAAAGGCAGGGAAGAGCATTGCTGAGGACAGAAAGTCCATTTTATGGTGTCCAAAACTGAAATCAACTTGCTGTCCTGCAGACGTCTGTGGTAGAAGCACAGCCCTTTTGCCCATGAGAATGCCACAGATCTTGTGGAATGTGACTTGATTACATCTGGAATAGGAGCTTTTCATGCCTTATATGCCTCTAAGATACAGAGATTGATCCATCCAGCTAGGGATAGTTTGGAAACTCTTAAGTCCTTGACACTTCAGATGAAAGGAGATAAACAAGGAGCACATATTCCTGTTTATTCTGTGCACTTGATATAGTTTTTTTAGTAATTTTCAAACATCTATGGTATGACATCTTTACAGTCTGGTGGTATGACTCTGGACAAAATGAACTAAGGATAATCTCTTGAGGCATGGGAAGATGAATTTACCTTAGGCAAGAACAATTCTGGTTTGACGGACAGACAGAATGCAGATATTTATGTCAGTTGTTCAAAAGGGCGCATAATTAGGTCTTTCATCATTGGGATAAATGCCATTTAGGAAAGACTGGTTTTGCTCTGAGGAATCGGAATATCTGAGGATTATCCACCAAAGAAAAAGGAGGATCCTACAAATAGTATGCTCTTTATGGCTGGTACCTGAAGTGCTACAGTTCTGGACTGAAGTTCATTCTCTTCAAGGAGGTTGTATAGATCTATAGTTGTATAGGTCTGGTTGGACGAATAGGCTTTGGAGAAGGACATGTGTTCTCATTAGTAGTTGCAATAGTGCTCCCAATTTCAATGCTATCAGGTCAGAGAAGCATGGTCTCCTTGGTTTAGCGAAGTTGGCATTATCACCTTTGTATCCTCTCAATTTATCTCCTGGATCATCTTTCCTAGAAGTGGAAAGAGTATGAACGAATATAGCAGATGCAATGACTACATCTATTTGAAAGAGTATCTGTTCCCACGGATACTGGATCTGCTTCTCTGCTGAAGTATTTTGGCTGTTTTGTGTTCTTGCGATTGGCAAACAGGTTGATTGCAGTAAGCCAAATGTTTGCAAGATCAGAGTGAAAACTTTCTGATCCAGGCACCATTCTAAGCTGACAATTGTCTTCTGAAACAGTCTGTCTCTTGGTTCAGTTCTCCTTGTATGTGCATCACTCTTAAGGAAAGAAGGGTCCTTTCTGCCCATTCTAATATTGGTATTTCGTCTGCATGTCAATTTCTCTCTCCCCCTGGTTGTTGAGATAGGCCACAGAAGTTTATACTATTAAACTGGATCAGTACACGATCACCCTCTGGATAGCTCTGAAACCTAAGCAGAACTAGTGTGATTCTCTGGTTCCTTTCCCTGGAGTCTGAGGCATCTTGTGTTGTTCTGTGGCTCAGATGTGCTTTCCACCTCATCAGTCTGGCATTGATTGAGAGTTCCTGTAGGTCTGGAAGGTAAATAGGAAGACCCCATGCATATTCTCTGGTACTGTCCATCGTAAGAGAATCCAGAATCTGGCTCAGGACCAGTACCTAATCCTGCACGTGTTCAAGAGCATGGTGCCATACTTTCAATAGAAAGGCCAGAAGACCCTGATAAACGACCTTGCCCATGAGCTCTCTCTGTGTGTAATACCAAGAGACCCGATATCTGGAGACAATGTGTTATGATTGGCTTTATATATTTGACCAGAATAGATAACGTACTGAATCTCCTGAAATCCATCCAATGGTGGGTAGACCATTGCTGCAGAAGTGTCCATTTGCACATCTATCTGAATTACCTTTGTCAAGAAGATCATCACTTTTCTTCGTGCTTATCACAAAACCATGCACTTGGAAAAGATCTAGAGTTCAAACTGTGGAACTATGTTTAGCAGCTTGGGTTAGAACTCTGATCAAGATGTTGTCCAAGAAGGGATACAGATGAGTGCTCTGAAACCTGTGTCTGGCTGTTACAACCACCAGCATCTCAGTAAAGACCATAAGGGCTGATGAGACACAAAATAGAGGAGTTCAGTAGTGGTAAGTCATGTCATGTGCAACTTTCAGCAGTCCTCAGAGGCATAAGCATATGGGAATATAGAGATCTACCTCTTGTAGGTCCAGAGAAGTGAGGAAGTCCCTCTGGGACAGGGATGTCACTGTTGAAGCTAGGATCGCCATCTGGAAACTCATTTTCTTCATTCATTTGTTGAACCACTGAAGTCCAGCACTGCTCTGATTCCTTCTCCTAGTCCCCTGCGCAGTGCATTATGAACAATGAAGAAAATAGAGTAGGAACTTGAGAAGAGAGGAGTGAAGGAACTGGGTCAGATTCCTCCTCCATACGTTGTGGCTCCTATATGTTCTCCTTGTGGAAGAAAACAGGCCTTCACTCTGCGTTTGTAAGCAACAAGTAGTCAGAGACAGTTTATTCGAGCAATATTGCAAGGGAAGAAGCTGCTGCTAGGCAGATCGTCAAATACAAAACAGTTAGAAGCCAATATATATACTGTCTGTTTATATATAATAACAATTATTCCCCTTTCCATAACAATTCCCTTCAGACACCACTTTATCTCAAGATCTTCACTAGAGTCAGCATTCTATCCTTATCTCAAGCACAAGAGAGACGAGAGGCGAAAACAGCGTCTCTCACAGTACTCTGCTGCGTTGTTAGGTCTCAGAGTTAGCATGGGTTAGGCTAACCAGAAGGTCAAAATGGCTACATACAAATCCGTTGGCTTCCACATCCTGTTGTCCATCTACCAGATCCTTTGTTCTAGAGAGCTCAGGTTTTGGAGGCACGTGATGAACCTTGCTTGTACCCCGACTAGCTTGAGAAGGGGGTTAGTGAAGGTAGCTTTCACAGATCGCAGCATGGGGTATCCCCATGACCTGAGGTGGTGATCCGTCAAGGGTACGGACCTGGAAGCCACCAAGGGGGTGCCCTGAGCCTGATGGTATGTCAATGAGATCCAAAAAGTGTGGATGCTGACCAATGGGGTTGCCAGGCCATTTGGGGCTATTTATGCCTGCCTGACCTTAGGGAGTAGGCTGATTTAGAGCCCAACAGAGAAGCTCCAGAAGGCAAAGATCATGATGACCCCAGGGCAGGTGGACGATGCTGTGAGGAGGAGGTTGGAGATCAGTGCTAGGACGAACAAGCAGAGGATTGGTATCTGCTACCTCTTGAGTGGGAATGGTGCCTATGCCCTGGTGCTAGGAAGTCTTCTTTCAAGCCTGGTGCTGAGGGGCCACGCAGTCCCTCTGATGTGGACAAGGATTGCTGCCGGTCTCTTGCTGACAGGGACTCTGGTGATCTTTCTCCCCAGGCCACTTGAGACTGTGGTGCTGCGTGCTCAAAAGAGAAGTGCCGAGATGACTAGGACCTGGAATGGTGCCAGTCAGAGGATGGTGAGCACCTCAACAAGATGGATTTGCCCCTTAATCCCATCAGGACCAGAGGTGCTTGTCCACCTCAAATTTATCTGATGTTGATGCTTCCAAGACCTCCACCAGGTCTTGCTTCTCTGGGGAGACAGTTAGTGACAGACTCAATGGTGATTGGGCCCCTGGAGTCACCAGTGCTGTTTCTGGCTTTTTTGCAGCTACTTCCTAACAATGGGCTCTGGCCACTAGGTGGCTTGGTCCCTCTGTACGGGGAGTGGCCAGTGTTACCTCTAAGCTGTGCAGGTCCATAGCCTCTGACTGGGCGTGGCTGATTAATCACCTGTGAAGATGTGCCACTGTGCAGCTTAGTGGGAGCACTGGAAGTGGCCCATCTCTGCTCCTCTGTGGCATTTGTGTAGCACTGGAGACAAAGAGTTGTGTCAGGGTGCAGTGCTGGAGAATTTTGGTGCTGCGGCTCTTTAGCCAAGTCCTTCCTCTGCACTGTTTCCTGCACCAGCAGTGTGGCACTCCATGCTGAGTCAAAGATCAGCTCCCATCAGGATCTGCTTTAGGCAGAAAACTCTCTTTCTTAGTGTGAGGCTTGAAAGCCTTGCAAATCCTGCAGCGCTTTGACTAATGAGATTCACCCAGGAACCAAAGGCACAATTTGAGGGGGTCACTGTTTGGCATTGGCTTACAGAAAGCAGCGCATGCCCCTCAGCCCCAGGCAGGTGACGGGGCAGAACAATCCCAAGTCTTGCCCACCCGGGGAGAGGCGAGATAAGGGATGCTCCGAAGGTAAGGTGGTGGGGTGGGTTCTGGAGTGGCCTAAGGGCTAGGGTGTTCACTGGGGGAGGGACAAGGTGGTGGGCTCAAGACCTGCCCACCCAGGGACCAACAACCACCACTACTAAGTAATTACTGTAACAAAAAATACAGCTAAGAACTATGATACATAAGGAAGCACTTGCAAGTGATTGCTGTTCTAACACTGCCATGGACCGTAAGAAGGAACTGAAGGGAGGAAAGGAGTTGGGTCAGCAAGGTCATATACTGAGCACCATGAAGGTGCCACTCCAGGGGGCTCTCCAGTCAACCCAACAGGGGCTGCTAAGTGGAAAAGTTCTTGATGTCCCTGTATGTGGCACATACAAACCTGATTGGAATCAGTATGAGCAACCTCTTGAAATAGAATCTGAGGAAACTTACATCCAGGAGATAAAAGATTTCATTCAACAACAGTTCACACTACCTGCAGTTGTCAGGAATTGGAAGAAGGGCAGGGCTAAGGCCATTAGAATAAAGGCTTTATCTAATTCACTGTTCCTTTAACCCACTAGTCTATGGCTGATATGTGCCATTCTTCTGAGAAATAGGATCTGTGCAGAGGCACATTTGTTCCTTCTCATAGTGGTTTCTTACAGGCAATGTGACTTCCTCTGGATTTTCCACAAAATGCCCTGATTTCCCCCTAATATACCCGCTGTCTTTTCTATGGTACTTTTGTGAGGATGGATGAAAGGAGCATTTCTGTCTCTTGCTGGATTTCTAGTCCCGCTTCAGAAGACTAGAGAGAGAGGACTGTTTCAGCTTGGCAGCACTTTCTACCACTATCTTATCCATTTTTTCCCCAATAAGAAAGTGAACCTATTAATTTAGATGAACATGGGATTTCTTTGTTTTGTTTCAGGGAACAAGCCATACGCTGTATTTGGTTACTGACCTGAATTCAATGGCCCTGCTTGAAAATTACTTTAAGACATCTGCCATGAAGGCTGCTTTTAGGAACATTTTCTTAAGAACAAGCCAGAAGTTTGGGTAAGTTTTGTCCTTCATGTCATCCAGACAGGATACTATAACTCAATTGCTAAGTATGTAGCTGCTCAGGATGCTTTAAGGGAAGCTGAAAAAGCTTTGAAGTCCTTTCTAAGGCTGGTTTTCATTTTTGTATTGCCTGGATCTTTGGGAGAGAAATCCCTTTCAGATGAGGCCACCATATCTTTTCTAGTCATGTCATTGCAGAATCAATCTTTGGAATCATAGAATTGGAAGGGACCTTGAGACGTCATCAAGTCCAGTCCCTGACCTCACGGCAGGACCAAGCACCGTCTAGATCATCCCTGATAGATGTCTATCCAACCAGCTCCAGTGGTGGAGATTCTACAACCTCCCTAGGCAATTTATTCCAGTGCTTAACCACCCTTACAGTTAGGAAGTTTTTCCTAATGTCCAACCTAAACTTCTGAGAGCAATTAACCATGGAAACAATTTACAAATGGCCATGTTCAACCCTTGTCTAAGGTTTCCCATCCTTAAAGAATGGGTATAGGGGAACTGCTTACTCAGGTGAGGATGTGGAAGGTGAGTATTTGTTTTGGGGCTTGTATTAGTGTTCCTTTTCAGGTTGCATCTGGATTATGGATGAAATCTTTTCGCACATGCTTCTGAATATTTCAGTGTGAAAACCTTGGCTGCATTTTCTCCATGTCTTACTCAGAAATAGAACTTCAGAGTTCCCTTTCCTCAGCAGAAGAGAAGCTGCCTGAGTGAGATGAGATCTTTTCTTGCCCTCTTTAAGTGTTCTGAACAGTGCAATCTTAAACAAGAGTAAAGAGTTTATTTTTCATTTGTATTTGGCACTTATGTGACCATTGCTGGAATACTCTGTCCAATTTTGGTGGCCACAATTAACAAAGGATGTTTATAAACTGAAGAAGATTCAGATAAGAGTCATGAAAATGATTAAAGGATTAGAAAACATGCCTTATAAGTGACAGACTCAAGTTCAATCTATTTAGCTTAACAAAAAAAAAAAAAATGAATGGATGACTTGATTATAGTCTAAATGTACCTACATGGGGAACAAATACTTAATAATTAAATCTTCAATCCAGGAGAGGGATATAACAACATGCCCCAATGGCCAAAAATTGAAGCTAGACAAATTTAGACATAACATTTTAACTTGGAGAGCAATTAACCATGGAAACAATTTAGAAATGGCCATGGTCAACTCTCCATCACTGACAATTTTTAAATTCAGTCTGGATGTTTTTCTAAAAAGATATGCTCTAAGAATTATTTTGGTGAAGTCCTATGGCCTGGGTTATACAAGCGATCAGACTAAATGACTACAATGGTACCTTCTAGCCTTAAAATCTATGAAATCAAGAATAGATTTATTTTTCTAAAAAAGAGCACTAGTTCAATCACAAATTATTGGACTTGATTTAAGAATTACTGGGTGAAGGTCAGTGTCATTCAAGAGATCAGACAAGAATAGTATTTCTCAAACTATGGGGCAGACCTCAGAAGGGAAGCATGGGAATGTATTAAGGGAGCCATGTACCCTTATTTATTTAATTAAAAGCTCTGGCTGTCAGCCCAAGCTGCCTGGGTTATGTGCAGAAGAGTCATGCACATCCAGGAGACGGGGTAAAGAGGACAACTGAAGGCTTCCCCAACCTACTCACCTGAAGACATCTGGGCTTCAGCTATCAGCCTGGGAGTGGCAGAGCAACGCAGAAGAAAGAGTGGCAATGGAGTGCTAAGTCTGCTGTGAAAAGCGTTATTGATAAATATCACTTTTCACATTGCCACACTTACTTCTGCGCTGCTACTAGTACAGCACTGGCTTTAGAGTTGGGCAACCTAACAGCCGCCACTGTTCTTCATTATGCCTTCAAAGCTGGGAGGGGGAAGGGTGGAGAGACAGTTGGGTACACAAACAACTATAGACACAAAGAAGTGGATCCAATCAAATAATTTTGAGAACCACTGGGACTAGATATCATCCCGGTCTCTCTGGCTTTAATCCATGAGTACTTTAACTCCAAAAATGCAAATACCCACAGCATCTGGCACCAGTTACTTCAATGATTATGATGGCTCCTGCCTTAGACAAATGCCATGCAAAGTGAAGTGGCCAGAGTCATAACAAAAGAGCAACAAACATAGCAAGAAAGAGGTTTTACACACCACTCTTCCTGTTTGTCACATTGTGTATACAATTATAAATTGCTAACTATTTATGATAGGGACCATGTCTTAAATTTCTCTGGAGCACACAGCAGCACATTTGGGTGTTGCTGAAATAAAGCAACAAACAGCCAAAATATTTAAGGCTGTGACTACTCCTTATTTTAAGAAAAGTGCCTATTCATCATACTAGACTTTTTAAATAAGTTTAGAGCTAATTAAAATACAATTAAAATACAATCTATTATCCCAATGAACCAACCATTCTGCCCACCACCCCCAAAAAAGGCAGACATTGTTTACTTTATTATTTCTTCTCTGTTTCCATGATGATCTCTTTCTGAATTTATCTTGTCCCTTAAGCGATTCATTTCAGTGTCAAGACTCTTGACAGTTCTGTTGACTTCTATTCGTTGAGGGTAGATTTGTGTGGCTTGTACAATCCTTTCCTAAAGAGAAGTTTGAAATGCTAAAAAATGCTATACATTTTGTTTAATTTGTATTTTCCCATTAGTAGCTAATACTTTCTATGGTGAAAATCAGTAAGAAAGAAATTCAGAGTTCATTATTAAAGTGTTCTCCACTCTGGAATCCAGAGATGGTCCAGTGATATAACTGGAAGCTTCAGGACTAAGCTCTGTCTTTTCTCAGGCTACCAGAGAAAATTTCCAAAGTTGTAAGAAACACTCCAGCTACCAATTACTATTAAGACAACCCAATGCAACATATTAAATTGTCTATGTCTAAATATCCTTCAGAGAAAAATTTCAAGCTATAGTCCAGTCATTTACCAGACTACCAGGGTGAATGGAATTCATAGAGAAGTGGCTGAAACAAATAAGGATGTGAAGGTTTTACCGGTTAACTGGGAAGCCTCACCCCTAATAGGCGAAGCTTACTGGTTAAGGTTAACTGGTTGGGCTGTGGGGGTTCCACCATGGATAGGGGCAGGCCCTGGCGCTTTGGTGTTCAAGCTGGAGCAGCCTGTCTGCAGCAGGCCTGGGCATCCCGCAGGCAGGGACTGCTCTGACCAGGCTGCCGGAGCAGCCTCCTGCTTACCTTCCTTTAATCAGTTAACTCCGTAAAGCTGTGCTACATTGTTTCTTTTCGTAAAAGGGATGCTAATGAGACAAATCGCGGGATTTAAATATCCCCGCGGCATTTATGAACATAACTGCGCTTTTTCGGCTCGGGGTTTTGCGGAGAAAGCGCCAGTCAAACGCGATCTTGCGGAAAATAAACCCTTTTTCGGAAGATCTCTTATTCCTACTTTCAAGAGGAATAAGAGATCTTCCAAAAAGGGTTTATTTTCCGCAAGATCGCGTTTAGACTGGCGCTTTCTCCGGCAAAACCCCGAGCCGGAAAAAAGCGGCAGTTATGTTCATAAAATGCCGCGGGGATATTTAAATCCCGCGATTTGCAATTCCGAAGTGTCTCATTAGCATCCCTTTTACGGAAAAGGGTGCCAATGTAGACACAGCCTATGTTTAACTAGTTAGCCAAATAAATGGGGGCGGAAGGGGAAGGTAGAGAGAAGGAGGGAAGAAGGAAGGAAGAAAGAAAGTTAGTTATCTGGTAAGAAAAATGTATCATTCTATAAAGTTTCTCTGTTCTTTAATTATTCATGGGAAGTAACAAGCAGTGTTATCCTAGAGGTATGGAGAGAAAGAATAAGCAAAGTTTAATTATGATTACAGAGTAATTTAGATGGAAGTTCCCCTCATATAAACCAAGAACTCTGTAAACTAAGGGGTTATGTGTGAATCAACACATGAGCACCTTCTTTCCAAAGGATGCCTTTGTAGAGGAATGAAAATGTATTTGCAAATCTTTCTCAAATGAGCCTTGCAACCTCCACAACCTCTGATTTAGGATCCTCTGTGCGTAGTCTTCCTAGATGCCTAGCAAGCCATCTAGTGCACAATTTTTACGTTCTATCTGTAGCAATCTAAAAATTGTAAGGTCTCAGCATTTGGACAGAATGAGATGAAAAGCTACATATGTACTTCAGATATCTTTAGCAGTCAAGGAATGCCCATTTACGTCACATCTTCCACTGCTTAGAAGAAAATGGAATTTTCCAAATATTGTGGAAAGGGAACTTATCTTGAACTGAAAAGTTTCTGAAGCAATAAGTATAACCTTTCCCTGATGACAAATGCAATGTAGATGTTGTATGGACATGGGAATTAATTCCAAAACTTGCCTTTCAGAGGTAGTATGACTCACAAGGCCAATCACAAGCTGGTGTAATGTGCTTGAACATAACACCTGATACTCCAAGTAGTTGGTGACAAAATGTTGTTCTGACTGCTATCCACATTTTTATAGTGCTTGGTTGTGGGATTCCAAACAAGCCTCCTGGAGAAACTCTAGTGCACCTGAAATCACATCAGAACTTTGGGATTATTATTGTATTTCTATGACAAATCATCTAGAGGTCAGGGACCCAGTGGGCTCGGGACTGCACAAAGAGGCAGTAATTGCCCCAAAGATTTTTTTGTTTCTTCTCACACCAGGGAAGTAAACTGGATTAGATCAAAGATGATACATCCTGATTCAGTTTTGTCTGGATATTAACTGTATTGGAGGTTAATGCTAAACTACACTTCACTTCTGATGCCCATTTGTTAATACTCTAATTAAAGGCATGAAAGAGGTCTCGTGTTCTTCATAGGTATAATGTGGGGTCTTTGGCTACCTTGGAAGTCCAAAGTGCTTTCTGGGCCAGAGGAGTATGACCACCACTACACCCCTCTCTACTTCTCTTTCCTGTACTCTTTATGTGAACTGTCTTGAAAAGCAGCAAAATATTCTCTATCCAGAACATTGTCTTCATTATCAAGAAGTTTTTGACCTCTGGTTACTGTCTGATTTAAGAAGAGATAGAAACACTCAATGTCTCAATTATAAGCTAACCTCCAATAAGAGGTAGGAGGAGACTGCCCCTGCAAGTATCATAAGTTATGTGGTTTCTTGTGCCTTGCACCAATGCAGCTGGTTACAGACTGGATAATGAACTCAATAAACCACTGATCTAATCCCACAGGAAACATAGGTTTTATTTTTTTCTTTATAAAGATACGAGGGAAAAAGCCATCATGCTCATTGAGGTGCTGAAATGAGCTGTAAGGATGTGGTTTGAAGAACATTTTATCTAGATTTCTTAGGAAGCTTCTACTCCATATTTTTACATCTGTCAGAGTAACAATCCCTTCTTCAAAAACAACTTAAAAATAGTCTTATGATACCTTAGAAACTAATAAAAATATATGAATGGATCATGAGATTTGGTGGGCAAAACCCACTTCTTCAGATGAGATAATCTACTCTTGATGTTGGTAGCAATCAATGGATTCTTATGCTGGTTTAAACTATGAGGCCTGAGGGCCCTCTGCAATCTTAATGTTTCCCACAGTAGCTTCACACTTGTAAGTATGGATGCATACAATATCAGTTTAGGATAAGCGATGCCTATTTACAATGTATAATGTTGCTTCCTTGGAGCCACCTAGTGGGAATTCATTGCTCATCACAGATTAGGGATGTTAAATTTGGATAGTCGATAAGGACTTCCGTGTTATGCCACTGAAATGTACAAGAGTCCCCAGCAGGGGCTCTTGTGCATTTCTAAGATTTTATCGCTGCGTGGAGCATGGGGCCAACGGAGAGTCCCGTTGACCCCGGGCTCCACGCAGGTGCTTTCACTTTGAAATGTACAAAAGCCCCCGCTGGGGTTCTTGTGCATTTCAAAGCGGAAGCGCCGCATGGAGCCTAGGGTTAGCAGGGGACTCAGAGTCCCACGCTGGCCCCAGACTCCATGCTGCGCTTCCTCTTTGAAATGTACAAGAGCCTCAGAGGGGACTCTTGTACATTTCAAAGCTGGCCGCCACTGCGCCCCTGCTCCCTCCCACAGAGCAGGAGGGAAACCGGCTTTTAAGCCGGCTCCCTCCAGCACCCCCTCTACTTCTCCTCCCTTTCTGCCTCTGATAGAGGCCGGGGGGAGGGGGGGGGGGAGGGGAAGCAACTTGTCGACTAGTGTGTCAACTATCCAATCAGCTTTTGCTTAAAATCTTTAGTCTGAATGGCTATAGGTGATGTTTTGAAGTTGCTGTGCAGTATGTCACAACTTTTATGATGTATGGGGTCTTCTGGAAAGAAGTCCCCTTTGAAAGTTTGACTATATTTCACTAGTAGAACTGCTGCTGCATCAATCTCAGGATCCCAAAATTTATGAAATCTGTTTTACACAAGCATTTTAATTTAACATTTGGCTTAATCAAATATCCTCATTTGCCTTTTATGATGCCCTCATCAATAGGAAAGCCTATCTAATAATACTTGAAAGGAAAGAATATCAATGAGTTCTTTGGAAGTTACTGACTGGAAACCTGTCTTTGAAATGTCTTTTGTTTTTACTTATCTTTTGGAGATGTACTTATAGTACCTCTCCGCCTGGCTGTTTACAGAAGGAAGGTAATATATTATTCATCCCAACATGGTTACCACATGTTTTATGGTGGGAGGAAAGGGAACTATGTAAGAGCACTAGTTCTTTCCCCTAGGGTAACTAAGGATTTACTAGGCATGTTAGATATCATGTAATTGAATAGTCGTGAAACAGCATGAAATCTTAGTGGTTATATAACTATTTAATAGTCCCCGGGGGTGGGGCTGGTAGCCAGTGCACTCCCAGCCCCAGTCCTGGGAAGCCCCTTACAGAGGCAGTAGCACGGGGTGGCATCAGAAGTAGCAGCGCACTGTGGCAGGCGGGAGCTGGTCTGCCAGAAGAGCCAGTTTAAAAAACCAGCTCCCCTCACACACTGCTACCTCTGATACAGAGGCAGCAGCTCCTGTGGCAGCAGCTCCTGTCCATGTGGGGTTGGAGCTCTCTGTGGACAGAGGATGCTGCCATGGAGCAGCTTCTGTCTCTAGGGAGCTCAGACCCCCCACGTGCACAGAGGCTGCCACATACAGAGGCTGCTTTGCCACTGATAGAGGCAGCGGTGGGGGACAGGGTGGGAGGGGCAGGCAGTACTGGGGAGCTGGTGCTGGGAGGAAGCTAGCTCCCCACGTATATTGGCTCCAGCCTCCCTACCTCACCCTCTGTGCTGCTTCATATCAGCTTTTAAGACAGCTCCTCATGGGCACTGGCGCCCACTCCCTCCCCACTTGCTATCTCTGATACAGAGGCAGCAAGGGGAGGAATGTGTGTAATCAACAAGATTAACTGAGAATTCTAGACTTATCAGTTAATTGTGTAGTCATCTATATGATGACATCCCAAGGACTTACTTCAATATATTCAGGAATCTGGGACAGAGGGAAGAAATGGGACTTTGGATCCTTTCAGGCCTTTTCCCTCTCCAGGCCAAATCTGTTACAAGAATTTACCCAGAGTTGGACAGATAGCTTGTGTTTAGATTATGGCTCCTCTGGCAGGACAGGAAACTGACAGGCTAATCTGACTGAGTCCTATATTCTGACAGTGCAAGGACTGGATAGCTGAATCAGGCAGGACATAATTCACCTCTGTAAATCTGTACACACTGCCTCACATAAGGAAAATTGCTTAGATTTAAATCAGGGGGTTTACAAGACAGTTCTGCTTTGCCTGAGCAAGGGGCACAGGTATATGGTAGGAAGGTTCTACAGTGGAAGTCTGTTCATTGAATCCAAACACTGCTATTTACCCAATCCAAGGGAAGAGAAGGTAAGAAGTTGCCACTGCATGAAAATAAATACAAATAAAACAAAATGGTCAGGAGAAACAGAACTGCCAACTTGTTCCAACACCAGACACACAAAATCTGGTGGAATGAGTTGAAGAGCAGAGCTTAATTCTGGAGCCTCCAGCAACACTAGACTGCCTCCAAATTCCACAGGAGTAATAGCCCATTAGTAATCTCTGAGAGAAGCTATGCAACAAGAAGTTCATTTTCCAATAAAAGTGTGTGTCTTTTCTTGTTTGCACATAGCACTCAGTACCAGGGATGTAAAATCCTGTTTAGTTAGCCCGTTAAATGTTAAATTTAACTGGTTACCTGATTAAATGGGGACGGGAGGGAGGGACAGTGCCAGCCATGGCCAGCATGGAGTGATCGAGAGGGAGTTGGAAGCCTCACAAAGGGGGTGGAGTTGGAAGCCTCACACAGGGGTTGGGGGTGGAAGTGGCAGCAGTGGGGGAGGCATGAGGGCTGGGAGCTGGCAACCCCCTCATCCCTCCGCTGCCGCTTTCATCCTGCGTGAGCTGGCAGCCCTCCCCTCTCCACCACTGCCAATCTCTGCCTCCTTCCCTGTGTGAGCCAGCACCCCAGCAGAGATGAAGCAGGTCCTTCCCTGCTTCCCCCCCCCCCGCCCGTGATGGACTGTGGGTGGTGGGCTACTCCCAGGTAATGGTTAACCATTCACATCCCTACTCAGTTAACTGGTTACCCTTCACACCCCCTATTGAATACAATGGATCTGTTGATTAGGGCCCATAGGTGGTGGTATAATTAAAATGTGTAGTTGTAATAAATTAATACAAAAAGGGAGTATCTGCAAGGTCCTACATATTTATAGCAATTTGTCTACATTATCTATTATAAACTATATTTTAGGTACATTATCTAAATCAGTAAGTTTCTAAAATCCTCCCTTCTATTACTTTAACAAAAGAGTGAAACTGTACACCTTCAGCAATCTAGTGTTGTTTTAGTCACTTTTCCTTCATGCTTGTAACTTAAAATGAAATTCTAAAGGCAATCTGGTAGCACTGAAAAGGGGAAATGTAGGATGCAGCATGCACCACAACTTCTCGATGCTCAACTTTAGAGTAAGCTAACTGCCCAAAGACTAACCAGCCCTAATGAGATATTCAATTCCAAAATCTGTGGTTCCTTGCAAGTTAGTGCAACAAGGAGGCTCCAAACCTTCGGGATACCAACAGCTCAGAGCAGCCATTGCATTGCCAAGATAAAATACCTTTAACAATTGTTTGCTGATCAAAATTGTAATAAAGTTGCAGCCACCTGATCAAAAGTCTAATGCTTGTGTCTGTCCCTATTGGTTCCTGCCATTTGCTAGACACATTCCTATGAAGTTTAGCATCTAAATAGCCTCTCTATTGTCCTCAGTCCTGAATACTTTCATCAGAACTCTCTAGATAATTATATTCATGTTTAAATACCGTATTGATTATTTTGTAAGAACTATCTATTTTTTCCAGTGATACAATACCATCCAAAACAGAGGCAAAGCTTAGAAAAACTACTATTTTTCTTTAGTCACAAAGAAATAAGTATAAATTTTACTGGATGAGAACATTTTCATCACACACTCCTCACTGGTGCAATAGAAACATTATTAGCATGATAAGTCTGAGTTATCCAATGGAAAAATTCTTGCCTATAATTTCCTTTCTGCTAGCAGCATCTCCCACAATTCTGGACGTATGAGTTGCTCTCTTCTCTCATGTGTGTTTTGATGACACATAGTCCGGCCATAGCCTGTCTGCTCCTGCTTGCTGCCAGATGAGTTATTCCCAAGCTTTAAAACTTGTATATACCATTAATGCATATAGTAGACATAGTGAAATAACAATGTATGTTAGATGAAGGAAAATTGTCATCTGGTAACGATTCCACTTCATATCCAACTGTTTACTCAATCATCCACAGTGAGTAAAACCATGGGACACCCTGTTAGCTGGAAGGAAAGCAAGAAGATTTTTTTCTGCTCTGCAGTCCCGTCTTCCACAATTGTGGATGTCTGGGAAATAGTCAGCAATGAACAGATATAGGAAGGACTGAGAAACATGAGAAATTTGGTAAAAAAGAGAAGTAACCTGCCATATTTGTAAGCTAGCTCAAAAGTTTATGATTTTTGGGCTATTGCCTGCAGCACCTTCCTACTACAAGTAGTAGGTCCACTTTGTAGTTTTAATTAAGATGTTCACCGTAGACCAAGTGGTCACTTTGCAAATTCTCAAAATGGATGCATTTGCTTTTCCCACGCAGGAGTGTGTGAGATCTGTGGATTTCCCACAACACATAGTCTAATCCACCCAATGATAGAGGATTTAGGAAGCTCCTAGTCCAAGGCATTTTGAGTGGAAGGAAATTAATTAGAAGACCAATATTCTTTTCTTGTGGAGTCTGGAAGAAGTCAAAAGACGTTTTGAAGGCAAAGGTTCATCAAATCTTTGCAATTGAGCAGAACGAAGAAAGGACAACCCCTCAGGAAGCACGGAAGGATGAATTTCCCCCTGAGAAGAAAGGATTTTGTCCACTAGGATGTCCTCATGGAACACGTAGTAAAGCTCCTATATAGTGTGACAGAGTCTGGCCAGAGGGCTACAGGAGAGTAGTAGAAGGAAAATATTAGCAGACACCTGATGTGCAGTGGTACTGGACTAGAGACCTTGGTTCATGCCTTCTTGGGGAAAGAACAGAATGGTTGGAATTCCTACATTTCTGGTTTTGCACTGTACTCTTGGTAAAGAACGGGTTACTTACCTCGTAACTGTGATTCTTCGAGATGTGTTGCTCATGTGCATTCCAATTAGGTGTGCATGCGCAGTGTGCACGCACCATTAGAAGTTTTTCCCTCAACAGTACCCTTAGGGCCAGCAAGGGAGCCCCCTGGAGTGGCGCCAGTATACCGCCCCATATATACCCCTGCTGGCCCCCCTCACCCACTCAGTTCCTTCTTACTGGAATACTCTGGAGAGAGGGTGGCGGATGGAGATTTGGAATGGACATGAGCAACACATCTCGAAGAATCATAGTTACGAGGTAAGTAATTGTTCTTTCTTCTTTGAGTGATTGCTCATGTGCATTCCAATTAGGTGACTCCAAAGCAGAACCTATGGAGGAGGGCCGGATGTTCAAGCTACAGAGGAGTGGAGGACCGCCCTGCCCAGGGCAGCATCTTCCCTGGCTTGATGCGTTAGCGCATAGTGATTGGCAAAGGTATGGACAGAGGACCATGTAGCGGCTCTGCAGATGTCCAAGATGGGAACCTGCACCATGAAAGCGGTGGAAGCTGCCACAGCTCTCATGGAGTGCGCTCTAAGGGGTGGAGCCAGTATCCCCGCCAGGGCATAGCACTCCTTGATACAAGCGGTTATCTAGGAGGAGATCCGCTGGGAGGACATGGGTTGGCCCCTCACCCGTTCCGCGATGGCCACAAAGAGTTGCGGTAACTTCCTGAATGGTTTTGTCCTGTCTAAATAAAAGGCTAATGCTCTACGCACATCCAAAGTGTGTAAAGCCTGTTCTTTCCCAGACGCGTGCAGCTTGGGGTAAAAGACCGGCAAGAAAATATCCTGGGAGGTGTGGAAAGAGGACACCACCTTGGACAGAAAGACTGGATGGGGGCGGAGCCTAACCTTGTCTTTGAAAAACACCGTGTAGGGGGGATCAGAGGTAAACGCCCTGAGTTCGGATACTCTCCTGGCAGATGTGAGTGCCACCAGGAGAGACACCTTATAAGATAGGTATAGGAGGGAACACGTCGCTAACGGGTCAAACGGGGGTCCCATGAGTTTGGAAATGAGCAGATTTAGGGCCCACTGGGGGGCAGGCTGGTGGACGTGCAGCTAGAGCCTATCCAACCCTTTCAAAAACCTGTTGACCACTGGGTTAGACAGGGTTTTCCCCCCTTCCCCCAGGTGGAAGGCCAAAATGGCTGCCAGGTGAACCTTGATGGAAGAGGAAGAGAGGTCCTGGAGCCTGAGATCCAACAGGTAATCCAGGACCAGGGGATTGTAGCCCGCCTTGGGTGCACCCCTTTCTGGGAAGCTGAGATGTAGAACTGCTTCCACTTAGCAAGGTACATGGTCCTAGTGCAGGGCTTCCTGCTACCCAGCAGGACTTCCTGAACCCGTTCTGAGCACTGAATCTCCTCCGCCGTCAAGCACGGAGCTTCCACACTGTAAAGAGCAGCAAATGCAGGTCCAGGTGGCGGAGCCTGCCCGAGTCCTGAGCTATCAGGTCCAGGAGCAGCGGGAGGGTCATGGGTCTCTCGCATAACAGGTTGAGGAGGGTTGAAAACCAGTGTTGCCTGGGCCATGCCGGGGTGATTAGAATCAGGGACGCCCTGAATTCCTGCATTCTGAGGAGGACCCTGTGAATTAGCGGGAAGGCATACAGCAGGCCCTGCAGCTAGAGGAGGAGGAAAGCGTCTCCCAGGGAACCCTGCCTCTGCCCCATTAGGGAGCAGAACCATGGGGCACTTCTTGTTCTGTCCTGTACCAAACAGGTCTAGATGGGGAGACCCCCATGCACGGAAGACAGATTGAGCTACATCCCACCTCAGGGACCATTCCTGTCCCACAAAGGATCTGCTCAGCCTGTCCGCCAGGACGTTTTGGGAACCCGGGAGATACGAGGCCACTGGGTGGATATCTGCCCCGATGCAGAGGTCCCACAGGCAAATCGATTCCAAGCACAGGCGAGGAGAACGAGCCCCGCCCTGCCTATTTATATACGCCACTGCTGTCGTGTTGTCTGACAGGATGAGGCCAGACTTGCCCCTGAGGTGGAGAAGGAAAACTGCACAAGCCAGTCGGAATCTCCGGAGCTCCCTGATGTTGATATGCAGGGAGATCTCGTCAGCAAACCAGATACCTTGCATGTGTAGGTCTCCTAAGTGGGCTCCCCAGTCCATGTCCAACGCGTCTTTGACTAGGTGGACAGGATGGCACTGGTCTGGAGAACGGGACTCCTGCACAGACCTCTGCCTAGTGGGTCCACCAGTCCAGCGCAAGGAGGACGGGGGCGGGAACTATCAGCACTCTGTCCCATGAGTGAGAGGAAATGTTGTGGACTCGCGACAACCACATCCGTAACGGGCGCATGCACAGTCTGGCGTGCTGCACTACATAAGTGCAGGCGGCCATGAGGCCCAGGAGACGCATGCAGGTCCGGGAGGTGGTCACTGGAAAATTCTGGAGCGCCCTGACTGCCATCTCTATTGTGAGGAACCGAGAGCTGGGTAGAGAGGCCCTCGCTGACAGAGTCCAGGGTGGCACCCACAAACTCTGTTATCAGGGTAGGAGGTCGGGTTGATTTGTCCAGATTTAGCAGGAGGCCTAAGCTGGCGAAGAGTGTGCGGACTATGGTGATGTGGTCTTTTACCTGAGTCTCTGAGTTCCCCCTCAGGAGCCAGTCATCTAGGGAGGGGAACACCGGGATGCCCCTTTTCCTGAGCGTGGCGGCCACCACCACCATGCATTTGGTGAAGACCCGAGGGGCCATGGAAATACCAAAGGGTAGGGCCATGAATTGGTAGTGGTCCGGGCCCACAGTAAATCGGAGAAACCTGTGGTGGTGGGGGGCGATTGAAATGTGGAAGTAACCATCTTTCAAATTGAGGGCAGCGTACCAGTCTCCGGGGGCTAACGAGGGAATTATAGACGCCAGAGTCACCATTTGGAATTTTGCTTTGGCGATAAAGGAATTGAGGGATCTGAGGTCCAGGATGGAACGGAGGCCCCCTTTTGCCTTTGGGACCAGAAAGTAGCGGGACTAGAACCCCCTGTCCCAAAACTCGGGGGGAACGCGTTCCACCGTCCCATCATATGGAGATGTTGGACCTCCTTTTGAAGCAGGGGCTTATGAGAGGGGTCCCTGAAAAGGGACGGGGTAGTGGGTTAGGTAGGAAGGGGCGAGTGGAAAGGGATTACATAACCCCTTTCCACTATCTCCAGCACCTATCGGTCTGACGTAACAGACCGCCAGGCCTGAATGAAATGGGATAAACGGTCCCAGAAATTTAGTGGGAAGACTGGTAAGATGCCCTTGGGGGTCCCATCAAAACCCAACGGGGGCCCGAGGGTTTGTTGGGAGGCCCCTGGTTATTGTCTGGGACTGGGCGTCTACTGTTCCTGACATTACCACTCTGCTCCTGCAGCGGGCGAAGTCGGGGTGCGGGCCCAGGGGAGGTGCTCTAGGAACATTCCTATTTACGTAAGTGTGCCTCTGGGGAGCAGGAGTGTGCATGCCCACGGATTTTAGGGTAGCCCTGGTATCCTTGAGGCCGTGGAGCCTCTGGTCAGTAAGCTCAGAAAAGAGCGAAGGGCCCTCAAATGGGAGGTCTTGGATGGTGTTTTGGAGCTCCGGTGGCATCCCAGAACCTTGGAGCCATGAGCTGTGCCGTAAGACCACACTGGCGGCCATCACCCGGGTGGCAGCATCGGCCACATCGAGAGCCGCCTGGAGCGCTGCTCTGGAGATTGCTCTCCCCTCCTCGTGGAGAGCCTTGAACTCCGAGCAGGAGTCCCTGGGCAGTAGATCCATGAACTTATCCATGGATGCCCAGGTGTTATAGGCGTACCGCGACAAGAGGACCCGATGATTAGCAATGTGATACTGAATGCCCCCGGATGCATAGACCTTTTGGCCGAGCAGGTCAGCCTTTTTCACCTCCCTGTTTTTAGGGGTGGCAGCGGGCTGACCCTGTCTCTCCCTTTGTTTAACGGCTTGTACAACTAGGAAGCTAGGGGGAGGATGGGAGAACAAGTGTTCATTGCCCTCTGGAGGGACAAAGTACTTTCTTTTGGCCTGCTTATCAGTTTGCCATAGGGCCTTAGAAATTTTGGCCACTGTTTTGTTGACCGGGAGAACCACTCTGGAGGGGGCGTCGGAGTGCAAGATGTCCACCGTAGGGTCCGAGTCCTCAGACACCTTCTCCGCCTGGACTCCCAAACTTTGGGTCAGGTAGCAGAGGTCTTGGTGGGCTCTCGTGTCCATGAAGGGCATGGAGGATGCGGAATCACCCAGTGCCTTGTCCGGAGAGGAGACGATGACCCCTTCTGGCCCACTCCTGCAGGGGCGCTCGTGAGCCCTAGAGCGTGCATGTGCCGTCAGAAGTTTAAGGGGATAAAATGGTGTCCTTGGCCTCTGTTTGTCAGAGGCTGGAGAGGGATGGCAGGAGACAAATCGCTTGATCATTGTCTTCGGTCCACCCTCTCTGGGGCATCTGGTGCTGGCCACTGTCGGCAGACAGGATGCTGGGCTAGATGGACCTTTGGTCTGACCCAGTACGGCCGTTCTTATGTTCTTATGTTCACACCTAACTGGAATGCACATGAGCAATCACTCAAAGAACAATGGCAGTTCTATCTGAGCCAGAGAGAGTACACTTTTCACATCAATAGTCTCTTAAACAAAAGCAATGTCATAATGACTTTGGAGGACAGACTGAGATCTTCTATCTGAACAGCGAGGCTGTTAAACCCATTTTGTATCTGGATGAAGAAGGTGATCTCACAAAAGGACGTAGAAGTTACTTACCTTGTGCAGTAACAATGCTTCTTCAAGACGTGTTCCCATGTGGGTGCTCAACTCTAGGTATCAGTGCATCCTCATGCTAGTGACCAGTAGCCATCTTATGGTGTCATTGGTGCCCACTGACTGTGCATGTGGCACAACTTCCTCTGTTCTTTCTCTACCGTGGAATCCCCATAGATCAGTGTTTCTTAAACTTTATATAAGACTGAGGAACATAAAACAATATTTTTTTATGAGGAACACCAAGGATTTTGTTGGGGAAGGGTCAGGGGAAAGTTATTGACTAAAAAAAAAAAGCGGTCACTTGCCCCTTTAAGGGCAGCCATTTTTAACTCGGTTGTTCTCCACAGCACACCTCCGACTGCCTTGTGGCACACCGTGTGCCGTGGAACACAGTTTAAGAAACACTGCCATAGATGGACTCCAAAGCTGAGGGGAGGAAGATGCATAGTGGAGCATCCCATCCATAAGGACACACATCTTGAAGAACCATTGTTACTGAACAATGAGAGTAACTTCTTCTTCAACTGTCTCTGTGCTCCACTATCGGTATCTGTAGTGTCTGCGTTATGGTGATGGGCTTTGTGACTGCGTCCTGGACAGGACGGCCAGACCTATTGTAGCAGTGGAGATTGGGTTGCTTGTGATTGCACAGGGTTCAGAGGTCCAAGTTCTGGCTCTGCATATGTCCACTAATAGGACATCTTTCAGGAATGCTGTGGAGGCTGCTACTGCCTTAGGGGAATGTGCCATTATTCTTTGTAGTGGTTGTTTATTATGCAGTGTGTGGCAGTTGTGTATACAATTTGATATTCATTTGGAGATCCACTGGGATGAAATTTGCTGCATCTTTTCTTCATTCACCTACGAATATAAAGAGCTTTGTGGATTTTCGAAAGAGTTTGGTCTCATTGAGGTAAAATGAGATGGCCCATCTGACATCGAGAGTGTGAAGGTATGCCTTTAGGGTGTCTTTATATGTGCAGCTTCAGAAAGAAAGCAGGTAAGTGTTCATTATCATGGAAGGTAGAAACTACTTTTGGTAAGAATTTGTGATGTGGATGTAGTGTCACTTTATCCTCCTGTGTGTGGGGGGGGATGGGGGAGAGAATCTGCCATAAGGCTAGTATATCTCCTACCTGTCTGGCCAACTTGACTGCTATTAGAAATGCCACCTTCATAGAAATATGTAGAAGAGAGCACATGGCTTAAAGGGGGCCCTTATAAGGCTTTTGAGAAGAAAGCTGAAGTCCCAGGGAGGCATGAGGTCCCATATTAATGTGTATATATTCTGGATCCCTGTCAGGAAATGTTTAGTAACTGAGTAGGAAAGAAATGAGGAACCCTCTATTGGTTTGTGGCATGTTGTTATAGCAGATAGATGGGCATAACAGAACTGATAGATCCGACTCCTTAAGGTGCTGCAATATTCAAGTATTGCGGAGAGGGACACTGTAGTAGGTGGCATTTGGTGTTGCTGGCACAATGTGGAGAAACACCTCCATTTCTGGTTGTGGGGCAGCGGGCTGTTTATTAATATGTGTTTTACTCTGTCGCAGCAGGATTTTTCAGCACGATGGAACCATGCAGCAAGTCAAACTTTGAGGTGAAACACTGCTGGACTTGGAAACTGTAGTGTTGCGACAGGAGATCTAGTCACTGTAGTAATAAAGGACTGCGAAGCAGTAAGTGCTTGAGGTAAGGGAATCAAAGTCTGTCTGGGACAGGTGGTATTATGAGAATGATGTGTGGTTGGTCTTCATGTACCTTTTGAATTACTCAGTGAATTAGTGGTAAGTGGGAAAGGAGGCATACAGGAGTGATGCAGGCCATATGAGAAGACAGGCATCTCTGTGACCTGTGGTCAGATTTTGCTCTTGAGCAGAATTGATGATATTTGTGATTCTTGTGAATTGCAAAGAGACTGATGTGTGGTTATCACCACTTGTGAAATATTGTTTGAATGACTGTGGGGTTCATCTCCCACTTGTAGCTCTGAGAAATGGCAGCGAAGTTTGTCTGCTGTGGTGTTATGAAAGCGTGGTAAGTAGGATGCCATAGGTGTAATGTGTTTGATACACTAATTCCATAGTTTGAAGGCTTCCATGCAGAAGTAATAAGCTCATGCTCCACCCTGGAGGTTGATATGGAAAATACATGCATCGTTCTCAGAGAGAATTCATACAGTTTTATTTTGTGTAAGTGATAGAAAGTGGTGACAGGCATTGAGATTCATGTGTAATTTAGGCTCTTGAAAGGATCACTTGCCTTGAAAAGTGTGTTGTCCCATATAAGCTCCCCATCCCATGAAGGAGGTATCTGTAACACCACATGTTGGAACTCCCTGTAAGCAACATTTTACGTTTGCGTCTACCAATACAGGGAGGAGACAATGTATTGTGGTACCGAGAACACTTCTATTTAGTCTGTCACGGGAAAGAGTATATACCGCAGTGAGCCAATTCTCGAGGCAACGCAGGTGGAGTCTGGCATATTCCACCATATATGCTGTGGCTGCCATTTGTCCCAGGATTTGGAGGCAGGTTCTTATGATGTCACAGGGGCTGAACTGGACAGTATAGAATCTAGGAGTGCTTCTATGAATACTAAGACTCACGGAGGTGTGAAAGGGCTAAATGATAACACTCGCTACTGATAGTGTTTGGAGCCCATCATAAAATTGAGGAAGCATCTGTGTGCTGGGTGAATTGTAATCTGAAAATACATATCTTGAAGATCAAGGACTGAGAACCAGTCCCTTGTCTAGAGTTGGTATAATTGTGGCAAAGGTGACCGTCTTGAACTTATGATTGTATATGAATTTATTGACTGAGAATCAGTCTCCAACTCCCAGTTTACTTCTGGGTATGGAAATAATTGCAATAAAAATCCCTTCATCTGTAGGGAGTTGGAACTGCTTCTACCACTCTTAACTGAAGAAAGTACTGCACCGCTAAGTGTAGACGATACTCATGAGAGGTGCACATTAAAATTACTCTTCAAAACATGATTGTGAAAGAGGAAACGTCATCAAATGAGTGTTTCCAAATGAATCCCACTGGAAATGTTTCTTGGCCCAAATGCTATTTAGCATTTTTATCAGTGGCTTGGAAGAAAACAAAAACATTAATGATAGTGGCAGATGACAAAAACTGGAGGGCTGTGTCTACACTGGGCCACTTATTCCGGAAAAGCAGCCGCTTTTCCGGAATAAGCTGTGAGCTGTCTACACTGGCCCCTTGAATTTCCGGAAAAGCACTGATGATCTACTGTAAGAAATCAGCTGCTTTTCCGAAAACTATGCTGCTCCGCCGGCAAAAGTCCTTTTTCCAGAAAACTGTTCCGAAAAGGGCCAGTGTAGACAGCCCAGCAGTCTTTTCAAAAAAGCCCGATTGCGAAAATGACGATCGGGCTTTTTCCGAAAAGCGCGTCTACATTGGCCACAGACACTTTTCCGGAAAAAGGGCTTTTCCTGAAAAGCATCCTGCCAATGTAGACGCTCTTTTTCCGGAAATACTTATAACGGAAAACTGTTCCGTTTTAAGCATTTCCGGAAAATCATGCCAGTGTAGACACAGCCGAGAAGTAATAAAGAGGACAGGTTACTGATTCAGACCAAGCTGGATCAACTGGTAAATTGAGTGCAAGCAAACACTATCCATTTTAATACAGACAAAAGTAAATGTAAATGTCCAGGAATAAAGAATGTAGGTCATAGTTTGGGAAGCACTGACTCTAAAAAAGTTTTGAGGGTTGTGAAGGAAAATTGGCTGAACACAAGCTCATGGTGTGACACCAGGACCAAAAAAGCTAATGTGATCCCAGGGTGCAAGAACAAGGGAATCTTGAGCAGGAGCAGAGAGGCTGTTTTACTTCCTTATCTGGCACTGCTGTAATTGCTGCTGGAATACTGAGTCCAGGCCTGGTGACCCCAAGAAGAAGGATGATAAATAGGACAGGATTCAGAGAAGTCATGGAAAGGATTGAAGAATGAGACAGCATGCCTTTACAGTGATAGACTTGAAGAGTTGGATTTATTTAGCTTAATAAAGAGAAGGTTAATGGGTGACCTGATTACAGACTATAAGCACCTACATGGGGAGCAAATGTTTAAAAATGGGATCTTCAGTCTCCCAGAGAAAGACAAAACATGATCCATCTGAAGCTAGACAAAGCCAGACTGGAAACGAGGCACAAACTGTTAACAGTGAGAGCAATTAACCATAGGAACAATTTACCAAGGATTGCAGTGTATTCTCCATCACTGACAATTTTTAAATCAAGCTGTGCTGTCATTTTGGTGAGGTTTTTCTGTAGTTCTGCAGAAAAGGACCTGGGGGTTACAGTGGATGAGAAGCTGGATATGAGTCAACAGTGTGCCCTTGTAGCCAAGAAGGCTAATGGCATATTAGGGTGCATTAGGAGGAGCATTGCCAGCAGATCCAGAGATGTCATTATTCCCTTTATTCGGCTCTGGTGAGGCCACATCTGGAGTATTGTGTCCAGTTCTGGGCCCCACTACAAAAGGATGTGGGACGCATTGGAGAGGAGTCAGCGGAGAGCAGCCAAAATGATTAGGGGCTGGAGCATATGACTTACGAGGAGGCTGAGGTTGGAGTTAGTTTGTTTAGTCTGCAGAAGCGAGAGTGAGGGGGATTTGATAGCAGCCTTCACTTCCTGAAGGGAGGTTCAAAGAGGATGGAGAGGCTGTTCTCAGTAGTAACAGATGGCAGAACAAGGAGCAATGGTCTCAAGTTGTGGTGGGAGAGGTCCAGGTTGGATATTAGGAAAAACTATTTTACTAGGAGGGTAGTGAAGCACTGGAATGGGTTACCTAGGGAAGTAGTGGAATCTCCATCCCTGGAGGTGTTTAAGTCTCGGCTTGACCAAGCCCTGGCTGGGTTGATTTAGTTGGAATTGGTCCTGCCCAGAGCAGGGGGTTGGACTTGATGACCTCCTGAGGTCTCTTCCACCTCTATGATTCTATGGGTTGCCTTCTCTAGGACCTCAAGAGGTCTCTCAAATGCCTTCCCACTGGGGCACATTCTTTCTGAGTATGAGACAAAGGAACTAGTTTTCAGAACCTTTGTGATAAATTTGAGAGAAAGGGGCTGAAAAAAAATTTGGTTTTTCTCTCCAGAGTGCTCTCCCCACTTTCAGGCTTAAGGAGGCACTGGAAGTGTCCCCGCTTTGTTTTGCAAGAGACTGGGACTACCCGCTGAGTTGTGCAATCAGGGTCTTCCTTGCTTTTGGAGCTTCTACCTGCTCTGCACTGCAGTTGGTCATCCTCCGAAGGAGTTACAGCTGCTTTGGTGGCTAGGCCATCCCACCTGCCTGTTCAATTCACAGCCTTGGGACCTAATGGAGTTAGGGAGAGATAGAAGGATGCAAGGTGGGCACAACTCACTATCTGCTGAGCCTGAGATGGCTGCCTAATATATACACCACAATTTGGATTGAACAGTCATATTGGGAGAGATCAAAGGTCCATAAAGTGCAGCATCCTGTCCTCTGACATCAGCAAACACCAGATGCCTCAGAGGGAATAACTGAATCAGGTAATCCTCAAGTGATCTATTCTCTGTCACCCACTTCCAGATTCTGGCCCAAAAAAGCCAGGTATGCCATACCTGCCTATCCTAGCTAATAGCCATTGATGGACCTATCCTCCATGAATTTATCTAGATCTTTTTTGAACCCTGTTATAATCTTAGCATTCACAACATCCTCTGACAGAGTTCATACAATGCACAACCTGTGCAAGAAATACTTCTTTTGTTTTAAACTTGATGACTATTAATTTCATTGGGTGACCTGACCCTTAGAACTTGTATTATGAGAAGAAAAATAATACTTCCTTATTTACTCTCTCCACACCTGTTCTAGAGCATGTGTGAATATGATGAATAGTACTAGTTCCAATGTAGGCCCCTTGGGAACACTAATGTACCTCTCTTCATTCTGAAAACAGATCATTTATTTCTACCCTTTGTTTCCTATCTTTTAACCAGTTATCAATCTGTAAGAGGACCTTCCCTCTTATCCCATGACAGTTTAGTTTGCTTAAGAGCTTTTAGTGAGGGACCTTGCCAAAGGCTTTCTGAAAATCTAAGTACACTATATCCACTGGATCACCTTTGTCCACATCCTAGTTGATTCCCTCTCAGAATTCTAGTAGATTAGTGAGGCATGATTTCCCTTTACAAAAACCATGTTGACCCTTTCCCAAGGAGTACAAGTCTGTTCTTTATTACAGTTTCAACCAAATTGCCCAGTACTGAGGTTAGGCTTACTAGCCTGTAATTGCCGGGGTTTCCTCTGGAGCTTTTTTTTTTTTTTTTTAACGCAACTAGCTTCATAGTAGCTATCTGCCCAGTCATCTGATATCAAAGTTGATTTAAATGATAGGTTACTGACCACAGTTAGCAGTTCTGTGATTTCACATTTGAGTTCCTTCAGAACTCTTGGGTCACCATCTGGTCCTGGTGACTTATTACTCTTTTGGCTAGCAATTTCTTCTGCAAATTCCCTTAATGAGATTCAACTGGGCCATTTCCTAAGATGTGTCAACTGAAAAGAATTGCCCAGGTTTGGGAATTTCTCACATCCTCAGCCATGAAAACCAATGCCAAGAATTCATTTGGTTTCTCTTCAATGGCCTTATTCCCCTTGAGTACTCTTTTAGTACCTTGATCGTCCACTGGCCCCACTGGCTGTTTAGCAAGTTTCCTGCTTCTGACACACTCGCTTTTTAATTTGACTTGTTGCTTCCTTTTCTGCTCTGCCATGCCTCTAAATGGCAGTGGAGCCCATAGGAAGATGCTGTATGGGAGGTTTGGGGAGAGTTAAACCCTGAAGGATTAACTGATACAGGGAGAAGGAGGAATGCCAAAGAGGGAGAAGACTGTTCTCCCCTGCCAAAAACCAGAAAGTTAAAGGGCAGAAAAGTTAAAGCAGGAGGAGGGAAGACAGGAGCAAAAGAAACCACCACCATCTGGCTGTGTGCAAGAACAAAGTAGGTGTGGCCAGACCATGTGGTACCAAAATGCTGAACCTGCCTCTATGGCTATGTCTAGACTACATGGCTCCATCAACGGAGCCATGTAAAATAGTTTATTTGGCATAGGCAAAGAAACGAGGTTTACCGGAGCGGTCGACAAAGGCTTCCCTTGTTGACCGCGGTGCGCCTAGACTGCCGGGGCTGTGCCGGATCAGCTGATCGTCAGCACAGCACGGTGGCCATTTTTATTTTAATGAAGCGGGGATTATTTAAATCCCCACTTCTTTGCCTATGCCAAATAAACTATTTTACATGGCTCCATCGACGGAGCCATGTAGTCTAGACATAGCCTATGAGTGGCAGAGAGAGGAGAACTGTGGGAGATAATGAGCTGCAGAAAGACTTAAGTTAACTGGTAGGTTTAAAAGAACAATAATGTTTCATTAAGACACACATCATATACAAAACAGACCCCATACACTTCAAGGTATTTTTACCTAACAGACATCAATGCTTAAAGACAACTAAAATATACACAATATTATGCAAAATAGATTTCTTAAGTACTCAGGGTTAGACCAAGGACACTTGTTTTAAAATAACAGAAACTTCACTTAAAAGAGGGAACTGCTAATTAGCAAAGTAATAAATGGACCTTGAATATACCTCTGTCTGTTATAAATTATCCAAAACCTTCATACCTTTAATTCTTTTTCTTTAGCAGCTAGTTCTTCTTTCAGTTTTTTTATGGATGCCAAAAGCTTTTTCTGTTTCTCTTCATAGTGCTGCCAGTGGCGTTTACTCTCTTCCACTTCTAAGTCAGCTTGGTTTAATTCATCCTGTTGGGAGCAAAACACAATGTCACAATTAAACTCATTGTGGCAGATCTGCGAACACCTCCCCAGTGTTTACTGACTTAAAATGGGGGATATGTTGAGTTACTACTTTCGACAGACAAGACACTGGGCTAGATGAACCGTTGGTCTGACCCAGTATGGCCGTTCTTATGAATGGTGAGAAGATAGTATCATTCAGTTCCCTCAGGAGGCAAAAAAATAACCACAAAAAACTGCAAAATCCTCCCTCACCACAAAAGACAACCATAAAGAATTAGGTATTGCTTTTCCAGAACTGATATGACTAAACAAATGAAAGGATGCTAGTTGATACGAATATATTAGTTCCTCCCTCTAGCCCTCAGGTCCATTGGTGTTGAAGGGTTATGATCAATTTACTTCGTACTGCCTTAACTCAGGGGGGCCCAATCAATGACTCCTGGGCCATACACAGTCCACTACAGCATTTTGTAAGGCTCTTGGCTTGTCTCAACACAATATATTAACAACCGCTTCATTAGCATTTTGTTGTCATGTTTGCATCATTTTAATTTACACAAGTATGTACACAGACAATACCACACATAAAACTAACTTATCTAAATACACACAAAACAAGTTGAATTTAAAATATAAATCAATGCAGGTGATTTTAAATCTTATTAAAATAGGCTGTTTGGCCCACACAAGGTTGTGCTTCAGTTTATGTGACCCTCCTGTGTAATAAAGTTGTCTTAACCCACAAGAAAGGAGTACCAACGTAAAATCTATCATTTGATTAGTTGTTATATATCACTTCTTTATTTGACGGTGCTTTATTGATCATCATCATTGCCCTTTACGCCCAGTGGTGTATAGGGCAGCAACAAAGGTCCTCCATTTCTGTTACTGGCCAGCCTCTCAATAGTGCCCCAAGTGCAATTCATGCTCTTCATTTCAACTTCAACGATCCGGTGCCATGTTGTCTTAGGTCGCCCACACTTCAGCTTGCCTTCAGAGGTCCAGTGCACAGCAATCTTTGTGATGGAGCTTCCATCTTTCCTGAGAATGTGCCCAACCCATCTCCACCATTTTTTCATAGTGACGCTTTATTGCAGACTGGTGCTTTGTTATATAGACTTTTTTTTTATGATATTAGTAACGTAAGTTTCCTGTAAGCTGTGTGCCTGCACAGCTGTTTTCTGAGCTCCACTCACAAGTTCAAAGCTCCCGTGAAGGTAGGGAGCTAAGCTGACCAGTAGGGGGAAGGGTTTCATCTCACTAAGCAAGCAGATGAATGGAGCTGCTGCTCGTAGAGCAGGTGAAACTGAGCAGCTCGTAGAGCAGGTGAAAAGGGGAGCTAAGGAGGGAATAAGTGGCTGGGGGGAGGAAGAGGAGGGAGGGAGTAATTGGATGAGGGGGAGTCAGAGGGAAAGGGAGTTTGGAGAGTCTTCATCTGCACGAGAAGAAAGAGACAGAAACTCAACACTCTCAAGCCTCCTGGAAAGGGAGAGATAAGGGGCTGACTGCATGGGGTTTGTGGGGGAAAGAGGGAGTGGGTGGGTGCTGGCATTTCTGCAGTGAGGTGGAGGCAGGGGGCAGTTTGTTTGAGATGTCTGATTCACTTGCTGCAGTCCTCTCTGGCTGGATTGGAGGCGGCGGGTGTGTGGCAGGGGGGAGAACAGGCTGCATGAGGGGTGGGTATGTGTTGCTAGGAGGACATTTGCATTATTACAGTTCAAACAAAGTTTACATGGGTGTTAATGGCTTACGGTAAGAAAGAAAAATATTCTTAGAATTTTTTTGGAGTGTTGCAGATATCTAAAATTCTGATCTTAATGATTTTTTTTAAATCCTACGTTACTAATATGGTATATTATATTGCAATAAGGCCAGGTTTTTGCTATGTGGAAGAGTTCTGGCTCTTGTGAGTCAGAAGTAGCAAGTACTGGGTGTGCTAACTGTTTTGTAGGATGAAACCTTATTTGCAAGCCCTTGAAAACAGGCATCTGTCTACAAACCCTGAAGCCATATGTTAATTTGTCCTGGGTCTTCTACTCTTTGAGTTTTGTTAGTCTCTAAGGTGCTGCAGGGCCATTTGTTATTTTCAAGGTTTTTCAGTTACAGACTAACATGCCTACCCCTCTGAGTGTTTGAGTTGGTGACACACACAAGGTGAAAGTTTCAAAACAGGAGAACTTTCATTTGTCTTTACAGCACAGATCCTAAACATTCCCCAGAGAAACTATATAAGCCTTAGTAAATGCCCGAATGTTAAAAACCACAGTTAATAATTCTGCAATTTCACATTTGAGTTCTTTCAGAACTCTTGGGTGAATGCCATCTGGTTCCAGTAACTTGTTACTGTTAAGTTTCTCAATTTGTTCCAAAACCTCCTCTAATGACACCTCAAACTGAGACAATTCTTCGGATTTGTCACCTAAAATGAACGGCTCAAGGTTTGGGAATCTCCCCAATATCCTCAGCCATGAGGACTGAAGCAAAGAATTCATTTAGCTTCTCCACAATGACTTTTTCATCTTTGAGTGCTCCTTTAGCATCTCGATCATCCAAGGGCCCCACTAGTTGTTTAAGTAGGCTTCCTGCTTCTGATGTACTTAAACATTTTACTATTACTTTGACTTTTGGCTAGCTGTTCTTCAAACTCACTTTTTTGGCTTTTCTTATTATATTTTTATACTTAATTTGACAAAGTTTATCCTCCTAGTTTCATCACTACGATTTAACTTCCACTTTTTAAAAGATGTCTTTTTATCTGTCACTGCTTCTTTTACTGGGTTAAGCCATGGCGGGACTTTTTTGGTTCTCTTACTGTGATTTTTAATTTGGGGTATACATTTAATTTGGGCCTCTATTATGGTGTCTTTGAAAAGTTTCCATGCAGCTTGCAGAGATTTTACTTTTGTCACTGTACCTTTTAATTTCTGTTTAACTACCCTCCTCATTTTTGTGTAGTTCCCCTTTCTGAAATTAAATGCCACAGTATTGAGCTGCTGAGGTGTTTTTCCCATGACAGGGATGTTAAATTTTATTACATTATGGTCACTATTTCCAAGCGATACAATTATATTTACCTCTTGGACTAGACCCTGCTCTCCACTTAGGACTAAATCAAGAATAGCCTCTCCCCTTTTGGGTTCCAGAACCAGGTACTCCAAGAAGCAGTCATTTAAGGTATCAAATTTTTTTTCTCTGCATCCCGTCCTGAAGTGGTATGTACCCAATCTATATGGAGACCGTTGAAATCCCCAACTATTATTGAGTTTTTTATTTTGATAGCATTTTATAGTCATTCTCTCTGTCCTGACCAGGTGGTCAATAATACATCCCTACTGCTATATTCTTAGTAATTGCATGCTACAATAATATCCATAGAGATTCTATGGAACATTTTGGCTCATTAAGATTTTTAATTTATTTTATTCTAAATTTTCTTTCACATATAATGCCACTGCCCCATCAGCATGACCTGTTCTGTCCTTCCAATATATTTTGTACGACTGTCTCTCACTGATTTTTCTTATTCCACCAAGTTTCTGTGATGCCTATTATATCAATATCTTCCTTTAAAACTAGGCACTCTAGTTCACCCATCTTATTATTTAGGCTTCCTTTGTGTATAAGCACTTTAAAAATTGTCACTATTTACCTGTCTGCCATTTCCTGATGTATTAGACTCTTTTTCATTTGATTGTGTTTCATCTGATCTGACCCATACTTCCATCCTCTCCTCCTGACTAGAACACAGAGAATCTCTATTAATAGACCCTCCCCTAAGAGATGTCTCTGTCCTATCCATGTGCTCCTCCACACTCATTGGTTTTCCCCAGCCCTTAGTTTAAAAACTGCTCTACAATCTTTTTAATGTTCAGTGCTAGCAGTCTGATTCCATTTTGATTTAGGTGGAGCCCATCCTTCCTGTATAGGCTTCTCCTATCACAAAAGTTCCCCCAGTTCCTAATGAATCTAAACCCCTCCTCTCTACACCATCGTCTCATCCACGTATTGAGACTCTGAAGCTCCTGGCCCTGTGTGTGGAACTGGGAGCATTTCAGAGCAAGCTACCACAGAAGTCCTGGATTTGGTCTCCAGCAACCTAAATTTGGCCTCCAGCTCTCTCCTACCCTTCCCTATGTCATTGGTACCTACATGTACCACGACCACCGGCTCCTCCCCAGAACTACACATAAGTCTATCTAGATGTCTTAAAAAATCTGCAATCTTTGCACCATGCAGGCAAGTCACCATACGGTTCTCCCAGTCATCATAAACCCAGCTATCTATGTTTCTAATGATCAAATCCCCCATTACTAACAACCTGCCTTTTTTTAAATGACTGGAGTTCCTCCCCGGAGATGTATCTTCAGTGTGAGAGGATACCATAACATCATCTGGAAGGAGGGTCCCAACTATAGGATCATTTCCCTGTGTTCCGGCTGACGCTTATCCTTCCCTGAACCTTGCGTCCTCCTTAACAGCACTGGGACTGTCTGACTAGAGGTGGGACAGTTTTACAGTGTCCCGGAAAGCCTCATCTATATACCTCTCTGCCTTCCTTAGCTCCTCCAATTCAGTCACCCTGGTCTCCAAAGCTCATACGCAGTCTGAGGGCCAGGAGCTCCTTGCATTGAATGCACACATACGCCACCCGCCCATAGGGTGGTCCCTGGTCCATCCATCACCAAGCTGCTGATACCTGGTCCATCCATCACCAAACTGGTGCTGGCTCCCTATATTCTGGGTCCCCTTATCTGTCCTATGTCCCAAGGGTGCCAGGTCCATTCATCACCAAGCTGGAGGTGGCTGTCCCAGGGCAGGAGCTTGTACATGCTACACTGGGTGCAAGCTCTGTTGGTTTGGGCTTGACACAGGAGCCAAGCAGAGCAACAGCACATATGCTGCATCCTTCTCTCGCACTAGATGGGGATATCTTTGCTGGTCTCTGAGCAGCAGAGCACACGAATGCCTGCTCCAGTTAGTCACTCAATGCCCCTTCATACTCCACGGTGCAAGGGAGACCAGTTGTCTGGGGTCAGGGGTGACAACTTTTCAAACTGCCAGGTGGTGCTTGACCCCCCAGCTCTGTTTCAGGTCCTGCACCCATTCCAGCCCTTTCCCCTCAAGACTCAATTCCCACCCTGCCTCTTTTTGCCCCTTCCCCCAAGTGCTGCACCCTCAATCCTCCTCCCTCTCTCCCAGCCTCCCTACAAGCCAGAAACAGCTGACTGTGGTAGGCAGGAGGCATGGAAAGGAAGGGAGAGGTGTTGATCAGCAGGATTCACTGGTGGGCAAGATGTACTCAGATTGTATGGAGGATGTTAGAACACTGAACAACTTTAAACTTAATAACGAAGCAACTTTAATAGGGATGACTAAGTGAGAGGCTTCTGAAATAGCAATAAATTATACAATAGGCAGATATTAACAATTTAAACAGTTTCTTTCAAAACTGTATTTAGCTGAAGAGGGAATCAATAAAGATGTCCTAAGAACTTTTTTTTCAATAGACACATCTATGGCTCTCAATGAATTTTTGGATGTCAGTCTAGAAACCGCAGAATTGGCTTTGACTCTAAATGAAATAAAAGTTGGAAAGATTAGTGGTACAGACAGCTCCCTAGCTGAATTTTACAAAAAGTTGTCAAACTTTAATACAGGTTGAACCTCCCTGGTCCGGCACCCTTGGGATTGGAGTGGTTCCGAACAAGGGAATTTGCTGGACCAGGGGAGGTCAGGTGTCTGGGTTCTCCCAGGGCTCCCCTTGTGGCTGCTCCTCCAGGGGTAGCCAGAGGCCTGACCTCTTCTGGCTCACCTGCCTGGCTCTGCTTCCAGGGTTTTTCCAGCCCCACAAAGCAGCAGCTGCTCCCAGGGCTATCTACACCCAGGTCACTAACCCTGCAGCCTGCCACTGATCAGACTGGCTCTGCTCCCAATCCCTCTCAACCACTGGGGCCAGGGCTCTGTGGTCTAGCAACATTTGTGATCCTGCTGGACCAGGGATCTTGCCAGACGAGAGTCCTGGACAAGAACGAGAGAGGTTGTCTGTCTCTGTCTCTCTCTCTCTATATATATATATTCGTGCGGGACGACAGTGGTGTTACCACATCACACTGCATCCTGCTGTTCTCCTCTGTCCTCAGCCACATAGCCTCCCACCTCCCTGGGTGACCCCTGGCCGCTCACACACAACCTAGCTCCTGGAAAGGAGGGGATTGGTTTGGAGTTGGGCCCCATTTTAATGATGGCAAAATGATGGGTTTTGTTTACATGTGAGGCCCACAGAGCACAGCCCCATCCTGACAGATCACTTCTCTATAGACCCGTGCTAGCTGCCAGGAGAGGATCTGAACTCTGCACATGAACAAGCTGTTTTATTGGGAGGTGGGGGGAAATGGCTGGCAATTGAGGGGCGCAAAAGGGCGGGATGGGACGAGAGCGTTCAGATAGAGGGGCCCATCCAGGGGTGTGGTGGGGAAGAAGAGAAAGGTGCGAGTTACTTGGGACCATGGAGAACTCAGCTGGGCTCAGTGCAAGATTAACAGGCTCTCAGGCTGCAAAAGGAGCCAGCAAGAGGAGAGTTGGCAAGCATAGCAAGCAGAGGGCACAGCCTTCTAGTCTTACTATATATTTTAGAAATGGTGTGTCTGTCTGTCTGTCTATGAGTACATTTGTTCAAGAACACATCTTATATATGGTAAGAGCTAGGATCACCAAATTTGGTATGCAGCTCCCTCTTTTCATAACAAAGCAAGTAAGGATTTTGTTGTTCCAGGACAACGGGATATACATGGAATTTGATTGTTTCTCATAAAATGAAAAGGGAGGGATTTCACAAGAGGGAAAGTTATAATGCAGAATGACCACAGGGGGGCAAAGAGGAGGAATAAGAAGGCTACAACCCCATTGGGCAAGCAGGGAGCAGGGACAGAGAAAGGCACATCTATCTACTATGTTTTTCAGAGAGTTTGTCTGTGCGTCTATCTGTCTGTCCCCCAGCCGGGGGACATGAACCCTTCCCCCAGCTGGGGGACATGAACCCTTCCCCCAGCTATGCCCAGTGCTGCTGCTATGGGCAGGCATTTCCCACCTGGCCCCAAGCTTCTATGGTGAAAGAGAGCTGGGGTTGACTTCTCTTCCTAAGGCAGTCTGCACACTGATCCTCTCATCACCAGCCCCACCCCAGAACAACAATTTAAATAAAGAAAAAAAATCTTATTTGAGTTAAGGACCTGAGCAACTCCAGGTAAATCTTCTAGTTGAATATATTCAATGAAGCCAAGGATGCGTGAACTCTCCCACCAACTCTATGAGAAGCTATAATTTCAGTTCAGCAAAAGATCAATTTCTTTAATCAATTGTGATGCTAAGAGTTTTAGCTAAAGCTCTTGCTGTGCAACTGGACAATGTTCTAGGACAGTTCCTCAGATTTGTCATCTAAAAAGAATGGTTCAGGTTCTCTCACATCGTCAGCTGTGAAGACAGATGCTAAGAATTTATTTTGTTTGTCCGCAATGACCTTATCTTTGAGTGCTCCTTTAAGCATCTCAACCATTCAGTGGCTATCACTAGTTGTTTACCAGATTTCCTGTTTCTGATGTTCTTAAAATTTTTTTTACTATTACTTTTTGGAATTTTTGGCTAGCTATTCTTCAAATTCCTTTTTGGCCTCCCTAATTATATTTTTACACTTCCTTTGACAGTTTATGCTCCTTCCTATTTTCATCTCTGGGTACATCTACACTGCACCGTTATTTCGAGATAACTAACATTATTTCGAAATAATGCGAGCATCTACACAACCATTCCATTATTTTGAAATAATTTAGAAATGTAAAACTCATTCTACGAGGAACAACACCTATTCCAAAATAAGGCGTGTACAGACACTCCACTGCTGCTATTTTGAAATAGCCCCTCATCAGGGCCATATAAGTTGTTCCTCCCCAGCGTCTCCTTGAGCTCTAAATAGAGATAGCACGTTTACATTAGGGAAGCCTGCTTCAGACTGATTTTGAGGCTTATCTGCTATGCAGACATGCTATTTTGAAATAAGCTATTTCGGAATAATTATTCCGGACCAGCTTATTTCAAAATAAGTGTGCAGTGTAGACATACCCTCTAGGATTTAACTTTCACTTTTTAATGCAAGTTTACACATTTTTTACTTGGTTGTTAAGCCTCAATAGCACTTTTTTGTTCTCCTACTGGGTTTTTTTTTTCAGTTTACGATATACATTTATATCCAGGGTTGTTACTTTTGGCACTGTAACTTTTAATTTCTGTTTATGTAACTTCATTTTTGTATAGTTCCCCTTTTTTAATTAAAGTGTTGGGTTGCTGTGGTGTTTTTCCTGCTATAGAGATGTTAAATTTATTTATATTATGGTCACTATTTCCAAGTGGTCCAGGCATATACACCTCTTGACCCAGATCCTGAGCTCCACTTAGGATTAAATCAAGAAATGTGTCTCCTCTTGCGGGTTCCAAAACCAGCTCCTCCAAGAAGTAGTCATTTAAGGTATCAAGAAACTTTATCTCTGCAATCTGTCCTGAAGTGACATTTACCCAGTCAATATGACAGTTGAAATCACCCATTATTATTGAGGTTTATTTTATTTTTATAGCTTCTTTAATCTCCCTTGGCATTTCACAATCACTATCACCATCCTTGTCAGGTGGTCAGTAATATATCCTTACTGCTATATTCATATTATTAGAGCACAGAATTACTATCCATAAAAATTCTATTAAACAGTTTTGTTCATTTAACATTTTTACTTAATTTTATTCTATGCTTCTTTCACATATAATGCCACTTCCCCACCAGCATGATCGGTTCTGTCCTTCCTAGACCAGGGGCAGGCAACAAAATGGTGGTCGTTCACCAGGGTTAGGTCGCTGCTGCTATATTTACCTGCGTATTCGCAGGTATGGGCAATCGCAGCTCCCAATGGCCAGGAACGGTGATCCACAGCCAACAGGAGCTGTGATCCCCTGTACTTGTGGAGACGCAGGTAAATACAGTAGTGTGGGGGCCTGCTAGCAGATAAATCTGGTGTACCAGATCTGGCTTGCGGGCCGTTACTTGCTCAACCTTGGCCTACATTGTCTTGAACAAAGTACAGCTCCCTTCTCTCTGGGAGGATTCCATTTTCCCAACTTAGAAAATTATTGAATCTCTTTGTTACGCCAGACATCTTTGCGGCTAACAGATAACACCCCACAGACCCCACCTTGGCTTTAGACTGATGAGAATTGGTAAACCATCTCCTGCCTTTCAAACACAATAGGATCAAATTATTCGACATTGCATGGCTTCAGAGCTCCCCTGCTCCAGAAAATGAAAATATCTCTAAGTTTTCCGGCCAACGGGAAGTGTGATGACTGTGCTGGGGGCAGGGGAAGTGAGCGAAATCTCCCCTGCACACAAACAACACAGCCCCTAAAGGCACATGCCCCAACAGCCAACCACTTTGGGTGGCCGAGGACTGCAGCAGACAGGGTCCAACCCATTGGCTATATTTTGCCCATCCCTGCCCTACACTAACGCAGAACAAAGTATATTTCAGTGGTCCCCAACGCGGTGCCTGCAGGGGCATTTATATGCGCCCGCTGAATGATCTGGGTCAGCCCTGCCCCCGGGCGCATGGCGCATGTGCGGTGCCAGCCCCTGGGCATGCGGCACATGGGCGGCCCCTGCCCCGGACACGCGGTACATGCGCCGGCCCCGGGCACGCGGGCGGCCCCTGCCCCGGACGCGTGAGCGGCCCCAAAAGGTTGAGGACCACTGGTATATTTAGACCACTGCTAACAAGATGTTTGTCTAACTTGCTCTTAAAAACCTTGTACTGTAGAGATTTCATAACCTTCCTTGGTAACTTATTACAGTAACTATCTATCCTTATAGTTAGAAAGCTTTTCCTAATATCTAACCTAAATCTCCCTCTGATGAAGGTTATGGCAATTATTTCTTGTCCTACCCTTTATCCGACAGAGAAAACAATTGATCACAATCCTCTTTCTAGCAGTCCTTAACATATTTTGAAAACTGTCACCCTGCTCCTCACTCAGTCTTCTTTTCTCAAAACTGAACACAACCAGTTTTTAGCATTTCCTCCCAGGCAAGCTTTTCTACATTTGTGCATCATTTTTTGTTGCACATCTCTGGACTATATCCAGTTTGTTCTAACATTTCTTGAAATGGGGTGCCTGAAACTGGAAACACTACTCCAGCTGAAGCCTTCCAATGGCCAAATAGGACAAAACAATAACCTCTATTTTCTTACATACAGTGTTCCTGTCAATAAATACCAGAATATTAGTCTTTTTGACATCTTCATATTGTTGGCTAATATTCAATCTGTGATACACCAGACCCTCTGACCTTTTTCAATAGTATTACTAACCTAGTCTGCTGTGTTTCATTTTGAAGTTCTGAATTATTATTTTTTAATTTCCTAAGGGTAGTACTTGCACTTTATTGAATTTCACCCTGTTGATTTCAGAATTTATCAAGGTGATTTTGAACTCTTATATTGACCTCCAAAGCACTTGCAAACTCTCCCAGCTGGAAGTTACCTTCAAATTTTATAAACATATTCTCTATTTCATTATTCAAGTCATTAATGACAATACTGAACAGTATTAGATCCAGGACTGATCCCTGAAGGAGTCCACTACATATATCCTCCCAGTCTGACAGCAAATCATGGATAATTATTCTGAGTATGATCTGTCAACCAGTTGTGTATTGCTCTTATAGTAACATAACCTAGATTCATATTTCCCTAGTTTGCTCATGAGAATGACATGTAGGACTGTATCAAAAGCCTTATTAAAAATCAAGATAAATCACAGTACAACTCCCACTGCATCAACTAGGACAGTAACCTATCAAAGAAAGAAATTGGGTTGGTTTGACATGATTTGTTCTTGGCACACTAGCTCTTACCTATCATCCTATTATTCTCAAGGTGCTTTCAAATTCATTATTTAATACTTTGTTCCAATATCTTTCCAGATACAGAATTTAGGCAGACTGGAATCATTCCCCAGGTCCTTTGTTCCCCTGTTTAAAAACTGGTACTATTTTTGTCAACAAATGAAACAAGTATGTTTTTAAAAGTTGTATATTTGTACAGTTTGTACCTTAACTGGACTGGCTATTTCTTCTACTTGGTGAAGCTTTTCTTTAATTTCTTCAAGTTTACGTTCTGCCACTCGTAGAATATTTTTCAATTCTTCCATTTTTCCCCTTTGCTGTTGCATATCCTGCTTAACAGATTCCATCTTATGCCTGTTTTCTTGAGCTTCATCTTCCTGTTGGCATATAAATATAGATTTGAAAATTAAGAGGAAAAAATACCACTCTTGGTCACTGTACAAGATTTTCATTTCAGAATTACTTTTATGGCTGTGAAATTACATGCAACAATGTATTCAACTCTATAAGAAGAATGAATATGCATCAATAGGTTAACACACCCAGGAGGGGGATATTGCTGGGAGTTGTTGAAGACCACCAAATCAAAGATGAGAACTTGAGTTACTCCTCAGGCACCTATCTATAAGGTATGGAAAGAAAAATTTTGTTTCAAGGAACGCAATTTAAGAGACATTTGCTGAGGTCTCATACAATGAATGTTAAAACATCAGAGTTTCAAAAATCAGATGAAAGATTTAGCACAAAAACTGTTACACTAAACATGAAGTAAGTATTCCGAACATAATTTCCTGGATACCAATGCGTTAATCACTGGATGTTGGTGATCGACTACAAACTAGTTATCATGAACTATTACATTCAATATGAGCAAACAGAGAACAGCCCCCACTAGTAATATTAACACACACACACAAACGCACAGCTTCAGAAAGGGCTACTAGCCCAGTGCTGAGAAAAGTTGAGATGCTGGGGGAGAAAGTGAAAAAGTGATAATTCTTTAAGAAGAGTTTATTGGATGGCCACAAATTCATAAACATATCTGTGCTGTCCTGGAAAGAAGCAGAATGATTTATTTGTATCACATGAGGGATGAAGCTTTTTTTCCAGTCCATTAGGCTAACAGGAATATCTATTACAGATTTATATATATATATATATATATTTTCTTAAAAAAAACACACACACCACCCACAACTTAAAATGGGTGAAAGGAATTTGCACCAACAGTGCCTAAATGACCTGGCTGAAGTGATTTCTAGTGCACTGATGTTCATTTTTAATAAATCTTAAAATACCAAGCAAATTCAATAAGACTGGAAGAATGCTAATGTGTCAATACTCAAAAAGGGCAAACACAATGACTTAGTTAACTATAGGCAGGTTAGAGTGATCTAAGTCATAAACAAAACAATGGAAAAGCTGGCATGCATTTAATTAATAAACAATTAAAAGCATAATATCTTTAATGCCAGTCAACATGCTTTCATGGAAAATAACTTTAGTTAAACAAACCTTTAATGAAAACAAAAGTTTAGCTGATCAAGGTAACTGGGCAGATGTCAAATACTTAGATTTATGTAAGGCATTTGACTTAGTACCATACTACACAATATTTATAAACTACATGATAAATTGATTAAGGACTGACTGGCAGATCTTAAAAGTAACTCAAAACAGGGAATCATTATTAAATGGGATGTTTCTAGGGTTGCCAACTCTGACTAAAGCTATGTCAGGAGATATTTTCCCCAACATTATCTACTGTCATTTTCTTAAAATAGTCTATTAAAATCTCCAGGATTGTTTTCAATAGTAACTGGCAGATTGATGCCAATTCCAGGAGACTCCAGGCCAATCCTGGATGGTTGGCAACCCTATGTATTTCTAGTGGGGCTCTGCTGTAATTGGTACTAGGTCCAATGTTATCATGGTACAACTTAAAAGAATGCTGTCATTATGAAGATGACTTACAGTCATCTTGGTCTGTAAAGAGAACATTAGACAAAATGAGTTACCTCATTTGCCCAGGAACAGGAGAAAAACTCTTAATCAATGAAAATGTTGATCTCAAAGTAAATAATAAATTGCATATGAAACAGATTAGGGGACTGGTAAATAATGAGGGCAGGAAAGTCCTACAAAGCAATATGGATCACCACTAAATGGGTGTCTATACAAATAAGATGTATTTTAATGTAGTAAAAAGTTGTTATACACCAAGGAACAAAGAATGCAGAATATAGAATGGGAGACTGCCGACTGAGAACCAGAACTCTGTCAGATTTAAAAGTCATAGTGAGCAAGCAATTAATCATAAGTTCCCAATGGGATATTATAGCACAAACAGTTAATGTGATCCTTAACTGTATAAACAAGGGAATATGAACAGGGAAGAAGCTTTTACTTCTGTATACAGCACTGGTGAGACCAAGAGTAGAAATACTATGTGTAACAAATTTTTTTAGGAGATCACTCTGCATTAAGTATATGAATGTTTTAGGTATTCTTCTGGACTGAGATCATATGTACTTTCCTGGGGGGAGGGGGAGTGTGTGACAAACGTGATACCTGGCCGTTGAAAAGACTATACAGAAAATGTGCCAGATAAGAATGTACTTTTGGGACAAAAAAAGTTAAGTGGATTTCTTGAGGGAGAAGATAATGCAAATTTCCCAATTCTGGTTATGGAAAGAACACAGCCTTTTGAAGTTATACCCTTCGGAGAAAGTCACTGTTGCCAGTCACCTGACAGAGAAAGGCCCAGGTCAAAGACTCAAGCTATATAAAGAAATAGGTGATCTATCCAACCTTGGTTCTGGGTCAAATTAACTTGTAGCCACAGAGAAAACCCAGTTGTGGGTTTTGAAGGACTAAAACTTACTAAACCCTAGGTGGGAGTGTGACCTCTAGTTAGTTTTCTATCATGTTTGTAGGCTTTCTAGACAGTCTGGCTTGCTGGGGACATCACAGTGTAAATAAGGGAGCTATGTAGCTTTAACATTCCTGGTCAGTGGGGATGTTCATCTCTGCCCAGGATAAGTGACACTTGGAGCTGAAAGCCAAAAGGTGGGTGCTCTTGGTGGACTGAGGAAGAAAAACAGATGAAGTTACCATGAAACTGTGACACTGTGTACAATTCTAGCATCCACATTTTTAAAAGAATATTGAAAAATTGGAGAGCATACAAAAAAGTGACAGAGATGATACGAAGGTGAGAGAAAATGTATTGTGAGGCTTAAAGAGCTGAATCTTTTTAGTTTATCAGAAATATGATTGAGGGATGACTCAAAGAAACTATTGGGTATTAACAGGCTTTTTAATCTAGCACAGAAAAAAGTAACAAGAACCAATATCTGGAAACTGAACCAGACAAACAATCCAGAAGCCAGGCACAATTTTTAAATATATTAATTTTTTTTAGACAAGAGTGATTAATTATTGAAACAAAGAGAAAATGTGGATTCTCTCTCTCTTTGGGTACGTCTAAACTGCACGGTTATTTTGGGATACTGGAGTATCCTGAAATAGCTATCCCGTGTCTTAACAGCAAGCCCGTTATTTCGGGTTCGCTGTTCCAACGCCCCTGTAAACCTCATTCTACGAGGAGTAAGGAACATTTCGGAATACCGCTTTATTTCAAAATTTGGCACTGTGTAGATAGTACCAAATGCTTAAATAAGCTATTTCAAAATAGCATCGAAATAAGATAGCAGTTTGCATAGCTCAATTTGAGTATCCTATTTGAGTTATGGTGCAGTGTAGCTGCACCCGTAGTCTCCAGATCAAGATTTGTTCTTTTGTGGAAGACGTGCTTTAGCCGAACACAAATCATCATTACTAGCATTTAAAGAATAGTATTATACATCAATGTGAGAAAGAATACAGTAATCATTCTTACTAATGTAGAGATGTCTACTGACTGAGGTTCTTCTACATTCTCAAGATCAGCTATTTCTATGTTTAGTCTTCTTATTTTGATCTGAAAAAAGGAAACAATTTTTTCTTAGCATGTTACAGGTACAAAATCCATATTAGAACAAGGACATTTTGATCCAAAGAGAAGGAAAAGAAGGAGAAGATCTCTTATATTATTCCAACCCCTGAAAATTACATGCATTTAAAAAAACAAACACACACTCAACAATAAGGCCGAATTTTTTTTTTTTCCGCCCCTCAAAAAAAAAATTGAGTAAAACTTTCGTATACTACTTTTAAAAAAAATCTAAGAGTTTAATTTTGTTCCATGAACTCGTATGACTGCTTATATGCACTTTAGTACACATACTTCCATACATAAGCAACTGTTTACTTGGTAGCTGGACCATCATTGCTCAATATAACTGAACTGTAGATGCTAGCCTACTATAAAGTGGCATTCAGAGAACAAAAATGACTGATTGGAAAGAGATTCATAAGCAAAGCTAAAAATAGGTAAGTGCCTCCCAGCCAGAGTCTGCCTCTGGTACCCCACCCCTTTTCTCTCCCAATACCTGCCCCAGCCCTCTGTACCCCCTCTCCCTGCTTCCTCCAGGTCACAACTCCCACTGAGACCCTACACCCACTCAAACACCACCCCAGGCCAGAATCCTTTCCTGCACCCTTCCTGACTCCGTACTCTGTTTCCCTGCCCCAGGTCACCCCCAAAACCTTCTGTACCTCTTTCCCCCCCTTTCTCCCAGATCACAACTCCCTCCCAGACCTTGCACTCCCTCATACACCCTTCCCTCACGTCACCCTGCACCCACACCCCCTCCTGGACCCACACCCCCTCCTGGACCCAGCACCCCAAGCCACTGCCCAAGATCATAACCTCCTCCTTCACCCAAACTCCAGACTCCTCTCAGACTCCACACTCTCTCCTACACCCCAGTCCCCTTCTGTACCCAACCTCCATCCCAGACCCCCTCCCCAGAAGTGCAGCCCTTAGCCATTTACCAAAATCATTAAAAATTATTGCCCACCCCTGGTTAGGTACTAGTATGTGTAACATGATTTTATTTTATTTGTATCCCTTTGTTTACAATACAGAATACTCACATTTATTCAAAATGCTATCATCAGAACTGCTGCATTATGTGAATTCCTTCCTTGTCCCACAGGATGCATCATTTAGCCTGAGGGGGGACAAGGAAGGGATTCAGATAATGTGGAGGTTCAGATAACATAGCAGAGAGCCCTAGCCAGAAAGGGCTTTGCTGCTGAATGGGAGTGTAGGGAGCCTACTGTCATAGAAGTGAGCAAGCTTTGGGACCATGATATAGTAGAGTTGCAGAAGGCTTCTTGTGCTGCTGCACGGCTGGTGACACCCACCAGCACCTTGAAGTACAAAGTGCAGGAAAGCTGTGGTCCTAGCTGGAGAGCTCTGCTCTGGCTCAACAGGTGTGCAGCTTCCCTCTGTATCTTAAACATGCGAAGACATGTTATCAACCTTGCAGGGAGACCTTTGCAGTCCCAGTCAGGGTCTGGAGTAATGGGAGAGCACCCCTTTAACTAGGACCGCCAGGAAGATGGCTCTGGGGGAAGACCATTCTACTGCTGACTGGATGAACGGCTTTTGCCTTCTTGATCATCCTAATGCCTGATTATCAGAGTCTATACTATTCTGACAAGTGGGGGCATACTGTTTTTGTTTATCATTTGATTCTCTATTTTTTATTAAATAAAACTTATACTTGATTTTTGTTATGTATCAATCTCAGTGCTGTCCATTATGCATCTCTGTGTTAAGCTGTAATGTACTGCCCCTTTGGGAACAATAGGTTTGGTAATTATGTGAATACCCAGTGTGGGGGGCTCAACGTTGCATGGGACTGGTCGAAGGTTTTGGGGATTGGAGTATGCCTACTATCAGCTGCATGAGCCTGTGTGTGTGTGTGTGTGTGTGTGTGGCACCTGTAGTTTGGAGTCAAGGAGCTGACCCTAGCAGGTACAGAGAAGGGTTCCTCACATTAAAAAATAGATGTTAGCAAGGTGCCTCAAAACGCTGAATAACCCTAGGAAGTGTATGAAGGGGCAGACAGACCCCGCACTGAAGGGTGGGGAGTAGCCCAGGCCCAGCTGGCTGAGAAGGCCCCGCCCATCCAGCCCTGCTGGGCATCTCCCAGCAGAGCCCGAGTATAAAGGCAGAGAGAGCCCTGCAGCGAGGAAGGCTGCTGGGGGAAGGAATAGGTCAGGCCGCACCTGTGTTTCTGCAGCAGCTGAGACCCGAGTCGCTGCCCGCAGCCGACCCCGGAGCCAAGCCAGCAGCCACCACCCCCCTGGGAGGCAGGAACGCCCACAGCCTCAACTCCAGCCCCAGTAAGGACCAGTCTGGGAAGCCAGCAGACTACGGGGGTACCAGGGTGTGGTAGGAAGCAGCCCAGGGCAGAGGACAAATAGCGTGGCTTGGTGTGTACCGGCTGGATTCCCCGCCGAGCAGGCAGAAGCCATAGTCTCTGCCTAAAGGGCCCTGGTCTGGGACCCAGTGGAGAGGGAGGGCCCGGGTCCCCCTACCACCCTTTTCCCTAACCTGGACAATCAACTCGCTGGCCGGGAGAGAGGCTTTTCTGGTGACTAGGCCTCAAGGGCCGTATATCCCGCTAGAGGGACCTGAACTTTGCGACTAGGCCTCAAGGGCCATATCCCGATAGAGGGACCTGAACTTTATCACTAGGCTGCAAGGGCCGTATATCTCCTGATAGAGGGACCTGAACTTTGACTAGGCCGCAAGGGCCGTGTATGCTTTAGTAGCCAATCAGAGAGCATGGACAGGTGGCCCCAAAGACGAGGGGGGACACGCCCCTCAACAAAGTGTCACAATATTATTAAAGAGTGAAGGATGCAAATTCTAAACAGAAAGAGAACAAAGATGTTTATGATTTTTTCGAACAAGGATTGAATGTGATGAAATTTTTAAAAAATAGATTAAGGATCAGAGATACACACCCTACACAACAGTAATTATTATATTGGTTACACAAGGAAAGTGAATAACCCTAACTTTTAATAATAATTTACCTAGGGAAAATTCATAAAAATATGGTGTTGTGAGCATTTATAAAACTGCAAGGGGAGAATACTAGCTTCATAATGCAATGACACTCGAGCCTGAGACTCTGCACATTTTAAAACAAAAGCAATGCTTTTGTTCTGTGAAAAAAAATATATATGAAAATCACTTGTTTAAAAGTGCACGGTGACTAATACAATAGGCTAAAACAGATGCATTTAATTTAGCATTTACTATTAAATATTTCTACCTGCAATTCTTTTTGTTTTCTACGATGGTGATTAAGATACTCTTCATTCTGTCTTGTCTCGTTTTCAGTGGCACGTAAACAACGCTGAGATGATGATAACTGTGACATTTTGTTTTCAACTTCTTTCTGCAAGTGACTAAAACAAACTTTGTCATAAGATCATATACTCTCCAATTACAAATTCTACCAAATAAATTGAACAATAGCTATAAAACTAGAATTCTGATACTGGCTCTACTGACCAATATGAGAGATTGAGTGTATTATCACTAGTTCATAATTGGTTATCATCAGACAGCTATTTTGTATTCTCTGTTCAGTCCCTGGTGGGTACTGCACCCATGTCAATTAAACCACCCTCTCATTAAGAACTGTTATTTACAGACTTAGCAGAAAAAATAAGTACCTGAACTAAACTGCGTTTTTACTTCTAAAAATGCTAACACACTTTAAGGCCAGATAGTTACTTTGTTCCAACCAAAGTTCTAAATCAATTACAATAGTCACAAGTCAGTATGGAGAAACTTGGCTTTCCGCCTTCCACACTTGTTTTTTTTTTTAAGAAGGATTTCAGTCCTCAGGAGAGTCAATATGGCATTTTAGTGAACAGTAAATTCACTTGGAAAAAACCAGACATTCTGGATAACCTTCATATATAGTGGACAAATACTCATATATAGCTTTTGTAACTGGAAATTGTAGCAGCAGCATCTCAGCTGACAGCAAAAATCACTCTTTGCATTCATATTTCAATATGGGCTTCAGTGTTCATATTTAAAAGAAACAATAGATTAAACCTTATACTGAAATCATGTTTAATAATGTTTATAGTATAAGGACTAATAAAACAATTTTTGTAACATAAAAGACTAAATGAAATGACACACTTATCCTTTCTATTACATTTTAAAGGAGACTTGGGCTTTTAAAAGACAAACCTCTCTCTCTACTCTCAGAATTTGCAACAAAAATATTGTAGTATATTGGTAACAACTGAAAACTTGAAAGAAGTGGTGGACTAGAAACTGACTATCAAAATAAGAGAAGGTGACTGGTTTATTTTAATAATCTAAATGAAAAAAATACCAATACTAAATACCATCTTAAGAGCATAAAGTTATTAGAACGCAAAAAACGTTAAATATCTTTGGTGTTATTAGTTAAGGAGACTTCTTTTAAATACATTCTAAATTCAACACTTTATCTGCATTATAGCTTAGTCCCAAAAATAAAAGTATTTTAATGACATTAATTGGGGTGGTCAAAGAAGTTATCACCACCACCTTTGAAATCTCTCAAGAGTAAATGCTGGTTTCCTTTTAAAGCTTGCTGTTTTGAAAAAGTAACCTCTCCAGAATAATCAAGATGCCTACATATATTTGCCTGTAGCTCAGCCGAAGGCTTGGAACTGAGGTCTGGTCAACACTACAGGTTTAAGTCAACACATAGCAGCTTACATTGACCTACCAAAAAAAATCTTATCTAATCTTATTAAATCAAGTACATATTTTCCAGAAGTATCTTGTATAATAGAGTCACATTCTTGACTTCCTTCTTAATTGTTCTGAGCTTGTGGCATGTGGATATGGCCCAAATACATGGGATTTGCAGAGGCAGTATACTTTGAGAAATCCAGTCAATGCTGATGTGGTTAGGTTGACACAGCATCAGTGTAGAAACTGCTCTTATATAGACTATTATTGGCTTTCAGAAGCTATCCCAAAATGCCCAATACTGACAGTACAACTGATACAAGTACTCTTGATGAGGATGTGCACCACTAACACAATACAACATGCATAGTCAATGCAATTATTGCAGTGGCTGTTTGCCAACATAAATTAGCTTGACTTAATTTTGTAGTATAGACATGTCCTAACAAAATAGCTACCACCCTTTTAACATAGGGCATTTGGTGTGAGGTTAATTTGGAATAGAAACACTAACTTATCTTATTTTCAACCTAAGCATTACTCAATTTCACAGTATTTTATGAGAGACCCTTCGGCTTGCTCTTTGACCAAGATTACAAAATGAAAAGAAGGTAACTGGATTTCTCAAAGAATACTGCCTCTGCAAATCCCATGTAATTGGGCCATATCCACATGCCACAAGCTCAAAAACAATTAAGAAGCAAGTCAAGAATGTGAATCTATTACACAAGATACTTCTGGAAAATATATACTTGATTTAATAAGATAGGATAAGAATTTTTTTCCTCACAAGGAAAAAGTGTGATGCAGGCACTGGCATGGAGTTAAATCTATAGAAAAAAAGAGAGGTCAACTGAAGAGAGGGGTACCTTTTTCTACAACACAGAGGGAAGTAGAATTGTTAATGGTTAACCAGTAAGCTATAGCTGCTTACTAGTTTTGGTCGTCCGCCCACTGCGGGCAGGAGGTACTCCAACCACAGATGGCCCCACCCCTACCCCCATATAACCAGTTAATTAATTAAACAGGACTTTACATCCTAGAGAGGAGAAGTTTATTTTTAATGTTTTGTGCTATAAAACACTCCAACTCCTCGAACAGTAGAGGGACAAAGAGCAAAAGGTGTTACTTCTAACATCTTAAAAGAGAATACTTTGTATTTCAAGCAATACATGACACTAACCTTATTTCTGCTTCCACATCTTTACTTAGGTATTTGGGCCTGGTATTATCAGATGAATAATAACGTCTTTCAAACACTTGATCACCCTCAGCAGTAAAGGCTTCTCTACAGTTTTTTGGAGGCCTGTTCTTCTGCATTACTAGACGTGCCTGTTGATTACTCTGAAAAACACAATGTATCCTCTTATAAAAAAATACTCACAATGGCTAGCAAACAGAAATGTCATCTATGTGCCTGATCCTTAAGAGTACCCACAAGTCTTACTACTACTACTTTTGGAAAAATACTCCATAACCAACGTACAGAAAGTTGCACTAGTTTCATCAAACCACCTTATTCACACCTTCAGTGAAATTAATGTAGTTTGTGCCAGATGAGTACAGACTTTTGGGACAATACAAGTTGAATATCATTTCTCTTCAGGTTATACGGGAAGGTTACTCACTTGGTGCAAGTATCAGAGGAGTAGCCATGTTAGTCTGAATCTGCAAAAGCGGCGAGGAATCCTGTGGCACCTTATAGACTAACAGAAGTGTTTGGAGCATAAGCTTTCATGGGCAAAGACCCACTTCATCAGATGCATGTAGTGGAAATTTCCAGAGGCAGGTATACCTTGGGGAATGGGAGCTGACCAAGGGCTCCTTCTCCTCATCACTCGACAACAGCAGTGCCACGCCTGAAGTACCTGGGCATAAAACTGCTCAACGCGGGTGTGCCGTCGGTGCTGAACAGCGGCATTGTGGGCACTGAGAATACCCTGAGCTCCTCTGCCGTGGTGAATGGGGCCAGTACCAGCGTATGCGGTACTGAGAGCAGCTATGACGGAACTATGGCTGCTACCTGCAGCTCCAATGGTACAGAGCGAGAAGACGTTGGTGCCGCATGCTTGTGACTCTTCAGTGCCGGGGACGGCATGGGTGCCTGACGGTACCATATGGGGCTTCGGCTTTTTTGGTGCCAGTGGTGCCACGGCCGTAGACAACTTGGACTTGTCTTCCCTTGGTAAGGATGTGCATGCCGACGGTACCAATGGCATGGATTTTGACTTGGCTTTGCCTGGAGCCTTGCTTGGCTTAGTTAGGTCCTTGGACTTTCAGGGACTGTTGGTACCAGATGATTCCAAAGCCTCCCTGTCCAAAGCCCTGACCGGGATTGGAGCAGGGGGCACTTTAGGTACTTGCTTCCGGTTTTTTGAGGGAGAGTCACCTTTACCCGAGGAGTGAGATCTCTTCCTAGTCTGATCAGAGGAAGAGTCTCTTAAAGAAGAGCTGGACGACGTGGCTTTTTCAGACATGGCCAGAGGCGATAGCTGGCACAGGGGAGAGGAGTGCTCCGGGTCTGAAGTCAGTCTCGCCATTTTCTCCAATGAAAGGAATTTTAATTGAAGTTTCAGTGCCTTCCTTGTGCAATCTGTCAGATGTCTGCAATGCTGGCACTGTGCAGTAGTGTGTGCCTGACAGAAGCAGCACACACACTCGGAATGACTGTCTGAGATGGGGAGAGAGAGCCTGCAGGACAGGCAGTGTTTTAATCCCAGGAAACCATGCATCCCAGGGAGGGTTGAGCTGTTAGGCCGAAAAAGATGGCAGTGTAACAGGAAACAAAGAAAAAACCTTAACTCTAATTATCAAACTAATTGTAACACTAACTATTAACAGGGAAAGTATTCAAACTACAAAACTAATTAGGAGAGCAACTGCGGTTCCGACCAACTCCGATGGCGGTAGAGAGGGAACTGAAGGGACGGTTGCCCCACATGCGTGGTAGCAGCACTGCGCATGCTGCCTGCCTCACCTGCATGGCCCACCGGAGGGCACTGCTAATGTAAATTTTCGACTAAGCGCACAGCAGCACCACAAGACCTAAGGTGGAGCACCCAACAGGGACACTCCTCAAAGAACAACTCCAGTTACTGCACCAGATGAGTAAACTTCCCCCCTTTTTCAAGGAGCCACCTTGAGGTGACTACGAAGCAGTATTCATGTTCAGTGGTGGGCGCTTCAGTGAATTTAACTTGGTAACTGCAAGTATTGTTAGGCCAAAATGCATATCATCTGAAAATGACTGGATGGCATATTGCTGCATGAAGGTGTGTGCTGAACCTCATGTGGCAGCTCTGCAGAGGTGTTCTGTTGGTATGCCCCAGAGGAAAGCACTTGTTGCTGCCATTGCTCTTGTGGAGTGAGCCCGTATGGCTGACAGAGACTCCTTTTGGAATATGTTGTAAGCTAGGTGTATGCAGTCCGAGATCCATTTAGAGAATCTTTGTTTGGATATGGGTAACCCTTTTGATCTCTCTGTAAATGACACAAATAGTCACAGAGATTTTCGAAAGGGTACGTGTAAGTAGAAGGTGACTGCCCTGCACACACTAAGGATGTGTAGCACCCTTTGCTTTAGGGAAGACGACAGGTAAGCTGGGGAGGAATTTGGGGTAAGTACAGAGGACCACTCTGTCCTTATGAAATATCATGTATGGAGGGTCTGCCATTAGTGCTCCTAGCTTGCCCACTCTTCTTGCAAAGGTAACTGCAACTAGAAAGGCGACCTTCACTGATAGATTGAGAAGGGAACAGGTGGCTAATGGCTCAAAGGAATTATCTATTAGTGCCCTGAGGACGAGGTTGAGGTCCCATGCTGGAATTGGGTCTCTTTGCTGTGGAATCATGTTGTGTAGGCCCCGAAGGAATGTCTTGATGAACGGGTGAGTGAAAACAGAATAGCCCTGTATTGGCAGCTGCAGTGCCGCTATGGCAGTGAGATGTACTTTAATTGAACTTAATGACAGTCCTGAATTGTGTAGTTCTAGCAGGTAAGTACTTTTGAAAACCCAGTCTCTATTGGAGTGCAGTTCTGTTTTGAACACCAGACTGTGAAGTGATGCCATTTTTGTTTGTATGTTTTTCTGGTTGCAGGCCTGCAACAGTTCACGAGTATTTACTGCACTTCCTCGGGGTACTCCACTTCTGCTAGTGTCAACCAATCACCATCGATGCATGAAGATGGAGTGTGAGGACATCTGGGTGATCACAGAATCATAGAACCATAGAGCTGGAAGAGACCTCAGGAGGTCATCAAGTCCAGCCCCCTGCTCTGGGCAGGACCAATCCCAACTAAATAAACCCAGCCAGGGCTTGGTCAAGCCGAGACTTAAACACCTCCAGGGATGGAGACTCCACTACCTCCCTAGGCAACCCATTCCAGTGCTTCACTACCCGCCTAGTGAAATAGTTTTTCCTAATATCCAACCTGGACCTCTCCCACCACAACTTGAGACCATTGCTCCTTGTTCTGCCATCTGTCACTACTGAGAACAGCCTTTCTCCATCCTCTTTGGAACTCCCCTGCAGGAAGTTGAAGGCTGCTATCAAATCCCCCCTCACTCTTCGCTTCTGCAGACTAAACAGACCCAACTCCCTCAGCCTCTCCTCGTAGGTCATATGCTCCAGCCCCCTAATCATTTTGGTTGCCCTCCGCTGGACACTCTCCAATGCGTCCACATCCTTTTTGTAGTGGGGGGCCCAGAACTGGACACAATACTCCAGATGTGGCCTCACCAAAGCCGAATAAAGGGGAATAATCACTTCTCTAGATCTGCTGGCAATACTCCTCCTAATGCACCCTAATATGCCATTAGCCTTCTTGGCTACAAGGGCACACTGTTGACTCATATTCAGCTTCTCATCCACTGTAACCCCCAGGTCCTTTTCTGCAGAACTACTACTTAACTGGTTGGTCCCCAGCTTGTAACTATGCTTGGGATTCTTCCGTCCCAAGTGCAGGACTCTGCACTTGTCCTTGTTAAACCTCATCAGATTTCTTGTGGCCCAATCCTCCAATTTGTCTAAGTCACTCTGGACCCTATCTCTGCCCTCAAGCGTATCTACCTCTCCCCCTAGCTTAGTGTCATCCGCAAACTTGCTGAGGTGCAATCCATCCCCTCATCCAGGTCATTAATAAAGATATTGAACAAAACCGGTCCTAGAACCGAACCCTTGGGGCACTCCGCTAGAAACCGACCGCCATCCTGACATCGAGCCGTTGATCACTACCGCTGGGCGGCCTTCTAGCCAGCTTTCTATCCATCTTACCGTCCATCTATCCAATCCATATTCCCTTAACTTGCTGGCAAGAATATTGTGGGAGACCGTATCAAAAGCCTTGCTAAAGTCAAGGTATATCACATCCACTGACTTTCCCACGTCCACAGAGCCAGTTACCTCATCATAGAAGCTAATCACATTGGTCAGGCACGACTTGCCCTTTGTGAATCCATGCTGACTATTCCTAATCACTTTCCTCTCTTCCAAGTGCCTCAAAATGGATTCCTTAAGGATCCCTTCCATGATTTTTCCAGGAACCGAGGTAAGACTGACCGGCCTATAGATCCCTGGATCGTCCTTCTTCCCTTTTTTGATGGGAAAAAATTTGCCTTTTTCCAATCATCCAGGATTTCTCCCGATCTCCACGACTTTTCAAAGATAATGGCCAAAGGCTCCTCAATGACACTTGCCAACTCCCTCAGTACCCTCGGATGCATTAAGTCCGGACCCATGGATTTGTGTACATTTAGCTTTTCTAAATAGTTCCTAACCTGTTCTTTACCCACCACAGGCTGTCCATCTTCATCCCATCTTGCGTCACTTAGCACATTAGTCTGGGAGCCCACCTTGTCCGTGAAGACAGAGGCAAAGAAAGCATTGAGTACTTCAGCTTTCCCACATCATCTGTCACTAGGTTACCTCCTTCATCCAGCAGGGCCGCACACCCTCTCTGATCACCTTCTTCTTGTTAACATGCCTGTAGAAACCTTTCTTGTTATCCTTCACATCCTTAGCCAGTCGCAATTCCATTTGCGCTTTCGCCTTCCTGATAACCCCGGCATTCTCGAGCTATACATTTAAACCCCTCCTGGTCATTTGTCCAAGTTTCCACTTTTTGTAAGCTTCCTTTTTGTGCTTAAGTTCACCAGGATTTCCCCGTAAGCCAATCCGGTCTCCTACCATGTTTGCCTCTTGCTACGTGTCGGGATGGTTTCTTTCTGTGCCTTCAATAAGGCTTCTTTAAAATACTGCCAGCTGTCCTGGACTCCTTTCCCCTTCATGTTAGCATCCCAGGATTCTGTCCATCAGATCTCTGAGGAGTGAAAATCTGCTTTTTTGAAGTCCAAGGTGTGTATTTTACTACTCTCTTTTCTTCCTTTGGTCAGGATCCTGAAATCTCATGATCACTGCTTCCCAGGTTGTCACCCACCTCCATCTGCCCTTTCTGTTGTATAAGCAGAAATCAGACCAGAGGAATGCAGTATGGTGGACGTACACTCATCTGCAGCAAGGAAGGATGCCAGATTTGCCTGGGCCAACTTGGGGCGATGAGTATGACCTTGGCTTTGTCCTGCTTGATTTTCAGAATAGTGCGCTGAATCAGCAAAAAGGGTGGGAACGCGTACAAGAGGGGTGCTTCCCAATTTATGCTGAACATGTCCCCCAAGGATTGGGGACCCATGCCCACTCTGGAGCAATAATACGGGCACCTCTTGTTTTTGTGAGTGGCAAAGAGGTCTACCAGTGGAAATCCCCAATTCTGAAACAGATGGCTCAGTATGGTGAGGTTGATCTCCCACTTGTGCTTGTGCAGGAAGTTTCTGCTGAGACTGTCTGCCAGGACCTTGTCCTTGCCTGGGAGGTAGGTTGCGATCAGTCTTATGTTTCTCGGGATGCACCATTTCCAGTTTCACCATTTCCCAACATAACTGGTAAGATTAAGCTCCCCGTTGTCAATTGATATAATACATGTTTGTGACACTCTCTGTAAATATCTGGACTATTTTGTTCTGGATCAGTGGCAAAAACTGAACACACACATTGTGCACTGCCCTGAGCTGGAGTAGATTTATGTGTTTGTTCACCTTCTCCTTTTCCCACTGGAGTTGTAGAACGTGTTTGCCCAGATGGGTTCCCCAGCCCATTAGAGGCATCTGTCATAATTGTTAATGTTGCAGGTGGTTGCTGGAAAGGGACCCCTCTGCACACATTGTGGTGTAGTGTCCACCATGTGAGTGTGGACTTTATTTTGTTTGGCATGGAGAGGTGTCTGTTTATATGGTGTATGTGTGGCCTGTACACTGTCCTTAGCCAGGCCTGCAAAGGTCTCATGTGCAGCCGAGTGTCTGGAACTACAAACATGGTTGCTGTTATGTGTCCCAGAAGTTGTAGGCAGTGACATGCTGTTATAGATGGGCTGGCTTGTGCCAGGGATATCAGGTCCTTGATAGTTGCAAAACTGTGTTCTGCTAGTGATGCTATTGCTTTCCTGCAGACCAAGTGCACCCTATGAATTCTATAATCTGAGTGGGCGTGAGGGCACACTTTCCCAGATTTATTTGTAGGCCCAGAGTGTTGAACACTGTTCTGGTGTCTGCTACTGCCTGCTCTGTGTTGTATGCCATGGGGCCTTTTAGCAGCCAATCATCTAGGTATGGGAATATTGTGATGCCCCCTTTCCTTAGGTGGGTAGTCACCACTGCCAGTACCTTCGAGAAGACCGCTGAGGCTGCTGAAAGCCTGAAAGGCAACACTTTGCACTGGAAATGTAGATCTCCTATCGCAAACTGTAGAAACCATCTGTGGGATGGATGTATTGAGAATTGAAAATACGCATCCTGAAGGCCGAGGGTGGAGAGCCTACATCCCTTTTCCAAGGCAGGAATGATGGTGGCTAGGATCACCATATTGAAATGTTGATAATTAACTTGAAATGTTGAGTTTTCGGAGATCTAAGATCGCTCTCCAACCCCCTGACTTATTGGTGGTGAGAAAGTAGTTGAAGTAGCATCCCTTCCCCCTGTGTTCTGGTGGTACCTCTTCTATAGCCCCTAATTGTTGTGCCTCTTGTATGAGCACATTCTCGTGAAAGGGGTCCCTGAAGAGGGACGGGCAGGGGGTTTGGGAGTGAGGAATGGTAGTGAATGGGGTGCAGTAACCCATCTTGATGATCTCCAGCACCCACTTGTCTGTGGTGATGATCCACCACATTGGATAAAATATGGCTACTCTGCCATCAAACGTTGCACAGTGTTTGGATTACTGCCTTGGAAATCTTGGTGCTGTCTGATCCTCGACCAAACCTTCAAAATGCCTGATGGGATGTTGAGGGCAGTCACCTGGTCGGAGGCCTGTCTGCACCTGTTGCCGCAATGTCTTGGCTGTTGGCTAAAGAGGGTTGATTTATATCTCTGTGTGAAAGATCTTCCCTGTTTTCTCTTAGTCACAGGTACATGGATGCCTAAAGTCGTTAGTGTGGCTTGTGAGACCTTCAACGTATGAAGCGAGGCATTGGTGCATTCAGCAAAATGCTTCATCCTTGAACAGTAGATCTTCCACTGTGGACTGAACCTCCCTTGGGAAGCTGGAAAGTTGGAGCCATGAAGAACATCTCATGATGATTGATGACGTTATGGATCTTGAGGCCATGTCCGCTAAATCTAAAGTGGCCTGTAGGGCTGTTCTGGAGATCAATGCTCCTTCATTAATGTTTGCCTTGAATTGCTCTTTTTTAGAGTCAGATTTTCAATAAAATATGCAAGTTCATCGAATACGTGATGTGTATATTTTTCGAGGAGGGCCACATAATTTGCAATTCAGAGCTGAAGGCTGGCTGATGAGTATGCCTTCCTATCCAATAAGTCCAGGCTTTTCCAATCCTTGTCATAGGGGACTGTGCGCATGGCCTGCTGTTTGACCCTCTAGTTGACTGCCTTGACCATTAGGGAGTTTAGCATGGGGTTCAAGAATAGGAAGTCTGCATTATTTGGGGCCATGTAATACTTGTGCTCAGATCTTTTGCAAGTTGGCAGAACTGTTGCTGGCATCTGCCACATGGTTTTGGCAGGGTCCATGAGCACCTCATTTAAGGGAATCACCAGCCTGGCATGTGTCGAAGCATGCAGGATATTTGTCAGCTTATGTTGGATCTCAGGCATAGCAGACAGAGATATTTTGAGTGTGTCTGCCCCATGTTTAAAAAGTTCCTGAAAAAGATTTAAAATCATCCATTGCATTGGGTGGCGGGGAAGGGGGGGTCATGATTGTGTCATCGGGCGAGGAGGATGAAAGGTGTATAGGCGGGGATGAGTCTGTTCACTCTGCCCCTGTGATGTTGACTTCCTCTTTGTCCTCTGAGAAGCAGGAAAGGTCAGGGGACTGAGTAAGGGGGACCTGAGGCTTGGTTGCCTGTGGTAGCTGTGGCTGCTTGAGGTTGTTGAACTCTGTGTGCTACCCACGAGTCCCAGTATGGACAGCTGGGTGGTATGAGTGGCGGAAGCCAGTGTGGTTGTTGCCACTGTTGCACTTGCTATGTTGGTTTAGGCGACAAACTTCTGGGAGTATGTCTCTGCATGGGTTCATTGTCGTCGTCACTCATTACAGGCAGTGCCGAAGCTGGTGTTGAAGAAAAACTGAATCTAGAGATATTTGGGGTGCCATCTGTCCCAAAGAGTGACGTCCCTGGTACTGTCAACTCTGCTGTCATGGTAAACTGATGCAGAGGAGGTGGGGGAAGCAGGAGTTTATTAAGTGCGTTCGCATGTAAAGGCTGGTGCCAGTGCTGTAGGTGCTTGTACTGAAGTGCTCAGTGCTAGTTCTGATCGCAATCTGGCTGGCGCTTTCACCAATGCTGGCGTGGAGCTCCTCTGTTTCGGCTCCGCGCTCGGCTTCAGGGAGGAAGGTCAGACCTCCTCTTTGGGGGGTCCCAGCTTTTATGGGTGCTGGCCCTGTTTCCAGTCTGTTTCTCCAGTGCCTTAGCTACTGCAGGCGTAGAGACAGACCCCAATGAGGAATGGGACCTCCTCTTAGGCGTTTGAGCCCTGTCCTGGTCCCTGGGGCTTGAGCAAGTAGTAGCTCCCTTGTGAGGAGCCTCCCCAGGGGACATAAGTCTGGGGGGGCAAAGTTTTGGCTGGCTCCAAGGCAGCTCTTGAAGCTTTCTCCAACTGCAGCATTTTAAGTTGGAGCTCCTTGCTCTCCTTGTTTTGCTAGTCCATTTCAGGCAGGGTGTGCACTGTTCAGTGTTGTGATCCTGACTAAGGCAGCAGACACACTCTGAATGACTATCGGATACTGAAATTGACACTTTGAGGGAATTACGCTTTTTGAATCCCAGGGAAACAGGCATGTCCAGGAGACAGGCACTTTTAAAATGTTCTCTAAGGCTTGAGACTGCAAGTCATTGCATGCGGTGTGGTGACCACAGCTTCTGATAAGCGGAGGAAGGACTTCTTTTTTTCCTATATAAAAAGTACAGATAGCTAATCTAAGCTAGCTAACTCTAAAACTGAACTATTAACACTAAATCTAAAAATAGTAGGAAACTCAATTGAGGCCAATTGCTCTGCTGTTAGTGAAGCAGGCAGCGGTCAGAAAGGAACTGACGAGGTGGTTGGCTGTGCGCATGGGACAGCTGTTTTAAAAGTCATGCGCTGGCGTCCTGAGTACACAGCTGACCAGGGGGGCTCACTGCTGTCAGAAGTCTCTGATTAGAGGCATAGCGGTACTGGCGCAAGGTGGAGCACCCATGGGGACACTCCTCAAAGAAGAATGGGGACTTACATCAACATAACTATGTGTCTCAAGGGCATAAAAAAAAAATCTACATCCACAACCCACACTGTACAGAGAAGTAGGTTGATGGAAGAATCTCCTGCCCAGGGAGGTGGATTACCTACATCAATGGGAGAACACCTCCTTTGGGTGTAGGTACTATTTACACTGATGTGCTATATTGGCGTTGCAGCTGTGCTGCAGTACCCTTAGTAGGGATGTGAATGGGTAACCAGTTGTGTGTAACAGTTAACTGATTCCTTGGGGAGCAGGCCCTGATTGCCACCTGCTGCGGGAAGAGGGCTACTCCAGCTCCACACAGCTGGGACCAAGAGCCAGCCCCAGCAGAGCCAACCCCAGTTTTAGCACCGGGAACTGGCAGAGACAGACATCCATAGTCCCAGCTTGGGAGCCGGGAGCTGGCAAAGTCAGACCCAGAGCCAGCCTCAGCTGCAGCTCCAGCCCAGGGTTTGGAAACTGGAGCCCTATGGGCTAGAGCAATGAGATCCCTCTAGTGGGTTAACTGGTTAAACATTAGGTTAACTTAATGTTTAGCTGATTAACTGATTAACTGGAATTTTACATCCCTAACCCTTAGTTATACCTCTTTCTGCCAACTTATAACCAATCCTCTCGCTCTCTCTGATTTTCACTCCATTCAAACAAATAGACTTAATTTACACTAGAAAATCAGATTGGTATTATAGCACGTAGGGGTGTGAAAAATCTATATTCCTGAGTGATGCACTCAAATCAACCTAATCTCTGGAGTAGACAGTGCCTCCCAGGCAGGAGAATTACCTATGCCAACAGGAGGCTGCAGCATCTTCACTGAAGTGCTACAGCAGTGCAACTGCACCAGTGTAGCATTATAAATGTAGATAAGCCGTCGGGGGATACTTATCCAAGTATTATTTATCAGAATAAAGAAAATAATAAAATACTAGCAATACTAGTTTCTTTCCTCATTAAAGGTCAGGAAATAATGGTTTCTCAGTTTTCTTGATCCTCTACAAATTCCTACAATTTTCTTCATCTTTCAGATATTAAGATGCCTTGAACTAAGAGTAGTACATTAAGTGCAGACTAGAAAGAACTAATTCAGTTAGCTTTTCTTTTTCCTGCCACAATACATTGTAAACTTGCATCTATTTTGCTATGAAGTAGAACTTCTGAGGGAGGGAGGGCAGAAAGGGGAGTCTCAAATATTACTGCTTTTCAAAGTTTAGTCTACATTAGAAAACTGATGACAATAGCAGGCAACAATGGGTCTCTCTAAACAAGTGACAAGGACTATGGAGCCCTGAGCAGATACAAAATTGGTATCTGCATCTGCAAAAATGACCCACAAATGCAGATACCCACAGATTTGCAGGGCTCCAAAAAGCTGTTTAACTGCTAGCAAAACTGGAACAAAATTATTTATTGAATTCAAGCCTTTTTTAAACAACTTTCTGAGTGTGCTGAAATGAACACAGTTTTTAGCTGTGGTTCAGGCAGACCTGCTCTCATCAACTACTATCCAGCCCGGATGAGTCCATGGCGCTGCACTGCATATGGGAGGGCACTCCAGCCTAGCTGGATCCACCACGCCATCCACTAGGCCCAGCCCAAGCAGCCCCACACTCACAGCAGGTTCAGCTCTGCCTGGCCAGAGCAGCCCGAAACACGTTGAGCCCAGCTGGACTGGAGCAGCCCACTCTGTGCCATGCACAGAGGGCCACTTCAGCCTGCCTCAGTCCTCCGTGACACACCAGGGGATCCTGGTTAAGGCAGATGGGACCATCTGAATCATCTAGTCTGATTTCCTGAACCACTGAGAGCCATAGTACCTCAACTATCTACTCCTGTAACAGTCCCATAACTGCTTGCTGAATTACTGATGTCTTTAAGAACTCCACATTACAGAGAATACATCATTTTTTGCTGGTTTGAACTAGAGCCTTACCCATATCCCACACAGCAGCAGAAGGCAAAAACCACAGGGCCCTACAGGTTGAACCTCTTTAGTGTGGCACTCTTGGTCTGGGAACATTTGTAATCTGGCATGATTTTAGTTAGCTGGATGTCCGCTTATCATGGGTTTGGCAAGTTTCCCAGTCCCATAAAGTTTGTTTACTGCCACCAGCTCTGGCTCTCAGTGTTCTGTGCTGTTATTTAGTTTTAATTTACCCTTAAATGTCTTCTAAAAGCCTAGTAAGGAGTGGAAGTATTAATAATGCTGCTAGACAATATTGACCTTCCATGGTCCAGCGAATTCTCTGCTATAGCACCAGTCAGGTCCTGAGGGTGCCAGACTGGAGAGGTTCAACATGTACTAATTTTTTACAAATAACTATTGTCAAAAATACATAATAAAAACCACATGAGAAGCTCTAACTCTAGTACGAAGCAAGCAAGCAGGGTTGGGGAGATACAGCCTTTATGTAGCCATAGGAGGGGTTGAGGACCAGAAGAGGGTACTGCTAAAAAAGTTCTCTGGCTTCAATGCACTCACCAGGTGTGTATCTAAGAATATTAAGTGGAATACATCTGCAGCCATTAAAAAATGCCTTGTTTCTATATGTACCTGGGGGCAGCAAGAAGCAATCAGGTTGCTTTTTTTTAATTACAAAAAACCTCATTAGTATCTTAATTCATTTGAAAATTTGTAACAAAAACAAATATTGCATTTCTGTCCTACCTTAATTAGCAGGATTGTTTCTATACTCCTCATGTCAATCAAACAATTAGCAATCACTGCATTATCTATTTCTAAAGCTGTAAGGACTGATGGGAATTCTGGATGGTGAACTGCCCTACAAGAAAAAACAAAACAAAACTGAAATGTACATATTCAAGCCATTGAACCTGCTTTACAAATTCATGTGACCAAACATTAGAAAATGCTTTGTACACTGGAATTGCTATTAAGCCATTTGGTTCAAGACTCCAAAGCAGAAATTTTATTCAAAACTTAGGAGCTCACCTTTGTCTGACATCATAAACTTCATTTGGAAACCTACTAACAATTATTTGGGGCCGATATCCAGATGTATAAAACTTTGACATCAGTGTCTGAAGTGTTCTCTCATCACGATGATTATCACAACAAAATGCTTGCAGGAGGCTTTTTAAACAAGTTTCAACAGCCAAAGTAAGTTCAGCATCTTTGAGACAAATGAAAGCACCTAGTATACACAAAAGATAAGACTTCAGAGGTACATACAAGTGCAGTGAAAATGTAACTATTCTTTACTTTGTTTTTTTTAAACAAACATTTGAAAACATTTAAAAATTTTAAGATCAGGTTAGGTTTTTAAAGGAATAATGGTTTTCTTACATGCAAATTTATCTTTTCACAAATACTTTGAGAAGCAGATCGAAAGTTAAATGAATACTAGAAAATGGCTAAATAATAAGACCACAAAGATAAAGCCACGCTATATAAATCCATAGTACACCCACGGCTTGAATACTGCATGCAGTTTGGGTCATTCCAGCTCAAAAAAAGAGAGAAATTTTAATTGAAAAAGGTACTGTGAAGAGCAACAAAAACAATTAGCGGTATGGAACTGTTTTAATATTAGAAGCGATTACAAGGACTGATATCACACTGCTTATAAAAGAAATAACTATGGGAGGATATAATTCAGGGGTGGGCAAAAGCCTCTCAGTGGTCTGGATCTGTTCCGCCTAGGGCTTTGATCTGGCCCGCGAGGCAGTTTCAGGCCCTGCCCCCTAGTTTGCCGCCTCAGAGCAGGAGAGAGGCACGAGCCCTTCTAACTGCTTCTATTTAAAGGGCTCGCATCTTCCCCGCACCTTGGGTAGCAGCTGTGGAAAAGGCGCAAGCCCTTTAAATAGAAACAGTTGAAAGGGCTGGCGTCTCTGACTCCCTAGCAACGTGCTAGAGGGGAGCTGCAAGCCCTTTGAGCTGTTTCTATTTAAAGGGCTTTCCCGTTCCCTGCAGCTGCTAGACAACACATTGCCTGACAGGCACTTTAAATAGAAACAGCTGAAAGGGCTCACAGCTCATGCCTTCACGCAGCTGCTAGGCAATGCATTTCTGTTTAAAGGAGAGACCTTTAAACAGAAACAGGTGAAAGGGATCACAGTCTCAGGCAATGCACTAGAGGCACCAGGAGCTGCAAGCCCTTACAGCTGTTTCTATTTAAAGTGCTCTCCGTCCCCTGGGGCTGCTAGGAGCTATGGGGGAAGGTGCAAGCCCTTTAAATAGAAACAGTTTAAAGGGCTCAAAGAGGCGCAGGGAGCTGCAAGCCCTTTCAGCTATTTATATTTAAAGGGCTGGCACCTTCCCTGTGCATGTCAGACAACACATTGCCTAGCAGCTGCAGGGAACAGGAGAGCCCTTTAGAAAAAGAACTCAAAGAGCTTGCAGCTCCCCTCTAGCACATAGCTGAAAGGGATCCCATGTCTCTGGCAGTTTCTATTTACAGGGCTCTTCAGGTCCCCACAGCTGCTAGGCAATGCATGGCCTGACATGCAGGGAAAGCACCAGCCCTTTTAATAGAAGCACTTTAAAGGGCTTGCAGCTCCTCCAGCCTCTAATGCGTTGCTACGGAGCCAGTGACATGAGCCCTTTCAACTGCTTCTATTTAAAGGGATTGCCTGTCAGCCACCTGGCAGGTCCAAGCCCTTTAAACTGAAGGAGTTGAAAAGACCTCACACCTCTGCCCCACTGGCTGGTTGCCTGGGAGTTGCCCAGAATTCAGGGAGGATAGGTGTATCAATGACTAGGTCAAGATGATCAGGGATACAACCCCATGTCTGGGTGTCCCTAAATCTAGGGCTACCAAAAGCTAGAGTTGGTCAACAGTAGATGGCTCACTCAAGTGTACTGCTCTGTTCATTTCCTTTGAAGTACCTAGCACTAGCCACCAGAGGAAGAAAGGATAATGGGCTAGATGTACCACTGGTCTGACAAATTATGGCCATTTTTAAATTAAATTATGGCCATGTTTTTAAATGGAGCAAGGGAATTCATTTAATGGCAGTCCACCAGATCAGACTTCAGGCAAAACAATAAAGTGTTCATAAACATGTCAATTCACTGACCTTAGCTTTCTTCAGTGAAGTCCACCATAATAAAGGAGGTTTGAGCAAGTTTGCCAAATACATATTTGTAAGAAAGATTTAAAGGCAAGATCTCCTTTTCAATAGCAAAAACAGTCCCTCAAATTTGTTAGGTGCCAAATGTAAGAGTACTTTCAATGCAGTTTTTTTCAAAATCTAAGCTCATTCCACCATCACCACACAAGTTGTTGTGGTGTATGGAAATGGTGTTCACCCTCACCACTCAAACCAATGATCTAATTCAACACTTAGATCCTCATTGGAGCATGCCTTTCTTTCAATATACAGTAGAGTTTCTTGGGACCTTCAACAAATCCCACAAAATCTCATTTCAAAAGAACTCAACTTCTTTCAAAGAACTCTTATCCTTGGCAACTGGAACCCATTTTGATAGTTCCTTATAGAGCACTTTTGCAAAAAAAAAAAAAAAAAAGGTTACTCTACTCACCTTGGCAGTAACTGAGGTTCTTCAAGACTATTGTTTCTGTGGGTTCTCCACTTTAGGTGTCCATGTACCCTGCACCTGTAATCGGAGATCTGTAGTAGCAGTACCCAGTTGGGTTGCACACGCACCATCTCACACCGTCTTATGTGATTACAGAGCACTGCATGACCAACCATCCTATGGTTCCTTCTCTAGTGCAGAGAATCTAGCATGAAACTCTGAAATAGAGGAGAGGAGGGATGGTGGCAGCCCACTCACAGATACAAACATCTTGAAGAACCTCAGTTACTGCACAAGGTAAGATTTTGTGAAAAACAGTTAACTAAAAGAGTTGGTTCAAAGGAAAGGGATAGGAAACCTTGAGTAGGAATTTGGGATGTGATCTCAAGTTAATTTTATCTTTAAAGAAAGTTATGGGGGAGGGGAAGTGCCATTAGGGCACCAAAATCTCCAACACGCTTGTGGGTGTAATGATGATGAAAAAAGCCATCAAAAGCACAGAACACCAAGTGTCAGTCTGGCTCAGTAGCAATATTGTGGGTGCTTGACGAGGTCTGTGCTGTTCTAACAAGGTCTATGGTACAGAATTCCCATAGTTTGAGTATCATATATACAATTGCAGGAGCCAGATGTTTGTGGACTGTCCATTACTGTTGATACTAGGTTGATTAGTGAGATAAAGTGTCAACGAGGTAAGATTGTTGTGCTTGTTGAACAGTTGAGACAAACTCTGATAGATTACACGGTGTGGCATTTATTGTTTCCTGTACCATAGCTCAGATACAGAAATATCAGGACATTGTGTCTGTGAAGGTATGCTTCCACCACGGCTAAAACTTTGAAAATAACCTTTGGTGGTTTGTGGGTTTGGGGTTTTTGTTTGGGTTTTTTTGGCAATAAGACAAAAGGGTAGTAACTTTGTATTGGAAGTGTTGTTTTCCTAGAGTGAAGCTTAGGAATATTCTGTGTAATGAATGGATAGTAAATATGGAAATATGCATTATGTAGTTTGAGAGCTAAGAATCAGTTATCCTTTTCTAACACTGGGATTTTAGTAGTTAATGTCACAATTTTGAAAAGTTGTTTTTAGACAAATGTATTAAGTTTTCTTAGGTCCAAAATGGGCCTCCACACACCAATCTTTTTCTGTGTTGGAAAATACTGAGTAAAACACTTTCTCACTGTGCTATATTGGTACCAATGTTCTCTCTAACAATCTTTTCCATCCATATGTGGATTTTTTTGATCCATGTGCGGAATAAATTGATGTGCCCTGAAGCAAATGTGAATGTGCAGTACCAGCAGAAACAAAAAGCCTAGATGTGATTACTAGCTCATCAGCTGGGCAGCATCTGAATGTCTCCTGAGTGTCTACACAAGCACACAGCTTACAGGGAACACTGACTGGTACTGGTTCCACTGCACCAAGGTACAAGGGCACCACCTAGCTCCTGACTGAGAGGCCTGCCCGTTAGGACTTAGACCTTTCAGCTGCAGGTGTTGCCTGCAGCCATTACCAGGTGTTGCCTGCAGCCTTAAAGCCAGGAGGCCGCCCCTCGCGGCGCGCCGCTGCCGGCGGGCCGCCCCAAAGGGACGATCCACAGGGGGCTGCCCTTTGGGGGCAGACCAAGGGCAAGGGTGTGTGTTCTGATGGTAGATTATAATTGAGTGTGTGTTTGTGTGTGCTGGTGAGAGCAGCACACTTGGCTGTGTGGTGGCCTATTCAGTTCCCTGGTGAGAGCAGGCGAGGGTTCTTGGTGAGAGGAAGTTCCCTTTACCTACCCAAACTGAAGGTGTGTGTTTGTTCTGCTCCCCTCCCTGTAGCCAGACAGGAACCCCCCTGTAACATCCATTTTTGCTTGCCTGGAGCATACAGGGCACACAGAGCAGTAAAAGCCTTGAACAGAAGGCCCGCATATGCAGGCTGCTGTGACCCTGAATGGCTGTAAACAGAGATACACCAATTGCTGATGAAGAGGCTGCAGAGGAGTGCCCTTGACTGAAACGAATGCACACTGTCCGCGGGGGGAGGAATCTCCCACCCAGTAAAAAAACGTCCAGTACTCACAATTTAGTTCTCTCTCTTGCAAGTGTAAATTAAGTTGAAACTTGCTTGTAAGAACTGGCGTCACAAAGATGAACCAACACAATTTGGCATCTTAAATAAGAAAGAGGATACGGGCCCCTATGGGTATAAAGATGGGTCCAGCAGCACATTTACTCTGAGTGTCAATCTACCATCTATCTGCTGGTCGGGTTAGGTGTTTGACCTCCAGAGGTTCCACGGGGACGCCCACCTCGTATTCGTCTTTCCTAGGAATTGAGGGACCGGCCCTGGCTTGAACTGGTGGAGTCGAGAGGCACAGAAGGGGGTAAAAATTGTACCTGGATGTGGTCCTTTGTCTTAAGTGTACACATAGATTTAGAGCTCTTTAAAGATTAAGCTGTCACTTGGTACCATTATTTCTATTTTCTATCTTTATTTTCTTTGTAACCATTTTTTAAGATCTATATTTGCTAGCAGTTAAGAAGTAGAGCAATAGCCATTGTAACCACATGTTTTATAAGCCTTTTTAATAAACCTGTAACTGGTTAAGTTTTAACCTGACTCCTTCAGTTGCTGTAACAGAACCAAGCACAATTTAAAAGAACTTCAGCCGGTCATAAGGGACAGGTATAGGGGGAGCTTGAGCGCTGGATCATGTCGCTTCCAGAGGACAGATCCGTTGGGGCATTTCTCAGACTCCCTGGCTGCCCACTGCGAAGGGATCCTGTATCCTAGCAGTTGAAATCTGAGATGTAATAAGCTCTTCCTATAAACTCTGAGGCATCTGTCAGCCTGTTGGCTGCCCTCCGCGACGGGACTCCGGTCCTAGCGGTAAAGACACAGACGTTAAACTTCTCGGGGCGCCCTTCAGCCTCCTAGGCTGCCCACTGCAACGAGACCTTGTGTCTCAGCAGTTAAAGACTTGGGTGTGACACACACACACACACACACACACACACACACACACACACTGCCCTGACCATCGGCTGACACTCCCCCCGCTGTCATTATGTGGTTTGGCACAGATGGCGTGCCTAAGGAGGAGGGCTCAGATGGCATTGTGGCAGTTGTGACAGGAAGGGGAAGATATGGAAGTAAGATCCAGACTGGCCAGCCAAGGGGAATGAGGTTTAGACAGTTATGTGCTATTCCTTTTTCCAGTCTTGTTCCCAGCCTTAAACATTTTGGGAACTTTTATACCTGGCCATCAGCCCTGAGGGTGCTGTTGCTGAATGCCAGGTCAGTATCCCAGAAGACAGCCGTCATCCATGATTTAATTCTGAATGAAGGGGCTGACCTGGCTTGTATCACTGAGACCTGGCTGAGAGCGGAGGGAGGCATCAACCTTTCCCAATTGTGCCAAGCTGGGTTCTCAGTGCAGCATCAGCTGCAGCTTAATGGTCGGGGAGGTAGGGTGGCAATCGTCTATCGAGATACTATCTCACTGGCTAGGGCTTTGCTCCAACAAAGTGTCAGATTCGAGTGTCTGTACTTGATGTTGGGTGGCCGGGAGAGGTTGGGTATGTTGCGTGTGTACCGCCCACCTTGCTATACGGCAGATGCTCTGCTCGAGCTGGCCAACGTGGTCTCGGACGTGGCACTGAGGACGCTGAGGCTTTTGGTCTTGGGGGACTTTAATATCCACGCTGAGGCTATTCTGTCTGGTCCGGCCCGAGGTTTTATGGATACCATGACCACCCTAGAACTATCCCAAGAAATAACTGACCCAACACGTTGCAGGTCATACGCTCGGTTTGGTTTTTTGGACTAAGGGTGATAGACTTCTTGGGATAAGGGATGTGGCTACACTCCCTTTGTCATGGACTGATCACTACCTGGTCAAGTTTAGACTATCTGCTGACCTTCCCCTCCACAGAGGGGGAGGACCAATTAAGATGATCCGCCCTCGGAGGCTGATGGATCCGGAGGATTTCCTGAGGTCCCTGAGGGATTGTTCAGTCATTATGGCAAATGGTCCTGTAGATGCCCTAGTCGATACATGGAACATTGAGGTAGCCCGGGCAGTTGATATGATTGCTCCTAAGCACCCTCTTCAGACCAGTCGAGCCAAGTCTGCTCCCTGGTTTTCTAGAATGCTGCTGGAGGAGAACTAGAGCTGAGTCCGATCAACTACGGGTTAGAGTTGAACTGCGAGCTTACTCTGTGGCACTGCTGACAGCGAAGAAACGCTACTTCTCCACCCGTATCGCGTCTGCACAATGCTGTCCAGCGGAATTGTTTTGAGTAGTGCGGGGCCTGTTGCAGTCTGGCACTCGTGATGAAATAGAGGAGCCTTTGGCAACCCGCTGCGATCTGTTTGCAAAGCATTTTGCAAATAAGATCGCCCGCATCCGGTTGGATTTGGACTCTGGTTGCTATGTAAGTGGGGCACAGAATGTGTTGAGTGCACCACCCAGTCTTTTTTCTCTGGATCAATTTCAGCTATTGCAGACTGAGGATGTGGACAAGGTGCTTAGAGGAGTGCGACCGACCACTGCTCACTTGACCCCTGCCCTTCATGGCTTATTAAATCTAGCCAGGAAGGGATGACTGGCTGGGTCCAGCAGATTATTAATGCGTCTTTTAGATCTGGTATGGTTCCTGCTGCCTTGAAAGAGGCAGTGATAAAACCGTTACTCAAGAAGACCTCCCTGGACCTACATGACTTAAATAACTATCACCCAATTGCTAATATTCCCTTCTTGGGCAAGGTACTCGAGCGGGCGTGGCCTGGAAACTCTAAGCTTTCTTGGAAGAAACAGACTACTTAGATCCATTTCAGTCTTCAGGCCTGGTTTTGGAAATGAAACAGCCTTGATCGCCCTGGTAGACGATTTACGCCGGGAGATAGATGGGGGCGTGCATCCCTGTTGATTCTCTTAGACCTCTCAGCAGCTTTTGATACCATTGACCAGGATATCCTTCTGGGACGCCTGGCGGAGTTGGGTATTGGAGGCACTGTTTTGCAGTGGTTCCGGTCCTACCTGTCAGGACGCTTTCAGAAGGTGGAGCTAGGGGGCTGCTATTCGACCCTGTGGCGATTGTGCTATGGGGTCCCGCAAGGTTCCATCTTGTCCCCTATGCTGTTTAATATCTACATGAAGCCGCTGGGAGAGGTCATGGAGTTTTGGAGGACGGTGCCATCAATATGCAGATGACACCCAACTGTATTTCCCTGTGACATTAGAACTAGGTGTGGCGGTGACTGATCTAAATCGGTGTCTGGAGGCAGTGATGGTTTGGATGAAGTCAAATAAGCTGAAGTTGAACCAAGATAAGACTTAGGTCTTGTGGATCAGGAGGCCATCTGTTCGGGAATGTGGCATGGCACCTGTTCTAGATGGGGTTACTCTCCCCCTGAAAGAACAGGATGCAGCTTGGGAGTCCTCCTGGACCCTTTTTTAACATTTGAAAATCAGATTTCTTCGGTGGCCAGGAGGGCCTTTGGGCAACTTCGTTTGATCCGCCAGCTGCGACCCTTACTGAACAAGCATGACTTGGCCACAGTGATCCATGCTCTTGTTACATCCCGACTAGATTACTGTAATGCTCTTTACGTGGGGCTGCCTCTAAAGAGCCTTTGGAAACTTCAACTGGTCCAGAATGCAGCTGCTCGAGTTTTAACTAACACTAGTTATATGGAGCACATTATGTCAGTGCTTCGGCAGCTGCACTGGCTTCCGGTATGTTTCTGGGCACAATTTAAGGTTTTAGTTATGACCTATAAAGCCTTAAATGAGTTGGGTCCGGGGTATCTGAAGGACTGTCTTCTCCCATATGAACCTGCCTGGGGATTGAAATCAGCTGGGGAGGCTTTGCTTCATGTTCCCCCACTTGTGGAGATAAGATTAACATCTACGCGGAACAGGGCATTCTCAGCTTTTGCTCCCAGGCTGTGGAATTCTCTTCCTCAAGATATTCACATGGAGCCAACGCTAGCATTGTTTCGGCGTCAGGCTAAAGCCACCCTTTTTATTTGTGCTTTTATTAATGTTTGAGTTTGTATGTGTGTGTTCCTCCTCTCTATATGTTTTTAGCTGGTTATGTCCCTCTGGGGTCTCATATTTTAAATTTTTATATATATTTGTATTGTGTTTTTTTGTTTGTAAGCCGCCTTGACTATTTTAAATAGAAAGGCGGGTTAAAAATATTTAAATAAATAAATAAATAATATAAGGTGTTATATTTCCTGTTGCACCAGGTACTCATAAGAGACATCTCTAAGGAGGGAGATAGAGGGGGTAGGTAGATGGAATGGAAATAATGAGAATGGAATAATCAGTTTGAATAATTTCTAAAACCAATTTGTCTGCAGTGCTGGCACACAAATCTCTGTAAAATGGTGACAAGACATCTCTGAATGGTCAGGAGATACCCATACATTCTAACAATGAAAATAGCTACTGTCTGGTGCCCTCAACCACACCTTCAAAATGGCTGTCTCAAGGTGACTTGCTGGAACGTTGAAGGATGGTTCTAGTTTATCAATGTCAGGTCTGTCTTTGTGGCATCAGTCATACTGCCTGTGCTATTGTACCTACGGCAGCAACTTGGAATCTCTGGGAGTAATATCTGCCCCCTTTATTTTTACACGCAAGTATGTAGATTAGGGATGTTAGCATACAATTGTGTAAACAATTAACCTATATACCTGGGCTTATCAGTTCATCCTACCGACTACACACACTCCCCACGCTTTGCTGCCATGGGAAGAACGGGAGCCAGGACCCACGAGGAGCTGGCTTTAAGCAGCCTCCCCAAAAGCACTGGATCAGCCTACCTGCGGACAGGGGCTGTTCCACATCCCACCTCTGATAGAGAGGAAGCAGTGCAGGATGGCCAAAACGCACTGCCTACTAGCCCCGCCCAAAGGACTATCGAACAGCGTATTGTTTAAACTATGCAGGTGTGTGCATGGGGGGAGGTATGACTTTTTACCTTATCTGTAACAGATGGCATGATACAATACATTGGCACTTTGGGTCGGCAACAAAAGGGAGTTACTCACTTTGTGCAGTAACAACTGTTCTTCAGATAAAAGCCTTGCAAAGCAGTTTCCCCCACTGGGCCGCACATGCGCAGAAGGCGTCTTGAGACGTTCCCGCCTGTATGTGCCAGTCGCGTGGCTCAAACCCTCCCTTTCGGTTCCTCTTTTACACCCGAGTAAATAAGACTCCGAGGGGAGAAAGGAGGGTCGTGGAGCACTCACGGGGACACACATCTTGAAGAACAATCGTTACTGCACGAAGTGAGTAACTCCCTTTTCTTTTTCAAATGATGTCCCCATGGATGCTCCACTGTAGGTGACTACAGAGCAGTATTTAATCCAGACAGAGAGAGTCGGAGTAATTGTTTAGCAGTGGTGGAGAACACTGCGGTAGCCACTGCTGAATCAGAAGTGAGTTGTGGTAAGATGGCATAGTGTTTAGCGAAAATGTGGTCTGATGACCATGTGGCAGCTCAGTAAATGTCTCTTAAGGGGACATTACTCAAAAAGGCCGTGGAGGCGCTAGAGTATGCAGGGTAGCATCTCGTTGTGAGGCGGGAGGTTTTAGGGAAAAGGTAGGTAACACAATGGGTTCATTCACATGGAATGCTGTACAGACTTCTGGTAAGAATGCGGGGTGATGTCTCAAGGTGACTCTTGTGAAAACTGTGTATGGGGGTTCCGCCATAAGGGCCCAAAGTTCCTCTACTCTCCTCACTGAAGTGACAGCTAACAAAAAGCAGACTTTCATAAAGAGGAAGGGGAGTGCCACAGTGGCCAGTGGTTCAAAGGGGGGCCTGGTCAGATAATCCAAAACAAGGTTCAAGTTCCATAAGAGGGGTGGGGTCTTATGGGGCAGGTATACATTGTGGAGACCCCTAAGAAACCTTTTTGTGACAGGATGAGCAAATACGGAGAAACCATCCACAGAAGTGTGAAAAGCTGTTATTGCGGAAAGGTGGACTCTTAGAGAAGAGAGTGAAAGCCCAGACGTCATAACATCTAGCATATAATCAAGGACGGTGTTCAGTGGGGACGTCCAAGGGTCTATTTTGGCGCTCTGACACCACTGGGAGAACCGTGTCCTTTTTGTGTAGAAAGTCTCCTGGTATGTAGGAGAACATTCTTCACCTGCTGAGAACACCAGTCTTCTACTTCCGTGAACCAGAAGCCACGCCTGGAGATGAAGAGTATGTAGTTGTGGGTGCAGCATCTTCCCATTTTTCTGAGAAGGTCCGCTCGACGTGGTAATGGGTAGGGAGGTCGAACCGCTTGTCTGTAAACGTATGGGTACCAACTCTGGCGCGACCATGATGGAGCTATCAGGATGACAAGAGCCCCCTGTGTGGATTCTGGGTAGGACTCTGGGAATAAGCGGTATGAGGGGGAAAGCATAATGCAGAGGAGCTGTTCATTTGATCAGAAATGCATCTGCTAAGGAGGGTTTGCCAAGACCCGCTCGGGAACAGAATCGGGGGCATTTGGTATTCTGGGAAGAAGCAAAGAGGTCTATTGATGGCCACCCCCATTGGTGAAATATTGAGTTGGTGACCTCTATATGTAATTCCCATTCATGGTCCATGATGAAGCTGCAGCTCAGAGTCGGCTTTGGTATTGCTAGCCCCAGGTAGGTGAGATGCTACAAGTGTGACCTGGTTGCGAATGCACCAGTTCCATAGGCGGATGGCTTCTGCACATAGGGAGCAGGAGTGAGCACTGCCTTGTCTGTTTATATAAAACATCGTAGAGATGTTGTCCGTCAGGATATGGACTGTACGATTAACAATTTTGGGCACAAAATGTGCACAAGCATTTCTTACTGCCCTCAGCTCAAGAAGGTTGATGTGCAATCATGTCTCGTTTGGAGACCATCTGCCCTGGACCACATGGTTATTCATATGCGCTCCCCAGCCAAGGAGAGATGTGTCTGTTGTGATTTGTATAGTGGACTCGGTTTGGTGGAATGGGCCAGATTACAGTGGTCCCCAACGCGGTGCCCGCGGGGGCCATGGCGCCCGCCGGGGCATTTATGTGCACCCGCCGAGTGACCAGGGCCGGCCCAAGCCATTCTTGCACCCCAGGCGTGCGGTGCATGCGCGGCCCCGCCCCCGGATGCCCGGCAGCCCCAAAAGGTTGGGGACCACTGGGCCAGAAGATTGTCCGGTGATGTCCACCATCGTAGAGATGCGAGAAGGTTCAGTGGTATGGTAACTCTCTTGTTCCAAGAGAGTTGAGATGGGATGTACACAGTTGCTACCCAGAGTTGAAAGCAGCGGAAGTGTAGACAGGAATGATGGACCACATAAGTACAGTAGTTGCAGCCATGTGACCCATCAACCGCAGGCAGATAAGTACTGTGGTAGTAGGGGGCCATGGATATCATTTTGATCAGATCTTATATAGTTACGAATCATTGTCGAGGTAAGTACGCGCTGAGCTGTGATTGAATCTAGGCGAGCGCCAATAAACTCTGTGTCTTGGACTGGGTGCAGCACTGATATCTGTTCGTTGATTAGAAGGCCTAGATGACTGAGCAGGGTTCTGGTTATGTCTATTATGGAGGTGGTTTCCTCCCGTGATCTCCCTTTTATCAGGCAGTCGTCAAGGTATGGACAGATGATGACATGTTGTTGCCTGAGGTATGCAGCAATGACTGCTAATATCTTTGAAAATACTTGGGGAAACCAATGAAATGCCGAAAGGTAGGACTTTGTATTGAAAATGGTCTGATCTGAGAGTAAAGCAGAGGAAACACTTGTGTGCTGGATGGATGGCGACATGAAAGTAAGCATCTTGCAGGAAAAGGGCTGCAAACCAGGGCCCTTGATCTAACGCTGGAAAAACTATTGGGAGTGTGACCATCTTGAATCAATGTTTCTTGAGAAATTTGTTCAGTTTGCAGAGATCGAGGATTGGTTTCTAGCCCCCCCTCCTTTTTTTTTTCCTGTCAAGAAGTAATTCTAGTATAACCCCGTTCCGTGAAATTCCTCAGGTAACCTCTCCATGGCCCCAATCGTGAGGAGGCGATTGATCTCTTGTTTTAGTAGGGCTTCGTGAGAAGGGTCTCTGAAAAGGGACGGGGAGGGAGAGAGAGAGAGGAGTAAATGGGATAGTACATCCTACTTGAATTATTTCCAGCACCCAGTGGTCTGAGGTTATGGACTCCCAATGTGGTAGGAAGGGGGTGCAAACGGTTGGTAAAAAGATGGCCAGGTTGTCTCGGCATTAGATGGTGAGGGAGGTTTTGCAGACCCTCGACCACACCCTAAAATTTGCTGTTTTGTGGCTTGGTTAGTAGAGGGGCGGCCCTGGTTAGAGTGCCTTCTCTGTGCCTGTTGCCTCAGTCTATCTTCTTAAGGTCTCTGTGGTAATTGATTATATTGCCCATATCCGTTGCAGTTATAGGGGGTGTATTGTTTTCGCCTGTAGGGCAGGGTGTACATGCCCAAAATGCAGAGCGTGGTCCTTGAATTTTTACTATTGCGCAGAACTTCGTCTGTTGTAGCTGTGAACAACTTCAATTTATCAAATGACACGTCTTCTACTTTGGACTGAAGTTCATGGGGAACACCAGAGACCTGTAGACAGGATGCCCTGTAGCTGTCACCCTAGCTGCAGTATCGGCAACATCCAACACTGTTTGTAGAGCGGTGCGAGCGACTGTATGACCCTCATGGATTATTGCTTTGAGGATAGGTCTTTTTGACTCAGAGAGGTTTTGCATGAGATCTCCCAGTCTGGAATAGTTAACAAAATCGTGGCTTGCCAAAAGGGCAGAGTAATTTGAAATTCTCAATTGCAGCGTGGAAGAAGAGTAGATTTTTCTGCCAAAGAGATCTAACTTCTTATGATCTTTGTCTTGGTTACCAGACCTATACTGTGGCATTTTAGATGTCTGTTGGGCTGATTCTATCATCAAGTTCACCTGGGGGGTTGTGAACAGAAATTCCATGTCTTTTGGGAGGACAAAGTATTTTCTGTCCGCCCTTTTGCTGGTAGGTTGAATAGATCCAAATGTTTCCCATAGTTCGTCCGACATTTCCATAATTGCCTCATCTATAGGTAAGGCAATCTTCCCATGTAATGTGGGGTGTAGATTTTTTAATAAGTGGTGCTGTTTCTCCTGCACTTCTTGGAGGGAGACTTGTTGGCTTGACGCGACTCTTTTAAATAACTATTGGAATTGCTTAAGATCGTCTGTTGGGCAAGTGTCAGATGGTATGACCGCATCATCTGTTTGTGATGGAGAGTTATCTGATTGGAGCACATCGAGTGCGTAAGTGTCTGGGTCTTTGTGAGGAACTTGAACCTCCATTATTCAAACTATATGTGTTATCTTAATTAGCTTGGTAGAGGTTGGTTCTATGACTTCTAGTCATAGTGACTGCACTAGTATGTTAAAAAAAGCAAAAGTGAGGGACAGTTAGTTGGCCAGATTATTTATACATTTGATCTAGGAAATGAAGATTTTAAGAGAATTGGACATCATGTTCTTTAAATGACAAATACTTTTCAAACAGGTTCTGTGTTCATGTGACCTTGCGTGCACGACTCTATAGAGACAAACTTCTTATGTTTCTTTACGAAAGGCCTAGCTTACCTAGAGGTCCAATAGGTTTGTGTATAAAATGTCCTTTTCTATGGGCATCTTCAATTGCTTCAATAAGGACTGGCACATGTTGTCCAAATCTTTTCAATCTATTTGTTTTACTGTCTGTCAGCTCTTTTAGCAGTCTTTGCTTGGAATCCAAAGCTTGTTTCACATCAATTTCTTCTCTCCTGAGGAAATGAAAAGCTACTGAAACATTTTGTAACAAATTTACACTGACTTTAATTAATATAACAACTTAATTTAGCAAGGTCAAACTTTGTTGTTACTGTAACAAAACTTGTTACAAATGGAAAAAGGAATTCAGCTTCAAAAAATTTAAGTGAGAAATGAAGAGTATTGCTGAACTATCCTCATTGCTGGAGAGTATATAGATTTGAAAAAGAACATTTATATTTGTACGAAGGTGATATGCAAAGAGCAGCAACACAACACAAACAAGAGAATCAATAATAAAAACAGAAGGCTTTCCAAGCTAACTTCAAACAATACAAAGTAGTAATATCAGAAGTGTGACTATGGAAAGAAATTTCACTAACTCAATATTAAGTGTACACAATCTCATTACCGAAATGTGAATGTAACATATTGTGTGAACTCAAGAAAGTGTAAGTTAAAATATGAACATGACTACAGGTGAGTTTATCAGAAGACGTTTGATCAAGACAATTTATAAATGTGGTTCTACCCTTTATTTTATGATTATCACCATTTTATAAATGGTAGACATATACAAATGATGTACAAGTGTATAGGAAATATCAGAAGGATTCAAGTGTGAATCATGTTGTGAATGTAATTAGGAATTCAGTGTCCTCCAGAAATGACATTCTAGATAACACAGCAACAAAAAAACAAATTTTAATGTAATGTAGAGGTAAGCTAGTGGGAATTAAGGAATATTAATTAGGGATGTTAAATAACATGTAATTAAATAGTCCTGTAACCTCATCAAATTTTAATGGTTACATGACTATTGGATAGTCTCCGGGAGTGGGGCCGGCAGCCAGTGTTCTCTGGTCCCACTTCTGGGGAGGCCCCTGTCACCCTGCGCTGCTCTCTCTATTGATACAGAGGCAGCAGGGGGGGCAGCAGCAGCCCGTCCATGGGGGCCCAATACAGTCTCCCCTTCCTCCTCCCGCTTTTAAGCCGGCTCCCCCCGAGCATTGGCCCCTACCTGCCACCCCCTCCCCACCTCTGTGGGAAGTAGCAAGGGGTTGAGGGCAAGGCAGCTCTGCAGGTTCCTCAAGGGCACTGGCTCCCACCTCACGCCACTTGCTGCCTCTGTATCAGAGGCAGCAAGGAGAATTTGTACGTGTAGTCAACAAGATTAACCGATAAGCCTAGGCTTATCGGTTAATTGTGTAGTCGTCTACACACTGACATCCCTACTCGGAATCAGAGGCAGCAAAATGGGGGATGAGAAGAGGTGGAAGCCAGTGCTCACAGAGTGTCAGCTCACACATGCCAGCTCTTGTGGAGCCTCATACCCGCCCCCGGGCTGCTGCCTCCCATAGAGGGAGCAACAAGAGAAGGCAGGGGACAGGAGGGAGCCAGTGCCTGTGGATGCCGGTACCTGCCCCCCGCACAGCAGGGATGGGAGGACAGGGAAGCAGGAACTGGTGCTCATGGACAACCAGCTCCCAACTGTTCCCCCAAACTGAATGAAAATGTAAAATTTCAGCGGTTACACATTTACAAAAATAAAACACATTTTAACATCCCTACCAGGGTTGCCCAGTAGGCCAGCAAGAGCCAGACACATGGCAGAAGCAGGGCTGCATCGTGCAGCAGTGGAAACCCAGCCTGTGGAGGTGGTGGGACTGCCTGGTAGGAAGCAAGGGGTAGTAGTACGGAGTTGGGAGGGGGGCTGGAGGGTCGGGGGAGCCAGTCGAGAGGCCAGGGACCTCATCAGAGCTGGCAGGGTTGGGGGGGATGAGCTGGTAGCGTTGGGGGGGAAGGGGGGCACAGAAAGGGCCTTCTCTTGTCTGGGAAAATCCTTCATCCAGGCCCAGTCATGTCCCGAAGGTGCTGGACCAGAGAGTTCCAACCTGTAGTTTCATTTTTTTTAAATGAATGAAACTACATGATTTTAGTAAATTATAGATCGTTTGGGGCCTTAAACATCATCGTAATTTAAAATTTAGTTTTAATATAATTTATCGTTTTGTGAAAACAATGGTTTTAATCTTCAACGTTTTGGAGTAAATCAGATTTTAATTTTAGAACTGCACTTCACCTTTAATACCATCACATTTTGTATTTTGTGCTGAGAATTTTCTAATTTAGTCTCACTGTGGATAATGGACAAAAATACCACATCACAAGATGCTTTTTGAGAATTAGGACAACAAAATAAATTAAAACTAATGCTGCATGGAGAACTCTGAAATATAAATAATTAAGCACAATCTATTGTCAACAGTAGGAAAGAAATTTGGACAACGTTAAATACAAAGTTAAACTTACTTAAGTCTACCATGTTCTTCCTTGCATTTGTAGATAGCCTGCTGAAACTGATCCATCTCTTGAACCAGCATGACCTCTTGATCATGGACCATCTTTAATTGCTCTTTCAACTGGACTATTTTTTTCTGTCTTTCCAACTTTTCATACTCCGAAACTTGATCAGCGCTGCAACAGTAGAGAGACAATTCAGCATTTTAAGATCACAAAGTATGTACAAACATAAAAAGAACAAAAATACTGTACAATTGTTTAAAACATACATTTTAGCATTTAACAAGTTTTATTAAGCAAGCACATCCAACAATATTCAACAGCTGAAAAGCCTGTCTGTTGTCTGGCCTGCATGTGACACTTTCTAACTAAATGCAAGATCCATTTGGTATCATGACCACAAAGTCTGGCTGATATCAGTTGCCTTACCTAAAACAAAACTAAACATTTCCACAGTAAACTAAGAAAAGCAGGCAATTAGATATAGAGGTGTGGTAATTTAAGCTGTATGTGACATTACATTTCATATACTTTATGAAAATAAGATACTATTTATATGACTACTGAGATGTACTTTAGACCAAATAAATATCAGAAAGGTATTGATTTACGGAATATGATAAACCTATTTGCATGCATGTATAATTTTTGTATCTGAAGTTAGAAATATTAATTACTGTATTTGTATTTCATATGTGTTAATTTGGGAGACCACCCACTGCTAACACTTCTGATACAACAACTGGAAAGCCAGACAGGATTGAAATTCCATCAGTGAGGACAATGACCTGTGAAAAGTCTTGACCTTCCTCTGGAGGCTCCAAATTGACTAACTTATGGACATGGTGAAGCTACAGTCAGGTGACCAGGTCATCTGATACTAACCTCTATATTGAGCTGCTGAATTGTTCCAGGAGGAGGTGGGGAAATCAAACAAAAGATTCCCACCTTATGGAAATCTTATATAAGGCAGGAGGAGAACAAAGTTCTTCACTTTGCTTCTCCTCCGCACCCAGATACTTGAAAACACATGAAAACAAAAAAGTTTCAAACACAAAAGGAAGAACTCTGGACCCAGGCTAGCAAGATACCTCTGGCCTGAGAAGAAGTTTACTTGAAACCCTGAAACAATATCTAGGGTTAGGAATTATTATTTGTAACTGATTTATTGAGTGACTCAAGCTTAGTTTGCATGCTTTGAATTATTTTCTTAGTAATTTGCTTTGTTCTGTTTGCTACCTCTTTAACTACTTAAAATACACCTTTTGTACTGAATAAAATTATTTCTTGTTTTTAATATAACCCAGTTTATGTCATTTCTAACTGGGAGGGGGCAAGAAGTTGTGCATACTTGCCTCCACATTTAGGGAGAGGGCAAATTTCTTATTTTGAGTTTGTACTCCAAGCAAGATGGACATCTGGTGCTGTGACAAGTCCCTTAAGATGAGCCTTCCCAGAGATGATGTGTGTCCATATCATTTTGAAGCTGGGTGTAGCTCTGCCTGTCTACATGGCTGGAGGAGACTCATGAGTCGGGCCCAGCATAACTAAGTTAAGTGGACCCAGCTGGCAGAACAGGATGACTCAGTGGTATCTCAGAGCATCAAATGACATCCCAAAGGAGTCCAACCTGTCACAGCAGGGTCTACGTCTAAGAAACTCAGAATGCCAATTATGGCTACCTACTGGGGTGTGCAATACAGAACAAAGAATTTATCTATTTTTATTTCTGTAGAAACTAATCATGTTTTTTCAAATGTTTTACCACACACATCACAACAGAATTTTCAACATTTTTTTATTTTGCATTTTAAGCAAAATTATGCAGTAGTAAAAAACAAATTATGTTTGAGCCTAGGCTCATCAGTTACCTTTCATGGTTAGATGCAGGCTCCCGGTAACACATGGAAAGCCAGCTCCCAGGGAACAGTCTCCCCCAGCCCTCGTTACTGCCTCTGAAGCCTCAAAAAGCTGGCTTCCCAGGTGCATCTGCTGTCCCGCATGTAACCACTGAAATTTTTCAGCAGTTATATAGTTACTTAATTATTCACATTTTAACATCATTAGTTGGAAACTAGATTTTTTTAAATGGAGATATTGGATCATCCAAGTCTGAAGAGCTCATTCTTTCAATAACTCAGATTTGTATTACAAACACTCTGGTCACACTTACCTAGTTTTCAGTTCTTCAATTCGTTTCCATAACTGTTCATCGTCTTTTTCTAGTTGCTTTAATTCTGTTCTAGAACGATTATAATGTGCCTATCAAGAAAATCAGTAATATATAATATATTTATTCTTATTTATTTTTGGCTTACTTGGTCTTCACAAAAGAATAAATTACACATCTACTATTTATCTGAAGACAAACACTAATATCTGATTTACCATTTTGCAATATTGCAGCAGAAGAGTAATGCTTGAATTTCACACTAATAATTTTCTCAGTTCCTTTTTAAATTATGTTAATGAGGCCCCAATAGCCATTCAGTTTTAAGTTCTGTTATGAAGGATGTTCATACTATGGCCCTGATCCCACAACTGGCTCAATTCAGGTGGAAGCTGCCATGTGAATGAGTGTTTTGCCCCTATGCAACTTCTTGTGGCTGGAAAACCCCTTTTAAAGATATTTCATATATTTCCTTAGCCATTTGCCACCACTATAGGAGCGTGGATTTATTCAGAAAATAAGGCATAGCTCTTACCTCAGAGGCTAGTGACACAAAGGGTTCTTTCCTTTAGTCTTTTTTTTTATTTTATTTTAATTTAATTTTATAAATGACTTCCTAGGGGTCACCAAGCTGTGGCTTGGCTTGCAGCTGTCCTACTCAGAGCTGACATCCTATAGTTAAGTGCCCTCAAACAAAACTGATTTGGTTCTCTAATTAGAAACCATTTGCTTCCAGTTCCCTCCCCATGCCAGATCAGGTAGCCCAGCTTCACAGGTGATTAATCAGCCCTGCCCAGTCAGTCAGCTCCATGCAAAGAGCTCTGAGCCTCTGACTGGGCAGGGCTGATTAATCATCTGTGAAGCTGTGCTGCCATGCAGCTTAGAGGAACACTGTGCCAGATGCATCTGGTTAGCTCATTAAGGAAGCCTACTTCAGGCTTCAAGTCTCCTGCAGGAAGCCCTCTCATTCCTTCTGCTCTCTCATAGCACACTTGCACTGAAGTCCCTATGATTTCAGTGGGCCTCTGCATAGATGAAGGACACCTGGCCAGAGCTCAATGCACAACTAGGGACTTTTTCATAAATTCTAAGAACAGAAGGGATCAGTGTGATCATCAAGTCTAATGACCTACATACACAGGCTATGGAACTTCCACAAAGTAAGCTGAACTACAACTTATCTTCCAAAACAACACCGTTAGCACTACAAGCTTAGAAAATGTGCTTTTCCACCAACCTCAGCCTCGTTGTATGCTTTTCTTTTTGCTTGTACATCAGCTTTCAAACAAACACACTGGGGCTGCAATGCTTGTGCTTCTTCACTTATCTTCTCTAACTTATCTTGGATGGCCTTGTACTTTCCTTCTGCTTCATTTAATTTGACCTTATAGCATAACAGAGAGAATGCATGGATTTACATAATTAAAATACTTTATTTCCACAACTCTTTAACCAGGAGAATCTGAGACAAACTTGAAGCCAGCTATTTGAGGTGATTTCCCCCTCACCCCAAAAAAATTCCAGTGACATCAGAAGCAGTGTGCCCTCTAAGCTGCATGACAGTACAGCTTCACAGGTGACTGATTAACCAGCTCCGCCCAGTCAGAGGCTCAGGGCTCCCTGCAGGAAGCTGACTGACTGGACAGGGCTGATTAATCACCTATGAAGCTGTGCTGCATTGCAGCTTAGAGGGAACACTGATCAGAAGATATGAATAAGTCAACCCATGGAGCATATAAAAAGTAGTTATCCTTTGAGTTGAAAAAAAATGCTTTGTTGTTTTTAATGAAGTCTGACAAAATTTACTTCATTTGAGTTACCAAATATGGGGTTTGTGAGAAAAATGAAAGTATATTGGGCTCTGCATATTCTTAACACTAGAAACCAGAAACTCTGAGAAAAAGAAGTGTCTCAAGTAGATTCACGGGGTAACTAACTCCTTTAATAAAGAACGGGGTTCAGAGCACTTGTGACTGATTAGCTGCCTCCCAACTGAAGTTAAAGGAAGGCACCTTGGACATATACAATAAATATAGGGAGGAGGAAATGATAATTTCCTCAAAAAAGCAAGGAAACATGCAGAGGAGAACTGCTTGAGAATACACACTGAATGAGCAAGGACAGGTGCAGATGAAAGCTCCCTGATGATCAATCAGGAAGGGTCCTAGCCTGATGACCTTCCTCAGATGGCCAGCCTGTGCCAACAGATTGAAATGGAGTGAGATTTGGACTGTGTTTGGGGCAGAAAAGTCATGAGACTGGTCATTTTCCCAGATGGCAGCCTAAGAGTGTTGCTTTGGAACCAGTGCAGAAAAGGAACTGCTCATTGACTCACAGGCAGGGAACCTTGAAATGAGAGCCCTACAGAGAATGAAAAATCAATGTATCTTTCTGTTTTACTGTGGGGATTAAGAGAACAGTTTTACCATGAGGATTCTGAGACCTATCCTATGTGTATGTGCATAAATCATGTCCAGAGGAGGTAATCTGAATTAGTGAAAGTGCACTCTATGGCTACGTCTAGACCACAAGCCTCTTTCAAAAGAGGCTTTTTCAAAATAATCTTTCGAAAAAGCCTCTGTTGAAAGAGAGCGCCTAGACTTCAACCACTTCTTTCAAAAGAGCAAGCTGCTTTTTCGAAAGAGAGCACCCAGGCAGTCTGGATGCTCTCTTTCAAAAAAGCTCTGTTTGCATTCCAAATGAGGTTTGCCGCAGTTGAAAAAAACGCTGCGTTCTTTCAATTTAATTTAGAAAGAACGCAGCAGCAGTCTAGACACAGGGGAATTTTTTTTTTTTTTTTTTTTTCAAAAAAAGGCCACTTTTTTTCAAAACCCATGTAGTCAAGACATACCCTATATGGCTAGACAAGGGGAAACTGAGATGGATGCAACGACTGTGCCTCAGTCTACTATAAGAGATGTCCCAGATGGTGGTTGCCTTACTAAAAGTAGTTTCCAAGTACATCTATTTCTGTACCCTTCGTTCTTGTGGTTTTACTTTTTTTTTTTTTTTTTTAATTTTAGGATATGTTCTCAGCTCTGTGGCACAGAAGACCCATTGGGAGAGGTGCATGAAACTGATCAAACACTAAGTGCTGAGGAAAGCAATAAACAAACCAAATCAATTACTGTGATAACAGTGAGGAGTGCTATGGCATGTTAAAGACTAAGGTTTATTTGGGCATAAGCTTTTGTGGTTAAAAATCACTTTGTCTGATGCATTTTTTTTCCCCCCATAAAAGGTTAGTCTTTAAGGTGCCACAAAAGTTCTTGTTGTTTTTGCAGATAAAGATTAATAATGGCTACCCTCTGAGATTGGTGATAAGTGTGCAAAATATTTCAGACAGAAGTGACATTAAGATGAAGGCCTTTTAAGACTACCGAAATACTCCACGTGAAAAACTAACTAAAATTGTCATTTTAAAAATGTATATTTGGCTCATATGTAATCTTCAATGATAAGGAAGTGCTTTGCTGTTTTGGGGGGCGGAGAGATGAGGGATTTTAATGGGCCCAAAACCACACACAAAAACCAACAATGTTTTGCATATGCAGCATGGAACAGATTTTCTATGTGCATTATCTAAATAGATGATTCATCAGGTCCCTCTCTTGACACATCTGAAAGTTCCAGTGTCATGAAAGATTAATTTAGTCTCTACATGAGTCAAGGAATTATTTGTCTGTGAAATAAATATGCCTTTAATCAGCAGACTCTGGCTCTCAATTTGCTGATGCTGACTTAACATAACATAAAGGACAAATGTTATTCACATTGTTTAATACACTACTGGAAGGCACTCAGATACTATTGTAATAAGTATTGCATATAAGAATCTACATAGAAGAAAATTAAATGTAACATTCGAATAACCAATTTTGAATAGGCCAGTGATGAGTATCTCAATTTGGTTCTCAGTGATCTACATATTCTCCTAGAAAGTCATGGAGTGAATCAACAAAACAAAAAACCTTATGACTCAGTTTGTTCTGTGTGCTTGCTATCTTCTCAACCTAGTGTTGGTCCTCAATGAACTGGACTGTGACACACTGGAAGGGCAAACGAGCACTAAATTGACCATGAAAGTTCAGACTGCTAATCAATAGCGTATAAATAAAGACAGCTATTTAGATATGACTCTTTAAGCTACAACAGGAAGAAACTGAGTAGATAGCTCTGATAATCTACTTAACAATGGAAATTTATAAATTTAATTGAACTGATTTCACAGCTCCACTAGAACAAAGACACCAAATAGTCTGGGAGCAATTCAAGGGCATTCTTATGACAGAAAAGTAAGGAAGGAGTCTACTGACTAGTAAAAATATACAGAATCAGAATTTAAATGATGTCACTCTCTGTGACATGGCAGGGGAGACCTGTTGTCCATCCATCTACCTCCCAACTTCAAGTATTCTGCTGGTAGAAATTTTGATAAAATGTCATCAAGAAGTGGGTTGAAAGGAGTGATATTCAAAAGCCCTTTCTCCCCTGAACACAATGGTATCAAACAATAAACCTGGAACAAATAATAATATTGATTATCAGCTTTATTTATTATGAGATTTCACTGCAATATGCTCTCATATTAAATATAAAATTAACGTGTTGTTTAAAACAACCATACCTGCCATTCCTTTAGCTTCTGGTCATGCTTATCAGTACGTCCTTCCTCAATATCAATACTGACTTTGATTGGTTTCATTTCTTTTTCAGTTTCATTCACCTAAAACGTTAAAAAATGTCAAGTATGTATCACATCATTCAAGATAGTTTGAAGATAAATTAACTTAAGTGAACTTTAGTTCAAGAAAGATATTCTAACAAGAAATTTACCACTGCCCAAGCCATTTTGTGTTTCAAATCCTCTAGATTGTTTTGCATTTCACTCACGAACGCAATACTTTTGTAACGTTCCTCTTTCTCGACCAAGTGCTGCCTAAGTTCTTGAAGAAGCTAAAAAAGTAAAAGATTCAAATGTTAAGGGTGTATGAAGAGCTGCTGTTCTAATTTGGAATTTTAGAAGGATAATTTTTAAAAATTTAAATTGACTCAGAATAATCAATTTAAGCAATTCAGTTAAATCATGTGACAAGTTGATAGTTAATTTATGCTGCAACTGCATTTTAGAATGAGTAATATCTGTATTTCTTATATTATTTCAGTGCCCATGAATGTAGTAACTGCATTCTTTACATACCCCTACTCCTTGTTCTATCTGGTCATGAGTTCTTGACTTAGTTTCCATAATGTATGAATAATCAGCTTTCATTTGCTCCAACTGGGTTGCTTTCATAAAGAACTAAAACCAAAGAAGAGAGAGATCCAAACTTCTGCTTTATAAGACTGCGTAAAGTGTATGTACGTATTTGTTTTGTTTTTTTAATTTGTTAAAACATGTACCCATCCAATATTCTGATCATCCTGAACAGAAAGCATTAAAATATTGCATTAAACACCACAGACCACATCAAATCATAAAACCCTGCAATAGCACAACAAATAACATAACTACAAAAAGAAACTAACCTCCCTATACTGTCTCCATAGTCCCACAGCATCATTACACAGACCTACCATAGCCATCTCCTCACAGGCCCGGAAGTAAAAGTAAGCTTTGCAATAGTTCTGGAGACTGTCAAATTCAGACGAACTCGTTTTCAGAAATTTTTTCAAATGCCATTTGTAAATTCTTTATACAAATTTAAAACAAACATACTCCCACTTAAATCGTATTTTTCTAACTATAATGCTGCTTTCACTTAACTGCACGCAACAATTTCACAAGTTTTAAAAATTACAACAGGAACTGTATTCTGCAACATTTTATCCAAATGCCATAGATCCTGCATAACTTACCTTGTATTTGTCACCTTCATTTTTAGACTGTAAGAAGTGCTTGCTCATTTCTTGGGTTAAAACAGACACAGGATTATCCACCTATAACAGCAAATAATTTATAAACAATATAAGTATTTTAAACTCAGTTCATATTAATGAAAGCACATCAACAGAAAAGGGAAATGAAGTCTCTATTTTTCCTAGATTCCTTTGATAAATGGACTAGATCATGATCTAGATGAGCAACATCAAAGGAGAGAAAAGATTTCAGTCTTCTTGGTCATTAAATCATTGGTGCAGTCTTCTAAAGGCAGCACGCACTAAGGTAAAAGAGTAGTACACTGTGGCAAGAAGGGTTTGTGACATGAACACTGGGCTACTAGAAAATGAAATGAAGGTAAAAATGTACGTGTGAAGAGGTGGTGTTAGATATATGGTTTGGTATAATTAAATAGACTACTAAACAGCTATGGAGTGTCATGATTTATCCAGAATTCTATATGAGAGAAATAGAGATAAGACTACACTTTCAGTTCCATGAATCACACAACACGCCCCCAAAATTATTCTTGGCATGGAAATTCCAATAAAATCAGTACAATATTATGTTAAGTTTAAGGCTGCTAATTAACTGCAGTTAATGCATGCAATTAACTCAAATTAATTGTGATTTAAAAATTAAGTACAATTAATCACAGTTTTAATTGTACTGTTAAACAGGATACCAAATTAAATTTATGAAATATTTTTGGGTGTTTTTCTACATTTTCCAGTATATTGATTTCAGTTACAATAAAGAATGTAAAGTGTACAGTGCTCACTTTCTATTATTTTTATTACAAATATCTGCACTGTAAAACGAAAGAAACAGTATTTTTCAGTTTGCCTCTTACAAGTATCATGATGCAATCACTTTATCATGAAAGTGAAACTTACACATGTAGAATTTTTGTTACATAACTATACTCAAAAACAAAACAATGCAAAACTTTAGAAACTACAAGTCCTCTGAGTCCTACTTCCTATTCAGCCAATCACTAAGACAAACAAGTTTGTTATATTTACAAGAGATAATGCTTCCAGAATCTTATTTACAATGTCACCTGAAGGCGAGAACAGCCGTTTGCATGGCACTTTCACAGCCAGCACTGCAAGGTATTTTTGTTCTAATACATTAAACGTTCGGATACAGAAGTAGCAGTGCAGAGAGGCAGGTGGGAGCAGGTACGTGCAGGGAGCCAGCTTAAAAGCCAGAACTCCCACACATCCGCTCCTGCGTAGCTCCCCCCATGTGTAAATGTGTGACCACTGAAAATTTCAGCAGTTACAGGTTTACCCGCATTTCAACATCCTTAGTGCACAGTAATACATATAATTCTTTCCTGAATCACTTAGAGCAGGGATTCCCAACCTATGGGTCAGGACCCAAATATGGGTCGCCATTAGATTTCAAAAGGGTCGCCAAGTGTCTCCCCAGGTGGCTCTGCCTTCCCTTCCCCCATTTTTGAATTGCCTTGGGTTACCAAGTCTTCCTGAATTGTCAAAATGGGTCCCCATCTGGAAAAGGTTGGGAACCGCTGACTTAGAGGATGAAAATTAAACAAAAAGGTCTCTACTAGAGCAGAATGATATTCAGACCCTCTGCAGAAACTAAACAACAAAATATTATAATGAAATCCAATTACATTAAAACCTCAGAATTACTAACACCTTGGGAATGGAGGTTGTTTGTGACTTTGAAATGTCTGTGCCTCTGAACAAAACATTATGGTATTTTTTTCAAAAGTTTACAACTGAACATTAACTTAACACAGCTTTGATACTTTACTATCCAGAAGAAAAATGCTATTTTCCTTTTATTTTCTTTAGTAGTTTACATTTAACATAGTACTGTATATCTTTTTGATTACTTGTTTCTGCTGGTGCCTGATTGCATAGTTATGTGTCTAAATAAGGTGTGTGGTTGACTGATCAGTTCATAACTCTAGTGTTCATAATTCAGAGGTTCTACAGCCTGGATGAAATAACAGAAATCAACATGTTAGCTAGGAATTCCCATAACTGCATGCCTGAATCCTAAACACCAGGTCACATGTGGCTTGCTTATTTTGTTTATCCAAAATCCATGACAAATTTGTATTCTGCAGGAGGAGGAGTTACTCACCATGTGCAGTAATGGTAGTTCTTCGAGATGTGTGTCCCTGTGGATGCTCCACTCTGGGTTCTGGTGCGTCCTCGCACTGGCGACAGAGACTTTTCTAGCAGTTTCCACCACGCCGCGCACGTGCTATGGCACTTCCTTGTGTCGCTGGTGTCCGTTAGACACGTGCGCAGTGCGGTCCCTCTGTTCCGTCTCTACTCGTGCTGTTAGAGCATGGGGCTCCAAAGCAGGGGAAAGAGGGAGGGTAGTGGAGCACCCACAAGGACGTACATCTTGAAGAATTACCGTTACTGCACAAGGTGAGTAACTCCTTCTCCTTCGAGTGGTGTCCCCCTGGGTGCTCCACTCTGGGTGACTACACAGCAGTTGTTGGCCCCTGGAGGTGGGTTTGGAGCCCTGCGTTGGTTACTGAGGATAGTAGTGCATGTCCCACTGCCATAGATGATGCAATGGAAGAGGAGAGAGTGTAATGCTGTGCAAATCTATGGTCTAATGACCACATGGTGGCGTTACAGAGGTCCTGAAGGGGAACATTGCTGAGGAAAGTGGTAGTGGAAGACACTGCCCTGGTGGAATAAGCTTTGATGACTCCAGGTAGGTCCTTATTATGGAGGGTATAGCATGTGTGGATACATAAGGAAATCCACTTAGAGATTCTCTGTGAAGAGACGGCTTGTTCCTGGGCTCATTCTGTGTAAGACAGGAAGAGCCTAGGGGATGTTCGCCAGGCTTTTGTCCAGTCGATGTAGAATGCAAGTGCTCTGCGGACATCGAGGGTGTGCCAGGCGACGTCCATGGGATCAGCATGCAGCTTGGGAAAAAAGGCAGGTAAGTATATGGGTTCGTTGACATGGAAGGGGGAAGAACTTTGGGTGGGGGTCAGAGTGTAACTCTGTCCTTGGTGAATACTGTGTACAGGGTATCTGCCATCAGGGCGGTGAGTTCACTCACTCTCCTGCTAGAGGTTACTAAGACCAGAAAGGAGACGTTCATCGATAGGTATGACCAGGAGCAAGTCGCTAGCGGCTCAAAGGGTGGTTTTGTCAAGCTCTTAAGTACGTGATTCAGGTCCCAGATAGGGACTGGTGGGCGAACGGGTGGAAAGGTGTTTTGTAGACCTTTAAGGAATCACCTGGTGATCAGATTGGCGAGGAAAGAAGCACCTTCTTCGGTGCAATGGAAAGCTGCTATGGCAGCTGCATGTACTCGGATAGTACTGAGAGTGAGGCATGATTGCTTAAGGTGTAAAAGATAGTTCAGTAGGAGGGGGAGAGGGGCAGTCTCTGGGGATGTAGTGTGAGATCGTTTGAGCCAGTGGGAGAATCTCTTCCATTTGTAAAGGTACATTTTCCTGGTGGATTGTCTCCTACCGTTGATAAGTATTTCCTTCACTCTTTCTGAACAGGTGTTTTCGGCATCTTGGAACCATGAAGGAGCCAGGCGTGGAGGTGAAGTTTGTGGGGTTCTGGATGGAGATTCTTCCCATGATTCTGGGAGAGGAGATTGCGCTGAGGCGGGAAGGCACATGGATCTGCGATTGTCATCCTGTGGAGATAAGGATACCATGTTTGCCTGGACCACGCTGGTGCAATAAGTATCACTCGAACTTGGTCTGTTCTGATCTTGCTGATGACCTTGTGGAGAATTGGAAAGGGTGGGAATGCATAGAGGAGGGGTGCATCCCACCTGATGGAGAAAGCTGCTCTGGAACAATAAAGGTGACACTTCCAGTTGTTTCTGGTGGCAAAGAGGTCTATGTCTGGTTGACCCTTGGTGAAATACGTGATTGAGTGCATGCTTGTCTATCTCCCATTCGTGCTGGTCGTAAAACCTGTGACTTAGGGCATCTGCCATAACCCTGAGTACCCCTGGTACACCTGGAAGGTAAGATGCAACCAGGGTAACCTGGTGAGTCAGGCACCAATTCCATAACTTGAGGGCCTCCGCACATAGGGACAGGGATCGTGCGCCTCCCTGCCGATTGATGCAATATATGCATGTGGTGTTGTCTGTCATTACGGTGATGAACTTACGGGCTATATGGCGTAGGAAATGTTGGCATGCATACTGTACCACTCGTAGTTCTAGAAGGTTGACATGAAACATTTGCTCTGTAAAGGACCATTTGCCTTGGGCTGTGATGGTTCCCAAATGGGCTCCCCAACCAAGGAGTGATGCATCAGTCGTCATAGTAAGTGTGGGGGGTAGGCTGTTGGAATGGCACTCCAGCTAGCACATTGTGTGGATTTGTCCACCATTGAAGGGAGTTGAGGACCCATGGTGGAATGGTAACTAGCTTAGAGAGCAGGTCTCTGGATGGCATGTAGGTTGTGGCGATCCAAGACTGTAGGCATCACATGTGGAGCCTTGCTAGCCTGACAACGAACGTTGTGGATGCCATGTGTCTGAGAAATTTCAGCCATTTGCGAACTATAATGGCCAGGGTCACCTGTGCCACTGCGATGAGGTAGCACAGGGTATCGAACCTGTGTGCAGGTAGTGTAGCCTTTGCCGTCACAGTGTTGATGAGAGCTCCTATAAACTTCAACCTCTGGGTTGGGTGGAGCGTGGACTTTACATAGTTCATGTGAAACTCAAGGTTGAGCAGGAAGTTCGTAGTAGTATTGATCGTGCTTTTTGTTTCTTGGAAAGACACACTGTTTATCAGGCAATCATCTAAGTATGGAAATATCATGACCCCGTGACACTGTAGTGAGGCCACTACAACCGCTAGAGTTTTGGAGAACACTCTGGGGGCCGTTGAAAGGCCAAAGGGGAGCACTCTATATTGGTAATGTTGGTGGCCCACTATGAATCGTAAAAAGCGTCTGTGTGCGGGGTGAATTGTAATGTGGAAGTACGCATCCTGGACGTTGAGAGAAGCCAGTCTCCTTGATCTAATGCAGGGATTATTGTTGCTACGGTCACCATCTCGAATCGGTGGTAAGCAACGCATTTGTTGAGTTTTCTTAAATCCAGTATAGTCCTCCATCCTCCGTTCTTTTTCTGCGTTAGGAAATAGGTTGAGTAAAACCCACGACCCTGAAATTCTGTTGGTACCTGTTCTATGGCACCCAATCGTAGGAGATGAAGCACCTCTTACTCAAGGAGGGTCTCGTGAGAGGGGTCCCTGAAAAGTGACAGGATGGAAGGGTGGGTGGGAGGCAGAGAGGTAAAGGGGATGGCACAGCCATGTTGAATGAGTTCTAAGACCCATTTGTCCGATGTTATTTGAGCCCACTGCTGACAAAAAGGGCGGAGACGGTGGTTGAATTGTGGGCAGTTGGTTGGTAATGTGATTGTAAGTGAGGTGGCTTTGGCTTTCTGGCTCTAGACCAAATCTTCAAATCTGTTGTTTGGATATCGGTGGTTGGGTAGATGCCGAGTGTTGTTGCTGCTGGCGTTGTGGTCTGCGATGTTGTGGCCTTTGTTTTTGGTGGAAGTCGTACCTGGGTTGTTGTCTGTATGGCTCCCTTGGTCTTTGGTAGGTGTTATACCTGGTTCTTTTAAATGGGGGAGTATACATTCTCAGGGTACGGGAGTCCTTCTTGGAATGCAGTACTTCATCCATTTTTGCAGCAAATAGATTAGTTTTATCGAAGGGTAAATCCTCGACTTTCTGCTGTAGTTCTCTCGGGACCCCGGATGCCAGGAGCCATAATATTCTGCACATCACAATAGTTGATGCTGTGATCCATGCCGCCTTATCCGCTACATCCATTGCGGACTGTGGCAGTACAAGAAACTGTATGGCCCTCTTGCATGATGCTGAGAAGTACCGGTCTTTTGTGCTCTGGTAGGTGCTGCATAAGCTCTTGCAGTTTTGAGTAGCTGGAATGGTCATAGTCTGCGAGCACAGCGGTGTAATTCGCTGCTCTGAGGAGCAAGGTAGCGGAGGAGTACACTTTACAACCCATAATGTCCATTTTCTTACTGTCCTTGCCGTATGCTGTTGACTTGATGTTAGGCTGTCTGGCTTTGTGTCTGACCGAATCAACTACCAGTGAATTTGGTGGGGGGGTGAGTAAAAAGGAAGTCCATTCCTTTTGGTGGAATAAAATATTTGCGGTCAGCTCTTTTGTTGGTTGGAGTAATGGAAGCGGGGGTCTGCCAAATGGTATCTGCTGGGTCCATAATAGCTTCGTCCATAGGGAGTAGTATTCTGGAAGTGGTAGGAGGCTGTAGTGTTCACAGAAGGCGGTACTGTTTTTCCTGTACCTCTTGTAGGTCATGTTCCTGGGCCAGAGCTACTCTTTTAAAAAGATCTTGGAACTTTTTAGAGTCATCTCTCGATGGTGGGGTATCAGTGGGGACCTGTTCTCGCCTTCTGACAGAGAGTCCTCTACATCAGAATGGGCAGGGGAATTAGGTTCTGTAGCTGAAGTCATAAGTTGAAGGGAAGCAGGTGGTGGTCTGGATAGTGTGGAAGGAGTAGCGTGGTGCCTCTTCTTAGGGGGATGTGAGCCCCATCATGGTTGCCACTGTCCAGCGTATGGCAGTGGCGGGTAGTTGTAATGTTGCACATACCATGGTAGTGGTGGTGGGTACGAATATCTTGCCCAGGATGCCAAGAAGGAGGTCTGTGGGCAAGGCTGGAATGTTGGGAGGAGAATCTACTTCAAGGGTCGGTGCCCTCTTCGCATGGGGAACGTGAGCGGTTAGATGATCTACGTGAGCGCACCGACTGTATGGAGGATCCTGGTGCTATCGGTGCCATTGGCATGTGACTCCTGGCTGGAGATTCGGGTTGTGAGCTCTCTTGAGACGGTGCCGAGGTCTGAGGTTTGCTCGGTGCCAATGGTGTTGGCGGTGCCGTCTGACCTGGAGGCGGCATCGCGGCACGGGGCCTCTTAGGCAACAATGCAGGTGCCGACTGAAGTGTGGTTGGTGCCGACAGTGCCACTTGCCTTTGCTTGGGCTCTGAGTGTGCTACTTTTATGCAGTACCGACATCTTGGACGGTGCTGCGCCCGATGTGCCAGGCCTATCCGCGGTGCTCACCCTTGCGGCTGTCAGCGCCGAGGGTAGAGATCGGGCTGGAGACAGACCTGTTTTCGAGAGAGCACGCCAGAAGAGGTAGAGGGATGAATTTTGTCCATACCTTTCGGCTGGGGAACAGATTTTGGGCCTGCTGGGAGTCCTCTGAAGACAGTTAGAGAGACTTCTCATACAATAAGGTCTTCAGCCTATTGGCTCGGTCACGGCGTGCTCTGGCAGTCAATTTTGAGCAGTGGGGGCACTTTTGTGTCTGGTGTGACTCCCCAAGACACTTTATCTACTTGAAGTGCCTGTCAGAAATGGACATAGCATCCCAACACGACTTGCACCTTTTGAAGCCGGGGGATCCCAGCATGAGGCACGGCGAAAATCGGCAGGCCGCAAGAAAAAAAAAAAAAATTGGGGGAAGGGGGTACTGGAGCAGGGTAGGGGCCTAAAACTTGGAAAAGTGAGGTAACTGAGGGTAATAACAGGTTTTTCTGTTGGTTTTTTTTATAGGAAGGTGGAGAGAGAGGCTCCGTCTGCTGCCGAGGAAGGCAGAGAAGGAATTGAGGGACCGCACCCCATGCTCGCGCCTAACAGACACCAATGACACAAGGGGGTGCCACACGTGCGCGGCGGAAACTGCTAGGAAAATCTCCAGTCGCTGGCATGAGGACGCACCAGCACCCAGAGTGGAGCACCCACGGAAACACCACTCAAAGGAGAATTAAAGTTTTCTGTTTTTCCTTTACAAACCTGTTTCTAGCCACTACTAAGACATTGAATGTCAACTGATGCAGCACTGTATTAGTATAAAAGTACTAATACCCTCAGTCATGCTTTTTTATAAAAATGTTCAGTTTGCCTTACAAGCAAAAGTATTAAATAATGATGAACTCCAACAAATATTTCAGCAATTACCTGTATATTAAAGTGATCAAGTATTGCAGTAAGTTCTTCTTTCTTAGAAGAAATTAATGTCCCTGAAAGTATAAAATGAAATAAAAAGCTCATATCAGTTTATATTCAAATTACAGGTAATTACAAAAAATATCCTGCTATACTAAATGAACCACTGTATTCAGAATTTTTGTACAAAATATGCCTTGTGAGACAGCACCTGAAAACTAATAGCTCATTAGTCAAAAATAAGACACTGAAACATATCTGGCAACATTGTATATTTGACCTGAAAATATGACTGAAATGTGCAACCAGACAGGTCAGGCGAGTGGCAATCAGTTTTTCAAAACAAAAGACAACCTGCCATCTCTGGTCAGGTGTCAAATTTGATTAGCAATAACCTGTCTATTTTTTGGTAATGCAGCAGAGCAGGAAGAGAACAATATCCATTTCAACAAACAACACGGATGCTCTTTCACCAAGAACAGCAGTGGGGAACCTCAGGCCTGGGGGCCAGATTCAGCCTGGAGGCTCAGGGCTCCCCCCAGCACTGGGGAGCCCGCGCTGATGCTCAAGCCCCCCAGCTGCCTCCCTATGGGTCTGGAGCACACAAAATCTACTAGCCTGGGCCCCCTAGGCTCTAATTTGTGAGGGAAATGTCTTTCTCCTTCTCACTCAGGGGCCATGTCAGTGAGGGTGCGTTTGTTTGTTTTTTTGCTTCTCACTTGTGTGCGGCCCTTGACTGATTTTTCTGTGGGTCAGTGGCCCCCAACCCAATAAAGGTTCCCCACCCCGATAAAGACTTCCATGTCTCTGTCCTCAGAGTGGAAAGGAACTTTATCTAGGGGTAATGCTCAATAAATGCATTTCATAGAGTGACTGGACTACAAAAATGAGGGGTATACCCTTTCCTCTGCTGCCCTCAGGACCCTCTCTTTCCCCCCCATCTATCTTTCTCACTTTTTTATTTAAGATCACAAAGGACCCAGCTTTTGGGAGGGGTTCAGACCTGAAATTTCAGTGGGCTATGTTGCTGAGAACCTGTGGTAAGGATTAGGGATATAAGAAGTTGGTTAAAAAGGTAACTGTATAACCGCTAAAAATTTTAGGAGTTACATGCTCAGGCTCTGCAGTATAAAGCTTATTTAAGCTTTATACTGCAGAGCCTGCAATGAAGCCTCCCTGTGAGTGGAGCTGCCAGCCTCTGCTGGCCCCACTCCCAAGGAGGTAGCTTCCCTGCTGCAGCAAAGCCACTTCCCCAGGAGCCAGGCTGACAGGGGCTGCTGGCCCCGCTCCTGGGAAGGTTTTGCTGTGGGATCTGCAGCCAGGATGGAACCTTCCAGCTTCTAAAACTGCAAAAGGGGGCTGGTACAGGGGCAGGGGTGTTTATGGAGCTGACTACCCAAGTGGGCAGAATTTAACCGACAATATTAACCAGTAAGCACCACCTTATCTCCTACAGTTTAACCTTAGCTCCTAACAGGTTAAACTCTAACAACCCTAGAAAGGATTTTAATTGGAACAATGTTTAGTTTAAGTCTTAGTTACTACTAGTCCGTTGTTTTATCTGTGTTTCCTTTGTAATCATTTCTGACTAACATCTTATACTTGTACTGTCTTCAAATAACTTTTTGCAGTTAAAGTATAAAACAAGTTTATTTAGTCAAAACTGATCTACTGATTTGGTTAAAGTGAATTGTTTGGGTAACTCCAGTTAAAAATCAAACTGCCCCTTACAAGGGCAGCAAACCTCTGATATTTGAACCATCCAGGAGAGGACTACACAATGCAGAACAAACATTTTTGTGAAAATTCATGACTGGGAATGTGTTGAGGTCACCCTGCAAGCGGCAACCAAGGATGGAGTGCAGTGCTGCTAGCAAGCTATAGTTATACTGACACTCAGCATGTGACCCACACTGGCTGCTGGCCCCACATACGGGGACTATAGAATAGGTGAGTAACCAATAAGAATTCTTGAGGTAAATTAACTATTCAATTAACCAATATTTAACATCCCCAGTTCAAGCAGCTTTTGAATTTTCACTGCCTCATGGGAAGTACCCAATCCTTCTAAACAAATGAAAGACAGCATAGATATGAAAGTATTTTACAAAAATGAAAATATAGTATTGCCAAACCTGTTTTGCTTTTGAGTTTATAACTACGACTTCCATCCATGTTAATGTGTTGATTCACAGTAATAGAACTGCCATATACATCTGGTTTAAATGCATCTTTACCTCGGTTTCTTAATGTTATTGAAACATCTGCAGAACTAAAATAAACATTAACTTCAAAACGAGTTTGAGGCATTCAAGATAAAGAAATATACCTTCCAACAACAGATTTTCAACTCCTGTTTAGGCCACAAGCAACAGACGTGGCAGGGGAAAAATGTCCCCGCTGGCCTTCCGTCCGAAAAAAAGAAAATACCGGACATTTTTCATGTCCGGTATTTTCTTTTTAACTGGATAGAAGACACAATTACCGGACTGTCCTGGTAAAAACCAGACACCTGGCAACCCTAATACAGGGCCATTGTGGCTCTGCATTTTAAATGTAGTAAGAGCCATCAGGCTCTTACTACATTTAAAATGCAGAGCCGCAGTGATCCAGAGCTGGCACAAGCCAGGACTGCTCAGTCCTGGCTCACGCCGGCTCCAGGAGCTACCCCCACTGCAAATCTGCAGCGCAGCCCTTATCGAATAATTGTGTAGTTGATACAAATTCTATCGACTACCCGATTAACCAAATAACCACTCTAACATCCTTATATCAGAGGCAGCAATGCGGGGGCAGGCAGCTCCGCGGAAGCTGGCATGTGCGGAGAGCCAGCTCCCCACATGCACCAGCTCCTGCCTCCCACCTTGCTACAGAGGTAGCAAAGGGAGAGGGTGCATGTAGTCATTAAGATTAACTGATAATACCAGGCTTATCGGTTTATCATTCAAATGACTACATGCTAACATCCCTAGTATCATTGTAAAACCTAACACATTACTTAAAGCCTTTTCAAATGTTAATAGAAAATTTAAATCTATGTAAAAGCATAGGCTGCAGACTGGCAATGATGTAGCAATTTTAGTGATTAAATTTCAAATTAATTTTAAAAACGCAGTAATTTCAGATATCACGCTGAAGTATAACCTGCTAATTTTTGTTATTTTAAAACCACATATTTCTATACTTTTAAAAATGTTTTTCATCCTGATGTTCTATAAAAGGCCAAATAAAGCAAAAAGGAAAACTAAGAACTTTAACTTAGTGGACCAAACTAACTTTAACATCAAACTAACTTCTGAAACTCATGTACACACAGTTTCACTTACGTCTGTCCATCTTTCACAAATACTTTCAAAGAAGATCCTCTGTTAGTTGTGGTAGCTTTTCCCCCCAGGCCAACAATAAGAGCAGTTAATACAGCACTCTTCCCACCTAAAAAAGCAAATAAGCAGTCTTGTTATAAAACAGTTCTGTCTTCTATCTACACAGTTCAATTACAGAGTATATAATTTTAGCCAAACCTGCACATCTCAGTAAGACTAATAAAACTGAAAATAAACGTCAAAATATTTATTGTAAAAGACATGATATGCATACACACCACTCATTCCAATGTTGGCAAAATATTGACTGCTTTTCCCGTTTTTATTCCATTAAAAGCTTTCAGAGTTCAATTTCAGAGTTCAGAACTCAGTACTGACAGATGGCAGAACAAGGAGCAATGGTCTCAAGTTACAGTGGGGGAGGTCTAGATTGGATATTAGGAAAAACTATTTTACTAGAGGGTGGTGAAGTAATGGGTTACCTAGGGAGGTGATGGAATCTCCATCCCTAGAGGTTTTTAAGTCTCAGCTTAACAAAACCCTGGCTGGGATGATTTAGTTGGGATTGGCCCTGCTTTGGGCAGGGGGCTGGACTCAATGACCTCATGAGGTCTCTTCCAGCCCTATGATTCTATGAATTTATTCACATTGAGTTGAAAAGAATATCTCTAATTTTGTTTCCTAACATTAATAAGTAAAGTTCAAGTAGTCAATCTCCAAATTTGGGAAAGTACTGGAGGTGTTCCTGTATTTTTTTTTTTTTTTTCAAAATCATAGTAAAAGATTTTACAGAACAACAAATTTTCAAAGATCATCATTTTAAGTTCACAATACCCTCCGTACTCTGGGAATGGCAGCAGAATGACATGCTCTGCCCAGGCTTTCCCCCCATTATTCCCATAGCAGCAAGGGGCAGTGCCTGGGAGCAGCAGGGAATGTGGTGTACCAGGTAAGTGCCATACCAGCATTCCCCCTCACTCTCCCGCTGGCCCAGCAAAATCTTTAATCTGGCAAAACCTGTTTACCAGCATTGCTGGATTGAAGAGGTTCAAGTTATATAAGAGTTTTCTGCAATCCAAACATTGCAGTGCTACTCTAGTACAGCACACACAGAGAGCAAAAGTGACTAGAAATGCATGCAGAGGTGAATAGTTTTTATGTTTGTCCAAGTGAAATGCACAAGACAATTTTAAATGTTTAATTTAACACCAGTCATTTAAATTATGCATAAAGGACAGGTAACCTTACTCAAAAACTGATTAGAAAAAAAAAAATCATGAATTTTAGCCCAATGAAGATAAAAATATGCTTAAGAAGAATTATTTTCTACAGTTGAAATATTTAAGAGTTTAGTTCATACTGACTTTTTGCCTCTAACCACAATGCAATTTTTAGAGAACAAGAATTAAGACAATGCACGCACCAGATAAAGTTCTCAGTTTTTGTATATTTCAGATTTATTCTGAAACTAGTGAGCTGACCAATTGTGTAGCATTTTTTGTATTATCGCAATTCTTTTGTCCACTTGAAGAATGTAAACATAAAATATGTCGTGTTCTATGCATGTAAGAACACTTATTTTAGGGCATACTTGACATTTTTTAAATGAGTTCCATAGACTCAAAGAACGGTAGGACTGGAAAGGTCCTTGAGAGGTCATCTAACCCAGTCCCCTGCACTCATAGTAGTACGAAGGATTATCTCTATATCAGTGATGGGCAACCTGTGGTCCATCAGGGTAGTGCTCTGGCGGGCTGCAAGACATTTTATTTACAGGCTGTCTTCACTGCAAGTCCAAGATACATTCCAAAAATCTTGGACTTATAGCAAAACAACTTAAAGCAGGTAATTTTTTCCCCATTGCTGACTTCTATTTGTGCAAATCATGACTTAAGAGTCGCGAATTGGAGGACTTATAACACATCAGCTCCTACAAGAGTCAATGACTTAAGTGGCGGAACAGATGTATACCAGGGTTACTTATAGCAGGGACACCCTGTACATTGACAGTTCACAGACACTCCCCCCACTAGCTGAGAGTTGCCATTCCTGGCCAATGAGAGATGCAGGAAGCAGCATGGGTATGGGCACTCAGCTTGGTCAACCAATCAAAGAAGGCCAGAATCTGTATATAAGGCCAGCTGGAGACAAACTTGGTGTGGTGTGGGAGACAAAGTGACGAGAGAACTAGAAGACAGGAGAAGACGACAAGCAGCCAAGTAGAAGATCAAGGAGAGCAGAAGATTGGGAAGCAAAGTAGAAAAAAAGAAGAAAGAGCAAGACGTAGCAGCAGTATACCCGGGATCCGGTAGACAGATCAGAAGGACTTATATAAGTCACAGGGAATTGAAAGATCAAGTGTTAAGACGGTCTTTCCTGTTTTATTTAAAGTATGTTTGGATATGCTTCTAAATAAAGTTGGATACCTACAGCTCTGAGCGATCCATCCTCCATTCTGTGATTATCTGGCCAGCAACTCACAGAAAGTTAGTGCTGAGGTAAATGCTTTTTCAATATGTAATATTGTAACATTTTTCCATAACTATATGAGTTCTGAAGGTCACATAATTGCAAAATCAGTGTTACATTGGAACAGTGCGCTAAAGCTCTATGGCTGCGTCTAGATTGGCAAGTTTTTGCGCAAAAGCAGCCGCTTTTGCGCAAAAACTTGCCAGCTGTCTACACTGGCCGCTTGAATTTGCACAAGAGCACTGACTTTGTAATGCACAAAATCAGTGCTTCTTGTGCAAATACAATGACGCTCCCGCTTCGGGCAGGAGGGCCAGTGTAGACAACCCAGAACTGTTTTGCGCAAAAAAGCCCCGATGGCTAAAATGGCAAAAGCATCCGTGCCAATCTAGAAGCTCTTTTCCACAAATGCTTTTAACGGAAAAACTTTTCCGTTAAAAGCATTTGCGGAAAATCATGCCAGTCTAGACGTAGCCCCTATGTATATGAAAGCTCTCTACTTATCATGTATTGTAACTGCATTAGCCTGTGTCCCCTCAATTTATTCTACTGTATAATGCCACTTATGCACTTTTGTATTATGCTGACATACACATGGTAATTTGTATGGTCTTAATGAGGGTCTTATGCATATGTATCAAAGGGTCAGTGGGTATCAATATTGCAATATTGTAACAAAACATATAACCAGTATTTACTCTACTAAGCTGCTTTAACCATATGACCTATACATATAATACTAAAAGATTTACGTGGTGTTGCTCGGGTCCTTAACTCAAATACATTTTGTTTTACCTTCATGTAAATCATTGTTCTGGGGTGGGGTCGAGGATGAAGGGTAAAATATGCAGGTTGTTCTGGGGAAGAGAGGACTACCCCAGCTCTCTCTCACCACAGCAGCTTAGGGCTAGGTGAGAAGTGCCTGTCCAGGGCCACTGCAACTGCAATGGGCACAACTTGGGGAAGGGTGCACATACCCTGGTTGGGGGACAGACACAGATGCCCAAACAAAACTCTCTGAAATATATTAGATAGCTGTCCCTTTCTCCACCCCTGGCCTCTACTGGCCCAATGGGGTACAGCTGTCCCAGACCCCATCTCTGGTCCCTTGCTGCCCTCTATGATCATTCTGCAGTAAACCTGTCCCTCCTGCCAGAAACCTCCCTTTCCATTTTATGATAAACTATCAAATTCCAGGCATATCCCATTATCCTGGCACAATCAAACATTACCTTGCTTTAAGTTATGGTAAGAGGAAGCTGCATACAAAAGGAAGAGTTCTTGAACAAATCGACTCACAGATTGACAGAGTAGACATTTCTAAAATATATAGCTAGAAGACCACTACTGTGCCTATTACCACTATACACTATATTGAGTTTTCTTTTGCTATTTTTTAATTAAAAAAAAAAAGTAGGTTTTTGCATAACAGTTTGTTTGTCAATTCTTTGAGCAGAGGGCTGTATCTATCCCCTCCCAGGGACTAGCAGGATTAACCTGCTCTGGGGAGTCTTCTTTGAGTCAGACACAAACCCCCTGGTAATATCTTGGAAATGCCCTTTTATCCATTGGGCCAACCAAATTGTTAATCAATTTATGGTTATAGGCAAGTCAACATTAGAGTGCCTTGGGTCCAAATTGAGGAGCATGATGCCACCAGAAGAAGGCTAATTTTCTCCTTCAGTGATACGGGTTCTGTAGTTTCTGTATCAGAGCACTGATCTTTTAAGAATGCAGAAGCATGCTCCACACCTCATCCCCCTCAAATTTTAGAAGGAACTTCAGATTCTTAAACCTTGGGTCAAGTGCCTTAGAAATCTCACATTGTTATCTTCTCTGCATCTTGTCAAATGTGCAGAGAAAGTGTTCTTAAAATGAATAACATGTGCTGAGTGATCATTGAGATTACTGTAACAGGAATCATATGGCAGAATGTGAGTAAATCAGAGACTGAGACAAACACAATTCTTCTCAAGGAGTTCATGCACAAAATTTAGTTAACACATTTTTAGTGAACTTCATCAACATGGAAGCATGTCCCCTGGAATGGGGGCCAAAGCATGAAGCAGCATATGAATGTTTAGCACATCTGGCACAAATATCTTACAATGCCAGCTACAAAGGTCCCATGTAAATGCCTGTTCTCACTTTCTGGTGGTACTGTAAATAAGAAGTGGGCAGCATTATCTCCCAGAAATGTAAACAAACTTGTCTGTCTTTGTGATTGGCTGAACAAGAAGTGGGACTGAGTGGACTTGGAGGCTCTAAACTCTTGCACTGTTTTGTTTTTAAATCCAGTTACATTAAAAAAAAAAATCTATATTTGTAAGCTGCACTTTCACTATAAAGAAACTGATATTTTATTAGCAGTGCAATAAAACCTGCAATAAACCCATATTAATATTTTATCATAATTACAGTTAACTGCCCTATTATTGTACTAAGTTGTACACAAATAGAAGACAATACCGGTAATAATACCAAGAGGGTGGAACTCAGTCTCATCCCTACATCTAATAAAACTACAGAAGCCCTGCACTTTAGGTACTACCTGAAAGCAGCAAAAATCCAATTCACATATGACAATGAAAAATTAAATCAAAAGGAATCAATACTACTCACACCTGTATATTGCTCCCACACATCACCACTAATCTCAAAACCTATAAAGCAAACAACCCCATGAATCCTCGAGACCAGGTCTACTCAACTTTGGAAGCCCCGGGGGCCACAATGATATTCACAGAACATCCTGAGGGCCACAACTTAAGTGTGGTTGCATATACATGCAAGTATACATGCAAATAGTTTTTTTCACACTGATAGGCATGAATACAAAGATTAAGGCAAGGTAACAAAACATGCAGGACCCATTTAAGACAGTTCCGCTGATATTAATAAAATGCAATATTTACCCGATTTCCACCCATATGACAGCACTTTTAATGAGCAATGAGTCTCGGAATGTAACTACTAAAATGTATATCAACAAAAGACCATTATATTGACTCATCGTCACGGAGCATGTTCCCAGTAGAGGCCATGTTCAAAAGATCCCACCTGTGAGCCGTATGTTGAGCCCTGCGTAAACCCAAACCGCACCACGGGCCGCAAACAAACGGGCCGTGTGTTGAGTAGCCTTGCTCTAGACACTAGATCAGCACCTAAACTCACACAATCACCCTTTATTTTAAAAATAAAGTCCTCCTGATACACAATTATTATGCTAACTGACCATCTCACCATGGTACTGAGTGCAAAGTTAGGACAGACATTTAACCAATGTAGAAGAATCAGGGACTTTTCTTAGATAGAATTGGATAACTGAGAGACAAATGACAGTTTAAACCCAGAGGGCAGAGACATTGATATGTTAACACTGCAACAGAAGAGAAGACATTTCCACAAATTATCAAATAAGAGAATGCTTTCTATGAAAATGTGGTGAAGAAAATTAGCAGCAGCCTAACTCTGGGTGAAAGTCGAACAACCAAAGAGATAATCACACTATAGAAAACCTTACAGCAGATCCAGAATGGATGACAAAACTCCAAACAGGCTATGAAGCCAGATCCACCACAGAATGCACTAGTTTCTGACATACAGAAAGATTCTTTCTTGTGCTTTGATAACATTTATTGAGCTGGAAAATGATGCAAAGTAGGGATGGAAGCAAGTAGTCGACTACTCAAGTAGCCAATAAGCATAAGCAACTACTCACTTCCCCTGTTTGAGAAGGAGCAAGCAGCGGGGAGGAACAGGCACTGGTGCTGGGGGGAACCAATTTAAAATCCAGTTTGTGGCAGCCTGGGCTGGCCACGGGCAGGGGCTGGTCTAGCAGCAGCCCCTGTCCACATCCAGCCCAAGCCACAGCCAACACACGTACAGGACTACTTCGCCTCTGCATTTTAAATGTAGCAAGAGCCACCAGGCTCTTATTACATTTAAAATGTAGAGCCACAGAAGTCCAGAGCCAGCGCAAGCCAGGACTGCTCAGTCCCAGCTCAAGCCGGCTCCTGGAGCTAATCCCCACTGCAGCGGCCCTTATCGACTAATCATGTAGTCAATACAAATTGTATCGACTACATAATTAGCCAAATAACCACTCTTTAACATCCTTAATACGAAGTACTAATGAACATACACGAACAGAAAGGTGCAAATACCCTTTATTTACTGCACTTTACCCTGTAAAAATATCATGTTATTTGTTTAAAAACAATTGGAAGATAGCAACATTTTAAATTAATATGTAATACTATTATATGCTAGTGACATTTGGCTGAAAGCTAAGAAACACATATACAAAAAAGAATGTTAATCAAAACTAATTTTGAGTTGTTTTGAAATCACCATATAACAAGTCACCATTAATCAATTACACTGTATGACAAAATTAAAATCACAACATACAGTCACCTCTCTATTTGTCTTAGGGATAAACATGATAATGAAAAAGCAGAAGTATGTATAAATAATTGTTTTCTTTGTCTGTAGTTAAAAAGACTTTTTAATTAACTTTGGCTCTAAATATTTAGAAAAATATTTGTTTTAGTTTTTGAATAAGTCCCCAAAAATACTAATTATAGAGAAAAGAGCAAATTAATACTTACTTCCATTGTTTCCAACCACAAAGTTTACATTAGATCCAAACCGAAAGGGCCCCAACATTGAATGGCACATAAAGTTCTTCAACTGGATGCTTTCAATTATCCCAACTTCCCCAGAAGTCTACAGAAATATCATGAAAATTACATAAACCATACACTCAAAATTAATGAAAAATATGAGAGCCAGGTGATAAAATGACAGTGGTAGCAAAAAGCACACATATTATTGCAGTCAAAACAGGAAAACAAACAGAAGGGTTGTAGGTGATGATGCATATACACTACACAACAATATGGAAATTTTAAAGTTGGTCGCATAATTCAGTCATAATGTAGCATTAAATGCAAATAGTTATCCAAATGCATCATTTATCAAAGATAATTTTAGAGTACATACACTGCACACTCCTTTCCATGGCAGGTAGAACACATACATCATAGAAATCCCTCTAGCACAGATATAAAAAGCAGTGTAGATGGTGAGTGACTTTGTAGGTCCTAATCCACTGAATATGTACTCTACAGGGCTCTCTACTTGCCCAAGCAGTGCCTGCCCATGAACGCTACCATTTTTAACAGTGTAGTGTCCAGCGGTTAGGAGTCTTTCCCCATACCAGGGAAAGGCTCTGACAGCAGGGAGACAGTTGGGGAAAGGCTCTAGCACCTCCTCACTACTGGGAACATGTGTGGCTAAACACAGCAGTGTGGAGGCAGCCTGGTTTTCATTATGGCATGTAGGTACAAAAAAGAAGTGTGCAGTGTAGATATATCCTTAGTTTTTCCCCTTTAAGTTATCCAGTCATAAACATCTTACACGAGCATGCTTTTATTATTTAGTTTCCATGTGGCAAAAATATTCTTCATATACTCGAAGGAATTTTTTTTTAGAATAATCTTTCCTCTTTTTCAATAACTTCTGATGTAAAGTTGGGAAGAAGGGGCTGAATTTAGAAGCAGAAGGGCTAATCCAGTGGCAAAATGTTGATACATATTTTGTTTTAGAACTTGAGTTCTTCCATCAGATAACACTACATTTGAAGAGCATTTCTTCTGGTATTTCAAGAAAAAAATATTGATCTCATTAGGACTCAACTATTTTAAAGAGCAATAAGTATACCATTCCTCCTCCTCATTATATTTTAAAATACCACCTAAACAGAAAAACATATTTCAAAAACAATTCTATTTTGACTGTCACAAATTATTTAGGATATATTTAACAAGCTACGGTGGCTCCAACTGCTCCTTCCGAGACACCCATCTGTCTTTCAAATATTCCCCTCGCCCCCCGCAACTTGCGCAATATAAAATCACAACTTGCACAACATATTTGGTTTAGTTTTTGGATAACTAACCAAACATTTTATTTCCTTTAACTGGTTACCTATATTTTTTGTTCTCAGTAGTCATTCCACATAATGCAACTGATTGTGGTTGCCAGTACAACTTATTATTTTAATTTTAAACAATGTTTAGTTGGCATTAGCAGGGCTCGACAAACAATGTAATCTACTAGCCCGTGGCAAGCAGATTACACCCCGGAAGAGCCGGCGCAGAGCGATCTGCACATGGGCAGAACGATCTGCGCATGGGCAGAGCGCAGAACAGCGCGGCTGGCGAGCGGGGCTTGCCCCCGCTCAGCGAGCCCTGGGCATTACTATGTGTTACACAAATTATTAGTTACATTTAAAAATAGAAGCTTCAGAAGGTAGCCAAGTTAGTCTGTACAGAATAAACTTAAACAACAAATAGTCTGGTAGCACTTTAAAGACTAACAAAACATGTTGATGGTATCATGAGCTTTCGTGGGCACAGCCCACTTCTTCTTTATTTAAAAATGGCAATCTTTACTGTCTATTCCAAAGGAGAAGTAGGGACTGCAACAGGCTGTGGAACTTATAAAAGGCTCAAAACTGAATGCTGGAAGCAACTGTCTAGCACGTGTGAATGAATATGAAGAACAGATCATTATGGTGATAGCACCCTAAAAAAATTATTCCAGAAATTAGAATTTTGCTCAAATGTAGCAGAGGACAACAGAAGAAGGAATGACAGAAACATCACTGGTAACTTTATTTCCATATTCATCTTTCTACAGAGACACTCATGCTATATCAGCACCATAAACAGTGCTATATTTATACCATTTCTCTTCTTTCTCTTTTTAAAAAGTCATTTCTAACATGACATACATCTTACCGACTGAGAACTGGAATTACTGTCAGACTGCAACTGTGAACATTCTTCTTCATCAAGCTCATCATCAGATTCATCTGTATATTCTTGTCTTGGCCTTTTATGGTATCCAGGTTTTGAAAAACTTTCCTCTTTTCTCTTTCCCATAAGTTCTGAAAAACTTAAGATAAATTCTAAGTTCCAGTTAGACAACTGAAAAATACCAACAGATTAGAACACAAACAGGTCATGGCAGACTATAAATAGTTTTAGATTAAAAAAATATAGAATTACCACTCTTAAAAGAATTTAACATATCCAAAGTTAACACAACAAGGGAAGTTACTCAGCACATGCACAAGAAAGTGAAATCCTAAGTGCATACAAGTGGTTCTCTCATTAGACCATCAAGACACTTGCTAAGTGAGTGGTCCTCCATCTCAGTAGGCCTCATGACAACAACAAGCAAGATAGTCTCCTGTGATAAGATAGTTTTGCTAACTGTGCTCACACACCTAGAATTTGTGAGAGGTGCCAACTGAATCATAGCAGTACTTTGATTGCATGCAGAGGGAGCACATTGTACACAACATTGAAAGCAATCAGCACACACCTCATTTCATATGCCCTTGCTTTACATGCATGCCACTTTAGTAATACCAGTAGGAAAAAAATTATGGATGAAAATCGGCAAAAGTCTGGCAACCCTATGTAGGGGCCACAATAAACAAAATGTGTTGCGGGCCACGTGTTGCCCACAACTGGTATAATACAATCCAATGGAATGGAAGCCACACTAATTTAAGCTGGAAATAAAGTATAAATTACTGGGAGAGTAATTAATTAAACATTAGAACAATTTCCCAAGTACCACCCATTTTAAGTACATTTTGAAAACTGCTTTCTTTCACTGTCAATCCAGAAGCAAAAATGTTCTCCTCACTGTCTCAATTCCCCAGCCAGACCCAATCTGTAGCTCCCTTCATCCCAGGAGAGCCATAACACAGCTGACTCTTTCACAGGCATTGACAAAATATTCTCTATGGCAGACCGTTCTGAAATCAGGATTGGGTTTTTTTTTCCCCTAAAGCTGTGCTCTAATTGCAATGGGAGCTAGTACTCGGCAGTCCTGTGTTGCGTTCCTGGCCTTGGAAGCTAGGAGTCTGTCTAAATCAGTGGCTCCCAACCTGTGGTCCATGGACCCCTGGCGTTCTGGGATTGTACTGTGGTGGGAGGTGGTCCAAGGCAAGTTTAAAATAGAAATTAAAATAAATGCATGGAGCCTCTTGCAGCCAGCATGTCCTTCAACCTGCACTGCTTCTCACGGCTCACGAAGCAGTACAGGGTTGAAGGACTTATGCGCTGGCAGCCAGCAAGTCCCTCAGCCCACACTGCTTCCTGACAGGGCTGAGGGACACAGCTTGGGAAGCAGCACAGGCTGAGAGACATGCAGGCTGCAGGCACAGCTATATTGTTGGGGGTGGGGTTTCCATGAAATGCTAATAGATTGAAAAGGGGTCCGCATGCTTCAAAAGGCTGGGAACCACTGGTCTAAATCCCTCTACCCCACGCCTACTGGGCTCTTTTGGGCCTGTCGTGCTCCAAGGCTGGAGTCCCTAGGGGTGTGGATGATTAACCAGTGATGCTTATTGGTTACGGGGCTTGCCCGAGGGCAAGGCGCTGCAGCCCCGTGGGGCCAGTCCCATTTAATCAGCTAACCAGCCAAACATAACGTTTAACCAGTTAACTAATCAAGGGGATTTTACATCTCTAGGCTGGGCAGCACCGAGCGCCATGGAGCCCTTGGCTCCCAGGATCTAGCTGGCGGGGGGTGGGGGAAAAGTACAAGGCACCAAGTTTTGATCCAGCCCCAGCCCCTGGGAAGGCCACGCTGGTGCGTCCCTGGGGTCCCCACGGCCACCACCCTAACGCGCTGCGCAGCAGCGGCCGCGACCCCTCCCCATTCTAGGGACAAGGTGACTGCCTGGCACTCGCTGCTGCAAAGCCCCGCGCCCAGCGCGAGCAGCAGAGGCTCGCCGGCCGCCCCCTTACCTCGCGGGCAGGAGGGAGGGGTGGCGCAGCAGGAACCGTTATGACCCGTTGAGATTTTTAAAGCCGCTCCGAGCCCCAGCGTTCGATCCCGCGCTGCCCGGCCCCGGCGGCTGAACGGCAAGGCACTCGTATGTGGCGGCAGGAAAGAGAAAGCGTCCCTGCGCGCGCATGCGCGGCCCGCCATCTTGCGGCGACGGAGTCGCTTCCGGGAGCAAAGGTGGGAGGGAGGCTCCCGCGCCAAATACGAATTCAAGGCTGGAGTTGCGTGACAGAGTTTGTGGAGCGGGACGTGGTGCTGCCGTGGGCTGTACAGGTGGGACGCGTGAGACTGGTTCGGATCCCAGCCCCCTCCCGGTCTGGTCTGTTCCCCCTGGGTTCAGTTCTTAGCCCCCTGGGTTGGACCCTCGTCTCATCTTCCTTCCATCCCCGCTTTGGTCCGCTTAGCCTCAAATCGCGCCTGCGCTGTTCGCTCTTCTCATCCCCGAGTCCGGTTTTCTCAGTGCCCCCCGAGGCTTTTCCCTTCTCCCCGCTTCCCCATCTCTTGTCCCTCGGAGGGGGACTCCCTGCCCCAGACTCAAGTTCACATCTCGGCTCCTTCCCCGCCCGGGTTGTTCCTTTCTCTCTCCGCTTCCTTCCCCCACACCCAGGTTCGGATCCCACATTTACTTCCACCCAGGTCGCATCCTGGTGACTCTAAACTATCCGACCCTCTGTGGTGTCGTGTGTAACCAGTTAGCCAATTAAATGGATTTTTTCATCCCGTAACCCGCAGCCACAGTCTCCATCCCCTTTTCCCAATTGTGTGTCGTCCCCTCCCCACATCCTGGCTCCTATAGGGTGGACAGAAGAAAGGGGGGAATGACCCCAAAATGTTTGGAACTTTCTATGCCAGTGGTCATCAGGTTGCAGTCCCTCAAGAACATCCTCCTGAGGTTCTGGCTGCATTTTCCCCATACCTCATATACCTGCGCTGGGGCAGTGGAATAAATGGGGCCATGACCACCAAATTTTGCTATGGGTCCTGACTCTGATCCTCTCCTCCCTCCTCCCCCGCAGCACTTCCTGCCCCTAAGGCTGGCAACTGGAGCCAAGGCAGCTGTAGGGAGCCACAGCTTGACTATGGTAAAAGCTGCATAGGCAACTGTGGGAAGACACAAACCCTCCTGCCCTGAGTGGGGCCTGTGGGGTAAGTTGTTCTTATCCCTCACACTCTTCCCAGGCAGCTGGAGATCTGCTGCTCTGGTTCTCTCTGGCTTCACCACAGTTGGGGCCTCACAGCTGGAAGAGGAGTGGTTGCGCCAGGGCCCCTGGTCTCGCTAGTTTTGGGAATTCTCCATTGCCCAGGCACACAACCCATCCATGTCCCCACAAAGTCACAAGACTTAGACTCATAAATCATAGGGCCGGAAGAGACCTCAGGAAATCGAGTCCAAACCCCTGCCCAAAGCAAGACCAACCCCAGCTAAATCATGCCAACCACGGCTTTGTCAAGCCAAGACTTAAAAACCTCTAGGGATGAAGATTCTACCACCTCCCTAGGTAACCCATTCCAGTGCTTCACCACCTTCCTTGTCAACCTTTTGGTGCTGGTCAGGATGACCATTTATCATACCTAGAGGACTATCCATCACATCCACGAACCTGGATGGGAGGTTGCTCTGTGACAATGGGGCTTATTTCCAGTCTCTTGTCTCATATCTCTGAGGAAAAATTCCTCTGGGCAGTGTGTACTGGTTCCCTACACATCTTTGAGGAATAATGTGCACTTTTGAGGGTTTTCTATTCTGGGGATATTAGATAGCGATTAATTGAATAGTTGTGTAACCGCACAAAACTAGTATCAGTTACACAACTATTGGATAGTTCCCAAGGGTGGGGATGGCAGCCAGTGTGCTCCCAGCCCCACGCCTGGGGAGCCCCTTGCAATCCTGAGCTGCTGCCTCTGTATCAGAGAGGCAGCAGCGCTGGGTGGCGAGCAGGAGCCAGTCCACAAAGGGAGCCAGTTTAAAAACCAGCTCTTTGTGCAGATACAGAGACAGCAGCGTGGAGTAACAGCAGCTTCTATCCCTGGGGGAGAGGGTCTGAGCTCCCCGTGGACAGAGGCTGCACCAGCTCTGAGAAGCAGCAGCGGCATGGGGAGGGAGCAAGCAGCTTGCATGAGCTGATACAGGTGGAGTGCCGGCTTAGAAGCTGGCTCCCCACGGCACCAGCTCCCGCTTTCCCCAAACCCCCCTTGCTGCCTCTAATACAGGACAGTGCATGTAGTCAATAAGATTAATAGATAAGCCTTGGCTTATTGGTTAATCATGTACTTGAGTACACGTTGATATCCCTACTTTGTTCTATTTTCTATTCTGGTTCCCTCCTTTCCTCCATTCTTGTTTGATCATTTGTTTCCCCAGGATTTCAATTGTGTACTGGACTCAGTGGTTCCTTCTGTTGGATGAGTAGATGGACCTTGGGCTCTCCCAGTACTCAAAACAGGTGCAGGATTTTAGTGGTTCTCTCTCCCACTAAGGATGTTAAGGAGTAGTTGACTATCAGATAAGCAAATGCTTATTGGATAGTCAGTCGACTAATTGACTAATGGATTCCCTGCCCCCCTTGCTGCCTCTTTCCGATAGAGGCAGCAAAGAGGGTGGGGGGAAGAAGGGGTACTTCAAAGTGGCAGCGCCGTACAGCTGAGCTGGAGATCAGCTGTGTGGCGCTGCTGCTTTGAAACCCCGAGGCGGCATTTCAAAGGGGCAGCCACTACACATCTGATCCATGGCTCAGCTGTGCGGCCTGCCTCTTTAAACACTGAAGCGCCATGGAGCCAACGTGACACCAATATAGTTGGGGAAAAATAACCCCAACTATACGTACAGTATGATGGGGGCTAATTTGGCTACAACAAATCAGGAAAGAGATCTTGGAGTTATCGTGGACAGTTCTCTGAAAACTTCCACACAGTGTGCAGCGGCGGTCAAAAAGGCAAATAGGATGCTAGGTATTATTAAGAAAGGGATAGAAAATAAGACCCAGAATATCTTACTGCCCTGTATAAAACTATGGTACGCCCACATCTTGAATACTGTGTACAGATGTGGTCTCCTCACCTCAAAAAAGATATTTTGGCCTTAGAAAGGGTTCAGAAAAGGGCAACTAAAATGATTAGGGTCTTGGAACGGGTCCCATATGAGGAGAGGTTAAAGCGACTGGGACTTTTCAGTTTAGAAAAGAGGAGACTGAGGGGATATGATAGAGGTGTATAAAATCATGAGTGGTGTGGAGAGGCGGATAAAGAAAAGTTATTTATTAGTTCCTAAATAGAAGAACTAGAGGACACCAAATGAAATTAATGGGTAGCAGGTTTAAAACTAATAAAAGAAAGTTCTTCTTCACACAGCGTGTAGTCAGCCTGTGGAACTCCTTGCCAGAGGAGGCTGTGAAGGCTAGGAATATAATAGAGTTTAAAGAGAAGCTAGATAATTTCATGGAGGTTAGGTCCATAAAAGGCTATTAGCCAGGGGATAAAATGGTGTCCTTGGCCTCTGTTTGACAGAGGCTGGAGAGGGCAGGAGACAAATCGCTTGATCATTGTCTTCGGTCCACCCCCTCTGGGGCACCTGGTGCTGGCCACTGTCGGCAGACAGGATACTGGGCTAGATGGACCTTTGGTCTGACCCGGTACGGCCGTTCTTATGTTCTTATGTTCTTATGAGCCTGGGGTGAGCTGTAGACTCCCCAGCTAACCCCGGGTTCCAAGCGGCATTTCCCCACAACCCAGCTGATCCCAGGTTCCACTGAAATGCTGATGTCTGGTGCTGCACACCTTTGAAATGCTGAGGCAGCATTTTAAAGGGGCAGCGCTGCACAGCTTAGCTGGGGATCAGCTGTATAGCCGCTGCCCTTTTCAAATGCCACGTCGGCATTTCAAAGGGGCAGCTCTGTGGAGCTGGGGTCAGCTGGGGACTCCCCATCTGATCCGAGGCTATGCGCAGCATTTCAGCAGAACCCAGAATCAGCTGGGAACTCCCCAGCTGACCCTGGGTTCCGCGTGGCATTTCCCCAGATACCCCAGTTTCAAAGGTGCAGCGCCATGGAGCCCGGGGTCAGCTCCGCGTGGCATGCAGCGCAACATGGACCCTGGGCTCCGTGGCTTTGAGATGCACAAGAGCCACCGCTGGGCATGCAGCTGAAAGTCAGCGGGACTTCCCACTGGCCCCGGGATGCACACGGAGTTCTGCATTCTTCTTTTGAAATGTACAAGAGCCCCAGCGGGAATAAGAGTGAGAGTTGTGGTTCATGGTAAGTGATTGCAAAACTCTCTTGTGTCTGGAGATCTCAATATGAAGGGCTGGGAAACTGTAGGGCAGGATTAGGCACATTCACCAAAGTTTATTGGATATATTTGTGTAGAGTCAGATGATCTATCTGAAGCAAACCATTAACTCTCATCAACTTTAAATGCGTTCAGTTATTATTTTAAGCACTTTATTTGTTCTAATTGAGTTAATTCTAATAATGTAAACTGTTTATTGTTTGTAGACTTACTGTCTCTAATCTTAACAGCTGGTTCACAAGTATAACTCCTAGGTCTGATGTCAGTACCTATATTGCAACTTCTGCCAAAGCCAAATGAACTCTCTAAGTTTTGTTGGTTTTTGTTTGTTTTGTTTTGTTTTTGTTGTTGTTATGAGACCAACAGTGTTTTAGGATGATTTACAAATGTGGAGAAAAATAAGGTCCAGTTATGAAGGTTTTACCTTCCATAAGATACAGAAGGTGGAATGGAAGAATTGGGATAACTTAGGGCTAGAAACAAAATTTATTCAGATGGGTCTTTGCAAAGAGCCCCATACAGTTTTCTGCCAGCTGGATCAGCACCTAAATCATTTGAATGACAGAAAAAAGAAACTCCAAAAATTATTATGGCACATCTACCTACTTCAGCAACAAATATACTTTGTTTAAATAATGGAAAGGAAAAATCACTTTCCAAGTTAGAAATTAATATTTTACTATGGCATTAAGAAGCACTGACTTTTTTTTTTCATTTTGTAAATTGTCTTAGCCACAATTTTGTAGATTCAGCTACTTTTGCATGTGTATGCAATTAGAAATATTTTGACGCATTTATGCTCCCTGTGCATTTTAATACTGGTGTGCTATGTCATCATGGTACTAATAAATCAATTGGCACAAAGGTTATAGGAAATATAAGAAACATAGACTGATTTATAGGCACCAAATGGTAACATCAAAAGGCCTTTTTGTAAGTGTTGTCTTGTTCACTTCCCAAAAATGCTGAAAGTCCCAGTTAGGAGGTAAGAAGGTTCATTTTCTCCCTACAGAATGTTCTATTCAAGGATTTCTTTTAAAGGTAGCAGTTGAAAATAGTAATATTATGGTGGCAAAAAATAAGAATATTTTTGTGTAGTATTAAAACATCTTTATTCTGAGTATGTACTGTTGAAGCTACTACTTACCAAATGGTTGCCTCTAAGATCATATCTACACAGCAACTATACACTCACAACTGCCCCGTGCCAGCCACTCAGTCTTGGGCTGCAGGATTCTTTCACTGCTGTGTAGACTTCTGGGCTTGAGCTAGAGTCTGGGTACCAGGACCTTGCAAGTTGGGAGGGTCCCAGAGTTTGTGTTCCAGCCCATTTAGTCTACAATAAACCTGCCCTGCAGTTCCAGTTGCTGGCTCAGCTGTGTTCACCAGGGATGTCTGAGTGTAAAGAACTAACCATTTAACCAATAAGCAGATGCTTATCAGTTAAGTGTCGGTTATACTCAGAGAAGCCTTGGCTCAGGGAACCGGGTGGGGAAAGGCACAGCGAAGCCTTGGCCTACCTGGGAGCAGAGATGTTGCTGTAGGCTCTGCAGTATAAACCTGAGCTTTATACTGCAGAGCCGGCAGCGTGGGTAACTATGTAACCACTGAGATTTTCAGCGGTACATGGCAACCCTATGATATGATTTTTAACATCCCTAAGTGCTTACCCAAGTGGCAAAATATATCAGCTTCCCTTTTCTATCCTTGTTTCTGCTGTTCACAGCATCAGGTTTTTTTAAAGTATAAGAAGGGATGAGGAACCTTTTTTGAGTTGGGGGCCACTGACCCACCGAAAAATAAGTCGGGGGCTGCACGAAAGTGAAAAGCAAAAAAACCCCAAAATCCTTACTGACATGGCCCCAAATAAGGATAAAGACACTCCCCACATTCCCCTTGCACACCAGAGCCTTCAGGGACCCAGACTAGTAGATTGTGTGTGCTCCAGTGCCCAAGTCTCGGGGGCCAGATCCAGACAAGCTGGGGGCTGCATGTGGTCCCCGGGCCTAACGTTCCCCTCCATGGTGTAAGAGGTAGCACAACATTTTTTTTTCCAGATTTACACTCAGATGGGCCACTTCTTGCTGTGCCCATTTTGGTATACACAACTTCAGAAGAGTGGCTGTGCCAATTTATTTAACTTATGTCTCCTGAAATTCTGAAGTCCTTGTTAAAATTGTTGCTGAGGGGGATAGTTTTCTTGCCAGATGTAGTACTACAATTTAGCAGGCGAGTACTTTTTCTCTTGTTAAATTTGCCTGTTTGATCAATTATATTGGCTCCCACTGCAAAGCAACTGGGTACCTTCATATTTATGAAAAGAAACAGCAGCTCTTTGAGTTCAAAAGTGGGTAGAGAAAACCTTTGCTTAAGAGCAAGCAAGGTAGCATTTCAAAGCTTGGGTACTTAAAGGTAGGAGTCTAATTAAGTGACATGATGGGAGATGCAGGGGACAAAGTGGGTTTAATCATCCAGAATGCTCAGTGATTTCACCAAAAACCTGCTTCAGTTCAAAGGAAAATGAGAACTCTACACTTCTGAAAATCAAGCCACTGATTAGAGTGAATTCACACAGATCTCGGTACTGCAAATTCCAGAGGCATGGACCATCTACTGGAAGAATGTGACCCTTTCAATTAGAACAATTTATAATTGATGCAATGAAAGCAAGAAAAATGACTGAACAGTTAGCTGAATCCTGACTATGGGCTTTTATATTCATATGTCAGTGTTGCATTAGCACCGTTTCTGATGTGCTTTTTCTGTGAATGCCATGTGTTCAAGAGACCACTAGATGGCAGCATTCTTCATTTGTATCCAAACTTCTGCACAATTGTCTTCCTAGTTAATTGGATTTTGAGGTACAGCTGTGGTTCTCTGACTTTGGCCCATGGCCCACCTGGCTCAATGCAAAACTTTCAGTGGACCACCAGTTGCTAATGGAAATTCACTGTTAATACCATAATTATGCCTGAGCCAATTTGCTAGTGCGGCAGCTAGGGAGAACAGTTTAATTTAACCAGTAAGAAATAATATATTAATTTAAATTATTAAACAGATTAAGTGCTTAAACAAACATGAGGAAGTTAATCAAACTTCATTTTAAATAAAGTAAAATATTAATTTATGTTCAATGCAAAAGTTTCCCATGTTTTCTTTATTTATGGAAGGGGTGGGCAACTCTTTTTGGATCAGGGGCCACTGACCCACAGAAAAATCAGTTGGGGATTACACAAGTGAGAATAAAAAAAAAAACCTCTCCCCTCACTGATGTGGCCCCCAACTGAGACACTTCACTCCTCTGGTGCTCCAGCCCCACCAGGGGAGAGTGAGAGACCGGGAGGACTGAGGCTCTGGGCTTCCTGTAGGCCAGACTTACTCTTCTGGGGTTCCAGGGTTAGTGGATTTTGTGGAACCCCCTAGGCTCTGGGGTTGGGACAAAAATAAGGGGTTCAGTGTGCAGAACTGGGCTGTCAGCGAGAGGAATGGGGGTGCAGGATGTGGGCAGGAGGTGGGGTGCAGGAGGGAGTGAGGTCTGGTTGGGAGGTAGGGTGAAGGAGCAGGCTGTGAGTAGGATGTATGGACAAGGGCTTGGGTGCAGAAGCAAGGGTGGGTGCAGGAGCGGGCTGGGAGTAGGGTGTCTGTCCAGGGGGGAGAGTGCAGGAGCAGGCTGGGAGTGTGAGGTCTTGGCGGAGGAGGGTGCATGAGGGGCCTGAGAGTGCAGGGGTCTGGGCATGAGGGGGTGGGGAGGCACTTGTCTTTGTATCCCATGCTGTTCCCAGGCACAGCCTCCTGCTGCTCCCATTGGCTAGATACTAGCCAATGGGAGCAGTGAGGAAAGCCTTCAGGCAGTGCACCTGCATGCTGCTGTTGCCTCAGCCGGGGTGGGGGAGGAGGAGGAAGGGAGAGCTTCCTCCCCATGAGCCAGATCGCGCAGCAAGGCTCGGGGTTTTCTCTCCCCACCCACCCCCCCGCCCCAGTGGGAAGCCAGCCATGTCACTTCAACCACATGGGGGAGGGAGAGGAAAGCTGGAGCACCAGTGTGGATTCCGAGCTGTGGTGGTGAAGGGGAGGTCTGAGCTTGAGCTGTGGACCACCTGGAAGGACCGCAGTTTGAGAATTACTGACCGACAGGGACACATTTTGCTCTCAAAAGTAGTGCAAAATTCTAAGCATAAGCAATTTTTTTATTGTGACAGTATAACCTGATTGCTGTCGTTTCGACAAGAGATGTTTTTTATTTTGAAAGTAAAATAAAGATTGATAAACTATTAACAAAAGTAATTTTAAAATATCATTTCTATTTAAGTCTTTTTCATATTGAAATGGAGAAATAAGCATAAGGAAAATGTATTCCTTCTTCTCCCAGGAGGAATAGATTTGCCTTGAGGTGTAGAAATAGACATGAGAAAAAGGCTGATATTTTAAGAATAGCAAAGGGTGAAAGAGAGAACAACACTGGAAAGGAATCTCAGTCAGGGCTGAAGACTGGAAAGAAGAGGAGAAAAAGGGAAGAAAAGGAAATCTGATAACCTTTCCCCTAAGGATGTTAAATTTAAATTAATCAGCTAATCGAATAGTCAATGTAATTTCTTTGCATCGACTATTCGATTAATTGATAAGGGCGCCTCTTTCCCCCTCCCGCCGCAGCTCTTGTACGTTTCAAAAGCAGGGAGCGTGGGGCCAGCGGGGGACTCAGGGTGTGTCTAGACTTCAGGGTTTTGTCGACAAAAGTGGACTTTTGTCGACAAAACTATACCTGCATTTACACTACCGCCGTGTTCTGTCGACAGTAAGTCGACAGAACGCGGCAGTTTTGTCGACAGCGGTAAACCTCATTCTACGAGGAATAACGCCTTTTTTCAACAGTGTTATGTTGAAAAAAGGTGCTATTGCATCCACGCTGTGCTTTTTCAAAAGAATGCGTCTAGACTCTCTGTCGAAAAAGTGGCTTGCTTTGTCGACAGAACTGGCTGTAATCTAGACATTCTTTTTCGACAGGCTTTGTCAACAGTATCTGTCGACAAAGCCTCTGTCGACAAAAGCCTGTAGTCTAGACGCACCCTCAAACAGTCCCCTGTGGCTCTTGTACATTTCAAAAGCAGGTTGTGTGGGGCCAACAGGAGTCTGTTTTGAGTCCCCAGCTTGCCCCAGGCTTCCTGCAGCACTTCTGCTTTTGAAATGTAGCAAGAGCTCTGCTCTTGCTACATTTCAAAGGCGGAAGCCCTGCCAGTTCTCCACTGTGCCCCTGCCCCTTCTCCCCACGGAGACAGTGCTGGGGGAAACTGGCTTTTAAGCCAGCTTCCCCCAGCACTGGATCCTGCTCCCCGCCCCTTGCTGCCTCTCTCTGATAGAGGCAGCAAGGGGAGGGAGAAGTGACTAGTCAAGTCACTAGAAGGGATGTGAAGAACTAGTTGACTAGTTTACTATCCAATAAGCAAATGCTTATCGGATAGTCAACAGGATAGTCGACTAGTTGCTCCTCCCCCCCCCACCCCTTTCTGCCTCTATCAGATAGAAGCAGCAAGGTGTGGGGGAGAAAAAGGGGCTACTTCAAATTGGCAGCACCGCACAGAGCCCGGGGTCAGTGGGGGAGTCCCCAGCTGACTCCGGGCTTCGGCGCTTTCACCTTTGAAGTATAGCAGCAGCCCTAGGGCTGCTGCTACACTTCAAAGGTAAAGATGCCCTATCGACTAATCAAACAGTCGATGCAAAAATGCATCGACTATTTGATTACTCAATTACCCGATACTTACCATCCTTAGTCACTAGTTGACTATCCGATTTGCTTATCGGATAGTCGCTTACATCCCCCCTTTACCCCATTTCTTCCTGTTGAGAAAAGGAAGAATTTAGAGTCACAAACAGAAATTAATGTTTTCTCACAGACAGTTTTTATTTCTGTGAATAAAGATTGGGGTAATAGATGTTCAGTTATTGTAGAAAGTGAGTAAGCACTTCAGATGTTTAAGAAATCAGTTTCTTCTACAAGACATTTTTACCATTCTATTTAGGTAGTACTGTAGCCTGTTTATAATAAAAGTCCTACAAGGAGCTCATCCATTAAACAAGGGGTCTATAAACTGAAGTATTTAAATATTTAGATGGCTTGATTATGTCATTCACTTATTCATTAACATTTATTTTTAGAAATACTTAGAGCACTTATCGCCTTCCCCCCATTGTCATATTCTATATTTTGAGCTGTAAAACTTTGTGTTGTTTAGTCTTTACAGCTGATGCCCTCATATTGGCAAGAAGGAATTCAGAACAATGGGAGTGACTAATCTATGGCAGATCCTGGAGCCTGTGAAAGAATATGTTCATCTGAGCACTCTCAGGGGAAAAACCCTTGCTGTTGATCTAAGTGTATGGGTGTGTGAAGCACAGTCTGTTAAAAAGATGATTGGACTAGTCACGAAGCCTCATCTTAGGTACTTTTTTTTTTTTTTAAAGATAATTGTAACCAATAGGTGTTTGAATCTGTAAGATTATAGTTTGCTCATTTGGTGCTTTGTTCCCAGGGTTTATGCCAAGGTATTTGTGGTAGACCATATTATCGTGTAGTTTTAACTGTTTATTTGAGGTATGCTGATCATTTTGCATGAGCTATAATGAATGCCTTGAGAAGTATTTATATATTTGGTTGACATTATTCTGGTGCTTTTTCAAAGAACAAACTAATCAAATATCAGAGGGGTAACTGTTTTAGTTTGTATCTAGAAAAACGAGAAGTCCTGTGTCTCCTTCAAGGCTAACAGATTTGGGTGGGTTTTTGCCCACGAAAGCTTGCACCCAAATAAATCTGTTAAATTAATCAAAGTGACTAACTCCCAAGTACTGACTTGTGCAACCAGGACTGAAAAAAAGGACATGTGGAGCTGTAGACTACTGGAATTTTACTTTTAAAAGTAACCTGTGGGATGTGAAAAGTTAACCTGCTAACTTTTGCATCGCTGTAAACTGGTAATGCTTAATGATTCCAGTCCCGCAGGGCCCACCGCAGGCAGGGGCTGCTCTGGCTGGCCAGAGCAATCCCTGTCCATGGTGGGCCTGCCCTGGGTGCGCCCCTCCTCCTCTCTACCCCCTCCCCTCCCCCTGCAGGCTACATGCTGGCTCCCTGGCAGCGGCTTCACTACTTCAGAGAAGTCTCCTCCACAGGAGCAGGACCAGCAGTTCTTGCTGGCTCCACTCCTAAGGAGGTGGCTTCACTGCAACAGAGAAGCCTCCTTCCCAGGAGCGGAGCCAGTAGGACGGTCCCACTCCCTGGAAGGATTCGCTGTGGGCTCTGCAGAAAGCTTCTTTAAGCTTTCTACTGCAGAGCTCACAGCATGAGTAACCACCAAGATTTTCACCGGTTACACGGTTACATTTTTAACTGACTTTTTACATCCCTGGTGACTTTTAAATCTCTCTGATTTTATGTGCATAACTCAAGAGCTTTGTGGATGATTTTCTGAAATGGTAAGAATCCATAGCTCCAATTGACTTTACTTGGAATTCTGGATGCACATTTTCTGATAGCACCTGAAACATCTCATACAAAAATATAGCCTTAGCTGATCAGCAGTTAATGCTAGCATTGTTGATTCAAATCTTAATTACCAATCATGTTAGTAACAGAAAGCTATTACTTTGTCACAGCGGGGGTAGAAATATCAGTTTTCTAAAGAATATGCCTACATGCCACATATCACCTTAACTGGCATCCTTCTAAGAACTTTCAGCAGAGTAATTAAAGGCTGACTGAGTCTGAAAAATAAATTATTTCACCAGTGTTGACAAGCTTTCATGGGGATAGGACTGAAATACATTTTTAACCCATTTTAGGGATACTTTGCACCAATATTTGTTCTATACTTAAATGGAGGGCTTCTGTCTCTAGAAATGTCAGTTCCTCACCCTGTTTGGGCAATATATTAAATAATTATAAGTAGTAGTTTTTTTCAGATTAATCTAACATACTTAAATGTTGATTCCACTGCTTTTGAGTGTCTAATCAATAGATTATAGCAAAAATGTATGTTCTTTGTGCCTGCTCAGTACAACTGTCATATGCAAAATAATAGTTCTAAAAGATGTAAAATCTTCTTGTCCATGAGAAAAAAAAAATGTCAGTAAGTTTAAAACACAGTATTTCTTATGTATGAGTTTTGTACCATCCTGATCATCTTAGCATTTGAGATATTCTCAATATTTTAACATTTAATTTAACAGAATGTCCATTTCCCTCCATCTAATCTCCTTTTATCAGCAGTATTGAGGTACATGTAAGGTCAGATCTTGTGCATGAGCTGGTAAATTTCAAGCCAGTTTTTGGAAGACTGAACAAAAATGAATTCCTAGAATACAGAATTCATGAAAAAGTATTGAAGTTCTTCTCAGTAATAAGTCCATAGCAAAATGAACCTCTTTCTCTTTATACCTATACAAAGACTTGCAATCCAAAATGTTTGAAATGTTTTCTGATATGTTTATGTATGTTTTCCAAATGGCAGCTATAGAATCGTTTTGGGTGGGTGGAGGAGCATTGGGGTAGAACTGTAATCTGCATGTCTCTAAGGTGCTTCTTTTGCTGTTTTTGTTTCCTGGTTTGAAACTAAGTTTCATTACGTAGTTCTGACCAACTTGAAATTTCCATTTAGATTATATGCATTAGTTGTCATGGGGCTTAATTTATAACTAAGCTTTTCAGTGAACATGTTTATTTACTTTTTTTTTATACAGAAATCTATTTTTTCGACTCTCTTTTTTAACCTCAATGGAAATCAAACTAGTGTTTGTGATGGAAGGGGATGCCCCAAAGCTGAAAGCAGACACAATGAGTAAGAGGAATGAGCTCCGCTATGGGTCTTCAAAAAAACCTAGGTCTGCAAAAACAGGGAGATCCTATTTTAAATCAGTTTTAAAAGAGGTGAGTGACAGACACATTTCATTAATTGTGGTATTAGAGAATGGAGAGAGAAGAAAAAAAACATAGGAAAAGAAAGAATTTACAATAAATCTGACATACATGAAAAATCTGTATAGAGTAATTTCTGAGAATCTGTGTCCCCCAAATTTGCATCTTTTTACATTTGGATATTAGTCTTAAAATTTGCTGTATTAAGAGTGTATTAACATTGCTGGAGATTCTTCTCTAGTTATGCATACAATAGGCATTACATAGGTAGTGTTGGTGCAAGCTGTCTTCACTGTTCCTTGCATGTGCCTTAAACCTGACCTGAAGTAATCACTTCCGGTTACTCTGTTCCACTCCTTGATCCCTTTGCTGATGCTGGTAAAAAGGTAGACTATTGTCTTGGTGATTTTGGCATCCAGACACCCATTTGAAAGTAGACTTGAAATTCCAGCACTGCTTCTAACAGCTGTTGCATGACAGGTCTCTCTGGTCATTATTGATCTGTGCTAGATTCAGATAAATGATTATGAGATAAAAGGCTCTGTATATCATTACCAATCTCTCAAGCCATCTAATTCCTTCTAAGCCTTTTTGTTTTTAAATTTTTGAGTATCTACCTAATAAACATATTAGTGTTATGTATACCTGGGCATATATTTCTAAAGAATCCAGCACACTTTTACTCACTATCTAAATAACATAGTAGACTTTTTTCCTAGCCTAGGTCTACTAACCAAGCAAATAATAATGTTAACTCAGTTAGCTATGAAAATGTTTGGTCAGAATTTCAAGTCTACTTTCAAATGGGTTTCTGGATGCCAAAATTTACCAAGCTCTGCCTGCTAACCTTGCCTGCAGGCACTGCCCCCAAAGCTCCTATTGGCTGGGAATGCTTGATAGAGAATGCAGTTGTATCTTAGGGTTTGGCTGTACAATAGATCGTGTGATGTGTTCTGGATGGAAGCTGGAGGCATGTAGGTAAGTTATAATGGTCAGTAGATTTATAGCATAGGGAGGTGACCATCACTTATTTGCACTGCAGTGTCCAGGAAGTGGATCTCTTATGTGGACTGTTCCAGGCTGAATTTGAAGAAGTGGTGGGGGGGAAATTATTGAAATTCCAGTGGAATTCTTCAAAGGTCTCCTTCCCATGGTTCCAGATGATGCAGATATCAGCACTTAAGGATGAGAGCTGAAGACGCATTGTTCTAAGTCGGCCATAAAAATGTTGGCATACTGTACAGCCATGTGGGTGCCCAGAAGCCTCCTAAGTAATATATGCCAATCCTCCATTCTCTTTCCTTCAAACATCTGATGAGCGTATTTGATCTGTGAAGTGTTTTGACAGGAATGAACACTAATCACTCAGGGTATGTTTAGTACTGTGTAACTGAACATAACTACTTACTATAAATTATAAGTTATTTCAGTCCTAGATCTATTCTTTACCATATTACATGTATTGTAAAGTGACATGGTACAATGATGATATTATGTAATAATAATTAATAATAGCCTCTGCAGACATAAGCCTGACCCTGAGGATCATTTAGAAAAAAATGTGTGTAATCATAAAAAGGGATGATTGAAGATTTTCTCTTGAATATTTTTGTTTCTTTAGTGCCTTGAAATGTTGGAGTGTTTAGGATTACCTTGGGTTCAAGCAGCTGGTGAAGCGGAAGCAATGTGTGCTTACCTGAATGCAAATGGATATGTGGATGGCTGTATCACCAATGATGGAGATGTTTTCTTGTATGGAGCTCAAACCGTTTATAGGAATTTCACCATGAATGCAAAGGTAGAGTGTTAGATTTTTGGAATCTTTTCCTTCTGACTTCTTCCCTTTTTTTCTTATACTGTTCAAATAAATGTGAAGCACCATAAAGATTTTGAACAATGAACTAGGTATCTGTTAGGGCTTCTCCTTTGTCCCTCCCTTGGTTCTTATCAGACAGACCAAAAACAGAAGACCAGTGTCCAAAGTGCAGATAATTTGATGTTTATTAGGGTTAATCAAGCAAACTTATCCATAGCTCCATGTGCCACAGAGCTTTTCTCCATCCCTTTTCCTATCTTCTTTGTGGGCTTAAATATATCTGTAATGCATACCTCTTGTCCCACCCCTTATTGTGGGATTGTGAGGGAGTCAAGTTATGTTTTGGTAGGGTCATGGTTTCTTTGGCTTTTTAGTGTTTCTTGTGCCTCCCTCTACATCTTCCTTTACCCCTCCCAACAGGTGGTTTGAGCTTGCCTAGAAATAGGAATTGAGGCAGATAAATATGAAATACACACCAAAACCAGCAACACTTTTTTAACTCTCTTCCTTTCTTGGTTGATTGTGCTGTACACCACATCTGGTTGTGGGCAAATGCAACATCTGTCTTCTGTTCATAAAAATTAGTAAAAATATCAGTCAAACATGCAAACAAAACCAAAATTTTATCTCGGGTAAATATAGAGGCCTAAGTACTATATTAACATCACTAACAGTTTCATTTGTTTATCTTCCTTTATTTAATCTTGCTTAAAATCTCTGTTTTTATACAGCAAACTTGCTTCACTTGATTCATTAGTCTTCAAGCACTGAATGAATAAAGAAAACAGCCGAGTTGAATAACAAGCATGAAATTAACTAAAAACCTTAAAAAACAACAATGGCCTTGTAGCACCTTAGGGTATGTCTACATTGCATTCCTTTCAAGAGAGGAATGCAAATGCAGACGAACGAAATTGCAAATGAAGCGTGGATTTGAATTTCCCACGCTTCATTTGCATAATCGCGTCCGGGCGCTACTTTGAAATACGCTATTTCGAAAAAAGAAACGCTGTATAGACGCGGTTATTTCGAAAGAAAACCCTTCTTTCGAAATAACCCTTAAACCTCATTTTATAAGGAGTAAGGGTTATTTCGAAAGAAGGGTTTTCTTTCTAAATAACCGCGTCTATACAACGTTTCTTTTTTCGAAATAGCGTATTTCAAAATAGCGCCCGGACGCGATTATGCAAATGAAGTGTGGGAAATTCAAATCTGCACTTCATTTGCAATTTCATTCGTCTACATTTGCATTCCTCTCTCGAAAGAGGAATGCAATATAGACATACTTTTTATATATTTTTGTTACTCTCTAAGGGTATCATGAGTTTTCATGGGCCCAACCCACTTCTTCAGATGACAAAACCTGTTTGGGTTTTCTAATACCTTAATTCATATTCGACTTAAAGCTGAAAATTTTCTACTGGACACAGCCCTGCAATTACAATTATAGGAGCCTCAGGTCTTTAGGATTAAATAAGTGCAAATTCCCTTATTTGCATCTTACACATACAACTTAATGTCAACACTCATACTTGATAATAGGGATATGAACCAGCAGCCAGACCCAGACCCCTTGCCGGGGCTGGGAGCCGGAAGCCAGCCCCAACCCTGAAGTGTTAGCTGGGAGCCCCACGATCTGGGAGGCTGGAGGGGTGAGATCCTACTTACTCAGTTAACTGGTTAAATGTTAGGGCAACCGATTAACATCAAGGATTTTACATTCCTACTTGATAATGACTGCTGCTTCTCAAATGTCTTGTACGTCTGAATAATAAGTTATGGTATGACGAGTCCAAAAATGAATGCATCTAAGATGACAGACGACTTGGTTAAAATTATGGATACATTAGTTGATACCACAGTGGAGAAAACAGAACAAATAATTATCTTGCGCACCCTGCTGCAGTATACAGAGATATTTCTTTTATGATGCATCTAGTAGAGATGTGAACGTGTACCCATATACACAGAGACCCCCTTCCTTACATGCTGCTGCCTCTGTATCAGAGGCAGCAGCACAGGGGGAGTGAGGTGGGAGCAGGTATGTGCGGGGAACCAACTTTCAGGCCAGCTGTCTGTGCATACCTGCTGCTGCGGAGCTGCTTGCTGTTCCCTCTTCCACCTGCTGATGCAGAGGCAGCAATGCAACGGAGAGGCAGGTCCCCCATGGGTAAACATGTAAACTCTGAAAATTTCAGTGATAACATGTTTACCGCAAATGCATTTTAACATCCCTAATGTTTAGGGCATCAAGCCAGTGGGGTTGCAAATGGAGTGAAGACTGTAAGTTATTTTTAAGTTCATATCCTTTGATAGATGTCAACCCTGACCTTTTGTTGATTTGTCGTTTGCAGCTTCACACTTTTTTTTCTATAAGCCTAGGAGGTTTCTAACATTTCTAATCCTTGATTGACTATTTTACTTTAAAAGCAGTTACATCTATATGTAGATTTTGAAAGCTGCAATTCTTAAAATCATGTGGTCAGTCTTCAATACAGGATAAGATTTATGTTAGTCATATTTTGTGCAACAAGGACAAATGGTTTCTAAACAACAGTAGGACCCATTACTATTAACCTGTGTCACCAACAAATCAATTTGCTAGTTGCCTGTGGTTCTGCCTACACTATTACCAGCTGTAATATTTTCTTGCAGGACCCACATGTTGACTGCTACACAATGTCCTCTATTAAGGAGAAGCTAGGCTGTGACAGAGAGTCCCTGATTGGGCTAGCTATTCTTCTTGGTTGTGACTATCTTCCTAAGGTGAGTAAGCGGCTAACTAATTATTTATCATGTTCCGGTCACTTATTTTTTGTAAACAGACATAGAATTTTAGGGTTGGAAGAGACCTCAGGTCATCAAGTCCAACCCCCTGCTAAAAGCAGGACCAATCCCAATTAAATCATCCAAGCCAGGGCTTTGTCAAGCCAGGACTTCAAAACTTTTCGGGGTGGAGATTTCACCACCTCCCTAGGTACCCATTCCAGTGCTTCACCACCCTCCTGGTGAAATAGTTTTTCCTAATATCCAACCTAGACCTCCCTCACTGTAACCTGAGACCATTGCTCCTCATTCTATCATCTGTCACTACTGAGAACAGCCTGTCTCAATCTTCTTTGTACCCTCCTCCCCCTTCAGGAAGTTGAAGGCTGCTATCAAATCCCCCCTCACTCTTCTCTTCTGTAGACTAAATAAGCCCAAATCCCTCAGCCTTGCCTCGCAAGTCATGTGCTCCAGCCCCATAATCTTTTTTTTACCCTCCACTAGACTCTCCAATGTGTTCACATACTTTCTGTAATGGGGGACCCAGAATTGGACGCAATACTCCAGATTTGGCCTCACCAATGCTGAATAAATTGGAATACTCACTTCCCTAGATCTGCTGGCAATGCTCCTGCTAATGCGCCCCAATATGTTGTTAGCCTTTTGGCTACAAGGGCACACTGTTGACTCATATCCAGGTTCTCCTCCACTGTAATCCCCAGGAACAATTAAGATTGGAGCATGTATTAAAACATGAAATGCATGGTAGACTACAGAGATCTAGCTGAGGAAAAGTACCTGATAACTAAGGATATGAACTCTGAACAGGTAACTGGTTGAATGGTTACCTTAACAAGTGATGCTTACCAGGTAATGGTTAACCGTTCCCAAGGAGCAGGCCCCTGCCGGCTGCCAGCCCACATGGGCTGGAAGCCGGCATCCCAGCACAGGGTTGGAAGCAGCTTGACTGCAGTAGTTCCTGCCCATGGCTCGGGGGACATTCCAGCCTGCCCCCCATTTAATCATTTAACCGGTTAAATTTAATGTTTAACCGGCTAACTAATTAAATGGGATTTTACATCCCTACTCATAACTCATAGTGTAAAGTCATTTTCATAATACTTTGAACTGAAATTTGTTTGCAACCCTGTTAGATAGGTAGGTATTATGCTCATTTTACAGATAAGGAAGTTAAAACAGGTTTAGATGGAATGCAACAAATATGTGGGAGAGCTGACATATGTGAGTAGGAGCCTATTAGAACTTTGAGTTCCCAGTCCCACACTTAGCCCATTAGATTATGTTGTCTGTTCACACTGGCTGTAATTATGCTAGTAATAAGCATGCTTGAAAATGGAGCAGTCTATAGTATATTTATGGAAAGCATGGTTGCCAGAAAAAAATCCTTGTGCACTGTGTTTGGAGAAATCAGTAATAACTGTTTCTAAGTAGCTTCAGGGGGTAGCTGAGTTAATCTGTACAGTATAAACATATAAAGTACTACCAGACCATTTGTTGTTTAAGTTTGTTTCTAAGTAGTTGATAGCACTATTCTAGACCAAATTGTAAGGGGATCATTTCAAAAAGCATGGATTTGTATGAGAAATGGGGGAGTTAACCACCTCTGTGGCAGAACTTAAAGAAATGTCTGACAGATGTATTTGTCTAGTGTGACCAGACACACAATACTGCATGTTCTGATGTTTCATTGGAAAGTGCTTCTGGGTAAATAGAGAGGAAATAATAGTCTCAGTGTGTAAGTACTGCTGCTCTTGATTAGAAAAAATAAGCTGAAATGGAAGCTGCTACTAGAGATTGAGCACTTTTTGCAAGCTATGGCAATGAGCACTTCATTATGAAGCTTTCATGATACTTAGTCTACCTTGCTTCTTCATTACAAGTAAATTGCAGTGGTTCCAAATCCAGTTTTCCCATCTTATTTGTGACTTTCCTTTCAACTAAACCTAGAATGGCTCTTGAATTGTTGTAAACCTTAGTCTCTCAAATACACAAGATAATCCTTTTCGGGAGCTGAAGCTCTATGGGGGTATGTCTACACTAGCCCCCTAGTTCGAACTAGGGAGGCTAATGTAGGCATTTGAAGTTGCAAATGAAGCCGGGATTTAAATATCCGGGCTTCATTTGCATCTTCCTGAGCACCGCCATTTTTAAATCCCCTTAGTCGAACTCCGTGCCGTGGCTACCGCGCGGCACGGAGTAAATAATACTCCACGAGGAGTAACTGTAGTTGAATTAGAGATCCTAATTCGAACTACCTACTCCGTGCCACGTGTGGCGCGGGCGCGAGTTTGGACTAAGGGGATTTAAAAATGGCGGCGCGGAAGATGCAAATGAAGCCGGGATATTTAAATCCAGCTTCATTTCAAATGCTACATTAGCCTCCCTAGTTTGAACTAGGGGGTTAGTGTAGACATACCCTAGCAGATAGAATGTACTGAGTTACATGGCAAAAGTATATCATTAAAACCAGGAAGTGTAATTTGTCCTACAATACTTTTCACAAAAGCTTTAAGTACTAGTACTGAGACCTACATCCGTAAGTATACCTTGAGTATAGAATGTTTTAAAGGGACACTGTCAAACTTAATTTCTAAAACCTTTATAATTTACTTTTCTGATGCAGCCTTGAAATACTATTTAATTGAAATACAATAGAATAAATCAGCGAGGTTTGTTCCCATGTTGATGTTTGAAAGCTTGTTTTGAGTGGCTCCAAAAGCAATAATAAATATGCTTGGATTTATCACTCTTCCACTCTCCATCTATCTCTTCAATTTGTGTTTGTTTTTCTGCTGCTTTTGTTGGTATATACCCTCCTGCTAAGGAAAAATATTGTCAACTGCCCCAGAGCAGCATATGACAGTGAATTCATCATTATCCTAGCGTAAGACACAGGAGGTGCCACTGGCAGTGGACACTTTAATTTAATTTGCACGTATTCACTTATCCCATTAACAAAGTAATTGGGAATTTTACCATTGACATCTGAGGCTTAGGATTAGTTCCAAAGCAAAAAAAGTCAAATAGAGAGATTCTTTCTGCACACCCCTAATCTTCTGGCATTTTTTTTAAAACAAGTGTTTCTGATGCTACTTTCTAATCTAGATCAAGCCTTAGGGATCATTTATAACAGATTTAACATTTCCAGAAGAAAATTACTTTTGTTTCAAGTTGATGATGTCTTTCTAAATCAGGTGTTCTAAACCTTTTCTGAATCACCCCACCGTACTCCTTAAAAAAAAAAAAAGAGCTTAGAGCTCTTTCTCCCCAAAATAGCAAGAAGGGTACTGCCACTCAGCACCCAGTGTTTAGATGGCATTGTTTGCTCAGATTGGTGGCAGGTCAAGTACCACAGGTTACAACATCACTCTCTCATGCTTAGAGAAATGGTCAGACTGTCTTGACAGGCCATATTTGAGTGATTGGCTTTGGGATAAATGGTGCATGGGTGTCTCTTCCCCCAACACACACACACACTTTTACTATTACTGCATTATTATTACTGCGCTGGTTAGGCCTCAGTTGGAGTATTGTGTCCAGTTCTGGGCACCGCATTTCAAGAAAGATGTGGAGAAATTGGAGAGGGTCCAGAGAAGAGCAACAAGAATGATTAAAGGTCTAGAGAACATGACCTATGAAGGAAGGCTGAAAGAATTGGGTTTGTTTAGTTTAGAAAAGAGAAGACTGAGAGGGGACATGATAGCCGTTTTCAGGTCTCTAAAAGGGTGTCATAAGGAGGAGGGAGAAAACTTGTTCATCTTGGCCTCTGAGGATGGAACAAGAAGCAATGGGCTTAAACTGCAGCAAGGGAGGTTCAGGTTGGACATTAGGAAAAAGTTCCTAACTGTCAGGGTAGTCAAACACTGGAATAAATTGCCCAGGGAGGTTGTGGAATCCCCATCTCTGGAGATATTTAAGAGTAGGTTAAATAAATGTCTATCAGGAATGGTTTCGACAGTATTTGGTCCTGCCATGGGGGCAGGGGACTGGACTCGATGACCTCTCGAGGTCCCTTCCAGTCATAGTATTCTATGATTCTATGATTAGAAAGTTTGCTGTGCCCTCCCTAGAAACATGGATACACCTCACATACTAATTGAGAACCTCTGCTTTGAATCATGGAATATCAATCATCTGCAGGGCAACTTTGACTTTTTTTAAAAAAAAATATTTCACTACATGTACTGGTGTATGTGTAGAATAAGAACATAAGAACGGCCGTACCGGGTCAGACCAAAGGTCCATCTAGCCCAGTATCCTGTCTGCCGACAGTGGCCAGCACCAGGTGCCCCAGAGGGGGTGGACCGAAGACAATGATCAAGCGATTTGTCTCCTGCCGTCCCTCTCCAGCCTCTGTCAAACAGAGGCCAAGGACACCATTTTATCCCCTGGCTAATAGCCTTTTATGGACCTAACCTCCATGAATCTATCTAGCTCTTTTTTGAACCCTGTTAAAGTCCTAGCCTTCACCACATCCTCTGGCAAGAAGTTCCACAGGTTGACTGTGTGCTGAGTGAAGAAAAACTTCCTTTGTTTGTTTTAAACCTGCTGTGTATTAATTTCATTTGGTGACCTCTAGCTCTTATATTGTGGGAATAAGTAAATAACTTTTCCTTGTTCACTTTTTCCACACCAGTCATGATTTTATAGACCTCTATCATAGCCCCCTTAGTATCCTCTTTTCTAAGCTAAGCTAAGTCCAAGTCTTTTTAATTTCTCTTCATATGGGACCCGTTCCAAACCCCTAATCATTTTGTTGCCCTTTCTGAACCTTTCCAATGCCAATATATCTTTTTAGATGAGGTGACCACATCTGTACACAGTATTCAAGATGTGGGCATACCATGGTTTTATATAGAAGCAATAAGATATTTTCTGTCTTTTATTCTTTATCCCTTTTAAATGACTCCTCACATTCTATTTGCTTTTTGACTGCCGCAGCACACTGAGTGAATGTTTTCAAAGAACTATCCACAATGTCTCCAAGATCTCTCCTGATTTGTCGTAGCTAAATTAGCCCCCCATCATACTGTATATATAGTTGGGGTTATTTTTCCCAATGTGCATTACTTTACACTTATCCACATTAAATTTCATTTGCCATTTTGTTGCCCAATCACTCAGTTTGGTGAGATCTTCTTGGAGTCCCTTACAGTCTGCTTCTGTCTTGACTATCCTAAACAGTTTGGTATCATCTGCAAACTTTACCACCTCACTGCTTACCCCTTTCTCCAGATCATTTATGAATAAGTTGAAAAGGATTGGTCCTAGGACTGACCCTTGGGGACACCACTAGTTACCCTCTCCATTCTGAAAATGTACCATTTATTCCTACCCTTTGTTTCCTGTCTTTTAACCAGTTCTCAATCCAAGAAAGGACCTTCCTCTTATCCCATGGCCATGTAATTTACACAAGAGCCTTTGGTGAGGGACCTTGTCAAAGGCTTTCTGAAAATCTAAGTATACTATATCTACTGGATCCCCTTGTCCGCATGTTTGTTAACCCCTTCAAAGAACTCTAATAGATTAGTAAGACAGGATTTCCTTTACAGAAACCATGTTGACTTTTGTCCAACAAATTATGTTCTTCTACATGCTTCACAATTTTATTCTTTACTATTGTTTCACTAATTTGCCAGGTACTGAAGTTAGACTTACCGGTCTGTAATTGCCCGGATCGCCTCTAGAGCCCTTTTTAAATATTGGTGTCACATTGGCTACCTTCCAGTCATTAGGTACGGAAGCCGATTTGAGGATAGGTTACAAACCACAGATAATAGTTCAGCAATTTCCCATTTGAGTTCTTTTAGAACCCTTGGATGAATGCCATCCGGTCCCGGAGATTTGTTAACATTAAGTTTTTCTATTTGTTCCAAAACCTCCTCTAATGACACTTCAATCCGGGACAGTTCCTCAGATTCATTACCCACAAAGGATGGGGCAGATTTGGGAATCTCCCAACGTCCTCAGCCGTGAAGACTGAAGCAAAGAAATCATTTAGTTTCTCCGCAATGGCTTTATCGCCCTTGATTGCGCCTTTTATAGTTCGATCCCTAGGGGACCCACAGGTTTTTTAGCAGGCTTCCTGCTTCTAATGTACTTAAAAACATTTTGTTATTTCTTTTGAGTTTTGGCTAGCTGTTTCTCAAAATCTTTTTGCTTTTCTTATTACATTTTTACACTTGATTTGACAGTGTTTATGTTCCTTTCTATTTATCTCACTAGGATCGGACTTCCACTTCTTAAAAGATACCTTTTGTCCCTCACTGCTTCTTTTACATGGTGGTTAAGCCACGGTGACTCTTTTTAGGTCTCTTGCTATGTTTTTTAATTTGGGGTATACATTTAAGTTGGGCCTCTATTATGGTGTCTTTAAAAGTTTCCATGCAGCTTGCAGGATTTGGCTCTAGTCACTGTGCCTTTTAATTTCTGTTTAACTAACCTCCTCATTTTTGTGTAATTCCCTTTTGAAATTAAATGCCAGGGTGCTGGTCTGCTGAGGTGTTCTTCCCACCACAGGAATGTTGAATGTTATTATATTATGGTCACTATTCCCAAGCGGTCCTGTAACGTTATTTCCTGGACCTGATCCTGCGCTCCACTCAGGACTAAATCGAGAATTGCCTCTCCTTGTGGGTTCCTGCACCAGCTGCTCCAAGAAGCAGTCATTTAAGCCATTGAGAAATTTTATCTCCGCTTCTCTTCCTGAGGTGACATGTATCCAGTCAATATGGGGGTAATTAAAATCCCCCATTATTATAGAGTTCTTTGTTTTGGTAGCCTTTCTAATCTCCTCAGCATTTCAATGTCAGTATCCCTGTCCTGGTCAGGTGGTCGGTAATATATCCCTACTGCTAATTTCTTATTTTTGGAGCATGGAATTACTATCCATAGCGATTCTATTGAACATGTTGATTCATTTAATATTTTTATTTCATTTGATTCTACATTATCTTTCACATACAGTGCCACTCCGCCACCCACCCGGTCTGCTCTATCCTTTCGATATATTTTATATCCCGGTATGATTGTGTCCCACAGATTTTCCTCATTCCACCAGGTTTCAGTGATGCCTATTATGTCAATCTCCTCATTTAATACTAGGTACTCTAGTTCACCCATCTTATTAGTCAGACTCCTAGCATTTGTGTAGAAGCACTTTAAAAATTTGCCACTGCTTATTTGTCTGCCCTTCCTGATGCATTGGATTCCTTTGTACGTGGTTGTTTGTCTGCTCTGGCCCATGGTTTGCCCTCTCCCCTCCTCTCTTTCTGACTACAGCTTAGAGAATCTCTATCAATGGATTCTCCTCTGAGAAGTCTCCCTCCGATTTATGTGCATCTCCACACCAATCGGCTTTCCCCCATCTCTTAGTTTAAAAACTGCTCTACGGCCTTTTTAATGTTTAGTGCCAGCAGTCTGGTTCCACCCTGGTTTAGGTGGAGCCCATCCTTCCTGTATAGGCTCCCCCTCTCCCAAAAGTGTCCCCAGTTCCTAATAAATCCAAACCCCTCTTCCCTACACCATCGTCTCATCCACGCATTGAGATTCTGAATCTCTACCTGCCTGCCTGGCCCTGCGCGTGGAACTGGAAGCATTTCCGAGAATGCCACCATAAAGGTCCTGGATTTCAGTCTCTTTCCTAGCAGCCTAAATTTGGCCTCCAGGACATCTCTCCTACCCTTCCCTACGTCATTGGTACCTACATGTACCACGACCACCGGCTCCTCCCCAGCACTTCACATAAGTCTATCTAGATGCCTCGAGAGATCCGCAACCTTCGCACCAGGCAGGCAAGTGACCATACTCAAATGAAGAATTTGAGAACCAAGCCATGGGTATTTGGGTTTGTTGGAAGGAAGCATGCAGGAGAGGATTTCCTTTTTTAAATTAAGTGCTTTTCAGGCAAAAAGAAAAGCAAAGACAATTCATGATTCTCTGATTTTAATAATTAGTACAATGGACTGGGAGCTTCTGACATACTGGGTTCTTTTGTGGTTCTAAAGTGTATTTGCTATGTAATACTCAAGGTTTTTGAATTATTGAAGCTCAGTAAAAGTGAATTAATTCAGCATCTCCCAGAAAGTGTTGTACTACTGACCCTTAGCTACTACTTCTGTAACCCTAACTTAGAAACAAGAGGGAATAGACTTTGAGTATCAAAAAAGAACTAAGAAAACGACATCATTCCAGAAAAGGTCTCACTTTTTTTTCTACAGTGTCTTGCTGGCTGGCTTCTTATGACTGAACATCTTGAGTTGTCAGCCAAACGGTGTTGCAGAGAAGCAATTACAACTCCCCTTTTTTCCTACACACATATTACTTTGGTTATTTCTGCAAGAGATATTTCTAATAAGCAAAGAAAAGAAATCTGAAAACAAATTATGTAACTGATCTGTGATGTACACATCACATTTGTCAATAGAAATAAAACTCATGTTGTCCTTTGAAAACAGGCATCAGTCTTTTGAGGGACTTATCCTTTGTTTTCAATGTATTGTAGAGTTCTGAACTTTATTTTCATTGTCAGGAATCGTGAAAATATAACATCCATATTTATAGAGAATTGCTCTGATTCTGAAGCTATGAGTTAAACAGCAAAATTGTCATGGCTTGTCAGGCAAGATTAGCATCTAATCTTTATCATAATAGCATTAACAAAGGATTACATCGTTTAGCCTTGAAAAAGTGTCTGGAAACCTAATGAAAGGCTTGTGAACCAGCTCCACTTGGCTCTGTTTGGTGTTAAATTGCACAGGATAAGGGCGGCACAGTCATCTATAATTTGAACGATATCTGAGAAAAAGGTGGCAGGACCACAGAAGGAAACAGGAGTCACAAAATAAGTAAATCTCCAGAATGAAAACTAGAATGAAGCAAGTGAGGAAGAAAGTGAGTCCATATAGCAACTTTTGTCTTTCCTACTTTAATATGTAAGCCAAATAATTTGTTTAAGAAATATAATATGAAGGAACCATATTCACTGTGGTGTCCAAATAGCCATGTTTACTAACTATATGCAACATGTCCCTTGCAGGGTTCTGATGGCTTTGAAAACATAGAAAGCAGTAAGGGATATTGAAGGATTCACAAACTAAGGGGACACCACTTAATTCTTACATACAGTACTTTTAACTAAGTTGCTGTGATCATAATTGATATTTTCCAATCTTGTTCTGAGGCAGCTGTTGTGGTGGTATTGCTAAAGCATCATAAGAGTGTTTGGCACTTTAATGATCTCCTGTCTCTCGCATAGTTTTTGTCTGTAATCTGTTATAGATCAGGGAAGGTGTTATTAATCAACCTAATCTTATTTAAATGGAAACTGTCTCTAGCCAAAGATGATTTCAGAAAATCTTCCTGGGAGGTAAGGGGGTTGTCCACTTACTAACTTCTGAAGATCCAGAGACTATATAAGCCATAAATGCTGACCAGAATATTTGAGGAGCACTCTTACTTGAAAGAATGCAATACCTCATGACCAGACATGGGAAGAAAGAGCCACATAAAGCAAGCCTGATATGGTAACCTCAACAGAGACAAAACTTTACCTCTGCTGGGAGCCAAGCGCAATTGGATCCTTCAGGCCAAACCTGAGATGAACTTATTAAATACCAGAGACCTAAAACAGAGGTTAAAATTCTTTTTAATATCTCACACTTGTTGTCTTCAACCCTTGAAGGGTATTTAGTGTTTAGTTTCTCAAAGGAAGCTTCTAAAAACGTAAGAAATTGTAACTAGTTATCTTCCGGAGTGACTTCCTGATAGTTATAGTATTAAAAGGAAGTAAGACTACCTATTTATTTCCATATTCTCGTTAGTTACTTCTGAAATTATATACAGTAAACTTCCGATAATCCGGCACCTTTAGGACCCAGGGGGTGCCGGATTATCAAATATGCCGGACTATCAGAAGGGGGGACTATGAGGGGTCTAGGGTGGTGTGTGGGGGAATGCCACCCCAGACCCCTCATAGCCCCCCCTTCCGATTGTCCGGCTTTGCCCCAGGCGTCCCCGATTCAGCCGCTGCTGGTCAGTTTCAGCAGCAGCTGAATCGAACGCATGCGGCAGAGCAGCTGGGTGCTGCCGGGTTGGTCGGTAGTGCCGTCCCTTGGCGCTGCGAGACCAACCCGGCAGCACCCAGTTACTCTTGGGGCGCCTAGAGCAGAGCAGCTGGGGTGCTGCCAGGTTGGTCCCGCAGCGCCAAGGGGCGGCGCTACTGGACCAACCCGGCAGCACCCCAGCTGCTCTGCTCCAGGCGTCCCCAAGTCAGCCACCCGCTGAAACTGACCAGGGGCTGACTCCGGGACATTTTAAAATGTGTGTTTGAGCTATACAGTTATGTATTCAATTTATTCATCTGCAACTTTACAATCCTCCCCAATCCTCTTGAATTATTGATTTATTCATTATGGTGATGATATAACTTATGTTGTACTGCAAATACAAGCCATGCAATTTAGCTCTCGTATTTAGACTGTAAACTCCTCAGAGTAAGGACTTTGTATAAAGCCATGCAAGGCAGTGTTGCCTGAGGAACAATGGAGAGTAAAAAGCAAAATTAAAGTAACAATAATTGTTTCATTTACTTTGTCAGTAAATGCCTCTGTGGTTTATCTGAACTCAGAACCCCCAGGACTACTATTTGCTAATAAGTGGCATGAACCTATTCTGAGTTTTCATTTTTGTAAACTGTTTATTTTGTTTAAAGCCTTAATTACCATAAATTAAGCTTATTTAAAGTGATCACTTGCTCTTATGGAACACTTCTGTCAGACAAACATACACCCACTAAAGTTTGTGAGTGTAGTGCCAACAAGATACTTAATTTAAGTTATACATTGTATTGCCACACATTTTTCAGTAATTATTTTTACCCAATACACTGGCAGTCATTATCAGACTGGAAGTTGCTGCAGGGGATTGAAGGAGCAACAGTAACTATTAAATAAAATTGCCTAGCTAGTGATCACCGTCCCATGTAATAGAGACTGGAAACTGTCCAGTAGTTGGTCTAGTTAATGAGAGAGATAATGAAAAGCACAGCGTTAACTTTCCTGGAATAATCTCAGAGTTTGAAACTTGGCAGCATCTTAAGGTATTGTCTCATCAGAGGAAACACGTAAATAAAATCACTGAGAGATGATTTTTTCTATTTGTTATATTAATTTTGCCAAAGCTTTGAGAATATATCTAAAATATACACTGTACTCTCCAAAATATCATTGAATTTTTTTGGGAATATAATGACCATTCTGTCACCCTGCTCTTTGAATGTCAACTTTTAGGCTTAATTCCTTGTGTCATGGAGCTCAGGTATGAAAACTTTTCTTGCTTTATCATCTTTCAGAATTTTTCCCAACTTATAAGATAGGTTTTTAAAAGGCAGAACTATTTTTCTCATCCTTTCTTATCATTCAGAAAGGAATTATATATTTCAATTCTGTTTCCATTCCTCACTCAATTGGCAGATGTAGTCTGGGTATTTTTCATCTTCCTTGGAAGCAACAGACACTTGCAACAAACTGGAGATGGGACAGCAGGTGGGATGGAACCTGCTGTCCCATCTGAACCATCTACAGTGGTTCTGAGAATCATCTTTGTAGATGCCTGCCTAAAGACTTTGGGATTAACATAGGTAGAAACGTAATGGCTTGTGGTACACAAGAGGTCCCTCCCCAGCTGCCTCTGTATCAGAGCTGAGGTGGGGAGTTGGCTCGGGAGGTGCAGGGAGCTGGCTTCCAGTCCTAGTATTCTATGATTCCACCTGCCTCCTTCACCTCCCATGTTGCTGCTTCTCTCTCACAAATAAACACATATTAACATCCCTAGGTAGCACTTAGGACCCCCATCATGGAGCAGAGCCCTATTTTAATAGGCAGTGTACAAACATTTAAAAAAAAATACAATCTCTATCCTGAAGAGCCTGCTCTACACGTACTTGTTTCAAGTACCTTGTACTGGGAGTCTTGCTTCAATGTCTTCCCTAGTCTCTGCTAGGGATGTCAATGTGTAGTACGCTACATGATTAACCAATAAGCCTTGGTTTATCGGTTTATCTTATCAGCTGCACACACTCTCTCCCCCTTTCTGCCTCTGTATCAGAGGCAATGGTGGGGAGCAGGAGCTGGTGCCCGTGAGGAGCTGGCTTTAAGCAGGCTCCCCACAAGCAATGGATCTACCTGCTCCCCACACTACTGCCTCTGATAGAGAGGCAGCAGCGCTGAGGGTGAGGGGGGAGGCTGGAGCCAATGCACATGGGGAGCTGGCTCCGCGAACCCACCTGCCCTCTTCCGCCCCCCCCTCCCCCCCCCACTTTGCTGCCTCCTACAGAGGCAGTAACAGGGGGTAGACAGGCACCGGTGCTTGGGGGAGCTAACTTAAAAGCCTGTTCCCCCTAGCACCAGCTCCATGGTGCCTCCTTCTCCTCCCCACCCCCACTGCCTTTATCAGAGGCAGAAGCACGGTGGGAGGGAAGACAACCCAGGCTCATCGCAGACAGAGGCTGGTCTGCAGTAGCCACCTGCAAAGAAGGACTGCTATCGGACAGTGTTCCCTCTAAGCTGTGCTGCAGCATAGCTTCACAGATGATTAATCATCCCTGCCAAGTCAGCTCCATGCACGGAGCCCTGAGCCTCTGACTAGGCAGGGCTGATTAATCATCTGTGAATCTGTGCTGCCACACAGTTTAGAGGGAACACTGCTGCTGGACCAACCTCCATCTGCAGCAGGCCTATGGGAGGTGGAGCAGCTTCTGTCCGCAGGTTGCTCAGCCTCCTCCCCTTCCCGTAGACAGGGGCTACTGCCACGGACTAACCGCTATCCGCATCTGGATTTTTTAAAATGTTTCATGGAATCCTGAATATTGCAGAAGATTTATATTGTATTGCTATCTTTGCAGCATTTTCTTTGTTTACCTGGTACACTTGTTAATACAGATTTTTAGAGGCTTGCAGCCAATTTGGATATTCCCTTTTGCTTTTGTTAAGATTGTCTAGATTTCCAGTGCTTATAATACCCACTGAGCTTAGTTATTTCATCAGCATAATAATTTCTGCAAGATAGTAGGAGTGCTTTGCTATTTAATGTAATCATTTACTGCAGGAAAGGTTTAGGTAGAAAATAACAAATGTGTTTCTCACTCCCAGGGAATATAAAGTTTGAGAGAGAATCCTTGGACAACTTGAGATTTGAAAATGTATATGTGTGTGTCATCATTCTTTTAGTGTTCTCCTAACCCATATCAATTTATAAGATGCCTTGAAAATCAAAACTGATAGCTACATTTTAGAGAAATTAATCTTTAAATTAACTGAATCTTTTCTGTTACTTTAATACTGTAATGATGGTAGTATTGTGAGAGAACTACTTGTTTTCTGGTCCTATTTAAGGTGACAGTTTTCTTAACTGTTTTGTTGACTTTCTGATATAATGAATAGTAGTCATTGTCTTCAGAATCGAGTTACATACCTGTTCTTCTTAATAAAAATTAAATGTTCTTTAATGTGACTCCCCTTTATGATAATTATTGTGGTTTGGCAATTGGACTAAAACATTTTTTGTGCTTTTTAATCCCTCTGTTAAATTTAAAAAAAAAAAAAAAAAAGGTATCCAGAGTGATATCTTCACTCCTGTTCTGGCTCCTTTACACATGGTGAAAGGGGCTCTCAAAGTTTGTAAAGGGGCTCTCAAAGTCCTTGTTATGCTATAGAATCCTCTCTCCAAAGTGTAAGTGCTGTTTTCCAAGAACCCCCTCTCAAGCTGTGGCACAGGTTGATCATATCTGTAGCTTCCTCCATTCTGCTGAATGGGCCATAGCACTGCCCAGAGGCTTCCAGCAGTGCATGGTATGGTCTTGTCACTGATATGTCCAATAGGGATATTAAATATTGGTTAATTGAATAGTCGAGTAACCCCGTGAATTCTTATCGGTTAGTCAACTATTCTGTAGTTCCCGGGGGTGGGGACGGCAGCCAGCGTGGTCTGGCCTCAGTCCTCAGGAGCTCCCTGCCACTCCGCACTATTGCCTCTGTATCAGCAGTGCGGGATGCCAGGTGAGAGCTGGTCCATGAGGGGAGCCTGTTTAAAAACCAGCTCCCCTTGTGGACCGGCTGTGTGTCACCCTGTGTTGCAGCCTCTGATAAAGAGGCAGCAGCATGGAGTGACAGCAACCCCTGTCTGGGGGCAGTCTAAGCTCCTGGACATGGCGCGAGCTGAAACTGAGTTGCACTGCCTGCCCGCCCAGCTCCTAATACACTTTAAATGCAGAGCTGCAGCAGGAGTAGGTCCCAGACCAGTCGCAAGCTGGCCAGCATGCTAAAAAATATACTGGCAAGTGGGGAGAGGGAAATGCGTGTAATCTATAGCATTAACTTATAAGCTTTTGCTTATTGGTTAATCGACTACACTATTACATCCCTAATGTCCAACACACACTATTTTGTACCCCTACCTATACCTCTGGATTTGTCTTTCTTTTTTTTTATGTGTGGATTCTGTAAAGCATTTGGAATGCAGTTTTTCAAGCATTTGAAATGCAGTTTGTGTGACAGACCTTGCAAAACACCTTTATATTGGACCTAACAAATATCAATGTTTTACATTAGTTTAAATTTTAATATGTATCATGTTTCCCTCTCTCTAAAAGGGAGTGCCGGGAGTTGGAAAAGAACAAGCTTTAAAGTTAATTGAGACTTTACAAGGTCAAAGTTTACTGCAAAGGTAAATTTTAAGTTTGTCTTATCCTGAAATTTTTAATCTTCTAAACTGTCTTGGTGAAAGACAGTGTTATGATGCACTTTGAACCGGAGTCTACTTTACTCATGTTTTATTTTTAAAAGAAATAAAATATTACATTTCTTACATGATGATCAGCTGTCTAATCTAACAATGCACTAATTGACAATGTTTATAACTGCATTAATTCCTAGTCTCTGTTTCTGCAAAGAGTAACACATATCTACTCATTTGCAGGACCAGAGTCATCAGAAGAACCTGATCCCAACCCCCAAAAGTAATTGGAAAACTCTCGCTGATTTTAGTGGGCTATGAATCAGGTCTTTGGATCCTAATGAGCTCTGGTATAAATATTGCCCTGTTGCCACAATGATTCTCAAAGCTAGAAATCTTCTTGATCACTGTACATACTGAAAAGTACATTTACTGCAAACAAATTGTGTAATGGAAAACTGAATAGTTTTAAGAGGGTCAATTAGATGGTATGATAGAATTTGCATGAATAACCTATAGAGCTGCATTACATTAATCTTTTGTAATATAATTTTAGGTTTGATCAATGGAAAGGACAGCTTCAATGTGGTAATACACCTGCTCTAAGTGTTAACAAGATAACTCATTGTTCTGTTTGTCATCATCCAGGTCAGTATGAAAATGGGTAGATTTTTGTTGCTTTTGACTTGCATTAAAAGTTGCTTTTCATACACATTTCAAATTCTGAATTATCTTTCTTTAAAACATAGAAAAGGTCTCTCTTGAGAATTGGTAATGGAGTAAGGATTTATTAAAAAAAAAAACTGCAGTCCACTGTTTCAAGCTGGGCCCTGTTGGTCTTGTGCGGAAGATGTCGTTATTGAATGGCTGTTAGGTAATATAGGTCTAGCTTGGGTCTAATTAGAATTCATCACTAATTGCCATCACAGTTGGCACCCTTTTGGCACTGTTAATAAAGAAGGCAAAGACTGAACTGACATTTACACTGTACTATGCGCTCATTCATGCTGGTGGGCCCTCCATTGACAGGATTGAGATATATTAGCAGAGATTATTTGCACAGCTATTCTTCTTGTTTTGTCTGTTTTATTTTTAAAATAGCATTCAATATCACGGACCATCAATCTGTCACCTTCAATTCAAATCTAATGCTGCTGCTGCTTACAGCCGGCTTTTTTTTTTTTTTTTTTTGAGGGAACAGAGAGGAGAAGTCATTCATTCAACGGTTTTGTCAGATTGTCTCACATGCATGATGTTTGTGGGTCTTTAGGGAAATAATTTTCCAGAATAACAGTTTGCAACATTTTTACTAACAAGAAAAATCTGGTTTTTATTGTAACTATTCCTCGATATTTCTAGTGTACTTAGTTTTGTGTACAGCATCTTTTGGTGATATATCCATGTATGCTCAACTTCATGAAACACACTTGTGTAGTTTGGGAAACAGGGTTCATCTCATTCTCTCCCTCTCCTTTTTCTATAGGTTCTTGTAAGGATCATAAGCTCAGTGGATGTAAACTGTGTGGAAGTGTTAAATACTGTGAACCTCATGACTACCAGTATTGCTGCCCTTGTGAATGGCATTGTTCAGAGCGAGAAAAACAGACAAATGCAGTAGAGGAAAATATTAGAAAGTAGGAATGTCTTCAAAACGAACTGTTCTTCATTGCTTTCAGGTGCAGGGTGAGCATGCAAGTCCTGCATCACGCACATTTCTATCCTGTTCCTAATATATATGTTTTATTTGCAGAAAAGCTAGAGGTTGTGAGGGCTTTCCATTTTCTGAGGTAACTAAAAAGCCTACTAATGGTTCATTTTGAATTAGTAAATTGGATTTTCAGCCAACTTTCTTCTAACTGTCCTATTTTTTATTTCTTTAAAGGTTATCCAAGAATTTCTTGTAAACAAAAACAAACTGGTCAGGATACTGGAGTGCCAGAGGCCAAATTTATTGTCCTTTCAGGTACAAAATGATACATAGAAAATCCGGCTCTTTGACATATTGCATTTGTTAGTATGGAACGCCCCTAACAATATTAATGTTAATAATTAGTAACTTTTATCAGTTACAACAATAAAAAAACCTGGCAACAATCTTAATATTAATGTTTGTTTGGAATTCTGAAATTAAGGCCTGAGAATAGATTAGTAAATGTAGAGAGAGATGTAAAAAGGGGGGAATGTAATGACAGAAAATGGAAAACAGGATCACTCACAGGAACTGCAGCTTTATCTAGGTACAGAGTTCCTTTTCACATCCTGTACTGAATTGTTGGGTTTTTATGGCCCTCACTTATCAGTTCAGAATTGCCACCTACCAAATTTAGAGATGTTTTCTGGGAAAGTCAATCATCCCAAAAATTCAAAGATATGCTCTTGCATGCCCAAATGTTATGTGAGTGGCCATAATTTTATCAGCCTATTCTATGAGGAGAGAGTGATACCTATGCATCATTAACACTAGCTATCTGAATTTTGTTTTGGGACTGGTATACAGAAGTTGGAAACAATACACTTCTTGGTTAGGTCATCTCCAAGACTAATGTTGAGGCTCACCTATCCTGGAAGGGGAGAAGATCTGTTTTGCTGTTCCATTTTCTGAGACTGAAGGCACTGTTTACATGAATGGTGTACAGATGATGGGCCACTAATGAATGGACTATGGAATGTGATAAAAATCTGTAGGTGTACATGCATGGGAGATATACATTGTCAAAATCTGATGAGATAATGTTTAGCTTTCAGTGTGGCCTTCCTATTCCTACTGCTGTCACTACAAAGCTGCTCCATTAACTCTCAGTTGAACTGGCTGCTCTATCTATCCTGTTATGGATGTGCTTGATCTAGATGGTGCTTGGTCCTGTCTGATGACCTCTCGAGGTCCCTTCCAGTTCCAGTATTTTATGATTCTATAATTATTTTTCCATCTTGCACGGAGAGGTCATTTAGGCTATGTCTACACTGCACACTTACTTTGAAATAAGAGAGTGCACGTCTACACAGCAAGCCCGTTATTTTGAAATAATATCAAATAACAGGCTTCTTACTCTTCGTGAGATGAGAGTTACAGAAGTAGGAGTAAGGGGAAAACTCGGCCAAAAGCCGAGTTAAGCCACTTCAACTTAAGCTACAAAATTAATGTACCTGAATTTGCGTCTCTTAACTTGACTTTAGCCCACAGTGTAGACGTACCCTTAGTGTTTTACCACAAGGTGGGTATTAAACGGATGTATAAAACATAACGTTTAAAGTTTTCGTCGTTAAGAGAACTGCTTAGGACACTGTAACAACAAAATAGGAAGGTATTATGGTTGCATTTCTTAACAGAGATTTGCTTTTGAGAAGATGGAATGGACCAAACATTATGCTTGCAAGAAAATGTTGTCACTGTTGACACACTATGACATGATCAAAAGAAAATCGGGCCAGATAGATACAGAGCAACTGCAAGCAATACGGTAACGTAATTTTTGAAGTCTTTGAATTCACTCCATTTTTTGTTCATTTTTGTCACTGGAGGAAATCTTATTATTGAAGTAAAATATACTTCCCACTTTTGCCCTCATCCTTAAGCTATGTGCTGCTTCTTGAAAATGGTAAAAGCTTAAATCAGTGTTGCATTTCTGTCATAGCAGCTACACAAAGGTAAAGTGTAAATTAAAATGTGTACAAAAGTTTCCTTTAATGCTAGTTTATAGGGCATGATTCTTCACATCCTCACTTTTAGCCATAATCCCATCAACATAAGTGGGGCATGTTATGGGCATGAGTTTTTGCTCATTGAGGTTGACACACAACCAGGCCTCTGGCCTATACATTTTAGTTGACAGCTGGGGAGCTGATGATCTACTGGCTTCTCTCTTGTTAGGGCTAATAGTGAATGGTCTCCTTGGTGCTGAATTCTACTGTACTTTCTTGTCTAGACTTGAATATCATTGTCTAACCTTGTTAAAGGTTCAGATCAGTATTACCATCAAATTCTATTACCAATTCAGCAAAAAAGGAGATGCAGAAGACTATGGGACTGCTTACAGCATGTGAAATAGCACATGTGGGAAGGTGAGCCTTTATAGGATCAGTGGTTTTAATTTAGAATTCTGTTTCAAAGAAATATTGAAAATATGGCCTGGGTGGTATGTAGGAGTGATAGTAGAAGGTAGAACCCTTTACTTCTATGTTGTTTCAAATCCACTGCCAGTAGCAAAATAAAATTATCACCTGGTGGCTGCTCAGTTGCAACCACCAATGTAACGAAAAAAATCAGCAGTGTGCACATGCGCGCACACAGCAGTGCCTAACTAAAATACGCAGTACATCTCTGACTCAAAGCTCTCTAGTTTGACCAAAGATACAAAAGGAGTGAATGAACCGATACAAATACTGGTTACCATGCCTGCATCTCAGGTCATAGGGCAGTAGGAGAAGTTTTCAATATCATTGATTCTTGTATCTCTTGTGAGAAGGGGACCTCACTCTCCAGTGATGCTCATCTGGTGCCTTTTCATGACCTGTACGTTCATTAATGGTCTGTTTACATAGTCAAATACAAGAACAGAGGTTTATTACTTACCTGCAAGAAAAAATGGCAATCTTAAAAACAAATCATTCTGGTTTTTAGAATCTGTACTACGTTAGCAGAATAGGACTTTTTCCTCTAATTTGCATGGATTACAAATGTAACATTTTGGAATAGGTTTGTGATATTTTCATATTTCTTGCTTTAGGAAAATCACTTAGTGAAGTTGTTACCATGTCTGCTTTTGTTTCACAGGATAGGCAGGACTCGTGTTAAAAATGGAATTCCTTGTTTTGAAATTGAATGGCAAAAGCCAGGTTGGTGTTTTCTTATACATGCAGGGGTTATTCTGACAAAACTCCCCTTTAAAGGAAATGTGCAGCCAGCACTATGCACAAGTGACCTCTAGTACTGATGGGACAACTGTTCTATGAACATATACAGAAAACGCACATTTTTTTAAATCACCTGGTATTGGCCATTGTCAAAAGTAGAGATGATGAAAAGTATTGGTTTTGGGTTGGTTGTTGTTGTTGGTTTTGCTTTGGGGTGGTTTTGTTTGTTTGTTTGTTTGTTTGTTTGTTTGTTTGTTTGTTTGTTGTAAATGTGTAACTGCTGAAACAGGGACAGCAGTTGGGGGGAGGAGGGTGAGAGCCAGTGCTCATGAGAAGCCAATTATTAAGCTGGCTCTCCACAAACACCGGCTCCTGTGGAGCTGCCTAACCCATCTCACACACACTGCTGCAGCCCCTCAGTGAGGCAGGTGATTCCACAGAAGCTGGTACCCACAGGAAGCCAGCTCACCAAGAGCACCAGTTCCCACGTGCTCAGAGGCAGCGTGGGGAGGGTGGAGGAGGAGGCGGCAGCTTACGTGTAACCATGAAGGCTAACCAATGAGCTCAGGCTCATTGGTTAACCATTGAAACATATACATTGTCACATCTCTAGTCAGAAGATGGGATATTGGGCTAGGTGGACCTTTAGTCTGACCGAATATGGCCATTATGTTCTTAAACAGATTGAAAATGCATACATTGTACCCTTAGGGGAATTTTGTGTTTGGTAATCTTCAGGTGTGTCAGACCAGCACTCGGTGCACATTTGGAGGAGGGCAAAGATGTTCATTACAATGACTTGGGATCACAACTGCACATTAGACTTAAGTTTTATTCCTTTTTCGACCCAGCATATCCCCTATTCCAAGGTGGCACTACTTTACGTGAAAAATTCCCCCATGATGAGAGGATCTCAGGTGCCTGCAAGAGATTGGTGCAAAGAGGTCTTGATGTGACCAGGGTGTGGCCTCTAATCTTCTGATACTGACATTAATATTTGAAAATTTCTTAAGGGCAAGGGAACTGCATTGTTCCTACTCTGATCTTTTCCCTTCCTTCATGCCCTCAGCCCTAATGTGACTCTGTTAATTTTCTAGAGCATTATGTTACAGCAGATGATCAGTCCACAGAGTCCTTTGTGGTTACAGTAGAGGAAGAATCGTTGTTTCAGGCTGCCTATCCTGACATTGTTGGCTTCTATAAGTTGGAAATTTTGGAGAAGAAACAGAGAAGTAAGTTTGAAACCATACCAATGCCTACCACTCTGTGGGCACTGACATAATACAAATAATATAGATTGCATCATTTCTTGTATAGCTGTGCATACATCCTATTCAGTGGAAGATTATGTCCCCATTAAGATCCCATTTCTTCTCACCCTGCTCCTTTTCATCTCTGCTAGCACTATACATTCTTAACAGCTGAGGTTACTTTGACAACAACAACAAAAACCTATTATGATGTATGGTCTTTGTTTTTTTTAGGTAAGAAAAATAAACCAAAAGAAAAAGAATATTTAGATATCAACGGTGAAGTTGCTGATCTCCTGTCGCTGATGAATTTGCAATCTACCTGCGAAAGCTTTCCTGAACAGGATTCCAAGTCTGATTTTAAAACTCTCCCGGATAGTCAAATGAAACAAAAAAATATCTCCAAATCTAATGATTCACTTTTAGCTGCAGATTTGTCCACTGTAATTGTTCAATTACAAAACCCAGCATCTACCCTTCCACTACCTGCTTCAATCAGTACTCAATATCAGAGTGTTTTAGATGACTCTCGTATTTCATCAGCACAATTTACTGAACTCCCTGAGGCATCATCCTCCTATACTTCCTCTATGATAGCTGATCTACAATTGAGTGGTATTGACTGGGAAGGAACCTCCTTCAGCATTGTACCAGAACATGTTGATTCTGCCTGTTGTTCAGTGTCTAAACCTGGTACATCTAATAGTGGTGTAAGCCAACCATGTACGCTTCAGAACAAAACAAGGGAAAATTCAAACTATTCTGGTGCTACACAGTCTGATGAAGATCCTTGCAGTAGTGCGGAGTATTTGGTTTCAAACTCTACTGACCTTGTAGGACAGTTTCAGAAGTTGCCTTTAAGAGAACGGATCCTTCTGAAGACATCTGTGCAGAAAGATACTTCACTGTCTCTAAATGTAGTGCAAATGAAACCTTTACAGTTGTTGAAACAAATGAAAAAAACATCAATTCCTGAGACTGTTTCCATTTATCCTTCAGTTCAATTAAGTGACAACACAAAGGAAATCAAAATATTATCAGAAAATTATTTGAAGGACTGTAGTGTACAAAATTATGAGGAACTATACCAAAAACCTGGAAACCTGTTACAAATGGAGCAAAAACACTCCAAACAAAGCTGTTCAAAGTCTGTGGATTTGAGCAGTGAAGCAGAAGAGCCTTTGCACTCTGAAGGTGAATCACGGACATTAGCAAAGATCACAGATGACTGTCAAGTTAGAAAATTCTGTAGTCAAGTTTCTTGGAAAACTTCCATTAAAAAGAGTGTGTGCTATGAGAGACATTCTTCTAGTGAGGACAGTGATGATGGGTACATGAAGGATAAAAATCAGACCTATAGAATTAGACAGCAGAGGCAACCAAATCCAGCTCAGATGAAGGAAAACACTACCAAGGAGAAGAATAACAAAGGATCAAATCTTTCAATTAAATGGAAAGAGAGAGCGGCAAATTTAAAAATAACTAGCAATTATTTGTCAACAGAAATATCTCCAAAACCTACCGTTGTAGTAGAAGCTAATAGTTTTCTAAACCCAGTAATATCTTTTAAAGGATTAGATTCCTGTTCTTCTCTGCAGCAAAGCAAAAATGATGACTGTAATGTGAGGGGAGATAGTCCCCTGCCTCTGTCTGAAAGACTCAAACTCAAGTCAAAAGCAATTAGGAGTTCATTACAAATACATTAATATATATATTTTCTAAAAATACAGATGTCTATAAAATACATTATTATATAAACATTTCACTTAGTGTCATTGGCTTCTACATAGTTCCTCTCCTCAGTTTTATAACATTGGTATATGCAAATCCAAGAGACACTAAATTGATATATCAATTGCTAAATTGATATAATCATAGTTAATAAAAAGCATTGTGAATCTTGCTTACTTGGTACTGAAATCTGAAATGTAAACATTGTCAAAATTATGCAGTCCTTGGAGTGCCTCTGACATGCACTGAAATCCATTTATAATTGTATAGTGTTTTCTTAACACAAGTACCATAGTCAGGAATATAACATACCACATTGATATTGTATTCCAAAAAAAGATTTTTTTTTTTTAACGAAGTACTAGCACTTTGGATTATAAAGATGGACTTCATAATATAGTTACAATGTGCTATGCTGCTTTCAGATGTTCTCAGGAAGACAAACTGATACAGCTTTGTGTAATTGAAATTTCCCATTGTGTTTGGGTGTTAACTTAAATAGGCTTACAAATATTAGATTGCCAGTGGTGTTGGTCATATATTTTAAATAAATGACCAGCTAAATTCAGCAGATGAGCTTGTCTAGTGTAGGTAGGTTGATTTGTTTGACATGGCCTATAATAAACTGCTAGAACTCATGCATGGTCCGGAAAAGGGCATTAATAATCACTTGAGTTAGTGCCAGTTGAATGAACTCAAAGTGAGCATTTTAGGCTTATTTTATTCCTGTAATTGCTATCTCTAAACTTTTATATAAATATAATTATATTCAATTAATACTTGTAGCTGGTGGAATTTTTTTGCTACAGAACCCAAACAATGAGATCTCTGCAAGATTTGTCATTTCTTTGGGCAATTGCAGAGAAGAGGTTAAATTTGCTATTGCAACTTCATTTATAAGTATCATGTATCATTGCTTGTATTGAAATTAGACTTTTAAAAAAGGCAACACAATAGTTCCCACCCATTAATGCAGAGTCCCAGTTCACTGGGACTACATATCCCAGAATACATACGTCTATCCTCAGATCACCACTGAGTTCCTCAATAGCTGTTGGTCAGCGGTTCTCAAGCTAGAAGCTGAGACCCCTCAACATGAGCTGACAGACCTAAGCCCCTTTTAAATTAAATTAAATTTTTAATGTCAAAGTTGGAGGGTCCTACTCAAGACTTTCTTTGTGAAAAAGGTCACCTATATCACCAATACAAGAAGTTTGGGAATCACTGCTGTAGGTGAAGTGATGCATGACTTCATCGTAGCTAGCAGCCAATGAAGAAGGCTTTTTGATCAAGAAGCAATAATGTTCAGTATATGGAATATGTACAAATTAGTGAAAAGGGCAACCTATAATCTCAATTAATCATTCCCCTTCCCTCTTGCATGTTTCCCAGGAAAGAGGAGAAATGGCTCCTTTAAGGTAACTTCCCATTAGTTCCTCTTCTGTAAAATGGGACAAATAGTATTTCCTTACCTTACAAGGGTTTGTGAAGATAAACTAATTGGTGTGGCATGTTTAGATACTATAGTAATGGAGGTGATAAATACATAAAATAGAACAGAAAAGATAAAAATTGAAATAGAAAACTTAAGATTGGTACCTTTTTAGGAGAGTCAAACAAGTTTGATTAAAACTCCCAATGATGATGATAATAGCAGTTATGCAGCTACAATTAATGAATGAAGCAGAAGAATCATTAGCATACATATGAAAAGGTGATAATAAAAATCATGAAATGCTTCATAATTACTTACTAGAAAAGGTGAGTAGGAATCAATGGTTGACTAGAACAGAGCTACTTCATTTTGAGAGACCAATGTTGTAGGTAGCTACCGATTTCTTTGTGTGGTTTTTGTCTTTTTTACTTGGTCATGATTTTATCTTTTGAAATTATTTTTTTCTAAAACTGCCCATTGTTTTCGGGGAGAATGTTGGAAAAAGAACTGTACTTTAACTAGAAAAACAAAACTGCAGCGCCTACTGTTTTGCTCTGATGAAATAAGATTTGGAATTTTTAAGCATTTAAAACAAGTGTCCTTTCCATTTTGCGATCATTTTTCTATTTTTTCCATCTTGAAATATTGGGCCTGATTATTATTAGATATTAGAGGTTTTCTCAGAAAAGATTCCACTTTAGTCACAAATTTTACTTGTCTTATGTAACTGAATAGATGGATGATACCTCTAGAGGAGGTCTAGGTTGGCTATTAGGAAAATCTTAGTCACTGGGAGGGTGGTGAAGCACTGCAATGGGTTGTCTAGAGAGGTGGTAGAATCTTCATCTAGGGATGTAAAGTGTTAATTGGTTAACCGATAAGCATTCACCTTACTAGCATGCTTACAGGATAACCGGCTAACCAGCAGCCCCCAGCCCGTGGCATGGTGCGGCAAGTCCTACCCAGCCTGGCCTTAGCAGCCCGGTTAATTTTTTTTTAAATGGGATTTTACATCCCTATCTCCATCCTTAGAGGTTTTTAAAACCAGGCTTGACAAGTCCCTGGCTGGAATGATTTGGTTGGGGTTGGTTCTGCTTTGAGCAGGGGATTAGACTAGATGACTTCCTGAGGTCTCTTCCAGCGCTAACGTATGAGTCTATGATACATTGTAAGTATTGTCAGAATTATTGAACCTACTCTTCCTTGGATGCTGGAGGTAAGATATGAAAAGTATATCTGTTAAAGATTCCAGCATTGCTAGGAATCAGTATGTTCTTAGAATCCCTGTAAGAACCACATTCAGTCCTACAATTCAGGTCCAGGTATGTGTAACAGACAGGAAATAGATAAATTTTAAAGCCGGACTCTTCTCTACTTTTCACAAGCTTTGCACCTGTGTAACTCCATTATTAGGGCAACTTTGGTGAAAACATAGACCATTGTGAGAGGAAAATAGTTCTATGATAGTTCAGCTCATCACTGCAATGAGTTGGCACAGATCATATATCCTTGTGCTGGTGCATATCTTAAGTAAAGCTTACTGCATCTTTCCAATGAAGAAACTCACCTATTTTAGAAATGTTACTTTTCTGTTTTGTCATCTTGTGCTTTAAATATGCTGTATCTAATTAGGAGACTTGGGCCAGTAAATCTTTTGTCTCATATTGAATAATGATTTGGTAGTGCTAGATTTTAAAGATATATATAGACGTACAAAAATGTCACATAAAAGTATCCAATTGTACCTGTTGTGTTTAAGACCACCATATGTGTTTACCTGTATTGTGCTAGATTTTTTCCAAAAAGTTCATTACCTACAAAGTGTTGTGGATAAAGCAATTAAGAGTTTGAAAATGTAACTGATTACATATTGCTAAATATAATCTGTGGCAAAACAGTCTCTTCATGATTTGAACTTAATGTGGCTCCTTTTTCTAGATTTTTTTATTAATTTTGTGGAAAATGTGTTAAAGTAGCGAAGAGATGTTTACACTCTTTTCTGTACAGTGCAACTTCCAAGATGGGGAAAGTCAGAGGGTTATACAGCTGTATTTAATCATTTATGCTACAGCATTGTTCCCATGTTTGCACTTGCTTACTCTCTGGCTCAGCGATTCTCTTTATTTATCCATAATGGTATTGCTTCAACAAAAAGGACCGAGGTAGTCCCACATAGAATAATACCCATTAGCTAGACTTGGCAGAAACTGATTTTTTTTTAAGTAAATTTGAAAGATAATGTTGACGTTTATTTTTAACCTTTTTTTTCTTCTTTAAATTTAAAAATTTAAATTTTCAGTTTGTTAAACTGCAGGGAGCTCCCAGTATGGCTGCACCATTGGGATGTTGGATCCCTTCAGATGCAATGTGTGGGGAAGGCTGCACTTGCCAGCAGCGATCAGTGGATGATTTTTTTCCCCTTGATTTCACCTTACACAAAGAAATCATTGTCTACCAAGGACTAATGATTTAAATTCTGCCAAGCCTATCCATAGCCCAATGGCTAGAGCACTTCACCTGCAAGGTGGTGGATCCCTGTGCAAATCCCTTCTTATCAACTGCGGGTCTCCCACTTTATAGTCAAGTACCCTAACCACAGGGCTAAAAGTTACGAGGGAGCTCCTCCTCCCATAAGGCCTGCTTTGTGTTAACTTGCCTGAGGATCTCTATGTTAGACAGGTCTGAGCACACCTATCAGATCTGGCCCCACACATCAGTTAGGCGTGTGAACACCTATCTTCCCCAGTTTGTGAATTGCTCTGGGGCTTAGACAGGAGATAGGTGTCCAGGTATCCATCTCCTAGAGCAGTGGTTCCCAACCTTTTCCAAATGGGGACCCATTTTGACAATTCAGGAAGACTTGGTGACCCAGGGCAATTTAAAAAAATGTGTGAATGGCTCCACCTGGCGACCCTTTTGAAATGTAATGGTGACCCATATTTGGGTCCGGACCCATAGGTTGGGAAACCCTATCCTAGAGTGAAGCAGCAGTGCACAGGCCCAGAGGCAGAAAGGTAGATAATAAGGAATGTTTTTATTGCAAAATCTTAGGTACCAAGTGAGTTTAAGAACCTACAGGGTTTGGCAGAAGTTTGTGAAACATGGTAGAGTCTAAAACTGAGACTTAGCCACTTCAATATTACTAGTCTAGGCTTAAGTGTACTTGTGCTAAAGAGCTTTGCCTGTTTGGGGCCTATTTCTGTGTTTAAAAACACAAAATAAGGGTTGGGAACTGGGCCCTTTTTCTAGAGGAAAGGGAGAAAACCCAGCTGAAAGTGCTTCTGAATTGTTAGAGGGAAGCATTGATTGTGCTGTGTGCTCCTGTCAGCCCCAGTGTGATGTCCAGTGACAGGGGAGGGATCACATGAAGATTACCTGTTGTGTTCCCTCTCTCTGGGCATCTGGTATTGGCCACTGTCAGCAGACAGGATACTGGGATGGATGGACCGTTGGTCTGACCCACTATGGCCATTCTTATGTTCTTATGTCCAGATTCCACTTCAAATTTGGTCTTTTAGCAAGTGTAATGCTAGTGCACTTATTTTTCTAAATTCAGTATAGTCAGCTGAGCAGCTTTGTCTAGACTGCTAATGAAGGCATTTTTCTTAATTTTCTGGTGTTTTAATTTTCGGCTTGGGCCCATTACACTCTCTCAGTTTATTTTTATAGTTCCTAAGCTGTCTGCTTTGTTATTCAAAATAGAAGTAGACAATGGAAACACAAACCACCTGCAAACTAACAAAGGAAAGCAGAAGAGCTTCTTGATTATTTTTTTTACTCTGTTTTCAGCACTTAGTCTCCATCTTATGAAGAAAAACACTACACCATACAAAAAGTACTGCACTTCCATCATTTCTCTAACAGACTTGCTCTTTGCAACCACCCTTCTACACCTTAAGAAAATCTTAAAATAAACCATCAACACCAAGTAATATGAAGTGCAGCAAATTTCGTCTGCAGAAATACCGTAAATTAGCGTATATAACCTGCAGGTTGTACACGTTTTTATAAACCGTGCCTCCACCCGCGGGGTATACATATCTACAGGGTATACACGTTTATTTTTACTCACAAGCCTGGACTGCACTCTCCATTACCCCTCCCAGAGGAGGGTGAGTTGCGCCTGGCTACGGCTGCGCGGCTCCTGGGGGCAAGTGCAGCTCCCCTCCCGCAGGCCGGCCAGCGCGCTTGCGCTGTGCTCTCCATTCCCCCCGGTGGCAGCTGGTATGTGCAATCACCGTGAATTAGCATATAGAACCCGCGGGTTATACTCGTCCGCAGGTTATCTAAGACTTTTTCTACACAAATCAGGAAAAGCCGCAGGTTATACACGAGTGCGGGTTATACTCGAGTGCGGGTTATATACGCTAATTCACGGTAATTCCTACAGGGTTACATTTCTTTAGCAGCACATATAAGCAAATGAGATGAATCAGCTAGATAACCAAAATGAAAAGCCACTGTGTGTGTGTGTGTGGATCTTTATATTAGATTGTCCATTCAGTTACCAGGTCTTGGCCCCAGGATCAGCATTCAACTTTTTTCCTCACTTCAGGGTGTCCCCAGATGCTAGGACTGGGCCATCATTTCTAGCTAGAATCTAGAAATTACTAAATTTGACCACATTGTATTTAAGATACAAAGGAATATAAATGGTGCTTTATCACTCACAAGTACGCTAACAAATGTGTGTCTATGAAAACTAAATTTGTTTAAAATCATGTTGCTTAACTAACTTTCTATTTGTGATTTAAACCGGAATAGATGGACTAAAATCCATGAATGTGATCTAAATTGTAAGTAACTATTTTTACTGGATAAAATTTTCAAAAGTACTCAAGTCCCCTTTTCAAATGTGATTTTTGACATTTAGGAGCCTACTTTTGCCACACCCAATTTCCTAAAATCTTATTTGAAAAGAGAACTTGTGCTAAATAATTTAGGCCCTTTTAAAAATTTTACCCACTTTCTTAATTGTAATGAATAAATTCAAAAGGTGAGCTGTTGATAGACTGAATTTCTCATGTGTGCAGAGTATCTGTACCTGAGAGCTGGGTGAACAGTAGTATATACTGCTTTTATCACACATTTTAGCAGTTTTAAAAAGCCCAAAATACTTTGTTTCCTGAAGGAGAGAGTCCTAAATCCACCACTACTTTTACTATTCTGTCAGTAGCACTTAGGCTCAACAAGCTCCAGTAATATTACTAACTGCAGTTTCCTTTTATCTACTGATGTAATATAGTGGGATTTAACACCTTCTTTGACATGACAAGATCTTATCTTGTCTCGCATAACAGCTCCCATTAATCTTTCTCACCATGAGATTTTCTCTGTTTCATCCTAACAGCAGTAGCCCAAAGCCAGCCTTTGCAAATTCTCAGGGCTTGATTCAATAATCCCCTATTCAGTAATAAAGAACAGTCCTGTGGTACTTTAGAGAGTAACATATATTATCTAAGGTGCCACAGGACTGGTTATTGTTTTTAAAGTTACAGACTAATACAGCTACCCCTCAGAGACTACTCAGATTAGGAATCTTTTACTGATAATAATTTCAAAGGGGAATTTATGATGAGTTCATCTTTTCATCCCATTGCTAGGATCAGAATATATATATTTAATGTTTTTATCTGCCAGTAGTGAAAGTCTGGCAAAGCAATTGAGGGTTGTTTTTGGGAAGGGGACATTTTACATAGCCCCATGTTTCCCCCTGACGCTCCATTATTTAGCTGAGCTTCTGAAAGGCACCCATGGTAACAGTGATTTTTATTTTCAACTGTAGAACCTCTAGTTTGGTCAATAATTTTGCAGGAACGACTGAAGCCAATGAGAGAGCTGCCTTTACTGGGAGTAGAGTGGGGCCCTATGAATGCAACGCCAGCTCAGGCTTGAAACTGAAAGTGTAGAATTTGGTCAGTACTTGGGTGAAAAATCTTCAGGGAAAACACCATTGCTTCCAGAAAAGGTGATCTTTTCCCGGAGAGTCATTACTGAGACAATTCCTTAACATGGTATAAAGGGCACCATGCTACTGGAGTTCAAGTACAGTTCTTTCAGAGGAACTGTAAGGTGAAGGAGTGATAATATATGGTCATTAAAGACTCCATGGCACTCTGGATATAGATGTGCTAACTCTAGCATCCAGGCTATATTTCAGTTCAACCTCTCAAATCTTGGACTCTCTGGCAACGGTGGTACAGTAAGACCATGGATGTTGCTGGACCAAAGAGCCCTGGCACAAGGCCAGCGGCTGCTGAGGAGCCCCAGTCTTGGGATCCCCTGCTGCTGGGGGCCAGTGGTGGGTGGGGATCCTTGGGGCTGATTTGCTTGGAGTAGTCCATCCGGTCTTCCTACCTGGTGCCACAGAGGACAGTTTGTTCCCTGTTCTGCCTAATCTCATGCCTAGCCATACATCCAAAACCCTGTGGAGCGCTAGCAATGGGGCACCAGTAAAGTCCTAGGATGGTAGGGATGGGGAAGGTTGTAATATTGGGGCTATAAATTTACCCTAATTGTGAGCTCAACTGTAAAAAGGTATGCAAGTTGATAAGATACCACAGTAATCTATGATAAAAACGTTATGGGGAAAGATGCTAAAGAGAGCCTGAGTTGTTCCAAACTGAAAGGCCTACTGATATAACCCGAGGATTATTTTAGGGTCATTCTTGATAAATAACAAAAATGTGGAACCAGACATGAGTGAACTAAAATTGGTGTAGCAGAAATGAGGCCTAATTGGTTGACAAAATAATGAGGGGTGGGCTATTCTCACTGTCCTCTTTCTGGATCCTTAAATATTTTTGAGAAATATTGGCTACTACAGTGAGCTTTGGCATCATAGCTGCAACCCCCACCCTCTCCTAGGACCTTCTGCATCAGGATCCTGAGAAATGTCCAGGCCAGAGAAAGGAACAACATTGTCACCTCTGCCAGCTCCAGCTAAATCCCCAATAACACTTGGGATGAGATGGGGACTGAACCTTACCAACAGCAGCAATGACCACTCCAGTATAGCCTCTTTTCCCCAACAGGATAGTTATTACCATCCTTGATACCATCAAAGACAGCCATTCTCAAACTTTAGCAACCCCTCTCCCATTTTGATTTAAAATTTTGAGGGACCCTCAGCTCTGTCCCCTCACTGAGGCCCTGCCCCCTTTTACTCAATCTCCTTTCCTGTGTCTCACTGTCTCCCACCCTCACTCAGTTTTTTACCAGGGTGGGGCAGAGTGTTAAGTTGCAGGAAAGATTGAGGTCTCCAACTGGGGGTGCAGGCTCTGAGGTGGAGCCAAGGATGAGGGGTTAGAGGTGCAGGAGGGTGCTCTAGGCTGGGGCAGAGAGTTAGGGTACATGGGATGATGTGGGATCCAGGAGGGAGTTTGGGTGAGGGAGGAGACTCTGGGCTGAGGCAGGAGGTTTGGGTGGGGAGTGAGGGGATGGGGAGTCAGCAGAAATGATGACTTTAGGGTGCAGTAAGGGATTGGGGTGCCAGTGGCATTTATCGTGGTTCCTAAGAAGCGGCCTCCAGGTCCATCCAGCTTCTTGCATATGGGTGCCCAGTGAGATGCTGTGCGCTGCATCACACCTGTGGGCTTCACCCCCACTGCTCCTGTTGGTCATGGTTCCTGGTCATGGAAGCAATGGAGCCAATTCTCAGGCAGGGGGAACACACAGAGCCTCCCTGGCTGCCCAGGGCCCTAGGGCAGGGATGGGCAAAATAGGGTGCATGGGCCAGATCCAGCCCGCCAAGCCACTGGATCTGGCTCATGGACACAGTAGGGAGCCTCAGACAGACTCCCTTCTTGCCCCAGGGCTCGCAACACTGCTCAGGAAAGTGGTTGCTGGGCTGTTAGTGTTTCCAAACCAGGGAGAGAGGCTTCGTGTGCTACCCCCTCCCCCAGCACAAACTCATTGGCTGGTTTCTAAGCAATGGGAGCTGCCTGTTTGAAGAACAGGTAGCACGCGAAGCACCACTCCTCTTTTCAGGCTCTTATTCACACATTCACATGGCCCCTGCAGGGGTGGGGCAGGTAGGGAGGCTGCCTGAGAAAGCGTGCTGGCTGGGAGTCACCCAGCTAAATCTTCTGGCCAGAGCCTGCCTCTGGCATCCCAGCCCCTCTGTCCCCCCAATCCACTTCCCCCCCGCCCCATTCCTAGTCCATAAGCCAAACCCTCTGCCCCCCCTACAGAGCCCATATCCCCTCCCGGATCTGGCACCCTAATCCCCTACCCCAGATCACAATCCCCTCCTGCCCTAGGTCACAACCCAAACCCCTGCACCCCTTCTTGTACCCCAGTCCCCCGCCCTAGGTCACAACCCCTTTCTGCCATGGGTCTTAACACAAACCCCTGGACCGCTATCCCATGCCTTAGGTCACAACTGCCTCCTTCCCCCCATCACAGACCTCACAGGGTCTCCTGCACCCCAAACCCTTACCCCAAGCTCCCTTCTGCATCCAAGCTCCATCCTGGACCCTGCACCTCCTCCATTAATATCATGTAAGAGTGCGGCTCTCAACCACTTTCCAAATTCTTGAAGTGGTCCCCCATCAAAAGTTATTGTCCACCCTGTCCTAGGGGCTGAGGCCCCTGGTGGCTGCCTCCAGGAGCTGCACAGAATCAGGGCATGTAAGCTTCGCTAAGACCCAGGCCCAGGAGTGGCCTGAGGCGGGCTGCGGCAGCTGGCGACCCCGCCTGCACGGCCGTCAATGGGGTGACGTCATCATCGGGCGCCATTTAAGGCGGTGCCCTAGGCGATGGCCAAGTCGGCCTATAGTCACGGGCCGCCCCTGCCCAGGCCACAGACCCCAGAGGCACTGAGAGGGAGGACAAGGAGGGAGGAACTGTTAAGTCTCTCCAGCTACGGAGAAGAGGAAAAAGGGAAATTAAAATGAAAGCTGTATTTAATATAATACATTTTAAGTGCTCTCTTTTTCTCTCTTCTCTGTACCTTTTAATAAACAGTCAAAATGAATTTAAGGGTGTGTTTGCCGTAGTGCTGTGCAGGTCGAGGTCTCTCTATATCACACTCTGAACTTTGTTTACAACTGTTTTAATATTGGACAATGACTGGATTATGTTAGCACCTTTAACCCACATATAGCCTTTCTCCGACTTACGAACCGGTTACGGACCAAGCAATTGGTTGTAACTCGGTTCGTTCGTAAGTCGGACCCCATTGAGTTACATGCAACTGCGCTGTTTGTAAGCACGGATCGCGTTCGTAACTCGGGGTCTGCCATTTATGACAGCTTTGGTCGTAACTGCGAACGGTCATAAGTCGACCGTTCGCAACTCGGGGACCGGCTGTAGTTCTTCTAAAATAATACCACAGGGGCATTCCCTCCTTCCATGGTTGAAGGAGAAATCTAATCAAGCAGACATGCTGGCCTCGTGTTTCCAATGTGTCAAGCTGAAAATATGGACAAAGAACTTACACCATTATAGTTATTTTCCTTTGTAAAAAAAAAAAAATCCTTTCACTAGTCTATTTGATGAAGAATGTCTTATTTTTTTTAAAAGTCACAGAGTCTCTATAATTCGATGTTATATATATATATATATTATGTACAGTGGGGAATTTTACAATATTTACAAAATATATTGCACTTTGGATGCCTATCCTATGGATTAAAACACACACTGTAAATAACCTCTACCCCCATCATAAATCTGTACAATATTTACACTCAACCTACCCTTTCCACAAAAACTGAATGAGAAAATGGGGTTTGCAGCCTACCCAGAGAGGAATAAATCCAAGTTCCAACAGATTACGGAGCATGGAGGAATAATGTCCGGTGTTCACATCGCTCACAAACAATCCCTTGCTAGTCATCCCTATTCTGATAAATGTGGGGCACAATATATCAGCTTCTTTGCGCTTGCTTTATAGAGATTCAAATATTTACACATGCACTTTTCAACTCGGGTTAAATATGAAGTAATAAAGCTACCTATAACAAAGCAAAGATGGAGTACTTTTTCAGGAATGTAATTTAGTGCTTAGAATGGACTGACAACTGTAGGCAAAGACATCATTAGTTTCTGTATAGGATGGACAGTAAAAGAAGCAGACATATTAAGTTTACCAATACTCTCCCATAAATGTGCTTTCCCCCTGAAATAGGCCAGCTCTAAAAGCAGAAGGATGATTCAGTTTTCATCCATGACCCTGAGTTTTCTGTTGAAACTACCAGTGGCACCAGTTAGAATACTGATTTTTGTAACAGGGATGCCTGTACAATAAAAAGTCCATAGATATCACATTCAGTCATATCACTACAAACCTTGGTTGGATTTCAGTTGGTAACTCAGGCTATGTCTAGACTGTAGGCTTCTTTCAGAAGAGATCTTCTGAAAAGACTTCTTGTGAAAGAGAGCATCCATGCTGCGAAAGCACATTGAAAAAGCGATCTGCTTTTTCGACAGATAGCGTCCGCTCAGTGTGGGCGCTATCTTGCATGTAAGCTGTGATTACTATGGGCGGAATGGCCACCAGAGTACCTGTGCTTTTTCCTCTTTCTCTTCTTGCGAAAGAACTCCTTTTCCCCATCCACACACACCTTTTTCCGAAAGAGCTCTTTTGCAATAAGACTTCTTCCTCGTAGAAAGAGGATTACCGATGTCCAAAAAACCTCTCTGTTCTGTTGATTTACTTTTGGAAGAATGTGACTGCAGTGTGGACGTAACTCAGGTTTTGTCGGAAAAACGGCTGTTTTCCCTACAAAACTCTGTAGTGTAGATATACCCTCAGAGAGGGAAGGCTCCATAAGTCATGCAACACTTGTGCAACAGTTTTTAATTTGCTAGCCTCAGAAAAGGATTGGTATTTCTGTTAAACAATGCAAATAACCATGGTGCTTGCTTCCATAAAATTTTGAAATATATGTAGATTTTCTTCTGTTGTAGTAATACATTTACATTGTTTCATCATTTAAACTTTAGTCAGACTGAGTGGGAAATAAAGATTCCCATTCTATGATATGTGTCACAGGAGCAGGTGTGCTGTGTTTAGCTCATTGGGTTCTAAAATGTAAGTTGGAAGGCCATGGGGTTGGGGGGATGGAATTTTGCAGAAGGCCTTTCTTTCTAAACGAATATACCCCTAAATACTAAAGAATTGTTATTTGTCACAGACTGGAGTTTGCAAGACTGGCAGCTAGAAAAATTCCTAGCCCCTAAACTTTGCTCATTATAACTTTTAAAGGACATGTACAGTTTAGAGGCTTATATTTTCCAGTCTCAGAGGGGTAGCTGTTAGTCTTTATCTGCAAAAACAATGAGGAGTCCTGTGGCACCTTAAAGACTAACAGATTTAGTCTTTAGCTTGCATCTAATTAAGTGGTTTTTACCCACAAAAACTTATGCCCAAATAAACCTGTTAGTCTTTAAGATACCACAAGAGTCTTCAATGTTTTTATATTTTCCAGTTTCATTGTATATTGATTTAGACTAGTACAATTATTTCAACTACAGTATAATAATTATAGAGAGCATCCTGCTTATAAGGATTCATTTAGCATTGCAGATAAATCTTTTCCATAGCTATCAACACTTCAAGCAACATTGCTGTATCTATCAGTTAGCTGTAATGATACCATTATGTGATTACTGCTATTTATGTATAGATTGCCTGAAGAATTCATTGAGGAATAATTCTGAGTAATAGATTTATTTATATAATGACATAATACTCTAAAAGTTAATAAAACCCACAAGAAAATACATTTGTTGTCTTTTGCTTGTTCTTTTCAACTATTTCAGGCTAATTGGAGCCTTTCACAGAAAGGTGATAATGAAAGATTTGTTCTCAGCAAGGTTATGGCAGGTGATTTGCATTTTAAAGTTTGACACATTTATAGACCTTTTGATCTTGTTTTTTTCTCCCCTCTCCTCTACTATATTGTACCAGGTGGAAAATCATGAAGTGACAAACTAGTTGCAAAAACAGCCTCAAAAACATACATCAGCAAAAGTGAATATTCATATATTTGTAGATTTGTAAGGTCAGGAAGCATGGTTAGATCATGTGGTCTAACCCTTGTATATAACACAGGGCGAAAGTTATGATGTTAAATTTTTATCTAGGGGAAAAAAGTCCCCCTAGAAGAGTTTAAAGGAAATATAGGGCTTGAGCCAATGTCCATTGAAGTCAAGATTAGATTAAATTTTCTGTATTTTGAATGGTATCATGCTTATATGTTACAATATAATCCATTTTTAGACGTAGGTGCTTGTGGTCACTTTGGGTGCATCTACACTGCAGGGCTTAACTCAACATAAGCTACGCAAATTGAGCTACATCAATTGCATAGCTTATTTTGAAAATGGGAGCATCTACACAGCACTTACTTTGAAACAGAGCACTCTTCCTCAATTTCCCTTACTCCTCATACAATAAGGGTTATAGGAGTCGAAGTAAGAAGCCCTCCAGCTTGACAGTATTTTGACATTATTTCAAAATAACTGCCAGCTGTGTAGATGTGGACTAAGTTATTTCAAAATAACAGAAGTTATTTTAAAATAATGTTGCTGTGTAGACGTACCCAGGCCTTTGAGTTCTCCAGGCTAAAAAGGAAAGCCTAGAAAGAGAAATATGAACAGGGAACTTGTTTGCACTCCTGGTGCAGATAGGTAAAATCAAGCTTGTCACCTGGAGTTTGTAAGTGATATATCCATTAAAATTCATAACAGCTCTTTTGAACAATAAAGCCAAAACATTGGGAACTTATTTAGATTGTAGCTGAATAGATGAACCATGAAACTTTTCTCTCATCATTTGATGCAATGGAAGATATCCTGACCTTTCTGTCAAAATGGCTAATCAGAGAACTGTATTCTAAGAACTCATGTAATCCTGGGCTTGACATTGATTCCCTTTGTGGCTTGGTTACAATGTGGCTGCCTCAGTTTTCCTAGCTGGACAAATGGGTAATTAATACTTTTTTGTGGTGTTTTTCATCTTGAAGCTAAGCCTCATTCTACAGAGAGAACAAAATATTCCACCTCTCTGTCTCTCACTAACTTGTCAGTGCAAGAGCTAGGAACAGACCACATGTCTCCTGACTTCCAGTTACTTGCCCTATCAGTGCACCCACACTGCCTCCCGGAATATTTAGGAAGTTTAAAGGAGTATTACGGGCATTAGTTGTTGTTCTTTTAAGATAAAAGGGGTTTATACAAGTACTAAGATGCTTTTTGATTATGTACTTACATTTTAACATATATATTTTAATATGATTTTATAGCCCCTCTTCTGTTTTCTCCATTAAATGATTCTGCCAGCTTTTAGGAGAATTAAGTATTAATAAAACGTCTAGAAAATTCAGATGCTAATACATTTGATCTCCTACAGGCTGATAGCTATCTCGGTAATTTCAGATTCAGCCCTTCAGTGAGCATCAGATCTCAGACAAGAGTCTTAGATTGATGAATGTACATCAGAGCTTCACAGAGCAGGTCAATGCAAGGGAAATTAAAAATTCCCCTTCTGTTTCTGTCCCACTTGCCTATATGTACTTCTGTAGATTGTTTCGGTAGGGAACTTGGGTAGTTTTAAAAGAATATTTCCATTGCATCCAGGAGGACAATACAGATTAGATTTAACTGCTTGCTGCTAGTGTCTCCATTCTATTAAATTATTATTTGTATTTACAGTAGCACCTAGAGGTAGCAAATGTGAACAAGGACCCACTACGTTGAGCTCCATTGAAATACCTAGTAAGAGATGGTCTCTGCCCTGAAGAAGCTACAATCCAAATAAACAATATAGAAAAAAGGGAGGGAGGGGAAATGGAAGCACAAAGTAGTGAAGTGACTTACCCACGATCTTGCAGCAGGTCAGTGACAGAGCTAGGCATTGAGCCCATATCTCCTGCTAGGAGTGTGATCCCATTACTGAGTAGGAAATTAGTGGTCCTCATTATAATGGGCTCGCAGTCACAGAAGTGAAGGGTTGAATTTGATTACAGGTCTTTCTTCCTTGCAGCTCTCCATTTTATTGTCACTTCGTTTGAGGCGACTGCTTGATGGGCTTAGAACATAAGAACGGCCGTACTGGGTCAGACCAAAGGTCCATCTAGCCCAGTATCCTGTCTGCCGACAGTGGCCAGCACCAGGTGCCTCAGAGAGGGTGGACCGAAGACAATGATCAAGCGATTTGTCTCCTGCCATCCCTCTCCAGACTCTGACAAACAGAGGCCAAGGACACCATTTTATCCTCTGGCTAATTGCCTTTTATGGACCTAACCTCCATGAAATTATCTAGCTTCTCTTTAAACTCTGTTATAGTCCTAGCCTTCACAGTCTCCTCTGGCAAGGAGTTCCACAGGTTGACTACACGCTGTGTGAAGAAGAACTTTCTTTTATTAGTTTTAAACCTGCTACCCATTAATTTCATTTGGTGTCCTCTAGTTCTTCTATTTAGGAACTAATAAATAACTTTTCTTTATCGGCCCTCTCACACCACTCATGATTTTATATACCTCTATCATATCCCCTCAGTCTCCTCTTTTCTAAACTGAAAAGTCCCAGTCGCTTAACCTCTCCTCATATGGGACCCGTTCCAAACCCCTAATCATTTTAGTTGCCTTTTCTGAACCCTTTCCAAGGCCAAAATATCTTTTTTGAGGTGAGGAGACCACATCTGTACACAGTATTCAAGATGTGGGCGTAGTAGTTTTATACAGGGCAGTAAGATATTCTGTGTCTTATTTTCTATCCCTTTCTTAATAATTCCTAGCATCCTATTTGCCTTTTTGACCGCGCTGCACACTGTGTGGAAGTTTTCAGAGAACTGTCCACGATAACTCCAAGATCTCTTTCCTGATTTGTCATAGCCAAATTAGCCCCCATCATACTGTACGTATAGTTGGGGTTATTTTTCCCGATGTGCATTACTTTACACTTATCCACATTAAATTTCATTTGCCATTTTGTTGCCCAATCACTCAGTTTGGTGAGATCTTCTTGGAGTCCTCACAGTCTGCTTCTGTCTTGACTATCCTAAACAGTTTGATATCATCTGCAAACTTTACCACCTCACTGCTTACCCCTTTCTCCAGATCATTTATGAATAAGTTGAAAAGGATTGGTCCCAGGACTGACCCTTGGGGGACACCACTAGTTACCCCTCTCCATTCTGAAAATTTCACTCTTTGTTCTCTTCAACACTTTTTCTGGTACATTGGCCTTTCTTGTGTCTCATTTGTTTTAAAAATGGAAGTGAAAATAGGTTCATATATTATAGCAGAGTCTTCTCCAAGTAATAGTAGCTTATGCAAGATCAATGAGGGTGTGGAGAACCTCAGCTGAATCCCACCCTTACTCATTCTCCAACCTATGCTTTGGAATTTCCGATTGTGTTGCAGTAAGTGAAAAAAGCAAAACAAACTCTGTCCCAAGTGGTGATCAAATGCTTCTTCTCCACAGTAATGACTGTATCTGTTATGGAGATGGCAAAGAGTTATTCAGTCAGTGGTGCAGGTGAACTGGCATGTGATATGTATGTGTGATTTCTGTGGGTTAGAAAACATGTTCTACATGGAACAGTCAGAAAGATGAAGAAAAGAGAAGATGAATGTAATGTGAAACCTACAAGAGACGAGAGAATGGGAAGGAGAAATGAGATAAGTTCAAGAGGAGAGAGATAATCTGGGAAAGAGGAAGATAGTGATAGGATGAGGAGGCAGAGGAGGCAAGATGAAGCTAAGAGGATAAAATGGTATAGAGGAAATTTAGTCATTCACTTGAATGGGACCAGGATTTCAGTCACCGAAAATCCACTCTCCCAGGAACTCTGCCTCTTGTCTCTCAGATACAGGGAGCTCTAACTTAACAAGAAGCAATAGAGACATTCAGAAGTGCTGAGGAAAAACAATGGAGTCCTGTATCATCAGCGCTATAGTGGGAAATCTGAAAAAAAAAAAAAATTGTTCAACAACTTATGGGTATAAAACCCAAAGAATGTTAAAAGCTTTAAAGAATCAAAAGATAACTAGCATCTGATTATTAAAAAGTTGGTGCACATTTTTGCTACATTGTAGAAAAATTTCTGATTAATTTTGCCATGCTGAGCATAGCCTTCAAAAATACAAAATGTCAGGATGAAACATATAAGATACAACCTAAGTGCAAGATGCTAAAAACAATATGAGCACAAGTATCCAGCTTGTATAGTGGCCTCATGAGACAGGGTATACCTTCCTATGGATTACTCGGCACTGTTCTTCACAACGTAACATTTCCTGCACTTTGTATTGATTTTACCATGGAACGTGGAAGAGCCCCACAATACCATGTGCAAAGGCGCCATTCTCTAGTTAGAACTTAGGAACAGAAATCAAGAGATTTGGGGTTTAGTTCTAACTCTGCTATTGACGTATTGTGTAGCCTCGAGCAAGTCACTTGAGTTTGTCTTGGTTTACCTAACTGTAAGATGGGGATAAAACACACCTATTTATTTCACAATGGTGGCCATGTTTAATTTATTAGGCCTCATTTTAGCAAGGCACTTAAGGACATGTGCTTCACTTCAGACATATGCTTAATTTCCATAGCAGATAAAGAGCTAAGAAAATTGAAATAGTTGCAGTTGAAGTAAATGTAACTTTAGGATGTGCTTAAGTGCTTTGCTTAAAAAATTAGACTTAAGTATGTGCTCATGTATAACATTGAATCTGGGCCCTAATATTTGCAAAGTTCTTTGACATTCAATCTATATGAAGGCTAATTATTATTAGTGTTTATGATCTCAAATTTCTGTTGCCTTTTTTCATAGGATATATGGTAGTTTTATAACTATTAAATTGATATGCCACAGGGGATCATTTCAGCCAGCACTAAAATGGAGGCACCTCTGGGATGAAATATGGTAACTGTCCTGCAGCATGCAGGAATGCTATGCATCAGTTTTAGGACATAAAGATGATTCTTTCCATTTGAAACTGAATGGGGAATTTAGGCAGGCAAAATGACACACTAAGTGCTGAAAGTTGGCATGGATAATTGATTTGCACTCCTGTTCATAGCCATTTAGGTTAGTATTAAGTAGAATTTAAAGAATATACAAATTTACTTGAAATAAGCATAGCTCTTTATTTTTAATTTGATTTTCTTTGACTGCTAGAGGTGGATGTGAGCTCTGCGGAGAGGTTCTGAACATCCTGATGAATATTGTCATCACTCTGGAAAACTATTCATTCAAAATACAAGGCACTGTGTTCCGTTTTAATGGGGGAGGGGTTCATTTTACGAGGAATAAGGGATCTTTCGGAAAAGGCTTTATTTTCCGCAAGAGCCGCGTCTAGACTGGCGCTTTTTTCCGTCAAAGCTCCGAGCCGGAAAAAAGCAGCAGCCATGTTTATGCAAATGAAGCGGGGGGCATTTAAATCCCCGCTTCATTTGCAATTGCGATACGTCTAATTTGCATCCCTTTTACGGAAAAGGGATGCAGTCTAGACGTAGCCATGGTGTTGCAACCAATTAATCTTTTCCGTCCATGTACAAATTTTTTCCTCCCATGAGCAAAATACATTTTATGTGCTGTAAGGCATGTGCAAATGTGTACCACCTGTAGAAATAAAAAAAGCCTAGCTGTTGGCACTCTGCTAATTAGCTAGGTGGCATCTGAATCTCAGTGTGGCTGCATAAGTGCACAGCTTACAGGAAACACTGGTTTCATCCTCATACACAATGTTGCAGTCCCACTCCAGTCTGGCCTGTGTGCCCCTCTCTCTCAATCTGGGGAAATGGGACAGGGGAGACAGACAAGCTGAACATGAGGTTAACTGAGTGGTGCTGTGATCTTGTGCAACAGGTCACAATTCCTGGAGTGAGGAGAAATGCTCCTGCAGGACAAGAGCTGTTTGCTGCAGTCCAGGCTCATTCTCCAATCCCTGTGCCAAGACCTCATCTTTCAGCACCCCTACTATACTCTTCTTCTGGCACAGGTCCTTGCAACCCGTCTTCTGTCCTGTTAAAAGAAATTTTACTAGAATGGCTTCCGACCATGTCACGGGACTGCAGATACGATCTTCATTGCACGGCAGCTGCAAGAGAAGTGTCAGGAGGAAAACCAACCACTGTACATGGCTTTTATTGATCTAACTAAAGCCTTTGACTCAGTGAATCACTGTGCCCTTTGGACTATACTTTCGAAGATTGGATGTCCTGATAAATATATCAATGTCCTAAAGTTGTTTCATGACAACATGGAAATGATTGTTCTGAGCATCACTGGCTCTCAAAATGAACCTTTGAAAGTACAAACAGGAGTCAAACAGGGCTGTATCATCGCGCCAGCCATGTTTGCCATCTTTATTACAGCCATTTTTGAGCTAATTGCTGGGAAGCTCCCAGGTGGCATTGAAATCATCTACAGAATGGATGGAACACTGTTTAGGCTTAGCAGGCTGAAAGCTAAGAGTAAGATTTTCACCACATCTGTTGTGGAGCTTCAGTATGCTGATGACAATGCAGTTTTTGCCCATTCAAAGAAAAATCTTCAAACTATCTTGAACATATTTGCTGATGCTTACGCATGTCTTGGTCTCACCCTCAACATCAAGAAGACCAAAGTGCTCCATCAGCCCTTTCCAAATGAGGTACCATACGCCCCATCTATTAAAATCAATGGAGAGGCACTGGAGAATTTTCTCTACCTTAGAAGTTATCTTTCATCCAAAGCAGATATTGATGTAGAAATCCAACACCATCTGAGCTGTGCCAGTGCATCCTTTCCTTGTTTATGGCACAGGGTTTTTGAAGATCACGACATTTAAACAGACACTAAGCTTCTTGTCTATCAAGCCGTCATTCTCCCAACACTATGGTATGGGTCAGAAACCTGGACAACCTTCAGACATTACTTGAAAATCCTTGAGTGGTATCACCAATGCTGCCTCTGTAAGATCTTGAAGATCAAATGGGAAGACAGGTGCATTAACATCAGTGTTCTGGAAGAGGCAAAGACCACCAGAATTAAAACAATGATCATCCGTCAGCAACTTTGCTGGACTGGTCACGTTGTTTGGATGCCAGACCATCGCCTCCCAAACAGGTCTTGTTTTCTCAGCTGAAAGAAGGGTACTATAATGTGGGAGAACAATGAAAGCATTATAAGGACTTGCTAAAGGATAACTTAAAGAAGCGCGACATTGATGTTGACACTTGGGACACACTCGTCCAGGATCTCTCAAAATGGAGAGAAGTCCTATGCAATGACTCCCTGCATTTTGAATTTGCCCACCGACATGCTGAAAAGGAGAAGAGGAACTGGCTTCTAGTCATGGTCAACAGCCTCCTGCTGTACCTGGAAACATCTGTTCTCACTGTAATAGAACCTGTGGTTCCAGGATTGGCCTTATCAGCCACCTGAGGGTCCATAGTTCCTATGGAAGATGATTATACTTGGCAACGAGTGATTGCCCATCATTCTCTTGTATATGTTAATGTGTATGTTAATGTAGACAAAACTACAATAATTTTGTGATCTTTCTGTGGCTTATTCTTTTACCTGTAACTCTGCCTTGCAGTACAGGTTGGACCTCTCTGATCCAGCACCCTTGGGACCTCACCAGTCCCAGAGGAGGGATTTTGCCAGATCAGGGGAGGTCATTTCTGGCTCCCCTGCTGCCAGCCCCCTCCAACCCACTGCTCTCCCAACTGGTTCCTCCCTCTCACTAGCCCTGCTACCCTGTCAGCCCTTGCTGCCTTACAGGGCAGCCCCGCCACCTCTGCGCACTGGGCTCCTGTTGCCATGCCCAGCTCCTGCTGTTGCGATAGGCAGCCCCGCTGCCTCTGCTCGCTGGGCTCCCACTGCCATGCCAGGCAGCCCCACTGCCTGTGCACTCACTGGGCTCCTGCTGCAGTACCCAGCAGCCCCACTGCTTCTGTGCGCTGGGTTCCCACTACAGAGCCTGGCTCCTGCTGCTGCTCTGGACAGCCCTGCAGCCTGTGCACCAGGCTCCTGCTGCTGTGCTTGGGGCTCCTGCAGCTCTGCCAGGAAGCCCCTTCTGCTGTGCATGGGGTTCCCAGTGCCCTGCTGGGGAGCCCCTCTACTGAGGCACTAGCCCTCCACTGGGACTCTCTGGTCCTGGAACATCTGTGATCCTGCTGGACCACAGGTGTTGCCAGACCAGAGAGTCCCAGTTAAGAGAGTTTCAATCTGTCACTAAAAATTTCTGTCACAAAATAATAGCCTTAGTAATAAGTGCTATGTGAGCCCAATAACAAGTATTATCAACAAAAAAGGGTCAGGCTTTTCATGAAGAAAATATGAGACTCACTTGGAAATAACTTATCTAGACTTTTATTGGGATATAGGTACTGCTGTTGGTCTTTAAATGTTTTTAAAATATCAACATTAGCTTTGAAATATACCAAATTGAATTAAAGAGATGAAATATCACTGCAGGTGTCTGAAATAAAAGGGCCATAGAACTGGATTCTGACATTCTCCTGCTATAATAGAACTTTATTATTTTGATAACATCCGTCGTCTTCCATTTTCTGAGCAAAATAAGCCAATTTAGGCTATTTTTTCTCCCTTTGCCCTTTTCCTCTGATTGGAATGGCCAGCAGACATTAAAGACCAACCACATAGACTATTCTCCTTTCAACTTCTGTTAACAGGGGTATTAAAAAGACATTCCCAAATATCAGTTGAAAAACACTAAGTAATAAAATCCGTACTTAAAAGGTGGGTAGGTGTAAATTCCACACGTAAGTCTTTTCATCTAGGAAACCAGTTGCTTAGAGATCAGTTGTTTTAATGAATTGGGGAGCTGCTGTCACTTTTCAGTCAGTTGGGATTGCCACTTTTTGGTGGATCAAATACTCACATCTGAGGTTTTAAAGTCAAACTGTAGGCCCTGATCCTGCACAGAGAACTGTGTGAGTGACTCTTGTGACCATACGGAGTCCTACAGAAGTCAATGGTATCTGACTGCATGATATTCTTGTAGGACCAGGGTCCTACTTAGGTGTTTTTTGTTGTTGTTTTTTTAAATGTGTCTTAAGAACATTGAAGTGTCTGAGGTTTAAGGATCACATTTTCAAAAGTGCTTAGAATAGTAAAATGCCAGTTGACCTTAATTAAAGCAGAATTAGGCCAGCACTGAGTGTGCTTTTTAAAAATCCCATCCCCAATTCTTCATAAATGTTCTGCTAATGATGAACGTAATAGTTATTGTCCCAGTTCTAATCTCAGATGTGCACACAACTCTCATTGACTGAAGACTCTTGACATTCTACAGAGTTGCGTCCACTGTCATTCCCACCCACCTTTTTGTCTTAAAGACTTTTCTTTTCAAGTGAATTGTAATTTGCAATTCATCAATGTTATTTAAACTATTGTCCCCTTAAACAAATTCTTATTTATCTAAAATGAGATCATGACCTACTGAACAAGTCTCTCAGTGTTTGAAAAACCCAGTAGTCAAATTACTGACAAGCATGGGAGGAAGCATAGAGTATTTGTTAGAATGAAATTGAAAATTTGGAATCTGAGATGCTGCTTGTCCTTTGCCACTACTCTGAGTGTGATCTAGGACAAAAACCCTCTGGGATAATTTTCAGAAGTGCTGAACTGCTACTGAAGTATGATCATTCAGCACTTTTGAAATTCAGGTAATTAACTGGTCTGTGCCTAAGGTTAGGCTTCTATAAAACAGGAAATAAAACTCACAATTCCTGGCTGAGTGATATTAATCAGTTAACATTTGTAAAGTTTCTGGGGAATTGTTATCTGCAAGGCAAAAAAGGTTGGGTATGTAAGCAGCTTGGGGCAGGGACTGTTTCTGTGTTATATATTTATATGGCTCTTAGCATCTGGAGGCCAACATTCCATTGTGCTACAAGCAAGACAAGTAATTAATAATAATGTATCCTCTATCCTTTTGGAATAAACAGAGGTGGTCTCACTAGAATTTTGTACCAATTGTAAATAAAATTAGATATTAAAAGATTACAATGGTGCTTTCTCTTTTTTACTACTGAAACACCTTTACGCAGGTTAATTCATTTAAAATCTGCTGCTACTATATTTTTCTCAAATTGCAACTTTTCCTCTCCTTTTGTGCTTCTTCTTACTATTATACATTAAGCCTGCCTATTATATACTATTATATGTTAATCCATTCCCCATAAATATACTATTGGTTATATTTATTTTTTGTAGAAAATTTTCCCAAATGATAAATTTGCATTAATACAAATTTTCCATACTGATAGGTCCGAGGGCTTCTTTACACAAGTTATATTAAATGCAAATCTTTCACACTAAACATGGATATTATCACGTAAATCTAACATTCTTTTCTAGTGCCTTTTCTAGTTATTTAAGATTACTTTTGTTTGCAAATATTCATACATTTCCTTCTCTTATAGTCAGAAATATAATCAAGAAACTGTTCATTTTAAAGGAGATGGAGTTCAAAATGTTAGATTTTATACTATTGAATAAATTACTGAAACAGTCAAGCAGAAAATGCCTTATTGTTTACGTGTCAGTGAGTATTTCTATGATATTAGACTCATAACTCAATAACCGTCAATACTCGTGGGAAGACAAAAAAAAGGAACAATCCCACATTTATGTGAGAGGGAAATTGAGATTCCCAGTGTGTAAATTATTCAAAGGAAAATTGTGGGAATGCACTGCCCAGAATAATTTAATTTCCATGTTTTATGATTTTCTTCTAAGACTTGCAGAGGATAGAATATCAAATATTTTATATTGTACAGAAAAAATAAATCCAGTACTTGATTGGAGAATGAGGACTGTTTGTAAATGCTTTCCTCTCTGCAGCACATTTTAAATAATCTCATTTTTTCTAGTGTCAAAACAATGTTGTACAGTGTTCAGCAAGTATCAACAAATTATTCCTTTTATGGATTGTAATACAAATTAGTTTGATAGTGACCATCTATTTGTGATTCCACTGCTTTCACACTGAGGCTCAGTACCTAGCCTAAAATCCACTGTAGACCATGTAAATATTTTCATTTGCTTTAAGAGGCTTTAGATTATTCAATGCCTTGGCTTGGAAAGGAGCTCATCTTGACTTCCAATTTTGTAGGTCAATAATAGGAGGTCACATCCCAGAATCTGGTCCTTTATCTTTTTAGGGGTGACCATACTGGATTAGACCAGTGGTCCACCTAATCTAGTATCCTGTCTGACAGTAGCCAGCACTAGATGCTTTTAGAGGAATGTGTAGGAAATCCCATAGCACGCAGATATGGGATAATCTTAATTTTTCTACCATCCTCCCATAAATATCTTGTCCTAATCCCCTTCAATATGATGTGCATAGTACACTAGACAAAGCTGTTCATATGCAGCCAAAACTTATAACTACAAAACTTGGTACATGTATGATAAATCTTCCTGTGTTCATATCTGCTGTTAGTACATGATATTTCTCTGTAAAAATGAACTGTGAACATACATACATACATAATGCAAACTGCTGATGTGTTTTGTTAGTGATGGTTTCAACTACTTTAAAATAAGAAAATTGTAAGAATATGTGAAATCAGCGAGTCTAATTTTGATTTCACTTCAAGGATTCCAAAATGTGATCCCAAATTGAATATTATTAGTAAGAACAATTTAATTTTTTGGAAACTTCCTTGACCCAGCACTCCCAACTCCCATTTTTTCCCCCTCAAAAATACTCCTCTGTTTTTTAACCCACTTTAGTTCTTGTTTTAAGAGACACTATAGAAAAAGGTAAGGTGATAGAAAAATGATAAATAAAGAAGATAAAATATGAAAGAGAGGCAGTCACTAGGAACCATGAGAAGAGGGAAACAGGAACAAAAAGATGTGGGAGGGGAGTTTTAATCAGGACAAAAAAAAGGTCACCTTTTATGGTAGCTTAGCACTTACTTTCTTGTTCTTTTTCCTGCTACCAGTTGCATACATGCAACAAGGTGAAATCACAGTAAATTCCCCTCAGTTTTTAGCATTTGGTTTTTAATGTTCACAGACAGCTGCATGATATGTTTCTCATGGTTAAGTAAACTGAGTTTCCTTAATGAGGAAACAAACCTACATACTCCCTAGCAGAGAGCACACTCAGGGTGAAATCTGGCGAAAATCCTGCTTGTGGTGTGATGTGGTAGCACGTTATGTACGCTGTTGGTCAATATTCTTAAACAAGTCTCCACTCAAAGTACCAGAATTGTTCACCTTTGCTTTGTGGTTCTCACTCATTTACCTCATGCATAAGAATAATATCATACTATGTCTCCCATGAACCGATTGTGTAATGCCCTATATACAATGTATTGAACCAAAATCCATTGAAGTTAATGGGAGTCTACTGATTCCAGTGAACATTGGTTTGGGTGCTAATTGAACACAAAAGTTTTCTTAATGAACCCAGTGCAAGTTTCATAACCATAGAGAAATGGAATGTTCCCATCAAGTTTTAATATTCACTAGCTGCATACAATTCATGGGCATACCCCCTTCATCTTTTTCCAAATGGACGTTGACTCCCACAAAAGCTCCACTTAAAGAATTCAGAAAAAACATGCAGAATTTCATGGAATATAGTATCATTTTCTAGATTACAAATTAAGGATGAAGTTTTGCCTTTATATTTAGTCTGAGGATTGCCATTGACTTCAGTAAGAGTTGCATTTGGACCTTCAAGAGGGCAGTTTGGGAGGGAGCCTCTTGCTTTTTCTCCCTCCTATCTATAAATTTTCTTTCTTCTATTTTTCTTGCACGTTCTGGGTACATCTACGCAGCAGTGTTATTTCGGAATAACGCATTATTCCGAAATAACAAAATGCATGTCTAAACTACAAGCCTTTATTTCAAAACAATGTCGAGCTGGAGGACTTCTTACTCTGACTCACGGTAACCCTCATTTTATGAGGAGTAAGGGAACTCAAAGGAAGAGTATTCTTCCTTCAACTTCTTGCTGTGTAGATAGCGTCAAAAGCCAAGTTAAGCTATTTTGACTTCAGCTACACAATTGACGTAGCTGAAGTTGCGTATCTTATTCCAACTTTAGCCCTGCAGTGCAGATGTATTTATTCTCTCTGACATTTCCATGACTAACTACTGTTGTGACTGGAGGCCACATGATTCAGGGGGTAGTGGAGTAAAAAGCTCTTGGTTCTATTGCAACCTCTGCTACTGACCTAGTAGATGGCCTTAGACAAGCCACCTCATCTGTCTCTCCCTCTGTTAAAGCTTAAATGATGATTACCCTCTTTAAAAATGCTTTGAGATTTAGAGATGAAAAGTGCTATCTATGAACTTAGTATTAGTAATTTAAGAACATAAAAATGGCCATACTGAGTCAGGCCAAAGGTCCATCTAGCCTGGTATCTTGTCTTCCAACTGTGGACAATGTCAGGTGCTTCAGGAGTGAACAGCATAGGTGATCATCAAGTGAGCCAGTCCCTGTCGTCCATTTAAGGGACAATTGATGTGATGCTGCTCTACTGAATTCACTGGGTGTTTATAAGTGACTTGAAAGGATGTAGTGAGAGAAAATTGTCTCTCTCTTCATAAAAGGGATGGATTTCTAGAAGTACAGCATAATAGGTTTTAGTTTTGTTTTGTGTATGTTCACTGTACTAATGAGTTTCAGTTAGAAATCTCTGTGTAAAGGTTTACTGTCTGGGCATAGGGCTCATACACTATTTAAAAAAAATTGCATTTGTAATTTTTCACTGACAATACTTCAGCATTGTTTACAGTTACAGATTATTTTTGTTTTGATTTGGGCAATTTATAATGGTTAATAAATGTTCAGGCTGCAGGGAATAAGCCTTTATGCTTCTTGTTCTACTGATAAAAGCAAAGAGCTTCAAAGAGAAGTTATAACCACAAATGTCAAGGGAAATGTGTAAAGCTGTAAGTGTAAACTGAAAACGAACTTTCTGATTTAAGTATAGAACACAGATTATGAGTGAATATTGCACCAGCACAGAGAGTGGGCCAAATTAATTACTGCTATTATACGACTTGAAATAACTACACAGAAAATACTACTACATGGTTTTATATGACCTTTTTTTTCTAGCCTAGTGATCACTTCACTGCATATAATTTTTGTTTGGATTCCATGTTAATAAAATCAAATACATTTGTAGATGTGTTTTATTTTTTCCTTTGCCTCTTTAATCAATTATTCCCCACTCCCATGTTAAATGTAGATGTGCAGTCTTAATTGGTTAGTTACAAGAAGATAATCTTTTTTCCTTCTCACTGTTGCCTGTTAGTTTAAAGGTTTTTTAGCTGAAGGTTGATAATTATCAGTGAGAAGAAAATAACACATCAGGAGTTCATTTTCCATCTTAGCACTTGGGATCTCCTTTGAACTCCCCCCACCAAACCCTCTTTCCCATTTTGTCACTTCTCCCAGTCTGTCATAAAAGGGTCTCCCTGCATAGAGACTTCAGCCATTGCTCCTTAGCTGAGGGAATTACTTCTCACAACGGCTCTTCCTGGATGGATAAATTGCATGAGACTTTGACTAATATGGAAACTGATTTGGGCACTGATAATTCTGTCTTTCTGTCTTCCTGGGACTGGAAAAGCAGTGTAGGAGCCTATGAGCTGAACCAGATCTCCTCCCCTCACAGCTTATCTCCAGCTCCTTCCTTTGAATCGTACTCTTCTTCCCCTTGTCCAGCTGTGACTGAGATGCCCTACAACAGCAGCAGCAATGGCAGCAGCCTGATCGGATACAGCTTGATAGATTTTTCTTCTGCATACTTACAGAATGCTGGACAGGCCAAGGCTCAGAAAGGCACCAAGGCCAGGATGTCAGCCCAGCGCAGAAGGAAAGCCAGTGAGAGAGAGAAGCTCAGGATGAGGACCCTGGCAGATGCTTTACACACCTTGCGCAATTACCTCCCTCCTGTCTACAGCCAAAGAGGCCAGCCTCTCACCAAAATACAGACACTGAAATACACCATCAAGTACATCAGTGAACTCACAGACCTGCTGAACAGTGTCAAACGGGCATAGACACCACCACTCCCATCCCGCCTGACAAACCTGCCGCTGGAGCTTTGAGATCTCTTCTCCTAAAAAATCCTTCTTTAAAAATATCAAATGGAACTTTGCGTTAGTTCTTCCTGTAAAAAATCCAAAGTGTCTTGAGAAAATGAAGACAGAACAAAAGGAATAGGGATGGAGGAGTCATTGCTGTACATATCTCAGAATGCTCTGAGTCACATGGGAATGTGTTTACTTGTACATTACCTGAGTTACTTGTACATTACGTGAGTTATGGGTTGTTGGGTTGGTTTATAACTACATTGAAATCAGTCTGATTCAATAGTGAGCAAGGCAAATAGGTTCTGTGAGGATTGGTACACCATAATTCAGACCTATCTTCTGTTGAATAAATATTGATTATTTGGCCAAATAATCAATCTACTCAGTTTAAAAAAGATCATTGGGTTTAAAGTGAATTATTGAAAGATATAAAAAAAATACAAAAATATTAAGCATAATGGTTTGTAGGCACTTTAATATTAGGATTCGGAACAGCATGTATATTTAGTTCAAGTATTGCTAATAAATAAGGCTATTTATCCACATTTCTAGAATTATGTACCTAAAATGAAGAAACTTAAGTAATATTAAGAATGTCTTTGAAAACAAATAAAATACCACTCTGCTTTGTACTTAGTATCTTGTATTGTATCTCTGACAAAAAAGCATATTCCAGAAATGACTGGTTTTTATATCCCTATAGAATTTAACAGGGAATAACATTTTATAGAATTGTCTTGCAGCACCTTAGAGACTAACCAACCATATAGTCATTGTTTTTTTAAGTTTTTCCAGTTACAGACTAACTCGGCTACCCGTCTGAAGCTTGTCTAAAACTATTAGGCTTAGCCTACAAGTTTTCACAGCAGGGATATTAAATTCTATAGAATTATTTAGAATGCTATAAAGATAGTCTCTTTGTTTTAATTTTAATTTCTATAGACATATTTATTATACATAGGACATAATTGGTTAAATTTGTATTAAATTCTCCCGGCCTTCTATCAGAGGGCTAGATTAGATCAAGCCCACTTCTTTCTCTCCCTTCCTCTCCCAGCAACTCAACAGAGTAGAATCTAAAAGTTTAATCTCAATGAATCACTTCAGGTTACAGACTTGTGCAAGGTTCACACTCTAGGTGCTTATGAAACCTAGGGTATCATGTGTAAAGATCAGCAGTTTCCCACAGTCAAGAACAGTTCTTCTTTCTGTCAAGCCAGGAAACAATTCAAATCTTAACTTACTTTGACTTTCTGTGATAGATACAACACAGGCTACAACATATTATACAGTAAAAAGAAAAGTTTGTATTATACATTTTCCTCCACATTGCTTTAGATAATCCTCACTCTGTGGCTAGCAATATGCAGAAAGGAGTGAAAGACTGGAAGAACTTGTGCATTTTTCCAGTGCAGGTCTGAGCTATTGTGAAGCAGAACAAAGCGAGTTAACCTTTCTGTGCCATAGGACATAAGACATATATAGGGCTGCCCCATCATTCTACATAGACTATAGGGACATACATATTGTGTGCATGGGAAGGATGAATAGCTGAGTGTCACTGTGTTGAATGCAAATTTTGTGTTTTTAGATACATAATATATTCAATTTAATCACTAAAGGGATTATTACTTTACTGTAAGTTTTCCAGCTCTTTTTTTCTTCGTCTTTTGCATATTCTGAATTATCTTGTTGTTTGGGGGGCAGTGTGTGTGTGTGGGGGGCGGGGCGGGGCGGGGAGGGTTACATTTGTCCTTTTAATGTGTTTTTCAAGCTAGATTTGATTTGACAAGATGTTATATTAGCTTGGTACCTTCATATCTGTATGTGCAGCATGTCATTCATATAGTGGCTGAAATATATACCTGAGTTCAATACTGTGCAGGAAACGGTGTATTTCTCTGACTTCAATAACAAGCAATAAGTGAAAGTATACCATATGCTCTAAATTGATTTTAATTTAGCCTAGATTTCCAACCCAACTTGTGTGTTCAGTAAAACAAGCTGAGTGATCTCAGCTGCATCCTGAGAGACCAGTAATCACAGCACAAATAAAAAAGATTATCAAATCCATTCCACTTCAAGGCAGAACAAAGGCCCAGAGATCACAGAGAAACTGTGTACTTCACTAACCGTATATAATTCCTACCTATAAATTTGTACAACTGGTGCACTATGTCCAGGATGTAGCAAGTACAGAGACTGCTGGTTCCTGACAAACCCTAGAAGTTGGATTAGATACAGTCCGTACTGTGATTTTGATTCACATCTAGTTCTTTAATACCCACAAACTAAAATAAGAAAAACAATGCTACTAGAGATAAGAAGGGCCTTGTGAATAGAATTGTGAATAGAAGGTAAGAGCATCTACTCTTATTGCTAGCTTTGCTAGACCCAGTATGGGTGTGTCCACACACAGCAAAGTTATTTCTGAATAACAGCTGTTATTCTGAAATAACCGTGTGAGCATCTACACGGCCATTCTGTTATTTCAAAATAATTTCAAAATATCGGATGGCTTATTCCAGTTTATGTAAACCTCCTTCTATGAAGAATAACACCTATTCCGAAATAGCTATTTCAAAATAAGAAGTGTGTAGATGCTCCACTTCTGCTATTTTGAAATAGCCCCTCACCAGGGCCATTCTAAGTTATTCCTCCTGGGGCTCTAAATCGAGATAGTACATCTACATTAGGGAAGCCTGCCTCGGACTAATTTTGAGGCTTCCTTGCAGTGTAGATGTGTTATTTTGAAATAAGCTATTTCGGAATAACCATTCCAGAATAGCTTATTCCAAAATAACTGTGCAGTGTAGACGTAGCCTATGTGACCTTGGTCAGGTCATATAGCTTTTGGGCCTCAGTTTCCCCATTTGTAAATTAAGATGTTTCACAAGGGAGTTTAAAAGCTGTAGTTTCATAGCGCCATTTCAGTGGGGGCTCTGTGGAGAAGCGCTGCCTCAGGATGAACACTTGCAAGTGGTGTTGAGAGTGACTCATGTTCAGTACCTCACACAGATCCAGGGAATACTGCAGCCTAAGGCCTGCTGAACTACACAGGACCACCTCTGCTGGCTGGTATGAAACAGAGCAATACCATGGGCCTATTTGCTGACTATCCTTCAAACCCAGTGTGGGGTGACTAGTGCCAGCGGCAGCATTGACAGTTGCACAAGGAGCAGTTTGTGACAAGACCCTACATAAGAACAAAGGTGTCAGGCTGGTGATGCTCTTTGCACCTTCTCAGTGAGAAAGAGCTGGCGGCATGAGCACCTGGGCAATCGCTCTGTTAACTACCCCCTAGTACCGGCCCTGGCTTTTATATGAAGACCCCTCCAAACATTGTTGTGGTATAGATGGGTGGGGGAGTTTTTATAGCTTGTTAGGCAGGCCTCAGAAAGAAAAAAGGTGGTGAACCCCGACCTTATTGCACCTTAAATGAGGACTTGCAGTAAAACCTTGGAAGGGGTTTAAAATTGGAAAAATTATAACATGCTCAATTGGGTATAAAAAGGGTAGTAACAGTGCAGGATCCTTTGGAGTGCATGGCTTAGGCTTTAATTAAAGAGAAATTAATAGCAGCTTAAATTAGAAAAAGCCTGCACAAGGGGCTAAGTGCCAGCCCTGACCACCCTCCCTCTCCTCACCCCCATCCTCATGAGCACTGACCTGCAGGAGCCCCTGCCCAATCTGGCTCAGGGACACATGCTGACACCCCACATGCTGTTCTGCGCTGCCAACTAGTGCAGCTGGGAGCACACCCATGTGAGGTGACTCATTTCTGGGAGAGAAGGAGGGATCCCAGCAAATCAGAGAACTGCCCTGCTCCAAGGGGAGAGGACCCAGATCAGTAGGGCTGTGGCTGGACTGATGCGGCGAGGACAGCACCCTATGCGCTGGCTGGCTCCTGGGCAGCCAGTTTCCCTCCTGCCCAATTGTGGGCATTGGAGCATGCAGGGCCCCAAATCAGTTCCCCCTCTACCTTGCTGTGTTCTGACAGAACCTGCTGTTGATGGGTCTCACAAGCCCCCAGGAACAGCAACAGATTATGGAAATCCTCTCCTTTCCCTCCCCCCCCCCCATCCCTCAGCCTCTCCTTGCCCCTGCACTGCCTCTTATCCTGAGTCCCTACTCTCATGCTGCCTGCCTCTTCCCTGCAAACCCCTTTCCCTCCCCCCTCATCCTCTCTCCCTCCAGATGGCTTCATGTGCAGATGCAGATGAAAGTAAAATCCGGTTGCAAATTGGATGAGGAGTTGAGCCTGGCAGATGTGAATCCACATTTTTGTATCTGCTCAGGGCTCTACACTGCAAAATGCAATTCACTGTTCTGCACACTTGCAGAAATGCTGCCCCAGTGGAAAACTTCCCAGCACCGAACTGATTTGTAACAGACTGCTAACAATTGGGAGTCGCCAGCTTCCAATTGCCACATGCTTCTCTACTGACAGGGCAGCTCTCATGCGGGTGTCCTTGCGCCGCAGTTCAGGGATCAGCTCAGCACACAACTCCGGGAAGGTTGCTTTGCAAAGCCTAAAGTTCTGTAGCCCCTGCTCTTCATCCCACACCTGCATCACAATGCAATCCCATTGCTCAGTGTTGGTTTCCCTAGCCCAAAACTAATGGGCTGCTCTGCACAGGTGCTCTGTGACAGCCAAATGCAGTGCCAGGAGGGTGCTATCCATGTCACTCAGAGTGTTGTCCACTTGTCACTCTACTTCCTCTGTTGGTAACTTCAGCAGTAACTTTGCTGCAATACGTGATGTCCTTGCGACACTCAACACAGTCTAGGAGAGAAGTGAGGGATCCATGATTTCTCACAGCAGATGCACAGCAAAGACTGGCACAAAAGGGATTTGGAAGCCCCTAGAGGGCTGAGAAACAAAACAGTGTTTGACAGGACATTTTTCATGTTCCCAGGATGTGCTGGGCTCTGTATCATATTCCCACAGTGCCTAGTGAAAGAAGATGTCACTAGGCACTGTGGGATACCCACAATGCATTGCTCAATCTGTCGATGGGAGAGCTAAAAATGTGGCCATGATCTGTCAACAGAGGGAGCCAATGTAAACGTGCTTTGGCAACTTTTTTTGGCAACTTCGGCATGTCAACATTATCACCAAGACTTTTCAGTGTAGACATAGCTGAAGGGTGGGTTCCATGAAGAGATGTAAGTATTGTAATGCTGAACAACTTGGTGCATAGCATTTAAAAAAAAGGTTCCCTAGCGAATGAATGAGGAGAACTGGGCACCTTGGACTGTGCACCCAATATGGTGCCAGTGAGAGATGCTTAGCACACACTCCTCTTGATGAGAGGTACCTCAATCCATTCTGTAGGCCGGTATTTCCTGTAAGCGGAGCGCTTGGGTGGCCACTCAGGAGAGATGCAAATGCCACCCAGCCGATTAGCAGAGCACCCACAGTGCCCACAGCTGGCAGCATGTGTTTCTATAGGTGGTGCACATATGCACATGCCGCAATGCACATAACAAAATGTATTCCACACATGGGTGAACAAAATTAGAGGGAACATTGCTGCAGGGAGATACCTATAGCACTTTAGCAAGCCACAATGAGAAATCTGACACCTGCAGTTAGGGCAGTTAGGTGTCTAAGTCACTTTAAAGGGAGTGGGGGTAGGAAGGAGGAGCAGCTGCCCATCATATAACTTTAAGCCCAATGGTTGGGGCACTCACCTGCGATGTGGGTGAGCAGAGGTCCCCCCCTTTCCCCTGCCATAAGGAAAAACGAGATTTGAACAGGGATCTCCCACCTCTCAGGAGAGCACTGAGCTCTGGGATATTTTTATGTGGCGCTCCCTCAGTTTCTCCTTTTAAAGCACTTGCATGCTGGATGACTAATGAAAGCATGACGGGGCAGAAAGAGCAAACTGTGGATGAGTGGGTGCTCTCCAGACTACAGACTCATACTCTTTTGCCCAGCAACTACTCTGCTCTTCATAAATACTTGAACAATAATTGGGTAAAACAAAAGAGCGAAGGTAAACTTGAACGTGGGCTTCCCACATCCTAGATGAGTGTTCTAAACACAACACTAAAAGTTATAAAGTGGCTGCCTCTGCAGCTCAGGCCTCACGTGATTTAGGTGGCTGAACATCTGTCTTCTCCTGGTTAATGAGTTCCTCTGAGGCTCATGTAGGACATCAGCATCTGGATGGCTAATGTGAGGCAGCAGTGTGAATACTCTGAGACAGGATCAAAGATGCCTAGATATCTTTTACTCAAAAAAACTTAGGTGCTGAGTAAATTTAGGTGCCTGCAGGGTTTGACAGGAGTTTTGCAGATCAGTGGCACCAAAACTAAGACTTCAGGCACTTAAACCCAAGATTTAGGTGCCCTAATCCTTGTTGGGGTCTCTAAAGGTACATCTGTTCTTTGAAACCATCCACTCAACATGCAGTGGCAGTGAAAAAAGTGAACAGAAGGTTAGGAATCATTAAGGAAGGGCTAGATAAGACAGAAATCATTATATTGCCTCTATAGAAATCCATGGTATGCCCATGTCTTGGCGACTGTGTGTGGATGTGATTGCCCCATCTCAAAAAAAGATCCATTGGAATAGGAAAAGGGTCAGAAAAGGCCAATTAAAAATGAGTAAGGGTATGAATCAGCTTCCATATGAGAAGCAATTAATAAGACTGGGACTTTACAGCTAGGAAAAGAGATGACTATGGGGCAGGACTATGATAAAGGTCTATACAATCATGACTGGTGTGAAGAAAATAAGGAAGTGTTATTACTTCTGTTAGGAGAAAAAGTAAATGGTCATCAAATTAAATTAATAGGCATCAGATTTAAAACAAACAGAGAAAAATATATATCACACACTGCATAGTCAACCTGTGGAACTCCTTGCCAGAGGATGTTGTGAAGGACCAAACTAGAACAAGGTTAAAAAGAGCTAGATAAGTTCATGGTGGATGGCTATTAGCCAGACTGAGCAAGGATGGTCTCCCTAGCACAGAGGTGGGCAATAATTTTTTGCTGGGAGCCACTTCAGAAATTTTTGAAGTGGCCCAGGGCCGCACTGGAAGGGGTGGGGCCAGGATACTTCCCTGCTTCCCCAGCCACAGACCATGATTGGTCTGGATTGGGGGAACACCTTTGCCCCCTCAGAGGTGCCCCCTACACGCCCGTGCCCCTGGCGGTGGGAGGAGACTTCATGCGCTCTCCCTTCTGCTCCCACGCCAATCTGGGAGCACAAAGTCGCCTCCCGCCCTGCCAGGAGCGTATGGCATTCTAAGGGGTTTGGCATGGGTCTCATATGAAGAGAGTTTTAAAAGACTTGGACTTTTCAGCTTAGAAAAGAGGAGACTAAGGGGGGGATGGAAATCATGACTGGTGTGGAAAAAGTGAATAAGGGAAAGTTTTATTTACTTATTCCCACACTATAAGAACTAGGGGTCACCAAATGACATGAATAGGCAGCAGGTTTAAAACACATAAAAGGAAGCTTTTCTTCACTCAATTCACAGTCAGTCTCTGGAACTCCTTGCCAGAAGATGTGGTGAAGGCTAGCACTTTAATGGGGTTCAAAAAAGAGCTAGATAGATTCATAGAGATTAGGTCCATCAATGGCTATTAGCCAGAATGGTGTCCCGAGCCTCTGTTTCTCTGGAGGTGGATGACAGGGGAAGGATCACATGAGGATTACCTGTTCTGTTCCTTCCCGCTGGTATTGGCCATTGTCGGCAGACAGGATACTGGGCTAGATGGACCTTTGCTCTGACCCAGTATGGCCGAGCTTATGCTCTTTCGTTATGTTCTTATGTTCCCCCTACTCCTAACCTCTAATTGGCCTGGGGGCAGGGGAGTGGCAGAGCCTCCGTGGGCCAGATCAACCTGCTTGTAGGGCCAGATCCAGCCCGCGGAGGCCCTTTTGCCCACCCCTACCTAGCCTCTGTTTACTAGAAGCTGAGACTGGACAATGGGGGATGGATCACTTGATGATTACACATTCTATTAATTTCTTCTGGGGTATCTGACATTGGCCACTTTTGGAAGACAGGATACTACACTAGTGGGGTTTGGGCTTTGGCTTTGGCTTTAGCTCTGGGCCCCAGCAAGTCTAAGTCAACTAGCCCTGGCAACCCCACTTTGGGATCCTCCTGACCCACGGTTTAAGAACTGCTGCCCAAAGGGTACTTCTACACTGCAATGTAAGCCCAGTGTTTGAACTCAAGGTCATGCCTAAATCCTCATCTAGCTACACACAAATCATGCTAATCCAAGGCTTGGATGTGGAGTTCCAGCTCCTCATGGGGTGGAGGGTCCAAGCCTCAGTCAAGGTAGGACCCCAGATTCCACCCCTATTGCTTTGTAGCAGAGATGCAGCCTCATTGGACTCATGTTCTGGAAGACCTCCAAAAGTATTCCACTGTCCAACTTTTTGTCCTCTGGATAGTCGAGTTTAATGGACAGTCATGTTTTCCCATATTGCACCATGAACAGAGGCTAGAATGGCCACATTTGGGGTGGGAAAGTCAGTGTGCTACCTGACAGGGGATATCAAACCATTTAATTGATCTAAACCTGTACTAATACTAATTCCCAAGGGCCAATGGAAATTTGGCCACTAACTTTAATGAGACCAATGTTCGGCACCTAAAGATAAACCACTAGACTGGCGAGCAATAGATACTGCCCTAAAATTGCTCTTAGTTTGCAGCTATTTTATATGACTGCTGTTTTCTGGAGGATCTACTGGTTTTTGGATTGACCAAGTTCTTTCCCCCATGTCTCATGAACCAGAATCATGCATGGGTGGCTTTTTCCTAAGTGGAGCTAATCACATTTAGCAACTCACTTAAATTCTTTACTTCAGTTTGTATATAAAATGGCTATAATACTCTGACCTTTACGGCTGTGTTTAGATACTGACTTAATTAGCATGTGTAATATACTTTGTGTGTGTAAGCTGAAAGGCTCTGTGTGAACATACATCCAATTGATATGATTATATAATTGGCCTATATGTAACTGGGCTTTTAAAGAGGATAATCTCAAACCTAGGAAAGGCTATAAGGCTACAGCATATTCCCTGGCTATGAGGCATGTGTGCACACTTTCTATTTCATTATCGTAACAGACACTCTGGCTACATCTACACTACGAGTTTTCTTGGCAAAAAATATGCTGATGAGGGACTCATTTGCATGAGTCAATCTCATTTGCATATTTTCTGCTGATCCGTTTTTGCCTAGGGGTTTTTGTGCAAAAACAAGCAGTGTGGACGCTTTCTTTTTGCGCAAAAACCCCCTTTCCCGCAATAAACCTCCTTTTTTGGGGCATAAGGATCTTGTGGGAAAAGGGGTTTTTGTGCAAAAAGAAAGCATCCACACTGCTTGTTTTTGTGCAAACCCCCCTAGGCAAAAACGGATAGCAGAAAATAAGCAAATGAGATTGCAACTCATGCAAATGAGTCCTCCATTAGCATATTTTTTGCTGAGAAAACTCGTAGTGTAGATGTAGCCTCTATGTACCTGATGTATAGGGCACCAGGCAGAGGGCCATTTCCTTCAACACAGTACTCCTTTGTAGCTGGTTTGCAGTCTCTAGTTATCTAAAGTACTTATATTGCCCCCATGCCAATAGCATCTGAGCACCTCTGTATTTAACATCAACTTTGTGAGGCAGGTGATTCTAGTATCTTTATTAGAGCTAGAAACAGAGAGGCCAAACACCATACAGGTGGTCACTAATTCTGTAGTAGAACAGGTAATGTAACCCAGGTCTTTCATGTCCTAGGCTAGCACCCTAACCTCTAGACCCTACTAACTTAATGTATAGAATGAGCTCTGTACTGTGTGGAAGCAAAGGGGGAAGAGGGAAAGAAGAAATGTAGCTGTTTCCCTGCCCCCATTGCAATATTTGGTTACAGTTCGGTGCCAAATACCAAAAGATTCCTAATGCGGTAAAACTTTCTTTAAAAAACCCACCACACCTCCCAAAGGGATAATTCATTCTGAAAGGTTTACCCTAAGCTAAATTCAGCATTAAGAAACATGAAAAATAATGAGTCAATATCACAACCCACGAGCTGAAATAACAAAACTGTTTGAAGTACAGGTAGTGACTTAGAGTTTATTTCAAGTGGCAATAATTGTGGCACATTTCTGCTAATGTTTTTATTTTCTTATCAAAATAACCACTAGATTTTTCTTTTCACTTGGCCTTTTATCATTCACCTGTTGAAATGTGCAGTAGACATTAAACATAAACAATGAAGACTGATCTCCTTTCAAACTTGTGTTAAAAGGGACATAAATAACATACCACTGACCAGTGGGAAAAGTATGTGATCATAAAATGGCCACTTAAAAGGCAGGTAGGTGTTGATTTAACACTTGTGGGTTTTTTTCTGTTTTTAAAATTTAAAACAAGACAAGGAAGTTGCTGAAATTTAAATTAAACAGGCACCTCTGAGGGAGAGAGGTTGTTTTATAAGGAAAATGAGATGAAAGATTTACTGTTTTTTAAAATAAATTTATTCTAACTATATAAGGTTTTCCAACTAGCTACAGCTAAGAGTGAATCTTAATCCAGTTGATTTAATAGGAATTTTATTGCAGACTTGAAGATATGAAATAAAACCTAATTCACATGAAGATACTTAACTTGTCCAAATTTACACCAAACCCCCATTTTTAACATTTCCTTTAAAAACTGTTTATTTTATTAAAGAACAAAACCAAGCCAATGATACTGAATGAGCACACGCTATTTGACTTGGACTATTATCTATTGCCTCTCCCCTTTGCAAATTATGGTGATAGTTTAACACTAAAAGTTACCTTCCTCATAAGGAACAGTAGATACCTCTATTGCTGAGGAAAACTCTTCTATTTCAGAGTAATATTGGGGTTAACTTCTCTGTTCTCTATTGCTTTTTTGCGACCTTAAAAGGTGGTAAGAGAATGAACTAGCTGTGTTGAAAAGGATAGAGTATGTGGATAGGTTCTCTATGAGCTAAAGAGATTTACTTATATCACTCTGTTTGAGAGAGGGATTAGTATTACAGATATTGATTAGTAATCCTGGGCACTATTGCAATACCAGTAGTAATACTTCTGATAGGGACTCATTTTATTTGACCAAGATCACTAGAATGCTGAGCGAAGCATGACTGATTACTGCAAGTAGACTAGTGACTATGTTAGTTTGTGTTTCTACCTGCCAGGGTTATCACCATAAATGGACAAAGTTTGAAGAGCAGAAAGGGAACTCAGCAGCACTCACGTTATTGGAAGATTTAAAAGGCAGTACTCCCAAATCCCTTTGATAGTTCAAGATCTCCTATGATCTGACTCTCAAAAATTAATATTGCCAATAGGTAGCTGCTCAGAGGCATGAAAGTTGATTGTCCCTTCTCAGGGCAGATATGCCATTTTACTAAAGCAGAACAATAGCTCCTAGTTCTGCCATGTGATTGTGACTGTAAAGCAAGTAGGAACACCTTACAAATCAAGAGTTAAGAGTGATTGAAAATGGCTATAGTATAGACCAGAACACATCCCTTAGATGAGAACCCACCCTTCCACACAGACTTGTACTAAGAACCATGCTGCTTTGACAATGGTCATGCTGTTTCAGTTACTGCTAACAAATGAATTAGCAGGAAAATATAAAGAGGGTTGTTTCTATAAAGTATAGATTTAAGCAGTGCTTTTTTTGTGATGGTACTGCCCGGTACACAGTACCGGCACCTCCAAACACAGTACCAGCACCTCCAGTCAGAGCTCAACAACTTTTCCCCTGGAGTACTGGCACTTTTTTTTTTTTTTAAAAGCACTGGATTTAAGATGTGGATATGGGAAGTTAGGTAGCCTGCTTTAAGGGAGTACTGCATATTTACAGATGTTCCTACTAAGAATAATCACCAACCCAGTGCACAGTAAAGAAAATTGTGCTTTAACAGATGGCATAATTTTGCATTACTGCTTTAATTAACCCCCCTCCATATCCACTAAATTTCTGCTTTAATGTTCAGTGTAAAGATCAGTAGTCATTTGTATCGCATGCACTTTGTATATCTTGTGCAACTGCAAGTCACCTAGATGGTTACTCAGCAATAATTTTTCCCCTGCTGAAAGCATATTTAACCATCTTTATGTCTCCGTTAATATCTGAAACTAGCAAAATAGACTAAAAGCATTTTCATTTGGTAAGAGACTGATGTAGTAGGACAAATCAAGCAAGCAAGAGGTTAGACAGCCCTAGCAATTTGAGTTTACCGATTGTTGCCAGAAAGGACGATGCTTCTCTGTGTTAACTCAACTACAAGATTCATTGTTGTATATGGCAACCTTGAAAGTCTAATCATGAGATGGAATAATATGAGAAGGCTAAAACAATAGAGATATTCCTAGAACTAGTATTTCAGACGGGTTGATATATAGTTGGATTGAACGGATGTTAAGAGCTGCAAAAATATTAAAGTGAACCAAGTGTTCCAAGCTTTGACTATTGCTCTAAGACATACTTAGAAGACTATTCTTGAGTGAAGAGAAGGGGTAAGAGAATTGACTTACTCAACTCCCTAGAAAAAGGAGAAATACCTTTTGAGTGGTAGTAGGACAGTGTGATAACCACAGTTTTCTCCCATGTCTATTATAAAGCCTATATATATATATACACACACATACACACACACACACACACACACACAAATCATACCATGGATACTACATGCAGTTGTGATTGTTTTCCAATTCAAATATAATTTGGAAGCGTGAAACAGCTTCCATAGGGAAAATACTGAAGACTGTCACTACAATGCTTATGAAAAAGGACAAGGGGAAGATGTGATTTTTATGTAACACTTTAGAGCTATTTTCCCCCTCTGTATAAAACACATGAACCAGGGAGGCACCCGTTAAAATAAAGTGACATGTTTAGAGAGTTCTTCCACAAAAACGTCTTGCGCAAAACCGCGTCCACACTGCAAAAGCAATGTGCTTTTGCAAAAGAGCTTTCGGACTGCATGGATGCTCTCTCAAAAGGAATCTGATTGCTATTTACAGAATGGCCACTAGGGCACCTGGGCTTTTTCGATTGCCTCATTTTGCACAAAAAACCCGTTCTCTATCCACACACACCTTTCTGCGCAAGAGCTCTTGCACAAAAAGGAGTTATTCCTCCTAGAAAGAGGAACACCTATTGTGCAAAACCCCCCTCTGCTCTTTCATTTTTTTTGCACAAAAATGCTCAAGGTATGGACACTCCACAAGTTTTTGTGGAAAAATGGCCATTTTTCCACAAAAACCTCTGTAAGTTAGACATAGCTATAATGTATATGGAACTCCATCACATGTCCTAGCAGTGACATAATTTTTTAACTCAGTTACACATGTTTGTGGAGGGTAGGCCTTCATGGATCTATTAGCCAAGCTGATCAAGGATGCAGTCCCATTCTCTGAGTGGTCCTAAGTCTGTGGTGATGGGTTGGGATCGTGGAGGTTGTTAGATATTACTGAGTCCCCCCCCCTTCTACCAGTTTGCACCCTCTTTTTACATTGTCTTACAGAGTGAGGCCCTCTAACAAAACCCACATTCAGCTGCAGCTACAGGAAAGCTTGAGAAGTCTCAGTTCAACTGATTTATTCCAGCATGCAGATGTTTACTCTCATTGCCCTGCCCCTCGGGTGCAGATCCGGATTTACATGAAGTTCTCTTCCTTCCTTGGTGAGGGATGATACTCGTACTCTCTCACCCCCTCAGAACAAAGTCACAAACTGTTAATTTTGGTTTATAATGTTTATTAACTATGAATAAGTTTATTGCAAGTTGTCAAAGAGAGCAGAGCAAAGCTGCTTGCATGCTTTCAAGTTTTAGCAGTCTAAGCTAAATCCATATAGCTAATTTTAGTGTAAAGAATCCTAAATATTTTAGTGCAACTACATCCTAAATGTGGCTTTAATCTTCTTCAGAGGCCATTTCTGCCTGGACCCGGTTCCTTCCTACAGTTCACTCAGTTGTTTGCAGCAGTCAGCTGAAGGCAGTAAGGTAGTCACTTCTCCCCCCAGCTATCTTTAGGATTTGCATAAGGCCTGTTTCCTCACTTGATTCAACCTGCTTCTCCTGGAAGCGTACAGAATTCAACCTGGGGCCCAGTATCAGGTCAAATGGCTCTGTAGAGCTCCTGTTTCCACTCCTCACAGGCTGTACCGCATGCTTGAAGACTGTTTTTACATTTCATTTGTGAGAATGGAGCATCAACTCTGTGGCCTCTCTCCTTCTTGCCCCAAAAAGTGCCTGGGGGAGTGACCCCAAGCAGCAAATACAGATATGAATATGAAACCTAGGTCAATATTCCGAACTTCAAATACAAAAAGGTCACATGCTGAATATGTATCTCCCCGTCATACGCAAGTCATCTGTCCAATGATGTTACATGAATCATCTTGCATGGAGCATCAGATATGCCACCACACTGTCCAGTTCTGGCTGTGTCATACCTGAATGGCAGTAGTCCATGAGGGGACTGGGGTCCTTATCAAGTTGCCTGGTTCTCTTCCTTTGTTTTGAATGATTTCCTACAAGTCCATGTGCTAGATGGACCATTAGTCTGAGGCAATATGAGAATAAGAACTCATAACAGGATAGGGCGATTGCCAGATGGAGCCAGGGAAATTGCGATAGAAAAAAATAGTTAAACTTGCACCCAAGAGCATAAAGGTTGTTGAGCAGTTTTTCCTCTGGCCCACAGATTCATTTAAGTAAGTGTTTTAATACCAAGGGTCATTCTAGAATATGTTATGCCTACATTTCAGAGGGCAAGAAGGATGACCCTTCTAACAGCATCCAGCCAAGGCAAAATGCTGGAGCAAAGATGATTCAACTGATAGAAATACAATTGTGCCATTAGACAGTTTAAGAAACTCTTGTCCAATATGAAAAACACTTTTCATTCTTATAAATACAATTTCAAAAAGTAACAGCATGGACCTTAGAATTATGCCATTAAGAGTTTGGACTGTACCAGCCATACAACAAGTAGTCAAGGGGCATGTTTCTAGTAGGGTTCCACAGGGAATTGTTAGGGCCCATGCTATGCAATGTTGTCATCATTCGTATGAAAGTCAATGAAGCTTGCAAAGCTAATTGGCACTAGGACTATTTGTGTTAAGGGATGGTGACAGGGCATTCTGTCTCATTTGGCCAGCTGGGCACCTTTCAAACAAGACAGATACAGTTTTAGTCAGATGAATTAGTCCCTTATTCTCTAGGCATGGCCTACCTTGCAAATCAGGCATTTACTTTGCTTTGCTTCCCTTCCCCCCCGTCCCCTCCCCTCCACAGACAGGCTAATGTAGGCCTTTGATATATAGGCCAGGCATGCATCAATAAAAATGGCAATTTTACCTCTACATGGATTTCAGCTAGATCAATACCAAGCATTACAGTTTTCATGCCCACTTTTTAAAGTGATATTGAAAAGCTGGAGGGGGTACACAGTGCCTTAAGTAGTTTTAAGGCTTAAGATTCAGACTATGGTTTGTCTACATTAAGAGCTAAGGGTAGTATTCCCTTAGCTGTCTGCGTGGGAGCACAGAGCTCTCTCAAGTAGTGTAGCTGTGTCAGCACTGATCATGGCAGCCAGAAAACAGTTGGGCCACATTGATCACATACTTGTCTGAACCCTATAGATATACACACTAGTGGCTACATCTACACTGGAAGCTTCTTGCGCAAGCCCTCTTTTGCAGAAGAGTTCTTGTGCAAAAATTCTTCCAGAAGAAAGCGTCTACACTGGCATGCGCTTTTGCGCAAGAGCATCCATGCTAGTGTAGACACTCTCTTGCACAAGAAAGCTCTGATGGCCATTTTAACCATAGGGCTTTCTTGTGCAATAAATTCATGTTGCCTGTCTACACTAGGCTCTTGCGCAAGAACAGTTGCGCAAAAGGGCTTAGTCCTGAGTGGGAGCATCAGAGTTCTGGCGCAAGAAGCCCTGATTTCATACATTAGAACGTCAGTTTACTTGCACAAGAACACGCGGCCAGTGTAGACAGGCAGCAAGTTTTTGCGCAAGAGTGGCCGCTTTTGCACAAGATCGCGCCAGTGTAGACACAGCCACTGTGTATAACAGTTGCTTCCACTACTGCTACCAGCACTACCTCTGGCTACAATGGTGCTATCTTAATAAGAACATGTGTGTGTGGAGCGTAGGGTTGCCAGTGTCTGGTTTTGAACCAGACAGTCCAGTATTTGAGCTTTCTGTTCAGGAAACAAATTGAAAACAAATGAGAAAATATGTCCAGTATTTTCTAAATAAGATGTAATGTAAATTGTGATGTAATGTCAAGTGTGTCCGGTATTTTTGTTGAAACCATCTAGCAACCCTAGTGGGGCGGAGGGAAAGCTGCAAGGTAGGTCACCCCTTTGGCTCCCACCGTATGGGAGTCTTTTGATCAGCTCCAAGGCTGAAAAGTGCAACAAGCAGTAATAGTCAGATGCTAAAGCCAGACAAATTGTAAAGAAAGGTGATGACCTATCAGAAAAGGCTAAGGGAATGGTCGGCCAAGACCTTATGGAAGTTTGAAGCCCTTAACTTCAGTCAAAATTCAGGTAGCGTAACTTTGTTCAGCTAACAAACAGCACTTGCTTCTGAATTGGCACCCTGGATTGGATTTATGACACTGCTTTCAACTTTACAATGCATGAGTCTGCAATAGAGTATATTGCAGCTGAGTTATGAACTTGACTTATGACACACACTTGGTACCTGAAAATTGCATCATAAGTCTGAAGACTTCTTATATAGGGTCAACTTCACCCAGATACTTTTAGTCTTAATGGCTTGTGACTGACAGATGATTTAGTCATCGCTGGAGGCCTAAGTAGGATTCATTTTCCTCCAACCTCCACAGAACCTTTATCCTTATTTACAAGGCTTAACTCTGACATTATGTTACTACCTTCAAAAACACACGAACAGGAGTTTGTGGATGTCTGTTACTCACGTTTAAGGACAGTTTCAGAAATGTTGATAAAGGACTAACAATCCTGTTCATTTAAGCTGTTTGGATAGGGATAGAGAGTGTAGTAATACAGACTAATCAAGACAGCAGGTACTGTTTGTTCAGCCTGCTAGCAAGGTATTTCAGATAAGCACATTGATTAGTGGTGACTAGTTGAAAGAAATATGCCAGAGATATAATTCATAGAACTCACTTGAACAAGTGCCTGAACATAGCTAGACCCCCAGATTAGTTTGTTTGAATTAAGTGGGAGGCAAAATGCTGCCTCATTTTACAATGAGGCTCTTGGTAACTAGTTACCAACTGTCTCCACTGACAGACCTCTAGAATTAGCTGCATCTTAACATGTTCTATTAGAATGTGTAATTGTTTATAGTTGTTCCTTGCAAAGAGATGTGTCTGTGCTCCATCCTTCTAACTCCTTCCCAGGGAGGGGAACCACCACCCCCACCTCTGAAAAGTGTAGTTGGGCTCACTTGTTTAAAATGATTAGTCTTTCCACCACTCCCCCTCGGTTAACAGAGCTAGAGGTTCCAGGAAAGCACCAAATTTAAGCTTACAATTCTCTATTTTAGTAAAATACAAAAAAATTCAGTTTTATACAGATTTGAACAGAGACTTATTTTCCTCAGCTGACTTAAAAAAAAAAAAAAATCCAGTCAATAGGTTTTAGCTTAAATGTGGTACCAGATTCTAGAACTTGCCTTGTGGCTATTTGGGAATTTAATATTTTAGAGTTAAGCCATCCCTTCCTAGTTCCATTTCCCTCAAGAATGTAGATGTAAGAGCCACCGCCCCTCCCCCCCCCCCCCAAACTCATGGGGACAAGCCTGTCGGAAGCAGAGCCAATGTTCACTTCCTCTGGTATTGAGGGTAAGTGAACCAGGGAGATTCAAGTCTGTAATTCCTTCTATTTAAGGGAGATTGAAATCAGTGGAAGTTCAAAAAGTTTGGCTCCTATGCTACACAAAGCCTGAAGTAACCTAGAACAGCCTGATACCTCAAGACTTTAAAAAAAAAAAAAAAAGAAAAAAAAAGCGCCAAACCATAACTTGTGCAAGGATAGTTCTTACTATCAAGTCAAAAGCCTGCCTCCCTGCCCTTGTGAATTAATATGGCAGAGTCCATGGGAGAAGGTTCTTTTCCTTCAGCAGGAACTGCTTCACTAGTTTAGTCAGGTCAACATTTCTACTTGATTCTAATAAGTTTTTATAAAACTGGATCGCTGTGTGATCCCAGCTATGCTATTCAAGAAAGCCACACTCAGACCCAGCCTTCTATAGTTTAACAATTCATCTCAGAACACTAGAGCTGAAAGGGACCAAGAAAGATCAAAGCCAGTCCCCTACCCTCACGGCAGGACCAAGCAACATCTAGATAATCCCTGACAGACATTTAAGAGCAGGCTGCATAGATATCTCCAGTGATGGAGATTCAACCTCCCAAGGCAATTTAGTCCAGTGTTTCACCAATCTGACACTGTTGTCTAGACTATGTTGAAGTGTTGAGGGGATATGCAAATGCCACAGGAATTTACATTTCTTCTGATCTCACTTTTGAGAGTGGAGCTTGAGTGAAAGTAGCCTGGAGGTGGTTTTCTGCAACCCCCTCCACCCCCTTTTCTGAAAAGCTGCTTTTTAAAAAAAGGGGGTGGGGATTTGCTGAAAAGAACGTTCTGCTTTCAAAAGTGAATTTGGAATTGTCTTTTGACACTTAGCATACTCTAGATGAGGCCTTAAGTTGTTTTTCCTAAGCCTCCCTTGCTGCAATTTAAGCCTATTGTTTCTTCTCCTATCCTCAGAGGCCCAAGAAAACAATTTCCCCCCTCAATCCTTCTTCTAACACCCTTTCAGGTAACAGTTTTCAAGTATGTCCCCCCCCCCCCCTCAGTCTTTTCTCCAAACCAACCAAGCCCAATTCTTTCAGTCTTCCCTTATGGGTCATGTTTTCTAGACCTTTAATCATTCTTGTTGCTCTTCTCTGGACTTTCTCCAAATGTGGTGCCCAGAACTGGGCACAATATGCCAATTGAGGCTTAATTAGTACAGAGTAGAACAAGAGAATGGTTTCTTGTGTCTCGCCACAGTCCTGTTAACGCATCCCAGAATCATGTTTATTTCGCAGCAGTGTCACACTGTTGATTCAGTTAGCTTGTGGTCTGTGACCCCTAAATCCCTTTCAGCAGTACTCCTTCCCATTCTGTTGGTGTGAAACTAATTGTTCCTTCTAAATGGAGTACTGTGCATATGGCCCTAGGATGAAGTTTTAGTATTTCCTCTCTGACCATCTCTCTAGTTTGGCCAGCTATTTTAAATTGTGACCCTAGGCTCCAGCGCACTTACAACCCTTCCCAGCTTGGTATCATCTGCAAACTTAATTGTACTATGCTATCTAAACTGGAGATTTTAGACAAAGTGTCCCAAAACAGATCCGAGGAACCCCATTTGTTATGCCCTTCCAGTGTGATTTTGAGCCATTAACTACTTTGAGAACAATTACCCACCCATGTATGTACCCACCTTATAGTAGCCCCAGCTAGGTTGTATTTCTCTAGTTTACTTATAGGTCAGGCGAGACCTTGTCAAATGTCTTAAAGCCTAGGTATACCATGTCTGCTGCTTCTCCCTTATCAAAGCTATCAAGATGTGGATAAGATATCAGATTGGTTTGACATTTGTTCTTTAGAAATCCATAGTGACTGTGGCCCCCCCCCCCCCAAAAAAGCACCTTGTTGTCCAGATTAACTTCTGTGCCAGTGAAAATAATGGAGCAAATTAAGCTGACTGGTCTATAGTTTCCTGGATTGTTCTTATTTCCCTTTATAGAGGGGCACTATATTTACCCTTTTCCAGTCTTCTGGAATCTTACTTCCATGATTTTTTCCAAAGGTGTTAGAGGCTCAGGTGCCTGAGTATGCCAAGATGCATTCCAGCAGGCCCTGGTGACTTGACATCTCAAGTCTAAGTAATTTTTAACTTGTTCTTTTAATGTTAACTTTTAAACTCACCCCACTTCCACTAGCATTTGCTATATTGGGCATTCCATCACCATTGAACTTTTGTTTTGATTTTCACCACTAAGTCACCACTACTATTGCTCCCTCTTCACTGAGCAGTGGAACTACTTGGTCATTGGTCTTCCTCTTGCTTCTAATATACTTGTAGAAGATCTTAATGTTACCCTGGCCCTAGCTAGATTTAGCTTGTTTTGTGCCTTTGCAATCTTGCCCCTGCATACCTCTGTTTGCTTTTATTCATCCTTTGTAATCTGGCCTAGCTTCCACTTTACTATGACCCTTTTTGAATTTTAGATCGTGTAAGAGCTCCTGGTTGATTCGAGGTGGGCTCCTGCCATACTTTCTTTCCTATGCAGTGAAATATTTTCCTTTAGGCCCTTAATGGTCTTAAAACTGCCAATGGTCTTCAGTTTTTCCTTAGTCTTGTTTCCCATGGGACCTTCCCTACCAGCTCTTTGAGTTTACTAAAATCTGCTTACCTGAAAGTCATTTGTCTTTAGTTTGTTGTTCTCCCTTCCACAATTCTAAGTAATGGTAAAGTTAGTTTTTGTGATCATTTTCACCCAAGCTGCCTTTCACTTTCAGGTTCAACCAGTCCCTCCCTATTTGTTAAGTCAAATCTAACACAGCTTGTCCCCAGCTGCTCAACCTTCTGAATACAAGAGAGAAGTTTATCCCCAATGCAGTTTGAGAATTTCAGATAATCTATGCCCTGCTGTGTTAGTTGAAGCCCTAACTACCAAATACTGCACTTTGAATGATTGTTTAAAAGAGCTGCATGCACCTGTTCGGGCTAGTCATGCTACAGGTCTACATCACCTGTTTTTAAATCCCTTTTAGCCTAACCCGGATACTCAAGTGTATATACACTTGATTTGCTATACAAGGCAACTCATTTTTCCCCTGCCTATCCTTCCTGAGGAAGCTGTACCCTTCTGTAACACTCATGTATTATCCCATTGAGTCTGTGCTACCAACTTGCTCAAGACTATTTATAGCCAGTACTGTTTTCCTACATTAGCCCCTCCATAAATTTAATGGAACTTGCTAGCTGGAGGCTAGCAGATTAATTAAGTGCCTACTAGAGCAAGCACAGCTTGCAGATCAAGTGACAGATTGTGATTGAAGTTTGGAGTAGAAGTACTATAGAGATTAATAGTTTGAGAACTTGCCTTGAGTAGTGTTGAGCTCAAGTAGGCTGCAGTAGTTTGCCATTGCATGGCAGTGCAGACCCTTGATATTAACATATGCAGCTTCCATCACAGAAGATGGGGGCAATCAGTCCAAATGTGCTCTTGTTACTTTTTGTAGGGCTGACATCTTTTGATCCAGTTACAAGTTTGCACACATTTAATGTCAGCCATATTGACCCATAAAAGTTGAGAATCTAAATAGAAATGGTTCAGATGAACAGTTGATTAGAAGCACTCATCTATATTCTTAGCTTTGTGTGGTCTAATTTTTAATTCTAGCTTCAGAGCAGCATGGTTTTGAACATGACAGGCATGAAGGAGCAGTGGCTTAATGGTACTGAATCCAGTGACAGAGCAGGTTTATTTAGTGTTCTGTTTTGGGCACTTTAAGTGTCAAACAAGGCCTTAGTCAAGGAAAACAGCCTCTGAGTCGCCTTCCCAGTAGCAGCATGAACATGTATTTTGGTTCAGTAATGTATGGCCCACCAGGATTCTGGTTATAGTAGCATATCCCAGTTGGTCATTTAAGCAACTTTCAACACAAATCAGGTGGATAGATTCATGTTTAGACTTGCTTCCTTGCACCTTCTATGGAGTTTCCAAAGAGGTGGCTAGCAGAAGCTTGTCCAGGCTCTGGCATGTGCTTACTTCTGTAGCACCACTATTAAGTGGGAGCTCAAGCAGGTAAGAGAATAAAGTTGGGAGAACTTAACTAGTTATTTGGCATTTGAATCTACAGTTTCCAGAAAAAGGCTAAACCAGACAGCTTTAGCTCTCATTTATTTTTTTTGCATTTAGATCAGATATACAAGTCTTCATTTATCTGTGAAATAAAGTGTTACACTAATTGAATAGGTTGCTGTAGCACTGTAGTCTGTTAGAGTCCTTGTGTTACCTTGACTGTAGCAGCAAGTTCATTTTTTACTTTCCATAAGGACTGCTCCAGAAGACACATGCCCATGCATATGATAGGCCTCAACACTACGACCTGAACAGGGGAGAAAAAAAGTCTCAGGATTCTGATCAGCCTACAGCAAGACAATTAGAAAAAGTGTAGTATAAGCAGGTCTTCCTTTGAGGGAATATATACCTGCAGTCAATATTTTTGGCACTTTAGAGTTCAATCAGCTCTGCCTATATACTCACATCCTGAGTACTGATGAAGCATCATCTACTTACCAAGCCTTTGTTTTCTAGGAATGCATCTCTTTGCACAAAGATGATCTGAAGCTGGTCGTCTAGCGTCACATATCACCACACTGCAGTGGAAGTATATCTACAAGAAGCAACATCCTGTTATATTTGGAACTATGACATGGTTACCACTTCAGTGATTTGGAAAGGAATGCTCATTGTGTATAGCAGCCATTTGATTAATTTCTCATCTTGCCTTCCAATATACAGGGTCACTGGCAGCTTCCAGGAAGGCTTGTTGGGTAGTCAGTCAGGTTAAGCCTTTGGTTCGGTACTTGTTTTATACAGGTATTCCAGGTTCATTAGTGCCTTCACTGGTACTTAAAGGCAGCTACTCACCTGCTCCAGTAATGCTTTTCCATCTTGCATGAAAGTGAACATTTTCACCTCAAATCTCTTCAGATGAGTGGGAAACTTCACTCTTGAGTTACTATCTACTTTGTGGAAGGTTGTTTGATGGGAGTCCTCTGCATTTTCACAGCTTGGAGAAGCAAGAGTGGAGTTAGTGGCTTTAGATTGCAAGCTAGTTAGAAAAAGTTCTAATGAGATTTATTAGTTGCCTTGCTACAGTATTGGGCTAGGGAAAGATTGCCTACTAGTTGACGTGGTTAAGTATCTGTCTACCACACTACAACGATATATAGGTATAGATAAGCCCTTATGAAGTTTCTTCAAGGCTGGGTTCGTATTATATTATACTATACATCTTTGTGCCCTTGGAAAAGAGTCAGAAGGGGCAGTGTAATCAAGATTTCGCTCTAGTTTTGGTCAATACATCAGGGAAACAAGGGGTGCCCTTTCAGATTTAGGGGCAATTTTAGAGGCACCTGAGTTCTAAGTGGCCCTGGGTATCAGTTTTCTGCAGATAAACATTACAGTACTCCAAGTCATCCAGTTTCTAGAGGAAGATTATGGCTTTCAGATTCTTAGATGCTTAAAATTCAAGTATAAATATTACAATTTTGTTCTACTCAAACCTTGATATACAAATTTGAGCCTGACAGATCATCAAGTACCAAGTTTGTGTTCCTGATATTTGTTTACTGCCTTGGTCTTAGATTTCACTAAGTTTTAATGTTTGCAGACCCAAGAGAGCTGCTGCAGTTCTATAGCTCTAAAGTTAGAATTTGAGTCTAAAGGATTTGTCTGCAGTGGCTGAAGTTCAGATGAAGCCAATCCCTGCCGCCCCCCAAAAGAACCAAAAGAAAAAAGAAAAAGAAAAAAAGAAAAGATAAGGGCAATACAGGGTACAACTATCCTAGAAGGATTAAATAGTGACCAAGCACAAAAGTTAGTCAATACTCCAAAATGCTTAATCTATCCTTGTTGAACTCCAAGAATTGTTTCATGCTTAAAGCCAACATGCAGATCAAGCAGTACTGCAATTCATGATCTCAGAAGGAAATAAGTTTCATGTGCCAATGCACATTCTGTGGGAGTGAAGAGTGTTACCACCATACTTGGAGTGTCAGTACCATCTAAGCTGAGCCTTCTGAAGTGCTCAAGCTTGAGTACAGCAGCCGCTGCCAAGGCTACCAGTCCAAGTGAGAAGCTCCTGCTCCCCCCACTCAGTGGAGACTGAGCAGCAGATCAGGAGGCCTGTTACTAGGTCACAAGCAGAATAGCCTGTGGCAGCAGGAAAGACAGGAGCTGTAGCAGGGCAGCATCTTCCCTTCTGTTGCTAACTGAGTATGGCATGAGACTCAGGTGAGAAGGGCATTTTGTTGTTACCTGTTCGTAATGATAGACCATTGTGGGCTGCTGTCTCTGTCCTGGGAAGTCGTAGACCAGCAGTCTTCTAGATATAGCTCTAGTTGTGGGTCTTCTGAATGGAGCAGTTCCACTTCAAAATACAGTGCCTCTTTCAAGTATTTTACCACAGGATACTCTGCCTCCATGTAGGAGTCAGAATAAGACTTATCTGGAAGAGAGAATGTAGTCTTGATGCATTAAGAAATCTGTCACACAGACACAGGTGTTTGGGTTGGTGAGACTTGCACCCTCCAAAACATCACCCTTCATTTTACTACAACAGCAGTTTAAGGATACAGCATATGGGCACAAAGCAGCAATCTTTGGAGAATGGGAATTGAGTGACTGGGGAAGAAGGCTGTGGGATTTTCAGCTCAAGCCCCTCATCTAGATCTAACCAAGTGAGGTACTGCCTTATACTAGAGGGTTAAATGGCTCAGAGCTGAAACTCACTATTAAGTACTATAAGGACATGGGTAGCAGAGATTAAAAGCAAGACCACAGTCTTTCCCCACTTGGGTCCCCTCCCCAAGGTGAGACTTAGGATCCCATAAGGGATAGTACTGGGGGGGGGGGGGGGGGGGAAGAGAACTAGTAGGCAAAGAGACTCCTGGAAGTGGTTTATCTATACTGCATTTAGACAGAGGGAGGGTAGGGTGCCTTTTGGAACCCATGTGTGGGGAAGGTAAGAACGTTGAGTGCAGCTGTAGCACAAGTCACTATCCTACTGCATCACTTCCTGCTACTCCAATAGCCACCCACCCCACTGGAAAGCCAGCTCAGCATTGTCCCCGTACCTCTGTACAGCCGCAAGATTAGAGCCAGAGTGCCAAAGCCTGGATTTATACTGGGTGCTGGATTGTTTTTGGTGCCATACTGGACAAAAATGGTCTCATTTATTATATAATGACATTCACACTTCAATCTGTGTGGGGACAAAGTAAAGTTTACACTATTATGTTTATACAAAGATTATAAAGAACCCTCCCCCCCAAAAGGCTACAATACTTACTGGTATATTGGTGTAGTGTTGCCAGGTCTGAAGTAGGAAACATCATTTTCATAGATCATAACTGTGTTCTCAAACTGAAAGAAACCAGGATTTATCTTGAGACCATTAAAAAAGAGTTAAGCTGCTAGGAGGTACCCAAGTGCTTCAAATGCTACTGTTGGATACCACATTGACTGCATAGCTAGAGGGGAATATCATGAGTCCTCAGCCAACCCTAGTGTTAAGCGAGTGGCTGTTTCTTCACCCCCCCCCCCCCCCGATATTGGGCGATGCACATCTGTATTGCAAGTCTTCAGTCAGACCAAACAGCATAAAAGCCTGTAAGTCCTGGGTATTTTAAGCTGTGTGGTGACAGGGACCCAGGAGATGGCCCACTTAGTTCTCGGTTCTGGTCATGCCCTCTGGGGCACCTGGCATAAGACTGGATACTGGGCCTTTGACCATTTGTCACAAGTTGGTGTGATCCAGTACAGCCAGTGTCCCTTGTGACAGCAGCAGCAAAATATTAATGCAACCTGTCTTGCTCAGTAGCAGGAAGAGATACATGCTGTACATAAGTTAGTGTAGTTTACACAGGAATGAAACTTGTGCATAATCTATAGATAGGAGTCTTTGGTACAGGAAGCAACTTGCATTTATTCAATGCTCTCCTGCCAGCCAATTCTGTTTCAGTCATTGGGTCACCACAGTAGATTAGTTACCACCACCACCAGCTTCTCAGAGGCAAGTAAAGAGAACCAGAAGTTTAGCAAACTATATGTAGGCAACCAAAAAAGATTCCATCTTCTATTTAAGCCTGAAGATGGTCAGAATCCTGAGGTATCTGATAAAGAATGCAGGAGGTGGAAGAGATCATTGTTAGAGGAAGGTGTCACTAATTTCTAGAAAGCCAGCTGTGAATGTTTCACAGCTATGTTCTGCTAAACAGGTCCTATGGCTCTTGCCATTGGACATGTCAGTATGACTCCTTTCCCTTTCTACTTGTTCCACAGGTGTTCACATTGAATATGAATGTTGCACTCTTCTCTGTCACAATAGCAGGCCTGCATTGTTTGTCTCTCAATACAAATGAGCTTGTGTCCAGGTCTGTGATGCCTGCTAACTTCATTGCAGTGATAGACATTGTTCCATTTGGCAGACACTCTGAAAACAAGCATATGTTCATTGTTTCATTACACTCAAGCATTTCCTGCTCCCTTCTCCCAGCCCCAGGAGAAAGCCAGGAACAGTCTAGGTCATTTTAGCTAGTTATTTCAATCTGACCAGGAGATTACCTATTAGTTCTTCAGGTGAAAATCTGCAAGAGATTGAGAAGTCTGTCATATCAGCAAGAGTATTATCCTTCATTGTTAAATGTAGAGATGCTCTTATTCCAGAAGGATGAATTTCCTAAGAGAGATCACAATACATTTTAATCTATTGATCAACTCCCAAGTGAGTCTAGATTTGCCATGCCAGGTCAATTAATGCTAAAGTCAAGTCTTAGTTGTCACACTTGTCACCAATGTCCTCACCAGGAGGAGAGTTTTGTATGTGTCACTTTGGTGATACTGCTCCAGAGGTATCATTCCTGACACCTCTCCTTCCCCTCCCCCCAAAATAGATTTTTGGCTTTGCAGTGCTTGGATGCCATGGACCAACCTTGACCAACCTTGCTCATCTGGTTAAGCCTATTGCCCAGGCTAGTAGAAAATGTTTGTAGGAAAGTCGGTCAGATCACAAGTCATTGAAAGGAGATGCTACTTATGTTGCAAAACTACGTAACTAGGACACCAGTCTCCTTGAGTAGCGTTGTCCATTTACTTCTGCAACTAAGAAGCCACATAGTGGCATATTTGAGCTCTTTGTAAGTCTGTTTTACCAAGTTTACTAGAGTACTGTTGGGATAGTCTCATTAGACTCCAGTATCCAGAAGGAGCCATTTATCTCTACATTATGAGTGTAGTGTGTGCTCAGGATGTTGAGGCATTTAGTTTTCACATAAGAGAACAAACCTTGAGAGGAGTGGTAAATTCTCTTATTCAGCTACCATGTCCAATAGCCTAGCCATCTTTAGTTCTACAATGGTGAGTTTAAAAGCCCTCTACCAGTTTGTACTTAGGTACATCAATCCAAAATTTAGGACCTTCAAAGCTTTGTGCTCAGTTAGATGCCTACAGGATTGGGCACTAACAATTTCTAGCTAGTATTAGCACTTGCTAGCATGTATCACCAAGCTACTTGCCAGTATTGCATCATAATGAGGAACTGTGTTCCTGTCTGACCTTCAGGGAACCAAACTTTTAGGCCTACTTAGGAGCTGAGTAGCCAATTGGACCCTGCAGAAGTCAGCTGTAAGGAAGGTACAGTGCTGCCTTGATCTCTTAAGTGGCAGTAGTACCTGGTTTTTACCCACTAGACAAGATTGAGGTTCTAGTTTCCTTTCTGGAACAAACTTCAGTTAAGAGCCCAGGTGTGAGGCTGTTGAGGACTATGATTTAGTGGGACAGAAGCTCAATCTTTTAGAGAAGTGGTTGAATAGGCAGGAGTCCATGCTCATGTGCAGTCAAGCATCACCTCCTTAATACAACCTGTTATATGCCAGATTTAGACTATGAATGAATTGTGCTAACATCTAAGGGTACATTCTATAGATCACTACAAGTCCCTCTGACACGTTTATATGACCTCACAAGGGAGAAGAGTCTGTAGCCTGTTGTACAGCTACACAAATGCTGCCTTATTTGTGTACCCCCAGAAGAGGTGTACCTCTGGTAGAGAGCCTGTAGCCCCAAAGCTGAGCTTAAGCCCTCTGAAGAGGCCAAGATCAGGCTGCTTGGTGGGAGGGTTTTCCCCTCTTTTAAGGGGCTAGACACCATGCCCATTTGGCCTTCCTTACCTCATAGAGGATGTGAGGTGCATAGAGAGGAACACGAACGGTGAAGTGTGTGCCATTGTCATCTAGTCCATAGTTGTGCTCCTGAGCAGCCTCTGGTGACAGGCTCAAGTTTGAAATGAAGGGCAGCCAGTTTTGATCCACATTGCCACGAATAACTGTTAGATACAGGTTCTCCTTGTCACAGAATCCCCTTGCACTAGGCAACACTGTAATGAAGGAAGGTTTGAGGAAATCATATATTAGCAGTTCTGACAGTTTAGGGCTAATGGCAGAGTTTGAGTCACACTGGAGTGGTTTGAACATTATCTTGGTCTTATTACCTGCATCCTGCACAGGAGAGATGATTACAACTGGGACATTGAAGGTCTCATGTGTTGGCTGTACTTCAAATCCAAGTGTGACATTCAGTGTATATAGTCTAGTGTCTTCTGTTAAGTACTGAAAGAGACAGAAGTCACATTTAAAAGCCTCCAATCTGAAGAGTGTTTCAACAGGTGTTTTAGGTACAGATATACACACACACACACACACACACACACACACACACACCCCCTCTTTCTTAATGAAAGGCACATCAAATGGTGTTTCTACTACATAGCCTTTGCTTCCATTAGGGTATCTTGTTTCATAAACTTTGTATCCATATTGGAGTGCTTCAGGGACAGTTACAGTTGTAGCATCCATGGTCAAGTTTACCAGTTCCACATCTGGCAGGAATATTCCTACAGTCACATTGACCAGCCTAATGCTCAAGTTGGTATCTAGGAAGGAGTAGCAAGATGTTAGTCTTTATTCTTAAGGGAAGATTGAGATATAGCTCTCAGAGCTGGAAGGGATCTTGAGAGATTGAGTCCAGTCCCCTGCCCTCATGGCAGGACCAAGTACCATCCCGGACAGATTTTGCCCCAGATCCCTAAATGCCCCTCCCCAGGATTGAACTCACAACCCTGGGTTTAGCAGGCCAATGCTCAAACCACTGAGCTATCCCAGATACTTACAGTTTGTAATTGTGGGTGGTACAAGTTTAAATGGAGTTTGTATTTTCTTGATGATGGTATGCTTGGTCACTCCCCACCTGTTGTCTTCCCACTGATGTTCCAAAAACAAGTTAATGTTGTACTTTGTCCCATGCTGTCCCTCACTCACATGGGTCTGAAAGGGCAAGAGAACTCTTTCAGCCCACTGCATTAGTCACCAGGACAGGGGAGGTACAGCTGAAGCTATGTACATTAAGATGAAGTGACAAAAGCCACAGTTGTACCAGCTAGTTATTAGGTTGCAGTTGCATTTCTGGAAAGCTTTCACAGGAGCAGAAATTCAAGGGGCAGGTAGCTCTCAACTCCAGACTTCACTTCCTGTACTTCTAGGACTATGTTCTTCCAAATGTAAGCCCCTCCCAAATCAGGCTTTACATAAATGGGTGTCAGTCATTAAGTAGCAAATGGGGAACCTCATTAGTTCAGAGGTAAAAATTGTTCCAGTGCCTGATATTACTAGACAGCCATCAGCCAATTGGAAGATCCAATCTGACTAGGTGCAGTATTAGGAGCACTGACCTGGGAAACTCTTGTGCCTCCTATTTCAATGCTCAGCAAGACACCCCACCTGCTAAAGTCCCTTTTCATTTTGGGGTAAGAGGGGGAAATCCTCCCCTTCACTTGTAGGTCAGGCCGAAAGGCATCCACTAACCTTGTAATAGCCACCTTCTGCACCTATGGGTATCTGGATGGTAATAGCATCTGTACTGTTCAGTAGCACATATTTCCTGGAAGCAGTTTCTCTGGCAGCAAGTTTGTGAAGATCCACACCCATTTCAACAAGCAAGTCACTGAAGATAGTTGCCCCAGCAGAGAGGGGTTGGAGGTTTTTTGGAATGGTCCATGTAATGGTCTTATTGGTATAATCCACCCCATCTTAATTAAGAATTAGTATTAGTCAGGCATTTCCATCAATATCAGCTAGTTCTTAAGCTAGAGCATGTTAACTATCTGATCTAATACTTATCAGGAGAGTCTCACCTATGGGACAGGCCACAGCAGTATCTACCATCAAGATCATCCATCGCTGCTTGTAGAATGTACTTGCTCTCACTGCAGAGAATGTCACTCCTTGAACCTGCAAGAGTAGATGTTCAAACTGTGCAGTGCAATGCAACAGGACACCACACAGGTAACAAGCAAGTGCACCAACCTTGACTAGCTGAGCTTCTGCAGCATTGTATGGAGCTCTCAGCAAAATCCTAGTGTCTGTGGTGTTGAGTCCATAGCCAGCATGCAGAGCATCGCTTGCTAACAGAGCCTTCCTTCCAGTGGGCAGATGAAATACTACTTGCCAAATGGACACTGCCCCAGCTGTTGCCTAAGGGAGACAGATAGCAATACTCAAGCCATAGGTCTTTATCAGGCTGCATCACATTCCTTGCCTCAACTGGACTTGGAAACAAGTCAGGCTTCAGGAGTCTCTGTATCCTCCCTACTCGGCCTGGAACAAAGCTATCCTGAGGCAGCTTTCAAGGAGCTCATCTTGTGGTCCTGGAAAGCAAGTACTCTTTAGTAGGATGCTTATGTAGCACTAGTGTTGTAGTGGTTAGGCCCAGTATGTTAGGCAAGACCGATGTATGGGGTAGTGTCTTGTTGGATCCCTTTCTGAAGGTGATGCAATAGATACTTTAAGACAAGGGGTGTGGTAAGAGTTAAGTAGCTGATTACTCACTATACCTCCCACCATATTGGCTATCAGCTTGTTTCCTTGTGGCCCCCATTCACTTGAGGCATGTATATACCCTGGTACACTGGCCTCAAAAAATGCCATTATCAAGGAGAGAAGGTGGCTGGTATACCTTTGCCTGATGTAGAATAGATTTGATGACACATGGAGACATATCAAGTTTAGACCAGGAATTCTGTTCACTTCCTGCATGTTGGAGGCTGACTTCAGGACACGCTTCCAATACATTGTTGGAATAATTGTACATTGTTACTTCAGTGCCATGTCTAGTTAATAGTTAGCCTTACCTCTGGAAAGGCTAGAGCCCAGTCCTCAGGTTCATCTTGGAGCAAGTCTGCTGTTATCTGTGGAACATTCCTCCTGACAGACACCTTCCAAGAGAACATCTGCCATTAGTGACACTGATGTCTAGTCTAATCCCCACAAGTAATCACATTCCCCTGGTGGGAATAGCTTCCCTTGAGTCTGATCTTTGGTCCTTCATTTGCCAGTCTTTTAGGTGATGACAAGCCAGGCACCCTCTTTCCATTTTATTGGCCACTTTTAGCCTAGTGACAGGAGTGTCACCTCTAATTGGTCCATCTATTTATGAAATATAGGGATCTGACTAGCCAGGAAAGGGTAGGCATTTTAAATACACTATTCAAAGTTTTAGAAATAAAAATTCAATGCATTGTTGAAACACTTTGCAAGAACAAGATCACAGCAAGTGTGTATAGTATTATTTCTTGGTACTTCCTGCATGTACGTGCTGGGGAAGTTGAGATACTAAATGAATCTCTTTAAAGAGGCTATACATATAAGTTTCCTGCTCTGTTCTGAGCCTAGTCCCACTCTGGCGATGCAGCACATGCTCAGTTTCTCCCCTGCGACCTGCCCTAGACCATGTACTGTCTTTCAGAAAATTTCCACCCTGACACTGGAGTCCTCAGATGCAGCATTGAATCAAGCAGTCCCTCTCCCCTCCTCTGCAGAAGGGTGTACAGGCATAGCCTTTCCATCTGTGGGCCTGTTCAGGGAACATATTCCCTGGGCCCACCTCTGCCCTCAGTGGCAGTGGGATCTGCAGGAAGCCAAGTGAGCTAGTCCTGGTGTGCTATGCCCTGTCCCTCCAGTGACACAGCTGGGCTTGGCAGAGTGCAGCAGGCTGAGGCACTTTGCTTCCTACTGTGGCAAGGAGTGCCCATACCCCATCCTATTCTTCTGCAATCCTCAGGTTATGTAGCTTGGGGCAGTGCCTTTGGCAGCAGATGAGGGTTGTTTCAGGTCCTGCATCCACCTGAGAATGGCAGAGGTAGGAAAAGGAGGAACACCCTGGTATCAGCACCTTGCTCTGCAGCACCAGCAAATGGAAGCCTTGTAGCTACTAAGCAGCAGGGGGAACCTGTACACATGTTGCTAGATGATCTAGCAAAGATCAACTATGTGGCATCTCTCTCCCAGGCAACTGTCCTACTTCACATTTCTTGTTAGGAAGCCAAAGAGTGGTGTTCATTCCCCTCTCCCTGTCCTTATGGAGGACTCCCATAGTTGAGGGTTCAAAACAGTATCCAGGAGAAAGGAGCTCATTTAGAGTCAAATTGAGGAGCACAACATTTGACCACCCAACTTCACAGGTGAAGTAATTCTTCAGGCCATCCCCATTTATCAGATTTTCAGGTGGGCCATGGACTATTGACTCCTGTTACCACATGCAGTGCATTCTGCCTGTAAGTGCTTTACCAGCCAGATGGTTCAGGTTCCCATCCCAGGGGACATCCAGAGCACACTTTTAGAAGTGCCTTCTTCCCACCTCCCCATGGAAGACCAGTGGGTGAGCTTACCTCCATGTAGTTGGCTTCACATACTAGCTCTCTTGAATGCCATGGACCATAAGGGCAACTCACAGTCTTCAAGTGAGTTGCAGCATTTTTCATGTCAGGATCAGTGGCTGCTTGGATTTGTACAGCTACTGTGTATACATCACTCTGCAGAGACAACAGCTCGGACTCAAGTATCTTGAGTCTGATTAGTTCCTTCCCACCCCACCCCCATGGGGATGCAGAGGCTGTTCCATAATGAAATAGTTAGGCATTACAGCTATGTCATCTGTGTTCAAATAGATGAGCTAGGTATGAACCTACATCAAGGATGTTTAAAATAGATGGAAAGGGGCCAGGGCACCAAACTAACAGTATCACATTAAAGCAGGTACTTAAGGATAAGGGAAGTCTAGATTAGGTTGAGTGATATAGCTACTCAGATACCAAGCTGCAAAGCAAGATTACTTGCTGCAAGTGGGGGCAGGTAGAGTTGCCTGTTCATAAATTGGAGGGGTACTATTTCTTCTATAGCAAGAGAAGTATCTTCATGCTTGCACATTAGCTTGTATATGTTGGTAGAAAGACCAATGTTCCCCCACAAGCTCTAACTGGCACTAATAAATAGTTATGTAGCAATATGCTGCTTTAGTCTGTACAACTCCTTGAAAGGAGAAGAACTTTAACATGCTTTACTTTTAGATTTTAATTCCAGAAGACTTACCTCAATACGAGTGTGGCAGCTTAGAATGGAAGCCCGGAATTCAATGTTACCCCAATAGTTATACTCTATGGTGTAGCCACACTGTGCTGCCAGAGTTTCATCAATCTCCTGGGCTATGCCAAACTGATCTGTGAAAGTTTTAGAGTATAGCTGTCAGAACAGCTCTGGGTCCTGGACATTACTATGCAGTTACCCAGGTCATCTAGAGCCATTCCAGTGTTACACTGCATAAGCCTTATTTTGGTGTCCATCTTGATTGCTGATTACCAACATCAGACTACCAACATCAGACTTGTGATTGCATATGGCACTTTAGACTCTATAGCACTGGTCTTACAGCTGTGATTCAGTGCCTCAATTTCTTCTGCCCCTTTCATTTCCTACTCAGGAACTATACTGAGCATGAAGACCACAAGTCATCAATCATAGGGGTGAGTTACATACTCATGGCTTCCATCTTGCTGCGGTCCTCTACACTTCTGACAATATACAGAGGACCTACTTGCACATTTTGCCACCAGGCTATTCATAGAAAGTATAGTGCTAAGAGTGTTATTCACTTTAATGCTAAAAAATGAATCCAGTTGCACTTCTGCAGCCTTGAAAGCCGTCAAGTTGCAACAACTGAGTTGTAGGGTTAAAGACACATTAGTCCTTGACATTTACCTAGGATCTCTCGTGAAGTATGGCATGACTCATCTTAATACATCTCCAAATCTGAGTTTACCATAACCACAGATGTCATGGTAACTGTACCTACTCTACTACAAGTGATGACTTTCCACAGGAGTCAGTCCAGCTAGTCTGACCAATTCAGATGAGCTCAACTATCAACAAGTCTTTGTTTCTCATTAGACATTACTATATACAGTCTTATAGAGAGAGACCAAGTGCAAATGCTCTTATAAAAGACTGACAGACTTCAAGCCACAATGCATGTTACTGTTAGGTAGGCTAGAGTTTGGTGTTGATAAATGGGGTATGCTCTTAAAAGCTAGTAAGTATGCCTCCTCCCTCCCTGCCCAGCCTTTCCTTAGGCCACTGGGTCATCTTACCAACAGCAGCAAAGGTCAGATACTTGTCCTCAAAGTAGTCTGAATGCAGTATGACCCGCAGGATGTTCCCCAGGCACTCTGAACTCAGGGAGCCTATAGAGATGTTAAGACATCTTAATTACAATGAGTCACTTGGATGCAAGATACAAAGTGCTTTTATAAAGCACCCTCCTCACTTATGAAAAGCTGCCACTTCTGGGGCTAAACAGGAGCTCATACTAAGACCATGCCACCTGTAATTTCACCAAGTTAGAGAAAGCAGAAGTCCATATAAGTCATAAGGACCCCTCAGACCAACTGGAAGATGGCACAGGGATTCATGAGTTTTAGAAAGGGACATGCAACATGTTACAATCCCTGTATATAATCTATATGCATTTTAGTGTATGTTCTACAAGTCTGTAGTTAGAAGCCAATCACTTGTCAGAGAGTGTTGGTAGAAACTTACTCCTATTTATGCCACAGCTGTTTTATATTCTAGATCTCTCCTTATTGAAGCATTGTATTGTCTGCCATAACTACCTAAATAAGTTAAACAGGAACCAGTGAATAGCAGGGGAAGGGAGCCATTTTGGAAAGCCAAGGTCTGTTCGGTATATTTCAAGTTGCAGAGAGGAGCACTGGCATCCTTCACCTAAGCATCTCCTAGCAGTGGATTTGCTTCATGAAAAGGGAAGTTAGCCAGGCTTAATGGACAAGCTGAAAACTTTGGGTGAAAGTTTAGTTTTGAGTCAGGAGTACATTGTTGAATTCAAGAGGAGGCCATAGCATTCAGAGCTGGTGACAGACTTCATTGGGCAGGGGAGGTGGCTCAGCTCTGTCCATCATTCCCTCCCCCCCCCCAGAATGTGGCTACCCTTTGCTCCCACAACTGTCACCACCACCCAGGGCTCCAGCCCCTGCTACCATAGTAGTGGCAACCCTGGCCCTTTAAATTGCCAGGCCCCAGGGCAATTGCTCCCCTGTACCCCATTGGCACTCCTGATAGATTCTAATGCTATTTTCACAGGTTCCTTTGTTTTATAAGGGCACTGAAGTGCTGTGTGTTACAGGAGCCTTGTTCTTGTGAACAAAGGATCGGTTATTTGGGGGGCTACAAGTGATGAGGCCCTGGATATCATAACTCTTTACAGTGACTAGATGGCTAGGGTGCCTCTATTTTCAGCCTGCAAGGCCATTGTTTTCTCAACCTGTGATTGTTACTAAGCTTGTGGCCTTGATCTGAATACAGGGTCACTGTTTGCCAGGAGGCCTATTAGAAGCAAAACCAATTGTAAGTTAGGGACTCAGTCCCACAGACTCTGCTCTGTGGGACTCACTTTATACATTTAATCCTATGGAAGCCACAAACTACTCACATGCACAGTTACAAAAATAGCTGTTTGCAAGGCTGAGGCATTAGAGTCTTCTGCAAGTTGTAAGAGCACTCAGACAAATGAGAGATGCAGGGGATTGTGATGCTAGATAGAATCACTGTAGCTTGCTAATCAGGGCACTTGGCATCCTATTTCCTACAGGATTAGTTGGAAGCAGTGTCACTTTGGTTAGCATTTCACTAGGAAAAAATCTGAAGTAACCCCACATAAGACTCTAAAAGCTACTCTTGGGCTGTGTCTACACTGGCGCGAGCTCGCGCAAAAGCGGCCGCTCTTGCGCAAAAGCTTGCTGCCTGTCTACACTGGCCATGTGTTCTTGCGCAAGTACACTGACATTCTAATGTCTAGAATCAGGGTTTCTTGCGCCAGAACTCTAACGCTCCTGCTCAGGAATAAGCCCTCTTGCGCAAGAGCTCTTCCAGAAGAGGCCAATGTAGACAAGCAACATGAATTTCTTGCATAAGAAAGCCCTATGGTTAAAATGGCCATCAGAGCTTTCTTGCACAAGAGAGCGTCTACACTGGTATGGATGCTCTTGTGCAAAAGCACATGCCAGTGTAGACGCTTTCTTCTGGAAGAGTTTTTGCAGAAGAACTCTTCCTCAAAAAAGAGTTTCTGCGTGAGAATGTGCCAGTGTAGATGTAGCCAAGAAGTGGAGACCCCATTCGAGTCTATCCTTGCATTGGGGGTGGAGAGTGGAACCAACCTTGGGTTTCCCCATATTAGAGGGTGGGATGAAATGACTACCTCCTCCAGGAAAAGGATCTGATCTAGTAGGAATTCTCAGAGCACACTACTGCTTTGACCTCACACTCAGGGAAGAGGCATATGGGGGGGGGCGGTTGGTAGTTATGCTAGGGGTGCAATCCCCAGCTTGATGAGATATATGGGGAGGGGGCAAAGAGTTAGGGTACATATTCTGAATTAATGCAGTGATGTCTCCTTAAGCTGATGCCCAAGTCCAGGTGTAGCCATATCTTTATGGGAGTTTTGATTATACACTTCTCTAGAGATGAATGTGTGCCTATGTTAGAGCAGGCTGTCTGACAAGAGATAGAAGCAGGACTGCCATACACCTGGCCAGTACTTACAGCAGCCAGATGCCTTCTCTTAGCACCACCGTGATGCTAGGAAGCAGACCACCATTATTTACTGAAAAGCTACACAGGGGGCTGAAACCCATTTGCCCACCTTACAATGCAAGTCAAATCTAGTTACCTGGCCTGTCTTGAGTCCATATTTCAGAAGTTAACACCCCTATTAGGAATAACCTGCAAGAGAAAGTAGTATATGCAGACATTGTTTTGGTTCAAGTATTGTTTCACTTGAGTTTAGAGGATTTATAGATATGAGTGCATGCCTGAAGTTCTAAGTTCTTCTTTTGGGGCATATACTTAAGAGAAGAGGCAGGACACGAACACAGCCTATACTCTACAGAAAGAGAATCATAATCAACAGCAACCCCACAAACACTCACCTCAGTACAAGGTTTGACACCATTGCTCTTGGGAGCAGCTCCCAGCTGTAGCTGCTTCTGTGACAAACCAACCAAAAGTTTGAGAATCCTAAGCCAGCTTATAGTGCTAAACCCCCCCCAACTATTTTCCTCAAGGCTATTAGATTCACAATGTAAAGAAAAGCAAGGGGTCCATTTTTATACTCATGCAAACCATTTGCAGGTGCTTTCCCAACCATGCACCTGTAATACAATTCACTTTACTTTACTTTAATTGTTAATTATTTTATCTGCGTTCCTTCAGAGGAGATTTTTGCCAGTTTATGAGGATACTGATGAGGCTGTTAGAGACAATGAGATAATTAGTAAGCTCCAAATGAAGGTGCTTTGAAGACCCCCTATTCTGGAGTTAATTTTCCTCCAAGTATATTTCCTAGGTAGAGCTGGCAATTCCAAAACATCAGGAAGAAAAATGGTTTGAGTCAAACTGATTCAGAAATTTTTGAAGAATTTTCAGTGAATCAAAAATGAATGTTTTGGGGTTAGATGAACCCAGAGTCTTGTATCACAGGTGTGTGCTTTAACTACTCATCTATAACATATTCTGGAGTGCAGGTGTATGTGGGGTCTCTCCTGCTGAAGCTGTTTCACTTTGTTTAAACACTTGACTCATCTGTGGCCAGGCAAGTGAAATTATTGTATAGTGTGGTGGTTAGACCACTTACTTAGCAGATGGGCAGGTGAGTTCCTGTGCCAGTGAGCATTTAATTAATTATACAAAGTGAAATAACTTCAACAGGAGAGAATGAAAAAGTCCTGTTGTAGAAGACCTCAGTGGTTGGGGGAATTATTTTATGAAGTAGGAAATCTACATTCAAATCCATCTCTCTCAGAGGAGTGCCCTGGCTAAAAATTATTAAGAGGGTACCATCACCTCCTTCTGCTTTGTGAATGGCATCTAGATCAAATTCACAAATAGTTCCAGTTTGATTGAAATTTCATTTTTTTGGTAAATAAACTATTAATGCAAAAATATATATTCACCGAGCTCTGCTCTTAGTATTTGCAGTGTCTGCAGTTCCATTAATACTGCTCTTACTCTATTTGCTTTCCATTTTGTGAGTTAAGACTCTATTACCTTTGAATGTGCTAAGAACAACCTGACATTACAACTTTCAGAAAAAAAGTACAGAGACTGAAAAAATTGCCCAGAAAGACTGTAGTTAATTTTGTTTATTTTGAATCAGACCATTAAAAAGATTTCCCTTTAAAAAAGGGAACATTTTTGCCCACCAATTTTAAACCTACCTTAATTGCTATAAAGAAACTGGCCTATATTTTTAAAAGGGATTGTAAAAAAAGCTGGATCTGTCAGCTCAAACAGCCTAAGATATTACTGAGTTCATGATAACCCCTGAGTAGTTTTGTTATACAGTCATGGTGCTATCAGGATCAAACTCATGATTTTGCAAAGCATTTTGGAGTAGCCAAAGAGCAAATGGCATTATAAAATTCAAATTAATAACAATGTGAGTCCATTTTTTTATATAATCATATTATGAAAGATCTTATTGGCAGCCTTGTCTTTCAAACTTTCCATTACAAAATCACTTTCTTCAGGGATTATGGTTGCTATATAAATGGTGAAAGGTAAAATCTATTCCAAGACCTGTCTCTGCAACACTGTGGTTATGTCAATACCAGGTGCACTGTGTGTGATTCCCAGCCTGAGTAGACATACTAACATAGCGCCCATCTTTAAAAAGGAGAAAAAGGAGGAGCCAGAGAACTATAGACCAGTCAGCCTGACTTGATACCTGGAAAATTACTACAGGTTGAACTTCCCAAATCCAGGACTCTCTGGTTCGGCAACATCCGTGGTCCAGAAGGAAGGACCACAGATGTTGCTGGACAAGAAAGTCCTGGAGGTGAGGAACACGAGCCAGCTTTGAGTCTCGTGGGTGCTGGGGAGCTGGTAGGGGCTGGTCCTGTAGTGGGTGAGGAGTCCAGGCTGGGGAGTTCTTGTGGCTGGAAGGAAACCCCAGTCCCATCCGGGAACCCCGGTGGCACCAGGGCTGGCACTGGTGGAGAGGAATCCCCGGCTAGGAACCCAGGCAGCAGCTGAGCCGGCGGTGGGTGCAGGGAATCCTAAGCTGGGAACCCCAGTGAAAGCGGGGCCAGCGGCAGCTTGGGGAGGAGGGAAATCCTAGCTTGAGGAGGCTGACCCTGGGAGCCCCGGCATGGGGCTAGCAGTGGGAAGGAAATCCGAGCGTCCGGGGATGCCCACAGCCCAGAGAGGAGCCTTGACCACCCCGGTCTGGCAAACTTCATGGTTTGGGCCCACTTAGGTCCTGATGGTGCCAGAGAGGTCCAACCTGTAGAGCAACATATAGGTCCAACCTGTACAGCAACATACAAAACATGAAGGCTACGTCTAGACTGGCATGATTTTCCTCAAATGCTTTTAACGGAAAAGTTTTTCCGTTAAAAGTATTTGCAGAAAAGAGCGTCTAGATTGGCGCGGAGTTCGCGTTATAACGATGCGCTTTTGCGGAAAAGCGCGTCTACACTGGCAGCGCGCTTTTCCGCAAAAGCAGAAGCCTGGAACCATTTTGCGGAGGGCACAAGGGCACCAGCCCTTTCCGGGGCCGGGGGCTGGAGGCCATTTCAGACACGTGCTTAAAGGGATCTCCCCGGACAGCCGTTTCTCTCCGCTCCGTGCTAGAGGGCCTCTTGCAGGGACTGACAGCCATAAGCAGGTTTGGTGGTTGCCCTCTGACTTTGGGACACCGCTGCCTTTGGCCACCTACTGCTTTTGCCAGGGTTTTTTTTTCCTAGCCCTCTGTCTTGTGCCATGGAACCACGGGTGGCCATGTGCCTGCTCTGGCCCCGTCGGACATTTTTGAGTGCCTGCAGCTGCTGCTCCAGGTTGGTGCCCTCCTCTTCCAGGACCAGGAGGGGCACATCGGTTTGGACCCCCTCACCAGTGAGGCCATGGTGTCCCTGTGGCACCCCCACCCCAGGGTGCAGAGGCGAGTGTGGAGACTGGACACCAGTACCGACTGGTGGGACCGGCTGGTCCTAGGGCAATGGGATGACCAGCAATGGCTCCGGAACTTCTGCATGCGAAAGCGGACATTCATGGAGCTCTGTGCCTGGCTCACCCCCGTGCTCCAGAGAGCCACCACCCGGCTGCGGGCACCCATTCCCGTCAAGAAGAGGGTCGCCATCGCAGTCTGGAAGCTGGCCACCCCGGACAGCTACCGATCGGTGGCACACCAATTCGGGGTGGGCAGATCCACCGTCGGCGCCGTCGTGATGGAGGTAAGTCCCAGGGAGTGGGGAGTGGGGTGGGGAGGGTGCTGCACTCCATGCCCAGGGGCAGCCAAGACTCACGCTGGGTCACCCAGGGGTTCGGGCCGTCCCTCCCTTGCACAGGCCTGCTGGGGGGGGGGGGTGTAGGGCGAGGGGGCTGTGGTGTGTGTGTGCGTGAGGACAGAGGGAATCACGGGGAGGGGGCCAAGGGAGCACACACCCACCCCTGCCTTATGTGATGTGTTCCCCTGTGTTTCTCTGCACCCTTCTGCAGGTCGTCCGCACCATCAACAACGTCCTGCTCCCCAGAGTGATCCACCCGCGGGACGTGGACGCTACGCTACCGTCGCCGGCTTCGCTGCCCTCGGGTTCCCCAACTGTGGGGGAGCACTGGATGCAACCCACATCCCCGTCCGGGCCCGGGCATCGAGCAGCCCATTTCATGAACAGAAAGGGTACTGCTCCATTGTTCTGCAGGCCCTCGTGGACCACCAGGGCCGCTTCCTGGACGTCTACACGGGCTGGTCCGGCAGGGCACACGATGGCCGCATCCTCCACAACTCCGGACTGTTTCGCAGGCTGGAGGCGGGCACCTACTTCCCACGGCGGGAGTTGACTGTCGGGGATGTGCCTATGCCCATCTGCGTCGTTGGGGACGCGGCCTACCCCCTGCAGCCCTGGCTAATGCGGCCCTACACGGGGCGGCCGGACCAGAACCGGGCCCGGTTCAATGACCGCCTCAGCCGGGCCCGCAATCAAGTGGAGCTCGCCTTTGGCCGATTAAAAGCCCGCTTCCGGTGTTTGCTCACCCGTCTCGAGATGGGTGAGCGGAATGCAACAGAGGTAGTGGCCGCGTGCTGCGTGCTCCACAATATTGTGGAGCAGAGCAGGGAGGCCTTCCTTCCTGCATGGATGGCAGCGGAGGGCCAGGCCTACAAACAGCCCCACACAGCTGCCAGCCACCAGGCGCACCAGGATGGGGTGCGCATCCGGGAGGCCCTCACGGACATGTTCTCACAGGCCCCGGAGTAGGGTCGCCTTGGTTTCCCTGGACAACTCCCTCCCCTCCCCTTACCTCCCAATACACAACAACACACTGTTTGGGGGAGAGGGAGATGTTGTGCAGAATGTTCATTATTGTTATATGAAATATGTTTGAGCAGTCTAGTTCAGAGCACAGTACTCTTGGTTCTGTTAAGGGTTTGGTCAGGTCAAGCGGAAGGCTTGTACCTACCAATTAGGATTAGGTTTAGATTTAGGTTTAGTTAGATTAGCTATCGTCGTCGGTTCAAAGCATTTTGGTCGTCGTCGAGTTTGTTCGTCGGGCGCGTCGGCCATAGCTAGGGTTTTCTTTGAGTTCAGGGTTAGGTGTAGGGATATTCTAGGCCACCATCGTCTGTTCAAGCTGTCCCGAAGAACAGGAAGAGGAGTCGAGGTTTGTGCGGAAAGCTCGAGTCAGCGCACCCGATTCCAGTCATCTTCGAGGGATCTCCTGGCAGTTCCTCTCCTGAGGCCCGGAAGGACCAAAGGATGGAGGTCGCCAGCCACAGCTTCGTCCATCGAGGGATCTCCTGGCAGTTCCTCTCCTGAGGCCCGGAAGGACCAAAGGATCGAGGTCTCCAGCCACAGCTTCGTCCATCGAGGGATCTCCTGGCAGTTCCTCTCCTGAGGCCCGGAAGGACCAAAGGATGGAGGTCGCCAGCCACAGCTTCATCCATCGAGGGATCTCCTGGCAGTTCCTCTCCTGAGGCCTGGAAGGACCAAAGGATCGAGGTTGCCAGTGTCACCGCAATCTCCCTCCGCGCCTAGACTGTGTTTAATGTATTTTGTGTTGTGTTTACTCTTTTGTAATCTATCCCTTGCTTGATTGTGATTTTATGCATGTCAAATATAGTCCTGTGGTTAAATTTTATCTTCAGAGTTGGTATTCATTTATGCATCACAAACTCATAACCCTTCAAAATTATTTCCCTTTTTTTTTAGAAAACCTCAGATAGATATGGAATTTGGAGTCCGCATTTGTCATCTTCATGATTTTATTAGGTTGATCGGCATTCTAAATTAATTATTCACGTTACCTCGCGTAACAGGGAGGAGACCTTGAACTGGGAGGGGAAGGGGAGCTACTCCTGGGAAGGGTGGCCCCTGCGACCGCTCCTGCGGGGGCGGACCTGGAGATGGGGGGCAGGCTGAACAGGGAGGTGGGCAGCAGGAGCAGGAGCAGGAGCAGGAGGGGCCATTGCAGGAAGGGGCGGGGGCAGGTGCACCACGATGGGGTGCGCATCCAGGAGGCCCTCACGGACATGTTCTCACAGGCCCCGGAGTAGGGTCGCCTCGGTTTCCCTGGACAACTCCCTCTCCTCCCCTTCCCCCTCCCCTCCCCTCCCCTCCCGTCCCCTCTTCTTACCTACCAACACACAACAACACAGTTTGGTTTCACCATAAAAACTTGTCGGTTTTTATTTACAAAGGAGGGAGAGGGGGAGGAGACCTTGAACTTGGAGGGAGAGGAGACCTTGAACTGGGAGGGGGAGGAGACCTTGAACTTGGAGGGAGAGGAGACCTTGAACTGGGAGGGAGAGGAGACCTTGAACTGGGAGGGGGAAGGGAGCTACTCCTGGGAGGGGTGGTCCTCTGCACTGCTCCTGCGGGGGCGGACCTGGACATGGGGGGCAGACCGCATTGGGGCAGGCTGAACGGGGAGGTGGGCAGGAGGGGCAGGAGCAGGAGGGGCAGGAGCAGGAACAGGAGGGGCCATTGGAGGAGGGGCAGGAGGGGCAGGAAGGGGCGGGGGCACTGCTAGGGAGGGATGCCGGGGCACGGGGCGCGGCCATGCCATAATGTTTGGCATGGGCAATGTGTGCGGAGAGGCTGGCAACGGAGTTCGCCATCAGCGCACAGTGTCCCTGGAAGGTGGCCCAGGCCTCCTGGCGCCACTGCAGGTCTGCCTCGGTGCGCCTCTGGATGGCAGCCTCTACCTGCTCAACGGCCTGCACGTGGCGCCGCAGGAGCTGGTCCCAGTGTCGGACGCGCTGCCTCAGTGGTTGGGCGGCTGGGGCTGCTGCTGCTGCCGGACCGGAGGGTCCCCCGCTCCTGGTTGGTCCCGCTGCAGGGAACAGAAGAAAGGATGGGTCAGTCAGGCAGCCCGGCCACTGTCCCCACACCTCATGCCTTCCACCCCACCCCTGAGCCCAGGTGATACCACAGGGGTGGTGTGGCTTGGGCCCCCTCGGTTCCCCCCCTACCCCCTCCCGTGTTGTATGTTTGCATAGAGGACCGCCCCTGGAGTAGGGTCCTCCTCCATGTATTGGAACCCCTGGTCTGTGTCCTGGCCCCGTGGAGGGCGGGAGGGCGCTTGTGTTGCGTTAACCTGTGGAACTCCCTGCCGGTGGAGGCTGTGAGGCTTTGGGCTAATCAATGGTATTTGACAGGGAAAGCGAGATGAATCCCCACACAATGCCTGGGAGCACGTCTGGCAGATGTGGTCTGGGCTCTCAGATCCCCATCGCGTGGGATATCTCCTGGACGGAACCAGGAGAGTGACTGGGGAGTGTCCCATCCTTGCAGCAAAACTCAGGCGGCCCTAGGGGTGGCCCGAGCGCTTCCCCCCCTTCTCCCTCCCACTATCCCTCACACACGGTAGCCCAGGGACGTGTGTGGCTGCAGTGGGGACTTCCCTCGGGGAGCCAGCCAAGGCACCGGGAGCAGGCGAGGAGCTCAGGGGGGGCCACGCTCACAGGGCTGTTATGCTGTGGTTTTCCCAGGAGCAGCTGGCTGTGCCTCACAGCCAGGCATGGGGACAGTGTGCTGTTTTGCCTGCTACACCCTTGCGGAGGTGCGGGCTCTGGCCTGAGTCCCTGGGGCCCTGGCTGGTTCCAGCCGGCATCCACCCTTCCCCCCCCCTGGTCCTGCCGGATGTGTGTGAGCAGCACGGTCCCAGGCGTGCCCTGGAGCTGCCTGCCGCGGCCACGTGCCGCTCGGTCACCAGGCTGCACGTGGTTGCACGTGCTGCTTGCTGCCTAATGCTACACAGCGCAGCTCACGTGGCCCGAGTGACATGCTCTCCCCTCCCCCTCTGGGTGCCTGGCTCCCCTCCCCGCCCTTGTGAGTGCAAAGTGCAACACTTACCGGTGGATCCTTCCCCGGCCTCCGAGGACGCGCGGGAGACGTCGGGGCTGCCGGAGGGGGCCTGCTGGGTGGCACTGCTGGCCTCGTCTTCCGATGCACTGCTGCTGCTGTCTCCCTCCCCCGTCGTGGTGGTCCTGGTGATCGGGGGGCGCGCGCAGGTGTCCACCGTGACGTCCGGGGCTTCTGGAGCTGGCTGTCCCAGGATGCGGTGGAGCCGGTCATAGTGGGGGTAGGTGTCTGGTCCTGCCCCCCAGCCCTCGCTGGCCCGCACATAGCCCAGGTGCAGCTCCTTCACCTTAGCCTGGACCTGTTCCAGGTTCCGGGCTGGATGTCCCTGCTGGGCTAGCACCTGGGCCATGCGGCTGAAGATGTCGGCGTTGCGGCGCCGGGACCAGGTGTCATGGAGGCCCTCCTCCTCCTCCCACAGGTCCAGGAGGGTCTCCAGCTCCCCCGATGACCAGGAGGGGGCTCTCCTTTTGCGGCCCCTGGGGGCCTCCTGCGCTGGGGGTGCAGGTGGCTCATCGGCCGGAGCTGCCATGCTGCGTGTGATGTGGCTGCTGGGCATGGCAGGGGCAACGTGGCAGACCTCAGGCCCAGAGGTCTGAGGCACGCTCCTGCCACATGCGCTCAGCAGCTTGCGTGTGCTTTAAGAGCTCGAGTTACCAGGAAGTCCGGGGCTCCTATGGGGTCTCCCGGCATCCAAACCGCTTTTTTCCGTTTAGCCTGCTTTTGCGCAAAAGTCTTAGCTAGCTGTCTACACTGGCCCTTTTGCGCAACAGTTTTTCGCAAAAAGGACTTTTGCCCGAACAGGAGCATCAAAGCTTTTCCGCAAGAAGCACTGATTTCGTACATGAGAACGTCAGTGCTTTTGCGGAAAATCAAGTGGCCAGTGTAGACAGCTGGCAACTTTTTGCGGAAAAGCGGCTGATTTTCCGGAAAAACTGGCCAGTCTAGACACAGCCTAAGTTTAAAAATATCAGCAGGATATAGGGGTAATCACTAGCAGCCAGCAAGAATTTACTAAGAACCCCTCATGTCAAACCAAGTTGATTTCCTACTTTGATAGGATAACTGATTAGGTGCATAGGAGGAGTGCAATGGACAGAATATACCTAGAATTAAGCAAAGCTTTTGACTGGTTCTAATAATTAAGCTGGAGAAATGCAGGCTTGGTGGAACTACCATTAGGTTAAACAATTGCAAAACAAGCACTTGATTTGCATTTAATGGAATGATGTCAGATTGGAGGTAAGCCTCAAGAGGGGTTCGACAGGGACCAGTGATGTTTAATATCTTTATTAATTATCTGTATGGAGGTATAGAGAGCATAGTGATGAAGTTTGCAGATGACATAAAGCTAGGGGAGGTTGCCAATGCTTTGTAAGGCAGAGCTAAAATTCAAAGGCATCTTGATAAATTAGAATACTACTCTATAGATGACCAAATGAAATTCAACAAAGACAAATGTAAGGTGCTACAGTTAGTGAAAAAAAAATGAATGCATAAATACAGAACTGGGGATTACCGGCTTGGCAGCATCATTGCAAGGAATGATCTGTATGAGTCAGCAATGTGATGCTTTTGCAGAGGGGAAAAATGCAAATGTGATTTTAGGTTGCATCAACAGAGGCATAGAATGTAAGTTACTGGAGTTGATAGTACTGCTTTACTTGTCGCTGGTTAGGCCTCAGCTGGAGTAATGTCCAGTTATGGTCACCAACTATAGAAAGGATGTAAAGAAACTGAAAAAGGATCCTGTGATGGGGCATGTGCCCCGCACTGGCATTTTAAGCAGTTAAAACCAAGCCATGGGTGAGGGCTGGAGCCATGGACTAAGCAGCTGCAGCAGATAGCTGCCAATTAGGGCCAAGCTGTGGGCTATATAAATAAGGGCTCCAGGCAGGCAGAAGGGAAACACACTCTTGCTCTGGCTGGGGAGTAAGAGAGACTCTAGCTGTTAGGGAAGCCAGAGGTGTCTTGATGCAGAGCAGAGCAGAGCAGAGCAGAGAGCAGAGCAGAGCAGGGGAAGCTCCAGCCAGGTGAGCTCCCAGGTTGCAGGGCCTCAGAGTACTAGGGCTTTGGGGAAGAAACTAGGATAAGCAAAAGCAGCAGGTCTGCACCCCTTAGCCAATCATGAGTGGCCATTATGGACTGCAGTTTGTCCCTAAAGCAGCAGCTAGATGAAGCCTGGCAGTGGGTCACTGAGGTAAGGTGGGCATAGGGGGATTGTGGGTGAGGTATCCAGAGTGTGGGGGCAGTACCCTGGTAGGAGTGTGCCATGGTCTGGAAAAGAGGTGGGCCTTGCTCTAAAGTGGTGGAGAATAACAAGTAACAATGGGTGACCAGTGCACCAAAAAAGCTAATTTGCTGGGTGACCAACAGGAGGTGCTCTTGGTGGGGAGGCCTGCCTTCTGTTACAGATCCCCCAAACAAGCAGCAAATATGATCAAAGGGGTGGAATGCAAGCCATGCTGAGTAAAGGCTGAAGCAACTGCGTATGCTTAGTTTGGAAAAGAGGAGATTAAAAGGGTATGTGATAGCAGTCTTCAGATACTTGAAAGGCTGCTATGAAAAAGATGGAGGAAAAATTCATCTTTTCCACAGAGCGCATGACAAGAGGTGATAGGTTCAAACTATAGCAAAGGAGATTTAAATTAAATCTCTAGAAAATTTTTCCTAGCTGTACAAATAATAGGACAATGGAGTAGACTGCCTTGGGAGGTTGTGGATGCTCCTTCATGGGAGGTCTTCAAAAGGAGGCTGGATAGCCATCTGGTCTATGTTGTGTCTAAACCATCCAGTCCTTGCATGTTGGCAGAGGATTGGACTCTGTGACCCCTGCTATCCCTTCTAGTTAGCATGCTTAAAATAGTAACATAGCTGAGGTAGCCTAAGCAGTGACATGGGCTAGCAACCCTGAGTACTAAGCCAATTGGACCCCCGGGTACATAGTTGGGGCAGCTAGTCTGTGCCTCCACTTACTGTTGCTAGGTCTACGCTTTTTGATGTTAGCTTCATAAGAGCTGTGTGTGGGTTACACTAGCATGAGGATGTCTCCTTGAACTGAGAATCATATCTGCAGCTCGAAGTTTAGACTTAACCTGTGTCTTTACCTTATATATGAGTGTGACCGTGCAGACCACAGAATCAGGGCAGTTTTATAGATGAACTCTCACGTATGAGCTAGACAGATGAGTATCTCAGCTTTGCTAGTCCTCTGGGGATAGGGTCATAGTGGGTATTAAGCAATTATTTTACCAAGTGCCAGCTTTCACGGCTTGGTAAATTTTCCTCTGAACAGATGAGCAAGACTCTGAGCCAGGAATTCACCCCATGTATCTGTATCTGATCCATCATCTACAAACATGGTCCACATATGTCCACATCTGCATCCCCAGATGCAGATATCCAATACAAAGCAGCTATTCACAGATTTGTTGGGCTCCGCCCATAGGCATAGGTTACAGGAAGCACACACACTGTGGAGCATTTAGGAGCACAATTCTAATCTCAGCATGTGAATCCTAATAATTGTAATGGGATTTATGTTTGTATATTGACAGAAATATGTTCTGGGAATCTTAGGATGCAGAGCCCATGAATAGCATACAATATTGCATTAGGAAACTGCTTCCTCTAATACATTTCACAGTAATTTTCAAAAGATAGAATAGCTTTTGGATGACAGGCAGTTTATGATTATGAAGTTTAAATTATTGCTCAACCTTGTTTCTCTCTCAAGTTTTCATATTGATGCCCATCACCACAGTATCTGACCAGCTTTCATGTAAAATCAAAAGGCAGAATGAACTCCCTGTGACAAATCAAAGAAATTGTGTTAAATGCCAAATTTATGTATTATTTTGGGCCAGGATTGTATGCATCTGTGGAGGTGAACCCAGGATATGTTATGAACTTCAGATGAATTTACTAAATTGTCAGTCAAGAGTGGACGTTTGGGACAATGTCATATGGTCTGTTTGATGAATGTCTTGGGGGAAGCGCATGCAAATTCCCACTTTTGGTTGTGCAAAAACCCAGCCTGTGAAGCTATGCCCTGAAAAGAGAACCGTTATCTGCTGATTATCTGTCCCCAAGGTTTTAAGGCCAAAGGCTCCAGCTGTGTAAAGAAAGAGAAACCTATTCATGGGTGTTCTGATTCCAAATCTGATACAATTATTAATTTGTAATCAAGAGGAAAATCCAGTTATTGGGTTTTGAAAGAATAACATCTATCTGAAGTTGGTGTTGTGTGGCCTCGGGAAAACTTTTTAGCATGCTTGTAGGTTTTTATTGTTTTAATGTTTTCATTGTAGTATTTTCACTTTGAGTAGCCATGCTTGCTTATAAAGAGCTGTGTGGTAACTTGTGACTATTGATACACCAGCTAATGCCATCCACGCCCGGTCCCCATGCCCCTTGCTTGGCCATGGCTGCTCCACACACAGGCACTACTTTGTAGTCTCTAGGTAAAACAAAGTGGAGATGGGGCAGGCCTGTTTAGACAGCCTGGCTTGCTGGGGAATATCACAGTGTAGCCAGAGAACTGTGCAGCCATGGGTCTCTGCACAAGACAGGTGACAGCTGAGAAGCCAAGAGCATAGAGTGGGTGTCCTTGAGGAACTACAGAGAGGGAATATTTATTTATTTGTTTGTTTGCAATCTTTTTACTCTATTTTAAGAGTAGGTTAGATAAATGTCTCTCAGGGATGGTCTAGACAGTATTTGGTCCTGCCATGGGGGCAGGGGACTGGACTTGATGACCTCTCGAGGTCCCTTCCAGGCCTAGTATTCTATGATTTAAAGTATTTGAGGCTTAAAGATTTTTTAAAACACAATATATAAAAGTAAAATACAGGATCCCAAAGGGGGAACATAATACAGTTGCTCTGAACTGTGACATTCCCCACTGGATTTCTTAGCGTATTTGGCTCCTTTTCCTTGTGGGGATCAACTCTCTGCTTGGGATAAGTTATTGCTCATTTATTATTATTATTAATTTCCTCTCCTTTTTTTTTTTGTTTGGGATAAGGAGGAGGCGGGGCAGCATGGCCAAGCGCATTCACCACCCACCACCACGGGGAGGGGGTGAGTGCATGCACGCCCCAGCCTCCCTGGCCCTGGAACACTGGGAAGGAAGGAGGCTGCACGGCCCGACCCTCCCTGGCCCCGGAGCACTGGGGAGGCAGGAAGCTGTGCAGCTCCAGCCTCCCCATCCCCAGGGAGGAAGGAGGCTGCGCAGCCTGAGCCTCCCCAGCCTCAGAGCACCAGGGAGGTAGGAGGGCACACAGCTCCAGCTTCCCCGCTTCGAGCACAGGGAGGGCAGGCACTGGGGCAGCAACACTCTGTTCCCAGAACACCTACAGGAGCTGTGTCTTTCCCCCTCTTATCTTTATGATGCAAAGGAGGAGGAGGTTTTGGCAGCATTTTCCTAACGATCATCTTTCTCTCCTCTGGAAGTGGGTTCCATAGCTGGATCCCCTCCACCTGGGTGTTTTGTTCCCCGCTCCCATGTGAAGCATCCATGGGTTTCCCCCCCCTCTTATTAAATGTGTGAAGAGCATTGCTGGAGTATATTAGGTTGTCATTTTCAAAGGTATCCTCACGAGGGAGCCTAAGACCATTTTATCTCGTATCTCTCCTTCAGCTACCAACATCAGCATGATCAGGAAGAGCTCACACTGAATCAAGTGATAATTTTACTTAGGACAAATTGAAGTTATTATACTGCATCCCTTATTTCCTCCTTGGCCTATGCTTTACATCTTCAAATCAAGGAGTATAAAGCATCATGCGCACCAATGTTCTGCATAAATCATACACTAATGAAGCAATCAATGTTTAATCATTGTATAGTGCAGCAAACCCTCTTGTTAAAATGCACAGCACTGTACTTATTCATGTTTGCAGCATACACTATGTTTAGCTTCTCTCCTCACCTTCATTATATTTGCTATTCAGTGCAGTTGGACCATAAGGGAGGGGGTGGGCACAAAGGGCAGAAGAGGAGGAAGTTATGTTGAATCACTGCTGGGGTGAACAGATAGTGAGTATGAAAAATCAGGACAAAGGGTGAGGGGTAATAGACATCTATGAAAGATAATGCCCCAAATATTGGGATGGTCCCTATAAAATCAGGACATCTGGTCACTCTAATCACTGCTTACACCTCTCCTCCTCAGCAGGATAGCTTCTTGCTTAGCATAACTTTGTTGTGACTGTGCAATAATGGCTCTTTGGGCATTCTCTCCCTCCTCATTCACTATCTTTCAGTTATAGTGAAAACCCCTCCTGCCTACCCTAGCTAGACATCAATGAAATTAGTAGTAGTAGTCTTCTTTTGTAGTAGGCACTATAGTATTCACTAAAAATCCCTCACCCACCCATACCACATCCTTAGCCACTGTTCACCTCTAGTATTCTCTCCTTGTCCTCCTTAAGGAACAGTAAGGGCACAAGATAGTCCTCTCATTTAGCTCCCTTCCCTGAAGTTTTCAGGAACCATGAAATGTTATCTGATGCAGTATTGTGACTGCCAATGTAGATCGCCAAATGAGACACAAGGCAGGTGAGGTTCAGGTTGGCTGTCATACAAACTACTATCATGTCCCCTCTCTAGGCAATTATTTAAATTGTTGATGAAGAACTGATCCCAAAACAGACTTCTGCAGAACCCCACTTGTTATGCCCTTCCAGCATAACTGTGAACCATTAATAACTACTCAGAGAATAGTTATCCTGCCAGTTATGCACCCACCTCATAGTAGCCCCATCTAGGCTGTATTTCCCTAGTTTATTGATAAGAAGGTCACATGAGACTATATCAAATGCTTTACTAAAGTCTAGGTATACCACATCTACCATTTCCTCCTTATCCACAAGACTTGTTATCCTCTCAAAGAAAGCTATCAGGTTGGTTTGATGTGATTTGTTTTTTACAAATCCATGCTGGTTGTTACCTATTACCTTATTATCTTCCAGATGTTTGCAGATGAATTCCTTAATTACTTGGTCCATTATCTTCCCTGGCACAGAAGTTAAGCTGACTTGGTCTGTAGTTTCCTGGGTTGTTCTTATTTCCCTTTTTATAGATGGGCACTGTATTTGCCCTTTTCCAGTCTTCTGACATCTCTCCCAACTTCCATGACTTTTCAAAGATGATAGCTAATGGCTCCTCAGATACCTCCTCTATCAGCTCCTTGAGTATTCTAGGATGTATTTCATCAGGCTCTGGTTACTTGAAGACATGTAACTTCTCTAAGTAAATTTTAACTTGTTATTTTCCTATTTTAACTTCTAAAGCCACCCCATTTCCACTAGCATTCACTATGTTAGGCATTCAGTCACCACCAATTTTCATAGGCTAGCTGCTTGAGGGACTAGGCAAGCTTCATAGCTTACATTTCTATGAGTTCACTACTGTTACCATTTGAGCTAACTCAGGTGTCTCTATATATGCTGCAGTGACACCTATTTGCAGTGAATAAATGTCCTTTGACCAGTGTTCAAATACTGGAATATGAAAGGGTGTGATTGTACTTTTATAGGTGTCTGACTAGACCTACCCTGTCTCCTGTTCATATAGCATAGTGATAGCAAAGAGTAAGATTTCCTTTGTAACAAGATACTTCAGTCAGGTTGCTAAAGAGTGTAGATGCTGGTGCTGGAAGACTGCCTCGAGGACTAGACAATCACTTCCAGGTCTGTCAACCAGTGCTAAATCTGGTAGCCTTATCAGGAGAATGGAAGATGTATCTCAAATAAAAGCATGAAGGAAAACTCCTACAAGGCCTGCTAAATGTCACTGTCTCAACATTCCAGTTGTCCTGTACCCTTTTGTATTACATGCAGCTCTCCTGGCTTGGATAGGCCACCTCATTCTTGGAGTTATGGTGAGGTTGATACTGAATTCACAGAAGGTAAGGTCAGCTTGCAAGGAATAACTAGGGCAAATCCTGGGCGAGGGATGGTCAGAGCTCTGGCCAAAGCCACCCAGACATAAGTCACCCTTCATCCTTGGAGGGTTTGAGACCTTCATTTTCTCTTTAAAAGATGAAGGATAGACAAGGATAGGTCTCCACCCAGGGGAACCAGTGGAATTTGCTACCTTCACCACCAAATTAAGGTGCTCTGTCACCCTCAAAAATTATTTTTTGCCCCACAAAACAGATGGGATTGGTGACTGGGATCACTGTTTCCATACTAAGATTCAGTTTTGGTTTCACTATAATACACCACATTCACTCCTTTCTACAAGAGTGCTTTTTTTATTCCTCCTGTCTAGCTGGTGGATTGCACTTGGAGGAGATATCAGACATTTTTGCCTAAAGTCTGAAGCAGGCCCATTGAAAAATCACCCAATGAATGACTAGATACATTTCAGAAGTTCTACGTCATGCCAGAAAGTTTTGTTTTATTAAAGAAATTGTAGGGAGCCCATTTAAGAAGTTTACCTTTTCATTGCAGAACAAGTGTCTTCTCTCTCCCCATTTTATCATTTGACATGACTAAACTTTCTTGAACAAAAGTGGATGGCAGCAGATGTTACTAAAGTACCTACTTGACTGCAAGTGGCATTAGTTGTAATCAAGCTCATTTATAAGCTTGGCTATGCAACATAGGTGCAGAATAGCTCAAAGAGAGACTGCATTAAGAACCAGCATTTCCAGTGCAATATGCAATTTCAGCTCAAGAGGTTTTGAGTAAGTGCTGTGTGTGTTCATATATTAATGGTATTGATTTAATGGTTGTTTGGACCTACTGAAACTTGCTAGCATAAGGGTATAGGATTAATTGTAAGTGCAACCTGCAGAAAGCATAGTCCACAGGTAAGGTAGAAGATTAATAGTTCCCTCCCCCATCCCCTAGAGATTAAGTTTCTTGAGCTGTGTTTTAAGGATTTGCTTTGCAAGAGTGTTGTTAAGATTCAGTTGCTGCAGCTGTGTGACAAGTAAATGCAGAACCTTAAAATGAATGTGTTTGCAACTTGCATAGTGGAAGAGATGTGAGTGGGAGTGTCAAGAGCCCCAGTATGAAGGAAGATGTCATTTCCTTCTCTCCGATATTTTTTGCAGAAAGAGGCAGTGCACAGTAAAAGTTACTATAAATTATAACACTGTAGTTGTTAAGATTAGTTACATGAACAGTAAGAGCGCTCTTTGAAAGAGATTTTTTACTAGCCTTAAGTAGGAGTTGCACCACAAATGCTTTCTGAAAGGACCGTTTAAATCAGTGATTCTCCACCCATTTACCTTTGTGGGCCACATCCAATATTATCAGTTTGGCCTTCCAGATGTCACATGGGCTGCAGTTGTGTGTCAATCGGGTCACAGGAGGCTGCAGGTTGAGAACCACTGGTTTAAATGAAGATACCTAACCAGAGGTGCCTCTATAGCAATGCTGCTCAGCCGATGGTCTGCAGGTTGCATGCAGTCCAACTCAGCTGCATGCTAAAGGCTGTGGAGCCATGTGGCGGTCCATGGCTCTAGGCTGCTCTCCAGCCCCTCACAGCAGATTCCAGGGTTATGGAGGGGTCAGGGTCCCTGCTACCCACCCCTTGCCAGGCATCCTACTCCTGGCCCCACTCTGTGGAGGGGTCTCTGGGTGGAGGACAAGGGGCATGGGGTGAGATTAGGTGGAGAGCATGGAACTATGAAGCAAAATCAATGCAATATCCAAATCTAACAGTGTCTCTAGTAATGGCCTAAAAGAAAGTTTGGTTTAAGTAGTTACAACATAGCCCACAATCAGCTTTAGGCATAAGTGTTAGTTATCCAAATTCTGATCAGTTAGCAGCAAAAAGTAACTTGCTTTCCCATTGGTATACAGACTTTGTTCCTTGCATCTTCCTAGGAACTTCTTAAGGAAGAATCTATTATTAGTGGATCAGCTAGAAGGTCTCAATATTGAGTTATGGTAGCTAAGCACTTTAAACTGGAAAATGAACACTGTGTAGGTCTATGGTGAATGTTTTAATAGGTTGAGATTTTTGGATAGATGCCATCTAGACAATTGGTTTAAGAATTGGTCTTAGAATACTACCAACAATTAGTAAAGGAAAAAGACCGCTTTAGTTCCCATTTATTGGTCTTGGTACATAGACAAGACTAGCTTCAAGTCACAAGTGGGAGACTTGCATGGGAGACTTCACTGTTGAGTCACAATCTAATTTGTGGAATATGGTTTGATTGGAGTCCTTCGCATTTTCACAGCTTGGAGAAGCAAGAGTAAAGTTCATGCAATAGCTGATATGAAATTTGATTAAAGTATTAAAGGTGGGTAATATAATTAAGGCCAATCAACACTGATATACAGAAAATAGATTCTGTAAAACGAACTTGATATTTTTGATAAGATAAGAATTTTGGTTAATAAAGATAATAGTGTTGATGTTATAGATTTTTGTAAGGCATTTGACTTGGTACCACATGACAGTTCGATTAAAAAACTAGAGCAATAATAAATTAACATTGTACACATACAATGGATTAAAGATAGCAACAGATAGGTTTCAAAATGTGACTGCAAATGGGAAATAATCATTTCTATTGGGATCCTTCTTGGATTGGTTCTTGGCCCTGCGCTATTGAACATTTCTATCAATAATTTAGAAGAAAACAAAATTGGCACTACTAACATTTGCCGATGACCATATCATTGGGGCACCGGTAGATAATGAAGAGGATAGGTCATTGATACAGAGCAGTCTGGATTGCTTAGTAAGCTGGACACAAACCTACGGTGTGTGTAATATGGCCAAAATGTAAACTCATATCGGGAACAAAGAATACAGACCATACTTACACAGTGGGGGATGCTGTCCTGAAAAGCAGGAACTCTGAAAAAGACTTGGGCTATGTCTACACTCGCGTCTTCTTGCGTGAGTAATATGCAAATGAGGCTAAGCGTTGAATATCGCCGAGCCTCATTTGCATAACTAATGAGCCGCCATTTTTGCGGAAGAGGCTCTTGCGCAAGACGGAGCTGTCTACGCTGAAAAACCCTCTTGCGCAATGCCGTTCTTCCTCTCAAGTAATAGGTGTAACGGCATTGCGCAAGAGGGTTTTTCTTGCGCAAGAAGGGGCAGTGTAGACAGCTCCGTCTTGCGCAACAGCCTCTTCCGCAAAAATGGCGGCTCATTAGTTATGCAAATGAGACTCAGCGATATTCAACGCTTAGCCTCATTTGCATATTACTCGCGCAAGAAGATGCGAGTGTAGACATAGCCTTGGAGTCATGATGGATAATCAGCTGAACATGAGCTCCCAGTGTGATGCTGTGGCCTGAAGGGCTATTGTGGTCCTTGGCTGTCTAAACAACAGAGTATTGAGGAGTAAGGAGGTTATATTAGCTCTGTATTTGGTGCTTCTGGAATACCGTGTCCAGTTTTAGGTTAAGTCTACACTTGTAGGTTGGGAGTATGATTCCCAGCTCAAGTAGCCATACATGTGCTAGCTCTCATTGAGCTAAAGTGCTAAAAATAGTAGTGAACTGCAGTGGAACAGGCATTGGCAACGTGGGTTACATAGCTATGTGGTCCAGGAGGAGTTCTATTCAGAGCACTTACCCTATGCCACTGCCCATGCTATTGTGGTTACACTATTTTTAGCATGTTAGCTCAATGAAAACTAGTTGAATACGTTTTCTTGAGCTGGAAATCACACCCGTGGCTTGAGTGATATAGGCTTAGTGACCACAAGTCAAGAAGGATCCTGGTAAATTGGAGAGAGAGAAGGTTAAGGAATGATTTGATCACAGTGTGTGAGTACCTACACGGAGAGCAAATATTTGATATTGGGCTGTTCATTCTATTAGACAAAAACATAAGATCCAATGACACATTCAGATTGGATATGAGGCACAAATATTTAAAAGTGTGGGTATTATATAACCAGAACAACTTACAAAGGTTGTGATGGATTCTCTGTCTCTGGCAATTTTTAAGGTGAGATTGAATGTTTCTCTAAAAATATGTTCTAGTTCAAATAGAAATGAATTCAGGAGAGTCCAGTGGCCTTTGTTTAACAGGAAGTCAAACTAAATAATTGTGGTGGTCCCTTTTGGCCTTATAATCAATGAATAATTTCTGTTTTAAGTAAAAAACCAAATGTCTCAAATGCAGAAGTATAAAATTATCAGGGAATAAACTGTTTATGCATGAAGCTTCTAAGAAATAAAAACCAATATTATATTCTAGTAAGATGCAAAGGTCAATGTATCTTTAGCTTTTACACAAGTATTACATAAATAGAAGGTACCACCCCTCATTGAAATATGTGGGAGAATTTCAACTCAGAAGCACAAGGTAAAGAATGCATGCAAACTGTTAAGGATTTAGAAGCAAAATTCTAGTATTGCTGTGTTATTCCTAATAATTGTAATGGGAGTTATGCTTGTACATTGTGATGAAAAAGAACTGGGCATTTTAAGATGCACCACCCATGAATCTACTATCTAATATTACCCTAAGAAACTATTTTCCTTAATAAATTCTACAGTAGATTTAGAATCATAGAATCTTAGGGTGGGAAGAGACCTCAGGAGGTCATCGAGTCCAGCCCCCTGCCCAAAGCAGGACTAAAAGCTGTTGGATGAAAAGCAATTTCTGATGATGAAGTCTAATCTAAAGGTTACATTCTGCTCTCCATCACTGTTGTATCTGAGGCACCCTTCATGTTAAAGTAATTAGCAACAGTAAAGTCCCCACTAGATTTCATGCACCCTGTCCACTGACCCTTCTTGTGGTCAAAATTCTGCTTGGGGTAGTGTAGTTTGTGTGCTTGTTAAGTTGAATTAATTTCCTTTGTTTGTAGGGGGTTGGGATAGAAGGGCATGTCAGTGTCACTCTTCTGATGGAAAGGCCTTTTTGCTTCTAAATGCTAAACAGCTATGACAGCATTTCCTGAAAATTATCAGATTTTCCTGCTCTTCTGTGTAAGTTTGTTTCATGGCAATATCCCCTTGATTGAAATTGCTTTGTTTCCAGTTTTCATATACATTGTCCTGGACTTTGTTTCCTACTTTAAATGTGCTAAGACCACAACACTAGTGGTTCCGAAGGAGATGCTTTTACATTGCTGGATCATATTCAATTGTCATTTCCAAGGTGTCCTCATGAGGGAGCCTAAAACCCTCTTATCTGGTATCTTGCTTCTTTCCCTCAGCTACCAGCACCAGTAGAGGGATATGTCTTTTTTTCACAATTTATTAGAGTTCCGAATAGAACGGATTGAATTTTCCTTAGCCAGCAAACAAGATGTGTTACAAACCCAAGTGGGTCAGTCTTTTTGCTTTTATGCTGAATCCCTTCATTCCTGCCTTGTCTGAGCTGCATCTGTTCAGAGACCAGGTGGATGAGGTAATATCTTTTATTGGACCAACTTCCTGTCTGATAAAATGTATTACCTCATCCACCCTGTCTCTCTAAGATACTGGGACCAACATTTGGGCTACAGCTACACTGTGAACAACTGTATCTGTTCAGATTTTTAACTCTCTAGGCCAGGGACTTTGCCTGTAAATAACCATGCAGACCAATGGAACTGTGTAAATAATAAATGATAAGAATTAATAATAGTCTAATCAAGCAGTCAGGTTTTAATTATTGAATACCGCAATCATACCCTCTTGTTAATAAGGATAGTGCTCCAGTTATTTAAATATGGATTTATTTATGTTTACAGTATACACTTACAGTATAACAAATAGGCAATTTCCAGAGCCTGCTTTTGGGCACCATTAAAACAATAATAGAGGATTCCTCTGGCTGGAAAAGGCCTCTAGCTTACAGGAGAAGCAACTTTTTGGGATATATATTGTGCAGGTAATGAGCCCCTTCCCATCAGTCTTGCATGAGCCATTTGTGTCTGTGGTGCTTTGCTACAAGCGGTGAGCTATTTGGGGTTAGCAGTCATATCTCTACTCTGCCTTTATCATATATGGAAAAAAGGCTAAGAGGTAGTGTCACAAGAGTGAAGCTTGTTCCCAAGAACATGGTGAGGTTTCAGAGGTGCTTCTCACTCATGCAGAGTTCTTCTGTTGAGTTCATTCTCATTCCTCTTAGGGCTACACGAGCTGCTCCTGCAATGTTCCGATGCTGGCAACAAGCCAATTGCCAGTGCTGTGAAAGGCAACTGAAGTTTGTGATGAGTCAAAACAAAGAATGCTGAGGAGTCCTGTGTGACCAAAATGATCAGCTGATTCCAATCTAAATGAAGCTGCAGGCTGATTATTACAATATCCCTCTTTAAAGAATACCGAAAGTCTATGGCCTGCATTATCCAGATCAGCTTAGATGATCACAGCTTAAATGTTGTGATGGTCATTATAATTATCGGACAAATTGAAGTATCACACACAACACAGGTTTTGTGACAGTTTGGTAGTATATGGTGATATTAGGGGTCAGTATTGGCATGTCTTCATTTTTTTTAACCTTTTGGATAAAAGATGATTATCTTGCTACTAATAACCACAGCATCAGTAGCAAAAATCCCACAAGGGGCTGATAGGGTAAGGGCTAGGAGAGCCAAGAACCTTGGACTAAGAAAGAAGACACAATGCCTCCAATTTTCTGAAGTGACTACCAGTTAACTAGAACTTTGTCTTTTTAAAAATTTGATAACCTCATAGCCAAAACAATAGTTCCGCTGTAGCCCAATAATAAATTACTTTACAGTAATGGGAACAAGGAATTTTACAGTCTCCCATTTAGATGACAAGAATAAAAACCCCAATAACCTATTCAAAGAGGAAATTCAGTATAATTTTCTTCAGTGAGGTTCACAATGTAGTGTTAGGAGGTTCACGTTCCCATTCTGTTTCCTATCCCAGGAGGAGATTTCTAGGCAGCTTGCTTGTGCCTTGAGCTTATTCAAACATTTCTCATGTAAAAAAAGTGAAGCCAGAAAATATGCAATTCAGCTGTAAGTGCTGCCTACAAGAGCAGACACATTAGCCAGAATGAGGTTATTAACGAGGACTCAGCCTTCTGGTCTGTACTGCCTCTATAGCCAGATATGAGTCCTTGGGGGATACTAATGAGTTACTAAATCATTTAAGGCTTGATAGTGCCATTCAGGCACAACACTGCTGTAGCGGTGGGCTGGAGCCCACATTCCCAGGGGGACTGTCTCAGAGAGGCAGAGTGACTCCTGGGGCTTCCCAATGCATAGGGGGATCTGCTAGCTTTTGTTGACACATCAGGGATTGAACTGGGAATGTCCAGAATTGAAAGCATAAGCTGAAACTCCCTAGGTGGGGCAATAAAAACTTCACATTCTCTGTATGTAGGTCAGGCACAACATGGGGAGCTGTAACAAACAGGTTACACCACCTCATGAAATGCAGCCTATTCCCCATATAGCCAGTACATGAGGAGCACAAAGCCATGACTCCCCCTCCTTTTTACTCTTCCCAGCTCTCTCTGAGGTGTGGGCACACTTAGCCTCCCACCGTGACTAGTGAAGGAGTCTGTGCAGTCATTTGAAGAGGGACTGCAATTCTGGTTAGCCCTTATGTAGGCCTCACAAGGTAGGAGAGTGTCCTCAGAACTTCCTATCCCTGTTTGGCACCCTCAGCAGTTTTAGAGCACATGCAGCTTGTCTTCTCTATTCACTGACACTGGCTGCTGAATGATGAGGACAGCTCCCTCATGAGGCCTCTGGATCAATCCGTAGCTGGTCTGTCCCTAGAACAAATTGAACCTGATGGAAAATCATCTGGGATTAATTTGGCTGCAAGTTTAGTTTGCAGCAGAGAGCTGTGCCGGGTTACACAGAGTTTGGTACAATTTGGAACCAATTGAGAAGAAATGTAGAGTGTGGTGATTACATAGTTATGTGGAGACAAAATATAATGCATGATATTTATGTACTATCTTCTTATTTACTGTTGTTATGTCATTCAATTACTGCTGCCAGCAGATAGCCAATTGTTCTGTCTATCTGACAATCCTAATAAACAGACATGAAGAACTGCCTGCTCTTAAAATGTACTGTAATCTATATAATCTGGTTTTATATCTTGAATATAAATGCCATTCTCCTCTTTTTTTTTTTTTTTTTTTTTTTAAGGAGTGTGAGGAAGCAGAGAAACAGTTGTCTGGCACACTCTGGCTACGTCTAGACTGGCATGATTTTCCGCAAATGTTTTTAACTGAAAAGTTTTTCCGTTAAAAGCATTTGCGGAAAAGAGCGTCTAGATTGGCACGGACGCTTTTGCGCAAAAGCACTTTTGCGGAAAAGCGTCCGTGTTAATCTAGACACAGTTTTGCGCAAAGAAAGCCCCGATCGCCATTTTCGCCATCGGGGCTTTTTGCGCATAAAACAGTTCTGAAACTGTCTACACTGGCCCTCTTGCACAAATACATTTGCGCAAGAGGGCTTTTTCCGAACAGGAGCAGCATAGTATTTGCAAGAACACTGACAATCTTACATCAGATCGTCAGTGTTCTTGCAAATTCAAGCGGCCAGTGTAGACAGCTGGCAAGTTTTTTTCCCGCAAAAGCAGCCGCTTTTGCGGGAAAAACTTGCCAGTCTAGACGCAGCCTCTGGGATTAAGAAAACCTTTGGGTAAAGCTAGCCCTGCCTCACTATGCCTTCAGCCAATGCCAGGCCTGGAGGTGGGGAAAAAAGAAGAGAGCCTGGTTTAGTTGGGGGCTGACTGGTGAGGAAGTAGAAGCTCTCTGCCTTCCTGCCAGCAGGGATGAATCAGTGACTTGACAGCCAGTGCAGCCACTTAAGGCAAGTAAAGCTTCCCCTGCCAAGAGGGAGGCTGCAAATAAGCCCAAACTGTTGGGAAACTGGGCTAGCATGTCTAAGGCCCAAACTAATGACACTTGGAGGAATCAGCCCAGAAAAACTGGTCTTGACCCTTTGGGAGGGAGACCCATCTCCCCTCTTGAATTACATAGGGTTCTGAGTTGGGATCCAGTTGGAGAAGTATGTGCTGAGTCCCCCTACTACCTCTTCTGGCCTTACAGACTGACCTAGCCACTAGGCCACTTGGCTATAGGAGACCCTCTCACAGGGAACAATGACACATTATTTCCCTGACCTGAATATAATTTCCAGACTAATATGTACATTCATTGTTCTGACCCTCAGATTTCATATACAGAATCTCCTTGCTTTATTATTATTATTATTTATTTATTTATGTATTTATTTAAGTGGAAGTTGAGCTTCTGTTGGTCTTGCTATTTTAAATCTGGTGTCAATTGAGGGGCAGGAGACCTTTACACCAAAGAAAGCTCATGATGTTAAATTAGAAAAGATAAGTTCTATGTCAAACTGACATTGAATCAGATATGATGATATGAAAGATTAATATCCCAGAAAAACTAAAATAGAACATTAATATAAAGTACCCAAGAAGATAAATTTATTATTTGTAATACATTTGATATGCAAAGAAAAAAGACTTTTTAAAATACATATGCATGAACTTTCAGGGAATTTTCTTCATATCCTAAATAGAAATAAGTAGATTAAACACACAAAATATATTTACTCATATATTTTCTAGAAACTTGTAAGTGCAGATACAAGAAAGCAGATGTAGGGTGCAGAATTGTTGGGCCCCTGGGCAAGGTGGGGGAGGGACCCCAGGCCCCTGGAAGGGACTGGGCCTCAGGTGGAAAGTGTGGTGCTGGGGACTAGCCTCCCCAACCAGCTGTTTCAGTGCTGAATAGTGCATGCCACCCAGGGCTCCAGCAGCAATTTAAAGGTCCCAGGGCTCCGGGGACATTGTGACGGTAGACATATTAAGAGATTGTAAAACTCTCAGATTAGCTCATAGAATGTGCTTTAGTGTAACTCCACTAACTGAAATAGTCATTCAAGTTATACTCTACTAGGGAGAACTGGAGAAAAGAATTTGTCCCATGAAGTTAGTTAAATATTTTACAGGAGAAAAATTCTTTTCTCATTTTGCCATTTTTGTACATATTTCTTGTGACCTTGGATATGACTAAATGTTCATGAAGGTATCACAAATTGGAAATTTTGGCTCATGGGAAATTCCAGTATTTCAACATTTATTTTAATTCTGAATAAAGATGAAAAATGTAAATATCAAAATATTTTGAGGAACAAAAAGTTCTGAAATTTGAATTTGGAAATGTTTTGGCTTGTCAAATTAATTGAAACATATTGTTTTGGCTCATGTTGACATTGAACTATGTCCTTTAGAGATGTAGTGGTGAATTATGGGAGTTATAGTTTGGATGACTCATGCTCCCTTCCTTGGTCTTCATGGTCCAGGCTCCCTGGCCAGACTATAACTCCCATGATATGCACTCCCATGATCTTGGGATTCCCACAGTACACAAGTGGTTTAACCAAAGAAGAGCCTGCACACATCATGGAAGACATAATCTACCTGAGGAGCCCTGCCCATATTAGAAATTGGGGGCATAACACAACCAAACTACATTACTAACAAGCCACTGGAGCTAGTCAGGCAGTCAGAGATTAATGTCAAATTCACCTGAAACAAAATATTCTCCTTCAGCTTAAGAAACCAAATATTTTTTAATTGGGGAGACCTGACATGAAAAAAAAAATTCATTTTGATTTCCCCATTGGAAAACTGAAACATTGCAGCACAATTGAAATTTTGCACAAAATTGTATTTTCCACCAAAAACCAAAACAAACCCAAAAACCAAAAAAAAAAAAGTCAACTGAAAATTCCTGATGAGCTAACATTCACTTAGTATGAGGGTGAATGACTGATATGTAGCTATCTCTTTAATTGTATAACTTGTGCCTCACAATGAAATCCAGTGTTAACACCACGTTATAGAATAGAGCAGGGTTGCTCAACTTTGGAAGCCCCAGGGGCTACAATGATACTCACAGCACATGCCGCGGGCCACAACATAAATGAGGTTGCATATGTATGCAAATATATACAAACTAGCCAATTAGTCCGTCATAAGACAGGATTTTCAGGTCTCTCCTCCATGTCAGTCTTCTCTCCTGAGCCTCCGGTCTCTCGCTCCCCTCCTCCTCCTACTGCCTCCCCCTCTCTCTCTCTCAGCACTCCTCCGCCTCCTGCCTCTCTCTCTGTCTCTCTCTTTCTCTTCTCCTCCCCCTCCTGCCTCTCACTCGGGGGACTGCAGAGCCCAAACGGTTGCTTGCGCCACTTGTTCCCACGTGGCGGCCCGGCTGAGTGGCGCAGAAGTCAGCCGAGCACCATGGCGGGAGGGGAAGGGGAGCGGGGCGGTGACGTTCACGGCCAGGGGGCGGGGCCTGGAGCCACTGTCATGCTGAACGTCACTGCCCCGCCCCCCTTCGCCTCCCACCGTGGCGCTCGGCTGACTTCTGCGCCGCTCAGCCTGGCCGCCGTGGGGGAACAAGCAGCACAAGCGGCCATTTGGGCTCCCCTGTGGCGGCCCGGCTGAGCGGTGCAGAAGTCAGCCAAGCACCACGGCGGGAGGTGAAGGGGGGCACGAAGGGGGTTGGGGCGGTGACGTATACGGCCAGGCCCCGCCCCCGGCCATGTACATCATCACCCTGCCCCCCTTCGCCTCCTGCCGTGGCGCTCGGCTGATTTCTGCGCCGCTCAGCTGGGCCACCGCAGGGGAGCAAGCGGCGCAAGCAGCCGTTTGGGCCCCGCGTTCCCCATGCAGCACCATGGCACCCAAACAGCCATGGTGGCACCCAAGTCCCTCTGAGCGGTGCAGAAGTCAGCCGAGCGCCACGGCGGGAGGCGAAGGACGTGACTCAGGCAACAGCGCCGCCCCGAGGGAACAGCCAGCATTTCAGCAACAGTGCCGCCCAGAGGGAACAGCCAGCATTTCAGCATTATAGACTCTCAGACATTGGGCTACTATATATATGATAGCTTATTTCACACTGACAGGCATGAATACAAAGATTAAGGCAAGACTACACAACACGCAGGCCCCATTTAAGTTAGTTCTGCTGATATAAATAAAATGCAATATTTACTCGATTTCCACCCATATGACAGCACTTTTAATGAGCAATGACAGTCCAGGAATTTAAGTACTAAAACACATATCAACAGAAGACCATTATATTGACTACTTTGTTGTTTTGGCTTCACAATTTTAACAAATTAAACAAAAACTGCTTCTTATTAAAAAGAAAATTGTATACCGGTGTTTAGCTTGAAGCTTCAGGTTGTGCGTTTCTTGGAGTGATTTTACTGTAAAAAGAAAAGTTTCCAAGCCAGAGTGCTCCAATGTGCGGTGGGTGGGGAGTTGGGCGAATCCAGCCAGACATAAGAGGCAAAAAAGGACAGGTGCTAGGGAGCCTCGTCCTGGATTCCCAGCAGGGCTGACATCCCCATCTGGGAGACAGTTGCTCCATGCGGGATGGAGGCAGGGATGCCTGGCCGCGGTGCCAGACCCAAACGTGGCCAGTGTGAGCCAGTCAGTATCTCTCAGGCTCTGCTCACAGGCTAAGCAGCCAGCACTTCCCACAATGCCCCAGCGCTCCCGGCACCTCCTCCCTGGGGGGCTAGAAATGCCGACACCCTGTACCCATCTGTGCCAGCCAGCCCATCCGTTTGCGTCTTTCAAAGCTCATCCCACCTGGGAGACGCTTTGCCGTTGTCGAGTGTGTTCTCAGTGGAGGCCATGTTCAAAGGATCCTACCCATGGACGTGTGTTGAGCCTGTGTAAACCCAAACCACACTCTGGGCCACAAACAAACGGGCCATGGGCCACATGTTGAGTAGCCCTGGAATAGAGGAATATCCTCATTGAATTTACAGAGATTTAGGATATAATCTCTTGCACAGATGGTGGGTGTGAATGCCCATTGATGCTACAAAGATCACATGCTATATGGATTTTTATTTTCACTGATATTAAGCTACCTTCACCAGCACTTCTGAAGTTAAAACACATAACTGAAGCTGGCAATCAGCTGTGGCAAGATTAAAAATAAATAGTGCCATAACCCACCTGAAACTAATTACTCCACTATTATTCCTGAGAATTCTACTAGGGTCCTGAAGGATTTTCAATCTATAATACCACTTAGGAACAACATATAATCAACCCCCATGAGAACAACTTGAGCTGATTTTGATCCTACTCTTGATTTACTGTGATGAAAATAACTCCTTTGAAGTCAGTGGAGTTACATTACAGAAAACTGATGTACATGAGCCAAGAATTGGGTAATCAAATGCTAAATAGCTCTTGGTTTTAATAACATTAATGAAGCTGTAAGGAGGATACAAAACTAGAGGTTCTCAAAGAAGTCAATGGCATTATTTCTAGTATAGGACCCCAGACCTGAAATCATGTGCATGTGCTTGTCAGTACTACCATGAGTAATCCATGGGGTTACCATGAACTGCTGCACACAGCCTCTTGAGAATTGTAGGATGGGGTACCACTTGTCCCTATTTTCCATGAGACTACTAATAGTAGTAAAGTTGAACATGTACATATGTGTTTGCAGGATTAGACCCTGAGGTATTAAGCAACAGCAACTGCGGGATCAGAATACGACTTTTAGTAATTTATTTAGCACTAAGATGGATCTAAAAACAACTACTTTCCTATATGGGCTGGAGAAGATCTCCAGTGTCTAATGGCAACAAAGTAACATCTGTACAGTTCCTACAGCACAAGTAATACACAAAAATAATATACGGTTCTGGGACTCTAGACAGTAGAGGAAAAATAATCATAGCTTGCTGCTAAGCCAATTAAACATGAGCAGAACAATTTCATTCTACTAGAAGTTTAGAGGGATTCTTTTTCAGTGTGACTTTAAATTAAATAGCAACAGTCTAGTGGGACTGGTGATACAGCATTTAAACCTCGTTGCTAGCCTCATCATATTACAGACATATTCATAGCAGTTCAACGGAAGTCCCAAGGCTACATTTAGAGCTCTTGTGCAATGCTAGTGAATCCTATGTTGTTGCAAAGGAGTTTGTTTTCAACTTCATAGCAGTCTCTTTATAGCATGGAACTATATTACAGTGGGGACACTTTCTGAGAAAGAAGCAGTACAGATGCTAGTCAAGGTGATTTTCTGCTTGGACACACTCTGATGTGAATGTATTAAATGCTTCAAGGCAATTAGTTAGTTATTTTTGTCTTATATGGCATTGAACATGTTCTTTGTGCACAACAAATTAATAATAAAGTAATGGATCATTTTACAGAGATTTACACCCATATCCAGGAAGATCCAGGGGATTCTAGGATCACAGAATTGAAGGGATGGAAGAGACCTCAGGAAGTCATCAAGTCTAACCCCCCTGCTAAACGCTGGACCAATCCCAACTAAATCATCCCAGCCAGGGCTTTGTCAAGCTGGGACTTAAAAACCTCTAGGCTTCGTCTTCATAAGAACATAAGAACGGCCGTACTGGGTCAGACCAAAGGTCCATCTAGCCCAGTAGCCTGTCTGCTGACAGTGGCCAGCACCAGGTGCCCCAGAGAGAGGGTGGACCGAAGACAATGATCAAGCAATTTGTCTCCTGCCATCCCTCTCCAGCCTCTGACAAACAGAGGCCAAGGACACCATTTTATCCCCTGGCTAATAGCCTTTTATGGACCTAACCTCCATGAAATTATCTAGCTTCTCTTTAAACTCTATTATAGTCCTAGCCTTCACAGCCTCCTCTGGCAAGGAGTTCCACAGGTTGACTACACGCTGTGTGAAGAAGATCTTTCTTTTATTAGTTTTAAACCTGCTACCCATTAATTTCATTTGGTGTCCTCTAGTTCTTCTGTTTAGGAACTAATAAATAACTTTTCTTTATCGCCTCTCCACACCACTCATGATTTTATATACCTCTATCAATCCCCCTCAGTCTCCTCTTTTCTAAACTGAAAAGTCCCAGTCGCTTAACCTCTCCTCATATGGGACCCATTCCAAACCCCTAATCATTTTAGTTGCCCTTTTCTGAACCCTTTCCAAGGCCAAAATATCTTTTTGAGGTGAGAGACCACATCTGTACACAGTATTCAAGATGTGGGCGTACCATAGACTTATACAGGGGCAGTAAGATATTCTGGGTCTTATTTTCTATCCCTTTCTTAATAATTCCTAGCATCCTATTTGCCTTTTTGACCGCCGCTGCACACTGTGTGGAAGTTTTCAGAGACCTGTCCACGATAACTCCAAGATCTCTTTCCTGATTTGTCGTAGCCAAATTAGCCCCCATCATACTGTACGTATAGTTGGGGTTATTTTTCCCGATGTGCATTACTTTACACTTATCCACATTAAATTTCATTTGCCATTTTGTTGCCCAATCACTCAGTTTGGTGAGATCTTCTTGGAGTCTCTCACAGTCTGCTTCTGTCTTGACTATCCTAAACAGTTTGGTATCATCTGCAAACTTTACCACCTTACTGCTTACCCTTTCTCCAGATCATTTATGAATAAGTTGAACAGGATTGGTCCTAGGACTGACCCTTGGGGGACACCACTAGTTACCCCTCTCCATTCTGAAAATGTACCATTTATTCCTACCCTTTGTTTCCTGTCTTTTAACCAGTTCTCAATCCAAGAAAGGACCTTCCCTCTTATCCCATGGCCATGTAATTTACACAAGAGCCTTTGGTGAGGACCTTGTCAAAGGCTTTCTGAAAATCTAAGTATACTATATCTACTGGATCCCCTTGTCCGCATGTTTGTTAACCCCTTCAAAGAACTCTAATAGATTAGTAAGACAGGATTTCCCTTTACAGAAACCATGTTGACTTTTGTCCAACAAATTATGTTCTTCTACATGCTTCACAATTTTATTCTTTACTAGTGTTTCGACTAATTTGCCCGGTACTGAAGTTAGACTTACCGGTCTGTAATTGCCCGGATCGCCTCTAGATCCCTTTTTAAATATTGGTGTCACGTTGGCTACCTTCCAGTCATTAGGTACGGAAGCCGATTTAAAGGATGATAGGTTACAAACCACAGATAATAGTTCAGCAATTTCCCATTTGAGTTATTTTAGAACCCTTGGATGAATGCCATCCGGTCCTGGAGATTTGTTAACATTAAGTTTTTCTATTTGTTCCAAAACCTCCTCTAATGACACTTCAATCCGGGACAGTTCCTCAGATTCATCACCCACAAAGGATGGTGCAGATTTGGGAATCTCCCCAACGTCCTCAGCCATGAAGACTGAAGCAAAGAAATCATTTAGTTTCTCCTCAATGGCTTTATTGTCCTTGATTGCTCCTTTTATAGTTCGATCATCTAGGGGACCCACAGGTTTTTTAGCAGGCTTCCTGCTTCTAATGTACTTAAAAAAACATTTTGTTATGTCTTCACTGCTAGTTCTTCTGGCAGAAAATATGCTAATGAGGGACTTATTAGCATAAGTTGTGATCTCATTAGCAAATTTTCTTCAGTTTCTTTTTGTGCAAGGGTTTTTGCACCAAAAGAAGCAATGTGGACTTTTTTGTGTGTGCAAAAACCCCATTTTGCGCAAGATCCTTATGCCTGTTCTGGAGAGTCATAAGGATCTTGCACAAAATGGGTTTTTTGTGTAAAAAACCCCATCCACACTGCTTCTTTTTGTGCAAAAACCTGTTGTGCAAAAAGAGGAGGCTATGAAAATCAAACAGGGGAGGGATAGCTCAGTGGTTTGAGCATTGGCCTACTAAACCCAGGGTTGCGAGTTCAATCTTGAGGGGCCATTTAGGGATCTGGAGCAAATCTGTCAGGGATAGTACTTGGTCCTGCTTTGAGTGCAGGGAACTAGACTTGATGACCTCTCAAGGTCCACCTTCCAGTTCTATGAGATAGGTATAAATGGCAGAAAATATGCTAATGAGATCACAACTTATACTAATGAGTTCCTCATTAGCATATTTTCTGCTGGAAGACGTAGCCCTAGAGATGGAGATTCAACCACCTCCCTAGGTAATCCATTCAAGTGCTTCACCATCATTCAGAAACTTCCCAAGCATCTCTCGGGGCCAAAAAGCACAGGTGGAGGAACTGTGTATCAGAATCGTGGATGCTAATGCACCAGGGACACTCTTTGGGCCTGATTCTCCAGTGCCTTGCATTGTAGATGGTTATTTGCACTAGTATATGGCATACTTCAGGACTTAACCCAGTCTCTATTAAAGAGCAGGGCGATACATAATGTAGAGAGGCAAGTTATCCCATAGTTGCCTTCTGTAGGATTCTCATACCTTCCTCTGAAACCATTAGGTGATGGCAAATGCTACCATTGTGATCTGGTAATTTCTTAAGGCCACTCTCTGGCTGCGTACATAGCTGTAAAAGATGCACAGAACTGGAGAACCCTTTCAAGGACAGGATGCAGTCAAGATGGAAAGATAATCAACTCCAAAGTGTCAGTTGTTATAATGACATTCACACCTCTTTAATCCAGCAACCCTGGGAAACAGGATTTGGAAGAATTTGCCAGGGCAGGGAGGGCACTGCAGGGTTTGAGTGTAAGGGGGATGGGGCACTTACCTGTCTTCCTGCTCCTGGGCACATGTGGTTTTGTGCTCCCTGCTGCTCCCAGGCACTTCTCTCACTGGTAGGGGGAAAAGCCTCAGAGGAAGTGGCTCTGCATGCTGCCATCCCCCCAGCAGGAGCTAGGAGGTAGCAGTGCACAGAGCCTCTTCCTCCTCCGTACCACAGGTGCAGTGGGGTCGAATGCCACCATGGGCCCTGGGGCAAAGTGGGAGGGGGGCCTGGCTCTGGGTCTCTGAAAGGGGTGAGGCCAAGGGCAGAAAAGGTGGGGCCTAGGCAGTCCGCCCTTTGCGCTGCCCAGACCGACATACTGCCCTCCCCTCTCCCCCAGCTCTCAAAGCTTCATGGCGTGGTGCTCCCCTAGCAGTTCAAAGGGGCCCTGAGCTCTGGCTACCACTGCTGTTGAAGTAGCAGCAGTGGCAGCCAGGAGCCTTGAGCCCCTTTGAAATGCTGGGCCCCTGTGCAATGGCCCCCTTTGCACCCTGTCAGCAGGCCTGAACGGGTGTTCCCCAGATTAGGGGCACCCAGAGTAGGGGGATTCAGCTGTATTATTGCAGTGGCTTCTCAGCGCCTCAGTCATGGGCCAGGACTCCATTGTGCTAGGTTCTGTACAAATACATACTAGAAAGATAGCTTCTAGTCCAAATAGCCTCCAATCTAAGAGATTGTCATCATGTACAGCACTGCTTCACTTTAGTAAAAATGTTACTATGCCAATGTGAGAGCTTCTCCCATCAGTGTAACTAGTCCATCTTCTCAAGAGGTGATAGTCATGTCAGCAGAAGAAGCTTTCCAGTATTCATCGCACCATCTATGCAGGGAGTTAGGTCGGTATAACTATGTCGCTCAAGGGTGTCCCTTTCTTCACTTCTTAGGACTCACCCAGGCTCACAAGAATGGTCTTCTCCCTTCCATTGTTCATGAGAGGAGAGCAGGATGGGAAAGGAAAATGACTGGATACTCCCAAAAAGTCTTACATATGCTTACATCTCAAAAAGCAGTCTGTATACCTACACTGCAGTATCAATCTGCTGTCTCCTTTCCTCTGAAGACCTGAAGGAAACCTTTAAAATTCTTCCTCCCTCACAACCCTGTTCAGAGGAGGAGACATTTCAATGGCTAAAAACTGAGCATACAAACAAGAAAAAAGAGTGAGACTAATTTTTTTGGGGGAAAAATTGCATGAAAATAATGGAAATGGAATGGGGGGAATATGAAAAAAATAACAAGCAGAAAAAGAAGAGAATAAGCAAATGGGAGAGTGCAGGGACTACTGGGTTTTTTTTGCTCTTCTCTGTTCATTTTATTGCTACCTCAGTATCCAACCCGTTTTTTTCTCTTCTACCAGCTGCCCCATGCATCATATCTGTTGTGAGATCTCAGGAGAAGAAGCTGTCTTCTTTTGTACTTGGCTGTACAGAGTCTAGCACAATGAAACTCTAATCCTTGATTGTAGCTCTTAGAGGGTACCTTCATGTAAATCATGATAATAGAAAGGTGGAGATGAAAAAAGTGGAAAGGAAAAGCAATAAAGAAGAAAATCAAGGAAAAAAGAGGGAGGGAAAGTACGGAAAAGAAAACATAGAACAGGGGTCTCAAACTCCTAGCCAGTGGGCCATGCCCAACTGGAGCACTTGTGCAGTCTGGCCTGGGAGTTCCCGTGGGCCAGGGAAGGCCTGTGCATTCTTGTCCCTCAAACCCCACCCTTCCTGCCATTGTCCTGCCCTCTCTCCCCCATGGCACCCCATCCCCCCCAGGGATGCAGCCTCGGGAAATACCAGGGGGGAGGGGAGCTGGTACGGGGCACAGATCTATAGAAGTAGGGAGAAGAGAAATATTTTAATAGCATTTCTCAGACTGGAGTCCACAAGGGGACTCCAGGAGGTTCACCAGCCCCATTAATCAGCAACTTACCCTCACTCCCTCAGCTCCTCACAATCACCCCCAGTGCCTCCTGTGTGCCGGGGAACAGATGTTCAGTGGTGTGTAGAAGGTGCTGGGAGGGAGGGGAGGAGCAGAGTCAGGGAAAACTTGGGGGAGGAGGCAAAAAGACATGGGGTGGTGGTGTGAGCCTTGAGGGAAGGGGTGGAGTGGGGGTCTGTGAATTTTAAATCAAAATGGGGATCTTTGGATTGCTAAAGTTTGAGAACTGCTATTATCTAGGATTTTCCAGGCCCCACAGCTGCTGCCCTTACATAAGATGTTTTGTTCCCCTCAATGGCAGCCTCTTTTCAACATGGGAGTCCTTGCAATGGGCAATATTGTACATCTCAGTCACTTGCAATCCATCCTCTTATTGTACAAACTACTCCAACTGGAGGCTATTTTTGGATCGATGGAAAATATACCCCATTCCTCAATGACTGTACATCAGTCTTCTCTTCCAGTGATAAAGCATTAGCTGGTGCAGATGAATGTTTGCACAGAGTCTCAGTTGGAGATGCAGGATTGTGTTGGATGTGCTGGTTCATAAGTGATTTGAGGCTATTCCCAGGCACAAGTAACATAAAGAGTCTCTTCTAAATATTCATAATTTAAGTACTACCTTTGAAAGGAGGAAGGGTGATTTTGAGGCAAAGGTATTAGACTGGGGCTTAGCAGCTCTAGGTTCTATTCTTGGATCTGTCAGATTTCTTGTCTGTCCTTGCCTTTAAGGGTATGTCTACATTGTGACAAAAAAACCCATGGTATCGAGTCTCAGAACTCAGGTCAGCTGACTCATGCCCAGTGAGCTACGGAGCTAAAAATGATTGTGTAGATGTTCAGGACTGGACTGGACCTCAGGATCTGGGACCCTCTTTCCTCGCAGCATCTCAAGGGTACGTCTAGACTACATGCCTCTGGAGGCATACCTGGGAGGTCGACAAATGCCTTTGATGTTGACCGCAGAACGTCCAGACTACCGCACTGAGCCGACAAACAGCTGATCGGCTCAGCGCGGCAGCCATGTAAATTTAAATGAAGCGGCGATTATTTAAATCGCCACTTCATTTTCCTATGCCGGGTAGTCTAATCTACATGCCTCTGTCGCCAGTCTTAACTCAGATATCTACATTGCAATTTTATAGCCTTGCAGCTTAAGTCATGCAAGATACCAGTGAGCCACGGTGGTGTGGCTTTTACTGCACAGTAGAAATGCTCTAAGTCACTTAATCTTAGATGGTTTAAGCTAATGCTTTATGACTGGAAGAGAAGACAAATGTAATAAATACTTCCCCTATCTCACTGCCATATTGTGAGAACAAATTCATTAGTGAAAGGAAAGTGCTTAGATCAAGTTGTTTTCTATTAGTGTAATCAAAGTAGAAATAGAAATCTTTGATTATTCTAAAATGAAAGTGTCCAAGTGCATTGAAATAACAAGCCATATAAATTAGAACCAATTTAGTTATTTCAGTGGGGGGTGCATGTTTGTGCATAGACAATCCTTACATTGATGAATATTTTATATCACTTTTTACACATCAGTGTTAAAAAAAAGTAACTTCAAAGGAGTTGCTGTGATGTATATAGGAGAGAAGGATTGTCTCTCCTCGGTAGTGCAAAGTGGTGTAAATCTGGTTTAGATTAATTAATTTACATCCAGAGAGGGAATCCAAACAGATTCTGCAGTCAGCAGTAGTCGTGACCAACGCAGCGTGCAAAATCCCTGAAAGGTGCAAATTCAAGTGGCTTGTTTCTTAGCATAAATAGAAACAAATGCATCCATCTGACCCATGTCCTCACCAGCTATTAGTGCAGGGACTGGAAGAGGCACCCATTATCCAACTATACTTATCCCATTATTGTGCCAGCTCACAGGCTGGTGCAGAAAGTGCAGGATTGTAAAATCACATGAAAGACAAGATTCTGTTCTCAATTACCACTATCTATCCACGTTGGCTCTAGTTTTCATTTAAAAACCTGAGCCACCTCAGGCATATTTACTTCCACTTTATACCACAACTATGCTCTTTAAATTATGAATGTTCAGTAGTAGAGAACCTTGATTCCATTTCCCTTCAATAGGATTGCATTGGTGTATGTGGGAATAGGATTTGGTTGAATCAGACATTCTGGGACAGGTTTTGTTCAGCATCTTTATTAATGATCTGGATGAGGGGATGGATTGCTCCCTTAGCAAGTTTGCAGATGACACTAAGCTAGGGGGAGAAGTAGATAGTCTGGAGGGTAGAGATAGAGTCCAGAGTGACCTAGACAAATTGGAGGATTGGGCCAAAAGAAATCTGATGAGGTGCAACAAGCATAAGAGCAGAGTCCTGCACTTGGGATGGAAGAACCCCAAGCACTGGTACCGGCTGGGGATCAACTGTCTAAGCAGTAGTTTGACAGAAAAGGACCTGGGGATTACAGTGGACGAGAAGCTGGCTATGAGTCAACAGTGTGCCCTTGTAGCCAAGAAGGCTAACAGCATATTAGGATGCATTAGTAGGAGCATTTCCAGCAGATCTAGGGAAGTGATTATTCCCCTTTATTTGGCACAGGTGAGGCCACATCTGGAGTATTGTGTCGAATTCTAGACACCCTTCCCCCCATTACAGAAAGGATGTGAATGCGTTGGAGAGAGTTCAGCAGAGGGCAACAAAAATGATTAAATGGGTGCAAAATGCTATGATTCTGATTTGGTTACATTTTACATCCATTTTACAGATTAATAATGGCTGAACAAGGTACAGGGCAACAAAAAGTCCATAGTCTGAACTAAATTTTCCCTTGGTAAACTTTCCCCATTGTCATATGCAATGCTGTAGCCATGTCCATCCCAAGATATCAGAGAGACAAGGTGTTTGATGTAATATCTTTTATTGGGCTAATTTTGTTGGTGAGAGAGAACCCTTTTTCAGGTCTGGGAAGCTAACTGAGGCTAAATCTACACTTGCACTCTACAGTGCTGGTGATAAAGAACAGCTACACAATGTACCTTATAATGGTGTGCATAGGCATGCGCAGCACATTTTATTAGGGTGTGCACCCAGGGAATTTTATTTATTTATTTTTTTAAAGGCGAACATTTATTGAATACTCAGTCATAAAGGACATTATTTTTATTCACAAAACAAACAAAAGAAACTAAAACTTAACTAAACATTTTTTTTTAAATTAACAACTAAACTTTACTTAAAAAATACAAACTTAAGTATGGGACATTGTACTTCTTAGTTTGTTTTTTACATGTGCAATTCGGCACTTATTGCATAATACAGCAATCCATACTTTAAAACTAAAAGAGCGTATCATGCGATTAAATTAAAACGCAAAGCCACTTTTTTTTTGAGACCTTATAGGGTTACCAGGTAGTCTTAAAAAAAATACCGGACACATTTCATGGTGGGGGGGAAGGGACCGGCAGGGAGGGGAGTGGGGCTGGCCGGGAGGAAGGGGTGGTGGGCCGGGAAGCAGAGCTGGCGGGGAGGAGGGCTGGCCAGGGGAGATGGGGGCCTATGGGAAGCAGAGCTGGTTGGTGGGGTCGGGGTCGGGCGGAATGGGGCTGGCCGGGGAGATCGGGGAGAAAGGGGGGCAGCCAGCGGGAGCGGGACTGGCCGGGGGAGCTCAGGAGGAGGACAGGAGAACTGGCCGCCGGAAGCAACGCTGGTGGGGGGGTGCAGCGGGGCTGGCTGGGGAAGATCGGGAGAGGAGGGGAGAACTGCCCACCGGAAGCAGGGCTGGAGGTGGGTGCAGCGGGACTGGTTGGGGAAGATCGGGAGGAGAAGTGGGGGAGAACCAACCAGCCAGCCAGGAGGGAGCGGCGGGGGGGGAGGACCGTATCAGCCGGTGGGGAGCAGGACTGACCCAGGCAGTGCAGATCCCAGGGCGCTCCGGCCCCCCGCACGGTTCAGGTGAAGCGCGAGTCAGTCCGGCTGCGGCTCCACCACGCGCTTGACCAGTGTGCAGGAGCACGGACCGGGCTGCCCCTCCTCCTCACACACAACCAGGGCTCCCAGTGCCGATCGCACCCTGCCTCCCAGGCACTCTCCCTGCCAGGCTTCTGGGCTCCCAGTTGGAAAACCAGAAAATACCGGACATTGCACATGTCTGGTATTTTCTGGATTTTTTTACCGGACAGAGCCCCAAAAAACCGGACTGTCCGGTACAAAACTGGACACCTGGCAACTCTAAGACATTAGGGTGTGCCTGGGCACGCCAGTGATGGTGTGGGTGAAGTGGCACAGCTATGTTGTTTTTAAAGTGCACAGTGTAGACAGAGCCTATATTCCATTGAGGATACAGGCTTAGTTGCTTAAAAGTTTAGTGTTGCAGCACTGAGCTCAGGAATGTCTAAGGTCTTGTCTACTGTACAAAGATGTTCCAAAGTATAGTGTGGCTCCAAGTATATAAATACAAAGAGACTTATATTAGTATGAACAAGATTATCCTAGGCATAAGATTTTTTGGAGTGGGAAAAATCACACACATGCCAAATGCTCAGCACTGTGGGTAGGGTATAACTTTTCCACAGTTTATAAGGATGAAAACATTTGTATTTCTTTAAAATATTGCGTATGTAATCTGGATACTGTGCGTTTGAGAGAGAGTGCATATTGTATGTGTGTATGGAGTCAATGTACAGTGGATGGCAGTTGCTATAAATATTGGCAACCACCCTACAATGTAATTGCATTCTAAATGATATTCTGATCACATTTGTGTTAATGTATGTTTTATACACTAGGTGCCCTATACACATCATTACTTTGCACTTCACACCCTCTCCTCTGCAAATGAAGTGATTTGTTTTCCACATTAGTAAATCAGCAGGTTGAATGCTATTGTAAATCAAATTCCATTAATGTTTTCATTATACATGTGATACTCAATACTATTGTTGAATAGGAGGAAAAAAGGTAAAAGCAGGATCTCGGTAGATTTTGGTGCCCAGCCCTGAAATCCTATTGCACACTTACATAACAAACCCAGCCACTCCAAGTGCATCAGACTAACACACCTTCTTGCACCCCAATACAACAGCACCTCAGAAAGGCTGACCTGACACCTCGAGCCTGTTGAATCCAGTGAGTTTTTATGTTGGGATCCCAATTATTCGGATGGACCAGGAGAAGCTGCCAAGGTACTAAGCTTAGGCCGGAGAACAAGGTGTGCAGCCAAAAACCAGCGCCAGGTGCCATTTGTATTTGCAGCTTTCTTGTACCAGAATGGGTTGGGGTCCAGTTAAGGGGGAACAACAGAAGTCTCGTTCTCTGTTTTGATAGTTTCTGGTGTGGGGCCAAACGCTGGCGCGATCTGACCGAAAGGAAACCTCGGGGTTAATGAGGCTGTTGCGCTGGGACGCGGCAGGATCTGGCGTGCCGGGGGTGAGCGCAACAGGAGCAGCTAGACCTCCAGGTGGCAGAACGAAGGGTGAGTGGAGCTAGCGGCAGGGGCCAGGTGCGGGGTGCTGCAGGGCTCCGCTGCCGCGGGTCTGCGCTCCTCTGGCACAACAGGGGGGCAGCCACACGGGCGCTCTGCTTAGAGCCGCAGGGAAGGGAGCCGACAGTGGGCACATGCCCGCTTTCCTAGCGCCTCCCGGGCTGAGGGGAGGGGTTTGACTGTCCGCGGGGGGGCAAATAATACGCGCCCACGTGGGAGGGGTAAAGTCTGGCTGGAGTTCCCGTGTCCAGCAGCGGCTTCCCTCGGCAGGTCTCGGGCAGCCTCTGGAGCGGGGCTGGCCCCGGGAAGGGGCAGGCTCAGCCCTGGCGGGAGGCGCTCTGTCCGCAGTGGAGGTGCGCACCGCCCAGCCCAGCCGGGGCTGGGGCTCGGCTAAGGGGCCGGGGAGAGCCAATGGGGCGAGCGCCTCTGCGTCCCTCGCCCCGCCCAGCTCTCCCTGCGCATCTTCCCTGAGCAGAGCCGAGCCGCTGGGCTGCGGACGGGCAGGGAGAGCAGCTGCTGGGCAGCGCCGCGTCGGAACCCGCTCTGACCCAGGTAGGTCTGCCCGGCCCAAGGCGTTGCCTTGCCAGCCGGGCCGCCCCTTCCCACTCCCACCGCCTGCCCCAAACTTCCAGCCGGCTCCTCGGCTGCTGCCCCCCGCCCTGGAATCCCGCCCGGAGCCACCGAGCAAGTCAACTTTGTCCGGGCCTCTGGGCTGCGCTGCTCCCGTTCCAGTCCCCGGCCGGAGCTGGCTCTCCAAGTTCCCGTCTAGTTTGCGGGGCTGCGCCGGGTGTCGCCCGGTCCTGGGTGCATGGGGACCAGGCAGCCCCCCCGGAAGGGGCTCCTTGTGCTGGGAGATTCCCGCCCCGTCAGCCTGTCCAGGTAAGGGCTGATCCGGTAAGACGCCGCTACTCCCTGACTGAAGTCCCCTTGCACACGAGAAACTGGCTGGCTTGTACTTGGGGTCAGTAGCGCGCTGGGCTGGGACTGGGGATTCTCTGCCCTCTGGAAGAAGGAGCCGGTGGCAGTTATGGGGATTGCTCCCGTCTGATCTAGGGCGGGGGAGGCTGGGGCGCAGCGCATGAGTTTCACTGCGGGGTCGTGTGCTGCTAATGGGGAGGGCTAGTGGCTTGTCCAGCGCAGATCGATAGGGACCTCGCCGAATCCCTTTCGCATTGCGGAGCTCAGGCAGGAGACAAAAAGTAAAGTAGCGGTAAGTAGCCTTCAATCATAACAGGAGACTGGCTAAGTGGATGTGAAACGGCTCCCGTGCGCGGGTGCCAGGCTCAAATCAGACTTGCTAAACGGGAGGTACACTCCCTCGTTGGGCCTGATGGCAATTTTTTAAAGCCCCTCCCTCTGAGAGAGAAGAATTTTTCAACGAGAAAACGAAAATCCTCCGGATCGCTTTCAGAACTGTTTTCCAGGGATCATAGCCCCATTCCAACACTGTTTATCCTTTGCCTAGTGCAAAACACAACTGCGGATTGCTGTCTGTGAGCTATGGTCTTAAACAGAATATCAATTATATCTATTGGGAGGGTGTACTTCGAGCCTTGCATAGCAGGAATATATTGATCCCATTAGCAGAATTTGCAGATCTACCAACAGATCCTTTTTAGCACAGTCTTTTCCCCAGAATGGAAGCTCTTTCCTAAGCTTCTATCACTAAGAGGTTAGAAGATGGAATAAGTGTTAGAGTAACTTTTAAATAAGTGCAATAAAATCTGAGTGTGTCTATTGCTAAGCAGCAGTTCACTGTGTATAGCCATGAACCCTTTTTTGTGTGTGACTAGTGATTCTGGGCCATTAATTCTTATTTTAGCCATTTTCCTTGATCATGATCACAATATTATAAGCAAATGTATTAGTGTTATAATAAACTAGAGTTGAATCATTTATGGTTTTAGCAATAACTGGCCAACTTTCCTACAGCGAGTATGGCAAGAAACAGCTGGTTTTACACCTTTGTTACAGAAGTGTGTTGCCAGTTTGTCACCAAAGCTGCAGCAAGTTATTACTTATGAGAACAGAGAGATCTAGGAAAATGTGTCTCTTCTCCCTCCTAAGGCCCATGGTTGAACTGAATTGTACGTGAGGGAAATGAAACAATATTGGCAAATGCTGAAAAATCTGAATTTTGAATATTTTCCAGATTCTGTATTTAAACTTCTAGTAAAGCAGGGGTTTAAGCAGGATGTTGTGTCCTCAAAATATTTCTATAAAATCTGGTGTTACATTTAATTTTTCATAGCTGAACAAGCAGAAAGGAATTCTAACACTTAATTTGAGAGTGAAGAACAATTTAAAATCTACTTAAGTACAATCTAATAAGTATATTGATAATTCAGGATGTAAAGCAGGTTCTAAAAGCCAGTGAGCAACTTTAAGCACAAGAATGTCAGCAGCCCTTCAACAAGACGTCCTTGTACAAGGAGAAGAAGGGGAATAAGAAGGGATCAGATTCTGCTTTCTCTCAGAGTAACTCCATTAAAGTCAATATTTATTTTAGATTTATGTGAGATCAGAATTTGTCTTTTGCACCAAAAATAGGTAATCCTACATCAAGAAACATTCCCTCTGTGACCACTCCAGACACACATCAGAACTTCTCAAGGGAAGAATAAAACAATAAATCAAAAGCCAGAGTGAATAATAAATCACGCAATCAAGATAACCCTAATAATTTAATTATAGTTTCTAGAGAATAAGGCTAACAGTCAAGTCAGGAAGTTCATATCAACACTGGTGGCTTGATTCAGCTCTGATGGAATGAATGTCACAGAAGCCCAAATCCTCCAGGGTATTTAGACTCAACCGCCACTGATTTCCTAAATACGTTTGAGGATGTGGGCCACTATTCCCTGGAAGAAAATGTCTCCCTGGACTTGAGATGCAGCTACACAATGCATCTCAAACCCCTGTTCCATCAGGGAACATGAAAGAGGTTGGGGGAGGTGTCAAGGCCAAGCTTATTGATATGCTGATTCAGCATATTTCCTTGATAGCTTCTGCCAGTGATGCTCCCTATGTATGGAAATGTTCTAGCAGAGTGCCTGGGTGAAATCAGTGCTGGAAACACCATCTGCCCTCTCTCCTGGATGAGTGTTGCCCGCTGAACTGCAGCTGCCTGCCCTCCACTCTGGTATTGGTTACACTCCTCCAAGCCAGCAGAAGTGAATCAAGCTCTCCATACCCAGCCATTTAATTTAATGTAAATTAAATATCAGCTAGTAAGGAAATGAGGCAGTTGTGTATTTTTGTTTAATGTTATCTTTTGCCCTTCAGAATCTGGATGCTTGCTGGGACTCCAACTGCTGCCTGGCACTGCTCTTTCCTTAGCACAGGAACAGCTGGTCTTCATCTATCCTGACTATGTATAAACCAACCACTCCTCCCTGTTCACTTTCCTCCTTTGAATCTCTCTCTTTTTTTTTTTTTTTTTTTAAGTTGGTCTGCAGCATCCCCTCTGCCTCAGGCCTTGCCAGTTGAAGAATGCAGTTACCTGCCACTGGTCCATTTACATGTCAAAAGACCTACCCAACAGTAATAGTATTAAATACAAAACTCAGATTACCCAAACAACATCATTCCCTTACTCTCACAAGCTTTAGAGCTGTGACATATCTCCCAGGGAAATACAATACAGGTTGAACCTCTCTAGTCCCGCACTCTGTGATCCAGCAGTATCCATGATCTGGCATGATTTTACTTAGCCGGGTGTACCCTTGTCATGGATGTGGCCAACTTTCCCATAGGTCCCATAAAGTTTATTTACAGCTGCCGGTCCTAGTTCTCAGTGTTCTGTGATGTTATTTAGCTCTAAATTACCCCTAAATATCTTAGAGCCCAGTGAGCAGTGGAAATGTTGGTAATGCTTCTAGACAATATTGACCTTCTGTGGTTCCGCAAATTCTTTGGTTAAGCCCCAGTCAGGACTTGAGGGTACAGGACTAGAGAGGTTCAACATGTACCATAAAATTATAAAAAGTAATTCCACTAATGTGGGTATTTTCTAGTTCATTTTTCTCATAATCCCATCTTTTTGCTGCTTTTTATTTCTCTCCTTCCATCTCCCATTTTCATTAACTTCTAATTCTGTTCTGTTTTTCACCTTTCCCATCTTCTTTCTTTTTTTGGTATTTGTTCACCCATTTTTTTTCTTCCTGTGTCTCTTTTCTTTCTTAAAAAAAACAAACCAAACCATGTGCTGTCTCTTCCTCTCTATAAAATGTCAAGTATCAGAGGGGTAGCCGTGTTAGTCTGGATCTGCAAAAGCGACAAGGAGTCCTGTGGCACCTTATAGACTAACAGATGTATTGGAGCATAAGCTTTCGTGGGCAAAGACCCACTTAGTCAGATGCATGTAGTGGAAATTTCCAGAGGCAGGTATAAATATGCAGGCCAGAATAAGGCTAGAGATAAGGAGGTTAATTTAGTCAGGGAGGTTGAGGCCCACTTCTGGCAGCTGACCTCGGTGCCAACTCTGCCCACATATCTACACCATGCAACAAATCTCGATGCTAACTATGCCCACATATCTACACCAGCGACACCATCACAGGACCTAACCAGATCAGCCACACCATCACTGGTTAATTCACCTGCACATCTACCAATGTAATATACTCCATCATGTGCCAGAAATGCCCCTCTGCTATATACATCGGCCAGACTGGACAGTCCCTACTTAAAAGAATAAATGGACACAAATCAGATATTAGGAACGGCAATATACAAAAACCTGTAGGAGAACACTATAATCTCCCTGGACACACAGTAGCAGATTTAAAGGTAGCCATCCTGCAGCAAAAAAACTTCAAGACCAGACTTCAAAGAGAAACTGCGGAGCTACAGTTCATCTGCAAATTTGACACCATCAGTTTAGGATTAAACAAAGACTGTGAATAGCTGGCCAACTATAAAAGCAGTTTCTCCTCTCTTGGTGTTCACACCTCCAGATCAGCTGCTAGAAGTGGGCCTCACCCTCCCTGACTGAATTAACCTTGTTATCTCTAGCCTTATTCTGGCCTTCATATTTATACCTGCCTCTGGAAATTTCCACTGCATGCATCTGATGAAGTGGGTCTTTGCCCACGAAAGCTTATGCTCCAATATATCTATTAGTCTATAAGGTGCCACAGGACTCCTTGTCACTTCTATAAAACGTGTACATCCCAGTCTGGTTCTTTTTAAACAACCAAATCATTAGCTGGTAGAAATGTTTTAAGAATATGTATACACTGTACCTACAAGAGCTCTACTCCTGTAGTGTAGACATCTATATCAGAGAGTAGTTATTAACGGTTCACAATCCTGCTGGAAGGGCATAACAAGTGGGGTTCTGCAGGGGTCTGTTTTGGGACTGGTTCTGTTCAATATCTTCATCAACAATTTAGATATTGGCATAGAGTGTATGCTTATTAAGTTTTCAGATGATACGAAGCTGGGAGGGGTTGCAACTACTTTGGAGGATAAGGTCATAATTCAAAATGATCTGGACAAACCGGAGAAATGGTCTGAGGTAAATAGGATGAAGTTTAATAAGGACAAATGCAAAGTACTCCACTTAGGAAGGAACAATCTGCGTCACACATACAGAATTCGAAGTGACTGTTTAGGAAGGAGTACTGCAGAAAGGGATCTAGGGGTCATAGTGGACCACAAGCTAAATATGAGTCAACAGTGTGACACTGTTGCAAAAAAAGCAAACATGATTCTGGGATGCATTAACAGGAGTGTTGTGAGCAAGACACGAGAAGTCATTCTTCTGCTCTACTCTGCACTGATTAGGCCTCAATTGGAGTATTGTGTCCAGTTCTGGGCACTACATTTCAAGAAAGATGTGGAGAAATTGGTGAAGGTCCAGAGAAGAGCAATAAGAATGATTAAAGGTCTAGGGAACATGACCTATGAAAGAAGACTGAAAGAATTGGGCTTGTTTAGTTTGGAAAGGAGAAGACTGAGAGGGGACATGAAAGTGGTTTTCAGGTATCTAAAAGTGTGTCCCAAGGAGGAGGGAGAAAAATTATTCTCCTTGGCCTCTGAGGATAGGACATGAAGCAATGGGCTTAAACTGCAGCAAGGGAGGTTTACGTTGGACATTAGCAAAAACTTCCTAACTGTCAGGGTGGTTAAACACTGGAATAAGTTGTCTCGGGAGGTTGTGAAATCTCTATCTCTGGAGATATTTAGGAGCTGGTTAGATAGACATCTATCTGGGATGGTCTAGATCGGTGTTTCTGAAAGTGTACCGTGGAAACACTTTCAGATACACTTTAACTGGCCGCCCCAGTTTGTTTATGTACCGGCGCCGTGGCCACGGAGCCTTGCGGTTCCCATTGGCTCCATTTTGTCCTTTGCAGCCAAGGGGAGCCATGGTACTCTTTCAGAAACACTGGTCTAGATGGTACTGGGTCCTGCCGTGAGGGCAGGGGACTGGACTCGATGACCTCTCAAGGTCCCTTCCAGTTCTATGATACTATGATCAACAGAAGGATTTATCTGGTTTCTCTGGGAGGCGTTAACTAGGTTGATGGAAGTATTTTTATTGACCTGCCTACACCAGGGGTTATGTTGCCCTAATTATGTTGTACAGGGTGCCTTGAGTGACACAGCTACTTCAATCTAATTTTTAGGTGTAGACTAGGACCATAGATTTGTTGACTTCCGTGAAGATTCACCAGTTCATGCTACTTGAATAGCTGGTCCATAGTTTATTTTCCTGTTCTCTCCTTCTGACTTCTGTGTCCTTTCCCTTTATTTTTTGCCATGTTCATCATTCTCTCTACTTTTATCTTACTTCCCCTTCCCTTTGATTTTTCCTTATTTCTCTTCTCCTTGTTCTTCTTTCATATATTCTGTTCTATTTTATTCTATGTAAGTTCTTATAGTACCCTAGTCTGTGTTATATTTTGGCACTTTCAGAAGTTCATGTGACTGATATCTGCCGTATGTGGTTCATTTTCTCTGTCAGCCTTCCTCGATCAAGGGAATTCTGTGTGCAGTGTAGCGTTTTGGTAGGGCCTTTAAAAATACAGATCTGTCCATACAAGGAAGTGTACCTTATACCTGGAGTTGAAGGTGGCACAGTTTTTGATGGCCCTTAGTTCCTTGAGAGTTTCTTCCACTCTAGAATGCTCCCCCTTCTCCAGGAAAGCTCCATCTCCCACACAGATAAGCTTTTAACCTTATGGTAGAGAGTTCCATTGTGCCTGTGGAGTGGAGCTGTTGACTGGTTCTCATTCTGCGGTCTTTAGGCAGTCTTCCAGAAATCTTGGGCCCAAGCCATTGAATGGCTTGATGTTAAGGACGGAGATCTTGAACTTGTTTCAGTAGCCTGTGGTAGGCCTCTGTGGAGCATCGAGGACACTTTTGAGGTACTTGAGTTGCCTGTGTTACTTGGGAGACATTTACTAGTGTTTCCTCAGGGCTGATAGCTTCAGCCCTTCTAGTTCTCCTTGTTCAGCCCTCTCTCTGGTTGCCCCATATTACACTGTTTGCTACTTCACTGAGTCCTCCTGTTTCTCATTTACTCAGCAGTGTGGTGTAGATTCTCTTTGGCTTTCTCTCAGGTTGTTTCTGCCCCATTCATCTACATGTATTCTCCTAGGGCCTCCCAGCATTCCACGACCTTGCTCTGACTTCCCATACTCCATTTCCTTTTCTTATTTTCCTCCCCTCTCTGCCCTAGTGGCTTACCCCATTTGTCTCTTCAACTTCCAATTCTCTGAAGTGTTAAAATGGAGGTGGGGCACTCACTGACTTCTGTTATATCCACAGTACTTTGTGCCTGGATGTTGGGGAGGAGCTGGGAGACAGCCTGCAGAAGAGTACCATTGAGGGGAGACAAATCCAGTATGTTTGGCCTCCTAGGACCAGATGCAGTGACACATCTGGCTCCCCCACTGTAACTTCAGATAGCCGGGCCTTTCTATGTGGGAGTGAGGGTGTGCCCTGCGTAATCACCCATCCCAGCTATGGAAATAAGAGTGGTTTGACTGCAGGTGTCCTGGAGCGAGGCAGCTCCAAGTAGATTTGTATCTCAAAGTGTGAACTCAGGCAATGAGAGCTGCTTGGCCTCAGCAGCTGAAATGTAAATCATCATGCAACAATCTGATAGTGTTCCTCCATCATCTATAAGAATAGTTGCCCCTCACTCCAATCCCTTACACATTCATTCCTAACCCTAAATAGGGATATAAAATCCTGTTTAATCAGTTAACCTGATAAATGTTAGGTTAACCTAATGTTTAACTGGTTAAATGACTAAGCAGGATCCCGGGGCAGGAGCACTGGAGCAGATCCCAGCCCTCGAGGATCCTGGTTCCCAGCAGAACCGGAGCAGCCCTCTTCCCGTAGCTGCTCCCAGGCATTGGTTAACCATTACTGGGTAAGCATCACCTGGTAAAGATGATGCTTAACATGTAACCAGGTAACATGTACCTGTTCACATCCCTAGCTCTAACCCTATTCTCTGCAATATGCAGAATGAATCTTTAAGCTGCAGGGTTGAGTTCTTTTGCATACTTTTTTTACCCTAGTGGCTCCCCAGTGATTTCAGGATTGCCTGTCTTCTTTTGAACACCTCCTCCGGGCTTGCTTCTGCCAGGTGCCTACGCCTTTTTTCCCTCTGTTTTACAGAGTTGGAATAGGAGGGTGCAGCTGGAGCTGTCACTTTTCCATCCCTCCAGGAGGGAGCAATTGAGATGTCTCATCCCCTTTCCCCTCACTGAAGGGCTGGGAAAGTGGCATCTCCATTTTCAGCCCATTGTGATGACACCCTTCTACTTCCGTCCTCCCAAACTGTTGTTAAGTAGATTAAAGCAGGAAGGGGAGCTCTCGCTACCCCAGCCAGTTAAGCAGGAGCATCAAGGAGATGCTCCTGGATGAGTCTGGCATGTCCCTGCAGCCGCTGAGAAGGTCAGAGCAGGAGGTCTTCTCGTGCTGTCCTTGCCTGTGGGCACCATTCCTGCAGCTCCCATTGATTGGTAATGGAGAACCGTGGCCAGTAGAAGCCACGTAGGGAGCAACCAACCAGCACTGCTTACTTAGACAGATCCCCTCTGATATTATGAGAGGAGTTCCCATGAGCTTCCATGTACTTTAATACTTGTGTAACAGGGAAGGGGAGATGCTAAGACCCTATTATGTGTTAAACTCCCCTTTTCCCTGTAATTCAGTGGGACTCTGCTAAAACACAGGCCAGAGTCCTGTCTTTTCAGAAAGCATTAAAGAGAGTTAAACATTGAGGCTATTGTGTATATACAATCCTGGTAAGTAGGTGTTAATGGTGTCAAGTTCAAAGAGAGTATCATACAGTATCTTAGGTCTTGTCTGCAAAATATGGTGCTGCAGTGGCGCAACTGTATTTGTATAGCACGTGTGGGGAAGATGCTCTATGCAGATGGGAGAGAGCTCGTCCGTTGGTATAAAGCCACCTCCGTGAGAGACAGCAATGCTGTCTGCTCTGGGGGTTAGGTTGGAATAACTATGTCACTCAGGGGTGTGCACAATCACATCGCTGAGCAATGTAATTATCTTAATGTGCTGACCTGGCCCTTAGTAAGACAAACATTTAATGCATACAGAAAACATAAATTATAGGAAATAAATTGTAAATGATATTTGGAATACGGTGAGTAACTTTTTAAAATGAAAGCTGTTACATCTAACATGTACTGGTGTTCCTTAAATTGACTTTTTCCACTTTATTTCTGTTACATTTATTCAAGTACAAGGTTCCGACATAACATTCTAAACTTCTGTACCTAACCACGCATACTGAAACACATTCCTAATCTCTTCTCAGAGCTGATTTTTTAGTGCTTATGGAGTGGTGATGATATGTAGCATGTGTCTCCTTGTCTCTTCAGAGCTTGAGAAGAATTGCAGCAACTCAGTCCCTTCAAACGCTGCTGCAGAGAATGCTGTCAGCAAACAGTCTGGGGATCTTTACAGCAGCGTCCTAGTTCTTGGGTTAATAGCCTGATGGTTCCTTAGTTGCTGGTGAAGCAGAAATCCACAGTTTGCATCCAAAGTGGTGCAGGTATTGAGAACAGTATATAAAATATTAATTTTCTGCTTCATGTTTCTATACTATCCCCTCAGAGAGATGAGAGCTAGAGCTGCCTCTAGTGGCATTAACTACCCTTCAGATTTCAGCTCAGAAATGTAATGATATCCAAGAAGAGCACGTTGGACAAAGCAACGGGACTTTTGCCATTGATTTCAATGGGAGCAAGATTGGCCCATAATTTGGAATGAGGTTTGGAATAAAATGCATTCAATTAATGTAATATAGAATTATCAATGAGAACACAGGTATTTAAAAGAAAAATATCCCATGTTTTCTTTTTAAAAGTAATATTTTTCTTTTAAAATATGCTATTGTATCTTTTAAAGCATAATTTTTCTGTTAAAATAACTAGAAATACTACTGAACTAACTAATGATTTTGACACTGCTTTTTAATTTTGTTAAATGCTGTTTATTACAACTTTAATGACAATCAGGTAGGACCACAAATTAGGGATTGACTTTGAAAAGGGAAAATCTAATGATTGCAATATCTATGTAAGTAATGCTTCAGAGTTTTAGTTCTCACATAGTGGCTTGTAGTGGATAAGGGTTTCGTCATTGTATGGTAGCAGCAGGATTTTTTATGAATAATCTTATGCATAAAAAATGCGGCTTTATAAAATTATCTCCAGCTAAAATGCTCTGTAATTCGCATTTTTATGCATGGTAAAGCTAATCTAATATCTGCAATGAAAAATGTTGCATAACCCAATCTGGGGGCACACTCATTCAAGTGAGAGCTGAGGATGCACAAGAATATAGGGTTGAGGGGGGCCCATATGATATTTTACAGCAGTACCATTTGCAAGGCATAATTAAAGGCATGCCAGTATTTTCACTGTAAACCATTATTTTCAGGGGGTTGTAATTTGCTCTTAATGTCTGCTGTGCAGGTTAGGAGCAAATATTTTGTCCTACATATTAATAAAAATGCTGTTTGATTTATACGGAGGTGCAGCTCCAGGTAATTAACTCTTTCAGATACTTGGGGTATTCAACAGCTCAAAGGGGAAAAGTCTGCAAGTCTGACTTTAGTCCACGAAGCTAACAAATGGAAAAAAAATTAAACTGCCCTATTCCTCAAACACTCATTACTATGCAGAGCGCTTACCTCTGTCATTTCATAGAGCCAGCCCCCTCTTAGGGTTGCTCTTCAGTGGTTGAGCTTAGAATCAAGGTCCTGCCTCTTTACTGTCAGGCTCAGATCCAACAGGGCATTAAAGTACTTATTTTACTTTAAGCATGGAGTGCTTTCATTGTCTGTAAAGGGACTGCAGAGGAGCTTAGAGTTAAGCATGTGCTTCATCCAGCTCCCATTAAAATCAATGGAAAGACTCCAAGGCCCTGATCCAGCTCCTAGGGAATTCTTCTATTGATTTCAGGTGAAGTTGGATCGAGCCCCTGTTGGCTTCTTCAGTGAGAGCTGAATCTAGCCTAGTGGTTCTCAAACAGTGTGTTGCAGCCCTCAGCAGATGGATTGTGGCACTCGCCAGTGTGCAGAAGATGCCATTTTGCTCTGCACAGTGTGACCTCACATGTCCAGTGCGTACAAGGTCATGATGCATGGAGGACACCATTTTGTAGAGCAAAGTGGCATCCTTTGTGGGACACGACCTTGCAGGTAACGTGTGTACGGGGAGGTCACATTGTGCAGAGGATGCCAATTTGCTCTTGAAAATGGCGTACTCCATGCTGCCTGGGAGGAAATAATTCATTAAAATGGGGTTATGCCAGTGAAAAGTTTGAGAGCTGCTTGTCTAGTCCCAAGCACTTTGCTGGATCAGAACCTAAGGGAACAATTATAGGCTCCCACAAGTGCAAGGACTGCATTTGTGGCAGGCTCTCAAACAGCTTGTGTAAGCCAGAGGAAGCTTTCTGGACCCTGTCCCTCATGTGTGAGTTAAGGACAATCTAGCCCTTTGCATGGTGAATATTGTAATGGACTGTTAGATCTTGGATGTTTTAATTCACTCCATGCTGAAACTTGGCAAAGCACTGTCAGCCTGTCAGCATTTTTATTTAAATATATTTGGCCATGTTCTGATTGGAACGTATCAAAAACAAAAGAAACAAAAACCAACCAAAAGACTACTTTCAGTTGGCCTCTCCCTCTTCCCCTTTGCTTGTCCTCCCCCAACACTGCAACATGTCCTAGCGGGAAAAAGAAAAGTGCACTCTAATTTTTGTAGCTAGATAGTATTTTGTTTCAACTGGCATTTAGTGCTATTTTTTTTATTTGTTTTTAAACAGCTGTTTATAAATGGAAACTACCCAGCTTAAAAAACACACACCAAAAACAACAACAAAAGCACATCGGTCTTAAAATGTTCCCTACAATTCTGGTTCTAGAGTGTTCCCCATTTTGAAGCATAAGAAACATCTCTCTGAAGTCAAACTGGACTTAAGCCCTGAACCTTTACACTCATGTGTGTGTTTAACTTTACACATTGGAGATGGTCCATTGTGGGGCCAAAGTGTGCGTGTGCTCACTATAACCCAAAAGGTTGCAATAACTGAAAGAATTTAGCGAATATTTTCCTTTATATCTATTCTTTGCTCCTTTCTGCATTTGATAGCGCTGTGTCCCTTCTATAGTCAGGCTTTCTGATGCTGCATCAGGGTCTGCTAGTGTAACACCAGTAGGCAAAACTGAACCTGGGACCTCTGGAGCTTAGTGCATGAGCCTGTACTGCATGAGCTACAAGCCAGCTCGCAGTCAGCTAAGGTTGTAGAGTTGCCTCGTTATTCTCTCTGTAAGTGGTCTCAGTGCCACTAGTCAGGACATTTCTCCACACCCACAAGCTATGTGGCTTGCACTAGCATGGGTGCCTCTCACTGTGTGAAGTCCCCTTAAAGCCAATGGGGCTCTATGTGAAGGACCAGCATTTCTTAAACTGGAGCCTGCAGATTCTCAGGGGTCTGTGAGGGAACTCACGGGGTCTGTGGGCCTCGCTGATCAACTCCTTTCCTCCTCCACTTCCCAGTGTCTGTTGGGGCTGGGGGCTAAGGCAGGCTTACTTGCCCTAGTTCCGCATGGCTCCCAGAAATGGCCACCACATGCCTGCGGGTCCTAGGCATGTGGGTGACCAGGGAGGCTCCATGTGCTGTCTCTGCCTGAGTGCTGGTTCTGCAGTTCCTATTGGCCAGGGACCATGATCAGTGGGACCTGCGAGGGCGGAGCCTGCCAGCACAAGGGCAACACACAGAACTTCTGGCTGTCCAAACATGTAGGGGGTATAGGCTGCTTCCTGGGAGCCGCGGTAAGCACCGTTAGCACCCTGAGTCCCCTGCTACACCCCAAACCCCTCATCTCCCTCCGCATCCCAGGCTGGTGAAAGTGAGTGACAGAGGTAGAGGGGATGGAGCAAATGAGGAGTGGGGCCTTGGAGAAGGGAAGCGGCAGGGCAGGGGGTGTCCCCCCGAAAAGTAAAATGGGGGTCATCGGGTTGCTAAAACATGTTTTGAAAACCACTGGACTAGACAGAAGTAGTGTGGCAAAACCTAATGCACATGCTTGGCTTTAAGCACATGGTAGTCATAATGAAGTCACACTATTTGTGCTTAAAGTTAAGCACAGGCACAGGTGAAATCCTGGTCCTGCTGAAGTCAATGACAAAACTCCCATTGGCTTAGTGGGGTCAGGTTTTCACAAGATTGTCTACGCTGTTCTCTACTTTGGACTATGGAAGTGCTAATGGCAGAAGTGCTGGACTATAACTCTCCTGCCATGTAATCTGAAGAAGACTATTGATAGTGGGAACCTTTTACTCAGGGCCTCGGCATTCACATAAGGGAGTTACTGTGCAGCACTTTGGTGCATATTGCTCTTCATGTCCTTGTAGTCGGAGCTACAGGGCAGTGTAGACAAGGCCTTAGAGTCACAGGATGGTGACTTCATTGTTTGTTTGTTTTCTCTGATTGTTTTGTGTATTTAAAAAAATTAGGAAAATGTAAAACCAAAACCAATGGAGTTGTAGTATTTGAATCAGTATAAGTTTCACTTCTGTGTTCCTTTAAGGCTTTAGTCTTTTTCCAGTTGAAGTCAATGACAAACTTCACATTGACTTCAAAGGGAGCAGCATTGGTGGTTTGGTAGTTGGAGCAGCACTGTAAGTTTGGGATTTGGTATTTCTGTACGGGTACGTCTACACAGCAGGGCTAAAGTCAAGTTAAGCTACGCAACTTCAGCTACGTCAGTTGTGTAGCTTACGTCGAAATAGCGTAATTTGTCTTTTGGAGCTGTCTACGCAGCAGGGAGTCGAAGGAAGAACACTCCTGCATTGACTTTCCTTACTCCTCATGAAATAAGGATTACCATGAGTCAGAGTAAGAAATCCTCCAGCTCGACATTGTCAAGATAAAGGCTTGTAGCGTAGATGCTCACTATGTTGCTTCAGAATAATGCTGTTGTGTAGACATACCCTATATGTGTATTTTATACCTGCTGACGTTACCAGAATAGTACCCATTCATATAGAACCTTTCCCCTAGAATAGATAAAAAAAGTACCATTACAATTTGTTGTGCCATTGTGCTGCATTGTCCTGCATTTTAAAATGTATTAATAGCTACTTAATTCTGCTTGCAAAGATGATATATTATAATGCTAAAGGAGTTGGTGAGATGTATTGCACCAATGTTTAGTAATAGTATTTAATAAAGTATTTATTTGCAGTAAATTCCTTCTCTTTATTAGTTATGATTACATTTGGGATAATGCATAAAAAATGTCTGAATATTCACCTGAATAAAACATTCAGTTGTTTCATCTGTGTTCATATCCTTTTACTGTTTATGATCCACAGATATTCTTGCAAAGGCTTTTTCTGTCTGAATGTTTGTGGGAACAGTAATGTTTAAATGAGCAGCAGGAATATTCAAGGAAACCTATTTCTGCTTCGTGAGGAGACCAAACAACTAAATGCCTTCCTCGAAAGCTGGGGTGGGTATTGGAGGACAATGGTCTCAAAAATAGTAGTGGTGAATAGGTGACCCATTAAGCTCTCAGATCCAAAAAGTTTGAGGTAGGGATGGGTTTCACTTATCTTCTGAACCCTAGAAGTGAAAAATTGACTTTTGTGGATCTAAATAGGCTTCCAGATTTGGAGTCATTTGAATCTGAAAGTCTGGTTCAGTCCTGTCTCTAGCACTTCCCCTGTAGTTACTCAAAAAATCCTTAAAGCATCACATTTTTGCTAAGTTTCATAGAAACAATTTACAGTATCTATCTGTATTTTTGCTGTGCAAGAACCTCTATAAACATCTTGGAGATTTAGGACTTGGCTAAAAAACCACAACAACGTTATTACTTCCAGCAGTAAACATCTTTCAAAATATCCAAAAATCCCGTATAACTTCAGGTGCTCAGACTGCAAAGTACAATTAGCTATATAGGAAAGGAAGGTACTCTGCACAATTTGAAGAAGTCTGCTTTGTACTATGCCTCCTCAGTGATACAATCTCATTTTCATGCTACTCTTTAAATATGTTCTCTTTCTACATATGCACACACAAGCATGAATCTGGAGGATTTTAATGAATGAAGCACAAACAGCTGGGGCAATATTTGCATGACAAGAGAAGTAAGCTCTCAATCAACCAAGTCCCATGACATTTCAAGCTTTACAGGTTAAAAACTATCAATCCCTTGAATTTCACTTGGAAACTTATTGTCAGCCAGTTCAGATTCCAGAACACTGTTTAATAACGTGCTTTCTGTGGCTGCATCTATGTTTGGAATGTAGTACCCACTTTCCAGTGCAAGCAACAGTGTAAATGCAAGTGTAGACAAGGTTTAGCCACGTTCAGTATGTCAGAACAGATTTGTAACTTGACAAAGCAAGTTTTTGTGACATGGTGTTGAAAATACAAGTTTGGGGTTGTATATTTGGAGACTTCACTTCCACTCCTATTCATCTGACGAAGTGGGTTTTATCCAGGAAAGCTTATGTCCTAATGAATCTGTTAGTCACTAAGGGCATGTCTACACTGGGGAGTTATTTTGAAATAACAAAGCAAGCATCCACACCACTACCAAGCCTGTTATTTTGAAATAATGGCCTTGTTATTTTGAAATAATAACTTCTGCTTGAGAAGAGGAATAAGCTAATTTCATAATAGTTTTTTTCATGAGTTATTATTTCAAAATAACTTATTTTGAAATAACCTGGTAGTGTAGACGCACATGTACACTGCAGAGCTATTTCGGGATACCGGAAATATCCCAAAATAACTATTCCGTGTCTATTGAAGCAGCCTGTTATTTTGAAATAGATTTTGAAATAATGGGCAGCTTATTCTGGGGAATTTTGGAATTGCGAGTTATTTCAAAATTTTGTGCTGTGTAAACAGTGCCAAATTATGAAATAAGCTATTTCGATCTAAGGGTGCTGTGTAGGTGCACCCTCAGGCTATATCTAGACTGCAGGCTTCTTTCGGAAGAGATCTTCTGGAAAAACTTCTTCTGAAAGAGTGCTGCCTAACTGCCTAAGAGCATCAAAAAAGGGATCAGCTTTTTCAAAAGATAGCATCCACACTGAATGGGCACTATTTTGCATTTAAGCTGTGATTACTATGGACGGAGTGGCCATCAGGGCACCGGTGCTTTTTCCTCTTCTTTCGAAAGAACTCCCTCTTCCCCATCCACACACGCCTTTTTCCAAAAGAGCTCTTTCGGAAAAAGGCTTCTTCCTTGTAGAAAGAGGTTTACTAATGTCGGAAAAACCCCTCTGTTTTTGATTTTTTTTTTTCCTGAAAGAATGCGATTCCAGTGTGGACATAAGTGAAGTTTTTTCGGAAAAATGGCCATTTTTCCAAAAAAAACCTCTGCAGGGTAGACATACCCTCAGAGAAGAAGAAAAGGAATGACTAGAGGGTAGGGGGAAATTTAGGATTTAAAATGGGAAATAAATTATGTGTACACATGTAGGTAGTTGTTTCAGAGGTTGGGTGGAGGAACGGATTACAAATATGAAAGATGTAAATTTCAAGGAGAGAAAGGAACAGTTAGCAGCATTAGCGTTATAACTAGGAGTAATGGGATGAAAATACAAAAGGGAAAATTTTGCACTAAATATCAGGAATATTCTGGCATGCATGGATTGTAAAATTTATTTCACACATTCGTTTGGACCCAATGCAAAATTTTGTGGTTCTCTTTTTAAACTAAGTAATGAGAGATCATAGACTTTAAGGATGGAAAATACTTAACAGCTCATCAGGTGTGCAATTCATCATGTGCATAGGGTGACTCTAGGCCTAGGTCCCATTTACACTCTATTTCAAGAGCTCAAGTGGGTCTTAAATGTTACAGAGGCCAATGCATAAGGGTAAATGTCACTCCCAGATGATACTCCTTCCCTTTATGTTAGGCCTGAGTACTGGTAGGGTGAAGAGTAATTTGTGCAGTCTCACCTTTTCAGAAAATTCTTCCATCTGTTACTCCAGATACTAACTCCTAGAAATCCACTGCACCCCGGGGGAGTATGAATATTAATATTTCAAAGCTTTTCTGAGTGCTAAACATTTGGCTTTCTTTGCGATGCGATACATAGAGATATTTAAAAAAAATATTATATAAGCCTTCCTAGGATTGTTCACAACACAATTTGTCAGGTTTTTTGGGGGGTAAAAGCAGTGTTGTGCATCAGAAGGCCCTGGAGCTACTTGGGTGGAACCGTCTGCTGTGTGGGGGATTTGTTTACATTATTGTTTTTATCAATTGACTTCTGTAGAGCTTCTTGTATGTTCAGGGGTTCTCTGCAGTAGTAAAGGGTGGTGTGGGATGGTATTACCATCCGTACTTCTGTGTTGCTTAGGGTGGGTGTTGCCTTTATAGTTGGGTGCCTGGACAACCGTCACTGCTCTCTGTCCACCAGCTCTGAAAGCAGTACAGAAATAAGGTGGCAGTACCGTGACCCCCTAAATTACCTTGTGATCCCCCTGCAATTCGCTTTTGGGTCAGAGCCTCCAATATGAGAGATTCTGGTCTCCTCCTGAAATCTGTACAGTATAGGGTAAAAGCACACAAAAGACCAAATTTTATGGTCCATGGCCTGTTTTTCATGGCGGTGAATTTGGAAGGGTCCTAGTCATTCATATCAATTGGACTGCTCATGTGAGTCAGAATTTATTGAATAGGATTGTGCTTCAGGATTGAGCCTACATTGATATTCAGTACAGATATCGCATTCCAACTTACTATGGAAAGTTTCCTCCTTACCAAGTTCTTTCAACTAAAATTTACAATACTCACATCAAATAGTACATCCTATTTTTAAAATGTGCTTCTGGTAGAAGCTTAGTATCATTAAAACTATCCAAGAAAGAAGATTGTTGTCATAAAGTTAGTCTGTGGAGAGACATTTTTCCTTTCTCATCGAACTGTGCTGATGTTGACCTGGACATAACAATGTACTTGGGTTCTTCCCATCTTCCTGAATCACTCTGTGAAGTGCAGTAATTGGTGCAAAGTAACTCAAGTAAACTCTTGACATGATCCTACTGAAAGGTGTTGTTCAGACAGCATTGTAGTTATTGGTAAATTGGCAAGGATCATGGGTAGGCTTTAAAGTAAAGATGATTATTTTAACCTGTCTATTCCATTCGGTACAGGGTGATAGTGGTCTTCTATCTGAACACTGAACTTGGAGTTGCTTTATGTTTTCTAAACAGAATACAAATGATGGAGCCATCAGAAATTGCATCAGGTGTGTCTCATTAATTAGCATACTGCATATTCTGTCCAGGGTGTCTTTTCATGTTAGAAAGATTGTTAACATTGCATTTTTTTATCATTGCATAAGTGACATTCAGATAGTTAGGTAGTATTGCATCACAGTCATGGGTGTATAAAGTTCAAGAGAAAGCAATTAAAATAATGGATTATAATCACAATGTATGTCCTGTGATACTGTCTCTAGAGGTGGTAGCATTCTGGTGAGACAACATGCCCTTCACCCACATTTAGCCATATATTCTATAATTGCCAACCAACGCAAAACAAAAACTAGTCGATAGATGCTAATATGCAATCTGCATGAGTTGATCCTTATTTAAATAATTTGAATAGATTCCGCGCAGTCCTTATATTTGTAAAACCTCCTGCTGACTTCAGGATGTGCTTTGCCTGAATAAAGAACACAGAATGCAACTGAAAATGAAATATAGATTTGATCCCAAAACTTATTTACTAAAAGGAGGCTGGATTTAATTCATTTCAGGAGAAATATTGTGTAGTGGTTGTTTTGTTTGCTCATCACAGCAATGCAATATGCTAGATAAAGAATGCCATTGCCAATGGAATGCAGGCCCGTCAGCGGGGGTGGGGAGGCAATTTCACAGGGACCTGGAAATTTATAAAGGCCTGGGAGCCCTGGTCACTGGTGCTGTAGCTCTGCTGAAAAGCATCTTTTGATTGAAAGATGCTTTTGATATGCGCCATGCAAGTTCCAGGATGGGGTTACTCAGCAAGTGGAGGACCAGGCTGGGCCAGCCCAGGACTCCTCCGGGTGAATGTGTGCTTGGGGTTTCTTCAGGTATGTGTGTGTGGGGGGGGCGGGTAGGTGGGTCTTGTGGTGGTGGCCAAGGGAAGACCCATTAAGTTTCACCCTGGAGCCCAGCATTGCTGTCAGTGGGCATGGAATAACTCATAAAATAGTTTATAGCTGAGCAGATAATTTAGCTGATGGATTCACCCTCTTCTTCCACTTACAGGATGTCCACAAACAAAAAGCAGTTTCTTCAAATGTGCTTACTAGTCACATTTGTTTGTTTTTTTTATATGTTGCATCACTTGCAGACATATTACTATGAACAATCAGTATTTGATACTGTGACAGGGCGGCATCGCCCCGCACTGAAACGCCCCGGACCTTCAGGCAGGGAGGCGAGGGGCGGACCGAGCAGGGGCGGAGGGCCGCAGGGAGTCCCGTTCGGGAAGCGGCGTAGGCCCCGGCGGACGGCAGAGCGAGGGAGGCATCTCGGCGGGCCCCGGTGACGCTCGGGGTGACGTTGGCGGGGACGTCATCCCCATGAGTCAGGTGGAGGCGCGGGGGGAGGACGTCAGGGGGAACGTCATCTCGGGGAGACAGGAGGGGGCGCCCGGTGATGACGTCATTGGGCACGTCATCATGGGTGGCCGGGAGGGAAATTTAAAAAGGGCTCCGGAGGCAAGGGAAGAGAAAAAAGGACGGAGGGAGAAGACAGCGGCAGCCAGTGAGCGAGGACAACAGGAGGAGCTCCGGAGGGACCCGAGGTGAGACTTAACCCGGGCCCTCCGTGCTGCCGTGAGTGGGACGCGGGGAAGAAGTGACCCAGGGCAGGGCGTGAACCCCGAGAGCGGGGAGTTTAGGGGTTACGACCCTCTCCGCTAGGCAAGGACGCGCGTCCTTACCTTAGGGCCCTGGGTCGGGGTTTGGAGAGAGGGTGGGCCCGAACCCCCTTCTCCGCCCCTGAGCGACCGAAACTTGGCCTTGTGTGGGGGCAACTCTTCTCTCAGAGTGACCCACGAACCGCTGAAGTACCTAAGCTAGGTGACTGATACAGAGCACAAAAAGGGTGAATTGGGGGTTCGGACTTGGACCCCACGGGGGAATTCATAACACGTGGTGGAGAATGTGGGGGTCGAGCCCGGCCCCGAGATAGGGGTCCATACCGGGAAAAGGGGAGATTAATAAAATACTTATTACTCAGGAGAAAATGGAAGTGAATAAAATCCTGGAGTGGCTGGTGGAAAACCAGAAGCAGCAACAGCAGCAGCAGACACAGGCCCTGCAACAAATTCTGACCCAGTTCCAAGAATGGCAGGACCAGATGTTGAAAGAGCTCAAAGGGGCCCTGATGGGGGCCACTACCGGAGCAGCCGGAAGTCCCCTAATGGGAGAAGTGGCAGGGGCCGTAGGAACGCAGCTACCGTTACGCCTCACCAAGCTGGGGCCCGAAGATGACCCTGAGGCGTTCCTGATTACATTTGAAAGAGTGGCCACGGCCGCCAAATGGCCGCAGGAACACTGGGCGACGCTCCTGGCCCCCTACCTTTCTGGATCGGCCCAGCTGGCCTATAGGGGCATGTCGACCCGGGACGCGTTATGTTATTACAAGGTCAAGGAGGCAATCCTTGACCAACTAGGGGTCACCCCAGAGACTCATCGTCGCCGGTTCCGGGAAGCCCGTTACAACCCACAGGAGCGACCACGAGCGGTGGCACAACGCGTAAGAGAAGCAGGAATGAGATGGCTGGAACCGGAAAACAAGACAGGGACCCAGGTGGCTGACCTGGTTATCCTAGAACAATATGTGAGGATCCTGCCCGCCGAAGGCCAGCAATGGGTACGACGACACCTGCCAGAAACACTTGAAGAGGCCGTAACTTTGATGGAACACTTCCTCGCGGCAGAGGGGGTGGAGGCGAAGGGATCAGTCAGCAGCCCGAGGGACGCCAAGAAGACGGAATCCTCGGCCCCGAAACCCACAACCACCCCCCGTCCCGGGTACGGATGGAAGCTTCCATTAGGCCCTATCCCAGAGCAGAGATTGGCACCCCAGTGGAGTAGACCGGCGAGCGGAGCCGGGGCAGTGTGGGAACAGGAACAGGGGCCCGAACACACCCAGCAAGCTGAAGGGATCCAGAGGGGGGCCTGCTTCCAGTGCGGCCAGGAGGGACACTTTAAGAAGGATTGCCTCCTCATGGACTGCACATTCGGGCAGCGATGGACAGAAGGGGCAGTACGGAGCGAGCCGAGCCGCGCACAGGTAATGAGGAAAATAAGGGTGAATGGAAAATGGGTGGAGGTGGTACTAGACTCCGGGTGTGGACAAACCATCATCCGAAGAGACGTTATACACCCGGTGAAGGCAAGGGGCCCCCTAGTATCCCTGCGGTGCGTACACGGGGACGTCCACTCCTACCCCACAATTCGAGTAAGGATAGAAGATGGGGAGGAGGACGCGATATGCGAGGTAGCGGTGGCCCCTAAATTAGCCTATCGTGCCCTGCTGGGGCGAGACTGGCCGGGACTAGGAAAACTGTTAAGACAGTGGGGGGACGCCCACAGCGAGGAGGGGGCAGAGAGCCGCGAGTCCCCCGGCCTGGTAGCCCATGGGGACGAGGTGATAGAGCCGCCTCCGGAGGGAGGATCCGAGCAAGACGGACGGTCTAATACACAACGCCTGGAGCTGGACGAGGGGGATTTCCTCACTTTACAACGGGAGGACCCGACATTGAGAGCAGCTTGGGACCAGGTGCAAGGCGAAGAGGTGACACGGGAAGGGGGCATGCCGACCCGAATGCTCGGTCCACGGTTCGAGGTAAGGGAGGAGCGCCTGCATAGGATAACACAAGGGGACTTTGCCGGGGAGGAAAAAGTACAGCTGTTAGTACCTCGACCATACCGTTGGAAGGTCCTAGAATTGGCCCACGAACACCCTTGGTCAGGACACTTAGGGGCCGACAAGACTCAGCAAAGGGTGTTGCAGCGGTTTTATTGGCCAGGGGTATATCAGGAAATTAAGAACTTCTGCGTATCGTGCCCCCAATGTCAGAAAACCTCCACGACCAAAGTACCCCTGGCCCTTTGGTCCCTCTCCCGATAGTGGGGACCCTGTTTGAGCGTATAGCGCTGGATCTAGTGGGACCACTTGAAAAATCAGGGCACGGCCATTTATATATATTGGTCATCGTGGACTATGCTACGCGCTGCCCCGAGGCCATTCCCTTACGGAAAGCAACGGCCCCAGTGATAGCTGAAGAGTTAGTGAAACTGTTTTCCTGGGTCGGACTACCCAAAGAATTACTAACGGACCAAGGTACGAACTTGACTTCAAAGGTCATGAATGATTTGTGTAAAGTGCTACAGATTCGGAAGCTACGAACGTCGGTATACCATCCCCAAACAGACGGTCTCGTAGAACGATTCAACCGAACCCTGAAGGGGATGTTGCGCAAGTTCGTCCAGGACGACCCCCGCGACTGGGACAAGCTGTTACCTGCCTTGATGTTCGTGATACGTGAGGTACCCCAAGCATCATCAGGATATTCCCCCTTCGAACTGTTATATGGGCGTCGGCCCCGGGGAATTTTAGACTTAGTGAAGGAAGGGTGGGAGGCCCAGGTATCCCTGGCTCTTGGGGCCGCCCAATACATAGAGAGGCTGCGGAGGAACCTGCATGCCTTAGCGGGGCGGGCACAAGAAAATTTACAGAAGGCCCAAGAGGGGCAACAAGCCTACTATGACCAGAAAGCACAAATAAGGGAATTCGCGCCGGGAGATCAAGTCCTTCTGTTACTCCCGACAGGGGAATCTAAGTTGTTAGCCCGTTGGCAGGGACCATTCCAGGTGATAAGGAAAGTGGGGCCAGTCGATTATGAAGTAAGAGTAAGCGGGAATCGAAGAGAAACCCAGATCTATCACGTAAATTTATTAAAAAGGTGGAACCAACGGGAAGCCCTCTTAATCGAACCCCGGCAGTAGATATAGAGTTCGGGCCGTGGGGGGAGCCAGAGATAAAAATGGAAGAAATCCGAATCGGGGAGGAGTTTTCAAAGTCACAGCGGGAGCAATTATACCAAACCCTTAAGCGATTCCAGCAGGTATTGACCAGTCGACCCGGGCAAACCAGCCTAATCTGCCACGAGATAGCGACCGAGCCAGGAAAGACGGTACGTGACAATCTACGTCCCCTCCCCCGGAAGCTATGGAACACGGTAAGGAAGGAAGTCCAGTCTGTGTTGGAGTGGGGAGTAATACGTGAATTACGTGCTATATCTCGCTTTGAGGCTTACCCCATGCCCCGTATAGACGAATTGTTGAGCCGCCTCGGGAGAGCGAGCTACCTGTCAACTCTCGACCTGACAAAAGGGTACTGGCAGATCCCGTTATCCCCGGAAGCCCAGGCTAAGACAGCCTTTGCTACCCCATTCGGACTCTACCAATTTATAAATATGCCGTTCGGCCTGCATGGAGCCGCCACCACCTTTCAAAGACTCATGAATCAAATTCTGAGGAACCACCAGGAGTATGCAGCGGCCTATATTGACGATATCATAATCTACAGTGAATCCTGGGAACAACATTTAGAGCATATCGTGGCTGTGCTGGGGGCCTTACAGCAGGCCGGACTGACAGCCAATCCAAAAAAATGCCAGTTCGGGAAAGCAGAAGTTTCCTATTTGGGGTATACGGTGGGGCGGGGGAAGCTCAAACCCTTAGTGGATAAAGTACAAGCGGTCCGTAATTACCCCCCTCCAACCACGAAACGACAGGTGCGTCAGTTTCTCGGACTAGCCGGATATTATAGGCGGTTTATAGACCACTTTTCCTCCCTGGCAGCCCCCCTCTCGGACCTAACGCGTAAAGGGCAACCCGAGAGAGTGAGGTGGACGGCACAATGTGACGCGGCCTTCCAGGAACTGAAAGAAAGCCTAGTACGCGCCCCGGTGTTGGCCCAGCCAGACTTTACCAAACCCTTCACGTTACAAACAGACGCTTCGGAGGTAGGGCTAGGGGCCGTACTGACACAAGAGGACGACGGCAAGGAACACCCCATACTATATCTAAGCCGTAAGCTTTTCCCTAGGGAAAAGGGGTACACGACGATTGAAAAGGAGGCCTTGGCCCTAAAATGGGCAATTGACTCATTGCGATATTTTCTCCTAGGTGACAAATTTACCCTGGTGACAGACCATGCCCCCTTGCAATGGATCCAGAATATGAAAGACACGAACCCATGAATATTGCGGTGGTACCTCAGCCTGCAGCCATACCAATTTAAGGTGATACACTGCCCCGGGGCCGCGAATGCGAATGCCGATTGCGTCACGTATACCAGAACACCAAGCCGAAACGGCGGCAAGTATGGCAAGAGACTTGAGGGGGAAGGTGTGTGACGGGGCGGCATTGCCCCGCACTGAAACGCCCCCCCCCCGGACCTTCAGGCAGTGAGGCGAGGGGCGGACCGAGCAGGGGCGGAGGGCCGCAGGGAGTCCTGTTCGGGAAGCGGCGTAGGCCCCGGCGGACGGCAGAGCGAGGGAGGCATCTCGGCGGGCCCCGGTGGCGCTGGGTGACGTTGGCGGGACGTCATCCCCATGAGTCAGGTGGAGGCGCGGGGAGGGCGTCAGGGGAACGTCATCTCGGGAGACAGGAGGCGCCGGTGATGGCGTCATTGGGCACGTCATCATGGGTGGCCGGGAGAAATTTAAAAAGGGCTCCGGAGGCAAGGGAAGAGAAAAAGGACGGAGGGAGAAGACAGCGGCAGCCAGTGAGCGAGGACAACAGGAGGAGCTCCGGAGGGACCCGAGGTGAGACTTAACCCGGGCCCTCCGTGCTGCCGTGAGTGGGACGCGGGGAAGAAGTGACCCAGGGCAGGGCGTGAACCCCGAGAGCGGGGAGTTTAGGGGTTACGACCCTCTCCGCTAGGCAAGGACGCGCGTCCTTACCTTAGGGCCCTGGGTCGGGGTTCGGAGAGAGGGTGGGCCCGAACCCCCTTCTCCGCCCCTGAGCGACCGAAACTTGGCTTTGTGTGGGGGCAACTCTTCTCTCAGAGTGACCCACGAACCGCTGAAGTACCTAAGCTAGGTGACTGATACAGAGCACAAAAAGGGTGAATTGGGGGTTCGGACTTGGACCCCACGGGGGAATTCATAACAGATACACTAAAACTGAGCTGTGTTGGTAATTGTGATTGGTCACATCAGATACATGTATTTTTGTTCCCTTACTGGAGGGACATAGGAGGGTTTAAGATAGATGTAATTGGTGCACTGGTTTTCTGCTAGCTTTAAGCACAAAGGTAAATTTCACCATCATCATATGTGCCTGCGGCTGAATCTGCATTACAATGTGAGGTGCGATTTTAGCTGAGGCAGACACCTTTGATACCATGGTTAAAGCCAGGTCTTTACTGAGAAGTTAGGTTGACCTAAGTTGTCTTGTGCCAACTTACGTCTATACTCAAATTTGCCTCTGGCTGATGTGCATAGTTACAGCGACACTATAAAACCGCCTTGCCAAATGGCATGCAGCTGTGTGCGACCTGTGTTGGCCTTAACAGACTACTAGCAGCTGTCCCACCATGCCCTGTCCCTGTGACAGTGCCCACTCCATTGTTCAGAGGTCTCAGGGACCATAAATCTCCTCTTAGGAAGAGGCATTTCAGAAACACCTGGGAGGTTTAATGGAGATGGGGGAGCAAACCTCGTAGTTCTCCTTTCTGTGTGCTACCCAAATGACGATACCAACCCCATTCACTGGACACACTGTTGTCTGGAGTAGGCAGGAAGTAAGAATGGAAGTGTAGATGCAGCAGTATGGGGTCGAGCGACATGAGGATGTACCTAGAGCCCCTACCGTGCTTGTAAAGCCTGTGCTGAGGCCAGGCCTGCTGACCTGGGGAGGAAGGGAGCAGTTGCCCTGGGGCCCAACAATTCAAGGGGGCTGGGGCTCCCAGCCACTGCTCCTGTAGGATGGTGGCAGCCAGAGACTTGGGCCCTTTACATTGCCGCTACAGTGCTGCACCACACTGTCCATGCGGCTCTAAGGGCTGGGGGGGAGGGAAGGAGAAGAGGGCTGGCTGCTCCCATCCTCGTGCCTTCCACCCAAAGCTCCATTCTTTCTGGGAGCATGAAGCCAGCCCTTCCCCCCCACCTTGCGCAGGGGCTCATGCAGGCTGTTGGCTCACCTGGCGGAGGCCTGCCTTGCTGCATCTGTCCCGCTACTTTTAGCCATGCTAGTGCAGTTCAAGCTAGTGCAGATAGATCTAACCATGCTGCAATTCCACTTCAGATTGCAGTATAAATATACCCTTATGGTACTTCTACACAGTAGCATGTACTTTGAAATAAGCTATGCAATTTGAGCTGCACAAATTGCGTAACTTATTTCGCAGTAGCTTATTTCAAAATTTGGAGCTATCTACACAGAGAAAAATTTCGAAATAAATCACTATTCTGGCATCTTCCTTAATCCTCGTGCAACGAGGTGAACAGAAAGCTGGAATAAGAAGCCCCGTTATTTCAAATGCATTTCAAAATAATGGGCTTCTTGTGTAGACAGCGCAGAATGCTATTTCGGGATAACAGACATTATCTTGAAATAGTGCCGCTGTGTAGACGTACCCTTAATGGAAAGTCCTACACTGCTTAGTCTCTTTTATTTACCCAGATCCGAATTGTGGGGCAAGTTTCAATTCTGATGTGAACTTTCTGGTGAAGGTCAAGATTTTAAAAGTAAAGGTGCAGATAGGTGCCTAATAATATTAGAAATCTGGTCCCATTAAGTGCTTTTGGATGCCAAACTCACTGTATAGTGTGGGTGCTCAGTGTTTTTTGCAAATCAGGCCTCCTTAATACTTTTCATATTGGGAACCCAAAACCCTGTGCCTCCCGAAATCACCATTTTTGAAAATCGTGTCCTTGGGCTTACTTATACATTTTTTTTTTTAAGTTAGTATCTGATTCTGCTCCCATTGAAGTCAGTGGGATATTGCTCTTGACTTCCATGGTAACAGGATCTGCCCCTTTGTTAGTTCTGCTTTTTCAATTCAGCAGAAAAGTCCTTGAAATGTGAAGATCTCTTCTCCACTCTGGAGCGAAGGTACACATACATACAAGGATGTATATAGCTGCCGACTAATTGGCCACAAGATAAAATACTAGAAATGAATAGGTACTTGCTGTGTTTTAAAAAATACAGTAATAAAGCACAGTGACACCAATCCAGCCATGAATCTATTTAATCTTTTGCATCCTTTTCTTGTCTTTGAGTGACAGATTAATTAATGCTTACAAAAAATGTAAGCATCACCATTGTTGTTTTGGCAAACAGAAGTATGCCATTAAAAAAAGCATGCAGCACTAGATTGTGTTTGTAAGGCATAGCCCTGCCTTGAAAGTGTTACAGATCCATGTTATCCTAGAGCGGGTTCTCCAACTTTATTGCACTGTGACCCCCTTCTGACAGCAAAAATTATGACATGACTTGGGGTGGGAGGTAGGGACTGAGCTTTCCCAAGCCTGAACACCACTGCCCTGCCCCAGGTAGGTAGAGGGAAGGGGCAAAGCTGAAACCCAAGGGCTTCAGCATCAGGCAGGGGAGGGGGCCTGTAACCTGAGCCCCTCTGCCCAGGGCTGAAGCCATAGGGCTTTGGTTTTGGCTCTGAGAGCTGGGCTCAGCCTTTAGCTTTGGCCCTGGGCAGTGGAGTTCTGACAGACCCCTGTAAGTCTAAGCCAGTCCTGGTTACCCCACTAAAATGGGGTCTCGTCAAACCACAGTTTGAAAACTGCTGCTCTAGAGGGAGCACCAGAGTCATTCTGGTTTTGTGAGCTTCAGGAATTCCCCAGTGTTGGGGGCAGTGGAAACTGCAACACCCTTTTAAGGCATGCTGTCTACTCCCCCAGCTGGCTGAAGTGTGGAGAGAGTGAAGCCACCTATGTTCCCACTCTTCTTTGCTCCCCTTTGGACATAAAAGAACTCACAGGAAGCAATCTGAAACCTGTGAGGTCCCAGACTGCAAAAGCTGTAAAACTGTCCTTAACGCAGGCCACACAGAGGGTAGGGAGAAGATCCTGTAGTCCCCCATACTGCATGGTTGCATAAGTACTAGCCAGAGTACATCGCTAAACTGGAAATAATTTTATTGCAGCACCTCTAATTATTCTTTTCTTAAAATGGAGACTGAAGCAGGAAGGGGCTTAGAAATATTTAGTGTACTTGGGACGTAAATACTGGGTGGACTTGTAGGCTCTAAAATTTTACATTGTTTTGTTTTTGAGTGCAATTAATATTACATTAGTAAGTTGAACTTTCACACTAAAGAGATGGCACTACAGCATTTGTATGAAGTGAATTGAAAAATACTTTTTTATTACTTTAAAGTGTAAATATTTGTAATCAAAAGTAATATAAAGTAAGCATGGTACACTCTGTAATTGAAATCAGTATTTTTGAAAATGTAGAAATAAATTAATAAATTTCTGTTTGTATTGTTTAATTGTGATTAAAACTGAGAATAATCATGATATTTTAATCACAATTCTTTTTTTTAGTTAATTGTATGAGTTAACTACCATTATCAACAGTCCTAATATATATATTTTGATCAGCGTTGTTTTGTCCTTGGCCTTAACCTTTGGAACTTTTTGGTCAGGGTATTTGCAGTAACTGTGCTCCATGCAGTATGCATGAAATTTCATGCAGTGTTTTTACAGTGCTACCACATTGGGGCTCTGTTCCATGACTAGGGCTTCTCCATGCTGTAATGCTACAAATAATAAATAGCAAGTTAGTACATGCCACGAGAGAACTCTGGCCAGGCCTCTTGAGACTTCCTCCTGCAATGTGGGTCTAATTCAAAGTTCCCTGTTGTCTTAGAATGAACTTCAGTGGGCTCTTGATAAAGGCCTTTATACGCAGGAGTCACTTGCCCATTAACATTGATTATTATGCTCTTCAAACAAAGTGGCAAATGCTTGCTTACTGGAATTATTCAAATGAGTATTCAAATGAAGGCACTATTATAAAAATTCATAATGAGCTGCATAATCTATAACGAGTTATATGCAGCAAGTTCAAGAATAATGCAGTGTTTTAAAGAGTTGTTGGGCCCTAAATTCTTCTGCTAGTTACAATGCCTTTAGAAAGCCAGCTCTGAGCAAAATTTTCATCCTGTTTCTTTAGTAAACTGAGTTATCACATATTTAAGTTTAAATTTTCTCTCATTAGAACATCAGGATGCTCTTGCTGTGGCTCCCAGGAAGCAGCCGCCAGGTCCCTGTGGCCCTACATACATGGGTAGCCAGGAAGGTTCCGCATGCTGCTCCTGTACCTGCAGATGCTGCCTCTGTCTGGGAACTGTGACCAATGGGAGCTGCAAAGGGAGCTATGGATCCAGCACTTGGGGTAGGGGTAAGGTATAGAGCCTGCCTGGTCAGCCACACACCATGGGGCTGCAGGGTCTTGGCAGCCACTTCCCGGAGCTGCACGGAGCCAGGAGAGGAAGGGAGCCTGCCTTAGCCCCAGACCTCCTCTATGCTACTTAATGAACTTTTATAGGCCCATTTGGTGATGACAACTAGAGCTGCCAGGTCCCTTTTTGACTGGGCATTCTGAACACCTGGCAACCCTGTACTCAGAATGAGTGTAACTCCTGTTACCAGTCTATTTTGAGAGCGCTCCTATTTGCAGATATATGCAAGATTGCAGTTATATTATAAATGGAGTGGATAAATCATGTAATCTCTTTGCACCATAATTTCTTGTGTATAAAATGGAGATAATAGCCTTCCTTTTTGATCTTCTCTATTTTACAACCTGTTTTTTACTATGGCCAGTGCTTTAGTACAATGGGGCCATTACCTTGGTTGTACAGTCATTCATCAGCTACTGAAAGCTAACATGTCAATGACATTTTTAATTTTGAAAAGTCATTTGAAGAGCTTTACAATATCATAAATGGAAAAAGCTATTTTCTCACTGAGGAATGTCAGTTTCCTCATTTCTAATACAAAAACGGACTGAGGTGTCTGCTGTATAAAATGCAGAAACAAATCGCTCTGGGGCTTCACATCTGCTTTTGTAGAATTGAAGCTACCAATTTGTTTGGATAACTAACTTCTGGTCCTGATCCCATCCCTGATCTCCCCTTCTAGATATGAGAAATCTTGTTGGTTTCCTTTTGGGTTTGGTGGCACCAATCATATGAATTAGGGATAATTAGGCTACTTCTACAGTAGTACAGCTGCAGTGCTTGTGATAGAAATACTCTAAGTCGATGGAAGAGAGCACTCCCATTGGCTTACAGCCTGCTTCTGAGAGAAACCATAGCTATGTCATTTGGGACAAGCTCTTCCACCAATATAGCACTGTCTACACCAACACTTAGGTATAATTTACATAACTCAAGGGTGTGGATTATTGAGGTGCATTTAAGCTTTTTAGCGTCTGATGCTCTGTTTCTATTTGTGCAATGTGCACGGGAAGGTAACATTTACAAAAAGTGTGATAAGGTAGAACAGAGTTGTGTAGCTGTCTATTAATGCCTTCCACAGCCCTAAACAAAGTGCATGTGGAGAGGAGTGAGGGGAGGTGAACAAGAGGTTAATGGTGCTGAAAACACTATGTAACTTAGGCATATAGAGAATAGGCATTTAAAAACACAACAAAGCTGCAAGCTGCAGCATTTCCTGAGCCGTGGATATTTTATTTTCTTTTTTCCTACCTCTCCAGGAAATAATAAAAGCATCCAAGTGATAAAAATGTACTCAGACAGAAGAACAAGCATGGCTTAACTTCATGTCAACTAGGGGAAATTGCTGCTGCTCTGAACCGTAGGACCTTCTCTGTCATAATGAAAATTAAATCATTGTCACTACTGACAGTAAAAAAAACAAACCCTAAACATATGGGGTCAGACCCTCAACTGGTGCAAATCATCAGAGTGCCATTAAAAATCAATGGAGCTGAACTGATTTACACCAACAGAGGATCTGGCCAACAGTCTGGTTTAGCCCAGATCTATGGTTTATGTAGAGGCATTACTTCCCACCCCAAACATTTTCAACTGGGAAAATTAAAAATATAAGCAAATATAAGGGATAAAACTCTCATCCCTAAAAGGACAGAATCAGTGTGTAGCTCTGATTATATCAGGGTTAGCAGTGACTGAGAATTCATCTCTGGGTTAGACAAGTAGAATCCAGAGATGTGTAAGAAGAGGGACTGTAACCTACATTCAACTGTTGCAGGTAGTCCATTGAAGCTGTTGGTGGTGGTGATAGGGAAATGAGATTAACCGTATTCTTAATGCCTGCATGATACTCTGCTTTCTAAATTCCATACAAATCTCAGCCTGCGTGCCTCCAAAATAGGGCTGGGTATTTGCTTTGCCAGTCATGGAATCCTCCCCTTTCAGCCTGTCCATTTAACTGGAATTATAGAAGTAAAATACACTTCTCTTTTAAATTTAGCTAGAAGGGGCTGGATAGCTCAGGGGATTAATCATGGGTTAAATAACTTGGAACCCTTAATTTAAATTATTAATTTAATCTTGTTTTGCATTTATACTTTTTCTTTATTTTTCTAAACAAAGATGCTTTTTCAAGGGTGGTAAGAATTAAAACGTTGATTTATAACTAAAAATAGCTTTTACACGAAATATGGTACTTTTTGCTAACCAGGAGGATACACTGTATCTATATAACTTTTATTAAGGATTTATGTAGCTGAACATACATTTATTTAGATTTCTAAATCGTACATTTTTAAAGTTAGAAAATGAGTGACATGTCTTATTTACTAGATGATTACTTTTTTTAATCTGTTATCTTGTCTGAAGCTGCACTTGAATAGAAATTGGAGTTCAGTTAAAATGTACAAAACTAGCACTTTAAATGTTTGTTATTAAATAAAACTACGTAAGAAAATTTGTTTTGCATTTAAATGAACTGATTTATTAAATAAAGAGAGTAGGTGAATTGAACTGATTGTTTCTGATTACTATATCCTTCAAAATTTTAGAAGTAGTAGATCTCATCCTCACAACTCATTGTTATTCCTAGTTTGGAAGAGGAAAATATCCTCCTGCTCTTTCAAGTCGGCGTCTCAAATTCAAATTAACCAGTTTTAGAACTTTAAAACGTTAGCAGCAAAAATGTACTGTTCGGATATTAAAAACAGCAAGCAGTCCTGTGGCACCTTATAGGCTAACAAATATATCATGAGCATTTGTGGGTAAAAGCCACTTCATCAGATGAGTTGGAGTGGAAATGTTGGAGTGGGAATTGAGTGTTTAAATATTTGATTTTTTGTTTAATTTAAAAGTGTTTACTGTAGTAGGTTGTAATTGGTTTAAGACTTGATATAAGTTGTTATAATTTCAAATTTATTTTTAATAGGTTTATTTTTTTTAAATGTGTTTAAGTGATCTGTTTTTTTTTAAATAATACATCCAGTTTAGCTGGTAATAAATGAAAATTCTTAGGGTTTGTCCACATGGGTGATTGAGTTCACTCTAAATGAGGTTAGTGCTCATTGAAAATACCTGCATACACACAATACAAATCCTTAGGCCTGATCTAGGGCAGCTGCATGCAAACTGGACTATTAGAGAAAGCCCAAACAATTCAGTTAAAATACATGATATGCATAATAATAAATTAACAAACTATTATCTGCTCTCTTGTGGCATTCAAAGTTCATTGTCTTCTTAAATTTAAGTAAATTTAATTGACATACAGGAAATTAACTTCTAATTATCCTAAATCATAAGCTCATAGGGATTTGTATTGTCACAGAGGCCAGAAGTCATATAATCACATGGAAAGTCAACAGACAATATTATGAAATTATCAATTATATTATCAATTATATTATCAAATATCTGCCTTTTGTATCAAGTTAGCCTGAAATTTTAATAATATAATACTTGTGTCTACCTACAGGTACTTCATCTTATTTACTGAAACAAAATATCTGTCAAAGTGCCCTCTGTGCAAACTGCTCTTTCCAGAAATGATACTTCATCACCAGTTTATCAGCGTAACAAGTATACTTGTAGATATGCTGCGGCAAAGTAGGAAGTGCTTCTGGAACTGATAAAAGTCTTAAGAAGGAACTTTGCATCACTACAGGTGAGTAGCAAAGCAGGTAGCAAACTTCATGGTGGAAATTTCATGAATGCAGATATACAAATGTGGGTGAGAAAGATCTTCAAGGGCAGGAAAGGAAAATGGAGAAAAGCTGTTTAAACCAGACTCTTGAAATGTTTTCAACCAGAAAGTGATAGGAATATAGAATGCTCTTCTAGGGAAACAAAAGACAGGACTATGCAGCACTTTAAAGACTAACAAGATGGTTTATTAGGTGATGAGCTTTCTAGGGAAAGGTGTAGATTAAGATGTGTTGGCATCATGTAAGAAATAATGCATGCAAATAATGCATGCAATGAACATAAAATCATATAAAGAGTGCAAATTATATATAAAAGAATGAGCTCCAAATTTTCAAGTGGTTTAAATTGATGTGGCTCACTTGATTTCAAAATTGAATAACTTCTGTTCAACATCTAGCGCTAAATGGTTAAAAGTCTGAGTACGTTTTCCCTTTAGTCTCAGAATTTTTCATTCATTCTACTTTTCAGAATAAATATTAATTTAGATTTGATAATGCCAGAGGATAAGAGTAATAATAAATGAAGAAAGTAAATGAAGATGAATGCTGAACCAGAAACTATTTTATTCAAGTTTGCTAACTCTGATTTCATAAATCACCAGACTAACTTAAATCTACTTTAGTGGAAATGTTTAACAGTGAATTTGTCATGTCTTTTTTTGCTTTTTTTTAATGTAGCCTTTCCACAGTAAATGGAGATTGGAAAATAATTGCTGCAAGAGCAAAGCTGAATTAAATTCTCTAATAATATCTTATGTTCTTTTAGGTGCAATGTAATCTTATGGTTTAGTGTCTTGGAAGCCGGCAACAGAACTACTGTGTTCAAAATGGTTTATGGTGAATTTTTCCATAGACCTGGGAAAGATGAGGAACTTATCCACTTGAATGTGGGTGGCTTTAAGCAGTCAGTCGATCAAAGTACTTTGCTTCGATTTCCTCATACCAGACTTGGAAAACTGCTCAAATGCCATTCTGAAGAGGCTATCCTGGAATTGTGTGATGATTACAGCGTTGCAGACAAGGAATATTACTTTGATAGGAACCCTTCTTTGTTTAGATATGTTTTGAATTTTTACTATACGGGTAAACTGCATTTCATGGAGGAACTTTGTGTCTTCTCCTTCTGCCAAGAAATAGAATACTGGGGGATCAACGAGCTGTTTATCGATTCTTGCTGTAGCAGTAGGTATCAAGAAAGAAAAGAAGAAGGCCAAGATAAGGACTGGGATCAGAAAAGCAATGAGAGAAGTATAGACTCTTCCAATGAAGAATCATCCATATTTGAGAAAGAGCTGGAGAAATTTGATAAACTGTGGCTTGGTGAAATACGAAAGAAAGTATGGATTAGAATGGAAAATCCTGGGTACTGTTTATCAGCCAAGTTAATTGCAATTTCTTCCCTGAGTGTAGTGCTAGCATCAATTGTAGCCATGTGCATCCACAGCATGCCAGAGTTCCAAAGGAAGGATGCCAATGACAGAGAGATTGAAGACCCTGTTTTGGAAGCTGTGGAGATAGCCTGCATCATCTGGTTCACCGTCGAGTTTGTGATAAGGCTCGCTGTAGCTCCAAGTCAAAAGAAGTTCTGGAAAAACCCTCTGAACATAATTGATTTTGTCTCTGTTATTCCATTTTATGCCACCTTGGCTGTGGACACAAAGGAAGAAGAAAGTGAAGACATTGAGAATATGGGGAAAGTGGTTCAGATCCTACGGCTAATGAGGATATTTCGTATCCTGAAACTGGCAAGGCACTCTGTAGGACTGCGGTCATTAGGTGCCACTTTGAGACATAGTTACCATGAAGTTGGACTTTTGCTTTTGTTTCTGTCTGTTGGGATTTCTATATTCTCAGTTTTGGTCTTCTCAGTGGAAAAAGACGATGAAGCATCAGAACTGCACAGCATCCCAGTCTGTTGGTGGTGGGCAACGATCAGCATGACCACTGTTGGCTACGGAGACACTTTCCCGGTCACTCTGCTGGGAAAGTTTATTGGTAGCATTTGTATTCTCTGTGGAATATTAGTGGTGGCCCTTCCAATCACTATAATTTTCAACAAGTTTTCTAAATACTATCAAAAGCAAAAGGATATTGATATAGACCAATCCAACAATGATCACAAAAAGAAATGTAATGAGCTACCTTATTTTAACATTAGGGATATTTATGCAAAAAGGATGCACTCCTTCATTTCTAGCCTTTCTTCAGTAGGAATTGTAGCCAGTGATCAAGATTCAACAGATGCCTCCAGCATCCAGGATATGGAGGAGGTTTATAACACAACGTCTGTAGAGAATGGTACTGGAAAATGAGTTGAATCATTTTCTCTTTATTTCTCTTTTGGTTAATGCAGATTTATAAACTCCAGTGAATTTAAGAGCACTTAATTCTCAGGGTATTTAACACTCAGCCATATTTGGACATTCTTTCTTTGCTCTCATGTTGTCACACAAGCGTTATTGTTTAGACGAGTCTTAACAATATACCTCATATGGCAATTTAGTTTTCACATGACGCGTGCTATGCATTTTGGGAGTGTGGGGGTGGGGTGGAAAAAGCTAAAAAATGACACAAGTTAAATACAAGTCTAATATTTGTTCTTGCAGCAGTCTGATTTATACAGAATGTGTTTTTGTAATTTACTGCTGTTTAGGTAACTGCAGATTACTACTATATATAAAATATAGCACAACTAAGTGAAGTTTCTACATTCACGTATACTTGCAAAAACTAAAAAGCCATTAAAATACATGTAAAATTATGTTTGCTTGGTAGACATGGAGATTAGTAACCTAATACACTTCCTAATTCAGGATAGGAAATTTATTGGTACATTATAGTGTACCTACATGGAAGCATAATATTTATCAATTTCCTTCCAAAATCAGAACATGTTTTAGATTTAAAAAAAAAAATTGTACACAGTGAGGGTGTTTCTTAGTGTTGCCAATTCTGGCTGGATGTATTCTTGGAGGTTTCATCACATCACATAATCTTTAATTACAGATTAATTCCTGAAAACTCCAAGAAAATCCTTGTGGGTTGGCATCCCTAGATATGGTTTTGTTCCTTGTGTAGTCAGTTACACCTGTATCCAATGAGTAGAAAAAGGAGACAAAACCCAATAGGGAAGATACTGTATGCATTTCTGAAAGGCCCAGCTCAGAAGTCACAGCCCAGGAATGGAAGGGTAGGGTGCTTGTGTCAAGATTTTCAGACCCAACGTTAGGGCTGAGACAGGACAAAGTCTGAAGCAGTACTGGGCTTGGAAGGTTCCACTCCTTAGCTATGGCTGAGCATGGTCCTCTCCCCAAGAAGCAGCAAAAAGGAAGCTGCAGGCAAGAGTGTGGGAGGAGAAAAGAGAAGTATTTTCTAGAGAACCTATGTTCTACAGAAGCAGAAGTAGAATCCACTCCTGAGGGTATGTGACTGTGATTTCTCCCTCTCCCCCAGGCCGATACTAAATAGGCAGGGGCCAGGGCACCAGGTGGTTACAGGCATTGGCTCTAGACCGGGAGGGTCTGAGGCAAAATCAATCCCAAACTGAGATATGGGTGTGATGGGAAGCGTTCCAGGGTCATGCAAGCATCTGGTGGGCTGAACCCAGGCTGTCTCACATCACTACAGTTTCAGGGCCTGGACTGGGACTCCCAACTCTCATCCCCAAGCCAGTCCAGCAGGGCCTCACGCAGAGGGCCTGAACTGAAAGTGAGATTGCGGTGGGAGACCCAGCCCACTGTTGATCAACTCCACCATCCTGCTGCAATATTTTTAAGCCTCTCTTGTGCTCTTTTGTTCCTGGGATGATCTGAGGGCAGGAGAGGCCCTTGGGATAACATTGGATGCGTCTGTACTGAAATCACAGGGTGTGACTGCCTCTCAGCTAGCACTAAATAGCTCGGGTCCCAGAGCCACGAAGCTGAGAGAGGGTGTGCTTCAGTGTGGGCAGTTCAAATCTGCCAGGCTTCAGTGCTTTGGTGCATGAGCTGCCTAGATGAAAGCTAGCTCAGGTATGTCTGCTGGAGTTGTAGTCACACATCATGTTTACAATGTAGCCGCACCCTTAGAGGGCTCAGGTGGGTTGGCAGCTTCCCTGATCTGGTCTATGGGCTGGAGCATGGACCAGAATCTCTGGCCTACTGCATGCTGCAACTGCCTCTGGCATGTCCCTTCCAGCAGGATTTGTGAGGTGGGCCCTCAAAAGTCAGCCTTAAACCAGTCTTCCGTGGGGACAGCAGGGGTGTAACCCTTCCTCAGCACAGGCGACTGGTGCCTGTGAGGGGAGAGTGTGCAGGGAGGGCCATGCAGAGGAACAGGGAGGAGGTACGAGGGAGCACCCCATTTAGCAATCAAACTTTTGGCAGGGGGCACGAGGGAGGAAGCATGCAGTGCACCTCCTAGGTGCTACCATGAGCCACTTATAGGGCTAATATATACCATGCCAGACCTTTGGCCTCTGAGAGAAATCTTGACGCTGTTGAATCGCCTGGAAATTTTGCACTTGGCTTCAGTGAATCCAGGATTTCACCAAATGATTATGATTTGGGGATCTTACGCCCATTTTTGTACTCCCTTTCTCCTTAAGTGACTACACAAGGTGCAGGCCCATAGACAATCAGACGCCTTAGCTTGTTCTATTTCTTTCCCCCTCCCCCTTAAAGGAATACTTCATGTTTATTATTAATTTTGGAGCCAAATCCTGGAGGCATTAGTCTATACCCAGGCAGAATGTTCACTGAAGTCAATGGGAGTTCAGCATAAGGATGAAATAAAAACTGAACGCTTGATCTTATTCAGCACCTGCAGAATGCCTCAGAGACAGTGTAACTGGTGGTGTTCATATACGTGCCAGGATTACTGGAGCTGTATTGATTTAAGGACACAGATCCATTGCCGCTGCTTCCACCCCACATCATAGGCCACAAGGCAGTGGAGTGAATCCTTGGCCATGCTGTGTGAGAGGATTCTTCCCTCTTAGCTTGTTCAGAGCCCCTCATGCTCAGCCCAGAATAGCTGTGCAGGGCTTGTGGAGAGTATTTAAGCTGTGTGGACACTTCAGAATTTGGCCCATTCTTTATATAGTGCCATAAATGTGCATGTTGCTTCACTGACAGTTAAGACAAGACCAGTTCTTTTTATTATCTCACCAAGAGTAGAACTTAATCTTAAATATGTCTCATTCTTACTGGACAGTTAAGGTTACAAAAATGCTATATTCTACATTACTGGTTTCATGGACATGGATATTTAACAGAAACCACATAGAATTATCCAACAGCACAGAAATTACGGAATGCCTGAAGAATCACTTTCTGTAGCATTTACTTATAAGTATATGGCATTTCAGCAGAGGGAACCAGATCTAAAATAATGCAAAATGCCATACTTCACGCTAAAGTGCTATTATAACTGTTCCTCGGTGAATGCTAAGAAAATCACCGCAGATAGTTGGAAAGAAATATGAAAACATTGTTCTACGCGCTACATAGAAAGCATTATATAAGCACCACTGCTTACATGGCTTTTCCATGCTAAACAAGTGAGGCAGTATTATCTTGCAGTAAAAGATATTTTAGCGAAAGTTCTTGGTCTGTGCCTGGAAATCTTCTCAAGGCTGTCACAATGCACTTTAATTAACTGTCTAACTTCCTTGGAACTATTTTTTTAAACACATGGATGGATTTTAGATGAGGCAACTCCTTTCGATAGCTATGCTCCAGAAAATGAAAACACATATTAATTCATTCAGATTTCATCTACTCTGCATCCTGGAGTGAAATTCTGTCTCCACTAAAGTCAAAAGTCCCATTAATTTAAATGTAGATGGGATTTCACCCTTGGTATTTTCTAAAAAGAAATACATTTTATTTTTATCTGGATTTTGTGTTCTGTGTCAAGGAGAAAGAATCAGCAAAACTCCTACTTTAACCACTCCCTGCCTGCTGCCAAAATTAATTATTCATGGACAGGGAGGGTAGGTAGATTGCCAGTTGTAGCTACTGTTTCACTTCTACTCATAAAGAGGTGTGGATTTGGAGATGTCCTTGCAATGGGTTTGGTTTCTGCTTCTTTCCTCTTTCAGCGGAGCCTCACTGTTGTGCTTCAGTAAACTAGAAGGTGCCAAATTTGGTCATGAAGTGCTACATGTTGGTGCAAGACCTCAGCAACTCCACTAATGTCGGTAGAGATACTCTGGGTTACTCAGGTGTAACTGAGAGCAGAATTTGGCCCCAAGTACATACTGAAAACAGCTTTCCAGATTCCCCTGGTAGCAGAGCAGTGAGACTAACCTTATTGCCCTCACTGAAGCCCTGAAACCATGGCTGGCATTCAGAGTCCCAGAACAGGACTGGGGTAATATGTGATTCCTCCCTCTTATTGCATCTGATGCTCACATGTGCCCCCCCCCCCCCCCCCATCGTAATAGCATCAGGGCTTCCTTCTATTAGTGGTGTTTAGTGCACCAAATGATTTTGTTTCTTCCTTGTACTTGGTCTTGACTTACAGACATATACTATCACTAACAGAAAGTACATCATGTTTACTCCTTGCTTTGCTATTATGTTTCCTGGCTTCACACATTGTTCCCTTTCAAGATATTGCTTAAGGTAAATCATCTAGCTGTTATCTACTGTGGTATCTGAAATATAAGAGAGTAGTGTTAGGATGTGCATTCCAGTTTTTGTTGGAGAGATTGTTTTTCATTATACAAAACAGTGCCTCAGCATGTTATTAGTTTCTGAGTCTTGCTTGCGGGAGCTTTTTCTTTTGAAACTCTGTATCGAACACTGTTGCACAATAACATCCAGATTTATGGAATTATGCCCGAGTGTAATAGACAGATACCCCAATGCCGTGTTCTGTGCTTCCCAATTTGAATGAACGCCGGCGGGAGGTATGTATCAGAATTTCCTCCCCCAGCCAAACACCTGTGGTGTTTCATTTCATGTCATGCTTATTGCTGCTGCTTTTCATATCAGGAGAAGGAAGAGGCAAAGAAGAAAGTAGGAGAGATCAAGAAAAGGAAGATGGGAAAGTAGGTAATGAAAAAAGAAGAAAAGTTATGGGCAGGGAGTTTTCTTTTTCCGCTTTTCATTTCTCTTGCTTACTCCCTTTCTCTTGCTTGCTCCCTCACTGCTCTTCTTTTATTACTTCTTCTCACCACCCTTAATGGTGGTTTCTTTTCATTTTGTTTCTTTTGACAATCACAAAATAAGCAGTGTAATTCCTATCCCACAAAGAGTTTCTGCCTGAAATTAGAGTTGCTGCAAACATGTTGACTGGAAATTGAAAGTATGACGACATGGCTATGTTAATGATGTGTAATCTTGCCATATTTTTGAGCTGTGTTTAAGGATTTTAAAGTAATATCCCTATTGGCTTATTGTATGAAAATCCAAAATGCCACAAGACTTGAGAGGCTGTGTGAGAGTAAACATGGGCCTAATAAATAGCACACCCAAGTCATCTTAGACTTGTGAATATAATACTACTTACTAGTTAGCTGAAAATTAGAAGCATACATTATCTCTTCCTAGAAAGCAAGCTTTACAATGATTTCCACACAAACTGACTCCTGTCTGGGAATGCAGAAAGTATTGGAGAGATTTGTCTGGTAAGAGCTGTTTAGCTGCCTACACTGTTCTTAGAACGCTTGACATGATGCTGTTCACTAATGCATATATTCATCCTCTAACAGCTCCAGCAAGTGACAGAAAACTGTTAAGATCTCTCTAGATTCCTTAATGTCCTTGATTTAACTGACAGCATTTGTGAACCCATTAGTCCCTCTTCACAGAAAAAGCAGATGTCTCAAAAACAAAACCAAAATAACCACATCTTGGATGCACAATTGGTGTGCGATACCAATAACACAGCCTGTGAATATTGTTGTCTAGCATTTTAGCTTTGGCTATGGCTGCTAATGCATAGATTTCCCAAATGTTTAAACTCAGCCAATCAATATATAACAGGCATCATTAAAAACTCAATATTTTTCTTCCCTATAATTATTGTAGAGCTATAAAGAATCTTCTAAATACAGAAAGATGTTGTGGCTAACAGAGGTACCTGGGACAGTGAATGTTAAGTTTTGCATTTCATTTAATTAGGGTTATGTTGTGATTTGAACTACAGGCGTGCTTAGGGGGAGCAAGAGAAGGCCCATATGTCTCTATATGGACTAATGGGAATTGGGTACGTGCCAGTTACCTGCCTCCCTGGGGAACTTCTATGCTACTTGCTATGCAGCACAACTGAGCCAATACAGATCGTGGTAGTAATTTGCTCTGGTAAAGGCTATTAGTAAATTATTACTATGCTGAAGTAAGGGGAGAGCAGAAAGAAATGCTCCTGGGGTGCTGTGACTACTACTACCCATGAATTAATATGACCTTTGTTCTTGAGATACCATCTAGTTCTTCTTTTTGACTACAAAACAGTGCCACAGCATGTTATTAGTTTGAGTCTTGCTTGCAAGAGCTTTTCCTTTTGAAACTCTGTATTGAACATTGTTGCACAATAACATTCAGCTTTATGGAATTATACCAGAGTGTAATAGACAGATACCCCAATGCCGTGTTCTGTGCTTCCCAGTTTGAATGAATGCCAGTGGGAGGTTTGACTACATTTATTAAAAATCACTGTTGGGGCTATCCTGTGTTTTGCACACATTCAAATACAGGCTATTAAAGGACTTTCTGTGCATACATGGATTTCTGCCAACCCCATCAGCCCTGTCCCCAGAAACCTAGGGAGAAAGACTTTGCAACATGCCTAGAAAGTGAATACTCCTGGGCTCTGATTGTCCAAGAGGAGAGTGCATTCCAAAGCAGAGGATCCCTTATGGAGAACATCTTGCTTCTTGTTTTATACTAAAGGGGATACTGCTGATCTCCAATGGCTGCAGTATGGCACAGGGAGGGAGGTGATCTCTCAGATAACCCAATCCCAACCTATTTATTAACTTCAGGGCTTCAAATCACACATCCTGCATTCCACCTACTGGTCTATTCCACTCTGATGCCTTCCTCTAAGTGATTTCAAGATATTGACCCAGGCCATGTCAAGTTTAAACCTACACATTGTAAATTAGTGGCAGGAACAAGCCTGTGTTGGCAATGAGTTAGATAAGGTACCCTGATAGTTATTTTCCATTTAAAATGTCCAGGATTCCTTGACTTCATTAAAAATTGTGTGACATAGTTGTAGTGTGTACTGTTTGATTAATGCAGGAATAATACTTTGGGGGCATATCCTAGCATAGGTTCACCACCTGTGGGCCTGGATTTCCCTGAGAATAGGGAACAGAAGATATCCTGCTGAGCCGCCATAGCAGTGAGAACACATTTTGGATGCTACTGCAGCCTGAAGGCCATGGATGCAACCAACTCCAGTAGGGATATATGATGAATGTGGCTTTTCATGGTTGCAATTTTATGGGGCAACCCTCCTGCCTGCTAGAGCTCAGTGAACCATAGTAGAGCTATTCCCTGCAGTGCATAGGGAACAAGAGTACGCAACCTTGTATGAGGACCACAAATCCTGCCCTGGGGTAGTAGAGCTGCACTAGTTCCTTTGTGGTTAGACTTCTCCACTGTGGGGGTAGGATGGAAGTGTGTGGAGAGAGGATCCTGCCATAGACAAAAGCTTTTTTGACCTAGAATGGTATCAAGAAACACAGCGAGAACAAGCAGAACGGAGAAGTTTATATTTCAGATGCAGAAATGCAGCCATTTGCCACAGTAATTGTGTCTGACACAAAATGCTTTTACTGAACCACAATTAGTGAGTAGTAAATAACGTTAAACCAAGTCCATTCACTGGTATCAAGCATTTTCCTCTCTCTCTCTCTCACTCCTGAGAGTAGGTCTTACTTTCTGTCAGACAATGATGATGTATTCTTGTTTCACACTGGCCAAAGTTTTGTGGTCCCTAGAATGCTAAAAGCCAGGTGCAGGTAGCTTTGCTATCTTTGTTTAAGAAAAAAATGAAACCCCAGTAATGCATGATCCTTCTAGCTGTCTACCCCAGTTTCTAGGAGCAGAGGAACTGCCCCTGTGAAACAGTTCAATGGTCCAGCTAGTGCAGTATCCTGTTTCTGACTGTGTTTAGTGCCCATGAGTTCCTGAGAATGATAGTTCTCCTGATACGCTATTCTACCATAGGGAACATTTCTTCATAACACCTTTTGACAATGAGCTAGTGCCCTGAAGAATGGTTGTAGGGTTTTATCCTGGCTAGTGGAACTACAGGAGGGCTGCTTACTCATATAAGTATGTGCCTTTTTATTTTTTGTCTTCCAGAAGATAAGGTGCTAATATTGCATGTCTGAATTGTGTAACCACTTAGCAAAGCCAGGTGGTAGATAACTAGGTCACACCTTTCAAAGCCAATGATAAACATTAACTAAATAATTATAAATAAAAACACTGGTGCTCAGTATAAAAGAAAGGAAGCCGCTGTCAACATGTTTCCCGTCAAAGCCTTCAGCTTTGGAATTGGTCCCCTCCTTGACCCACCATACTCTAGATTTGTTAGCCTTCTAGAAGTGTGGAATCTTGCCCTTCGCACCCTCCCCCTCCCTAATAGCTTCACAGGGAATGGAGAAGGTGGTGATATTGGTTTTTTGGGGGGGAACTGGGACAGAAGGTGTAAATATGAGTAGAGGGTCTGATTCGATGCACCAGGTAAGGCTGATAAAATAAATAGGATGACATTATTACAAAGAAAAAATAGAAACAGCATTTTTCATTCTGTTAAAGTAGTTCATTACATCAGTCACATTTTAGTGAAAAAATTAGCTTCAGTCTTTCAGGTATTTTTTAAGTTTCCCCACCTCTACTTAAAAAAAACTTTCATACTGGAAAAAGTATGGCTTCAGCAAAACATTTTTCATCCACAAAACTTTTTCCTCCAACTCTGGGTAATATTGGTGAACTATTGGTGGCATATGGTAGGATTTTATTACAATAGAGTTTGTAGTATTGCATATTTCATTTGCCATTATTCAACACACAGCATTTTCCTGGGTGATTTTTATATGTTGGTTTACAAATCAAAATAAATAATGTAAAAAGCACTTTTCAGGAAAAGGTTCTTGGACAATTGAATCAGAAAGAAAAACAGGAACATAAAAAGTATGGAAAGGTGTCATATATGGAGCATCATCACTTCAATAGTTTCACAGTCCTCTGGCATATTTTCCAGAATTCTCTAGGCACTATGAAACCCAGGTTGCGATCCTGGGAATAAACCCCAGGGAATCTTTTTGAATGTTAGCAGCTTTTGTTGTCCGTAGAAAAATAATCATTTGAACATAGGCTCCTATTGTAGGCAACTCTCTTAATGTTTTTTTCCAGTTTAATACAAATGTGAAATTGGAGAGTCTACATGGTCCTTGGGGAAAGTTTGTTAGTTTGTTTACTTGTCTGAATATTATGGTATGGACTGTTTTAGGGTTTGTGTACTAAGCCTAGCAGCCTGCTAGCCAAGTGGCCTTGGCAAGGGGTTCTAGCCTGCTTGCTTCAGTTGTTATTCCACTCCTTTGTCAAGGGAACCTAAAGGGATCAACTCTTAGTGAACAGAAGTTAAAAGCTAGTTCTTAGGTGTTCAGAGAAGCTAGTAAACAGAAGCAGCAAATAGGAGTTTTGTGATGGAGTTTAGAGCCAGAGTTCTAAATTTAGCCCCCCCCCCAAAACAAACAGCCCCCTCTGCAAGAATAAAAATAATACACCCAGAAGTCTGGCAGCAGGTGGGGGAGTTTTCAGTTTATTGCACTGACTGCAGCATGTATGATTACTTGCTTTGTGGGAAGATGCCAAATAAATGTATTCAGTACAAGCAATTTGTGGTCTTCAGAGGCCAAGAATGAACTCTTGAGATGAAAGTAGCTGAACTGAAGGAGCTAAGGGAGACAGAGATACATAGACAAGACTTTCTGGGACAAATTAGTGTGATCCTTCCCCAAATATGACAGCCTGGGTGCTACTGAGGAGGATAAAAGTCACAAGAAAGGAGATCATTAAGTTTGAGCTGAGGCAAACAGTCCTATGGTTGGGATTCTCCTTCCTGATGATGTCATGGTGTTCTCGCATACAGGTAATCTCTCTCCGGGAGAGGGGTCCCCAGTTTTCAGGTAACAGTAATGGGGGATGCAATGATTAGAAATATAGATAGTTGAGTTTCTAATGACCAGGAGAATCACGTAGTGATTTGTCTTACAGGTAGTAAGGTTGCAATTTCTCGACAAAGCTAGCTAGATAGACATACATGAAGTCTGGGGAGGAGCTGGTGGTCATGGTATGTTTAGGTAACAACATAGGGAAAAGTAGGTATGAGGTGTGGGTGGCTAAATGTAGACTGCTAGGTAAGAGATTAAAGTTCAGGACACCTATGCTTGCATTCTTTCAAATGTTTCCAGTGCCATATGCAGGAGTAGTTAGGCAGCTCAGTGTTTCAATGTGTGGATGAGACAATGGTGCAGGGAGGAGCGATTTGGGTTTATTAGGAATTGGGAACTATTTAGGAAAGGAAGAGCCTATATGGGAAGGATGAGCTCCACCTAAACCAAACTGGAACCAGACTTGTGGTGCATAAACATAAAAAGGCCATTGGGAAGTTTTTAAACTAAGGGTATGTATACACCCAAGTTTTGCTGCCAAAATAGTGAGAGCATTTACACTGCAATCCAACTTTTGTCAGGAAAAACATGCAGTTTCAGCGACAAAAATCTTCCAACCCTCTGAGACTTTTTTCCTCCCACCCTTTATTGTCCACAAAGAGCCAGTGCAAACTCAGCTGTTTGTTTTGTTGAGAGAACTGATTTCCACCAGTATCCCAGAATACCTGCCCTCATGACTCTGCTCAGTATTTTGATCTCGGCTGCCCTGCAGGTATGTGCCCCTCCTCTTTTAAGCTCCGGGAAATGTCTGACAGCTGAGTGAGCTGCTCCAGTTGGGTAACAAACAAAGAGCAAAGCATTTGAGTGCTCCTGTTCTGCTCTGCACTAGGAGCACAGCAGCAGGCAGACTGCTGCTGCAGGGGGAGGGCTGGAGAGACTGCTGTGGTGCTTTGACATTCCTCAGCAGGGAGCTCACAGAGCTACTCATGTTGCTCCCACCAGCTGAGCATGCGGTGGGAGAATTTGGAGGCAAACCCAAGATGTGCAGGGATCAGCTCTGCCTTCCCACAATACTACTGTGGGATACATATCCACAGTGCATTGCTCACATTGTCGCTGATGGTGCCCTCTATGTGGACATGATCTGTTGACAGAGAGAGCAAATGTGAACACCTTCTGGCAATTTTTTGCTTTGTCAACTTTTGGATGTTGGCATACGTTTTGTCAACAAAACTTGGTAGTATAGACATATCCTAAGGGAGAAGGAAAGAAGGTAGGTGCGGAGTTGCACAAGTTCAGACAGAGGCATTCCTTAATGAAAGGTTTATTAAAGGGAATATACTATATGCCTTGAAAGAGGAGAGGACTGAAATTGATAAAGTACAGATAGGAACTGAACATAAAGAGTCAAATGAAAAAGAGTCCCATTCAATTGCATCACATGAAGGCAGACAATTAAATATTGACAAATGTTATAAGTGCTTCTATACACATCCTAGAAGTCTAAATACTATGTTGGATGAACTTGAGTACCTTGTATTAAATGAGGCCTTACAGAAACTTGATGGAATGATGATAGTCAATACGCTATGGTAATCCTAGAGTACAAAATATACAAGAATGACAGAGTGCAGAAGTGGTGGGGAAGTGTCACTATATGTGAGGGGTTGGGGGGGGGGAAGCAGAGGCAAATATAGTTAAAAATCTTAAATGAATCGAAGTGTACATAGAAGCTGTTTGGCTAGAAAGTCTATGCTTGAATAATGAGAATATAGCAATAGGAACATACTATTATCCACCTAACCTACTTCTATATTCTCATTGTGAAATGCTCAGGAAGATTAGAGAAGTGACAAAAACAGAAAATCTGATAATAATGGTTAATCTGTCTCTACATCCACTGGGAATATGCCACTTGAGGCCAGTATGCAGAGAGAAATTTTCTAGATACAATTGATAACTGCAGCTTGTGCTGGAACCCACAAAAGGAGAGGCAAATCTTGATTTACTCCTAAGGAGAGCAAAAGATCTAGTTCAACAAATGAATATAGTTGAACTACTTGGTGGTAGTAGTAACCATAATGAAATTAAACTTAGCATCCTTTTAGGGGGATGAACCCTTCCATGGTAAGTTTCTTTAGTACTTTAACTTCAAGAAGGGAAACTACACAACAATGAGGAAGCCAATTAAGTGGAAATTAAAAGGACCAGCCAGAAGCGTGAAATGCCTGCAAGCTGCATGGAAACTATTTCAAAATACCGCAATAGAAATAAAAAACTAAACCCAAAGGAAAAAACCAAAACAAACAGTGAGAGAACCAAAAATGGCCACCGTGGTTAAACAGCTGAGTAAGAGAGGAAATTGAGGCAAAAAGCTGGAGTCTGAGCTGCTGCCTACATGCTGTACTCTGGAGGAGCAGCTCAGTTTTAAAGGGCCACAGCCTGTACTATGCATTCACTCACATTCCAGTGCCCCAGGGTGCCTCACTCATCTCTAGGACCCTACCAAATTCACAGCTATGAAAAATGTGACACAGTCTGGGGAATCTGGTCTTTTGTGTGCTTTTGAGTTATCCTAGAGAGATTCCTCATGGAGACCAGTATTTCTCAAATAGGGAGTCCTGACCCAAAAGGGAGTTGTAGGAGAGGTCACAAAGGGTACATCTAGACAGCGGTGCTATTTTGGGATACGTCCGGTGTCCTAAAAGAGCATTTTCCGTGTCTTAACAGCACTTCCATTATTTCAAAATGCAATTGAAATAATGGGCTTGCTTTTCTGATGTCCCAGTAAACCTTGTTCCATGAGGATTAAGGGACTTGTCAGAATAATTGTCTATTACAAAATTAGGTGCTGTGTATGTTGGTGGCATAGTATGATATTGCCATCCTTACTTCTGTGCTGCTGCATGTAGAGCTGGACCCTTGGTCAGCAGCCACCGTTCTGGCCACCCTTATATCTGCTCTGCTGTCTTCAGAGCTGGGTGGCCAGAGAGTGGTGGCTGCTGACTGAAGGCCCAGCTCTACAGGCAGCAGCACAGAAGTAAGGATGGCAATACCGTACCATGCCATCCTGACTTCATGTGCTGCTGGTGGCAGCTATACCTTCAGAGCTGCTTTCCAGGTGCAGCGCTCTGAAGGCAGCACCACTGCCACCAGCAGCAGTGCAGAAGTATGTGTAGCAGTACCACAACTCCCCCTACAATAACCTTGCAATCCTCCCACAACTCCTTTTTGGGTCAGGACCTCTACAGTTACAACACTGACATTTCAGGTTTAAGGAGATAAAATATTAAAATTTATGATTTTTAAAATACTAGGATAGTGAAATTGTATTGTGAATTTGATAGGACCCTACTCATTACCCTTGTGGCCTAGTGTGTGTGTGTTTGGGGGGGGTGTAGAACCAGGTTCCTGTCTCCACCCCCCCAAGTCTCTGGGCATTCACTGCAAATCTGTGGGGCCCCATTCCGAGCAATCCACCCCGAGGAACATCTCATAATGTCTTGTTCAGAGTTACGAACATTTCTGAGTTAAGAAGAACCTCCATTCTGGAAGTGGCTGTAACTCAGATTCTACTGTGATTGGGCCAAAAAATAATTTGAAGACCAACTAACAAAAGAGACACAAATTAATAGCATTTTTAAAAATGTACACCAGAGCCAGCAAGCCTGCCAAACAACTAACAGAGCCACTGGATAATCAAGGTGCTAAAGAAGCCCTCAACTTAGACAAGGCTGTTGTGGTGAAGCTAAATGAATTCTTTGCAACAGTTTTCACGTTAACACATGGGTGGGCAATTAGCAGCACAGGGGCTGGACACCATTTGCCAGGGTTTGCTGCTGGCAGGCCACCAGATGCATTATTTGCATGCACATCCACAGGTATGGCTGCTTGCAGCTCCTAATGGCTCTGGTTCATCATTCCTGGCCGATGGGAGTTGCAGAAAGCAGTGGCCTGGCCCACACCTCTTCCCACAGTTCCCCGTGCAGGGAACAGTGAACCGGGGCCAATGGGAGCTGCAAGTGGCAGTATTTGCAGATATAGCAAAGTAAGCAAAGTTCCTGGTGGCTCACCCGTGGTGAACCCCAGTGAACCATGTCCATGCTGCTTATTGCCTATCCCTGCTGAGGGAGTTTCCCACACCCACACCATTCTTTTTTGGTGACAAAGCTGAGGAGCTATCCCAGGTAGAAGTGTCAGCAGTAATCAACAGGACTAGATGGTATTCAATCAAGGGTTCTGAAGGAGCTCCAGTATGAAATTGCATTACTACTAACTGTGGTATGTGTGTAACCTACCACTTATATCAGTCTCTTTACCCAAAGGCTGGAACAGAATTAGCAGGCACATAGATAAACATTATATGCTGGGGAAGAGTCAACTGCTTTTGTAAAGGGAAATCATCCCTCTCCAATCTATTTGAATTTTTGAAGGTGTCAATAGGTATGTGGACTTGGACTTTCAAAAAGCCTTAGATAAGCTCCCACACCAAAGGCTCTTAAGCAAAACAAGCAGATTTGGCATAGGAGGAAAGGTCCTCTTGTGGATCAGTAACTGGTTAAAAGATAGAAAACCAAGGGTAGGAATGAACGGTCAGTTTTAACAATTGAGAATGGTAAATAGCAGGTCCCCCAAAGCTATGTACTGGGCCCTTTGCTGTCAACATATGATGCGGAAAAGAGCATAAAAAGTGAGGTCACCAAGTTTGTGATACAAAATTACTCAAGGTAGTTAAATCTAAAGCTGACTGTGATAAGTTACAAAGCACTCTCAAAAAAACTAACAAAATGGCAAATGAAATTCAGTGCTGATAAATACAAAGTAAGGCATATTGGAAAAAATAATTCTAACTATAGAGACAAAATGATGGGTTGTGAATTGATATTACCATTTGAGAAAGATCTTGTATTCATGGTGTACTGTTCTCTGAAAACATCTGCTCAGTGTGCAGCAGTAATCAAAACTAACAGAATGTTAGGAACCATTGAGATTGGGATAGATAATAAAGAAAAAGGCATTATATGCATCCGTGGTATGCCTACTCCTTGAATATTATGTGCAGTTCTGGTTCCCCATCTCAAAAAAGATATAAAGAAGAACTGGAAAAAGCACAGAAAAGGGCAAGTAAAATGATTAGGGATGTTGAATAGCTCCCATAAGAGAAGAAATCAAATAGACTGGATCTGTTCAGCTTAGAAAAGCAACAATAAGGAAGGCTAAAATAGAGGTCTACAAAACTGTGAATGGTGTGGAGAAAATGTATGAGGAAGTGCTATTTACCTCTTCAGATAACAAAAGAACCAGGGGTCACCCAATGAAATTAAAAGGCAGCAGGTTTAAAACAAAGATAGAGAAATATTTCTTCACACCACACACAATCAACACGTGGAACTCATTGTCAGGCCAAAGCTATAACTGGCTCAAAAACCAATCAGATAACATCATGAAGGATAGGTCCATACATGGCAATTATTGAAGACAGGGACACAACCCCATGCTCTGTGTGCCCCTAAACCATTGACTACCACTAGCTGGGACTGGATGATAGGGGCTTGGATCACTTAATAGTTATTCTGTTTTGTTTATTCCCTTTGAAGCATCTGACACTAGCCTCTGTCAGAAGACAGAATACTGGGCTAGATGGGCCATTGCTCTTATGCTGCATATCTATTGTAAAGCTTAATGCATTGTCCTAAGGATTATTTTTTTTGGACGATTGATCTTGTTCCCATGAGCAGTGTGGGGGTCTTCACAGTTTCCTTTCTGGGAGACAATAGTTGAGTGTGTTCATCAGCCCTGAAAAAAAGATCATGCTCTGTTAAACCAACCCATGCTGACAGATATAGCCACTGTTAGATCATCATATGTTGCTCAGGATTGCATAACTAGACAGTGTTTCTGAAATGCTTTCTAGACCACAGAAGTTAGATGCATAGTATCTTTTGTCATGTAAAAAAATGAACACTCAGTCAACTGTGGCCATCAGAAGCAGTGCAGCATATGCTTATAAAAACTTTTAATATAAAACTGCAGTTGTTAATGCCTGTTCTTGCCATGTAGTGTAGAGAACAATCCCTTAAGAAACCCAGAAGTGGCACGTACAAGAAAGTGCAACTGTGTCAGTGCAGGTGTGGTGCATGCATCTGAATCCCTGAATAAACTGCCTTAATTTGTTGGTCATCTTCCTTTCCAAGTGCAAACTAATGATTCTTATCAGCCTCTTGTAACTGTTTAGTTTGTAAGATGCTACTAGACTATTTGTTATTTTTTAAGTTTTTCCTGTTACAGACTAACTTGGCTACCTCTCTGAAGCTTTTAATTCTTTTTGTAGAACCTAATGGATTGTGTCTGTGTTAGCTGTTTCTGTGTCCAAGGGCTAACTAGGGACATTAATTGTAGCTACAAACCTCAGGTACAAACAAGTTCTAGTGACCAATGTTCCCTCTAATTTTTTCCATCCATTTGTGGAATGAATTTTATGTGCATCAAAACATATGCGGATGTGCACCAGCCCAGCCATAGAAACACATGCTGCTGGCTGTGGGTGCTGAGGATACTCTGCTAATCAGCTGGGTGGCATTTGAATCTCTCCTGGATGGCCACCCAAGTGCTTAGCGTACAGGGAACATTTTATAGCTTTTTTTTTTTTAGCATGCACGCAATATCTTTGGAAATATTCCAGTGAAACGGAGCACTTATCCATGATTAAGATGAGACATTTTGGGAGAGTGAGGGATTGCTATTCTACCTCTTCCTATAATAGCTGTAATTATTGATTGTACATACAGATCAGGATTGTACTGAGGAGCACATCCTAGAGCTCCAAGAGACTCTTCCAACTGGTCAGCAGCAAAACAGTCTGAGGAGGTGAATACTCTGTTTTGAAAAAATTGTGCTTACTGCAAACTTTTTTAGGTAGAAGTAACTTCAGTATGCCATGATCTATCTGGAGCCAAACCAACATGTGAGAATCTAGTGAAGACCTCATTCAGCCTCCTGAGCAAGCCAAGAACACCTTGAAGATTTTGAAAATGCCCCAGAAATGTTCTGTAACTATGTCAGAGCCAGCCTGCACCACCTGAAACTAGACAAGAATAAGGAACCCACTCCCTAACCTTACAGAATTATCTAGGTTCATCTTCCTGTAACTGTAACTACTGCAGACCACACTGACTGACCGGCTATAAAGAAGGTGTATTTTTCCCCATTGTGCAAGAACTATCTGTATCTAGGGATAACTTAGGATACTTCCATATAAAGCCCACACTATTCCCTGTAGCGGTATGATTCTCATTTACTCCCTTTTGTCTCTTGCCTATTGCATTCGTTTGATACTTTCATAGAATTTAGCTTCAACTTGTGTTCTGTTTTCAAAATCAATGCAGATTTCTTTCTACTGCCACTGTAAGCAGCATTATTTTCTGGCTTGGTTTTTGCTGCTTGGACATGATTCTGGATTGATTTGGGTTGATTTAGAGTGTCGAGTTCATTATGAGTCCAATTTGATAACAGCTTGTTGGGGATGAGGGTAAGATGGGGACAGTTTACAGATGGTTCTGGCTGAGTGCAGGATTGTGAATAGTTGATTCCAGAAAATTCAGGCTTGAATTTAGTTCTGTTCTGGTTATAGTTTCAAGTTTGTTCATGTTTCTTTCTGGATGAAGATTGTCTCCTTATCGAAATGCTAAACCCTCTGATATTGCTATGTATACAGATTGGATGGCTGTCAAAACATTATTGTATAACTTTAAAAATTCTGGCACCAACGATAACCTCTGCTAATGTACTGTACTGGCATTCAGACAGGGACTGCTGCACTACAGGAGTGTGTGATGCATGCAAAGTGGTTCTATTATAAAATGCAGTGTGAGCGCTAGGTTCTGAATGCAGGCTGTTTGCCGGGAGAGCTTTGAGCAGAATGCTGAAAGTTTCCATTTTTGCCAGCTTGTTTTTTTCCATTTTGTTGCTTGCCGAAAGCTTTGAACATTGGCTAAGGCTTTAAAAAATCATGTTCATAATAATAATTATAATAATTAATGTAGCCTAAGTGGTTTTGGAAAACAAAAGACATGTATAAAGGCTTATAAGGATTTAGAAAATTAGTACAGGGGAAAAAAAAGCAATTTAAAAGGCAGGCTGAAGTGGCCTCTGATTTGTCAGTGTTGCATATGGACTGTAAAGCTGCCCTAAACAGGCAGCTAGGGATTCTCCCTTCCTGGGATAAATCCTGGTGGGTGTAGAGCCATCATGGCTGGCCTTTTATCACATCTTCTGCCCTATCTCCATGTCAGGGATGGAGGGAGTGGGACTCGCATGTGCTGCATGTTGTTGATCCTCAGCTGGTGTGAGAGTCCCTTCAGGACCGTTACGAGCAGGTATGAAAGCAACTCTAAGGCAGTGAAACTCTGGGATCCTTAGGAAGGGAGCATGCAACTTGCATATACCACAGACCTCCAGTTTGCCTTGGCAGTGCACACTGAGCCATAGTTTGTGAGGGCTTCAGGGCAAAGGTGTCATAGGAAGAAGTGATAGTGCAGTCAATGGATCTGCTTCTGTGCACCTCGCTGACCTGTTCCTGCTGCAGAGATGAGGGGTAGGAGTTGCAGGAGCTATTCTTGCTCAGCTAGGGTTGCCAGATGTCCAGTTTTGAACCGGACAGTCCAGTATTTGAGCTTTCTGTTCGGGAAACAAATTGAGAAAATAGAAATGAGAAAATAGAAATGTCCGGTATTTTCTAAATAAGATGTAATGTAGATTGTGATGTAATGTCAAGCGTGTCCAGTATTTTTGTTGAAACCATCTGGCAACCCTAGCCCAGCATCATTTAAAACACTTGGTTTCCAAAGGTTTAACTTTGGACAATATTGTCCTCTGGGGTGCCACTGGTAAGGGGGAGAGCCCAGGCAGTTGGACTGGGATTGAGCTCTAATTTAAGCCTGGCAGTGGCTCTTTTGCCAGATCTGTGGTGCTGTCCTTTGGCCAGTTCGCCCATCTCTACTGCTACTGTGCTGAGCTATTTAACAGTAGCTCACTGCACCCTCCTGGTTGCAGGCAGGAACTGCACTCGAGTGCTTCTCAGCTGCAAGGAGTCTGATGTGTCATGTGTCCATCTAGATGCAGTCATGCTGTAGGGCTCTGGCCCGTTCCTTACCATACCTCTACTCGCAGATCCCTTTTAGGGCTACAGAGCCTCAACACATGGGGTTGAGTACTGGAGCAGGGAGGTGGGTGAACGTATACTCCTGATGGGGGGCCTGCCAGGGCCGACTTCTCCATTAGGCACAGTAGGCACAGTGCCTAGGGTCCACGATACTTTTAGGGGCCCACAAAAATGTTTTAATTTCTTTTAAAATCAGAAGAAAAAAAATGAACTTTTAGGGTCGAAGAAAATGTTTTAATTTTTTTCTCACATCAGAAAAAAATGAAACTTTTAGGGCCCACGAAAATCTATTAAATTTTGCCTAAAACAGAAAAAAAAATAAAATGTTGAAGTATTTAAAGTTATATCAAAAATAATTTTTTAATATTTTTTTTTTATGGAAAGGGGCCCATGAAGGCAAAAGTGCCTAGGGCCCACGAAAGTCATAATGCGGCCCTGGGGCCTGCCGAGTATGGGTAACGGGGATAATGGAAGTGGAATAGAAAGGAAGGGATGTAGACAGTGTTCCCTATAAGCTGAGCATTTGGGTGGCCACTTAGGAGAGATTCAGGTGCCACCCGGCTCATTACCAGAGCACCCACGGCCAGTAGCATATGTTCCTACTGGTGGTGCACAGCTGCATAGGCCTCACTGCACATAACAACATTTATTCTGCATTTGTATGAAAAAAAAAAAGTTAGAGGGAACTATGGCCTTAGATGGTGGAAGGCTGTAGGACTGCTGTGAGTGCAATGACTGGAGAATGGGTACATAGCAAGGGGCCAGGCTGCATGATGGCTCTATTTAGAATTTTGTCCTAGACTCTAAAGACCGGGCTACAGTCTTGAGAAAAAAGTCCTTACAAAAAAAGAGATTGGGCAGAGCCTGCTCTGGCTGAAACCCCCTTCACTTGGATTATGGAAAACTGAAGAATGTAGTAAATGAGATAATCTTATAATGGCAGGGGGATAGAATAGATAACCTTCCAGAACTTTTGGATCCTTATGGTTCTGTGCTTTGTATCTCCAACATTGTTTTGTTTTTTTAATCACAGAGCAGTTTGCCTTTCTTTTCTTAGACCACATATCCCCCGCAGTGCGCCTAGCTATTTACCAAATGACTGAGTGGGAGGCAGAAGAACATGTATTTTCAAAAGATCCCTTCAGGTGATCTTTTATTGTCAAATTAATACCCTGAAAATGTCAGTGACTTCCCTCCACACCTGCAAGCTCCTCTTCATAAAAACATTTTACATGTGAGCAATCCCAAATTGGTAGGCTTCAGGGTGTTTTAATAAATAGAAGAGGAAATGACAGAAGTATGTTTTTTCTCATTTTTATTTTTGAAACTCAGAAGAAAAATTATTTGCAATAGGCGGGCAACAATATTGCTGGCCAAATACTTCCCATAATTATGAGAGTGATTTCTATCAGACTGTCTCACCAAACAACAGTAAAATAATAATAAAATAATAAATAATCAAGGAAATAAAAACTGCTGACTCATTATTACCTCTCTTTGCTGACTTGGAAACTGGGATATCTGGAACATTTCTCTTGGCATGTGAGCTCATGAGCAAGTTGTTCATTAAGCAGTCAAATAAGAAGAGTTCAGGATCTGAGTAAGCTCAATGCAGAGAATAAAACCCACTGCAGTCACAGTTTTGCTCCATAATTAAAAAACAATGAGTAGTCTAGCAGTACCTTAAAGACTAACAAAACATGTAAAGGTAGCATTCCATCCATGTGAAGGAAATTCAACTGTCAGGGAAGTGCACACCTATGCTTTTTTGCTGTGATAAGGAATGATATCAAATAATATAGTTGAATCCTATTTCCATTTATATTAAGGGAGAAAATTCTGTTGACTTTAATGAAAGCCGAATTGGATTCCTAGTTGAAAATTTGGGCTGGCTCATGTGTAGTTGTGCTTTTGGCTAAGGAGAATTAGTCATGGACTCAGGAGAATTGGATTCTATTGTTGGTCCTACTACTGACCCTGAGTCAGTCATTGCTTCTCTCTCTGAGTTTCATGTCCTTTGGCCTGTCTTGTCTATTTAGCTTTTAAGCTCTTCAGAGCAAAGACTGTCTCAGTGGCTATGTCTACACTACAGCATCCACACCTCAAGCACATTTTTGCGCAAGAAAATTTACAGTAGAACGGCAGAACAGAGGGCTTGTTGTGGTGTAGGTATACCTCTTTCTGTGAGGAATAACTCCTTTTTGCACAAGAGTTCTTGCACAAAAATGTGTGTGTGGATACTCAACAGGGGTTTCTTGCACAAAAAGAGCGTATCAGAAAAAGCATAGGTGCTCTGATTGCCATTCTGTGAATAGCAATCAGAAATTTATTGTGCAAGAATGTCCATGCAGTGTGGATGCTCTCTTACGCAAAAGCGCATCGCAAAAGTGATGCACTTTGGAGGTGTGGACCCGCTTTTGCAAAAGAATCCTGCAGCGTAGACCAAGCCAGTGTGTTTTCTACAGTTTGTCACACGGTCTTGCCCTGTTGGGTTAGAATGAGAGGGAGGAGTTGGAGAACCTGGGTTACAGGCCTAAATGTCTGGAAATAACACAAACTATGGAGAACAGAAAAGGTTTGGGAGGAATGTTTATGAATTTAATTTTGACTAAGGTGTGTAAGAGGACAATGAGCCATCAATGAGGAAATGTCTGAGGAAAACATGAAAAGATGAGACTGATTACCAAAAGCAAGCAAAATCACCACTCTATGCTTTCCTGTCTTAGTTATTGTATCTTTTGGAACATCATAGTGAATATCGGAGTCTATCATTGGGTTCTATAACCAAGTAGCTAAAATCCCTCATTGTGTATGAGACTCAGGTAGTATATGAGACTTGGTTCCAAAAGGACTTTTTCTTTGAAGAAAAAAAAATGGTGTAATTTGCTCAGACAAAGGTCTAGAAACACATTACAACGAGAATCACATCCCAAGAAAGGAAATTGCCACATCTTAACAAGCTTATGAGTGAGACCTTCATTATGTAGGATACTTAAACTCACGAACTGCTTGTGGCAAAAGACAATTTTGCTCATGAGAGTCTTTTTGAAAGGAATTGGATAGTTAAAGCTGATATATAGGAGTAGCTTTCCTCTGATTTTTTTAAATGATTGGTTGACTGCTATGACCTATGTACTTATCTAATGAAAATTCTGAAAAAAATGTAATTCTGAAATGTATTCTGAAATTTAAGATAGATTATATGGACTATTGCAGGATACAAAGCAAGCTGATCAGATGGAACTAAATCCTTACTGAGGAAGTACATTGCTGCTTCTTTGAAATGGCAGATACAAATGCATATTTTCTTTCTTAAAAATGAGAGGTGATTATTTTGTAGATGGAGCTATCATCAATCACTAACTAACTACTAGTTGGGGAATGTAAATATGGTACCAAAGTGGACAAGTAGACTCAGGAGCTAGATTATTTAATATTTGTATTGTGGTAGGACCTAGAAGGCTAGAGACTCGGTGTAAATTGTCATAGTACCATAGAATTCAATAGAGCTATTACAATTTACACCCCTGAGACCCTGTCCCAGAGGCCTCAAGAGATTAAGGGCAGTATATGATGCAAAACAAAAGGTGTAATGGGTTACACCTTTTACATTTAGATCAATGGTTTGTATCTAGTGCAAGACAATAAGGGTGTTTAATGCCCTACTGGAAATGTGCTGGTCATTCCCACTGGACTAATATCCATATAACAGAAATAATATCAGACTAGGGATGCTAAATATTGGTTAATTGACTGGTTGAGTAACCTCAAGAATTCTTATTGGTTAGTCGACTATTCTATAGTCCCCGGGGGTGGGGCCGGAAGCCGATGAGCTCCAGCCTCACTCCCGAGGAACCCCCTGCTACTTCATGCTGCTGTCTCTGTATCAGAGACAGTAGCGTGGGGTGCCAGGTGGGAGCCGGTCCGCGAGGGGAGCCAGTTTAAAAACCAGTGCCCCTTGGCTGCTTGTCACCCATGCTGCTGCCTATGATAAAGAGGCAGTAGTGTGGGGTGACAGCAGCCTCTGTCTGAGGTGGTCTGAGCTCCCAGACCTGGCATGAGCTGGAACTGAGCTGGGCTGCCTGCCCGCCCAGCTCCTAATACACTTCAAATGCAGAGCCGCTGAGCTGGGCTGCCTGCCCACCTGGCTCCTAATACACTTCAAATGCAGAGCTGCAGCAGGGGTAGGTTCCGCAAGCCAGGACTGAGACGGGCTGCTGGCCAGCCTGCTAAAAAATTTACTGGCAAGGGATGGGGGAGGGAAATGCGTGTAGTTGATGGAATTAACCTATCAGCTTTTGTTTATCAGCTAATTGGTTAATCAACTATACTATTACATCCCTACTTTGGAGGAGACTAAAAAGAAATGAACTTGAACGAAAACCGAAATAGCTTTTGACCCCATTGTATGGCATAGTTAAGCTAAAGTGGTGATTTGGTTTGAGGAAATGTCAATTGTTCTTGGTGCACTCCAAAGCAGGGGTCGGCAACCTTTTCAACCAAAGAGCCAAGCTACGTCAAAATTCAGAACAAGTGGTCAACAAAGAGTTGTATAAGAATGACCAGTTGCGTGACTGAAAATATACAACTTAATATTATTGATAATTGACATGATGATTAATAATAGCATAAATGAAACATTGTACTCACTTTACTTAATGGGACTTCTGCTGCTGCCGAGGGTGCAGTTTGTGGATGTGGGGGTGCAGGAGTCAGGGTTGGGAGTGTATAAGGGGCTCAGGGCAGGGGGTCTGGGTTTGTGGGAGGTGCATGGGGTAGGGAGCTGGGGGTAGGAAATAGAGTATGTGGGGAGGCCCTGGGACTGGATTACCTTATCTGGCCAGGGCTGGGCTGCTGCACCCAGGCAGCAGTGGCTGGATAAGGGGCCAGGCTAGGATCACCACGGCCGGATAGTGGCCTCCCCACCTACTCATGCCACAGCAAGAGGGGGGTTGTCACCAGGTCTTCCTGCAGCCAGATAGGGGCCAGACTGTGGGGCCTGCCCCAGGATCAGGGCTGGGGACAGGACACTGCAGCCAGATGGGGGCTGGGTCCTGATTGGGGCCTTGTTGCCCAGGCTTCATTTTAAATAAAGTAAAATATTATGTCCAACAGTAAGGTTTCAACATTGTCTTTATTTATGGCAGGGATAGGGAACCTTTTGTGGGAAAAATCAGTCAGGGACCACACAAGTGAGAAGAAGAAAAAAAAAACCTCTCCAGCGCCCCTCCCCCAGCCCTCACTCCCTGATGCTCCAGCCCTATGGAGGAGGAAAGGCAGGGAGGACTGAGGTTCAAGGCCTCAGGCCAGATTAACTCTTCTGGGGTTCCAGGGTTAGTGGATTTTGTGGGTTCCCCTAGGCTCTGGGCTGGGTCCAAAAATGAGGGATTCATTGTGCAGGACAGGGCTGCCAGTAAGTGGGATAAGGATGGGGGTGCAGGTTCTGGGCAGAAGGTGGGGAGTAGCAGGGGGTGAAGCTGTGAGTTCTGGGTGGGAGGAAAGGTGCAGGAGTAGGATGGGAGTAGGGTGTCTGGCCAAAGGGGAAGTGAAGGAGCAGGCTGGGAGCATGGTGTAGGTCCAGGAGGGAGGGTGCAGGTGCAGGAGCAGGCTGGGCAGGATGTCTAGCCAGGTGGTAGGGGGTAGGTGTCTGGTCAGGGGGAAGGAGGCAGGAGCAGGGGAGGGTGCAGGAGCAGGCTGGGGGTAGGGTGTCTGGCCTGGGGGGGGAGGGTGCACGAGCAGGCTAGGGGTGCAGTGTCTCAGCAGGGGAGTGTGTGTGTGAGGGAGTTGGAGGTGTAGGGTCTGAGCATGAGGGGCTGGGGTGCACTTACTTGATTTCCGGTCAATGGGAGCAGCAGAAAAAGCCTCCAGAAAGAGTGTCCATGTGCTTCTAAGGGGAGGGGAAGCCACTTGTGGCTCTGGCTTCTTCCCTATAAGCTGGATCCAGTGGGGAAGCTCAGGAAGCCAAGCTGGTGCTCCAATCTTGCAGGGGGTTGCTAGGCTGGAGTGCTAGCGTGGGCTTCCTGCTGAGCTTTAGCAGCAAAAGAGCCATATTTGGCTCCCTACTGAGCCATATTTGGCTCAAGAGCCATAGGTTGCTAACCCCTGCTCTAGAGGGTCCCCTTCAATTCATGTGCAATTAGATCAGTCCATAAAATCTTTACTTAAATTGAGTCTTTTAGCCCTTTAACTCCAGGGCTTGCAGTCTCCTTTTGTCGTCTTGTTTGTTTCCCAGATGCAACCTGGCATGGGGCTGTTGCCCCTCTGTTGTCTCTGGCCTCTCTGTCCCCCCTCCTTTATACCTGGGTTTGTTTCCATTAGCTGTGGGTGAATGTCTCCATGTTTGGCCATTCCAGCAGCTGCGTGTGACCAGGCCTGCAAGCAGCAAAGACTCTCCTCTCCCTTCTGCCTGTGGAAACTCCATTGCAGGAAGACTCTAGAGCTCTTTTCTGTACTGGGCCTATCTGCCTTCTTCTTTGGCCTCAAACTCTTTGAGTCTGAGCACCTCACCAACACATTTTATCCTCATAGCACCCTGGTGAAGCGAGGAAGTAATGTTGTCCCCATTTCACTTGTGCTGTTGTAAATCTAGGTAGAATGTATGGAAATGTTTGATTTTTGTTCTGTACCTCATGATTCCCACTATTCACTATTAATCAGAGAGTTTCACTGGTTGCTTCTTAAATTGGAATAAAAATAGATGGGAGGCATTTTCAAAGGAAACTAAGGACTTGTCTACAGGAACATTTAATTTATGGCAAGCTGTGTTGTGAATCTATTCATGACTGACCTACCAAGGACTAACTATGCATATGGACCCTGCTGATGCACATTAATATTTTGTGCATTAACAGTTTGTTAATGTGGTTTAATCTGGTCCTCTATGAGTAGGCTAGATGCACGTCAGCAGGGTCCATGTAGACACTTAGTCCTCAGCAGGCTAGCACAGGGTAGATTCACACACCAGCTTGCTTCCAACTAAGGGTGCATCTACACAGTCGAGTTATTTTGGAAAAATGGCAGTTATTCCGAAATAACAATGTGAGCGTCTACACAGCAATTCTGTTATTTTGAAATACATTCAAAATAACAGGAGGCTTATTCCAATTTCTGTAAACCTCATTCCACGAGGAATAATGCCTGTTCCAAAATAGCTATTTTGAAATAGCTGTAGTGTGGACGCTCCACTGCTGCTATTTTGAAATAGCTCCTCCCAAGGGTCATTCAACATAATTACTCCCTAGTGCTTCCTGGGGCTTTAAATCAAGGTAGCACGTACAAGGTAGTCCGAGCCAGTCTCGGACTAATTTCAAAGCTTCCCTCTAGCGTAGATGCACTATTTTGAAATAAGCTAATTCGGGGTATTTCTTCTGGAATAGCTTATTCTGAAATAAATGTGCAGTGCAGATATACTGTAAATTACTTTTGTAGACAAGCCCTAAGGAAGTTGGGTGCCAGCATCTCACCAGCAGAGCTGGTCAAAAATGTTTGATGTAACTGTTTTCCATCACAAAATGCTTCTTTGAGGACTTCAATCAGCATTTTTATCACTTGACATATATCTGAAAGCCAGTATTGCAATCTCACAGCTCCGCTTATTTCAATGGAGCGAATCCTGTTTTCTACTGGAGAGGAGAATTAGGCCGTTATTCTCTTACTCTTTTAGTGTAATTTGATTCATGCGCCTGATAAGGATTTCAGGATTATGTTCACATTTAAACTTTACATTCTGGCTATGTCTAGACTACGTAGAATTTTCGAAAGAGGATATGCAAATTCCACGGGAATTAACGTATCTTCTTCTGATCTCACTTTTGAAAGAGGATCTTTCAAAAGTAAAAGTAGTCTGGACATGGTTTTTTTGAAAAAAATGCTCTTCCTTAAAAAAAGAGGTTTACACGGGTTTTTTCCGAAAAAGGGGTTTCTTCCCGAAAAAAACGCATCCAGACTACTTTCACTTTCAAAAGATCCTCTTTTGAAAGTGAGATTGGAAGAAGATATGCAAATTGCCATGGAATTTGGATATCTTCTTTCAAAAAACCCCCATAGTTTAGACATGCCCTCTGGGTCCAGTTCTTTCCTTGTTATGACATCAGTTCTTTGTACAGTAGCTCGATACATGGCTTTTTCAAACCTTGCCACAAAGTTGTGGAATTCAATCTTCTTTCTAGTAAGGATGTTAAGAGGCAGGTAATTGATACAATCTGATAAGGGAAGGCATTCAGAAGGAGCTATCCTCGCTACGGCTCCTACTACATTTAAACTGCAGAGTTGCACCAGGGGTAGCTCCTAGACCCAGCGTGAGCTAGGACTGAGCCAGACTTGCTCATCGCTGGCTCACACCGGGTCCAGCAGCCACTGTCTGCAGGGGGGCCCAGTGGGGAGCTAGGACTCCCCATGGACAGGGACTGCTCCTGGAACAGCCTTTCCTGAGCCCCCTGATTTTCTGCAAAGTAAAACCATTGAGGTTCACCTCGTACCACTTTTCTTGAGTGATTAAGTGATATAGAGGCAGCAAGGGGTGGAGAAATGCGAGTAGATGACTCCATTACCCGAAAAACCTAGGCTTATCAGGCAACTGACTAATCAACTACTCTTTTACAACCTTACTTGCTAGTGATTCCTTCTACAGTGTTTTAAAATCAGACATCTCAACTCTCTCACTTCTCTAATTTTCTGTTCTTGAACATTGTACATATTTTTACACTTGCTATTCAGAACATCCAGGACCCATATCAATGTGATGGATTGCTTTATAAATGTATTATATAATTAATAAATAACAAACAAATTTTACTCTTGTTACTCATGCAATCTTGAACTATTTCAGTCTACTTATCCATTGTAAACTGATTTCTAACTCCCACAACTTTGTGAAGTTGTGCGAATCATGGATTCTCATTGTATTTAGCACCATCCCCACCTAAGTCCAGTGGCAGATTAGCCACTGGGTCAATGAGGCCCATGCCAGGACCCCTGACCAACTGGAAGGCCATTATAATCACAGGGGATGTGAATTAACAACTTCACACAATGAATAGAGCAGTTTACACCTCTCAAAGTCATTCTTCTCAATTCTCTGTGGGCTTAGGCCAGGTCTACACTATAAACACACATAGGTTAAACGGTGTTGTTGTTTCACACTCCTAAATGACACAGTTATACTGACCTAACTCCCAGGGTAGACAGCTTGGAGGGCTTGTTTTGACCTAGCTACCACCTTTTGCAGCGCTTGATTAGTTATGCCAATGGGAGAAGTTCTCCTGTCAGGGAAGTAGCATCTTCGTTGAAGTGTTACAGTGGCGCAGCTGTGCCACTGCAGTGTTTGAAGTGTAAACTCATCCTCAGCTAGACATCTCTGCATTAGTCAGTTTTGAAATTTTCTTCACAATCATAATAACTAGAGACTTATGTTAAAAAAAAAAAAGAAAGAAAGCTGAGAATGCAGGAAACAAGGTAATAAGAGTTTCCTTGAGGTATCAGAATGGCTCAGGGTCTGATGAGTCCTGTTGAGCATTTTCTGTATGGCAAAGACAAATTTAACCTCTTGAGTTTTTGGTAAGATTTAATTTCCAACTCACCTGCAGGTTACGGGTCCTGTCTGCCTAGCTGTCAGGAACAATGCAACTTTTTTTATATTTGGTGTACCTTTATACTTCAATGAATTGACATGCCTCTGGTTGGTATTCATATTAATTAATATTTATATAATATGGGTTTTCTGTTGATGCTATTAGTCTTGTGCTCTCTGCTGCTGTTCAGATCTAGGGGGTTGATTTCGACTCTGTACAAAGTCATATTAACATTATGGTAAGCATTGTCCTTTTACAATTAGTGAAATCTGGCCAGTCTTTGTCCATGTCTGACACCTAAGTGCAGTTTCAGAATCTCTAGGTCACATTATTATAATACTTTGCTTCTCTATGGATCCCTGAAGAAAATGTTGCATAGGTGCTGACTTGCGGGAAATGCTGCAGTCAGATCTTAATGTGCTCCAAGCTGACTCAGCATGTCACTCCACTTTGCAGGGAGTTACACTGGCTGATTTGATAATTGTTTTGCTTCAAAATGCATAATTTGGAGATTGTATATTTAGCTTACGTTTTATCTCCTTATAGGTCTGACTATTTCTGAAGGTCAACTGAAGCTGCTCTTTTGGCTGTTCTGAAATAAACTTAATCACTCAAGAAAAGTGGTACAAGGTGAAACTCAATGTAGAAAAATCTGCAAACATTTTCCTTCATTCTGAGCTCCATAGATTAGTCCAGGTTCACATGAAACGTTGTACCCTAGCAGATCTTTTAGATAACCTTTTCTGAAGTTTGTGGTCACTATGATACTCATGTTTTGCAACATTTAACTCAGCATCTCAAAAAATTTCACGCCATAAACTGGACCATTGAATATGTGAATTTAAAGGGGAAATGTGCATATAAAGTTCACAGGTATGAGCCTGCAAATATATTGTCTACATTTTCATCTTGAGACTCTTGAAAGGGATTGCCTGATTTTGAGAGATTGGGTGTTTGAAATAAGACCCCTTTAAGGTGACTCTTGTTGAACCTAATCCTCTTCCACACTGCCATGGATGCTCTTGTGCAAGAAAGCTCTGATTGCCATTCACAGGTAATCAGTTTTCAGAGTAATTTATATCAATTTCTATTAATTTTTGTAGGCCTTTTTCATAAGGATGAAAAAGTTAAAAAGAGGGCAAAGAGGGCAGCCTTGGTGTGAAATGCTGGTGAATTTAATCTGTGAATTAATTCTCATTCGAAAAGAGAATTCTGTATTACTTCAGTCCTGATGAGAAAGGTTGACCACATTTTCTGAGTACTAATAATAAATAGAGCCATCTGATTAGATAAAAATGCTTTCTCCACATCTAATGACAAATGGCAGATATGTCTAGTAACTGGGTTCAAGTGAAAGTTTTTTCCAATGTAGTTGACAGTGACTCTCCTGTATGCAAATCCTACCTGATCGTCATGAATAATTGTTTGCATAATGTCCTTTAAACGTGTTGCCTGAATCTTAGCTTTATTTTTTCAGTCAGTATTTATAAATATGGAATTTGATACTGCAGTCATTACTGTGTGCTCCCATTGAAGCCAATGGAAATGTCTACTTCTGTCTATTTACGCAGTGTAAGCCTGGGTCTGTGGGACCTGGACTCATGGATTCAGTGTTTCCAAGCCTGTGCTTGAGTGTCCACACTGTGTTGTAAACCAGGGTTTACTGCTGCTGGACCTGGGTCTTATAAACATCCTTACATGAACATACTGCATTACACAGCCCTTCTAATTTTGGGTTGTAGCTTCAGCTATGAACACACTGTGAAATGACCAGGCTTGCACTCAAGTCACAGAAGGACTTGGGCTTCACACCATCCTTCTAGTAGGATCTTAAGACCTAGGTCCTACCTGCTTGTTTGCCAAAATCAGCTTGATGGATGTATGGCTGGAAGAGGAGGTAGGGCTCAAATCTGAATCAGAGCCCAAGTCCAGTGTGCAGTAGAGACATACCCAACGAGAGCACATGAGTCATCCTTGAAAGTGTTTGTGTAACGCACACACCTAGTGTGGTTCACTGACCAATGCAGTGGCACCTAGACCACAGCAGTGGTTAAGACCAAGAGACCTCTACAGAATGGGCTGGGAGCCAGCTGGCTTTTAGCTCAGAGGGTAGAGGCTTCTATAGTAAACTCCTGAGATCGCAGGTTCAAATCTGCCTAGTGGCAGTTACATTTGCAGAACTGAACTTGCAGATAGATTTCTCCAAAGCTGTCCCCTCCTCCTCTTGGTAAAAAGGAAAATAACAAAGGCTCTCAAACATGCTTTGGGATGTCAATCCCTGTATATCAGATTCAGACGTAGTTTAGATTCAGGACCACAATCTGACTACTGAATATTTTATTTTCGTCTTCAAGTTGATTTATGTACTATATATTGTTAATGTGAGGATTTGATTCCTTACCAGCAAATCAATAATACAGAGTAGCATATTAGCTGAGATCACTTATAACCAGGTACATTTTTTCATTTCTCATTTTCTTCTTTTTCTTACGGTTGGGCCTGCAGAACCTTCAATTCTGTCATTTCATTGTTTTCATCTTGTATTTTCATCTTGTATTTTAATTATTAGATGAATATTAGATGAATATGAAATATTACTTGTCACTCTGGATAGGTTTGTGACTGCAGAGATAAGTCATTCACAATCTCATCTTAGCCGTAGGTATTTCACGTTCCATTTTTTCATTTTTAAAATGTTTTTTCTCCCTACAAAGCATTATTATTATTGCTATTTATTTGTGTTATGATGGTGTCTGGAAGCTCCAATCATAGACTAAGATGCTGCTGTGTTAGGTGCTATACAAATACAGAAAAAAATAGCAATAGTAGTTTTACGATAAAAAACAGATAATGATTTTGGAAGTTATTCATCCCTTACTCATATTAGTAACCATTTCTTCACACAATTAGTCCTGTTGGGTTCATTGACGACTCAAGTACGTGCTTGCCAACAGGAATAAAGGTTGCATAATTTATCAGTATGGGATCACCAAAAAAAGCTCACCAAAAATTGTACAACTAAGTTGTATGGCTAAATGTGAAGTCAATGGGAACTGCTGGGTGCTCAGCTTCAGGTTATATTTATCCAATACTTATTCATTTTTACTCAATATAGTATTGATATGTGCAAATAAGGAAAACAGATCCACGACTTCTGTCAGTCTGTGTACTTATAAGGTCTGAAATCATCTGTGTATTCTGAGCACCTTTTTTCCAATAATCCATGCTCTGCCATATTCAGTCAAACAAGCTATGAGATAATTGGTTGGGTATCATATAAATCTGTTCATGGAATGGCAAAGGGCTTTAATAACCAATCCAAAAGAATAATAGTACTGAGACTTCTTAAAACCAAGAAGAGTGAAATAGCCAAATATATGAAGAAGAGCTCTATGTAAACTTGTAAGACTGCATCTTTCATCAACAGAAATTGGTTGAATAAAAGATATTACCTCACTAGCTTGTCTCTCAAATACATTGAGTATTAAAGCTAAGGAGGATGCCTTAAGAATTAGGAAACCCTAGGAAGTCAGATAATTTAATTCTTTCTTAAAATTGAACCTGTCTATGATAACTCACAAAAAGAATTATTTTCAATTCTTCTAATCTGGGAACAATCCAGAAAGAGATTCTTCAGTAAGGTTGTTTTAATTCAAAATGGCTTGTCTAGGGAAGCAATCTAAAGGAGGTAATTCAGAGTTCTATAATTATATTTCTGACAATCTCTCGCTTAAGAAAGAGCACTTCTGTTATTTGAATTCAGGGCTAGATAGGCATCTTGATATGTTCAGTTTCACATGGTTCCTTTCACAAGATAGGGAATGATAACCAGAACTTCTAATGCATACTCTGGATGTGAAAGATTCATGGGCCCTATTATTTATGTTGTTGGTATTACCTAGAAGCCCTAGTTATTATGTTAGGTTCTGTACAAACACAGAACAATATAAAAGGATGGTCCTACACTAAGGAGCTTCCAATCAAACCTAAGAGACAAGAGGAGTAAAAGAAAATGATGAGACAAAATTGGCCAGCTTCATAAATAGTGGTCTTGAGAACTTCTATAGTCTAACTTTTGTGCAGTTTTTTATAACCTTCATAGCACAAGAGTGTTTTGAGGAGGATTTTGAAAGCGGATAGTGTCTTGAGTTAGCTTTGCAGGTGTTTATGGGGCATGACTCCCATGCATGAGAGGCACTGTGGGAAAACCCAGGATGTCACTTGTTTGAAACCTTTAATAAGTGGGTGTTGGAGGCTGACATCTCAATAGCAAATGAGAGAGGATAGGCAGAATGGACCTTGAGGGGTCTTGAAAGTGAATAGAAGCAGTTCATGTTTGATGTACTAGAGATAGGGGAGCCAATGGAGGGATGCAAAGAGAGGAGATATTGTCAGACGGATGGGTTGTGAAAAGGACCTTTGCAATGGGATTCTGAATGGATAGGAGCAGGGCAAAACTATGTTTATTAAGGCAAGAGAGAAGACTGTTGCAACAAGACATGAGATACTGAGAGCTTGGTCAAGCATTCTAGTTGCTTGGATGGGTGAAGAAGACCATACCTTAGAGATGTTATGCTGAAGGAATTGGAAAGACTTAGGTATAGCCTGGATGTGAAGACCTAGAGAGAGCTCTGAGACAAACACAACACCTAATCCCACAGTCAGGTCTAGAATTGTTTTGTTTTCCTCCTAGTATTAAAAGATCTGATTTTCACATGCTTGGAATTAATAACATTAATTTCTGACTATCCTCCTTTTGTGCTATGACTCCTACTAGATTCTCTTTTTCACATATCCTCATGATAAACAGTGAATACTTGTTAGATGATCAGGTAATTTCAAATTATACTTCATACAGTCCTTGTTAATTTTGGCCATGGTGGAGTTGTAAGACCATTGCTCTTAGTAAAGGAGACATGCAGGGGTGGTGCTTCAGTGGAAGGTCCTTGGAAGAATTCCACATTATGGTTTGGATAGGGTACTACATATACTCCCGCCTGCCTGTGGGCAGCTCAGTCAGGAAGAGTAGAGAGGGACAGGATCAGATCCCTGTTTTCATCTCTTCCTCCTCCCACACCTTCCAGCTGTTTTTGGTGAAGTTAATGCTGTTCGTGCTTCCTACAAAGAGTCCCATTGTGCTAAACAGTACAAAACGGGTGAAGCCGAGGTAAAGCAATAATTCAGGAAACACTATAGTTACAATCCCATCCTTTCGCAAGATTACTTGCTTTATAGTTTGGAAAATGCTAGAACAGAGCTACTCAACTTTGGGAGCCCCAGGGTCCACATGCCGAGGACCACAATTTAAGTGTGGTTGCATATACATGCAAATATATATGCAAATAGCTTTTCACACTGACTGGCATGAATATAAAGATTAAGGAAAGACTACACTCCATACGGGCCTCATTTATATTAGTTCTGCTGATATTAATAAAATGCAATATTTACCCAATTTCCACTAATATGACAGCACTTTTAAGGAGCATTGGCAGTCCAGGAATTTAACTAATAAAATGCGTATCAACAGAAGACCATTACATAGACTGCTTTTTGTTTTGGCTCCCACCGTGGGCCACAAACAAACAGGCCATGGGAGCATGTTGTGAGTAGCCCTGCACTAGAAAAATATTAAAGACCGGAAGCCCTGAACTTGGCTTAAGTAAATTGAGATAATTCGGCCTGCTTCTCTCAGACCATATGTTTCCTGAACTCAGCATAGTTACATCGCTTCAGGGGGTAGCCGAGTTAGTCTGTTACAGAAAAAAACCCAACAAATGGTCTGTTAGCACTTTATAGACTAACAAAACATATAGATGGTATCATGAGCTTTTGTGGGCACAGCCCACTTTTTCAGATGAGTGTCCATTAGCATCTAAAGAAGTGGGCTGTGCCCACGAAAGCTCATGATACCATCTACATGTTTTGTTAGTCTATAAAGTGCTACCAGACCATTTGCTGTTTTTTTCATAGTTACATCTTATGATAACAGTGCAAAAGAGAAGAGTTATTAGTATTTTCTTCTGTGTTCAAACATTTTCTTCAGGAATGTGGGCAAGAAATTCCAGGTAACCCAAGACAGTTGGCAGTTGTAGTGATCTTAAATAATTAGCTACAAGACATCACAACAGATCTTTGATGGTTGTTCTTAATGACTTTCTTTGCTGCTTAATGATGATTAACTGCATTTACTAATAGTGCTGTGAGAGCCTAAAGGCCTCAAACCCAGTCATCTAGAAGCAGATGCAGAGTCTGGCATGCACCTTGAGTATCTAGACTGATGTGCAGGAGATAGGTGAAGAATCTACCTGTCATCACCCACAGCACAGCCTAAGTCCCCCCTATAATACCCTGTGCCAATGTCCAGAAACAGCTTGGGCAATTCCATGGCTGGGTGGCCCATGCAGTCAGGCCCTATGAGTAACTGGGAAGGACAATTTTACCTCATGAAGTCCTCCATGTTGACCTTCTGCCCAATGGTTGCTTCTACCTCCCATTCCTCTGCATCATGTATTCAGTGAATATGGAAGAAGAAGGAAAGGAGAATGACAGGCCAGAATATACAGCAGTGGGGCATTTCTATCTTGAACATAGTTTCCATATTTATGCTCATTCATGCACTTTTACTTAAGGTTTTGCTTTGACTGGTGTTTTGGTGTGGTAATGGCAGCTGGTCTGCCAGGTAATGGAGTTAATGTTATACTTTTTAAAGCCATGTTTATAAATAAAGCTTTTTATTTGATCAATAAAGTTTATTGATATCACTGCATCACATCATTCAATAAAGGTAAGCACATAATCACGGATAATTGGGAATAAAAATGCAAACCCTATTCCTTTGTACATTGATTTCATCAATCCACACATCAATCATTGGGCCATGCAAGTCCACAATGAGGGAGGACAAAGCAGCCTAGGTGCATCCTCTTTAGCTGTAGTAGGAGTACTTTCTGGTTGAGGGCACCAGTTCAGTGGTCCCTCGCTCTCATAGTTCCTTCCAGGGGGAAATGGCTCATCTCTGGCTTCATGAAGATTGTGAAGAGCATAGCAAGCCACTATAATATGTCCTACATAGATGGCTCTGGTATCCAAATGGTTCTCTAGACATCTCCAAGGGGATTTCAGTCTGCCAAAAGCACAGTCAACAACTGTTCCCCACCTGCTGGGAGTGTAATTAAACTGTCTTTTGCCAGAGCTCTGATATCAGGGTTACGTTTCATAAGCCAAGACAAAAGAAAATACATGGAGTCCTCAGAATGGCAGTAGGGACAATGTCATTTGGTAGGAATAATGTTCCAGACTGTATATGAATGTAGGCTTCCAATTGGCTAAAAGCCCTGGCATTGTGCCCCTTTCAAGTGCAAACCATGTTGACATTTATAAATCAAACTCTGTGGTCTGCAAGGTCCTACATAACAATGGAGTAGTATCCTCTGTGGTTTATGTACTCATGTACTCCATGAGAAGGGCAAATTAGGGACATGAGTCCCATCAATGGCACCTGAGGAATTTGGAAACCTCATTTTCTCAAGGCCAATAATTACTTCAGCAATAGTCTACGTCCACCATCTTATGGTAAACCACATGCTTGATTGCTTCAGAAACTCTCCCCCACTTTTCCCACAGTCAACTCTCCAATCTGGTTGGCAACAGCACTATTGAAGTCTGAGATAGCCAGCTTCTAGATGATTATAGCAACCTGCTTCTGGACTGGCATGTCTGCCCTCATGCAGGTATTTTTATATTGGAGGCTCAGGGCAAGCTGCTCACAAACCTTGGGAAATGCAACTTTCTTCATGCAAAAGGTCTGGTCTCACTGCTGGTCATTCCAGGTCTGCAAGTTTATGTGGACCCACCAATATATTCCTGTGATTCTGCTCCAGAAGCACCGGTCTATGTAAGGGACATCAGCAGCTGTACAGCTTGTATGCGCAGCATTAGCAGTGTGAGTCTTTGTCAGGCGCCCTTGGCGGGTCAGAAAATGATGCCAAAATATCCAGCATCATCTCTTGGAAACTCTGTCTGTTTCCTGAAACAGGAGTGAAAGTGCAAACCGAAGACTGGGTAACAAGCCTTGTGGTTGTGAGAAGAAGAGGGAATTGATGTGGCATATGTTGACATTAAGAAGGCATTTGTTACTGTCTCACTTGACCTTCTTATAAACAAATTAGAGAAATATAGCCTAGATGAATCTACTGTAAAGTGGATACACAACGGATTGGAAAAGTGCACTCAGAGCAGATCTGTCCTGGGTCTGATTCTATTCAATAACATCATAATGATTTGGATAGTACATTAGGGTATGTCTACACGGCAGCATTATTTCGGAATAATGTCCATTTTTCTGAAATCACTATGTGAGCGTTGACACAGCTAACCCATTATTTCAAAATATTTTCAAAATAATGGGTGGCTTATTTTGGTATTTGTAAACCTTATTCCACAAGGAATAACACCTTCCAAAATAGCTATTTTGGAATAGCAGTATTGTAGATGCTCCACTGCTGCTATTTCGAAATAGCTTCTCCCCCAGGGCCATTCAAAGTAATTACTCCCCAATGCTTCCTGGGGCTCTAAATTGAGGTAGCAAGTCCTCATTAGGGGAGCCTGCCTCGGACTAATTTCCAGGCTTCCTGTAGTTTAGACATGCTATTTCGAAATAAGCTATTTCGGTTTATTTATTCTGGTATATCTTATTCCAAAATAAGTGTGCAGTTTAGACATAGCCTTTGAGAGCACACTTACAAAGACTTTGCATGATACCAAGCTGGAATGGGTTGCAAGCACTTTGGAGGGCAAGTTTTGAATTCAAAATGACCTTGACAATCTGGAAAAAGGGTCTGATACAAATAGGATGAAATTCAATAAAGAGAAATGCAAGGTACTACACCTAGAAAGTAAAAAAACCCAACCAATTGCATAAATAAATAATGGGAAATGTCTGTCCAGGAAGGAATACTGCAGAAAGGAATCTGGGTGTTTGTAGTGGATTGACTCACAAAACTAAATGTGAGTCAACAGTGAAATAGCATTGCAAAACAAAACAAAAAGCAAACATTCTGGGATGTATTGTCAGGATTGTTGTGAGCAAGATATGAGAAGTAATTCTTCTGTTCTTTGTCAGCACTGACAAGGCCTCGAATCCAGGCACCACAATTTGGGAAAAGTGTGAAAAAATTGGTGAAAGTCCAGAGAGATACAAAAAAGGATTAAAGGTGTACAATACATGATCTACAGAGTAAGCTTGAAAAAATGAGCTTGTTTAGCTTGGGGAAAAGAAGTCTTAAGTACATATAAAATCGGTTATAAAAAGTAGAGTGACAAAGTGTTCTGCTTAACTACTGAGGACAAGACAAGAATGAATGGACTGAAAGTGCAGTGAAAGAGACTTAGGTTAGACATTAAGGAAGAACTTTCTAACTGAAGGGGTACTTAACCACTGGAACAAATTATAGAGAGAGGTTGTGGAAATTTTCATTGCTGGCAGTTTTTAAAGAACAGATTACATAAATCTTTGTCAGGGATGGTGTAGATTATGCTTAATCCTGCCTCAGTGCAGGAGACTGGACTAGATCATCCATCAAGGTCCCTTCCAGTCAAATGGCACTTCTTCCATATTATTATCTGTCTCTGGTTGCTAGCTGACCAAAATTACTGCATAGCAGGAAGTCTTGGCAAGCTGTTCAAAATTCCTGTAATGTGCAGGGTAGATAGCTTTGTTATGGTCAAAGGGCTAGGGCAGTCACAGGAAGGCATTAGAGAATCTGGGATATAGCTGGTTTGACATTGGGCTGCTTACTGCAGTGTGAATGCTGGTGTCCCATGTTCAAGATTAGGCCAGAAAATTCTTAACTTGAGGTTGACCAGCCGTGTTGATACTCAAGGGCTGTGTCTACATTGGCACCCTTTTTCGGAAAAGGGATGCTAATGAGACCAGTCGCAATTGCAAATCCACGGGGGATTTAAATATCCCGCGGTATTTGCATTTACATAACTGCCGCTTTTTCCGGCTCGGGGCTTTGCCGGCAAAAAGCGCCAGTCTGACGGGGATCTTGCGGAAAATAAACCCTTTTCCGCAAGATCTCTCTGAAAGTAGGCATAAGAGATCTTGCAGAAAAGGGTTTATTTTCCGCAAGATCCCGTCTAGACTGGCGCTTTTTGCCGGCAAAGCCCGAACCGGAAAAAGCGGCAGTTATGTAAATGCAAATACCGCGGGGATATTTAAATCCCCCGTGGATTTGCAATTGCGACTGGTCTCATTAGCATCCCTTTTCCGAAAAAGGGTGCCAATGTAGACACAGCCAAGCGATGTGTTCTTGTAAGACAGGGTCCACTAGTTCAAGCTCCCCCCTACTCTGGTGTTACATTGCAGGGCAGACATACCTACAGACTGTTTTGCCTTGGTGCTCATGGCAAGTTATCTGTGGCTGTTATGAAATTTGGAAGTCCCACTTCTCCAGACGCTCACTTCGCAGATTTTCTCAATGAATCTCCTTGTATTTGTCATTCTTTGCAACATCCTTTTCACTGATGGATGAGAATATAATAATAATGAGGCATTTGACAGCATTTTCAGTTTGGATCTGGCAGCCATTGAAACATTTTGCTGCAGCTGCACTTTTGTAAACATACCATAAGTTCCCACAAATAGTTAAACTGAATTCTGCAGTTGCTTGAGTCTGGAGAGCACTGCAAACTTGACTGAGCTGCATGGCAATGAAGAGTTTGAACTACAGGTTGAAACTCTTAATTAGGATTCTCTGGTCTGGCAACATCCATGGTCCAACATGGATGTTGCAGGACCAGAGAGTCCCAGTAGAGGGTCAGCAGTAAGGATCCCTGCAGGGCTGGCAGGGCAGCTGGGCTGCTCAGCAGAGTTGGGAGACCCAGTGTGTGGTTGCCCAGCGGGGCTGGGAGCTCTGGTGCGTGGCTACCCAGGCGCACAACATGTGGGGCTGCTTGTGGAGCCCTGGTGCAGTGTGAATGCTGCCCAGGAAGCTCCAGTGCACCGTGCACATGGCAGCCTGGAGCCCCAGCCCAGCGCTGCCCAATGGAGCCACAGAAGTGATGACTGCCCAGTGGGTCGGCAGAACAGTGGGCTCAGCAGGAGGTGGGGAGCTAGCTGGGAGGCCATTGGCCAGGTTGGGTAGCCAGTGGAAGGGGTCAAAAATTGACCTCCCCATGTCCAGCAAAATTCCTCATCCAGGACCAGTCAGGTCCCGAGGGTGCCGGACCAGGGAGGTCCAACCTGTAGTCTCTCTCTAATGGTGGGTTGGAACCCCAAAGTGGGTTGTGACCCCCTTTGAATGGGGTCACCAGGGCTGAGTTGAAATTGTTGGGGCTAAGGGCTAAACCCTTAGCTCCATTGCCCATGGCCAAAGCTGGGGGCGGGGCTGGAACAGTTTTTATAATGGGGGTGCTGAGACCCATTGAACCAAACTTTAAACCCTGTATATAAGGAAAACCACTTCAAGCCAAAGGGCTTCAGCCTGGGCAGGGATGCTCAGGTTGCAGACCTCTTGCTTGGGGCTGGAGCCCTTGAGATTCAGTTTTTGTCCTCCTGCCCAAACCAGTGAGGCTTTTCCCCCTGCCACCTTGGGAAGTGGGGCTCAGGCTTTGGTTCCCCCTCTGGGGGTTGTGAAGTAATTTTTGTTACCAGAAGGGGGTCACGGTGCAACAAAGTTTGGGAATGCCTGGTTTAAACCAGTTTTAAAGTCATTGGGCTAGATTCACCAGTCAGCATTGTTGTAACTTAATTAATTTCAGTGTATTTTTGCCCACTTACAACAGTAGTGAATTTGGCCCTTGTTATGCAATGCCCAGGGGACCCAAACAAAATTCTTTGGGGTCATGAGCTCTGAGGGGAGTTAAATGGGACTCAGAATGAAGAGCTGGTTTAATGTATCAGCATAATATCTGCAACCCACATTCTGTATTAATCAGACCATTTGAGCAGAGACACAAGATGATGGAAATGAAGGAACCCGTGAACCTTTCTGCTTTGTTTCCTCATATCATGCCCCATTCTCATCAGAATTTTGTCAGCAACAATAGCTGTCCCAGTGTGCCTCAGTCCAGAAGAGAAGATGCAGCTGAAAGCATCCAGAACTGCAATGCTTGCATTTAAAGCCCTTTGAATAAGGACAATTCCTTTGTGTGCTGGCTAGGAATCTGAGCACATTGGCTGAAAAACAGCCCCAGGAATAGTTCATTAATGCAGACATCAAATGCTAGGCTTCAAATGCTGACCAGTGTGAAAGCCAGTTCAAAAGTGTTCCACAGTCTGACATAGTGCCAGCCTGTGGCAGGAGAGGTTAAAAAGAGAAAGAAGCTGCACAGATATTGAAGATCAAATAATTGCCTTTTATCTACAGTGATTGTACATTAACTACACAATAATGAATTTATTGTTGGGATCACGGTAGGACTAAGGGTAACTAACGGTGGAATGGCTCACCGGCTGAAGTAATACATCCACCATCATGTGAGGGCTTTAATTTGAGATTGGAGAAAAGAGATGCTTGGCTCACCCACAAGTAATTGGGCGTGATAATGTGCACTTATATAGGAGGGAAGAATAACTTGCCAGATAGCAGGAATCATTGGGAAATTCGATGGCCTGTGTCACACAGGGTGTCAAACTAGGTGATCATATTGGTCTTAAAAATCTAAGGATCTGTGTTCTTCTTTCAAAGGTTTCAGGAAGCTAGCTGCTTAGAGAAGCTAATGGCAGAGGCATGAAGCATTTTTTTTTTTTTTTTTTTAATAAATACTATGGGTGTTTGCTGCAACATCTGAGCTCTTACTTCTATGGTATTTAATTTCCTCCTGTTCTCTGTAGTCTTGGAAGATGGATGCTATTGTGAATCAGATCATTTACAACCTGCTTCAGGATAGTTCTGTGAAGTCAGTGTATATCCTTAATGCCAACAAACAAACAGGCAGACAAACCAAAAGCCTCACTTCAGGGCCGGTCCTAACCAATTGGCAGTCCCGGGCGACCACCTGGCTCGTCTGTAGGGTTGTCAGATGGTTTTAAAAAAAAATATTGCAAAAAAAAAAAGGTCAGGGAGTAACCAGGGAAATCTGGGGGGAGAATTCGGGAGGTCGGGCAGAAATGCGGCTCTAAGATTGGCTCTGCCCCTCTTTAACCATTTGAGGGTTAGCCATAGATCTTATTGCACTAACACATCTCAAGTTGCTGTGATACAAATGTCCTATACTATGCAAAAGGACCCACAGACATTTCCATGTTTCCTACATTATCTTGGTAGCAGCACCACTTTCATTGTTATCAGTTACAATGATTTCTAGTCATCTACTTACAATTCTTTGCATGAAAATAATTTATCTTTCTTATTTTCCTCCTCTTAAGAAATATTTATTTCAAAAGTTTGAGCCACCAGTCATAGTTATAGTGTGTGGAGCTTTACAGTATTATTGTATTTAGATTCCTGAACAAAACTTAACCAAAATTGGCTATGTCCTCAGCTTTCTGGTGTTCAGTCTCTCTATGTGTACAGAAGTTAAAATTTGCATTCTGGGAGTTGTGGCATTAGCTGATCCGAATACATAATGGCACAGATTCCCTCCAAAGTGGCAGTGTATCTGTGCATTAGGTTTTCTATATCAGTTTTGGAAGGAATGTGATTTAAGCTGCATTTTGGCACCAGCCAAAAAAAATGCACCTACAGCTGATGCGTCTACAAATCCCACATTTGGCCATATAAACCATTTAACTTCTCAGGTAAACAGCTACTTACTTGAATGAGAACCTGATCTGTTATGGGATTTTACACATTCATTAAGTCCATCAGCATTTTTCCTGGTTGAAATTTACATAGGCACACTTCATAGTTTATTCTTATGAGACATCTTATCTCTCAGACACCTTCAGATAACCCCTATTCAAAGCCTGTTTGCCAAGTATAAAGGCTTAAAATGTGTCCTGTAGTAATTATCTTGTGGTCTTAGGGTAACTAATTTTGAAGGACCTGATCAAATCAGAATAACAAGATAACAATTACTTTGGAATGGGACAATGGGTCAGAGAAAATAAGAACTGTCCTGGATCTTTGTACAAAACTAAACCCCACCCAAAGTTACGAAACTTGAAAAAGTTTGGTCATATCACCTCTCCCTCTAGACACGTCCCACCTCAGCATTTCCTCATGGTGATGGGGACCAGCAGCAGATGTACTGAAATATTACAAAAGGCTATTTTTTGGTGATAGTTCCAGTGTGACAACAACCAGTAAATGCTTCAAATTTGTTGTGATTTTCAGCTCAGTTTTAAAGCTTTTGTTTAAGTAAGTGTGAAGAAGTATCCAAAATGCTTAATGTTTGAAAATTTTCTCATTTATTATTTTACTTTATTGTTACAGATTAACCATTTTTGTAGCTATACAAATATAAAGCTAAATTTACCAAATGAGGCCTCTTAGCTGTGCGTGCAAAATTTGTGCATGCAACTCTTTAATATGCAGATATCTGTGGTTGTATGTACAAATGGGCTGTTTGGATGTACACATGCAGAAATGGTTGCACATAGCCTGATGTAGCTCAGATTTGCCATCAACATTTGGCCCATTGTGGCTTGACTATGGCTTTTAATAATCAGCTAAAGAATGTGTAAGTAGTTCTGCCCTGTAACTTAGATTACAAGTTGTTTTGAAATTTCTTTTATGGTTCATCTGACACAATTTGTTTCAGACTCAAAGCAAAATGTACTGGTAGCAAAAAAAAAAGCTACAGCTGGTTCTTTAACATAAAGAAAAATGAAAAACAATTGTGCGTTCTTGTTCTGCCGCCAAATACAATTATGTACTCTTGTCCTTCTGCTTAGACACTTTGGGTGCTAATTTGACTAAATTAGCAGGAGCTGCAGTGACTGCACCATCTCCTTTACAAAAAACACAGAAGAAACTAAAACGTGTTTGTTGTTTTGTTAGTTTTTACTTCCCTTCTCCAATACATTGAGGAGCTGTGAGAAACACTGGGTTTTAATTGGTAAAAATCTTGGCTCTTTGTTAAAAATATGTTTGTCTCCCTCATATAGAACGTGAATCTTTAGTTTCTTCGAAGACCCATCTGTGACTGGACCTGCATTCTGCTGGTTACTGATGGTCCTAAATGCAGTCAAAAAGAATCTTCCTTAGACACTGAAGAGACACAGCAGCACCCAGCTATTCAGAATGATTAAAAGAACTATCTAACACAGCTCTAATGGAGAAAAATCACAATCAGTAAGTGGCATAAATGGGGCTGAATTGACAGATTTGATTCCATTATGCATTCACTAATAGAGCTTACTATCAAAACCCATTCCACCTAAAAATAATCCGTCATTCACAACTGATATTATTACTTATTTGTCAGGAAGATACTTACATAAAACCACACACACTCTTTGTTTTCTTTGCCCTTTTCTCTGTCGCTATCCTATGTACTTTTTATGATCCATCAATCATGTGACCAAGCTTTTGAGTTCTGTGTAACTCTAAAGGGTGCTTCATATCATAATTGTCAACATTTACTACTGCCAGTGTATAATAATAACATATTGTGTCAAGTAATTAATATTGCTTGCTGTTCCTTTACTCATATGTGGCAAAATCTCAATAAAAATTAAAGTTCTCACTAGACAATCTGTATAAATATCTTAGTGGACTACTTCACTAAAAGGCAGGCTACCTCCACACCAATACAACTTTGACATTGCAGACTTTGGAGTGTTTATTGTGTTTGGCAGGGAAGTCTTAACCTTTCAGCTCACTGACATACAGTTAACTATACTGGGTAAAAAATTCAAAAGATAAGATAGCAATACACCAGTACGGCCAAGCCCTGAGAACCTTAAGCAAGCAAATGCCTGAGTATGATTTTAGTAAAAATTGAGTAAAGATGTCAGTGTTTGACTTATGATCAGGGCATTAATCATGACCACCTACTTGGGTTTCTCACATTATGTTCATGTTCTTTTATTTCTGAACCAAATTTAAATTAGAAGAAGAAAGTTACTACTACCCATTTAAGTTAACTACTGACACAACGTTCTACCATTGTATGTTGTGACTTAAGCCTTAATAGTAAAATTTGCCAATTTAGACAGTTAAAGTTATGCTTCTGAATCTATATATAGCCATGTAAACAAGTTGCTGGATTATCAGAGGTGCTTATTGTTTGTAATACCCATTTACTTTAATAGATCTCAGCCCTTCTGATAACTAGATAATTTATTTAGGTATGGATATATGGATTTGACTAGCTTTTGAGGAAGAATGATTGATGAAAGAGTTCTCTATCTTCATGAATAAAAATGGATAATTCCCTTCTGTCTAAAATCTGTCTACTCAAGGAGCTGATAGAGGAGGTATCTGAGCCTCTAGCTATCATCTTTGGAAAATCATGGGAGACAGGAGAGATTCCAGAAGACTGGAAAAGGGCAAATATAGTGCCCATTTATAAAAAGGGAAATAAGAACAACCCAGGAAACTACACACCAGTTAGTTTAACTTGTGTGCCAGGGAAGATAATGGAGCAAGTAATTAAGGAAATCATCTGTAAACACTTGGAATGTGGCAAGGTGATAGGGAACAGCCAGCATGGATTTGTAAAGAACAAATCATGTCAAACCAATCTGATAGCTTTCTTTAATAGGATAAAGAGTCTTGTGGATAAGGGAGAAGCGGTGGATGTGGTATACCTAGACTTTAGTAAGGCGTTTGATACGGTCTCGCATGATATTCTTATCAATAAACTAGGTAAATACAACTTAGATGGGGCTACTATAAGGTGGGTGCATAACTGGCTGGATAACCGTACTCAGAGAGTAGTTATTAATGGTTCACAATCCTGCTGGAAAGGCATAACAAGTGGGGTTCCGCAGGGGTCTGTTTTGGGACCGGCTCTGTTCAATATCTTCATCAACGATTTAGATATTGGTGTAGAAAGTACACTTATTAAGTTTGCAGATGATACCAAACTGGGAGGGGTTGCGACTAATCTGGAGGATAGGGTAATAATTCAAAATGACCTGGACAAATTGGAGAAATGGTCTGAGGTAAATAGGATGAAGTTTAATAAAGACAAATGCAAAGTGCTCCACTTAGGAAGGAACAATCAGTTTCATACATACAGAATGGGAAGCGACTATCTGGGAAGGAGTATGGCAGAAAGGGATCTAGGGGTTATAGTGGACCACAAGTTGAATATGAGTCAGCAGTGTGATGCTGTTGCAAAGAAAGCAAACGTGATTCTGGGATGCATTAACAGGTGTGTTGTGAGCAAGACACGAGAAGTCATTCTTCCACTCTACTCTGCACTGGTTAGGCCTCAGTTGGAGTATTGTGTCCAGTTCTGGGCACCTCATTTCAAGAGAGATGTGGAGAAATTGGAGAGGGTCCAGAGAAGAGCAACGAGAATGATTAAAGGTCTAGAGAACATGACCTATGAGGGAAGACTGAAGGAATTGGGTTTGTTTAGTTTAGAAAAGAGAAGATTGAGGGGGGACATGATAGCAGTTATCAGATATCTAAAAGGGTGTCATAAGGAGGAGGAGAAAACTTGTTCATCTTGGCCTCTGAGGATAGAACAAGAAGCAATGGGCTTAAACTGCAGCAAGGGAGGTTTAGGTTGGACATTAGGAAAAAGTTCCTAACTGTCAGGGTAGTCAGACACTGGAATAAATTGCCCAGGAGGTTGTGGAATCTCCATCTCTGGAGATATTTAAGAGTAGGTTAGATAAATGTCTATCAGGGATGGTCTAGACAGTATTTGGTCCTGCCATGAGGGCAGGGGACTGGACTCGATGACCTCTCGAGGTCCCTTCCAGTCCTAGTATTCTATGATTCTATGATTAGCAAAGACAAATTAAAGCATCTGACATTTATACTTACTGTAGGTGAGGAGGGTGTGTATATGTGTGTGTGTGTGTGTGTGTATGTATGTGTATGTGTGGTGGGGAAATATAGGAAAGAAAGTTAACAATTCAGATCAATTTCAGAGGGTACGTATACACAGCAGGGCTAAAGTCAAATTAAGCAATGCAACTTCAGCTATGTCAATTGCATAGCTTAAGTCGAAATAGCTTAACTCGGCTTTAGGTGCTCTCTACATAGCAGGAAGTCAAAGAAAGAACACTCTTCCTTCGACTTCCCTTACTCTTCTTGAAATGAGGGTTACCATGAGTCAGAGTAAGAAGTTCTCCAGCTCAACATTATTTTGAAATAAAGTCTTGTAGTGTAAACATGCTCTTTGTTCTTTTGGAATAATGTCAGTGCTCGTGTAGACGCTGCTGCTGTATAGACGTACCCAGAGGTAGCCTGCTAGTCTGTTAGTCTGCTTCTGCAAAAACAACAAGAAGTCCAGTGGAATCTCAGCCTCGGTGTACACTAGGGAGTCTTTTCAAAGTAACTCCCCTTATTTTGAAATAACAAGTGAAGCGCCCACACTATCAAGCCCATTATTTCAAAATAAGGGGCTGGTTATTTCAAAATAACAACTCCTGCTTTCCTTGGGGAATACGTTTATTTCAAAATAGTTATTTTGGGAGTTATTATTTCAAATTTAATTATTTCTAAATAATTTCTTGGTGTAGACATGCCTTTAAAGACTAACAATTTTACTATGGCACAAGATTTTGTGAGGGGCAACTCACTTCATCAGATGCATGAAATGAAAGATAAAGGAGTGTTACATCAAAGCTAATTCAATCAGGTTGGATGTAGACAAGAAGATGAAAATACCTAAAATGGAAAATGACTTATGGCAATGAGACATTCCCAATCCCTAGTCAGACCCATTTTGATGATGTCAAATTTACATAAAAATTCCAGCTCAGAAGTTTCACATTGCAGTCTGGTTTTGAAGCTATTTTTGCTTGAGGATGGCAACTTGTGATAACTGCTGAGCCAGCCCAGCTAAAAGAGAGTAAAGTGGCTTCTATTCAGACTCATGCATCATCAGTAGAATTGCTAAGTTCCAGCTGCAGAATCTTTATCTCTTGAGAGAATGAAGCAGAAAGATCAGAGTGATTTTGGATGAATTTTCAGCATTGGCAGAATTAGGGCTTATCTAAATGGGAAAATTATACTGTCATAAGAACATACTCCATACCATGGCCATACCATGGTTCATCTTTCCCAATATCCTATGTCATACAGTGCCATAACAGAGCTTCTTCTTTGGAGTTACCTATCCCCGTCTTCCATTCCTGGCTTCTGATAACCAGAAGTTTAGGTTTAAATGCCGCAAACATGGGATTGCATCCTTGGCTAATAGTCATTGACAAACCTAGCCTCCATGAATTTACCCAGTTCTTTTTTTTAACCCAATTATACTGTGTGCAATCACAAGATCCTATAGCTATGAGTTCAACAGGTTCGTTGTGCATTGATATTTCCTCTTGTTTCTATTAAACAAACCTACTGCCTATTAATTTCCCTGTTTTTTGCATTGTGCGAAAGAGTAAACAACTCTCCCCTAGTTACTTTTTCCATACCATTCATGATTTTAGAGACCTCTATCATATTCCCCTTAGTTTCTAAGAGGAACAGCCCTCATTTTTTTTTAGTTTCTCCTCATGTGGGAGCATTTTTGTTGCACTTTTCAGTCCATTGTGTTCTTTTTGAGATGACGTAACCAGAAATGGACATGGTATTCAAGGCGTGGATGCATTACAAATTTATATAGTGGAATTTTTCTGAGGAAAACCCTTTGGGGTTTAGATGTGTGGTCCCTTTAAATATTTGTACCAGGAGAGAAAAGCTGATTGTTTCAGAAAGAGGAAGTTTTGTTTGGTGAGTGGGTGCAGAGTGGAGCGTGAAGAAGGGGTGTGTGTCTGGAGCTCCAGACAGAAGACCTACATCAAGCAGGCCCTTACAGAGCAAAGCAGTGGAGAACCTGCCTGAATCCTGGGAGGGACAGAGCGGCTGACTGGGAGACACCCCAGGACAGGACCCAGGAGAAGCACTGTGCCAAGGAGGAATTGCCTGAGAAGGACAAATCAGAGCTTGACCCAGGATTGTTGCTGCCCAGATCTGTATGGGGCTGTGAGTACTGGGGCTTGTGACTTTGCATTGGGAATAAGGAGGAAACTACAGAGCATTTGCAGAGAGGGGCAGAAGAGGGCAGTGGAGGGATTTGTTGGGGAAAATTTAATGGTACTGAAGACAACCAGAAGCACCCAAGACTCTTTGCCAGACTGGAACTGTTCCCAGGGCTCCTGAATTCTGACTGCAAATGCATTGCTTTGTGTGTGCACTTTCAGATGGCAGTACCATTGGCCCTGTGGGGCTGGTGTTGATGTAACCCTGTTCTACTGCTACCCATGTCATTCCTTAAATGTTTTTCTTTCCTATATTCATTGTACTCTTCAGGTCTGTGTGTGTTCACTCTGGGGATACCCTCTGTGGATATTTTTATTCAGGAAGAGTTTCCAAGGGGTTATACCAATACAATTATAGTGATTTAATTAAACTGGTATAATAATATAAAAAATAACTAGTTACACTTCCATGTAGATAAACCCTTTGAATCAAAACCAAAACCCCACCAGAAGTAAAACAAAACATACCCCACCTTTTTTACATCAAAATTGACCTAATTTGCTCTGGAGTGACAAACAGTGAGCAGAAGTTCAATGAAGGCTTGAAAAAACAAAACAAAACAAAACAAAATCCCAACAGAGTCACTTCTGGTATCAGCTGAAAACAACCATTAATCAGTTGTTGCAATGAAAATTATGTCATAAAATAACATTCCTCAACCAAACTCCCGGGTCTAACATTCCCAGGCCCATCATACAAAACTTAACACAATTAGCAAATAAAATCTGTCAGTCATATTAGGGAATGTGCAAACTAAGGGACAGATGGGGCAGGCATGTGTGGATAGCAAAGAAAGATGGCCACATAACAGCGTTTAGCCCACTGGGTCACCTCCATTCCATGCATTATGCTTTTCTGGACAATAGGTAAACATCCTCACCATAACCCCCCCCCCCGCCCCCCCACAAAAGTGGGAGAATGTAGGAGAAAGAAAGAGTCTGAAACATGGGCCTGGTGCTTGAACCAATGTAAGCAAGAGTTATACTATCAGTAATAGACAGGCGGTGTCAAAAACAAATGTTTGCCTGCAAGTCAGTGTCTCTCGGCACTAGAACTGCTAGCATGGATAGAAGCACATGAAATATGTAAATATATGCCACCAGGACAGTACAAGGACAACCAGCTGAGTACATGATAAAATAGTTGGAAGCAACAAGAGTAAAAGCATAACAACAGGCAGTGAATGCTTTGGAGGAAAGTACAAGTGGGGGTACCAAGCGTGTCATTAGTGCTTAAGATGATACGTACAGTGTGTATCATAGATTGTTCATTTCTGTCTATTAATATTGGGATACCTCGACTTAATTCTTTAGCTGGAGTAGGGGTTTTAGAGAAATTCATACTATCAATTGAGCTGCGTCCATTGTTCCAGGTACAAATACATAGGGGCTCAAAGGCCATCTGGCTACCGCCACCTATTAATGTACTTTGTTTAACAATAAACCTGACTTGGGTGCCTTCGTATCTTATCTGAGTCTGTGATCTTTGGAGACTCTCCTGAAGTCTATTATGCTAGCTATCTGCACAGAGCTGGTATAATATACTAAGGGAGCATACAAAAATGCACGCAGCCAAACATTTATCATCACTGACAGAGCAGGAGACGTGTCAGGATACCACACTGGAATATCCTGAATTTACGGTATTGCTGTCCTGAACTACTACACACTGGACAAATGTTAGAAATGGCAGGCTGGATGCTTACTCATATGCCACTTGGGAAGCCCCAGCTACAGTGGGAATAGCAAACAAGTAGCTACTCTTGCAGCTCAGTAAAGGGGAAAAAAACCAAACCAAAGGCTTTTTTCATGTGCAAAGAACCAATTTTTGCTTTTTTGTCTTCCAAGAAGTGGGGAACTTTGTATAATAGAATAGTGTTATTGTCATGTGGCAGAAGGTGTTTTTAGAGCTATTACTATTAATTATTAGCATCACAGAAGTACCTAGAGTCCCCAGAAGAAATCGGGTGCCCATTGGGGTAAACACCACACATAATGTATAAAATAAGAGGCAGTTCCTGCCTCAAAAATCTTACAATAATAAACTATTTTACTACATTGATGTTAGTAATGATGTCAGACACCAACAGCCTTGGATCAGTGCTTGTTTATTATTTTAAATTGAAATAAATGAAATAAAAATGAAATAAACTATTTTTAAACCAACAATTTGTGCAGTACAACTCCATCTAACTCAGCTCTGCGCACACGAAAGCTGAGGTATATAAAGTTGCCTAAGGGACTTGGAAGATAATGAATAAGAATTTGGTATATGGATGCCCTAAACAATGTTGAAAATTTCAGGCTGTCTCTAGATATGCTGTGGTACTTTTGCTTGGGTCCTAAAAGACTGGCTGTCACTGGGCAAACTGGCCCTAATGGTTGGTGGTTTAGCTGCAACTGTGCCAGATTTGGCCTGCTTCCCTGAGGCAATGAGTGAAGTCATTTGACAAGAGATCAGGTGACGAGGAGCCAGGATTGCTAGGAGATAAAGAACAGAACACAGAGAGAAAATTGAGAGAGGTGAAGATGTTTAGGAGTCAAACCAAGAGGACCAGCATCCCTTTCTTCTGAAAAGAGAGTGGAATGGTGGCCCAGAAGAATAATATGACAGGAAGATGCCCTGCAAAGGAATAGCAATGCAGGTTGAGGCTAAGGGTTCAGCTGGCTCACTTCCTAGATATTGTTTCATTCACTGTGGCCATGTCTACACTATGGCTACATCTACATTGCACAGTTATTTCGGAATAAGTTATTCCGAAATAGTTATTCCAAAATAGCTTATTTCAAAATAGCACATCTACATTGCCTCAAAATTAGTCTGAGGGAAGCTTCTCTAATGTAGATGTGCTATCTCGATTTAGAGACCCAGGAGAACTAACTTGGAATGGACCTGGTGAAGGGCTATTTCGAAATAGCAGAAGTGGAGTGTCTACATATGCCTTATTTCAAAATAGCTATTTAGGAATAAGAGTTATTCCTCGTAGAATGAGGTTTACAGAAGTTGGAATAATCCATCCATTATTTCAAAATTATTTTGAAATAACAGGATTTCTATGTAGGCACACGCATAGTTATTTTGGAATAATGGCTGTTATTCTGAAATAACTTTGCTGTGTAGACACACCCTCAGATATTAGTCTAAATTTACTAAGTTCGACTTCTGGGCACCCAATTTTACAAATTTGAAGTTCTGTGTCCTCACTATAGCGAAGAATTGAAATCAGTCTGAGGCAGGTTCTCTTAATGTGGATGTGCTACCTCGGGCTCAGAGCCCCAGGAAGCACTCTGGGGAGCTGCAGGAGGCCTCCTGGAGACCAATAAGTTTGAATCAGTGGCACTGGAGCATCCACACTAACGTTATTTCAGACTTACAAGTTCAGGAATAGCATTGTTTGTCATGAAAAGCAGGACTACGGAGTTCAAATTCCGTGGCCCCTTATTCCAGAATAACGGGTTTGGTAATATGGACGCATCATCTACAAATTCAACCTGGGGGGCGCTAATTTTGGAATAAGGTCCTAGTGTAGACCAGGCCTGTGAGTGAAGCTGAATACAGGTTAGGTTGAACAAACAAACTTGATTAAACCCTGTGTGCTGCTCTGTCCCTTTGGCAGATTTGCATCTAATTTCCTGCATTCCCTGTTCTCATGTGTCCTGTCATTCAATGATTGTCCCACCAGAGATCATAGAATCATAGAGCTGGAAGAGACCTCAGGAGGTCACTGAGTCCATCTCTTTGCCCAAAGCAGGACCAATCCCAACTAAATCAACCCAGACAGGGCTTTGTCAAGCCGAGACTTAAAAACCTCTAGGGATGGAGATATCTCCCTAGGTAACCCATTCCAGTGCTTCACTACCCTCCTAGTGAAATAGTTTTTCCTAATATGCAACCTAGACCTCCCCCACTGTAACTTGAGACCATTGCTTCTTGTTCTGCCATCCGTCACTACTGTGAACAGCCTCTCTCCATCCTCTTTGGAACCTCCCTTTGGGAAGTTGAAGGCTGCTGTCAAATCCCCCCTCACTCTTCTCTTCTGCAGACTAAACAAACCCAAATCCCTCAGCCTCGCCTCATAGGTCATGTGTTTCAGCCTCCTAATCATTTTGGTTGCCCTCCGCTGGATCCTCACCAATCCTTTCTGTAGTGGGGGGCCCAGAACTGGACGCAATGCTCCAGAAGTGGCCTCACCAGAACCAAATAAAGGGGAATAATCACTTCTCTAGATCTGCTGGCAATGCTCCTCCTAATGCAACCTAATATTCCATTAGGCTACAAGAGCACACTGTTGACTCATATCCAGCTTCTCATCCACTGTAATCCCCAGATCCTGGGCCCTCTGACTCTTAGCTTCACTGATCATGTTACATCTTCCTTATTTTACAGATTTTTAATTTTATTTTATTTTAATGTAAACTTTAAAAATAAGTAATTGATGCACAGACGGTACCTGTGTCCCTTCATAAGGGATGTAGGGGCACTTTAGTCACATAACAGTGTCATGAGACCCAAGTGATCCAAATGAAAAGGAGGCACTAATGAAGCAACTGACATAGCACCCTGTGAGAGCCTACAGAAACACAGAAATAATCACAGAACAGAAAGACAGAGGTTGATCCCCACAGGGAGGGTTTTGAGATTCTGCAGAGAACTAGTTTGCCAGTCTCAAAAGACAGGTGGAAGAGAGATGGTGATTGGTCATTCCAGTGTGATTGTTTGTCAAGGAGGACAAACTATCTAAAAAAATATGTAACTAGCACAGAGAGTGGTAAAGATGAGACTCCACAACTCAGCTATGTGAACATCTTGTTCAATTGTAGCTGATCTCGTTTGTTTACCATTTCTCAATGTATTTTTAATCACGAGTCATCAATTACATCTAACTATGTATTTTGGAAAATAGCAAGGTTATTTGTATCAGTAATTTGGTTTGGGCCCATATAGAAAAATGAATAATGTATAACGTAAGCAATAACAGGCCCAAACAATGAGGTATAATCAATTTTCAAAAGTAACTACTGAATCAGGGTACTTAGGCTGAGACACTGCAAATAAATCTTTAGTGACATTCTGGCTCCACTGAAGTGATAGGTGGTTTATTAACCTCAGTAGTATCATGATCTCACCCATGAATTTAAAGGTTAATTGATCAGCACTTTTACTTGGTATTTCAAATTGCACATTCAAAATGGAGGTACCCAAAATTGCTAGGCACTTTTGAAAATCTCTAATCCAGTATCTTTTACAACAGAATGCTTAATTTTCACATTCTGCAGTAACATAAGGAGGGTTGATTGTAGCTTTTGATAGTAAAACCATTGGACTACTTTAAAGGGACCATATCATAGCTTATGAATGACTTCACAGCCCGTCAGTTATAATCCATCAACTGAATGGACTTCAGATTGTCATGTCAACCATTTCTATCAAATGGTTCTGACTTCTATCACCAATGGAAAGCTCATTTTCAATTTTGCCTTTTAATAGAGTTTTAATATTAAAAAGAGCTTTAGAACCATCTGGCTCATAAACTGTAAGCAAATAACACTTCTTGATTGATTATGGAACATAACCTCAGGTAAGTGTAGCATGAGCAATTAATTGAAAATTGCTTTTCATTTTGAATTTGCTCTGGGCTAGCCAATGATAATTATTTCATCTGGCTCACTTCACATTTACATACTCTTCATGCCCAAACTATGTTTTACAAAATGTAAAACAATTATATTTATAAATAATATTTTTATGTGCTGGTGCTTGATTCCATATGGATATTCTTTATTTTTTATTTGCACTCCTACAGACAGATAAAAGGCAAAGTATTATAGCTACACTTCTTAATGGCTCTCAGGAGTGTTTTTTATTGAAAGATGTTCAAAGAACTGAAGGAAACAATTGACTGAACTACACTGGAATAGGTGCTATGTCGTAAAGAGAGATGTGTCATAGGAGGAACTGGTATGAATATGTTAATATTGGAGGCTATGAACCAAAGCAAAGATATGATTTCTGTATATATTAGAACTATAGGCTGTGTCTACATTGGGCCACTTATTCCGGAAAATCAGCCGCTTTTCCGGAATAAGCTGCGAGCTGTCTACACTGGCCCCTTGAATTTCCGGAAAAGCACTGATGATCTACAGTAAGAAATCAGCTGCTTTTCCAGAAAAACTATGCTGCTCCCGCTCAAAGTCCTTTTCCGAAAACTGTTCCGGAAAAGGGCCAGTGTAGACAGCCCAGTGGTCTTTTCATAAAAAAGCCCGATCGCGAAAATGGCGATCGGGCTTTCGAAAGCGTCTACATTGGCCACGGGCGCTTTCGGAAAAAGGGCTTTTCCGGAAAAGCATCCTGCCAATGTAGACGCGCTTTTTCCGGAAATACTTATAACAGAAAACTGTTCCGTTTTAAGCATTTCCGGAAAATCATGCCAGTGTAGACGTAGCCATACAGTATGAGCATAAGTTTGATCACAAACTTGAAATTCAGACCAGCATCACTGACAGAAGCATGAGTGCTTCAAGGTGATGTCAACCCATTCAAGCAAACAAAGGCCAATGTATGATTTTGCATAATAATTATTCAAAATGTGTGGTTTTATATGAAACCAGATTGTTGGAAAAGAACAGGAGACCCAGAGATGGATGGGGCAATAGGGCACCTTTATTGCTGATACTCATTCTGTCTCAGATCCTACCTACCTGGGATGTGAGCAACAAATTAAACCCAAGTACACCTTTTTATCTTAGTATGTAAATACATGTATCAATTATATCACCCTTTAAGCCCTAATTTTGTAATGTAAACTCCCATATAATACATAATCATAACCATGTGATAAATATAATTATACCCACCCCTGTTTATTGTTTACAGCTTTTTAGTTGATGTAGGCAGTTCTCCCATCACAGAACTCCTTGAATCAGCAACTAACAAGGGGTACAGGATATGTGACCCTGTATGTATACTTCTGAGTGGACAAGGGAGTAAGGAAGATAGCATTGTTAACACATAGGCCATTCATTAAAAAGTTACATCTTGGGTACAGCTGCATGCTCATCTATCCTGAGCAAACAGGGAAGGAGGAATCAAAACGAGTCTGTAAATCAATAGAAGCAGGGTCTGCCTGGGCTGTGCCCCTTTACAATGGTCGCAACAACCAAGACACCTCATTTAACCCTTATACAGCCCAACACAAATCATAGAAGATAAGGGCAGAAAGAGACCTGAGGAGGTTGTCTAGTCCAATGACTTACTCAAAGCAGGACCAACCCCAACTAAATCATCCAAGCCAGGGCTTTGTCAATCTGGGTCTTATAAACCTCTAAGGATGAAGATTTTACCATCTCCCTAGGTGACCCATCTCAGTGTTTCACCACCCTCCCAGTGACATAGTTAATCCAAATATCTAACCTAGACCTCCCCATTTCAACTTGAGACCATAGTTCTTCATTCTGTCTTCTGCCACCACTGAGAACAGCCTAGCTCCATCCTCTTTGGAACCCTCCACCCCGATCACCTAGTTGAAGGGTGCTAACAAATCCCCCCCAATCTTCTTTTCTGCAGACTAAATACGCCCAGTTCCCACAGCCTCTCTTCCTAAGCCATGTGTTCCAGCCCCCTAGTCATTTTTGTTGCCCTCTTATGGACACTCTCCAATTTGTCCACATCCTTTCTGTAGTGGGAGGCTGAAATCTGGATGCAGAACTCCAGATATGGCCTCACTAGTGCCAAGTAGAGGAGAATAACCATTTCCCTCCATCTGCTGGCAATACTCCTATGAATGCAGCCCAATATACTGTTAGCCTTCTTGGCAACAAGGGCACGCTTTCTTATATCAAGTTTCTCATCCACTGTAATCGTCAGGTCCGTTTTCTGCGAAACAGCTGTGTAGTCAGTCGGTCCCCAGCCTATAGCAGTGCTTGGGATTCTTCCATCCTAAGTGCAGAACTCTGCACTTGTCCTTCTTGAACCTTATTAGATTTCTTTTGGCCCCATCCTCCAATTTGTTTAGTTTACTCTGGACTCTATCTTTACCCTCCAGAGTACCTTTCCCCCCAGCTGAGTGTCATCCATGAACTTGCTGAGAGTGCAATCCATCTTATCATCCAGATCATTAAGCAGGATATTGAACAAAATTGGCCCCAGGACTGACCCTTGGGCACTCCACTTGATCATAGAATCATAGAGCTGGAAGAGACCTCAGGAGGTCATCAAGTCCAGCCCCCTGCCCGAGGCAGGACCAGTCCCAACTAAATCAACCCAGACAGGGCTTTGTCAAGCCGAGACTTAAACACCTCTAGGGATGGAGATTTCACCACCTCCCTAGGTAATCCATTCCAGTACTTCACCATCCTCCTAGTGAAATAGTTTTTCCTAATATTCAACCTAGACCTCCCCCACTGTAACTTGAGACCATTGCTCCTTGTTCTGTCATCCGTCGCTACTGTGAACAGCCTTTCTCCATCCTCTTTGGAACCTCCCTTCAGGAAGTTGAAGGCTGCTATCAAATCCCCCCTCACTCTTCTCTTCTGCAGACTAAACAAACCCAAATCCCTCAGTCTCTCCTCATAGGTCATGCGCTCCAGCCCCCTAATCATTTGCCCTCCGCTGGACCCTCTCCAGTGCATCCACATCCTTTCTGTAGTGGGGGGCCCAGAACTGAACACAATATTCCAGATGTGGCCTCACCAGAGCCGAATAAAGGGGAATAATCACTTATCTGGATCTGCTGGCAATGCTCCTCCTAATGCAATCTAATATGCCATTAGTCTTCTTGGCTACAAGGGCACACTGTTGACTCATATCCAGCTTCTCATCCACTGTAATCCCCAGGTCCTTTTCTGCTGAACTGCTACTTAGCCATTCAGTCCCTAGCCTGTAACAATGCTTGGGATTCTTCCATCCCAATTGCAGGACTCTGCACTTGTCCTTGTTGAACCTCATCAGATTTCTTTTGGCCCAATCCTCTAATCTGTCCAGGTCACTCTGGACCCTATCCCTGCCCTCCAGCATATCTACCTCTCCCCCTAGCTTAGTGTCATCTTCAAACCTGCTAAGGGTGCAATCCATCCGCTCATCCAGGTCATTAATAAAGATGTTGAACAAAATTGGTCCAAGAACTGATCCTTGGGGCACTCCGCTAGAAACTGTCCACCAACTTGACATTGAGCCATTGATCACTACCCATTGGTCCCGACAGTCTAGCCAGCTTTCTATCCATCTTACAGTCCATTTATCCAATCCTTATTCCCTTAACTTGCTGGCAAGAATATTGTGGGAGACCGTATCAAAAGCCTTTCTAAAGTCAAGGTATAGAACATCCACTGACTTTCCCATATTCACAGAGCCAGTTACCTCATCACAGAAGCTAATCAGATTGGTCAGGCATGCCTTGCCCTTCGTGAATCCATGTTGACTATTCCTGATCATTTTCCCCTCTTCCAAGTGCTTCAAAATGGATTCCTTGAAGATCCCCTCCAGGATTTTTCCGGGACTGAGGTAAGGCTGGCTGGTCTGTAGTTCCCTGGATTGTCCTTCTTCCCTTTTTAAAGATGGGCACTACCTTTGCCTTTTTCCAATCATCCGGGATCTTTCCCGATCTCCATGAGTTTTCAAAGATAATGGCCAAAGGTTCCGCAATGACATTTGCCAATTTGATACGGGCTGCCAGCTATACATCAAGCCATTATTCATTAGCCATTGAGCCCGATGATCTAGCCAGCTTTCTGTCCACCTTATAAGTCATTCATCCAAGCCATACTTCCTTAACTTGCAGGAATGAATACTATGAGAGACCATACCAAAAGTTTTGCTAAACTCAAGGTATATCATATCCATCACTTTCCCCACAGTCACAGAGCCAGCCTTCTCATCTCCATGTTTAAGAATGAATTTCAATTTGGGATTTATTTGGATTTGTTTGAGCTGATGGCAGGGTAAGGAGTCAAATTCGGCCCCTGAATTAATATAAGTATCTATGAAGAAGTAATAGTCATTGTACTGCAAATCTATATATTGATACTAGTACACATAGGTGACATTTGAATTGTTTATGTAAGTGCATGATCATATTAGTTATACTTATTGCCTTGTTTGTTACACACATTGTTGCTATCTCTTGTCTTTTGTTAGACTGTAAGCTCTTGGGGCAGGTTCCATGATTATTTTGTTTTTGTGTTTGTTCATTGTCTAGCCACTACTGCAGTGTGATAGCAATAACATTTTTACAGGTATGAGATTCCGCTTCTGCTTAATCTTGAGCCTGTAACTGACCACTTTAATTGAACATCCAAACCAGCCTGATAATTGGAGTGATAGATTTAAGTTGGATTGAATTTCTGTCACAAAATTAGTGAAAAAAATAAGATCTACAAAAATCATTCAGTTTCCTTGAAAGGTCTCAGAGAATTTACTCCAAGACAGAAACATTATAACATAGTTAGTGGCTTGCATCTGATGCAAAGAGATAATAAAGATCTCACTGGTGTGAGCATCACTTTAGGCATAAAACCCCCACTTATCCAATGCCTCTACTGTGAATCTTGAAACATCACAGGGTGAACAGAGTGACTCTTAAATTCCCTTTCCCAGATGTGAAATATTTTCATGTTGAGCAAAATATTTCACTTCATTTTTTTTTCTACGCGGCACAAACCTAAGTGCTTCTCACATACATATATCTGAGTGTCAAGTAGCTTTGAGAAATAAAAGATTCTACTATAAATACTTTAAAAAATGGACAACCTGGAGATACTCTCTGATTTTCCAATGGTAATAGCAACTCCAATCATTCCACTCCTACCTGAAGAATTAAAAGCCTACACTAGGTGTCAGATTTTTCCATGCAATTCTATGTATAATAAATGAATCAATAAGAAACTTGTTTAAGCAGATTAAACTCTTTAGAGCAATGCTAGGGATTGCTAGGGGGTATTTCTGTTCCATGTTTGGATACAGAATGATGACTTCATTACAGCGAGCTGACTGCCATCATTCTGTTTCCTTCTTCCCCCCCCCCCCCCACATTGCAAAGAAGAATGTGGAGAAAAGATGGCTAATAACCTCTCTTCTATATTTATGCAATGGTGCTGGAAAAATTTGCATAGTGGGGGGTGCTGAGAGCCATTGAACTAAACTATACAGCCTCTATATGATGGAAACTATTTCAAGAGCCCCTACTTCCACCACCTATGTATTTATGTCTTTGCTATCTACTATATATTTGAGAGTTTGTCTGTCTGTCTCTGACTGTTTGTTCATGAACTCCTCCTAAACAGTAATAGCTAAGACCACCAAATTTGATACATAGCTCTTATAAGTTAAGCAAAATAAGGGTTTGGTCCAGGAAAATGGGATGTGCCTGGAATGGGATTGCTTGTCATAAAACCATACAGAAAAGAGAAAGAATCACCAAGCAGGTGAAGGGGGCTGGTTGAGGGTGCACTCCTCCTCCCCCGATGTCTGGGACTCTTCCAGCCCTGATGTTCCCTTTAGAGAGGGTGGAGGGTGATGAAGCTTCCTCCCCCCAGATTCATATGTGGACATTACTGGCTATTCTCCTTTGGCAGGGGACAATGGGAAAATGCACAGTTTGCTGCATTCCTCGCTTTGGCTGGAGAGCACAGGAAGCAGATGAGCAGTGCACTTTGCTCTCACTCCCCTGACAGGGACAGGAAGGGGAACAGCAAGCAGCCATGGTATGAGTCTTGGGTGGGTCTTTGCCTTCCCCCTTTCCCTCCCTCCCACACTTTGCCCTGAACTCCCCCCTCACAGCCCAACTCTGAATCCTGCACCCCCCCCCACTCCTCCAGCCCCCTGCCCTGAGCCCCTCCTTAAGGACCTGAGCAACACTGGGTAAAAGTGCTATCATAAAACAGAACACCTCTAGATCCACAAACTTTAACCTCATAGAGGAATTCAGCCTAATAACCAGTTATGAGATAGTGTCAAGAATAAGGACCCACAGCTAGTCTGCCTTCTTGTTATCTTACCCCCAGGGAGTTTAATAAATGCAGTTGGGCCCATTTAAGCAACCCAATTAGCCAAGCTGCCCTATTGGAAGACATGCTCTTAAGATCATCATCAATCATCGTCATTATCAGGAGCAGCAACAGCAGCAAGGTACTGGCTACTTAACCCATGACTGTGATAGCTGCGGTGCCTGCTTGTACCCAGCCTTGCTTCTGTATTAGAACATAAGAACATAAGAACATAAGAACGGCCGTACTGGGTCAGACCAAAGGTCCATCTAGCCCAGTATCCTGTCTGCCGACAGTGGCCAGCACCAGGTGCCCCAGAGAGGGTGGACCGAAGACAATGATCAAGCGATTTGTCTCCTGCCATCCCTCTCCAGCCTCTGACAAACAGAGGCCAAGGACACCATTTTATCCCCTGGCTAATAGCCTTTTATGGATCTAACCTCCATGAAATTATCTAGCTTCTCTTTAAACTCTATTATAGTCCTAGCCTTCACAGCCTCCTCTGGCAAGGAGTTCCACAGGCTGACTACACGCTGTGTGAAGAAGAATCCTGCCTTGCCTCTCTCCAGTTAACTTGATTCTGACCTTAAGCCCCAGACTGGTTTCTAATTCCTAGGGTGACCCTTGGCTCTGGCACTTGGCTACAAACTCTTGACTCTGACTACTAGGCACAATTGCCCATATCCCAGTCCCTAGCTAACAGAAGCCATGATGATGGGAGGCAGTATGGTGTGGGAGATAGAGCACTGTACTGAGAGAGACCTGGATTTTATCCCTGGCTCTGCCACTGTCCCGCTGGGTGACCTTGGGTAAGTCACTTCACTTCTTTTAGGCTCCATGTCCCTGCCTGTGAAATGGGTTGATGAAACAGACCTTGTTAACACACTTTGATATCTACAAATGAAAACTGCTTATTAGATGCACATTCCTGAGGAATCTGGGATCTAGATTCCTGGAAATGCTATTAGTTAAATCAGGGGTGGGGAACATCTGGCCTGAGAGCCACACGCAATTCATCAGTTAGCTGCTGCTGGCTGCCAGATGGTTTGTTTCCCCAAGTGTCCCTGGGCATGTCCCAAGCATGAGGGACAGAACAGGAGAAAGCAAGAAAATTTAACAAGTGGATAGTGAAGGCTGGCATCACTGAATAATTGGAGGAGAAATTGGTATAGCAGTAGTGAATGAGAAATGATAGGTAGCATAGGGTTAGACTGTAAAGGGCAAATGCAAACATTTGCAGGGCAGCCAAGAAATGAAGGACCAAACCTCATCTAATATCAGTCAGCACCCAAAATATCTAATGGATTGATACCATATATCAGATGCTATATGAACTATTTAGATATACTTGGAAAATCCTGCCCTTTTTACTATATCACTAAAATGATAATTAAGTTATGCATTTACATAATGTTTTTCATCTGAAGAGTTTGGAGCATTTTACAAAGACGTATAAACTAAAATTCACCACCCCTCTGTGTAGCACCCATTTTCCAGATGGAGGAATGAATGTATATTATTCACAAGTCAATCCAGATCAATTTTCTTTTCTATATCCATCGACTCTCCTTCTTCTCTTTATTTCCTCTCCAGCTTTGAAAGATACTACAATGATCAAAATACAAATCCAGACTAATGTATGGACTGAATAGCTTAAGTATTTGGAAAGCCCTAAGATGAAGACTTGAAGTTGAAACCTCCATGCCCGATAACATTTTTGACATCCTAGCCTTTCTGCCTGGCTTCTGCTATGAGCCCCTAACTGGATGGCAACAGAATAAACTCTCTTAGATCAATTTTCTCAGATGTCACACCCCTAGAGAAAATGAGAGCAAGTATCATAAATCACCATACACACAAGTGTTCTGTAGCTGCCCACAGATCTAAACATTTTGGTTACATACACAAAGAAGTCCTACCTCCTATGTTCTGGGAAACAGTGCCTCGAATCTAAATCATATCATGGCAGATATTTATTCAGCAATGTTATCTAGGAAATGCATTGTTACACATTTGCATTTTCCAAGGAAATATTGCAAGAATGGCAGTTCAACAGTGTTTGTAATTATTCTTATTCAACTTGAATTCATCATGCAGGAGTGAATAATTATTTACAAAAAATTATTAGGAAAAAGCTGAATGGATGAGGTACATACAGTCCTTGACTTGCCTAGGCCCCATCTAGAACCTGGGCTTCTGTCTCCTATCCCTGATCTGAGACCAACCTAGAACTTTCCTGCCACCTTCTCATGGGTCATAATCCCCTGTTTGGAGAACACTGAATTAGGCTTTCGATCTGAGAAGTTGACCATTCATTGTTGGTGTCTTTAATTTTGTTTCAGTCTCCTCCTTTGGGTTTGGGTTGAAAAAACAAAAACCAAACCAAATGTCCCTAGTTTGACATAAAGAGTTTATAGTATAGCATGTAGCCTGAAATTTCATTTTACACTTTTGGAGGCAGGAAGTATTGCATAGTAAACCTACAGTTCCAGTCAAACACAGGTAAAGTCAAAGCAGTTGCTGGCCTTTGGTGTTTCAGCTTTGTTCTCTTAGTCATTGTTTTCTTTGGCTATTGGTATTCCAATCTCCATTTGGAGCATGTTCCAAATATGGTAGAATTCTATAGCAAAATAAGTTAAAATAGGGTCATTCTCTTAGGGTATGTCTACACTTCCTCTCAACTCGAGATAGGGATGCAAATGTAGTGTACCGAAATTGCTAATGAAGCGTGGGATTTAAATATCCCGCGCTTAATTAGCATAATCGCGTCTGGCCACCATTTTGAAATCGCATTATTGAGAAATAAACAGCCTCATTGTATGAGGAATAAGTTATTTTGAGAGAAGGGTTTTCTCTTGAAATAACGCTGCTATATGGGGCTTTTTATTTGGCAATAATGCAATTTCAAAATGGCTACAGGACTCAATTATGCTAATTAAGCACAGGATATTTAAATCCCACGCTTCATTAGCAATTTCGGTACACTACATCTGCATCCCTATCTCGAGATAGGGAGCAAGTGTAGACATACCCTTACAGCTTTTCTGAAAAAAAAAAACCCTGAAGCTGTAATCTGAAGCTATAATAGAAACAGATGTCTTGATTCTGCCCACAACAGAACTGTCCAGTCATTTGTAATCCTTTTAATGCAGGATGTCTTTTTCTGTGCACTACTTATTTGAGATGTACTGAAGCACCAACACTATAATTCCTTAATAAGGCAAGCCATTCAATAAAAAGAGAGTGTTGTAGCCATGTTGGTCCCAGGATATTAGGGAGAGAAGGTAAATGAGGTGATTAATATCTTTTATTGGACTTACTTCAGTTAATAAGAGGCCGAAGCTTTAGAGCTTACACAAAGCTTTTCTTCATGCCGGGGAACATACTCCAAGTGTTACAGCTAAACACAATACAAAATAAAGGTGAAAAGATAGATTAGCATACATATATATATTAGTTTGTGTCTGTCTGTGCGTCTGTCTTTGAGTCCATTTGTTCAAGAACTCCTCCTAAACGGTAAGTATACAAGTATATTAGGAACAAGAGGAAGATCAAGGACAGAGTAGGCCCATAGCTCAGTGAAAAGGGAGAAACCATAACAAGAAACTTGGAAATAGCAGAGGTGCTTAATGACTTCTTTGTTTTGGTTTTCATCAAGAAGATGGATGATGACAGGATGTCTAACATAGTGAATGCTAGTGGAAATGGGGTAGGTTTAGAAGTTAAAATAAAATAACAAATTAAAAATTACTTAGAAAAGTTAGATGCCTGCAAGTCACCAGGGCCTGATGAAATGCATCCTAGAATAGTAAAGGAGCTGATAGAGGAGGTATCTGATCCTCTAGTTATCATCTTTGAAAAATCATGGAAGTTGGGAGAGGTTCCAGAAGACTGGAAAAGGAGAAATATAGTGCCCATCTATAAAAAGGGAAATAAGAACAACCCAGGAAACTACAGACCAGTCAGTTTAACTTCTGAGCCAGGGAAGATAATGAAGCAAGTAATTAAGAAATTCATCTGCAAACATCTGGAAGATAATAAGGTGATAGGTAACAGCCAGCATGGATTTGTAAAGAACAAATCATGTCAAACCAACCTGATAGCTTTCTTTGATAGGATATCAAGTCTTGTGGATAAGGGAGAAGTGGTGGATGTGATATACCTAGACTTTAGTAAGGCATTTGACACAGTCTTACATGATCTTCTTATCAATAAACTAGGGAAATGCAACCTAGACGGGGATATTATAAGGGGGGGTGCATAACTGGCTGGATAGCCATTCTTAGAGAGTAGTTATTAATGGTTCTCAATTATGTTGGAAGGGCATAACAAGTGGGGTTCTGCAGGGGTCTGTTTTGGGACTGGTTCTGTTCAATATCTTCATCAATGATTTAGATGATGGCATAGAGAGTACAATTATTAAGTTTGCAGATGATACCAAGCTGGGAGGGGTTGCAAGTGCTTTGAAGGATAGGGTCAAAATTCAAAATGATCTGGACAAACTAGAGAAATGGTCTGAGGAAGGAACAATCAGTTTCACACCTACAGAATGGGAAGTGATTGTCTAGGAAGGAATACCGCTAAAAAGGATTTAGGGGTCATAGTGGACCACAAGCTAAATATGAGTCAACAGTGTGACAACTTTTGCAAAAAAAGCAAACATGATCCTGGGATGCATTAACAGGATTGTTCAGAGCAAGACATGAGAAGTCATTCTTCCACTCTACTCTGAGCTGATTAGGCCTCAGCTGGAGTATTGTGTTCAGTTCTGAGCACCATAGTTCAAGAAAGATGTGGAGAAATTGGAAAAGGTCCAGAGAAGAGCAACAAAAATGATTAAAGGTCTAGAAAACATGACTTATGAGGAAACACTGAAAGCATTGGACTTGTTTAGTTTAGAAAAGAGAAGATTGAGAGGGGACATGATAGCAGTTTTCAAGTATCTAAAAGGTTGTTACAAGGAGGAGGGAGAGAAATTGTTCTCCTTGGCCTCTGAAGACAGGACAAGAAGCAATGAGCTTAAATTGCAGCAAGGGAAGTTTATGTTGGATATTAGAAAAAACTTCCTAACTGTCAGGATGGTTTAACACTGGAATACGTTGCCTAGGGAGGTTATGGAATCTCCATCACTGGAGATATTTAAGAGCAGGTTTAGACAGACACCTGGCAGGGATGATCTAGACATTGCTTGGTCCTGCCATGAAGGCAGGGGACTGGAGGTCCCTTCCAGTTCTAGGATTCTAGGATTCTAAGAGCAAGGGACACCTAACTTAAAGCAAAGTCACAATTTGGTCGTTCCAAGAAAAGTGGAAGCCCCAGGAAAAGGACAGTTTTGCAAACATGCAAAGGGTGGGGCTGCGGTTTAGAGGGACATGATATGAGAGTGGCCACTGGGTGCAGCGAGCCTGCACCAGAGAGCTATTCTGCAGAATGTCTACTGGGGGCAGCCATACCATCAAGAGAATGGCCAGCAGGGCTGGGATTCCACCATCCTGCCTGCCAGCAGAAATGGTAAGTGCCCCCCCCCCCAATCTTTCCCTTCCTCCCAGCTCTTGGCTGCAGTGCCAGAGGGGGGGAGAACAGGCCCCTGACAGTCAGGTGCATATGTGTGGCCTGTGGGGGAAGAGAAGAGACCCCAGGAAGGCTGGGCGGGTGGCCTGGGGTGGGGGGAGGAGAGAACAGACCTCAGGCAGGTGGTGGGTTGGGGGGGAAGAATATGATCCTAGCCTCAAGCTTCCTGCATCCTTCCCCACATCCCCAAGGCTCTACCCTGAAGGACCTGGGCAATGCTGGGCAAGTCTTCCAAATAACACATATTTTGCGGGCCCCAGTACAGATAAAGCTTACATTTATAACTTTGCTAGACACTAAAAATCATAGACTGAAGAGAAACACTGGGTTTATGGCTTATAGCAATCTCTAACTCACTTACCCTTCCTTTCCCCTCCCTCCACCTCAAGATGACTTCCCGCCATCCTTTCTTTTCCTGAGGCCTGGAGCGTTGTTAATGGACCACTTTACCTGGAATGATCCCTTGAAATATGTGTTAATTACTTATGCCATATAATCTGTTTCACCTTATATTTAGCTGTAACACTCCAAGTATGTCTCCCAGCCCTGAAGAAGAGCTCTGTGTAAGCTTAAAAATGTGTCTTTCCCCAACAGAATTTGGTTCAATAAAAGAAATTGCCTCATGGACCTTATCTCTCTAATTAAAAGAGAGTCATTTTCACAAGGAATGAAAAAATCAAACACTAGCCTAGCTCTAGTTTAGACCGGCATTTGATTTACTGATCAAAATTGTAGTACATAGTTTAATGGAGTGATTTTATGCCTGTGGCCTGGAGTCCCCGGATGTCTGCAGACTATGTCTAAGGATCCGTGAAAGGTTGTCATTACGATAGACAACAGGCTTTTAGCCTGTTGTTTACAGATCCCTGGAGATCTGCAGACTATATCTAACATTTCCAAAGGAGACCGCAATTCTATTCAAAATTTCTTAGAGCTCCATGAATGAAAAAGCACTGACTTAATGTATGTTGTCTCTTCAAAGCGCTACTCTGAACGAGACACCTTGCATAAGGCTGAATTTAAATTAAGATTAGTCAAAAGAGAGTCAGTCATCAGCTCGTGGGCAGCAGGTAAAGGCCCAGCTGGGGAAGGCAATCACCAGCCCCGACCCTTCCCCCTGAGGCCCCACCCCTTCAGCAACCTTCACCTCCCCCATGGAGCCAAGCCACGCACAACCTCATCCTGATCCTTCCTGGCCATCTGGAGGGTTAGGGCTGCTATGCCACGGTCCCAGCCTTCCGGGGTGGCTGGGAAGCTGGGCTGCTGCGTTGTGGTCCCCACCTTCCTAGGCAGCTGTGGAGTGTAGGCATTTTTGGGAAGGCAATGCCTTCCCTTGTCTACATTACCTACTGCCCATGCATCAGCTTCATTTATAATTACAGCTCCTTTAATTAGACACAGTAAGGACAATCTTCCATGTGGGCTACCTGTAGTAGAACCTCAGAGGAGTCAGGTGAGGAGGGTAGAAGAGTGTCTGGGAGGGGAGAAACAAAGAGCCAGTGGCTGTTAAACAATGTTGCTGCCTCACCCCTTGGGAGTAAGCATGTCACCGCTATTTATCCTAGTCTGGACCACTTGTATATAACTGGAGCACTTGGAAATAGTGACGACAATGTAATAAAATTTAACATCCCTGTGGTGGGAAAAACACCTAAGCAGCCCAACAGTGTGGCATTTAATTTCAGAACGTGGAACTTCACAAAAATGAGGAGGTTAGTTAAACAGAAATTAAAAGGTACAGTGACAAAAGTAAAATCTCTGCAAGCTGCATGGAAACTTTTCAAAGACAGTAGAGGCCCAACTTAAATGTATATCCCATATTAAAAAACACAGTAAGAGAACCAAAAAAGGGCCACTGTGGCTTAACAATGAAGTAAAAGAAGTGATGACAAATTAAAAAAAATCTTTTAAAAAGTGGAAATCAAATCTGAGTGAGGAAAATAGAAAGGAACATAAACTTTGTCAAATTAAGTATAAAAATATAATAAGAAAAGCCAAAAAGGAGTTTGAAGAACAGATAGCCAAAAACTCAAAAAGTAATAGCAAAATGTTTTTTTAAGTACATCAGAAGCTGGAAGCCTGCTAAACAACCAATGAAGCCCTTGGATGATCGAGTTGCTAAAGGAGCACTCAAAGATGATAAAGTCATTGCGGAGAAGCTAACTGAATTCTTTGCTTCAGTCTTCATGGCTGAGGATATTGGGGAGATTTCCAAACCTGAACCACTCTTTTTAGGTGACAAATCTTAGGAATAGTCCCAGGTTGAGGTGTCATTAAAGGAGGATTTGGAACAAATTGATAAACTTAAGACTAACAAGTCACCAGGACCGGATGGCATTCACCTAAGAGTTCTGAAAGAATTCAAATGGGAAATTGCAGAACTATTACCTGTGATTTGTAATCTATCCTTTAAATCAGCTTCTGTACCTAATGACTGGCAGATAGCTAATGTGACACCAATAATTAAAAAGGGCTCTAGTGATAATCCTGGCAATTACAGCTCGGTAAATCTAACATCAGTACTGGGCAAATTAGTTGAAACTATAGAAAAGAATAAAATTGTCAGACACATAGATGAACATAGTTTGTTGGGGGAAAATCAATATGGTTTCTGTAAAGGGAAATCATGCCTTCCTAACCTACTAGGGTTCTTTGAGGGCATCAACAAACATTGGACAAGGGTATCCAGTGGATATAGTATACTTAGATTTCCAGAAAGCCTTTGACAAGGTCACTTACCAAAGGCTCTTAAGTAAAGTAAGTTGTCATGGGATAAGAGGGAAGGTTCTTTTGTGGATTGGTTAAAAGACAGGAAACAAAGAGTAGGAATAAATGGTAAATTTTCAGAGTGGAGAGAGGTAACTAGTGGTATCCCCCAAGGGTTCCTACTGGGTCCAATCCTATTCAACCTATGAATAAATGATCTAGAGAAAGAGGTAAACAGTGAGGTAGCAACATTTGCAGATAATACTAAACTGCACACGATAGTTAAACCAAAGCAGATTGTGAAGAGCTTCAAAAAGATCTCACCAAACTAAGTGATTGGGCAATAAATGGCAAATTAAATTTAATGTTGATAAATGTAAAGTAATGCACATTGGAAAAAATAATCCCAAGTATACATACAATGCGATGGGGACTAATTTAGCTACAATTACTCAAGAGAGAGATCTTGGAGTCATTGTGGATAGTTCTCTGAAAACATTCACCCAATGTTCAGTGGCAAAAATGCAAATAGAATGTTAGGAATAATTTAAAAAGGGACAGAGAATAAGATAGAGACTATCGTATTGCCTCTATATAAAACCATGGTATACACTCATCCTGACTACTGCGTACAGTTGTGGTCACCTCATCTCCAAAAAGATATATTGGCATTAGAAAAGGTTAAGAAAAGGACAACAAAAATGATTAGGGGTTTGGAATGGGTCCCATATGGGGAGAGATTAAAAAAACTTGGACTTTTCATCTTAGAAAAGAGGAGACTAAGAGAGGACATGATAGTGGTCTATAAAGTCATGACTGGTGTGGAAAAAGTGAATAAGGAAAAGTTACCCACTTATTCCTGCAATAAAGGAAGTAGGGGTCACCAAATGAAATTAATAGGGAGCAGGTTTAAAAGAAACAAAAGGAAGTTTTTCTTTACTCAGCACACAGTCAACCTGTGGAACTCCTTGTCATAGAATGTGGTGAAGACTAGGACTTTAACAGGGTTCAAAAAAGAGCTAGATAGATTCATGGAGGTTAGGCCATCAATGGCTATTAGCTGGGATGGGTAGAAATGGTATCCCTAGCCTCTATTTGTCTGTTAAATAGGTGTCAGGAGAAGGATCATATGATGATTGCCTGTTTTGTTCCCTCCCTCTGAGGCATCTGGTATTGGCCACTGTCAGCAGACAAGATGCTGGGCTAGATGGACCTTTGGTCTGACCCAGTATGGCCATTCTTATGTAGTCTAATTTAGGAATTTATAACATGCTGACTACTGTGACCTTTGAAGCATTCCCAGTCCCCACCTTTTTTTGTTTTTTTCCATTTTTCAATTCCTATATATCCACTGGAATAATTAGATATACTTTCAATTGAACTCAAGGCCCAGCTTTTATTCAGTGTGTTAGCAGCAGGGCATTTTTGCATGACACTGTATTTCAACCTATTTAAACCAATAATAATTATTAATATTCATTGGCACAACCAGGATTTGCACAGCCTGGGACGAGCTGCAGCAGGAATTAAATGAAAAGTCATGCTAACTTCATCATTATCAATTGGAAAATACCCTGAGACTAGACTAATGTGAGGATTTAATGAGGCAAGAGACAGTGTGTGTGTGCATGAGAGTGAGTGAGACAGGGGATCGCAGCACCACTTCGTCTGTTGGCACCAGTACAGTGTTAGTGCTCTAAATCAGTGTAGTGTCACTTCATTATAGTTTGTAATGAATGTTAATGCACATTGAATCAGCTAAATGAGCACTACTTTACTGGAATACTGTGTTGTCAGCTGTTTTGAATAATAAATTTAACATATAGATTCTTCTCTGTAAAACAACCCTAGGAAAATAAAACTGCAACACTGACTTTTAATTAGAAAATTGCATATAAGAAAAAGCCATAGCATGACTCTAAAACAACAGATCCTGCAGCGCATTTCTCTTCATAAAGCTGGAGCTACAGTCACCTTCTTGGATTTTATTTTTTCTATATTATTTTTTAAATAAATTATTCTACTACTAATAGCGTCCATATCCACTAACTCAACAACAAATAATTGATCAACTATTAAATGTTATGTTTAGGCACCACTTCAGTTTCAGGTTGAAGATACATACAAGGTTTTTTAAAACTAGTTTTGGCTTCAGTCACACTCTCCTAATTTGTGTCAAACGTGTAAGTTTCATTATTAAATTCTATTGTCCAGAACCTCAGCTGTAGCTTGTATAACTTGCTATAGCTCCATTAAATCCAGGAGTTACAGTAAATCACAACAGTTGATGATCTGGCTTATTTTTTATTTCAATTGTAAAATAACTCTATGATAATAGAGTATAGATTGTAAGCTACACAGAACCCTGAGACTGCAGGGACATGAGATTCAATAGAAATAGGATATGGAAACGAAAAAAATAGATTGTCTCAGCATCTGAGCTAACAGAGAGCTGGTCTAACATTAGACTATGTCCACCATGCTATGTGTGTTAACAGGGAGCAACATAACCTCACATGCTTGTATAGGTCTTGACATTCCATTCACTAGCACAGGTGTGGCCAACCTGAGCCTGAGAAGGAGCCACAGTTTACCAATGTACATTGCCAAAGAGCTACAGTAATTTGACAGCAGTCCCCATCAGTGCCTCCTCTCCCATCTCCAGTATCTTTTGCCCACCAGCAGCCCCACCAATCAGCACGTCCTCTTCCTTCCCTGCACCTCCTGCCCACTGCAAACAGCTGTTTCATGGCCCTCAGGAGGCTCTGCGGGGGAGGGAAAGAGCGAGGGTGCAATACGCTTGGAGGAGAAGGTGGAGCCAGGCGTTGAGCACTGGAAAGTTGGCACCTGTTGCTGCAGCCCCGGAGTCAGTGCCTGAGCAAGGAGCCGCATATTAACTTCAGAAGAGCCACAGGTGGCTCCAGAGCCACAGGTTGGGCACCCCTGCACTAGCACTTAGATATTACAGTGATTAGCACAAGAGAAGTCCTACACTCTAGTGCAGCTCTTCTCAAACTTCATTGAACCGCAAGTTCCTTCTGTCAACAAAAATTACTACATGACCCCAGGAGTGGGAACAGAAGCCTGAGCCTTTCTAAGCCCTGCCACACCAGGTGATGGTGGGGGGAAGGGGCAAACGTGAAGGCCTGGGGTTTTAGTTCCAGGCAGGGGGCCTGTAACCTGAGCCCTGCCATCCTGGCCTAAAGATGAAGACTGAGACTGACTGCCAAGGACTGAAGCCATCGTGCTTCAGCTTCAATCCTGGGCAGTTGGGCTCTGGCTTCAGCCCCCAGGTGCCAGCAAGTTTAACATGAGCCCTGGCAATGCCATTGAAAAGGAGTCATGACTGACTCTGGGGGCCCTGAGCCACTGTTTGAGAACTGCTACACTAGTGTGTTTATTCAATATATTTTTAACTTTCATGTCTGCCACCATAGTTGTGCAAGTCTCAGTGAACAGTGTTTCATAGACATTTGTGTTGCTAGGCATTGCCCATCAATAGATATTATGTCTTGTTGCTGGATATAAACATTTCAATGCAACTTCTCAACCATCCACATTTCAGTAGCTGTTTTTTCCAGGCGAATTCTTCTGGGGAAAATTCAGGGCCTAACAATGGAGCATTGCTGTTTTCATTATGGCGTTGCTTATCTACAACACCTGAGACAAGGAGCTGAATTTTAAACTCTCATAAACATGGAAAAGGATAAAAAAACTATGAGCTCCATGTCAATTGTGTTTCTCCTTATAAAACATATTTAAATCCAGAGATACAGCTTAGATCTTCCTGCTAGGGAAATTAAAACTCTGCTGTACATTTATTCTCTGGCAGAATACTTCACAGGTAGAAAAAACTATGCAAGATCCTGGGGGAAATATAAGTCACTTTTGACAGTCAATAACGTATCTTCCTTTTGTGAAATTCATTATTATTTATATAGTGCCATAGGCTTGATTAAAAGGCAACAGAGCAGATTCTCCTCCTCTAACTCCCATAAATGTAGCCTAATTGAGGAGTGAATCCACATCCTACACATGGGAGGAGCTCCCTGGAATCGCCCACAAGGGCCACCTTGAAACAAGATAGTGACATTGGTTTTAAATTAAATAGTTTTAAAAACTGATTTAATTAAATCAGTGCAAACCCTGTGTAGATGCTCTTATTTTGGACTGAAAGAAATTTATTTTAGTTTAGCTTAAACCTGATTGATTTAAATTAATCCAGAATAAAAGGGTCCACACAGCAATTTGCACAGAAGTTAGGATTAACTACATTGATTTAAACCCACTCCTTAAAAAATTTTTTTTTATTAGACAAGCCCACATTGTTCTCCTTCAAATACTACTCCTGGAGGAATTCTGCGCCACTGTGCAATGCCGAACTTTACAGAAATGTATATGTGCGCAGAATTCCTTTTTCCCACAGAAATGGGATTCAACGCTGCTGGCTGTCACTAGGGGCCACGGGACCAAGAAAAGCCCTGCCCACATCTAGAAGACACTGCTGGGGAGGAAGTGGAATCTAAAGGGTTCCCAAGCAGCTGCATTTCTCCACATTCCCATGAGGGAAGGAGAGGGTGGTTCGCAGGAAACTCCATGCAAGCCTGGGACCAAAAATCAGGCTGTTTCTCCCTCTGGATCTTTAGGCTCTGGGAGGAGTGTGGGGGTGGAAGCACCACTGTACCCTAGGGACGTGCAGGGCCTGGGGCAGCCCTCCAGGCGTAGGGCCCACCCTGCCTCTGGTCCACCCTCACCTCACTTCCACTCCACCCCTTACCCCAAGTCTTGCCCCTGTTCTGCCCCCTTGCCCTCTTCCCCACATGATGCAAGATGGAGAATTACCTAGGGCTTGGTATGGGGAAGCAGCAGGAGTCCCCCCCCCCATACTTATCATAATAATGGGATCCAGAGTGGCCTGTCAGTCTGCTCTGCTCCTGCCTTCCCCACTGCCCTCTCCCAGCCTGCTGCACTTGGCTTCTCCGAAGAAGCCAAGTGCAGCAGGGCAGGGGTGGAATGGAGCAGGTTGCTGGATCACTTCTGTTCCCGCTATGAGTACATGGAGGGGGGTGCAACCAGCACACACCAGGTCCCCAGTTAATCCCCTAGATCCCATCTATAGGACAGTTGAAGCAGCTGTTGCAGGGTTGAAGTGCAGAGTTTGGGGCGGCCATCACAAACTGTCCTATGTCTGGGTGGGGCTATGACTGGACTCCGGGAGGAGGATGTGTGGGTGTCTGGCCTCAGCTGGGCTCTGGGGGGAGGCCATTGAATTGTCATAGATGTTTCTTTAACTCTCTACTGCTGCAAGAATTTGTGTGTATGTGTATTGTAACAGACATACTTGCTGATATAAATTAAATTATCAGGATAATTGAAACTGGTAGGATTACGCAGTGTTCTTTGGACATAAAATTTGCAAAAAATTAAAATATTTTAAAATATTTTTTTTTTGGCACAGAATTCTCCCCAGGATCAAATACTTCCTTAAGCATTTCCTCTGCCAGAGTGCCTGCAAAATCTTGATAATAATTAGATGGTGAGCTGTGACCTCTGCTTATTGTGCTGTTCATAACCCTCTCATTCTTTTTACTTCTTGATTTGTTGCTCTGCAGAACAGGGAATATCTTGTTGTTAAGTGTTTGTACTGTACAGGGTTCTCTGGGTAGGGCCACAAGGTGCTATTGCAAAATTGTTAATAAATACTACTACTACTACTACTACTATTACTACTACTACTACTACTACTAAATCTTTTCAAAATCTTAGACACACACAAATTATTGTGTCCTTAGACACACACAGATTATTTTAGAATTAGAAACAACAAAAAGTCAGTGAGATCAACGAGGTATTTTGTTTATGGTCAACCATTTGCAGTAAGCTTTTATAATTATTTTTAGAGAGAGAAGTATAGACCTACCCTTATAGTGCTCCTTCATTTGAACATGAGTGCAAGATTAGCCCTGTGCCAGGGAATAATTACACCCAATTGAACAGGCATTGTTTAAAACCTATGAATAAAGTGACTAACTTGCTATTAACTAGCCCCATTGTTACCAGTATTGTAATTAAAATAATTTCTAAGCTTAGAAGATTCTCACTGAAATTTGAACAGCTCTGTTGGCTAAGGCATTTATTAGGTAACCCAGAAGCCCCTGGGTGGATTGGCAATAGTGGGAGGGTGGAATTGGGGACCTCTGGATCTGTAGGCATAAGTTTTTATTGCCTGAATGGAAAGACTGCAATCTCTTAATCAAGGCTAAAGGGGCCTCAGCAATCTGTAGTTGTTCTAACCACTACTAGAGGTGGGCGGAGTATCATACCAAGTAGGCATAGCTTACATGTGCTATGTATGTGCCATGTTCCAGTTGACTAATTCTGGGCTGCGAGATGGGAAGTACAGAAAATTCACATTATAGTTTTTCCTTAAATGTTCATTTTCTCACTTCTTTTTGGAATTCTTTTCATTTTCCTTTGTTGTAATGCTACCAAATCCTCAACAGACCAATGCAAGTAGACATGAATCTATTAAATCAAAACTTCTGTGGTTTAAAGCTGAGCTATCTGTCTCCATACAGCTAGGTTATTTTGGCAGTATGGAGTTTAGGCCCATCACAAGCTATATTTCACTGAAGCTGATACTAGGACTGTTAAAAGGAGCAGGAAAACAGACTATTTGCTTCTGAAGCAAAATCTGAGTGGTGTAAGCAGTCAGTGATCCATGGACCTCATCAGAGTTGCATACACTTCCGGCAAGAATGAATTAGATTCTATGTCTTTACAGCTGTTTAAGTTAGCAAAATAGTCCAAGAAGTGTCTAAAGTGTGTGTTACATGTAGTAAACCTGCCAGGTTTCTAACTCATGAAGATGTAGCTGAGGCTCCTACTTATTACATACATGATGACTGTTTGTTACTTTGTCTGTCTCTTATTCGTATGTTAGATCCCCCTGTTCTTTCTCATCTTCATCTAGATAATAAATTGTTTGGCTGTGTGGACTGTTGTTTTAATATGTGTGCACCTAGCACAATAGAACCCTGAATCCTGATTGTAGCCTTTAGGTACTACAATAATAATAATAATAATAATAATAATAAATAACAATTTACATTTTACACTGAAATGGCTTTCATCAAAATGATCCAAGTTTATGTCATAAAACTGATATGCAACACTACTGACCTTCAGCTACCTCTGGGGTGGAGCATGGTGGTGAACCAGAGAGCTTGCAACCAGCTGTGTGGTGTTGGGGAGGAAAACTTTATCAAAGGCATTGGGACAAATGGTAGCAATAGGAAGCATTTTGGGATTGTTAATGTCCTGGCAGCACAGATAATAGCAACCTTTCCCCCCCCCCCCCCCCCCCCCCAAAAGACCCACACAGTAAACTGGTCTGAATTCAGTTTGTGATGCAGATGGGATAACAAGACTGATTTTTATTCACATCCATCTTTCCTGCAGTTCTCATTGTGCAACACGCTGATGCAACTCTGCTGTTACAAATCCTTTTTTCATTTATTTTCCAGGGCTGACAGTCTTGGAAGAGTTTCTAATCTTTTGGGACCTACCTTATCACTCTTGACGCAGAAGGCCATGGATCATTTAAATAACTGGTCTAACAAATGTCAAATGCTTCTTTAACACCATCAGTAACATTTCAAATGTGTGTGAGTAGATGAGATCAGCTCATTATGTTTGTTCAGCATATTCCACGGTTGCTAGCAGTATAAATATACTAAAGATGGCTGCACTGAGACCACTTGTTTTGGAGAGGACAGTCTGTAGTAAATTTGAATCAAGTGATATGATTTTAAATTGTTTCTAAAAGGAAAAAAAAATCCAAGAGCTGTTTCTGTTGTTGTTTCTTCACTTTTCCTATGCCAGGTGAATCTACTTTTAAGTTTTTTAAACAACTGAGTAACCAGAGTACCAGTTATTTTCTTACATAAAGAGTTAATGAGGGTGCCAGATAGACAGACAGATAATTATAAAAAAGTGAATTGACCAGAGTTCTATTTTAGGTACTCATTTCACCCCTTACCAAAGTATTTGAGCACCTCGTTATTCTTCGTGAATTTATTCTGACAACAGCCCCGTGAGGCAGAAAACCGCTATTATCTCTGTTCATACAGAGAAACAAGGCTCAGAGAGACCACATGCTTAGATTCTTAACTTCTGTTGACTTCCCGTCGTTTCTCTCAGTTGATTTAAGGTAGTAATGGGATTTGGTTAAAATAAGTAAAGCTGGTGGGCTGGTGTCCACTAGATACCCTCCATGTGTTGAGCACACACCCCTGTGGAGATTATGATTGGATTGTCCAGAAATGCCTTTTAGGCGCTGACTAGTCCTGCTGATATTCCTTAGGAGAGTTAATATAGTGACAGGTTGAATTAACTTTCTGCCTCTGCCCCTGGCCCTCTACAGTAGGGATTCATTTTTCAGCATGGTCCCTTGGGAAGTTATAGGCTGTATGAGTCAAGTGTTATAGGCTGTATGAGTCAAGTCAGCATGGCTCTTTTGGGACCTGCTAGGGAGTGTGAGGAAGCACAGGACCATTGAACTGATGCAGAAGCATATGGTCTCCGTAAGGGTGGCCCTGGCCTCACACTGACGTTATTCCGAAATAACGTAGTCCGTGTCTACGCACAAGCAGTTATTTTGACACCAACTCCAGTAACCCTCATTGTACGAGGAGTAAGGAAAGCCGGGGGAAGAGTGCTCTTTCTTAAAATAACTGCTCTATAGACAGCGCAAAAAGTCGAAATAAGCTATTTCGACTTAAGCTACACAATTAGCATAGCTCAAGTGTAGCTTATTTTGAGTTTAGCCCTGCTGTGTAGACATGCCCCAAATTGGTGTCCACCATGGGAGTGAAGGGAGGGCCTCGTGGAAATTTCCTCCGTCAGCTTTTGCTAAATTTGATTCAACTCCACCAGTGATAGCAACACTGGCAGCCCTACTGTGTGCAGGCCAGTGTCTGGCGTCACTACTGCCCACATTTTAAGCACCATGTCATTTAACATTGCTTCAGATAGATCTCATTGACATAGTGCTTAAACTGAAGGCACCTACAGGCTTTCTCCATTAGGGCTCCTGACACTACTAGCACCAGTGGAGTTGACCTGGTCTTAGAAATGGTGGGAATAGTTTGAAAAAAATCTTCCTAGTATTCATGGGGCCAATGTAATTCATTAAGTATCATACCATCATTATTTTCTGTGCTAACACCAGAGCAATGCTGATGTGTTATAGGTACTGCAGTGTGATAAACTGATAACTGATTAAAATGTATCATTAATCAACCACTGAGATAGAGTAAAAGAGGAAACCTCCTTACATGTCATACAGCAAATGGATTTAATCTGTTGAATAGCATGATCCATAGCAACATAGTGCCTCAGCAACAACAGGGGTTGTCAGAAATATAATACAATATAATAAAACACTAAAGCTGGTTGGAAGTTTTCATCAAAAAGCATGTCCAGTGAAAAACAAAAGAAATCAAAATCATGGGAGGAGAGGGGAAATCAGTTTTCTAACCAGCCCTGCAACACAGATGTAAATTTTAGATCAACGGTTATACTACTGTTTAGCTTTTTGCATTTAACATGACCTGCACACTGAAGCTACTGTCCAGGTTGTGTTAAATGCAAAAGGCTATTTTTGCGAGTGCTGCTGTTGACTCTACTTTGCAGAGTTGTTTGTTTTGATTCTAACCAGTTTCAGATGAATGTCTTGTTTACTAGCCTGTGCTTCTAACACTACAAGGGAAGGTTTAAATCCAAAAAATAAAACTCTGTTTTCAATTTGTATCATATTAGATGTCTACCCCCTTTTAAAAACAAATCCTAGATTTTGGACCAAAACCTTCTTGATAGTGTCCCTTTAAAAATAGGAAAGTTATGGTAAAGAGGGGAAGAGGGAGCTAGTAGATTAAATAGGGGTGATGACTACCGTGACTCCACAGTACAATAATATCCTCTTTTTCCGAGCACAAGATGCTTGCTATTTGATATAAATAGCCTATTATAATTAATAGACCAGGAGAATTGGTTTGAAAAATAAGAACCAACCTGAACTTCAATTTCAACCTTCAAACAAATATGGCTTTTTTTTTGAGGATTAAGGATCTGATCCAAACCCTGTTAAAGCCAGTGGACACTTTCTTTGACTTCAATGGCCTTGGATCTCGCTGTAAATCATATTGAATAAGAAGTCTCTTCCATGCCCCAAACCCCCTTACCAACAGTCTGCAAGACCTATAACAGAGTATCAGTAGTTGTGGCTCTAGAATCACAAGCATCTTCAAATCTTGCCAAGTTACTAAAGGCATTTGAGGTCAGTTCTGAGCAGGTAGAGTTTATGAGTCAGGAGACAATTGCTATATGAACACAGTCCCAGGAGGAATTGATGGTAGGGAAGAAAAATTTGAGGAGAAGGAGCTATGGGAGGGGTAGAAATTAAGATTCACTCACTCTAGCTGGAGAGGTCAGCCAACATGCTAATGTTACTGGTGGAAGGTAATGGAATAAGAGTTTGTCTACACTGGCCAATTTCTGCACAATAAAGCAGCTTTCTGCAGTGAAACTCTTGAGGCATACGCAATATGAAGCCACTTTGCATGAAGAAATTGCACTGTTGCAGCACTGTAAAAAAAACCACCCTAACAAGAGGTGTACAGCTTTCTGCATTAGAGTGCCAGTGTAGACTCCCTGCCTGGTCTATTACAGCATTGCAATTGGCCTCTGGAGATGTCCCACAATGCCTATTCTCACTTCTCTGGTCATAGGTTTGAACTCTACTGTTCGGTCTTCAAGTGACAAACTATCAGCCAATTCTTTACAATTCTTGGGAATTTTGAAAGCCCCCTTCCTGTTTGCTCAGCAATGCATGAAGTAGGCTCAGCACATCTTTCCAGGTGACCTTAGCAACTCCACATACCAGGCAATCCCCCGCTTGGAGCAATGTTGAGGTGCTGGACCTTATCAGCATCTAGGGAGAGGAGTCTGTCCAGTTTCAGCTGCACTCCAGCTATAGGGATTATGATATCTATGGACAAATCCCAAGATTCATAACCAAAAGGGGCCATAACTGGAATGCTCTGCAGTGCAGGATCAAAGTGAAGGAGCTGTGGAATGCCTACAACCAGGCGCAGGAGGCAATCAGCAACTCCTGTGTTGTGCCCACCAGCCGCTAGTTCTACAAAGAGCTTGACACAATACTTGGTGATGCTCCCACCTCTCCTGTGAAGATCACCATGGCTACCTCGGTAGTTCAAAGGCCTGTCTAGAGTAGACTGAGCTAGGAGGGGGAAATTGTGGATGGGACGGGAGAGAGAGAGGAGGAGGGGATTGGGAGAAAGACCCAGAGGCAGAGGAAAAAGTGTTTGGAGATACGCGCAGACAGGAGTTCTTCTCTACCGTGAAGGTGGCTAGCCCATCACAATTGAAGTTCAGTGAAGTGGAAACAGAAGGCCCTTGATGAGTGGCTTTGATTTTGGGAATTGCTGCAGAGAGTTGTTGTGGGTGAGGAGGGAGGGTTACATTAGCCCATCTTATTTCCGTGTGCTGAGTTTGGATGGAGATATTTGCAGAAAGCTGTCTATGATGCATCTACCACCATATGCGTAGTCAGAACAGTGGAACAGGGTGTCGGTGGACTCCCTCACTTAATGGAAATCTGCCTCAGAGATCTCCACAAAACGTTCATAGAGATACTCGGCAAACTATTGCTGCAGGTTCTTTGTCAGAGCTGTTTTGTTTCTTGCCCCATTGACAGTAATATTCCCGGGACACTAAGAGTGGGGGACCATTGCTACCCACAGGTGAGCCATATATGGGCCAGGCCGGAAGCCACAGCATAGGAGAAGACCTTTCCTTGACTCCCTGCTCACTGTTAGCAGCAAAACATCTTCCACAACAAACACCACCGGTGAAAAATGTGGGGACAGTAATGATTTTAACACATCCCCTACTATGCTGGCTCTCCCCAAGAGCCATATGCTCAGTGCCCACTATAGTCCTAGAACACTGAATTCTCCTGCCCCTGTGTTTGTTTATTCACCATTTTGGAGGGTTTGTGGCTCATGAGTGCTTGTTTGTGGTCAGCCAGTTTTAGTGATAGGTATGTAAGTAGTGGATGAGCTTTAAAACATTAATTCAGTGCTCTGTGTGTTGTGTTGCAAACAATAGTGCTTCTGTAAAATGTTGCATTTTGGCTTTATGGATATTCCTTGGGAGCCCAGTTTCCCTTTTGTTAATACCTGCTGAATGGCTGAGTAGGATTAGAAAGTCACCATGAAAAATAGGAAGGACTTTCTGCTTGCTGTTATGCTTTACTCCATTCCTGAAAAACAAGAATTGGAGGAGCGGCCAGACAGTGAGAAGAGGAATGGAAAGGAGAATGAACTCACAGAGCAGCTCAAAAACATTATGGAGCACCAAGCGGACATGCTCCAAGGGCTTATAGGACTGCAAACCAAGCCGCCCCAAGTCCACCCTTCTCTGCAGCCGCTGTTGCAGAACTATTTCCGATGCCCCTTCCGCACAGACTGCCAACACACTCTTATCAACATCCTGGCTCCAGTCAATATCTGCTGTCATCCATACCTGCAGATTTCATTACCCAATGCACTCAACACCTGTTCCACTGCAGAGTACCTTTGCTGAAGTACAGTATACATTGCACACCACTCCAAAGAACAAGGTTGCATATGATATCTGTATGTACACAAATGTTTATCCATCCCAGGAGCCCACCTCCTCCTGGGACCCTCCTTTCACTCATCCCCCACAGTGCTGAATTGTCTTTTTTATGTATCTCTTCTCTGCTTGTTGTTGCTTAAGAAAATAAATTGTTTTTGTTTTAAAGCCTCACAGCCCCCCTCCACCTTCCCACAATAATTAGCAGCAGACAAGAAAGAGATGGTCTGTGGAATAGCTGCTTTAAGTGCCCTACCCTGAGCACTGATGCAAGGACTGCAAGTGTGAACATGCTATTGAGCAAGCAGCTGCCTATGTGAATACAGAATAGAAGTTTCCCTTCAGCATTCTCTGGCTGGCAATGTTACTTTACTGTGCACAAACTTGCCAGTGTGGACATAGCCGGAGACAAGGAGAAGTTAGGGTTGAAGGTTCTGTTTGAAAGTGTTTGAAAGATGAGACATGAAAACCTAAGCATCTTTACTCTTTATCCAAAGCAAACCAGCCTTCTAAAGTGATTGATCATCCTTACTTAAGATCATAACTATCTTCTTGGTGGTTATAGATCAGTTTGTAAATGGATAGGATGTAGCCCATGAGGAAAGATGCCAGCGAAAAACCAAAGGAGGCTGAGAATGCTTTAAAATGGTAAATGAAGCAAAAGTACTTAAAGATGAGGATTTTATTATGGGACATTATACCAATGTGGACTTAATGGCTTTAAAATATTAAACAACATGAGTACAGAAAAGACAAAAAGGACAAAATGAGCCTAAATATGATACCATTGATTATAGTGTAAGTATAGCTACTGAGACACTTTGCAGGAGATATAGGGGAAGATGCGGGCACGAGGGAAGAGAAACCTACAATCTGTAATGAAATTTCTATTTGGTCAGAAGACTTTTAAAAAACTACTAAAGTCTTTGTACATTTTTGACTTTTAATTGGAGCTGCTTATTTGTATTATTTTGATAATGAACATATTCATTCCTATTGGTCATTTGCTCCAAGAAGGGGGACATTTGGGATCAGTGGAAAAAAGGAGACTCAGCACTTTGCTGTTTGATGGTTGAGTAGCAGCCTTCCCAAGGACAAAGAAAAAAATGTGATACTCTCATTTCCATGTCAAACAACAAGCATTCCCACTGGACTGTAGGATGTCTCAGAAGGACCAAGGGTAGTTAATGATAACCTTTTCTTAAAGACAAATGTATGCATCAGTGCTTTCCTAAATAAGAGCCTAACGTATTTTTAAAGTAAAACTTGCTGCACCTTAAAATATTTTTAATAAAGTTTGGCATTGACTTCATTGGGGCCAGGATGTAATATTTGGCCCTGTTCCCATTGAAACTAATGGCAGTTTTGTAATGGTCTTCAACAGGACCAATATTAAGACCAACAATTTAAAAGAATCTTCTTTATAACACTATGTAGAACCCTTTGCCTTATTTAAAGTGTTATTTTTATTGAATTTACTTGTGTTGCTTAATTACTTTGGCCATTTTGAATGGTTAACTTCAAGATAATTAATTTAAGCATCCAAGAAAGTAATTTTAAAATTGTGTTTTCCTTTTAGAACTTTTCCAATCATTATAATAGATATAACTAAAAATCATTAAATAGTTCTTCATTTATAATATCCAATATAATATTATGCAGAAAGAGGAGAATTTACAGCCAATAAATATGTAAATTGTGTAATTACATCTAAGAAAATAAATTCCACAGAGTTTAAACAATTTCCTTCCATGGTTTTTTTTAAATGGAAAAATAGTGTCTACATTGCAATGCTATTTCAGGATGCCAGAGGTATCCCGAAATAGCTACCCAGTGTCTTTTGAATGCATCTGTTATTGCGAAATATAGCAGATGCGCTATTTCGGCATCCGTGCAAATCTCGTTGCACGAGGGATAAGGGATGTCTTGAAATAGTTTTCATTTTGAAATTTGGCACTGTGTAGATATGCCAAATTTTGAAATAGCCTATTTCAAAACAGAATTGAAATAAGATACGCAATTTGCGTAGGCACCCTTAGATGCCCAGTCTTTTTATGGTAATATTCCTGATGTGGAAATCTCTAATATATCAGAAAGACCATATATATATTCATTTACTCAACATTCTTGCAAGAGAATCAGTTTTGACTAGTCAGGATATTTCTAGGGCTTAAGGATTTTTCCTCTAATTAAAATCATAAGTTAAACATCAATCACATCTATAGGAACTGTGATATTTTACCAGAAAAAGATATGCAAATTGCAAACTGCAATTTGTGTACCTTTTTCCGCTTTTTTTTCGGAAGATACTTTACCGACATTTGGCCCGTCTACACGGGGCCAACTGTGGGAAAAACCTCCTCTTTTGGAAGAGCCCTTATTCCTCATAAAATGAGGAATACAGGGCTTCTGAAAGAACGTGATGTTGACAAGCTGTGTGTTAATATTTATCAAGCTTTGACTTTTTGAATCACTAAATGTCTACAGGCTCCAATTACTTTCTGATCATATTCTGAACACAAATAATTTCATAGAGTACAGATTTACATGTGCTTTCAAATATAAATTAAGATGGAATTGTTTTCCCTCACTTGAGGATTCACAGTCACAATGATTTCCATATATAATCCTAACATAAAAAAAGTTTTATGGAAATGTTGATCTTCAACTTTTCCCTACAGGCGATATCAAAGGTGGTAGTACAGATAAGGTGTAAGTATTCTTACACATATCTAGATACTGCTCTGCTCTAACACCAGTAGCCATGCAGCACAGATACAGCCTTTGCAGTAAAAAGGCAAAAAAGCCTTTTTGTGCAATAGTTGCTTATGTTGGTGAGCAACTACAAGTATAAGTGCTTGCAAGCATGAGTAAGGATTCCAGAATTAGTCCAAGATGTGTTTACTTTAATAGGGGACAGTTTCTATTCACATAAATGACATTCCCATGAAGAATAGTGGGAATTGCTTCTTCTGTTCAACTCTGTGTTGAATTACTTCCCAAGACTGTAATGTGCACAAAATCAGTAGTATCCTCTCTCTACAGGAAGTATTTATTAGACTCCATTTGTGCTTTAGTTGGATTGCAATCTCCATTTTCTGCCCAAGTATCTGCCTCATATATATGATGATGTGTATCACAAACTGTGACATTCAAAGTGGTTGTAACAGATTTCCTGGGGATCCCAGTACAATACCATTATATCTCTGAGAGCTAATTATACTAATCCTCAGGACAAACTTTAAAAATAATTAATAGTCTTGCAGCACCTTAGAGACTAACAACATTTGTAAATGGTATCATGAGCTTTCATGGGCAGAACCCACTTCTTCAGTGCCCACAAAAGCTCATGATAGAATCTACACACATTTTTGTTAGTCTCTAAGGGTATGTCTACACTAGCTCGTTAATTCGAGCTAGGTAGGCAAATCAGGCAACCGGAGTTGCAAATGAAGCCCGGGATTTAAATATCCCGGGCTTTATTTGTATGTTCCCATCCGGCCGCCATTTTTAAATCCCCCTTAGTTAGAACGAACTGCCCGCGGCTACACGCGGCAGTTTAAAGTTAATCCCGAACTAAGTCCTTAGTTCGGATTAACTGTTACACCTCATTCCACGAGGACTGCAAAACTAATAATTATTTTTAAAGTTTTTTCAGTTACATACTAACACGGCTACTCCTCTGAAACTAAACCCTAGGGGTATGTCTACACTACAGCATTATTTCGAAATATCTTATTTCAAAATAGTTAATTCGAAATAAGTTATTTCGAAATAACGTGTCCACACACAAAATGCATTTCAAAATAGCATTTTGCTATTTCGAAATAGCGGGTCCACACTGAGTGGACGCTGAATCTCATTTAAGGCCAGCCGGATCCAGGTCCGGCAGGGCATCAGGTCAGGAGTTACTTTGTGTGGCTGCTGCCTGAGGCTATCTGAGGCCTGTGCTTAAAGGGACCCCCTGGACAGCTGATTCTCAGCTTTCCCTGCTTGCTTGCCTACCTCGATGAGGGACAGCAAAGCATTTTGTCTCTGCGTACTCTGGTTGCCCTCACTCGGGACACCACAGCACTCTGCAACATGGAGCCAGAGCTGCCCCTGGGGACTCTGGTGCTTCTCGTGGATGCGTTGCTGTGAGCCCGGCTGCACTTTCTGCAGGCTGCCATCCAGGAGGTCCATCGGGGGGCTGTCAGTATCCAGGAGGCCCTGCGGGAGAGCTTCCACCCTGAGGAGCACTAAGAGCCTCCCTGGTCTGCCCCACTGGGGGCTTGTGCCTCATTCCTCCCTCACATCCCTCCACTTACCCCTCCCTAACCCCCTTCCTGATGTAAAATAAAATACATGTATTTTCATAAACACAAACTCTCTTTATTTAACAAAACTGGCGGGGGGGGGATGAAACTCTGGTGAGACTGGGGAAAGGAGGTGGGAGAGGGGAGACGATAGGGGAGAGGGGAAGGGGAAACCTGGGAGGAGGGAGCTGGAAGGGGGAAGCAAAGAGAAGAAAGGGGAGAGGAAGCTCAGGGTTGGGGATCTCAGCGGACCAACTTGATTTTCATGCAAACCTGCTCCTGGGTTCGCATGTGGCCTTTGGTGGCCAGGCTGGCAGCTATCCTGCCATAGACGGCCACGTTCCTCCATCTAGTGCAGAGATCATGGACATTGGGGGCATCCTCCCCAAACCTGAATAAGGTCCATAATCTCCACCCTGGACCAGGAAGGCGCCCGTCTTCTCCAAGCCCTGACAGGCTCCTGGGAGCTGGCAGACTGCTCCTGGGGAGCGGTGGAGGACTGGCTGCCAGTGACTTGCTGGCTCATGTTTTGTGGCCACTGGGTCAGGGGCAGTGACTGCTGGCTCTGGGCTGGCAGGCTTGGAGCTGGCACAGGCACTGTGGCCAGAGTCAACCCCTTTAAGGGCTCTGGGGAGGGGGAAGGGGGAAGGAGAGGAGTGTTCTTGGTTGAGGTTGGAGTGGCCACCAGGGCACCCTGGGAAGGCTGGAGGCTCCCTATTTCGATATAAGCGTCTACACAGCACTTATTTTGAAATAGCTATTTTGAATTTGGCATTATTCCTCGTGGAATGAGGTTTACCAAATTCAAAATAAGTGCTCCGCTATATTGAATTAATTTCGAAATAGCGGTGTGGCTGTGTAGACACTAGTAAAGTTATTTCAAAATAACGGCTGTTATTTCAAAATAACTTTGCTGTGTAGACATACACAGGGTAAGCTGGAGGGAGGGAACTCGGGTGCTGGGGCTGTTCTTACACTGCCTGTCTTGAAGAAGATTGAATTCTAGATAGTATTTGCAGTGTAGTTCAATGGCTTTCAGCACCTCCACTGTAAAAATTGTTCCCTGTCACATATTCCACAATTTTACAGCCAGGCCGTGTACTCTGGGACACAGGTCACAAGATGCCTTTTGCTTTTTAAAGCCAGATCAGGAGCCTTTAGTTGGAGGCACTACTGAATCTTACAGTTAACTGAATAGTTAGCTGTCTTAAAGAAAAGATTCACCCAGTTCTGGGTTTCCTTTCTGTGTCTGCATTAAACCACATTTAAAAAAATTTGGACTTTCCCCATGAATAAAATCCACTGCATATAATGCCAGCATTGCTTATTTCTTCATGCTTGTACCTCTTTTTTTTAAAAAATTCAGTGTAGTCCATTTTCTTGTTGAACTTTTCCCTTCTCTGTATTTTGGCTGAATGATAAATATGAACATGAAATATCCATATTTATGGAAGTCTATTCCCAGCACAGTGGTATATAGAAACATTATATTGTCATGGCCAACAAGAAAAAAAATAAACTAAACTTTTGCTAGTTTAATGTTATGCATCAAAACAAAAAAACATCATTCTGGTCTGATCCTTATGACATGCTTGAGAACATTTTTAAATTAATGTCTTTTGATATGTCTCTTATTTAGATTAACTTTTACACTTTTTCACCTCAGGCTAAATATTCATCTAGGAGGCTTTTCCCCCCCCTTTTTCAATTCACTGCCTTAATATGGATTTAACTAGACTAATTTTATTCCCCCACTTTTGGGCTTCTAGGCCATTGGTACGTCTAGACTACATCCCTCTGTCGGCAGAGGGATGTAAATGAGGCACTTCGAAATTGCAAATGAAGTGGGGATTTAAATATCCTGTGCTTCATTTGCATAATCGTGTCATGGCGCTCTTTCGAACAAGCACCATTTCGAAACTAAAACCGCGGTGTAGACGTGGTTCTTTCAAAAACGACAGGCTTTTTTGAAAGATCCTGTAAACCTCATTTTTTGAGGAGTACAGGATCTTTCGAAAAAGCCTGCCATTTTCGAAAGAACCATGTCTAGACCGCGGTTTTACTTTCGAAATGGCACTTTTTTGAAAGAGCACCATCACGTGAGTATGCAAATACAAATAAGCAAATATTTAAATCCCCGCTTCATCTGAAATTTCAAAGTGTCTACTTTACATCCCTCTGTCGAAAGAGGGATGTAGTCTAGACACAGCCATAGTTGTGAGAAGTATCAAAGGAATATATTGATTCTAAAGGAAAAGAGTATAGTGAAAACTTGAAATTTCCAGCATCATATTTCTATATCAGGAAAACTGCAGGCTTGCTGAACATTGTGCAGATTTACTGGATGTTAAATTAAATTCAGAAGTTGAGATGGCAAAGGACAACTTTCTAAATATTTGTTATGGCCCTCTAAATATTGCACTCCTTCCATCAAAGCTATATAGTTCATTAAATATTCATAAAATAGAGTACTGAGAAAAATTCTAATTGGAAATAAATGCAATTGATGGAGATTGCATTATTTATGATTCCATTTGTTAAACTGAGACAACAGGAGTTGATGAAAGACAATAAGTAGATTGAAATTAAGGTAATTTGAACACATAACTGTTTTTCCCTGTTCTTCTGAAAAGTGTCAAGAAGGCTGATCACGTCTGTTACACCCATACTGATTATTTTTCTTAGTGAATCATACATTTCCATATGATAGCATGGACTTAGAAATAGAAATAGGAAGCCATTCATAATCTGATTTTTTGTAAAGGTAGTAATGGAGGAGAGGTAAGCATAATTAGAAAAGTCCTTACAATGACGCACAGCAGAAAGATTGTTATTTTGAACACAAAGCATTGAAATGTCTGATTTACAATATTAGCCCCACACAATTAAATGCTCTAATATCTATGCATTTGTATGCTAAATTGATATGGAAACACTGCATGTATACATAGAAATAGGGTAATTGCACACACAGGACTGTCCCTAGATGGGTGCAAGGCCCAGGACATCAGTGACGAGTATCTTCTGCTGGGGATGTTCCCTCTGATCCATCCCGGCCCTGCCTCCACTCCAACCCTTTCTCACAGTCCTGCTCTACCTCTTCCAACTCTTGCCCTGTCCCTGCCCCTCCTCTTTCCCAGATAGTTTTGCCCTCTCCCCTGAGCCCACTGCTACTTCACTCCTCCCTCTTTCCCTTCTGTGCCTCCTGATGCCACAAAACAGCTCTTCCATGGCAGGCAGGTGCTGGGAGAGAGGGAGAGGTGCTGACTGGTGGGGCCTGCTAGCAGGCCAGGGGTGCTGGGGTGAGAGGAAGGCGGGGGGAGGGAGGGGAGGGGAGATTCTGGTAAGCAGGGCTGTTAGTGCCTGATCCAGCCTCAGTGTATGGGTCTCCGGGCTGTCACACCAATTTGCCATAACCTAGAGACAGCTTGGATTGCACATGGAAATGTACTTATATCAGCAACCATTATACATTCTCTAGCTGTGGACAATTGCCTTTTCTGCACACACTATAGCAGCAATTTCATTTGCAGAAAAAGTGTGTGATTTTGCATGGGTCGCAATGACATATCCCAGGCCATTTACTGAATGAGTAGCATAGCTGGTCTTAGAATGCGGTTTAAACACAGATTGTCTGAAGCCACAATTGGATTGTCTGCTTAGGTCATTTGGACTATGTCACTCCGTGCATTAACTCAAAATCTAATGCTAGGATCTTGTCCCTGGGAAAAAAAAAATCCCTTTGCCCATTATGTTGAAAGAAATGCTGGGAGATTGTAGGAAAACAATAAGAAAATTATATTTTTATTGCTTCCCCATTTTTATTTATTATATATAACAACTATCTCTGTCTCTAGAAGAGGGAACCTCCAGTGTGTAGGCTACACATGGTTTGTTAGCATTAGGTACTGGCGGGTTGCCAGATGTTTTTTTTTACCCGAGCATCCTCAGGCATGGCTGCTCCCAGCTCCCAGTGGCTGGAGTTTGCTGTTCCTGGCCAATGAGAGCTGTGAGCTGCCGTGACCTGGGATGCTCAGGTAGACTAAGCATCTGGCAGCCTGCCAGCCTGAGGAACTGCATATGACTTGCAAGCTGGAGGTTTACCACAGCTCCTCTAAGCTTATATTTACATATCCTTAGAAGGAGGGAGAGTGGAAAGTCTGATTAAGTCTGGTTTTTGATTAAAAGTAAAATATGTTTATTTAACTGCAAAGAAATGTTAAGTAAATACAAGTATAAGGCATTAAAGTCAGAAATGGTTACAAGAAAAATAAAGATAAATGCTTTCTAGTAACTAAAACTTAAGCTAGACTTGTTTCAAGAAAACATCCTTACCATATGATCTCAGCAACAGAGCGGACCAAATTTTCTAATTGGGATCAAAACCCGCTCCCCAAAGAGAAAGGGGAAGGTTCCTTTGACTTCTTAGAGAGAGAGAGAGAGAGAGAGAGTGTTTGAAATGCATTTCCCCCATATAAAGTTATTTTCTGCCATGAAGAGAGAGGCACAGAATCTCTTGGTAAAAGAGGTTCCATATTGTTGCTTGCTAAAATGTAGATCAATCTTTTCCTATCCCCCTCTCCTCACAAAAATGTCCCCTTGACAAGTGATTGCCAATCAGCTTTGATGACACCTGGCTAGGGGTGTTAGCTTGCCCTTTGTCTTTAATAAACTGATTTACCTATTCCCTAGACTTGTCTGGTAAACACGCTGAGTCATAATGTCTTATGTTCATAATTCTTAATACATACTTTCTATATATATTTCACCATGATATTATTGACCAGTGAGTTGTTAGTTTTCAAATGACATCTCACATGGCATATTTTGTACAAAGATTATTACAATGGTGTATAGGGTGTGAATAAAGGGTGCATTTGATTACACCCCCTTTCACTTCAATAGGCTTTGGATGAATCCATGATGCATGGTCTCTGCACAATTAATTGTTGATTCTCAAATAGCCATAAGTCTTGTCTTAGGATGAATTAATAGGCTATTTTTAATCTAGGATGGCATGCCATTCATGAATAAACATCTCACTAATGCACACCCCTTGCAACTTGTTGCTATAATAGAACCATAGAGAGAAAAGATGGGTGAGGTAATATTTTTTTATTAAATCAACTTCTGTTGGTGAGAGGAAAAAAGCATTAGAGCTACCAGAGAGGTCTTCTTAAGGTTAAAGAATGTTTCCCCTAATATCCTGGGACCACTATGGCTACAGGAATAGAACCATGTTTCCCTGTCTCCTGCAGCTGCCCCCCCCCCCCCATAACTTTACCCTAAAACTAATTAGTGCTATATTTTGTTGCCATCTATTATCCTCAAATTCCCATGGCTGAGAACTTTAAGCATTCTTAATTAAGAAGGATAGTATACTTTTGGAAACTAATGAGGAACAAGAGTTGCCAAGGGCTGATGCAGAGATAGCACTTGAATTGAAATCCTAAAAGAATATTAATTTGCCACATATTATTAAGATGGAAGAATCATAGTGCTCCAGTCATTATTGACTGGCTGGATTGTTAGAATGCTGAGATCATTAGAAAAGGCCAATACCTGAGGGACAGTTTGTGGTCCACCCAGTAGAGGAGAGGAATAAGGTATGAGGGGCCTATTAATCCCTGATGTGGACTGTTAATAATGCAGGTTACAGCATAGCTGGGAGAGCACTTACATAGAGCAGCTACAACTTCTCCTTTGTTAATGGGAAGAGACTAGGCTGAAAGGATGTTAAAGGGGAGAATCTGAGATCCCTTTTTGCACACTACCCACCAGTGGAAGCTCATTACATTGGGCCCTGGACTGATGCAGAGTACTTAACCCCAGGAGCAAGAGGACATGGCAAAGCAGATTGTGACTTTGCAGGGCAGTGTGGCCTATTGGACAGAACCCAGGACTGGGTCTCAGATTTGGGTTCTGCCAATGGCCTGCTGGATGACATGGGACAAATCGTTTCACCTCTCTATGCCTCCATTTCCCCCTCTGTAAAAAAGGGTGATAGTGATGCTGACCTCCTTTGTAAAGCACTATGAGGGTCTACTAATAACAGTGCTGTATACATGTGATATATCACAGTCACAAGCAGCTTTTCTGTAAGTTCCTAAGCACTGCCACAGTCATAGAGCCTGGTGACAAAGTCACAATTGATTCCTTTCTCTGCAATAGATTTAAATGGCATGTCTTGCAGAATATGGCAGGAGTGAGCACAAGGAAAACAAGCCTGGGCTCCAATTTTTTCAAATAATTTTTGCTGGAATGTCTCTGATTACTGAAAATTAAACATTTACTAACCGTTCCATTGCCATATTTCACTATTTATGCTTTTTGTTTCTTTTTTACCCTTTTCTGCTCATATTCTGCAGAAGAGAACGCTCTTGCGCCTGTGCTTCTAAGATAGGCAATTATTTTAATACCAAAGAAACTATTTTCATTTAATAATAAAATAATTGTGGATGGCCAACGTGTGTATGGGTGAGAGAGAAAGGGAGACTGATGGACTGTTGTGCTCTGCAGAGCTGCCAGTAAATCCCCTTTGCTTCTTTTATTACTAAGAAGGGGTTAATGGGTTAGCAGCACATCCGTTTGCACTTTGAAGCCTTTGCTTTGCAATGCAAAACTATCAAGGTTGAACCTCCATGGTCCAGCATCCTTGGGACCTAACTGGTCCTGGACCAGGGGAATTTGCCGGATCAGGGGAAGTCAATGCACCGGGGTCTCCACTTTTCCTCCCGGTCACACTATTGCGGCCTAGGGCTCTACTCTCCCCATGGAGGGGGACTCTGCTTCTACCCTCCCCTCCGCAACTCTTCTGCCACTCAGGGCTCTACTTTTGCCCAGTGGCTCTGCTGCCAACTGGAGCAGGGGGGGGAATCCACACTCTGCTCAGAGGATCTGCTGCCACCAGGAGCTCTTCCCAGCAGCCCCGCTGCCTCTCGGACTCTGTGCTCTGCCCGCCTTAGTCTGCCAATACTCCTAGCCCCATGGGGTCTTCCCAACAATGCTGGACCAGGAATGTTGCTGCACTAGGGAAGTCTGGATTATGGAGTGTCAACCTGTATAATGTGTAGCGGGCCTTTTTATTTAATTATTTATTGCAGGATTTTTCTCTGTGTTTTTTAAGGAGACATTTATAAACCTTCTGTAAATTATCCCAGTAGGTGCCTTTATCCTTGTGAAGGGTTTTTATTAGGAAGAGTGATGTTATACGTGGATAAGGCTTCATTCAGCTCATACAATTGCAAACTGGGCATGCTCAGAAGCAATTTTTCAGGTACTAGGACCCAGATCCAGTGGGAGTTAGGCATCTAAATACCTTACAAATTCTGACCCTTCAAACTTGAGTTTAAAATTAAAATGAAGTCTTTGCATCTAAAAATGAATAAATAATAATAATAATAAAAATCTGGTGATGAAAGTCTAACATGCACATCAGGGACGTTCCTTTTCAGAATCAATAGTCAATTTTCTTATTGACTTCAGTGGAACAGAAGTAGGAGCAAGGCCTTTCTCTATATAAACTTTTGATGCTGGTACAGATCAAATGCTGCTACACAGGTTTGCTTGTGAGTTACAGTTTGATTGACCACTATTTCAACTGCATGCTGACCTCTAATTGCCCCTTTCTTGTGGATTTCAAGTGAAAGCCCTGGATTTTATTTTACTAGATGCTGCTAGATTGCTACATATATTGGATGAGATTTGTCACCTTCAACTGCAGGTTAGGCTTTTTTTTTTAAACATACTCCTATTACCACAGGGTACTTGTAAATCTCTATATTTCATTACAATTTTAAATTATGATTTCATTTTTAAAATAGCTCCAGGATAGCTAAACCATAGGAATGTAGAACCATTGCCAACTTCATCTCATGTCAATGAGGGGTGACTGTCACAAACCCAGGTGAGAGCCTCTTTAAAGCATAGCTCATTTAAATGGGTAAGTCAATGTCCCTGTATGTTTTTTAATGACTAGTGTAGCAAGCAGATCTATTGACTCTTAGAATTGCTGTAGCTGCCACTGATTTAATCAAGTCTAACTCTTTGTAAATACTTACTTCAGGTTGTCACTGTCAATTAGATGAAATGGAGATTTGGAGATGACCCCCCCCCATACAACTGAGCTCATACCCTGAGATGATCACAATACTATGAACATATAAGGCCAGCTGCTCATCTGGCATTAAAGCAGTGTATCTCCATTTCAATGGAACAATGCTAGTTTACACCGGTTGAGGGTCTGGTTAGAACATAAGAATATAAGAACAAGCATACTGGGTCAGACCAAAGGTCCATCAAGCCCAGTATCCTGTCTGCCAACAGTGGCCAATGCCCAGGTGCCCCAGAGAGAGGGATCACAACAGGTAATCCACACATGATCCCTCCCCTGTCACCCACCTCCAGAGAAACAGAGGCTAGGGATACCATTCCTACTCATCCTGGCTAATAGCCATTGATGGACCTAACCTCCACGAATCTATCTAGCTCTTTTTTGAACCCTGTTAAAGTTCTAGCCTTCACCACATCCTTCAAACATTCCCCACCCCCCCCAGTTTTGTTCGCCCTGGTATGACTGTCCATTGATTGTCCTCATTCCACCAAGTTTCCAACATCCTCCTTTAAAGCTAGGCACTCTAGTTCACCCATTTTACCATTTAGACTTCTAGTATTTGTGTATAAGTACTTTAATAATTTGTCACTATTTATCTGTCTGCCATTTCTTGGTGTGTTAGACTCTTTTTCATTTGATTGTGTCTCATCTGATCCAACCCATACTTCCATCCTCTCCTCCTGACTAGAACATAGAGCATCTCTGTTAATAGAACCTCCCTCAATAGATGTCTCTGTCTGATCCATGTGCTCCTCTGCACCCACGTTGGCTTTCCCCCAGCTCTTAGTTTAAAAACTGCTCTACAACCTTTTGGTTCTGCTCTTACAAAAAAATAAAATAAATAATTTACATCCTAATTATTTTATTATAAAGAACATCATGCTGTACATGAGTTGCAAATAAAGGGGCTCACTGTTCTCTCATTGAAAATATTACAACTCCCATTGGATTCAATAGGCAGACTAACCCCCCCACCCATTCAAGCATCCTTTCCTTCTCCAATCTACTATATTTTCACCCTGTTTCCTTTCCTTTTAAATACATTTCTTCAGATAAACCCCTATTCTGTCTCACTCTAAAAAGTGCTAATGCAATAGCTGAGATAATATGTATTCTACATTCTAAACATAAATTGAGTGATAAACTTCTCTGTCCAATTACTCTCCTAGGGACATTATCCTCCATTATGGTCTTCCTTCTATATAATGTCTATTTATACTGTAAAATCTTTGAGATAGGCATTTCTTCTTAAAGTCTGAAGCACCTTTGCAAATATCACTGTTTTTAGAGATCCCCCCCCCCAAAATGCTAATGAAACCTGGATATAAACATGGAATGAAACATTCAAAAGCTATTAATTTCAGATATATGGCAAAATGTATACTTGGGTTTGGCTCTATGGTGGAATACCAACATGGCAGCCTAGTTATTAATATGCATCTATAAGTTGCTAGAGGAGACTCACATGCTAAAATGACATTTTTTCTGGCATGTTTTGTATGGCTATGCACTGAAAACATATCCCCTGAAAATGCATCAGGTTTACAAATAGAATCATAGCATTGGAGGGGAGGTTATCAAGGTTATCGAGTCCAGTCCCCTGCACTCATGACAGGACCAAGCACCATGTATACCATTCCAGACAGTTGTTTGTCTAACCTGCTCTTAAAATTTCCAATAATGTCAAATTATTCCAGTAATTAATTAGGAAGATAATTAGGAAGATTTTCCTAACGTCCAACCTAAACCTCCTTTGCTGTAATTTAAGCCCATTGCTGCATGTCTTATCATCAGAGGCTAAGGAGAATATTTGTTCTCCCTCCTCATTGTAAGGCCCTTTTAAGTACTTGAAAACTGCTATCATGTCTCCTCTCAGTCTGCTATTTCCCGGTCTAAACAAACCCAGTTCTTTCAATCTTCCCCCATAGATCATGTTTTCTAGATCTTTAATCTTTTGTATTGCTCTTCTCTGGACCTTCTCCAGTTTGTCCATAACTTTCCTGAAATGTGGCACCCAGAACTGGACACAATACTCCAGTTGAGGCCTAGTCAGTGCGGAGAATAGTGGAAGAATTACTTCTTGTGTCTTGCTTACAACACTTTGGCTAATGTATCCCAAAATGATGTTTGCTTTTGTTGACTCATATTTAGCTTGTGATGCACTATGACTTGCAGATCCCTTTCTGCAGAACTCCTACCTAAGCAGATTCTCTTTTCAAAAATAAGACATGAGCTTCCTTAGTGTCAGAATGCCAGGCATTCCAGAAAGAATGAACAGAATAGGTAATCTTCAAATGATCCATCCCCAGTTGCCCCATTTCCAGCTTCTGACAGAGGCTAGGGACACCATTCCTGCCCATCGTGGCTAATAGCCATTGATGGACTTATCCTCCATGAATTTATCTAGCTGTTTTTTGTATTCTGGTAAAGACCTGGCCTTCACAACATCCTCTGGCAAGGAATTCCACAGGTTGACTCTGTTTTGTAATGAAGAAATACTTCCTTTTGTTTGTTTTAAACCTTCTACCTCATAATTTCATTTGGTGACCCTTGGTTTTTGTGTTATGGGAACAATTATACAAATTTTTCTTATTTACTTTCTCTACACCAGCTATGATTTTATAGAACTCGATCACATCCCCCATTGTCTCCTCTTTCTAAGCTGGATAGTCCCAGTCTCACTGATCTCTCCTCACATAACAGCTGTTCCATATCCTTAATCAATTTCCGCTACATGCATCTGACAAAGTGGGTCTTTGCCCACGAAAGCTTATGCTCCAATACATCTGTTAGTCTATAAGGTGCCACAGGACTCCTTGTTGCTTAATCATTTTTGTTACCCTTTTCTGAACTTTTTCCAGTGCCAAGGTACTACACAAAGTAATGGTGCCTAGAAGCAAGACCACTTAACTGGGTTTCTCCTGTTGGTCTACTGAGCCATCTTGGAAATTCACTTTTTACTGCAATTTCTCCCTCTATAAGATAGGGGGTTACACAGGCCCTCTTTGAAAAACACTTTGAGATCTATATTATAATAGAGACTACTGGATTTATACAAGGGCTATGCAATCTATCAAGTGCCCAAGTCAAACATTTTGTATATTAAGGGGCATTCCTGAGAAGAGATCCATAAATCAGAGTGTGACATATTTTCAAATAGATGTAGGTAGATAGTTCCCCCCACCCCAAAAGTTAGCAGCTTTTAAAATTATTCTGTTGGCTAAAGACTGATGGCACAAAGTGAATGGAAGTGAAGTGATAACTCCTTGGCTGTGGAAGAGAGAACATATAAGCCGAGAGGTAATCCCCAAAGTATGAGAAGCGTGCCTGGGCTCTGTATGCTGAATCTGCAAGAGTCAGGCTGGAGCCTTATTAGGAATTATTATGGGGAGTCAGATGCATATGTACTGTACTTGGGGTCTGCTGTTATTACATTCCCTATAGCCAAAACAGTTTTAAAACTAGATTAGATTAATTTGATTAGAATTCATACCCAAAACCAAACAAATATGCAGCTGGCACAAGCCCTATGGCTTCTGGCCATACCAAACTGTTGCTTCAGCCCCACCTTGCTCTTTTGAGTTCTCCCCCTACTCCTCTTTCAGCTCCTCAGCAAACTTTCAGTCCTCAAAAGGACAAGGTACAGGTTTTTGTATGGCATTCCCTTATAAATGCTGCACCATCATTTGCTCCATCTTCTCATCATATATACATTTGTTCTCATTACAAGGGATGGTTATTAGTTAATTTATGAGGCAGGTGGGGCTAGTGCTTGGAATTCAGGTTTGTTAAGCAGCTGATCTGGCTTCAATTACCAGTTCTTACTATCTCACAATAACCTAAAAAAGCAACTAACTTAACCTCTATCCACCTCCTTTACATGTGTGTACAATGGGAATCAATAAAGCTTACTCAACTTAGAAATGTGCTTTGGGACTGATGGATGAAAAATATGACAAAAATTCAATGTTTTATTATTCTGTTTCATAGCAACTAAATGAGAAGGTTGGTCCTGTAGTTCAGGCAGTGGTCTGGGATTTCATGAAACCTGGTTTTGGTTCCTAGCTCTGACACTGATTTATCTTTGCCAAGTTACTCAAGTCAGTATGCATAAAAGGCGTTGGGCAGCTAAGTTCCTATTTTAGGCACCTAAGTCCTAATTTCAGGACAACTGGATGCACAAAAAAATCTTGCTGAACCCTGTACGGTTCAAAGTCAGTCAACACCTCTATTTTTATTGCAAGAGTTCCCTTGGCACCTACATTTCTGCCTTAGAAAATGTATATGGCTGCTTTCCCTTAGGCATCCAGACACCTATCTCCTACCTGAACCCTAGAGCTGTGTTTCCCAATTTTATTTAGCCATGGAACCTTAAAAAAAAACAAAAAACATTGGAGAAACTGGTCAACCAAAAAAAAAAAAAAAGTGGAAAAACTGTCAGCAAAGTAAGTAAGTAAATAAATAAATAAATAAAAACGCTGGGGAAAACTGGTTGACCAGAAAAAAAAAAAACAATAACAACAATCCCATGGAGTGATCGGGTTCTTGTGGAACCCTTACTTTCACTTCGCGGAACCCCAGGGTTCCTTGGAGCACTATTTGTGAAACACTGCCCTAGAGTAATTCACAAATCAATGGCAAGCAGATGCTTGGCCTCCTACATCACATGTGGGATCCGATCTGGTAGGCATTCTCTGAGCATGTTTAACAGAGCAGGCAATGTCATAGAAACCTGCTGGGAGGCAGGATGAGCTATTCTATTTTATAACGTTTATCCAAGTGGTTAGGGTATATGCCTGGGATATGGGAGGGCCCTGGTTCAAATCTTCCCTCTACCTAGGGTTGCCCCTTATTCAAGTTTCCCCAGGATCATCCCTTTCTTGAGGTAGCAAAACTAAACAAACTTTAGCAGGACTTTATTTAAATGAGCAAGGTTGATTCAGAACACTTTTTGACAAGGTCTTTGGAAAAGCCATTCTGTTTGCACCTGGATAATGAAAGTAGGTTAGAATGGAGACAATGAGATCTAGAAGAATTGTTGGACGAGCTACAGCTGAACACTGCTGAAGACAAGTTGTATAAAGATTTTGCCATACTAAAAAATTCACTTAGCAGCATGCCTCAAGGTCTGATGCCAGACAGAAAGTGAGCTTTTTATTTTCTCTTTTTTCTTTGCAGGGAAGCACAAGCAATTGAATTACTTAAAGTAGTTTATTTTGTTTTCTTAGTTCCTGTCAGCAATACATTTTCAGAAAGTGTGTTTAGTCACATTGAAGGTAAATGGACAAATAAGAGGAACATTTTGTCAAGTTATATTGATAAAGTCAGAGCTTAAGGTCTGTTTGAACTTTGAAAAATTATCATGCATTGAATTTAAAATATTTATCAGAACAGAAAGACCTTCGTGCTTCAAGAAAAAAAAAATACATGCAACTGCAAACTGTTATGAATAGGCTACTTCATGCACATGCAAAAGACATACCGTTTAGTAGGCTGAATATAAATAAAATATAGCATTTTTTGAAAATGGGAAAGGAGTCTTGGTTGAGTTTATTTTTTACAGCTATGCCTTATATTAAATCTCTATCAAATTAATCCGATACACAGAATTATGCTTTATATAAGTCTGAAACAAAAGCCATCCAATATACCTACTAGGGAGGTAAAAGGAAGTGGTAGCACTGTGCTAAAGCTTGCTTAATACTACATGAATAATGTACAGGGCTCGACAAACTATAGAATCTACTAGCCCGTGGTGAGTAGATTTCAGCCGCGCACCCTGTTTACCGGCAGCGCGCGCATGTGCAGTGCGGGGCTGGTGAGCGGCTTTCGTCACCGTTTGTCAAGCCCTAATAATGTAGATGACTTGTTATTTGCTACATTAAAGTAGATGGTGTTTATTTTTCTTCTCATGTTTTGGACAAAATGGTTCAGCTCTTCTGGATTTTTTTTTTTTGTACCTCAAAGTTGGCATCCCTACCTCCACCTGAGGTGGAGAAGATTGCTGTTCTTTCTCCTGTGAGTGCCCTCATCACTAGGCAGGGGGATATTCTGATTTAGGGCTTCTTAAATCTCTCCTGTTGAAGCTGTTGCACTGTAGATACATAATTAAAGAGTTAGTGGAGCAGGGCACTATTAAAATCCACAAGAGCAAACTGTTTCGCTGCACAGGAAAGATAGAAAGTATGACAAGAGACCATGCTGACTTAACCAGAGATCTTGAATGATCTAAAAATCAAAGAGGAGTCGGGCAAAAAGTGGAAACTAGAATATAGTTATGTAGGGGCAAATTTAGAAATGCCATGGCACAATATGTGCTCAATCTAGCTAGAGACATATAAGGCTGTGTCTACACTGGCACCCTTTTGCGGAAAAGGGATGCTAATGAGACACAGCGCAATTGCGATTTAAATATCCAGCAGGTATTTATGAACATAACTGCCGCTTTTTTCCGGCTGGTTTTGCGAGCGCCAGTCAGCGATCTTGCGGAAAATAAACCCTTTTCCATGAAGATCTCTTATTCCTACTTTCAAAGTACTTGAAAGTAGGAATAAGAGATCTTGCGGAAAAGGGTTTATTTTCCGCAAGATCATCTGACTGGCGCTTTCTCCGCAAAACCCCGAGCCGGAAAAAGCGGCATTATGTTCATCTCAAATACCGCTGGGGATATTTAAATCCCCGCAATGCGCTGTGTCTCATTAGCATCCCTTTTCCGCAAAAGGGTGCCAGTGTAGACACAGCCATAGGGTAACAAGTAAAGATTCTACAGATATATCAGAAACAAGAGGAAGACCAAGGACAAGGTAGGCCTGTTTCTCAATGAAGAGAGAAAAACAATAACAGAACATGTGGAAATGTGAAGAGGTACTTAATGACTTCTTTGTTTCAGTTTTTATCAAGAAGATTGGTGGTGACTGGACACCTTACACACTGAATGTCAGTAAAAATGGCAGAAGTTCAGAAGTTAAAATAGGAAAATAATAAGTTAAAATGACTTAGACATGTTAGATGTCTTTTAATCACCAGGGCCTGATGAAATACATCCTAGAATACTCAAGGAGCTGACTGAGGGGATATCTGAGCCATTAGCGATTATCTTTGAAAAGTCATGGAATACAGGAGAGATTGCAGAAGTCGATTTTCTTGGTCTATTTTGAATATCTCTCTCTACCGCAGGGACTGTTTAGTCCAGCTTTTAGCACAACGAAGGCCCAACCACAGTTGGAGTGACTAGATGCTATTATAATTAAAATAATTAAGAATAATGCTATTTTCACTTGTGGTCATCTCTGCTTCTTTAAAATGCAGGACTTTATAAATAATGACTTCTAAGGGTACATCTACGCTGCAGGGCTAAAGCCAAAGGGTGCGTCTACGCAGCAGGGCTGAACTCGAAATAAACTATGCAAATTGAGCTACGTAAATTATGTAGCTTATTTAGAAATAGCTTATTTTGAAATTGGGAGCATCTACACAGTACTTATTTCGAAATTGAGCACCCTTCCTCTGACTTCCATTACTTCTTGTGTAGTCAGCCTGTGGAACTGCTTGCCAAAGGAGGCTGTGAAGGCTGGGACTATAACAGAGTTTAAAGAGAAGCTAGATAATTTCAGGGAGGTTAGGTCCATAAAAGGCTATTAGCCAGGGATAAAATGGTGTCCTTGGCCTCTGTTTGTCAGAGGCCGGAGAGGATGGCAGGAGACAAATCGCTTGATCATTGTCTTCGGTCCACCCCCTCTGGGGCACCTGGTGCTGGCCACTGTCGGCAGACAGGATACTGGGCTAGACGGACCTTTGGTCTGACCCGCTACGGCCGTTCTTATGTTCTTATGTTCTCGTACAATGAGGGTTACAGGAGTCAGAGTAAGAAGTCCTCCAGTTTGACAGTATTTTGATATTATTTTGAAATAACTGCCTGTTGTGTAGACACAGACTGAATTATTTTGAAATAACACTAGTTATTTCAAAATAATGTTGCTGTGTAGATGTACCCAAAATAAGCGATGAAACTTCAGCTATGTCATTTGCGTAGCTTAAGTCAAAAAAGCTTATTTCAGCTGTTGGTACTGTCTACTCAGCAGGAAGTCTGAGGAAGAGCATTTTTCCTCTGACTTCTCTTACCCTTCATAAAATAAGGGTTACAGGTGTTGGAGTAAGAAGTCGTTCAGCTCAACATTATTTTGGCATTATGTTGAAATAACTGCTTGTGTGTAGACGTGAATAACGTCAGTTGTTCTGAAATAACACTGCTGTGTAGACGTGCCCTTACTGTCTAGTTCAAAGCTGGCAGTATGCTACGCACCACTAACCAGCAGAAAACAGTCTCATAAGTCTCGTGTGGCAGCACATAAATTCTGTTTAGGTCTCATGGTCAGATTGTTTCCTTGCCCTTCTAGTACACTTCTCTAAGAGTTGTGGGATTATGCTGCTCTTTATTTAGTTTACCCTTTCTGCTGCTGCTCTTGTGCTGGGGTCAATTTGTGAAGGCACAGAAAAGATTCTGGGAAACAGGACACTAGCATGCTCCCAGAGTCCTTCATGGACCATGCTAGCAGAAGATCTATTTTTCTGATTATTGTCAATGAAGAATTTTGGGCAGGGGTGAGCATCCAGGGTTGGGGGCAGGGAAAGAGTTTCTCGTGTACATGACAAAATGCCTGAGGAATTTCCTCTTGTAAGTGTTACATATTAAAAATAGATTCTGAATATCATGAAGAAATCTTACCCTTAAAATAGCTGTTGAAATAGGATAGTACATTTGAAATTAGAGTTTGCTCCTGACCAGCCAGTGACTGGGCTTCGATAGGACTTTTAAGAGACCAGCTACTAGATTTGGTCAGAACGTTTTAGACTAACTGTTTTTCATTGAACAATGCTGTTTTGTCAAAGCTGAAATCTTTTGTGGAAATGTACAGGTTTTTATGACATTTTCAAGAGGAAAATTCTTTAGGTTCAGGGTAGACTCTTCAGTCACTCCCAAAGAAAGACAGACACAGAAAGCGAGCAAGGAAGAGAGAGCAAGGCAGATTGATAACCTGACATTTTCAAGCCAAAAATGGATGTTCTGACGCAATTTCGTTTTGCTAAAATGTTGGTAAAGTGTTTGGTTTTATTCCAATGAAGCCCCAAAGCTAATTTAGAAACCTGGAAAGTTATCATGAAATGGAATTGTCATTCTCTGGCCTAATCAAGTGGCTTTTTCCCAGTGTGTTGTCTACTTTGTGAAAATAGTGCCCCCGCCTTTAAAAAAAAAAAAACCAAAAAAAACTATCTTGCTTTATTTTACTCTTGCTGTTTCAGAAAAGATTTGTTTTCTGTGCTCTTAACCTTAAAAGGACTTTTTAATTGGAATAGCATATGCCTTTTTTTTTCTGGGTAATAGAATCTATGCCAGGAAAAATAAAAACACATTCCTTTGTTAAGATGTCCTTCCTTGCAAGGCTGTGCAAACTCATTCTGTTCTAATTGAAGGTTTTAAAACCCATCATCTTCTCACTCTTCTTATTTAAAAGCTTCTTTCTTCAAGGCAATTTATAAACACTTTGAGGCTGTGTCTACACTACAGAGTTTTTGCGGAAAACCGGCTATTTTTCCACAAAAAAAAATCGCTGAGCATCCACACCTCAAGCGCATTTTTGCACAAGAGAATTGAAAGAACAGAGGGGGTTTTGTGCAATTGGTATTCCTCTTTCTACAAGAAAGAAGCCTTTTTGCGAAAGAGTTTATTTTGCAAAAAGGCATGTGTGGGCAGGGAAGAGGGGGTTTTTTGCGCAAAAAGAGGAAAAAGGAAAAAATACAGGTGCCCTGGTGGCCATTCTGTGCATATCAATCAGCGCTTACTTTCGAGAGAGTGTCCATGCAGTCTGGATGCTCTCTTTCACAAAAGCCCATCGCTTTTTTTCGATGCGCTTTTGCAGTGTGGACGCGCTCTTGTGCAAGAAGATTTTGCGGATGTTCTCTTCCAATAAAAGCTTCTTGCGCAAGAAGCCTGCAGTCTAGATGTAACCTCAGTGATCCGTGTCATGTAGATGCTTCTTATTGTTATAAACATAATAGTAGAGCTGGTTAAAAAATTTCAGATAGATCATTTTTCAAAGGAAAAATGCCATGTTGTCAAAATTGAAACTGTCTATGCAAAGGAGTCAATTTTGACACAATTTCAATAAAAAATGAAGTGAAGAGTTTGAACCTTATTAAGATGCCTTATTTCAAAATAATCAGCATGATTTGTTTCAGTTTTTAGATTCAAAACTATTTTTGCTTCAAAATTGATTTTATATTGTTATAATGTAACATTTTGTGAAAGTCAAAATCAGAACAAAATGTTTCCATTTTATTGAAACAAAACTTTTTGACTGACTGAAAATGAAACATTTTCAAAAGTTTCCTTTCACAAGAAAAGTTTGTGGGTTTTTCCCCTCAATTTGGAACAAAAACAAAATTTGCAAATGTTGGAATTCCATGCAGTATGGAGATTCTTCATTTTGATTGGCTCTCTCTAATACAGCATTTTCCATCCACCAGGCACTCCACTATTGATCACTTACATGAGCAGATGCATTGACGGGACATACGATGCAGGTAAATATTCACCTGAGTAAGTGTTGTCCAATCTAGCCCTTTATGTATGCTTCACTCAATCATTTGAATCAGACATCTAACCTCCAGCTGTTTTCTATGGGACATAATTGCACAGGAAGTGTTTACATAAACTGCTTTCCATGAGGACTATTACTGTGATATAATTAGAAGAAAATCAGACATGCACAAATGGGTTCCTAACACACCCGGGAATGCTCTCAGCTGGCAGAACATTCCAATATCTATTTCAGAAAGGAGAACCGAGTTTTTGTAACGGAAATCTAATGGACCAATATCACATGCTGGAACCTGGGGTTTTAAAAAAAAAGCTTGGTTATTTTACATTTATCTTTAACCATAATAGAAACTCTTTGAAGGTGACTTAAAAGACAAAGCACCAACTTCCAAAATTTTACCAATATGTTCTGAATACCCCAGAAAGAAGCCTACAAACATTACTTCTCTTTAAAATATACTGTCATATACTTTTGCATTGCTAGGATTGTCTTCTATTATAAAAACAAATTTATTCCATTTCCATTTTTAATCACACTGTTATATCTCAGACTGCTTTATAGTTTCCCCCACAAAACATTTTTTAAAATTATTTTTAAATTTACTCCCATGATTAATATAACTCATAACTAAATGGCAAAACCCCTTAAGATGTTGAAAAGTAAAAAGACACTTCTAAGCATACTTTTGGAATAATTCCCCATATTTTCCATTCAATTAGGCAGAACAGGGTTAGGTTTAGGGTTGAACAGGCTTGTATAAATTAGTTTTCACATTTCCCATACAAATAGAGGTGGGATGGGGTGTGCTCTTCACACTGGCTCTGCAAAAAATGAATTGGGCCAGGTGAGCTCAATCAGCCATCTAGGTTGCAAAAGAGGGAGCATTAGGATACAGTCAACTAGAAAGGAGCTCACCTGTGAGAGGCAAGTGGGGCTTCTACAAAAGACAGGAAATGAGAAGCAGCGGAGATGGAAGCAGAAGTCTGTAGGCACTCCCTAGGAGAAGGAAGGCGTGTTTAGGGATGGGCTACAGCAATGAGTTGCCTGAAATTACTCCCTGGAAGAGACTGGGAAATCCAGTGGTGTGAGGAAGGGAAGGCAGTATGGAAGTGGCTCAGGATAGGGCAACAAGTGCAGGGAACAGTATCTTGGTGGCTGTGTAAATGGCCCCGGAGCCAGAACCTGCAGTATACAGTGGTCTCAAGCTCCGTTGCCAGCCACTATAGGAGTGGCACTGTGAGGCAGGGAAGCAGAAGACTGGCAGAGTCACAAAGAGGAAGCTGTGGTTCCTGGAGCAAGAGGAGCTTCAGAGGATGAATTGACAGGGTGTTCCCATTGGCAGGAGCATCAGCCTGACCTAGCTAATCTCCAGAACTTCCAGGAGGTGTTGTCATCTTGCAGTGAGTAGAACCCCTCCTGTCCCAGTCAGCCCCAATCCCATGAGAAGATCCTGATAGATGGACTCTTTCACAGCACTTACTGGCCCTTCATGCAGACCCAATGGTTTGTTTGCAAGATTTAGATCTTAGCACTGAACCACAGCACATACTAATGAACTATATAAAGAGAGAATTTGTACATGTTGGTGTAGTGTAGTATGAAGTTTTTATCATAGATCTAAGCGCCTCCTCTGAAGGAGATATAACTAATTTTGTTGGAGATAGTGATAGAGATGCAGCCATGTTAGTCTGGTCTAGCTGAAACAAAAGACAGAACTATGTAGCACTTTAAAGACTAACAAGATGGTTTATTAGGTGATGAGCTTTCGTGGGTCTGGCCCACGAAAGCTCATCACCTAATAAACCATCTTGTTAGTCTTTAAAGTGCTACATAGTTCTGTCTTTTGTTTTGTTGGAGATGGGATACTAGGCCAGATAAACCCATTCTGATCCAGTATTCAGAATCTCTTTGTTATGCCCTACCACCACTATTTCTGTGAAGTTCTTAGTGGACCATGTATGTAGCTGGTGACCTCTCTCAAGTTCCTTTATGCTCACGGGTTTCATTAAATATGTAAAGCTCAACATCTCCCTCTAAACTGAATCACTCTGATGAAGACACTGAGCACCAGTTATTTCAATCAAGAGCAAAACTTGCTAAATTACAATAATCATGATGTGAGACAGGAAACCGCTGAATTACTTGGGCTGCCAATGCTATTGATGGCTGAACACTTACTTTCACATTCCAAGAAGGATTGTTTTCTACTATAAAGAATAGATTTTTTTTTTTTTCCCCAGGACCATGTATGCAGGAAGCACAGCTGCAATTGATCACTCCCAGCACAGCAGGTTGCTCAGCAGCACTAGAAAATCTTTGCTTCATTTGTTAACACTTTTTCCATTTCCCCAAATAAATATTTGGGCTGAATTTTTCAGCCCCCTGATATAAAATGATGCCAGCATCTGATGAGGACTTTGAGTGAGACTGAAAGGATGGTGAGATGAATCTGAACTATTCTGTTTCTCCCCAAATGAGACCACTATACTGCCTTAAAAACACAGGATCTGTTTCTTCCACAATTACTTACACTGGAGTATCACCTACTGCAAGAATATACCTATTGAAATCAGAGGATGCACTCTTGAAGTGTTACGCTACTCAGTATAAGCCAATGTGGAAGACTCTTACACAGAGACATCATCCCATAAATAGTATTAATAATTGTTTTTACAGCAAACTATTGTATTACCAAATGTGAAATTCCTCTCACAAATTACACTGGTTTGGAGGGTGAGAGCAAGGAGATAGTCCTGCCATAGAGACAGATCTAAGTTATCTCATGACTCTATGAAAGCCATAAACTGGAGTTGTGAGCCCTTCTGAAAAGGGAGATTCCTAGTTTTCCACTGGGATATGCACATTCCTTGTTTTTAGTGGATCCTGGTATGTCCCAAGAAATCACATCTTAAATTGTTGATCCTTGTTTGATTGCTTAAGAAAGGTTTTGATCCTGTGTATATTCTAGCTATAATGAAGGTCAGTTGTTCAAACTTCTGGATGTAGTTTCTTGGATGGCATGTTTTCTTTGTGCATTAATTCGAAATACAGTTCACATATTTCTTGTTGTGTATTGGGAATACAGGAGCCAATCCTGAAATTACTTTGTAGTTGGGGTGACCCTGAATTCTACTCTGCCCTGGAGGGCTGGTAGCCCTGGAGGATGCATAAGTATTTTCAGATTTCATATAAAAACTACTTTATTTCTAATGAAACCATTGGTAGTTTGTGGCAGCATCTATGAAAAGGGTTATAAGTTTTATCTTTATTACTAATTAAAGTATATAAGGCTTTAATATGAATGAGTACAAACAGAGTACAAAATTTGGTCAAAAGTTCTGTACTGAAAGCAATTTTGTAGAAGAACTGTGTTCATCATCTCAGGTGACATTGGTAGATAACCAAATCTGGCCTCATGCAAATATTTTAATAAGGAGTACTCTAGGCAGCATAACTGCATTTTATGGTGCATGAAATGTATTTGCAGGGTAAGTTATTGTTTTGAATTCTAGAAGATACCAATATATTTGCATGATACTGATGAAAATTAGCAGCTATAAAAGATCACAGAAGTCCTGAATAGTAAAATGATCTAACATATCCATAAGCCATTCTAAACAAAGCCCAACTTTTAATATTCAATTGCTGATCTTAATAAAAGCATTAAAATTAATGGAAAACAGAAGACTGGCATGGGTTACAAACAGAGTAGTTAGGACTTACAGTGAGCTTCTGAATTTCAAGGACCATTAACTTATCATCAAATATACTGTGGCACCTGCCCTGACATCTGGCTTTTCAGTTCTTTCTCTAATGACCAGGGAAATTGAATCTAAATTCTGCTGACACTGACAAGTATTCACTTTAATATGACAAAGATATTTATTACAAGGTTAAATAAAAAGTCTGCACCATTTTCTCTCTCTAACCTTCCCACCTAATTAGTTTAGAACTCTATTGATGAAAAGCTGACTTTACAAAAAACACTAGTAGTTTATAATGCCTGTTAAATTTTAAAGTTGAAAATCCAATGACTATTTCTATAAAAGCATGAAGACTAAAGGCCCTGATATAAATAAAAATTGAGACTCAACTACATAGCAGAAAAGCGAGTATATTAAAATTTTACAGCATTCTATCACATGGAGACAACTCATACCAGTTTGTGATAATGTTAAAGCTTGAAAGTTTATACATTCTGTGGAGTTAATAACCTAGGTGAAACCAAGGGCAAGTATGGTTACTACTAGTGCCAATAGGCAATGAGCAGAGTGCCAGAAAGCCAATATATAAAATGATGTTGACTGAAAGTGATGCATTTCAAGTTTGAAAATGCATGGAAACCTGCATCAGTGGACTTTAGCTGGGACCCTGTAGGTTAAGGAATCACAAGAACCAAAAGATAACTGTGTCTAATTTTTGGCAAGGTCTCTGTAAGTTAATATACAGTCAGTATATTTTATTTGCAAGGATCAAATTATGACTATCCCATAACCATTGTGCCACCTCACCGGACAATACTTGGTATGCTGTTCTGGGCATAGGGTATGAATGCTATTACCCCTTTTTGATATGAGCAGCTTGTCAAAGTTCAGAGGCCTAGGGATCTTCCAGTTGAAAGTAAGTAGACATTGGGGGTATGTCTATACCACAGAGAAGATTGAAGTTGCTGCTGTTGATCTTCCAGGGTTTGAATTAGTGTGTCTAGTTAAAACAGCTAATTTGAACTGAGAGAAGCATTCCGGTTGATGCCAGTAGTTCTGCTTTCACAAGGAGTAACGGAAGTTGAAGGGAGAGTGTTCTCCCTTCGGCTTCCTGCAGTGTGGACAGTGCCAAAAGTCAAGTTAAGGTACTTTGATGTCAGCTATGCAATTAACATAGCTGAAGTTGCGTTATCTTAATTAGACCTTATCTAGTAGCTTAGACATGCTCTGGTTGATGCAATCTTGTTGACTACAAGGAATATACAAAGTCCTTCTCTGAATGCAAAAGGATCTAAGAACAAAAGGACCAGTTTCTTAGCTTGCAGCCCCATGCCTCTTTGGTCAACATCAGACTCCAAAATGCTCACTCTGGATTTTTTTCAGGGTCATACTGTACTTGTGGGCTGTTGCTTGGCTGTATTCCTTGTTGCTTCTCTTCTCTCTCTGTTCAACTGTCTCAGTTGCTGTGGTTATATATACCCTGCAATGTAAACCCAGGATTAGTGAAACTTGAGTCAGCTGATCTAGAGTCAGAGAAAACGGACTTAAGTAGCTACACTGATTGTCAACCCTGCTTTTAGAATTTTCTAACCCTGGCTCAAGCCTTCACACCATAGCGCACACACTGAAATCCACATAATCCCAGACCCCCTAACATCCTCCCAAAATGTGGCCACTCTAGCCCTTTGACCATAGTGCCGTGTGGGAAAACTTGACTGTCCACTCCGCATATAACAGGGAGTTTGAGCAGCCCACCAACACCTCCTGCCCAACAGTCATTTGGGTCTGTGTGCTCCCAGCTACCAGATCCAGTGAAAATGGAAGAGGCACCTTTTGAAAGCACTTCTCTTGCTAGTCTTCTGTCTGAAAAAAATGGGCAGAGCTTCCATGGTGAACATTCTGGAAGCATTTTCTGACCTACCAAAGGCCTCTGAATGAATAGATGATGGAGCAGAAAGAGAAGGGGACAGAGATGTGGCAGATCCAACTGGCTGATGCTGGTCATGACACAGTACAGCGGCTAATGCCTCCTACATATACTGGTGTTTCTGGAGCAGTACCCCCCGATACAGATTGATGGTACCACACCATCACACAGATCCAGGATCACCAGCAGTAAGTCCAGAGCTGTCACACGGAGAAAGCTACATTTCAGGAGCTTTAAATAGCTTGCTCTGACTCTCCAGTATAAAGACATATGCATGAAAGTGGCCAGAATACATTGGTTAGAAGTGGGTTCATGGATTGTCAGGGACACTGTTCCCACCAACTGACAGCTACAAATGGAGTTACTGTCCCCACTGCTTTTTGGGGGACCCCACTTATCCCCTTTTGCATTGGCTTATGAAACGATGCACTGATTTCAGAGGCCCTGGCAAAAGTCATATTAAATACACTCTGTGGAATGGTTATTAAATGTGCTTTTGTCAGATTGAAATTCCATTGGAGAAGTCCACAGGCCCACCTGGATTCTAGTGTCACCAATGCTGCACACATGACTGTGGCTTGCTACGCCACAAACTTTGTGAAGCAAGAGATGAGCCATTTCCTCTTGAATGGGCTGATGTCAGTGAGGAGCAGCTGAATGAATACACTCAGCCAGAAAAAGAACCTACCACAGCTGGAGCTGTATGCACCCAGGCAGGAGAAGTCAGGAATGATTTGGGTGTCTCATTATGGACTTGCAATGGCCCAATGGAAGAGAGGGAATGATGTTTTTATTAATGTGCTTGGAGGAGGCGGAGGGTTCAGAATGGGACTCATTAACTGTGTTGGGGTTTCAGTGGTTGGGAACTGCTGGGGGGATTGATTGCTGTGCAATGTACTTATGGCCACTTATCAAATGGGCAGGGGCCTTTTTAGGACTTTTTCCAATTTGTTTGTCAGTCAGAATTATTTGCTAAATAATTTCTGTGAATAGGCTATGGATGCTTTGTGAGTAGTTTGCTGTGACTGTGAGATAGGTGCATAGGTGTCGTGGTTAGTTTCAAACACACACAAGGTCGCATAGTATATCTTGACTGTGCAAGTGAAACAGAATCAGATTTTTGGTGCAAATAAGTCACAATTATGAATTCAAAAATTCCTTTCATTAATAATATCCAATATCTCACAAGTAAACTTGTTTGTCAGAATATTTTTAAAAACTGAACACGATAGACATGGAAAACAAGGTGAAGCAAATGCAATTTTTTGGTCTAATGAAGATTTTCTGAAACTATGTACCAGCTCTACTAAACATGTTTCCCACACATTTTGGGCCAATTCCTGGCTTTGAAATGCATCTAATTGTCACTTTTCACCACTTTGCTGGCTTCTAGAGTGAGGCTCAGCCTCAATTTGATACCTAGAAAATAATTTTCTTTAAGACACTTTACTTGTCATGTTGATTCATATTTAAAAGTTCAGCCAACATAGCTGCTGCTGGGATTAAAATACCTACTCTGTTTGTGGGAAAGTTTGTCAGTGTTTACAATAACGATGCCCTGGCAAAATATGGTAGGACATGTAATGTATGAAGTCTGTTTTATTTTCATTGGCTTGAGGCAAAAGATAAACCAAAATTTCTGTACTGAATTGACCCCTTGTTTTGGTAACAAGGTCATAAGTGAAAAGAAGGCCTTCAATTTTTTTTGACAGATGCATCTAACAGTAAAATGATGATGAGCTCTAAAGAATACTAAGAAAATATACACGTAGGCAGCTGTTTAAAAGGATACTTCCTAGTTATCATTTTTGAGCATTTGAATACACTAGAAAAGGCTTTCCATTGGAGAAGTCACTGTAGAAAGACAAGACTGTGCATAGAAATATGCATTGAGACTAACCAGGGTGATTTTTTAAAAGAGTATTTATTCTGGAGTTATATCATTTGAGTGTCTTCCCCAGAATTGTTTGTGTTTAACCTTCTGCACCTTCACTTTGGCTGCCCCATGGCAAGCATTATTTGGAGAATAATCCGTAGATTCTGGTAAGTCTGACCACTTACATTTAAGCAGCAAGGTCTAAGGGGAAATTATGCTTTCATTGCTATCTCCTAACCCCTCAGGAGTGCCATCTTGTGAGACTGCATTTCTTAGGGCCAGATCCTCAGCTAGTGTAAATTGTCTTAGCTCCACTGAAGTCAATGTGGAAGCTGAGAATCTGATCCATAGAACATAATTTCTTTAAAATGGAACTGTCACATCACAACTATAAAAATGCTGTAGCAGCATGTGCCAAGAGGTATCAGTATAATAGTTTTTGGTAGCCATCTTGTTGTATTCTCATTTTCCATTTGTCCTCTCATATTTTTGATCCTGTTAATTGAAATAATGTTTTCTATTAGGGCTAGGCTTTGCAATTGAGCATAACTGGGGTGCATTGCTTTGTTATACTGTGGATGATTTCAGGTTTAAATCGCTCGAGTTACCATTGCAATGGCATTCTGGTTGCATGGTCTGCTAGACTCCAATATCCTGCAGCATCAGACAGCATAATAGAAAACAAAGATATTCTGTTGCAGTATATAAAACTAAGAACACAACCAATGAAGTTTATTAAATGCGCTGACCCTGAAAGTGGATGAATGAGAAGACTAATGTAGACTGTAAAACTTCTGAGATGCAGCTGTATTATCACAGATGAAAAGAGCATATCATTCCATAAGAAATATCTTTTGTGGGGCTAAGTATTAGGAATAATAATTTTGCAATTGTTATGCAAATTGCAAAAACAAATGTGTAATGTAGCCACTCACTCCTTTCATAGACCTAAGTCTGTCCACTTAAACACCTAAACATCACATTCATGACAAGTTTGAGAGTGGGATGGTGCAGGGAGTTTCTTAGGCTGCTTGTGGCACCATAACAAAATTGTGTGCAATGAAGAGATTTGTAACACTGGATAACAGATCCCCATGCATTTTACTTGGTTCAGTAAAAATGAGGTTTTTTTCAAATATGTTCAGCAGCAGCCTAATTCTAGTTCATTTGGAATCAGTAGTAAAACTCTTACTTGACTTTAGCAGGAACAGTGTTAAGCCAGTATTGAGAGCGTTTGAAAATCCCAACCCAGGTACCTATAAGGCAGTGAAGTTACTCAAAAAGTAACTCTTTTAGTTTGCAGTCCCTCAAACTGGGACATCTCTGCACCAGTGAACAAGTCATTACTAGAAAGGGTAAGAAAATTTCCTATGAAACATTTTGTCAGGATTTGCCTGTGTGTCATAATCAAAATGTTCTGAAGTCAGTTCAGTTTTGACAAAGTTCCAATAGATCCCTGCTTGCCAGGTACAGTTTGTGTTTCCAACAGAAACTTGTCCAGTGTCCTGCCAGTTTACCTGCATGGCTTCATGGCTGCCTTCCTGGTGGGGCATTGTGGAGTATGGTTTTCTAAGCTCGTGGCTTCTCAGCCCTCCTGGAAGGCTAGTGGGGAGTAAAAATCCTGGAAGCCCTGGGAACGCTGACTCCCAGGCTTGCCGCTCCAACAACTTGGACTCCCGCAGCTTCCAGGGTCTGCGGCTCCAGGGAAGCCCTCCGGGGGAACTCCTCTGAAGCCAGGGATCTATTTTCTTTTGTGGAGGGTCTCAAAAACGGGAGGTTTTTCTCCCAAATTGGAATGAAGAAAAATTTTAAAATATTAAATCCCCCATGGAAAAATTTACCTTTCTCTATCCAGCTTTAGTCATCATCATCAATTACATCAAATGCCTTCACAAAACACTTTTCTAAACAGTTAATCTCTTCAGTTGTGCACAACCCCTTGCAATTAACAAAATCCTGCCTGGAAGATAGTGCATGAGGAAACATCTCTGCATGCAGAAGACGCTAAGGAACTGTTAAAAAATAAACTGTTGCTATGGCTGCCCATTACCATAGTACTTGAAAGCCTTTCACATAAAATCAGTACAGGTTGCACCTCCCTAAACTGGGACTCTCTTGTATGGCAACATCTGTGGTCCAGCAGGACCACGGATGTTGCTGAATGAGAGAGCCCCAGAACAGGCGGGGCAGCAGCTGAAAGCCCTGGCAAGGTAAGGCTGGTGGTAGCGGGGCTGGGCAACAGCAGCCTGGCGGCAGTAGTGGGGCTGTGGTAGAGGGGTAGGAGCAGCCTTGCGAGCCAGTTGGGGCCGGGGCAGTACATGCGTGGTGACCTGGCAGTGGGGTTATGCTGCGGCAATCCAATGGGGGCTTCATGCTGGCCCAGCAGTGGGGACAGAGCCATGGCAGCCTGGCTGTGACAGCCCCACAGGGGAAGCCCATTTGGGGCTGTGGCAGCAGAGGCAGGCCACGTCAGCAGCCTGATTGGTCAGTGTACCGGCCGGTAGCAGGGCTGGTGCCCCAGCAGTGGGGCCAGGACTGCATGCTGCCGTGCCGACTGCTATGCCAGCTGGAGCAGCAGTTATGGCATAGGGACTGGGGCAGCTGTGTAGCCCAGCCAGCAGAGGGGCCGAAGGAGCTGGTGGCAGGGAGGGGCGGCAGACTGAGGGGGCCAGTGGCAGGGGACCTTTCCTGGTCCCGTAAATTCCTTCCTCCAAGACCACTCAGGTCCAGAGTGTGCTGGACATGGGATGTCCAACCTGTAGTAATCCTAAAGTCCTTAGTCCTTCATAATGACACACTAATCGAGAAAGCTACTCATTTAACCTTTTAGCATTTCCAAACCAGACACCCACTCCAAAGCATGTTATCTTAGATAATCTATTGATCTTAAATCTCACAGGGGTATCTGAGGGTATGTCTACACTGCCACCCTAGTTTGAACTAGGGTGGCTAATGTAGGCATTTGAACTTGCAAATGAAGCCCGGGATTTAAATATCCCAGGCTTTATTTACATGTTCCCAGGCGCCGCCATTTTAAAATGCCCCGTAGTTCGAACTACCTGCCCGTGGCTACACGCAGCACGGACTAGGTAGTTTGAATTAAAGCTCGAGCTGGAGGAGTAACAGTAGTGGTAGTAATGGGGTGGTTATTATGAAATAATAACTCCTGCTTTCCTTCGGAAATAATGTTTATTTTGAAATAGTTATTTTGAAATAGTGTTAGTGTGGATGCTCTGCTGCTGCTATTTTGAAATAATTACTTTCCGAGTAATTCAGAGTAATTATTCCCCAGTGCTTCCTGGGGTTCTAACTCGAGGTAGCGCATCCACAATAACGGAGCCTGCCTCGGACTAATATTGAGGCTCCCCCATAGTGGGGACACGCTATTTCGATTTTGTCATTTTGGGAGTTACTATTTTGAATTTAGTTATTTTGAAATAATTTCCTAGTGCAGACATGCCCTAAGACACCACAGGCTTTAACATTTGTTCTATTTGATTATCCACTGACTGAATTTTTTTCTTGCATGTGAATTAGGTTATTTGTATTTCATTTTAGCAAAGACTGTGGCTTTAACTTTGTAATAGGCACTGTAAAGTTTGGCAATAATTTATAGCCTTCGAAATCAAATCTTGGTTGACTTTTATCACTACTGGTTTGAAAAATTGTGCATAGGGAGAATTTTGCCTGGTCCTGGAATAGTTTCAAATTTAGGAATACAACATCAATTGAACTGGTTAAGTGGGCATAGTTTCCCTTCATAATTTTATTTTAACTCTCATGTGACCACACATTCTCCATTTCCCACATATGCCGCATGTTTTTGATGTGCATTCCAGGTATTGAGCAGCATTAACACCCACTACGGCTAAGTGCTGCTATTCTGATATCCCTGGAGCTCTTGTGTATCCTGCCCCAGCAGGGAGTGCAGCTTGCTGAGTCAGCAGCTCTCAATGTTATTCACAGTGAAAGACCACAGGCTTAGTTTTGTGGTGAAGGTGATCAGCCAGGTTTATAGAGGACAAAACAGGGTACTAGAGCTCTACAGCAGCTACAAGTATGCAGTGGGGCTGATAGCCACCATGGGCCTTGGGGGCAGCCTGCCCTCTGCACCACTCCAGCAGCAATTCAAAAGACCTCCCCGCAGTCCATGGGCCTACAAGTACACTAATAAGTATGCCCATAAGAAAGTATGAGCTCATGATGAGGTCTGCTTAGCCAATACAAGTGTTCCACCTCCTAAGATTTCTCACCCCAGTTATTATAAGCCTTATACTTGCTAGTTCAAACAAAACATCCTCATCTATTGTCTTGTCATTCCTTCTTTCTTACAAGGGATACCTGTGTTCCTGTCCCATCCTCTCAGGTCACAAAGGTGCTTACTTGTTTAGGTGTCACTTAAGGTGTTACTATTCTGCATACTCTTAGCTAATATGCCTTTGGCCCCAGCAAGACCTAGACTAGGCAGCTGAGCTGAGTTTTCTCCTGGGTTTCCTTGTCACTGCTATGATTTATACAACAGATGGGTTGCATAACCCCCAGGGAATCACATCGAAAAAACAATTTGGCTTGCACCTTCTGTAGCAGTCCAGAAGGGGAACTTGTTACCATCTGAGCTGTTAGCTATCATATTTGAAAAATCATGGAAGCTGGGAGAGATTCAGAAGACTGGAAAAGGGCAAAATATAGTGCCCATTTATAAAAAGGGAAATAAGAACAACCCAGGAAACTACAGACCAGTCAGTTTAACTTCTGGGCCAGGGAAGATAATGGAGCGAGTAATTAAGGAATTCATATACAAACATCTGGAAGATCATAAGGTGATAGGTAACAGCCAGCATGGATTTGTAAAGAACAAATCATGTCAAACCACTCTGATAGTTTTCCTTGATAGGATAACAAGCCTTGTGGATAAGGGAGAAGCGGTGAACGTGGTATACCTAGACTTTAGTAAGGCATTTGACACAGTCTTCCATGACCTTCTTATCAATAAACAAGGGAAATACAACCTAGATGGGGCTCCTATAAGGTGGGTGCATAACTGGCTGGATAACCATTCTCAGAGAGTAGTTATTAACAGTTCACAGTCATGCTGAAAAGGCATAACAAGTGGGGTTCTGCAGGGGTCTCTTTTGGGACCGGTTCTGTTCAATATCTTCATCAATGATTTAAGTGATGGCATAGAGAGTAGGCTTATTAAGTTTGCAGATGATACCAAGTTGGGAGGGGTTGCAAGTGTCTTGGAGGATAGCGTCAAAATTCAAAATGATCTGTACAAACTAGAGAAATGGTCTGAGGTAATGGGATGAAATTTAGTAAGGACAAATGCTAAATACTCCACTTATGAAGGAACAATCAATTTCATACATATAGAACGGGAAGTGATTATCTAGGAAGTAATACTGCAGAAAGGGATCTAGGGAACATAGTGGATCACAAACTAAATATGAGTCAATGGTGTGACACCTAATTCTGGGATGAATTATCAGGAGTGGTGTGAGCAAAACACAAGAAGTCATTCTTCCGCTCTACTCTGTGCTGATTAGGCCTCAGCTAGAGTATTGTGTTCAGTTCTGGGCACCACATTTCAAGAAAGATGTGGAGAAATTGGAGAAGATCCAGAGATGATCAAAAATGATTAAAGGTCTAGAAAACATGAGCTATGGGGAAGATTGAAATAACTGGGCTTGTTTAGTTTAGAAAAGAGAAGACTGAGGCTATGACTACACTACAAAGAAAATTCTGAAAAAGATACACAAATTGCGAATTGCAATTTGCTAATCTTTTTTCGCTTTTCTTCCGAAAGAGGCTTTTCCAACATTTGGCCTGTCTACATAGAGCCAAATGTTGGAAAAAACCCTCTTTTAGAACGTCCCTTCTTCCCTGTAAAATGAGGTTTTCTGGGATGCCGAAAGAACATATCTGCTTTTCCAATTATTTTTGGAAAAACAGACATGTTCCTTAGACATGTTCCTTAGTCTAGACGTACCCTGAGAGAGGACATGACAGTGGTTTTCAGATATCTAAAAGGGTGTCACAAGGAGAGGGGAGAAAAATTGTTCTCCTTGGCCTCTGAGGATAGGACAAGAAGCAATGGGCTTAAATTGCAGCAAGGGAGGTTTAGGCTGGACATTAGGAAAAACTGTCAGGGTTGTTAAACGCTGGAATAAATTGCCTATGGAGGTTGTGGAATCTCCATTACTGGAGATATTTTAAGAGCAGGTTGGATAGACATTTATCAGGGATGATCTAGACAGTGCTTTTCCTGTTCTGAGGGCAGGGGACTGGAGTTGATGACCTCTCGAGGTCCCTTCCAGTTCTAGTGTTCTAGATCCTGTCAATGTGAGTCTTGTACCAGTAGCTAAGGTAGCTGTACATGTTACTTAAAACTGGAGCCTGTGTAGTAACTATAGTCTAAAGGTGACATTGTTACCGCAACTAGATTTCAGAGCCTCGGTGACTAGCTATGCTCCATTCCTACAACAATCCAATATATATTTATTAGGAATAGGGAAAATACCTAGCCTCATTTGGATATCTTTGAGGATTGTCAGCTGTTTTGAGACACATACACGCCCAATTTCACATTAACCATAGGTATAGTGCAACTTCCAATGCCATCATTATTTTAAATAATTAACTTTCTTGAGTTTCCTTTCCATTGCAGATTTATATCATTACTTGTTCTATTGCCCCTCTTGTGCCTTTTTTGTGGTATCAAAGCATCAGATGTTCTTTCTTTGTTTCACACTCATGTTTTTTGTTGCCCACAGTTTAACTTCATTCAGGTAGCTGTAGCAAGCACTAATCCATTACAATGGTGTTTTGTACAAGGCCTGGCCCAACACAAAGCAGGCATTCGGGTTAACATCATTTTATGTCCTGTCATGATTTCAATGGGTGCATCTACATTGCACCATTATTTCGAGATAACTAGAGTTATTTCAAAATAACAAGGTGAGCATCTACACAGCCATTCTGTTATTTTGAAATAATTTCAGAATAACAGATGGCTTACTCCGAAATCTGTAAACCTCATTCTACAAGGAATAACACCTACACCGAAATAGCTATTTCGAAATAAGGTGTGTGTAGATGCTCTACTGCTGCTACTTCAAAATAGCCCCTCAGCAGGGCCATTCTAAGTTATTCTTCCCCAGTGTCTCCTGGGGCTCTAAATTGAGAGAGTACATCTACATGAGGGAAGCCTGCCTCAGACTAATTTTGAGGATTACCTACAGTGTAGATGTGTTATTTCAAAATAAGTTATTTTGGAATAACTATTCCGGAATAGCTTATTTTGAAATAAGTGTGCAGTGTAGACGTACCCAAAAGGATCTATCCCCATATTGTCTGTTGAACTATGAGTCTTAAAGACAACTTATTGTGCCAGTCTTTTTTTTCTTTCTTTTGAAAGTATTTAATTAGCATAACCTTTAAATCACTTCCCTTTTGCCAGTACTGATGACTGAATGATAAGCCATTTGATATTTCTGTTGTATTCCCAACATTATCATCTCACCAGTAAAATGTGTTCCCTGATCTGAATCAATTACCCGTGGATGTCCCCATCTGGTAAAGACGTGCTCAAGCAGAACCTTTGCAGTAGTGACTGAGCTGTTATTTCTTATAGGGATTGCTTCTGTTCATTTGGAGAAAACATTCACAATGGCCAAGGTGCATAGATTTCCTCAGGCCATTTTTAACAATGGTCCAATATAATCAATTTGGAGGTGAGTCCATGGACCTTGAACATGTTAGTGTTTTAGGTTTGCTTTTCTCTTCATAGATCCAGAATTTATTTTTGTACACACTAGACAATGGTTGACACGGCACATAACACCCTGATTTATCTGTGCCCATCAACCAATCTGCTATATTCTTGTCAGTGTATTTGTAATACCGGGATGCCCGCCAATGGGTAAATCATGGCACATGTAAATAAAATTGATTTTACATGTATCTTGTATCACCCCAACCCACTGATCACTGGAATTGGCTACCCAGATTGATTCTCCATCAGGAGACTGTCTTTAGGGGAGCTGCTTCATGTTCTGTTGAATCTGGCTGGGCTCAATTGAACTACTGCAAGTAGTTCAGGGCTGCAGCAGGGAGCGAGATCTCTCCCCAAGCCCTGAAGCTGCCAGGGCCAATGAGGAGGATCCTTTCCCTGCTAGCCCCAGCATGGAGCTGTCAGGGGAAAAGAGACTCTCCTTGCTGTTCCAAGCAGGGGGCTGCCCAGGAAAGCCTGAGAGCCAACTTCCTGTCCTGCCTTGAGCTCCCTCAAGCCCTGAGCACCCTCCTGCACCCTCATCCCTGGCCCCACCCCAAAACCCACACCCCCAGGCTAGACTTTGTACCTCCTTTTCCACCCCAAACCTCACATTCCCAGCCCCACCACAGAGCCTGCACCCTGAGACAGAGCCCTTGCATCCCAATTCTCTATCTCAGCCCTGAGACCCTCAACCCCAGCCCCACCCTAGAGCCCACATCCCTAGCCAGAACCCTCACACTCCTGCTCCCCAACTCTCCAGCCCAGGCCTGAACCCCTTCCCACATTCAGAACCCTTTTGTCTCACTCTTGCTACATGAATTTTGTTATGTGCATCAATATGGAAGTGATGTGTTGCACATCATGTCTGTGTCACACATCACCTCCACATTGGTGAACATAAGAAAATTCATTTGGTTCAGGGATGAGAAAAATTAGATGGAACACTGCTCCCCCCTTTGACTTTCTTACCTTCATCACTGAAAGTAGATGCGGAGGCAGCAGGATCTCTTTTCCCTCAAATACTTGTTCACCTTTGAGTCTTCAGTTCAGAAGTCACCATCGTAATGGAGCAGTGGATAAGAAAAGATGGCTACTACATGGATTGCAAGGTCATTAGAGCATAGTGTGCGTAACATCACACACATATACCTGAAGAGCAACAGCAGAAAATGTAATTTTGTTATGACGCTAATTAAAATGAGAATTTTTTTTCTCCTACCAAGTGACTTTTCCTAAATTCCATGATGCACCTGTTCATGCCTGATGACCCACCACTATGCCACACCACACTGGCTGAAAAATACTGTAATAGATTATAGAGATGTGAATTTACCTTAAAGAAGCTAGATTAGCTGGTCTGTATCCGGCCACATTCATCTGTGCGCTTTAAATTTCTAAATTATTGTTTCAATTTCATTGCACCTGCTCCTGAAGTACAGTTTATTAGTTTTTAATGCTCTTGATCACCACTGACTCCATTTTTAAAGAGAGACACAGCATTTTGTTTTCTAGTCCTCCAGTATAATAATGAATAGATTACACTGCATTTTTAATAGATTACACTGAATTTTACCAGCTCATCACTTTCAGATGAATACTCTCTGGTCCTAATTACTTGCAGCTTTTAATCAATTTATTCCATCATCTCCTCTTTTGAGGCATTCTTTCCTATTGGCTGTACCTGAAAAGAATAGCCCCGGGGAAGTATCTCCTCTGCATGCTTTATAGCTAATACTTCTCTAAAGGAAACATTTCTTTCCTATACAGTAACTTTATCCTCCTTATTAGGTTGCTTCGACTTCCAGTTCCAATGGCCCTATTCATTTTCATGTTGGCTTCCTGCTTCTTCTGATTACTTAAAATACTTCATGCTATTTCTTTTATGCCTTTGTAACTCATATCTACTGGGGCTATGTCTATACTGCTGGGGGATTTTTCAGAAAAAGATCCACAAATTGCGAACCGCAATTTGCGTACATTTTTCCGATTCTGTTTTCGGAAGAGGCTTTTCTGACATTTGGCCCGTCTACATGTAGCCAAATGTTGGAAAAACCTCTTTTGGAAGAGCCCTTATAGCCCTTATTCCTCATAAAATGAGGAATACAGGGCTTCCGAAAGAGCTCATCTGCTCTTCCGAAAAAAAACCTCAGAAGAGCAGACGCGTTCCCTGGAGTTTTTCCGGGATACCAGAGGTAAAACTCCTTAGTATAGACATAGCCTGGGTGTGATTCATTGTCCCATGTATTGGCACTTAGACTGCTTACAGAGAGAGAGAATGAATTTCTTCTACAGCCTTTGCTCAAGGTCATCTGGCTTTTAGGTCAAGCTGTAGAGGCTTATGCACTGAGCTCCAGAGGTTCTGTTTTCTGCCTGTCCATGTTACCAATTTAACACAAAAAAAAGAAAATAAAAGAACCTGACTAGCTGAGTTTGTTTAGGGGTTTCCTATGTATACTGATTTTTTTTTTAAACTGTGCTTATATCCATGAAACCCTCCCAGAAGTCTCTGGGATCATATGAGGGAAGTGAGGAGGAGGGGTTGAATTTGGTTATCAGTCTGAACTTCTTTGAAATAATCTAATGTTGTCAACAGGGTAGGCCAAAGTATCCAAACAAAATGGTTTTGTGTATATATGTGTGTGTTGAAAAATGGCTCTTTAATTGAGTTTTTTGCAGTCTTACGATTGTTCCAGCTTTTGACATGCCATTTGAGATTTCAAATGTTTTTTAAAAAGAAAGTTACCAAACTAGCTAGACATTGTTTCATTGTTTCATTACACCTGACCCCAGTTTTCCAGTAAATTAGATTTTTCAATATCATTTTAAATAAAAGTTAAAAAGAAAACCCACTTTTTTTGATAATTGATACAAGTCCGTGTTCAATAAACTCCAGCCAAAACTATTTTGTATGTGTGTGTGAAAAGTGTATTTCATTATTTGACCAACTCTAGAGCTCAAAAACATGAATTAATAGTCAAATTTCTTGTCAGGTATATTGAGAGAATCCAAAATAATCAAGACAGCCTTTAGTATTTGTAAATTCTATTCTTTCCTCTCCTGATTTTTTGCTTATACCCACCATAAACCTTACTTTGACCATAACTTTTAACCATAACTGTTAAAGCCTACTCTTTGATCTTTCTGGACCCTTCCTCCTCTCTTCTAGTCTATACCACTGCCAGAAGTCTGCTCTCGTTGTTATTCTAATCAGATTACCCCAATTTACTCTCCAGTAATTTCGCTGCCTTCCTCACTTCTGAAATAAAATCAAATTTGCCATTCTTGTTCAAAGTCCTGCACCATTTCAATTCTGTTATCACTTCTTTCATGTTCTTCTGTCGCCCTCCTCTTGTACTCTTATGCATCCTATCTCCTAACAGCTTTCTTTGGCTTCTTCCCCCTTGGGCAATATAACTCTGTCCGTGAAGCCCTCTACATTTGGAACACTTCTTACTTTCCATAGGCTATGTACCCCCCCTCTAAACTATCCTCAAAACCAATTTTCTTTTGTAAGGCCCTTTCCAAGGTCACCTGAATACCAAAAGCTTCTCATACTTTCCCCTTTCCTACACCATTATCACATTTGATATTTTCTGAGTTCTATTATAAGATTTTTTTGGGCAGGGAATTTCACTTTGAGTCAAATCCTTGTACTATTCTTTGCCAAACTTCCATTGACTGGGAGAGGAATTTTTCCTTTTCTGTATTTTCTAAAATGTAGTGAACTCATTTATAGTATTATAACAGTATCTGACTCAGAGGAGACATCTGGGAGTTTATTGCAAATCTAAACACAATTACTCTCCCACTAATCTGTGGCATAATTTTCAAGGCCAAATAGTTTAGGACAATTTCAATGCTGACTTTGTATGTTCAAAGTCACCATATTGAATATATGATATATTCTTGATGCCCCCCTGTGATGGGGTGAACCAGACCCCAAAGCCTCCTACAGGAGATTTGTGGTCTTGCCACACGCCATCCCAGCAAACCACAGAGAAGTCCTCCAAAGAGGCTAAAGTGTCTGCAGGAGGAAGTGACCATTCAGGGGCCAGGAAGGCCCTATAAAATGAGCTGCGGGAACCAGGGTTAGCTCACTACCACTGGAGATGGTAGTGACTGACTGGCTGAGGGAGTGGCTTTGTGTGGGGAGCTATTGTGGACTATATGATGAGCTGTGATAGAGCTCTGACATAAAGGCAAGGATACTATGACCACAAGGGGAAGCGCTGGAGGCACCATTCTCCATATGAGTGGGGAATAGGCTGATGCACCATGCAGAGAAGGTTTTGAGTGATTCATGCCAGACTGTGTGACTGAGCTGGAGGGCTGAGTAGCCAAAAGAGGGTGATAAACTGAGACAGATGGGGGTGCTTGTGGGAGGTGAGTGCCACCCTAATACATCCCCTTATATTTTTAATCAATTTTTAAAGAGAACCTACAACTAAAATTGGATGCAATGTAATATAATACAACCCACCCCAGTGCAATATTAATTTGAATTTTCAGGAAAGCAACTGTTATCAACATAGCTATTGCCTTTCTTAGAGGTGTATTAACTACAGAGATGGGAGAAGCTCTCCAGTTAGCATAGCATGTCTTCGCTAAAGCACTACAATGGAGCAGTTACAGCAGTGCAGCTGTGCTACTGCAGCTTTCAAGTGTAGTCCTGCCCTTAGAAGAGTGGTGGGCTGGGACTATGGACCAACCAGAATTTTGTTAGAGATAGCCAATCAGGACCTAGCTAGGCCCTATAAGGACTCCTGGAAAGAAGGCAATCAAATACTCTTGCTCCAGCTGTGGACCAGGAAGGACCTGGCTGCCTGGGAAGCAAGAGACAGAGCAATACTAGGGAAGAGTAGGAAGAGCAGGGGACCTCTGGCCAGACAAACTCACAGGCTGACATCCTCTTTTAAGGCCTGAGAGGTACTAAAGCTGCAGCGAGGTGGCCAGGGAAGCAGAAGACAGCAGGCTCACACTCCTTAGCCAATAATGAATGGCCATTTTAGACTGCAGTTTGCCCCTGAGGTGTGTCACTAAGCAAGATGGGTATATGGGGTTGGGGTTTCCTGTGGGTGGAGGAGAGTACTGAGTGGAGAGGGGCACCATGGGCTGGGAGACTGAAACCCTTACAGCGACCCTTTTACTTTGGTACCATAGATAGCAACATACTCCTAATAGGGTAGTTGGTTACCTCCTATATCATTAGTAATAGGCTGAGTGTTTTGAAATACTGGGATAGATATTACAGTATCCCACTGTACTATGTCTATTAGAAGTAAAACAGAAATTTGGAGTAGTGACATTACAAATGAGGGTTTTGAGGATAGTTTCTTGTTATGAGTTACAGCAGTGTTTCCCGAACTATGGGCCATGGCCTGGTACCGGGCCATGGGAAAAAAATACCAGGCCTCAGTGTGGCTCCCGGGAGGGGAGTGGGGTGGGACAGGCTGGTAGGAGGTGTGTGCATGGGGGAAACCGGCCACCAGGAAGCAGGGTTGGGGGCAGAGGGGCTGTCCAGCGGAAATGGGGAGGCGGCCGGAGGAAGCAGGGTTGGGGGCAGTGGGGCTGTCCGGCAGAGATCGGGGGCAGGTGGTTGGCGGAAGCAGGGTTGGGAGCAGCGGGGCTGTCGGGCGGAGATCGGGGGCGGCCGGCCGACAAAAGCAGGGTTGGGGGCAGCGGGGGCTGTCTGGCCGAGATCGGGGTAGGTGGGCAGCAGAAGCAGGGCTGGACGGGGAGGTGGGGTAGCTGGACGGGGAGATCAGGAGGAGGAGGACTGGAGAACCAGCCGCCAGAAGCAGGGCTGGGGTGGGGTTGGGGGGCTGGATGGGGGAGATTGTGAGGAGGAGGACGGGAGAACCAGCCGCCGGAAGCAGGGCTGGACAAGGGCAGCGGGGCTGGCCAGGGGAGATCGGGAGGAGAAGCGGGGAGGCGGGGGCAAAAGCGAATCAGCCGGCGGGAAGTGGGACTGACCCGGGCACATGCAGACCCGGGCACATGAGTGAGTCCGGCCCCAGAGATTCCATTTTGCCCTCCCCGATACTCTCCCTCGAGTAGTTGCAAACTGCCTGGCTGGTAGACACACTCAGGCAGCGTGAGCACATCTACCAGCCAGGCAGTTTGCATCTATGGACTGATATACCTAATAATAATAATAATAAAACGTACCTAATTAGAAAATACCGGACATTTTATATGTCCGGTATTTTCTCAATTTGTTTCCCGGACAGAACGCTCAATTACGGGACTGTCCGGTACAAAACTGGACACCTGGCAACCCTACCTCTCCTTGCACCCTCCCTCCTAGCCAGATACCCTACCTTCAATCTGCTCCTGCTCCTGCTCCCGCCTCCTGGAGTGCCCATGCGGTGCCGGGTCCCCCAAGCTCTGGCCCAGGCTGGGCGGAGGATGCAGCCGGGTGAAACACTGAAAATGTATTCATTTTTAATTCTTTTTTTATATGCGTTTATATTTTTGGGCTGAAAAAAACAGTACTGAAAAAAAACGGGTTCCAACTAAAGTAAAAAGTTTGGGAAACCCTGGTCTAGCCAGCTTTCTATCCATCTTATAGTTCATTTATCCAATCCATGTTCCCTTAACTTGCTGGCAAGAACATTGTGGGTGATCGTATCAAAAGCTTTGCTAAAGCTGGCACTGGGGGATTTGGGAGGACTTTTTTTCTTTGGGGTGAGAAAATCATTTCCCATGGAAAGAGTTAAAAGTACCAATATATTCTGAGTGCATAGATTTAGTCTTAAATACCGCATGGATGAATCACACTCTTTTCCAATTCAGAACCAAAGCTAATTTGTAAAATAGATTCCTTTTTAACCTTTATATATGCCTTTTGGACAGGAATTACTTCAGACCTGTCTTTTTTAGTTTCTTATTTTAACGTGCGTACGTCTACACTGCAACACTATTTTGGGATGCCAGAGTATCCCGAAATAGCTATCCTGTGTCTTAACAGCAAGCCTGTTATTTCAAGCTCGCTATTCCGACATCCCTGTAAACCTCATTCTATGAGGAGTAAGGGACGTTTCAGAATAGCTTATTTCAAAATAGCATCGAAATAAAATATTCAATTTGTATATTATTATCTTTAATTTGTATCTTAGTATCTTAATATCTTTGAGCTACACAAATTGCTTATCTTATTGTGAGTTACGGTGCAATGTAGATGTGCCCTGTGGGAAAAAACCCTGCTGTTAACTAATTCCTTAAACACTAATTCTAATGAAGACAAATCCTGATGAGTTTGATAATCAAATATACATTATTATAGAGGTTTAACTATATAGAGGTTGCTACAGTGGGTTGATACTGTAGTTTAAATAGCTTGGCAACATTTTACAACTAATGATTAATTATTATAGCTTTTTACAGGATTTCAGATGTAAAAGCATTAGGGATTGTTTATCTGCAATGAAGTGGCTAGGAATTCTTGTAGGAAATATTTAAGTAATTTCCTTTATTCAGAATAATAGCATATCATTTGTAATAGGCAAAAAATAATTTACAGTTCGCCATTTTGTTCTTTCAAAATTGATATCAAACAATAGTTTAGTTAAATACTTGTGCTCTATATAGTCATTATCATCAGTTAGCAAAGCAATTTGTAGGTAGTGATTTGGTTTTTACCTCCCAAAGTAGGTCATCCTTACAGATTAGCTAAGAATACCACAATATTTTCACAGTTAATGGGAATTTTCCCTATTGTAGCTAATACAAATATCCATAAAAAGGTAGCTTTTCAGTGGGCCAGAATTTTCAAAAGGCAGGAGCAGCAAATTGGAGTGCTTGTTCCTCTGTCTGATTTGAATCTGAAATTAAAGTGTAGAATAAGGATTTCCTGTCATCCCATAGGAATGGGCAACGTGGATCTGTGAGTCACAATTCCATTCCTGGCTGTTCCCTTGTGCCAAGGCAGGAATTAAACTACAACTGACCTATGACTCCAAATCAGTTTGAAGTGATTAGCTGGATAAGGGCTTATATGAGTTGTGGATTACATTTTCTGCCAAGTTGGCTCAAAACCTCAAACAAATTAAAACACTTGCTAAATTGCAGTTAAGGCTGCTAGACTGATTGAGTTGGGCTCAGGTAAACAATGTGGCTGCATCTAGACTGGCATGATTTTGCGCAAAAGTGGCCGCTTTTGCACAAAAACTTGCCGCCTGTCTACACTGGCCGCGCGTATTTGCGCAAGAACACTGACGTTCTAATGTATGAAATCAGGGCTTCTTGCGCAAATACTCTGACGCTCCCGCTCAGGAATAAGCCCTCTTGCGCAAGTGTTCTTGCGCAAGAGGGCCAGTGTAGACACGCAGCTAAGACATTTTGCGCAAAAGCAGGCTAAACGGAAAAAAGCCCTAGTGGCCGCTTGGACGCTCCGTACCTGCAAGCAGCTCCCAGACTTCCTGGTAACCCGAGACCCCTTAAGGCAGATGCAGCCTGCAGAGGCCACGAGGCAGAAGCAGCTTTGCCACGCTCTGCAGACAGCTCTGCCACGCGGCCCCTGCCGTCCCCAACAGCCATCCCAGAGCACGATGGCAGCTCCGGGGGGGAACAACCACCCGCGCCCCCAGCACAGGAGGCCCCAAGGGGCCGGAAATGGAGAGCCCCGTCCTGGTCCCCGGGGGAGCTGGAGGCCCTCCTGGACCTCTAGCAGGAGGAGGAGACCCTGCACAACACCCACTCCCGGCACCGCAATGCGGACATTTTTCACCGCATGGCCCAGGCGCTCGCCCAGCAGGGACATCCAGCCCGGACCCTCGAGCAAGTCCAGGTTAAAGTCAAAGAACTGCGCCTGGGCTATGTCCAGGCCAGAGAGGTCCAGGGGGCAGGAGCCGACACCTGCCCCCCCTACCAATGGCTCCACCGCATCCTGGGCCAGCCAGCACCCCAGGGACCGTCCATGGTGACCGAGCGGCATGTGGCCGCGGCAGGCAGCTCCAGGGCACGCCTGGGACCGTGCTGCTCACACACATCCGGCAGGACCGGGAGGAAGGGTGGATGCCAGCTGGAACCAGCCAGGGCCCCAGGGGCTCAGGCCAGAGCCCGCACCTCCGCAAGGGTGCAACACACAGAACGGCACACTGTCCCATGCCTGGCTGTGAGGCACAGCCAGCTGCTCCTGGGAAAACCACAGCGTCAGAGCCTGTGAGCGTGGCCCCCACTGAACCCCTCGCCTGCTCCCGGTGCCTTGGCTGGCCCACCGAGGGAAGGCCCCACTGCGGCCACACATGTCCCAGGGCTACCGTGTGTGAGGGCTAGCGGGAGGGGGAGGGAGGAAGCACTTGGGCCGGCCCTAAGGCCGCCTGAGTTTTGCTGCAAGGATGGTACACTCCCCAGTCACTCTCCTGGTTCCATCCAAGAGACATCCCATGTGATGGGGATCTGAGAGCCCAGACCACGTCTGCCATATGTGCTCCCAGGCACTGTGTGGGGATTCATCTCGCTCCCTGTCAAACGCCATTGATTAGCCCAAAGCCTCACAGCCTCCACCGGCAGGGAGTTCCACAGGTTAAGACAACACAAGCGCCCTCCCACCCTCCAAGGGGCCAGGACACAGACCGGTGGTTACAATACATGGAGGAGGACCCTACTCCAGGGGCAGTCCTGTATGCAAACATACAACACGGGGAGAGGGGGTAACCGAGTGGGCCAAGCCACACTGTGTGTGTCACCTGGGCTCAGGGGTGGAGGGCATGGGGTGTGGGGACAGTGGCCGGGCTGCCTGACTGACCCATCCTTTCTTCTGTTCCCTGCAGCGGGACCAAGCACAAGCCGGGGACCCTCCAGCCCTGTGGCAGCAGCAGCGGCAGCAGCAGCACCCCCAGCCACCCAACCACCAAGGCGACGGTCTGGCACCGGGACCAGCTCCTTCGGCGCCACGTGCAGGCCGTCGAACGCATCAAGGCAGCCATCACGCGGCGTGTGGAGGCGGACCTGTAGTGGCGCCAGGAGGCCTGGGGCTCCTTCCAGGCCCAGTGCGTGCGCATGGCGGATGCCATATCAATGCTCACTGCACACATTGGCCATGCCATTCACTATGGCATGGCCTTGCCCCATGCCCCCGCTATCCCTCCCCTAGCACTGCCCCTGCCCCCTCCTGCAATGGCCCCTCCTGCTCCTGCCCCTCCTGCTTCTGTCCCGGCCCCTCCTGCAATGGCCCCTTCTGCTCCTGCTCCTCCTGCCCACCTCCCCGTGCTGCCTGCCCCGAGGCGGCCTGACCCCCATGTGCAGGTCCACCCCCGCAGAAGCAGTCGCAGGGGCCACCCCTCCCAGCAGTAGCTCCTCCCCCTCCCAGTTCAAAGTCTCCTCCCCCTCCCATCCTACATCTCCCCCCTCCCCATTGTAAATAAAAAGTTGCAAGTTTGTGTTCCAAAAAAACCTGTGTATGTTATTTATTGGGAAGTAAGGGGAGGGGAGGGGAGGGGAGGGGGGAAGGGTAGGGGATGGGAGGGAGTTGTAAAGGGAGACAGAGGCGACCCTACTATGGGGCCTGGGAGAACATGTCCGTCAGGGCCTCCCGGATGCGCACCCCATCGTGGTGCGCCTGGCGAATGGCAGCTGTGTGGGGCTGTTCGTAGGCCTGGCCCTCGCCTGCCATCCATGCAGGGAGGAAGGCCTCCCCGCTCCGCTCCACAAGATTGTGGAGCACACAGCACACGGCCACTAACTCCGGGACATTCCGCTCACCCATCTCGAGACGGGTGAGCAAGCAACGGAACCGGGCTTTCAACTGCCTGAAGGCGCACTCGACTTGGTTGCGGGCCCGGTTGAGGCGGTCATTGAACCGGGCCCGGTTGTGGTCCGGCCGCCCCGTGTAGGGCTGCATTAGCCAGGGCAGCAGGGGGTAGGCCACGTCCCCTACAACACAGATGGGCATGGGCACGTCCCCGACGGTAAATTCCCGCCGGGGGAAGTAAGTGCCCGCCTCCAGCCTGCGAAACAGGCTGGAGTTGCGTAGGATGCGGGAGTCGTGTGCCCTGCCGGACCAGCCCGCATAAACGTCCAGGAAGCGGCCATGGTGGTCCACGAGGGCCTGGAGTACAATTGAGAAGTACCCCTTTCTGTTCATAAAATGAGCCGCTTGATGCTCCGGGGCACGGACGGGGATGTGGGTTGCATCCAGGGCTCCCCCGCAGTTGGGGAACCTGAGGGCAGCGAAGCCGGCCACCGTAGCCTCCACGTCGCGCAGGCGGATGACTCTTGGGAGCAGGATGTCATTGATGGCATGGACGACCTGCAGAAGGGTGCAGAGAAACACAGGGGAACATATCACATAAGGCAGGGTGAGTGTGCGCTCCCTTGGGGCTGCCCCCCCATGATGCCCTCTGTGCTCACGCACACACACACACCAGTGCCCCCTCACCCCACAGGCCTCCCCCCCCACCAGCAGGCCCGTGCAAGGGAGGGACGGCCCAAACCCCTGGGTGGCCCAGCCTGGATCTTGGCTGCCCCTGGGCATGGAGTGCAGCACCCTCCCCCCACCCCACTCCCCACTCCCCCTGGGACTTACCTCCATCACGACGGCACCGACGGTGGATCTGCCCACCCCGAACTGGTGTGCCACCGATCGGTAGCTGTCCGGGGTGGCCAGCTTCCAAAGTGCGATGGTGACCCTCTTGTCGACGGGGATGGGTGCCCGCAGCCGGGTGGTGGTTCTCTGGAGCGCAGGGGCGAGCCAGGCACATAGCTCCAGGAACGTGTGCTTTCGCATGCGAAAGTTCCGGAGCCATTGCTGGTCGCCCCATTGCCCCAGGACCAGCCGGTCCCACCAGTCGGTACTGGTGTCCAGTCTCCACAGTGGCCTCTCCATGTTGGGGTGGGGATGCCACAGGGACGCCATGGCCTCCCTGGTGAGGGAGTCAAGAGCGATCAGCCCCTCCAGGTCCTGGAGGAGGAGTGCACCAACCTGGAGCACCAGCTGCAGGCACTCCAAAATGGCTGGAAGGGGCCAGAGCAGGCACATAGCCACCTCTGGCTCCATGGCACAAAAAACAAGCGAGATGAAAAAAAAAACAGGCAAAGGCACTAAAAGGCACAAGACAGTGGTGTCCAAAAAGGCAGAGGGCAACCACAAAAACTGCTATGGCTGTCAATCCCTGCAAGAGGTCCTATAGCATGCAGCAGGAGAGAAATGGCTGTCCAGGGAGATCCCTTTAAGCACGTGTCTCAAAGGAGCTCCAGCCCCCAACCCCAGAAAGGGCTGGTGCCCTTTTGCCCTCTTCAAAATGGTTCCAGGCTTCTGCTTTTGCGCAAAAGCGTCCCGCCAGTGTAGACGCGCTTTTGCGCAAAAGCGCATCGTTCTAACGATGACTCCGGGACCAATCTAGACGCTCTTTTGCGCAAATACTTTTAACGGAAAAACTTTTCTGTTAAAAGTATTTGCGCAAAATCATGCCAGTCTAGACGCAGCCACTGTGTTAAAGTTTCAGAGGGGTAGCTGTGTTAGTCTGTAATTGAAAGAACTTAAACAACCACAGATAGTTCTGCAACACCTTAGAGACGAACAACTTTTTTGTTAGTCTCGAAGTTGCTGCAGGACTATTTGTTGTTTAAGTTCTTTCAAAGTGTGTTTTTTAATATGGCTAAATGTAAATATACATGTAAGAATAAAGAATGTAGACCATACTTACACAAGGGGGTTTCTGTTCTGGGGATATGGGATGGAGTTAATCAGAAAAATATTTGGGGAATGTGATGTATAATCAGCTGCCATGAGGTACTCATGTAATGCTGTATCCAAAAGGGCTAATACAACCCTGAGATGCATAAATAGGGGACTCCTGAATAGAAGAGAAATTGTTTACTTCTGTATTTGGCATTGATCTTAATGTGATCACTGCTGGAATTCTGTGTCCAGTTCTGGTGCCCACAGTTCAAGAAGGACGCTTATAAATTACAGAGGGTTCAGAGTGTAGCCAAGAGAACAAATGAAAGATTAGAAAACATGCCTTTATAATGACAGACTCAAGGGCTTGTGCGCAAGGGGTTTTTGCTAAAAAAGAAGCAGTGTAGCAGCTTCTGGTTTGCGCAAAAACCCTCTTTTGTGCAAGATCCTTATGCTTTTCCCAGCAAAAGGGTTTTTTTGCGCAAAATGGAAGCGGCTACACTGCTTCTTTTTGCGCAAAAACCCCTTGCACAAAAAGCATCGGCAGAAAATATGCTAATGACATCGCAACTCATGCTAATGAGTCCATCATTAGCATATGCTCTGCTGCAAAAACTTGTAGTGTAGACATAGGCAAGGAATTCAATCAATTCATCATAACAAAGAAAGATTCAAGGATGACTAGATAACAATTTCTAAGAACCTACATAGGGAACAAATATCTCCTAGTGGAGGTCTTTAGTCTCACAGAGAAAGGTATAACATACAGCCGGTCCCCGAGTTGCGAACGGTCGAGTTACGACCATTTGCATTTACGACCAAAGCTCCCATGGAGCGGTCGTAAAAGTGGTCCCCGAATTACGAATGTGATCCGCGCTTATGAACAGCGCAGTCGCTATGTAACTCAATGGGGTTCGAGTTATGAACAGATCGAGTTACAGTCAAGTGTTTGTTCCGTAACTTGTTCGTAACTTGGGTAGAGGCTGTAGTCCAATGGTGGAAGCTGAAGCTAGACAATTCAGACTGGAAATAAGATGTAAATTTTTGACAGTGAAGGCAGCTGAGCTGGGAAACAATTTACGAAGGTCATCGTGGATTCTCCATCACTCAATGTTTTAAAATAAAAACTAGATTTTTTTCTAAAAGGTATGCTCTAGAAATTATTTTTGGAAAGTCCTATGTTCTTTATTATACAGGAAATCGGACTAGATTATCACAATAAGCCTTCCATGCTGGGAATCCATGAATCAATTCAAGAGGTGCACTACTACATACTTCCTTAACAACTGAACACGTGAAAAAAATATGACCATCACTAGCTATAAACTCTGAAACACTGAATTCACCAATATAAAACAGCATCTTAACTATAACTTGACAAGATTAGCTATTTGTTTTTATGAAGCTTGTATGAGTGGCAATTGGTTATTTTAAATGTTCAGACTTCTTTCCTTCAGGGGCAATCCATCTGAAGAAAGGTGCATATTGGAATCAGTAGTTCAATTGAAAAAAGTATTTAACTTATTTTAAAACTACAGTGATGGTTCTATTTTATCTTGGGTAAGTCAGTATCAGCAGTTTTCCCCTTTTACTTCCATCTACATACTTCTAAATAGACCTTGCATACTGCTGCAATTTTGGGTTAATTAACTCCAGATATTAAATGCTGGTATTCCTATTGAAGTATGAGTGCCATGCCCTGCAAATAGTCCAACTGAAATGTAGAGGACTACTTGAGGAGTAAGATGTAATGCAACATGAATAAGGAAAGCAGAATCTGACCTCACTTATCTAGGGAAGGAGCGCTCATTTTGGAGGTCCCAAATCCCAGTATATGTATGTTTCCGGGCGGGAGCACATGACCACCCTCCCTTTTTACATGGATAATTACAACAAATGCCCTTTCTTTGTGGCAGAAATGGGAGGGGAGCCATCCAAACTTTTTGATTTTGTTACATGGGGTCTGTGATGGGTTGTACAAACTCCACACTTGGCAACAAGGGTTCCAGGAATTAATTGGATGCAACCTCATCCCGCTGCATCTGCAGCAAATGCGCCATCTGGTGGAGGAATTAAAATACAGGGAAACAGATCATTAGAGGGCAGACCTGTCAGACAACAGACCTGCAAACCATGGCTCCTGCAGTGCAGAGAAGAGGGAAAGCCAAAATCTCTAAAGATAACTGCTCCAACGGGCCTTCCCTGAGGGAAGGGAGGATTTATCCCAGAATCAGTCAGTCAGAGATGGAAGTGTTTCACCCTCCTACTGTGAATGGACTTGGTCCTTTTATCTTCCTTGGTTTGGACTATCTCAACAGGGGAAAGCCCTGGACTGAGCAGACTGAGGGGCAAGATAGGAAGTGGCCCAGTGAGGGCAGCTTCAAGCAATCTCAGTTACTACTCAATTACTAGGCCCTTAGCAGAGCCCAGGGTCAGAGCCCAGTCTAGTGGAAAGGCCCAGACTCTTGTACCAACAAGAACGCGTTCTCCCCCCCGCTGGTCATGGGTTGTAGCCCTGACCACAAGGCCATCCTTCCTGACCAACCCCTGGTTACAGGGTTGCAGAATGGCAAACACAGTGATCTAAGACCATTGTCAGTTTTCTAAGGGTCATCACCGTGTATTTCATATTCATTATTAGCATCTGCAAAGCATTTTCAAAACTGAACTCCATTCAGTAGCGACTACGTCTATACATTTCTCTACTTCGTTTGCTAGAAGCTGACTTAATATTTATTTTAAAATATCTAGTTGTACAGCCCTACTGGATGTTTGCCGAACAGTAGCACAGATCTAAAGTGAATGCATGCTCTGAATATCAAATCGGCAATTTACTGCAGAATGATAAAAGGATGGTTTTATATATCAGTGCTTTCTATAAGAGGAAGCAATGCACTGAAGATTTTGTAATTAACTGCATTACAAGTAACTGAAGCTTGTGCTTCTGGTCTGCATTTGTCTATTAACAGTAGTTATGTTATAATGTAATATTTATACTACCGTAGCATTCAGATCTTCTTATCAGGACTGGAACCCTGTTGAACTAAGCAGCATATAAACAGAGGTATAAGCTTATACCTATTTTTTCCCATAAAATTTCATTTAATGGTCATATTGACCTTGGGTAACCAAGTTTATTTCTTGGTAATAAACAGCATCATCCTCAAAGGCCAATTTGGCCACAGGAAATGGAGTCTCTCTCTTGCATTACAATCCTCTTTGCACAGTTGTAGTAGTTTTACTCTAGCACAATTGTTTTTTATTTTAACTTTTTAGGATTTCTGAGGAAAGGACAGATGGAAGTGTATTTTACCATAACAGTTCTGCCTATACCAAAGGTAATGCTTACAAAATGTACCCACTTCTTGTAAAACTGTGCCATTGTATTTCAGTCCTGTAGAGCAATACCCTTGGAGTAACTCCACATGGGCTCTGCTAAATATAGCTGTCAAGTACAAATTCTGCACAATGGCATAGAATCAAAAGGTTGGAAGAGATCTCAGGAGGTCATAGAGTCTAACCCCCTGCTAAAAGCAGGACCAATCCCCCAACTAAATCATCCCAGCTAGGACTTTTTCAAGCTGGGACTTAAAAACCTCTAGGGATGGAGATTCCACCACTTCCCTAGGTAACCCATTCCAGTGCTTCACTACCCTCCTAGTGAAAGATTTTCCTAATAGCCAACCTCGACCTCCCACACTGTAACTTGTAACTTGCTGTTTGTTCTATCATCTGCTACCACTGACAATAGCCTGGCTCCTTTCTCTTTGGAACCCTGTAATGAGCCCAGGACAGCAACATGGCTGCCCTTTAAGACCTGTTGGTGGGCAGGCCCAGCCACACCTAGCTCCGCCCACAGGAAGCTAGAGGGCGGGTCTAGGAATACAAGAGCCATGGCCTCAGTCAGAGCTGGGCAGCCAATCCGAGCAGATGCCTGGCCCCGGCTCCTGCAGAGAAGGGCATGGCCGCACTGCCAAGATACCAGCCTTCACCTGAACCCACGCTGACTCCTCCAGGACTCTGGGCCAGCCCTCTGGGATCCCTGCCTGATCCAGAGCCCATGGACACCCTGCCAACCCCTCCGTCACCTGAGGACCCCCCAGAGTAGCGTTGGAGTCTGGTAGGCCTTCAGGGGAGATAGGAAAGCGGCCCAGGGATAGCCAACCTTGGGCCGGCTGAGGACATGGAGTTTGGGTGGGCAACACATTGCGGCCTGGACCCCCGCTGACCCTCGACCTCGTCGGCATGTAACGGCCTGGATCACCGCCTACTTAGTGGCTGCCACCACTATCGGGGCCCTGGGCCAGGATGCATTGGAGTGGGTGGGCCTGCGTCCCCCCTGCCACCTTTCTTGTTGGGTGGCAGGTTCCCCCTGTGGGGCAAAACCCCTTGCACTTGTGGGCTCTCCTGGAGTGAGGAGACCCGACCCTTGCCCCACTGGAACCTGGCCAGAGCTTTAAACAACTGTTCCCCCATTGCTCGTCACCCTGACCCAGGGCTGTGCCTTAAACTGTGACCTTAAACTATTTGCGTTCCCCACTGCCTGGTGCTCTGACCCGGGGGTGGGCCATAGGCAGCTGTTGCTCGGCCAATAGTGAAGCTGAAGAGTGCCACACAGACTTGTGGGCACCCTGGAGAGTCAGCGGTGTCCTACTCACTGACTGGAGACCCTTTACAAACCCCCTTCTGTTAGTTGAAGGTTGCTATCAAATGCCCCCTCACTCTTCTCTTCTGTAGACTAAAGCTCAAATCTTTCAGCTTCTCATCATAAATCTTGTGCCCTAACCCCCTAATAATTTTCATTGTCCTCCACTGGACTCTCTCCAATTTATCCACATCCTTTCTGTAGTAGGGTCCCCAAAAACCAGATGTAGTACTTCAGATGTGGTCTCACCAGTCCCTCAATTTTCTAGCAATGCTCCTACTAATGCAGTCCAATATGACATTAGTCTTTTTGGCTACAAGGGCACTGTGAGTCATATCCAGCTTCTCATCTTGTGTAATGTCCAGGTCGTTCTGTGCAGAACTGCTGCTTTGCCAATTGGTCCATGAGATTCTTTTATCCTAAGTGCAGGACTCTGCGCTTGTCCTTATTGAACCTCATCAGTTTTCTTTTGGCTCAATCCTCAAATTTGTCTAGGCTCCTCTGGACTAAGGATGTTAAAATGCGTCTAATTGACTAGTCGATGGAATTTCCATCGACTAGTCGATAGGCACTTCCACATTCCTCCTTTGAAATGTACAAGAGCCCCTGTTGGGAATGTGGAACTCCGTGTCCAGCCCGGGGCCAGCGGGAAGTCCCGCTGACTCCGGGCTGCATGCGGGTGCCTGCTTTGAAATGCACAAGAATCCAGGGGGCTCTTGTGCATTTCAAAGCCATGGAGGCTGGGGTCAGTCTTGCTTTTGCTGCTGGCTGCCTGACTACTCCCCTGCCTGGCCTGGGCTCCCTAGGATGGGGCTTGCCAGTGCCTGTGCTGTCCCACCCAACCGGGGATCACCGGGGACAGGGCTCACCTGTCCTGCTGGATGAGGCTTCCCAGGGACATGGCTTGCAGCCAATTTGCACTCCCCAGGGCTCTCCGATCCAGCAACATCTGTAGTCCTACTGGCCCACGGATATTTCCAGACCAGAGTCCTGGATTTCAGAGATTCAGCCTGTAAACACCCATCCTTTGACAATTATGTAAATAGGCATTTTTTAAAAATATTGATATTTATAATAATAAATACAATACATACATTAAAATGCTAAAGCAACTAGTTTGCTACAGGCCACCACAACTTATATTTGATTTCTCTTCTTCCACACAGGTCTGAGTTTCACTGTGACACCGTATTCTTGGATAATGCTATAAATGAACTATTGCTTAAATTACTTCAAATGCTTTAAACAGCATTGTCAAGATACACTGGCTAGCCTTCATTACCACCTCCATATGGTCTCTCTCTTTTACGCACAGGCCCGCCACATCTCAAGTTGCACCCCAGTTCCTGTATCGTAGGAACATGTCGATGAGCATGTCTTCTTTATGGGCTGGATCAACAGGGCAGTGATCATCCAGCAGGGCTGATTTATTGCGTCAAGTATAGAGGTGATAAATTGACACCTGAGTGCTGTCCCATCCACTCTGGTATTCCACCAGAAGAAGAGGAGCGGGAGTTGACTGGAGAGCTTTTATCTGTCAACCCAGCATGGTGTGGACCCCATGGTAAGTAGATCTAAACTATGTAGATTTGAGTTACACTACTAACATGACTTAAATTGTGTAGCTTAGATCAACCTGCCCCTGTATTGTAGATCTGCCCTATTGTGTGAAATAAACTGAGGAAATGGAACCTGGAAGAGTATTATCCTAGCTTTTGATCATCAGCCATGATTGGGGCAGCATTGTCATTGCTAGATCCAACTGTCTCTCTGCTAGATGTCCTAACAATATATATTTAAAGCCCGCAAAGCAATACAAAGCACAGTGTCAAGGCAGTCAGATACATTAGGTCCCAGGTACATCTTGCACTGCATTCATTTGAAAGGACATCCTATTAAAGCTATTGCCAGAATTCATGAATAGGTCAGCAACAATGAAGGAGTTATCTCTGTTTAAACAGGAGAAATCTCCCCTGGTGAGAAACTGATTAGATCCAGGCTTAGTTTTAATGCAGTCATTTTCAAGCTATGGTCTACAGCCACCTGAGGGATCTGCAGACTAATCTAAGATTTCCACAAAGGTCTGCACATCCATTTGAAATTTTTTAGAAATCTTCAAATGAGAAGATTGAAAATCAGTGTTTTTAAGAATAGGCTCCTGGAAAATCAGGTGATGACAGTGCTCAGCTGAAGGCTGCAGTAAAAAGACCCCGTGAAAGTGAATACAACCTTCAAGTAAGTTACCTGTATTTAATTCTAAAGTCAAGTCATTGTTTTTCTTGTCCCCACCAAAAATCACGGTGCTAAAAGTGATGGATGTGCAAACACATTTTCTTTCAGCCCATTGAGGAGATAATCTTTTAATGAAGCAGTATGCACCAGTATGTGGGACTGGCTAACATTACACTCTCATGAATAAACTTGCACCAACAAAACCTGAGAGAGCAAGGAATGAGTATCCTTGTAGCATAATTCATAGGCTGGTCAAGCATGGAACGATTAAAGGGCATATCTCTATGATGGTCCAGCAAAATCTGGATATTCATGCTCAGTTGTGTAATATTATTTCACAAGGAGTAGCACTTATATAGATACCACTGCTGGCTTCTATGTGATTGCTCATGTAAGTAAGGAGTACAGAATCAAGGCCAGGTCTGCACTGCAGACTTCACTTGCATAGCTATGTTTGTCAGCAGTGGGAGGAAATGCAACCTGACTGGCATACCTCTGCTGACAAGTCTATAGTATAGACAACTATACAGGCAAACGTTTGTCAGTTTTGGGAGCTAAAATAAATCATGCTGTCAAGTGTAGTTTTCCTAGCATACATTGTGTCTACACTAGGAACACTGTGTTGTGACAGTATACTGGCTTTGTGTTGCCTATTGCATAATGCCTCCAATAGTTCCCTAATGGGAGGAGGTAGTAGTATGTGCTGCCCTCTACTGTGGAGGGTTGCTCAAAGCCACAATTTAGCCAGTAGGACTAAGTGAGCAAATCCCATCTGATTAATCCCACTGAAAGTGAAGGGATTACTCGTGTAAGTAACAGCACACAAATATGAGTAAATGCTCCAAAATCTGGCCCTTAACATTTAATAATGTAGGACTTGATCCAAATCCATTTAAGTCAGTGGCAAAATTCTACTGTGAGTGGGATCAGGCTCTGAATTTGTCTCACTGGTCTCTTTGACCAGAAGAATAACATCTGTTTATTTCTGTGTTTTACAGTAATGTCATTTCAGCGTTTATATTTAAGGGTCCACCAGCACTGTTTCCATTTAAGCTCATATTTTCAGGGGTGTCTTAATGCAGTTAGGTAGATTTGCTGCTCAATTGACAGAAGCAATCTCAGCCTTTTTCCTAATTTATTGGTTGACCTCTGTCTTGGTTCAAACTGGCACAGCTTTATTCATTTTGATGGAATTCCACCAATTTATACCAGGAGAGAATTTGATTCATTCCTTTTGCAGATACACAGTATGCCTAGTGAATCAGCAAGTGCCTGTGAAGTAAAACTAATATAATCAGCAATCTCTAAAAGAATGAATTATAATATCTATAAGGATTAGCAGCTCTGTTTCTAATCTGAATATTGTAGCTGTTTTCTTTTACTTAAAACAAATCCTATGAGGCTTAGCCCATATAGTAGCAAACTGCCTGCAACATTTCAATTTTGGAAAGTAAGCCAATTTTTAGTTAGAGGATGACAATTTTGTCATAAATTATCAAAACCAACAAATGTTTCTATTTCATCACTGGAGGAAAAAAGAGATTTAAGAGACTTTGTCATCCTACATATCAAGTTTCCAGCTGATGCTGTCTTAAATGGCTGAGTTATTGACCCTTGCAAAATGAAGTCTCTAATAGAAATACTGACAGACTGTAAACTATGCTACTAGGTGAGGGATCCCGTAATTACTAGTACATAAATGCTGTCCCACTATTGCCTTGCCAGAGGAAGGCCAAACAAGCCAAATACAACACCACCATTACAAAAAACAGAGCTCCAAGAGAGCTAGTGGGTGTGGTATCAGAACTCTTTTTTTTAATCTTTCGTTCTTTCTCTTCACTGCTTGAAAAGAGACAGCTGTGTGATAGTAAAAAGAAATGCACAAGATTGCAGCTTTCTGAAATAATTTGGATTAATATACATTTTCTTTCACTTTCACAAAAAATTGATGTAAAATAGCAATGATCACAGGGAAGGAGGGATTAAATTAGTGACCCAACTGGAGTGGGGAAAAATAAGTAAGAATAGGGATGAAAAGAGGGGGGAGAGAGAGAGCAATAGGTGGAAGCACTAACAACACAAGGGAAGGAGGAGTAGAACGGGGAAGCGGGAAGACGCAATGGTGATGAGAAGCTGGGGTTGTGAAGGAGAGATAATAGAGGTAGGCAGTAACTGATAACAGGTGTGGCAGGTGAACCACAGAGAATGGGTGTCGTGGGTAGGGGATAAATGAAAGGACATACTCAAAAGGAGCAACCTGAAATAGTACTTCTGAGTGTGTTCTGTGAATGAAGCTAGCCCCTATCCCTATCCCTTCTTCCCGAGGCCCCACCCATTCTGGGGGACCCAGAGCTGTGCCTCCCTTCATGGCCCAGGGAACTCTGTCGCTAGCCATGTGTGCATGTCTGTCTCTGTGTGTGTATAAAAAGCAATAGGTACAAATCGCTTATTTTTTATTACCCATCAGTCATTTATGAAGCAGGGTGTCATCTTTGAATAAAATCCTTTATGCAATATTCAGAGACTATGGGGGGAGGGCACTTTAATTTGCTTGCTTGATGTGCTAAATATTGTTTGATATACTGTAATAATAGGACAACCTTGCTATTGCCACGTGACCATAAAGAAGCTGAAAGAACAGAATTAATATGGTTTTTCCCTAATACTGCTTTTCCATCTTTTTCTCTTGACTTTTGGATTAAAAATGCTGCCCCCAAAGTATGCGACACAAAAAATGAAGATAGCATTTACTAGGCTTTCCCTGCCCCTCTTTTTGTCATTGTTGGACATATAAATCTTTATGATGCTTGGAAAAAATCTGTACAATTTACTTCCATTACAATAACATGGAAATTGACTGAAAGATTTGTTAGCTATCATCATGTTGTTTCATATGCATCCTAGGCTCTGCTTTTCCATTTTGGATGCTGTGGAAGTAGTTGAAGTAAATTGCTTTGCTAAATCTACACTACTAAATTTGCTCTCAGCACCATAAATGCAGACTAGCAACTAGTGCCACTTATATTCCTTTTGGGATAATGTCAGATTAATGATGCTTTGATGAAAGTGATACTTTTGTTGTTGGAGAGAAAAACCAGTGATTTAAGTGTTTGGGGATTTTTTGCTTTTAACAGAAATGGACTTTTCTACTTAAATGGTTTTATGAAATCCAAGAGTAGTTTGGCGCTGAAAAGTATTATATAGGAAAATAAAAATCAATTGATCAACAAAGTCTGTGTGCATGGAGAGCCATATTTGCTCATCTTAGCAATAAAAATAAGTTTTCATTAATCTGCGCAGAGTTGATAGAGCCGAGGGAGAAGATGGGTTGTAATTTGCTTATACATCACCCACAGAATTGTTAGAAAGATTGCTGAATGTTTTTCACAATGTTTTGAAGCTTTCTTCTCGCAGAAAGATCTTCACAGGAATGTTGTATTTCAAAATTTCAACGAGCCCCACTCTTACCTAAGGCTATGTCTGGACTACAAGCTTCTTTTGGAAGAACCTTTTTTTGGAAGAGAGCTTCCGAAAAAACTTCTTGCGCAAGAGAGCGTCCACACCGCAAAAGTGCATTGAAAAAGCAATCATCTTTTTTGAAAGAGAGTGACCAGACTGAATGGACGCTCTTTCACATGTACCCTGTGATTGCTATGAAGTGAAGGTGTGCTCCCCTTTTGTCATTCAATTGTCCCATTCCTCACGGATGAAGCACTTGAATGGGTGGTTGACAGCTACATCAAGCGGTTGCAACTTGCAGGTCAGTCCACCTGGAATTACGGCAATATAAGCTCCCACGGCGTTGATAATGTTTTGGAACCGAAGTTTCTTTATGGGCAGCCAAGGCATCAAAAAGTAGCAGAGATTTGGATTTAAAAAACCCGCCTTTTTGTGCACGAAAGTAGCTGTCTGTCCACATCTTCATCACCTCTGTGTTCATGCAGCCCTTCTTGTTACAGACCATAGACACGCCAGCTGGTAGTTTTTCTCGAGACATCGTCACCCTCTTAAAAATTACCATTGGTTTTAATTTCTCACCACCTGCCGTGCATGCCAATAAGACCGTAAAACAGGTGCATTCATGAGCTGTGGTTGATACACCGACTGTCTTCACTCCAGTTGCAGCAACAGACCGAGTTGCGGGTATATCGAAGGACATGGGCACCTTGTTAATGACATCATTTGGTTTCAGGCCCAGCTGGTTAATTTCTTTATGGACAAAATCTTTGAAATCATCCATCTTCTTCTCCCATTCATCAGGAAGCCATTGCCCAGCACTTGTCCATGCTCAAACTGAAAGGTTATTTTGTCTCATAAATTTGTAAACCCAGTTACCTGAGCCGCTGTGAAAATCATCAATTTTCATCTCCATAGCCATAAGTTGAGCCTTGAGCTTTATGGCTACCATTGATACTGCACGTTGGCTATATCTCTGTGCAAGAACCCACTTCGCCAGGTTTTCTTCTAGATTTGGTCACTTGGCTTTCTTTCCTCGGCGCGCTCTTTTGCTAGGATTTAATTTCTCAATCTTCGCTTCTTCTTTTCTCCACTCGTGAACAGACTTTTCATTAATGGAAAAATTTCTGCCTGCTGCTCTATTGCCATTTTCTTTTGCATATGTAACAACAGATAGTTTAAAATTGGCTGTATATGATTTGCACTTAGGCATCTTTAAAAATATTTTCTTGGCCTATATTTGTTATGAATTAAAAAAGTTTTAAAATGTCGTGGTTGGTGTAGGTCTTATATACCGATAATAGGGTAGTGCTTATTGCTCTTTATAGCTCAGCGGCCTCAGCCATGATTCATTACCGGTATAACAAGACCCAGTATTATTGGGCTGCATGATGTCGTAATCTTCAATCTTTATAGCTGGCAAGTGGCAACCACATCAAAGACCACCAGATTCTATTATGAAGGCGGCAGAAGTCTCTGCGGGTTATTCACAACCGTGGGTATTCTAATATGTTTTTTACACATGATAGAAAAACTGTGGGTAATACATGAGTGCGTGCTATACTTGGACACATGTTATATTCGCTAATTTACGGTAGCTTTGTGTCACACAACTTCTATGTCTAGCACCACAGCAAAAATTTTAAGAGCAGATTAGACAAGGGTGGCCTAATCAATACTTAGTCCTGCTATGAGGGCAGGATACAGGATTAGATGACTTCTCCAGATCTCTTCCAGTCCTATGGTTCTATGATTATGTAAATGTTTCTCCAGATCAGAGTTTCTTTCTTCTAGTCCATAAATAATGGACTTATTTAGCCTTGATAAATACTTGGAACTTTCTGTTGTGTCAAAAAATGTGTCTCATGGATCACATTTTTAATTTTTTTTAAAGATATTGGAGGAAAAAAACAACACTTAAAAAATATGGATGGACTTCCCCCGACATCTCTCTCTCTTAACAAAGGGCATGGCCCCAGGAGGTGGCAACACTACTCAAATTTACTTTTCAATTCCTTCTCCCCCAGGCAGTACAAAGGTCACACACTCACACTTAGTCAAAACAGTTTGCACAAAGATACATATATGAAATTGGTAAGGTACTTGGATTGCCTTTAGTTGTGTGAATTGACAATAGATTATACAGTGTCTCAGAGGATGTTATCCTAACCAGCACTGACACACTGTATGCCTTTGGAAGGTGAGAAGACTAGAAAGCTGAGGGAAGTGGGGAAATGATAGCGGGGAGGAAGTGACATATCTGTTTGCAAGACTAATTCTACCTAGGGTTAACAGAATGAAGAAAACAGACAGCTTGAGGACTATTTTTCAGGACAGTCCATAAAATGAGAAACAAATGAACTTGAGGCCAAAGCATTTTATATTGGAAGACTAAAGGTTAATTAAACAGCTGCTGCTAACATATTCAAGATTATAAAGGGCAATGTTGCTGACGGGACTTAGATCTATATTGCTCTAAACAGAAAAGTGGCTAGAAAGTCTCTTGGTAGAGGGTTGATTTATTTATTTGTCAGTTTACAAGTCTGTCAGAAACAGCAAATAGTGCTCTACAGTGTCTAAAATGAGGGATTCTGAACCTGTATTAGGTGACTGGAGAAACCATCATCCCACATTGTAATACTGAGAGAGGAGATAATAGAATATCCAGAGCCCTTGTTAAGGTGCACAGAATACATGAAATACATCAGCCACTTTCAATTACATAAATAGGTGGAGAAATGGCTGCATAATGACACTGAAGAAATCCATTCAGATGAAATAAGAATCCTGTAGGACTGTCAACCCATATTCACAGTATATGCAGGGACACTGTAATACCATGAGAGAGCTGTTCATAGGATAAACTCAGCCCTTACCACTCCCCACCACAAATTAATAAGAAATGTTGTATGAAACTTTGTTTTCACAAGATTCCTAGCCCACATCTGCAAATGCATGGTGTTTAGATATACTTTGAAAATCCAGCCATCACTAGAGTATAATTCATTGCATTCTGTCTGAATGATCCACCAGCGAGCAGGAAAAAAGTACACTGGAGCATTAAGGCCTCTGAGCTGCCATGGCCTCCCTCCCTCTCAGCTGCTATTCTCACCCTTCCCCCTGCAAAAATGTGTGAGGGCTAACTGTAAGTTATGATCATTTGCATAAGTCAATGTTGATGAGGTGAGCATTCTCTTACACTGCAGTTGAGGCCCTTGCCACCACCCCAGGAGCCTCGAGCAAGTAGGAAGCAAGGTTAAAGAACTCCGGCAGGGCTACGTCAGGGCAGGGGAGGCGGGCGCTGAGGGGCTGGGAGGCGATTGTCACTTGGCCTTCTCAGCCTGAACATTGTGCTGCAGTCTATGCCACGCAGCCTCACGAGGCAGTCCTGGAGCACAGGCTCTGGGGAGGCCACACACATGTCTGACCCCTGGCGGGGATGCCCTTCCACCACTAGCCACCGCTGGAAGCAGGCTAGGGAGAAAGGCACTCGCACGGCCGCACACAGACTGAGAAGTGCCACACAGGCATGCTTGCACACTTGAGGCAACACCCACTCCTGCCGACAGCGCTGCCAGGTGCAGGTGTGTGTGCAGCCCCCATGGAAGGCCAGGTTTCTCCAGGCTCCTCTCCCACCCATGGGATCCCAGTGTGGCTGGACACTTCCCTTGCCTGCTTTTCTGTGGGATGCTGGGAGTGGGAGGGAGGGGGCCCCTGTGAGGCAGGGCCTACTGTCCAGGCCACACATGGCCTTGCTCCTGGGACGTCACCGTCCTCTGGCCCGAGAATTGTTGTTCATAGCTCACAGAGGAGGGCAAGGACCCAGGGACAGTGTCTGCATGGATGACTGACCATCTCTCCCCTCTTTATTCTCCACAGCTGGACCAGCCATCTCTGAGGGGAGATCACCGCCAGCAGAGCCAGCCGCCTGACCCCTGGGGAGCTGCAGCCCCCCCTCCTGCCTATCTCCCTGTTGTCCCAGCCTCTCTCCCCCCTCCCCCCTGAGGTCTCCAGACCCAAGGTGGAACTTCCAGCTGTACCACGTGCTACTCCCAGCCCTGAGCCCCCTCCTCCCTCTCCCTATCCAGGTTATGAGCCCCTTTCTTCCCCAATTACTTTTATTGAAAAACAAAATACAAATTTATATTTTGAAAACAAAACCATTGTTTTTATTGAGTTCATAGAGAAGGGAGGGGTTGTTGTGGGAAAGGCATAGGGGGGTAAGGCACAGGCCCCTAGTGGGGAGGCCCTGGGAAGAGTTACTGGGGTCCTTGAGAGACACTCTCCCTCAGGGCCTCTCGAATGCACTCCCCTACCTGATGGGCCTGGTGAATGGCAGCTGTGCATGGCTGCTCAAAGGCCTCTGCCCCACACCCTGGAAGGAACACCTCCTCTTTCGTCTCCACAATGTTGTGGAGAACACAACACACGAAGACCATCTCGGGGATGTGCTCCCCCACATCGAGGTAGGTCGGGAGGCACCTGAATGGCACCTTTAAGCTTCCAAAGGTGTATTTGGCCTGGATCTGGGCCCTGGCTAGTGGTCTAGGTGGCCGGTGTATGGCTTTATGAGCCACGGCATGAGGGGGTAGGCCGTGTCCCCCATGATGCACAGTGGCATCTGTATGTCCCCAACTTGAAAGTCATGTTGGGGGAAGAATGTGCCAGTCTTCAGCTTCTCATAGAGGCTGGAGTTTCTGAAGATGCAGGCGTCATGCACCCTCCCCGACCACCCGATGAAAATGTCCGTGAACTGTGCGCAGTGGTCGACCAGGGCCTGCAGCACCATTGAGAAATAGCCCTTTCTGTTGATTTACTGGGTGGCTCAATCTTCTGGTGCTCAGATGGGGATATGGGTTCCATCTGTGGCTCCCCCGCAGTTGGGGAACCCTAGGGTGGCAAATCCGGCCGAGATAGGGTCCAGGTCTCCCAGGCAGATGACCCTGCACAGCGGGATGGAGTTGCTGGCCCTCACCATGTACAGAAAAAGACAAACAAACACAGAAAACAGAATCAGAGGGGGTGCCTGAGCCTTTGGGAGGTCCTTTCCCCCCCTAAAACACCCTAGGAGCCAACCCCTATAAGGCCATCTCCCCTGCAGGGCTGTGTGATGATGGGACAGCAGAATCCCCTGGGGACGAGGCTTCCCCCCCCCATCCCCAGCCCATCCCCTTTCCCCAGGTTCCTTTGCAGTATCCCTCCCTCCACCAGGGACTGCAGCCTGAGAGTGTCTTGTCTCCATGAGGAGGGCCCCAGTGGTGGACTTCCCTATGCTGAACTGGTTGCCCACAGACTGGTAACTGTCTGGGGTGGCGAGCTTCCAGACGGCAATGGTGAGTCGCTTCTCCAGGGGGTTGGTGGGTCGCATCTGGGTGTCCCGTCATCAGAAGGCAGGGGCAAGCCAGGCACACAGCTCCATGAAGGTGAGCTTCCTCATGTAGAAGTTTTGGAGCCACTGCGGGTCGTCTCATGGCTCCATGACCAGCTGGGCCCACCAGTCGGAAGTGGGGTCCAGCTTCCAAAACCATTTCTTCACCGTGGGGTGCGGTTGCAAGGACCTTGCTTCCACACACAGGGAGAGGGTCTCAATGATGAGCTCGGTGTCAAACTCCTGTAGGGCCATGAAGGCAGCCTGAAAAAAGTGCTGCAGAAACTGCAGCATGGCAGTGTGGGGCCATCGCATGCCCAGAGGCAGCTCTGGCTCCATGACAAAGAGTATACTGTGGCATCCAAAAGCTGGGCAACCACAGCATGCACTGCGAAAGCTTTGCTGTCCCTCAAAGAGGTAGGCAAGCAAGCAGCAGAAGCTGAGAAACAGCTGTCCAGCGGGAGTCCCTTTAAGCACGCGTCTCAAATAGCCTTAGGCAACAGCACCCGGAAGCAACTGCTGGCATAATGCCCTTCCTGAACTTGTTCTGGGTGCCCTTAAATGAGAGAGAGCATCCAATCAGTTTGGGCGCTATCTTTTGAAAAAGCAGATCGCTTTTTCATTGAGCTTTTGCTGTGTGGACACTCTATTTCGCAATAAGATTTTCCGAAAGATCTCTTCCAGAAAAGCTTCTGCCGAAAGAAGCCTGCAGTCTAGACATAGCCATACGTTGGATTTAACAGGGTATGCAGAGCTCTCAAAATGAATATCATAATTCCTAGGATGATGCTGTGGGGTGGATAAATATGGCATCTGTATCTTAAAGCATTTGGAGTGATTGTAATATAAATATTGTAGTTCTCAAGGCCTCAGAGTATTGTTAAGAAGCCAGAAACCACAGAGGCCATTTTCTCAGTTGAGCAACTTCTCTTTCTTCAACAGGCCTGGCAACTGTCTTTTTGAAAGGACATCAGTAGCCTGCAATTCTCACTAGAGTCTCTAGGGCAGAAAAGGCACCCCCATCTCACTAGAGTCTGTAGGGCAGAAAAGAAGGCCTATTCTCCTATCGGACATCTTTCTCCTCATTTCTCTCTATCACTGAAGCTTGCAGTTTTCTCTCCTGCTTGTTCCTTGAAACTGTGTTTTCTTGTCCCTTTAGGTTCTCCCCTTTGCAGCCTCCTCTCTCATGAAGTCCTGATTGAATTGTTTGTGTTTCCAGGGAATGAGGGGCAAGTAAGAAGGCAGCTATTTCTTTCTGCAGTGTGGGTTTGGGTCAACTTGTCTGAAAGAACCGCAAGAACTAGACTTTGCTACTACCAGCTGTGCTACACATCAGTAATGGCTGCATTCTATTTTTAGCTGTCTGCTGGGAAAAGACAAGCATCCATGACAATCTGATATCACTTGCCCATGTGAGCAGTTCTGCAGACTTCATTCCACATGTAATGTCTTTTGGTATTTGTAGCTAAAACAAAGAGCAAGGGCAGACTCCCAAAGGGCAGGGTTTACAGGGCTTCAAGGGTTTACAGGAAACCATGGGACCATCCTCTTCATCTGCAAAAATTAATATGGTGAAGGCTATAGCCTGTTGACAGTAGTGGGAGTAGCCCATGAACTGTTTCTGTGATATATGGATATGGGCATCATCTGCATTTGGAGTTGCAGGAAGAAAACAAGCACCTTAGTTTTCCCACATGCTTCCCCACCTCAGTGCAGACTCTCCCTCAGGACCCAAGAGGGAAGGTTTTACATCTCCTCTATGTTGGAACTGGTACAGCTGGATCAGTTGCTGGAGTACATTAGAGCTGGAAAATGACAGCTCTAAATTGCATCTTCAGTTGCCACAGTCCCCTATGTACATCATGGCAGCAGAGAATTGCTGGAGTGCAGGGATTCCCGAGTCATTAACGCCTTCCATTCTCTGCCAGCTCATGGCCCACCCCATAGTTCTTCCAACATGGTCCTTGCAATATGGTTGTGGGGGGGCAGTGGGAGGGATAACACAGATCCAGTGTAGCCTTATATCACATCCCAATTCCTATACAGATCTATACTGACCAGGATGTGTTGGGGGGCAGAGGCAAGGGACCTAGTGAAAACTCTTGTCCCTGCATAGATATGTTGTTATTTTTTTTCTCTTTTGGGACTGAACAAAAGGGATTCCTGTCTTGATCCCTCGTATCCAATCAATGAGTTTACTTTTTTACTATTGTTAAAATGATTGGGGGCTCTGTGCTTAACTCTGTACATTTGTGTTTGTGTCAGTGTGGGAGAGGAAGAGAGAAAGTAAAGGATTCTATGGTTATGTTGGACATTTCATGTGACAACTCTGGGTGGGTGAGGAATCATTTCAAGGGCAATTACCCACCCCTTTCAGCCTATATCCAGATCACGTTAAGAGAAAAGTGTTAGTAAAATGGAAAATATCCTTTGCTGTCTCATTCTCCCTTACATTTAACCAAAGTATTCAATTTGATTATTGTAAATCTTATAATGGAGCAAGACTCAGAAAGAGCAACTCAAAACTCAGACCAATCGGAAAGGAAAGAGGAAGATCCAGCAATTATTTGAAAATAAATAGCACAGACAGTCCCACCATATGTTTTTGGATTTATTTTATATTATTATTATACTCTCCCTTTATGATGGAAAAAGGAAAGAAAGCTTGGATACACATTCTTGTAATGTTTACAACAAAGGGAGCTTGACAAATAACTTTATGCCCTGTTAGGTAATATTACACAAAAAAACAGTATTTCAAAACTTTTTAGGAAAAGGATGGATACTGGAGAACTGACAACACATCTGTACATTTAGCCTCCTAAAGTTGTGTTCCAATGCCAACTGGTATAATGTTTTTCTTTTCACCATCTGTTCAAATCAGGCTCTCATGAAATGACTTCATTACCACATGGCCTGCTGATTCTTTGGTGAAAGGGGGAACAATGCTGCCAAAGATGGTTCTGCAGGCTTCGTCCTATCAACTGTTTGCAAAAATGAACCTGTAATAAAACAAATCCAAAACAAGTATTAAAATCAAACAAACAAAAATTATTTTTCATAGAAAAGTTACATGCCAGCTTTGCTATTTAGCAAAAGGTTAAGCTTATCTGAAGACAGCAGCTGCAATTCACTCTACTTTAGCTGTGTTTTGTTTTGTTTCTTGCAAAATGAAACACTCATAAATGGAGCTACAGCGTTAGCAACCATTACCTGTGTAATCTGAACTCTGTTCCCTTGTGCATATGTTCAATGATCACATATTTTCTGTAGGGTTTCTCTCTCTCAGGCTACGTCTAGACAGCGGTGCTATTTTGGGATACTGGAAGTATCCCGAAATAGCTATTCCGTGTCCTTAAAGGCACCCATTATTTCAAACTATATTTCAAAATAATTGGCATGCTATTCCAGCATCCCTGTAACCCTCATTCCATGAGAGTTAAGGAACTTATCGGAATAGCACTTTATTTTGAAATTATCTTGAAATAAGTTATGCAATTTGCATAGTGTAAATTGCGTCGCTTATTTCGAGGTAAGGGTGCAGTGTAGACGTACCCTCATTCAGGCTGAAACCTTAATGCAGAGGGCCAGCACACAGCCTAGGCACTACTTACATTTAGAACTGTTTAGAAACTTTTATTTTCCCATCAAAATGCGCTTTCATGTCAACTGAAACATTTCACAACAAACCATCAATTTGATGAAAATTTCAAAGGCATTAATTTCTCAGACTCTGTTTAGACTTTTCTGGATATGCAGAGATTGGAAACCTGACCGTTTCAATACAAAACCCAACAGTTCAACATAACTCCATTTCATGGACATCCCTGAAAAGTTTGGTTTTGTTCCAACATGGAATGAAAATGAATGTCAGCCACTCAACAGCTGGTATGGGAATTGTCATGTCCCAGTGATCTCTACTTAAATCTCATGTAAGAGCTTAGGATATGTCTGCACTGGATCTGGAAGGTGTAATATCCAGCCCTTAGACACACAACAATGCTAGTTCTGATAGACCCAGTTTGTTAAAACCAGAAGTATAGGCACAGTGGCACAAGTGGCAAAGGGACTAGGTGCCCTGACTATGATCTTATCCAAAACCCTAGTTTTGCCAGCTCGAGTGTAGACATACACTGAGTAAACTGACCTTCTCTTGGCCCATTCCATATACAAGATGGAGAATCATCAGTGAAAAGGGCAGTTTCTTATTTTTTATCCTCAAAATTCAGTGCTTGGCTCTGTCTCACAGGGAAGAAGAATGCAGAGCCCTGGATGAGTGTTCCTTGCATGTAATAGTTAAATCTCTCTATATATATTTTAGAATTTGGTGTGTCTGTCTGTGTCTATCTGCAAGTCTGTTTGTTCAAGAACTCTTCCTAAACACCAAGAGCCAGGGCCACCAAATTTGGTTTGCAAGCTTCCTCTTCTCCTAACTTAAAGCAAGGTCAAGGTTTGGTTGTGCCAGGACAACCAGAAGTGCTGGGAAAAGGATTGTTTTTCATAATACATAAAGCGAGGGGTTGAGCTATTCGCAGAGACGCAGCCTGAGAGTGGACACTGTGGGCAGCAAGCCCACAAGGGAGAGCTATCCTGCAGAGTGTCCACTGGAGGCAGCTGTACCACCAAGGGAGTGGCCAGCAGGGCTGGAGCTCCACCAGCTTGCCTGTGGGTAATTAGCCCTGCCCCTGTCTCAAACCCTTTCCTCCACTCCCAGCCCTTGGCCACAGCACCAGAGAGGAGGGGAGAGAAAAGGCCCCTGGAGGCTGTGGGGAGAAAAAAAAAAAAGCCATGGTGACCGGGGGTGGGTGAGAAAGGCCATGCCAAATGGGAGCCCCCTCCTCAACCTCCCAACCCCCGCCAACATACTGCCCCCTCTACCACACATCCCCAAGGCCCTGCCCTGAAGGATTCTAGATTCTACATCTTCTAGTAAACAAAATCATAAAAAAACCCCTTTAAAACTGTGTGCCATTTACTCTATAGGTTAGCTGCATAATATTATTTCCTTATGCCATATGACGCTGAAATAGATTGTTGTTGTAAGTGTTTAACCTTTTGATTCCTCACTTGTAGTACCTTGTCTCTTTCTGAAATGTGCTACATATTCTTTTGTCTTAGGAAAAAGAACACCAAGCTTTTATGCTCTGAATATTTTTATTAGATTAAATGTGTTTAGATTTCTAGAGTTTCTTTCTTCTGGGACTTCTGCAGTGGGAATCCATTATTTTTAAAATTATTAGACCCTAATAAATGCAATGCATCCTTCAGTTGTATGTATTTTAGATTTTGCTTCCTGTTGGCTTTTGATGGAAAGCTAAATCTTTCTGTGGGGAATATGGTTCAGTGTTTGCCACTAAGTAGACTGTGTTCAGTTTTCTATTTCACAGTTATAATATCTTTATAATTAGAGCTTAGTGTCCTTTCAAATTCTGGGAAGCCTTTACATTTCCCAGTCTTTAGACATCTAATTTCCTAAAACCATTTGACAGCTTCTCTAAGGAAAAGGAATTTACAACATTTTAAAGATCAAAATACAGTGACAGCCAAATTGTCTATGTGACAACCAGGGGAGATGAAGTCTTTATGGAGGTATGTGGGGGAAGGTGTGAAGAGAGGAAATAGTGCAGCTTCCATGCCATCATTTCTCCCCTAGTGATGACTCTGTCAAAGCCTCTTGGGGCAGGTCTACACTATAGAGCAATGTTGACCTAAGGTACGCAACTTCAGTTATGTGAATAGTGTAGCTAGTGTCGACGTATCTTAGGTCAAGTTGCTGCGGGGTCTCCTCTGCAGGGTGTTGATAGAAGAAACTCTCCCGTACACTTCCCTTATGCTTCTCATTCCCATGGCATACCGGAGTCAGTGAGAGAGTGATCGATAGTCAAGTTAGCAGAGCTTTACTCGACCCACTCAATCAGCTCCCACGAGATCGATTGCCACAGCACCGAAATCCATAAATGTAGAACTGCCTTAAGTGAGGCTTGGGGTCTGTAGTGCAGGAAGGGCAATTGCCACTTTACAGGGCATCATCTTCCACATTGTCACCATATGTAGTCACCATAAAAGGTGCTCAGCATCCCCACTCCTGCTTCTTGCATGGGGTGAAGGGATGAGCTGCTAGTGATGGAACTCATGACAGCAAGTTCATGTTAATTAAGACAGGGGAGGACAAGAGGCAGCAGTTTATACTCGAGTGACTCTGAACTATGGCATCCTCTGAGGTCTTTGTGGGTCTTGGGGACATAGGAGTTTCATGAGCTGAATTCCCTACTACTTCTAAGGGAGAGTGAAACATTCCATCTACCCATCCTGGAAAATGTAACTTCTCCCCATTCTTTGTGTTATCGTGTCAATATTTTAGCTATGTTAAAATCACCAAATCGAACTCACTCAAAAATTATTTCTCATGCATTTTCTCATTATGTTTCAAACCAACGTGAGGAACATTTCCTAGTAAATCTTGTTTACAGGCCGGGAATCTTTCAAATAGGGGACACAGCAACATTTATATCTTTTTTTCATCTGAGTATGGACACTGACGTGTTCATCTTACAGAAACTGTACAAATTTAGCTCACCATGCTGACTTTCTAAGGCTAAGTTTTTCTGTTGACTTCAGCTGTTTCTAGGTCTCACTTTATCAAGATATACAATATGGAAAGATTTGAGAATAGAAATGTTGTAAATGCTTCAAAGTCCTCAGATACAGAAGTGCTTTATATATAAAAATATTATTTATCTTTGGTATTTATAGAACTGATCACCAAAGCATCCAGGTTTTGAGTAATTTGGTTCTGTGTGCATAATTTACAAATATTTTCATCTCCTAATATTGCATAAAACACATCCAGTTGAAAAAGGTAAAATGATGCAAATTCAATTTCTAATGGTGATGACTGCTTCTGCACATATAGAATATACTGTACCTTTCAAATACACCTCAGAAAAAAGTTCACTTTTGTACGTCATATTATTTCCATCTTATAATACTGAGGGTATAGCTAGACTACAGAGTTTTGTCGGAAAAACAGCCGTTTTTCCAACAAAACTTGAGTTACGTCTACATGCAAGTGCATTCTTTCAACAGTTAAATTGAAAGAACAGAGGGCTTTTTGCGCAATTGGTAATCCTCTTTCTACGAGGAAGAAGCCTTTTTGTGAAAGAGCTCTTTCGCAAGAAGGCGTGTGTGGCCAGGGAAGAAGGAGTTTTTTTGGAAGAAGAGGGAAGAGGAAAAAGCCCTGGTGGCATTCTGTCCATAGCAATCGCTGCTTACATGCGAGATAGTGTCCAGGCAGTCTAGACGCTATCTTTCGAAAAAGCGCATTGCTTTTTCGATGTGCTTTTGCAGTGTGAATGCTCTCTTTTGCAAGAAGTTTTTCCGGAAGATCTCTTCCAAAAGAAGTTTCTTGCACAAGAAGCGTATAGTCTAGACGTAGCTTAAGAGACCACAAAAGCCACTTCTTTATGCACATCTCCTTTGAAAAATAGCAGAACTAAGAAATTAGTCAAATATGTACAAAATAAAGGAGAGAAATGTATCTGTTCAGCACATATGGAGTGATTTCTGGTTTTAGGTGGAAAAGTCTGACATATGTTTTGAGCTAGGGTAGAAATAAAATAACTTAGCGACTTCGTGAAGTGTGAACTAGGCTATCCAATACATTCTTTCCCCCTCTCTCAGCCTCAGCATATTGTCAATTTTATATGATTTGATCCTCCTGTTCTTATTGAAGTCACTGATTAAGTCTACACCTAAAACATTGAAGCACTTCTGCGGCAGGGCTTTAAAGTGAAAGCATGCCCATGGCAGCATGTTGGGAGAAAGCTCTCCCAATGCTCTAGCATAACTCCCTGCTTGGGAGCTTGGGCCCCAGTGCTGGGAGCCATTTACACTGCTGTTGTAACTTGCTGCACTTGCGCAGTGTGTGTGTGTGTGTGTGTGTGTGTCTTCACACCCCTGAACAAGAAAACTGCAGCACACTACAGGGGCAAAGTAGACAGGGCTTCTTCCTCTGTGAATTCACAGGGTTATGGGTATGTCTACAGTAGATGTGCTACATTGGCTCGGCTGCACCAATGCAGCTATGGCGATTCACAGATCTGGTGAAGATACTTTACAGGAATGCTCTCCTGTGAGCAAAATTACTCCACCTTTATGAGAGGCAGAAGTTATATCAGTGGGAGGGTGTTTCCTGCTGACATAGCACCAGTGTGGACAACACTTAAGGCATAGTAACTTGCTTCACTCTGGTAGTGTCTTTTATACATGCTTGAGTAATGTAAAGTTAAATCAGCTCAAGTGGTGGTGGTGTAGATCTGCCCTAATTTTCCACTTCCTTGCACCTTGTACATTTATCCAGGTCCTGAGTCAACTCTTATGGAGTCAATGAGGATCTTTCTATGGATTTCAGTGAGAGTTAGAGTGTATCCTTAAACTTTCGTGAAACGAGGTTTACCGGAGCGGTCAACAAAGGCTTCCCTTGTCGACCGCACTGCGTCTAGACTGCCGCGCTGTGCCGGATCAGCTGATCGTCAGCACAGCGCGGCGGCCATTTTTATTTTAATGACGCGGGGATTATTTAAATCCCCGCTTCTTTGACTATGACAAATAAACTATTTTACATGGCTCTGTCGACGGAGCCATGTAGTCTAGACATAGCCCAAAAGCACAGACTTTTAGCCACTTTGTTACACTGATATTAATCAGAGTGTAATTGCCATTAGAACTGGATGTACAGTTTATTGAGAACAAGAATAGACTCAAAACTGAAAGCTCATTTTCTTTAAATTCAAATATCTGTTAAAATGACATCCTTTTCCATTTAAATTATGGTTAGCTCCCTACACAGACACAAAATCGGTATCTGTACCTGCAAAAATGAGTTGTGCATATTTGCATCCACATTGTTGGATGTGGATACCCGTGGATGTAAAGTGGATATCCAGAAATGTGCAGGGTTCAGATATCCGTATCCATATCCACTGAAATGAGCCATGGATATCTGCATCCACATTAGCAGATGCAGATACCTGTGGCTCTAAAGCAGATATCTGTGGATTTGCAGGGCTCTAATTATGGTCCCCTATATACTTTAATAATATGACGAGTTCTAAGCTTGGTTGCTTATGTGAATTAATGTACCTTTGGAGGGAATAGATCAGAACTGAAAATGTCTACTAAGGAACACACAATATTTCAGTGTCTGCTAGAAATATATACAAAACAGTAAAAACAACAGGATACTCATTCAACTAACAGTGGGCAGAATTAAGAAAGTCAATTGCATTAAGTATCTTTTTTAAAAGTATATATATGTATAATAGAGTGATCTATTGGACTGTACATATGCAGTGTACTAGAATACATGTGTATATGAGAACACAGTATGTATTATATGCCAGACAGTTCCCTCTGCTGCAGTGTCTCAAACTGTACAGCTGAGTTCTCTGAGGAGGTTGCAATCCTTTTCATGGAGGTTTAAGCATGACAAATGAAGAAAGGGAGTATTTATATTTTTTATTTTCTTAAGCTTGTTTGCTTAGGATTCCAAGGAAAAATAATCTGTGATACACTCAATAATATATGGTGCAGGTGGTTCTGCTTTTTGTTGAGTCCCAAGTGATATGAGTCAGTCAGCAAGAAAAGTGAATGGACTTCCCAGCTCAAATATCTAATACACAAAATTAGAGCTGCAGCAGTTGTTTTGTTTAAAAAAACATTGCCAGGAGTCGTAGAGAATGTAAGCCTAATGTAAATGGGGCTGGCTGTATTAAGTCAGAGTTATGATGATATATGCCCAGTTTAGAATCTGGCCCTATATATTTCAAGGGAAATATGGGAAATTACTTTAGAACACTGCAGGACTTCATATAATGGGGAGGGAGCGGTCATTCTCCCCTTCCTATTTTTTCTTTGTAACGTACAAATAAATGTTAGTTCATTCACATCCTACTTTGGGAAGAATAATGCATTATATCCCACATCCTTTTATTTGTAATCTTGGCCATAGTGAAATCAGTGGGAGTTTTGTCATTGATTATTGTTATGCTAGGATTTCATATAAGGTTTATTCATTTTTAATGACTAGTAGCACTGAGAACTTAACCTACACCCTGAGAGTTAAACTTAGTTTTACTTTCTTGCATGCCATGTTGTTATAATTGGGCCAAGATATTTACTCTACTTGTGAGTTCAACTCTAAAAAGTATGGAACATTTCATAAGATGTCATAATAATCAATAATAAATGTTGACAGGAAAGGTACAAGAGAGAGAAAAAATGAATTAGTCTAAACACAGGGGCCTAAACAGGAGAATGTGGGGCTGGAAATGAATGAACAAAAATTGGTGCATTAGATATTACACCTTAGAGGGGATGGGCTATTCTACCCATCAGTCCTTCTTTTTTGGGGTCCTTAAAAATAGAAACTTCGGGGCAAAAAGGACAGAAGAACAGGCAGAGTTCCTGATGCAAGCTTCAACTTCATGGTGTCCATCCACACTGTTTCTTGGACCCGAGGCCTTAGTTATCTTGAGCACAAGAGATGTTCTGACCAGCTGGAGATAAAGAGAGGAACTCAGATGACATTGCCAGTCCTAATGGCTCCAGCTGATCCCCACACACCACCTGGGATGAACCTGGATTGGACTTTTACAGAGGCAGCAACAACAACCGCTCCAGCCCATTTTAACTAACTTTTCTTTTACCCAAATGACACTTACTACTTTTGATAAATAGTAGGAGCATGGCCAGCATATCTAAGGAAATGATTATTACCCTTTATTTGGCACTGATGGGAGCCACATCTGGAGAATTGCATCCAGTTCTGGACCGCCCATTACAGAAAGGATGTGAACACATTGGAGAATTCCAATGGAGGGCAACAAAAATTATTAGGGGGCTAGAACACATGACTTAGGAGGAGAGGTTGAGGGATTTGGGCTTATTTAGTCTGCAGAAGAGTGAGGGGGATTTCAAAGACAATGGAGAGAGGCTGTTCTCAATGGTGGCAGATGACAGAATGAGGAATAATGGTCTCAAGTTGCAGTGGGGGAGGTTGAGGTTGGAAAAACTATTTCACTAGGAGAGTAGTGAAGCACTGGAATGGGTTACTGGGGAAGGGGAGGAAGTGGAATCTCCATCCCTAGAAGTTTGTAAGTCCTGGCTTGATGAAGCCCCGGCTGAGATGATTTAGTTGGGATTGATCGTGCTTTTAGCAGGTGGTTGGATTCAATGACCTCCTTAGGTCTCTGCCAACCCTATGATTCTATGATTCTCTAGTATCATCTAAGGGTGCGTCTAAACAGCACCCTTCTGTTGGAATAAGCTATGCAATTTGCGCTACACAAATTGCGTAGCTTATTCTGAATCTCAGTCAAAAGAACTTATTTTGAAATTTGGTGCTGTGTAGACAGCGCCAAATTTCAAAATAAGGCACTATTCTGACAAACCCCTTAACTCTCATAGAATGAGGGTTACAGGGACGCCAGAATAGAGCACCTGCTATTTTGGGAAATAGCGAGCGCATTTAAAGACTCGGCGTTGCTATTTCAGGATATTTCCAAAACCCTGAAATAGCAACGCAGTCTAGACATACTCTTAGGGCACAGCTAGACTGCAGGGTTTTTTTGGGATACTGGAAGTATCCCAAAAAAAGTCCACCATGTCCAGGGAATGCGTTTGCTCTTCTGCTTTTTTTTGCGAAAGAGCAAATGTGCTCTTTCAGAAGTCCCTGTATTCCTCGTTCTATGAGGAAGAAGGGGGCTTCTGAAAGAGGGTTTTTTTCCAACATTTGGCCCAGTCTAGATGGACCAAAAGTCGGAAAAGCCTCTTCCAACAAAAGAATTGGAAAAGGTGCGCAAAATGCAGAGCACATTTTGCATACCTTTTTCCGACAAAAACTTGTAGTCTAGCTGTACCCTGAGAGGCTGTCAGACAAAGGTTGTTTCCTCCCCCCTCTCCTTTTGGAATTCTCCCCAGCTAAAGGGAACAGGAACAAGGAATGTTGTTAAAATGAATGCTTTACTTACTGCTTTACATTTCAAATATTTTAACTGTTTAATCCTCGTCTCAAATAAAAGGTTAGAATGTTTAATGGTGTGTTTGCCATAGTATTAATCAGGCTGAGATCTCTATTATATCAAAACCCTGAATCTTGTTTAATGTGGAGCATGACTGACTTGTTTAATGTTGTGTCAATGCCTTTGGCCCATTTAGTCCATCTAAATTGATACAACAGACATCCCCAGTGAGAGAATTTTTGCAAAAACATTCTCCACTCCATGTCACTTACGTGACCTGCTGCCTTCATATTCTTTCCAAAGTGCCACCTTCACAGCTGTGCACATGTGTAACTGATTGGAATAATAGTTGTTATTTATTAAACAATTCTGCTGACAATGCACAAGAAAGAATAGAATCCTATTCACTCTGCAGTGCAATGGCAATAAAAGTATTTTTAAATACATTTTCTAAAGTCACTCCAGTCACCAGATGTGATTCTACAAACACTCGGGGAGGCCTATCTGTTGAGTAACTAAGCACCATTTTGACATAATAATTTTACACTTTAACACTGCTGTTTTTTATAAAATGATTGTGGGGTTTGTAATTAAGCAGCCATGCAGGGCAGGTGGACTATGACAGACGTGGGAAAAAATGCACTTCTCAGAATGAAGTCAAGAAACACAACCCTGAATCCCTTATGCATGTAGACCTTCCATTGACTTGACAGATCTGCATAGGGATGTCTCTAAGCGGCTGTCCTAATTTATTTTCTGGGTGTCATATACACCAAATCATTGTCAAGTAATTAAGCAGGAGGCAACTATTTCCTGGCCCCCCATAAGCAGTTGGAGAGCCCAAGGTGAAGTCAAGATTTATAATCTAGAACTTTCTAGTTTTCACTCTCTTCCCATTTACCATCTACACTTAGCAACAAATAGTCAAATGCACAAATATTAAATCGAGAATAACTTCAGGCTGAAGTATTGCAGAAAGGGATTTGGGGCTTATAGTGGATCAGAAATTGAATGTGACCAGCAGTGTGATGCAGGTATGAAAAAGCCTAATATTATTCTGGAGTGTATTAACAGGGCTGTGTATGCATAAGCAACACACAGGAAGGGATGTAGGTGTGTGTGGGAAAGGGGCCAGTTAACCAACAAGGGTATTATCATGGGGGGGTGGGGAGTCTGGTGTTTGCAGGGGACTACCCCCCACTCAATGGCAGTGGTGGGGAAGTGGTGCATCACTCAGGAAAGGGGGCAAGACCGCCCCACACTCAGTCACGGGAAGTGGAGTGATGCGGCCGGGGGAGCAAAGCGAGAAGGGGACATGTTGCTCTTGCTTGCCCTGCCACTGCTGGTGAGTCCGTGGGGGGGAACTCCTGCTGTCAGCACCAGTGCCCAGCCCTGCAACTCCCCTGGGCTGCATCATTCAGGGGAGGGAGAAGAGACGGGGAGAGGGTGGAACTGGGGTGGGGAGCATCGGAGCAGGGGTGGAGAGAGGCGGGGCCTGGGACAGAGGGGGGTTGTCCAGACTCTTCCCTGGGCCAGTGGAGGATCGTGTGGCTGATATTCCCCCATAACCCCCTTCTCCAGTGTCCCCTGTTTGTATGTAAGACAGGAGGTAACTGCTCCACTCTACTCCACACTGATGAGGCCTTGGTTGGAGAATTCAGTCCAGTTTGGATGCCACAATTTAAGAAATGTGTGGGTAACTCAGAGTCCAGCTGAGAACAACCAAAAAGAGATAAAAAACCTGACTTCTGAGGACAGGCTAAAAACAAAAAAGGGCATGTTTAGTCTTCAGTAAAAAGATTAAAGGAGGAACCTGAAAACAGTTTTCAAATATGTTAAGGGCTGTTATAGAAGAAAAATGATGGTCTGTTGCTCACAGTGACAAAAAATAATGGGCTTAATTGACAGCAAGGGCTGGGCTTCCAAGGGAGGTCATGGAATCTCCATAACTGGAGGTTTTAAAGAACAGGTTGGGCATAGGCAGGTATACTTGGTCCTGCCTCAGTGTAAGGGGATGGACTAGTTCAGTGGCTCTCCACCTTTCCAGACAAATCAAGAGTCTGATTTTCCTCACATACTCCAAGTTTCATTTCACTTAAGAACTACTTGCTTACAAAGTCAGGCATAAACATACAAAGATGTTATAGTATGCTGTCACTGAAAAATTGCTGACTTTCTCACTTTTACCTTATAATTATAAAATAAATCAATTGGAATATAAATATTGTACCTACATTTCAGTGTATGGTATATACAGCAGTATAAACAAGTCACTGTGTGATTTTTTTAAGTTTGTACTGACTTTGATAGTGCTTTTAATGTAGCCCATTGTAAAACTAAGAGTAGTCCCCTTACTAAAGGTGCCTCTGCTTATTCTCTGGGAAGATCCTGTGTGCTGCAGTCTAGCCCCAGAGACTACAATTCCCATGAGCCCTGGAGGAAACCAGGAAGGAAGTGATTTTTGTTGGGGAGATCTGAGTCTCTCCACGTGTGTGGAGGAAGACTCAGCAGTCTGTGGACTCTTCCCTCTGTTTTTGGAGCAGAAAGGGAGCCAGGCTGCTGTGGAAGAGTTTGATCCAGTTCACGAGCTGTTATGTTGCAGTTACAGACTGGGACAGCGAGCCTTTGGAACTGCAATCTAGCAGGCTGCTTCTGATTGCCCTAGAGGGGAGGCCCTTTGGCTGTAATTGTGGCTAGAAGCTACTCTGCATCCAGCACACAGAAGGAGACTGTGAGTAACTGGGCATCTTTGGGAAAATGCTGCCTGGGACAGACCTCAGAGATACAGACTAACGCTGGGTCCAAAGAGAGGCAGAGAGACCAACCCAGTGAACAAAAGCTGCTGCATAGCTTGAACCCACATACACACTACCTACAGAGAATCTCCATCACAGCTGCAGTTCTTCAAGCGCGCCCACCAAGCAAGAGTCTGGGACTCTGAGTCCAGGGATGTGCACACTCTGGGGTGGGATAAATATTGGCAGTGCAAATGGCAGCTAGATAAGTTCCTTTTACTTCTGTGTACTTTGTTAATTGATGTTATTCACTGTTAATTTGTTAAATCCTGTTTCTTTAAGTTAAGTAAAGGTTGTTCATTCTAATGCAATCTTTTAGATGTATATTATTTATGATTTGTAATTGTTCTTCTGGAGTTAGATCCAGTTTATTGCTGGAATAAGTTTATTCCTGGAGGTTCCCAAGGCACACCAGTAAGTGTGTACAGGACCAGCCAGGTGGAGGCACCGCCATAGTACATTCTTTATGAGCAAGGGACTGCAGCAAGGGGGTGGATAGGTTTTCCCCAACCAAACAGCATCACCACTGGAGTACTCAGGATCTCTTTTTATGTCAAGACCATCAGGTGCCCAGGCACACCTGTGAGTATGACCTGCTCCCAAGTAACCCGGGGAGGAAAAAGGGGGTTACATAAGCAAATAACTAAATGAGTTGGGATACCCCTGGAAGACCTCCGCATATCCCCAGAGGCAGGGCCGGCTTGAGCCATTCCTGCGTCCTGGGCAGCGGGCGCACGACGCATGTGCGGCTCTATCCCCGGGTGCACGGCGCATGCGCGGCCGTGCCCCCTGATGCGCTGCATACCTTACAGCTGCAATTGGGCATGTGGTGCCTGATGGCAGCTCTAAGGGGCTCCGCGTGGCCAGGTGTCTGGCTCCCCTTACAGCTGCCATCAAGTGCCCCACATAGGTTGGTGCCCCGGGCAGCTGCCCGGCTAGCCCACCGCTTAATCCGGCCCTGCCCAGATGTATATATACCCTTGAATGAGAATCCTGGACTACATGATCTCTCAGGGTCTCACCCACCAGCCTTACATTTCTGATTTTATTCTTTCAAACCACAGAACATTTTTCCTTTTCCCTTCCCCCCATGGCCATATTGGACCGCTCTTTCTTGTCTTTCAAATGAAACCAAAATTAACATGCCTGGTTTAATTTAGCATAACTTCAATTTCTGCTGGGCCTTATAATAAGGCATTGTTGTTTGTGCGTAAATATGACTGACCGCATCAGCACTCACACTCTGTGACTTGTGTTTGTAGTAATGAATACTGAAGATTCAACAAAGGAAGCATCAATCTTAGCTTTTTTGCATCCCACTATTATACCAATTACTAATTCATAAGCATTCATGATGATGGAGTGGTTTATTTATATATGTAATTAGAATCTGGAGGATTTTTGTAATCATTAGAGTATATTAAACTTAAGAATCACATTTGACACTAAAATATGTGTGTCCCATTAGTTTAAAAGCATGAATCAGATCCCAATTTGTAATTTTTAATCAAATTTCATTGATGAGGAAACATGCTTAACCTCAGAAGTTTGTTATTTTTATTAATTATATCATCTTTTTTTTCTTTTACCACTCCATTAAAATCATAAAGATTGAGTTATTGGCAGAGATTGCTCTTGCTAGCAGAGTAGATGCCTAAACAGTAGCCACTCCGTTTGGCAGCAGAAGTCTTTTAAGTTACAGTCATCACTACTTTCACATGTCTTTTACTCTGACAAATGTTTGATAACAGCTAATGTATACAATTAAAACTAATCTTATCTTAAAACTTATTAGGAGTTTTTGGATATTTTCATTTAAACTGGTTAATATATTTGTGTGCATATATTCACTCTTTGTATTATTTAAGTTTGAGAACAGTAATAAAGGAAATGCTACATCAGTTTGCCACAATAGATTTAAGCTTTGTCTTCAGTAGAGGGCTTACTCTGGCACACTGCACCAATGTAGCGAAGCTACTGTAACATCTCTTGTCAAACCTCTCTATGTCAGTGCGAGAGACCGTTCCCAATCAACATAATTAAACCACCCCCAACGTATGCTGGTGGCTATGTCAATGGGAGAAGCTCTCTCACTGACAGCACTGTGCGCACCACCATTTATGCTGGTGAAAGTTATGTCATGCAGGGGTGTGGTTTTTTCATGCCGTTAAGTGACATAAACTTTGCTGACATAAGAGGTAGCATTGACAAGACTTTTGACTCTCTCCAGTTTTTATTAATGTCACATAGAACTCAATAAGAAATGCCTGCTCATTTATTTTTATTTTAGTAGAAGTCCAAAAATATATGTGTTAGCCTTTTGGGATTCATGGACCTCTTAATTAAATTATATCATAACAACATCAACTGAAAATTGATACATCAAAAACTTATAATAAATAATTTATTATCACAGTAGCTTTTCTAAGTAGTTAGCTATAACTACTCAAGAGAGATCTTGGAGTCATTGTGGATAGTTCTCTGAAAACATCCACTCAATATGCACCAGCAGTCAAAAAAATTAACAGAATGTTAGGAATAATTAAAAAAGGGATAAAGAAAAAGAGAACATCTTATTGCCTCTATATAAAACCATGGTGTGCCCACATCTTGAATACTGCGTACAGATGTAGTCACCTCATCTCAGAAAAGATATCTTGGCATTAGAAAAGATTCAGAAAAGGACAACAAAAATGATTAGGGGTTTGGAATGAGTCCTATATGAAGAGAGATTAAAAAGACTTGGACTTTTCATCTTAGAAAAGGGGAGACTAAGGGGGGGATATGATAGAGGTCTATAAAATCATGACTGGAGTGGAAAAAGTGAATAAAGAAAAGTTATTTACTTGTTCTCATAACGTAAGAGCTAGGGATCACCAAATGAAATTAATAGGTAGCAGGTTGAAAACAAACAAAAGGAAGATTTTCTTCACACAGTTGGCCTGTTGTGGTCCTTGTGAAGACCAGGACTTTAACAGAGTTCAAGAAAAACTAGATACATTCGTGGAGGTCGGGTCCATCAATGGCGATTAGCTAGGATGGGTAGGAATGGTGTCCCTAGCCTCTATCAGAGGCTGTAAATGGGTGATAGGAGAGAGATTGCTTGATGATTCACTGTTCTGTTCACTGCCTCTGGGGCATCTGGCATTGGCCACTGTTGAATGACAGGATACTGGGCTAGATGAACCTTTGGTCTGACCCAGTATGGCCATTCTTATGCTCTAAAAATGCCTCTGCTTTAGTGAATAGTTATTTATACAAAGTGGAACACTGTTACCAGGAGCAATGGACAGAAATGCACCCTAGAATAGCCAATGGTGGGCCAGGGATTGGGATACAGGAGAAATACATTCAAAGCCATACTCCAAATCAGGCATAACAGGCATCTGAAAACTGGGTTACTCACCTTAGGTGAGTCCAATGAGATAGAGCCATTCTCGGGGCACTCTTCTCTCTAGCTGTTTTCTTTAGAAAAAGGGGATCTGGCTTAGGAACCTAATACCAGGAAAGAGTTCATGATTAATGACATTAAGGACCCTAACCACATTTCAGGGGTGGGGCACATCCTCTGTCCTTCGCCTCAGCATTTCCTTCTGGCTGGCTTAGAAGACTCTCATCTCTTCTTGCTGCATGTGAATCCCATTCAGCCCTCACTCTGTATTATATAGGAGACTGAGTGCCTCCCTTTGGGGTGAGGACTCCACTAGGCTGCAGAATGTCCAAAAATTAGATGATGCAACACTGGGTGTTATGGTGCCTAAACCCCTCAGTAGGACCAAGGTAACTCATTGATTGTATGCAGTTGCTGTATTTTGTAATGTGACAGCCTACTAATTTTTTAAATGCTTTATTGTAAAGTTGTGGGGTCTAACATTTTTACTATTTTTGCTGATTCAGTATAAAACATTGTCAGTTGGTGCTAAGCATCCACTTAATTTGTACATGGGCAGGGTTGTCGACGACAGAAGTGGGGCAAAAGTGGCAGTTGCTCAGGGTCCAGTGATTTAAAAAGGCCTAGGGGTTTCCATCTGCAGCCACTGCTACTCTGGCAGCAGTTCCCTAGGCCCTTTACATTGCTGACAAAGCCCCAGGCAGTGTGGATGGGGCAGCATTGAAGGACTGGCTGGGGAGGCTAGCCCCCAACCCTTCCCCTTCTGCCCAAGGCCATGCCTCTTCTGGGGGTCCAGAGCTGGCAATTCCTTCGGCAGGCCAGTCCATGTATGCTCCAGCCCTGGAGCACCCACAGGGTCAGCGCCTATACTAGTGAGGCTTCAGATAGCACAGTGTCCAATTTTGGGCACCATACTTTAAGAAATATGTGTTCAAATGGTGATAATATGCTTAGCAACCATGACAAATAAGGAAGGGTTGAAAGAATTAGACACCTTTAGTCTAAGGAAGACTGAGTGGGCACATGATAATAATCTTCAAATACGTAAAACTTTGTCATAAAGAAGATAGTAATCAATTTTTCTCCATGTGTGCTGAAGGTAGAACAAGAAGTAACTGGCTTAATTTGCAGTAAGGGAGACATAGGATTTCCTAATATCTAACCTTCCTCAGTATAATGGTGTTATACATTCGAATAGATTAACTAGGGAGGTTGTGGCATGTCAGCACTGGTAATTTTTAAGAACAAGTCAGACAAACACTTTGGGGATGATCAAGGTGTACTTGCTCCTCTATCAGAGCGGAGGGATGGTCTACATGATTTTTGAGGTCCTTTCCAGCTCAACACTTCTATAATTTCATGAGTTACTAGAGCAAAACATAGTCACTACTTTATTTAAGGTTTATTTTTATTTATTACCAAGAATAACAATTCTGAAGTAAAGTGTAGATGTTTTCTGGATACTTCCTAATAAATTGTTCTCCTTCCCAGCTGCCCTTCTAATATATACACAAGCTTCTTTTCTCAATAAACTCTTTATGAGTGGAGGTGTGAAATCCTTAGCTTGTGAGAATAGTGCATAGTAAATGAAATGCAATTGCCCTTTCAGTTCTGCTTCTGTTGTTGAAAAAATATTTTCAACTATGGTTAAAATGAGTGAAATTCCACTAGCAAAAATGTATCTAAATCCAACCAATTCCCCTAAATTTTACAGCTTTTTTTTATATATGAAAAAATGCTTTTTTCCTCCCAAAATGGTGGATTTAAAAATGAAATGTAAAGCATCTTCAAAATTATGAAAAAAACCCCAATCTTTGGTTATCAGAAAGAAACATGCCTTTAGTCTACAGCAACTTTTTTAAACCTTGCATAATAAATACTGGTCCACTGTATATTATATTTGGAGGATAATGTAATAGATAAAAGTAGTCATAAGACTGCCCAAAAAAGTTGATTCTTTTCCATGATTTGGAAATGAGTCTGAGCGGCAAAATCCAGATCTGTATTTCATTCCTCCCTTCACAGACTTTGAAGGGAGCTAAGATCTAGGGTTTGGTGCTGCCCATTTTAAAAAACTTGGATTTTGGATACAGATGAATAATCTGGATCATGACCTGAGTTCAGTTTCTGAAACCTGTGAACAAATATATGAAGATATCTGGGCTCAGGGTTTTGCTCTGGGCCCAAACCTAGTTTCAACATTGGGAACAGCATGAACACAGGGATATAACAATAATGCTACTTTCTTGAGAATCAATCTGAATCAGCACTCATGGCAGGATCAAGCACCATCTAGAACATCCCTGACAGGTGTTTGTCTAACCTGCTCTTATATATCGCCAATGATGGAGATTCCACAACCTGACTAGACAATTATTCCAGTATTTAACCAGCCTGACAGGAAATTTTTCCAGATGTAAAAACTAAACTTCCCTTGCTTCAATTTAAGCCGATTGCTTCTTGTCCTATCTTCAGAGGTTAAGGAGAATATTTTTTCTCTCTCCTTCTTGTAACAACCTTTAAGATACTTGAAAGCTGTTACCATGGCCACTCTCAGTCTTCTTTTTTCCAAAGTAAACAAGCCCAATTCTTTCAATCTTCCCTTCAACTTCAATCAACTTTTCTAGACCTTTAATTATTTTGTTGCTCTCTTCCACACTTTCTCCAATTTGTCCACAACTTTCCTGAAAAGTAATGTCCAGAACTGGACACAGTAATTCCACCTGAGACCTAATCAGCGCACAGTAGAGCAGACAAATTACTTTGTGTATCTTGCTTAGAACACTTCTGCTAATATATCCAATAATGATGTTTGCTTTTTTTGCAACAGTATTGTACTGCTGCCTCTTGGGAATGGTTTTCCAACTAGTTATGCACCCACCTTATAGTAGCTCCACCTAGGTTGTATTTCCTTAGTTTGTTCCTAAGAAGTTCAGGTAAGATAGTATCAAAAGTCTTCCTAATGTCAAGTTACACCACATTTACCACTCCCTCCCAGCCCACACAGTCACAGGGATTATTACCCTATCAAAAAAAGCTGGTTGGTTTGACATGATTTGTTCTTGAGAAATCCATGCTGACTCTTTTTTATCACCTTATTATCTTCTGTTTGCAAATGGATTGCTTAATTATTTACTCCATTATCTTTCTGGGCACTGAAGTTAGGCTGACTGGTCTGTAGTGCCCCAGATTTCCTTATTTTCCTTTATATTGTTGATATTATATTTGCCCTTTTTTAGCTTCCTAGAATCTCTCCCATTTTCCATGACTTTTCACAGATAATTGCTAATTGCTGAGATATCTAATCAGTCAGTTCCTTGAGTATTCTAGAGTGTATTTCATCAGGCCAGAGCAACTTCAAGATATCTATCCTAAGTAATTTTAACTTGTTCTTTCTCTATCATAGCCTTTGATCCTACCTTGTTTTCAGTGGCATTCACTATGTTAGTTGTCCAGTCACCAGAAACCTTTTTGGTGAAAACTGAAACAAAAAAAATCACTCAGCACTTCCCCATTTCTACAGTTTCTACTACCCTCCCCCCTTGAATAATGAACCTACCTATCGTTGGTATTCCTGTTGTTTTTAATGTATCTGTAGAATGTTTTCTTGTTACCCTTTATGTCTCCAGATAGCTAATTTCATGTTGTGCCCATTTTTGTCCCTACATACTTGTATTATTTGTTTATATTCATCCTTTGCAATTTGACCTAGTTTCCACTTTTTATAGGACTCCTTTTTCATTTTTAGATCATTAAAGATCTTCTGGTTAAGTTAGAGTGGTTTATTCCCATACTTCCTATCTTTCCTATGCAGTGGAATAATTCATTCTTGCATTCTCAATAATAGCTCTTTGAAAAAATACCAACTGTCTTCAGTTACTTTTCCTCTGAGATTTGCTTCCCATGGAGTTTGCTAATGTCTGCCTTCTTAAACCCCTTCTCTTTATTGTGCTGTTCTCCCTCATACCATTCCTTAGAATCATGAACTCTGTCACTTCATGGTCATTTTCATCCAAGGATGGCAGAATCAGTCCCTTAAAATTAATTACCATTATGACTGTTTTTCAGTTCCTGTGCCTGGAGGACTCTAGGCATTTAAAAAAATCATAACCAAGACATTGCATAGGTTTCAAATTAAAATAATAATAATAATATGGGAGCCAGTTGAATCTTAGCAATAAACCTAATTATTTCATGCTCCTGTTGCTCCAGGCATGCAAGGAATACAGGGTACCTTATTCAATGTAAGGAAAATTTTCCTTCACCATCTACTTTGTTTACTGTCACAACTTGACAAAGAATGGTATTGCTACAAGAGTGTTCTTTTCTGAACTGAGCAGCACCTGTTTGTTTGCCACCAGCTATATGTTTATTTTAATTTTAAATGATCTCCTCCTGAGGAGACAACATTTCCCCATTTCAAAATGGGGAAGGGAGGGAAGTTCATTAAGAAAACTAATAGCTGACCAAAGGAACAAGGCAATTCATGATTTTTAAAATTTTGGTTGGAAGAAGAAACAGCATTCGAACAGCTCTTTCTTTGGTATATAATGACTTATCATTAGGAGTAGGCTCTGTAATTGAATTTACCTGTCCATATTCTTTGGTACCAACGATCATAGGTTAATAAAACAAGACTTTTCCTTTTCATCTTTAAGTCAGTGGCAAAACTCCAATGGAAGGTGGATCAGGCCTATTGGTGTCATACCAAATGTTCAGAAAACTTGCTTCAGGCCTCAGGACCTTAGTGATCCTTGTTTAGAAATATTTAGTAGAATGAATTCAAAGAATTTGCTGCACTTCTTTTAATAAAGAGTTACAGTAAACTTCCAATAATCCGGCACCTTTAGGACCCAGGGGGTGCCGGATTATCAGATATGCCGGACTATCGGAAGGGGGGGCTATGAGGGGTCTAGGGTGGTGTGGGGGGGGATACCACCCCAGACCCCTCATAGCGCCCCCTTCCGATTGTCCGGCTCTGCCCCAGGCGTCCCGATTCAGCTGCTGCTGGTCAGTTTCAGCAGCAGCTGAATCGGGACGCCGCGGCAGAGCAGCTGGGGTGCTGACGTGTTGGTCCAGTAGCGCCGCCCCAGCAGCACCCCAGCTGCTCTGCCCGAGGCATCCCCAAGTCAGCCGCCGCTAAAATTGACCAGCGGCTGACTCCGGGAAGCCCGGGCACCTCGGGCTTCCCGGAGTCAGCCGCTGGTCAATTTCAGCGGCGGCTGACTTGGGGACGCCTCGGGCAGAGCAGCTGGGGTGCTGCCGGGTTGGTCCGGTAGCACGGAGGAGCAGCGCTACCGGACCAACCCGGCAGCACCCCAGCTGCTCTGCTCAGGCGTCCCAAGTCAGCCGCCTGCTGAAACTGACCAGGGCTGACTCCGGGAAGCCCAGGGCAGAGCAGCTCTGCCTCGGGCTTTCTGGAGTCAGCCGCTGGTCAGTTTCAGCTGCGGCTGACTTGGGGACAGGTGGGGTGCTGCCGGGTTGGTCCCGCAGCGCCAAGGGGCAGCGCTGTGGGACCTACTGGCAGCACTCCAGCTGCTCTGCCCCCAGCTTCCCCGATTCAGCTGCTGGTCAGTTTCAGCAGCGGCTGAATCGGGGAAGCCGGAGGCAGAGCAGCTCCAATGGTCCGGCTGCCCGGATCACTTCCGGGTTTCTGATGGTGCCATCAGGAGTGCCGGACCATCAGATGCCGGACGAATGGAGTTTTACTGTATTTAGATGGATACTGGGGCAGAACTACTTTGCAGGAGAATTGACTAGGAGCCAGATTCTCCCATCCTTACCTCACACTGTGTAATACTCTATGAGTAGTAATACCACTGAAATCAATTGATCTCCCCCTGAAGTAAGGTACCTTGGTTGAGACTAAGGGCAAGAGAATTAATATCAATTATTTTTAAGGGATAAAGAACCCTGGACCATATTGTATAGATCTTAAAGAAAGTGAATGTGCTCTATGGAGTTTAAGCACATAGTCATCTCACCCCTGGAATATAAAACTTGTTACCAAAATACTTTGAAAATAGTCTAATATAAAAACTAAACTCTAATTTTTTAAATACTTTGGTTGGAATGGGGGGACAGAGAGGCGGGGAGGGGCATGCAGTAAATCAGACATTAGTATTAGAACAGCAAGATGTTAGCCAGACTGGTCACAATGCAAGGAGATGAACATTTACATTTACAAGACATCACTGAAACTATGTGTGTGCTTAGATTGAACAAAACTGCTAGGAAGAGATTCATTAAGTAGAGCTATTGAAATAATAAAATTGACTTCTAACAACCATAGAGAAACCTTGCTTGCTTTGCCTTTCCTTTTAAAATTGTGCGGCCAGTAGGTTCCCATAGGAAGATGTGCACTATAAGTGGTGCTATGTGGTGTAATATTGTATGCTGAGAGATAAATGCTAAGGAAGAAGTGATTTTTTTTTACTGTATGGTAGTCTATTCTGATATGATTTATAGGACAACAGCAACTACTTCTCTATAAATATTTAGTCTCATATCCCACACACAGACAGTTTCTGTTGGGCAGTCACTCTACATGCGAGCAATCTCTTTGATTTATGACAGGGTTTAGATGAGCTCATGTTGTAATAACTGGGCCTACAAATAGACTCTAACTGAAAGGTCAAATTGTAAAAATGTAAAAATTCATAAAATATCACAATAATGTGTAACAACATATGTTAACAAAAATGGTAATAAAAAAACCCCAAATTAATCCAGGCAAAAAGACTCACTGTAAGCAGTGAGATACACCAACTTGTGCACAGTTTGAGCACCATGAACCGGACAGCTGTAGTTTGAATCAAATCAACAAAAAAGCCAACCCCATAACTGCAACATAAATGGTCAAAAAGCTTTTGCTGTTAAGGGCTTTTGCCTCAAGCACCCTGGTGTTTTCAGGAGGCTCTATTTCTTTCACAGCCCTTGCACTAGCATTTGCATCATTCTGAAACTGAGTTGTTCTCTTGAAGTCCCCAAGCTCATTAGCCCACAAACTTCTTGTCTTTCACTCTTTACACGGGGACATGCCCTCATTAGGGGCATGTCTCCAACTCATGGCTCACAGAGAACGAATACAGGCTCTTGAGAACAGAATGGCTGAATTAGAGGACTTAATGGAGACAGAGATATACATAATTGAAACTTTCAGGGACACATTAGACAGGTCCCACCCCCAGTTTAATAGTCTGATGTTGAGCAAGATGAAAGTCTCAGGTAAGAAGAAGATCAAACTAAAGTGGAGGGAAACAATGCCATTGTTGGAACACTCCTTCCAGATGATGTCATGGTATCCTCTTGCACTAAAGATACCTCTCTGGGGAGGAAACCCCAGTTATTAGGAAGAAACAGGTAATAGTAATTGGGGATTTATAATAGAATAGAATAGAATAATGGAGCAGGGAAATGTATATTATATTATATTATATTATATTATATTATATTATAAGTGCCATTAAAAAAAGATGGGGAAAAGTTGTTCTCTCTTGCCACAGAGGCAATACGCTCATACTACGGACTAGAAGATTTAGATTAAATCTCAGGAAAAATTTCCTAACCATAAGAACAGTAGGATAATGGAACAATTTGTCTCAAGGTTGTGGATGCTCCTTCAATGGAGGTTTTCAAAAGGAGGCAGGATAGTCATCAGTCTTGGATGGTTTAGACACAACAAATCCTGCATCCTGGTAGGGAGTTAATTTAGCTGTCCTTGTGGATCCTTCTAGCCCTATGATTCTATGCTTAATTTTAGACACCTGTTTAAGTTACATTGGGTAATATTTTCAAAAGCACCTAAGAAAATTAGTCTCCTAAATCATGCTGAAACAAAAGATAGGACTATGCAGCACTTTAAAGACTAACAAGATGGTTTATTAGGTGATGAGCTTTCGTGGGCCAGACCCACTTCCTCAGATCAAATTGTGGAAGAAAATTGGCATGACCATATATACCAAAGGGATACAATCAAAAAAAGTTAACACATATAAAATTGACAAATCAGATTTTAGAACCGGGCAGGGGAGGGTTCCCCCTCACCTCCTCTCTGTTCTAAAATCTGATTTGTCAATTTTATATGTGTTCACACGATTGTATCCCTTTGTATATATGGTCATGCCAATTTTCTACCACAATTTGATCTGAGGAAGTGGGTCTGGCCCACAACTCATCACCTAATAAACCATCTTGTTAGTCTTTAAAGTGCTGCATAGTCCTGTCTTTTGTTTCAGCAAGACCAGACTAACACGGCTACATCTCTATTACTATTCTCCTAAATTATGTGGGTGCTTTTGAGAAATTTGCCCAGTGATATTAATGGGATTTCAACATCTGCTTAAAATTAAGGAGTTAGTAGAATAGGAATGGATTTGTGAACCTGCTTAAGTGCTTTACTGAATGACAACCTTTCTGCATCAGGATGTGCACTGAAGTGCAGTGTATCTGATGCACACAGTCAGGCAGGGACATGAATGGACATAGGATCCATTGTCTGTTTTCCTGTGAGACTCCCCGGACTTTGACACTGGGTGCAAAGAGTAGAGTGAGTGGCAAGGGACTGGGGAAATTGGAGTCTGCATGTCTGCTACGTTCTTCCTGTTATTTCCGTGTCCTCTGCACTAAGCTTTTTTTTCACCAAAAGAAAAAGTAGAAACAAAAGACAAAATTGTGAAAAAATAAATTCTCCCTCTATTTTTTCCTTTTTGAATGTTTTATGTTATTTTGTGTGTGTATGCAAATAAGTTATTTCATGTCATCTTGGAAATAGCACTTGTCTAAAAAATCCCCTTGGGCATTTTAAAATGAGACATTTAAGGTCTCAAGTGTCACAGAGAAACTGAAGCTATTGTGCATGGAGACATCCTTGTTCATACAATCTCCTGTCAGACAGTTAATGTACTCTGTCTTTGAGCTACATTAAATGCAACTAGAATCACCTTTCTTATGACTCTAGACAGAAGTATATTTAATCCTAGTGTAGTTGTTTATATTACAAGAGCAACCCCAGGTAACCTCCCAAATTCTTTAAAACTTTAACACTTTTTCTGTAGTAAAATCCTTGGGAGGATTCTGAGGGAAAAATATCTCTATGCAGATCCCCTCATAGAGAATCTCCCATATGTTCTATCAAGAAAGGAGAATATAGAAAGGGTGTTGTAATGCCTCCATGCTATTGATTCGTTGGAAACTACATGGCTCATGGGGGAGCCACCTGAGGTTTTGGCCTCTACCTGGGGTTTGGAATTCCCTTGTCCTACTCTTAATGGAATGGCCTCCTTGGAGCTGGCTTTCCTTGGACATAGCTGTATTATATTCTCCAGGTGATGTTGGTGGTGCTGCTGATGCAACAATGTATGTTTCCTCCACATTCAGTGCAGGGCTCAACATTTCCCAGCCTCTTCCCCATCTAGTCACTGACTGCTCCTCTCAAATGGATCCCTCTGCCAGGTCCTGAGAGAGAGGTGGTGCCATGGAAACAGCTCAACTCCTTTCCCCTTTGTCATGGAAAGGTGAGAGCTGTGTTTTGAGAGGACTTTCTGCACCTGGTCTAGGCATGATCTGGCCCAACAACTTTTACCAAGGAGTCATTCCAGTATTAGTCAAACACTGAACTATATTTTAACATTAAGCAGGACTGCAAAAGAACCTGGAATGGGAGGAGGGCTCAGGTATGGGGCTAGGACTGGTGCTTGCCTCTGGTTGGTAAGGAGGCTTTGGCTGCCTAAGAGATACCACTGCACATGCTCAGGGGCCCCAGCAGCACCTGGAGAGGGTTAGGAGGGGAAACCATGGGGAGGGCAGAGAGGTGGCTGGTGACCTGCTCCATGCACGAGGCCATCACTGAGGTGGGGGAGGAGCACATGGCCTTGTGCTGGCACACCAGCTGGTCCCAGACAGTCTTCCTCTGCTCCCAGTCAGTGGCCCATTCCTGGGGCTCCTCTTCAAGCCCCAGGACAAGAGACTGCAGGCAGGCCCTCTGCTCCCACATCGGGTCCTCTGGGTTCTCTTCCATCTGCAGATCTTGTGGAGTCGGATAGATGGTGTGGGAGGTCGCGGACACACCAAGCTCGCAGCTGGCCCAGCTGTGAAGAAACGTTACAAGGACTGTCATCCGAGGAAACACTGTGTATGAAGCCTAGTCCCAATATCTGAGCTGACACCGAAGGTCTCGGTTCAGACAATGGCGATGTGCTTTGAGCAAGGCCGTATGTTGCCTAAACAGCAGGCACTTTCCTGCAAGGGCACAGATGTCCTTGGGAATATCACTTCACCCATGGCCTGGGGACAAGCAGGCATGGGAAGGTGCCAGCCAGGTCAGAAGCCTGTGGGCGGGAGGCGGCGGGAGGAGCAGCTCAGCTTCCTACTGTGTCCCACACATGCTGGTCCCAGCATTGGCAGTGTCTCGCAGAGAAAGAACTTCTATCCTTGCCCGCTGTGGGGAGTGTCTGGCTCCAGGTGAGGAGCAGGTCCCAGCTGGAGGGCATTATTGCCTTGCTGGCCTCCTCCTTCTCCTCCTTGTCCACAACCCCTCCCTCCTGGAGGCTGATGTGTCCTGGCTGGACTCCATGATGATGGGGGGAGGTGACCAGCCTCCCTCCTAGAATGGCATCCAGCTGCTCAAAGTAGCGGCAGGTGTATGGTACCATCCTGCAGCATCCACTCTGCTCCCTGGCCTTGTGGTAGGCCTGCCGGAGCTCCTTCACCTTCATCTGGACCTGGTCCAGAGTCTGGTTATGGCCTTTGTTGGCCAGGCTGGTGGTGATCCAGCTGTAGACCTCCACATTCCTCTTTGTGGTGTGAAGATCCTGGAGGTGGGTCTCCTCCCCCCAGACGTCAATGAGGCTCAGGATCTCCACACCAGTCTAGGCTGGAGCTCTCTTGCAACCCTGGCCAGTGGTACCTGAGGGAGTAGCCGTGGGAGACTCTGAGGGAGTGTTGGGGTCAGTCATGGCTCCCTTGGATCTTGCTGTGTAGCACTGGGCTTGCAAAGCTCACCATGTGACACAAGCCCGTCTCCTGCTGCCTGGAGTTTTAAGCTCCGCAGGAGAAGGGGAGCAGTAGAGGTGGTAGATGTGGCCAGAGCTGTCAGAACTGCATCTGTGAGAGGCCTCTAGAGTCCAATTATTTTGAATTAATTTATTAGAGCATGTGTTAAAGGCCATCAACCAAGAAGAAAAGATGGATGTTCTAGAGTGCATAGTGGTGAGTTTCTAAAGGGTCATTCACAAAGGACTTCAACATAATGACTACCTGAGGCCACTGACAGAATTTCCCAGCATGCTTTGAGTCAGGAGCAGTATTCCCTGTAAACTGAGTGCTTGTGCAGCCACCTAGGAGAGATTCAAATGACACCCAGCTAATTAGCAGAGCACCCACTGTGCTCATAGCTGGCAGCATTGTTTGTACTGGTGGTGCACATCTGCATATGCCTCAGTGCATATTTATTGTGCACATGGATGGAAAAAAATTAAAGGGAACATTGATTCCAGTCTGTGACAATATCCTGCAAAATACTATAGCAAGCACTCACCACAGTGCACTCTAGAAGCTGTCAAATTCTGAGAGGTAGGGGGTACATCCATCTTTTCTTCTTAGTTTATGTTCTTTAACACATGATCTAATAAATTAATTCCTATTTTACTCCTTCATGCTCTGTTGCCCCTCGTTATCTCTGATTTTTTGTTCCCAATGCAAATTTCCCCCTATTTCTAGGTATGCTACATATATCATGTTTAGTAGAGCTGGTTGGGACATTTTCAACAAAACATTTTTCTGTCTAATTATGAAGAGTGAACTTTATTTTATCGCAGTAAACAAAGTAATATTATCATAATTATGCAACTGCAGAGGTTGGCTCTCTCCTGGATAATATCAAGACAAATTTTAAAATAATTAAAAGTGCATATAATCATTCTTTTCTACCTATTTGTGGGAGCTCCTCAGTTGTGTAAAGAGATAAAAAGGAATTGCTTTCTATAAAACAGAAGCTGTCTGTGGCAGATTCTCCAGGGATACTGGGATGGGCTAGAAGGAGCACAGTGGCAGCAATGAAGGCTGTTGCAGGAATTTTCTTAAACTAGGTAGGGTGAGAACAAAACAGACTAAACCTCTGCAGAGGGATGCTTCTGTATGGGGTGATCTGGGCAAGCAGCCCAGGACATCTGAGTCTCTTGGTGGGAGGGGAAAGACTTACTTAGTCCAGTTCTACATTAGACTCAGAAGGTTGGCTTAAGGTACACAACTCCACCTACATAAATGATGTAGCTAGAGTCGGCGTACCTCAAGCTGAGCTTGGCACCATCTTTATAGTAGGAGGCCGACAGGGGCATTACTGGTGCTGACCGGAGGAACCCTCAGTGTTCGATTTAGTGGGTCTTAACTAGACCCACTAAATCAAATGCCAAAAGATAGATCTCCAGAGCATAAGTTCAGACGTGGCCTCAGGGACAGAGACTAGCTTTACTTTCAATATTAGTTAACCATGACTCTTTCCTCCCCCAAACTCTATTTTCTACTTCTCCCCCTTTGTTATACCATTATTTTGGGATGTGTGATTTCTTCTCTGGGCTTTCTGCTGATGTACATTATTAGTTCTTGTTTATTCTCCTGGCCAGTAGTGGTAGTATTATTCGGTTACCCAAAGAACAGCACCCCTTGCAAGGAGACACCGCACATCAGAAAAAGAACACAGGACCCAAATCAGGTGAGGAGAGGGGAGACGCCAACTCTAGTAGCAAGCCCTAGGGAAGAGACTTGAGTAGCACTTCACAGGAAGGGGCTATGTGAAATGGACTCTGCAGGGAATCAGAAAGTACATGAATGAAACCCTTGCCTTTTGATATCAATGGGAGTCTTGCTTGAACTTCAGTAGGCCAGGATTTCATTCTAAAAGAGTTAATAAAAGGATGAGATGCGATGACGCTAATGCAGTGGGAAGGTATGGATAGCATGGGAGAAAGATCTACTCCTGCTAAAAAGGAGGTATAACAATATTGTGCAAAAGGGGGTTTTTGTGCAAAAAGGAAACGTCCACACTGCTTGTTTTTGTGCAAAAACCCCTTGTGTAAAAACAGTTTGGAAGAGATTATGCAAATGAAGTGCAAGAAAATGCTAAACTGCGCTTCATTTGCATTGCCTCTTCCGGCAAAACTCGTAGTGTAGACGTAGCCTTAAACTTTTATAATAAAGTGACTTTGGACATTTGACTTAGGACAGGATGTACTTTTGCACTGAAATTAAGACTGCCTAATTACCTCCATAAAATGTAGATATTTTGCAAAGATACTACATTCATTCCTGTAAGCATCATAAGCTTTGATGTTCTGTCAAATATACTTTTCACACCTGTCTGATCCTGAACAATACAGCTATAAAAATCAATTAGCCGCAGTGGAAATGTGTCTCTATAGGTTCTAAATAATGCAAAGTGCCAAATGTATCTTACAAACAATTTCTTCTGTTAGTAGCATTTTCCCACTGCATTAGAGGGAACCCATTAGAGGATCTGATGTGAAAAAACTTATGAATTTTCATCTGAACTATTGGTTTCCTATCCACTATTCTTAATATAAATTCAGCTTCCTCAAGTGCTGAGCTGATCATTTGGAACAAAAATGAGTTCAGCTTTAGGTTTTGCTTTTGGTTTTTTTACCCTCACAGGCTTAGCAGACTGGTAATGTACATAGTGTACTATGTTCAAGCTTTCTTCCTTTGAGAGGAATCATTCTATTTCTCTTAAAAATTATGCTAGTAAATTCCAGCAGATACCCTTTTTAGAAAGATTTTGCAACCCATGTTATTTTTTTTTGCAATTAAATTGTAATTTAAGAGAAAATAATTATAAGTGCAAGAAAGAGATAAAGGTTCACCATGGACCTTTGCAATACCTGGCTAGTCAAAATAGGGAAAATAAAGTCCCTGTCAATATGCTCTGGGGAAAATATTCACAATTTTCATAGTTTCCACATTAAGAAATCTGTCCAATATTATACAAGTATTATGATTACACATCTGATCCCATTCATACCATGAGAATCTTTTGTTATACATTTGTATTTTCCATAAAGCAGGATTTATCCATCCATAAATGGAGAAAGGATTTACATGAGTAATTCCAGTTAACTCTAATGATGCTGTCATCCCTCGAAAGCAAGTGGATGAGGGAGAATATAAAGTGGGACCCAATTCATGAAATCAGATTAGTTTGCTCAGTATTTTTTCAGCAACTTTCACTAGGTCTTTTAGGTTTATTGCCCAATGGAAAATGTATCTGTCAGAATCCATATAAAGAAACAGGGAACACATAATCTTTATGGCTATGTCTACATTATGCGCTTTGCCGGAAGAGACAATGCAAATGAAGCGCGGATTAGCATTTTCTCACGCTTCATTTGCATAATCTCTTCTGATCCGTTTTTGCGCAAAAACAAGCAGTGTGGACATTTCCTTTTTGCGCAAAAGCCCCTTTTTGCACAAGATCCTTATGCCTCCCTGGGAAATGTCCACACTGCTTGTTTTTGCACAAAACCCCCTTGAAGTTACTAGGGCCTGATGAAGTACACACTAGAATACTCAGGTAGCTGATTGATCAGATATCTGATTAGATATCATATCCCTAGAACACTCTACCCCTCCAAGACTGCCCCCCCAGCACAGCCACTGACTCCAGAGTCCCCTGCACCCAGCCCCCCCAGTGCCAGCTCCCCATCTCAAATGCCTCAGTGCCAGCCCCTGCCCCTCACACCCCCTACCACCAGACCCTCACAGTACCAGCCTCCTCTTTCCAGAGCCCCACTGTACCAAACCTCCCCAGAGTCTCTCCCTGTGCCAGCCCCCAATACTGGCTCCATCCACAGAGTTCCCCAGTGCCACCCCTGCCCCCATAGTCCCTCCACCACTAATAGCTCAGCCTCCAGAGCTCCCCAGCACTAGCCCTGTCCCCCTCACCTAGCCCTGCACTGTTATCTGCGACACAGCAGTTCTGGGGGCCGGGGCTGGGGTACACATCCCAGCGCTTCCCCTCCCACTGCGGCTGTTGGGAAAGGCGTGTCCTGCCCCACCTCTCAGCCAACCAGTGCCGGGAAGGGGCAGGGTCTCCCCTGGCCATGGAAGAGCAGTTCCCTCTTCCTAGCCACATAAGAGCGCTTCCCTGCGCAGTCTTCCTGCTGTGCAGGGAAGCGTTCTTCCATGGCTGTGAGGAGACCCCACCCCTGCCCAGTGATGGTTGGCTGAGAGGTGGGGCAGGACATGCCTCTCCTAACAGCCATGGCGAGAGTGGTGTACTCCAGCTCTGGCCCCTGAGCTGCCATGGCCCAGCAATTAGAGGTCCGCAGTCCAGCACCGGGCTGTGGCCCTGCAGTAGGGTACCGCTGGCATAGGAAATAGTATTGATAAAAGGGATCTAGGGGTCATGGCAGATCACAAGCTAAAAGCAATCATCATTCTGGGATGTATTAACAGGAATGCTGTAAGCCACACATGAGAGCTAATTCTTCTGCTTTGCTCCACTCTGATTAGGCCTCAATTGAAGTATTGTGTCCAGCTCTCAGGGCAACATTTCAGGAAAGATGTGGAGAAATTGGAGAAAGTTCAGAAAAGAGCACCAAAAATGACTAAAGATCTAGAAAACATGAACTATGAGGGAAGACTGAAATAACTGGATTTGTTTAGTCTGGAGACAGAAGACTGAGAGGGGATGTGATAATAGTATTCAAGTGCATGAAGTTGTTACAAGAAAGAGAGAGAAAAATTGTTCTCCTTAACCTCTGCTGACAGGAAAAGAAGCTTAAATTGCAGCAAAGACAGTTTGGATTGGACATTAGAAAAAACTTCCTAACTGTCAGCAGCCGCGGATATAGGGCAGGGCAAGCAGAGTGGCTGCCCCGGGCCCCGTGCTTCAATAGGCCCCGTGCCAGTGCCAGGGGCGACTCCCTAATGGGATACCCGGAATTTCCCAGTGGGCCATCCACTGAAGGGCCAGCTGGTGGCTGCTGGAGGAGGAGGTGGATTGTGACGGGGTGCTGCAGCCCCGCACTTTCAATTCCCCGGCGCCGGCCAGTATGGGCCATGTAGGGCCGAGGGAGTGCATACGTGGCATGCTGAAAAGCCACACAACAGCTGAGAGGGGAGATGCCCGGCTGTGGCGTGACATCACGGCCCGGGACTTTAAAACCGCGCAGCCCAGCGTTGCACCGCTCAGTTTGGCACGTGGTCTGGAGCCTGGGCTGGAGTCGCGGCCGCCCTGCAAACTGGAAGGCAGAAGGTGGATGGCAGAGGAAGGGCCTTGTGCTGAGGGGAGGAGGGCAGGTCAGGAGAAGAAAGGGGAAGGCACCAAGGGACAGCGTGGAGGAGAGACAAATGCCAGGGGGCCAAGAGGAGACAATGAGGAAACGGGCAGGAGGGGAGGTGTCAGTGGGAGGGGGGACAGGGTGATGCTGGGAGAGGAGAGGGTAAGGGGAATGGAGGCTAAAGGGGGGAGGCGGAGGTGCTGGGAGAAGGCTTGAAAGGAGGGGTGGGCATGAGGAAGGTGTGGATGGAGCAAGGCATGTGTGAGGGCACATAGGCATGAGGGGAATGGGGGCAGAGGATGGTGAGGGTGTGGGCATCAGGGAAAAAGAGGGCAAATGGCACAGGGGCAGTGAGGGAAGGAGGAGTCACCAGGAGGGTGCAGGGGTAAGGGAAGGTGCAGGTGCCAGGGGATTCTGGGGGTGAAGCAGAAGGGCAGACACTTGCAGGGAAGGGACCAGCACCAGAGGAGAGAGGCAGGGCAGGTGTGTAGAGGGAGGTGTTAGGAGAGGGGATGAGGAGGGGTAGCTCACATGATCAGAGTGGGGCTACTGGAGGAGTGGGCACAGGGGGGATGCCTTTTTTCTATTTTTTCTCCAAAGGGGGGCCCCATGAAATTGTGCAGCCCTGGGCCCTGCAAAACTCTTATCCACCCCTGACTGTCAGGATGGGTAAACACTGGAAAAAGTTGCCTAGGGAGTTTGTGCAATCTTTGTTGTTGGAGATTTTTAAGAGTAGGTTATATAAAGACTCTCTGGGATAGTCTAGGTCAGTAGTTCTCAACTATGGGTCCAGGGCCCCAGGAAGGCCATGAGCAGGTTTCAGGGTGCCTGCCAACTAGGGCCAATGTTACTCTTGGTGGACCCAGAGCAAAAACTTGAAGCACCGCTGTTCAGGGCTGAAGTGCAGGTCTCTGATCCTTGCCACTTGGGACTAAAGCCAAAGCCTGAGCAATTTAGCTTCATGGGACCCCTGCAGCCTCAGGCAATTGCCTTTCTTGATACTCATATATATGGAGTAATATCTCATAGAACTGGAAGGGACCTTGAGAGGTCATTGAGTCTAGTCCCCTGCCCTCATGGCAAGACCAAGTACCATCCCTAATGCCATCTCTGGATTTATATGCAGAAAACCAATTATTGTTGTACAAGTGGGCCGTGGACTTTTTATAGCACGTTTTGGGGGAACATCAGAAAGAAAATGGTTGAGAATCCCTGGTCTACTCTAAATAATACTTAGTCCTGTCTTGAGCACATGGGACTAGACTACATGACCTCTTGAGGTTCCTTCTAGTCCTACAATTCTATGATTGTCTGTTGTACATGTTATAGTTCTCAGACAGGTCAAATGGAGGGTGCACATCTAAGGCTAGAACTTGGTCTGATACTTTGTATAAAGTACACTGGCATCTTGGTTCATTGGATGATGCAGGAGGAATTGTAAAAATGTAAGTTAAGGATAGACTTGGTCTGATACTTTGTATAAAGTACACTGGCATCTTGGTTCATTGGATGAAGCAGGAGGAATTGTAAAAATGTAAGTTAATGTTACCATTGTTTATGATATTTACTACCTTATAAAAATCAGATTTGTCCAATGATTTCTGCCATCTGTGCAAACGAACAATATTAATGCTGGGAAATGTAGGTGTGTTGAAAACAATATTTGTGGCTGGCAAATGTTATTTACAATGAAATGTCTCTCCAGCAGACTGAAACAAACAAATTTTTGATTCGTTGCTCATTTAAATTCTCAGCTCAGTTTTTTAAATCAAAGTATTTTAAAATCCCTTTTCTTTCCCCCTTTTCCTTTACAAATGAATGAGATTTTTTCAATTTTTCTTCACTCTGTAGCTTTTAAAAATCGATGCAACTTGGGAACTTTTACAGAGTGGAAGAAGGAAAAGATGAACAAATAAAAAACCCCTCAAAAGGCAACAAGAAGAAAGGATATGATTAATTCTGATGTATTCGGTGCAATGGGGATGGAGAGGAAAAAGGGAGCGAGGAAGAAACAGGAAATTAATGTTTGTGTGAAAAATATTTAATTTTTATTAAATCCATTTTGAACAACTTCAAATGATCATTTTTTTGCTAAATCATTTTTTTCTAAATTGTTTCACACACACACACACACACACACACACACACACACACACACACACACACACACACACACGCTCATTTATGACCCCTCTCTTCAAAATTCTTCATGTTTTTAAAATATCCGTATGCTATCTAAAGGTAACTCAGTCAGGCTTATTCAATCAACGAAGCCAAAAAACCCTCACATAATTTATGTTCAGCAGGCCATGTTTATATTGCCAACAACTTTACTCTCATATGACATATCAGCTGTGAAAGACAGAATAAAATTGCAACATGTGGAATGTTTTAGGATACAAATAATTAATTAAAACAGATCAACCTGTAGGTACAGAGTAAGGAAAAGGATATCTAAATGTCAAGGAAGTTATCTGGTTACTTACCTGGATAAAAACTGAAGCCTCTGGTTTTGGACTTAGACCAAAAATATAGATACCATGGTTGCAATTTGGCAGAGAAAAGATAAACAGTAAAGTTAACCAGCAGACAAGGGGGTCTTGGCAACAAAAAGAGGGTCTTTTCTGTTCTAAAGTTTTCAGTATTTGAAATGCTTTTAGTTTTTATAATGTGACATTAATAGGTGACTTAATACAGAAGAGAGTATATGCACTTTCACTATCAGAACATATAATTCAACCTGCTATTAATTCTGCCTCATTATAAAATCTTGATGGAAACCTTCATAAAGCTAGTGCTATGTTCTTTCCAGTCTCTAAGAGTAATTGATTGACTTATATTAAGTGCAGCAAAGCTCTGAAAGCTATAGCATAATCATCACAAGTTCATAAATTATGCTGAAACTTGCCACCCTATTGTTTTTCTTCTAAGGTCACTTTGAGGTTACTCATTTCACATCTTTGCTCATCAACTGTATATCCAAGGATGCACAGTTTATATCAGCAGTCCTGTAATTTAATTTATATGTAATTCACCTACCTATAATTACCCCATCCACTGACCCTCCTGTGAACTCAGGGTAGTAAAGTGCAGAGCTGTGTTTGCACTGCAAGAACTGCTGCATCATCTTGAGTATGTTTTCTTTTTTGAGGGTGGGGTGGTTTTTTTTTGTTTTTTTTTTTGCTTAAGGATGACAGTCAAGGACCCCAGTTCCTGATAATGTGTAACTGTGAGCAGAATCAGACCCTGGGGCTCTTTTACTGGCTGCTCTACAGACATCCTGTGTGACCATAAGCATATTATCTCATGCATGAAATTCACCTCATGTAGAGGGCCAATTTAAAGTCTAATGTAACACTGAAGTCTGGTTTAATCAAATCCACCTCTTCAGGTCTTAAGAAATACATAGGTATTGTTATATTATTAATTTTTATAGTTGCATAAATTTATACTGTTTATAAATTATCAAATTTTGTCTCGATATTTTTGCCCCATAGTTATTTTGAATTCTTTTTCTGTCACAAAATGTTCAGAGCTTGCTCTATATTTCTTCCAACTTTCCCACCTAATTTCTTGTAGCTGTCATCAGAATGGCATGTTTGCTTAGGTGGACATATTTACTTAGCAAGTAGTGTACTGAGCAGTGTGACTCATTGATTTCTTTCTGGAGAATAATTATATAATCTATTAATAAGGCCTGTAATCATCCTAGAAAGTGGAAGACTCAAAGTCATGCCTAATCCCATTTTTCTTCAACATACGTTTAGCTTTTTAGTATTTTACATTTTATGTAACACTTTGTATATTAACCTGCTTTTTGCATTTACATTCAATGCCCCTGTTTTCCTAATCAAATGATTACACTCTTTGAATTATTAAAGTCTCAGTTATCATCAAGCATATGGGTTAGAACTGAAGCAGATCTCAGAGTGCTGATATATTGTAATTCATATGCTGATTCGGAATAATCTTAGATTCTGCCAGCTGTTCATTTTTTTAAACCCTGGATAAGAAATGTTATGACTGTTAAGTTGTCTAGGTTCAGATTTGTATCAGAGGGATAGCCATGCTAGTCCGAATCTGCAAAAACAACAAGAAGTCCTGTGGCACTTTATAGACTAACACATTATTGGAGTGTAAACTTTCGTGGGCAAAGACCCATTTCGTCAGATGCATGTGTCGATTGGTTCAGATTGTTCATTGTGAGGCATGCCAAAAAAGAAGGTGGTAAAGGTGGTACTGGCTGCATGTCAAAACCATCTTTCCATATGTAAAGTGGCAACCAGAGTATCTTAATACACTTGATTTGATAGATCTTCTCTTATTAAATAGTTTGTTGGTTGAAAATTTGTTAATAATTTCAATTACCTGCACATTTAGCTATAGAAAAATGCTTATACCCAAGATTATTTTTTTAACTTAAAGTGTTATTCACGGTCTCTTTCCTCAATAACACTTTGTTGGGAAAAGAGTATATATGATCTGACAAAGCATATATTATGTGACAGGCAATTTGTCTCTATGATGAGAGTATGTGAAGCAACAGTGTGGAATAGTCTCTCTGCCACAAAGTCTAAGATAACACAGGGGAAAAACAGTGAAGATCAACCAGTCAGAGATTTCAGCCTGTAGGAACAGAAGCAGCCAAAAGAGAGCTATCTGAACATTCAAGAACATTCAACAGCTTTGCCTGGTCTCTCTGCTCTGTGCCATTTGGCTGTTTGCTTCAACCCTCTCCCTCCACCAATCTTACAGTCTCTTCACCTCAGCTTCACTCTATACCTGTCTCTCTTACCTTCCTCTCTTCCCTTTCCTTCCCATCAATATCTTCTCACCCTTTACTTTTTTTTTTACCATTTACCCGATTCCCTCTTTAAAAAACCCAACAGTAGCAGAATCTAAATTTGTGGAATTAACATGTGTGCCACCATCACATTAGTCACTCTGCTTGCGCATTATATCCCTTCCTCCACCCTGTGTCTGTCTTGGCTAATAACATTTTAAGCGCTTCAGAACAGAGTTTGCCTTCTACTCTGGTTTTATACCATGCCTAGCACAATAGGGCTACATTCCTGATTTGTCGTTGGGCTCTATCATAATAAATATGATGATTATTATTATCAATAATAATCATGATTCTGCTGAACACATATAGCATGACACACAGGACATTTAACTGGGCAGAACATGCCATGTGACATGATTTTCAATGGGATTTAGTGCTTCTTTTTAAAATGCATAGACCTGTCATGGTTTGATGAAAAGATGCAGAAAAAAGTACTGCACACTTAACTGGTCTTTCTCATGTGCTGCTTCTGTGAATGATGGTTATGGCTTTTGAAATTGGAAGAATGTGTATACAAAGGAGCTGTGACCAGTGGATGGTGAAAACCCTACACTGCTATTAAGAAAGGCAAAGTGCTACACTGCATTATTTACCTGGCTTTCTGTATGGCTCTTTACAGAATTTTAACAATTTCAAACCACTATTTGTACAGTGTTTGCAGGATGTCCTCTGGAAAAATCCCCCCTCTCTCCCATGAGGGGGGATGAAAAATGGTATTAAGAGATTAAAAAATAGACCTGGCAGAGTAAGGAGAGATATTATTGTCATGAAAAAAGCCTATGAAACCTGAATCTAAGCAGTGCTTTCAGCTTGATGTAACATAATTAACAAAGTGAAACTCAATAGCCTTTTTAAAAACTAAAAAATCAATTTGTATTTACCTTATGAATTGTGACACCTGGAAAAAGACATGACCACTGAATTTCATTGTGCATTACACTAATGAAGGGATGGGCAAATACCAGCCCATGAGTTGAATCTGGTTCTACAGGGTTAGTACCTGGAGAGCTGCCTCTGCTCAAATTACCTACGCTTCCACACGTACCAGTGAGTGCAGCTCCTATTGATCACAGATCACCATTCCTGGCAAAAGGGAGCTGTGGGAAGCAGGGTCCCAGTCCGGGCCACTTCTGCTGCTCCCATTGGTCATGAACAGCGATTCATGGTGAATGGGAACTGAAATCACCCATACCTGTGGAGGAGCAGATAAATATAGCAGCAGTGGCCTTCCAGGGGCTAATCCTAGTGAATTGCCAGCATTTTATTGCCCCTCTCCCCTATTGCCCTAAAGCAGTGTAACTTTTTCCACAGTAAGGGAATTAATCATTAACTATTTTGGTAAAAAATAATGCCTCTAATAATCATATACTGACACAAAACGTGTGTGTCGACCAGGCCTTACTCTAAATAGGGTTGGATGCCATGCTGTGTAAAGAGGTAGCAGCAGCCAGAAGCCCATCTACTTTAAATATAAATAGTTCTAACTTGTATCCTGATGTCATAGCCACGTCATGGGCAGACAGACACAACACTTCAAACTGAAAGCGTGGCCATGGCATGAGCACTGGGACAGAGATCTCCCAGAGCTCTATGTCAACCACCTCTATGAGAGGAGTAGCTAATTGTGCTGGGAGTGTGGCTCCCAGTGCTGTAGCCTGGTTCACACTGGTGCTTTACAGCACTATAACTTGCTGTGAGTTGGGGGTTGTTTTTTTCATACCCCCAAACCAGAAAGTTACAGTGCCATAAAGTGCCGGTGAAGACTTAGCCTTAGTATTTAGAGGCAGAGGACGCAGTCATGAATTAAGTCATCTGGGTCTGTGTATTGGCAGATCAAAAGCAGGTAACAAACTGGAGATAAGAACCCTTAGGTCAGGATATTAGGGAGTCAGAAGCAAGAGAGAAACTGGAGGTCAGGACCCCAAGTCAGATGCCAGGAGTCAAACTGGACAGGATACTAAAGCAAGGGGGGAAACCCAGTTGTCTTCCCTCTCAATGAGATTGATGAAAAGAGAAAAGACAGTGTAAGTTTATCATCAAGGGCAAAATTCAGCCCTGCAGAGAAAGCCTGCACCCAGTCCATATACCACCAAGACTCACTTTAATCCCCAAAATTAGAGCTTACGTAGTGCATGGGCCTTTTGTTGGGTTTCTGCACAGTGGTGAATTTCCCCTTAAAGAACCCTTATACGTGATCTTCTCCTAAATGTTATAGACAAATAGAGAAAAGGGTAGATAGCTGCATGAATAATGACAATATCCATGATTATTTTAGATAGCAAATAGAAATATAGAAAGGAAATGAAAATATAGAAGGGATATAAACCCTCAAGTTTCAGAACATAACTCAACATCTAATTAATGGGACAAAGAAACAACTTTCCATATGTACAGCTTCCATGATTTTCCACCTTGGGGTTTCTTATACATAAGGAAGCATCTGTTATTAGCCATGTCAGAAATGGACACTGCTCATAATGACACTGTCATTTTTTTTTCCACAGTAGTCCCTAGAATCACTGTTTGAAGATGCCCAAAGGTATCTACAGTACACAATATTCCCCCCCCCCCATACAAAAGTCCCCTCTTTCTTATCCAGGGTTTAAAATTTTGAAGATACTGTGTGAAGGTGGCATCAGTTAGGCCAAACAATTCATTTAAATTATGTGTGTCCTAGAGTAGCAAATGAATTGAGAGAGAAAGATGAAAGATGAGGAAGGCAGGTTGTAACCCAAAAGAGCACTTTCAACATGGGCTGGTAATGTGAATACTCAACCATTAACATGATCCCCTGAGTGCCTTCAAAATATGCAGCTTTCCAGACTATCATGCATGAATGTTGATATTTTAATTGCGATCATAACCAGGGAACCACCAGTTATGACACCATTTCTGAAACAATTTATTTCTGTGAGTGATGTCATTTCCTCACCTTGATATTTATAATTCTATACACATCAGGGCTAAGGAAGGATGTTTTTTGTGGATCAATCAGAGAACTATGAGTTAGGGATATGTACACTGCAAGCATCTTTTGGAATAAGCTTTTCCAGAAGAGATCTTCTGGAAAAGCTTATTTCGAAATAGAGCATCTATACACAAAAAAGTGCAACAAAATAGCAATGTGCTATTTTGAAAGATGGTGTCCACACTGATTGGACACTATCTGGCATTTAAGGCCACCCAGAAACAATTCAGGCAGGGTATTAGGTCAGCAGTTGCTTCTGGGTGCTGCTGCCTAAGTCAATCTGAGATGTGTGCTTAAAGGGATCCCTCTGAACAGCCGTTTCTCAGGTTCTTCTGCTTGCTTGCCTACCTCTCTGAGGGATAGCAAAGCATTTCCTCTGCATGATTTGATTGTCCTGTGTTTGGACACCATAGCACACCCTGACACGGAGCTGGAGTTGCCTCTGGGCATGCAATGGCCTCACACTGCCATTCTGAATTTTCTGCAGACTGCTTTCATGGCGCTGCATGAGATCAACTCTGAGCTAACATTGAGAACCTCTGCCTGTGTGCAGGAGCAAGGCCCTTGCAACTGTACCCCATGGTGGAGAGACAGTTCTGGTGGCTGGACACCGGTTCCAACTGGTGGGACTGGCTGGTGATGCAGTGGTGGGACAACCAGCAATGGCTCCAAAACTTCATAGAATCATAGGGCTGGAAGAGACCTTCTGCATGAGGAAGGAAACATTCTTGGAGCTGTGTGCCTGGCTCGCCCCTGCCCTCCGACGATGGGACACCCAGATGCGACCCACCATTCCCCTGGATAAGCGGGTCGCCATCGCCGTCTGGAAGCTGTCCATGCCAGACAGTTACCGGTCCATGGGCAACCAGTTTGGCATGAGAAATTCAACTGTGGAGGCCCTCCTCATGCAGGTATGACACTCTCAAGCTGCAGTCCCTGGAGGGGGGGAGTACTGGAAAGGGGGACCCAAGGGAAAGGGGGTTTGGGAGTGTGAGGGGTGGGCTCAGGTGGTGGGGGAAGCCCTGTCCCTGGGGGGTTCTGCAGTCCTGCCCTCACAGAGCCCTGCAGTGGGGGGATGGTTTCATAGGGAGTGGCTCCTGGGGTGTTTGTGGGGGGAGAGGGCTCGGAGACTTCTGTTTTGTTTCTTTGTCTCCTGCAGGTGGTGAGAGCCATAAACACCATCCTGCTGCACAGGGTCATCTGCCTGGGAGACCTGGACTCCATCGTCCAGCTGCCCTGGGCTTCCCCAATTGCAGGGGGGGCGTTATAAATGGACCCCACATCATGCCCCCAATCACCAGGCAGCACAGTATATAAATTGGAAGCGATCCTTTTCAATGGTCCTGCAGGCCCTGGTCGACAGACATTTTTGTTGTCTGGTTGGGGAAGGCGCACAATGTCCGCATCTTCCACAACTCCAGCCTGTACCAGAAGCTGGAGGCTGGTACTTTCTTCCTCGATCACAGCATCAGGGTCGGGGATGTTGAGATGCCACTGTGCATTGTAGGGAACATGGCCTACCCCTTAATGCTGTGGCTGATGAAGCCATACACTGGCCATCTGGACCCAAGCAAGCACTGGTTTAATGGCCTCCTGGGAAGGGCCTCACCCACCTAGATGTGGGGGAGCACAACATCCCCCAGGTGATCTCTGCTTCTTGTGTTCTCCACAACATCGTGGCGAGGAAGGGGGAAGCCTTCCTTCTGGGGTGGGGGGGCAGAGGCCGGCCAGGATGGATAAACAAGTGCTTTAGATTTAACTATCTTGAGTAGTTTTGTATCATCTTCTAATTTTGCTACCTCACTCTTTATATCTTTTCCCACATCATTTATGAATATGTTAAATGGGATAGATCCCAGCACTGGGAGACACCACAATTTACCCCTCTCCATTCTGACCATTTATTTGTACATTTTATTTCCTGTCTTTCAACTAGTTACTGATCCACGAGAGCATTTGCCCTGTTTCCGTGATAACTTACTTTGGTTTTAGACATCCTCAAAAAATTCTAGTAGATTGGTCAAACATGATTTCCCTTTACAAAAACCATGCTGAATTCTTCCCATCAAATTATGTTCATTTATGTGTCTTATAATTCTGTATTTTACTGTAGTTTCAAATAGTCCCACACCTGCCGGTTCTGGGTGGGTTTCTCCATTCCAGGAGCCCTTATTTATACAGCCCCTTCTGGCCCTTAATTGTCTTCAGCCTCACCTGTGGCTGCCTACCACTCAGCCTCCCTAGACTGTTTTTAATCCTGTCATAGGATCAGTGCAGAGCAGTCACCCTGTCCTTAATTTCCTGGTACTGGAAAAATGAAACTTAGCTACACTGATGCAAAATTCTTCATCTTGAGAGAATGGCCTCAGGTAGACCAACATCAGGAGCCAAATTAAAAAAAAAATCATGAGACTGGCTTAAAATAATGAGATTAAAGAGAAATAAACAAACAAATTATTCATTATGGGCCTCTGTGTCTTTTCTTTCTGACACACTCAGGCCATGTTTTCATTCTTTTCTCTGAGGACTTGAAACACTCTTTTATATGAAAACCAAGGGTGCATCTACACTCCAGAGCCTATGCTGACATAGCTGTGCCAGCATAGCTCCCTAACTTACACAAAGCCCATATGCACAGAAGGAGTTTTTCTGTTCGCATGACACTGGCTCCCCAAACAAAGCCCCCTTAGATGTCTAGCATGGGCAGTCATGCCTAGTAGTCAGAGCAGTGGCAGTCAGAGACCAGTATTCAGCGCCATGGGTCAAAGCCAGGGTCAAGAGTCCAAGAACAAGCCAAAAGGCAGGCCTCATAGACTCAGATTCTAAGGCCAGAAGGGGCCATGATGATTATCTAGTCTGACCTCCTGCATGTTGCAGGCTACAGAAACTCACCCATCCCCTCCTGTCATAGACCTACCATCACTGGCTGAGTTACTGAAGTCCTCAAACACTGATTCAAAGACATCAAGTTATGAAGAATCCACCACTTACACTGGTTAAACTCCGCCAGTGACTCCGTGCTTCAGAGGAAGGCAACCTTCCCCCGTGCCCCAACCCCAAGGGCTCTATACATCTGAGCCACAAAAAAGTTCCTTCCCACCCCCAAACATGAGTTCAGTTAGACCCTGAGTATTCCGGCAAGACCTACTGCTTAGAAAATAATTCTCTGTAGTAACTCAGAGCCTTTCCACAAAGAAACCCATCACCAGCCCCTGGGGATATTTGCCTACAGTAGCTGCAGATTGGCTGCAGGCCCTTATGGGAAGCCTCATCAAACCAGCCCCTCCATAAACTTAGCAAGCTCAGTATTGAACCCAGTTATGGTTTTTGACCCCTCTGCTCCGCTTGGAAGGCTGTTCCAGAATTTCAGGTCTCTGATGGTTAGAAATTTTTGTCTAATTTCAAATCTAAATTTTTCATGGCCAGTTTGTTCTGGTGTCAACCCTGGCACTTAACTTAAATATCTCCTCTCCCTCCCTGGTATTTATCCCTCTGACATATTTACAAAGAGCAATCACATCTCCCTTCTGACTTTGCTGAGGGAAAACAAGCCAAGGTCTTGAGTCTCCTCTCATAAGGTAGGGCTGGTTTCCTTTTCTCTGATCCCTTAGGAACACTTGAATGACTATTCTGGATCAAAGGTCCATCTCACCCAGTACCCTGTCTTCTGTGGGAATGAACAGAACAGGGAATCTTTTTGAACCCAGTGAAAGGATGATGGGGGGCAGGCCCTGACCGAGCCTAGGGGAAGGGGGATGAAGGCAGGCCCAAGATAGGGGGATGGGCAGGAATCTGTCTGATCCCTGTGCCCAGAACTGTTCTGCTCCCTCCAGCTGGGCAGGATGACCCATGGGAGCACGGTGATAGGTCTCTTCTCCCCATGATAGGGCCATGGCAGAGGGGGCAGCTAGTGCCCCCAGGACAGGAGAGTACATGACTCTGCACGGTGCTCAGGGCCTGGGGCCCTTCGTTTGCAAAGGGGTCTAGGCCTAGGGCTGAGCTTTCCCTCTCTGTAGGGCAGGTAACCAGAGGAGACAGAGCCTGCAGCAAGGAGTCCTCTGGGGGAAAAATCTTCCTTTTGTTTGTCCTAACCCTGCTGCCTGTCAGCACTGAACATTGCCAGGCGTAACTTGCAGATGACTCACAAAGCCTGGGGTTGGTGCCTGGCTCTGTGCATGGTGACAGGAAAGGGACAGGCCCCTGAAAAGGGCCGTTCAGAACCTGGGAGAAGACCCGCTCCCCCAGCTGACAAGTACCCCACCCCACCCCCACCCCAAGTACCACCCCGCCCCCAGCTGACAAGAGATTTTGAACCAGGATCTGCCACCTCTCAGGTGGGTGCTCTGACCTCAGTGTTTTGGGACAGCTTGACAAGGGCTCCCTCAGCCTCTCCTCTGGAAGCTGTTCCCCAGTGGGAAAAATAATTAAATCATTGGTGCAGGAGACTGGACACTGGGTCGGCAACCTCCCATCCTTCCCCCACTGTGTAAGCTCACCTAGAGGAGCCTGATTGGGCCTCCCAGCTGAGCTAGGTGGCCAAACATCTACTCTCCCATCTTCACTGTATTGAGCCTCCCAGTCCCCCACAGAGGCAGGGCAGCATTGTGGCCTCACCCTACCGACAGGGAACAAAGGCACCGAGAGCCTGACAGTGACAGTCCCCAGCTTGCACCTGGCAGAGCTGATTGCCCGAATCCCAGGCTAGCCCCAGACTGGCTTTCCCCTCCAGTGCCAGCCAGGCAAAGGCAGCAAACCCTTGTTCTGTGCCATGACACCATCGTCCTCCTGCAGAGCCTGAGCTGGGATCTCAGCGTGTTTCAGGTGGCCCAGGACGGGAAGCCCAAAAGTGCCACCAGCCTGCTCTCTGGCTCAGGTGAGCATCCGATTTCCACCCAGTTGTCCCACCCAAACCTCCAGTTCTTCTCAGCTCTGCCTGGGTGGCTAGCAGGATCCATCACGACCAGCCAGTCTGACCCCTGCACAACACAGCTCCCCGCCCCTCCACTGGATGAGCAGAACGTATCTGTGAGACAGACTTTAGCTGCGTGGCTGAGCAGGAGGCTTTTCAAAGTGAGAGGTGCCCAACCCCCATTAACTGTGAAGGAAAGGTAGTGCCCTAAGTACCATTCGTACCTGTGAAAACCTCCTTCTAAGAGAACCCAACACATTGGGGGCTGTTCATGGACACTCCCCCCCCCCCAGTTAAATCTGTGTCTCATTCCCTGTCTGAGTGTGGCCCTTCAGCTGCCAGCCCCAGAATTGTGTCGTGCCTTGTCAGCTCCATTAAGCTACTCTCACCCGCCTTCTCTCCAGCACTGGCCATTCTCCCTGGCCCTTGGACCTGTGACACTGTCATGAGAGATGGGTCTGGAGTCAAACACCAGAGCCAGCCACCTTTATAATGGAAACAAACCAGTTTGCTTTCAAACCTGTCCAAAATCACACTACTGACAGAAGAGAATCCCTGACCAGCACTTTCTCCAAGAGTGGGGCCTGGGCAAAGGCTCCTGAACCAGCGTGTGATACCAAGAGCACAGAGCCTAGAGACTGTTTCCAGTCTCTGCTGGTTCTTTATTGGGGTGCGCTCTCAGACAATGCGCTTGGATGTACAGGATCCTAAATGGGACAGTCCCTGTCTCAGGAGCTTCCAGAGATGGAGATGGCAGGTGCCAGAAGCCCAGAGATAATGGCTGAGTTCTAATCTGGGGCCATCGTGGAAGGAGCAAGTCTTACAAGGAGCACAGAACAGAGCATGGAGACAGGCTGTCGAGTTTCATTTCTCTTCTCCAGTGCGCTGTCCTCCCCTCAATAAACACCTTTTTCAGGTACGGGATCAGGAACGTGCTGGGATCCAGTTCCCCTCGGATGGTGCAGAATTGTCGGAAGGCGGGATACATCTTCTCAGAGTCCTTCCGGGTTCAGATGTAAGCCTATATGAGAGTGACTGTGTCACACAGCGATCCCCTGCCCATGAACACAGCACAAAGGCAACAGTAGATACGAGCTCTCTGCATTTGTCTGGAGACACCTACAGGCACATACGCAGCCCAGGGCCCGAGGGGGGACAAACCGGCTCTGTAGGCACAGGAGCAGTACAAGGTGGTGAGCTCACTGCAGAAGGAAGGGCTGTGAAGTCCAGGTGTGTGAAGAGCTCATATGAACTGTGAAGTCTGCTCTGAAATCTCCCAGCCTGAGTCACTGTTAGAAACATCTCTCCTGATTTGTAAACCTACAGCTGGGCTCATTTCCACCGCATGCTTAAGTGTCTGCCCTGCACGGTACCAGGTCTCTCAGCCATGCCAACACACACGTGCTGCACAATGCAGACCTTCTGATCTGGCTCTGCAGCCTGCCCTTGCCTGCCAGGTGCAAAGGTTGCAGATCTCTTGAGACATCTAGATAGATTTGTGTATCGTGCCGGGGAGGAGCTGGTGGTCATGGTACATGTAGGTACCAATGACATAGGGAAGGGTAGGAGAGAGGTCCTGGAGGCCAAATTTAGGCTTCTAGGAAAGAGATTGAAATCCAGGACCGCAATGGTGGTCTCTGAAATGCTTCCAGTTCCATGCACAGGGCCTGGTAGACAGGCAAAACTGTAGGGTCTCAATGTGTGGGTGAGACGATGGTGTATGGAGGAGGGATTTAGATTTATTAGGAACTGGGGAAACTTTTGGGAAAGGGGGAGCCTATACAAGAAGGATGGGCTCTACCTAAACCAAAATGGAACCAAACTGCTGTCACTTAAAATCAAAAAGGTTATAGAGCAGTTTTCAAACTAAGGGCTGAGGGAAAGCCCACAGGTGCAGGGGAGCACATGGACAGAGACATCCTTTAGGGAAGGATCTATAAATAGAGATTCTCTATGTCGTACTAAAGTATAGAGGATGGAAGATGATAAGCTATGGGTGAGATCAGATGAGAAACAGTCTAATGAAAGAGTCCCATACAATCACACCAGGAAATAGCAGATAGCTAAATAGTGACAAGTTTTTAAAGTGCTTATATTCAAATACTAGAAGTCTAAATAATCAGATGGGGGAACTAAAGTGTCTTGTAATGAATGAGGATATCAATATAATAGGCATCACAGAAACCTGGTGGAATGAAGATAATCAATGGGACACACTGATACCAGGGTACAAAATATATCGGAAGGACAGAATAGGTCATGCTGGCGAGGGAGTGACACTATACGTGAAAGAAAATGTAGAATCAAATGAAGTAAAAAATTTAAATGAATCCTTTGGGACATTGTGCAAAAAAGCTAGAACTGCGATAAAAATATCTGTCTTCTAGTGGCTAAACCAGGGATTCAGAATAAACTTTCCTGATAGGAAAACTGCTTATCAGTAACAGCAGGAAAACAAGCACAGCCCTCATGTAACTCTAGTGGCAAATTAGCTTCATTTTCTGTGGAAGAGCAATTATAGTTTGATGTGGAACAGATTGTCAGGAGGTGACTCGATGGCATATAAAAAACCAAGGACACTAGCAGGTTATTTCCCCGGCTAAGGTCATATGCTGATAAGTACTATGAAGGCCAGGATTTTCCTCTTGGCCACTGGATGTGCTGGGCTTGATTCTCTATTAACTTGAATGTGTGTTAAACCTGTCCCCCTTCTGCAACCCCATGCTTTATCCACAGATATATGAATCTCTTATGGCCCAGCTAGAGTGCCTTATCTCTTGAGCTCATGTTGTAGCAATTCATGCATTTAGCATGATCCTTGGTGCATCAGGGATGGGGACTGTCACACATGCACTATGTGTTGTCATTTCCAGCTGTGCAAAATGGTTGCTATTTGCTATCATGAATGGGAGTGAATAAATCTGATTTGGTAGTGTGTTAAACCACTTTGCAAAGGTGCCAGTGTCTACACGAGATGCGAGGCAGAGGGAAATCAGACCTGTACAGGTTGAATCTCATTAGGGTGTGCATAACTTTTAAATGAGGAATTCTACAGAGACAGTTCACTGCATAAAGATAAGATCCTTTTTAAAATGTCTCTCTCATTAATTCAAGTTACAGTGATGGATACAGGTAGATGGGAAGGTTTCTTTGTTTGCTTTCTGTATGTTCTCCACAGCTTCTATCCACTGTGCAGGCTCTCTACCATGCTACTCTCTCACCAAATTTTGACCCGTGTCTCAGGTCCATCTCAGGTCTCGGCCTCCTTCACCTCACACAGTCTCTAGAGCCCTGGACTGTTCAGTCCCTCCACCACCAATGCCTCCCTCCTCACCCAAAAGTATGTGACTGGTGCATTAAAAAATAACACGATAATTTTGTTTTTAGTTAATTTTAGGTAGTAACTGTAATTAATTGACAGCCCTAATATAATGTAAACATTGCAAATTTCTAATAGAGCAGTCCCATCTCTTTACATCATCCCGTCCCAGGGCTAGAGGCTCAGCTGGTGTAAAACAGAAAAGTGTTGTGTATCCTTACAAGCAGACCATGGGCCTCTTAAGCAAAGTGGGCCTGACTTGCACTTTATATATTCATGGACATCTGTCCAAAGCAATTTTAAGAACCTACCAAATCAGGTAGGCAGTGTTCAGCCAGTTTGCACTTAGAGGACACAGATGGAAATGATGCAAGGCAAGCAGACAAAAGATTCATGTCCCATAAATGAATGGCTTTAATCATAATGATTAGAAATGGTCTACACTAGGGCTGCCAGTTTCGACTGGCTGTATTCCTGGCGGTTTCTTCACAATACACAATCTTTAATTAAAGATTAATCTATAATTCCCGGAGACTGCAGGTCAATCCTGGAGGACTGGTAACCCTACCCTACATTGAAACCACAGGCCAACACCAACACCTCTGGGGACGTTTGGATTCATTTGCACCTGCCCATCCACAATTGCCTCAGTGCTGGCCTTACTACTAGATATCCTTTCACATGCCCTTAGCTCAACTTCCTTTTGGCCACCCACACCTCTTTGCTAGCTACTGTTGACCCCTTGATGGCTGAGTGTTTTTTGTTTCAGTTTATAACACTGCCGAATTCCTAGTGGATAGTCTTTTTGTTGCTTAGAAGCATTTAAAACAATTTAACTTAGAATTATTGATCTTTTTATTGATACTGCAGGAGAGTGTCCCAGACCAAAGCCTCGTTGTATTAGGGTGCTGCACAAATAACAACATAAGAACATAAGAATGGCCATACTGGGTCAGACCAAAGGTCCATCTAGCCCAGTAGCCTATCTGCCGACAGTGGCCAGTGCCAGGTACCCCAGAGGGGGTGGACCAAAGACAATGATCAAGTGATTTGTCTCCTGCCATCCATCTCCAGCCTTTGACAAACAGAGACCAGGGACACCTTTCCTTACCCCGTGGCTAATAGCCTTTTATGGACCTAACCTCCATGAATTTATCTAGCTCTTTTTAAAACTCTGTTATAGTCCTAGCCTTCACAGCCTCCTCTGGCAAGGAGTTTCACAGGTTGACTGTGCGCTGTGTAAAGAAGAACTTTCTTTCATTACTTTTAAACCTGCTACCCTGAAGAGCTTGCAGTTCTGATACAAACAAGAGACAACAGGTGGATGCAGATAAATGAGGAGCTCAAATGAACAATGAAACAATCTTCGTCAGTCTTAGATGACCCACTGCCAAACCTATGCTGGCCCAGTGTTATTACTTTTACCCATCCTGTAGACAGGTCATTGCTATTAAGATTTCTCTGTTCAGTAATCAAGACACTGTTAGGAAAGGTTGTTATCGGCTTTCTGAAGTATAAGGTTCCTCTTGGACAGCTGTCTGTGGCTTGTTATTTTCGATTGGCTCAGATACCTCACTGCTGGGCATCAGAATTAATCAACAGGCAGAGCGATAGAGAGACGTGACCTATTTTAGAATATGCATTGTACTGTGCTCTGAGTTATTCTACTGTGTGATACTGTTTGGATTCACTAGTTGTGATTTATCTAGAACAGCTGTTCCCAAACTTTTCCAGATGGGGACCCATTTTGACAATTCAGGAAGACTTGGTGACCCAAGGCAATTCAAAAATGGGGGGAGGAGGGAGGGCAGAGCCACTTGGGGAGACACTTGGCGACCCTTTTGAAACGTAACGGCGACCCATATTTGGGGCCCGACCCATAGGTTGGGAAACCCTGATCTAGAACAACCTAGATGTCAAGTTCAGTTATCATAGAATCACAGAACACTAGAACTGGAAGGGACTTTGAGAGGTCATCAAATCCAGCCCCCTGCCCTCACGGCAGGACCAAGCACCATCTAGATCATCCCTGATAGATGTCTAGCTAACCTGTCTAACCTAATCAGGCTCCAAAATGTAGAATTAACTGTTAAGTCCATTCTGATCTTGGGGGTCACAGCAAGTAATAGTAATTTAAAGCACTAGCATAAATTTAGGAGCAGCTATAGGCACGAGGGAAAGGGCAAGCTTGTTGTGGGAGTGAATGGCTACAGGAACCATTCCTTTGATCAGTATTTTCAAGAAGCAAGAACCAGATTAAACCCAACTAATCTCATATTCTGACATCCACATATTTTTACTTATATGCATCTTTTTTTTTTTTTTTTTTTGGAAGTGCCAAATTTTACCTCAAAATCAATGGAAATTAAACTGGCCTAAAATGGCCCCAAATATTTATTATATTAAATGGCTTTGTTTGCATCAGGAAATGCCTCAGCATTACCGAGACTCCAAGCTGCAAAACCAAGAATGATTAATTTTATAGGCAATAGGTGAGGAGTACTTATTGGTGTATTGTCTTTAATAAAAGGAAAATTATCAATATCACTTTCTAAATTACATCATGTCTACCCCTGACCTCTTGTTGGAAAAGTGCTTCTAGTGCCCTATGCTGTACTTTTAGTGAGCACTATATTTCTTACATTTTGTAAAATGCTAAAGCAGTTTCTTAAATACCATGGGACAGATTTTAAGGGGTAGCTAATGTGAACTACGTATAGGTCAGGGAGTGATGTGTTAAGGCAGCTTAAAGCTCAAAAGGCACCCTGTGTTAGCCTACCACACACATGGAGAGGATAATCAAAAATGTAGCTGACATCATTTTAGGACTGATTTAAGGACACTAGGGAGTCTTTCCATGTAGCTGTGACACGCTACACATTTAGCACTGTCAGAAAAGCAGTGTGAATATGAGTTTTCACCTATCTGCAACTTCCAGTTTAGGAACTCCTGATAGGCTATGTCAACATTACCAGGTTATTTAAATTATTTTGAAATAATAACTCCTGAAATAACGATTTTGAAATAAGCTTATTCCTCTTCACAAGCAGGAGTTATTATTTCAAAATATCAATCCAATTATTTCAAAGTAACAGGCTTGGTAGTGTGAATTCTCGCCTAGTTATTTCAAAATAACACACCATTGTAAACATGCCCATAAAGAATAAATAGAAAACAAATAGAAAAGAGTAGGCCTCAGGGCATGGTGAAGAAAGCAAACAAGAAGAAAAGGGAAAGAGAGTCATAGAAAGTAACAAAGGTGCATCTATACAGCAAGGCTTAACTCAAAATAAGCTATGCAAATTGAGCTATGTCAATTGCGTAGCTTATTTTGAAATTAAAATTGGGAGCGTATACACAGCACTTATTTTGAAATAGAGCACTCGTCCTCCGACTTCCCTTACTCCTTGCACAATGAGGGTTACAGGAGTCAGAGTAAGAAGTCCACCAGCTTGACAATATTTCAATATTATTTCGAAATAACTGCCTGCTGTGTAGATGAGGACTAAGTTATTTTGAAATAATGTTGCTGTGTAGACATACCCTAACTGAATGCACGCAGAAGAGCTTTGTGTAAACTTGAAAGCTTGTCTCCGTCATCAACATATTTTGGTTCAATAAAATATATTTCTTCACCTAGCATGTCTCTTTAAAATAAATTAAAATACAGTTTCAATATTTTATATTTAAATTACAATAGCAAGAAAAATTGGATGAATTTGAAATATTTATATTGCCCAGTGTTTTTTCTCTTTATAATGAATTGAGCCTGAAATCTTGGGCTTGGACAATGAAATAAGGACCAGGACTCAAGATTTGTGGAGACTTTTCTGCTTCCTTTTGCACACTGAACCTGGCACGGGAAGGGTTCTGGCTATGTATGGATCCATTGCCTGTGACTGCTGGAAAGAATTGTGTTCATCATGTTAGGCTGCTGAGATCACTCTTCAGTGGTCTCCTCCAGGAATGTGTTTATGAAATGCGCATATACATACAGAGTGTGAATGATCATATTTTGGAACAGTATCTTTTCATAATACATTATCACAAAACCAGTATATTGACACATGCCTCTCTGTGTGTGTGTGCGCGTGTGTGTTTATCCTGGTATAGATAGATAGATAGATAGATAGATAGATAGATAGATAGATAGATAGATAGATATAAAATTTTCTTTCAGAAACAAAAATACTTCATTATTTCCTATTTGTGCATCAACTAGTATGCATAATTCCTAGTTTATACATAAATATTACATGAAATAGACAATTAATGGCATATATTAGTTAAATGGATTAATATTTCAAACATCTTCTATACAGCATTCTAAATTATACTGTCATAAATTAAAAATGACACGATTATGTAATATTCATTTTATGCAAAGAAACCGGGGGGAAAAAGTCCTTTGGTGACATTTAGGTGCCATAAACTGTGAATTAATTCAGTATAAGAGGAAATTCTGAGGCACATCTATCAAACCTGGCAAAGAACAAATTGAGGGTTATGCCTTTGTTACTTCCATTTATTTATATAAATGAAATACTTTTAAATTATTGTCTGAGCATAATTGGAAGTAGCAGTCAGAACTGGTACTTGTCTAAAATTACTTACTACCTTTATTCACACCACCTCTACAACAGTTGGGAAAGCATTTTAAACTGAAGTTTTGTCAAGTGGGTAAGTTAAGTATAATTTTGTTTTTCATTTTAAAATCATGAGAGTGTAATATCTACTCTTTATCATATCAAAATCTAGAGGTGGAAATGTAGAAAACTATTTGAAGTTTGTAATAATTTATTTACAGAGGTCTGTCAGATTCTGAATCATTCTTGCAATGGATGTAGTCACAGGCCCATAACTTGAGTCATTTAACACTAAATTGGACATAGCATTGCTTAGGGAGCATAGGGAGCTGAACTAGATGGTTTAAATAATTTTCTTTCATGTCTAACTTCTAAGGGTCTGTCTACACAGCAATCAGGTGTGTGACTTGCAGCTCAGGTAGGCATACTAACTCCAGCTTTAATTTAGCTAGTATAGCTAAAATTAGCAATGAACACATGGCATGAGAGACCTAAGATTCCATGAGTGCTATTAAGTAGATCTTACTTTTAAAATCTTCTAACTACAGTTGTTTGATTTTCAGATTTCCTAATGAATCCTGATAGTCTGCCAGTAGGGTTCTGATGCTTTAAGACATGTTTCTGCAGTGTAGCATCCAATTCCAGTAATTTTTAGCTCAGAAGAGGAGTGTCTGCAAGGAAATGGAAACTGATGTGAGACTTTGTACTTAGTAGTTTTTCTGTTAGAGATGTCAAAATAAGTCAACTAAAAGGATTTGAAAGAACTAATTTTCATTCTGCACCAGAATGAAAAAAAAATTATGAGACTTGGAATTTTTTTACAAAACGGAATTGTTGGTTTCCAGTCATCCTGTATTTTATGGCCATATACGTTCTGCAATGATCCTCTTTTTTCTGAAGCAGGCCTTTCTGCTATTACCCATAAATAATCACATGACATTCCTAGTATGAATAAATCATACAGATGAGACTGCTGTGATGAGATCCATGTCTCCACCCTTTCTACTCCTTTAGTAAATGTTTTTACCCTGCTTACTTCCTGAAAGGTAACCCCTAAAATATTTTGGTATATTTGGCTTTTATTCAATGGCAAAACCCCCACAAACCATCTGGACTGCATGGTAACTACTTGTATGGGTGCTGTATGTCATCTGTCACAATCCTGGGTCTCTTAAGACCAGGTGCAATCAGGCATCTGAGACCAACAAGCTTCTTTCCTGGAAATTTTATCCTAAAGCATCCATCCCTCTGCTCCTTTGTTACAAGAACCCTGCCCCCACCAGCAGCGGGTCTCCTGATGCTTATGATAGGTGTTCTTCAAAGGCCACTGCAGAAATCCCCATTCACTAGACTTCCACCCCAGACTGAATTACTGAACTTGTTATTTATTATTTACAATTGAATCCCATGTATGAACTAGTACAGGTTGAACCTCACTAAACCGGCACTCTCTGATTTGGCACTAGATGTTCAGAACCAGAGGGTCCCGGTGTGGGGCTGGTGGCTGGGAGCCTTGAGGGCTGGCAGCAGACTGCCTGGCAGGGCTGAGAGCCTGATGTGTGGCAGCAGGACTGCCTGTGGGGTCAGGAGCTTGGCACGCAGCAGCAGGGCTGATGGGGGTGGCAGGGCAGAAGGGCTGGTAGGAGGGGAAGGGGAAACTGACCAGGAGGCTGGCAGCTGTGTCTGGGCCAGGGTGTCCAGTGGCAGGAGGGCCAGAAATGACCTCCTCTTGTCTGGCAAAATCCCCCATCTGGGACTGCTCAGATACTGAGAGTCCCAGACCAGAGCGGTCCAACCTGTACTGGTCATCAAACTCTGGAACAAATCTTATTTCATACTTCATTTCAGGCTTCTTTTTCATAAGCTCCAGACTCCAATGCTCAGCCATTTTGGCCTCACTGCTCCTCTCTTGGCAGGCTGGATCTCAATCATTTCTGATGAGCCCAACTTTGGAGTCTAAAAATACCTTTCTTAGCATCTTCAACCAGCTTAACCGAAACCATCTTCAGCTGACCAGTCCCCATACTCTCTCCTCCATCAGACCTCCACCTGCTGCAAAGTTTTAGAGCAAACATTTTGAGAGACTCCTATCAACCCAATGGGCCTCAGAGAATCCTTAGATTTCACACCACTGTCTCACTTCCAACATAATTTTATATCCAACATAACATAACATAACAAACATAACACAATGTGGAGAATGTTAAGACAACTCATCAGTGATCCTTATTTAATGCTTAGCATGTGACAATCTTCTTACTCAGGTTTGGTTGAAAGGAGAACAGTGTGATCATTTACAATAATAGTAGGAATATAAACTAAGCTACATCAGCAGTCTACAGGTGGTGAATGGTGAAGGCAGCACTAGATAGTTGGATGATGGAAATCAATATACTATTGATAAAGTGATAGCTGGATGTACAAATACACTATCCTTTAAACTCTATTGAAATTACTTGTAGATAGAGTTGGTCGACATTTTCTGGGATGATGGAGTGCACCTGTCAGATGTGGGAGTGGACATTTGATTTAAGAACAGACAGAACTGGATTAGGCATGCATTATATTAAGCAGGCATGGATACCAGACAGTTTGGGATAGAGGCGGGGAGGGTTACAAGACTATTTTCTGGTGCTCCCAGTGGCTAGTGTACAGTGAAGATAAAATGCCACTGGCCAGAAAATAATTTATAGGATTTTGCTGGTAGATCTCAGGTCTATGGAAGAAAATGAGACCTGAAGTTTTTGCAGATTTCAGTCTTATTTTGTTATCTTTTGTTCCTTTAGCAGTTGGAAGGGTGAGGAGACTTGGTAAAGCAAGCTGAATTATTGGGGTAGGCAGTGGAAAGTCTGTGCAGGGTTATGGGCTATAAGATAAATGCCCTTAAAACCATCAGCTGTGCCAACATAAATACCTGATATGGGAAATTAGGCAGCTAAACTTTGACATAGGAGAGCGAAACTAACAGGATAGCAGCCTGCAGCTTATGAATCCATCCTCATTCACTGTTGTGTCCTGTTTAATGATAAAAGAGGTAGCTGAATGTCCAAATGCACTGTACTTTAAATCCTATTGATGTTACTTGTAAATAATGCTGCTGGTCACCATTTTTGCCTCAATATTTTTCCAATTAATTGTATAGTTTTGTCAAAACTGAAACATTTTGCAGGAAAATGTCCATTTTGGTGACATTTTATGATTCTGCAATGGGAAAATTCAAAACATATTCTGAAGCAGCCACTTTGATGTGTCAGAAATGTTGATGTTACAAAAAGAAACTTTTCATTTTGAACACGTACCAACATTTTAATATGTATTTCCAAATCAAGTGGTTCAGCTTTGTCCCACAGGGAAAAAAAGTTGAAATATTGTAATTTGCCACAGGATGGAAATTGTGTTTTCTAAACATCTGTACCTATCATGTACCTAACATCTGTACCTAACTTCTATCATGAGACTCAAAAAAAATATGTGTATTAGGGGAATATATCCCCCATGTCAACATGGATGGATGGTTGTTCCAATGTTATGCATCTAATCTAAGGCACCTATTACCACAGTGCCTCCGCATCAGACAGCAATTGAAGTTATCACTGACTCTGCCTTAAGTGGAATGGAAAATTGCAATCCAAGTCATTCCACTCCTGATCCTGCATTTACCCTGATCTGTTAAGGGCTCTCTTCTCCCTTACTATATAATCTTATCTTGGTGGTTACTGTTCCACCAATTGGTCTGTATATCATTCATATTATTACTATTATATTACTTAGCAGCCACAGTCATGGACAAAGATTCCATTGTGCTAGGCACTGTACAAACAGAATCAAGGGACAATCCCTGCCTCATAAAGCTTACCATCTATGTTAAAAGACAACAGATGGATACAGACAGATAGACAGAGGAGTATAAGGAAACAATAAGACAGTTCTAGTCAGCGTGATGGCCAGGGCTCTCAGCACAACCAGAGTTTTTTGTAGGCATTACAGCAAAGGACAGTTGTAAGGAGGGATTTGAAGAATAATGCATTTATTTTATAGATGCTTATGGAAAATGCCTCCCAATTGCAAGGTTCAGCATGGGAGAAAATATGAAGGTTATTTGTTTGAAAATGCAACAAGTGGGCAATGGAGGCTGTATCGTGTATAGGCTATGTGTAGGGCAGGCATGTGGGGTCAAGCCCTCCCCCCCAAAAAAAATTCTGCTCTACCTATCGGAGAGTGGGGAAGGAGAGAGGCTCTGTCCTGCTCCAGGGCATATTCAGCCAGGCCCAGATAAGGAGCAGAGGGGGTGGGACCAAGAACTTCTCATGCTGGCTACTCTGGGTTGTTGTTCTGTGCAACCCAGCAGCTGCCTGTGAGAGCCTGGCTGGGGACTTCCCTCCTCTGCCCCGCCCCAACTCATTCATAGCTCACTTGACCTCTGTTTTAGCCAGGTCTCAGTGAGGAGTGGTCTGCCCCACCACCATTACTTCCCCAGCTGGACTGTCTGTCAGGCATCTGCTACACTGCGCAGAGCCAGAACCTGGATCAGCCAGCTTCAGCCAGCATGAGAAACAGCTCCTTTTCTTTGCTCAGGCCTGGCTGCCAGGGAGGGTGTTCGAATGTACTGGGGTAAAGTGCAGTGGGATTACAACAGAGCATACCACTCATTTCCGGGAAGCAAATAAAGTGCAATGACCATGAGCAGGGGAAATCGCTGGACAGAGGAGACACGTGGGGTGATTCTCCCCTTTAGATTGTGCCTCCCCTGTAATGGGAGGCATGAGTAGTCTATGGTACCATGGCCTGAAAAAGAGGAGGCAGTTGACCTTTCATTACTAAGTGAAAGATAATAGATAGAATGGGCAAGCCATCAACAGTGTAAGTTGCACAAACTTGGCTCCAATGCTAGCTAGTTCTCTGCAGAACAATGTTCCTAGTTATGAGACTTCCTCGAGAGACTGGCAAAGCTCTTATTTCCTTACTTTGGGTGCCTTACACTTGTGAAATAAAGGAGAATTCACATGCTGTTATGGCTATATGTTGTACATTTTAATGATTCACGGAAACAACAATCTATTTAAGTTCACCTTTCCAGTCATGCTGGGGTAGTGCTGCAAGGCAGAAATACTTTGAAAACAATTTTGTTCTCCCACCCCAAAATAAATCAGTCAATATGGGTCAATTTCTGGAACTCCAGCCATTTCTCTGAAGCATTGTAACAACACAGCTAGGTTGCTATGGTTCTAATGATATACTATTATAATACATCACCTAGGCACTGCTGGATTGCATAACCAAAATCAGAAATTGTGGAGACTGAGAAGGAGTAAATGTATCCTTTGAAGAGGTTTACTTGTGTTCCTATACAACATATTGATGCATGTGTGGACATCATCATAGTCTCAGTAAATGTCTGAGGGAACATTCGAAAGATTTATGTATTCAACCTGATACCGTTTTTCCTTATTGTAAAAGAACCTCAGTGAACACTAACAAAGTAATGGTGTATGAACAATAGCCATTGGCACACTGGGTTGGACCAGTGGTTCATCTAGTCCAGCATCTTCAGCAATGGCTAATACAAGCTGTTTGAGAGAAGAAGCAATGGACTCTGTAGTAGGCAGTTATAGAATAACGTACTCACAAGGAAAGCTTCTTCCTAATCCCCAGTAGTTAGTGGTTGTTTATGCCCTAAGCCTGAGGATTTCTATTTTTACCAGAATTCGTGGTTGCTCTAGTATAATAAGGAATCATAAATTTAAATCACAACTGGGCAAATTAATCACTAGATATTAAATTTAGTTTTTCTCTGTACATATCCTGGCCCTCATTTCTGTGAGTATATTAGCTTTTCAAACACATTTTATCAGTCCACTGTCCACATTGGCCTGACCAGGATGTGAAGTGCTCAGGGAGATTAGAGAGGCTAAAAAATTTGAAAAAAGCTCAATAATAATGGGAGATTTCAACTATTCCTGTATAAATTGAGTACATGTCACCTCAGTTTCAGATGCTGAGATAGAGTTTCTTGACACATTAACTACCTGCTTCTTGGAACAGCTAGTCCTGGAACCCACAATAGAAGAGGTGATTCTTGATGTAGTGTTAAATGGAAACACCAAACCTTATGCAAAAGATGAATATAGCTGAACTACTTGGTAATAGTGACCATAACATAATAAAATGTAACTTCCAAGTGAGGGGAAAACTCAAAAGCATTTAGTTTGAGTAGCATTTAAAACTCACTAGCATTTAATTTCAGAAAGGGAAAGCACACAAAAATGAGGATGTTAATTAAACAGATATTAAAAGTGCTAAAGTGAAATCCCTGAAAGCTGCATGGGCATTTTTTTAAAGACACCACAACAGAGGCTCAATTGAAATGTATACCTCAAATTAAAAAAATATATAGTAAGAGGACCAATAAAGTGCCACTATGGCTAAAAACAAAGTAAGAGAAGCAGTTAGAAACAAAAAGGGATCCTTAAAAAGTGAAAGTTCAATTCTACTGAGGAAAACAGGCGCACAAACTCTGACAAGTCACATGTAAAAGTATAATTAGGAAGACTAACAAATAATTTGAAGAACAGCTAGCCAAAGACTGTAAAAGTATCAGCAAAAAAAATTAAGTTCATCAGAACTAGGAAGCTTATTAAACAATCAGTGGGGCCACTGGGTGATTGAGATGGTAAAGGGACACTCAAGGAAGCCATTGCAAAGAAACTAAATGAGTTCTTTGCATTTGTCTTCATGGCTGAGGATGTGAGGAAGATTCCCAAACCCGAGTCATTCTTTTTAGGTGACAAATCTAAGGAGCTGAGTCATTAGAGGTGGTTTGGGAACAAATTGATAAATAGTAATAAGTCACCAGGACCAGATGGTTTTCACCCAAGAGCTGTGAAGGAACTCAAATGTGAAATTGCAGAATTAGTAACTGCAGTCTGTAGCCTATCATTTAGATCAGTTTCTGTACCACAAGACTAGAGGATAGCTCCTGTGAAACAAATTTTTGAAAAAGTGTCCAGAGGCAATGATGACAATTACAGGCTGGTTTGCTTAATTTCAATATTGAGCAAATTAGTTGAAACTATGGCAAAGAACATGTAACCCCCATTTTCCTCCCTCAGTTACTTGGGAGCAGGCCACATTCACTAGTGTGTCTGAGCGCCTGATGGTTTTAACATAAAAGGAGTTCCTGAATACCCCAGTGGTGATGTTTAGTTGGGGATTCCCTATCCAACCCCTTGCTATAGTCCCTTGCTCCTAAAGAATATACAATGGTGGTGCCTCCACCTAGCTGGCCCTGTACACACTTAATGGTGTGCCTTGGAAGCCTCCAAATTATTTCAGTAATAATCGGGATCTAACTTGAAAACAACAATTATAAATAATATTCATCTAATTGATTAAATTAGAATTAACACACCTTTACTTAACTTAAAGAAACAGGGTTTAACAGATTAAAAGTGAATACAATTAATTAATAAAGTACACAAAAATAAAGGAAACGTTCCTATCTGGCATTTACACTGCCACCATTTATTCCACCCCATTTATCCTCTGAATTCAGAGTCCCAGACACTTGCATCCGGGGGCGCGCTTGAAGGTCTGCAGCTGAAGTGGAGACAGCACTGTGCAGGTTCTGTATGTGTCAGATCAGGCAGGCAGCCGGTTGCAAAATCCCTCTGCCACTGGAGCAGGCCCCACCAAATGCTAGCAGCTCTGGTTCACTGGACAGATCACTCTGCCTCTCTTTGGACTCAGAGTCAGTCTGTCTTCTGTGCTCCATCCCAGGCAGCACTTTCCCAAAGAGCCACAGTTACACAAACTTACCTTCCATGCAGGGTTATGTAGGCCCTTCAAAGCCACAGGCACAGCCACAGTCTTTTCCCTCCAGGGGCAATCACCAACAGCCCCTGAAGCAGCCTGCTAGATCCAATCACCAGAAGGCTCTCAGTAACAGGCTCTAGCTTCAACACAAGCTCCTAGCCTGGAAAAGGCTCCACACCAGCAATCTGGCTACTCTTTCACTCCCTGCCTGGTAGAGGAGAGCAAGAGCTTTCCTTCCTTTTTCCCAGGGGCTCATGGGAGTTGTAGTCGCTAGGGCTAGATTGCAGTACAAAGGATCCTCACAGTAAAAGTCAGAGAAAGGCTCCTATAGTAAGGGGATTACAAACGGTGTTATCAGAAAATAGATTAACATGATTTGTTGGGGGAAGAGTCAACCTGGTTTTGTAAAGGCCAGTCATGCCTTGCCAATCCATTACATTTTTTGAGGCCGTCAACAAGCATGTGGAGTAGGGTGATACAGTGGAAATAGCGTATTTAGATTTTCAGAAAGTCTTTGACAAGGTTCCTCACCAAAGGGCTAGTTGCAACCCTTATATCTTCTACATGTTGGTTCATTCAAAACATTTGTATCCATCACCCTGTCATCCTGACCTAATCTTTAGGAGGCGATCTTTTGGGTGTGTCCTTATATCATCTTTTGAGGAGTGTTTCCATACCGTACTTGGTATTGGGGTGTTCTGATAACACCCTTTTGGAATCTGCTTGTGGGGGTGTCCTGTGCCTGGCACTTTTCAGGAATTTATGTGTTTTGTTAAGCCTTTTTGGGTATGTCTACACTAGCCCCCTAGTTCGAAGTAGGGAGGCTAATGAGGGCAACCGAAATTGCAAATGAAGCGCGGGATTTAAATATCCCGCGTTTCATTAGCATGTTCACGGGTGGTCGCCATTTTGGAAATTGACTAGCCCGGAAGAACTGCCCGCGTCTACGCGGCAGAGAAGAAGCGATTCGAAATAAACCCCTTACTTCCAATTACCAGTTAAACCTCATGAGGTTCAAGTAAGGGGTTTATTTCGAATCGCCTTCTCTGCCACGCAGACGCCGGGCAGTTCTTCCAGGCTAGTCAATTTCCAAAATGGCGACCGCCCGGGAACATGCTAATGAAGCGCGGGATATTTAAATCCCGCGCTTCATTTGCAATTTCGGTCGCCCTCATTAGCCTCCCTAGTTCGAACTAGGGGGCTAGTGTAGACATACTCTTTCTTGCCAGATTCTGTGAGCCTGACATCTCCTCATAGTCTGCCTTCTGCCAACTTTATTTTTATATTTGCTGGGATTGACCACAACTTTAGTTCAGGTCTCAGGATGGGCCTTTACTACAAGGCCTCATGTCTCAGGATCTATTTGTACTACACTAATTAATATAACAGAGTAGCTGTGGACTTGATCCTTAGGTGCTTGAGTGTATTCTGAGATGTCACTCAGATGGAAAGGCCAGTCCCCCTAACAACTATGAAGCCAACCAGCAGTGCTTCCCAGCCTCCTTCTACTGCTGAATGGAGGGCAGACAGGCCACAATTCTGGACCTATTTTCTGTGCAGTCATTTTCAGGATGGGGGAAAGTTACTTTTCACTGTGATAATCACCATGATAGCAACAGAAGATAGGGTGATGTGAGACGCCCCCAAAAGGGGCAAATAAGTAATAGGTGCACAGAGTATTTTGAATGACTTCTCTACAGAAATTGCCCATGGGACTACAGAATCCTTATCAGGTGATTAGATTTTGTGTGTGTATATGAATTAAATTAAAGCATAGCTGATATATAGCCACAAAACTCAAGAGACCAATCTCTTCCTCCAAAAAGGAAAAGGATTTAACACATGTGAAATCTATCACTGGGTAACTTTCAAAAGCAAGCCCTCAGGTAACAGCTTGAGGTCTCTGGGACATGTTAGGTGGATAACAAAAAAACCCTAGCCCTATGGTATATTTGAGAAAACAAACATTTTTTACACCAGCACTTAAAACACCATTCTCATTTCATTCTCCTATATACTGTATGAAAGAGCTAATCTGTGAACTCACAAGAGAAGTATTTTACTTGTAGAGCTAATCAATAATGCCCTGACATTCTAAAAAGGGAAAAGAATTTAAATGAAAAAAATATTTAACTCCTTTGCCACTGCTTACAAGGACCACCATTAGTTCCATTAGAGTTTTCTCAAGAATGCAATGCATCAATCATTCCAAAGACTCACTTCTCATAACTGCTGTTCAAAAAGAAACGTGAACTGCCCAGAAACCTGAAAGCATTTTTATATGTGAAAAGATTTTGTGAAGTCTAAAATTATACATTAAAGATGTCTTACCTGATTTACTGATGACTTTCTGGGTAGTTGTCTTTACAGTCAAGGTCAGCTTCCAAACTGCTGCACTGTTTAGGGAGGAGGTGAGCAGTCCTAGGAGTGAAAGAACAGGCTACGGACTATTTAGAAAAGCTGGACATGCACAAGTCCATGAGGCCAGATCTAATGAGTCTGAGAGTGCTGAGAATGTTGTTTGATGTGATTGCAGAGTCATTGGCCATTATCTTTGAAAACTCATGGCAATTGGGGGAGGTTCCAGATAACTGGAAGAAGGCAAATATAGTGCTCATCTTTTAAAAAGGGAAGAGGGAGGATCTGGGGAACTATATAGTGGTCAGCCTCACCTGTGTCCCTGGAAAAATCATGGAGGAAGTCCTCAGGGAGTCCATTTTGAAACACTTGGAGGAGAGGAAGGTAATCAGGAACAGTTAACATGGATTCACCAAGGGCAAGTCATGCCTGACCAGCCTAATTGCCTTCTATAATGAGACTACTGTCTGTGTGGATATGGGGAAAGTGGTGGATGTGATAGGACTTGACTTTAGCAAAGTTTTTGATATGGTCTCCCACAGTATTCTTGCCAGCATGTTAAAAGAGGTATGGCTTGGATGAATGGACTATACAGTGCATAGAAAGCTCGCTAGATCATCAGGCTCTTCAAATAGTGATCAATGAGTTAATGTTTAGCTGGCAGCTGGTGTCAAGCAGAATGACCCAAGGGTTGGTTCTGAACCCAGTTTTGTTCAACATCTTCATTAATGGGATGGATTGCATCCTCAGCAGATTACCCCAATCTTTTCATATCATGTTCTTCAGTGTCCTGTTAAAGTCTTTGACAAGCTGCCAGTCAGATAGACTGAGTTTCACAGGGCCTATATGTGGCGCATCATACATAGGTCCTTCATCAATTTCGACATGAAAGACATTCCCTTATCCATCAGAATTTCCTTGGACATTGTGTTTCAAAAGGGTAATGGCTTCTAGGTATCAAATGGTATAGACCAGAACTATGAACACACATTGGTGGCCCTCTGCTGACTTCTTCACTGGGGCTACCAGATCCATGGCTAGATTCTTGAATGGGACTTCAATAATTGGTAGAGGTACTAATGGAGCCCTTAAGTAAGGTCATGGGCCAAGCAATTGGTATTCTGGGCAGGAAGTGTAATAGCATCAGACTTCCACATAAACTCCCAGCCAAAAGAACCTCCATAGGATCCTATCTAGAGTCGTAGCCACCCCAAGATGTCCCCTGAATAAAAGATTATGGTCTAGGTCTAATACTGACCTCTGGCACTTTCAAAGTATCAGAAGCTGCTCTATTTCTTGCTCCTGTAGCTGGACTACTCTATATACTAGGTCCCTTCTTATCATGAAGTATGGTCCTAAGCCTTTGGTTTTCCCCTACAAGGGGATCCCATTCACCTCAACAACCTCTTTTCTAACACTGGGATGCAGTGGATCATTGGCTTGTTGGTCCTGCTCAAAATTCTTATAGAAGTGACCAGTATGTCCAAATTCAAGGGGACCTACAAATGTCTTGAATCCAGCATTGGTCTCAATGGAACTGGGTCCAACTTCAGGTTTATCCGATATCTGAATTGCCTTCCTGACTGCTGAACAAGCTGCTTTCCTATGAACAGAGCCTTTTGGTTCTGGGACAAGATTCTGGTACACAATTCTTGACTGCTCTCCTTTCTTGTCTAATTTTTTGAGGTTTGCCAGGTGCTGAAAATAAATCCTGGGCTAATACCAAGAAAAGTAGAGGAGGACTATCTGTTGGGGACACAGCATCAGTCTCAGGGTCACTACTCTCCTCTGACTCCTCCACCAGGAATAGGTTTCCAAACCCTAGGAAGTCTCATCCCATAAGCATTGGATATGGATGCTTAGGAACCACCCCGACCAATATGCTTGTAATGTACCTCTGAATCTCCATGTGTACAAGTATGGTCAGGTAGTAATTGACAGACCCATATCTTCAGGACTTTCCTGTGCATTTGGCCTTAGTCACGCTAGTTCCACCCCGTGCCACCAGCATGATGGCATGTCCAGAGTGTGCTAGGGCAATGATCTCAATGACATCCATCCTAAATTGCCTTATGTATCAATGTGGGATCATGGCAACTCCCACAAGGTTGAGTAAGCCACATAGAGATTCATGATCACACAGGCCATGCAGCACGTGCGCCTCATTGTTGGCTTACTGAGCTGCTATGTGTCCTAATTCCCTACAAGCATTACATCTGTATAGCTCTTGGGGCATCCCTCTGTACTTTGGATTATTTGGCCTTATCCCACAACCTTCTCTCCCCAGTTCTCCAAATCACCTTGTAGCCTCAGGCCACTCATCAGCATCTTTCTGTCCCAATGTAGTCCTACCCAAGCTCCTAAAGGACTGGGTCAATGTATGCCCCACAAAGATTATTCACGACAGTGTTTTCAATTTTTAACAATTTGGAAAAACTAAAGAATTGTTCCTACGCAAGATTGGTGGAAAACGGGTAGGAGCTATTAAAAGGACTTTCTGGATAAAAATGTAGAATGAATAAAACTACCAAATAGGGGTAGCAACTACACCACAGCAAACTTAAACAAGATTGGCAGGAGAGCTGAACTGTTTCAGATTGATATGTCACTCTGAAACTAACCTGATCTACAGATGCTGTGGGAACATGACCAACCATTTCGAGAGAAGGTAGAAGCAAAAGTTCTACATCCATGAAATGAGGAAAACCAAGAACTCATTTAATGAAGTTGTGTTAACTGTGTTTAATATGCATGATGTTGTATTTGCTTTCAAGGAAGTTTGTGATTAAGCCAATGTGCTGTAATAACAATAATGTGTAGTATGTAGGGCATATGTGCTATGCAAATTAAAAGGAGCTTTAAGTGATATGGAGAAAGAAAACTTGCCCTCTTTTATCACCACAGAAGAGTTCGAGATTTAGTATAAGATATATGTCACCAGCTGATACAGGGTTAGGAAATTAACAAGGGTCCAGTACTATGAAGTTAAATGTGAAGCCAGTGCAATTCATATGGAGCGGAAAGAGTTTTTTTCCTCAAATACTGTTGCAAATACACCCCAGATTTGTACTGTATTTGCAACTGAGGGACATTAATATGTGCATGTGTAATGTTTTGTGGAGTTGCCATGAGGTGGGTTTACTCTGAGGGAACATGCTACATATTGCAAAGTATGCCTGAGATACTGGGAAACTGATGAAATAATAGGCATCACTGAAACCTGGTGGAATGAGGAAAATATGTGGGACACAATCATACCAGGATATAAAATATATCGAAAGGATAGAGCAGGCTGGCTGGGTGGCAAAGTGGCACTGTATGTGAAAGATAATGTAGAATCAAATGAAATAAAAATATTAAATGAATCAACATGTTCAATAGAATCGCTCTGGAAAGTAATTCCGTGCTCCAATAATAAGAAATTAGCAGTAGGGATATATTACCGACCATCTGACCAGGACAGCGATACGGACATTGAAATGCTGAGGGAGATTAGAGAGGCTACCAAAATAAAGAACTCTATAATAATGGGGGATTTTAATTATCCCCATATTGACTGGATACTTGTCACCTCAGGAAAAGCAGATAAAATTTTTCAATGGCTTAAATGACTGCTTCTTGGAGCAGCTGGTACAGGAACCCACAAGGGGAGAGGCAATTCTCGATTTAGTCCTGAGTGGAGCGCAGGATCAGGTCCAAAAGATAACAGTTGCAGGATCGCTTGGGAATAGTGACCATAATATAATAACATTTAACATTCCTGTGGTGGGAAGAACACCTCAGCAGTCTAGCACTCTGGCATTTAATTACAAAAAGGGAAATTACGCAAAAATTAGGAGGTTAGTTAAACAGAAATTAAAAGGCACAATGACTAGAGCCAAATCCCTGCAAGCTGCATGGAAACTTTTAAAGACACCATAATAGAGGCCCAACTTAAATGTATACCCCAAATTAAAAAACATAGCAAGAGACCTAAAAAGAGTCACCGTGGCTTAACCACCATGTAAAAGAAGCAGTGAGGACAAAAGGCATCTTTTAAGAAGTGGAAGTCAATCTAGTGAGATAAATAAAAGGAACATAAACACTATCAAATCAAGTGCAAAAATGTAATAAGAAAAGCAAAAAAAGATTGAGGAACAGCTAGCCAAAAACTCTCAGAGAAATAAAATGTTTTTTAAGTATATTAGAAGCAGGAAGCCTGCTAAAAACCTGTGGGTCCCATAGGCGATCGAGATATAAAAGGAGCAATCAAGGGCGATAAAGCCATTGGAGAAACTAAATGATTTCTTTGCTTCAGTCTTCACGGCTGAGGACGTTAGGGAGATTCCCAAATCTGCACCGTCCTTTGTGGGTGATGAATATGAGGAACTGTCCCGGATTGAAGTGTCTTTAGAGGAGGTTTTGGAACAAATAGAAAAACTTAATGTTAACAAATCTCCGGGACCAGATGGCATTCATCCAAGGATTCTAAAAGAACTCAAATGGGAAATTACTGAACTATTAACTGTGGTTTGTAACCTATCCTTTAAATCGGCTTCCGTACCTAATGACTGGAAGGTAGCCAACGTGACACCAATATTTAAAAGGGGCTCTAGAGGAGATCCTGGCAATTACAGACCAGTAAGTCTAACTTCAGTACCGGGCAAATTAGTGGAAACAATAGTAAAGAATAAAATTGTGAGGCATGTAGAAGAACATAATTTGTTGGACAAAAGTCAACATGGTTTCTGTAAAGGGAAATCGTGTCTTACTAATCTATTAGAGTTCTTTGAAGGAGTTAACAAACATGCGGACAAGGGGATCCAGTAGATATAGTATACTTAGATTTCCAGAAAGCCTTTGACAAGGTCCCTCACCAAAGGCTCTTGTGTAAATTACATGGCCATGGGATAAGAGGAAGGTCCTTTCTTGGATTGAGAACTGGTTAAAAGACAGAAAACAAAGGGTAGGAATAAATGGTAAATTTTCAGAATGGAGAGGGGTAACTAGTGGTGTCCCCCAAGGGTCAGTCCTGGGACCAATCCTTTTCAACTTATTCATAAATGATCTGGAGAAAGGGGTAAGCAGTGAGGTGATAAAGTTTGCAGATGATACCAAACTGTTTAGGATAGTCAAGACAGAAGAAGACTGTAAGGGACTCCAAGAAGATCTCACCAAACTGAGTGACTGGGCAACAAAATGGCAAATGAAATTTAATGTGGGTAAGTGTAAAGTAATGCACATTGGGAAAAATAACCCCAACTATTACAGTATGATGGGGCTAATTTAACTACGACAAATCAGGAAAGAGATCTTGGAGTTATCGTGGATAGGTCTCTGAAAACTTCCACACAGTGTGCAGCGGCGGTCAAAAAGGCAAATAGGATGCTAGGAATTATTAAGAAAGGGATAGAAAACAAGACACAGAATATCCTATTGCCCCTGTATAAGACTATGGTACGCCCACATCTTGAATACTGTGTACAGATGTGGTCTCCTCACCTCAAAAAAGATATTTTGGCCTTGGAAAGGGTTCAGAAAAGGGCAACTAAAAGATTAGGGGTTTGGAACGGGTCCCATATGAGGAGAGGTTAAAGCGACTGGGACTTTTCAGTTTAGAAAAGAGGAGACTGAGGGGATATGATAGAGGAATATAAAATCATGAGTGGTGTGGAGAGGGCGGATAAAGAAAAGTTATTTATTAGTTCCCATAATAGAAGAACTAGAGGACACCAGATGAAATTAATGGGTAGCAGGTTTAAAACTAATAAAAAAAAGTTCTTTTTCACACAGCGTGTAGTCAACCTGTGGAACTCCTTGCCAGAGGAGACTGTGAAGGCTGGGACTATAACAGAGTTTAAAGAGAAGCTAGATAATTTCATGGAGGTTAGGTCCATAAAAGGCTATTAGCCAGGGGATAGAAATGGTGTCCCTGGCCTCTATTTGTCAGAGGCTGGAGAAGGATGGCGGGAGACAAATCGCTTGATCATTTCTCCTGGTGCTGGCCACTGTCGGCAGACAGGCTACTGGGCTAGATGGACCTTTGGTATGATCCAGTACGGCCGTTCTTATGTTCTTATGAAATAAAAACGATGTATACCTGGAATGACAAATATCATGCAGTGGCTGAAGGAGACCACTTCAAGGATTTACCCAGAGAATGTTATTTTAATTGGCCTATGTGCTATTTCTCATCTGAATTCCTGGTGGTGGTAAAAACATTATTTATATTATGATATATTATTTAAAAATGTAAATGAAATATAGGATAAGTTAAAATTGTAGAAGGATCCTTTACAAGCAGTGCCAAAATTTCAACATCCTTATCTTCCTTTAAGCCTGAAGACAGCTTAATAACCAGAACTTGTGAAGTTCTGAACAGAAGAAGATGTTCAAGGCTATTGCATGTGATGTATAAAGCACTACATTTGTAATTCATTTAGTTTTGTGAACAGAAGAAACAAAATACAGAGTTAGCAGGATACATTTTTGAACAGTTGGCATACATCATCCAGCTCATAGCCAAACAAAATGAAGTAGACATCACATTATCAGCAAAAGCAATGAACCCATACTGTACTATTCCAGAAGAAGTAAGCTTCCACCCTATAGTTCAGATATCAGTTGCTTTTAATGGCTGTACAACTAGTAACTATCACTGTAGTCCTGGGAATGTGTTACTTGGTAATAAACAATAAAAAAATCAGGCAGAAAGAAAAAATATGGCAGAAATTTAAAAAACCTACTGTACTAATTTTTTTTTAAAGATTGAAATGCAGGCCTTGAATAACAATGAAAGAAAACAGAAGTAAGGAAACAGAGGTTACTAAGGGACACAACTTGAATTCACAAGTGGTCTTTTAGATAATAGGAAGCTAGCAGATAAAGAAATCATAAGAAAAAGAATAATGTGTGATAAGCTTGCAGCTGCAGCTTTGCTTACCAGCACACTTTGTAGTGCATGGATAGTGCATGACCCAATCTAGAGACTGGTTCATAGAATTAGTAAGCCAATCAAAAAGCATGTGATACAATGCAGAATGTAATGCACACATGTTAATGTTTTAGAATATGTACATAAGCTGATTTATAATTATGTATCCTGGAACTAGAGTTACCATACTTGAACTTTCAAAATAAGAGGACATTCCTGAGAGGGAGTGTATCTGTATCAGTATCTACCAACTCACATCATATTAATGTGTTATATAATCAGCAGTGGATATAGGGCAGGGCGAGCAGGGCGGCTGCCCCGGGCCCTGCGATTCAATAGGCCCTGCGCCAGCGCCAGGGGCGGACTGGCCCAGTGGGATACCAGGAATTTCCTGGTTGGCCGTCCGCCGAAGGGCCAGCGGGCGGCTGCTGGAGGAGGAGGGGGATTGTGACGGGGCCATGTGGGGCCGAGGGAGCGCATGCATGCTGTGCCGTGCAACAGCTGAGAGGGGAAACACCCGGGCGTGGCGTGGAATGATGTCACAGCTCAGGACGTTAAAACTGCATGGCCCAGCGTTGTACCGCTCGGTTCGGCACGTGGTCTGGAGCCTGGGCCGGGGTCACGGCCACCCTGCAAACTGGAAGGCAGAAGGTGGATGGCAGAGGAAGGGCCTTGTGCTGAGGGGAGGGGGGCTGGTCGGGAAAAAAAAAGGGGAAGGCACCAAGGGACAGCATGGAGGAGAGACAAATGCCAGGGGGCCAAGAGGAGACAATGAGGAAAAGGGCAGGAGGGAAGGTGTCAGTGGAGCGGGGACGGGGTTATGATGGGAGAGGAGAGGGTAAGGGCATTGGGGGCTAAAGGGGGGAGGCAGAGGTGCTGGGGGAAGGCTTGAAAGGAGGGGTGGGCATGAGGAAGGTGGGGATGGAGCAAGGCATGTGTGAGGGCACAGAGGCATGAGGGGAATGGGGCAGAGGGTGGTGAGGAGGTGGGCATCAGGGAAAAAGAGGGCAAAGGGCACAGGGGCAGTGAGGGAAGGAGGGCACCAGGAGGGTGCAGGGGTAAGGGAAGGTGCAGGTGCCAGGGGATTCTGGGGGTGAAGCAGAAGGGCAGACACCTGCAGGGAGGGACCAGCACCAGAGGAGATAGGCAGGGCAGGTGTGTAGAGGAAGGTGTTAGGAGAGGGGATGAGGAGGGGTAGCTCACATGATCAGAGTGGGGCTACTGGAGGAGTGGGCACAGGGGGGATGCCTTTTTTCTATTTTTTCTCCAAAGGGGGGGCCCCACAAAATTGTGCTGCCCTGGGCCCCACAAAACTCTCATCCGCCCCTGTATATAATATATACATATATATATATATATTCCATATTATATGCTAAATATATACATATATAACACATTAGTACAACGTGAATTGGTAGATACTGATACAGATACATTCCCTCTCAGAAGTGTCCTCTTTTTGAAAGTTCAAATATGGCAATCCTACTGGAATTGTGGTGCACCCTAACCTACTCTCCTGCACATACACCTGAGTCTGATCACCTCAGATGTACATAAGAACATAAGAACGGCCGTACCGGGTCAGACCAAAGGTCCATCTAGCCCAGTATCCTGTCTGCCGACAGTGGCCAGCACCAGGTGCCCCAGAGGTGGACCGAAGACAATGATCAAGCGATTTGTCTCCTGCCATCCCTCTCCAGCCTCTGACAAACAGAGGCCAAGGACACCATTTTATCCCTGGCTAATAGCCTTTTATGGACCTAACCTCCATGAAATTATCTAGCTTCTCTTTAAACTCTGTTATATTCCTAGCCTTCACAGCCTCCTCTGGCAAGGAGTTCCACAGGCTGACTACACGCTGTGTGAAGAAGAACTTTCTTTCATTAGTTTTAAACCTGCTACCCATTAATTTCATTTGGTGTCCTCTAGTTCTTCTATTTAGGGAACTAATAAATAACTTTTCTTTATCCGCCCTCTCCACACCACTCATGATTTTATACACCTCTATCATATCCCCTCAGTCTCCTTTTTCTAAACTGAAAAGTCCCAGTCGCTTTAACCTCTCCTCATATGGGACCCGTTCCAAACCCCTAATCATTTTAGTTGCCCTTTTCTGAACCCTTTCCAAGGCCAAAATATCTTTTTGAGGTGAGAGACCACATCTGTACACAGTATTCAAGATGTGGGCGTACCATAGTTTTATACAGGGGCAGTAAGATATTCTGGGTCTTATTTTCTATCCCTTTCTTAATAATACCTAGCATCCTATTTGCCTTTTTGACCGCCGCTGCACACTGTGTGGAAGTTTTCAGAGACCTATCCACGATAACTCCAAGATCTCTTTCCTGATTTGTCGTAGCCAAATTAGCCCCCATCATACTGTACGTATAGTTGGGGTTATTTTTCCCGATGTGCATTACTTTACACTTATCCACATTAAATTTCATTTGCCATTTTGTTGCCCAATCACTCAGTCTGGTGAGATCTTCTTGGAGTCCCTTACAGTCTGCTTCTGTCTTGACTATCCTAAACAGTTTGGTATCATCTGCAAACTTTACCACCTCACTGCTTACCCCTTTCTCCAGATCATTTATGAATAAGTTGAACAGGATTGGTCCCAGGACTGACCCTTGGGGGGACACCACTAGTTACCCCTCTCCATTCTGAAAATTTACCATTTATTCCTACTCTTTGTTTCCTGTCTTTTAACCAGTTCTCAATCCAAGAAAGGACCTTCCCTCTTATCCCATGGCCATGTAGTTTACACAAGAGCCTTTGGTGAGGGGACCTTGTCAAAGGCTTTCTGGAAATCTAAGTATACTATATCTACTGGATCCCCCTTGTCCGCATGTTTGTTAACTCCTTCAAAGAACTCTAATAGATTAGTAAGACAGGATTTCCCTTTACAGAAACCATGTTGACTTTTGTCCAACAAATTATGTTCTTCTACATGCTTCACAATTTTATTCTTTACTATTGTTTCCACTAATTTGCCAGGTACTGAAGTTAGACTTACCGGTCTGTAATTGCCGGATCGCCTCTAGAGCCCTTTTTAAATATTGGTGTCACGTTGGCTACCTTCCAGTCATTAGGTACGGAAGCCGATTTAAGGGATAGGTTACAAACCACAGATAATAGTTCAGCAATTTCCCATTTGAGTTCTTTTAGAACCCTTGGATGAATGCCATCCGGTCCCGGAGATTTGTTAACATTAAGTTTTTCTATTTGTTCCAAAACCTCCTCTAATGACACTTCAATCCGGGACAGTTCCTCAGATTCATTACCCACAAAGGACGGTGCAGATTTGGGAATTTCCCCAACGTCCTCAGCCGTGAAGACTGAAGCAAAGAAATCATTTAGTTTCTCCGCAATGGCTTTATCGTCCTTGATTGCGCCTTTTATAATTCGATCGTCTAGGGACCCACAGGTTTTTAGCAGGCTTCCTGCTTCTAATGTACTTAAAAACATTTTGTTATTTCTTTTGAGTTTTTGGCTAGCTGTTCCTCAAAATCTTCTTTTGCTTTTCTTATTACAGTTTTACACTTGATTTGACAGTGTTTATGTTCCTTTCTATTTATCTCACTAGGATTGGACTTCCACTTCTTAAAAGATGCCTTTTGTCCCTCACTGCTTCTTTTACATGGTGGTTAAGCCAGTGACTCTTTTTAGGTCTCTTGCTATGTTTTTAATTTGGGGTATACATTTAAGTTGGGCCTCTATTATGGTGTCTTTAAAAGTTTCCATGCAGCTTGCAGGGATTTGGCTCTAGTCACTGTGCCTTTTAATTTCTGTTTAACTAACCTCCTCATTTTTGTGTAATTCCCCTTTTTGAAATTAAATGCCAGGGTGCTGGTCTGCTGAGGTGTTCTTCCCACCACAGGAATGTTGAATGTTATTATATTATGGTCACTGTTCCCAAGCGATCCTGCAACTGTTATCTTTTGGACCTGATCCTGCGCTCCACTCAGGACTAAATCGAGAATTGCCTCTCCCCTTGTGGGTTCCTGTACCAGCTGCTCCAAGAAGCAGTCATTTAAGCCATTGAGAAATTTTATCTCGGCTTCTCTTCCTGAGGTGACATGTATCCAGTCAATATGGGGGTAATTAAAATCCCCCATTATTATAGAGTTCTTTATTTTGGTAGCCTCTCTAATCTCCCTCAGCATTTCAATGTCAGTATCCCTGTCCTGGTCAGGTGGTCGGTAATAAATCCCTACTGCTAATTTCTTATTTTTGGAGCATGGAATTACTATCCATAGCAATTCTATTGAACATGTTGATTCATTTAATATTTTTATTTCATTTGATTCTACATTATCTTTCACATACAGTGCCACTCCGCCACCCAGCCGGCCTGCTCTATCCTTTCAATATATTTTATATCCCGGTATGATTGTGTCCCACAGATTTTCCTCATTCCACCAGGTTTCAGTGATGCCTATTATGTCAATCTCCTCATTTAATACTAGGTACTCTAGTTCACCCATCTTATTAGTCAGACTCCTAGCATTTGTGTAGAAGCACTTTAAAAATTTGCCACTGCTTATTTCTCTGCCCTTCCCTGATGCATTGGATTCCTTTGTACGTGGTTGTTTGTCTGCTCTGGCCCATGGTTTGCCCTCTCCCTCCTCTCTTTCTGACTACAGCTTAGAGAATCTCTATCAATGGATTCTCCTCTAAGAGAAGTCTCCCTCCGATTTACGTGCATCTCCACACCAATCGGCTTTCCCCATCTCTCAGTTTAAAAACTGCTCTCGGCCTTTTTAATGTTTAGTGCCAGCAGTCTGGTTCCACCCTGGTTTAGGTGGAGCCCATCCTTCCTGTATAGGCTCCCCTCTCCCAAAAGTGTCCCCAGTTCCTAATAAATCCAAACCCCTCTTCCCTACACCATCGTCTCATCCACGCATTGAGATTCTGAATCTCTGCCTGCCTACCTGGCCCTGCACGTGGAACTGGAAGCATTTCCGAGAATGCCACCATAGAGGTCCTGTATTTCAGTCTCTTTCCTAGCAGCCTAAATTTGGCCTCCAGGACATCTCTCCTACCCTTCCCTACGTCATTGGTACCTACATGTACCACAACCACCGGCCCCTCCCCAGCACTACACATAAGTCTATCTAGATGCCTCAAGAGATCCGCAACCTTCGCACCAGGCAGGCAAGTGACCATACGGTTCTCCCAGTCATCACAAACCCAACTATCTATGTTTCTAACGATCGAATCACCCACTACTAACACCTGCCTCTTCCGAACTGGAATTTCCTCCCCCTCAGAGGTATCCTCAGTGCGAGAGGATACATAACATCCTCTGGGAGGAGGGTCCCAACTACGGGATGGTTTCCCTCTGCTCCCATTGAATGCTCTGTTCCCTTGAGACTTTCATCCTTCTTAAGAGCACTGGGGCTCTCAGACTGGAGGTGGGACAGTACTACAGTGTCCCGGAAAGTCTCATCCACATATCTCTCTACCTCCCTTAGCTCCTCCAGTTCAGCCACCCTGGCCTCCAAAGCCCGAACTCGGTCTCTGATGGTCAGGAGCTCCTTGCAACGGGTGCACACATACGCGACCCGCCCACAGGGCAGGTAATCATACATGTTACACCCGCAATAAACAGGATAGCCCCACTCTGCTGCTGGGCTTCTGTCTCCATTTTCTAATGAATAAGTTTAAGTGTAAACTGGGATTCTTTTAAACCTCTGGAATATAGATTATTATAAGAGTTATGTTTTAAAGAAGGCCAGAAGTCACTAGTGCCCTCTAACCTCCCCCTCCAAACTCCCTCTCCAAACTCCCTGTTAGCAGTTCCTGTTCACAAGCTCCCTGGTCGCTGAGTCACAGGCTTATATAGCTCTGGTAGCCCCTCCCCCTGACTGAGGCTCAGCCAATTAACAGAGGCTTCTAGATTTCAAACCTTTTAGAAGCTCCTTCAAGCAAACAAACAAACCAACCAAACAGACAAACACAAGCTCAGCACACAGCAAATAACTCCCCCACACACAAACACACACTCCAGACAGCCACTTACCACAAGGGTCCCATTTTTACTCCTCTTTTACCTGGAGAACTCCCTCTCCAAACTCCCTGTTAGCAGTTCCTGTTTGCAAGCTCTATATGTAGCTTTATAAAATTCCAAAAAAAGGAATCTTGGTGATGAGTCCAGATTTGAACCAAGTGCTTGGATTCCAGAAACTAGATAAGTTTCTGGAAGTTGTTCTGGATAAGCAACATGGAAAAGGTCTCAGAGGGTATCCCAACACAATGGGTTTTGGGTCATGCCGGAAATTCCTACCAAAATCACTAGCAAAAGGATTATGGTTTAATGTTATCAAAACTTCCATTCAGTGTAAATATATATTCAACAATGGGAACATTGAGTGTCCATATTGGTTATAAACTCTATAATTATGTGATTGTAAACACAACCTTGCTTTTAGCTACCTGTAGTCGTGAGATTAACAAAAAAACATGCCCTGGAATAAAAATCTTGAACCTGCTCATCCACACTTACTCATCGCTGGGATAATCTACTATTCATTTTCTGTTAAAGATTTTCCATCAGTAAGCTATTTGACATCCTCTCTGAGTTGCTTGCCTGCACAGCTTTTCAGTTGCTTATCCATCAACATGTTGGACACATGGGGAGAAAAAAAATACTTGTTTTGAAACTGAAACAGAAAAAAAAGTTGAAAAATCCCATTTGTGAGGGTAACTAAAGGAGGCACTGCAAGAATGTTTATTTTTTAAATGGAGTTTAAATGCATGCTTATTTTATATGTATGTGTTCTGTTGATTTTGGATCCTGGGAATAAATTATTGCACAGCAAACACAAACAAACAAACCAACACGACCTTCAGTGCTTGCTTTTAGATAAACTTGTTTTAATACTGTCTGTAAAGCATCTTTGCTTGTTCATTCAATGTCCTAGTGCAAGATTTTCCACATAGAAATCATCTTCATCTCTTTCTGTCTTTTAAAGTATTTCTATTCATTTCAATAGAAGAAGAGATGAAAGGACTTAGAGCAACAATCATTTCACTTCAAAATACAATCGAAGAAATGTAGTATTAGAAGAGATGTCGAAAAGTCAACAAGTCCAGCTCCATGAACTGTGGCAGAACCAGGTAAACCTAGATTATCCCTGACAAGTGTTTGTCCAACATGTTTTTAAAAACTTCCAATCACAAGGATTCCACAATCTACCTTGGAAGCCTATTCCATAGCTCAATTACTTTTGTAGTTAGAAAGAATATCAAACCCTAATCTCACTTGCTGCAGACTAAGTCCATTCCTCCTTGTTCCATCTTTAATGGACATCATAAACAATTGGTCACCTTCCTCTTTATAACAGCCCTTAACATATCTGAAGATTGTTATCAGGGCCACCCTCGGTTTTCTTTTCTTAAAACTAACATGTCCAGTTTTTTCACTTTTCCTCATAGTTCAAGTTTTCTAAACCTTTCATAATTTCTGTTGCTTGCCTCTAGAATCTCTCTAATTTGTCCACATCTTTGCTAAAATGTGGCATGCAGATAGGGTGACCAAATAGCAAGTGTGAAGAATTGGGTTGGGTAGGGGATAATATATAAGACAAAGACCCAAATATCAGAATTGTCCCTATAAAATCAGGGCATCTGGTCATTCTACACCTAGAACTGGACAGACTATTCCATTTTAGGCCTCACCATTGCTGAGTAGACCTAGATCAGTGGTCACCAACCACTGGTAGGATCGGGATCTACTGGTAGATCTTGGAACTTTTTACAGGTGATCCTGAGAGGTTTGGCCGGGAGGCTACCAAGTTCCAGTACTTCATCTGCCCCTCAGCACTGCTGTACTGCTCCTGCCCTCTGCCTTGGAGGTGCCCCTCACTCCTGGGAGCCTCCTGTTTGCTGTGCAGGGCACAGGAAGAAGAGGAAGGGGGGTGTTGATGTCAAGATACTCCTCCCTCCACCTTGTACCCCATCTCCACAGAGCAGAGGAGGACAGGAATGGAAAGTTTTCTGGCTGCTTTTGGGAGTGGTGCAGGGGCAGGGTAGGGGTGAGCCTGCCTTACCTACCTGCACCACCACCCAGAACCCACCTGTGGTAAGTAGTGTCCAGCTGGAGCCAGCATTCCAAACCCTGGTTCCAGTCCTGAACCCCTTCTGAACTCCAAACCCTTGACCCCAGCCTGATAAAAGTGAGTGAGGATGGAAGAGGGAGGATGAAGTGAGCAGGGGTGGGGTCTCAGACAAGGGACCGGAAGGAGGTGGGGCAAGGGTGTTTGGGTTTGAGGTAGATCCTGGATTTCACTTAAATTCAAAAAGTGATCTCATGCTGAAAAAGGCTGGGGACAACTGACCTAGATAAATACTTCCCATCTCTAACATACCATACTCCTGTCAGTACATGCCAGAATATTAGCCTTTTTTGTAGTTGCATCACATTGTTGACTTATTCAGTTTGTGAGTCACTCTGATCCCAATATCTTTTTCAGCAGTACTAACCCATAGACAGTTATTCCTCATTTTGTAGGCATGCATTTGATTTTTCCTTCCTAAGAGAAGTACTTTGCACTTGTCTTTATGGAATTTCATCTTGTTGAATTTGTATGAATTCTCCAGTTTTTCAAGGTTGGTTTGAATTCTAATCCTGTCCTCCAAAGTGCCTGCAACCTTTCCAGCTTCATGTCATCTGCAAATTTTATAAGCATACTGTCCACTCCATTATCCAAGTGATTAATGAACATATTGAATAGTATAAAGATTGCATAGTATAACAGAACAGTATAAGTATTGAACATATAGAATAGTATAAGACTCAGGACTGACCTCCATGGACTCTCTAGTTATACTGTCTCAATTTGACAGTGAACCATTAATAACTACTTGGAGTATGGGCTTTCAACAATTGTGTACATAGTTTATAGTAATTTAATCAAAACCACAATTCCTTATCTTCAAACACCTTACTAAAATCAAGCAATATCACATCTATTGCTTTCCTCTTTTCCACTAGACCAACAGACTGACAAAGAAGGAAATTAGGTTGTTCTGGCATGATTTGTTCTTGACAAATCCATAATGACTATCCCTTTTATTCTCCAGATGGTTTAATAATTTGCTGCAATGTCTTTTCAGGTATCTAAGTTAGTCTGACTTGTATATAATTCCCCAGGTAAATACTGGTGTGATGATTGAACAGGCTTAAGTTCACATGAGATATAGTACCTTCCTGTCATAGGCAATTGATGCTGACATTTCTAGGAGTAGGGTTTTCTGCTATGCTAAGCACAGCTGGGAGGATGGATTTTTTTATTTTATTATTTTATTTTATTTTTATTTATTTTTTTGGCAGAGGGAGACACCAGGACTTAGATCACAAACTCTTTGGGACACGAGACATCTTTTAGTTTTGATTTATGAGTGAAATGAAAATTTCATTCACACAGGGGCTTCAATGAACTAGAGGTTGGACCTCCATGGTCCAGCACTCTTGGGACCTGCCCCATTCTAAAAGAGGGAATTTGCTGTATCAGGAGAGGTTCCCTGCCACCAGTCTCCCAGGATGCTTCCCCTCCCTATGGCTGGCTCCGCTCTGGCCCCACTGCAACTGGGATCCAGCCTGCAGGACTTGGACTTGGGCTCCAGCCCATTGGATCTCCTCAGGGACAGGGCTTGCCAGCTGCTCCAGGGCTCCCCAGGGATGGGGCTTACTGGTCCAGCTGCTGTCCTGCCTGGCCAGGGCTCCCTGGGGACAGGGCTCACTGATCCAGCTGCTGCCCCACTTGGCTGAGGCTCCCCGGGGATGGAGCTCAGCGGTCCAGATGCTGCTCTGCCTGGTTGGGGCTCCCCGGGGATGGAGCTCCCAGCTGGTTTGCACTCCCACATGCTGGGGCTCTCTGGTCCAGCAACATCCATGGTCCTTCTGGACCACAAATGTTTCCAGACCAGAGAGTCCTGGATTTAGGAGGTTCAACTGTACTGCAATACAAATAGCAAGAAGTAAGAATAACAACACTCTGGGATGTACTATAGAAAGGCAAACAGGCATGTTTCTTTCCTCACTGTGCTGTGAGCTGGCTGATGTTTTCAGCCAGGCTCTCAGAAGCTTTGTAACAAAATACCAGTAGCTAAACAGCACCATAACTTTGTTTAGCTAGGTAATGCTTTTTAATGTATCAGTCAAGCAATAGCAGGAGGCAACAATGTAATGCAGAGAAAGTGCAACTGCAGTTGATAGATATGCCCATGATGCCCTTGATGTAAGTCACCAAGGTTCTATCAGAGAACACTGACAACTTAATTGAAGAAAGAGTTGAGATGCTGAAGTCCTTTGCCAGCCTACAATGTGCCCCATGAATTCAAGCACCCTGAGTAAGTGTTCCTATAAGGAAAAGACAAATTGTGCTCTATGCCTATATATGTCTAACATACACACAGGTGTCAAGTGAATTTCATGCTGCTGAAAAGTACAGCCCTCCTATAGTTCCCACACTGGAGATGCTAGTGCTTCCAGCTGTGCTAGCCACTGCCTGCTGTGACTCCTGTGCCTGCAACCCAAGTATAGCCCCTCTCGTCCTGCAAAAAATCTGTGCCAGTATAATTTGCCCTTTGGTGTGTATGTTTTACATTGCTTTCACTGACACGACAGTGCAATATTATACCAGACTGGAAATCAAAATATAAACATACATCACAAAAAATAGACACATTTCCTATGAAACTATCATTTTTGTATGTCCGTTTTATTAGCATTTAGTTTGAAAAAGACAAAAGTACAAGTTATCTTTATTAACATTGAATTTTACTGACTATCCCATGTTTTCTGGTCCAGAACTGAGTCCTAATTTACACCAGAGTTACATTTCCCTACCTTGAGGCTAGCTAGAGACTGGTTTGTCACTCACACAACTTAGAGTAGCCTCAAGTCTCCTCCAGTTTGTGCCCAGCTGTCAATAGCCTGCTGGGCCATCCCAGCAACTGACTGTTGCCTGAAGGGCCATCAGTAGCTAGGATCACTGGTTATAAGGAAGTCCTGATCACGTTTCCTTTCTTCTGGGAATGCCTCTTTTGTTGTATACAGTGTATATACACTGTGTAGCACAATGGTGCCCAGATATGTGATTAGGACTTTTAGGGGCTAATGCAATACCCAAAGACAGTACAGCCAAGTGGTATGATAGTGATTGTATACCACCCACAATGAAATTCTTCTTGGCAGCATACCCTCCTCCCACCCCCCGGGAGTCATTTAAACTGCTATATAACTCTTCTGTGCTTCTTAGTGAGGAGAGACTCTGGCCTCGTGCATCTTGCTTTATGTTAGTATGTGCTGGGGCACTCTGTGTTTATAGGTCTTTAGAGAAACAATAGCTGATAGAAGGAAAATACATCAGCTATCCTTCGTTTGTCTGCAAAGCAGAAGCACTGCACCAATGTTCCTGATTTCAAGCATGGGCAGACCCATCGACCGGGGGTGGGGAGCAAGAAGGGCAGTTGCTCTGGGATCCGGTGATTCAAAAGGACCTGGGATTTCCAGCCACCACTGCTGCTACTGCAGAAGTGGCAGCAGGCCCTTTAAATCACTACTGGAGTGCCGTGATACACGTTCCGGGTTGCTCCAGGTGGTGCTGTTGGCTGGCTGTCCTAGCTCCGCCCCTTCTGCCTGAGGCCCCGCCACCTCTGGCAGCACAGAGCCGGGCTCTCCCATATCTTGCCCAGGGGCCGGGCAAGCCCCTGAACATGGGGCATTGTTCAAAATGGCCATGCCCAAGCTGCTGAAAATCTTCAAATTTATTCTCCAGTTTGTGACTTCCTCGTCTAGTTTCAAGACATAGAAACACCAAGACACCCTGAATCCTCCTAACTTTGCAAGATACAAACAAATTGTACTGTCACAATTTCATGATACTGATCACTGGTTTGTAATATGATGTAATATGTAACATGGGCAAAAATCTCAGCTGGTAGGCTTCCATGTAGTACATTGATTTTGATACAGAATAGTGTTTTGCGCCAGCTGAGACTCTGGTCAATTATTCAGTAAATCATTTTTTTAATTAAATCATTAGCTATATGTTTCCTTTACTTTGAAGAAATCATTTAACCAAATACCTATTTACAGTGAATTTTCCCTTTAAAAAAATGTCTTTATGTCTATAGATCTATGGGGAAATAGTTAGCCTCTGGAATCCATCATCACAAGCATAAGGGTGGTTTTTTTTCTCTTTGCTTAGGTACATGAACAGACATAGTGACATATGTACAAACTTCCCCTCCATTGGCTCAATAGTGCCCTCCATCAAATAGTTCCAGTTTCCCACAATATTCTAATTTAATTAAGGGATCACATCTTTATTCAGCAGATGGCACAGTAAGTTAGTTAAGAAGGTTAAAGCATAATACACTTTCCAATTGTCTTTGGAAACTGTTTTAGAAATGATTAATGAAGCTATGGGCTGTTATAAGTAGGTTTGGAAGGATTACATTTTTATCAGTAAATACCGATTTCACTGTACAAACACATACTAAGGAAAAAATATTTCCATCAATAATCATCAACATTTACAGATAGACAAGTCAGAAAATGGCTGATTGAGAACTTATTGGAGTCTCATCATTCAAAATGAATTGTAATGCTGGTGTTAGTGGAACTGGACCAGAGACACTATTTAGATAGCTTTAACTTTTTGAATCTCAGCATTTACTACCATTAATAATTATTGTCTAATCCCTCTCCCTCTGATTTCCTGCTACTGTGAACATTTAAATCTATGAACTATTTCACACATCTGAACATTTAAATTGATAAAAATGAAAAAACGGCTTGAAATAAACATTGATTGAAATGATAAAAATAATAAAATTATGCCAAGTCTAGCTATCAGCCTCTTTTTATCCTCTGCAAACTCTGCTGTGAGGTCTCTTGCTGGTAGTGAGTATTTATATACAGAGTACAATCAGCTCAAAAAGGAAGAAGTTATGTTTCTGTCTGGTTTCAAGGAGTTCAATATTCTTCGAGTCACTGTAGCAATCAATACTAGTGATTTATAGGGGATAAAAAATACTGTACAAAAGTGATGGTTCAGGTTCTTTCATTAAGAGGCCCAAAGTGATGGATTCCAAGTGAAATAAACGTAAATGTGAAATAAAAGTATGGGCCAAATCCATCTGTCATTTACACCTATGTAAAGGCAGAGTACAGGCGGGATCTTCCTCGGGACCCGAACTGTGGAGTTTGTCAGATCAGGGGAGGTCAGGGCTCCCCTCCTGGCTGTAAGCCTCTGCCACTGGGCTTTGCTCCTGGCCCAGCTGGGGCTAAATTCACCACCACCAGCCTTGCTGCCTCCAGTGCTGCAGGGGCTGCTCTTCACTCTAGCCCTAGCCAGGGCTGCACTGCCAGCCCTTCTGCCTCTGTCCCTGGGAGAGCTGGGGATGGAACTCCTTGTCCCAAGCCCTCTCCACTGAAGCATAATCCATTAATACTGGTCTCCTGCAGATGGAATAATTTCAGCTTGAAATTCTGCTATTGGTAATTTTTTTTTTTTTTTTTGGGCAGAGAATTCATTGTTCCCATGAAGCTGCTATACTAAAACCACATACTGCTCGAGACCGGGGGAGCTGACAAAATTGCCAGCTGACTGGGCAAGATGCAGGGGGTGGGAAGGGTAGCTCCGTGCTTCCGGAAGGGGTGGGCCCTTGAATAGAAGGGGCAGTGGAACAATATCTGTAGCAATAAAAAACTTGCATAACCTTATACAACTGCACATAACTAATTCCAGAAATATTCTAGAATTAGAGGATGGCCTGCAAATTGTCTTGTGCAAAAAGGGGCCCTGCAGACTTAATAACTCAGCTTGGTTGGAATGTCAGAGACAGCCTGCTTTTTGTAGAGTGCTGTTACAGAATTTCACTCCCTGCTGCACTGTACCAACTTCACTGCCTAGCATGCCCTAATATTCCTAGTTCATATATAGCCAGTAGCTGAACTGCTTTCAGTTGTAGAACACATGTTATTTGGGCATTCTAAAACTCTCTACCCTATTATATTTGCCTTATCTACTGACTTCCCTCATGTCACCTTTTGTTTATCTTGTTGTAGTGGCTTCTTTAACTCTACAACAAGCCCTGTCACGCTGTCACATTTTACCATCAAAGTCTTTGTTTCCAAGAACCTCTTTGCACCCATCTAATAATTTTTCACAAGATGCCAAGTTCTTGGAATCAGTACAGCAAATGCCACATAAGCTATCAGACATGTCATTGCTTAACTCTCTACCTGCAATACGCAGGTGATATATTTAGCAGAAGAGCAGCTTGTCAAGCCAAAACTTAAACAACAAACTTTAGGCAAAGGCCTTCTAGATCAAGGTCTACAAGTACAGCAGTTCAGCTGCATTTCTTTACTAATGGTGTGTAGCTATGCTGGGCCTCAGCATTCTTATTTGGAGGTATTCATTCCCCTCTGAATAGTGCTCTCCATACTGACAGAGAGGAAGAGGCATGGCCAGTTGGAAGGTCATGAGAAAGAGCAAATCAAGCCCTAGCAAAGAGTTGTAAATGAAGAAAGGATCTATGAGGAGGTCAGGGAGTTGGGGAGTCTTGGGCAAGAAACACTGGAAAAGAAGGAACTAGCAGCGGGCAGTATAAGCTGGAAGCTAAGTCTTAGGGACTGAAAAGAATAGTACTATGGTTATGTGGAAATCATCTGGACTGTCATGAACATTAAAAAAAGTCTAGGTTTTCTCCTGTTTGCGGGGATGGGTGAAGGTTCAGTTGGCTCTGATTTTTATTGAAACTTCTGGTCTATTATTCTGCACTATACCTTGGATGTCCTACTCTCCATCTTTTGTACACAGAGCTTTCAAAACCGTCCAACAAGAACTAACTCAAAGTGACCATTATATTATAGAAATCATCTCAATGTGACTAATAGTTCAGAGAAGTTCCCTCCAAAGCAAACAGCTTTATTCACTGAGACGTTGCCATTCTACCCCTTTGCTGCTAGACTGGAAGAATGTATTGATCACGCAAGAGGTATCACATCTATTGGTATATTCTTTCTTCTGTTGTTTCTGATTGTTCTCAATGCTTGAGTGAGCTCTCCTTCAGACAGTGAAATTACCTCAACTTCACCATCCAGAACAGCAGGGTCATTATGCAAGCGCAGAAGGACATGTGCTTTTCTGAAGACACTTGGAATGTAAAGTGGTACAAATGTGTATTAGAGGGAATAGAAGCCAGAAATTAAGGTAGGAAGGTTTTATATCTTGATAATACATCCTCTAGTAGATATGGTAAAGACAAAGGGCCAAATTCATTCCTGGGAGGAAGGTATTTCCCCAAGATCATCATAGAGTAACATTATAGTTTCATCAGTCTGACAATAATTGAGGTTTCATCATGTCAGGGTATGTCTACACAGCAAAGTTATTTCGAAATAACAGCCTGTGACCAAGCGTGTCCTGGTCTGTTTATTGATCCCTCATTAACATAGACCTAAAGCCCCTCCACCTCACCCTGAGTCTGTATTTCATGAGTTTTCCCACCAGTCTTTGACCTAGTCGGTGGCACTCGGTTTTTCTCCCCTCAGTCGGCAGCGACAGTTCACGGTCTGGCCGCTGAGTTATCTTCCCGGGTTACAGTGGGGAGAGGGGGACCCGGGCCCGCCCTCACTCACGGGCCCCAGCCCAGGGCCCTAAGGACAGGGACTTCGTCGTAGTCCTGTCCGGCTGACGGGGCTTTCCGCCACAACACATCAGCCCTCAGGCTTGTATCCGTCGCCCTACCCTGGGCTGCTTCCTCTCCCCATTCTTTGCCTTCGCCGGCAGGGCGTCCCTGGTTCCCTGCCACCGGGGATAGTCACCGTCTGGCGGAAGGGCTTTCCCTTCCCTCCTCTCCACTCGGTAGCCCAGCTCCTCTCTCCCTTGCCTGTTCCTACCCTTTTTGAGTGCCAGTCTGTGCCATTTTAAATCTCCCGCCGCCTCTTGTCGCCCGTGCTGACATCAGCCCCCCTGTGACGCACCCCTCCCCCTTTGCCCGGTGCGTCTCCGTCACCGGCTTATGCTGTCCCTCCAATTCCCCCTTCCCCACTCTTGCTGTTGGTGCCGGGAGGCTCGTTGACACGGTGCACTTGCTCGGCGGCGAGCAAACAGCCGGTGCAGCACCGGTATTCGGTCCCCTGTGCCGCGAGCAGCCCGGCAGCTGGGGGGTCTAGAGTGTGGGGCGGTGATGCCCCGTCAAACAGCCGTTATTTCAAAATAACTTTACTAGTGTCTACACAGCCAAACCGCTATTTTGAAATTAATTTGAAATAGCAGAGCGCTTATTTTGAATTTGGTAAACCTCATTCCACGAGGAATAATGCCAAATTCAAAATAGCTAATTCGAAATAAGTGCTGTGTAGACACTTATATGGAAATAGGGGGCCTCCAGCCTTCCCAGGGTTGATGGCCACTCCAACCTCAACCAAGAACACTCTTCTCCCTCCCCCCTCCCCAGAGCCCTTAAAGGGGTTGACTCTGGCCACAGTGCCTGTGCCAGCTCCAAGCCTGCCAGCCCAGAGCCAGCAGTGGCCACCGGGGCCCTGACCCAGTGGCCCCAAAACATGAACCAGCAAGCCACTGGCAGCCAGCCTTCCACCGCTCCCCAGGAGCAGTCTGCCAGCTCCCAGGAGCCTGCCAGGGCCTGGAGAAGGCGGGCGCCTTCCTGGTCCAGGGTGGAGATCATGGACCTTATTCAGGTTTTGGGGGATGCCCCCAATGTCCATGATCTCCGCTCTAGATGGAGGAACATGGCCATCTATGGCAGGATAGCTGCCAGCCTGGCCACCAAAGGCCACATGCGAACCCAGGAGCACGTTTGCATGAAACTCAAGTTGGTCCGGCGAGACCCCCAACACTGAGCCCTGAGCTTCCCCTCCCCCTTCTTCCCCTTGCTTCCCCCTTCCAGCTCCCTCCTCCCAGGTTTCCCCTTCCCCTCTCCCACCCTCTCTTCTCCCCTCTCCTGCCTCCTTTCCCCAGTCTCACCAGAGTTTCATTCCACCCCCAGTTTTGTTAAATAAAGAGAGTTTGTGTTTATGAAAATACATGTATTTTATTTTACATCAGGAAGAGGGGTTAGGGAGGGGTAAGTGGAAGGACGTGAGGGAGGAATGAGGCACAAGCCCCCAGTGGGGCAGACCAGGGAGGCTCTTAGTGCTCCTCAGGGTGGAAGCTCTCCCGCAGGGCCTCCTGGATACTGACAGCCCCCCGATGGACCTCCCGTATGGCAGCCTGCAGAAAGTGCAGCCAGCTTGCAACAACGCATCCACGAGAAGCACCAGAGTGCCCAGGGGCAGCTCTGGCTCCATGTTGCAGAGTGCTATGGTGTCCCGAGTGAGGGCAATCAGAGCATGCAGAGACAAAATGCTTTGCTGTCCCTCATCTAGGTAGGCAAGCATCAGGGAAAGGTGAGAACCGGCTGTCCTGGGGGGGGGGGCCCTTTAAGCACAGGCCTCAGATAGCCTCAGGCAGCAGCTACTCAAAGTAACTCCTGACCTGATGCCCTGCCGGACCTGGCTCCGGCCGGTCTTAAATGCAATTCAGCGTCCACTCAGTGTGGACGTGCTATTTTGAAATAGCAAAACGCTATTTCGAAATGCATTTTGTGTGTAGACGCATTATTTCGAAATAAGGTATTTCGAAATAACTATTTCGAAATAAGATATTTCGAAATAATGCTGTAGTGTAGACATACCCTCAGTGATGTCTTCTGACTTCATCTGCAGATATCATTGATCTAAGGTATCTCAGAGGTTCTGTTCTTCAAGCATAGTAAATGATTATGAGTTTCAGTTCCTCAAAATCTAAAGACTATTCCTGCAGGCCTGACCAGCAACCAAAATGTTGTTACAGCAATAAGTAATAAAGTGCATTTATTTATCTGTAAGGGCACACTCAACTACACCCACACCTCTGAAACTCTGATTGATTTTTCTTTTTGCTTTTTTATATATGTACTTTTATTACTTTAGTTATTATTTTCTTTTCCTTTTTCTCTTAATTAAAATCACCAGTCTACCTTTATTTTCTTCCCTAGTTTCTATTGGAGAAATTACACTTTATCTCCGCTCTTAACATTTTCTGTTTCTGTTAATGTTGCATGCAGTCAATGAATGAAATCATCATAGTTCCACTGTTGCATGGGTTTATGCCCACGTGTCTTGGAGCAGAAGACAAGAGTGAGAGGGGATTTGATAGCAGCCTTCAATGAGCTCAGTGGTGGCCAACCAGTTAATTAGAGACAAAGAGCCAAAATAGCTGTGGATAGAGTGCAAAGAGCCACATATTATATATTTATTTTTATATATCTATATATCTATGTCTATATACACCCCCCATATCTATATCTACACACACACACACCTATATCTGTATCTATATCTATATCTATATCTATACACACACACACCCATATCTATATATAGATATAGCTATAGATAGGTGTGTGTATAGATATAAATATATAGATGTGTGTGTATAGATATAGATATAGATATAGATATATAGGTGCATATATGCAGGTGTGTATCTATCTATCTATCTACACCTACACCCATCTATACATATATATATATATATATATATATATATAGTATACAAAATATAGTGATAAAAATAACATTACAGGACATTTCGGTTCTGTTGTAGAATACCCTACAGAGAGTTATCTAGTCCGCTGATTGGCTACTAATGACCAGTTAATGATTTTCTGATTGGCTCACATTTTGCACTAGGATACAGATTTAAATCTATACAACAGGCAAATGAAAATTAGTAATAGACGACAAATATTAACAGACCATTTACTAAACACCAATAAAAAAATCTCTAGTCACTTAAAAAATTCACGTCCAGTCCCTAGATCTTCAGAGAACTTGACAAGGAACAAACATCAAATTAAAAAAAACCTTTCAAAATACAGTAATATTCTCACACTAAAAATAAGAAGCTTCAGGGGGTAGCCGAGTTAGTCTGTACAGGATAAAACTTAAAAAAACAACAAATAGTCTGGTAGCACTTTATAGACTAACAAAAATATGTAGATGGAATCATGAGCTTTCGTGGGCACAGCCCACTTCTTCAGATGACCAGAGTGTTGGATGTCCAGGACCAAAATAAATAGGGGAGAAGGGAGAGGGGTGGAAGAAGGAAAAATGGGGAGGAGGACAAGAAGAGGCAGTGGGTAAAAAATATCAAGGGAAAAGGCGAGCTGGAATGTAATAGGAAAAACAAATAGTTTCTAAGTACCTAAAGGCTGGATGGTCAAAAGAGGCAGAGAAGAACCAATAATTAGCAAACAACAAATGGGCAGGTAGTAGTTAAAGACTGACAAAACATGTAGATGGTATCATGATATTCTACATAGACAAAGAACCATTGTCACCTTCATTGTTTGGTAGGTTGATAATGATCAACCATCCAGTATCTTTATTCAATCCATGGGTGTGAGAATGGAACTTGTGAATGAGCTGTAGTTCCAGTCCTTCCCTGTGTATTTGGCTTGTGGAATTGGTTTCTAACAAAACAGCTACTTGAAGATCTGTTAATGAATCCCCAGGGAGATTAAAGTGTTCTCCTACAGGTTTTTGTGTGTTCCCTTTACGGATATCTGATTTGTGTCCATTAATTCTTTCCCTTAGGGACTGTCCAGTTTGTCCAATATATATTGCAGTGGGGCATTCCTAGCATTTGATGGCATAGATTAAATTACTGGATGTGATCCCCACCATGTATTTTAAATTTAACACTACTGCCATACTATGTCCTGTGAGTTTTTTAAAATTAAACTGAACTGAGAAGTAAATTAGCACAATTTGAAGTGCCTGTTTCACTCCAAATTGTCGATCTCTGGCATGGTTCCCTCATTTTTTTTTTACTTATGAAGATTATGGCTTTTTTATAGTTCTAAAAATTCAGGTCTGTCCCAAGACTGCAAATACGACAGGTTCAAAAACACTAAGTGAGAGACTCATATCTCAGAATCATTGCTTCAGCCTGGCAAACAATATAGCCTTTGAATTTTATTTATAGAAACACAGTGTAAACCAGGTACATGCAGATTCTTTTTCCCCCCTGGAATTTAAATAGGACATCTGTGTTGGTTGCCTTATTCTGTATCCATGAAGACTTTGAGTTTAAGGTGCTTCAGCCCCCCTCTCACCCCGCCACTCTAACCCAATCCCCATCACCTCCCCCAGAGCCAGGCACCCCCAGTACCTCTGTTCTAACCCAATCCCCTTCACCTCCCCCAGAGCCAGGCACCCCCAGTACCTCTGTTCTAACACAATCCCCTTCACCTCCCCCAGAGCCAGGCACCCCCAGCACCTCCATTCTAACCCAATCCCCTTCACCTCCCCAGAGCCAGGCACCCTCAGCCTCCCCCCCCGCTCTAACCCAATGAGAGTTTCTTGATGATATTAGACAGAGAGCCAAATTTTACATTGTTCCACTGTTCGTGCAGCTGGATAAGTGCACAGGATTGCACACAATGTAAATCAGTGTCCATCCCATGCTTGGAGCTCTAAGTCACTGACTTGCAGTAGTGCTATATATAAGCCAGCCCAGAATTTAATGTTGTATTAAGAATTAATAATCTTTGTTTTTTGAGTCTGACATCAAAAACCAAAATGTTCTCTCAAGTGTAACTGCACTGAAGTCACAGGGATGGAAACAAGGAGCTCGTTAAGTGCTAAGGTCCAATGTTAATCACAGCAGCATTGGTTTATGTCTGAGTTGACATAGAGGCCACGTCTACACTATGGGAGAAAGTTGACCTAAAATATACAACTCCAGCTACGTGATTAGCCTATCTGGAGTCAATGCACCTTAGGTCAAATTTCTGTGGCGTTCCCACTGCAGAAGGCTGACAGGAGAAACACATCTGTCAATTTCCCTTACTCCTCATGACCCGGCAGAGTACTAGAGTCGATGGGGGCATGATCAGCAGTTGATTTAGTGAATCCTTACTAGACCCCTACATTGAACCCCGGGAGACTGATCTCCGCAGCATCAATCTCTTGATAAGTGGAGAGAAGCCCAGAATGGGAAATTATTAATTCTAATTAATTTTACTGTATCACAAAAATGTGTTTCATGCAAATTTACACAGAGAGAAAGTTACTGACAAAAGAGCTTAATCCTAGACATACACAAAGAGAAGGGGACAAATAATAGAAAGGAAAGGGGAGAGTGTGTACGCTTATCGGATAACACTTTGGCTTTGTTTAGATATGTACACATCTTGTGCCATGCCTGAAATGTCTGACATTAACGTCACCTTTGTCATGCACAGTGTTCAGAATTTCAGCAGCCTCACTGAGGCTGCACATAGTAAGGGAGTCAGAGAGTGAATCTGACATGCATAAATCCAAAGAAATGAATGAGTAAAAGACAGAGTGATGAGGCACACAAATTCTAAATAGTTGGAAAGAGGTTTCAAGTTAGCACAACGAATCAAGGGTCCTTGGTTTTATTTCTGGCTCTGCTGCTCACTTGCTACCCGACTATGAGCAAATTGTATCCTCAGTTTACCCATTTGTACAATGACTATAATAATGCCTTCCTTATAGTGGTATTCTGAGGCATAATTAATCAACATTTACAAAACACTGTGGGATATTGGGTAAAAGTAGATTTAAAAAGCACAACAGATTATTTAGGGCCTGACACAATGCCAAAAGACTCCCAACGGAAACTGGAAAAGGCCCTCAAGGAACAGTTTCTGTACAAAGTTGCATCTGCCTTCATGTCACAGGAAAGGAATGCACCATGGACTGTTGACTCCAATTAAGTTAATCTGAACTGCAATGTGTATATAAAAATTGTGCATATTTTGAGTGTATCCCTCTGGTTTACATTTTCCATTGTTCTTGCCTTCTGAAATTGTAAGTTGTTTAGGGCAGGAAGTGTGCCTGATTCCTGTGTGTGTGTGTGTGTGTGTGTGTGTGAAGTTAAATGATAAATAATAATAATTATTGTAACCCAGGTTATAAAAAAGAACTTTCTAAAGACAATTTAAGGTTACCTCTGTTAATAATGAAGCAAAGTTTTATCTGATTTGCTGTAACAATGGCAGTTATTAATTCCAGAAATCATACTGCTGAAAACTGAGGTAAAATAATCCATTTGTGTGAACTCCAAAATGTCCTATTGGTGGTATTTAAATCAAAATGCTTTTGTATACTTAGCATTTCACAAAAATTAAATCCCCTAATCCTCTAGCAAAGACATACTGTAGTATAGATTCACATCAGCCTTAAATATTTAAAAGGTTATAGCCCCAAAGTCTTTCCCTGTGATTGTAACATCTCATACATATAGGGCTGAGGATAAGATATACCAAATGATTCCTAGCTGTGGCAAACATAGATTGCTGCTCCCTCACGTCACTCCTCCATTACTGCTTAGCACTGGTTAGCTTGAAACTTTAAGAATATAAATAATATCATGTACTTTGAACTTCTCCCTCCCATCTGTCTCAGAAATCACATATGAGTTATAACCTATAGATAAATGGCTAAAATATATCTAGCCCCTTGCACAACTGCACAAGAACCAGTCAGGAGTGCATGGAGATGGCTAGAGCTACTCTCTGTACTTACTGTTCTAGAAGGGACATAAGACAACAGTGTGCCCTTGTTGCCAAGAAGGGTAACAGTATAGTGGGCTGCATTAATAGAAGCATTGCCAGCAGCTAGAGGGAAATGATTATTCTCCTCTATTAGTGAGGCCACATCTGGAGTATTGCATCCAGTTCTGGGCCCCCTACTCCAGAAAGGATATGGATAAATTGGCGAGAATCCAGCGGAGGGCAACAAAAATGATTCGGAGACTTGGGGCACATGACTTATGAGGAGAGGCTGAGAGAACTATGCTGATTTAGTCTGCAGAAGAGAAGAATGAGTGAGGATTTGATAACCTTCAACTACCTGAAGCGAAATTCCAAAGAGGCTGGAGAGAGGCTGTTCTTTGTGGTGGAAGATGACAGAACAAGGAGCAATGGTTTCAAGTTGCAGTGGTGGAGGTCTAGGTTGTATGTTAGTAAAAACTATTTCACTAGGAGGGTGGAGAAGCACTGAGATGGGTTACCTCAGAAGGTGGTTGAATCTCCATCCTTAGAAGTTTTTGAAGCTGTGGCTTGACAAAGCCCAGGCTGGGATGATTTAGTTGAGGTTGGTCCTACTGTGAGCAGGGGGATGGACTAGATGACCTTTTCCAACCCTAATCTTCTATGATTCTACGACATGTAGGAATAGGGAAGCGGGGCATACACAGGACCCCATAGCATACGGGAAGTGCTGAGCATCATGTCTTATACTGCCATAATGTCTCCTTCCCTCCACTGTAACTCTCCTCATCTCCGTACTTTAGAGTTTTTCAGGGCTATAACTTGGCCCCATGTGTGAAGCAAATATTTCAAATCCCGCATATCTCTTATTCCAGTTATCCAGAAATTATAATTTCTGCTAAAAGATTTTGGACCAGATCTGCAGCTAAGATAAATGAGTGTCGCCACTCCATTGAAGTCAAACGTCAGTGGAAGAAATGGCCCCTAAGATTTACAGCCTTAAAGTTTTTGATGAAAATCAGTTTGGCTGCACTAGTAGCATAGTATTAGTGATGGGTAGAATGATGAAGTGACTCTTCACTAAGGAAAACTTCATTACTGCAACAGATCATAATCATTTGTCAAAAGTTTAGCAATATTAGTAGAGTCAAAATGCTTTGCTCTCAATATACTTTGAACAGGCCTGAATCTTTGACCAAACCCTTATTATGGCAATGCATCATGAATCTTGCAAAGCTATTAACTTAAAAAGTAGTTCACAAGGTGCGCAAAAGCTCAGGTTCTCTGAGGTTCTCCCTTACCATGTTCTAGTGTCACCAACTTCTGGTATGATTTTAAGCATGTCATTTAAACTGGACTCACCTCAAAGGAATAATTTGTATCAGTCTCTTAATATATACATAGGGCTAGACCATTTATATTGTGCTTGAAGACTCAGACACGATGGAAGAGCAGGTATTCATTTTCCTGAGGTTCTAAGCTATTTAATTAATATGGTATACTGTACCAGGTGGTCCTGGAAAGCGAGAAACTGAGGAAGACTTTTTTTGCTGAATGGGAGATGCAAATCTTTTTTTATTATTATTCTCGTATTTTAGTCCCCATGTTTCATTCAGCCATACTGCACTTTCCTCCACACTAAACATTCACTCATCTGACAAAGATAGCAATAGTGAACTGCCATTAATACTAGACCTTGGTTTAACCATTAGAGTAGGATTGAACAAGGGTCTGTCAGAATTCTTATCTCTGGAGAGAAATTATGTTGCTTCTATAGAATGATTGGTCTTCACTAAACTAGAATCAGCATTCACTTCTGAACCCATGTGCATGAGTTACAGGGCAACATGCCAGCAGGCTGGCTTTCAATATGTCTACTACCTATAGCAGCGCTACTCAACTTTGGAAGCCCCGAGGGCCACAGTGATACCCACAGCACATGCCAAGGGCTGCAACTTGAGTATTGTTGCATATACATGCAAATATATATGGAAATATATGCAAATAGTTTCTATAACACTAACGGGCATGAATACAAAGATTAAGCCTTAAGCTGCGGCGTCGGACCCAAACGTGGCCAGTGTGAGCCAGTCAGCAGCTCTCAGGCTCTGCCCACAAGGCTAAACAGCCAGCCCTGGAGCTCCTGGCACCTCCTCCTTGGGGGCTAGAAACACCACACCCTGTACCCGTCTGTTCCAGCCTACCCATCCGCTTGCATCTTTCAATACTTACTGAGAGAGGCCTCGCCACTGAGGAGGGTATTCCCAGTGGAGGCCGTGTTCAAAGGACACCACCCGCGGGCCATGTGTTGAGCCCCATGTAAATGCAAACCTCACCACGGGCCACAAACAAACAGGCTGCGGGCCACGTGTTGAGTAGCCCTGACCTATAGGGCACTCCTGATTTTTTTTAAAGTGTACTTTTAGGCAGAAAGCTAGATGCATTTTTATTTGTTTCTTACTATTGTCACTGAAAGAGAAATGCTTCCTTTATCTAGAGCTATAAAATCTTGTTTCAAGAAACTTGACAAGCACAGAGTTATTGACCATGCTATTAGAATTCTAGCAGCAGAGTCATCCTGATGTCAGTCAGCACAAAAAGCATCCTTCGTCCATCAGACGGCCTTCTGTAAAGGTTACAAGAGCCTGAGAACATAATGTAAATGTCTGCAAAGACAGAGAAGCTGAAAAATTGCCGCCTTAGTGTAGAAACAATGTCAGGAGAAATATGCTATGAGGATTATATCAACCATTGATAGATGAGTTATAGACTTAGGATGCAATGAATTCTACAGCTCAGTTCACAGGCAATGGAAGCAAATTGACACTGATAAGTTCATATGAGGTTCATATTAAAGAAATATTCAGATTGCAATGTAGGTTATGGGATCCATTTTCAGTCCTATTGAACTCAAAGGATTTTGCCCTTTATTTTACTTGCTGGAGCCAGAAAGGGCCAATACTTATATGACAGCCTAGCAATATCACTTGGTCTTTTATAAATTCTTCTGACAAATACTGCAAGCAACTGCTTTTGCCAGTAGTTAACCTATTGACACTGAGTGAAATACAATACCAAGTAGACTTTGCCCAGGAAAAGTGCTTCCTCAGTGAAGCTTGTCCAGACAGATGGATGATTGCTACTAAAAATGACTGCCGGCTAGTAATGAACTCATCTCCTCACACTAAAAAGGCAGCCATGAAAGGATTTGGATAAATAAGGTGCTGAAAAGATGTGTTTAACACAGCAGCAAACCCAACCCATTTTCATAAATCTCCCATTTAGAGCTGAGAAAATCATTGATTTTTTCAGTTTGGGGACCAAACTGAAAAAAGAAATCTGGTTAGATTCCAACTGAAGCCAATTTTATGATTTTTGTTGTTGTTGTATCAAAAAACTTGAACAAAAATTCATTTTGTATTGACTGAAACATTTCAAGTTGATTCAAAATGATTTTTGTGTTTGTTTTGAGTCATCTGAAACATTTCTTCTGGTTTGAGCTTTTTTAAGGGATTTTTGGTTTGATCTTTTGGTTGTCCATTATGATTTGCCTATTATGGAAAATTTTCATTACTTTTAAACTGGCTAAATTTGAATTTGAAGCATCACTTCAAATTAAAAAATCAAATATGTTTTGAAATAGTTAAAATAAAAAGTTTCAAAGCACTAAAAATGCATTTTTTAACAAAAAATCTATTTTTTTTTGCCTAGCTCTTCTCTCAATGACCTACCTAGTTATCTTTGCAATGAGACTGCTTCAGTGACCTTTATGCTTCCTACATCTTTCTGTCTGTGTTCTTATATATACCATATCACTGCAGTATCTCAACAACTCCCAAAAGCAAAGTAAAAGACAATAGCAATAGCTCTTCCTTTCCTGCTGGCAACGGGCAAGTTAGACTTATTATTATTAATTATTATTATTTATATTATTATGTACTATTATGTGTATGAAATCCTTCTGATTTCACATTCCCAGGGCCGCAAATCTGATCACCGTTCATCTTTTGAAGCAGTTTCTGACTTTCTCCCTCCCTTTCTCTCCATGACATAAGGCACTGCTACCTTCCTTCAGCAAGCCCAGTCATTTTTCCCACACACACACACTGCAGGTGCAGTGTGGTCAAGGTTGTGTAACCTTGGGTAGGCTAGACTTCACTGCCTTTCTCCAGTGCCTTAAAAAAACCTCAACTCTCATTTAGGGATGTAAGCAACCAGTTGAGTATTCGACAACCCAATAAGCATATGCTTATTGGGTAGTTGAGTCACTACTCGACTGGTCGTCTCCCTGCCCCCCCCCCCACTTGCTACCTCAATAAAGAAAGCAAGAGGGGGAGCAGGAGCTGGTGTTGGGGGGAGCTGGCTTAAAAGCTGGTTCCCCCATCACTTTCTCTGTGGGGGGGGGGGAGGCAAGCAGAGGTGCAGCGGAGGACTGGGCACGAGCCAGGAATCAGCTCATGCCCGGTCCCCCGCTGCACCTCTGCCTTTTAAATGTAGTAAGAGCCTGGCAGTCCCCCGCTGTGGCTCTGCAGTTGGAAATTCCATCGACTACTCGATTAGCTGATTAAATGAAATGTAACATCCCTACACCCATAGAAACCTTGCTGGAGACCCACAGTTCAGACTCTAAGGATTTTCATCAAAGATTGCACAGTGTCAGCCTCCCCACATTCAAGTCCCAAAAGGGAATAAAGAAATGAATTTAGTTAAATAACTTCATAAAATATTGTGAAAAAACAAAAAACAATCTAATTTTTACAATATAACACAGCTATTTTATAACCTACAGACATTATTTTCACAGTTACAACAAACATAAAGAGAAACCAAAAGTACAATTTGAACAGTTCAGTCCACACACAACTCAGTGAATAGAAACTGGGAGATCCCAAAAAGCTTAGATTTAGTTCAGCTAAGGGTGCATCTACACAGCACCCTAAACTCAAAAAAGATACACAATTTGCTTATTTTTAAATTTGGCATGTCTACACAGTGCCAAATTTCAAAATAACGTGCTATTTCGAGCCATCCCTTAACCCTCATGCAATGAGGTTTACCAGGATGCTGAAATAGCTCACTTCTTCTTTCAAGAAAAATTTTGAAATAATGGGTGGCTTGTGTAGATGCGGGGTAGCTATTTCGGGGTATCGGAGGTGTGAACTCTCTTACTTCTGCCAGGAGCGCGCGACATGAGAGGGAACTGCCAGCAATTTTGAACAGCTGGTGGTTGCCTCTGGTGCTGCGCATCCCAGCTGGGTGGGGGCAGGAGACTTTGCCTGCTCCCCTGCCCTCAGGACAATCAAGGCGGGGCTGGGGGAGCGTGTGAAGTCTCCTACCCCCACCAGGGGTGTGCGGCACCAGAGGGAACCTCCAGTCATTTTGAACAGTCCCCTGCCCCTAGCCAGCTGGGGTACGCAATGCCTAGAGGGAACTACCAGCCATTTTAAACAGCTGGTGGTTCCCTCTGGTGTCGCATGCCTCTGGCAAGGGGAGGACTTTTCATGCGTTCCCCTGCCCCCAGGCTGATCCAAGCCTGGGGGCCAGAGCAGCAGACGAAGTCTCATGCCCATGCCCAGTCAGGCTCATGGCTCCAGAGGGAATCACGCAACTGGGATGTGCAATGCACAGAGGGAACCACCAGCTGTATTAAAGAGCTGGCATTTCCCTCTGATGCCGTGCTCTTGGCTGGGCAGGGCTGGGAGACTTCACATGCTCCCCTGCCCCCAGGCTTCACGTGACTAAAAAGACAAAAGACGGCTAGAAGTGATTCCCTATTTACAATTATAGTTTGAGATCTACCAGTTATCTAGTTTTTAATCCAGAGTTTGCAGTTTGGCACTTTGCACTGGCACTAAAAGTTCATGACTGAGGATGATAAATTTGTGATGCAGGATGCTCTCTATAAATGCAGTCAGAGTGAAATACATCCATTAGATTCTGAATAGAGGCATCAGGTATAGCCATATTTGGCAGTCCACAGGCTGATCTGAGAGAAGTAAAAACTGAGCAAGAGCTGACTAGAAAGAACGATTTGTTCTTTTGTTTTAATCAGAACTCCAGGTGTAAACCCATATGTACTGGACATGGCCATGAGACTTCGTCTGCTGCTCTGGCCCCTAGGCTTGGGGCAGGGGAACGCATGAAGAGTCCTCCCCTTGCCAGAGGCATGCAACACCAGAGGGAACCGCCAGCTGTTTAAAATGGCTGGTAGTTCCCTCTAGGCATTGCGTGCCCCAGGAAACTACAGACCAGTTAGTTTAACTTCTGTGCCAGGGAAGATAATGGAGCAAATAATTAAGGAAATCATCTGAAAACACTTAGAAGGTGGCAAGGTGATAGGTAACAGCCAGCATGGATTTGTAAAGAACAAATCATGTCAAACCAATCTGATAGCTTTCTTTGATAGGATAACGAGTCTTGTGGATAAAGGAGAAGCAGTGGATGTGGTATACCTAGACTTTAGTAAGGCGTTTGATATGGTCTCGCATGATATTCTTATCAATAAACTAGGCAAATACAACTTAGATGGGGCTACTATAAGGTGCGTGCATAACTGGCTGGATAACCATACTCAGAGAGTAGTTATTAATGTTTCACAATCCTGCTGGAAAGGTATAACAAGTGGGGTTCAGCAGGAGTCTGTTTTGGGACCGGCTCTGTTCAACATCTTCATCAACAATTTAGATATTGGCATAGAAAGTACGCTTATGAAGTTTGCAGATGATACCAAGCTGGGAGGTGTTGCGACTGCTCTGGAGGATAGGGTCATAATTCAAAATGATCTGGACAAATTGGAAAAATGTTCTGAGGTAAACAGGATGAAGTTTAATAAAGACAAATGTAAAGTGCTCCACTTAGGAAGGAACAATCAGTTTCACACATACAGAATGGGAAGCGACTGTCTAGGAAAGAATACAGCAGAAAGGGATCTAGGGGTTATAGTGGACCACAAGCTGAATACGAGTCAGCAGTGTGATGCTGTTGCAAAAAAAGCAAATATGATTCTGGGATGCATTAACAGGTGTGTTGTGAGCAAGACACGAGAAGTCATTCTTCTGCTCTACTCTGCGCTGGTTAGGCCTCAGTTGGAGTATTGTGTCCAGTTCTAGGCACAGCATTTCAAGAAAGATGTGGAGAAATTGGAGAGGGTCCAGAGAAGAGCAACAAGAATGATTAAAGGGCTAGAGAACATGACCTATGAAGGAAGGCTGAAAGAAGTGGGTTTGTTTAGTTTAGAAAAGAGAAGATTGAGGGGGGACATGATAGCAGTTTTCAGGTATCTAAAAGTGTGTCATAAGGAGGAGGGAGAAAACTTGTTCATCTTGGCCTCTGAGGATAGAACAAGAAGCAATGGGCTTAAACTGCAGCAAGGGAGGTTTAGGTTGGACATTAGGAAAAAGTTCCTAACTGTCAGGGTAGTCAAACACTGGAATAAATTGCCCAGGGAAGTTGTGGAATCTCCATCTCTCGAGATATTTAAGAGTAGGTTAGATAAATGTCTATCAGGGATGGTCTAGTCAATATTTGGTCCTGTCATGAGGGCAGGGGACTGGACTAGATGACCTCTCGAGGTCCCTTCCAGTCCTAGTATTCTATGATTCTATGATTCTAATACTATAAATAATGAGATCATCAATAAATAAATAAGAAGTAGTGTAGAGACTGGTGTTTGCAGGGAAATTTTATTAACCATGATTAGCTTAGGAACGAAGCTGAGCATCTTGAAAACGTGTGTATTTAGCAGCATGTTGTACAGCATGTAGTCAACTTGTGGAACTCCTTGCCAGAGGAGGCTGTGAAGGCTAGGACTATAATAGAGTTTAAAGAGAAGCTAGATAATTTCATGGAGGTTAGGTCCATAAAAGGCTATTAGCCAGGGGATAAAATGGTGTCCTTGGCCTCTGTTTGTCAGAGGCTGGAGAGGGATGGCAGGAGACAAATCACTTGATCATTGTCTTTGGTCCACCCTCTCTGGGGCACCTAGTGCTGGCCACTGTCGGCAGACAGGCTACTGGGCTAGATGGACCTTTGGTCTGACCCAGTACGGCCGTTCTTATGTTCTTATGTTCTTATGTGATAACGAAAGATTCGAAGAGAAGGATATTGGCATTCAAGAGGAGTTGTTATAGAAAGATCCTGAGAATAGGATGGATGCAGAAGGTCACCAACAAGAGGCATATAGTCTAGACATACCCAGAGAATTCAATCTATTTATTGTAACAAAAAACAAAGTTAAGAGGTAACAATCAAAATCTGTAAGTATTTACATGGGGAACAAATATTTTATAATAGGCCCTTCAGTATGGCAGAGAAAAGTATACCATGATCCAACAGCTGGAAATTGAAGTTAGAAAAATTCAGACTGGATATAAGGCATACTTTTTTGACACTGAGGGTAATTAACAATGGGAACAATTTATCAAGGCTGGATTATCCATTTAAAAAATTCTGACAATTTTTAAATGAAGACTGGAATTTTTTTGCACCTATTGGCAGGGTCTAAATGAGGTCTCCCCTGACATCTAGTGGTGCACTAGGGAAAAGACGTCAAGAACAGGCTGCATTTGCATAAACAGTCACCTAGACATTATACCTAGACAGTCACCAGAGAGAACCACTTTGCCAAAGTGATCGATTCGGGCTGGTTTGGGGCTGCAATTCAATGTAGTATTAAATGCAGGGGTAATGAAATGCTCACATTCTTATTGTATGAGTAAAGGGCTGCAGAACTGTGCTTAGCATGCCCTGATTGAGAGGTTCATCCTAAACTGAACTTCAAGAAGTCTTAGACCTACTGTGGGGATAGCATTGCAATAAAAGATGATCAAGAGACAGTAGCATAGAAATTCTTTGCTACCCAGTGAAATCACTAACAGCAAGGCTAAGTGGAGGAATTTCAGAATGTGGTGTTTCGGAAGCGGCAGTGAGTGGCAACCAGTATCAGTGATCACAATGGCAGTAAATAGTGAGCAGTGTCAGAGATAACCTCAGCAACGGTGAGGGATGAGAAAAGGTAGGCCGGGGGCAGGTACTTGGTGGAAGTTATGAAGTGGGGAGGGGAGGAGACTGAGGGAGAGTTATGCACTCCCCAGGTAGAGGGGAAGTTGGCACCTCTGACAGCCGTGACCAGGGTGCAGTGGATGAAAGGGGAGAGGTGTATTAAAGGGACATTCATTCATCAGACTTTCTCACAGCAAGGTGGGAAACTGAGACAAGGGACGTTGTCCAGTGTACTGTGGGGTACATGTTTGCTTTTGGTTTAATGATTTGGAATCATGGTTGTGGTATTGTCCCAACTCAATACTGGACTCTCTTTCCCTTTTAATACAAAAGGAGCACAGACTCTGTGCTTGGAGTAGGGAAGTATTGGTTCTCAGAGACATGCAGGGGTTGTGTTTAGTTTTCCCAGATGACTGGGTGGGTGCTCATTGTATCAATAAAAGAACCCCCTAGATATTGAACCAAAATGTTGTTGCCACTGATTCCACCTGGCACAAGTATTACATACAAGATCTGCGCTAGGAATTATTTTGGGGATGCTCCGTGGCCTGTGTGGACTAGATGATCACAATGGTCGCTTCTGGCCTTGCAATCTATACATCAGTTGAAACTGTAGGGTAAATTTTATGTAATCAGAACTTCATCACTCTCTTTTGAATTTGAACAGGACATTGAGGCCAATACTAGAGACAATGCAAAAACTGCTATGGGAATTTATTAGGCAACTAATGACCATACTCTAATGGGCCCAAGTTTCCATCATTCATGAACTCTGAGCAGAAAGAAATAAAATACTAAAAGCGGACAAGCATGCAAATGCTGTGCATGAGAAGAGGCACTAGACTGAGTACAGTACTAGCCTCAGGTGCTAGTATGTGCTCTGCTGCCCTCTGCTGTTACTTATATTCAGTTACTTATGTTGCCACGCAAATCAAAATTGATGGCCTTTGTGGAATCAGTCCAACGTTAATGTTATATTTGTTTCCATTCATAGATTCATATTAGATTATTGATGTAACAGTATGTTCCATTGTGTGAGGATTTCTTTTGAATTATTACATTTAAAATTATTACATTATTGAATTATTACATTTAAAAGTGTGAGTCGTTCGTAACACAGTTTGGATCCTTTAGGATAAAATGCACTGGGTGGAATCCTGTTCCTATTTAAGCCTCTGGGAGTTTTGCCACTGATTCAGTGAGGACAGGATTTCATCTTCTATGTGTGTGCAAGATAGTATTTATCTTAGAAAATATGACAAAAAGGCAAATCTTATGATTGCATGTCCGATAGTGTGTAAGGCTAAATTGGTATCAGCAGCATGTGATCCACCTGATGTTACATATTTCACACATACTAAGTGCTTCTGGCCTTTAAGTCTCCCAAAGCTTTTTTCAACCAATACTTGCTCATGTGCATTTGGGAAGAAAATACCATACAATATTTAGTAATTATTTTCCAGGTAAAATCCCACTCTCCTACTTTGCATTCAGTCAGGACAGAGACTAGCATCTCCAGTGTGGCAAAAATTGCAAAATATTTTGTTTTCAATAAGTAATAAATCTTCCTAATTTCCTGATAAATAAAATATTTCAGAAGAGAAACCACAACGAGTTACCCATGTGTGCAGTAGTCGGCCTGTTTAACTCTATGATCTTATTTGCCTTAGTCTCATCCTCTTTTCCATCTTGCTTCCTTTTTTTTTTCATCACTTTCATTTGCTGCATCTTGTCCCAGATTAGAATGCCACCTTCTGGGGCTAAGGATTATTGCTTCCCATGTGTTCTTACAATGCCTAGCAAGATTGGGCCCCAAGTCTGTCTGTCTGTATCCATCTGTCATCTCTTGTCTTATGCTTAGACGATACCCTCCTTGGGGGCAGGAGCTTTTTGTTGTGTGTTTGTACTGCACCTAGCACCATGGGTTCTTGGTCTATGACTGGGGCTTCAGGTAACATAATACAGCTAATGAATAATAATCAGCTTGATTAGAACTCAAAGACACTACCACAAACATGGAAGATGTTGAAAGAACAATAAGAGAGACAAAGTGGCTAACTGACCTGCTCCAAGCTACAAAGCAAATCAGGGTTAGAACTGGGTTAGAAATTGTTACTTTGCTCATATTATGGGATCTCACCTTCTTCTCAAAGGTACATCATAGTTTTACCCATTAAACTGGGGAAACTTTTACTTTTAAGAAAAAAGCAGGACTGCTTGGAGAATTTATATTAAAAATGTTAAAATAACAAATAGCTGTATTAGTGCACTGAAAACACACACTCAGAAGAATGATGGTAATTTGCAGGAAATCAGTCATTCATCCCAACTGCAGTTCCACTGAAATCAAAAGCTGTGCCAGGGATAAAATTAGTTCATTGATTTTTTTAGTGCAAGAACACATGCCGCATCTCATATAAATACACAAGTTTAAAATCATACAGCCCTTAAGGACTGCATGTTTCAGAAAAGCATATGTGAACAATTGACATAGCAAAGATAATAGCAAAATGCCTACATTTACCACTTGATCTAGTATTGAATTATTTGTAACCCTGTCAAAGGGAATTATCCAGGAAAAATGAGCATTGAAAATGTGCCCATCAAATGTAGTGGTAAGATAGTGTAATGTATTATTGGGTTCAGCACTTTGTCTCTCTGAGATTGAATTATTCTTAAGGTAAGAAACAAGCATTTGTCCTCCTTGCCATAATTCTGTGCATCTCAGCTTTTGAGGACTAGTCTACTCTACCATATCATGCTGGCATATCAGATGCCCTGGTGAAGATGAGCTATGTCAATGGGAGAGTGCTCTCCCTCCAGTATAATTACTCCACTTCCATGAGAGACAGAAGTCATATCAGCAGGAAAGTGCTTTTTAATATTCCTGAGTGACATAAATTACATAAGCAAAGGCCAGGTCTATAGTAGACCTGGAAGGTTGGCTTAAGGTATGCAACTCCAGCTATGTAAATAACGTAGCTGGAATCAATATACCTTAAGCCAAGATTGGTGCCATCTTCATAGAGGGAGGCCCCAATGCTGATCAAGGGTGCCTTCAGCATCCAATTTAGCAGGTGTTTATTAGATCCGCTAAATCAAATGCCAGAAGATCAGATTCTGATGGGCCAAGTGTATACATGGTCTTAAGCAGCAATGTAGACCATCTCTAAGATTCTTATTCCCCTGCCTTTGCTGACTACACAGAGCTTTCTGGTTTGCTTTGGGTTCCTAGCTTTGACAAATAAAACTTTTCTAACTTTAGCAGACTTGTTCTCCAGGACATTTTTTATCTGTTTATTATCTAATTCATAATGTCATATACTAGTAGTATTTACAGAGTATACAGAATACATCTTTTCTTTATAGAATAAAGATGGCCCAAGACAGGCGAGAAGTGTATTTTTTCACTTACTAAAAAGCTGAATGAGCTTGAAAGTACTTTCATCTGTTTCTGTATTAAGAATCTGACTAAGCTGATATGAAAACTGTATCATTCTACTAAAGTTTTAATGTATGGTTAAGAATTGCTGTGCTATGCTATTAGCTGATTAAATGAATTCACGTATGCATTTTTGTGAAGTAAGTCAGCCTATCACAAATATGTTATCACAGTCAGTGTGGCTGACATTTAGGAGAAAAACTAGAAAGCATTCTGACAATGTTGAGATGTTCTGTTTTGACATTTTCAGAACAAAACACTTCAGCTGCAGCTAGACTGGCAAGTTTTTGTGCAAAAGCGTCCGCTTTTGTGCAAAAACTTGCCAGCTGTCTCTACACTGGCTGCTTGAATTTGCGCAAGAGCACTGACTTTGTAATGTACAAAATCAGTGCTTCTTGCGCAAATACTTTCACACTCCCGCTCGGGAAAAAGCCCCCTGCGCAAGAATACTTGCGCAAGAGGGCCAGTGTAGACAGCGAAGAACTGTTTTGCGCAAAAAAGCCCCGATGGCTAAAATGGTGATTGGGGCTTTCTTGCGCAAAACCGCGTCTAGACTGGCATGGACGCATTTCCGCAAAAAGTGCTTTTGCGCAAAAGCATCCGTGCCAATCTAGACGCTCTTTTCCGCAAATGCTTTTAACGGAAAAACGTTTCCATTAAAAGCATTTGCGGAAAATCATGCCAGTCTAGACATGAAAGTAGCCTGAAAGTTTTCATTTTTAAATTTGTTGGCATTTCAAATTATTTTTATTTCGTACCATATGTTACATTGTATGATAAAGTCTCAATCAAGCCCATGCATTTTAAAATCACTTTTGCCAGACTTTCCTTAATAGAGAATTTTGAAATTTTTTCAAGTTTTGTTCCAATTTAAAATCCATTGCAACTTGGAATTTCCATCCTCCACACAGGCCTGTGTTAGAACTTTTCTGATTGAATGCAGGCAACAGTTCAGGGAGTTCTTCACCTCCCCTGCCCTCTCCCTTTTCTATATAGACTTTTATCTGGAGAGTGGTAGGTCTGGGTTGTTCTACACAGGAGAGAGGCCCATTCTGTGTGCGAGGGCAAGATTTGAGAAGCATCCTCTTTGCATGATGTGGAATCCATCTCAGCGGGAATTTCCTATTGGATTCAGTAGCATATGCATGATCCAATCCATTCCATGGGGAGTGCTAGAGCTAAAGAGGTATTTGTTGTACTTCAGTAAATCCTGATCATCACTAGATTTGGAGTTATTCTGGCTTTGTTTTCTAAAATATCGAACCACCTTTAGAAAGACAGAAAGCTTGATTGCTCATGTTCTCGCCTACTGTATTTTTAATACAGGTTGAACCTTTCTAGTCCAGCACTCTCTGGTCATCAGATCAACATCCATGGTCTGGTGTGATTTTAGTTAGCCGGATGTCCACTTATCATAGGTGTGATCGAATTTCCCATAGTTCCATAAAGTTTGATTATAGCCACCAGTACTGGCTATCAGTGTTCTGTGCTGTTGTTTAGCTCTAATTTACTCTTAAATGTCTTCTAAAAGCCCAACAAGCAGTGGAAGTGTTGGTAATGCTGCCAGACAATATTGACCTCCTGTGGTTGGGAAAATTCTCTGGTTTGGCACCGGTCAGGTCCCAAAGGTGCCAGACTAGAGAGGTTCTACCTGTGTTTACTTACAGGGAGAAATTATGCATTTGTTGAAACTGGTACATCTATTCTTTCTACACAGAACTTATTGGTTCTAGAGTCTGAAGTGTTATTTGAATGAAAAAATACTGCCTACAAAGTAGAGACAGGTATCCAGCTCTGGGATCTAATAGCACCAGTAGTGCTAAGGAGCAGTAGAAGAGATCAGAGGGCTGAAATGTGAGGTTCAAAACAGGCTGGAGAATTAAATTAAGGGGCTCCTTGCTCCCTCTTCAATCACCAGATCAGAAACAGCAGCTTAACATACTTTCTCTTCTCTTAATTCATTCTGAGTCCAGACGTTGCATCACTCAAAAAGGATACAAATGGATCTTATTCTCGTCAAACTTGTGCTGATATTACACTAGTGTAAATCCATTTACTTCACTAGCATTTTTATTGATTTACACCAGTGTAAGTATGGAAAGCAAAGCCAGTGAGTTGTCTATGTGTAAATTTCCTTAAAGTTGAGTTAAGAACTTATGAAAAAAGAGAAGTAAAATCTAGATTTTTGAGCCTGAGAATCTGTTGTTTGTATGAATAACAATCAAGATTAATTCCAGTTAAGTCAGTTATGTTACACAGGTGTAAAGTAATGTGAGATAAGACTCAGATTCCTTTAATTTACATGGATTCTAGGTTATAGTTCCCTAAGCAAATGGAGGATTCTCATTATCACAGAGAGACAGTTGTGGTATATGAAACTTTTCTCTCCACTAAATTAGGACTTGTCTATATGGGAAAGTTTTACCATTCACACTGGGAATGGTGTTCCTAGCCTCTATTTGTCAGAGCCTGGAAATGGATGGCAAGGAAGGGATCACTTGATGATTGCCTGTTCTGTTCACTCCCTGTGGGGCATCTGGCATTAGCCTCTGATGCAAGACAAGATACTGGGCTAGATGGACCTTTGGTCTTACCCAGTATGGCCATTCTTATATTCTTATACTAGTACAGTTAAGGTGACTTCTTCCAGATAAGCTTAAACTGGTTTCAAAGCAATATAATCTGAGATGAAAAAAGGTACTCCTATACCGGTATAACTCCTCATGTAAACATTCTTATTCCAGAATAAATACAGTGGTTTAAATTCACATTTTACTCTGTATAACTTTCCCACGCAGACAAGCCTTACAGTTGTAAAACATTTAGAAAAACCACTAGGTGGAGATCTTTTCTTGCATTATTTCCAGGAACTGGCTCAAACTTATGCTCTGAAAATCACTTTTTAAATTATCTTCAGCTTTGATCCCTGCAAGTTAAGAAGGGAGAATGAGTTCAAGTACATTTCAAACACAACCAAATGTCAGTGTTTTCAATGTTTGTTCATCAAAATAAAAGTAAGAATGAATTAAGTCTATAGCATAAGTTGTGATATTCTGAATAGTTTTATTAAACCAAGGGGCAGATGACACAAATTTGGAAGCTGTTTATGCTAACAAGAATGAGGAGAGACTGCTATTTAGTAGAGAGGAATGATAAGAAGAACAAGTGTTTTTTGTATAATAGCGTCGTATAACAGGCTATTATTCATTTAGCTCACATCACACACAGAAAATCAGGATATGACAGTACTTCTAATTCACAAAGCAGCTTTGAGTCCCATGACATGTAAATAAGCAAAGCCTCCATTTTTGTCAGTCACTATACATATACATACCAGACATTCCTGACAGAGATTCTTTGTAGCAGTAATGAGAAATAATTGTTTGTATCTAACTCCAGTTAGATAGCAGACTCTAAAAATGTGATCGCTTAGAAGAGACAGACCATGGATATGAAGATACTGTGTCAGTTTTGGTAATATAGCTACTGGCATTACAACAAAGGGTACAATTTTCAGAAGTGCTGGCGTGATACAGAAGTCTAAATCCTTTTGACTTTCAATTAAACGTAAGTTAGGCTTTTTTGAAAACATTACCCAGTGACCTTGTGTCTTCTTCACTCTAATTTTTCATAAGGCACAATATTAAATTGTATAATAAAAAAAAAAGGATAAAACATCTCCTTTAGAAATTTTCCTTTCTATAACTTAGTAGAGGCCTCACTCAACTAAATGTTTGTCTTTTTTTAAGTTACCTTCAATGTGTTGTTCTAAATCAAATATTCCTGCTGAGTCAGAGAGAGGAGAGTTTATAAATCAGAGCCTAAAAATGGGTTAGTAAATCTACGCAATACATAAAAACATTTGGAGTTAGCACATTTGAAACAGAAGCTTTAAAAGTAAACCTTTATCAATCAACTCTCTAAATCAAAGGGAAAAGAATTATTTTTCTTGTCTTATAGACCAGGGAAAAGTTACTCCCCAAACCCCTTGTGCAGATAAAGGCTCTGTTTTTAATATAGCATGATATATTTCTGTGTGGAGAAACTACAGACCAAAGGGAAGCAAGAAGCATGAAAATCTCTAAGTACCAATCCAGAAACATTTTGACACCAAATAGTTTAACAGTCGGATAATTCAGAAGAATGTTTGAACAAATACAAGGCAAGGCATGACCATATAGTAATTGATGATCAACAGAGTGTTTCATCTGCTATAAATTATGCAAATTTTAATAAAAGCCTAACATCATTAGACCTAAAGTGTACATCTCCCACTAGTTTCTATAATGCATCTTTCAGCTGCTTATTAAACTGTTCACTATTTTAAAAAAAATATAGGGCAATATATTCGTTCCTCACTGGAAACCATTAGTAGTTTGGAAGTCTTTTTAATCCCCAGGAATAACGTGCTTATTTATGTTTTAGTTCATGAAATGAATGATATAGTAATGTGATAGTATAATAAATGTAAGTGTTCAAAGGGAATATAAATGTGAATATTTAATTTTAAAAATTGTTTTCAGAAGCTCTCAATTGATCAAAGTAATTGCCAAGTAGTTGCTCATTAAGACTGCCAATCCTCAATTTGTTAAGAATTATTGAACCAGTGTTGAACAATCCATGAAATTAGGAGAATGTAATTTGTTTTTTTGTTTGTTTTTTGTCAAAACAGCGTGGCTAATGGTCGATAATGGAGTATGTCTTTTTTGTTTTAAGTGATCTCACTTAATGGTAAAAGGCTTTAATATTTTTTATAATACACAGTAGGATGTGGGACATGAATGCTAGTTTTCAATTTGCATTACATTTGCAGGCTAATTGATTCTACCATTATAAGAAATGTGGTATTTCTAACAAGGAAAGTGCATAAATAGTGTGATGCATTGGGCAATATGTAAATAGATTTTCTAATGACCTTGAATGAGATTATCTACAAGATTCTGGCTCAGTTCCATTTCTGTTGAATCAAAACAAGCCTATCAGTCTTATTTATCTTCCACATCAAGGTTTGTTTTCTGCAAGCATTCATACTTCTAAGCCATTTTCAAACTGTAACCTACATTTCTTCAAAGCTATTGAATCAGGTCCCAGGTATATATGAGGCTTCATCTCCATCTGTGAACTTCCAAGATAGTTGTGCTCCACAGAGACAATGTAGATGGCAAAGCCCAGAATAAAGCAGGTGAAAGCAAAGGACAAACTATTTTCAGTTAAGGGGAATCTGGCCACGGAGTCAACTTCCATGGAAGATTAGATGAATCTAGAGTCTGACCATCTTTAGGAAACATTGTGAGATTTTCTCTTGATACAGTTTTTACCATGACTATAATGACTTTCCAGATATAAATCACATCCATATACCACACCTTCAAAAACCCACTCCAAGCAGAGATTTCTATAACTCAGTAAGGGAGAAGAGCCTGATATTCCATGAAGTCCAATAACAGCCTTGCTATTGCCAATATATTGTGGTATGTGGAAAATGCTCAGTTGGATGGTAGAACAAAATAAATAGCTACACCTAAGAGATGTGTATGTACATAGAAGATTACAGGAGCAGTCAAAGATAAGGCTGGGTGTTTGAGTGCAATGTAGAAAAATGTGGTGTGTGCACTGTGGTTGGTCATGTGTTGGAGGTGCAGTAGAGTTTGTTGCAGAAGTGAAAAGTCTGTGTGGTGTGAAGTTGCTATGACTTGTTAGGAGTGTGAATGAAGATTGCCTAAACTTGTTGCTTCCTTAGTTTTTAAATGGTGTTGCAGTGGGATCTGCATTTGAACAATCTGAACCCTAAGCAAATGAAATGCTGAATTGAGGCACTGAGATAAGGTATCAGATGCAGAAGTGCATGTCTCCTGGAGGTGAACGAGCATAGAAATCACGACAGTCTGAAAAATCATTTTTTCTAACTTGTTTGCACCTGGCTCAAATAAAAAGTTAGTTCTCGTTCTATAGTTATTACCAACTAGCAGTTTCTCATATTTTAAGAGTGGGAAATATCTCTGAAAAATCTAATGAACCAGGGTCACAACACCAGAAGCAGCCCCTTTCCACCACTCCAGCTAGGAAAGACTCAACAGAGCACTTCCCTGCTGAAATGGAAATGCCCTGCGTCTGTCACTGCCTTGTAGGGCATCTATGGCTCCCTCCTCTCCTGCCCTCCAACCACCAGTTACAGAGTAGGGGGCATGGTAAGGGCATGAGGATGTGGGAAAGCTTTATTACAGAAGTCTTCCACTGGCACAGTATCCAGTAAGCCCTGTTCCAGTGGTGTAACATACAGCCCTAAGTATCAGCAAAGATAGGCTCCCTGATGCCCCTGTCCTTCTCCTGTTCTGAGCTGAGCTCTGACACAGGAGAGACTATTCCCCTTTACATATGGTATGTCTGCAGCATGCCAACAACACACAGTGGTGGTAATTTGGAACCAAGAAGTTCTGCCTCTAGCTTGTATGTGTTATTGCAGGACCTTATTACTATTATCCCTGATTCCTCGTTGTTTGCTACACTCATTCATTGCGTCTCGTTTCAAAGTATGAGCACATCAGGCTACAGACTGCGACTTCTCACATGCTTGCACAGTGCTTAGCAAGATGGATCCCGTTTCTGGCTGAGCATTTTAGGCGCTAGTTCAACGCAAATAATAATGATAAATGAATGGTGAGTGGAATAGATGATTACCAGGTTGCAAACTAGGCTTTCATCTTTGTTTCTGTTTGTGAGATTCTCACCACTTATTGTGATCTTATAAACATTTCAGGGGCCTATAGGAAATCTCTCTTCTAGAGTTGCTCCATATAAATACAAAACCAGAGATATGTTCATTCATAAGTGAAGAAACATTGGCAACCCCTGAGAAGTAGAAGAAAAACATCCTTTCAAATGGACCTTGAACCTATGTCATTAAATGATTTATGGCAATGGGAATTCACTTCTGGAAATTCTGAACCATCTTAAAGTTTGTGAGTTTCAAATATCCCATTGGAACTAGCCTATTAATGGTTTTCCTCCACTCAGTTTCTGCTGGGCTGTTCCTGGACTGATCTAGTCACCAGCGGGAGTTTGAATGAACAGTCCCAGCCCTCCAGTTAAACTGTAATGGTAAAGAGTCTTTATCTGTCAGAGACATGGAGGGATAACAGAAGGAAAGTGGAAGGCAAACAGCAGGAGCAAAATGTTGCATGGACAAGGGGCATTGATCGTGAATGTTAACTTTGGTTATGCAGCAGTGGAGTACGGAGGTAACATAGGCATGCAGCAAAGACGAGCCATGATAAAACCCATGGGAGGAGGATAAGATGAAACCTCCATTGAGGGTTCCTTTTGATAGTTCCTCCCTGACTGGTGCAGAGCTCCCCTCCATGGAAAAGGGAGAGGGGCAGGCAGCCTTATAGGTGACTTTGGATCCATTTGGAAGATCAGAGTGTGTCTCAGGCTATCCACACTGATGTCCTGCAGCTCTGTGCTGGTTTCCTTCACAGGTTTTCTGACAGTTCAGCTCCAATGGAAGCAGTCCTGACAACCTCCATCCAGGGCCGGCTCTAGGTTTTTTGCTGCCTCAAGCAAAAACATTTTTGGCCACCCCCCACCCCTTTTTTTGTTGGCTTTTACACCTTTGCACTTTGCAATAGTTTTTTGTTTGTTTGTTTGTTTGTTTTCATTTTCGTTTTTGTCCCGGCATTTTAGCCCTATAAATAGCAAATAGAATTTTAATTTTTTTTTTCCATAAAGGCAAAAGCGCTTCAGGTAAACTCCCCCTCCCCTTTCACTCGCTGCTGGGTCACAACAGCCTTTTCCCTGCCCTGTCCAGCCCCTCCCTATGGACAAGCACCCCTCACTCCCGACCCACAGGGGGAGCAGGGTGCAGGGACAGCGCAGAGCCAGAGGGGCCTGGGGAACAGGGGGAGCAGGGTTCACCGTGGGGAATGGGAGGCACAGAGCCAGAGGGGCACGGGGACCAGGGGAAGCAGAGGGACTGGGGTGCTGGTGTGCGCAGAGTCAGAGGAGCTCAGGGACTGGGGGAAGCAGGGGGACTGGGGTGCTGGTGTGCGCAGAGGGGTGCGGGGAACAGTGTGGGGGGTACAGGGGTGGCACGGGGAACAGGAGGCGCAGAGCCAGAGGGCTTCAGGGATTGGGGGGAGCAGAGTGAGGGGTGCAGGGGAGGCACAGGGAATGGGATGCGGGGAATGGGAGGGGCAGAGGGATCGGAGTCAGGGGCAGAGCGGGGAATAGGGGGCACAGACCCAGAGGGGTGCAGGGAAAAGGGGCTGTGGGGTGCAGAGGGGGTGCAGAGCCAGAGGGGCGCGGGGACCGGGGTGCAGGGGCGGTGCAGGGAATGGGTGGCGCAGAGCCAGAGGGGCGCAGGGAACAGGGAGAGCAGGGTGCAGGACGCAGGAGCGGCGCGGGGAACAGGCGGCCGGCCGGGAGCGGTCTCTCGCCGGAGAGGGGGCTGGAGCCACGGCAGGACTGGAGCCGGCAGGACGGGCCGGGGCCGGGCACTGCCGGGGGCGGCTGCTTACCTGGAAATGCTGCCCCTGGAAATGTGCCGCCCCAAGCACGTGCTTGATTGCTGGTGCCTAGAGCCCGGCCCTGCCTCCATCCCACTTAACGGGATAGTCTCCCCTGGAAGGGCTCTGCATAGCAAGTAACACAGGTTAATCCTTGCCAACTGTCCTGCATTGATCCTGAGCCCACAAAGGGCTCAAGTCCCTAGACTTGGGATGTGGCTGCTGAGATGATTGATTCCTGTTCTGCCTGGGAGCAATGAAGTCTGAGTGGAAGGAAGTAGATTACGTGTAGGAGATTGGAGGGTGCGGTTGATTTTGGCTTGAACATCAGAAGGTTTGGTGTTGGACCTCCCCGCCTCCAACAACAACAACAAAAAAATACCGGATGCACAGAAGGCCTAAATCAAAGACTAAGGCTGAGGAGGAATGTGAAGAGATGGACGGAGAGGAGAGCTAGCATCTGTGTATGCTAGAAATCTCATTTAAATCATGGCCACATGAGATTTCCAGCCCAATTAGTTAAGAGACAGAAGGAGACTGAGCAGACAGATACTATGAGTATCCAAACCTCTGTGCATTTATCTGAAGTGAACCTCCAAACTTTCTCAGGTCCTCCCTTCATCATCCATGATTCAAGGGCCTCAGGATGCTATTTCAATCATATGAACAATATATTATACAACTGCACACTCCTGCAAAACACCACATTAGACCCAGACTTTACATTTCTGCTCAGGTCATTTGCTTTGTAGAGTACAATCTATCTTACTGAAAAGCAGTGTGAGACGGAACATATCACATGGACCAGGAATACAAATATTATCCTTCAGAATCAACGTTAGAAGCTGAAGCATTAACAGTGCCCTACTGTAGAATAAGATGCAAAAACATACTTGATATGTTAAAATTCCCTGTCTCTTCAGCATGGAGAAAAGCTGCCAAGAATAAGCAGGACAGCATAAGACAACCAGGCTGCTCACTGAGCCTATTTGTCAAAGAAGGCTGATAATAGCTGAGTGGAAAAGAGCCAACAGAGATCACAGCAGTGGGCTGGCACAGTGACGATGGCACATGGATCTGCAGACCAATTTTGAAAAATCTTTTCCTGAAGCAGTTGATCTTGTTCAGTTTTATCTTTTACAGACTACTTTTCCCTCCAGGAACCTACTTGATAAGACAAGTCTCTTAAGTGCCTGACTGTCTGATATTTCTAGAGTGCCAATCACTATAGTCCTAACGCAATGACATAGTAAGAAGGCATGAGATTTAAGCATAGGCTCAGCTTTCATGGGTCAGAGAGTGAGTTGCTTGTGTGCAGAAGTGGGAGTGGGAGGGCATAATGTAATCATCTCCATAGCTTCTGTAATTGTGGGTTAGATTTAGTGGAAAGCTGAGTTTTGCAGTGGGCTCTGAAGGAACAAGATTACTTTCTTAGTTCCTCCAGGAAGGCTGTTATACAGCCTAGGAGCTTCCAGCTACAGCACAAAAACACCCTGTCTTCAACTCTCCATAGTCTGGACAGATTCAGTTTGTATATCTCTTTGGAAAATATGAAGGTCTTGAGAGTCATCAGCAGTGGGTTACCCTGATCTCATCTCATCTCATTAAAGACTTTGGAGACTAAGACCATGGCCTCGAACTGAAGGCAGCATATGATGAGTATCCAGTGGAGAGTGCAGAGCGCTGGGGTTATGTATGTACTGCATGAGGTATATGTTTCCAATGGTGAAGAGTGAACCTCAAAAGACTGACTAAAGATCACTGAAAAGTTTGGACACTTATCTTAGCTGAATCTCAGAACTCAGCAATGTGGGGCTGGAAATCTCACAAGAATGGACTTTCTCACAGTATTTCAGGAACTTCTAGACAGACCATAAATACTGTGGGTATTTCTAAAACTCTAGTTCCAACTCTGGCTGCAACCTGGTAGTGTGGAGATGCACAATATGAAAATCGAGGGGGAGAAAAGATGCTCAACGAGGTACTTAAAACGATTATGAAAACTAAACCTAAACACATATAGCTCAGGGATTCAGTGACTAAGCAGGAGATATGGTGCATTCCAAGAGCAAACGTGTCTACATGAGAGGAAATTTTAAGAGAAACATTTGGGGAAAAGAAAAGAAATTTTGTGACAGTGAGAGCTGTTTGATTGAATAGTCATCTCCAAAGAGAAGTGGCAAAAGCTTTATAGATTTAAGACATGTAGGATTTAATCCTTGAGCAATGGTCTCAAGTTACAGTGGGGGAGGTCTAGGTTGGATATTAGGAAAAACTATTTCACTAGGAGGGTGGTGAAGTACTGGAATGGGTTACCTAGGGAGGTGGTGGAATCTCCATCCTTAGAGGTTTTTAAGTCTCAGCTTGACAAAGCCCTGGCTGGGATGATTTAGTTGGGGTTGGTCCTGCCTTGGGCAGGGGGCTGGACTAAATGACCTACTGAGGTCTCTTCCAACCCTATGATTCTATGATTCTAAGTCCTTTGAAGTCACTGGGGTTGCCATTATAAAGATATTACATATAGATAGTAAAAATTCTGGCTGTTAGAGTAATCAGTCAAGGTTAGCACTAGCAGAGTTAGATAAAACGTTAGGCTACTTCCCTTAAGATGGACAAAGCCATTTATGTTGTGTATCTGTTCTCTGCATTATAGCAACAGTAGTTATGGCTGAATAATGCTTTCCATTCTAACCCTTCATTTTCAGCCACTAGCAGTTCTCATCTTGGAGGCTGAAATTTCCCATATTAGATCTCTGCTGGACAATGTATGTATTTAATTTGTTTGGAAAGTCTGAGCAGAAACTGATGAGCTGACGGGGAAAATACTTTTGTCCTGAAGCTCTGTTCCTACCTGGCTCAAAAGCCCTGCAGGATGAGAGCTCTTTTGAGGGTTTCAGTTCGAGAACCCTGCAAAACTGCAGTTCTGTCCTTTGCACTGATGAGAGCTCTGTGAGCCCATTGTCCTGCAGAATTAACGATCCCCACAGGATTTACACTATGGGCCTGAAGAGCTCACACCAAGTTAGAACAGCATTGGCCAACAGGGACAAATACCACAGTGATGATTAAAACTGTGATTGCACTAAGCCCTACCACAGATCCATGTTTTCCATCAGCCGTAGAAAAGCTGATTTTTTATCTAAACATGTCTCAGTTTCCATGGTTTGACTCTTTAAGTCAATAGTGCCACAGATTGCTTTCCCATCTCTAGATCGATAGATCTTTAGAAAAGGCACAGCTGAATAACAGCAGTTTTAGTGCACTCGTTTCTCTTAGATCATTCCATCTCACTGTAAGTCAGTCAAACAATTGGCCTCGGGTATGTTCAGCAGATGAATCAGCAATGGTGCACACGCAGCTGGTTCACATTTGACATACAGGTACAGTATGTTTGCTTGTAATTGCTAGTTAGCCAGCCAACAATGTGCTTTTGGCAGAATCCTCAACCAGATGTTCTACAGTGAGAGAGTGGTCTTCATAAATTTAGCTGTCCACAATGCCTCACAAGCCACCCTCATCTGCTATGTCTGACTAAGGCAAGCAGAAATACAATTTGGTACATTTTAAATGGTTGGAGCCTTTTAAAATAAGAAGATGGCTGTACTTGTAAAGTTTCTTTGGCTTCTACCCATGCTGCCAACAGAACACTTGTGCTTGGAATATAGTGTGAATGGTGACACTATTCTTAGAAAACAACATTTTCCCCACAGGTGGCAATCGCTGGTTCTCAGTAAAAGATGCACCTAAGGAACTAAGGAATCAAAGATATCCTCTGCCAATGATAGAAAATCAGATGAGAACTATCACTTCATACGCTATGGGGAAGACAAAAAGTCCAACAACAAAATATTTGTGTGGGATAAGTGGGATAAGATATACTAGGCTTGATTTTCTTTTATATGGCCTCAAAGTGGGTACAAAAGTAATTTCCACCCATATTAAAGCCCCTTAACCTTGCCACAGTTGTGTAAAAATGGTTTCAGTGTAAATGAGAATCTGCTAATATCTTTATATGTGAACTGTTTCTGGTGATCTCAATATAACTATTATTATTACAGTAGTATTTTTATCATGTCCTTTTAGATCTAAAAGCTGGTTCCCAAGAGGTAGTTCTTAACCCAGGAACTGAGGAGAAAGAAGACATGACAGAGTCCCACAGTAGAAGACAGAGGTTATCAGGTCTGATTCACCATTGTGCGACTCCCATTTTTCACTGGTTTGACTCTACTGTTTATCATAAAATGGGAGTCGCACAATGGTAAATCAGGTCCCTGATTTCAGATTTCTGCATTTAAGAGATATAGACCATTGATGCCAATTATATATTCTTCACTTTCATACAAGCCTTTGGTTCTGGAGTTTGCAGACAATTCACAAACAAAATTACTACCTGTATGATTGCAGGAAACACAGAGATAACATGGAGTTGTAACATATTGAATTTCCTGCCTAGCTTAATTTCCCCCCTGCTTTTGAATCAGGAATTTCCTGGGGAAAGTGTCAGCAGATCTTAACATATTTCCGATGTTTTTTTATGAAAGAACTAATTGAGCATATCAGTTCAGTGCAGTAAGTGTGTGTAGCCACTGTCTGATACTGAACAAAAGACTGCAGATCACCACAAACATGGAGAGAACATGAATCCTGTGAGCATACTTAAAAGTAAGTCAGCCACTTAACTGTACTACAAACCCTGCAACAGGTCATCTAAACTCCCTTTTGCAAAACCTTTCAGCCATGGGTTCAGTGTGTTTTGCACTGCTACTATTTAGTTTGGCAAAGCTGGCAGAAGTCTGGAAGGCTTCCAAAAGTACTGTGATGGACATGTAATCAGCCCTGAAACCACTGCTCCACATATCTGTGGTAATGTGAACATGACCCTGCTCTTGTCAACCTGTTTTAGATCATGCATCACTCTGTTTTGTACAGTTTCAGAACGATAATGAACCATGTTTTTCAGTAGTGGTCAATAGTGGCTGTGAATCGGAGGAGACATTTTTTTTCAAACAGCAACCAACAGATAAGATCTGAAATATCCTTACTCCATGCTGGGGAGATATTCACTGCAATGTTGCTTTTATTTTGCACTAACCACTCTCACCAAGGTTCAAACAAACCACAGATATTTTAAGTGGTTGATATGGCAGATGTATGCACAAGTAGTTGCATATACAGTTCATTGGTCACACTTGATATGCTTCAACCAGTTTGAAAGTGTACAGGTTTGAGAAATATTTCCCAGACATGTTGTGGGGAGCACTAATAGAAACAGTATAAATGTTCAAAGGAATAGAAAGCCATCGTATGTGCATATACCTCTGAAATCTTGTATTTTATCTGCAGCGTTGTTGTAGCCATGTGGGGCTCAGGATATAAGCGAGAAAGTGGGCAATGTAATATTTTTATTGAATCTACACATTTTGCAAGGGACCATTCAAAATGAAATGGACCATTAACTGAATGGTCCCTTGCAACTTGTCCACTCCGATGCACAAACATCTGTTCCACCTCATATTCAGCTGTGATACTCCGATTAACTTTTCCAGACTTGAAAAAAAGGTCTATGTAGCTCAAAAGCTTTTCTCTGGCCTCAGTTACTCTTAAAACTCTGCAATGGCAAAGCTGCACCACTGCAGCATTTCACGGTAGACACCATCTGGACTGACTGGAAGGATTCTCCCAATGGCATAGGCAACATACCTCTTCCAGAAGCAGTAGCTAGGTCAGAAGAATTCCATTTACCTTATGCTGTTTTCATGGGGGCATAGGTCATCTTAAGTATGCTGGTCAGGGTAGTGAATTTTTCACACTCCCGAGGGATGTAGTTATGCTGACCTAATTTTCATGTTTGGGTCAGGCTTCTGTCTCTTCCAGAAGCCTTATTTTTTATATTACAAATTCTAGGCAGGTATGAAGGTAGGAGTCCTGTATTAAAACTGGGAGACTTTTTCTGTATGTGAAAAAATAATGAAATTTCTTACAAATAATTCAAACACACTTGGCTATCAAAGAAACAGGTAGAAAAGCAGACTCTATACTACTGATAGCTAGTGCATAGTATTTAATAGGGAGGGTGACCTTGTTGTTAACACAATGGACTGGGTGTATTTCCAGGCTCTGGTTCCTATATGGCCCTGGGAAGATTGCTTAACCTCTCCTGCGCCTCTGTCCTCACTTGTAAAATGCAGATAATGCTTCCTTTTTCACATCCTTTGTCTGTCTTGCCAATTAGTTTGTAAATTCTTTGGGGGCAGGGCTGTCTCTTTCTATGTATTGCATAATACCTAGTGCAGTGAGGGCTCCATCTTAATTGAGGCCTACAGAGCAGTGGTCCTCAAACTGTGGTCCGCGGACAACTAGTGGTCTGTGGCTGCTTTCCAGGTGGTCCACAGTTCAAGCTCAGCCCCCTCCTTTCTTCCCTCCCTCTCCCCGCATCAGGGAGCCTATGCTGGCACTCCAGCCTTGCCCTCCTCTGTCCCTGTGAGTTTGGAGTGCCAGTGCTGGCTTCCAGTGGGGGTGGGGGAAGGAAGCTCTGAGCCTCTCCGCTGGATCTGGTTTGTGGGGAAGAAGCGGAGCCAGATCCGGCACTGGTGGAACAGCATCACATGGATGTGCTGCCTGGAGGCTTTCCCCACTGCTCCCATTGGCCAGAATCCAGTTAATGGGAGCAGCGGGAGGCCATGCCTCAGTTGAGGTCCCTGGGAGTGGCACGGGGCATGAAGGCAGGTAAGTTCTTCCTTTCCCCTCATGCCCAGAACCTGCACCCCCCCACACTCCCTCCCTACACTGAGATCCCACACCCCCAACCTGCTCCTGCAACCTTCCCCTTCCCCCCCCCCGCCGGCCGGATACACTACCCCCAGCCCACTTCTGCACCCTCCCTTGCTCCTGCACCCTACCCCCTGGTCAGACACCCTTCTCCCAGCCTGCTCCTGCACCCTCCCTCCTGTCCAGACACCGAACCCCAGCCTGCTTCTGCTCTCACTCTTGATCCTGCACCCTCCCTCCTGGCCACAAACTGTATCTTCCTTGCTCTTGACCCCTCCCCCCTGGCCAGGCACCCTACTCCCAAGACTGGCCCTGCACCCTACCTCCCACCTGGACTGCACACCCTCACTCCCTCCTGCACCCCACCTCCTGCCCAGATCCTGCACCCCCATCCCTATCCCACTCACTGGCAGCGCAGTCCTGAACACTAAGCCCATCATTTTGGCCCCACCCCAGAGCTTGGGTGGGGGGGAGGGGGCTTGTCCACAAAATCCACTAATCCCCGAACCCCAGAAGAGTAAATCTGTTCTATGGGAAGCCATGAACCTCAGTCCTCCTTGTTCCTCCTTCACCCCATGGAGCTGGAGCACCAGAGAAATGAGGTGTCTCAGTTGGGGGCCACATCTGTGAAGTTTGGAGGGGTTTTTTTTGCTCCCAACTGATTTTTCTGTGGGTCAGTGGCCCCTGTCTCAAAAAAGGTTCCTCACCCCTGCCAAAGCTAAAGACAACATGAGAACCTTTTTGTGTTGGACATAAATTGATATTTTACTTTCTTTAAAATGCAGTTTGATAAAATAACATGAGAAACTTAAAGTGCTTAATATATTTAATTATTAATATTTCCTTTCTTACTGGTTAAATTAAACCATTCTCCTTTGCTGCAGCATTAGGAAATGGCTTGAGCATAATTATGTTATTAACATCAAGTTTCTATTAGCAACTAGTAGTCTGCAGAAAGGTTTGCATTGAGCCAGGTGGGTGATGGGCCAAAAAGTTTGAGAACCACCGCTATAGATGGTATTGTAATACAAATAATTAATAGTCGTCCGATGGGTGTCAACACATTAATGTGTTGTGTTGGAATGGGGCCATCATCAAAAAAACATTAAGGATTTAATAGGTATGGGGACTGCACTACCTGCTCACTCCTAGGATATGTCTACACAGAAGCGTTATTTCGGAATAACTAACATTATTCCATAATAACATAGTGTCTACACTGCAAGCCTTTATTGTGAAATAATGCCTAGCTGGAGGACTTCTTACTCTGACTCATGGTAACCCTCATTTCACAAGGACTAAGGGAAGTCAAAGGAAGAGTGTTCTTCCTTTGACTTCCTGCTGTGTAGACAGCGCCAAAAGCCAAATTAAGCTATTTCAACTTCAGCTATGTAACTGGCATAGCTGAAGTTGTGTAGCTTAATTCGACTGCAGGCTTCCTGTGTAGATGTACCCTTGGAGATGATACCAGTATATTGCATTGAGACATGTTGATGGGGAACATAGGAACTTGAATATTTGCTACCAAAGCTATATATATGCCTTGTGTTTAGAAGTTCAATTCAGGACTTGTAAGAATTATTAAAGCAAATGTAGTAAAAAAAGCAATGCAGCAAAAATAATGATTTTAATTTGATTGTCCTTTTCATCAGTGAAAAGATCTGGTCAAAAAAGTTATGTGAAAAATGTTGAAGTTGTTTTCATGTGAGACTTCAATCAAGGCACATTTTATTATTTGATAATTTTCTTAAACTTTTAATCAAAGCTATTATGAAAACACTCTTGCTGCAGTGGCATTTTTATTTACCTCAAACCCAGCTTTAATCATATTAAAAATGATACAATTGTCAATCATTTAACAAATTAAATAAAATTTTGCCTTAAACTAAAAAATTCAGCAACATCAGCAATTTTCCACAGAATTTCTTCTTTTTTTTTTAAAAAAAAAAAGGTCTCTGATAAAGAAACTTTTTATTCAAAACATTTTAATGAGCTGTAATCAAAAGCTAAATTATATATATTATGTGTCTGTGCCTATTCAATCATTTATTATGTTGACTACAAATGTTTTCATACAACTATATCAGGGAGAATCCACAAATAGTAGCCTGCTTTGATTGGATTATAGTGTTGAAGACAATGGTCAACCACTCTAGATCTTGTAATCTAAGTGAAGAAAATTATAAACATGATGTTCAGTGTTCCCCATAAACTGAGTGCTTGGGCAACCACGCAAGAGAGATTAAAATGCCAGATGATTAGCAGAGCAACCACAGTTGGCAGCATGTGTTTGTATTTGTGGTGCACATCAGCCCAGGCCATAGTGCACATAACAAAAATTATTGCACACACAGATAGAAAAATTAGAGGGAACATTCATGATGCAATAGCTTTTTAGTAGGCAAGCCAGTGGTACATGAAAAGCATGTGAAGTCATTGCTTTGTTGGTGGCCTCGTCTTCCCTGCTCGAAACAAAAGGTGTATATTTTGCCTCAGAATAACTGACATGCATGAATTATCCTGAGAAAAAAGCACAGTAATGGTAAGGCAGTCTAGTTTTACCACAAGGTAAATGCAGTGAGATCATCCCCAGGTGAGGCTGTAGTGCTGACCTTGTCTGGTTTACAGTGTAATAAAACTAAAGTGACTTTTCTTCACTGTGTTTTACCTCAAGATTGTTCTAAGATGTTATTTATTGAGATACAAAAAATTCACTACACTTCAGTAGCAAAGACAAGCTCTGAATTACTGTTTTTGAACAATCTTAAGTGGTCAATAGTCATCTACGTTTCTTAGCATTGTCTGGTTTGCCTAAGAGAGAACCTCAATGAAACAGGATGGGGAACGAAACATATTAAGGTTTTGACTTCATAATGTGACTACTGTTACGGTAGTTTAAATGCTCATTCCATTAGGATGCAGTTTCTTCCAGCATCAATGTGGGTTTTTGCATGCTATAATTTCAGCAATATACCTTGTGAAGCATTTTTAAACTACCCTTATGGACCAATTCATCTGCAATTTGCTATACTGTAAATGTTTAAAAGCCCCCACATGTCTAAACTGCAAGAAAAGACTTCTGGACATATCAATGAAGAAGTAAAGTAATTCAAAACAGCTGCATGTAAGATACCATTACCTAAAATGTTACCATATTTTACCCCCATTTTTGTGTGATTATTTTAATGTTAAATTCAAAGTGTAAACTTTATTACATTAATAGCAAATGTAAAAAATACAGTCAATTAGAAAGCTACCACTAATTATATTAAAATAGCACAAAGACTGCAATTTAAATGTGTCTCAGGACTAGGTGTGTTTAATCACAAAATGAGTTTTGTTTTCTTGAATAAATGAATCTGAGCTACTGGCCTGAAATTTGCTTTCTCAAACATTTATATAAATAAAGCTTTCTCTACATAAATATACATGAACAGTGAATAATACAAGAATATTAACAGGCTGAATCGAAGCCCAGTTTCTAATTAAGCAAATTCATGGAAGAAATTATTTGAATTATTCCTCTAGTTATTTCTTAAATCGACAGATGAGTTTTCTGTTAAATGTTCTTTATACCTAATACACTTATAATAGTAATAGAGACGTAGCCGTGTTAGTCTGATCTTGGTAAAAGTCTTACACTTATAATAGTATTTCTAGACAAGGTTTATATTGTTGCCGTCTGCAAGTGGTAGCAGATTACAGAGCCTTACAGATCAGCTTCCCAGGTGATGAAAAATCAGTAATGGAGTCTGGGCATTTACAAAGTGTAACTTGTTCACTTTACAAGTGTACACCAGTCCTGAAGCAGAGGTGGTCAATCAGCATGTGGGCAATCCTTTCTTTTAGGAATCTTAGCCCGACAAAAATGCCCAGGTCCTATGGAACAAATCTGTCTCAAGAATGGGTAGAAATCATAGACCAACAGAGAGGACAAATTTTCACTGCTTGCACAGTTCCCTCTTCAGAAGATGCCTTTATGCAGAACATTGTGTAACCTGAAACTAAGAATCCAGCATGTCTTCCTAACTCTGAACATTTGCTCACACTCGAGCAGAAAGAACTTGGGGGACTGTGCGTAATAGCACAAACCATCAGCCCCTGCCATAACTCTATACAACAAAATAATGTAGCATAATTTTAATATTCTATGTATTTTCCTCTAATGGGGTGCTATATAAAGAGAACCCAAGCCAAGATACAGCACTGTATCATGCCATAGACAAGAGCACATTAAGGTTTAACATCTCACGCTGGCATTCAGACTTATCCCTTAATTCCCCACTGCTCTCATACTCCCACAAGCAGAGCTTTGTGTCAATTTTGTTCATTAAAATATTACAGCAATTCCCCCTTTCCCCACTGAAGCATAAAATGCATAAGAGAGTAGTGTATTTCAATGCATCAGCTGTTTCAGGCACCCATTATCCTTTCCTTTTTCAAATGTTTCCTTCCCCTGATTTTCTTTCGCTTTAGGCATCGCAGGGAAAAAATTAAGGAGAAAGAAAGGATTGCATACCGCTACTGTCACTATGTTTCATATGCAGTGAAATATGTTTTTGCAGGGGAATGGTTAAGTACAAACTATGTTCAAACCATACATATCACATATCGAAATACATATTACATGTATGTCGGTCTCAACTTTTTCCCTGTCACAAGCTCATGTTATGATGGGAAATAGTTCTGATTTAACCCACCAGTGACTGTATATTACCGCCTAGGCAATGTGCCAATAAGCAGAGGGTGAGTTCTTACAACATTTGCTCTGGTTCTAGAGGACCCTGGTCAGCTGTCACACTGAGACACTTCTATCCAATTGTAAAACAAAACAAAACAAAACAAAACAAAAAAGCAGCCAACCTTTTTCTGTCTCTGGAACTCCCACTCTACTTCTAGAAGGATTACACCGATCCCCAGCCTTTCATATCTTGCTCCCTGGAATTTTTGGCTCTCAGATACTTGTACTTCATCTGACATGACTTGACAGACACGCGCTATTATGGAGACCCCCTTGCCATCTTTAAACTCATTGACCACGCTATCTAGAAACATTACATAAAGTTGCTCTCCTCCTTGCTAAACCCATCCCCAATTCCGCTTCCACCGCTTTCGCTCCACTGAGACAGATCTCAGACTCACTAATGACCTCTTCCTGGCTAAAACTCAGGACCACGCCCATCCTCCTTAATCTGCCTTCAACACCATCAACCAGGCTCTTCTTCCTATTTTCTCCTACACTGACATCTGTGACTCAATCCTCTCTTGGTTCGCCTTCCTGTTTAATTGTTCTTTCAGCTTGTTATTTGGAAAATTCAACTCCTCTGCCTAGTCACATTTTTATGTGTGGTGGGATTTATGGGATTCCATCTTTGCTCCTTCTCTTCTCTCTCTATACCTTAACTCTGTGTAATTTCAACTGCAAAGACAAATTCTAGTATCATTGGTATGCTGAGAGATCCCAGATCTATATCTCTAATCTGGACCTAACTGAAATCTGGCTGCCTTTCTGACTTCTCCTCATGATTGTCTAGCTGTCAGACTAAACTCCTAAACCAAACAAAAAATTCCTAATCTTTCTCTGCAGGGCTTTCCCTTCTCCCTTCTTTCTCAGGCTATGTCTACAGTACAGGGATATCAGAGGTATCCCAGAAAAACTCTGCCACGTCCAGGGAACACGTCTGCTCTTCCGCTTTTTTTTTTTTTTTTTTTTGCGGAAGAGCAGATGCGCTCTTTTAGAAGCCCTGTCTTCCTCTTTCCACGAGGAAGAAGGGCTCTTCCGAAAGAGGTTTTTCCAAAAAGCCTCTTCCGAAAAAACTATCAGAAAAAGGTACGCAAATTGCAGAGCGCATTTTGTGTACCTTTTACTGATAGATCACTGTAGTCTAGACATAGCCTCAGTCACTGCAGATACACCACCATCTTCCTTGTCACTTAAACTTGTAACCCAGGTGTCATCTTCAACTTGACATCTTCCCTCCGTGGGCTGCACTTAATCTTGCTGATTATATAACATCTCAAAATCAAGGCCTTTCCTATCCATCCACACAACTTCTTCAGACTCTTCTCCAGGCTATCTTCCTCTGAAATCTCAATTTCTGCAGCATACTCTTTTTTGCCCTTCACAAATGCAATCTAGACTTGCTCCAATCCAGTGTTCCCTGTAAGCTGTGCCTTTGTGCAGCTGCTCAGAGATTCACATGCCACCATCTGATTAGCAGTGCACCCACAACTAGGTTTTTTTTTTGTTTTTCCTTGTGGTGCACATGCCTCAGTGCACCTAAAATATTTATTCTGTACATGGAAAGAAAAAATCCACACATGGATGGAAAAGATTAGAGGGAACATTGCTTGTATCTATTCATAATGTTGCTGCAAATATAATATCCTTAGCTTGTTACTTTCTAAGGGCTTTTCTGTATGTGCCATAGCTTGCACCATACAAATTCTGGGGTGCAAATTCTCATGTGTGCCAGCATGTTGCATGATACCTGGCCCATGTGAACCCTACAGATGTACACTTAAATTTCCTTAGTGCATGTTGACATAGTCCCATTGCAAAGTGTACAGCACTTGTGCCAACTAGAGGACTTTTAATGTATGGCAGCAGGGTTCACATGGGCTGATTAGAGCATAACACTCGGGTGCTCATTACCATTGGCAGCCCAGTCAATATGGACGAAGGCACCATGTAGACAATCCCTAAAATACATGTATGGTCACCATCATGGAAGTACCTGAGCGCCTCACAGTCTCGAATGTATATATTCTCACAACATCCCTATGAGATAAGGCATTATCCCCATTTTACAGGTGAGGAACTGAGGCACAGAGAGGCTAAGTGACTTGTCTGATGTCAAATAGGTATTCTGTGGTGCAGCAGAGAATTGAACAAAGTCCAAGGTACTGTCCCAACTACAGGACTATCTTTCCTCTTTCTCTTTGACCATGTGTGCTCTCACTGAGTCCCTTCTCTCTGAAATATGAGATACTTGTTTTCAAAGCCTTACACAGCCTGTCCCCACACTCCCTGTCATGATGTCAACACCCACCTCAGACTAATGATGCTAGCTTTTAATCACATACTCATTAGAATTTCAAACAAGCACCCTCAGGCTCTCTCGCTTGCTTCCTCTCATGCTTGAGGTGAAGGTCCTCACAATAACCCACAAGGCCACCTTATAATTGTCTTTTAAATTCTTCCTGAAAATCTCCTTTGCCCTGATACCTACAAAAAACTTAACAATAATTAGACAGCTAGTGTGCTGAGACCCCTGGCTGCCATGACAAACAGTGCTGGATTATTGTTTCCTCGTGCTCCCCTCTCCATCTATATACACCTGTTGCCTCTAGCCTTATGCTTAGACTGTAAGTTCTTTGAGGCAGAGACAATATTTGTTCTATTTGTACAGCTCTCACTACACTGGGGTTCTGTTCTACTTCCGGGGATTCTCAGGATGACTGAAATACAAATAATAAATAATAATTTAACTGGCTAATTTTAAAGTTTATATACTAGTCCTTATTTCAAAATCCTCTTAATGAAATGCAGTAATTGGAGACAAAAATTAAAACAAAAAATATTGAAAAACAAATTCAAACCGAAAACTGCTAACAAAGACAAAAAGACCACAACGAAAATTTTCTTTACATATTCTCTTTGCTCAATGTTCTGATGAATTCTTTTTGGTTTTGACCCCAAAAAGTCATGGAAAGAATTCATTAATGAGTTTCTACATATTCTCCTCTGTATTGTTCATTGGTATTTCTTCATGTCTCTCCAAGACAGATATTTTTTTGAATCTATAATTGAAAAAAGATATATTTTACTCCCTCAGAGGTTACTGGGAGTTTAGCATGGTATAGTTAAGAAACATCAGGTATAATGCTTACTCTTTCAGGAAAAAAAATCCTGGATTCAGTGACTTTAGTCTGATGTCTCAGCAGGTTTGTTATTGCCTTGGCTACATATGAAAAAATACTGAATTCACAGACTTCAATAAAATAAAATCTGCTCTTTCTTTGCCAGATATAATCAGAGCAGAATGAAAGGGTCAGTTCCACTTGGTCTATTTCATAATTATTTTATAAACTAAGCTAAATCTTAACTTACATGATCAACAATATGAAGATTCACATTGGAGAGGGCTTGGAAACAGCTGGGACATCATAGATTCATGTAAAGGTACAGCAAAATATATTCTTAATCTGCCACATCTGGCTGAATAAGTCTAATTTTCAGTTGTACTTTTTGTTGGTCAGACTAGAGAAATTTAAAGTTACACTGTCTTCTTCAAAAATCAAATTGGTTGTTAGCAGGAGAGAAAGAGAGTGGTATTGATAAGAAAGTATATATTTATATTATTTTTGTTCTTCTGGAGAAATCCAGTAAAACAAGACTGTAGCAAGAAAGAAAAATAAAGGCAATTAAAAGATTCAGGGATCATCGTGTAGATGCTTTCATTAAATCTGCGGACTTTGAGGCAGGAGAAAATAATTGTTCCAAAACAAGCAACTTTATTTTTAGATTCCAGAGTTTCAAGAGGCAACAAGGTGTGTGGCTGAAGTCTTAAAACATCAGCACTCTCACCTTAACAATGACAGCAGAAAGTTTAACTCCTATATCCTTTCTAGGTGTGGTATTGATTAAGTTGTTACAAGTGTGTTTACAGTGGCAATCCCCTCTAGGGCCACATATATTGCACCTGATTCTACAGTCACTTAGGACAGTCACAAACTTTTTGGGCTCTGGAGCCCTTTACATCCGTAAAAATGTAAGCGGTGCCCCAGCGGTCCACTGATTGTATGTGTTGTACCTATCGATGTTTCCAGTTTGTCAACCTCGTGGAGCCCTTGGAGATGTCTTGAGGAGCCCCTGGGGCTCAGCGGAGCACAGTTTGAGAAACACTGACTTAGTGTATATCTACACTGGGGAGTTATTTTGAAATAACTCTCCTTATTTTGAAATAACAAGGTGAGCATGCACACTACTTAGCCTGTTATTTCAAAATAATAACTCCTGCTTGTGAAGAGGAATAAGCTTATGTCAAAAAAACCTAGTAGTGTACACATAGCCTTAAGGACATTTTGCATGGCATAACCAGCACAAAGTAGGCCATAACTCTTTGGGGAATTCTGCCTGCAAAAACTCTCTGCTGGTAGTAAGTTGTTGGAGACAGATTCTTCACCAGCTGCTTCCCTACCCCCAGTGGAAGAAAAAGGTAGGATTGTAGCATTGGTAAAAAATGAAAACAGGGAAGGAAGGTGCATGATAAAGCAGAGCTCCACTACCCCTATTCCTCTATTATGTAAGTGAAAGACCTTACACCAGTGACATAAGGGCTGCCCCTGTGAAGCTCTGTTTGCAGTAAGGCTGGGAAGCCACAATAGATTCCACATGGGGTCCCCCTGCCTTCCAGTGTAAGCAGAGCTTGGACAGAGTGTAGAATCAAGGATGTTATCTTCTTGGTGCATATTTCAAGGTGAGCAGAAACCTGTTCATAGGTATTTGGGTAAGAGTTAATGAGTAGAGTCAGGGGAGAGCAACCAATAAATTAGAATTTGTAACTTGTGTAATTGTATTGTGAGGCAAGGGGGAGAGTGTTGTCCCTTTTCAGGAATACTCCCCAACATTTTCTACTTGGAAGCAGCTCCAGTAGGCAGCCCTCATCTCTGGTACTAATCCAATAATACTTATAAAAGAGATTTTAAAAATATTGCTGATGCAGCAGAAAGCTTTACTGATAATAGCATCTGTGGTATTTGGACATGAAAAAGTCTGAAAGATAAATCGTAAACACTGTCAACATCTAATACAGCCTGTTGAGAGCAAGAAGAGATAAAAGCTTTCATAAAAGGCCGTGATAAATGCTTTATTATTTATAAACATGGTTGGCATCATTAGTACTTTAATTAATGATTTAGTGCTTTTAGCCCTATCTGTCTTGCCCTTATCTCTTCAGATGCAGAAACATCTAAAACCCACAAGTAGTGAAACGTTGCTGCATGGTTTTTTAATTTAACTTAGCGGGATAATTGGGTTATTGATCGCTGTCACACAGTAGTGTGCATATACATTCTCAGTAATTGCACCTGCAAGTTCATAGCAAGGTGGAGGAAATTCCTTAAATTGCAGATAAATAATGCACCTTGGAAAGGTGGACAAATAAGGAATAAGTTAGTGAAACTGCTCACTAGGGAAACCTTACCTCCTGGGTATTCCCTCCCTGAAGCAGTCAGCCCAGCTCTGCTCTTCTGAGAGTTCTTCTTTTCTGGACTGTCTGGCCTGAGCTATCTCTTGCCTTTGTGCCCTCTCATATTTACAACTTCCAGGGGACAGGCCTGTGTTGATCAATCAAATAGCCATAGAAATCAATGGCAAAAGGTACAGTATTAGTTGTAAACATTTAAAGCCACTATTCAGTGTGGCCAGTATGAGACATAGAGCAAAGAGGTAAGAAACTGTGCAAATAGGAAATAAAGATAGTCTTGCATTCATCCTGACCATAGGGTCCTGAGGCTTTGCAATCTGAACAAAAAGCAACAATCCAAGGCTGTCGCGGGACATAGGTCATATGAGGTGGCTACAGACACAGGGTAGCAGTGGAGATTATAATGAATGCAAATGAGGACAGACCCACTGATGGGGGGGGGTTGTCAAATGGGACAGTTGCCACAGGGGCTGGCACTTCAAAGGGCCCCGGTGCTCCAGTCCACCATCACTGCTAAATCAATACCAGAGACCTCACCACGCACACTGGGCAGGACTAAAGGCTGGAGTCGTGCGGTCTACGCATTGCTGAGAGTTGGCTGTCCCTGGTCCCACCCCTTCTGTCTAAGCCTCCATTCCTTCTGGGGCCCTTTCTTCTCCCCCTCAAATTTGCCCGGGGGGCCCGCAGAAGCCGTTGGCTCCCCTGACTGAGAATTAGTGGCAGACATGAGTCTACGTAGCCACAAACCACAAAGCCATGACACACTGCTGAAGACTGAAAAATGAGTAAACTTCCTGGGAGTCTTTGGGTATGTCTACACTACAGCGTTATTTTGAAATATCTTATTTCAAAATAGTTAATTTGAAATGGGATATTTCGAAATAATGCGTTTACACACAAAATGCATTTCGAAATAGTGTTTTGCTATTTCAAAATAGTGCATCCACACTGATTGGACGCTGAATCGCATTTAAGGGCAGCTGAAACTGGTTCCAGCAGGGCATCAGGTCAGGAGTTACTTTGTGTGGCTGCTGCCTGAGGCTATCTGAGGCATGTGCTTAAAGGGACCCCCCGGACAGCCAGTTCTCAGCTTTCCCTGCTTGCTTGCGTACCTCACTGAGGGACAGCAAAGCATTTTTGTCTCTGCCTGCTTGGTTGCCCTGACTCGGGACACCACAGCACTCAGCACCATGAAGCCAAAGCTGCCCCTGGGCACTCTGGTGCTCATTTTGGATGTCTTGCTGCAAGCCTGGCAGCAATTGCTGGAGTCTGCCTCGCAGCATCTGCTGCAGCCTGACCCCCAGGCCCTCTTCCGGACCCTCCTGGGGGACAAGGAGGAGCAGCTGCAGTGCCTGGATGCCAGCGTGCCCCACTGCATCTGGCGTCTAGACACCAGTAGCGACTGGTGGGACCACATCATCCTGGAGCGCTGGGGAGACCAACAGTGGACCCAGAACTTCAGGATGAAGAAGAACACCTTCCTCGAGCTCTGTGAGTGGCTCGCCCTTGCTCTGCAGCGACGGGACATGCACATGAGGCCCGCCGTTCCCCTCTAGAAGCATGTGGCCATCGCCCTCTGGAAGCTCTCCATGCCGGATAGCTACCGATCCGTGAGGAACCAGTTCGGCATGGGAAGATCCACCGTCGGAGCAGTGCTCTTGCAGGAATGGCAGTCTCCAGCCACTGTGCCTGGGTGGGGGGGCAAGGAGGGGATGGGCTGCTCCAGGGAAAAGAGGGGGAGGTGGTGCAAGTCCACTCCCTGGGAGGGTTTGTTCTGTCCCAGCCAAACTACGGACTGCCCGCGGTGGCCAGGATTACAGGGGGTGTTGCTCCTGGGGAGGGGGTGTGGGGCAGTGGCGGGGAAGGAACACTGTCAGCCACCCAGGCACCCCAGTGACTCTCGGTTTTGTGTGTCCCTCTGCAGGTGGTTAAGGCCATCAATAGAGTGCTGCTCCACAGAGTCGTCCGCCTCACTGATGTGGACGCAGTCATCGAGGGCTTTGGCGCCCTGGGCTTCCCCAATTGTGGGGGGGCAATCGACGGGACGCACATCCCCAACCATGCCCCAGACCACCAGGCCACCTTGTACATAAAATGGAAGAGATACTTCTCGGTCATCCTGCAGGCTGTGTCTGACCACCGGGGCCGCTTCCTGGACATTAACATGGGCTGGGCTGGCAAAGCACACGACGCACAGGTGTACTGCAACTCCTCCGTGTGCCAGAGGCTGCATGCCGGGACTTTCTTCCCCAACAGCCACATCAGGGTTGGGGACGTGGGCATGCCTGTGTGCCTGATGGGGGATGCAGCCTACTCTCTGCAGCCCTGGCTCATGAAGCCCTACACGGGACACCTCAATCCCTCCCAGCAGGCCTTTAATGCCAAGCTCAGCAGGGCCCACATTGTGGTGGAGGGTGCCTTCGGCCGGCTGAAGGCCCGATTTAGATGCCTCCTCATCTGCCTGGACCTCTCCAAGAGGAATATTCTGCATGTGGTGGCGGTGTGCTGTGTGCTGCACAATTTGTGTGAAAGGAAGGGGGGAGGCTTTCCTGCCAGCCTGGATGGCAGAGGCCGACCACTTGGCTGGCTTGTACGCACAGCCCTGCATGGCTGCCAGCCGGGAGGTCCATCGGTGGGCTGTCGGTATCCAGGAGGCCCTGAGGGGAGAGCTTCCAGACAGAGGAGAAGTGAAGTCTCCCTGGCGTGCCCCACTGAGGCCTTGTGCCTTATTTCACCCTCATGTCCTTCCATTTTCCCTTCCCTAATCCCCCTTCCTGATGTCAAATAAAACCACATGTATTGCCAAAAACAAACTCTCTTTATTGACCATAACTGGGGTGGAGGGGGGGAATGAGGGTGGGAGAGGGGAGAGGTAAACCTGGGAGGAGGGAGCTGGAAGGGCGAGGCAAGGGGAGGAAGGGGGAGGAGAAGCTCAGGGTTGGGGGTCTTGCTGGTCCACCTGTCTCCCAGCACTGTGGCTGTGGGGGCCTCGGCATCCCTGGGAGGCGGGTATGGAGGGTGGGGCGGGTGGGGAGCAGGGGGAGGAAGAGGTGGAAGGGGGAGCAGGAGTGGGAGGAGGAGCGATAGACAGGGTGGCAGCAGGGGCTGGAACGGCAGGAGGCACCAATCTCTGCACCAGGGTCTGCAGGTGGTCGCAGATGGCATGGCCCTGGGTGAGCAACTCCTGCCAGCTCTCCCACCGCAGCTGCAGGTTTTCATGCACCCAGTGCTCCAGGATGCGCAGCGGCCTTCGCAGGAGCCCCAGGTGCTGCCACTGGTACTCCTCCTGGTTCCGGGTCAGCCTGCTGGCCCGGGTGCGGGAGGATGTCCTGGGCGGGGTGGTGGCTATTATTTCAAAATAACTTTGCTGTGTAGACATACCCTTTGTGTGTTGAACTTCATTGATAAAGCCCTGTGACCTGGCTTGACCATATTGCATTAGCCAAATACATAGTGTTAGACAGCTGGCACATCTGGACAGACAGAGCCCAAGGACAGGACAAGGAAAACATAGAAAGATCCTCAGCCACCATTTGCCCTGATGTGTTAGTCAGAAGAAACAAAGTATGTGGGTAGTGCAGAGGACTAAGAGCATGACTGCCCAACCAAATGAAGAGAACAAGTGAATGGAAGCAAGTTCCCCACACCAGGGGTAGCACAAACAAGAAGTGGGACAGTGGTTTGAAGATCAGCATGTCTGAAGGAATATGAGGCTTGCATCAAGCTGGTGGTAGATGCATGTCCATAGACTGAGCTATGTACACTAGTAACCTGTGGTCACAACAAGTCAGCAAAGAGTGGCACAAAAGCCACAGTGTAAAAGGAAAAATGTAACAACTTGAACGGAAGTTCACAGGCTGCTGGAGGGAAGAGTTGGAAGCTGGCACCAGAAAGCCAGTTGGTGTAGCCATGTATTCAGTACTAGCTGACGACGCAACGTCTCTGTACACAGTTTTTTTTACTAAAGAGACAGTTTTAATTTTAGAAGCACAGAAACCTCTCCTGTTGTAACCCTCAATGTGTGACCCATACTTGATAAGAATTAATTTTTTTGGACCAATTGTCCCTTCTCCCCGCTCTACGTGACCTCTGCCAAAAATACATATTTAAGTGGACTGAAATATTTTGTTGGTTTGGTTTGGTTTTGGCAAACTGAAATAAAAATCCTACAAAATAATTCCAAAAAAGGTCAATATATCATTTTTAAAGTGAAATGTTTTGAGCTTCTTAGTTTGAAACAACTTTTTGTTTTGAAATTGCCTATAATTTTTAAAAAGAAAAAAAGCTTAAGCAAATGAAATGTTTCATTTAATGTCAAAGCATGTTTCATTAGACAGAGTTGTTTAGGCTTTTTTTTTTAACGTTTTGGTTTGCTCTAAATCCAAAATGGATTTTTGTATATGCCTGGGAACTGAAAAATCTGTTATTTGTCCAGCCCAACCCTACATGAAGCACCTGCCTCCCAGCAATAGTCTGAGCTCAGGCTTAACTTTAAGTAAAAGTGTAAATGCTTTGCTGAATAGGAATGCACTTAAACATATGCATAAGGGCTCTGCTGAACTGGAAATGTGGAGTTCACAGCAGAAGCTAGCACTGAAAGACTTACGTACAGATTGCCTACTGTGCAAATTGAACCCATAAATGTACTAAAGTCTTGCAAAACATCTATTTATTGGCATATGTAAAAACTCCTATTAGTCAAATAGCTCTGATTCAGCCTACACCCAGAAATGGATTGATTTTTGGCTCTAAGGAGACAGAAAGACCATGGGGAGCGGGGGGGAAACCTCTCTAACCGCATTTTGTGAACAATCAACATTTCAGTCAACATTTGTGAACAATCAACATTTCAGTCAACATTTCACAGTTGACTGAAAGCATTTCTGGGTTGCTTTTTTCTGACCTAGTTCTCCCATCCCTGGTTAGTTAGCTAAACAATGAGAACTTCTAATTCCTCTCACAAAATCACTATACAAATATTTATTTATATTTGCTCTCATAAGAATATTACTTAATCTAGAAAATGAAATAGAAACAGTCTCAGATCCATAACTCCTTCAAGTGGGTCTCTTGGGATCGATTGTGTTAAAAATGTTGCATAGACTTAGCAGTGTTTCAAGTTCCCCTCTTTTTTGCTTCATTTTCCTTCATTCTTTTGTAAAGTTTTATCCCTCACATTCTCTTTTAGTGTTTAAAATGTGTAGACTATCCTTCCCCAACATACTGCATGTATATGATCTTCCCCTCTAGCTGATTGCCTACAGCAAAGGGAAAGAACCTACCACCACTAAGGCTACTTCTACACTACAGAGTTTTTGTGGAAAAATAGCCATTTTTCCGCAAAACCTCACGGAGCGTCCACACCTCAAGCGCATTTTTGCACAAAAAAATCGAAAGAGCAGAGGGTTTTTTGTGCAATAGGTATTCCTCTTTCTATGAGGAATAACTCCTTTTTGCACAAGAGATTTTGTGCAAAAAGGTGTGTGTGGATGGGGAACAAGGGTTGTTTGCTCAAAAGAGGCAATCAAAAAAACCACAGGTGCCCTGGTGGCCATTCTGTAAATAGCAATCAGAGTTTCCTTTCGAGAGAGCATCCATGCAATCTGAACGCTCTCTTGCGCAAAAGCGCATTGCTTTTTTGATCCACTTTTGCAGTGTGGACACTCTCTTGCGCAAGAAGATTTTGCAGAAGATCTCTTCCGCAAAAAACTTCTTGCACAAGAAGCCTGTAGTATAGACATAGCCTAACAGGTTAAAGGAGCTTTTGAACATGCAGGACCTGACTTCTAGTACCAGTCTCCAGTTGAGTGTGATTTATACAGTAATAATGTCTGTTTTCTTCAGCACATGGATTCAATGAAAAAAGTGTGAGACGTGCTTCCTAAAAAATGTAAGAGTGACAACATACAATGCATTTCTCCATTTGTTAGTGTTGTCCGACAGGCAACCAGGCATCTGTGCAGGGAACATGCAATAGCCTCTGTCTACTTATGTGCAAATGAGATCTTTCTTAGTGACTCCTGGAAAGTTATAAAACTTTATTTATCCAGACACACTGACCACTTCCCTGAGGTTACCTTTCTGAATGAAGCCAGTTGTAGGTAGCCTTTCTACAACAAATGATCATGTTTTTGCTGCCATAAGCATTTTGAGACTCCAAAAATTAATTACAACATTTTTCATTGTGGCGAAAGTTTGATCTAAACCTTTTTTCTGTCAAGTAATAATAATCCTTTAAAATGCAGTTAACATATTTTGCATTCACAGAACCACTTGCTTTGTCATAAGACAGACATATTTAAACTTTTGTGTATAAACAGAGGAAATTAATTGCTTCTGGCAACATCAAAGTATTGTTTTATTATACATTTAATCATTAGCTCTAAATGCTCCCAAATTGAAGTTCTGAGACACTGTTGATAGGTAATAAGTTCAAAGCCATATGAAACATAAAGCAGGACTCTGGAGTCAGTTGAAAGGATTTTCTTTAAATGCACAAGAGCTTTCAAACTCATTGTACAAAACTGCATAGGCATTTTGGCCAGAACTAAAAGAAGAATTTTACCCTCATATTTGAAAGGATTACCAGATCTGCTAGATACTATATGTCCTGCTAAACCTGAACAATCTGTGTCGAAGGGCATGTCTATGTTAGGAAATTATTTCAAAATGAGTAAAATCGAAATAATAACTCCAGATTTAACAAAATTGAAATAGTGTGTCCCCACAATGGGGGAGCATCAAAATTAGTCAGAATTATTTCTAAATAGAGTGTCCACACTGATTCCAGCCTGCCTCAGATTTACAGCCCCCGGAAACCCTCTGGGGAGAGCACCAGGAGGGTAGATACTTCCTGTGACTGCTTGGTCAGGCAAGCTGCAATGCGTGCTTTTAGGGGTTCCTCTCTACGGCTGCATCTCATGCGTCACTCCTCCACTGCCTTCCCCTCATAGGACACAAAATGGACACAGTGTGCTCTGGTTGCCCTTGCAGATGCCATAGCACTCAAAGCATGTGCCAGAGCTGCTGCAAAGCAGTGCCAGGTTCATGGGCCTCGAGCTGCACCTCATGGCACAGCACTTCCAAGATGCCTGCATACTGTTCTAGCAGGAAGAGAACCAGCCCGGACCGCAGGACCTGATAAACCAGGTCTTGGCACTCCTGCTGCTGCACATATCCCTCAATCCCCTGGACACCATGGAATGCTGCTTCTGGTGGCAGGAAACCCATTCAGACAGGTGGGACTGCATTCTCCTGCAGCTATCAGACAACCAGCAGTGGCTGCAGAATTTCCACATGCAGAAGGCCACCTTCCTCGAACTCTGCGAGTGGCTCGCCCCTGCCCTTAGGTGACAGGACACCCAACTGAGACCTGCGATCTCCAGGCAGAAGTGTGTTGTCATAGCTCTGTGGAAGGTCACCACGCCAGACAGCTACCACTCGGTTGGGAACCAGTTCAGTGTGGGGGGAAATCCACAGTTGGGACTGTGCTCCTGCAGGTAGCCAAGGCCATCAACCACGTGCAGCTATGGAGGGTCATCACTCCGGGCAATGTGGACACCATGTGGATGGCTTTGACACAATGGGCTTCCCCAAGTGTGGGGTTGGGGAAGTGAGCAGCAGAGGCTGCTTGCCAGAGACAGTGCTACCGGGATCCCCTACTGTTCCTCCCCCAACAGGTTCCCATGCAGGAGATCAGTCTCCTCAGCATCACCACACTCGACCGGGAGCAGATGCTGCCTGAATGCAGACATGACCCTGTGCCATGTACGGCACTGCTGTGTGGTTCCATGCTCCCAGACTCCTTAGTGGTGGCTTGTTGTGGGAAGGTGTCATACCTCAGAGGCTACAGTAAGGCAGGCCTGTGCAGGAACCATGTGAGAAGGACTGAAGGAGCATCGTGAAGGAGCATCGTGGAGCTGAGTGCTCCAGATTAGTGGTCCATGTGCAGCCACATGCACAGGTTGTTGTGTGGCCCCCAGGTTGAGTAGGCAGAGCAAGGAGCACGCAGCCCCTCATGGCCTGCCACCTGCCTCCGCATGTATATAGGGAAAGTTATGGAACTCACCTGAAGTGCCTTCCCTGGGATCGTCCGAAGCCTGGGAGACATCCTGCGGGGGGGTGGGAAGGCGGGGAGCAGCTCCTGTCTGGTGGGTATGGTCACTTGGCTGGCCACCTCTATCTCCTCCACCTCACCTACCCCCCTGCCCCTGTGGAGGCTGATGCTGGGCGTGCCCTGGCCAGATACCACAATGGCGGGGATGAGGGAGGTGACCAACCTCCCTCTGTGGATGGCATCAACTGCTTGAAGTAGAAGCACATGTGCAGTGCTGCCCCGGAGCATCCACTCTGCTCCTTGGCCTTGTGGTAGGTCTGCTGGAGCTCTTTCACCTTCAAGCGAACCTGGTCAAGGGTTCAGTTGTGGCCTTTGTCAGCCAGGCTGTCAGCAATCTGGCCATACACATCCACATTCCACTTTCTGGTGCAGAGATCTTGGAGGTTGGTCTCCTCCTCCCAGATCTCAATGAGGTCCAGGATCTCCGCACCAGTCCAGGCTGGAGCTATCCTGTGTCCTTGGCCAGTGGCAGCCGAAGGAATAGCAAGAGTGCTGGCAGCCATGGGAGGCTCAGAGGGAGCATTGTGGTCTGTCATGGCTCTCTCAGATCCTGCTGTGTTACATGGGGCTTGCCAAGATGGCCACCTGGCATAAGCCTTTCTGCTGCTGCCTGGAGCTCTGCAGGAGAAGGGGATCAGTGGAAATGCCAGGTGTCACCAGAGCAGCCACAAGTGCAGCTGTGAGAGGCCTCTGGAGGCCAATTATTTCAAATTAGCAGCACTGAACCATTCACATTAATGCTATTTCGAAATAAAAATTTTGGAATTAGCGTTATTCCCTGAGGAAAGCAGAAGTACAGATTTCGAAATAACCAGCCCTTTATTTCAAAACTAGCTGGACTTACCTAGCGTTGCCCAGGAAACCGGAGGAACAAAATTTAGAAAAACAGAAGCTGGTCCTGACAGCCTCCAGCCACACCGCAGCTGCCAGTGCCTGACATCTGGCCATTATGGCAGACCCCCATGCTTTTCTACTGCTGTATAAAGCAAAATCTCTGGGTACTTCTACACTAGCCCCCTAGATCAATCTAGGGAGGCTAATGAGGGTGACCGAAATTGCAAATCAAGCCCGGGATTTAAATAGCCGCTTGATTTGCATGTTCAACGATCGCCATTTTAGAAATTGACTATCCGAAGTAACTGCCCGGCGTCTGCGCGTGGTGAAAGCAGATTCGATTTAAAGCCTAACTCAAATTAGCTGGTATTCCTCCTGCAATGAGGTTTACCAGCTAATTTGATTTAGAAAGGGCTTTAAATCAGAATCGTTCACTGCGCGTAGACGCAGTTACTTCGGATAGTCAATTTCTAAAATGGCGATCGGAACATGCAAATCAAGCACAGGATATTTAAATCCCGGGCTTGATTTGCAATTTCAGTCGCCCTCATTAGCCTCCCTAGATTGATCTAGGGGGCTAGTGTAGAAGTACCCAGAGTAATGCTGGGTTTGGACTCCAAGCATTCCGAGTGTTGTAAAGATGTGTGTACTAGGGGCAATCACAATAAAGTGTGATGTGGTTATAGGTTGACTTATATATAATCTTATAAGTAATCTTAAGCTCAGAAAGTATAATAATAGTAGCAAGTCACTAATAGTCTGATGTGCTTTACATAGAAAAATAATGCCTGCTCCAGCACCCAATGTAATCAGTGGGAATTTTTTTACCTACTGCAATATGCATGAATCAGGGCCTTAGTGCCATATATTGTATTCAATTCATACCGATAGCTGGTTATGTGAGACACAGAGGCCAAGACTCAAATTTTTAAAAGTTCACAAGCAAAACTATAAAATCATGAGTTTCATGCCAAAAACATTTAAGGATGATGCACAAGTCAGGGCTTTGTGAGTAAATATTGGCTTTGCACATGCCAACCCCAAGTTGAACATGTGTGCACATTATACTTCTGCATGTGCAATTTTCAAAGTTGCAAAAGTGAGCTGCGTAGAGGGCATTGCAATTTATTGAACAAGGCATTGAACTTGGAGCTCAGTGATCTGGCTCTAAACTTCGTTTTAACACTGACTAGCTGTATGATCTTGGGAAAGTCACTTCACTTTTTAGTTTCTGCAGCTGGAAGAGGGTGTGAATGATGTTTATCTGCCTGACAGGGCATTATGTGTGCTGTGAATTCAAGGATCATTGTAAAGTGTGAGGTATTAAGGCTTGCAGCTCTGACTATTCAAAGTCCATATGCGAGCATGTGAGGCCACATTCAATTGCAGTTGCTGAATTGTGCTTGCTAATCCACAAGACAAGCTGATGCCACTTTCAGAAATATATGTGTTGATTTCTAATGTATTCTTCACCATGTAATCTAGCCTCCAGTTTGACTAAAAGCCTAGAGTCACTGTCCTGTCAGGTGTATAAACAGAACCCACCTGCTCACAGCCCATTCCCAACTACACCTGAGCACTGCTATTAAATAAGTCCCCAGGAAGGAGGTGCTACATCACACAGAAGATATGTTCCTTTTGTGCTACCATCCCCAACCTGTGCACCTTTGCACAGCTAAACTGCACCTATGGTAGAGTGAATAAACTCTTTGATCTCTTCAGAGAAACAGCCAATAATTAATTAAATACCTCTCAGGAGCAGAAAGGAAGTTCTCTTTCCCTTGGCTCCACCAAACCAGTTTACGTTGTTTTAAATTAAGAAATAAATCTAAAGGCAAAATGTTCTCCATATAAATCTGCAGAAGATCATCTGAGATAGACGGAATAGCATATGTTTGTAGTTGAGAATCTGGCAGCCAGGAGATGTAGCAACCGATAGTCACGATGTTCTGGTTCAGAGCTGGAAAGTAAATAATTCCTAAGAGGAAGGATTCTACAGTTCTGGGCAGCTGATCCGGTAATAAAATAAATAAGCAATAAAATCCACTTCCTGTTTTGAGAGTTCACATTTCATACTGGCAAAATTCACCTATTAAATTCAATTTCATGCTTCCATAAATAAACCTGGCACCTTTTTAAACACTTTTCCATCTGTTTTACAACTAGAAGTGTATTATTTAATGCACTCTTGGGATTCACACCAATGGGAAAAAGGACTACTTGTGAAGAACTCAAACATTTTAGTTGGAGAGAGCACAGAAAAATAATCACAAGCTTCCCTAAATTCTCAAACAATTCTATCAGGACCCTAATCTAATCATTTTTACCAGGAAGGAAAAGAGCGAGAGAGAGAGAATTCTTTTTAATTTTTTGTGTGTGTCAGTGTTATTTTTTTCACCATAACATGCATTCTGAACCAAAGAGGAGGCACCTCCATTTTTATGTATGTGAACACTCTCCTTTTCTTAAAATGGCCTATACTTACGGATTAACAGAGAGGTGCCAAATCAAATTATTTATCCCCCAACAACTCAGTTCTCAGAAACTGTTTTGTTTACAGAGAACAACAATGGCAATAATTATAATATTTAGCTCTTTATAGTACCTCTCTCATTCATAGATCTCAAAGTGTTTTTTTTTTTTCAAATGAATTATCTCATAAGAACATGATAATGGCCATTCTGGGACAGATCAATGGACCTGTCTAGTCCAGTATCCTGTCTTCCAACAGTGGCCAAAGCCATATGCTTCAAAGGGAATGTACAGAAGTGGGCAATTATCCAGCGATCCATCCCTTGCCATCAACAGGGCCAACAGCCTCCCTGGGCCTGGAAGAGGTGAGGCCTCTGATGTAAGGGGTTGGGGCTGGAGCTAGGTCCTCAGTGCTGCCCAAAGCAAGCCATGTGGTATCCCAGCAGCAACTTAAAGTACCTGGAAATCTGGGTCCTTTTGTATTGCCAGGACCCAGGGAGTAGCCCCCTTTACCTCTTCCCCACCCCATTGGTGGGGCTGCTTGTCATCCGAGAATCTGGCAATCAGAAGCTTAGGGACATCCTGAGGATGGGGTTGCATCCTGGCCAAATTGGCTAATAGCTGTTGATGGACTCCATCAACTCATCTAATTTTTTTTAACCCAGTTATAGTTTTGGCCTTCACAACATCCCCCAGGCAATGAGTTCCACAGGTTGACTGTGTTGCATAAAGAAACACTTCCATTTTACACATGGGGTGATCAGAAACAGAAAAGTGAAACATGTCCAACATGACCTGGCAAGCCAGTGGTAGAGCTCAAAGTAAAATTCAGGTTTCCTGAGCTCCAGTCCAATGCCCATCAGTGGGTGATATAAGGCTCTGAATATACAATCCACAAGGCTGAAGTTTTCTAATTGGTGCATGGGTAGAGGTAATTACTTAAATATTCACAGGACCTCTCCCAATTTCCCTCAACTCTGAGCTGAAATATTGCCTTTGAGATGAGAGGGAATTGTCCATTCATCTCCATGTCCATTTAGTCTTTGGCCATTCTGCTGTGATTCCTAGTGAATATTGTGAAGTATTATTTATTTGGGTCGTAAGTGAGGATAGCAATGGGTAGCATTATACCAGTTGGTGTGAATGGAGACCTTGTTCTTTTTTCCAATACTGTTCAGAGACCTCACTCTTTCTGAATACAGGTCAAACATTTAATGAGTCCACCTCTACACCCACAGGCTGCAAAATTGCAATGCATATCCACATCACCTCAGAATAGTGCCCTTCCCCTTGATACAGGAAGGAAGAGTGGGTGTCCTTTGTGTGCCATAATACACTGATAGAACATGGTGCTGTATTTCATAGATATGCAACAGAACAAGGTGGACAGAGGGGAAGCAGGAGAGCTGAGACTGTGGTAGAAACCTCAACTGGAAAATGTCCTCATTGTACAAACACAAGCAGCTTCCTTGGAAAAGCAGGTGCACTGAATAACAAAGGAGGCATGATCTAATGAAATGGATTTATGCTGTATGTTCTTGAACGTGGACAGTAGAGAAGGTTAACGTATACCTTGGACATGCATGAAGAGCCACTTTCAGTGTTGACAGCAATGCACAGAGATTAATTTTGTTATACCAGATAAGGAAGATTGTATGGTGCCAGGCAAAGGATCCTTCTGCTCCAATTGTGAAGACATAGACCTGTGTGGAAATGCCATATGCCTAAATGAACAATCAGGAAACCCATACAGGTGTTAAGGTGGTTCTAGACACAGCCTGTATCCAACTAGCTTCATAAAATCTAAGCAGACATTGGGTCAGGCAGCAATGAGGTTTGTTCCACCTCACACCTGCCTGGAAGGCACTTATGCAACTGACACAGTGATCAAATGCTTGATAGCAAAAAATGTTAGCCCTGAGGTCAACTAAAACATGTCAGAGCAGCATTAGATATCTATGTTCTCCATCTGACCCCAGGCCACTGGTGCACAAGTACTTAGGAAACATTGGTATATAGCAAATACACTACAGAACAGAAGAATGCATAGGTAAAGTCCTAAACACATACAAAGTTTGTATCCACATCTGCATCTGTATCCACAAAAATAAGCCTGGACTGTCACATTCACATTTGTGGATGCGGATACCCATGGATATAAAGTGGATATCTGCAAATTTGCAGGGTTCTAGATACAAAATTTGTATCCACATCTACCTCCATATGTGCAAAAATGAGCTGTGGATATCCTCAGCCACTGTGGATTTAAAGCAGACATCTGCAGATTTGCAGGGCTTTAGTCATAGGCAAGGAGCACAGACTGCAGCAGCATGACAGTGACACTTAGGAGCAACCAACGGGACCTATCTTCCTGGTGACTACTTATCACAGCGCGGCCAGCTCAGTACTGCTTACAATTGCAATAACCCACTGCTGTCTGTGAATGGCTTGGCAGGTTTAGCGAGACACCTAACACCTGTAGTCTGCAAAGTCTTGTTTTATATGTTGTTTGGAGTTCTCTGTCTTCTTTTACTTAACAGTGTGTGTTTGAGTGTGTGCATGTGTGGCTGCATAGGTAAAATATTGAAATAGCCAGGAACACATTAGAGTGGATAATGTAAGGATACAGGCATGGATAGTCATATTTAACATATGCTGTAGATGTCCTAATCAATCAGGAGCCCTAATCCATGTGTTATAAACTTTGAATAAGTTTGACTCATTTTGGTCAGACATCTGTAGTGATGCCTCTTGAAGTTTCAAATAAGACACATTTCCTTAGCATGCTGGGTCCAGATGATTTTTTGTTACACTAGATAAATTCTAAATAATGTTTTCCTTTAGCAATAGCCAAGAGAACTATTTACTATTACACTTATTTGGCATCATAATACTCTATGTAGAATACCTCTTAGCCTTTTCCAAAATTCATTCCTCAGTTATAAGAAAAATGGATGTTCTTTAGTTTCATATAATTTCATTCTCACTTACCTCCATGCTTTTTTAACCTTCTCTAGTGCTAACAAGCAGCCAAAGAGGGCATCTTAGTAAGTAATGTGAGTTCAATTTGGTTCAGAGAAGTACCTAAAAGCTTGATTACTAATCTGAAATTATTTCAAATTTTGATTGTATTCATCTTCTCCAATTCTTCTTCTGAGTTTTCCTGGATTCCAAATTCCTATTCCCCTTGTGCTGTTCAAATAACCAGCAACACGTCCTTCAGATCACAGGCTATGTCTACACTACAGAGTTTTTTGGGAAAAACAGCCGTTTTTCTGAAAAAACTTCAATTACATTGTCATGGCTCCTTCCACTCTGGCACGATAAATGCAAAATAGGGGGCCAGCAAAAGTATCCCAAAACCTTATTTACCAGGCTTTGGTATAAAACTTCCTCCCAAAATCTTAAAACCCTAGATTTTGGGAATAAAATCTCCACTGCCACTACCCAAGTATTGATGTGAAAAATCAGGGGAAATCTCAGCCCTAAAGTACAAGCAGGACACAACCATTAACCAATACCAGGTTAATAAAAGAAAAGAGAAAACTTTTATTATCACCATAATATTCCTGTGGCAAGTATAATGACCAGATGAAAAAGTAACAAAGTAATACTCTTGGAGAACTATACCATGGGCCTAAAACTTGGTTACAAAGGAAAGCCAAAACATTTCTTAAAAAGTGCATAGACATCAGATCCCATACCCAAACCATAAAACAATAAAACCTAAAGGATTTATCTAAACTTTACCCTTCTTACAGAAAGTGAAGAATTGTTTCTTGGAGACAGAGACATGTCTGTCTCCCTCAGAAGCTGGAAGGAACTCTCAGGACAAAGGAGGGAAAACCAAACATTCTTTTGTCCTAGTTTGAAATTCCTACCTACATTCCTATGGCTGAATGTACCTGGTTAGGTAAGGTTAACCCTTTAGTCCCCAGGCTGCTGGCTAACCCTCATAATCATGACATACGTCCACACTGCAATCACATTCTTTTGAAAAAAAATCGAAAGAACAGAGGGGTTTTTCCAACAGTGGCAATCCTCTTTCTCGGAGGAGGAACACCTTTTCCAAAAGAGTTCTTTCAGAAAAAGGCATGAGTGGACTGGGAAAAGGGTTTTGTTTTTTTTTCCGAAAGAAGAAGCCTCCAGGAAATAACACAGGTGCCCTGGTGGCCACTCCATCCATACTAATCACAACTCTATAGTTCCTGTCTCCTGGACCCTTTTAAAGCTGCAGGCTCCCTGGACAAGCCTTGTGGCAGGAAGCTGGACCTGGAGCAGCACCCTGACCACACAGCTCTCCCTGCCACAGGCCTGCTGACCCATGGCACAGCCACAAGCTCCCCCCCCCCCCCCCCCCGAGACCCTCCTGGCCCATACAGGGAGCCCGACCAGGACTCCCAGGACCCACCAAGGGGGACCAAGCAGTGAGCACCCTCATGGTCTGGCGCGGAGATTCTGTCCCTTCCTGAGCTGTGGGGTGAGGAGGAGACACTACAGGATCTCCCCTCCAAGTGCTGTAATGCAGACATTTATGGCTCGATGGCCAAATCTCTGGTGGAGCGCAGACACCCACCCCGGACCTTAGAACAGGTCTGGAGAAAGGTAAAGGAGCTCCGCCAGGGCTACATGAGGGCCAGAGAGTACAGCTTGCGCGCCAGGGCCAGACCCTGCACCTGCCCCTACTATGCAGAGCTCCACCAGATCCTGGGAAGTGGGGAAGCTGTTTCCCTACCTGTCTTGGTGGACTCCAGCTTGGAGATGCCCGTTGTCACCCGGTAAGAGGTCACAGAGGAGGAGGAGAATAAGGGACAGAAGGAGGAGGAGGACAACACAGCCACCGTCACGCTGTCCCTGGAGCCGGTAGCTGTGATCCAGGATGTCTCCCAGGCATCATCTGATGCCAAGGAGGGATCTTCAGGTGAGTGCTCTCAGTTTGTCACACACGCAGGGTGGGAGAGGTGAGTGCACAGGGAGTGGGGTGCGAGCATCACTCAGTCTTCTCAGGCTGGACATCGTGCTGCAATTCGTACACGTGCAACCACGTGCAGCATTATTGTGTGCCACATAGACTCAGCAGGCAGCCCTGATCCCACCAGGCTCTTGCTCCCAGGCTCAGGAGAGGCCACACACATGTCTAGCCCGGAGGGGGGGGGAAAGAAGCAGGCTAGCCACAAGGGCGCAGACACGGCCCCAGACGTACCGAGGAGTGCCACACACAGCACACAGGCATGCCTGCATGTGCAAGGCCCCACCTGGTCCCGTGGACAGTGCTGCAAGGTGCAGGTGTGTGTGCAGGCCCCAGGGAAGGCCAGGTTACACCCAGCTCCTCTGCTGCCCATGGGATCCCACTGTGGCTGGACACTTTCCTTGCCTGCTTGTCCGTGGAGGGCAGAGCAGGCAGCATCGTTCCCTGGGCACCTCGGGGCCCCTGTGAGGCACATGGCCTTGCTCCCAGGGCAAAATCACTGTAGTGTAGACATACCCTCACTGTCACTGAACACCACTGTATTTCCAGCTGCAGTTTCAGTGGCAGACACAGAGTCACTACTAAAAATTACTAGTAATGACAATAGAAGGAGAGGAAACCACTTTCCACAACAGTTGCCAGTGAAAACATGGTACTAGTAATTTTGATCTTGATGATGATATGAAGAGAATGCAGTGTCATCTGTGATTTTCTGTTCACACTTTGGATCTTACAGCATTCTTTACTTCCATTTGGGGCATAGCATACATTATTATACACACAAACTATGTTCAGAAAACGGTAAGGCTGCAAAGCTAAGCATTCAAAAGTTAGGTAATGCTAGAATTTAAATTGACAGTGCAGTCTTTGTTCAACCCCTTTGTGCTTATGCATTATGATAGTCTTTAATTATATGATCACATGCTTTTTCCCCAAAGGGCCACTGTCTCATTCAGATAGACACCTTTCTGGACCAGCAGCCAACAATGCTGAAAACCAGAGGGAATGGGCGTAAAGAGTTAGTTTGATATATGGCAGCAAATACTACTCACGAAAAAAACATTTTAATCAGGTAATAGGATTTAAAGGAAGGAAATTGTCATTCTAAATCTTTAGCCATTTACTGGTGGGATTTGGAACATAAAATAAGAGAATCTCAAGACAATGCTTTATAAAATATCTAATGCATACATAAAGTCTGATAGGCAGAGTATTGTCCAGCCTACAGGGGCCATAAAATCATAGTGCTTTATGATCAACAAGTTTAGCGGGAGGCTATATAATTATAGGATAGTGAACTTGAAAATGAGATATAAAATCCCTTATCAAAAGGTGTTTATTATTTTGTTTGCTGTGTGAACATAAATCCCACTGGGCTAGATTGTGATGCTTTTGCATTGAGTGGTATCTTACTTGATCAGTAGTTCCATTAAAGTCAGTGGAATTTCTTGTGCAGAAATGCATATTTTAATATGAACAAGGTTATTATTCAAGGTTATCCCTTTGAAACATGCAGGGTATACTTATATGAACCAGATATTTGATATTTGAAAACTTCCAAATGAATTTGGGCCAATTTACTGGTTTCATCTAAGCCAGGTGGAACTCTGACCAGATGATTTTTGCCTTGGTTGATAACCCAAAACTCCAAGGTGAAGCACAGCAGTAGATACAGTAATAATATGCCTCCTTCTGATTGACCAGAGTTGATTTATTTACTGTGCATAATCAGTGTATCAAAATTTAAGTTATTTGGTTATTTGAGCTTTGTCTGACAGTTTTACAGAAACACAATGTTTGACATACTTCATCAAACCAAGAGTCAAAACATGCGATATGGTCTAGATCAGTGGTGGGCAGCCTGTGGCCCATGGGACGCATGTGACCAATCAGGATAATTTGATTGCGGGCCATGAGACATTCTGCTGACATTGAACTTCTGCAGGTGCTGCCCTCTGCAGCTCCCAGTGGCTGTGGTTTGCTGTTCCCAGCCAATGGGAGTTGTAGGAAGCAGCACCACCCTATCTCTTTCTCCTTCAGGTGCTGCCCCTCTCCGATCCCATTAACCAGGAACAGAAAACCAGGGTGGAGGGAGGTGTCTTCAGGCAGTCAACGTCAACAAAATATCTCATGACCCGCAGTAAGATTACCCTGATCGGCTTCATGTGGCTTGTGGGCTGCAGGTTGCCCACCATTGGACTATATGATCCATGATACATCTTGAAAAGTGAATGGTAAATTGTCAAAGTGAACAATTCATGAACAACTCATAGGATTGAAGTTTGTTGATGTAAACTATTTCATGAATACTTGTGAAAAACAAAGAAGTTTGCAGGAATCAGGATCGCTGCCTGAAGCATACAGATACACACAAACATACACAATATTATTAGTAACAAATAACCTCAAATTTATCCATCAGAGAGAAACTTTTTTCCTTAAAAAAAATGGGAGTTTTACAAGCAAATATGGATTTTGCACATGGATGCTACGTGAAAATAATGGGTGGCATACTTGGAACTCTGTCAACCTAGACAAAGTATCTTAGTAACTTTGCTTGTAGAAGCTACATGCAAAGTTAGTTTTTCCCTTGTGATTTTGTATGAGAGGGGAGTGGAACTCAGTGAATCATCATGATTTGATGATCCCAGAGAAAGAGACAGTTGAAGGGAAAAGAAACTCCGAGTAATAGGCAGGACAAAATTTTGAGGTTGCTAGAAAAATTTGGACAGGATGTTGTGCTTATATTGGTCCCATGAGCAAGTATAAAATCAGAAGTCTGGCATCTGAATATTGTCCATATATTACAGCTTTCATATACCGGATATACTGAGTAGAGAAAATGGTTGAGGTAGAATTATAGTAATCAATACAACAAGAAGTGACCCCTTGTACTGACATTTTATTACCTTTCTGAGACAATCAGGAGCACACATGAGCAATAATTCTTATAGTTCTTTTATGAAAATAATTACTTAACCATATTATCAACATGGGAATTTAAAATCACATTAGAATTAGACATAACCCTAATGAGACTTATTCCAATTTTACTATGCTTTAACCACTTCAGTCAGGATATTCCTGATAATACAATGGTATAACTGAGCACAAAAAAAATATAATATTTTTTAAGTTGGATTTCACAAGACTTGGTCATTTTGGTGAGAAATAGAAAGTATTATTTGTTGCAGTTGTACTGTAGCCCTTCTTAATGTGCCATTAGATTAAAATGGATAAACATTGTTCACTCAATATACCATCATACTGTGATCTCTGCAGTAGTCTATATTATGGTTCATTTATTTCTTTACTGAGCTCTAAAGAAAGAAATAACTTAGGCAGTCAATAAAAATGTGGAATACCTGAAAAAGTGAAGGTATAAAATACTAAAGATTATCTGTTCTTATTGACCATGAGCAAGCCACACCTTAGCCTCCTTGTTTATAAGCTCCTTGACTGTTTTACTATATAACATAATTTCTAATCCTTTAATCGTTCTTCTCCGTACTCTCCAAATTTTCTGTTATGCTTCTTGAATTCTGGTCACCAAAAACAATATTCCAATAATGGTCACAATAGTGGCAAATACAAACGTAACAGAACTTCTCTATTCCTACTAAATATTCTCCCCTTTAAATATTTAAGGATTGCATCCACACCATAACACCCAGGTCTTTTTGGAATCATTGGCTTCCCAAGGTAGAGCTTCCCTGTAAATAAGGCTTGGCCTATAGTCTATGTTTCTTGATGTATGAACTTATATTTGACTGTACTGAAACTGCATATTTGTTAGATTGTGCCTGAGTTTGCCAAGAAATCCAGATCACTCTGCGTCAGTGTTTATTATTATTTCTCCAATCTTCGTGTCAACTGCAAATTTAATCAACTTCTTCCAGGTGATTGATAAAATAGTGTAGGGCCAAGATCTGATCCCTACAAGATCTCTCCAGTACCAGTTTATTTTGAGACCTAGGTTGGTGAGGGAATATCTTTTATTGGGTCAACTTCTGTTGGCCAGAGAGACAAGCTTTTGAATTTACATAGTGCTCTTCTTCAGGTCTGGAAAACCTCAGAGAGTCACAAGTGGAACAGATTGCTTAACATAAGAAGTTAACACATATTTCAGGGGACCACTAAAGGTGAAGTGGCCCATTAGAACCCCTCCATGTGGTGGGGGGGGAGGTCATGGAAAGAGGGTTGTCAGTGGGTTATAGATTACAGTAATAATCTATAAATCCAGTGGCTCTTGCCCCCCCCCCCCCGACTGAATCCCCCTAGTTGTCACCTACCACCCTGCACTGAAATCCATATAGGATATCATTAAACAATTACAAGTCATACTCATAGTGATGGGGACATCATAAAAAAACCCCACCCTTTCCTGAGTTCTTTTTTTCTGGCCTTAAAACAACCCCACAGCCTCTCCAAGCTCATCATCAGAAACAAGCTCCCCACAGATCAGGACTCACCAACTCAAAGCAGCAGCAGATCCTGCCAAAACAACAGATTCAATACCTGAAGACATATCTCCATTGAAAGAATGATCAATACTCTCCACAATGCACAATGTTGGACCCTACACATATCTATAACAGCTTGTGGTGTACCTCATCAAGTGCATTAAATGTCCCAAAATGAAACCAGACAGTCACTACACTAACAAAGCAATCACTCTGTAAAAGAAGTCTAAACACTTTCAAAAAGTGAAACTGGGAACTTAAAATCCTAAGTTGGGGGGAGGGATAGCTCAGTGGTGTGAGCATTGGCCTGCTAAACCCAGGGTTGTGAGCTCTCTCCTTGAGGAGACCATTTGGGGCAAAAATCTGTCAAGGATGGTACTTGGTCCTTCTGTGAAGGCAGGGGACTGGACTCAATGACCTTTCAAGGTCCCTTCCAGTTCTAGGAGATAGACAAAACTTAGCTAATCACTAAAAATCATACACTGAACAGAGACATGGGATTTGTGGCTTATTAGAATCATCACCTTCCCCCACATCACCAAAGCTGCTCCTTCTCCCTTAAGACTGGAGGAATGAAAATGGGTAACTTCAACTCAAATGGTCCTACAAATATGTGTTAACTACTTAAGCTAAACACTCTGTTCTACCTTCCTTTTAACAGTCACACCCTGAGATAGTTTCTCAGACTGGAAGAATAGTTCCGTGTAACATCTTCCGTTGAGATGGATGGCAGGAGAGAGATGGCTTGATCTGTTCGGTTCACTCCCTCTGGGGCACCTGGCATTGGCCACTGTTGGCAGACAGGATACTGAGCTGGATGGATCATTGGTCTGACCCAGTATGGCCATTCTTATGTTCTTATGCTCTTACATAAGCTTGAATGCTTGTCTCTCTCCCCAACATCAGTTGGACCAATAAAATATATTACCCCACCTATCTTGTGTCTCATACAGAAGTGGATAAATACCAGCATCACTATATCTGGCCAATGGGAACTGCAGGGAAAGGTGTCCCGGTCCACCCCATTTCTCGCAGCTCCCATTAGCCAGAAATGGTGATTTGTGGCCAACAGGAGCTGCAAGCACCCATACCTGCAGAGGAACAGGTGAATACAGCGGTGGCAGCCCTGGTCTAACCCTGGTGAATCCCTGCTCTATTATCATGAGAGCAACATGGCAATAACACTGAGGCCTGTCAGCTAATTTGTAAATCCATTTAATGTTGCCATTATTGATTTTGTATCGTTCTAGATTCTAAAGTGTCATGTGGTACCAAGTCAAACGCCTTATAGAAGTATATTTCATGAACACAATTACCTTTATCAAACATGTAATCTCACAACACATATCTAGTTAATTTGACATACTCTATTTATTATAAGCCCATGCTGTTTGGCATTAGTTATATTACCCTTGTTTAATTCTTAATTAAGAGAGCTCGTATTAGCTGTTCCATTATTGTGCTCAGGACAGATGCCACACTGACCAGCCTGTGATTACACTGGGCTTCCCATTTATCCTTTTAAAATATTGGCACTTTCTTTTTAGTCCTCTGGAACTTCTCTAGGCATCACCAGTCCAGACAGAATCTTGGCCAACTCTTTTCAAATTTTCATATGAAAGTTAGCTGGATCTGCTGGTTTAAAAAGTATCTAACTTGAAATGCTACTGTTTAACATCTCCTTTGTTGCCATTGAAATGGAAGTTATTTCATCATCAGGATGTGTTTTCTGGCTTTCTCTCCAAATACAGATCAGAAATATTTTTGATCATTTTTCTGAATTACTATTGGCAATTCTATTATTTTCATCTACTGTAATGGACTAAAGCTATTGTGAAGGGTTCCTTTTGCATCCTCCTGCCTCTCTAGTTTCTGAATCTCTTCTTTGTGTCTATAGATCTAACCAGTTTTCTGACTTGGTTCACCATGCCTTCACCACTCTCCACCTTGGAGTGCCTCTTTAAAATACATCTCTTTCAAAGAGCCTATAAACCTCCACCATTCTCACACTGATGAATATGAAGCATTAACAACAAAACAAAAAACCCTTTAATAAGAATGGTGAACTGAAGATACAAACTAACAAGGTACACGTTCAATCTCATTATGGAGTCTGCTGAAACTGTATTCCAACCCTCTTCCTCTAGGCCTGTTATTTCTGGAATCCAATCCTGCATTTACATCATTAGAGTAGACCTCTGACAATTTCATACCCCACAAGATGGCCAAATCGGTTACACAAGTGTGAATCTGGAGTAACTCAGCTGCAGACAGTGCAATTGCTCAAGGTTTACATGTGTTGCTAAGAGCAGAGTTTGGCCTTCAGTTTTAATGCTTTGAAATCACTAAATATAAATAAAAAGCACAAAAATATTAACCAGTGACCAACTGCCGTGACTCATTCTGGAGAGCAGCATTAGAAAGACAATAATGTTTGTACAGTTGGGTTTGCTCCATTATGCAGAAAGCAACTTCGGAGCTTCACTCCACTCAGCACAGGTCTTAGACCAGGTTTATGGAGCTTCCTTTTATTTTACTTTATTTTATTTTAATATAAGACAACAACACATGCACATAAACAGGCTCTAAACATCCTGCCAGTTATTTAAAAGTATAATAAACCCAATGCACAATTTAAACAGCTCACCCTTTGAACTAAGTAGTGCCTCTTAATTCAAAGGTAACACACCATGTTGTTGCTTTATATCAGGCCACCATAAGTTGGTGGGGGGGGAGGGGATGTGGAGAAAAGGGTGGAGTGGGAAGTCAGAGTGATTGTGGACAATGGAAAGAAAATTCAAGTCTTTAAATAAGTCTCTGTTATGAAAACACACATTGACCTGCACACGAATCCCTCTATCTTTCTTCAAAAGCCAGGTGAAACAAATGGTATGCTGAAAATTAACAAGTCCAAGTTATTTTGGTCAAGGGGGCCATGGACTGTTAGAAAAAAATCCCTGTTATTCTCATCTATTCTATCTAAGAAATCTAGAATTATCACTTCTGCAGACCACAACTGTGGCACTGTATAAGGGGAAACAAGGGGCTGTCTCTTAGATAGTCTGGACTGAGGCCATTGAGGGCCTTTTAGCTCAGAAGCAACACTTCAAAGTCTAGCCAGAGGCTCAAAAATAACTAGGGTGAGTCCTGAAACACCCATATCCTGATCTCTAAAAGACATGCTACTCACCTAGCAGGTCATCTTCTGTAACAGTTCTAGCTTCCAAATTTGTTTAGAGTGGAGGTTCAAAATAAGAGAGAGGAGGTTCAAAATAAGGCCATGGGATTCTTCCTTTCTTTTATTACATTTATTTACATGTAAATAGCCTGCAAGACAGGGGTAGTTTTATTTTAGATTAAACTTGAGCACTTTCTGTTCTTAAGATATTTGAAATTGTTTTGCAGTATAATGATGCAGCACCTATCGGCAAACACAACATTTATCATGCACGCAACAGTACCTCATACACATCACCAAACAATGGAACCTGTTTTTAACATAGAAGGAGTGCTGGCCAGAACACTAAGTTATCCCCTACTCCTTTCAAAATATGCCTAAACTTCTATCTTGACAGCCACCAGAAACAGAGAGGGATGGGACATGTGTGAGTGTCTCATCTGAAGCAACACAGCACATAAGTATTAAATTCCTATCATACAATTTGAAATATTTTAAAAGCATTTTGTTTTTCTAGGATGTGGTTCTTTCTTGGAAAGCACTTTCAGGAGGGATGGTACATATTACTTCTGGGAATGGAATCACAGCTGGTCTATCTCTAACAGTCTCCTGATTTGGCTGAAATTAGTTTGCTTTTTAGTTCACATTTAATAAAAACTTCCCTAGTTTTTTTTATTCTGTTTCTTATGTCTTATTCCAATCTGCCATCCAGTCTTCGCTGACTGCCCTCTCATTCAGTCCTCGCTTGATAATTTTGTTGATCTGTGATTGAGTTAGCTTTTCTTTACATTGTTCATTATCAAATCCTCATCTTCACTTCCGATAGCCTTGATCCATCAATCATCTGCTTCCTTGAGTTTCCCCAGCTGTTTTAACAATGCCACCTATAATGTTTGCTAATGCTGCTCATTGTCATCCTTAGGACCTTCTCTTCCAAAACAGCTTGGAAATCTTATGTTTTCTATTTGTCTCAGATCTGAGTGTTATTTAACTTGTCACCCCAACAAGAGTCAGACATTTTTTGCTTAACTTTGGTTAATCTCGTTTGATGTTTCTCAATTACAAGCTTTTTAATGATTACTGCTGCAGTATCCCTGATTTTATGATTGGCACAGCACAGAGCTTTTTAAATTAAAAGGAGCTGTACAAACAAGCTTAGCCTTTTCACTTCCACCTCAAGACTGTATATCTTTGGTATCATGCTATCTGGTTGCCTCATTAACTGCACTGACTTAATACTATACTGATAGGACAAGTTTCAACTCTTGCCTTATGATATCTACAGTTCCACAAGGGCATACAGACTATAATAATTGTACTCCTTTCCACGTATCTTACAGTCACTTAGAGCATAATCATTCTATTTTTGACTTTTAAATAAAATATGTTATTAAAAGTTGTAGAATTGTATTTTTAAAAAAAAAATAAAAAATTACCTAGAAGATATTGCTAAAGAATTGGGGTTTTAAGAAGTTGAGGCAAGGAAGTGAAGATTTTGTTTTTATTTGCACTAGTAGGTGAGTCACACTTTTAATTATATGCCATCAAAATTAAATTGAATGGAGTACAGAGAATCTTCTGAATATCTCAGTCTGGAAGGAAACATAAAAGAACAGGGGTGAGTAGATGCAGTGCTTATATTTCGAGAAAGCCCATAGCACTGCCTAAAAGAAGGAGAAGATGACATCTTCTACATGGTCCAGAGCTTATAATTTTCAGCATGAGCATGAAAGGGACTGCAAATTGCTAGACTAGTCATTCAGAAATTTCAATGCACCAATATCATGTGTAAAGAAAAGATGCCTTTCACAAGAAGCCAACTGCTAAGTGAGACAGCTGAGCTTTGTGTTACACATTTACATAAGATGTCTTGTCAATTTTTTGACTAATTGCACACCATATTAACCTCACACAAGGGATGTCTAAACATCTAGCCCCTAAACAACCTTTCTGCACATGCAAATTATGGATCAGATATTTGGATGGTGTAAATGAGGACCATTCCATTGAAGCTGTGCACATTAATCTCTGAATATGTGTGCTTCCTATATTATGCTATTTTTAGAAAGGGACAAGATACAGGCCTATGTAAGAGGCTGCTGTCCCACAGAAAAATCAGTCAGGGCATGCACACAGATGAGAAGCAAATAAATCATAAAAAATCCCAACACTTCACTGATGTGGCCCCAGACTGAGAAGCAGAAAGACACTCTCCACGTTCCCCTCACACACCAGTGCTCTGGCATGGGGCCAAAAATGATGGGTTCAATGTGTGGGAGGGAGCTACCAGGAACCAGGCTTGGGGTGTGGGGTCTGAGTGGGAGGGAGGATGCAGGTGTGGGTTGGGGGGTTGGACCAGGAGGTGGTGGGTCCAGGAGGGTGGTAGGGTACAGGAGTAGAATGGGGGTCTGGGGTCTGGGTGGGGAGGTAGGTGGAGAAGCAGACTGGGGTGAGGGGTCTTTCTGGGAGGTCAGATGCAGGCATGAAGTGGGGGTGGAGGGTCTGGGCAGGAAATAGGATTCAGAAGCAAAGTGGGATGGGGAGCCTGGGCAGAATGGATGGAGCAGAGGGCTGGAGCACCTACACTGGCTCCTTGATTCTGGGGGGGCGGGGCAAACCCTGAGCCTTGGGGGCCGAAACAAGGCAAGTTGGGGGTCTCATCTGGCCCCCAAACCTTAGGTTCCCCATCCCCTGATCAATGGTTGCACGTAACATTAATGAATATGGCTGACCAAGAGCATCTAAAATGCACAAAGTGTTTCCTCAAAGACAATGTAATTCATGATCTATTAATGACAAGTGCCCTAGTATTCTACTGATTTTAGCATTAGAACTGGTGATTCACTAGCCTTGCAAGATAAGAATGGAACCTTACAAAGTAGGATAAAATTGACCTTTCTGCCTAAAATACATTAGGCCAAATCCATCCCCTAGTGCAGCGGTTCTCAAACTTTTTGGGCTCCGGAGCCCTTTACATGCGTAAGAAATTATGCAGAGTCCCAGTGGTCCACTGATTGTATGTGTTGTACCTATCGATTCTCAATTATGCTTTCCAGTTGAAGGCTTTCCAGTTTGTCAGCCTCGCAGAGCCCCTGGAGATGTTGCCCAGGGCTCCGCGGAACACAGTTTGAGAAACACTACCCTAGTGAAATTTCACTGGCTTTAAGAGAATTAGATCAGGCCTGAATTTATGCCATGATGATTTTTCATAATCAGAAATTCACCCATTCTTCTGTGCTTTTTCATTCAACTTTAAAAGTGACAGCTCTTTGCACTGTATCCTTCTGTTGATGATAAATGTTTCTCCAGGACTCAGTCAAGTTTCAGACTTTCTGGTATTGTTGCACATGGAAGATTCTTCCTCTAGCTTCCTTCTTCCTGGCAGCAAATGCTAGTTTTGTTCTTTGTCAATGTCCTGTCCTGCTGTGAGTGAGATTTTCTTAAAACATTTATCACTACCATCATTGTGAAACATCAGGAATCCCACTTTAGGGGCCTCTCATCCTTCAGTGTTGCTTTGTGGGCTTCTTTTTGTTAAATCATAAAACAGTTAAAAAAAAACCTGGTTCTAAAATCATCTACCACTCCTGTAACTCCAAGACAGCCATGAGTATCTAGGGCAGATCATGAGCTTGCATTACATGTCACTATACCCACACACAGTAGTGACAGCCATGATCTTTGCTAAGGGATATAGAATTATATACATTTCCTTCCAGCAAAAACAACATTTTAAGAAATATTTCTATAGGTCATACTTCTGCGACAGACTATACTGACACAGGGAGTTGCTAAGCAAGTGGTACGTTCAGTAAACAAGACATTTTTACTTCTTCAGCTATTATAACATCGAATTCTCAGTGTAATTCTCTGTTGATATAGTGATCATCTCTCACTCCTTTCCAGATGATCCTGTATCTGCATTAGAGACGGGCCAAAATATTTCCATCAAAAATGGGTCTTTGATTAAATGAAAGGAGTTCCTGTTGCTTTCCATGGGGAGCGAGGGGAATTACCTTTTGGCTTTGGGGTGAAAGCATCTCAGTTTTTGGGGTCAATTTTTCAACGAGACCCTAATTTTGTTGAAAATTGTTGGCCGGGGAGGCGGGGTGGGGGGGGAAAAGAGGGGTCAAGTTTTCAACAAAACCCTATTTTTTTTCTGAGGAAGAATTCAACAATTATTTTCCCTCCATTTTCACTGACAATTTTCAAAAAAAAAACCCCCAAAAACAGTTCTCTGAACAGCTCTCATCTGCATGCACCTACTGTGGGAGAGTACCAAGCATTTATAAGCCTTAGGAGCAGGGGCCATCTTTTTGTCCTGTGTTTATTCAGTGCCTAGCTGCATGGGGTGCTGTTCTATGATTAGGGCTCCCAGGCACTATGATAATAAAAATAATTAATCTGGGAAATGGAACATACTAGTGATGGGTCACCCCTGCATTCCTCAATTACATGTAAGTGGGATGCCTATAGATGCTGTACATCATTTTTATTATTATCTGCAAATAATATGTATTTTTTTTATACCAGTGCCATTTTAAGGAATGTTTCTACACACTGTTTAGTGTTTGTGTCATGACATGCCCTTTTATAAAGCAGTTCACAGGACATTTCTACTGTTAAATTTATAAATTATGCAAAAACTCTTCTCAATATTTTTATTTTAGCCAGTAGATGTATGCCTATTATCAAGGTACCATAGTGAGTTAAATAGTCTTCCATAGTGCATTAAGTATTGTGATACACAGTGAATAAATAAATATTAAATTATAAAAAATATTCAAAATCAGATTTAAAAAACAATATGGTGGCAATGTACCACCACAGGATGGCAGCAAAGCACTCTTTAGTAGACTAATTACCAGGAGCTTGCCATCTTCCATAAGGTTATAGAGATCATAGAACCATCTTGCAGCTCATTTAAGCAACTTGAGCAACAGATGTCACAAAACACTGCAGATGAACAAACCAGTAAGTGGTCTGTACAGCGATGCCTCTGTGGAGATTTTCTGACATGCTAGAATTGCTTTATCTCACATTTTTCTATATTCTCCTACCAACAGTACAATGCTAACTTAAAATGCTGATGACATGTCAGAAATGTTATCATTAACACCCTGGGAGCCAGATCACACTGAAAAGGGGAATACTTACCAGTCAAATATAGGGCTCCTGTGTTGGTCTATCTACTTGATATTTGTTATGTAACAGAGAGACATTTTGCATCCTATGGAATGTATAAGTAGCAGATCTTAGGTCACAGGGGTGGGCTAGATCCAGTCCCCATGCCAGTGGCATGTGGTACTGAGTGGCACATAAAGGGAGCCTCCAGCTGTTTTGAGCAGGCTGGGGTTGTGGCAGGGAAGAAGCCTACCTCAGAGTCTCTGTTGGACTGCTGGCCGGGAGCCGCCTAAGGTAAATACCTCCTGCCTGCCTCTTGGCATCCTACCTGCTCCTGCTTCCCCACAGCTTGATCCAGGCCACCACCCTCTCCTATTCCAGGTCACCAGTCACCACCCAAACCCTCTGCACTCCCCCTCCCCCAGGTCACATTTCCTCTCAGACCCTGCATCCCCTCCTACACCCCTCCCTCCAGACCAGAATCTTCTCCTGTACCCATACCCCTTCCCTGACCCTGCACCCCAATCCTCTGCCCCAATTCACAACCCCCTACTTCACCTGATCTCCCGCTCAGACCCCACACCTCCCCCAGTACACCAATCCCCTACCCTGAGCTTCCTTCTGCCTTCAACCTCCAGCCCAAACCCCACATCCCCTCCATAGAAATCTGAAGCCTTTGACCGCTTACCAAAATTTTGGGGTGCCCCCCATTAAAAATTATTGCCCACCCCTGTCTTAGGTGGATGTCAGTAATAACATTTAATATACTGCAGTGTTCTCTCGTCACATGAAATTCAGCCTCGTTTTCCAAAATAAATGTTATTTACACTCATTGGACTTCACCAGGATTAGGACTGGCCAAGAAAAAGAAAATCAGTTTTGTGAGAGTTTGAGGTCAATGTTTAATTTTTGGGTTAAAGCACAAACAAAGATGGACATGGAGCTACCCCTGCATAGCCAAGAGCCCAGTGGTTGGGGCACTCACCTTGGATGTGGCAATTCCAGTAACAGAGCAGAGACGCTCAGCCAGGAAAGGGAGTAAGGAAAGAACTACGAGCCTCTGGCTGTGGTGGAACTGAATGGCACCTGCATCAGTGTCAGGAGCCCTCTGCAGGCCTTTTGTATGGGAGCAAGTGAGAAGGGCCATGACAGCAGCACTGACGGGGTTCCCTGCCTTGCTGCTGGGCCATTGGCACTGATCCTTGCAGGTGCACAATGCAGGGAAGACTGTGGTCCTGATGGTTTAGCCAGGCGAATCTTCTCTGCCTTGCACCCTGTGCCTGCAGGGATAGGTTCAGCAGCAGAGGGAGCTCTCTGCAGCTCTGCTATTACATGAGTGAGTGGGTCAGAGTAGAGGACTTGGCCAGAAAAGTGAGGAAAAGAACAACGATAACCCCCTAGTCACAAGGGAGGCCACTCTGTTGCTGAATGGCTTCTGCCTTCTTGATTACCCGAACTCCCCATTATCCAAACAAAATCCACATCCCACATGCTACCCGGATAATCAGGAGTATAGTGCATACACAAGTGGAGAGAGAAGCCTCCAAGTTTGTCAGACTCCCATGTCAAAGGCTGAATTAAAATCAAGAGCCCCTAAAACCCAGATTCGGTTTTTGCCCAGTCCTTGCTCATACAACTTCAGCAACAGATGGGCTGAGTAAATAGACTTGAGTAAAATGCAGCAAAATATCAGTGTTTGGCTCAGTGTGTGGAGAAATAATGAGCTCTTAAAAGGGGCCATCATGGAACTCACATAAATTCAGTAAGTCAAAGTATGAAATATTCAAAAATTCATGCCTCTGTGTTTTTATTAGGGTATCTCTGGAACAAAAGGGGCATTCTTAGCAAAGATCCATGCGTATTTATTTGTTGTTGTTTCAGGCTCCGAGGATTAATGTAGTCTGAGTTTCACTTTCAAATAATGGAAATGGTTTACTTTTTTAATTCAGTTTTTGTGTCAAAACATAATAAAGCAAGTTTTACAGCAAACAAAGCTCAGATGATATCATGATGTTTGAAAGTCTGTGGCATGACACACATCTGGAAGAGAAGCTACAAGATTAACATCAGCGCTGTGTGGGTACAGAGGTTCTAAGGAATGAGTAAAATGGACTTGGGGACTGCTTTGTGTCATTTACTGATAAACCAGGATTGAATCAGGAGTTTCTAGAACTGAATACACAGGTCTTTATAGCTTGTGTGAAAGAGCCAGGATTTATACCTGTGAACTGTAACAGATATTACTCTCTGCATGAGAAATAAAGGTGAATACTTAACATACTGAAAAGTAGGGTACAGTCAACCTCTGGACACAGAAGGCTCATCCTGAGAATGAGGCCCAGAGCAGTTTGAATGCTGAATTAATCTCTAGTTATGTAGCAGCAACTATCTTAACCAACACTGCAGTTTGAAGTACAGACTTCTAGAGCTAAACAGCTAGCTAAACAGTTAGCAGCTGTATCAGATTCACTTCTTGTGTGTATAGGCCACACCTATTAACCAGAGGTTTATATTTTCAGAGAGACAGTTTTCTAACCTGGCTGGGGTTCAGTTATAGGACCAGATCAAGGTTTAAGTCTATTCTAATGAGTCCTGCACCAGTTCCCCACAAAAAGTTACTTGTAGGTAATATAGTGACACTGATCCATCTAAGTATCAGAGGGGTAGCCGTGTTAGTCTGAATCTGCAAAAGCGGCGAGGAGTCCTGTGGCACCTATGCATCTGATGAAGTGGGTCTTTGCCCACGAAAGCTTATGCTCCTACACTTCGGTTAGTCGATAGGTGCCACAGGACTCCTTGCCGCTGATCCATCTAAGACTACCTTAATATGATTGGTCAACTACAGAGCTCCATCACGTCAGCATTTAAATGCCATTTATTCAAGAATCATGGAAAAATATCAGTTTCTGTTCAACTTTCTGAAGATAGTAGCAAGGAAAAACAGGTTGTCAGTACTGCAAACTTTTCCTTCCTCACTATAATAAATCTCTTCAAGTAAAACCCAGAAAACACCCTAGCCTGTTCTCAAAATGATTGTTATAATAATCTGATCTAATCTGGTCTGAATTGGACTTTTCTGTGTGTGTTTCACTGCTTCAATCTATGCTCTGTAAAATTACATATACACTTAGGTGTTATTTTAATACAGACTATTTCTACTCTCTTCCATACAGCTTCACATGCTTTGGAAGAGTTTCCATAAATATATGTAAAGCTACCTCACTGACCCCCTTTAAATTCCTCCTTTCAACTCTCCTTTGCTGCAATGCCTACAATGGTTAGGTTGTTAGTGTGCTGAGGCCGCTGCTTATTTTGCCTGCCAATATCATCTCCTTGTTTCCTTTTGCTGCCCCGTCTGTGTCTCTATCCATCTGTTTTCTCCTCTTTGATTTTATCCTTTGTAGCAGAGACCGTCCTTTTATTTTGTATTTGTACAGCACCCAATCCATGGATGTCTCCTAGGTGCTTCTGCAAATACTATAATATCCCCTTTCACATTTCATTTTCTGGTAATATGGCCTTTTAGTTTCCTGTTCTTTTCCTCATCTCCTAGATGAGCTCTCTCAGCCTACTCCCAGGACTATTTCTACCCAAAAATTCTAATGTCTTACCAAGCTTTCATTCTACGCAATGGAAGTGAGAGCTTTTTGATGTGTGAAATGTTTCTGGTTTGACTGAGAAGCTTGATTCCACATGCTTTAGTCACAATTACCACATCTAACTTTACAGTTGCACTACTGGAACAAGGATAGCATCAATACCACTTAGGCTACATCTAGACTGCAGATAGCATCCACATTGACTGGAACCGATCTTGCATTTCAGTCGTGATTACTGTGGACGGAGTGGCCACCAGGGCACCTCTGCTTTTTCCTGGAGGCCTCTTCTTTTGAAAAAACACTCTCTTCCGTGTCCACACATGCCTTTTTCCAAAAAAGGCTTCTTCCTTGTAGAAAGAGGTTTACAGCTATCGGAAAAAACCCTCCATTCTTTTTACTTTCTGTTGAAAGAACATAATAGCATTGTGGACGTAAGCATAGTTTCTCCAGAAAAACAGCCTTAAAGGAAAACAGCACCGATATCATCTAAGGAACCAAAAGAATTGCAGGAATTATGTAGCCAAAATCTGAGCTGGACATCAGGAGAAGCTCAACCACCTCTTAGATAGTCATAAAACTGCTGTTATATTGTACTTTGCGCGGTCAAAACATTTTTTAAATATTTGAGTCAGAGTCTCCTGCACGAAGAAAAGATGAGAAGCACCTTACTGTGAATTCTCAGGCTCCTGAATGTTCTTTTGTTCCTACTACCTCTAGCCCCCCTTATATTGCAATTAAATTATTGTGAATGCTATGGATTGGTCTTGGCTGGTAAAATACAATATTTGGTGAACTGATATTATTTTAGAAATACTTATTGTGAATAGAGTGATGTTACTGGTAACTTACTTCCTAACCACTCTAACCTCTAGTTGGTTGAATTTAATTAATCAAAATTTGGAAAAAATGGGGAAATTTTCGATAAAATTTGTGTTTTCCCCAGGTTTGGTTGTTCTGTTACTATTTTACTAGTCACTCTGGATACCATGATTAAAGTTCCATGATATCTTTGACTACATTTTGCTATATGCTCATTTGCTGGCTACTGTGAAGCACTATTTGGGACTTTCTCTGATATCAAAGGGCCCACCTGAGTGTAATGTAGAGGATGTAACAATCTAACTTTTTATATACGTGTTTTATGCTAAGATATTTTAATACAATCCCTTAAAGATGTTGTTTCCCATATAGATTGGGAGCTTACATTAATAAACCCAACAGAAGCATTGGGATTGGGGTGAGGGAAATAGACAATAAGTGACTTTCTCAAGGTTTCTTGGGAAGTTTGTAACAAAGCTAAGAGCCCAGATGCCCTATTTCCTAGTCTTGAGCTTATGTCACAAAACTAGCCTTCCTTCCGTGACACATTATATCATAAATATTCTCAGAGAGTGGTTACTATGAAGGAAGAAAAAGAAGAAAGAGTGACTGAGTGGTATTTCTTGTCACTCATAGTCTAAAGAGGACATTTACAAGGTGAAACTCGGAATGATGAAATGCATCAGTGACTGAAAGAACTTTAGATTGCTGGGGCAACAATAGTGCAGAGTGACCCACAATTATGGAGAGTCACATGCAACAGTGATGAGGAGAAAAGTGTGTGTGAGATTTTTAGAACTTTGAAGGTAGCAAGTCAAGATCCTCAGTCCAGAAGAGCACTTATGACCATGTTTTAAGCAATTGAAAGTATTCAAATGCTTAGAAACAGGTTATTTATATGAACCCATTTTGGGGACATTTGAGCTCCTCACAATTTTTAATGTAGTTATCCTCATAACCACCCTGTTCAGCTGCCACCTGAGCCTGTCAGCCCCTAGATTTTTGCTTGTAGGGCCTGATCCAGTGGGTGTGCTTTGAAATAGCATGGTCAACATGACACAAAATAGCCAGAGTCAGACTCTCTTATCTTTAGCCCAGTGATTAGAGTACTCCTCCAGGATGTGAGAGATCCCAATTCAATTCTCCTCACCTCCTGATGGGAAGGAATTTGAACATGGGCTTTAGGGCACTTATCTGAGAAGTAGGAATCCCCTCTTGAAATTCCTCATAATCATCATCAGGTAGGGAGGGGAATTGAACTTGAGTTTCCCACATCCTGAATAAATACCCTAACCACTACGCTGAAAGTTATAAAAGAAGCACCCACTCCTCCTCCATTGTTCTATGAAGAGTCAGCCAGGAAAAGGCTCCCAACTGTGGATCTAAAGAGAGATGCCAGCCTGGACTTTATGTGCCAAACTCCCAGAAAGGGGCTGGCCTAAGGACATACCAGTTACCAGCAGCTCCTGTTGGCTAGCATAAGCTGTTTCCTGCCTAGCATGCTGATTGACGTAGATTCCATTCTCAGGTATTTCTCACTCACCCTGCATTCTAGAGGGAACCTAGGCACCTAACCCAGGGTGTGTGGTTTCAGGGGGGTTAGACGCCTAAGAGTTAACCATTGCAATGGATAAGTGGCTGCACTATATATGGATTGAAGGTGACTACTGCATATGTCTTTTACTTTCAGAAGCCTCTAGCACAACATGTAAATTGGGTCCAGAATAGCACAGTGGAAATTCTTATGCCAGCCTTTGTTCAATATAATGTTTTCCAT